>CM057456.1:299785000-308895000 GCA_016271365.2 Neoceratodus forsteri
CTGGAGATATTACTGAAAAAATCTGAAGGGAGAACACCAGCTAGATTACAGCTTACTAAATTAAAAGTATCAGTGATCATTTGTGAGTCCTGGGTATTAACACCATTGATATTGAATAGAGAGTGTGGGGAGGCATTGGGTTTACCTGTAAGATCCTTTATATTCTCCCAACATTTCCTGCCATTACCCCAGCTGGAAGTGAGGAGAGTTTGGAAGTGTGCTGCCTTGCACAGCATATGTCCCAGGTACATACATTTCTGGCAGCCCTATAATGTTGCCTATCTGCCTGGAGACCAGATGCCAGGGCCTTATGCCAAAGATTGTCCTGGGAGGCCATAAGATCCAGGAGTGCCTGGTTTATCCAGGGGGGTATCAGAACCTTTGATGATATGCTTGGAATAAGGGGCAAATAAATCACAGGCAGACCTGAACGTGGAAATAAAGAATTCCAGAGCATTGTCCTCACTGGAAGCAGTGTCAAGAGGAGAACAGTCACAATTAAGGAGGAAGTCTCTGAAATGTCACAGCTGACCTTTTTTAAGGGAGCACTGGTACTTGTTTTTTGGGGAGGGTTAACGGGTCCAGTGTGACCAGTTACATAGAACTGGAGAGTGATCACTGAGTGAGTCAGGTAAAACTGTGACATTAGTAAGTCTATCCAGGAAGTTGGTGAGTATGAAGTTAATCATGGTGCTGTTATCTATCCAGTAGTTGATCCTATTGGGGGAGGACACAACCTGAACTAGGTCAAAGGTTGCAGCGGCATCCCTGTAGGGGGCAGCAGAAGGGGCCGACCAGCCGATATTAAAATCACCCAGAATGATGACCTCCACCTTATTAGACAACTGAGTTACTTGGTCAAGAATGGAGTCAAAGCCCTGTTTCAGGTTACAAGGGGGAATATAGACAGACAGTACTTTGAGGGACTTACCCTTGCTGCCAAGTGATATTTTGATGGCAGGGCCTGTGCTCATTCCCTGAGATTGTGGACAGAATTGTTACTAGCGTGAAACGGAAGATTCTTGTGGTGGACGTACTTCCGGTTCTGAGAGATAAAACAAGCACAATAGCAAGCGGGTGGAAGCGCAGGGCTGTGCGGAGATGCCAGAGACACGCCGTCAGACGCGTGTCTATCATGTCCATCGGGAACTTCGGGACGACGGTTTAACATTATTCTGACTGCTCTCATTTACAAGGCGTGTCTAAGGTATTGTGTACTGTTGCTCTAATTATTATCTAGTGTTTGAACCATTCGGCAACACAATGAAAAGAGCCAATAAATACTGTAGCTCCTGTCAGATGTATGCAATTGGCAAACAATGTGCCAATTACACCTGTGACAGGTGCATACTGGTAAAATCCTTACAGGAAGAGGTTGCTCGACTTCTTAATAAAGAGGAGACAACCCCCGATACTACCCAGTATGCAGTTGACCCAGAAATAGAAGCGCTAGAAGAGTACATTGATCACATGTCCCTCTTGTTAGATGCTAACAATTTAACTTCACCACAAGATAATGTATCCCAGGCTGAATTAAATTCTCCATGCCGTAAGGCACATGAGACTATTTTGATCCCACAGAGTACATTAACACTAGACACCATACATAATGAAGAACATAAGATTGCTTCTACCCCTGAGTGTTCCCACTCCCCCTCAGAATTACCATCATTTCCCGAAGTTACTACCTGGTCCAGTATTCCACCTTCAAAACTGAATAAAAGAACTGATTCACAGTCACAAGGGGTTAATATCTCTCCTTTAGTGACATTGCATAACTCTTTAAACCATTAACCTTTTACCAGCTGAAGACACCAGCTGCAACCAGAGGCAGAATCAATAATCACTCAGGTTGATACCCCCACCTCATAAAGATGCTCCCACGCAGGTTTTTGTATTGGGTGACTCTATGGTAAAATTCATTGATCGGATTGTATGTAACCCAGATAAAGTAAACAGGACCTGCTCAAGTTATAGAGGGCCAGAGTCTCGGACATAACGCCATGACCAAGACTATCTTACAAAATGCAGGCAATAATCCATTAGTTATTATTCATGCTGGGACCAACGATATCACCAAAATTCCTTTACAACAATTGAAACAGGACATAGTTGCTATTGTAACCTATTAAATGAAAGGGATGTAAAATCGGCATATCTGAAATTCTCCCAGTACCCCGAGCCTCACATCTTATTCAAACAAAAATTAAATCATTAAACGAATGGTTCGAATGGTGTCTCAGGCAAGATATAGCCTGTCTTACACATTGGGAGGTTTTAATGACAACCCTTCCTCTTCTGCTGGGATGGTTTGCACCTCAGCCGAAGGGGCAGTTCTCTTCTTGGCCACCAGTTTTGTCATTTATTAATAGACATTTAAACTAAAACCTAAGGGGGAGATCAGGCCCAATGAGCCATCTCTTAATACTATATACAAACTGAATGCCTTATCCTTTAATGCCAGAGCATTGAACAAAACTAAAATGGCAGAATTAGAGACGTTGATCCATGAATTTAATATTGGACTTGTTGCATCACTGAAACCTGGGGAACTCAGATAAAGAATGGATAATGAACATCCCAGGGTTTAAACTCTATTATAAAACAGATCCAATGAAAAAAGGTGGAGGAGTAAGTCTCATGTGACCGACAATATTCCATCTTTCAATCCCTCACCTACATTAACAGAAAGTATCTGGTTTATTTACAACCAAGAGGACACCCCAGATCTTGGTAGGCAACTGTTACCGCCCCCTCTTCTGACATTACATACTTAGATCAATTAACTTGAAATCACTTCCATGGCTGATAAGGGATTAGTAATTATTTTGAGGATTTTAATCTCCCAACAATAAATTGGGATACACTCTCTGGAATTAATCAGTATGACTCACAGTTACTTTCAATTATTACTGACCTTGGCCTTACCCAACAAGTTAGGAACCCACCCGTGGAATAATATTCTAGACCTAGTAATGACTAACATGAATGCCTCTATATCTAATCTACAAGTTCTAGACCTCTGGGCAACAGCGATCACATGAGAATTCAATTCTCCATTCTTTGACCCATAAAAATTCCACAAACAACCAGATGATTAAACAATACGAGAAGGCTAATTTTTCCAGTATCAACGAACATCTTGCAGGTATATCATGGGACCCATTACTTTCATCCCTTAATGTTAATGATGCCTGGAGCAGTTTTAAAGAAATAGTACATAGTCTGGAAAAACATTATGTACCAGAAAGAAAGAAATATAATAACAAGGGCAAGGTTCCGGCCTGGTATAACAACAAAATTAAAAAACTTAGCATCCATAAACGTAAATTATTTAAAAACCTAAAAAAATGCAAACCTGAACAATCTGAAGAAATATTAACCAGGTACAGGAAAACACTCAAGGAATTAAAAACATCAATTATCCTCTCTAAACGGAATCTGGAGTTCAGAATTGCCCATACTAGGGATTCATATAAAAGTCTGCATTCATATTTAAATAATAAAAGGGTGACACAAGAAAAATAGGTCCATTAATCATAGATAATATAACTATTCTTTCCGATAAGGCAACTGCATCTGAGTTTAATGAATATTTTTCTTCTGTCTTTGAACAAGATAAGGATCCTATAACATCTATCAAGACGAAGATATATTCTGGCTATACTATCACTATCTCTGATACCCTTAAACTCCTAAAATCCTTGAAGCCAACAACAAGTCCTGGTCCTGATAATATCACTTCTAAATTTCTTATGGGAACATATGTTAATATTGCTGCCCCCCTCGCTATTATCTTTAACAAATCTCTTAAAGAAGCTAATGTCCCCCTAGACTGGAAAAGAGCTATAGTTACACCTATCTTTAAAAAAGGGGTGTACCATAAGACGGAAAATTATAGGCCAATCAGCCTTACTTCCATATCATGTAAATTATTAGAAAAACACATTAAACAGCTAATTGAAGAGGAGATGAGGGCACTGAACTTAGTAGATATTTCACAACACGGTTTCAAATCTGGACATTCCTGCACAACTAACTTGTTAGCTTTTTACAACCTAGTCAGCAGTAATCTAGATTCAAACATACCGGTGGATGTTATTTTGCTTGACTACAGCAAGGCATTTGACAAGGTGTCACATTTCATATTAATAAATAAATTAATAACACTAGGCTTCTCTCATGATATTGTATCTTGGGTTAACAACTGGCTCTATAATAGAACCCAGATAGTCAGAGTTAATGGGAACTATCAGAAGAGAAATCAGTGTTAAGCGCCCTCAAGGTTCAGTGTTGGGTCCTACGTTATTTAATATTTTCATTAGCGATCTCATTATTTCATCACATAATACCTTATCAAAATTTGCAGATGATACTAAATTAGGTGGACGAGTTGATAGTGAAAATAACCGGAGTTCCCTTATAAATGATCTTAAAAAAATTGAACTATGGGCAACAACCAATAAAATGCAGTTCAATGTGTCCAAATGTTCAGTATTACATTTTGGCAAAAAAAACCTAAAACAGACATATTGCCTCAACAATATAAAACTCAGGGAATCTCTTGTTGAAAAAGACCTGGGCATATTGGTAGATAATAGACTATCTTTCCTAAATCATTATAACAAGGTAGCAAATCAGGCCAATGCCCTCTTACGCAGGATCAACAATACTTTTACTCTTAAGTCTGAGGAATGTATAATTGCTCTATATAAAACTCATGTTAGACCCTATTTGGATTACGGTTCACCACTGTGGAGTCCCTATCTGGCTAAAGATATTTTAAGAATTGAGAAAGTTCAAAAAAAGGGCTACTAAGATCATACCTCATCTCTCTGGTTATAATTACGAAACTAGACTGTATAAAACAAAGTTATATTCGCTGGAATTCAGAAGATTAAGGGGAGATCTCCTTCAGCTATTTAAAATTCAAAAATCAGCCAAATTGATGAGTTCATGTGGCTTAGCATTTGCATCTAGGAAAATGGTACCCAGAATACATAACAAACAAATAGAAATTCAGACAGCAAGAACAAGCAAAAGGCAACATTTCTTTACAATTAGAGCTCCGAATATATGGAACTCTTTACCTCAGGAAATTGTGGACTGCACGAATATTAGCATATTTAAAACTAAAATCGATAATTGGCTTATTGAGAGGCTATAATCTACCAATGATCCACACTGTGTGGAGGACATTCTCGATGGGCTCTGGCCTTCTTATGTCCTAACTACCAAGTACCAAGTACCAAGAGCATGCCCTTGGAGAGAGTCTCAGAGATAGATGGCACAACCTCCTCCATGTTTCCCCCACTCTATCTTGTCTAAAGACCACATACCCATTTAGGGTGACGGCAGAATCTGAAACATTAGGAGAGAGACAATTTTCAATCACAGCCAGTATGTCTGGTTTGTGCTGTGCAGCCCAATCCATTAAAAGATCCAGTTTCAGTAGCAGGCTGCAGATATTTACTGAGGCTAATATAAGGCCACTTGCATGCTGACTAGAGGGCTTGGGTAGTGTGATGGGACCAGGCTTAGGATGCATGTTGCCAGAGAGTAACAGAAGCAGTAGGGAGAGCCTATAAAGAACTTGTTTGAGCAGTTTTGTGTTATATATTTGCATCCTGTGGGAAGGCTTGGAAACAGAGGTGGGTGTTGGGAGTGAGAGAACATGGGGCAGGATGAAAAAGGAAAGGAGATTGGGAAGATTGGAAGAGTAGCATGTTTTGCCACCAAATGTAGGTGCGAGATAAGGTGACTCGCTAATAGTGCCACTGGCCAGCAACTGTGAGCTATTACTTAGTTTGTAACCAATATGTACTGGTGAGGTGGGAGGGCATGGAGGGAGAGGCTAGTATCAGAAAGAAAATGGAGAGAAGGAGCCTGCTCACAGGTTCCATGACACAAAATATTAGGGGAAGGGGTGTAGTAAGACAAAGGAGTTCACTGATCAGCTTGGTGGGTCATTCAAAGTACTATGTAAGACATGCTTTAGTAAGCTAGAAATGATAGCACAGTGGCAGGGTAACTGCCTTCTGTGTAGAAGGTCAAGGTTTGGCAGAAGAAATACAGGTGAAATTTGGGCAAAGTGGACAAGTATTAAGGATGCAATACTTGAAGTAACATCCCATTGTGTTAGAGAGAAAAGGAAGTGCAAAAGAAGAAGGAAACCACTTTGGTTCTCAAAACAGTAGCAGATAAAGTCAGAGCCAAAAAGGCTGGCCTTCCAGGAAATATATAAGGAACACAGCGGATGAAGATAGGGAGCATACCAAACTTCCCTAAGGTAAGCATGGAAGGTAAGGCAGGCAAAGGCCCAAACCAAGGAAACACTAACACGGACAGTAAAAGAAGGTGACAAGACTTTCTATAGATACATTAGTGAAAGGAGAAAGTCCAGAGGGGGTATTGCTAAGATCAAAAGAGATAAGGGGGCTAGTGAAGAGGAGGACTATGTAAAAGCATCTATCCTAAATAGATACTTCTGCTCAGTATTTACTGATGAGAAGATAGGGCAGGGCCCACAGCTCAGCACCATGGACACAGGGGAGAGGGAGGTGTGCACTAGTCCCTTCACAAAAGAAAGGGTCCTACAAGAGCTCGATAAGCTCAGGGTGGACAAGGCAATGGGACCTGATGGCATACATCCCAGGGTACTAAGGGAGTTAAGGATTGCCCATCTTAACATTTCCACCGTTCCAGCTGCAAATGCCCCAGCACCCAGCACTTACAATCAGTCTTTGCACCCCTAGCACCATACCTGTCATATTCCCTAGACAAGGCCCCCTGGCTGCACTGTCTCCCACCCTTTCCCACCTCCCTCCGTATCTCCACTACTGCACCCACCCCAACCACCTCCCGTTCTCCCCCTTACCCCCTGCACCTCCCCCCCCTCGATCTCCTACCCTCACTTCCCCACCACCACCTCCCTTCCCTTGTCTTGCTCATAGCTCAAGTCTTTGTACTGGTTATTACATGTCTGTAAGTCAATGACTATATGTTTGCAACTAAAATGATGACGGTTGCACATGCTGACGTTGAACCTTTGTAAAAGAGCCTCAGCTCAAAGGTATTGTAATCCTAGATTTAAATAAATAAATAAATAAATAAAGATGCAACTAGCAAAGCCATTATCACAACTGTTTAGTGAGTCTCTGAGCACAGGAGAGGTACCAGAAGACTGGAGAAGGCTAATGTGATCCCGCACCACAAGAGTGGTAGCACCGAGGAGGCAGGGAACTACAGACCAGTCAGTCTTACCTTATGGAAGTACTCCTTAAGGAAAGGATAGTGCAACACCTGGAATCCACAGAAGCACAGGATCCAAGACAGCATGGGTTTACAAAGGAAGGTCATGTCAAACTAATCTCATAGATTTCTTTGACTGGGTAACCAGAGTGGTGGACCAAAGGGAGCAGTTGATGTTGCCTACCTTGACTTCAGCAAAGCTTTGATACTATTCCATACAGAAGATTGATTAATAAGCTGGGTAGCTGAGTGGGTCAGAAGTTGGTCAACTGGGTGGCAAACTGGTTGATGGGCAGAAAACAGAGGGTGGTGGTAACTGGTATACAGTCAGAAGAGATGCAAGCACAAGTGGGTACCTCAGGGATCAGTCCTGGGGCCAGTCCTCTTCAATATCTTCATCAGTGACATTGCAGATGGACTGGGAGATTAAGGTTTGTCTGTTTGCAGACAACACCAAGATCTGCAACAGAGCAGATGATCCAGATGAGGTGGGAAGAATGAGAAGAGATCCGGATAAACTGGCAAAATGTTCAGAAGACTGGCAACTGGGGTTTAATGCAAAGAAGTGCAAGATCATGCACACAGGGAAGAGAAACCCTGAAGCCACCTATAGGTTGGGAGGAGTTGCTGGCAGTCACAAGGAAGAAAGAGACTTGGGCATCATCATCATCACAGATTACCTGAAATCATCCAAGCAGACCACTAAAGCAGTAGGTAAGGCTAGAGGGATGTTGGGGTGATACGGGATTTAAGAATGCATGGGATAGAACAAAGGAATTCTGGAGGTCAGGGGTAAGGGCAAGAGACTTCTAGGAAAACATAAACTGAACTTACAAGCTCAAATGGGCAGACTGGGTGGACCATAGTCCCTTATCTGCCGACACTGAATATGTATCTATGTATCTATGTATTAGTAGGTGTATCACGACTGTGAGAGGGAGGTAATAATCCCTCTTTACAAGACACTGGTTAGGCCCCATCTGGAGTACTGCGTGCAGTACTGGAGGCCACACCCTCACAAGGCAATTAACCAAATTGAGACAGTCCAGAGAAGGGCAACCAAAATACAGTAGTGCAGGGACTGCATCAAAACATATGAGGACAGATTAAAGGAACTCAATATGTATACCCTAGAGCAAAGGATGGAGAGAGGTGATATAATTGAAACATTCAAACACCTTAAGAGCATTAACAAGGTGAAAGAGTCTAACATGTTTCAATATAAGAAAAATAGAAGGACAAAAGTACACAACATGAGATTAGAGGAGGCCGATTAAGGGTAATGGAGGAAGTTCTTTCACAGAAAGGGTGGTGGATGCATGGAATGGCCTACCTCAGGAAGTGGTGGATATGAATACAGTGCAGGGCTTCTAACAGGCATGGGATAGGCATAAGGGAGCAATACAGATAAGTATGAATAGATAGGCCATTGACGGAGCAAATGCTGATGGCACATTCATAAGGTAGAAAAAGAAATGGGCAGACTGGATGGGCCTTGTGGTCCTTATTTGCCATCAACTTCTATGTTTCTATGTTTCTATGTTTGAATCCCAGGGTAGGAGAAAGAGTAGAGAGTGGGAGAACAGGGCAGTAAGAGGGCTGGTGAAAGAATGAGGTACCAGGGGATAAAAGCAGAGCAGGACAGGAGGGGCCCAGAGAGGGAGATAGGGAGGTGCAAAACTGACCTCTAGTGGTCAAATACTATAATCAGCAAATGGGAAAGTAAGGACTTTATTAAAAACTGTCGTCACAGGAACCATGTGACTAGTCACATGACCACAATTCCCAATAAGTATAGCAACATCCCTGGGTGGGAGGGTGGCTAGGGGTGGTGCAGTTGACGTGTAACATTGATGGGCCAACACCTCACCAAACACAGTCCAAATGGAAATTGTCACTCAGTAAGAGCTGTTAGAATCCTCCATATCTGCCGTCTGGCTCGGTGCTACTCCATTTGAGAGTGGAGCAGTATGGTGGGAGGGTAACAGTTTAGGAGCCTAGGGAGGACAAAGAAAGGGATTGAGTGGTGGCAAAGAAAACACAAGGAAATCCAGCACTGGGACTGCACATGCACAGCCCTAAACCCTCCCTCCCCCAGGAGAAGATAAGATGGAGCAGAGGTAAATGGTAAGAAATTCCCTACATTTCAATAAATCTGAATCAGGACTGCTCTCCATAGCACAATTACACAGTGTAGCTAGAAGCCCTTAAAGCACCTCCCAATTTCTGCACATAGCCCACGTAAACACAGAAATGGATTGCAGTAAAAAACAATCTATGCACCTCTGCTGAGAATAATAAAATAAAATGTACTTTACAGAGCTAGATGGTAATGGCAGAGTGCAGTAACATTTAACACCCCTCTCCAAACACAGCCCAAATGGAAATCCTCGCTCAGTAAGAGCTGCTTGAATCCTCCATATCTGCCATTCTTTCTCCGGTGCTGCTCCATATCATGTAACATGTAACAACTATTAAGTCTCGATACAATAAACCAAGATATATGTTGAAAGTCCATGGCAACATCTTGACAGTAGATATGAACCCAACAAATTAGACACTAACCATAAATCAATAAAATAGCCAGCTAAGTCTCAACCAGTTCATATTATAGTAACTAGTAAACAAAGAAAGAATCATAACTAAACAAAGTAACTAACTACCCAAAACCAATTAAGATACAATTGCACCACTCGATGCTAACCATGGCTTCCATCCTTTATAGAAGACCATTGATTTTGTCTGTTTCAAAATAACACTTGCTTGTAAGAAGTAGTCTTACCCATTGCCTGCTGCCAATGAAAAAATGTAGAGATGAAGGTTGTCCGCCAATTACACAAAATGAATCTTTTAGCCTCTAAAGCTGCCAAATACAATAGCTAATTATATCATAGAGTTGAATGGTCATTTTAAGCATTTTCTCCATATTATGTATAATTACCTCCCACCACCCTTTAACTAGAGAACATTCCCACATTATATGGTAAAGAGTCCCTGTCCCTTCTTGGCATCTCCAGCAGATATCAGAATTATTTCAACCGATAGAAATTAAACTGTCTGGAGTCGTATGCCAGCAGCTTAAGATTTTCTTCTGTATAAGTTGCAACCAAGATCAGGTAGCACCTTATAGCTTCCACTCAGTAATGTGCTCAACTTTTTCTTTGTTATAGGAGTCTGAAGGTCGGCTTACCATTTAAACCTTTGGAGTCTCTAATCAGATGTATAAAAGTCAAAAGTAATGTAAATGTGACTCACCTGGCCCTTAAGGAGGTGAGACTAAACTTGCAAATGTTTAACTAAATCTGTTGGGTCTAGAAAGTAATCTTTAGTGAGCCACAGGTGAAGGACAGAATGTATCTGCAGATATCTCCAAAATTCCTGTGGCGATAGGGAGTGTTCTTGCTGTAGATGGGTAAAAGCCATCAGTACCCCCGTTTCTGAATCAAAAAGATCACCCACCAGTGAATCGTGTTAAGAGCTCATGTAGGCCAAGAAATCTGAGACCCATCAATCTGAATCCTAGAATTGTTCCATAAAGGTTCAAAAGGACCTAGATGGTCAGAATTCCATTTGAACACCTTCAATTCCTTTTTTCAACATTGCTGAGTAACATAAGGTGCATAGACTTATGACTCAAAAACTCACTAAGTATAGCAGAGAGTGCAGATCCCCTACTAAAGCCTGTTCAATATCCACCCAGAGTGGAGACCTCACTGAGGATGAGGATTCCAGGTGATTGCATGCTTCATACCCAACCCCATATGGTATACCTAGGGCCAAGGCATATTCCATCTCCCTTTCAAACTGGGGCCCGCAAAGTTTTCCACACAAACGTTGGGGGTCTCCCTTCCCAGATAAAGTTGAAAAATAACCAATCCAATTCTATCCCATAAACCAGGGGAGATGGGTAAAGGGAGATTACTCAAACAATAAAATAGCTTAAAAAAAGCCATTTATTTAATGGCTGCCATCTTCTCGGGAAGAGACAAATGGAATTTCGACCATCTAGTAAACTCAACTTCCATATTAGCCAGGGCTCCCATGATAGTTGTGAAACTCATTTCATGCACATCTTTAGAGATAAGCATTCCTAGATATTTAATACCATTTGGTGACCACTTTAAGGATGGAGTACATAAGGACACTCAGATGATCCCACAGTACAGGGAAGGATCTCCATTTTAGCCCAGTTAACCCTCCAGCCTGAAATAACACTGAAAGAGTCCAGAAGAGCCCATGCAACAGGAAGTGAAGTGTCAACTCTGGATAGTAACAGCAGTAAATCATCAGCATATAGTAACGATGAAAAGGAGGAGTGCCCACCTTAATACCATGCAGATCCAGATGTTGCCTTATAGCAGGTTTAAAGGGTTCCATAAGTAATAGGAATAAAAGGGGCTAAGAGGGCACCCATACCTAGTACCTCAAAATAGACAAAATGCATCCAATAAAATACCACTGGCTATAACCCTGTCCTTGGGGAAGAATACAAACAGTGAACCCACCCTTGAAAACAAGCCCAACACCCATAGCCAAAGCATATAAAACAGGTAGTTTCATTCAATGGAATCAAAGGCCTTCTCATTATCAAGCTAACTATGGCCACCGACTCCAGTCCCATAGTTGCAATTTGAATTAGATCTACCACTACCTGGAGGTTATCACCGCCCTGCCTGCTCTTCATGAAGCCAGCCTGTGACTCATGAATCAACAAAGAAAGGACTGATTCTAACCGAGAACCAAATGTTTGCCAAAACCTTGCAGTCAACATTAAGCAAAGAAATGGGTCTGTAACTGGCACAGAGAGTTTGATCCTTACTGGGTTTAGGCAGGACAGTGATAGTGGCCTCCTGCATTGACGGTGGCAAGGAACCTACTTCCTTAATATGATGAAAAAGAGCGAGCAGGCATGGTGATATTACATCCTGAAAGACCTGATAAAAATCAGTACTTAAGCCATAAGGCCCTGGTGCTCTGCCCACAGTCAGCTGCTTTATAGCTGATTGAATCTCTTTGACAGAATTATCTTTCTCCAAATCTTGGGCAATATCTGATGGAAGACATGGTAGATTAAAGTTAGCAACGAAAGAATCAAAATATTCTTGAGAAAGGGCAGATGCTGGAAGTATAAAGAGTCTGATAGTATTTTTAAATAAATTAGAAATCTGTTATGGGTCTACAATTAAATGATCACCAACAGATTTGAAATAAGAAATTTCAGTTTCCAGAGATTTTTTCTTTAGCTGATAGGCCAACAATTTTCCAGTCTTCTCCCTTGACTCCCAGTAAGATTGATGCAGGAAAAACAAAGCCCTTGATGCCCTTTGCTGATAAATAGAATTCAGCCGGTATTTGAGATCAAGCAGTTCCTGTACCTGGCTAGGGTGTTTGGAGGGATGTTGATGTATAACATCATCCAACCGTTTTATATGTGTGGTAAAAGTGAGGGTCTCCTGCTTCTGAGCCTTGTTTTCTCTGGCAGTATAGGCTATGATCCGACCCCATATAAACACCTTTAAGGCATCCCAGAGCACAAAAGGGGAGAGACTGAGGGCTGTATTAGTCTGATAATAAAAAACAATCTCTGCCCTAAGCCACTTCTGAAATCCCTCAGAACATAAAAGGGCGGGGTTAAAGCACCATCTGGGAGATTTAGGGATGCTTCCTCTGAGAACCTAAATCAGACTGACAGGGGCATGATCTGAAATTATCATGGGGGAAATTGACACATCCAGGACATCTGCAAAGAAAGGGGAACTACCTAGGAAAAAATCCAGCCTACTACAAGTATGTACTGGTTGAAATGAAAATTATAACTGTGAACTCGGGTTAAGCATCTCCAATAATCTACTAAATTAAATTCTGAAAACATTTGGGCTAATCTTTCTCTAGAACGTGGATGTGAGGGGTTCCCCTTCAGTGGAGGGGTTCTGTCAACAAAGGGGTCCATAGCAAGATAGAAGTCCCCACCAACCAACATAAACGTGAATGGCTGGTACAAGTCTGCTATTATCTGTGTCAGGTGAGCAAACTACAGTAATCTGGAGAATCTACATTAGGGGCATATACATTTACTAATAATAATTGGACTTCCAAAAGGGTTCCCATCAAAAGAATAAAACACCTTTCCTCATCTGAGAAAGTACGTTCTACTTGAAACAGACAACCTCTTTTATAAGTATTGAAACCCCATGCTTTTTAACTGAACAGGTACTGAGAAAGCCCTTCCTACCCAACCCAACCCCTAACCAACCTTGATGTGGCAGTCTTCAAGAGGTGGGTCTCCCGAAGGAGTGCAATATCACAGTTGGTGGAACCTAAGTAGGATAACATTTTATTCTGTTTTACAGGATGGTTCATACCTTGCACATTCCACATAATTATTTTTTTTATCAGTCATTTTGGTACAGTATGCAATATAAAACAAGAAAGGGTGCAAAAGCAGACAAAGTATAATGGAAGGGGAACTGAGCATAGAAAATAAGATGGTGCCATGGTTACACTATACTATCTTTGTTAAAAACTGTCTGATCCAATGACAAACAAGCAGACAGTCCTAATAGAAACAACATAACAAGAATGTCTATAATCAGAAGTAACATCCAATATTCTCTGAAACAACAAAGCCCAAAATGAGTCCAAAAAAGTATGCACACCCCCCAGTATCTTATAGAGACACCAAATAAACAAGCATTTATCAATGCCAAATGTTTGCTTGCTGATATTAGCATTGGAAATGCAGGAGTCGGACAGATGTAGAATAGGAATGGCAGTGAAGTACTGAACTTCACACCAACCCCACCACCATCCTGTAGAGATGGACTGGCATTAGGGTAAGTGTTTGGGTCATCATCATGACATTCAAGCTATGTTACCTCACCCTATTCTGCAGACACCGACATGTGTTGAGGTGTGCCTTGGGGTGTTTGGCTTTACAGTCACCCCATTCCATAAGGACATATGCTGAAATGGGTGCAGCATAGGAGTATGGGGTGAACTCTGGGGCCAAAGAGTCCAAGGTACACCTCGATGCCTGTCACTGGCTAGGGGCTGGGGCTGGGATGGCATGAGCAGTTCAGTCAGCAATCCAAAGGCACACCTTGATGCCTGTCAGTCTGAAAGGGTGGGCATTATGGTTAGAAACCCTAATGCCCTAGGTGTTTGTTGGTATTTGCACTACAAATTTTCAACATGGCCTTTTAGTGACCCCACCTCATGAAAGCATTTGGAACCTCTCTCATGAAGAGTGGCAGTGTGATTTTGTCAATGTGTCCGAACTTTGAGTTCTAAAAGTGACCATGCCATTCTGTACCACTTGTACAAAAACACAGATCAGGCAGGATATGAAGAATGACAGCTGTACCATCCATAGGGAGGTGTGAAGAGATGGCAATGTTGAAAATCTGTAGTGGGAATATTAAAAATGCTCGCACTTCCGAGCATGCCTAGAAACTGTGCAACACATGTGCGTAACACGGTTATTTTATGGACTTTCATTACCAAATTTTCAACATACTGTAGGCATTTTAGGACCTCTGCTCATGAACAGTGTCACTGTGAATTTCTTAATGTGTCCCGAACACTGATTTCCCACAGCGACTGCACTATTCTGCGCCAGAAGTGCAAAAACACTTTTCAGCCAGGATGTGACAATGACAGCTATACTGTTCATAAGGAGGTGCAGAAAAATGGCAATGTTGAAAGTCTGGGTGAAAATATTGCAAATTCACGAGAAGTGCAAGGCGTGCATAGCAACTGCATAATGCACATTCATAAAACAGTAATTTTTGGATTTTTCCACCAGATTTGCAACATAGGCTTTTTGAGAGACCACTTCATGAACACTGATACTGTCATTTCATTAATCGGTCCCGAAAGGTGATTTCACACATTGACCCTAAAATCACCTTTTGGGACTGAATAATGCCATGATAGTGGCTGAATTCATGAGGAGGGGTCCCAATAACCCCATGTTGAAAATTTGGTACCAAAATTCCCAAAAATGCCTGAGATATGCACCAAAGTTGAAAGATCCTATTTATGTCATTATACAGCGTGCATCGCAATTTTTCAGTTCACGATCGGCTTTGAAGAGTGCAGACGCTTTTCCGGTCCACCAAAGATCATCTTGCCAGGCTCTGAGGTATGTATGGGTGAGATGGGGTGTGTCTAGGTGAGGTGTGCAGAAGGTGGCACGGGTTGGGGAGGGGCCACCGGACTCGATGAGGGACCGTTTTCTGTTTTACAGGTTAAACGAGTGCAGCCGAGCTCGGTGGACACCTACAGGTGGCAGCTGCCGTGTTGTGTCCTGCAATATGGCAGCTCACCTGTAGGTGGCCAGCTGTTGTTTATTTTTTTTTGGATCAACTTTGTGTGGCGCAAGTAGGGGTTGCGCATGCATGGACTCAACACATCCCGGGCTGAATATCGGGATGTGCAGAGTATGCATGGGCACACCCCCCCACCTGCGCCGCATACATTACTGATGTGCTCCGGTGCATCGGGATTTGTGCCAGGCACAATTCCTGTTTGAATATCGTGCCAGGGTGCATCAGTGGGTTGCACATGGGCAACACTGTTTGCCATGTGCAACCCTTTTGAATATCTGGGGCCCTAGTAAACAATTCCTAGAAGCTGAGAGAATGGGAACATAGCAGCAGACAGAAAAAGCTGTCCAGGCTCTCCCACATCCAAGTGGGTGTAGCAATAGACCTGCTACTTAAGCCCTTAACTTGACACCTTACGTGGCTGGACAAAGGACCACCCACCTCTGACAAATGGGATAAACAAAAAGGCCGCCTTAAAAAGAATTAGTATGATCTGCAAAGGTGAGCCTAGAGTAGAAGATGACTTATAGCCCCAAGAAATGCAGGACTAATCAACAACCTAGGGGCAGTAGTAAAGAAATGGGAAGCCAATAAAAGAGCGGGGAACATCTCTGATTATATATATAAGTATACCATGTTCGCATAAGAAAATTATGCATTATATAGCATATGCATTGTTTATGAAGGTGAACAGCAATGAAATGAAATTGCCCTCCCTTCACTGAACCTCAACTACCTTAAATCCACAAATTAAAAAGATCCTTCAGCAGCTTCAGACATTCGTTCGTATAGTGATCACCGATCCAGGTAGAATCTTCGGTCTTGCCTACCCATGCACAAGAAGAACAAATGAGAGCTAGTAGCCAGTGATAGAGCAGTAGAAATGGATTGCATAGCAGCATCCAGGATCAATCCACTGCAGGTACCACAGCAGTTGAAGAAGTAGGTCTGGGCATCGAGGGCTCCTGGGAAGTGAAGCTACTAACTCGTCATCTGGATAATCTGCCCAGTCTATACCAGCCTCCTGCCAACTTTCCAGATTGGCTGTTGGAGATAATCTGGGATGCTTGGGCTCTGGATCTGCTGACCACTCTTGCTGAGTAGAAAGCGATACTGATGCTGAAGAAGTGAACTGCTCTGTCACCAGAATGTGATCTGACTCTTGGCATGGCAGTAACTGATGGTTACCAGGCAACTTCTGGAGTTCCCTCCTCCAGTTTGGCTTATATGTAGAAGCACTGTCTCCTTCGGGGAGCAGATGAAAACTGCCTACTACAAAACTTATTGGAATGATGTAGGTCCACTGCAGAGACCAACGGGTGATCATTTTTAGCAACAGGTTTCTCTGCAGTACCTATGTGCAGTTCACCAGAGACTTGTCTTACCATAGGAGGGGGGTTCCGAATGGGAAGGTCTGTTCATCTCTCTCAGCAATTTTTGAGCATCCTAAGGGGTCTCAAAATGTATCCGGTGACCCTCCCATAAGACCATTAAGATAACAAGATACTTCAAGGACCATTGTAACTTGTGAGAAGCCAGTTCCTTCCGAACAGAAGTAAAAGCTTTCCAAGCGACAACCTCCCTCAAGTGATCTTGGAAAATACAAACTGTATGTCTGTTCTTCTTTAGTGGACCTCACTCCCTTGCCAGCTTCAGAATTTGCTCTTTGATTGAAAATCTCAAAAAATAAGCTATAATTGGACGTGGGTCCATGCCTCTTGCTGGCCGGGGACCCAGCGAACAGTGAGCCCTTTTGATTTCCAAGGGCAAATCCCAATAGAAATCAACTGCTTTTCGAATGAGCTGTTGTAGGAACTCAGTATCTGATTCAGCTTAGAGGGCAAAAAATTAATTGTATGCTATTCTTTGCTCTGCAGCATCCATGTGCTCATTCAGTTGCAAGACAGTTTCTAATGTTGGGTATGTCTTGCTTTAGGGCTTGTAACATGGCCTGAATATCTGAGAGATCCTCTAGCCCAACAGTAACAGATGTCCCCGATGCAGCCATCGCAAATGAGTGCTAAGATAAGCCCAGTCCAAACAATGACACAGTGGTTCATCGCACTGTCCCGTGAGTAGTAATTTCCTAGAAATTGGCACAAAAGATAGGAAAGACTTTCTACTGCACAGGTCTGACAGGACTGCAAGAAAGAATACTAGAATGCAGCCTAAAATTAATAAATTTAGTCAGGGTTAGCAGAACTTTGTAGTCAAGCAGCCATCTGTACATGCGCCCCCACCATCCATGATATCGCTCCTTGAATCCTCCCTGGTGGCCTCCACTCCTGACATCTTGAGCTTGAGTGTGAACCTGGTTGCCAGTATGCCAGAGCAATCCCCATCACTCGCCACCAAGGAGCCAGCTTCACCCATGAAGTTTTAAGAAAGGTGCTATTTCAAACCAACCATTTAAACCTGGTGATTTTGAACCAACCAGGTTATACACACACATAGTTCCTCGATGCAGAAGAAGTGAATTCAAGTCACCCCCCCCTTCCTACCCAATGTAACATGCTTGATTCCCACATAGGACCAACGATGTTCCCCTGGGTCTTTAGCAAACTTAACATGTGCATTGAGGTTCTTTTCTGTGTCCCCAACAGCTATGTCACAAACATGTTCACTGATCTTCTGTTTAAATGGGTGGATCATTTTACTTGATATAAAAGGCTCCATGTGTGCAGAAGTCAAGAATATCATGCTTGGAGTGTTACATTGAATCAAGCTTCTAATGTCATACTCCTTTCCCCCAGTGGGATAAACAAACATTTTCCCTTTCATAATGCGATTCCAGAATTTACATCTGCCACAAGCAGTACATCCAAAGGGAGGGGAGCCCAAACAATAAGTAGCCATGTCTTTCATGACAGGATAAAGGGAACATATTAGGTGATCACCCTAATTGCTAGCTCTGTGGCATACCATCTGTGGGCGCATACTCATTAAGGTTTTACCTAAAACTGGATCCACTTAAATGATGTGCTAAGTTTTGCAGATAATATCAGTAATCTTGTTAGCTTGGGGGTGTACATGGTGATGTATTTCAAACTCTGTTATCTACCATCCTGAGGTCTGTTATTCTGTCTCAGAGTCAAGAGAAATAGTCTATCATACCACCACCACCCGACCCCCATGTTGCAGCATTGGTAACAACTTTCTTTTGGAAGTCTCTATCTAAAAACCTTTTAGTCATCTCTGATGTTTGATTGTTAAAGCTAGCATTCTGGCTTCAATTCCTCCACAGCTTGAGGAACTGGCTACAGGGAACATTTTTAATCATGTGGCTAGGATTCATACTTAAAGCTAATAGCATAGAATTCCTAGCTGAATTCTTTCATTATACGTCAGTTTCTAGCATATCCTCAGGAGATTTTTTGTTGGTAAAGTCTATGAAGTAAACTTTTTTAGGTATCACAGTGTACAGAGAATTTTAAGTGATAATTACAACCCTCTAGGTATTCTACAAAACAATGCAAAGTAGCTCTTTGACCATTCCTTTCCAGATAAGGAAACAGGTTGTCAATGTACCTGAGGTAGACCAATCGATTTGAAATAGGGATTAATGTCTGGTGTTGAATAACCTGTTTCTCCCATAATCCAATATTTATATATATATTTGCATAATGGAGCCATAGAGGTACCCATGGCTGTGCCATGGTTTTGGAGATAATCGCCAGATTTTCAAAGGCCAGGACTGACACAAGGTGCTTGCATCAAACAGCCATGATGCAAAGGGCACCTTGTTGCAGACCTTGCATCACTGCTGATTTTGCAATGCTGCTTGTGGCAATTGCAGGTCTGCTTGTGGCAGACTAGCTTGCACCAGGCTTGTGACACAAAACAGTCTCCCCCATGGTGGATAGACGACTTGTGACACAAAATGGCCACACCATCCCCTTAATTGGTATTCTCATAGCCCGTGGGTCCTGCCTGTTCTTAGACCAATCAGTGCTGGTCTAATGGCTGGTTGCACTGACACCAACATCCACAGCAGGCAAGTCACAATAGACGTTATAGCCACAATCCTCTCTGTTCACTGATATTCTCACAGTTTGCAGCCCATGTAGTTGCCGTCCCCATATGTGAGGCCCAGATATTGTTGGTGGGGAGGGGGTGAGCACAGCCATGGATGGGGAGGGTTGACACATCTAGGTCACTGTACACTGTGTGCAAGGGGTTGTAATAGATGACGTCCCTCCAGTATCCTGTGATGATAGCAACCGTGATTGGGCACCTGCCAAAAGGGTCAAGTCAAGTCAAATTTATTTATAAAAGCGCCTTTCAAATTCAAGGCGCTGTACAACAATAAATAAAAAAAGACAGAAAATCCAAACATTGACAACCATAACTAATAAGAATAAGCCAAAGTAAAAGATGTGTTTTTAAAGCAATTTTAAAACTGTCAACGGTCGGCATTCTCTAACCAGCGAGGTAGAGAATTCCACAGGGTTGGAGCCGAAAGGCAAAAAGCACGAGATCCCGATAACTTCAAACGAACCCTGGGAATCTCTAGCAATCCCTCACTGGTGGAGCGGAGAGGACGGAGGGGGCAATAGGGAACCAGAAGATCTTTCAGGTAACCGGGTCCCTGATCATGTAGGGCTTTAAAGGTTAGTAAATCAACCTTAAAGATAATCCGCCACCGAACAGGCAGCCAGTGCAGTTCGCGAAGCACAGGCATAATAGGACTGGTTCTTAAAGTCCCAGTCAAAAGCCTGGCTGCAGCGTTCTGCACCAGCTGAAGGCGACGGATATCAACCCCTGGTAGCCCTAGGTAGAGGGAATTGCAGTAGTCCAGACGGGTGGTAACAAAGGCGTGGACTAAAGTTGAAGGTCCTCCGGGAATCAGATGATTCACCGGGCGATATTCCTCAGATGGTAAAAAGAGGATTTGACAACAGCTGACACTTGTGATTTTAAGGTCAGACCGTCATCAAAAATAACACCCAGATTTCAAACCTGTGAAGAACTAGAGAGCGGTACACCACCAAGTAATAAGCTCGATGGCTTTCCCAACACCTAGTCCTCCCCCAGGACGACCTGAATCCACAACCAATACCTCGGTCTTATCCGGGTTAAGTTTTAACCAGCTTGAACTCATCCAAGTTCTGATCTCATCCAGGCAGTTATTAAGTACAGAGAGTGCATCACTCTGATCAGGAAGAAAGGACATATACAGCTGAGTATCACCTGCATAGCAGTGAAAACTCAAACTGTATCTCCTGATGATTTCTCCCAATGGCAGCATATACACTGCAAACAACATGGGAGCTAAAATGGAGCCCTGTGGTACCCCACATGGTAGGGAGAAAGCGTCAGAGGAATAAATTCCAGTGACAACTCTCTGAGACCTACCAGTGAGGTAAGAACGAAACCACTTGTGGACTGTACCAGACAGCCCGCAAAAGACCCGCAGTCGCTCCAATAGCACCCCATGGTCTACAGTGTCAAATGCCGCAGAAAGATCAAGAAGGACCAAGATGGTACAAGCCTTTCAATCTCTAGCCATTAGGAGGTCGCTCAATACCCCGAACAAGGGCAGTCTCAGTACTGTGCCTTTTCCTGAAGCCAGACTGGAGAGTATCATAGACATTATGAGAGGTGAGATGATCATCCAATTGCAATGCAACTGCCTTTTCAATAACCTTACCAACAAATGGCAGGTTAGAGATAGGCCGGTAGTTAGCTAGACAGTCTGGGTCCAAGGAGGATTTTTTAAGGAGTGGTCGAATTACCGCCTCCTTAAGGGGATCAGGAAAAACCCCCATCTCCAAGGATTTCCAGACAATGTCAGCAAGGATAGGGTAGATAACTTCTACACAACCTAGTAACAGCGGTGTAGGACCCGGATCCAAACTACAACTAATTGGTCGCATTGTTTGGATGATCTTCACAATGTCCATGAATTCCGTGCGGTGAAAATCCAACCAAACAGGCTGAGGATTAGATACCACCAGTCGTCCACCACAATCCCCCGAAGGAGAGGCCGGACCAATACCGGACCTGATGCTGGCAACCTTATCTGCAAGAAAGCAGCCGAACTCCTCGCATCTAAGCTGAGAAAAAGCTTCTCCAGGCTGAAGACAGACTGGATTGCACAGTCTGTCCACAGTCTGGAAAAGCTGAGCCGGTCGATTCCTGAAAGGGTGACTCAATCATAGCACCTGTGGCTGGGGCAATTAGGGAAGCTGGGCGACCGGATGGTGGGGTGAGCGATTGCGACTGATGCCGCTATATCTACATGCACGGGGAGGAGCATGTTGAACATGGGCTGGGAGGGATGGCTGAGCTGTAGGAGGTGGTGCTGTGGTGAGCTGCCAAGCTGCATTGTGGCATCAGGGGTTGGTCCGTGGCTGCGTCGGGTATGGCACTGGGTCCAGGTCCAGTTGTGGGTGCCTTTTGTTGTGCCCTGACAAGTTTTTATTTTTACCCTGAGTTGCACCCCCATCATGTCCCCGAGCTGAGAATCTTTAAATAGGTGTGTGTGGGCACCCTCCGGCATAAACAATAAAAATCCAAGCCCCAGCACCGTGTTGCTGTTCACTGGGAGTCCATCACCAAAAAGTTTTGGGCGATGTGACTTGGCCCTAACAGCAATCACCCATCGGTGTTCGCATATATCACATAAAACCCATCCCTCCTTGGGTTGGTGAATGAATGCAGGTTGTGGTCCTGCCAGTCACCTGGGGACCAGTACAATGTGGGTGGCAATGTGAGCCACATATCACCAGGTCACACGCTCACAAACATTTAATGGTACAATGTGTTAAAGAGTCGTCCTCCCTGTATTCCACACCCTTCCATTCTTCTGATACATACGTGGTTATGAGATACTCTACTGTGACCAAACTGACCTCAAGAACCAGAGTGAACAAGGGAAAGGGGACGGGAAAGGGGAAACTGTTTAACCAGGAAAGGCACGCTAAACCAGAGCTTGTTTCAGGTGCGACCTGAGAGCACAAGGAAGTTAAGTGACTTGCTTAGGATCACACTGTATGCATGTGAGGGCTGATAAGATTCAAACCCAGATCTCCAGGTTTGCAGCTTAGTACCCTTAGCCACTATGCTATACTGCCTCCTCCAAGGTTGAGGATGAAACAGGTGTATACCTGGATCTCACATAATATATTCCAGTGTTAATACACAAGTGCATTCCACACAGTAACTGTCTTGTCATTCAGTCCTGTCGTATGGAGTGGGACAACCAACACAAAAACCTTCTGCTACCACTCTGGGTTTGACTCACATGTGGCAGGATGCTGTGTGGTGGGCACCTGCTAGGGAAGTAACAGGGGGTGTGTTGTCATCTGTCCAGGTCCACACTATTTGACATACGGAACAGAAGCACTGTGCATGCCATGGAGTGGTGAGGGTCTTGTTTCCTTCACACACAGACAGAAATGTGATGCACTGTGTAATGACTGGGTGACATATAGTACCAGCATATCTCCATGGGCTGGTAGCACTGTGCATGTGTAACCCCCAACCCCTGCCTTTTTGCAAAACGACAGGTGGCATGCTGTTGAAGCTGACAGCAGTACCTGTTGGGGACTGGGTTCGGGGAGGATTAGGTTACTCGGCACAGGGGCCTAGGTTTGGCTACTCTGCACAGGGGCACCCAAGTAAATCCAAACACAGGAAGCAATAACTGTAATGTCCAGAACCAGGAATGGGATTCTTCAGTGTGGCTTTTATTCACATCCAAGCTGAACAAACAAAGCATAGATGGACCCCCATGGGGCTACATTCCTGGTAATGCAGATTAGAGACAACAGAACACTTCTTCACTATTTCCAGCCCTCAGGCTCTGAACCCACCAGGCACACAGCCCGGACTTGCACGCAGCTTTGGGTAAACAGCCCGACTTGTACACTACTTGGGTTTTCCCCACTGACGGCCACTTGATCCACGGTCCATTTTGGGAAATGAACCAGTTTTCCATTTGGTGGCTACCCAAACCACCTTAGAGCCTTCGACTCCTAGAGGGAATTTTCCTTCCAATCCCATGTCTGGGTACTTCCGTCATCACTGGCCAAGTGCATGAGGCAAAGTGAAATCCACAGAGCAAATCCGTAGAGGTGGACCTAGTCACTAAAGATGGGGGTCTCCACCTCCAGCTCCCACAATCCATACTGGCCATTTCTCTGGAAACTAAACAACTCTTTTCTGAAAGCTTGGCAATGTAGATTACTGGGTAGACGTATGTCACATCTCCTCTACATGTGTTGACTACCCATATGTGCTGGACTTGAACATATTTTACTTTTGGCTAAGCCTATTACTCTAGGCCTCCCACTACTTCAGTAGTCCAATCCCCACTATCACACAAGTCCCAGGGTGAAAACATGGGCCCTTTAGAAAGAGCAGAAACTCACCCTCTGGTTGCAGGTGCCCCACAGGCGAATCACAAACTCTTATTCTTTCCCACACTCTTGGACAAAATAAGGCAGCTTCTCCACTAGCAGAAGTCAGGGTTGCCCTGGAATATGCAGGGGTTTTCTGCCCCATCCCCTGAGGGATGGGGCACTGAGACCTGATTCAGCGGTCTTCACCACTTTAAAACTAGCTTCTGTGTCTCTCTCTTTAAGGTGGAAACACACACCCTTTTTCCTAAATGTAGCCCTATGTCAGGGCTGAGGCTCCACGAGCCTACACAGAGCTGCTGTGCTCCTCTCTCAGCAAGCTCCAAACTCCAACTGACTTACAGACTACTGTTCAAACCTCCCAACATTCTACTCCAACTCCCTGCTGCAGATTCCATTGTGGCTCATGCAGCTGCGATAGTTCTATGGTGATGTCATCCCTCAGTCTCAGCTGAGACTGAGAACAGAGTGAGACAGCGTGAAATCCATTTAACTGGACTTTCACAAGCTGCCTTCCCTGCCTACTACTAGGTCTTACTGGGATTCTAGTAACCCCGGGTAACAAGGGGGTTACACATGTAACTGTGCCCTGCTGAACAGACAGCATCTTCACATACCCAGGAAACACTGGACTACATTATGCCACCTACAGCTGTCTGAACATTGCTGCATCCATGACTGCAAGATATATGTGCTGCACCACAGTTTGCACAGTCCCTCTGTAGATGGAACAGCAATGGAGCACACACCAACCACGGACTGCTGGCAAAAACGCAGTGCTGTACGGCATCAGTGACACCATTCTGTCATTCTGTCCAGAGCTGGGCCAGTGACAGCCTGACAATCACAACACTGTCCTTGCATCTATGCCTCTCCCGCCAATATACCACAACTGGGATTGGCTGACTTTCACTCTAGGATACACAGGTTCTTCCCAGGCATCTGTTGCAGCATGTCTGTGACACTGGAATCCCTAGTGATAATGCTGGTGCTGGTACTCACTGTTACTCATTTCATTATGTTGGCAGAGACCAATGTTTTGTTGATCTCTGCAATGATAGGTCAGCTTCACCATAGCAGGTCATGACAACACTGTTGTCAGCACCAACATGTACATGTCTGGGACACACAGGGAGAGCTGGGAGTGGTGTAGTGCAGTGGCTGTATGGTGGCAGTTTTCAGGGCAACTTTCTGGTGCCATCCCATCTGCATGCACCTCTCTGGGCTGAGGTTGCTCAACTCAAGGCCAAGTTGGCTGGGGTTCAGGTGGCACCTCTCTCCAACCCAGAGATTGCTTAGTCTGCTACCACTGCCTCAAAGATTGCCAAGACAGGGCTGGACTATGGTGGGCTCGGGAGTGGTGAGGGTGATGGGTCAGAGGCACAAGCCCCAAATGGTACCACTGCACAATTCCTACACTGCTCTGGTGGACAGTGACTGTACCATAAAGACACCCACAGTGGTGGCAAGGGAGGATGTGGGGATCTCCTTGGTGGAGACTCAAGGAGGGTAGACCCCAGAAAAGGAGGAAACAGCTCCTGGTGGGGACTCATTTGGATGGATTTCAGGACAGGAAGGGAGGTGGAGAGGAGGTGAAGTGCCTACCAGGCACCACGGCTCAGTAGGACATGAAATGGATCCTGGGGATCTCTAAGGCAGCAGGAAAGGAGGGAGAGCTAGATGTCATTGTCCACCTAGGGACCAATGACCTGCCGAGGGACAATGATAGTATGGTTCAGGAGGAGTTCAGGGAGTTGGGAAGGGGTCTTAGACAGGTGGCACATTCAGTGGCCTTTTCTAAGGTGCTGCCTGTCTATGATGGGGGGAGGTTAGGGTACTCTGTACCAGGAGCTTCAACTCATGGTTGAAGGAGTGGTGCAGAGAGGAGGGTGTTGGTTACACTGGGGACAGGGGTCAAATATGGAGGGATAAGATCCTATACAAGGGAGATGGCCTGCATCCATCTGGGAGGGATACTGCAGTCCTCAGTAAATGGTTTAATTACTAAATTGAAGTATATTTAAACTAGCCAAGGAGGTGGAAACAGGGTGTCATGAATGCCCCCACCCACAAGCTGTAGTATTCAATAGAGAGGACTCTAAGGGAGGGGAAATCCCCATCGATACCTAGTAACAAGAAGAACAAAATGGTAGAAATAAGGAGGAATGGGAATGAAGACAGAGGGTATGATGAGAGTAGGAAAAAGGGGGCTGGCTGGAGGGGTGGCAACAGTATTTGGAAGGCCATGTGTGCAAATGCTAGAAGTCTGCATAATAAGATTTCAGACCCAGTGGCCGTGTTGGCAGACTGACCTAGACATTGTCACCATTACCAAGTCATGGTGGAATGAAAACCATGATTTGGATATAGTCATACAAGGTTATACTCTGTTCAGGAAGGACAGAGTTGGTAATAAAGGAGGCAAAGTGGCTCTTTACATGAGGGATAGCATTTAGGCAACAGAGATACAGGGAATACAGGGAGGGGCGGAGGTACTATGGGTCACACGGGAGATGGAGAAGGGGGAATGGCTATTCGCATTGGAGTGATCTACAGACCTCCAGCCTGCATGGGAAGATAGATGCAGTTCTGATGGAAGACATCCAAAAGATGGCAAATAAGGGGGAGATGTTGTTGATGGGGACTTCAACCTGTCAGATATAGACTGGAGCATCCCAGCTGCAGCTTCAGCTAGGAGCAGGGACATCTTTGGACTCCCTTCAGGGGCATTCCTTAAGTAACTAGTTGGAGAACCTACTTATGAGGGAGCAATATTGGACCTTATTACTCTGCGGGGACAATGTTGCAGAAGTCATAGTGGGTGACCACCTGGGGACAGTGTGGTTCAATATAAAAATTGTGGCAGAAGTGAACCGCACAAAGGCAAGGATCCTAGACTTCAAGAGGCCAACTTTATAAAGATGGGAAAATGCTACAGAGGTGCCCTGGAAGGTGGGGAAGGTAGATTTGGGTGGAGTGGAGGAATAGTGGAGAAAAATAAAAGGGGCCATAGTGAGGACAACAAACCTCTGCATCAGGCATGTTAGTATGAGTAAGAGAAAAGAGGCCACGGTGATTCTCAAAAGAGATGGCTAGAAAGGTTAGGGCAAAACAGTTAGCATTCAGGAGATATAAAGAGTCACAGAGGGAGGAGGTTAGGAGCTGCATCAGGAGAAGCAGAGGGAGACAGGAAAGCAGTCAAGTGAAATCACAAATGGAGGGCTGGCTGGATAGCAGAGCATCAGTGTTGCCGCTTGCCATCCAGATGACCGGATTACGCACTCGAGCCCAGAACATCTGGTGCCAGCCAGTGATGTGGGGTTCAGGCATCCATTGGATGCTTACTGCCCCGGGAGGCACCTCCTTCCTCTGCATGACCACCCGCCAGCAGCCACGGGGGAGGTTGTCATGCGAGGAAGGAACAAGTGGTCTCTTTGGGGTGGTCTTTATTGGCACGACTATTCTCTGGCAGTTGATGCAGAGGTGTTACATCCCCAGAGTGAGGCCGGCAGAGGAGCACCGAAGGTGGGTTGGGGCTCACCCATCCTTCCGATGGCCCTGATAGGCATTTTGCCAAGGCCACCTCTCAGGACCATGCCCTGAGGAGAGGGGAGGAAAAAGTAATAAAATCCCCAGCAACTCTGGGCAGATGAAGCCGCCTCGCCCCCCCACGCCAAGGCAGGGTCTCCTTGACTCCTCCCACACCTTGCCGGCTACACCCCACAGGCCCTGACTGTTGAGTGATGTATGTTCCTCCCAGTTTGAGGGGGACTGGGGGGTTCCACCCATGGGGGATAAGCCTTGGGCTACAGCTGAGGAACCCAGAAGGTTGATGAGCCAAAGACTGGTGTTGAGCTGGATCATCTGGGACATCATATGGGGCATGAAGGGCTTGGACAAGTGGAAGGAGGTCCGGCAGCTGGTGAGGAAAATGGGGCACCTGCCATGGTTTCAGAAAGGACACAGCACTGCCACTGCCCTACTTGAGTTCACAGGTGCCATCCACAACTCTCTGGACAACGGTCTTCTAACTGGAGCAATCTTTATAGACCTGACCAAGGCTTTTGATACCATCCACCATCGCCTCCTGCTTGGCCAACTACAGAACTCTGGGCTCTCCTCTGAATCTGTTACCTGGTTCAAAAGCTACCTTGGAAATTGGTGCCAATGTGTGAAAATTGTGGATGTGCTCTCCGATACTAAAGAGGTCCGCTCTGATGTTCCCCAGGGCTCTATCCTGGGCCCACTACTTTTCAGCTTGTTCCTCAACACACTCCCAGACTCCTGTGATCAACAAATCATACTGTACGCTGATGACGTGGTCATCCTTGCCTCCCATCAGGACCCAAACCACCTACAATTAAACCTTCAGCATTTATTCACCACGGTTGAGAACTGGTTCATAAAACATAAGCTGATCCTTAACCAGAAAAAAAAAAAGACCATGATTTTCAGCGGCTCCCCATAACAAACATAAGCATCTCCACCTCTCCATAAATACCAGCTAAGGTGGCCATCTGGATCAGGTCCAAACCTTCAAATATCTTGGGATCACCCTAGACTCCCACCTGTCCTACGCTGCCCACATCAATAATGTTGCCAAAGCTGCGAAGTCCAGACTGGGCCTGCTCTAGCACCACCAGCGACACCTAACCCAAGAGGCCCTAGTAGCTGCTGTCCAGAGCTCCATCATCTCCTTGATTGACTATGGCCTTGTCATCTATGACTCCGTCACTGCCACAGCACTCAGACGGGTAACTACCACCCTAAACAAGGCCTGTCGACTCATCACTGGCGCTAAATGTCTCACTCACACATGTGACCTTTACTCTCAAGCAAATTGGTTGCAACTTGAAAATAGAATAAAATACCAAACGTGCGTGGTTGCAAAGAAAATCCAGATGAATCTTGCTCCACCTGGAGTCTGTACCCTCCTTCAACCAAAAACCAACAGTCAAAACACCAGGGGATCTAAGCCACAGCTGTTTCAAATTCCTCACTGCTGCACAACACAAGGCCAAAGATCTTTTGCCTACAGGGCCCCCACCTGGCTAAATGGTCTTGCTAGTGACATTACCTCTACCATCTTGCTTGGTGCCTTCAAATCCAGGCTCTGGAACACCCTCATTGCCTCCAGCACCTGTGACTGCCCCGGCTAAAAAATTGGTGCTCCCTCCTCCTGTGCCCTCTGTGCGGGGCCTCGGCCTCCTATCGCACTTGCCTTCCCTGGGCCCCCTTCTCATGCACTTATCCCCAGACAACACTGCCTTGGCCGCTTCCTCCCTCATCACCTCTCTATCTTCCCCCCAGTCCCCCCACTCACCTCTCTATTCCCCTCCCTCATTCCTCTGCCTACCTCCTGCTACCCTTATTTCTTTTTCGCCTTCCCCTGCTCTTCTTCCAACCCCTAGTTCTTTCACAGCATAGTGTTGATCATGTATTGTCTCTGAACCAACCTCAATGTGTTTTTTTCTTGCAATTTATGTTGACTACTGTAACCTGTGATGTGGAACCTTTGTAAAAGAGCCTTGGCTCAAAGATAATTGTAATCCTAGACCCAATAAATAAATAAAAAATAAATAAAAACAGAAAGTAAAAAAAAAAGAACAACAGAGGAGAAAATAGCCCAGGCAGTAAAGAAAGGGAACAAGATATTTTTTAGGTATGTAAACAAAAGAAGAAAGACCAGGGGAGGGATACTAACAATAAGTGAGGAAGGGTGTGCTTGTGTGTGTGTGTGTGTGTGTGTGTAAGAGGACATAGAAAAAGCAGACATCCTGAACAAATACTTTTGTTCAGCATTCACACTGGAAGGGGAAGGTGAAGGACCACAGATTAAGAGCAAGAGCATCGAGGGAAGGTATGTGGACACGAGTCCATTCACAATGGAGACAGTTATGAAGGGACTTGCAAATCTGAAAGTGGACAAGGCAATGGGGTCAGGTGGGATACATCCCAGGATATTGAAGGAGCTCAGGGAGGTGCTAGCTACACCTCTGACTGTCCTGTTCAACTACTCACTGGAGACAGGAGTAGTTCTGGAGGACTGGAGGAGGGCAGATGTAGTCCCACTTCATAAAAGTGATAATAGGGAGGAGGCTGGAAAATTACAGGCCAGTGAGCCTGACTGAATCACTACTGAAGGAAAGGACTGTGGAATATCTTGAAACCAGGGTCTTACAGGATCCGAGGCAACATGAATTCACAACAGGAAGGTCATATCAAACAAATTTGATATATTTTGTTGATTGGGTGACCAGGGAAGTAGATCAGGGTGGAGCTGTGGATGTGGCCTACCTAGATTTCAGTAAGGCATTTGACACTGTTCCACATAGAAGACGCTTAAACAAGTTGGGCAGCCCGGGAGTAGGTCCAAAGGTGGTAAACTGGGTAAGAAATTGGTTGGGGGCTAGGAGGCAGAGGGTGGTGATAAATGGAGTTCACTCTGAGGAAGGGAGAGTGACAAGAAGGGTGCCACAAGGATTGGTATGGGTCCGGTCCTCTTTAATGTCTTTGTTAATGATATTGCAGATGGGCTAGGAAGGAAGGTATGTATTTTTGCAGAGGACACAAAAATCTGCAATAGGGTAGACACTCTGGGTGTGTGTGTGGAAAATTTGTATAGTGATTTAAGAAAGCTTGAGGAGTGGTCAACAATGTAGCAACTGAGATTCAATGCAAAGAAGTGCAAGGTCATACACTTAGGGCACAGAAGCCCAGGGTGGAGTACAAGATGGGAAGTGTGGTACTGATGACCACCAAGCAGGAAAGGGACCTGGGATAATCATTTCTGATGACCTAAAGATAGCCAAACAATGTGACAAGGCAGTGGGAGAGCTAGTGGGATGCTAGGGCATATTGGGAGGGTATCACCAGCAGAAAGAGGAGGAGTTATATTACTGTACAAAACACTGGTGAGACCTCACCTGGAGTACTGTGTTCAGTTTTGGACCACATCTCTGAAAGTACTTAGACAGAATAGAAATAGTTCAGAGAGAGCAACTAAAATGGTGCTGGGCCTGCATTAGGCTAGAAGAAAAGAGGGAGAGAGGGGCTCTGATAGAGACTTTCAAGTACCTCACAGATATAATAGGGTACAAGAGGAAAGCAGTTTTTGGAAAAAAAGATACTCAAGAACAAAGGGATATGTTATGAAGCTGGAGGGGAGTAGATTTCAGGGAAAATGTTAGAAACTACTTCTTCACAGAAAGAGTGGTGGATTCCTGGAATAGTCTCCTGGGGGAGGTGGTAGAAGCAAAAACTGTAACGGGATTCAAGAATGCACAGGCTATGCATAAGGGACTTTTATTAGTTTGGAATGGGGGGAGGGGGTAAAGCCAGAAACCAAGTAGGGTCTGCAGTATTACAGTTAAGGAAAATGGGCAGACTGGGTGAGCCATGTGGTCCTTATCACCTGACAATTTCTATGTAATCTATGTAAACACTGGACTTCTTCCTTCATTTACACCACCTGGGCTCTCTGGCATTGCAGTGGTCACTTTACAGGTCATCTGTATCATCCCATTGAGAAACAGTCACCAATCCTATCATTCAACAGATGGACAAGGACATTTATAAATCTGCTTTGGCACACTTTCTGTTAATCATTTCAAGATGGGGTGTGCTATGTGTCTTACTGTGCATACAGGTTACACTGGGTGCATTGACAGATGCCAGTGCTGCAGCCTCCATCAAACCTCTCCCTTGCACCATCTGTTCGATGTAAGGACCTACTCACTGTGTGGTCTTCCTCTTGCTGCACTGGAGGATGCAAAGTACCAGGAATCATATTAGACAAAGGCTGAGGCATAGAAGAAAAGTGCAGCCATTATCATGTTATAGTGTATAGCAGGACCTTGTTCTGTATGGATTTCATTTTTTTAATTTCCACTGGATGGCAGCTTGGGAGATACTACTCCCAGTTATTCACCTGGATTCCGGTGAACTGGAATCACCAGCCCTCATGGCTGGGTCCTGCATACCGGGATCCCGTGTCAAACTGCTTGATGCCGAGGGAGTTTCTTTCCTTCTTCCCGTTTTCATGGTCTCAACCCCAGAGGGCACCGGTGTGAAGGATGTAAGCCCAGGCTGGCAATGTGCAGATGCAAGCTTCAGCCAAGTGCCCAATGGTGCCCTTCCCTCCCCAACTCTGTGAGCCTGAGCCTGCTGCTCATGCTTCCACCGCAGTAGTACCTAGTAGGGCACAAGAGCAGCCCTGTGTGTCCCCCTCTCCCTAGAGGAGGAGGAGGAGAGCATCCTCTGGGGTGCTCTATCTTCCTCTTCCCAGCCAGCCCCCGACAATCTTGAATCATTTCTGATCCCAGGTCATCAGTGTCAGGAGCAATAATGCTATCAGTGCACCGATGGGTTGATTGTTTGGTATGGATTTCTGTCTCAGTAAAAATGTTGTTGTACCACAGTTCAAAGGTCATAGAATATCATTATACCCTTCTGTGGTACAATAACATTCCTGCTGATTAGATATCCTCAGGGCACCTGATGATTTACACTGTACTGCTGCATGCACAGCAATCAGTTTAAGGTCTGAACTGAAACCTCTGGCTCATTCACTGTGAGACCACTTTTGTTTAACAAAAATGATAGACTAAAACAAAATAAAATTTATAAATTAAAAAAAAAATCTATACACTATGAAAAATACTGATTGGACAACAATATGCCCAAGCAGCCTATGCTGCCACCTCAAGCTTCTAATTACAATAGACCTCTCACGTTTTGTTCTTGGGATCTGATGTCATCAGAACCCCTCTGTGGCAGCACAGGCAGTTTGTGCATGGTTGTCCAACCAGTATTCTTGATCTTGCAATGTCCTGGACAGATCCTACCTGGAATACTGCATGTAGTTCGTGGCTCATCAATTCAAAAGGAACATTGAAGCAGTTGAAAGATTCATCTCAAGGCCACCAAAATCATTAGTTGGACAAAAGCTGTTAGGCGTAACTAGAGAACCTTAACATATTCACCCTGGAGAAGACAGAGTACCTGATTTCAATCTTCTGTAAATTCAAGGGTATTGACAATATTGAAAATACAGGGATGTTTCGTCTGGTGTCCTCTAGTGGGAAACTGGGATGTGTCCTAATGTTAAGATGTGATAATTGCAAGGGTGGCATTAGGAGTAATTTCTTCTCCAGATCTGGGTGAGCTGATGCCAATTTGGCATTTGATGGACATGCCAAAAACTGGTGGTTTTACACTGGAAAGCCACTCCTAATGGGTTTGCTTTCCTTTTGGCATTTGGCACTTTGATGTCAGTCTGTTTCATTTTTTATTAGCAAAACACATGGAGCATGTGAAAGTTTTTGCCAGTCGAAATGACCTCAGAAGACAATCAGCAATGCTGGCGATCAAGAACTCTTTGCACTGCATAGTCTTGGTGCCACTTCTTGCTCTCTCAATGGGGAAATATGTGGCTCATGAAAGCCCTTATTTCTTTGCCAAAGAGAATTTAAGATCTGAAAAGTTACAAATCATAACAGAATCATGCATCATCATTTAGTTAGCTGCAGTAATTAAGTAAGCAAAAACACACAACAGGGTGTCCATTAAAATGCATCGACAGACACAACCTGGGAAGTGCTTTGATGGTGCTGGGTGAATACCTCAGAGTGTTCTATTGTGTTTATAAAATAGTTATACATAAAAGTAAAACATAAATTGGCAAGAATGTTTTAATGCTTAAAGCAGGTCAAATTCATTATGTTGCCTTTCTTTTTGGAACAAATAGTTCCTTTCTAGTTTTTTATCATTTACAACTTGTCAACCACTGTATAACAATATTTAATTGTAGTTTCAGTTATGCCAGTGAAGCGAGTGCAGCTGCAGTGGACAGAAGAGTACAGTGTGCGCTTAAAGCAGCTGCAGACCTACAGCAGGGCAGTAACTATAGCGGCAAGGGGCTGGGGTAATTTTTGAAGCCTTTGTTTGAGAAATATTTTTTGCATTTTACTGACTGCTGGCGGTGCAGCACACAGACATCCAGTGTGTGTGTGCGTGTGTGTGTGTGTGTACACGTGTGCATGCCTGCCAGCCTGTCAGTAAGGGAAAAGTGAAGCAGGCTGCTGTGTAAAACATTAGTTCTCTTTTTTGTCAAGGTGGTTTTGCTTGGTGGGGTTGATGTCACTCATCTCCTTACTTACTTACTTTTCTTCTTTCAGCAGCTGCCTAGTGGAATCCTGATCTTTTTGCCTCACAGTTCATTCAGTTGCGCAGTTCTGTGAGCTATACAGTGCAGAGCTGCAACTTGCTTGTTTTTCTTGTCAGCTGCTCAGTCCTCAGGGTTGCACAGACTGACTGGACTCTCAGCCTGACTTGTATCTTTTGCTGAACTGATCAATCCTTCACGTCACTGTTTTCAGCATTTGCCTAACCTGAACTGGCCCACCCTCCCCCACCTTTTTCCTTTATTAAATACACTACCAGAGCTGAGAGACAAGCCCACCTCCTACTTGGTTACACTTCACTTCCGTCTTAAAGGGAAACATCTAAGAGCTACAGCAGCACTTAAAGGTAATACCTAGATCCACAATACCAGGATATCTTTACCTCTCCATTAGAACAAACTCCACTATTAGCCCTCCTTCAGACACAATACTAAGTACTGCTTCCCATCAGCAGGTTATACAGTTCCTCCACTAGGGTGTATACTTAAGCAAGCATCTCTCACTTTCTTCACTACTACAGGCTATTCAGCTGGATACCTGAGAGCTTTATTTTAAGCATTGCATCCCTTCCTCTCGGTAATCAAGCAACTCTGTTCAGCTACATCCCCTTGTTGTAGTCTACTACCACAAAATCTGCCCCCCACTCTTTTGACTCTTAGGATGTTTTCTCCACTCAAATCCTTCTCCCTTCTACCTCTCCCCAACCTTATTTCTTACCCTCTTCCTACCGCCCCTCCTACTTTTGCCAGCCCAAGCCCTACAACTCCAAATCCATCCAAACCCCTGTCTCCAGGCCCCAACTTTATTTATTTAGTTTTTGTTGACCGGGTAAGTGCACTAGACAAATTCTGCCTATTTTCAGGCACGACCGGAGGAGGGATACAGATGAAGGTCAACGGACTTTGAATCAGATTAAGCTGTTGAACTTATATTCATGCTATACTCCTGCCCCCCAATGTATTCTGGTCTCTCATCATTCCATATGTATCCTTATTACCTTTACCAAATTTCTTTGCTGTTCTCCACCTCCTGCTTCCTCACTATACCACTCCTTCTACCTGACTCACTCGGCCTCCAAGCCCCATCCTCCAAATCCACAAGCTACACTTCCTCATCCTAGCTCTACTATTCTCACCTCAGGGACATTCACCCCAACTCCTGTCCCTGCTACTTCCTTCACCCTGGCATCTCCCCACTGCTGCTGCCCATACCCCTACCCAACAGCCCTCATAAAGGGTTTCCAAGATATTGCACTTAAATATTCATAGCCTACTTCAAAAATAGACCTCCTGCAAGCCATGGTTGCTGCCCTGAAACCAAACATTCTAATTATAACAGAAACATGGCTAAAGAGCATGATTCCTGACCACTCGGTCTCCATCCTCGGGTTACTCCATCCTAAGGCTAGACAGAGCAGGCAGGGGTGGTAGATGGTCATGCATATCCGCACCTCCCTCCAATACTTCCCAGTCTTCTCCTCCTCCTCCAACCCAGCAATCCATGACACCTAAGTCATCAATGTAGCCCTCCCTTTCTCAATCTCTATCTTTGCAGCCGGTGTCTATTGCCATCTAAATATCCAACCCACTGTCTTCCTTGAGCTCCTCACTTCCATTACTTCCCTCTCTCAATCTGGCAAGCTTTACATCCTTGGTGACCTCAATTTAAATTGGTTGTCCACAACAACATCTACCACAAGAAATGCTATCAGTGCCCTCGACCTCACACAACTAATTACAGAACCCACCCACCCTAATCACAAGACCCAAAACCACTTCCTACTTGATTGGGCCCTAACTTCCCACCCCCATAGAATCATCGCCTCTAGCATCCTTCTGGATGCTCTCAGTGACCACAACCCAGTTTTCCGGGTCAGAAAAGTTCACAGTCCTAAATCCCCACATAAAATCCTACAACTACGGACTTATAAATACCTAGAATTGGAACCTCTCCTGCATAGCCTTGCCCTCTCAGACTGGTCCCCTCTAGCAAGCACCTCCTTGGTTGATAAAGCCCTAATCTATTTTAAAGACATCTTCCTAGCAAATTGGAATACCTTCGCACCCCTAAAACAAACAAGGGTTAGAGGTCATCACCTCCCCTGGATTAACCCTGAATTACTAGCCTGCCACAGAGCCAGAGATCAGGCCTGGAAATAGCACAAAGTCTCCCAGCTTCCAAATGACTTTCTTATTTACTGAAAACTCCATAATGCTTGCACCTGGGCTACCAGCCTAGCCAAAACTGAATACTTCAAATCTACCTTCATGACTAACATCAACTCCTCCTCCAAGTTCTGGAGAGTGGTCCACTCCCTCTTTAACCCCCCATCCTGTCCACCCACCCCTATACTTAATATAAATGCCACCCTTGTTGCCGATACAGTTATAGTAGCTACTGAATTCAACTCCTATTACACCACTTGTGCTAATGAGCTACTTCAATCCCTCCTAAACTATGCCCTTCCCTCTTCCCCTTCCTATTGCCTATGAATGACCCCCACTCCGATTCCCCCTTCTCCTTTGCTACTGTCTCCCCAAATGACACTCTAAATGTCCTGCTAGCGATCAACCTTTCAAAAGACTCCTTCCTGGATGACCTTGACCCTAAACTACTATCCTTCTCAGCCCCAGCCATCGCCTACCCACTCTCTATTATCCTAAACCTCACTTTCTCAACCGCCTCAGTAACTTCCCCATGGAAGCACGCAGTGGTCCTTCCCCTCCCCAAAGGCAGAGACCCCACCTCCCCTGGCAACTACCACCCCATCTCTCTTCTCTCTACCCTTGCCAAACTTCAGGAACACCTAGCCTTCTCCCAGCTCACGCTACCTCAATGACTCCTCCTTCTTCACCCCTTATCAGTTTGGCTTCAGGAAAAATCACTCCACCACCACTTCCCTTCTTCAGCTCACTGATTCTATCCTCCACGGAATGGACAATGGCCAAATCACCTCAGCCATTTTGTCACTCTGGCCAAAGCCTTGACACATTCTTCCACCATTCTCCTTGACACCCTATCAACAGTTGGCTATTCTTCTTAGCCACAGACTGGTTCAAGGCATACCTCACTGGCAGAACCCAATCAGTCAAGATCTCTGAAGCAATTTCCCCACCCTCCCAATAAGAACTGGCATACCCTAGGGATCAGTGTTAGGCCCATACTATTCTCTATTTTTCTAAATGATCTCCATCCACCTGCTCTCCTTCTTCTACATTCACATGTAGGCTGATGATACAGTCTTGTATGCATCTGGCTTCTGCCCCACCGAGGTTGCATCCAACTTCAGCCGACTTCAACAAAGTTCAGTGTTAGTTAGCAAACCACCAACTAGCTCTCAATGCCAAAAAAACAGTGTCCATGACCTTCGGCACCAGGCAGAGATTTACCAGGTTTCCCTTGCTACCCTCCTTGCATACCCTTGATAGGACTTTACTCGAGGGTACATCCTCTTTCAGGTATTTAGGTGTCTGGCTGGACCAACACCTGAACTTCTCTGGTCATATCGATGCCATTCAGAAAATATTGCATCCCAAACTTATTCAGTGCCTTATTCAGGAACCGTAGCTGCATCCAACCCATGGCTAGGCATGAGATTGTCTAGAAGATGGTCATACTTATCTTCGACTACTGTGACATAGTCTACAGTGCTGCCCCTAAGTCCTCCCTGGCCAGACTTGATACCCTCTTCAACTCCTTTTCCCATTTTACCCTTGATGACTCCCTCAGTACTCGTCATTGTGATCTCTACCATGCCCTAGCCTTCCCTTCCCTTCCCTAACAAACCAATGTCTCTCAGTGCGCAAAATTCACCTCCAAGCACTGGCTTGGTGAACTTCCCTCCTATGTATCCCCTATGTTTACAACTGCCCCTCCTTTCCATTCCCAAAGATCTACCAACTCACGAACTCTGGTGGTCCCATGCCACTCCACCCTTATTGGTCAATCAGATTTTTTTTATTGCCTCCCAAAAATCTGGAATTCACTTCCCTCTCAGATTTGCCACTCATCCTCTTGCTGCTCCATTAACTCTGCCCTCAAGAATTTCCTTACCGCTTCTTGTGCCTGCCATGACCCTCCTAATCCCCACCATCTCCCTAAGCCTATATTACCATGTGTCTACTCCCCACCTCTTCTATTTCCCTCTGATTGTGCTCCTCCTAGTCCCTACTCTCCTTCTAAAGTGTTCCCTCCTTCTTTGTCTACCCTTAATCTATCTCCCTCCCGTGAGCTCGATCACTGCCTTGTACAGGCAGGATCCATAGCGCATGGTGGGCAACAACTTTACCCACCTTTCCCCTATTTCTCCTTTTACTGCACCCCCTCAGTCACTGCTCAATCACTGCCTTGTGCAGTCAGGGTCACCCAGCACAGTGGTAGGGTACTAACCCTCCTACTATAGCTGACCTCTGCTACCCTCCCACAACATCCATCCCCAACACCCCTCTCTCTGCATCACTATATATAAATATCTCTCATCACCTATAACCTGTGTCCTACCAGTAGGGCTGTCCAACGCCTTGCCCATACAGAATAACTGGACACTGTTGAATTTCAACCCTCCTTCCCCACATCTTATATGCCCCCCCACCTACAATACCTCTCTTTCATTGCCCTGCCACCTCTACCTCTCCTCTTCCCCTTCTGGTTCACATGGTCTAACACTGGTCTCCCTTATACTCAATTAAGCACTTATAACCTAACCCTATACCCTCTTATATGCACTTTAGTCCACCTGTTGTCTCTGTTTGCCACAAAATCATGTTCTGCCTGCATCTCTGTAAATTTCCTTTCCCTTCTTCCATTCTGCTTTCTGCAATTTTGCGTTCCCCTCCTTCCATTCATCCTCTCTTTACTCCTATCACTGTAAATCTTGAATATCTATGTTACACTAATGGCTACCAATTACTATTATGTCACCTTACCATCTAGTGTTACATTCTGTTGCCAAGTTATTACATGTGTTCCAGTGTTATCAACTGTCACCAACTGTTGCCTAATTGCTATATGTGTCTTCATATCTACTATAGTTAACTGTTCTATTGTTAGCCAATGTGATCCACCTGTAATCCCTCCTGCTCTCATTGTATGCAAGTAAGCAAATTGTATTCCAACATTGTAACATTTCTCTGTGTTCTGTCCCATTGCTCTCTACCCCCAGGTTGCACCGGGAGATGAGTAACTTGTTGCACAGCATGCCTTCCTGGTGAAGCATTTCAATAAATAAATCTCCCTCAGTTCCCAGTCAGCATGCATGTCATGCAACATGAGCATGTCACATGGTCATCTAAAAATAGGTGATGGCCATTGTGACCCATCATAGTTAGCATTCCTTTACGGACTGCTTGCATTGTTGTCCCACCCTGTCTACCAATGCTGAGTCATTGGATTGTGTAGTCAGGTGGGGCATGGGAGAGAAGACACTTTGCTCTTTGGAGAATATTAGACAGTTGGATTGGTTGTAAGGCTTCTTAGGCAATGGCCCTAGTTTGGTAGCTTCAAGATTTGGCTGACCTAACCAAGGTCAGATCTAAATTTTTCATCAGGGTAGTCATTTTTCTCAGAAGGGTGCTGTCACCCAAAGTTTAAATTTTCGCTTTTAAAAGTGGAATGTACTAAAACCCCCTTTACAACATTTCCTGTATGAAGTGTCTGTTTTGCTACTGCTCAGTGTGTCATATTACATAGTCAAAACATTAGAATCAGTCTATTTATGTTTAAGCACCACCATTATTGTTGAAAGAGAATTAGTATTTTCTTTACATTCTGTGTTTTACACCCTCTGCTCTCCACTACTCTCAGGAACCCCAGATGCCTGGCTTTGCTGGACCCTGTCCCCCTTCATAGCTGCCTACCCCCATGCTTCCTTGGTTATACCTGCAAGGTGGGGTAGAGGTTCACCCTCAGACTGTGTTGTATTTGCTAGGTGGCCAGCTGTGGTGTTCAGGATCAGTCCTTTCTGGTCTACTCGGGGTCTGCGTCATTTGGGCAATGGGACCATTTTCTTCATTTCCTCCCATCTCAGTGACACGGGCACTCTGGAAAGGTCCTATGTGCATGTGATGCCATGCGTTCTGCCAGACCCCTGGCCAGTGCCTTCCTTCCCCACAGCACTCTTCTGGACAGCTGCCACCTGTGGTCACCTAGGTGGCAGTATTGCAGCAAGGATAGTGACCCATCCTCCCGGAGGAGTAGAACATCCTCTCGACCTCAGTCCTCCTCCTTCTCTCCTTGGCAGATCCCAAATGACCCAGGCTCATTCCCAAATCCAGGTTGTCGGGATTATGACCAGTAGCTCTACTGCTGCACTGACAGCTGAGCCTGAAACAAAATCAGTACTGAATTTAGCCAGCCAGAAACACCGATCATTTGGCAGTCTGTAGAGAATGATCAGTGTCTCAAGACTGCATTACATAAATAGGTCTGCTTGACACCCACAAAACTGTCAGATCTTCTTGCCAGTATATAAGGGAACAGTGTGTGGTGACAAATTTGACAGGCAGCATTATTGTGGCTAAACATTTCTTTAGGCTAGATTGATGCCACTCATTTTTGACGGAGAGTGAACAGCTTGATGAGGATAGAATATAAAGATTCAATGATTCTGACTGTTCAGTGCAGTTTTTTTTGAAATCCAGGCCCCTTTTTACTTATGAGGTGACAGCTATAACTCATGCCAGCATATCACAACAGACAAGCAGGGCATTACTGTGTTTACATAAAATCATAAATTGTTTTGACCTTTATTTATTTATTTACTTACTTATTTCTATAATTTCTTATTTATTTATTTATTTATGAGTTTACCAGGAAGGCACACTGAGCAGAGTACTGCTCGATTTCAGGTGTGCCCTGAAAGAGGGGGAACAGAGGAGAATAAAATACACGCAATTATACATCCAGAGTGCAGGGTAATAAACAACATATGTAGCTACAGAGCATAGGTAGATTATACAATTAAACAGCAGTATATATATATATATATATATATATATATATATATATACATATATAGATAGATATACATATGTACAGAATATGGGATTTTGAACAGGTGGTAAAAATACATTCCACACGTTTGGTATAGAGGCGTTTTAGGAGCAGGCATCCGCAAAACACAACGTCAGCAGGATTGCAAGGAATGGCTAGACCAGTAGCCTAGGGTTCCAGACAGATGCTTAATGTGAGTATGCACTTAGCCACAGTCACAGGTGGAGGTGAAGTGGGCATTGATGAGGGAGTTAGATTTCAGAGTTTGGGCATGTGCGGATTGCCATGGGAGGGAGTTCACAGTTTAGGCATGCAATGCCTGAAAGCTGCCTGACCAGCAAAGGAAGTCATGTGTGGCAGAGCCAGGAGCCTGGTGTCAAAGTTCCTGAGAGGGCACAGGAGGGGTGTACAGGAAGAGATGACTGAGGCAAGGCTTGTAGTAGTGCCTGGGACCAGAACTTTGTCATGAGATTTGCACAGGGACAGCTATGGTCCTGAGAGAGGTGAGGTCGAGAGTCTGGTAGAGACTGCAGTGGTATGTAGAGGGTGGGCAATCAAGAATGAAACTGCAGAAAGAGTGAAAGAGGGGGTGCAGTCTGGCCAGGGTGGACTTTGGAGCTACGCTGCAGACTATGTCTCCATAGTCAAAAGCAGGGAGTATCATTTTCTGCATGAGTGCACAATGGACTGGCAGTGGGATGCATCCACGATTGCAATATAGAGCAACCAACTTGGGGTGGAGCTTTTTATGTATGGCATCAACATGGGCAGAAAAGCTTGAGGTGTTGGTTGAGCCAAACCTCAAGGCATCAAAAGGAGGTGCAAGTTTCCAGAGTGGCATATTGTGGTATATTATCACATTTTTTACTGTTTAATTGTAATAAAATGATTATGCATAGACATTATTTATGAATTCTAAGAGCATTTCTGATCAGTGTTTTATCTGCAGCTGACACTGCCAACACTGGACATGGCTTGGAGTCCAATGTCTAATTAAGTTTATCCTGTCAAGGTTTATCTGTTAATTTAAATCCTGCTGCCGCCACCGTCAGATACAATTTACTAACTGTTCTTATGTTGTGTGATGAGGTTAATGGAAGCAGTAGTGCAATACACATGTAAACTAACACATTCCATAGAACCAATACACAAGTTTGTTTTTTTTCTTTCATTTCTGTACATCACAAACAGTTTGTTTGCTGAAGACTCATCTTATTTGTATGACGTATAGTACTTCTGCTATGTTTTCTGTGCCCGGATATTCACATCTGCCTCATGTGTATTAAATGGCAGCCACTATCAGTTCTCACTGTTGTAATCTAATATATTTAGAAGCAGAATTACAAACTGACATAAACAATTCTAAATGTTTGTCTACCATTTTATTTTTTACTTGACAGTGTGTTTGTCGGTTTGATTTTACCATATAGCTGTACAAACAGCTATTCTGATTAGAGATGTTGTGAAGTTTTACTTTCCCAGCAAAGTTCTGATGAAGTTGCCAACTTCGCCATCGCTTAGCAATTCACAAAATGTTACCATTACCTTTAAAATTCACAGTTTGTCTTTTTGTAACTCTACCTGGTAGCTTTGCTTGTTAACTCTGCTTTTAGGGTGTCAAAGGCAAAGTTTTAGAAAACGATGCTTCTGGTAAACAACTTGTCTCAAGGCCACATGTTTCAGCTTCTGCACTTACATGGTACATATCTGTATAGTGACCCTGCCTTACTTCCACTTTTGGATTGTTAGTCAGGGAGAGGAGAAGGAGCTTAACTGCAGCAAAGTGCTTTATTAGAGATTCAGAGAATCACAGTACATTTTTTTTACTGTTTTTTCTTTGTTGGTGTATTGATTTAGTTGTTCTGAATAGTTTTGTTCTAGTTAAGCTATATTTAAAATATTTTTTGTACTTTTAAGGCAGTTTCATTTTGCCCTTTTTTCCTTTATTTTTCCTATTTTTCTCTTTCATTCTCTTTTTTTGTTTGTTTGGTGAGGTCATGGCAATAGTGATGGACAGAGGACAGGTTAGCACCTATGGCAGCAGTACAATACGGCTGCATCAGCTCCCACCAGCACCTCCTCAGCATTCCCTACAGCAGCAGGAGCAGCAGTGTCCTCAGGGGAGTGCTGGTCAGCATGCCCCTGAGCAGCAACAGCAGTAGCAACAGCAGCCCCAAGTACCCCCAGTTCCCCGTGGTGGTCAGCAGCCAGAACCTCCTATGCCCTCCCATGGAACCACCACTTACACCAGTTCCCACCAAGCAGAGGAGCTCAGCCCATCATTCTCTGTTCTTCCATCACCAACTCATCATCGCCAGTGCCACTGCCTGGTCAGATCTTCCCTCGTGTGGGAGATCTTTGAAACTGATGAAAATGATGACAGCATCATTACATGTAAATTGTGTCAGGCCAGGGTAAGGTGCGAGAAAAAAGGGACACATTTGGGCACAGGTGGCCAGAGAACCCATCTGAAAATTCGGCATGCTAAGCAATGGGAGGCCTGACAGAAAGAGGTGTCGAGTAGTGTTGGGAGAGGTAGTGATTCCTTCTCTGTGCCTGCAGAGGTGCTGCGGGAAAACTCCATTGATGGAGCTATGCCAGATGTTCCAGCACTGGCAGGAGAACCAGAAGGAGCATCAACATGGACACCAGTCAGCATCAGTGAGGAGCTGAGTATTTTATGGGAGGAATGGGAACCTTCTATGTAGGGTCACTGGTACAGAGGAGCTGATGGGAAGAATCCTGGCCAATCAACAGCAATTGTTGAAAGGTATTGTGGAGTTGTGCTGGGCACTGTGTGTGGTACTGGCCCTTCTGGGGCTGAGGTCAGTGATGTTCTTTAAAAATTGTATGCCTTTCCTTTTCTTATATATAACTTTTTCTATCCTTTTTGTGAGTCTGTGCTATACAGTCTTACCCTTTTTCTTAAAAAACATATAAAAAATGTTTCCAAAACAATGAATGTACATTTCTTTACTGTTCCAGTTGTTTGTATTTCTATACTGCCTGCTTCAGTTCTATCTTTAAAAACAACACAAAAATATTTGTTTCCTATCTATATTTTCTTTCATGATCCTCTGTCTCCAATGTCCATACATCACACCTTTCTTTTTTTCTGTTTCTTACTATCTTTACTGAAATTTTTCTCGGCTACCAGAATAAATATGTCAGGTGACTACAGGTTAGTAGTACTACCACTGCTACATGGTAATGTGCTGTATGTCATTGCCTCCAACACCGTTCTTTAGTTGTGATGCATTTTCTATTAGTTGTGTTAATCACAATATACATTTCTTCTGTTCTCCCATTAGTTGCCTCAAGTGTCCAGACCTCAAGCACTTTAGTACACATACCTGCCAAGCACACTATATAAATTTCTCACTGGAAATTCTTTCCCAAACCAGAAATCAGTAGTGCTTGTAATAAACTGCTCTGCCACCACTACTATACTTTATGAGTCACCCTGTCAGTCTGTGTTGTCAAGCACTTTAGTACATATAACTGCCAAGCACAATATATCATTTCTCAGTTCTGGAAATCAGTAATGCTGGTAAATAAACTGCTGCTACCACTATCATAGTTAAGTCACTCTCTTGGACAGTCTGTGTTGTCAAACACTTTAGTACACACAACTGCCAAGCACACTATATAAAATTCTTACTTCTGGAAATTCTCTAACAGCTAAATAATAAAAAGGAGCTCCTGAGGGAATTAGAACACTTCACTATACCCCATTGCTGGATCTGTTTGAACAGGCTCATTGCCCCTTCCACATTAACAGCTCCATTTATGCCAAAATGATATACAAACCCCCGAAGACATTCACAAGCCATTTCAGTACTTTGCAGGGAAAAAGATACTTGTTCTGTTTACTTGATAGTTGTATGACCTACCAGCAAAGGTAATGTGTTTTATTTCCTTTTTTTTTTTTTTTTGCTGGGGGTTGTAACTACTTTATTTCTAATCATTTTTCTTACTGTTTTTCTATTTTCAGGTGTTTTATTTATTTATTTAATTTATTTATTGTCTTGGAATTACAACCTTTGAGCTTGGAGCTCATTTACAAAGGTTCCATGTCAGGAAGAAAAACAAAGTACAATACAGGTGCTTACAGACAAGAAGTAATAAAGTTGCTAAGCTATGATAGAATATATAAAATATATGCATTTCATTTCTAATGCGTGAGGATTTAGTAGCTGAAAATATACAAATATATGTCAGTGGGTATCAAATCGGCAATTAATGGGGAGATGAGTGCAGCCCAGAGATGGCATTGTCAAGAGATGAGAAGAAGTGAATGAAGATAGGGAGTTGGGTATGGGGGGGCAGCAGAAGGAAAGTGGGATAAACAGCAGGGAAGCAGAACTGTTAGGTGGGGTAGAGAGAAGGGGATGAGCTTGGGTTGAGGGGTTGAGTGGAGCAAGCCAAGACACAAGAGTGAGTGAGTGAGTGAGGGGTGGGTGGGGGAGCAAAGGTGAACAAGTGAGGGAGAAGTGAGGGAGGAGACTGGAGAGGGGGCAAAAGGTGACAAGCTGAGGAGTAGAGGGGCAGCGTGACTTTGGATAGGAGTGAAGGAGGATGGAAGTTAGCTCATGCAGTCACATACACATAGAGTGGTCAGGTGTTGCTTTAGCTAGTTAATTAGTTAGTTATTGATCAACCAGGAAATAACAAAACACTAGGTTATTACAATCAGTAAAAAAATTCAATTAAAACACAAATACATCAAAGATCAAGAAGTGTCATGCATTTAAATTACAATAGATTAAAAATCTCTTCTGTGCAGCACACAAAAAAAGTCCTCTTATGATAAGAACTGAATCAGGCAGTTTTCTTCTTATATGTTAATTGTTTCATTGTAATCAGTGACGTAAAAAATGTATTAATTTGTTCTGCATCCTTTATTGTAAAAGGGGTGCAAGAATGAATAGTACATCATAATTTGTATTATTATAGCATTCCAGAATTTCCCTAAGAATTTTGTGTGAAAATCCAAATACAACGGGCATATGGTAACTAGATGTAGTAATGATTCGGGTACAGTTTGATTACACTGACACATCAAAACTTTGGGTATTATATTGTCACCCATTTTTTGTTAAAATATGAATATTTAGAGTTGATCAGACCAAACCTTGACCATGTCAAAGCTTTCCTTTTTGATGGTTCCAATGTGAAAAGGAAATCATTTTCCAGGCCATGATCTATTTTGTTTGTTTTAAACCAAGGTGCACATTTTTGGGCCCTATTTAATTCCATGCCCCTATCCTGTGACTTAAGGAATAATTGTTTCTTAATGAGTTTCTTGTATTGTAGACAAATCATAATTTTTTTCTGAAAAGCTGTCAATAAGTTTGTGAGGTTAATCAAATCAAGAGTTTTGAGAATATGTGATAACCATTTAGATCTTAGGCCCATTTGGGAGCATTTTATTTTCTCCTGTAAGCATGACATAGGCAAGGTATTGTGATTATTGTTTGTCATTTTCAGCTAATAGGATAGGCATCTATATTGGTTAACTGCATATATTGGTTTTCTCCCAAGTTCTACCCTAACCATTGCAGAGTCTATGGACAAGGGAACCATAAGTAAAGATTTATAAAAATAAAGGAAGGGTGAGTCAAGGTTAGTTTTTTGATCAGAAGGTATAACTTCTGTCTCATAAGTTAGTAATGGGTTAATTTTTGCTTCAGCTGCTATTAAAGCAGATCTTATATCAAGACCTCCAAGCTTAAAATGAAATTTTAATAATGCTTTGGCACTTACTTTTGATTTTAAGCAATAATGATTCTTACTTTTGATTTTAAGGAATAATGACTGATGAGATGGTCATTTCTTACAGATTAATGACTGGCTGGGAGGAAGGGTGGCCCCAGGTGTAGCCAAGGTCCACCCCACCCAGCCAGTCATTAATTGAAAGGAAATGACCAACTCTGAGGTCATTATTGTGATTATAAGTCTAATCAAAATAATGATTTGTTACTTTTTCTTTTACTTACTTTTTTTGTCCTGGCATGAGAGGAGTTGCGAGCTGGTTCTTAAGTGTTTATCTAACAGCTCATGGCAGCTCATTAATATTCATAGGATGGGAGTTGTTGTTTGTTATGGCAAGGGACTGGTTTGTCAAAGTTTGGAGATGGTGCAGGTACTGCCATTTTTAAGTTTTGGGTGCCTCTAGTTTGCTATTTTTAGCCAACAGTCTAAGTAGAGCCCTTCCATGTAGTGGTAGATGATCACCTGCAGTAGTGGGAAGATAAGAGTGGCTGCCATGCTGGGCACGTCTAATAGATTTCAGACTGGTGCGGTAACCAATGAGAAGCACTGGATCCATCATGAATAATTAATTAGACTTACAATACTAATTTAAGACTTATGATGATATGTCCAAAAAGTATTAGCTGCTACCATAACTCCAAGATATGTGTAGATCTTGACATTTTCTGTTCCATGATGATCCAAATAAAAACTGGCATTGTTATTACTAGAACCAAATATTAAAACCTTTGTTTTTGAAATGTTAATTTTGTTGCAAATACTTGCATTTTTCCTGAATAACTACTATTTTCCTTTGAAGGCCTTTTTTTGTTAGTGACAGTATCAAAAGATCATCTATGTAGGCAAGTACATGGCATTGTAAACCACTAATTTGTGGGGGGGGTCATAATATATATATGATCCTCAAAATTCAACAGTTCATTAATGTAAAAATTAAATAATGCAGGGGCTAGTAAACACCTCTGCTTTACCCCTCTTAATGAGGGGAAAGATTTTGTTGTATTACCTTGGATATCATACCTAACCTTGGTACAGGTGTCTGTATATAACAAGTGGACTGGCTGTAATGAAGATTCACTTATACCATAGTTCCATAAAATATCGCACAAAATGCCATGATTAATGGAATCAAATGCTGAAGTAAAATCGATGAATAGTGCGTACAATTTCATTTTTTTATATGTACAGATTTTTCAAACAGGTGAGACAAACAATATAAAGTATCTATAATAGAAAAGTTGCATCTAAAACCTGCCTGAAAAGGAGACATGACTGAAGCTCTATCAGACCAATCTATTAATCTATTTAATAATAGTCTTGAGAAAACTTTTGAGATTGAATCCAATAAGCTGATTGGCTGATAATTTGAAGGTTCAAGTAAAGATCTTTTTTATGATGTGGGACTATTATATTTAATTTCCAAGAAGTTGTAACTTGATTTTTCTCAAGACATAGATTAAAATATTTAGTAGCAGTGCCCAGAAATAAATATTATATTTACATATTTCAGACAGCATAGAGCCCGGGCCTGGACTTTGTTGTTCATCAATTTAGAAATGATGTCCACAAATTCTAGGACCTCTACTTTAAATGGCTGAAAATCACTTATATGTGTATTAGGAGAATTATACAAATCTTGTTGTCCCAAAGGGTAGTTTAATAAATTCTTACAGTGGGATATCCAAGTCTCTTCTGAAATTAAAGACAATAAGCTACATTGGGAAACTGCTGATCCTTTTGATACCATATCCCAAAAGGATCTTATATCTTTAGGCCCAGATATTCAAAAGGTTTACACATAGCACTGTAGTGTGCACCATGCACAACCACTGATGCAGTGATATTCAAAAGGAAGGTGTGCCGCACAAATCGATGTGCTGGAGTGCATCAGTAATGTATGCAGGTACAGGTAGGGGTGCATGCCCATGCATAACCTGCACAGCCCGATATTCAGCTTGGATGTGGCCATGATGCACAACACCCTACTGTGCTCTGCACAAAGTTAAGCCAAAAAAAAGGAACAATGATGGCCACTCACAGGTGAGCTGCTGCATTGCAGGGCACAACACGGCAGTTGCCACCTGTGGGTGGCCACCCAAGTTCCTGCCACACCTGGTGTGCTCCCCATGCCCCATCGCGGGCATCCATGTAAATAAACCCCCTCCAATATCCCTGGTGGTCCAGTGGACCGAGTGCCTGCCCGATCGCAGGCATCTGTTTAAATCACCCCCAATATCTCTGGTGGTCCAGTGGACCACACTGTGCCGATCGTGGGCATCTGTAAACATAAAAGTCCTATTACCTGGTAGTCTAGTGTACCCCCTCCCCACCTGCCCACTGAGCCCCACCACCCCGCCCCTGTCAGCCCGTGGGCAGCAGCACCCCACCCGCCTGCCGCCCCATCCTATTGACTGACAGCTCAGTAGGGTTGCACGCCATTGGTTCACACTGTGAACTAATGGGCGGCAGCCCTACCGAGCTGTAGTCGGTGGGTGGCGGGGCGGCAGGTGGGTGGGGTGCTGCCGCCCGCCGGCTGACCGGGGGGAGCGGGGCGGTGGTGCTCAGTGGCCGGGTGGAGGGGTACACTAGTCCACCAGGGTAATAGGACTTTTTTATGTTTTACAGATGCCCGCGATTGGGCAGCGATCGGTCCACTGGACCACCAGGGATATTAGACAAGGATGTTTTTTGTAGACAAATGGCCGTGATCAGGAACATAGCAGTCCACTGGGCACCACCAGGAATATTAGACAAGGATTTTCTTTAGACAAATGCCTGCGATCGGGCTGCAGGGGACATCGGTCCCCAACGGCTGCTGCCTGGCAGGGCACCAGGCACAAGTCATCAGGGATTGGTGCACCTGCATGCTAATGGGATGCACATGGGGCCATAATGACATGTAAATGGCCCCATGTGTGCCTTGCATAAATGATGGCCCCATTTGCATGTCTCCTTTTGAATATCGCAGGTGATGTGCATGGCGCAATGGCACTTGCGCTAGCGCATCTCCATTCTCCACTCTGGCCACTTGCGCTGGCGCAGTGCCACTGCACCATGCACAGTGGGGGTGGCCAGCGTGCGATATTCAAAGCTGCTGAGCCATAGCGCAACTCCGTTGAATATCGCCCAGGCCGCACCCCTGCGCAACTAAGTTGAGCTGCGCCCAGGCTTGCGCCACAGCCTGCTGCAGTTTGAATACTCAGGCCTTAGTCTATAATTTGAAGCATCAAATTCCATTGAGACATTCTGTGCTCAGTTTTTTTTCCTTTGAGAAAGTCTCTATAATGTTTTCTGGCCGTGGTCAGAAATTTAAAGTTTGCCTTACATGGATGTTCTTTTGTTATAATTACAATTTGTTTAATTTATTTTTCTCAATCTTACATGACTTATCAAACCAATTATTGTTGGTTAATGTTTTGTTTACAGTATTAGAAACATAAATACATTGTCTTACTTGTGAAAAAATATGCTGGAGGTGAATTTCTACATCAGTTAAACATTTGGAATGCATAATAAAATCCAGCATTAGGGGTGGCAAACATGAATGATATATTTCATTTACTTTTTCCAAAGTCAGTGAATGTACCCTTAACTTTTGTTTCCCTTGAAACATTGGCTCAATTAAAGGATCAACAGAGTACGGTAAGTCATAAATGTTTGTACTGCATAATAGATTGAGTTTAATGGGGCATGATTACTTTCAGTTTGCATCTCAATGTGCAAATACTTTACCATATAGAATAACTCATAACCCATTAAAATATAATCAGATTCTGAACATTAGAGCCGAAAAAGTCGAACTCCTTTTTCATCCCCGGATTCTGCCATTCAAAATGATCAGACATTCTCATTAACCACCCTGTCCATAGAGTCTCAATGAGGTAATAAATCCATAACTTCATTTGACAGAGGCATATCTGACTGACCATCCAATAAAGTAATGCGTGTGTTAAAGTCACCACAGATTATTATATTAGCCTTTGCATGGATAGAATTGATTCTATCTAGGTCCAAAGCTAATTTGTCTAGTAGGGTTTTATCATTTTTTGCCCTAGGTGGGATATAAACAATAACTAGTATAACTAACTGCAAATTCTAATTAATTGCAGCTATTATGTAGTTAAAGCAGATTTTATAAATATGCTGGATTTTTAGAGTTCTGGAGATTTTAGTATAGATGGTCAGCTCCCCATGCCGCTGCCATAGTGGTTGGATTTGATGGCTGCAGGGTGAATTGCTTCATAACCATTTAACAAAAAATGAGTCTTGGGACCAAGTTTCCTGCATTAAAATGATAAAAAAGCAATTAATATAATCCGGCCACTCTGAATCCCACAGTTTTTGTTTTATTCCTGCGATGTTCCATGACAGCTATTTTAATTCGCTAGTTGTATCTATATTTTCACTCTTAAATGGACCAGGCCAAGAGACAGAATTTAATCAATGCAACAAGTTTTTACCATTTTGGAAAATTTCACTTGCTAAATCTACTACCAAAATATTGCTATGTTTTATACAATCGGCTTTGTTCAAAATCAGTTTTGTGAGGTCACTCGACCAAATATGGATGTCAATTTGGTTTCCTTCCTAAGTTTTGTGGACTGTAGTGACATTAATATAATTGTCTCTACTGATGGTTATGTCTAACAAAGTGGATGATACCACGGTCACCATAGCAGTTAGGGTTTCAGAACTTTCATTTTTAAGTCTCTCGACTCCAGGTGTTGCATTAATTCTTTTTTAAATGCTCCAAGCTTTGGAGCATTTGCATTTGCAGAAGGAAGTTTGTTTAGCCAAAGAGGGCCTTATATGTGAAGGATCATTGAGCTAGTGCTGTATGATGAAAGGGGATGTGCAGGGCACTTTATACCTTACCTCTAACCTGGTGTAGGTTTACTCCAGGTTTGAGGAACTTCTGAATGGCTGGCGGATTAGGCCTAGCAGCTCTTTTTACCAAAAGCAGACCTGATACTTTATACTCCTCTAGAGGTTAAGCCATTTGGTCTGGGCATACAGGTCACAAGTGTGTGTTAGTTTGTTTGTGCCAGGACTAGCCTTCAGGTCTTGTTTAAGGCTCTTTCTAACCCTTTTCAGAATGGTGTCAGTGGCTGTACTATACACAAGTAGTCCATAGTCAATGACAAAGAGGATTGAGTTGTTTACTGCCAGAGATAAGACTTCACCTGTCATGTAGTGTCTGTGCCAATAGAGCAGGCCAGTTCTGGTATTTACTGTTTTACCACATCTTTCTGGTGGGTGTATGAGGGGAGCTGTCAGGGTTATACTCAGGTATTTGAATGTGCTTACCTGGTCTAGAGAATCATGTTCACTGTTAGGGATTGTCAATTGGCAGGATTTGATTTTGTTATGCGGTTGGTGAACAGCATTACTTTCATATTTTGTAATTTAGTAGGAGTTTGTTCAGTTGAAACCAGTCCTCAATTATGGTGAAGCTTTGGAGATTATTATTAATCAGGTTTAACTGGGGGCTTCTAGAGAAAATGGCAGCTGTGTACAGGAGAATGTTGGCCAAGCAAACCCCAGGGAGAGAGTTGAGGAATAGGCAAACTAAGAGAGGTCCAAGGATAGAGCCTTGCAGAACACCAATGGACACCTTCCTACTGTCAGAGAGGGTGTTAATCATCTTTACTTGCTGCGTTCTGTAAGCAAGATAGCTCTTAAACCATATTACAGTTTCTGGAGATAGACCAGTAGCAAGCAGCTTTCTTAGCAGAATGTTATGATTAATGGTGTCAAATGCTTCTGTAAGATCAATATATACAGTATTGATCCCACTAATTGTCCGGTATCTAGTGTCTCATGGATGTAGTCTGAGGGTAAGATATTCAGAAGGATGTGCTCTGGTGCTATATTCGAAAGGGAATGTGCATGGCACAAATCCTGATGTGCCAGAGTGCATCAGTAATGTATGCGTGCAAGTAGGGGGCATGCCCATGCATACACCGCACATCCAGATATTCAGCCCAGGATTATTGCTGAGCAGATGCAGGCACCAGCCAGTATATGCTGCACAGTTGAGCAAAAATAAAGGAGAACAGCTGGCCACCCACAGGTGAGCTACCATTTTGCAGGGTACAACACGGCAGCTGCCAGCTGTGGGTGGCCACCCGAGCTCCGGCGGCATCTTTGTGGTGGCGGCTCCTGCCTTTGTCGCAGGCATTAGTAGTATATTAATGGTCAATAACCTGGTGGTCCAGTGGACGCTTACGCCCGATCATGGGCGACAGTTATAAATATTAAAACCAATCCATCCTGGTGGTCAGTGGTACCCCTCACCAGCCACTGGGCCCCCACCCGCTCCCTGGTCAGCGGTGGGTGGCAGCTCCCCACCCGCATGCTGCCCTGCCCCCGCCCGACTGACTCCGTACAGTAGGCTGTATGCCCATGGTCCACAGCGGGCCAATGGGCGTGTAGCTTCAGGATTACACAGTCCAGAAATGTGAATGGATCAATTCACAATTTGACTGTGTAGTACGGCAGGTTGAGCCCCATTGGTCCACACTGTGGACCAATGGGTGTACAGCCCTACTGTACAGAGTCAGTCGGGGCAGCAGGGCGGGCATGGATGGGGAGCTGCCGCCTCCACTGACCGGGGAGTGGGGTGGTGGGGCTCAGTGGGCAGGTGGGAGGGGGTACCACTGACCACCAGGGATGGATTGGTTGTTAATATTTTATAACTGACACCTGCTTATCAGGGCTGCGAGTTGCCCCAGCAGACCACCAGGATATAGGAGGCAATTTAATTATACCTCTGCCTGCAATCGGCTGTGAGCGGTCCACTGGACCACCAGGGATATAGGAGGCAATTAATTATACTTCTGCCCACGATCGAGCTGCGAGTAGTCCACTGACCACCAGGGATATAGGACATTTTACATCTAGTACATATGCCCACCATCGGGCAGTGGGGCACTTTGCCGCTTGTGCAGGGTGTTGGTCCCTGATGGCTGCAGCCTGGCAGGGTGCCAGGTGCAAGTCACCGTGATGGGTGCACCTGCATGCAATGGGGTTACACGACACACAAAGGCCCCATTTGTGCCTTGCATGCATTATGGCCCCATTTGCATGTGTGCACTTTTGAATATCACGGTGATGCACCTAGTGCAACGGCACTTGCTGTAGCCCATCCCCCTGCCCCTTTCTGGCCATTTGTGCTGGTGCAGTGCCACTGTGCCAGGCAAATTGCGGGGGGCCACAACACGATATTCAACAGTGCTGAGCCATGGCACAGCACCGATGAATATCACCCTGTCAGTGCCCTGGGGCTGCCCAGTTGCACTGCGCCCAGGCTTGCACCACAGCCTGGCACAGTCTGAATATCTCACCCTGAGTATTCTAGCAGCACTGTGGTGGTACCATGGGCCTTCCAAAAACCATGCTGTTGGGGGCACTGGAGGTTATATTTATTTAGATATTCAACTAATTGGTCTGAGACAATATGTTTGAGGGCCTTGGACAGTAGGGGAAGGATGATATGGGCCTGTAGTTAAAGTGGATTGCATGATTGCCACTTTTATGTCCTGGCGTAACCACTGTGATTTCCACCTCATGGGGAATCGTGCTCATGTGAGGGATAGGTTAATTATTTTTGTGAGTGTTGGTAGAACTTCCTCAAGGGAGAGTGCAATCATTTTAATCAGGTATTATCACTAGGGTGATGAAATCATGTTGCTGTATCAATCTAGCCTGTATCGTTTTTTGGAATTTAGCGATGTTTACAACCACAGAAGGTACAGTAAGTATTTTTGTGGGGAGGAAGGTGTTTTTATAATTCTGAAAAGTTTTCCAGATGTCAGACTAACTGTTTTCTGTTACTGTTGCTCTAATTTCAGATAATTTTCAGCAGGTGTCTTTTGCAATGTTGTCCGGGTGGAGAAGATGATAATGACTTGATTGCTGGAGCAGGAGACAGCAGCACAAGAGACCTGTGAAGACAAGAAAAGATTATTTAGACTCTACTCAAGTACTCACTATGGTGGTGGCCGCATGGTATAGCCATTGTCAACTCCCCATCTTACCATACCTGCCACCTGTGAATAAAAATGAAAAATTACTTAGCCTCCCCTTGGCCACTGTGGCACACTGTGTGCCTGTGAAAAGGGAGAACAAAAAGGAAAAAGAAAGAAAAAAGAAAATCATAATGATATTTCCCGTTATATTAGTGCTGCTGGTTGTGCTTTTTACTGGCTGGTGCTTACCTCTGAGATGGTATAGGAAGACATCACGTAACTCCTCTCTGTTTCTTGAGGGCTGCAGTAGAGTTGTGATGGTATCTTCCCAACTATTGATTCTGTCTGCTCTGCAAAGGGTTTCTAGCTGCTTCACATGATGTGGATTGCATTTTCCAAATTCAGTAGATATTATCTCAGAGCAAACATTGTATACATTTATATGAGTGTTTAAGTCAGGGAGTTTTGTAACTCATACTGTAGGATCAGGCCAAACAGTATTCCCTAGGGTCAGGACAATTTTTTGCGTCAGTGTGGATGCAGTTGCCCATGCTGTTTGGGGCTGTCTAGGACCTAAGCAGGCCAGGGGAGGAGGAGGAGCCTGTGCTGTGTCTTGCTGGTTAGAGCAGGCATTGTCTGCAGACATCACATGCAGGCAGTGGAGGCAGGTAATTGATTAGGTGCAAGGAAACAACAGCACAACAGTTGGGGATGGGGAACAGTAAAATGACTGAAAATAACAGAATCATGAATTATAAAGTAAAGGATTATATTGATGGGGGGAAAGGAGGGAAACAACACATCTTCTTTATGCACCAGCTTCATTGAGGAAACAGCCTTCACAGTCTTCCACACTGGAGTTGTCACCAGATGTGAATTCTTTCTCCATTACTGCTTCATCAACATCAGTGGTAGAAGACAATTTGCTAATGCTGACAACACCTTGCTCTTCATCTTCACCACCACCACCTTCATGTGGAAGGAACATGGACATGATTGACTTGTGTGGAATGTACCCCTCGTTCATTTTAATAAATGTTAGCAAGCCAACATTTTTTGGTGACAGGTTGGCGTACTTGTCCCACACAGTGGCCCCAGCCAAACTGCATACACGCGTCACACTGACTCTTGAGGTTGGGCAGCTGAGGTATTTCCTTGCAACTGAGGTCAATGTGGGTCAATCAGTGACCTTGCTGTTCCAGTATAGCAAGGGCTCGTTGCTGATGGTAAGGTGCCTTGTGCCCACCAAATATGCATCTACTATGTGTTGCGCTGCTTTCAGTCCTGCTGCCTCATCAGCCTCCTCCTTTTCTTTCACGTCTTCAGCTCCCACCTGACATAAAACACCCCAAATGGGATTTGGCATTTTCTCTTTTAACTTGCATGTTTTCTCAGCCCATTTCCCTATGTGAGGTGGCGGTAGTAACACCTGGTCTCTGTGGAGTTTCATGTTGTGCCTTTGATAAATGTGTCTTTAGCATCTGTTCCCTGTGTACCCTTCTTATTAGAAGATCGGCCATTTTTGTACCTGCTCACGTCCGACGTTCAATTATTTATGCCAGCCTATGTTTATAGCGTGGGTTCAGCATGGTGGCAATCCCAAAATCTTCAGATTGCAGAATGCCAGAAATATGTATATTGCAGTCTAAGACATGGAGCATATGTTCCATTAAGGCACAACTTCCACTACCACCACCTGTCTCCAGCACTTGCTGCACATTCACCAGTGTCTGCCTCAGCACACATTGTAGTGGAATGGCTGACTGATGCAGGCAGTGTTCCCACTCACTGCCTGTGTTGCATGTTCAAATGACTTGAGAATCATGATCAGGCCATCCATTTGGTGCCACTGCTCTGTTGTTAGTGACATTATTGCTCATATGTAGCAGCAGATATTCAGATATGGTTTTATACTGCTCGTACATTTGCTCGATCACATTACAGTGTCAAGCTCCATCTGGTGACAACACCCAGCTTCGTACAGTGCTGAGGCAGTTTGTTTTGTATCTGCAGATAACAAAGCTGGTCACGGCCTTTCTGGTACAGTCAAAGTGGACACAGATGCACTGGCCACAGTCAACATGGTCTTGATATCAGGATGGGTTGGAAGCTGCTACACAATGAGATTAAGACAGTGTGCCAGGCATGGCTCCCTGACAAACCCCCATCACTGATGCATTTCACAACATTTGAGCCAATATTGCTCTCAGTGAAACCTGATTTCAGTGAGTGAGGGTGAAGCCAATCAGCAATCTCAGTAAGCAGCACTTCCAGCATTTTCTCACCCATGGGTGATCCATGTATATGCTTCATTGTCAGTGTGGCATGCTGGTGAAGACCCACATGTTGATACCTCCACAGTTGTGCTTAGTGCAATTTTTCCCATCTCCAGATGCAAATAGTACCCCAGGTACCTGTGCCCAATGTGCTGTAATGTACCAGTAGGAATTACCAGCTGTTTGGCCAGTGGTCCACGTATCCATGCTCAGATGTATGTATGGTGATGCTGAATGCTACAGGGCACGGTTTACCATCTGTGACACTGTCCCATAAAGTTCAGAAATGAAAAATTTAGAAAAGCATGTTCTTGATGGAATCTGACATTTGGGACAGTCATGGACCATCAATCTCCGAAATCCAACATTCTCAACAAAAGAGAGTGGTAATAGATCAATTGCCAGTATTTCAGCAGTTACAGCATTTAGCTCATGTATAGTAGCATGATTGGGAGTGATTTTCGAGTGACACTCAAACATGTTATGCAGTGTATGCTGGACCTTTTATTGTGGTTAGGCTACCAAACAGCTGGACTCATTGTGGCAGTATTGTTGGGGTCGTATTTGACTCCTGGGAATTCATATGTGCTGCTGCTCAAGAGACAACAGTGTTTTTTTTCTTACAATGGCGTTATTGTGCTTTCTGACTCTGGGTGGTACTATTCAACCCACCACTGCTGCTATGCCACTACTAGGCAGACTCACAGAATCCTCCTCCTCCTCCTATCTGTAGTCCTCCTCACTCACCCCTCTATCCACCTGGTCTATTGCCCTGACTCTTCTGCTTGCCTTGTCTAACGATGATGATGAGGGACAGGGACCCCCTGCACTGGCTTCTTTCGGATGTTGATGCCAGCATAACAGGTGTCTGTTCTTCAGGCATGTGTGTTGCCCACTGATGCCTAGATGGCTGCTCTTTTCCTCCTACTAACTTGTGCTTGACATAACAAACAGATAGTGACTGTCTCATCAGTTGAGTCAAGTATATGAAAATCCCAAACTAGGGATTACATAAGTCTTGATTTACCATGATGTCGGGAGTGGGACAGCTGAGGGGAAGGGTTGGAAATGTTTGTTGTTTTTTGGGATGATTTCATAACTTCAATAATAGGGGATGGCTTTGGTAGTTGGGTAACTGCAAACTACATCCCCTGCATCAATAAAACACACACAGCACTCCAGACTAGCATTTCAATACATTTTAGTTTATATTAAAAATTGAAACAAAACCAGTAACAATATATTCAGTGTCACAATTATGAAAGTGGTTCACATACCAATGAAGTGCAAAACAGCCCAGCGCTTCAAGGCCACCAGGACCTCTTCATCAGGGGTGAGACAAACAAGTGCAAGAAACCTTATTTATACATGTTGAACTCACATGTGTTACTCATAAAGTGCAATTTCAAAATTCCTTTTATTAATTGACACTAATTGGCTGTTATGACAACGAATTACACTCCACAATCTGTTCCATTACTATTCAGAATGATAATTTATATAGTTGCAAATTAAAGTGCTCAACAATGTACTAAATAATTCTTTAAAAAAGAGAAGAAAATATAACAAAGACACCTGGCATGTGCAATTCGAAAACTTCATTCTGTTTTTGCAAGAATGGAAATTGGCTTAAGATAAGAAGCTCTAATTAGACACAGCTAGGAGATTATTTAATTTTTAAGGGTTTTGTTTACCCAAATTATCTTCCCCCTGTGCTGCTTCACATCTGAAGCTGTGAACATTACTTGAAAATACGAGGAATGAGTCAACTTGGTTACTTCTTGTGGAATCTTTCCTTGTATGCTTTCATGATACTTTTACTATTTTTATGAAGGAGGAGTTTTATAAAAAATATTCAATTTGTAATAACAGATAATGAATTTTACTTTACACAAAAATAGGAAAGAGAGGGAAGAGGAGAGGTAAGGAAAGGAGAAAGGAAAGGAAGAAAGGGAGGGGAAGGGAGGGAAATGGAGGAAGGGGAAAGGAAAAGGGAAGAACATTTTTTGCTCCAATTCCATGTCTCTTATGTACACTTTTCTTATATCCAGAACACTGTGTATAATCCCCTGCCATCCTCCATAGACACTGAGCAAGACACTACATTCACAATATGTCAGAATTGAAGAACAAAACACTGCATTCATATTGACAAAATTGAAAAACAGTAATTTTCCAAATTCTTATGGAACTGATTAAATCTATGTGCTGTCTAATTATGTTACAAAAGAGGCTTCCAGTTCATTTCATCATTCAGACCATTCGGTTTCAAAGTTTTAAGATGAAAATCCATCTTGACTCTTTGTGATCTAGTAACAGTTCCTATTACCTCCTGTTTTCAAGATAGGTAGATCAATTCCCATGTAATATATTTTATGGGCTCCTACATCCTGAACATCTAAAAGGTGTTTAACCAATGGATACTGTAAATTCTTATTATGGATTGCTCTGAAATGTTCCTATGTATATTGTCTAATCTTTCTAGTAGTCTGACCAACATAAACTACACCACATGAGTACCAAATTACATAGATTACATAGGTGGAATTGCAGTTATAAAGGACTGAATATGCACCTGCTCAACACCCCTTTGCTGGGATTAACAAAGTTGGTATCCTTTACTGCAAATTTACAAGTAATGCAGTTATGACATGGAAAAATCCAAGGTTTATGAGGTAATGCCATGCCTATTTGGGGTTGTATAGGAGGTACATATTCACTTTGTACTTGGAGATCTTTTAAGTTTCTGTTTCTCCTAAAGGAGATCAATGGACATTGTTCACAGATTGATTTCAAATCAGTGTCTGTTCCTAAAATGTGCCAATGTTTTTTCACTATGGATCTGATGTCCATGGAGACCACAGAATAAGTTGTTACAAAAGTCACTTTCTGCACTTCTTTTGTCTTAACTTTATATTCTAACAGTGTACTGCTGTCTACATTTTGTACCTTAATCCAGGCTTGTTGTAATCAATTCTCTGTATACCTTCTTCTACATAAGCATGCAAAGAGTTCCTCTTTAGCTTCCAAAAAATCTTCATTCTTGGAGCTATTGCATTTCAATCTTATAAGTTGACTGTAGGAAGACTTTCTATAAGGTGTTTAGGAGAGTGCTCCAAGCATGGAGAATTGTATTACCTGCAGTTGTCTTCCTAAACCCTTTGTTTCCACCTGTTTTTTTTCCTTTTTGCTTCTAATGTTATGTCCAAAAATTGACCTTTTTGGTCCATTTTGAAGTGAATCTGATGCCCATGTCATTGCTGTTAATGTATGCAAAAAATTCCTGCATCTGTACATTAGTCCCTTCCCATACAATTAATAAATCATCAATAAAATGAAAGTAATACTTAATGTTACTAAAAGGGATTAACAGCCTGATCAAATATTGTTGTCTCTTCCCACCATTCCATGAAAAGATTTGCATATCAAGGAACTACTGGGGACCCCATAGCAGTGCCTTTTAACTGTAAATAAAATGTAATATTAAAAAGAAAAAAAATATTAGTAAGTACCAAATCCAAGGCTCCCAGTATAAATGGAACTGGAAACACCTTATTAGATTTCATAAGCATTCCTGACACTGCTTCATTCCCTTGAATGTGATCTATGATGGTATATAAAGAAATAACATCCAGTACTATCCAGCTGTATTTTTATTTATTGAAATGTTTCACCAGAAGGGCACACTGAACAACAAGTTACTCATCTTACGGTGTGACCTGGGGGGAAGGGTTACATAGGGTTGTGAAGGATGATCAGTTACAATAGTATGTGGGTAGTACAAACAATACAACATTGTAAAATTGTGCAACAGTTGTAACACAAGGTATTGTACAATAAACAGTAGTAGAATATTGGGTAAATTACAATACATGTCCAAAATCATACAAAAGAACATATAAATGTACAAAGCAGTAATAATGTGATAGAACCATTTATAGTGCATGAGTATACCAGGAGCAGGTTTGAGGTAGTACGCAAGTGCTGTTGGAGTAAAAATGGTGGGGTTAGGTTGTGCACACTGGTGACCCAGAAGGGCAGGTGGAGAAGAGAGGGGGGAGAGGCAAGAACTGAATTTGAGGAGAAGGGGTAGCCATTTCCTGATTTCCCCCTTCAGGATGTTGAGAACCCTGCCAGGGAGGTCATGGTAGGAAGGCAGAAACTGGGGATGGGGTGGGTTAAAGCAGAAACAGCTGAGGGAAAGGTAATTGTGTAGGGCAGAGGTAAGGGAGTAGTTGGAGGAGGAGTGTCATATTTCAGGGGGGAGGGAATTCCAGATTTTAGGGAAACAATGGGTGAAACCAGTGTGACCGATGAGGGTGGAGTGGCGAGGGACCATCAAGGTGTGGGCGCTATTTGATCTGAGAGAGTGGGTAGGGAGGTGGAGGAAGAGGATGAGAGATAGGAGTGAAGTCCTGAACCAGAATTTGAGGTTAGTTTGGCACAGGAGAGATGCAACTGTGAGATAGTGGAAGAAGGTTAGAGAACGATAGAGTTCACAGTGGTGGGAGCGGGAAGGGGAGTCAATAGCAAAGTGGCAGAAGGAGTTAAACAGAGTGTCCAACTTAGTCAGGGAAGATTTGGGAGCAGTGCCATAGACTACGTCACAGTAGTCAAAGATGGGGAGTATCATCTTCTGGACAATTTCATGCCTCGCAGTCAGCAGGATGCAACTATGATTCCTGTACAGAGCACCAAGCTTGGGGCACAGTTTCTTCAGGGTAGCATTGATATGCACAGAGAAGTTGAGGTGTTGGTCCAGCCAAACTCCCAGATATCTAAATGAGGAGGTGTCCTCCAAGATGGTCCCATCAAGGGTGTGGAAGGTGGGTAAGGCCAGGAGCCTAGACAGTCTCTGCCTGGTGCCAAAGGTCATAGAGACTGTCTTCTTGGCATTTAGAAAAAGCTGGTGTGAAGCAAACCAGAGCTGAACTTAGTTGAAGTCATGCTGTAAGCTGGTTTGCACAGCAGCAGGGTTTTTGCTGGAACTGTACAAAACAGTATCATCAATGTACATGTGGATAGAAGAGGATGAGAAGGCTGTGGGAAGATCATTTAGGAAAATGGAGAAGAGTAGGGGACCAAGCACTGAGCTCTGAGGGACACCCAGTGTTGATGGGGAGTGGAGGGGAGATGGAATCAAGGATTCTCACTGACTGAGTCCTGCCAATGAGGTAGGATTTAAACCAGTTGGTGGCTGATGGAGCAAGGCCAGCTGAGAAGAGTGAATCAAGAAGCAGGAGATGGGAAACAGTGTTGAAAGCTTTGGCTAGGTCGACAAAGATGGCTGAGGTGATCAGGCCATCGTCCATCCCTGAAAGGATGGAGTCAGTAAGTCTGAGGAGGGAGGTGGTTGTTGAGTGGTTCTTCCGAAAACCAGATTGGAAGGAGGTGAAGAAGGAGGAATCAGAGAGGAAGGGTGATAGTTGAGTGAGAACTAAACATTCTTGAAGTTTGGCAAGGGTAGGAAGGAGAGAAATGGGGCGTTAGTTGCCAGGAGTGGATGTGTCACCACCCTTGGGGAGAGGAAGGACTACAGTGTGTTTCCAGGATGAGGGTACTAGGGCAGAAATAAAGGACAGGTTAAGGAGTAAGGCAATAGGATAAGCAATTGCAGGAGCAGAAAGGTAGAGAAGTTTAGGATCAAGCTCATCTGGTGAGGAGCCTTTAGAGAGGTTGAGGGATAGAAGAGCATTAAGAGCTTCATCAGAGGCGATAGTAGAAAAGGAAAATGGGAGGGTGGCACTGGCTGAAGCAAAGGGCTGACGTTTGTAGGTGGCAATGGGAAGAGGGAGTTTAGAAGACGCGTACTTAGGTATAGTAGGCATTAATCATTGGCCACGGAGCCAGGGTTGGAAACTAGGGAGTTATTTATTTTGAGAACTGGAGGAGGAGGGTGAGAGGGGAAGAGAATAGGGCATGAACTACCCTCCAGAATTTAGATGGAGAGTTAGTGTTAGTCAGGAATGAGGAGTTGAAATAATCAGACTTGGCCAGTCTGGTAGCTTTAGTACATGAATGCTTTTCCATTGTAAATCACTAAATTTTGTAAAACTGCTGTGGTGTCCTTTATGTAAGATTTTAGAGAAGCTACTTTTGTTGCAAGTACTCATCAATATGATTAGATAAGGGTTCAAATAAAGAATTATTCCCTGAAATAATGGGGCACCCAGGAGGTCTCTATATTTTATGAATCTTGGGAAGATGATAAAATACTGGCACCATAGGGTGTTTAGGGTTTAGAGCACTTTCTTCTCTCAGTGTGATCCACCCTTTTTCCACTGCGTTAACCAAAAATAAATGCAGTTTTTCTTTGTGTGAGCCCAAGGGATTAGGAACTAAAACTCTATAAGTTTCCTCATCTGACAGCAATCTTAGAGCTTCAGAACAATACATCCCCTACATCATCTGCAGCACCACCCTCATCCTTTTTCACTTCAGGCTTCCATAGAAGATCCAACAAATCATCATCAGCACAGTCGCTGCTGTCCTTCTCCTCCAGAGGTCTGTCCTCCTCATCATCACCATCTCCAGGATCTCTGATGCTCTCATCATCAGGAGACTGAGTGTGACACATATTTTCCAGATCTCCTGCCCCAACCACTGACTCAAGCTCCACACTGTCAGGTTCAGCACCACCACCACTATTACCAGCCACAGGGATACCAACAACTTCCTCCTCGACCACTGTTCCTTGGTTACTGCTGCCTGTCTTGCCACCTCCCACATCCCCCACCAGCATGGTCGCCACATATGTGGCAGAGAAAAATGTGGCTACATTAATGACACCACCGCCAACTACTCCTTTGCTACTATCAGCCCGAGAGCCCATAGAACATTCCACAGCACATTTTTTTATTTGCAGCACTATTTTGCTGCACAGATTTTGAACACTTCTTGCTGCCTCCCAGAACCTCTCCCTTTAGTGGAGTGTCTCTTTCCAGTCATTCTTACATGCTAATTGTAAATTGATTTGGGATGAAAAAGTACAAAATGTAATATAAATAACTACCAGGAGCAGACAACACCTCACCATGGGAATCAGGGATCAGTCGTGTGATCTGGAAAATAAAACACCACAGGGATTAACACAATACACACAACAGGGGTGAGGGTTAAACAAGCTATTAACTACCAGCAACAGACAACTCCTCCCCTAGAGAATCAGGTATCAGCAGTGTGATCTGCAAAAATACTATGCTAATAGTATGTAGCAAACACCCCCAAAGGATTTCTTTAACACAACACATGGATTAATAAACTAACATGACAGTACAAGTAAGTACCAGGAGCAGACAACTCCTCCCCCTAGGGAATCAGGGATCAGCAGTGTGATCTGAAAAAAATAAAACACGACAGGGATTAACAGGACACAAACAATAGGTGTAACAGGGATAAAAAAAAAAGTATTAACTATCAGCAACACCAGACAACACCTACCCCTAGAGAATCAGGGACCACTGTGTGATCTGAAAAACTATTACTAAAACCTACCAAAAAAAGTTCTTCTTTTGTTTGTTTTTTCCTGTTTTTAACAGAATAAGGATTAAAATGATAGGGATAGTGGGTAATTTAATATTAAGTATAATAAAAAGTGACAGAATACTGTCATTGTAAGAAAAATATAACTAAAAATAACTAAAACTCCTACAGAAATACACTGACAAAATACTTTACTTAAACACAGCAAACTAAAAACAGAAATAAAAATGAGAAATTACTCACTACAGATAAAAACTTATGAACAGGAAAGAGTGAGAAAACCAAAATATAACATAAATCTGCTTAGACAAAAAAGCTCCAGATATTTCTGGGCTGTCTTGCTTTACAGTACACATATCCACCACCACACCACTGCTTCTCAGACTGACAAAACAGAAAACACTACTTTAAAGTAAATCATCAGTGAAAAAATAAGAAAAAAACACAAATCTAGCAGCACAAGACCCTCTAGAACAATGTATGAGCAATTTGGATTCAAAAGCTTGGTTTGAGATGTATTTTAATCAATCAATCAATAAATAAAATCTTTATTATGAACTGGGGATCGTAATGGACGCCGCTGATTGGTCGAGAGCTTTGGAAGCCATGATGATATCGAGCTACATCATCACAGCTTCAGAAAACCTCCGGCCACCATGCCTCCTCACTGTCCCCAAAAGACATCCACTTGCTGTTGGTTGGATCCCCCCCTCGCCACACATGCACAAACAACATGGTGACTCCCCTTGCACTAAAGCAACTTAATCCAGTGTCAGTGGCTCAGTAGGTAGCACACTCGCCTCTGAGGCCGGGAGATCAGAGGGCTGTGGGTTCAGTTCCCACATCTGGCACTTGGGTTAATATCCCAGTACTGACACTGTAGTGCAGCATGAGAGGGGTGCTGCACTTCTGAGGTGCCGCCTTTCGGATGAGACGTTAAACCGAGGTCCCATCTGCCTGGATTGGTGGTAGTTCAGGTGGATGTTAAAGATCCCATGGCACTTATCGAAAGAGTAGGGGAATTTTATTTAGAAAGTTGGGCTTCATTACAAAAAATAAACAACATCCTATACAATACAGGAACTAATGCCATATAACAAAACATACAAATATAAACAAAATATCAACAGTCTGAAAAAGAGAAAAAACAATTTTGCCACAATAGGTGAAACTTAGAACTGGAAAAGGTTTGAAAATCACGCAGCTTAATTGAGCTCAAAGCTTGACAAATATTACTGATGACTTCTTTTGTAGTTATTACTTTTTGGTGTAAGACTAACATACATCTTGCTTGCCATATGTAATATCTAATAACAACGAAAACAATATACAAGGTATCAATATGATATTTGGTGTTTAAAATATCATTAGTACAAAACATAATCTGATCATAGGTTAAATGAAGAAATAAAGGTTCGGACCATAGATTAACTAAACTAGACCATAAATCTCTAGAAAAAGGACAGTCAAGAAACAAATGTTGTTGGGATTCAAAAACATCATGGCAAGACTCTCTAGGACAAAACCGTGCATTTAAAGCCTTGTGTTTATGATTTCCTTTAACTCCCAGTTTACCATAATTACATAGCCATACCATATCCCAAACATAAAGGGGAAGACGCGGATTGCTAAGCTGTTGAATAACCCAAGCAATACGATCTACAGGACAGCTAGGAAAAGTAATCGGCTCCAGAGCCTCACCCCTCCAAATCTTCTCGTATATCATTTTCCTGGTTAAAATACAAAAATCTTGTGGGGAGAAACCCCAAGATAAGGCCATTTTAAAACCTTCTTTCCCATATACTGGAATGGATAAGGAACGAGAAAGTAAATTCTTTTGTTCAGGGTTCCAATGACCTAAACAGAATGAAAACCCACAACATAAAGTAAGGTTTCCAAATAGTTTCCCCAGGTTTAATAGCTTTACTAAAATTATAATTAAAAAATAAACTATAGAAAAAACCAATAGGATGGATCATGTTCGCTCCACCCTCACGGATGGCCTATATGTTATGTTCCGCTTGATTGGGTTGAGCTGAGACCCCTAAAACCCTGAAAAACACACCATATAATTTAGAAAAAGCACAAGAGGAGGTGGAACAACATAACTAAGATACAAAAAATTGGTATCACCAAGGTTTTAAGTAGAACTACTCTCTTTTTCTTGCCAATTAAAGCAGATTTCCAACTTGCAATCAAACCTTCAGCCTTTTTAGAGCTATAAGCCAGTTATAAGAAGGCATGTCACCTGACCCAAAGAAAACTCTAAATATTTAAAGGAATCAATTTTATAATAATTCCAGCATAAGTACCATTCATCGGAGGAGTTATGACCTAAAGGTACACCGATATTTTATTGAAATTAACTTCAACCAGAAACAGACGTAAAAGTTTGAAGGACCTGAACCAGGGCTTCCTCCTTAGAATTTTTATCCACCACCATGACTAAATCATCAGCATAAGCTAACAATTTGATAGTAGGTAAAGAGGAGTTCCCTTCAATCCAATAATCTGAGGGCAAATTAGTATAGCCCGTATCAATGTATCAATGTAAAAGTCATAAAGAATCGGGCTTAAAGGGCATCCCTGCCTAACCCCACGAGCAAGTAAAACTGAATTCCCTAACCAGCCATTAACATTAGGGATAATGATGGCGTCCTTATACAAGGTCTGTATCCAGAAAAGAACCTTAACTGGAAATCCAAAAACTTGTAATACAGAGAACAAAAAATCACGAAGCACTCTGTCGAAGGCTTTCTCTTGATCTATACCCAAAACCCATCTGGACACAATATTCCTATCCCCCAGCACAAATAATTCCCATAGTAATATTAAATTATAGTGCTGATGCCTGCCAGGAATACCACAAGTCTGAAAGGGACTTAAAAGGAATGCAACTTTAAGTAACCTAAGTAAAAGAATTTTGGCTAGTATTTTATAATCAACATTTAATAGACTAAGTGGTCTCCAATTGTTTAAATCTGTAACATCACCCTTTTTAAAAATCAAAATTAGAAAAGCCTCCTTCATTGTTCTAGTCAAAACACCAGAGGTCAAAATCTCATTATATAGCAAAGTTAAGGTCGGAGCCAATTGAGACGAAAAAGTTTTAAAAAATCTTGCCGTGAGGCCATCAGAACCTGGGGCAGATTGTAAACACAGTTTATCAATAGCCTGTATAACTTCGACTTCAGTAATGTCAGCCTGTAGCATCTCTTGATCAGAGCTAGAAAGTTGAGGGAGATGCAGGGACTCCAAAAAAAGTCTAGCAGACTCACATGCTGGCTTGCTACCCAGCATGTCAAAAACATGCTGCTCAACAATTTGTACCAAGGATTCAGGTGATGTAACTAATTTACCAGAGGGAGACCTCAGACATTGAATTAATCTGGAATTAACACGATTTTTACATGCCTTAAAGGGATCCAATCCCTTCTTATCTATTTTAGTCCCAAATCTGGCTTCTTGTCCTAGTGTACTAGCCCTATCATATTGCAATGTCCTCATCTGGGCACAGATAACCGAAATTTGATTGCTATAATCATGTCGAGTAGTATTGGCTAGTGAAATTAAATGCTGTAACTGCTGCCTAAGAGATAAATATTTCAAATATTTTTTATTTAGAGAAGCAGCAGCCTTTGCCTGAAAAATTTGTTTCCAACGAGATTTTGAATCTTCCCACCAGTCAGCTACAGTATCATATAATTCCACGACAGATAACCTGGCTGCCCATTCTTTATGCCATAATGTCAAAAGGAGGGGTCCTCCAGAAGGAATCATTAAGGCCATGTGGTTTTTTTTTACAACGTGGTGCAGATTCCCAGGAAAATGATGCACACAGGGCAGCATGATCTGAAACTCTATCCCAACAGTGTGACAAGAATGGATACGCAAGATTTTGGACAAAAAGACAAAATCTATACGAGTCCGCAAGGGCCCTTTAAAAAAAGTAAAACCCCCCTTAGCGTGACAATGCCTGTAGGCATCAGTAAGCTGGGCTGTAGTTACAATATCCTTTAGGGCCACAGAATCACAGAACATTTTGGGAGTTTTTAAACCCCTGTCCTCTTGTTGCAGGCCACAATTAAAATCACCCACCCAAAGGAGTAATCTAGAAGTATGTAAAAAAGATCTAATAGAATTGAAAAGAGAGACCCGTTGAGCCTTGGATTGTGGAGCATAAACCACAACAAGGCGAAAGTGCTCCAAAAAATATGTAAAGTCTAACAGTAATGCTCTTCCTGGCAAAACATTAACTAATCTAGAGACATGAAAATTAGGATTTGAGAATAAAATACCTATGCCATCACAAGTGTCAGGGCCAGAGGACCAAAAGGAAGGCCCGTTAGTCCAGGCCTTAGAAGCCTGTTGTAGCTCATTATGGGACTTAAGCCTGGTATCCACCAAACAGACAATATCACATTTAAGGTCTTTAACAGTCAAAAAAATACCCCCTAATCTCTTTTGACCTTTAATACTGTTACCATTAAGGGAGCAAATTGACAAAAAGGCCATTTTAAGTGCCAATAGGAGATTTACTCCTTTGGCTTTGTCTAGTTAACGGCTATAGGATCTAATTCCTTGCTACTTTCAGTATCAGGACATGACCGAATAGAGGAGGTGTCTGTATCATCCCCTCCAGAGTCCTTATCTGAAAGATCAGCAGCTAAAATGGCAAATTTATTAGTAGATTGCCAGGTACGAGCTACTACATCTTTACCACGACTGACCACTGCCTGACCTTTCCTAGTCCTTTTATGGGTCACTTGAGTAAACCCAGAGGAGTCTAAATCAGAAACTGGTTGTAAGGGGGGGGGAGGGGGCATCTCAATATCTGGCAGAGTACTTACAGCAGGCTTTGAAGGGGTATCCGAGATAGTGGGGAGAACTCCTTCAGTAGGGGTAACTATTTCAGAGGATAAAACAGGATTTTCCAGGCCCAACACTAAAGGGTCCTTTTGTACTACAGCAGAAGTATCTTTTTCCAAGTCAAGGGCAGCAGCTTTTTTTGCTTGCATTTGTTGAGCAATAGTAATTAAGCCATCATGTGAGGGACAATCGATTCTATTATGGGACGCCCATGGACAACGGCCATAAGCATGGCCGATGCCATCACATAAATTACATTTAAAGGGATTGGAGCAGGCACTAGAAGAGTGGCCAAACTCAAAACAATGGCTACACTTCATAATGTCACAAGCTGAACTTAGGTGTGTACGTGAACCACACTTAAAGCATGATTTAGGCTGGCCAGCATAAAAAATAAGACCTTTGTCCTTACCCAAATAAAAAAAACTAGGTAAGTGTCTAGGCCCAGTATTAGTTGAAAATAGTTTAACCCTGACTCTCCAAGTACCATCCCAAATGTGCTCACTATCTAACATAGGAGTAGGTCTATTATGCACCTCACATCTTTTATTCAACCATAATAGGATATCCTCCACGTTAACCCCTTCATTCTTAAAAATAATCGTAATATTCCTAACAGCAGGTTTGGTCAATGGGATAGCCTGAAAAGGTGACCAGAGGGAGAAGTCTGAAGTGTAGCATACTGTGCCCAAAATTTATCCAGACCAGAGACCTGTTTAAAACTAATATCAAATTTGAATTGCCAATATTAATTAACGAAAATGTCTGAAGCAAAAAATTCATAGACCCTTAAGTAATGTTTTGCAATATATACACTCGATCCGGGGTTCCTCTAATCCACCCTTATAAAGTAATCTTACTGCATTACGTTAGGGGCTGGTTCACCTTTATAATTAAATAAGTCTGTCAACTTAAACCCATCAGGTTTACTTATGTGAGACTGTCCATGGTTTTGCAGTACAGGATTAGATACAGAACTTAAATTAACAGTGTCTCCCGGGGGTAGAACAGAGGACACATCCCTATGAAAACTATTATCCTCACTATTAAGTTGAGGCAACAGGGGATTAACAGAAAACTTCCCAACATTATAATCAGTAAGTACAGTAGTTGGATTAGAATTCAAAAGTTCATGGTTTGAAGTAATACCCCGGGGTTCGTTGGAGCTCAAAGAAGTGCCAGAAGTTGCAGTAGTGGTTGCATTCTGTAGCATTTTTAAATACGTGGGGTCTTGGGAGTCTGGAGTCCAAACACCCCCTTCCCCTTTCTCCCAACCAGCGTTTTCAAGGGCATTATCCAGAGACCAAGGCGATTTAAGAAGAGGTTTAAACAAAGTTTTAGGGGAAGATTTAGTACCCTTAGCAGATACCCCACCTCGCTTGCTCCATCCAGGAGCTTTGTTGGCAGAAAAAAAAATACCTCAGTATCCTTAGTCAGTTGCAAAGACGTCGCAGCTTGGTGAAGTGACGAGGTTTCCTCGCTGAGTCCTGGATTGGTTTTACAATTTTGCTCCTGGTCAGAAAGCGATGGTACCGTCTCAGGCTGTAGGCACACCGAGATGCAAGTCGGAAAACTGCCAGCCTGTACAGAATCAGCCGCTAATGCGGAAGTGCGCACTGAGTTCGTCGCCTTTTCGGCTTCGGCAGGGGGCTTGCCTACTGCAGCGTCTCCGAGTAAAGCTGATTCCTTAGACGTCCTAGTACATGCCGCTATTTTAGTGTCCAACTGCTGTATTCTGAGTAGTAGCGCCTCTCGTGTATCTTCCAGGGCGGAGCGAGAATAATTCTCCACAGACAAAATGGTAACCTCATTCTTGCTTTCCGACCACAAACTTTCAACTGTAGTAGCTTCTATAATGGTACTAGTGCTGTTGTCTGCAAGAACTAGTTCCTCATCTATGGCCTCTAAAGCTTCAAGCACAGGGGAGGAGGCCCACTCTCCTGTACTTCCTACGTCCATCTCCTCCAGGGATTCTGCACACTGGCCATCTTGCCGCCAGTAGCATAGGCTCCACCTACACAGAGTAGGGGAATTTCCGGTGTCCTGGCCAAATTTCCCTCATTCACTAAAAATACCACCAACAGCTTAATCTGGTTCAAGATCAGTTGGCATTCATCTGTATCCTCCTCCCCGGATCGTGCCTGAAAATAGGCAGGATTTGTCTATGCACTTACCCGTCAACAAAAGCTAAATAAATAAATAAATCCATGTGTTTTGTTTTTGCCAGCTGCTGAATGTACTACCACAACCCAAATAAACCACTATTTTGTTTAGGAAGCACTGCAGTGTGACATTTCAGGTCTCTTTATCTGTTTTAAGAGGCACATGCACAGTCGTCCATTTTGCTGTAAAACCGCTCGTAGTGATTACAAATACAAGACACAATACACATTTACAACTTTTCCCTTCATCTTCCACTCTGCCTAAACTGCAATTTTCATACCAGCATTTAACATAGTTCCACATGCCTTTACCATACAAATTCATGGCTTGTGTTTGTCACTTTGACATCGATGGCTTGCGTTTCTCACTTCAGGCATTGTCGGGAAATAAAGAAGTTCTCCTTCCAGAATACTTTTTACGGAGCGGGGTTGTGAGAATATTTATACTTCCTGGTAAGGGTCAGGGAGCGGGGTTCCAACTCATAAAGGTCAGCAAGATTTCTACAAGACTCTCTGCAGTCAGCCTGGATCCTTTTAGCTCTTCCATGCCGCACAACAGCGCCAATTGTTGCTCCACAGTAAAATTACAAGAACTATCTTGTTTTAATGTATCACTACACCTTACCAAAATGTCTTTTAAATAGTTTTTTATTTTAATGGGTTCACCACAACATATCCAGGACACACTGTCTTAGGGTAGCTGGTCCATTCCACTGGGGTGTCAAACAGATGAGGCATACTGATGAGTCCTGGTAGGACGAAACACGTGTCTATGTCTTCTGTTAGCACCCTTTGCAAACTGTGTGAGAGGCCTTTCGGCACCATGCAATTCTGCTTAAAGTTGGACCAGCATAACATTCTGTGGTGATTTGCATATGCAGCCCATGATGCTTTGCATTGAGTGGGCATGTGTGATTTTGTATTTTCTTGAAACTTGGCTTCCCAGCCAAATGCCCTTTGGGGTAACCCTTGCCTCAGTGTTTGAGCACAGAGGTTCTTTGTCTTTTAAATAGTTTTTTATTTTAATGGGTTCACCACAACATATCCAAGACACACTGTCTTAGGGTAGCTGGTCCATTCCACTGGGGTGTCAAACAGATGAGGCATACTGATGAGTTCTGGTAGGACGAAACATGTGTCTATGTCTTCTGTTAGCACCGTTTGTGAACTGCGTGAGAGGCCTTTTGGCACCATACAATTCTGCTTAAAGTTGGACCAGCATAACATTCTGTGGTGATTTGCATATGCAGCCCATGATGCTTTGCATTGAGTGGGCATGTGTGATTTTGTATTTTCTTGAAACTTGCCTTCCCAGCCAAATGCCCTTTGGGGTATCCCTTGCCTCAGTGTTTGCGCACAGAGGTTCTTTGTCTTTTAAATAGTTTTTTATTTTAATGGGTTCACCACAACATATCCAAGACACACTGTCTTAGGGTAGCTGGTCCATTCCACTGGGGTGTCAAACAGACGAAGCATACTGATGAGTCGTGGTAGGACGAAACACGTGTCTATGTCTTCTGTTAGCACCCTTTGCAAACTGTGTGAGAGGCCTTTCTGCACCATGCAATTCTGCTTCAAGTTGGACCAGCATAACATTCTGTGGTGATTTGCATATGCAGCCCATGATGCTTTGCATTGTGTGGGCATGTGTGATTTTGTATTTTCTTGAAACTTGGCTTCCCAGCCAAATGCCCTTTGGGGTAACCCTTGCCTCAGTGTTTGCACACAGAGGTTCTTTGTCTTTTAAATATTTTTTTATTTTAATGAGTTCACCACTACGTATCCAAGACACACTGTCTTAGGGTAGCTGGTCCATTCCACTGGGGTGTCAAACAGATGAGGCATACTGATGAGTCCTGATAGGACGAAACATGTGTCTATGTCTTCTGTTAGCACCCTTTGCAAACTGTGTGAGAGGCCTTTCGGCACCATGCAATTCTACTTAAAGTTGGACCAGCATAACATTCTGTTGTGATTTGCATATACAGCCCATGATGCTTTGCATTGTGTGGGCGTGTGTGATTTTGTATTTACCAAATGTACTCTTAAAACATTTTAAAACAGTTTTAATTTTCTTTTTAGTTATAGAAATACTGATCTAGTTCATAATAGCAATAAGGCACTCCGGGGTGTGGTATATCATGGGATATTGTCACTTCTCGGATGGTTGGACGCACTCGGCCTGTGGCCTCGTGCCCAACTACCCGAGGTGTGATGATATCCCATGATATACCACACCATGTCGTGCCTTATTGCTTAATTTTACAATGGCAAGAAAAAATCCTGGACACTGATTGGTCAGTCTTGGGCTGGACCAGTGCTGTTATCCCAGTACAACATCACGGGTCTAGTCTCAGCCTCAGCCTCACTGTGAATCTGGAGATGATGTGTTTCTGCTTGATTTGTTTCTGCTTGATTGTTTCATCTTCTCTTAAAAAACAAAAATATTTTTCCACACAAAAATATCTTTAAAATTATTTTTTTATTCTGTATAACAACGAGTCATTGTATAATAGCAATAATGCCCTCCAGGATGTGTGTCGTTTGGGATAACGTCACGCCTCAGTCATTGGACTCACTCGGCCTGTGGCCTCATGCCCAACCACCTGAGGCGTGACGTTATCCCAGCACGACACACACTCTGTTGGGCATTATTGCTTAATTTATCTAGGCGAACACCATTGAGCAAAGCTCATTTACAAGATGACCTGGTTAGAGCCAGGTCAAGATACAGTTCATAAAAATTACAATCAACAGAGACAAATAACATAAATGCATGTACAAACAAAAAAAAAAATACAATAAACAATACACAATAAAAGCCGTGTCAAGTGACTGAACCAATGGCATGGCAGGCTTACAACAGATCAGAGGGTGAACTTATAGTATATATAGGTAGAACAGAGATACATTTGGGGAAATATTGGCAAGGGTGCAAGGTTAGCAACTTGGTGAGTGAATGGTGAGGATATGTAACAACTACAATACCTAGCCCCGGCCAGAGAGACACAGCTAAGTTGAAGAGAGGAAGAGAATTACCAGAGAGAGACTATGGTGAGAGAATGGAGAGTACGGGGACACAGTAGGAGGGAATGAAGTATAGTAAGTACACAAAGGGATGTGGGTGGAAGGGAACCAGCAGCCATGACCAGATGTACAGCCAAGTAGGATGATGGGTGCCTAGGATTCAGAGGCAGGCTAAGGGTGTGGGAAGCAATTACATGGTTCCCTCACAGAATAAGCATATAAAGTCTTGAAGGAATCCAAACTGATGGGGATGCACGGTAACAACAGTTTTTGTGGTTTATTCCGCTGAGAGCTGAATGCCTAGGATTCAGAGGCAGGCTAAGGATGGGGAATCAAGTACAGGATTCCCTCACAGTTTGAGCATATAAAGTCTTGGTATTTTACATTTTTTTTCTCAAAAAAGCACACACAGACTTCTCTCCTACTCTGTCTTCAGAAGACTGCACTGAAGATAGCCTGCTCGTGGCATGCAGCTTGTTTCAGCAACATGTGACCTCCAATCCCATGGTACATTGCAAACTTCTCCTCTGTATCAAATTTCACTGGTGAAGTTGCCAACTTTGCACTTCACAAAGTTATCAGTTTACTCCGAATTTAGACTTCGCAAGGTGGATTACCTTTGTGAAAATAAATGAATTCACAAATTAATCTGTGAATAAAGTTTTTAACTTCACACATCACTAATTCTTACAAGCATATTGTCTCAGCACTCTTACCTTTACTACTCAGATTTTTATGCTATTAAAAATATTTTCTGGCTGATATCCTGTATATGTTATATTTCTGTCAATCTGTATTTGTCAATAACAATGGTACACTGTGCATTCCCTCCAAGTAAAAAGGATGACAGCAGTGGTAAACCACTTTTTACTTTCCCTAAGAATAAAAAAACAGGGCAAGCATGGATTAAATCCTGATGTGAATTAGGGTGGTGTCCTTGCAACAGAATTTTGCTATGCAAGGAGCACTTTGATAGTGGGTGTTTACTCACCTAGTAAGGGTGATTATGTTAGAGTATATATACTGTATGACACTCCAACTTCTTACAACATGGGTTATGTTCACCTGGTAGGCTGAGAAATGTGCATGTGACCTAGGATAAAATTTCATATCTCCTATCTGGAACTGGACCCTTGTAGCGCCTGGTCTCCTCAATTAGACTCTTTCCAAAGTTGTATTTAGATAAGAGACAATAAAGGCTGTTTGCAGACTATGAAAATTATGACATACTCTGGCAATGGATCAAAATACTTTTATTCCTACTACTAATAATGGATAAGCAAATGGATATCACCTCTACTGATAGACTTCTATAGGAATACTAAATTCAAAATCATATGTTAATGATTTCTGAAGTCTTTAAGGCACTCCAACCCCTTAAAACATGGGTTTCTAATAAGCAGTACTCCATCAGATGGGTGAGTTACAGCTGAGGTGTCTAGAACCAGAGACTGTAGCAGCAATCAGCACCTTATTTCTGAATGTAGCCCATGCAGGCTCAGTAAGGACTGGTCTGTTGTGTCAGTAAATATGTAGATGGTGGCTCACGTGGCTGCTTCACATATGTCTTCTGCTGATGTTTCATTTCTCTCTGCTCATGATGTTGCCACAGCCCTGTTAGAGTAGGCCTTTATACCCTCTTATGGAACCTGGCCTTAACTTGCTTACACCTCTTGGATTTTCCTTTTAGCCAAGTTGCAACTGTAGTCTTGGATGCTGCTGTGCCTTTTGTGGCTTTTGGTGGCAATGAATAGCCCCCTCTCATTTTTGAAAGATCTTTGTTCTTTGTATGTAAATTATTAGTGCCTTTTTCACATCCAGAGTGTGAGAACTTTCTCCCTATCCGTGTGGTCAATAAAAATGCTGGCAGTGCTATTGTCTGAGTGACATGAAGGTGGGATACAACTTTGGGTGTAAAGGCTGGTGCTGTCCTGATGACTACACTTTTCTGTTTGAATTGTAAGAATGGCTCTTTACAATGCAGGGCTCCTAGTCCCCTATCCTTCATGCAGAACATATAGCTACCAAGAAAGATATTTTTAGCCCCCATCCAGTACAAGTCTACATTGCAGTTTGGCTTGAATGGGTGAGATATGAGAGCAAGTAGCACCATAGTTAAATCCCATGGTGCTACTACCGTCTTTGTCCACATTTTTATGTTGGAAGTGGCCTTTAGAAATCTGATTGTGTCCTCATGTGCCACAGGTTCCAAGTCCCCCTCTCTCCCCAGAGTTACTCATATGGCCAATAGTTGGACCCTCATTGAACAGGGTGACAGTCCTTGACCAGGTCTTGTTGTACATATAATAGTATCTGAAGAATTGATACTGTGTATACAGATATGTGAGATGTTTTGCACCACTTTGAGAACAGTTGCCATTGTCTGTCATAGTTGGACATGGTTATGGTACATCTAGATTGGGGCATTGTCTTGGGGAGCATTTTCACTGCAGTCAGTGGCAAGAAGAGGGATCAGCCACATCGGTAGCAGGAGAGGGCCAGAGGAGCCGGGCGCCGATTGGAGCTGAGGCAGGAGGGGGTCATCACAGTTGGTGGTGAGAGGAGAGGCACAGTGTACAGTGAGGGTGCCCTGATTGGCTCCATCAGTGGCCAAGGAAGATGGGCAACCAATCAGGGCAGGCGGCACCAACCTTCAAATGCAGCCAGGCTTTTAAAAGTCATAGCCAGGCTGCAGGAGCTGTGTGCAGTTTGGGAGCTTTTTCACCACAGTCAGCGGTGAGAATAGGTGATTGATCACACTGGCGGCAGGAGAGGACCGAGGGAACCAGGAGGTAATTGGAGCTGTAGCAGGAGGGGGTCACTGCAGTTGGCAGTGAGAGGCGAGACCACAGTGTACAGCAAGGGTGCTCCTGATTCACCGCATCAGTTGCTGAGGAAGACAGCTGGCTAATCAGGGCAGGAGGTGACAACCTTCAAATGTGGCCAGGCTTTAAAAAGCCAGAGCTATGCCACAGGAGCTGTGTTCGCATGAAGGGCTTTTTTGTCTCACCTGCCCTCCCCAACCCTGGCCTCTATTAAATGACAGTGGGAGGAGGAGCCAACTAATGGAAGGAAGAGGGGAGTGTCCAAGAGACCAGGAGGAAGGAAGCTGGGTGAGCAAGCCCTGAACTTTGAATGCTTGAACTCTGTACTCTGAAGTGAACTGTGTCCTGAAACTTGGAACTAGGAAGATGGCAGTGGACTATTGAAGGGAAATTTTCATAAAGTTGCTGAAATTGCTTGTTTTTTCTGGAATTGCTTGATTTTGCTTGAACTTAAACTGGGGAAGATGGCAGTGGACTATTGATGGGAAAGTTTTGAAAAGGAGCTGGAATTGTTTGATTTTGCTTTAACTTAAGCTGGTGAGCTCTGAATTTTAAAAGGAGCTGGACTGCTGGAAATTCAAAGAGGTTAGGCCTTGCATAGGAAGCAGGAGCAGTGAATGGAGATTTGACAAACTGTGCTGTGCTACTTGCTGAAGTGAATAGTGTACCACTGCTGATTGTGGTGGGCGGGTACACTGGGAGGTTTGAGTGTATGCTTGGGGGGCTGAAATTGCTTGCATCGCTACAATCTGACAATATTGTGTACTGTGTACAGCCGCTGTTGTGGGGAGGTGGCTGGGGGGGGGGCAACCTTGGTCTAATTGTTTACTGAAATTGCTGAAGTTGTGCGCAGCTGCTGTTGTGGGGAGAAGGGCGGGGGTCTACTTGGACTAAATTGCTTACTGTGGGGAACTGTATCGCTATTTGTTGAGGGAAGGGTACAGGGAGGTTGGGGTCTACATTGGCTGAATTGTTTTTAAGCTGTTTGTAGAGGGGAAGGTTACAGGGAAGTTGGGGTCTACTTGTGACTGAATTGCTTGTGGGCTAAAGTGTGTACATAGCCAGGTTTTGCCAGTATTGAAAAAAACTGTGTTCAGGCATAACTAGGAAGGAAGGGAGCAGATTGGAGGGCATCTCTTGTGAGGAAGGTAACTACTTAAGGGACCAAATGGATGGAAATGGATGGGGGAACTTCAAGGGAAGAGGGTGGTGGGGTGAAGAGGGGCAGTGGCAGGGAAGGGGCACAGGCAGGAAGACTAACAGGAACGGTTGGGTTGCATGGGCCTGCTGCTGGGCAGACATGAGGGCTGCTGGTGCAGGATGCAAAGGAGCAGGATAGTGGGATGCGGTGGGTGTGGGCAGTATGGCCATGAATACACTATGGAGGATTGGCCACTGCCCCATATGTGCCAGATTAAAAGGACTGGAGTCAGAGTTGTGTAGGCTGAGGTTTGAGCTGGAGAGTTGGATGATGGGCAGGGGGGGCATGGGGGATGTATTTATAATGACAGTTGGGGGAGGCTGGGGCAGAGGACTATGAGGTGGGGCTGGGCCAGCTGGAACCAGGGAAGGCTAAGTCAGCCCAGGGGGGTAAGCGAGAAGTGGGACCAGGGGGAATGGAACAGGGGAAGGTGAACAATGGCACATGATAGGGACTAAGAGGAGGAGGACAAGGGGGGACATGACAAGGAGCCCAAAATCATAGGAAGATGGCAAGCACATGAAAGGTGGTATCATGGTATCGAATAGGTACCTGCCACATGGCAGGCGGTGATCAGGACAAGGACCCAGAGGTAACAAGGGTGGCAGGGAGCAAGGGAGAGAAGGAGGTAGAAAGCAAGAGTGGGACTGGGAGGGGCAGTAGGATGTGAAGAGGGTCCAGGGGGAAAAAGGAAAGAGAAGTCAGGTCATGAGCAAGGATAGGGGTAGTGATTGGGCTGGCAAGAAAGGAGAGTTCTCAGGAAAAAGGGATCAACAGGCAGAAGTGGGGAAGGACATTACCCTGGAGTAAAGGGGCAGGGTAGCACAAAGGGCACTGGAGGGACAAATGGGGAGCAGGGTGGCAATGGAGTAAATGGGAACAGCAGGAAGGAGCTGGAAGAGGACACCAGGATCTCCAGGCCACAGAGAGGATCACAGGCGGGGGCCAGGCATAAGGTGAGGAGCAGGGTGGGAGATTGGGAGGAAGGGGAAGAAAATGTGAAAAGGGGAAGTGAGGATGCAGTGCGTGAGAGGGAAGGGGAGGAAGCAGTGCATGAAGGGGAAGGGGACCAGGGTATGGGGACAGGAAGGAGGGAGATAAAAGTCAGGAAGGTAGTTCAGACACCTGCACCAGGGGGAAGAAAAACTGAATCACAGATGAAACAGGGGAAGGGGGTAGGGTACTCTTGATAGGGGATTCCATATTAAAGGGGATCAAGTGGATGGGCGGAGATAGCAAGGTGTGGGTGGAGTGTATGCCAGGGATGACAGTGTTGGAGTTAGTCCACCACATCCCACTATGGGGCAGGGACCAGGATAAGAATGTACACCTAGCTGCCCACCTACTGTATGTACAAATGACTTGGATGGCAACAGTCTCATGGTGGTACAGGCTCAATTTAAGAGTGTGGCTAGATTCTGCAGAGGGCTAGACATTAAGTCTTAGCCTTCTCAGAAGTACTGCCGGTACCTAGTGCCAACACAGAAAGAAAGCAAAGGGTAAAATAATTAAATGACTGGCTGGAGAGATGGGGCAGGCAGATTGGATATGGAGTGATAGGGGATGGGGGAACTTGGGAGCATGACAGCCTATATTGGACTGACTGCACCTCAGCAGGGATGGGTCAGCCATGCTGAGGTGCAGACTATGGGAGTTCTTTGAAAGAGAGTATAATTTAAACTGAGGTGACTGAAGGCAGAACCTCGCAGCTTCACGGACGAGTCAAGGAACCCTTGGTCTGCCCAGGGACAAAATTGAAGACTGGGGATCTAGCAGGCCAATGGGGGACCCTGTAGAAGGGGGACAGTGATGGAGGGGCATGGTAGTCAATGCCAGAAGCCTGGCAAACAAGATGGAGGAGCTAATAACCACCATTGCACATGATAGCAGTTATGGAGAACTGGTGGATGGAGCTTCACACATGGGAGGCAGACATTCCAGGGGTCAGACTGATCAGGAGGGACAGGAAGGACAGGAGGGGGGGTGGCCTTGTATATAAGGGAAGATGTGAAGGTGTTGGAGGAGAGGGAGGGCAATGGGGAGACTGAATTACTATGGACAACACTAGGCAGAAGGTCATGGGAGTCATTGAGGCTTGCAGTGGCGTACAGACCACCCACCCAAGGTGAGGAGCAGGATATGAAGATGACGCAGGACATAACGAGGGTAGTTCTAAAAGGGGAAACATCACTACTGGGGGGCCAGAACCTCCAAGACTTTGCCTGGTCCATGCTAGATACAGCTTCAATTAGAAGCAGGAAATTCTGGAAGTGTTACAGGGTTCTTTCCTTCAGTAGTTAGTCAGGGAACCAAAAGGGATGCAACCTACTGTATGTGGTCCTAACAAACGGGGAGAACATAGGGAGGTGGTGGTGAGGGAGGAGCTGGGTAAAGCCACCATAGTACCATCAGATTTAAGGTGAGGGCAGGCAGGAGGTGCCCCAGACCAGCACAGCGGTACTAGACTTCAGGGTGCAGACTTTAATGGAGAAGAAGGATAGTGGGAAGCAATGGGTGATATAGGGGATATAGGGAAGTGGGGCACCTATGGGGCTATTAGAGACCCGGATCAAGGAGGCCTCACACAGATGTATAAGGAGGGTAAGGAAGGGAGCAAAAAGCAGGAAGCTTTTGTGGTTCAGCAAGAGTGTAACAAGGTGGTAGGGTGCAGGTCAAGGGCATTTAGGAAATACAAGAAAATGTAGAAGGAGGAGGACATGGAAACCTACAGATAATCGAGGAGGATAGCATGGAAAGGATTAGTTAAAGCTACCACTGAAGAATGGATTGCAAAACAGGCAAAGGGGGCAAAGACATTTTTAGGTACGTGAGAGACAGGAGGAAGACTAGTCAAAGGATTGCAAGGCATTGGGGAGCCACTGGAGAATGACTACATGAAAGCAGAAGAGTTGAACAGGTACTTCTGCTCAAATTTTACAAAGGAAGGGGAGGGGGCGAGGTTGAGGAAGAGGGTGGAGATGGATCCATTTAGTTTAGAGAGAGTCAGGGAAGAACTGGGAAGGGTGAAAGTGGACGAGGCCATGGGACCATACAGACTGAGTCCGAGGGTGTTCTTGGAGCTAAGGGAGGAGTTAGCTGCCTCCTCTGGCAAGCCTATTCAACCTGTCCTTGGAGTCTGGAAAAGTGCTGGAGGACTGGAGAAGAGCCAGTACACAACATACAACTCCTTTAATGCTGCCTGTGACTTCCATGCACCCTTAAAAAAGCAGAAAATCAAAGGCCCTTGCAACCTCTGGCTCCCTGCAGACTTATTAGCTAGTATGAAATCTAGGGACCACCTCAGGCATCGGGCTCTAGTCACCAGCATGCAATCAGACATTGAGAAATACAAAAGAGTGCAAAATGATTGCACAAGGTCCATCTGCCTTGAGAAAAATAAATGCTACAAGGTAGTGCTTACTGACACGAGGGGCAATGGTAAAGCTTTCTGGAATAATATCAAAGAGGTTACAGGGAAAAACCTGAAAACATCACCCACTTTACTTGATGTTGATTACACTACAACTCTGGATCCCCTAACTATTGTCAATACCTTTAATAATGCATTCACGGACCTTAGCAGTGTTCTTCCACCTTACTTTTTGATGCAGATGTCACCCGGCCAATCCTGTAAGCTCTCCTCCAACAATCAGTCACCCACCATTCTACTTCAAAGCAGTCTCATTACATGAAGCCCAAAAATACATCCATAAAGCAATTGGTAAATCTAGACACAGTGGGGACTCCCTTGACCTCAAACTGCTGTCCTTCACCCTTGAGGAAGTGTTAGCACCTTTAGTCAGGATCTTTAATCTCGCTGGGACTCGTACAGTTCCCCAATAAATGGAACCGCTGGTTACCCGGTCTACAAAAGTGAAGACAGGACTCTTCATGTGAACTACCAGCCTATCTCCATATTACCATCTCTCTAAGGCTCTTGAATGCATTAGTAGCTGACCAGTTTACTGAACATCTTGATAAACATAAGATCCAACAACATGGGTTCAGAAAAGAGCATAGCACCACCTCTGCTCTTATGGAATTCACCGGTTCTATACACAGCTCCCTGAACCATGGTCAATTAGTTGGTGCTGCCTTCATCTACTTGACAAAAGCACTAATTACTTACTCGGTATTACTTGGTATGAAAGAACAGAGGAAGGCCAGAGCCGATCTAGACTGTTCCCCACACTTTGTGGGACATTATTTATCTATTATCCTCAACCAAACATCTAATTTGTTTTAAAGACAGTGGCAGTAGTTGCCTCTACCAATTCTTGTGGCAAGGTGTTCCATACAATGGATGCTCTTATTGGGAAAAAGTTTCCCCTTTTGCTGGTTTTATAAGTTTTTACTTCAAGCTGTTTATTATGCAGTCTCAGAACATGTCTCCTTTTGGAGAGTGTTAGACCACATTTTCCATTAGATCTGGTGAATTTATTAAATTAAAACCATAAGCATATCACCTCTTAATCTTGTAGTTTGAAGAGAGAAAGACCAGTAGCTTTTAATCTGTTCTGATAATCCAAGTTTGTTAATTTTAGAATCATTCTAGTTACTCTCCTTTGAACCTGTTCAAGAATTGCTATGTCTTTTTTTTGGTTTGGATTCCAGAAAGGGGAGCCATAGTCTAGATACGGCCTAATGTATGCCCTCTACAATGGAATAAGGCATTGTTCAGTGCGATTAAAAAAAGTGCGTTTTATTTGCCTCAAAAGTCTGTTGGTCATGCAAGCAGTTCTAACACAGTGATCATTTGATGTAAGTTTATTATTAACATATATCCCTAAATCTTTTTCACAATTTGATGAGTGAAGTGGTAGTCCGTTTATATAATATATCGTTTTTGGATTATTTACACTGAAATGCACTACTAAACATTTGTCTTGATTAAACTGCATATGATTTTCATTTGCCCAAAGTGTTAATTTTTCCAAATCCTTCTTTAATGCAGAAATATGTTCTTGATTATTAACCTTGCCCCCAATTTAGCATTGTCTGCAAATTTAACCATGAAGTTATTTGGCCCTGTTTGTAAATCACTGATAAAGAGATTTTTTTTTTTACCAATTATTTTACCAGGTGAGACACACTAAGCTGAAAGCTTGTTTGCAGGTGCAACCTGGGAGCACAAAGAAGTTAAGTGACTTGCTCAGGGTCACACAGTATGCACCTAGGGAGCTGTGGGATTCAAACCCAGGTCTCCAGATTTGCAGCTCAGAGCCTTAACCCACTGCGCCATACTGCCTCCAAGACCAACCCTGTGGTACACCACTTATCACACTACCCGAATCAGACAAGATATCATTAATTCTGACTTCTGAGAATGATTTGTCAACCTGTTTAAAGTCCAGTAGACAATATCAGGTGACAAACCTAGATTGTGCATTTTAGTAATGAGTTTTTCATGTGAGACTTTATCGAAAGCTCTACTAAGGTCCAAAATAATTACATCAGTAGGGATACCCACATCTACTAGAGTACTTATATTATTGTAAAAAGATATCAGATTGGTGGTGCAGGAATACTTGGGAGTAACCCCATGCTGATTTGAATAATAAATTCCTAATTTTTTACAATCTTGATCTATTAGAGACTTCATTACTCGTTCCATTAATTTACCAGCCACTGAGGTCAGGCTTGACACAGTCCATTACCCTCTACTACTGTAACAAATAATTAATGCATGGCTCTCCTCTGACTCCACTGCCTGGTTTAAAAGTTATCTGGACAACCTCACTGAATAAGTCAAATTGTCGACGTCCCTCTGACTCAACATTTGTTCGCTCTGGGGTTCCTCAAGGGGTCCATCCTGGGCCCACTCCTATTTAGTCTCTTTCTAAATAGTCTCCCAAGCTCCTAACCTGAACAAATCCTACTCTATGCAGATGATACCATAATCTACACAACTCACCCGAAGCCTATACCCCTTGAGAACCAATTACAACTCGGATTTGCCTTGGTAGAGAAATGGTTTAGTCATCACAATTTGTTACTAAACTATAAAAAACTAAACTTATGCTCTTCAGCAGCTCCAATAACAAGCACAGGCAACATTATCTGACTATCACTAACTGCCTTGGTACTGCCCTCAGACAGGTACAATTCTTTAAGCATCTTGGGTCACGTGAGACAGCAACCTATCATATGGGGTGCATATAGATAACGCTAAGCTGTAAATATTCATATTGGTCAACTTTGCAGACACAGACAATCTCTGATCCCTGATACCTTAAGGACAGCTGTACAGAGCTCTATTAATTCCATAATTGACTGTAGATTGATCATCTATGGCTCTGCTACTGATACTGCCCTCTGGTGTATCTCCACTGCTTTTAACAAGGCATGTCATCTCGTCTCAGGAGCCCACCGTCTCACCCACACGTGTGACCTCTATGCCTTAAAAAGTTTGCTACAACTTAAAAATTGCATCAAATACCAAACATGCCTGATGGCCAAGAAAATAACCTTAGGCCTCTTGCCACCTAGAGTATAAGATCTTCTAAGCTCCCCTTGTATCCACGCTGCACCCGAGGTTCTGAATCTCAGCTCCTACAGCTCCCTCATCGCTGAACCACCAAGGGGCAAAGATCATTCACCTACAGGGCCCCCCTCTGGATGAATGCTTTCAACAGTGACAACTCCTTTGAAACTAAGCTGGGCCCATTCAAATCCAAGCTTCAGTCACTACTCTCTACAGCTAGCACCTGTGACTGTCTCCCTTAACCATGTTTTCCCAAACCTCAACCTTAGCACTCAACCTCTTTCATAGTAACTTAGCACTTTTGCCTCCTACTCCTACCCCCAGCATCCCCAGACCCCTCCACCATTCCTCCCCTCCCTCTCCACCTCTCCTCAAGTCCTCCACTTCCACCCTTACTCTTCCTAGCCCACCCTCCCACATCCCTTCATACACCCCAGCCCTGTTTGTCTTGACAAAGCCCGCTGCGTTGATATCAATGTACTGTATGCATTTTCCTGTGCCTGAGACTGATTAGCATAATGTGTCTCTGTTGTTTTCATTGACTGTCCATTATGATTTTGTGTCCATTATGATTTTTTACCTCCTATTTACTCTTTATTGTACCGCATTTTACTGTCCTGTTTAATCTGTTGTCCTTTTACTGACATGAAACCTTTGTAAAAGAGCTCTTAGCTCAAATGTATATGTAATCTGAGACGAAAATAAAATAAAAAAATCACATATTTTGATATTGCCTCCATTATATTTCCCACTCTTCCCTCACTTGGTTATTATTATTGCTTGCATTTTCTTCATAAAATATTTCCTTAAAATATATTTTCAAACTTCTGGTTCTATGTGGTTCTCTATATCATCCCTATGCTTCTCTGTTCCCTTGTTAGCTAATTGGAAAAATGTTCTATTATTTTTATTTATAATTGCTTTTTATAATTTCTCCCACATTTTGTCCCAGTTTTTACTTCTTTGTCTATTTAAGATTTTCTTATTGTTACTTCTTGCTTTATTCAGTTTTTGCTGGTTGTCTTTACTAGGGTTATTTTTAGCCAATCTTGCATGCTTATTTTAAAATTTCCTCGCCATCTTACACTCTTTATTAAACCAAGGTGCCCCTTTTTTATTTTTATAGATTTTTATTTCACTGTTAACCACCTCTGACACATTAACTATTATTTGCTCAAACTCTGTAATATTATCTTGTCTCGTGTTATTTATATATTCATCCATTTCTTGTAGAATGGATCTAAGAACCAATATTCTCATAGACTCATTACTGTTTATTAAACCTAGGCAATTCCTTTTCTATAAATAGTTTGTGTTTAGATTTATTTATGCACAACTTTCTTTTTTTCCAATAATATTTCTAGTTCCAACGGTAAATGCTGGCTTTCTCCTCTACTTCCTATCCTCATATCCTTGCATCTGTGACTAATATTCATACTTATCCAGACTAGGTCAATTATGGATTTACCATTTACACTCAAATAGGTAAATGATCCCTTATTATCTAGTTTTGTCCGTCCAATGACCAACATGATATTCATATCCATCAATACATCACTTATTTTCTGTCCCTTTTTATTGCTTTTTTATCCATAGCCTGTCTATTGTTATTCAAATTCTCTAGATTGTTGGCTGTTAACTGATCTGTGACATACCACTTAACTCAAGGCAATGACCCATCCTTGCATTAAAATCTCCAAGTAGTAGACAATCTATTGTTGATTTTCAGCCATTTTTTTTCTAGCACAGTTTGGATTTCTTTCAAGAGCTGGGTTCTTGTTTTTTTATCACTTGGTAACATATTGTTTATATATTCAATAATATACATTCAAATTTAGGGAACTGGATTCTGATGCCCAACAAACCCTCATGTTTTGTTGCTGTCTCTTTGGCAGTGTAGTTATTACTTAATTTACAATAAGTAGTTAACACCTCCTGAATATCTACCATATTTGTTTGTGTTAACTGCTTGTTTAGTATACACTTTGGGTGGATATTCAGAAATGCACCCAGGAGGCAGATGCAACAGCTGCACAGCACAAGTATACTGCACTAGTGTGTACTGAATGCAATATTCAAAGGTTGTGCATGACAGCAAGTGCCAGCGCAACACGGCTGAATATTGCAGGGATGCACCATAGCACAACCAGGACTGCGCCAGGGAGCAAGTCAGCAAGCGCCATAGTGCAACCAGGGCTGCGCAAGGGTCAGAGGCACATGGGCCAGGACACAGGACAACAGACACAGCAGGGAGCATGCCACAAGAGAAGGACAGATCACCACCAGGGTGCAGAGGATGCCAGGAGGGAGGCATGGCAGGCACACGGCTGCAGACCCCCGACCATGCACAACACAGTGGTGTAAGAAGGCAGTGTGGCACCAATGTCCACTGGCAAACAGCCATGGGCAACACTAGCAGGAAGGCACGATACATGCCTCCTGGACCATAGCTGACAACACACATGCCAACAGCACACAACACACTAGCCACACAACATGAGCAGAGTGCACACTTATGGCCCAGGGCACGCACACCGGCCACTGGGCACAGACCACCAGGCACATACCCAGTCAACACCAGACATACCACTCGCCACCATGTACACCACAGCAGCATGGCTCCACACGCCAGCTGCAAAGCAGACACAGACACAGATGGCTAACAATATAAATGTGTATTAAAACATATCAACAAGAACTGTATACAGAAATACAGGAACATGGAGCAGGGAATGGGGAGGCCACAAACAAGATCGTAGGCTGGGAAGGGAGAGAGGGGACAGGGATATTGCTGGGTAAGGGTAAAGGGAGGGAAAGGGAGGGTCAGGGAAAGGAAGGTGGTGCAGGCCAATTGGCCCCATGGGCGTCCGCACCTTACTGGCACCTGGTGTGCTGCTTCCTTGTGGCCTGCACAGGGCCTGTCTTATGAGCCATGCCACATGTAGCATGGCCGCAGTGACCGAAGTAGCATCTGCTTCCAGCATTATGTGTTCACATCCACCATGACACCTAGAACAAAGTAGGGTGTATGTCCATACGACCATAGCCCACCCACCATGTGTCAGCAGACAGTGGTGACATGTGCCCTGAGACGGACACAGCCACCCGCAGTGTGTGCTCACACAAGCCACCATCCTGACCATCCACAGCCATGCACAGCACTGCACACCGACACCACCCACATGCAGCACACCACAACCATGGTGGCCAGGCAACAGGGCTAGGCAGTGGGATGGCAGTTGCACGGCTGGAACCCGGTGAACCCACAGCCCACCTGCAGCAGCCACACACATGCAAAAGCTATGGCATGGTGCAGTGGACCCCACTGGCATTGTAGGGCAGTAATGGCTATGTGCACAGGGGCTGTGGCTCACCCCCACCCTGCACAACAACAAACCCTGATATAGTGCCTACCTGTATGCTGTGGTGCAACCAGCACCTGTCTGGCAGCAGCTCCCACACATCCAGCATCCCATGCCTGGGCACCAGCATTTGCCTGCCCATGTCCGCCAGCAGCAACCACCATCCTGACTCATCGCCTATCCTCAGGGCCTAGTAGGGAGACAGTGAGAAGGACTCATCAGTATCCGGCAACAACCCATGTGCCCCACCCCTCTCCAGCACAGTATACCCCCTGGCCCTGTGCAGTGGCGGTGCAGTGGCACAGCACACCCATGGTGTGCTGCCACAGCCCGCAGAGCGCATAGCCACAGCCCCCTCTACAGCACAGTGTGACACCCTGCTGGCCCCCCACAGAACACCAGCATGGCACAGACATGGAAATAGTGTACTCACCTGGACATGGCATGGCGCTCCACCATATGTGTGCCAGCAGGGATCTCAGCCAGTCAGGATCCATCTCCTCAGGTCACCATATCGGTGGTGGCACTGATCCCCACTTCTCTGGGTCCCAGTGGCCTCCTCCAACCCCTCAGCCACCTCCTGCCACACCTCAGTGTGAGGCCGGTCCAGGGGCACCTGCCCATACAGGGTACCCACATGTGGCTCCACCAGTGCCACCAGGTTCACCAGCTCAACCTGGCTCCAACTTGGTGCCCTCGCACTGCTTCAGTGCGGCATGCTCCCTTTTGAACAGGCAATCCAAAATGGTGCCTGATAGCGCATGAGCCACACATGCTGTGGGTGTGCAACTCGCTCGGTGATGCGCTGCCATCCCCAATAGCGCATTCCTCTGTGATGCGCGATACAGTGGGGGCATCACTGGCACATGCCGCAGGCACCAGGAAGGTCAAGGGACAGTTGTGGGTCAAAGATCAGCACGCACAGTGCACATAGCATCGATAGGGCACGCCATGCATGGTGTGCAATAGGTGCATGTGTGCCCCATGGACCATGCCAATGGTGCATGGGTGCTTATAGGTCTATGGTGTATGAGCGCCACATGCCCAATAGCAGCAGAGTGCTGTAATGCTTTGGTGCACTGTGCTTAGGATGCACCATTGACAACGTGATGTCCATGCATGCATGCGCACTGTCAGGCCTACTGCACACATCATACAGTTGCGCCATGGCTTGTGAATGCACAACTCCAATGCGCCATGCGCAACTTCATGATATTTAGCTGGCATATGCAGATGGGCTGATCAGCATATCCACAGTGCATCGGAGGCATTTGCATCTCATTACAGTTGCACATCCCCTGATTTGCATGAGATGCATTATAATGGCGCCATGGGACTGCACAGGCACCAGACCAGTATTGCATCCTTCAGAGGTAAGCCATCAGGCTGTGGGCCTGTTGGGACAGTGGACTGGGAGGGCATTGTGTGTTGCAGCCATCACTAAACACATGTCCAAACCCACAGGAATAATCATGTCGGAACATGAGGAGGTTGAGGAGCAGGGGCCTGCATGGAAGTACAGGCCCAACTTCACGAGGGCAGAGAGCGATGCCCTCTTCGACGCCTACCTGGACCAGGAGCCCCTCCTGAGTGATTCAACAGGCAGCCCACAGGCCAGGGTGGCTGCATGGGAGGGAGTAGCCAGGGCTGTGAACCAGCAGGGCAGCCATCAGAGGACAGCACAGGAGTGCAAGAAAAAGGTTTGCATGGACCGGAGGAGGATAAAGGATAAGGTGCCTGCCATCATGGCAGCACGTGCCGCCATGGGCGGTGGACAGCCTGATGTGCCACAGTTGACACTGCAGGAGGAGCTGGTGGTGGCATCCATGCAGCACAGCCCATAGAGGGTGTTGCCCAGCAGTGGATTCCAGACAGGGCAGCCCATCACTGCATGGTAGGTACAGCAGTGCTTGGGGAAAGGGGGCAGGGGACAGGGTGCCGGGCAGGGGTGTGGCAGTGGCACTAACGTGCCTGTGTTCCTTTACAGCTCCGGAGCACCTGCATGTAGCAGCAGGGTGGGGTGACCAACATGGGGTGGTCCTGACCTGAGAACTGTTCATCCACCGCCATCGGTGTCCAGGACTGCAGTTAGCCCATCCCCACTGTCCGACTGAATGCCTGTGGCATGGTTGCAGATGAGGCCCTGGCACTGTTTCAGCAGGACGCCAGCCATGGTGTCCAGTATGCTGAGACACAGATTGGGGCAGGGTCTGGGACTGATGACGACGGGACTGTTATCCTGGACAGTGGTGGTTGCCAATCAGGGAGACAACCATACCACACACCTGACACGGCAGCGGGATGGTGCCCTTAGTGGCGGTTGCCCACCCACCGCTGCAACGCCCGCATGGCTGTGGGTGCCAATGGTGCAGCGAGTCCGGAAGCTGGTGGTGGTGGTGGTGGTGCAGCCATCCTGGCATCATTACACACACAGTGGCCAGAGGGGCAGGCGGCAGCAGGACAGGGTAGAGGGGAATGGGTGCAGTGGCCACTGCATTGCACCGCAGACTGATGAGCTCTCTGAGGGCCCGCTGTGCAGCCCCCACCTGTGTGGGGGCTGTGCAGTGGATCACGCAGCACCTGTGGGCTGGCGCAATGCCCATGTACCCCAGGTGCCGACCCTGACCAAACATACCCTGCCTGCTCCAGGCCTGGAGCAACAGATGATGGTTGTGGCAGGGTGCATGCACTCTCACAGAGCTGTGCCAGTCCACAGGGAGGAATGACGGGACTATGAGCAGCTTCTGGCCAAGACCACACGCATGTGGGAGGACACGACTGCAGCCCTGGATTGGCTTACCGCTGTGGTCATGGCCGGCCTAGCACCACTGGTCACCCGGGTGCAGGCCATCCACTGCAGACACTGCAGAGTGCATTCTCCACACCTTGGTTCTGTGGTCGTGTGACCCCATCAGTGTCGACCTCAGGATCCACTGTGGGCATTACGGGCACACCTGGAGTGGGCCTGTTTGGAGGCCTGCAGATGCCTGTGAGGGACTGGTCATGTTCATGCAGTAACACACCTAGGGGACCTTCAGTGACACTCCCCGTGGCCATCACACAGCCTGCGTCTGCTGGGCAGTCTCGACGGGGCCATCCCCATGTCCACAGTGGCTGTGTGACTGTGTGACAGTCCTGATCCACCTCCCTCCTTCTCTGCTGTCTGCTGCAGCACTGTGTGCACATTGGTGTGGTGTGTGTGTGTGTGTGTGTGTGTGTGTGTGTGTGCATACCAGGGTCCTGCCATCCATGGGCCATGCCACACGCCAGCCTTGTGCACACCCACCCGGCCACTGTCCACTGTGGCATGAACATGATGATGCCAACACAGCTCTGGCCACCACTGTGCACTGGAGTTCAGCCGTGTCGGTAATGGAGCCCAGCCTTGCATGCCTGTATACTGTGCCATGGATCCTGGGACATGTGTGTGGTCATGTTCACTCACCTGTGTGCACCATAGTGCTCCTCTGCAATCATGTTCCGTGCTGCTAGGCCATTCTGTTCAGCCAGGGTTCCCATCGCCTGGGGCTGCCCACCACTGCCTGGCCCGGCATCTGCATCGTCCCCACTGCTGTTCCCCTCTTCGACCTCGACAGTTATCCCACGGTCAGTGGCCATGTTGTGTAGCATACAGCAGGCCAGGAATAGGCCACAGGTCTTCCAGGGGCTATACTGTAGGGCACCGCCAGACCTGTGCAGGAACTGGAACTGTGCCTTCAGCAGCCCAAACACACACTCGATGATGTTCTGTGTACTGGCATGTTCCTCATTGTATCACTCCTGTGCTGGGGTTGATGGGCGCTGGTATGAGGTGAGCAGCCAGGGCCTGAGTGGGTATCCGCTGTCATCTGTGTAGAGACATGTGGGGTTAGCATGGTGGTCTGTGTGGCTGCCCCCCCGCCTACCCAGTCAAGCCCTCTGATGCCCCCCAGCCTAGCATCCCCCCACACCCTGCCTGTTTTGTGTCAGGCTGCCCATTCCAGCTGCATATTCATCTACTAGGTGGCCAGTGGGGATGTCCCCACTCTCGAACCTGTGGCATAGTGCTGACTGGTGCCAGATGAAGGCATCATGTGCTCCACCAGGGTGTGTGGCACATACATTGATTATGCACCCCCTGGCATCGCACACCATCTGGCAGTTGACACTGGGGTAGCCCTTCCTGTTGATGTAGGCCACCCCCTCAAGCCCAGGTGGTGAGTGGATGCCTACATGGGTGCAGTCGATGGCCCTTAGCATGCCAGGCATACGTGCCACCCTGTGGAACTCCTGCATGGTTGCTGTATGCTCGGCCTGTGTGCTGAGGAATTAGATGTATTCCGCAACATGTGGCAGCAGTGCGTTGAGGAATTGTATGAGGAATCATGATGCAGCTGACTGGGTTATGCCTGTGGTGTCCCCTGTTGGTCTCTGGAAGGTACCCGTGTTGAGCAGGCACATGATGGCCATGACCTTGGTTTCCACTGACAGGGTGTGGCTCCATCTTGTGGGTGCCTGCATCTTGTCACTGCTCAGCTCACAGAGCTGCCTCAGAATTGCCTGGTTCAGGTGGTACCGCCCACAATCCAGTGTCACTGTACTGTTCAAAGGTGGTGCGGCACGCACCACCTGTTCCAGGTATACCACCACCGGCTCTTCCATGGCGCGTTGCCTGTCTCCTGCCTCCTCACACCCCTCATTTCGCCTCCATCTGGAAGAGATTGCACTGGCCATGGCCTGGCCTGTCCTGCCCCCATGTGGCTGTCTCCCAGGCAACACTGGCTAGTGCTGCTGCGTGTGCCCCTGCACTGGGTGCACACCCGTGTTGGGGACCCCGCTGGCGGTGGTCTCCACCTCCCACCCATCTGGGTTCTCCCACAGCCACTCCTCTGTCTGGGCTCACAGGCTCACGTTGCCATCGTTGCCCCCACTGGTATCTCTCACACACACACACACACACACACACACACACACTGAGCTGCTCACACACACAAAGGCGCTTTCATGGTCACACACCCTGACCCACTGCCTGTTGCACCTCCTACCTCTATGCCTGTTTTGCACCCCTACTGCTGTCCTGCCTGGTCACTGCCTCTTTCTCTCCATCTCTCTCTCTTTGTCTCTTACCCCTGCTCCCTGAGGCGCAAGCCTCCATCCCTTGCTTGCTCCATCTTTTATGGGCTCACAGTTGCTCCGCACGCCCTGTTTGTGCTTGCACCATCGGCTTGTTGTTGAATATCGCACCGCGCCTGCTTAGTTCATGGCTGTGCCCGCTGCTCGTGAGCATTCACCATTAGGGTTACGCATTGGCACACCGCGATATGCGCCGCATTGTCTTCCACTGAAGATCGCTTCTGGTGCATTTCCACTCTTGTGTAGGTGCATCCAGTTGTGCCATGTGCAACTGCTTTGAATATCCCACCCTTGTATCCATCTAAAACAATATTCATTATCCACCTATGTTTCCTGAACATTTATAAAACCTAATTTTGTGATATATGTAATAAATTCCTTATCAGACCATTTATTTTTATTCCAGATATACAGTATTCCACAATAGTATGTTGGGCTCAAAATCTAACTTCCTTTGATATTCTATATTTCGATTGCGGTCAGGAGGCTACTGAATTTTCTAGGCCATCATATTTATTTGAGGTTCCCACCATGTAAAGCCATTGTGATTTTTCTTTTTGGTTTAACACCCTGATGACCTCACTATTTTTTGGGCTGTGGTTGTAGACATATATTCCAAAGGAGTCTAACACCTCCGATTGTCCTGTTATTCCTCCTTTTCTAATCACAGTGCTATCTGTTCATGTATCTCCCATCTTGAGGGTTTTTTTATTTTCCTCCTCAAGTGTTTAATTTTTAAGATGGGCTCCAACAATTCACTCACTTTATACTTGAGGTTCTTACTTGTTTCTCTGTTAAGTTTATCTAGTCCAAAAATTGAAAACATTGTTTCTTCATTGTCATTAATTTCTATACCCTTTTTACTGTAAAATATTCTGGAAAGAAGTTACCCCTACTAGTCATGTCACCACAGTTCACTCCCATCTGTTCTTATTTTCTATTATATTTAATTGCCTTTAACAAAGGGTACCAATCAGAAACTACCAATATCCATCTTTTTCTGCAATGGCCTTGTAATACTAAAATAAAATCCTAATTGTTTTCTGCTGCCAATATTACATTGAGTATTGTTTTAATACTTTTGTCCAAGCTGATTTCAGTCTCCTCAGGCATTAGGTCCACATTATATATAGGTAGTACATGGTCTATTCTGCCCATTTTGTTTTTTTTGTGAAAACATTAAACTCTTTTCTCAAAGTATATTCTTTTGTTTTTTTTCTCCTCATCTAGGTGTTTTCCATTGTCTTTTTTATTTTCTTCCTCTTGTGATTGTTGTTCAATCTTTTGCTTTTCATTTTTTCTTAATTTTTCCTTTTTGTTTTTATTATATTAGTTTGTTGTTTTATTTTTCCCTTGTCTCATTTTAATAACATTTTTACTTTCTCCAATGGTATATTATTTTTGCCATTATCCCTTTCCCTCGTTTTTGTTCTTTTATGGAGTCTGGATTAAGTATTGCTTTTTCTACTTTTCTTTGTTCTCTGTTTATTTTCTCATTTCTTTGTTTTTTTGTTTAGTCTTTGGCATTTTCATTGCATTCCTTTTTGTTTCTTTATTTTTGTTTTCTTTTTTTCTCCTATTATTTCCTATCAATAAGATTTTTCTGTGGTTTGTTTAATTTAATTTTCATCTTGTTCATGTTTTCTAAAATTTCCACTTTGAGCTACAGGATCCTATTGCTTTCTCTTAATTCTTTATTTATACTATCCTGTTTCTGTTCTAGATCTGGTAACATAATCAATTAATCGCTATACTCCCATTCTGTAGCCACTGTGCTTGCTTTATTATTCAGCATTGACCATTCCCCATTACTTATTTGTTGTTTCTTAATTACTAGACTATTGTTCTTGTGTTCCCTTACTCGTAACCCCTCCAGGTTCAATTTGTTGTCTATTGCTTTACCCTTCAAAAAATTTAAATCTTTTTTAATTAAGGTTAGCTGCTCATAAATCCATATATTTGCAGTATACTGGTCACTCAAAGCCTTGGCTAAATCCTTTGTTACGAATTCTGGCCCAGATATTCAAAGGGGTTGCACATGGTGCAACCAAGTTGCACTGGTGCAACCCCGCATTGTGCCCCGTTGGGATATTGAAAAGGCAGATTGGTGTAGCTTAAATCCCGATGCTCTGGGGTGCAATGTAATCTTATGCAGCACATATGCAGGGGGTGTGCCCATGCATATGCAGCACATCCTGATATTCAGCCTGGCATGTGCGATGCATATGCTGGGACAACCCTGCATTGGGGGGCTCAAAAGTTGAGCCTATGAAAAGAAGGAACAAATCCCGGCCACCCACAGGTGGGCTGCTATATTGCATGGCCCAAAACAGCAGCTGCCAGCCGTGGGTGGCCAACCGCCCACCCAAAACACCATCACGAAGCACCCACATAACCCTGGTGGTCTGGTGGCACCCCCTCCCTCCCACATCCCTGATCATTAGTATCTGACATTTATTTACATCCCTGGTAGTCTAGTGGAACCCCCTCCTGTTGCTGCACTCACTGTAAAATACTGTAGAAATAGTCCCTGGTGGTCTAGTGGTGCCCCCTCCTTCCCTCCCATGTCTCTGATCACCATAAAATACTGTAGAATTATGCTCTGGTAGTCTAGTGGCACATCCTATCCTTCCCGTGTCCCTGATCACCATAAAATGCCCTGCTAATGTAGGGGTACCTCTCCGCACATTGCCACAATCATGGTACATCTCAGTATATAATTTCCCTGGTGATCCAGTGGCCCCACCACCCCTCCCACCACACAGCACCCCTTGCCCACCCGCTCCCCATCATCAGTGGGTGGATGCAACCCCCGCATACTGCCCGCCACCTACTGAATGACAGGTACAATATGGGCATGCTAGGGCATATTGTACTAGATAGTCCCAGATATGTGAATGACTTCATTCACATATTTTGGACTGTCTAGTAGGGCTTGCAGCCCATACTGTACCTGTCATTTGGCAGGCAGCCTGGCAGTATGCGGGCGGGTTGCAGCCACCCGCCTATGATGTGGGGGGAGCAAGGTGGGCAAGGGGTGCTCTGTGGGTGGGGGGTGCCACTGGATTACCAGGGAAATGATATATGGAGATGTACCACAATAGCAGCAATGGGTGGGGGGGTACCACTAGACTACCAGGACATAATTCTACAGTATTTTATGGCAATTGGGGACAAGGGAGGGAGGGAGAGGGGACCACTAGGCTATCAGGGCAGGTCTTATGTTACATATATCGGGGAATCAGGGACACAGGAGGGAGGGAGGTCAACTAGACTACCAGGGACTGTTTTGTTTTACATTTACCATGATTGCAGCTATGGGGTGGGGATACCCCAGGATCCCCACTGCACACATCATGCCGCATGATGCTAGGCAATAAGTCACCAGGCTGCCCTGTGCAAGACGTGCAATAGCTATAATGACATGCAAATGGCCCTTTTGCACCTTTTGCATATTATGGCCTTATTTACATGTCCTCTGCTGAATATCACAGGTGAGGCACCCAACACAACTGTGTTTGCAGTGGTGCATCTCCATGCTCCCTATCTGTGGCTTGCACTGGCACAGTGCAGCTGTGCCATGTGCAGTGGGTGTGCTGCCTGTGCCATATTCAATGGTGCTCTACCATGGTCCTGCACACTGTCCTGCTGCATTGGCCCCAACGCATCCCAGTTGCACTGCACCCAGGCTTGCACCACTGCCTGGTGCAGTCTGAATATCTGGGCCTCTGTGTTATATATTTTAAAGACTTCACAATTGGACAAAGTTTCTGAAAAGCAGGGAGTATCATCATGCATTCCTTGAGTAATATCCAGAATAGTTCCATCTTTATTATTCTCCTGTATTGACCTATCATTTTTCTAATTCTTTATTTTTATCTAACTTGTGATTTGGTTTTCCATTCTCCCTGATTTTCAGACTTAAATCTATTTCTTTGAGTCCTATTATTGTATGTACCAGTTGAGAAATTACTTCTTGAAGTTTCTCCAGTTTAATTCCTTCCTCCTTAGGGTCCACCTTATATTTTCCTTTATCTGATAATGTGTCTAAGTTATTCATTGACTTTGATTGTTCTAGACTATTTTCTAGAATATTTACTTTATTTTCCCTTCTTTTTTCTCAACCTTATCTGACATGATTTTAAAGACCATAGTCCTCCCGCTTTTGGGATTGATGTTTCTTGCCAGAAATCCACAATCTGGAGCTGCTTCCCTTTCATTGTTCTTTTTAATGATTCTTTTCGTAACAAATTGGGTCCCATTTCTGGGGAACCAATATTTTTGCTAGCTTTCTTTTTTTGTTTCTATTTTTCATTGTTTCTTCTTTTTCACCTTTTTAACTCTCTTTCCATTAGGATGAGTGGTGCAAACAAATTTGCTATCAAGTAGCTCAGGTACCAATTGGCTTCTTGTGCAGCTGGCATTTTCAAAATAAAATCCAATATAACAACTATACAGTTGCCAGTATATCAATATATCAACAAGTATGTTTAAAAGGAAAAATGTAAAATTTATATAAATATATTTAAACCAGCTCAAAACAAAAAGTTAATTTTCTTAGAATTCAGGATAGTGTCCACCTTTTATGTCTTCCTTCATATATAGTCCTCTCTCCTAGCAACACTTCTATGTGTTACTTGAAAAGCCAGAAGGAAAAGTTCAATGTTTCAATGTTTCCCAGCTTTGTTCCTCCTCCTCAACTAGGCACAGATAGCACAGGTAGCACAATAACACAATAACACATTCAAAACTAAATGCCCACATTTTGTTATAGCAATAGCTCACTGCTCTGGGTACTTTAAAGCTGAACGAATTGAAGAAATTTGAAAAATTGAGATTAAGCTTAAGCAGAGAAACTGTAAACAATTTTACCACAGGGACCATATGGCAGGCATCCCTGCTGTAGATTCTACTGATTCTGTGTAACTAGAGTTCAGGGGCCATAGCTTTCAGTTCTTTCTGTTCTTGCTTCCAAATTCCAAGTTCCAAATTCTCTGTTTCCCAATTTGCAATTTTATTTTCTTGCCACAGTTCTGGCTATCTTCTGGTCCCCCAAAATACAATCCTGCCCAGCCAGTTGATTCGTCCAACTTCAGCTTCAGCTTGTCACTTTATAGGTTTTACTTCCTCTTACTTCCTCTTTAGCTAGAGTTCCATTCTGATTCCCAATCTGCTGCACTCTGCTCTGCTCTATTCCACTCAAAATAAAAAACAAAACTTTACAGAGTTTTTGTAATACAAGAACTTATTGCCCAAGTAATTTACAACTTACAACTTACTGTTTCTACTTGGATACAGTGGCACATCTAATATATTTATTTCTAATCTATCACAACATCCTATCATAATATTTCATTTTCACATGAAAATAAAGAAGAATTTTACCTTGCACTTTTAAATTTACAGCTTGAATTGATGGGAATTACACAATTTGAAAGGTCCTTGAGTCCTCAGACATCCTAAGAAGTCCTTCCAGCTATAGGTACTGTCTGCCTCAAAATAGATACCAAGTTTATATTGCAGACGAGATGCTACAAAATGCTATGAGATGCTATTTTAAAGTGCTATCTTTCACACTATTATGCTCTGCTCGCTTTCTATCCTTGGCAAAGAAAAGGGAAAAAAAATAATTTTTTTATTAATAGCAAGGTGCATTTATCATGGCGTTTTGCAATTTTGCAAGGTCTAACTTGCACCGTGTACCTATTGCGCTAAATGCATCTATAAAATGGTGTCTCTGATCCAATGAATGCCACACATGTGCCTTGTTGCCTAATAGCTCCTAAACACATGTTAGCGCTCTCTACCATAGTAGCTCTGGTAGAGGGGTAACTTAAAATTGTCCCTTTACCATCTTGTATATACTTTCTCCCACCTCCTTCTGAAAGACTTTTTAAGAGACTCCAAAAAAACTTTTAAAAGCCTTCAAGGTCTAGACATCTACTAATCACAAATTTCAATCACAATTCTTTAAACAATAACATTTTGAGACAATAAACAATAAAATGATAGCAGAGATTCTAAAATACAGTAAAATGAACAGTCACTCCCTGACTTTTCTTGCCACACAAAATATTATCATAAAATATATTTAATGCAGGGAATCCCACAATAACTAATTGAGCATGAGTTATGTTCTATCTCTGAGCATATCGGGTGAGCTGGTTTGCTAGTTGGCACCTTATGTCCAGGTTTTCCACAAAACCATCGTTGGTTCTCCCAAGCGGAAGCATGGCTCCTTGCCATTGCTTTGGACTTCAAGTTCTGGGAGGAAACTCCCTTTATCGTGGCTTCTTGCCACTCACTCCATTCATGCAGGCAACTCAAAGTTGGACTGAAAAGGTCAGGACTCAATTAAAATAGTAGGACAATAATGGCATGCCTTTTCTAAAAATATCATATGCTTGTCCTGACTCCTGCTACAACAGCTTCTCCTCAGCTGTCTAGCATTGGCTACACTGCTCCATCCTACTCCATTCTGCTCAGACTCCACTCTCCACTCTCAGACTCTCAGTATCTTAGGCTGTCAAACTCAACTCCCATATAGACTACGAAGATCATCCAGCAGGGGGTGCTGCCACTGCATGGTTGCTATGTAACCCACTTCGGGTGTCTCTTTGCATGTCTCTTTTGTGTGTCTGTCACTTACTCTGGTTATTTTTTTGTTGCTGTGTGCCTGCCCTGGGAGTGGGAGAAGTTTGCATAATGCACCACTGTTTTTGTTTTCTTTCTTGTTTAATCTGGTCACAAGCAGCTCCACTGTTTTTGTCAGGATAAAGCTGTGGAGTGGTGTGTGGCGTGAGTTTTGGAACCAGTGGTACTACAGCCGAGGTGGAGGAAATGAGATGCTGCTTGAAATTACGGCTTTGTTTTACTGAACCATTTTTGTGTTTAGGGAATTCAGTAGAGTAGGAGATTATTGACAGCATTTTGTTTCTTTGTAAGACAAGGATGTTCATCCACTGAGTGCTACAGTGAGCAGGGTGCTGTAGTGTATGCACTGCAACCACCAAATTTAAGCAGGAATTCAGGAACATCAGGGACTGTCACAGAAGGTGCTGTTATGGGTTTCTCTAACTTTTTGTTTTGGGAGGGAGAACATAGGGTCTGGTCTGCTGGCACAGCAGCAGGCACCCTTCTGCTGCACCAGCATCCCGAGTTTGGTAACGGACCCAGGAGTCAGAGGGCCAGCCTGGGGGAGACGAATTGAGCATCAAGAGGACTGCTTTCCCTCTCTGGAGGGAACATGGGAAGAGTGTCTGGTGCAATGAGGACCCCTGGCAGAGGCTGAGGTCTCTCAAGGCCAGCACCTCATGCTTCAGGGGGTGAGGCAGACACTGGTGTCACTGCACATCCCCACCCTCAGGGAGGAAAAACCACAGTAAAAATTTGGACATAAATGATGGCCCCACTCTGCTGCCACTCCCTGCTTAGACTGAAGTCCACTGGGGGGGTCCTGCTTCTGTGACCCCACCCTGGGGGACAAGCCAGGGCTCCATGACCCACAATCTTGTGGAGGGGTCACCCACATAGTGGCCCCATCCAGGGGGAAGCCTGGAGATGGGGGGGAGTGGTAGGTGGTGTCAGGGACTAGAACTAACAGCCCGCCCCCAAAAAAGGAGGGAGAACATAAAATTATATAGTGCTTGCTTTTTACCACCAAATCGACTGGTGTCAATGAAACATGTGACCAGCTGTTACAGTCTGCATGGTCCAGTGAAGCCACTCATCTCAGAGGAAAACACTGATTAAATGGCCGTGTCATGATTTCTGCCACTGTTATGTGGTCACCTGTGTGCCTGGACTTCATACAGTGATGTAATTGTGTAATAACATCACTGTTCCAGGCACCCATTGGCTAATCAGAATGCACATGATATTCAACTGAGCTGAAACACTGTTCTACCACAGTGAAAAAGTGATGGAACACTGTTCAGTCCTTCTGTGGTAGAACAGCATTCCAGCTCAGTTGAAAATCACACAAGCCACATTTACAAACAGCCAGATCTAGCAGATTAAATCACCTGACCCTGTGACAGAAGATTATCGCTGAATAACGCCACACCTAGGGGTGGGTCAAGCACAGGTCCACAGGTCGTAGTGTTTCCACCACCAAGGAGTGATGTTATTCTGAATGACACACACCATGGAATGCCTTATTGCAATTATAATATGGCTAAGAAAAAAATCCGACAAGACTTTGATGATTAAGCAATAAACAGAAGAAATAAATCAGAAGTTATAACTTTATTATAATTAATCCAGACATAAAATAGAGATAAAATAGTCCCTTCAAGAGCTTTACTGCATCCCTCCATATTGCTTACACTGACCTTTTTATAGCTGATTTTATTACATTGAGCTTAGCAATATTTGTTATATTCCTGCTTTTATCTCATTTTTCACTTTGCAGAATTGAACTCTTTAATATTGGCAGTCCCTATAGAGATTAATCGTGCTGCGGCAAAGGCATCCATATGGGTATTTTCTGTATTTTCTTATTTTTTTTTTATGGGAGTGAAGACTGTTGTAACAAACAGAAAAAAAACAATTAAGCAATAAGACATGACAGGGTATGCATTGTGGTTGGATAGTGGCACACCTTGGGTGTGTCATGAGACATGAGACATGAGGCATCGTTGAGTGCCTTCACTTCAGCCACCCAGGAAGTGCTATTACCCACCACAGTGTACACCCTGGAGTGTCTTACTGTGATTATAAATGGTCCAATATTTTTTTTCGGGGTTGAAGAAATGCACCAAATCAAAAAGAAACATTTTTATGACTTTTCTAAATCAGTACCAGTACATCCCAGCACAGACATGCCATCTCAGGTTTAAATATTATGTACAGCACAATTCATGTATTTTTAATTAGCTCTTAAACCCTCTAGTTTCCCTCAACCCACCCCCTTTTACCCATTCCCTCGCCTTTCTTTATTCTTCTTTATAGTATTCCTACACTTTTCTGTGTCTTCTTTATTTTCTGTCTTGCCAACATTCAAGAGATGGACTGTTTACTACAGATAGAATGCACAAATTCAAGCCTCTGCTCAGTTCTGGTGCAGAATGCTTACTCCCACTAGCACACAACAGAAGGCCTCAGATGGAACCAGGGCTTTTGTTTTCTCTGTAACAGCTTAGAAAATGGGCAAAGAAATCTCTGGACTCTGACTGACTGATAGCCCTGTCAAGGTGGGTGTCAATCTGACAGCAGAGCCCAGGTATTAAAAGTGCCAGCACAAATCGACCTGATCATGAATATCCAGTGGCACTGGCTAATTACAACATTCACTCCCACCATTTTTTTCTCTCTCGGTAATCCAGTTTTCCAGTTACTGCTATCTGCAGTGTTTCCCCCCATCCCATTCATAAAACAATCACTCACTAAATAAATCACAAATTCAATATAAAATAAAGCAATTTCAACCATATGAAACACCTCTCTAATGTTAGACAGCTATTTGTGTACCCTCAGTCCCAGAGGCCATCCGATCTTGTAAATCATACGAGCTGTCAGCGTGTCTCTGTCATGGGGTGCTCCAACTTACTAAAGTGCCACCACCGCTACTAGGCCCAATTCTCCCAATCCTGTCAGCTTTAAAGTTGTAGCCCTGCTCACTTCTTTCCATTAAAAACTCCACAACAATGCCATGAGAAAACACAAAATGTATTTGTTTTTACAGGCCTTTTCTTTTTGCTGCCAGCTCACTTGACTTCAGATACAGCGTATTCCCCATACAATCACTATTCAGTCAGACACTGTGCAATTCTTGCCTCACTGCTGAGCCTATCACTTTCTGATCACAGTATGTAACAAAACCATTTTTCTATGTTTAGAAAAATGTCTAGCACTAGAGCTATGAATAAAAAAGCTCAATAAAAAGTTGAGCAAGAGAGAGAGAATGGTAAAGTGAATGTTTCTCTCTCTCTCTCTCTCTCTCTCTCTCTCACACACACACACAGCGTCCTGTGACACAATTGTACAGTTTCAGGAAAAAAAATCTTTTTTTTAAAACCTTACCAGCATAGTGGCAACTGTTTCTCACAGTGGTAGTCTGCCCTCATAAACAGCACTGTCCTGCTATTAGTAACTCTTTGTCCCCCCACCCTTTCTGCCCCAGGCAGCCAGCGTCAATCTCCCTTCTCCTGCTGCCATCAGTTTTGTTTCATTATTGTTTCAGAAAGCAGACAAATGCATTAAAAATAAACAAAAGCAAAAATAAACAAACAAATAACTCTGCTGAACACAGCACCATCCTCTATTGGCAACTGTACTAGTAGAAGGACTACTTTACAGCAAAATATGTCTTTCTTTATTTTTCTTATTAATTTTAACTATTTTTTTATTTTAAAATATTTCATAAAAGTTTTGCAAATAACCCATTTTAAAAGTGCAATAATACCCTCCAGGGTGGGCAGTATTGGGCTATACTGGACCTTCCAGGGGATATAAAGGCCTCCATCTGCAGCGTTGGACCTCATTACACCCCTGGGCAGTCTGGTATAGCCCAACACCGCCCACCCTGTCAGGTATTATTGCTTACTTAAACAACACAGATTTCCCTAGTAAGCAGGTGAAGATAGGAGGGGGATTTTTCATGGTCAGCAAAGAAACACCATAAATTACAATTCTAAGTACTGTAGTACTTCATATTTTAAGTTATGTATTTATGTGTAACAAGAGTATTATGAGGGCAAATAACATTTAATTCTTCAGTTTATAAATTTGAGACAGTTTTAATTTTAGGGCCTAGTTGAAGATTTTTAGTGAGTAAAGGTGAAAGCCACATTTGTAATGGCACCCAGGAATGGCTGATACTATCAATTTTATTGTGAAGAGGCTGCTGGACTTTCTTCTAGTGCTGTCATCATGGGATATCAGCATTGGGTTCCGAGCTCAGATTACTGGATTTTTTTATAGCCATACTATAAAACACAATAACACACACCCTGTCGTACCTCACTGTTTGATTCTACTCTACTCTGCATTCAGAATGCTGGTGATAGGACTCCTGGCAGCTTTGCTATGACATCCCTAAGACACTGCAGATTTCTATGCACATTTGTACACATTTCAAGCAAATGTAAATATCTTGAAAACTTTACAAGCTGCACAAAACCAACCAACAGCAAGGTTATTCATGACAAAAAGCTTTTACAATGAGGGTAGTCACTAAGCTGAACTCTGTATAGTTTTTAAAATATAACCATATAATTAACTAAATTTCCATGTTTATTTACCAAATGTCCCACTTTGGATTGCAAATATTTTAAAACTGTAAGGAGTTCAGCTTAGTGACTACCCTCATTTAAAAATCTTTTGTCCTGAACAACATTGCTTCTTCTTGTTTTTGTGTAGTTTGTATAGTTTTCAAAATATAGATTTGTTTATGTGTGCAGATGTGCTTGCAAACAGTCATTGCTTTTTTTTTTCTCTCTGACTGAACACTCTAGTAAACATGCCAAACAAATGTAAATATCTTGAAAACCATACACGTTACTCATGCACAACTGGTGTCACAATTTTTCACAACAAGAATACCTTTACAATGGAGGTAGTCACCAAACCAAACTCTATGTAGTTTTTAAAATATAGCCATTTCTGCTGTTGTGAACTGATTCTGAAGCAGTGCTTGCTACTAAATCTATGGCCCTGGCTACATCACTGTCACATGAGACAGGATGCATTGTAGGAACAAGAAAAGCAATAAAACTTACTGAGATTGAAATCCCCAGGGGTCATAAAACTACTATAAAGCTAGCAGGCTTATTTAGGGAAAAGTCCTAATAGCAGACAGAGGGAAGGACACACTAGGATTTCACACAGCAATCAAAACACTCTGCACAACATATGTTTTACAAATTCTGGGTGTACTTCTTCAAGTAGGGGAGGAAAGTGAGGTGGGTGAGGTGTGTTCTTAAAAGTAAGGGGAGAGTATTCACAGTTTAGGCAGCTATATGAGAAAGAAGATTGCTCAGCTGAGGTAGACCTATGGGGGATGGCTAGGAGCCTGTGATTGGTGGTACAGAGAGAGTATGGTGGATGGAAGGGGTCACAAGTGTAGTAGGAAGAGTAGGGACCCAAACCAGAATTTAGCTGCAAAATTACAGAGTGGATGAGACACCTGGAAACAAGGGAGGGGAGGGGAGGGAGAGGGCTGTATAGAGATCACAGTGATGGGCTAGTTGGGGGCAGGATTGAGCGAATTGACAGAAAGAGTGAAAGAGGGTGTCCAGTCTGGTGAGGGTGTTCTTCGGGGTGGCACTATAGACTCTATCAGCATAATCAAAGATGGGGAGGATCTGTACAATGATGTGATGGCCTGTATTGGAATGCAATCAATTTCTGTAGTAGTACATCAAGTTTTGGGTCAGTGTCTTTTGAATTGCTTTCACATGTACTGAAAAGTCTAGGTACTGGTTTTGCCAGATCCAAATTCTTAAAGGAAGTGACACTCTAAGTGTGTACCATCCAGAGTATGGAAAGTAGTTGGGTGGTGCTCTAGAGAGTCTCTGCCTCTTGCTGAAGGTCATGGAGACAGTCTTTTGGCATTTAGGAACAGCTGGTTTAATTGGAACCAATGCTGGACCTTGTGGAAATCTACTACAGTTTAGCTGCAGCTTCTGATTGAGAAGCACCAGAGGTATAAAGGACGGTGTTGTCTACATACATGTGTATATGTGAAAAGAACTATTAGAGGATGCTGTGGATTTAACAAGTAGATTTTATGAAAGCGTTATAGCAAGGAAATTATTGTTAGGGCTAAGGAACATGCCTGTACACAAGATCAAGCAATACTGTTGCAAAACACAGAGAAAGATGAATGTAATGATAATCATTTTAACTTTGTGATGACATTTTCAGCTGATTCCACACTTTTAGAGAGAATTATACAGCAGCACTGGCATAGTCCAGCTAGCAATCCAGGTCTTTAGCAAGGCATTTGACACAGTCCGCACAAACGATATAATTAAGTTAGCCAGCCTGGGAGTGGGTCCCAGGTGGTAGCCTGGGTAGCAAACTGGCTGCACAACAGACACAGAAGGTGGTTACAGTAAATGGAACTCACTCCGAAGAAAGGGGGTCATGGGTTCAGTATCGGTCCAGTCCTCTTTAATGTCTTTATAGGTGACATTGCAGAGGGTCTAGAAGGAAAGTATGCCTCTTTGCAGATGACACAAAGATCTGCAACAGAGTTAATACACAAGGGGGAAGGGATGAAAAGGGACTTGGAAAGGTTGGATGAATGGTCAGACGTATGGCAACCTAGAGACAATGCAAAGAAATGCAAAATATTGCACCTGGGAAACAAAAACCTGAGAAGAGTACACAATGGAGTGGAGGTACTATAAACAACAAACATGGAAAGAGACCTCTGGGATAGTCATATCAGATGACCTAAAGGTGGACAAGCAATGTGAGAAGGCAGTAAGAGAGCTGGGGATACTGGGATGCATAGGGAGAGGCATCACAAGTAGAAAAGAGAAGTTGTTATCCCTCTGTATGACAACTGGTGAGACCCCATTTGGAGTACTGCATGCAGTTTTGGAGACCCCATCTCCACAAGGACATAGACAGGATGGAGGCAGTCCAGAGGAGGGCAACCAAATGGTGCAGGGTCTGCATCAGAAACTGTATGAAGAGAGACTAGAGAGCTTAATATGTATACCCTTGACAAAAGGAGGGACAGGGGAGACATGATAGAAACTTTCAAGTACCTCAAGGGAATCAACAAGGTCCAGAAAGGTAGCATCTTTCAGAAAAGAGATGTGAAGAACAAGGGGCACAATTCAAAGATAGAGGTGGGATGGCTCAGGGCAACATGAGGAAATATTTTTCATGGAGAGAATGGTGGGCATATGGAACCACCTTCCTGGGGAGGTTGTGGGGTCTAAAACAGTGGGGGAATTCAAACATGCATGGGACAGACATAAGGCAATTATAGTGGGGGGTTGCAAGAAGTAGGCTGTTGGTTAACTAGAATCTGCAGCTTATCCAATAGGCAGGGAAATGGGAAGACTGGGTGGACCAAGTGGTCCATATCTGCTGTCAAAGTCTATGTTTCTATGTTTCTTAAAGAGATAGCTTAGCAACCTCAAAGAATGGCATACAGGAGATCAACTACATTAAGAGATACAGTACCTTAGTACATAGCCACTACACAGAAAACAACAACACAACATGCTAAATAAAGGTGTGAGTGGCTGCTACCAATGTAAAAGGTGTGTCAACTGCAAATATATAGTTACAGGAAAAACATTTAAGAGCTATCAATCCCAAATGAAATTCTAAATTCATCAGTTGACCACCTGCGACACCTCAGGGGGTTATCTACGTAGCAGAATGTACCTGCAGAGCATTCAATGTGGGCTAAATCACAAAGGAATTTTAAAATACATGTGGGTGAACACATTAGAGCCATTGAGAGGTGAGATGTCACTTATGCTACAGCAGCACACACACACACAGTGGAAGCAGTAGACAGTAAAGAGCAAATGTCTTTCATTTTGAGCACTAGATATAGTTAACCCTCATCCTAGAGGTGGAAATTTTAATGACTTAGTGCTTAAAAGGGAAGCATTCCAGATAGTTAATCCGGGGGCTATCAAGAAACCAGGAGTCCAATTTTCAAAGCCCTTAGATTGATGCAAGGTGCCTGCATTAAACAAAATGACACAAGTGGCGTCTTGCACCAAAAGATGCACTGGAAGCTATTCTTGAAAAGCAGCCTGCATCAAACACAGGCTGCATGTGTAAAAGGGGCTTGTGCCAACCTTGCACCACAAATGGATTGTGGCATGGTGCTAGGGGGCTTGCAGATGCAGCTGGCTATATTCCACTAGTTTGGCATTCACAAAACCCTCCCAGAGGGCAACACTCTAATTACCATTAGATCAGCCCAGGGCTTGTCTAAGGTTACTTAGAATTCATCTGAAGGGATGTGAAACTTGTGCCAATGTGCCGTGGCTACCACTAGCCCCAATCCCCTATAGACAGTACATAAGTCCCGTCCCTGGTGCTAGTGGTCCCCTATCCCCGATACCCTTATAAATAAACAATAAATCTCACTAGATCCCCATATAATAAAACACCAACCTTGGTGGCTAGTGGACCTCCATCCCCAATCCCTTTATAAATAAAAAACCTAATCCAATCCCCATGTAATAAAACCCCTCCCTGGTGGCTAGTGGTCCCCCCATCACTGATCCCGTCATACAGTAAATACGTCCTATTCTTGGTGGTCTAGTGGCTCCTCAATCTTCAATCTGCCCATATTGTACTGAAAAATATTTTTGTGGTGGTCTAGTGGTCCCCCACCCCAGAAGGCAGTGCCCCACTACCCCACTGCCCCATCCCAATCACAAGCCTGCAACTGGCACAGCCTATCACTCACCAGCACAGCCAGACATTGGCTGAGCTCTCAATCTCTCAAGTGCAGCTGTCAGTCAATGAGCACATACTATATACAGTATGAGCTCATTGAGAGCTCAGTCAATGGCTGGCTGTGGTGGGGAGTGGTGAGCTGTGCCGGTCACCAGCTCAGGAGAGGAAGGTGGTGGGGCACTGCCCACTGGGTGGGGGACCACTAGACACCAGTCTAATATGGGCAGATCTCAGCTTTAGGGGGCCGCTAGACCACCACAGATTAGACTTTTTTACCGTATGAGGGGATCAGGGATGGGCGGACCACTAGCCACCAGGGATGGAGATTTATTACATGGGGAACGCGCATGAGTTTTTTTTAATTTATACAGGGAATAGGGATGGGGGGACCACTAGACCACCATGGACTGTCTCTGGCACTGGTCTAAGTGCAGTCATACCACACCAGCTGCTTGCGGTAAACCTCTGGGGTGTGCCCTATCTTTGGCACATGTCCACCTTTGTCACAAGTTGCTAGACATTGCTGCCAGAACCCTACCAAGTAGAGAATCTGGTGCAGGGTCCCTGGCACACCAGGAGTAAGCACAAGCTGCCATTGGCGCTGCTTGTGCTGACCTTTGAGAATTGAGCCCAAAGGTCAAAATACTAATTTTGACATGAGACCCTTTCTAAGGAATAGATAGCAATAACAATGGAAGAGAATAATAGATCAGTGTTCTATAATTCTAGCAATATTACATCTCAAAACTGATGCTTACTATTTATTATTTCAAGTATTCAGCATGGGCTACTTTCTTTTATTCTCAGTATGTGTTTTTTAGAAATATGTAATGCTTAGTGTTACTGTATAGCTTCCTTTCTTTCTTTCTTTCTTTCTTTCTTTCTTTCTTTCTTTCTTTCTTTCTTTCTTTCTTCTTCTTCTTTCTTCCTTCCTTCCTTCTTTTCTTCCTTCTTTTCTTTCTTCTTCCTTCCTTCCTCTTCTTTCCCCACCACCTCCCCTCACCATTCCTCTCCCTTAGGATTGTGCCCATTCTTTTATTATCTATTGTTGCTTCTCCTACCTATATTTTTACGTCATTCTGCCGCATGCTGGGCGAACGCCTTTGAGAGAATAGGACAGTTTGGAGGTGTGACTGTCCTGTGCAATCCACTGCTCCGTTGAGCAGGCATGGCAGTCCTGCACCAATGGATGCGGGTGCTGTGTATGACAGCGGTGGTCTTCACTTCAAAGAAAACCACCGCTGTGTGCTGGCAGCACCTCATGACCCCCCCAAAGCTTTGGTGCCATGCTGGGAGCCCAGCCCAGTGTGGCAAATCTTGTTCTGGCCAATGGGGGTGCCCAATCCCCCGTCGGCTCCACGTCCCCCCAAACAGCTTTCCCTGCTGCCATGCTGGGAGCCCACCCCAGCATGGCAAACGTCCCACGTCGTCTTTTTTTTTTTTAAACCTGTAAATTAAAAACGGTCCCATGGCGCTTCTCCCTGCCCTCCCACAACCCGCACCCACCCACTGTGCACCTGCTCCCACACCCCTCACCCCATGCTTTCATCCGAGCTCGGGCAGCGACGCATCTTCGCTGGACCAGGAAACGCCTGCACTCTTCAAAGCCGACTGCGAACTGAGGAAATGCCGTAAGCTGTATAATGGGCTAGGTGGGTTTTTTCAACTTTGTTGTGATATCTCAGGTATTTTTTGAATTTTGCACCAAATTTCAACATGGGGTTTTTGGGACCCCTTCTCATGAATGATGTCACTGTCATGGCATTATTTGGGCCGGAAGGGTGATTTCGCAGTCACTGCATGAAATCACCTTTTTGGGCCCAATTAACAAAATGACACTGCCAGCTGCTCATAAGGTGGGCTCTCAAAAGCCTATTTTGAAAATTTGGTGGAAAATTCTAAATGATCGCGTTTTACTTAGCATTGTTACGCAGTCTACGCAGGCTCAAAGTTCATGAATTTTCAATATTTCACTCCAGATTTTCAACATTGCCATTTTACTACACCTTCTTATGAGTAGTACAGCTGTCATTTTCACATCTTGCCCAAAACGTGTTTCCCATGTAGCACAATGGCACAGTCGGTGTGTGAAATCAATGTATGGGACACATTAAGAAAATCACAGTGACACTGTTCATTAGCAGAGGTCTTAAAATGGCTATGTTGAAAATTTGGTGAAAAAATTCCTAAAAATGACGGTTTCACGAGTGTGCGTTACGCAGTTCCTATGTATGCTTGTAAGTTTGTGAATTTTCAATATTTTCACTCCAGATTTTCAACATTGCCATTTTACTACACCTCCTTATGAGCAGTACAGCTGTCATTTTTCACATCCTGCCTAAAATGTGTTTCCGCCCATGTAGCGCACAATGGCGCAGTCGGTGTGCGAACTCAATGTATGGGAGACAGTAAGAAAATCACAGTGACACTGTTCATGAGCAGAGGATTTAAAATGGCTGTGTTGAAAATTTGGTGAACAAATTCCTAAAATGACTGTTTTACGAGTGTGCGTTGCGCAGTTCCTATGCACGCTCGTAAGTTTGCGACTTTTCAATATTTCACCCAGATTTTTCAACATTGCCATTTTACCACCTCCTTATGAGCAGTGCAGCTGTCATTTTTCACATCTTGCCCAAAATGTGTTTCTGCCCATGTAGCGACAATGGCACAGTCAGTGTGCGAACTCAATGTATGAGACACATTAAGAAAATCACAGTGTCACTGTTCATGAGCAGAGATCTTAAAATGGCTATGTTGAAAATTTGGTGAAAAAATTCCTAAAAATAACTGTTTTACGAGCGTGCGTTGCACAGTTCCTACCACGCTTGTAAGTTCGCGAATTTTCAATATTTGCACTCCAATGACTTCCAAATACCTAAACAGCACATAGAAGCAAGCAACATTCAGCATTGACAAATGCTTGTTTATTTTTGCTTTTGCTTGCATGCATGTGCAAGGAACATTTTGGGACAGTACGGCTTTTTGAAGGTGTGTGACCCTCCTGTCCAATGCACTGCTCAGTGTAACGTTTGCAACCCTACTGCACCAATGGATGCATGAGCTGTCTATGACAGCAGTTTGGCTGCAGTGGTCTTCAGTTAAAAGAAAAGCACCACTGCAATCAGCGGTGGTAACGTGTGTGTATTTAACATATTGACGCCATCCTTTTCCCTCTGGCTAAATAAAATCCCTCCCACTTCCTCCCTCTGCTGCCGCTCACCCTGATCCCTTGTTATTGCCCCCACCAAACACATTGTATGTGCAGATGGAGTGCCCAGTCCCCATTGTCTCCAGGCCCCCCAACAAACACTCAGGTGGCATGCTGGAGCCCACCCCAGCATGCCCATTGTCCCTGTAAATGGGAAAACTGTCCAGCAACATAGTTCTTTTTTAAAACCTGTGAAAACAGAAAACCATCCCTTGCTGTGTCTTGTGACCCCTCCCGAACCCACACCCACCCTCTGCATACCCCACCTCTCCCTCACCCCATACTTACCTCCGGGCTGGCTAATGATCTTCAGTGGAGGGAACATATCTGCACTCTTGAAAGCTAACGCAAACTGAAGAAATGATGGTAAGCTGTATAATGGCATAAATGTTTTTTTTTTCAACTTAGGTGGCTATCTCGGCATTTTGCAAATTTTGGCACCACATTTTCAATAGGGTTCTTGGGACCCCACCTCATGAATTCAGTTACTGTCATGTGAGTTAGTCGGTCCCCAAAGGTGATTTCATGGTCACTGCACAAAATCACCTTTTGGGATTGATTAACTAAACAACAGTGTCACTGTTTATGAGGTGGGTTCTAAAGCCTATGTTGCAAATTTGGTGAAAAATGTCAAATGACTGTGTTATGAGCGTGCATTGCTGCAGTTTCCACGCACACTATAACTTCAGAATTTGAAATATTTTCACTCCAGATTTTCAACACTGGCATTTTTCACACCTCCTTATGAACAGTACAGCTGACATTTTCACATCCTGGCTGAAATGTGTTTTTGCACATCCAGAACACAATGGTGTGGTCACAGTGAGAAATCAATGCTCAGGACAGATTATGAAAATCACAGTGACACTGTTCATGAGCAGAGGTCCCAAAATGCCTTTGTTGAAAATTTGGTGACAAAGTCCACAAATGACTGTGTCATGAGTGTTCATCGCGCAGTTTCCATGTACGCCTATAAGTTCGAGAAATTGTTGTATTTTCACTCCAGATGTTCAACATTGCCATCCCTTCACACCTCCATATGAATGCTACAGCTGTCATTTTTCACATCCTGCCCGAACTGCGTTTTTGCACATGTGGAGCACAATGGTGTGGTCACTGTGGGAAATCAACGTTCAGGACAGATTAACAAAATAACAGTGGTACTGTTCATAAGCAGAGGTCTCAAATGCTTTTATGAGGTGGAGGTAACAAAAAGGTCATGCTGAAAATTTGTAGTGCAAATACCAGCAATCGCACAGGGCATTAGGGTAAAGCACCATACGTGCCAAACACCACTGCAAATACCTGCAAGCGAACATCTGGCATTGACAAATGCTTGTTATGTATGTGATGGTAACAATGTTGATCACTGGATTGTTCTAGTATAGAGTGTCTTAACCAATGAATTTGAAATGTGAATGGTATGATGATGGTATTTTTATCTGAATATTTATTGAATGTCTCTATATGTGCCCTAGCCTTTGAGAAAGGACCTGTGGCCCAAAACACATCAGGCATGCTATTTGTGCTATGTGATTGTCTTTGTAATAAATGACACCCTAATGACATTTCTGCGCTTGGAGTCCATGTATTCAAGGTGGTGAGTGCCTGACTTTGGTTGTTTTTACATGTTTTATATTTTTCCATTGTAAGTGTGAAGATTAGGTGCTCCCAACATGGCTACCTCTTATGACTACAGTGTGAGTGAGAAAATGGCTGCTGGAAATGACTAGTGTCACACTTTCAGTGGCCAGGGACCCCTCTTTCCATTGTGTTCTGATATTGCCACCAGTGGGATTGGGAACAGACAGTCATCAGATCTTCTTTCTGGGATGCGCGCAGGGTCTGCCACCTCCCACTCCTTTGCTCTCATGTCTTCAATGGCCAAGCATATTGGGATGTAGTCAGCAGGCTTGTAGTTTAGGTGGCTCATTGGGTCCAGTTTGCATTTTGGGTGGGGTGGGAGATCAAAGCCCATTGTAGATTTTATGGACTTCATGAGTTCCAGGACTGCATCAATGGAGCATAATTTAGAAGTGAAGGATGGTTCTTCCTACAATGTCATAGGCTCTTCTTCTCCTCTGACTCATAGCCTGATCCACTGTCAAGGTTAGGGTCATGGCTACCTTCAGCAGACAGGTATTTTGGTTCTGGATTTGCATCATCCAGTTCTGCCAGTACAGGTATGTTAGTGGAACTTGCAGCCATGTTGGCATTACCATTATTGACCGTATGTGGCTCTGAGACCTGGGATTGTTCATGGCCTCTACTCATTCCATCATCTTTAGTATAAATGCACACTGTGTCTCCATCATCACAGCTGCAGCTTGCTGAGTTTGAAGCAGAAGTGATGCAGGGTCCAACTACCTATCTGATTTAGAAATGCTGTCCTCCTCCAGGTAAAGCCTCTAGAGATGAGGACTGTTCCACTGATAATGTGACCTAGATCACTGGCAAGGCACTGAGGCCCATTCTGGTGTGGGAGTAGAGGCACCATGCATGTCAGGCATTTTCAGGCTTTGACCATTTGGAAATGAAAGAACAACAGAATAAACTGTCCTATAAAGCATTATGAAATACTTTACTTTTTGCTATCATCATCATCATCATCACTTTATTTATATAAGGTACCTTCCAATGTTCAGGCGCTTTACAATACTCCTTAAAAATACAATATTACAGCTTAAAATGATTACAACATACCAGTAAAATACATCAATACACATTTTCAATAAGTTCCTGAAAACGCCTGGTTAAACAGATAGGTTTTCAATGACTTTTAAAACTTTCTACAGTCAGGCTATCTCATGTCTGGCGAGGCAGAGAATTCCACAGGGTAGGTGCCATAAAGCCAAAAGATCTTCCCCAGATGTTTTTAAGGATACCCTGGGAATCTCCAGCAATCCCTCACCAGAGGATGGGGTGAGCTGGGTGGGTCAGCAAGGGCACAGGAGTTCTTTCAGGTAGTGGGGTCCCTGCTCATGTAGAGCTTTGTAGGTCAGCAACATGACCTTGAAGGTAATCTGCCACTGTATTGGCAACCAGTGCAGTTTACACAGCACAGGTGTTATATGACTGGATCTAGAGGTTCCAGTCAACAACCTGGCCGTTGCGTTCTGCACTAGGTGCAAGCAGCAGATATCTACCTCTGGTAGCCCTAAATAAAGGGCATTGCAGTAATCAAAATGACTGGTGACAAAGGCATGGACCAAGGTAGTAAGATATTTGGGCGGGACCAGGTGCTTCACCCAGGCTATGTTCCTTAGATGGTAATAGGAAGATTTGACTACAGCTGAAACCTGAGCCCTCAGGGTCAGGCCTTCATCAAAACCACGCATAGGTTTTGCACCTGGCCCGGCAATGAGCGGATTCCCCAAGATGTAATCCTGAGGGTTTTCCCATCCATGCACCTATCGTCCTATAACCAGGGTCCACCACCAATACCTCTGTTTTCCCAGAGTTCAACCATAGCCAACTGGCACTCATCCAGTTCCGAATCTCCAGTAGGCAGTTATTAAACACCACAGCAGAATCTAATTCCTGTTCAGGCACAAAACACATGTGCAGTTGAGAGTCATCTGCATAGCAATGAAAACTCAACCTTTACTGTCTTATAATGTCCCCCCAGTGGAAGCATGTGCACTGCAAATAACATGGGGGACAGCACCGAGCCCTGTGGAACCCCGCAAGGCAGCCCATGAGAGGCCAAGGAATAAATCCCTGACACCACTCTCTGGGACCTACCCTCGAGGAAAGATTGAAACCAACTGAGGACCACCCGTCTCAGTCCATAGAAAAACTACAGGCGCTCGAGCAGCACCCCATGGTCCATGGTGTCAAATGCTGTTGAGAGATCAAGGAGAACCAAGATAGAATGGATTCTCCGATCTCTTGCCATCAGAAGGTCATTTAGTACCCATACCAGGGCTGTTTTGATGCTACACCTTTTTCTGAAGCCAGACTGGAGAGGGTTGTAGATATTGTGGTTGGTTAAATGATCCTCCAGCTGCAGAGCGACCACTTTCTCAATAACTTTCCCTGCAAAGGGCAAGTTCGAGATCGGTCTGCAGTTAGCTGGGCAGTCGGGGTCAAGGGAGTTTTTTTTTTAGAAGGGACATACTACTGCCTCCTTTAAAGGATCTGGAAAGTTCCCTCTCACCTATGAAACCACCACTATCCCAGCAAGGACCGGGCCAATGACCTGTACACACCCCACTAATAGGTGTGTAGAGCCCAGATCCAAACTACAGTAGGTTGGCTACAGAGTCTGGATGATCCTCACTATACCCACGACTACCAGTTGGCTAAAATGGACCAAGTCTGTCGAGTATTAGTACCACCCGATTGATCGATGCAAGGTCCCATGGGAAGGCACTGGCTGATCTCATCCCTGATGGTGGACACCTTATCAGCAAAGAACTGCACAAACTCCTCACACTGCACTTGTGACAACGCTCAACCAGAGTGAAGACAGGCTGGATTGCACAGTCCGTCCACAGTCCAGAAGAGCTGGGCAGGCCTGTTCTTCACCATAGCAATTTCCCTGGACAGAAACTCTGCCTTCTTACAGGAAATTGCTGATTGATAGGTCTTATAATGATCCATCAATTTAATCCTATCCATCTCCAGGTGAGTTTTCTGCCAGTGTCTTTCAAACCTTCACCCATGCCTCTTCAACTCATGGATCTCTCCATTAAACCAGGGAGCACCCGGGTGAGAGGTAAAAGGGCGAACATGAGAAGGAGCAATGATATCCAAGGCCTCAGTAACAGCCTTATTATAGGCTGACACAAGAGGCCCCAGATCAGTGATATCCCTTGGAAATCCCAAGAGATCCAGCACCATCATTAGGCCTTCTGAGGTAACACCTCCAAAGGACAGTACTGTACCAACCCTTTGGGGCAGGCCTATTTTAGAGATGCGAAACTGAATCTCAGGACGTGATGGTCAAACCAACCAACTGGCTCCATCTCCATATCGGAGATCTCCATACCCAGATGGAACACCAAGTCCAATGAGTGCCCTTTCTTGTGGGTTGACGTGGTAATAACCCATGTTAGGCCCAATGAATCCCTCAATTGGAGAAGGTTTTGTCTGAATGGTGAGAGTTCATCCTCAACCCAGGCATTGAAATCCCCCAGAATCAACCATCTGGGGGATTCGAACATCACATCGGTGATGAAGTCCACAACCTCCTTCAGAAACTCCCTCAGATCACCTGGTGGACGGTAAATGAGAAGGGTCCTGTAGCCTACACCTGCACCCACTATATACTCAAAGGAATTGGTTGCTTCAATTGGCACCTCCTGAGACCCAGTTCTTGTCTAAACAGACAGCACCCCCCACCCCAATGATCCTCTCTCAGCGGTGAATCACGAGAACCCATCTGAAACTGCAGCCTCCAAAATAGGGCCAGCACTCTCATCCAGCCAGGTCTCGGTGATACAAGCCAGGTCAGCAGATGCCACAAGATCTGCAACAACTGCGGTCTTATTTCTAATTGACCTGGCATTGCTTAACACCACCCGAAAGGGATTGGAGTCCAGGGGTGGCCCCATTTCCTGCCTGACCAAAGTCAGAACCCTTGGGTATGGGCACAAGACAAGGATAACCTCATTCCTGTGTCCATTTTGCCCCAGGGTGCCTCCTAGTCCTCATTGGCCCAATCAGTCCACTCCTTTCCCATCCTCCTCGAGAGTTCGAGAACCCCTGCTCCTCCTACTCCCTTGTCTCTTTAAGATGCAAAAAGCACAACATCATGAATAAACTTCAAATGGGAGCGGTGAATGGTCAAAGGGACGGAGGTTCCTTAATCTCGAGAGGGAGTACCACCTGACCGTATTCTTAACTTCCCAGTACATACTTCAGGTACCACACACACACCAAAATTAACACAATCAACACCACTGCTCACCTCCTCCCAACCAAATTCTTCCTAAACTCTTACAAATACTAAGCTAATAAAATTAACCCTATATTAATTACTTCCTAATGAACTCTTAGGACTCCTAACCCCTTTCCATAGGGTTTAATTCAACAATCAACAAAAGTCCTTAACACACAGTCAGTTTGTCATAGGTCTTACAAAAGCAGCGTTAAATGAATTCAGACACCCAGGCACTCTCACTACCTGGGGATCCAAATGAGCACAGACACTCTCACTGCCCAAGACAATAATTGAATAAGTAAAAGTCCAGAGGAGAGAAATAATGGAACACCATAAGAAACTCCACTTTAGAAACTTCAAGTCATGGAATGGAAACAATTTAAAACTATATGGACTGAAATTAGAACCAGCAGAACAAGATCATAAAGGAAAAAAGTTTGAGTTCTGACCATAGGTTTCATGCTCTGACCGTAAGTTTCCAGTAGGCAAATTTCCTTAAAGCAGGGACCTCCTGACATCAATCCAGGTCTTACTCAACAGTGCCAGACACCCAAAAGCCCTATCTATGATGGTCGCTGCCAGAAATATCAGCCCCACCACCTCAGCACCTCGTTTGCACCAGCCCACCATCTGGCCCAGTGAAGGGCCTTGGAAAAATGAAAGGTAGACTTTGCTCTGTTGCAAGAAGTCTATCTTACAGAAAAGGAAGTAATCAAACTAGAAGGAAACCAGATTGGGTCCATATGTTATTCTTTAGGTAACCATTACAGTAGTGGTGTTGCTATTTTTTTTGAAATTTCTTTTTATTATTAAATTCACACTGTAGATACATTAATATAGTCAGAACATCTCAATGTAATACAAATGTCCAATATAATCCAGAGTAAAGTATATTATACTTCAGTAGCCAGACAAAGAAGGAAAGAAGAGAAAAACCTCCTCTCCCCCATGAGGGCGCCACCACCGGGAAAGAGGTTTAATAGACTAACCTCGTAATCAGGTGTAATAAAGATTCTCAACCAAAAAGACAGGCCAGGAGACTGATTCTACAAAATGACCAGATGAGAGGAACTGAGCCTAGTATAGGGAGAAAACAGAGGAAGCCAGGAAGTCCATGACAGGAGGGACAAACTGCTTCTCACAGTTTCTTTATATTCCATGGGGTCACTATCAGTGAAGATACAGGGCATATAGCTTACCCCATTTCTTCTGAAAAGTCAATGGGAGGATCTAAAATTAGCAATCAATTTCTCCACTTTGAAACATTGGGACATTTCCTCCACCCAGTCTGGGTATGAGATTTCAAGCTATCTGTCCAGTGTCGGAGGACCAGCCTCTTCACCGCCATAGAGATGAGTGCCATATGGTATTTCCTCTCCCTAACCCTGATATTTGCGTAATCCCTATGATACAAATCTCTGGGGTGAAGAGGTCTTTCAAACCTAGTATGGGATCTAGTTTATCCTCAATTGTCTTCCATAATGGAGCAACTTTAGAGCAGTGCCAGAAAATATGGGGAGGTCTCCTGCTCTATCCCACATCTAAAACATTTAGGGGCACAGAGGAATCAAATTTTGATTTCGGACTGGTGTGATATACATATTGTTAATTATGAAGTATTGGATCATCCTATTCCTATCTAGGGCGTTGTAAGTGTATAAATCTTTCCAGATTTGACCCCATGGAAATGGAGAACCAGAAGGAGACAACCCCCAGGTTTTGGAGCCGGTCAAAGGGATGGGGAGAACCAATTTCAAGAGGCAGGTGTAGCTTAGACACCCCATGGGATTTAGCCGCACAGTCCCTAACCTCCGATAGTAGTGGTTTAACAATTGAGGGGGGGACTGCTATGCCAAACTCTTTGTCTACCAGGTGCTTTAGTTGATATAACTTGAAGATAGCATTGGTGGGGATGTTCAAGACCAGGAGTAAGTTTGCTGTTAAGCCCTGCCTACCTAGCACATATAAATCTTCCACTGAGAGCCCTTGTATTTGGGGGAGCCAATTAGGAACTAACATTTTGTTCCCTATTCTGATATTGGGGTTACCCATCAGTGGTTGACCAGGGTCTCTAATATATCTAACTTTAGCGGAGGAGAAAAGTTGATTAAGTATTCTAACTGTGACACCCACTGGAGACTCTTGGATATCCGGGGAGATGTGAAACAACAATAAAAAGGCTGGTGGAGTTTATACTATATGCGTTTAATAAGGTCAAGGTCCATATTTAGCCATAAAGGAAAGTAAACATCCTTGAATCCCCAACCATTTACCTGCTTTGGCAAGGTGACTAGACCAGTAGTATAATTCAAGTTCGGTAATTTAAGACCTCATTTCTTTGGGAGGCATAATTTATCGAAGGCTCGCCTCGGGGGTTTGTGGTTCCAAATAAAATCAGTTAAGATCGAATGAATTTTTTTAAAGAAAGACCTAGGTAACCAGATGTCCAGGAGGTTTAGGGGGTAGAAGAGTCGAGGAAGGATGTTCATCTTGATAATGCTGATCCGAGCTCCCACTGCTAATGGCAACTTCCCCCATCTTTGCAGGTCGGATTTAATTCTGTCCAGCAAATCCTCTAAATTAAGCTTTTTGGCTAGGGAGGAGTCCCCTGTCAAATAAATGCCTAGGTATTTCAAATAGGATGGGGTCCATTTCATGCCCAGGTGGGACACAGAAGCCTGGTGAGATGGACGTTGAGTGGAAAATCTCCGTCTTTGCCAGATTAAGTTTATAATTGGATAGTTCTCCAATTGTGTAATTATCTCCATTGCCGCCCGCAAGGAATCGGCCGGGTTAGTTAACTATAAAAGAATATCATCCACAAATACTGAAATCTTAGGAACTCGGTTAAAAACAGGGCATCCCTGGATCTCTGGGGCAGCCTTGAGGCTGAGCAACAAGGGCTCCAAGTAGAAATTAAATAGAAATGGGGATAAGGGGCAACCTTGCCGAGTCCCAGAATGTAATTGAATGGAAGACGAGAGGATCCCATTACAGTAAATTTTTGCTGTGGGGGATCTATATAGAGTTTTGACCAAACCCAGGAAATCTGCCGGAAATCCGAATCTGGACATAGTATACTATAGGAATTCCCAGTTAACTCGATTGAACGCTTTCTCCGCGTCTAGTGCTACCAACGCCATAGGGGCTGAAGAAGTTTGAGCTGCTCGAAAGACATGAGAGAGCGATCTAATGTGATCTATGACTGATCTACCCTGTACGAATCCTACCTGCTCACTGCTCAGTAATGGAGTCCACACTTGTTTAATACGGGAAGCTAGGATCTTGGCCAAGATTTTTATATTACAATTGAGTATAGATTGGCGGTTATTGGCCGGGTTCCAGGAGGGTTCAGCCGTTTTGGGGATCAGGATAATTATAGCCTCCAGTAAGGAGGCATCTAGGTATCTGCCGACAGCAAATAATTATATAAGTCCAGGAGCAGGGGCCAAGTCCTGGCAAAAGGCCTTGTAAAGTTGGCTGGAACCCATCCGGCCAGGAGCTTTATCGGATGAGAGACTATGAATGGCCTGTTCTACCTCTTCCTGGGATAAAGGTGAAGAGAGGAGGGTCACTTGGTCCTCCGAAAGGCGAGGGAGTGTCAACGGCCGGAAGAATTCCTCTACTCTTGATTGAGGGAAAGGGGATACTTTAGTGCTATATAGCTTTTGATAAAACTCTTTAAAGATTGCTGCAATATCTTTGGGCTCTGTTTTAACGGATCCTTCTTGGTCTTCCAGGGCAGGAATCAGCCTGGAATTCTCTACTTCCTTAAGCTTCAGTGCCAGAAGTCTACTCGGTTTTTCCCCCTGATCCAGATATTTGGCCCTGGTTTTCAGCAGAGCTAACTCCGTCTTTTCCCGTATCAGACCTTCATATTCGTTTTTAAGTTTGTGAAGTTGTTCTAGATTAGTCAGCGAATTAGACGAAGCTAATATATTCTCTGCTGTTTTAATCTGGTTTGAGAGATAAAGGAGTTTCTGGGACCTGAGTTTCTTTCTTCTAGAGGAAATTTTGATGAGTTCCCCTCTCAGAAAGCACTTTAAAGAGCACCAAAGAATATCCATTCTGGTCACTGAGCCTCGGTTAGTTTCCAGAAAGTCCCTAATAAGGATCTAACCTGAGCGAGAGAGTATTCTTCCTTTAATAACTGGGTATTAAGTTTCCAGATCGTGTCACCGGGTCATAAAGGACTGGGGAAAACTTAAACCAGACTACCCGTGATCCGAAATTACTATATGGCTCTATGCCTGCCGAGGAGACTTTAGTCATGAGGGAAGTGGTAATTAGAAAATAATCTAGTCTCACCAGGAGTTGTGAAGTGGAGAGAAGAAAGTGTAACTTTTATTGAGGGGTGGAGGGTTCTCCAGGGATCTACCAGACCTAGCATATTGCTCATATCCTTCAACGCCAGTTGTGGTGGAAGCAATGGTCTTATTGGTCTAAAGGTTTTATCTAGTTCTTGGGTTGGTATGTTCCAATCCTCCTAGGATTAAAGAGGCTGGTAAAGGGAGCTGAGTTTATCGATTAGTTGCATAATGAATGTTACGCTCCCTCCCACTGGACCATATATTGAGCCTAACACAATAGGAGAGCTATAGAGAGATCCAGACACCAATATATATCTACCTTCTAAGTCTCGAGTAATTTTTGTTGGGTTCAAAGGTATATTTTTCTTAACCATAACAGCTACTCCCCTAGCTTCCGATGAGTCTCCAGCCACGAAAATTTGAGAGAAGCCTCTGCCCTTTAACATATTACTTTTGGCTACTGTGATATGGGTTTCTTGCAGACATAGGATGTCAGCCCCAGTGTCGAGCAATTAATCAAAATACGAGATCTCTTCTTAACATCTCTAATCCCTCTACATTCCAGCTAATCACATTAACAGTACGGCTAGCATACACTAGAATATAATGTAGTAAAACCCCATTTAACCTTTGTAGTCTCCTCTTACTCCAAAAGGTGGTGACACCTCAAACCTTGCCCCAGCACCCCCAAATTATTCCTCTATTAAAAGAAAAACCCAGAACAAGTAGTGTCGATAAGCTGCCTAACTCTAGCAATGAACACTAACGACTGCAAACGACAAAACTAAGTGGCAGCATCAGCAAAGAATAGTTGTTATCTCTGAGAGCAGTATCCCCTCCCCTGGACGATACCAGACAGCTACTACACTCATCAGTCCGAGTATCCATCATCCAGACCTTGAAAACAGTATAAGTGATAAACCTCCTCCCCCAGCATTGCAAGACAAACAGTATCTCTCCAGTACCACATATCGAACATCCTAACCTCTAAGAAATTATTGATTGTACACGTAAACTTTCCTCCCCAGGGCCCCTCAGAGTGACTCTCATAATGGTAAAATCCCCAAAGTGTCGAGAGACTAGGGATTACGAACCACCCCAGCAACGTTCCAATCCTAAGGTACATCATAACCATTATGGTACCATATCTGAGGGTACCCACCTGTCTCCCTACTAGGCCGTGGGAAGGTGCGCACTTTAACTTGCTCATGAGCCCCTCGTCTCCCCACCCAAAGAAAAGGCATTGCCTCTATTAGGATAATAATGAGAATGCTCCCAATTAAGAGAAAAGTGTAGCAGGTATTATTACCTGGGGTAGCTCCTGTGGCCTTGTCCTCTCAAGCGATCCCGATGGGGCCTGATAGTGAAGGGAAGACGATAGGACCTAATATGTTGCCGGACCAAATCGGTCCTACCGCAAATAGGTCCCCCAGAAACTGGGCCCTTCACATTGGTTCCCCCTAATGGATCGAGAGGACAGGACGCGTTGGGAAGTAGAGGCAGGCCGACTAGGCTGCGCGGCCTACTACCACCCGATCCAGAACCACGCGGGTCCCAGAAGGAGTCCTCCCACTGGAAACAGAGGCCGCCACCTCAGGATTATTTATCTCAAAACGGATCATCACCCCTGCCCAGTAAGTGACAAAACCAACAACCAAACAAGAAAATAAAAGGATAGGGGAATTAGCTTGCAGAAATATTTAGACCCCAATAGTGAGCTATTCAAGCTTGTGCTGCTCAAATTAAGGTTCAGTCATTTTACTGGTTGTCCTTTAAAGAGGTCAGGCAACAGTTTTGATAAGTCAGTTAACGCCTCCTCTGGAGTCTCGTATGAATGCCAGGTACTCTCCACTTGGACAGAGAGTTTTGCAGGGTAGATCATCCGAAAGGCTTTCCCAGCTGCAATCAATTTGGTCACTATAGGATGGAAAGCACGCTTCAAACGTATTTCTCTGGGCAGGTCTTGAGTTATCCTCAACTTGATTCCGTTCCACAAAACTGCCTCCAGCTGCTTGACTTTATCAAGGACATGTTGTCTGTCCAGGTAGCTTAAAAATTTTATAATTAAGGGTCTGGGGGAACGTTTGGAGGGGGTCTGGGTCTGATGGATCTGTGGGCTCGTTCCACATGGTATTGCTGATGGACAGGAGATGGGCCCACGACCTTATTCAGAAATTGTTGAACAAACTTGATGGTGTTTCCCCCTTCCTCCAGTTCAGGAAGGCCTAGAATTAGAACATTATTTCGTCTGCTGCGCCCTTCTAGGTCCTCAGATTTCATTTGGAGTTTTTGCACTTGCTGACGAAGTTTCACTATCTCCGGGTCAATTTTCTGTTGCCATCTTTCCACTGACCATATTCTGGCTTCTGAGTCACCCATCCTTCTTCAGAGGTCAGCGTAATCTTGCCTCATTGATTTAATTTCACTGGAGATCTCTTGCAGGGTATCTTTAAATGGTGAAAGTTCCTCCAAGAAACGCTCCTCTGTTAAGGCAGTACCCATTGCAACATTAAGACCTCCACTGGGTGTGCTTTTGCTGACTGAAGAAGGGTTCAAGCCAGAGTTTTGGCTTTCTTTGAGGCTTTTCTGGTGTTGTAGGTGGGTGTCTGACTCCGAGGCCTTCATTTCTGCATCCATCATCGCGGTACTCCAGCAGGCAATATACACCCTCAACTAGTTCCACTGTCGAATCCAGATGTAGTAGAGATGTTTAGACTCGCTTGGTGGTGGATTGGTGGTTTGGCTCAGCGAAAATTAGATTTTGAGAGGGAAGAAACGGGAGCTCCAAAGCAGGCAGCCACTCAGCACCTCTGCATCACGTGACCTCCCCGTGGTGTTGCTATTTTGATAAACAGAAATTGTCCTTGTAGGATTTTGGAGAGTAAAACAGACGAAGAAGGCTGAATTATACTGTTAAAGATAGTTCTGCAAGGACAGAATCTCATGATATGGTCAATGTATGTTTCATTTAAACATTAAAACAATTTTTTAGCAGAAGTCACACAAAAAATTATGTTACTGGGGTAATTTGAATGGCACTATCAACCCTTATTTTGACAGATCTAAAACACTGACTACTTGGGATAAATATAGATGATGTGTATTAAACGAAACTACAGTAAATAATATGTTAGTTGATGTTTGAAGGGAAATTAATCCATTTTTAAACAAATATACATTAAATTCTGGATTTTATACAACCTCCTCTAGAACCGATTACCTGTTTTCATCAAGAAATTCAATAAGACTGGCAGATTTATTCCATACTAATACTGAACAGACCTTCATTTTGAACCAAGAGACCATGACTCAATATCTTTAACATTCCAATTAGATCCAGAAAAATATATACAGTATATACAGACTTTTTGAAAATGAACAACAGTCTAACGAATGATGATTTGTTTTCTACAATAGTACCCAAAACCATAAATCACTATTGGACTGATAACCCGCATGACCCAGATACAATCTTTAGCAGTTGGGAAGCATTTAAGACAATAATAAGATGCTGATATTGGAAGCCAGTTGGAGAACTAAGAAACAGTCACAAAGAATGAAAGACCTGGAAAAGCAACTTAAAGGGTTAGAAACAAAAACAAGAGAAGGTCCTGAATGATTCAGAGAAAATGATAAAATCACTAAGGATACCCTAGAGAGACTACTAACATTAACATGAGAATCACAGTGCTTCATTGTAAAGAAAAATTGTATTTAAACAGCGAAGTAGCAGGCCTATACTTACCCAAAAGAACCAAGCAGGCCCTGCAAAGAAGTGGGATAATATCAATATATGACCCTCTCCGCCACTCTGAAAACGGAGCCCAGGTTAAACATTACCCCAGCATACCGGCGGTTGAGAGGGCTGCTCGGCTAAGCTTTCCCCCACTCTGAAAACAGAGCCCAGGTTAAAGATTGCCCCAGCATACCAGCAGTTGAGAGGGCTGCTTGGTTAAGCTCTCCCCCACTCTGAAAACGGAGCCCAGGTTAGAGATTGCCCCAGCATACCAGCAGTCGAGAGGGCTGCTCGGCTAAGCTCTCCCCCACCCTGAAAACGGAGCCCAGGTTAAAGATTGCCCCAGCATACCGGCGGTCGAGAGGGCTGCTCGGCTAAGCTCTCCCCCACTCTGAAAACAGAGCCCAGGTTAAAGATTGCCCCAGCATACCAGCAGTCGAGAGGGCTGCTTGGCTGAGCTCTCCCCCACTCTGAAAACGGAGCCCAGGTTAAAGATTGCCCAGCATACCGGCGGTCGAGAGGGCTGCTCGGCTAAGCTCTCCCCCACTCTGAAAACATAGCCCAGGTTAAAGATTGCCCCAGGTACTAAAGGAGCTGCATGCCTGATTGCGACTGTTTGTTTGTTGGAGCACTGACTTTGAATTCTTGGCGCCTTTTTCAAATATTGCTAAATTACATCGGCCCAGCAGTGGAGATAGTCTATTTTCTATAAAAAAGTGTAGCCTTATGTTACCTCTGCCTTCCGACTGTTGCTTTTTACATGAAATCCCCTTTAAGAAGTTTACTGTAGCTTTACTGAAAATGAATAGCATGTTTGTTTTAGTTGCTAAATAATCTTACACCTCTGCATTTGCTTTTACATGAAATCCCCTTTAAGAAATTACTGCAGCTTTTACTGAAAATGAATAGCATTGTTTGTTTAGTTGTTAAATAATTCTTAAACCTCTGCATAGCCGTGTCTTTATAAATTAACTTGCTAGCTGAATTCAGACAAAGGCACTCCTGATACAGTCCCTGCCCACACTCCCACTGTGAAACTTCTCTCCTCTGACCTTTATTAATTCACTGTGTCTTTCTCCCTCTTCAACAGCATACCGGCGGTCGAGAGAGCTGCTCCGCTAAGCTCTCCCCCACTCTGAAAACGGAGCCCAGGTTAAAGATTGCTCCAGGTACTAAGGAGCTGTGCTCCTGATTGCGACTGTTTGTTTGTTGGAGCACTGACTTTGCCCCGCTGAATGCTACGAATTCGGCTCCGCACCGCCCCCACCACCACCCTTGGTCAGCATTCAAATATATAGCTTGATTTCTAGACACATGATGTGAAATAATCAATCAGTCCACTTTCCCATCTGCAGCTTATCTTTTCCTACCACTAGAGGCCCCCTTGCCTTTGTTTTTCTTTTTCTTTCTCCAGTCCTTTCACTCACTGCCTAACTCTAACCTACCATGCTCCACTTACCTCATCACCTCCTCATGCAATTTCCTCAGGCACTTTCGCCAACCACTCACAATGCAAAAATGGGATGCAAAAATTAAACCTCTTGTCAGCACGCAGCCTGGCACTCCCAGCCCCGCACTCCACCTCCACTGCACCTGAACTCCCAGCCTTTACAAACCCAGACTGATAAACCATCCTCTACACCCCCTCCCCTCTACAACACATACATAGACACCTCCACCCCCACCCCTGGATACCATCTCCTGGGCCAAGTAACCCACTGGAGCCCCCCCGTCCCTGGCCAACCTCTTTCCACATCTGCAACACAACAAATCCCCCGCTTCCGCACTACCCCCTCCATCTGTCCCCTTACCTGAAACTACCATACCCACCATCGCCACGATAACATAAATGCCACAGACCTACTACCGAGCTAACAGAAACCACCTCAGGTCACTCATTCTCCTCCTTCTTCTGAAAGGCAATGTTCAGCCCAACCCTGGCCCTCTAAATTCCCCACCATCCCACCCATCTCCAGGAAATGGCCTGCACATCGCCTCACTAAACATTTACGATCTTCAAAAAAAATGGGACTCCTTTCAGGGTTGGGTACTCCAGAATCACCCTGATAGCATTGCACTGAGTGAAACCTGGCACTCCCCATCTGTCCCGACTTGGCAGTCAACCTTCCTGGTTACCACCTCTACTGTGCCGACCGAGTGAGCAAGCGAGGGGGTGGCTGTGCTGTCTACCTCATGGTCTCAATCTCTGGCCACCTACTCCCTCTGCCCATACTAACATCCAGGGCTCAGGCCCTCACCCTAAAATTAACCCTAGGTAAGTCAACATCCCCTCTCCTCCTCACCACAGCCTATGTCCCTCCCAAGGACCAGAAGCCAGCCTTCCAAACCATCATGTCCTACCTCGCCACCCTACCCCCAAAGCATGAAAAAATACTACTGGGGGATTTCAACATAAATTGGCTGGCCAAAACAGCCCCCGTACATCAACAAGGCACCAGCCCTCTATCTCACTCAGGTCATCAAAACCCCCACCGGCTACACGCCAGCATGGGATCATCCTCCTACTAGACCTAGTTTTCACAAACTGCCCCCACAAAATAACCAGCACCCAAGTCCGCCCCAACACCCTAAGTGACCACTCTCCAGTTCTCTGCAACTGGTCTGGTATGTCCAAACCTTGCCTAAAATTATTGCAACGCAAACTAGGGCCTGGTAAACCTAGCCCTACTCAAGGCCCACCTCAGAGAATGGTGACTGGACACCCCTAACTAACACACTTGACCCGGACCACGCCCTTGAACTATTTGCCAACACCTTTAACGCAGCCTGTGACAAGTTCGCCCCCCTCACCAAAACAATGACCAAAGGGAATCATGCACCATGGTTCTCAGACCACCTCCAAGGCCTACTTCATCAGCGTTATGCACTATGGCACCTTGCCAACGAGACCCAATGGCCTCTGGACAGACAACGTTATCGGGAGTCCCAAAATAAGTGCACCTGGGCCATACGCACCACCAAAGCGAACTATTACAAAGCCACCTTAACCTCCGCCTGGAACTCTGGTCGCAAGTTCTGGGAAAATATTAAGGAACTCTGTGGCAAAGCCCCAAACCTGCCACCTGACCAAATTCTAATAGAGGGCTGCCCTCCTCCGACCCCCCAGAATAGCCTTAGTCCTTAACACTGCTTTCACTGATCTCTCCCATGCTGCCCCTAATTTCTTCGATCCCTCTGCCCATAACTCCCACATCCTCCCCTTGCTCCACCCTTCTACCTGCAAGTCCTTACCCCAGAGACTGCCAAACCCAACCTAACCAAAGCTATTAGCCAAAATCACTATAGTCACGACTTCCTGGACCTCAGACTTCTCCATCTCACCCTCCAGGAAGTCCTAGCCCCACTCACCCACATTCTAAACCACTCCCTCTGTCAAGGGAAATTCCCTACCCACTTGAAATTGGCCTACATCACATCCATCCATAAAAGTGGTGGCCGCACATCCACAAACAACTACCGCCCCATCTCTATCCTACCCCCCCCATCTAAGGCACTAGAAAGCATAGTCACAGACCAACTTACTGACCACCTTAACAAATATGACCTTCTATCCAGACAGCAGAACAGTTTCTGTAAGGGCCACAGTACTACCACCACCGCCCTCCTTGAATTTACCTCCCATGTCCACTCAGCCCTGGACCACGGCCACCTCACAGGCACGATCTTCATGGACCTATCTAAGGCATTCGATACCATAAACCATGCCCTCTTACTTAACACCCTGGCTTTCACGGGTTTCTCCAATGACACCCTAAACTGGTTTACCAGCTATCTCTCCGATAGAACGTGATAGTCAAGGTAGCCCTGTCCTCTCCCCCCGCCTCCCTATCTGCTCCAGTGTCCCACAGAGCTCCGTACTTGGCCCCCTACTTTTCAGCCTATACCTCAACTCCCTCCCAGCATCATGCCCTTGAAATCTACTCCTATATGCAGATGATATGGTCTTGTTCGCCTCTGACCCATCACCCCAAGCTCCACCAAACTCTCCAACACCTGCCAGAAGTCGAAGGCTGGCTCACCACCCAACGTTATATTATCAACTACAATAAGACAAAAGTCATGCTTTCGCCCACCCCAGAACCCATTCAAGAACCTCTTCCCCAATTCCTCACTGCCAATCAGACCCCATTAGAACAAGTAAGCAGCTTTAAATACTTAGGGATCACTCTAGACCCCACCCTCAGCTTTAATCAACATATCCTACACCTATCAACAGCCCTTAGCTCCAGACTAGGGGTACTATACCGTTACAAACACTGCCTCACCCCTGAAGCATTACAACTTACCATAAACTCCTCGATCCTCTCCCTGCTAGACTACAGCATCCTAATCTACAGTGCTGCTCCATCCACCACCCTAAGCAGACTCAGACTCATTTTAAACAAATCCTGCTGTCTCATCCTTGGATGTGATCATTTTGCACACTCCTGCTCCCTTTACAGCAGCACAAACTGGCTAAACCTAGATAGCAGAATCAGGTACCACACCTGCCTTATGACCAAAAAGGTACTACTAGGCCTCACTCCACCTACCCTAAACCAAATCAACCACCCAACTCCCCCAGTCAAAACAACCTGCAGCTCAAACAAGCAGCTGTTAAGGGCACCCTGTGGCCGCACTTCCCATCCCAGCAAACCTTCACTTACAGGGTCCCTCCTGGACTAACACCTCCCAAGTCATATAACAATGAATTAAGGCTTGGCCCTTATAAACCAAGCCACGGAAATACCTTCATGCCTCTAGCCAATGTGACTGCCCTTGACACCAGATTGACATATGCAGCTATCAAACTAACTATTGTCGGACTCCTGCACTCAAATTGTAACTATGAAACCCTATGACCATCAGCCTCTACAGAACCTCTGTAACTATTATGGCTGTACTAAGAAATGAAACTTGCTGTTATTCAACAACTGCACAACTATGTAACCTCACTGACTGTTATTTGTGATTGTACTGTAATCTGTATTCCGAGTTCTGTCCATGTATCCTTTTATGTATGACGTGGAACCTTTGTAAATGAGTCGCTGACTCAAAGGTCTTTCTGAATATTTCAATAAATAAATAAATAAATAAAATGGTTCGCTTAAGACTAAGAATGAAGAAATATAAAAAAAAGTTCTGGATTTCTATACATACCTGCATAAATTGGAAGCATCTATTTAAATTGAAGAATTATTGGAATACTATAAAAGTACACTTTCCAAAGAATGTATGGCTGACATTTATACTCTCTTTGAAAAAACAATTGTTATGAAAGAATTGGAAAGTGCACTAGCAATCATGGCAAAAGAGGAGGTACCAGGTTTAGACAGCTTTACTGTAGAATTTTTCCTAAAATCTAAAACTTAGTTAATACCATATTTACTTAACCTTTTCCAAAATATACAATTGAAAAGTAAAAGTCTCCATTTGCTTCTATGAACCATATATTATACTTATCCTAAAACCAAACTAGGATGATAGAAAAATAGAAAATGATCATCCAATTTTGATCTTAATTCTGATTACAAATTATTTACCAAGATACTTAATGAAAGGCTAATGCAATGTATCAACAAAATAATATATACAGATCAGAATGGATGTTTACCTGGAATGGTTCTGGACTGTGCCAGAGATACCATTGCACTCTGTTTAGATGCTATAAAAAGCATTTGTCATGTTCAAGTGAAAATATATATTAGGTGTCCTGGCTAATTTAGATTTTCCAAAATCATACATAGTATGATTGTGCTTTGTATAACTCTGCAACGGCAAAAATTAAAACTCATTATAAACCTACAAGCTCTTTTAAGATTGTCAGAAAGGTAAGGCATGGTTGCCTACTTTCAGCTTCTTTATTTATATTATGTATGGACATATTTCTGAACAAAATCCAAACTAATAACAAGACAAAAGGAATCAAAGTAGGTTACAAACAAATCTTGAATGCATATGCTGATGATTTTCTCCATATATCAACAGAGCCAAAAAATCATTGTAAAGGGTGTTTAAAAGAAATTGAGTTATACTCAAATGTCTCAGGTTACTGTATAAATAAAGGTAAATCTGAATTGCTAGCAACAAGGACCCAATTGCCCATGCTATCAACATTTTTTCCACTGAATACAAGAAACATAAACTAGAATATGTGGATATAAACTTAATTTTACAATTTAATAATCTCTTTCAACAAAATAATAATTTAATCAAAAATATTAAAAATAAATTAGCTTGTTGGCCCAAAATGAGTGGACTGGATTGACCAAGCAGTCTTTATCTGGTGCTAAATTCTAAGTTTCTAAAATGAAAATGTCATTATGGGGAAAAATTCGAATGATTAAAATGAGCATTTTGTCACTAATATCATATACCCTACTGGCTACAATTACTTCGGTCCATAAAAACTTGAGTAAAGAAATGAGTAAATCATAAGAGAATTTATTTGGGGCAATGGTAAATCAAGCATTGTGTGGACAAAATTATGCTCACCTAAAGAACAAGGAAGTCTAGCCCTCCTGGAAATTAACAAGTGTCATGCAACTTATATGGTTAAAAAAAGTACTGAACTGGACCTACAGCACGAAAACAAAAAGATTCACACTAGATCGCAAGATGCTTTATCAGAATATGTAACAAAAATGCTGATATCTACTGTATATAGGCATTGTTAACTTGTCCAAAAAATTTAATATGAATAAACAATAACATAATACAAAATGTATAAATTACAATAGAATTTCCCAAAAACCTAAAAATGATCTAGTAAAAGCCATCAAAATATTATATCATATATTCAGTGTTCTTAATTAATAATACCCCTTTTATTTCAGACAATTGACTAATGACTAATAAAGATATATGAAAATAGGAACATCTAATTAAGGCAAACACATAAAAAACGGCATGTAAGCAAATTATAGTACTCATTACAAGAACCAGAAGTTTACAAATACTTACAGCTCAAAGTCATATTCTAAAAATCCTTGATCACTGGGAGAGACTGACACCTGCATATCTCGATACATTTGAGAAATAATTGTACAAAATTTGACAGTAAGAGAAAAAAATGACTTTTTGCCTGGATAATAAAAAATTTCTTCATCAAATCATAAATGTTATAAAAAACTTATAATGAAATTCATACACAGATCTTTGGAAGAAATCACTAACAAAAAGTGGGGAAAGTATTAATATCTATTAATACTTATGGAAGTTCTAGAAATAAATTAATCCAATACAAGATACTAAACAGATCATATACTCCTTTATGGTTATCGAAAATAGATGTATTTTATACATCAAACTACTGGCACTGTAACACAGCAAAAGCAGACTTTCATCATATTTTGGGGAAAGCAAGTTGCCTCAAGAATGGTGGAGACAGGAATATGACTTACTGAATAGAATATTGGAAAGAAGGTCTTTCTTTTATATAACTCAATTCCATTTTTAATGTTTGACCTAGAAGTCATTCTATTATCTGAAAAAAATAAAGATCACTGATTGCTATTGCAGTTATGGCTGCAAAATGTCTGACTCTAAAATACTTCAAGGAAGGTACTATAATAAACATGTTTCTTTCCAAAGACTGGAAAAATATATGTTTTAGATACTACGGCTGGATTCTCAAACACTTGAAGGTGCAAAATTTGCAAGTCCCCAAAAGTTGTGCAGTTGGGGAAAAAGGGGTAATTGCACTAAATGGTATACACAAATCTTCCATAGCCATGGGAAAAATACACGTGGAGTGTGGGAAAAGTGTATTCATGAAGTTCCTGAGCAAAAAAACAAAAGCCATTAAAAAGTATGGCATATCCCTTTAAAGGCTATTCTCAGCCACTGGTTTTCTGCAGTTGCGAAAGAATGTTGTGTTCATGCTGCACCACTGAGAGTGAGGCGTAACTGATCCTGAGTAAAAGCAGTGTATTAACAATTGGGATACAATTATAGTGGGGTTCAGGCATCAGAAACTGCAAACCTGTGGGCTGTTTAGTACAGTCAGTTGTTACAACACAAATAGTACACATTTCCATTGAAAGGCAACAAACCACAACCACAGGACCCAGTGCAGCCCATAAAGGAGTCCCACAGGCAGTAAAGCCAGAGGTGGTAATAGCCAAAAGTATGTGCAATAGATGCAGGAGAAAAAACACCTCAGAGAGAGACACAACCAACAAATACATATTGCCAGTGGTAGCAAAGTGCTGCTGGTACAGGTGGTTCTACCATGGTCCCAGTTGTGGGACTGGCTTCTCACCTTGCTGGGAGTGTTGGTTCTGCTGCAGCTTTTGCAAGATTGTGAAAGTCTCCTGCTCCACTTTATATGGAACACCTGCTTTTGTTCTGTTTGCTGGGCCTTTAAAATTATTTTTGCAGCTGCGGAAAAAATGTTGCAGATTTTCAGCACTTGCGGAATTTCAATACTCACCTGTTTTGCAATTTTCTGCAAGTGCAGAATTTTTCTTTGTGAATATGCCACAACTAAATTTCCACAGTGCTGCAAGCCATTTTTCTGAAACTACCGAATTTTTTACTGTTTTTGAGAATCCAGTCCTATACGTTTAGAAAATTTCTTCCAAAACAATGACCATATACAGTCAAAATTTCTGGTTGGAAGAGGGATCCCTTTTTTACTGATACAGAATTTCAGCTTGTCCAGAGTTGTTTTTATCCAACTCATTGCTCTATATTTTTGGAAGACATTTGAAATTATTGTCCACAGTGAACTGTTTATATCTTTGTATCTTATAGGAGGATAGATTATTGTTGTTTACTCTGTTCATTCATGTAGCCTAAAATAATATTTTAATAAAAAAAAAAAAACCTTGATTGATCTTTTTACCACACTGGTTAGAACACACTTTGAGTGGATCTGCTGTGACATCTGTGAAAATACTCCGACACTGCAGAGGATCTCTTTGTTTTTTTAGTGACAGTGGCTTGGTGGAGCCGTGTGGGTACTTTGTGAGGAATTGGGTGGCAACTGTAAGATCATGTATTTTTTCTGGCATTGTACAATGATGTCACATGGCTGGGGATGGGCCAGGAGGGCAAAAGCAGATGATACAGTATTATGGGACTGATGCTGCACCAGAGCCAGACTTCACGTCAATGCATTTTGTACTTTTTAGGTACTTCTGGATTGTGGTGTTTTTTGGTTTTTTTTTGTGAGGATCTAAACACCGTGTCACGGCAGACTGGCAATTGTTGATGCCTACACACAGGTGGCTGTTGCAGCTGTTTTTGTGTTGTTCATGTAAGGTAGATATGAGGGACTGCCTTTACATTTCTGGATGAATAATTTCTTTCTCAGGTAGGACAAACTGGAACTGGCAGCACTTGAAGGATGATAAAGAGGAAAGTGGTGTGATTCTAGATTATTTAGGGTTGTTTCATCAGCAGATGCACTGGGTGATTGGCTGCCTGGTAAAGCTTTTTGCAATTGGAATGGAACCCAGTGGACTTCTGGAGACTAATGAACCATGGCTTCTTTGGCTGTATTATCACTGCATCCTCAGCTGTAGTTCTCCTCACAGCTCTATATCTCTTACTCACAGTGCCACCATTACCACTTTCTCCATCACCAGCAATTGCAGAACTTGTATGTGGTTGAACAGGTATAACAACTAGCTGTGGGTGGGTGAAAAAACGAGACTGGTAGAAATTTGGAATGGGGACAAGGGCACTGAACTGATTTGAGATTGGAAACAGTATAAAAAACATAGAGCTCTAAGATTCAAGGCTGAAAACACAAAACACTTATAGTATTTTCAGGGTCAGCTTTCAGGCTGAAATTCTTTATTTGCCAGAATTCATTTCAGTTCCTTTCAGTTCAGTTCATGAAGCATCCACAAGCAGATTATCATACAGAAATGTTTAATGTGCAGTGCAAGACTGTGCAAAATATCAAAAGGTGCTCAGTGTAAACTAAAATCTATCCATCAGCTTTTTAGCCAGGCCTCTAACCAATGCCCTGGTGCTTTGTTTCCACTGAGAATATTTGTCCCCCAGATTAAGATTCTGAGTGAATGTACTGTAACAGTGTTTTGTGTTTTAAGCACTAAGTCTGAGAAGTCCACATTTCTTGTACCATTCATGAGCTGGGCTAGCCACCCTTTGTGTTAGCTCCCCCTGAACACTGTAGTCACACAGTTAGCAGTGTGAAACCAAAAGTGAGTTGGGAATGGAGATTGCTGAAGTCTAGGGAGTGACACTTTTTCAGATTCAGTACCTATATTGGAAGTAGTATAGTGCAGTGGTTTAAGGCTCTGAGCTGCACACCTGGAGACCTGGGTTTCAATCCCATAGCCCCCACTTGCATACTGTTTGACCCTGGAATAAGTGGTCATGGATAAGAGGATAGGGGACACAGATGTATTTACAGAGGCACTAATTCTGTACACTTGTTGAATGCATGTGTATTCTGCCAGCATTTCAAACAAGACACACAAGATGGTTGATTATAATTAAGAATGAAATGTGGTGGTACTTTCTGGTACTATGTGGTGTAGTAATAAACAATATGCTGTGTAGTGCCAAATTCTTTAGTAACACACTGTCTCATCCTGTTCATCTTCCCATCCAGCATCAGCAGCACCACCACCACCACCACCCCAGAGACTGTCAAGAGCATAGCTGTTAAAACTGACATCTAGTGCATGAATGGGACATTGACCAAACTCCTTCTTCATCTTAAAAAATGTGAGCATCTCCACATTCCCAATGCTCCATCAGTGCTGAAAGCTCACTCTAAATACAAGCTGCTGCATGGGCATAATAAAAGAACACAGCCAGCCAAAACAGCTCAGTCCAGACTGTGTTTTGGAGCACCGGTGTTCCAGTGGACCCAAACCATGCAGAATAATTGGCAGTCTTTTCCGTAGTCCTCCAGTTAACAATTGATGTTAATGGATCTCTTAAAGGTTGATTTCTTTTTTGTCCTCACCATCAGGATCATTGTTGGCATTCTCTTCAGCAGTGATGCCCCGTCATGCACAATGAGACAGATGATCTTCAGACTCCTTGCCATGTTCTTCTTGTCTTTGATGTTCCTTAACCTCAGGATCATTGGATGGACAAGAATGAGCAATCTTCAGGATCACTGGATGGACAAGAATGAACAATCTTTGCCAAACAGTCATGCAGAACATCTCACCTCTGTTCCACACCACTGTCGGGAGGAAGGATATTACCAAGCTGATCCTTAAACCATGGGTCCAGCATAGTTGCAAGGACATATTGATCCTCCAAGAACATCTGTTGAAACTCTTTGGTTGCCACACAAGAAATGTATACTGGGAACTCTTCTGCTTCAAGAACACATGTAAAAATCTGAGCTCTGGCAGAATGATGCTTATGCATGACAAGGTGGAACGGCCTTCCCTCGTAACAGCATCAAATGGCTCAAAGACCTCAACCAATGTCTTGACCAAATGCCAGCCACTGGAAGACACCATGACATCTGCTCCACCAATTTTATTTCACAGCAGATAATCATGGATGGCCAGCTTCTACTCTTTAAACCCTTCCAACATACAGTATATGTTGAGTTCCACCTCGTCACATAGTTCTGCACCAGAGCATGTGCTGGAAGATGTTTTTCTCATTGCAGCACACACACAGTTCCCTCCTGGCCTTAACAGAGTGTGAACAGTGGGCATATATATTTTTTAACAGTATCCACTACATCTTCAGCAGCTTTGTTTTTGCTAAGCAGATTATGCACAACCAAGTGTAGGCAGTGGGTGAGAAATGGTATACGGGTGCACCCGCCATCATCCACAGATTTCAACACATTGGCAGAATTGTTGATTATAACCACTCCAGCCTCCAGTCCATTGCTTGTCAGAAAGTTATCCAGATTGTTCAGCAAATAGCCTGAAATATGGTTGTCGGTGATCCCAGCAACACAGTGCAGCATGGCATCTTTATGCAGAATCATGATGACCAAACCTCACATGGCTACCAAAGCCCTCCAGTCTTTTACCTTCTGCGTCAGTAAGGCACACCCAGTGTGCTGTCTTTGCCATGTAGTCCATTACTTGATCACTCATCCACATGTCTGTTGTTTCAATGAACTTGTGGGATACTAGACTGCTGCAGGCAATGGCAAGCCTCAGAACAAACATTCTTTATCAACTTGGGCAATGCTTTTGATGCCTTAATTGCACACAGTACCGTGGCTCTACTGCATGCATTAATCTGAGGAATGTAGGACTGGAGACAAAGGAGAAGAGTATTACGTTTTCCATCGGCAGCTCTAAGACAGCCCTGCTTATCTATTTAGCCTTCAATCTACTTAGCCCTCATATGCATGGATGCAAACTTTCCTGTGTATTCAGCACATTATTGTAAGGTCAGCTGTCACCTTATGTGGATGGGTGTAGCATCTGAGGATGATATAGTAGTTGGTTTTTCAGACCGAGATGAATATCAACCTTGCTCAGCATTACCTAATTTGATGATCACTGTTTGTTCTATCTGTACTGGCATTGTTGTATCTCTATATTTCACTGTGGACAAGGCTTCACTGGAGCTGCTCCCAGTACCCTACCTGATTTTCATTTACCTATTCTTTTAATGTACCTAATTGTGATGTGGAACCTTTGTAAATGACCTTTGAGCTCAAAGGTGGTACTCTGAAAGAATGAATAAATAAATAAATAAATAAAATACTACCCCTCCTAGGTGTCTCCCTCTGGAATTACATGAAGTGCCCACAATCTGACTCTGTTTTCCTGGATAGCCAAGCTGGTCATTGCAGCCCACTTGTAATGGTGATTTGTGTGCAAGTGCATGCATAGATTGGAGGTGCCCAGAGTCAGTAGCTAATCCCTGCTGATCTTCACCAAATACACCAGACACCATGTGTAGGTGTAGTCAACTGGGCATATTTTAAAATGTGCTCCTATCCCAGACCCTTAGCTTTTTTGCCAGTAAAAACAGGTTCAGGAGTTGAACTCTCTCCTTCACCACATCCACCACCCTCTTGGTTGGAAGACTTGCTAGCACCAGCTTTACATTTTAGGGCAGCAGATGACCACCCTTTGGCAGTATTTTTATCACTCCCATGACCATCATTCTTGGGAAGAATAGATTTCCTGATCATCTTCTGCTTCTTCCTCTGACAAGCAGAAACCTCCTCCTCTTCTTAATCATCTACTGTTAACTCAGCAGGATCAGGAGCATACTCCCTTCTTTGCCACCATCATCTGATAATTCAGCTTCATGTTCTTCAGCTTTCACCTTATCAGCTGGATGCTGTTGCTCATTTACAGGTGCATCCTCTTTAACAACAATAGAAGGCACAGACCTGGGTTTAACTTCAAACTCTGAAGCATCTTACCTTGTAGGTGGCGGTACAGCAATTGTACTTGTGGGCTATGTGCCGATTTGGCTATGTAGTCATATTGCTGTCATATGTTCTGTAATTTTCTTTATATTTAATGTCCAAAAAGGCCAGGGCATCAGGTTTATCAGAAAAGATGTCCATTTGTTTGCAAGGGCACATGGGAAGAGCTGATGTGTATTTCAGTGTCTGACATCTCCCCTTGTCTAGAACAAAGGTTTGCTTAGAGGTAAACAGGAGTTACATTTCAGTAAGAGATTGGAATTCCCTTGTAGCTGATCAAAGGGGAAGATTCCATAATTGACTGGAGAAAGAGGGGCCATCTCCTCTTGTTATAATGCTTTGAATTTCAAAGAGAAATAGTTCTAACATAGAAACATAGAAATTTATGGTAGATAAGGACCACTAAGCCCATCTAGTCTGTCCGTTTTCCCTGCCTACCATAAAAGCCACAGACCCTACTTGATCTCTGGCTTCACCTCCTTGTTCTTATTGCTAGGGTTCCCCTATGCCTGTCCCATGCATGGTTGAATCCCCCCACTGTGTTTGCACCCACCACCTCCACTGGGAGTCTGTTCCATGCATCCACCACCCTTTCTGCGAAGAAATACCTCTTCATGCTACCCCTTAGTTTACTCCTTCCAACCTCATGTCATGCCCCCCTCATTCTTGGACATCTCCTTTTCTGTAAGATGCTACCCTCCGGTACCTTATTTATGCCTTTTAGATATTGGAAGGTTTCTATCATATCTCCTCTGTCTTTTCTCTCCTCCAGGGTATACATATTGAGGTCTCACAGTCTCTCCTCATATGACTTTTGGTGCAGGCCCTGCACCATCTTTGTTGCCCTTCTTTGAACTGCCTCCACCCTGTCTACATCCTTATGGAGATGCAGCCTCCAGAACTGGACACCATATTCTAAATGAGTCCTCACCAATTATATGTACAGTGGCATAACCACCTCCTTCCTTCTGCTGGTGATACCTCTCCCTATGCAACCCAGCATCCCACTGGTTCTTCCCACAGCCTTAGCACATTGTTTGGCCACCTTTAGGTCAACAGATATGATTATCCCCAAATCTCTTTCCTGTTTGGTGACTATCAGTTTCTCCCCCCAGTCATGTAATCCTCCCTGAGTTCCTGCACCCCAGATGTATGATTTTGCATTTTTCCACATTAAATCTCAGTTGCCACACTCTGGACTATTCCACCTTTAGAAAAAGATTCTGCAGATGCCCAGTCTAGGAAGCTATTGTTAAATTATCTACCAACTGCCACAATATATTTCCATTTTAATAGTGTTAGGAAGGTGCTGTAGATCAAAAGCCTGCCTGGGAAATGGGGCTGTGTGAAATCAAAATACTGATAATTTTGGTTCACTTGAACTTTGGGAAAAGAGCAAGATAGACCTCTGCTGGCCTAGAGATGAACAGTTGGACCTGGAAATATTAAGGACACTAGCCAATCACAAGCCATTTTTGCAGACTGTAGAAATGGCTATATAAGTCCTCTTAAACAGAGACTCTGGGCAGAAGCCAACTTTCCTGACACACTGAAAACTGCCAGATATACTGAAGACTATTACAAGAAAAGCTGGGACTCTGAGGCACAGCAGAGAGAGAAAGAGAGACTTTACAAAACTCACTTATTTTCTATACTCTGATTCTCTACAGAAAAGGTAGAAATTGTCCAATTAATTCACCAGTTTGTTTTGTATGTATTTTCCAACGTTTTTGTAGTGATCCTGTAACCAAATATGTAAATCATTTGTCTGCATATTTGTATGAAAATTATTTAAGTAATCAGTAAAAGCCCTTGCTTTTATTTATTTTTAAAGTACTACTGCCTGAGAGTGATTTGTTGTGTGCAAAGGTTTTGGGAAGGCTTATTTAATCTGTAACATGCCAGTTTAGTGCTAAGGAGCCATATGCTACTGAAACTAGGATCCTGGAAGGGAATGGCCCTACAGTAGGGTAAAAGTACACAAGGTCTCCGGAGGTTGGTCTGAGGGGTTGGAATCAGGTTCCTGCCCCCCTGTGGGAGAAGACACAATCACGGTTATGACAGCATCCCTGAAGAGCTCCTAACACCTGGGTTCCCCTCAGTGCAGCAACCAAAGAGGGTTCTCATCTGGCTACAGACTCAAGACTGTATTTTACCGATGCCCAGAGAGATGAGCCCTGAGCCCTCAGAGCAAGTGGTCAGTTGTGAAATCAGTGAGAGTTCTAAAAGGACAGGAGGATGATATTTCCTGACACCCTTGTCAGGGGTTGCACTTAGGGGAGGGAACTGTGTGGTCAGTGGACCAGGCCCCGCAGGAGTGGGTTCATGACATATATTGGTGGCAGTGGTGGAATTCAAGGCCAGTGTATCAGACTGGTAAACTGTAAACCAACCACACTCAAACAGGGCAGAGATTGGGGGATAAAGAACATTTGGCTGCAGTATAAAGTTCCCTACCATATTTTTTAATGGTGTAAGCTAGTGTAACAGTAATTAGGGAAGAAGATGACTTCCAAGTACAGTAACTGTACTACAGACCAATTAACTCACTTGTTCCCATAGATGCCAAATGGTGTCAGAACCATCCATTGCTGGAATGGACCCAAAATGGCCACCAGGAGCAAATGAGCTCAGGCAGTTGTGTCAGAAAAGAGGGTCCATTATGAGGAGCAAGCAAAAAGAACCTCATGGAGCTCTGTGTAGCTAATGAGCAAGGGGCTGCCAGGACCTTGAATCATGGTCAGTGACTGGAAAGGACCAGAGCCTGGGTGTGGGATGCCACAGAGCATCACAGTGTCCAGTCATAGGAAGGAGGACAGCAAGACTAGAGGGAACCCAGTGCCATGGCACCAGGTGAAGTCCACCATAGATGGGGAGCTGGAGAAGTTGAAGCTTCAATTGGAGCTACAGACAGTACAGCTTGCCATACAGGATAGACAGCTTGTCTCTACAAGCCCAGCAGCAGTGCAAAGCCCAGCAGCAGAGGAAAGTCCAGCAGCAGAGGAACTCTAGTAGAAAAGACTTGAAATGGAGATGAAAGACAAATGGCACCAAAGAGAGGCTGAGATGCAGAACAAACAGCATCAGAGTTCAAACTGAGAGGATGAAACTCAACTGCCAGTACCAGGGCAGGTAAGTGGCAGGGTGAACCTGAAACTCCAGGGCTGTGGTATAAATTAGATTACAAATTAATAGCAGAATTTAAAGAGGGAGGATATGGATGCATTTTAAATTTATTTGAAAAGGTTTGTATCCAGGCAAAGATACCCAAGGAGGCCTGGAGCTTTCAACTATTCATGCTGCTACTGGCAAGTGAGGCGCTAGGCCAATTGGACAATGAAGACAGCAAAGACTATGAAAACATAAACTACTCTATTGTAAAAGTATGAACTAACTCCTGAGGCCTACAGGCTTAAATTCCGGAAGCCCAAAAGAGCCCTGAAATGAGCTTTGAGGAACTCGCCACAAATTAATGTCAGTTTTTGAAATGTTGGTGGGAGGGGCTGGAAGCAAGCTCTATGGGGAAAATTGAGGAGGTTGTGCTAGTGGAACAGTTCTTTCAGTACTGCCCAGTGGAGCTGAAAAGATGGCTAGAGGACTGGGATCCTAAAACAGTACAGCAAGCTGCTGAGCTCTCAGATCGCTATGCCAGGAACAAGCCTACTTTGAAAGAAAGTGGAGGAGCAAGTGCTGCAGGGGCAAAAGGGGAAAACATACATTCAGGGCAGCTAAAACCCTCACTGCCTCTGCAGAAAGGGGGAAGCCCCAAGTTACCAAAAAGGGATTTCTTGGATAAAAAACTGATGAATGTTGGTTTTGTAAGCAGCTTGGGCATCTTGCTAATCAGTGTCCTAAAAAAGGCACAGAGTGGGCAAAGTGTCCTTTCAAAGAAGGTGGGTGCACTCTGTATCCCTGAAAGTATGCCTGTGAACATGAGACAGCACATACACCCAGTTACTATAAATGGATGCAGACCCACGGACTAAGGGATGCTGGGGTGTCTCACCCTGGTAAAAAGGGGACTTGGTTGAGCCCAAACAACTTATTCCTAAACAGCTTGTAGCTGTGAGGGGATTCACTGGGGAGGAGAAGATCCTGCCACTAGCTAGTGTTCACCTGAATTGGAGTGAGACAGGAGAGAGAGGGTGCAAAAAGTGGCAGTGTCAGATAACCTCACCCGGGATGTGATTATAGGGAGCAATCTCCAGCAGGGGGTGATGCGTGCAGTTACCCCAGTCAGATGGCAAAGGCCCCTTGTAATTCCCTGAACCCCAAAGAAGCCCCTGTAGAAAAGAATAGAGGCTAGTTTCCCAGACTGTGTCTGCTGAAAGGGAGAATAGTGAAAGGGAGGTAGATTCTCAAGTAGCTGCTCACCAAGCAGCTACAGAAAGTTACTCTGAGGAGGGAGGGTAACAAATGGTCAGAAAGTTAGGGATGGCAGTGACTCTGACTGCCCTGATGCTAGAGCTAAGGACCCCAGTTTAGGAACTGAGAGGGACATGTCCCATGCTTTGTGAAAATGTAAAGATTTTGCAGCCACTCAGAGGACTGACCCTAGTTTGGAGAGGCTGAGGCATGTGCAGAATCTGACAGGACACAGAGAGGTGACATGAGACATAGGATATTTTGGGACAATGGACTGCCATATACACAAGATGTGAGGACAGAGGAAGGGATGATGGGCAGGCATCTTGTCATTCCTCAGGGGTATCGTAAGCAGTTAATCAAGATCACTCATGACATCCCCATGTCCAGACATTTGGGCATCTCTCACACCATGCAGTAATTAGTCCAAAATTTCTGTTGGCCCTACTTCACCCAGCAAGTGAAGAAATATTGCAGATCTTGTCACCATTGCCAACAGATAGGGAAGGCAGGTAGTAAAACAAAAACTGCCCTAGTTCCTTTGCCCATTGTGGAGGAGCCATTCCAGAAGGTAGGAATGGATATTGTGAGACCCTTGAATAGCCCAAGCTCCTCTGAAAAAAACTTTATCCTGACAGCGGTCTATTTCACCACTGGATACCCAGAGGTGGTCACCCTTTCCTCAAATAAAGCATGCAAAGTGGCAGATGCCTTGCTAGAGATTTTTTCCTGTGTTGGGTTCTGCAGGAGGTTATCTCTAATCAAGGAGGTAACTTCATGTCAGACCTGAAGAAGTGTTCGAGGAGAAGTGTGGGTGGTACAGAGACACAGAGCACCTTATCACCCATGAGCTGAAGTGGGTGGTACAGAGTTGCACAATACCTTTTCACTCATGAGCCAGTGTTCTCATGGAAACATTTAATGATACCCCAAAACAATGTATTTAGCATTTGCTAAACAGCATAGGACCGGAAGAAGTACCTTCCCTCCTGTTGTTCACATTCAGGATGTGCCCCAAGAGTCAACAGGGTTCTCTCTCTCTTCAATCTCTTACATGGACAAAGGATGCGTGGGCCCTTAGACTTAATTCAGGAAGACCGGGAATGTAAGCATACCACCCATGGAGCTCCGATAATGGAGTACAGAAGCAAAAAGTCTGGTATGATCATGGAGCCAGAGCTCACTCATAGAGTGCAGGCCAGGAAATAATGGTCCTAATTCTAGTCCAGAAGGACAAGCTGTAGGATGAGTGGGTGGGACCATACAAGGTAGTCTGGCAGATCAATGACACAAACTATATTGTGGAACTGCCTGACAGGAGACATACCCATAGGATGTATCATATCAATATGATGAAGCCATATGTAAATAGGGCCGACATGATGTTTGCAGTGTGTAGTCCAGGGGAGGGGGTGGACAAGGAAGACACCCCTCCTGGATTTGCTAGAGGAAAGCAAGTGGGAGTCATCTGTGGAGGCAATCAAGCTGTCACCCCAGTTGAACCTCAGAACAGACACAGGAAGTGATGGAGGTTTTAGAGGACATTGCCCTTTATTTACAGCCAAACCTGATGAACCCTTAATGACCCATGATTTAGACATGGGACGCAAGTGCCAATATGATGAAAAGCCTACTGGATGTCTGAGGCCATTCTAAAGGACATTAGGAGGAAGGTGCAAAAAATGATGGACTTAGTGGTAATCCAGAAATCCCACAGTCTCTGTGCCTTGCCTGTAGTACTTGTCCCCATGCCGGATGGCTCTACTCATTTCTGTTTGGACTATCATGGACTCAATGGAGTCATGAAGTCTGACGCCCACCCAATGCCATGGATAGATGAGTTACTAGACAAGTAGAGAGGGGCGACTTACCTTACCACAATTGACTTAACAAGAGCCGCATTGGCAGGTAAGTTACACTGCTGCCGTTGTGCTACAGAAATGGTCAGCCTTCATCACGCCAATAGTATTATTCAAATTCCAGGTAATTCTTTTTGAATGACGATATCCCTGCCACATTCCAAAGGTCGGTCAACCAGGTGTTACAGGATACTGAAGAGTACACAGTGGCTTTTATGGATGATATTGCCGTCTTCTGTACCAACTGGATAGAACACCTGTCCCAACTGAAGGAAGTGTGAGCAGGATACCGCAGCAGGGCTCACTGTAAAGGCCAAAAGTGCCTGGTGGCTATGACAGAGGTGGCATACCTAGGCTATGTAGTGGGTGGGGCAGCTCCACTCCATCCAACCAAGCAAAAGATTGAGGCAATAGAGACGAGACCCATGCCTGAAACCCAAAAGCAAGTTAGGAGCTTCCTAGGGATCACAGGTACTACCGAATGTTTGTGCCCATTACAGTACCCTGGTGGCTCTCATCTAGCTTACTAAAGAAAAGACAGTCCAAAAGGTAAACTGGGAATTAGCCTGTGAATGGGCCTTCACAGCAAAAGAAGCACTGTGCAGTGCCCTGTGCTGGCCAGTCCAGATTACACTAGGTAGTTTGTGGCACAGACAGATGCCTCAGATGTGGGATTGGAGCAGTCCTCAGCCAGAATCCAATCAGGGAAGAGACCACCTGATAGTGTACCTTAGCAAGAAGCTACTTCTCTGGGAGCAGGCATACTCCATGGTAGAAAAGGAATGACTTGCGCTGGTATAGGCCCTGAAGAACTTAGAACCATACCTCTATGGGAGGCACTTAGGGGTACATATTGAACACAACCCTCTGTGTGTGGTTAAATCAAATGGGCAAATCAAATGGACGGCTTCTCAGATGCAGTATCACCCTCCAGGCTTATGGCATGACCATTACGCACAGGTCATGGTCTGCCAGCATGAACGCAAATAGCCAATCTGACCAATTAGAACAGCAAACGAACAGTAAAAACACACAGATTCAGTCTTAGGATGGAGGGATGTAGTGATTTGGAGACTGTTGTCATATTGCTGTCATATGTCCTGTAATTTTCTTTTATGTTTATTGTCCAAAAGGCCAGGACATCAGGTTTATCAGAAAAGATGCCATTGTTCTACATGGGTACTTGTGAAGAGCTGATATGAATTTCAGTGTCTGACATCTCTCCTTGCCTAGAACAAAGGCTTGCTTAGAGGTAAACAGGAGTTAAATTTCAATAGGGGATTGGAATTTCCTGGTAGCTGATCAAAGGGGAAGAGTCCATAAATGACAGGTGATGGAATGGCCATCTCCTCTTGTTATAACACTTTGAATTTCAAAGAGAAATAGTTTTAGAATAAGGTTCTGCAGACACCCAGTCTAGGAAGCTATTTTTAAATTCTATACCTACTGCCACAGTCTATTTCCATTTTAATAGTGTCAGAAAGGTAGTGTAGATCAAAAGCCAGCCCGGGAGGTGAGGCTGTGTGAAATCAAAATAGTGATAAATCTGGTTCATGTGCAACTTTGGGAAATGAGCAAGAAAGGCTTGCTTTTGATACTGTTCCACATACAGTAGAAGATTGATTAATAAGCTGGTAGGCCTAGGGTGAGTCAGAGGTTGGTCATAACTGAGGCAAACTGGTTGATGGGCAGAAACAGAGAGTGGTGGTAAGCAGTATACAGTCAGAAGACATGCAAGTCACAAGTAGGGTACCTCAGGAATCAGTCCTGGGGCCAGTCCTCTTCAATATCTTCATCAGTGACATTGCAGATGGACTGGAGGGCATAGTTTCCCTGTTTGCAGATGACACCAAGATCTGCAACAGAGTAGATGATCCAGATGGGGTGGGCAGGATGAGAAGAGATCTGGAAAAAACTGGAAAAATGGTGGGAAGAGTGGCAACTGGGTTTATCGCAAAGAAGTGCAAGATCATGCACATAGGGAAGAGAAACCTGAAGTTACCTATAGGTTGGGAGGGAGTTGCTGGCAATCACAAGGAAAGAAAGACACTTGGGCATCATCATCACAGATAACCTGAAATCATCCAAGCAGACACTAAAGCAGTAGATAAGGCTAGAGGGATGTTGGAGTGTATTAGTAGGGTATCACAAGTCGTATGAGGGAGGTAATAATCCATCTTTACAAGACACTGGTTAGCCCCATCTGGAGTACTGCATGCAGTAATGGAGCTCACACCTGCACAAGGACATCAACAAAATGAAGGAAGTCCAGAGAAGGGCAACCAAAATGTGTAGGGACTGCAGTAGAAAACATATGAGGACAGATTAACGGAGCTCAATATGTATACCCTAAAGCAAAGGAGTGAGAGAGGTGATACAATTGAAACATTCAAAAATATTAAGGGCACTAACAAGGAGAAAGAGTCTAACATGTTTCAATATAAGAAAAATAGCAGGACAAGGGGACACAGCTTGAGATAAGAGGGAGGCCTATTAAGGGGTAATGTGAGGAAGTTGTTTTCTCAGAAAGGGTGGTGGATGAATGGCATGGCCTACCTCAGGAAGTGGTGGATATGAATACAGTGCAGAGCTTCAAACAGGCATGGGATAGGCATAAGGGAGCAATCCAGGTGAGTATGAATAGATAGGCCATTGACAGAGTAAAGGCCTATGGCACATTCATAAGGTAGAACAAAATGGGTAGACTAGGTGGGACTTGCGGTCCTTATCTGCTGTCAACTTCTATGTTTCTATGACCTCTGCTGGCCTAGAGATGAACAGTTGGACCTGGAAATATTAAGGACACTAGCCAATCACAGGCCAGTTCTGCAGACTGCAGAAATGGCTATATAAGTTGACTTAAACAAAGACTCTGGACAGAAGCCAAATTTCCTGACACACTGAAAACTGCCAGACACACTGAAGATCACTGACAGAAAAGCTGGGACTCTGAGAAACAGCAGAGAGAAAGAGAGACTTTGTAAAACTCACTTATTTTCTGGACTCTGATTCTCTACAGAAAAGGTAGAAATGTTGCAATTAATTCACCAGTTTGTTTTGTATGTATTTTCCAACTTTTTTTGTAGTTATCCTGTAACCAAATATCTAAATCATTTGTCTGTATGTTTGTATGATAATTATTTAAGTAATCAGTAATAGCTTTTGCTTTTATTTTTACAGTACTGCTGCCTGAGAGTGATTTGTTGTGTGTGAAGGTTTTGGGAAGTTTATTCCATCTGTACCACACCTGTTTAGCACTAAAGTGCCACATGCTACCAAAACTTGGATCCTGGAAGGGAATCTGGGGCCCTATAGTAGGGGACAAAAGTACACAAGGATTCTGGAGGTTGTCTGAGGAGTCTGAATCAGATTCATGCATCCCCTGCAGGAGAAGACACAATCAGGGTTATGAGATCATCCCCAAAGAGCTCATAATACCTGGGGTTTTCCCCCCAGTGCAGCATCCAAAGAGGGTTCTCACCTGGCTACAGACTTGAGACCTTATTTTACTGATACCCAGAGAGAGGAAGGCCTGGGCCCTTGTGGCGAGTGTGCAGTTGTGAAATCAGAGAGCACTCTAAAAGGACACAAGGAAGGTATGTCCTGACCACCTGTCATGTGTTGCACTTAGGGAAGGGCACCGTGAGCTCAGTGGACCTGGCCCCCAGGAGTGGGTTCATGACAGGCTGCAGTGCAGGTTCAGTGGTCTGGATGCAGGGACTGAGAGTTGCAACATGCTTGCGCTGATGTGTCCCATCCCTTACAGAAATATAGGTGTGCTGTGTACATGTGGAATGCATGCCACATGCTTAATTGTGTACTGTTTGCATGCAGTTCACATACACAATGTGATCCTAAGCAAACCAGGTCTAAAATAGCAAATCAGGTTCGCATGCTGCAAGCTTGACATGTGTGCAGCAGGTAAGCTGGTGTGAACATCTTCTAAAAATTACATCAGATTTGCGTGTTGTATGCTTGACATGAGTGCAGCAGTTAAGCTGGTGTGAACATCATTTAAACATCATATCAGGTTCACATGCTGCATGCTTGCCATGTGTGCAGCAGCTAAGCTGGTATAAATCTCATCTAAAAAAAAACATCACTTTCTATTTCTTAAACTACTGCTAGCAATTAGAGTCATTAAAATACATTTTTATTAGGATTCCCATAAAAATTAGGTAAACTCATTAATTCTGATCCTTTTGCAAGTTGTTTAATGGCTTTTGATTTTTGTCATTACATCGCCATTAATTTGTAAAGCATTGTTTGCTTACTGCATTAAATGCCTAGGATATAGCCAGTCAACACCCCCCATTCCAGATGTATGAAGAGGGACCTCTGTGTTGTGAAGCCTGTTCTTTTTGTTTTAGACCATGCAAATCCCTTATGCATATTTAGTGCTACAAATGTGTTTCTCCGTGACTGTTTCAGCTCACTTACTTTCCCTTTGTCATTCTGTGTTGATCATATACACTATGGCCATGCTCAGCACTCTTTGTGCAGAGTAGGGTCTTGGAAGCATGCACCATACACATTTTGTCACTGAAATGAGGGACATGGACACTAAAAATGAGGGACAATGAGGGACACTAACCCACATGATGATCAGGACACTTCATGAAACATGGAGCTACAGTACCTCAAAATACAGTGGAAACCATTGCATTAGCACCGAGAACAAATTTCTACCATTAAGAAGTGGTGTCATTTAGGTAGGGCAGAGGCAGTTGCCCCCCCCACCTCTCCCTGTATTTGTGTCTAGGTTGTTCTTATGATGTGGCAATAATGGAATTAAATTTGGATTTAATCTTGTGCACAGTAAGTGCCCACCTGGCCTGTGTGTTCATGCTGCTGGTACTCTCCAGACTTAACTGAGTCTGTATTGTGTCATTCACTCTTTCCACCTATTAGTGGCTGCACAATCACATGTGATGTAGATGAGCGCCAGCCAAGAAAGAGTGCATGAGTCTTGCCAGTATGATATTATCTTTCCTGCCACAGAGTGGACACACTGCACACTACAGCTTGGAGGAGTTGGTGAGCACTGAAATCTCAATAGCAGTGTTGTGGCAGCATATTTATTTTGGTCTACTCTTACTGAGTCTCCATCTCCCCTGGTGGCCAAAGAGGCAGAGGGTGTACTAGAAGCTAACTCAAGACTAGGCTACCTACTTACTCTACTAGGCTCACCATGCAAACAAAAGTACAGACCCCCATGGCAGCAAGCTAGGCTTAGCAGCAGAAGTGACAGTGGTGTGAGTAGCCTTCATAGGCCTTAATCAATGCTGTGTGGCAGCAGCCACAGCAGCAACCAAGCCAGAAGCAAGCAACCCAGGTTGGGTGGGTTTGGTTGGTGAGGTGACTTGGTCGCAGACCATATTGGGGACCTGTGATGGTTTCTTCTAGCATCCAGCTTCTGGAGGATGAAGAGAGGGGGAGCAGAATGAAAACTGGGCTTGTGGCACACTGTGTCAGGCTGCAGGTTCTGGCCACCTGGCCTGGTAAGGAAAAATAAATAATGTTTTTTACAAGGGGATTGGGGAAGGAGGAAGGACTGAAATATTGTAGTGTTTTTCACTTTTCTTCACCTTTGGGTAGATTCATGACCCATAGAGAATGGGTATTGGATGGAATGCAGTCAAGAAGAAAAATCAGGACAAGGTTCTTTTTTTGGAGGGGGGGGGGCAGAACTTCACCCAGGAAAAAAAAATGGTTAGTAACTGGGTGGGTTTAAGCCCAAATCTGATGCAGTGCTCCGAGGTATATACAGATGAATCTTATACATTTTAATTTTTCCCTGATTTGCATATCAGTTTTCAGTCAAAATAAATAAGTTGTACCTTTTAGAGATGTCACAGACATTATAGAGCTGTCCCTTGCAGGGACAGTTGAGTGGTATGGAATGCACAGACTATTGGAGCCCCACTATAGTCAGGCTTATGCCCCCCCAGTGAAGCTGACATCCACATCCCCACAATCAGGCACATTATGACAAAGGGCAAAGGAGACTGCAGGGGTGTGCACCATTGAAATGAATGGGGTATTTTTGTATTACTATTTTATACATTATTGATGGAGAGTTGGAGATTAAGGAAGGCCACTGCTCGACTAACAAGGGCCTTGTTAGTAGACCAGTGACCTTAATCAGTCTTCAACTCACCATCATAACATATAAAATAGTACTAAAAAATAACTCCATTCATTTGAAGGGGGTACACCCAGCACTCTGACCTATGGACAACATCTCTTAAAGACTCCTGCCTCTGGCTCCCTAGTACTCAAGTAAGAGATTTTTTACTTATATCTATACTTGGTGGGTTGTCTGTAGCAGCATGGCTGTACCTGCTACAGTGTGTGTGCATGGGGGGACTGGCCATGTGGTGGGGTGTCAAGCTATTGCTGCTTTTGTGTTTACACCTTAAAGTCTGTTTGTGTGGAAGCATTCAAAACTATGGAGAGCAAATAGTAGGCGTACAGGCCAGACAGAAGTAATTAAGTGGTTTTGTGGGTAAATTTGTGTATGGGGGGGCAGGAAAACCCACATGTGTTTCCATTGGCATGTGTGCTATAGTTCAACTGTGAAACTGAGATGAGTAAGAGAAGAAAACTGAAAAGCATAACAGTGGCTACAAACATGCTGTATGCATGCAGATGTAGTGAGATACAATATGAATTGAAGTACAAGAGAGCCATATGTGTGCAGACAATATAGCTTAGTGGTTAAAGACACTAAACTACAAGCCAGCACACTTGGAGGCATCAAGACCTGGGTTTGAATCTCATGAATCTTCACTTGTGTATGGTGTGATCCTGAGCAAGCCACTTAACTTTTAAGTGTACAGTTATCAGTGACCACTTGCTTTTTGCACGCATGCCACATGCATGCAGTCTTTCCCAATTTAACATAAAAATAATGGTTTCCACACTTGCTTGCAGCACGCAAGCCACATGCATGCAATCGGTTCCAATTTAACATTTAAATCATACTTGCCGCATGCATATCACTTGAATAGTTTTATGTGTGCGGCATGACACATTTCATATAATTATTTCTGTAAGGGATATGTTACTTACCTTGCCAGAAGTAATAGTGCTGCCAGCACCACATTCATCAGACATCACCACTACCATACGAGGTGACCACTGCCCACATCAATGACTTCTTGCCCACCAACTTGGGGAGTGAAACTAATCATCTGCCATGACCATCACCTCCCATACTACTCAGAGTGGAATGTACTCCATCCTGACCCACCACACGTCTTTAGGAAGATGAATGCTCTGCCTCCCAGCACTTCACTCAGTTTAAGGATGCACCCGTGATACAGTCCCAGTTCCAACAGTGCCACTAACTACCTTTGCATGGGCATGTTTGCTGTATATGGCATCCCTGCTTACCACTCCAGACATTTCAAAATAGAAAATTGTATAACCACTACCAGCTAAAAGAGTTTTTTTTTGAAATACTGTCACTTTAAAAAATGACTCTGTATTTAAATCAGAGAAAATAAAAAAGCTGAATAAATTCTACAGGAAGTACAATTCAAAACCCCAGCACTTGGAATTGTGAGCCTACTGTCTCACTGGAAAACACAGACCACAGAGAGACAGACATACAGAGCACAGAAAGGAGGGGAAAAAAACACTTTTTTACACAAGTGGAATATTTCACAAAAGTACACACCAACAACGATGGAGGAAGGATTTTTCGCTGATACAAACTCCAGGAAAATAGACTCCAAGAGCACTTCTTGCAGCAAGAAGTAGCATAGCTTGCACTCCAGTTACCTACACTGCATGAAGACCACCAAGAACTGAAACGACAGCAAGGTTTACAGGCAGGAAGTACAGGCTTCCACTTCCTGCCTACAGAATTACTGTAGCTGGATCAGATTTCAAATTCAGATTTCAGAGTCGGATTCCAAAATCCAAATTCATCACACAGGTTAGGATTTAGGACCTGGGGATGCTAGTTCCAAAAATACTAAATCCTGGTACTGTCACTCTAGATAAAAAGCAGTTAGCTTACATATTTAATAAGTATTTTACCATGGTTTTCAGTGAAAAAGATGGAAACTATAAGCCACATCTTACACCAAATAATGGGCCAAGAGATTTTGAAGAGGAGGAGGTCTTGGCACTTTTGAATTCACTCAACAGTAACTCTTCACTGGGCCAAGATAGAATCTACCAGAAACTGCTTAAGGAATTATCACCAGTTTTATGTCACCCATTCATAATCTTATTTAGTAAATCTATTTATAGTGGTCATGTACCTACTGACTGGTGGAATGCTATTATTATACTGATTCAAAAAAAGGTAGCACAAATTTAGTTGCAAACTACCAACCAATCAGCCTCACATCTCATGTCTGTAAAGCACTGGAAAAATTACTCAAACAACATTTTGATCTCCCGGATAAATAGACCCCACTCAGCATGGTTTTAGAATAGGGAGGTCTTTCACCACCAACCTAATTTCTTTTTATGACAACACTAGTAAGAGTCTTGACCACCAAATCCCTGCGGACCTTGTCCTGTTGGACCTTTCAAAGGCTTTTGATAAAGTCCCACACTGTAAATTAATTGAGAAACTGGACAAGATGGGATTTAATCATTACTTTTTGAGATGGACTAAGAGCTAGCTGGAATTAAGAATTCAATATATGCAAATAGGTGGTCAGTTTTCTGACAGCAGAGATGTGAGCAGCGGGGTCCTCCAGGGATCAGTATTGGGGCCCACGTTGTTTAATCTTTTCATCAGTGATTTACATCACAACATTAACAACCATATTAGTAAATTTGCTGATGGTACTAAATTGGCAGGGGGAAGTCGACACTGAGTCCAAACAATTAAGTTTAATAAATGATTTGAAAGAAATTGAAACTTGAACCATAGAAAATAACATGGAGTTTAACACCAACAAATGCTCAGTTATGCATTTAGGTAGAAAAAAAACCATAACTGGATATAAGTTGAATGTTCAGTTATTGAACATTGTTGAAACCAAACATGATCTTGGAGTAATGGTTAACAAACCATTTTAATCAACTACACACTGTTAAAAAGTTGCTCAAACATCAAATAGGTTGATTTACAATATCCCAAAAACTTCTGTATCTAGAAAGGAACAATGTATTCTCCCACTGTATAGGGCATATATTAGACCACATCTTGTCACTGGTTCTCAGCTTTGGTCACCATATTTAAAAGGAGACATAAGATTATTGGAGGGGTGCAGATGAGAACAACAAAAATGATCCCTGACTTAAGACTATGTCATTTGAGGCATGACTGGCAGCCTTGGACCTAGTCTCATTAGACGATAGGAGATCACGCAGTGATCTACTGCTGTAATTTAAAATATTACAGGACCCAAAACTAATGCAACACTGTGGCCTATTCTTTAGTGATAGGCCATTTAATTTGAGGTCACATGGCAAACAACTTAAAGTACTTTATAGTAACACTAAGAAATGTGCCCACTATTACACTGTAAGGGCTGCTAAAGCTTGAAATGTACTCCCACAGATATTAGTGGCCATTTCCTAGTTTTAGAAGTTTAAGTATGAACTTGATAATCATCTAAGGCAACAGTCATTCTGACACTAATTACCCACAGGAGTGGGAGATGGACTTGATGAGCCACTGGCCCTTTCCGTCTTTTTTAACTAAGTAACTAAAAATGGAATGGAACCAGTGTTTCAGATTCTGTTCAGTGCAATCCAAGCAACACTAACACACACAGCCTTTTCTTTTTTTTTTTTATTTACATTTTATGAGTTTGGGGGAGGAGTTTGAATATGGCCGCAGGTGGCTGCTTCATGAGTGAGTGAGTGTAAAGGTGTTAAAGTTGATTTGTTTTTTCCACAAAAACTAATGGGTGACAAAAGGAAATTAAAGTTTTCTGATTCTTCTGAGGAATATGCATCCCCTAGAATAAGACCTTTGAAAAAATATTACAGAGATGAAATAGGCTTGGAGCCCAAGGGGAGAGCTAGAGTAGGAAGCCCTGGATCTGATACCGGAATGCCGAAAGCTGACCCACAGCAGCCCAAAGAACAGAATGCAGAGTAACAACAGTCAGCGAGTTTGCAGGTACAGTAGAACAACTTGCAAGCCTACCAAACTCTATCACAAACAGATAGTAAAGTTCAAATCACCAACTTACCCTTTCAGAAAATGGAGTTGAGATTAACCAAAAAAATTACTGTCTCGGAAAAAACAGCTTTCAGTAAAGGACAGTTTTCCTAAATGTTTTGATTCGAGGGGCTTGAAATTGGCTGTGACTTTTGAAACATCTACTTTGAGTAACAACTTGGTTAACCCGGAGCACCTGGTGAACCACCAGAAATGGCTATGGGATACTACACAATTGAGTCACTCGGCAAAGCCCTTGATAAGTTATTAACATGGACAAAGCCATTTGATTTAAAATTTCAGGCACTCTCCCAAAAAGTTGTTTTTCTCCAGCAGGACATTAAGCAAACTCAGGAGAATATCAATAATATATCGCAACAGCTTGAGAGTACTAAAAAAGAAGTGGAAAATTCTACGAATAAAACCATGGCACCCGAAACTACAACACCTAATTTAATGAAAGATAATATTATCCTTGCAAGAAAAATCAAAACTGTTGGAAAACCAGCAAAGATACTAAAATCTTTGTTTTATTGGGCTACCTCTCTTACTTGACGAGGAATTTAAAAATGTGAGGGACTTTAAAACATTTTGGTCTCTGTATTTGGTCTTGCAGGAGATAATCTACTATTTATAACCTGAGAATATAGAATTTATTCAAAACATGTAAAAAACACTGCAGAACAAGATCAAGCTCAAGGCCAAAACCTGCAAAAATGCACAATTTTGGTGTCTTTTGCATTTGATATGGACAGAAACCTAATTACAAGATTATCAAGATTGAAATCTCCACTTGTGTATAAGACATTTAAATGTTCTGTCTACCCAGGCTACCTTTACTTGACACAGCAAAGAAGATGCTTTCTTGTGCTTAGACAACAGCTTTTGGAAATGGATGCGGAGTTCCAGCTTTTAGCACCAGCAAAGTTTAAAATCAAGTATAAGGGAACACAGCATTTATTTATTTATTTCATTTTTGTTTACTGGGTAAGTGCACTAGACAAATCCTGCCTATTTTCAGGCACGACCCGGGGGAGGGGGATACAGTTGAATGCCAACTGACCTTGAACCAGATTAAGCTGTTGGTGGTATTTTTTTTTTTTTAGTGAATGAGGGAAATTTGGCCAGGACACCGGGGAAATTCCCCTACTCTTTTTGATAAGTGCCATGGGATCTTTAACATCCACCTGAACTACCACCAATCCAGGCAGATGGGACCTTGGTTTAACGTCTCATCCGAAAGATGGCACCTCAGAAGTGCAGCATCCTTCTCATGCTGCACTACAGTGTCAGTACTGGGATATTAACTCAGCTGCCAGATGTGGGAACTGAACCCACAGCCCTCTGATCTCCCGGCCTCAGAGTAAAACATATATTTTTTGAGATCGACCAGCTTTCCGACTTTATTAGGAAACAATGCAAACAAGACAGTGAGAGAGAAGAAGAAGAAACTACTTCAGCATTATTGGAGGAAGAAATGATGACTCTTTGAATTAAATTCTGGTTTGTGTTTTTTAAGGGGGGCTTAAATAACAGAACATAATATAAAATTATGACTGCATTGTATACTAAAAGTTAAAATTAAGGACTGAAGAATTTAAAAAGTTAAAAAAATTATGGTTGGGTTACTAGGGCACAAATGTTTTGTGTTGTTATTTAAAATATCTAAATACAGAATAGTAATTTTTTTTTTTTTTATTTTATTTTCCTCTTTTTCCTGGCCGGGCCACCGATCTTTTATCTGCCCTGGTCATGGCCCCCGGAGACCTCCACCGCCGCCTATTGCTGCCAGGACACTGCCACCTCGGCTGTTCTCGAGGGAGTGTGGGCCTTGGCCACCTTCGCGGGCCAATGAACTATGACTAGCTAGATCCTGCAGCGATGGCGGTGAATCGAGGACCTTTGGAGTGGGCTTCATTCTCTCGTTGGCCTGGCCCGCCATTCTTTTTCCTGGTTTCTTCCCCCCAGAGGAGGTGGGGACGTGCAATGATGCCAGCGTCTGCCCCGCCCCCCCCTTGTTGAACGTCAGCAGCTCAAGGTATCCTGGCCTCCACCAGGGGTCCTCCATGCTCTGAGTGTTGTCCCCACCTTCCCCCTGGAGAAGGAGATCTGCCCATTGGACGGTCCATCCTTCTTCCTGGCCGACCTCCGACAACCGGGTCTGTTCCTCAACTCGGTCAGCTGGGCGCGCCGTAAGCGGAAATCCCACCGCTGCACCGACGGGCCGAGAATAGTAATATTCTTAAGATAGCAGTATAACCTGAAAGTTTAAAATAAGGTTAAATTAGTTAATTTTTCCCTTTCCCCTACATGTTATGGTCTAGGCTCATCTTTATGCATTTAAAGTAAAATTATTGTAATAGGGAAATGATGTGATGGAAAATTAAAATGTGCACTTTAAAATGTATGAATTTTAAAATTGGAAAATTAATACAAAATAAAAATATCAATTGGCAGTTTAAACCCCCGAATTTTGTGGAGCTGACAGGCAAGCTCTGCCCCCCCCGGGGTCTCCTATTCATTCCTGGTCAGCTCCCCATCACCTGGATTGCCACTGGAACCTTCATGGAGTCTGCCAGCTCTGATTTTCTCCATTGCCCCATGCCATGATCATGCACATGCATGTGGAGACACACATACGCCATGATCCCTAGTGCCCTGCATTCTCTTGCCGCTCTCCACCTGCACTACCCTTAGGCCTCCACCTTGGAGTAGCCATATGGTGGGAGCAACCAGAACCTTCCCTGGGAGAGGAGAACTTGTCTTGTGGCAGCTCAATCCAGTTCCTACCCCCCCAAGCCAACCCCTGACAACCCAGGCTTGTTCTCAAACACAGGTCACTGGCATAGTGTGAGGTGTGGTGTCCAGCTTCTCAACCCTCAGTGCCACCAGGCCAGCCTCTACACACAGCATTTTTAAAATCCAATGGACCCTCTCTCTCCTGTAACTAACATTAGGCTTGTTCACATTATCGCCTGTGAGCCATTGTCACTGGCTCACAGTGGCCAGATCGGTGCTCCTGCAGACTTGTGAACCTTCCTGTTTTGGCAGGTTTCCATTGCGTGGTGTTGCCACCACAATCCCTCTTTTCTTGTGTTTGCAGAGTGGTGTAGGTGGTTTTCTGTGCTATCAGAACAGACAAACCACCTGCATTGCTATAAGTCCCCACCAACCCGACAGTGACCAGAAAAACACCTAAATCACCGGAAAGGAAAAGGGCACCGAAAACACCAGTGCCATGTGAATGCAGCTCTCCAGTGATTTCTTAAATTTTTTTAATGATTTGAAAGTGGCCGGTGCGGCAAGGTGCAGTGTGAACGAGCCTATTGTTATCCCCCTTGTCACAGGGTGTGAGAAATAATCAGACGAGGCAATGTGTCAGGATTTAAAACAGACAGATATGTGACATTTATTTACAAATAGGAAAATAATTAATTGGCCAATAAAAGAAATTACAGTCAGAATGACCACTTGACATCAATGGTTTCTTGGAATACAGTCTCAGCTCAATAGCAGCTTTTTTTTTACTTTCTGTTTATTGCCGTTTATTTAAAAAATAACAATACAGGTTGTACATTTCTCATACAGACACTTCAGTTACAATATGAGTTACAAGCCCAGTCAACATTTAGGGAGAAAGTAAATTAACAATACTGTTCTGCAATCTGGTACAGTAGGAACTGGGGGGATCCAAGAAAGTAGTGAAATATTTAAGTGTCCCAAAATAGTCCATATAGTGCCAGCCGCTTCAATGGCTAGAGTAGTGACCTTAAAGGGAGGAATGCAAGTAAATTGTAAAACACATTCAAATGAATGCTATATACTCTATTAAAATGTTAGATAAATAGTGAAATAGTGTTTTTACCAGTGCACCAAATCAAACACAGCAATATACAGTTCAGAGCATCTTCCTAAAGATGAATGGCATGAAAAACATCCCGATAGCTACCCCCAAAATAAACCTAAGTCTTTTGAAGCTGATGGTATCAGAGCTTAAACAAATACAACTTTAGCCTTATAAAAAGTGGGCCTTATCCTAAGAGTCCCTAAAGTCCCAAAGCCCATTAGACGATATTCGGCCTTAATCCCAAAACTGAAATCATCAGCTTCTTTCTAACAAGGTGTGGTATTAGGTAATTCTTAACAACTTTATTTCTTTTATACCTTACAGGAAAATACATAATATGCAGACTTTTAAATTGTAAACTTGCATTTTTTTTTTTTAAAGAGCAACCTCTCAAGTCTCCTCATCTTCCGATTCTGTATCTGTCTGTTGAAGTCTCCATTGAGCCGTGAATTCGGCCTCCGTTCTTTACAACCAGTGACCTGTATCTTTCAGGTTGGTGAATTGAAATGACTTCCCCCCATAGGTGATGTACAGCCTAGCTGGGAGTAAAGAAGAGTGGACAATGCCCAAGGAACGAAGCCATTGTTGTACCACGTCGAACTGTTTGCAGCGCGACCTGGTCTGATAAGAAAGATAAGGGAAAACCTTCACATCCTTTTCCTGGATGGTTAGAGGGTAAACAGCATGAGCAGCTGAAAGTTGGAGATCCCTGGTTTCTTGTCCTGAGGTATGGAGAAGGATAGTGCATGGCATCCCTGGATTGGTAGGGCGCACAAATGGGCTCATCCTGTAGGCCCTCCTCAGTTGTCCCCAGTCAAAATTTTCAGGGACTTCCAATAAAGAGGAAAACCAGTCCTTGAGATAAATCAACAAATTAGTGCCTTCTACTCCTTCCGGGACACCCACAAAATGTGGATTCCCTGCCCTTAGTTTGTTCTCTAAATTCTCCAACCAGCTCCTTATGGCACTGTTTCCCTTCGTAACTGTCCTCTCCTCCACTTCAGTCACCATGTATTTTAACCTGGCCAGTGCGGCATCATGCATCTCCAGCTTTGATAAAGTTTTTCCCATCTTGGCATCCATTGATTGAACCGTTTCTAAAATAGCCTGCCATGGAGGCTGCGGCATGGATGCAGGCTGAGAACTCCCCACTGGGCCACCAATCATATTTTCTGAGACAGGCTGGGAGGCATTGGGCTTCGGAGGTTCCAATGGCTGATTCCTCTGATGGCCCACAGTTGTAGCTGGTATCCACCAAATCCTTAATTCTTTAGGAGATTAGAGGTGGAACTACTATCAATGTAGCTTATTTAGAATTTGTTTTTAAATCAAAGTTTATAATTGCTGTGCAGGAACTCTGGAAAAAGTGTCCTATCCAGAAGCTGCCTCTCTGGCGCCCTCCCAGCTCAATAACAACTCTGATCTTTTACCTTCTGTATCACTGTTGTCTACTTGCCCTGTAGACCTTCTCATTCCACATCCAAGACTCATCTGATAAGACTCCCTTTAGCATGAGTTTATAAAGGAGAGGCAAGGGTCACCTGACCTGGTCATTAACTTATACAGATAATTTTCTACTAACTAACAACATCAAACAGGTGGGAGGACCCAAGTCCAGTACTATTACAATAAACAGCATTGTATAAATGCACATTTACAGTTTTAGAACCCTTTGGAAGCTTTGAACACTATTTTCTTTGTTAAATTGGTCCCTAATGAGCTTTATGCTCCTCCCATTTATATTTGATTGACAGCATGGTCCTATAAAACTAGACCAGAGAGGGCACTGATCTCTCTATACAATACAGTTTTTTGGCATCACAGATGGACAGAGGTCTACCTAGGGGAATTGGTAGGACCTGGGAAAATGGATTGTCCCAGCAAGAAACGAAAAGCACCTTTCTTTAACAGCAGTTTCAGTTTTACAGGAGCCCTTCCGTCTTACCAGTACCAAGAAATATGTACAGGTACTCTTTTATGAGTTAGCTACATATATTTATATCGGGGCTGCTTATTTCTTCATTATGCTCTCTTCCTAACTGGCAGTGCATTTATTCCTACTGTCAGCTATATAGAAGAAGCTAGGAAAAAGTGTTTCATGCTGTACAAGGAGCGGCCAGCTAAAATGGTCAGAATGCTTCCTCAGCCACTGGCTCCTCTAACCTGCTGTACAAACATTTCTACTTTAAGTTTCCAGGAGCTTACTACCTGCAGACATTACCTTAGGTAGTAGCTCTTTTGTACACTTAACAGTGACACGATATTTCTCTTGCAGCCCTCTATTTTATTCTGAGGGTTGCTACCCTTAAACTGCATACTGCTTCGTAGACATTCCTGCATAGGGATATCCTGTCTCTTTACATTTCTAGGGCTCTTTAGGTTGCTGCAGAGCAGTAGTCTGCAAGAAAAAGACACACACTCGCCGCTCTGCTGTGGGACTGAAAAACCCTCTGGTCAGCCTCTGTATATTTCATTTAGGTTTTTAGGAACACCACTGTTCCTTTCACCATAGCGTATATATTACTTTTCCAGCAGCTGGGAAAAATGAATAAATTTTAACAAAGTCAAAGGGGGGATCTGTTACATACTGAGCGGCAGCTGAAAGTAAAGAAATGCCACCCTGTTTAACCATGAATCCTGCTTTGATGCAGGATGTATTTAAACACTATACAATAGAGTGGTAGCGAAATTAAATAACTGTATTCATACATGCCACTCTGTTTCACTCCTATAATTATTGGCTTTACTTAAAAGTCTTGCAATACCTTTTTGGCAGCTCAGCAGCTTGTTTTGAAACCCCTCACATATTTATTTATTATGATGCATTTTACTGCTGCATAGTCTCTATTAGCACTGCAGCACTTTAATCACGCAATAATCACTGTACGTCATTTCATAAAAAAAATATTTAAATGCACTATTGCACTTTACTTCATCCTTCAAAGTATATTTAAAGGCACAGATGCACTTTATTGAAACCCAGGCATGAAATGCCACATAAGCACCTTAATTGTTTTCGTTGCCAGCTGGCATGCTGGTCCTGAACATGATGTTAGCGGGGAATGATGGTGAGGGACGGATGTAGGGAATAGGAAAGATAAGGCAGTAGGAAAGAGACATGCAGAACGAGAAAAAAGACTGATGTAGATGGCCAACCTACACCAGGGCAAGAAAGAGGTAAAGAACAGGGCAAAAAGATACTGTTGCGCAACAGATTTAAAGTGATAAGAAAAAGAAGAAGATAATAAAGACATCCCAGGGTCTAGGAACTAGCGGAATGCAGAACTGCCACACCCCTTGTTCCAGCAAAAGAGTGAAAAAGTATTTTTGAAGTTTTACACCCTTTCCATTAATCTCATTGACTGCATACCAGATTTCCTCCCTTGTTGGTTACAGTTGCTTGCTGTCCCTCCATGAAGTGATAACTGTAACACCTTATTTATGTGAGTGTTCCAACCTTGCAAACTCTCCCAGGCCTCCCATCACCCTGTAGATATCCCCCACATGTTTACATTGCCTAATAATCTAATCGTGTGGTGCCCAGGACACCATGTGTTACATATCTCTCCTTCTCCAAAAAATTAAAAAGGCTTGAGTTTTCTAACCCACATACTTTTTATTTCAATCTATGTACATCACAGGTCTGTTTTGGCCCATGATCTAGATTTTTTTGGCAATGCATCTGTATTCACAGTTGTCTTTCCTGTGCAGTGGATAACAGTCATGTCATAAGTTTTCATTGCTAAGCTCCACTTTAATAGTCTGCTGTGCTTACCACTTATTTGATTGAGCCGCTTCAGAAGGTAGTGATCTGTAATGGCCTGAAAGTGACATCTGTGGAGGTAGAGTTCCATTTTATTCAAGCTCACAGAATGCAAGGCACTCTTTCTTGGTGACACTTAATGATTACGGCCAGTTGCGCAAGGAAACAAGAAAGGATTACGGTAAGAGGCTTGCATCTAAAGTGACGCCACTCAGTCACACCTCTTCCCATCTATGCCCAAGTCACAGACCTGCCCCCGAGTTATATATAATAGTTAATAGAATAGTAATAGTAATATAATAGTTCTGGCACTCAATAAATGCGATGTACAGTTAATTGTGCAAATGTACAAATTACCACATTGGACCCCAGGGGGTGTGGAGGGCGGAGCGCCCCCACAGAAGAAAGAAACAGTTCACTAAACAGCTAAACTAACTAAAAAACAAAAGAAAGAAGATATTCTGGGAGTTCATAGCAACAATAAATTAACACATAGGGACCTGGGGTGGGGTAGAGCACCCCACAGAAGAAAGAAACAGTTCACTAAACAACTAAACTAACCAGGACTGGGGGGTGTGGGGGGGCAGAGCGCCCCCACAGAAGAAAGAACAAACAAATATTATGTTGATGTCTGATGTAGTCTGTGTATTTTTCTGTATTTCTGCTACCATCATTCGTCAGAGATAAAAAATAATTTGCCTGCATTTAGTGTCATGCCTGCTTTGTTTATGGTGATTATGTAGAAAGCACATGCAGTTTCACTCTCTCTTCTGCTGTGTCACTCGCTCGCGCAGTTTCAAGAGACACATTACCGAGTAGTCTCTGAAAGCTGCGCAGCGTCGCGATCTGTCCGTAATCCTTCAGTATCGCCTCTTTCTCTACTGTGCCATACCCCATCCCCCGGACATTCAGCTTCCTTCTGTAATCTGCAGTGTGATGCTCCTCCCCATTGCTTGCCTGTTGGCTAAGTACAGCTACTAAGCCTCTTTATGATGCATCAGTGTAGACTATGAATTCCTTCTCATAGTTTGAGTTAGTGAGGATAGGAGCTTGGCATAAGGCATTTTTGAGCTGCTCAAATGATTTCTCACAGTTCTCCATCCAAATCACTTTGTCAGTAGCCCGTTTGGCTGTGAGGTCAGTAACGGTGCAGCCACAGCCAGGGCAGTGACAAGGGGGGTGCAAGAGCTGAGGTTGCAGTAGAGCCCACAATGTTAGGGGGCCCACTGCCTTAGAGGTCAGCATTAAGAAAACATGTTCTAATAGACAAAGCTGCAAGTTTCTGTTTGGAAATAGCTTATCCATTTGAAATTCGGTCTGTCAGCAGTGGTGTCAGAAGATTCCAGCTCCAGTTTCACGTGGTTGGGGTGAGTACAGAACAAAGCTGCAATATGGTCTATTACTCAAAACATCTAATCTTGGTGCTCATGTCCCCTGCAGGAGTAGGAACAAATTACATTGTTGAGTTCTTTGATCATGGAGCCAGCAAGGGGGATGGGGGGGCAGCATGGACAAAATATGTATGCTCAGCAGGACTGATACAAAAATGTCATATGTGCTAATGGTTATTTTACATTTATTGGTCTGGAGGTGGGCCCCACAAAATATTTAGCAGGGGGACCCTTACAGTTGTTGGCACAGCCCTGGCCACAGCACTGAAGTTTAGAACACACTTCCTATGGCATCCTGCTAACCCCAGGAAAGCTCTCACTTTATTTTTTAGTGGTGGGTCTCTCCCAGTTGTTAATGGTCGCTGCCTCTGCTGGTTCAGGTTTGATGTTCCCATCCCCAGCACAATGTTCCAGAAATATCATTTTTGACGTGCCTATATGGAACTTTTCTGCTTTTACTGTCAGGCACACTTTTTGCAGCAGGAACAGTTCCTCCCTGACATGCTGAACATGTTCTACCCAGATCTGGCTGTAAATTGCAATATTATCTATGTAAGCAACCACAACTTCCACAGCCCCAATTCAGAATTCTGTCCACCAACTTTTGGAAGGTTGCTGGAGCATTTTTCATCTGAAAGAGCATGACTGCAGATTCAAACAGGATAAAGAATGTGACAAAAACAGATCACTCTTGGCCCTCCTTTGTCAGTGGCATCTGCTAGTACCCTTTAGTTAAACAGCAGCTGACACCATTAGGATAATTTTAACCAAATACAATGTTTAGACACAGTTCTGCTTGTATTTCACATTAGTTCTGTACTTCTCCTCCCTGTTACTTATTATTGAGGTCATCTGCATGAAAACAGGATCTTTGCTGCTGAAGAGTTCATCTTTCCCATTACTCTCTCCCTACCTGAGGTAATAATGCTCTGCTTGTGACAGCACAATTACTCCCATGGCAACAGATTGAGAATTATGACATGAAGTAGGGAGTAAGCTGAAGAGGCAGATGAACTCTTACAGATACAGAGCATGTTTTCTTGCAAATTTCCTCAATAATATATAATGGGGAGGATAAATCTATGTAATACATATAGAATGCAAGTTAAATTGTACCTAAATATTATGTTTTTCAAAGTTGTTTTTTTTTGAGGTGTCAGCAGTTCTTTAAATCAATGGCAGTAAGGTACTTTGCACCCTTAGGTATTCCAAGATTTTCTTGGTACTTTGCATAGGGTATGCATCAGTTATATGATGGAATTAAGTTTGCGGTAATCCACACAGAACCAGTTGGTACCATCCTTTTTAAGGATCAAGACTACTGGGTAAGCCCAAGGGCTTTCAGATTCCTGTCTCACCCTAGGCTGTCTCATCTCTGCTATCTCCTCTGGTATTGGGTCTCATACACTAACAAGGATCCTATAAGCACTTTGTCTTATAGGTTCAGCAGAGACAGTCTTGACCTAATGCTTTGTCAGTCTGGTGTACCTTGGCTTAGAAGTAAACAGAGCCTGAAAGATCTGTAACATTCCAGCAGTGTCCACCCACTGATCTGGGTTCAACTATGTAGAAAGCTGGACTGCATCCTCCAAAGTCTTGTCCTTGCTGTCTTCAAGCAGACCAATTATAGAATTCTCCTTGTCCTCAGCTGGTGCACAATCTCTTGCACCTGATTGTATCATATTTTCTGCTTGTTCTGGGCTTGCAGTACATTCTTCTTTGCAAAGTATATGTACTCTGTTAACCCAGAAGTTCTGTACATACTCCACAATGCTCTCCTCATTTGGACTTCCCAGTCCATTCCTCCCCAACCAAATCCAGTGGGCCTATCAAAGTTCAAGGATGGACTGCACTCAGAACAGATTACACAATCATACAGGAAATGTTTGCAAATGTAATGTGCCATGTAGCTGACTTAACAAATACTGAACTGTGCAGTGCAAGTTACCAGTCACCTCTATGAAGCCCACTGCCCCAGCACTTCACCTGTTAACTACCAGCAGAACCATGCCTGATTCCAGTGAGCACCATAATTTTGAGATGATGTGTTCTAATGTCATGATATTTAGTAAGTTAGTCAGCCAATATTCAAATCTCTATCTTAATATGTGGTTGAGTTATGATTAAATACATTTCAAAAATTCTACATAATTTTGCCAAATTTGAAATATAAGTTATTTTGGTCTAGTTTTCAAAGTATATATCCACATGATACCACATTTGGCAGGTATACAGATACTAATGTATTTCATAAGTGTACCAAATGTCAGATTCCTAGATTGAAAGGGTGCTGAGGTATCAGTGGCCAAACATGTAACCAAAATTTAATATTCAGTTATTTTCGCCTAATTTTAAAATGTCTTATCCAAATTTCTCTGCACTTTCCAAATTTAGAGACATTTGTAACATGAGTATGTGTACCCAGTTTTAAGTCCCAAACTTTAAAAGTGGCTGTGCTATAGGTAGCCAGACATTTTGCTAAAATTGTAATTTTGGTTATTTTAGTATACTTTTCATACATCAAAATGTTATAAAATGTTGCAGGTACATGGGCTCCTAATACATTTATATATGTTCCTAGTTATATATTTCTAGCTCTAAAGGTGCCTGAGTTTTATGTGCGGATATAAATGTTCTTGAAATTTCCCCCCAAAAATAGAAAGACAGACTTTGAGCACCTATAATTTTAAGATGATGCCTCCTAATGTCATGATATTTGGCATACCATTAGAGCAACAATCAGCAAGTTATCCACCCAACCTTTAGATCTCTAGCTTAGCAGACAAATGAGTTATGACCAAATTAATAAATTTCAAAAGTTCTGCAGAATTCTGATGAAATTCTGTGGAAGTTTATCAGAATTCTGCAAATTCAGAATGTTTCATTCTGCACAGCTCTTACCTGAGTAAAGTCTTATCCTCATTTGCTACCTTTTTGGCTACCTTTTCTTTCTCTACACCTTTGCTCCCCTCATTTCCATGTCTGCTTCCTTCTGTTTTACCCTACACTGTTCCCTATCTTCCTCCTTCAGCATCAACATTATTTTCTTTAAGCAGTGCCAATAAACTATTTTTCCCCCTCCATCACAGCTGGGCCCCTTCCACCTTGCTAGTCCACCCAGCCCTGTCACCTGTCATTTCTGGAACTTACAAACTCAATGCCTTGTAGTGCTCCATGGAGCCCCAATCCCTCTTGGCAGTCTCCCAAATACCCCAGGCTTGGGTGCAGACTGGAAACAGATAAGACAATGGGCAGTACAATAGATGGTGCAGAGCTGTGTGGGAGTGCAGCAACATCCCACTATGTTGTTGGAACTTTCCACCATTTCTTCTCTTTCTTTCGGGTGCCCCACGGGCAAGGACTGAGGAAGGGCACACACACTCGTGCATCTCAGTCAGGATGTGATCACCCTCCCTCTTGTGGCTTCAGTTGCACTGCCACTTGTGGTCAACCAGCTGGCAGTATTGCAGTGGAGTTAGCAGACCTCCTTCCCCCTAGGAGGAGAGCATCCTGTGGTATGCTCAGTCTTTCTCCCCCAGTCAACCCCCAAGTGACCCGGACCTGTTCTGAACTTGGGTCTCAGGCATGGAGGCAGTTGAGGTGCAAGCACCTCAGCCCTCCACACCACTGGGCTGGCTTCAGTAAACTAGTCTTAAATTTAGTGATGACAGAACTTGAGGGTAACTCATTTGTGCCACTACTCACCAGGTATGGCATTTTCCATTTTGCAAGTTGCAGCTGATGCTGATGCTCCTTTTTTTAATAGCTTTATTGAGACAGTTGCAGCTTGCTTACATACATTATTATACAATGGTCCATTTATTTTATATATGTGAATGTATCAATACATGTTTATATAATCTGTGTCAAACAAACAATTAATTTTCTCCTGCTGTAGGCTTTCTATGGTATGTTTAAGATCCTAGTTCTAACATGTCAGAACTACTCACAACAGGTTAAGGGGCTAGCATACTCCAAGAGTCTGGCAAGATGTTTTAAGCCTCTAATATGATTTTGAATTCCAAGACGGTAAAGGGGGGAAGTTGTCTAAGGGGGCTCTTCTTGCTTCCCTCACAACAACACTTTGGGTTCAAGAGTCAGCAGGGCCCTGGGACATTCCCTTCATCCCTCCCCACAGAGGTTACAAATCCTAGCTTGTCTGACAAGAAGGGGACCTGTATCTCCTGAAATCTATACAGGGAGTTATTTGACAATTGGGACAATCTTTCATACTAAGCCAACGTGGAAATTTCAGCCATCTACTCCTGCTAAGAGGGTGGATTGCTATGGTGCCACTGGACAAGAAGTTGCCCTTTGGCCTAAAGAGCTACAGAGAGAAGCCATTTCAGGCCCCTGTATCCATATGCAAGCAAGCAGTGTTGTCTCCTAGGCTCCATAGTGAAGGATCCCTAGGAAGGCACAGTTTCAGTACCTTGCTGCTAAAGTCTATCACAGCTGCCAATATGATGTAATGTGTGGGCAACTCCACAGTATGTGTATTAGGATACTTGAAGCTTGTTTACACCTCCAACATCAATTATGAGGAAGGAGTCCAAGTTTGTGCAAGACTGCAGGTGTTCTGTACCACCTATGTAAGATCTTTTTCTTTTGTATTAATTGGTAAATCATGTCCTGGAAGGTGCTGTGCACTTTTAATAGCAGGCTGTGTCACCACTTCCCTGAGACTGGTGTACCTTTTTCCTCTCCCCAGTCCACTCTCTGCTATCTAGTAACTTTCAAAGGTTCTAAGAGGGGGAATGTAAATCCTACCTCCCAATCTCTTTGGAAATATCAATGAACTCATGATATGAGATATCAGGATCTCCAACTGCTGGGTGGAGGATGTGTGACCCCTGCAGGAGACAGCATGTCTGAGCTGCAGGTATTTACAAAAGTCTCATCAGGGAAGAGAGTAGGTAGCTGCTATCTGCTGGAAGGTAGCCAGAGTTCCTGACTCTTTATTCAAGAGTTGTTGTAATGTGAGGATGCCCTTGGAGCACCAGACTGGCCATCAGACCATTTTACCCTCTATTTGGATATGGGGTTATGCCGAATTGGGTCCCATTTTCCCAGAGTCTCCTTCTTCTAGGCCCTGCTATGAACGTATGATTTCCAAACCCTACTTGCAAATGCATGAGTAGATGAAATTGATCCAGGCAGTGGAAATAACTTTGAAAACCCTTCAGTACTGAATGACATAGGCAGACTGTTTTGCAAATAAAAATTAAAGCTTACCATAATTCTTTTTGGATGCAAACTTTATTCAGTGTGCAAATAGTGCAAAAAAGTGCTCAGATTATATGTGTAGTTAAAGAGCAGAGTGCAAAGAACAGCGACTGAACTAGGAGTTCAAAACATCGAAGGATTCCCAACAGCACTCCATGAGTGCTGCCTACTGTGATAAAATGACCAGGTGGCTAAAAAACAATGTATGAGCCCATGACCATGACACAAAATAGGTGATGTTTTGGTGCAGCCTTCCTCAGAACCTGCCATTCTTCACACTTTGCATTTTAATCCCATTTTAATTCCTATTTGCAAAACAGTCTGCCTATGTAATTCAGTGTTGCAGAATTTTGGAACTTGTTTCCACTGACTAGATTGTGACTGCTCTCTGAGCCTGCAAGCACCAGGCTGGCAGTCACCAGTGAAGTGGGAACCCCTCAGAGTTTTCTGTTATAGCCGAAATTGAGCCTGTTATTGGTGGGTTTGGGATCCCTGTGTGCACCAGTGGGATATTAATGCACTGTTTTTTTCCAGGCTCACCCATAGTTTAGTATGCCCCATTTTAGGAAGCATCCATTGCAAGTTCTGCCTGATTCCAGAGACTTGATGGTAGGTCCACAATTACCGAGACCCAACTCCCTTCTCTGCCCCATGTGCATAGCTTAAAAATGGTAAATCTGGGTTCCTTCCCTTTCCACAGGAACCTGAGGAAGGACTTTCCCATTCTGTGGAATAATGTGTGTGGGAGGTATAAATAAGATTATTAAGGCAGAAACGTAGTTTGGGGAAAGCCATCATTTTGAAGACTGTGATTCCCACTAAACATTAGGCTTAACTTATTTCCAGCAAGGTCTAGCTCTAGACCTAATATGACACTCTGAAGGTTTTTCTGTACCTATTTGGTGCAGATTAGAGGTGAAGGTCATTCCTAAGTACTGCACCTGTACAGTGGACCAATGCAACCCAAACTGCACCACGGACTGTGGGGAGCAGTGTTTGTTAAGGGGCACGATCTCCATCTGATGATGCTATTTGGAACTACATAGGGGTGTCTAGAATGTTGGAGGAGATGATACAGTAAAATACTTTGTTGCCTATCCTGTGTGGTGTGTGCATCCTTTGTTATTTTTTACTGAGTGCAGTTTGGGTTTCACCATTCGAGGGCATCACCTTTAGCTGTGCTTGGTGTGTGCAGTACTGTTTTTCCAACTGCAAGCACCTAAGCTTATCTACAAAAGGGCCCCAGACTTTATTGAAATCCATGATCAAGATATCACCTTGGGTGAATAGGGATGTCAGCTGCTGGGTCACCTCTGCGGAAAATGTGGTGGCGTCAGTACTGGGGCCATAGATGTTCACTAGAAAGGAGAGTTTGGTCACACATTTAACTTATGCTATTACCTAGCACCCTTCTTTGGTGTGGCTGGACTGTAGTACCGGTACTGGTAGTTTCCTATTGAATAGAATAGCCACCCCTCTAGCCATGGATGAGAAGGATCTGCCTATAACTTGCCCTACCCAATCTATCTTAGTTTGAGGGTTTAATTATGGAGCAGATGCATTTCTTGCAGTAGGCCTATATCGCACCTAGATTTATTGAGATGGTAAAGTATCTGTTTGTGTTTTGCCAGGGAAAGGAGGCCCTTGACATTCCACGTAAAATATCATAATATGTCTGGGCCTGAATTTTCATTGTGTTAGCCATTATGCCAGTAACTATATAAGCTCATTGTGTTGTGTGGAGCCAGAGTAGTAAACTTCTGAGTCATTCGGGGAAACTCCCTGATCATTAAGAGGCCATTATGGCCCACCAAGGGAGAGGAATATTGGGAGTAGGCCTTGGACTGTTCCATCCCTGTTACTATCAAACATCTAAAGACAAGCAGAAATCTATGATTTTGAACTGTTACTGCACTCAGTATACATAATACTGATTCAAATACTGGCTTGCACACAGTGTAAAGAATGAAAAATACAGTTGTAAACTTATGGTCAAGTAATAATGTTAGAGTAACTTTCATAATTAAGAAACCTAAGAAGGAGGAAACTGATCACAATACAAGAATTACTGAGAACCATTTGTGCTCTGTACAGAATTGTAGGCATCTCGTAATGAGCATATCTGTAAATATGACATATAAAAAACTCCCACCTCGAGTGAGAGGAGAATCACTTTTGAAGCCTCTAACACAATGCAGAGACATGTGAGCTAAGAGGTGAAGTTGGTTTGGTAGTAACAGATATGACCACTCACCCTAGTTCCAGGGTGAGTATGGGCATCGCTGTACCAGCTCCTATTACTTGGAGGAGGTAACACTCTGGTTGGCAGTTTGGAGGTGGTCAGATTGAGCAATCATTTAAGGTGTTGGGTGGTGGGAGGGACTTGCTTCACTCCTGTGGGTCTGTGTCAGGGAAACTGAAGACTGTGTGGATGTAAGGATGGCATATGATAGTACGTGGGTTAGCATAACTAATCACTCCTGCACCCCACCACCACTGGAACCACCTCCAGGGTTGCAGTTTGGAGTAGTATCACTACCCCTTTTCTAGAGTGCATTGTGGTTTGTCCTTTTAAAATTGCCTTTCTCTTTTGCCTCCATTTGTCTGAGGGGACCGCCTGTCCACTGACTGATTCCACCCAAGTGGGGCAAAAGGTAATATGCTGAAAGACTGCCTTCTGCGGTATGTCTCCCTCTGAATATCTTCTGTCCCATAGTCTCCTGTTTGGTGTCCCAGGGCAGAGCGAGGGATGACCATTGGTTTCCTACTGTGGAGCCTGATTTGGACATAGCCTCTGGAATGTTCCAAATGTATGTCCCTCAACTCAGGTATGTTGCAGCACTAGGCATTTGCAGTCACTACTTTTGGTTTGGGGGAGTGGGTATCTCCAGGTTCTTGTTGTCTCTTGGGAAACCAGTAAGCAACCTGTCAACTGCAGAATGGTTATGGTGATGGGTTGTTTGGGACTGGGAAAGAGAGGAGGACCTGGACATACATTGTGAGAAGGTCAGCAGCTTACCCTGAATCAGGCTGTCTCTCTCACTCCCAAATTTCATCAGCATTATATGGAGGGGGGTAACTTAATGTAATGCAAATGCATTCATTTCCAGGAGAGGGATGTAGAATTGTCCCAAGCCCAGACAGCCAAAACCAAAGTTCTTGCTGCGAGATTTGTTTATAGGGTCAGGCTTTACACTTTCCTGGGTGACAGTCAGTCAGTCAAAAATCTTTATTGTTTGCCAATATGCCATTACAGCTTTAAACAAAACAACAAAATACGTAAAATAGCAAGAGAGAGGAGACATGTACAATTCTGATAAAGATTCATAGTCATATACAGTATGTGTACTCAGAATATAATACATGAGCTTATCACTTGCAAAATTTGCAGATACATGTACAACTCCATTATCCTTAGTGAATTAAATCCACAATACCTGTGGATTGTGTTAGTAGAGGAACCAAATTTATTATAGCAGCCTGCTAAAATAAAGACACAACAAGCTGTCCTGCTCAAACAGGAGAGATGACAGAACATTTTGAGACAGAGGTAATCCAAAATGGGGCTACTTATTTAAAAAGATTACAGCAACCTTCTAGTAAAGGCTCATTCTGCTCCTAGCCTACAGTTCCTTCCTGTATCAGTATCTATCACTGCCACACTAGGAGGGAAACATAATTAAGCAATAAGGCATGACAGGGTGTGTGTTATTGTATAATAACATCACTCCTGGGGTGGGTTGAAGCATGAGGTGACACCGAGTGCTTCCACCACCCCAGGAGTGACAGTATTACACAATAACACACACACCCTGGAGTGCCTTATTGATATTATACAATGGCTTGTTGTTATATAAAATCAAAAAAAAAAATTAAAAATGTTTTTAGTAGATTTTTAGTGAGTCAGTGTATCTTTGTTTCTGAAGGATAAAAGAGATATAAGGTGTGGTAGTTGGTACAAATCAATGACAGTGATGTTATTGTGTAATAACATCACTGTTTCAGGCATACACTGACCAGAGTCCAGGATTCTTTCTTGTCATTATATAATGGCTAATATACCTTGTAAGAGGTCCAGGCTCCGTGTATGAAGCTATTTTGACAGAAGCAGTAATCTTACAAGATCCCAGTCTCTAACAGGTACCTAATTATTATATTTATGACAGACATGAGCAGCCACATATTAGCCCCCAGCAAGCCCACTAACCATACTTGCCCTATACATAGTCAAATTGCCTCTTTCCCTTACCCAGTGACCCCTGATAGGCACATGCCATCACTCTTAAATTCCTCTCCAAAGAAATGTAATCCAGAGACCTACAACAATAGAATGAGTGTAGCAGCAGTCACTCATCAGTTAGTCCCAAATAGTTATCCTATGGATCCTCTCATAGGCCCAATGAGCGAGCAAACTTCTGGCAAGACATAGCACACTATCTACAGGGATAATAGGCCCCATAATTACCATATATGAATGCTTCTGTTCAAAATGATCAACCAGTCTACCCCAGGGTGTTCTCCATGACATTGTTTGCTCAATATCCTAGTTCACAGACCTCATCCTTCCCCCACCTAGAAATGGAAACAGGGTATGGTGTTCAGCCCACATAAGGGGCCAGGGGACAATACATAGGATCATTGCAGTCTGGTAAAAAAAAAGACAAGACTGTGGTCCCTGACCCAAGATGCACCAATCAGAGATGTCAGAAAAGCCTATCAAACCAAATGAAGATTAGGGGCTCCATGCAGTGCATTCTGCTTCATGTCCCCGTATCATCGTTATGACTTGCCTATGTACCAGCAGCCCTATGGAAGGCAAATATAGGGCACTTTATGTTCACATACATGTTAGCACTAATAGGGACCTTTGTAATAGAAACCTCTAGACACATTAGCACTTATAAGTACCTTTGTTATTGTACATAGATACATAGATACATAGATACATAGATACATAGATACATAGACAGTGTCGGCAGATAAGGGCCTATGGCCCACCTAGTCTGCCCATTTGAGCTTGTAAGTTCAGTTTGTTTTCCTAGAAGTCTATTTCCCCTTACCCCTGACCTCTAGAATTACTTTATGTCTATCCCATGCATTCTTAAATCCCGTGATTGTTTCAGCCCCCACCACTTCCTCTGGCAGGGTGTTCCACTTGTCCACCACCCGCTCTGTGAAGAAATTCTTCTCATGTTTCCTCTGAATCGTCCTCCCTCCAACTTCATCCCATGCCCTCTAGTCCTGAAACATCTTTTTCGCTTAAAAATAGTGTTTTCCTGCACCTGTTCCTCCTGTAAGATACTTGTATGTCTCTGTCATGTCCTCTCTCCCTCCTCTCCTCCAGGGAGTACATGTTCAGTTCTTCAACCTGTCTTCATAGGACTTGTGATGCAATCCATGCACCATCTTTGTTGCCCTCCTCTGAACCTTTCTACCCTGTCTATGTCCTTACATAGGTATGGTCTCCAGAACTGTACACTGTACCCAGGTGGGGCCTCACTAGTGTCTTGTATAGCGGAATTATGACCTCCCTTTCCTGCTGGTGATGCCCTGCCTATACATCCCAGCATCCTATTTGCTTTACCTGATGCCTTGTCACACTGTTTCCCTACCTTGGGGTCATCAGGATGACAACCCCAAGATCCCTTTCCTGCTTGGTGCATGCCATATCCTCACCCCCAACTGATATATTGTGCCAGGTTTTTGTGCCCCATATGCATTATCTTGCACTTTGCATTGAATTTCAACTGCCAAACCCTTGACCATTCTTCAAGTTTCTGCAGGTCCTTCTCATTCTCTACACCCTCTGGTGTGTCTACTTTGTTACAGAGCTTTGTGTCATCAGCGAACAGTGAAATTCTGCCTTCTAGATCCTGTGCAATGTCACTGATGAAGATGTTGAATAGGACCGTCCCAGCACTGATCCCTGTGGTACCCCACTGGTCACTCTTCCCTCTGTGGAGTGACAGCCATTTACCACCACCTCTGTGTCCTGCCACCCAGCCAGTTACCTACCCACCACACTACTGTCCTGCCCACACCCATATTCCCCAGTTTGTGTAATAGTCTTCTATGTGGCACAGTGTCAAAGGCCTTGCTGAAGTCCAGATAGGCCACGTCCACTGCCCTCCACTGATCCACCTCCCTAGTCACCCAGTCAAATTCAATGAGGTTGGTCTGACATGACCTCCCCTGGGAAACCATGCTGCCTTGGGTCCTGTAGTCCATTGACAACCAGATGTTCCACCAATCTCTCCTTCAGTAGTGCTTCCATGATCTTTCCCACTACCGAGGTGAGGCTGACTGGTCTGTAGTTCCCTGCTTCCTCTTGTTCCCACTTTTGTATAAGGGACTACATCTGCTGTCCTCCAGTCTTTGGGTACCTCCCTGTTTCCAGTGATTGGCTAAACAGGATAGCCAGAGGTTCAGCCACCACCTCTCTTAGTTCTTTAAGGAACCTGGGTGCACCCATCTGGCCCCATTACTTTATCAACTCTTATTATTTCCAGTTCCTTCAGGACCCTTTCTCTTGTAAAGGGACTTGTGTCCATTTCTGCACCATTCTCACCCCTTGTACTCCTTCAGACCCATTACCCTTCCTTAGTAAAGACTGAGCAGAAATACCTGTTCAATATGTCAGCTTTACTGTTGTCATCCTCCACGGCTCCCATCCTCCCCTTCAGTCTCACTATCCCTCCCTTTGTCTTTCTTTTTTCACTTATGTGCCTGTAAAGGTTTTGTCCCTTCACCCACTGATTTTGCAATGTGTTCTTCTGTCTGAGCTTTGGCTTCCTTACTGACTTCCTGCCTCCCTTTGTTTCTCCTGGTACTTCTCCCTATCCCCTTCTGCCTGTGTCTTTTGTATTGCCTGAATGCAATCTTTTTGGCTTTCACTTTCTTTGCTACCTCTTTGGAAAACCATAATGGTCTCCTCTTCCTTTTCCTCTTGCTAACCTGCTTAATGCATAATTCTGTTGTTCTTATAATCCCCATTTTAAATACTGCCACTTGTTCCTCAACCCTGATTCCTGTCCCATTCCTTAATGCCTCTTTCAAGTATCTCCCATTTTCCCAAAGTCTGCCCCTAAAATCCAGGATACGTGTTTTTGTGTGGTTTGGTTCTGCTCTTTCTGTGATTTCAAACCACAATGACTGGTGGTCACTGTTACCCAGGTGCTCCCCCACTGTTACCCCCATCACACTGTCCCTGTTTGTGAGCACAAGGTCAGTATTGCCTTCTGCCGAGTTGGTTCCATGACCAGTTGCTTGAGGAAGGCACCCTGAAGGGAGTCCAGGATAAATCTGCTCCTAGTTGATGCTGCTGCTGGGATGCTCCAGTCCACGTCTGGAATATTGAAGTCTCCAACCAGTACTACCTCACCCTTGTCTGCCATCCTTTGGATGGCTAGCATCAGCTCCCTATCTGTTTCTTCCTCCTGGGCTGGTGGTCTATAGACCACACCTGTGCGGATGGCTGGCCCCATTTTCCTTTCCAGCTTAACCCACAGTATCTCTCCACCATTTTGTTCCTCCTGGATCTGTGTGGCCCTTATGTCATTTTTCACATACAGTGCCACTCCTCCTCCCTTCCTGCCTGCTCTGTCTCTTCTGAATATGTTGTAGCCAGGTATGGCCATCTCCCAGTCATGGTTATCATTACACCAGGTTTCAGTGATGGCCACAATGTCCAGGTCTGACTGTACCATGACAGCCTCCAGATCTTCCATCTTGTTGCTAAGGCTCCTGGCATTTGCACACATGGCTTTCCATGATTTGACCTCCCTAGACTGCTTCACTGTTCTACTCAGCCCCTTCCTTGGTTGTCATTTATCCCTGGTTCTCCTTGCTGTCTGCCCTTCTGCTGAATTTTGCCCTTTCTGCTTATCCACCTTTTGGACACTAATCTCCATCTTTTGCACACTGCTTTGCAGAGATAGCCACTCCTTTGGTTCACTGGTTCCACTGCTGGCTGTGGGCGTGAGCAAGTAGGTACCCTCCTAGCTGGCCTGCCACCCCACTTTGCTAGTTTAAATGCTTGTCAATGTAGCATTTAAACTTATCATTGAGTCTTGGATTCCCTCCAGGATGGATGCAGGCCGTCAGGCTTGAACAAACCTCCATCCTCCAGGTGGGTCCCAGTCACCAATGAATCCAAACCCTTCCTCACAGCACCAGTTCTTCAACCATGAGTTAAAGTTCCTGGTGCATGCACTCCTATGTTTCCCTTGCTCTCACAGGTAGTACTTCTGAGAAAGTGACAGAAGTAGCTACTTGCTTGAGACCCTCCCCAGTTTCCTAAACTCTTCCTGAACTTCCTTGGCTCCCATTTGCCAAGTCATTAGTACCTAGGTGGATAATGACATCCAGCTCACCCTCCGTCTTGCTTTCCCAGTGATCCCCAGTATCTTCCTTCCATCCCTCCATGCCGTGGCACCTGGTAGGCACCTCACCCTGTCCTCCCTCCTGTGTTCCTAGCTGGATCCTCTTATGATGGAGTCCCCACCAGGATTCACTTCCTCCTCCGGGGTCCACTGCTTTCCCACTGAGGTCACCTCCTTGGCTAACCTCCACATCCTTTCCTTCCACTTCTCTGGGGACCTCTATTTGGTTGTCCTCATTTGCCAGTGTGGCATATGAGTTCTTGAGAGGAATAGGATCTGGGATGTGCCTCTGCCTGACTGCTCTAACCCTCCCTGAGCCCACTGTCATCCAAGTGCTCCTCGTTCTCGGCATCCTTTGAGACAGCTGCATTGGACTGGGTGTCCCTGGATAGGGGTGATGGTACTCCTGACCCAGTTTACTTCCGCTCTGAGTCTGGCTACCTCATCCCACAGTCCAGAGAGATGCATGCAGATAGGGCAGCACCTCAGTGTCCAGAAGGTCTGCCTGAATATGGCTGCCCCACAGCCACTGCATTGCACCCTCCCACATTATACTGCAATTCCACTACTTGTCTGCTACTGAAGCTCTCTTAGTTCTCTTTTTATTAATTTACAGTACTAAAAATCCTGTAACTGATCCTCAGATATATATTTTTTTTAAGGAAAAAGAAACCAATAAATAAATAAATGAGTCAAAACACTTGTGCTGAGGGTGGTCTTCTTCCCCCTTTTGCCTCTCCTACTTCACACCTCTTTCTATACCCTGTGTTTAGCTCCTGTCAATCAGATTTATCAGGGCATATAATTAAGAGTTGGGGAGGGGGCGAAATTTGCAGCAATTAAAGACAGCACAGAATTACACCACCACTATGTTTTAAATTTTCAACAGCCCAAAAACAATTATAAGTAAAGACAACAAAGAAAGAAAGTATAGTGTCACTACAAGCCCACAATCTAAGTTTAAAGAAAAATACCAATTACCAGTTACTCTAAAGCACTGAATTGAATATGTTTCCTTCCTTCTCCTTCTGGCTTCTTCTGAGAAAATAAACCTCTGTTTGCTACTTTAACTGTGACTAAGCCCCACCTCCAGTTATCACGTAGCTGAGGTCAGAGGCCAGACAATTAACACCCTTCACCCAGCTACAGGACAGTCAGACAAGCCAAGATAAAATTTGCAGCAATTAAAGACAGCACATAATTACACCACCACTATGTTTTAAATTTTCAACAGCCCAAAAACAATTATAAGTAAAGACAACAAAGAAAGAAAGTATAGTGTCACTACAAGCCTACAATCTAAGTTTAAAAGAAAAATACCAATTACCAGTTACTCTAAAGCACTGAATTGAATATGTTTCCTTCCTTCCTTCTGGCTTCTTCTGAGAAAATAAACCTCTGTTTGCTACTTTAACTGTGACTAAGCCCCACCTCCAGTTATCACGTAGCTGAGGTCAGAGGCCAGACAATTAACACCCTTCACCCAGCTACAGGACAGTCAGACAAGCCAAGATAAAATTTGCAGCAATTAAAGACAGCACATAATTACACCACCACTATGTTTTAAATTTTCAACAGCCCAAAAACAATTATAAGTAAAGACAACAAAGAAAGAAAGTATAGTGTCACTACAAGCCTACAATCTAAGTTTAAAAGAAAAATACCAATTACCAGTTACTCTAAAGCACTGAATTGAATATGTTTCCTTCCTTCTCCTTCTGGCTTCTTCTTGTATAAATCCTTCTACCTATCTTTTCTGTTAAATATCTGCAATACCAAAAGGAGCTTACCACTTCAGCATCAGTATCATTTACCAGAAAAATAAAACTGCATAAAAATACATAGCTGGCCTATGACAGCTTAAAACACATAAACTCATTATTAGATTACAAGACAATTAGATTACAGTAAATACACCAAGGACAAGGACATTAAAAGTATACAACATTTCACATACAAAATATGGCTCCCCTTTAAGTTCATTTACATAACATTCTAAATATATTTGCTAGAAAAGTTAAACATTCAAAAAAGTGAATCATTTGGTAGTATAAGTAGAGCTCTTAAACAGCCTTTCATATTGGTACAATTTGCTCAAATGCAGCAACGTTCTACAATAAATTAGTGAGACACTTTCCCCACTGCTCTTGCACTTCAAGTGTCAGATGAAGTGTTCTCTTTGTATGAGACTCGTTACTGTGGACACTAACACAAAGGGCCCAATTTCCAAAGGCTGACACAGGGTTTGCATCATGCCCTGCATCAACTCCGATGTTTAGCACAACTGCACCAAACACCTTTGATGCAACTGAACCCAATTTTAGTACATTGGGTGCAGGTGCAACAGTTCTCACAATTCACCGCAGCTTGTGCCAAATATTTGGTGTAAGACCTGTAAAAAGGGTCCCCCAAATGACACAAGTTAGACCAGGTGGAGCTGGTCTAACTTGCAGTATTTGGCACTCCTGACTTGGAATCTCAATCTGTGCCAAAGGAATGACGCAAGCCCCCTGTGCCGTATGTTCAGTACACCAGGGACTTGGGGCATCCACAAGTTATTTTAAAATCAGGCTGCAAGTGTCCAAGCTTGCCAATGGTTTGCCACACCTTTCTATTGATACTTTCATTTTTTGCTTATTTGAGTTAAGAAGAGGCTTGCAGGATTCCATTTGAGGATTGTTAATTTGCTATCCAGAGGGAGTGAAATACTACTGAATTTGCTTTTTACTGTGATTGATCACTGGTGTAGAGACCTAGTGGATATTTTTGCAACTTTTAGGAGTGTACTGCTGGCTGAGGATTGATTTAATTTTTATTCCTGGGTTCAGAGGAGTGGTTTGTATAAGTGGAATGGTCTGTTAAATAGTTGTGCTAGCTGTATTACTGAAAGGAGGGGCAGCACTCAACAGGGTGGTGGGGCAGAGGTGTAGTTGATTGTTTCTGAAGATCACTGGTGGCTGGGAGAGACCCCTTCCCCTCACCCCACCCACCCCAGACATATCATTTCCTTTATACCTGGGCTCTGACATCACCTCTTCAAGAGGGAAGGGTCACAACTCTACCATATCCTTAACAACCCAGCACAGTGCAAAGAGGGTAAGTGCACATACCAAAAAAAAATGATATTGTATATATTACAAGCAAGAAGGGAGAGGGACATGTGGAGAGAGATGCAATGCACTGAATGTGGGGTGGCAGTTTTCCGGGAGATATTCTGGAAGCTGTGTTGCTGCTCTATTTGCAGACAACTGTCAGCTCTGAGGGAGGAGGCTGCATGTCTCCAGGCTGAACAGGCAAGGAGTAGTGAAGCCTCCCCCACCCAAGCAGCACCAGTGCCACTATCGCTGCCTCAGAGGTTGCCAAGAATGAGGAGCAGTTGGAACACAGTATGCTCTGGGAGGGTGAGGGTGGTGGAACAGAGGTGCATTAATCCAGCTGTACCGCTCCACAACTCATATGTCATTGTGTCAGTTCTTCTATGACGGCACCCACAGTGGAGACCAAGGAGGATGCTGGGAACCTCCACAAGGGAGACCCACAGGAGGGTGGCAAGGGACACCACAGGGCAAGAAAACAGCTCCTGGTGGGGGACTCAGTTGTTAGGGGGGTAGAATTGGGGAAGGGAGGGGAGAGGGAGGTAAGGTGCCTGCCTGGTGCCGTGGGTTGGAGGGATAGGAAGGAAATCCTCAGGATTGCAGGAGCAGCATCATGGGAAAGGGAACTAGACATCATTGTCCACTTTGGGACAAATTACCTAGTTGGACATGGGATCAGTGCAGCACAGGAGGAGTTTATGGAGTTGGGGGGGGCCATAGACAGGTAGTACGCATGGTAACTTTCTCAGAGGTGCTGCCTGTCTATGGCATGGGTGAGGCTAGGGCACTCTGCACTACGCAGTTCAATGAATGGTTGAAAGACTGGTTTGGAGCACAGAGTTTTGGCTTCATTGGGAACTAGGGATCCACCTGGAAATATGTGGGTCTATACTGGCACAATGGTCTGCATCTGTCCAGGAAGGGAACTAAGCTCCAAGGTGATAGGTTTAAATGTTTCATTGGCAAGCTTTTAAACTAGCCAAGGGGGAGGTGCTGACAGGGATCAGGAAATTGCACACCTTCCCACATAAAACAAGGTAGTTAGTAAGGTAAACACCAAGGTACAGAGTTCAACAGGGGGCAGGATGGGGTAAATGGAAAAAAAGACAAAGGCAATAATGGCAGCGATGGAGCAAAAAGGGTAATGCCAACATTAAATGGGGGGCGATGAGTAGTCTGGGTAACAAGCTTCCTGATCTAGTGGCCCTGATGGAAGAGGGACACCTGGACATTGTGGCAGTTACAGAAACATAGTACACAGGATGTCAACATACCAAGGTACATAATCTGCAGATGGGACAGGGAGGGTAAAAGAGGAGGAGGAGGAGGAGGAGTAGCTCTCTACATAAGAAAAGGGATCAAAGCAACAGAACTAAAGGATAAATGAGGAGGAGAGGAGGCACTGAGGGTGACCTTCAAGACAGGGAGTGGCACCACAATCCATACATGGATTGTATACAGACCCCCATCTCAGGGGGGGGAATGGACAAGGAAATTATAGAAGGCATCCTCGGAATGGCAGAAAAAGGGGAAATATTGTTGATGAGGGACCTGAATATGCCAGATGTTAACTGGAACACATTTACTGCAGCCACATCTGAGAGCAGGGTCATTCTCGATGCCCTACATGGGGCATGCCTCAGACAGCTAGTGTTGGAACCCACTCGGGAGGGAGCAATCTTGGACATGGTACTCTCAAACAGAGATAGGATCACAGATTTAGAAGTGGGTAGCCATCTGGGAACAAGAGACCACCACACAGTGTGGTTCATGATAAACACAACCATGGAGTCAAGCCATAAAAAAACAAGGATACTGGACTTTAGAAGAGCTAACTCTGGCAAAATGGGTGAGTACCTAGGGAATGCACTAGTAAATGGTCAGAAAGGAGGAGTGGAAGAACAATGGAGAAAAATCAGAACTGCCATCATAGAGGCAACAAGCCTTTGTGTGAAGCAAATAAAGAAAACAAAACGGAGTAAAAAACCACTATGGTTCTCAAAAGAGGTGGCGGGAAAGGTTAGGGAAAAAAAGAGTGCATTCAGGAAGTATAAGGAATCACAGAAGGAGCAGGACAGAGAACTGTACTGGTTAAAGCAGAAGGAAGCGGGGAAGACAGTCAGAATAGTGAAGGCACAAACTGAGGAAAAGATAGCCAACTCAGTTAAGAAGCAGGATAAAACCTTTTACGGGTACATCAGGGAATGAAGGAAGACCAAGAAAGGGATACTGAAGCTTAATAAAGGGGAGGGAAGGTGGGCAGAGGATGACAGTGAAAAGAAAGAGATACCGAACAAATACTTTTGCTCAGTATTCACAAAAGAAGAAGAAGTAGAGGAGGTACCTAAACCAAACAATAGAAGCACTGTGGGCAGGGGGGGTAGACACCAGCCCATTCACAGAAGAAAGGGTACTGAAAGAACTCCTAAAACTCAAGGTGGAAAAAGCAATAGGGTCTGACACTATTCACCCCAGAATTCTAAAAGAACTAAGGGGAGACCTAGTGACAGCACTGACTACCCTTTTTAACAAATTATGAGAGGATGGTGTGGTACCTGAGCACAGGAGGAGGGTGGATGTGATTCCCCTCCACAAAAGTGGGATCAAGGCAGAGGCAGAGGCAGGAAACTACAGACCTGTTAGTTTGACCTCAGTGGTAAGGAAAATGATGGAATCACTTCTGAAAGAAAGAATGGTTGAGTACCTAGAGGCCAGTGGGGCACAGGACCCAAGGCAGCATGGATTCACAACAGGAAGGTCATGTCAGACAAATATAATCAATTTCTTTGACTGAGTGACCAAAGTAGTAGACCAGGGAGGGGCTGTGGATATGGCCTACCTAGACTTTAGCAAGGTATCTGACACAGTCCCACACAAAAGATTAATATACAAGTTGCCAGCCAGGGAGTGGGTCCCAGTGTGGTTGCCTGGGTAACAAACTGGCTGCACAACAGGACACAGAGGGTAATAGTAAATGGAATTCACTCTGAAGAAAGGGGGGTTACTAGTGGTGTACCGCAGAGTTCAGTACTGGGACCGGTCCTCTGTAATGTGTTTATAGGGGACATTGCAGAGGGTCTGGAAGGAAAAGTATGCCTCCTTGCAGATGATGCAAAGTTTTGCAACAGAGTTGATACTCAAGGGGGTGTGGAAAGGATGAGAATGGAGTTGGCAAGGTTGGAGGAATGGTGAAAAGTATAGCAGCTTAGATTCAATGCAGAGAAATGCAAAGCACTGCACCTGGGAAACAAAAACCCAGGTGAAGAGTACTCAATCGGGGGTACTAACAACAACAAAAATGGAAAGGGACCTGGGTAATCATATCAGATGACCTTAAGGTAGGCAAGCAATGTGAGAAGGCAGTAAGGAGAGCTGGGGGAATACTGGGATGCATAGGGAGAGGCATCACCAGTAGAAAACAGGAAGTTGTTATCCCTCTGTACAGACAGTTGGTGAGACCTCATTTGGAGTACTGCATGCAGTTCTGGAGACTCCATCTCCACAAGGACATAGACAGGATGGAGGTGGTCCAGAGGAGGGCAACTGAAATGGTGCAGGGTCTGCAACAGAAGCCATATGAAGAGAGACTAAGAGAGCTTAATATATATACCCTTGAGGAAAGGAGGGAGAGGGGGGACATGATAGAAACTTTGAAGTACCTCAAGGAAATTAACAAAGTCCAAGAGGGGAGCATCTTTCAGGAAAAGTGATGTGCAAGAACAAGGGGACACAATTTAAAGATTGAGGGAGGACGGCTCAGGGGCAATGTGAGGAAATAGTTTTTCACGAAAAGAGTGGTGGATGCATGGAACCGCCTTCCTAAGGAAGTTGTGGGGTCAAAAACAGTTGGGGAATTCAAGAATGCATTGGACAACCATCAGGCAATTATGGTGGGGTGTAGGAGGAAGTAGGTGGTTGGTTAACTAGAGTCTGCAGCTTTTCCAACTGATAGGGAAATGGGCAGACTGGGTGGGCCAAGCAGTCCTTATCTGCAGTCAAAGTTTATGTTTCTTCTATGTTCTATGTAATGTCAAATATCAGTTTCCAAAAATTAAACAAACTGAGGCAGTATCATTTTACATCCCTCTCTTTTATTCAGTTTTATTATGATCCTGAGAAAGTTTTACGATCCATTGGTCCTAGTAGACTTCCTTAGATAAAAAGCCATATGAGTCTGTATAAGACCAGTTAATTGCCTCTATTAATACAACAGCCCTTGATGTCTTTAGCCAGTCAGCCATTAATATAAAGTTTGGAAAAAAAACAGTACCTCTACGGGACAGAACACCTCAGGACAGAAACAAATGAAAACATTTTTAAAAAAAGCCATACACAAGGGCCTGGATGCAGGCAAATCTCTAGGCCATTAACCCATAGTCATCCTCTTCCAAAGAGTATTTTATGCAAAGAACCAACACTTTTGCCCTCAAAAGACTTCAGCAACTACCTTCATACAATTACTCATCTCTTGCTTTCTCTTGTCCAGGTTCCTGGGTTCTTAGGCTCCACTGCACTATCCTACACGTCGGAAACATTCACGGGGGTCAGAAAACAGATATAATGCTCCACTATGCATAGTATTTCTTTTCTTTCAATACTGATACATAAATCACCCACAGGTAAGAAATAAGATACAAGTGGCGTGCATTAGACATTTTTAATACACGGCCAGAGGCATAGTGCCTTCAGTCTCTGGCCATGTGTTAGAAATGTGTAATGCACCCCAACCCCCAGAGTGTCTTATTGTGCTATTAAAATGGAACTTTGTTTTTCTAATTTAAAGTGTCAACTGAAATTAAGAGATTTTATTAGAATAAAAAGTACATTTTTCCATGTAATTTAATATTAAATAGTTCCTCCACCTGTAATGGCTTTGATAATTTTTTTTTGTCCTGTTGGGCTTCTATGGTTGAAGTTTTACATTGTCCCCAATAGTACATAGCCCTCCCAAGCAGGGAGCATTAGCCCACGTACACACACACACACACACACACACACACACACACACACACACACACACACACACGTGCAGTTTTACTGTGGACTTCCTATTTTAAATTGTTTTTGTTGTTTCTCTTCAGCATGTCTAAAAATGCTAGCTCAACAGTAATGTGGGTCATACAGGGTGTGCAGGGAGAATATGTGCTGTTGTCTCAAAAAGCGTGCTTAGGTGGCTTATTGTTTTTTTGTCTTATTTTCCTCATTTATTCTTTGTCAAAATACTGCAACTAAGGAAGGACAGTCCTCAAAAGAAATGCTCATAATGTGCATACTACTTTCCGTAGGTCACACACTGGAGCTGGCAAAGGTGGTAGGGGAAAAACTAGGAGCTGTGGCTGTACAAAAGATCCGAGGTGTGTTTGATTTAAGCAATAATGCCTGACAGGGTGTGTGTCATGCTGGGATAATGTCACGCCTCAGGTGGCTGGGCACGAGGCCACAGGCTGAGTGCATCCAATACCTGCAGCGTGATGTTACCTCACCACGATACATACCCTGGTGGGCATTATTGCTACTAAACAATGGCTCATTCTTATACAGAATTTAAAAAATTAATTTTAAAGAATGTTTTTGTTAGTGTGGAAAAATATTTTTGTTTGGTAAGAGAAGAGGCAAACAATCAATTGGCAAAGAAGGATCATCAAGAGGTTCACAGTGCTGACAGTAGAACCGTGATGTTGTACTGGGATAACGATTTGGGTCCAGCCCAAGACTGACCAATCAGAATCCAGGATTCTTTCTTGCCATTGTATAATTTTCCTTTACAAAGCTGTGATGGTGGTACAATGGCTGTACAAGAGAACCACGGTGTGTTTGATTTTTCTTTTACAAAGCCACGATGGTGGTACAATGGCTATACAAGAGAACCAAGGTGTGTCATTCTGTTACAAAAAAGAACAAAAAAAAGATGTTAGGGATGTGAGTGGGCAAGCCAGCGAGTGGGTTAGTGGGTCGCATTGTCCAAATTATGCATCAACAAAAAAAAATATCAATTCAGAATTTCTATCAACATTTAAGAAACAGCAGTACTGTAAGAGTAATGATGTGCAGACCACTGGGTTTGTGTCTCTGAAGGCACTGTGGCTCTTTGCTGAGTGTGTGATGCCGGCAGTTTCAACTAGGAGGGAGCCGAGTGAATGTTAATGGAGTGAGCGGTAAGCAGCATTGATTGGTTGCGAGGAAACCCAGTATCTTCTAGGGAAGGCTACCTGTGTTGACAGACAAAAAAGAGAGAAACAGGAGCTGCATATGATAAGCAGATCCAGTACCGTGCCCAGACGAATGAACAATGCAGCTAGTGTGTCTTACCATCTACATCTCACTAAGTGTTAGGGAAAAAATGTCTGCCACTAACATTTTTTAAGTTTTTTTTTTTTTTTTAATTCTAAGCACACATTGATTTCTTTTTGCAGCTGCATCCAGCTTGGTGGCACTTGTTTCTAGCCATGCATTAGACACTTCTTATGCATGGCTAGTGCCCAGTCAGATTGCTGAATTTGACATTCCCATTTTATAAGCAACATTAGCATACCTTGTTTTCAAGGAAATGCACTTTTCGACACTTGTAGTATAACCAGATCTATTTTCTGGAGTCGGCAACGGATCATCACGGAGCTCCTAATATCCACTTCTCATGGCTCATCCTCTCTATCTCTAGCTTTTGAGGCTTTCTTGAGGACTCTTCTGCTCTGATCCTTGGTCTCACTTAATTAGTTCAGCAACAGAGTCATGGAAATTAGTATGTCAGCCTAACATTTTGCACCAGGGGCACTTCATCAGAGACCCTGTATAGTAGTACACATGCTTGTCTGCCCTTTTGTAAAATAAGTATACCAATTCCTTATTGTTTCTTATTTTTTCCTTATTTCTGCTATACTTAAACACCCACTTTTCCATACTTTGACAGATAATGAGGAGAGCCTTTCAACAGTGAATGTGCCACTACCAGGATGGGGCCCAAGGCACTGCACCCAAATGAGTCTATCCTTGTATAGCCCTGAACTAAAAATCTGGGTGGCTGTGTGGATCCTACATGCAGCACTGTGAAGGTGATGCCCACAATTGTAAGCTGAAGCAAACAGTACCACAAGATGCCTTATCCCATAGTCCTTATCTGTCAGAGGGAGAGGGGTGTACCGTAGAAGATTGAGGATAAGGGTACTGGGTTAAGGTATCATGTGAGGATAGAGACTGAATATGGGTGACAGTCAAAATGATGACTCATATTCAGCACTATCCCCATCGGCTACCCTGCAAGGGTAGCGACCCTATGTGAAAATGAGCATAAGGAAGGGTGACCGGAAGGTGGGATAGTGAGGAAAAGGGGAGGGATAGGGGAGGGGTTTGTAGGGGATTAATGAGCATGCTGCAGCTGAGCTAGCCATATGGTGTGGTGGTGAGGGTGGCTACCTCTGATGCAGTAGGTACTGGGTTTGGGACTGGGGACTGGCACACAATATTTTGCTGCTGCCTGCGACTGACTTAATTTTTTTTTCCACAATGGGTGTTTCACTCCCTCCCTGATATGCACCCCCTGGAGTTAGTAATCCTTAAGTAGGAGGGTGCGGGGCGCAAAGCCCCTTGCGAGGAGGGTGGGGGCACAGCCCCCCCACATAAACGCTCATTAGTGTTGCCAAATATTAGTTCACGAGAATGTGTATTTCGCCAATTTACTTTTTGCAATATACACTTGCCATAATAGCGACTGCTATTTTGCGATTGCTATTATGACATGGAACCCTGGGTTAATGGGCAAGGCAGAGGTTATCTTTGCCCCTTTTACCAAGCATATTATCTAAGGTGCTGACAACCCCTGGATTACTCCTGTACTCTTCAATCTTATGGCCTCCCGCGATAACCTCTGTCACGAGGTCCTGGCATCTGGTCTCCTTCTGGACAGGCAATGGTACAGGGCAACCAGAAACATTTACACTACAGAAGTCCACCAGGTGAAGGGTGCCTACTTTAACTCTAGCTTCTTTGCATCTTGGAGTGATGTAAGGAAATTTTGGAATAACCCAAAGGACCTTACTGAAAAACCTAACACCCCCCCCGTGTTAAATATTAAAGGGGTCACTACCAAGGACCCCCATCTTATTGCTGATACCTTTAACTCCTCATTTACTGACCTTACTGGGGTACTCCCTACCAATTTCTTTGACAATAACCCTTGCACCCCCATAACTCTAGCACCTCACACACTCCCCCTTTCCACTTTAGGACTATCTCTTTAAGAGAATCTAAGTCTTACCTTGCCCTTACACTTGGGAAATCTAAATTTAGTGGTGACTCACTGGACCTAAAGCTACTCCAGCTGGCCCTTGATGCTGTCCTACCCCCACTTACTAAAATCTTGAATCTCTCTCTCTCTCTCTCTGTCTTGGCCAGTTTCCATCACAATGGAAAGCTGCAGTGGTAACTCCCATACACAAGAGTGGTGACCATGGCACTCATAGTAATTACTGTCCCATGGCTGGCCCGGTGGCGCTGAGGGTTGAGGCGCTGGTCGCTACACCTCGCGTCGTACCGGCGACCCATGTTAGGGAATGGGCTGTAGGGTTTGCCGGGGGTCAGTGGGGAGATGGATTGAGCACGGACTGCTCTCTCCATCTCTGGGGTGGGGGATTCGGTGAAGTGCTTGCCTGACCCCTAGCCCGGAGGCTGGGGATTGACAACATGCAGCCGCCAAAGCTAAGAGCGGTAGATGTGGCAGGCAGCTTATTCGCGGGGAGGTAATGGCGCACTCAGTTACTGGCGTCATTGCACGCCATGCTCGCCGGGAGGAAAATAAAAGAAAAATGGAGCCCGCAGCACGACATCATTCTCAGCGCCATTTCCTGGAGGGCAGCCTCCCTGGCATGGATCCAGTGGGAATTGAGTTAAGTCGCTCCCCACCACCCTGCTGCGAAGGGTAAGTCTGGGGTGCTGAAGGAGGGGTCTCATGTCCGGGGATGGCGCTGGGGGAACGACGGAGTGCGGGGGGAGGTGTTGTAGCCGGAGAGAAATAACATCCTAAAAAAAAAAAAAAAAAAATTACTGTCCCATCTCAATCCTCCCCCAATCTCCAAAGCCCTTGAATGTATAGTTTCATATCAATGATCTGACCACCTCTCCAAGTACAGTCTACTGTGTGATCAGCAACATGGCTTTAGAAAGGGACGTAGTACTACCACTGCCCTTCTAGAGTTTACAGACTTTATTCACAAAGCCCTGGATTATGGTCATTTGGTGAGGACTGTGTACATAGACCTGACAAAAGCATCTGACACAGTCAATCATGCCCTCCACATTATATCACTCTCATCCCTGTGCCTCTCCCAAGAGGCAACCAACTGGTTCTCCAATTATCTTAGTGGGAGATCTCAACAAGTAAAAATCCTTGACACCCTCTCCTCCAGTCAACCTGTTCATTGTGGGGTCCCACAAGGATCCACACTTGGACCGCTACTGTTCAGTTTATTCCTCAATACACTTCCCCTTACTTGCTCTGGTAACATGCTTATTTATGCGAACGACACTGTTATCTTCTCTGATCCCCTTCTTTTGGAATATACAGTAATCTGCAAAAGTACTTTGCAGAAACCGAAATGTGGTTCTCACTCCACAGGCTCATCATTAATTACAAAAAGACCAAAGTAGTGAAGTTTGCCAACCCCCAAAACAAGTATAGTGCTCAGACCCTAAATATTCTTAATAGCCTCCATCAACCTCTTGAGCAAGTCGGTAGCTTAAAATATCTTAGTATCACCCTGGACTAGTCCCTCTCCTACCTAGGGCATGTAAATCTGACCTGTAAAGCAGTGAATACCAGAATCGGTTTACTTTATAGACACACCTCTTGTTTGACACCCGACACTCTCCAGTACACCATTACAAGTTCAGTCCTATCCATTGCAGATTATGGTTTAGTTATTTATGGCTCTGCAACCAAAATGACACTCAACAGGATCAAGGTTGCATTTAACAAAGTTTGTTGCCTTGTAGCTGGTGGGCATAGTCTCACCCACACCTGTGACCTCTACAATCAAGCAAACTGGCTGAGTCTTAGTGGAAGAGTACAATACCATACCTGTCTGCTAGCTCAAAAATTGATCCTTGGCCACGCTCCCACCAGCTTCTCACTGTTGCCCCTGCTCCCAGTGCCACACATAGCTCCTGCAAGGTATCCTTTTTTGTCCTTTTCTATAGGACTGCCCAGGGACAAAGGCCTTTATGTTTAGGGCCCCTATCTGGCTAAATAGTCTTCTTACTGAGGTCCTAGTCAGGCTCTTTTAAACTTAAACTCCGGCAACACCTTCTTAACTTAAATAGGTGCAACTGTCCCTAGCACACCATCCTTTTCTCCCTTCTGCTTCCTCTCTCTCCCCTAATTGTACCTCCCTCTGTCTTGCTCACCTTGTCCTCTCCATCCTGCCTGCTCCTGCCCTCTACCTCACCTTTCTCCCTTCCTCCCCTCTCTTCCTTTGTCCCCCCCCCCTTCTTCACTCTCTTCTCCCTGCTCACTCTTGCTCCCCTTTTCCCCACCTTTGTTTTCCTCCCTACAACTTTTGTGACAACATCCCCTGGACTGCCTATTCCCCCATTGTTTCAGGCTCCCGAGTCCCTGATACTGCCTCTCTGTATTACCCTAGCCCTCCATTAGTGATTCTTTGTTATCTCTCTTATTCTCTACCAGTTGTTATGACAACTGCCCCTCTATTTCTACCTTATTTCCTCTTTTTCTTACTCCTCCTTGCTGGTCACTTTATTTCCTCAAGCAAACAAACTGGGCAATGACACTGTCACTGCCCTGTTTTGTAATTAGTAGCCACACTATTATAATGTGTGTCAAAAGCTACACTGTTATAATGTATGTAAAGTTTTCATCCTAGTTTTAATGTGTTTTGTGTTCTACATTTATGTACCAACTGTTTTTGCACTGCCTTGTTGTATTGTACTGCTAATTTGTTTTGATGTGGAGCCTTTGTAAATGATCCTCTGACTCAAAAGTTTGTAATTCTGAGATATAAATAAATAAATAAAATATATTTCCATACAGTTTTACCCCCTGCAAGGCAAACTCTTGTCAACCCTTTGAGCCAACTTTAAACATCAGTTTTCCTCCTGTGTCTCTTATGCCCCACTTGTTCCCACTGCTGAAAACATCACTTTTATTCCCCACATTCACTCATTTCTGTTAGGAGGTATTCAAAAGTGTCAACCTACCAGACAGCCCCAGTGTCAACCTTCCACAGAGCCTCGGGGATATGCAAAACAGAAAATGTGTCAGTTTTGTGCCTTCACAGATCAGCACTGCTGTTTCCTACATGTGTGCTAAGTTACCTTGGAGGTGGAGGGTATATGGGTATGTTGTTCATCCTCATGTCACAGTCCTTTCCTCATCACTCCCTGCATTGTCCTGTGAGGTTATGCTGCTCAGGGGGAGGGGGGTGGCAACTCACAGCAAGATTCCCTGTGAGGAGTTACCAGCTTGCACTTATCAGTGGAGGTTTCCGTTATGATACTCTGGATAATTTCCAGTTCTGAGTATTAAGATGTGGTGTTTTCTGTCCTGACCAAGCTGTGATGCTCAGCTTTAGTGAGATGGTGGCAGCAGAGAGTGGTATCTGTCGGGTGGCATTCTAGGCCCATCTAGGACAATTTCTATGGTTTCGATGTTTACCTTACTACCTTTACATAAAAAAAAATCCTTTAGTGCTTATCTGCATAGCAGGACACCATGTCATGGAAGGGTACTTTATTTTTAGAAAATGGGGAAAGAAAATTCTCTCTTCTGATTGGCCGAGACACTTATTTAGGTGGGCATCTATCAGACAATAGATGCTCACCAAATAAAAAGCCCCAGCTCAAACCTTCCTGATAGCCAGGAAAAGTATCCTTGTGCCCAGTACCCTGCTTCCTCATTGGCTGAAGTGCTAGACACACAGTAGAATGTTTATTTTAAAATGCCCGCCATTTTTTTATTTCCCTTAGCGAGAGCCGAGAACTGACTCCAGTCCTACAGCCATTTTCTCGATATATCCTCAGCTAAATACCCCAAAATAAATAATAAAAAAAAGAAACACATTTCTTGACACGTTTTTTTCTCCCAGCACCAAGTCAAAGATTTTAAATTGAAACGGCACCCCGCTCCGGGCTACTCCACTGCTATCAAGCTGACAGCCGGTCTCCTCCTCTCCTCCCCCGTCTGTGTCGGCGACAACCCATAAAACAAAAAGAACAATAATTTTTTTTGTAAAATCTCATAAGTGAAGCCATTTGAGTTTGCCTACATTGCCTCTAACAGCAGCCACAGTAAGGTCTACTGTCCCTCTTGTCTTCACACTCCCGGTCTTCGGGCTCAGAACAGGGTAAGAACTTAATCCCGGTCCTCAAAATATGCAGCGCAGCAGTGTTGGACCAGGAAGGGAGCAGTGCACGGTACGGGAAGAGTGAAGGACGGATAATGTTAAATGGGAGGAGACGCTGGGTTCGAGTTGAACAGATTTAGTTTCTAAATGAAGGAGTGTGAAGGCGCAAGCGACTGACACCAGGTGTGGGGGCTGTGACTGTGGCAGGACCGGAGACTATGAGCTGGGGCTCCATGGTTGGGGTGGCGGGAGCCCAAGTAACGGCAGCATTTTAGCGACTGACAAGGCAAACCCATGTTTGAAAAGGAAACCTAGAGTGGGCGACAGAAGAATCTTCCTCGAGCTACATAAAGCAGTGACAAGACCAAAGAGTTGCCGGTATATAAGGGAGCCCAAGTGGAGTGTAGATGTTATCAGAAAGCAGGTGAGTGGGCAGGCGTGTTGTGGAAAAATGTGACATATACAAAATGTAATTTATTTGTTTGTTGTGGGAGGAGACATATGAACATACATACAAAGATACAGTCTTGTGAGATGTGGAAGTAAGTCAGAATTTGCTGGTAAGGGGGTTGTGATGTCATTTCGCAAAGTGGACTTCAGGCAGGGCCTAGCTGCAAGTGATTCGGGCATCGATTATAAAACATGTTAAAAGATCTGAGTAAGCTACCAATCTACTTAAGCCCTGAGTGCATTTGCGGTTGGGAGGTGGTAACCATGACAACTATCTCTAAAGTAAGAACTACAGAAGCTGCATTGGGACAGAAGTCCCTAGGTAAAAAAAAAAAAACACTGTGTTAATGTAGGTGGAGGAACTATTTTATTACAAAATAATTCAAACAGCTGAGAGTTTTAACATGTAAACATAAAAATATGTGTTTTTAACAAACGTAATTCAGTGGTCCATTTTCTAAGTGTAATAATACCCTCCAGGGTGGGTGGTATGGGCTATACCGGACCTTTCAGGGGTTATAAGGCCCTCCGCCTGTGGTGTTGGGCCTCATTACACCCCTGGGCGGTCCAGTATAGCCCAATACCGCCCACCCTATCGGGTATTATTGCTTACATAGATTTTACCACAGCCTGGTGAGCTGACAGCTTAAATAAATGAAGCGCCATGTTTCGCACAATGCATTTATCATGTGACCGTGTCTTTTTGTGGCAGACCTGTACTACCCATTGGCGCCAGCTCTGTGCTTTTCCAGCAGCAACTGTTAGAGCAGGATTCTAAAACTAAGCACTGCCAGCTTTACAGTTCTGAAGCAGAGCTTGAGTCTGGCACAAGGCAGGAACACAAAAACAACATGACTAGTTTTACTGTTCACACCATGGGGGGGAGTGGAAGTGGAGAGGGGGGCTAACTGCGATCAGAGAGGGTGAGTGGGAAGGAATCAGCCCTGCCACCTCCCCTACAGCTTACATCTATGGATGTTGAGATAGTAAATTATTTTGGAAACAAGTGGTCCCCTTTCAAAGTATACCCCAAGTGCATCTTGAATTGAAACTGTACCACATGCTATTCAGCTTAGGCAAAAAAAAATGAGCATTGTAATGCTAGAAATCACAGAGTGAAGGGAAGTTTGGAATGGCAGCCCTGGGCGGTCTGAAATGAAACTAAGCACAGACTGCAAGTGGCTGTAACTTGCTTCAGTTAAAAATGTTATAATCTGAAGCTAGAAACAAGCAGGAAACTGAAACCTAGTTGTTCTAATTCCAGTAATGAAATAATTTATTTAGGAACACAAGATCCTAAGCCCCTGAGGAAGCCCAGTGTTGGGTGAAACATTGGGCGTACCTAGGGGATCATGGTGTTCTAAGAAAATATTACAGTAAAACTACATTTCTTATGATGAACTGAGTGGCTGGTCTCCAGATACTTTTTTTTTCTACATTGAGGTCAACCGTTCAACCAGCCCCCAATAGGAACATTTGGACTACTTTATACAAAGGGCACCCATCCACATTCTCTTCCTTGACTGCACCCTGTGGACATTAAACCTATGTGAGTAGCCTTAAATCATGTAATCCTATCAGTCTTTGCATGAGACTAGGGGTGCAGGAGTATGCTGTTCTTTCTAACAAAGATTGGGGGGATGGATTCTCTGGCATGTTTTAATTGAGGCAGGTGGAGAGATGTAATCAATGTAATTTTACATGGTGCTCATCAGAAGCCTTACCGCTTTCTCATGGTGGTGAAGCACCAGGTAACACCTCCTCACCATCCACCATTGGGCAGACAGGCAAGCTTCAAAATATTTTGAGGCAGCTGTCTGTAACCTGCCTTGAAGAGTCTCAGGAATATGGAAGTGGTGACATCCCTAAGTCAGTCAGCCCATACCTACTGACCATTTGAAGCAGTTGTCAGCAGAATTGTGGTTCCCCATCAACTATCTAGGAGGATCATGAGGTCTCACTTCATTATCATTTTCTCCAGCTCAAAATGCTGTTGAAATTTTAGCCTCTCCAGTACCACTGTCTCTGAGGTCTTATGATGCACTCTCTGATATGCAGTCTCTTCTTGTCTCTCCAGTACCAGCTGATGTGATTTCTCTTGGACTCCTGATCCCTCCTGTAGTTCTGATGACTCATCCCCTGCTACAGCTGCCTCTGCTTAGCTGCCTTCCATCAGTGCCTGTACCAAGCCCACTTTGAATGACCCTTTAGATGCTAGTCTTTATGAACCACAGAAGTTCTGCAGTGAAGGCACTGTCATCCCTTGGTGTTTGTGTGCAATATTGCTGCTTTGCAAACAGTTCTCTTTTACTTGGATTGAGTCTTCTGTTTTCTTCCTTCACACGGTTAAAAATCCCAACCATTGTGCCACCAATATGAAATGGTTATGCTCACTCTCAAGTATTTTACACAATGGTATGCAGCCATCCTTTTGTGGGACAGACCAAGGGGAACATTTTCAGGCTCTCCATTTTGGACTGGCAACCATATTGCATCCTCCAGGGTAAGGCTTGCCTGCTTTTAGGTTGCCAGTGCAGTCCTATAACTTTTCACCCCTGGATATCCAAGTCTGCCTTTGATAGCTGTGTCTTCAGTAGGCTGAAGTCACAGTATTAAATATGGAATTCAAGCCACACACTGAAGATGTTATATGAAAAAATATCTGTTTATTTACTATTTACAGAGGTTGGTTCCAGTATATGTTAGTTTGCAGATGGACACAAGATTCACTGAGTTCTTCCAGATGTTCTTTTCTGAGCACAGGGTATCTTCTTATTAAAACAATGTTACAAACAGCTTTTTCCAAATTAGACTGACCCTCTCTCTCCTGTAACTAACTTTGTCATCCTCTCTGATTCAGCAAAAGTGTGAGAAAGTATTTTTGAACTTCTGCATCCTTTCTGTATACCTCATTTGGCCACATACCAGACTTCCTCCCCTGCTGGCTATAGTTCCTTGCTGTCCCTCTAGAAAGTGACAACTGTGACAAGTTATTCCTCTGACTGATGCAACCTTGCAAGCTTTCCCAGGCATCCCATCTCCCTGTAGAAATACAAAGAAAAAAAATACATGTCTACATTGCCTACTAATCCAACTATAGGATCACCCAGGATACCACATGTCACACAGGGGAAACCAGAACTGGGCACAAGCTGAAAAAGCATTCCTAGCAGGCTGGGAATCAAGACATGGCCCCCAAACCACCACTCTGGGACCCCTTCTCCCCCCACCAGTTGGCCCAAGCAGGCTGTGGCCCCAGTCCAGTACCTCCTAATCATGATTGTACCCTGTGTCATGTTACCTGTGAAAGGTATAATATGCTGTGGGAAACATTACAGCACCAACTGTACTGGATGCTACTAACACCAGCTTCCTTAAAGGAGGCAGTTGATTTAATAAAGTACACTGAATTTAATTCTTAATTTTGGGGCCTGTGTAAGTAAGTAGAAGTCAGTGTTTTGGTTCTCTGTTTTGGGGGGTTGACTTTTCTTAGTGTAACTTTTATTTGCCAGGGAGGAAATCTAGCTGGGAGAATAGTTGCAGTCATTTGTGACTAGACCTGTTACTTAGACTCTGTGAATCAGGTGTCTGAAAGAAAGGAAGGCACTCACCGTGGTGGTGGTTCAGAGTTGTAGTTGATTGTTTCTGGAGGCCACAGGCTTAGTCACACCCACTCTACTCCTCACCCAACCCACCCCAAGGGCAACATTTCCTTTATATCTGGGGGTTCTGACATCACTTCCCCAAAAGTGCAAAGGACATACACCTGTTCATATCCTTAAAGGCAAGCACACTGACTAGTGGGTGAACACACTCACACACCTGCACACACTAAAAAATAACATCTTAAACAGGAAGGGAGACAGACATGTGGAGAGTGGTACAATGCACTGGGTGTGGAGTGGCAGTCTTCTGGGAGATGTTCTGGAGGCTGTGTTACTGCCCTATTTACAGGCACCTCTCTGATCTGATGGAGGAGGTGGCCCATATCCATGCTGACCTGGCTAGGATTCAGAAAACCTCCTTCCCACCCAGGGACCACCCAAGCCACCACCACTGCCTCAGTGGTTGCCAAAAAAGAGGAGTGACTGGACCACAGTGGGCTCAGGGAGGGTGAGGGTAGTGGAACAGAGGTGCATCCTTTCAGTTGTGCCTCTCCACAGTACATTAGCCATTCTGGTGGAGCATGGTTCCTCTATGGGGGCACCTGCAGTGGAGAGCAAAGAGGATGCTGGGAACCTCCACAAAGGAGACCCACAGGAGGGTGGCAGGGGAAGGAAACAACTCCAGGTTGAGGACTCAGTCCTTAGGTGGTAGAACTGGGGGAGGGAGGGGAGAGGGAGGCAAGGTGCCTGCCCAGTGCCATGGCTTGGAGGGACAGGAAGTGAATTTATTTATTTATTTTATTTAGTCAGTCATATGAATTACAACCCTTTGAGTCATAGACTAATTTACAAAGGCTCCATGTCAGCATAGTCATGCATTCAGAGGTAGTACATTAGTGGGATATCACATTTCAAGTATTTACATACAATAGCCAAGGTGGCTGAAAATCTGTACGTGTAGTAGCTAGGGTATTGATATTATTACAGTGGAACAATTATAGAGCAAGTGCAGCCTCTGAGGCATTGTCGTATTGTAGGAACAGTGATCAATACATTAGTGAGACAACACTGTTTAAGCAAAGTAATAGCATGGGTGGCTGTTGACCTATACATTTAGTAGCTAGGGTATTGGTATTAGTACAGGAGATATAGTTAAAGTGTGGGTGCAGCCACTGGGGCATTGTCATATATCAGATACAGAGATCAGCAGCAAAGATGTCCTATACATTTAGTCCTACACAATTGGTAGCAATGTCAAAGGGGAGTGGCCTAGTGCAGCTCTGTGCAGGTCAGTTAGGAGGATTAGCAACTGCACTGGCATTGGCGCAAGGAAAGAATTTGTATTTTTAGGATGGTCTTGAAGTGTCCTAGATTAGGAATGGAGGTTATGGCTGGGGGGGAGCTCACTGTACCAGGCGGGAGCTCTGTAGAGGAATGATCTCTGAGCTAGGGAGGTTCTGACCCTGGGCACAGTCCACAGATGTTTGTTGGCAGAACGAGTGGACACAATGCGGGCACATGAAAACAGTGAGGCTGAGAACCCCATTGGATTTAACCCTATGTAACCCCCACCCAGGTATGCCATTTCTATCTGACAGCAATACCAGGTGGGCTGGGTTTGGGAAGGGATATGTCACTCGGCACATTGGCTGGGTTTGGCTACTCTGCAACAGGGGCACCCAAGTAACTCCGGACAAAGGAAGCAATAACTGTAATGTCCAATACCAGAAGTGGAATTCTAAAGTGTGGCTTTTATTCACATCCAACAGAATAAACGAAGCATAGATGGACCCCCACGGGGCTACATTCCTGGCAATGCAGATTTATGGAGATCAGAATGCATCCTCATTCACTTTAGCCCTCAGGCTCTGAAACACACTGGGCACACAGCCCAAACTTGTACGCTGCTCTGGGTTTTCCCTAGTTTGGCTCCCTTGCCAGTCACTTGGACACTTTCCATATAGCATGGAAACATTTACAGGTGGCTCCCTAAACCACCTATGAGCACTTCTGCTCCATCAGGGAATCTTCCTCATAAGTCCCATGTCTGGGTACTTTTCTCAGGCACTGGCCAAATACCTGAGAGAAAGCAACAGGTGTCCCAAAGTAAACCCATAGAGGTGAATTTGGTTACTACTGATGAGTGATCTCCCACCTCTCGCTCCCATAATTCATACCCGGCCATTTCTCTGAACTGTAACACCTCATCCTTTAAAACACTTTGCTGTGTAGATTCTTTTTAAATGTATTCACTTTCAATCTACTGTCTTTACGTCTCATTTGTGCTGAACTTGAACATACTTAATAAATGGCCGTGTCCATTACTCTAGACCCCCCACAGAGTTAAGCAGTCCAATCCCCACATCTTCCAAACTGTACTTGGCTGTCTTTTCCTGACCCCTCAGTAACAGTCACTTTAGTTTCATCTCATTTCAGGTGAAAACACATGGCCCTTTAGCAGAGCAAACTCATCCCTTGGTTGCAGGTGCCCCACAGGCGTTTTCTCCTCAAAGGAAATCTCGTCCAGAACTTCTGGTGCCTCAGCATGAACTTAAATCAGGCAGCTTCTTTTTTCCTAGCCGGACCAGGGGAGTTGCTCCTAGAAGCAGGCTGATTCCTTCCCCCCATCGCAGCAGGGATGGGGCCCTGAACCACTGAAAGCGGTCTCTACTACTTCAATGTGTTCTTCTTGTGCTCCTCTTCAGGTGAGAACACACACCTATACCAAAAAAATAGCTCTGACAGAGCTTAGAGCTCTGAGGGCCTGCTTACAGCAGAGCACCTCTACTACAGACTGCAACAGACTCTACTCAACTCACTTCAAATTCCCCAACATTCTACTCTACCCTCCAACTGCAACATTCCAGTGTGGCTTATGCAGCTGCGACACTTCTAAAATGATGTCATCCCTCAGTCTCAGCTGAGACTGAGAACAGAGTGAGACAGTGTGAAATCCATTTAACTGGAGTTTCACAAGCTGCCTTCCCTGCCTACCACTAGGTCTTACTGGGATTCTAGTAACCCCGGGTAACAGGGGGGTTACACCTAGGTGGACTTTTTTGGTAAGGAGACAGGATTGATATTGCAGTCTTTCCTCCAGGGTGAGAATGCTCATTAGAACATAGAGGGTGCAAGTATGGGAGCGTTTATCTGCACCTAGGAGGAGTCAGCACACTTTATTAATGGCTATGTGAATTTTGTTTAGGGTGGTGTTGTCCGCAGCAGAGTAGATGGGGAGCCCATAGTCAATGAGAGAGAGGATAGAAGAGGTGATAGCCAGATTGAGAGCCTCTGGTGTCAGGCAGTCTTTGTGCCGGTATAGGAGGCCGATGCGGGTATTAATGGCTGAGATCAGGATGTTAAAGTGGGCATGGAAGGATAGGGAGGTGTAAAAGGTAAGGCTGAGGTATTTATAAGTGAGTACTTGTTCCAGGGGGAGGTGAGTGTGGGAGAGGATTTTTAGTTCAGTGTCCTTAGCCTTGCTCTGCCGGTGGGCAAATTTCATGGCTTTTGTTTTTTTGATGTTGACCACAAGTCTGCGACTGGTGAACCAACTTTCAATCTGATTGAATGAGTCTTGGAGGGAGGACTGTAGGTTGTCAGGGCAAGGGTATGCGGCATAGAGAACTGCATCATCAGCATATAGCAGCAAGTTACCGGAGCAGGATTTGGGTAGTGCATTTAAATAGATACTAAAGAGTAGGGGGCCCAATATGGATCCCTGGGGGACCCCTGAGCAGACAGACAGGGTGGAAAATAGGGTATCATTTATCTTAACACATTGGAATCTGGAAATAAGGTAGCTATTGAACCAAGAGAGTGGTCCGCATGATAGACCAGTGTGGTGGAGTGTGTCCAGGAGAAGGTGGTGGGAGACCGTATCAAAGGCCTTAGAGAGGTCCACGAAGATGGCTCCAGCCAGATGTTTACGGTCAAGGGCAGAGTTAATGAAATTGGAGAATTTGATGAGGGTGGTGGTTATGCTATGGCCTGAAATGAAGCCATATTCACTGCATGATAAATTGTGGGCTCTCAGATACTCAGTGAGTTGGTTGGAAATGATTTTTTCAAGGGCTTTTGAGAGAGGGAGAAGGATGGATATGGGCCGATAGTTGTTTGGGTTGGTATTGTCTCCACTTTTTAGTACTGGGGTAATTGTAGCAGCTTTCCAGGCTGCTGGGAATTGCCCCAAGCATAAGGAGTGGTTAAGGAGGTCGGTCAGGGGGAAAGGACAGTGTCAAGAACCAGGTAGAGGATTTTCATGTGAAAGGAGTCTTTGCAATAGTTGGAGCCACTGAGAGCTTTGGAGAGGTAGGATTTGGCTTCCTGCTTTGTAATGACCCTGAGGTAGAAAGGGGGGTACTGGAGGTTTGGTTCAGAGGAGGCTGAGATAGGGTAGAAAAAGTCACTCAGGAGGACTGTACTAAGATCAGAAAAGGTTGAGTTAAGGCAGTTAGCGATAGCCTGTGAGTCGGTTGAGGAGGCATTGTTGATGCAGAACTGGGAGGGTGGGGGTAGGAGGGACTTGCCATTAAGTTCTTAAATGTTGTCCCAAAACTTTCATGCACTCCCCCAGGAAGAAGCCAGGGTTCTTTATAGTATTCAGCCTTGGCCTTGTGTATGGCCCAGGTGCACCTATTGCGTTCTGCTCTGTAGGGTAGTCTGCCTGCTTGGGAGCCAGATTCAATGGCACTATGCCAGAGGTCATCCCTTTGTTTTAGTTGCTGCTGTAAAGATGGCATGATCCAAGGGACATTATATTTTACAGTTTTCATTTTAGTCAGGGGGCAAAAATGTCACATGCTTTGTTGAAAGAGCATGTGAAGTAATCAAGGGCCAGGTCAATGTTAGGGGCCTGGGTTATAGGGGCCCAGCCCCACTGGGCCAGATAGTGTTTGATTTTTCAAAGGTCACCTGATCGTACGCGCCTGCAGGTGGAAACACTAGGTTGGGGTCAGGGCAGGTGACACAACCAGGAGCAGAGGATAGGGGAGTGGTCACTTAGAGAGTCTAGGAGGATCACTAGATCAGAGATTCTATGTGGTTGGTTAGTTAATAGTATGTCTAGTAGGGTCTGGGAGCCATTTGTGGTGTTTACCCTGGTGGGTTGGTGGACCAGCTGGGTATGATCCAGTGCCACAAAGGCATCCTTGATGGCAGCGGCCACATTGGCGAGCCAGTTTACATTTAGATCACCAACCAGGATATGCTCTATTTTTGGAGGGAGTTTGGAAATATAGTTTGTGAGGTATTGCATGGCCATAGCTTGGTTGCGTGGAGGAACATATGCCACTGTGATGGTTAGAGGAGCCCTAGCGGGTCCAAGGTAAGTTTTATGGATAAGGTTTGAGCGCCGTGGTCTAGCGAGGGGATTGGGAGAGCTTGGTTCAGTAGGGAGTCTCGAACACAGAAGGCACATCCCCCACCCCGTTTTCCCCCTCTGTCAGCTCTGTTTAGAGTAAAGCCTGGGAAGCTGAATCTGTTTTTTTTTTTTTGAGAGCCATGTTTCAGTGAGCACAAGGACATCCGGCTGGTGTTGCGCTAGCCAGCTTTGGAGAGATGCAGTTTTTTTGGGAAGGCTGCAGATATTCATAGCAGCAATGCACAGCCCTTGGTGTAGTTTCTGTTGACTATTGGTGGTGGGGCCTGGGTTGGGGTGAATATTTCTGGACATGAGAAGTAGTAGGGCTATGACCCTGAGGAGAGCGAGGGACCGCCATTTGATGATTGGGTGCAGGTGAGGCACATGTTTAGAGAGAGTAGCACAGGGAATGGGTAAGTTGAGGAGGGCAGGAAAGTTAAGGCAGATGAGTCGGTAGGGGGGTTTGGGGTGCGTGAGTAGATGGCAGGTTAAGCGGGGAGGGTGGATGTTTGTCAGATGTTGACAGGGTGGGTGGACGGTGGTAATAGGTAGAGAAGGTAAGGGGTGAGGTGGGTGTATGGGTGGGGGGATGGCTATCTAACCCTTTAAGGAGTATGATAAGTGTAATTGGTAGAAGATAGGATAGTTTGCTGGGGAATAGGAGGTTGGGCAGTGGGCAGTGGGTGCTGCTATACTGGTTCCGGTTTAAGGGGAGCAGACTGACACCTATCATTGTGGTGGTTTCAGTAGTGCAGCAGTAGGGTGATGGACTTTGGTGCAGGAAATAGCAAGTTCAAATCCTAGAGGGGTAGAGCTGTTGACACTGGTGGTAAAGGTTCAGTGTTTGAGGCCTGCAGGGGCACTAAAAGAAATTTATTGTAGCAGTCTTTGGGGTCAGAGGCCTTGACAGCCTTAAAAAACTTTGAGTAATTTAGCTGGATTTGTTGGGTTACTGGTTGAGTTACTGACTCTGGAGGCAAAGGTATAGTGTTTGGACCTATGAAAATTTATTGCAGCAGACTATGGAGTCAGAGGTATTAAGAGCTTTGAAAAGAGTGAGTAGTTTAGCCTGATTAGCTGGTTTACTGGTAGAGCTGCTGCCTCTGGTGGCAAGGGTACAGGGTTTGAGACTTGCAGTGAGACAGAACATTAGTATTTTTGCTGAGTATGGAGGCAAAAGGCTTAAGAGCTTTGAAACAGAGATAAATACTGGCCTAATTAGTTGGCTTGGAGGTAGGGCTGCTGACTTTGGAGTCAGGGGTACAGGGTTTGAGACCTACTGAGGACAGTAGTGAAACTAAGAGCAGTGGTGACTACTAGTGGATGGGGAACTGATATTAGCAGGAGCTAGGGAGTGGTACTGGCAGGGAAAGTGGAGCAACCTCTAGTGGTCACAGAATATAAGCTGTAAATGGGAAAGTGAACACAGGAAGGAGAGGTCACGTGATATGTCATGTGATCCTGCAGCAGCAATAAATGTAGAGCTGACCCTGGGTGGGTGAGCCAGTGCTGATGGGGTAACACCTCTCCACAAGCAGGCTGGAAGAAAGGAGGCTTTACCTCTTAAGGCTCTCTGCACTTCCCCTGTTATAGGCTCCTCAGCTGGCCAGTGCCATGGGAGCAGCTGCAGAGCAGCTGCAGAGGGGAAGGAGCTGGATGTCACTGTCCACCTAGGAACAAATTACCTGAATGGGAGTGGGATCAGAGCAATGCAGCAGGAGATTGTGGAGTTGGGAAGGGGCCTTAGACAAGTAGCACACATGGTAACTTTCTCAGAAGTGCTACCTGTCTATGGCATGGGTGAGGCTAGGGTACTCTGCACCATAGGATTTAATGACTGGTTGAAAAACTGGTGTAGAGCCCAGGAGACGGCCTACTTGGGACTGGGCCTGCACCTGAGTGGGCGCAGCCCTCATACAGGTGCGATGGTTCACATCTGTTCCCGGAGGGGAACCAGGATCCTAGGTGATAGGTTTAAATGCTTCAGTGGCAAGCATTTAAACTAGCCAAGGGGGAGGCACTGAAGGGAAGCAGGAAAATCCCAGCCCCAGCCGCACAAAACAGGGTAGTTAGTGAAGTACTGTAGACATAAAGGTAGACAAGTTAATAGGGAGCAGGACAGGGGTAAATCCAGAAAAAGGCAAAGGCAGTAAATACAGGGATGGACCTAAAAGAGGTAAGGCCATCAAAACATGGAGGGCAATGAGTACCAATGCTCATAGTCTGGGTAACAAGCTCCCTGAACTGGTGACCTTGATTGAAGAGGGACACCTGGATATCATGGTAGTCACAGAAACATGGTGCACAGAGAACCATGACTGGGATGTCAACATACCAGGGTACACAATCTACAGAAGGGAAAGGGAGGGTAAAAGAGGAGGGGAAGTATCTCTCTACATAAGGGAAGGAATCAAAGCAACAGAACTAAAGAGTAAACAGGGAGGGGAGGAGGCACTGTGAGTCACCCTGGAGACAGGAAATGGCACCACAATCTACACTGGGATTATTTACAGACCCACGTCTCAGGCGGAGGCAATGGACAATGAAATGATAGAAGAGCTCCTTAGAATGGCAGAAAAAGGAGAGGTATTTCGTGGGGACCTGAATATGCCATATGTGAACTGGAGCACCTTTACTACAGCTACATTTAAGAGCAGGGTCATTCTCGATGCCCTGCAGGGGGCATACCTCAGACAGCTAGTGTTGGAACCCACTCTGGAGGGAGCAATCTTAGACCTGGTACTCTCAAATGGAGATGGAGAGAGGATCTCAGATTTAGCAGTGGGTAGCCTTCTGGGAACAAGCAACTAACAAACAATGTGGTTCACAATAAACACAGCTGTAGAGTCAAGCCATACAAAAGCAAGGGTGTTACACTTTAGGAGGGCTGACTTTGGCAAAATGGGAGAGTGCCTCAGAAAAGCACTAGCAAACAGGCAAGAAGGAGGGGTGGAGGAACTATGGGAAGAAATCAAAACTGCCATCACACAGGCAACAATCCTTTGTGTAAAGCAAATCAACAAAACAAAACAAAGGAAAACCCCACTATGGTTCTCAAAAGAGGTAGCAGATAAGGTTAAAAAGAAAAAGATAGCATTCAGGAAATATAAGGAAACATAGAAGGAGCAGGACAGAGAACTATAACAGTTAAAGTAGAAGGAGGCAGGGAAGGCAATTAGAATAGAAAAGGCCCAAACTGAGGAAAAGGTAGCCAACTCTGTTAAGAAGGGGGATAAAATCTTTTATAGGTACATTAGAGAGTGAAGAAAGAGCAAGGGAGGGATACTGAGGCTTAATAAAGGGTAGGGAATGTGTTCAGAGGGTAACAGTAAAAAAACTGGGCTACTGAACAAATACTTCTGCTCAGTATTGACCAAAGAAGAGGAGGGAAAGTACCTAAATCAAACATTAGAAACACTCTGGATAGGGGGGTCGATACCAGTCCATTCACAGAAAAAAGGGTTCTGAAAGAACTCTTAAAACTAAAGTTGGACAAAGCCATGGGGCCTGATGGGATTCACCCCAGAATTCTAAAAGAACTAAGGGGGGACATAGTGACACCACTGACTACCTTCTTTAACAAATCATGGGAGGATGGGATGGTACCTGAGGAAGGATGTGATTCCACTTCACAAACGTGGGAGCAAGACAGAGGCAGGAAACTACAGACTTGTTAGTTTGATATCAGCGGTAGGGAAAATGATCAAAGCACTTCTGAAGGAAAGAACTGTTGTGTACCTAGAGGCCAGTGGGGCACAGGACCCAAGGCAGCATGGATTCACAGCGGGCAGGTCGTGTCAGACAAATCTAACAGATTTCTTTGACTGGGTGACCAAAGTAGTAGACCAGGGAAGGGGCTGTGGACATGGCCTACCTAGACTTTAGCAAGGCATTTGACACAGTCCCACACAAAAGATTAATACACAAGTTAGCCAACCTGGGAGTGGGTCCCAAGGTGGTAGCCTGGGTAAAAAATTGGCTGGACAACAGGTTGCAGAAGGTAATAGTAAACAGAGTCCACTGTACAGAAAGGAGGGTTACTAGCGGGGTACCACAGGGTTCAGTACTGGGACCGGTTCTCTTTAATGTCTTTTTAAGTGACATTGTGGAGGGACTGGAAGGAAAAGTATGTCTCTTTGCAGATGACACAAAGATCTGCATCAGGGTTAATACACAAAGGGGTGGTGGAAAGGATGAGAAGGAACTTGGCAAGGTTGGAGGAATGGTCAAATGTATGGCAGCTTAGTTTCAATGCAAAGAAGTGCAAAGTTATGCACCTGGGAACCAAAAACCCAGGGGAATGGGGGGTGAAATACTAACAACAACATAAATGGAAAGGAACCTGGGGGTAGTCATATCAAACAATCTAAAGGTGGAGAAGCAATGTGAGAAGGCATTAAGGAGGTCTGGAGGGACACTGGAATGCACAGAGAGAGGCATCACTAGTAGAAAACAGGAAGTTGTTATCCCTCTGTACAGACAGTTGGTAAGACCCCATCTGGAGTACTGCATGCAGTTCTGGAGACCCCATCTCCACAAGGACATAGACAGGATGGAGGCTGTCCAGAGGAGGACAACTAAAATGGTGCAGGGTCTGCACCAGAAGACATACGAAGAGAGACTAAAGAAGCTTAATATGTATACCCTCTAGGAAAGGAGGGAGAGGAGGGACATGATAGAAACTTTCAAGCACCTCAAGGGAATCAGCAAAGTCCAGAAAAAGAGATGTGCAAGAACAAGGGGTACAGTTTGAAGATAGAGGAGGGAAAACTCAGAGGTAATGTGAGGAAGTGTTTTTTCATGGAGAGGGTTGTGGATGCATGGAATGGCCTTCCTGAGGAGGTCATGGGGTCAAAAACAGTGTGGGAATTCAAGAATGCATGGGACAGACATAAGGCAATTCTAGTGGGGGTAGGATGAAGTAGGCTGGTGGTTATCTAGGATCTGCAGCTTATCAGGTAGGTAGAGAAATGGGCAGACTAGGTGGGCCAAGTGGTCCTTATCTGCCATCAAATTCTATGTTTCTATGGAGGAGGAACATATGCTCTGAGAGGCAATTGAAGGGGGGAGGTCAATGAAACATGGTCACTCAAACTGCTCCTGCTGCACAGCCACATACCAGATCACCACATGCAGAGTGGAAGATTGCAAAGACTGAATTTAACACAGCGCTTGTATTTTTGAGGGGAGCGACAATTGCTCCCCTTGTAGTGGCTTATCAATCACAGTACTCAGAGCCAGCAGCCCTGTATGGTGATCAAAGGTGTAAGCGGTACACAGCTGAATCCACACTATTCATTTAAGAGCATGCTGAGGGATAGTACAGAGATCAGAACCAAAGACTGGGGTGAGGAATAGATAGACTACAGGGAAAGGAATGAGGGGCCCCAGATAGGAAGAAACAGCAACCTCCCAAGGAGTGATAGATGAACTTCATGGTGGAGCAGGGAAGTTGGAGGCTGCTGAGTTGTGCTGCTGGCCATCTTGCATAGGTGCAAATATGTCCTAAAGTGCAGCCATGGCATGCTGCTTTTTCTGTCCCTGTTTACTTTGTGTTGACCACAATCTATGTGCTAATTTAGGGGTCAAAGAGGTGGGTGGTTGGGCGTTTGAGGGAGCAACTCTGCATGGACCACCTCCACTGAATCAAATGTCTGGGGTCCCTCTGGGAAAGTAATTATTATCTTTGCTGGGTAGGGTGTTCTGAATTTCAGTGATTGCTCCTGAAGGATCCACATGAGAGGGTTGTATGCTTGTCGCTTGCCATGGGGGGTAGTCATTATCGATGAACAGTCTAGTGTCCTGGATTTTGACTTCTTTCCACTGCCAAGCAATGTGTAAGATGACGCTCTGCTTTTCATGGTATCGAAGGAAATGGAGAATGACAGACTGGGTCAACACTTCTGGGGAGAAGGGCTTCCCCCTTAAGCATGAGATCATCTGGCAGAGCCAAAGCAGTATAGAGTAGATTTTGAAGAAAAGGAATGATAGCTGGACCCTCGACACCCTTGGGTAGATTATAAATACAGAGGTTATTCCTGCCTGCGTGGCCCTTGGCATCCTCTGCCTTGTCTTGTAGAGATTGTATGGTACAGTGCAACTATAAAGTTGCTTGCTTGGTCATGTCCATCTGCTTGTCCAGGGCTCTAAACTGATCATTCATTCTAGTGGACAGTCTTTTGTCTAGTTTGTTGATGCCTGTTCTTAGCTCCCCTACTGTGAGGTGCATCTTTTTTCTGAAGTCTCTAAGTTCCAGGATCATAATGTTTATTTGGTGCTGGACAGTACTGGATCCCTGTATCGTGGCCTCCCATGTCTTCTGCCTTGTGAAGTGTGAGACGTGGGAGCACTCGCAGTCAGAATCGCTGTAAGACAATTCTGTCCTTATCTACCAAAATTGGATGGGAACTGGTCTCAGTTTGGTCTCCCAGTGATGAAATCTAACCTCAGAGCAGTTGTTCAGTGTCATATTGAGCTTTTTGGAGTAATGTTACAGGTAATTCCAACATGAGTTGGATGGCACTCAGAGCTCTGGCTGCTATCCTGAACATGACATCACCAGAAGACTCCACATCATGCAGTTCTAAAATGGTACTTACTGTACTACCCATGTTTAAATCAGAAGCACTCACTAAAATAACTAAACAGCTTGTAGAGATGGAACATAGCAGACTTAAAACCAGTATTTAAAATTAGCTTATACAGGGGAAAATTATGTACAGGTTCAGTGCAGTTCTCCTTTAAATGATTACTGATACAAAGAAGCACCACACACATATGATCCATAGCTTATGGGCTGTCAGAAAAATTGCTGATGTCCAGAGTACAACTAAGCAATTCAAATCACTATTCTCACATATCACATTCTTTTTTAAATGCATTTTTGTAGCCCTATATAGGCTATATAGGTCAACAAGGACAGAGGAATCAAAATATCTGTTTAAGGGATGATATGGTAATTAGAGGGACCATTGGAGCTCAAATCTTCATGTGACTTCAAGAAAAGAAATATTTGGAAAACATAAACACAGAAATATTATTAAAGACATCATTCAAAAACCAAAATAGAAGCATTATAATCAGTGTTACTTGCAGCTTCACATTTTAAATTGTTTACCGAATCTATTGTAAAAACAGGACATAGTTTAGATCAATGTTTAAAAATGTTGGCACTAATGATTGCACCGTGAAATTGCATCTAGACCCCTTTCTAAGGGGCTGCTTGAGATGGTCACCTACCCTCAAAAAGCACAGAAGCTAGCAGACGTGCTAGAAAGCCTCTTTGTACCTATGAATGGGTAGCTATGCCAATAGACAGACAGATGGACATGGTCTGTGTATAAGTGGTGTCATGAGGGAAAAAAGGATGTGGACTACTCTAAGTCATCTAGGGTGACTTCTGTTCTACCACATGTTCTGTCTGATTTTACAGTGGACAGCATTTTCAGTTTTAATGAGATAGTTTGTAATCTAGGCCAACACCAGAGGGGACTTAAACATTCAAATTAGAATATACCAGTGATGGGAAAAAGTCAGTGAGTGTGAGAGGTTTGGCAGGATACAATAAGCAACTGCTATGCCAAAGCCAACTTTTCCCCTCCTCCAGCAGATGCTAGAAGTGAGAGTGAAATTAATGCCAACACCAGCAGATTTCGAGACATACAGAGAGCAAGATGGCACACCACCTATGGCTGGGACAGTAATGGATGAAAGATTTGTGAGGAGCTGTGGTGGGGTCTGATGAATGTCCAGAGGATGGAGACCAGAGTCCAGACAAAAAAGAGCAGCCTGTAACTGCAACAAGTGTAATACACTGCATGGACACTATATGGTGGTTTGTAACCATGAAGGAAAAAAGGATATGTCTATCTTTTTTAATTAAAAATTATACCCATCAGCTCTCTCTCTTCATAACACTAAACAACATAATTACATACTTCTCTAAATGAATGCTGATTACAGTGCATCATATTTGCCCATTTAAAAAAAGTTTTGTTTTGTCCTGCATAGCTCAAATAAACTCATTAGCGGACTCATTTGTTCCTATGTTTCTGACCAGTCCTAGTCAGTCCAGGTCAGCAATGCCTTATCTTCCCCCCTGCTCATTATCTCTGGTACCCCTTAGGGCTCCATCCTGAACCCTATCCTTGTCTCCAGCTTCCAAAATGGCATGCCCCCAGTCTGTGTCTCCTCATGCATTCATACCTATGTGGAGGGCACACTGTACTCTTGGCTTCTGAGACCTTTGCCATGAGCATGAGTGGACCCTACAGCTGGACTTTAACAGTGTCCAGTGCTGGTTCCTTGCTAATCAGCTCTTGCTTAATGCCAAAAAAAACTTTCTATGGCTGTTGGCACAAGGCATAGTCTAGCAAGTCTTTAACAAACTGCAGTCTTTAGGAGTCATGATGGTGCTCCTTTGAAGCTGTTCTCAAGTACAAGCATCTCACTGTGTGACTGGATCAAACCCTTTTCTTTTCCTCCCTCATTGCCTTTCATAAAATTTTCACCCGAAGCTTGGTGAACTTTACAACAAATCTTGCCTCACACATTTTGTTCACCATGAGCTCATTCTCAAAATGATCCTGCAGATGTTTGACTATACATAGGTGGTTTACAGTGTGACCCCAAATGCTTTTCCAACTTCATATTCCAAAGACTGCTTGCATGTGTTCTGTAAGAAGCACATCCACCAACAGAGGAGAATTAAAAGACAATGAGGAGCCAAGTAAAAATTCATTGGTTACACTGAGAACCAGACATGTGGAAAGGCTGTCATAAGATTGATGTTTGAGTAAGATATTCTGCATAGGGTTTCAAAAATAAGAAAAAAAAAAGAAATCCCTTAAAGAAGACTTAACAGTAAAATGTTGGGGTCCCATGAATGATTTATTAAAATCAAGTTTATTTAGATGTGTCACGTGGCTTGTGTTAAAAGCTGAGTGAGTGCTCCACCCCTATCAAGATACATAACTAAATAACTAATAAAATTTGCCTTGTAACTTACATAGAAACATAGAACATAGAAACATAGAATTTGACGGCAGATAAGGACCACTTGGCCCACCCAGTCTGCCCATTTCCTTACCTACTGGATAAGCTGCAGATCCTAGTTAACCAGCAGCCTACTTCTTCCTACCCCCACCCCCTAGAATGGCCTTATGACTGTCCCATGCATGCTTGAATTCCACCACTGATTTTGACTCCACAATCCTCCTCGGAAGGCCGTTCCATGCATCCACAACCCTCTCTGTGAAAAATACTTTTTAAATTACCTCTGAGCCGCCCCCATCTTCAAATTGTGCCTCTGTTCTTGCACACCCTTTTTTGAAAGATACCTCTTTGACTTTGTTGATTCCTTGAGGTACTTGAACGCTTTATCATGTCCCGCCTCCCCTCCTTTCCTCGAGGCTATACATATTAAGCTCCTTTCATCTCTCTTCATATGTCTTCCGTGCAGACCCTGCACCATTTTAGTTGCCCTCTCTGGACAGCTTCCATCCTGTCTATGTCTTTATGGAGATTGGGTCTCCAGAACTGCGCACAGTACTCCAGATGGGGTCTCACCAGCTGTCTGTACAGAGGGATAATAAATTTGTTTTCTACTGGTGATGCCTCTCCTATGCATCCCAGTGTCCCCCGCCCTCCTTGCTGCCCTCTCACATTGCTTGCCCACCTTTAGGTCATCTGATATGACTACCCCAGGTCCCTTTCCATTTTGGTTGTTGTTAGTATCTCACCCCCATTGTGTACTCTTCCTCTGGGTTTTGTTTCCAGGTGCATTACCTTGCACTTCTTAGCATTGAATCTAAGCTGCCATACATTTGACCATTCCTCTAACCTTGCCAAGTCCCTTCTCATCCTTTCCACCCACCTCTGTGCATCAACTCTGTTGCAGATCTTTGTGTCATCTGCAAAGAGACATACTTTTCCTTCCAGTCCTTCTGCAATGTCGCTTATAAAGACATTGAAGAGGACCGGTCCTAATACTGAACCCTGCGGTACCCCACTAGTAACCCTCCTTTCTTCTGAGTGGGCTCCATTTACTATTACTCTCTGTGTCCTATTCTCCAGCCAATTCTTTACCCAGGCTGTCATCTTGGGACCCACTCCCAGGCTGGCTAACTTGTATATTAATCTTCTGTGGGACTGTGTCAAATGCCTTGCAAAGTCTAGGTAGGCCATGTCCACAGCCCCTCCCTGATCTACTACTTTGGTCACCCAGTCAAAGAAATCTATCAGATTCGTCTGGCATGACCTTCCCTCTGTGAATCCATGCTGCCTAGGGTCCTGGGCCCCTCTGGCCTCTAGATAGTCGACAATTCTTTCCTTCAGAAGTGATTCCATCATTTTCCCTATCACTAAGGTTAAACTAACAGGTCTGTAGTTTCCTGCTTCTGCCTTGCTCCCACTTTTGTGAAGGGGAATCACATCTGCCCTCCTTCAGTCATCGGGTACCACCCCATCCTCCCATGATTTGTTAAAAAGAGTAGTCAGTGGTGTCACTAGTTCTACCCTTAGTTCTTTTAGAATTCTGGGATGAATCCCAACAGGCCCCATTGCTTTGTCCACCTTCAGTTTTAAGAGTTCTTTCAGAACCCTTTCTTCTGTAAATGGGCTGAAATCAACTTCTGTATCCAGAGTGTTTCTACTGTTTGTTTTAGGTACCTCCCCCTCTTCATTTGTAAATACTGAGCAAAAATATTTGTTTAGTATCTCTGCCTTTCACAGTCTCCCTCTGCCCACCCTCCTCTCCCTTTATTAAGCCTCACTATCCCTCCCTTGGTCTTCCTTCGCTCCTGATGTACCTATAAAGGTTTTATCCCCTTCTTAACTGAGTTGGCTATCTTTTCTTGGTTTGGGCCTTTTCTGTTCTGACTGCCTTCCCAGCCTCCTTTTGCTTTAACTGATACAGTTCCCTGTCCTGCTCCTTCTGTGATTCCTTGTACTTCCTGAATGCTTTCTTTTCTCTTGAACCTTCACTGCCACTTCCTTTGAGAACCATAGTGGTTTCTTACATCGTTTTGTTTTGTTTATTTGCTTCACACAAAGGCTCGTTACCTCTGTGATGGCAGTTCTTATTATTCCCCATTGTTCTTCCACCCCTCCTTCCTGCCCATTTGCTAGTGCATTCCTTAGGCACTCACCCATTTTGGCAAAGTCAGCCCTCCTAAAGTCCAATACTTTTGCCTTTGTATGGCTTGACTCTATTGCTGTGTTTATTGTGAACCATACTGTTCGATGGTCGCTAGTTCCCACATGGCTACCCACTTCTACATCTGTGATCCTCTCTCCATCTCCATTTGAGAGAACCAGGTCTAGATTGCTCCTCTCAGTGGGCTCCAATACTAGTTGTCTAAGGCATGCCCCCTGTAGGGCATCTAGAATAACCCACTCTTGAGTGGCTGCTGCAACTGCACTCCAGTTAACATCTGGCATATTCAGATCACCCATCAGCAATATCTCCCTTTTTCTGCCATTCTAAGTATACTTTCTATCATTTCCTTGTCCATTTCCTCCCCTGAGAGGGGTCTGTATCTAACCCATGTGGGATTGTGGTGCCATTGCCTGTTTCAATTTACCCACAGTGCTTCTTCTCCTCCCTGTTTACCCTTTTGTTCTGTTGCTTTTATTCCTTCCCTTATATAAAGAGCTACTCCTCCTCCTCCTCTTTTACCCTCCTGTCCCTCCTGTAGATAGTGTATCCTGGTATGTTTACGTCCCAGTCATGGTTTTGTGTGTACCATGTTTCTGTGACTGCCACAATATCCAGATGTTCCTCCTCCATCAAGGCCACTAATTCAGGAAGCTTGTTACCTAGACTACGGGCATTGGTACTCATTGCTCTCCATTTTTGATGGCTTTACCTTCTATTGCAGCATCCCCACTGACCTTTCTACCTCGGTCTTTTCTCATTTAATACCCTGTTTTGTAGGAGAGGCTGGGATTTTCCTGCTGCTTATCAGTGCCTCCCCTTGACTAGTTTAAAAGCTGCCAATGAAGCATTTAAACCGATTGCTCAAAAGACTTGTTCCCTTCCTGGACAGATGCAGACCATCCTGCCAGTATAGGCTGGTGTCCCTCCAGGTGGAACCCCAGTCCCCAATGAAGCCAAACCCCTGTGCTCCACACCATTTTTTCAACCATTCATTAAACTGCATGGTGCTAATTACCCTCTCCTCCCCCATGCCATTGACAGGCAGCACCTCTGAGAAGGATACTGTGTGCGCTACTTGTCTTAGGCCCCTCCCCAACTCTACAATGTCTCCTGCACTGCTCTAATCTCATGATGAGCCAAGTCATTTGTCCCTAGGTGGACAATTACGTCCAGCTCAGACTCCCTTGCAGCTGTTCTCGTGATCCTGAGGATGCGCTTCCTGCCCTCCAAGCCATGGCACCAGGCAGGCACCTTACTTCAGTTTTCCCAGCTCCCCCCAGTTCTATCCCCCTAATAATTAAGTCCCCCAGCAGGAGCTGCTTCCTTTCCCTGTGGTGTCCTCTGCCTCCTTCCTGTGGGAACTTTTGCACAGAAAGCAAATGATTGGTTAGATTGATTACATGCACAGCCAGCTAAAACATAAATCGATGCACTATCCTGAGGGTGTGCACGCATGTGTGCCAACTTTTCATTCAGAATTAGTTTCTAGCCATAATGTTTCAAAAGTTAGACCTTTTTAAAGAAATTGGAAAGGATTTTCGAAAGGATGCATCTGCCCCTACTTTTGAAGCAGAAATGTATCCAAATCTGCTAGACAATCTATTAGATGGCCTAACAGCATCCAAAGTTTACATTCAAAAACAGATGCAAGTGCATCCAAACTGGATGCAACTCACAATTGTGCCCATTTTGTAATGCAAATTGTGACGTTTTGTTGAAAATGGATGCAACTTCTGGAAGTAGCAGAAGTGATACCAGGATGCAAGTAGGTGGGCGCAGACACAGTAGCAGCATATATTTTTGTCTGCATCCAACCTTTTTGAAAATCCCCCCATTTTCTTTAGAAAGCATTAACTTTGGAACTGTTTGGGATAGAAACATTTTTTTTTGAAAAATTGGAATTAAGCCAACATGGTTACACCATTGTACTACACTTTCAATATATCAATATACTGGAAATGCACTTCTACAATATGGATATACTAATAATACACTCCCATGATATAATGCTTTTCCACTGTATTGACAGAAAGAAGCAGTTTGAGCATATCAATATAGTGGCAATATATGGAATTAGTGATGTGCGAAGTTAGGAGACACTGCCCCATGGATTAATATGGGTATTTCCCTAATTTTCCATGGTGCAAAGTCCACATTCATGCAAAAATGATAACTCTGCCAAATGCAGAGTTTGGCAACTCCACCGGCAGAGTTTGGCACAGAGGAAGTTGTTCAAAGTAAAACTATCCCTGGTGTCTAGTGGTTCCCCCTGCTAATTGCCAGCCCACTCTTTCTTTGGTGTCTAGTGGTCCCCCCTTTCTGATCACTGCCTGATGTAACAAGGACACTTTCCCTAGTGTCTAGTGGTCCCCTCCTCACTGCTCACCAGCCCAATGTCAATAATGACACTTTCCCTGGTGTCTAATGGTTCCTCATCCCACACCCACCCATGCCAGATCTTGACATAATGATTTCCTGGTGTCCAGTGATCCCTCCCTCCACCTGACCACCTACCCAACATAATTGTACACTTTTTCTGGTGTCCAGTTGTCCCCCATCCCTATCCCTTGTAGTAGTTAATTCCCTGGTGTCTAGTGGACTCCCTCTCTATCGCCAATCCCCTGTAATAAAAAAACAGGAAGTCCTTTCCTGGTTTCTAGGTGAGATCCTAACCCCCACCCTGGCAGGTAGTGCCTACCTCCCTGCTCCCTCCCCAACCCCGATGCCAAGCTGGTGACTGGCACAGCCCTCCGCTATCCACCAAGGCCAGCCACCAACTGAGCTGTCAATGAATGAGTGCATACTTGTACAATGTTCATTGACAGATCAGTCAGTGTCTGACTGTGGTGCAGAGTGAAGGGCTGTACTGGCTCGAAGTCAGGGTGGAGGGGGAGCAGGGTGGTGGGGCACTACTTGCCAGGGTGGGGGTGTCTGCTAGACATCAGGGATTAGATTGTTTTCTTTATTAAAGGGGATTGGGATATGGAGGGAGGTCCATTAGATACCAGGATATTAATTACTACAGGGGATCAGGATGGGGAACCACTGAACACCAGTGAAAGTGGACAACTATGATGGGTAGGTGACCAGTTGTGGGGAGGGACCACTGGACACCAGAGAATCATTATGTCAAGACTGAGCATCGGTGCAGGTGGGAGGTCGTACCACCCAACACCAGGGATACATTACGTTAAGATCAGGCATGGGTGCTGGTGAGAGGAAGGGACCACTAGACACCAGGGAAAGTGTTATAATTAACATTGGGCCAGTGATTGGTGAGGGAAGACCACTAGACACCAGGGAAAGTGTATTTTTTACATTGAGTAAACAATTGGTGGTGGGGGGGAGGACCACTAGACACCAGGGAAAGACTGAGCTGGTGATTATCAAGGGAGGACCACTAATCAACATTGAGCTGCGATCGGGAAGGGGAGCAGAATTCGCTATTTGTAACTTCACCTTGCTTTTCATTTTTTAAGTGCAATTTGCACTTAAAGAAAAAGCAAGGCAAAGTTACAAATGGTGAATTTCTTATTAAATGGGAAGACTTCATGGAATGATCCGTGGAGGAAGATTTGGTGACTTCACTGGAAATTCGCCTGAGAATTAAAACTTTGTTGCATCCCTATATGAGATACGCTATGGGCTGACTACAACTATAATATTTATTTGTATCTGCACTGCAAGTACTGACCTTATGAGTGTCAGAGCCATGAGTCCAGCCTATAGATGTCAAACTCTGCAAATAAAAATAAATGTGATATTTTTAGCCAGCCTGGCATATGTCTTTTCTACAATGACAGCACCTCTCTGACAAAATTAGTTATATTTATGAAGATTTAACTCTTTCCATTTGAATTCAGTGATCTGTTTTTAATTGCACCAGAGTGCATTGAGATGTTATCAGACATTGTGCAAGTTGTTTTCCTATTGGTTAAGAAGGAGCTCCTTTTTGAGCAATCTAAATTGGGAATATATGCTGATGACCCATTTAACAATGACATTTTATTTATTTATTTATTTATTTTATAGGTTTTACCAGGAAAAGCATATGAGCAGAGTTGCTCATTTTCTGATGCATCCTGGGGGAAGGGGAGGGATGATATAGCAAGAACATGGTGTTAAACAACAAATATATTAATTGACAAATATACAAGATAATGAAAACTGGTATAACCATAGCAATAATCCAAAATCCAATCAAAAAATGCAGAAAAAGGGTTACAAGAGCGATGCTATGGGGAATTCAGTGTATGTCAGGGGGAGAGAGGAGCTAGTTGAGTGTAGACAGCTTCAGGAGGGAGAAGTGTGATTATGAAGGAGAGTGGTGAGGGTATGGCAGGATGAGGCATGTTTGATGGAAGGAGGAAGAGAATTCTAGACTCTGGGAAAGCAATGGGAAAAGGCAGCTTGACTAGTGGAGGTTGACCTAGAAGGGATAGACAGAATATGGGAGTCAAGATTACAAACAGAGTAGGAGTTGGGGGGAGGGAGGGATAGGGAAGAGGAGAGATAGGGAGGGAGAGCACGGAACCAGTATTTAGCTATGAAATTGGTGCAATGAAAGAGGCATCGGTCCTCAAGGGAAGGGAAGAGATTAATTAGTAAAGGTTGCAATGGTGAGTGCGGGGGTAGGCAGTCAAGAGCAAAGTGGAAGAAAGAATGGAAGAGAGTATCCAGTCTGGCTAGGGAGATTTTGGAGGCTGAACTGTAGACTATACCACCATAGTCAAATATTAATAGGATCATTTTTTGGACAAGCACCCAGCAGGCTGGCAAGGGAATGCATCCACGGTTCCTGTACAGGGCACCAAGTTTACGCTGCTGTTTTTGTGGATGGCATCCACATGTCCAGAAAAATCCAACCAAACCCCAAGATGCCAAAAGGAGGTAACATCCTCAAGCAAAGTCCCATCAGTGGTGTGGAAAGAGGGAAGGAAGGGGAGCCTAGAGAGTCTCTGCCTCATGCCAAAGGTCATGGAGACTGTCTTCCTGGCATTCAGGAACAACTGATTGGATTGGAGTCAGAGCTGAACTTTATAGAAGTCAAGCTGGAGACTGGACTCCTCCTTAGAAGGGGAGGGACCAGAGGTATACAAGATGGTATTGTCTGCATACATATGGATAAAGGAGGAGAAACATACATCAGGGAGGTCATTAAGGAAGACTGAGAAAAGAGGGGGCCAAGGATAGATTCTTGTGGTACACCACTGCTAATGGGGATGGGGGTTAGAGAGTCTCCAACCCTGACTGATTGAGACCTACTGTCAAGGAAGGAGCTGAACCAGTTTGCGGCACTAACTGAAATGTCTTAGCTAGGTCTACAAAGATGGTTGAGGTGATGAGTCCCTGATCCATGCCAGAGAGGATGAAGTCAGTTAACCTTAGGACGGTGGAGGCAGAAGAGCGGTGCTTCCTGAAGCCAAACAGGAAGGGGGTGGAAAATGTGGTGGAGTCCAGGAAGGGAGAGAGTTGGGAAAGTAAAATATGGTCCTGGAGTTTGGCTAGGCTAGGGAGAAGAGAGCTTCCAGGCAGCTGGGACAGAGGCAAAAGAGAAGGACAGGCTTAGGGGAGAGGTAAGAGGAAAGGCAATTGCTGGGGCGGACAGGTGGAGGAGTTTAGAGTCTTAGCCATCAGAGCATTTACCCTTATTCAGGGTCAGTGCAAAAAGAGCATTGAAAGTGTCCATAGGGGACATAGGGAAATGAAGAAAGAGGGACGAGGGAAGGAAAGTGTTGGGGGTGGGTGGGGGAGACTGGAGGAGAAGGAGGGAGGGATGAGATGAGGGATGGGGTGCAGGAGATGAAGTAGATGTTGAACTCAGTGGTTACTTTGAGTGGTTCAGACAGAGAGGAGGTGCACATTTGGAGAGCAAGGATTGGAGACTGGGATGGGGGAGGCATGAACCACTTTCCAAAATTTTTATGTTTGGTTAATATTTGATAGAAAGGTGGACTGGAAATATTCTGCTTTAGTGAGATACACTGCTCTGCAGCAGGCATTCTGGAGATAGCGGTAGGACTGATAATTGTCAGGGGGAGCCAGTGGATTTGTGGGTCTTCCAGGCATTGTCCTGAGTGCACAGACACACCAGTAATCCACCCGTGATCCAGGCTAAGTGGTAGCCTCTCACTCTGAGGGCTACGTAATGATTCCATACATTGGGGCCGGCCCACTGGCACAGTGGCAGGGGACCATCTGCGATGCCAATGACCTGGGTTCTGAAATGGACTTGGGACATCGGAGGGCCAGCCTGGGGGAGAAGGACTGAGTGCCCCAGGGATTGCTCTCCTTCTTCGGGAGGAGGAGGGTGAAGTGTCCAGCACATCATGGACCTCTGGCGGAGGCTTGAGGTTCTGTCATGCTGGCGCTGTCACCTGAGGGGCCGGGGCAGATGTGGGACATTATTGCATTTCCCAGCCCCCAGGTACCATCACAAAAATCATCAGAAAAACCTCTGAACCCCCAAGTATGATGATGCACTCTTCCGCCACTGTCCCCACTGCCATCAGTGTCTGACGGGGGTGTTCCACTCCCACGGCCCCACCCTGAAAGGGTAAGCCTGGGCAAGATCTGAAGGACCATGGGAGGGAGCACTACCCAGCGCCCGCCCCCAGTGGAGTAAGCTCATGATGGGGGACGACAAGTGGTGTTGGCTCGGCGCCTTTGGGAAGGAGGAGTCTGACTATAACAAAATAATAAATGATTCCATACATTGAGGAACTGGGATATGAAGTACTTACAGGCCAACTTGATGGAGGAAGCTGTGGGAATAGTGACCAGTCACTGTTAGCCAGGGTATTTAGAAGGAGGATGAGGTCAAGGGATTTGTAAGAGCAGGTTATCGGGAGTTTAGAAGGGGCTTTTGGATGTGGGACCTTGCGTATGCAGTAGATCATATGATGATCACTTAGTGAGTCTAGCAGGATGCCTGCAGCAATAAGGCAATGTGGGTAGGAAGTTAAGACCCAGTAAATAAGGGAATGGTTATATGTTTTGGGATTCAGGCAGGTGGGCTCACTGATTAGCTGGGACAGGATGAAGGATAAGATGTCATTCCAAATTCTGGAGTGTGAGGGAGAGAGTCTGTTCAGGTTAAAATCTCCTAGAATGTGAAGTTCGCCTGAGGAGGTGTGCAATCGTAGGTCAATGATAGATGAGGGGGACAGAACAGGGCAACAGTAGATAACAGCAACAAAGATGGGTATAGAGAAGGGAAGGGAAGGGAAGGGAGAGTTTTATCAAAAGGAGCTCGTATGCGGCTGGGAGGGAAGTAGCTAGAATAGGATGTACTGAATTGAGAAGTTGCTATACATTGCCACACCTTCACCCCAACTAGACTGATCTTGTTGGGTAAGGGAATAACCCGGTGGAAATAGCCATATCTGGGATTTTACCATTAAGCCAAGATTCGAACAGAATTACAATATCTGGTTTGAGTATTAGAACAAGAAGTTGAAGGAGAGTAATTTGAGGGCGGAAGTTCCTGATGTTTAGATAGGCAAGTTTTAAGTCCGCCCCTGTGGAAAGATGAAGGGTTGGGAGGGAGTGAGCCTGGGATGGGTTCAATGTGTCCTGCAGTTGATAGCAAGAGGATAAGTAACCTGGTATGGGCTGGTGAGCGCTTACATGCCAGTGAAGGTGAGGAGAGGGTTGGGAATGGAGGAAGGGGCAGGGGTGAGCTTGAACCAGAGCAGACAGGCATGAAGGCATGGATATGGGAGGAGTGAAGCACAAGGTGACCAGGGGTATCTAGTCTGAGTAGAGAGGCAAAGGGAGACAGCAGTAGATGATGAGGATGTAAGGGAAAGGCAGCTGGCTTCAAGGGGAAGGGAGCAGAAAAAGGTGGAGGGGGAGGGATGTAATTGTAAAGAAGAGGGGGAGGAGGTAGAAGACATAGTGACCCATAAGCAGTGCGGGTCATGTGGAGCAACTAATGTGCTTTTGACAGAGACAAGGTTTGGGGTAGAAAGACTGCTGTGTGAGTCACCCAACTTGAGAGGAACAGCAAGCTGTAGCATTCAGAGTAACGATAAGTGAAGTAGGAACATCAACTGAATCGGCAGAGAGCGAGACTGGAAGCAACCAAATTGGGACAATGAATGGGGGGAGGGGCAGTAATACCAAAAATGACTGGAAGGAGGGGGTGTAATGTTCACTGATTGGTTCTGACTGAATAGGGAATGGGTATAAGAGAGCCACTATCCTGGGTGAGCAGGAGGAAGGGTGTGTGGTTGGGAAGCACTTGTTGCGGTACCACCCACCAAACCGAGTTGCCTGCTAGAGTATCTGTTGTGCGGAGCTCCTGGGAGGGCAGAGCATGGTGCCCTCATGACCCACTTGCTGGAGGGGGGTGTGATCCTGTGAGGGGCTGAGAGCTGGAGGGGGAAGAAAAACACAGTAATCAGTGAGCGTGCTGAGAAATATGAGCCACGTGAGTGACTGACAGACAGAGCGCTAGCGCTGTTGAGAGAACATTGCATATTAGAAACTGTCAGTAAAGACTGGCTAAATCACATTAAAGTACAGCTGAAATTCATGCTAAACACAGCAGTAGGAGCATTAAAATACATCTAAACTCCTACAGGAAGCTGGAGTAGTCCAATTGTTCACTAAGCTACAACTCTAAGTAGCAGAAATAACAGTAATAAATGTTAAGAAATACACAGGTACAGCTAAATGGTAGCACAGATGCAGGCTGGAAAATATCATGGCACCTGGGATGGGTAGATAAGCAGGAGACCTGCAAGTCCATTGTTTGTTTAGAAAAAAATGGCTTTTGGTGCCAAACCGAGTTGCCTGCTGGAGTACCTGCTGTGTGAAGCTCCTGGGGAGGGCAGAGCACAATGTACTCACAAAATGATTTATTTTAAGTTTAGGCCTGTAGTGCATGAAAATAAATGCATTTATTTGCAAAATTGTATTCTCGCTCTTATTGTATAAATAAGGGATATGCAATGCCCCCATTGAAAATATCTCTGTCACATCCCCCGAGAACAGTGTGTCCTTTTGACATCACAGAGATATTTTCAATGGGGGCATCGCATGTTCCATTTATGCAACACCCCAAAGTTTTGTTTATTTAGAGTTACATTTTTGAAATGATTTATTCTTCAGTTTGGTGTGTCAAGATGACAGAGCGTTGTGTGCAGGAAGAGTGAGCATTTTTTGGGGGGATGCACTTTGCATCAGCACATTATTGTGTTATGATGCCTTTGAGCAGTCATGTGAGCTGAGCAGCCAGAGTGCAGGGGTGCGGCTTTATGCGGGACCAGGGTGAGGAATGTTCTTTGGCTGGGGAATGGAGCATCGGTGGCAGCTTCTGTAGCAGGGGAGTGCCGGTCGGAAGGAATGTTTAAAAAGCAGTCCCGGTGGTTTGGAGCCAGAGGAGCAGGAATGCTGGTCAGAGAGAAAGCGACAGGTAGCAGGAAGTGAGGTTGTTTTTATGTGGGAAATTAGTGTTACTGTATAAATCAATTGAAGTATGTAGCAACATCTGCAGCATAAACTGTCAGGATGTTTGAGCTGCAGCAAGCGAGTGAGCTGTTGGGGGAGTGGTTTGAAAGTAAAAGTGCTCCTTGCCCTGCTGGCTCCAGCCAATGAGGACCTACTGTAGGTATATTCTGACCTACTATCGGTATATTTGGACCTAGAGTGAGAATATTTTGATATTCTCACTCCAGGTCCCAAAGAAGGGAAGATATCTCCAGTATTTACCCTGTGATATACTCATAGGGGTATACCGTGATGATAACGACCGTCAAAACGGTGACCCATATGAGGGTGCTATCATCCTGGGCGATGGTGGGGGGACAGCTACTGTTGCAATGTATGAGTGGGCGACAGAAAGGGAGGGTGGGTGACAAGAAGTGGAGGGATGGGGAACAGGGTTGTAACCTTGTAGGGTGTCTGTTTCTGCCGAGCCAACCATGTGGAACAGGTCCTGGGTTTGGGATTGGGGGAGGGTATATTTTTGCTATGTGCTGAAGCTGTGGGAATTAATTTTTTTTAAACTGGGCTGTGCCCGCCTCCCCAACATGCACACCTCTGGAGTTGAGAATCTTTAGATAGGGGGTGTGGGAGGGGTGCGGGGAGGCACAGCCCCCCCGCATGCACAGTTATCCCAGTCACCTTGTAGTGCATATCACCAAAAATGTTTTCGGCAGTAATGCAGGTCGCAATAATAGGGATCGCCTTTCGGCAGTCGCTATTATCTCATAGAACCCTCATAGGTGTTGCATTAATACGTATACTACACCGGTACAGTACTTATACACATGCCCTATATTGATAGAAAGATATTTTTTTAGTTTTGCAGGGCCCCTTTTAAACATATTCAGAGTGGCATGCTCAGTGGGGTGGTGGTTTAAAGTGCTGGTCTCCACACTGCCTACCACAGCGGTGATCCAGCTTTGGGAATGGACTGTAGTCACTGGGGGGCCAGCCAGGAGAGGAAGCATTAATCAAACCCATGACAGCTCTCCTCCCTTGAAGAGGGGGGGGTTCTAGTGTCCTGACACTTGACTTCCATTTTGTGAAGGCCAGATAGCTGCAATGGCGGCAGCAGCAGACTGGAGTACAGTGTCAACAGATGCTGCCTGTATGCATGCCAGTGTTCACTTGCATGTGCGTCATTACATGCACAATGTCCTGGGGTAAACAGCACAGAAAAACCTGCAGGAAAAATATGCCCCAGCCCATTTGGCACCCCCGCAGGCACTACATGGTCCTACGGGGCAGGCTCCCTGCCTTATTAGGATCAGAGTGATGGCTAGCCTTTAAGTCCTTGAGATGGCTTGGATGATGGGCTGAAGGGATGCTGCAGGAATTAGGGAAGTCAGGAGGGGAAATATAAATGAAAAAAAATTAGATTTTCGGTTCAAATAGAAGTAAATTACATAACAATCTATGATTTCTGTTATGAAAATTTTTTCCAAAGGGGTATAATCACATTACCTAAAATCCTCATTTCTATCTATTAACCAAAACTTTTCCTACACTGTACTTTCACAGGCAATGCCTGCAAAAACAAGCATTTGTCTGTGCCAAATGTTTGTGTGTATGGTGTGTGTGGTAGGTGTGTATAGTGAGATGAGTAATTCATGGTGGATCCTGACTTCCTACAGGTAGTAGGTCTGTCCCTGCACTATAATTTAAACTGTCAGGCTAACCAACTTGTCCAGATGCAGTGCATGGTCCCATTAGGCTGTGACAAGCACATCAGCCCCTTGTGAAGGAAGTCTCTTCGGCTCACCACATGGTGTCATTTGTGCTCCAGAACACTGCTCTGTTCCTCTCCAAGTTGGGACCAATGTCACATGATGCAGCACCTTTTCCCCCAAGTCTCAGCCTATTTAGCAGGTTGACTGAACTCATAACCAAAATCAGGTCACTGTCAGGGGAAGGCAACGTGGTCCCCACTGAGCCAATGGCCATCCTTGGAAACAAAGTGACTTTTTTTTTGTAACAGATTTTACCCCAAAGTTTCAACATAGTCTTGTCATGACACCCCCCATCTGAACATGGCAGGTTTCATTTATAAAATATTTCACTCCACAAGTGCGAAATCACATTTTGGCCAGTATTCAAAAAATGTTAGTTGCTGGGTTCATGAGGAGGTGTGAAAAAATGGCTCTGTTGAAAACGTGATATCCTGACTTCCTACTAACTGTAGGTTTGTGCCTGCACTGTAATTTAAACAGTCAGGCTAACCTACTTGTCCAGATGCAATGCATGGTCCTATCAGGCCTCAACAAGCACATTAACCCCTTGTGAGGGAAGGCTCTTTGACCCACAGAGGAATGACTGGGTGGCCAAGTGGTCCTTTTCTGCCAACAGTTTCTATGTTGAAAATAACCAAAATTATGGGTGAGCATTCAAAAATGTCAATATACCTTCATAACTTGTTTTTTTTTATATATGTATTTTGACCCCAAAGTTTCAATATTCTTCTTATGATCCCACCTCATGAACCTGGTAGGTGAACTTTCTCCAGTATCATCTGAAATATCATTTCACACCACTGGTACGAAAACACATTTTGGACAGGATTTGAAAAATTACAGCTGTCGCGTTCATGAGGTGGTGTGAAAAAATGGCTATGCTGAAAATTTGGGGTCAGTATACTAACGTGCCAGCCTGGTGGCACTGAGGGTTGAGGAGTTGGATGCCACACCTCATGCCACGCCAGCGACCCGGCTTCGGGAATGATCCCAGGTACTGGGAGTCAGCAGGGAAGGGAGAAGGAATGAGCATCCATAGGACAGCTCTCCTCTCCCTGGGGAGGCATCCAGGGTATTCCCAGTGCAGTAGAGACCCCAGGTGGTGACCAGAGGTACTACTAGCATGGGAACAGAATTGGGAGTGAGCGAGGTGGATGTCTACGGGGCAGCCATGTGCTGACATCATTGCATGGCTGCATTCAGGGGGGCAAGAAAAAAGAGAAAATCCCCATCCCGGAGATAGGCAATGGCACCTCCGTCTACCAGAAGCCATACTCCCAACACCGGACTCTCCTCCCCTCCATCCCCAATCACCCAGCTTAGCTCACTAGACTTAGATAGAGTGCCCTGGGAGGATTGGGTGGCCCTGCCTCAGAGGGGCTCAGAGCCGGAGGGTTCCTCAGGTTGGGTGAGTAGGCAAAAGAGGTCATGGTGGGAGACAGAGCCTGTGGAGTGGTAGTAGGTTATCGGAGAGTTCTCCGGTGACGGAGCAGAAAGAAAGCTGTAAAAAAATATATATACTGAACGTTGCCAAAGTTATGAGACAGCATTGAAAAATTTGTATGTACATTCATAACTTTGTTGTTTTTTTAATATCTTTACCCCAAATTTTCAACAAAGCCTTCTTATGACCCCACCTCATGATCTCGGTAGGTGAAAATGTTCAAATCCAGCCTGAAAGGGTTTTTACTAACTTAAGCCCTTAGTGGTACATAGGGGAATAAGAAATCGGGGTTTTGTGTCCAGACCATTTTGAACTTTTCCTGTGGACCCCAAATTTGTTTAAAGGGAAGGGTAGCTGTTTTTGTTAGTTTTTTGTTAAGTGCTCTCCCTTACTACGTGAGAGGTGGGGGGGGTTGGTTTAAATTTAGTGTTAAATAGTTTAATTATTGTTTTCTTTTAGATATTTGTTGTATTAGTTATTTTAAATAAAGTAGCGGCTTGATAGTGTTAGTCAAATTTGTTGATTGACAGTTGTTTTAATATTTCGGTGGCATGTGTTGAGATCGAGCTTCTGTGGGCAGGTGCTATTCCCCCTCTAGGCTGAGGGACCTGCACCCCTTCGACAGCCCCCCATTGCAACCCGAGGTATATAGACGTTGTCGTGCCTTGGGATTGCATGGAGGAGGTGGAGGGGGGGTTCTTCGTTGGGGGGGGGGGAGGAGAGGAGTGGAGTGGGTGGATAAGGGTGGTGAGGATAGGGAGACACCCTGGGGTGAAATGGGTCCAGGATAGGGGCTTGCAATGCCTGGTTCCCATACCCAAGGGTTCCACTGATAGTGGACAAGTGGCGTGCTCCTCCAAGGCCTCTCATCCAACCCAGGCAGTGCTGTGCAATGCCAGGTCTATAGAGAACAAAACAGCAATTATTGCTGATCTTGTTAAGTCATCTGACCTGGCTTGCATCACCGAGACCTGGCTTGATGAGAATGCTGGTCCCATATTGGAGTCAGCTGTTCCAGCGGGTACTCGGTGATACATCACCCGAGATTGGATCTAGGGGGGGTTGCTATTTGTTTTAAATTGGAATTGGGCCTTGTAGAGGTTCCAGTGGTGACCCCTAGATCCTTTGCGTGTATCATGGGAGCAGGTGTGGGCAGCAGAATCCTACTCGTCTACCATCCACCCGGTGACGAGAAAATTTTTCTGCAGGAAGTTGCAGACTTGATTGTTGACCTGGTGTTGGAGCCCTCCAGGTGGTTGGTCCTGCAGGACTTCAGTGCCTGGGTCAATGATGAACTCTCACATTTTGGTCAAAACTTCCTCCAACTGATGACTTTGTTGGGCTTTACACAGGTTGTTACTGCTGCTACCCATATTCAGGGTCACTCTTTGGATCTGGTGTTCACCCTGGGGATGGAGATCACAGAACTGGTGGTGGAAGCAGTTGGGTTGTCTGACCATCACTCTATAAGGTTCAATTTCATGGCCTCCCCTATGAGACCAACCACTTTGGAGATGGTCCAGTACCGCCCTTTGAGGGGAATTACCCTGAGGGTCTGATGGCGGTGCTGGACCTATTGAGTTGGCCTATGGAGTGCATGGAACCAGATGTCTTAGTGCACTATAACAATATGGTGCTGAGGATTCTGGATTCCTTAGCTCCTGTCTGTGTTCACCCCCTCTCCCTCTGCCCTTGGTCCCCCTGGTTTGATGGGACATTGAGGGAGTTGAGGAGAGTGGGGCAAAGATTGAAACGCTGCTGGCGGAAATCCGGCCTGGAAGGTGACAGACTTAGATTGATGGCCCATTATATGGACTATCAATTAGAATTCTCCAGTAAGAAGGCAGAGTTCCTGTCCAGGGAGATAGCTGCATCAAGAAATCGACCTGCTCAGCTCTTCCGGACCGTGGATAGACTGTGCAATCCAGCCTGTCTGTGGGGTTGGAGACCTTTTTCACAAATAAAGTGTGATGAGTTTGCTCAATTTTTTGATGATAAGGTGTCATCGATTAGGTCAGAGATCCACAATACGAATTCTAACGAGCACGGCAGTGATCAATGTGAGGTTACAGACCCTCGGTCTGCCTGGACAGATTTTGACCAGCCAGTGAGCACGGATATCATGAAGATTGTCCAGGGCCTGCGACTGACTTGCTGTAGGTTGGATCCTGGCCTACGCGCCTCCTTGTGGTGTGTGTGGGTGCGATTGGACCAGTCCTTGCTGAGATAGTCTGGTGCTCTTTGGATCAAGGGGTGTTTCTGGAGTCTCTAAAAAAGGCTATCATGACTCCCCTTTTGAAGAAACCTTCCCTTGACCCAGACTGTCTCGCTAACTACAGACCGATCTCTAACCTGCCCTTTTTGGGCAAGGTTATTGAGAAAGTAGTTGCATTGCAGCTCGATGACTTTCTTACCACCCATGAGGTCTATGATCCTCTCCACTCAAGTTTCGGGAAGTGGTACAGTACCAAGACGATGTTGATTTGAGTACTTAATGATCTCCTAATAGCGAGAGATCAGAGGAGCCGTTCGATCTTGGTTCTCCTTGATCTCTCTGCAGCGTTTGACACCGTGAACCATGGAATGTTGCTAGAGCACCTGCAGCTGCTCTGTGGACTGTCGGGGACAGTCCTCAGATGGTTCCATTCTTTCCTCATGGGCAGAACCCATAGGGTAGTATCAGGAATGTTTTCCTCTGCTCCCTTTGCTCTGCCCTGTGGGGTGCCGCAGGACTCTGTGCTTTCCCCCATGTTGTTCACGGTGTACATGCTGCCATTGGGAGACATTATAAGGCATTATGGGCTGAGCTTTCACTGCTATGCAGATGATACGCAGCTCTACATGTCCTTTGTACCCGAACAGAATGACACTTTATCGGTCTTTAACAACTGCCTCGCTGAGATACAGGACTGGATGAGTGCTAACTGGTTAAGGCTGAATCCGGACAAGACTGAGGTGTTGGTGGTGGACCCGGGTCACCGTGTAGAGAAGTTGACTCCTGGGTCTGCCTCTGGCCTTGTGCTAGGAGGTAACCAGTTGAGACCTTCTGAACAGGTGCGGAATCTGGGCGTAATTCTTGACAGCGAGCTGACATTGACGATGCAGGTGTCAGCCTTTGTCAAGTCCTCTTTTTACCATCTGAGGAATATTGCCCAGATAAAACACCTTGTTCCATATGATGAACTTCCTGTGTTGGTTCATGCCTTTGTTTCTTCGCATCTTGATTACTGTAATGCTCTATATCTAGGGTTGCCGGGGGTGGATCTCCGTCACCTGCAGCTGGTGCAGAACGCTGCAGCCAGGTTGTTGACTGGGTTATCAAAAACTTGTCATATCACACCTGTGCTGCGTGAACTGCACTGGCTGTCAGTGCAATGGAGGATCACCTTCAAGGTCATGTTGTTGACCTATAAGACCCTACACGGTCAGGGACTGGGCTACTTGCAAGATCTTCTTTGACCCTACCACCCTTTCTGCCCACTCGGTTCCACCAACGAGGGATTGCTAGAGATTACCAGGGTTCGTCTTCAGTCATCTAGGGCCAAAGCTTTTTCTTTTATGGTCTCAATCCTGTGGAATTCTGTACCTCATCGGATCAGAGAGTGCCTGTCCACGGAGTCTTTTAAGGCCTCCTTGAAAGGCTATTTATTTGAATTAGCCTTTCAATAAATTATTCTGCTGCCTTTTAATTGGTTTTATATCTGTATTTATTGTAATGGATATTTTTTGTGATGTATCTGTGCTTTGACATTCTGAAAAGCGCATTACAAATAAATTTTGATTGATTGATTGATTGATTGATTGATTGATTGAAAGGAGATTTCACAGAAGGACTGCAAAATCACCTTTCAGGCCAAATTTAAAGAATTTCACCTATATTGTTCATTAGGTGGAATCCCCAAAAGGCCATGTTGAAAATGGGAAAAAGTATTTGAAACATTACCAAGTTAGGAGGACAAATTCAAAACGCATTGAAATTCATTGACCACATATCTGATTTCCTCAGCTCCTGGTCTGGCATTGAAGAGTACTGTAAAGACATGTCTACAGTCCAGAGTGGAATACAATATTTGATCCCTGGTATATACTGCAAGTATTGGAGCGGGGTGGGTGTGGATTGGGATTATTTGTTTGGGGAGGGTAATGGTGACCACAGCAACAGGCATCGATGGACCATTTTATTTTTTACAGGGATTAAAAACATTTTAAAAGATTACAAGGGACGGTTTTCTTTATTTCAGTTACTGACACTGGGGATTGGTCACCCCAGTGTCATTGTCATATTTGTCAGCACCAGAGGTGGGATCATCGCAGGTGTCACACAGTGGAAACGGATGGGGTGGGGGGGGTACTAGCCAGCATGAGGGCTTGGGCATCCTGGTGTTGGAAAATTCAGAAGGAGCATGGGAAGTAAGGGAGGTAGGAAAGATACTCGGCAGTGGGAGGGAGTTCATTTCACACACTGGGCACAGGAAGCAGCAAGGAGGTGAGTGGGGTACTTGCCTGTGGGAGGGAGCTGATTTTGTGTATCAGGGCAGCATGGGGTGATTACCTTCTAACTACAGGTTATCAAACCTTTGATTATAAGGGCACTAAGTTTGCTTATTCAAAGGAAACTGATAATCCACATCTTTTTTTGGGACTGCTTGAATAAATAGAAGTGTCTGTTCCAGGACAGTATGGGGTGATTAACTTATAAAATGCAGGGCATTAAAAAAAAAAGAACAGGAGGGTTTATGTAGAAGAAAGGTGTTAGCCAGTCTGTGAAATGAGTGCTTGGCTCCTTTCAACTATCAGAAGTTTCTGCCCTGCAAAAAGAAAAAAGTGTAACATTCAGCTTAACTGATCACAGAGCTTGAGCTGCAATGGGCTCGACAGTGACACACCTCTGAAATGCAGTTCTTTGTAACAAACTGTTTGCTGTGCACATATGCCCGCAAACATAGAAACTGGAAAATAAGATTAAAAAAAGCTGAAACCTCAATTATGGAAAATTTTTGGAAACTGGTTCAACATAAAGTTTCTTCCCTGATCTCCTTGGTGGTATACTTATGAACTCTGGTTCAAATGCCTAAAGGGAATAAACAAGGTACAGGAAGGGAGCATCTTTCAGAGAAAAACATGTCCAAAGACTAGAGGTCATAGTATGAAGTTGGAGGGGGAAAGGATCAGAGGGATCAGAAGAAAGTACTTCTTTACAGAAAGGGTGGTAGACCCTTGGAACTGCCTCCCAGTGGAAGTGGTGGGGATGAAAATGATTACTGGATTTAAGAAAGAATGGGACAGACACATGGGTATCACAAAACCTGCTAGGGAAGGAAACTCGGAGTCCGAACAGGGTCTGGAGACACATGGGGAGGCGGCTGGGGAAGGGCGTGGAAGGGTGGAGGTTGGAGACCATGTAGGGTCTGCAGTGTTAAATTAAGTGGGGAAAAATGGGCAGACTGGATGGGCCAGGAGGTTCTTTTCTGTCATCAACCTCTATGAATCTGTGAACATAAAGTTAATTCTTCCCTTATCTCCTTAGCAATATACTTAGCAATATAGTAAATATAAACAAAGCAGAAATACAAAAGAGATTCAGTGTCACACACTTACAAAGAAAAAAAAAATCTACAAGTCAACAGAATCCTGACAGGAGGCTTAGATTTGCTGTTCTGTAAGTGTGGTACAATATTTCTCTTGTGTTTTTGCTTCATTCTTCAGAAATCTAATGCAACTAAGGTGTATCACTTGCATTCTGGATGCTGAGTGTTACAAGATGCTTTTACATGGGGAGGAAAAAAAAGGTTTTCCATAGTAACATTTTGTAAAAAATAACAAATAGCTTTTCATCATCTGAACATCTAATTAGCTCGTGGGCCACTGCAAGGGATTATAACTTTCTTCATGGGTTGGGGAATCCCTACCACCTTCCTTGAAACCTGTCATCAGGTGATGTGTTATTGCATATTTGATGCTAAAAATAATTTTTCTTTAGGCTTTAGGTGTAATGCATATTGAAGCTCTTCAGGCATGCTTAGACCTTCTTGTCATAAGGGAGTCTTCCCTTTTAACCTACAGAAAAGTTTCATTTCGACTTGTCTCTAGGAAGACAAAAATGCCTCTCCATTGCCAGTGATTTTGCTGAAGAAAGGTCATGTCTCCATTGTGCTCATACAACCAATTTCCTTCTTTCTGTGTATTGTAGCCATACCTTTTATTTGTTATGTATGCCAAGAATGTATAGGTCCGGGTGAAGTGTGAACACATTTGCAATTCAATTTTGCTGCAAAGTACTTTGTGAATTCTGCACATTGCAGAACTGAGACTCCCAAAGTTCACAATTTAGGTAGTGAAATCCTATGTGAAGTGGGGAAATTTGCCACTACACAGTTGTTTTTCCAGGCATAGTGGTGAATTACTTCACAAACTATGTCATAGCATGAAGTTCCAATTTATAAGCACTGCACGAAGTGCGTAGTGGGCCACTTCATGCTAACACGCCGGCAAAGTTTAAACTTCTCCTGCTCTTACTATCTAACTCTTTTCTTCTTGGTACTGAATCCTATTCCTTAACCTTCCTTAACCTCCCTTAATCTACCTTGCCTCCCCATCCCCTGTGCTAGTCTGATGGCCACTGATATTACAGTACACACTGTGAATGTAGTGAGACAAAGAATGTGTGGCCCAGAATGTTCACCTCCCAGTTATAAAACAGCAGTAGCCTGAAATTCTTTTTCTCATTGGGTACAGGATCCATCAAGCCTATTCTTGAAACTCAGTACACTGTCAACTGTTTTTTTTTCAATAAAGGTTTTTCTCCTGAACCTGCAGACAGGCAGCTATCAACCATGTCCCCACTTCCTATGACCATCACTCACCTCCCCTTGTCCCTTGGTAAGTCTCCTACAGATTGTGCAACCCATGGCCGGGCCAGGAGGAGAAGGCTATCCTCCCCGCCCTTGATACACACATATCTAGATTCTGACAGCCAGGGGACAGTGTGGGCTGGAGGAGAGCTAGCAAGGCTTCATGAAGCATGCACCAGCTCCTTTTTCCATTCTCTGCCCAATCCCAGGACTGTGACAATATGTGAGCATGTGCTTGTTGAGGCCTGCATGTACTGTGGAAGTGTGACCCCTCCTCCCATTGAGTCACTCTTAACCTGCACTATCCCTGGGCCTCCACCTGGTGGCAGTCAAAGGCCGAGATGACTGGCCACCCCTTCTCGAGAGAAGAGATCAGTCCCTGGGATGCTCAATCCCCTCCCTCCAGCTGACTCCCAGTGACCCAGTTTCATTCTGGAACATGTGTCACTGGTGTGGTGGCAGGTGAGGCACAAGCACCTCAGCCCTCTGCATCACTGGGCCAGCTGCACTGTTTACACTGTTGACCTTCTGTTGTGATCGGTACTACAACCGCTCATGGACTGAAGAAGAGTACTGTAGCTAAGGTGTGTATGATTGTTGTTGTAGAATGCCAAATTCCTTTCCTTAAAGGAGAACTGCGCTGAACCTGTAAGTCATTTTTCCCAAAAGAAGCTGTTTTTACAATTGTGGGTGGAGCCTACAGCCATTCTGCGTCCACTCTAAAAACGAGCGTACTGTGGCATGCTTCCATTGGAGTTTTGGAAGTATCCTTGTTTTAGACAGAACTGCGCATGCACGCCATGCATGCATGCGCAGTTCCACCAGCCACCATCTTGGGAATGGCAGTACATGCCATTCAATGAACTTTCCAGAGCAGCGAAAGGCGATGCACAATTGCATCAGCAGCACAGTTCCTCAGCGCATTTTAAGCTTGCCACAGCCATATCGGCTCTGTCTAGAATTTGTTTTAAGTAGTGATTACATTTTTGTTACTATTCCATCTATATAGGCCTCTTAGTAACCTCAATGGGTGTTTCTGCTTTACTCTCTGGTGTTAACTTCTATTTTAGAACTGTATGATGTAGTTTATGTCCCTCTCAGCCACAGGGTTCTGTAATAGAACATGCATGCATTATGCCAACAATAGAAGAGTAGAACAGGGACAGAAACTACATCATACAGTTCTAAAATGGTTCTTACCAGCAGCATAGAAATCAGAAACACCCACTAGGATAGATAAAAAGCCTAGATAGCAGAGCAATAAAATAATTTGAACTAGTATTTAAAAAACAACTTCTAGTAGGGAAAATCACTTATAAATTGAGTGCAGTTTAGCTTTAAAGGTTCTCAACTGGATAGACTTCATTGGAATAAGCAAAAATCCCATATGCTAGGGTGTCTACGGAAGCAGCAGACAACTATAATCTACATCATGGATTTCCACAAATTAATACTACATATTGAAATGATATTCAATTGAAAGATCTGCTGACACCTCAAAGAAAACATAATATTTAGGTACAATTATGCTTGCATTCCATATGTGTTCTACAGATTTCTGCTCATTATTTATTACTGAGGAAATTTGCATGAATACATAATCCTTAGAGTTCATCTGCCTCCATAGCTTACTCCTTACCTCCAGGACCAGTGTTAGACTTGATGGCACCACAAGCAAACAAACGAGTGGTGCCCCCTTCACCCTTGCACTCTCCTGCCCCCCTATATTCATCCTTGCCCTGCTCACTTCCACTCACACCACAAAACTTGTAAGAATACCATAAAAAGTACACTTGTTTTTTTTTTACATTGGCATTATATATTTAAAAAATGCAGAAGTAAAGCAAGCCAATACAATTAAAACATTTTAACAAAACCAAATGTGAAGCAAAATATACTGCTGGATGTCCCAAATCCACCACTTCCCCAGACTGACCAGGAGGCCTATTGTTCAAAGCCCACCCTGCAGCCAGACCAGCAGGCCCTTCACTCTGAGTCCAAACACACCAATCCCCAAGACAGAGCAGGAGGACAGACCATCAGTAAAAGTCAATCCCCACACCAGCAGACCCCATCATTCCAAGAACTCCCCACACACACACCATCATGCACAAAATAAAGCCCCCCACCCCACCCATTACAACCCCCTTCCACAGACAGAAGTTTCATTTTTTTATCTTTTATTTTTAATACGGTAAGGCCCACTAAGAACAAGGCCTGTTTTCAGGGCCAACCTGGGAGCACTTGGACCGATAAGTGATTTGCTCTAGTTCACATAGTATGCAACTGGAGGTTGTGGGAATCAAGCCAGCAGGCATCATTGCTCCAACAACCTCCCCCCACACACACACACCATCAAGTAAAAAAAAAAGAGAAACAAATAAGCCCCCTCCCCCTTAGCTAGCTATTGCAAGCCTCCCTTCACAGATGGCTACTACCTGTACAGGAGCCTCATTACAGGGGTTCAAAGGCTGCAAGGAGTTCATAATAAGGAATCAGTAGCCCTGCAGCACCAGTGTGTGTGTGTGTGTGTGTGTGTGTGTGTGTGTGTGTGTGTGTGTGTGTGTGGTATGGGGAGGATAAAGAAAGTGGGAGCAAATTGAGTCCAGTTATCACAATGCATTTCAAGAATGGGATATTTAATCATCCCACTCATATATTTTTAACCAAATATTATAAAAAAAGTCTCAGAAATGCTGCAATCTGATTGGCTGTTAGGATTCCAGCAGCCTTACATTAATCCCTGTTACACTGTCATGTACAGTCTGATCACCAAGGCACATGGATTCTTCCTGTCAGCACTCCATTCTCTAGCACAGCTGAATGACTGGAATGATGCATTCTGCTTCTGAACCAGCATTCTTAAACTGTTGGTGGAAGAACTATTTTATTAAAAATCTCCCTTTAAATGAGGAAAACATTCAACAAGTATACTTTTAACACTTTTCTTTTGGAATAATTTTTAATAATAGCAACAAGGCACTCCCAGGAGTTAGATTAACAGTCAATTAATTACCCTCTGGGGCAATATGGCACTCGGCTGCACCTCGTGCCACATTACACCCCTAGGGGGCGATTAATAGACTGTTAATCTAATCTTTAAAATGCCTTATTGTCACAATTTGTTGTGCAGGCGCTGCAGCTCACCAAGTGAAAATATTCGCTTATAAACTAGAATGCCAATATGAAAACAGCGTAGGGTAAAATATATATGATTCTCTTTATCTGGCTGTACACAGTACTAAACCGGCTGCCTACTGAATGTGACAGGGCGGGTTCACACCACTGTCTTAAGGGTAGGAGACAGGGGTAGAAAATGGACTTCGAAATTCCGAAGCTCTGATTGGCTGATACCCCTGGCAAGGTGGGCAGGTATCCGACAACAGAGCCAGGTTAGAACAAGTGCCAATCCCAACTGACCTGATCACTGAAACTGTGAGGCCAGTTAGAATTTTCAAATTTGACCTGCCACCATTTTGTCCCCTCTTATCTAGCGAGCTGGCAGCCCCCTTATTTTTAGGTAAACAAATTAATAGTAGGCAGGCACACATTAAAAAATGAAAAAAACAAAAAAGAAGTCAATCCGATCAGCTTCTTGTTCAGTGACAGGCGCTATCTCCGGTAGCAGTACTGTATGACAGCAGCGGTACTTTCTTCATTTTCCATACCGGAGACGAACATCAATCTGCGGTATGGAAAACTAAGAAAGTACCGCTCTTTTCACACACAATAGTGCTACCGAAGCTAATACTCGTTCTTCCTCAACTTATTTGGCTTCAGTGCCGAAATTTACAAGTAGCCCTCCCTCCCTCATCAACATAATACCAAACACACTTCAGATCTGCCTTTTCCTGCCAAAAGCAACATGATGGGACGTGCCACTGGAGATTAAACCAAAGAAAGTACTGGTCCACCCTGGATCTAACAACACACTGACGCCCAGCAGAACTGCCCCCCCTTTCACCCGTCAAGACTGTCTTAGAGCCATCCCGAGGAGAAGCAGACCACTCAGCAGAGATTTGTACCCCACAACATGTGAAAACACGCTATTTTACAATGAGGCAAGCTGTTGTAGTTTAAACAATATTTTTAAAACACTAGTGGTTGCGAGGTTGATAGAAGACCTGTATGTTCAGATACAGGGCAGAGTGAATAGCTAGGAATGGTGAATCGACAATCCTGCTGCAATGTTACTTTTGGCTGAATTGAGGAAGAGATCAGCATTTGATATTGTGCCTGTGTAATTTTTTTGTTTAGGAGCTGCTGGGAACTAAAGTTAATAGCGTTTTAGTTAATATTATTAAACCTATTGCTTTTACAGATTATAGATACAGACTGCTGCTGCCTTTGCCCCATTTCTGTAGTTTAAAAGCAAACAAACACACACACAAAAAAAAAAAAAATTGCTGATGGGTGACCTGCTGTACTACAGAGCTGCCCAGGAGAGACTGTTTTATTTGTTTAAGAGTCTCCAGAAGGACAAAAGACCCTAACTCAAAAAAAAAAACCAAAAAAAAGACATCATTCTAATGCAGGTGAAGGAACTATTTTTTTTTACAAAACTTACTTTAAACTAATTTTTTATTAATTTTCTTTTCATTAAACTAATTTTTTTTCCGTGCCCATTTTGTAAGTGCAATAATACCCTCCAGGATGGGCAGTATTTTGCTATACCAGACCTTCCAGGGGCTATAAGGCCTTCTGCCTGCAGCATCGGGCCTCATTATGCCCCTGGGCAGTCCGGTATAGCACAATACCACCCACCCTGGAGGGTATTACTGCTTACTTCATCCATGGGGTCCGTATGCCAATTTGTTGCTTCTGCAGCTCTCCCCCCTGAGTTTAGTAACAATGCTCACTATGGCTGCACTACACTCCCAGATCTACACCCACACAAAAAGCCCGTGACATCCATAGCAGTGACAACGTGCACTTCTGCAGCCAGAGAAAGGGTTTCTGTGCCTCCACTGGACTACAGACTCATGTGCCCTGGCTGTGCTGGCACCCCAAGCAGCCATGTGTTTCACATGTGCCAAATGCCAGTACTGACTTCTTCAAGTCATAATGCTCTGTTGTGACATCACAATCTTTTGCCATGGGAGTAGCTGTGATGTCACAAGCAGTGTATCATAATCTGAGGTAGGGAGAAAGCAACAGAAACAGATGAACTCTTCAGGAGAAAAGATCTGGTTTTCATGTAAATAGCCTCAGTAATAAATAATGGAGCGGAGAAATACAGAACAAATGTGAAATACGAGCCAAACTGTGTCTAAATATTATGTTTTGCTAAAAGTTCTCCAGAAGATATCAGCTACTCTTTAGAATGGAATTTAATGATAATCTTATTATATCTATGTAATGTCACTATCCTATTTATTTCCATGTTATGCCAAGAAGGCCCACCAAACCATAGAGCTCCTTTTCACATGCATCCAGGGGAAAAGGAAAATGGAGCAAGGGAGTGCAATTTGTAAAATATATGCAAATATGTAAGCAATAACACACAATGTGGTGTGGCTTAGTGTGTGATAAAGACACAACTGGGAGTGTAGTGAGTCATAAGGCAGCAGACTGACTACCCTTACTGCCCATAGAAGTGCATTTATCATACACTAACTCACACCTGGAGTGTACTATTGTGTTGTGATAGTTTTTAAAAGATTAGTAAAAAAAAAAAAAAAAAGAAGCCTCATTTAATGGGAAATAGTCCCACGTTTCCATTTCTTATCAGTGTCGCTGTTGTATGAGGCACAGGGAAGGAGCTATAATCCTTCCCAAGGGCTCATCTGAGCTGGAATCATTCACAGCCATTGCCGCTTGTGGAGGGGGCCATGTTGGATGCCCCAGGGATCAAAGGAGGGAGCAGGAGATCGGAGGAAGGAGCCACACTGTAGGGACAGGCAGTGCTTGGCTCCAAGGAGGCATCATCAGTGCACCAATTGGCAGGCTCTGGGAGGAGCCAATCAGGAGTGTGGTGGCCGATTTGAGTGTGCAACTGGGCCTTAAAACACAGAGCCCAGTCACAGGGAAAGCAGAGGCACAGGGAAGGAGCCGTAGTGATTCATTTTCTCCTTCCCTCCCCACACCACCTCCTTATTAAATAGAGGTTAACGACTGCCAGTGGTGAAGAGAACCTATCAGAAAGGGCAGGAGGAGGAGCTCATTAGAAGGAGGGGTCCCTGGATGATCTGGAAGGTAGGGATATATCCAGTTGGAAGGGTACTGCTCTTGGATTAAGGTACTGTGACTTTTCAATTTTTGGTGGCTTTGTTATAAGGTTGGTGGCACAGAGGCTGTGTCTGTAGCAAGGTACTGTGTCTGTCCATTTCTGGAGGTGCTGCTTCAGAACAGGGGCACTGTGACTGGATTTTTACACTTGGGGAGTGTGGAAGCTGTTTGAGTTTGGTATTCTAAGGGGAACTTAAAGTGATTGAAGTATGACAATTGGTGGGGTTTGTAACTATTGGTCTGGGGTAATTCAATTGTAGGTGCTGCATGATTGAGGGGTACTAAGGTCTATGATCTTTGCAGGAAGCAGGGCAGGGGTTTGGTAGGGACACGCTAGATAAGATCTACATTCTGGGGGGTATTTCAGGGATTAAGGCGATGCCAAGGTGAGCAAATGGAGGGAGGTAGGGAAGGACACACTAGGGGATGGAGTGGCATTAGTGGGGGAGGACGAGGATAGCAAAGAAGGGGGTACAGGGGGCTGCAGGATGCTAAAGAGGTCTGCAGGGGGTAGAATAGTGTGCTGCAATGGTTGTGGGGTGGCAGTCTGAATGTATTGTGGAAGCTAGGAGGGTGTCTGATCTGTGACAGGCTGAGGAGGCTCAAGGCAGAGAGGGAAGATAATAGGTTTGCAGTGCTGGCATCATTGGAGGAGGAGGGGGAGGTGAGTGATCTCCAGGTGGCGGTAGGTAAGGGGAAGCAAGAGGATGGCACGGGGGTAGGAGTCTGACGGAATGCATACATGTTATTTTATATTGATCCTTGATTTTTTCAAGTAAAGAACACACTGCTCCCTAGCAGTGGTCTGTTTGTGTACTTTCCTTTGTTCAGTTTCCTGAACAACTGCTGTATTTCTTAGTATGATCCCCTTTAAGAGTATAGTAGGATGGATACATGGATCAGCATTAAAATGAAGCAGGGGTGTTTCTGGCATTTGAATACTTCAGGGACGTGAGCCCAACCCTCTCCCAAGACCCTCAAGCAATAAGCCGGGGGTCTGGGGGCCGCCAGGCCCACAGAAGCTTTTGGGTTTTGATGTTCTCTGGTGGATTCTCAGGCTTATTCTATACCCCTTACATCACAGATCTCGACATACATTTTTGAAGGGAATATATGGGGACTATTACAAAAAGTTGGTTCCATGCCATAATAGCGACCGCAGAACAGCAATCGCTATTATGGCGAGTGTATATCGCTGAAAAGCAAATTGGTGATATATACTCTACGGCTATCTGACTTCTGGTTCTATATAAAGTATTTTGCCCGGGGGGACTGTGCCCCCACACATCTCTGAATTAAGATTTTCAACTTGGGGGTGCATGTTGGGAAGGGCAAGACCCATACTGCAAAAAATAAGTGCCACAGCTAAGTAACCCACTCCCAGAACCCCTGCATTCGCACTGCCAGAGCTAGCCTCCCACACCACCATGCCACACGGCTAGCTCCAGTAGTGGCAGGCACCAGTGCCTGACAACCCCTTCCCTGTCTCTCCCCTTCCCTTCACTATTCCTTCCTTCCATTTGCCCTTAACCCTAGTCACTTTCGCATAGCCTCGCTATTCTGCAGGGTAGCTCACAACAAAAGTGCCCAAAATTAGTCATTATAATTCTAGTCACTCATTTTGGGTCGCTCATATAATGTGATACCCAAAAAGCCCCCCCCCCAAAAAAAAAAAAATCTTGTTTAGTTTGTTGGTCATCATGAGAATTTTGCTAATTAAATGCGTCTTTCTTTCCTGTAATATAGTATCTTCCTGTTCTGTGGCTGCAGCTTCTTTGTTCCCTTCCTGCACATGCTGCACATTGCTTTTTGGAAGAAGCTGATGGTGTGTTTCCCAACAAGGAAAAATTCTCAGTGATATTTTCTAGTGGAGCATCAGTGAGATAGCAGCAGGGATACAGTTACAAAACACAGACAGGCAATGAAAAATACGTATTTTCAAAAACTAATGGTATGGAGGCTCAGGAAGAAATCTGGAGTGCCATGTACTTAGGAGCCAGAACAGTGCTATATGTGAGGGAGCAGCTAGCAACCTGAGATGAGGGGACAAGAGCTGGATGACTTTGTTGAAGGAGGAATAAACAGATGAATCAAAAGAGGATACTATTGCCTGAATAATGTATTCCAAATTATAAACAAACATTCTCACACAGGAATACAGTGAAACAGTTACAGTTTTCACTCTAACGCTGCTAGTGGTAGCCCACTAATCTACTATTTGGGAGATGTAGCTACACATCCTGAGGCTGACTCATATGCCCTGAGCTGAAAGAGTCTCAGGTAGTGGCTTGAAGACTTGGCGGGGTGGGACCTGCCCATTCTAGTACCACCTGAAAACTGTAGATTCTGGGGTACCAAGTTAGTTTTCCATCTGGTGGCAATCTAAGAGGAACTCTTCCACCCAAAAGAAGTTTCTCAGTCAGTGATTGGGTCCCCAAAACCATCCATCATTGTTGACTCAGTCACATGAGGTAAACAAGCTGGCAACTGTTGTGAGTATGCATGGCACTTCTCAGGGAAGTGTCCCAAACTCAGCCGCTAGTGTCCACCTGCATTTGTTGTTTCAGCCACTCTCATCAGAACACATATAGCATTAGGAAGTTCTTTCTCTCTCTCTCTCATTGAAAGCTCTGAGGAAGGTGGTCTGCAGATCTGCCTAGTATGAAAACAGAGTATGTGGGCAGGGGTGTAATCATGAATTTTAAACTTGTGCTCAAGCAGTGACAGCACTGTTGACCACCCCCCATGTCTCCTTAAAGTAAACAAATCAAAAGATGTGCTGCTGTGCCACACAAACACAGCCCTCCATTTTGGTCAGCAATAGGTAGTAAGCCACATTTAAAACAGTGATAAGCTACTGTACCACATCAAGGTAGTCAGTCTTACAGAGGTCCATTCACACCAGCTCAGTCGGCACCCAGCTGTGGTGGTGAGCAGAGTGCTGTGCCGGGTGCCAACTCTGGGATGGGACAGCGGAGCAGGGTGGTGAGGCACTACCTGCAGGGCAGAGGGGGTCCACTAGACCACCAAGGGCTTTTCTTGATTTGTAAAAGGGGATCAGGGTTGTGGGGGGAACCCCATGGTACATTGCTGCAAATGTCAAAACCTTCCCGGAGGACACATCTACAGTAAATACCCTTAGGCCAGCCCTGGCTGATCTAAGTGTACTTAGAATACGGCCCTCTGGGAGGGTTTTGTGAATACTGAATTGGAGGATATGTCAGCCTGTGTCTACCAGAAGCCCCCTTGCACCATACCACAGCCCCTTTTAAGGTGCAAGGCTGGTGCAAGCCCCCTTTGGCATATGTACCCTGTATTTGAAGCAGGCTGCTTTCTGAATAGCTTCTGGTGCATTTTTTTGGAGCAAGGTGCCACTTGCATGACTTATGTTTGACACAGGCAACTTGCATCATTTTAGGGGCTTTATGAATTGGGCCCACAGTTTGTACAGTGCACTCAGGGCTCTACTGGTGCATCCAAGACATCCTCACCATGCTCCAGCCAGTCATACACAGCTGATGAGCTGACCTGGCAGTGCAAATACAACAACAAAACAAGGGACAAATTACCAAAATCAGGGACTCAACCTGAAATATGAATAATCTAATTTCAGAATTCTGCTGGAGTAACTGGATGAAACTATTTTCTGGAGGAAAACTAGACCATAACTTAAATGTCGAACATTAATATATGTGTAGTTCTGCACTCATAGCAGAAATAAGCATCCCAAAAAAGTTAGCACTTCAAAGGTACAGCTTTATTGCAGTAAAGGTGCCAAGACAACGCCCTACATCCCCTAGCGCTTTGGCCCAAGACAAGGCCTTCCTATGGGGGCGGGTCTACCAGATAACAAACAACACTTCTCCTATAAGGTGAAAAATTTGAAGTGACAGACACCATATGTGTTAGCTCATTGTGAATTTACAAAAAAGTGCAAAAAATACATACAAGTGTAAATCATACAACACATATGAGTACAAGTCATCATTGTTATGTCAAGGAAAACTTTTGCACGGCTATGTTAAATCAGTTAATATCTTCTTTTTATATATAATTTTATACTAGATTTTCAGGCATTCATGTATTAGACAGGTTAAGTATACTTTCCTAGAGACTGACTGGCACTTGCCAGGTGCTACTCTTAAATCCACTTTAACTGATGGGAGGGATTTTATCAATTAATGGTCTCCATTAAATACGTTTTTATGTTTGCTTACATGCATGTGCAAGAAACATAGTGCCTTCATCCGAGTTTTCGGAGGTGTGGCAGCCCTCTTCCAATTCAGTCAGTGTGTTTGCAGGTGCGGCCGCAGTTCTCCAATGCCTGCTGGAGCTGTCTATAACAGCAGTCGAAAATGCAGTGGAGTACAGTTGAAAGGGTGAGCTACACTTCAGTGAGCAGCAATAAGATATCGCCTGCTCATGCACGCCCCCTACACACACACACACACACACACACACACAGACGCATACTGTGTGCTTGCCCCCACACACACACACTGTATAGCCGACGGGTGCCTAATCCCCATCGGCCGTGCTGCGCCCTCCAAACAGAGTCTACATGCCATGTGCTGGTTGCCCACCCCAGCGTGGTTATACATGTGTAGCCAACGGGGTGCCCAATCCCCCGTCGGCTCCACTGTCCGCCCCAGAGAGTACAGGGTGCCACGCTGGGAGCCCACCCCAGCATGGCAACAGATGCTGTCAATGACAGGGATGCCCAATCCCCTGTTGGCTCCATGCCCCCCCCAAACAGCCGTCCTTTGCCACGCTGGGAGCCCACCCCAGGTGGCAAACGTCCCCTGTCGTGTCTCGCCCTTTGTTTAAAAAAAACCTGAAACAGAAATAATGTCCCTCGTTGTCTCTGCCCCACCAAGCCCACCCACTGCTCAACCTTGCTTCCACACCCCCTCACCCCATACTCTACCTCTGGACCTCGCGAGCATGATCTTCGTGGACTGGAACACGCCTGCACTCTTCAAAGCCGATGCGAACTGAGGAAACGCCGGTAAGCTGTATAATGGGATAGATAGGGTTTTTTCAACTTTGCTGCATATCTCAGGCATTTTTTGGAATTTTTGCACCAAAATTTCAACATGGGGTTTTTGGGACCCCTTCTCATGAATGCTCTCACTGTCATGGCGTTAATCGGGCCCGATGGGTGATTTCACAGTCACTGCACAAAATCACCTTTCAGGACCAAGTAATGAAATGACACTGCCACTGTTCATAAGGTGGGCTTTCAAAAAGCCTATGTTGAAAATTTGGTGGAAAAATTCCTAAAAATGACTGTTTTACGGCGTGGGTGTAATTCCTATGTGCACGCCGAAGTTCACGAATTTTCAAAATTTTTCACTATAGATTTTCTCAACATTGCCATTTTACCACACCTCCTTATGAGCAGTACAGCTGTCATTTTTCACATCTTGCCCAAAATGTGTTTCCGCCCATGTAGCGCACAATGGTGCAGTTGGTGTATGAAAACAATGTATGGGACACATTAAGAAAATCACAGTGACACTGTTAATGAGAAGAGGTCTTAAAACGGCTATGTTGAACATTTGGTGAAAAAATTCCTAAAAATGACTGTTTTACGAGTGTGCATTGCGCAGTTCCTACACATGCTCGTAGGTTTGCGAATTTTCAATATTTTCACTACAGATTTTCAACATTGCCATTTTATTACACTTCCTTATGAGCAGTACAGCTGTCATTTTTCACATCTTGCCCAAAACGTGTTTCCGCCCATGTAGCGCACAATGGTGCAGTCGGTGTGTGAAATCAATGTATGGGACACATTAAGAAAAGTACAGTTACACTGTTCATGAGCAGAGGTCTTAAAATGTCTATGTTGAAAATTTGGTGAAAAATTCCAAAAATGACTGTTTTCTGGCGTCGTTCGCGCAGTTCCGCATTCGTAAGTTTGCGATTTTCATATTTTCTCTCAGATTTTCAACATTGCCATTTTATTACACTTCCTTATGAACAGTACAGCTGTCATTTTTCACAACATGGCGAATGTGTTTTCACACTTTCAGTGCAGAGATGTGTGTGGTCGCTGTGGGAAATCATTGTTCGACAGATAAAGAAAATCACAGTGACACTGTTCATGATCGGAGGTCCCAAAATGCCTGTGTTGACAATCTGCTGTAAAAAATCCCCAAACTAATTACATTACGGGTGTGCGTTGCACAGTTTCTATGCACGCTCATGACTTCACCAGTTTTTTTAATATTTTTACTGCAGATTTGCAACATTGCCATTTTTTACACCTCCCAATGAACTGTACAGCTGTCATTTTTCACATCCTGTTCGGACTGTGTTTTTGCATCTGTGGTGCTAAATGCCGTAGTCGCTGTGCATAAGCAGCTTTCGGCTAACAAACTGATATTGCCACTGTTCATGGGGTGGGGGTCACAAAAAAATGTTGAAAATTTGGAGTGAAAATACCAATGAATGCCTGAGTTGTTAGGGTTTCCAACCATAACGCCCCACCCTGTAGAGAATGACAGGCATCAGGGGTGTGACTTGGGATTCTTGCCTGTAATGCTCATACCATTCCACACCCTGCAGCCAGTGAGAGGCATCGAGGTATGCCTTGGACTTTTCGGCCCCAAAGTTCACCCCATTCTCCTATACCTCACCCATCTCACCATATTTCCTGATGGAATGGGGTGCGCATAAGAGCCAAAGACCCCAAGGCACACCATGACACTTGTCAGTGTCTGCAGGGTAGGGTGTGGTGAAATGGCATGGCCATTATGCCTGACGACCCAAAGGCACACCCCAATGCCTGTTAGTCTCTGCAGGGTGGTGGTGGGGTTGGCTTCAGTTCAATACTTCACTGCCATTCCTATTATGCAGCTCTGTAACTTCTACACTACCAATGCCAATGCCAGCAAGCAAACATTTGGCATTGACAAATGCTTGTTTATATATACTAGAGAAGGGGAAGAAGGGGCCACAGAGATACACTAGTAAACAGAATAAGTGGGAAGGGAGATAAGGTGTAGTTCACTATTACATGACCTGAAGAGGAGATTCCAATATTCATGAAATACCTCAACCAGAACACAATAGGTCTAAAATTTACATATGAAGTCAGTAAACATCAAATAGTCTTTCTGGATTTGGAACTAAAAGGCATCCATGACCAAAAAACAATTACAAGTGGTTACCGTAAGGCAACAGCAGGGAACACTATCCTCCACACTGCAAGTGCACATCCAAGAAAACTAATTTCTTCCTACCCTTATGGGGAAAGTGAAATTGTTCGAAGGGGAATGACTTGTTGGAGCAGGTGGGGAAATCAACAAGAGACTGTCACTGAGAGGGTATACAGAAGAAGTTCTGAATGAAGCCCTTGACAAAGTGTTATTGCTAGACAGAGAGGAACTACTTACCCCTAAAGAAAAGCGAGAACAAGGGAATGAGAACATAACAGATGGTACAAACACTGTAACCTTTGTGACTGAATTTAACCCCCTAGTAGGGTGAGTGGTGGGGTTAGTGCATAGGTTATGGCCCATCTTGATGAGTGACCCGATTTGGAAGAAATGTGTAAATAAAAAACCTAGAGTGACATTTAGCAAAGGCCATAGTATTGGGAAAAGGGTAGTGCACAGTTACTTCACTGCCAGTACTCATAGCAAAAAAACATGTCTGGGAAATAAACGTAAAGGACACCACAGATGTGGTAACTGCAGTATATGTCAGTATGTACACACAGGCTGTGTTTTTGAAAAATCTAATGAAAAGTTTGATTTAAAATAATTCACAACTTGTACCACTCCTTTCATGGTATACATTTGCTGGTGTACTTGCAAAAACTACTAAGTGGGCAAAACAGTCAGACCAGCCAAGTTAAGAATACAGGAGCATGTGAGGGCCGTTGTAAATGGCAATATGGCTAATGCTATTGGTGCACAGTTCGTGGAGTCACATAATCAGAAGCCTGAGTGTTTAAAATACACTATTTTGGAACATGTGAAGAGGAACCCCAGAGGGGGTAACAGAGGACAGATCCTTGAACAAAAAGAAACAAAATGGATACTGAAACTTAAAACTGGTTATCCTAAGGGCCTCAATGAAGAAATTAATTGTACCCCATACTTGTAACTGTCCACTAATTTTCTCTTTCTCTGTTTTTTTTCTTTTCTGCTTCATAATTATTTACTTGTTGGAGTTCAGCCTGGTACCCTCAAGTACTGATGATGGTGTTTATAAGTATAAATAACTACATACTGCCATTCTTCAGACTTCTGGCCATAATCATGGTTGGGACTTTAAACCAGATAAGCTGTTCTTACACATTTGCAATTTGCTTTCCCCTGAACAGGGTGAATGCATTTTGAAGTTTTTTTTATTTTGTGACCTCTAGCAGACCTTATATACCTAGAATTACTTAAGAGGTAGAAGGACATTATTTTAAACAGGTCCCCCCCCACCCATATCAGGTCTTGTAATAGTGAACTACACCCTATCCCCCTGCCCACTTATTCTGTTTACTAGTGTATCTCTGTGCCCCTCCCTTCTCTAGTATATATAAAAAACATATTTAATGGAGACCATTAATTGATAAAATCCCTCCCATCAGTTAAAGTGGATTTAAGAGTAGCACCTGACAAGTGCCAATCAGTCTCTAGGAAAGTATACTTAACCTCTTTAATACATGAATGCCTGAAAATCTAGTATAAAATTACATATAAAAAGAAGATATTAACTGATTTAGCACAGACATGCAAAAGTTTTCCTTGACATAACAATGATGACTTGTACTCATATGTGTCGTTGCATGATTTGCACTTGTATGTATTTTTTGCCCATTTTTTCGTAAATTCACAATGAGCTAACACACATGGGCTGGGATATTCAGACTGCACCAGGCAGTGGTGCAAGCTTGGGCACGGCGCAATTGTGATTCACCGGGGCCAGGTCCAGGTGATATTCAATGGTGCTGGGTCATGGCGCAGCACCATTGAATATGGCATGGGCAGCACACAAACTACGCATGGCGCAGTGACACTGCGCCGGCACAAGCCACTGATAGGGAGCACGGGGATGCACCAGCACAAGTGCAGTTGCACTAGGCACATCATGCACGATATTCAGCAGGGGGCATGCAAATGAGGCAATAATATATGTAAGGTGCAAGTGGGGCCATTTGCATGTCATTATGGCCCCATTTGCATGCCTTACGCAGGGCAGGCCGGGGAGTTGTGTCTGGCACCCTGCAGAGAATGATGTGTGCTGTGGGGATCAGGGCATCCCCCGCCCCGTAGCCACAATCACACGGTATATGTTTCTAAAGATAGCCCTGGTAGTCTAGTGGCCCCCCCAAGTCCCCAATGCCCCAAAGTGTATGAACCCGACCATCTCTGGTGGTCTAGTGGTCCCCCTCCCACCAAGTCCCTGATTCCCCAATAAATTATGATATGACCTCTCTGGCGGTCTAGTGGACCCCTCCGCCCATTGCTGTGATCGTGGTAAACTCCCATATTGAAATGCCTGGATGATCCAGTGGCACCCCCACCCACCCACCCACACAGAACCGCCACCGGCTGAATGACAGATACAGTATGGGCTGTAAGCCCATTGGTCCCCAATGTGGACCAATAGGCTTGTAGGGTATACTGTACTAGACAGTCCCATATCTGTGAATGACTCCATTCACATATTTGTGACTGTCTAGTACAGTATGCCCTGCAAGCCCATTGGTCCACACTGGGGACCAATGGGCTTACAGCCCATACTGTACCTGTTATTCGGCAGGCAGCCAGGTGGTATGTGGGTGGGATGCAGCCACCCGCCAATGATGGGGGGAAGTGTGATGGGCAAGGGGTTCTGTGTGGATTGGTGGGTTGGGGGGTGCCACTAGATCACCAGGGCGTTTCAATATGGGAGTGTACCACGATCATGGCAACAGGTGAGGGGGTGTCCACTAGACCACCAGGGAGGTCATATCATCATTTAACGGGCAATTGGGGACTCAAGTGGCAGGGGGGACCACTAGACCACCAGAGATGGTCATGTTTCCTACACATCAGGGCATCAGGGACTGGGGGGGCTACTAGGCTACCAGGGCTATCTTTCAAAACATATACCACGCGATCACGGCTATGGGTGGGGGGTTCCACTAGACCTCCGGGGTTGTGAGTGCTTGTGGACGGTGATTTGGGTGGGTGGCCACCCATGGCTGGGCTACTGTGTTGCACCCTGCAATACAGCAGCCTGCCTGTGGGTGGCCAGGATTTGCTCCTACTCTGCATGGGCTCAACTTTGACACCCCCTATAGCGGTGCAGTGCAGGGGTGCACAGTCATATGCACCGCACTTCCTGTGCTGAATATCGGGATGTGCCGCATATGCATGGGCATGCCCCTGCATCTGGGCCGCATACATTATCATTGCATCCTGGTGCATCAGGAGTTGCACTGCACCAGGCAGCCTTCTCAATATCCCACTGGGGCGCAATGCAGGGTTGTACCAGCACAATTCTGTTGCACCAGGCACAGCCCTTTGAATAGCCGAGCCTCGGTGTCTGTCACTTTAAATTTGCACCTTATAAGAAAAGTGTTGTCCATTATCTGGTAGACCTACCCCCATAGGAAGGCCTTGTGTTGGGCCAAAGTGCTAGGGAAAGTAGGGTGTTGTCTTTGCACTTTTACTGCAATAAAGCTGCATCTTTGAAGCTTTATCCTTATCTAGATGCTTATTTCTGGTATGAGTGCAGAACTTCCTTGCAACATATGACTGTTTTGGGCTGGCAGCCTTAACTCTGCACCAGGAGTCCCTCCAGAGAGCAGTCAGTTTTCTGCAATATTAATATATGCATAAAATGCCACACTTCCATGACAGAAATCAATTTTAGCAGGGATGTATGAAATTTTTCAGACAAAATCAGGGACATACCAATTGTCAATACCACTCACCCCTAATGCCATTCATTTTGATGTACCAAGTTCCAATAACACTGACTGTCCTCCTTAAAAACAAGTCGCTATTGGCTATTAGCATGAATAGCAATATATGGAAACGCAGGTTTGAATCTGACTGCTAGTCACTCAGTTTCATTTATCTCCCTGCAATCTCTCGCTAATCAATCTCTGTGCTATCCATGTCCCTAAAATGTCAGAATAATCTCTCCCTCCCTCGCCTGGATTGTAAAGCAATGTTGTATACAAGTAGTCATCAAAGATGGCTAGCTGGCCTGACCAGCACTCTATTCCAAGAAAGTAAACAGCCCATATAAAATTGTGTCAAGATTCCTTTACTTTCAATCTGGTGATTGCCCCTCCTCTCCGTTTGCTGTGCTTAGCCTAAACAGGTGGCCTATGTGCTGTAGACAGCTCATTTCTGACTTACCACATATCATGTAAACCCTGGACAGAAATCAAACTAAAGACCTTGCACCCCATATAGTTTTATGAGAACCACTTAACTATTTGGTTCATAGGATCCCCCACACACACACACACACATACACCTTCCATCATAACACTCATCTCATATCATTTGAGCTGCCCTAGCACTTTGCATCAAAATGAGTCTACTCGGAAGGAGGTGTACACCACAACAGAATACACTAAAGAGAGTATGTGAATCTAAGATCAGCTCTGAGAACCTGGTGGCTGGCCTAGAACACCTGTGTGGGAAGAAATGCCTCTGCTCTGTGCCCCCCCTTGCCCAAGATACCATAAATTCACACTAAAGTGAGGATAAGATCTGGAAGTTGAAATGCCTGACTAGTTTGCAACAAAGCTCTTGCTGCCAATGGTAAATGAAAACTAGAAAGCTTTATCCCATTTATCTTGACAGAAATATGTCTGTGTAAATTAAATTACTCTTAAGCATTTTCTATATGAGAACCTGTCCTGGCATCATTACAAAAAAGTTAAAACAGCAACTTGCCTGTAAAATAACGCTGCCTCCTACAACTATAATTGTATAAGCCCCACTGTGTGCAAGGGGGAAAGAGAACAGAAGGTTTTCAGTGTTAAAGTTTGCAAGAGGCCAGGTTACTACACATGGATTTACCACTTTCCAGCATAAACATCCAGTCCAGTACAAATTTTCTCTGCTTGTTAGATGTAAACGCTTGCACAAGGGGTCTTACAGGAAAGGTGTATCAGGCAGCTGCAGAAACTGTAATGATTATCCAGGGGATGGGGTCAGGGCCTTCGCTGAACAGTGATCTTTCCACAGCTTCTACAGTATAGCTTCCTTGACAGTTAAGCCACGGTTTTCTGTTCTAACATTTCCCAATACCTCTTCCCATAAATGCCATTCTGCACTGTAGTTTTAAATTAACACTACAACCCTGCGTGTAAACCTGACCTCCCATCAACACCATGATTTGCTCTACCTTTACCGGTGCTGGCTCTATTATTCTGTAGATCACCACCATTGCTAGTCTGAAAATTCATTGAATGAAAAGTTAAATACTGAATTTGATTTAAAGACAATGTACATGCTTACCCCTGCACTGTCTAAAATGCTGCTGTACTAGACACTCTCTGCAACATTGCTGGTGCTGCCTAGGGTAGCTGCTTCCCTCCATGATGGCTCGGTCATTGCTCAATTTTAGTCTCTACCTCTTGATTACTCTCGGTGGTGATACACTGCCTTCTTTTCAGGGAGTTGGGATGGCTTGCTCCCCTAGTCCTGCTAGTTGCCTTTATTGATAGTCGGTATGGGTGGGATGCTGGTGCCTGCCTGTACTACTACTACTACTGCCACCACTGCTGCTGTCTAATATGCTGGTTCTTTAGCTCCAACAATGCTGCCTCATCCAGAAGACCTCTCTGGAGGATTAAGACAGTAGGGCTGCCATGAGGAAAGGACCAGCATTTTAAACCTCTCACCGACTGGCTTGTTCCAAAAAAATTAAGCCAGTCGACAGAGAGGTTTCTCACTATAGCCAATCAGGCAGTGCAGGAGGGTTCACAGACCAGTCTGCATGCATTAGCAGCAGCTAACTGGAGCATGAATCTGGCCAGAGCTCCAGACTGCCTGTAGAAATTGCCCTCCTCTCCTTGAACAGGTAAACTGAGAGTGACTTTGACAAACGAACAGAGAATCACCACTTTACTGGGACTTTGTACACATTCCTTGTCATCAATACTGAACATTGCAGAAAAAAAAGACAAAAGACCGCCTTAGAAGTCATTTGGGACTCCAGATGAAAGATTCGGAGCTGTAGCCCCGAAAGCCCATCCCTAGCTACGCTCCTGAAATTAAGTTTTATAATACTGATATGTTTGAACAGAAAAGCAGTCTCATCTTATGGTACTCGCACTGTCACTTTAAATGTAGTACTGTCCATATGAGTTGACATCATAGAAACATAGAAACATAGAAGTTGACGGCAGATAAGGACCGCAAGGCCCATCCAGTCTGCCCATTTCTTTTTCTACTTTATAAATGTGCCATCGGCCTTTGCTCTGCCAGTGGCCTATCTATTCATAGTCATTTGTATTGCTCCCTTATGCCTATCCCATGCCTGTTTGAAGCCCTGCACTGTATTCATAGCCACCACTTCTTATGGTAAGCCATTCCATGCATCCACCACCCTTTCTGTGAAAAATGAAATTCACATTCCCCTTAATCGGCCCCCTAATCTCAAGCTGTGCCCTCTTGTCCTGCTATTTTTCTTATATTTAAACATGTTAGACTCTTTCACCTTGTTAATGCCCTTAAGGTGTTTGAATGCCTCGATCATATCACCTCTCTCCCTCCTTTGCTCAAGGGTATACATATTGAGCTCTGTTACTCTGTCCTCATATGTCTTCTGATGCAGTCCCTGCACCATTTTGGTTGCCCTTCTCTGGACTGCCTCAATTCGGTTAATGTCCTTGTGAAGGTGTGGCCTCCAATACTGCACGCAGTACTCCAGATGGGGCCTAACTAGTGTCTTGTAAAGAGGGATTATTACCTCCCTCTTACGACTTGTGATACCCCTACTAATACACCCTAACACCCCCCTAGCCTTACCAACTGCTTTAGAGGTCTGCTTGGATGATTTCAGGTCATACATCTGTAAGCTAACTCTACACTTTGACAAAGCAGCAGAGGGACACAACACATTGGAGACTTTAGCTGTTGCTAAGCAGAAAACCTGTTTTTTTATGTGAAAAAATCTTTATTTGGCAACTTTTCTTGAAAGACTTGAAGGGCCCAATATTCAAAGAAGTGCAAATCTCAGTGCAAAATTTGCACTGCACCTTGCACTTGCTCTTGCCCTGGTGCCCAAAGATGCTATATTCACTGGAATAGTGCACCAGAGCTGTTCGACTAATTATAGGGCCATGTCGACCCAGCGCTAGGCCACTTAGTGCAGGGCAGACATGAGTCCCAAAATAGGGCACCAAAATGGCTTGCACCTGCACTAAATTTCTGATATTCAAATGGACCCATGCAAATGAGCCCATTGGACATACAAAGCGCTAAGGGGCCATTTGCATGCCCATTATGGGCTCATTTGCAAGGGGAACGAAGCTGAATTGTATGGCACCCTCCCCCCAATTGCCTGGTACCAGAGAGCTATCCATGGTGCTAGTGTTCCCTCTCCACTGATCGCCAGCCGGATGTTTAAAATTAAACATCCCTGGTGCTAGTGGTCCCTGTGGCAAGATACGCCCTGCCAATCAGATGGCAGATGAGTGGTGTTATATTCTGTTACATTTTGCATATGTACATGCCACAAGAAGGCCAGTGTTAAAGAAAGGCCACAGGATAGTGAGAGAGAGGGACTGGATTTTTAAATGTTTTGACCTTCCTCTGACCTGAGAGGAACCAGCTTGCCTGCCAGGAAACTGACAATTATTTGTAAAATGCTTTGGGGCTAGCTGATCAAAGAGTATTTTCCTGGTTAACTCATTGAAGGAAGCCAAGATAATAAAACTATTAAGGATATGGAGAGAAGCCATTCCCTGTTGTAAAGTTCAAAACCCATGATGTGTTAAACAGGATTTGGGGAAGTAGCCAATCTTTACAGGACACTGTGAATTAGCTTACAGGGTGATATACTGAGACATCAAAGTTTTAACTCTAAAGTCATGTTCATGGTTACTAATATCTGCCAGGAAGTTGTGATGTCAGAACCTTAGTAAACTTTTGGATATCACAAGAGTGACATTTCCTGGCCTAAAAGTTAAGACTTACAGAATGTCTTGGACCTCAGGTATGTAAGACGGTCCACAGACCAGTGTGAGACACATTCTTCTCTGGACACACTGCTTGATACACTGTTTCATCTGGATTTCACTTGACACAACAAAACTGCTGAAACCCATTGTGGCTACAAGGACTTTGAAATCTGCATACTTAAGGTAGAGACTTAATTACCCAGTTTAGTGCATTTTCTTCTGTATACTTTTCTAGTTTGTTTATTATACAGTAACCTAAATTAGTACATGTCCTCTTTTAGTTGTAACTGCATTTATCTAATTATGTTAGTAAAAACTTTTGCTTTTCTAAAGAAAGTCTGCTTGTGTGAATTTCCTTATATTATATGTGTGACTATAGAAGGTTTACTAAAAGTCTGTGACAACTGTTAAATGATTAGAGGGGTCACCAATAGCAACCAAATTAAAAAAGGGTCTGAAAAGGGAATCTGGAAGGATAGGGACAATACAAGAGTCTCATACGAGGCTGCAGGGATTGTGAACGAGGCTGTTGCATGTCCTCTAGGATGAAGGCCAAAGCAAGTGTTGTGCTGCTACCCTGAAAACAGTGTAACACCTGTTTTTTCCTCCTTTGTGTAACAGACAAGAAAAGGATTCATATGTGGCCACAAGACTCGAGACTGGTATTGTGCCCTGATCCAAAGTAAAGAGGGACACTCTGGGTCCTCGTGGTGAGTGTTACATTGTAAACCCAGCGAACACTCTGGAAGGACATGAGTAGGGCATCCCTGTTTTCCCCCTACCTCTCATGGATTGCATTTAGGGATGGGCACTGTGAGTTGAGTGGACCTTGACCCTCAGGAGTGGGTTCATGACAGATCTGGTGCGCAGCTATGGGATCTGATAGATTTAGTTGCATAGTGTTACAATTAGAGACTGGTGACACAGACATAACAGTGGATTCAAACCCAGTGTATCAGATTGATAAACTCTAAACAGTCCACACACAATCAAGGCAGAGATTAAAAACAAAATACAATAATTTGGTTACACTATAAAGTTCCCTGATTCTTTTGTTTTTTCTCAGTTGTAAAGCTAGTGTAGCAGAAGTTAGGGAAGAAGATGGCTTCTATCTATAGCGAATACACTTCAGAATACCTGAAGCAGCTGTGTCAGGAAGGAGGAGTCCAGTATGAGGGGCAAGTCAAAAAGCACCTAGTGGAGGCTCTTGTGGCAGCTGATGAGCTAGCGGCTGCCCAGAACCTTGAGTCATGGCCAGTGACTGAAAAGGACCAGAACCTGAGAGTAGGGGTGCCAGGGCTCATCACAGAGTCTAGTCCCAGGGAGGTGGACAGCGAGACTAGAAGGAACCCAGAGCCACAGCAGCAAGAGAAGGTCACCACGATGCTGGAGCCAGAGAGGATCAGGTTGTAGCTAGAGCTGAGGAGAGTGGAGCTGGAATTCGAGCAGAAAAGGTTTGAAGCCCAGCAGCAAAGGGTATTCGAGCAGAGGAAGTTCGAGCTGGAGATGCAGGAAAAGGAAAACCAGCATCGGACAGAGACCAATGAAAAAGAAAGGCATCTACAGTGAGAGACCAAGGAAAGAGAAAAACAGCTTCAGAGAGAGGCTGAGGAAAGAGTAAAACAGCAACAGAGAGAATTGAAACTGGAGAAGCTAAAACTCCAACAACCAGCACCAGAGGACATAAGTGGCAGGGGTGAACCTGGAACTCCAGGACTGGGGTACAAGTTAAATTCTAAATTAATAGCTGAATTTAAAGAGAGGGGAGGATATGGATGCAATTTTTAATTTGTTTGAAAAGGTCTGTATCCAGGCTAAAATATCCAGGGAGTCCTGGAGCTTCCAGCTATCCTCACTGCTTACTGGTAGAGGGCGTTAGGCCTTAGGCCAAATGGACAATCAGGACAGTAGTAATTATGAGAAACTTAAAGCTGTATGGCTTAAAAAGTATGAATTAATAACTGAAGCACACAGGGTTAAGTTCCGTACGCTCAGAAGAAGCCCTGACATGAGCTACGAGGAACTCACAACAAGCAACATCAGGTTTTGAAACGTTGGTCGGAAGGAGTGGAGGCAAACTCTGTAGAGAAAATTGAGGAGGTTGTACTTCTGGAACAATTCCTTTGGGCTTGTCCAGCAGAGATAAAATCCTGGTTAGAGGACCGAGACCCAAAAACAGCACAAACTCTCAGACCGCTATGCCAGGAGCAGGCGTGCAATGAAAGGGAGTGGGTCAGACAGGGCAGTGCAGAAGGGGAAAAGTGCACCTTCAGGGCAGCTAAAACCCTCACTGCCTCCACAGAAAGAGGGAAGCCCCAGATTACAAAAAAGGGATGATGACTGTTGGTTTTGCAAACAGCCAGGGCATTTTGCCAGACAGTGTCCTAAAAAGGCACAGAGTGGACAAAGTGGTGTTTGAACAGAGTTGGGTGCACTGTGTATCCATGAAAGCATGCCTATAAACATGAGGGAGCACATACACCAGGTTATTATGAATGGGGTGCACACCCATGGGTTAAGGGTCACAGGGTCATCTCTTATCTTAGCAAGAGGGGATTTGGTTGAGCCTGAACAGCTTATACCAGATCAGTTCATAACATAACAAGGGAATTCACTGGGGATGAAAAAACTCTGCCACATGCTAGTGTTCTCCTGGACTGGGGTGAGACAGGAGAGAGGGTGCAAAAAGTGGAAGTGGCAGGCAACCTCAACCTGGATGTGATTATAGGGAAAAATCTCCAGAAGGGTGGTGTGTGTGGTTACCCACAGTCAGACGGCAAAGGCTGATTGTAGTTCCCTGGATCCCATAGAAGTTCCTGTGAAAAACAATGGGATGCTGATTCCCCAGCCTTCGTCTCCTGACATGGAGAGTAGTGAAAGGGGGGTAGGACTTCCCCATGTAGAAGTTCACAAAACAGCTACAGAAGGTTACTCTGAGGAGGGAGGGGCAACCAGTGATCAAACGGTTAGGGATGGCAGTAACCCTGAAAGCCCTGATGCTAGAGCTATTGAACCCAGTATAGAAACTGAAGGGGACATGTGACCTTGCCTTGGGAAAATGTAAAGATTTTGCAGGTGCTCAGAGAACTGACCTTAGTTTGGAAGGTTAAGGGCTTGTGCAGAATCTGACAGGACACAGGGAGGTGATGTCAGACATAGACTATTTTGGGACATTGGACTGTTGTACACACAGGATGTAAGGACCAAGAGAGGGGTGATGGGCAGGCAGCTTGTTGTTCCCCAGGGTACAGTGAGTGGTTGCTCAAGACCACTTATGATATCCCCATGTCCAGGCATCTGGGAATCATATGCACCATGCAGCAACTGGCCCAGAATTTCTATTGGCCCAACTTTACCCAACATGTGAAGGAATATTGTAGGTCTTGTCACCGGTGCCAAGAAAATAGGGAAGGCAGGTAATAAAACCAAAGCCACCCTAATTCCCCTGCCCATTGCAGAGGAGCCATCCCAGAGTGTAGGAATGGATATTGTGGGACCTTTGAGTGCCCCCAGCTCCTCCAGGAAGAGGTTTATCCTGACAGTGGTCGATTATGCTACCAAATACCCAGCGGTGGTTGCCCTCTCCTCACTTAGGACAGACAAAGTAGCAGATGCCTTGCTAGGGATTTTCTCTGTTGTCGGGTTTCTGCAGGAGGTTTTTACTGATCAAGGGGGTACCTTCATGTTGGACCTGTGAAGTGTTTGTGGGAGAAGTGTGGGGTGGTGCAGAGACACATGACACCTTATCATCCACAAGCCAATGGACTTGTGGAGATGTTTAATGGTACCCTAAAATCAATGCATTAAGCATTTGCTAAACAGCATGAGAAGGACTGGGAGAAATACCTTCCTCACCTGTTGTTCGCATACAGGGAGGTGCCCCAAGAATCAACAGGATTCTTCCCCTTCGAACTCTTATATGTACGTAGAGTATGTGGGCCCCTAGACTTGGTCCTGGAAGAATGGGAAGGCAAGCACGCCACCCAGGGAACTCCCATAGTGGAGTATGTCCTGAAGTTTGGGGAAAAGCTGATTGAGCTTATGGGAGCAGCCCAGAGCAACCTGTCAGCTGCCAGCAGAAGCAAAAGGTCTGGTACAACCACAGAACCTTAGCTCACTCATACACTGTAGGTCAGGAAGTCATGGTTCTCATCCCAGTCTGGAAGGATAAGCTGCAGGCCGAATGGGTGGGACCATACAAGGTAGTCCAACAGGTTAATGACGTGAACTACATTGCAGAACTGCCTGACAGGAGACATACCCACAGAACGTACCATGTCAACATGATGAAACCATATGCAAATAGGGCTGTCATGGTATTTGCAGTGTGTAGTCCTTGGGAAGGGTTGGAAGAAGAAGACCCCCTCTTGGTCTTGTTTGAGGAAACCAAGTGGGAGTCATCTGTGGAGGCAATCAAACTGTCACCCCAGTTGACCCCGGAAAAGTCCCAGGAAGTGAGGGGGGTTTTAGAGGACTTTGCCTCTTTGTTTACGGTCAAGCCAGGATGTACCCTCTTAGTGACACATGACATAGATAAAGGAATGCAAGCACCCATCTGACGGACAGCCTACCGGGTATTCAAGGCTGTCCTAAAGGAAATTAGGAGGAGGGAGGGAGGTGGAAGAAATGTTAGATTTAAGAGTAATCCAGAAATCCCACAGTCCCTGGTCCTCACCCATAGTCCTTGTTCCCAAGTTGGATGGCTCTACTTGCTTCTGTGTAGACTATCTTGGACTCAATGTAGTCATGAAGTCTGATGCTCACCCAACGCCATGGACAGATGAACTACTGGACTAGTTGGGAGGAGTGACATACCTTACCACCATTGACTTGACAAATGGGTATTGGGAGGTGGAGTTAACTGCCAGAGCTAGGGAGAGATCAGACTTCATCACTTCAATAGGATTATTTGAGTTCAAGGTAATGCCTTTTGGAATGAAGAATGCCCCTGCCACCTTCCAATGGTTGGTCAACCAGGTGTTACATGGTACTGATAAGTATGCAGTGATGTATCTGGATGATATTGCCATCTTCAGTATCAGTTGGAAGGATAATCTACCTCATCTTAAGGAAGTGTTGGGCAGGATACAGAGGGCAGGGCTCACTGTCAAGGTGGAAAAGTGCCAGGTGGCCATGGCAGAGGTGGTATACCTAGGACATGTAGTAGGGCAGGGGCAGCTGCACCCTAATCAAGCCAAGATTGAGATGACAGAGCCATGGCCAAGGCCTCAAACCCAGAAACAGGTTTAGAGTTTCCTAGGGACCGCTGGGTACTATCAAAGGTTTGTACCAAATTACAGTACCCTGGCAGCTCCCGTCTCTGACCTGCTAAAGAAAAGAATGCCCAAAAAGGTAAAATGGGAGCCAGCCTATGAATGAGGCTTTGCACAGCTAAAGGAGGCCCTGTGCAGTGCCCCTGAGTTGGCCATTTCAGACTACAGTAAGCCATTTGTAGTCCAGGCAGATGTGGGGTTTGAGCAGTCCTCGGCCAAACCTCTAACCAAGGGAAAGATCACCCAGTAGTGTACCTTAGCAAAAAGTTGCTTTCCAGGGAGCAGACCTGTTCCACAGTTGAAAAGGAGTGCCTTGCGCTGGTATGGGCCTTGAAGAAATCAGAGCCGTGCCTCTACGAGAGGCACTTTAAGCTACAGACTGATCATAACCTACTGGTATGGCTGACTCAGATGGGGGACATGAATGGTTGTCTATTAAGATGGAGCATTGCCTTACAGGGCCACAATATGTCCATTACCCACAGGGCTGGATCAGTTAATGCCAATGCAGATGGGCTATCTTACCAGTTAGAGCAATGAACAGAATATGTGAAACTTATACCATGCTTAGGGATGGAGTCCTACAAATTCAGTCTGGGGGAGGGATGTGGTAAGATATGCCCTGCCAGTCAGATGGGCAAATGTGTGGTGCTATATTCTGTTATATTTTGTATAGGTACATGCCAAGAGAAGGCAGTGTTAAAGAAAGGCCTCATAGGATAGTGAGAGACTGAATTTTTAAATGTTTTGACCTTTCTCTGACTGGAGAGGAACCAACTTGCCTGCAGGAAACTAATTGAGGAGACCCAAGGTAATAAAACTCTTAAGGATACAGAGAGAAGCTATTCCCTGTTGTAAAGTTCAAGACCCATGGTGTGTTAAACAGGATTTGGGGAAGTAGCCACTCTTTACAGGACACTGTGAATTAGCTTACAGGGTATTATACTGAGACATCAATGTTTTAACTTTGAAGTCATGTTCATGGTTATTAATATCTGCCATGAAGTTGTGATATCAGAACCGTAGTAAAACCTTTGGACAGCACAAGAGTGACATCTCATGGCCTAAAGGTTAAGACTTTCAGAATGCCTTGGACCTCAGACATATAAGATGGTCCACAGAGCAGTCTGAGGCACTTTCTCCTCTGGACACTCTGCTTGACATACTTTTTCATCTGGACTTCACTTGACACAGCAAAACTGTTGAAATCCAGTGTGGCTACAAGGTCTTTGACATCTGCATACTTAAGGTAGAGACTTAATTACCCAGTTTAGTACATTTTCTTCTGTATACTTTTCCAGTTTGTTTATTATACTGTAACCTAAATTAGTATATGTCCTCTTTTAATTGTAACTGCATCTAATTATTTTAGTAAAAAATTTTGCTTTTCTAAAGAACTTCTACGTGTGAGTTTCCTTATATTGTATGTGTGAATGTAGAAGGTTTATTACAAATCTGTGACAAGTGTTAAATGCTTAGAGGTGTCACCAATAACAACCAAATTAAAAAAGGGTCTGAAAAAGGGAATCCGGAAGGAAAGGGAGAATACCAGAATCTCATATGAGTTTGCAGGGATTGTGAATGAGAGTGTTGCATGTCCTGTACGGTGAAGGCCAAAGCAGATGTTGCGCTACTATCCCGAAGAGAGTGTAACACCTGGTTCTTCATCCTTTGTGTAATAGCCAAGAAAAGGGTTCACATTTGGCCACAAGACTCGAGACTGGTATTGTGCCCTGATCCAAAGTAAAGAGGGACACTCTGGGACCTCATGGTAATTGTTCTGTTATAAACCTAGTGAACACTCTGGAAGAACATGAGAAGGGCATCCCTATTTTCCCCCTCCCTGTCACGGATTGCACTTAGAGGTGGGAACTGTGAGCTCAGTGGACCTTGACCCTCATGAGTGGGTTTGTGAGAGTCCCTCCCACCAATTCCCATCCCAGTGGATAAAACTACACTTTCCCTGGTGCTAGTGGCCCCCTCTCCACACTGATTGCCGGTCTGATGTTTAAAATTAAAGCGATTATCTGACATAGCTGATAGCAGTTACCACTCACATATTGTGTTAGCTGCCCTCACTGATAGTTATTCTAGCCAGGTTTTAAGAATTATCTCCAAGCTATAACTTTGTAATTTCTCTCATAATTTGCCACTGGAGATGAGCAACCCAATTGTTTTACAGTGCCCATGTCGTGTTGACATGTCACTGTGCTCCAGCATGTAGTGACGTTTGACTAGGGAGCACGCAGAGACGTGCTCCATTGAAATGAAAGGGGCTGATTTTTTTTTAATTTTTAAGCTCAAGAATGGCCATTTAGAGATTAATGAAGATCATTGCTCGACTAACAAGACACTAGCAGATAATGCCCCACCAGCCCCCACTCCCCCGCTTCTCTACCTCAAGCTGGTGACTGGCACAGCCCTCCTCTCTCCACCATGGCCGTCTGCCAACTGAGCTGTGAATCAGCATGTACTGTAACAGTTGATTTAGTAGTATGCACTCATGGACAGCTCAGTTGGTGGCTGGCTGTGGCAGAGAGCGAAGGGCTGTGCCGGTTGTCAGCTTGTAGTTGGGATGAGGGGAGCAGGGTTGTGGGGCAATACCCACCAGGATGGGGAAGGTGGGGGGCTGCTAGACACCAGGGAACAGTGTTATGGTATTATACAGGAGATCAGGGCTAGGGAGGGAGGTCCACTAGACACCAGGGAATGGTTGCATGTTATTATACAGGAGATCGGGATGGGGGAACACTGGACACCAGGGAATGGTGTTATTTTCATATACAGGGGATTGGGATGGGGGGCCACTGGACACTAGGGAATATTATAGAAACATCAGGCATGGGTGTGGGTAGGGGAGAGACTACTGGACACCAGGAAATGATTATGGAAACATCAGGCATGGCGTGGGTGGGGTGAGGGTCCACTGGACACCAGGGAATGATTATGGAAACATTGGGTGCGGATGTGGGTGGAGAAAGGGACCACTATACACCAGAGAAAGTTTAATTTTAAACATCGGGCCAGCAATCGGTGAGTGGGGACCACTAGCACCAGGAAATGTTTATTTTAAACATCAGGCCAGCAATCAGTGAGGGGGGCACTAGCACTAGGGAAAGTGTAATTTTACACATTGGGCTGGTGATTGGTGGGGGGACCAATATTACCAGGGAATGTTTCATTTTAAACATTGGGCCGGTTTATAAAGGAATTACCTTGAGCCTCAAATACAAGAAATATATTACTAAAAGTGCAACAAATTACTGGAACTGAGGATTTAAGGTGTGTTGCTGAATCCCGTTATTCTAGATGGTTCAGTAAAAATATTTTTTTCTTTGGCTACAAACCATACTGAGACATTCTAGTTGATATTAACCTAAGGACCACATTTTTAAAATATAAATTTGAGCAATTCCCCAGCAATGTTCTTTTACAAAGACATAATAAAGAAACAAATATCCCAGATACTTGTGATTGTTCTGCCGGTGGTAGGGAGGATTTAATCCCTGTGATGTGGTATTGTATGTCTTATATAAAAGAAAGACTATACTGACTTTGTGATTTTAATAGCACTATGTATCAAGCAGATAAAATGACTTTAACAACTATAATTTTGCATACTGCTAATGTTCTAACTATAGAGAAATTAGCAAATTATTTTAATGCAATTGGAAAAGTGAAAAAAAGAATGTCTATAACCACGAATTTCTGATGACAGAACAGTTTTTGGTATACTATTTAACCTTATTCTCTATGTTATATCATGTTTGACTGTCACTGTGCCTCCTTTTCCCTTGTATCCCATAATTTATATTTATATGTTACTGTTTTTAAAGTGTAACAGCCTAAGGGCTACACAATACATTTGTTTACTTACTTACAATTTTAAACATTGGGCTGGCACTTAGCGAGGGGTTGGGGGTATCACTAACACCAGGGCATGTTTAATTTTAAACATCAGGCTGGTGATCTCTGGATGGGGGACTACTAGCATCAGGGCATGTTTAACTTCACACATCAGGCCAGCGATCAGCAGGTGGGCACCACTAGACACTAGGGACTACTGTGTTGGGGGTTGGGGGCCAACGCTCTTCTTCCACCAACTGCTAGGGTTGACACGAGAACAAGCCATGTTTTAGGTCGGTGGTATCGGTGCTGTGTAAGGGGACCATACAAAATGGCCTTGCATGGTGCACATACTCTGAATGTTGGACTGCACCAATATTCAGGTCCCTGCCCCTTCATTTGCATTGTACCCTCCTCTGTAAATTGCCCAGGAGCACACCCTGTTTGCCCACGCTAACTGTGCTTTTGAATATTTATTTATTTATTTATTTGTTGGAATCTCGGATAACACCTTTGAGCTAAAAACTTGTTTACAAAGGTTCCACATCATAAGGCAATAGACAAGGTACATAGACATTACAAAACAGATAGGGGTATATACAGCAGGCAAGTACATTATGGTACATACAGATACAGTTTCAAGCAAGTACAGTTAAAATACATCAGGTAGGAGAGGTCAACTTTATTGCAACAGTACTAAGAGCATACCTAAGGTGGAAAAGCAATTTATAGTGGTAGCTGAGCTTTAGAGTGCACAGGTAGAGTTATGGAGGGTCATAAGTGGTGGTGACCAAAGGAGGGGAGGACAGAATAGATGAGAACAGGGGAGGGTGGGGCAGAGATACAGGGTGACAGAATAAGAGGTTGGAGTAGCCAGAGGGTGGGATTGGATGGGAATCTACCCAGGATTACTGACAAGTAGGTGATAGGGACAGGGCTGGGTAATGTGGAGGGAGAGAGGATAAGGGAAAGGGGTTTTAAAATGGGAGGGTGAGGGAGGTGAGGGGAAACCGGGGGAGGGGTGAATATTGGGGAATTAATATTTGTGAAGAGAAAGCAGGAAGGCAGGGATAAAGAGGGACATGGGGGTAAGTGCTCAATGGGGTCGCAGCAGGCAGGGGAGGAAGTGGGGGGGGAGATGGGTGCTATGCAGGACAGATAAGCTATCAATAACAGTAGGATTAGGCACAGGTGATGCAGTCACAGTTACTAAGAGAGGCCAGGTACTGCAGCAGCTTGGCCTTAAATGGGCGTATGGGACTTCAATGCAAAGCCGGGTTTGGGGGCACAAACTAGGCTTTATGCCCAGGAAAACCTTTGACTATCTGACCCTAAATATTTTATCCTGTCTGAGAGAAGCTTGAAAGAACCAAGTGCACTTATTTTTATGCTTGCCAACAGGCAAAGCGTTTTGTTATAGTAGAGGGCTTTGAGAGGTGTCTCACAGTGATCCAGTGCAAGAGACTTTACAAGGGGCTTGACCAATAATCTTCAAGCCAGACAATAACTTTGTTCAGGCATGAAGTGCATGGACTTCAAAACATTGTGCCAACAGACACATTCATAAATCAGCTCTTTCAGCAAACACAGCTGGTCTTATCTTTCTCTCTGTGTCAGAGCAGGGAAAGGTTAATGTCTGTGTCATACAATGGCTTATCATTTACCATGCACATTTTCTTCATTTAATTCCAGCCTTCTTCCAGCTAGACTGCTTCTGTCCTGAATACAAGCACTGCAGTCTTTTTAGAATCAGAATTTTAAACATATAAACTTTTTACAAAGTACCCTCTGCACTTTATGTATATCAACAGCCAGCAAACATGCTTGGCACATTACGATTGCTAAAGCACTGTAGGCACCTTCTTTTTTTTATCACGACATTATTTGCCAGCTCCTCCATGGACCCAGCAGGGGCTACAATGCCCCCATGGAGGGGTACGTCCTTCAGCCCATTGGGGCCATCATGGGTTCTGCCAGGTCCTGGTGGTTTCCTCCATTTTTCTCCCATGCTCCTGCACCTGTGCAATGGGTGCAGCAGCCATCTCTGCCTCCGTGGAAGCAACCAAGCACACCTGGGCACGGGTCAAACCCCTCTTGTGCTGATGTGTGCAGCACACAAACCCCACCCCGTGGAAGGAGAGCAGTCCTCAGGATGCTCAATCCTTACCTCCCCAGCTGACCCCCAAACAACCTGAGTCCATTCCTGAACCCGGGTCACTGGTGTGGCATGAGGTGTGGTGTCCAGTGCCTCATCCCTCAATGCCACTAGGCCAGCTTATAAGCACTTTCTTAACCTGTTTTTCTTATTCATATGCATATCAATCATTTTATTCAGCATGGCAGGCACTTTAGCACCACATATGGACAGAAAAGAAAAAAAAAATGTATGAGAAAGAATAGTGAGAGGGGAGACTACCTAGAAAGGTGGCCAATCTGCCAAGGCATAAAATGGGAAATAAATGGGCTAGGAAAATGGCACTGCTGCAGCAGACTGCTAAGATAGAAAAGGGGAGAGGTTATAAAAATATGTCCCTGGGTGCTCCACTTATTCTTAACGTGGAGCACAGCTCTACCACAGCCTGCAGTTCAATTTTATGATGTTCTCACACCAGTCTGGTGGGAATAGAAGTCACATTCCTTTCTGGGTCACCCAAGTACACTAGACTACACCAGCACTGATGCAGAGAAACCTCTACACTGAGAGTACAGCCCCCACTCCAAGCAGAGAATGGTCAAAACAGTATTTTCTTTTAAATTCCCTTCAGTTTGTCAGTTGTTGCCCCACCAGAACTGCCCCCTGCCCCCCCCCGGGTCCAACCCTTACTGTTCAAGCATGGCCTGGAATCTGCACCTTGACCCAGTACAACATTAATACCAGCAGCAAGCATCCGGCATTGACAAATGCTTGTTTTGTTTAGTCTACAAGTGAAGGAGTCTGAATGAGAAAGCTACCTGCCTAAAGGACTCTTACAGTGTGGATGAGAAAGGAGTACTGAGCAGGGAAGATGAGGACACAAAGGAGAAACAATGTAGTAGTAGTAATAGTGAAATCTTTATTTTTAGTCAGGAAATTATGACATAACACCATTAGGACAAATCCTATTTACAAGGTGCTCCTGATAGTGTTAAAAACGTTTTAGTTACAGAGAGTGTCAGTCCAATACACCATATCACAATAACAATTAATTTCAACTCACATAATGACAAATACATTAACATGTATAAAAAACAGACTACGTACAGACATTTTAAATTTGCTATGACGTGCAAAATAGATATTTTTTGATAACAGCTTGTGCAAAGTTTACAACAGATCTTTAGTCAAAGCATTTACATCTAGTTGTAAGTTCTTGCTTTAAAGCAGTATTGAATTGATTTTTATTGTCACATAAGTTTTTTTTAAATACTCAAATTATTCCAGACTTTAGTTGATGAACATAAAAATGCCATTTCACCATACCTTGTTCTTGGGGTCCTAACATAATATTCCCTCAATGAACCATTTTTTCTAAGGTTATATAAATGCATTGTTCTTTCCATTTTATCTAGTAAATATTTTGTTTTTTTAGTAACCATAGTATTTCTCATTTGCCTAGCTAATGCCCTTTTAAATGTAATACTTATTGCAGGTCAGTTTAATTCTAAATACATATCACAATGTGCATCCATCTATCAGCTAATAAGACAAATCTGGTTAATTTATTACACACAACTTCTACTTTTTTCATGTTTGTATTGGTAGCATGGCCATAGATGTGACTCCTGTAATCTACAACTGGAACCAACATTTGGTCAACTAATAACTTCCTCATTGTTCGGTCCACACAATGTTTGGTCCATCTGAGGGTCCCCAGCCTACAGCTGGTGGATTTAACTAATTTATCAATATGATAATCAAATTGTAAGCCACAATCGATCCAGATGCCCAAATACTTGTATTTACTAATTTGTTGTAATGGTTCGCCGGTTAAGGATTTTACATCCAGTGCTGTGGAAATTGTTTGTTTTTATGTTGACTCTTAGACAACATAGTTTTGGATTTTTTGCCATTCAGTATTTGGGGATAATAGAGGTGAGCAAACTACAGTGGTTTCTCAAAAATGTCACCCCCCCCCAAAAAAAAAATGTCTGATTTTAAAGTCTCTAACTGATTTAGACTATTCACTCAAAGTCAGCTTTTTTTGTTAAATCTTTTTATTGATATATTTTCATGAGTACTGAAACAGACCCTTGCAAACAATGCAAAACTTTATAACCTTGGGTTAGCTTGTAGACATTTTTATAATACATATGTTTATATGTTTTGTGTGTAGCTCCTTTCCCACACCTAGGGACAGTTTGATGGAATGGAAGAGGAGGGGACATGCAAACATCACTTTGCAGTTACTTAACCTTCTAGGACAGAAATGACCTCCTGGGCTCTCGGACACTCTCGGGCCATGCAGGAATGCAAAACAAGGGTTAGTAATACAAGAGACCCCCCACTCCACACCAATAACTGAAAGTCCAGAATAGTATTAAAATCTAACAAGGATAATTTGTATTCTCCGTGCTCATGAGAATGTCAAATTTAATATGCATGTTGTTTCTTTGTATTGTACATTTTCCCCAGTCCAGATCTCTTTTGGATTTACTAGTCCCTTTGGGGAGGTACACTGTGTAGTCCTTTTAACATTCAATTCCCATAAAGATGCATTCTGGAACTGATGTGGAGCTGCAGACAACCCAGTGTGGTATAACTCTACAATCTCTTGCATTGCACAATGCAGAACTATAGTTTGCTTTTTCCAAACCAGACCTCTCATGATCTGATAGAAAATGTGTGACTGATAAATATTACTGTGACTCTCCTTTTATGCTGGAAAATATTCATCCTTATCCATAGAGGATCTTACATAGGTGCACCTGTGCAATATATTTATTTAGCCTCAAAGACTTCCACTCTGTCAGTCTTCAGGACACAGCAAAGGGGCATGTAGCTCTGTAGGGCTGCCTGGCGATTTCCACTGTCCATCCATCCCCATACCCATACCCAATACCAGTCACCATATTACTTGCCCCAGTGAGTCTTTAGGGCAGCAGGCTTCAGACCCTCAAATCTACTAATGCTCCACCAGACATGAAGGGGTGAAATCAGTGGAAGAGACCCACAATGTGCATGGCAAGGGGAGGTAGGTATCTCCTAGGGGTTCAAAGTTGCCACAGGTGCTACCTCCCACCATCTCCCATTAACTGATCCCCATGGGTGGAGAGACCAAGCTTAAATTGTTTACATTGACAGGCTACATGCCCACTTCTGGGGAGTTAATTTATATGAGCAAGGAGAGTCAGATACCCCTTGGAGTCCAAGGCTACCACAGATGTTACCTCACACCCTCTCTGAAGAATTGATCCTCCTGGAAAGAGGATCTCTGGCCAAGTTAATCTACTACATCATACTGTAAACCCTTCTTGCTATGTGCAGGGATGGAGGACACTTATGGGTGCCTGAATCAACCATGTACTTAGGAAGGCATAAAGTTCACTTCTGAAATGACAGTTGGTATCCAGTTCTCTGCTTTTTCTCCTTGTAGCACTGCTTCCATTCTCAGCCTCTTCCCCTTGGACAGGGAGGTCCTCAGGTTGGGGCTCTATGGCCATGGCAGCCACCATGATACCCACAGGTTGGTTGGGCTACACTCACTGGAACAAAGAAACTCAACAGGAAGCAAGCACTACATGCCTGGCAAATGCCTCCCCCAGGTCCACCATGCCATACCCCCCCATCCCATCCCTGCTCATAGCTGGAACAGCCTTCCCCTCTTATCTGCACCACCCACAGAGATGGTAATGAATGACTGGGAGCTGCAATGAATGAATGAGTGCTTGCTAGTACAAGTATGAGCTCATTCATTCATGCTCAGTTGGGTGGGCCGGTCATGGTGGAGAGCAGAGGGCTATGCCGATTGCCCGCTTGGAGTCTGGGTGGGTATGGGGGGGGACACTACCTGCCAGGGTGAGAAGCTGGGGGTCCAGTAGCCCACCAGGGAAATAAAGGACAGATCAAGGATAGGGAGGGGGATCCACTAGACCACCAGGGAAACAAAGGGCAGATTGGGGATAGGGAGGGGGCTGCTAGACCACCAGGGAAAAAAAGGACAGATCAGGGATAGGCGGGGGGCCTACTAGACCACCAGGGAAAGTGATGATTCATTTTTAATTTATATGATTGGGATAGTGCTGGGGTTCAGGTTGGGTAGGGCAACTTATTACCCGCCTCAAACTACCCACCCCGTAAAGTAGGGTAGGGTAGTAAGTTACCCAATCTACCCTACCTGACCAAAAAACATCGATTCCCAACCTACCCGATCCAGCTACCTGACAGGTAGCCCATCCCTAATCTTGACCCACACAGGGTCTTGCACAGGGGTATCTTTAACACTTTATTTATTAACCTCAGAGATTTCCACTCTGCCAGACTCCAGGACACAGCGAGGGCATGTAGCTCCTTAGAGCTGCCTGGGGAATTTCACTATTTATCCATCTCCTAGACCTGGTACCAGTCACCATACTACCTGCCCCAGGGGACTTAGGGCAGCAGGCTTCAGGCCCTTAGACCTATTAATGCTCTACCAGTTGTCATAAACATGAAGGGCTGATACCAGTTGGGTGGTCCCCACAATTTTCATGGAAAGTGGAGATAGAAACCCCCTGGGGGTCTGAGGTTGCGCAGGTGCTACCTCCCACCCTCTTCCAAGAACTGACCCCCTGTGGGTAGAGGAACCAAGGCCCAATTATTTATATTGTCTGGCTATGTCTCCATTCTGGGGATTTAATTTAGGAGAGGCAGACACCCCCTGAGGGTCCAAGCTATCAGAGGTGCTGCCTCCCACCCTCGCCCAAGCACTGACCCCTGTGGGAGGAGGGTCCTTGGCCAAACTAATCTATTGGCTCATACTTCAAACTCCTTCTGCCTAGGTGCCGAGATGGAGGACACCGCTGGGTGCCTGAATCAGTCACTTGCATTGAAAGTCATACCGCTCACCTCTGAAATGACAGTTTGTATCTGGCTCTCTGCCTTTTCTCCTTGTAGCACTATTTCCTCTCTCAGCTTCTTCCCTTGGAAGAGGGCAGGGTCCTCCCATTGGGGCCCTTCTGCCATGACAACCACAATGATACCCACAGGTTGGTTGAGTTACACTCACTGGAAACAAAGGAACTCAAGAGGGAGCAAGCACTGCATACCTGGCAAATGCCTCCCTACAGACTAACTGCAGCTGACTGTTGCTCTCCAGCTCTAGCCGCATGGCTCCTCCCACTAGAGCTCTGGAGCAGATCAACTGACCTATTCCCTAAGGGACCAAAGGTTAACAGTTTGAAGTCATGTAGAACTACATAAGGAGCCTGGGATCCTTATAGGGCTACATGTGCTATACAATCCATCATAGTAGTATACCAATTTAATTAATGTAATATTACGATAACTGCAAAAGCACTCATGGGCACCCTGGGAATTTCAGTCTGAGTCTTCAATACATAGAAAAATTGGTTGATTGATTGATGATTCAAGTCCTAATTCTTCAGTAGGTTGCAGTAGGTGGCATTGGTAGGGAACATATCTGAGCCTACTGCACTCTTACTGTGGAGTGCCCATGGGGCTGATCCTGGCCTCCATGCTGTTTGTCATGTTTATGTTGCCATTAGTGGAGATCATCAGGTGGTATGGTCTGGGTTTCTACTGCTATACAGATGACACCAATATATGTGCTGTGGCAGAACTCTACTAGTGCCTGGCTAAAATTTAAAGTTGGATGGCCTTCAGCTGGCTCAGATAAACCAATCAAAAACAGAAGTGGTACTACTGAAACCAGGCTCAGTGGTGGCAGCAATGAACTGCTATATTTTTCTCTTAACAGCTTTGAATGGGAGTACTCTACGAGCTGTGGATATGGCAAAACATGTGGGCATCACTGTGGACTGCAGACTAACACTGGAACACCAGCTGTCATCTGTTTTAAGCAGTGGCTTTTGCTGTCTGCATAATAGTGCTCATATTAAAATATATCTGGCACTGATCCACCTGGTGACTCTGGTTCATGCATTCTTTACATCCGGGTTGGACTACTGCAACGTTTTATACCTAGGGCTATCTGTTCGTACAATGCTTTGAGCTGGAACATGGCGGCCTGGTTGATTACTAGGACTTCTTGGTTTGGGCATATCACATCAGTGCTATGTGAACTGCACTGGCTGCCAGTGAGGTGGCATATCAGTTTCAAGATCTGCTTGTTAACTTACAAAACTCTACACAGTTTGGGGCCTAGCTACCTGGAAGACCTTCTGTTTGAATACACGCCTATCTGTTCCCTTCATTCTGCTGAAAATGGTCTCATCGCTGTTCCACGATCCTGAGTAAAGTCATCTGGGGAGCGGACTTTGGGATTGCCACCCCATTGCTGTGGAACACTTTTCCATCTGATGTGTGTGGAGCCCCATCAGTTGATGTTTTAAAAGTATTATTAAAAACTGAATTATTTAATTTAGGTTTTGGGTCCAAGTAGATTTCCAAAATATTACAGACTAGTTGCCTGGTATGATTATTTTGTCAATTGTTTAACCTGCTAATTTTGTAATTCTGTTTGATATGATATTATTGTATGATGCCCAGAGCCACTTGTAATGGGTGCAAACAAATAAATTTGCCTCTCCTTGCCATTGTATGGCCTATTTTAGTGTGGATCACATTGCTTCAAAGATGTGAAGTCTCTATACTGTCAGCTGTATCCAGAGTCTTGCATTCAGAGAGGTTTGTTCAACCATTGTGCATGTCCTCACACGTCCACATCTCGACTATTGTCTTTTTACTGCCCACCAGAGCAGCATTTCAAAGTGCAATGTCCCCTCTCCTGTTCTTACCCGGTGGGCAACTATCCCTGGCATTGTTCCCTCTGGGTCAAATGCTGTTTGTGAATTTAGTGCTCTGACTATGATGTTCCCCAATGCATACCAGAATGGAGCAACCTGTGGGCACAGGAGAGCTAAGTGTATGAAAGTTCTGGTGTCACATTTACATTTGGGCATAGGTCCGATGCTGTAGGGTCAAGTGTCCTCACTTTTATTGGGGTGTAGTAGAACTGGTGGAGGAAGTTGAACTGCATTTGTCTGAGTCTATTATTTCTAGAACTGATGATCACAAATTTGAGGGCTTCTACTCACATCCGCTCTGTCAGTGTTATCCCCAGCTCCCTTTCCCATCTTTGTTTTGCTTACTTGGTCTCATCAACAGGTTATACAACAATGATACTGGCTTGGAGTTCATTGGGGAGGTCTTTTTATGGCCTCCTCTATTGGGGAGCCACAGGGTCGATTGCAGGTTGTTCCCTAAATACTAAGTAACCAGTGGCACACCTTTAAACAAAGAAGTAGTCGCTAGCTACTAAAACATATGTGTGCTTCAGTTGTGGAAAGGTAAGTACCATCCCCTTCATATAGATCTTCTAAAGTGTGCAGCCCATCTATGGAGATTAGCATGACATCCTGGACTCCTGGAGCCCAATATTCAAAAAACTGCCCATGCACAAAGTTTGCACTGTGCATCAGTTTGTGGTTGCACAAGGGCCATTGTGGGCAATATTCAAGGCAAAGCACTTGCACAAACACCACTGAATATAGGGCACAATGGCAGGTGCACAATGCACAGCCCAGAGCACAGCACAAAGATTGCTCAGCTCTGAATATAGCAGATGGGCAGTGCAGACTGCCGCAGCAGCCCAGTGCACAAAGATAGGACACAGTGAACCCTGACAGGGAGCAGGTGACTGCATTCCAAATGGCAGACTGCATGGGGACACAGGGTATGGAAGGCAGGGACGCCCACATGGACACAGAAATAGGCATGTCCAACACAGAGGCTGACTTGGCTAGCATCACAGGAGGACAGTAATCAGAACAACAGGTACTGTCCTGCCAGCAATGGACAGGAACAGACCAGATGCTGTCCATTCCGAACAAGTGATGTGCATGGGGACACCTCTGGGATTAAATGTGCCAGCCAACAAACCAGCAGTTCCACCAGAAGTGGAACCCAGCACAGGTGGAGCACGTCCACAGACACCTGCAGGACCAGAAGGGCAGACCCTGTGATAGAGGACAGGCATGGACATACCCCACAGGGGGTTAGTAGGTGGGAATGATAACTCTGCACAATAGACACAGGACACAGGTGCATAAGATGTAAAAATAGTTTACGTTTCAAAGATAGAAGCAACAACAATAACAACACAAAGAAACTATGGAAACTATTTACAAAATATAACAACTATGTACAGGGAAGAGGAGGCAACAGGGTATAACAGAGGGGGAAGAGTGGAGTTTGGGTGTGGAGTGGTGCAAGTTGGACTGAGGGGGAAGTCTAGGGTGCTGCATGGTTGGTGCTCACGTGTTCCAGGCCACCCCTGGACTACCTCCATGAGTTCCACTGCCAGATCTTCAAGGACATGGAGGTGCCTCAACATCCCGAGCTGCTGCCTCACCAGCCTGTGCAGTAGGTCGTCCTGGCCCTCCCTCCATTCTGGGTTACAGGCATCTGATACAGTCCAATGGACACTTATGGGGAGAAAGAATATCATGTAAGTGAGCTGTGCAGACACAGTTGACCATGTAGTTTCTAATAGCACACATAGCCATGTCCATCCCCTGCAACACTGACAACAGCATGGCACATGAGCAACATGGGTGCTATGGCTGCCCTGGAGACTGCATACACACAGTCACCCAGCCATTCCAGACTTAGGCAGGTGCCACACATGCCCTGGCATGCCACCCTGGGGGCACGGGCCAGCCATGCAGATGCAGTGATGGACAAAGGCCAAGAACACCATGCATGGGGTATGAACTGGGCAACTGAGTCTGAAGTGTATGTGGTCATAATGTGAGGCAAATGTAAAGCACGGTGGCACACCAGGAAGGCACAGTGCACTGGTACTGGAAGCCATGGCTGGGACTAACAGTATCCCCTCCCCTTATGCCCACCTCTTAGCAATGCCATCATGACAAGAGACTAGCCCAGGAGCAGCGCATACCACCAGGCCACATAGGCAGGGGACCTAACACTTGATGGCATGGCCGTTCAGGCCAGCCATGTGAGCACTGCAGCAGTGGGATGGTGCAGACACATGTGTGGGACATGGAGATGCAATGTCAATAATCACTGGTTGACAGAGAACAGAAGCAGAACAGTTGGCTGGCATGCCATCTGGAAAGTCTGTGGCTGTGGAGGGGAGTGCAATGCACAGGATACCTGTAGTGTGCTGGCCAGTCTGACCTGGGGCATTGTGATGTGGCGTGGCAGGTCAGACAGGCACAAACAGGGCAACACTGCAGTGGATGACAGGCTGAGGTGCAGTGAGCATCAAGCCCTGGTGGACCAGAGTGCACAACACTGAAGGGGTGTTTGCTGCAACACAGTACTGCTCACATGCCATAGCACCACCAGAGCGGCAGTGCAACCCCTGTAGCCGATGTTGCCTGATGCCACCCCTGGGCTGTCACTGTACCCATCAACTGTTCCACAGGACAGTGAGTACTTCCGTCAGCACCACAGAAAAGCCCACCATGTCCCAAGACCATGTCACCCCAACACAGGGTACATTGTGAGTGGAAGCCAACAGGTCATGAAATGGAATGACACAAATATGAATGCAAGTAACAGACATCCAGTAAACCATGACACACATACAGTAAGTGCACCAGGACCAGAGACTGAAGCCATGTGGCATTATAGATGTCCCACAGGTTGTGCACTTGGACCTCAAAGTGATGGACAATCTTGCACAATTGGTGGTGGAAAGGTGGAGAAGTGTGGCAGCCATAGCACCTATGAGGGACATGATCCAGGAGTGAGTGGCCACTAGCAGACCTGTCAGTGGCCTGGGAGGGCCCAGTGATGGTGAGATCACCAACTGCTCGACCAAGCTACACTGGGCATGGTGCAGGTTGTGCCCCTGCAGGGATGGAAATTCAACACCCAATACAGAGGTGACCCTATGGGTGCAAGGGCAACACACTTACGGCAGGTCCCCAGCGTCAGAACTGGCAGGAGGGATGGTCCCAGGCCATGTGTCACAGCACCTCTTGGAGTGGTACCTGGCATGGCCTGGTGCCATGTGCATGATGGGGAACACATCAGACATCAGAACATTGCAGCCCATGGGAAGCATGGCCCCTGTTTGGATACCCATAGGGTCATAGGATGATGGGCCACTGGGGATGTGCTGCTCAAGGCCAAGATGTTCTTGTGTAGAGTGCAGCAGGACCATGCATAGCACTTGGGGATCCCAAGCTATGCCCCTGGCTGCTTGGGGCACCCAGGGACACACTAGGGGCATGCAAGATGCCACCCAGGGCAGCCAGGGGTTGCCATCACTGCTGCCATGGGATATGGCAGCAGGGCAGTTCTGCTAAACAGGTGACATGTGCCAGCATATGTGATGTTGGCAGGGATATGCATAAATGCAGTGGTCACTGACCCATGCAACATGGGGGGTGCGGCACAGCACAGCATGGGGGGTATGTCGTGTAGACATGGTGGGCCAGGTCAATAACACTGTGTTATGCATTAAAAGGTGGGAATGGATGAAGCAACAATACCGCATACTCAGGCAACCTGCCTGGGTGTGGCGGCACACATCACTGGTGCATCAGGGGACCCAATGGGATGCCACACCTCGGGAGTGCCCCCCCCCACATGCACTGGTGGCCCAGTTATTGTACAGCAACTAACGCACAAGACAGTTGTGGGCCAGTGCAATGAAGCATATGACATTGACAGGAGGATACAGCCAGCCATGCCCATCACCGGTGCCATGTTCCAATGGTGCAGCCAAGCAGTATCTTAGTGAATCGGGGTTGTACACCATGGAAGCAGCACCACTGACAGAATGTGCTGAGGATCCTCCCCAATTGCCAGAGATGTGACTGAGGTATTGGGTTGACCTGGCAGCCAGGCATCTGTCCAGTATGGACACATCTGCACAGGCAGCACTGCAGGGTGACATGGGTGGAGGCCTGACACAGCACACGTACTAGACAGCCACTGAGTGCATGTGGGATTTTACATCATGACACTATGATGTCACATATTACCACAACCATAAAACAATCACTCTAAATAACATATGCACAGGGACAGGAACATCACACAATACTATCTCAACCCATAGCACAGAATATCAGGGGAGCTGTACATGAACCCACTGTGAAGCATAATTAAAATGTCTATAGCAGGTCTCGCCCATCCAACCATATAGCACAGGTCAATATAAAAACCGCAAGGCTGGCACCACTGGACAGTGCGAGACTGCAGGACACAGCACAGACCCCAATAGTGGCCCTATGAAGGCTATACAACTGGGGCCCTAACCCATACCCCCTCTGCCCCATGCCCATACACATCCATGACACACAGTTCACAACATCTACCTGACCTTGGGATGGTGCCAGCTGCCACCATCCCCCGTATAATTGCCTGAGATGGTCCTGGTCCCACCGGAGCATGTCTCTGTGTCTGTGGTGACAATACTAGTGGGTGCAGCTGACTCCTGTTCTGGCTGTGAGGTGCTGCCCAACCAAGGCCCATAACTCACCCCTGGGTCTCTCTGCTCCTGATTGCTCCCCCAGGTCCTGGCCCTCCCTGGCCATCACCAGCTCTACCAAATTGGCCAGCTTGCTATTGGTCCACCTAGGGTCCTTCTGTTGGAACTGTCCTGCTTTACTTTTCCACTTGACATGGTTCATTAGTAGTGTTAGTGGCAATGGTTTGCTACATGTTTCCTGAATGTGGAAGGGTGCACTGTTTGTCCAGTGTTGCACATAGGCTGTACTGCACAACATCCGGTTGCACTGTGTAAAAGGGAGGGGCAGCACTGATGTGGGGATGTTGAGCATCCAGGACCCGTGCATGACCTGCAGAACCCTGCACAACGTGACAGTACTGCACATTAATGGGCATGCATTTCACAAGGATGTGATGTCACAGGCGGACAGTCTGACCTCTCTGTAACCCTGCATATGTTTCATGCACTTTGGAACTTTGCACACGTGCACTATTTCCAAATGGGATTTGCTGATTTAACATCTTTAAATTAGCACCCTACTGAAGTCAATACTATGCATATTACTTTTAAATCCCTCCCCTCTCCTATGAAATGCACTGTTATTACAGGTTTCTTTACAGGCACACGGGTATGTAACTACTTTAGTTTTTTTTTTTCTCTCCAACTCACACAGAAGGTACTGCAGCTTATGTATATCCTTCTTGTTACATTTATATCTTTTCAAAGCCTTTCTCTGTAACTGATGGCACTGCAAAGTGGGTACATTCTTATTAGATTTTACCCAGTTCTATTAGATGTTCATTTCTTGCCAATATATGTTTTTCATTATATTGTATTTCCACTATCTGTATTCTTAGTTGTGCCCCAAGACAAAAAGAGCCACCTCCAGGAGTAAGTAGTGTTAGGTCAAACAAAATATGTTAAGGTACTGCACATCAGACCTCGCTCAAAATACAAAGAAGGACGAACTGGTTCACAAAGATATCTTCAGAGTTAAAACCAGGCTTTATTATAAACATGGCACAGGGACACATCCCCAAGGTAAAAGAGAACAAAAACCTGTTGACCATTCCATACACTTGCATGTGCTTTATTAAGGGATCTAGTTCTCAAACACACTTATAACATTTATATACTCTATTGTTCCATGTGCAAAATGCATACTAAACCCAGTGAACCCATATAGATTCAATTAAATCTCACAATCTATTAATTAACTGTCATGGTGACAATACAATAAACTATACATATATATATTACTAGCTACTTAAAAATAACACAATAAATCTGGTCCCAGTTAATGTATAAACCACCTTAATGTCAAACTTATTAGATGGAACAGAAGCTAATGCTACAGATTTCAAATTCCTCTAATTGCTAAAATGATGATTCAGATGTAGTCAATCTAGCAGCCAGTCTTTCAAGTGCATATGTTTTTGTTTAACATTGTCTCCTAGCAGACGCCTGTAGTCATCAGTAAAATACACTGGTGTGTCCTGAGGACGCATACAGAAGTCAGCTACTGACTTCCTGTGTGCTCGTGCAACGTCTGGAGATGTCACTTATATATTTTACTATATAATATAACAGAATATAATATACATTTGACTGCATAGCACCATTGGAAAGATAATTTTGTGCAGAACAACTTTGCCACTGATCTTTTGTGTATATCATGTATACTTTAGAGGAGTTATTCGCATTTGTTTATGGTATGGTGTGTATGGCTTGTGTTGCCTAGTTTAGTGAATTTTTTTTTTTGCTGTTTCAACCAGCATAGAAAACAAGCATTTGTCAATGCCGAATGTTGTCGTGCTGGCATTGGCAGTGGTGGAGGTGGAGAGGCATAGCGCTGTGAGTTTGTTAATGTGTCCCAAAAGGTGATTTTGCACAGTGAGTACGCCACTGTGCGGCAGAGCTGCGGAAATGCATTTTGGGCAGGCTGTGGAAAATGGCAGCTGGACTGTTGATAATGAGGTGTGCACAAATGCCAGTGGTGAAAATGTGGCATGAAAATATTGCAGATTGAAAAAGTTACAAGGGTGCATGGAAACTGCGCAATACATGCTTGCAACACAGTTATTGTTTGGACTTTTGCCGCCAAATTTTCAACATAGGCATTTTAGGACCTCTGCTGATGAATAGTGTCACCGTCATTTCCTGAAAGTGTCCCGAAAAGTGATTTCGCCAGTGACCATGCAATTCTGCACCAGACGTGCAAAAACACATTTCAGCCAGCTGTACTATTCATAAGGAGGTATGGAAAATGGCAATGATGAACAGCTGGAGTAAAAGTATTACAAATTCACAAAGTCACGCGCGTGCATGCAAACTGCGCAACACGCGCTCATAAAACACTTATTTTATTGACTTTCATCCCTAAATTTTCAACATAGGCATTTTAGGACATCTGCTAATGAACAGTGTCACTGCCATTTTCATAATGTGTCTCGAACATGGGCTTTCCACAGCAACCGGCGCTATTGTGTGCGGAACTGCGAAAACAGATTTTGGTCAGGATGTGAAAATGACAGCTATACTGTTCATTAGGAGGTGTGGAACAATGGCACTGTTGAAAATGTGGAGGAAAATATGTTTGAACCTATTTAGCGGCGTAAACTGCACAACGCACTGTGAATACAGTCATTTTATGGAGTATTGTCACCAAATTTTCAGCACAGGCATTTTAGGACCTCTGCTCATGAACAGTGTCACTGTTATTTTCGTAATGTGTCCCGAACACTGATTTCGCAGAGCGACTGCCCTATTCTGCGCCGGAAAGTGAAAACAATTTTGGGCAGGATGTGAAAAATGACAGCTATATGGTTCACAAGAAGGTGTGGTAAAATGCCAATGTTGAGAATCTGGCATGAAAATAGTGCAAATGCGCTAACTTACCAGCGTGCATTGCGCAGTTGCTATGCACGCTAGTAAAACAGTCATTTTTTTGATTTTTCCCAGCAAACTTACAACATAAGCTTTTTGAGAGCCCCCTCATGAACAGCGGCACTGTCATTTCATTACTCAGTCCCGAAAGGTGATTCCACGCAGTGACTGCGAAATCACCTTTTGGGACTGAATAATGCCATAACAGTGCAAGAATTCATGAGAAGGGGTCCCAAAAACCCCATGTTGAAAATCTGGGGCCAAAATTTGCAAAAATGCACAAGATATGCATTAAAGTTGAAAACCCCCTATTCATTCCATTATACAGCTTACCGGCATTTCTTCAGTTTGCGGTCGGCTTTGAAGAGTGCAGACGTGTTCCTGGTCCACAGAAGATCATCGCACCAGACTCCACAGGTAAGTATGGGGGGGTGAGGGGAGGCATGGTGCGCGGTGCAGGTGGGGGAGGGGCATCGAGACTACGAGGGACAGTTTTCATTTACAGGGGAAAAAGTGGAAAACCCATCATGGGACAGTTTTTTCTTTGTAGATTTGGCATGCTGGGGTGGGCTCCCAGCATGCCACCTAACTGTTTGGGGGGTGTCTGTAGCAGATGGGGATTAGGCACCCTCGTCGGCACACAACATGGGGGGATAGGAGGAAGTAATGCCGGCGGGGATTGGGCACTCCGTTGGAATACAAAGAAAGGGGGCATGTGCCAGGGGGATTGGGCACTCCCTCAGCATTCAAAAATTGGGGGTTTATGCTGACAGGGAGTGGCTCCCCGTCGGCACACAAAGAAAGGGGGGGTACCGACAGGGGGATTGGGCACCTCTAAAGTTGGCAGTACTTAGGCGGCCACCAGCTCACTGACCATGCACATAATGGCAGCGAGCATGGCAAGAAAAGGACTGCTGCATAGGATGAGCTTTGCTCGGATTGCAGCGGACCTTTTCTTAGATGTGCTCACCACATTATGTATGCATGGTGTGGCGCCGGCATGCAGGCTGATTGGGGAATGCTGGACACACCTACTTGTGCATGCCCTGCATTCACCCAACAGCGACCCCATCCTCCAAAGCTGCAGTGTCCCACGATGTTGGCTGCACAAGCGCGGCAACATAAAAAACAAAATTACATATTATTATTTGCATACCACCATTGGAAAGGTAATTTTGTGCTGAATAACTTCGCCACTTACACTTTGTGTACAGTTCTTGAGCTATTAGGATTTGTTTGTGTCATGCTGACTATAGTTTGATTTTGCTTAGAAAGGCCCAGGATTCACTGTTAACAGTATACAGGAGACAAGTGGTGCAACTTCAGAGAGCTCCTGTGGAGTCAATGAGTTAAAGTGAAAGGCAATGAAAAGAGTCCATGAATAAGGAAGTCCTTCCAATCATATCTTGTTTTCCTGTATCCTCATGTAGTTCAATGATGTCATTGATATTTCATCTTCTGGTGGACCCATCCCACTTCATGTCATTGCACCATCTCAATTTCTTAAAATAAGTGGTCAGAAAGGACTAGATAAACACATAAGAAAGCATAAAAAACACATTCAAATTTGTAAGACATGGATCAAAACAAACCAGTGACCAACACAATCATTTACAAATATGGTTTAAGTTCTAGTTTTCCATTCAGGCCTGGTGGGCGTAATGCATTTAAAGTACATATCCACCTCCCTTCTCTCTGTAACAAGTTTTCTATATTGCCTTCCCTTGGAATCAGTTTAACTTTTTCAGTTCTAGTATACATCCAGGTGTGATTCCTCCAACTATTAGATGTTATCTTATTGTGCACAGCCAATGCATTATATATATTTTCAGTCGCTATGTCCCTCACATGTTCCCTCACTCGAAGTTTAAAACTTTGACTTGTCTTCCCAATATAGAAACTCCCACATGTACAATTCACCATGTATGTAATATCTTCTGTATCACAGGTGATGAGATCACAGATCTCAAACTGTTGGGCTCTAGTGGGATGACCAAATTCTTTTGTTTTGTATTTACAGAATTTGCATCTCCCACAACTAGTGCAGCCTTTGGGAGTGTTAATTCTGAATACAGTATTTTCTGAAGGTTTCATGGTAGGCTGCATCGAGCGCACCCACCTTTCTTTGATATTTTGACTCCTCTTGTGCACTATCAATGGGGACAATCCTTACATATTTCACCCAATACTGGATCTGATTCAATTATTCTCCAGTTATTCAATATCATAACCTTAATACTGTTAGATTGATACGTATAAGTGGTTATATATTTCAGTCTATTATGAGTCTCTGGACCAGTATTATTTCTTTCTCTCTCCCTATTTCTATCAGGGTCCAATAAAACATTTTGATCCTGTTTACTTGCCCATTCCTGTGCTGAATCTAAATGTCTTCTGCTGTATCCCCTGTCTACAAATCTAATGTGCATCTCATTAGATCTCAGATCAAAATCTACATCTCTTATACAATTTCTTCGAGCTCTCAAAAATGGACTTTTGGGAATATTTCTTATCATATGCTTAGGGTGCATGCTAGAAGCCAACAGAAAAGAGTTTCTACTACTGTTTTTCTATATAGATCCATAATAATTCCCCTCCTCTGTTTTCATAATGTTGACATCCAAATATGACACCCTAGTGAGGTCATGATTAACCGTGAATTTCAAATGTTGGTTCGATCTATGTGGATGGTCCGTAAAATCATCCAACTCGTCTTTTGTGCCTCTCCAAATAAAAAATAAATCATCAATAAATCTGACATATTTGACAATTTTATCAAAAAATGGATTCAACATAGCATACAATATGTACATTTGTTCCCAGCAACCTTTGTATAAATTGACATAGCTGGGGGCAAAAGATGCTCCCATCATCATGCCATGAATCAGTAAAACAAACTTTTCCATAAACAAAAAGTAGCTACATGTCAGTATTAGTCCAGCACATTCCCCCATGAAATCAATCTGATCATACTCATACTTTTCTTCCTTTTCTAGAAAAAATGCATAGCTGAAAGACCACCATGTGGGGAACACTCATATAAAGAAAGGTCACAGCCATAGTCACCAATAGATATTCATTGGGCACATTTTCAGTCGACAATTTAAGTATCAGATCAGTCATATCCATTATGTAGAATGGGAGTTTCAATTCAATTGGACGAAGGTGTGCATCTATGTACTGTGACATCTTTTCTGTTAAACATCCAATGCTGGTCACTGTTAGTCGCCCAAGAGGGTTCTGTAGTGTCTTGGGAATCTTTGGTAAAACATAAAATGTGACCAGGTTGTAACCTCCCAGGTTGCACCTGAAAAGGCATGGGGTCATGTTGCCTGAAACAAAAAATGTGCAGCAATGAATGCCACAAGCAAAAGGGCATGCACTGCAATAACATCGGGTAAAACACTGACATGATACAAACAGTGCATGTCCCTAAAATAATGAGCTCCCCCCACACCCCCTGGAATTTATATAACAAACTATGGATGGGGTGGACTTAAGGGATGGGGAGAAACTCGGGAGGAGGGAACTTTGTTTTTTAAAAGAAAACAAAAATGCAAAAGTAGTAGCATGGGGAGACTGGGGGAGACTGAACCATGGTCCCAGATCTCCTGATTCCGCTGTGTGCTGGTGATTTAGCCACTCCACCATGGGAGCAGCTCAACCAGGCACCCAGCACATGGCAACTTGATCACTCCATGTAAATAGCATACAGTGGCAGGTAGCGGTAATTCCCTACAGCTGTTATAGTCCTGTTGCTGTAAACTGAGTCATGCTCTACAAGGCGCAGTTAATGTTACGCTGTCTTACTTGCACGGTATTGACCTGGTACCCCTGAAAAAAGGCATTTCATTGCCTAGTGTGCCTACCTGGTTAACAAAAGCTAAATAAATAGATACACTTAGCGTGGTGTGCAATACAGCTTTATTCAGACAAGCCATGCAAATGAGCTACTTCGGCAGTCAGTGGGCAATTCAGCCATGTTGCATGTCATTCCAGAGCCTTCCACATACATTAGCATAGCAGTTTGCACCTGGGCTATTTAAGGGGACATGTGCACCACCTAGATTGCACACTGGAACTGCAAAAGAACAAACAGCCCAGACAAGCAGCACAGTGAAGAAACAGCCCATAAATGCATCACAATGTAGCCTGCTGTCTGGGTCTGCATCAGAAGACATATGAAGAAAGACTAAAGGAACTAAAGATGTATAGCCTCGAGGAAAGAAGGGAGAGGGGGATATGATAGAAACTTTCAAATACCTTAAGGGAATCAACAAAGTCCAAGAGGGTAGCATCTCTCAGAAAAAGAGATGTGCAAAAACAAGGGGACACAATATGAAGATAGAGGGGTTACGGCTCAGAGGTAATGTGAGGAAGTATTTCTTTACAGAGAGAGTTGTGGATACATGGAACAGCCTTCCTGAGGAGGTCATAGAGTCAAAAACAGTGGGGGAATTCAAGAATGCATGGGACAGACATAAGGCAATTCTAGTGGGGATAGGAGGAAGTAGGCTGTTGGTTAACTAGGATCTGCAGCTTATCCATTACGTAGGGAAATGGGCAGACTAGGTGGGCCAAGCGGTCCTTATCTGCCATCAAATTCTATGTTTCTATGCAGAATATTTCTACACACTCAGGTAGTTGTACTACATCTCACATACACACATTGTCATTGACTATTTTGTCACACACTCTGTAAAAGGGGATACAGTAAGGGAATAGCTGGTAGTACTCAAATTGTTCATATGTTGAGCCTGTACTGTATGCTGCATTGTCTAGTCTAGCACAGAGCTGCACCTCTACATTGTGCCCTGACATGCTGCTGGCATGCGACTTTGTTCCCCCACAGCAGCACAGATTGCTGGGTGGCATGGATCACACTGGACACATGAACATGGCCATCCCAGGACAGCTGATCCCTGACCATATATGCCATGAGGGACTGTGCATGGAATGGGTAGGCCAGCACAGTATGCAGGGTCCCATCGCAACTCCTGCCTCAGTCTTACTTATGAGGGGACACATGGCACAACATTACCTGCCCCGACAAGGTGACACAGATGCCTTTGGCCTTGCACCTCAACCATGCCTAAAACAGATCACACAGGACTATGTCCAGTGGCCGTTTTCTTGTCATACCACTGTCTGGCACATAGGGATAGTGCATAAACAGTTCACAGTCGTGGGGTGGAGGTGGGAATGCAGTAAGCCAAGATACTGTGTCTGTACCATGCACAACAGATGTCTGGCACCATCTTGCAAGGGTCATTCTGGTAGAGTGCTGCCGCACACCCGGCTGTGTTGCACTGTCCCATGACATGCTCCCATGTTACACAGCATGTCGCAGGATGGGCAATGCCATGCCCAGGGGTGGGAATGGTGACTACACTTACAATGCTGGTGCAGCCACTCACTGCCTGCCAGAGGTGCACCCATCTCTCCCACACCATGGGCCCCTACTGACCATATGCACAGTGGGACTGTCACCCATACGTATCCAACCCCCATGTGGGTGGCGGCAGCAGAGCAAAAGATCTTTACCCTCAGGGACACAGTGGGCTTCTGGTCCTTGAGGGTGTGTGACCTACACACCTCTTATGTTGGGTGGCTGCATGTCTGCCATATGTGGTCCCGGGTAGTGGGCCATAATGGTCCATTGCTGTGCAACACCTGCGCTGCTCACCAATGGTGACACATACAAGCCATCGTTGCCCCACCTGGACACAGTGGGACTCCTGTCACCCACATGTGTGTTGCTGTCACACACACAACACTGACTGCTATCGTATCACTTACCCTGGCAGGTGCCATGTGATATAGGTAGAGACTGCAAGCCCACCATTTTGGCAAGGACAAACAGCGCATGCTGACACAGGCATACAGGGCAAGGGAAAACATCCTGTCCTACAGCCACATATGAATGCTACTGTCTGAGGGGCCTAGGAAGAAATTATGAAGGAGGGTGAGTGATGTCAGTTGATGGGCCCAGACTATAGAGGCAGTTAAAAATTATTCTGGGACCAGAGCTACCTCACCAAGGACAGCCTGGCTGCCAGGCAATGACAGCAATGTGCTACAGGTGGTGGCCCACCATCAGCGGAGTCAGGTGCCTGGAACCAGCTGAGAGGTGGTGGCATCCATGCTGCAGTCTGTGGAGGTGACAGAGGTGGCAAGAGATGGATTTGAAACCCAGGTGGCAGCCAGCCAGCCATGTAAGTGTGCACTTTGTTCCCCCCTTGTGTCCATGGGTACACGTGTGGGTCCCACCACTGCTGGGGCACACTATTAACATGGCCATGATGCACATGGTGTGGCAGGCAGTGGCCTAGCTACCCTGCAACACATTAGCCCACTGTAGCCCTAATCTGTGGCCCTCAGTGTGTTGTGACGGCTTGTGACCGTGCACACAGATCATTGGGGTATGCCCATACACAAATGGGAGTGTCAACTGTTGTACTGTCTATTGATACACAGGTGATGGGGTGTGCTGCCATGTGTGCTGGGTGTTTGGGTCATGGTGTTGAGTTTGGTCTGCACTGTGTGTTGCCATGCATGTGTGTGGCTTGTGTGTGCACCATGGTCAGGGGGCACTGTCATGCTTGCACACTCCACCTTCTCCAAGTAGCTGTGTGACCAGTGTGAGTCTGAGTAGGTTGTCCTGCTGATGCAATTTGCATGCTGAAACTGTTGAGATGTGGCACCATCTGCTGGGGCATGCATGCATGCACCACCAGCACCACCCTGCATGGCATAATGTGTAGTGCACATAACAATGATGAACCATATTTCTCTCCACAGCACAGGCCATGGTGTCTGAACCAGAGAAGAAGGACATTCCTGGGCTATTGATACATCAGGTGCAGCCATCACCCTTTCAGCCATATGACCTGGAGGATTACAATGTGGAGGCCTCTGAGGACAGGGAGGAGAAGATTTACGTTGCGTCCCAGCAGCTTATGGCAGCCATCACACAGCTAGAATGCCAGTCTTCCACAGCCATACCCAATCAGTGTCCAGATAGAGGTGCAGAGGGGCCACACTGCCACATGTGGACCCCACACCCAGGACCCTGACACAGCCATCACAGGAAGAACACTGCCCATAACTGTCACCACCACCACCACCGCTGCAGGCACCTCCTCCAAAACTGCCCATGCCACCTGCCCACCTTCTCAGGTACAGTTGGCAGCCTGGCAGCACCACCATTGTCCAGCACCCATACTGCACAGCCAGACACAGTCACCACAGTTCCAACACCTCCCTCACGCACCCCAGTCATGGCATGCCCATCTACCACTCAGTGCTCACAGGTGCTACTGGAACCCATCTGCCTTGACACTGCTCCCGAGCAGCAGGATATGTCAGTGTCCAGGAAGCTGCTGTGGTTTGCTGTAGACACTAGGCTGCCACACTGTGAGAACTATCTCAATTCAGGCAGGTCATGCATGATGACTTAACACACCTCTGCCACCTCTGGCATAAGGATCTGCAGAAGGCTGAGCAGCATGCAGAGGCCCATGAGGCCTGCTTCTTCAATGCCCTGAATATGTTTGTAGACCTCCCCAGGACCCCAGTGAGGGGATCTTGCATCCACAGTGTGTGAGATTGTGTGGACCATTCAAAACCCTGGTTCTCCATGGCGCACTGCCCCAGTGGCCACAGGACACTGCAGAATACTCCAGTGCTGTGGGCAGTGGGTCAGACACTGACAACATGTATGTGACCCCCCCTGCCAGATGCACACCCCACACACCAGGTCAAATCCTGATCCTTCCTGCTTCCAACCCCATGTGGCCACATCTTGTCCAGGGGGACACTGTCTTCATGGGACCCCCCCTTATTATCATCGCAGGCCACAACCCCCATACACAGTAGTCAGCGACAGCAGATGGCCTGCACACATGGTGGGCGTGGATGGATGTACGTGGGATGACTCCCCCACACCACCCCAATGCGCATTTCCCTTGTCCCTTCCACTCCACCGCCACTCCCCATGTGCAATGCTGTGTGCATCTTGGCAGACCCATGTGCCTTTTTACTATGGTGTTTCAGGTTGCCCAATTTCTCATGTATTTCAAATGTTGGGTCATCCCAAAAAGACAGTTCATAATCTCAAAAAATACTAAGGAGGAACTCCACTAAGGCAAATTGTTTTTTCTTTTAAAGCTGAATGCTTTTCCTTTATTTAATTCACACCAGGTAACCAGGACGACAGTTTCGTAGCTGACTCCACTTCCTCAGGCCCATACAGTGTTGAATCTATCCTACTTTTAAACCTTTCTCACTTCTGTAGTTTCTTTGTCACTTTTTCCAGACTGCATTATTTCATGTAGTTTACTTCCTGACTATGCCATCTTTCTATTTTTTATTTGTCCTTAGTTTCTCCTGTTCATTCTTACTGTGAGCAAGTTGCTCCTCTGTTCGTTTCCGGTTTAAAGTAACAGTCAGGGAGTAGCCATTTCCATGGATTCAGGAGCTCCTACATGAAATAATGCAGCCTGGAAAAAGTGACAAAAAAATCTACTGAAGTGAGAAACGTTTAAAAATAGGATAGATTCAACACTGTATAGGCCTGAGGAAGTGGCGTCAGCTATGAAACTGTCACCCTGGTTACCTGGTGTGAATTCAATAAAGGAAAAGCATTCAGCTTTAAAAGAAAAAACTTCTGTCTCAGTGGAGTTCATCCTTAGTAATTTTTGAGACCCAGGTGCCCACCTGCCCCTCAGACATTTATGTTCTTCCCTCCTTTCCCGGGTTCCGTGGTGTGGGCATGTGTAATAGGCACCCATCATCCCCATGTGGATGCCCCTGCCTCACCGTATCCCTTGTGCCTGTCTTAACTGCATCCTCTTTAGAATATGCACTTCGTCAGGAGTTTTTATTTCAGCTACCATGTGATGGTTGTGTGCACAATAACATTTTCAAACATGCAACAGTAGTGTGTGGTTGTAACTCACCTGCTGCTTCTGCAGAGGTTTTGTTTGATACGCACTATGTATTCTTGGACCTTCCTGGCCATTCAGGAGTTTTGCCTCTCAAGCTGTTCCACTGTCTCCAACTCCTCTGACTCTGTTTCAGATGCACTGTGTTTCTCTAGGACCAGCAGTCATATTCCATGGGAGAGCACCATGTTGTGTAGCATGCAACAGACAAGGAAAACAGCCGTTCTGAGGGGTATACTGTAGGGCGCCACATGAATGGTCCAGGCACCAAAAATGCATCTTCAACATGCCAAAGATGTGCTCTATGACGTTGGGTGTGGTGGTGTGTAGAGATGGGCAAAGTGGGCAAAATTCATGCTGTGGAGTAATCCGTGAAATTCCACCCATTTCGCTGAGCAAAATGGGAAATTTCACCTGGCAGAGTGGCGAAATTTCACCTTCTGTGGCTAAATTTTTCCTTCCTTCATGAAATTCCACCTTCTGTGGCAAGATTCCTCCTTCTGTGGTAAAATTTCACTCACAGAAGCAAAATTTCACCTGCGGAAGGTGGGATTTCACCTGTGGAACGTGAAATGTTGCGGAAGGCAAAATTTCACCTGGGCAAAATTCCGACTTAGGTGGAAACATTTTGTGAATTGCTCCACCAGGTGAATTTGGCCACTTCGCCAGCACTTCGGTGGCAGAATTTAAATTTGCTGCATCTCTAGTGGTGTGCTTTGCATTGTACTTGGACAGGTGTGAGGAGGCAGGGGTGCAAGGGATAGGCACTGTCCCCTGTAAATAAAACACTCATCTGTTGGCATTGGTTCCCAGTGTAGCTACATTAGTCCCTCCCACAGGCCACAGGCTGTGTTGCATCCTGTACCCCTGTCTACCCACCCCCTTCCTGCAGCGAGGCATGTGTGTGCTTTACAACATTTGTACATCTCCTCTTGGGGGTTTTGTGTGGGAGGCGTATGACATGTACTCATTGGCAAGGTGTCCAGTTGTTATGTCCTCACCTTCAGATCTCTGGCACAGGATGGAATTATGACATATGACGGTGTTATGGGTGCTTGTGTGGTACTGTGCCGGGACATTGGTGATGTGCTCTGTTGCATCACACACCACCTGGCAATTAATGAAGTAGTAGCTTTTCCTATTGTGGTAGGTGTCCACTCCATCTGCAGTGGGTGCCTGGATGGCAACATGGCTGCAGTCAATGGCACCAAGTACTGCTTGTTGGTTCATAACCTGATAGAACTTCTGCATTGTTGCTGCTCACTGTGCTGCCATGCTGGGTAATATGATAAACTCTGCTGGGCATTTAGAAATTGGGCAAGCAGGTGCAAGGTGGTGGACTGTGAGACACCACAGGTATCTCCCACAGGTGTCTGGAATGACCTAATTGCCAGGAATCACATGGCAGCTGTCCCCTTCAGCTCAACTGCCAGGGCATGGCTATGCTTGGTGGTACAGCCAGCTGCTCATTCAGGATCTCACACAACTGCCTAGCATGGCCCTGTTATGGTGGTATCTGCCAATAAGCTGGTCATTCACCAAACTCTCAAATGTGAGTTGTGACTGGTACTGTATTAGTGCAGCAGAGTGCCTCTGAGGCCTAGGGATGGGCCAGGGTGGGCAGCTGGCCTCTCCTGTTCCTGTAGGGCCTCCTGCAGCAGGTAGAGAACATGGGGTTCCCAGACTGCCACCTTGGCTGCTGGTTTCAGTGTCTGCCCACCTCTAGGGTTTGCCCATAGTAAGTCTTAGGTGGTATTTGTGCTGCACAAACTGACTGCAATAACCCCTTTTGCTCTTCACAAACATACTGAGTCTAGCACTTTGCCTGTATTCATATCCCTGCCCCTCTGTTTGCCCTGTGCATACATTATTTTTTTGTGCACACACTATCCATTTTAGTGTTGGTGTTAACCCCTTTAAATATTGTGCTAAGCTGCAAACAAGCAGCACACAATCAGTTTGCCCACTGCCCAGACTTTTGAATATCTCACCCTATGTTTTTATACATACAGTACATAATAATGGCCTAACAATAGGCTAAGGGGTTAGTTGCAAGGTTACAGAATGTATGTCTTATTATAGTTCTTACAATATTTATGTTGAATATGTCCTAAATGGTACTAACATAAGAAGGTGAAGTATATCTAAGGCTACAGACACTCATGTAGATCCTGGGATTGGCTACAGGTAGCTTGGAAGGAAGTGCCCCTCCAGTATTTTGCAGTAAATTGAGGACAAGTAATTTTCCCATGGTGTTAAGAAGTCTTCTTCTTTACCCTGGAGATTGTATGTATGTATGCATGCATACATAGCTAGAGGTTTTCCTGAGTTTGAGGAGCCACTCACTGGGGTCAAGGGGTGCCTGTTCTTTCCAATGGCAGAGGATGATCCTTTTGGCTGTTGTAAGAGCTCCTGCCAGTCGTTTGCCCCTTCCACCCATTGGAGTCGCTAGTGTGTTTGGAGTTGTAAGTGGGTCTATTCCCAACATAACTAGCATGGGCATAAATGTGAGTGGAGTTTGTGTGACATGTCTGCACATGGACTGTATTCTGCCCTAGAAAGTGTTCAGTTTAGGGTATGTCCAGATTATATGTGTAATTATCCCCACCTGTTCTTAACACCTCCAGCATTTTTCAATGGGTGAGATGCTCCATCAGTGAAATTTGACTGGTGTCTGAGCCAGCAGTACATAATTTTGAGCTACTGTAGGTAAACTTAGTTTTCATGTCCCTATATGCTCTAGGTAGTGTGTGCCAGCAGCATTGTTGGTCTGTGACTGGGATTTCCCAACTGAGTTCTTTGCACCTTTGAGATCAGGTAGCATTCATGGGGTCAGGTAGTAGATTGAGGAGTTTTTTGTAGATGCACCCATCACCTATTTGAGAGGAGGAAGAGGGCTACAGCATGGAGTCCAGCACCTTTGGTGGTTCCAGTCTGAGACAGGGGCCTAATATCTTAGCGTTGGCATGCCCTAATTGTAGATATCTCTAATGCTGTTGGTGTGATATGTCATATTGGTCTCATAGTTGTTGAAAGGATTTATATGTCATGCTGGAGCCATCTATTAGGTGCTGGAGTGAGGTAATGCCTTTCTTTTCCCAGTTTCCCCACTGTACAGTGTTGCCTCCTATAGGGAGGAGCTGATTTACTCCTATTGACTGAAGAAGTGATGTGAAGGTGTCCAAGTCTGTGATTTTGGCAGCCTGTTTCCTTGAGCCCTGGGAGTACCTGATAGTGAGGTGTGCTCCAAGCCTCTCGATGCAGATCCCCAAAACAGATTACACCTATCAGAGGCTTCCCTAGGGATGATTGTTCTATGTCATGCCATTTTGGGGAAGGGGGGTAGTTTGGCGTTCCTGCACGAGTAGGCGGATGACAGTTAGAGTACCACATATGCCACTCTTTTCAGGGCAAAGTCTGGCTGGTGGAGGCCTCTCCTTTTTACCTCCTATTCTAATTTTTTGAGACTCAGTCTATGCGAGCCTTTCCCCCATCATGTCTTTGTATAGCCTAGCAATGGTTATGGCTGCTAAGTGGACTGGGATATTATCTAAACTGCATTGACTATGTCCTTTTCTAGTTTATTTCTCAGTGGATCTAGATTGTTCTTCTGCCACTTTTATAGAGATCAGTCAAAGTTTATACCCAGGAACTTAATCTGGTGCTGGGCTACCATCATGTTCCATGAGTAGCCTGTCTGCTGTACAAGTTCAGTTTGGGAAGGGGAGAGTATGGATTTTGAGACATTGACTTTGTAGACATCTAGTTTTCCGTATGTGTCCATAGTGAAGAAGAGACTGGATATGGAGATGTGTGGGTTGGTGATGACTAGAAAGATATCATCAGCATATGCCATCACTTTGTGCTCTCCTCAAAGTATCAGGCCCATGATCTGGGGATGGGACCAGATTGCTTGGAGGAGGAGCTCTAAGTAGAGGATAAACAGTAAAAAGGAAAGGGGGAACCCTGGCCAGTACCTCTCTCTAATGGAAAGGCAGAAGATTGCATGTTGTTGGCTGAGACTAAGGAGGTAGCATTGTAATACAGGGTGGAGATCCAGCTTCTGATTTTTGTGTTGAAGCTGGACCACATGAGAGCATGAACAAGAAAATGCCATTCTATACTGTTAAATGCCTTCCCTGCAGTGAAAGAAAGGAGTTTGGTTGGGGTGCAGTTTGTCTGACATGCCACCTTAGATCTATCGGACATCTTGTGCTGCCCCACCCTTTCCTACCATGGATAAAGCCCTCTTGATCTCTATCTATGAGGTCTATTATAACCATTTTTATCCATTCTGAGATCATTCTGGTGAACACTTTGCAGTCAGCCATTATCAGTGATATCTAGGTCTGTAGCTGCTGCAGTGTTGGGGGCCTTTGCCTGGTTTTGGTAAAAGCAAGGTTTGTGCTGTGCACATGGACTGTGGCAGGATACCTAGACTGAAAGCTTCTGATAGCATATCCATGAGTGGGTGGAGTAGGGTGTCTTGAAATTTAGAGTATAGTTTTGGAGGGATTCCATCATTCCCCAAATCCTTTCCAGCTGGAATGTCAGCTAAAGCCTTGGCCAGTTCTGTCTGTGTGAAAGGTCTAATTAGGCTTGCAGTCTGTTCCTTGGATCGGGCCCAGAGGGTTAGCTCTCTCATGAAATCTGATATTTCATTTTCAGTTGGGGACATTTCTGATGATTACAGATCCTTGTAGAAGGTTAAAAAAAGGCATTGATCCCTTGCTGGATGGTTACCAGCCTATCCGAGTTGGCTCTAATGTCATGTATTTGTGACTTCAGCCATTGTTCTTTGGGCTGGAAGGACCAGGTTTCTCACCTGATTCCCAAAATGCTTGCTGAAGGTGGAAGAGTGTGAATTGTGCCTTTTGTTGTAGGTAAGTGTTCAGTTAAAATCTTGCACTTGTAATCCTGGCAAGCAGAGTGGTCCTTGCCATTCGACTAGTGGTGTGTGGTCTCTAAGTCAATTAAGTCACTTTCCAGCTGTTTACTTTTTTTATTCCTGTGTTTGGGGGGAGAGGGTCAGAAATGTCTTCATCATACCAGGCTAGTCCTTCAGGAAGGGAATCCCCTCCCAAGTTAAGGAAGCCCTTTTCAGTTTGATCAGACGCACTCATCATTTACCCAGCTAGATGGCCTGTCTGATGAGAGCAACCCAAAACATGAATTCAAATAAGTCAAAGGGGAATTGTGACAAAGTAGTGAAGTTGTCTTAATAATAGTATATTTTTTGTAGTACTGCTAAGAAAGGTTGCCATAAAAAATATTTGTTTCCCTTTTCTCTAAGTCATCAAATAATGAGTTCTTTCTATTTTTGAGACATCTACTGTCATAGTCAAAAATTTCTCAAAAGTAGGTGGATCTGGATTTTTCCATTGTTGTAGAATTGCTCTTTGCAATTATCATCAAAAGAAGGAGAAGTTTGAGTAAATGTTGAGTTAAATCGATATCACCTGTAAGATCAAACATAATTCCAGGATCAAAGGGAAAGGTCTTCTTAAATGTATCATGTCTTTTAAATATTTTCTCCCAATACTGGGAAAGTGATGTACATGTGGGGAACATAAGGTGCAGGGTACCTCTTGCCCTGAACACCTTGGGCAAAATTCTGAAATTGATGCATTGAATTTATTTAATCTTTCAGGTGTGTAATAAATTCTATGTATGGCATTAATTTGGTTTTCTTAACTTTATATTTTGTGTCAATAAAATAGCTAAAACTACCATATCTTTCCACTACTGCTCAGGAAGTCTTATGCCTAAATCTAATTCCCATGCATTTTTTAATGAAGTTAACTCTATGGCCATATCATCCCTTACTAAAGCATATAATTTCCTTATTTATTTGTCAGAGGAAATAATTATCAAGAAAAATTGTTCAAGAGTGGTATGTGATGGAGACTCTAGATTCTCAGTCGTGAGTTTAGTAATTTCTCTGCGGTGGAGATATTTAATAAAGCTCCCTACTGGAAGATCTAGCAAATCTCTAAGATGTTCGAAACATAGGAATTTTTTATCTCTATGTAAATCTTTTAATAACATAAAGTTATCTTGTAGCCAACTCTTTGCAACTGTTGTAACTAGAAAATGAGGATTAAAAAAATAGGAGCTAAATTTGGTATCTGATTATGGTGCCCCCACAGCAAATGTATTCATTGTCATGCTAACGCTATAACTTTAGTGAAGCTTGACACTTTTCGATGTTTGCAATTTTTTTCTTAAAATCTAGTTCTAATAGGGTAATTAAAGATTTACGTGGTTCTAGATGAATTTCTTGTGAAAGCCATGATGCAGCTTTCTCTGAAGCTTTCAGCCAAAATAGTCCAACGTTGGAGGCAGCCAAATAAACAGTACCAATATTAATTTGACAAATGTAGCCCCCTTTGTTCTCGTGAAAGGTACAGTTTCACTAAGGAGAGTTTTGGTATCTTTTTGAGTCAGAGAAATTCTTTTAATTTCTTCTTGTACTCTTTAAAACATTCCTTTCCTATTTGAATGGGAAGAGCTTGAAAATAAAAAAGAATTATTGGTAGCACATTTAGTTTTATAATAGTCACATGGCACATCAAAGAGAGCAGTAGTAATGGCCATTTATTTAAGTCCATGAAAATTGTATTCATTTCTGGAACAATGTTTAATTTGAATAATGTTCCTATATCACAATTTAAGGTAATCCCTAAAAGCTGCATATTTAGTTTTGGTTTTCCAAATGAATCATTAAGTGGCCTGTTCATGTCTTGATCTGGATCCAGTTATATTGCCTCATACTTCTGCAAGTTAATTTTATAACCTGAAATCTTACTGAAATTATTTATTAAATCGAGAAAGATGGATAGTGAATTTGAAATATCTTGTAAACTAGTAACATATCATCTGCATCTAAGGATATTGTGCAGGATTCACAAAGCAGATGCGCTGGGTGTAAATGTGATGCACCGGCACAAATGAGATGTGCCATCCCCAAACAGTGGTATTGATAGAAGGATGCACAGCAAGATGCACTGTGTGCATCCCCACTATGAATACCACTAAAGTACCATGGTGCAACCTGAGATGCCCCATGGCAACCAGGATGCACAGAAGCACCCAGGGCTACACAACACTGAATAAGAAGCAAGTTAGCAAGAGACACAGGAGCAACATGGGGAGACTGCAGTGGCACAAAGGATGCAGGTGAACAGCTCAGCAGGGACTGGTCAGAGGGCCAAAAGGCTGGAGAGTGCCCAAAGCAGATGAGGTACAAAGCACACACGATGACACCGGGATACACCAGACACACACCCAACACAGGGGCCCAACAGACACAAACAAAATGCACAGGGGTGACTGTTAAGGTTGGCCACAGCAGTGAAGTGCACTGTGTAATATGGCAGAGGGTGCCACACATGTCCCGGTGCACAGGAACACAGCAGAGTAGACATGAGAGCTGCATCACAGATGCATATAAGGGGACAGATGCAATGGCACATGGGCTAAAGTCCAAGTCCCGCACAGGTGGAACATGCCCACAGGCAATGTGGACCACAAGAAGAGTGGCACAACAGGGGACTAGTAGAACAGAAGCAACCAGTACACACCACACACAGAATAGGGTCACTGTGCAAGTCAACAAAGTGTAATGCCCCCCAACAGGACAGACACAACAAGGAGGGTACACACTGAAGCAGACATGAAAGGTGGACAGGACACATGTGTGTGCAGTACCACAGGTGCACATGTGTGAATGGGAACAAAGGTTCAGTGAAAACCAGCAAGCACAACAGAGCACATGCATAAGGCACAATGAATGACCACAGACACCATTAGCAATATAAAACTCATTAGTAAAATATGAAATGTAACACTCTCAACTATGTACAATGGTATAAGAACAGTAGGAACAGGGATAGGGTGTGTTGGAATCAGAACAGCAACATATGAAACAGTATACAGGAAGGTGATGGTATGGTGCTGGGGGAACAGGGACAGCAACAGACATTAGGGATGGATATGGAGGGTGAGAGTCAAACAACAAAGGGGCTATATACAGGTGGCCCAGTGGCCTAGTGTGCTGGCTGGGCCACAGCCTGGTGGCCACCCCTCCATTCCCTGATATGTAGCACCTTGACCAGCAGTGTGATGGCATGCAGGAGCTGCCCATACCATCTGTAAAGTGGCTCCATAGTCCTCCGGAGCACCCTCCTGAGCTGCAGCCCTGCAATCTGGCCAATGATTCCTCTCCACCGCTACCCTGGCACACCTGGCTGGACTCTTCATGGACCTACAGTGGGGACACAGACAACAGGTACTAAGTGCCATGGTCCACACCTGCCTCTCCTTGCCCACCACATGAGTGTGCAGGAGGCAGCCTCCATGGCAATGGCCAACAGACCGACAGGCACACCACACACTAGCAACAGGTTGGCACACAGTGCCACACTGTGACCATGCAATGGTACTTAGCACCAGGCTCACATGTGCATGTAGGCGGAGGTGCAGAGGGGCATGCAGCCATGTCCCAGACAGCATGTGTAGATGCCAGCAAGCTGCACAAGCATGCAGGCTCTGTCTGAACACCAATGGAGCACCACAGTGTGCCCACAGTCCACAGCAGATGCACACAAGGTGGATGGACACACAGGAGCCAGGTGCACTGTGGCCCTAGCACAGGCCACTATGACCACACCCCATGAGTGTGCACAATGTGCAGCACACGGACATGCACTGCAGTGGGCACTGCCCCCCCAATGAAGACACAGAGGATGCACAAGAAGAACACTCACCTGCACCCGCATGACCTGATCCCTGGCCTTCACCACCGGCTCTAGTGAGTCTGGTCTCTATTGCCACTGCGGCCCTTCACCTGTCTGCTGGCCCTGCAAGGGAAATACAAGCAAAGAGCACCATGAGGTGATGGTAGGTGTGTACCACCCTGCCGTCTCACAGCAACACCACTTGTGCCAGCATGCAGTGATGGACCCACCCCCACAGTGACCCAATTATGGCACCCGGTCAGCGTGAAGTAACACACAACACTCCAGCCCTTGCCCACCATGGGTATGTGCAGATGGACATGTGCCATGCCACCATCTGAACCACCATGCACCAGCCACAGTGCCCATGCACCCCCCCAAATTGTGCACCATGCCGCACACAGCTACACACAGTGGCCATGTCTGCACCCCACATGCAGCAGGGGCATGGCATGCCAAATGTGTATATGTGTGTGTGTGTGTGTGCGTGTCTCTGTGTGTCAGGGGTTGGGAAGCCTTGCACCAGTGCACACTCCCCCCCGAAACAGACCCCTGCCTGCCTGTGTCACTGTAGGGTGCTGTAACTTACCTGGTCATAGCCCTGCACCCCTGCATGCCTTATCATGGAGTCTCTGGAGCCTGTCCAGGTCCCCATGCTGCAGATCTCCATACCTGCATTGCTCCCCTATGTGCTCAACTCTGGATCTGCACACAAGGTGCTCAGCTACCCTTGCCCACACTGCTGATCATGGCTCAGTCAGGTCCTGGGTCCCAAACACCTGGCCCTCAAGAGGCATTACTAGTGCCACAAGGTTCACCAGCTCCACCTCTCCCCAGTTCATGGCCCTGGGCCCTGCTGCCTGAACACATGGCATGGTTATTCAAAGGTGTTCCTGATCAGGTGTGCACTGTTCAGGCCTCTGGTGTGCAATGGCCCATTTGAACCACATGCACCATAGACCATCATGCGCTGGCCTGCGTATCACAGTATTGCAGCATGGCAATACGCGATTGCCACCCACTGCGCATCACTGCGCATGCACAATATGCACAGCACAGCGGAAGACCAGGGTGAGGGGTCATGACCGGGTCGCGCATGTGTGATTCGCACGTTTATGCCACACTGTGAATGGCAAACAATGCCACACACAGTGCACTGAGGCTGCACAACTGCCAGTGTTGCACCATGCACTGCAGGTGTGCATTGATGCAATGTCACACTGATGCACCATACATGCACTCAACGAGTCATGCAGCACTGCACCAATGGCACATGGAGACCTGGATTCACTGCCGTCATCGATCGTGCTACCGGAAGCACCGGAACTGTTTGCGCTATGCCTGGCATGTCACTGAGTCTGCAACATGCGTGCATAGGGATGCACTGTGAGACTTGCATCTCATTCAGAAAATGCCCCAATTTAACTGTGCTTGTGTGGGGAATGTGCCATAGGGGGATGCACTCAATGCATAAGTTGTGCATTGCTGATTGAGATGTGCTGGGGCCAATTATGCAATTCACAGACAATGCTCCCAAATCAGCTCACTGCCAAATTCAGAGGCATCTCACCTGTTTAGCATCTCATTACAGATGCTCCAAATCTCATTTGCATGTCCTGAGCCATAAATTCTCCTGAATGCGCCTCCATGCTCTTCAGGTGACCGACAGGAACTGCATCCTTGAACGTAGGTCTGTTCACATTCTAACATGTACAGCATGTCAGCACAGTCTGACAGTGGGGATTTGAGGGCATACAGGGTGCTGTGTCTGTGCAGTATCCAACCACTGTGCTGGTACACATCCACATTTTCCTGTACTGTGCTAATGCCTGCACATTGTCCCCCACAGAAACCACAATGTCCAGACAGGACAGGACAGAGCAGTTGGATGGAGACATCCAAATTTTACAGTGGATGAGAACAGGGTGCTGGTGGAAGCCTACCTCATAAGGCAGGACATCCTGGCTGGGAGGGGTGGCAGCCACCAGCAGAGGGATGAGGGCTGAGAAGTGGTGGCCAGGCATGTGAATGCCCAGGGAATGTATATCAGAACACTACATGAGTGCAGGAAGCACTTCAATGATGAAAAGAGAAGGGCCAAGGAGAAGATGGTCAACATCAAGGCTTTCCTGGGTGTGACAGGGGGTGGGCCACAGACTGGTGTGTGCCTCACACTCAATGAGGAGTTGCTGGTGGCCAGCATGGGCCAGACAGCTGTGCTGGGAGTTCTGGGCGGGGGCTACCAGACAGGTGGCAGTCCATCACAGCACTGCGAGTATACATGTCCCAAGAACTGTGCATGTCCGTGTGTGTGCCATGGATGCCCTGACTAGCCCCACCATAGGCCACTAACAGCCCATGTGTTGGTGTGCACCTAGCATGTCACTGTACACCCCATCCATCTACAGTGTGTTGCAGACACATGACATGCCACCCTGTGCAGCATAGGTGGGGGCCCAACTGTGGTGGGTGGGGGTGATCATCTGGGATGATATACCCGCGGGTGGTTGCCAGGGAGGTGGGATGATCACACACCTGTCTATGAGCACTTGTGCAGGTCTCAGTGCATGCCTGCTTTCACTGGTGAATGGCTACAGCAGTGGCCCCATGGCTAGCAGTCCCCTGTATGGCATGTCAGCCACACCAATGGCACACGTGCATGGCCCCCTGTACATGCCTGTCTGACCACACCATTCACACATGTCAGTAACCATGTTTTCCTGCTCTCTTACAGCTCCATCACACCTCATGGGTGCTGCCATGGCTGGTGGACCCCATGATGGCTTGGCGAGGGAGGAGGCTAGGCCATCACACTTGGCTGCAACTGGGGATATGGCCAATGCCATGTCAGGCCCTTCAAATGACACTGCAGCTCCAAACACAGAGACTGTAGTTGCAGGGCTGTCGAACCCCTCCATGATCGGTGCCACGGCTGGTGGCCATAATCGCTCATGGCTGGTCAGCATACTGGGTTTGGCTGATAATGGCCCAGAGGACAGGGTGGACATTGTGGGTGCCCTGCTGGTCCTGGCATTCAGTACACAGGGGTATACAATGATGGTGATGATCCAGATGCCACACAGATTTGGGAGAACATGGCCAACAGCGGCCTGGTTGAGGCACGGGGCAAGCATGGGTGGCACCATGCAGCGTCAGCAGTGCTGTTGTCCTAGGCACACCTGCAGGGCCTGCACAGATGCCCACAGTGGCAGTTGCTGGGGCCCCATGTCTGGTGCTGCTAAGGGGACATGAACTGCTGGCACTGTTCAGCAGGGTGCTGTGGTGCAGCAGCGGGCAGCAAGGGACCATGATGCAGGCGTAACTAGACATGCAGTGGTTACCCACATCCAGTCACCATCCATACAGCTGCCTGATGTGGTGCGTCCACCTACAGTAGATACAGTGCAGTAGGCCTGTACCCCACCTGACTGTCGGCACCATCCCTGTGCCTAAAGATGCAGCGAAGTAAAATTTCACCCACGAAGTAGTCACAAAGTGGCCACTTCACATTAGTATTCCGCTATGTGGAGTGCGCATTTTAAACTCTCACTTTGCCACTTTGCATTGTAATTATGACTTTGCATTGTGCACTCCACCTTATTCCACTTTAAGGAGGAGTGAGAATTCAGCGGCAGCCCACACACATCACATGGCTTACACAATGTAGATCACATGCTTCAGACAAGCAGGCAGGAGGTTACGGGCAAAAACACTCTCCAATGTGGGCTGACTAACACGTTTTGCAGGGTGTGACAAATGGCTCGACTCTGCGAATGGCCGGGACTGGGGTGTGGATGTGTGATGAAGAGGGGCGCACAGGTGACAAGTCCACAAATTAAGTTTGTGTCCTCATTTTGTGTACAGGGGTTGATGTACCACTTGCACTAGACATACTGCATTGACCACCACCACCATCACCGCCACTGCTACTCTGACCATCACTTGACAAGATTTCTAAATCATAATCCTCCCCCTCATTATGCCTGTAACAATCCTCTGGTGTTATTTCATGTCTACTGCAAACATTCCTACTTGGTCTTACACTCATGGAAGGGGATAACATGGTCAGTAAGGCTGATGATGAGGGTGAATGCCCCACTATGGCATTAGCTTACCTCTGGTGCCGGGTCCACAGTGCCATGTGCCTGTTCTTAAGATGCGTATGCTGCCCCCCATGCCCAGATGACTTTACCTCGACTCACACACTCATGGTGAAGCTGGCAGATTGCAGCTGACTCATCATTTGCATCTTGAACAAAAAAATCCCAAACAAGAAATTGTGATCTCCTACTTTTAACATGTCCCTGATGCTGCTTATTGGGCTGTTTTTAACCCTGAAATGGGGGTGTGCTACATGATTTTTCAGGCTGGACAGACTTGAACTCCAACTGACCACCATGACTATCTATGATTATTACTGGTTCATCATCATTGTCATCAACAGGAACTGCTAAATCACAACTTTTTTAAGGGGGGGGTGGGGTTTAACGCCAACAGACCCAGAAACAGCCACCTTGACTTTCTTTTTCTCTGGTTTCCAACAAGAGTCACTGACATCATTACCATACTCATCAACATCATCTGCATCCACATTTTCAGCTTGGATGCTGTCATGTGGAGAACATGTTCCAACCACAGCAGCATCATCATCATCACCCAATATTTTTGTGCCACACTTTGAATTATTGGATGACACAGGCATGACCTCAACAATGCTGGAAGAAATGTGACATTGTCAATTATCGTTGCCAGGATCAGAATCATGTTCAACTACCATGGGGATGTTAATGGGGAGTATGACATAATCTACACTGTCAGTCACAGCTTTAGACTCAACTATATTTTTTGAAATGGTTAACTGGTCAGAAGTGGAACTTGAGGCAGCAATACTCATGCCAGCAGAAACTGCACTAACACCACCAGCTGGGACAACATCATCTCCTCCAACTATGAGAGAAGCTACAGATTGCACTGAAAAAAACATTGATGGAGAAATCCCTTTACTGACATCAGCTAGGCACTTCTGCGTACTACCATGCCCACATACAATCCTGCCACTGACAGCAGTGCCATGGCCAGCAACAACTTTGCTTTCAGAACTTTCAGTCTGGGCCGGTGGATGTGAAGCCAAAAAACTGTGGCTTGCAGATGGAGACTGGACACTAAACAGATGCAAAAGCACAAACAGATTAAGATTGCACTGCGCAATCAAGAAGAGATGCAGATGCAAAGTCACAACAACACCTTAACCAGTGCTCACAAGTCACAATCCAATCTTGAAAAGAATACCTTTTGCCAGCTGGGGGGGAGGAGGTGCAGTGCATTGCAGTAACAGTCCAAAACCAATATACCACAAAGAAGTGCAAAATCACACAGGTGCAGTGGATAGAAGGTTCACACTGCTGCAATTACTCTATGGCATGCATCGCACACACACACACACACACACACACACACACTACAAGTAATGCGTAGCAAATTAAAAACTTCAGTAATATAACCAAATCTTTTAAACAAACTGAAATTATGCACTGCTGCACCACAACAATCAACAAAAAATGTCAAGAATTACTGAAAATATTACTGTGTGTACATTAACACAGTTATATAAGAAAAATATAACCAAAACAGTAAGACTGCCTTCTTCTCCCAGTTTTAACCTACTGCCACCACAGATACGCCCCTCCCCGATGCACACTTCAAGTATCTGTCAATACACAGACTGAATGTTCTAAATTAACATTCAAAATCCACACACAAACAATAAACACTTGATGATATGAACACAGGAGGGTTTCCTACAATCGATGTACTAAATTTTGAGCAAAGAAAATGGCTCAAAAACCTTTTTTTAACAGGTTTTAGAGGATCTGAATCACAGAGCTCTGAGAGGAAACTATCTCCATCTACAACTGCACACACACACTACACAGAACTGAGGCTGTGCAGAACAATCTAGAGCCCATGTGACCTGCAATCCCATGAATCACTGCAAAATTCACTTTGGAGCTTAATAACAAGGCAAAGTGATGCAAAGTGCATTAATTTCTATGTACTTTGCATTAAAATTGGTGCAGAAGTGGTTGGGGGAAGGTGAAGTAACATGAAGTCATTGTTATCAATGGACTTCGCGTTCCTCATTATGATGCAAAGTATTCCACTTCGCGTTATGGATTACTTTTCAGATTCCACATTGCTCCGCGAATTGCTTCGCGGTGTGAATTTTGGCTACTTCACCTACCTCTACCTGTGCCTCATCCCCTGCCGATGAGGTTGAGGGTTATGAACGCCTCCTGTGGGACACCATGAAGGGGCAGGCATCCCCTCAGGGTGGAGCTGAGGGGCATTCGGATGCAGCTGGCCATGGAACATGAGTTGTCGGCTGCGTGGCATGCCCTGATGCTGGCAGAGGCTTGACTACTGTGGGTGGGCAAGACCGCTGCTCTGTAGCATATTGCACTCTCTGCCGAGGTGGCAAATGCAAACAGTGCACCACGTGTCCACCGGGCTGCCAGCCACACCCCCAGGTGTGCCTCACACACCCCCAGGTCATGGCGTCAGGCAAACCCATTGCTGCTGATGCCATCACCACACATGGCCATTCCCAACACCCTTGGATCCAACCTGTGTCTCGGGGACATCACACCAGTGAGTGCCCATTCACAGTCTCACTGCAGTACTCCTCCTGGAGTGGTGGACACCCCGCTGCAGTCAGTGGCACAAACTCGGTGACCACCAGGCATGGACGTGGCCACTGTCATGTCCGTGGAGGCCATGGTGGCTCCCACTGACACCTGGAGTGACAATCCCCATGGCCCCTATTACCAGCACCTGTAGTAGACAACACACCAGGTGGACAGTGCTTGGGGTGGTGAGGGTGGCACGTGCCTGCCACTGTACAATGCCTATATGGGTCACCTGTGTGTTGCACCATGCATGGCCTGGGGCACCATTGTTGTGCTGTGTGGCATGGGTGTGATGAGTGTGTAGCCCTGTATCTACTGTGCATGTGTGCCAGTGGATGTACACTGCTCCTTGCCATCATCAGTACAGACACCGTGTCCTCCCTGTCCATGTGTGTCCCACTGTGCATGTGTCTGTGCATCACTTTCACCACTCATGGGTGCACTACATGATGGCTGTGTTGATATTGTCTGACCTGTGGTGTGGGTGTGTGGGTCTGAGTATGTGGGTGAGTGTGGGTGTTGGGGCGCTGCCTGGATTGTCCCACCTGTGTTACTCATCTGCGGTCCCCAAAGTGCTCTTCCACGATGGTGTCCCTGTGCCGTCAGGGCCTGGTGACAAGGCATGGGTCCCTGCAGGTCAGGGGCAGTCATCCATCTCCACCACGGGGCCCCTTCTTTACTGCATCCTCCTCCTCCTCCTCTTCCTCCTCTCCCTCCTCCTCTCCCCTGGAACTGTCACCCTCCTCAGCCTGGACAGCTCTTCCACTGTCAATGGCCATGCTGTGCAGCATACACCAGGCCAGGAATATGCCACAGGCCTTCTCTGGGCTGTATTGTAGGGCACCACCTGACCTATCCAGGCACCTGAAGTGCATCTTCAGCATGCCGAAGACACACTCTATGATGGTGCATCTAGTGATGTTTGCCTCGTTGCAGCGCTCCTTTCACCTCTGTGCCAGGATGGCATAAGGGGGTGAGGAGCCAGGGTTGGAGGGGCTATGCCGCATCACCTGTGGGGGGACAAAGCAATCTGTTACTTCCCCGCATACATGTGCCGTGTTTACCACAGCTTGCCCCCAATCCACCATGGCACAATGGTGCAGCTACTGCCTGTTCATCCCTGTCCCTGTGGCCCATCCTTCCATTGTGTATCCCTCCCCCATAGTGGGTTGGCGTGTTCGTGCACTCACCAGTGACTGCTTGCCCTGGCTGCCCTCAGCTGCCCTGTACCTGCCCATACATGCTACCATGGCTGACCACATCTGACCAGTCCAGCATTTCCTTCCCTCCATTGCCCAGCAGTCACCCATGCCTGGGTCCGTGTGTTGCATTCCGCACTGCTACATGTGCCTGCTGTTCTGCATCACCTCATCTTCCATGCTGCGTTGTGCTAATGCACTGTTCCCGTGATGCATGCACCATCCTGTTGGCATGCCCACCTCCAATGTCCCACCTGGGCACTTCCCCCTGTGCAGGCCATGCTAAGGCCCATGCACACCTGCACTACCTCCTGACATTTGTTGCATCATAATATCATGTTTGTGGGCATGTATGCATGCCCCACTCACCGACTAGGTGGCTGCTGAGTATGTCCATGGTCTCAAACCGGTGGCACAGGGCAGATTGGTGCCATACGACGGCATCATGTGTACTTCCAGGGTGTGTGGTGTAGACATTACTGATGCACCCTATGGTACTACACACCAAATTGCAGTTGACAGAGTAGAACCCCTCGCGGTTCATGTATGGCATGGTCTCATCACCAGGTGGTGCACGGATTGCCACATAGGTGCAGTCAATCGCCCCTATGATGTCTGCATGCATGCCACCCTCTGGAACTGCTGTATAGTATCTGTCCAGTCTGTCTCTGTGCTTGGAAATCAGATGATCTCTGAAGCATGTGGGAGCAGTGTGGTGAGGAAATGTGTGAGGAGACATGACGTGGATAGCTGGGACATGCCAGTGGTGTCTCCAGCTGGCCTCTGAAAGGTTTCTGTGGTGAGCAGGCACATTGCTATTGTCACCTTGGTCTCCACTGATATGGCATGACCCCTTCCGGTGGGTGCTTGCATTTCATCATGGCACAGCTCACAGAGCTGCCTCAGAATTGTCCAGTTCAGGCAGTATCGGATGACTGTTTCTGTGTCTGTCACTTGTTCAAATGTTAGTCTGTCATGATACCATGCAGGGCGGGCTGTCTATGGTGCCTTCTACTGCCACATTATTGGTTTGTCCATCTCCTCATCCCTATTATCATTCCCACCATCAGGAATGGTGCACCATCCATGTCTGTGACCTCTGTTGTGCTGCTGGTGTTCTGCCTGCTGCTGCTATCCTGCAGTCTGCCTGCTGGGGACTTGCACTTAAGTCTACTTCTTTTATACTTATCTCCTTATGGTGCATTTGGTGGATGCACTGTGTTTACATTCATTTTGCTTTGTGACTGGGGATATGCTGTGTATGCAGCTATGTGCCCCCTCCAGATGAGCCCCCAGCATTATATTATGGCTTCTGTGCATCCTGTGTAGTGCAGCATATCCGGGATGCTCCTGAGCACCTCTACTCTATGTGAATGGCGCCGTGGCGCATTTCTGAGCTGCGCTGGTACATCTCGAATGCACCCAGCACATCTACTTTGTGAATCCTGCCCACTATGTTTTGTTATCCCTTTTATATCTCATGAATCCCCAATTGCTGTCTTTAAGGGTCTGAGATAGATGGCAAATAGCAGAGGTGATGGGAGTATCCATGTCTTGTCCCTCAAAATATATATATTTGACATGAGAGTTTACAATTAATCTTGATTCTTTCTTCTAAAATATTATAGATTAAATCTATCCAGTCAGTGAACTGAACAGAAAAAAACAAAATGTCTCAGTGGAGCTTTCATGAATACCCACTTCACTCTATCAAACATCTTTTTGGTGTCTAATGCAAAAAAGATGCTTGCTTTAAGAGATGCCTGCTGAATAATGTTTTAAATTCTTCTAATATTATGAGTTAATCTCCCAGATATAAATCCTGTGTGGTCACATTGAATGTGTTTTTGAATAATTTTACTCAGCCTTCTTGCTAAAATTTTTGTAAATATTTTGTAGTCATTGTTTAAGAGTGAAATGGGATGACAAGAACCACAGAGCGAGGCATTTTTGTCTTTTTTCAATATGAGAGAAAGAAGATGGCAAGGATTGTTGAATAAGGAATTGGTTTAAAGGATACCTAAACAACATTTTGACAACAAAAAATTCAAAAAGCTGACTCCGTAGGTGACTAAAGGAAAGGCTGCTGTATTCATTAATACTAAAACTACATTTACATAATTTACCTAAATGTGGTTCCAAAGCATTTGAAAATTGTAAAATCAGCCTTCCAATTTCAAAAAAACTGTCTTCCTGCTTCCTAAAATGGCCGCCAAATGTGTTATGTCATTTCATCATTGGAGCCAAAGTCAGAGAGATATATGGCTCTCTATAGTGGTAACTAGTTCTTTTTTCCCTTGGTATAGAATTGTTTTACCCAAAAGATCAAAACCATGCGCATTATTTTTATAATGCACATGTTAAGCTATGGTTCTGTTCATTTTAACATGCTGAAATTGTGTTTTAATCCAACTGACTTTCTCTGTGGCAAACCACAGTGCAGTGCAAATTTTGAATAACCTGGTGGTCTAGTGCTTATGGTGGACCCAGGATGCTAGAATGGGGGTACTGGGGTTGCGTGCATGCTTAATATGCACTTTTTAACATTTTTATTAAACCTTTATGTTTTCTGCTATTATTCTTTTCTACTACATTTTTGACAGAGTCTACAAATGTAATCCATAGTTTGAATGTAAACATTTGTGCAATCCATTAATCAGACTTCTTCAACAAAGGTAAATGCAGCAGCAGCAAGTATGTTACTTTGGGGTTGAGCCACACCCTTACCATCCCCTAGAGCAGTGGTTCTCAAATGGTGAGGCCAGCCTCCTGGGAGGCCCCAACCTGTTCCAGGGAGGCTCAAGCAAGTCTGAAAAAGTACTGTATTTAAATGTTGAGTTTATATATTCTGTGTGAAGAGATGAAGCAAACTGAAAGAGGATAATAGTAGAAATTTTATGTGTTTATTTACTAATAGGTGACAAGGGAAGGTGAATGAGCCAAGGCACATTTCAGGTGTACCTGGGAAAGGGTAGGAGTGATTACATTTCAAAAAGTAACTGCAAAACAATCAAGAAATACACAATGAACAATAATGCAAACAAATATGAATAATAATGAGTGGTGGTAATTGATCAATTTGTGGACTGATGGTAGAACAGTCCAAATACAAGGGTTGAGCATAGAAGTGCTAGAGTAATAGCAGGAAGGAGCAAAGTTCAGTAATCCCAGAGAAGTTGCTTAGGAGCAGGAAGGACAGGGAGAGACAAAGTATGTAGGAAGGTTATTTTGCATAGAGAGACAGAAAAGCAGTCTGACCCATGAAGGTACTGCAACAAGGGTAACAATGGTTCAAGAATAAAATAGCGGACCAAGTAGGCTGACATGTAGGGAGGGGGTTACAGATAAGCTGAATAATAGTCTATTTTATTTATTTGTTATTCAGATAACACCTTTGAGCACAGGAGCCTTTTCTAAAGGTCCCACATCAGTATGACAAAAAGCTAAATGTGAGCCAAGTACTCAAAGGGGTTTAAATTTATTCATGGCATGCTGCAAAATAAAGTATGTTATTTTTCTTTGGGGAGGCACAAGATTATTTTAGTTTTTGGGGGAGGCTCAAAATCTTTCCCATGGATTTGTGGAGGCTCACTGTGACAAAGTCTGAGAACTATTGCCTTAGAGCAACCACTTTTTTGTAGCAAATTTCTTGTGCAGTCCAATGTTAGAGCTCATACTTTCTCGAAACTCAAATATATGCTTGTCTTGTCTTCTTTTTCCATGGGAAATAATAATAAGAAAAATAATAATAAGCATTTATATAGTGGTTTTCATATACATTGTATCCCAAAGTGCTTTACACGCAGTACTAGATTGGTAGTGAAGTGACTGAACATGTAGTGGCAGCCATTTCATACATTAATATCCACACACAGCCTTGGACAACTGCATGAACTGGTTTTATGGGAAAGGGAATGTTGGCCAGGACAATGGGGTCAGGTAGTGATCAAGGTGGTGGCAGCCCCACATCTTATTTCTCGCAGTAATCTGCTTATATTTCTCTCCTTCTGTCTTCCCCTTCCAGGAATATAGCAGTACCTTGCAAGAGTGGCCTTCTCAGTCCCCCTCTGGTATTCATTTTTCACTAATCCTCCTCACATCGAAAACTGGTGAGCTCATCACCCTTCTGCATCATGAATGGAAGTAGTACAGTCCCTGTTTTATTTTGACATATCAAATATAAACATATCTTTCCAGTAAGTCAGGCTCATAGCAGCAGAGAACAAGGGGAATGATGGACTTTCCTTAAAAGCTCTAGGTTACCTTTGATTACGCACTGTTAAATGATGGGTGTGCACATCATTATGCAAGTCATTTAATAGTGCCTAATCATAGGTGGCTTAGATCTTATATGAGTAGGAAAGCCTATTTTTCCATTTGTGCCATGCTGCTATCAGCCTGGCTTACCAGAGGATCATGTTTATTATTAATATGTAACTATAACACTGAAGACTGTACTAACCACATTCATGATGCGGAAGGGTAGTGAACTCACCAGTTTTTGGTGTGGGGAGCAGGAAGAAGAATGAAAGCCAGAGAGGAACTGAAGAAGCCATTCCAGCAGGTACAGCTATAGTCAGGTTAGTTGAAGACAGGAAGGAGGACGCTGAGCAGATCACTGTGAGATCTGAAATGTGGGGTTGCCAGCATTGTGATCACTACCTGACTGTGGATGAGAGTAGCCAGCAATGACAAATACTCAGAGTGGCAGGGCTGCACCTAAACTGTTACTCGAATTCAGTGTAGGGAGATTGCCTTCAGGTGGGGAGGGGGGATGTTGACGTTTGTTAGGACAGCATTAAGGGAGTTGTGTATAGCTCATTCAAGATTTGGAAGGGTGGTAACCAGCCAACTCACATTGTGGAGTAGAGCACAGAAAAGTACTGGAGAAGAATTGCTGGGAACTGTCCTGTGGGGTTCTGCAGATCACAGGTAAAAGAGTGGACTGACACTGGAAGTCAAGTGGATTCGCTCAAAGTATTAGTATGCCTCTCCTGCTAATAATATTGTTATCCATTGTAAGTGCAGCCCTTAGGAGGGCATGAACAGCAGTTTTTCTGATCGGTCATGATGCTTATTGCTTGGCCCTCCAGGAAGACCTAGTTGTTGGTTGATGAGATGGGAAAAAACACAACAGGGAACTGAACATACTACCTTCACTGTGCAGAAGGGTGGTGATCCACTCAATGTTTACTGTGGGAGCAGAAGTCAGACATTGAGAATGTGGACTGGAGAGTGATTTGGGAGGCATATTCTAACAGTACGAGCTAATGATGCGTATCAGTATAGGTGTGCACAACTCTCTGAGGTACAAGATTACAATCTGAGATGTGATAATTCTCTTTATGGGACTGCAAGCTCATATGCAGACCCAGGCAATGCTAAGGACAGGGTATGGATGGTGGGGTGTTCAGCAGAAGGCAGGCTAGGTGCATGGGGTTCACATGGAAAAAGAAAGCCTTATTTGTGGATTAACAAGAAAGCATGAGCTTTGGAACTGAACAAGACCGGTACTTTGCTGTGTGACCCTGAGCTAGTCACTAAACTTCCTTGTGCTCCCAGGCCACACCTGTAAACAAGCTTTCAGCTTTGTGTGTCTCTCCTGGTTAACAAAAAACAAAATTCAGTGTACCATGTAACCACTAGATCATCAGGTATTTGAAGTGTTGTACTGTAATGCAGTTTGTCAAAGAAAAAGTCAGCCGCATTGCCAAACATTTTCTGCAAGTTAAAGTAAACAAAATGAACAAAATCATAGCCTAACATGGGTACTGATCAAAATAATCCATGAGGTAATACATGGTGTTGATCATTCTGCTACAACAATTCAACATAAAAAGGGAAAGAAGAACTAGTTAGCACTAGAGAAATATATGTGGATCTCTGTCTCTGGCTCAGATGATTTCATCATGACTCATCACTTAACACACTTGGCAGACATCTTAGGGAGAAACCAAGGCTGTTTTTTGAAAGTGAAAGGCTGAAGTTTACATTTTTCAAAAGCTATGAAACTGTATTTAAGTTATTTACATAAATGCAGTTTTATCATAAATGTAAACAGCAGCCTTTACTTTACCTCGCAATGATGACAGATTTTGGAGTTTGCAGTTTTAAAAAACTGCTTGTTTAGGTATCCTTTAAAATAGTATATACTATTGGGATGATCTTATTTAAAAAGGTTTTATAAAATTCAATAATGAACCCATCGGGTCTGGAAGTTTCGCCAGTGGGTAAGTCCCCTATCGCCTCCATTACCTCCACTTCAGAGATTTGCTGATTTACCAAATTCCAGTCCTCTTCTGTAATCTGTGGAAGATAATATTTTTCAGAAAAATATCTTTAGATAATTTTGTTCGATTTTCTTTTGTGTATAGCATATAAATTCTTATAAAAAGCTGCAAATACCTTATTTATTCATTCTGGATCATATCGTATCTTTAATTTTTGATAATCTAGTGGAGCTTTGTTCGCACTTAAGTTGCTAGACTAGTAGCTTATCAGGTTTATCACCAAAGAAATAATGTTTAGATCTAGCTCTGATTACTGTTTCCTCAGCCTCCTCATTTTCCTCCTTATTATAGCGCTCCTGAAGTATAACAGTTTATTTAAATGACATTGTGTTTCAGAGTTCCTGTGTTTTTCCTCAGCTTCTGCAAGTTTTTTCCTTAAATTCTCCAGTTTCTTGAGTTTTTGTTTCTTTTTATACAAGGCCTGAGAAATAAAACTTAATGTATGCTTTTAAAGCATCCCAAACAATGTCGCCTGATACTTCAGCATTTAGATTTTGTTTCCAGAAGGTCTCAATTTCTTTATTGATTTTCTCTAAGAATAATGTATCTCTAAGTAGAAATGAATCCATGTTCCAAATGAAATCTGTTTTAATCTACAGTAATTCTACAGACAAATAAAATGGGATATAGTCTGATATTATAATGGATTCATATTCTATTCTTTTGAACTTATGAAGAAGATTGTCACTAATTAATGCAAAGTCAGTTCTAGAGTAGAGCTGGGTGAAGTGAGCGGAATTCGCTTCAAGGAGAAATCTGCAAAATTCTGCCGATTTCACGTAGCGGTATGTGAAATTTCGCCCGGTGGAGTGGCAAAATTTCACCTGGCAGAACAGTGAAATTTGACCTTCCTCGATGAAATTTCGCCTTCCGTGGTGAAATCTTGCTTTCCGTCCAAGGGCGAAATTTCACCTTAGGAGGTATATTAAGTTAAAATAAGTAGATTCCTGGTGGCTAGCGGTCCCTCCCCCCACCTGCTGTCTCACACGTAGAGAAAAATCCTAACCCCCCTCCCAGTCTATGGACTACATGACACATAAATTACGTATAGTATGCTAACCCCATCCCAATCTATGGATTATGTGGGTAAAATAATGTAAAACATAAGTTACAAGAACTTGCATACAGTGTGTAACCTCCTCCCAGTCTATGGGTGATATGGCATATGGGTTACAAGGTATATCACATTTACATAGGGCTAGCAGTCCTTCCCCCCACCTGTCCCACATGTAATTGTAATTAAATAAGCTGATTCACTGACAGCTCAGTCAGCGGACCAGCTGTGGAGGAGAAAGGAGGGCTGTGCCGGTCTGCTGCTGCCATGCCAGGATTTAGGATGAGGGCGGGAGCGGGGTTGTGGCGGACATCTGGCTGCTGGGGAGGCTGGGTCAGGGGGCACTGGATCACTAGGGAATGGGATTGGGAACTGGGTGGGGATCAGATTCGGGAGGGGGTTTAAAATAAAAAAAAACACTAGACCACTAGAGTTTTTTTTTTTTTAACAGGATACATAAGGACTGGAGTGAGTAGACTAAAGGAGGAGATATGGAGGGATGCGGGTGTGGGGGGTTACTGTTCATTTCCACGGTGGGCGGCAGGGTGGATTATTACTGGGTTGAGGGGAAAGACCACTAGCCACCAGTGATAATTTAATTATTTAATTATAAAGTATTAATATAGAACCAATCAGTCAACTCTAACTATACTGGCACTACTGTGCCACTATAAAATATATCTATATATCTATCTACATATATATTTCCAATGGTCTGACTCAAAATATGCTATTCATCTTCAAGTATGAGGGGACAGAACCATAACGCACAAGTGACAGGGCCATGAGAGAATTATAAAAGTACTGCCACATCACCAGCGATGATAAACTGTTTGTTTTGAGTCAGGCCATTGTGTATTCAATATATCTATATATTTATATACATATTCTGTGCAAAAAACTGTGTTAATGCACCAGTTAAGGTAACTTAATGCCACAAAAGTGGCATTAGGGCTTCCAACCCTAACTCCCCACCCCCCAAAGCAGCAAAAAGAAACCAAAAATTAGGGTTTTGGGTCTCTGGAGTCTTGGCAAATCAGTAGTGGGGTCCTCCTTGGTGTTGTCAACCCTAATGCTCACCCCATTGCCTGAGCAAACAATGTCACACATGACCTTCTTTCTTCACACAGAGCCTGCAGCACCCTGCCTGAAGGAAACTATAGCAAACTGTGTTGGCAACATGTGGTGAGGCATACTTCTCTAGCATTGAAGAGTGTATCACTGTGAGGCACTGGGTTTGAGCCATATCTTTTGCTTCAGACTGGAGGCTATGGGCTGGGGTGAGGATTAGGGTTGACAACCCCTTGGAAGACCCCACTAATGATTCATCAAGACTCCAGAGATCCAAAACCCTAATTTTTTTTCTTTTGCTGCTTGGGGGAGTTAGGATCGGAAACCCTAATGCATGCCCTTTTTACTGTATACAGTACCCGCTCATTAATAGCTCAGTCGCGGCCATCTGTGGAGGTGCTGGAGGAAGGCTGTGCTGGTCGCTAGCTCAGGGATGGGGGAGCAGGGTGTGGGGGGGCACTGTCAACTGTGGTGGGAGGGGGGAACCACTAGACTACCAGGGAAAGTCTTCTCATATTTTTCTTGGGTATCATGGATTGGGGCTGGGGGGCCCGCTGGACTACCAGAGAGATTTTATTAATATTAACGTGGGGATCAGGGATCAGGGCTGGGGAAACTGCTAGACTACTGGGATGATTTCTTAATTTTAACACGGTGATCAAGCATTGGGGATGGGCGGTGCCCTAGACTACCAGGGAAACTTACTTATGTTGGGATTGGGGCTAGGGGTGCTAGCCACCAAGCATCTGTCCACGGTGCTGTTGCCACACAGCCAACCCACGGCTTGGGGAAAACCTTCCTCATGCGCCCACTATTTGGTGCAGGGCTATGTTTGCTACAAGTTATGGGACTTTGCCACCAGGACCCTAAACGACAGAGAATCAGGTGCAGGGTCCCTGGTGCAGCGGCAATCAGCTCAAGTCACCTTTGACGCAGCTTGCACTGATTTTTTGAGAATCAGGCCCATTGTTTACACGTATTTTTAATGTTTGTGAGTTTTAAAAATGGTGGCCATCACAGCAGGTATTTTTTTTCAACAGGAGAGGTAAATCATGAACATAAGCACTTGCAAAGGTTTTTTTTCCACCAGATTTTCAACATACACCCCCTTGGCACAGGCCCCTTCAAACCTGAAAGTGTCATGAAAAAATTCCACTGTCTAGGCTGCAGGTGAGAGCAAAAAATACGCAATGTTAAGTACAGGTTGGTTTTTTTTAGCACTCTATATCTCGAAAACTGTAAAAGATGCCATCACAAAACTCTTCACATCTTGAGACTCTGGCAGTCTGACTGCATATGTCAAATTTTGGGCTTTTCCATCAAACAACACCAAAGTTATTAAGCAGCAAAAATTAGGGTTTAACACTGAACAGCCAACTCAACCCTATGTTACCGCACCCCCATAATGCACAACAGTAGTTGACTAGCTATAGCTTTATCTGCTGTTTTTGAAGACAGAAGTGTTTTTCTTTGATTTCAATAGCTGGCTTAAGTGCTAAACTAGGCAATTGTGATGTTATCAGCATTGTGTATGTTGTTGTCTGATTAGTTCAGTATTCCACTGTGATGACAGTAACCTTCAAATTATTTATTGTGACAACAGTAACAGCATATTTGTGATATGTTGCAGTTACTGATGTCACTAGCCAAGGTATCACTTTTATCTTGTCAAACTCCTACGCCTGTTGTATGTGCATATAGGGCCCAATATTCAAAAGTGCACCTGGCACTGGCTCAAATGGTTGCTCCATGCAACTGAGTTGCGCTGGAGCAACAAAGGGATATAGTCAAAGGAGAAGTGCCATGGCTCATCTCATCTGAATATACCACAAAATGCCCGTGGTGCAAATACAATGTGCTGGTGCATCCCCCAGACAGGTCTGAATACCAGGAATGGGAAATGCACCAGCGCATCAGAGATACGCCGTGCGCAAATTCCTGATATTCAGACACAAGTATGCAAATGGGGCCATAATGCATGCAAGGCACAAATGTAGCAATTTGCATGTCATTATGGCCCCATTTCCATGATTTGCGCAGGGCTGGCCAGCAAAATGCACCTGGTGCCCTGCACAGCAGGAGGTCCCAGTACCAGGTACCACAGTAGTACCCCTTCCCCATCCTGTACCCTGTTCACCCGAAATAACATTTATAAATTCCCTGGTAGTCTATTGGTACTCCCCTCCACACCCCGTAACCCCAATCACTTGAAATAACATTTATAAATTCCCTGGTAGTATAGTGGTACCCTCCTCCCCATCCAGTAACCCCGATCACCCAAAATGATTTGTGTCAATTCCCTAGTAGTCTAGTGGTTCCCTCCTCTCTGCCTATAACCCCTATCACTCTTGTTATGTTGCAGTTCTTTCACCAGTAGTCTAGTGGTACCCCTCACCCCCCACCCACACAGGACCCCAGCCCACCCGGCTCCCCCCAGTCATCGGCGGGCAGCATATCCACCAGCATACCAGCATGGCTGCCCGCTGAATGACAGCTTATAGTATGTTCTGCAAGCTCATTGGTCCACACTGTGGACCAATGGGCTTGTAGTGCATACTGTAATAGTCTTTCACAACTTCATGAATGAATGATGGCTATCAGGGTTACGGACGGGGATCGGGGAATCACTAGACTACCAGAGAATTGACACAAGTCATTTCAAGTGATTGGGGTTACGGAACAGGGAGGGGGATACCACTAGACTACCAGGGAATTTATAAATGTTATTTCGGGTGATCAGGGGTACAGGTGGGGACAGGGGAACCACTGGACCACCAGGGAGTTAAATAGGCCATTTTTATGGTGATCGGGGGTACGGGCGGGAAGGGGGGAACCACTGTACCACCAGGATTTACATGGGTGCTTGTGTATGGTATTCTGGGGAGGGGAAGCCACCACGGCTGACAGCTCCTGTGATGCGCCTTGCATTATGGCAGCTTGCCTGTGGGTGGCTTCCACTTGAGCATGTTTATTACATGCTCAACTTTTGCCCAGGTATGCAGCACATCTCCGGGATGTGCCGGCATTTGCAACACACATCTCGGCTGAATATTGAGGTGTGCCACATATGCATGGACACTTCCCCTGGAGATGTGCTGCACGCATTATCTTTACTCCCCAGCACATCGGGAATTGTGTTACGCAATCTCCCCTTCTGAATATTGCTACAGGGCGCATTTCTGGGGTTGCACTGGTGCACTAAAACCACGTGATAAGTTGTCTATCTGTACCAATTATGTGATGAATTTAATTTATTCACATAGACATGTCATGAATATGTACACCTATAGTAGACATGTAATGCCCCTCCCCCCCATTTTCTACTTCCTCCTGCAGTACACTGAAAATGAAAATACACAGAATCTGCACAGCATGGTACTGCTTGCACTCTTGTTGCCACTCATAACAGCAAATGCTCACCTTCCTTCCAGTGTACCAGTGGGGTACACAAAACCCCAAAGCATCATCTGCAGAGTTTAAAAAAAGTCAATAATGGACAGCACAGCAAGCACACAAAAAATCTTGTTGTGCTCAATACCACACTACATTTCACATCCAGCGGCCCATGCTACTGTAACTACAACTGCCATATTGTCTACTAAATTTTTCTCAAAGAGCCAATCAGCTGCTAGCAGTGTTACTGCATTGTCTATAAGACACGACCCTGGTAACCAGGGAAAATAATTCAGAAAAGCACCGCAGCACAAAAAAAAAAAAACACACCACAAACTTTCACACATAATTTAAAAAAAATAAAATAAAATAAACACACACAAGGTCCTAGCTTGTTTCATGAATGGAATATGCTTGTGGGATAAATTTTTTATCAACACTCAAACAGTTTAACCTTGAGTTCATCACTTGTGGCTTATGCCACCTGTGAGGATATCCACGGATAAACTGCTCTTGTGTGGATAACAGAGTTATCATACAGGTCTCCTCCTCTCTCCATATATATGTATATATATATATATATATATATATATATATATATATTTTTTTCATTGCAAAAATCTATGTTAATGCAGACATTAGGTTGTAGAATGCAAAGCTCACAAAGAAGGGAAATGAAAAAACATTAGGGATTTGGGTCGCCAGGGTATTGGCGAATCAGTGATGGGGTCTTCCTTGGGGTTGTCAACCCTAATGCCCACCCCATCCCCCAGACTGTAGCCTCCTGTTCAAAGCATAAGGTACAGCTCCAAGCTAGTGTGTCATAGTGAAATAGTATGGCCAACATAATCAGTCATAGCTTTCTTCAAGCAGGGCCCTATGGGCCCGGAAAGGAAGACATCACATCTGAGCTCGTCTGATAAGGGGAGGGTTGTGGGCATTAGGGCTGGATATCAAGAGTTCAACGACCGTTAGTGGAGATATTTCTGCTCATGATCAACCATGTCATATTCAATCTGAACAACTGGTGTAGGTCACATTTTGTGTCCATTTGTGGGTTTGTGTTTTGGTATTTTTGAAAGAAAGCGATTATTTTAAAGAATTACTTTCAGGAGTCAGTGTGGGAACTTTGACCCAGGCTGTGTCATTACCAGGGAGTTATTTAAATTAGTTGTGTCATTGTTTGTGGAGACCATCATTTTTGATTGGCTGCTGTGTTCTTGCTGGGCATAGTATGCTGACGTTCTTGGTGCGCATGTACAGCCTCAGTTGAGACTGAGCATCACGGCAGAAAGGATCTCTAGAGAACGGCTCAGCATTGTGTCATCTTGGTATGTGAATAGGCAGCCTGGAAAGAAGTGGTGCTTTCTCTTGTCTGGATACTCAAGCTGTTGGTCAGTTCTGTAGTAGGCAGCTTAATTGCAGTTTTTTTTTCATAGCACAGCATTTCATTCTGTGTGTGCAAGGGATGGTCCAGAGGTCATTTCCATGAAGGAAAGCTTCTGTTTCTTTAGGTACTACCATTTGCTTTTGGAAACCGTGGTTCAGTCAGTTCACATCACTGTGTTTTCTTCAGTATTTCCATGCTGAGACTGCAGTCCAATTTCACGCTGACAGGCTACAGTTTCAAATGAGCAGCAGAGAACATTCAGTGTGAAGCACCTGCAGTCTCACTCAGCTGTGCTTGTGCTACTGCAGCTTCTAACTGTGACATACCCAGGTGCTTAGGATAGAGTGATGACATACCCAGCACGAAGATAATAGTACTAACTCACTAGCGGCCCATGAGATAGTAATTATATCTTGCTTGAGTGAGACCCACACCTGTGGTATAAATATATCATACAGGCATGATAGTACCTGTATACTGGGGTTGAGAAAGCACTCCTATGTTAAACTCAGTTGATGCACCTTAATGACTTTGTCCCCTTTTAACCAATTTACATGAAATTTGGAAGGCACAGCCTCTGTGGCAGGACCTCTTGATCCTATAAATTTCATGTAGATCACTTTCAGGGAGGCAAAGTTACAGAGGTGAAAAAAACTCAAAAGTCTCTGTTTTTGAAAACTGAAACCTGAAACTTTCAGGTTTGATAGAGGCTGGTTCACGGTGTGTGCTTTTGTGGTTTTTAGGTCCCACTGTTAAGTAGTTCTTAAAATATTTAATAAAAATGTTCCTTTTCTGAGCATGCTCAGTTCAAAAATCAGCATTCTACTCATAACTGATTTTTTGTGAAAGCAACAGCCTGCACTATATGACACAGCTGTCGTTTATCAAAAACAGCTGTGTCATATAGTGCAGGCTGCTGCTGTTGTGACTTGCAGGTCAGGGATGTGGCTACTGTCATTGTAGCCCTGCCATGCTGACTGTGCCTTAATTAAACTGTTATCTGCACATGGGGTGGGGGGCAATCCTCGATGACAGTGTATTTATATATTTATTTATTTAATTTATTTTTTATTGTTTATTTCTTATCCAACATCAGGATGCCCACCCCCGGTATCAGATGCTTCCCTCCTGTGCAGCCCCTTGTTTTATTAATACTGCCAACATCAGGGGACCCAGTCCCTGTCTCAGCATGTACACCCCCCCAAGTAGTGTAGTATCCCAAAATAGTGTTATTGCTTCATAATTTCCCTGAAAAGAAAAAAACTGTCCCACAACACCCTTTTTTTACCTGAAAAAAAGAAAACAGTCCCTTGTCATCACTACCATCTCCCTACCCACATCCCAACCCTTCCATTGAGCACCCACCACCCCACATCCCCCTTACCCCATACTTACATCTGTAAGTTGAAACACATATGACATAGCTGTCTTTAATAAATGACAGCTGTGTCATATAGTGCAGGCTGCTGCTGTTGTGGTTTCGCAGGTCAGGGACAGGGCTACTGTCATTGTAGTCCCGCCAGCCTGACTGTGCTTTATTAAATTATTGTCTGCTCAGTAGGGCTCCAGTCCTCAGTTGCAGTGCATTTACTTATTTATTTATTTATTTATTTATTAATTATTATTTTGTATTGTTATCTGACACGGGATGTCCCCAGTGCCAGATGCTTCCCCTTGCAGCCTCTTTATTTAGGACCAGTACTGACTTTGGGGGCCTAATCTCTGTACCATCATTTTCACCCCATCCCACCAGTGTGGGACACTGGGGAGCCCACCCCCAGTATCCTCAAATACTTTTAATCCTTTAATAATTGTCCTGAAAAGAAAGAGAAACATCCTGCAATGTCTTTTTCTTTTTTTTAACCTGAAAAAAAGAAAATGGTCCCTCGTCGTCGCCGCCGTCTCCCTACCTCCAACCCGACTCTCCAACCGACCCACCACCCAACACCCACCATTACCCTATACTTACCTCCACAGTTTGGCTGATGTCATCTTCCATGGACCAGGACATGTCTGCACTCTTCCAAGCCGAACAGCAAACTGAAGGAATCAAGGTAAATGCCGTATAATGTATTTCAATGGCGTTTTCAACTTATGTTGATATCTTTGCCATTTTTAGGTATTTTTTCACCAAATTTTCAACATGGGCTTTTTGGGACCCACCTCATGAACACTGTCACTGTTGTTTCATTAATCAGGCCTGGAAGGTGATTTTATGGTCACTGCATATAATGAAAATTTGGTGAAAAAATTCCTAAAAATGGCCGAGTTACGACCGTGCATTTTCTACACAGGTACATAACTTTGATAATTTACAATATTTTGAACCCAGATTTTCAACATACCCATTTTGTCAACCCTATTGCCCACACCTACCCTGCATCATATGAGGTCAAATGTGATGTAGTCACACAGGGTCCAATAGGGCCCTGCATGAAGAAAGCTCTGACAGACTATGTTGGCCATACTGTATCACTATGAGGCACTAGGTTGGAACTGTATCCTGTGCTTTGGACAGAGTCTACAGGCTGGGGGTGGGCATTAGGTGTGACAACCCCAAGTAAGACTGCACCACTGATTCATCAATACTCCGGAGACCCAAATCCCTAATGTTTTTTCATTTCCTGTCTTTGTGTGCTTTGTGTTTTACAACCCTAATGTCTGCATTAACATAATTTTTTGCAGAGTATATATATATATATATATATATATATATATATATATATATATACACTGTATACATACACAACAGGAGCAGGGTAAAAATGATACGATGTTAAGTGTATTATATCACATATATATAATATAAATTACAAATAACTGTGTTAATGCTCTAGTTAGGGATAAAGCCAAAAAAGTAGAGAAATGTGGCATTAGGGTTTTAAAAGCTAACATCCCACACCCACCCTGCACACTCCAACAGGCATCAGAGGTGTGCCTTGGGGTTGTCAGCCCTAATGCTCACACCATTTTCCTATACTGTACCCATCTCAGCTTATTTACTTATGGAATGGGATGAGCGTTAGGACCGATGACCCAAAGACACCGCCCCGATGCCTGTTGGTGTGTGCACAGTGGGTGTGGGGTGTTAGCTTTTAAAACCCTAATGCCACATGTCCTACTTTTGTGGCTTTATCACTAACTAGAGCATTAATGCAGATTTTTGCAATTTATTTCCTTACTTTTTGAGATAGTATAATCATATAATTATGTGCCTATGGGAGAACAGGTCTCTCCAGGCCCTGCACTCCCACTCCTCCATGGATGTGTGTATGTATGTACAGTAGCTCTGAAAACACAGTGCCTTCTGAGCCCTGTGCTTCCATTTATAAGACAACAGTGACCAAATTGTCAGCATAGCCAGTTTATTACCCCACCTCATGTACCCAGTACAGAACATTTTCAAATCCCTGCCAAAACATTATTCTGCACTGCTGCAATGCCATTCCATGCCAAAGGTGCAAAAACACATTTTGGCCAGAATTTGAAAACTGACAGCTGCGACATACTGTACATGAGGTGGGGGTAATAAGATGGCTGTGTTGAAAATCTGGGGTCAAAATATTGAAAATTTCCATAGTTACAAGCATGCATACCGAAATTGCAATGAATGGTCATGACATTGGTATTTTTTTCATATTTTGACCCCAAATTTTCAACACAGTTTTCTTAGGACTTCACCTGATAAACACCATAGTTGAAAATTTTCTAATATGTGGCAAAATGTAATTTCATGCCACAGGTGTGAAAACACATTTTGCATAGGATGTGAAAAATTGCAGCTATACTGTTCATGAGGTGGTGTTAAAAAGTAGCTATGATGAAAATTTGGAGTCAAAATATTGAAAATTACCAAAGTTATGCACATGCATAGAAAGATTTTAACAAATGCACAAAACACAGCCACTTTTAGGATTTTTTTTCACCAGATTTTCAACCTGGACTTTTGGGGTCCCCACTGCATGAGCACTGGTGGTGAAATTTCATTATTCAGTCCCAAAGGGTGATTTCACACAGCACTTTTCCCTAATTTTGACTTTAAACTCTGCAGTTTATTGGGACCGTGGTGCCTCCTACCTGGATTCGAGGATCACCAGTGCACCGAGTCTGATCCTCTCCGCCTGCATTCCTGGTGCTTCTGCAGCGAGGAGGAGAGGTCGGGGTATGTGTGAAGACTGTTTTTTGACTGCTTGTTTTTCACCTGACCTTGCATTGCAATAAGAAAACCCAGAGGTTACCTTTAGAGGTACAGGCACGGCACTGAGAAAAGAAATTCCAACGGTTACCTTTTAGAGGCATACACTGCACACGGGTGACTACGCCAGTAGCATTGTTCCTTAATTACCTTAACCGCCTTTTGGGTAACTGAGGCCACTACTCCGTGACGTGTAGTTACCACCATCTTGTCAGGGTCTGAAGGTACAACCTGCACAACCATTTTAAAGCCTCCTCAATAGACCTTCTGAGCCTCAGTGTAGTCACTTATTTTTGTTACCAACGAAGCAGACATGGATTACTACCTGCACTGCCACTTTATTGCAGTTGCTGCCTGTTTCAACACTGGAAATCAATGCACTGCTTGTGTAAACTGTAGTTAGCTCCAAAAGACCTCTGTGCCTCAGCAGTCGCTAATGATAAGACACTGTTATGCTATCTCCTGGTCTAAAGTGACTTACTGCTGCTTCTGTAAAGATCTCTGAGCCTTAGCAGTAGCTGCTCCCTCTCAGGCTACGGCATGGTCCAACTCGACAGGGCCGGCAATAAAAGAGGTGGGGAAGTACTTATTTACCATAAGGTCTACTTAAACGTCTCCATTGTGTCGCACCAAACCCAGGGACCCTCACCGTGAGTTTCTCCCACTTTCTACTTGGTAACACTAAGAAGGTGCAATATAGTGTGTGCATAACCACCTCTAAGGGGGTTTGCCGAACTCTTGATGCTCATAGAGCTACTCCGGGATAAGGTGGGCTCAAGTGAGCTCCTCATCATTGGTGACCTAAACCTTAATTGGCTGGGGCCCAACGCCAAGTTGTTTGAGCCAATGCTTTCAGGCCTCTCCCTCAGTCAGGTCATCAAGGAAACCCACCAGTCTGTCCTATTGTGGTGACAAGGGAATGCTCATCGACTGGGTCTTGAGCAACTGACTTGACAAAATTGTTAACATGGGGCTCCTTCCTGACTCCATCTCTGACCACTCGCCGATCTACTGCGTATGGGGCTCGAACCTGTCCAGTTCCTGCAGTGATACAAATGAGAACACCGAAACTTATAGTTCAGAAACCTCGAGGACCTACAGGGGACTGACTGATCGCATCATGGACACGCCCTATCAAACCCTGAACCCACTCTTCACAGTGGCCCACCACTACTTCAAAAAAACCATGCTCTATCTAAGAAGTCAGAGCTCGGTCATGAAATGGCTTCACAGTGAGCTCCTCCCCGAGCGAGCCGAAGACAAGTCTGGGCAAAAATAGGGCATCTGCAAGAAAAGACCTCAGGGTACGCCAGCAAGGAACTCCTGCAAGCAGACCATACGTACCGTGAGAGTGGTAATGCAGTGCAGCGCAAATGACCCCGACATTCTGGAAAAACATAAAATCTAGTTGGTGGTTAGACCAAAGAGCACAAGTCCTGCATGACCATTGGTGAGAACGGCAATAACTCTAACAATTGCCTCCTCTTTTACACTTGGACCTGCAGGCCGCCACCCCATAGTCCTCTGCCCCAGCTGTGAAGTTCACCCTTCATCCACCTTTCTATCAAATCACTGTGGGTGAGACCAGGCTCTCCTTGCTGGTCTCTCTCTGCACACAGGGTGGGTCAGGACAGCCTGGAACAGCCTCCAGTCAGGTGCCCACTTCGAAATAACCTCTTGCATATTCAATCATATTTCGGGGTCCAACCTCTGAAATGGGTTTTCCCCTCTTGAAGTGGTGACCCTAAGATATCAACAGTGTCGCCTTGCTCGCCACACTATGGTGCCTAGCTCCTGGAAAAAGTTGTTGCCTCACAACTATCCCACTACCTACAGTGATCCGATGTCCTTTCCTCATCTCAGCATAGGCCTGTAAAGGCCACAGCACCGCCCCGGCGCACTGGGGTCATCACTAGGATCAGGACCGCAGTCGACCAGGGAGCAAGTTGGCGGGGCTATGTTGACTTGATCTAGCCAAGATAACACGTGTGGACCATCTCACTCCTCCTCGCCACACTACAGACCCTTGGCTTCTCCCTCCGTGCCCTCAACTGGTTCACCAACTACCTCGTGGGCAGGCAGCAACTCACCTGTTTCAATCATACCCTCTCACCCCTCTTACCCATGAACAGTGGGGTACCACAAGGATCTGTCCTTGGACCTATCCTGTTCTCTCTGTTCATAAGTGATTTACCCTCTGTTGCCACAAAAGGGCACCTAACCCTGTATGCAGATGACCTGGTCATCTTAGCCAGCACCCCTGATGCCACCAGCATCAATACCCAGCTCAACTCGGACTTCTCTCGTATCAGAGCGTGGCTAGATGGGCACAAACTCACAGTCAACTTGAAGAAAACACAGGCCATGCTCTTTGGCACTGCAGCCAAAATCTCCTCTTGCACAATGCCGCTCAAAATCCATGGGTCCAGCATCTCCCTCCTGCTGACAATCAACTCTGCTAAGTAGATGGGAGTCACCCTCAACCCTCACCTTGACCTCTCCGGACATATCAGAAACATATGTAATGCTACAAATGGCAAACTTGGACTAGCGTATAGGGCTAAAGACTGCCTTACCCCAGCTGCCCGGCTGGCTATAGCCAGGGGGATATTACTTCCCACCCTTTCCTATGGTCTCATTGCCTTTGCTTCTGTCCTGTCCTCAAGCCTCGCAAAGTGGGACACCACGTACCACAACATCTGCTGCTTTGCACTCTCAGCTCCCCGTCTCACACACTGATGTACGCTCTACTCTTGATTGGAATGGCTCCCCCCTGAAAAACACTGGACCTACATCATGGGAAACTTCATTGACAACAAAATTCATATGGCCACTTCTGCCTCACTTGCCCTCCCCCAAAACACGCCTCCCCCATCTACCACCACAGGTCTTGCATGTCCCAGACCCACCTGGTCCCCAAGACCCGCACCCTCACAGGAGATCGGGTGTTTACCACCCACGCCCCCAAACTGTGGAACTCCCTTCCTTTACAAGTTTGTGCATCCCCCTCCCATTCCACCTTCAAAACCTCCCTCTGGAACTTCCTAAAATCTGCTGTGACCTGCCTCTGTGCCACTTAATGCCCAGTCCTACAGCCCTCCTACCTTCAATGGTATCCCAGCTAGTCTCTTTCTGCCCCGCCACCTTGGTGATGCACTTTACTAGTGGTTATGTTATGTATTGTTTCTAATCAGCCTAGGGGAGGTCCTATACCTCCATGTTGCCCCTGGGCCTGTATGTACCCTATGATATTTGACCCACTGTTGTTGCATATATGCTAATCCCTATGCTATGTACTACTGTTTTAAAAACCCTTGTTGTTTCATTCCAATGTTGGAGCATGCTGCTCCAGGTTTGTAATGTTGACAATGTATTTCTCCTATGTATACCTTGTAATTCTCCCAGGTCGCACCTGAAAATAGGCACTAGCTGTCTAGTGTGCTTACCTGGTTACCAAAAGCAAATAAAAATTAAAAACTGTGAAATTGCCTTCCAGGCCTGATTAACATAATAACAGTGACAATGTTCATGAGGTGGGGTACCAAAAGGGCTATGTTGAAAATTTGGTGAAAAAAGTCCTACAAATGGCAAAGTAATGAACATAAGTTCAAAATAGCATTTAAATACATTATATGGCACTTACCTTTATTTCTCAGTTCGTAGTTTGGCTTTGAAGAGTGCAGATGTGTTTTGGTCCACAGAAGTTGACTGCCTATGATCTCCAGTGGTAAGTATAGGGTAAGGGTAGGTGTGAGGTGGTGGGTGCTCAGTGGGAGGGTTTGGGATGGGGGAAAAAAAGATGTTGGGGGACTGTTTTCTTTTTACATGGACAAGTTAAATATTTAGGGACACTGTGGGTTGGCTTCCCAGTGTCACACACTGCTGGGGGGAATGTAATGCTGACACGGGGACTGAACCCCCTAATCTTGGCACACTGAATAAAACAACGGGCTGCATGGGACTGGGGGAAGGGGAAGGGACTATTCAATAAAAATTTGGGGATGGCGATCAGAGGGTGGGGGCTGCCACTAGACACCAGGAACAGTGATCAGAGGGTGGAGTGCCACTAGACACCAGGGAATATACCAGAACAATGATCGGTGGTTGGGGGCACTATTAGACATGAGGGAATATACAGGGATATTGATTGGTGGATCAAGGGTGCCACTAGACACCAGGGATAATGATCTGTGGGTGGGGGGTGCCTCTAGACATGTAGGAATGGGGAAAGGCAATGGGTGGGAGTGGGGGTGCCACTACACACCAGGGGAAAGGTTGCTGTGAGTGGTATTGTGTTATAAATCTATGTTTGTTTCATAAATCGATCTGTAATGTATGAATCAATCTGTTTTATATCAATCAATTTTTTTTCAGCCGCATTTCAATGTTATCACAAAAAACATTGAAATTCAAAAACTATCAATATTTCTTAACCAGCCCATCCAAAGGCATACCCTTGGCATAGACCCTATCATCCCTGAAAAAAATCATGGAAAACAAACCATACTCTCTAGGCTGTAGGTGAGAGCAAAAATCTCCATGTTAAGTATTGGGAAACAAAAGAGGTTTTTTTTTTCACTTTCTTTACCCTCCGTATCTCGAAAACTGTACAAGATGCCCTCACAAAACTTTCCACATCCTAAGACTCTGACAGCCTGACCAAGCATGCCTTATTTTGTGCTACTTCATTAAAAGACGGCAAAGTTATTAAGCTGCAAAAATCTGAGTTTAACATCGAACAGCCTGCTCAACCCTAGCTATAGTGGTGAATATTATATCAGGGAATTAGCCATGGAGCTGGCTGAACCACTGGTATGTCTGTTCAACAGCTCACTTAGGTCTGGGGAAGTTCCAAGGGACTGGAAGGTGGCAGACGTTGTATCGCTTCATAAGGGGGAATAAGGAGCAAGCAGGGAACTACAGGCCTGTCAGTCTCACCTCTGTTGTAGGGAAGCTGATGGAGTCACTGATCAAAGAGGACCTCATAGACTACCTAGAGAGCAAAAGACTCCAGGATAATAAACAGCACAGTTTTGTGGCAGGAAGATCTTGTCAGACTAACCTGATAGTTTTCTTTGACTGGGTGACAAAGGAATTAGACAAGGGCCATGCTGTGGATCTGCTGTACTTTGACTTCAGCAAGGCTTTTGACTCAGTACCTCAAAAAACAATTGCTCAAGAAGATGGAAGACCTGGCTGCAGCTAAACCCATAGTGAACCAGGTGGGTAAATGGCTAGAGGGGAGACAGCAGAGAGTGGTGGTCAATGGGGTTAAGTCAGAAGAGAGGGAGGTTATGAGTGGGGTTCTACAGGGATCAGTCCTCAGTCCAGTGTGGTTCCATGTTAGAAGAGCTAACCAGGAAGGTCGACTTGTAAGCAGGCACAGGGACGTGGGCACATGGCAAGGCGGCACACAGGACGGAACGGCAAGCGCCAAAACAGCACACATGAGGAAACAGCGAGCATCAAAACAGCAAATGGCAGAAGTAAAAAAAAAAAAAAACAACCACCACCACCGCCACAGGAATGTAAAAATAATTGGATGCAAAATGGGACACCAGAGGGGGAGGAGGAGGAGGAACACCAGGGAGTGCACACTGAGACACTGCAATGGCCACACAGGACTCCGATGGGACAAGGCTGGATGGGCGGGGGGGGGGCTTGCACAGGTGCAGCATAGTTAGTGAGGATACTGTGAACAGGATGAAATTGGGAGCAACAGACAGGTGTTGAGGGGGCTGTGGGTTACCATGCACAGTGCACACCGCAGGACACGTTACTGGCACAGGTGGAAGCAGGACGGCACCTCAGTCAGATGCTGTGACGATGCCCAGGGATGTCACAGGCATGGGATGGCACAGCAGTGGTCAGTGGTACAGTGCACATCGGGCAGAAGGGGAACATGGCAGATGACAGCAAGTGATGGCGTGTGGGGCACAGTCCACACTGGGCAGCAAAGGAACATGCCAGGTGACAGCAAGAGTTGGTGGTTGGTGGCGGCACGAGGCGCATGGCACCACCTGGGTTGGAAATTATACTCAAGATCCCTTAGATAGTTGGCCATGCTGTGCTGGCTGTACTCCTCAATAATGCCCTCAAGTCTCTGGGTCAGGTCTGTGTACGTCTTGCGCTGGCTGGCAGTGCCTGCCTCAGAGCGATTTTCTCCATGCAGATCTCGCTGAGCCTCTGTTCCTCATGGAGGCAGTCTATAAATGCCAGATGCCTGGATGGGCAGCACTGAGCTGGGTGTTTAAGCTCTGGTGCCAGTCCTTGACTGCATTGTTGGTAATGTGCCAGCCCTGCTCGAGTGTCACTGTACATATTCCACGCCTCCAGTGGGAACAGTGGGCACTGCCCAGCAGTCCGGCTGATGGGCCTGCCAAGCCAGGTCTCATCAACATCGTTGAGTACCGGCTTCAGAAGTGCCTCATGCTCCCTGTAGTAAGGCAAGTCACAGAGGATGCCATAGGCAACCACTACATCCCCCACTGGCACAAAGGTGAGTGCAAGCGCCATTCTGATCTGCAGTGCAAATTCCTCATCAGAGGAGTAGCATTGGTGCACCTCAGGGGAATGCTGCATGCTCTGCCACTTGGCTTGGCTGAAGTGAAAAACACCCCTCCACTGCCACTCCCAGAAACACAGCAGAGAACGTATGCTAGGCCGCCATCTTGATATTCATCAGTGCCGTCAGTGGGATACAGTCACCCACCAGTTGCCACACCTCAGTGAACTCCTGGTATATGCCTGCTCCTGTTGGCTGCATATCAGGATATCAGGACATATATGGCAGGCACCACGACATCTGTGCACAGTCCATGCATGGTATAGAGTTACCCATAAATGGGTGGTGCAGCAGGAAAGGTGCCATCGAGGAACCAATCTTCACTATCACCTAAGAAGTGTAGTGACCACTGTGTCACAAACAATAGTACCCTGTCATCAGTCAGGCCACTATCATGCAGGAGGAAGGGCTCCCCTGTGAGAGTGACATGGTACTCGGAAGGGATATCTAGGTCCTTCACTGTGGCTGGGATAGCAGGACAGCCCTCATAGCCTGATGCACATGCTGCACTGTCCTCTTCAGTAGTGGCAGAGTGGGCAGCCTGCCCACCACAGCATCCAACACCCATGCGGGATACTGGATGATTACCTGCCCAATACTTTCCATGCTTGTCCTGGCCCTGGTACAAACATCTGCCACAACCCTCCTCATGCCAATCTCCTCAGCATCGGGGACATGATTGTGTGGCCGGCCCTGGTGCAAAACATGGTTCACCAAAGTGTTGAGGTGGGTAGGGCTCTGATACTTGTTGTACTGGCCACAGCACCAATACACTTTGCCTTTGACTTCCTTGTCCTTCCTATAAATGTATCCCGCAAGGGATAGTAGAGTCTCCCCTTCTGGATGGTTAAGAATGTTGGTGCCTCCATCCTTACATTTGCCTAAATTGTGAGATGCCAAATGTTGTCATTCTGCTGCTTTTATACTTCCTTGTGTGTCACATGGTGTGGCTTGCCAGTAGGAACATGCCTGCGGGGGACCACCCACCCATGTGTGGCGTGGAGGGCAAATCGATGAGGCACATCCCACAGTGCACAGTTCAGCGGTTCTTGTTCTGCAGCACAGGCAGCATAACATGCTGCATGGTGCTGGCTGTGTGGCGAGAAGATGTGTTTTTTTCCCATTGTGGTGGCGTTCAGTAGACCATCATTCTGTCTCCAGGATGGTGGGTTTCTGGTAGTCAGAGTCACACAGTGTTTATGCTGCCTCCATACATGTTAGTGCTCACTGTTCAGTTGCTGCTGCAGGTCCTTGAACCATTGACCCACAGCACTCATACCTGCACTACCGGCCTACATGATGCCTATTGCCGTACTCCATGAGGGCTTGATGGCTGGAGCGGTGTCGGCCACCTGTTTCTGTTGCTGTGTTGTGGATGGGGGGGGGGAGTAGGGGCGTGCAGTGGTCCTCATCCTGGAGCACCATGGGGTACCTGTTTCTGTTGTTGGGAGAGTAGAGGCCGTGCAGTGGTCCTCATCCTGGAGTGCCGTGGGGCACCTGTTACTGTGTCTGTGGTGGCTGGGCATGCCTACCCGTGCTGTGGACCATGGTCTACCGGGGGGTGGAGAATATGTGCTAGTCCTGCTGGACATGTGGGTGTTCAGGGCAACCTCCATGGGAGGTTTGCAAGGGCATGTGGTTGTGTTTTCATGCGGGTGTGCGCCGGTGTGTATGTGCCTACTCGGTCGACATTTCAGGGGTTGCCCATTTGACAGGGTCACCCAAATGATGCAGCCACCAAATGATGCAGTTGCTCAACTGATGCTGTCACCCAGTTGACGCTAGCATTAATTTCTGATAGCTATTGTCCAGCTTGTGGCACTATTGCAGGTTCAGCATAATGCTGATCTGCATTGTGTGCATGCTAGTTTTGCACATGCTAAGTTTGCCTTGCTATTATCACTGGATACCATCCGGTCCTCTTGAACATGTTCATTAGTGATATTGGAGAAGGAATCCAAGGCCGATTGTGTCTCTTTGCAGATGACACAAAACTATGTGGGAGGGTGGATAGTGACAAGGGAAAAGGGAACTGCAGAGAGACATACAATAGCTAGAGGGGTGGTAAAAGATCTAGCAGTTAAAATTCCATGCTAAAGAATGCAAGGTAGTGTACCTAGGGAAAAAGAACCCCAAGACAGAGTACTGGATGGGAGGAGAGAGAGATTTAGTATTACAGATGAGGAATGGGATCTAAGAGTTATCATTAGCACCTCAAAAAGCAATTGAGTCAGTGCAGCAAGGTCTATAGCAAGGCTAACAGGATGCTGGGATGTATCGGGAGGGGTACTGATAGCAGAAGAAAAGAGGTAATACTTCCCCTCCATAAATCCCTGGTGAGGCCTCACCTAGAGTACTGTGCCCAGTTCTGGAGTCCTCACCTCAGAAAGGATAAGGCTAGATTGGGGACAGTAAAGCACAGAGTAATAAAAATGATTCAGGGCCAGTGGGGCGGATCCTCTGAGGAGCGCCTCAAGGCACTAAGTATGTACTCACTGGAGACCAGAAGGGAGAGGAGAGATATGGTAGAGACCTTCAAGTTCCTTAAACAAATTAACAAAGTGAACTGCGGGGAACTATTGAGCCTGAATACCAATTCAGGGTCACATGGACACAAATGGAAATTAACAAGAGGTAGGTTAAGGAGGGATGTGAGGAAGTACTATGTTACGGAAAGGGTGGTGGAACCTTGAAACAGTCCATCGGCTGAGGTGGTGGGTGCGAAAACAGTCAGAGGATTCAAGCAGGGCCGGGATATAATGAAGGGAATAGTGGTTACTGGGGGTGACAGTACCAGGGAGGAGGAGGAGGAGGAGTATAGAGAGATGATGGGGAGGGCTAGTACCAGGAGGAATAGTAGATTCCAGGGATTATAGGGAACCTGGGCAGACTGGATGGACCTCTGATCTTTTTCTGTCGTCATTGTCTATGTTTCTATGGTAGTGACATCAGTAACAGCAACATATCAAAAATACTAAGCTAATCATAGAACAGGTTTCAAAATGCTGATGACATCACAGTGCCTAGTGGAGCACTAAAGTCAGTTGTTAAAATAAAAAAAAATCAACATCTTCAAATAAACCACAGATTTAAAAACTATATCTTGCAAACTACTGTTGTATAAATTGAATATAAAATAGCCTGATTCAAAACAGACAATTTATCATCACTTGTGAGTGGGCAGGACTTTAATAACTCACTTGTGGCCAGTCTGCCACTCATGCGTTATGGTCCTGTCCCCTCACTCTTGAAGATAAATAGCACATTTTGAGTCTGCCAGTTGCATACTCCTATCTATCTATCTATCTATCTATCTATCTATCTATCTATCTATCTCCCTCTCTCTATATATACCTGTCTCTCTCTCTCTCTCTCTCTCTCTCTCTCTTCTCTCTCTCTCTCTCTCTCTCTCTATATATATATATATATATATATATATATATATATATATATATTGCAAAGAACATCTTTTATGCACTACTTAGGATAAAGTGACAAAAGAAGGAACTGTTGCATTAGGGTTTCCAACCCTAACACCCCACCCCCACCCTGCAGGCAGCAACAGGAAAAAACATTACGGTTTCACCTTTCTTGCCTCTGCAGAAATCTGGTGTGGGGTTAGGGATGTGCAAAACTGGAAAATTTTGCCTAGTGAAATATTTCATGTAATTCCTGCATTACATTAAATTTTTTGCCTAGGTTAAACGTAATTTTGCCTCTGATTTCTCTTTTACGTAACGTGAAATTTCACCCAATTTCGCCAATCTCACTTTCACGTAAGGCAAAATTCAGCCATTATCCTGAATTTTGCCAATGTTTTTCAATTTTGCCAGAGAAATTGCAATGCATTTTGGGCAGATAGCTGAAATATCATGTACAGGCTGTTTCCTGCACAGTGTGAGTCTGTTGAGTTAGAGAGCAGTTCAGTGTGGTGCATCACAGCCAATAAACCCTTCAGAAACCTCTTTATTTGTGATTTTTGAGAGTTAATTGCTCCCAAAATCTCAATTTAGTTCCTAGTACTGCTAGTGAACTTTTTTTGTGTTGGTATCTTTGGATAATACTTAGTTAAACTTAGGAAGTGTTTTCAGTTTTCTCTGTGTCTGTGAGGGAGTTGAGCGGGGGAGGATCGACCGTGTGTGGTGTGTGTGTGTGTGTGCATGTGAAAGCAGAGCAGGCTAGTCCCTAATATTCGATAGATTTCTCAGAAGTTGTGAGTGAGTTTCTGTAATTTCTTTTAAGTCTTAATATTTTTGTCGGTGTGCTACTTATTTGTTATATTTTCCTTAGATATTGACCCTTTTTTGGGTAACTTTATCTGAACAGTTACTCATTCTGAGTAGTACTGTTTCTGTTTCCCTTTGCTTAATCACTTTCATGCTTTATATTTTTATTGGAAGTATTCTGTACATTGACCACTTGACTTGTCCATATCCAGGTACACTGCATTGTTAAATTGCTCACAGAAATTAAAACTGTGATCTAGCCTCTGCATTGCAGCTTTCCTGTTTTTCTATTTAATTTGGTTACCATATTAACCTTTTCCTCCCTGTTACACCACTGGTGTTTACTACCTGATCCTACTATATAAAAAACTACATCGTTTTCAAGAGAGTGGTGGTCCCTGCATGATTTTTGAGGTGACTTTGTTTGTCCATTTCAAATCTTGTTGTCCATTCCATCTGTTATAGCTATAAGCCAAAATTGTATTTAGTAAGTACTAACATTGCAGTACTCACATTATCCAGACACCACTTATCTGGACCGTAGGTCATATTTTAAGTGTAAGGTGTTCTTTGCTGTTGGTTTACAGTTTAATTTTTGTGAACCTACCAGTACCTACCCGGTTGTTATCAAGTTGTGTAATAATCATTCCATTTAAAAACTGACATTTGATTAAGAACTACTTAAGTATTTTTTCAGATTTACTGCACATCCTTGTTGTGGTGGTGTTCTCTGTCGGTTTTGTATTGAAAATCTCTTACTTCTGTCTTCCTGTTACCCCATGTTAGTTAATTCATGTTTTTGTAATTGAAAAAATAAAATAGTGTTTTAACACTCGAAAAGGCTACAGTAGCAGTTGGAGGTAGTTATATACACTACATTGCAGCTACCTGTTCTGATTTCTGTTTGCCCTTTGTGGATAGCACTGCAGGTGTTAAATCACACTTATTTAATAGAAATACATAATAATAATATACTTCTGGAGGAAGCCAAATAAAACAAGCATATAAATATGTGTGCCAAGAGATGTTCAACTTCAGGTAAAGGTGCCAGGGTGGGAGGTGGCTCAAAGAAGTCTGTTGGAATAAGCAAACTTATTTCTGAATCAATGCTCTCTGTGGGCTCTGCTGCTGCTGTGGCAGCCAGTAACAGCAAAATCGAAGTTAGAAGTGGCTTCAAGTCTGTGACTCATTTTTTTACTGCTCAATCTGTAGCTAGCATGCTTGTTGGGGATAATACTGGAATAAGGGAGACACTCACCCAAGTGGAGGCATAGAGGTCCAGGAGGATGTTGAAAAAGTTATCAGTGTGACTGTTGTTCCTGTTCAAGGAGGAGCTGATGGTGGTGAGGGTGATAGTGTCCAGCTTCAGTCTGTTTCTCCTGGAGAAGGAGATAAGGAAAGTCAGTCCCCCCACCCCAACAGTGAGGAGATGCCAGAGAAGGGAAAAATTTCTCTGAAAGTAGACAGTGATAGGGATGAGGAGGAGGATATAATATGTTTTGGTGCAGATGGTGACGAGGTGTTGGATCCCCTGTGGGAGATAAAAGTGAAAAAGATGAAGGGTGATGGTGTAGCCCATTTAAATGAAAAGACTGAGAGTGAGGATATCAGCAAGCCTACAACAAGCAGTCCAGTCACCCCACCTCCCAAATGTAGCATGGTGGAAATCAGGCAAGTGGCACAAAAAGCAAAAACTTCCACACCTTTGGCTCCGCTGTCCAAGTCTCAGTGCCATGTCAAATCTAGAGGTGCAAAGTCCCTAGTTTGGGATTTTTTCATGCTTGGTGTAGCTGATGACACCATGGTGATATGCCAGCTGTGTCAAGCATGTGTAAGTCATGGGAAAAAGGGCAGCCACATAGGCACCGGTGGGCAGCATGGCGATATGTCAGCTGTGTCAAGCAAGTGTAAGTCATGGAGAAAAGGGCAGTCACATAGGCACCAGTGGCCAGCACACCCACATAGAAACATAGAAACATAGGAACATTTTTGTTGACCAGCTCTCAAGATGCAGCCCACATTGAAGAGTGTGTTTGAGCAGCACTCAAAGTACCCCCCCAAAATCATGCTGTGCCTGAGAGCTGAACACAGCCACTGCTGAAATGCTTGCCATCAACCTGTTGCCCTTCTCCTTTGTGGGGAATCCAGGATTTTGCTGTTTGATGGCCCATGCTTGTCCCAAATGGCAGGTGCCATCGCGAATGTATTTCTCAAAAATGTGCCATGCCCGAACTCTACAGTAGAGTTTCACAGTCCGTCCTGCATGCCATGAAATATTCTGCCTCCAAATATATCTGCCTTAGCATGGATATGTGGACAAGTGCGCAAACAGTGTGCAGCTCATATCTGTGCATAACAGCACACTGGGCACAGGTACCTGGGGTGTTGTTAATTTGGGGCCTGGCAAAAGCTGTGTAAAGCAAAATTGTGGTGGTAGCAACACACCTGGTATTCATCAGAATGCCACCATAAATATGCAAAGTGTTACAGGGTCTCACACTGGTGAGAAAATGCTGAATGTGCTGCTAAATCAGATTGATGAGTGGCTAAATGCACACTCACTCACAGCGAGGTTTATTGCCAGTGATAATGGCTCTAGTGTGGTTAAGTGCATTACCGATGGTGTTTTCTCAGAGTTCCCTGCCAGGCACAGTGCCTTAATCTAGTTGTACAGCAATTTTTGAACCATGATGAAATAAAGGAAACTGTGTCTGTCACCAGATGTATCTGTATGCACTTTGCCCATTCTGCTAAGGCCCATGGCCATCTGCATGAGCTGCAGCGCACTAACCCTCTGCCTCAGCACCGTATAAAGCGCGATGTTGTTACCAGATGGAACTGCACACTGTACATGCTTGACCGGCTTTATGAGCAATATAAGGTGGTTTCAGATTACCTACTGCTGCACACCACCCGGGACTGTGCTGGGGTGTCCATTGCCCTAACAATGGAGCAGTGGCGATAAATGGATGGCATAATATGCATTCTGCATCCATTTCAGTATGCAACACAGGCTGTGAGTGGGGACACTGTCTGTATAAGTCAGTCAATAGCCCTTATATGTGTGCTGAGGCAGACACTGGTGAATGTCCATCACCAGATGGAGGCAAGTGATGATCACAGTTCTGCTCATGTAATGGGTCACATGCTCCATATTTCTGGACAGCAATACATATCTCTGGCATTATGCAGTCTAATGAGTTTGCCATTGCTACCATGCTGGATCCATGGTACAAACACAGCTTGCCTGTCATGATTGAAGGGGGTCATGTGCAAGTGGACAAATTGACCAATTACCTTGTCAGATGGGTAAATGGCGCACAGATGAAAAATGCAGAGACACAAAGGGCACATATACCAGGTGTTGCTACCATCACCACCAGCAGCTCATCACAGGCCACCAAATCAGAGAAAATGTCAAAGTCACAGAACAACATGGCAGTTAATCCCATTTGGGGTGTTCTGTACCAGGTGGGCATGTAGGAAATTGAAGATGAGGAGGAGGAGGAGCCTGATGAGGTAGCAGGACTCAGAGCAGCACAATGTATGGTGGATGCCTACATGGGAAACACCAAGCATCTTGATATCACTGATGAGCCATTGGTGTACTGGAGCAGCAAACTGAGCGATTGGCCTGTGCTGGCATCTGTTACTTTTAAATACCTCAGCTGTCCACCATCCAGTGTCAGTGTGGAACGGGTGTTCAGTTCTGCTGGGGCCATTGTGCGTGACCGTAGGACAAATCTGTCCCCAAAGAATGTTTCCATCCTAACATTTGTAAAAATGAATGAGGCTCACATTCCACATAACACAGTTATTTCAATGGTGTTGCCTCAAGAACTGTGTCTTGGAGATGATGATGACAATGTAGACATCCACACTGGTAAGGCCTCTACTAGCAGGGAGGTAGATGAAGCAGCAATGATGACCGAATTTCCACCTGGTAATGACTCCAGTCTTGAAGACTGTGAGGGCTGCTTCATGGATGATGTGTCAGTGGAAGAAGGCTAAAGGTGTTCTGCCCACCCAGCCACCACCAGCACCCCCCATTTCCACTGAATATGCTCTTTTATGTTATTGTTATACATTTGTAATGTTATTTTGATGGTTGTTCTGTGTTACACATCCTGTTAAACCATTTAATTTGATTACTCAACCTAGTAACAATGTTTACTTCATTTCATTTTTGAAAAATTAATCGCCCCTGCTATGCTAATTGGAATGAATATGCCATCTCAGCAATACACAATGGCCCCATCGAGTGACAAATACCGAACTACATCTTCCCCATTTTCACATATACCTCCTCCATGAGCCCGTGAATGAGTGTCTAGTGAGTGTGCTGCCACTGTATATACAATGTAACAACTTAGTTGGACAGTGCACAGCCAGTACTATGTTACTCGGAAATGCATGCATACTCAGTTCCCATGTATACAATTAACCATCATGTAATCCATCTCCTTGTCATCTATCCTAATGTGTATAACACAGACTTCGACAGTGTGGGCCATCACTCTCATACTGCAAAGAAATACAGCTGAAAATCTATGAAGCTGACAGATGCATGGTCCAGTATAAAGAGCAGTCACAGACCAGTACATTAATGCTGCCTCTGAGCCCAGCTAAATTACTCCTCCTCCTCCAGCAGCATTCCACCAAGAAGAACCGCAGCATTGCCAGTACATTTGGGGCCAGTACATCAACCCACAAGATGCAGCACTTTCATCCCAGAAAGCACACTTGGTGTCATTTTCCCTCCTACCGACCACCCATGATGATAGCATTGCCAGCACATTTTGGGTCAGTACGTCAACCAGCATGATGCAGCACTTTCATCCCAGCAAGTACACTTGGTGTCATTTTTTCCCTCCGGCCAAAGAAACAGCCACTCAGAAAGTAACACATATCATAATCAAGCAAGAAATATATATGTTCTTCCTCCATGGCCTGTCTTCTGGTCAGCTGATTCATGGCAATTAGATTTCATTTGTTGTCATGTTATTACTTATATCTCAGTTGTGCTGTTATGCATGCCTTTGTTGCGATAGAATGTAAGTATGCATGCAAGGCAGCACACCTTAATGTATAAGTTATCTTTTGTATTTCCATTTCACTCTATGCAGTGTTTTCCATGATAACGCCATGTGAGGCCAGGAGCTCAGAATAAGGATGATGCATCAACAAGGCACATTCAGAACCTAGTCAATCCATATTGCAAGTATCATTATGTACAGGTCAGTATTGTAATTGTAACGCTTTTCACTTGCTAGATTTTGTGTATTCCATTCCAGGTACTGTACGTCCTGGTATGTTTCACCATAGGCTCATAACTGAAATAATTTTAGCTGTGGAAATTTTTGGGGGACGTTGCCAACATCGATAATAAGTATCTCCGCAGGCAAGTATCAATGCTAATTTTTTTTTCTTTTCATATTTTTTCTCCACCTTTTTACAGATGACATTGGCTCAAACAACATTTGTCTTGAATCGTGTGACTGGCAAATGAAATTTTCTGTTCAAAAGGAATTCATTTTTTTAATATTGGTAACAGTGTTAGTTCAGGCAGCATCGTAGTGCAGGTGATAAATGGTTATGCTGCCATTTACAGTGTCAGTTGCACATTCGTGGATAAAAGTAATATATCCTTCACCATCTTACAGTGGTTCAATCAAAGCACTTTTTAAGCTGTGTATGGATGATTCCACAGTGTCAATGGCAAAACACATGTGGATACAATCCAAGGTCAAAATTTTCAAGTTAGTGCAGCAGTATTTATAATATGTTTGTTTTCCTTCACAGGTGTCTGTTGATGATGACATATGTTTTTAGTTGTCAACAGTGGCCCACACCTCGCAGGTACAGCACCTCGATCCAGTGTCCGCACACCAGGATGGAAGACTTGTATTTAGTCACAAATGCCGTACAGAGATGGGATGCATCGGCAAATGTACACCAGAAAACTAAACAACCATTTCAATTGAAGTACTTTGTACCTGGCAATAAGAAAAAAAGAAGAAGACATTTTGAGCATTATTACAACTAGGTGCCCCCCCCACCACCATCATTACATGAAGCAATACTTACACCAGGGAATGGTTGTTGAACTTAAACCTTTGACATGAACAGACTATGTCTGATGAGCACAACCAGCAGCCCAATTGGGAGGTAACAGAAGCATCCCAGCAGCGGAATTCCTGAATATTGACAGACCCATATAGAACATAGTTACTGCCAAAGTCTGACATCTCTGTACCACAGCAAAAAAAGCAATGAAAAACGTAATACTTAACCATATCCACTAACTCCACACCAACTCTCAACCAACTCCACCACCCACCCACCGAAGACCATAACAAATTAAGAAAAACTTACTGCAAGTTAATGAATTGCACACATACTGAGCAGCAGCAGCATCAGCAGCAGCAGTGCATCTGGAGTTAACATCACCTGAATTCCTGCATGTTGACAAAAGCAAAAAGAATACAATTACAGTCCTACTCAGATATCCGAGATGCAGTCACCTATCCCAGTAATGAAAAATTCAATACTTACCTTGTGCAATGTGAAATGTGGTGCATTCCAACATCCCATATCCAAATCCTGGCATGCATTTCGTGATGATGTACTCCTCAGCACACTAGATAATATAAAATCAGTACAAGCATATAAGAACACAAGATGTCCCAATAGCAACCCACCATCCCCCTTCTCTTGCACCCAAAAAAATAAATACAGACAGATACTTACATGTGCAGCAGCAGCAGCAGCAGCATTGATCGGCTATGTGAAGATGATCCCCATGAACCAGACAAAGCATTACGTCTCGTGGCTACCAGTCAGAGCAGCAGTCAGCAGCTACAGGCAGGCAACAGCAGCATACAAACTGTCATTCAATCCACACCAACTTAAAACCACAGAGCCAACAGAGCTAACCAGGGCAGCAGCATTGTGAAATGATAATTCCATAGTTCTCAATCAATCAAGAAACCAGCAGCAGGAGGAAGCAAGTGCAACTTTAAGTAGCAGGACCATTTTACAGGAAAATCCTTTGCCAAAATTTTCTCAGCATGGCAATTTGGCTTGTGTTGCATGTTAGGCAGTGGCAGCACCATGGTTAGGCCTGAAAATCATTTTAAATGGTTCAGAAAACATCAGATTTGGGTTCTTTGTGGATGTGAACCATGTAACTGCATGTCTGACACCTGATTTAGGTCTGAATGTACCATGCAATTTTTTTGGAAACATTTCTGGAAATGTACAGCCTGTTCTGTGCTCACAGAATAGAGATTCAGCATGAGATGACTTGTAAACAGTGGACCAAAGACCATGTTTTGGTTTGGGTGGTGGCTTGGGCACCATAGAACAACATGGCTGAGACCTGATTTCTGTCTGAATTTACTGTAAAATTTTTTTGGAAATATTTCTGGGCTTGTAGGCCCTGTTTGGCATGATCAGCACCGAGATTCTGGATGAAATACTTGGCAAACAGGCCCGAAAATAACTATTTGATGTCTGGGTGGTGGTGGGAGGCACATCACATCCTGACTCAGACAATATTTCTGTTTCAATTTTATGTACCATTTCTCCTGTCATATTTCTGGACATGTACAGCCTGTTCTGCACTCACAGAACAGAGATTCAGCATGAGATGACTTGTAAACAGTGGACCAAAGACCATGCTTTGGTTCGGGTGGTGACTTGGGCGCCATAAAACATCATGGCTGAGACCAGATTTCTGTCTGAATTTTATGTACCATTTTTTAGGAAACATCTCTGGACATGCACTGACTGTGCTGCACTCGCAGAAACAAGATGTGACCTAAAATCAATTTTAAACAGTGGCCAAAACAGCATTTAATGCCTGACTGATTGGGGGGCACCATAAAACTTCAGGACAGGCACCATATTTCAGACTTAATTTAATGCACCATTTTTAAGGAAACATCTCTGGACATGTACTGCCTGTGCTGCACTCACAGAAACAAGATGTGGCCTAAAATCAATTGTAAACAGTGGCCAAAACAGCATTTAATGTCTGATGATGGGGGGGGGCACCATAAAACTTCAGGACTGGCACCATATTTCAGTCTTAATTTAATGTGCCATTTTTTAGGAAACATCTCTGGACATGCACTGCCTGTGCTGCACTCGCAGAAACAAGATGTGACCTAAAATCAATTGTAAACAGTGGCCAAAACAGCATTTAATGTCTGACTGCTGGGGGGGGGCACCATAAAACTTCAGAACTGGCACCATATTACAGTCTTAATTTAATGTTCCATGTTTTAGGAAACATCTCTAGACATGTACTGCCTGTGCTGCACTCGCAGAAACAAGATGTGGCCCAAAATCAATTGTAAACAATGGACCAAAGACCACCGTTTGGTCCGGGTGGGGTTTGGGTGCCATAAAACATCATGGCTGAGATCAGATTTCTGTCTGAATGTACTGTAACATTTTTTGGGGAAACTTTTCTGGACTTCTGAGCCATGTTAGTCAGTGGCAACAGCAAGATAAGGCCTGAAACCATTGGTAAACAGTGGGCCAAACACCATGTCCGGAAGGCATGCAACATTTAACAGCATGATGACTGACACCTGATTTCAGTCTGAATTTAATGTGCTATTTCTGTACTTATATACACCCTGTTCTGCACTGCTCAGTGTGGACTGGAGGGGAGGGGCCCAACTTAACATTTGTGGCAAGTGCAGGACACACATGTTAAGCACTGAAACCATATTTATGTTTAACTTCACAATAAAATTGTTTATGTTTCTGTGATTGTTGTGTACATCTTTGGACTGTTGCTGCACACAACCATGACTGCTGCAACATCACATATTTTTGGAAAAACATTTTATTCATAGGAACAATACTTGACATTTGTGGATAGGAGGAGAAAATATATGAATGCGTAACACAAAAGAAGAACAAAGGTAAGGAGTTTATGGGCACAACACTACTGACTATGACACACGAGTACAACATGGGAAGGGGGACAGGCTGGGTCGGGAGCAGCATAATATGAGAGGGGAAAAAGAAATCAGGGAACAAGGAAAAGGATTGAATACTATGGGAAGCATAACATTACACATAATTAACACACCACACAAAACCACTGGACAAACACATATATTTCTTACAACAAAAAAAACAAGAGGATATACAGAGGAAGATTAGAGGACAGAAAATATTTTTTTATTTTTTTTTTATCTTTATTTTATTAATTTTTCTTCTTATTTTTTGAGGGTGGAGAATGAAGAGAAGAGAAGAGAAGAGAAGAGAAGAGAAGAGAAGAGAAGAGAAGAGAAGGATATCATAACACAATGACAGGACACATGAGGATAGGATTCAGAAATAAGAAAAAACAATAAACTTGCTTCTGACTTCCAATACTTAATTTAAACCTGCCCAGAAGTGCCATCCCCACCACCACGCCACAAGTCCGCAAGGAGGTTGAGAACTTGTTGCTGGTCTTCCATTATTTTGTTGATATCCCCCCTGGCCTCTCTGAACTCTTGGTGAAACTGTTGAAACTCATGCCGTTGTGCTTGCACTTCAGCCTGCACAGACACCAGGTCTTCACTGGTGACCACCTGACCACCAGCTGCAGCCAGTGCGGGCTCGGCATCCTGATACTTGTGGCACCAGAGACTGCAGGGTAATTGTGCTGCTGCCGCCTGCTGCTTCTGTGTCTGACTACTGCACCCTCTGCATGGACACCGACTCACCACAGACACAGAAGGGCCACCTTGCTCCTCCTGGCTACCTTCCTCTTCTCTGTGTCTAGCCACACCTCCATCCAGCTCACCCACTTCAGTGCTTACACCCGCACTGCTCCCCACAGCTGCACTTGATGATGCCACCACCTTCTGCAATTTGAGGTCCCATTGGAGCAGGTGGTGGTGCTCCATGTGGCTACACTGGCAGTTGTCCTGAAGTGGGATCCACACTTTCCCCAACGTACTTCCTGCCCACATAGATTGCAGGTGATCACTGGGTCACCTACTGATATTGCATAGAAAAAATCCAACACAGGAGAACTTCAGGGTTGATGGGGCCATGAGAGGGACCACAGATGGTGCCCCAGACACCAACTCCTCTGACTGTTTGGGAGGAGGCAAGGTCTCCTGCTGCCTGGGTGGAGGAACAGTATCCTCCTGGTGCTGGGGAGGGGACACTGTTTCCAACTGCTGCTGCTGTGGTGGAGGGGCCACAATTGCCTCTTGCTTCTGGGAAGGGGGCACAGTTGGCTGCTGGGTGCTGGTGCTGGAGCTAAAAGCCTCCTGCTGCGATGTTTCATTTGTAACGGTTATCCGAAACGTGCGTACAGGTGCCCCACTGTCTTCATCCTTCTCCATTATGTCCACAAATTACAATCTACAAACACCACCAATTCAAACAAAACAAACAAACAAAAAAGAAACAGAAATAGAGATTTTGAGAGAGAACTGGGGGGGGATCACACACACACAAACACAATCACCAGGTACTAAAATATGAACTAGAACAAAGACAAACAAGAAAAAGTTAGAAAAAATAGCACAAATTGATCAATTTATCTGTAAAAGTACACTCTGCAGACACAGGGAGTATAAATGCTGCATGCTTCCTTGAGATATATAGCACAGGAAATGAACCACTCACTTCCTGCCTGTTTAGACTCAAACATGTGACCACCAGCATAGCGAAAAGACCAATTTCACCTAATTTCGCCTCTGAAGCGCAGGAGAAGTTAAAGGCAAAATTCCATGGTGAAATTTCACCAAAAAGCCAGAATTACGAGAAATGCTTCACTGGGCGAAATTGACGATTTTGCCATAATTTCACTGCATCTCTTTGTGGGGTGTGCCTTCGGGGTGTCAACTCTAAATCTCACCCCATTCTCATACAGTATACTGTACCCATATCAGCTTATTTACTGATGGAATGGGGTGAGTGTTAGGGCTGACAAGGCAGTAATATTTTGCAAAGAATTTGCTTACTTTTTGGGATAGTGTAATCGTAGCCTTATTTGCCTGTGGTGGCGCAGGGCCCCATGTATAGTTTTTGAGATAGAGTAATCATATCCTAATTTGCCTCCATAAATGCATATATGTATGTAGCTGTGAAAGGGCCCTGTGCTTTCATTCACAGGACAACAGTGACCAAATTGTCAGCATAGACATCTTATTGCCCCACCTCATGTACACGGTACTGAAAATTTTCAAATCCCCACCCAAAACGTAATTCCATGCAACTGCATTGTCACAGGTGTGAAAACACATTTTCACCAGGATTTGAAAAATGCCAGCTGTGAGATACATGTGGTGGGGTAATTAGAAGTCTATGTTGAAAATTTAAAGTCAAAATATTTAAAATTTCCAAAGTTGTGAATGTGCATAGCACAATAGCAATGAGTGGTCATAACTGCCAATTTTACATATTTTGACACCACATTTTTAATATTGTCTTCTTATGACCCCACCTAATGAACAAGGGCAGGACAAATTTTTAGATCCCACACAAAAGTTGAATTCACCAACTGACCACGAAATCACATTTTGCGCAGGAATTGTGTAAAGTCAGTCATATTGTTCATGAAGTGGGGTCCCCAAAAGGCCATGCTGAAAATTTGGTGTCAAAATATCACAGAATGACTGAGTTATAAATAAAAGTTGAAACCTCCATTGAAATACATTGAACTGCATTTACATTAGTTTCTCGTATTGTAGTAGCTGATTCCAGCAGCAAGACTTGCCTTTGAGCGGAGAGTGGATCTCGAGCCTGGGGCCTGTTCAGGTGAGTGAGGGTGTGTGGGATGTACTGGGGTGTGTGGGGTGGTGGGTGCTGAGTGGAAGGGTGTGGGGAGGGGCTGATCTGTGAGGGACCATTTTCTGTTTTTGCAGGAACAAAAAAACATGGAGGCACAGTTTTCTTTCTTTCAGGGGTGGACACTGATGTGCGGGGGTGCCACTAGACACTAGGGACATACAGTATACTGGTGGCAGGGGCATGGCGATCGGAGAATGGGGGAGGGGGAGGGATCACTAGACTACCTGAGAATAAAAAATAATACATGGGACAGTGATCAGAGAATGGGGGGGAGGGCACTGGACTACCAGGAAATAAAGAATTATACACAGGATGGTAATCAGCGAATGGGGGAGGGACCACTGGACTACAAGGAAATAAAAAATTATACATGGGACAGCGATCAGAAAATGGGGGAGGAGAGGGACCACTGGACTACCAATGGGAATAAAAATATACACAGGACAGCGATCGGAGAATGCGGGTGGATCTCACTGGACTACCAATGGGAATATAAATCATACACGGGGATGGCGATCATAAAACAGGGAGGAACCACTGCCAGGGGAATACCTTAAAAAATATATGGGGAATGCGATCAGAGAATGGGGGAGAGGGGCCCACTGGACCACCAGGGACATATTATTTTTTCTTCTGGGGAGGGAAGTGGGCGAGTAGGGGGGTTGCCACTAGACACAAGGGAGCTATGACAGTTGTCATGGACTTTTCTTGTTAGCAGTCTTTTCAGTTCAAACAGTAAAGTTTGAATGGAAAAGAGCTGTGAATAGTTATTTTCCGATCAAATGGACCTTAACTGAGTGACCGGCAAAATTATTCTTGCCACACTAACTGATATTTCCAGTGTTCATTTTAAAATACTAATAAAAGAATCCACCCTGCCTCACCACTCCTTTCTTCTCTCCTCTCTTCTTGCCCCTTCCTTCCCCCTACCACCCCTCTTGTTCCCCCTCTCTTCCAGCACCTCCTACCCTCTCTTTTTCCTCCTTCCTGCCCCCTTTCACTCTGCAATCTCCTATCCACCCTCAAATATGCCATACTCCTACCTCTGTCCCTATCCCCCGTTCTCCATTGTGCCCTGTAACCGCATGTCTTGTTAGTCAAATATTATTGTTTGGTTACTGGTTACAAAATCTGTACTCTGTACTCACTGACATGGAACCTTTGTAAAAAAGCCTCGGCTCAAAGGTATTGTTGTAATCCTAGATTGAAATAAATAAATAAAAATAAATAAAATATGTGAAGGAGACCTAATAACAGGTCTTGTTCATTAGTTACCAGGTAGAATTTGGGTAGAAAGTTTGTTAACATAGGAAAAATAAACCACAATGGTTGACTTAAAAAACAGTATTTGTCTGAGAATGAACAGTAAATTTACAGTTCGAACAATAAATTTAGTTTGAACTGTTTTCATTTACCTGCCTGTCTTGAGGCTATCACAAACATCGTTATAATTCAAAAATGGTAAAATACTTTTCATCAAACCATCCAAAGGCAAACCCTTACCACAGACCCTGTCATCCCTGAAAATTTCAGTGAAAAGTTTCATTCCATTTGGTCTGTAGTGATGGCAACAAATCCTATGTTAACCAATGGGAAAAAGGTTTTTTTCTTTCTGTTTTTTATCACTTTATATCTCAAAAGCCATACAAGATGCCATCACAAAACTTTTCGGGCAGGATTCCCAAAGGACTTGTGCTCAGCGCATCTCGGATGCCCCAGCACAAATGAGATGCACCAAGCGCCAACAGTGATATTCACAGATGACGCACCCGGGGAATGCTCCCAGCACATTCCCTCTGTGAATACCACAGTTGCACCCAGCCCTGGATGCGCCAGCACAACCCCCAGGTCAGTCTGGGGAAACCAATGGGGCAGTGCATCTCACGATGCACTGCTCCCAGTGTTGCCATTCAGAGCCAACAACATGCAAATGGGGCCATTGGGCATGCAAAGCACAATGGGGCCATTTGCATGTCATTTATGGCTCCATTTGCATGTGCCTAGCAGGGTTGTACCCAGTGAATGTGCTGGGTGCCCTGCAATGGCTATGGGCCACACACAGCCCCTGGAAGGCCATTTGTACCCTCCACCCATCCCCAGCCTGTTCACTGGCTGTTAGGATGCCCACAAATGAGCCTCAGTGGTCCAGTGGTCCCCTTTCTCTGCCCAATCCCCATTCAGAATGCCACACCCTGTGGTGGTTAAACCATATACCAATAAACCCCTTCCCTGCTTGTAGCCCTGTGTCCAAGCTGCATCCAGCAGCAGTAGATCCATGTACATAGAAACCCTCCACCCTGCCCGCAGCCCCAATTTAAAGTCACACACTGCGGCAGTGGATCCCTGTACAAAGAACCCCCCTCCCCACCCCAACATGCACACACCACTGATGGCACTTCAAACAACCCCCATCTTTCCAGCAACCCCCCCACCCACTGAGGCACCCTTTCCTCACCCCACTCCTCCTGTCCCAGCAGGTCTTATGATTGGTGTGCAGCACAAACCACCCGTATACCGCCACAACTGCCCGCTGACAGAATTGTCCAAGAATCACAGCTACTGTACTACTGAAAGTCCATTGGTGGACCCTGTTAACCAATTGGCTTGCAGTGAGTACTATACTCTGTCATTCACAGATGGACAGGGATCCATTGCCATAGGGTGCAGCTTGGAAATGGGACTATGGGCAGGGTGGGAGGTTTCTGCACACATGGCGCTACTGCTGCAGGGTGTGGCATACTAAACGGGGGGTTTGGGCAGAGAGGGGGGCACTCTGGATTGGCAGGGTGGTCAGGCTGCCATGCTGCTGTCTGCAGTACTGCAGCCTGTCTGTGGGTGGCAAGCAACTTAAGTCTACTTGTTATAGACTTATCTTGAGGGGGCGCATCTCCGGACTTGACCCGGCAATGTGCCTCCTGGTCGGGCTGTCAATGGGGCTGCACACCATATGCATTGGCATGCCCCCTTCACAGACCCTCCAGATGCACCACATATTATGAGTGCTATGCAGCACATCTGCAATGTGTTGGCACATCGGGGATGCACCGGCGCATCAGTCCCCTTGCAAAATCGTACCAGTGCACAAGTTGGAGATGCGCTGGCACATCTTGGATGCACTGCATGCGTACCTTTTGAGAACCCTGCCCTTCATGTCTTCAGACTCTGGCAGAATGATCACACATGCCAAATTTTGGGCTATTTCATTGAAATATGCAAAAGTTATTAAGGAGCTAAATTTTGAATTTAACATTGAAGTGCTGTGCCAACCCTACCTACCACACCACTATAATGTATAAATATACATACATACACACACACATGCATATATATTTATGCAGTACCCATGGACCAGTTGCATAAGTCCTATTGTCTGAGCTACAATTATATAAATTTCATGTATACACATTGTAGATTTATAATCAGGATAGCAGACATGTCATGAGGAGTCCACCTTCCCCACTGCACTACTTCTTCACTGACAACCATTTTCACTTTCCCACACTGACATCTGTCATACAAATGAGGTCTGCAAGCTGCTGTCTTGAAAAAAGTGAAAAACTAATTTAATGAGTCACATATATCTATTTGTCAGAATCCTTCCTTTTTTCCTTTTCTTTTAATCTGCAGCCAAAACCTGCTCAGTACAGCTCCAGTCCCCCAACCCTTTCATGATACACTACGCCAGTTGTACCACTACACATTCTGCAACATGATTCCCAGCCAGTCACCTGTCCACTCCTGAACAAAAACAAACAAAAAAATAAATCAAAGTAAAAATGCTGCTCTCCGTCTCCACTTTGGGGTTGCCACCTGTCAGGTTTTGTTTCTGGTAATCTGGTTTTCATGGTTCCTATCCAGTAATCCAGTTTTGTTCATAGTTAGTCAGGGTTTTGAGCCTTTTTGAGTGCTCACATTCTCTTTGAAGAAGAAAGGAAACATGCAGACAAAAGGATTTCACATCTTGCATATGCCCAGGCCACAGTTTATCACAGTTTATCACCTTTAAGGAATTTTAACACATTATGTGATGCTGGATCTCAACAGTTCATCATTTCCTCTGGATGTAATTTACCATCAGCATTTTCATTTTAAATCAATTGTACATGTACTTTGTCTCTAAGGGCCTCAATTAGCAAGGAAGCTACCTCAAAGGAACTGCCATCCTCTCCTTCCCTATTACGCCAGTCAAATATGTTACCCAACTACTCACATACCTTGTAGAACTGCCATATTGGCCCTGCTAACACTATCAGGACTCCTAATTGCAGGCATGTGTCTACCTCCCCCCTCAGGAGCAACCAGTGCCATGACCGATACCTACAGTACCATAACCTCCCCCCTAAATCTGACCTCCTCCACACATAGGCTACATGGGAGCTCACTCTATGTTGGCGGGTCTCAGCTCTGTCATCCCCACTGGCATGACACCTTGGCAATCTTCTGTCAAATCTCCTTTAAGCAGAGAACCTCCACGTGATGCCACGCAAATCACAGGTTACACGCCCGCTCCAAAAAACTATTTAAGGAATACCTGAAAAGACTAAGAATGCTGCTCTTATTGCTCTTGGGCAATATACATCCTAATCCTGGACCTCCCCAGTGCTCAAACCACTCACCAAGAAATATTGGTGGTCTAACAGTGGCATCACTAAACATTTGCAGTCTTCTTCCAAAACTTGACAGACTACAAGTATGGACCACCAGACATAATCCAGACGTACTCTTGGTAGTAGAAACCTGGCTTACTCCTAATGTCCCTGACGCAGCAATCCTACTTCCTGGCTACACAGTATTTAGGTATGATCGCCTTTCTCAGCATGGTGGTGGATGTGTGATCTAAGTAAAGGACACTTTGCAGGGCCTGAGGATCCCCACCACTGGTTGTGGTGATTTAATCCAAATGCTGGCCTTTTAAGTTGCTTCTCAGTGCACAGAACAAAACACTCACTGTGCTTTCTGTTTACATCCCTCCATGGTACACTAAACCTGGCTTTGCATCCTTCATAAATACCTTAAGAGGGATGAGCCTTCACTCAGAATTTCTAATGCTTGGAGATTTTAATATAAACTGGCTCTCCCCTAATGCCACTGATGCCAAGGACACATTATCTGCTGTCCACCTTTCACAGCTTGTTGAAGCCCCAACCAGGAGGAACTACAAAACTGGGAGTAATACCTTACTGGACTAGGTGGTATCTAACCGCCGGATGATATCAAGGGCACCTCTGTCCTACCCGACTGTATTAGTGATCACTCCCCTGTCAAGTTTTTCTAGTCCAATAACTACCACAAGGCCCCCTGCCAGAACTGTCACTAGCTGGGTCCTCATTCCAGGACACCTCAAGCTACTGAAAGCTGACCTGAGGATCACCGATTGGTCTAATGTATATACAGCCAGCAATGTCAACACTGCAATGGAACTCTTCATTGGCCTCTTTAATGCAACCTGCGATAAGCATGCCCCCTTCAAAACTACAAAAATCAAGGGAACCCATAATCCCTGGATCACCCCTGCTCTTCTTGATCTACTAAAACACAGGGATCACCTCTGGAACATCTCTCGAGCACTGGGGACATAAGCTAAACTACAGTGGTACAAAGCAGCGAGAAATGAGTGTATCAGTGCTATCCATTCTGCTTAAAAACTAGTATTTCAAAGAAGCCCTGTCCACCTCCTGGAATTATAGCAGGACGTTCTGGAAGAACATCAAAGACATCACTGGTAAAGACCACAAAACTACCCCAAACATGCTGAACATTGATGGCACCCATACCGTGGACCCAAAAGCCATCACAAACATTTTCAACAAAGCATTTACAGACCTTAGCATTGTTCTCCCCTGACCACTTCATGGTTACCCCCTCAGGTATGAACTCTGCAGTCCAGAATCCATCCTGAGACCACCCACCATTTTACTTCAAAGCACTGTCTATAAATGAAGCCAGACATTATCTTAAGAAGGTACTGGGGAAAGTTAGATTCAGTGGGAACTCCTTGGACTCAAAGTTTGTTGCCCTTACTCTTGAGGAAATCCTTACACCTCTTACCAAAATAATCAACCTGTCTCTCTCTCAGTCACAATTTCCATATCTTTGGAAATCAGCAGTGGTCACCCCGGTGCACAAGAGTGGCAACCGAGCACTCCTGGGAAATTACCGCCTGATCTCTATTCTTCCCCCATCTCTAAGGCCCTGGAGCGCATCGTGGCCGACCAACTCGTAGAGTATCTGGAGAACTACCAACTCCAATGTCCCCAACACAATGGGTTCAGGTGTGGGCATAGTACCATTACTGCGCTCCTGGAGTTTACAGGCTTTATCAATAACTCTCTGGAACAAGGGCTCTTGGTAGGGGAAACTTTCATAGACCTTACCAAGGCCTTTGACACTGTCAACCACGATCTCCTCATCAGACAACCCTCCTCCATTGGTCTTTCCTCCAACACTACAAGATAGTTCTCCAGCTACTTAAGCAGGTCAAAATTGGTAACGTCCTGTCGGATAGTAGGCCTGTATGGTCTGGAGTCCCGCAGGGATCTTTCTTGGGTCCATTGCTTTTCAGTATCTTCCTCAATTCGCTACCAGGAGCTTGCTGTGACAACATACTTCTATACACTGATGACGCTGTACATTTTACCAGCAACATGGACCCTCACCTTCTCCAGCACCAACTTCAGCAATCCTTTACATCTGCAGAGAAGTGGTTTCAGGAAAATAAGCTCATCATTAATTATAACAAGACTAAGACATGTTGTTTTCGACCTCCCAAAGCAGACACAAAACCTTCCCACTTACCATAATTAATGACATTGGCTCCCTTCTTGAACTGGTTCACCATTTCAAGTACCTAGGTATAACTATTGACTTTACCCTGTCTTTCACCCAGCACATCGACCCAACAGCCAAAGCTATTAACCAGCGTTTAGGAGTTCTATACAGGAACAAACATAATCTCACTCCTGAAGCACTGAACACGGCCATGCACAGTTCTGTGGTCTCTCTCCTGGACAATGGTATTGTGATTTACGGTGCAGCTACAGAAACTGCCCTCTGATGTATCAAAACTGCCTTAAATAAAGCATGCCGCATTCTTACTGGTGCCACATGCTTGACACACACCTGCGATCTTTATGCCCAGGTTAGCTGGTTACAATTTGACAGCAGGCTCAAATACCAATCATGCCTGCATGCTAAAATAGTCACCTTGGGACTGCAACCCCCTGGTGTAATGGCCCTTCTTTCCCCTCGTGTAACCCATGCAGTACCAGAAGCTCTGGCAAACAGGCTTTCAGAATCCCATGGTGCCACATCGCCTTTGGACAACGTGCATTCGCATACAGAGCTCTGCAGTGGTACAGCTCCCTGCCTCCTGACATAACCAATGCTATTTTGCTGGGCTCCATTTAAGAAAAAACTCCAGCAGCATCTAATCTCACTGGCAACCTGTGACTGCTACTGTTAATTTGTGTTTACCTTGCTCCTACCATTTGCAATCCCTGTGATCTCTATTGATTAGTAAAATGTTATGTTTCATGTCCATTTCTTGGGTCCCTGGTCAAGTTAACACTTTCATGGGCTTTCTACCCTGCCTAAATTATTTATTTTCCCTCCTACCTCCCTCCACCTCCTCTTCCCTTTTTGGCCCCTCAGTCATTCCATATCTCTTTCCTCCCTATCACCTTAACACATCTTCATCATCACCCCACTACCTACACCACCTCTTCCTCCCTACTCTCCTCCACCCCTCCTTTCTCCCACCCTCATCTCCCTTTATTCCACTTTCACTACATAGCTATTCTTCCATTTCCCTCCTATCTATCCCCATCCTACCCCCCACCTCTACTTGCCTTCTCCCTCTCCGCACTTTCCTCCTGTCTCCCCTGTCCCTCTCTACTTGTACGAGACCTTCCTTATTTCTTTGACTCAAGCACAATCCAATTATCTGCCTATGTTGTTAGTTGTACAATTCTCCTTTTTAAACAAGCGTCCTCATGTTATGTTACTGTCACCTAGTGAAACATTAGCCTCTGTTTTGATTCTGCACCCTGTACATGCTTAGATTGCATAACTATTGTTAGAATTTATGCCTGGAGACAGTTTTCTATTGTTTCTTGCTGTTTCTGTGGAACATATCTGTATTCTTGTTTGTACCATACTTGACGTGGAACCTATGAAAGAGCTTTCTGCTCAAAGGTGTTAATCCAAGATCTCAATGAATAAATACATAAATTAAATCAGATTTTGTCATGTTATTCATTGTTTCAGCTGCATGTCCAGTTTACAGACAAGTTCTATTGTCAGTATAACCCTTTCTTTGTAAAAGTAGTCAACCTGAGAGGTGTAAAGTATGGCCATTAAGACCATTAGCAGTTACCTATTTTTTTCCACTTTGCATCTTAAAGCAGCACAGCAACAAAGCTGGGCAGAAAGAATGGCCCTACTTTTGTAACAGTAAATGGTTCAGTTATCTTCCACTTTCATTTGCTGGTAAACTTTTCCATCTCTAACAAAATATAAACATTTTTACATAGAAACATAGACGTTGATGGCAGATAAGGACCGCAAGGTCAATCCAGTCTGCCCATGTCATTTTTCTCAAGAAAAACAGTACGGGCTCTTCTTTTGGCATTGAAATAGTATCGTTGGACATTACATGGAATTGGATCCAGAAAAAAATTGGCATTACACATTATAGCAAACAAGCAATTGATTTATTATAGATCCATGTATATTATTTAGAGTTCTTCCCTGGTCTCCTCCCTAAGATCATATTTGTAAATTAGATTTCCCTTGTCTCTGTATGTTTACCTTGTAAAACAATTTAATAAATAAACAGGAAGAAGCTAGATAAGCAAATTTAACAGGTGTAGTATGTTAACATTTATTGTTGAACTACCACTTTACGTATTGTCTCTACTGCGCCATTAGTGACATAATAAATGGCTTTAGAACAGGAGCAATGCACTATTACTCATGAAAAGGGATGGAGCAAGGGACAGAGTTTACAGTGGTGTTTAGTATCCAGTTTTTGCCTCATCCAAAGGTGGCAGTCCTACACAACTTCCTGCCTACTCGCACCTAGTGCTCCACGAAAATGAATCCATGCTTGCTAAGAGGGTCTGTCATGTTGACTGAACATTTTCAGGAGCTCACACATTTCAAATAATTAGCTGAAATGCTGCAGAGTCAAGTGTGGTCCATGAGAGTACATCCATAGTGATGCCCTCAGCAACAAAATGTCAATAAAGTGCAACAGTGCTTTTTCTCAAAACAAATCGCCAGTGAAAGAAAATTAAAAAAAAAGCAAAAAACAGAACACATTAACTCACAAGATCCATAAATGTTGCATAAATAGATGATGCAATGGGGACCTTGTGTAATACATCATTTATCTGTACTCAGGCAGTTTGACCTCAGACACATCACTTATGGCTTACAGGTAATGTATAACACAGATCCCCACTGCATATCATGAAGATCGATCTATCTGTCTGTCTGTCTATCTCTCTATCTATTAGAGATGCAGCAAAGTAAAATTCCGCTCGTGAAGTGTAGCATTCCACTACATGAAGTGCCCATTTTAAACCCTCAGTTTGCCACTTCACATTGTAATTATGACTTTACGTTGCTCACTCCGCCTTACTTTGCTTTAAGGATGAGTGAAAATTCAGAGGCAGCCCAACCACATCACATGGCTTACACAGTGTAGGTCACATGCTTCAGGCAGGGCAGGCAGGCAGGAAGTGACTCATGCTTGAAAGAGAGTTTCACTTTCACCTTGTAGTAGGAGAAACAGGTTGTGTGCGGCTTAGGCAGAGAGTAAAATCTTTTGGAAAACTACTTTAAACCTTTAAATTTTTTTGCTAATTAGGTGCTTATTTTTTGCATATTTGTGTTTGTGCAGTATTTTAGTTTAGTATTTGTTTATTGTTAATTATTTTTGTGTGTCTGTGTGTGTGTGTCTTGTGAGAGTGAGAGAGAGCCCAGAATGGAGGGAGCGAAACTAGGTGGTTTTCGTAGGTGTGGTGGAGATTGAGTGCGTGTGCCCAAATGTGGTGGCTGGCTGCGTCTGGACCAGAGCACCATCTTGAGTATCTCCCCCCCCAAAGCAAGAGATAGTGGAGTTGGTGCCATGGAAGCACCACCTCCCGTGGCACCTACCAGTACCCCCCAGTGCCAGCACCTGCTATGAACCCTGTGCCAACAGCTCAGCAGCAGCAGGAAGTCAGGGAGGAGGAGCCTCAGCAGTTGCAGCAGCAGGATTCTATACCTCCGGCCCCAACTGTACAGCAGCAGCCTCTGGCTCCAACAACACCTGGGCCCCACCCGCCTATGCCTGGTCCTCTCTGCACCTCATTAGTGTGGGAGTTTTTTACTACACTGCCTAGGGACAGCAATGTAGTAAAGTGTAATTTGTGTGGTGTTTGAGGTGCACTGTAGCCCCAGAAAATCATCTTGGCACAGGGGGTCAGTGCACCCACATGTATAACCCACCACCACCTAGAGTGGCAGGCCAAGGTTACAGAACAGGGTAGTAATGCACCTGCTGGCCCTGCTGGGGAAAAAGGGGCAGAATGGTGTCCACCTGCACGTGGTGTGAAGCAGGGGATGGTCATGGGAGAACCGACTACTTCACCATCACAGCCTGCAGCACTTCCTGATGACAATGGCAACCCTCTCCAACTGCCTGCCCCACAGACTGATTTGGGCCTGCTGTGGAGTGAGAGGGACGTTGCAAACCACCGGCTGGACAATGTTGAGCAGCAGTTGGGTCGCATTAAGGGGCACCAACTACAGATCATGGGGATGCTTCAACTGCTGCTGTCTCATCACAACACTGATTATTAGTTTTAGTTTGTCCTTGCACCCACCACCACCACCTTCTGTGTCAAAAAAATTGTTCCTGATGGTGCCACAATCCGTCCTCCCTCTGTCTTCAAATTTTGGTTCCTTCTTTGTGTACATCTTTTGTTCTGGATGAGGCTATCCTCTTGTTGAGTTCCTTTCAGTACTTGATAGTTTCTATCATGCCTCCCTTTCCTTGTGTTTAAATGTAATGTCCTTTAGTGTATCTTCGTCTGGCTTAATTCTGGTGCATACCCTTCAACATTTTAGTTCCCCTCCTTTGCACAGCCATTTTTTGACTTCATTTTAATGTGATGGCTCCCAATACATCCCAGTATACCCTGTCCCCTAGCCCTCCTTACTTCCTTCTGGCATTTCTCTTCCATACCTTTAGGTCATCTGACACAGGTCACTATCCATTTTGTTGTTGTTAGTCTCCCCCCCATTGTGCACCGTTATGTGTATAATAATGTTAAGTGTGTTCCATCTTTCTTTTGCATAACCTTGTTTACCTCCCATAAAATGATGAGAACCATGCCCTAAAACAGCTGAAATAAAATAAAGTACAAAATTGGTGTCCCTGCCCTCATTATATTCCTGTTTAACAAAACCAGAAAGCCATAACTCCAGACAAATAAATGCCAATAAAATATGTTCACTGCTAGTGCAAATATATTTATAGCAAAACACAGCACATTAATGACCCTTGTGCTTTGGCAGTTAGGCCTTCATTATTGTGTCCCCTAATGAAGGCCTAAGTGCCAAAGCACAGGAGTCATTTGTGTGTGGCTTGTTTTGCCATCAATAAAGTTGCACTAGTATTGAACATTTTTTGGGGCATGTATTCATATAGAGTGCTGGCTTTCTGGGTTTGTCTTGCACTTTTGGAGCTAGCTACTGTGTACCAGCACCCATCCACAGTGTTAGTGGAGCGTGCTTCTGTTATATTCCTACTTAATAATGTCTGTTTACCATAAAACATTTTTGGTGCCTCAGTAATGTTTCCTTTCTGTCGTGGTGGTTTGTTTGTTGAAAAGCAGGAGTGAGCAGTGCAATAATCTGCTAAACAGCATATGTTCAGTGCACTGTCAGGTGCAAACAATGTTCAGCCCCCTGAAAACGTGTATAATAGCTGACACGTTCCACTGTTTATGGTATAAAGAATATATAACATATATTTTATTTGCACCATCATGAACAGTGGACCAAGTCATATAATATGTTTTCAGGGGGCTCAGTGGGCAGTGTGCACCTGACAGTGCACACATGTTGTTTAGCAGATCATTGCACTGCTCACTCCTGCTTTTCAACAAACAAACCATGACAGAATGAAACATTGCTGAGGCACCAAAAATATTTCATGGTAAACAGACATTATTACGTAGGAATATAACAGGTCCAGAACCATGCTGTGCTAACACTGGGGCCAGGTGCTGGTGGAGAGCAGCTAGTTGCAAAAGTGCAAGACAAAACCAGAAACTCACCACTTGAGTCCAGATGAATAAATGCCAAGAAAAAATGTTCACTGCTAGTGCAAATGTATTGGTGCCAAAAAAAGGCACACAAATGGCCCTTGAATTTTGGTGGTTAGGCCTTCTTTCGGTGGCCCCCTAATGAAAGCCTAAAAGCTGAAGCGCAGGGGCCATTTGTGTGTTGTTTGATTTGTCATCAATAAATTTGCACTAGCAGTGAACATTTTTTCTTTGCATTTATTCATCTAGAGTGGTGGCTTTCTGGTTTAGTCTGGCACTTTTCGCAGCTAGCTGCTCTGCACCAGCACCCAACCCCAGTGTTAGCACAGTGTGCTACTGGACCTGTTATAGTCCTACTTAATAATGTTTGTTTAGCATGAAATACTTTTGGTGCCTTGTCAATGTTTCATTTTCGTCATGGTTTTTTTGTTGAAAAGCAGGAGGGATAGTGAAAAAGCAGGGATACTGAACAAATACTTCTGCTCAATATTCACAAAAGAGGAGGAGGGGGAGGTGCCTAATCCAATTAATAGAAGCACTCTGGATTGGGTGGGGTCAATCCCAGTCCTTTCACAGAAGAAAGGGTTCTGAAAGAACTCCTAAAACTGAAGGTGGACAAAGCAATGGGACCTGATAGAATTCACCCCAGAATTCTAAAAGAATTAAGGAGAGAACTAGTGACACCACTGACTACCCTTTTTAACAAATTGTGGGAGGATGGTGTGGTAGCTGTGGACTGGAGGAAGGCAGATGTAATACCCCTTCACAAAAGTGGGAGCAAGACAGAGGCAGGAAACTACAGACCTGCCAGTTTGATCTCTTGATTTTTTTCACTGGGTGACCAAAGTAGTAGACCAGGGAGGGGCTGTGGACATGGCCTACCTAGACTTTAGCAAGGCATTTTACACAGTCCCACGCAAAAGATTAATAGTCAAATTAACCAGTCTGGGAGCTGGTCTCAGGGTGGTAGCCTGGGTAAAACATTGGCTGGACAACAGGACACAGAAGGTAATTGTAAACGGAGTCCACTCTGAAGTAAGAGGGGTTACTAATGAGGTACCACAGGGTTTAGTACTGGGTTCAGTCCTTTTTAATGTCTTTATAAGTGACATTGCAGAGGGACTGGAAGAAAAAGTATGCCTCTTTGCAGATGACACAAAGATCTGCAATAGCGTTGATACACAAGGAGTCATGGAAAGGATGAGAAGGGACTTGGCAAGGTTGGAGGAATGGTCAGAAGTATGGCAGCTTGGATTCAATGCAAGGAAGTGCAAAATAATGCACCAGGGAAACAAAACCCCAGGGGAAGATTGCACAATGGGGGGGGGAGAGGTAGTAAAAGTAACAAAAATGAAGAGAGACCTGGGGTAATCATATCATATTACCTTAGGTAAGCAAGCAATGTGAGAAGGCAGAAGGGAGGCTGGGGGGATACTGGGATGTATAGGGAGGCATCACCAGTAGAAAACAAGAAGTTGTTATCCTCTGTACAGACAGTTGGTGAGACCCCATCTGGAGTACTGTGTCCAGTTCTGGAGACCTCATCTCTGCAAGGACATAGACAGGATGGAGGCAGTCTGGAGGAGGGCAACTAAAACGGTGCTGGGTCTGCAAGAGAAGCCATACGAGGAGAGACTAAAGGAGCTTAATATGTATACCCTTAAGGAAACGAGAGTGGGGACATGATAGAAACTTTTAAGCACCTCAGTGGAATCAACAAAGTCCAAGAAGGTAACATCTTTCAGAAAAAGAGTTGTGCAAGAACAAAGGGACACAATTTGAAGATGGGGGGGGATGGCTCAGGGGCAATGTGAGGAAGTATTTTTTCACAGAGAGGGTGGTGAACACATGGAACAGCTTTCCTGAGGAGGTTGTGGGGTCTAAAACTGAGGGAGAATTCAAGAACGCATGGGACAGACATAAAGCAATTTTTGTGGGGGGTAGGAAGAAATAGGCTGTTGGTTAAATAGGATCTGCAGCTTATCCTGTAGGTAGGGAAATGGGCAGACTAGATGGCCCAAATGGTCCTTATCTGCCATCAAAGTCTATGTTTCCATGATCAGTGCAATGATATGCTAAACAGCATGTGTGCACTGTCAGGTGCACACTTCCCACCGATCCCCCTGAAACATATTATATGACTTGGTCCATTGTTCATGATGGTACAAATAAAATACATGTTATATATTCGTTATTCTTTATACCATCAACAGTGGAACAAGTCAGCTATCATTTATGTTTCCAGGGTGCTGGACAGTGTGTACACCTGACAGTGCACTGCACACATGCTGTTTAGCAGATTATTACACTGCTCACTCCTGCTTTTCCACCCACGCACACAGCAAGACAGAAATAAAACATTACTGAGACCACTAAAATAATATTTTTAGAAACAGAGATTATTAAGTTGGAATATAACAAGGAAGGGAAGGACACCACTTTTTTAGCTTATTTTATGTAGAATGTTTTTGGCTAGTGTTCGTAAAAATCTTGGGATGCTGTTTTATGTCCATAAAATTCCTGACTCCAGACAAAGAGAAATGAGTGCATAAAATGTAATGAAAAGTCTCCATTAATTCATGCAGCACTCAGTCATGTGTGCACACACTCCAATAAGAACTATGTCCCCTGCTGCTGCCGTTGGAATTTCATGTACTGCTTCTTGACCTGACTGGGCTGATGCACAGTGTCTTGCCAAATGATGTGCTAGAAGTATAACCCGACCATTGAGTTAACCATCCATAATGGTGTGATAATGCTGTTGGTTGCCAAAGTCTGCTGCACTGACCCCAACAGGAAGGATGCCCTCTGTGTGTACACTAATACTACCCTTGGTAAGTTAATGTACCTGGCTGGCACCATCATGGTTTTCCACACAACCTGACCTTAAATGTTTATGTATATCTATCTATCTATCTATCTATCTATCTAGCTATCTATCTATCTATCTACACATACATGTAATCATTGCTTTTTGTTTTGTATCACAGGTCATATAGTCGAACTTGGGGAGCGCATTTCTTGGCTTGATGAGGAATTTTGGTGTTGAATACAGTCAAGCCAGTGAAGGTAAGTATTTTTTTTTGGGGGGGGGTGGGTTATTTGGAAGCAAGTTTCATTAATGGTTTCTTTTCTGTTAATTCTTCACAGGTTTTCTGTGCATCCTCCAGTCCAGCACTGATGGTCAGGATTTATACTAGTTGTTGCGTGTGTCCCAGGGTGTGATGTTGAACTTGTTATTTGAAGAAAGCACCAATGGCAGCACACAGTATCAAAATGTTTCCTACAAAAACAGATAAATGAGAAATTATTAGTACTTGATTGCAGTAACACATTCTGTTCGAAGTATGGCTGTTCCTGTCATATATCCAGAGTAACAGATAGCAAACTCTCAGTAAGCTACAACAAAACCAAATCACAATCACAAATTTAGTACGTGTCACCCATATACTGTCCCAATGTCTTAACTCAAGTTACACTTTAAAAGAAGTCTTGTCATGTCATGACCTGGATAAAACTTTGTTCAATGCCGCCATGGCTGCTGCAGCAATACAGTGTCTGATGTGCATGACAAATATATTATGTGACGTACATGTCACCTACTTTATATGATTTGCACTCTTTTGAGAAAAGGAACTATAAAAAAGAACTGATGAAATAAAATTGATATACTAACAGGAAATGGATATCCTATAGGTGGTTGTAGACAGTACTGCAGTACTATAGTCCTCCAGTCCAGGAGAGTGCTTGAAACTGTTAACCTGTAAAAACAGAAAATAAGTTGACCGTATGTGTTTCTCAACTGCATCTCAGAAATGCAACAGGAAGCATAACACAGCTCAAGGAAATTCCATAGTATGAACAATTAGTACACATACTCACTGTAAAGTATTGATAGTAAGAAGCCTTGCGGCTGTGGCTGCTGGATGTGGTCTCCTCTTCTTCTGCCATGGCATGGGCAGGGCACAGGATGGAAAACAATCATATTACCTCTGAATGAGATAGTATCTGGCATTTTTGACTGGCAGTGGTTTACTGGTGGTGGTCATGGGGCACATGATGACATTCCCTCTCACTATCTGGTGGCTTTGGCTAACAGCGGTTTACTGGTGGTGGTCATGGGCACATGATGTTGACATTTCCTCTCACTATCTGGTGGGTTTGGCTAATAGCGGTTTACTGCTGGTGGTCATGGGCACATGATGTTGACATTCCCTCTCACTATCTGGTGGCTTTGTTTAACAGTGGTTTACTGGTGGTGGTGGTCATAGGAACAGCTGCAACCTGCATCACATTCCCTCTCACTGTCAGGCACACACGGGTGGGTGGCTGGATATAGCGTGTATTGTGTTACAGAATTTCACTCTCAGTTAGGAGGCAGATATCTTGAATCTGTGGGTTTTAAGCAGCTAACACCTAGTACTACAAATGAACAGTTGTGTCTAGGAGGCTGACTGTGTTTGCTAATGACAGCAGCACACATTCTGTTAAGTCTAATCAGAAATAATAAAAAAAGGCAGGGAAAGTAAAATAGAAGGACTGTGAATTTATGATTGCCAATATAACATGGAATTTGACTCATTAAGAGTGGGACACTGATTTAACGTTATGAAAAACAAAACATGTACCACTGAAAAAATGTGACAGCCTTTTAACCACGTAACTTAAAACCTACCAATATCAACCTCATCATCAGCATCATCATGAAGGAAGCTGCCCTTGCAGCCATCAATGTCTGAATTGTGCCCACTAGGGAATTCTTTCTCCATGATGTCATCATCTACCTCAATGATAAGACGTTTCATGCTGCCAGTGCCACCAGGATGGTCTGCTTCTCCCACATGACCACAACCATGACCATGCCGGGGTATGAATACAGAGGCTGCAGTTCGAGCTGGTATGTGCCTAATTCATTTTTATGAATGTCAGCAAGCTGACATTTGAAGGAAAGATGTTTATACGATGGTCCCGATCTATTGCACCCGCAGAACTGACTACCCTGTTGGCACTTACACTGGAGGGTGGGCAGGTCAGGTACTTCAGTGCCACTGAGGTCAGCTCTGGCCATTCACTGACCTTTCCACTCCAGTATAAAAAAGGATCATCAGTTATTGACAGATGCCTATTTTCAGCCAAATATGAGTCAACTATTCGCTGTGCTGCACGATGTCTGGTGGTTGACTCATCATCCTGTTCTCTGGATTCATTAATGTCACAAATCCCGACTTGGGACAAAGCACGTACCCCAAAGTGGGTTAATGGCAACTGATTTTGATGACAGACCACCTGGAACTGCAGCCACCTTACAGGATGTGCTTGGTACTACTCCAAACTGACCTTCAGCCTGGTTATGCTGTTGAGGTTTGCTGGCCTTGGCACATGACTTCTATGCCCCATGAACCAAGCGCACCAGTTGCCCACTGATATTTTTAATCTGTTCAGGCCCTCCTTCCAGTAGTGACGCACTTCCATATTTGTATCATGGGTACAGCATTGTTGCTATTGCAAAGTCATCGCTGTGCTGAATGCTGAAGGTGTGCAGATTGTGGTCGAATAGTGTCAGCACGTGTTTCAGCAGCACACTGCTAGCACAGTCTCCAGAACCATCAAGGCTATGCTGTAGATTCAGCAAAATGTCTGCCTCAACACCCGCAGCAGTGGAATTAATTGGCTGATGGTGGCAGACTCACCACTCACTGCCTGTGTGGCATGTTCAAAAGGCCTCAAAATTGTTATAATAGAGTTCATGAGGCACCACTGTTCAGTTGTGAGAGACATGGAGGCCCCAGAAGTGTCACGGCTAGTGTGCATGACAAGATATTCGGAGATTGCTTTGTATTGTACATACAACCTCTCTGCCATGTATAAAGTGGAGTTCCACTGGGTGACAACTTTCAGCTTGAGGCAGTGCTGTGGGAGGCTGTTTTTCATCTGCAGCTGCCAAAGTTAATCATGGGCCTTTGCAGAGCATGAAAAATGTGAACAGATACAGCATGCAACTGTCAACATTTCCTTTATATCAAGGTACTGCAGAAACTCCTGGACCACCAGATTTAAACAGTGGGTCATGCATGGAACCCGAACAAAGCCACCATTCATGATGCATTTAACCACGTTTGACCCATTGTCACTTGCTATAAATCCAGCTCTCAGGGACAGGGAGTTCAGCCACTCATCAATTTTGGTCAGTAGCAAGTCCAGCATGTTTTCACCATTGTGGGAACAGGCCACACTGTGCATTGCATGCTGTCAAATTCCTGGAAGGTTGCTACCATAACAGTCTGCCTTACTACACTGATTAGTCACACTAGCACCAGCACAAATAACCCCCGACACCTGTGCCCAATGTGCAGTTATACACAAATATGAACTCCCTGCTGTTTTGCCACTTGTCCACATCATACTTAAATGGACAAATGGAGAGGAGGAAAGTTGAAGGGCATGTCTTACAGAGTCAGCCACAGTACTGTATAAGTCGGGAATATCACGGGTAGAAGAGTATGCCCTGGATGGGACTTTCCATTTCGGACAGGTGCGTGCCACAAACTGCCAGAATCCTGAATTCTCCATGAAGGAGAAGGGCAAAAGATCAATTGCCAGCATTTCAGCTACAGCAGCATTAAGTTCATGTGACACTACATGATTGGGTGGGTACTTTGGTTATGGGCAAAAACACTCTCCAACATGGGCTGACTTACACATTTTGCACAGTATGTGACAAATGGCTCTGCTCTGCGAATGGCTGGGTGTGGGGTGTGGACATGTGATGAAGAGGGGTGGACAGGTGACAAGTCCACAAATGAAGTTATTTTCCCCATTTTAAGTACAGGGGTTGATGTACCACTTGCACTAGACATACTGCATTGACCACCACCACCACCACCACTCCTACTCTGACCACCACTTGACAAGATTTATAAATCATAATCCCCCCCTCATCATGCCTGTAGTAATCCTCGGGTGTTATTTCATTGCTACTGCAGACATTGTTACTTGATCTTACACTCATGGAAAGGGATAATATGTTCAGTAAGGTTGATGATGAGGGTGAATGCACCACTATGGCATTAGCTGCCCTCTGGTGCTGGGTCCACAATGCCATGTGCCTGTTCTTAAGATGTGTATGCTGGCCCCCCAATGCCCAGATGACTCCCCTTTTTACCTCGACTCACATGCGCATGACAAGGCTGGCAGATGGCAACTGACTCATCATTTGCATCTTGGACAAAAAAATCCCAAACAAGGGATTGTGATCATTTACTCTTAACATGTCCCCGATGCTGCTTATTGGACTCTGTTTTTTTAACCTCTGAAATGGGGGATGTGCTACATGATTTTTCTGGCTGGACACACTTGGACTCCAACTGACCACCACAACTACTTATAATTATTACTGGGTCATCATGATCATCATCAACAGGAACCTCTAAATCACAACTTTTTTGAGGAGGGGGGTATTTAACACCAACAGACCCAGACACAGCCACCTTGACTTTCTTTTTCTCCAGTTCCCAACAGGGGTCACTGACATCATCATCATATTCATCAACATCATCTGCATCCACATTTTCAGCTTGGATGCTGTCATGTGGAGAACATGTTTCAACCACAGCATCATCATCATCATCCAATATTTTTGTGCCACACTTTGAATCATTGGATGGCAAAGGCATGACCTCAACAGCGCTGGATGAAATGTGATATTGTGAGTTATCTTCGCCAGGATCAGAATCATGTTCAACTACCATGGGGATGTTAATGGGGAGTATGACATCATCTGCACTGTCATTCACAGCTTTAGATTCAACTATAATTTTTGAAATGGTTAACTGGTCAGAAGTGGAACTTAAGGCATAAATACTCATGCCAGCAGAAATTGCACTAACGCCACCAGTGGGGACAACAACATCTCCTCCAACTATCAGTGAAGCTACAGATTGCGCTGTAAAAAACATTGATGGAGAAATACCTTTACTGACATCAGCTATACACTTCTGCATACTACCACTCCCATGGACAATCTTGCCACTGGCAGCAGTGCCATGGCCAGAAACAGCTTTGCTTGCACATCTCTTTGCAGGCATTTTGGGGGATCACCAAGAAAATTCTAAACAAATTTAGATTTCTGAACTTTCAGTCTGGGCCAGTGGCTGTGAAGCCAAAAAAACAACAACTGTGGCTTGCAGCTGGATATTGGGCACTAAACAGATGCAAAAGCACAGACAGATTAAGATTGCACTGTGTAATCAAGAAGAGATACAGATGCAAGGTCACAACAACACCTTAACCAGTGCTCACAAGTCACAATCCAAATCTGGAAAAGAATACCTTTTGCTGGTTGGGGGGGGGGGCAGTGCACTGCAGTAACAGTCCAAAACCAAGATACCACAAATCTGTACAAAAACACACAGGTGAGGTGGATAGCAGATTCATACTGCTGCAATTACTCTGTGGCACAATAAAATGTGTCTGATTTGATGGCACGTGTCACACACACACACTACAAGTAATGCGTAGCAAATTGAAAACTTCAGTAATATAACCAAATCTTTTAAACAAACTGATATTATGCACTGCTGCACCACAACAATCAGCAAAAAAATTTCAAAATTACTGAAAATAATACTGTGTATACATTAACAGTTATACAAGAAAAATATAACCAAAACAGAAAGACTGCCTTTTTCCCAGTTAATCTACCTCCACCACAGATACGCCCCTCTTCCAAGCACATTTCAAGTGTCTGTCAGTAAACAGACTGAATGTTCTAAATTAACATTCAAAATCCACACACAAACAATAAACACTCGATGATATGAGCACAGAAGGGTTTCCTACAATCGATGTACTAAATTTTGAGCAAATAAAATGACTTAAAAAGGCTTTTTGAACAGCTTTTAAAGGGTTTGAATCTCAGATCTCTGAGAGCAAACTATCTTCATTTACCACTACACACACACTACACAGAACTGAGGCTGTGCAGAATAATCTGAAGCCCATGTGACCTGCAATCCCATGAATCACTGCAAAATTCACCTTAGAGCTCAACAACAAGGTGAAGTGATGCGAAGTACATTGATTTCAATGTACTTCACATTAAAATTGGTGCAGAAGTGGTTAGAAGGCAGAGTAACGCGGAAGTCATTGTTTCAATGAACTTCGCGTTCCTCATTATGACGTGCAGTACTCCTCTTTGCATTGTGGATTACTTAGCGGATTCTGCCTTAATCTGCAAATTGCTTCACGGAGTGGATTTTGGCCACTTCACCCACCTCTACTATCTATCTATCTATCTATCTATCTATCTATCTATCTACATATTATAGTGGCATGCTAGTGCCACTATAGTTAGGGCTGAGCAAGCCATTTAATGTTAAACCCAGTTTTTTGCACCTTAATAAGGTTGGCGTCATTTATAGAATTAGCACAAAATTTGGCATGTGTGGTCAGGGTGTCTGAGTCTCAAGATGTGGAAAGTTTCATGAGGGCATCTTGTAGAGTTTTCGAGATATGGAGGTCAAAAAAGTAAAAAAAAAAAAACACTTTTCCCCCTATACTTAACATGGGAAATTTTGCTCTCACCTACAGCCTAGTTAGTATGGATTTTTTCCACAAAATTTTCAGGGATGAAGGTGTATGTGCTAAGGGTGTACCTGAATGGTTTGGTGAACAAATATTGCATAGTTTATGAAATATAAAGCCTTTTTTGATTATGCCGGAGTTCCACCGGAAAAAATGTAGTTTGATTGGTTCATAAATATACTGAAGTGTGCCACAACTCCCAGCTGTGAATGACAAACCCGATCAAAGTTGCTTGTCTCCTCGTGTGATCTGGGGAGAAGGGAACAGGGGGAAAGTACATGCAACTTATACAGAACAGAATAGTACATGCAACTTATACAAAACAGAAGAGTACGTAGGAACAGATTAGCACATGTTGAACCATGAGAGTGATACATTTAATACAGCAATGTCATTACATACAGGATTATAATAGTACAGTGAGGTAAGGTGAAATAAAAAATGAACAAAATTTAAGTGCAGGATTCATTTAACTTAATATAACATAAGTGCTACTGCATAGATTGTGTTTCAGTCATGATTAAGGTTATGACTGATGATAGCAGGTGCAGTTGGAGGAGAGAAAATTATGCAGTGCAGAGGCGAGGGAATCAGAGGAAGAGGAGTGACATAATTGTGGGGGAAGGGCAGTCCAGATTTTTGGGAAATGATGGCAGAAAGTGGATTGCCTGGCCAGTGTAGAACAGTGGGGGATCGAAAGGGTGCATGTGTCTGAGGATCATAAGGAGTGAGAAGGAGAGGGAGGGGTAGAGAGAGAACAGGATAAGTATGGAGGTAGAGAGCAAAGCCAGTATTTCAAAATGAGTTTTGCACAGTGGGAGAAGCTCCTATTAGCAAGAGAGGGGAAAGTCAATAAGTGGTAGAGGTCACAGTGGTGAGTACGTACAGGAGAGTCCAGAGCAAAGCGGCAGGAGCAGTTGAAAAGGGGGTCCAATCTGGATAAGGTGGAGATGGCAGCAGCACTGTAGACTACATCACAGTAGTCAAAAATAGGGAGAATCATCTGTTGGACAATCTCAGGTCTGGCCGTAAGAGGAATGCAATTATGGTTCCTGTATAGGGCACCAAGTTTGGGGCGCTGCTTTTTCAGGATGGCATCAATATGCCCAAAGAAGGTGAGGTTTTGGTCCAGCCAGACCCCAAGATATCTAAAAGAGGAGATGTTCTCTAGCAGTGTCCCATCCAGGGTGTGGAAGGTGGGCAGAACGGGAAGCCTAGCAAGTCTCTGGCTAGTGCCAAAGGTCATGGAGACTGTTTTCTTGGCATTGAGAAAGAGTTGATGTTTTGCAAGCCAGTGCTGGAGCTTATTAAAGTCAAGCTGTAGTCTGAATTCAACATCTTTGGGAGATTGTCCAGAGGTGAACAACACAGTATCAGCATACATGTGTATAGAGGAGGAGGAGCAGACTGATGGCAGGTCATTTAAAAAGATGGAAAAGAGTAGAGGGCCCAGCACAGAGTCCTGCAGTACTCCAGTGAGGATTAGGCATGGGGGAGAGTAGGATGCTATTCTAACTGATTGTGTCCTTCCTGAGAGATAGACCCTAAACCAGTTAGTAGCAGAAGGCAATAGTCCAGCTGAAGAGAGTGATTGGAGAAGCAGTGTGTGGGAAACCATGTCAAATGCTTTTGCAAGGTTGACAAAAATGGCAGAGGTAATCAAGCCCTTATCCATTCCTGAGAAGACTGAATCAGTAAGCCTGAGTAAGGAGGTAGTGGTAGAATGATTTTTCCAAAATCCAGATCGGAAAGGGGTGAAGAAGTTAGAGTCTGAAAGAAAGGAGGAGATTTTGGAGAGCACTAGATGTTCCTGGAGTTTAGTGAGGGTGGGTAACAGGGAAATAGGGTGATAGTTACTAAGGGAGGTGGAGTCACCACCTTTGGGGAGAGGGAGGACAACAGCATGTTTCCAGGTTGTGGGGACCTGAGCTGCTGTAAAGGAGAGGTTTACAATTACTGATAGAGGATGGGCGATAACTGTGGCAGACAGGGAGAGGAGTTTGGGGTCGAGTTTGTCAGGCAAGCTGCCTTTAGATGGGTTGATGGCTCACAAGGCAGTAAGAGTGTCAGCAGGCGAGACCGAGGAGAATAAGAAATCATTAGGAATCACGAAAATGGCAGTGGCTACTAAATTCAGATTTTGAGGGGGTGGCTCAGTTGGGCAGGTGGGGAGAGAGGTTAGTAGGGTTGAGGCACACGTTGTGAAATAAGAATTGAATTCCTCAGCCACCGAAGCGTGATCAGGCATTACTGAGTTATTTAGTTTAAGGACAGGGGTTGGGGGGGTGAGAGGAGGGCATGCACAACTCTTCAAAATTTGGATGGGCATTTAAGGTTTGTGTGAAAGGAGGAGCTGAAGTAGTCAGCTTTGGCTAACCTGGTAGCTTTGGTGCAAACATTGCAGAGTTTACAGAATGTATTAAAGTCACTTGGTAGCTTTGTTGCTTTGTGTTTTTTCCATGCTTTGTCATGTTCTCTAAGGCAGGCCAGCAATTTGGGGGTAAACCAAGGGACATGGTTGCTTCTTACTCTGGTGCACTTTAATGGGGCATAGTGATTTCAAATGTTGAGGAAAATCTTTTTAAAGTATGCTAGGGTATCATCCACATGGTTAGCGGAGGTAATCGGAGTGCAGTCAGAGTTTACTAGATCATAATGAAGTGGTGCTAATTCGAGGGATTTGTATGAGCGAATGAGTAGGATTTTATGGGGAAGTTTGGGCCTGTGAACCTTCCAGACCAGGTATATTACGTGATGGTCACTAAGGGCATCAGGAAGGATACCTGATTTGATGACGTAGTGTGGGTGGGATGTTTGGGCCCAGTTAAGCAATGTGTGATTTAGAGATTTAGCATTCAGGTGAGTTGGTTCTTGTATGAGTTGGGTTAGGTTAAGGGAGGCCATGCTGTTTCATGTTGTATTTAGGGAGGGTGACAGCCAGTTTAGATTGATTTCACCCATGATGAAAAGTTCACCTGATTGTGAGTGGGATACAATGGTGGTAGTGAGGTCAGTGGCCACTGGGGGAGGGGGGCTGGGGTGACAATAGATGCCTGCCACAAAGATAGGGATTGAGAAAGGGAAGGAAAGCTGAATGACAAGGGCCTCATATTTGGACTGTTCTAAAGTGGCAAGGATGGTAGCATATTATAAGAAAGAGGAGATGTACATAGCCACACCCCCACCACTGCTGAAATGGTCTTGTCTGACTAGGGAATAGCCTGGGATAGAGATTGCATGGTCAGGTATCTTACTGGTAAGCCAAGTTTCAGAATATTAAGATGTCAGGATTAAGCATGACCATCGAGGTTTGAAGAAGATCCAGTTTCGGCAACAAGATACATATATTTAGGTGGAGTAGGTTGAGACCTCTAGGAAAGGATAAGGAATTAGTGTGGTCAAAGGTAGAATTATTTTGAGGAGGGTCCAGGTAATGTTGCAGTAGCTGGGCCAGGATTGGGGTGGATGTTGTCCAAGGAGAGAAACAGGAGATCTATTATCAAATAATGCATCTTAGGGTTTTTAAAGAAATGCTGGGACTTGTGAGAGGTGTGGATTGCAGATGAGGAGGTATGGGGTGGGGCTGCATTTATTAAGAGTCTAAGAAAGGCAAATGAGATCAGTACTGAAGATAGAGAGGCTGGGGGGGGAAGGTTCCAGAGGTGAAGGAAGGGAATAGGGGAGACTGCATGATTGAAAATGTAGGTATTTGAAATATTTAAGTAGATTGGAGGGGGGACTATTGGATTTGAACAGGGAAGAGGGGATGAAGAGGGGGCAGGAAAAGAAGGAGTAGAAGGGGGAGATAGATAGGATATACATCTTCAGGGCAGAATAGCTGAGCTAAGACATGTTCGGAATTAAGTAAGTAGAATGGAGGAAACAGTAGAACTTTCTCAATGTGATAAAACTAGGTTGCAGGTGACAATAGGTAGGCAGGACAGAAAAAAGTAGGAAATTGATCAGCAACACGCTAGGACATGTAACACTGTGAGTGGCATGTCAACCTTTTAGGTGGGGTTCAGAGTGCTGCAAGAGCATTTAAAGAGGGGCAGAGTGGGTGGGAGAAAATTCAAACTTAGGAACACAAGAGGTGCAATTAAGAAGACCATAGAACAGCTGGTCAGGCTGTGGCAAGTCCTTGTGACCAATGGCGTGGTTGGAGGACAGTACCCTGGCCAATGGCCACCTTGCAGTTCAAGGAGCTATCTAATCAGAAGCTGTGCTTTCCAGCAGGGAGAATAGCAGGAGAAATGGAAGTCATACCTGGTTCCTAGGTAGGAGAGGGCTGCAGCACGACTGGCAGCTCAGAGGAGTGAGCTGCGGCCCCAAGGGTGGAGGAAGGTACCTGGTTAAGGGTAGTCATCTGTGGAGGGAAGGGAGAGAAAATAAAATTTTGATCTAAATGACCATAGGATTGGAAGCAGTTTAATGGTGGATGTGGACAGAGAAGAAAAGAGAGGGGAGGGGGTGAATTAGTAAAACAAAGGCAGAAGTAAGTGGGGGTGGTCTGTGCCTTGGTGCCAGACACCAACAGCAAGCAATTAGTTGAGGAAGAAAAGAGGGGAGAGAGGAATTAGCAGAGTACTACAAATGGTGAGGGGGGCTTAACAGTAGCAGAAGAGACTTTAGCAGAGCATGAGAAAATGGCGAGGGGGGACTTAGCAGCATCAGACAGGAGGAGGGGAAACAGAGAGGCAGAGGACAGCACTTAGGCAAAAAAAATACAATTACTCCTACAGCCTAGTTAAAAAGGAATTTTCCCCCTAGGCACAAGCAAATAACCCAGGTGCAAAATTAGGTCTGTTTTAACCCAGAACCCACTTAAGCAGTGTTCAGACACTAGACTGCTAGCACATTTTAATCCCCAACGTACATTTATGCAGAACACAAGGAAATTAATTTGCCCTTAATTAATCAAACTACATAATTAGACTAGGCTAAACTGTAGTTTATGCACTGAACACAAGGAAATTAACCCTTAATTAATTAAGTACACATTAGACTAAGCTAAACAGTACAAATACTGAAGAAAATTCAAACTTAGGAACACAACAGGTGCAATTAGGAAGGCCATTGAACAGCCGGTCAGGCTGTAGCAAGTTCTTGCAACCAATGGTGTGGTTGGAGGACAGCACCCTGGCCAATGGCTGCATTGCAGTTCATGGAGCTATCCAGTCGGAAGCTGTGCTTTCCAGCTGGGAGAACAGCAGGAGAAACAGTGGTTGTGCCTGGTTTCTGGGTGGGTGAGGCTGCAGCACTGCCAGCAGCTCAGAGGAGTGAGCCATGGCCCCAAGGGTGGAGGAAGGTGCCCGGTCAAGAGCGTCATCTGATTCCTGGGGGGGGGCGAGGGTTGCAGCATGGCTGGCAGTTCAGAGGAGCGAGCCATGGCCTCAAGGGTGGAGGAAGTTACTACTAAGCTGCTAAGGACAACATAACTCTGGTATTGTTTGCATCAATCCTACCTGTACCAGCTTGTTTGTATCTATGTCTTAAGTTACTGTTATACTGTGTTATACTGTGTATTTTCGTTTGTCTTACTGTGACAAGGTATCTTTGTAAATGAGCCTATGGCTCAAAGGTTTTCCAAACTGCTGTCTAAATAAATAAAAAAATAAATAAGTTGCCCGGTTAAGGGTAATCATTTGTGGAGGGATGGGAGAGAATAAAGACATCTATCTAGATGAATTAAATGGAAAAAAAGTCTGCATCTTCATCACATGTTAGTTTAGAGTCACATAAAAAATGTTTAATAACATTGTGATGCCATGAAGAATATTTGTCAAAAGCCATGTATTGCACATATCAGTACTGAATAAAACAACTACAAATTCTATAGTCCATCTTCCTAATACAGTTCTTATATTTCTAAGCTTTTTCAAATGTTCACGGTTAATTCATATATATGCTAAAAAAAAGGACTGAGACAGGAGACACAGGAATATGAGGAAACCATGTGTCCCGATACACAGTACATTCTGGACATGCACTGGCATGCTGCTACCTAAAAAAAAGTCTCTTTTAAAAGAACCCTCGATGTAAGGGCTAAAGCCTTCTACAGACAACTGCTGACCAGTTATTATGGCAGATCCTCTATTATGACAACTTACTCCTCCATTTTACAGAAAGCAAATAATCAAAGGAAGCAGCAAACTTCAGCACAGTCTAACCTGACATCTGCTTGCTTCCGGCACAAATAAATATATTACAGAGGCGCAGTAGTGCCCCTATAATTAGGGTTGAGTAGGTACTTTGATGTTAAGCCTGAAATTTTGCACTTCAATAACTTTGCAACCGTTCTATGGATTTACACATAATTTGGTATGCACTGTCCCATGGGGTAGATCTCTTGACATATCAAGTTTCTTGTCAGTTGGACTGGTGGATTTCAAGCTGTGCATTGTGAAAAAAACACTAAAATTCACCTTTTTTGGCTGTTTTTTCCTCATCATGTTGCAGCCAAACCATTTGGAATTTTGGTCTGAAATATTCAGGGTAGAATGAGCTTGTCCAAAGAACAAGCCAGCATTACTTTGGTGAAAAAATATTAATCCACTCCAAAGTTATTAAATTTTGAAATGTTGGGTTCTGAGCATGCTCAATTTAGTCTTTTGGATAGCTGCATGAAATGAGAAAGGATTTTGGTCTGACAAAAAGGGATTTTGACAGCTCACAAAAAAGGATCCTTACAATCCACTGTCATGAGAAAAATTTCCTTTTTTGTCAGCTGCCATCTTGTTTTAATTTCTAGACAAAACAAACTGTCATAACTCTGCCCAGGGATGTCTTCTGCAGACATCCAAGTATGTATCTTGTTCATCAGGATGTCCTTCAATTTTGTGTGCCTTTACTTTAATTTTATGTTGCCTCAGAATGCTTATTTTTATATTTTAAAATCATTTTTTGTGACTCGCTTCTTTCCTTTTTTATGTGAGGTTTCAAAATCCTTTTTCACATCACGAAAAAGGATTAAGACAGCTCATGAAAAAGAAGGACTTTCTTACATCCTTTTTCATGAGATGACCAAATCCGTTATTGCCACCAAATTCCTTTTACATGAAATGGCATAATTCTGTTTCATTATGTGAAAAATGATTAGGACCTTCTCCGACCAGATGGCCCTGCCAGTAATCCTTTTTTGTGAGATGTCATAATCCTTTTTCATGATGCAAAAAAGGATTTTGATACCTCATGAAAAAGGAATTTGTCTGGCGAAAAAGGAATACTGGTACAGCCATCTGGTCAGAGAAGTCCTAATCCTTTTTTGCATCATGAAAAGGGATTAGAACACCTCATAAAAAAGGAATTTGCTGACAAAAAAGGATTAGCACATTCCACGAAAAATGATGCCTTTCTTAAAACCTTTTTCGTGAGATGATCAAATCCTTTTTTGCCAGCAAATTCATTTTTCAAGAGATGACATAATCCTTTTTTGTGATGCGAAAAAAGGATTAGGACTTCTTGGACCAGATGGCCCTGCCAGTTATCCTTTTTCATGAGATGTCAAAATCCTTTCTCGTGATGCAAAAAAGGATTTGGACACCTCACAAAAAAGGAATTCATCTGGAGAAAAAGGAATACTGGCTGGGCCATCTGGTCAGTGAAGTCTCTAATCCTTTTTTATTATGCTAATTCCTTTTTCGTGAGACATCATAATCCTTTTTCGCATCATGAAAAAGGATGACAATGTCTGATGAAAAAGGATAACTTTAGTCCATAACTTTGTCAACTTTTGTGATTCTGACCCCATATTTTCAACAAGGCCTTTTGGGAACCCCCATCTTATGAACAAAACAACTGCCATTACACAACTCTCACCCAAAAGGTGATTTTGCACTAGGTTGCTGAATTAACCTTTCAGGTAGGATTTGTGTAATGGCAGTCATATTGTTCATGAGGTGGGTTCCCCCAAAGTCCATGTTAAAACCGTGGGGTAAAAATGTGAAAAAATAGCAGAGTTATGATGATTCATTGGAACTGTGCAAAGCACTCTCGTAAATTTGTCAATTTAAAATATTTTGACCCCAAATTTGGAACATAGAATTCTAATTACCACAGTAAATATATGCTACAACTGTCATTTTTCAAATCCTGGCTGAAATGAGTTTTCACAGCTGCGGCACAAAAATGGCAATGCAGTTGCGCAGAATTACGTTTCAGTGGGGATTTGAATATTTTCACACTGGGTACATCAGGTGGGGTAATAACATGGCTATGATGACAATTGCATCACTCTAGGCCTATAGATGAAAGTGCAGGGCCCTTCCACAGGTAAGTACATATGTGCATCTATGGAGGAATTGGCGTGCAGGGACCGGAGTGCCCTGAACTCCTACAAGCACATTAGGATATGATTACACTATCTCAAAAAGTAAGGAAATAAATTGTACAAAACTTCATTAATGCATTAGTTAGGATTAAAGCAACAAAAGCAAGAAAATGTGGTGTTAGGGTTTCCAACCCTAACACCCGCTCCTCCCACCCTTCACAGGTGAAGAGGCATTGGGGCAGCATTGGGGTCATCAGCCCTAACGCTCACTCCATTATCCTATGCTGCATCCACCCAGCTTATTTTCTAATGCAATGTGGAGAGAATCAATATTGATGACTCAAATGCCCCAATGCCTCATCATCTGTGAAGGGTGGGGGTGGGGTGAGTGTTAGGGTTGGAAACCTAATGACACATTCCCTACTTTTGTCACTTTAACCTAACTGATGTATTAACAAAGTTTTTTGCAACTGATATATATATATATGTGTGTGTATGTATATATATATATATATATATATATATGTCGATGTACCGCTGACATCCCAGTGCACTCTACCTGCAGTGCTAGGGAACACTTAGGCTATAACAGGAGCAGGCATGACAGGAAGGAACAGGGTGGGCAGGGAAGGGTGACCAGGAATAAAACAAGGATGACGTGGTGGGAGGAGTGCAGCAATATTGCAGTATGGTGGCCTTTGGTAAAGCCAGTGTTGGTGGGTGGTGGGAACAATGTTCTCTTGCATGTGCAGTGACATCACTGCTCCTCCTAGCTGCTCACAACTCATCTAATTCACCTAAAGCAATTCTCATTCCCATTTTGAATCAGCTGATGACTGAAATTTGCATATCAAATACGACATGAGAGAACACATTAAAACATGCTGAAAATAACTTTTCCCACCGTCCCCCCACATTCATACACCATATGCAATTGTACAAATCATGAATTGCTTTTGTTAATCTGATGAAAATATAACTTTCTTTCGTGATCTGCCATGACAATGTTCTGAATTTATTTACAGCACCTTGTAATCTATTTATTTAATTTATTTATATAAGTTTAGGAATTACAACCCTTTGAGTCAGGGACTCATTTGCAAAAGCTCCATGTCATACATTGAACAGTGGACAATAGAGAGGTATAAACAGTACATAGATAAACAGAGATAAAGAAAATAGGATAATACATAAGTAGAGAAAAAAACTACACCACAGGTGCATAAATTACAAATCATGTGCTAAGAAACAGTGGTAGACAGTTTTCAAATGGATACTAGCACAAATATAGGAGTTATATGCAATCACAATAGTAGTTTGATATAATATGGGTATGCAGTACAGGTTTAAAAGGTCCCAATCTAGGAGTGGAGAGGACAGTGTCAGTGAGGGAGTTCATCCATTGTGGCGCCCTGAAACAAAAGGATCTTTGGAAGACGGTGGTCCTGGTGAACGGGGCACGAAATGTAATGAAGTTAGAGTGTCTTGTGGCCCGCATCGGCGAGCATGTTTGTAGAAGCATGAGACAGTCTGGAGGGGCTAATCCTAGTTGGATTTTTTTGGACAATAAGCAGGTCTGATAAAGTAAGTGCCCCTGGAAGTTTAACCATGATGACTGTTTGTAAAGTTCGCAGGTATGTGTGAGGCGATCACAGCCAGTGGCAAGATGGCAGACTTTGTTAAGTGAGCGCTTAATACTGGACAAGGCAGTGTCAGAGGCAGCGCCATATATGACTATGCCATAGTCAACCAAGGAAAGGATGGAGCTAGAAATGGCTAAACGGAGGCTGTCAGAAGGGAGGTAGGGCCTGTTTATATATAGGAGTCCAATCCTAACATTTATAGCAGAGCAAGTCAAAGCTATATGCTCCCGGAATGTAAGGACCGATTCCAGGGTGACCCCTAAATGTTTAAAGCTGGTGACTGATTCCAGCATGGTGCCCTTGGAATTTAGTATAGATAGTCCGGTCGTGTTGTGTTTGTGTTGAGGTGGGCGAATAGCATGACCTTCTTTTTTTTGTAGTTGAGGACAAGTTTATGGGAGGTAAACCATGATTCAGTTTCAGTGAAAGAGTCCTGCAAGGCTTGTTGGAGCTGGATAGGGTCAGGATGCTGGCCAAAGATCACAGCATCATCTGCATACAAGAGCAGGCATTCAGTGGAGGCCAGGGGGAGGAAGTTTAGGTATAGGGAGAAAAGGAGCAGGCCAAGGATGGACCCTTGAGGGACACCAGACCGTACTGGAAGGCAGGTGGAAAGGGTGCTATTAATTTTAACTTGCTGGGTATGGCCATGGAGATAGTTAGAGAACCGATCAGTAGTCTCCCTGGGAAACACCAACAGAGAGGAGTGAGTATTTCAGCGTGATGTTATTAACGGTATCAAAAGCCTTGGAGAGGTCAATGTAGACAGATCCAGCCAGGGCTCCCTAGTCAAGGGCTTCATGAATGAATGAGGTAAACTCAAGCAGGGCAGAAGTGGTGTTGTGTCCTTTCCTGAACCCATGCTGCCATTGGCACAGTAGTGGGTGCGAGTCCAAGTAGTCAGTAAGTTGATTAGCAGCTATTTTTTCCAGGGCCTTTGAGAGGGGAGGGAGTATAAAGATGGTCTATAACTACTACAGGAGGTACGGTCCCCATTTTTATGAATTGGGGTGATGACCGCGCCCTTTTCCATAGGGTAGGATAGAGAACTGCCCTAAGTAAAGGGACATGTTTAGTATTTTAGTTAGTGGGGTTAGGACGGCATCCAGGGTTAATGAGAGCAGTTTTGCATCAAGAGAGTCACTACTCTGCCTTGTCTTACCCAGAAACTTGGAAAAGATACGGGCGAGCGACACTAGAGGAGACCATTCTAAAGTAGAAAGGAGGGGTACTTGGTGGTGGTGGAAACTGTCCATTGCTTGTGGTAAAGAAATCAGAGGAGAGGATAGAGCTGAGGTCAGAGAAAGACGCATTGAAGGCATTAATCATCTTACTAGGGTCTTGGGTGGACACACGCCATCGATGACAATCATGGAGGGGGGAGGGGTGGGAGACTTGCTGCTTAGTTCCTTCATATTAGCCCAGAATCTCTTTCCATCTCCCCAGGTGGCAGTAAGGTTGGACTGATAGAAGGCTGCTTTAGCCTTGTGGATAGCCCAGGTGCATGAGTTTCTGGCGGCATGGTACAGCTGGCGATCCGAGAGGCAACCAGAGTGAAGGGCACAGTGCCATAGGTTAAATATCATAATGGTTTATGGACAGATGAGGAAACTTGTTTCAATAAGTCAAAATATAATGAGTTTCATTCATGATTTGCCCTAAATATGTTTATCATTTTCTTTGCGCCTGCATCTCCAGTTCTTCTTCAGTCCCTTTCCTTTCAGTGTCAGCCTGGGCTGCTAATATTTCTGCAGCCTATCTGTGAGCAGATGGATTAAAAGTAACTACTGAAACAACTAGTTTTACGAGGGTGGTTCTGAGTGTTACTGCTTTTTAAACTTTAACTCACTGTCCCATGGCATATTTAAGAAATCACTCAATTTTATTCAGGGTGTTAGCTTGGACACCGTTTCTTGCATATGGAGCAAATTATGAAGCATATGAGCTGGAGCCAATTTGTAAGTTTACTGAAGTATAACCAAAGCAATGTGACTGCCTTGCAAGTTGAGACCCTTTGATTTTTAACATTGTGCTCTTATTAATATAAAATGAAGCATGTTTACATTTTTTTAATTATGTGTAATTAATGCTTTAGTGAAGCTGAGGGCTTAAAAAGATTTTTCCAGATTTGTGTTATTATAAATCGAATATTCTAGTACTAGTGATAGTGTATGCGCATTGCCTTTTCATGCATCACTTGTAGTATCACTACTGCTCTAAACCAAACTATCTATAACCATTATAACTAAGCACCAGTTCATATATATAGGTACGCCAGCATGAGCACCGATTCTAGACTAGCATAGACTTACACATGTCCCAGTGCAAGAAGAGAGCTGGCAATAAGGGAAAGCTGTCTAGTTCTTCACTGCAGGGAAGACTGTCTAAGTGAGGTGAAGACACAGTGGTTAAAGAAAGGAGAAGATTCAGCTTTCCTCTCAAAAAGTTCAGTTTATAAGAAGACAAATTCAAGGAAAGCAAATAGAGTAGCTTCAACTGGATTCACAGAACAATTTATTATATAGGGTCTTCCTTGTGGGGTATCTTTTTTGTAATCTCCTTTAATAGTTGTGTACCTGTTTTTTCAGTGACATTTTTATATTTATACATTCTTTTATACGGCTTATATATTCTTATATTTTTATATTTCAGATGTGTTGTGGAAATGCATACCATGAATGGTAGACAATTAAGTAATCAAGGCCAGGTTAACAGGAATAAAGTGACTAAAAGGGTAAAGTTACCTCAGAATCAGTTAATTACAAGAACTTTAAAAACTTCAACACCTAATAGCCAGAGTGCACAGGACATGATATGACCCCCCCATCTGCCCCTGTAATGGGAAATTGCATTTTTTTCCTTTTTTTTTCATTGGAAAATGACATAAGAAAAATTGACTCCAGAAGAGTTAATATATTTCAGTCAGCTGTAGAGTGACACGCTGATTGATACACACTCTAAACCTCCTTAGCTTCCCAACTGCTTTTCTCAGCTCTCTTCTGCTCCTAAAATGCCAAAGCAGCACTGTCTGTAACAGGAAACTACCAGAGAACTCAAGCACACAAACTGTGCTCTGCTTCAAAGGGTGATTCACTCAAATGCCTGGAATTCTCTGTGCCCTTAGACCTGTTCCTTCCGAGTGCTGTTCGCAGACCTCTCAATTGGCTGCATGACTCCTTTCAACCTTAATGCTCAGCTCGCCTGCTTCATGGGTCTTCAGTCCACCAGTGCTTCACAACAGGACACTTTCTCCAGACTTATGTTAAAAAGGCAAAGGCAATTGGAGGGTGGGGGGGTACCACTAGACACCAGGAACAGATTTATTATTTACTGGGACTGTGATCGGAGTGTGGGTGTGCCACTAGATGCTGAGAAAATGGTGGCCCATGGCTACTACTGCAGCCTGCAGCACCAGTTCCAGCTACGGCTGCTGAAGTCAAGAAAATCTTGCTGTTCTAATTCAGAGAACTTGGGTCAAGGGCTCCTCTCGCTAAGCTGGGCACTGGGATTTTGGGTGCCCAGTAGAAGTATTTCTGGCACTTATTGTGAAAAACAAACATCAGGACTAGCTAACTTGGTCCTGTTTAGCTAGCTTCTGATGTTTGTTTATTAAAATCCCAGCAGTTTTATGTGTTTTCCACATTTGTTAGTTCATGGATAACATTAACAAGATGGCAGTTGGCATGAGCAGGTCTGAAAACATTAACATTTAAAGCCTAATAACTCTGGAACCCTTTGATATTTTTTCACCAGACCTGTCAAAGGCAGTAGCCTGAGACATGACACATGTGCCCCGCACATTTGGGGCAAAAAATCCTTTCCATGTAGGCTATATGCGAGAGCACAAAAAACAATGGTAACGATAGGAAAAAGGTTTTTTTTTCAAAAAATGATACATGCAGATCTCAGAAATTGCACAAGCTGCCATCACAACATTTCCACACATCAAGACCTTGCCTCCTAGACAACACATACAGAAATGTCAGCTCATTTCGTCAAAGAGAGGCAACGATATTAATGTGAAAAACTTGAGGTTTAACATTAAACCGGCTACTCAAACCTAACTATAGGGGCACTACCATACCCTATTGGCACAGTAACACCACTATAGTTAGGGTTAAGTAGGATGTTTAATGTTAGACCCCTAACTTTGCACTTAAATAGCTTCACCTCTGTTCAACAGATTTGCACAAAAGTTTGCATGTGCAGTCAGGGGCAAAAATCTCTTGAACTTCTAAGTTTTCTTCTGGTTGGATGTGCAGATTCTGTGATCTGTATAGTGTGTTTTCTATGAAAAATTGGGGGTTTTGATGCTTGTTTGTCATTGTCTAGCACCCAGACAGTTTCAAATTTTGGTCAGTAATTTTTAGGGTAGTGAGGGCTTGCCACATAATCATGCCTTTCATTGGTTTGGTGAAAACATATTAATCTGTTCCCAAGTTGTAAGGATTTCACATTTCAGTTCTGAGCATGCTCAGTAGCATCTTTTGGATAGATGTTAGATACCCTACTAAGCATGTTCAGAACTGAAATTTCAAATCCTTATAACTTGGGAAAGGATTTATATTTTGTCACCAAACCAACAAATTACACCATTCAGGTGTAAGCCCTTTCTACCCTGACAATTTCAGACCAAATTCCAAACCTTCTGCACTTTATATATGGTAGTGTCACTATAGTTAGGGCTCAGTATGCTGTTTAATGTTAAGCCCCAGCTTTGCACTTTAAGAGGTTCCCTCCCATTCAATGGATTTGCAAGAAATGTTGAACCTACGATTTGGGGAAGGGGACAAAATCTCTTGACATGCTAAGTTTCGTTCTAGTCTTATGTGTGGATTCCAAGATCTGTATAGTGCATTTTTAGAAAAAAAAATTTTTTTATTGTAATTGCCTAGTGCCCAGATAGTTTGGAATTTTGATCTGAAATTTTCAGGGTAGAAAGGGGTAGCCCCAGAATGGTAGCTTTCATTGTTTTGATTAAAAAAAATATTAATCCATTCCCAAGTTATATGCATTTGAAATTTTGGTTCTGAGCATGCGCAGGTAGTGTGTTCCATGGCTCAATTATCCTTTCCTAGAAAGTGTTTTCTGAGACCCCTCTTGAATTTCCCTTCCCTCAGCTTCCATCCATGCCTTCTTGTGTTTGAGTTGGGAGCCCTGGTGAAAAGTTTAGCATAGGGCACTGAATTTAATCCCCTCATGTACTTAAAGGTTTCTATCACATCCCCTTTCCCTCCTAGTCTCAACTGAGTACATGTTTAATGCCTCCAGCCACCTTTCACACGGCCACCTCTGGAAACCCTATATCATTTAGGGTGCCCTTCTCTGAATGGTTTCCATCCTGTCCTATCCTTTTTAAGGTATGGTCTCCAAAACTGTACAAAGTATTCCAGATAGGGTCTCACCAAGTGTCTGCATAGTAGAAGTATCACCTCCCTATGCCTACTATCAAATCCTCTACCTATGAACCCAGCATTTTGTTGGCCCTACTATATGCTGCATTGCACTGGCTGGCTTGTTTAAGGGTGTCACTAATGATAACTCCTAGGTCCATTTTCCTTTTCTGATGCACTGAGTTTGACCCCACTTAGCCAGTAGGTTGTTCTTGGGTTATTCTTGCCAGTATGCATCACTTTACATTTCTTGGCATTAAATTTCAACTGCCAGATACCAGACCATTGATCTAACCCTTTCAAATCATTTTGTAGGATTTCCACTGCTTCTTTGCTGTCCGCCCTTCCCCCAGTTTAGTGTTGTCCATGGACTGTGCAATCTTGCCCTGGATACTTACTCCTATGTCGCTGATGAACACATTTAACAGGACTGGACCTAAGGCTGAGCCCTGCGGGACCCCACTTGTCACCTCTTCCTCCCTCCCCTGACCTCTCTCTCCATTTACTACCAACCGTTGCCTCCTGCCACCCAGCCAGTTTCCCACCCACTAAACGATGCAGCTTGCTATGCCCAGATCCTCTAGCTTCTTCAGCAAGCATTTATGTGGCACTGAATCAAAGGCCTTGCTGAAGTTGAAATAGAGGAGGTCCACTGGTCAGCCACTATCCACCTCCCTAATCACCCAATCAAAGAAAGTAATCAGGTTTGTCTGGCATGATCTGCCTACCCCAAAACTGTAGTGTTTGTCATCCTGTAGGCCATACTTATCCAAGTATTTTACTATGTTTCATTCAATCAGGGCCTCCATTTGCTTTCCTAACCCTGATGTGAGCCTGACCAGTCTGTGGTTACTGGCTTCCACCTTGCTGCTACCCTTATGTATGGGTACCACGTTGGCTCTTTTCCAGTTGTTAGGTATGACTCCTGTCTGGAGCGAATGGTTAAACAGATGTGCCAAGAGGTCTGCTAACTCACTCACCATCTCCTTAATTATCCTTGGATGTACTCCATCCCCACTGAAAGATTTGTCTTTACTGTATTTAAACTCTCAAGCACCTCCTTTATACTGTCTGTGGTAATAATTGGTGTTTCCCTTTTTGGCACTCACTTACTTTGTGCTGCAATGCTGCAGCCAGGCATTGGGTCCCCATGTTCCTTGGTGAACACTGAACAGAAGTACTTGTTCAAAACGGTGGCCTTCTGACTGTTATCTTCCACTATCCTATCCTATCCCCCTTCTCTGATTCTAACTACACCTTCACCCTTCCTTCTCTTTTCTTGTAAATATCTGAAAAACTGTTTGTTCCCTTCCCTGGCACCTTTAGTTATCTGACGTTCTGCTGCCTCCTTTCCTTGCCTTACTGCCATCTTAGCCTCCTTATTCTTCAGTACGTATTTTTGCCACAGATCATTTCCTGGCTTTCTTTTGAAGTTGTAGAAGGCTACCCTCTTGGCCTTGATGGCTATCTTAACTTGATTTGTGAACCAAATAGGGCATTTGTGACTGTTTATTTGTATCCCTGTCCTTACACATACCTTTGTGGCCTCTAAGATGGTTTGTTTAATAGTTCCCCAAATGTCTTCTACTTCAGAATATTGGTGTATCCTAGTCAGTTTATCTCTTACTAGTTCCCACATTTTATTGAAATTAGCCCCTCTAAAATTGAAGACTTCAGCCCTGGACTGAGATTTGCTGTCCTTCATGGATATTTCAAAACCCAAATGAGTTATGATCATTGTTCACCAGTGGCTCCCTAACTCTGACTGCCTTGACTTTTTCTGAGTTAGTGAGGACCACACCCAAGAGGCTGTCCTGCCTAGTTGGCTCAGTGACTAACTGTGTGAGAAAGCAATCCTGTAAGGCTTCTACCACCAATTGACTCCTCGATATTCTAGCCCTTGGAATTCCCCAGTCCACATTTGGCATGTTTAGGTCCCCTACTACCACTAGTTCATCTTTTAGTGACATTTCTTTGATTTTCTACAAAAGTTCTATATATCACCACAACATGGATTTTCTTTCCTGAAGCTGAACTAAGCTGCACCCACAGGGACTCCACCCCTTCTCTGAGGCTCACATCACAAGATGTGGCTGCTGTCCCTTCCTTAACTTAAAGCACTAACTACCTTCCCTTGCACCCCTCCTGTCCCTGCTGAAAAGTGCATAACTGGGGGCCGCAAAATCCCAATTGTTGTTAGATGCCCAGGTTTCTGTGATAGCCACAAGATCTATACAAGTCTCTGCCATCCATGCCTGAAGGTCACTTGTCTTGTTCCCCAGGCTTCTGGCATTAATACACACCCCCATTCAAGAGCCTGTGGCTGAATCAATGCTTCTACTAGCTAGTGTATTCCTGTGCATCCCAGTTCCCAGGACCCTTCTCTGGTTCTTTAGTACCCTTTTCTGCTTATTATTGTTGCACCTGTGGTGTGATTCCATATATTCTGATTGCAGGGGAGTGGTGACTAAGTTCCCATCTTCTAATCAATTGCTGATAGGTTTCCTAGCACCATACTAATACACATACTTGGGTAGGTGTTTACTGTTAAACCCCATAATTTGCACTTTATTAGCTTTGCCCGGTTCAACAAATTTCAACAGATTTACATGAAATTGAGCATGCATGGTCTGGGGACCTCTGATGTGCCATGTTTCATTCAAGTCAGATGAGTGGATTCCAATATATACATAGTGAATTTTTATGCATTTTTATGAAAAATCATATTTTTTTTTTGCATTTTTTTGCTGTTTTTTTTTTTATCACCTAGTACAAAGATGGTTTGGAATTTTGCTCCGAAATTTTATGGTAGATAGGGATTGACCAGGAATGGTGCCTTTCATTGGTTTGGTGAAACAATATTATTCCATTACCAAGTTTTATACAGATTTGAAATTTCAGTTAAGAACGTGCTCAGTAGTGTCTTTTGAGGTAGATGTTTTATACCCTATTGAGCACGGTCAGAACCAAAATTTCAAATCCTGGGGCCAGATTCCAGAAGGGCATATGCCAACGTAAGGTGAGATATGCCAAAACCCCGTATTTCACTACTTACACCAGGTGATACATCAGCCACTATTACAAGAGGTGAGATGCGCCTTGGCATCTGCAGGCTGTGACAAATGCAGGATGTGCCAACAATTACGCCGCAGCCTGCAACACCTGGCACAACTGTGGGTTATGACAGCAACCTAGTCCAGTTCCATTAAGGAGGCTGTCATCACCGCAAGCACAATCACAGAAACCGCAGTGGTATGGCTAAGTTAGAACAGCCCCAAGCTGCTCTAAGTGGCAACTGATGGTGCCATCCATTGGCTGCCCACCTCCTGGCACTGCGACAATGGCACAGATGTGTTCCCTGTACCCCCAAGGCATACCCCTGCCAATGCCCCCAAATCTCGGTGACCCCGGGGGTCCATTCTTCAGTGCGCCCCCAGACACCTGTGCCTCTTGTCATGCTCCCCATGTCCCTTGTGCATATCTCATTGTTCTGGGGCTGGGAGAGCTTTGGGGGGCTGCTGGTAGCTGGCCGTGACTTGTGACATGTGGGTAAGTTATACCATGCCCATGCCGTTCACCTACATATGCCGTAACCCACATGCAGCAAGTGCCAGGATCCTGCTGCTCTTGGAATGTGGCACAGGGTCCCTGGCATAGAGGTAACTGGTGTAACTCGCAACTGTATGCAAGTTATGCCTGCCATCTTGGGATTGGGCCCCATATAACTTGGGAACAGGTTATTAGTTTCACCAAACCAATGAAAGGTACCATTCTGAGGAAAGCCCTTTCTGCCCTGAAAATGTGTGACCCTAATTCAGAACTATCTGGGCTGTGCATATATTCATATATGTGTGTGTGTGTGTGTGTGTGTGTGTGTGTTATATATATATATATATATATATATATATATATATATGTATATATTATCGTAGTATGGTAGTGCTACCACAGTTAGGGTTGAGGAGCCCTTTTAAGGTTAAATGGTCAAATTTTGCACCTTAATAACTTTGCCACCATTCAACAGATTTGCCTAGAATTTGGAATGCATGATCAAGAACCATACATCTTTGGATCTGCCAACTTTTGTACTGGTCAGATATATGGCTGTGGAGTTATTAAGCATGATCTGTGTGTGCTTTTTTTCACTTTCTGGTGAATTCTTTGCTCACGCCTACAGGTTGCACGGTTTGTGCGACTGGTCCGAAAACTTCAAGGATCATGTGGCCAGGGTCCCTGATGTGCCTTTCAAAGATTTCGTGAAAAAATATTAAACAGTTCAAAAGTTATTAAAAAAACAAGTTCCCATTATGAGTCAATCAGAAAAGTTAACAAAAAGTTTAAAAGTGTCGCAAATGCAGTTTTTACTTTTGCAAACGACCCTTTTACTTTCACAAATTCACCATTTTGTTTTCAGTTGGTGATCAGAAAAATGCTTGCCATTTAAATGTGGAACCCTCTAGCAAGACAATTCTTTTTGTGTTCACCTAGTCAGACCCTGAGGATGCTAGCCATGTCTTTATTTTGGGGTGGAACACCCTAGAAATATGTTTTTCAAATTTCTGGAAAAAGTAGTGTCGCACTCACGGCACTTTCGCAAATGCTTGTGAAAGCTTTCGCAAATCACAACACTACTTTTTCAGACTAAGCCACCCTGCTGCAAAATAATGGTTTGGTCTTTTGAGCTGAAATTTGGAGGAAACCCAGCCAACATCACAAAAATGTGCCTTTTGGTGGTTTGGTGAAAAAATATTGCATGGCTGCAAAGTTATGGTACTCCAAAGTTGGCATTTTTTCCCATAGACTAACATGGTGATGTACGCTGCTCTTTCGGGACTCGTATCTTGAAAACGATGCAAGATACAGATTTTTTTTGCAAGTTGCGGCTATATAATAAAAAAAACTTAGCCAAGAAAATCATGATTTTTGTGAAATTTAAATTTTTTTTCTACGTCATGCTGTTGCTGAGATATTAGCAATTAAGTACTTCTAATGCTCGTTTTAAGATTCGATACTCATTACAATGCATACATTCTTTGTATTTCTCTATGCACCTGTTCAGCAAAAACAGGGTATGTGCTTCCATTACTGTTACAGTTACTGTTTCCACTTGCGTTTATGTCCCCATTTGCATTACCGTTACCATGTATGCCACCGTGTGCGTTCCCCTTTGCATTTTCATTTGCGCTTGTGTTTTTGTTACTGTTACCATTTGTGTTTCCACTACTGTTTCTGTTTGCATCACCGTGCACATTGCCATTGGCATATCCGGCAGCCCTTTCGTTTGCGTTTCCGTTTCTCTTTCATTTTGCATCTTCCTTACTGTTACTCTTACTATTTGCATTTGCAATTGAGCTACTGTGCCCATGCGCATTACGGTTTGTGTTTCCATATGCGCTTGCATTTCCTTTTGCGTTTCTGTTTCCTTTGCTATTATTGTTGCTGTTACCGTTACCATTTGCATTTACAATTGCAGTACTATGCCCGTGCATTTCCATACATGCTTCTGTTCCCATTTCCATTTCTGTTTCCTTTGGCATTATTCTTCATGTTGACTTTGCCATTTGCATTTACAATTGTGGTACCGTGCCTGTGCACGTTATGGTTTGCGTTTACATGTGCGCTTGCGTTCGTATTTCCATTTCTGTTCCCTTTCACGTTCTTTTTGCTGTGACACTTAACATTTCCATTTAAAATACCACTGCCATCACTGTTCATGTTACCACTTGCATTTTTGTATGCACTTCAATGTCCGTTTGCATCACTGTTTGCTTCGGCATCACTTTGCGCTTGCCATTCTATTAATGTTTCCTTTACCATTTACGTTTCTGTTACCATGTGCACCACGGTTGGTGCTTCTGTTTGCCTTGCTATTCCTGTTACTATGTCACAAGACATCAAGAAGGGCCCTGCGCTCCCGCTGCTGTATTACTTTCACTATTTCTCGTCATCATTCTCAAAAAGAAGGGAAATTAGAGGCAAAACAAATCAGTTTAATGCATCAATTAGGGTTGTTCCACAGTGACAAAGTGGAAATTCAGTGTTAGGGTTGAAACCCCCCATTGACCCTCCAGCCCACCCCCAACCAACATCAGGGTGCATGTTGGGGTCATCGGTCCTAACTCTTACTCTATTCTCCTATTCCTCAGCTTCTTTACACATGTGACAGGGTGAGAGTTAGGGTTGACAACCCCAACATGCACCCCAATGCCAGTTGGGGGTGAGCTGGAGGGTCAAGGGTTTCAGCTACAAACATGGCCCTCGCTAGTCACTGTGGAATAACCTAACTGATGATTAAATGGAGTTTTGCCTCATATATATATATATCATGGCAAAACCCAGTTTAATGCATCGGTTAGGGTTGTTCCACAGCAACAAAAGTGAGGAAATTTGCTGTTAGGGTTGAAAACCCTAACTGAATCCCCCAGCACGACACACACACACACACACACACACACATGCAAGTATGGGGGAGGACCAAGTTAACACAACCAATGACAGACATCCAGCAGCAGATGACAGAAATAACAAACAATTGTCTAAATGTACTACGAGACATCCCCACCCCCCTGACCAGGTACTGCATGCTCAGTGGAGATCAACAGCAATACTGAGGCCATGTACAGCAAACGTACACATCCCTGATTGCAGCTGCACACAACGTACCACACTTAGTAGTTGCATGGCCTTACCTACCGATGCCCCACACCACACCACACCACTTGTGGTGGGTCACCTGAGCAACAGAGTTCAGCAAAACCAAGGAGTTGTACAGGTATAATATCTCTGATTATAACAAGGGTTTGAGAAATGCAGCTTTCTAATTGACTGTAAACATTGTAACACCATTATGTTTAGTTTTTATTAACATACATGTAGAGCCTAACCATATGATAAACATGGTTTAATGTTGTTTAAAAAACAGTTTTATTATGATAGCAATAAGCCACTCCCAGGTATTATGTTAATGGTCAGTTTATCACTGTCTAGCGACATGTGGCACTCGGCTATGCCTCATTCAACATTAAACCCCTACAGGGTGATTAACAGACCATTTTACATAACTGTTGGTAATGCCTTATTGCTTAATTGTCTTTATAAGTAGATACTCTCCCTCTGCTAGGCACTGCAGCAGCTTTGCAACACAGTGTCCCACCCACTTACACCATACACTGTCTAGTTATTGGAGAATGGCTGTGAATATGAACTCATGAAGATGAACAGTGTAACTTGATCATTACAGTCATCAAAACCCTAGTGTGATTATAACTGACAGAGTCAGTGATAGAGGATAACCCCTGCTGTCCTAGTACACTTACCTCATTGTGAGTTAAATCAATACTAAAAGACATTCAGTTTATATCTACACCATACCTACTTGATTCCTGTAGTACCACAATTAACATAGTTATCAGTTTGATAGCATCAGTGACAGAAGTGTGGCAAACCCAAATAGTAGGCGCACAGCCTGAGTATGAAACAACTGTTAAAATCACACTGTGTCCATAAGTGGCACAGATCACTCATTGCAGCAATAGTAAATGTATTACTATTTGAATAAGTTAGTCATCACAGATGCAATGAGATTGTCTTTATCAGGTACAAATATACTCAGTAAGTGCCTGGGAAAATCTCTCCTATACATCTCCGATACAGGTACATCATTGTTGGCTCAGTAGTGCTATGATATTTAGAAGTTGCTTGGCCTGATCCATGCAATTACAATGTTTCTTACAAAGAATACTTACTGCATCTTTAGTATTGAAACACAGTGAAGGTCTATGTATGTACATCAGCAGTACACCTTCATCAATAAGAATGCATACGACACTGGCAATGCAATTTCAGAGAGTTGAACGAGAATACTTTTCATACATTTACATCAGCCTCTCTATGTTGAGTAAACCATTGCAGTAAATGTACTACTATGTAAATCACCTACTAAATGTATCACTACTTTTATCTTGAGCATGCTAGTGTCTTGTAGTTAATTTATGTGCTTCTCTTAATTTATGTATACTCACTAGAGTTAAAACCTTTCTACAACTGTCATCATGCACCTTCAGCATTTATATTGAATAACGCACAGTACCAGTTGTGGTGGTGTGGGGCATCGGTAGGTAAGGCCATGCAACTACTAAGTGTGAGTACGTTGTGTGCAGCTGCAATCAGGGATGTTACGTTTGGTGTACATGGCCTCCAGTTTTGCTGTTGATCTCCACTGAGCATGCAGTACCTGGTCAGGGAGGTGGGGATGTCTGTAGTACATTTAGACAATTGTTTTATTTCTGTCACCTGCTGCTGGATGTCTGTCATTGGTTGTGTTGACTTGGTCCTCCCCCATACTTGCATATGTGTGTGTGTGTGTGTCTGTGTGTGTGTCATGCTGGAGGGATTCGGAGGTAGGGGTTTTCAACCCTAACAGCGAAGTTCCTCACTTTTGTCGCTGTGGAACAACCCTAACTGATGCATTAAATGGAGTTTTTTGCCATGAATATCCTGTCTTTTTCAGAACTATTACTCAGCATATTACATGATTTATAGTTGTAAGAATAGTGCACATACATAAAAAAAAGTTCCAATATCTGAAATACTTCAACTCTTGTAGTTGCATTTACTGTTATTAACAGTAACAGTAGTTAACTGTGAATCATATTGTTTTTATTACTTTATTAATTGTAATTTGTCATTGTTATTCCATGTAATATTTTTTATGTAAAAGTGTCTTACTCCTTTTGTTTGTAAACACATATGTAAATAAAAAGATGTACATAACTAAAAGACAATATGACATGACAGGGACACCATTAGTTCATCTACTGAACAAATGGATATGTTACTGTAGTAACTTGAGATTTGATAAAGTGCTTGTACTACCAACTGAGGTGGTACCACCAATCATGTGAACAGCGGTGGAAGAGGTTTTCGTACTGAATACATAAGTTTGTTGTAGGTATACCAACACAGACATTTCACTGTTGTACTAGCAGGTACATACTTATCTTCATTATGATACACATATACATTCTGTAGCACACAGGTGTATGAAACAACAACAGTGTGCCACAAACAATTATAACGTAGCATTGTCACACATATAACTTATTTCTATGGCGAATCCCAACTCTAATACCACAATAGTGTGGTATGAGGTTTCACCAAATGAGAAAATCACAGTTGTATAAATCTTGTTAAAACTATTTTCAAGAAACATCTAGAACTACACAATAACACACAAACACAAAGTATAAATTCACTTTTTTTACTATAAAAATATTTATATATAAAAATTACAAACAAAAATATTTTTCTTTGTATAAACAATACAAAAATATATTTTCACACAAATAATATTCATACAGGCCAAAAAAATAATTAAACTGTGTATTGCATCAGCACACAAAAATAAATAATTAAAATACATTTTTTTACATAAATAAAAAATATATAAAAGTTTTATTTTGTTTTGTAACTTTTGTGCAACACTTGCCAGAGGTGTATGCACTGCTTGAGGCAATCAGGCTAGAAACTGGATTCGATGTGGGCGCAAACGAAGTGGAAGCTGTTGCGCCCTCCGGAGGAGATACTGGACCGCTATGAAGGGTGGCCAGTTTCACCCAGGGAAGCTGCAGGAACAGATGGTGTTCGTGGAGGTGAAGCACTGCTACTCGGCACAGCACCATCACCCACTGCTATGACTGGCTCTAGCACGAGGTTGACAGTCTGCTGCTGTGCATCCAAGAGAGACTGGATTCTGTCCAGCCTCTCAAGGATGACAGTGTTTTGTTCACGCAGTCTGCCAACCTCACGCGCGAGCTGTCTGTAGCAGCGGCAGTGGGCCGTGTATTTTTGCAGTCGCCGGAGCCCTACAAAGATTTAAAAAAAGTTATGATGAATATACAACACAAATGAAACAATTATGACTTTCAAATATTTTACTTCAAATATTTCTTATCTACTGCAATATCAGAAATGCATTCATTTCAAAGTTATGATAATAGTTTCAAGTATGATGCTAAACTACTTAGTATCTTATTTCTGTCTCTGTCAAACTTGATTATCTATATAATCTAATAAGCTGACAACATAAAAGATAGTTAGCTGTGGCTTAGAATACTACTCTTATATTTTCTTTCACTACTCATAAATATTCAGTATGTACATACTTTTGCATTATTGACACTATTATACCATACAATTGAAATACATCCTCATCAAGTGTGAGAATTTTACTTCACCATGTCTGCCTATAATGTGTCAGTCATGCGCTAAAAACAAAAACAAACTGACATTAACACTATCATAATATACTTTTCATGTGTACACAATCATGATCACTTTAATGATAGTTTGAAAGCAAACAACTTTTTACCCATGTTTCAGGCCCTCAACTTTACGTCACTACTTTAAATAATTAAGTCACTGATATGACATGCGCTCCAAAACCATACCAGACATCTTCAAGTACATAAAGAACATAAATGACAGATTTCTAGGTAGCATAACAATAAGACATTCAGACAAGTAACCTAAAACTTAAACTGCAGTATGGTAAAATCTACTCAAAATAAAGACATTTAATTCATTGCTGCACCGTTGGATGCCCATAATGTCTACATCACTGTGCTTTTGCACTGCCACATGGTAAAATTCTTCAAAACAATGTGGCTCAGCAGTAATAAGGTTCTTCAATGTACTATCTGACATTAAAGCAATAATGCACTCCACGGTAAGTGTTGTGGTGTGATAACGTTGCACCTGTCGTCATTAGACAAGAGGCCACAGGCGAAGTGAACTAATCACCCAAAAGTAACATTATCCCAGACAACTTACACACCCCAAAGGACATTATTCTATTATACAATGGCTATTGGTACTAATAAAACAAAAATTTTTACAAAAGTCTTAAAAGTATTTTACAATTTCATTTCTCAATGGTTAGGCACAATGAATAGAAAACAGTCCCACTGTAATGTTATTGTGTGTCTGCTATCTCCTGCTGCACCACCTCCCAGGAAAGTACAGCAGTCCACAAACTAAGATCCCAATATGGAACTGGGTAATATTTTTTAATTAGTAATTTTTTTTTTTTTTGAATGGGTTTAAAATCAACCACAGGGTGGCTGAGGAACCGTAATACCAGTTCTGGGTTGTTTGAGCACTTACTGATTTCAGGAATGCAGTACAGTTTGTGCACTCCCTATTTGAATGTGACTGTCATTTTATCGATAATTTGTTTAATTTACAATGTTCATGGTAACAGTGCATGAGTTTGACAAAGTGAGCGGTAATCACAGGACTGTGGCAATCTGAAAGGCCTCGTGCTCCTGCTGACGTGGAAATTGAAATGATGTCTAAAATGACATATTTTTTTTTAGTTAAAACATCTGTTTATAGTCAGGGATAATGTTGGTGAATATTTCTTTAGGTGTTTTGCCTGGCAAGTTGTACACAATTACTGTGCTGATGGACCAGCGGACACATATATTTAAATGCCGTCTATAATGACTTTTTTTTTTATGAAAATGGACACACTGTGTGTCAGTGGGGGACAGGGAGTTATTCCACTATATCTGCTGGAAAAATGAGCAACATAGGGACAATTTCACTGTCATGGCCAGCGATCACTATGCAGCAGTCGGAAGCACTCACAGTAGGTTAAAAGCGCTTGAGATTGAATGAAATGTGGGATTGCACTGTCAAGCAGCTACATGATAGTGACTTCTTGTTTTTCCAAAATCTTCTGGTCAGCCTAGTGCTGGGACTACAGCTGTGATGTTGTGCTGCGATAACATGATGCTTACAGTCCCACCAGTCTCAATAGGGCCCAGGCTTTGTCTTTGTGATGGTATAATATGAAATTAACAATTATCAATAATAATTGATTTGCTATCATTAACATTGATAGTGTAATAGTAACAAACTTTCTTACTGATGACAAAGGACTGCACCCTGCACAGGATGACAGGCATTAGTGTGTACCTCTGGCTATTAGATATAGCAGGGCAGAAAAGATGTTTTTATAGTGCTGTGAGAAAAAGACAGCTGTGCAGTACATTGCAGGAAAAAATAAATTACAGTGTTAAACATTTAGTATATAAATACACAACATTTTCAAACCTACTACAGTGTATGAAATATCTAATACCTGATTGTAATGATAGCATCTAATGCTCATCTACGCAACAAATGTTTAAATAGACATATTACCACCTTTACTCACATATAGTCTCACTGTTAATGTCTCTCACACTGTCTCAAAAAGTTATTTAGCATAGCAAACCAACAGCATCATATAGTAAAAGTATAAAACACATTTTGACAGTATAGTGCTCATTCAAAGTATGACACTGTGTGTTGCAAGGCCATGCATCATTGAATAATGTAGCAATGTGACATCTGTGGCCCAATATTTAACACAGTTTCACTACTCAAGAACTTGTTTAATAGCACCCAAACCCAGTAATACGACTGTGATGATGTAGTGGAATTTGCACCACTGCAAATAGTCACAGTACTCATTTACATGTGGTGAGACAACTTCCATAGTGCTATATGAAATGTGCGATATTCATGTTGTGACACAAACAGTCCATTATTCACTGTATTATTACTTTTATCGACATTCCTCAGTTCATGATCACCTTTTAAAAATACATATCTGACAGTGCACTGAACAGCATCACACTGGATTGTGAGAAGTAAGTATGAGGGCTGGCAAAGGCTGAAGACAGACACACTGCACAGCTATTTTAGTTTAACTGGGAAAAGGGTCATAGAAGACTACAAAAGGCACATTTTAACTTGTACATTGAAAAAAAAAACAAAAAAATCATAATTGGACACTTTCTGCATTGCACACCATTTGGAGGTCACTACAATATTCTCCCACCATGTTGTGTTTTTTTAGGTGGTTGGGTATCTGCAGGTAATCAGCGCATTGCCACCCTTATAAGGTCTAGCACAAATAAGTAAATAATGTCAAGTGATTGCCCCCCACAACAAACAAAAGAAAGTGGTACTGGCATGCAGCTAGGGAAAGGCACACACCCAGACAATTGCACATTTGCGGTGAGTATGCCAACAGACAGTGCACTCCCGTTCACACAGTAAGACAGCAAGGTGTAGTTATCAACAGGAGCATTGATCACCATGAATGTTGACAACCATAATGGTACTTCTCAAGCATGCAGATAATAGCAACAACAGATTTCACTTAGTGGTGGGCTGTAGCGGCTTCCTGCTTCACCTCCACATGTTCAAAAGCAGCAGCTTCCCGGGCTCTATTAAAGCAAACAAGTCAAAAATGATACATCAATAGATGAAATATCAAGGTAAAAGTGTTTTCTTTAAAATATCAATTTCTAATACTACATCATTCATACAACTATCATATGAACACATATCTCTTTACAGAGCAGCTGTCTCCAACTAGATGTATGTTGTTAACTCAGTATTACATGCATATAACAAGTCTTCTCATCTGCAAAAAGCCACACAAAGTTGAAATTATGACACCATGTATATATCTTTTCCAAGACAAATGTCCATCCAATCCAGAACAGTTAATATAAGAAATTCATTTTTTCTTTGCTGATTCCCTAACACTGTTTCTTCAATAACGTTTTTCTAAAAACTCAGAAATATATTATTGGTAGTATGCAGTGCAGAACAAGCAGTGCCTGCCCATCAATCGCAATACTTATAACATTGTCATAATGCATATTTGTTACACAGAAACATCTTAAAAACATTACATGTACCTTCAATCTACATACATGCATACCTAATTATATGACGATCTGTTCCTTAAACAGTTTTTAAATGTGAGTTATTATAATAAGAATAACACAAACACGATAATGTTACTGTTCACTCAATGACCCTCTAGCTGAATATGGCAGCCATTTATGTGTTATTAAGCATATTACCCCTACAGGGCTATTAAAACACATTAACAAACATGTAGATATTCTATGCTGTCCATTAATAACTATTGCAATAATAAAAATGAAACATTGGCAGGAGATATAGAAATAGTAAGTGAATAAGATCTAGGGACATGTCATAATTAGCAACAGATAATTAAGCAGCACACCATTGAATACCACTGAGACACCTACAACATTACAATTGGTTATCTATTACTCATTGTACATTAAACTCCACCACCAAAGTAGCAGGAGAAAGACCTCCCTCCCACAACACCACATCTACCGCTGGACATACATCCATTCTCAGATTCATGAAGAATAGTATTCCACTCACTGTAGTAATACCAGTTTGTTATAGTAGTAAAGGATCTTCTGCCATGGTGGCACTGCACATTCACTAGACTTGGTTACACCTTTTTGAAGTATTTTGGGTGGAATATTCAAAATGGTTTTCCCATAAAGCAAGCGGTTGCATGCGCATGACAAAATTCCACCATTCTGCGATATTCAGTAGAAGACAGTTAGCCACTGAAAACAGGCTGATCAATAGCGAATGCAAATGAATGCATGCTCAAGTGGAGGAAGGCGCATGAACTCCAGAACCCGATGATTCAGCTGGGCTGTGCAGAGTTGTAGCCACAACCCCAGCAAGCCTCCACGACTTGGAGGCAAAAAAAAACCCTAAGTCGAGGGCCACCCACAGGTGAGCTGCTGGATTGCAGGGTGAAACAGCAGCTACCACCTGTGCTGGCCCCTAACCCAGTCCCTGTGCCCCCTGCAGCCTGATTGCAGGCACCCAACTGTAATCCTCCACCCCTCCCAGTGGCCGACCGTGGGCATTGTAACCTCCCCAACACCAGGCGATTACTGGCAGCACTGTGGCTCCCCGAATGTATCCCTGGTGGTCCAGTGGACGAAATGCCTAATCGTGGGCAGTAAGTTTAATAACTCCCTAAAGATAGCCCTGGTGGCTAGTGTCCCACCCACCCACCCATGACACCAGTACACTCATCCCCTCACAGGCAGCGGGCAGCATCATCACCACCTGCCGCCTCGTCAACTGACTGCCCATGGGGCTGCACACCCATTGGTGCAGACCAAGAGCCAATGGGCATGCATCTCATACTGCACATCACAGTCCAGATTTGTGAATCAATTCATTCATTCAAAAATCTGAACTGTAGATGTACGGTATGAGGCTGCATACCATTAGCAGTACTCCCCACCAATGGATGCAGCCCTGCCGGGCAGTCAGTCAGCGGGTGGTGGGTTGGCAGGCATGTGGGATGCTGGCACCCACCAGCTGCTGGGGGGGAGGGTGGTGGAGCTTAGCGAGTGGGTGGTGTGGGTGGTACAGTACCCACCAGGGCTATGTTCAGGGAGGGGTTATTAAACTTACTACCTGCGATCGACCTTTTCGGTCCACTGGATCAGCAGGGATACATTCGGGGGGGCCACATTGCTGCCCACGATCGAGTTGTTGGGGGGGAAATTGAACCATGCCCGTGATCGGCCCAGTGAGGGGTGCTGCGGGGTATTCTACACTGTTTTGTCTATGATTGGGGTGCAGCAGGGCATTGTTCTCCAATGGCTGCAGCCTGTCAGGGCACCACGCGCAATTCCTCAGGGATCGGCAGACCTACATGGTAATGCCATGCAAATCACGACATAATCACATGCAAATGCCCCCACACTGCGGCTTGCATGAATTATACCCCATTTGCATGTCACGTTTTGAATATCAGAATTTTGCACATGGCGCAATGCTACTTATGCCACCGCAAGTTGAATGCTCCACTCTGTGAACTTCCGGTGGTGCAAGTTCCACTGCACATGCACAGTGGCTGTGGTGGGGGTGATATTCGAGAGTTGCTCAATAAGCGTAACTCCTTTGAATATCACCCCGGACACACAGCTGTGCAACTATTTTGCACAACACAATGGCTTGCGCGTATGAATGGCACAATTTGAATATCCCACCCTTTGTGTCATGAGAAACCCTCGTTTCTTATTTGTAAACAGCCTAACAAATTTGTGATAATAAAGTCTTACCATCGGAGTCAATCAAAATGACACTTTCGGTCTCCGACTGACCACCCTCCACAGCTTGACTCTGTGCTGGCACTACCTCGTGTGAAGCTGGGGGACACCTCCGATGTTCTACCATGAACCAAAAAAAAAATATTTAAGTGTTAGATGTGAATCACAGTACAGTTTTGAAAGACTTACAACAACAGTAAATCAGCCACGACATACATAACATTGCTTCTAATTATACAGACCACAAGCATTATGGTCACATATTATAATAACAATTCTATATTTCTGTGCAGGGGCCCAGCACACCATTATCTACATAGTCTGTAACTGAGTGGGGCATCAAGACACTATTGATATGTACATTTGTATGTGTCTGTCTGTGTATTGAGCATTTCGGTCCACTGAACTAGCAGGTATACGTTCGAGAGGAGTGGTGGGTTTATTACACTTACTACACATGATCGGCCATTTCCTTCCACTGGACCACCAGGGAACACGTTCATGAGGAGAGGGATTGTTTATTACACAGTATTACAGACTTGTACAAGTTTTATACCACTACATCACAATAACTAAACAGTAACATATTGTTCTCTTCCAACATACCATAGTAGTAGGTGCGTATATGTATAAATGTTCTATTTTCTGGCATGGCTATCTTAGCAAGCTCTGGTTTGTGAGTGAACAACAGCACAGTAAATAAATGAAAGAATTAGGTTACATGTTTTCATAGTACATCCTTACATATAGTATTAACTATTTTAAAAACGTTGTGAGAAATACAGGTTTCTGATTAGTAGCAAACACGTTATTAGCTGTATGTCAATCTTTGATTAACATATATGTAGAGACTAAGCACATACAAAACAATGTTCAACACTATTTACAAAATACTGCTATGATAATAGTAATAAGGCACTCTGAGTGTTTATATCAATGGTCACTTAATCACTGTGTGGGGGCATGTAGTACTCGGCTGTGCCTCATGCCACATTACACCAATAAACACTGATTTTCACAACGTTGACATAATCCCTCCTCATGTCTTATTGCTTAATCATGCAGTATACAATTATTTTTACAAATTCTGAATACATGCACAACTATTATGAAAAGTTGTGCTGATTTACTTACGGTGAGTAAGTGCTCCCCCGCAGCTGGCTTGCCAGCAGCTTCCCAAAGCTCGTATGCGAGGTAGTACCAGCACGTATCATTGTCCGGTATCCCCTCACGTTGTTTCAAAACATAGAAATGTTGGCACAACAGCTTCCACTTCTTCTTTAACTGTACCACACTCTTATTCTTTACTTTTAAAGCTATGTACAGATAGCTGTTTATGCGCCTCCACATCGAATCCAGTTTCGATTTGTACTCCTCATCAAAACCTTCGGATTCCCTCTAGCCTGGACTGCCTCAAGCAGTGCACACACCTCTCGCAAGGTCCACTGCCTCATTCTGTCAGTTTAGAATTGTTTAGTTCTGAAATACAAACAGAAACAAATATCTACATTAGTATCATGTAACAATATAAATCATTTCTTAAACAATTCCATAGAATACTAATAAATTAAAGAGCACATGTCCTTTCAACATAGCAGAAACACACCTCAATAGCATTATGCAGGGCCTAGAAAGGATTCAGCCACCTCAACAGTAACAACAACGCTGCTAACACTATGGTGTCCCACCAGCATACAATCCAGTAGTCTCAGGGGTGGGGTCTCACTGCATCTAACATCAATTGGATACACCATCACACATCCATGTCTACTACACTGAACTGTTCACACACCATAACAAAGTGATGTTGAACACAGATGAACCACACATTGCACAACTGTGCAGACACCTAGAAATATACTTAATAAATGTGAAGACAGCTAACAAACCGATTGAAAGTTAAATAGTATGATAATTCCATTGTACATTCATGGTAGCTATATACTAATTACTATCCATATCTGCTACATTCAAAATAACTCTATTTCCTGACATACCAGTAAAGAAACATATACATTGAACAGCACCACTGTGTTTTATTGTTGTTGTACACATACCATACTGTGACAGCTACAATACTGTAAGACCACACTAAATGCTACAGTCATTTAACATACTCAAACTATATACAATTATAAAAGGGTCTGAGAAATGGAGCTTTCTGATTGGCTGCAAACATTCTAACAGCCTAATGTTAATCTTTATTAACATACATGTAGAAACATAATCATATGCTGAACAAGGTTTAACACAGTTTAAAAACATTTTTGTATTATAATAGCAATAAGGCACCCCCAGGGATTATGTTAATGGTCAGTTAATCACCCTCTAGGGGCATGTGGCACTCGACTACACCTCGTGCCACAGTACACCCCTAGAAGGTGATTAATAGACCATTAACATAACCCTTGGTCGTGTCTTATTGCTTAATTATTAAAAGCTTCTCAGAAATGCTGCAATCTTATTGGCTATTAGGATTCCAACAGCCTTACATTAATCCATGTTATACTGTCATGTATAGCCTGATCACCATGGTACACGGATTGCTCCTGTCAGCATTCCATCCTCTAGCACAGCTGAATGTGTGTAATGATGCATTCTGATTCTGAACCAGCATTCTTAAACTGCTGGTGTAAGAACTATTTTATTAAAAATCTCCCTGTAAATCAGGAAAACATTCATAACAGATACTTTTAACACTTTTCTTTTCGAAAACATTTTTATAATAGCAATAAGGCAGTCCCATGAGTTACATAAATAGTCAGTTAATCACCCCCTAGGGGCAGAATGGCACTCAGCTGCACCTTCTGCCACATTACACCCCTAGGGGTGATTAACAGACAGTTAATCTAAACCCTGGTCATACCTTATTGCTTAAATGTTGAGACATAACAACATCATACAATTGTGAACTGACAGCAGCAGAGTAAATTAGTATTGGTGTTTCCCCACTATCCTAATATAGCAAACCCATATATGTGGCATGTATGTGAGTGATGCATGCAGTTGATCTATTTTTTTAACACATTAATATAGTTCTGAAAAAAACTCTAGTGTATACTGTAGTATTCCTAAAACAGTCTGACAATCTTAAAGGACTTTGAGGATTCCATCTCAAAGGTCTCTTGGAAAATGACAATTGCCAGCATCCGAGAAATGTACACCATCTGGTAGGAATAGCCAATCATTACAGTATTTTATTTCGGGGTGACGTATAGTATACATTCCATGCATGCGTAGAAAAGCAGTTATCTGTACATTTACTTTTCTGCGAGCTCTGTCAATCAGATACATATGATGTTCTGCTTGCCAGACTCTACCCTCTGTAATATCTGAAAAAATTATAATACAGGCAGGCAACATAGACATAATAGAAGCAAGGTCCAATTTTGCCTCTGCAACTAAATCTACCCAGCGTTTTGAGCCCAAATCATTGCTTCCAAGATGTATTAGCAGTATGTCAGGAGGAGAGTGAGTTATCAAAAGTCTGTCCATGGTTGGCATAAGATGTTCCCATCTCATGCCACCACGACCAAACCATCTTACATAGCAATTAGGGAGCTGCAGGTCCCTCCCAAAATTACTATGAACTGCAAACTCAGCTGCTCGTCTTATGTAACTGCTTCCAACTATCCACAAAATCCTTTTGCTATTTTCTGCCATTCTAAGTTTTAAAACTCAGAACTGTATAGAGAGCTACAAAGAAAGTCAGTGTTCACCCTGCAGTGACCAGACAGCACTGAAAATCAAACTGATATTTTCCCTCCTTATTTCAAGCTAGCTTTACTGGGTTCAGACAAAACACACAAATCAAATAAAAAACATTCCCTGCTGCTCTGACTTCATTAACCAATCTAACTGATGCATTCAGTATTACTAGACCTATGTTCCTGCAAAAATCTGCACAGTGACAATTTTGAAAATGCATCCTTTTCATAGGCAGTTTTAAACAATCACAACATCAGAAAAAAGTCTGATTGGTTCCATTTTCTCATAGAACTCCACGTGCACTTTCCTATCTACCTCCATTTGCAGCTGTATCTGTACAAGTTAGTACAAAAATGATTTCTCACTTTAAACTATTTTTTCTTAAGAATATAGCCTGTAAACAATAACAAATAACATATGAGATTCAACATCAAAAACGTTTTCATTAATAGTATTTACATGTTTTTATAAGTTTTTAATACTAGAAATAATCATTTGAAGATAGACTGTACCTACAGTTTCAAACTGCTCTCTCAGCAATATTGCAAATAGCTCCTGTTTACTTCTTCTTCAGTGTTGTCCGTCTCCTGATTGGTTCTCAGAAATGGCCTGACAAATCTTAAATTACATTGCTAAGCGTAGCTGTCAGTCAAACAGACTGTTTTCTGATTCGATAATGAATGTTTTGGCACTCCCAAATGTTACATTAATTTTACTGTCGAATGCAGTACATTGCAAACGTACACTGATTTGGGGATGATCTCATAACCCTGATTGTGTCTTCTCCTGCAGGGGATGCATGAATCTGATTCAGACTCCTCAGACAACCTCCAGAATCCTTGTGTACTTTTGTCCCCTACTATAGGGCCCCAGATTCCCTTCCAGGATCCAAGTTTTGGTAGCATGTGGCACTTTAGTGCTAAACAGGTGTGGTACAGATGGAATAAACTTCCCAAAACCTTCACACACAACAAATCACTCTCAGGCAGCAGTACTGTAAAAATAAAAGCAAAAGCTATTACTGATTACTTAAATAATTATCATACAAACATACAGACAAATGATTTAGATATTTGGTTACAGGATAACTACAAAAAAAGTTGGAAAATACATACAAAACAAACTGGTGAATTAATTGCAACATTTCTACCTTTTCTGTAGAGAATCAGAGTCCAGAAAATAAGTGAGTTTTACAAAGTCTCTCTTTCTCTCTGCTGTTTCTCAGAGTCCCAGCTTTTCTGTCAGTGATCTTCAGTGTGTCTGGCAGTTTTCAGTGTGTCAGGAAATTTGGCTTCTGTCCAGAGTCTTTGTTTAAGTCAACTTATATAGCCATTTCTGCAGTCTGCAGAACTGGCCTGTGATTGGCTAGTGTCCTTAATATTTCCAGGTCCAACTGTTCATCTCTAGGCCAGCAGAGGTCATAGAAACATAGAAGTTGACAGCAGATAAGGACAGTAAGTCCCACCTAGTCTACCATTTGTTCTACCTTATGAATGTGCCATAGGCCTTTACTCTGTCAATGGCCTATCTATTCATACTCACCTGGATTGCTCCCTTATGCCTATCCATGCCTGTTTGAAGCTCTGCACTGTATTCATATCCACCACTTCCTGAGTGTAGGCCATGCCATTCATCCACCACCCTTTCTGAAAAACAACTTCCTCACATTACCCTTAATAGGCCTCCCTCTTATCTCAAGCTGTGTCCCTTGTCCTGCTATTTTCTTATATTGAAACATGTTAGACTCTTTCTCCTTGTTAGTGCCCTTAATATTTTTGAATGTTTCAATTGTATCACCTCTCTCACTCCTTTGCTTTAGGGTATACATATTGAGCTCCGTTAATCTGTCCTCATATGTTTTCTACTGCAGTCCCTACACCATTTTGGTTGCCCTTCTCTGGACTTCCTTCATTTTGTTGATGTCCTTGTGCAGGTGTGGGCTCCATTACTGCATGCAGTACTCCAGATGGGGCCTAACCAGTGTCTTGTAAAGATGGATTATTACCTCCCTCATACGACTTGTGATACCCCTACTAATACACTCCAACATCCCTCTAGCCTTATCTACTGCTTTAGTGGTCTGCTTGGATGATTTCAGGTTATCTGTGATGATGATGCCCAAGTGTCTTTCTTTCCTTGTGATTGCCAGCAACTCCCCTCCCAACCTATAGGTAACTTCAGGGTTTCTCTTCCCTATGTGCATGATCTTGCACTTCTTTGCGATAAACCCCAGTTGCCACTCTTCCCACCATTTTTCCAGTTTTTTCCAGATCTCTTCTCATCCTGCCCACCCCATCTGGATCATCTACTCTGTTGCAGATCTTGGTGTCATCTGCAAACAGGGAAACTATGCCCTCCAGTCCATCTGCAATGTCACTGATGAAGATATTGAAGAGGACTGGCCCCAGGACTGATTCCTGAGGTACCCTACTTGTGACTTGCATGTCTTCTGACTGTATACTGCTTACCACCACTCTCTGTTTTCTGCCCATCAACCAGTTTGCCACTCAGTTGACCAACCTCTGACTCACCCTGAGCCTACCCAGCTTATTAATCAATCTTCTACTGTATGTGGAACAGTATCAAAAGCAAGGCCTTTCTTGCTCATTTCCCAAAGTTGCACATGAACCAGATTTATCACTATTTTGATTTCACACAGCCTCACCTCCCGGGCTGGCTTTTGATCTACTACCTTTCTGACACTATTAAAATGGAAATAGACTGTGGCAGTAGGTATAGAATTTAAAATAGCTTCCTAGACTGGGTGTCTGCAGAACCTTATTCTAAAACTATTTCTCTTTGAAATTCAAAGTGTTATAACAAGAGAGATGGCCATTCCATCACCTGTCATTTATGGACTCTTCCCCTTTGATCAGCTACCAGGAAATTCCAATCCCCTATTGAAATTTAACTCCTGTTTACCTCTAAGCAAGCCTTTGTTCTAGGCAAGGAGAGATGTCAGACACTGAAATTCATATCAGCTCTTCACAAGTACCCATGTAGAACAATGGCATCTTTTCTGATAAACCTGATGTCCTGGCCTTTTTGGACAATAAACATAAAGAAAATTACAGGACATATGACAGCAATATGACAACAGTCTCCAAATCACTACATCCCTCCATCCTAAGACTGAATCTGTGTGTTTTTACTGTTCGTTTGCTGTTCTAATTGGTCAGATTGGCTATTTACGTTCATGCTGGCAGACCATGACCTGTGCGTAATGGTCATGCCATAAGCCTGGAGGGTGATACTGCATCTGAGAAGCGTCCATTTGATTTGCCCACTGATTTAACCACACCAGAGGGTTGTGTTCAATATGTACCCCTAAGTGCCTCCCATAGAGGTATGGTTCTAAGTTCTTCAGGGCCTATACCAGCGCAAGTCATTCCTTTTCTACCATGGAGTATGCCTGCTCCCAGAGAAGTAGCTTCTTGCTAAGGTACACTATCAGGTGGTCTCTTCCCTGATTGGATTCTGGCTGAGGACTGCTCCAATCCCCACATCTGAGGCATCTGTCTGTGCCACAAACTACCTAGTGTAATCTGGACTGGCCAGCACAGGGGCACTGCACAGTGCTTCTTTTAGCTGTGTGAAGGCCCATTCACAGGCTAATTCCCAGTTTACCTTTTTGGACTGTCTTTTCTTTAGTAAGCTAGATGGGGAGCCACCAGGGTACTGTAATTGGGCACAAACATTCGGTAGTACCCTGTGATCCCTAGGAAGCTCCTAACTTGCTTTTGGGTTTCAGGCATGGGTCTCGTCTCTATTGCCTCAATCTTTGCTTGGTTGGGATGGAGCTGCCCCAACCCCACTACATAGCCTAGGTATGCCACCTCTGTCATAGCCACCAGGCACTTTTTGGCCTTTACAGTGAGCCCTGCTGCCGGTATCCTGCTCAACACTTCCTTCAGTTGGGACAGGTGTTCTATCCAGTTGGTACAGAAGACGGCAATATCATCCATAAAAGCCACTGTGTACTCTTCAGTATCCTGTAACACCTGGTTGACCGACCTTTGGAATGTGGCAGGGGATATCGTCATTCCAAAAAGAATTACCTGGAATTTGAATAATACTATTGGCGTGATGAAGGCTGACCATTCTGTAGCTGTGGCAATTAGCTTCACCTGCCAGTACGGCTCTTGTTAAGTCAATTGTGTAAGGTAAGTCGCCCCTCTCTACTTGTCTAGTAACTCATCTATCCATGGCATTGGGTGGGCGTCAGACTTCATGACTCCATTGAGTCCATGATAGTCCAAACAGAAATGAGTAGAGCCATCCGGCATGGGGACAAGTACTACAGGCAAGGCACAGAGACTGTGGGATTTCTGGATTACCACTAAGTCCATCATTTTTTGCACCTTCCTCCTAATGTCCTTTAGAATGGCCTCAGACATCCAGTAGGCTTTTCATCATATTGGCACTTGCGTCCCCATGTCTAAATCATGGGTCATTAAGGGGGTTCATCCAGGTTTGGCTGTAAATAAAAGGGCAATGTCCTCTAAAACCTCCATCACTTCCTGTGTCTGTTCTGGGTTCAACTGGGGTGACAGCTTGATTGCCTCCACAGATGACTCCCACTTGCTTTCCTCTAGCAAATCCAGGAGGGGTGTCTTCCTTGTCCACCCCCTCCCCTGGACTACACACTGCAAACATCATGTCGGCCCTATTTACATATGGCTTCATCATATTGATATGATACATCCTATGGGTATGTCTCCTGTCAGGCAGTTCCACAATATAGTTTGTGTCATTGATCTGCCAGACTACCTTGTATGGTCCCACCCACTCATCCTACAGCTTGTCCTTCTGGACTAGAATTAGGACCATTATTTCTAGCCTGCACTCTATGAGTGAGCTCTGGCTCCCATGATCATACCAGACTTTTTGCTTCTGTACTCCATTATCGAAGCTCCATGGGTGGTATGCTTACATTCCCGGTCTTCCTGAATTAAGTCTAAGGGCCCACGCATCCTTTGTCCATGTAAGAGATTGAAGAGAGAGAGAACCCTGTTGACTCTTGGGGCACATCCCTGAATGTGAACAACAGGAGGGGAAGGTACTTCTTCCGGTCCCTATGCTGTTTAGCAAATGCTAAATACATTGTTTTTGGGGTATCATTAAATGTTTCCATGAGAACACTGGCTCATGAGTGAAAAGGTATTGTGCAACTCTGTACCACCCCACACTTCAGCTCATGGGTGATAAGGTGCTCTGTGTCTCTGTACCACCCCACACTTCTCCTACGAACACTTCTTCAGGTCTGACATGAAGTTACCTCCTTGATTAGAGATAACCTCCTGCAGAACCCAACACAGGAAAAAATCTCTAGCAAGGCATCTGCCACTTTGCATGCTTTATTTGAGGAAAGGGTGACCACCTCTGGGTATCCAGTGGTGAAATAGACCGCTGTCAGGATAAAGTTTTTTTCAGAGGAGCTTGGGCTATTCAAGGGTCTCACAATATCCATTCCTACCTTCTGGAATGGCTCCTCCACAATGGGCAAAGGAACTAGGGCAGTTTTTGTTTTACTACCTGCCTTCCCTATCTGTTGGCAATGGTGACAAGATCTGCAATATTTCTTCACTTGCTGGGTGAAGTAGGGCCAACAGAAATTTTGGACTAATTACTGCATGGTGTGAGAGATGCCCAAATGTCTGGACATGGGGATGTCATGAGTGATCTTGATTAACTGCTTACGATACCCCTGAGGAATGACAAGATGCCTGCCCATCATCCCTTCCTCTGTCCTCACATCTTGTGTATATGGCAGTCCATTGTCCCAAAATATCCTATGTCTCATGTCACCTCTCTGTGTCCTGTCAGATTCTGCACATGCCCTCAGCCTCTCCAAACTAGGGTCAGTCCTCTGAGTGGCTGCAAAATCTTTACATTTTCACAAAGCATGGGACATGTCCCTCTCAGTTCCTAAACTGGGGTCCTTAGCTCTAGCATCAGGGCAGTCAGAGTCACTGCCATCCCTAACTTTCTGACCATTTGTTACCCCTCCCTCCTCAGAGTAACTTTCTGTAGCTGCTTGGTGAGCAGCTACTTGGGGAAGTCCTACCTCCCTTTCACTATTCTCCCTTTCAGCAGACACAGTCTGGGAAACTAGCCTCCTATTCTTTTCTACAGGGGCTTCTTTGGGGGTTCAGGGAATTACAAGGGGCCTTTGCCATCTGACTGGGGGTAACTGCACGCATCACCCCCTGCTGGAGATTGCTCCCTATAATCACATCCCGGGTGAGGTTATCTGACACTGCCACTTTTTGCACCCTCTCTCTCCTGTCTCACTCCAATTCAGGTGAACACTAGCTAGTGGCAGGATCTTCTCCTCCCCAGTGAATCCCCTCACAGCTACAAGCTGTTTAGGAATAAGTTGTTTGGGCTCAACCGAATCCCCTTTTACCAGGGTAAGAGACACCCCAGCATCCCTTAGTCCGTGGGTCTGCATCCCATTTATAGTAACTGGGTGTATGTGCTGTCTCATGTTCACAGGCATACTTTCAGGGATACAGAGTGCACCCACCTTCTTTGAAAGGACACTTTGCCCACTCTGTGCCTTTTTTAGGACACTGATTAGCAAGATGCCCAAGCTGCTTACAAAACCAACATTCATCAGTTTTTTATCCAAGAAATCCCTTTTTGGTAACTTGGGGCTTCCCCCTTTCTGCAGAGGCAGTGAGGGGTTTAGCTGCCCTGAATGTATGTTTTCCCCTTTGCCCTGCAGCACTCCTCCACTTTCTTTCAAAGTAGGCTTGTTCCTGGCATAGCGATCTGAGAGCTCAGCAGCTTGCTGTACTGTTTTAGGATCCCAGTCCTCTAGCCATCTTTTCAGCTCCACTGGGCAGTACTGAAAGAACTGTTCCACTAGCACAACCTCCTCAATTTTCCCCATAGAGCTTGCTTCCAGCCCCTCCCACCAACATTTCAAAAACTGACATTAATTTGTGGCGAGTTCCTCAAAGCTCATTTCAGGGCTCTTTTGGAGCTTCCGGAATTTAAGCCTGTAGGCCTCAGGAGTTAGTTCATACTTTTACAATAGAGTAGTTTATGTTTTTCATAGTCTTTGCTGTCTTCATTGTCCAATTGGCCTAGCGCCTCATGCCCCTTGCCAGTAAGCAGCATGAATAGTTGAAAGCTCCAGGCCTCCTTGGGTATCTTTGCCTGGATACAAACCTTTTCAAATAAATTTAAAAATGCATCCATATCCTCCCCCTCTTTAAATTCTGCTATTAATTTGTAATCTAATTTATACCACAGCCCTGGAGTTTCAGGTTCACCCCTGCCACTTACCTGCCCTGGTACTGGCAGTTGAAGTTTCATCCTCTCCAGTTTGAACTCTGATGCTGTTTGTTCTGCATCTCAGCCTCTCTTTGGTGCCATTTGTCTTTCATCTCCATTTCAAGTCTTTTCTACTCGAGTTCCCTCTGCTGCTGGACTTTCCTCTGCTGCTGGGCTTTGCACTGCTGCTGGGCTTGTAGGGCAAGCTGTCTATCCTGTATGGCAAGCTGTACTGTCTGTAGCTCCAATTGAAGCTTCAACTTCTCCAGCTCCCCATCTATGGTGGACTTCACCTGGTGCCATGGCACTGGGTTCCCTCTAGTCTTGCTGTCCTCCTTCCTATGACTGGACACTGTGATGCTCCTTGGCATCCCCACACCCAGGCTCTGGTCCTTTCCAGTCACTGACCATGATTCAAGGTCCTGGGCAGCCCCTTGCTCATTAGCTGCCACAAGAGCCTCCATGAGGTTCTTTTTGCTTTGCTCCTCATAATGGACCCCTCTTTTCTGACACAACTGCCTGAGCTCATTTGCTCCTGGTGGCCATTTTGGGTCCATTCCAGCAATGGATGGTTCTGACACCATTTGGCATCTATGGGAACAAGTGAGTTAATTGGTCTGTAGTACAGTTACTGTACTTGGAAGTCATCTTCTTCCCTAATTACTGTTACACTAGCTTACACCATTAAAAAATATGGTAGGGAACTTTATACTGCAGCCAAATGTTCTTTATCCCCCAATCTCTGCCCTGTTTGAGTGTGGTTGGTTTACAGTTTACCAGTCTGATACACTGGCCTTGAATTCCACCACTGCCACCAATATATGTCATGAACCCACTCCTGCGGGGCCTGGTCCACTGACCACACAGTTCCCTCCCCTAAGTGCAACCCCTGACAAGGGTGTCAGGAAATATCATCCTCCTGTCCTTTTAGAACTCTCACTGATTTCACAACTGACCACTTGCTCTGAGGGCTCAGGGCTCATCTCTCTGGGCATCGGTAAAATACAGTCTTGAGTCTGTAGCCAGATGAGAACCCTCTTTGGTTGCTGCACTGAGGGGAACCCAGGTGTTAGGAGCTCTTCAGGGATGCTGTCATAACCGTGATTGTGTCTTCTCCCACAGGGGGGCAGGAACCTGATTCCAACCCCTCAGACCAACCTCCGGAGACCTTGTGTACTTTTACCCTACTGTAGGGCCATTCCCTTCCAGGATCCTAGTTTCAGTAGCATATGGCTCCTTAGCACTAAACTGGCATGTTACAGATTAAATAAGCCTTCCCAAAACCTTCGCACACAACAAATCACTCTCAGGCAGTAGTACTTTAAAAATAAATAAAAGCAAGGGCTTTTACTGATTACTTAAATAATTTTCATACAAATATGCAGACAAATGATTTACATATTTGGTTACAGGATCACTACAAAAACGTTGGAAAATACATACAAAACAAACTGGTGAATTAATTGGACAATTTCTACCTTTTCTGTAGAGAATCAGAGTATAGAAAATAAGTGAGTTTTGTAAAGTCTCTCTTTCTCTCTCTGCTGTGCCTCAGAGTCCCAGCTTTTCTTGTAATAGTCTTCAGTATATCTGGCAGTTTTCAGTGTGTCAGGAAAGTTGGCTTCTGCCCAGAGTCTCTGTTTAAGAGGACTTATATAGCCATTTCTACAGTCTGCAAAAATGGCTTGTGATTGGCTAGTGTCCTTAATATTTCCAGGTCCAACTGTTCATCTCTAGGCCAGCAGAGGTCTATCTTGCTCTTTTCCCAAAGTTCAAGTGAACCAAAATTATCAGTATTTTGATTTCACACAGCCCCATTTCCCAGGCAGGCTTTTGATCTACAGCACCTTCCTAACACTATTAAAATGGAAATATATTGTGGCAGTTGGTAGATAATTTAACAATAGCTTCCTAGACTGGGCATCTGCAGAATCTTTTTCTAAAGGTGGAATAGTCCAGAGTGTGGCAACTGAGATTTAATGTGGAAAAATGCAAAATCATACATCTGGGGTGCAGGAACTCAGGGAGGATTACATGACTGGGGGGAGAAACTGATAGTCACCAAACAGGAAAGAGATTTGGGGATAATCATATCTGTTGACCTAAAGGTGGCCAAACAATGTGCTAAGGCTGTGGGAAGAACCAGTGGGATGCTGGGTTGCATAGGGAGAGGTATCACCAGCAGAAGGAAGGAGGTGGTTATGCCACTGTACATATAATTGGTGAGGACTCATTTAGAATATGGTGTCCAGTTCTGGAGGCTGCATCTCCATAAGGATGTAGACAGGGTGGAGGCAGTTCAAAGAAGGGCAACAAAGATGGTGCAGGGCCTGCACCAAAAGTCATATGAGGAGAGACTGTGAGACCTCAATATGTATACCCTGGAGGAGAGAAAAGACAGAGGAGATATGATAGAAACCTTCCAATATCTAAAAGGCATAAATAAGGTACCGGAGGGTAGCATCTTACAGAAAAGGAGATGTCCAAGAATGAGGGGGGCATGACATGAGGTTGGAAGGAGTAAACTAAGGGGTAGCATGAAGAGGTATTTCTTCGCAGAAAGGGTGGTGGATGCATGGAACAGACTCCCAGTGGAGGTGGTGGGTGCAAACACAGTGGGGGGATTCAACCATGCATGGGACAGGCATAGGGGAACCCTAGCAATAAGAACAAGGAGGTGAAGCCAGAGATCAAGTAGGGTCTGTGGCTTTTATGGTAGGCAGGGAAAACGGACAGACTAGATGGGCTTAGTGGTCCTTATCTACCATAAATTTCTATGTTTCTATGTTAGAACTATTTCTCTTTGAAATTCAAAGCATTATAACAAGAGGAGATGGCCCCTCTTTCTCCAGTCAATTATGGAATCTTCCCCTTTGATCAGCTACAAGGGAATTCCAATCTCTTACTGAAATGTAACTCCTGTTTACCTCTAAGCAAACCTTTGTTCTAGGCAAGGGGAGATGTCAGACACTGAAATACACATCAGCTCTTCCCATGTGCCCTTGCAAACAAATGGACATCTTTTCTGATAAACCTGATGCCCTGGCCTTTTTGGACATTAAATATAAAGAAAATTACAGAACATATGACAGCAATATGACTACATAGCCAAATGGCCACATAGCCCACAAGTACAATTGCTGTACCGCCACCTACAAGGTAAGATGCTTCAGAGTTTGAAGTTAAACCCAGGTCTGTGCCTTCTATTGTTGTTAAAGAGGATGCACCTGTAAATGAGCAACAGCATCCAGCTGATAAGGTGAAAGCTGAAGAACATGAAGCTGAATTATCAGATGATGGTGGCAAAGAAGGGAGTATGCTCCTGATCCTGCTGAGTTAACAGTAGATGATTAAGAAGAGGAGGAGGTTTCTGCTTGTCAGAGGAAGAAGCAGAAGATGATCAGGAAATCTATTCTTCCCAAGAATGATGGTCATGGGAGTGATAAAAATACTGCCAAAGGGTGGTCATCTGCTGCCCTAAAATGTAAAGCTGGTGCTAGCAAGTCTTCCAACCAAGAGGGTGGTGGATGTGGTGAAGGAGAGAGTTCAACTCCTGAACCTGTTTTTACTGGCAAAAAAGCTAAGGGTCTGGGATAGGAGCACATTTTAAAATATGCCCAGTTGACTACACCTACACATGGTGTCTGGTGTATTTGGTGAAGATCAGCAGGGATTAGCTACTGACTCTGGGCACCTCCAATCTATGCATGCACTTGCACACAAATCACCATTACAAGTGGGCTGCAATGACCAGCTTGGCTATCCAGGAAAACAGAGTCAGATTGTGGGCACTTCATGTAATTCCAGAGGGAGACACCTAGGAGGGGTAGTATTTTATTTATTTATTTATTTATTCATTCTTTCAGAGTACCACCTTTGAGCTCAAAGGTCATTTGCAAAGGTTCCACATCACAATTAGGTACATTAAAAGAATAGGTAAATGAAAATCAGGTAGGGTACTGGGAGCAGCTCCAGTGAAGCCTTGTCCACAGTGAAATATAGAGATACAACAATGCCAGTACAGATAGAACAAACAGTGATCATCAAATTAGGTAATGCTGAGCAAGGTTGATATTCATCTCGGTCTGAAAAACCAACTACTATATCATCCTCAGATGCTACACCCATCCACATAAGGTGACAGCTGACCTTACAATAATGTGCTGAATACACAGGAAAGTTTGCATCCATGCATATGAGGGCTAAGTAGATTGAAGGCTAAATAGATAAGCAGGGCTGTCTTAGAGCTGCCGATGGAAAACGTAATACTCTTCTCCTTTGTCTCCAGTCCTACATTCCTCAGATTAATGCATGCAGTAGAGCCACGGTACTGTGTGCAATTAAGGCATCAAAAGCATTGCCCAAGTTGATAAAGAATGTTTGTTCTGAGGCTTGCCATTGCCTGCAGCAGTCTAGTATCCCACAAGTTCATTGAAACAACAGACATGTGGATGAGTGATCAAGTAATGGACTACATGGCAAAGACAGCACACTGGGTGTGCCTTACTGACGCAGAAGGTAAAAGACTGGAGGGCTTTGGTAGCCATGTGAGGTTTGGTCATCATGATTCTGCATAAAGATGCCATGCTGCACTGTGTTGCTGGGATCACCGACAACCATATTTCAGGTTATTTGCTGAACAATCTGGATAACTTTCTGACAAGCAATGGACTGGAGGCTGGAGTGGTTATAATCAACAATTCTGCCAATGTGTTGAAATCTGTGGATGATGGCGGGTGCACCCGTATACCATTTCTCACCCACTGCCTACACTTGGTTGTGCATAATCTGCTTAGCAAAAACAAAGCTGCTGAAGATGTAGTGGATACTGTTAAAAAATATATATGCCCACTGTTCACACTCTGTTAAGGCCAGGAGGGAACTGTGTGTGTGCTGCAATGAGAAAAACATCTTCCAGCACATGCTCTGGTGCAGAACTATGTGACGAGGTGGAACTCAACATATACTGTATGTTGGAAGGGTTTAAAGAGTAGAAGCTGGCCATCCATGATTATCTGCTGTGAAATAAAATTGGTGGAGCAGATGTCATGGTGTCTTCCAGTGGCTGGCATTTGGTCAAGACATTGGTTGAGGTCTTTGAGCCATTTGATGCTGTTACGAGGGAAGGCCGTTCCACCTTGTCATGCATAAGCATCATTCTGCCAGAGCTCAGATTTTTACATGTGTTCTTGAAGCAGAAGAGTTCCCAGTATACATTTCTTGTGTGGCAACCAAAGAGTTTCAACAGATGTTCTTGGAGGATCAATATGTCCTTGCAACTATGCTGGACCCATGGTTTAAGGATCAGCTTGGTAATATCCTTCCTCCCGACAGTGGTGTGGAACAGAGGTGAGATGTTCTGCATGACTGTTTGGCAAAGATTGTTCATTCTTGTCCATCCAGTGATCCTGAAGATTGCTCATTCTTGTCCATCCAATGATCCTGAGGTTAAGGAACATCAAAGACAAGAAGAACATGGCAAGGAGTCTGAAGATCATCTGTCTCATTGTGCATGACGGGGCATCACTGCTGAAGAGAATGCCAACAATGATCCTGATGGTGAGGACAAAAAAGAAATCAACCTTTAAGAGATCCATTAACATCAATTGTTAACTGGAGGACTACGGAAAAGACTGCCAATTATTCTGCATGGTTTGGGTCCACTGGAACACCGGTGCTCCAAAACACAGTCTGGACTGAGCTGTTTTGGCTGGCTGTGTTCTTTTATTATGCCCATGCAGCAGCTTGTATTTAGAGTGAGCTTTCAGCACTGATGGAGCATTGGGAATGTGGAGATGCTCACATTTTTTAAGATGAAGAAGGAGTTTGGTCAATGTCCCATTCATGCACTAGATGTCAGTTTTAACAGCTATGCTCTTGACAGTCTCTGGGGTGGTGGTGGTGGTGGTGCTGCTGATGCTGGATGGGAAGATGAACAGGATGAGACAGTGTGTTACTAAAGAATTTGGCACTACACAGCATATTGTTTATTACTACACCACATAGTACCAGAAAGTACCACCACATTTCATTCTTAATTATAATCAACCATCTTGTGTGTCTTGTTTGAAATGCTGGCAGAATACACATGCATTCAACAAGTGTACAGAATTAGTGCCTCTGTAAATACATCTGTGTCCCCTATCCTCTTATCCATGACCACTTATTCCAGGGTCAAACAGTATGCAAGTGGGGGCTATGGGATTGAAACCCAGGTCTCCAGGTGTGCAGCTCAGAGCCTTAAACCACTGCACTATACTACTTCCAATATAGGTACTGAATCTGAAAAAGTGTCACTCCCTAGACTTCAGCAATCTCCATTCCCAACTCACTTTTGGTTTCACACTGCTAACTGTGTGACTACAGTGTTCAGGGGGAGCTAACACAAAGGGTGGCTAGCCCAGCTCATGAATGGTACAAGAAATGTGGACTTCTCAGACTTAGTGCTTAAAACACAAAACACTGTTACAGTACATTCACTCAGAATCTTAATCTGGGGGACAAATATTCTCAGTGGAAACAAAGCACCAGGGCATTGGTTAGAGGCCTGGCTAAAAAGCTGATGGATAGATTTTAGTTTACACTGAGCACCTTTTGATATTTTGCACAGTCTTGCACTGCACATTAAACATTTCTGTATGATAATCTGCTTGTGGATGCTTCATGAACTGAACTGAAAGGAACTGAAATGAATTCTGGCAAATAAAGAATTTCAGCCTGAAAGCTGACCCTGAAAATACTATAAGTGTTTTGTGTTTTCAGCCTTGAATCTTAGAGCTCTATGTTTTTTATACTGTTTCCAATCTCAAATCAGTTCAGTGCCCTTGTCCCCATTCCAAATTTCTACCAGTCTCGTTTTTTCACCCACCCACAGCTAGTTGTTATACCTGTTCAACCACATACAAGTTCTGCAATTGCTGGTGATGGAGAAAGTGGTAATGGTGGCACTGTGAGTAAGAGATATAGAGCTGTGAGGAGAACTACAGCTGAGGATGCAGTGATAATACAGCCAAAGAAGCCATGGTTCATTAGTCTCCAGAAGTCCACTGGGTTCCATTCCAATTGCAAAAAGCTTTACCAGGCAGCCAATCACCCAGTGCATCTGCTGATGAAACAACCCTAAATAATCTAGAATCACACCACTTTCCTCTTTATCATCCTTCAAGTGCTGCCAGTTCCAGTTTGTCCTACCTGAGAAAGAAATTATTCATCCAGAAATGTAAAGGCAGTCCCTCATATCTACCTTACATGAACAACACAAAAACAGCTGCAACAGCCACCTGTGTGTAGGCATCAACAATTGCCAGTCTGCCGTGACACGGTGTTTAGATCCTCACAAAAAAAACCAAAAAAACACCACAATCCAGAAGTACCTAAAAAGTACAAAATGCATTGACGTGAAGTCTGGCTCTGGTGCAGCATCAGTCCCATAATACTGTATCATCTGCTTTTGCCCTCCTGGCCCATCCCCAGCCATGTGACATCATTGTACAATGCCAGAAAAAATACATGATCTTACAGTTGCCACCCAATTCCTCACAAAGTACCCACACGGCTCCACCAAGCCACTGTCACTAAAAAAACAAAGAGATCCTCTGCAGTGTCGGAGTATTTTCACAGATGTCACAGCAGATCCACTCAAAGTGTGTTCTAACCAGTGTGGTAAAAAGATCAATCAAGGTTTTTTTTTTTTTATTAAAATATTATTTTAGGCTACATGAATGAACAGAGTAAACAACAATAATCTATCCTCCTATAAGATACAAAGATATAAACAGTTCACTGTGGACAATAATTTCAAATGTCTTCCAAAAATATAGAGCAATGAGTTGGATAAAAACAACTCTGGACAAGCTGAAATTCTGTATCAGTAAAAAAGGGATCCCTCTTCCAACCAGAAATTTTGACTGTATATGGTCATTGTTTTGGAAGAAATTTTCTAAACGTATAGGACTGGATTCTCAAAAACAGTAAAAAATTCGGTAGTTTCAGAAAAATGGCTTGCAGCACTGTGGAAATTTAGTTGTGGCATATTCACAAAGAAAAATTCTGCACTTGCAGAAAATTGCAAAACAGGTGAGTATTGAAATTCCGCAAGTGCTGAAAATCTGCAACATTTTTTCCGCAGCTGCAAAAATAATTTTAAAGGCCCAGCAAACAGAACAAAAGCAGGTGTTCCATATAAAGTGGAGCAGGAGACTTTCACAATCTTGCAAAAGCTGCAGCAGAACCAACACTCCCAGCAAGGTGAGAAGCCAGTCCCACAACTGGGACCATGGTAGAACCACCTGTACCAGCAGCACTTTGCTACCACTGGCAATATGTATTTGTTGGTTGTGTCTCTCTCTGAGGTGTTTCTTTCTCCTGCATCTATTGCACATACTTTTGGCTATTACCACCTCTGGCTTTACTGCCTGTGGGACTCCTTTATGGGCTGCACTGGGTCCTGTGGTTGTGGTTTGTTGCCTTTCAATGGAAATGTGTACTATTTGTGTTGTAACAACTGACTGTACTAAACAGCCCACAGGTTTGCAGTTTCTGATGCCTGAACCCCCACTATAATTGTATCCCAATTGTTAATACACTGCTTTTTACTCAGGATCAGTTACGCCTCACTCTCAGTGGTGCAGCATGAACACAACATTCTTTACGCAACTGCAGAAAACCAGTGGCTGAGAATAGCCTTTAAAGGGATATGCCATACTTTTTAATGGCTTTTGTTTTTTTTTTGCTCAGGAACTTCCGCAGATACACTTTTTCCCACACTCCACCGTGTATTTTTCCCATGGCTATGGAAGATTTGTGTATACCATTTAGTGCAATTACCCCTTTTTTCCCCCAACTGCACAACTTTTGGGGACTTGCAAATTTTTTGCACCTTCCAAGTGTTTTGAGAATCCAGCCCGTAGTATCTAAAACATATATTTTTCCAGTCTTTGGAAAGAAACATGTTTATTATAGTACCTTCCTTGAAGTATTTTAGAGTCAGACATTTTGCAGCCATAACTGCAATAGCAATCAGTGATCTTTATTTTTTTCAGATAATAGAATGACTTCTAGGTCAAACATTAAAAATGGAATTGAGTTATATAAAAGAAAGACCTTCTTTCCAATATTCTATTCAGTAAGTCATATTCCTGTCTCCACCATTCTTGAGGCAACTTGCTTTCCCAAAATATGATGAAAGTCTGCTTTTGCTGTGTTACAGTGCAGTAGTTTGATGTATAAAATACATCTATTTTCGATAACCATAAAGGTATATGATCTGTTTAGTATCTTGTATTGGATTAATTTATTTCTAGAACTTCCATAAGTATTAATAGATATTAATACTTTCCCCACTTTTTGTTAGTGATTTCTTCCAAAGATCTGTGTATGAATTTCATTATAAGTTTTTTATAACATTTATGATTTGATGAAGAAATTTTTTATTATCCAGGCAAAAAGTCATTTTTTTCTCTTACTGTCAAATTTTGTACAATTATTTCTCAAATGTATCGAGATATGCAGGTGTCAGTCTCTCCCAGTGATCACGGGATTTTTAGAATATGACTTTGAGCTGTAAGTATTTGTAAACTTCTGGTTCTTGTAATGAGTACTATAATTTGCTTACATGCCGTTTTTTTTATGTGTTTGCCTTAATTAGATGTTCCTATTTTCATATATCTTTATTAGTCATTAGTCAATTGTCTGAAATAAAAAGGGGTATTATTAATTAAGAACACTGAATATATGATATAATATTTTGATGGCTTTTTACTAGATCATTTTTTAGGTTTTTTGGGGAAATTCTATTGTAATTTATACATTTTGTATTATGTTATTGTTTATTCATATTAAATTTTTTGGACAAGTTAACAATGCCTATATACAGTAGATATCAGCATTTTTGTTACATATTCTGATAAAGCATCTTGCGATCTAGTGTGAATCTTTTTGTTTTCGTGCTGTAGGTCCAGTTCAGTACTTTTTAACCATATAAGTTGCATGACACTTGTTAATTTCAGGAGGGCTAGACTTCCTTGTTCTTTAGGTGAGCATAATTTTGTCCACACAATGCTTGATTTACCATTGCCCCAAATAAATTCTCTTATGATTTACTCATTTCTTTACTCAAGTTTTATGGACCGAAGTAATTGTAGCCAGTAGGGTATATGATATTAGTGACAAAATGCTCATTTTAATCATTAATTTTTCCCATAATGACATTTTCATTTTAGAAACTTAGAATTTAGCACCAGATAAAGACTGCTTGGTCAATCCAGTCCACTCATTTTGGGCCAACAAGCTAATTTATTTTTAATATTTTTGATTAAATTATTATTTTGTTGAAAGAGATTATTAAATTGTAAAATTAAGTTTATATCCACATATTCTAGTTTATGTTTCTTGTATTCAGTGGAAAAAATGTTGATAGCATGGGCAATTGGGTCCTTGTTGCTAGCAATTCAGATTTACCTTTATTTATACAGTAACCTGAGACATTTGAGTATAACTCAATTTCTTTTAAACACCCTTTACAATGATTTTTTGGCTCTGTTGATATATGGAGAAAATCATCAGCATATGCATTCAAGATTTGTTTGTAACCTACTTTGATTCCTTTTGTCTTGTTATTAGTTTGGATTTTGTTCGAAATATGTCCATACATAATATAAATAAAGAAGCTGAAAGTAGGCCAACCATGCCTTACCTTTCTGACAATCTTAAAAGAGCTTGTAGGTTTATAATGAGTTTTAATTTTTGCCGTTGCAGAGTTATACAAAGCACAATCATACTATGTATGATTTTGGAAAATCTAAATTAGCCAGGACACCTAATATATATTTTCACTTGAACATGACAAATGCTTTTTATAGCATCTAAACAGAGTGCAATGGTATCTCTGGCACAGTCCAGAACCATTCCAGGTAAACATCCATTCTGATCTGTATATATTATTTTGTTGATACATTGCATTAGCCTTTCATTAAGTATCTTGGTAAATAATTTGTAATCAGAATTAAGATCAAAATTGGATGATCATTTTCTATTTTTCTATCATCCTAGTTTGGTTTTAGGATAAGTATAATATATGGTTCATGAAGCAAATGGAGACTTTTACTTTTCAATTGTATATTTTGGAAAAGGTTAAGTAAATATGGTATTAACTAAGTTTTAGATTTTAGGAAAAATTCTACAGTAAAGCTGTCTAAACCTGGTACCTCCTCTTTTGCCATGATTGCTAGTGCACTTTCCAATTCTTTCATAACAATTGTTTTTTCAAAGAGAGTATAAATGTCAGCCATACATTCTTTGGAAAGTGTACTTTTATAGTATTCCAATAATTCTTCAATTTAAATAGATGCTTCCAATTTATGCAGGTATGTATAGAAATCCAGAACTTTTTTTTATATTTCTTCATTCTTAGTCTTAAGCGAACCATTTTATTTATTTATTTATTTATTGAAATATTCAGAAAGACCTTTGAGTCAGCGACTCATTTACAAAGTTCCACGTCATACATAAAAGGATACATGGACAGAACTCGGAATACAGATTACAGTACAATCACAAATAACAGTCAGTGAGGTTACATAGTTGTGCAGTTGTTGAATAACAGCAAGTTTCATTTCTTAGTACAGCCATAATAGTTACAGAGGTTCTGTAGAGGCTGATGGTCATAGGGTTTCATAGTTACAATTTGGTACGGGGAGTCCGACAATAGTTAGTTTGATAGCTGCATATGTCAATCTGGTGTCAAGGGCAGTCACATTGGCTAGAGGCATGAAGGTATTTCCGTAGCTTGGATTTATAAGGGCCAAGCCTTAATTCATTTGTTATATGACTTGGGAGGGTGTTAGTCCAGGAGGGGACCCTGTAAGTGAAGGTTTGCTGGAATTGGGAAGTACGGCCACAGGGTACCCTTAGCAGCTGCTTGTTTGAGCTGCAGGTTGTTTTGACTGGGGGAGTTGGGTGGTTGATTTGGTTTAGGGTAGGTGGAGTGAGGCCTAGTAGTACCTTTTTGGTCATAAGGCAGGTGTGGTACCTGATTCTGCTATCTAGGTTTAGCCAGTTTGTGCTGCTGTAAAGGGAGCAGGAGTGTGCAAAATGATCACATCCAAGGATGAGACAGCAGGATTTGTTTAAAATGAGTCTGAGTCTGCTTAGGGTGGTGGATGGAGCAGCACTGTAGATTAGGATGCTGTAGTCTAGCAGGAGAGGATCGAGGAGTTTATGGTAAGTTGTAATGCTTCAGGGGTGAGGCAGTGTTTGTAACGGTATAGTACCCCTAGTCTGGAGCTAAGGGCTGTTGATAGGTGTAGGATATGTTGATTAAAGCTGAGGGTGGGGTCTAGAGTGATCCCTAAGTATTTAAAGCTGCTTACTTGTTCTAATGGGGTCTGATTGGCAGTGAGGAATTGGGGGAAGAGGTTCTTGAATGGGTTCTGGGGTGGGCGAAGAGCATGACTTTTGTCTTATTGTAGTTGATAATATAACGTTGGGTGGTGAGCCAGCCTTCGACTTCACGGAACGAGTGTTGGAGAGTTTGGTGGAGCTTGGGGGGTGATGGGTCAGAGGCGAACAAGACCATATCATCTGCATATAGGAGTAGATTTCAAGGGCATGATGCTGGGAGGGAGTTGAGGTATAGGCTGAAAAGTAGGGGGCCAAGTACGGAGCTCTGTGGGACACTGGAGCAGATAGGGAGGCGGGGGGAGAGGACAGGGCCTACCTTGACTATCAGCGTTCTATCGGAGAGATAGCTGGTAAACCAGTTTAGGGTGTCATTGGAGAAACCCGTGAAAGCCAGGGTGTTAAGTAAGAGGGCATGGTTTATGGTATCGAATGCCTTAGATAGGTCCATGAAGATCGTGCCTGTGAGGTGGCCGTGGTCCAGGGCTGAGTGGACATGGGAGGTAAATTCAAGGAGGCGGTGGTGGTAGTACTGTGGCCCTTACAGAAACTGTTCTGCTGTCTGGATAGAAGGTCATATTTGTTAAGGTGGTCAGTAAGTTGGTCTGTGACTATGCTTTCTAGTGCCTTAGATGGGGGTAGGATAGAGATGGGCGGTAGTTGTTTGTGGATGTGCGCCACCACTTTTATGGATGGATGTGATGTAGGCCAATTTCAAGTGGGTAGGAATTTCCCTTGACAGAGGAGTGGTTTAGAATGTGGGTGAGTGGGGCTAGGACTTCCTGGAGGGTGAGAGATGGAGAAGTCTGAGGTCAGGAAGTCGTGACTATAGTGATTTTGGCTAATAGCTTTGGTTAGGTTGGGTTTGGCAGTCTCTGGGGTAAGGACTTGCAGGTAGAAGGGTGGAGCAAGGGGAGGATGTGGGAGTTATGGGCAGACGGGGGATCGAAGAAATTAGGGGGCAGCACATGGGAGAGATCAGTGAAAGCAGTGTTAAGGACTAAGGCTATTCTGAGGGGGTCGGAGGAGAGGCAGCCCTCTATTAGAATTTGGTCAGGTGGCAGGTTTGGGGCTTTGCCACAGAGTTCCTTAATATTTTCCCAGAACTTGCGACCAGAGTTCAGGCGGAGGTTAAGGTGGCTTTGTAATAGTTCGCTTTGGTGATGCGTATGGCCCAGGTGCACTTATTTTGGGACTCCGATAACGTTGTCTGTCCAGAGGCCATTGGGTCTCGCTTAAGCAGGTCATAGTGCATAACGCTGATGAAGTAGGCTCTGAGGTGTTCTGAGAACCATGGTGCATGATTCCTTTGGTCATTGTTTTGGTGAGGGGGCGAACTTGTCACAGGCTGCGTTAAAGGTGTTGGCAAATAGTTCAAGGGCGTGGTCCGGGTCAAGTGTGTTAGTTAGGGGTGTCCAGTCACCATTCTCTGAGGTGGGCCTTGAGTAGGGCTAGGTTTACCAGGCCCTAGTTTGCGTTTTGCAATAATTTTAGGCAAGGTTTTGGGACAGTACCAGACCAGTTGCAGAGAACTGGAGAGTGGTCACTTAGGGTGTTGGGGCGGACTTGGGTGCTGGTTATTTTGTGGGGGCAGTTTGTGAAAACTAGGTCTAGTAGGGAGGATGATCCCATGCTGGCGTGTAGCCGGGTGGGGGTTTTGATGACCTGAGTGAGATAGAGGGCTGGTGCCTTGTTGATGTACGGGGCGGCTGTTTTGGCCAGCCAATTTATGTTGAAATCCCCCAGTAGTATTTTTTCATGCTTTGGGGGTAGGGTGGCGAGGTAGGACATGATGGTTTGGAAGGCTGGCTTCTGGTCCTTGGGAGGGACATAGGCTGTGGTGAGGAGGAGAGGGGATGTTGACTTACCTAGGGTTAATTTAGGGTGAGGGCCTGAGCCCTGGATGTTAGTATGGGCAGAGGGAGTAGGTGGCCAGAGATTGAGACCATGAGGTGAGACAGCACAGCCACCCCTCGCTTGCTCACTGGGTCGGCACAGTAGAGGTGGTAACCAGGAAGGTTGACTGCCAAGTCGGGACAGATGGGGAGTGCCAGGTTTCACTCAGTGCAATGCTATCAGGGTGATTCTGGAGTACCCAACCCTGAAAGGAGTCCCATTTTTTTTGAAGATCGCAAATGTTTAGTGAGGCGATGTGCAGGCCATTTCCTGGAGATGGGTGGGATGGTGGGGAATTTAGAGGGCCAGGGTTGGGCTGAACATTGCCTTTCAGAAGAAGGAGGAGAATGAGTGACCTGAGGTGGTTTCTGTTAGCTCGAGTAGTAGGTCTGTGGCATTTATGTTATGCGTGGCCGATGGTGGGTATTGGTAGTTTCAGGGTAAGGGGGACAGATAGGAGGAGTAAGTGCGGAAAGCGGGGGATTTGTTGTGTTGCAGATGTGGAAAGAGGTTGGCCAGGGACGGGGGCTCCAGTGGGTTACTTGGCCCAGGAGATGGTATCCAGGGGTGGGGGTGGAGGTGTCTATGTATGTGTTGTAGAGGGAAGGGGGTGTAGAGGATGGTTTATCAGTCTGGGTTTGTAAAGGCTGGGAGTTCAGGTGCAGTGGAGGTGGAGTGCGGGGCTGGGAGTGCCAGGCTGCGTGCTGACAAGAGGTTTAATTTTTGCATCCCATTTTTGCATTGTGAGTGGTTGGCGAAAGTGCCTGAGGAAATTGCATGAGGAGAGTGATGAGGGTAAGTGGGAGCATGGTAGGTTAGAGAGTTAGGCAGTGAGTGAAAGGACTGGAGAAAGAAAAAGAAAAACAAAGGCAAGGGGGCCTCTAGTGGTAGGAAAAGATAAGCTGCAGATGGGAAAGTGGACTGATTGATTATTTCACATCATGTGTCTAGAAATCAAGCTATATATTTGAATGCTGACCAAGGGTGGTGGTGGGGCGGTGCGAGCAGATCGTAGCATTCAGCGAGAGCAAAGTCAGTGCTCCAACAAACAAACAGTCGCAATCAGGAGCACAGCTCCTTAGTACCTGGAGCAATCTTTAACCTGGGCTCCGTTTTCAGAGTGGGGAGAGCTTAGCGAGCAGCTCTCTCGACCCGGTATGCTGTTGAAGAGGGAGAAAGACACAGTGAATTAATAAAGGTCAGAGGAGAGAAGTTTCACAGTGGGAGTGTGGGCAGGGACTGTATCAGGAGTGCCTTTGTCTGAATTCAGCTAGCAAGTTAATTTATAAAGACACCGGCTATGCAGAGGTTTAAGAATTATTTAACAACTAAACAAACAATGCTATTCATTTTCAGTAAAAGCTGCAGTAATTTCTTAAAGGGGATTTCATGTAAAAGCAAATGCAGAGGTGTAAGATTATTTAGCAACTAAAACAAACATGCTATTCATTTTCAGTAAAGCTACAGTAAACTTCTTAAAGGGGATTTCATGTAAAAAGCAACAGTCCGAGGCAGAGGTAACATAAGGCTACACTTTTATAGAAAATAGACTATCTCCACTGCTGAGCCGATGTAATTTAGCAATATTTAAAAAGGCGCCAGAATTCAAAGTCAGTGCTCCAACAAACAAACAGTCGCAATCAGGCATGCAGCTCCTTTAGTACCTGGGGCAATCTTTAACCTGGGCTATGTTTTCCAGAGTGGGGAGAGCTGCTGAGCAGCCTCTCGACCGCGGTATGCTGGGCAATCTTTAACCTGGGCTCCGTTTTCAGAGTGGGGAGACTTAGCCAAGCAGCCCTCTCGACTGCTGGTATGCTGGGGCAATCTTTAACCTGGGCTCTGTTTTCAGAGTGGGGAGAGCTTAGCGAGCAGCCCTCTCGACGCTTGATATATAGGGGCAATCTTAACCTGGGCTCCGTTTTTCAGGGTGGGGAGAGCTTAGCCGGGCAGCCCTCTCGACTGCTGGTATGCTGGGGCAATCTCTAACCTGGGCTCCGTTTTCAGAGTGGGGAGAGCTTAACCAAGCAGCCCTCTCAACTGCTGGTATGCTGGGGCAATCTTTAACCTGGGCTCTGTTTTCAGAGTGGGGAGAGCTGAATGAGCAGCCTCTCAACCCGTATGCTGGGGTAATGTTTAACCTGGGCCCGCTTTCAGAGTGGCGGAGAGGGTCATATATTGATATTATCCCACTTCTTTGCAGGGCCTGCTTGGTTCTTTTGGGTAAGTATAGGCCTGCTACTTCGCTGTTTAAATACAATTTTTCTTTACAATGAAGCACTGTGATTCTCATGTTAATGTTAGTAGTCTCTCTAGGGTATCCTTAGTGATTTTATCATTTTCTCTGAATCATTCAGGACCTTCTCTTGTTTTTGTTTCTAACCCTTTAAGTTGCTTTTCCAGGTCTTTCATTCTTTGTGACTGTTTCTTAGTTCTCCAACTGGCTTCCAATATCAGCATCTTATTATTGTCTTAAATGCTTCCCAACTGCTAAAGATTGTATCTGGGTCATGCGGGTTATCAGTCCAATAGTGATTTATGGTTTTGGGTACTATTGTAGAAAACAAATCATCATTCGTTAGACTGTTGTTCATTTTCCAAAAAGTCTGTATATATACTGTATATATTTTTTCTGGATCTAATTGGAATGTTAAAGATATTGAGTCATGGTCTCTTGGTTCAAAATGAAGGTCTGTTCAGTATTAGTATGGAATAAATCTGCCAGTCTTATTGAATTTCTTGATGAAAACAGGTAATCGGTTCTAGAGGAGGTTGTATAAAATCCAGAATTTAATGTATATTTGTTTAAAAATGGATTAATTTCCTTCCAAACATCAACTAACATATTATTTACTGTAGTTTCGTTTAATACACATCATCTATATTTATCCCAAGTAGTCAGTGTTTTAGATCTGTCAAAATAAGGGTTGATAGTGCCATTCAAATTACCCCAGTAACATAATTTTTTGTGTGACTTCTGCTAAAAAATTGTTTTAATGTTTAAATGAAACATACATTGACCATATCATGAGATTCTGTCCTTGCAGAACTATCTTTAACAGTATAATTCAGCCTTCTTCGTCTGTTTTACTCTCCAAAATCCTACAAGGACAATTTCTGTTTATCAAAATAGCAACACCACGGGGAGGTCACGTGATGCAGAGGTGCTGAGTGGCTGCCTGCTTTGGAGCTCCCGTTTCTTCCCTCTCAAAATCTAATTTTCGCTGAGCCAAAACCACCAATCCACCACCAAACGCAGTCTAAACATCTCTACTACATCTGGATTCGACAGTGGAACTAGTTGAGGGTGTATATTGCCTGCTGGAGTACCGCGATGATGGATGCAGAAATGAAGGCCTAGAGTCAGGCACACCCACCTACAACACCAGAAAAGCCTCAAAGAAAGCCAAAACTCTGGCTTGAACCCTTCTTCAGTCAGCAAAAGCACACCCAGTGGAGGTCTTAATGTTGCAATGGGTACTGCCTTAACAGAGGAGCGTTTCTTGGAGGAACTTTCACCATTTAAAGATACCCTGCAAGAGATCTCCAGTGAAATTAAATCAATGAGGCAAGATTACGCTGACCTCTGAAGAAGGATGGGTGACTCAGAAGCCAGAATATGGTCAGTGGAAAGATGGCAACAGAAAATTGACCCGGAGATAGTGAAACTTCGTCAGCAAGTGCAAAAACTCCAAATGAAATCTGAGGACCTAGAAGGGCGCAGCAGACGAAATAATGTTCTAATTCTAGGCCTTCCTGAACTGGAGGAAGGGAAACACCATCAAGTTTGTTCAACAATTTCTGAATAAGGTAGTAGGCCCATCTCCTGTCCATCAGCAATACCATGTGGGAACGAGCCCACAGATCCATCAGACCCAGACCCCCTCCAAACGTTCCCCCCAGACCCTTAATTATAAAATTTTTAAGCTACCTGGACAGACAACATGTCCTTGATAAAGTCAAGCAGCTGGAGGCAGTTTTGTGGAACGGAATCAAGTTGAGGATAACTCAAGACCTGCCCAGAGAAATACGTTTGAAGCGTGCTGCTTTCCATCCTATAGTGACCAAATTGATTGCAGCTGGGAAAGCCTTTCGGATGATCTACCCTGCAAAACTCTCTGTCCAAGTGGAGTACCTGGCATTCATACGAGACTCCAGAGGAGGCGTTAACTGACTTATCAAAACTGTTGCCTGACCTCTTTAAAGGACAACCAGTAAAATGACTGAACCTTAATTTGAGCAGCACAAGCTTGAATAGCTCACTATTGGGGTCTAAATATTTCTGCAAGCTAATTCCCCTATCCTTTTATTTTCTTGTTTGGTTGTTGGTTTTGTCACTTACTGGGCAGGGGTGATGATCCGTTTTGAGATAAATAATCCTGAGGTGGCGGCCTCTGTTTCCAGTGGGAGGACTCCTTCTGGGACCCGCGTGGTTCTGGATCGGGTGGTAGTAGGCCGCGCAGCCTAGTCGGCCTGCCTCTACTTCCCAACGCGTCCTGTCCTCTCGATCCATTAGAGGGAACCAATGTGAAGGGCCCAGTTTCTGGGGGACCTATTTGCGGTAGGACCGATTTGGTCCGGCAACATATTAGGTCCCTATGCGTCTTCCCCTTCACTATCAGGCCCCCATCGGGATCGCTTGAGAGGACAAGGCCACAGGAGCTACCCCAGGTAATAATACCTGCTACACCTTTTCTCTTAATTGGGGAGCATTCTCATTATTATCCCTAATAGAGGCAATGCCTTTTCTTTGGGTGGGGAGACGGGGGGCTCGTAGGCAAGTTAAAGTGCGCCATGCCTTACGGCCTAGTAGGGAACAGGTGGGTACCCCTCAGATATGGTACCATAATGGTTATGATGTACCTTAGGATTGGAACGTTGCTGGGGTGGTTCGTAATCCCTAGTCTCGACACTTTGGGGGATTTTACCATTATGAGAGTCACTCTGAGGGGCCCTGGGGAGGAAAGTTTTACGCGTACAATCAATAATTTTTTAGAGGTTAGGATGTTCGATATGTGGTACTGAGAGATACTGTTTGTCTTGCAATGCTGGGGGAGGAGGTTTATCACTTATACTGTTTTCAAGGTCTGGATGATGGATACTCGGACTGATGAGTGTAGTAGCTGTCTGGTATCGTCAGGGGGAGGGGATACTGCTCTCAGAGATAACAACTATTCTTTGCTGATGCTGCCACTTAGTTTTGTTCGTTTGCAGCACGTTAGTGTTCATTGCTAGAGTTAGCAGCTTATCGACACTACTTGTTCTGGGTTTTTCTTTTAATAGAGGAATAATTTGGGGGTGCTGGGGCAAGGTTTGAGGGTGTCACCACCTTTTGGAGTAAGAGGAGACTACAAAGGTTAAATGGGGTTTTACTACATTATATTCTAGTGTATGGCTAGCCGTACTGTTAATGTGATTAGCTGGAATGTGAGAGGGATTAGAGATGTTAAGAAGAGATCTCGTATTTTGATTAATTGCTCGACACTGGGGGCTGACATCCTATGTCTGCAAGAAACCCATATCACAGTAGCCAAAAGTAATATGTTAAAGGGCAGAGGCTTCTCTCAAATTTTCGTGGCTGGAGACTCATCGGAAGCTAGGGGAGTAGCTGTTATGGTTAAGAAAAATATACCTTTTAACCCGACAAAAATTACTCGAGACTTAGAAGGTAGATATATATTGGTCTGGACTCTCTATAGCTCTCCTATTGTGTTAGGCTCAATATATGGTCCAGTGGGAGGGAGCGTAACATTCATTATGCAACTAATCGATAAACTCAGCTCCCTTTTACCAGCCTCTTTAATCCTAGGAGGGGATTGGAACATAACCCCAACCCAAGAACTAGATAAAACCTTTAGACCAATAAGACCATTGCTTCCACCACAACTGGCGTTGAAGGATATGAGCAATATGCTAGGTCTGGTAGATCCCTGGAGAACCCTCCACCCCCTCAATAAAAGTTACACTTTCTTCTCTCCGCTTCACAACTCCTGGTCGAGACTAGATTATTTTCTAATTACCACTTCTCTCATGACTAAAGTCTCCTCGGCAGGCATAGAGCCTATAGTAATTTCGGATCACGCGGTAGTCTGGTTTAAGTTTTCCCCGCAGTCCTTTATGACCCGTGACACGATCTGGAAACTTAATACCCAGTTATTAAAGGAAGAATACTCTCTCGCTCAGGTTAGATCCCTTATTAGGGACTTTCTGGAAACTAACCGAGGCTCAGTGACCAGAATGGATATTCTTTGGTGCTCTTTAAAGTGCTTTCTGAGAGGGGAACTCATCAAAATTTCCTCTAGAAGAAAGAAACTCAGGTCCCAGAAACTCCTTTATCTCTCAAACCAGATTAAAACAGCAGAGAATATATTAGCTTCCTCTAATTCGCTGACTAATCTAGAACAACTTCACAAACTTAAAAACGAATATGAAGGTCTGATACGGGAAAAGACGGAGTTAGCTCTGCTGAAAACCAGGGCCAAATATCTGGATCAGGGGGAAAAACCGAGTAGACTTCTGGCACTGAAACTTAAGGAAGTAGAGAATTCCAGGCTGATTCCTGCCCTGGAAGACCAAGAAGGATCCGTTAAAACAGAGCCCAAAGATATTGCAGCAATCTTTAAAGAGTTTTATCAAAGCTATATAGCACTAAAGTATCCCTTTCCCTCAATCAAGAGTAGAGAATTCTTCCGCCGTTGACACTCCTCTCTTCGGAGGACCAAGTGACCCTCCTCTCTTCACCTTTATCCCAGGAAGAGGTAGAACAGGCCATTCATAGTCTCTCATCTGATAAAGCTCCTGGCCCGGATGGGTTCCCGGCCAACTTTTACAAGGCCTTTTGCCAGGACTTGGCCCCCCTGCTCCTGGACTTATATAATTATTTGCTGTCGGCAGATACCCTAGATGCCTCCTTACTGGAGGCTATAATTATCCTGATCCCCAAAACGGCTGAACCCTCCTGGAACCCGGCCAATAACCGGCCAATCTCGTTACTCAATTGTAATATAAAAATCTTGGCCAAGATCCTAGCTTCCCGTATTAAACAAGTGTGGACTCCATTACTGAGCAGTGAGCAGGTAGGATTCGTACAGGGTAGATCAGTCATAGATCACATTAGATCGCTCTCATGTCTTCGAGCAGCTCAAACCTTCAGCCCCTATGGCGTTGGTAGCACTAGGACGGAGAAAGCGTTCAATCGAGTTAACTGGGAATTCCTATAGTATACTATGTCCAGATTCGGTTCCGGCAGATTTCCTGGGTTTGGTCAAAACTCTATATAGATCCCCACAGCAAAATTTACTGTAATGGGATCCTCTAGTCTCCATTCAATTACATTCTGGGACTCGGCAAGGTTGCCCTTATCCCATTTCTATTTAATTTCTACTTGGAGCCCTTGTTGCTCAGCCTCAAGGCTGCCCCAGAGATCCAGGGATGCCCCGTTTTTAACCGAGTTCCTAAGATTTCAGTATTTGTGGATGATATTCTTTTATAGTTAACTAACCCGGCCGATTCCTTGCGGGCGGCAATGGAGATAATTACACAATTTGGAGAACTATCCAATTATAAACTTAATCTGGCAAAGACGGAGATTTTCCCACTCAACGTCCATCTCACCCAGGCTTCTGTGTCCCACCTGGGCATGAAATGGACCCCATCCTATTTGAAATACCTAGGCATTTATTTGACAGGGGACTCCTCCCTAGCCAAAAAGCTTAATTTAGAGGATTTGCTGGACAGAATTAAATCCGACCTGCAAAGATGGGGGAAGTTGCCATTAGCAGTGGGAGCTCGGATCAGCATTATCAAGATGAACATCCTTCCTCGACTCTTCTACCCCTAAACCTCCTGGACATCTGGTTACCTAGGTCTTTCTTTAAAAAATTCATTCGATCTTAACTGATTTTATTTGGAACCACAAACCCCGAGAGGCGAGCCTTCGATAAATTATGCCTCCCAAAGAAATAGGAGGTCTTAAATTACCGAACTTGAATTATACTACTGGTCTAGTCACCTTGCCAAAGCAGGTAAATGGTTGGGGATTCAAGGATGTTTACTTTCCTTTATGGCTAAATATGGACCTTGACCTTATTAAACCCATAGTATAAACCCCACCAGCCTTTTTTATTGTTGTTTCACATCTCCCCGGATATCCAAGAGTCTCCAGTGGGTGTCACAGTTAGAATACTTAATCAACTTTTCTCCTCCGCTAAAGTTAGATATATTAGAGACCCTGGTCAACCACTGATGGTAACCCCAATATCAGAATAGGGAACAAAATGTTAGTTCTAATTGGCTCCCCAAATACAAGGGCTCTCAGTGGAAGATTTATATGTGCTAGGTAGGCAGGGCTTAACAGCAAACTTACTCCTGGTCTTGAACATCCCCACCAATGCTATCTTCAAGTTATATCAACTAAAGCACCTGGTAGACAAAGAGTTTGGCATAGCAGTCCCCCCCTCAATTGTTAAACCACTACTATCGGAGGTTAGGGACTGTGCGGCTAAATCCCATGGGGTGTCTAAGCTACACCTGCCTCTTGAAATTGGTTCTCCCCATCCCTTTGACCGGCTCCAAAACCTGGGGGTTGTCTCCTTCTGGTTCTCCATTTCCATGGGGTCAAATCTGGAAAGATTTATACACTTACAACGCCCTAGATAGGAATAGGATGATCCAATACTTCATAATTAACAATATGTATATCACACCAGTCCGGAAATCAAAATTTGATTCCTCTGTGCCCCCTAAATGTTTTAGATGTGGGATAGAGCAGGAGACCTCCCCATATTTTCTGGCACTGCTCTAAAGTTGCTCCATTATGGAAGACAATTGAGGATAAACTAGATCCCATACTAGGTTTGAAAGACCTCTTCACCCCAGAGATTTGTATCATAGGGGATTACGCAAATATCAGGGTTAGGGAGAGGAAATACCATATGGCACTCATCTCTATGGCGGTGAAGAGGCTGGTCCTCCGACACTGGACAGATAGCTTGGAAATCTCATACCCAGACTGGGTGGAGGAAATGTCCCAATGTTTCAAAGTGGAGAAATTGATTGCTAATTTTAGATCCTCCCCATTGACTTTTCAGAAGAAATGGGGTAAGCTATATGCCCTGTATCTTCACTGATAGTGACCCCATGGAATATAAAGAAACTGTGAGAAGCAGTTTGTCCCTCCTGTCATGGACTTCCCTGGCTTCCCTCTGTTTTTCTCCCCTATACTAGGCTCAGTTCCTCTCATCTGGTCATTTTGTAGAATCAGTCTCCTGGCCTGTCTTTTTTGGTTAAGAATCTTTATTACACCTGATTACGAAGGTTAGTCTATTAAACCTCTTTCCCGGTGGTGACGCCCTCATGGGGGGGAGGGGGGAGGTTTTTTTTTTTTTTCTCTTCTTTCCTTCTTTGTCTGGCTACTGAAGTATAATATACTTTACTCTGGATTATATTGGACATTTGTATTACATTGAGATGTTCTGACTATATTAATGTATCTACAGTGTGAATTTTAATAATAAAAAGAAAATTTCAAAAAAAAAATAATAGCAACACCACTACTGTAATGGTTACCTAAAGAATAACATATGGACCCAATCTGGTTTCCTTCTAGTTTGATTACTTCCTTTTCTGTAAGATAGACTTCTTGCAACAGAGCAAAGTCTACCTTTCATTTTTCCAAGGCCCTTCACTGGGCCAGATGGTGGGCTGGTGCAAACGAGGTGCTGAGGTGGTGGGGCTGATATTTCTGGCCGCGACCATCATAGATAGGGCTTTTGGGTGTCTGGCACTGTTGAGTAAGACCTGGATTGATGTCAGGAGGTCCCTGCTTTAAGGAAATTTGCCTACTGGAAACTTACGGTCAGAACGCAAACCTATGGTCAGAACTCAAACTTTTTTCCTTTATGATCTTGTTCTGCTGGTTCTAATTTCAGTCCATATAGTTTTAAATTGTTTCCATTCCATGACTTGAAGTTTCTAAAGTGGAGTTTCTTATGGTGTTCCATTATTTCTCTCCTCTGGACTTGCACTACTTATTCAATTATTGTCTTGGGCAGTGAGAGTGTCTGTGCTCATTTTGGATCCCCCAGGTAGTGAGAGTGCCTGGGTGTCTGAATTTCATTTAACGCTGCTTTTGTAAAGACCTATGACAAACTGACTGTGTGTTAAGGACTTTTGTTGATTGTTGAATTAAACCCTATGGAAAGGGGGTTAGGGAGTCCTAAGAGTTCATTAGGAAGTAATTAATATAGGGTTAATTTTATTAGCTTAGTATTTGTAAGAGTTTAGGAAGAATTTGGTTGGGGGAGGAGGTGAGCAGTGGTGGTGTGATTGTGTTAATTTTGGTGTGTGTGTGTGAGTACCTGAAGTATGTACTGGGAAGTTAAGAATACGGTCAGGTGGTACTCCCTCTCGAGATTAAGGAACCTCCGTCCCTTTGACCATTCACCGCTCCCATTTGAAGTTTATTCATGATGTTGTGCTTTTTGCATCTTAAAGAGACAAGGGAGTAGGAGGAGCAGGGTTCCTCGAACTCTCGAGGAGGATGGGAAAGGAGTGGACTGATTGGGCCAATGAGGACTAGGAGGCACCCTGGGGCAAAATGGACACAGGAATGAGGTTATCCTTGTCTTGTGCCCATACCCAAGGGTTCTGACTTTGGTCAGGCAGGAAATGGGGCCACCCCTGGACTCCAATCCCTTTCGGGTGGTGTTAAGCAATGCCAGGTCAATTAGAAATAAGACCGCAGTTGTTGCAGATCTTGTGGCATCTGCTGACCTGGCTTGTATCACCGAGACCTGGCTGGATGAGAGTGCTGGCCCTATTTTGGAGGCTGCAGTTTCAGATGGGTTCTCGGTGATTCACCGCTGAGAGAGGATCATTGGGGTGGGGGGGTGCTGTCTGTTTTAGACAAGAACTGGGTCTCAGGGAGGTGCCAATTGAAGCAACCAATTCCTTTGAGTATATAGTGGGTGCAGGTGTAGGCTACAGGACCCTTCTCATTTACCGTCCACCAGGTGATCTGAGGGAGTTTCTGAAGGAGGTTGTGGACTTCATCACCGATGTGATGTTCGAATCCCCCAGATGGTTGATTCTGGGGGATTTCAATGCCTGGGTTGAGGATGAACTCTCACCATTCAGACAAAACCTTCTCCAATTGAGGGATTCATTGGGCCTAACATGGGTTATTACCACGTCAACCCACAAGAAAGGGCACTCATTGGACTTGGTGTTCCATCTGGGTATGGAGATCTCCGATATGGAGATGGAGCCAGTTGGTTGGTTTGACCATCACGTCCTGAGATTCAGTTTCGCATCTCCCTAAAATAGGCCTGCCCCAAAGGAGTTGGTACAGTACTGTCCTTTGAGAGGTGTTACCTCAGAAGGCCTAATGATGGTGCTGGATCTCTTGGGATTTCCAAGGGATATCACTGATCTGGGGCCTCTTGTGTCAGCCTATAATAAGGCTGTTACTGAGGCCTTGGATATCATTGCTCCTTCTCATGTACGCCCTTTTACCTCTCACCCGGGTGCTCCCTGGTTTAATGGAGAGATCCATGAGTTGAAGAGGCATGGGTGAAGGTTTGAAAGACACTGGCAGAAAACTCACCTGGAGATGGATAGGATTAAATTGATGGATCATTATAAGACCTATCAATCAGCAATTTCCTGTAAGAAGGCAGAGTTTCTGTCCAGGGAAATTGCTATGGTGAAGAACAGGCCTGCCCAGCTCTTCTGGACTGTGGACGGACTGTGCAATCCAGCCTGTCTTCACTCTGGTTGAGCGTTGTCACAAGTGCAGTGTGAGGAGTTTGTGCAGTTCTTTGCTGATAAGGTGTCCACCATCAGGGATGAGATCAGCCAGTGCCTTCCCATGGGACCTTGCATCGATCAATCGGGTGGTACTAATACTCGACAGACTTGGTCCATTTTTAGCCAACTGGTAGTCGTGGGTATAGTGAGGATCATCCAGACTCTGTAGCCAACCTACTGTAGTTTGGATCTGGGCTCTACACACCTATTAGTGGGGTGTGTACAGGTCATTGGCCCGGTCCTTGCTGGGATAGTGGTGGTTTCATAGGTGAGAGGGAACTTTCCAGATCCTTTAAAGGGAGGCAGTAGTATGTCCCTTCTAAAAAAAACTCCTTGACCCGACTGCCCAGCTAACTGCAGACCGATTCGAACTTGCCCTTTGCAGGAAAGTTATTGAGAAAGTGGTCGCTCTGCAGCTGGAGGATCATTTAACCAACCACAATATCTACAACCCTCTCCAGTCTGGCTTCAGAAAAGGTGTAGCATCAAAACAGCCCTGGTATGGGTACTAAATGACCTTCTGATGGCAAGAGATCGGAGAATCCATTCTATCTTGGTTCTCCTTGATCTCTCAACAGCATTTGACACCATGGACCATGGGGTGCTGCTCGAGCGCCTGTAGTTTTTCTATGGACTGAGACGGGTGGTCCTCAGTTGGTTTCAATCTTTCCTCGAGGGTAGGTCCCAGAGAGTGGTGTCAGGGATTTATTCCTTGGCCTCTCATGGGCTGCCTTGCGGGGTTCCACAGGGCTCGGTGCTGTCCCCCATGTTATTTGCAGTGCACATGCTTCCACTGGGGGGACATTATAAGACAGTAAAGGTTGAGTTTTCATTGCTATGCAGATGACTCTCAACTGCACATGTGTTTTGTGCCTGAACAGGAATTAGATTCTGCTGTGGTGTTTAATAACTGCCTACTGGAGATTCGGAACTGGATGAGTGCCAGTTGGCTATGGTTGAACTCTGGGAAAACAGAGGTATTGGTGGTGGACCCTGGTTATAGGACGATAGGTGCATGGATGGGAAAACCCTCAGGATTACATCTTGGGGGAATCCCGCTCATTGCCTCGGGCCAGGTGCAAAACCTATGCGTGGTTTTGATGAAGGCCTGACCCTGAGGGCTCAGGTTTCAGCTGTAGTCAAATCTTCCTATTACCATCTAAGGAACATAGCCTGGGTGAAGCACCTGGTCCCGCCCAAATATCTTACTACCTTGGTCCATGCCTTTGTCACCAGTCATTTTGATTACTGCAATGCCCTTTATTTAGGGCTACCAGAGGTAGATATCTGCTGCTTGCACCTAGTGCAGAGCATAACAGCAACCAGGTTGTTGACTGGAACCTCTAGATCCAGTCATATAACACCTGTGCTGTGTAAACTGCACTGGTTGCCAATACAGTGGCAGATTACCTTCAAGGTCATGTTGCTGACCTACAAAGCTCTACATGAGCAGGGACCCCACTACCTGAAAGAACTCCTGTGCCCTTGCTGACCCACCCGCTCACTCCGATCCTCTGGTGAGGGATTGCTGGAGATTCCCAGGGTATCCCTTAAAACATCTGGGGGAAGATCTTTTGGCTTTATGGCACCTACCCTGTGGAATTCTCTGCCTCGCCAGACATGAGATAGCCTGACTGTAGAAAGTTTTAAAAAGTCATTGAAAACCTATCTGTTTAACCAGGCGTTTTCAGGAACTTATTGAAAATGTGTATTGATGTATTTTACTGGTATGTTGTAATCATTTTAAGCTGTAATATTGTATTTTTAAGGAGTATTGTAAAGGCGCCCTGAACATTGGAAGGGTACCTTATATAAATAAAGTGATGATGATGATGATGATAGCCAAAAAGTAAAGTATTTCATAATGCTTTATAGGACAGTTTATTCTGTTGTTCTTTCATTTCCAAATGGTCAAAGCCTGAAAATGCCTGACATGCATGGTGCCTCTACTCCCACACCAGAATGGGCCTCAGTGCCTTGCCAGTGATCTAGGTCACATTATCAGTGGAACAGTCCTCATCTCTAGAGGCTTTACCTATGGAGGAGGACAGCATTTCTAAATCAGATAGGTAGTTGGACCCTGCATCACTTCTGCTTCAAACTCAGCAAGCTGCAGCTGTGATGATGGAGACACAGTGTGCATTTATACTAAAGATGATGGAATGAGTAGAGGCCATGAACAATCCCAGGTCTCAGAGCCACATACCGGTCAATAATGGTAATGCCAACATGGCTGCAAGTTCCACTAACATACCTGTACTGGCAGAACTGGATGATGCAAATCCAGAACCAAAATACCTGTCTGCTGAAGGTAGCCATGACCCTAACCTTGACAGTGGATCAGGCTATGAGTCAGAGGGAGAAGAAGAGCCTATGACATTGTAGGAAGAACCATCCTTCACTTCTAAATTATGCTCCATTGATGCAGTCCTGGAACTCATGAAGTCCATAAAATCTACAATGGGCTTTGATCTCCCACCCCACCCAAAATGCAAACTGGACCCAATGAGCCACCTAAACTACAAGCCTGCTGACTACATCCCAATATGCTTGGCCATTGAAGACATGAGAGCAAAGGAGTGGGAGGTGGCAGACCCTGCGCGCATCCCAGAAAGAAGATCTGATGACTGTCTGTTCCCAATCCCACTGGTGGCAATATCAGAACACAATGGAAAGAGGGGTCCCTGGCCACTGAAAGTGTGACACTAGTCATTTCCAGCAGCCATTTTCTCACTCACACTGTAGTCATAAGAGGTAGCCATGTTGGGAGCACCTAATCTTCACACTTACAATGGAAAAATATAAAACATGTAAAAACAACCAAAGTCAGGCACTCACCACCTTGAATACATGGACTCCAAGCGCAGAAATGTCATTAGGGTGTCATTTATTACAAAGACAATCACATAGCACAAATAGCATGCCTGATGTGTTTTGGGCCACAGGTCCTTTCTCAAAGGCTAGGGCACATATAGAGAGACATTCAATAAATATTCAGATAAAAATACCATCATCATGACATACCATTCACATTTCAAATTCATTGGTTAAGACACTCTATACTAGAACAATCCAGTGATCAACATTGTTACCATCACATACATAACAAGCATTTGTCAATGCCAGATGTTCGCTTGCAGGTATTTGCAGTGGTGTTTGTCACGTATGGTGCTTTACCCTAATGCCCTGTGCGATTGCTGGTATTTGCACTACAAATTTTCAGCATGACCTTTTTGTTACCTCCACCTCATAAAAGCATTTGAGACCTCTGCTTATGAACAGTACCACTGTTATTTTGTTAATCTGTCCTGAACGTTGATTTCCCACAGTGACCACACCATTGTGCTCCACATGTGCAAAAACACAGTTCGGGCAGGATGTGAAAAATGACAGCTGTAGCATCATATGGAGGTGTGAAGGGATGGCAATGTTGAACATCTGGAGTGAAAATACAACAATTTCTCGAACTTATGAGCGTACATGGAAACTGCGCAATGAACACTCATGACACAGTCATTTTGTGGACTTTTGTCACCAAATTTTCAACAAAGGCATTTTGGGACCTCTGCTCATGAACAGTGTCACTGTGATTTTCATAATCTGTCCTGAGCATTGATTTCTCACTGTGACCACACCATTGTGTTCTGGATGTGCAAAAACACATTTCAGCCAGGATGTGAAAAATGTCAGCTGTACTGTTCATAAGGAGGTGTGAAAAAATGCCAGTGTTGAAAATCTGGAGTGAAAATATTTCAAATTCTCGAAGTTATGAGTGTGCGTGGAAACTGCGCAATGCACGCTCATAACACAGTCATTTTTTGACATTTTTTCACCAAATTTGCAACATAGGCTTTTGGGAGCCCACCTCATAAACAGTGACACTGTTGTTTAGTTAATCAATCCCAAAAGGTGATTTTGTGCAGTGACCATGAAATCACCTTTGGGGACCGACTAACTCACATGACAGTAACTGAATTCATGAGGTGGGGTCCCAAGAACCCCCTGTTGAAAATGTGGTGCCAAAATTTGCAAAAATGCCGAGATAGCCACCTAAGTTGAAAACAAAAACATTTATGCCATTATACAGCTTACCATCATTTCTTCAGTTTGCGTTCGGCTTTCAAGAGTGCAGATATGTTCCCACTCCACTGAAGATCATTACGCCAGGCTCCGGAGGTAAGTATGGGGTGAGGGAGAGGTGGGGTATGCAGAGGGTGGGTGTGGGTTCGGGGAGGGGTCACAAGACACAGCAAGGGATGGTTTTCTGTTTTCACAGGTTTTAAAAAAAGAAACTATGTTGCTGGACAGTTTTCCCATTTACAGGGACAATGGGCATGCTGGGGTGGGCTCCCAGCATGCCACCTGGGTGTTTGTTGGGGGGGGGCCTGGAGACAATGGGGACTGGGCACTCCATCTGCACATACAATGTGTTTGGTGGGGGCAATAACAAGGGATCAGGGTAGACGGCAGCAGAGGGAGGAAGTGGGAGGGATTTTATTAGCAGCCAGAGGGAAAAGGATGACGTCAATATGTTAAATACACACACGTTACCACCGCTGATTGCAGTGGTGCTTTTCTTTTAACTGAAGACCACTGCAGCCAAACTGCTGTCATAGACAGCTCATGCATCCATTGGTGCAGTAGGGTTGCAAACGTTACACTGAGCAGTGCATTGGACAGGAGGGTCACACACCTTCAAAAAGCCGTACTGTCCCAAAATGTTCCTTGCACATGCATGCAAGCAAATGCAAAAATAAACAAGCATTTGTCAATGCCGAATGTTGCTTGCTTCATGTGCTGTTTAGGTATTTGGAAGTCATTGGGTGCAAATATTGAAAATTCGCGAACTTACAAGCGTGGTAGGAACTATTACAGCATGCGCTCATTAAAACAGTTATTTTTAGAAATTTTTTCACCAAATTTTCAACATAGCCATTTTAAGATCTCTGCTCATGAACAGTGACACTGTGATTTTCTTAATGTGTCTCATACATTGAGTTCGCACACTGACTGTGCCATTGTGCGCTACATGGGCAGAAACACATTTTGGGCAAGATGTGAAAAATGACAGCTGCACTGCTCATAAGGAGGTGTGGTAAAATGGCAATGTTGAAAATCTGGAGTGAAATATTGAAAATTGCAAACATACGTAGCGTGCATAGGAACCAGAAGCGCACACTCAGTAAAACAGTCATTTTAGGAATTTGTTCACCAAATTTTCAACACAGCCATTTAAATCCTCTGCTCATGAACAGTGTCACTGTGATTTTCTTACTGTCTCCCATACATTGAGTTCGCACACCGACTGCGCCATTGTGCGCTACATGGGCGGAAACACATTTTAGGCAGGATGTGAAAAATGACAGCTGTACTGCTCATAAGGAGGTGTAGTAAAATGGCAATGTTGAAAATCTGGAGTGAAAATATTGAAAATTCACAAACTTACAAGCATACATAGGAACTGCGTAACGCACACTCGTGAAACCGTCATTTTTAGGAATTTTTTCACCAAATTTTCAACATAGCCATTTTAAGACCTCTGCTAATGAACAGTGTCACTGTGATTTTCTTAATGTGTCCCATACATTGATTTCACACACCGACTGTGCCATTGTGCGCTACATGGACGGAAACACGTTTTGGGCAAGATGTGAAAATGACAGCTGTACTACTCATAGAAGGTGTAGTAAAATGGCAATGTTGAAAATCTGGAGTGAAATATTGAAAATTCATGAACTTTGAGCCTGCGTAGACTGCGTAGCACATGCTAAGTAAAAGCGATCATTTAGAATTTTTCCACCAAATTTTCAAAATAGGCTTTTGAGAGCCCACCTTATGAGCAGCTGGCAGTGTCATTTTTGTTAATTGGGCCCAAAAAGGTGATTTCATGCAGTGACTGCGAAATCACCCTTCAGGCGAATAATGCCATGACAGTGACATCATTCATGAGAAGGTCCCAAAACCCCATGTTGAAATTTGGTGCAAAAATCAAAAATACCTGAGATATGCAAACAAAGTTGAAAAAACCCACCTAGCCATTATACAGCTTACGGCATTTCCTCAGTTCGCAGTCGGCTTTGAAGAGTGCAGGCGTTTCCTGGTCCAGCGAAGATGCGTCGCATGCCGAGCTCGGATGAAAGCATGGGGTGAGGGTGTGAGGAGCAGGTGCACAGTGGGTGGGTGCGGGTTGTGGGAGGGCAGGGAGAAGCGCCATGGGACCGTTTTTAATTTACAGGTTTAAAAAAACGGCGTGGACGTTGCCATGCTTGGGGTGGGCTCCCAGCATGGCAGCAGGGAAAGCTGTTTGGGGACGGAGCCGACGGGGATTGGGCACCCCATTGGCCAGAACAAGATTTGCCACACTGGGCTGGGCTCCCAGCATGGCACCAAAGCTTTGGGGGTCATGAGGTGCTGCAGCACACAGCGGTGGTTTCTTTGAGTGAAGACCACCGCTGTCACCACAACACCCGCATCCATTGGTGCAGGACTGCCATGCCTGCTCAGCGGGCAGTGGATTGCCTGGGACAGTCACACCTCCAAACTGTCCTATTCTCTCAAGACGTTCCTTGCGCATGCGCGCAAGCGAACGTAAAAATACATGGTAGGAGAAGCAACAATAGATAATAAAAGAATGGGCACAATCCTAAGGGAGAGGAATGGTGAGGGGGAGGTGGTGGGGAAAGAAAGGAAGGAAGGAAGAAAGAAAGAAAGAAAGAAGAAAGGAAGGAAAGAAAAAAGCAGGAAGGAAGGAAGAAAGAAAGAAAGAAAGAAAGAAAGAAAGAAAGAAAGAAAGAAAGAAAGAAAGGAAGCTATACAGTAACACTAAGCATTACATATTTCTAAAAAACACATACTGAGAATAAAAGAAAGTAGCCCATGCTGAATACTTGAAATAATAAATAGTAAGCATCAGTTTTGAGATGTAATATTGCTAGAATTATAGAACACTGATCTATTATTCTCTTCCATTGTTATTGCTATCTATTCCTTAGAAAGGGTCTCATGTCAAAATTAGTATTTTGACCTTTGGGCTCAATTCTCAAAGGTCAGCACAAGCAGCGCCAATGGCAGCTTGTGCTTACTCCTGGTGTGCCAGGGACCCTGCACCAGATTCTCTACTTGGTAGGGTTCTGGCAGCAATGTCTAGCAACTTGTGACAAAGGTGGACATGTGCCAAAGATAGGGCACACCCCAGAGGTTTACCGCAAGCAGCTGGTGTGGTATGACTGCACTTAGACCAGTGCCAGAGACAGTCCATGGTGGTCTAGTGGTCCCCCCATCCCTATTCCCTGTATAAATTAAAAAAACTCATCTGTGCTTCCCCATGTAATAAATCTCCATCCCTGGTGGCTAGTGGTCCGCCCATCCCTGATCCCCTCATACGGTAAAAAAGTCTAATCTGTGGTGGTCTAGCGGCCCCCTAAAGCTGAGATCTGCCCATATTAGACTGGTGTCTAGTGGTCCCCCACCCAGTGGGCAGTGCCCCACCACCTTCCTCTCCTGAGCTGGTGACCGGCACAGCTCACCACTCCCCACCACAGCCAGCCATTGACTGAGCTCTCAATGAGCTCATACTGTATATAGTATGTGCTCATTGACTGACAGCTGCACTTGAGAGATTGAGAGCTCAGCCAATGTCTGGCTGTGCTGGTGAGTGATAGGCTGTGCCAGTTGCAGGCTTGTGATTGGGATGGGGCAGTGGGGTAGTGGGGCACTGCCTTCTGGGGTGGGGACCACTAGACCACCACAAAAATATTTTTCAGTACAATATGGGCAGATTGAAGATTGAGGAGCCACTAGACCACCAAGAATAGGGACGTATTTACTGTATGACGGGATCAGTGATGGGGACCACTAGCCACCAGGGAGGGTTTTATTACATGGGGATTGGATTAGGTTTTTTATTTATAAAGGGATTGGGGATGGAGGTCCACTAGCCACCAAGGTTGGTGTTTTATTATATGGGGATCTAGTGAGATTTATTGTTTATTTATAAGGGTATCGGGGATAGGGGACCACTAGCACCAGGGACGGGACTTATGTACTGTCTATGGGGATTGGGGCTTGGTGGTAGCCACGGCACATTGGCACAAGTTTCACATCCCTTCCAGATGAATTCTAAGTAACCTTAGACAAGCCCTGGGCTGATCTAATGGTAATTAGAGTGTTGCCCTCTGGGAGGGTTTTGTGAATGCCAAACTAGTGGATATGGCAGCCTGCATCTGCTGCAAGCCCCCTAGCACCATGCCACAATCCATTTTGTGGTGCAAGGTTGGCACAAGCCCCCTTTTACACATGCAGCCTGTGTTTGATGCAGGCTGCTTTTCAGAATAGCTTCCAGTGCATCTTTTGGTGCAAGACGCCACTTGTGTCATTTTTGTTTAATGCAGGCACCTTGCATCAATCTAAGGGCTTTGAAAATTGGACTCCTGGTTTCTTGATAGCCCCCGGATTAACTATCTGGAATGCTTCCCTTTTAAGCACTAAGTCATTAAAATTTCCACCTCTAGGATGAGGGTTAACTATATCTAGTGCTCAAAATGAAAGACATTTGCTCTTACTGTCTACTGCTTCCACTGTGTGTGTGTGCTGCTGTAGCATAAGTGACATCTCACCTCTCAATGGCTCTAATGTGTTCACCCACATGTATTTTAAAATTCCTTTGTGATTTAGCCCACATTGAATGCTCTGCAGGTACATTCTGCTACGTAGATAACCCCCTGAGGTGTCGCAGGTGGTCAACTGATGAATTTAGAATTTCATTTGGGATTGATAGCTCTTAAATGTTTTTCCTGTAACTATATATTTGCAGTTGACACACCTTTTACATTGGTAGCAGCCACTCACACCTTTATTTAGCATGTTGTGTTGTTGTTTTCTGTGTAGTGGCTATGTACTAAGGTACTGTATCTCTTAATGTAGTTGATCTCCTGTATGCCATTCTTTGAGGTTGCTAAGCTATCTCTTTAAAACATAGAAACATAGACTTTGACAGCAGATATGGACCACTTGGTCCACCCAGTCTTCCCATTTCCCTGCCTATTGGATAAGCTGCAGATTCTAGTTAACCAACAGCCTACTTCTTGCAACCCCCCACTATAATTGCCTTATGTCTGTCCCATGCATGTTTGAATTCCCCCACTGTTTTAGACCCCACAACCTCCCCAGGAAGGTGGTTCCATATGCCCACCATTCTCTCCATGAAAAAATATTTCCTCATGTTGCCCCTGAGCCATCCCACCTCTATCTTTGAATTGTGCCCCCTTGTTCTTACACATCTCTTTTTCTGAAAGATGCTACCTTTCTGGACCTTGTTGATTCCCTTGAGGTACTTGAAAGTTTCTATCATGTCTCCCCTGTCCCTCCTTTTGTCAAGGGTATACATATTAAGCTCTCTCAGTCTCTCTTCATACAGTTTCTGATGCAGACCCTGCACCATTTTGGTTGCCCTCCTCTGGACTGCCTCCATCCTGTCTATGTCCTTGTGGAGATGGGGTCTCCAAAACTGCATGCAGTACTCCAAATGGGGTCTCACCAGTTGTCATACAGAGGGATAACAACTTCTCTTTTTCTACTTGTGATGCCTCTCCCTATGCATCCCAGTATCCCCCAGCTCTCCTTACTGCCTTCTCACATTGCTTGTCCACCTTTAGGTCATCTGATATGACTATCCCAGAGGTCTCTTTCCATGTTTGTTGTTTATAGTACCTCCCACTCCATTGTGTACTCTTCTCCAGGGTTTTTGTTTCCCAGGTGCAATATTTTGCATTTCTTTGCATTGTCTCTAGGTTGCCATACGTCTGACCATTCATCCAACCTTTCCAAGTCCCTTTTCATCCTTTCCACCCCCCCTTGTGTATTAACTCTGTTGCAGATCTTTGTGTCATCTGCAAAGAGGCATACTTTTCCTTCTAGACCCTCTGCAATGTCACCTATAAAGACATTAAAGAGGACTGGACCCAGTACTGAACCCATGACCCCCCTTTCTTCGGAGTGAGTTCCATTTACTATTACCTTCTGTGTCCTGTTGTGCAGCCAGTTTGCTACCCAGGCTACCACCCTGGGACCCACTCCCAGGCTGGCTAACTTAATTATTAATCGTTTGTGCGGGACTGTGTCAAATGCCTTGCTAAAGACCTGGATTGCTAGCTGGACTATGCCAGTGCTGCTGTATAATTCTCTCTAAAAGTGTGGAATCAGCTGAAAATGTCATCACAAAGTTAAAATGATTATCATTACATTCATCTTTCTCTGTGTTTTGCAACAGTATTGCTTGATCTTGTGTACAGGCATGTTCCTTAGCCCTAACAATAATTTCCTTGCTATAACCGCTTTCATAAAATCTACTTGTTAAATCCACAGCATCCCTCTAATAGTTCTTTTACACATATACACATGTATGTAGACAACACCGTCCTTTATACCTCTGGTGCTTCTCAATCAGAAGCTGCAGCTAAACTGTAGCAGGATTTCCACAAGGTCCAGCATTGGTTCCAATTAAACCAGCTGTTCCTAAATGCCAAAAAGACTGTCTCCATGACCTTCAGCAAGAGGCAGAGACTCTCTAGAGCACCACCCAACTACTTTCCATACTCTGGATGGTACACACTTAGAGAGTGTCACTTCCTTTAAGAATTTGGAGTCTGGCAAAACCAGTACCTAGACTTTTCAGTACATGTGAAAGCAATTCAAAAGACACTGCACCCAAAACTTGGTGCACTATACAGAAATTGTGATTGCATTCCAATACAGGCCATCACATCATTGTACAGATCCTCCCCATCTTTGATTATGCTGATAGAGTCTATAGTGCCACCCCGAAGAACACCCTCACCAGACTGGACACCCTCTTTCACTCTTTCTGTCAATTCGCTCAATCCTGCCCCCAACTAGCCCATCACTGTGATCTCTATACAGCCCTCTCCCTCCCCTCCCCTCCCTTGTTTCCAGGTGTCTCATCCACTCTGTAATTTTGCAGCTAAATTCTGGTTTGGGTCCCTACTCTTCTACCTTACCTCTACACTTGTGACCCCCTTCCATCCACCATACTCTCTCTGTACCACCAATCACAGGCTCCTAGCCATCCCCCATAGGTCTACCTCAGCTGAGCAATCTTCTTTCTCATATAGCTGCCCTAAACTGTGAATACTCTCCCCCTTACTTTTAAGAACACACCCTCACCCACCTCACTTTCCTCCCTACTTGAAGAAGTACACCCAGAATTTGTAAAAACATATGTTGTGCAGAGTGTTTTGATTGCTGTGTGAAATCCTAGTGTGTCCTTCCCTCTGTCTGCTATTAGGACTTTTTCCCTAAATAAGCCTGCTAGCTTTATAGTAGTTTTATGACCCCTGGGGATTTCAATCTCAGTAAGTTTTATTGCTTTTCTTGTTCCTACAATGCATCCTGTCTCATGTGACAGTGATGTAGCCAGGGCCATAGATTTAGTAGCAAGCACTGCTTCAGAATCAGTTCACAACAGCAGAAATGGCTATATTTTAAAAACTACATAGAGTTTGGTTTGGTGACTACTCCATTGTAAAGGTATTCTTGTTGTGAAAAATTGTGACACCAGTTGTGCATGAGTAACGTGTATGGTTTTCAAGATATTTACATTTGTTTGGCATGTTTACTAGAGTGTTCAGTCAGAGAGAAAAAAAAAAGCAATGACTGTTTGCAAGCACATCTGCACACATAAACAAATCTAAATATTTTGAAAACTATACAAGCTACACAAAAACAAGAAGAAGCAATGTTGTTCAGGACAAAAAGATTTTTACAATGAGGGTAGTCACTAAGCTGAACTCCTTACAGTTTTTAAAATATTTGCAATCCAAAGTGGGACATTTGGTAAATAAACATGGAAATTTAGTTAATTATATGGTTATATTTTAAAAACTATACAGAGTTCAGCTTAGTGACTACCCTCATTGTAAAAGCTTTTTGTCATGAATAACCTTGCTGTTGGTTGGTTTTGTGCAGCTTGTAAAGTTTTCAAGATATTTACATTTGCTTGAAATGTGTACAAATGTGCATAGAAATCTGCAGTGTCTTAGGGATGTCATAGCAAAGCTGCCAGGAGTCCTATCACCAGCATTCTGAATGCAGAGTAGAGTAGAATCAAACAGTGAGAATGCGACAGGGTGTGTGTTATTGTGTTTTATAGTATGGCTATAAAAAATCCAGTAATCTGAGCTCGGAACCCAATGCTGATATCCCATGATGACAGCACTAGAGAAAAGTCCAGCAGCCTCTTCACAATAAAATTGATAGTATCAGCCATTCCTGGGTGCCATTACAAATGTGGCTTTCACCTTTACTCACTAAAAATCTTCAACTAGGCCCTAAAATTAAAACTGTCTCAAATTTATAAACTGAAGAATTAAATGTTATTTGCCCTCATAATACTCTTGTTACACATAAATACATAACTTAAAATATGAAGTACTACAGTACTTAGAATTGTAATTTATAGTGTTTCTTTACTGACCATGAAAAATCCCCTCCTATCTTCACCTGCTTACTAGGAAATCTGTGTTGTTAAGTAAGCAATAATACCTGACAGGGTGGGCGGTGTTGGGCTATACCAGACTGCCCAGGGGTGTAATGAGGTCCACGCTGCAGATGGAGGCTTTTATATCCCTGGAAGGTCCAGTATAGCCCAATACTGCCCACCCTGGAGGGTATTATTGCACTTTTAAAATGGGTTATTTGCAAAACTTTTATGAAATATTTTAAAAATGTAAAAAAAATAGTTAAAATTAATAAGAAAAATAAAGAAAGACATATTTTGCTGTAAAGTAGTCCTTCTACTAGTACAGTTGCCAATAGAGGATGGTGCTGTGTTCAGCAGAGTTATTTGTTTGTTTATTTTTGCTTTTTGTTTATTTTTTAATGCATTTGTCTGCTTTCTGAAACAATAATGAAACAAAACTGATGGCAGCAGGAGAAGGGGAGATTGGCCGCTGGCTGCCTGGGGCAGAAAGGGTGGGGGGACAAAGAGTTACTAATAGCAGGACAGTGCTGTTTATGAGGGCAGACTACCACTGTGAGAAACAGTTGCCACTATGCTGGTAAGGTTTTAAAAAAAAGATTTTTTTTCCTGAAACTGTACAATTGTGTCACAGGACGCTGTGTGTGTGTGTGAGAGAGAGAGAGAGAGAGAGAGAGAGAGAAACATTCACTTTACCATTCTCTCTCTCTTGCTCAACTTTATTGAGCTTTTTTATTCATAGCTCTAGTGCTAGACATTTTTCTAAACATAGAAAAATGGTTTTGTTACATACTGTGATCAGAAAGTGATAGGCTCAGCAGTGAGGCAAGAATTGCACAGTGTCTGACTGAATAGTGATTGTATGGGGAATACGCTGTATCTGAAGTCAAGTGAGCTGGCAGCAAAAAGAAAAGGCCTGTAAAAACAAATACATTTTGTGTTTTCTCATGGCATTGTTGTGGAGTTTTTAATGGAAAGAAGTGAGCAGGGCTACAACTTTAAAGCTGACAGGATTGGGAGAATTGGGCCTAGTAGCGGTGGTGGCACTTTAGTAAGTTGGAGCACCCCATGACAGAGACACGCTGACAGCTCGTATGATTTACAAGATCGGATGGCCTCTGGGACTGAGGGTACACAAATAGCTGTCTAACATTAGAGAGGTGTTTCATATGGTTGAAATTGCTTTATTTTATAATAATTGTTGATTTATTTAGTGAGTGATTGTTTTTTATGAATGGGATGGGGGAGACACTGCAGATAGCAGTAACTGGAAAACTGGATTACCGAGAGAGAAAAAAATGGTGGGAGTGAATGTTGTAATTAGCCAGTGCCACTGGATATTCATGATCAGGTCGATTTGTGCTGGCACTTTTAATACCTGGGCTCTGCTGTCAGATTGACACCCACCTTGACAGGGCTATCAGTCAGTCAGAGTCCAGAGATTTCTTTGCCCATTTTCTAAGCTGTTACAGAGAAAACAAAAGCCCTGGTTCCATCTGAGGCCTTCTGTTGTGTGCTAGTGGGAGTAAGCATTCTGCACCAGAACTGAGCAGAGGCTTGAATTTGTGCATTCTATCTGTAGTAAACAGTCCATCTCTTGAATGTTGGCAAGACAGAAAATAAAGAAGACACAGAAAAGTGTAGGAATACTATAAAGAAGAATAAAGAAAGGCGAGGGAATGGGTAAAAGGGGGTGGGTTGAGGGAAACTAGAGGGTTTAAGAGCTAATTAAAAATACATGAATTGTGCTGTACATAATATTTAAACCTGAGATGGCATGTCTGTGCTGGGATGTACTGGTACTGATTTAGAAAAGTCATAAAAATGTTTCTTTTTTGATTTGGTGCATTTCTTCAACCCCCCCCCCGAAAAAAAAATATTGGACCCATTTTATAATCACAGTAAGACACTCCAGGGTGTACACTGTGGTGGGGTAATGGCACTTCCTGGGTGGCTGAAGTGAAGGCACTCAACGATGCCTCATGTCTCATGTCTCATGACACACCCAAGGTGTGCCACTATCCAACCACAATGCATACCCTGTCATGTCTTATTGCTTAATTGTTTTTTTTCTGTTTGTTACAACAGTCTTCACTCCATAAAAAAAATAAGAAAATACAGAAAATACCCATATGGATGCCTTTGCCGCAGCACGATTAATCTCTATAGGGACTGCCAATATTAAAGAGTTCAATTCTGCAAAGTGAAAAATGAGATAAAAGCAGGAATATAACAAATATTGCTAAGCTCAATGTAATAAAATCAGCTATAAAAAGGTCAGTGTAAGCAATATGGAGGGATGCAGTAAAGCTCTTGAAGGGACTATTTTATCTCTATTTTATGTCTGGATTAATTATAATAAAGTTATAACTTCTGATTTATTTCTTCTGTTTATTGCTTAATCATCAAAGTCTTGTCGGATTTTTTTCTTAGCCATATTATAATTGCAATAAGGCATTCCATGGTGTGTGTCATTCCTGAATAACATCACTCCTTGGTGGTGGAAGCACTCGACCTGTGGACCTGTGCTTCGACCCACCCTAGGTGTGACGTTATTCAGCGATGATGCTGTCACAGGGTCAGGTGATTTAATCTGCTAGATCTGGCTGTTTGTAAATGTGGCTTGTGTGATTTTCAACTGAGCTGGAATGCTGTTCTACCACAGAAGGACTGAACAGTGTTCCATCACTTTTTCACTGTGGTAGAACAGTGTTTCAGCTCAGTTGAATATCATGTGCATTCTGATTAGCCAATGGGTGCCTGGAACAGTGATGTTATTACACAATTACATCACTGTATGAAATCAGGCACACAGGTGACTCACATAACAGTGGCAGAAATCATGACGGCCATTTAATCAGTGTTTTCCTCTCGAGATGAGTGGCTTCACTGGACCATGCAGACTGTAACAGCTGGTCACATGTTTCATTGACACCAGTCGATTTGGTGGTAAAAGCAAGCACTATATAATTTTATATTTCTCCCTCCTTTTGGGGCGGGCTGTTGGTTCTAGTCCCTGACACCACCTACCACTCCCCATCTCCAGGCTTCCCCTGGATGAGCCACTATGGGTGACCCCTCCACAAGATTGTGGGTCATGGAGCCCTGGCTTGTCTGGGGTGGGGTCACAGAAGCAGGACCCCCAGTGGACTTCAGTCCTAAGCAGGAGAGTGGCAGCAGAGTGGGGCCATCATTTATGTCCAAATTTTACTGTGGTTTTCCTCCCTGAGGTGGGGATGTGCAGTGACACCAGTGTCTGCCTCACCCCTGAAGCATGAGGTGCTGGCCTTGAGAGACCTCAGCCTCTGCCAGGGGTCCTCATTGCACCAGACACTCTTCCCATGTTCCCTCCAGAGAGGGAAAGCAGTCCTCTTGATGCTCAATTCGTCTCCCCCAGGCTGGCCCTCTGACTCCTGGGTCCGTTACCAAACTCGGGATGCTGGTGCCGCAGAAGGGTGCCTTGCTGCTGTGCCAGCAGACCAGACCCTATGTTCTCCCTCCTAAAACAAAAGTTAGAGAAACCCATAACAGCACCTTCTCTGTGACAGTCCCCTGATGTTCCTGAATTCCTGCTTAAATTTCGGTGGTTGCAGTGCATACACACTACAGCACCCTGCTCACTGTAGCACTCAGTGGATGAACATCCTTGTCTTACAAAGAAACAAAATGCTGTCAATAATCTCCTACTCTACTGAATTCCCTAAACACAAAAATGGTTCAGTAAAACAAAGCCGTAATTTCAAGCAGCATCTCATTTCCTCCACCTCGGCTGTAGTACCACTGGTTCCAAAACTCACGCCACACACCACTCCACAGCTTTATCCTGACAAAAACAGTGGAGCTGCTTGTGACCAGATTAAACAAGAAAGAAAACAAAACAGTGGTGCATTATGCAAACTTCTCCACTCCCAGGGCAGGCACACAGCAACAAAAAATAACCAGAGTAAGTGACAGACACACAAAAGAGACATGCAAAGAGACACCGAAGTGGGTTACATAGCAACCATGCAGTGGCAGCACCCCTGCTGGATGATCTTCGTAGTCTATATGGGAGTTGGAGTTTGACAGCCTAAGATACTGAGAGTCTGAGGTGGAGAGTGGAGTCTGAGCAGAATGGAGTAGGATGGAGCAGTGTAGCCAATGCTAGACAGCTGAGGAGAAGCTGTTGTAGCAGGAGTCAGGACAAGCATATGATATTTTTAGAAAAGGCATGCCATTATTGTCCTACTATTTTAATTGAGTCCTGACCTTTTCAGTCCAACTTTGAGTTGCCTGCATGAATGGAGTGAGTGGCAAGAAGCCACGATAAAGGAGTTCCTCCCAGAACTTGAAGTCCAAAGCAATGGCAAGGAGCTGCTTCTCGCATGGGGAGAACCAACGATGGTTTTGTGGAAAACCTGGACATAAGGTGCCAACTAGCAAACCAGCTCACCCGATATGCTCAGAGATAGAACATAACTCATGCTCAATTAGTTATTGTGGGATTCCCTGCATTAAATATATTTATGATAATATTTTGTGTGGCAAGAAAAGTCAGGGAGTGACTGTTCATTTTACTGTATTTTAGAATCTCTGCTATCATTTTATTGTTTATTGTCTCAAAATGTTATTGTTTAAAGAATTGTGATTGAAATTTGTGATTAGTAGATGTCTAGACCTTGAAGGCTTTTAAAAGTTTTTTTGGAGTCTCTTAAAAAGTCTTTCAGAAGGAGGTGGGAGAAAGTATATACAAGATGGTAAAGGGACAATTTTAAGTTACCCCTCTACCAGAGCTACTATGGTAGAGAGCGCTAACATGTGTTTAGGAGCTATTAGGCAACAAGGCACATGTGTGGCATTCATTGGATCAGAGACACCATTTATAGATAAATTTAGCGCAATAGGTACACAGTGCAAGTTAGACCTTGCAAAATTGCAAAACGCCATGATAAATGCACCTTGCTATTAATAAAAAAATTATTTTTTTTCCCTTTTCTTTGCCAAGGATAGAAAGCGAGCAGAGCATAATAGTGTGAAAGATAGCACTTTAAAATAGCATCTCATAGCATTTTGTAGCATCTCGTCTGCAATATAAACTTGGTATCTATTTTGAGGCAGACAGTACCTATAGCTGGAAGGACTTCTTAGGATGTCTGAGGACTCCAAGGACCTTTCAAATTGTGTAATTTCCCATCAATTCAAGCTGTAAATTTAAAAGTGCAAGGTAAAATTCTTCTTTATTTTCATGTGTCGAAAATGAAATATTATGATAGGATGTTGTGATAGATTAGAAATAAATATATTAGATGTGCCACTGTATCCAAGTAGAAACAGTAAGTTGTAAGTTGTAAATTACTTGGGCAATAAGTTCTTGTATTACAAAACTCTGTAAAGTTTTGTTTTTTTTGCTTATTTTGAGTGGAATAGAGCAGAGCAGAGTGCAGCAGATTGGGAATCAGAATGGAACTCTAGCTAAAGAGGAAGTAAGAGGAAGTAAAACCTATAAAGTGACAAGCTGAAGCTGAAGTTGGAGCGAATCAACTGGCTGGGCAGGATTGTATTTTTGGGGGGGACCAGAAGATAGCCAGAACTGTGGCAAGAAAATAAAAATTGCAAATTGGGAAACAGAGAATTTGGAACTTGGAATTTGGAAGCAAGAACAGAAAGAACTGAAAGCTATGGCCCCTGAACTCTAGTTACACAGAATCAGTAGAATCTACAGCAGGGATGCCTGCCATATGGTCCCTGTGGTAAAATTGTTTACAGTTTCTCTGCTTAAGCTTAATCTCAATTTTTCAAATTTCTTCAATTCGTTCAGCTTTAAAGTACCCAGAGCAGTGAGCTATTGCTATAACAAAATGTGGGCATTTAGTTTTGAATGTGTTATTGTGTTATTGTGCTACCTGTGCTATCTGTGCCTAGTTGAGGAGGAGGAACAAAGCTGGGAAACATTGAAACATTGAACTTTTCCTTCTGGCTTTTCAAGTAACACATAGAAGTGTTGCTAGGAGAGAGGACTATATATGAAGGAAGACATAAAAGGTGGACACTATCCTGAATTCTAAGAAAATTAACTTTTTGTTTTGAGCTGGTTTAAATATATTTATATAAATTTTACATTTTTCCTTTTAAACATACTTGTTGATATATTGATATACTGGCAATTGCATAGTTGTTATATTGGATTTTATTTTGAAAATGCCAGCCTGCACAAGAAGCCAATTGGTACCTGAGTCACTTGATAGCAAATTTGTTTGCACCACTCATCCTAATGGAAAGAGAGTTAAAAAGGTGAAAAAAGAAGAAACAATGAAAAATAGAAACAAAAAAAGAAAGCTAGCAAAAATATTGGTTCCCCAGAAATGGGACCCAATTTGTTACGAAAAGAATCATTAAAAAGAACAATGAAAGGGAAGCAGCTCCAGATTGTGGATTTCTGGCAAGAAACATCAATCCCAAAAGCGGGAGGACTATGGTCTTTAAAATCATGTCAGATAAGGTTGAGAAAAAAGAAGGGAAAATAAAGTAAATATTCTAGAAAATAGTCTAGAACAATCAAAGTCAATGAATAACTTAGACACATTATCAGATAAAAGGAAAATATAAGGTGGACCCTAAGGAGGAAGGAATTAAACTGGAGAAACTTCAAGAAGTAATTTCTCAACTGGTACATACAATAATAGGACTCAAAGAAATAGATTTAAGTCTGAAAATCAGGAGAATGGAAACCAAATCACAAGTTAGATAAAATAAAGAATTAGAAAAATGATAGGTCAATACAGGAGAATAATAAAGATGGAACTATTCTGGATATTACTCAAGGAATGCATGATGATACTCCCTGCTTTTCAGAAACTTTGTCCAATTGTGAAGTCTTTAAAATATATAACACAGAGGCCCAGATATTCAGACTGCACCAGGCAGTGGTGCAAGCCTGGGTGCAGTGCAACTGGGATGCGTTGGGGCCAATGCAGCAGGACAGTAGTGCAGGACCATGGTAGAGCACCATTGAATATGGCACAGGCAGCACACTCACTGCACATGGCACAGCGGCACTGTGCCAGTGCAAGCCACAGATAGGGAGCATGGAGATGCACCACTGCAAACACAGTTGTGTTGGGTGCCTCACCTGTGATATTCAGCAGAGGACATGTAAATAAGGCCATAATATATGCAAGGTGCAAAAAGGGCCATTTGCATGTCATTATGGCCCCATTTGCACGTCTTGCACAGGGCAGCCTGGTGACTTGTGCCTAGCATCATGCACGGCATGATGTGTGCAGTGGGGATCCTGGGGTATCCCCCACCCCATAGCTGCAATCATGGTAAATGTAAAACAAAACAGTCCCTGGTAGTCTAGTTGACCTCCTTCCCTCCTGTGTCCCTGATTCCCCGATATATGTAACATAAGACCTGCCCTGATAGCCTAGTGGTCCCCTCTCCTTCCCTCCCTTGTCCCCAATTGCCATAAAATACTGTAGAATTATGTCCTGGTAGTCTAGTGGTACCCCCCCACCCATTGCTGCTATTGTGGTACATCTCCATATATCATTTCCCTGGTAATCCAGTGGCACCCCCCACCCACAGAGCACCCCTTGCCCACCTTGCTCCCCCCACATCATAGGCGGGTGTCTGCAACCCGCCCGCATACTGCCAGGCTGCCTGCCAAATGACAGGTACAGTATGGGCTGCAAGCCCTACTAGACAGTCAAAATATGTGAATGAAGTCATTCATATCTGGAACTGTCTAGTACAATATGCCCTGCATGCCCATATTGTACCTGTCATTCAGTAGGTGGCGGGCAGTATGCGGGGTTGCATCCACCCACTGATGATGGGGAGCGGGGTGGGCAAGGGGTGCTGTGTGGTGAGGGTGGTGGTGCCACTGGATCACCAGGGAAATTATATACTGAGATGTACCATGATTGTGGCAATGTACGGAGAGGGTACCCCACATTAGCAGGGCATTTTATGGGGATCAGGGACACGGAGGAGGGATGTGCCACCTAGACTACCAGAGCATAATTCCCACAGTATTTTATGGTGATCAGAGACATGGGAGGGAAGGAGGGGGCACCACTAGACCACCAGGGACTATTTCTACAGTATTTTACAGTGAGTGCAGCAACAGGAGGAAGGGGGGGTTCCACTAGACTACCAGGGATGTAAATAAATGTCAGATACTAATGATCAGGGATGTGGGAGGGAGGGGGTGCCACCAGACCACCAGGGTTATGTGGGTGCTTCGTGATGGTGTTTTGGGTGGGCGGTTGGCCACCCACGGCTGGCAGCTGCTGTTTGGGCCATGCATATGCAGCCCCACCTGTGGGTGGCAGGTTTGTTCCTTCTTTTCATAGGCTCAACTTTTGAGCCCCCCAATGCAGGGTTGTCCCAGCATATGCATCGCACATGCCAGGCTGAATATCAGGATGTGCTGCATATGCATGGGCACACCCCCTGCATATGTGCTGCATAAGATTACATTGCACCCCAGAGCATCGGGATTTAAGCTACACCAATCTGCCTTTTCAATATCCAACCGGGGCACAATGCGGGGTTGCACCAGTGCAACTTGGCTGTACCCATGCAAACCCCTTTGAACATCTGGGGCCAGAATTCAGAACAAAGGATTTAGCTAGGCTTTGAGTGACCAGTATACTGCAAATATATGGATTTATGAGCAGCTAACCTTAATTAAAAAAGATTTAAATTTTTTGAAGGGTAAAGCAATAGACAACAAATTGAACCTGGAGGGGTTACGAGTAAGGGAACACAAGAACAATAGTCTAGTAATTAAGAAACAACAAATAAGTAATGGGGAATGGTCAATGCTGAATAATAAAGCAAGCACAGTGGCTACAGAATGGGAGTATAGCGATTAATTGATTATGTTACCAGATCTAGAACAGAAACAGGATAGTATAAATAAAGAATTAAGAGAAAGCAATAGGATCCTGTAGCTCAAAGTGGAAATTTTAGAAAACATGAACAAGATGAAAATTAAATTAAACAAACCACAGAAAAATCTTATTGATAGGAAATAATAGGAGAAAAAAAAAAAAATAAAAAAGAAACAAAAAGGAATGCAATGAAAATGCCAAAGACTAAACAAAAAAACAAAGAAATGAGAAAATAAACAGAGAACAAAGAAAAGTAGAAAAAGCAATACTTAATCCAGACTCTATAAAAGAACAAAAACGGGGGAAAGGGATAATGGCAAAAATAATATACCATTGGAGAAAGTAAAAAATGTTATTAAAATGAGACAAGGGAAAAATAAAAAACAGCAAACTAATATAATAAAAACAAAAAAAGGAAAAATTAAGAAAAAAATGAAAAGCAAAAGATTGAACAACAATCACAAGAGGAAGAAAATAAAAAAAGACAATGGAAAACACCTAGATGAGGAGGGGAAAAAAAAAACAAAAGAAATATACTTTGAGAAAAGAGTTTAATGTTTTCACAAAAAAACAAAATGGGCAGAATAGACCATGTACTACCTATATATAATGTGGACCTAATGCCTGAGGAGACTGAAATCAGCTTGGACAAAAGTATTAAAACAATACTCAATGTAATATTGGCAGCAGAGAAACAATTAGGATTTTATTTTAGTATTACAAGGCCCATTGCAGAAAAAAAGATGGATATTGGTAGTTTCTGATTGGTACCCTTTGTTAAAGGCAATTAAATATAATAAAGAGAAATAAGAACAGATGGGAGTGAACTGTGGTGACATGACTAGTAGGGGTAACTTCTTTCCAGAATATTTTACAGTAAAAAGGGTATAGAAATTAATGACAATGAAGAAACAATGTTTTCAATTTTTGGACTAGATAAACTTAACAGAGAAACAAGTAAGAACCTCAAGTATAAAGTGAGTGAATTGTTGGAGCCCATCTTAAAAATTAAACACTTGAGGAGGAAAATAAAAAAACCCTCAAGATGGGAGATACATGAACAGATAGCACTGTGATTAGAAAAGGAGGAATAACAGGACAATCGGAGGTGTTAGACTCCTTTGGAATATATGTCTACAACCACAGCCCAAAAAATAGTGAGGTCATCAGGGTGTTAAACCAAAAAGAAAAATCACAATGGCTTTACATGGTGGGAACCTCAAATAAATATGATGGCCTAGAAAATTCAGTAGCCTCCTGACCGCAATCGAAATATAGAATATCAAAAGGGAAGTTAGATTTTGAGCCCAACATACTATTGTGGAATACTGTATATCTGGAATAAAAAATAAATGGTCTGATAAGGAATTTATTACATATATCACAAAATTAGGTTTTATAAATGTTCAGGAAACATAGGTGGATAATGAATATTGTTTTAGATGGATACAAGGGGTGGGATATTCAAAGCAGTTGCACATGGCACAACTGAGATGCACCTACACAAGAGTGGAAATGCACCAAAGAGCGATCTTCAGTGGAAGACAATGCGGGACGCATATCGCAGTGTGCCAATGCGTAACCCTAATGAGTGAATGCTCACGAGCAGCGGGCACAGCCATGAATAAGCAGCGCAGTGCGATATTCAACAGCAAGCCGATGGTGCAAGCACAGAGCAACAGGGACGTGCACGGAGCAACTGTGAGCCCATAAAAAGATGGAGCAAGCAAGGGATGGAGGCTTGCGCCTCAGGGAGCAGGGGTAAGAGACAAAGAGAGAGAGATGGAGAGAAAGAGGCAGTGACCAGGCAGGACAGCAGTAGGGGTGCAAAACAGGCATAGAGGTAGGAGGTGCAACAGGCAGTGGGTCAGGGTGTGTGACCATGAAAGCGCCTTTGTGTGTGTGAGCAGCTCAGTGTGTGTGTGTGTGTGTGTGTGTGTGTGTGTGTGAGAGATACCAGTGGGGGCAACGATGGCAACGTGAGCCTGTGAGCCCAGACAGAGGAGTGGCTGTGGGAGAACCCAGATGGGTGGGAGGTGGAGACCACCGCCAGCGGGGTCCCCAACACGGGTGTGCACCCAGTGCAGGGGCACACGCAGCAGCACACAGCCAGTGTTGCCTGGGGAGACAGCCACATGGGGGGCAGGACAGGCCAGGCCATGGCCAGTGCAATCTTCCAGATGGAGGCCGAAATGAGGGGTGTGAGGAGGCAGGAGACAGAGCAGCACGGCCATGGAAGGGCCCGGCGGTGGTATGCCTGGAACAGGTGGTACCGTGCCCGCACCACCTTTGAACAGTACAGTGACACTGAGATTGTGGGCCGGTACCACCTGAACCAGGCAATTCTGAGGCAGCTCTGTGAGCTGAGCAGTGACAAGATGCAGGCACCCACAAGATGGAGCCACACCCTGTCAGTGGAAACCAAGGTCATGGCCATCATGTGCCTGCTCAACACGGGTACCTTCCAGAGACCAACAGGGGACACCACAGGCATAACCCAGTCAGCTGCATCATGATTCCTCATACAATTCCTCAACGCACTGCTGCCACATGTTGCGGAATACATCTAATTCCTCAGCACAGAGGCCGAGCATACAGCAACCATGCAGGAGTTCCACAGGGTGGCACGTATGCCTGGCATGCTAAGGGCCATCGACTGCACCCATGTAGGCATCCACTCACCACCTGGGCTTGAGGGGGTGGCCTACATCAACAGGAAGGGCTACCCCAGTGTCAACTGCCAGATGGTGTGCGATGCCAGGGGTTGCATAATCAATGTATGTGCCACACACCCTGGTGGAGCACATGATGCCTTCATCTGGCACCAGTCAGCACTATGCCACAGGTTCGAGAGTGGGGACATCCCCACTGGCCACCTAGTAGATGAATATGCAGCTGGAATGGGCAGCCTGACACAAAACAGGCAGGGTGTGGGGGTGCTGGCTGGGGGCATCAGAGGGCTTGACTGGGTAGGCGGGGGCAGCCACACAGACCCACCATGCTAACCCCACATGTCTCTACACAGATGACAGCGGATACCCACTCAGGCCCTGGCTGCTCACCTCATACCAGCGCCCATCAACCCCAGCACAGGAGTGATACAATGAGGAACATGCCAGTACACAGAACATCATCGAGTGTGTGTTTGGGCTGCTGAAGGCACAGTTCCAGTTCCTGCACAGGTCTGGTGCCTACAGTATAGCCCCTGGAAGACCTGTGGCCTATTCCTGGCCTGCTGTATGCTACACAACATGGCCACTGACCGTGGGATAACTGTCGAGGTCGAAGAGGGGAACAGCAGTGGGGACGATGCAGATGCCGGGCCAGGCAGTGGTGGGCAGCCCCCCCCCAGGCGATGGGAACCCTGGCTGAACAGAATGGCCTAGCAGCACCGGAACATGATTGCAGAGGAGCACTATGGTGCACACAGGTAGGTGAACATGACCACACACATGTCCCAGGATCCATGGCACAGTATACAGGCATGCAAGGCTGGGCTCCATTACCGACACGGCTGAACTCCAGTGCACAGTGGTGGCCAGAGCTGTGTTGGCATCATCATGTTCATGCCACAGTGGACAGTGGCGGGTGGGTGTGCACAAGGCTGGCGTGTGGCATGGCCCATGGATGGCAGGACCCTGGTCATGCACACACACACACACACACACACACACACACACCACACAATGTGCACACAGTGCTGCAGCAGACAGCAGAGAAGGAGGGAGGTGGATCAGGACTGTCACACAGTCACACAGCCACTGTGGACATGGGGATGGCCCGCCGAGACTGCCCAGCAGACGAGGCTGTGTGATGGCCACGGGAGTGTCACTGAAGGTCCCCTAGGTGTGTTACTGCATGAACATGACCAGTCCCTCACAGGCATCTGCAGGCCTCCAAACAGGCCCACTCCAGGTGTGTGCCTGATGCCCACAGTGGATCCTGAGGTCGACACTGATGGGGTCACCGACCACAGAACCAAGGTGTGGAGAATGCACTCTGCAGTGTCTGCAGGGATGGCCTGCACCCGGGTGACCAGTGGTGCTAGGCCGGCCATGACCACAGCGGTAAGCCAATCCAGGGCTGCAGTCGTGTCCTCCCACATGCGTGTGGTCTTGGCCAGAAGCTGCTCATAGTCCCGGTCATTCCTCCCTGTGGACTGGCACAGCTCTGTGAGGAGTGCATGCACCCCTGCCACAACCATCATCTGTTGCTCCACGGAGGCCTGGAGCAGACGGGTATGTTTGGTCAGGAGGTCGGCACCCTGGGGTACATGGGCATTGCGCCAACCCACAGGTGCTGCGTGATCCCACTGCACAGCCCCCCACACAGGTGGGGGCTGCACAGCGGGGCCCTCATAGAGCTCATCAGTCTGCGGTGCAATGGCAGTGGCCACTGCACCCATTCCCCCCTCTACCCTGTCCTGCTGCCGCTGCTGCCCCTCTGGCCACTGTGTGTGTAATGATGCCAGGATGGCTGCACCACCACCACCACCACCAGCTTCGGACTGCGCTGCACCATTGGCACCCACAGCCATGCGGGGCGTTGCAGCCGGTGGGTGGGCAACCGCCACTAGGGCACCATCCACGCTGCCGTGTCAGGTGTGTGGTATGGTTGTCTCCCCCTGATTGGCAACACCACTGTCCAGGATAACAGTCCCGTCGTCATCAGTCCCAGACCCTGCCCCAATCTGTGTCTCAGCATACTGGACACCATGGCTGGCGTCCTGCTGAAACAGTGCCAGGGCCTCATCTGCAACCATGCCACAGGCATTCAGTCGGACAGTGGGGATGGGCTAACTGCAGTCTGGACACCGATGGCGGTGGATGAACAGTTCTCCAGGTCCAGGACCACCCCCATGTTGGTCACCCCCACCCCTGCTGCTACATGCAGGTGCTCCGGAGCTGTAAAGGAACACAGGCACGTTAGTGCCACTGCCACACACCCCTGCCCCGGCACCCCTGTCCCCCTGCCCCCTTTCCCCAAGCACTGCTGTACCTACCATGCAGTGATGGGCTGCCCTGTCTGGAATCCACTGCTGGGCAACACCCTCTATGGGCTGTGCTGCATGGATGCCACCACCAGCTCCTCCTGCAGTGTCAACTGTGGACATCAGGCTGTCCACCGCCCATGGCGCACGTGCTGCCATGATGGCAGGCACCTTATCCTTATCCTCCTCCCGTCCATGCAAACCTTTTCTTGCACTCCTGTGCTGTCCTCTGATGGCTGCCCTGCTGGTTCACAGCCCTGGCTACTCCCTCCCATGCAGCCACCCTGGCCTGTGGGCTGCCTGTTGAATCACTCAGGAGGGCTCCTGGTCCAGGTAGGGCGCCAAGAGGGCATCGCTCTCTGCCCTCGTGAAGCTGGGGCCTGTACTTCCATGCAGGCCCTGCTCCTCAACCTCCTCATGTTCCGACATGATTATTCCTGTGGGTTTGGACATGTGTTTAGTGATGGCTGCAACACACAATGCCCTCCCAGTCCACTGTCCCAACAGGCCCACAGCCTGATGGCTTACCTCTGAAGGATGCAATACTGGTCTGGTGCCTGTGCAGTCCCATGGCGCCATTATAATGCATCTCATGCAAATCAGGGGATGCGCAACTGTAATGAGATGCAAATGCCTCCGATGCACTGTGGATATGCTGATCAGCCCATCTGCATATGCCAGCTAAATATCATGAAGTTGCGCATGGCGCATTGGAGTTGTGCATTCACAAGCCATGGCGCAACTGTATGATGTGTGCAGTAGGCCTGACAGTGCGCATGCATGCATGGACATCACGTATGTCAATGGTGCATCCTAAGCACAGTGCACCATAAGCATTACAGCACTCTGCTGCTATTGGGCATGTGGCGCTCATACACCATAGACCCTATGGCACCCATGCACCATTGGCACATGGTCCATGGGGCACACATGCACCTATTGCACACCATGCATGGCGTGCCCTATCGTGCTGTCGTGCACTGTGCACGTGCTGATCTTTGACCCCACAACTGTCCCTTGACCTTCCTGGTGCCTGCGGCATGTGCCAGTGATGCCCCCACTGTATCGCGCATCACAGAGGAATGCGCTATTGGGGATGGCAGCGCATCACCGAGCGAGTTGCACACCCACAGCATGTGTGGCTCATGCGCTATCAGGCACCATTTTGGATTGCCTGTTCAGAAGGGAGCATGCCGCACTGAAGCAGTGCGAGGGCACCGTTGGAGCCAGGTTGAGCTGGTGAACCTGGTGGCACTGGTGGAGCCACATGTGGGTACCCTGTATGGGCAGGTGCCCCTGGACCGGCCTCACACTGAGGTGTGGCAGGAGGTGGCTGAGGGGTTGGAGGAGGCCACTGAGACCCAGAGAAGTGGGGATCAGTGCCACCACCGATATGGTGACCTGAGGAGATGGATCCTGACTGGCTGAGATCCCTGCTGGCACACATATGGTGGAGCGCCATGCCATGTCCAGGTGAGTACACTATTTCCATGTCTGTGCCATGCTGGTGTTCTGTGGGGGGCCAGCAGGGTGTCACACTGTGCTGTAGAGGGGCTGTGGCTATGCGCCTATGGCTGTGGCAGCACACCATGGGTGTGCTGTGCCACTGCACCGCCACTGCACAGGGCCAGGGGGTATACTGTGCTGGAGAGGGTGGGGCACATGGGTTGTTGCCGGATACTGATGAGTCCTTCTCACTGTCTCCTACTAGGCCCTGAGGATGGCGATGAGTCAGGATGGTGGTTGCTGCTGGCGGACATGGGCAGGCAAATGCTGGTGCCCAGGCATGGGATGCTGGATGTGTGGGAGCTGCTGCCAGACAGGTGCTGGTTGCACCACAGCATACAGGTAGGCACTATATCAGGGTTTGTTGTTGTGCAGGGTGGGGGTGGGCCACAGCCCCCTGTGCACATGGCCATTACTGCTGTACAATGCCAGTGGGGTCCACTGCACCATGCCATGGCTTTTGCACATGTGTGTGGCTGCTGCAGGTGGGCTGTGGGTTCACCCGGGTTCCAGCCGTGCAACTGCCATCCCACTGCCTAGCCCTGTTGCCTGGCCACCATGGTTGTGGTGTGCTGCATGTGGGTGGTGTCGGTGTGCAGTGCTGTGCATGGCTGTGGATGGTCAGGATGGTGGCTTGTGTGAGCACACACACTGCGGGTGGCTGTGTGCCGTCTCAGGGGCACATGTCACCACTGTCTGCTGCACATGGTGGGTGGGCTATGGTCGTATGGACATACACCCTACTTTGTTCTAGGTGTCCAACGGGTGGATGTGAACACCATAATGCTGAAGCAGATACTGCGGGTCACCACGGCCATGCTACATGTGGCATGGCTCATAAGACAGGCCCTGTGCAGGCCACAAAGGAAACGGCACACCAGGTGCCAGTAAGGTGCGGACGCCCATGGGGCCAATTGGCCTGCACCACCTTCCTTTCCCCTGACCCCCTCCCTTTCCCTCCCTTTTACCCTTACCCAGCAATATCCCCTGTCCCCCTCTCTCCCTTCCCCAGCCTACGATCTTGTTTGTGGCCTCCCCATTCCCTGCTCCATGTTCCTGTATTTCTGTATACAGTTCTTGTTGATATGTTTTAATACACATTTATATTGTTAGCCATCTGTGTCTGTGTCTGCTTTGCAGCTGGCGTGTGGAGCCATGCTGCTGTGGTGTACATGGTGGCCGAGTGGTATGTCTGGTGTTGACTGGGTATGTGCCTGGTGGTCTGTGCCCAGTGGCCGGTGTGCGTGCCCTGGGCCATAAGTGTGCACTCTGCTCATGTTGTGTGGCTAGTGTGTTGTGTGCTGTTGGCATGTGTGTTGTCAGCTATGGTCCAGGAGGCATGTATCGTGCCTTCCTGCTAGTGTTGCCCATGGCTGTTTGCCAGTGGACATTGGTGCCACACTGCTTCTTACACCACTGTGTTGTGTGCATGGTCGGGGGTCTGCAGCCGTGTGCCTGCCATGCCTCCCTCCTGGCATCCTCTGCACCCTGGTGGTGATCTGTCCTTCTCTTGTGGCATGCTCCCTGCTGTGTCTGTTGTCCTGTGTCCTGGCCCATGTGCCTCTGACCCTTGCGCAGCCCTGGTTGCACTATGGCGCTTGCTGACTTGCTCCCTGGCGCAGTCCTGGTTGTGCTATGGTGCATCCCTGCAATATTCAGCCGTGTTGCGCTGGCACTTGCTGTCATGCACAACCTTTGAATATTGCATTCAGTACACACTAGTGCAGTATACTTGTGCTGTGCAGCTGTTGCATCTGCCTCTGGTGCATTTCTGAATATCCCACCCAAAGTGTATACTAAACAAGCAGTTAACACAAACAAATATGGTAGATATTCAGGAGGTGTTAACTACTTATTGTAAATTAAGTAATAACTACACTGCCAAAGAGACAGCAACAAAACATGAGGGTTTGTTAGGCATCAGAATCCAGTTCCCTAAATTTGAATGTATATTATTGAATATATATAAACTATGTTACCAAGTGATAAAAAAGAAACAAGAACCCAGCTCTTGAAAGAAATCCAAACTGTGCTAGAAAAAAAAAATGGCTGAAAATCCAACAATAGATTGTCTACTACTTGGAGATTTTAATGCAAGGATGGGTCATTGCCTTGAGTTAAGTGAGTATGTCACAGATCAGTTAACAGCCAACAATCTAGAGAATTTGAATAACAATAGACAGGCTATGGATAAAAAAGCAATAAAAAGGGACAGAAAATAAGTGATGTATTGATGGATATGAATATCATGTTGGTCATTGGACGGACAAAACTAGATAATAAGGGATCATTTACCTATTTGAGTGTAAATGGTAAATCCATAATTGACCTAGTCTGGATAAGTATGAATATTAGTCACAGATGCAAGGATAATGAGGATAGGAAGTAGAGGAGAAAGCCAGCATTTACCGTTGGAACTAGAAATATTATTGAAAAAAGAAAGTTGTGCATAAATAAATCTAAACACAAACTATTTATAGAAAAGGAATTGCCTAGGATTTAATAAACAGTAATGAGTCTATGAGAATATTGGTTCTTAGATCCATTCTACAAGAAATGGATGAATATATAAATAACACGAGACAAGATAATATTACAGAGTTTGAGCAAATAATAGTTAATGTGTCAGAGGTGGTTAACAGTGAAATAAAAATCTATAAAAATAAAAAAGGGGCACCTTGGTTTAATAAAGAGTGTAAGATGGCGAGGAAATTTTAAAATAAGCATGCAAGATTGGCTAAAAATAACCCTAGTAAAGACAACCAGCAAAAACTGAATAAAGCAAGAAGTAACAATAAGAAAATCTTAAATAGACAAAGAAGTAAAACTGGGACAAAATGTGGAGAAATTATAAAAAGCAATTATAAATAAAAATAATAGAACATTTTGCCAATTAGCTAACAAGGGAACAGAGGAGCATAGGGATGATATAGAGAACCACATAGAACCAGAAGTTTTGAAAATATATTTTAAGGAAATATTTTATGAAGAAAATGCAAGCAATAATAATAACCAAGTGAGGGAAGAGTGGGGAAATATAATGGAGGCAATATCAAAATATGTGATTTTTTTTTATTTTATTTTACGTCTCAGATTACATATACATTTGAGCTAAGAGCTCTTTTACAAAGGTTTCATGTCAGTAAAAAGGACAACAGATTAAACAGGACAGTAAAGTACGGTACAATAAAGAGTAAATAGGAGGTAAAAAAATCATAATGGACACAAAATCATAATGGACAGTCAATGAAAACAACAGAGACACATTATGCTAATCAGTCTCAGGCACAGGAAAATGCATACAGTACATTGATATCAGCCAGCAGGCTTTGTCAAGACAAACAGGGCACAGGGTGTATGAAGGGATGTGGGAGGGTGGGCTAGGAAGAGTAAGGGGTGGAAGTGGAGGACTTGAGGAGAGGTGGAGAAGGGGAGGGGAGGAATGGTGGAGGGGTCTGGGGATGCTGGGGTAGGAGTAGGAGGCAAAGTGCTAAGTTACTATGAAAGAGGTTGAGTGCTAAGGTTGAGGTTTGGGAAAACATGGTTAAGGAGACAGTCACAGGTGCTAGCTGTAGAGAGTGACTGAAGCTTGGATTTGAATGGGCCCAGCTTAGTTTCAAAGGAGTTGTCACTGTTGAAAGCATTCATCCAGAGGGGGGCCCTGTAGGTGAATGATCTTTGCCCCTTGGTGGTTCAGCGATGAGGGAGCTGTAGGAGCTGAGATTCAGAACCTGGGTGCAGCGTGGATACAAGGGAGCTTAGAAGATCTTATACTCTAGGTGGCAAGAGGCCTAGGTTATTTTCTTGGCCATCAGGCATGTTTGGTATTTGATGCAATTTTTAAGTTGTAGCAAACTTTTAAGGCATAGAGGTCACACGTGTGGGTGAGACGGTGGGCCCTGAGACGAGATGACATGCCTTGTTAAAAGCAGTGGAGATACACCAGAGGGCAGTATCAGTAGCAGAGCCATAGATGATCAATCTACAGTCAATTATGGAATTAATAGAGCTCTGTACAGCTGTCCTTAAGGTATCAGGGATCAGAGATTGTCTGTGTCTGCAAAGTTGACCAATATGAATATTTACAGCTTTAGCAACGTTATCTATATGCACCCCATATGATAGGTTGCTGTCTACGGTGACTCCAAGATGCTTAAAGAATTGTACCTGTCTGAGGGCAGTACCAAGGCAGTTAGTGATAGTCAGATAATGTTGCCTGTGCTTGTTATTGGAGCTGCTGAAGAGCATAAGTTTAGTTTTTTATAGTTTAGTAACAAATTGTGATGACTAAACCATTTCTCTACCAAGGCAAATCCGAGTTGTAATTGGTTCTCAAGGGGTATAGGCTTCGGGTGAGTTGTGTAGATTATGGTATCATCTGCATAGAGTAGGATTTGTTCAGGTTAGGAGCTTGGGAGACTATTTAGAAAGAGACTAAATAGGAGTGGGCCCAGGATGGACCCCTTGAGGAACCCCAGAGCGAACAAATGTTGAGTCAGAGAGGACGTCGACAATTTTGACTTATTCAGTGAGGTTGTCCAGATAACTTTTAAACCAGGCAGTGGAGTCAGAGGAGAGCCCTGCATTAATTATTTGTTACAGTAGTAGAGGGTAATGGACTGTGTCAAGCCTGACCTCAGTGGCTGGTAAATTAATGGAACGAGTAATGAAGTCTCTAATAGATCAAGATTGTAAAAAATTAGGAATTTATTATTCAAATCAGCATGGGGTTACTCCCAAGTATTCCTGCACCACCAATCTGATATCTTTTTACAATAATATAAGTACTCTAGTAGATGTGGGTATCCCTACTGATGTAATTATTTTGGACCTTAGTAGAGCTTTCGATAAAGTCTCACATGAAAAACTCATTACTAAAATGCACAATCTAGGTTTGTCACCTGATATTGTCTACTGGACTTTAAACAGGTTGACAAATCATTCTCAGAGAGTCAGAATTAATGATATCTTGTCTGATTCGGGTAGTGTGATAAGTGGTGTACCACAGGGGTTGGTCTTGGAGGCAGTATGGCGCAGTGGGTTAAGGCTCTGAGCTGCAAATCTGGAGACCTGGGTTTGAATCCCACAGCTCCCTAGGTGCATACTGTGTGACCCTGAGCAAGTCACTTAACTTCTTTGTGCTCCCAGGTTGCACCTGCAAACAAGCTTTCAGCTTAGTGTGTCTCACCTGGTAAAATAATTGGTAAAAAAATCTCTTTATCAGTGATTTACAAACAGGGCCAAATAACTTCATGGTTAAATTTGCAGACAATGCTAAATTGGGGCAAGGTTAATAATCAAGAACATATTTCTGCATTAAAGAAGGATTTGGAAAATTAACACTTTGGGCAAATGAAAATCATATGCAGTTTAATCAAGACAAATGTTTAGTAGTGCATTTCAGTGTAAATAATCCAAAAACGATATATTATATAAACGGACTACCACTTCACTCATCAAATTGTGAAAAGATTTAGGGATATATGTTAATAATAAACTTACATCAAATGATCACTGTGTTAGAACTGCTTGCATGACCAACAGACTTTTGAGGCAAATAAACGACTTTTTAATCGCACTGAACAATGCCTTATTCCATTGTAGAGGGCATACATTAGGCCGTATCTAGACTATGGCTCCCCTTTCTGGAATCCAAACCAAAAAAAAGACATAGCAATTCTTGAACAGGTTCAAAGGAGAGTAACTAGAATGATTCTAAAATTAACAAACTTGGATTATCAGAACAGATTAAAAGCTACTGGTCTTTTCTCTCTTCAAACTACAAGATTAAGAGGTGATATGCTTATGGTTTTTAATTTAATAAATTCACCAGATCTAATGGAAAAATGTGGTCTAACACTCTCCAAAAGGAGACATGTTCTGAGACTGCATAATAAACAGCTTGAAGTAAAAACTTATAAAACCAGCAAAAGGGGAAACTTTTTCCCAATAAGAGCATCCATTGTATGGAACACCTTGCCACAAGAATTGGTAGAGGCAACTACTGCCACTGTCTTTAAAAACAAATTAGATGTTTGGTTGAGGGATAATAGATAAATAATGTCCCACAAAGTGTGGGGAACAGTCTCGATCGGCTCTGGCCTTCCTCTGTTCTTTCATACCAAGTAATACCGAGTAAGTAATTAGTGCTTTTGTCAAGTAGATGAAGGCAGCACCAACTAATTGACCATGGTTCAGGGAGCTGTGTATAGAACCGGTGAATTCCATAAGAGCAGAGGTGGTGCTATGCTCTTTTCTGAACCCATGTTGTTGGATCTTATGTTTATCAAGATGTTCAGTAAACTGGTCAGCTACAATGCATTCAAGAGCCTTAGAGGGAGATGGTAATATGGAGATAGGCTGGTAGTTCACATGAAGAGTCCTGTCTTCACTTTTGTAGACCGGGTAACCACGGCGGATTTCCATTTATTGGGGAACTGTGCGAGTCCCAGCGAGAGATTAAAGATCCTGACTAAAGGTGCTAACACTTCCTCAAGGGTGAAGGACAGCAGTTTGAGGTCAAGGGAGTCCCCACTGTGTCTAGATTTACCAATTGCTTTATGGATGTATTTTTGGGCTTCATGTAATGAGACTGCTTTGAAGTAGAATGGTGGGTGACTGATTGTTGGAGGAGAGCTTACAGGATTGGCCGGGGTGACATCTGCATCAAAAAAGTAAGGTGGAAGAACACTGCTAAGGTCCGTGAATGCATTATTAAAGGTATTGACAATAGTTAGGGGATCCAGAGTTGTAGTGTAATCAACATCAAGTAAAGTGGGTGATGTTTTCAGGTTTTTCCCTGTAACCTCTTTGATATTATTCCAGAAAGCTTTACCATTGCCCCTCGTGTCAGTAAGCACTACCTTGTAGCATTTATTTTTCTCAAGGCAGATGGACCTTGTGCAATCATTTTGCACTCTTTTGTATTTCTCAATGTCTGATTGCATGCTGGTGACTAGAGCCCGATGCCTGAGGTGGTCCCTAGATTTCATACTAGCTAATAAGTCTGCAGGGAGCCAGAGGTTGCAAGGGCCTTTGATTTTCTGCTTTTTAAGGGGTGCATGGAAGTCACAGGCAGCATTAAAGGAGTTGTATGTTGTGTACTGGCTCTTCTCCAGTCCTCCAGCACTTTTCCAGACTCCAAGGACAGGTTGAATAGGCTTGCCAGAGGAGGCAGCTAACTCCTCCCTTAGCTCCAAGAACACCCTCGGACTCAGTCTGTATGGTCCCATGGCCTCGTCCACTTTCACCCTTCCCAGTTCTTCCCTGACTCTCTCTAAACTAAATGGATCCATCTCCACCCTCTTCCTCAACCTCGCCCCTTCCCCTTCCTTTGTAAAATTTGAGCAGAAGTACCTGTTCAACTCTTCTGCTTTCATGTAGTCATTCTCCAGTGGCTCCCCCCAATGCCTTGCAATCCTTTGACTAGTCTTCCTCCTGTCTCTCACGTACCTAAAAAATGTCTTTTGCCCCCCTTTGCCTGTTTTGCAATCCATTCTTCAGTGGTAGCTTTAGCTAATCCCTTTCCATGCTATCCTCCTCGATTATCTGTAGGTTTCCATGTCCTCCTCCTTCTACATTTTCTTGTATTTCCTAAATGCCCTTGACCTGCACCCTACCACCCTTGTTACACTCTTGCTGAACCACAAAAGCTTCCTGCTTTTTGCTCCCTTCCTTACCCTCCTTATACATCTGTGTGAGGCCTCCTTGATCCGGTCTCTAATAGCCCCCATAGGTGCCCCACTTCCCCTATATCCCCTATATCACCCATTGCTTCCCCCACTATCCTTCTTCTCTCATTAAAGTCTGCACCCTGAAGTCTAGTACCGCTGTGCTGGTCTGGGGCACCTCCCTGCCTGCCCTCACCTTAAATCTGATGGTACTATGGTGGCTTTTACCCAGCTCCTCCCTCACCACCACCTCCCCTATGTTCTCCCACGTTTGTTAGGACCACATACAGTAGGTTGCATCCCCTTTTTGGTTCCCTGACTAACTACTGAAGGAAAGAACCCTGTAACACTTCCAGAATTTCCCTGCTTCTAATTGAAGCTGTATCTGGCATGGACCAGGCAAAGTCTTGGAGGTTCTGGCCCCCCAGTAGTGATGTTTCCCCTTTTAGAACTACCCTCGTTATGTCCTGCGTCATCTTCATATCCTGCTCCTCACCTTGGGTGGGTGGTCTGTACGCCACTGCAAGCCTCAATGACTCCCATGACCTTCTGCCTAGTGTTGTCCATAGTAATTCAGTCTCCCATTGCCCTCCCTCTCTCCAACACCTTACATCTTCCCTTATATACAAGGCCACCCCTCCTGTCCTTCCTGTCCCTCCTGATCAGTCTGACCCCTGGAATGTCTGCCTCCCATGTGTGAAGCTCCATCCACCAGTTCTCCATAACTGCTATCATGTGCAATGGTGGTTATTAGCTCCTCCATCTTGTTTGCCAGGCTTCTGGCATTGACTACCATGCCCCTCCATCACTGTCCCCCCTTCTACAGGGTCCCCCATTGGCCTGCTAGATCCCCAGTCTTCAATTTTGTCCCTGGGCAGACCAAGGGTTCCTTGACTCGTCCGTGAAGCTGCGAGGTTCTGCCTTCAGTCACCTCAGTTTAAATTATACTCTCTTTCAAAGAACTCCCGTAGTCTGCACCTCAGCATGGCTGACCCATCCCTGCTGAGGTGCAGTCAGTCCTGTGCATAGAGGCTGTCATGCTCCCAAGTTCCCCCCATCCCCCCTATCACTCCATATCCAATCTGCCTGCCCCATCTCTCCAGCCAGTCATTTAATTATTTTACCCTTTGCTTTCTTTCTGTGTTGGCACTAGGTACCGGCAGTACTTCTGAGAAGGCTAAGACTTAATGTCTAGCCCTCTGCAGAATCTAGCCACACTCTTAAATTGAGCCTGTACCCACCATGAGACTGTTGCCATCCAAGTCATTTGTACATACAGTAGGTGGAACGCTAGGTGTACATTCTTATCCTGGTCCCTGCCCCATAGTGGGATGTGGTGGACTAACTCCAACACTGTCATCCCTGGCATACACTCCACCCACACCTTGCTATCTCCGCCCATCCACTTGATCCCCTTTAATATGGAATCCCCTATCAAGAGTACCCTACCCCTTCCCTGTTTCATCTGGATTCAGTTTTCTTCCCCTGGTGCAGGTGTCTGAACCACCTTCCTGACTTTTATCTCCCTCCTTCCTGTCCCCATACCCTGGTCCCCTTCCTTCATGCACTGCTTCCTCCCCTTCCCTCTCACGCACTGCATCCTCACTTCCCCTTTTCACATTTTCTTCCCCTTCCTCCCAATCTCCCACCCTGCTCCTCACCTTATGCCTGGCCCCCGCCTGTGATCCTCTCTGTGGCCTGGAGATCCTGGTGTCCTCTTCCAGCTCCTTCCTGCTGTTCCCATTTACTCCATTGCCACCCTGCTCCCCCATTTGTCCCTCCAGTGCCCTTTGTGCTACCCCCGTCCCTTTACTCCAGGGTAATGTCCTTCCCCACTTCTGCCTGTTGATCCCTTTTTTCCTGAGAACTCTCCTTTCTTGCCAACCCAATCACTACCCTATCCTTGTACGCCTGACCTTCGGCTTCTCTTTCCTTTTTTCCCCCCTGGACCCTCTTCACATCCTACTATGCCCCCTCCCAGTCCCACTCTTGCTTTCTACCTCCTTCTCTCCCTTGCTCCCTGCCACCCTTGTTACCTCTGGGTCCTTGTCCTGATCACCGCCTGCCATGTGGCAGGTACCTATTCGATACCATGATACCACCTTTCATGTGCTTGCCATCTTCCTATGATTTTGGGCTCCTTGTCATGTCCCCCCTTGTCCTCCTCCTCTTAGTCCCTATCATGTGCCATTGTTCACCTTCCCCTGTTCCATTCCCCCTGGTCCCACTTCTCGCTTACCCCCCTGGGCTGACTTAGCCTTCCTGGTTCCAGCTGGCCCAGCCCCACCTCATAGTCCTCTGCCCCAGCCTCCCCCAACTGTCATTATAAATACATCCCCATGCCCCCCTGCCCATCATCCAACTCTCCAGCTCAAACCTCAGCCTACACAACTCTGACTCCAGTCCTTTTAATCTGGCACATATGGGGCAGTGGCCAATCCTCCATAGTGTATTCATGGCCATAACTGCCCCACACCCACTGCATCCCACTATCCTGCTCCCTTTGCATCCTGCACCAGCAGCCCTCATGTCTGCCCAGCAGCAGGCCCATGCAACCCAACCATTCCTGTTAGTCTTCCCTGCCTGTGCCCCCTTCCCCTGCCACTGCCCCCTCTTCACCCCACCACCCTCTTCCCTTGAAGTTCCCCCATCCATTTCCATCCATTTGGTCCCTTAAGTAGTTACCTTCCTCACAAGAGATGCCCTCCAATCTGCTCCCTTCCTTCCTAGTTATGCCTGAACACAGTTTTTTCAATACTGGCAAAACCTGGCTATGTACACACTTTAGCCCACAAGCAATTCAGTCACAAGTAGACCCTAACTTCCTGTAACCTTCCCTCTACAAACAGCTTAAAACAATTCAGCCAATGTAGACCCCAACCTCCCTGTACCCTTCCCTCAACAGTTCCCCACAGTAAGCAATTTAGTCCAAGTAGACCCCCGCCCTTCTCCCCACAACAGCAGCTGCGCACAACTTCAGCAATTTCAGTAAACAATTAGACCAAGGTTGCCCCCCCCCCAGCCACCTCCCCACAACAGCGGCTGTACACAGTACACAATATTGTCAGATTGTAGCGATGCAAGCAATTTCAGCCCCCCAAGCATACACTCAAACCTCCCAGTGTACCCGCCCACCACAATCAGCAGTGGTACACTATTCACTTCAGCAAGTAGCACAGCACAGTTTGTCAAATCTCCATTCACTGCTCCTGCTTCCTGTGCAAGGCCTAACCTCTTTGAATTTCCAGCAGTCCAGCTCCTTTTAAAATTCAGAGCTCACCCAGCTTAAGTTAAAGCAAAATCAAACAATTCCAGCTCCTTTTCAAAACTTTCCCATCAATAGTCCACTGCCATCTTCCCCAGTTTAAGTTCAAGCAAAATCAAGCAATTCCAGAAAAAACAAGCAATTTCAGCAACTTTATGAAAATTTCCCTTCAATAGTCCACTGCCATCTTCCTAGTTCCAAGTTTCAGGACACAGTTCACTTCAGAGTACAGAGTTCAAGCATTCAAAGTTCAGGGCTTGCTCACCCAGCTTCCTTCCTCCTGGTCTCTTGGACACTCCTCTTCCTTCCATTAGTTGGCTCCTCCTCCTCTGTCATTTAATAGAGGCCAGGGTTGGGGAGGCAGGTGAGACAAAAAGCCCTTCAGCACACAGCTCCTGTGGCATAGCTCTGGCTTTTAAAGCCTGGCCACATTTGAAGGTTGTCACCTCCTGCCCTGATTAGCCAGCTGTCTTCCTCAGCAACTGATGCGGTGAATCAGGAGCACCCTTGCTGTACACTGTGGTCTCGCCTCACTGCCAACTGCAGTGACCCCTCCTGCTACAGCTCCATTACCTCCTGGTTCCCTCGGTCCTCTCCTGCCGCCAGTGTGATCAATCACCTATTCTCACCGCTGACTGTGGTGAAAAAGCTCCCAAAACTGCACACAGCTCCTGCAGCCTGGCTATGACTTTTAAAAGCCTGGCTGCATTTGAAGGTTGGTGCCGCCTGCCCTGATTGGTTGCCCATCTTCCTTGGCCACTGATGGAGCCAATCAGGGGCACCCTCACTGTACACTGTGGCCTCTCCTCTCACCACCAACTGTGATGACCCCCTCCTGCCTCAGCTCCAATCGCCGCCCGGCTCCTCTGGCCCTCTCCTGCTACCGATGTGGCTGATCCCTCTTCTTGCCACTGACTGCAGTGAAAATGCTCCCCAAGACAATGCCCCAATCTAGATGTACCATAACCATGTCCAACTATGACAGACAATGGCAACTGTTCTCAAAGTGGTGCAAAACATCTCACATATCTGTATACACAGTATCAATTCTTCAGATACTATTATATGTACAACAAGACCTGGTCAAAGGACTGTCACCCTGTTCAATGAGGGTCCAACTATTGGCCATATGAGTAACTCTGGGGAGAGAGGGGGACTTGGAACCTGTGGCACATGAGGACACAATCAGATTTCTAAAGGCCACTTCCAACATAAAAATGTGGACAAAGACGGTAGTAGCACCATGGGATTTAACTATGGTGCTACTTGCTCTCATATCTCACCCATTCAAGCCAAACTGCAATGTAGACTTGTACTGGATGGGGGCTAAAAATATCTTTCTTGGTAGCTATATGTTCTGCATGAAGGATAGGGGAACTAGGAGCCCTGCATTGTAAAGAGCCATTCTTACAATTCAAACAGAAAAGTGTAGTCATCAGGACAGCACCAGCCTTTACACCCAAAGTTGTATCCCACCTTCATGTCACTCAGACAATAGCACTGCCAGCATTTTTTTATTGACCACACGGATAAGGGGGAGAAAGTTCTCCACACTCTGGATGTGAAAAAGGCACTAATAATTTACATACAAAGAACAAAGATCTTTCAAAAATGAGAGGGGCTATTCATTGCCACCAAAAGCCACAAGAAAGGCACAGCAGCATCCAAGACTACAGTTGCAACTTGGCTAAAAAAGGAAAATCCAAGAGGTGTAAGCAAGTTAAGGCCAGGTTCCATAAGAGGGTATAAAGGCCTACTCTAACAGGGCCGTGGCAACATCATGAGCAGAGAGAAATGAAACATCAGCAGAAGACATATGTGAAGCAGCCACGTGAGCCACCATCTACATATTTACTCGACACAACAGACCAGTCCTTACTGAGCCTGCATGGGCTACATTCAGAAATAAGGTGCTGATTGCTGCTACAGTCTCTGGTTCTAGACACCTCAGCTGTAACTCACCCATCTGATGGAGTACTGCTTATTAGAAACCCATGTTTTAAGGGGTTGGAGTGCCTTAAAGACTTCAGAAATCATTAACATATGATTTTGAATTTAGTATTCCTATAGAAGTCTATCAGTAGAGGTGATATCCATTTGCTTATCCATTATTAGTAGTAGGAATAAAAGTATTTTGATCCATTGCCAGAGTATGTCATAATTTTCATAGTCTGCAAACAGCCTTTATTGTCTCTTATCTAAATACAACTTTGGAAAGAGTCTAATTGAGGAGACCAGGCGCTACAAGGGTCCAGTTCCAGATAGGAGATATGAAATTTTATCCTAGGTCACATGCACATTTCTCAGCCTACCAGGTGAACATAACCCATGTTGTAAGAAGTTGGAGTGTCATACAGTATATATACTCTAACATAATCACCCTTACTAGGTGAGTAAACACCCACTATCAAAGTGCTCCTTGCATAGCAAAATTCTGTTGCAAGGACACCACCCTAATTCACATCAGGATTTAATCCATGCTTGCCCTGTTTTTTTATTCTTAGGGAAAGTAAAAAGTGGTTTACCACTGCTGTCATCCTTTTTACTTGGAGGGAATGCACAGTGTACCATTGTTATTGACAAATACAGATTGACAGAAATATAACATATACAGGATATCAGCCAGAAAATATTTTTAATAGCATAAAAATCTGAGTAGTAAAGGTAAGAGTGCTGAGACAATATGCTTGTATCAGAATTAGTGATGTGTGAAGTTAAAAAACTTTATTCACAGATTAATTTGTGAATTCATTTATTTTCACAAAGGTAATCCACCTTGCGAAGTCTAAATTGGCAGTAAACTGATAACTTTGTGAAGTGCAAAGTTGGCAACTTCACCAGTGAAATTTGATACAGAGGAGAAGTTTGCAATGTACCATGGGATTGGAGGTCACATGTTGCTGAAACAAGCTGCATGCACGAGCAGGCTATCTTCAGTGCAGTCTTCTGAAGACAGAGTAGGAGAGAAGTCTGTGTGTGCTTTTTGAGAAAAAATGTAAAATACCAAGACTTTATATGCTCAAACTGTGAGGGAATCCTGTACTTGATTCCCCATCCTTAGCCTGCCTCTGAATCCTAGGCATTCAGCTCTCAGCGGAATAAACCACAAAACTGTTGTTACCGTGCATCCCCATCAGTTTGGATTCCTTCAAGACTTTATATGCTTATTCTGTGAGGGAACCATGTAATTGCTTCCCACACCCTTAGCCTGCCTCTGAATCCTAGGCACCCATCATCCTACTTTGCTGTACATCTGGTCATGGCTGCTGGTTCCTTCCACCCACATCCCTTTGTGTACTTACTATACTTCATTCCTCCTACTGTGTCCCGTACTCTCCATTCTCTCACCATAGTCTCTCTCTGGTAATTCTCTCTCTCTTCAACTTAGCTGTGTCTCTCTGGCCGGGCTAGGTATTGTAGTTGTTACATATCCTCACCATTCACTCACCAAGTTGCTAACCTTGCACCCTTGCCAATATTTCCCCAAATGTATCTCTGTTCTACCTATATATACTATAAGTTCACCCTCTGATCTGTTGTAAGCCTGCCATGCCATTGGTTCAGTCACTTGACACGCTTTTTTATTGTGTATTGTTTATTGTATTTTTTTTTTGTTTGTACATGCATTTATGTTATTTGTCTCTGTTGATTGTAATTTTTATGAACTGTATCTTGACCTGGCTCTAACCAGGTCATCTTGTAAATGAGCTTTGCTCAATGGTGTCGCCTAGATAAATTAATATGTATGCCCAACAGAGTGTGTCGTGCTGGGATACGTCCTCCAGGTGGTTGGGCATGAGGCCACAGGCCGAGTGAGTCCATCGACTGAGGCGGACGTTATCCCAAACGACACATCCTGGAGGGCATTATTGCTATTATACAATGACTCGTTGTTATACAGAATAAAAAATAATTTTAAAGATATTTTTGTGTGGAAAATATTTTTGTTTTTAAGAGAAGATGAAACAATCAAGCAGAAACAAATCAAGCAGAAACACATCATCTCCAGATTCACAGTGAGGCTGAGGCTGAGACTAGACCCGTGATGTTGTACTGGATAACAGCACTGGTCCAGCCCAAGACTGACCAATCAGTGTCCAGGATTTTTCTTGCCATTGTAATTACAATAGCATGACATGTGGAGATCAGTGATATCATCACACCTCGGTAGTTGGGCACGAGGCCACAGGCCGAGTAAGTCCAACCATCCGAGAAGTGACAATATCCCATGATATACCACACCCCGGAGTGCCTTATTGCTATTATGAACTAGATCAGTATTTCTATAACTAAAAAAGAAAATTAAAAACTGTTTTAAAATGTTTTAAGAGTACATTTGGTAAATACAAAATCACACACGCCCACACAATGCAAAGCATCATGGGCTGCATATGCAAATCACAACAGAATGTTATGCTGGTCCAACTTTAAGTAGAATTGCATGGTGCCGAAAGGCCTCTCACACAGTTTGCAAAGGGTGCTAACAGAAGACATAGACACATGTTTTGTCCTATCAGGACTCATCAGTATGCCTCATCTGTTTGACACCCCAGTGGAATGGACCAGCTACCCTAAGACAGTGTGTCTTGGATACGTAGTGGTGAACTCATTAAAATAAAAAATATTTAAAAGACAAAGAACCTCTGTGTGCAAACACTGAGGCAAGGGTTACCCCAAAGGGCATTTGGCTGGGAAGCCAAGTTTCAAGAAAATACAAAATCACACATGCCAACACAATGCAAAGCATCATGGGCTGCATATGCAAATCACCACAGAATGTTATGCTGGTCCAACTTGAAGCAGAATTGCATGGTGCAGAAAGGCCTCTCACACAGTTCGCAAAGGGTGCTAACAGAAAACATAGACACGTGTTCCGTCCTACCACGACTCATCAGTATGCTTCGTCTGTTTGACACCCCAGTGGAATGGACCAGCTACCCTAAGACAGTGTGTCTTGGATATGTTGTGGTGAACCCATTAAAATAAAAAACTATTTAAAAGACAAAGAACCTCTGTGCGCAAACACTGAGGCAAGGATACCCCAAAGGGCATTTGGCTGGGAAGGCAAGTTTCAAGAAAATACAAAATCACACATGCCCACTCAATGCAAAGCATCATGGGCTGCATATGCAAATCACCACAGAATGTTATGCTGGTCCAACTTTAAGCAGAATTGTATGGTGCCAAAAGGCCTCTCACGCAGTTCACAAACGGTGCTAACAGAAGAATAGACACATGTTTGGTCCCTACCAGAACTCATCAGTATGCCTCATCTGTTTGACACCCCAGTGGAATGGACCAGCTACCCTAAGACAGTGTGTCTTGGATATGTTGTGGTGAACCCATTAAAATAAAAAACTATTTAAAAGACAAAGAACCTCTGTGCTCAAACACTGAGGCAAGGGTTACCCCAAAGGGCATTTGGCTGGGAAGCCAAGTTTCAAGAAAATACAAAATCACACATGCCCACTCAATGCAAAGCATCATGGGCTGCATATGCAAATCACCACAGAATGTTATGCTGGTCCAACTTTAAGCAGAATTGCATGGTGCCAAAGGCCTCTCACACAGTTTGCAAAGGGTGCTAACAGAAGACATAGACACGTGTTTCGTCCTACCAGGACTCATCAGTATGCCTCATCTGTTTGACACCCCAGTGGAATGGACCAGCTACCCTAAGACAGTGTGTCCTGGATATGTTGTGGTGAACCCATTAAAATAAAAAAACTATTTAAAAGACATTTTGGTAAGGTGTAGTGATACATTAAAACAAGATAGTTCTTGTAATTTTTACTGTGGGCAACAGGTGGCGCTGTTGTACGGCATGGAGAGCTAAAAGGATCCAGGCTGACTGCAGAGAGTCTTGGTAGAAATCTTGCTGACCTTTATGAGTTGGAACCCCGCCCTCCCTGACCCTTACCAGGAAGTATAAATATTCTCACAACCCCCGCTCCCGTAAAAAAAGTATTCTGGAAGGGAGAACTTCTTTATTTCCCCGACAATGCCTGAAGTGAGAAACGCAAGCCATCGATGTCCAAAGTGACAAACACAAGCCATGAATTTGTATGGTAAAGGCATGTGGAACTATGTTAAATGCTGGTATGAAAATTGCAGTTTAGGCAGAGTGGAAGATGAAGGGGAAAAGTTGTAAATGTGTATTGTGTCTTGTATTTGTAATCACTGCTACGAGCGGTTTTACAGCAAAATGGACGACTGTGCATGTGCCTCTTAAAACAGATAAAGAGACCTGAAATGTCACACTGCAGTGCTTCCTAAACAAAATAGTGGTTTATTTGGGTTGTGGTAGTACATTCAGCAGCTGGCAAAAACAAAACACATGGGATTTATTTATTTATTTAGCTTTTGTTGACCGGGTAAGTGCACTAGACAAATCCTGCCTATTTTCAGGCACGATCCGGGGAGGGGATACAGATGAATGCCAACTGATCTTGAACCAGATTAAGCTGTTGGTGGTATTTTTAGTGAATGAGGGAAATTTGGCCAGGACACCGGGGAAATTCCCCTACTCTGTGTAGGTGGAGCCTATGCTACTGGCGGCAAGATGGCCAGTGTGCACGAATCCCTGGAGGAGATGGACGTAGGAAGTACAGGAGAGTGGGCCTCCTCCCCTGTGCTTGAAGCTTTAGAGGCCATAGATGAGGAACTAGTTCTTGCAGACAACAGCACTAGTACCATTATAGAAGCTACTACAGTTGAAAGTTTGTGGTCGGAAAGCAAGAATGAGGTTACCGCTTTGTCTGTGGAGAATTATTCGCCCGCCCTGGAAGATACAGAGGCGCCACTACTCAGAATACAGCAGTTGGACACTAAAATAGCGGCATGTACTAGGACGTCTAAGGAATCAGCTTTACTGAGAGACGCTGCAGGCAAGCCCCGCCGGGTTCTAAAAGGCGATTTAACTCAGTGCGCACTTCCGCATTAGCGGCTGATCTCTGTACAGGTTGGCAGTTTTCCCACTTGCATCTCGTGTGCCTACAGCCTGAGACGGTACCATCGCTTTCTGACCAGGAGCAAAATTGTAAAACCAATCCAGGACTCAGCGAGGAAACCTCGCCACTTCACCAAGCTGCGACGCCTTTGCAACTGACTAAGGATACTGAGGTATTTTTTCTACAACAAAGCTCCTGGATGGAGCAAGCGTAGGTGGGGTATCTGCTAAGGTACTAAATCTTCCCTAAAACTTTGTTTAAACCTCTTCTTAAATCGCCTTGGTCTCTGGATAATGCCCTTGAAAACGCTGGTTGGGAGAAAGGGAAGGGGTGTTTGACTCAGACTCCCAAGACCCCACGTATTTAAAAATGCTACAGAATGCAACCACTACTGCAACTTCTGGCACTTCTTTGAGCTCAACGAACCCCGGTATTACTTCAAACCATGAACTTTGAATTCTAATCCAACTACTGTACTTACTGATTATAATGTTGGGAAGTTTTCTGTTAATCCCTGTTGCCTCAACTTAATAGTGAGGATAATAGTTTTCATAGGGATGTGTCCTCTGTTCTACCCCCGGGAGACACTGTTAATTTAAGTTCTGTATCTAATCCTGTACTGCAAAACCATGGACAGTCTCACATAAGTAAACCTGATGGGTTTAAGTTGACAGACTTATTTAATTATAAAGGTGAACCAGCCCCCTAGGCGTAATGCAGTAAGATTACTTTATAAGGGTGGATTAGAGGAACCCCCGGATCGAGTGTATATATTGCAAAAACATTACTTAAAGGGTCTATGAAATTTTTTGCTTCAGACATTTTTGCGTTAATTAATATTGGCAATTCAAATTTCGATATTAGTTTTAAACAGGTCTCTGGTCTGGATAAATTTTGGGCACAGTATGCTACACTTCAGACTTCTCCCCTCTGGTCACCTTTTCAGGCTATCCCATTGACCAAACCTGCTGTTAGGAATATTACGATTATTTTTAAGAATGAAGGGGGTTAACGTGGAGGATATCCTATTATGGTTGAATAAAAGATGTGAGGTGCATAATAGACCTACTCCTATGTTAGATAGTGAGCACATTTGGGATGGTACTTGGAGAGTCAGGGTTAAACTATTTTCAACTAATACTGGGCCTAGACACTTACCTAGTTTTTTTTATTTGGGTAAGGACAAAGGTCTTATTTTTTATGCTGGCCAGCCTAAATCATGCTTTAAGTGTGGTTCACGTACACACCTAAGTTCAGCTTGTGACATTATGAAGTGTAGCCATTGTTTTGAGTTTGGCTACCTTCTAGTGCCTGCTCCAATCCCTTTAAATGTAATTTATGTGATGGCATCGGCCATGCTTATGGTCGTTGTCCATAGGCGCCCCATAATAGAATCGATTGTCCCTCACATGATGGCTTAATTACTATTGCTCAACAAATGCAAGCAAAAAGCTGCTGCCCTTGACTTGGAAAAGATACTTCTGCTGTAGTACAAAAGGACCCTTTAGTGTTGGGCCTGGAAAATCTTGTTTATCCTCTGAAATAGTTACCCCTACTGAAGGAGTTCTCCCCACTATCTCGGATACCCCTTCAAAGCCTGCTGTAAGTACTCTGCCAGATATTGAGATGCCCCTCCCCTTACAACCAGTTTCTGATTTAGACTCCTCTGGGTTTACTCAAGTGACCCATAAAAGGACTAGGAAAGGTCAGGCAGTGGTCAGTCGTGGTAAAGATGTAGTAGCTCGTACCTGGCAATCTACTAATAAATTTGCCGTTTTAGCTGCTGATCTTTCAGATAAGGACTCTGGAGGGGATGATACAGACACCTCCTCTATTCGGTCATGTCCTGATACTGAAAGTAGCAAGGAATTAGATCCTATAGCCAAGCGAACTAGACAAAGCCAAAGGAGTAAATCTCCTATTGGCACTTAAAATGGCCTTTTTGTCAATTTGCTCCCTTAATGGTAACAGTATTAAAGGTCAAAAGAGATTAGGGGGTATTTTTTTGACTGTTAAAGACCTTAAATGTGATATTGTCTGTTTGGTGGATACCAGGCTTAAGTCCCATAATGAGCTACAACAGGCTTCTAAGGCCTGGACTAACGGGCCTTCCTTTTGGTCCTCTGGCCCTGACACTTGTGATGGCATAGGTATTTTATTCTCAAATCCTAATTTTCATGTCTCTAGATTAGTTAATGTTTTGCCAGGAAGAGCATTACTGTTAGACTTTACATATTTTTGAGCACTTCGCCTTGTTGTGGTTTATGCTCCACAATCCAAGGCTCAACAGGTCTCTTTTCAATTCTATTAGATCTTTTTTACATACTTCTAGATTACTCCTTTGGGTGGGTGATTTTAATTGTGGCCTGCAACAAGAGGACAGGGGTTTAAAAACTCCCAAAATGTTCTGTGATTCTGTGGCCCTAAAGGATATTGTAACTACAGCCCAGCTTACTGATGCCTACAGGCATTGTCACGCTAAGGGGGGTTTTACTTTTTTTAAAGGGCCCTTGCGGACTCGTATAGATTTTGTCTTTTTGTCCAAAATCTTGCGTATCCATTCTTGTCACACTGTTGGGATAGAGTTTTCAGATCATGCTGCCCTGTGTGCATCATTTTCCTGGGAATCTGCACCACGTTGTAAAAAAAAACCGTTGGCGTCTTAATGATTCCCTTCTGGAGGACCCCTCCTTTTTGACATTATGGCATAAAGAATGGGCAGCCAGGTTATCTGTCGTGGAATTATATGATACTGTCGCTGACTGGTGGGAAGATTCAAAATCTCGTTGGAAACAAATTTTTCAGGCAAAGGCTGCTGCTTCTCTAAATAAAAAATATTTGAAATATTTATCTCTTAGGCAGCAGTTACAGCATTTAATTTCACTAGCCAATACTACTCGACATGATTATAGCAATCAAATTTCGGTTATCTGTGCCCAGATGAGGACATTGCAATATGATAGGGCTAGTACACTAGGACAAGAAGCCAGATTTGGGACTAAAATAGATAAGAAGGGATTGGATCCCTTTAAGGCATGTAAAAATCGTGTTAATTCCAGATTAATTCAATGTCTGAGGTCTCCCTCTGGTAAATTAGTTACATCACCCGAATCCTTGGTACAAATTGTTGAGCAGCATGTTTTTGACATGCTGGGTAGCAAGCCAGCATGTGAGTCTGCTAGACTTTTTTTGGAGTCCCTGCATCTCCCTCAACTTTCTAGCTCTGATCAAGAGATGCTACAGGCTGACATTACTGAAGTCGAAGTTATACAGGCTATTGATAAACTGTGTTTACAATCTGCCCCAAGGTTCTGATGGCCTCACGCAAGATTTTTTAAAACTTTTTCGTCTCAATTGGCTCCGACCTTAACTTTGCTATATAATGAGATTTTGACCTCTGGTGTTTTGACTAGAACAATGAAGGAGGCTTTTCTAATTTTGATTTTTAAAAAGGGTGATGTTACAGATTTAAACAATTGGAGACCACTTAGTCTATTAAATGTTGATTATAAAATACTAGCCAAAATTCTTTTACTTAGGTTACTTAAAGTTGCATTCCTTTTAAGTCCCTTTCAGACTTGTGGTATTCCTGGCAGGCATCAGCACTATAATTTAATATTACTACGGGAATTATTTGTGCTGGGGGATAGGAATATTGTGTCCAGATGGGTTTTGGGTATAGATCAAGAGAAAGCCTTCGACAGAGTGCTTCGTGATTTTTTGTTCTCTGTATTACAAGTTTTTGGATTTCCAGTTAAGGTTCTTTTCTGGATACAGACCTTGTATAAGGGCGCATCATTATCCTAATGTTAATGGCTGGTTAGGAATTCAGTTTTACTTGCTGTGGGGTTAGGCAGGATGCCCTTAAGCCCGATTCTTTATGACTTTTACATTGATACATTGATACGGGCTATACTAATTTGCCCTCAGATTATTGGATTGAAGGGAACTCCCTCTTTACCTACTATCAAATTGTTAGCTTATGCTGATGATTTAGTCATGGTGGTGGATAAAAATTCTAAGGAGGAAGCCCTGGTTCAGGTCCTTCAAACTTTTTCGTCTGTTTCTGGTTCGAAAGTTAATTTCAATAAAAGTATCGGTGTACCTTTAGGTCATAACTCCCTCCCGATGAATGGTACTTATGCTGGAATTATTATAAAAATTGATTCCTTTAAATATTTAGGAGTTTTCTTTGGGTCAGGTGACATGCCTTCTTATAACTGGCTTATAGCTCTAAAAAAGGCTGAAGGTTTGATTGCAAGTTGGAAATCTGCTTTAATTGGCAAGAAAAAGAGAGTAGTTCTACTTAAAACCTTGGTGATACCAATTTTTTTGTATCTTAGTTATGTTGTTCCACCTCCTCTTGTGCTTTTTTCTAAATTATATGGTGTGTTTTTTCAGGGGTTTTAGGGGTCTCAGCTCAACCCAATCAAACGGAACATAACATATAGGCCCATCCGTGAGGGTGGAGCGAACATGATCCATCCTATTGGTTTTTTCTATAGTTTATTTTTTAATTATAATTTTAGTAAAGCTATTAAACCTGGGGAAACTATTTGGAAACCTTACTTTATGTTGTGGGTTTTCATTCTGTTTAGGTCATTGGAACCCTGAACAAAAGAATTTACTTTCTCGTTCCTTATCCATTCCAGTATATGGGAAAGAAGGTTTTAAAATGGCCTTATCTTGGGGTTTCTCCCCACAAGATTTTGTATTTTAACCAGGAAAATGATATCTGAGAAGATTTGGAGGGTGAGGCTCTGGAGCCGATTACTTTTCCTAGCTGTCCTGTAGATCGTATTGCTTGGGTTATTCAACAGCTTAACAATCGCGTCTTCCCTTTATGTTTGGGATATGGTATGGCTATGTAATTATGGTAAACTGGGAGTTAAAGGAAATCATAAACACAAGGCTTTAAATGCGTTTTGTCCTAGAAGTCTTGCCATGATGTTTTGAATCCAACAACATTTGTTTCTTGACTGTCCTTTTCTAGAGATTTATGGTCTAGTTTAGTTAATCTATGGTCCGAACCTTTATTTCTTCATTTAACCTATGATCAGATTATGTTTTGTACTAATGATATTTTAAACACCAAATATCATATTGATACCTTGTATATTGTTTTCGTTATTATTAGATATTACATATGGCAAGCAAGATGTATGTTAGTCTTACACCAAAAAGTAATAACTACAAAAGTCATCAGTAATATTTGTCAAGCTTTGAGCTCAATTAAGCTCGTGATTTTCAAACCTTTTCAGTTCTAAGTTTCACCTATTGTGGCAAAATTGTTTTTCTCTTTTCAGACTGTTGATATTTTGTTTATATTTGTATGTTTTGTTATATGGCATTAGTTCCTGTATTGTATAGGATGTTGTTTATTTTTTGTAATGAAGCCCAACTTTCTAAATAAAATTCCCCTACTCTTTCGATAAGTGCCATGGGATCTTTAACATCCACCTGAACTACCACCAATCCAGGCAGATGGGACCTCGGTTTAACGTCTCATCCGAGAGACGGCACCTCAGAAGTGCAGCACCCTCTCATGCTGCACTACAGTGTCAGTACTGGGATATTAACCCAAGTGCCAGATGTGGGAACTGAACCCACAGCCCTCTGATCTCCCGGCCTCAGAGGCGAGTGTGCTACCTACTGAGCCACTGACACTGGATTAAGTTGCTTTAGTGCAAGGAGTCACCATGTTGTTTGTGCATGTGTGGCGAGGGGGGGATCCAACCAACAGCAAGTGGATGTCTTTTGGGGACAGTGAGGAGGCATGGTGGCCGGAGGTTTTCTGAAGCTGTGATGATGTAGCTCGATATCATCATGGCTTCCAAAACGTCTCGACCAATCAGCGACGTCCATTTACGATCCCCAGTTCATAATAAAGATTTTTATTTATTGATTGATTGATTAAAATACATCTCAAAACCAAGCTTTTTGAATCCAAATTGCTCATACATTGTTCTAGAGGGTCTTGTGCTGCTAGATTTGTGTTTTTTTTTCTTATTTTTTCACTGATGATTTACTTTAAAGTAGTGTTTTCTGTTTTGTCAGTCTGAGAAGCAGTGGTGTGATGGTGGATATGTGTACTGTAAAGCAAGACAGCCCAGAAATATCTGGAGCTTTTTTGTCTAAGCAGATTTATGTTATATTTTGGTTTTCTCACTCTTTCCTGTTCATAAGTTTTTATCTGTAGTGAGTAATTTCTCATTTTTATTTCTGTTTTTAGTTTGCTGTGTTTAAGTAAAGTATTTTGTCAGTGTATTTCTGTAGGAGTTTTAGTTATTTTTTAGTTATATTTTTCTTACAATGACAGTATTCTGTCACTTTTTGTTATACTTAATATTAAATTACCCACTATCCCTATCATTTTAATCCTTATTCTGTTAAAAAACAGGAAAAAAACAAACAAAAGAAGAACTTTTTTTGGTAGGTTTTAGTAATAGTTTTTCAGATCACACAGTGGTCCCTGATTCTCTAGGGGTAGGTGTTGTCTGGTGTTGCTGATAGTTAATACTTTTTTTTTTATCCCTGTTACACCTATTGTTTGTGTCCTGTTAATCCCTGTCGTGTTTTATTTTTTTCAGATCACACTGCTGATCCCTGATTCCCTAGGGGGAGGAGTTGTCTGCTCCTGGTACTTACTTGTACTGTCATGTTAGTTTATTAATCCATGTGTTGTGTTAAAAGAAATCCTTTGGGGGGTGTTTGCTACATACTATTAGCATAGTATTTTTTGCAGATCACACTGCTGATACCTGATTCTCTAGGGGGAGGAGTTGTCTGTTGCTGGTAGTTAATAGCTTGTTTAACCCTCTCACCCCTGTTGTGTGTATTGTGTTAATCCCTGTGGTGTTTTATTTTTCCAGATCACACGACTGATCCCTGATTCCCCATGGTGAGGTGTTGTCTGCTCCTGGTAGTTATTTATATTACATTTTGTACTTTTTCATCCCAAATCAATTTACAATTAGCATGTAAGAATGACTGGAAAGAGACACTCCACTAAAGGGAGAGGTTCTGGGGAGGCAGCAAAGAAGTGTTCAAAATCTGTGCAGCAAAATAGTGCTGCAAATAAAAAAAATGTGCTGTGGAATGTTCTATGGGCTCTCGGGCTGATAGTAGCAAAGGAGTAGTTGGCGGTGGTGTCATTAATGTAGCCACATTTTTCTCTGCCACATATGTGGCGACCATGCTGGTGGGGGATGTGGGAGGTGACAAGACAGGCAGCAGTAACCAAGGAACAGTGGTCGAGGAGGAAGTTGTTGGTATCCCTGTGGCTGGTAATAGTGGTGGTGGTGCTGAACCTGACAGTGTGGAGCTTGAGTCAGTGGTTGGGGCAGGAGATCTGGAAATATATGTCACACTCAGTCTCCTGATGATGAGAGCATCAGAGATCCTGGAGATGGTGATGATGAGGAGGACAGACCTCTGAGGAGAAGGACAGCAGCGACTGTGCTGATGATGATTTGTTGGATCTTCTATGGAAGCCTGGTGAAAAGGATGAGGTGGTGCTGCAGATGATGTAGGGGATGTATTGTTCTGAAGCTCTAAGATTGCTGTCAGATGAGGAAACTTATAGAGTTTTAGTTCCTAATCCCTTGGGCTCACACAAAGAAAAACTGCATTTATTTTTGGTTAACGCAGTGGAAAAAGGGTGGATCACACTGAGAGAAGAAAGTGCTCTAAACCCTAAACACCCTATGGTGCCAGTATTTTATCATCTTCCCAAGATTCATAAAAATATAGAGAGACCTCCTGGGTGCCCCATTATTTCAGGGAATAATTCTTTATTTGAACCCTTATCTAATCATATTGATAGGTACTTGCAACAAGAAGTAGCTTCTCTAAAATCTTACATAAAGGACACCACAGCAGTTTTACAAAAATTTAGTGATTTACAATGGAAAAGCATTCATGTACTAAAGCTACCAGACTGGCCAAGTCTGATTATTTCAACTCCTCATTCCTGACTAACACTAACTCTCCATCTAAATTCTGGAGGGTAGTTCATGCCCTATTCTCTTCCCCCTCTCACCCTCCTCCTCCAGTTCTCAAAATAAATAACTCCCTAGTTTCCAACCCTGGCTCCGTGGCCAATGAATTTAATGCCTACTATACCTCGTGCACCACGTCTCTTCTAAACTCCCTCTTCCCATTGCCACCTACAAACGTCAGCCCTTTGCTTCAGCCAGTGCCTACCCCTCCCCATTTTCCTTTTCTACTATCGCCTCTGATGAAGCTCTTAATGCTCTTCTATCCCTCAACCTCTCTAAAGGCTCCTCACCAGATGAGCTTGATCCTAAACTTCTCTACCTTTCTGCTCCTGCAATTGCTTATCCTATTGCCTTACTCCTTAACCTGTCCTTTATTTCTGCCCTAGTACCCTCATCCTGGAAACACACTGTAGTCCTTCCTCTCCCCAAGGGTGGTGACACATCCACTCCTGGCAACTAACGCCCCATTTCTCTCCTTCCTACCCTTGCCAAACTTCAAGAATGTTTAGTTCTCACTCAACTATCACCCTTCCTCTCGATTCCTCCTTCTTACCTCCTTCCAATCTGGTTTCGGAAGAACCACTCAACAACCACCTCCCCTCAGACTTACTGACTCCATCCTTTCAGGGATGGACGATGGCCTGATCACCTCAGCCATCTTTGTCGACCTAGCCAAAGCTTTCAACACTGTTTCCCATCTCCTGCTTCTTGATTCACTCTTCTCAGCTGGCCTTGCTCCATCAGCCACCAACTGGTTTAAATCCTACCTCATTGGCAGGACTCAGTCAGTGAGAATCCTTGATTCCATCTCCCCTCCACTCCCCATCAACACTGGTGTCCCTCAGAGCTCAGTGCTTGGTCCCCTACTCTTCTCCATTTTCCTAAATGATCTTCCCACAGCCTTCTCATCCTCTTCTATCCACATGTACATTGATGATACTGTTTTGTACAGTTCCAGCAAAAACCCTGCTGCTGTGCAAACCAGCTTACAGCATGACTTCAACTAAGTTCAGCTCTGGTTTGCTTCACACCAGCTTTTTCTAAATGCCAAGAAGACAGTCTCTATGACCTTTGGCACCAGGCAGAGACTGTCTAGGCTCCTGGCCCTACCCACCTTCCACACCCTTGATGGGACCATCTTGGAGGACACCTCCTCATTTAGATATCTGGGAGTTTGGCTGGACCAACACCTCAACTTCTCTGTGCATATCGATGCTACCCTGAAGAAACTGTGCCCCAAGCTTGGTGCTCTGTACAGGAATCATAGTTGCATCCTGCTGACTGCGAGGCATGAAATTGTCCAGAAGATGATACTCCCCATCTTTGACTACTGTGACGTAGTCTATGGCACTGCTCCCAAATCTTCTCTGACTAAGTTGGACACTCTGTTTAACTCCTTCTGCCACTTTGCTATTGACTCCCCTTCCCGCTCCCACCACTGTGAACTCTATCGTTCTCTAACCTTCCTTCCACTATCTCACAGTTGCATCTCTCACTGTGCCAAACTAACCTCCAAATTCTGGTTCGGGGGACTTCACTCCTATCTCTCATCCTCTCTTTCCACTCCACCTCCCCCTACCCACTCTCTCAGATCAAATGACGCCCACACCTTGATGGTCCCTCGCCACTCCACCCTCATCGGTCACACTGGTTTCACCCATTGTTTCCCTAAAATCTGGAATTCCCTCCCCCCTGAAATATGACACTCCTCCTCCAACTACTCCTTACCTCTGCCCTACACAATTACCTTTCCTCAGCTGTTTCTGCTTTAACCCACCCCATCCCCAGTTTCTGCCTTCCTACCATGACCTCCCTGGCAGGGTTCTCAACATCCTGAAGGAAATCAGGAAATGGCTACCCCTTCTCCTCAAATTCAGTTCTTGCCTCCCCCTCTCTTCTCCACCTGCCCTTCTGGGTCACCAGTGTGCACAACCTAACCCCACCATTTTTACTCCAACAGCACTTGCGTACTACCTCAAACCTGCTCCTGGTATACTCATGCACTATAAATGGTTCTATCACATTATTACTGCTTTGTACATTTATATGTTCTTTTGTATGATTTTGGACATGTATTGTAATTTACCCAATATTCTACTACTGTTTATTGTACAATACCTTGTGTTACAACTGTTGCACAATTTTACAATGTTGTATTGTTTGTACTACCCACATACTATTGTAACTGATCATCCTTCACAACCCTATGTAACCCTTCCCCCCAGGTCACACCGTAAGATGAGTAACTTGTTGTTCAGTGTGCCCTTCTGGTGAAACATTTCAATAAATAAAATACAGCTGGATAGTACTGGATGTTATTTCTTTATATACCATCATAGATCACATTCAAGGGAATGAAGCAGTGTCAGGAATGCTTATGAAATCTAATAAGGTGTTCCAGTTCCATTTATACTGGGAGCCTTGGATTTGGTACTTACTAATATTTTTTCTTTTTAATATTACATTTTATTTACAGTTAAAAGGCACTGCTATGGGGTCCCCAGTAGTTCCTTGATATGCAAATCTTTTCATGGAATGGTGGGAAGAGACAACAATATTTGATCAGGCTGTTAATCCCTTTTTTAGTAACATTAAGTATTACTTTCATTTTATTGATGATTTATTAATTGTATGGGAAGGGACTAATGTACAGATGCAGGAATTTTTTGCATACATTAACAGCAATGACATGGGCATCAGATTCACTTCCAAAATGGACCAAAAAAAGGTCAATTTTTTGGACATAACATTAGAAGCAAAAAAGGAAAAAAAAAACAGGTGGAAACAAAAGGGTTTAGGAAGACAACTGCAGGTAATACAATTCTCCATGCTTGGAGCACTCTCCCTAAACACCTTATAGAAAGTCTTCCCTACAGTCAACTTATAAGATTGAAATGCAATAGCTCCAAGAATGAAGATTTTTTGGAAGCTAAAGAGGAACTCTTTGCATGCTTATGTAGAAGAAGGTATACAGAGAATTGATTACAACAAGCCTGGATTAAGGTACAAAATGTAGACAGCAGTACACTGTTAGAATATAAAGTTAAGACAAAAGAAGTGCAGAAAGTGACTTTTGTAACAACTTATTCTGTGGTCTCCATGGACATCAGATCCATAGTGAAAAAACATTGGCACATTTTAGGAACAGACACTGATTTGAAATCAATCTGTGAACAATGTCCATTGATCTCCTTTAGGAGAAACAGAAACTTAAAAGATCTCCAAGTACAAAGTGAATATGTACCTCCTATACAACCCCAAATAGGCATGGCATTACCTCATAAACCTTGGGATTTTTCCATGTCATAACTGCATTACTTGTAAATTTGCAGTAAAGGATACCAGCTTTGTTAATCCCAGCAAAAGGGGTGTTGAGCAGGTGCATATTCAGTCCTTTATAACTTGCAATTCCACCTATGTAATCTATGTAATTTGGTACTCATGTGGTGTAGTTTATGTTGGTCAGACTACTAGAAAGATTAGACAATATACATAGGAACATTTCAGAGCAATCCATAATAAGAATTTACAGTATCCATTGGTTAAACACCTTTTAGATGTTCAGGATGTAGGAGCCCATAAAATATATTACATGGGAATTGATCTACCTATCTTGAAAACAGGAGGTAATAGGGAACTGTTACTAGATCACAAAGAGTCAAGATGGATTTTTCATCTTAAAACTTTGAAACCGAATGGTCTGAATGATGAAATGAACTGGAAGCCTCTTTTGTAACATAATTAGACAGCACATAGATTTAATCAGTTCCATAAGAATTTGGAAAATTACTGTTTTTCAATTTTGTCAATATGAATGCAGTGTTTTGTTCTTCAATTCTGACATATTGTGAATGTAGTGTCTTGCTCAGTGTCTATGGAGGATGGCAGGGGATTATACATGTGTTCTGGATATAAGAAAAGTGTACATAAGAGACATGGAATTGGAGCAAAAATGTTCTTCCTTTCCTTCCCCTTCCTCCATTTTCCTCCCTTCCCCCCCGTTCTTCCCTTTCCTTTCTCCTTTCCCTTACCTCTCCTCTTCCCCTCTCTTTCCTATTTTTGTGTAAAGTAAAATTCATTATCTGTTATTACAAATTTGAATATTTTTTTATAAAACTCCTCCTTCATAAAAATAGTAAAAGTATCATGAAAGCATACAAGGAAAGATTCCACAAGAAGTAACCAAGTTGACTCATTCCTCGTATTTTCAAGTAATGTTCACAGCTTCAGATGTGAAGCAGCACAGCGGGAAGATAATTTGGGTAAACAAAACCCTTAAAAATTAAATAATCTCCTAGCTGTGTCTAATTAGAGCTTCTTATCTTAAGCAATTTCCATTCTTGCAAAACAGAATGAAGTTTTGAATTGTACATGCCAGGTGTCTTTGTTATATTTTCTTCTCTTTTAAAGAATTATTTAGTACATTGTTGAGCACTTTAATTTGCAAATATATAAATTATCATTCTGAATAGTAATGGAACAGATTGTGGAGTGTAATTCGTTGTCATAACAGCCAATTAGTGTCAATTAATAAAAGGAATTTTGAAATTGCACTTTATGAGTAACACATGTGAGTTCAACATGTATAAATAAGGTTTCTTGCACTTGTTTGTCTCACCCCTGATGAAGAGGTCCTGGTGGCCTTGAAGCGCTGGGCTGTTTTGCACTTCATTGGTATGTGAACCACTTTCATAATTGTGACACTGAATATATTGTTACTGGTTTTGTTTCAATTTTTAATATAAACTAAAATGTATTGAAATGCTAGTCTGGAGTGCTGTGTGTGTTTTATTGATGCAGGGGATGTAGTTTGCAGTTACCCAACTACCAAAGCCATCCCCTATTATTGAAGTTATGAAATCATCCCAAAAAACAACAAACATTTCCAACCCTTCCCCTCAGCTGTCCCACTCCCGACATCATGGTAAATCAAGACTTATGTAATCCCTAGTTTGGGATTTTCATATACTTGACTCAACTGATGAGACAGTCACTATCTGTTTGTTATGTCAAGCACAAGTTAGTAGGAGGAAAAGAGCAGCCATCTAGGCATCAGTGGGCAACACACATGCCTGAAGAACAGACACCTGTTATGCTGGCATCAACATCCGAAAGAAGCCAGTGCAGGGGGTCCCTGTCCCTCATCATCATCGTTAGACAAGGCAAGCAGAAGAGTCAGGGCAATAGACCAGGTGGATAGAGGGGTGAGTGAGGAGGACTACAGATAGGAGGAGGAGGAGGATTCTGTGAGTCTGCCTAGTAGTGGCATAGCAGCAGTGGTGGGTTGAATAGTACCACCCAGAGTCAGAAAGCACAATAACGCCATTGTAAGAAAAAAACACTGTTGTCTCTGAGCAGCAGCACTATGAATTCCCAGGAGTCAAATACGACCCCAACAATACTGCCACAATGAGTCCAGCTGTTTGGTAGCCTAACCACAATAAAAGGTCCAGCATACACTGCATAACATGTTTGAGTGTCACTCGAAAATCACTCCCAATCATGCTACTATACATGAGCTAAATGCTGTAACTGCTGAAATACTGGCAATTGATCTATTACCACTCTCTTTTGTTGAGAATGTTGATTTCGGAGATTGATGGTCCATGACTGTCCCAAATGTCAGATTCCATCAAGAACATGCTTTTCTAAATTTTCATTTCTGAACTTTATGGGACAGTGTCACAGATGGTAAACCGTGCCTGTAGCATTCAGCATCACCATACATACATCTGAGCATGGATACGTGACCACTGGCCAAACAGCTGGTAATTCCTACTGGTACATTACAGCACATTGGGCACAGGTACCTGGGGTACTATTTGCATCTGGAGATGGGAAAATTGCACTAAGCACAACTGTGGAGGTATCAACATGTGGGTCTTCACCAGCATGCCACACTGACAATGAAGCATATACATGGATCACCCATGGGTGAGAAAATGCTGGAAGTGCTGCTTACTGAGATTGCTGATTGGCTTCACCCTCACTCACTGAAATCAGGTTTCACTGAGAGCAATATTGGCTCAAATGTTGTGAAATGCATCAGTGATGGGGGTTTGTCAGGGAGCCATGCCTGGCACACTGTCTTAATCTCATTGTGTAGCAGCTTCCAACCCATCCTGATATCAAGACCATGTTGACTGTGGCCCGTCGCATCTGTGTCCACTTTGACTGTACCAGAAAGGCCCGTGACCAGCTTTGTTATCTGCAGATACAAAACAAACTGCCTCAGCACTGTACGAAGCTGGGTGTTGTCACCAGATGGAGCTTGACACTGTACGTGATCGAGCAAATGTACGAGCAGTATAAAACCATATCTGAATATCTGCTGCTACATATGAGCAATAATGTCACTAACAACAGAGCAGTGGCACCAAATGGATGGCCTGATCATGATTCTCAAGTCATTTGAACATGCAACACAGGCAGTGAGTGGGAACACTGCCTGCATCAGTCAGGCCATTCCACTACAATGTGTGCTGAGGCAGACACTGGTGAATGTGCAGCAAGTGCTGGAGACAGGTGGTGGTAGTGGAAGTTGTGCCTTAATGGAACATATGCTCCATGTCTTAGACTGCAATATACATATTTCTGGCATTCTGCAATCTGAAGATTTTGGGATTGCCACCATGCTGAACCCACGCTATAAACATAGGCTGGCATAAATAATTGAACGTCGACGTGAGCAGGTACAAAAATTGACCGATCTTCTAATAAGAAGGGTACACAGGGAACAGATGCTAAAGACACATTTATCAAAGGCACAACATGAAACTCCACAGAGACCAGGTGTTGCTACCGCCACCTCACATGGGAAATGGGCTGAGAAAACATGCAAGTTAAAAGAGAAAATGCCAAATCCCATTTGGGGTGTTTTATGTCAGGTGGGAGCTGAAGACGTGAAAGAAAAGGAGGAGGCTGATGAGGCAGCAGGACTGAAAGCAGCGCAACACATAGTAGATGCATATTTGGTGGGCACAAGGCACCTTACCATCAGCAACGAGCCCTTGCTATACTGGAACAGCAAGGTCACTGATTGACCCACATTGACCTCAGTTGCAAGGAAATACCTCAGCTGCCCAACCTCAAGAGTCAGTGTGATGCGTGTATGCAGTTTGGCTGGGGCCACTGTGTGGGACAAGTACGTCAACCTGTCACCAAAAAATGTTGGCTTGCTAACATTTATTAAAATGAACGAGGGGTACATTCCACACAAGTCAATCATGTCCATGTTCCTTCCACATGAAGGTGGTGGTGGTGAAGATGAAGAGCAAGGTGTTGTCAGCATTAGCAAATTGTCTTCTACCACTGATGTTGATGAAGCAGTAATGGAGAAAGAATTCACATCTGGTGACAACTCCAGTGTGGAAGACTGTGAAGGCTGTTTCCTCAATGAAGCTGGTGCATAAAGAAGATGTGTTGTTTCCCTCCTTTCCCCCCATCAATATAATCCTTTACTTTATAATTCATGATTCTGTTATTTTCAGTCATTTTACTGTTCCCCATCCCCAACTGTTGTGCTGTTGTTTCCTTGCACCTAATCAATTACCTGCTCCACTGCCTGCATGTGATGTCTGCAGACAATGCCTGCTCTAACCAGCAAGACACAGCACAGGCTCCTCCTCCTCCCTGGCCTGCTTAGGTCCTAGACAGCCCCAAACAGCATGGGCAACTGCATCCACACTGACGCAAAAATTGTCCTGACCCTAGGAATACTGTTTGGCCTGATCCTACAGTATGAGTTACAAAACTCCTGACTTAAACACTCATATAAATGTATACAATGTTTGCTCTGAGATAATATCTACTGAATTTGGAAAATGCAATCCACATCATGTGAAGCAGCTAGAAACCCTTTGCAGAGCAGACAGAATCAATAGTTGGAAGATACCATCACAACTCTACTGCAGCCCTCAAGAAACAGAGAGGAGTTACGTGATGTCTTCCTATACCATCTCAGAGGTAAGCACCAGCCAGTAAAAAGCACAACCAGCAGCACTAATATAACGGGAAATATCATTATGATTTTCTTTTTTCTTTCTTTTCCTTTTTTGTTCTCCCTTTTCACAGGCACACAGTGTGCCACAGTGGCCAAGGGGAGGCTAAGTAATTTTTCATTTTTATTCACAGGTGGCAGGTATGGTAAGATGGGGAGTTGACAATGGCTATACCATGCCACCACCATAGTGAGTACTTGAGTAGAGTCTAAATAATCTTTTCTTGTCTTCACAGGTCTCTTGTGCTGCTGTCTCCTGCTCCAGCAATCAAGTCATTATCATCTTCTCCACCCGGACAACATTGCAAAAGACACCTGCTGAAAATTATCTGAAATTAGAGCAACAGTAACAGAAAACAGTTAGTCTGACATCTGGAAAACTTTTCAGAATTATAAAAACACCTTCCTCCCCACAAAAATACTTACTGTACCTTCTGTGGTTGTAAACATCGCTAAATTCCAAAAAACGATACAGGCTAGATTGATACAGCAACATGATTTCATCACCCTAGTGATAATACCTGATTAAAATGATTGCACTCTCCCTTGAGGAAGTTCTACCAACACTCACAAAAATAATTAACCTATCCCTCACATGAGCACGATTCCCCATGAGGTGGAAATCCACAGTGGTTACGCCAGGACATAAAAGTGGCAATCATGCAATCCACTTTAACTACAGGCCCATATCATCCTTCCCCTACTGTCCAAGGCCCTCAAACATATTGTCTCAGACCAATTAGTTGAATATCTAAATAAATATAACCTCCAGTGCCCCCAACAGCATGGTTTTTGGAAGGCCCATGGTACCACCACAGTGCTGCTAGAATACTCAGGGTGAGATATTCAGACTGTGCCAGGCTGTGGTGCAAGCCTGAGGCGCCAGTGCAACTGGGCACACCAGGGCACTGACGAGGTGATATTCATCGGTGCTGTGCCATGGCTCAGCACTGTTGAATATCGTGTTGTAGCCCCCCGCAATTTGCCTGGCACAGTGGCACTGCACCAGCACAAATGGCCAGAAAGGGGCAGGGGGATGGGCTACAGCAAGTGCCGTTGCACTAGGTGCATCACCCGTGATATTCAAAAGTGCACATGCAAATGGGGCCATAATGCATGCAAGGCACAAATGGGGCCTTTTGTATGTCATTATGGCCCCATTTGCATGCAGGTGCACCCATCACCGGTGACTTGCACCTGGCACCCTGCCAGGCTGCAGCCATCAGGGACCAACACCCCTGCACAAGCGGCAAAGTGCCCCACTGCCCGATAGTGGGCATATGTACTAGATGTAAAATGTCCTATATCCCTGGTGGTCCAGTGGACCACTCGCAGCCCGATCGTGGGCAGAAGTATAATTAAATTGCCTCCTATATCCCTGGTGGTCCAGTGGACCGCTCACAGCCCGATTGCAGGCAGAGGTATAATTAAATTGCCTCCTATATCCCTGGTGGTCTGCTGGACCGCTCGCAGCCTGATCGCGGGTGTCAGTTATAAAATATTAACAACCAATCCATCCCTGGTGGTCCAGTGGTACCCCCTTCCCCACCTGCCCACTGAGCCCCACCACCCCACTCCCCCCGGTCAGTGGAGGGCGGCAGCTCCCCATCCATGCCGCCCTGCTGCCCGCCGACTGACTCTGTACAGTAGGGCTGTACACCCATTGGTCCACAGTGTGGACCAATGGGCTTTCAACCCCTGCCGTACTACACAGTCCAGAATTGTGAATTGATCCATTCACATTTCTGGACTGTGTAGTACGGTATGGGCTGCACGCCCATTGGCCCACGCTGTGGACCATGGGCATACAGCCCTACTGTACGGAGTCAGTCGGCGGGGGCAGGGCAGCATGCGGGTGGGGAGCTGCCACCCACCGCTGACCAGGGAGCGGGTGGGGCTCAGTGGGCTGGTGGAGGGGTACCACTGACCACCAGGGATGGATTGGTTTTAATATATTATAACTGTCGCCCATGATCGGGCTACGAGCGGTCCACTGGACCACCAGGGTTATTGGACCATTAATACACTACTAATGCCTGCGATTGGACATGGAGGGCCGCTACCACAAAGATGCCGCCGGAGCTCGGGTGGCCACCCACAGCTGGCAGCTGCCGTGTTGTACCCTGCAAAATGGTAGCTCACCTGTGGGTGGCCAGCTGTTGCTCCTTTAATTTTTTGCTCAACTGTGTGCAGCACAGGTACGGGTTGTGCCTGCATCTGCTCAGCACATCCTGGGCTGAATATCTGGATGTGCGGTGTATGCATGGGCATGCCCCCCCCTACTTGCACCGCATACATTACTGATGCACTCTGGCACATCAGGATTTGTGCCATGCACATTCCCCTTTCGAATATAGCACCAGGGCACATCCTTCTGAATATCTTACCCTCAGACTACATCCATGAGACACTAGATACCGGACAATTAGTGGGATCAATACTGTATATATTGATCTTACAGAAGCATTTGACACCATTAATCATAACATTCTGCTAAGAAAGCTGCTTGCTACTGGTCTATCTCCAGAAACTGTAATATGGTTTAAGAGCTATCTTGCTTACAGAGGCGCAAGTAAAGATGATTAACACCCTCTCTGACAGTAGGAAGGTGTCCATTGGTGTTCTGCAAGGCTCTATCCTTGGACCTCTCTTAGTTTGCCTATTCCTCAACTCTCTCCCTGGGGTTTGCTTGGCCAACATTCTCCTGTACACAGCTGCCATTTTCTCTAGAAGCCCCCAGTTAAACCTGATTAATAATAATCTCCAGAAAGCTTCACCATAATTGAGGACTGGTTTCAACTGAACAAACTCCTACTAAATTACAAAAATATGAAAGTAATGCTGTTCACCAACCCGCATAACAAAATCAAATCCTGCCAATTGACAATCCTTAACAGTGAACATGATTCTCTAGACCAGGTAAGCACATTCAAATACCTGAGTATAACCCTTGACAGCTCCCCCTCATACACCCACCAGAAAGATGTGGTAAAAACAGTAAATACCAGAACTGGCCTGCTCTATTGGCACAGACACTACATGACAGGTGAAGTCTTATCTCTGGCAGTAAACAACTCAATCCTCTTTGTCATTGACTATGGACTACTTGTGTATAGTACAGCCACTGACACCATTCTGAAAAGGGTTAGAAGAGCCTTAAACAAGACCTGAAGGCTAGTCCTCGGCACAAACAAACTAACACACACTTGTGACCTGTATGCCCAGACCAAATGGCTTAACCTCTAGAGGAGTATAAAGTATCAGGTCTGCTTTTTGGTAAAAAAAGAGCTGCTAGGCCTAATCCCGCCAGCCATTCAGAAGTTCCTCAAACCTGGAGTAAACCTACACCAGGTTAGAGGTAAGGTATAAAGTGCCCTGCACATCCCCTTTCATCATACAGCACTAGCTCAATGATCCTTCACATATAAGGCCCTCTTTGGCTAAACAAACTTCCTTCTGCAAATGCAAATGCTCCAAAGCTTGGAGCATTTAAAAAAGAATTAATGCAACACCTGGAGTCGAGAGACTTAAAAATGAAAGTTCTGAAACCCTAACTGCTATGGTGACCGTGGTATCATCCACTTTGTTAGACATAACCATCAGTAGAGACAATTATATTAATGTCACTACAGTCCACAAAACTTAGGAAGGAAACCAAATTGACATCCATATTTGGTCGAGTGACCTCACAAAACTGATTTTGAACAAAGTTTCATTGTATAAAACATAGCAATATTTTGGTAGTAGATTTAGCAAGTGAAATTTTCCAAAATGGTAAAAACTTGTTGCATTGATTAAATTCTGTCTCTTGGCCTGGTCCATTTAAGAGTGAAAATATAGATACAACTAGCGAATTAAAATAGCTGTCATGGAACATCGCAGGAATAAAACAAAAACTGTGGGATTCAGAGTGGCCGGATTATATTAATTGCTTTTTTATCATTTTAATGCAGGAAACTTGGTCCCAAGACTCATTTTTTGTTAAATGGTTATGAAGCAATTCACCCTGCAGCCATCAAATCCAACCACTATGGCAGCGGCATGGGGAGCTGACCATCTATACTAAAATCTCCAGAACTCTAAAAATCCAGCATATTTATAAAATCTGCTTTAACTACATAATAGCTGCAATTAATTAGAATTTGCAGTTAGTTATACTAGTTATTGTTTATATCCCACCTAGGGCAAAAAATGATAAAACCCTACTAGACAAATTAGCTTTGGACCTAGATAGAATCAATTCTATCCATGCAAAGGCTAATATAATAATCTGTGGTGACTTTAACACACGCATTACTTTATTGGATGGTCAGTCAGATATGCCTCTGTCAAATGAAGTTATGGATTTATTTACCTCATTGAGACTCTATGGACAGGGTGGTTAATGAGAATGTCTGATCATTTTGAATGGCAGAATCCGGGAGAAAAAGGGAGTTCGACTTTTTCGCTCTAATGTTCAGAATCTGATTATATTTTAATGGGTTATGAGTTATTCTATATGGTAAAGTATTTGCACATTGAGATGCAAACTGAAAGTAATCATGCCCCATTAGAACTCAATCTATTATGCAGTACAAACATTTATGACTTACCGTACTCTGTTGATCCTTTAATTGAGCCAATGTTTCAAGGGAAACAAAAGTTAAGGGTACATTCACTGACTTTGGAAAAAGTAAATGAAATATATCATTCATGTTTGCCACCCCTAATGCTGGATTTTATTATGCATTCCAAATGTTTAACTGATGAGAAATTCACCTCCAGCATATTTTTCTCAAGTAAGACAATGTATTTATGTTTCTAATACTGTAAACAAAACATTAACCAACAATAATTGGTTTGATAAGTCATGTAAGATTGAGAAAAATAAATTAAACAAATTGTAATTATAACAAAGAACATCCATGAGGCAACTTTAAATTTCTGACCACGGCCAGAAAACATTATAGAGACTTTCTCAAAGGAAAAAAAACTGAGCACAGAATGTCTCAATGGAATTTGATGCTTCAAATTATAGACTAAGGCCTGAGTATTCAAACTGCAGCAGGCTGTGGCGCAAGCCTGGGCGCAGCTCAACTTGGTTGCGCAGGGGTGCGGCCTGGGCGATATTCAACGGAGTTGCGCTATGGCTCAGCAGCTTTGAATATCGCACGCTGGCCACCCCCACTGTGCATGGTGCAGTGGCACTGCGCCAGCGCAAGTGGCCAGAGTGGAGAATGGAGATGCGCTAGCGCAAGTGCCATTGCGCCATGCACATCACCTGCGATATTCAAAGGAGACATGCAAATGGGGCCATCATTTATGCAAGGCACACATGGGGCCATTTACATGTCATTATGGCTCCATGTGCATCCCATTAGCATGCAGGTGCACCAATCCCTGATGACTTGTGCCTGGTGCCCTGCCAGGCAGCAGCCGTTGAGGGACCGATGTCCCCTGCAGCCCGATCGCAGGCATTTGTCTAAAGAAAATCCTTGTCTAATATTCCTGGTGGTGCCCAGTGGACTGCTATGTTCCTGATCACGGCCATTTGTCTACAAAAACATCCTTGTCTATGTCCCTGGTGGTCCAGTGGACCGATCGCTGCTGTCAGCGGGCATCTGTAAACATAAAAAGTCCCTGCCCTGGTGGACTGGTGTACCCCTCCACCGCCACTGAGCACCACCGCCCGCTCCCCGGTCAGCGGGCGGGCGGCAGCACCACCCACCTGCCGCCCCGCCACCCACCGACTGACAGCTCGGTAGGGCTCGCCCATTGGTTCACGTGTGAACCAATGAGCGTGCAGCCCTACTGAGCTGTCAGTCAATGGGCAGTGGGGCGGCAGGCGGGTGGGGTGCTGCTGCCCACGGGCTGACAGGGGGGAGCGGGGTGGTGGGGCTCAGTGGGCAGGTGGGGAGGGGGGTACACTAGACTACCAGGGTAATAGGACTTTTTTATGTTTTACAGATGCCCACGATCGGGCACAGTGTGGTCCACTGGACCACCAGAGATATTGGGGGGGTGATTTAAACAGATGCCTGCGATCGGGCAGCACTCGGTCCACTGGACCACCAGGGATATTGGAGGGGGGGTTTATTTACATGGATGCCCGCGATGGGGCATGGGGAGCACCACCAGGTGTGGCAGGAACTTGGGTGGCCACCCACAGGTGGCAGCTGCCGTGTTGTGCCCTGCAATGCAGCAGCTCACCTGTGAGTGGCCATCATTTGTTCCTTTTTTTTTGGCTTAACTTTGTGCAGGCGCAAGTAGGGGTTGTGCATGCATGGCTGTGCACATCCCAAGCTGAATATCGGGCTGTGCAGGTTATGCATGGGCATGCACCCCTACCTGTACCTGCATACATTACTGATGCACTCCAGCACATCGGGATTTGTGCGGCACAATTTTCCCTTTTGAATATCACTCCGGGGCGCATCAGTGGGTTGTGCATGGTGCAACACTGTTGTGCCATGTGCAACCCTTTTGAATATCTGGGCCTAAAGATATAAGATCCTTTTGGGATATGGTATCAAAAGGATCAGCAGTTTCCCAATGTAGCTTATTGTCTTTAATTTCAGAAGAGACTTGGATATCCCACTGTAAGAATTTATTAAACTACCCTTTGGGACAACAAGATTTGTATAATTCTCCTAATACACATATAAGTGATTTTCAGCCATTTAAAGTAGAGGTCCTAGAATTTGTGGACATCATTTCTAAATTGATGAACAACAAAGTCCAGGCCCGGCTCTATGCTGTCTGAAATATGTAAATATAATATTTATTTCTGGGCACTGCTACTAAATATTTTAATCTATGTCTTGAGAAAAATCAAGTTACAACTTCTTGAAATTAAATATAATAGTCCCACATCATAAAAAGATCTTTACTTGAACCTTCAAATTATCAATAATCAGCTTATTGGATTCAATCTCAAAAGTTTTCTCAAGACTATTATTAAATAGATTAATAGATTGGTCTGATAGAGCTTCAGTCATGTCTCCTTTTCAGGCAGGTTTTAGATGCAACTTTTCTATTATAGATACTTTATATTGTTTGTCTCACCTGTTTGAAAAATCTGTACATATAAAAAAATGAAATTGTACGCACTATTCATCGATTTTACTTCAGCATTTGATTCCATTAATCATGGCATTTTGTGCGATATTTTATGGAACTATGGTATAAGTGAATCTTCATTACAGCCAGTCCACTTGTTATATACAGACACCTGTACCAAGGTTAGGTATGATATCCAAGGTAATACAACAAAATCTTTCCCCTCATTAAGAGGGGTAAAGCAGGGGTGTTTACTAGCCCCTTGCATTATTTAATTTTTACATTAATGAACTGTTGAATTTTGAGGATCATATATATTATGACCCCCCACAAATTAGTGGTTTACAATGCCATGTACTTGCCTACATAGATGATCTTTTGATACTGTCACTAAAAAAAGGCCTTCAAAGGAAAATAGTAGTTATTCAGGAAAATGCAAGTATTTGCAACAAAATTAACATTTCAAAAACAAAGGTTTTAATATTTGGTTCTAGTAATAACAATGCCAGTTTTATTTGGATCATCATGGAACAGAAAATGTCAAGATCTACACATATCTTGGAGTTATGGTAGCAGCTAATACTTTTGGACATATCATCATAAGTCTTAAATTAGTATTGTAAGTCTAATTAATTATTCATGATGGATCCAGTGCTTCTCATTGGTTACCGCACCAGTCTGAAATCTATTAGACGTGCCCAGCATGGCAGCCACTCTTATCTTCCCACTACTGCAGGTGATCATCTACCACTACATGGAAGGGCTCTTAACTTAGACTGTTGGCTAAAAAATAGCAAACTAGAGGCACCCAAAACTTAAAAATGGCAGTACCTGCACCATCTCCAAACTTTGACAAACCAGTCCCTTGCCATAACAAACAACAACTCCCATCCTATGAATATTAATGAGCTGCCATGCGCTGTTAGATAAACACTTAAGAACCAGCTCGCAACTCCTCTCATGCCAGGACAAAAAAAGTAAGTAAAAGAAAAAGTAACAAATCATTATTTTGATTAGACTTATAATCACAATAATGACCTCAGAGTTGGTCATTTCCTTTCAATTAATGACTGGCTGGGTGGGGTGGACCTTGGCTACACCTGGGGCCACCCTTCCTCCCAGCCAGTCATTAATCTGTAGGAAATGACCATCTCATCAGTCATTATTCCTTAAAATCAAAAGTAAGAATCATTATTGCTTAAAATCAAAAGTAAGTGCCAAAGCATTATTAAAATTTCATTTTAAGCTTGGAGGTCTTGATATAAGATCTGCTTTAATAGCAGCTGAAGCAAAAATTAACCCATTACTAACACAGAAGTTATACCTTCTGATCAAAAACTAACCTTGACTCACCCTTCCTTTATTTTTATAAATCTTTACTTATGGTTCCCTTGTCCATAGACTCTGCAATGGTTAGGGTAGAACTTGGGAGAAAACCAATATATGCAGTTAACCAATATAGATGCCTATCCTATTAGCTGAAAATGACAAACAATAATCACAATACCTTGCCTATGTCATGCTTACAGGAGAAAATAAAATGCTCCCAAATGGGCCTAAGATCTAAATGGTTATCACATATTCTCAAAACTCTTGATTTGATTAACCTCACAAACTTATTGACAGCTTTTCAGAAAAAAATTATGATTTGTCTACAATACAAGAAACTCATTAAGAAACAATTATTCCTTAAGTCACAGGATAGGGGCATGGAATTAAATAGGGCCCAAAATGTGCACCTTGGTTTAAAACAAACAAAATAGATCATGGCCTGGAAATGATTTCCTTTTCAATTGGAACCATCAAAAGGAAAGCTTTGACATGGTCAAGGTTTGGTCTGATCAACTCTAAATATTCATATTTTAACAAAAATGGGTGACAATATAATACCCAAAGTTTTGATGTGTCAGTGTAATCAAACTGTACCCGAATCATTACTACATCTCGTTACCATATGCCCGTTGTATTTGGATTTTCACACAAAATTCTTAGGGGAAATTCTGGAATGCTATAATAATACAAATTATGATGTACTATTCATTCTTGTACACCCTTTTACAATAAAGGATGCAGAACAAATTAATACATTTTTTTGCGTCACTGATTACAATGAAACAATTAACATATAAGAAGAAAACTGCCCTGATTCAGTTCTTATCATAAGAGGACTTTTTTTTTGTGTGCTGCACAGAAGAGATTTTTAATCTATTGTAATTTAAATGCATGACACTTCTTGATCTTTGATGTATTTGTGTTTTAATTGAATTTTTTTACTGATTGTAATAACCTAGTGTTTTGTTATTTCCTGGTTGATCAATAACTAACTAATTAACTAGCTAAAGCAACACCTGACCACTCTATGTGTATGTGACTGCATGAGCTAACTTCCATCCTCCTTCACTCCTATCCAAAGTCCGCTGCCCCTCTACTCCTCAGCTTGTCACCTTTTGCCCCCCTCTCAGTCTCCTCCTCACTTCTCCTCCTTGTTCACCTTTGCTCCCCCACCCACCCTCACTCACTCACTCACTCTTGTGTCTTGGCTTGCTCCACTCAACCCCTCAACCCAAGCTCATCCCCTTCTCTACCCCACCTAACAGTTCTGCTTCCCTGCTGTTTATCCCACTTTCCTTCTGCTGCCCCCCCACATACCCAACTCCCTATCTTCATTCACTTCTTCTCATCTCTTGACAATGCCATCTCTGGGCTGCACTCATCTCCCCATTAATTGCCGATTTGATACCCACTGACATATATTTGTATATTTTCAGCTACTAAATCCTCACGCATTAGAAATGAAATGCATATATTTTATATATTCTATCATAGCTTAGCAACTTTATTACTTCTTGTCTATGTAAGCACCTGTATTGTACTTTGTTTTTCTTTCCTGACATGGAACCTTTGTAAATGAGCTCCAAGCTCAAAGGTTGTAATTCCAAGACAATAAATAAATTAAATAAATAAATAAAACACCTGAAAATAGAAAAACAGTAAGAAAAATGATTAGAAATAAAGTGGTTACAACCCCCAGCAAAAAAAAAAAAAAAGGAAATAAAACACGTACCTTTGCTGGTAGGTCATACAACTATCAAGTAAACAGAACAAGTATCTTTTTCCCTGCAAAGTACTGAAATGGCTTGTGAATGTCTTCGGGGGTTTGTATATCATTTTGGCATAAATGGAGCTGTTAATGTGGAAGGGGCAATGAGCCTGTTCAAACAGATCCAGCAATGGGGTATAGTGAAGTGTTCTAATTCCCTCAGGAGCTCCTTTTTATTATTTAGCTGTTAGAGAATTTCCAGAAGTAAGAATTTTATATAGTGTGCTTGGCAGTTGTGTGTACTAAAGTGTTTGACAACACAGACTGTCCAAGAGAGTGACTTAACTATGATAGTGGTAGCAGCAGTTTATTTACCAGCATTACTGATTTCCAGAACTGAGAAATGTATATATTGTGCTTGGCAGTTATATGTACTAAAGTGCTTGACAACACAGACTGACAGGGTGACTCATAAAGTATAGTAGTGGTGGCAGAGCAGTTTATTACAAGCACTACTGATTTCTGGTTTGGGAAAGAATTTCCAGAGGTGAGAAATTTATATAGTGTGCTTGGCAGGTATGTGTACTAAAGTGCTTGAGGTCTGGACACTTGAGGCAACTAATGGGAGAACAGAAGAAATGTATATTGTGATTAACGCACAACTAATAGAAAATGCATCACAACTAAAGAACGGTGTTGGAGGCAATGACATACAGCACATTACCATGTAGCAGTGGTAGTACTACTAACCTGTAGTCACCTGACATATTTATTCTGGTAGCCGAGAAAAATTTCAGTAAAGATAGTAAGAAACAGAAAAAAAGAAAGGTGTGATGTATGGACATTGGAGACAGAGGATCATGAAAGAAAATATAGATAGGAAACAAATATTTTTGTGTTGTTTTTAAAGATAGAACTGAAGCAGGCAGTATAGAAATACAAACAACTGGAACAGTAAAGAAATGTACATTCATTGTTTTGGAAACATTTTTTATATGTTTTTTAAGAAAAAGGGTAAGACTGTATAGCACAGACTCACAAAAAGGATAGAAAAAGTTATATATAAGAAAAGGAAAGGCATACAATTTTTTAAAGAACATCACTGACCTCAGCCCCAGAAGGGCCAGCACTACCACACACAGTGCCCCAGCACAACTCCACAATACCTTTCAACAATTGCTGTTGATTGGCCAGGATTCTTCCCATCAGCTCCTCTGTACCAGTGACCCTACATAGAAGGTTCCCCATTCCCTCCCATAAAATATTCAGCTCCTCACTGATGCTGACTGGTGTCCATGTTGATGCTCCTTCTGGTTCTCCTGCCAGTGCTGGAACATCTGGCATAGCTCCATCAATGGAGTTTTCCCGCAGCACCTCTGCAGGCACAGAGAAGGAATCACTACCTCTCCCAACACTACTAGACGACACCTCTTTCTGTCAGGCCTCCCATTGCTTAGCATGCGAATTTTCAGATGGGTTCTCTGGCCACCTGTGCCCAAATGTGTCCCTTTTTCTCAGACCTTACCCTGGCCTGACACAATTTACATGTAATGATGCAATATCATTTTCATCAGTTTCAAAGATCTCCCACACGAGGAAGATCTGACCAGGCAGTGGCACTGGCGATGATGAGTTGGTGATGAAGAACAGAGAATGATGGGTGGAGCTCCTCTGCTTGGTGGGAACTGGTGTAAGGTGGTGGTTCCATGGGAGGCATAGGAGGTTCTGGCTGCTGACCACCACGGGAACTGGGGGTACTTGGGGCTGCTGTTGCTACTGCTGTTGCTGCTCAGGGGCATGCTGACCAGCACTCCCTGAGGACACTGCTGCTCCTGCTGCTGTAGGGAATGCTGAGGAGGTGCTGGTGGGAGCTGATGCAGCTGCATTGTACTGCTGCCATAGGTGCTAACCTGTCCTCTGTCCATCACTATTGCCATGACCTCACCAAACAAACAAAAAGAGAATGAAAAGAAAAATAGGAAAATAAAGGAAAAAAGGGCAAAATGAAACTGCCTTAAAAGTACAAAAATATTTTAAATATAAGCAACTAGAACAAAACTATTCAGAACAACTAAATCAATACACCAACAAAGAAAAACAGTAAAAAAATGTACTGTGATTCTCTGAATCTCTAATAAAGCACTTTGCTGCAGTTAAGCTCCTTCTCCTCTCCTGACTAACAATCCAAAAGTGGAAGTAAGGCAGGGTCACTTCTAGATATGTACCATGTAAGTGCAGAAGCTGAAACATGTGGCCTTGAGACAAGTTGTTTACCAGAAGCATCGTTTTCAAAACTTTGCCTTTGACACTTAAAAGCAGAGTTAACAAGCAAAGCTACCAGGTAGAGTTACAAAAGACAAACTGTGAATTTTAAAGGTAATGGTAACATTTTGTGAATTGCTAGTACGATGCGAAGTTGGCAACTTCATCAGAACTTTGCTGGAAAGTAAAACTTCACAACATCTCTAATCAGAATAGCTGTTTGTACAGCTATATGGTAAAATCAAACCGACAAACACACTGTCAAGTAAAAATAAAATGGTAGACAAACATTTAGAATTGTTTATGTCAGTTTGTAATTCTGCTTCTAAATATATTAGATTACAACAGTGAGAACTGATAGTGGCTGCCATTTAATACACATGAGGCAGATGTGAATATCCGGCACAGAAAACATAGCAGAAGTACTATAGATCTATACAAATAAGATGAGTCTTCAGCAAACAAACTGTTTGTGATGTACAGAAATGAAAAGAAAAACAACTTGTGTATTGGTTCTATGGAATGTGTTAGTTTACATGTATAGCTACTACTGCTTCCATTAACCTCATCACACAACATAAGAACAGTTAGTAAATTGTATCTGACGGTGGTGCAGCAGGATTTAAATTAACAGATAAACCTTGACAGGATAAACTTAATTAGACATTGACTCCAAGCCATGTCCAGTGTTGGCAGTGTCAGCTGCAGATAAAACACTGATCAGAAATGCTCTTAGAATTCATAAATAATGTCTATGCATAATCATTTTATTACAATTAAACAGTAAAAAATGTGATAATATACCACAATATGCCACTCTGGAAACTTGCACCTCCTTTTGATGCCTTGAGGTTTGGCTCAACCAACACCTCAGCTTTTCTGCCCATGTTGATGCCATACATAAAAAGCTCCACCCCAAGTTGGTTGCTCTATATTGCAATCGTGGATGCATCCCACTGCCAGTCCATTGTGCACTCATGCAGAAAATGATACTCCCTGCTTTTGACTATGGAGACATAGTCTGCAGCGTAGCTCCAAAGTCCACCCTGGCCAGACTGCGCCCCCTCTTTCACTCTTTCTGCAGTTTCATTCTTGATTGCCCACCCTCTACATACCACTGCAGTCTCTACCAGACTCTCGACCTCACCTCTCTCCAGGACCATAGACTGTCCCACTGTGCAAATCTCATGACAAAGTTCTGGTCCCAGGCACTACTGCAAGCCTTGCCTCAGTCATCTCTTCCCATACCCCTCCTGTGTACCCTCTCAGGAACTTTGACACCAGGCTCCTGGCTCTGCCACACATGACTTCCTTTGCTGGTCAGGCAGCTTTCAGGCATTGCATGCCTAAACTGTGGAACTCCCTCCCATGGCAATCCGGCACATGCCCACAACTCTGAAATCTAACTCCCTCATCAATGCCCACTTCACCTCCACCTGTGACTGTGGCTAAGTGCATACTCACATTAAGCATCTGTTCTGGAACCCTAGGCTACTGGTCCTAGCCCATTCCTTGCAATCCTGCTGACGTTGTGTTTGCGGATGCCTGCTCTAAAACGCCTCTATACCAAACGTGTGGAATGTATTTTTACCACCTGTTCAAAATCCCATATTCTGTACATATGTATATTATCTATATACTTATATATATATATATATATATATATATATATATATATATACTGCTGTTTAATTGTATAATCTACCTATGCTCTGTAGCTACATATATTTGTTTATTACCCTGCACTCTGGATGTATAATTGCGTGTATTTTATTCTCCTCTGTTCCCCCTCTTTCAGAGGACACCTGAAATCGAGCAGTACTCTGCTCAGTGTGCCTTCCTGGTAAAACTCATAAATAAATAAATAAATAAGAAATTAAGTAAATAAGTAAGTAAATAAATAAATAAAGGTCAAAACAATTTATGATTTTATGTAAACACCAGTAATGCCCTGCTTGTCTGTTGTGATATGCTGGCATGAGTTATAGCTGTCACCTCATAAGTAAAAAGGGGCCTGGATTTCAAAAAAAACTGCACTGAACAGTCAGAATCATTGAATCTTTATATTCTATCCTCATCAAGCTGTTCACTCTCCGTCAAAATGAGTGGCATCAATCTAGCCTAAAGAAATGTTTAGCCACTACATGCTGCCTGTCAAATTTGTCACCACACACTGTTCCCTTATATACTGGCAAGAAGATCTGACAGTTTTGTGGGTGTCAAGCAGACCTATTTATGTAATGCAGTCTTGAGACACTGATCATTCTCTACAGACTGCCAAATGATCGGTGTTTTGGCTGGCTAAATTCAGTACTGATTTTGTTTCAGGCTCAGCTGTCAGTGCAGCAGTAGCGCTACTGGTCATAATCCCGACAACCTGGATTTGGGAATGAGCCTGGGTCATTTGGGATCTGCCAAGGAGAGAAGGAGGAGGACTGAGTGTCCGAGAGGATGTTCTACTCCCCCGGGGAGGATGGGTCACTATCCTTGCTGCAATACTGCCACCTAGGTGACCACAGGTGGCAGTCGAGAAGAGGGTGCTGTGGGAAGGAAGGGCACTGGCCAGGGGTCTGGCATGGCAGAACGCATGGCATACACATGCACATAGGACCTTTCCAGAGTGCCCGTGTCACTGGAGATGGGAGGAAATGAAGAAAATGGTCCCATTGCCCAAATGACGTCAGACCCCGATAGACCAGAAAGGACTGATCCTGAACACCACAGCTGGCCACCTAGCAACTACAACACAGTCTGAGGGGTGAAACCCTCTACCCCCACCTTGCAGGTATAACCAAGGAAGCATGGGGGTAGGCAGCTATGAAGGGGGACAGGGTCCAGCAAAGCCAGGCATCTGGGGTTCCTGAGAGTAGTGGAGAGCAGAGGGTGTAAACACAGAATGTAAAGAAAATACTAATTCTCTTCAACAATAATGGTGGTGCTTAAACATAAATAGACTGATTCTAATGTTTTGACTATGTAATATGACACACTGAGCAGTAGCAAAACAGACACTTCATACAGGAAATGTTGTAAAGGGGGTTTTAGTACATTCCACTTTTAAAAGCGAAAATTTAAACTTTGGGTGACAGTGCTACCCTTCTGAGAAAAATGACTACCCTGATGAAAAAAATTCTAGATCTGACCTTGGTTAGGTCAGCCAAATCTTGAGAAAGCTACCAAACTAGGGCCATTGCCTAAGAAGCCTTACAACCAATCCAACTGTCTAATATTCTCCAAAGAGCAAAGTGTCTTCTCTCCCATGCCCCACCTGACTACACAATCCAATGACTCAGCATTGGTAGACAGGGTGGGACAACAATGCAAGCAGTCCGTAAAGGAATGCTAACTATGATGGGTCACAATGCTATCACTATTTTAGATGACCATGTGACATGCTCATGTTGCATGACATGCATGCTGACTGGGAACTGAGGGAGATTTATTTATTGAAATGCTTCACCAGGAAGGCATGCTGTGCAACAAGTTACTCATCTCCCGGTGCAACCTGGGGGTAGAGAGCAATGGGACAGAACACAGAGAAATGTTACAATGTTGGAATACAATTTGCTTACTTGCATACAATGAGAGCAGGAGGGATTACAGGTGGATCACATTGGCTAACAATAGAACAGTTAACTATAGTAGATATGAAGACACATATAGCAATTAGGCAACAGTTGGTGACAGTTGATAACACTGGAACACATGTAATAACTTGGCAACAGAATGTAACACTAGATGGTAAGGTGACATAATAGTAATTGGTAGCCATTAGTGTAACATAGATATTCAAGATTTACAGTGATAGGAGTAAAGAGAGGATGAATGGAAGGAGGAAGGGAACGCAAAATTGCAGAAAGCAGAATGGAAGAAGGGAAAGGAAATTTACAGAGAGATGCAGGCAGAACATGATTTTTGTGGCAAACAGAGACAACAGGTGGACTAAAGTGCATATAAGAGGGGTATAGGGTTAGGTTATAAGTGCTTAATTGAGTATAAGGGTAGACCAGTGTTAGACCATGTGAACCAGAAGGGGAAGAGGAGAGGTAGAGTGTGGCAGGGCAATGAAAGAGAGGTATTGTAGGTGGGGGGCATATAAGATGTGGGGAAGGGGAGGGAGTTGAAATTCAACAGTGTCCAGTTATCTCTGTATGGGCAAGGCGTTGGACAGCCCTACTGGTAGGACACAGGTTATAGGTGATGAGAGATATTTATATATAGTGATGCGAGAGAGGGGGGGGTGTTGGGGATGGATGTTGTGGGAGGGGAGCAGAGGTCAGCTATAGTAGGAGGGTTGGTACCCTACCACTGTGCTGGTGACCCTGACTGCACAAGGCAGTGATTGAGCAGTGACTGAGGGGGTGCAGTAAAAGGAGAAATAGGGGAAAGGTGGGTAAAGTTGTTGCCCACCATGCGCTATGGATCCTGCCTGTACAAGGCAGTGATCGAGCTCACGGGAGGGAGATAGATTAAGGGTAGACAAAGAAGGGGGAGGAACACTTTAGAAGGAGGGAGAGTAGGGGACTAGGAGGAGCACAATCAGAGGGAAATAGAAGAGGTGGGGAGTAGACACATGGTAATATAGGCTTAGGGGAGATGGTGGGGGATTAGGGAGGGTCATGGCAGGCACAAGAAGCGGTAAGGAAATTCTTGAGGGCAGAGTTAATGGAGCAGCAAGAGGATGAGTGGCAAATCTGAGAGGGAAGTGAATTCCAGATTTTTGGGAGGCAATAAAAAAAATCTGATTGACCAATAAGGGTGGAGTGGCATGGGACCACCAGAGTTCGTGAGTTGGTAGATCTTTGGGAATGGAAAGGAGGGGCAGTTGTAAACATAGGGGATACATAGGAGGGAAGTTCACCAAGCCAGTGCTTGGAGGTGAATTTTGCGCACTGAGAGACATTGGTTTGTTAGGGAAGGGAAGGGAAGGCTAGGGCATGGTAGAGATCACAATGACGAGTACTGAGGGAGTCATCAAGGGTAAAATGGGAAAAGGAGTTGAAGAGGGTATCAAGTCTGGCCAGGGAGGACTTAGGGGCAGCACTGTAGACTATGTCACAGTAGTCGAAGATAAGTATGACCATCTTCTAGACAATCTCATGCCTAGCCATGGGTGGGATGCAGCTACGGTTCCTGAATAAGGCACTGAATAAGTTTGGGATGCAATATTTTCTGAATGGCATCGATATGACCAGAGAAGTTCAGGTGTTGGTCCAGCCAGACACCCAAATACCTGAAAGAGGATGTACCCCAGTAAAGTCCTATCAAGGGTATGCAAGGAGGGTAGCAAGGGAAACCTGGTAAATCTCTGCCTGGTGCCGAAGGTCATGGACACTGTTTTTTTGGCATTGAGAGCTAGTTGGTGGTTTGCTAACTAACACTGAACTTTGTTGAAGTCGTGCTGCAAGTTGGATGCAACCTCGGTGGGGCAGAAGCCAGATGCATACAAGACTGTATCATCAGCCTACATGTGAATGTAGAAGAAGGGAGAGCAGGTGGATGGGAGATCATTTAGAAAAATAGAGAATAGTATGGGCCTAACACTGATCCCTAGGGTATGCCAGTTCTTATTGGGAGGGGTGGGGAAATTGCTTCAGAGATCTTGACTGATTGGGTTCTGCCAGTGAGGTATGCCTTGAACCAGTCTGTGGCTAAGAAGAATAGCCAACTGTTGATAGGGTGTCAAGGAGAATGGAGTGGAAGACTGTGTCGAAGGCTTTGGCCAGAGTGACAAAAATGGCTGAGGTGATTTGGCCATTGTCCATTCCCGTGAGGATAGAATCAGTGAGCTGAAGAAGGGAAGTGGTGGTGGAGTGATTTTTCCTGAAGCCAAACTGATAAGGGGTGAAGAAGGAGGAGTCATTGAGGTAAGCGGTGAGCTGGGAGAAGGCTAGGTGTTCCTGAAGTTTGGCAAGGGTAGAGAGAAGAGAGATGGGGTGGTAGTTGCCAGGGGAGGTGGGGTCTCTGCCTTTGGGGAGGGGAAGGACACTGCGTCTCCATGGGGAAGTTACTGAGGCGGTTGAGAAAGTGAGGTTTAGGATAATAGAGAGTGGGTAGGGCATGGCTGGGGCTGAGAAGGATAGTAGTTTAGGGTCAAGGTCATCCAGGAAGGAGTCTTTTGAAAGGTTGATCGCTAGCAGGACATTTAGAGTGTCATTTGGGGAGACAGTAGCAAAGGAGAAGGGGGAATCGGAGTGGGGGTCATTCATAGGCAATAGGAAGGGGAAGAGGAAGGGGCATAGTTTAGGAGGGATTGAAGTAGCTCATTAGCACAAGTGGTGTAATAGGAGTTGAATTCAGTAGCTACTATAACTGTATCGGCAACAAGGGTGGCATTTATATTAAGTATAGGGGTGGTGGACAGGATGGGGGTTAAAGAGGGAGGGACCACTCTCCAGAACTTGGAGGAGGAGTTGATGTTAGTCATGAAGGTAGATTTGAAGTATTCAGTTTTGGCTAGGCTGGTAGCCCAGGTGCAAGCATTATGGAGTTTTCAGTAAACAAGAAAGTCATTTGGAAGCTGGGAGACTTTGTGCTATTTCCAGGCCTGATCTCTGGCTCTGTGGCAGGCTAGTAATTCAGGGTTAATCCAGGGAGGTGATGACCTCTAACCCTTGTTTGTTTTAGGGTGCAAGGTATTCCAATTTGCTAGGAAGATGTCTTTAAATAGATTAGGGCTTTATCAACCAAGGAGGTGCTTGCTAGAGGGGACCAGTCTGAGAGGGCAAGGCTATGCAGGAGAGGTTCCAATTCTAGGTATTTATAAGTCCGTATTTGTAGGATTTTATGTGGGGATTTAGGACTGTGAACTTTTCTGACCCGGAAAACTGGGTTGTGGTCACTGAGAGCATCCAGAAGGATGCTAGAGGCGATGATTCTATGGGGGTGGGAAGTTAGGGCCCAATCAAGTAGGAAGTGGTTTTGGGTCTTGTGATTAGGGTGGGTGGGTTCTGTAATTAGTTGTGTGAGGTCGAGGGCACTGATAGCATTTCTTGTGGAGATGTTGTTGTGGACAACCAATTTAAATTGAGGTCACCAAGGATGTAAAGCTTGCCAGATTGAGAGAGGGAAGTAATGGAAGTGAGGAGCTCAAGGAAGACAGTGGGTTGGATATTTAGATGGCAATAGACACCGGCTGCAAAGATAGAGATTGAGAAAGGGAGGGCTACATTGATGACTTAGGTGTCATGGATTGCTGGGTTGGAGGAGGAGGAGAAGACTGGGAAGTATTGGAGGGAGGTGCGGATATGCATGACCACTCCGCCACTCCTGCCTGCTCTGTCTAGCCTTTAGGATGGAGTAACCGAGGATGGAGACCGAGTGGTCAGGAATCATGCTCTTTAGCCATGTTTCTGTTATAATTAGAATGTTTGGTTTCAGGGCAGCAACCATGGCTTGCAGGAGGTCTATTTTTTGAAGTAGGCTATGAATATTTAAGTGCAATATCTTGAAACCCTTTATGAGGGCTGTTGGGGTAGGGGTATGGGCAGCAGCAGTGGGGGAGATGCCAGGGGTGAAGGAAGTAGCAGGACAGGAGTTGGGGTGAATGTCCCCTGAGGTGAGTAATAGTAGAGCTAGGATGAGGAAGTGTAGCTTTGTGGATTTGGAGTGATGGGGCTTGGAGGCCGAGTGAGTGAGTCAGGTAGAAGGGGAGTGGTATAGTGAGGAAGCAGGAGGTGGAGAACAGCAAAGAAATTTGGTAAAGGTAATAAGGATACATATGGAATGATGAGAGACCAGAATACATTGGGGGGGGGCAGGAGTAATAGCATGAATATAAGTTCAACAGCTTAATCTGATTCAAAGTCCGTTGACCTTCATCTGTATCCCTCTCCTCCGGGTCGTGCCTGAAAATAGGCAGAATTTGTCTAGTGCACTTACCCGGTCAACAAAAAACTAAATAAATAAAAGTTGGGGCCTGGAGACAGGGGGTTTGGATGGATTTGGAGTTGTAGGGCTTGGGCTGGCAAAAGTAGGAGGGGCGGGTAGGAAGAGGGTAAGAAATAAGGTTGGGGGAGGAGGTAGAAGGGAGAAGGATTTGAGTGGAGAGAAAACATCCTAAGAGTCAAAAGGCAGTGGGGGGGGGCAGATTTTCGTAGGTAGTAGACTACAACAAGGGGATGTAGCTGAACAGAGTTGCTTGATTACCGAGAGGAAGGGATGCAATGCTTAAAATAAAGCTCCCTCAGGTATCCAGCTGAATAGCCTGTAGTAGTGAAGTAGAAAGTGAGAGATGCTTGCTTAAGTATACACCCTCTAGTGGAGGAACTGTATAACCTGCTGATGGGGAAGCAGTACTTAGTATTGTGTCTGAAGGAAGGGGCTAATAGTGGAGTTTGTTCTAATGGAGAGGTAAAGATATCCTGGTATTGTGGATCTAGGTATTACCCCTTTAAGTGCTTTGCTGTAGCTCTTAGATGTTTCCCCTTTAAGACGGAAAGTGAAGTGTAACCAAGTAGGAGGTGGGCTTGTCTCTCAGCTCTGGTAGTGTATTTAATAAAGGAAAAAGGTGGGGGAGGGGGTGGGCCAGTTCAGGTTAGGCAAATGCTGAAAACAGTGACGTGAAGGATTGATCAGTTCAGCAAAAGATACAAGTCAGGCTGAGAGTCCAGTCAGTCTGTGCACCCTGAGGACTGAGCAGCTGACAAGAAAACAAGCAAGTTGCAGCTCTGCACTGTATAGCTCACAGAACTGCGCAACTGAATGAACTGTGAGGCAAAAGATTCGGATTCCACTAGGCAGCTGCTGAAAGAAGAAGAAGTAAGTAAGGAGATGAGTACATCAACCCCACCAAGCAAAACCACCTTGACAAAAGAGAACTAATGTTTTACTCAGCAGCCTGCTTCACTTTTCCCTTACTGACAGGCTGGCAGGCATGCCCACGTGTGCACACACACACACGCATTGCCAATACTGGATGTCTGTGCTGCAATCACCAGCAGTCAGTAAAATGCAAAAATATTTCTCAAACAAAGGCTTCAAAAATTACCCCAGCCCTTGCCATATAGTTACTGCCCTGCTGTAGGTCTGTCAGCTGCTTTAAGCGCAACTGTACTCTTTCTGTCCACTGCAGCTGCACTCGCTTCACTGGCATAACTGAAACTACAATTAAATATTGTTATACAGTGGTTGACAAGTTGTAAATGATAAAAACTAGAAAGGAACTATTTGTTCCAAAAAGAAAGGCAACATAATGAATTTGACCTGCTTTAAGCATTAAAACATTCTTGCCAATTTATGTTTTACTTTTTATGTATAACTATTTTATAAACACAATAGAACACTCTGAGGTATTCACCCAGCACCATCAAAGCACTTCCCAGGTTGTGTCTGTCGATGCATTTTAATGGACACCCTGTTGTGTGTTTTTGCTTACTTAATTACTGCAGCTAACTAAATGATGATGCATGATTCTGTTATGATTTGTAACTTTTTCAGATCTTAAATTCCTCTTTGGCAAAGAAATAAGGGCTTCATGAGCCACATATTTCCCCATTGAGAGAGCAAGAAGTGGCACCAAGACTATGCAGTGCAAAGAGTTCTTGATCGCCAGCATTGCTGATTGTCTTCTGGAGGTCATTTCGCTGGCAAAAACTTTCACATGCTCCATGTGTTTTGCTAATAAAAAAAATGAAACAGACTGACATCAAAGTGCCAAAATGCCAAAAGGAAAGCAAACCCATTAGGAGTGGCTTTCCAGTGTTAAAACCACCAGTTTTTGGCATGTCCATCAAATGCCAAATTGGCATCAGCTCACCCGTATCTGGAGAAGAAATTACTCCTAATGCCACCCTTGCAATTATCACATCTTAACATTAGGACACATCCCAGTTTCCCACTAGAGGACACCAGACGAAACATCCCTGTATTTTCAATATTGTCAATACCCTTGAATTTACAGAAGATTGAAATCAGGTACTCTGTCTTCTCCAGGGTGAATATGTTAAGGTTCTCTAGTTACGCCTAACAGCTTTTGTCCAACTAATGATTTTGGTGGCCTTGAGATGAATCTTTCAACTGCTTCAATGTTCCTTTGAATTGATGAGCCACTAACTACATGCAGTATTCCAGGTAGGATCTGTCCAGGACATTGTAAGATCAAGAATACTGGTTGGACAACCATGCACAAACTGCCTGTGCTGCTACAGAGGGGTTCTGATGACATCAGATCCCAAGAACAAAACGTGAGAGGTCTATTGTAATTAGAAGCTTGAGGTGGTGCATAGGCTGCTTGGGCATATTGTTGTCCAATCAGTATTTTTCATAGTGTATAGATTTTTTTTAATTTATAAATTTTATTTTGTTTTAGTCTATCATTTTGTTAAACAAAAGTGGTCTCACAGTGAATGAGCCAGAGGTTTCAGTTCAGACCTTAAACTGATTGCTGTGCATGCAGCAGTACAGTGTAAATCATCAGGTGCCCTGAGGATATCTAATCAGCAGGAATGTTATTGTACCACAGAAGGGTATAATGATATTCTATGACCTTTGAACTGTGGTACAACAACATTTTTACTGAGACAGAAATCCATACCAAACAATCAACCCATCGGTGCACTGATAGCATTATTGCTCCTGACACTGATGACCTGGGATCAGAAATGATTCAAGATTGTCGGGGCTGGCTGGGAAGAGGGAAGATAGAGCACCCCAGAGGATGCTCTCCTCCTCCTCCTCTAGGAGAGGGGACACACAGGGCTGCTCTTGTGCCCTACTAGGTACTACTCGGTGTGGAAGCATGAGCAGCAGGCTCAGGCTCACAGAGTTGGGGAGGGAAGGGCACCATTGGGCACTTGGCTGAAGCTTGCATCTGCACATTGCCAGCCTGGGCTTACATCCTTCACACCGTGCCCTCTGGGGTTGAGACCATGAAAACGGGAAGAAGGAAAGAAACTCCTCGGCATCAAGCAGTTTGACACCGGGATCCCGGTATGCCAGGACCCAGCCATGAGGGCTGGTGATTCCAGTTCATCGGAATCCAGGTGAATAACTGGGAGTAGTATCCCCCAAGCTGCCATCCAGTGGAAATTAAAAAAAAATGAAATCCATACAGAACAAGGTCCTGCTATACACTATAACATGATAATGGCTGCACTTTTCTTCTTATGCCTCAGCCCTTTGTCTAATATGATTCCTGGTACTTTGCATCCTCCAGTGCAGCAAGAGGAAGACCACACAGTGAGTAGGTCCTTACATCGAACAGATGGTGCAAGGGAGAGGTTTGATGGAGGCTGCAGCACTGGCATCTGTCAATGCACCCAGTGTAACCTGTATGCACAGTAAGACACATAGCACACCCCCATCTTGAAATGATTAACAGAAAGTGTGCCAAAGCAGATTTATAAATGTCCTTGTCCATCTGTTGAATGATAGGATTGGTGACTGTTTCTCAATGGGATGATACAGATGACCTGTAAAGTGACCACTGCAATGCCAGAGAGCCCAGGTGGTGTAAAATGAAGAAGAAGTCCAGTGTTTACATAGATTACATAGAAATTGTCAGGTGATAAGGACCACATGGCTCACCCAGTCTGCCCATTTCCTTAACTGTAATACTGCAGACCCTACTTGGTTTCTGGCTTTACCCCTCCCCATTCCAAACTAATAAAAGTCCCTTATGCATAGCCTGTGCATTCTTGAATCCCGTACAGTTTTTGCTTCTACCACCTCCCCAGGAGACTATTCCAGGAATCCACCACTCTTTCTGTGAAGAAGTAGTTTCTAACATTTTCCTGAAATCTACTCCCTCCAGCTTCATAACATATCCCTTTGTTCTTGAGTATCTTTTTTCCAAAAACTGCTTTCCTCTTGTACCCTATTATATCTGGAGGTACTTGAAAGTCTCTATCAGAGCCCTCTCCCTCTTTTCTTCTAGCCTAATGCAGGCCCAGCACCATTTTAGTTGTTCTCCTCTGAACTATTTCTATTCTGTCTAAGTACTTTCAGAGATGTGGTCCAAAACTGAACACAGTACTCCAGGTGAGGTCTCACCAGTGTTTTGTACAGTAATATAACTCCTTCCCTCTTTCTGCTGGTGATACCCCTCCCAATATGCCCTAGCATCCCACTAGCTCTCCCCACTGCCTTGTCACATTGTTTGGCTATCTTTAGGTCATCAGAAATGATTATCCCCAGGTCCCTTTCCTGCTTGGTGGTCATCAGTACCACACCTCCCATCTTGTACTCCACCCTGGGCTTCTGTGCCCTAAGTGTATGACCTTGCACTTCTTTGCATTGAATCTCAGTTGCTACATTGTTGACCACTCCTCAAGCTTTCTTAAATCACTATACAAATTTTCCACACACACACCCAGAGTGTCTACCCTATTGCAGATTTTTGTGTCTCTGCAAAAATACATACCTTCCTTCCTAGCCCATCTGCAATATCATTAACAAAGACATTAAAGAGGACCGGACCCATACCAATCCTTGTGGCACCCTTCTTGTCACTCTCCTTCCTCAGAGTGAACTCCATTTATCACCACCCTCTGCCTCCTAGCCCCAACCAATTTCTTACCCAGTTTACCACCTTTGACCTACTCCGGCTGCCCAACTTGTTTAAGCTGCCTTCTATGTGGAACAGTGTCAAATGCCTTACTGAAATCTAGGTAGGCCACATCCACAGCTCCACCCTGATCTACTTCCCTGGTCACCCAATCAACAAAATATATCAAATTTGTTTGATATGACCTTCCTGTTGTGAATTCATGTTGCCTCGGATCCTGTAAGACCCTGGTTTCAAGATATTCCACAATCCTTTCCTTCAGTAGTGATTCAGTCAGGCTCACTGGCCTGTAATTTTCCAGCCTCCTCCCTATTATCACTTTTATGAAGTGGGACTACATCTGCCCTCCTCCAGTCCTCCAGAACTACTCCTGTCTCCAGTGAGTAGTTGAACAGGACAGTCAGAGGTGTAGCTAGCACCTCCCTGAGCTCCTTCAATATCCTGGGATGTATCCCACCTGACCCCATTGCCTTGTCCACTTTCAGATTTGCAAGTCCCTTCATAACTGTCTCCATTGTGAATGGACTCGTGTCCACATACCTTCCCTCGATGCTCTTGCTCTTAATCTGTGGTCCTTCACCTTCCCCTTCCAGTGTGAATGCTGAACAAAAGTATTTGTTCAGGATGTCTGCTTTTTCTATGTCCTCTTCACACACACACACACACACAAGCACACCCTTCCTCACTTATTGTTAGTATCCCTCCCCTGGTCTTTCTTCTTTTGTTTACATACCTAAAAAATATCTTGTTCCCTTTCTTTACTGCCTGGGCTATTTTTCTCCTCTGTTGTTCTTTTTTTTTTACTTTCTGTTTTATTTATTTTTATTTATTTATTGGGTCTAGGATTACAATTATCTTGAGCCAAGGCTTCTTTACAAAGGTTCCACATCACAGGTTACAGTAGTCAACATAAATTGCAAGAAAAACACATTGAGGTTGGTTCAGAGACAATACATGATCAACACTATGCTGTGAAAGAACTAGGGGTTGGAAGAAGAGCAGGGGAAGGCGAAAAGAAATAAGGGTAGCAGGAGGTAGGCAGAGGAATGAGGGAGGGAATAGAGAGAGTGGGGGACTGGGGGAAGATAGAGAGGTGATGAGGGAGGAAGCGGCCAAGGCAGTGTTGTCTGGGGATAAGTGCATGAGAGGGGGGGCCCAGGAGGCAAGTCACGATGGAGGCGAGGCCCGCACAGGAGCACAGGAGGAGGGAGCACCAATTTTTTAGCGGGCAGTCACAGGTGCTGGAGGCAATGAGGGTGTTCCAGAGCCTGGATTTGAAGGCACCAAGCAAGATGGTAGAGGTAATGTCACTAGCAAGACCATTTAGCCAGGTGGGGCCCTGTAGGCAAAAGATCTTTGGCCTTGTAGTCAGCAAGTAGCTGCAGGAATTTGAAACAGCTGTGGCTTAGATCCCCTGGTGTTTTGACTGTTGGTTTTGTTGAAGGAGGGTACAGACTCCAGGTGGAGCAAGATTCATCTGGATTTTCTTTGCAACCACGCCGTTTGGTATTTTATTCTATTTTCAAGTTGCAACCAATTTGCTTGAGAGTAAAGGTCACATGTGAGTGAGACATTTAAGCCAGTGATGAGTCGACAGGCCTTGTTTAGGTGGTAGTTACCGTCTGAGTGCTGTGGCAGTGACGGAGTCATAGATGACAAGGCCATAGTCAATCAAGGAGATGATGGAGCTCTGGACAGCAGCTACTAGGGCCTCTTGGGTTAGGTGTCGCTGGTGGTGGAGCAGGCCCAGTCTGGACTTCGCAGCTTTGGCACACATTATTGATGTGGGCAGCGAGACAGGTGGGAGTCTAGGGTGATCCAAGATATTTGAAGTTTTGGACCTGATCCAGATGGCCACCTTAGCTGGTATTTATGGAGAGGTGGAGATGCTTATGTTTGTTATGGGGAGCCGCTGAAAATCATGGTCTTGGTTTTTTTCTGGTTAAGGATCAGCTTATGTTTTATGAACCAGTTCTCAACCGTGGTGAATAAATGCTGAAGGTTTAATTGTAGGTGGTTTGGGTCCTGATGGGAGGCAAGGATGACCACGTCATCAGCGTACAGTATGATTTGTTGATCACAGGAGTCTGGGAGTGTGTTGAGGAACAAGCTGAAAAGTAGTGGGCCCAGGATGAGCCCTGGGGAACATCAGAGCGGACCTCTTTAGTATCGGAGAGCACATCCACAATTTTCACACATTGGCACCACTCCAAGGTAGCTGGAACCAGGTAAAGTAGATTCAGAGGAGAGCCCAGAGTTCTGTAGTTGGCCAAGCAGGAGGCGATGGTGGATGGTATCAAAAGCCTTGGTCAGGTCTATAAAGATTGCTCCAGTTAGAAGACCGTTGTCCAGAGAGTTGTGGATGGCACCTGTGAACTCAAGTAGGGCAGTGGCAGTGCTGTGTCCTTTTCTGAAACCATGGCAGGTGCCCCAATTTTCTCCTCACCAGCTGCCGGGACCTCCGTCCACTTGTCCAAGCCCTTCATGCCCCATATGATGTCCCAGATGATCCAGCTCAACACCAGTCTTTGCTCATCAACCTTCTGGGTTCCTCAGCTGTAGCCCAAGGCTTATCCCCCATGGGTGGAACCCCCCAGTCCCCCTCAAACTGGGAGGAACATACATCACTCAACAGTCAGGGCCTGTGGGGTGTAGCCGGCAAGGTGTGGGAGGAGTCAAGGAGACCCTGCCTTGGCGTGGGGGGGCGAGGCGGCTTCATCTGCCCAGAGTTGCTGGGGATTTTATTACTTTTTCCTCCCCTCTCCTCAGGGCATGGTCCTGAGAGGTGGCCTTGGCAAAATGCCTATCAGGGCCATCGGAAGGATGGGTGAGCCCCACCCCACCTTCGGTGCTCCTCTGCCGGCCTCACTCTGGGGATGTAACACCTCTGCATCAACTGCCAGAGGAATAGGTACGTGCCGACGTAAGACCACCCCAAAGAGACCACTTGTTCCTTCCCGCATGACAACCCCCTCCCCGTGGGTTGCCAAGGGGTGGTCATGCAGAGGAAGGAGGTGCCTTCCCCCCCGAGGCAGTAAGCATCCAATGGATGCCTGAACCCCACATCACTGGCTGGCACCAGATGTTCTGGGCTCGAGGTGCGAATCCGGGTCATCTGGATGGCAAGCGGCAACACTGATGCTCTGCTATCCAGCCAGCCCTCCATTTGTGATTTTGCGCACTTGACTGCTTTCCCTGTCTCCCTCTGCTTCTCCTGATGCAGCTCCCTAACCTCCTCCCTCTGTGACTCTTTATATCTCCTGAATGCTAACTGTTTTGCCCTAACCTTTCTAGCCATCTCTTTTGAGAATCACCGTGGCCTCTTTTTCTCTTACTCATACTAACATGCCTGATGCAGAGGTTTGTTGTCCTCACTATGGCCCCTTTTATTTTTCTCCACTATTCCTCCACTCCACCCAAATCTACCCTTCCCCCACCTTCCAGGGCACCTCTGTAGCATTTTCCCATCTTCATAAAGTTGGCCCTCTTGAAGTCTAGGATCCTTGCCTTTGTGCGGTTCACTTCTGCCACAATTTTTATATTGAACCACACTGTCCCCAGGTGGTCACCCACTATGACTTCTGCAACATTGTCCCCGTTGGTGAGTACAAGGTCCAATATTGCTCCCTCATAAGTAGGTTCTCCAACTAGTTACTTAAGGAATGCCCCCTGAAGGGAGTCCAAGATGTCCCTGCTCCTAGCTGAAGCTGCAGCTGGGATGCTCCAGTCTATATCTGACAGGTTGAAGTCCCCATCAACAACATCTCCCCTTATTTGCCATCTTTTGATGTCTTCCATCAGAACTGCATCTATCTTCCCATGCAGGCTGGAGGTCTGTAGATCACTCCAATGCGAATAGCCATTCCCCCTTCTCCATCTCCCGTGTGACCCATAGTACCTCCGCCCCTCCCTGTATTCCCTGTATCTCTGTTGCCTAAATGCTATCCCTCATGTAAAGAGCCACTTTGCCTCCTTTATTACCAACTCTGTCCTTCCTGAACAGAGTATAACCTTGTATGACTATATCCAAATCATGGTTTTCATTCCACCATGACTTGGTAATGGTGACAATGTCTAGGTCAGTCTGCCAACACGGCCACTGGTCTGAAATCTTATTATGCAGACTTCTAGCATTTGCACACATGGCCTTCCAAATACTGTTGCCACCCCTCCAGCCAGCCCCCTTTTTCCTACTCTCATCATACCCTCTGTCTTCATTCCCATTCCTCCTTATTTCTACCATTTTGTTCTTCTTGTTACTAGGTATCGATGGGGATTTCCCCTCCCTTAGAGTCCTCTCTATTGAATACTACAGCTTGTGGGTGGGGGGGCATTCATGACACCCTGTTTCCACCTCCCTTGGCTAGTTTAAATATACTTCAATTTAGTAATTAAACCATTTACTGAGGACTGCAGTATCCCTCCCAGATGGATGCAGGCCATCTCATTTTGTATAGGATCTTATCCCTCCATATTTGACCCCTGTCCCCAGTGTAACCAACACCCTCCTCTCTGCACCACTCCTTCAACCATGAGTTGAAGCTCCTGGTACAGAGTACCCTAACCTCCCCCCATCATAGACAGGCAGCACCTTAGAAAAGGCCACTGAATGTGCCACCTGTCTAAGACCCTTCCCCAACTCCCTGAACTCCTCCTGAACCATACTATCATTGTCCCTCGGCAGGTCATTGGTCCCTAGGTGGACAATGACATCTAGCTCTCCCTCCTTTCCTGCTGCCTTAGAGATCCCCAGGATCCATTTCATGTCCTACTGAGCCGTGGTGCCTGGTAGGCACTTCACCTCCCTCTCCACCTCCCTTCCTGTCCTGAAATCCATCCAAATGAGTCCCCCACCAGGAGCTGTTTCCTCCTTTTCTGGGGTCTACCCTCCTTTGAGTCTCCACCAAGGAGATCCCCACATCCTCCCTTGCCACCACTGTGGGTGTCTTTATGGTACAGTCACTGTCCACCAGAGCAGTGTAGGAATTGTGCAGTGGTACCATTTGGGGCTTGTGCCTCTGACCCATCACCCTCACCACTCCCGAGCCCACCATAGTCCAGCCCTGTCTTGGCAATCTTTGAGGCAGTGGTAGCAGACTAAGCAATCTCTGGGTTGGAGAGAGGTGCCACCTGAACCCCAGCCAACTTGGCCTTGAGTTGAGCAACCTCAGCCCAGAGAGGTGCATGCAGATGGGATGGCACCAGAAAGTTGCCCTGAAAACTGCCACCATACAGCCACTGCACTACACCACTCCCAGCTCTCCCTGTGTGTCCCAGACATGTACATGTTGGTGCTGACAACAGTGTTGTCATGACCTGCTATGGTGAAGCTGACCTATCATTGCAGAGATCAACAAAACATTGGTCTCTGCCAACATAATGAAATGAGTAACAGTGAGTACCAGCACCAGCATTATCACTAGGGATTCCAGTGTCACAGACATGCTGCAACAGATGCCTGGGAAGACCTGTGTATCACAAGTGAAGAAGTCAGCCAATCCCAGTTGTGGTATATTGGCGGGGAGGCATAGATGCATGGACAGTGTTGTGATTGTCAGGCTGTCACTGGCCCAGCTCTGGACAGAATGACAGAATGGTGTCACTGATGCCGTACAGCACTGCGTTTTTGCCAGCAGTCCGTGGTTGGTGTGTGCTCCATTTACTGTTCCATCTACAGAGGGACTGTGCAAACTGTGGTGCAGCACATATATCTTGCAGTCATGGATGCAGCAATGTTCAGACAGCTGTAGGTGGCATAATGTAGTCCAGTGTTTCCTGGGTATGTGAAAATGCTGTCTGTTCAGCAGGGCACAGTTACATGTGTAACCCCCTTGTTACCCGGGGTTACTAGAATCCCAGTAAGACCTAGTAGTAGGCAGGGAAGGCAGCTTGTGAAAGTCCAGTTAAATGGATTTCACGCTGTCTCACTCTGTTCTCAGTCTCAGCTGAGACTGAGGGATGACATCACCATAGAACTATCGCAGCTGCATGAGCCACAATGGAATCTGCAGCAGGGAGTTGGAGTAGAATGTTGGGAGGTTTGAACAGTAGTCTGTAAGTCAGTTGGAGTTTGGAGCTTGCTGAGAGAGGAGCACAGCAGCTTTGTGTAGGCTCGTGGAGCCTCAGCCCTGACATAGGGCTACATTTAGGAAAAAGGGTGTGTGTGTTTCCACCTTAAAGAGAGACACAGAAGCTAATTTTAAAGTGGTGAAGACCGCTGAATCAGGTCTCAGTGCCCCATCCCTCAGGGGATGGGGCAGAAAAGTTTAGCCTGCATATTCCAGGGGCAACCCCCTGACTTCTGCTAGTGGAGAAGCTGCCTTATTTTGTCCAAGAGTGTGGGAAAGAAGAAGAGTTTGTGATTCACCTGTGGGGCACCTGCAACCAGAGAGTGAGTTTGTGCTCTTTCTAAAGGGCCCATGTTTTCACCCTGGGACTTGTGTGATAGTGGGGATTGGACTACTGAAGTAGTGGGAGGCCTAGAGTAATAGGCTTAGCCAAAAGTAAAAGTATGTTCAAGTCCAGCACATATGGGTAGTCAACACATGTAGAGGAGATGTGACATACGTCTACCCAGTAATCTACATTGCCAAGCTTTCAGAAAAGAGTTGTTTAGTTTCCAGAGAAATGGCCAGGTATGGATTGTGGGAGCTGGAGGTGGGAGACCCCCCATCTTTAGTGACTAGGTCCACCTCTACGGATTTGCTCTGTGGATTTCTACTTTGCCTCATGCACTTGGCCAGTGATGACGGAAGTACCCAGACTGGGATTGGAAGGAAAATTCCCTCTAGGAGTCGAAGGCTCTAAGGTGGTTTGGGTAGCCACCAAATGGAAAACTGGTTCATTTCCCAAAATGGACCGTGGATCAAGTGGCTGGTCAGTGGGGAAAACCCAAGTAGTGTACAAGTCGGGCTGTTTACCCAAAGCTGCGTGCAAGTCCGGGCTGTGTGCCTGGTGGGTTCAGAGCCTGAGGGCTGGAAATAGTGAAGAAGTGTTCTGTTGTCTCTAATCTGCATTACCAGGAATGTAGCCCCATGGGGGTCCATCTATGCTTTGTTTGTTCAGCTTGGATGTGAATAAAAGCCACACTGAAGAATCCCATTCCTGGTTCTGGACATTACAGTTATTGCTTCCTGTGTTTGGATTTACTTGGGTGCCCCTGTGCAGAGTAGCCAAACCTAGGCCCCCTGTGCTGAGTAACCTAATCCTCCCCGAACCCAGTCCCCAACAGGTACTGCTGTCAGCTTCAACAGCATGCCACCTGTCGTTTTGCAAAAAGGCAGGGGTTGGGGGTTACACATGCACAGTGCTACCAGCCCATGGAGATATGCTGGTACTATATGTCACCCAGTCATTACACAGTGCATCACATTTCTGTCTGTGTGTGAAGGATACAAGACCCTCACCACTCCATGGCATGCACAGTGCTTCTGTTCCAGATGTCAAATAGTGTGGACCTGGACAGATGACAACACACCCCCTGTTACTTCCCTAGCAGGTGCCCACCACACAGCATCCTGCCACATGTGAGTCAAACCCAGAGTGGTAGCAGGGAGGTTTTTGTGTTGGTTGTCCCACTCCATACGACAGGACTGAATGACAAGACAGTTACTGTGTGGAATGCACTTGTGTATTAACACTGGAATATATTATGTGAGATCCAGGTATACACCTGTTTCATCCTCAACCTTGGAGGAGGCAGTATAGCATAGTGGCTAAGGGTACTAAGCTGCAAACCTGGAGATCTGGGTTTGAATCTTATCAGCCCTCACATGCATACAGTGTGATCCTAAGCAAGTCACTTAACTTCCTTGTGCTCTCAGGTCGCACCTGGAAACAAGCTCTGGTTTAGCGTGCCTTTCCTGGTTAAACAGTTTCCTTTCCCGTCCCCTTTCCCTTGTTCACTCTGGTTCTTGAGGTCAGTTTGGTCACAGTAGAGTATCTCATAACCACGTATGTATCAGAAGAATGGAAGGGTGTGGAATACAGGGAGGACGACTCTTTAACACATTGTACCATTAAATGTTTGTGAGCGTGTGACCTGGTGATATGTGGCTCACATTGCCACCCACATTGTACTGGTCCCCAGGTGACTGGCAGGACCACAACCTGCATTCATTCACCAACCCAAGGAGGGATGGGTTTTATGTGATATATGCGAACACCGATGGGTGATTGCTGTTAGGGCGAAGTCACATTGCCGAAAAACTTTTTGGTGATGGACTCCCAGTGAACAGCAACACGGTGCTGGGGCTTGGATTTTATTGTTTATGCCGAGGAGCTTCCACACACACCTATTTAAAGATTCTCAGTCTGGGGGCATGATGGGGGTGCAACTCAGGGTAAAATAAAAACTTGTCAGGGCACAACAAAAGGCACCCACAACTGGACCTGGACCCAGTGCCATACCCGCGCAGCCACGGACCAACCCCTGATGCCACAATGCAGCTTGGCAGCTCACCACAGCACCACCTCCTACAGCTCAGCCATCCCTCCCAGCCCATGTTCAACATCTCCTCCCCGTGCATGTAGATATAGCGGCATCCGGTCGCAATCGCTCACCCCACCATCCGGTCGCCCAGCTTCCCTAATTGCCCCAGCCACAGTGCTAGATTGAGTCACCCTTATCAGGAATCGACCGGCTCAGCTTTTCCAGACTGTGGACAGACTGTGCAATCCAGTCTGTCTTCAGCCTGGAGAAGCTTTTTCTCAGCTTAGATGCGAGGAGTTCGCTTGCTTTCTTGCAGATAAGGTTGCCAGCATCAGGTCCGGTATTGGTCCGGCCTCTCCTTCGGGGGATTGTGGTGGACGACTGGTGGTATCTAATCCTCAGCCTGTTTTGTTGGATTTTCACCGCACGGAATTCATGGACATTGTGAAGATCATCCAAACAATGCAACCAATTAGTTGTAGTTTGGATCCGGGTCCTACACCGCTGTTACTAGGTTGTGTAGAAGTTATCTACCCTATCCTTGCTGTCATTGTCTGGAAATCCTTGGAGATGGGGGTTTTCCTGATCCCTTAAGGCGGTAATTCGACCACTCCTTAAAAATCCTCCTTGGACCCAGACTGTCTAGCTAACTACCGCCTATCTCTAACCTGCCATTTGTTGGTAAGGTTATTGAAAAGGCAGTTGCATTGCAATTGGATGATCATCTCACCTCTCATAATGTCTATGATACTCTCCAGTCTGGCTTCAGGAAAAGGCACAGTACTGAGACTGCCCTTGTTCGGGTATTGAGTGACCTCCTAATGGCTAGAGATCGAAAGGCTTGTACCATCTTGGTCCTTCTTGATCTTTCTGCGGCATTTGACACTGTAGACCATGGGGTGCTATTGAGCGACTCATGGTCTTTGTAGGGGCTGTCTGGTACAGTCCACAAGTGGTTTGCATTCTATCTCACTGGTAGGTCTCAGAGAGTTGTCACTGGAATTTATTCCTCTGACGCTTTCTCCCTACCATGTGGGGTACCACAGGGCTCCATTTTAGCTCCCATGTTGTTTGCAGTGTATATGCTGCCATTGGGAGAAATCATCAGGAGATACAGTTTGAGTTTTCACTGCTATGCAGGTGATACTCAGCTGTATATGTCCTTTGTTCCTGATCAGAGTGATGCACTCTCTGTACTTAATAACTGCCTGGATGAGATCAGAACTTGAATGAGTTCAAGCTGGTTAAAACTTAACCCGGATAAGACCGAGGTATTGGTTGTGGATTCAGGTCGTCCTGGGGGAGGACTAGGTGTTGGAAAGCCATCGAGCTTATTACTTGGTGGTGTACCGCTTCTCTAGTTCTTCACAGGTTTGAAATCTGGGTGTTATTTTTGATGACGGTCTGACCTTAAAATCACAAGTGTCAGCTGTTGTCAAATCCTCTTTTTACCATCTGAGGAATATCGCCCGGGTGAATCATCTGATTCCCCGGGAGGACCTTCCAACTTTAGTCCACGCCTTTGTTACCACCCGTCTGGACTACTGCAATTCCCTCTACCTAGGGCTACCAGGGGTTGATATCCGTCGCCTTCAGCTGGTGCAGAACGCTGCAGCCAGGCTTTTGACTGGGACTTTAAGAACCAGTCCTATTATGCCTGTGCTTCGCGAACTGCACTGGCTGCCTGTTGATGGATTATCTTAAGGTTGATTTACTAACCTTTAAAGCCCTACATGATCAGGGACCCGGTTACCTGAAAGATCTTCTGGTTCCCTATTGCCCCCTCCGTCCTCTCCGCTCCACCAGTGAGGGATTGCTAGAGATTCCCAGGGTTCGTTTGAAGTTATCGGGATCTCGTGCTTTTGCCTTTTCGGTTCCAACCCTGTGGAATTCTCTACCTCGCTGGTTAAGAGAATGCTCGACCGTTGACAGTTTTAAAATTGCTTTAAAAACACATCTTTTTACTTTGGCTTATTCTTATTAGTTATGGTTGTCAATGTTTGGATTTTCTGTCTTTGTTTTATTTATTGTTGTACAGCGCCTTGAATTTGAAAGGCGCTTTATAAATAAATTTGACTTGACTTGACCCTTTTGGCAGGTGCCCAATCACGGTTGCTATCATCACAGGATACTGGAGGGACGTCATCTATTACAACCCCTTGCACACAGTGTACAGTGACCTAGATGTGTCAACCCTCCCCATCCATGGCTGTGCTCACCCCCTCCCCACCAACAATATCTGGGCCTCACATATGGGGACGGCAACTACATGGGCTGCAAACTGTGAGAATATCAGTGAACAGAGGATTGTGGCTATAACGCCTATTGTGACTTGCCTGCTGTGGATGTTGGTGTCAGTGCAACCAGCCATCAGACCAGCACTGATTGGTCTAAGAACAGGCAGGACCCACGGGCTATGAGAATACCAATTAATGGGATGGTGTGGCCATTTTGTGTCACAAGTCGTCTATCCACCATGGGGGAGACTGTTTTGTGTCACAAGCCTGGTGCAAGCTAGTCTGCCACAAGCAGACCTGCAATTGCCACAAGCAGCATTGCAAAATCAGCAGTGATGCAAGGTCTGCAACAGGGTGCCCTTTGCATCATGGCTGTTTGATGCAAGCACCTTGTGTCAGTCCCTGGCCTTTGAAAATCTGGCCGATTATCTCCAAAACCATGGCACAGCCATGGGTACCTCTGTGGCTCCCATTATGCAAATATATATATATTGGATTATGGGAGAAACAGGTTATTCAGCACCCAGACATTAATCCCTATTTCAAATCGATTGGTCTACCTCAGGTACATTGACAACCTGTTTCCTTATCTGGAAAGGAATGGTCAAAGAGCTACTTTGCATTGTTTTGTAGAATACCTAGAGGGTTGTAATTATCACTTAAAATTCTCTGTACACTGTGATACCTAAAAAGTTTACTTCATAGACTTTACCAACAAAAATCTCCTGAGGATATGCTAGAAACTGACGATAATGAAAGAATTCAGCTAGGAATTCTATGCTATTAGTATGAATCTAGCCACATGATTAAAAATTTTCCCTGTAGCCAGTTCCTCAAGCTGTGGAGGAATTGAAGCCAGAATGCTAGCTTTAACAATCAAACATCAGAGATGACTAAAAGGTTTTGATAGAGACTTCCAAAAGAAAGTTGTTACCAATGCTGCAACATGGGGTCGGGTGGTGGTGGTATGATAGACTATTTCTCTTGACTCTGAGACAGAATAACAGACCTCAGGATGGTAGATAACAAGTTTGAAATACATCACCATGTACACCCCAAGCTAACAAGATTACTGATATTATCTGCAAACTTAGCACATCATTTAAGTGGATCCAGTTTTAAACCTTAATGAGTATGCGCCCACAGATGGTATGCCACAGAGCTAGCAATTAGGGTGATCACCTAATATGTTCCCTTTATCCTGTCATGAAAGACATGGCTACTTATTGTTTGGGCTCCCTTCCCTTTGGATGTACTGCTTGTGGCAGATGTAAATTCTGGAATCGCATTATGAAAGGGAAAATGTTTGTTTATCCCACTGGGGGAAAGGAGTATGACATTAGAAGCTTGATTCAATGTAACACTCCAAGCATGATATTCTTGACTTCTGCACACATGGAGCCTTTATATCAAGTAAAATGATCCACCCATTTAAACAGAAGATCAGTGAACATGTTTGTGACATAGCTGTTGGGGACACAGAAAAGAACCTCAATGCACATGTTAAGTTTGCTAAAGACCCAGGGGAACATCGTTGTCCTATGTGGGAATCAAGCATGTTACATTGGGTAGGAAGGGGGGGGTGACTTGAATTCACTTCTTCTGCATCGAGGAACTATGTGTGTGTATAACCTGGTTGGTTCAAAATCACCAGGTTTAAATGGTTGGTTTGAAATAGCACCTTTCTTAAAACTTCATGGGTGAAGCTGGCTCCTTGGTGGCGAGTGATGGGGGATTGCTCTGGCATACTGGCAACCCAGGTTCACACTCCAAGCTCAAGATGTCAGGAGTGGAGGCCACCAGGGAGGATTCAAGAGCGTATCATGGATGGTGGGGGGGGGGCGCATGTACAGATGGCTGCTTGACTACAAAGTTCTGCTAACCCCGACTAAATTTATTAATTTTAGGCTGCATTCTAGTATTCTTTCTTGCAGTCCTGTCAGACCTGTGCAGTAGAAAGTCTTTCCTATCTTTTGTGCCAATTTCTAGGAAATTACTACTCACCGGGACAGTGCGATGAACCACTGTGTCATTGTTTGGACTGGGCTTATCTTAGCACTCATTTGCGATGGCTGCATCGGGGACATCTGTTACTGTTGGGCTAGAGGATCTCTCAGATATTCAGGCCATGTTACAAGCCCTAAAGCAAGACATACCCAACATTAGAAACTGTCTTGCAACTGAATGAGCACATGGATGCTGCAGAGCAAAGAATAGCATACAATTAATTTTTTGCCCTCTAAGCTGAATCAGATACTGAGTTCCTACAACAGCTCATTCGAAAAGCAGTTGATTTCTATTGGGATTTGCCCTTGGAAATCAAAAGGGCTCACTGTTCGCTGGGTCCCCGGCCAGCAAGAGGCATGGCCCCACGTCCAATTATAGCTTATTTTTTGAGATTTTCAATCAAAGAGCAAATTCTGAAGCTGGCAAGGGAGTGAGGTCCACTAAAGAAGAACAGACATACAGTTTGTATTTTCCAAGATCACTTGAGGGAGGTTGTCGCTTTTGGGAAAGCTTTTACTTCTGTTCGGAAGGAACTGGCTTCTCACAAGTTACAATGGTCCTTGAAGTATCTTGTTATCTTAATGGTCTTATGGGAGGGTCACTGGATACATTTTGAGACCCCTTAGGATGCTCAAAAATTGCTGAGAGAGATGAACAGACCTTCCCATTCGGAACCCCCCTCCTATGGTAAGACAAGTCTCTGGTGAACTGCACATAGGTACTGCAGAGAAACCTGTTGCTAAAAATGATCACCCGTTGGTCTCTGCAGTGGACCTACATCATTCCAATAAGTTTTGTAGTAGGCAGTTTTCATCTGCTCCCCGAAGGAGACAGTGCTTCTACATATAAGCCAAACTGGAGGAGGGAACTCCAGAAGTTGCCTGGTAACCATCAGTTACTGCCATGCCAAGAGTCAGATCACATTCTGGTGACAGAGCAGTTCACTTCTTCAGCATCAGTATCGCTTTCTACTCAGCAAGAGTGGTCAGCAGATCCAGAGCCCAAGCATCCCAGATTATCTCCAACAGCCAATCTGGAAAGTTGGCAGGAGGCTGGTATAGACTGGGCAGATTATCCAGATGACGAGTTAGTAGCTTCACTTCCCCAGGAGCCCTCGATGCCCAGACCTACTTCTTCAACTGCTGTGGTACCTGCAGTGGATTGATCCTTGGATGCTGCTATGCAATCCATTTCTACTGCTCTATCACTGGCTACTTAGCTCTCATTTGTTCTTCTTGTGCATGGGTAGGCAAGACTGAAGATTCTACCTGGATCGGTGATCACTATACGAACGAATGTCTGAAGCTGCTGAAGGATCTTTTTAATTTGTGGATTTAAGGTAGTTGAGGTTCAGTGAAGGGAGGGCAATTTCATTTCATTGCTGTTCACCTTCATAAACAATGCATATGCTATATAATGCATAATTTTCTTATGCGAACATGGTATACTTATATATATAATCAGAGATGTTCCCGCTCTTTATTGGCTTCCCATTTCTTTACTACTGCCCTAGGTTGTTGATTAGTCCTGCATTTCTTGGGGCTATAAGTCATCTTCTACTCTAGGCTCACCTTTGCAGATCATACTAATTCTTTTTAAGGCGGCCTTTTTGTTTATCCCATTTGTCAGAGGTGGGTGGTCCTTTGTCCAGCCACGTAAGGTGTCAAGTTAAGGGCTTAAGTAGCAGGTCTATTGCTACACCCACTTGGATGTGGGAGAGCCTGGACAGCTTTTTTCTGTCTGCTGCTATGTTCCCATTCTCTCAGCTTCTAGGGAATTGTTTACTAGGGCCCAGATATTCAAAAGGGTTGCACATGGCGCAACAGTGTTGCCCCATGTGCAACCCACTGATGCACCCTGGCACGATATTCAAACAGGAATTGTGCCTGGCACAAATCCGATGCACCGGAGCACATCAGTACGTATATGGGCGCAGGTGGGTGCCCATGATACTCTGCACATCCCTATATTCAGCCCGGGATGTGTTGAGTCCATGCATGCGCAACCCCTACTTGCGCCACACAAAGTTGATCCAAAAAATAAACAACAGCTGGCCACCTACAGGTGAGCTGCCATATTGCAGGACACAACACGGCAGCTGCCACCTGTGGGTGTCCACCCGAGCTCCGGCTGCACCCCTGTTTAACCTGTAAAACAGAAAACGGTCCCTCATCGAGTCCGGTGGCCCTTCCCCCAACCCGTGCCACCTTCTGCACACCTCACCTAGACACACCCCATCTCACCCCATACATACCTCCAGAGCCTGGCAAGATGATCTTTGGTGGACCGGGAAAACGTCTGCACTCTTCAAAGCCGACTCGTGAACTGAAAAATTGCCAGTACGCTGTATAATGACATAAATAGGATCTTTCAACTTTGGTGCATATCTCAGGCATTTTTGGGAATTTTGGTACCAAATTTTCAACATGGGGTTATTGGGACCCCTCCTCATGAATTCAGCCACTATCATGGCATTATTCAGTCCCAAAAGGTGATTTTAGGGTCAATGTGTGAAATCACCTTTCGGGACCGATTAATGAAATGACAGTATCAGTGTTCATGAAGTGGTCTCTCAAAAAGCCTATGTTGCAAATCTGGTGGAAAAAATCCAAAAAAATTACTGTTTTATGAATGTGCATTGCGCAGTTGCTATGCACGCTCGTAACTTCGTGAATTTGCAATATTTTCACTCCAGACTTTCAACATTGCCATTTTTCTGCACCTCCTTATGAACAGTATAGCTGTCATTGTCACATCCTGGCTGAAAAGTGTTTTTGCACTTCTGGCGCAGAATAGTGCAGTCGCTGTGGGAAATCAGTGTTCGGGACACATTAAGAAATTCACAGTGACACTGTTCATGAGCAGAGGTCCTAAAATGCCTACAGTATGTTGAAAATTTGGTAATGAAAGTCCTTAAAATAACCGTGTTACGCACATGTGTTGCACAGTTTCTAGGCATGCTCGGAAGTGCGAGCATTTTTAATATTCCCACTACAGATTTTCAACATTGCCATCTCTTCACACCTCCCTATGGATGGTACAGCTGTCATTCTTCATATCCTGCCTGATCTGTGTTTTTGTACAAGTGGTACAGAATGGCATGGTCACTTTTGGAACTCAAAGTTCGGGACACATTGACAAAATCACACTGCCACTCTTCATGAGAAGAGGTTCCAAATGCTTTCATGAGGTGGGGTCACTAAAAGGCCATGTTGAAAATTTGTAGTGCAAATACCAACAAACACCTAGGGCATTAGGGTTTCTAACCATAATGCCCACCCTGTACAGACTGACAGGCATCAAGGTGTGCCTTTGGATTGCTGACTGAACTGCTCATGCCATCCCAGCCCCAGCCCCTAGCCAGTGACAGGCATCGAGGTGTACCTTGGACTCTTTGGCCCCAGAGTTCACCCCATACTCCCATGCTGCACCCATTTCAGCATATGTCCTTATGGAATGGGGTGACTGTAAATAAACACCCTCAAGGCACACCTCAACACATGTCGGTGTCTGCAGAATAGGGTGAGGTAACATAGCTTGAATGTCATGATGATGACCCAAACATTTACCCTAATGCCAGTCCATCTCTACAGGATGGCGGTAGTGTGAGTTCAGTACTTCACTGCCATTCCTGTTCTACATCTGTTCACTCCTGCATTTCCAATGCTAATATCAGCAAGCAAACATTTGGCATTGATAAATGCTTGTTTATTTGGTGTCTCTATAAGATACTGGGGGGTGTGCATACTTTTTTGGACTCATTTTGGGCTTTGTTGTTTCAGAGAATATTGGATGTTACTTCTGATTATAGACATTCTTGTTATGTTGTTTCTATTAGACTGTCTGCTTGTTTGTCATTGGATCAGACAGTTTTTAACAAAGATAGTATAGTGTAACCATGGCACCATCTTATTTTCTATGCTCAGTTCCCTTCCATTATACTTTGTCTGCTTTTGCACCCTTTCTTGTTTTATATTGCATACTGTACCAAAATGACTGATAAAAAAAATAATTATGTGGAATGTGCAAGGTATGAACCATCTTGTAAAACAGAATAAAATGTTATCCTACTTAGGTTCCACCAACTGTGATATTGCACTCCTTCGGGAGACCCACCTCTTGAAGACTGCCACATCAAGGTTGGTTAGGGGTTGGGTTGGGTAGGAAGGGCTTTCTCCAGTACCTGTTCAGTTAAAAAGCATGGGGTTTCAATACTTATAAAAGAGGTTGTCTGTTTCAAGTAGAACGTACTTTCTCAGATGAGGAAAGGTGTTTTATTCTTTTGATGGGAACCCTTTTGGAAGTCCAATTATTATTAGTAAATGTATATGCCCCTAATGTAGATTCTCCAGATTACTGTAGTTTGCTCACCTGACACAGATAATAGCAGACTTGTACCAGCCATTCACGTTTGGTTGGTGGGGACTTCTATCTTGCTATGGACCCCTTTGTTGACAGAACCCCTCCACTGAAGGGGACCCCCTCACATCCACGTTCTAGAGAAAGATTAGCCCAAATGTTTTCAGAATTTAATTTAGTAGATTATTGGAGATTGCTTAACCCGAGAGTTCACAGTTATAATTTTCATTTCAACCGAGTACATACTTGTAGTAGGCTGGATTTTTTCCTAGGTAGTTCCCCTTTCTTTGCAGATGTCCTGGATGTGTCAATTTCCCCCATGATAATTTCAGATCATGCCCCTGTCAGTCTGATTTAGGTTCTCAGAGGAAGCATCCTAAATCTCCCAGATGGTGCTTTAACCCTTTATGTTCTGAGGGATTTCAGAAGTGGCTTAGGCAGAGATTGTTTTTATTATCAAACTAATACAGCCCTCAGTCTCTCCCTTTGTGCTCTGGGATGCCTTAAAGGTGTTTATATGGGGTCGGATCATAGCCTATACTGCCAGAGAAAACAAGGCTCAGAAGCAGGAGACCTCACTTTACCACACATATAAAACGGTTGGATGATGTTATACATCAACATCCCTCCAAACACCCTAGCCAGGTACAGGAACTGCTTGATCTCAAATACCGCTGAATTCTATTTATCAGCAAAGGGCATCAAGGGCTTTGTTTTTCCTGCATCAATCTTACTGGGAGTCAAGGAGAAGACTGAAAATTGTTGGCCTATCAGCTAAAGAAAAAATCTCTGAAACTGAAATTTCTTATTTCAAATCTGTTGGTGATCATTTAATTGTAGACCCATAACAGATTTCTAATTTATTTAAAAATACTATCAGACTCTTTATACTTCCAGCATCTGCCCTTTCTCAAGAATATTTTGATTCTTTCGTTGCTAACTTTAATCTACCATGTCTTCCATCAGATATTGCCCAAGATTTGGAGAAAGATAATTCTGTCAAAGAGATTCAATCAGCTATAAAGCAGCTGACTGTGGGCAGAGCACCAGGGCCTTATGGCTTAAGTACTGATTTTATCAGGTCTTTCAGGATGTAATATCACCATGCCTGCTCGCTTTTTTCATCATATTAAGAAGTAGGTTCCTTGCCACCGTCAATGCAGGAGGCCACTATCACTGTCCTGCCTAAACCCAGTAAGGATCAAACTCTCTGTGCCAGTTACAGACCCATTTCTTTGCTTAATGTTGACTGCAAGGTTTTGGCAAACATTTGGCTACTCGGTTAGAATCAGTCCTTTCTTTGTTGATTCATGAGTCACAGGCTGGCTTCATGAAGAGCAGGCAGGGCGGTGATAACCTCCAGGTAGTGGTAGATCTAATTCAAATTGCAACTATGGGACTGGAGTCGGTGGCCATAGTTAAAATCGATGACGAGAAGGCCTTTGATTCCATTGAATGAAACTACCTGTTTTATATGCTTTCGGCTATGGGTGTTGGGCTTGGTTTTCAAGGGTGGGTTCACTGTTTGTATTCTTCCCCAAGGGACAGGGTTATAGCCAGTGGTATTTTATTGGATGCATTTTGTCTATTTTGAGGTACTAGGTATGGGTGCCCTCTTAGCCCCTTGTTATTCCTATTACTTATGGAACCCTTTAAACCTGCTATAAGGCAACATCTGGATCTGCATGGTATTAAGGTGGGCACTCACTCCTTTTCATCGTTACTATATGCTGATGATTTACTGCTGTTACTATCCAGAGTTGACACTTCACTTCCTGTTGCATGGGCTCTTCTGGACTCTTTCAGTGTTATTTCAGGCTGGAGGGTTAACTGGGCTAAAATGGAGATCCTTCCCCTGTACTGTGGGGATCCCATCTGAGTGTCCTTATGTACTCCATCCTTAAAGTGGTCACCAAATGGTATTAAATATCTAGGAATGCTTATCTCTAAAGATGTGCATGAAATGAGTTTCACAACTATCATGGGAGCCCTGGCTAATATGGAAGTTGAGTTTACTAGATGGTCGAAATTCCATTTGTCTCTTCCCGAGAAGATGGCAGCCATTAAATAAATGGCTTTTTTTAAGCTATTTTATTGTTTGAGTAATCTCCCTTTACCCATCTCCCCTGGTTTATGGGATAGAATTGGATTGGTTATTTTCAACTTTATCTGGAAGGGAGACCCCAACGTTTGTGTGGAAAACTTTGGGCCCCAGTTTGAAAGGGAGATGGAATATGCCTTGGCCCTAGGTATACCATATGGGGTTGGGTATGAAGCATGCAATCACCTGGAATCCTCATCCTCAGTGAGGTCTCCACTCTGGGTGGATATTGAACAGGCTTTAGTAGGGATCTGCACTCTCTGCTATACTTAGTGAGTTTTTGAGTCATAAGTCTATGCACCTTATGTTACTCAGCAATGTTGAAAAAGGAATTGAAGGTGTTCAAATGGAATTCTGACCATCTAGGTCCTTTGAACCTTTATGGAACAATTCTAGGATTCAGATTGATGGGTCTCAGATTTCTTGGCCTACATGAGCTCTTAACCACGATTCACTGGTGGGTGATCTTTTGATTCAGAAGCAGGGGTACTGATGGCTTTACCCATCTACAGCAAGAACACTCCCTATCGCCACAGGAATTTTGGAGATATCTGCAGATACATTCTGTCCTTCACCTGTGGCTCACTAAAGATTACTTTCTAGACCCAACAGATTTAGTTAAACATTTGCAAGTTTAGTCTCACCTCCTTAAGGGCCAGGTGAGTCACATTTACAATTTACTTTTGACTTTTTATACATCTGATTAGAGACTCCAAAGGTTTAAATGGTAAGCCGACCTTCAGACTCCTATAACAAAGAAAAGTTGAGCACATTACTGAGTGGAAGCTTATAAGGTGCTACCTGATCTTCGGTTGCAACTTATACAGAAGAAAATCTTAAGCTGCTGGCATACGACTCCAGACAGTTTAATTTCTATCGGTTGAAATAATTCTGATATCTGCTGGAGATGCCAAGAAGGGACAGGGACTCTTTACCATATATTGTGGGAATGTTCTCTAGTTAAAGGGTGGTGGGAGGTAATTATACATAATATGGAGAAAATGCTTAAAATGACCATTCAACTCTATGATATAATTAGCTATTGTATTTGGCAGCTTTAGAGGCTAAAAGATTCATTTTGTGTAATTGGCGGACAACCTTCATCTCTACATTTTTTCATTGGCAGCAGGCAATGGGTAAGACTGCTTCTTACAAGCAAGTGTTATTTTGAAGCAGACAAAATCAATGGTCTTCTATAAAGGATGGAAGCCATGGTTAGCATCGAGTGGTGCAATTGTATCTTAATTGGTTTTTGGGTAGTTAGTTACTTTGTTTAGTTATGATTCTTTCTTTGTTTACTAGTTACTATAATATGAACTGGTTGAGACTTAGCTGGCTATTTTATTGATTTATGGTTAGTGTCTAATTTGTTGGGTTCATATCTACTGTCAAGATGTTGCCATGGACTTTCAACATATATCTTGGTTTATTCTGTATCGAGACTTAATAGTTGTTACATGTTACATGATATGGAGCAGCACCGGAGAAAGAATGGCAGATATGGAGGATTCAAGCAGCTCTTACTGAGCGAGGATTTCCATTTGGGCTGTGTTTGGAGAGGGGTGTTAAATGTTACTGCACTCTGCCATTACCATCTAGCTCTGTAAAGTACATTTTATTTTATTATTCTCAGCAGAGGTGCATAGATTGTTTTACTGCAATCCATTTCTGTGTTTACGTGGGCTATGTGCAGAATTGGGAGGTGCTTTAAGGGCTTCTAGCTACACTGTGTAATTGTGCTATGGAGAGCAGTCCTGATTCAGATTTATTGAAATGTAGGGAATTTCTTACCATTTACCTCTGCTCCATCTTATCTTCTCCTGGGGGAGGGAGGGTTTAGGGCTGTGCATGTGCAGTCCCAGTGCTGGATTTCCTTGTGTTTTCTTTGCCACCACTCAATCCCTTTTCTTTGTCCTCCCTAGGCTCCTAAACTGTTACCCTCCCACCATACTGCTCCACTCTCAAATGGAGTAGCACCGGAGCCAGAACGGCAGATATGGAGGATTCTAACAGCTCTTACTGAGTGACAATTTCCATTTGGACTGTGTTTGGTGAGGGTGTTGGCCCATCAATGTTACACGTCAACTGCACCACCCCCCTAGCCACCCTCCCACCCAGGGATGTTGCTATACTTATTGGGAATTGTGGTCATGTGACTAGTCACATGGTTCCTGTGACGACAGTTTTTAATAAAGTCCTTACTTTCCCATTTGCTGATTATAGTATTTGACCACTAGAGGTCAGTTTTGCACCTCCCTATCTCCCTCTCTGGGCCCTCCTGTCCTGCTCTGCTTTTATCCCCTGGTACCTCATTCTTTCATAGCCCTCTACTGCCTGTTCTCCCTCTCTACTCTTTCTCCTACCCTGTGATTCAAACATAGAAACATAGAAACATAGAAGTTGATGGCAAATAAGGACCACAAGGCCCATCCAGTCTGCCCATTCCTTTTTCTACCTTATGAATGTGCCATCAGCATTTGCTCCGTCAATGGCCTATCTATTCATACTTATCTGTATTGCTCCCTTATGCCTATCCCATGCCTGTTAGAAGCCCTGCACTGTATTCATATCCACCACTTCCTGAGGTAGGCCATTCCATGCATCCACCACCCTTTCTGTGAAAAGAACTTCCTCACATTACCCCTTAATCGGCCTCCCTCTAATCTCATGTTGTGTACTTTTGTCCTTCTATTTTTCTTATATTGAAACATGTTAGACTCTTTCACCTTGTTAATGCTCTTAAGGTGTTTGAATGTTTCAATTATATCACCTCTCTCCATCCTTTGCTCTAGGGTATACATATTGAGTTCCTTTAATCTGTCCTCATATGTTTTCTGATGCAGTCCCTGCACTACTGTATTTTGGTTGCCCTTCTCTGGACTGTCTCAATTTGGTTAATTGCCTTGTGAGGGTGTGGCCTCCAGTACTGCATGCAGTACTCCAGATGGGGCCTAACCAGTGTCTTGTAAAGAGGGATTATTACCTCCCTCTTACGAGTCGTGATACACCTACTAATACATAGATACATAGATACATATTCAGTGTCGGCAGATAAGGGACTATGGTCCACCCAGTCTGCCCATTTGAGCTTGTAAATTCAGTTTATGTTTTCCTAGAAGTCTCTTGCCCCTTACCCCTGACCTCCAGAATTCCTTTGTCTATCCCATGCATTCTTAAATCCCGTAATACACCCCAACATCCCTCTAGCCTTACCTACTGCTTTAGTGGTCTGCTTGGATGATTTCAGGTAATCTGTGATGATGATGATGCCCAAGTCTCTTTCTTCCCTTGTGACTGCCAGCAACTCCCCTCCCAACCTATAGGTGGCTTCAGGGTTTCTCTTCCCTGTGTGCATGATCTTGCACTTCTTTGCATTAAACCCCAGTTGCCAGTCTTCTGAACATTTTGCCAATTTATCCGGATCTCTTCTCATTCTTCCCACCTCATCTGGATCATCTGCTCTGTTGCAGATCTTGGTGTTGTCTGCAAACAGACAAACCTTAATCTCCCAGTCCATCTGCAATGTCACTGATGAAGATATTGAAGAGGACTGGCCCCAGGACTGATCCCTGAGGTACCCCACTTGTGACTTGCATCTCTTCTGACTGTATACCAGTTACCACCACCCTCTGTTTTCTGCCCATCAACCAGTTTGCCACCCAGTTGACCAACTTCTGACCCACTCGGGCCTACCCAGCTTATTAATCAATCTTCTGTATGGAATAGTATCAAAAGCTTTGCTGAAGTCAAGGTAGGCAACATCAACTGCTCCCCTTTGGTCCACCACTCTGGTTACCCAGTCAAAGAAATCTATGAGATTAGTTTGACATGACCTTCCTTTTGTAAACCCATGCTGTCTTGGATCCTGTGCTTCTGTGGATTCCAGGTGTTGCACTATCCTTTCCTTAAGGAGTACTTCCATAAGGTAAGACTGACTGGTCTGTAGTTCCCTGCCTCCTCGGTGCTACCACTCTTGTGGTGCGGGATCACATTAGCCCTTCTCCAGTCTTCTGGTACCTCTCCTGTGCTCAGAGACTCACTAAACAGTTGTGATAATGGCTTTGCTAGTTGCATCTTTATTTATTTATTTATTTATTTAAATCTAGGATTACAATACCTTTGAGCTGAGGCTCTTTTACAAAGGTTCAACGTCAGCATGTGCAACCGTCATCATTTTTAGTTGCAAACATATAGTCATTGACTTACAGACATGTAATAACCAGTACAAAGACTTGAGCTATGAGCAAGACAAGGGAAGGGAGGTGGGTGGTGGGGAAGTGAGGGTAGGAGATCGAGGGGAGTGCAGGGGTAAGGGGAGAGCAGGAGGTGGTTGGGGTGGGTGCAGTAGTGGAGATCAGGAGGTGGGAAAGGGTGGGGAGACAGTGCAGCCAGGGGCCTTGTCTGGGAATATGACAGGTATGGTGCTAGGGCTGCAAAGACTGATTGTAAGTGCTGGGTGCTGGGGCATTTGCAGCTGGAACGGTGGAAATGTTAAGATGGGCAATCCTTAACTCCCTTAGTACCCTGGGATGTATGCCATCAGGTCCCATTGCCTTGTCCACCCTGAGCTTATCGAGCTCTTGTAGGACCCTTTCTTTTGTGAAGGGACTAGTGCACACCTCCCTCTCCCCTGTGTCCATGGTGCTGAGCTGTGGGCCCTGCCCTATCTTCTCATCAGTAAATACTGAGCAGAAGTATCTATTTAGGATAGATGCTTTTACATAGTCCTCCTCTTCACTAGCCCCCTTATCTCTTTTGATCTTAGCAATACCCCCTCTGGACTTTCTCCTTTCACTAATGTATCTATAGAAAGTCTTGTCACCTTCTTTTACTGTCCGTGTTAGTGTTTCCTTGGTTTGGGCCTTTGCCTGCCTTACTGCCTTCCATGCTTACCTTAGGGAAGTTTGGTATGCCTCCCTATCTTCATCCCGCTGTGTTCCCTTATATTTCCTGAAGGCCAGCCTTTTGGCTCTGACTTTATCTGCTACTGTTTTTGAGAACCAAAGTGGTTTCCTTCTTCTTTTGCACTTCCTTTTCTCTCTAACACAATGGGATGTTACTTCAAGTATTGCATCCTTAATACTTGTCCACTTTGCCTGTACCCTCTCACCTGTATTTCTTCTTGCCAAACCCTTGACCTTCTACACAGAAGGCAGTTACCCTGCCACTGTGCTATCATTTCTAGCTTACTAAAGCATGTCTTACATAGTACTTTGAATGACCCACCAAGCTGATCAGTGAACTCCTTTGTCTTACTACACCCCTTCCCCTAATATTTTGTGTCATGGAACCTGTGAGCAGGCTCCTTCTCTCCATTTTCTTTCTGATTCTAGCCTCCTCCATGCCCTCCCACCTCACCAGTACATATTGGTTACAAACTAAGTAATAGCTCACAGTTGCTGGCCAGTGGCACTATTAGCGAGTCACCTTATCGCACCTACATTTGGGTAGGCAAAACATGCTACTCTTCCAATCTTCCAATCTCCTTTCCTTTTTCATCCTGCCCCATGTTCTCTCACTCCCAACACCCACCTCTGTTTCCAAGCCTTCCCACAGGATGCAAATATATAACACAAAACTGCTCAAACAAGTTCTTTATAGGCTCTCCTACTGCTTCTGTTACTCTCTGGCAACATGCATCCTAAGCCTGGTCCCATCACACTACCCAAGCCCTCTAGTCAGCATGCAAGTGGCCTTATATTAGCCTCAGTAAATATCTGCAGCCTGCTACTGAAACTGGATCTTTTAATGGATTGGGCTGACAGCACAAACCAGACATACTGGCTGTGATTGAAAATTGTCTCTCTCTAATGTTTCAGATTCTGCCGTCACCCTAAATGGGTATGTGGTCTTTAGACAAGATAGAGTGGGAAACATGGAGGAGGTTGTGCCATCTATCTCTGAGACTCTCTCAAGGGCATGCTCTTGGTACTTGGTACTTGTAGTTAGGACATAAGAAGGCCAGAGCCCATGAGAATGTCCTCCACACAGTGTGGATCATTGGTAGATTATAGCCTCTCAATAAGCCAATTATCAACTTTAGTTTTAAATATGCTAATATACGTGCAGTCCACAATTTCCTGAGGTAAAGAGTTCCATATATTTGGAGCTCTAATTGTAAAGAAATGTTGCCTTTTGCTTGTTCTTGCTGTCTGAATTTCTATTTGTTTGTTATGTATTCTGGGTACCATTTTCCTAGATGCAAATGCTAAGCCACATGAACTCATCAATTTGGCTGATTTTTGAATTTTAAATAGCTGAAGGAGATCTCCCCTTAATCTTCTGAATTCCAGCGAATATAACTTTGTTTTATACAGTCTAGTTTCGTAATTATAACCAGAGATGAGTATGATCTTAGTAGCCCTTTTTGAACTTTCTCAATTCTTAAAATATCTTTAGCCAGATAGGGACTCCACAGTGGTGAGCCGTAATCCAAATAGGGTCTAACATGAGTTTTATATAGAGCAATTATACATTCCTCAGACTTAAGAGTAAAAGTATTGTTGATCCTCATGAGAGGGCATTGGCCTGATTTGCTACCTTGTTATAATGATTTAGGAAAGATAGTCTATTATCTACCAATATGCCAGGTCTTTTCAACAAGAGATTCCTGAGTTTTATATTGTTGAGGCAATATGTCTGTTTTAGGTTTTTGCCAAATGTAATACTGAACATTTGGACACATTGAACTGCATTTTATTGGTTGTTGCCCATAGTTCAATTTTTGAGATCATTTATAAGGGAACTCGGTTATTTTCACTATCAACTCGTCCACCTAATTTAGTATCATCTGCAAATTTTGATAAGGTATTATGTGATGAAATAATGAGATCGCTAATGAAAATATTAAATAACGTAGGACCCAACACTGAACCTTGAGGGACTCGCTTAACACTGATTTCTCTTCTGATAGTTCCCATTAACTCTGACTATCTGGGTTCTATTATAGAGCCAGTTGTTAACTCCAAGATACAATATCATGAGAGAAGCCTAGTGTTATTAATTTGTTATTAATATGAAATGTGACACCTTGTCAAATGCCTTGCTGTATCAAAGCAAAATAACATCCACGGTATGTTTGAATCTAGATTACTGCTGACTAGGTTGTAAAAAGCTAACAAGTTAGTTGTGCAGGAATGTCCAGATTTGAAACCGTGTTGTGAAATATCTACTAAGTTCAGTGCCCTCATCTCCTCTTCAATTAGCTGTTTAATGTGTTTTTCTAATAATTTACATGATATGGAAGTAAGGCTGATTGGCCTATAATTTTCCGCCTTATGGTACACCCCTTTTTTAAAGATAGGTGTAACTATAGCTCTTTTCCAGTCTAGGGGGACATTAGCTTCTTTAAGAGATTTGTTAAAGATAATAGCGAGGGGCAGCAATATTAACATATGTTCCCATAAGAAATTTAGAATGAATTATCAGGACCAGGACTTGTTGTTGGCTTCAAAGATTTTAGGAGTTTAAGGGTATCAGAGATAGTGATAGTATAGCCAGAATATATCTTCGTCTTGATAGATGTTATAGGATCCTTATCTTGTTCAAAGACAGAAGAAAAATATTCATTAAACTCAGATGCAGTTGCCTTATCGAAAAGAATAGTTATATTATCTATGATTAATGGACCTATTTTTCTTGTGTCACCCTTTTTATTATTTAAATATGAATGCAGACTTTTATATGAATCCCTAGTATGGGCAATTCTGAACTCCAGATTCCGTTTAGAGAGGATAATTGATGTTTTTAATTCCTTGAGTGTTTTCCTGTACCTGGTTAATATTTCTTCAGATTGTTCAGGTTTGCATTTTTTAGGTTTTTAAATAATTTACGTTTATGGATGCTAAGTTTTTAATTTTGTTGTTATACCAGGCCGGAACCTTGCCCTTGTTATTATATTTCTTTCTTTCTGGTACATAATGTTTTTCAGACTATGTACTATTTCTTTAAAACTGCTCCAGGCATCATTAACATTAAGGATGAAAGTAATGGGTCCCATGATATACCTGCAAGATGTTCGTTGATACTGGAAAAATTAGCCTTCTCGTATTGTTTAATCATCTGGTTGTTTGTGGAATTTTTATGGGTCAAAAGAATGGAGAATTGAATTCTCATGTGATCGCTGTTGCCCAGAGGGTCTAGAACTTGTAGATTAGATATAGAGGCATTCATGTTAGTCATTACTAGGTCTAGAATATTATTCCACGGTGGGTTCCTAACTTGTTGGGTAAGGCCAAGGTCAGTAATAATTGAAAGTAACTGTGAGTCATACTGATTAATTCCAGAGAGTGTATCCCAATTTATTGTTGGGAGATTAAAATCCCCCAAAATAATTACTAATCCCTTATCAGCCATGGAAGTGATTTCTGAAGTTAATTGATCTAAGTATGTAATGTCAGAAGAGGGGGGGCGGTAACAGTTGCCTACCAAGATCTGGGGGTGTCCTCTTGGTTGTAAATAAACACAGATACTTTCTGTTAATGTAGGTGAGGGAGATTCGAAAGATGGAATATTGTCGGTCACATAGAGACTTACTCCTCCACCTTTTTTTTCATTGGATCTGTTTTTATAATAGAGTTTAAACCCTGGGATGTTCATTATCCATTCTTTATCTGAGTTTCCCCAGGTTTCAGTGATGGCAACAAGTCCAATATTAAATTCATGGATCAACGTCTCTAATTCTGCCATTTTAGTTTTGTTCAATGCTCTGGCATTAAAGGATAAGGCATTCAGTTTGTATATAGTATTAAGAGATGGCTCATTGGGCCTGATCTCCCCCTTAGGTTTTAGTTTAAATGTCTATTAATAAATGACAAAAACTGGTGGCCAAGAAGAGAACTGCCCCTTCGGCTGAGGTGCAAACCATCCCAGCAGAAGAGGGAAGGGTTGTCATTAAAAACCTCCCAATGTGTAAGACAGGCTATATCTTGCCTGAGACACCATTTCCGGAGCCATTCGTTTAATGATTTAATTTTGTTTGAATAAGATGTGAGGCTCGGGGTACTGGGAGAATTTCAGATATGCCGATTTTACATCCCCTTTCATTTAATAGGTTACAAATAGCAACTATGTCCTGTTTCAATTGTTGTAAAGGAATTTTGGTGATATCGTTGGTCCCAGCATGAATAATAACTAATGGATTATTGCCTGCATTTTGTAAGATAGTCTTGGTCATGGCGGTTATGTCCGAGACTCTGGCCCCTCTATAACTTGAGCAGGTCCTGTTTACTTTATCTGGGTTACATACAATCCGATCAATGAATTTTACCATAGAGTCACCCAATACAAAAACCTGCGTGGGAGCATCTTTATGCGGGGGGGGGGTATCAACCTGAGTGATTATTGATTCCTGCCTCTGGTTGCAGCTGGTGTCTTCAGCTGGTAAAAAGGTTAATGGTTTAAAAGAGTTATGCAACGTCACTAAAGGAGAGATATTAACCCCTTGTGACTGTGAATCAGTTCTTTTATTCAGTTTTGAAGGTGGAATACTGGACCAGGTAGTAACCCGGAAATGATGGTAATTCTGAGGGGATGGGAACACTCAGGGGTAGAAGCAATCTTATGTTCTTCATTATGTATGGTGTCTAGTGTTAATGTACTCTGTGGGATCAAAATAGTCTCATGTGCCTTACGGCATGGAGAATTTAATTCAGCCTGGGATACATTATCTTGTGGTGAAGTTAAATTGTTAGCATCTAACAAGAGGGACATGTGATCAATGTACTCTTCTAGCTTCTATTTCTGGGTCAACTGCATACTGGGTAGTATCGGGGTTGTCTCCTCTTTATTAAGAAGTCGAGCAACCTCTTCCTGTAAGGATTTTACCAGTATGCACCTGTCACAGAATGTAATTGGCACATTGTTTGCCAATTGCATACATCTGACAGGAGCTACAGTATTTATTGGCTCTTTTCATTGTGTTGCGAATGGTTCAAACACTAGATAATAATTAGAGCAACAGTACACAATACCTTAGACACGCCTTGTAAATGAGATCAGTCAGAATAATTAAACCGTCGTCGAAGTTCCGATGGACATGATGAACCGCGTCTGACGCGTGTCTCTGCATCTCCGCACACAGCCCTCTTTTCGCCCCGCTTGCTATTGTGCTTGTTTTATCTCTCAGAACCGGAAGTACGTCACCGCGCAACTTCCGGTTTCGCGCTAGTACTCAATTCTGTCCACAATCTCAGGGAACGAAGCACAGGCCCTTGCCATCAAAATATCACTTGGCAGCAAGGGTAAGTCCCTCAAAGTACTGTCTGTCTATATTCCCCTTGTAACCTGAAACAGGGCTTTGACTCCATTCTTGACCAAGTAACTCAGTTGTCTAATAAGGTGGAGGTCATCATTCTGGGTGATTTTAATATCAGCTGGTCGGCCCCTTCTGCTGCCCCCTACAGGGATGCCGCTACAACCTTTGACCTAGTTCAGGTTGTGTCCTCCCCAATAGGATCAACTACTGGATAGATAACAGCACCAAGGATTAACTTCATACTCACCAACTTCCTGGATAGACTTACTAATGTCACAGTTTTACCTGACTCACTCAGTGATCACTCTCAGTTCTATGTAACTGGTCACACTGGACCCAAGTAACCCTCCCCAAAAAACAAGTACCAGTGCTCCCTTAAAAAGGTCAGCTGTGACATTTCAGAGACTTCCTCCTTAATTGTGACTGTTCTCCTCTTGACACTGCTTCCAGTGAGGACAATGCTCTGGATTTCTTTATTTCACGTTCAGGTCTGCCTGTGATTTATTTGCCCTTATTCCAAGCATATCATCAAGGTTCTGATACCCCCTGGATAAACCAGGCACTCCTGGATCTTATGGCCTCCAGGACAATCTTTGGCATAAGGCCCTGGCATCTGGTCTCCAGGCAGATAAGCAACATTATAGGGCTGCCAGAAATGTATGTACCTGGGACATATGCTGTGCAAGGCAGCACACTTCAAACTCTCCTCACTTCCAGCTGGGGTAATGGCAGGAAATGTTGGGAGAATATAAAGGATCTTACAGGTAAACCAATGCCTCCCACTCTCTATTCAATATCAATGGTGTTAATACCCAGGACTCACAAATGATCACTGATACTTTTAATTTAGTAAGCTGTAATCTAGCTGGTGTTCTCCTCAGATTTTTCAGTAATATCTCCAGCTCCTCACCCCCCCCAGCATTCCATCATTCCATTTAGGATTGTTTCTCTCAAGAAGCAAAAAGTATCTTACGGGTTCTGGAAAATCCAGATACAGTGGAGACTCCTGAACTGAAATTGCTGCAACTGGCCTTGGATGTCATCCTCTCACCCTCACCAAAATGATCTATTTGTCTGTCTAGGTCAATCACCCTCACAATGGAAGATAGCAACCATTACTCCAATACTAAAGAATGGAGACAGAACTTTTAATAACGATTACTGTCCCATCTCCATGCGACCCCCTATCTCCAAAGCCCGAGAAAGGATAGTTTCTGATCAACTTTCTGAATATCTAGCAAGACACAGCCTCCAATGTTGTCAGCAGCATGGTTTCGGAAGGGTCACAGTACCACAACTGCCCTTCTGGAATTCACAGATTTCCTACACAAAGCCCTTGTCTGTGTGCACTTAGTTGTGTCTGTGTACATAGACCTAACTACTGCCTTTGACACCATGAATTACTGACTCACTCCCATCTTGGGCCTTTCACAAGGAGCCACCTGCTGATTCTCAAACTACCCGAGTGGGTGATCACAGAGGTAAGAATAATAACACTCTCTCCAATAGCTTACCAGTTCACTCTGGAGTTCCAAAGGCTCAATTTTGGGTCCCCTCCTTTTCAGTCACTTGCTCAACACCCTCCCCCTTGCATGCTCTGGTCAATTGCTACTCTACATGGATGATGCACTCATCTTTTCTAGCCACCCTGAGCCCTCCCCCTAAAATACAATCTACAAAGGTTCTTTTCTGAGTCAGAATCCTGGTTTGCATGCCACAGACTCCTTTTAAATTTTGAAAAAAAACAAAAGTTATGTTGTTTGCCAATACACATAACAAATACAAAAGTCAGTCACTTTGCTTTATCGACAGTCAGCAACAATCTCTGGAGCAAGTGTGCAGTTTCAAATACCTTGGCATCATGCATGACTCTACCCTCTCCTATCACAAACACATCAACCAGGTTTGTAAAGGCCGTAAACACCAGAATTGGTCTGCTGTATAGGCACAGACAACACATGACACCAGATGCCCTCCACCTGGCTATTACCAGTTCAGCCTTGTCCATAGCAGACTATGGTTTAGTTATCTATGGATCTGCAGTAGATATAGCACTGAGTCACATTACGATCACACTGAACAAAGCTTGTCACTTAGTTGTTGGTGGTGATAGGCTCACTCACACATGTGACCTTTACAGACAAGCAAACTGGTTAACTTTGAGGGTAGGCTTTCATACTAGACTTGCTTGTTGGTGAAAAATATATTCTCTGGTCTTTTGCCTCCATCAACCCTGCATCTCCTAACTCCTGCCCCGACCCCTTGGGCTACTAGAAGTGATTCTAAAGTGAATGTCTTAGTACCTTTCTGTAGTATGTCCATGGGTCAGAGGGTGTTCATATACAGGGCCCCACACTGGATAAATGATCTACTCACTGAAGGCTCATCTCTTTCAAATGTGCACTTCAGAAGCATCTCCTTGCCAAAGGTAGCTGTGACTGCTCGTAGCCTTCAAAGATAGCTGTGACTGCTCAAAGTTTTCACTTCTAATCCCTCTCTAACCTGTCTCTCTTCCAATTATATGCTACTCTGCTTTGAGAAGGCCACTTTGGCTGCTTCTTCTATCTCTTCCTCCCCTCCCTCTCTAATCTCCTCTCCTCTCATCTACCTAATTCCTATTCCTTTATGATAAGGCCTCACTCTTGGGTGGGTCCTTCTTCCTACCTCTCTCTCTCCCCCCCTTAACTTCTACCCTTTATTCTATCTTCCTTCTCCCTTGCCCCATTCGGTTTCCAGCCTCCCTGTTTTCCCCTCTGGTGCTCCCTCCTCCCTCCATGGTATTCCCTAGTTTACTAATTCAACTCCTCTTCTCAACGGCCACTCCAAGTAATTCATTAGGGTAACTGGGCTCAAGTTTGTACCCATTCTCTGCCTAGCTAGCATTATTCATGCTACTAATTTCATAGTCTCAGGTTTTTCAGTGCCTTTGTTTGCCATTTCAGTTTTGCATTGCCTGTCTCCCTGCATGGTCTGGCATCTTTGCACTGTGTGTCTTGTGTGTGTGTGTGTGTGTGTGTATATATATATATATATATATATATATATATACAGTATATATATGTATATGTGTGTGTGTGTGTGTATATATATATATCTATATATATATATATTTATTTATTTATTTTTATAATTGCTGCTCCATTAGTTATTAATGATGTCTGAAATATGTATGTGCACTTTCTCATTGTGTCCTCTGTTTTTGATTGTAATGACATGGAGCCTTTTTAAAGGAGTCTCTGACTCAAAGGTTTGTAAGTCCTATATTCTCAATAAAACAAAAACAAATACAATTTTATTTTATTTATTTTTTTATTGAAAAGTTTCAACAGGAAGGTACACTGTGCAACAATTTACTCATCTTACGACACGTCCTGGGGGAAGGGGTAGTGGGATACAACAGAATCAATACAACTTCAAGAACAATACAGATTAACACAATGGTTACATTAGCTATACAGAGCAAGAAAAATGTTTTCCTTTTCCCTGCTTCTTTATAAGGATAACCCAAGTTCCTCTGTATGTTGTGGTATTTCTTCTTTACTGTTAATGCTCATTTACTATTTTTATGTTATTGAGGTATTCGTTATACTCTTTTCTGCATTTTATGGCTGTATGTGCTGATGGTTATGTTTAGAAATTTAATAAAACATTTATATACAAAAAAAGAGCATCTCATAGATGTTCTTCTCCCATGGGAAGGGAGGCTGTTGTGTCACTCTTTTGTGGCTCCTGGTGGTAGCTGGTGGAGGTGCCAATGACAGCATGGTTGACCTCACACTATCATGAACTCCCTCCAGGCCAGCCATGAGTTTGCAGCCAATAGGGGAGGGGTGGGCATGACTAGAAAGTGGGAAATGTCACTCAGTGTCCCGGATGATGGCCTCTCCACCCTTCCCCAATGCCAGACCCTCCACAGTGTGTAGTCCATGGTTGCACCCTCCTGGCACAAGCAACTTTCCTTCACTAAGCTGTGGTGCAGCCCCTGGTGGGGATACGCTGACCAGCTGAAGAGGAAAGCCAGGAGCTCTCAGGAGATTTTCTGCGAAGATGGTCAGAGTGGCCCCCAACAGGAACAGGCTGGCCACCAGATGACCAGAGGACCATGAGAATGGATGCATGCAGGGGTGAATCTTGGGGGGGTATAAAGAGGGCATTATGAGGCCCGATGGAGTGGGGCAATGGAGGGCATGGCAGGCACAAAAAAAAACTTCATGGGGGGATGTCATGACTATGTTACTGTCATATAATAATTAATTATTGTATTTTCTGTCTGGTATCCTAGTGACTTGTCATCTTCTATGTGCCTTGTAACTGCACCCCTGCAAATCACACTGGCAAGCCTGCAGTATGGCTGATGTGGAGATCTTTATGAAAAGTCAACTATAAAGAATGCTCTACAAAGCAAATCTTTGTTCTGTGTGGTTCATAGCTCCATTCTTGTAATACGTACAGTAGAGCTGAATGATGTAGATTATGCTTGGATATATAGGCTGGACCAGAAAGTAGGGCAATGTCTGCAAGGTATATGAGTTATATGAAATGATTAGTGCTTAGATCCTTCAGCATAGACATGAACAAGTCAGTGATTGTAGTACAAATGAACTGGATTGGATATGCATAGTGCTTAGGTGCTTGAACTGATGAATAGCAACTTGTTAGGACTTGATGTTTTGGCCTTTCTCTGTATTCCACCTTAGGAAGGATGCTTAGTCGAGTAGGATGAGACCCCCCCAAAAAAATAATGATTGCAGATACGATTACCTCCTCCAACTCCAAAGAATGTGGCCAGTAGCATGCAGAAGAGGAAAAATCCCCTTGGGGAAACCTCTGAAGACCCATGGCTACTGACCTGCCCATCCTTCTGGGCATACTAAGGGAGAGTAATCCTAAATGAGCAATATATACATATAATCGGCTAGTACGAAACCCCAAGAGAGGACAATCTGAAGGTTGAAAAGAGCAAATGGAATTCAGTACTAATGTTGAATGGCCAAAGAAGATGGGAGCATATCCGGAGCAAATTCCCAGGCCGAGCTGTCAATGTCCAAGGCAAACTATCAATAGAAGGTAATTCAGAATCCAGATGAATGCACAGTCAATCTTGAAGTAGAGGTCCGAGGTCCGATATACAAGCACATGGAAGCAAAGAGTCCATGAAGGTGAGGCAAGTAAGCTGGATGCAAGTTGAGAAGCTGAAGAAAGTGGAGCAAATGAACTCTGGTCCTGAGTGGGTGAAGCAGTATGTGGACATTAGGCCAGACTTGCCCAGAAAACCTCCAAACCTTCTGGCAAAGCAAGTATGGTAAGGAACAGAACCTCCAACCTTCAAGCTGGGTAGGCAGGTCACAGGTGCCATGAGAACCTCCACACTCCGAGCTGGGTGAGACAGGTGTAGGGTAGAAATAATTGAACCTCCAGGCCTCATTGCTGGGTGAGGCAGGTGCAGAGTAGAAATTTGAACCTCCAGGCCCAATGCTGGGTGAGGCAGGTGCAGGCTAGGCCCCCACTTGGCCAGCGGGAATGGCCAGACCCCACATAGGTCAGGTGGGAAGGGATAGAGTGCGGCCAAGCCAGCCTCTATGAAGGCTAGCAGGACCAGAGAACACCACCACAGAGAGCAGCCTGGCACAGCAAACAACCCAGAGGCTGAAGCCAAAGGGATGATGGTAGGCAGGAAGCAAAGATTGCATAAGCAAGAGTGGACCTGCCCATAGGTCAGTAAACAGTGTAGCAACAGTCAGACTTGCATGTAGGTCTGCAATCATAATAGCACTGTAGTGGTAGGAGTAGTGAACGTGTGTCGAGCCAGCCATGCTGGCCGGCCAACAGGCAGGTAAGGATGACTGGAGGAAGAAGGAAGCTGCAGGAATGGAGCCGAAGATGTGATGGACTCTTTCAGCACTGATGGAGACATCCCTTTCCTAGAACTGGAGGATTGGAGGGCACTGAGGAAACGTGGAGAAACACCATACAATAACAGCCTGAGGAAAATAGCTGAGGAGCACAGAACTGGGATGCTGGACAAGGAGTTAAAGCTCAGAACAATGACCTGCTGGGCAGGCTACAGTATGGGTAGTGACATGGCCCACAGAGCATCAGTCATAGCAGTCTAAGAGGTCAGGAACTGGGGCTTGAATCACAGCTGCTGTCCATGTAATGGAGTAAGGATGTCAGTAGGTAGGAGAGAATGTTGAGGGTCTGATAGAAGACACCGAGCAATTACCGCACAAATAAGTATAAGTCTTGTCAGGTCATGCCATACTCCAGAGCTTGCAAGTTCTAGTTCAGTAGATATGGAGCGAGACAGTATAGTGAAGTACTGGCAGGCCCAGAAGGCAGGAGCAGCCCTGGCACAAGAAGCAGACTGAAGGCAACAAGCAGAGTAGCCACACAGGCAGCAGGCACTAGCACCAGGAAGAGATGCTAGAGATTCCCTCCCCGACGAGCTGCAGAGATGGGGCAAGATAGCATGGTGGTGGCGATGCTTGCCACAGATCATTGGGGCCAGCTGAGCATGAAATTCTCCCGGTCCAGGAAAAAGCTGCAGAGAAGCAGATCGAAGGAGCAAGTGTCAGCAGCAGCAAGCCGTGAGATCAAGGTAGCACTGCAGGATGCTGCCAGCAGAGAGGGAGTGCCAGAGGAGCCCAACAGATAGCCAGCGGGTAGACTATGAGGAGCCAGGGTGCAAGCAAATGGCATGGACTAGTGATGCTGCAGTGCGGTGCTGGAGAAGGAGTGAGAAAGATCCCCAGAAAGGACACATAGCAAAGGCATGGAATGGGGTTAAGAAAGAGAGCACAAAAACAAATGAGAGGCAGGTCACAAAACCAAGGAAACAAAGGAAAGCATGGGAAAAGAGGGGCACAGAGGGGAAAAAGGCCAAGCGCCAACACGCAGCATGGAGCAAGAGCAGCGAGTGCGACTCACTCTAAGCAGAGCAGCAGTAGCCTGATCACTTATGTAGGATGTGGGGGAGGAGCTCTTCCCCAACAGAACTATAGGCATGTGCCTTACTATTATGAAGTTTTTTCTTTTGGACTTGTGGACTTCACCTCTTTAAGCCCTTCACTTTTAAACTGTCATAGAAATCTTGAAAATGTAGGCAAAATAGAAAACTGTAGCCTGATTAATGCCTTTGTTTGTGTATGTTCTGTTTTTAATCTTTTGCAGTTTTAGTCATTTGAATATTATATGAGGTTTATCAATTTACACAAGTCACTTTTGAATTTGACTTGTGATATTTTTTTAGTTGTTTAACCAGGAGTAGCACACTAAGCTGAAAGCTTTTTTTACAGGAGCGACCTGGGAGCACAGGGAAGTTTAGTGACTTGCTCAGAGTCACACAGTATGCAAGTGGAAGCTGTGGGATTCAAACCCAGGTCTGGTCTGCTGGATGTCACCAGATATGCAGCTCAGAGCCTTAAACCACTGCTCTATACTGCCTCACTATATCTATATCCCTATATCCCTTTATCTGGACCTTTTTTAAACAGACTATATGCATATAGCTGTTACTGAGAAGGTGCCCACAAGCCTATAGCACAGTGCTGAAAGATTCTGTGGTAGCTACAATGGAGTACTTGCAATTTGGTGATATGCCCAGCACTGTGTTAAACTTATAACAAGTGAGTCATTCAATAAATGTTGGTTCCACTAGTTACCTTGAGTGTGTGCCTGTGGGGATTGCAGGTGCAAGGTCTGTTTGGCTGTTAACTACAAGCTGTCAAGCCAATTGTTCACATAGCTCCAATGTAGTCTTGCCCACCCCATTGGACTTACCAGGCTAAATCTCCACCAAGTAGTCCACTACCAGAGATGGCGTGATATCCATAGGCTGTATCATAGCTACTCTTGATGCCAGTGACCCTCCCAATGTATTCTGTCACTTGGAGGCCCCTTGGAACTCTGAAGCACAGTATTCATTAGGTATCTCAGCAATTACCTGGCTGTTCTTACTGGTTCTCTCAACCCCCCCGCCCATTCTCCTGTTTTCAGGGACCCAATCTACTGCTTCACATTCCTCATTTCATTTATGAATTTGAAGGAAGCTTAGGGGCTGTCTATAGAACCTACTGATACCCTGGCTTCCAGACCTTTCTTGGCTTCTTTAAGTTGAGTCTTGAAGTCCCCCAGTGCTGCTGTATTCTCCTCTCTGACCTGGAGGCAACCCACTTCATTCCAGCAGTCACAGACATATTTTTGTTGGAGATCAGTTACCGTTGGTCCCTGTTGAGCTGGGGGACCACTTCTTAGATATGTTTCCATTATTGTTCATAGAGATAAAGACCCTGTGGTTGCTTTAAGCATATTTTGCTATCAATCCCATGTGTGCCCTGCATTGTCAGACTCATACAGCTGCTCCAGACACTTGGACACCAGGTCACTTATTTTGGCAAAGTCTGTCTTTCTGATGTTCCAAGTCCTAGTGTCTGAGGCTTGGCTAGTCTTATTGTAATCTGGTAGGTTATGTGGTTGTGGTCTCTGCCTCCCACCAGTTCCATGATGTTCATACTGGAGATAACTCCAGCCACTCTAATGAGAACAAACTCTAGGGTCACCTCAAACCTAGTTCCCTGCTGCACGTGCTGCTCTAGGAAGCTGCACATGAAGATGGACAGGAACTCTGTTTCATCCCTGCCATTAGCCCTGTCAAGATGCCAGTCTATGCCTGACAGATTTAAGGCCCCCAGTTTCACCATTGCATCTGATTTAGTCATTCTCATAACTTACCATGGTTTGGCATGACCAACTGGGAATGATGGTTTGGCGAGCTGTTCCTTCATGGAGGAGATGCGCAGGGAGAATCTTTTGCCCTCATTTACCTTGGCTCGATCTAGTTGGGCTCTGTGGTGCTATCCCTCCATGTCCTACTTGTCTTCCACCATGATGTACAGTGTGTACTTATAATTTTATGTATTCAAGACTAACTCATTCATACTGTTTTTGATTAAGTGGTTTGTTTTTTGAATATTATGTTACCTTTCCTAAATGTAGATATTTAATATCTAATTAGGGTAACTGGTTCAGTTCACAGAAAATATAAAGATGTTTTAGTTAGAAATGTTAAAGGAATCCTATTTGTTTGTTTGTTTTATTTCCTTTCTTTATCTACCATTTTGATAAATGTGTATTTGCAATACCGCATATTTACAATATTACTTCCTTCTCTTTAAATTTACACTTAAACTTATTGTGGTACACACTGACTGTAAATAGAGATTTGGAAGCCTCCCAAGAACATTTCCTATCTTCTTTTGTATGAGTTCCTCATAATACTGTATTGCGTTTACAACTATGATTAACTACAATTATCTCATTTGCTTGAACAAAAACAAATGGTTATTTCTTCTACTGAGCTCGTTTTCTGGGATATTGTTATACTACATATTGTTATTTCATTGAAGCACTCCTAATATGGACTAAATCTGATAATCTTTTTCTTTTGTTTCAAGTGTTCCACCTATGTTTTGTTTCATTTAAATTATCAAATTCATAATAAAAAGATAAAATGTATAAGAAGTATTGAACAAGAAAATGCTTTCAGTATTTTATACAGCTTCATAGATTGCTACAAATGTATAATTAATGCTGTGAAGGATTAGTGAAATTTTAACATTAATTGTCTAGTCACTAGAAGAAGCAAAATTAATTACAGTATGATACCTGAGATACAGCCTAAAGTGGATAACTGAGGCCAGATTGTCAAAAGGATGCAAGAGTACCACTTGCTCTATCTTAAGGAGGAATATATTGTAGGCCTCCATGACTGAAATGCAGCTATTAGCTTACTTTCCACTATCAGTAACTCTGTATTGCTTGTTTAATGTCCAGGTTGCCCCTGTAAATGGACTTCATCCGAATGGGCTCCACACTTGTTACCAAAGTCTAAATCAATCACTCAATAATAAAAAAATAAATAAAAATAAATAATACATTTCCCCTACATAGGGAATTCTGAAAGAACTGTCTGTAATTACAATGGTTCTGAACATTGTACAATATGTGTTGGTCCTCAAGTGATGCAAGTGTGATATAGATAGCACTGTAAGCAATAACAGAGGCATCTACCATTTATGCTTTTTCATGAATGAGAACCTCTGCCTTAGGCATATAACTACTGAGGGGAAAAAACACAAAACAAATCTCAGTAAAAAGCAACCTTTGAAAACTGAGCCCCTGCCCTGTCTTTTACCTTTTCAGTTCAAAAACATCACAGTACAATTAAGCCTTAGCAGGAGGAGTTTAGCCTCCTCTACTCAGGCTTAACAGTAGACAAGCAAAATAATGGAGTACCCAAGTTTGCACACATCATCTCTTTAATGTATTCCAAATTCATTAATTATACTTACTAAGTTGCTGACATTATTTTGTTTATTGATAATTTCTGAAGAGGTTTTCTGTTCTCAGCATGCATTAGAGTTGGTAGTTTGGTTCATCCAAAGATATGAACAGGCTGAGCTTTGGCTGTTTGAACACTTTTAGAGCCATTCCATCTTTTGGTCACAACTGTGAAGCTAACTAAAGTTTGACTTGATTCAAGCCAGTAGAACCAGTTAAACAAGGTCAAACTTTGTCACTGTCCATCTTTCCACTTCTGCCCCATCCAATCCATTGCTGCCTGACCTGATGGGGGTGTGGGCAGCATTAGGTGGGTATCTTTCAATGGTCCCCCCAGTGTTGGCTGAACCTGCCTCTACCTGCTCTGGCAGGCCAGGTGGGTCTCAACTCCCACATTATATTATTAGCATTTTACAGGGCAGCTAGGAGACAAAAATACCATCTACTAGGAAGGACCACTGCAATTGGATATTAGTGATGTGTGGATACAAATTCAGCAGCAAGGGGAGTCCAGAATCTGTTCTCTGGACCTAATGCACCTGATAGAGCAGGCAACAGCAGGTCTGGGCAGTACAGGGGAACCACAGGAAGGTCCCTCTCATTCAACTATTCCTCAACCAGGTCGGGAAGCAGCACCATGGCAACGGTACAGAGGTTGAGTGACAGCAATATATGGGAGATCCATTTTGTCAGTACCACTGGGGAGACCACAGGATGCCCACTCTACATTGATGCTGAGATTCCCTGCCAGTGAAGGCAATAGTAGGGCATTGAGGCAGACCACATGAATATCCTGTATCACGACAGCCAGCAATGGCGATTCAGGGTACTCCCCACCCAACTAACTTCAAAGGTCCAACGATTGATGTGGGTGATCTGTTTTCTTTTTCCTTTTTTGCTGTTAGTTACTAAAGCCAGCAATAAACGAAAGAGGCATACTTTTCAAATAGAATCTTTGAATATGAATGAAATCTTTTAGGCATTTCCAGGATTGATGAGAAAAGTGCAAAAAGCTGAATTTTCACTTACTGAAGCTTCAACTTATTTTAGCAAAATATTTACCCAGGATACCTCAGCTGAATTACAGCATCTCATTTCCAGTGGGTTCTTGCTTCTCTGATTCCCATAGCTGAATGTATTGGAGCACTGAAAGGTTAAGTGACTTACCCAAGGTCACACAGTGAGCATTTGGCTCCAACAGGGTTTGAATCTGCAATCTCTTAGTTCCCAAGCCAGTGTTCGAACCATTAGACCACACTGCCTCTACTAATTTAGAATAATCCTTTTGTTATATTTGAAAAGGCAAAGACATTTAGGCATGACACGGACATCTACTGTTATTCTGGTTTCTGGTTTCTGAAACAAGTTTTCAAATACATTATGGTGCCACATGTGTGTGCTGTAATACAAACATGGTAGCAGACCTCACTCAGCTGTAATGAGAGCTAACTTACTGTTAACCTGTACACAGTGCTGTCATCATGATACTGCTAAATGTCAGAATGAAGCAAAAAACTGTTTAATGGACTAAAACCCAGATTTACCTAGCAACAAAGAAGATAAATAAAAAGAAAAGACTTAAAAAATATCACCTTGAACTTGTATAAAAATGGCCAGTGTCATACATGTGTGAATAATCTTTACTTTGATAACCAGACCCATGGTTCAGTAAATAAACACCTGGTAAACCTTTAATTACTGTTCTGAAGTAAATCCCAAGGACTGATGAAAGGTAACCCAAAGCATGATTGTACTCCACATGAATAAAATGCATTGTTGATGAAAGCCACCAGAGACCTATAGAGGTAATAGTGTGTAAAAATAAAAATGGCCTTAGGGTTTTACTTATGGATATATGAGAACCTATCATTGATGTGAATAGCATGGCTTCAGCCTTTGGTCATGTAACCTTCAGCCTTGAATTATTAGATAATAATGAGTATTTTACTAATACTGGAACTAAAACACCTCATATTGCTTTACCATGAGGGAAAATGGTCCTGCTCTTTTCACTCTTAAGATTTTTAAATTATTACATAAGGAACTAAAGCAAACAAAACAAGACAAAACCTGCAGGCATCGTGTATTGATTTCCTAAGAGCAGGCTTCTTGTGGAAGTGCATAGCACGTACATAATAGAATTCTTGAGTTCCAGTGTGCTAGTAATCCAATCAGGGATGTCGCCAGTAAGGCATGTCTCAGAAGTCCAATCCTGTCCACAGGTTCCAAGCCTGATAATTAATCTTCTTTTCAACCCATTTAATAGCCATTGGTATTTGAAGACAATTCAGACTAGTAAATGAAGCTCATCTCCACCTTCCCCCACCCAGAACCATCGTCAAACTTAGCAGCAGCAAATAAACCAAGTGCAAAAGAGGGTTTGCTCTGTCACAGAGCAGTGCTATATTCCAATGTAAAAATGCATTCTTTGATACATTAGCTGTTCTGTGTTATTATTGTTCCTTTTTTTTCTGTGCTGGGTATCATGAAGAATACACTTGATGAGAAATGTACAAAACACTGAACAAACTGGGACAGTGCTAACATTTCTTTGCACTTCTACAATAGTGCATCTCTGCAAGCAACCTGTATAATGCACTGCTTAAATACTGCTGTAGGAATGTGCTCAATAATCAAAGACACATGGGAATACAATGACATGGTGTTATCTCGCTGTAGTGAGCTATAGTCTAGCAGGTCAATATTAAATTAATTAATGTAAATGGAACTGTATGGAATGGCAGTATATTATTAGAATGAAGCAAAAAGGAATAATCATAAACTACTGGTTATCAGACACCAACTTGACTTCACTTTCCTATATGACATAACTTTTTTTTTAAGGACATCTTGTACCAGTTACTTTGCACCCATTAGGTAGCATGTCCCCCATGTTTGTTTTTGCTGCCCTAATCAGCCTGTGGAACAGAAAGTGAGCCATGAAATGGTACCCTGTGACACATGAGAGCTCCAATGACAATAAACAAAAAAAAACATAAAAATTCTCATGATGAAAAATCACCTCGACTCTTGAGCAGCTAGTGGACAGTGGGGAAATGCAATGCTATTATATTCATTTATTCAAACTGTCTGGCTAGTAAAAGCACACAGAACATCAAGACACGCCCTGTCCTTCTCACAGTCAGAATAATCCTAGAAGCTTTCCATCCTCACTTCAGGTGAAATATGATTTACAAGTGCTGTGCTACAGACTTACACAGTTTGTCAAAATTGTGCCAAAGTGGGAAATTTCAAGTATTCTCATAAAATAAACTTTTAATTAAAAATACACAATTCAGGGCCAAGAACTAAATGACATTGTATGAAACAATGTTACAACATTGCACTTGGCAGTCTTTAGCAGGATTCCGATCATACCTGCCAACTCACACTTTTCATAAACTTGGATCCAATGCTGTTTTTCTCTTTTGACATGAAAACCTGAAATGGTCAGCCACTGGTTTGACAGGTAATGTGCAGTTTTGTTAAAGGGGAGATGCTCAGAGTCTGAGAAAAGAAATGTATGAAGTCTTATTCTGGAACACTTTCTGTATGTGGTGTCATAAGTGAATAACAAAAATCTTATAGGGCTACACAAGATAAGTATTGTGAATAGCAGATGGGTAAACATGCACAACAGAATTCTTTATTTCTTTACTTATTTGCAATTTTTGACCAGGGCAGGAACCCTGAGCTATGACAGGTTGTTTCCAGAAGTGTCCTGGAGGAAGCAGAGTCTGACTGGGGTGCAGGGACACCCACCTGGAATGTTGCTATGGGGGCTGACCTGAAAAATGAACACTTGGTGGCCCTGGGGGAGGGGCAGAGATGACAACATCTGATATCAGCATTACACTTCAGTTTGGCGCAATGGCACTATTCATGCATTTTATACTAATGTACAATGCTCAAAAAACACAAATTAATAAAAAAATAATAGCTGATAAGTGACAGGATTTTCAGTATTGTAATATGATGATGAGTCAACTGAGGAGTCCCACTTGGAAATCTCCAGGTATCCAAGCTGGCCAGTGCAACACTGAGGAGGAGGGTTATATGGATCTGTTGTATTGATAGGGGGCAATATTGGGCAGGATGCCAGGAAAAGTCCCCATTATTTATTATGCATCATGGGATTTTCTTTCTATTCTGCTTTACATTGTTTCCTAGGTCTACCCTTCCCCAACCGCACCCCAGCTCCATCATCTATCTTTGTATGGACTTGCACATACCCACCACATGCTTAAACATGTACATGATAGATGCAAGAATGAAAAGAGGAGACATTATTGAGACACCATTGAGACATACAAATAACTCTAAGGGATAAACAAGGTGGGTAGTGGAGAATTGTTCAAACTGCATGGGAACACAAGCACCAGGGGTAACTCCATGAAGCTAACAGGTGGCATATTTAAAAGGGATACCAAGAAATGTTTTTCATGGAAATGGTAGTGAGGAGTGGTCTAAGATACAAAAAGAGGTGGTCTGTGGAAATTTGGTGGGAGAATTTTAACCTGGTTGAGTCGGATACATGGGCTTGGTAAAGACAGAATCAAAAGGGAATGGAGGTAAGGGGTGTTAAAAACCCCTAGAGCTCTCACATGACACATTAGTTAGCCAGGACAGGGCAGAAATTATGGGCAAAGAGGCATTTTTCTACTGGCAGCTTCTATGTTTCTCTGTTTCTATGCCAGCGACATCTCAGCAGACTGGGGGCTTTCCTCCTCTGACTTTCCATAGGCACATCAACTATTTAGTGTCACACACTACCAACGTGTGGCCATTATGACATTTACTTGTGTCACTTCTCCTGCTGGTTACTTGACTGTGACCCCCCCCCAACTCTTCCAGATGGTGATCATGCTGTGGGGTACACATCTCTTCCATTTCAAGAGAGGAGAGCTCTCCCTGGGATACTCAATCCTCCATCCCCAGGCCAGCCCTAAGGAACCTGAATGGAATCCCAAACCTGAATCAATGGCACTGCTGTAAAAGTGAACTGGCCTCTACCATGGGATCTTTAACTTCCACCTAGACAGCATTCTGAAATGGGCAGAAGGGACTTCAAGGCATCTTATTTGAAGGGCAGCACCTCAACAGTTTAGTACCACCCTAGTGCTGCACTATAGTGTCAGAATTGGGTATTAGTTCAAGTTCCTCATGTGGGACTAGAACCCATGACATTCTGATCTTTCAGACCCAGAGGTCAGCGTACCACCTACTGAGTCACTGACATTGACTGGATCTAGAAAACAGTGTGATTATTCTTAAACAGAACATATAACAATGATACAGTCTGTTGCAGAGGGAGGTGGGTTCCACTGGATGTTGAGGGCAATATCAGTTGCAAGGTGCACATGGGGAATGACACTAAAATATTGGCCAGGCATGGTCTGAAAGGTAAGGGTTGAGCGAGTGGGGAACATAACAACGATTGAACCATTTCCCCAAAGCACTAGCCATGGCATAGTACCACTGCACTGGGGCTATGCTATGGCCAAACCACCAAAGATGTCACGAACCAGCATTTTAGCAGGTGAAAACTATGTTAGCCCCCATTAATATTTGGAGGCCCCATTTGCATTGTGACTCACTGTAGGTACAGAGGAGACTAACCCCACAGTGATTAAGACTGTTGTTTGTGTATGGCAGAAATTGTTGGGAACCAAATGGGTGTCCTGTTTGCACCACCATCAATTGTGACTTAATGTCCCACTACCCACCCAATGTTTAATGCTGGCATATGCTCAGAAGTCAAAAACTTGGAAAAAACAGATAGTTTCCAGAGAATTATAGTGGCTTAGCCTTGGGTTCAGTAGGAAATGGTTTCTTCCCCTCCCACTGAATCCCCTACTTAAGCCATCCACCTCCCCCAACTTTCCCTCTAGCAAGTCACAGTCACACATTCATGCTAATCATGTGGCCCATCTGCTTTTGCTTTTGCCAGTGTTTTGGGCATCTGCCTGCATCCTGTCTCTAGTGTCTATTGTGGGGGATAATCTCTGAGGCACTCCACATTCCTTACACATGGGTTGTGTCCACATGATAGGTTGCTTGATGCACATGTGACTTCAAAGAAGTCTGACCCCCTTTCTCTGTGGCACAGCCCTTCCAGGATCAGTTCTAACTGTGCATCAGTACAGGTTGCAGCATGTCACAACAGCTCCCAAGCAGTTACTCATCTACCACTAAGTAAGAGGTAAGACCAAGTTGATTTAAGCTACTTACAATTAAATCTTAAGCAGTGCAGACTTCTAGCACAGAAGACCGTACAATATTGCTGCGTCACGAAGTATTTGCCTAGCACAGGAAGCATAGTATACTCTGTCTATGATGCTACTCACAGTAATTCTTTAACCTGGGCTCCCTGCCAGCGAGCCTAGGATGCATGATTATATTCTAGTACTGCTTAAGCAAGCTTCTGTGACCTCTGCTAGCAGTCCCAGGTAAAGCTTGCACCCACTATTGTACCTCTAGTGGGATGGAGAACTCCCTATGGCACCTACCAGCAGCCATGGGAGTGATTCTCAAGATTGTGACCTGCATTATATGGTTCCTGAGTAAACTCAATATAGCAGGTACATAGTAAGATCTAAAGACTTACTACTCAATTGGGGAAGATTTGCAAGATTTGGGTGCAGTTCCAGGGTCCGTTTTTCTGTCCCAAAATCTAGTTCCCTTTGTTAGCTTCCTCATAACACAATGAGGAGAAGTAACTCCAAACATGTCATTTTTTCACACCTTCCCCTTCTTTTGTGTATTGGGGAAGGTGGGCATCATAAAATCCATAGCCTCGGCTGGTAGTCTGCTTCCCCTCAGACAATCCATCACTCTAATGATGCGCTCTAGGGGCGACTAGTTTGCTCATGCATGTATGACTCTGTTAGCGCATCACGCATGCGTGCTATGCTTCCCTGGGTATTCCTGGATTCCTCCCTCTCATGCATGTGCATTACTCAATACCAGAGTGCATGTGCAAGTTGGGAGATCATGCTGAAAAACACTTGGTGCTGACTCTGCTGCCAGGTACTCCAGTCAGCACAAGAATCTTATCAGGGAGCAAGAAACATATAAATAAAGAAGGGAACCACATACCACAATTAAATGGGCCAAATGTGCTCCAATGATGCCCACTTCAACATCAGGGCTAATCACTGTTGACTGCAGCTCACACTATCAGCATCAGTAACCCTGTCACTAGCTCCCCTTCAGGCATATTTATTAAGTTCACAAACCACATCATTATAATCATAGCCTACTTCCCAGGTATCTGGTACTGGAAGCAGCCCAGTCATCTTTAATAATGGGGGGGGGGATCCTCACAGACACTCAGCTACTAGTATTATACTGTACTCTAGTGACCTCTGACCATAACTAATTCTGTCCTTCATGTCTCATTCTTTCATAGATATGGGGAAGACCAAAAGCTGCAGACTATGCAACATTCCTATTTCTTCCTCGCAACTAGGAAGGCTCTGTGCCTCATGCTCAGAGGAGCCCCCATCCCCAGTGCAGGATACTCTAGAGGAAGACACTACAGCAGGCACTAGTGATCAGATATCAGATCTAGGGGTGACATAAACTATACATAATTCTCGACAGCCACCTATTGACATGAATACCATATTACTACAGAATCAACAAGTCATGCAACTTCAGCAACAGCTGATGTCAACAATGTGGGACAAACTGGCAGAAATCACATCATCCAAACCAGCCACCACCCCAATACCTACACCATGGGAAGGGTGGGATACCACTAACACAGTTAGTGCTCATACGTCTGCCGGCACTCCTATTATGCAAGCTCATACTGGTGACGCCTCAGAAAATGAGGAGGATACAGAAATAGATCCTCAAACTCTAGCTGCAAAATGGTGTTTCCCAGATCAAATCCCCACACTAGTATACAACATCATGACCACAGTGGGATTTGAGACACCAGCCCCTCAGCCACAATAAACACTACTGCCTTCCTTACAACCGACCCAAAAAACATCAGACACCTTCCCAGTTTCCAAGGCCATGTCTGAATTGGCAACAAAGAAATGGGAGTCAGTGGACCCTGCTTGCATACCCGAGAGGAGGTCATGGGACAAGATGTACCCACTGGATGAAGACAGATTAAAATGATGGTGCATGCCACCTGTAATTGACCCTCAAATTGCTTCCCTCAACAAAAAGACAGTGCTTCTGACTGAATCTACGTCCGCCTTAAGGGACCCAGTAGATAAAATATTGGAGGACATTCTAAAGAAAAAATTTGAATTGTCAGGGCAGAGTGCCAGGGCTGCTACCACAGCTATTAATGCCACAAGAACACAACTCGAGTGGTTACAAGAGGCTTATAAGAGCTTGACTGTTATGTCCCCCGAGGCCTTACTACTTGACAATGCCATACTATCCACCAAGTATCTAGCAGACATGGCAGTGGATTCTCTAAAAATTAATGCAAGAGAAGCCACGCTACTCAGCAGAATTATTTGGATGAACCTGTGAATGCAGACAGTGAATCAAAGTCCCTGCTATTCAAACTGCCCTGCAGAGGCAACCTGCTATTTGGGGAGGGACTAGAGAAATACCTCAAGGGTAAAGAAGAGGGTAAGGCACTGGGCAAAGACAAAGCAAATAATTCCACTTACCTGCCCGCACGCCCACACCTACACAATCACTCCTTTTAAGATCAACACAGAGGACGTTACATATATAGGGGCCAATGCCAGAGACCATCGTATAACCCGTACTTTGCTAACACAAGGTTCAGGGGAAGAGGGTCATCCAACAGAGCCAGGGGCAACTATCAGAACCATAGAAGAGGTCATACAAACCAATGACTATCACATCTCAAGGCCATCACCATACATTACCAACATGCCCATAGGAGCTCGACTGACTCTTTTCGAGCAGAAATGGCTCAGATCCACTCAGGACAGATGGGTCCTGGAAATAATTCAAAGAGGCTATGCCGTAGAATTTTCTTAACTCTTACACCAAAACAGACTAATAACTTCACCAGTGACCAAGCACAGTGTAGCTCCTGGACAAATGCAACAGATACTATCTCATCTGATAGCAAACAATGCCATCAAGAGAGTACCCAGAGGGGAAGAGGGTCAAGGGGTATGCTCGATCCTGTTCGCAGTACCAAAAAAGACAGAAGATCTGTGACCGGTACTAGACTTAAAATACCTTAACAAAAGCTTTGCATACAAAGCATTCAAAATGGAAACTATCAGGTCAATGTTAAAAGCCATAAGACCAGGTGACATCCTCACATCCATAGACTTAAAAGATGCTTACCTTCATATACCCATACGGCAATCTGACGAAAAATACCCACAATTCCAAATATTAGGCCAACATTTTCAGTACCAAGTACTACCCTTTGGACTAGCATCCACACCACAAGTTTTCAACAAGATATCTATTGTACTAGCCATAAAACTAAGAGAACAAGGAATCTAGGTCATACCATACCTGGGCGACTGGTTGATAAGAGCCAGATCGGAAAAACAATCCACAAGATAAATGGCAGTAGCCATACACTGCCTACAAAGTCACAGCTGGGTAATAAACACAGAAACGAGCCAGCTGACACCCTGCCAAAAGATAGAACACCTGGGCAATCTTATAGACACAGCAGAGGGAACAGTAAAACCAACCGAAAAAAGAGTTCTAAACCTAATATCGGCTGTACGCAAACTCCTAAAAAGCAAACAAGCAACCATAGGAGCATTATCAAAGTCTCTAGGCCAAATGTCATCCTGCATAGATACCATTCCTTGGGCAAGGTGGTATATGAGATCACTACTGTCATTCCTCATTCAGCAGGGGCCAACATACGATTTAGATTTCACAAAAGTTGTATTAATTCCACCAAGGGTTGTACATTCATTACCTTGGTGGTTAAACAGAGACAATCTCCTAAAAGGTATGCCACTGGACAGACAACCAGACCAACAAATAGATACAGATGCAGGTATAACAGGATGGGGGCAACAACAACAAGCAGGACTCAGCTCAAGGGAAATGGTCCATAGCAGAAACAAAATTGCCCATAAACATAATCGAGATAAGAGTGGTATGACTTTCACTACTCCATTTCATAAAGTTAGTAAGAGGAAAGCATGTCCTGATAAGATCAGACAACCAAGTTACTGTCTTGGCATCAAAAAACAGGGAGGGACCAAGAACAAGGCAATGCAAAGAGGGCAGAAAACCCATCCCCTGGGCACAAAGATACCTAGCAAGCTTAATGGCAATACATCTAGTGGGAAAATTAAACACAACCACAGACTGGCTAAGCAGACAATAGATACACTCAGGAGAATGGATATTACACAGATGCATATTCCAGACAATCAACAAGTGCTGGGGTCCAATAGAATTGGATCTCATGGCCACCAACAAGAATAGCCAGTGCCCATGGTTCTACTCCCGATTCTGGGACCACAAATCAGTGGGGGTGGATGCACTGTCAGCAACTTGGACATTTCAGATAGCTTACATTTTCCCTTCCATTCCAATAATCCCACAAGTATTAAAGAAAATATGCAGATCCAGATCATGGGTGATACTAATCATGCCCTATTGACCCAGGAGAGCTCAGTTTGCCACAGTGGTGGTAATGGCATTGGATCACCCATAGATACTTCCATGCAGACATGACATACTCACTCAGGGCCCGGTATGCCACCCCAGTCCAGCCAACCTCAAATTAACAGCCTGGCTCCTGAAAGGGAGAGACTGCTAAGCAAGGGTTACCACCCTTAAGTTATTGACACTATGTCCAACTCCAGAAGGCTGTCCACTCTGTCTACCTATCAGAAACAATGGAGAATCTTTTCAAAGTAGTGCATAGAAAGCAATATAACACCCCTTAGCACCACAATACATAACATTCTACTATTTCTACAACACAAGCTTGACAAGGGACTGTCTCCAGCTTCCCTATGGGTCCAAGTGGCAGCAATAGGGGCAGCAAAGGGCTGCATAGAAGGTACAACACCAGGATCACACAAGGACATCATTATATTTCTCAAAGAGTCAGCTAACATACGCCCAAAAATACGCCAATGGACCACCCCATGGGACATGAACCTGGTCCTCAGGGCTATGACAGATACACCTTTCGAGCCACTAGACTCAATTTTGCTCAAATGGCTAACCCTAGAAACAGTTTTCCTTCTGGCTATCTACTCCACCAGATGCATCAGCGAACTACAAGCCCTGTCATGCAGACCACCATTCCTGGTATTCCATGCTGACAAGATGGAACTCAAGACAATTCCATCCTTCGTGCCAAAACTAAATACTAATTTTCACATCAATCAGTTCATTGAGATACCGACACAGTTACCTATGGAAGAGATTACCTGAGACCCTAAACTCAACCTATTGGCTATGAAAAGGGTACTGACGATTTACATCAATGGGATATCAGCCATTCGCAGATCTGACAGACTACTCGTTAGCACACAAGGCCACAAAAAAAGGACAACCAGCCACTCAACCCACCATAGCTACATGGCTGAAATCAGCCATCACAGAGGCATATAAAGCTGCTCACCAGCCTCCACCAATCAATATCAAGGCCCACTCTACAAGAGCAGTCGCCATGTACTGGGCCGAAAGGAACAGGGCAACAGTGGAGGAGACCTGTGCAGCAGCCACATGGGCCTCACCACACACCTTCACTAAACACTACAGGGTAGATGTATCACAAGAGTCAAAGTTGAGCTTTGGCCAAGCAGTGCTACTCACAGCAAAAAAAGACTCTAATTAAAGGACTGTGGAAGGACTTAATACCCACCCTATATACATGGTACTGCTTTTTATATTGAAACCCACGTGTAAGGAAGGTGGAGTGCCTCAGAGATTATCCCCCACAATGATGGCTTACTCACCTGGTAAAGGTGATTGTGGGGGTATACATCTCTGAGGTGCACCACACCTACCCAGATGGAAAGTCCTGATAAAACTGATAAATCTGATTGTAAATAATTGATTGAAATATGAATAGGGAGACATGCATTGGAATCAGTAACATGTAATAGTAAGAATAAAACAGGACTTGTACAGTCCAGAAAACATCAACACACTGTATTACATGGCTAATTAACTTATGTCATTCTGTCATTAAGGGACTAACATTTAATAACTACACTGCCTAACATTCTAGAAATATTCACTCCATAGTAGGTACAGCGTTGGAAGAATTCAAACTGATCCTGGAAGGGCTGTGCCACAGGAAAAGGGGGTCAGAGTTCTTTGAAGTCACATGTGCATCAAGCAACCTATCAGATGGACACAACCCATGTGTAAGGAAGGTGGAGTGCCTCAGAGATGTATACCCCCACAGTCACCTTTACCAGGTGAGCACACTACCATTCCTTCCCTGCCTTTGAACCTCCAATATCTTGCACTGCCTCTGGTTTACCTCACTGACGCAGCTTGGCAGCTTATTTCTCAGCTCTGTCTGACTGCTGTGTTATGTGGTGGCCACCTATTAAACAGCCTTTGGAACAGGTGCCACTGCCATCCAACCTTCAGAAAGAATGTCTGTAGCATTCCTCCACATCCCATTTGTTACAACTGCCTCCCTCTGCCATGATGGAGCATCCATTTTATTTTTTATGTTTGCATATATATTTATTTATGTAGTTATTAAAAGAATTCACCAGGAAAAACATACTGAACTTAATAACTCATTTCCAGATGTCTCATGAGGGGAAGAGGATGAGGAGAGTGCACTAATAAGTTACAGCAATAATGTTACAGTTATAATAATAATATTAATAATAAAAAGTACAAAGAACACAGTAGGAAATTAAGAGGAAGCACAGTGAACAAGTAGTACAAAACACAGCATATCAATAGCAACAGTGCAACAAAGCACAACTGCCAGCAAAATGAGGAAGGAAAGGGAGATTGCAGGTACAATAGGTAATATCCCTGTGATGGGTATGTGTCAAGGGGAATAATGGATCAGTAAGCCAGGGCAGAAGGGGAAGGGAGATGTATGGAGGGAGGAGCAGTGGGACTGGTCTGGGATCAGTGACAACTGCAGGAATGAAGTCACAGAGGAGGGATTTTAGTGATATGGAAGAGGGAGCACTGCAAATAGGAACACAGGGTGCTCCAAAGTTTGGGAAGTGACAGGAGAAAGCAGCTGACAAGCACAGGATTTTGGGTGGGGGTGAGAGAATGGGTGTCAGAGCTGCAGAAGGAGTAGGAGGAGGAAGGGGGATGAGAAGGGTAACACATGAGGTTGGTGCCTGAAAGTTGGCACCATCTGAGAATGACAACGATGTGGGTGAAAGCCGAAGGCAAGGGGGCAGGGAGGGTGACGGATGTAGGGGTTGTGCGACCTAGCGATGAGATGTCGCTATATGCAGCGCACATGCGAGGTGGTGGGCAGAGTACGGTGGCGTGGCCGGGGAGGGGGTGGGGGATGTAGGGGTGGTGCTGTGGCCGGCTGCACCATGGCGCCGAGGGTTGGCCTCCGCTTGCAGTCGTGGGGTTCCAGGTTTGGGTCTGGGTCTGGGGCGCTACTCCATTTTTGTTGTACCTGGCCCAGAACTTGTATATATTTTGCTTTTGCACCCCCTGACATGCACCCTCTGGAGTTGAGAATCTTTAAGTAGGGGTGTGGAAAGCCCCCATGTGGGGTGTGGTGTGCAGCCCCCTCCCCACAGAAAGCAAAGTATTCAATCCCGGTGCTGTTCTTCTGTGCACCGAGGATGTCAGGGTGGCAAAATTGTTTTCGCCACCCTGACGTCGTGATAATGCGAGTCGCTGTTTGGCACTTGCTGTTATCACATAGAACCAGTGGAAGGAGAGGTGGGGGGAGGGAGTCCAGCCAGAATTTGGAGATGAAGATGGCACAGTGAGTGAGGCACATGGCATTAAGGAAGGACAAGAAGAGGGAGGAGTGTAGGGAACACTGATGGGTTCTGAGGAGGAAATCCAGGGCAAAATGACAGAATGGGTGAAAGAGAGGATCCAGTCTGATGAGGGTGAACTGAAGCAGTCCTATATATATATATATATATATATATATATATATTTATAATGTAAACATAATCGAAGATAGGTAGAATCATCTTTGTGACAATCTATCTATAGCCAGAAATGCTCCAAGATTCAATCTGGTTCTTTCTTTTCCTATCTCACCATTGGGGCAGAGCTGTGGGAGAGGCTGGGGTTAGGGTTGGGGGGAGGGGTTGTATGCACCTTCATTGCTTTTAGTTATAGCTTGCTTCCCTTAGGGGTATATTTTGTATTATTATTTAGTTTGTGTGTGTCTCAATATGCAACAATATGTAGCACTGTATGATTTATGATGGTTTTTTCTTTGCTTATTGTGGATGTTATTATTGTTGTTTAAAATTCAATAAAGTATATTTAATTAAAAAAGAAATGCCCCAAGATTAGGGTGCATCTTCTGGTAGATGGTGTCCAGGTGAGTAGAGCAGTCAAAATGGCAAGCCAGCCATATCCTGAAATATTTAAAGGAGGAGACATCCTCAAGCACACCACCATTAAGGTTCTGGAAGGAAGGGAAGGGGAGAGCCTGGCAATTCTCTGCCTAGTACCAAAGGACATGGAGACCATTCTGGGGAATTGAGGGACAGCTGACTGGCCCAGAACCAGTGGTGGACATTGTTGAATTCCAGTTGGATTTGGGTCATTAGGTCAAGGGCAGAGGAACCAGAGGCATAAAGAACCATGTTTTCTGCATATATGAATGAACACAGATGAGCAGGTGAGGAGGAGGTCAATTAAGAAGATGGAGAATAGGACAGTGCCAAGGAGAGGTTCTTGGTGGACACAGGAGCAGATATTGGAGAGGAGGGGAGATGGTGTTACCAATATGGGCAGCTTGGGCCCTACCTTTGTGGCATGAGCAAGACCACTCAACAGAGTAAGGGGAGAGCCTAGGAGAGCAGCTTTTAGCTTGTACAGGAGGATGAGGTGGGTAACATGTTGAAGGCTTTGGCAAGGTCAACAAAGATAGCAGAGGTGATCAGCCCCTGGTCCATGCCAGAAAGGAGGAAGTCAGCGAGCTTTAAGAGGAAAGTGGGGGAAGAGTGGGATTTTCTGGAGCCAACCTGATATGAAATAAAGAAGGATGAGTTGTCAACGAAAGAGGAGAGTTGGGTATTCCTGAAGTTTATCCAGGAAAGAGAAGAGGGAGATGGGGTGGTAGTTGCCATGGTGGGAGGGAGGTATCATACACTTTGGAAATGGGATGACCATGGCCTGATGCCACAAATTAGGGACTGAGGCAAGTACATGGAGCAATTTAAGAGATGGGAAATGGGAAGAGTAATGAAAGGGATACAGGAAGACAAGAACTGGGGTCAAGCCATTCGGGGCTCACTCCTTTGTGTGGGTTAAGAACAAGGATGGCTTTGAGGGTAGCAGAAGGAGTGATAGGGGAGATGGAGAAGGGCTGGGAGGAGGGTTGGGTCAAAAGGGGATGGAATGTTTGGGAGGGGGAGGTGGAGGGAAGAAGGGAGAGGGCGCAGCTAGTAAAAAGGAGTTAAAAGTTGAGGTAACTGCTGCAGGATCAGAGATGGGGAGTTGCCCACCTTTAGGATGGGGAGGGGGATGGGATGGTGGGGAAAAGATTGCTTTTAATGATCTTCCAGAACATAAGGGGTGGTTACAGTTGTTCTGGAGTATGTATGCAAAGTAGTCAGCCTTTGCAAGCCTAGTAGCTCTTGTACAGGCATTATAAAGAGACTTGTATTTAGCATGGTCAGTATGGGAGCCAGTGAACTTGTGGGTCCACCAGACAAGGTCATGTGCATGGTAACAGGCTAGCAAATCCATCATGATCTAAGGGAGGCGTGACTCATGAAACTGAATTTTCCTCAGGGGGCATGATGTTCCCAGGCCAATAAGAATTTGGAGTTAAAACTTTTGAGTGCAGTGTTAATGTTGCTGGCAGCTGTTATTGGGGACAAGTCAGTTGCCGTCAGGTATGCAAACAATGAGGCTAGATCCAGGGATTGGAAGGATCTAATCTAGATGAATTGGGGGCATTGAGGCAGTGAATCTTGTGCACACAGTAGACCATATGATTGCCACTGAGGTGCATTGGAGGGTACCAGCTTCCACAATGCAGTGGAGGTGGGAGAAGAGGATCATTTCCGGAAGGCAGTGATTGTTAGTTTTGGGGTTAAGTCTAGTGGGCTCAGAGATCAGTTGGATAAGCTGAGAGATTTTATGTTTTGGAAGAATTTTATGATGGGAAGATGACAGCCAATTTAAACTGAAGTCACCTCGGATGAGCAACTTTCCAGAGGAGGCATGTGAGATCACAGAGATAAAGAGCTCAATGACAGGGGGAGAGGAAATACCGGGGCAGCAATAGACTCCAGCAATGAATATGGGAATGGAGAAGGGAAGGGAGAGTTTTAGGAGGAGCATCTCAGGCATAAGGGGAGGTCACAGGCAGCACAGGTTTGAATTGGGTGCAGGAAGAAAGGTAGATGGCTATACTTCTATCCCTCTTACAGCGATCCTGTTGGATGATTGAAAAGTCAGGGGTGGCTATGGCAGTATACAGGTTCTTTGGGGAGATCCAAGATTCTGAGATAACCAGCATGTCAGGGTTGAGGATTACCATTTGGGGTTGCAGAAGGTCAATTTTGGGGAGGAGACTGTGGATGTTAATATGTGCTACTCTCAACCCTTTGGGGAGATAGAGTCAATAGGCAGGGCAGGACAGGGGTTGAGTTCATTGTCACCCACTAGAATGAATAGCAAGGAGACAAAGAACTTAAGGGAGCTTATGAGATGCTTGAGTGAAGTGGAAGGAGAGGAGGGGAGGAGGAGTAAGGGAGAGGGAAGGATGAGGGGTGGAAGCCCCTGAGTACATCAAGGTGGGTCTAGATGGAAGGGAGGAGGCTGCACCCAGGAAGCTGGGGAGTGGTGGGGGAAGGTTAGTGGAAGGGAGGGTAGGAGTAAAGGGAGGGAGAAGGACAGTAGAGAGGAGTAGAAGGTAGGGGAGGGAGGAAAGGAGGACTAGCAGAGGAAGGAGATCAGAGGTAACTAAGGAGAGATGGAAGGCAGTTACCCGAAGTAATTGAGCAGACATACAGGTGCTATTAAAGCAGTCAGCTATACCCAGTGGGGATGCCAGTAGTGGACTGGGGGTGTACTAAACACAGGAAAAGAGGGGGGTTCTGGTGGAGGGGAGTATGGGAATTACACATAGATAAAGGGAAGCTAAAAGTAAGGCCTAGACCTCTCCACTGGTGAAGGGGAGTAAGGGATTACACTCTGCTAGGGAGTGGGCTAAGGGAAAGGACTGCACCTTCCCACTGGTGGATGGGAGTATGAGAGCTGCAGTCAGCTAAGGAGTTAGCTGAAGTAAGGATTGCACCCAAGAGGGGTGGTAATACTAGTACTATGAAATGAGGATGTGAGTTGCACCCACACAGGGAGAACAATAGTTATGACTTAGGAAGTGTAGAACAGAGACGCGGTAGGGAAATGTGGTAATGCTAACCTACAGCAGACAATATGAACTGAAAGTAAATGAGTTCCGAGTAGTAAAATAGTGGTAAATAAATGAGAAGTAAATTAATAAGCAATAAATTACTGGACTGGTTAGTGGACCATCAAAACAGCAATGAAACGATATTGATCAACAGAAGGCAGAATAATTAGTAGTATATTAATTAGCAAGAAAATTAAGGAAGAAAGAACACCGCATTTAGCAGATCATAAACTGTATCAGTGAGTAGCCACCTACAGGTATGCCATATTATCCTGCCATTGTATATAATACTTTGTGGTTTACTTAGTTTGCTCAGTTTTCTAAGGTAGAAGAAGGCAAAAGACTCATCAAGTCTACCTTCCCACACCGTGTGGGAAATTAGGTGCCCAGTAAATATTTATCCAATTTAACTCTGCTCAGCTTTTGTTGCATCTACTATGGTCTGTGATACTTTATTCCCGAGCGTTACAGCCCTAATTGTGTAGAAGAGCTTTCTTTTGTGTTTAGCTGCCCTGGGCATGAATAATTGTTTGCTGTTGCACCTTAGGATGTTAGGTTTGTTGGCATACTTAACATCACATTCCACCATTAGTCATTTATCGTGGAGGATGTTAAACAGTAATAGAAGATCACTCCTTATCGTCTTGTCTCTAAGTCATATAAATTAAGTTCCTCACACCTCTCTGTATGTGAAAGATTATGTAACCTTGGAATAATTTTGGTTATGTTTCTTTGGACACTGTCAAGGAGTTTCTTATCTTTTGTAAGATATGGTGCCCAAAAGCAGCTCCGTAGTCAAGATGTGGCCTGATGTATGACTTATATAAAGGTAAGATACAAGCTTCCTGCCTACAAGCAAATAATCTTTTTACAGCTGTTAATATCTGATTTGTCCTTAGAGATTTGTCTGCAGTGTTCCCCTGGTAATAACTGGTCATTACTTAAGACACCTAAGTCTTTTTCTGATTTAACATGCTTCGACTCCTTACCATTTAAATAATATTGTATGTATTAGTTTCTAACCCCAAGGTGCATTATGACGCATTTATCATCATTAAAAGTCATTTTGTTGTGCTTAGTCCATTTCTCCAGAGGTGATATCATTTTGAAAGGTCTGGATTTTATCTATAGAATTAACTTCACTGCATAATTTCGTATCATTGGCAAATTTGCTGATGTGTCCAGTTTTCTGTTTATGTAGATCCAATATAAAAATTCCAAAAAGAACGGGTCCTGGGACAGAGCCCTGGGGAACCCCACTAGTGACTGCGATTGGGTTTGAGTAGGTATCTGAAATTCTGACCACCTTGTTAACCCTGCAGTAATTCATATAATTATATATGAATCAGTTTTCATACCATACATTTTATCAACAAGAATTCTATGTGAGACTTTATCGAATGCCTTTTTCAAGTCTAGGAAAATAGTGTCAACTGGGTTGCTTTGGTCCAGTGATTTACTAGCCTTCTCATAAAAGCTGATGAGGTTCGTAGTACACGAGCTACCTTTTGAAAATCCATGTTGTTTTAAATCTTTAAATCCTCTAGTTTCCAATTCCCCATCTATTCTATTTTTAAGAATTCTTTCCACAGTCTTACAGATTACTGAAGGTACACTAATGGGACAGTATTTACCTGCTTCTTTATTACTCCCTTTTTTCATGAATTGGAATAACTATTGCTTGTTTCTCCATTCCACTGGTATGTCACCTTGATCTAAAGTACCATTATAAATTAAGAGGGATGGAGACTGGATATGCAGTGTTTTTCAGGAAGTTCAGATTAATACCATTCAGCCCTACTGCTGTATTAGGTTGAATGGCTTTTATAACCTCAATTACTTCATCTTTGCTGATCTCATTAGCTTTGGGCAGGGAGTTTGTATTAATTGCTATGGTCTCCTTGTCATTAAATACAGACCCAGAAAACTAATTACATTTATTAGCCATGTCCATATTGCTTGTTAATTCCTTTCATCATCATTCAATTTATTAATACTGTGATCTTGGTTTTTATTATTATTGATGTAGGAAAAGAAAGCTTTGGGGATTTTAGTGACTGCAAGCTTGACTTCAATTTTCCTTCTTTCCTTCCTGATTAATTTTTTTGTTACTTTGAGTTCCTGTTTATATTGCATGCTGTTTGAGTGACTTGGGTATTTTTTTATTCATTTGAATGCCTTTTCTTTCTTATGAATTTGTGTCCTAATTGTATTATTTAGCCATTGTGGAATTGTTTCCCTTTTTATTATGTTTTTTTTTTAATTGGGGCATATAGCTTTTCGAGCTCAGTAATGATGGATTTGAATAACTCCAAGCATTGTTCTATGCTTGAATCACTGAAAAGTCTCATCCAGTTATAACCAGCTATTGCTTTACTAATTTTATCAAAGTTTGCTTTATTATAGTTATAGCTAGTTCATCCTATATTAGTTTTATGCCTATTGATTTTAAATAAGATTGAATTATGGTTGCTATTCCCTATTGGGTCCTTAGTGCTAAAGTTGTTTATATCCATGGAAAAATTAGAATAAGATCCAGGATGTTATTTCCCCAGGCTGGCTCATGGACTATTTTTTCCAGCCCAGCCATGATGAAAGAATCAAGGAATAGACTGTCCAGTGAAGATCTGGTCATTAATTCCTCCCAATCAATCCCTGGGAGGTTAAAATCTCCAACCACAACCACATCGGAGTTTGCTGTCAACTGTTCAATTTCAGTAATTGATAATTGATCATATAGTTTAGGTCTGAAGCAGGGGGTCTGTAGAAATTGGCCAGTATGAATTGTTTACTATTTTGCTGAGTTATTTGTACACATACATCTTCTATTTCTATTGTGTTGTTTAGTAACAGATGTTCAGCAGCAGTTATTTTATTCGAGACATACATACAGACACCACCACCATTTTTATCACCCCTATTTTTGTGATAAAGGGAATAACCAGGAATTGTGTTTAACCAGTTCGAAGGTTCGTCCCACCAGGTTTCGTATAAAGCTGCGATGTCAACATAATTTTCTAGTAGAAATCCCTGTCAGTTCTGATATTTTTGCCAGATTTAGGCTTCTAGTATTTGCTACTACTATGTTGTAGCTGTTATGCTTTTTTAAACTATAGTTAGAAGCCGTCTCTGTTTGTCCCCTGTCATTTAGTTTAAACAGTTCTCAATTGTGGCCGCGATTGACTTGCCTAGCACAGCAGCTCCCTTTTTGCTGAGGTGGAGGTCATCCCAGCTAATGAGACTCTGGTCAGATGAAAATTTTTCCCAATGGGTGATGCATTTCACCTTTTCCTGTAAGCACTATTTGCGGAGCCATTCATTGACTTGCTTAACCTTTTTTTGCTTAGTCATACTGGATCTGGGAACCAGTAGTATTTCAGAGATGCAGTATTCTCATCCTCCCTGTTTTAGTGTTGTTGCCAGGTTGATATAGTCTTCCTTAATGTTATCTACTGTAAATTTATTGATATTGTATGTTCCAACATGGAGTACCATCAGTGGGTTACTACCCGCATTCTTAAGAATATTGGGGACCATTCTATCAATGTCCCTAATCCATGCACCTCTATAGCTGGAGCAGGTTGTGTTCACTTTGTGCCTCTTACAGATGTAACTGTCAGTGTATTTGATAATGGAATCCTCCAATATGATAACCTGTCTCTTGTTTTCAGGGGTGGGCTAAATGGCCTCCATACCATTTTCTATGATGATCTCTTGCTCCAAGCTTATAGTCTGAGCTGGTATGGTAGGAACATCTGCTCTATTTTCAGCAGTAGCTGGTGTATTTATTAAGGGTTTGAAGCTAGGACCTGCTGGAGTGGTACCCCCTTCCTGGTTAGATTTATGAATTTGAGCAGTGATATTTAAAATGTGCTTTTTATTGGGAATATTCCCTGTGATATTAGTAGTGGGAGTGTTGGATTTATTGGTGGGAACCTTTATCCCAATATCATTACTAGCGGTAATGTGCTTCCTAGTGGAATCTGAGATTGGGTTAGTTGTACCAGGAGTCGGTTGTTCACTGCTAGAGGTGAGAGGGGAAAATCTATTATGGGTTGGTATGTTGAAATCCATACATTTACTGCCCTTCTTATGTTTATTCTTATTCATCACAGGGCTCCATTCCTCATCATCTCTACTACTACTTGCTTCCCTAACCCTTTTGTGGGATTCCTCCTGTGATTTATTAAACTGTTTGAGAATCCCAGATGTAGTAGCTGTCCTTTCAGCAGAACTAACTTTGCTATTAATATCCTTATTTCAGATATCTTTAAAGGTGCTTTCCAGTTCTCCAGTCCTAGCTATTAGTACCTGAATTTCAAGGCACTGCTCGCACTTAAGGAGAGCAAAGCCTGACTGATGTTCTAGACAAAACTTGTTGCAAATAATGCACAATATAGCTACCTCCCCCAAACTGAGGGTTACAAATCCTTCTGTCAGATCCATGGTGCTTTTAAGTGAGGTGTCTGTTATTGTTATCCCCAAAGTTTTTAGTTTTTTTTTCTGCTACTGATTTTTTTGCCTTTTTTCATTTGGCTGCCTCAGTTTGCTCCCCTTCTCATCACCACATCAGATTGGGGATTCCAGCCACTGTCCGCCTCTACCCGCGTAGTCCCAGGCACCCATATACCCCTGCAGTTGTACCCTCCACAGCAGGGCAGCAGGAAGCCCCCCAGACTCCCCACGGAACACGGATCCAGCCTTTTGGGTGCCCGGCCACTGGGAGAGGCTCATGGACGGCCATCAAGCCACTCAACTGGGTGCCTGTTTTCTCCACTGGGAACTGGAGGCGTGCAATGATGTCATTGGAGGGGGCACACACGCGTCCGCATGCCCTCCCTCTGGATGTCTACCTTCAGCTCCACCCCTAAGTGCAGTGAGCATGTAGTCTCCCAGCCTCTGCCAGGAGGCAACCACGTACTGACTGCCATGGAACCTCCCTCCCCGAAGAAGGAGAGCAGTCCTTCAGACGCTCAATCCTTCTCCTCCCCAGCCAACCCCCAGCGACCCATGCTCATTCCCGAACACTGGTCGCCGGCATGGAGCGAGGTGCGGCGACCAGCACCTCAGCCCTCAGCGCCACTGGGACAGCGTTATCCCCAAAGTTAGTTGAGACTTACCCAGTGTCTCAGCTTCCCAGCCTGACATCGCCCGGGACACACTAGTGTTTTCGTGGCCCCTCGCTCACCCGGCTTGCTAGAGCAAAGCCTTTTCAAGAGCTGTTACCAGAAGTAAGTGGGGCTCTAACTTCAGTTTTGGTGCTGATATACTGTCTAAAAAAACAGTGTTTAAAAACACTTTTTGGTAACAATCTGCCTGCAGTAGCTCAGTGTTAGCTGTCTATGATCCCCAACAAATGATCTCAGTCTCCCAATAACCCTTGTAGATCCTTATGTGGCACAGAGGACTAGGACAATCCACCACAATCCCAGAGAACCTTGCAGGAGTGCTACTGAGTGTCTTTGGATGGAAAGGCCCCCTTGCCTATTTAGATTGGGACACAGCTAAATTCCACTGTTTAACACAAATTACATCAAGTTTCATAATCGAATTTACCATCTCTCACCCGAGGTTTACTTACTACACCTGTTAATAGCCACACACTCAGACCCACTCGTTAGTACGAGCCTTTTCAAGACCTGCTGCCAGAAGTAAGTGGGGCTCTAACTTCCGGTTTCAGTGCTGGTATACTGTCTAAAAAACAGTGTTCAAAAACACTCTTTGGTAACAATCTGCCTGTAATAGTGCAGTGGTAGCTGTCTATGATCCCCAACAAATGAACTCAGTCTCCCAATAACCCCTGTAGATCTTTTTGTGGCACCACAATCCCTGAGTGCCATGCAGGAATGCTACTGAGTGTCTCTTTGGATGGTACTGTTCTTCTTTTCACAGGTAGGGAGAAGCTGACACCACTAGGAATGTGAAGATAAATTCCGCAGCTGCTCCCCATTGAGGGAATCCAGTTTATTCCTGGTATGTATTTAGCTTTTCTGTACGCTAGCTCTGTTGATTGGCACCACTTAACGTTATAGATGAGATATTTTTCTCCTCAGCCTGTATGTAGATACATTCCACAGGTACTAGAGAACTCTGTTATGCTGCATGTTGTGTGTAAAAGTTTGAGTTGCTCAATACCAATATCCTGCTGTAAACCTTGTATGGAAAGAAACATAATAAAAAGCATTAACCACAAAAAATTTGCAAAAAAATGTAAAAAAAAACTCTTTCCAGCTAACATGGAAACACAGAAACATAAAATTTATCAGCAAATAAAGACCACTTGGCCAACCTGGTCTATCCATTTTACTCTGCCTGCAGTATTTCCATAGACTCTACCTGATCTCTGGTTCTTTATCCCTCCCCCCATTCTTTTCCAGTAAGATTTATTTATCCCATGCATTCTTGAACCCCACCACTGTTTTCACCCCCACCACGTTGGCTGGTAGGCTATTCCAGGAATCCACCACTCTATCTGTAAAGAAGTCCTTATTCACATCTCTCCTTAATCTAAACCCCCCCCATTTCATAGTATGATCCTTTATTTTTGTGCACTTTTTTTCCTTAAAAGTACTTTCTTCCTGTACTTTATTTACCCTTTTAGGTATTTAAAGGTTTTGTCATATCCACTCACCTTCCAGGGTGTACATATTGAATTCCTTTAGCCTCTTTTTGTAAGGCTTTTGATGTAGAAACTGTACCATTTTAGTTGCCCTCCTCTGGACCACTTCCACTTTGTATATGTTCTTCTGGAGACATGGCTTCCAGAACTGGACACAGTATTACAGGTGAGTTCTTATCAGTGATCTATATGGAGGCAGTACCACCTCACTTCTTCTGCTGGTGATACCTCTCCCTATGCACCCCAGCAACACACTAGGCCTCCCAACTGATTTGTTGCACTGCCTGGCCACCTTCAGGTCAGCACACATTATTATCACCAGATCTCTTTCTTGCTTGCTGGTTGTCAATAACGCTCCCTCCATTTTGTGCTGTGACCCTGGATTTCTGTGCCCAAGTGCACTATTTAGCACTTTTTCACTTTGAAACCCAGTTGCCATATTCTTTTCTACTCCTCGAGTTTTCTCAAGTCTCTGTTCAATCTCCCACCTTCTCAACCCCACCCCACCCCCACTGGAGTGTCCACCCTGTTGTGGATTTTGGTGTTATCTGCTAAGAGGGAAACTTTCCCCTCCAGCTCATCTGCGATGTCACTTATAAAGACATTAATGAGAACATTAAAGTGGACCAGACCCAGCGCTGATCCCTAAGGCACCCCGCTGGTCACTCCCCCCTCCTTGGAGTGAACTCCTTTTCTACCACCACCCTGTGTCGCTTATCTCCTAACCAATTTCTTACCCAGTTAAACCCCTTTAGACCCACTCCTTAGCTACCCAGCTTGCTTACTAGTTATCTGTGTAGAATGATGTTGAAAACTTTACTAAAATGTAGGTAGGCCATGTCCACTGCTCCACTCTGATCTTTTTCCATGGTCACCCAATCAAAGAAATCCTTCAGATTCATTTGACATGACCTCCAACCCACAACACATGGCACAGTATAATTTTTTTGTAAATTTTGACTGTAGTTCTCCCTTTTATCCAATTTTGTTTTTGGCTGTCTGGCCAGAAAGAGGCTGCACTCCTTATCTGTCCCAGGTCCTACAACCAACCACATCCCCTCTGCCACTTCCCCAAGCTGCCTGGTTCAAAGGAACCAAGACTTTCACCTTCCCACAGGACCTAATCACCCTGAGACCACGGACGAGACTTAAGCTGGAGTCATTTTGGCAATGAGTGGAGGCTGAGGTCTGGCTGTCATGCTGCATTCCATGTCACAGGGATTTTATTCTCTGTCTTTTCCCTGGTGGTATGACCATGCAATGACAGCAAGCACATGGATATGCATGCTCCCATACATGGTGCACCAACATCTGTTGTTGCCCACCCCTACGTGTGTGGTCCAAGGCTGGTGTTCTTGCAGCCTCCACTGGGAATTGTCATATTACTGGATGCCACAGTCCTCCCACCCTAGAGGAGAAGAACAGTCCCACAGATGCTCATCCTACCTTGCCCTGGTCAACCTTCCCCCCAATGACTCAAGCTCTTTCTAAAACTTGGGTTGTCTATGCCACAAGGAATAGCACTACTACTGCACAGGAGGGCTGGCCTTGTAGTTCCCCCTTTAATCTATTTTTATTTCTTTCTTTAGTTCAAAAGTTTTACCATGAAAGACATGCTGAGCTGGTATCAAGCTTGTTTTCAGATGCATTCTTGAAGTAGCAGCTGTAGCTGAAGTTGTGGTTTGGATGTAACTGGAAATGTGCTAATACCAATTCAGCATTTCTTTCCTGGTAAAAATGTTGAAATAAATAAATAAATAGATACATACTTACATGATACATCAAAAAATGACATCATTTACTTTTTAGCAAAATTTATTTTGTCATATCATCAGTATACCATATTGTTTTTCATTTTATTTCATGCCTGATCTGAGATTTTCTAGTTAGCATAACAATAAGACATTCAGACAAGTAACCTAAAACTTAAACTGCAGTATGGTAAAATTCTACTCAAAATAAAGACATTTAATTCATTTTGCACCGTTGGATGCCCATAATGTCTACATCACTGTGCTTTTGCACTGCCACATAGGTAAAATTCTTCAAAACAATGTGGCTCAGCAGTAATCAGGTTCTTCAATGTACTATCTGACATTAAAGCAATAATGCACTCCACGGTGTAGGTAGTGTTGTGGTGTGATAACGTTGCACCTGTCGTCATTAGACAAGAGGCCACAGGCGAAGTGAACTAATCACCCCAAAAGTAACATTATCCCAGCACAACACACACCCCAAGGACATTATTCTATTATACAATGGCTTGTTGGTACTAATAAAACAAAAATTTTTTTACAAAAAGTCTTAAAAAGTATTTTACAATTTCATTTCTCAATGGTTAGGCACAATGAATACAGAAACAGTCCCACTGTAATGTTATTGTGTGTCTGCTATCTCCTGCTGCACCACCTCCCAGGAAAGTACAGCAGTCCACAAACTAAAGATCCCAATATGGAACTGGGTAATATTTTTTTTAATTAGTAATTTTTTTTTTTTGAATGGGTTTAAAATCAACCACAGGGTGGCTGAGGAACCGTAATACCAGTTACGGGTTGTTTGAGCACTTACTGATTTCCAGGAATGCAGTACAGTTTTGTGCACTCCCTATTTGAATGTGACTGTCATTTTATCGATAATTTGTTTAATTTACAATGTTCATGGTAACAGTGCATGAGTTTGAAAAAGTGAGCGGTAATCACAGGACTGTGGCAATCTGAAAGGCCTCGTGCTCCTGCTGGCGTGGAAATTGAAATGATGTCTAAAATGACATTATTATTTTTTAGTTAAAACATCTGTTTATAGTCGGGATAATGTTGGTGAATATTTCTTTAGATTGTTTTGCCTGGCAAGTTGTACATATTACTGTGCTGATGGACCAGCGGACACATATATTTAAATGGCGTCTATATTGACTTTTTTTTTTATGAAAATGGACACACTGTGTGTCAATGAGGGACAGGGAGTTATTCCACTATATCTGCTGGAAAAATGAGCAACATAGGACAATATTTCACTGTCATATGGCCAGCGATCACTAGCAGCCGAGTCGGAAGCACTGTAGGTTAAAGGCGCTTGAGAGTGTGAATGAGAATGTGGGATTGCACTGTCAAGCAGCTACATTGTAGTGACTTCTTGTTTTCCAAAACTCTCTGGTCAGCCTAGTGCTGGGACTACAGCTGTGATGTTGTGCTGCGATAACATGATGCTTACAGTCCTAATAGTCACCAATGGTTTTGTCTTTGTTTTGTGATGGTATAATATGAAATTAACAATTATCAATAATAATTATTGATTTGCTATCATTAACATTGATAGTGTAATAGTAACAAACTTTCTTACTGATGACAAAGGACTACTCTCCCTGCACAGGATGACAGGCATTAGTGTGTAATCCTCTGGCTATTAGATATAGTAGGGCAGAAAAAGATGTTTTTATAGTGCTGTGAGAAAAAAGACAACTGTGCAGTACATTAGCAGGTGAAAAAATAAATTACAGTGTTAAACATTTAGTATAAATACACAACATTTTCAAACCTACTACAGTGTATGGGAAATATCTAATACCTGATTGTAATGATAGCATCTAATGCTCATCTACTTAACAAATGTTTTAAATAGACATTACCACCTTTACTCACATATAGTCTCACTGTTTATGTCCTCACACTGTCTCAAAAAGTTATTTCGCACAGCAACCATAGCATCATATAGTAAAGTATAAAAAACACATTTTGACAGTATAGGTGCTCATTCAAAGTATGACACTGTGTGTTGCAAGGCCATGCATCATTGAATAATGTAGCAATGTGACATCTGTGGCCCAATATTTAACACAGTTTCACTACTCAAGAACTTGTTTTAATAGCACCCAACCCAGTAATACGCACCGTATGATGTAGTGGAATTTGCACCACTGCAAATAGTCATAGTACTGCATTTTACATGTGGTGAGACAACTTCCATAGTGCTATATAGAAATGTACGATATTCATAGTGTGACACACAAACAGTCCCATTATTCACTGTATTATTACTTTTATCGACATTCCCTCAGTTCATGATCACCTTTTAAAAATACACATATCTGACAGTGCACTGAACAGCATCACACTGGATTGTAGAGGTAAGTATGAGGCTGGCAAGGCTGAAGACAGACACACTGCACAGCTTATTTGGTTTAACTGGGAAAAGGGGGTCATGAAGATTACATAAGGTATTATTTTAACTTGTACATTGAGAAAAAACAAAAAAATCATAATTGGACACTTTCTTATTGCACACCATTTAGGTCACTACAATATTCTCCACCATGTTGTGTTTTTAGGTGGTTGGGTATCTGCTAGTGATCAAGCGATTGCCACCCTTATAAGGTCACAGCACAAATAAAGTAAATAATGTCAGCAGTGATTCGCCCCCACAACAAACAAAAGAAAGTGGTACTGGCTTTATTAAGGGGTTGCACACACCCCAGACAATTGGAACATTTGCAGTGAGTATGCCAACAGACAGTGCACTCCCGTCTCACACAGTAAGACAGCAAGGTGTAGTTATCAACAGGAGCATTGATCACCATGAATGTTGACAACCATAGTGGTACTTCTCAAAAGCATGCAGATAATAGCAACAACAGATTTCACTACGTGGTGGGCTGCCGGCTTGACCTGCTCACCTCCACATGTTCAAGAGCAGCAGCTTCCCGGGCTCTATTAAAGCAAACAAGTCAAAAATGATCACATCAATAGATGAAATATCAAGGTAAAAGTGTTTTCTTTAAAATATCAATTTCTAATACTACATCATTCATACAACTATCATATGAACACACATATCTCTTTCTACGGAGACAGCTGTCTCTCCAACTAGATGTGTATGTTGTTAACTCAGTATTACATGCATCTATTAAGTCTTCTCATCTGCAAAAGCCACACAAAGTTGAAATGTATGACACCATGTATATATCTTTTTCCAAGACAAATGTCCATCCAATCCAGAACAGTTAATATAAGAAATTCATGTTTTTTTCTTGTTGATTCCCTAACACTGTTTCTTCAATAACGTTTCTAAAGAAAACTCAGAATATATTATTGGTAGTATGTAGCAGAACAAGCAGTGCCACCCATCAATCGTCAATACTTATAACATTGTCATAATGCATATTTGTTACACAGAAACATCCTAAAACATTACATGTACCTTCAATCTACATACATGCATACCTAATTATATGACGATCTGTTCCTTAAACAGTTTTAAATGTGAGTTATTATAATAAGAATAACACACAAACACGATAATGTTACTGTTCACTCAATGACCCTCTAGCTGAATATGGCGGCCATTTATGTGTTATTAAACATATTACCCCTACAGGGCTATTAAACACCATTAACAAACATGTAGATATTCTTTACTGTCCATTAATAACTATTGCAATAATAAAAATGAAACATTGGCAGGAGATATAGAAATAGTAAGTGAATAAGATCTAGGGACATGTCATAATTAGCAACAGATAATTAAGCAGCACACCATTGAATACCACTGAGACACCTACAACATTACAATTGGTTATCTATTACTCATTGTACATTAAACTCCACCACCAAAAGTAGCAGAGGAGAAGACCTCCCCCCCCACAACACCACATCTACCGCTATGGACATACATCCATTCTCAGATTCATGAAGAATAGTATTCCGCACTCATGTAGTAATACCAGTTTGTTATAGTAGTAAAGGATCTTCTGCCATGGTGGCACTGCACATTCACTAGACTTGGTTAACACCTTTTTAGTATTTTGGGTGGAATATTCAAAATGGTTTTACCATCAGCAATCTGCGTTTGCACATGCGCAAAATTCCACCATTCTGCGATATTCAGTAGAAGACAGTTCGCCACTGAAAACAGGCTGATCAATAGCGCAATGCAAATGAATGCATGCTCAAGTGGAGGGAGAAGCCGCATGAACTCCAGAGCCCGATATTCAGCTGGGCTGCAGAGTTGATAGTAGCCACAACCCAGCCAAGCCTCCACGACTTGGAGGCAAAAAAAAAAACCTTAGTAGGGGCACACCACAGGTGAGCTGCTGGATTGCAGGGTGAAACACAGCTGCTACCACCTGTGCTGGTCCCCAACCCAGTCCCTGTGCCCCCCTGCAGCCTGATTGCGGGCACCCAACTGTAAATCCTCCCCCCCTCCCAGTGGCCCGACCGTGGGCATTGTGTACTCCCCAACACCAGGCGATTCGCTTGCAGCACTGTACTCCCCGATGTGTCCTGGTGGTCCAGTGGACGAAATGCCTAATCGTGGGCAGTAAGTTTAATAACTCCCCTAAAGATGGCCTGGTGGCTGGTGTCCCCCCACCCACCCACCATGAAGCTTCAGTACCCCACTCATCCCCTCACAGGCAGCGGGCAGCATCATCCCACCACCTGCCGCCCGTCAACTGACTGCCATTAAGGCTGCACACCCATTGGTGCAGACCAAGAGCCAATGGGCATGCATCTCATACTGTACATCACAGTCAGATTTTGAATCAATTCATTCATTCAAAATCTGAACTGTAGATGTACGGTATGAACTACATACCATTAGCTGTACTCACCAATGGCAGTGCAGCCCTGCGGGCAGTCGGTCAGCGGGTGGTGGGTGTTTGGCATGGGATGTGGGGGCACCACCAGCTGCTGGGGGTGAGGTGGTGGAGCTTAGCGAGTGGGTGGTGTGGGTGGTACAGTACCCACCAGGGCTACGTTCAGGGAGGGGTTATTAAACTTACTACCTGCGATCGACCTTTTCGGTCCACTGGATCAGCAGGGATACATTCGGGGGGGCCACATTGCTGCCCATGATCGAGTTGTTGTGTGGGAACAACCATGCCCAGGTTCAGCTCGAGTGAGGTGCTGCGGGTATTCTACACTGTTTTGTCTATGCTTGGGGTGCAGCAGGGCATTGTTCTCCAATGGCTGCAGCCTGTCAGGGCTTCCATCGCGCCAATTCCTCAGGGATCGGCAGACCTACATGGTAATGCCATGCAAATCACATTTAATCACATGCAAATGCCCCCACCTGCGGCTTGCATGAATTATACCGCTTGCATGTCACGTTTCGAATATCAGAATTTTTGCACATGGCGCAATGCTACTTATGCCACCGCAGAGTTGAATGCTCCACTCTGTGAACTTCCGGTGGTGCAAGTTCCACTGCACCATGCACAGTGGCTGTGTTTGGGGTGATATTCAGAGGAGTTGCTCAATAGCGTAACTCCTTTGAATATCACCCGGACGTCTAACTGTGCAACTATTTTGCACAACACAATGGCTTTGCGGCGATGAATGGCACAATTTGAATATCCCACCCTTTGTGTCATGAGAAACCCTCGTTTCTTATTTGTAAACAGCCTAACAAATTTGTGATAATAAAGTCTTACCATCGGAGTCAATCAAAATGACACTTTCGGTCTCCGACTGACCACCCTCCACAGCTTGACTCTGTGCTGGCACTACCTCATGTGAAGCTGGGGGACACCTCCGATGTTCTACCATGAACCAAAAAAAAAATATTTAAGTGTTAGATGTGAATCACAGTACAGTTTTGAAAGACTTACAACAACAGTAAATCAGCCATGACATACATAACATTGCTTCTAATTATACAGACCACAAGCATTATGGTCACTTATTATAATAACAATTCTATATTTCTGTGCAGAGGCCCAGCACACCATTATCTACATAGTCTGTAACTCGTGGGGCATCAGACACTATTGATATGTACATTTGTATGTGTCTGTCTGTGTATTGAGCATTTCGGTCCACTGAACTAGCAGGTATACGTTCGAGAGGAGTGGTGGGTTTATTACACTTACTACACATGATCGGCCATTTCCTTCCACTGGACCACCAGGAACCGTTCATGAGGAGAGGGATTGTTTTATTACACAGTATTACAAGACTTGTGCCAAGTTTTATACCACTACATCACAATAACTAAACAGTAACATATTGTTCTCTCAACATACCATAGTAGTAGGTATGATATGTATAAATGTTCTATTTTCTGGCATGGCTATCTTAGCAAGCTCTGGTTTTGTGAGTGAACAACAAGCACAGTAAATAAATGAAAGAATTAGGTTACATGTTTTCATAGTACATCCTTACATATAGTATTAACTATTTTAAAAGCGTTGTGAAATACAGGTTTCTGATTAGTAGCAAACACGTTATTAGCTGTATGTCAATCTTTGATTAACATATATGTAGAGACTAAGCACATACAAAACAATGTTCAACACTATTTACAAAATACTGCTATGATAATAGTAATAAGGCACTCTGAGTGTTTATATCAATGGTCCTTAATCACTGTGTTGGGGCATGTAGTTCTCGGCTGTGCCTCATGCACGTCCACCAATAAACACTGATTTACAGCGTTGACATAATCCCTCCTCATGTCTTATTGCTTAATCATGCAGTATGCAATTATTTTTACAAATTCTGAATACATGCACAACTATTAGGAAGAAGTTGTGCTGGTTGTGCTACTGATTGAGTAAGGTGCTCCCCCGCAGCTGGCTTGCCAGCAGCTTCCCAAAGCTTCAGTATGCGAGGTAGTACCAGCACGTATCATTGTCCGGTATCCCCTCACGTTGTTTCAAAACATAGAAATGTTGGCACAACAGCTTCCACTTCTTCTTTAACTGTACCACTCTTATTCTTTACTTTTAAAGCTATGTACAGATAGCTGTTTATGTCTCCACATCGAATCAGTTTCGGTTGTACTCCTCATCAAACCTTCGGTTTCCTCTAGCCTGGACTGCCTCAAGCAGTGCACACACCTCTCGTAAGGTCCACTGCCTCATTCTGTCAGTTTAGAATTGTTTAGTTCTGAAATACAAACAGAAACAAATATCTACATTAGTATCATGTAACAATATAAATCATTTCTTAAACGAATTCCATAGAATACTAATTAAATTAAAGAGCACATGTCCTTCAACATAGCAGAAACACACCTCAATAGCATTATGCAGGGCCTAGAAAGGATTCAGCCACCTCAACAGTAACAATAACGGCTGCTACACTATGGTGTCCCACCAGCATACAATCCAGTAGTCTCAGGGGTGGGGGTCTACTGCATCGAACATCACATTGGATACACCATCACACATCCATGTCTACTACACTGAACTGTTCACACACCATAACAAAGTGATGTTGAACACAGATGAACCACACATTGCACAACTGTGCAGACACCTAGAAATATACTTAATAAATGTGAAGACAGCTAACAAACCGATTGAAAGTTAAATAGTATGATAATTCCATTGTACATTCATGGTAGCTATATACTAATTACTACCCATATCTGCTACATTCAAAATAACTCTATTTCCTGACATACCAGTAAAGAAACATATACATTGAACAGCACCACTGTGTTTTATTGTTGTTGTACACATACCATACTGTGACAGCTACAATACTGTAAGACCACACTAAATGCTACAGTCATTTAACATACTCAAACTATATACAATTATAAAAAGGGTCTGAGAAATGGAGCTTTCTGATTGGCTGCAAACATTCTAACAGCCTAATGTTAATCTTTTATTAACATACATGTAGAGCATAATCATATGCTGAACAAGGTTTAACACAGTTTAAAAACATTTTTGTATTATAATAGCAATAAGGCACCCCCAGGGATTATGTTAATGGTCAGTTAATCACCCTCTAGGGGCATGTGGCACTTTCGTCTACCTCGTGCTACAGTACACCCCTGAAGGTGATTAATGACCATTAACATAACCCTGGTCGTGTCTATTGCTTAATTATTAAAAGCTTCTCAGAAATGCTGCAATCTTATTGGCTATTAGGATTCCAACAGCTCACATTAATCCATGTTATACTCTCGTATAGCCTGATCACCATGGTACACGGATTGCTCCTGTCAGCATTCCATCCTCTAGCACAGCTGAATGTGTGTAATGATGCATTCTGATTTTGAACCAGCATTCTTAAACTGCTGGTGTAAGAACTATTTTATTAAAAATCTCCCTGTAAATCAGGAAAACATTCATAATGGATACTTTTAACACTTTTCTTTTCGAAAACATTTTTATAATAGCAATAAGGCAGTCCCATGAGTTACATAAATAGTCAGTTAATCACCCCCTAGGGGCAGTATGGCACTCAGCTGCACCTTCTGCCACATTACACCCCTAGGGGTGATTAACAGACAGTTAATCTAAACCGTGGTCATACCTTATTGCTTAAATGTTGAGACATAACAACATCATACAATTGTGAACTGACAGCAGCAGAGTAAATTAGTATTGGTGTTTCTCCACTATCCTAATATAGCAAACCCATATATGTGGCATGTATGTGAGTGATGCATGCAGTTGATCTATTTTTTTACCACATTAATATAGTTCTGAAAAGAACCTTTGTGTATACTGTAGTATTTCCTAAAACAGTCTGACAATCTTAAAGGACTTTGAGGATTCCATCTCAAAGGTCTCTTGGAAAATGACAATTGCCAGCATGCGAGAAATGTACACCATCTGGTAGGAATAGCCAATCATTACAGTATTTTATTTCGGGGTGACGTATAGTATACATTCCATGCATCGTGAAAAGCAGTTATCTGTGCATTTACTTTTCTGCGAGCTCTGTCAATCAGATACATATGATGTTCTGCTTGCCAGACTCTACCCTCTGTAATATCTGAAAAAATTATAATACAGGCGGGCAACATAGACATAATAGAAGCAAGGTCCAATTTTGCCTCTGCAGCCTAAATCTACCAGCGTTTTGAGCCCAAATCATTGCCTCCAAGATGTATTAGCAGTATGTCAGGAGAGTGAGTTATCAAAGTCTGTTCATGGTTGGCATCAAGATGTTTCCCATCTCATGCCACCACGACCAAACCATCTTACATAGCAATTAGGGGCTGCAGGTCCCTCCCAAAATTACTATGAACTGCAAACTCAGCTGCTCGTCTTATGTAACTGCTTCAACTATCACAAAATCCTTTTGCTATTTTCTGCCATTCTAAGTTTTAAAACTCAGAACTGTATAGAAAGCTACGAAAGTCAAGTGTTCACCCTGCTGTGACCAGACAGCACTGAAAATCAAACTGATATTTTGCCTCCTTATTTCAAGCTAGCTTTACTGGGTTCAAGACAACACACAAATCAAATAAAAAACATTCCCTGCTGCTCTGACTTCATTAACCAATCAACAGTGCATTCAGTATTACTAGACCTATGTTCCTGCAAAAATCTGCACAGTGACAATTTTGAAAATGCATCCTTTTCATAGGCAGTTTTAAACAATCACAACATCAGAAAAAAGTCTGATTGGTTCCATTTTCTCATAGAACTCCACGTGCACTTTCTATCTACCTCCATTTGCAGCTGTATCTGTACAAGTTAGTACAAAAATGATTTCTCACTTTAAACTATTTTTTCTTAAGAATATAGCCTGTAAACAATAACAAATAACACTATGAGATTCAACATCAAAAAACGTTTTCATTAATAGTATTTACATGTTGTTATAAGTTTTTTTAATACTAGAAATAATCATTTGAAGATAGACTGTACTTACAGTTTCAAACTGCTCTCTCAGCAATATTGCAAATAGCTCCTGTTTACTTCTTCTTCAGTGTTGTCCGTCTCTGATTGGTTCTCAGAAATGGCCTGACAAATCTTAAATTACATTGCTAGACGTAGCTGTCAGTCAAACAGACTGTTTTCCTGATTCGATAATGAATGTTTTGGCACTCCCAAATGTTACATTAATTTTACTGTCGAATGCAAAGTACATTTGCGACACTTTCGATATGCGACAGTAAAATTTCTGCGAAATGTCGAAGTTCGACAGCAGTACTTTTTGACCATATTGTCGAATGCCTGACTAGAATTCTGACACTTCGATGCAGTATTTTTATGAGGAGTTTCGTGCTCACAAAAGCAATTTTCCAAGACTGTCTATTTATTGCCACAATTTCAGATTTAATGGAAAATAGCTAAATTTTCCGAATTATAAACATTATGTGCTGCATAGCTGCTTGAACTCAGTACACTTCAGATATGTAACATTTACAATGTTCAAGTGTGCATAACAACTGTGCAATGCAGACTTGTGAAACAGTTGTTTGTTGTAATTTTCACACAAAATCTAAACATAGCCATTTTAAGACCTCTCCTCATAACAGTGTCACTCTGATTGTTATACATGTGTACCATATAGTAATTTCTCACATCAACTGACCCAAAACGCATCACATAACCAGAAACACAATTTTGTCAAGATGTGAAAATGCAATTTGTACTATTCATAAGGTTGTGTGTTAAAAGCAAAATTGTAAATTCTCAACTGAAAAGTATGACAATACACAAACTTACAAGTGTACATCTGAACTGCACTGCGCAAGCTTGTAAATCAGAAATGTTTCAGAATTCTCACACCAATTTTTCGACATATTCATTTTAAGTCGTCTGCTCATAAACACAGGCACTGTAATTTTGTGACTCTCCCCCATACAGTTATTTTGTCAATACACTGCAGCATTGCACAGTACATGTGCAGAAAAACATTTTTTCCATGTTGTTAAAAATAACAGCTCCAATAGTGATACACAGGAGTACTAAAAACACAATGGGCTGGATATTCAAACTGCGCCATTCAAAGGCGCAAGTCCTTGCACTGCGAAAAAATAGATGTGCAGGGGTGTGTCCCGTGCGATATTCAAAGGAGTTGCGCTATTGAGCAACTCCTTTGAATATCGCTCCCCAGCCATAGCCACTGTGCATGGTGCAGTGGAACTTGCACTGGCGCAAGTTGACAGAGTGGAGCAGTCAACTGCGGTGTGCCAAAATACCATTGCGGCATCACGAAAATCAGATATTCAAAGGTGACATGCAAATGGGGCCATAATACATACCAAGGCACAGGGGCCATTTGCATGTCATTATAGTCCCATTTGCATGCCATTAGCATGTAGGTGCACCGATCCCGAGGACTTGCGCCTGGCGCCTGCCAGGGCAGCAGCCATCGAGGCTAACGCACCCTGCAGCCCGATCTCGGGCAGCAATGTAGCTCCCCACCCTCCTCCGTACATCTCCCTGGTGGGTCAGTGGACCGGGAAATGCTGTCAGCGGGCAGAAGTACCAAAACCCCCCACATCCCATGTGCCCAATCATGGGCAGAAGTATACAGAACCCCCACATCCCATGTGCCCGATCATGGGCATAAGTAAATTGCCCCCAAAACGTATCTCCCTGGTCCTAGTGTGGCCCCCACCCACCCACCACGAAGCCCCACCACCCGCTCCCCCATCGGCGGGCGGCAGCATCCCACCACCTGCCGCCCGCGCGCCCGCTGACTGACTGGCTGGTAGGGCTGCCGCCCGTGGTGCAGAAGCTGAACCCAATGGGCATGCGCCCATCACCGTATGACAGTCCAGATTTGTGAATGAATGTCATTTACAAATCTGGACTTGTCATGTATATTATGGCTGCATGCCCATTGGCTCTAGCTCTGCACCATCGGGCGTGCAGCCCTACGGCCAGTCAGTCAGCGGTGGTAGGCAGCAGGCGGTGGGATGCTGCCTGCTGGCTGCCGGGGAGGCGGGTGGTGGGTTTCATGGGTGGGTGGGGTGGGGCCACTGAGACACCAGGAGATGTTTTTGCGGGGCAATTTGCCTGCCCTCGATCAGGTACATGGGATGTGGGGGTTCTGTATTCTTTCTGCCTGCGATTGGGCACATGGGATGTGGGGGTTCTGTATTCTTTCTGCCCACAATCGGGCACATGGGATGTGGGGGTTCTGTATACTTTCTGCCCACGATCGGGCATTTCGGTCAACTGGACCACCAGGGATGTGAATGGGAGGGGGAGCCACATTGATGCCCGCGATCGGGCTGGGGGGCACTGGGACTGGGTTGGGGGCCAGCCACAGGTGGCAGCTGCTGTGTTGTGCCCTGCAATGCAGCAGCTCACCTGTGGGTGGCCCTCAACTTAAGCCTTTTTGTTTTGGCTCAAAGTTGTGCAGGCGCAGGTAGGGGGTTGTGCCTGCACAACTCTGCACAGCCCGACTGAATATCGGGCTGTGCAGTTTATGCATGGTTCCTCCCCCTCCTGTTGAGCATGCATTCATTTGCATTGCGCTGTTGCTCAGCCTGTTTTCAGTTGAGCAACTGCCTCCTGCTGAATATCGCTGAATGGCACAATGTAGGACTTGAGCATGCACAACCCTGTTGTGCATGGTGCAACCCTTTTGAATATCTGGCCCAATGTTGATAATATGCAGCAACGATATTGAAATTTTGTTAACATGCAAGCATACTTAGCAACTGTAGGAGACACAGTCACACAACAGTAATAGTGGCATGTTCTCTCTCTAATTGTAAACATACTAATTGTTACAGATTTGGTAATGAACACTATCACTCTCAAGTTTTGAGTCTACCATATAGTAAATTAGCATACTGACTATGCCATGACACGCTACATGGTAGAAAACACATTTTCGTCCACATGTAAAAGTGTCACTATCCTAATCATAAGTACACATGTGAAAAAAATCTTTTAAATGTGGACTAGAAATATTGAGAATGCACACTTCTGATATTACGTAGCAGCTGCGCAATGCACATTCATAAAAACTATTGTTTAGTTATGTGTTTACCAAATTGTTAACATACTTAATGTACAATTCTATCAATACACACTGTTATAATACATTTACTGAAGCCTATTCTAAAACTTTTTTTCTTCTCTCTCTCATACAGGTGCCTGATACTTCTGTAAGATTGCTTACTGTCACTGTCAACCATAATAGCAAAATATGCCAACTAAATACAGATGTAGATGTGTCTCAAAATGAGAGCGGTATAATAGTACTACACTGTTGTATAAGGGCAACAAACAAAACAGTAAAGGCACACCAAAAAACGAACATCGCAGAGCTTTACTGCAACTGTGACCCCTACATCAAGTCACTGCACAACCAAACGAAATTCCTTAACAGAAAAGAAAACATGTATACCATCACAAATGTTGTGTCGATCTGTGAGACGAAACACAACTATTTTGAGTGTAACCATCAAGAAACGCTCAAAACAACACCGTAAACTCAAAAACAGTGATTTACAACTCAGAAAGAGAAAGTATTTCCGATCACTAGCAAGTAAAGCTAAGATCGAAAGACTTATCGCTGCTGTGCTACGGCACACCTGCAAAAAGAGCAAGAGTCACCTTTCTCTGATGAATTTACGTCTTAAAGTACGAACTTTTGTCAACAGAGCACTGTTTGTACTACAACAATTGTGGCGTAAGATGTGTCATATGCTTGAACAATTCAGGAAACTTGTATATACCATTAAAAAAAGGCTTCAACAGTATCCTTGTTTGACTGTTGACAACTTCTGTCATGTTTTCATAGGACAGTGGCTGCACACACAGCACTCAGAAGCATATTTCTGGGAAGAGTCTTATCATTACTTAACAAAAGAACAGACGTTCAGTATTGATGAGTCCGGCAAACTAAAAAATGTCCTCAGTATCTCTGATGACAATCAATTGGATACTGATAATGACTGTGATCCAACCACACTCTTCAATAAACGGCACTGCCTGACATGGTCATGTGATGATACCTGCAACCATAGGCAATCATCATTTCAAAACTAGAACACTTTGTTAACCTATTTGTAATAACAGATCGCAAAGAGAGACATAAACTGTTTACAAAAATTGACCATTGTGAAATCCGGCCACATACTGGACTCATGGGTCACTCACTTGCATGTCTCAATAGTGGTGTTTGTGATAGTATTTTTCACAACATGCGGATGCTTGCAGTGCATCAAACAGGCATGCGAAACTTTGTCTACAGAGTATATGAAGTACAGCGAGCTGTACATCAGTACACTTGTTTAAATGACTTATTGCAGTCAGGTGACATGCAGGGTGCCATCACTTTCCTAAAAAAACTGCAACACATTACTTCTGTACCAGAAACAACTAATTTTCAGTGTAACACTTCTGTAGAAAAATCTGTTTCAGTGTTGAAAATGACATTCTGAAACAGTGCGGAAGAAATTGCTAAGTTTGAGGTTGCAAAGTCTCAGAAGTTTGATTCTGTATGTGTCATGCAACTGTTTGTGCTAAATGAAACAAACAGTCACAGTCCAACCTAGAAACCTTGTCACCATACAATGACATGTGGTTCCACCTAGCAGCATTCTTGCTGCTGAAATCTGACTTTCACTTACAAGACACCATTGTGCTATGCAAACACTGTTTTTCAAAACTGAAGTGTAACACTTTGCCAGCAAGGTCAATGCTAAACAACACGGAAACAGATGTTACACCAAGTGAGATTTCAACATTGAATATGTTTGAACGTATTCTAATTCAGACAATGAAACCATTCCAAATGATTCTATGTCTGAACACAAAGAGACGGAACATTCCACAGAAAGAGCTTGTTAGATCTCTAAAGAGTTCTGTGATGTATCTACCACTTCCTCTACAGGAAAATGTTCAAGCAATCTCAACTGAAAATAGCTTGGTAATTCTTGTAAATGGTGTGCCTACAAAGGCCAGGGTCACAAGATGTTGTCAATGTGCAAAAGGTAAAGCTTGCTCTTGCTTATTTAAAGAGTAACAATTCCTTTTATATAGACCTTGACATAGATCAGATGGCCAGTCTCTCTGTGCAACATGATCTATTAGAAAAAAGTAAGCCAATCATTGAGAAAGTCAGTACACAGACAAAGTGACAATGTGTATGAACAGTACACAATTCACCCACTACATGGCAGAGATCCATTGAGGAACAACATTGATCTCTATCAAATGAAGCAGGTGGAAGGTGAGCCTGTCAGCATTTGGGAGGCAACACTAGAAACCGCTGTTTCCAAGACCTATTTCCAAATGGGTCAGGTGGATGCCTAGATGAAAGAGAAGTACGGGTACAGGGTGCTGAGTACCGCACTAGCCGTGTCCTCAGCAAAGATGGCAAATTCAGACATAACATGCAGTACCTGTTCCAGCTCCTCTGGGAGAGTGAACTTAGCATTCTGTCTGCGTCTATAGCACATACCATTTGTCTAACAAGTCCACTAGATGGAATAACAGCTGCTCAATTTCTAGAAATTAAAGCAGAAAGATGAAAATGTGCAAGTGAATCTGTCTTCATACTTTCGTCTCCGTGGCACCAAAGAATATTGGTATCGCAGACACTTTCGGAAGTGATGACAATGCTACGAGTATGGTGCAGCCACATGGTTTGTCACACTTAGTTGTGCTGAATATGCCTGGGACAAACTCATTGAACTGTTGAAGTGGGCAAATTCTGATGTCAAAGGCATCTCATCAATGACTGTCGGAGAAATGTGTTCACTTGATCCTGTGTCTGTCACAAGACATTTTCACAAGCGGTTCCATGACATTCTCACTTTCATCTTGTCAAAGGACAATCCTCCTCTAGGTATTGTGGAACATTACTTTTGGAGGACAGAATATCAAGCACGAGGTGCCCCTCATATCCATATGTTATTGTGGATCAAGGATGCGCCACGCATTGGTGGACATGAAGCAGCAGAAGTGCTATCATTCATCAAAAATATATAAGCTTGTCACATTCAGACAAGTATGACTAGTCCTACACATGGAAGTTGGTACTAAAAGTTCCAGCGACATATTTGTGCAAAATATTGCCGAGTAGTAAAGAACAAATCTAATTGGTACACACGATGTCACTTTGGATTTCCTAGGCGAGTTTGTCAGAATGGTGCCATGAATGACCTTTTCTCAACAATGCGACACCACTTGAAGGCAAAATCAACCAAGAGGGTATCACGAGTTACCCAGAGATGAAAAAGAGTGTACATCATCAATGACTGCAACCCAACTCTTCTCTAATGTGGCAAGCAAACATAGATGTTCAGTTTGTGGCTGATAACTCACTGGCCCTGGTTGATGCGTCAGCTCGTTACATAACCAAACATGAACAGAACTAACTTGCAAGATCTTTGGGAAGATATTGCCACTTCAAGCAAAAAGCCTGACATCTCAGCTGTGGTCATTGGGTTTGAAGACTCTTTCCTACAGAGAATGTGAGCTTCTGAGCCAGTGACTGATTAATGGGTACACATCTGTGTGCGGAAATCTGACGCTGTACGTTTCCTCAGTGTAAACTACAAAGAGAAACGGAAGCGTGTACTGATTCCTCATGCCAAAATTGAGGAGCTCACTGTCAATACAACTTCTTCAAAGCATATCTTGAAGAATAACCTGATAGACACATACTACCCACATAGACACAACGACATGAATGATATGTGTCTGTTTGAGGTGGCTAAGTGGTATGACTACAAGACAGGTGCAGCACCTGACTCAACACGCCAAATTTACAAGGTCAATGGACTAGATGGCTGTCTCATGAAGAGACACAAGCCATGGCTTATAGATCACTGCAAACTGCATCTAGGCACATCAGAGAGCACAGAACATTACTACTTTGCTCTCCTATTCCTATTTAGACCCTAGAGGAGTGAGTCTGAATTAAAAGGTGACTCTGACACATTCGAAGACCAGTTCAATCTCACTTACGAGAATTTCCAAACTGAGTACTCACAGACATATATACAAAGACTAAAAAGCTAGAAAGAACAGCTTGAGAAGGCAGAGAAGCAACTTCAGGAAGACACTCGGAGTTAGTTCACAAGACAACCTTGATCCAGAAGGACAAGGTGTTCTAGGTGACCCTCTGCCCTTAAATGCCCCAGAAGTGTTAATGTCAGAAATTGAGACAGCCATGCAACATGGCACACACTCTATGGTCAACCCAGCTGACTTAAGAGAAAGACTAAATCAGCTGCAGCATACAGTTCACTCTCAAGTAGTTGAAGCTGTCCAACATGGCATACTACATGAAACAACAATGTGACTGCACTCACTACAAGCCACTACTAATGTTTGTTAGCAGTTCAGCTGGCACAGGAAAGAGTTTCCTGATTGAAGCCATCACTGCAGAAGTACGGAGTGTGACAGGCTCTTCAATGTCTGTTGCTGTAACTGCTCCCACAGGACTAGCAGCATACAACATTGGTGGAGTAACATTACACCGTCTCTTTATGTTGCCAGTCGAACATGGGAGAACTGGAGAGTATCGTAAACTGTCATTTGAGGTTGCATCTCAGCTCCGTTCCATGTTCACAAAGATGCAGTTACTAATCGTTGACGAAATCAGCATGGTCTCCAATGTCATGCTTGCCTGTATTCATCTACGTCTACAGCAGATCTTAGGTACTGACGATGCTGGAGTGCCATTTGGTGGCAAAATATACTGTGTTGGGAGACTCACAACACACCAGTCAATGCAGAGCTCGTATTACAACTCTGACTGCCAAGCAAGCTAAGAATATCCTCGGTTGCATTGCAGGCTATAACATATGGAAATTATTTACCTATGTTGAGTTGTCTGAGAACATGCGCCAAAGTGGTGATCTAGCTTACGAATCACTTTTAGATGAAGCTCGTACAGGTTCTCTATCACCAGAACATGTTTGTATGTTAAATGATTGAAACATCACAGTACATAGTACATGCATAGAAACAGCATGTAATGTCTTCAGCAATATATACTCTACTGGCAGACACATAGTGTGTCTTATGCCATGACTAAAGAAACGAGCTGAATTCAACAATCTAATGCTGCAGAGAGAAAACCAAGAGATTGTAACTCTGCATGCAGTTGATATGATTGATGGCATTATTCTTAGTCGAAGCTAGTAGCAAGATGACTGAGCGACTAAGTGAACTGAAGTCAGATGTTTCACGAACAGCTGGCCTAAAGCTGTTCTCACAGTTTGGTAAGAATGCGTATCATGCTGCGCCGCAATCTAGATGTAGAACAAGGTATGGTAACGGTGCAATGGGAAACATCATTGACTTTGTCTACAATGTCCAGAAGACATATATTGAGACACTTGTAGTGCACTTTGACAACACGCAGCAGTCTGTACACATAGATCGAACCTGCGTTAAATTCCAGGTTTTCAAGGATGTCTATGTAAACAGAAAACAGTTCCCATTATGTGTTGCATATGCTGTCTCCATTCACAAATCTCAGGGATTGAGTTTGGATTCAGCAATGGTAGACATAGGTACAGACATTTTCAAGGATGGCATGAGCTACGTGCACTTTCACGTTAATATTAGCCTTTCTGGATTGCACATCATTAGTATAGCACCTCAGAAAATACAAGCTGACAAGCGATGTATTCTTGAGTACAACAGGTTACATACTCTACATCAGCCACAAATGTCTTTAATACCACTGCCTCACATATCTGTCTGTCTCACACAATTCAGTCACAGCTAGAGGTAGGCAACAAACGGCAGCAAGCTTCCAAAGTGATTCAACAAAAGAGTGCAGCAAAGGCCACAACTTCTGCAAATATTCACAACCAGCAATTCATCAGAAATCAGTTGGTGTAGCTGCTGTACCAGTCTTTTGACAACAGCAGTAGAGTAAACTGCTATGCTAACTCAGCTATGCAAGTTTTTCTACACATGCCGCAGTTTGTGCAGGCAATATCTGCTTCACAAGACAATCCCCTATCAAACACTTTGAAGCAGATTATCAACATGACTTCTGACCACTCTAACAATGTACAGTCACTAACACCACTACGACAGGTGTTAGCTACATATGCTGGATGTAGTACGTTTGCTGCAGACATACAGCAAGACACTACTGAGTTTATGATGGCTGTCATAAACAACCTGGATGAAGCCCGGCACTCCAATGCGGCAGTACCACAGTAACATATGTTACAAAATATGTGTAGTGTTTGATGTGGCAATTCACAGCGTGAAACCACACAAGACATGCTGTGGATTACTCTCTTTGTCCCTCAAACCAAAAGTGTCAAATTTCAACAGCTATTCACCAATGCTGAATGTAGTCATGCCTGTGGAAGGTGTGGAGGCAGATGCACTCAGTCCATACGTCTCAGGAGTTCATCTCAATATCTGTTGCTTATGTTGCACAGATTTGACCCCAACGGGCTCAGAGTTGATACTCCTATCACAGATTACACAGCTAGTAGAATAGTCTTCAACCAATCAGTGTTTGACACTCACAGTATAATCTATCGCCATGGTCAATCCATGCATTCTGGGCATTATACCTCATTACTAAGGTGCAGAACTGGATGGTTAGAGTGTGACGACTCTACAAGCAGTTTTAAACAGAGACTGCCATGACACTTGAAAAATGCATACCTTCTAATATTGAAGAATTATGACAACCTTCATATTTCAGAAGAATAGGACAAAACATGTTGCATTTAAAAATGACTTTGTCCAAAAAACATTCATGCCTCATTACAATGTTGTATAATGTACGACTGTAAATAAACCATACAATTGCAACAAAATGGTATTCTAACAGAGACATTACATACACTGCAACATGTAAGATCTTATGTGGATCCAGTGACTACATGAAAATTGTTGTAGTGGCTTCAATCAAGCGCCAACAATATTCACAGTCACTAGAAACCATGATTACATGTCTATCAAAGATTGTACATCTAAAAACTGAAGTCTTACTGCTCTACTCCTCTGTACATATCTTTAATTATCCATGTAGCAACTCATGCATAACAACAATTTATATGAGTTATAAACTGTTACTCTTTGCAAACAAAGAGAAGTTCTCAGTTATCATCGTAATAACTAAGCAACTACTAACATTCAACAAACATTCCACTCTGTCTCAAGTTGTCTACCAACACTTCCATTTGATCTTCTAATGTTGAACAATTATGATAACCTTCATATTTCAGAAGAATAGGACAAAAACATGTTCCATTTAAAACATGACTACTTTGTCCCAAAACATTCATACCTCATTACAATGTTGTATAATGTACGACTCTAAACAAACCATACAACTTCAACAAAATGCAATTCTGACAGAGACATTCCATACAGTGTAACATGTAGTCTTGTGTGGATCAGTGACTACATGAAAGTTGTTGTAGTGGCTAATCGGCACCAACAATATTCACAGTCACTAGAGAAACCATGATTACATATGTATCAAAGATTGTACATCTAAGAACTGAGGACTTACTGCTCTCCTCCTCTGTACATATCTTTAAGCATCCATGTATCAACTCATATATAACAACAAATTGCTATGACTTATAACCTCTTACTCTTTGCAAACAAAGAGAACTTCTCAGTTATTATCGAAAATAACTGAGCTATGCTTCTAACATTCAGCAAATATTCCACTCTGTCACAAGTTGTCTATCAACACTTCAATTTGTCTATTGACTCTTAACATATAGAGAACATCATTCGGTCACCATGCAACAGTGTAGAACTATCACGCTTTCATGCGTAATACTAGTATTGTACATATGTAAAAATAACTACCTTTATTGATAATGCAAGAAGCTGAATTACACAACTGTAAATAAGAAGCAATTGCAGAATCTCATTTACTGACTTTTACATGTGTTTGCAATTACTTGTACATAATATAAACATTTGTATTCAGGTGTACATTATTAATAACTAGTTTGATACCTGTACTAAAAATACTAGTGTAGCACTAAAGTACAAGTGAATGTTTTACATATTATTCAGCACTATAGTAATTAACCATAAGTTTGTTAAAAAATGCATTCCATGCACAGTTTTAGTATTTACAAGTTAAGAATTTACATAGAAGCCAATGTAAGAATTGATAATATGCCATTTGTTCATGTAAAAATATTATTTTTTTTAAACTTGTCACATAAGTAATTCTAACGTATGTAAAAAATATTGACAATTGTAAATCAGACGCTGTTACTGATCACAACAAACTGCATACCTGTTCCTGACAATATTTATGATCGCCTCAATTGAGGGGTCGGGTGGGAATTTTCCATTTGCGCCTAGTCAGTGACATATTATTAAATAATACCAATCAAATGTCACAAAACTAAATTTTTTTGTATATTGTACTACTTAGACAGTCAGCATATGGTTTTTCGCCCACCCCAGGAACATCCACATTAGCAGTCACACAATTACAACAAAACACTTGTCTATCATATGTTGTAATCACACTTCACAACCTACTGACATTGCCTTATTAACATACCACACAAGTAATGCACTACACATAATTACAACATACAACCATTTTAAAAAGTCACATTTTTACAAACTGCATTCACATTCAATAGTAAATATATAATGAAGCGCCACAGCTTCAGCCTGACTAATAGAATTCCAGGTCGAATGTCAGAAACTGCTTCCTCACGTAAAGAGTAGTGAGTACTGAAAATAACTAAAACACACAACACCTGATTAGTTTCCTATAATCACACACTTACTCAATCCATATTATACAGTTCTTATTATTCTTACACATTTACATAAATGACAAGCAGTGATTGCACACGTACAAAGATTGTATTGTGAGACTGCTTCTGTTAACTAAATTTCACTTTTGATTGGACCTTTTCTCCATTTGACAAATTGGCAATAATTTTTTTCAAACCATAACCACCTGTGTCGACTCCTTACTTTAAATACCATTATGACATAAAAATAAGTGTCTATGACTTAAGCATACAAATCAATGTTAACTAATACTGCTACAACTATACCTCCATCAATTTGTTTGGTACCTATGACATACAGTCAGTATCACAGCATATGCAGCGATGTGGGACATTGCATGTCACATTTGACAGAATTCTAACAGTGTAAAAAACTCAGCAATGTACTTACTTTTCCTGTGCCTATGCAGTCATTATTACTATACCAAAGTGCCACATCAGCACCCAACAGGTCACAGCTGTGACTATAAATGTACCATTCAGTCACTACTATGTGACTTCAGAGTCTGACAAAATGGACGTTTCTCATTGGCTACAAACATCCTAACAACCTTATGTTAATCTTTTATTACCATAGATGAAGAGGTTAACGATATACTGAACAAGGTTTAAAACTGTTTAAAATCATGTTTCATTATTATAGCAATAAGTGACTCCAAAATTGTGTTAATGGTCAGTCAATCACCCTGTAGAGACATGTGCCACTAAATACACCTCATTCACAGCACACCCCTAGGCGTTAACAGACCATTAACATAACCTAATCACGCCTTATAATTAATTATAAAAGGGTCTCAGAAACTGAGCTTTCTGGCGGTTGCAAACATTCTAACAGACTTCTGTAAATCTTTATTTACATACATACAGAGGTTAACCATTTCCTGAACAAGCTTTTAAACAGTTTTAAAAATTTTATTATAATAGCAATAAGGCATTACTGATGGCAATGATAATAGTCAGTTAATCACCCTATCGGACATATGCCACTCGGCTACACCTTGTGCCACAGTACACCCCTTAAAGGTGATTAACAGACCATTAACATAACCCTGCATCATGCATTATTGCTTAATTGAATTTAAATAACCGTATAGCCCACAAGTCCCCGGACATCCCTTTTTCAGGGGTGACCATGAAAGCAAACAGTAGATCAAATAGAACACAATTGTACATATAAGCTGAGGGTATACAGTATGCTTCAGTTTACAAATACATCTGTGTGGTCATCTACACCTACAATTACAATATACTACCTAACTTTGTCTGACATTGGCTGCTCCACTGCCTACCTGACCCTGCTGGTGATGTCTTGTGTCATACTAACACCACCAGCAATGCAAACAGAAGCGCTAACAGTGGCACATATAGTAACAGAAGTGAAAATGAGAGCATAAATGGCAATGCACACAGTGACACAGATAACAACGATCTGCCACATGATGTGTTAAATGGAGGTTTGTAATTCCTCCAAACATTCTAACAGCCTTATGTTAATCTTTTATTGACATACATGATGAGGTAAACCATTTACTGAACAAGGTTTAAGACCGGGATGCACATTGGTTGTCGTTAGACGTAACTCTAACCCATCACATGTGTAAAGCAGCAAAAGTATAGGAGAATGAGGTGAGAGTTGGAACCCATGATCCCAATGCGCACCCCAATGCCAGTTGGGGGGGTGGGCGTGGGGGTCAAAGGGTGGTTTTCAACCATGACGGTGGATTTCCTCACTTTTGTTGCTGTGGAACAACCCTAACTAATGCATTAAACAGAGTTTTTAGCCTCTAATTTCCCTTCTTTTTGAGAATGATAATGAGAAATAGTGAATGTAATGCAGTGCCAGGAGCCCCGCACTCCCATCACATGATGTCTTATGGCATACTAACAGGAACAACTAGCAAACAGAAGCACTAACAGTGGCGCTAAGTAATGCAACCTACAATGAGAACAGAAAGGGTAACAACACGAATGGAGTAGATGGAATGTTGTACCACGTGATGTCTTGTCACATACTAACATGGTGCCTGTCAATGGAAATATCAATGGGCATGGTGACGCAAAGTGAAACAGAAAGAGAAACAGTATGGTAGTCACAAATGGCAAAAAATAACAGAAACACAAGCGCAAATGAAAACACAAAGGATAACACACATGGTAGCACAGACGTCAATGGAAAGTTAAATGGGTACGGAACTGCAAGCAGAAAGGGCAACAGTAACATTATTATAGCGCACAGGCTGGTTTCTTAAAGCAACAGAAGTATAGGAGAATGGGGTGAGAATTAGGACCCATGATCCCAATGCACACCCCAGTACCGTCTGGTGGGCGGGGTTTTCAACCCTAACAGCTAATTTCCTCACTTTGTCACTGTGAAACAACCCTAACTAATGCATTAAATGGAGTTTTGCCTCTAATTGCCCATCTTTTTGAGAATGATAACGAGAAATAGTGAATGTAATGCAGCGGCGGGAGCGCTGGTTAGGACCCTCGATCCCAATGCACACCCCAGTGCCAGTTGGGGGGTGGGCAGGGGGTCCAAGGGGGTTTTCAACCCTAACAGCAAATTTCCTCACTTTTGTCACTGTGGAACAACCCTGACTAATGCATTAAATGGAGTTTTTTGCCTCTAATTGCCCATATTTTTGAGAATGATAATGAGAAATAGTGAATGTAATGCAGCGGCAGGAGCGCTGGTTAGGACCCATGATCCCAATGCACACCCAGTGCCGGTTGTGGGGTGTGGGGGTCCGGGGTTTTCAACCTAACAGCAAATTTCCTCACTTTTGTCACTGTGGAAAAACCCTGACTAATGCATTAAATGGAGTTTTTTGCCTCTAATTGCCCTTCTTTTTGAGAATGACAGCAAGAAATAGTGAATGTAATATAGCGGTGGGGCCCCACGCTCCCACCACATGATGTCTTGTGGCATACTAACAGGGACAGCAATGCAAACAGAAATGCTAACAGTGGCCCACATGGTAACACAAGCGCAAATGAGAACAGAAAGGGTAACGCACATGGTGGCGTACCCTGGAACGGTCTGCCACGTGATCTGTTGTCACAAAGTAACATGGTGCCTGCAAACAGAAATGTCAATGGGCATGGTGACGTAAAGTGAAACAGAAAGATAAACAGTACTGTAGACAGAAATGGCAAAAAATAACAAGCATAGCGCAAATGAAAATGCAAAGGATAACGCACATGGTGGCGCAGACGTCAACGGTAATTGAAATGGGTACGTAACTGCAAGCAGAAAGGGCAACAGTAACAGTAATGTAAGTGCACAGGTTGGTTTTCCCCAAAACCTGCATAGAGAAAGACAGTGAGTACAAATAATGTATGCATAATAATAAGTATCGGCACACAAAATGAGAACTTGGAATACTAAATATGTTATATCTCAGGAACCATACGACGTAGAAAAAAATTTTTAAAGTCATATTATTTACAATTGTCCTGGCTAATTGCTAAGAATTTTTCTGACGAAAAGTCTGTATCTCGCACCGTTTCCGAGATACAGGCCCTGAAAGGCACAGCGAACGCCGTAATGTTATCCTATGGGAAAAAAAAAGAAGTTTGGAGTGCCATAACTTTGCCTCCCTGTAATATTTTTTCACCAAACCACTGAAAGGCACATCTGTGGGCTCTTGGCTGTCTTCCCTCCAAATTTCAGCAAAAAAGACCAAACCGTTATTTTGCAGCACGGATCAAAAGGATTTCTGTAATGCATCGGGCTGCCGTAATGTTATCCTATGGGAAAAAGTGTCAACTTTGGAGTGCCGTAACTTTGCCACTGTGTAATATTTTTTCACCAAATGACTGAAAGGCACATCTGTGAGATGTTAGCTCTGTTCCCTCCAAACTGCAGCCCAAAACCCCCAACGGTTCTTTTGCAGTGCAGTGCCAAAGAATCACTGTCACTTTCCCACAGATGGAAAACTACTGTCGAAATTTGCGAAAGCTTTCACACGAAAGTTCGACACTTTCGTGAGCACGAAAGTAATTTGTAAAGTACTTTTTCCAGAAATTTGAAAAACATATTTCTGTGGTGTTTTAACACAAAATAAAGACATGGCAATCATCCTCAGGGCCTGACTAGGTGAATACAAAAAGAATTACGTTGCTAGAGGGTCTCAAATTTAAATGCCAACCATTTTTCTGATCACCAACTGAAAACAAAATGGCAGATTTGCGAAAGTAACAGGCCCATTTGCGAAAGTAAAAATGCATTTGCGACACTGTCGAACTTTTTAACTTTTCCCATTGACTTATAATGGGAAACTGTTTTTTGAATAACTTTTGAACCGTTTAATATTTTTTCACCAAATCTTCAAAAGGCACATTGGGGACCCTGGCCACACATTCCCTGAAGATTTCAGGCCAGTCATGCAAACTGTACGACCTGTAGGCGCGACCATAGAATTCCAGAAAGCGTGAACTGCGGCAATAACAGATCACGCTAATAACTCCATAGCCGTGATATCCTAATTAGCAATAAACTTGGCAGATCCCAAGGCCTATGGTTCTTGATCATGTATTCTGAATTTCAGGCACATCCATCAAACAGTTGCAAAGTTATTAAGGTGCAAATTTTTGGGGTTTAACATAGAAATGGCTCCTCAACCCTAACTATGGTAGCACTACCGTGCTACCATAATATATATGTATATATATATATATATATATATATATATATATATATACACACACACATTTATATATATATATATATATATATATATATTATAATGGCTGGTAGCACCACTATTGTTAGGGTTAAGTAAGCTATTTAATATGAAACCCCTAAGTTTGCACTATAAGAGCGTCAACCCCATTCAAATGACTTGCACAAGAGTTTGCATGCATGGTCTGGGGTCAATGCCTCTTGATGTGTCAAGTTTTGCACCAGTTTGATATGTGGATTACAGGATCCATATAGTGCATTTCTAGGAACAATTGGCTTTTGTTCTGTTGTTTTTTTCATTGCCTAGCTCCCAGATGGCTTGGAATTTTGGTCTGAAATTTTCCGGATAGAAGGGGCTTGCACCAGAAAGTTGCCTTTCATTGGTTTGGTGAAAAGATATTAATCCATTCCCAAGTTATAAGGATTTTAAATTTCAGTTCTGTGCATGCTCAGTAGGGTCTTTTGAATAGTTGTTTGATGCCCTACTGAGCATGCACAGAACCAAAATTTCAAATCCTTATATGTTGGGAATGGATTAATATTTTGTTTTCACAATACCAACAAAAGGGCACCATTCAGGGGCAACCCTTTCTATCCTGAAAATTTCAGACCAGTGTTCCAAACCATCTTGGCTGTAAGTATATTATGGTGGTGCCACTATAGTTAGAGCTGAGTAGGCTGTTTAATGTTAAACCCCATACTTTACACTTTAATAGTGTTTCCCTCGTTCAATACATTTGCACAAAATTCTGAATGCATGGTATGGCAGCAGAATCTCTTGACTTGCCTAGTTTCATTCTGGTCAGCGTCTGTCCCCCTGCAATAAAGAAAACCATCCCTTGTTCATCTTGTTTTTTGGAAAACTGAAAAAAAAGAATATGGTTCCTGGCTGATCTGACCCCCCTCCACATACCCCACACATCCCACCCAAGCTTCTCACTCAGCACCTACCATCCTCCCAAGCACCTACCATCCCTCCCACACAGACACACACATCCCCACACACTCTGACTCACCTGAGCATGTCTCATGACATAGATCCTTTCTACAGTTCAAGACACGTCTTTCTGCTTGAACCAGCAAATTGCAACATGAAAACATAAGTGAAGTTCAATGTATTTCTATGGGGTTTGAACTTTTGTTCATAACTTTTTCATTTTTGAACATTTTTACTTCAAATTTTCAACGTGGTCTTTTTTCGGACCCCACCACATGAACAACAATGAAATTATGCAAGATCAGTCCTGACAGGTGATTATGTGATCGCTGTGTGGAATCACATTTCAGGCTGGATTTTAAAGTTCTACACTCCTGTTCATGAGGTGGTAGCGTAAGAAGGCTATGTTGAAAATTTGTGATAAAAATAAATAAAAAAAAACCTTATAAATGTGCACTATTTTGCAACGTACTCTCATAACTTTGTTTATTTTCTCTATTTTGACACCAAATTTTCAACATATCAATTTTTTTCAATACCACATCATGAACATTGTGGCTGTTATTTTTCAAATCCTGGCCAAAATGTGTTTTCACACATTTGCCGTGGAATTATGTTTCAGCCAAGATTTTATACTTTTCACTTACCAGGTTCATGAGGTTGATTCTTAAGAGTGCTATGCTGAAAATTTGGGGTCAGAATATTTAAAAACAACACTGTTATGAAGTTATGTTGACATTTTTCTATCATGACTTTGGTAATTTTTGGCATCCGATGCTGCACGGACACTTCCATAGGCAAATGGAGTCTTCCCTTGGTGCAGTGCCCAGATGGCCCTGTGCATCTGCATCCATTCATGCAGGTCCCTTCAGGATCTGTATGACTGAGGATGCCATTGCACTACATCAAAAAAGAGAGGATTTCTTTTGTTGCAAATGCCTGCATTAATGCACCAGTTATGGTTCAACTTAACACAATAATAGTAGAGAAATGTGGCTTTAGGGTTTCCAACCCTAACTTTCCATCCCCCCCAGCAACAAAAGGAAAGAACAGGGTTTTGGGACCCCTGAGTCTTGGCTAATCAGTAATGGAATCTTCCTTGAGGTTATTAAGCATAATATTCACCCTTTACCTGAGAAAACAAGGAAGTTACATCCCATTTTTTTATATAAGAACAATTTTTATTGAAAAATGTCAAACATCATAAATAAAAATTATTCTAACACAGCATGTACAGAGGCACATCAAGGAGAACAAATGAAAAATTATTGCAGTGAACAAATTTGAGCCATTTGCCTATGGGTAATTCAAATGTTCTATCTAATGTAACTACAAATGATACGATAAGGCTTACTATTAGTAATTCCTGAGGAAGAAAAAAAAAAGAAAAAATATTGCCCAGGAAAGATCAACAAACATTAAAGTCAACCAATGACTGAGGCAGGTAGAATAACAATATTATACATGAATACACAGATACACCATTGGAATAAATAAAGAAGTATATATAAAGAAAGGATGATTATATTTAATATCAGATAATAACAATAGCAATAAATAAAATTGAATGGAATAGTTACAACACATTTTGTTGGCAATATGTGGCAACACATACAGTACATCTCAACCTTTGAAGAGTATATCACTATGAGGCACTGGCTTGGAGACCCCACCATTGATTTGCCAAGACTGTGGAGACCCAAACTCCTAATGTATTTTCCCTTTGCTGCTTGGGGGTTGGAGTTAAAGTTGGAAACCCTAACACCACATTTCCCTGCTTTTGTTGTGTTAAGTTGAACCCAAACCAGTGCATTAACCCAGGTTTTTGCAAGGAATATACTGTATAGCAGCTTATTTTTGCCCCCTCTTTATTTAGCGTGGAGAGGGGTGCAGTACTATTTAGCACCGATTGAATTGGCATGTCAGCTTCATGTCCAGTTACAGCAATATGCTCCCTGTAATATTAGCGATCAGCTTATTTAAGCACTTTTGTCAGTTAAGCTAATATAGTGAAAATAAACTGAATGCTAATATTTCTTGTGATACAGTATATATGTGTGTGTGTGTATATATATATATATATATATATACATACATATATATATTTATTGCAAAAAAACTCAATTAATGCATTAGTTAGGGTTCATAGCACAGCAACAAATGTTTGGAAATGTACTGTTAGGGTTCAATCCTCTAACTCCACCCCCCCCCCACATACATACACAAGCAGGAGAAGGGCCAAGTCAACACAACCAACCAGAGCATCAGGTAAAACACACAGTATGTTATCCCCAGATAGTTTATTGGAAATGAGAGTTTGGATAAGCCTACCAACAGCCATTGGATGTTTGCATTTTTTTTTCTGTTACAGTGAGTCAGTCCTAATAAGAAACGGTAGTAATAATAAAAGTAATGTTTTGTAGTATAGTTTACAAATACGATGTAAAGGCAACAGTTGTAACACCCAAAGGTAACCATAACATACTGCTAATGAGTATTTCCAGGTAACACAACAGTATAACAACATGTGATACTACTAGTTTCATGCCTGAGCAGTATCAGAAAAGTATTATGTATGTGTCAGCTCTATCCTGCAGTGAGCCAATTGTTGAATTATGACACATAAAAATCAATATTTTTAAAATGTATACAGAAAACGTCTCATTGTATGAAGAAGATATGCCAGCAATAATGTGTCATTGACATGTGCTGGCAGTAGTCAATCATACTGTATTTGTTTTTTCATTACATAGTGTTATGTGAAATTAGTAGTGTTGTTTTTATTGTACTTACAGATGTGACAGAGTGGTATAGTGTCTTACAGTCTTGCATGTGTCTTGCTCATATGTGTGTGTGTGTGTGGGGAGGGAATGTGGAGTTAAGGGAATTGAACCATAACAGTACATTTCCAAACTTTCGTTGCTCTGCTATGAATCCTAACTGATGCATTAACAGAGTTTTTTGCAATGAATGTCACTTCTTTTTGAGAAAGTGTAATGTAACTGGTATGTATAAGTGGGAGCATAGGCCCTTCAGGCCCTGTGCTCCCTTCACATTGTCCATTTTTTTCATAATGATATGCATATGTGGGAGAGCAGGCCCTCTGCACCCTGTGCTCCCACTCACACATAAACACGGAGCCATACAGCAGCCCTATAGGGCAAAGAACTCTTGTCACAGTGATGTGCCAATATCTCAGCAACCGCAGAAGCTACAAAAAAAATTCAAGTGTCATTAAATTGTGACAGTGAGTCATCTATGTGACATAAGTTGACCAAATTCATATCACACATCATTTATGAGATATGGGCACCGAAATGCACTGAAAAGGCACCCTTGGAACATGTTTTTACCAATATCTCTGTAACCATAGAGGGTAGGAAAAAAAATTCCACTGCTGGTGTAATCTATGATTTCCAAACTTGTTTCAGGCTGCTTTGTATCTCACCTCATTTTCAAGATACGAGCACTGAAAGGCATAACGGATGCCACAAAGTAATACTATAGGAAATTTCTCAAATTTGGAATGCTGAAACTTTGGTCCCCTTGAATTTTTTGGCACAAAGCCATGAAAAGGGACATCTGTGGGACCAGGGCTTGCCACTCTGCAACTTTCAGCCCAAAATACTCAACCATTCAGATGCAGGGTGATAGCAAAGATTTGCTGTTTTTTAAATACTTTCACAAATCATGAAAGTTTCACAAAGAAGCATGAAACTTTCACATGTGCAAACATATTTCTGCAGTTTCTTTCATGATTTGCAAAAGTATTTTTTCTCTGATATTTAAAACTGCATTTCTGGGGGGTTTTGCTCCTTGAAAAAGATAGGGCTGGCATCCTCAGGACCTGACTAAGTAAACTCAACAGTCAGTGTTTACCTAGAGGGTCCCAAATGTAAACACCATGCATTTTTCTGTCTCACTAACTGAAAACAAGATGGCAGCAGCACAAAAGTAAAAGGGCCATTTGCAAAAGTAAAACTGCATTTGCGAAACTTTCATGAGGCACATATATTTTTTCCCTTTGACTATAATGGGAAATTTGTTTTTTGGACTAACTTCTGAACAGTTTAATATTTTTACACCAAATATTTGAAAGGCACATCGGTGACCCAGGCTGCATCTTCCCAGAAGATTTTGGGCTGAAAGGACAAATTGTTCGGGCTCTGGGCACGAGCAAAGAAATGTGCAAAAAGTCAGGTTTTTTGCATTTTTTGGTGTTCTGTAGCTCTACATCTATACATCCAACTGTAATGCAACTTGCCATATCCAGAGATCTATGATATCAGACTGCACATGGAAAATATCAGGCCAATCTGTCATATTGTGCCAAAGTTATTAAGGTACAAAATGTGAGGTTTAACATTAAAGTGCTTTACTGCTCTAACTATACTGGTGCTGCTGCACCAGTATAATATATATATATATATATATATATATATATATATATGGGATACATGATGGGCAGGAGTGGAATATGGAAAATATTCTCACTCCTGCAGAGTGAGGCATGGATATCCCATGAGTGCCGAAGGCACGAGTGGGATAGCCATGCTTCATGATGCAGGAGTGAAAATATTTTCCATATTCCCCTCCTGCCCATTATGTGTTCAATTTATACAATAGGCAACAACTGTTTCTGTATCATTTTGCTATTTAAAATTTGTGTCTGAGGTCTGTTTTGTTGTTGTTACTTTTTAAGTTGGTGTTATTACTCAGTGATTTGCCTGCTGTGTGTTAGTCTGCTCAACCGTGTGATAGGGATTAGTGATGCTTTGGAATCCTCTGTTGTGATTGATTGATATGGTGTGTAGTGGTATCTTGGTTGTGCTGGTAGTGGATTCAAAGTTTATTTTTTCATTGGTGCTATTAGGTGTGTGTTGGGGAATGAGTGATTTCATTGGTTTGCTGGTGTTTGTGGGCGGGAAGTGTGTGGTATGTTTATTTCCAGAGTGCTTCCATGACCATTGGTGAAATGGGACTGTTTATTGTTTGGGTGCAGTGTGAATAACATTTATTTATTTATGAGATTTTATTTTATATTGTGTTGGTAGTGCTTAGTGCAACAGTAATTTAGTTCTTTAGCCCTCTCTGCATCGTAGCTTCTGAGAAGGGATATCAACATTAAGAAATCAATGGAGGTGGAGATGTGGCACAAATATCCAAGGCTTACAGAGAAAAACAGGTACATGTGGGACAGAGGAGCTTCACTGGTTATTCAGAGTCTGTGTCACTGGTGAGCTGCTTTGAATGCTTTCTGGGAGGAGACTTGTAGTGTCAATGTGTGCAAAGAAGGTAGAATATTTATTATTTGTTTCTTTCTGATGGGTCTAGTAGTGGCTCCTTATCCTACTTGAACTGAGAACAGCTCAAGAAAATCTCTTGTTCCAGGTTCATTGTTTTCAGTGGATGATGTAATTTTAGTTTTTTTACCTGTGGTACTTCTCAATGTTTAGGAATTAATTTTGAAAAGCTCATTGTACAGAAATACTGTTTTTAGTCAAGTTTTTGTAATTTGGTTTCAGTGCTAAGTACTGCTCCAAGTGTACTGCTTTCAGCTTCTGGCTTTTTAGAAACTGCAAGTAAAAGTTTCATACTATGCAGGTTGTGTGTAATTAGGTAGATTGATGACTTCATTTTCAGTTTTAAAACAAGTTCCAGCTTGTAGTGCTTAACTGATGCAGCAGTGAGAATATCGGGTGATGAGATAGCTACTATAGATGTAAATGGATTCATTTTCACTTCAGCTATGTCATCATTCAATATTCTCAATGGGGTGAGAATACATGCTTTTATTCTCAATGAATACACAACACCCCTATTGTGTATATGATATATATATATATATATAAATATATATATATATATATATATATATATGTATAGCTGGGGTTCAACAGTCACTTCTATGTTAATCCCCAAATGTTGCACTTTAATAACTTTGCAACCATTTGTCCAATTCACATGAGATTATGCATGTGTCATTGGGAACCATATATCTCTCTTGATGTGATAAGTTTTGTTCCAGTCAGATGTGCAGTTTTGGAGATGTGGAGTGTCAAAAATGTGAAAATTATAATTTTGGTGCAAATCTTTTGTCACACCGTTCCTTAGAAACTGCTTGGGGGTTTGGCCTGAACTTCATAGGGTATATTAGGTTTTAGTCACAGATGTGACCTTTGAAGGTTTGGTAAAAAAATATTAATCCATTCAAAAGTTATTAAAATTTAAAGTTTCACATTATATCCAGTGGGAAAAGTTAGATGTACCACACGAGAGCACTTTTTGCTGCCACGAACTTGAGGTCATTGGCCCTAACACTCACCCACTCTCCTATACTGTGCCCATCACATCTTATCTAATTATGGAATGGGTGAGATTTAGGGCTGATGACCCCAAGGCACACCCCCAACACCTGTTACTGTGTACAGGGTGGAGGGTGGGTGTTAAGGTTGGAAACCTTAACAGCACATTTCCCTGCTTTTGTTGCTTTAGTGCTCTTACAGTTTCCAACCCTAACATCCTACCCCACCCTGCACACACCAACAGATATTGGGGTGTACATTGGAGAGTTAGCCTTAAAGCTCACCCCATTCCATAAGTAAATAAGCTGAGATGGGTACAGTATAGGAGAATGGGGTGAGCATTAGGGCTGACAACCCCAAGACATATCCCCAATGCATGTTAGTGCACACAGGGTGGGGATGGATGTTAGAGTTGGAAATCCCAACACCACAGTTCCAAATGTGTGTTGCTGGAACCCTAAGTGGTGCATTAATGATGTTTTTTTGCCAAGACGTTCCTTACTTTTTGAGACAGTATAATCATATATTTATTTGCTTATGGTAGCACTGGGACTTCCAGGCCCTGTGCTCCCATCCATCCATAATTTTTGAGAGATTGTAACTATATCCTTATTTCCCACTCCATAATCCTACATGTATTTATGTGTGGAAGTTCAGGGCCCACTGGGCCCTGCACTGCCATCTAGCTTCCATCACTCTATAATGTTTTTTGTATTTGCATGTGGGAGTGCACGGTGCCCTCCATCTATAATTTTTGAGATATTGTAATTGTATCCATATTTTCATGCCCTGTACTCCCTTCCATGCAACATGTCTGAGATAGTGTAGTGCTATCCTTATTTGCCTATAGGAGCACAGGGCCCTCTGTGCCCTGCATTCCCATCCCATTGTGTGCAGTGCCAAAAAAAACTCACATTGCAATGTTATGTCATAGAAAACACAGATAATTTGAAACTGTGTAACTTGACACCAAATTAATATATTTTCATGAAACCAGCAAAAAACACATTGGTGGCACTGGCCAATTATACCCTGAAAATTTTATAGCAAAATTGCAAACTGTTTCTTCACAGTGCAGTGACAAAGAAATGACTGTCTAAATCTCACATTACAATGTTATCCTATGGGAAACAAACCAAAATGTAAACCTACATTACTCCACAGCAAAGTAATATATTTTCACCAAACCGGCAAAAGGCAGATCTCTGGTAAGCCTTTCATACCCTGAAAATTTCTGACCAAAATCAACAACCGTTTGTGAACTTTTGAGTGAAAAAGAAACAGCTGTCTTAAAATTCCTTTTTCACAAATTGTGAAAAATAATCCTTTTCCACAGTTCCTTTTTTACAATTTGTGGAAAAAGAAAATTCTTTTTCGCAAATTGCGAAAAAGGATCCTGTTTCAAGATTTATTTTTCATGATTTGTGGAAAAGGAAAATCCTTTTTTGAAAATTGTAAAAAAGGATCCTGTTTCACAGTTCTTTTTTCCATGGTTTGGGAAAAAGGATTTTTTGCATCTTAAAAAAACACATTTCTAAGTACGTTTTTAAAAAACTAACCCCATAATCGGATTCTGCATGTCCTAATTAGGTAAAAACAACTGTTGTTGTCTACTAAACCTGAATATTTTTTTAGTTATTTAATTTTTTTGTCACTGCTAAATGAAAACAAGATGACGGCAGAATGAAAAAAGATTCCTCATTTGCAGGGAAAGAAACCATGTTTGCAAAAAAGGATTCCGCATTTGTGATAAAAAAATCCTTTTTCAAGACTGACAACTAACTGTTCCCATAGGAACTAATGGGAAAATTTGAAATTTAATAACTTTGGAATGGATTAATATTTTTTCACCAAGCCTCCAAAAAGCACATCTGTGACCCAAGACCTATATACAGTAAACATTTCAGACCAAAGTTCCACACCATTGTTGCACAGTGGCATGCAATGAATTTCACCAAAAATTTTACTTTTCACATTTTTTGACTATCCGTATCTGCACCCACACATATGACCAGAATAAAACCTGCCAAATCAAAAGATCTTTGGTCTCTGATGGCACATTCAAAATGTCATTCAAATCATGTGAATGGTTGCAAAAGTTATTAAAGTGCACAGTTTTGAGTTAAATATAGAAGTGAAGACCGAACCCTAACTATAGGGGCAGGACCACACCCCTATAATATATATGGACATACACACATGATATTCATTACAAAAAGCTTTGTTAATGTACCAGTTAGGGTAACTTAACACCACAAAAGTAGTGAAATGTGGCATTAGGGTTTTCAACAGTAACTCCCCACCCCCACCCACAAAGCAGAAAGAGGAAATAAAATTAGGGTTTTGGGTATCGGAAGTATTGGCAAATCATTGGGGAGTCTTCCTTGGGATTTTCAACTCTAATCCCCCCCAGCCAGTAGCCTCCAGTCTGAAGCAAAAGGTAAGTGCTTCATAGTGATGCAAACTTCAGAGGTAGAGATCTATGTCTTGCCACATGTCGCCAACAAAGTTTGTTGTAGCTTTCTTCAGGCAGGGTCATGCAGGCCCTTAGTGAAGAAAGATCATGCATGACATTGTTTGTTCAGGGAGCAGAGTGGGCATTAGGGCTGACAACCCTAAAGAAGACCTCACTACTGATTTGCCAAGACTCTGGAGTCCCAAACCCTAATAGTTCTTCCTTTTACTGCTTGGGGTGGGGAGTTAGGATTGGAAACCCTAATGCCACATTTCCTTAATTTTGTGGGATTAAGTTATGCTAACTGGTGCATTAAAGACATTCTTTGCAAAGAATGTCCTTTCTTTTTGAAATAGTTGACTCATATCCTCGTTCACATGCATCCCGAAGGGACCTGGGTGAACAGGTTCAGATGTCCATGGCCCTTTGGGCTGTGCACCATGGGAAGACTCCATCTGCCTACAGAAGTGTAGGGCCTGGCACTTTCATTCTTTACACATTCACTCTTTATTCATTCACTCTTTACACAATCACTCTTCACACATTCACAATCCATGCATTCACTCTATTTTTTTTTCAAGAGAGTCATTCTATGACTGCCATTATAAACATGACATGTAGCATTTATAGTATAGTGGCCAAAATGTCATTCCATTTGATTTATGAGGTGGTGTGGCAAAACAGCTATGTTGAAAGTTTAAAATCCAAATATTGAAAATTAGTAAAGTTATAAAGGAACATTGAAATACTGAAACATACAGTCATAACCCAGGGATTTTACTGTATTTGAACACCAAATGTTCAGCATAGCCTACTTATTAACCAACCTCATGAACCAGGGAGATAAAAAAATTTCAAATCCCTCCTGAAACATCATTGGGCACCACTGAAATGTTATTCCATAGCACATGTGTGAAAAGACATTGTGGCCAGGATTTAAAAAATGACAGCTGTCATGTTCATGAGGTGGTGTGAAAAAACGGCCATGTTGAAAATTTGAGTTAAAAATATTTAACATTACTGAACTTACAAGTGAGCATAGAAACATTTCAATACACACATATAAGTTTGTCATTATTAAATATTTTGACCCCAAGTTTTCAACATAGTCTTCTTATGATACCCTTTCATGAGCAATGGCTGTGAAAATGTTGAAATCACACCTGAAAGGTGACTTTGCCAAGTGACTGTGAAATCACCTTTCAAGTCTTATTTGCATAATTCCACCACCACCACTGGTCATAAGGTGTGGTCCCAAAAAGGCCATGTTGAAAATTTTGGGTGAAAATATGCAAAAATTACAAAGATGTGCATCAATGTTCAAAACCCCTTTGAAATACATTGAACCACCCTTTTCTTAAAAAAGAAAATAATTCTCCTATCACAGTTACCAGTTCTAGCAGCAAGACATGCCTTTGACTAGAGACTGGATCTATACCATGGGACATATTCAGAAGAGTGAGGGTTGGTGGGGATGTGGGGTAGTATGTTCAGATTGTCGAAGGACTGTTTTCTTTTTCACAGGTTTAAAAAGGAAAAAACATCAAGCGATGATTTTCTTTATTAGAGCTGATATTTCAACACTGGGACTAGGCACCCCTATGTTGGGCTACACTGTGGATAATGGAGGCAGGTAACCTGGATGGCATGGGGGTGACCAGAAGCAGTAAGGGGGTTGGTATCCCAGTCCTCTTATGTATTACCAAAATAAACATTTGGAATGGCAGGTGGGTGACCTGGAGGGGAGAGGGGAGAAAGAAACTGTACTGGAGGTGGGCACCCCGGTCCACTTAATAAATAAGTAGATAGATAGACAGACAGACAGACATCAGATGAGCAGGCAGGCAGACAGACAGAGAGATGGAGAGATATAGAGACAGACAGAGAAAGAGAGGAACAGAGACAGTACAGTGGATCAGAGGCTCACTGCTCTCACAGCAGCCCGCAGCACGACTTCCAGTTGTGGCTGCAGAACTCAAGAAAGTCCTGCTTTTCTCATACAGAGAATGCTGATGAACAGCTCCTCTCTCAAAGCTGGGAACCCTAGATTTCAGGGTGCCCAGACAAGGTGCTTCTGATAAGTTTCTGAAAAAAACAAACAGCAGAATCTAGCTAAACGGGGCCTAGATAGGTTTAATTTTGTTTAGAAAAAGAGATAATTTCAGTGCATTTTTAGGAAAACCTTTTAGTGCATTTTTAGGAAAAACATTGTATTTTTTTGCTTGCTGTTGTTTGTCATCACCTACAGCCCAGGTAGTTTGGAATTTGTCCCTGAAGTTTTCAGGATAGAAAGGGCTTACCCATAAATGGTGCCTTTCATTGGTGTGGTGAAAAAATATTAATCCATTCCAAAGTTATAATAATTTGAAATTTTGATTCTAAGCATGCTTGGTAGGTTATCAAAGTCTATACAAAAGATCATACTGAGCATGCTCAGAACTGAAATTTCAAATTCTTATTACATGGGAACAGAATAATATTTTTTTCACCAAATCAATGAAAGGCACCATTCTGGAGCAAGCCCTTTCTACTCTGAAATTTTCAAACAAAGTGATGACAAAAAACAACAAAACAAAAACAAAAAAACAACAACCAGGAACTAAGCTAAATTTTTCCTAAAAAAGAAAATAAGCACTATGCGGATCTCAGAATCTGCACATCTGACCAGAACAAACCTTGGCACATCAAGAGACTTTCCCCTCAGATAACATATGAAAAATGTCATGCAAATCAGTTGAACAGAGGTAAATTAAAGTACAAAGTTAGGGGTTTAACATTAAACAGCCTACTTAGCCCTAACTGTAGTGGTGTTGCTGCACTGCTATAATATATTCACAACTGAGAGAGTTTGGAATTTTGACCTGAAATGTTTAGGGTAGAAAGGGATCACCCCAGAATGATGACTTTTGTTGGTTTACTCGCTATTACTTGGTAATTGAAAGGTGGAAGGAGGCTGTAGGCCCATCTTGACTACCGTCCCTTCACATGCAGGGTAAATTATGTATTTAGCCCAACAAGAATCTGGTGAAAATATATTAATCCATCCCTAAGTTATAGGGATTTGAAATTTTGGTTCTGAGCATGTTCAGTAGGATATCAAACTACTATCCAAAAAGACCATCCTGAGCATACTCATAACCCAAATTTGACATACTTATCACTTGTGAATGGATTAATATTTTTTCACCAAACAAATAAATGGCAGCATTCTGTGGCAAACTCTTTCTACCCTCACAGTTTCAGACTAAAATTCTATACCGTCTTGGTGATAGGTGATGACAACAAAAACAGCAAAAAAAAAAACTTGGAACATCAGGAGACTTTGTCCCCAGACAGCACATGCAAAATTTTGTGCAAATCCATTGAATGGGGACAAAGCTATTAAAATGCAAAGTTAGGGGTTTAACATTAAACAGCCTAATCAACACTAGTATAATGGCACTACTTCAGCACTGTTATACAGACCAGGTGGTTTGGAATTTTGGTCTGTAATTTTCAGGGTAGAAAGGGTTTACCCCTGAATGATGCCTTTCATTAGTTTGGTGAAAAAATATTAATCCATTCCCAAGTTATAAGGATTTGAAATTTTGTTCTGAGCATGCTCAGTATTGTATCAAACATGTATTCATGTTTAGAATCAAAATTTCAAATTCTTATAACTTAGGAATTACTTTTTTTCATCAAACCAATGAAAGGTACCATTTGCAGTAAGATCTTTCTAACCTGAAAATTTCACGCTAAAATTCCAAACCATCTGAGTGCTAGGAGATGACAAAAAAACAGAAAAATCAAAACACATGATTTTTCCTAAAAATGCTCTGTATGGATCTCAGAATCCACACATCCAACCAAAACAAAACTTGGTATATTAAGAGACATAACCCCCCCCATGCATGTAAACGTTCATTCAAATCCATTGAATGGGGGCAAAGCTATTAAAGTGCAAAATTAGGAGTTAATTGAACAGCCTACTCAATCCTAACTATAGTGGTGCTACTGCGTTTATATATATATATATATATTTATAAAATGGGTAAGAAAAAATAAATCATCTAGTTGGTTGGAACACATCACATGTCCATGCATATATCATAGCACGACCGTACAGCTGCACTTTCACCCCCCTCCAAATCAATTTTACCATTTTAAAAGATAGATAACCCACTCTAGGGTGTGTGGTCATACTCTGATATATGCATGACTTGGTGTGCATCAACCACCCAAGGCGTGTGTATATCAGAGTATGACTGCACACCGTAGAGTGGGTTATCTATCTTATAAAATGGCAAAATTGTTTTTTTGGGGGGGTAAAAGTGTAAAAATGCTTACTGACACAACGCACATCTTCTTGACCTGGAAGGACACTACTTCTTTATTCAGCTGTGAGCTGTGTGGGAAATTCTATATTGTACTTGATATCTACAACATCGTGCACTTTTGCTCAATTCTGTTTGAGGTGAAACTAAATACCCTTGGTAATTGCTTTTCATTTACATATTTATTTATTGTTTAACCAAGAAGGGGCTTGCAAACTCTGTTTATCTTGTGAGTAACTTCAGAAGGATTTAAATACTGCATTTGGGTAGACCCTTGGAGGCAACTAGATTGTATACTAGGATTTTCTGACAGTTAACTATTTTTAAATAAATTACAGGTGGTTGAGGAGTGAATAAGGAGCTTGCAATCTCTGCTTATCTTGGAAGTAACTTCACAGGGGTTTGAATACTGCATTTTGGTTGTCCCTTGGTGGTAGCTGGATTGACTACTAGGATTTTGGGACAGAAACTATTTTTAAATAATTTACTGGTGCGTAGGATTTTGTGATAGTTAAACTATTTTTAAATAAGTTACTGGAGGTTAGTTGAATTACTATAAAGAGCAGTACTCACCAGGGTGGTGGAGCAGTAGTGTATTTGATTGTTTCTAACAGTCACCTGTTGTTGTATACTACCCACCCCCCTTCCCCACACCCCACACCCCTAGATGTGGCATTTCCTTTACAGCCAATGTTCTGACATCACTTCCTCAACAGGTCTTGTGGCAGAACTGTCATATTCTTAATAACCCATCACAGTGCATAAAGGGTACGTACACACCACCAAAAAAAAAAAATTATATATATTACATATTGTATATTATAAGGGAGAGGGACATGTGGGGAGTGGTGCAATGCACTGGCTGTGGGGCAGCAGTTTTCTGGGAGACATTCTGGAAACTGCACTGCTGTCCAATTTGCAGGCAACTGTCAGTTCAGAGGGAGGAGATTGCCCACCTCCAAACTGAACTAGCAAGGACTAAGGAGGCCTCCCTCACCCAAAGAGCACCACTGCCAGAACCACTGCCTCAGAGGTTGCCAAGTATGAAGAGCAGTTGGACCACAGTGGGTTCTGGGAGGGTGCAGGTGGTGGAACAGAGGTAAAGACCCCTAGCTGTACCTCTAAACAAATCATATGCCAGTCTGGCAGAACAAGGTTCTTCTATGATGGCAACCTCAGTGTAGACCAAGAAGAATGCTGAGGACATCCACAAGGGAGACCCACAAAAGGGTGGCAATGGACACCACAGGGGAAGGAAACAGCTTCTGATAGGGGACTCAATTGTTAAGGGGGTAGAACTGGGGAAGGGAGAGGAGAGGGAAGTAAGGTGCCTGCCTGGTGTCATGGCTTGGAGGGACAAGAAGCGAATCCTCATGATTGCAGAAGCAGCATCACAGGAGAGGGAACTAGATATCATTTTCCACATTGGGACAAATGACCTAGCTAGGCATGGAATAAGTGCAATGCAGTATGAATCTGTGGAGTTGGGGAGGGGTCTCAGACAGGTAGCAAGCACGGTTACTTTTTATCAGAGGTGCTGCCAGTCCATGGCAGGGGTGAGGCTAGGGTACTGCACACCATGCAGTTTAATGAATGGCTGCAAAACTGGTGCAGAGCACAGGGCTTTGGCTTCATTGGGGACTGGGAATACACCTGGAGAGATGAAGGTATGTACTGGCACAGTGGTCTGCATCTGTCCACAAAGGGAACCAAGCTCCTAAGTGACAGGTTTAAATGCTTCCTTGGCAAGTTTTTAAACTAGCCAAGGGGGGAGCTGCTGATAAGAGACAGGAAATTTCAAGCCTCCCCCCACAAAACATGGCAGGTAGTAAGGTAAATACTGAGGTACAGAGCTTAACAGAGGGCAAGACAGGGGTAAATGGAAAAATAGGCAAAGACAATAAGAGCAGGGATGGGGGAAAAAGGATAAAGCCAACATTAAATGGAAGGCAATGAGTACCAATGCCCGTAGTCTGGGAAACAAGCTTCCTGAGCTAGTAACCCTGATGGAAGATGAAAAATGGGATATTGTGGCAGTCACGGAAACATGCTACATGGAGAACCATGACTGGGATGTCAACATACCGGGGTACACAGTCTACAGAAGGGACAGAGAGGGTAAAAGAGGAGGTGGAGTAGATCTGTACATAAGGGAAGGGATCAAAGCTACAGAACTAAAAAGTAAAGGGGGAGGACAAGAGGTGCTCTGGGTCACCTTGGAAACAGGCAATGGCACCACAATCTACACAGGGGTTATATACAGACCTCCATCTCAAGGGGAGGAAAAGGACAAGAAAATGATAGAGGACATTCTCAAAATGGCTGTAAAAGGGGAGATACTGTTGATGGGGGACCTAAATATGCCAGATGTTAACTGTATGACATGTACTGCAGCCACATCCAAGAGCAGGGTCATTCTCGATGTCATGCAGGGGGCAGGCCTTAGACAACTAGTGTTGGAACCCACTCGGGAGGGAGCAATACTAGACCTGATACTCTCAAATGGAGAGAGGATCACAAATTTAGAAGTCAGTAGATGTCTGGGAACAAGTGACCACTGCACAGTGTGCTTCACAATAAGCACAATAATGGCGACAAGCCATACAAAAACAAGGATACTGGACTTTAAAAGGGCCGACTTTGGCAAAATGGGTGAATACTTGAGGAATGCACTAGCAAATGACCAAAAAGGAGGGGTGGAAGAACAATGGAGAAAAATCAAAACTGCTATCATAGAGGCAACAAGCCTTTGTGTGGGACAAATAAAGAAAACAAAGCGGAGTAAAAAAACACTATGGTTCTCAAAAGAGGTGGCAGGGAAGGTTAAGGAGAAAAAGGCTGCATTCAGAAAGTATAAGGAATCACAGAAGGAGCACGACAGGGAACTGTATCAATTAAAGCAGAAAGAAGTGGGGAAGGCAGTCAGAATAGCAAAGGTGCAAACCGAGGAAATAATAGCCAACTTAGTTAAGAAGGGGGATTATAAGAACAACAGAATTATGCATTAAGCAGGTTAGCAAGAGGAAAAGAAAGAGGAGACCATTATGGTTTTCCAAAGAGGTAGCAAAGAAAGTGAAAGCCAAAAAGATTGCATTCAGGCAATACAAAAGACACAGGCAGAAGGGGATAGGGAGAAGTACCAGGAGAAACAAAGGGAGGCAGGGAAGTCAGTAAGGAAGCCAAAGCTCAGACAGAAGAACACATTGCAAAATCAGTGGTTAAAGGGACAAAACCTTTTACAGGTACATAAGTGAAAAAGAAGGACAAAGGGAGGATAGTGAGACTGAAGGGGAGGATGGGAGCCACGTGGAGGATGACAACAGTAAAGCTGACATATTGAACAGGTATTTCTGCTCAGTCTTTACTAAGGAAGAGGGGTAATGGGTCTGAAGGAGTACAAGGGTGAGAATGGTGCAGAAATGGACACAAGTCCCTTTACACGAGAAAGGGTCCTGAAGGAACTGGAAGTAATAAGAGCTGATAAAGCAATGGGACCAGATGGGGTGCACCCAGGGTCCTTAAAGAACTAAGACAGGTGGTGGCTGAACCTCTGGCTATCCTGTTCAGCCAATCACTGGAAACAGGAGGTACCCAAAGACTGGAGGACAGCAGATGTAGTCCCCTTATACAAAAGTGGGAACAAAGAGGAAGCAGGGAACTACAGACCAGTCAGCCTCACCTCGGTAGTGGGAAAGATCATGGAAGCACTACTGAAGGAGAGATTGGTGGAACATCTGGTTGTCAATGGACTACAGGACCCAAGGCAGCATGGTTTCACCAGGGGGAGGTCATGTCAGACCAACCTCATTGAATTTTTTGACTGGGTGACTAGGGGAGGTGGATCAGGGGAGGGCAGTGGACATGGCCTATCTGGACTTCAGCAAGGCCTTTGACACTGTGCCACATAGAAGACTATTACACAAACTGGGGAATATGGGTGTGGGCAGGACAGTAGTGTGGTGGGTAGGTAACTGGCTGGGTGGCAGGACACAGAGGGTGGTGGTAAATGGCTGTCACTCCACAGAGGAAGAGTGACCAGTGGGGTACCACAGGGATCAGTGCTGGGACCGGTCCTATTCAACATCTTCATCAGTGACATTGCACAGGATATAGAAGGCAGAATTTCACTGTTCGCTGATGACACAAAGCTCTGTAACAGAGTAGACACACCAGAGGGTGTAGACAGAATGAGAGGGACCTGCAGAAACTTGAAGAATGGTCAAGGGTTTGGCAGTTGAAATTCAATGCAGAAGTGCAAGATAATGCATATGGGGCACAAAAACCCTGGCACAATATATCAGTTGGGGGTGAGGATATAGCATGCACCAAGCAGGAAAGGGATCTTGGGGTTGTCATCTCTGATGACCTCAAGGTAGGAAACAGTGTGACAAGGCATCAGGTAAAGCAAATAGGATGCTGGGATGTATAGGCAGGGCATCACCAGCAGGAAAAGGGAGGTCATAATTCCGCTATACAAGACACTAGTGAGGCCCCACCTGGAGTACAGTGTACAGTTCTGGAGACCATACCTATGTAAGGACATAGACAGGGTAGAGAAGGTTCAGAGGAGGGCAACAAAGATGGTGCATGGGTTGCATCACAAGTCCTATGAAGACAGGTTGAAGGAACTGAACATGTACTCCCTGGAGGAGAGGAGGAGAGAGGGATATGATAGAGACATACAAGTATCTTACAGGGAGGAACAGGGTGCAGGAAAACACTATTTTTAAGCGAAAAAGATGTTTCAGGACTAGAGGCATGGGATGAAGTTGGAGGGAGGACGATTCAGAGGAAACATGAGAAAGAATTTCTTCACAGAGCGAGGTGGTGGACAAGTGGAACACCCTGCCAGAGGAAGTGGTGGGGCTGAAACAATCACGGGATTTAAGAATGCATGGGATGGACATAAAGGAATTCTAGAGGTCAGGGGTAAGGGGAAATAGACTTCTAGGAAAACAAACTGAACTTACAAGCTCAAATGGGCAGACTAGGTGGGCCATAGGCCCTTATCTGCTGACACTGTCTATGTATCTATGTATCTATGTAAACCTTTTATAGGTACATTAGGGAGCATAGGAAAGGTTAAGGGAGGGATAGTGAAGATTAATAAAGGAGAGGGGAGGTGGGCAGAGGGAGACAGTGAAAAGGCAGAGATACTGAATGAATACTTTTAACATAGAAACATAGAAACATAGAAGTTGACGGCAGATAAGGACCGCAAGGCCCATCCAGTCTGCCCATTTCTTTTTCTACCTTATAAATGTGCCATCGGCCTTTGCTCTGTCAGTGGCCTATCTATTCATAGTCATTTGTATTGCTCCTTATGCCTATCCCATGCCTGTTTGAAGCCCTGCACTGTATTCATAGCCACCACTTCTTGTGGTAAGCCATTCCATCCATCCACCACCCTTTCTGTGAAAAAGAATTTCCTCACATTCCCCTTAATTGGTCTCCTCTAATCTCATGCTGTGTCCTCTTGTCCTGCTATTTTTCTTATATTTAAACATGTTAGACTCTTTCACCTTGTTTATGCCCTTAAGGTGTTTGAATGCCTCGATCATATCACCTCTCTCCCTCCTTTGCTCAAGGGTATACATATTGAGCTCCGTTAATCTGTCCTCATATGTCTTCTGATGCAGTCCCTGCACCATTTTGGTTGCCCTTCTCTGGACTGCCTCAATTTGGTTAATGTCCTTGTGGTGTGGCCTCCAATACTGCATGCAGTACTCAGATGGGGCCTAACCAGTGTCTTGTACAGAGGGATTATGCCTCCCTCTTACAACTTGTATATCCCCTACTAATACACCTAACACCCCCTAGCCTCTACTGCTTTAGATGTCTGCTTGGATGATTTTAGGTCATCAGTGATGATGATGCCCAAGTCTCTTTCTTCCTTTGTGACTGCTAGCAACTCCCCTCCCAGCCTATAGGTGGCTTCAGGGTTTCTCTTCCCTATGTGCATGATCTTGCACTTCTTTGTTTTAAACCCCAGTTGCCACTCTTCTGACCATTTTGCTAGTTTATCCAGATCTCTTCTCATTCTGCCTTCCCCATCTGGATCATCTACTCTGTTGCAGATCTTGGTGTCATCTGCAAACAGACAAGCCTTACCCTCTAGTCCATCTGCAAGGTCACTAATGAAGATGTTGAAGAGGACTGGCCCCAGGACTGATCCCTGAGGTACCCACTTGTGACTTGCATCTCTTCTGACTGTATACCATTTACCACCACTCTCTGTTTCTGCCCATCAACCAGTTTGCCACCCAGTTGACCAACTTCTGACCCACCCAGCCTACCCAGCTTATTTATCAATCTTCTATGTGGAACAGTGTCAAAGCTTTGCTGAAGTCAAGGTAGGTGACATCAACTGCTCCCCTTGGTCCACCACTCTGGTTACCCAGTCAAAGAAATCTATGAGATTAGTTTGACAGGACCTTCCTTTGTAAACCCATGCTGTCTTGGATCCTGTGCCCTATGGATTCCAGGTGTTGCACTATCCTTTCCTTAAGTGCCTCCATAATCTTGCCCACTACTGAGGTAAGACTGACCGGTCTGTAGTTCCCTCCTCCTCCCTGCTACCACTCTTGTGGAGCGGGATCACATGAGCCCTTTTCCAGTCTTCTGGGACCTCTCCTGTGCTCAGAGACTCACTAAACAATTCTGCTAATGGCTCTGCTAGTTCCTCCTTTAGCTCATAAGTACCCTGGGATGTATGCCATCAGGTCCCATTGCCTTATGCACCTGAGCTTAGCAAGCTCTTGTAGGACCCTTTCTTTTGTGAAGGTAGTGCTCACCTCCCTCCCCGTGTACATGATGCTGAGCTGTGGGCCCTGCCCTACCTTCTCTTCAGTAAATACTGAGCAAAAGTATCTATTTAGGATAGATGCCTTTACAGGGTCCTCCTCCTCACTGCTCCCCTTTCTCCATGCAAGCTTAGCAACCCCTCTGGACTTTCTCCTTTCACTAATGTATCTATAGAAAGTCTTGTCACCTTCTTTTACTGTTTATGCTAGTGTTTCCTCAGTTTGGGACTTTGCCTGCCTTACTGCCTTACCTGCTTCCCTTAGGGCAGTTTGGTATGCCTCCCTATCTTCATCCCGCTGTGTTTCCTTATTTTTCCTGAAGGCCAGCCTTTTGGCTCTGACCTTTTCTGCTACTGTATTTGAGAACCAAAGTGGTTCCTTCTTCTTTGCACTTCCTTTCTGTCTAACACAATGGGATGTTGCTTCAAGTATTGCATCTTAATGCTTGCCCACTTTGCCTGTACCCCTCACCTGTGTTTCTTTTTGCCAGGGCTAGCTTAACTTTGTTGGCCATCTTATCAAAGTCAGCTCCTCTGAAGTCCCATATTTTTGCCTTGGAATACTTTTGCTCAGTATTCACGAAAGAAGATGAGGAGGAGTTACCTAAACCAGACAATAGAAGCACTCTGGGTAGGGGTTGACACCAGTCCATTTACAGAAGAAAGAGTCCTGAAAGAACTCCTAAAACTCAAGGTGGACAAAGCAATGGGTCTGATGGGATTCACCCAGAATCCTAAAGAACTAGGGAGGACCTATTGACACCACAGCCACACTTTTAACAAATCATGTTAGGATGGGGTGGCACCTGAGGACTGGAGGAGGGCAGATGTGATTCCCCTTCACAAAAGTGGGAGCAAGGCAGAAGCAGAAAACTACAGACCTGTAAGTTTGACCTCAGTAGTAGGGAAAATGATGGAATCACTTCTGAAAGAAAGAATTGTTGAGTACCTAGAGGCCAGCGGGGCACGGACCCAAAGTAGCATGGATTTACAGCAGGAAGGTCATGTCAGATGAATCTAATTGATTTTATGACTGGGTGACCAAAGTAATAGACCAGGGGCGGCTGTGGATATGGCCTACCTAGACTTTAGCAAGGCACTTGACACAGTCCCACACAAAGACTAATAATCAAGTTAGCCAGCCTGAGTTGGGTTCCAGGGTGGTAGCCTGGGTAACAACTGGCTGCACAACAGGACACAGAAGGTAATAGTGAATGGAACACATTCGAAGAAGGGGTTACTAGTGGAGTACCTCAGGGCTCAGTACTGGGTCCAGTCCTCTTTAACATCTTTATAGGTGACATTGCAGAGGGTCTGAGGGGAAAGGTATGCCTCTTTGCAGATGACACAAAGATCTGTAACAGAGTTGATACACAAGAGGGTAGAAAGGATGAGAAGGGACTTGGCAAGGTTGGAGGAATGGTCAGACATATGGCAACTTAGATTCAATGCAAAGAAGTGCAAAGTAATGCACCTGGGAAACAAAAACCCAGGAGAAGAGTACACAATAGCAGGGGAGGTACTAACAACAACAAAAATGGAAAGGAACTTGGGGGTAGTCATATCAAATGACTTAAAGGTGGGTAAGCAATGTGAGACGTCAGTAAGGAGAGCCAGGGGGATACTGGGATGCATAGGAAGGGGCATCACAAGTAGAAAAAGGGAAGTGGTTATCCCTCTGTACAGACAGTTGGTGAGACCCCATCTGGAATACTGTGTGCAGTTTTGGAGACCCCATCTACGCAAGGACATAGACAGGATGGAAGCATTCCAGAGGAGGGCAACTAAATGGTGCAGGGTCTGCACCAGAAACCATATGAGAGAGAGAGACTGAGAAGCTTAATATGCATACCCTTGATGAAAAGAGGGACGGGGGACATGATAGAAACATTCAAGCACCTCAAGGGAATCAACAAAGTCCAGGAGGGTAGTATCTTTCAGAAAAAGAGATGTGTAAGAACAAGGAGGCACAATTTAAAGATAGAGGGGAGACGGCTCAGGGGTAATGTGAGGAATTTTTTTTTTCACGGAGAGAGTGGTGGATGCATGAAAACACCTTCCTGGGGAGGTTGTTGGGTCTAAAACAGTGAGGGAATTCAAACATGCATGGGACAGACATAAGGCAATTGTAGTGGGGGGTTGCAGGAAGTAGGCTTTTGGTTAACTAGAATCTGCAATTTGTCCAATAGGGAGAGAAATGGGCAGACTGGGTGGGCCAAGTGGTCCTTATCTGCCATCAAAGTCTATGTTTCTATGTTCTTCTGGATGGGATTGATGGGTGGCTACACACACAGTCATTCATTGGAGGATTCAGCGCAAGTGATAATGGCTCTAATGTAGTGAAGTGCATTAGTGATGGTGTTTTTTCAGAGTGCCCTGCCTGGTACACTGCCTTAATCTTGCTGTTCAGCAGTTTCTCAACCATGCATACACTAACAAAACAGTTACTGTTGTCTGTTGCATCTGTGTACACTTCATCCGTTCTACAAAGGCCCGTGACCATCTACTTGAGCTACAGCACAATAACTATCTACCTCAGCACCGGATGAAGCCTGATGTTGTCACCAGGTGGAACTCTGGACTGTACATGCTTGACCGGCTGTATGAACAGTATAAGGCTGTGTCAGAATACCTGCTGCTGCACACCACCTGTGACAGTGCTGGAGTGTCCATTGCTCTAACAACAGAGCAGTGGTACCAAATTGATGGGCTAATATGCATTCTCTGTCCATTCGAGCATGCTACACAGGCAGTGAGTGGTGACACTGCTTGTATAAGTCAGTTCATACCCCTCACACGTGTGCTGAGGCAAACACTAGCGAATGTGTGACACCAGACAGAGGCAAGTGGGGATCATGGCACTCGTGATCTAATGGATCACATGCTCCATGTGCTGGACACAAATACCCATGTATCTGGCATTTTACAGTCAGCTGACTTTGCAATTGCCACCATGCTGGATCCATGCTACAAACGTGGCCTGCCCTCTATAATTGAAGGAGGTCGTCAGCAAGTACAACAGTTGACAGACAACCTCATTAGATTGGTACATGCTGCACAAATGAAAAAGGCATGCACTGCATCAAAAACTGGTGTTGCTACCACCACCAGTGGCTCACAGGCATCCCAACCAGAGAAAATGGGCAATGCAGAGCAGAAAACGGCAAGCAATCCCATTTGGGATGTTCTCTTTCAGGTGGGAGTGGAAGATATGGAGGAAAAGGAGGAGGAGAAGACAGATGAGGCAGCTGGACTCTGGGCAGCAGAACCAATGGTGGAGGCCTATATGGGGGACCCAAAGCACCTTGACATTACTGATGAGCCACTGCTGTACTGGAGCAGTAAAATGACTAAATGGCAAGTACTAACATCGGTTGCTGTGAAATACCTGAGCTGCCCACCATCCAGTGTCACTGTGGGACAAGTGTTTAGTGTGGCTGGGGCAATTGTGAGTGACCGTAGGACCAATTTGTCACCTAAGAATGTATCCATGCTAATATTCATCAAAATGAATGAAAGGCACATTCCACACAACACAGAGATGTCAGTGGTGTTGCCACAGGAACTGTGTCTCGGTGACAAAGATGATGATGATCCCTCGACCAAGGCATCCACCGGCAGTGAGGTGGATAAGGCAGCAACGTTGAGAAAATTCCCACCTGATGAGAACTCCAGTCTTGAAGACTGTGAGGGGTGCTTCTTGGATGATGTGGAATTGGAAGTTGAAAAAGGCTGAGTTTACTCCAAGCCCCCCCCCCAGCAACTTTCAACTCAATATGGTGGCTAAGGTGTGTATGTTATACCTAATTTTTAGCTATGTACCATTAGATTGGTTATGGTAATGTGTTGTTATGTACTTCAGTGTGTATATGTTTCATTTGATCACCCTTTGCTATAACCCATTGATTGGTCACCTCACCACCAGTCCCCCAAGCCTATATAAAGCAGCAGCAATGTAATTACCATAACCATAATGATTTTGCAATTGCATCATTACAGTTATAATGCTTTTCTTCCAAAAATATCTTACTTTTCATGTTGACTATATCAACCCCATCTTATAGCAAGATATGCTGTCTGGCTGTCCTTAAAAGTGTCCATGATGGCAAATTCCACACTGCCCCACCGCCCCCTCTCATCACCTGATCTGACCTGACACACCCATGCACTCCATGTGACTGAAAAAAATGTTTCTGCCACTTAGTATCAGTGACACGTACAAGAACCCTGGCTCCTAGACTAGTACAAGTAGCATATGAATGTAACATGCTAATTAAACAGTTACCACCACAAGTTGAAGACATTTTGAGAAATGGTGAATGGTGGCCATCTTTAATGATGTGAGTCATTAATTACAAAAGTAATCATGAAGAGGTTTAACAACTTACATCAAATCCCCCCCCAAAGGTTACTTATGCTGTAGTACCAGGTTAAGGTACACCGAAACCACAATGGTTCCGTGAGGGTGGGCAATGAGACAGTCCTGCTGACCTCACTTAGGAATGGATTCAAAATGTTCATGATTACTGCAGCTATGCAATCTCCATTGATTAGACAAGACATTAACCCCCTCCACCTAATTATTTACTAAACACCATCTCAGCCATCTGTTTTTGCATATAGTTCCTCCCTGTATGTGTGTGGCAGTGGTGATTACTCATTAATGGTAATGGTATGGACACCAGTCCAGTGGCCAACATCACAGTTCAAGCAACACCCCTGTCTTCCACACACACAACACAGCTCCTGCAGGGCCTGGATTGATGTAGTCATCAAGATGTGACATAGGATGAAACCTCAACAGAGGAAAATGACCTAAGAAAGAACAACGATAAGAAAAAATGATGGATACTCGTCAATCTGCATACCTGGTTTTACCTAACAAGTTGGAAGAAGAAGCAGAAAACAAAATGTATACATACCATAGACCATGATCCATGATGTCATTAAACTGCAGACATTCCCCACAGGAACATGCTGTGTGGTGCACAGGATTCCAGACCAAGGTCCATGATGAAGCACAGTAGCACTAGCAGGCATTCCCCTTCCCCTATCAGCACTGCATAACTTGAAATAAGAAAAAAATAAGAACTAATTTTGAGGATTGTTAAACAGTCCCCCCCACCACCCGTGACCATCCACCAACCCCCCCACCACAGAAGACCATAAAAAATGAAGAAATGCTTACCTCAAGGACTGTGAAAGTGGAATCATTGCACAATTAAATAAATCCCCCAGATCTGGTTGAGCAGCCAGCAGCAGCAGCGGCAGCAGGATGGAACGAGACTTAACTTCACCAGAATTCCTGATGTTGATAAAAGCAAAAAAATAACACAATTACTATCAAGCTCAGACAACCAGATGGCAGTAACAGACATACCACACTAGTATGAAAATTCCAATACATACCATCTGCGTTGGGAAATTGGGAAATGTGGTGCATTCAAAGATCCATAGATTTCCCTTCCTTCCTCCCAGTCTGGCATGATGATGTCATCCACAGCACACAGAAAAATAATATAAGACCAGTACAAGCATATTAGAATTCAAGATGCCATAATACCAACCCACCAACACCCTTACCTTGCGCAGGAAAAACAAATTAAGACAGATACTTATGTGTTCAGCAGCAGCAGTATGGACTGTGTGAAGATAATCCTCCAGGCTTCAACCATCCAGAGCAGTAGTTCGTGTGGCAACTTGGCAAGTAGTAGCAAGAGACACCAGCAGGCAGCAAGCTACAGTGCCCCAAAATGTCATTCACTCCCTACCAACAGGCAAGCTACTACTACAGAGTCAATCAGTCAAGACAGCTAGACAATTAGTACAGCAGCATAGGGATAGGCAAATGATAATTGCACATTTCTGTCTCAATCAGTTGAAACAGTAGCAGCAGGAGGAAGGAACTACAAGTAGCAGCAGCATTTTGTAGAAGGAATCCATTTTCTCTGCATGGGTTGGCGTCCCTTTTCAGTCCCTGAGGTGGTGGCACACCATAACACATCAGGACCAGCACTACATTTCAGTCTCAATTTGATGTAACATTTTTCCTGCAACATTTCTGGACTTGTAGGACCTGTTTGGCACCAGCAGCAGTGAGTTTCAGACAGAAATATTTGGCAAACAGGCCCTTTAATGTCTGGTTGGTGGTGGGGGGGCACTATAAAACATCATGGCTGAGACCAGACTTCTGTCTGAATTTAATGTACCATTTTTCCTGCAACATATCTGGACATTTACTGCCAGTGCTGCACTCACAAAAACAAGATGTGTCCAGAAAACAATTGTAAACAGTGGACCAAACCATTCTTTGGTCTGGGTGATGGTTTGGGAGCCATAAAACATCATGGCCGAGACCAGATTTCTGTCTGAATTTAATGTACCATTTTTCCTGTAACATATTTGGACATTTACTGCCTGTGCTGCACTTACGTAAAGAAGATGTGGCTGAAAAACAATTGTAAACAGTGGCCAAAACAGCATTTTAATGTCTGGGTGTGGTGGGGGGGGGGGCATCGTAAAACATCAGGACTCACACCAGATTTCTGTCTGAATTTAATGAACCATTTTTTAGGAAACATTTCTGGACATTTACTGCCTGTGCTGCACTTGCAGAAACAAGATGTGGCTGAAAAACAATTGTAAACAGTGGCCAAAACAGCATCTTAATGTCTGGGTGCTGGTGGGCACCATAAAACATCATGGCTGAGACCAGATTTCTGTCTGAATTTAATGTACCATTTTTCCTGCAACATATCTGGACATTTACTGCTGGTGCTGCACTCACAGAAACAAGATGTGGCCAAAAAACAATTGTAAACAATGGACCAAAGACCATCGTTTCATCCAGGTGGGGGTTTGGGCACCATAAAACATCATGGCTGGGACCAGATTTCTGTCTGAGTTTAATGTAAAATTTTTTAGGAAACATTTCTGGACTTGTAGGCCCTGTTTGGCATGATCATCACCGCCTGAGATTCTGGCTGAAATACTTTGCAAACAGGTCCGAAAACAGCTATTTAATGTATGGGTGGTGGTGGCAGTGGTGCTGGGGGGGAAGGGTACATCATTCACATCCTGACTCAGACCATATTTCAGTCTGAATTTTATCAAACTTTTCCCCTGTCATATTTCTCTTTTTACCATTTTTGCTCTAGTCTGCACAGAGTGGTATGATGGCAAGAGGCTGTTAAACTGTGGCCGAAGTGCACATTTTGGACCGGGTCACTCACAGGGCCGTGAACATGTGGTGGTGGTTGTGGTGAGGCACTAATAAAACATTATCATGATGACTGGAGGAGGGGAGGGACACAAAGTAAACATTTCTGAAGGTGGCAAGGTCAGGGGGGCACGTGTTGTTTAGCATTAAAAAAAATATTCATGTTTAACTTCACAATAATAATGCTTATTTAACTATTTCATTCTGTGACTGTTGTGTATGTATTCGGACTTTTTATTTTTTTTTTTATTTTTCTTATTTTTTGAGGGGTGAAGAGGGAAAAAGAGCAAGACTTGCAAAGGAAAAAGGACACGAAAACAAATTGGTGCATACATAGCAGTTTTAATCACTTGCACCAGTGCCACTGCCACTGACAACACCACCACCACCACCACCCCCCCTTGACACAGCTCTGCCAGAAGGTCCAAGACCTTCTTTTGGTCCTCCCTTATTTTCTCTAGTTCTCCCCCTGACCTCCTGGCAGAACTGGTCCACCTCCATGTATACTGCCACAACAGCCTCAAGGTACTCCATCCTGATGTTACCTGGTCTTGGAGGAGCTGCTGCAGGCTGTGATGCCAAACCAGGAACAGTTGAAGCACACCTGCACTGGCCACAGGTGTGGGGTGTCTCATCACTCCTCCTGCTGCTGCTACTACGGTGCCCCCTAGGATGCTGGATGCCCTGATGCTTAGACCCATTGCTGCCTCCTGCTGCTGCAGCTTCTTGCAGCACAGAGAGCCACTCTGTGGTGTAGTGGTACTGTAGGTGACTCCTCTGATCACCCATCCCAAAGTGCGACCCTCGTTTCCCATGCCATACATCTTTGCCACAAAGGTTGCAGATCACAATACTGTCATCTGCAACCTTTGTGGAAAAAAAACTCCAAACTGGAGATGTAGAGACCTTGGGGGGGAGGCTCATCAGCTAAGATCTCTGCTGCATCTGCGGCAGCCACTTCTTCTAAGACCTGCTGCTACTCTTACTGAGGGGTGGGCATGCACTGCAAATGTTCGGGGGGTGCAATGGGCTCCTGCTGCTCTTGCTGTCCTGGGGGCATATGCAGCTGGGGTGGGGCATAAGGGGCTCCTGCTGCTGCTGGTGGCAGGGAGAGGGCTACTACTGCTGCTGGGGGGGCCATGGCACATCTTTCTCTTTGGGGGTGGAGCTTGGAAAATGCCTGCCTGTTAAGTCAGACCACAGATCCTGCTGCTGGTGGTGTACTACCAGTCTACCTCTCCATCATAAGGAAAATTTGTCTTGACTATAAAACTAAAGAAAAAAAACTAAAAGAAAGAAAGTAAGAAAAGAAAGAAAGAAAGAAAGACATAGGGAGGGACTGGAGATGGGGAATCAAACACACACACACACACGCACACACAATGCACAAACTATAAAGATAGATAAATATAACAATGCAGAAAAATACTAACAGAAAATATTTACTTTTTAAACTAATGGGGAACAGATCACAAACAAGCAAACACTCACACAAACACTATTTTTTATAAATCAAACTTTTAGCTCTCCTGCTCTAGTCTCTTACTTCCTACTACTAGGCTGAAACAGCTCTAAAGAAAGCACATTCAGTCTGGCTTCCTGCCTAAGTGCAGTCACCCAAGTGACCAGCAGTCTGCTAGAGAGAAAGGCATGTAATAAGCATTTTTTTCTCCAGTTTCACTTGAAACTAACATGTGGTGAAATGTGCCGGCGATAAGCCAAATTGACAGTAAAATTTTGCCATAAATTTACTGGCAAAATTTTGCCATAAGGGACCATTTACGTGAAATGTTTTGCGTGGCAAAACTGGTGATTTTGTCGGAATTTCACCACGCAGAATTAAATTATGCTGCATCTCTATTCCTGTATACGAGCAAACAAAGGAAAGCCGCACTGAGTGAAAGGCTGGTGCTCCATTAATAATAATGCTAAAACGAAAAAATTAAGCACCTGGCTAGAGCAGAACCAAAATACAAATGTTTTATTAAATACAACAGTGTATTTGAAGAAGGCCTTATCAGATTTTACTCTCTGTGCCAACCATAATTCCATTTTAGCCTTTGCCTCTAACTGCTCTGTTCACCACCCTGGAATTAGCATAATAGGCCTCCCTATCCTCCTCCTCCTCCTTCTGAGTACATGTGTACTTCCAGAAGTTGTCTTCTTTTCTCATATCACATCTGCCATGTCCTTTCCAAACCAGCTGGGCTTTTTGGCCTTAGTTTTCTTGCTTTGATTTTAGCACACTTACTAGTGGCCTCGATTAGTCCCTCTGTGATTATAGCCCATTCCACCTCCATCTCCTTTCTGATCCCAGCGAGATGCCTTATCAGAATTTCTTCTATCTTCTTAAAGTCAGCCTTCCTGAAGTCCAAACCCTCATCTTGGTCTTGGCCATCCTTCCTCCCATGTCCAGGTGGAACCACACTGTGTAGTGGACACTTCTTGCAAGTGGTGCTTCCATCGTTATATCCTAGAAATGCTCAAAGTTGCAAAGGACCAGGTCCAGTATGGCCCTCTTCCTTGTGGGCTCCACCACATCCTGTGTCAGGAATCCACTCTGGAATGCATCCAGCAATACTTGCTCTCTGGTGCTGGAGGTGGGTGGGATTGTCCAATCCACCCAAAGCGGATTGATGTCCCCTGTTATTACTGCCTCTACCTTACCTGCCATTTCTATGATTTGGGACCCCAGTACCTTGTCTAGCTCCTCATTCTGTGAAGGTGGTCTGTTAACCACCCCTAAATTTAGTTTCCTCCCCTTAGTGGATTGTGCCTGCACCCATAATGCTTTTACCTTTCTCTGCACCCCTTCCTCTCTGGTACAGAGTATCCCCTTCTTTACATACAGAGCCACTACCCCTTCCTATTTCCCTATCCCTGCTACACACTTTATACACAGAGACTGCAACTTTCAACTAAAAAACATGGAAAATACCACAAAATGAAGTGCTATTAAAAAAAAACACCTGACTGTAGCCAAATAGGACCCATTTAGCCATATTCTGTTTTTTTTTAATTATGCCCAGTATAGGGGTGGGTGAAAGTTGCCATTTCCGCCTTAGCAGAACTTTCATGAAAATGGGGCAACTTTCACAGATGTTTCTGAGCATCCGCCTGTAGCAGATCAGAAAACTTCTGAGTAGCTTGGGTAAAATTTCACCCTGTTTCACCTGCCCAACTTGTTACTCCCCGGTGGCAGTAGTGGTCTCTCCCCCTGGCAAGATCACTGCCAGTATGGTTTAAAAAGTTGCCCCCTCCCCCCTGACTAATGGGCCTTCCAAGACCCTTTTTTCCAGTAGTAACCTCCCATCACTGACCCTTTTCTGTGCATAACAAAATATTTATTTTACATGGTGGTCTAGTGAACCCACCTCCCTCTCTGTCCCTGACCCTAATAGCAGCCCCTGTTTTTCTTATGTTATTTATTATTATTTTTTTAAGTTATCCACAGAATCACTGGTGGTCTAGTGGTCCCCCCAACCCAGCAGGTAGAGTTCCCTGACCCCTGTCCTACCCCTGTCCCCTACCATCCCAAAAAGTAGCATGCAACCAGCACAGCCCTCCGCTCTTCTCCATGGCTGACTGCCCACTGAGTTGTTAATGAATGAGCTTGTGCTTGTACAAGCACATGCTAATTCATTGACTATGCAGTGGGCGGCTGTGGAGGGGAGAGCAGAGAACATGCCAGTTGCCACTCTGTTCAAGATGGGTGGGGAGGGGTGGGACAACAGTCGTGAACACTAGCTGCTGGGGAGGCTGAGGGGCCACTAGATCACCAGCAATTCTGGATAACTTTAAAAACAAACAAAAACACAGGGGCTGCTTTTAGAGATAAGGGACAGGAAGATAGAGGTTCAGATTAACAGACCACCAGGGCGACAATAATATTTTATTATGCTAGGAAAAAGGGATGGTGGGGATTTGCTCTGTACAGTTTTGTGCATTCACATTGCACTATTCAAGACCACAGGTGGGTGATAGGGTGGTGGGAGGGCTCACTACTTCCAGGGGGTGTTACTAAAATGTTACAGGGAGGGTGCGGGAAGGGCCACTAGCCTCCAGGTATTTGAGTTGCTTTTATATTATTTTATTTTATTTTTTGGGCAGCAAGGCAGGTGGAATTTCTGTGAAAATCACACATTCACTTATATTATGCCTGCAGAAAATTGTTTTCTCACATGCCTAGCCCAGAAATACCTTTCTGGGTACCTCAAAGACAGAATTAGCTAGCAGTGAGGGGACCACATTCTTTGTATGACAACAATGGGACTTTCTTCACTGTTGCAGCCACAGATGGAGACATACTGCCAGCTCGAGTGCCAGCAGTGAGCTGACAGTGTCCACGCTCTCCATTTCCCTTGGTCATGCAGTGTAAAAGTGTCTGCCACATGTCTTTGGTGGTGCTAATTAGTATAGAGTTTTTCCAGGGGAGAAGAAGCAGGGTAGATGCAGGGAAAGAGGAATAATTGGGCAATAATAAAAATGGACTGTGACAGCCCTGACGGTTGAGGCACTGGATGCCTCACCTTGCACCATGCTGGTGACCCAGGTTCAGAAGTGAGATTGGGTCACTGGGGGTTGGTGGGGGGAAGGGCTGGGAGATAACTGTAGTGGCCGTTGGGCTGCTTTCATCTCCTAGATTGGGGAGGAAAGTTTCCTTGGTCTTGGCTGACACCCAGAGGAGGCTTGGTGTCAGAGCAGAGGTCTGAGGGACTGATATTATGTCAGGATAGTGATATACTGTGATTCTGGAAGTGCATGCACCCCTCCACATGCCTCTGCCTGCTGTGGCATCACAGCTCTGGGCCAGAAAGGGAGAAAACACAGAACAAAAACATGTCTCTCAGTTGCTGTTTGTGATGACCCCCCGCTCTCTTAGACCCTGCTCCATGTGGATTCCCACTGGTGAGATAGTTGGGGAAGCGGCTAAAAGGGTTGGGAGCTGCTGGACCACAGGCCTGAAGGTACAGTGTAGGTGGCAATGGACAAGCAAAAAGCTCTATAAAAAATGGAGTGTGATATTGAATACAACCCCAAATTTTCATTTAAGATGTGTGCTACCTGGCCCCAGTACCACTGAATTATACCCCTTCCCCACCAGAGTGCCCCCCACAATACATAGGTGGCAGCACTGGGGTGCCATCCACAGTGCTACCCAAAATTATCCCAACACTGGGGTGCCAAATCCTCAATGTTGGCTAGGATCCAACAGTTAAAAGAAAACATGAAAAAAAGAAGAAAATCCCTCACTGATCTTCAAAAAAAAAAAGAAAGCTGCAGAGAAGACTAAGGTTCCTTGCTGCTCTGACCCCATGACCCCACCCACCTCACCTTAATCCCCCACTCAGAACCTCCACCCTACACCCCCTTCACACCCTCACTCACCTAAGCATGTCCCATGATGTCTAGCCAGAAGACATGTCTTGCTGCGGTAACTGACAACTGCAATATGAAACAAACACTGGTCAGAGCTGATATGGCTGTGGAGAGCTTTTGGGATGCTTTTATCAATTATTTCTAATGCATTTGAACAATGCAGATCTGCTGAGAAGCAATTTCAATGTGGTCTTCCTTTTACACATTTTTTCAATATGTTTTCCTAGAATATGACTGCTGATTGCTATATATTTAGCCTGGATAGTTCACAGAAGACATGGCATCTTATTTTCAGTGGGGCTCTACAGCTACACAATATTATGCTGCAGTGTGTAAAATCAGAATACACTGAAAACAATATTTTACATCTGGACTAGGCTACCCTGAACAAATATATTATAAAAAGCTAGAATCATGACCCCACTGAAAACAAAATATTGTATCTAATCTGGGACATCCTGACTAAATACAGTGCAAAAATGTATAAAATGAAGATTCCTATGACAATAAGATGTAGCATCTGCCCTGCGTGATCCAAGATAAAAATTATAGGATAAGAAATATTTAGAGGAAATGTACTGTAAACTGAACTTCACTGTGTTCACTGACATAAACAGTGTCTTTATTGTTTTATAACATATTAGATTGCAGTATTTATTTCGAATGTTGTGGCCATGAGGATGGGGTGTGTGTGTGTGTGTGTGTGTGTGTGTGTGTGTGTGTGTGTTTGCTGTAGCTCTATATATTTTTTTCCCAAAAAACATAGTAAAAAATGTTTGCTGATTGCTATATATTGCCTGGATAGGTCACTTAAGATCTGGCATATGTCTGAGACAGTACTTATCAGATGGTGTCTTAAGAGGTTAAAAACAGTGTAAATCTTGTGATGCTGGGAAAGGGTGACATTTATGAGGGATGAATCTTTATTGAAAGACAATACCTACCCAGCTGAATCTAGTAGTAAGAAAATATTTAAATGCTAAGTATTTAAATGTGCAAGTTGTTGCATTTTGAAGGGGGTAAACAAATCTCCAGTTTAATAGGCAACCAGTATTTAACAAGCTATTTCAGTTTCCTAATGGCCACCTGATAAGCAGCTTGGCATTCTGTCTCCTTTATTCTAAACAGAAAGAAAGAAAGGAGTATTTTATTTCAAGTAGCACAGTGATTTGTAGGTGTGGAAGGATACATTGAAAACTTCAAAAATGTTCCACAGTATTCCATTTTTCCAGCTACAGACAGCAAGGCTCCACACACAGCCATTAAAATAAGGTAAGTCTGCTTAATGTATTTCAAAGCATTTTGAAATGTTTCTCAAAACTGTCATTATTCAATATTTTTATACCAAATTTTCAACATGGCCTTACTGGGACCCCACTTCGTGAACAAAGTAAATGACAATTTTTAACTCTGTTCCAAAAGGTGATTTTTGCATTCACTCAGTGAAACCAAATATTGGGCATGATTTGAAATGTTTCACCTACCAAGTTCGTGAGGTGGGGGTCATACGATTATATTGAACATTTGGCAGAAAAATATGATAAAATAACCAAGTTAAGATTGAAAATTGAAATATTCCAACATTCACTCATAATTTCACTAATATTCAATATTTTTCAACCAGAGTTTCAACATGGCCTTTTTAGGACCCCCACCTCATGAACAAACCTAGTGAAATTTTTCAAATCCAGCCTGAAAGATGATTTTGTATTCACTCCATGAAATCATGTTTCGGTCAGGATTTGAACATTTTCACTTACTGGGTTCATAACATGGGGTCATAAGAATAAATTGACCAAGTTGTGAGAGAATGTTGAAATATTTTAATGTTTACTCATAACGTTGGTAATTGTCAATATTCTGACTCCAAATGTTCAACATAGCCATTTTTTTTCACACCACCATATGACAGGTATAATTTTTCAAAACCTGGATGAGACCTGTTTTCTCACTTGGGGTGCGATATGATGTTTTGCTGACTATTTTATAAATAGAATGTCATGTTTATAAGGGGAGTTATAAAAAAGTAAAAAACAAATCATTATTAAGAAAATTTGTGTGTAATGCCAGCCTTTACCCCAGCAGGTAGTGCTTTGTGACTCTGTGTCAGTGAACTGAGTTTGGGGTAAGTTTAGTGAGCCATCTGAATGGACCGAGGCTGGGGGGGGGAATTGTGCTGTCATGCAGCACAACCCCCCAGCCAGTGAAAAGCATGCATAAGATTGTCTGCATGTGCCCAAGTATCATATAGTAAAAATAAATATTTTTTTTGGTACAGGGTCCTGCACTTCTGCACCTCTGGGTGCCACAGATCTCTGCACTTTGGCTGACAGATAGTCCTGCATGTCAGTATCTGTATCTGCATGGATGTGTATGGCCCATAGCCCGCTAGACAACCCCACAAATTCTTACTATCCATTGCCATACAGAAATGCAGGCACTGGAGGGCTCTGCACTTCTGTTTTCAGATAGACCCCTTCCTTGGTGTACGGCCCAAAGGGACCTTCAAGAATGAGGATATGATTCCACTATCTCGAAAGGAAAAGTCATTCTTTGCAAAAATCTTTAATGTACTAGTTAGGGCTCAGATTAGTACCACAAAAGTAGGGACATGTGGTATTAGGGTTTCCAACCATAACTCCCCACCCCCCAAGAAGCAAAAGGACAATACCACAGAAGCAACCACAGACAGCTATGATCAGGTAAGCCAAACAACATACAACGGTTTCCAGATGACACAAATTCAGTAGCACAGATGTGCTACCCTCATCAATTTGTATTTGTCCCTGCATAAACATAGGCTCTACAGGGGCCTGTGCTTATGCAGCTACAGTACATCTGCATGTGTATGGTGTACAGTATGCCTGAATGCCTGTGGCTCCAGAAACAAAGGCTTCATGGGGGCCTGCACTTCTGCAGACAGAAGTACTGTTGCAATGTGGGTATCATGGTTTCAGCAACATATCTAGACATTTTTCAAGGGGGTAGCAGTTTTGTATAGGGTGCCACTTTATCCTAGAAAAGTAAAATGTTACATTTGAAGACTCAGATTACAGTAAAATAGCTACTTTTTGCTGGTAAGGGGTAGCAGTTTCTACCTCACTGCATAGCTGCATCCCCTAGTGCATGATTTTCTGTATACAGCAGTGTAACTTCAAGCCCCACACCAGTATGCACTTCTGCAGCTCAAAGTCAATGTTTATTCTTACACCTGTAGATGAAGTGGAGCAGGCCCTTCAGGGGCTTAGGCTTCTGCAGACAGAAGTAATGTTGCAATTTTGGTATCATAGATTTCATGACAGCTGTACTTCTGTAATGAGAGGTTGGTGTGCATATCTTACACCTGCAGCTGCAGAAGCGCAGGCCCTCCAGAGGCCTGTGCTTTTGCAGACAGAACTGTGTGTATGCCTTACAGTGTGGATGAGTACCTGTTTCTACAGAAGTACTGGTGCCACAGGCCCCACTGTGCCCAAGAGTTCTAGGGGCATGTGTTTCTGAAGCCACAGGTACTCATGTACACTGTGAGACATACACACAGTTTTGTCTGCAGAAGTGCAGGCTCATAAGGGGTCTATGCTTCTGTAGCTGCAGGTATAAGGCATACACATCAAACTCTGGCTGCAGAAAAAACAGACCATACAGAATCCATGATAAGCAAATTGCAAAAATAGTTATATCTGCAGAAGTGCAGGCTCCTAAGGAGCCTATGCCCATGCAGCCACAGGTGTAAGACCTACAGAGCAACATCTGGCTGCAATAGTACAGGCCCCTTTATGGCCTGTACTTCTGCAGCTGCATATAGAAATCCATGATATCCCAACTGCAACAGTATTTCTGTTTGTAGAAGCGCAGACTCCTGTGGGGCCAGCACTTATGCAGCCACCAGTATTCATGAATGCTGTAAGACATAGACACACATTTGTGGCTGCAGAAGCACATGCCCATATGGGGACTGTACTTATTTAGCCACAGATACAAATCCATGAAGGTTGCATATCAGTGCTACTGCATTTGTGTTATCTGGAAACAGTTGTATGTTGTTTGTCTTACCTGATGGTTGTCTGTGGTTGCTTGTGTGGTCTTGTCCTTTCAAATATAGGGAGTGGGGTCAGTTAGGGTTGGAAACCTTAATGCCACATTTCCCTAGTTTTCTGGCATTAAGCTGAACCATAACTGATGCATTAACACATTTTTTTTGTAATGAATATGGACAGATAGATAGATAGATAGATAGATAGATAGATAGATAGATAGATAGGACTGGCTCAATATTTAGGGTTACAAATGTATTTCTATGTTAAACCTGTTTTTGCACCTTATAAACATGGTCATTTTTAGACAAAACAGTCTGAAATATGGCATGTACATTTTGGGGCCCAGGATCTCTGAATTCTGAAATTTTAATTATGATCATCTCAACGGTGTAAAAATCAACAAATTATGACTTTTTTTTGCTCACCTGTAACTTAAAAATGTCTGACAGTTGAAACCAGAAACTTTCAGGTTTGTTAGAGTTTGACTGAAGAAGGTGCCTTTGATAGGTGGTTTTACTGGAAAATATTTAGTTTTTTAAATTATTAACATTAAAAAAATGCCATTTTCAGGCATGAGCAGAATGTTTTTTGAACATTCCATTCATAAGGTTTTTTTCTGTAATAACTAAGGATGGGCGAAGTTGAGCAAATGTGATTTGTGTAGCACTAAATTAATTTCACTTGCCTTTGATTCACTAATGGCTACAATTCACATAGGGCTAGATTCACAAAATGCTCAGAATACCCACAGCTGTGGGAAAATGCTGGTGCAAATGGGTTGCTGCAGCTGTGGGTATTCAGAAAGGTGGAGCCGGATTATGACCAACTCCATGATTTACGGTGGCTTGTGAGTGGTGCTGCCAGGGCTATCTCTGCAGCGTGGAGATCTGATATGCATGGTGGGATCAGCCATAACAACACCGGTAAATGCTGTGGTCATACATAGTGATCCCCAGGCCGCGGCTGAGAAGATTTCAGTCCACAACTGGAGTTGCGGTGTGGAACTTAGTCCGAAATCCTTTTGTGAATCCAGCCCATAGTCTCCACCTGCAAAGTGCCCAGCTTCACACAGTGAAATTATAAGAATTTTAATTTCACTGATAATTCACCAGCAAAGTAGGCAATTCAAGTAGTTCTGTCAAAGTGGGCACTGTGCTGATGAAAATGTACTTTAATTGCTCCATGTTTTCCCAAACAAAAACCCCAAATGGATTCAACATCAACCCCATGAAATGAGCATTAGGTTCCAACTTTCTGCCAACCTTCCTTATACTTTATAAATGTATTCCACCTCCCACCCCCACCCCCAGTAGCACCCTCCTCTCTCTTCTCACCCCTCTGCCATGCTAAAATGTTCAATTATGGTCTATTTCATGCTATATACTAAAATTCCTTCTCCCCCACATCTGTTCACCCCCTACAACACCCTTCCTGGCTGCAGTTGGGTGTCCCTCACATGCAGAGGTGGCACCCTACTTCTATGCAAGCCCCTTCAGGGGTGTGCCTCAATTTATGGATCATGTCCTGAGATGTTAAATGATTTCTTGAAGGTTACAGTAAGAAAGCTCCTGTGGAGGAATTTGGCAATGCAATGAAAGGGTTGCACTACACTCAGAACTGCACAAATTCATTAAAAGTTGCTGAAAACAGGATTTGCGATTCCTAAAATAAAATTCTGACAGATATGGCAAAACAAACCAGTATAGCTCAGTGCTTTGAAAATGCATAGGCCTCTTCCTTAGGGTTCATGGCCAAGTGCATGGAGAGATTTGAACAATAGATCAGTTACATCATTTTTGCATCAACAAGTCACTTTGTCTCTGACTTAAATGCTGCTGAATTCCTAGTTCTTCATCTCTTTCCTTGTCAGGTCACTTCCAAGCGTGTAACACTTCAACTTGCCAGTTCAGGGTCTTATCCACTAATATTCTATGTTTGATATGAAACATCCAGACTTGTCCCTTATTAATTTTAGAAAGTGCAGTGTTCTGCATTTAGTCTATTCTCAGTCATCACTTCACAAGTGGTACCAAAACAACGTTCTGAGTACATACACTAGCTTCCTTGCTAAAGTCTGGTTCGGCACTTTTTCCTCCTACCTCGCATCCTTTCTCTTCCCCCTCCCTACTCCTCTGTCTCCCTCAGGATCATCAATGTCTGCACCCTTGCTATCTCCTCCAGATCTACCTCTTCTGGCCAATCAGCTTTCTCCCATCACTTCCCCAAACTCAGGAACACCCTCCCCCATCAGAAATGCTCCTCCCCCATGCCCTCTCATCTCTACTTTGCAACAACATCTCCACCACCTGCTCCTAATTATACCTCTTGCTTTCCCACTTCCCTTTTCTCTCTAAGCCCTGTGACTTGTATTTTACTGTATCAGGAAGCCTGTACAAAAGCCAGTTTGAATCTGTTACCTGAAGCACTTGTATTTCTGTAATTGATTATTCAGCCTGTACTGGCATGCATTGTACCTGATTGTACCTCTGAACTGTATTGTGTACTGTACTGAACTGTATTGTGTTGTACCTATCCCTTCCCCAGGACGCATCTGGAAACGAGCATTCCTGCTCAGTATGTCTATCCTGCTGAAACTTTGAGATGCAAGCAATAATGCCCAATGGGGTGGGTGGTATTGGGCAATACAGGACCACCCAAGGGCATAAAGAGGCCCGACACCACAGGTGGAGGGCTTTATAGCCCCTGGAAGGTCCAGTATTGCCCAATACCACCCACCCTGGAGGGTATTATTGCACTTAGAAAATGGGCTTCAGTGTAAGTTTTCATTAAGTAATAATACAGTATAGGAAAATACTTTAAAAATGAATAGAAATATTATAAAAATCCTTTTCTTTGTTAAAGTAGTCCCTACGTTTGTTGTGCTGTTCCATGTGCTGTACCCCCCTATACATTCTGTTATACTTATGCCCCCCCATCATGTAGCGTAACCTGTAGAAGAACCACAGGAGCAGACTAGAGTGGCTGTGATATGGCCGCAACAGAGGGCAAAGGACAGTACCTGATTTTGTTTTAGAAAAATAAAAATTGATCCTGGCATTTCTTTGTGCACACAAGTTGATAGCAAGCCGCTCACAGTAGATCTGAATAGGAGACTTGCTTGCTCTACTGTTTTAAAGGAAAGCCTTTGTTTTTGTTTTTTTTTTAGAAGGAAAAAAAATTCACTCTGGGGAGGGGTTGGGGATATGGAACGGTAATAAAGTTTGAAGCCATTTTCATGATTTCCCCATGGCCAGCGGGTTGTAATGAAGCTTCAGAGAGAGGACCGGAGCAGGTTAGGTGAGCTGGAAAATCTGACTGCTGTGTAGATGGCACTTTTCTGGAAAAGTTATGTGTGAGTCTGTATTTCTGTGCATTGGGGGCAGACAGGTTTGCTTTTTTTTGGCTGTGTGTAGAGCGAAGAAGTGACCTTGTTCCACTGGTGGGGGGTGGGGTTCACATTTGGCGGTGTTGTCTCACTCACTAATCAAGGGGAAAAATCAGTATGAGTGGATGACCAGCTGAAGGAGGGAGGAGAGTGAGTGCTGTGAACAATGCCTGGGCATGGGAGAACAGGGTACTGTAAAAACAAGGAACAAATAGCAAGAAATGAGCCAAATGGTTCATCAGGTAGCTGGCACTGATGTACATAGCACTGGGTGCCAGTACCTCTCGCTAAGTAGGAGAAAAAATGGTGGTGAATAAAAGTTTAAATCAGAGGTTTTTGCCCAATTAGAGAGCAGAATGGGCACCATAAATACTGGTGATGAGGTGGGTTGGGACTGGATCTTTTAAAAACCGGGCTCTGTTGCCTGATAGACACCCACCTTGCCAGGGCTATCAGCCAATCAGAGTCTGGGGATGTTCTTGCCCATTTTCTAAAATTAAATAAATAAACTAGTGGGAAGGCAGGCTAGGGACTGAAAAGACAGAGAAGTAGTACCCAAGCATCTCGTTTGCTTTCCAAATATACAGTGGCAGCAGTATATCTAGATACAGCTGGATATTTCACAGGAACTCCCCATCCATTACAATGGGATTTCCTGTGATTTATCCGTATGTGTGCATGTGTTTGTGTGTGTGTTCATCTATGTCTATCTGTCTGTCTATCTAAAATAAATAATGGGTAGGGGTGGTATACAAAGATGCATACCCATCGAGGGAGCAAATTAGGGCTATAAGGCCAGAAGCCCAAAGGGCAAGTGGCTCTATTGCCCTAATTAGTCTCCCAAGATGAGTATACTTCTGAGTGTTCCACTCTTACCCAATGTTTGTTGAATATATAGGGAATACATAATGGATTGCAGTGGAATAATACATTTATCTCCACTAGTGAGTGATAAGACCCATAACTCACAAGTGGCGAAGTCACAAGTTAGTTGTGAAAGTCTTACCACTCATCTGTGGAAATAAATGTGTTATTGTACTGCAACCCAATATGTATTTAATATATATCACATCATTTGTAATGCTTTTATTGGTGTTTTAATTTGTTCTAGCTTAAAACTGCAGTTCTTTCCATTGTAAGTTCTCCATCTGGCCCATTGTTCTCTGTGTTCTATTTCCAGATTCTAAGTGGAAATAACATGGTCTAAGTTAAATAAATAATGTTCTAAGTGAAATAAATGGTGTTCTAAGTGAAAATAAATATTTATCCCAAATGAACATGATTTATTAACCTAATTTATTCACCACTGGTGTGGTGTATACTACATTAAGATGTTTATTTCTAAGGAGATAGCATTTGTAATTACATTTTGGTACCTTAAGGTCTCCTGCAGTAAGGATGGAGTGGTGTGTAGTCAGTGCAGGTAGGAGATTGGAAGAGTTCTGGATCTGGATTTTGTGTGTCTTTTTTCTAGGTTCTTTTGCAGTTTGTTAATGGGTTTGGCTAGCTTCCTAATGCTGCATTAGTTGTGTTATTAGTGGTGTCTCATAGGATTTAATGTAGTGCGGCTGTGTACTTTTTATTAGTGCAGGTATATATGGGATACATGATGGTGTGGTGTTGAATACACAATTTATTTGAATGATCTGTGAGTGACCTTGGATGACCTCATGAGTGGCCCAGCCATGAGTGAGGTCCCAAGGTCACTCACAGTGATTCAAATAAATCAATGAAAACCACCCATCACGCACCTCGTTATGCAATAGGCTTTTGCTTTTATTGTGTTTTTTATTTCTGGTGTTTTTGGTGGGACTATTTGTGATGTGGTTTGTTCAGTTTGTGGAGGTATACCTTTGTGATGATTGGGTGGTGTGTAAGTTTTGATTGGGTCGTTTTTTGTGAATGGATGACGTTGGTGCATTTTGATTGGGTACTTGGAGGATGGGAAAAGTTATCTGATTGGTTGGGCCTTTGTGTTTGTGGGTGGGTTTTCAAGTTATGGTGCAGTTTCTTTTCAGTCATGCTGGAGGAGTCGCGAGGGAATGTTACCTTGTGCGTGTTGGATGTGTTTTTCATGGTTTGGGCCTACTTGAATTATTGAGGAGAGAAAGAAGTTCTTTGGAGGACCTGGTGGAGGACGGAGGTGTCTGGGGTGGATGTACCAGAGTGACAGCAGAGAATGGATCATGTTTTGTGGAGTATGGAGGACTGGGAGAACGAGTTTTCAGGAGGTGGTGGAGGATGGAGATGTCTGGAAGATGTGCACCGGAGGTGCAGCGTGAGTGGACTGGTGTTGGATTTGGGGCACGAAGAGCCTGAAAACTTCAGGTTGCTGTATTTCTGTAGCCGTGGAGGAGTTCTTGTTTTTGGGCACTGGGTGTTGTTGATGGAGTTGTGGATTTGCATTCTGGATACAAGGCTGGAAAAGCTTGAAGTTCTCGGACTGGAGTATTTCTGTAGCAGTGGAGCAGTGTTAGTTTTCCGTTACTTGCTTTTCTTTTTTTCAATGTGGTTTCCATTTCTGATGTAGGGCATGAAGAGCCTGAAGCTATAGAATATTATTTTTATTGTTTTTTTGGAACACTTGTTATTATTTTTTGGGTATTTGATTATTTTTTTTAATATTTCTGTTTGATTTGCTTTTCATATCAAGGAACACAGCAAAAGGTAAGCAAAATTGTTCATAATTTATGACTAACATTGGTACAGACAAAGGGAAAAATATTCATGTAGTATTGCTTATTATTTTCTGTAGAGAGATTTCTTTTTTTATCTGATGTCTGGAAAAAATGTTTCATTGTAATGTAAGGACCCCTCCTCTCAGTTTGTTTATAGCATAGCAAGTAAACTGAGTAACATTTTCTATAACAAGATGATTTGAGACTCTATTTCTCTAAAGGTATGTTTTGCAGGGTCTTTTTTATGTTGTAGATTGTAATAAAATTGTTGCCATCAGTCTTTATTTTTTATTTTTCAGTCCATTTTTGCAGAGTAGTGAGGCAGGTTCTGGTGTTGCTGTGTGAAGAATGTCTTCTACGTTGTATGCTGTCATTTTCCCTTTTCTTTTCCACAGTTTGTAGGTTGTATCTAGTGCTTGCTTTAGATTTGTAGGTTTTAGTTGGAGTCAGTATCCAAATCTAAAACTTGTGGTCTTCTGTGTTTCATTTTTCATAGTTGTTACCCATAAGAAGAAATGTATAGAGATTATAAGTATTTTATTTTAGTGCATTTGGGGGGGGGGTGCCAGCTGTTTTGAGAAGTGGAGAGATATGTGTGTGTGTATAGTGAGTGCTAGCCTGGCTGTGGGTTTTGGGGAGATGGAGATTTGTATTTTGTAGTCTCTTTTTTTTTTCTTTGTATGGTGGCATAGTTTTTCAAGTTGTTGCTTACCTTGCATTATGTTGAATGTTATGTGCTTGGCTATGATGATCCGTTTGTTGAAGTAGGCTTCTAGTAGGAGTTCATAGCTTTGTTCCACTGTGCTGTTTTTTTCTTTTCTGCTGGTTCTTCATAGTTCTTCAGTTCTTTTCCACTGAGTAGTCTGGATATTTTGAGTTGCTTCTCATCATTTATTTTTGAGTAATCATTGGGGCTTTACAACTGTTTATGCCCTGAAATTTGAATTATTTCAGTTGGTGCAACTCCACTATCACTGAGTTTTTGAACAAGGTGTTTTCATGCAGAATGATTCGTCACTCTTTTGTTTGTTTCCACTTTTGCTGATGAAATCATGTTTTTTACTAGGTTGGCTATTTTGTTGATTCTTTTGGCTGGTTTTTATACCATGCTCCTGCTGTTTGTTGTTGTTTGGATGTATTTGTGGCTAAGAAAAATTGACAGTCAGGTTCTAGGGTTTTTATAGGTCTTTTGTATTTGTAGATTTCATAGTTAACTGGACACCTTTCTGGATTCTCTGGGATTTCATAGGCTCGGGGTTTAAGTTTTCTGTATTCCTTAGGATTAGCTCCAGTTCTTGTTTTAGTCTGTTGTTCCTGGTCATACTGCAGGTATTGTTTGTTGTTCTCATCTTTTTTTAATTCAGTGTCTTCCCAGCATAGTCCTCTCATTTCTGTGTTACCCCGTACACCAAAGTAGAGGCTGATGGTGAGCCACATGGTATTTATCAAAAAGTCTGGATTATGTGGTCCTAGTTGTTTTCTTTGGTACAGCTGGCCAATGATGTTCTCAGTGAGCTCATCTGCTGCCTTTGGTCTACAGCCTTTCCCCTGGACTTTCAAGTTGCTTTTGTTTTGATTTTATGACTTGTCAAGTTGTTTTAAAGTATGATGATGTGGAGAGTGATGCTGGTTACTGGTGCTTCTTCAGGTATCTTTCAATGCTTTGAAATGTGGATTGTAAGGACAGAGGTTCATAGGGGTGCCATCTTTTTTTTGTGCTCTCATAAAGTATTGTGAAAAAAATGTGTCCATTATTACAGGAGGGATTTGTTCTAGTGGCTCTGTTAAGTTGAATGTGTTTTCTAAGTATGCTCTCAGTTGGTTTACCTCTCCTTGAGTTTTTTTAACTGTGTTTATGTTTGTTGAGTTCTGTATAAACACTTGTATAGCTGTGGCATCTATTGTGAGCAGTGTTTCTTCCTTTTTATTTTGTGCAGCCTGACTCCATGTACTTGTGCTTGGCCTTTCTTGGTGAGCTGTGGCCAGTGGCAGGAATCAGTTTAATGAATCTGTGGCAGTTTGTGTAGGTTTTGTTGCTTCCTTTATGGTATTTTCTGTCATTTTCTTTTGTTGCTGGAAGCTCCTGTGTGCTGGGTTATTTCCTTGTGTTAGAGTCAATGTGCAGCTTTGAGTTGGGCTTTGTAGAGAAAGGCTGGTGCTTGTTTTTTTGCTGTGGTGTGCTTGTTTCTATATTGACTGTTACCTTCAGTATGGTACCTGATTGTTGAGGACTAAGAAGTGTCTGTGGAACTTCTAGTGGTTCCATATCCATTTCTAGTTGAGATATGATATCCTGCATTTCCAGGTCAAAGCTGCTGTTTTCAGATATTTCTTCTGCCATTTATGTATTATTTCTGTTCTTTTCTGTTTCAGTTTTTGGTATAAGTTTATTTTTTCTTCATAGCTCTATGCACTTTGAAGTGTTTCTTGGCAGTTCTGCATGAAGATTTTAGTTAGGTATGCTTCATGCAATTTAGCAGTGAGAGTGTACACGAGGCCAGGTGTTTACTTATGGCATGAGAGGGGCAAACAGTGTTTAGTATTTTTTCAGCAACTTTTATGCTAAGTATTCTGATATTTGATTGAAGTTGGGATGTTCAATAGACTGTATTTGATTGACGTTGGTGTGTTACATAAACTAGTGTTCTTGCATTTATTTAACAGTAGTCCAAATAAATGGATTTATTTAACAGTTTTTGTGCCCACAACTATTGCATAAATACTTTTAATTGTTTGATTAGTGTAGGTGTATACACTGCTCCCTCTTTTATCCACCAACCTCCATACATGCTAAATTGTGATGGATTAAAGAGGGTGGCAGATAATAGAGGGTGGCAGTTAAAGGGGGAGACAGCATTTTTGGAAAACAGGATAGGAGCTCACACTGGTGTTAAGCGAGGATAGCAGATAAGGATGAATGTTTAAAGGAAGGAGCACTGTAGCTTTAATTAGTGTACAGTAGGTATATACTGTAGCTGTAATTGTTTCATTAGTGCAGGTATATATTGCACTTTGAATTGATAGCTTAGTCACAGGTTTACAGTATTTTTAAGTGATAGATTAGTCACTGGTATACATGAAAATAAATGATGGCCTTTTTGAATGGGAATGCTAAAGGCACAATAGCACCACTATAGTTAGGGTTGAGTAGGCACTTTAATGTTAAACCCCATTTTTGCACTTTGATAGCTTTGCAAGCGTTCAATGGATTTGCAAGAAAATTTGGCATGTGCAGCCTCATGGGGGTAGATCTCTTGACATGCCAGGTTTTATTCCAGTCAGATGTTTGAATTCTGAAATGTGAATAGTGCAAAAACAAATAAAATCACTGTTTTTGCAGTTTCTTTTGCCATCGCCTAGCACACAGATGGTTTGGAATTTTGGTCTCCAATTTTCAGGGTAGAAAGGGTATGGCTCAGAATATTTTTTTTTTGCTGGTTTGGTGAAAAAATATTAATACATTCCAAAGTTATTAAATTTTAAAATTTCAGGTTCTAAGCATATTCAGTCAGCATTTCAAAATAGGTGTATGAAGTGATCTATGGGCCACCCTTTTTTGTATCTTTTTTTTTGTTTGCCGCCATCTTGTTTTTAGTTGTTGTTTTTTTTTTTTCAAAATAAATTTTGAAAAGATGCAATAATGGCATTGTGGGGGGAGACCAACATATGTATGCTGGTCATTGGGACCCCGTTAGGTGGATTCTGCAGTTAATTGTTGGTAAAAGGACCCCCAAAGTTAGTTTTTCATGACTTGCTTCTGGGTTTTTTATATTCCATGATGTGAAAAATGTTATTTTATTTTTATTTATTTATTTAACACTTCAGAATTAACCTTTGAGCTATGAGCCCTTTTACAAAGGTTCCATGTCAAGAAATAATACAACAGTTACAATGGTACAATTCACATAGACAGAAATACTTGTATCTAACATAGGAATATTAGCTGGACAAGACAGTAGCTTTGTAGTTGATTACAAGCAGTCACAATTAACAAGTTTGAGAGGTATAATCATCTGCTTTGGGAACAGGCATTGTCACAAGTTTCAGGTCCTAAATTCTTCAAAATAGTTGCAGATAAAGGGTGGAGGGAGAGGCATGTGGGAGTGGGAGATCAACAGGCACAGTCCCAGAGATGAGCTAGAAAGATTGGAGCTAGGAAAGCAACAGGTGATAGTGAAGTACAGCGGAGGTGAGTATGAGGTATGGGCAGGATTGGATGGCAAGACAGTAGGGAGGGGGAGAGGAAATGAGGGTGTAGGAGCAGGTTGAGATTAGAGCTGCAACAAATTAAAATTTTGCCAGTGAAGTCACAGTGAACTGGCCGATTTTGCCATGTGGAGTAATCTGTGAAATTTCCTGTATTTGGCAGTATTTCACCAAGGCAAAATTTCAGCTTCTGTGGTAAAATTTCACTTTCCAAGGGTGAAATTTCACCGTGGAAGGCAAAATTTCACCATTTTGTGGACAAAATGTTGTATTTCAACCCACAAAATGGGCACAATTCGCAGATTATTCTGTGTAGCGAAGTTTTATGACTTCGCCCACCACTAGCTGAGAGTCACAGGGATGGGATTTAATTAATGGAGCTCAGGCATGCTGAGAGAGGGGCTGGGAGGAATAAGGTGGGAGTAAGGACTACTCTACGGTGGATTAAAATCCTATTGGATGAAGTTAGGGAGTATGATTTCCCATAGTGGAGTACTTATGTGGACAGCGAGTGCCTTACTGAGGGGTGTAAGTGCCTTATGTATGTCTGCATTCACAGGTTCTAGTGTTGATTAGGGATTACTTCAGCTCAAGCTTAAAGGTAGAGAAGCTATTTGTATTGTTTACTCCCACTGAGAACTCGTTTAGTCAGAGGGGAGCCCTGGAGGTGAATGAACACTGGCCGAGGGATGTCCTCATGAAGGGAACGCATAGGGTACCTCTAACTGTACCCCATGTGTTATGCTGCGGGTGAGCCAGTAGGATGATGTGTTGGATGCAGGAGGGTGCAAGGCCTAGTTGGGCTTTTTTGCCTAGTAGGCAAGTTTGTAATTTGACCCTGTCTCTAAGTGTGTGTCAGTTAGTTTGTTCATAGAAGGTGCACATGTGGATACATTTATCTGCCCCAAGGACTAGCTTACATGCTTTATTGAGTGCCGTAGCCACCCATTTTAGGGAAGTTTCTGAGGCAGCACCATACACTACCAGACCGTAGTCAATTATTGATAGGATAGAGATGGTGACAGAGACGAGAAGGGCTCTGGGTGTAAGGTACTGACATTGCCTATATAAAACTGCAACTCTGATACTGACTGCTTTTACTACCTGTTCAATGCACTTCAAGAAGGACAGGGTGTCGTCTATTCTGATCCCTAGGTATTTAAAGCAGTCCATCTGCTCTAGTGGGACTGCCTTGTTGTTGGTAATGGTGAGTAGAGGGTTTCTTGCCTTGTGTTGATAGCTTGAGATAAGCATGGTTTTCATTTTTTTGTAATCGAGTAGCAGCTTTTGTTGTTGAAACCAGCCTTCAGTTTGTGAAAGGTGACCTAGAGATTTTGTTTGAGTTGAGCAAGCTGGGAGTGACAATTCAAGATGACTGCATCATCAGCATACAGACTGATTTTGCTAGTGCAGGCATCAGAGTGTGCATTTAGAAATAAACTAAAAAGCAGTGGACCAAGTATGAACCATTGGAGGACTCCCAGGGAGACCTCTCTAGTGGTAGAGACAGCAGCCCCTATTTTTGATCTGCTGGAGAGGTAGTCATGGAACCACCTTACAGACATGGTTGACAGGCCTAGATACTGCAGCAGCTGTGTAAGAAGAGAGTGGTTGACTGTGTTGAATGCTTTAGTGAGATCAATAAAAATTGACCCCACAAGCATGTCTCCATCCAGGACCCTATGCACAAAGTCAGAGAATTTGACCAAGGCAGTTGACGTGCTATTGTTCTTCCTGAAGCCATGCTGTTGTGTACATTGAAGATTGCATTTTTGCAGATAATCGGTGATTTGGCCGGTCATTATTTTTTCCAGAGCTTTTGAGAGGAGGGAGAGGATCAAGATAGGCCTATAGTTAGAGGTGCTTGTGCGATCCCCACTTTTGTGAACAGGGGTCACTAGAGCAAGTTTCCAAACTGAAGGGAATTTAGCAAATGTGAGGGATTTATTGAATATTTTAGTGATGGGGGCAAGCACTTCTTTCAAGGTGAGAGCAACCATTTTCCTGTCAGTTTATCGCTCCTTTGTCTGGTTTTGCTGAGTACCTTTTTACATATTTCCTAGCCACCATGATAGAAATGTATTTAAAATAGAAATTAGGGTGCTTGTATTCCTTGCTGGGGGTGGTTTGAGGAGGTTCAGAGGCATTAAGATAGTTCAGGGGTAGAACTGAGCTAAAGTCTGTAAAAGCTTTATTGAAGGAGTCGACAATGGTGAGCAAGTCTTGGGTGGTAGTCCCATTTATGTTGAGCATTGTGGGATGCTTTTCAGCTTCCTTCAAAATAGTTCCTTTATGTTCCTCCAAAATCTCCTGCCATCACCCCATGACTGCTCAAGTTGGTCCTTATAGAAATTTGTTTTGGCAAGTCTTATACGGTTAGTACAATATTTCCTGGCTGTCCTATATCTCTGATAATTCTCTCTCTTGCCTGTGTACTTGGCCCTACTCCACAGATTGTCCTGGTCTCTCATATGGTCAAGCAGTTCCCTAGTGATCCATCCATTACAGGATCCCCAGGTTTTTCTCCTTCTTACTGGGGCAAATATGTCACATGTAGCGTTGAACATGTCAATAAAGTACTGAAGAGCTAGGTCTGTCTTGGATTTTGTCCAGTGGTGTCCAGTTGATTTGGGCAAGTGCTGCCCTAAAGGAGTTAAGAAGGCCTCTCTTGTGGACCCTACTTTCTATTAAGGTTGGAGCAGCCTTCTTGATGTTATTTGACCAAAGGCAGGTGACAGGCGAGTGGTCACTTAGGGAGTCTGGGTGAACTGTAACCCCAGATATCCATGACAGGCATCTGACCAGGACCCAGTCCAGGAGTATGCTATTAACACTTAGGTAGTTGTGCCTAGTGGGTTCAGTTTCCAATTGTGAGAGGCTCAGTCTAGTAACCAGGTCCTTCTGAGGATCAGTCTCCTTGCTGAGCCAGTTAAGATTGACGTCACCAGTTATTATGACTTCTTTGTTAAATCTGAGCTGGTTGAGCACCTGAATTACTTTTTCAAGTTCGCTTTTGTCTTCCTGGGAGGTAAGTAAACTGTGGCTATTGTGAGGGACTTGTGCTGTGCACCAAATATTAGCTTAATGGCCAACAATTCATGGTCACCAGAGCACCCTGACAAGGGGAGCAAGTACCTTTAGATAGTATCCCTGACATAGATCAGGATCCCCTCTCCCCTTTTACCAGCCCTGTCTTGCCTGTATGCTGCATATCATTGTAAGCAAATCACATTCCCCAATGCATGTAGGGGAGGAGTGGCTATGCGCCGCACATCTTGGATGCATAGCCACTCTGCACACATTGCGCCCCCCCCGCAGTATGCACAATGAGGGGGTGCACAGACTGTATGTGCCTGATCCCACAGGTCCGAGGACCACTCCAGCCCCAACCCAGCCCTGTGCACCACTCCAGTGTCATGGGAGGGCCAGCGGCATTGCCCTCCTCATGCCTGGCACAGCCAACAGCCCTCAGACATCTGTGGGGTGCACAGCCAATGCATGCCCTGCCACAGAAGGGATCCACTGAGCTGCCCTATCCGGGCATCTGATTGGATGCCCAGCTGGACCCGTGACCCTGCCTCTGGCTGCTCTGCAGAGTCCTGTGTGCCAGGGAGGCAGGACCATGGACAGGTGACCGGTGGTCATGAATGCCACCAGTGTGCACCTGTCTGCAGGTGCAGAGCTCCGAAGGTGGGTAATGTGTCTCTGGCATGTATTACCCATCCATTGGTGTATTGTGCCCATTATCCTTAATTTCAGGGGTTAGCCAAGTTTCAGTGAGACAGATGATGTCCGGAGAATGCATGTGCATCCATGCTTGAAACTGTGCCCATTTTGCCAGTAGGCTCCTGATAGTCATAGATACTATCTTCAGCTCCTATTTTCCTCTCCTACCTTAGTCTGGGAGTTTGGAGGTCCAGGATTGGGATGCACATTCCCTGATAACAGCAGTAGTAATACTACTGCCTTTTTCCTTGATATGCTAATATATATTCTAGTCTTCACTCTTGTTCAATTCTGTTTGAGTGATTCTGGTTGCAGTGAAATTTTTGGGAGAGTCAGGGGTATGGCGATTGCAATAAGGCTGACCCCAGTTTTTGTTTGCATCCATTGTCAGGGGTAGAGTGAAGGATGCATTCAAACAAGGCATTTTCAGGTGCATCCCATTGGGGATCCTAAGTGCTTCATTGTGAGATATTACAGTGTCCTGATTTCCCTGTGTGTGCTCAGTGGGCAGACGATCCCAGTGAGGTGACAAACAGTAGAAGCAGGACTGTATCACAATTAGGGGCTGCACCATTGTGCCCCTGGGCTAAGGGACAGGCAGAAATAGAAACCCTAGAACCTTGCAGGCAGCTTGCAGCTGTACCTTGCAATTACCTGGAGTAACTACACACCAAACGAGAGGGTATGTGGACTGCAAAATAGTGTTCATAATTTCAGGGCAGCATTCATAAGCTCCAATCACAGGATCTCTTGTGGTGGTGAAGACTTAGTTACACCTAGGAAAGTTTTGTTTTTACCTTATTTCTTATTCACCTGAGTAGCATTCCCTATCTTGGGTGTGCTTTAAAGGAGTTGTTTCCCTGGCTGAGAACCTCCTTGTATCAGTGACTACTTTTCAGCTAATTATGCTTGCGCAGGATACAGCTCCTGTGAATCCAAACACCCTCTATGGGTGTATTTGTATAGGTTGCAGACGGGAATGTGGAGACTTAGTCACATGACCTCCTACCTCTACATAAGCAGTTGATTCCAACAGCCCATATTGCAAAACCTTAACAGAACAGAGCAATGCAAATATAAAACAACAAAGGTTTTAGAAAATCAAATACAACAAAACAAACATTTCAGAGAAGCCTTAGCAAAGCCTTAACAGAACCTTTAACAAAGTTCCTTATTGTCCCTTGTTTACAGTTGATCCTTATAGGCCATTTATACATTTTCCCAGATTACAAAAGATTCAACAACTCTTCCCCATTTCACATTTCAACTGGTTATGTCTACATGACAGTGATTCCCTCTCCCAGAAGAAGCAGATATTAGGCTTCAACATACAGTATAGTAGAACACAACCCTATCACACAACCCTAAGCTCTTCATCTCCCCAGTAAACCAATGAAAAAGACCAGCTCTGAGCAGTGTGCTTGCCAATCCCACCTGCAGAGCATTTAATAAATGGTGGGGTGGAGGGGCAAAAACTTACAGTACAGAAGCACTCAGGTCCAGAAAAGCCTTGATAAACATAGGTTAATGTTCTTACTTTTTTAAGTTCCTTTACAGACACAAATCCAGTCCACATTAGTAGCAGGGTGGGGCAGGACAGCTTGCTGGAAAACATCTGCACAGAACCCTGATATCCATTTTCCTTGAACAGTAGTTGACATCTAGCCAGAAAATAGCTCAGATTAAAGTTTCTTGGGACAAGTAAGATTTAGCACCTGGAATGCACTGTTCCCAAAGGCTGTCCTGAGAAATCGAACAAAAGCTTACAGTAGAGAAGCACTCAGGTCCAGAAAAGCCTTGATAAACACAGGTTAATGTTTTTACTTTTTAAGACCCTTTACAGACACAAATCCAATACACAGTAGTATCCATTCTCTTTGAACAGCATTTAGCAACTAGTGGCTAGCCAGAAAATAGCTCAGATTAAAGTCTCTTGGGATAAGCAAGATTTAGCACCTGGAATGCACTGATCCCATTGGTTGTTCCCAGAAATCAAAAAAAATTGGCTTAACAGTGTTTTGTTGCTGTTTTTTTGCCATCACATTGTAGTCAGACAGTTTTGAATTTTGGTCATACATTTTCAGGGTAGAAAGCACTTGTTCCACAAAGGTTTCATTTCCTGGTTTGGTGAAAAAAAATTAATCCATTTCAAAGTTATTTAATTTTAAAATTTTGTGCCACAGATTGCAATATGAAGTGATCATATGTGGAAATCCATCGCCATCCCCCTATACTGCCACTGTTTCTCTGGTGTCTAGTGGAACCCCTCCTTATCACCATTCCCATATTGTTTCATAGTTCCCTGGTGTCTAGTGGCACCCCAACCCCTCCATATGCCATCCCATATTGTTCATATTTCCCTGGTTTCTAGTGGCACTCTCCTACCTTCTGATCACTGTCCCCATGTTTTCCACTATTTTCCTGGTGTCTAGTGGTACCTCCACCCCCTCCGATCACCTTCCCCATAGTTATTATAGTTTTCCTGGTGTCTAGTGGCACCCCCCCCCCCAATCTCTGTCCATCTGAAATGAAGGCAACCATCCCTCAATGTCTTTATTTTCCTATAAAAAGAAAACTGTCCCTTGTGGCTCCAAACCCCCCCACCCCAACCTGCCACTGAGTACCCACCACCTGCAACCCCAAACACATCCTCACTCACCTGAACAGGTGGCATGGTAAAGATCCAGTCTTCAATTGAAGACGCATCCTGCTGCTGGAACCATCAACTTCAATATAAGAAACTAAGGTAAATATGGTTCAATGTATTTCAATGGAGTTTTCAACTTTGCTGCATAACTTTCCCAATTATACAGCTGTGTGGAGCCTACTGCTGTTTTGGCACATCTTGCCTTAAAACGGCAAATCGTGGAACCATCTGTTGGACTTTTGGAAGTATCCTTCTGAAAGTCCAGTGGAGCTTGAAACACTCCACCATGACTGACCACTGTGGAGCAACAGCCGCACTATTTCAGCTGTTACATCTGTATTCTGGGGCAAGAACTGCGCATGCATGACTCATGCACATAAGCAGTTCCACTGGCGCCTCCATCTTGTAAATGGCAGAATGCCATTTACTGCAACTGCACATGTGTGAGTGCCATGCATGCGCAGTTGCGCTGCTGCTGCCATCTTTCAGATGGCACTCCAACCTCACCCTCCCACTGCTCCTGTCCTCCCTGCTCTCTCCCAGCACCGGCAGCAAAGAAAACCCTCCCACTTTCTCCCACTGCTGCTGTCCTCCCCACTCCCTCCAGTCCCTGCACCAACATTGGGGTGCCCAATCCCTAAGTTGGCATTGTGTACTCCCCCAACTCATGTAGCACACTGGGAACCCACCCCAGTGTGTCCAAATTAATGTTTGCATGTTCCCTGCACTGACATCGGGGTGCCCAGTCCCCGTGTCATTATCATGTACTCCCCCACTCATGTGGCAGACTGGGAGCCCACCCCAGTATGCCAAAATATATGTTTTTTTAATTTATTTTCATGCGCCAACATCGGGGTGCCCAATCACCATGTCAGCATCATGTACGCCCCAACTCATGTGGCACACTGGGAGCCCACCCCAGTGTGCCCAAATGTATGCTTTTTCCCCTGTAAATAAAAAATCTGTTTCCTGATGTGTTTTTTTTACCTGTAAAATAGAAAATGATCCCTTGTTGTCGCCCCAGTCCCCAGTCCCCCCTTCCCATAACCACCATCTCATTGAGCACCCACCTCCCCGGACCCCCTCCCTTACCCCATACTTACCTCTGGAGGTCAGCACAGTCATCTTCTTTGGACTGGGATACGTCTGCACTCTTCAAAGCCGAACAACAAACTGAAGAATCAAAGGTAAGCATGCTATAATGGCAGTCTATGAGGTTTTCAACTTATGTTGATAAATCAGCCATGTTTTGGAATGTTGGACCCAAATTTTCAAAATGGAGTTTTTGGGACACCACCTCATGAACACTGTCACTGTCATTTCATTACTCAGTCCCAAAAGGTGATTTCATGGTCACTGCACAGAATCACCTTTGGGACCAGTTAATGAAATAACAGTGCCACTGTTCATGAGGTAGGGTCCCAAAAAGCCCATGTTGCAAATTTGGTGAAAAAAATCCAAAAAATGACTGTTATGAGTGTGCGTTGCACAGTTTCTATGCACTCACCTAACTTCACCAATTTTTTATATTTTCACTACAGATTTTTAACATTGCCAATTTTGCATACCTCCTTATTAACAGTACAACTGTCATTTTTCACATCCTGCCCAAAATGTGTTTTTGCACCTGTGGCACAAAATAACATGGTCGCTCTGCGAAATCACCTTTTAGAACAAGTGAATGAAATGCAAGTGGCACTCTCCATGAGGTGGGGTCCCAAAAAGGCCAGGTTAAAAATTTGATGCAACAACTACAAAAAATGGCAAAGTTACACCCGGGCATTCTAAATTTTCTATGCACGTGAGTAACTTTGGTCATTTGGCAGCTCATCACAGCCGTATCGGCTCTGGCTAGAGTTTGTTGCATATTGTGAGCCCAACTTTTCAATATAGCATTTTTGGGAACCCTCATCATGAACAGTGATGGTGGTATTGGGCAAATACAGCCCCAAAACCAATTTTGCTGTTGCTTGGTGAAATCAGCTTTCTAGCAGGATTTGAACATTTTCACCACCCTTGTTCATTGGGGGGGGGGAGCTCATAAGAAGGCTATGTTGAAAATTTTGTCTCAAAATATATAAAAATGGAAAAGTCATGTGTATACATTAAAATTTTGATATGCTTGCCTGTAACTTTGGTTATTTTAAATATTTTCACTCCAAATGTTCAACATAGCCATTTTTTAAGGCCACCTCATGAACATGACAGCTGTCATTTTTCAAATCCTGGCCAAACTGTGTTTTCACATCTGTGGTGTGGAATGACGTTGCTGTTGCATGCAATCACATTCTGGCAGAAATTCAAAATTTTTCTTTACCTGGTACATGAGGTGGGGTAATAGGAAGGTTATGCTTACAGTTTGGTGGCTGTTATCCTACACATGGAAGTGCAGGGCTCTCACAGTAACATACATATACGCATTTATGAAGGGATGGGAGTGCAGGGCCAACCAGGCCCTGCACTCCAGTGGGCAAATAAGAATACAATTACACTATCTCAAAAACTGCGGATGTATGGGAGCACAGAGCCCGGAGGACCCTGCACTCCCACAGGCAGCTAAAGATACAATTACACTATCTCAAAAGGTAAGGAAATTAATTGCTAAAAACTTTGTTAATGGACTAGTTAGGGTTAAAGTGTCAAAAGTAGGGAAATGCGGCATTAGGTTTTCCAACCCTAACACCCCCCCCCTGCAAGCAGCAACAGGCATGGGATGTGCCTTGGAGTTGTCAACCTTAGTGCTCATGCCATTCTCATACACTGTACCCATCTCAGCTTATTTACTCTTGGAATGGGGTGAGCGTTAGGGCTGACAACCCCAAGGCAAACCCCAGGCCTGTTGCTGCCTGCAGATTGGGGTGTTAAGGTTGGAAACCCTAACACCACATTTTCCTACTTTTGTCACTTTAACCCTAACTAGTGCATTAACATAGTTTTTTTGCAATAAATATATATATATATATATATATAGATAGATGTAGATATTTATAAATACACACACACACACATATATATATATATGCACACACAGAGATTTACTGAGATGTATTTCTGGCTACCAATGTATAAATTAATAGACTGATGTTGATAACTGTTCCAATATTTGATTCGGATGGAGTGTACCAGAGGACACATCCAAAGGGATTTGCTCCAAATTCTCTGAAAATGTAACAGAAATACACTATTACTGACTATTTCTGATGGAATAAAAGTACCTTCTTGTCTTGGCTACCCTTATGGGATATACAGTAGTAATACCCTGTACAGATCTGGTAAACTGAAACACCTGAAAGATAGCTTGTTTGCTATTACTGTATGATTTGATGTGCATCTCCTTCATTTGTTGAGGAAACTTTGATGGTGTTTAAAAAAAACTCTTACAGTGCCAACAGCAAATTCTATATTTTAGGATTGTGTGTCAGTTTGCACTCTAAAATTACCTTCTTGTTTTCACTAATAGCTTGCTCCAAGCTATAATTGTAGGTTGTGTTCTATTACACCTTTGCATTTGTTGCAGCATTTGTTACAGTATGCAGAGTTGCTGTGTGTCAACATATGCCAGATCAACTTGTTTTTTGTTTTTTTTTCAAACATGAAAAATGGCCACAATGGCCAATACTGTGTTAAATTGCCTGACATGGTCAACTATTGTTCAGGTAGTACAGTCACTCCAGCTTGCACCAGTCAGTGACAATCTATCGGGTCAGAGCCAGAATAGGAGTAAGACAGGGAACATGTAAAGTTGCCATCATTGACAACCGTGCCAATGTTAACTGCATTGTCAGAAACATACAAGACATACAATGTATACATGGTAATAAAACAGAGAAAAGCAGGTTAGGCAGTGAGGGGAGCATAGGCGCAGACAGAGAAAAGGACAGCCAAAAGTGGTAGTTAAAGGGGAGAAGCCTTCTCTTTAGATACATTAGTTAGAACAGGAGAGCAAGGGGAGGGATAGTGAGGATTAAGAGGGTGGCAGGGGGAGACTTCACAGAAGAGGACCAACAAAAAGCAGACTTCCTGAACAGGAATTGTGTCCACCTCCTTTTGTTCCTTCTGCTACTCCCTGGTGCCCCCCCACTATGAAGGCTACAGAAGTACCTGTTCAGGATGACAACTTTTTCTTGCTGCTCTTCTGTGCAGTATCCCCTTCTGCCCTCCTAATCCTCACTATCCGTCCTCTTGCTTTCCTCTTTTCACTTACATATCAGAAGAAAGTCTTATCCCCTTTAGCTACCTCTTTGCTGTCCTTTCCTCTGTCTGTACCTTTGCTCTCCTCACTGCCTTACCTGCTTCCCTCTGCTTTACCCTCCCTGCCTCCCTCTGTGTTTCCTTATATCTTGTCAATGCCACTATTTTTTCACCTTCACCACTTTGGCCACTTCCCTAGCGAACCATAGGGGTTTATTTTTCCTTCTGCTTTTACTTACTTTCCTCATGCAGAGGCTGGTTTCCTTAAGTATGTCCACCCTTATTTTTCCTCTGTTGTGCCTCTACGTCCCTGGCAATCCCCCTTACAAGGCAGTTTCTGAGGCAGTCTCCCATTTCTTTAAAATCTTCCCTCTTAAAGTCCAGTATCCTTGTCCACATGTAGTTTGCCTCTGCTCCTGTCTTTTTGTTAAACTACACTGTATGGTCATCACTGGTACCTAGAGGACTACCCACTGTGACATCTGCAATGTTGTCTCTGTTTGTAAGCACCAGGTCCAGCACTGCCTCATCCCTTGTAGGTTCTTTGACTAGCTGCTTGAGAAAAGCCCCTTTTAGGGAGTCACAAATAGCCCTGCTCCTTGCAGAAGCTGTAGTTGGAAGGCTCCACTCTGCAGTTGTAGACTGAAGCCACCAACTAGCAGGACCTCCCCTTAGTTACCTTTCTGATGATGGCTTCCCAAAGTGCCTTATCTAACTCCTCTTCATGTGCTGGAGGCCTGTACACTACCCCGGTATGGAGAGCAGCCCCAGAGCCCATCTCCAGGATGACTTACAGCACCTCCACCCCTGCCTTTTCCTCCAGGTGTCCTTGTACCCCTCTGGCCTTGATTCTCTCCCTCACATATAGTACAACCCCTCCTCCCTTCCTCCCTGCCCTGCCTCCCTTGAACAGAGAGTAGCCAGATATCACAATGTTCCAGTTGTGATGAACAGTTCAGTACAACTCTGTTATGGCCACCAAAACCAGGCTAGCCTCTTTCATGATGCCTTCCAGGTCTGAAAGTTTGTTTCCCAGACTTCATGCAGTGATGCACATGGCTCTCCATACCTTATTCCCTCCCTCCTTCCCACTGTGCGGTTCCATGAAGTTCCACCTGATCCATTGCTTCCCTTTCTACCTTCTCTATCCCCCTTCCCTATGTCTTGTCCCGACCCCTGTCTTCTTGAACCCCTGCCCTAGATGAGTTTACTCCCCTTGAACACTCCCTCCCTGATACTCCATCATTCAGGAGGACAATTGTTAATGCTTATCCAAGTAGCATTTAAGCCAACCACCAAGGATTGTGGTCCTCTTCCCAGAAAGATGCAAGCCATCTCCCCAATAGAGGCCCATATCCTCCTAAGTTGGCCCCCAGTCCCCAATGTAGCTAAAACCCTTCTCCATGAACCATGCCATCAACCAGTTATTAAATACCCTGGTGTGGAGCACCCTTTACTCTCCCTGGACATTCACAGGTAGCACCTGGGCAAAAGCCACTGTGCATGCCACCTGCTTAAGGCATCAAACAAAGGGTGCTGTGCTCAGGATCAGGCCAGGGTGTGAATATCAGGTGGCTGGCCAAATTCACAAGAACCAAAACAAGGAAATGCTTGCACTCCAGAGCCAGGGGCCTGATGCTCCAGTGAAGTATATACACACCAACTCCAAATATCATGCCAAAATGTTCATTTATTGCTGAAGTTAGCCAGATAACACCAGAGTAAATAAAGCAGAGAATCTACAGAATCTACCGTTAGTCTGACAAATACTTGTCAAAGTGCCAGGGCACTTAGACTAATGGCTCTGAGTATGAGCATTTGCTTGTTTTGGCACCTGCTTGAGGCCCCTCCCCAGCTCCTGAATTTGCCCTGCACTGCTGCTTCCTGTCCTTTGCCAGGTCATTTGTCCTAAGGTGGACAATGACGTCTAGCTCCTCTACCCTCTCCTGCTGCCCTAGCAATCCTCTTGATTTGCTCTGCATTCCTTCCAAGACAAAGCACCTCTTAGGCACTTCACCTCCATCATCCTTCTCCCAGCTCCCACGTCTTCTCCTCTAACAGTAGAGTACTTCATCAGCAGCTGCTTCCTACTGGGTGGGGCCTCTTCCTCCCTCTTTTGGGCCTCCCCTTCTGTGGACCTCCACTTCATCCATTCCCACTGCTGTAAGTGCCTCCTCTCAGCTGCCCAATCCTGCCAGTACTGTGCAGGAAGTCTGCAGTGGTATAGGCTTAGGAGCAGCCCCCTTCCCACCACCTGCACTCTCCCAGAGCCTACCCAGGTTTATCAGCTCTGTCTTGGTCTAGGCATTCTCTGGTGGAGTGGTTGCTGACTTAGTGGTCCCAGGGTGGGGCAAAAGTTCCTCTGCATCCTTGACAGTTTGGCCTGGAGTCAAGAAACTCTGCTCCCAACCCAGAGAGGTATGTACAGATGGGGCAGCACCTCAGTTTCCAGAAGGTGTCCAGAAAGACTGCTGCCCCACAACCATTGCACTAAACCACTGCCATGATCTTTCAGTCCTTTCTGTTCAAAGTTCTCTGTACCCTACAGCCTCCTTTCTACTCAGTTTGCACTCCCGCCTCTTCTTTTTGCTTGTCAGAAACTTATTTGTTACCCAACCCTAGAAATGGTGTCTCTTGTTTTTCCTTTTCTAACTGTCCTAACTGTATTTATCAAATCCAGGTGTCTACTACTCCTTACTTACCTGTGGTAAGCTTACAACTTGTAGCTACTTTCCCTGTAGCTGGTTGTTCCCATGCAACAATGAACATTATTGTGTTATCTCCTACCTCGGTCTGGTTCCTCCCTGCTGAGTCTCCTGAGGTCTGTGGACTATCTGCAGAAGCTCTGCAGACACTCTTATGGCAGATGCTCCACTCTTGCTATGTGCCACTCACATGCTGGGACACAAGTGTGATAGGACATGCTGGAGTAGCTAAATGTATTCACCCCCAGCCACTTCCTGGTGAAGCCTGACTGGCCGCTACATATTACGTTGCCTCTTACTTCTCCAGCAGCTTACAAATGGTGCAGCCCTGCTTTCTGTTCCACCCCTAAGCTCTGGTACCTGCAAACACTTAGAGAACAAAAAGTGAGTGATTTCTATAGAAGAAAAGATGGTTTACAGCTCACAGTGTTGGTGCTGTCCTCCCACCCTAATTCACACTATGATCCCTTGGTTGCTCATATTTATTCACCCACCAATCGCTTCCTGGTGGAGTCTGATTGGCTACTACATACCACATGGCCCTCAGTCTTCCAGTAGTTTACAGACTGTGCAGCTCTGCTTTCTTTTCTGTCTCTCAGTTCTGATACCTGAAAATACTTTGACAGCAAAAAGTGTGTGATCTTTATACAGTAAAAGCTGCTTTACAGCTCACAGTGTTAGCACTGTCCTTCCAGCCTAATGTGCCCAAATGTATTGCTGTCATCCTCACAATGTGACTGATCTATTTCTGTGGACAATTTTGCCTCTTTGCTGAGCTGAGGCATTATTGCTGCAAGGTAATTTATTTCCACTGGTTCTCTGGAATACCATATTTCCAGAGTTTCAAGATACTGCTGTTTCATTCTAGGGGGTATTGATACAAAGCTGTTGGATCTGCAAGCAGCTTGCTGAGGCACTTAGGAAAGGAAGCAACAAGGCATAAGGAATTGTTAGGCTGCTCAAATATGAATCCTCTAAAGTGATCTTTGTCAGAGGTAGTCAGCTGTTTATAATGTTTGTTGTTTCATTGAAACTGAGGATGAGGAATCTGCTTAAACTGACATCTGTCTGCAGAAAAAAGAGGCCCAGCTTCAGATCATGTAGGCCTTAATGGCCTTGATGTGCCATGCTGAGTTGCAAGGCAAGCCACACCTTGCACACCAGTCCCACAGCAGTGAGAGGACAGAGCACAGGTGACTGCTTGAGCTTTGCGAGGTCTGTGTCTGAGAGCAGGGGGTAGTGAGCCATCATATCTTTTTTGTTTTCTGTAGCATTTGCACACAGACTAAAACATATTATTTGCAGGTTTAAAGCTGGGGTCTGTAAGTATATCTGGCATCCAATTCAGTGTGAGTTGTTAATGAGGCGGTTTAAACCCACTTGTACCATGGCTCTCAAAAATGCGCTCGTCTCATTCATTAAAAGAGATCAGCTGGCCATTGATTAATTCTCAAGTAATCCATGGTTGCTGGAATTAATCCAAGGTTGGTGTCCAGAGTGAGTGCATATGTCTTCTTCAGTGCTGGGGGCAGAGCTATCAGAGGCACTTGTATAGCCCAAAGGGGGAGCGTTTCTGTATGATTGTACAAGCTTTGCATTGTACATGTTATATGCACTCATTCCATAATTAGTCAGGTGACAGCAAAGACTCCTTCTAGTGACATACATTGCTTAAAATAGATTTTGAACATTCCGCTTTCCCTGGGAATGAGAGTCATGCTCAGCTCAGTAATCATAGAAAGAAACTCAGAATGTTCAGTTGGTAGTAAGCGGTGCTGAATGGAGGGAACTGGCCACATGTAGGCTATGGGAGAGAGCAAAGGGAACTGGGCACCGCATGGTGAGTGTATGTGGCTACTGTCTGTGGGTAAACCTTGGATATATCAGGGAGAGGGAGAGAGAGACATAATCAGACAAGGATTCCACCACTGTCCTCTTTCTCGTTCTCTCTGTGTGTCTCTTGAGTTGTCATCTCTCTAGTTGCATTTCTGAGAGCCAATGATTCCCGTACTCTCTCCTCTGTCTGCCTGTGACATTAGAAGCATCCTTAATTAAGTTAATGAAAACTGTCTAAAATAGAGGAATTCTCAGTTTAGCATTAGATGCGAGAGACAGACGGAGAGAGACAGAAATTCCCAGTTTTGTTTCACAAATTAAGAAATTCCTTGTGTCCTTCTTAGTATGACACAATGTGTCATTTCTGTTGTGTAATGTATGAGTCACTTCTTTAGTGCTCGTTAAGACTGCTCATCTGTGTGGCAAGAGTTGAATGTGAGAGTGAGATGGAGAGAGAGACACATAATTGAATAAGCTTTCCTGCACTCTCCTCTCTCTCTGTCACTCTCTTAAGTTGCCATCTTTCCAGTTGCATTTTTGAGAGCCATAGTACAAGTGAATTAACCCATACAAGAGCATGGGTTAACCTGAGAATTAATCCACGCCTGGGTGGTTGGAGGTACTCAGCACCCCCACAAGTGTGGATTAATTCTCAAGTAAATCCATGCTCTCGAGTGGGTTAATCCTGACTCGTGTTCCTTCCCAAGATTAACAAAATCCTACACAATCTGCTTATCTGTTTTTTAAAATATAAATGACAGTACCTGACTCCACAAACTGCTGCTAACAGGGAATTGCTTTCATTTGGTTCATTGGAGGCATGATCCATCAGTAAATCCGAAGAGCTTATCCAGCTGACCTGATACAACATAGTGTACGGAAATGACACTCCTGCCATCAGCTTCTAATGTAGCTCCTGGAGACCTAGAATGGCAAAAACAAATGTTTTCAACTTTGATGGCAGACATTGGAGACATCAAAAAAGCAGCACAGAGTACCAAAGAAGATATACTCTTGCTAGCTTAGTGAATTCATCACCTGGAAACACAAGTCTTGCACCAAGAGGCCTACTTGAACAGACTGTCTGCACACTTAAGGGACAAGGATAAGACAATAAAATAACTGTGGAATAGACTGGAAGACCTCGAGAACAGAGGGCAGAGTTAAAACCTCCATGTCATAGGCTTCTTTGAAGGATCAGGAGATAAAGACACCAACTTTATCTGCCAAAATGTCATCACCACCCTACTCATGCATCAGTGGCCTGGACCTTTGGAGACTGAGCAATCTCACTGCTCGCAGGAGCCAACTCCCACCCAGACTGTGTCTGAGACCTATCCTAGCCAGGTTTCTACATTACCTCATAAAAGAAAGAATAACGCAGCTAGCCTATGAGCACAGACCTCTGATATGGCAAGGCCCAAAATTCAAATCTTTCCAGACTTTTTACTGGCTCTTTCAGAGAAGCAAAGAGCTTTAATGACTGCCAGGCATCTCTTTATGTCCCTAAACATGCCTTATTTGCATTGATATCCAGCCACCTTGCTGTAACTAGACATTGGATCCAGCACAATTTTGACACTGCAGAAGCAGCTGAGTCCTTTATAGCAAGATCATGGCCTGAGCTAAAATCACCCTGAGTTGCCAGCACACAGAAAGTTACCTCAAAATAACTATTACTGGAGCAACCTATCTCCAAGTCAGCCACCACCTGAAGAGTGCCCTGACTCCTCGCACCAAAGCAGTGTCACTGGGGTAGGTGAAATAAGAAAAACAAAGTAAGAGCCCAGCACAGTGACCAAGTACTGACTCTCTGGTCATGAAGCCACAGCACAGAGGGGTTGACTTCTTCAGATGGCCAATGCACAGACATTCCAGACAGCTAGTAAGCACCCCTGAAGTGACTCCATTTTTCGACCCCTACCACGGGCCCAACTCCTATAAACCTACCAAGGAGACCTTCACAGGACAGAGTACCATCCTCAGATAAAGCTACAGAAGCAATGGTGAAAGCTGAACAAGCCCCACTCCTGCTCAGCACACCCCTCAGTGCCGAAGAAAACACCTCAAGAAGTTACATAGAGGCAGCTGCCTTACCTTCAGCCCCTGCAATTTCCAGCAGCAGTTGAAAAACTCAACTTTCCTCAAAAGGGCAGGAATTTTTGGAGGGTCTCTTCTTTGTGCAGGCCCACCCCTTCACTCCTGATGCCCTTAATCCCCAGGCTCCATCGATTATCTCTTTGGGACAACTCCAACCATCCACATGCAGTAATGCTGGCAATCTAATGACATTTTTTTCATTCCTGTTTAATGTAATTTGGCTTATTATCGTAAAGACTGATAAGAAGGAGGAGGGGAGGAGCTACCAACACTGTCACCTGCTGCACACAGGCTAAATGCAGATTCAACATGGTGCATGTTGATTGGACCATAGACTACACTCTGAACAATGTTATGGCAGTTATTCTGTCCTTTTTTTACCTCCTCATGATACATAAACTAATCTCCTCCCATGACAGAAGGTAAGCTTTCTATTCCCACTCATATTCCTTCACAGGTAGCAAAGTGACAGACAAATATGAGTGACTGGGAGCTTTTAAAACTTAAACTGATCCATGCATGTAAGACTATTCTTAAGGGTCCTCGCTCAGTACATGGCAGACAGTGCCAACTCTATTGCCAAGAACTAGTGTACAACTCAAGTGTTTGCCCATCTCAATGTTGAAGCCACTTATAGTTCAAGGGTTAACCGATTGACTCCCTTTTACCCTTAATTAGTTGGCTAGTAGTTATATTGACAGTTCATGAACAAGTAGCTACTAAAGCATAAATATGTTTTTCTGTGCATTGAGTTACCCAAATGGGAACTTGGGGGAGGGGAGTTCCAGAGCCTTCACATGTCAGAACCTATTTTGCTACTTGAGTAATTATTTGTTTGTTTGTTTTTGTCCTTCATCAGCCTATAGCACTTTATGGCTGGCTCTCAGCAGGGCAGATCTCAGCGATGTCTACCAGCTCTTCATAAATATGCAAGTACCACTGAGTGGGGAGGGAGGGAGGAGGGAAAACTGTACTTTTTCCTGCTTCACACACAGTATGGCCCCTTTTGTGTCAGCTGTTTATATGTTGTTTAAAAGGCTTTGCCTACATATGGTATGCCAGACATCCTTGCTTGATAATATCAACAGGTGCAACTGTATTTTGTATGGAGGAATGCCACTCTACTGAAAACGCCGGCCAAATAGTGTCCCCAATATTACTGCACCCTTGGTTAGTATGCAGTAGAGCTACTTCTAAAACAGAGGTATATCTCCAAGATATTGTTTGTACAGTTCATAGGTTCAATGATAGTAAATATGATTAACTCACCCTACTCTCATGGAATGTGCAGGGGGTAACATCGCCTGTCAAATTTAAAAAAAAAATGACTCACTTAAAAAGCTCCAGGCAAAGGTTGCATTCCTCCAAGAAACCAAACTGCTACATTCAGAAGCATGCAAACTTAAAAGGGAATGGGTAGGTCTGGAAATCCATAGTACTGCTTCTACCACCAAAAGAGGGGGTTTCAATACTCATTCATAAATCCCTGAAATGAAGCATGTCCTCCTCTAAGCAGGATATGGAAGGCTGATGGGTGATGACCTGTTTCACTACCCCAAGGGTCCTGTAATACTGGTCAACATATATGCCCATAATTCAGATGATCCTTACTTCATTTGTATAATTAATCAAGAGTTATCTGCCATTAAATCCCCATCAGCACCCATCATACATGGTGGTGATTTCAACCTAACCCTCAACAGCTGCCTGGACCATACAGGCTCCACCACAGAACCTCACTCCAAAGCCTCTCTTGCCCTCAGTGAACTCTTTAAGGAGAATGAACTATCTGATATGTGACATCTGCTCCGCCCCGCCAGATTGAGACTATACCTGCTTTTTCGTAGTTCATCACTCATCTAGTAGGATAGACCTATGGTGCACCTCACATACAGTCACACCACTCAGTGTGGCTCAGGTTGAGTATGAGTGAGGAGGGGGCTGAAACAGGTACAAGGGTGTTGGATTTCAGGAAGGCCAAATTCAGGAGGATGGGGGAGGTAGTTAAGAGGTATCTGGCCAGAATCCAAACTAATACGGACACTAACCAGAGGTGGGGGGTTGTAAAACTGGGAATTGAAGAGGCAACCATAACCTGCATCCAGGTCCAGAGTAAGAGAGCTAGGGCCACGAAACCTAGCTGGGCGAGCAAGAGGCTCATGGAAAAAGTAAAGGAGAAAAGAGCCACCTTTAGGAGCCTCAAAAAAACAGGGAGGGGGAGGACAGAGAGGATTAGCCGAAGGAATCAAAGGAGGTGAAAAAGGCAGTAAGGGCAGCCAAGGCATCTAAAGAGCTCAGACTGGTGCAGGGCATCAAGAAGGGGGAGAAGGACTTCTTCAGGTACATCAGGGAGAAAAGGAGTTGCAAGGACTACATAGTAAGGATTAAGAGGAAAGGGGTGGGTGGAAATGGGGGCAGAGCAGGCAGAAGTGCTTAATGAATACTTCTGCTCAGTGTTTACTAAGAAGAAAGGAGGGGAGATATGAAGGGGAGGCAGGGGAGCGCGTCAATTCACTCCCAACAATACACGCCACGACAACTCGCTCCCGACAATACGCTCCTGTCAACTCACTCCCGATGTCAACTCACTCCCGATGTCAATGCAAGTCATTACTGATGTGAGTTTCTGTAGCTAGCATTAGCTGAGTGATTTAAATTATAAACCTGATTTAGCAGTCAAGAAATTACACTTGGTCATGTCAGACAGCTACCATTTGCATTCGCAAAAACACCAGCACTGCCCCCCCCAGTTATTTGCCTGAATCACTATACTAAGCAGTACTGAAGTGAGTTTCTGTAGCTAGCATTAGCTGAGTAATTTAAAAGCTGTAACAAAATTATAAACCTGATTTAGCAGTCTAGAAATTACACTCGGTCATGTCAGACAGGACAGAGGAAGCATTTGCTGCACCAGCAGTGATAAAGAATGATAAAATGAGCTGCTTCCTACCTATGTCTCATCGCTGCAGTAGATCAATTGGTGTTTTCAGGGATAGTGATAGCCGTCCAGTATATCCAGCAGTTCATAAGTTAAAAAATAAAATCTTTAATCTGAAGAAGTTTAAAATTAATTCTTTATTTAAGTTTTAATATTGGAAGCAGTGTGCTACACCTCTGAGGAACTCCTCTGTAGAGCGTTCTTCAAAATTTCTCAAGGACCTTTTCCAATCTGACAGCACTGTCCTTGTATTGTCTTTTTGGCACATTTCTTGAATTGCCAGCAATCAGCTGCTCTATTTTGGCTTTCCTCTTTCTTTGAATGCCCTTTAGTCCATCAATGAATTTCCATATTGAGGGATGAGTCATACACAAAATCGACTGCATCCCTCTATGGAAAGCTTCTACAGCATTATTAGTCTTTGACCGTTTTTCTTCCACAGTATCACTATGGTTCCACAGAGAGATGGCATACTGTGGTTGCCTTCTGCCTGTGCCACGTCTGTTTCTCCGCCCAATCCAAGTGTCCTTGAAGTAGTCAATAATGGACTGTAGTTCAGGAGCAAAAATATTGAGTGTTTCATCTGTGATCTCCTCAAATCTGGTGACAACCTGGTCTGGGGGGTTAAAAGCAAGGGCTAGTAGATATCTGCATTTAAGGCTGAATTCTGTGTCCTGCGAGTACTTAATTCCCAGTCCCTTGGATTGTATTTTCCGATAATTACACTGAGCAAAGTGAAAAAAGCACCCCACTTGCCTTGCTTGTGGAAACACATTTTTAAATGCTTGAATGGTGGCCTTCTCAAAGTCTGTCATAATTACTAACGGATCCAGACGTGAATTTATTTTTATGATAGCAGTTAGCACTCGTTCATAATGCTCTCTTCTCTTTCCTGGCAATAGAGCGTATACTGCTGGTTGAACATTTCTAAATCGCTCCCCGAATATTATAAATATTTGGCAAAACAGTGGTGGGGCAATGCTAAATGTGCCATCAGCAAACCAATTGCTACAGTGCTCTAGGTATTGTAAGTATTCCTCAGTTCCAAAAACTAGTATGCAGTCTGCCCCAGGGCCACTATAGAGCAACAAAAAATTAACTTCGATGCCTTGACAAGTTTTGAATGTTGTATAGTAGTCAGGCAATGATAGCTCACATAAATTACATGGATTTGGAGGTGCACCATGCACCCTTACTCGCTGAATAGTGCATTTCATGTTTTTATCTACCATGCACCCCTGTGCTACCAGTGATATATTTTGTTTAGAGTGCAGTAATACTTGCGCCGTAGTATCTTGAGTAGTTGCAGCTCTTTTTTTTGCAAGATTTACTGCTTCTGCTTGTTCGACTGCTGCAGGGTCAGGAGCATGCGAGTGCTGGCTGAAAGTGACAATTATACAAGGATTGTCATAGCTTACAGTGTGCATCCTTGTGTTGCAACACTTAGCCTTTTTCACTGCAAGTTCACACTGCCAAATTGATTTTCCATTGTGCCCACGTTTGTGGTGTGTGTAAATATAGTTCTGTCCATCTACTAGCTTTTGCTTGTTGCTTTCCGACAAGATGAACCTCCCTTCCATTTTGAAGTGTTAGCATTGAGTTCTCTTCTGAGACCATTGTTTTTAAATGAACTTGATTACAAATTGACAGTGACTGACAGCAGTAATTGACAGCAACCATGGTTACAGAACCGAGAGAGAGGCAAAGAACACAAGAGCCAGATGTTCAGTGCTATCGTAATTGAAATTGAATTGCAAAGCAACCTACCCAGAGATACACTATCAGAGGTAATGAGTATGGGTATAGCTGATTTCTTCAGCTAAGAAATTAGGGGGTCAAGTCACACGCAAAGGTATTTGAAAAAGCAACCTACCCCGAAATACACTATCAATATTTCCCTACTTCTTCAGTTGGGGGGGTACAGCATTTAGTAATAAAATGTTTTCTTCAGTTTTGATTGCAGTGTTCTAAAATGCTGAAGTACTGATCTGCATGTGGATAGCTTATTTCTCAGCTGGGATGAGATTCAGATTAGGACTGTAGAGTGGATGCCTGCATTCCTAGTTGAAGGTCTGAAAATAATTCCTTACTTCTTGGGGCGGGAGAGCTTTTAGTAATAAAATGTTTTTCGCAGTTTTGACTATGATTTCGAAAATGCTGAAGTATGTCAGACCTATTTATGTAGCGGCTGGAGTGAAAATACGTGGAGCAGAAAGTACGGGAGTTAATTGACGTGGATATGAATAGTCGGGAGCAAGTTGTCGCGGTGCGTATTGTCGGGAGCGAATTGACATTGATCCGATAGTCATTTACTAGAAGCCCTTACAATAGTAATTCCCAAATCAGGTAAAGAACCAGATAGAGTTAACAATTATCATCCTATTTCTCTGATTAATTGTGATGTTAAAATACTAACTAAAATTTTGGCAGCTCAGTAAAGCAGAGTCATGCCTTATATCATTCATCCAGACCAAGTGGGATTCATGAAAGGGAGAACATCTTTAGATCATCTTCGAAAACTGTCCCATGTCTTCTCCATGTCCAGGGATTCAGACTATACTTTGGGCCTGTTGTCCCTGGACACGGAGAAAGCTTTTGACAGAGTGAACTGGCAGTTCCTGCTTGCTGTTATGCATATACTAGAGTTCCCTCCTATGTATATCAAGTGGATCTCGTCCCTGTACAATCCATCCAGCCATTGCAATGGGCTTTTCTCCTCCATTTTCCCATTGTCCTCAGGTTCAAGACAGGGGTGACCCTTGTCCCCTCTCCTTTTCAATATATATCTGGAACCCCTACTTTGCAGGTTTAGGCTCAATCCCAGAATACAAGGAGTTTAGATTGGCACTTATGAGGTGAAAGTCTCTGCATATGCGGACAATATCCTTTTACATCTCTGAAATCCCCAGGAGACCTTCCCAGTGGTCTTGGAAATTATAGACGAATATAGTCAAGTATCTAATTATAAAATATAGGAAAAACTATGGTATTTCCAAAAAAACAAGAAATTACAGAAAGCCGATGTTTCTGAAATGGGTCTTCAATGGAGTCAACACACACTGAAATATTTAGGTATTATACTGGCAAGAAGTGAGTCCAAGATGATTCACCTTAATTTGGATTCGGTTATAAATGAAGTAAAACAGGATTTGACCAGATGGCGTAAACTTCCCCTGTCACTCTGGGGTCGTATAGATTTAATAAAAATGAATGTCTTCCCCAGAGTGTTTTATCCTATTAATATGCTTAATCATTGGCTTCCTTTAAAACAGTGCTCCAAAATTCACTCGATTATTTCTGATTTTATTTGGCAAGGGAAAATTCCCCACAGGGCCTATCACAAGATGGCTACCCCTAAATCTATGGGTAGACTACGGCTGTCTAATTTTTGCCATATATCACTGGGCCAGCACTACTAATAAATACTTGAAGTGGTTGCTGACAAAGAAACAGGAAAGGACTTTACCCTATGTTTCCTTGTGGGTAAAACTGGAAATTGGGATAATCAAAGAGGCAGGCCTTGATTCAACCACACTTCTACATTGTAATCAGAAATGCTTTCCTAAAAAATTAGCATCCACCCCAGTTGCCTCTTCTCTGAAAACCCATGCCCAGCTAAGCTCGCTTATCAAATATTTTCCCTGCAAAGACCCAAATCAACCTCTCTGTGGTAACCTGACTCTAAAAATTGGGGGCAAAGTGATCACTGATACATGGATCCCTTCTATGAAGGGGGTGCAAATCAGGGATTTAATACTGGAGGGGGGTATGTTCCTCAGTACAATCAATTCTTACACGATTTATGCTGGGCCCTAAATCAAGTATTTAAAGTATTCCAGGTAAGACACTTATTAGTCCAATTGTAAGGAGGGCTTAAATCAGGACCAATCCCTGAGGAATTTTTTGAATCCTTATCCAAAATAGTCTGGAACCCACATTCAGTATCTAGATTGTACCTCTTTCTTTTCAATCAGGCATATGCAAATAGGATAGAAACCCCTAAATATTGGGAAGAGCAATTCCCTGAACAGGTATCTGATTGGCCCACTATTTGGCAAAACACTTACAGATACATTACCCAGGACCATCTTAGGTTGATGCAATTTCAATTTTTGAACAATTTATTCTGGACCCAAGTCAGACTTCACAAAATAGGTAGAACTCCTTTCCCTAGTTGTAATAGGTGTCACCAGAACGAAGGTACCCTTCGCCATATTTTTTGGGACTGCCCATTAGTGAAGGACTCATGGAATAAGATCAAATCAAAAGTGGACCCACTGCTCGGTATTGATGAATATTTCATACTCGAAATCTGCCTGATTGGAGACTACAATAGAATAGAGGTGAAGGCTAAAAGATATTACATGGCTATGATATCCTCCTCGCTCAAAAAGGTTGTGTTAAGACATCAGTTGGATGACTTTCCACTAACCTATCTCGAGTGGCACCGGGAACTCTTATTTAACCTGAGCCATGGAGAAAATGGAAGCCAACATAAATAACTATTTCCCAAAGTATTCCAAAACCTGGGAGACTTTGCATACCCTGTATCTTCTTCAAACATCCGACATTCAGTCCTGATCTTATTGGGGTACTTGCCAGAATCATGATTAACCAAGCATAGTAACCTTATTACATTATACCTAACTGTGATCCTACTATGACTCACTTTGCTGATTATATGCAAGATGGGGGAGGGGGGAGGTGGAGGGAGGGAGGTAAGTTGTGTATCTCACTTAATATGTGTTTTCTGTCATTACTGTAAGATGTGAAACTTGCTCAGTTACTCTGAAATAATTAACTTGAATTTAAAAAAAAGAAGACTATGTTCAAAATTTGGGGTCAAAACATGATAAAATGTCAAAGTTATGACTATTCATCAAATATTTTGACCCCAGATTTTCAACATATCCTTCTTAATTACCCCACCTCATGTATGTCACAGTTATCAATTTTAAAATCCTACCCAAAATGTGTTTTCACACCTGTGGCACAGAAATGCGTTGCAGCTGTACAGAATTGTGTTTTGGCGGGGATTCAAAATTTTCTGCATCAGGTACATGAGGTGGGTTATTAAGATGGCTATGCTGACAATTAGATCACTGTTGCCCTATAAATGGAAGCACAGGGCCCAGAGGGAGATGTACAGTATATATAGCTTTGATCCATGCCATCATATTTGGTCCTATACCAGCCTTCGACAGGGAGGACTCCAAAAAAAGAAAAAAAAAAACAGCCCTCCCTGTCGAAGGCTTTTTCTGCATACAGAGCAATCAAGGCCTGGTTTGGATCTTTAGTCAATTCTATAATGTCTAGAATTTTTCTAACTGCAAAAGATAGTTTTCTGCCCTGAATAAATCCCACTTAATCCAGAGTTATTATTAACGGTAATACTTTATTTAATCTGATTGCTAATATTTTAGTATATATTTTATAAGCACTATTTAATTGTGAAATGGGCCTATAAGATACTGGATTATGATTTATTTATTTTTTGGTTTGGGTAATAGTATTATAAATGCATCATTGAATGATTCTGGCACATTCTGAGATTCCTTTATTTGGTTGAATATTTGTGTTAAGTTTGGAGCCAAAATGTATTGATATTTCTTAAAGAGTGTGAGTGTGATTCCATTTGGTCCTGGAGCTGAATTAGACTTAAACATTTTAATGGCTTCCTTTACTTCTATTTGTGTAATGTCCTGGTCTAACCATTGTTTATATTCTATTGATATTTTAGGGAAACCTATTTTCTCCAGAAATTCCACTGTTTGGGCCAGATATTTAAAACTTTGCGCTGGGCAAAAACTGTCTGTACAGGTTTAGTGCTGGATTAGCATGGGTGTGCTATATTCAAAAGGCCAAATAGCGTGGGCAAACTGCATTAGCGCCAGGCAAAATCATAATGTATGCAAGGAGCACACTGACATGAATACAGGCGCAATGCTATATTCAGCGACTAGCGCTGTGCAAAGTGGTTTTGCGCGACTTAGTGTGACACTTAACGCAGTGCACATTACTGCCCAGGAAAATCTTGTCCTAAACTTGGGCAATCAACTTTGAGAGACACTATGGCTTTGTACGGTGTTTGCACGGGTTTTGCGTGGGTTTTGTGTGACCCTAACAAATAAATATGACACATAGACAAAGCCAAACATAGAGGAAGCATGCTGCTAACTGATGGCATCACAATGATGCCATCATCTGCCACCAGTCCCAGCCATGCCAGGCAGTAAGTGGTGACCCTGCCACCAGTGGACATCATGGCAGTGTGACAATACAGCACACACCTGCGGACCACACTTCTGTGGACACCAACAGATGTCAGCACACACATGCAGCACTGTGGGCATGGAGGATATTGAGGGGAAAGTGTATGGGAGGCCAGGCTGTGCCACAGATCAGTTGTGGCCATAAGGCTGGGACACATCATGCAGTGCACATGGGCCAGTATTGGGAATACTGCAACATCAGTGTGCCTTTCAGATAATATATGCCCCCCGGGCCACATACTGCACAGCTGTACAACTGCCACAGCACACAAAGTCGAACATGTACATGTCACTGTGAGCATCCCATGCAAGAGGTGCAGCATCTGTGGGTCACACAACAGTGTAACAGTAATGTCCATTGTCAGTAAACACCTGCAGATTGGGCCTCTCACTGTGTATAGTGCAGTCATCATCACTGCCCTACACACCATAGGCATTGCTGTGTCCACACACCACTGGCCCCCTTGCTACTGTAGTGTCTGCTGTGCACTGTAGCATGACCTACAGTGTGACAGTTGCATGCAGCACCACCACCATCTGTGCCTATGCTGTGTTGTCCCAGTACAGCTGCAGGCAGCAGCATGTGGAAGTAGTGTTCAAAACTGTATAATATCCCCAAGCTGTTTGTAGTGCTAACACGTTTGCGTGGGTTTAGCGCAGGGCTAAACAGTTAGCCCAGTGCAAACTGCATGCAAATCAGGGCATAATGAGATGCTAATCTGGATGTTTGCCCACAGATAACCTAAGTAAGCTCATTTGCTTGTCACTTTTGAATATGGCAAAGTTTAGCGCCGGGCAAACAGTTTGGGAAATATTTTACAGTTTTGCACACTGTACTTTCACATACGCTGTTGCCTGCAGCTGTACTGAGTCCACGCATTTGCTGGCACACACATTGGCCACATAGTTCACCTCTACCTACCTTCACATCGCTGTGCACTGTGTTGCTGTTGTGGTTTGCACTTCCTGGTTGCCATATTCAGAGCTGTCTTATTCCAGGGCTAAGTTTGCCTGCACTCCCAGCCCAGTTTGCCCGGCCTCATTCCCATGCTATATTCAGAAGCTGTTTGCCCTGGGCTATTCCTTTTGAATATGGCTTGCTTTGTGCTCCAGCCAAAGTTTGCCTGCTGGCAGTGCTAATTTAGCCCTGGGGCAAAGTTTTGAATATCTGTCCCTTTGTGTTTTAAATGGTTTTATTTCTGGTGTGTACTGTTTTTGATAGTAATCTTTTATCACTTGCATTACTGCTCATGATTTTGAGTGTATTACTCCATCTTCATTTTATATATTAGTTATTATTCGAAATGTTTCTTCAGTAAAGCTATACTTCAGGCAAACATCTGATGTATTGTCTGCACTTCATCAAATCTGATGATAAAAATTACCAACAGTAATATGCACATTAAACAATTATTGTTCTGCATAGGATTATGAAATACAAATTCGATAACATAAACAAAACACACCATTGTTTATATTTATTAGTACAGTAATATGAGGTTTAAGGAGAACTTCAAGCCTCTGTGACTGTGAAAGGCTTGCATTAGTTTAGTGTTTTTCATTGATATGTTTTCAGTTGACAAAACTGAGTGAGCTAGAATGTCTGTATTTTATTCAACAGAGCATTGCTGTCTAACTTTCCTAATACTGATCAGCACCAAAATAGTGACTTTTATTCCCAAAGTGTTCTAATAGTTAACAGTTTTTATAATGCCTCTATGAAGTTACCCCAGTAAGTAAGCTGTGATCATTAAAAAATCAGCATGTTGGGTTTGGGCCCAGAGTAAACACTTTTTATGTTATTAAAAATCTGTATTCCATAAGTCTACACAGAACAAAGATTGATTAATGTGCACATTACTCTTGGTAATTTTTATCAACAGATTTGATGAAGTGCAGACAATATATCAGATGTTTGCCTGAAGTATAGCTTTACATCTTGCTGTCAGATTGTACCACACAGATGTCTCAGATGACCTGAGAGGTTGGGACATGTCTGTCTAAAACATGAAAAAAAAAAATGATTTCAGTTAATACGTTGCCTGCTTTGGCTATAATCTTCTCATTCCTGGCTCGTTACATCAGTGTAGTTACCAGGAATCTGCAGGAGTTTCACATAAGATGCTATGATGGGAATGAAATGAGCAGCAGGACAAGAGTATATGACTAGGAAAAACAATACAGGAGTTGGAGAACCCAGGCAAGGAAGGAACATGGAATCGAGTCAACGCTCACCTGTGTTGCAGAGCAGATCATCTGTAAATGCCACATAAGACAATATTGCAGTTGTTCTGTAACGCTTGTTCTGATACAGAACATGGTGTGTAAAGGACCTAAAAGCTTGCCTCAGCACATGTGTGACTGCCAGTGTGGATTTCACACTGAAGTAGTTTTTCAGGAACATGTGTAAACAAAAGCTGGTATCGAGGGTTATCATTCTGAATGTAATGAGCAGATACAGAGGTTGCAGGAGCAAAGTGTACCTACTGTACCCTGTGGGCATCCCTCCCTGACAGAGTCCTCATAACCCAGGAGCTGGCAGATAAGGTGTCCCAGAAGAATTCAAATGTTTGCTGGCATAGAACCTACTGCAGACTCTGCAGAAGGGTGGAGGACCTGAAAGTGCTGACTGTAGACATGAGAAAGCAGATAAGGGCCAGTATGGTGAGGTACCCCTTCCACCAGTGTTGTTCATTATTGACAAAGGTTAAGTGTGTAGAAATGGAATTACAGCATGTCACATAGCCTCTTACTTTGTCTAACGTTTCTTATCTATTTGGGCTGGACAGCCATTCTCTGTTTTCTACATACTCTAAATCACCTCTAATTCCCAGTCTAACTAACCAGGGGAAAAAGAAATCCTGTATCTTACAGAGTATTTTGTTTCAACCACACACACACATACACACCACACATACAGTACAGCTAAGTATTACATCACAGTCTGCTGTACAACAATAGCAGTTTGACTGTAGGAAAAGAAAGCTTGCTGGCTTTAGTGTGCCCGCTTCTTTTTTAATTATTTATAAAAAGTGGTACTGCGGAGACAACAAATGCTATTAACTGAATTATACATGGTTTGAATTCTGCCATGCTGCAGTGGGTTATGTGAATTGTAACTGTTACTTTTTTCCTCCTTTTCTCTCTGAGCATAACAGTGAGGCATTAGAATGTTCAAGTTTAAACAGCTGCACTTGAAACTATATTAGCTACTGATACAACAAGCAGCAGAGAGAGAGAGGGGAGAAATGTTTATAGTCATCCGTGAAGGGGCGGGATGAAATCTGCTTTTACAGTTGTTGGGCTTACACAGCCTGATACAAGAAAAAATTGTTTCTTTTACATATTTTGCAATGTGGTTCAGAGGTGTGAATTGTTCAAAGAACAATGTAGTTTCTGGTAAATATATGGGGGAGATCCCCCATGTGTACAAGTTTCTTCAGAAAAGAGGGCAAGCAAAGATATTATATTACTCTGGATGAACTGATAGAAAATTTGTATTTGTATGTAAATTGAATGTTTAAGTAAGTGAGAATGGTTTGGAGTCTAAGTCTAAGAAGGCAGAAAAGATGGAGACCTCAGAAGAACTGAATTAGGAATTGTTTTATGAGAATGCAGGATGCTGTAATGGAATTAGTCTGCACATTTTATGAAAGTACAATTAGAGGTGTTTCAATGCAAAATGTAAGGTGTGGTATGAACTAATATGATTTAATCCCTACCTTATGTCCCTACTGCACCCACCCTTCACAGTGGATGGAGTCCAGGCAGCTGCCAAAATGCATTCACTGGTTTGAATCTACTGAAGGGGGAGGGACACAGAAACAAGAAGGTTTTCCTTTGGCTGTTAATGTTTGCTTATATGAGGTTACTTGAGTTTTTTTTTGCTTCATTGCCAAATTTGTGACATCTCAGTTACAAGGGAGTCCCAACTTATTTGTGTCATCTCAGTTACAAGGGAGTCCTAACTTGGTAGACCACTATTGTGTATAGCACCAGATTTTCTGATGCCATACTGCTTGTGGAGCATAAGAGGTTAAGAATTTTTGGTTTTCTTTAATCTACCTTCTCTGACAAGGGGAGGGTGGGTAAATTTCTGATACAGGTGCCTCAAACAAAAAATGACTGGGACAGGGTAAAATTTGTAATTTACCTTTGCAGTTTCTTGGGTTGGCCTTTACTGGAGAATACATGACTATCTAGGGTACACTGTAATCAAACACCCTTTCCTTTCAGGAATGAGAGCCTTAATTAAATGGAATGAAGTTTATATTCTGAAACTAACATTTTTTTTTTATTTTCAGCATTCTAAGGTTTTAACATTTTATCATGAATGGGATTCCCCTGTGTTACAGTATGTGCATGTGTGTTTTGTACATCCATTGTATGGAAAATGCACTGTCTTTTGAAAGGAGGTTCAAATACCCCCAAACCTTTGACTGGCTACTCTGTACCAGTGTTTTTACATGCCAAGTGGTATAACAATTTAACTTCCTCAGATATCATTTTTTTTTGTTATTATAGAATGTTGTTTTCTGGCTATTTCTACAGTCAGTTGATTTTAAGTAAATGGGATGATATGGTTAAAGCCAACTCAAAAACCCACAAGTAAACATAAGCAAATGGGATGATATGGTTAAAGCCAACTCAAAAAACCCACACAAGTAAACATAGGTAAATGGGAAGTTGTGGTTAAAGCCAACTCAAAAAAACACAAGTAAACATAAGTAAATGGGATGATATGGTTAAAGCCAAGTAAAAAAAAAACACACCCTTTACCAACAACAATGCCAAGCCAATCTCCTTACAAAGCAGGCATGGAGATTGAGGGGCAGGAGGCATGGAGGTCCCATACACCCCCATAACCTATGGCAAGCTGCCTCAGAAAAATAAATCAAGCTCTGATTCTTGTAGTTTAACTGTTGAAAAAGCATACACTTGGTAATTGCACTGTGTCTAGGGAGAGGGTGGATTTTCTGTAAGGCTTGCAGCCAGTAAACCTCTGACTCCCATCCCACCCTCTAGACTACATGTGGGTTTGCTGTTCCTGGCTATTTGGCAGCAAAAAAAAAAAAAAAAACACTTTAAAAATGGCATTCTTTGCCACTGCAATGCCTAAGTCGAACCCCTTGCCAAGCAAGGTGATCAACGAGGAAGCCTCACTCCCCTTCTTTGCACACCCACTCCCAGAATCTGTGATAAGACTCACATAAAAACAAAGGCTGTTTATCTTAGCAGCTCACAGAGGCAAAATAAATTAAGCCCATTTACAGATCAGTTTAACTGCTTGGAAGAAATTTCAACTGTCATCCAGAAACTGAAATTCTACTATATGCAGATCCAGGAATTAACTTCTGCAGTACCTGATGTGCTTATGGAAGGCCATTAGGGGGCAGACAAAACCATTTTGAAAATGCGGAATTGGAGATGAGCTCCCAGATCTTACAGGTATTCTTATATTTTACAGGGTTTGGGAGCCGTTTACAGGGGAAATCTTCCCTAGACTTGTACTGGTTATACAGGAAAAATGCCAAATCCTTCTGGGAGCACTGACAAATGATTTCCTATAAATCATTTGAAACCTTGTGAATGAGCTTGCTCAATGGACTCTTTCCTGCAATAAACTTGAAACCATTTAAAGCAAAAACAGAACTAATCTAACAACAAAGGAGGGACCTGAAGCCGTCCTCTTTGTTTGTTTTGTCTTTCAGAAATTAAGTGATATGTGGCTGGCAGCCACAACTTGATGACAGCAGTTGCAGCTCAATTAGATAACACTACCAGAAGCACATACATCTGTATGAAAGTAATGCATCATTGTTTTAAAGGTCAACACTAACATACTAATGAAGCAATGTGCTGAGGCCCTCCTCTTTGTTTCAGAAACTGACACTGGCCTGTACCCAGGTGACCGTGCACCAACAAGTGGTGCACAATTAGCACTGTAAAGAGGCCTATCAGTGATGAAGTAGTCAAGGTCCACACAGAACCAAGCCCGAGCAACTGCCTGAGTGGGCACTCCAGTGGCACGGCCTGTCCTCAAGCGGCCTCTGGCCTTTCCATCCATGGGAATCCAGGAACAGACCCCCATCAACCAGTGATAGAGCTTCATTTTACCCAAGACTAGTCCGAGCAACTGCCTGAATGGGCTCTCCAGCAGTGCGGCCTGTTCTCAAATCGCATCCGGTCCTTCCATCCATGGAAGCCAGGAACAGGCCCCCGTCAATCAGCAATAAAGTTCCATTTTACCCCAGACTAGCCCAAGCAACTGCCTGAGCAGGTGCTCCAGTGGTTCGGCCTGTCCTCAAGCCACCACCTGGCCTTCCATCAATGGGAAGCCAGAAACAGGCTGACGTCAACCAGTGATACAGCTCCATTTTACCTCAGACTAGCTCGAGCAACCGTCCGAGCAGGTGCTCCAGTGGCATGGCCTGTCCTCAAGCCACCACCTGCCATTCTGTCCATGGGAAGCTAGGAACAGGCCCCCATCAACCAGTGATACAGCTCTGATTACCCCAGACTAGCCTGAGCAACTCCCCGGGTGGGTGCTCCTCAGCATGGCCTGTCTTCAAACCACCTCTGGTCCTTCCATCCATGGGAAGCCGGGAACAGGCCCCTATCAACCAGCAATACAGTTCCATTTTTCCCCAGACTAGGCCAAGCAACTGCCTGAGCAGGCGCTCCAGCAGTTCTCCCTGTCCTCATGCCACCACCAGCCTTTCTGTCTGTGGGAAGCCAGGAACAGGCTCCCATCAACCAGCAATACAGCTCTGTTTTATTCCAGACTGGCCTGAGCAATTGCCCAAGCTGGTGCTCCAACAGCATGGCCTGTCCTCAAGCTGCTGCCTGCCATTTTGTCCATGGGAAGCCAGGAACAGGACCCCATCAACCAGTGATACAGCTCCATTTTGCCCCAGATTAGCCTGAGCAACTGCCCGAGTGGGCCTCCAGCGGCACGGCCTGTCCTCAAGCCACCGCCGGCCCTTCTGCCAATGGGAAGCCAGGAACAAGCCTCTATCAACCAGCGATACAGCTCCATTTTACCTCAGACTAGCCTGAGCAATTGCAAGAGCGGGTGCTCCAGCAGCATGGCCTGTCCTTAAGCCACCACTGGCCCTTCCATCTATGGGAAGCCAGGAACAGGCCCCCTGTCAACCAACAATACAGCTTTGTTTTACCCCAGGTAAAGATTTTCCTCTTGGCTGCTATGGCACTCTGCCTGAACCTTGGCACCTTTTGCCTCAGCAGTGGATTGGCCAAACTCTGACTCCAGGAGCTCTGCCATTTGTCAGTGACTCATCTGCCAAAAGCTGATTGGCGTTCTCCTGAGCCAAGCCAACTTCAAGCTCTGGCGAGGCTGCACGACTGATTTCCAGCTCTCGGATACCTTTTTGTCTAAACCTGCAGTCACCGCTTGGACCCTAAAATTGCTAAAACTGTTTAATATTGTTCTAAATTCTTGCTTGTGTTAACTGGCCTGCTAAGTAGGATCATCTAATCTAACATTGTGTAAATCTGTTTTGCTAGACTAGTGCAGGGCTGAAGTTTGAATCTAAACTGCTGGCTTACGGACTGCATAGCAGCTGCTGTTAGAAATTAGCCAAAGGGCTGTACACTTAAGGTTATTAGTATTACTAGCTACCAATGTTTCTTGTCTTTCTGTCTCTTGACCTTGCTCTTTCACCCTTCACTCCCTCTGGTCTCTCTCTGCCTGCCCTGAACCGAGTGCTGGCTGAAGACCAGCTCCTTCTTCGCACTACCTTCCCTCACTAATTCCTACTTAACATTTTTTTTGTTTCACCCTCCCCCTCTCCTCTTCACCTCCAAATTTGCTGGCCATCTGCTGCCAGACTCCTGCCCCTCACTTTGTAATTATTTCCCCTACAGCATTTTTAACTAGTGCTATCTATCCCTTTCTCCCCAGACTAGCCCGAGCAACTGCCTAAGCGGGTGCTCTAGCAGCGTGGCCTGTTCTCAAGCCACCACCGGCCCTTCCATCCATGGGAAGCCAGGAACAGGTCCCGTCAACCAGCAATACAGCTCCATTTTCCCCCGGCGGCACTGTGTGCCAGCTCCCCACCCGCCTGCCCTATCTGGACAATTACTTATATATTTATTTAGTTTTTGTTGACCAGGTAAGTGCACTAGACAAATCTTGCCTATTTTCAGGCACGACCCGGGGGAAGGGGATACAGATGAATGCCAAGTGACCTTGAACCAGATTAAGCTGTTGGTGGTATTTTTAGTGAATGAGGGAAATTTGGCCAGGACACCGGGGAAATTCCCCTACTCTTTTCAATAAGTGCCATGGGATCTTTAACATCCACCTGAACTACCACCAATCCAGGCAGATGGGACCTCGGTTTAACGTCTCATCCGAAAGACGGCACCTCAGAATGCAGCACCCCTGTCATGCTGCACTACAATGTCAGTACTGGGATATTAACCCAAGTGCCAGATGTGGGAACTGAACCCACAGCCCTCTGATCTCCTGGCCTCAGAGGCGAGTGTGCTACCTACTGAGCCACTGACACTTATATATATATATATATATATATATATATATATATTCTATATATAGATACTAGTGATCACATGATCGCAGGAAATTTACTAAGTGCCAGGTTCTCCATTAGCAAGTTATGCTTCCTTGCCACTAGAGGGCCTCAGCTGATTCTCCTCTCTAAGTAGCAGGATCAGGATCTCCTGCAGTAAGATATCCATCCCTGCCTCAAGAGCACCTCAGCTTTCATCAATCCCTGTTGTAGTGTCTGGCTGGTAAGGGTTCTACACTCTACAAGGGCATCCCTTACCATCAAGCCAAATTGGTGCAAACTACATAACACAGCCAACTTCTTATTACTTCCGTTATAATAAGAATAACTCAATCCACAATACCAGGGTACAAGCAGTGTCTGAGCCTGCCCTAAGGAAACTGACCTCTGCTCAATCTCTCACAAATCGATCAAAGATGTCCAAGTCCAGTAACATTTTAATTACAGGGAATAATACTGGCATTGCTACTTTCATTCACAGGTCTTCTTGATGATAATGAATCAAAAACATATGATCGTCATACCAGCTGGTTCAACCTAAATGTATACAATACCGTAACCTCTTCCCCTGGCACAACCTCACCTATCCACCCTACCTCCTACAATGATAATAGGACAAAGTGCCACCAAGAAACACAGTATGACCACCTCTCACTATCACTCTCCTCTGGCTACCTCACCCAAACTGGAACCATTAAGATCTGTCAGCATAAGGAAAAACTGCAAAAACTCAGGACCAGACTTCTGAGGGACCACATTAGACACCTTCTACTTTTACTCTTACTGCTCTCAAGAAATATTCACCCAAACCCGGGCTTGCCACCTATTCCATGCACCCAATCTAGATCCCAAACTAAAACAAACAATAGACTAACCCTAGCATCAATCAGCATCTGCAGTCTCTTACAAAAGATGGACAAACTAAGTGTTTGGGTCACCAGGCACAACCCAGATGTGCTGTCTGTGATTGAATTCTGGCTAACCCTCCCAATACCGGACGAGGCCATAACACTTCCTGGGTATACAATTTTCAGACAGGACCACCTGTCAAAGTGAGGTGGCGGATATGTGCTTTTATAAGAGATTCCTTGCAGGTGCACATCCTTCCCATCCCCACCGGGAGTGACAAATTTCAAATACTCACCGTCAAGCTGCTACTGGGTGCACACAAGAGGCTAACTGTAATCTCTGTCTATATTCCACCCAGACAGACGTACCAGGCTTCGATGCCCTTCTGGACTACCTAAGTTCACTGAGCCTCAATTCGGAAACAGTATTACTGGAATACTTCAACATCAACTGGCTGTCCTCAGCCTTGGCCCCAGTCAAATATGCTTTCTCTGCAGTACACTTCTCACAACTGGTAATGGAGCCAACCAGACAAAACTATAAAACTGGATCTAGGACACTGTTCAACTGGATGCTTTCAAATCGCCCAGAGCATATCACAAACACTGTGGTTCTTCCTGTTACAGTCAGTGACCACTCTCCTGATAAATGCCACTGGTCTAACAAGTTCTATAAGCCACCAGCAAAGTGTATAACTAACCGGGTACTTTGCAGAGGGCACCTAGAACTACTTAAATTGGATGTTAAGCATCAGGACTGGTCCATTCTGTATTTTTCCAATGATGTGGATACTGCTCTTGATCTATTCATTTCCAAATTCAACACAGTCTGTAACATTCATGCACCAAAAAAAAAAAAGAACGATCAAAGGGGTCCTCAACAATTGGATCACTCCTGACCTACTTAACCTACTCAAGTCCAGGGACTAACTCTGGTACAAGTCACGCACACATGGGACACAAGCCAATATACAGAACTATAGAAAAGCAAGAAACGAATGCACCAGAGCAATTTGACTTGCAAAAAGCTCATACTATAAGGATGCATTAGCCAGAACCTGGCATGACAGCAAGTCATTCTGGTCCAGCCTTCAAGATATCACTGGAAAGACACAAAAAATTGCTCCTTCAATGCTCAACATAGAGGGCACACCAACACTGGATCCCCAACTAATAGTCAATGCTTTCAACAGTGCATTCACTGACCTGAGCAGTATCCTCCCATCTGACTTCTTTGACTTTCTTTGTGTTAGAAGGGGTTATTAAGGACCACATAGAACTGGAGATGCAGCAAAGAGGGGATATTGACAATACACAACATGGCTTTAAGCATGGCAGGTCATATCAAACAAACCTATTGGTTTTTTTTGAAAATGTTAGTAGGTCCCTGGATGAGGGTAGCCCAGTGGATGTTATTTTTCTGGACTTTTCCAAGGCCTTTGATAAGGTTCCACATGATGAACTTGTGGACACCCTGATAGATCATGGTATCCAAGGAAATATAGCTCGTTGAATTAGCTCTTGGTTGTACGATAGAAGGCAGAGAGTGACAATCATGGGCTGTAATTCTGGTTGGTCAAGGGTGACAAGTGGGGTCCCACAGGGATCTGTATTGGGTCCTTGCCTCTTTAATATATATATTCATTCAATGTCTGCCGGAGGGGGAGTGTGGGAAGCAAAGTTCGTTGATCACACCAGAATGGGCTACACAGTAAGTAACACCATGGAAAGTGCCAAACTACAGGAAGCCCTAACTAGACTACAGGGTTGGGCACAGGACTCTAAACTGACTTTTAATGTGGATAAATGCAAGGTCATGCATTTTGGCAAAATTAATGCAGGGGCAACTTATAGGCTAAATGGACATCTGCTAGGGATTGGTACAGATGAAAGGGACCTGGGTATTAGGGTCTCTAATGATCTTAAATTTAGACAACATGATAGCTTGTTGGTTAAAAAAGTTGGCAACATATTGAGTTGCAGAAACAGACATATAAAGAGTAGGAAGAAGGAGGTGCTGTTGCCCTTGTATGGGTCACTGGTGAGGCCATACATGGAGTACTGCTCACAGTTTTGGTCCCCAGGATATACAGTAGAAAGGAAATTACAAAATTCCTCCACCTGTGGCCGTAGCCACAGGAGCTGCTCCCTGCCCTCTCAAGGGCCAAAAACAGACTGTGCCAGAGTCCCCTTGACATTCCTCCACCCATGGCCGTAGCCACAGAAACTGCTCCCTGCCCTCTCAAGGGCTGAAAACAGACTGTGCCAAAGTCCCTGGGAATTTCCTCCACCCGTGGCCATAGCCACAGGAGCTGCTCCCTGCTCTCTCAAGGGCCGAAAACAGGTACGTCTGCTCAACTGATAGAGTGCCCTCCTCCAGCTGTAAATTTTAAATTTGGCACCATTTCTCAGATCTTTGTGTGAGCCTGAGCAACTCAATATTTTGGTATTAGCTTGTCTTCCCCCTCCTTAAGCAGCTTTCTAAATCAAGCTAGCTACACACTGAGGGACATTTGTGCCAGAGCCTGCTCTCACTCATTTTTTTGCCCACCCTATCCTCCCTGTTCTCTGACAGTTTATTATATAGCCTCTATCCAGGAACTCCTCCCACAGGAACTCCTGCAACTGGAATCCCACAGTCAGCTGGTTTTCTATCCCCTGAAACCACACCTTTCCTTCCTAAGGAGATCAAACCCAAATCACTATTTCTCCTCTTTTTTTCTCTCCAAATCCAGCCGTATCCAGCTCCTGGATAACCTCCGACATCTCCTCCACAAGGCTCTAAGACACCCTCTCCCTGGTGTACTCGAACCTGGGACCTCTTGCACCAAAGTCAGTAACACTATCACTACTCTACAGTGGCAGTCACCCTCACTGAAGTTCAGCTATCGCCCTTATCTTTCACTATAAGCATAGAACTATGGGCACTAACACTCTCTTGCTAGGTCTTCTCATGCTTACCCTCCTGGTTCAAACCTCCCCATGACCTGAGCTCCCACCCACTACATCAGGCATCTCACCCCAAGTGACCCCAGTATGACCCAGCTCCCCCTACCTTGAATGCACCCCTAACTCTCTAGCACCCACCCCCTGCCTACAGCCCCACTCTCCCTGCCCTCCCGGGCCCACCCTGGACCTACCTGTTCCATGCCATACCCAACCTTCATGCTCTACCTATCCCCTGCACCATTATCACCAGGTCCTCGCCCAGGCACCGAACCATGGGTCCCTGCCGAGACAGTCCCTAATCAGAATAATCACGTTGCTACTCTTACTGTCTGGGAATGTACGCCCCAATCCTGGACCTTTATCTGCCAGCCTGCCCAAATTCTGTACCACTACCGGTCTCCGCCTTGCATCCCTTAACATTTGTAGCCTCCTAAAGAAAACTGCTGCTCTCCAGTGCTGGGTCACCCAGCATCAACCTGATATTCTTGCTCTGGTAGAGACTTGGCTCTCTAAGTCCACCCCTGACTCCGCTATCTCCCTCACTGGATATACCTTATTCAGGGAAGACCATGTAGGCAAACGCGGTGGTGGGTGCACAATATTCATGCAGGACACCCTAATAGGTCATGCACTTCCTGCTCCCAAACTTGACTATGGTGCCCAAGCCCTCACACTAAAAGTAATCTCTGACCCTGCCTGAGGCCCTCTTTTTCTCACTGTCTCCTACATACCCCCAAGGAACCAGAACTCAGGAATCCAGTCCCTCATCGACTACTTCACATTCCTTCCCTTACAAAGTTAAGCAAGTCATCCTTAGTGATCCTAATGTTAACTGGCTTGCTTCTGCCACCTCCCAAACCAGGGACTCCTTCGCTGCCTTGGATATGTCCCAAGTAGTCTCACAGCCCACCAGGTCCAACCGACCCAGTGGAACCAACACCCTCCTAGACGTTATCTTATCAAACCACCCCTTTAAAATTTGGGACATCACTGTCCTCCCCAACTCACTTAGTGATCACTCCCCAGTCATCTGTACCTGGTCATCATCCTCTCCAAAACCAGTGTCCCAGGCTACACTGCGCTGGCGGCTATGCCCTGGTGGCCTAAAAAAGTTGAAACAGCACCTAGCCCAGACAAACTGATCCCCTATCCAACATGCCCCAGATATCAACTCAGCTCTTGACTTCTTCACAAGTGCCTTCTGCAAAGGCCTGTGATCTCTTCGCCCCCCCACCAGGATCCGTACAAAGAAATGCAACACCCCTTGGATCACCTCTTCCCTCATCCAGAAACTTAAGAATAGGGATAATCTCTGGCGTATTGCTGTAGATTCAGGCAATCCATCTGACAGACAAGCCTACAATGCAAAGCACAATAAGTGCACCTGGGCCATCAGATAGGACAAGGCTGAGCACTACCAGGCCACCCTCACCTTGACCTGGGGCTCGGCCCGGACCTTCTGGGATAACATGAAAGAACTAAATGGGAAGACCCACTCCCCTCCACCATCTCAGCTCACTATCGATGGTGCTACCTCCTCTGATCCACTACCTATAGCTGACTGCCTCAACACCACTTTCTCTGATCTAAGCTCTGTCATCCCCAGCAGCTTTTTTGATCCAATCCCCTCGTCGCTCCCCTCCGCCCTGCATCACCCCCCTTTCTACCTGTGCACCCTATCCCCCCATGAAGCCAGTCCACACCTGCTAAAAGCCCTTGGTAGTAATAACCCCAGCAGCGACCCCCTCAACTCCAGGATCCTCCGCCTGGTCCTGGATGTTGTCTTAGTCCCCCTGACAGACCTACTTAACTGGTTCTTCTGCCTTGAACAGTTCCCCAGTGCATGGAAAACTGCTGAAATCACTCCAATACACAAGAGCGGGGATCTATCCTCCCCCCAGCAACTATCGGCCAATCTCCATCCTCCCCCCACTCTCCAAAGCCCTTGAAAAAGTGCTATCTATCCAACTATCTGAGTATTTGGCTAAGTATGACATTATGTGCCCGGAGCAGCACGGCTTCCATCCAGGACACAGTACAACCACTGCTTTCCTGGTTTTCTCCCAATACCTGCACTCTGCTCTCAACTTCGGCAACCTGGCTGGTGCAGTGTTCATTGACCTCTCCAAGGCCTTTGACACTGTCTGTCACCCCCTCCTACTCGACTCTCTCCACCAACTCAGTTTCTCTGCTTGTCCCCTTGCCTTGTTTTTCAGCTACCTCTCTGCTAGATCCCAGCGAGTAAAAATCTATGGCTCCCTTTCCAACATTCAAGCCATTAGCTCTGAGGTCCCACAGGGCTCAATCCTGGGTCCTGTTCTCTTCAGTCTCTAACTCAACACTCTCCCCAGTTCCTGCAATAGCAAGATGCTCCTCTATGCAGACAATGCAGTTCCCTTTGCCTCACACCCAGATCCCTCCACTCTCCAATCATCCCTTCAACTCACCTACAACCAAACAGAAAGGTGGTTTCTTGATCACAGACTAGTCATAAACCTTAAGAAAACCAAATCAATGCTCTTTTCTCACCACCAAAATAAAGCTAGAAGTGCCCCCTCCTGATTACCCCCAACTCTCAGCTCCCATTAGAGCAAGTGCCCACATACAAATACCTAGGCACTTTTGATACTGCCCTCACCTTCCACACCCACATCAATGCTCTTTCCTCCACCATAACCTCTCAGATTGGCCTACTTTACCACCATAGGGATTGCCTGCCCCTCGCTGCCCTCCAGCTGGCCATCATCTCCTCCATCCTGTCCCTAGTGGACTACGGCTTGCCCATCTGTGCTGCAGCTGATAACACCACCCTCTCTAAAATCCAACTCTCCATCAATAAGGCCTGTAGGCTCCTGACCATAGCCTCTAGCTGTACCCACACCTGCCTGCTCTATTCCTCCCTCCAACCTGCTGAACTTTGAGGAACGTCTGCAGTATCAGACCTGCCTTCTTGCTAAGAAATCCCTGCTCAGACTCTCCCCCCAGGAGTCTCTGCCTCCCTACCATGGTCATCCTCATCCGTTTCCACCTGCAGATCTGTTAAAGCCACCTTCAAAGTGCACAGAACCAAGACCTCCCTTGCTCAGAGGTCCTTCTTTTATCGAGCCCCCGCCTGGTTCAACTCCCTCCCTACCTGCATCACCAACATTGCCAAACCTGGTCCCTTCAAAACCGCTCTCTGGAACCATCTCTTTAATGTCTGCTGCTGTAGATGCAACTAACCGTGCCCCCTCCTAATCCTACTGCAGGACATTTCCCTGCCTGGCCCCCCTAATCTCAACAAGGTCCCCTGGACTGCCGATCCATCTTCCCCCCCACCCCATTTTACCTTCCCCCTTAGGTTTATACAAGGATGTATTCCACTGCAACTCCAGAGAAATTGTACATCTTTAATTGTAAATCAGTATTTTATACCAACATGTAACTAAGAGTATTCTGTGTTCAATGTCTTTACCTGTAATGTTGTCCAACGTTGTATCTGCACAATGGTCTATTGTCTTGCCCTCCCTGCAATGAGGTGCCTTTGTAAATGAGTCCCTGACTCAAAGGTTGTAAATCCAACTTGTTAAAATAAAAATAAAATAAAACATTGGAAAGGCTTCAGAAAAGGGCAACCCAGATGATCACTGAGGTACAGGGAATGGACTACCAGGAAAGGTTAACCAGATTGGGGTTGTATACATTGGAATATCGAAGACTGCAGAGGGACATGTGCATGGCATATAGGGCAATAAATTAATATAAATTTAAGGGATCTTCCAGGCTTAAAGCTACAAGAGCAAAGCTACCATACCAAATTAGAGCACACCCATTACAGTTAAAAAGGGGGAATATAAGATCACTAGGAGAAAGCACTGGTTAAGTGTAAGAGTTGTGCCTTTATGGAATAGGCTACCATTGAAGGTGATAACCAGTGAAAGTATGCAGGCTTTTAAAGCTAACCTGGATAGATTCCTGATTAGTAATAATATTACAAATTATTAATAAATTCTTTGTTGGCGAGCTTTATGTACTGATTAGTCTTTTCCACTCTGAACTACCTATGAAACCTATGAACCCCCCCCCCACCCCAGCTAACCTCCAGAAACAACCTGAACCTATGGCTGGGCATCCACCATTTCATTTCAGAATGATTTCAATAGGAGATGCCAGAAACTACCTGGAAAAAGTCCTCCTAAAGTCAAAATTAAGTGAGGACTCCCTGGACCTGAAACTTGTGCACCTAACCCTGAATGAAGTCCTCAAACCCTTGACCATGTTAATCAACCTATCGCTCTGTCTCTCAAAATTCCCCCAAAAATTGAAGTCCGCAATTGTAACTCCAGTTCACAAGAGTGGTGACTGGACACAGCACAGTAACTATAGGCCCATCTCTGTCCTTCCTCCACTCTCCAGGGCACTTGAAAGAATAGTGGCAGACCAACTGGTTGAGTATCTGGACCACTACAATCTCTAAATAATCAGCAGCATGGCTGTATGAAAACATACAGTACTGTCACTGCCCTTTTGGAATTCACTGGCTTTATCCATCATGCTCTCGAACAGGGAAACTTGGTTGGGGCCACCTTTATAGACTTATCCAAGACCTTTGACATTGTGAATCATGGACTTCTCAAACAGCTCAATATCATTGGTCTCTCTGAAACAACATGCTGGTTCTGCAGTTACCTGAGTAATAGTTCACAACAAGTTAAGACTGGCAACATCCTCTCAGACCCCAGACCAGTCAGATCAGGGGTTCTGCAGGGATCCATACTCGGCCAGCTTCTTTTCAGGATGTTCATAAACAAACTGTCTGACTCCTGCCAAGGAATCCTACTCCTGTAAGCAGATGATGCGGTCATCTTCACCAGTGATCCACAGCCAGATTGTCTGGAGTCAGACCTGCAAAAAGATGTTACATCTGCCAAAAAATGGTTTGAGGAGCACAAGGTAGTGATGAACTACAAAACAACCAAGTCCATGTTGTTTGCCAGTTCTCAAAGTAGACACAAAATGTTCCCACTATCCATCAAGAACATTAAAAGCACCTCCCTCGATCTAGTTCATCACTTCAAATACCTTGGCATCAGTATTGACTCCGACATGTCTTACGCCACTCGTATTGCCAATACTGTAAAAATGGTTAATGTGAGAATAGGTATGCTCTACAGGCATAACACTGCCTTACACCTGATGCCTTGAGCCTTGCAATACACAGCTCAATATTTACCCCAATTGACTACGACTTAGTTAGCTATGGTTCAGCCAATGACATGATCCTTCACTGCATCTTCACAGCCCTGAACAAGGCATTCCAACTGCTCACAGGTGCTGTGCACTTAACACACACCTGTGAACTCTACGCTCAAGCAAACTGCCTTTAGCTAAAGGACAGGATATCCCACTAAACCTGCTTGTTGGCCAAGAAGATCTGCCTTGGCATGCTGCCCATTGGGGTTGCGAACCTTCTCAGCCCACAACAGGCCACAAGAAACACTAGAAGCTTCAACAATCAAATTTCCAGAGTCCCTAGGTGCCACACGGCTCTTGCTCAATACGCCTTTGCCCATCGAGCTCTGCTTTGGATTAACTCAATCTAGCATGAAATTAGAGATGCAGCAAATTTAAAATCCACCTGCAAAGTGAACACGAAGTGACCACTTCATGTTGGCACTTAGCTACGTGGAGTGGCCCTAGGAAAGGCTCACTTTTCCTTGTTAATATTACTCCCTGTTGTCATTCCACTTTTAAACACGAAGTAAGGCAGAGTGACAACAATATTGGCAGCACCCCACTCACACAGTCACCAGAATTAATGTGCATCCCCAAAGTGCTACTGTCTTGTGTCCAGAAAGATCCCCAGTGCTGATGAAGCGAAATGAGAGTATAACAAGAAATGCAAAGTCTCCCAGAATTAATGGCGCACTCAGTCATGCACTCAGTGGTCACACACAGAGTCACCAGAATTAATGTGCATCTTCAAAATGCTACTGTCATGTGTCCAGAAATTCTCAGTGCTGATGAAATGCTACTGTCTCGTGTCCAGAAAATTCCCCAGTGCTGATAAAGTGAAATGAGAGCGTAACAAGAAATGCAGTCTCCCAGAATTAATGGTGAACTGCAAACACACAGACAGATTAAGATTGCGCTGTGCACTCAAGGGATGCATATGAAGAGGCACAACAACACCTAACTAGTGCACACAAGTCACAAATCCAAATCTGGAAAGCAATACATTTTGCCAGTTGGGGGATCAGTGCATGGCAGTAACAATCCACTACCAGTAAAGATACCACAAAGCAGTATAAAAATTCATGCAGGTGCGGTGGATAGTAGGTTCACACTGCTGCAATTACTCTATGGCACAATAAAAGGTGTCTGATTTAATGGCATGCATCGCATCACACTCACACACACACTACAAGTAATGCATAGCAAATTGAAACCCTATAGTAATATAACCAAATGTTTTAAAGAGAAAAATTATACACTGCTGTGCAACAACAATCAGCAAAAAAATTTCAAGAATTACTGAAAATATTACTGTGTGTACATTAACACAGTTGTACAAGAAAAATATAACCAAAACAGAAAGGCTGCCCTTTTCTCCCAGTTAATGTACCTACACCACAAATACTCCCCTTCCCTAAGCACATTTCATAATACACAGACTGACTGTTCTAAATTAACATTCAAAATCCACACACAACAATAACCACTCGATAATATGAGCACAGAAAGGTTTTCCACAATCGATGTAGTAAATTTTGAGCAAAGAAAATGACTCAAAAAGGCATTTTAAACAGCTTTTAGAGGCTTTGAATCACAGAGCTCTGAGAGCAAACTGTCTCCAGCTACCACTACACACACACTACCCAGGCCAGAACTGAGGCTGTGCAGAACAGTCTAGAACCCATGTAACCTGCAATCCCATGAATGATTGCAGAATTTCATTTGGAGCTCAATTACAAGGCGAAATGAGGCGAATTACATTGATTTCAATGTACTTCACCTTAAAATTGGTGGAGAAGTGGTTTGGGGAAGGCGGAATAACACATAGTCATTGGTTTCAATGGACATACATTCCTCGTTCTAGCGGAGTGCTCCGCCTACATTGTGAGTACTCCGCAGGTTGCTGTATAGGAAGGAAAGCGAATTCCTATGTTGTACTTCCTCGATAAGCTGCAGCACAAAACTCCTCACTTAAAACACGTATTAATGAGTACAATGGTGGGGTGGTGAAGCCTGGAGAGATACTACAAAACAGGCTTACAATACATCCAAGTAACCAGGAAAAAAATTAATGTTGTGATTTGTGACGTGATCATGAATCGTGATTTGTGACTGCATTTGTGACCATGATAATGAAGAATGTGATTCGGTGTTGATGGTGTGAGATAACCAGTATGAAACTGTATTGGGAACGCAAATGCCTATGGCTGTACTTCCCTGATGAGCTGTAGCTTAAAACTCCCAGACTTAAAAACACATATCAATGAGTACAATGGCAGGGTGGTGAAGCCTGGAGAGATACTAAAAAACAGGCTTACAATACATCCAAGTAACTAGAAAAAAAATGAATGTTGTGATTTGTAACGTGATCGTGAATCATGATTTGTGACTGCATTTGTGACCATGATGATGAAGAACGTGATTTGTATCACGAGTGACACTTGATGATGGTCCTGACTTAAAAACGCATATTAATGAGTACAGTGTTCATGCAGAAATATGCACCACACCTGTCCAGTACTCTGAAGGGAAGTCAAAGAAACAACTGTGACTTAAGTTACAGATGGAGGTTGGGCCCTAAAGAGATGCAAATGTACAGACAGATTAAGATTGCACTGCACAGTGAAGAGATGCAGATGCAAAGGCACAACACCTAACCAGTGCTCACCATCAGAAATTCAAATCTGAAAAGAATACCTTTGACGGCTGGGGCAGGCCACGGGAGCAGCCTACTGCACTGCTGCATTAACAGTCACTAGTACTATTACCAGTAAAGATACCACGAAGAACTACAAAAATCACACAGCTGCAGCGGATAGCAGGTTCACATTGCTGAAATTATTATGTGGCACAATAAAAGGTGTCTGATTTGATGACACGCATCACAGACATACTCACACACACACTAAGTAACACACAGCAAATTGAAAACTTCAGTAATATAACCACATATTTTAAAAAACTAAAATTATGCACTGCTGCACCACAACAATCAGCAAAAAATAGCAAGAAATATTGAAAATATTACTGTGTGTACATTAACACAGTTATGCAAGAAAAATATGACCAAAACAGAAAGCACTGTCTTTTTCTCCAAGTTAATCTACCTACACCACAGATATTGTAGGAAGACCATCCTCCTGATGACGCATGGATAGTGCGAAACTAGTTGAGGTTGAGGGCCTGTACTGCAGGGCGGCTGTGCTATTTTGTATGCATGTATTAAATTGGTTACTTTTGCAAATACCTGCGGTGCCATTGTTCTTCTTTTCACTGATTATCGACACTATTTGGAACACGTGAGTGGAGCTGAGGATTTGTTCTCCCCCAGCACCTCTTAGCCTGCACGCCTGCTATCATTGACTGTGCAGGATACATCTGTCATTTACCTCCCCTTCTCGCTCTCCTCCTCCCCATCTCAACCCTATCATGTCACCTCCTACCCCTCCTCTTCATCCTCCCTTTATCCTTTCCTTCCTTCCTTCTTCCTCCCTCATTTTTTATCTCGCTCCAACACCCTTGACCAACCAGGTACCCCTTCTCCCTTTCTCACCCTCTGGCACTCCACTCTCTGTCCTCCCTTCTATCTGACAAGGGTATTCCATTACCCACTGGAGGGCTGCATCATAACCATTGTGTTGTTTTTTGAACTTAGTTGTTTTGTAGTTACCCATACTGTAACGCTGACTTGCCTGGTTACCTTGTACCAGTCCTTGTTCTGTTTACTCTGCACTTGTCCTTGACGTGGAACCTACAGGTATGTAAAGAGCTTTGCTCAAACGTATGAATCCGAGCTCTCAATAAATAAAAAAAATTAGAATGCCTTGCTGGAAGTTACAAGATTTGCCCTCTAGGGAATGACATCTATGGATGCCCTACAACACCTCATCTATAGGACTTTAGCATGAAGAGCACATACACCTGTATGAGAACACTACATCTTTCTTATTTGATCTTGTGCACCAACTCAGTGCAGGCATCTAAGCATGTGATGCAGAATCAAGCCCTCACACTGTTATACACATCATATTGAGGGTCCTTAGACTGCCACTACTGGCTCCCAGTGTTGCGTATTTATCCACATCAAAGCCGTGTTTACTCGGCTGTACCACTCCACAATTTGATGTGCTCAAATTCTGCTGCAGTTAGTGCAGCACCGTAAAGTTCTATCCTCACAGCCGGTTGTTCCCATCCCATCCCAATGCAACTGAGGGGCTGGTGACATGATTCAGGCAGAGGGCTGGTCCTTCATATTACACATCTGAGCTCAGCAAAAGAAAAGTGTTCTACACTAGAATGAAAGTTAAACTTGAGAATGTGCATAATAATGTATATTGAGTTTTACAAGTAGTAGAAATTAGAGCCAGAAACTGAGACTGTGGAGTGGGCATGTGCTAATACATATGCATAAGCATATGCATGTGTATTAGCGCATGCCCAGTTCCATGCTCTGTTTTCGACCTAGGTTCTACTACTTGTAACACTCAGTTTACATTATTATGCACATCTCCTAGTTCAGCTTTCGTTCTAGTGTAGAAAACTTACTTTTGCTGAACTCGAGTTTGGTACCACTAGTTACAACATCAGATGGGCTGAAGGGGATCTACCAGAGGATGCCGGGAGAGGGGACACACCAAATCAGAGCAAGTACTGTGGACTGTCTACATGACAGGTGATCCACTCCAAGTTAGTTTGTTCTGCTACACCCCCCCTCTCTAAAGCCGCATCAAAAAATGGATGCAATGCGCTCTTGGGACACTCCAGAATGCATCCACACTGCTGACTTTAAAGCGCAGCAACCTATGCACATGGATTGATGCGCTTTAAAATTGACGGTGTAAACATGGCTAAAGACTCACTGAGAAGCATTTCTACAGACTTCACTTTAAAAGAATGCAATCCAGGAGGTGAAGGCAAATGTTTGGACAGAATTGTGCCACTTTATACAGGACATTTGTGTAAGGACTGAGTACATGTTTTTCCAGACAATTCCTCCTTGCCGATTGAGCCAGTGTGAAACTCAGACACAGGTATTTATAAACTGACAATCACATATACAAGGGAAACCCAAGTACTGTGTTATACAATACTGTGATGGTGTAAAGCATTAGTTTAAAGGGTTTACAATGAACTTTGACATTTTCCAATGACACATCTCCACCTGTGCCATGGATGCCTATAGAGAAGGAACATCATCCATAGTGGGATGGGGCCCATGCAGTGGACTTACTGCTACTTTTCCCTGGTGACTTTATTGAATAATGTACTGTTATGTCCCACAGAAAGCCTGTAGGAAACCAGCTCACACCTATCATGATAGAAACATGTAGATCATGGTGCACAGCAATGGCAGTCACTGGGGTCCAAAACTCAGAATACCTTTCCCTCTCCGTTATGCTCCGATATGGAATAACATACTTATTATGGTAGATTGAAAACCGATCAAATGGACCTCATGGGTCTCCAAAGGTATTCGGATGGTGGGAGATCTTCTCCTTCCAAATACCCTAACACTAATGTCCTTTGAACAGATTCAAGATAGGTATGGACTGCTATCAACAGATTTTTGGAAATTCCTTCAGCTAAGGAGTGCTGTAACCCCCCTCCTTAAAACTTTGCCAACCCAGTCCACATGGAGCTGCCTGAGAGTTCTTCATCCACCCAGGAAGGGCAGAGTCTCATAGGTGTCCTTTATAAAGTTCTCAGAAACTCACAGCCCGATACCACTCTAACTAGCAGAAATGCCTGGGAGTGAGCTCTCCCCCACCCCTTATCCCCGCAGCAATGGTTGGAGTGCCACAGAGTGGCCCATATAGCTTATGAGGACTCCAAGAGCAAGTTAATACAACTCAAAATCCTCCTTAGATGGTACAGGACACCCACAGTTCTTCACAGCCTCAAGATTATGCCACAAGACTAGTGCTGGAGGTGTCACTCTTCCCCCACCCACTTACTCCACATTTTGTGGACTTGTACAACATTGCAGAATTTCTGGACACAGGTCCTTGATGACTGTTCCAAGATAGTAGGCAAATTACTCTCCCTTCCACACTACCCCCTCCTGTTGGGAGACACCTTGACACTAAACCCACTCACCCCCCCAGCAAGACTTGGGTCTTAGTGGCAGTCATGGAGGTGAAAAGGGCCATCCTAGAGAGGTGGAGACAGCCTGCACCCACTGTACTCTCACAGTGGTGGGCAGCTATGGCTAGACTGGCTGTCTTCGAGAGACTTACGGCGGTGGCTAAGGGTAGGCTCACTAGTTACTACAAGAAATGGGAGGCTTACTTGCATTCCCACATTTGTTTGGTTGCACCTTTTCCATTACAAAATCCTCCATTATCTTGATCCATGATAAAGTTTATTAAAATGGCAACACTTTCTGGCTCTTGCCTGTTCCCACCATCTTTTGCTATGCATTTTGCTCTCCTCTTCCACTATGGTCTTCTGACATTATGAATACCTATGTACTAGACTACTTGATATATGAAATCTGGGTGAATCTGACAGCAACTTAATATATAAAGGTGCTGACTGAAATGGATTGACCTGTTCTGCTGAGTATTATCTTAGTCATTCTAATCGGATGCATGAAGATTAGGAAGGTTAGCTTGAACATAGTATGAGCCTTTTCTTAGATTGTCTGGGAATATTACTAATATTGGACTATAACACTCTTGTATAAAGGCTATCTTTCCATATTTTGAAGTTTTATGAGATGACTTGCCTCTGTATGTTATTGTACGGAACTAATGTTACGCCTGGTATATGTGTACCATGTATATGGTTTGCTGTAACTGAAAGTTCAATAAAATCTTGAATGATAATGTACTGTTTTATGCATAAATATATTGTTTTTCATATGTGAATTTGCTGTTACATTAGGAAATGATGTAATATGGACCTTGTGGGGGAACAAATGTATTGATTTGACAGCTGCCTATCAAGCACAAGCACAATATCCTGTAGTTGGGCTAGAAACATACCCACAGCACAGCATATTCTGCACAAGGTGTCTGCAGGGGATGGATGGAATTGGGTCTGTGTCAGGTCTGTTTGAGTTAGGGATGTCAATTTGGAACAGGGCCAATTTAGAGGCCATAAGATGATATACTGGGTACTTTGAGACCCAAGCAAAACATACAAAACCTGAGCTACATGGTCTTGATGGTTTATCCAAGGAAGAAAGATTTATTTTTCTTTTGGATATGTTAGTTTCATATCATACTAGAGCCTAAGATCCACTAGCTACACAAGAACAGTGACCCCAAGATGGAGTCTTCCATACCAGACAGGTTCCATACCTGGAAGGATTTAGTGGTATCACCTCAGGTCTATTTGCATCTGGCTTGGCCACATGGAATAGGGTTGACATGGAGCACACCAAAAGACGTATGCATTCTTTTAGGCACCAAACTTAGGATATATGAGATTGATGGCGTAGCACAAAAAGAAAGAAGCAAAAGTCTACTATATACAATATGTATGATGTTGCATGTTTGTTTACTGAAACACAAACTAAGATCAATACATTAGTTACAATCTTTAAAGGCCAGCACAGACACATAGGTAGACAAGTAATATGCACAGCCAATGGGAACTATGTTCTCACAATGATTTATAATTTGCTAATGAGATGTGGAAACAGGAGCACTTCTATGACCTTATCTCAGATAACTAGGTGACCAAACGGTATTGCCTGGGATATGTAACTAGGTCACAAGACATCCAGCTAGGATGTGTTGAGGCCTAGGCCTGTCTAAAGGTCTTTTTTTCTTTTGTGACATCTAGAAACTTGGGATATACTACCTTGTACCCAACCAGAGCAAATGCTACAACAGTGGGTCCTTCACTAGACAGGACACCATGTACATACAGTATCTTCCACTGTATATCCCGCTAAGGTATTTTTTGATAAACTGGCCACAGTCCATTTTGTTGGTCACTTGAAAGGTGACATTTATAAGGAGAGGGTGGGCACATCTTCCCTAGCAGTGTACAACCCCTACAACCATATTTCAGCCCTGTGGCAGGCTCCCCATATGGCTTACTGCTCTGAAAAAAGGATATAGACACAAGTACTGGTGTCATGTATTTGATGTAACTGCCCTGTCTGTTGATATGATGCAGAGGGATATGCTGCATGAATGGAACCACACACTGAGCCATTCAGCAGGGTACAAATCAACACTAATGGCACCTGTTCAGTGTGACTGACTAAATGGCACCTCCCCATGGCAAAAGTCACCTACAACATGGCTGCTCATTATTGCATAATTTAAAACCATAAATTCTTTACTTATGGGACACTGATCTATCCTGTGAGTACTCCAAACTTTTGCTTCACACCTTCTGATTGCCCTGTCATTGGTCAAATTGTTATCCTAACAGTGTCACTTCATGAGGAAGAATATCTACTTAGTGAACCTGGTCATCAAACTGACATCATAAATTACACTCCAACCTTCAATCTGCATATCACTTCACTCTGACGCGACTTACAGCTGTTGCTGTATTGTAAAGATGAAATTCGAATTCAAATCAGCAATGACATGCATAAGGCTGAAATTGATCTAGATAATTTGTTTCATGATGGTGATTCACAATTAGTTCTTTCAAATACCTAGTTAAAATTAGCATTTAAAGGGTTTGTTGTACTTCAAGCCATTGCTATTTTTATTTTGATATGTACCATATTTTGTCTTAGCTCTACCTTTATGAATCATCATAAACAATTGAAATGCATCACACCAAAGTAATTAATCTAACCATTTCTTCTGTGTTGCCTGCCTCACAGGCAACTGGGGAGGGGGGATGTAGACCAGCAATTTCTGCACTAACCATTAAGCCATCTAACTGCATTTTCTAATTTTTGTGATACATACCTATACTGATATAACCCTAACTATATATGTAACCATAAACCAAAAAGTAGAACACACACAAACCTCAATGAACAAGGGCACAGGCCTCCAGATAATAATTTTTTTTTTTACTTAAAGCTTAAAAATACCACTAGCCTGATACATTTCAGATAAGTCACTACTTAGTGAACCTGGTCATCAAACTGACATCATAAATTACATTCCAACCTTCAATCTGCAAATCACTTCACTCTGACTAGACTTACAGCTGTTGCTGTATTGTAAAGATGAAACTCTAATTCAATTCAGCAATGACATGCATAAGGCTGGAATTGATCTAGATAATTTGTTTCATGATGGTGATTTACAATTAGTTCTTTTAAATACCTAGTTAGAATTAACATTTAAAGGGTTTGTTGTACTTCAAGCCATTGTTATTTTTATTTTGATATGTACCATATTTTGTCTTAGCTCTACCTTTATGAATCATCATAAACAATTGAAGTGCATCACACCAAAGTAATTAATCTAACCATTTCTTTGGTGTTGCCTGCCTCACAGGCAACTGGGGAGGGGGGATGTAGACCAGCAATTTCTGCACTAACCATTAAGCCATCTAACTGCATTTTCTAATTTTTGTGATACATACCTATACTGATATAACCCTAACTATATATGTAACCATAAACCAAAAATAGAACACACACAAACCTCAATGAACAAGGGCACAGGTCTCCAGATAATTATTTTTTTTTACTTAAAGCTTAAAAACACCACTAGCCTGATGCATTTCGGATAAGTCACATCCTTTATCAAAGGCTAAACAATCAATTAAAGCATGGCAGTTGTATATAAATTTCAAACAGCATCACCATAATGTCATACACCATCAGGGATCCTGATCGGTCAAACAAAAGTGCTTCATGAAACATTCCCCACTCACATCAATCAATAAAAGTACCGACTTTAGATGCTTGTTAGTAAATAGAAGCAAGCTTCAAAATTCATCTTTCCAATATTAACATCACCTTTTAATAAATACTGATAAATAGCCGAAAACATACACAGCACAAGACCACTCAGAGAAAGGACAAACAAGGAAATAAAGGGAAGGAAAGGGGGCTGCCTGGAAGGGGAAAGGGAGGATGGGGAAGGGGGGAAACAGAAACAGAATAATAAATGAACACACCAGGGAAGGAAGGGGGAAGGGGAATTATGAAGAAACATAGAAGTATTATAATATCTTAAAAAAAAGGTCAGAGGAAAGTAATCAATGCAATTAATATAGAACATAAATATACCTACTGTATATCTATTATTGCACCAAGGCCATCTTTTATAGTGTGCTACACATTTGTCATTTATTCTGGATATTCTAATGGCAATACATTTATATGCAAATGGAATATCTGTTTCTAGAGCAGAAGACAGAAACAAATGAAACAGTCTCATGTCAAATTCAACTATTACATCAGAAAAAAGCAATGTTTACCTTTTTTTTTTGGTTCAAATCTATAGTTTAGACCAGATTCCTTGGAGGCATTCAAATTGATAATCCAAAATGTGTCTCTTATTAATAACGGATCATTAAAATTGCATCCCCTCAGTCTGACACTTACTTTATCTATGCCCTGAAATGTAAACACATGTGCTCTTTTGTCAGAAAATCTCTACATGTGCTGTTGTGGCATATGTAATATCTTTTTTAGCTATGGCTCTCATGTGCTCACTCTTTTGCACTTTTAAACTTCTTTTGGTTTTACCAATATAGAAGGAGCCACAGCTACATGTTGCTTTGTATATTACGCTATCACAGTCACATGTGATCAGTTGTCTCACTTCATAGCTCTGACCTGTACTTAGACTATTAAACAGTTTTCCTTCTTTAATGTGGCTACATGTGTTACATCTTTTACAGCATAGCAATCTATAGCAGGTTTACTAAGCCAGGTGTTGACAATGCCTCTCCCATCCATAAAATGGCTATGAGTGAGTTTATCACCCAAAGTTGGTGCTTTCCTGAATGCCATCCTTGGTGGGACAGAAACAATGTCTTGAAGTGCTGGATCACTACTAAGCACTCCCCAGTGGTATATAACAATCCTTTCCACCTCTCCGGCATGTATAGAGAAGGTGGTACAAAATTAAAATGCTTATCATTGTTATTCACATCCCTCTCACTGGCTTGTGTTCTCAGTAGTGTTTCTCTATCCAGTGATGCTGCATGTTTCCATCCTGCTCTAATATCATCCATTCTGTAGCCTCTCTCAATTAGACGAGTACTTAGCTCCCTAGCACCATTTTCAAAACTTTCTTGATTTCCACAGTTTCTTCTCATCCCTAAGAATTGCCCTTTTGGGATATTTCTTATCACATGTTGGGGTGGCAACTACTGGCCCTAATCAAAGTGCTGCCATCTAGTTCTTTCCTGTATAGATCTGTCTGGATTTTTCCCTCTTCCTCTTTATAGCTTTTCAAATTCAGAAAATTAATCTCACTTTTTTTATGCCTTATACATACATTTTAGATTACTATGCATTCCCTCCAGGTATTGTACAAATGAATGCAATTCTATAATGTGCCCTCTCCAAATAAAAAATAAATCCTCAATATAATTCTGTAACCTGTTGAAAAAAAGGGATAATGCATTCATCCAGTATATAATTATTCTCCCACTCTCCCATATAAATATTAGCAATGGAGGGGGCACATGAAAAAACATTAGGGATTTGGGTCTCCAGAGTATTAGTGAATCAGTGGTGGGGTCTTCTTGGGGTGGTCAAAACCTAATGCCCACCCCCAGCCCAAAGCCTCCTGTCTGAAGCACAAGATACAGCTCCAGCCTAGTGCCTCATAGTGATACAGTATAGCCAACATAATCTGTCAGAGGTTTCTTAACACAGGCCCTATGGACCCTGCATGAAGACATCACATTTGACCTCATGTCATCCAGGGTAGGGCTGGGCATTAGGGTTGACAACCCCAAGTAAGATCCCACCACTAATTTGCCAATACTCCGGAGACCCAAATGCCTAATGTTCATACAATGCTAATGTCTGCATGAACAGTTTTTGCAAAGAATTGCCCTTCTTTTTGTGATAGTTGAACTGTACCCTCATTTGTGCAGGTCCTTTTCAGACCTGCACAAAATGAGTTGAATAAAATATTGGAGACAGTTATGATGCAGTGAATGGGCCCAGCAGACAGTGGCACATATCTCAAAACCTTGTGGGTGAGGTTTCCTAACCAACCACTGGGTGTGGCATCTGTGCCAGAGCACAGCTCTGTCCCTACCCAGGCCATGACTGGTGCTGCATGCTGCAATGCCTTCCCCACCAGCATTGTCCCAGGAAAGTGACTCAATGAATTCACACCTGAACTCAGCTCACTAGCATGGTAAGGCAGCGTGTTCACCGAGGTGCACCGGACATCCCTGCAATCAATGTTACTTAATAAATTATTTTTGTTTTAATATTTTGACCCCAAACTTTCAGCATATTCTTCTTATGACCACACCTCATAAACCCCATAGGTGAAAATGTTGAAATCCATGCTGAAATGCCATTCCACACCACAGGTGCGAAAACACAGTTTGTACAGGATGTGAAAAATGACAGCTATACTGTGGTGTGAAAAGAATGGTATGTTCAAAATCTAGAGTAAAAATATTGTAAATTACCAAAGTTATACACCTGCATAGAAATTGCATAATGTACGCTTGTAATGCGGCCATTTTGGGGAATTTTTTCACCAAATATTCAACATGGATATTTTTGGACCCCACCTCATGAACACTGGCACTGTCAGTCCAGAAAGGTGATTCCACACAGTAGCCATAAAATCACCTTCCTGGACTGATTAATGAAATGACAGTGCCAGTGTTCATGATCTGGGGTCTCAAAAAGGCCATGTTGAAAATTTGGTGAAGAAACACCTAAAAATGGCGAAGATGTCAACCTAAGTTCGAAACACCATTGAAATACATTATATGGCACTTACCTTGATTCTTCAGTTTCTGGATCATCTTTGAAGAGTGCAGATGTGTCCCGGTTAGAGAGGTTGTGAAGTTAAACTTTGCTCTCAAAGTTAGCACAAAGTGCCAAAAATTTGCACTTCGTGGAATTCGCGGTTTCAAAAAAACTCTGAAACTTTGATTCGCGTGATCTGCATGAAAAGTGTGTCAAAATTCATGTATTTTTTCTGCAAAGTGCACATTTTGTGGGTGAATTGCAAATTTCATGGGCAAAATTTCACATTTCTCATCACAATCCATGAAATCCGTGGCTACAAATTTCGTACAATTATTCAGCGAAACTGGCAAAATCCGTGAATTTTGTGGACTTCACACATCTCTAGTCCTGGTCCACAGAAGATGGCATCAGCTGACCTCTGGAGTGTGTATGGGGTAAGGGGTGGGGGTGGGGTGGTGGGTGCTCAGTGGAAGGGTCGGTTAAGGGTAGATTGATGGCGGCGATGACGAGGAACCGTTTTCTTTCCAGGTAAAAAAAAAGACATTGCAAGACATTTTTTATTTTCAGGACAAACAGTACATCAATCAGTATTTTGGGACATTGGGTGGCTCAGCAATCCCACACTGCTAGGGGGTGTAAAACTGAGACAGGATTGGGCTCCCAGTGTCTGCATTGCCATAAATTAATGGGCTGAAAATGGGGGGCATCCAACATCCCAGTGTTGGATAACATTACAAAATAATAAAGAAATAAATGAAATAAATATATACACTGCCACAAGGGATTGGGGCCCTCAGTGCACATATAACAGTTTAATTAAGCCCATGGGTGGAGATTTGGCGGAGGCTTTGCTCCCCCCAAACTGTATCATGGAACTGATTTAAAGTAATTAATTTCACCAATACAGAAAATCTCTATGCTGCATTGGCTATGGGTGCAGCCATATTGTTCATAACACACTTTCTACACAGCCTGCTCTGTGCTTTCAAGGGTGGGGGGGGTTCTGATGGAGTCTGCCGTCTCTCCACTGTATGTAGACATTGCTTCCTGACTCATCTGTTTTACTGACTTGTTCCCTTCTCTGTTACCAACTCTTTTCATGACTGGGTCTGCTCTATGCTTTCAGGGGAGGAGGGGTTTCTGAAGTACTCTGCAGTCGCTGTGCCTTCGGTACTGATCCTGGCTTGTTTCCTACTTTTACCTCTCCAAGATGAGTTTGAGTCCAGCCATGCCTTTCTGTCAGTTAGTGTTAAGTCACCAATGCGGTGAATGCATGGGATGTCATTCATGCTAGGGCTTTTCAGCCTTCTGGATGCAGAACCATGCAGGTGCCAAGCTGATGTCCCCCTGTTAGCGAGGTTGATGAACAAATCCTTGCTAGTAGTGTCATATTTGGTGATTACACTCTTGGCTTAGAAGGAGCAGTATAACTTGCTCTCTTCCTCCCCAACCCCCCTGTCCTTCATACTGGGCACTTTCAGTCACTTGATGCAGAACCGTGCTGGTTCCCATGCACCACTGTCAGCCAAGTTGATGAACAAATCGATAGTGACATATTTGGTGATCATACACCAAACTTCCAAGGAGCAGTCTAACTCGCTGTCTCCCTTCCTAAACCTGCTGTCCTCCATGTGAGGCCCTATTGGTTGCTTGATGCAGAACAGTGCTAGTTCTGATGCACCTATGTCAGCCAGGTTGATGAACAAATCCTTGCTGGCTAGGGGAGGGTGGGGGTCCAGCACCTTAACTTAGTGGCATATAATGTATTTTACATAGGAGCCAGTTGCACTATAGGACACAGCTGTCATTTAGTAAAGGACAGCCATGTTGTATAGTTTGCAGTATATGACACAGCTGTCCTTTACTAAATGACAGCTGTGTCATATAGTGCAATCATTTCCTATGCCAAATACATTATACAGCACTAAGTTTTATTCCTCAGTTTGTGGTTCAACTTTGAAGAATGAAGACATGTCCCAGTCCACAGAAGATGACACCGGACAACCTCAGAGGTAAGTATAGGGTAAGGGGGTGCAGGGAGGTGGGTGCTCAGTGGAAGGATCAGGATGGGGGAGGGTGTGAGTGGGGATAACAAGGGATGGTTTTCTTTCTTTCAGGTTTAAATAAAAAAAGATGTCGGGAGACAGTTTTCTTTTTTGCAGGTATACATATTGAAGTAATCTATCACGGGACACCGGTGATGGGCTCCCCAGTGTCCCTTTCAGCTGTGTATGAGTGTGTGCGTGCGTGTGTGTGTGTGTGTGTGGTGAATTGCATGACACAATGGGCTGTGGGGGAATCCAACACAGGGGGTGGGCATCCAGTGTTGGATTGTACTAATAAAAAGTAAATAAATAAATGAATAAATACACTGCCACCAGGGATTGGGGCCCCTGGTATGCAGATATACAGTTGAGGGTCACAGCAGAGTCAGGATGGTGGGGCTACAATGACAGTAGCCCCGCAACTGACCTACAAGTGGTGACAGCAGCAGGGGTTGCACTGTACAACAGAGATGTCATATGTTAAAGACACCTCTGTTGTATAGTGCAAACTGCTACTTTTGCCAAAATTCAGTTATGACTAGAACGTTGATTTTCTGAACTGCACATGCTCAGAAACAGAATATTTTTATTAAATAATTTAAAAACTATTTAATAGTGGGATCTAAAAAACAACAAAGCACACACCTTGGATCAACCTCTATACAACCTGAACATTTCCTATTTTTTCAGTTATCGAGTGGCAAAAAAAGTCTAAAAGAATTTCAAAAACAGAGACTTTTGCTGTTTTTTGCACCTCCTTAACTTTGCCCCCACTGAACCGATCTACATGCAATTTACAGGATCAAGAGATCTTGGCACAGAGGCTATACTTCCCAAATTTCATGTAAATCAATTGAAAGGGGGCAACATTATTAAGGTGCAAACATTTGAGTGCAAGATAGAAGTGCTTACTCAACCCTAATATACAGGCATTATCGTGACTGTAAAAAAAAAATATATATATATATATATATACACACACACACACACACTATATATATATATATATATATGGTTTCCAATCCTAACACCACACCCTCCAAAACCAGGCAGGAGAGCAGGTGTGGGGTGTGCCTTGGGCTTCTCAAACCTAACATTCACCTCATTCCATTTGTAAATAAGGGCAGATGTGTAGACTTTATGAGAATTTGGTGAGCATTAGGCTTGAGAAGCCCAAAGCACACACCACACCTGCTCTTCTGCCTAGTTTGGGAGGGTGGGGAGTTTCCTAACACCTCATTTCCCACCTTTTGTCCCTCTAACCCTAGCTCCCTAGCTGGAGCATGAACAAAGTTTTTTACAACTTATTTCCTTACTATATGTAACAGTGGAAGCACAGAGCCATCCAGGCCCTGTGTTTCCATTTATAGGGCAACAGTAACCAAATTGTCAGCATAGCCACCTTATTACCCCACCTCATGTACCTGGTATAGAAAATGTTTGAATCCCCACCAAAATGTAATTTTACGCAACTGCAATGCCATTCCACATCACAGGTGTGAAAACACATTTTGGCTAGTATTTGAAATAAATGACAGCTGTGACATACATGAGGTGGTGTAACAAGAAGGCTATGTGGAAAACCTAGATCAAAATATTTAAAATTTCTGAAGTTATGAATGAGCGTAGCAAAATTGTAATGAATGGCCATAACTCTGGAATTTTTTCATATTTTGACCCCAAATTTTCAACATAGTATTCTTATGATCCCACCTCATCAACCCTCTAGGGGAAAATTTTCAAATCCATACCACAACACCATTCTGTACCACAGGTTTAAAAACATGTTTTGGACAGGATGTGAAAAATGACAGCTGTACTGTTCATGAGGTGGTGCGAAAAAATGGCTATGTTGAAAATTTGGAGTCAAAATATTAAATATTTAACAAAGTGTGGTGGGGAAAAGTTGTATAGCAGAAGAACTTCAACGGAGGCTCTCTTCTTCATCAGCTTCAAACAATTTATTTGTGGAGTTTCCAACCAGAGTTACAAAATAAAAGTAAAGCGGACTTGTTTCGACCAAAGTAAATAGCAAAAACCATAAGAGGCATAAAGGAAAAAAAACATGAATAGCAGCCTTCATATCCTTAACTAGAGCACTAGTACAGAAGCATTCACTTCACCATCCTGACTGCTACTGACTTTCAGCTTGAACTGCTGGCAATATATATACCCTAGACTGTTCTCCCATTGGATGAACTATCCATCAATCAAGTACAAAACAAATATTTCTGTATAACACAATTGTTTATGTCTTTTAGTTATGCAGGAGTTTACTATAACATTATTTAAACATATATACAAGTCGTGAAAGTATTAATATTCTGTTTAGACTCCTCTGAGTTAAGTTTATGCTGTTAGTCCCTCCCTCATTGCATAAAAGGACCAAAACAATGGCGGCGAGCCCCTAGAGAGAAGCATACACACCATACAACAGAGCTTCCTACAAGCTTCATTATATACCAGGTAGATAGCATTTCTATAACTCTCCAAAGTTATTATATTCTGTTGCCTTGCTTAATTTAAATAACTACTGCAGTTTCTAGTTTTAGAACAAACTATCCCAGAGACCTTAAAAAGGGTTTATAGACAACACTCTATGTTGTCTTTAATACCCCCTTAGTTGTTTGCACTAGAAGGATTTAATAATTTATTTGTTGCACCTAGTCAGAGAGGCGGCGGCAATGCCACAAGAATCAGTGCACAGCCTCTCGCGCATTTTAGAAGGTAAAAACGTCTTTTATAGCATTCATGACATTTGCGAGCTGCAGTGCGTCTGCGTTCATGCAGCGCGCATTCGCCATCGCAAAGGAGCGCTTTTAAGCGAGAGAGATTTCTAGACTCTTAACACAAGAGACAAGCTGAAAACAGTGAAATTTAGCATAAACTTCAGTTTTATGCAGGAAAGGAGGTTTAAAAGATCCTCATCCCATTATGCTTAAAGGGCCATGCCAGTCGAACTTACAGCCTTGAATTTTAATATGGGCAAACAAGGTATTGGTCAGCCAGAAATACATAGACAATGAACAATTACACATATAAACAAAACTATTTGCATAGGTGGCCAGTCTATGCTAAAACAAACAAAGGCAATGAAAAGACATTACAGAGACACTTGGGGGGGTAGTTTTCTGGCTAACAATACGTCTGACCATGCAAACACATAAGTTCAAGGCAAACAGATCACCCTTTGACATTCTCCTCCCACCTCAAAATAACAAAAGTCACTGATCAACAGTGTCATTTGTTTATATTTTATTTTTTTTTTATTTTTTTTTTTTAGATCCCTTACTGTAAGGGATGGAGCCAGAGCCCACCCACTCCCAGGCTCCACCTCGGGTCAAGATAGAAAAATGTAGCAGCAAATTTATTGGCTGCTACACAAAAAAATGCCAATTCAATATATATTTTTTCTCATTGTTATTATATCACTTTACCCCGAGGTCTGCAGTTGTATGGTCAAAGCCATACCTAGACATGAAATCAGCATTTGTGTGTTCATTACCTTTCCTGTGTTTTATTTTGAAACAATATGGCTGCAATGCCAGGTACCATCTCATAATCCTGGGGTTGCGATCTTTCATAATGTTAAGCCAACACAAAGGGTTATGATCTGTCCATAGCTCAAACTCAGCTCCCCATAAATAAAATTTTAATGTCTCTATGGCTCAACGTACTGCCAAACATTCTTTCTCAATGGTGGAATATTTGACTTCTCTCTCATGTAACTTTCTGCTAATATAAATGATAGGATGTTCTTCCCCTTCTATAATTTGAGATAACACAGCTCCTATACCAGAATTTGATGCATCTGTTTGTAATATGAAAGGTATTGTAAAGTCAGGTGAACGTAGGACCGGGAATGAACATAAGATTGCCTTGATTGTTGTGAAGGCTTCTTCACAATCTGGCGTCCATGTCACCTTTTCTGGGAGACGTTTCTTTGTTAACTCGGTGAGAGGGTTAGCAATCATAGAAAAATTTGGAATGAAACGTCTATAATAACTGGCAAGTCCTAGGAAAGACCTTACATCTTTTTTAGTCACTGGTCTTGGGCTATTTGCTACTGCCTCAGTTTTAGATTTTATAGGTTTTACTAGACCTCCACCTATTTGGAAGCCCAGGTATTCAGTTTCTTTCATGGCTAGTGAATATTTATTTGGATTAATTGTTAAACCTGCAGAGGTTATAACATTTAATATGGTAGCTAGGTGTAGTAAATGGTCTGACCATGTGTTACTAAAAATTACCACATCATCCATATAAGCAGCGCTATATGCAGAATGTGGCAAAAGAAGTTTATCCATAAGCCGTTGGAAAGTTGCTGGGGCTCCATGGAGCCCAAATGGCATGACTGTGAACTGATATAGACCATGGAGTGCTGAAAGCAGTTTTCCTTGTCCTTCGGTCTTAAAGGAATCTGCCAATATCCCTTAGTGAGATCAAGGGTTGAAATATATTGTGCTTTTCTAAATGATCAAGAATGTCATCAACGCGGGGCATTGGATAACTGTCAAATTTAGAGATATTATTTAATTTCCTAAAATCTAGACAAATCCGAACCCCACCCTCTTTTTTGCTTACAATCACCATGGGGAAGTTCCAGTCACTGCGAGAAGGTTCAATAATACCCAGTTGTTGCATGTTTTTTAATTCCTTTTCTACTTCAGGTCTTAGTTTTTCTGGAATTCTGTAGGGTCTTACCCTTATAGGTTCCTTCTGAGTAGTTTCAATAATGTGATGAATATCTGTTACTTTACCCGGTGTTCCTGTAAAATATTCAGCAAAAGGTTGCAACATAGTATTCAGTTCTGCCTTTTGCTGACTAGAGAGCTCAGAGTTAATATTAAGATCATCAAGGCCACCTCTCCTCATTTCTAGGCGTTGATACACTATATCTAATTCACTGAAGGGAGTTTCAGGACAGATAAAGCACACGGGAGAGTCTTTCCTCTCTACCCATTTCTTTAGTAGATTTACATGGAATATATTAAGTTTTTTTGTTTTATCTGGCAATTCAATCTGGTAGGTGACGGGGCCTGTTTGTTTAACCACTGTGTATGGGCCTTGCCATTTCATATATAATTTATTGTCAGAGGATGGAAGTAATAATAGAACTTTTCACCTTCTTGGAATACCTTGGGTTTTGTACCTTTATCATAATGAAGTTTTTGTATTCCTTGTTGTTTACTATTCACCTGGTGAGCAAGTTCTATATATCTGGACAGCTTTTTTCTAAGGTGAGATATATACTCACTAGGATCTTGACCATGTGACATTTTCCCATCTTCCCACTGTTCTTTTACTAGGTCTAGTGGACCTCATGGGTTTCGACCATAGAGCAGTTCGAAAGGAGAAAACCCTGTAGAGGTATGTGGTACTTCCCTGTATGCGAACATCAAATAGGGAAGTAGTACATCCCATTTGCGGCCCTCCTCCTGACAGAATTTTTGCAACATTTTCTTAAGTGTCTGGTTGAACCGTTCCACTAGACCATCTGTTTGTGGGTGATATGGGGTAGTATGGATGGCAGAAATACCCAAAACACTATATAATCTCTTTAATAGGAGAGAGCAGAAGTTACTGCCCCTATCAGTTAAGATCTCTTTTGGTATGCCAGTCCTACTAAAGAGTTTACCTAGTTCCTCTGCTATTTTTGAAGCAGAAATAGTGCATAAAGGAATAGCCTCTGGGTATTTAGTTGTGTAGTCGCACACTACAAGTATATATTGATTACCTTTTGAACTTTTTGGAAGTGGGCCAACTATATCCATGGCTATTCGCTCAAAAGGGTAGTTATCAGAGGTAAAGGTAACAGAGGAACCTTATCACTTTTCTTTAACTTAGCCACTTTTTGACACTCGGTACAGCTCTTACAAAAATCAGCTACTTGCTCATGAATACCAGGCCAGTAGAACTGATACAATAATCGATTTAATGTACGGTCTCTACCTAAATGTCCAGCTAACGGTATATCATGGGCTAGTTCTAATAATTGCTGTCTGTATTTGCTGGGTACTACTAACTGGTCTATTTCTTCCCCAGTTTTTGGGTTAACACATTTACAGTACAACAAACCATTATGCATCTTATATTTTTGACCATCATTCAACTGTAAAAAATAGTCCTGTAAGCTAGTGTCCTGTTGTTGTGCAATCTTAAAGTCACTTGTGGAAACTATGGACTCAGTGTTCATGTTAGGCTTCTTGCTATGCTCTTGGGTCCACTGTCTTTGTCTTCCGCTTCTGTGCCTTTGATTTCTTGCTCTTCTTAGTGTCACCATAAATGTCAGAAGAAACAGGAATATCCGTTCTAAGCCTTCTTTTGTCTGAGATCTGGTGACCATGGCAACTAGGTTGTTAGATATTAAAGCTTGAAAGTCTGGATAATCATGGCCAATCAAAACAGGAACTGGTAAGTTAGGACAGCACCACTGGGATGTTATGTGTATGTCCTTGTATCGTTATGTCCAAATTATAGCGAGGGTAGCGATGGGTATCTCCATGTATACATGTCACTCTAGTAGTTTGAGCCTTGGCCTTAGAAGCTAGATTTAATAAGGTGCTTTGTATGAGAGTCTGTTTACTCCCAGAATCAAGTAGGCCATATACAGTACTCTGCCCAACTTGAACTGGCAACACATAATGTCCCCAATTGGTTAAAGCTAAGTGTATAGTCTCAGATTTCTTTTTTGGACAAAACCGTGCTACATGCCGCTTACCACCACATTCACGACAGATGATATCAGGGTTATAGCCTCTTTTCACTCTGGAATTTACCTCTGTTGCAGTCGGTGAAGAGGAAGAAGGAGGTACAGTCTGTCTGGGACCAGTGGAAGAATGACCATGAGGTAAAATTCCCTTTGACCGTGAAGATCTGGCAGCAATAAAATCCTCTGCAAGTCGAATCGCAGCATCCAAGTCTCTGGCCGATGTTCCTTCACCATAATTGAACCTCTTGTGGAAGAATTTTGATAAATTGTTCCAACACAATGGTTTCCAGAATCTGATCAAGAGTCCTAGTAGCAGGCTGGAGCCACTTAAAGCACAAGTCTTTTAGTCGCACATAGGCATCCTGAGGGTTGTCTGCATTCAAATATTTATAAGTCCGAAATCGCTGGCGATAAGTCTCAGTGTTTATATCATATCGCTTCAGGATGGCAGCTTTTACTTGCTCATAATTATTTGCGTGTGCCACCTCCACATGACTATACGCCAGCTGAGCTTTTCTGGTCAAGTAGGGGGCCAGACGAATCACCCACTGATCTCTGGGCCAAGCACATGCTGTAGCAACTCTTTCAAAAGTCATAATGTAGGCTTCAATATCATCAGAGTCTGTTAGTTTTGCTAATTTTATATTTTTGTAACCACCCACTGATTGGTCCGGTGGTCTACTGACACCTAGGGCTTGTATTGCCCTCAAGGTATCAGCCCATCTGGCCTCATACTCCTTTTTATCCAATTCCCTTTGTCTTGCCATCTCCACCTGTTGCATGCATAGCCACCTTACCAGCTCATGTGTCTCCTGGGGTGGAATCTCTTCGGCTGTTCCTCCTGCACCTCCTCCACTTGCCTCAGGTTTCTTTTCCACCTCTTCCACCTGAGAAGTTGGCTTCCCTTCCTTCTTTCTCACCACTGGTTCCATGCCAGGATACAAAGGTAAATGAAAAGCTGCAGAAATTGAGCGAGTAATAATCCTAGAAAAAGTATCAGGATCTGTCTGTGTCTTCTGCATACAGAGTTCATGAGAGTCTTGGACAGACTCACCGGTTAATTGCAACCAGGATCCCACTTCTGACACCAGTGTGGTGGGGAAAAGTTGTATAGCAGAAGAACTTCAACGGAGGCTCTCTTCTTCATCAGCTTCAAACAATTTATTTGTGGAGTTTCCAACCAGAGTTACAAAATAAAAGTAAAGCGGACTTGTTTCGACCAAAGTAAATAGCAAAAACCATAAGAGGCATAAAGGAAAAAAAACATGAATAGCAGCCTTCATATCCTTAACTAGAGCACTAGTACAGAAGCATTCACTTCACCATCCTGACTGCTACTGACTTTCAGCTTGAACTGCTGGCAATATATATACCCTAGACTGTTCTCCCATTGGATGAACTATCCATCAATCAAGTACAAAACAAATATTTCTGTATAACACAATTGTTTATGTCTTTTAGTTATGCAGGAGTTTACTATAACATTATTTAAACATATATACAAGTTGTGAAAGTATTAATATTCTGTTTAGACTCCTCTGAGTTAAGTTTATGCTGTTAGTCCCTCCCCTCATTGCATAAAAGGACCAAAACAATGGCTGGCGAGCCCCTAGAGAGAAGGCATACACACCATACAACAGAGCTTCCTACAAGCTTCATTATATACCAGGTAGATAGCATTTCTATAACTCTCCAAAGTTATTATATTCTGTTGCCTTGCTTAATTTAAATAACTACTGCAGTTTCTAGTTTTAGAACAAACTATCCCAGAGACCTTAAAAAGGGTTTATAGACAACACTCTATGTTGTCTTTAATACCCCCTTAGTTGTTTGCACTGGAAAGGGATTTAATAATTTATTTGTTGCACCTAGTCAGAGGCAGCGCTTAACCACAAGAATCAGTGCTTACAGCCTCTCTGACGCATTTTAGAAGGTAAACGTCTTTTTATAGCATTAGCGGTAGTTTGCGAGCTGCACGAAGATGCGATGCTCAGGCAGCGCAGCGACGGTCAGGAAGGAGCGCTTCGAGAGAGATTTAGGACTCTTAACACAGAGACAAGCTGAAAACAGTGAAATTTAGCATAAAACTTCAGTTTTATGCAGGAAAGGAGGTTTAAAAGATCCTCATCCCATTATGGCTTTTAAAGGGGCCATGCCAGTCGAACTTACAGCCTTGAATTTTAATATGGGCAAACAAGGTATTGGTCAGCCAGAAATACATAGACAATGAACAATTACACATATAAACAAAACTATTTGCATAGGTGGCCAGTCTATGCTAAAACAAACAAAGGCAATGAAAAGACATTACAGAGACACTTGGGGGGGTAGTTTTCTGGCTAACAATACAACGTCTGACCATGCAAACACATAAGTTCAAGGCAAACAGATCACCCTTTGACACAAAGTTATGCGTGTGTGTACAAAAAGTTCAACAAACTGTCATAACTCTGCCATTTTTAGGAATTTTTTCACAAAATTTTCAACATGGCCCTTTTGGGACCCCACCTCATGAACACCGGTGATGACATTTTGTAAAATAACAACATTTGAATGTATTTTCCACACTTTTTAGTTCCTGAAAAAAAAAAACAAGATGGTGGCTCACGAAAAAGGAATTTTTCCTCACAAAAATGGAATGGATGTTGTGAGAAAGAATCCTTTTTTGCGAGATCAATCTTTTGTCAAACTTTTTACCTCTATCCTGGAGAGTAATCTTCCCATAGGAAATAATGGTAACTTAAAAACTGAATAACTTTGCAACAGAAACAAACAAAGCAAGGCTGTTCTGTTACCCGAGTTGTTTCTACCATAAAAAATTCAGACCAAAATTCCACACTGTCTGGGCACAAGGCAATGAGGGAAAAAAATGCAAACTTTTGTACAAATACATTGATCTGTTACAAAGTTATTAAGGTATACACACACACACACACACACACACACACACACAAACTGTATTTGTACTAACATAAGGCACTATTTTTCTTCCTCTTCAGCATATGGAATTGTGCCTAGTATGACATGAGGAGAGCATGACATGCAGGCATACTCACATTTCTTTGTTCTCTGTTCCCTCTTTCCCTGAAACAGAGAGGCATAAAAACTCTATAATTCTGTACAAACTGCTGAGTTGACTGTCCGTACCAGCACAAACTAGCCTGTTATGAACACATTGGGCCCAACCTTTTAGGTGAAGTATAGAGAGACACTGAGAATCTCCTTGCCAATGGGAGCATATGAGATTATGTATTTTCACCTTCTTTGGGAGAATAACTTTTCGTCTGTGATAATAACATGGGCCAGATATTCAGAAATGTGCCAAAGGCCGGCACAAGTCTGGAGCAGTGCAAAACCAATGCGCCAGAGCACAACGAGTGCCATATTCAGAGGATGCACATGTCGAACTGTGCCAGTACAACCTGGCTGAATATGGTAGAGATGCACCATGGTGTAACCAGACCTGTGCCATGGCAAAAACAGATCTGTGCCATGGCACAGAAAGAGATGCCCCAGGCAACCATGTCAGCATAGCAGCAGAGCAACAGAGGGGGGCATGGCACAGGAACAGACCCAGGGACAGTGCCAGGGAAGCACAGTGTCAGGACACAGGTGGCCACCACCAGCAGGGTACACACAGGCACCCAGACACCCCCACCCCAGAACACAACAGTGGCACAGAAAGCAGGCAACAGGTGGCACCAATGGCCAACAGAGGGCCACCAATGGTGTCCCCCACAGGCCACATGCCATGCCCCCACCCACCCAGACCCCAGCATGCCACACCCAGAACCATGCAGCCAAGCACACACATGCCACACACCCTGACAGCCACCCCATGGGCACCCCAAGGCACAGCCACTGACCAAGGAGCAGGACACCACCACAGTGGGACACACCACAGCACACAGAAGTGCACCACAGATGCACAAAATGAGCACCAACACACACACACCACAAAGACATTCACCACACCACTGCAGCATGGCTCCTCACGCCAGCTGCAAAGCAGACACCGACACAAGCAGGAAGTCAAAAAATACATATTGAACTGGAGAACTATTTACAAGAACAAGAGGGTGGGAAAGGGTAGGAAAGCAAGGGAAGGGGACAGGGAACAGGGACTGTACAGTGGGAAGGGGACAGAAGGGGGAGGTACAGCAGGGGAAACAGGGGAATGCTGGGGCATGAACTAACAGCGGCCATGCCCTGCCGCTCCTTGGCACCATCTCTGCCTCTGGTCTGCCATTAAAAGTCGGCACACCTGCATGATCACCTCCATGGTGGTGGACGTGATCAAGATGATCTGGCGGAGCAGCCTACAGTACAACAGCATCCGTCTCCTCCACCGGATACCTGTGACAAGGGGCAGGAGAGGTGATCAGTGCAATGTCCCAAGGTACCATGCCCACCCACTGTGCGCAATGTGCAGTGGGAACACACACCGCTGGAGTGGCCACCCCAGCCACCCACAGGGGAGTGGGCCAATACCTGCCAGCAACCCAGCGTGCCATGACAGTGCTCAGAGGTGGTCACTGCCACCCAATGGCCACCCGACTGTGCAATGACAGTCACATGGCACAGTGCACCAGCAGCACCACAGTAACACCAGTGGCAACCTGGCGCACACCCATTCCACCAACAGCTGGCATACTTGTGCAATGGCCACCCCACAGTAGCATGCACCACGCACAGTGCGACACACACACAGCTGTGATGGCACATGGCACAGGTGACTATGGCCACACCCACTCCCCTGCTGACCCCCCTGTAAAGTGTGCAGGACCAAAACAGTGCCTACCTGCCCTCTGCAGCCCTGCTGGTGCCCGTCCTGCTCCTGCACCACCTCCGTGGGCTGCTGCGGCCTGATGGGTTGCCCCTGCTGCTCCTGCCACCCTCACTCAGTGGCAATCCTCAGGTCCTGGGAATGGAACAAAGACAGGTACACATCAGGAATCATCCACAGCATGTGCCCACCACCCCACCCCTGTGCCCCTGACCTACACATCTTGCACGGCTGTATCGCAACACAAAGCTATGGCTGGCAGTGCCACACTGCAATGTGCACGATGACAGTGTACCGCTCTGCAGAGTATGCCAGGCAGCCAAGCCATCACCACAGTACAGCACTAGGGCACACATGCAGAATGGGCTGACTTACCTGGCCGTGGCACGACCCCTCGCTGGACATGTGCCTGCAGCCGTCGGAGGCACTCTGGGTCCCACCGTACTAGGTCATCATACCTGTGGCAGCATTGCTCCCCAGTTCTAGCCACCCCAGTGCTTTGCTGCAGTCTGGCAGCAATCCCCTGCCAGATATCAGTCCGTGGTTGCTGCAGGGGCACCTGGCCAAAGCGCTGTGGGGCATGGGGCTGCACACATGCCACCAGATTAACAAATTCCACTTGTGTCCAATTCCACACTGCGCCATAGTGCTAACTGCAATGCAGTGAACCAATATGGTGGCCAGAGGCACATGTGTGCACAACATGCACCAGATGCGCTCCTTGAGTATACATGCACTGTGTCAGCCCATCGCACAATGCCAGAGATGCGTGACATGGGCATGGCCAGACTAGCACGTGGCAGGGGAGTGACAAGGGGTCAGGGGGTAACATGAGGGGTCAGGGGTCAGGTGCCACACAGTGCACAGTGTGCAATAGCAGGCATGGTGCACCATGCACCGCAGTCCCTATTGCACAGTGGGCATACAGTGCGCAATAGGTGGGAGCACACCGACCGGCTCATGTGCACTGCGGTCCTGTGCAGTGCGCATGCCTGGGCATTGGGCCACAACTTGCTCCAGTGCAATCCCATTGCACATGGAGCAACTTCACAATATTCAGCTGCCAAATGCAAATGAGCTCATCAGCCAATGTGTGGCACACTAGGGACATTAGCATGTCATTACCGTTGCTCCAATGATCATTTGCATGTGATGCACTATGAAAGTGCTACGGACTGGCACAGGCCATGGACCAGTATTGCAACCATCTGAGGTAAGTTGTGCATGCTGCTAGGGCACACTGAGCCCAGCCAGCACAGCAGGGGGGATGGAGTAGGGTGCTGCTGACACTGACACACTGTGCTGTCCATATCCACAGGTAGCAACATGTCGGAAAGTGAGAAGGGTGAGGAGCGTGGGCTTGCTCACAAACGCAGGCCCGACTTCACAGAGGCAGAGGCCCTGTTTGAGGCCTACCTCAACAGGGAGCCACTGCTGAGTGGTGCCATGGGCACACCACAGGCCAGGGCTGGGGCCTGGGAGGAGGTGGTGGCATGCATCAACCAGCAGGGCAGCCACCAGCGATCGGTGCAGGAGTGCAACAAGAAGGAGGGCACTGATAAGTGGTGCACCAAAGAGAAGGTGGCGGCCATCCATGCAGCTTGGACAGTTACCTGAGGGGGCCTGCTGATGCGTCACAGCTCACAGTGCAGGAGGAGTTGGTGGCAGCCACCATGCACCGCAGTACTGTGGAGGGTGTGCCAGGTGGAGGATTTCAGATTGGTGGCAGCCCATCACTGCATAGTTCATATGTTGGGCATACAAAGCATGCAGTGCCTGTGTTGGGGGGGGGACCTGTGGGGGGAATGGGGGCCTTGCATCACTGACACATCTGTTTTCTCTTTCAGCACCAGCACGCCTGCATGCAGAGGATGGGGCACCAGCAGCAGCCATGGAGGCAGGCCCAGCCCCGGAGAACCAGTCCTTCACCTCCATGGGCATCCGGGGGCCTGATCAGCTGCAGCACACTACCACTATCCAGCCGGATGTCCTGGGTATGGGGTAAGATGAGGGTCTGTATGTGTTTCTACAGGATGCCAGCCTCGGCATCCTCTGCATGGAGACACAGATTCTGGTGGGGTCTGACTCTGATGACAACCTGACCATGATCTTGGACAGCATGAGTGGTGTAGTAGGGGAGATGCCCATACCTGATCAAATCACAGGCTGCATGCCCAGTGGCCTGACAGTGGTGGGACAGCTGACATCCACCACTGAAGGTGCTGCTGTGTGCACTACCATGGCAGTGCCATGTGGTAGGGGTGGCACGGCCACACAGGTGCTGGGCAGCATTCAGCAGCTGGATGGGCAGCAGCAGCAGGCAGCAGGGGCCACAGGGCAGACAGACATGTGGTCCACTGCCAGGGCACCTGATAGAGACTTACCCCATAGGGATCCCATTGTGCAGCATCCACCTGAGTGGGGGGCTGTGCAGCATGGTCGTTCACCACAGAAGGGTCAGCACCCCACCCAGGTTCCCCTGGGTGCTGACCCATTGGTAGAGCACATCCATTTGCTGCAGGCCTCCATGGAGCAACAGGTGCTGCTTTCCACTGGAGTGCGTGCACTGTGTGCAGAGGTGTGCCAGGCAGTCGAGCAGCATGACAGGGGCACTGCGCATCTCCTGGCGACTCTACAGCACTTGCGGGAGGACACGACCGCATCCCAGGAATGCATAGCCAATGTGATCATGGATGGCCTTGCACTGCTGGCAGCCACAGGGCATGGCCAGCCACCATGGACACCGCGTAGTGCACTGTCCACTCCATGATCCCAGCGTCAGGTGACACCCTTCCTGTCAATGCTTGGCTCTGCTGTTGGCATCCCAGGCACATCTGGGGCAGGCCTGTTTGGGCACCTATACACCCCTGCATGGACCCGGTCATGGTACCGCAGTACAACCCCTTGGGGGCTGTTGTGAACACCCCCTTTGGCCGATTAGCAGCCTGTGGCTGCCGATCAGCCCTGGCACAGCCACCCCCATGGCCACAGTGGCCATGGTTCCGTGCAGTGGACCTGATGTGTGTGCCTCCCTGACTGCAGTCTGCTGCTGCCCTGTGTGTGCATGGGTGGTGTGTGTGTGTGTGCATACCACTGGTGTAGCACCTGTGTGTCACGCCGCATGCTGCCTGTGTGCATGCCTGCCTGGCCACTGGCCCATGTGTCGTGGGCATCAAGAGGTCAGTTCTGCACCAGTTGCACCTGTGCACTGGTGCAATGCATCTGATCCCTGCCACTAACCAGCGCCTGGGCACGTGGGTGTGTGTGTTGCTGTTCGCTGCTGTGTGCAGTTGTGTGTGGATGTGTGCCACTGACTCCACCAACCCTGCACCACGCCTCTGTGTGTGCATGCCCATTGCCATGCAAGCCCCTGCCTGTGTGCTGTACCTGTGTTTTTGGCAAGTGTGTGGGTCTTGGACCACCTACCTGCATGCTCCTGTGTGATGGTGTCCTGATGCTGCCTTGCCATCCTCTACAGCTGAAGATCCCTCCACCCGGGGGGGCTGTCCACCACCCTCTGGCCCATTGCCCTCATTGTCCCCAATACTGTTGCCCTCATCAGCCTCAACAGATATCCCATGGTCAATGGCCATGTTGTGCAGTATGCAGCAGGCCAGGAATAGACCACAGGCTTTTGAGAAGCTGTACTGTAGGGCACTGCCAGACCTGCCTAGGCAATGGAACTGTGCCTTCAGCATCCCAAAGACATGCTCAATGATGTTTCACGTGCTGGCGTGTGCCTCATTGTAGCGTTCCTCTGCTGGGGATGATGGGCAGCGATAGGGGATGAGCAGCCAGGGCCTCAGTGGATAGGCGCTGTCTCCTGTGTGGATAATGACATGGTTAGCCCTGTGTCCTGTGTTGCTGTGCCCCTTGCCTGTCCCTGGCACCTTCACCAGCACACCCACCCTGACCTCCCCCATCTCATGGCCTGCTCTGCCTGGCACCCCTTGCCCATCCATACTCACCCACTAGGTGGCCCGTAGGGATGTCCCCACATTTGAACCTGTGGCACAGCGCAGAGCTGTGCCAGATGAATGCATTATGTGCACTCCCAGGGTGTGTGGCACAGACATTGGTGATGCGCCCCTTGGCATTGCACACCACCTGGCAGTTCACACTTGGGAACCCCTTCCTGTTCACATAGGCCACACCCTCAGGGTCAGGTGGCATGTGGATGCCCACGTGGGTGCAGTCAATGGCCCCAGGCATGCCAGGCATGCGTGCTACCCTGTGGAAGTCCTGCAAGGTTGTTGTACGCTCTGCCTATGTGCTGGGGAAATGGATGTATTCCAAGCATGTGGCAGCAGGGCGTTGAGGAACTGTGTGAGGAAGTGTGATGTGGCTGACTGGCTTATGCCTGTGGTGTACCCTGTTGGTCTCTGGAAGGTGCCCATGGTGAGCAGGCACATGACTGCTGTCACCTTTGTCTCCACAGACATTGTGTGGCTCTGTCTTGTGGGTGCCAGCATTTCCTCACTGCACAGCTCACAGAGCTGCTCAGAATAGCCCTGTTCAGGCGATACCATCCCACAATCTCCATATCTGTGTGATTCTCTAAGGTGGTGTGGGTACGGTACCACCTGTTCCAGGCGTACCACCGACGGGCCCTTCCATGGCCATGTCACCATTCCTCCTGCCCCATCACACCCCTCATTATGACCTCCATTAGGAAGGGTGCACTATCCATGGCCCCTGTTGTCCTTTCTCCACCTGGGCAGTCAGCTGCTGCAGGCTGTATGCCACCCTGGTGCATTGAGTGGCACTGTGCCTGCCTGTTCCTCTCTCTCTCTCTCTCTCTCTCTCTCTCTCAACCCCTGTCTCACTCTCCACTGCCACCTCTGTCCCTCTATCCCTGTGGCTGCCTGTGACAGTCACTCTGTCCCACACTGGCTCTGTCTCCCTTGCTCTGTCTTTTTCTCTATCTCTCTACCATCTCTTGCCACTCTATTTCTCTCCCTCTCTCCTGGCACAAGTGCTGTCTGTGTGCTTGCGCCTTGTATTTATAGGCTCAAGTCTGCTTGGCGCATCCAGGTTTTGCTCCGCACACTTGCGCCATGGTTCCACAGTTGAATATCGCACTGAGCCACATATTCATGGGCACGTCCCCTGCTCTTGTGCATCCATTCATTATGGCTGCACATTGGCACAATGGGATTTGTGCTGCACAGTGGTTCCTGCTGGATATTGCTCCTTGGCGCAAGTCCGCACTTGCACTGGTGCAACTCGGTTGCGCCATGAGCAACTACTTTGAATATCCTGGCCTCTGTTTGTAAAGGGTGTATATACAAATTGAAAACATTGCCAATTTGAGTAGAAATGAAGTACTAATGTGCAGAAGTGTGATCTGCTGCTCCTGGACAGATATAAAGAAATGTATTACTTGTGTCATCTTTGGACTTGGGTTTGTGTTTCCACCAACACATCAAGAATCTGGCAACAGGTATCATGCTCAGTAGAAACAACTGGCTGTCAAGGAGCAAAGCAGGTGTTAGGACATCCCAAAGGTTTAGTACTGTACCCACTATTTCACTATTTTATGCTTCTACATGTAAATTGACTTAGTCCAAGTGTAAGGCCATAACAGGTGTTATTATCTCACTGTGAGCCCATGTTGTCTGAGGAACAATCCTTTGCTACTTGGTTTGTACTGAAACTGTCTGCACTGTTGTGATGCAGACAGACATAGCCCAATCCTGTAATTCTGTTGTGTCTGTTATGAGCAACTCTATAAACTAATTACTCAGGATAGCCCAGCTGAGATGCTACAGATTGCTTCCAGTGGTATTCTGAGTCCACCGATTTCTGAAGATCTGAAGATCTGTGGACTGAAGCTGTATGATATTAAGTGACTTGATCAAGGTGACAGGGTAAGTATTTGGCACTGCTGGTGTTGTTTTTTTTTGTTGTTGTTTTTTTTTTTTTACTTTGGGACACCTTGCCTCATTTATACCCCCTCCTGTACTCCCTCAGTGCTCCACTCCTTCAGGCATTGCTCATGTCCCTCCTAGGTCCCCTACCACAGCGTCTGTCCCCTAGAGTGCTCGGTTACCCCTTACCTCCTCCTCCTACTACTTGTGGAGCACCTGCACAGTGGAGATCTGCCCATGGGTTCTGGACCTGGATGGCTGTTTGGAGCGGCCATCATCTAGGCTCACTGAGGCTTTTTCCACTTTTCTGTGGTTCCCAGTCCCCTGGGACGCTGGCTCAAAGATGTACATCCAGAGAGATGACATGCTGATGTACACCTTCTCCCAAGCACCTGACAGCATCCCCCCTCCCCGACTCCAGTGAACGGAGCTGCCAGAACCCTGGAGAGCCTGTGCTTCCACTGTCTCTTTCGGGACGTGGGTGCACAAGGCACCCCTGGTAACCCTCCCCAGAGGGAGGAGAGCATCCGTTGGGACACTCGATCTTCCCTCCCCCTGCCAACCCCCGCCGACCCAAGTCCGTTCCTGAACCTGGGTCACCGGTGCAGCGCGAGGTGTGGCATCCAGCACCTCAACCCTCAGCACCACTGGGCTGGCTGCACTGCTGGTGTTTCAAGTCATGAACATCTCACCATGATACCAGTGGTGCTCTTCCCAACCTGGTCAGATTAATAAAAAAACTGTGGTGCCAGTGATCCCTTCTCTTCCTCCCAGACCCAGTTTTAAAATTAGAATCCTTCATAGTTTAGTGGTCCCTCCTCCCTCACCTGATCCCAGTGGAAGTAGAATACTTAAGCCTGGTAGTGTGGTGGTCCTATCTCCTTCACCCGATGCTGGTAAAAATAGAACATGTATTTCTGATATTCTAGTGGTTTCCCTTCCTTACCCAGCCCAGGTAGAAATAAAACATCTACAGTATCCCTGGTGGGCTAGTGTTTCATCTCCTTTCCTTGATCCAGGTAAAAATAGAACATTTATCCCTGGTAGTCTAGTGTCCCCTTCCCTGTTATCCGGTGTCTCCCCCCTTCAATTTCTGGTGCTCATCTCACCTCAAGTATCTGATAACAACCCCTACCCAGTATCCAGTGCCAACCCCCAAGTTCCCCCAGTCCCCCAGCACTGAGATGGTGGACAGCACTTAATCTCTACTCATGCAATTGCTGTCTGACATCATCTGAACAAAGAACTCTATATGCTTCCTGGAAACATTAACAAGTGCTGCACTGGTAGCATGTTAGTGCTTCCAGGAAGCATTTAAGATACCAACGTGCCCTGTATGCAGGATGCACTTATCATCTGCATGGGTACCTAGTTTTAGTTAATGCTTCCATGCTAACAGATTTGCACCATGCAATGTAACTGTTCTGTTTAAAATAGCACCAGCCCATCTAACAGGCTGTCAGCCATGCTAATTGCTGTTAGTGCAGTGCTTATCCTGTTAGTGTGGTGGTAACTGATTTAGAATTGGCCAGTGTTTCCTAAACTACAGAAGGTAAATAAGTCAGGGCTAGCTTATCTACCTCATTATGTGTAATTTTCCATCCTTTCCCATATCCAATCAAATTTCAGAACACTGTGATGTGACAAAAAAACTTGTATAACTAGTCATAGGTGAAAAATACCTAATGAAAAAATTCATGGAAAAATGAACTGCATGTGTGTAAAAACAACACTTTATTTTCCTAGAAATATAAAAATGACAAAGTTCTGAGTAAAGCCACCTATCAAAGAATCATCATAGAGCCATACTCTAACTGACCTGAAAGTTTCAGGTTTCATCTCATAGTTGTTTTTGTGCTATGAAAAAAAAGTCTTAAAAAAACATTTTTCCATGTTTTTAACTATCTAGCTCATTTAAAGAGAAGCAGTCATTTGCAGCCCCCATAAACCTTACCCTCTGGTTTAGCTTTTCTGAGAAAAGTGCAATTTTTCTTGTGACACAAAGTAATTTAATTTAATTTTGAAAAGTCCACTACCCAGAAGTATGGCTGATGCTGAGGTGGCTCCATTAAGTGAAAAGGTGCTATGCGGCACTGTACGCTTCTATACAAAAAAAAAATCGATATGTGGTTAGAATTTTTGATTTTGAAATGCTGCCATTTTTTTCTCAGTAAAGCGGCTCATCCTGGACTTGCCTGCCAATAAGAATGACTACCTTTTTTTAATTTGTTTTAGAAAATAACATCCTTACACAAATCTGACTGTTAAATTTAAAGAAGAAAATGTATTTACAATGATGTCCCGTTGTCCAACACAATGCGATCGCACTGCTGTTCGTACACAGAGTCTGCTCCTGCTGTTTCGATGATAAAGCTACCTCTCTCAAATAAATGCTGTTCCAGATAATGACAGTAGCTGAATTAAAAAAAAAACAATGATTTACTTAACGTTGCTGCTCAGTCCTTCTAGCTCATCACTCAGCGTGTCTGACTCTCGCCCCAACCATGCTGGTCTCACCCGAGCTTAGTTTAAAAAAAAAATTACAGTTTCAGATTACTGTTGGCAGTCAGTGCACAACCAAAACCTTTTCTGTTAGTATTGCATTGCCATTTATCTAAGTCCCCGCTGCTCCTGCTGGAGTCCCCATCCAATCCTGCTGTGCTTGGCTGTTGTTCCGTGGTTCAATTAAAAAAAAAAAGGTTACACGTATTACAGTCTGTCTCTCTCTTTCTCTCTTTGTCTCTCTTCCATTATAAAAGTACACACCAATATAGGGAGGGAAGTGTAGAGGTAGTGCTCCAGTAATACTGATGCCAGTAAAGGAAAACCTTGGTAAACCACATTCATGGCATCATTTTCTAACAGGCTGAAAGACTATTTTATCATAAGTTCTCATAAACAAATCTAATGTTCTTCACTCTAACATGATTTTTTTAAACTGTAAGAAGTAAAAAAAAAAAGCCCATTTTATAAGTGTAATGAGACGCTCCAGCAGTGTGCATTGAACAGATTTTACCGCACTTCCAGGGGTTGAAGGCACTTGGCCTGTGGCCTCATGCCACACTATGCCTGTGAGCGAGCAGTAAAATCTGTTCAATGCACACCCCATTGTGTCTTATTGCTTACTTATTCCACCAAGGGATGGCCACAGTATTAAAACAGAAAGCTTAAGGTGCGTAAATCAGAGCTTAACATAGACATGCCTAGTCAACAGTAATAATACAGGCACTATCATGCCCCTATAATGTGTTTAATTAATGCTACTTATTTAAAATATGGTGACCAGGATTGGCACACTGAGCTGGGGCTCATTTCCAGGTGTGATTCAGTGGAGGAGATACAACAGGGAGTGAAACAGCAATAAATACAATGTATGTGTTTTAGTACATGATGTAATTATCTCCCTACAATGTGTGGATTAATTGCACTATGTGATGTATGTTTTTCAACATTAAGTGTATGGATTTAACTATACAATGTACATATACAATGTACATATAATGTACATATCTATATCTACAGTATATCTCCGGAGCGAGCATGAACGTAGTCAGAGGAGCAGCAGCCAAGAAGGATCCTCTTCAACAGCACCCCCACTCCAAACTACTGTCAGAGTGAGCTTGAATTGAGTCAGAGGAGCAGCAGCCAAGAAGGATCCTCTTCAACAGCACCCCCCCCCGCTCCAAACTACTGTCAGAGCGAGCTTGAATTGAGTCAGAGGAGCAGCAGCCAAGAAGGCTCCTCTTCTACAGCACCCCCCACTCAAAACCACCACCAAAGTGAGCATGAACGGAGTTGGAGGAGCAGCAGCCAAGAAGGCTTCTCTTCTACAGCACCCTCCCACCTCACTCCAAACCACCACCAGAGTGAGTGTGAACAGAGTCTGAGGGGCAGCAGCCAAGAAGGCTCCTCTTCTACAGCACCCCCCCCCAGCTCCAAACCACTGCTGCAGTGAGTGTGAATGGAATCAAAGGAGCAGCAGCCAAGAAGGTACAGTGCCTGGAGCTAGCTACAACATTGCTAGGGACTGCAGTTTGTGGCATAGCGGTGTTTAAATGTGTTAGTGCCTTAAAGATATTTCTGTTGGCAGAGTGAGTTGATTGATTTTATCTGCTGTGACTGCCCTGTAATTCAATTAGTTTTCTGTTGTGTGTAAAACATTATGCTGGACTTTGTAGAGCTAGTCTTGTGTTGTGTTAGAGCACTCGTACAAGTCATCAGTGTAGCTGATGCTGTTGGACAAAGTAACTATTGTGAAGTGTGGAGCTGAAATCTGTTTTTACTTGGCTGAGTTCAGATTTCAAATTTAGGGCTGCCTCTGTCCCCTGCTCCATCTGTGGTGCATGCCCAGTGGGTTCTCCAGTCCTATGACTTTGTCCTGCTTTGTGCCCTTTGCTAATTTCCTTTGTTTCCCCTCTCTCTTAGGCTCCTCTTCTACAGCACCCCCTTGCTCCAAACCACCACTGGAGCGAGCATGAATGGAGTCGGAGAAGCAGGAGCCAAGAATGTACAGTGCCTGCAGCTAGCTACAGCATCCCTAGGGGCTGCAATTTGTGGTATAGGAGTGTTAGCCATCGACACTGTGTGTTGACTGCCCACCCACCCTGGGCCATCCATAGCTATATAGCGAGTGTTGGTCACATGACTGATCACATGATGTATTGCTGTGGTTTTGCTAAGTCCTCTGTTTGCCATTAGCATGTTATACTCCACCACCAGTAGGGATCAGTGTTGAGTTTCATCTCTAGTCCCTTCTACCTACTACCTGGCTGCTTCCCCTTCCTGCATTCCCTTGCCTCTCCCCCTGGTCCCCCTACTCCTCTCTATCTTATCTCATTGTTCAGTTCCCTTTCTTCCACTCCTCACCCCAAATGGACTTGAACCTCTGACCTCCTACAAAATAGGCAGGCACCCTTTCTCTGCACTTCAGTCATCCTTATTCCTCTACCTCTCTCTCCTCTGCTTCCCTACAACCTATTCTGCTTCTCCCTCCTACTTGCATATTGTGCTACCCCTTTCTGCAGGATCTTCCCTTTCTGTCCCTGTCTCCTGCATCTCACCAAACTATGGGTCCTCCTGCATACTGTCTTCTAACTCTGTTACTTGTTATACTGGCCTATCCCCCCCAACCCTAGCCCCACAATTATCCACCTCCTACCCTTTTCTGCCTGTTGGTGCGGACTCTTGGTACCTCTACCACCACCTGTGGTCTACCACACACCTTCCTGCACTATCCAGTTTATGTTAATCACCTGCTTAACCACGCCGTCCTGTCCTTAGCTACTCATATCCCCTATCTGCCGCTCCCTACTCCCAGCTGCTAAGCCTGCCATTGTCAGTCCTCAGCCAGTCTTAAGCTTCTTAGATGCCTAGTAATCAGGCATTGCTTACTCCTACTCCTACTCCTACTGTCCAGCAATGGCCACCCCAATCCAGGTTGTGGCCCACAACCTTTCACCACCAAGAAAGTTACAGGGGGTGTGATGCTTGCCTCTGTTAATATCCGCAGCTTGCCACAGTTAATATCCCAAATTTGACCTTCCTCATGCCTGGGTCATGCAGCACCACCCTGATGTACTTACAGTTGTCGATACCTGGCAGTCCCCCAAGGTACCTGACTCTGCTTTTACCCTGGATGGATACACCCTGTACAGGGATGACCGGCTGAGAAAAAGGGGGGGGCATGCCACCTATCTCATTAACTCTCTCCAGGGCCTTGTCCTATGACAACTAGTGACTGGGTGTGATGCTCAGGCCTTGGCACTAAAGATTGCAATTGGACATATTGGTAAGTCGCTAATAGCCCTCTCTGTCTATATTCTTGCTCGCAATCCCACACTAGGCTTCAATATTATGCTTGACTGGGTTTCCAACCTATCTAATGGTTCTGAGGTTGTCTTGTTGAGTGACTTTAACATTAACTGGCCGGCCCCTGAGTCAGCACCACCACGCGATGCAGCTGCAGCCTTAGATCTCTCCCAGCTAGTTTCTTCCCCCACCAGAATCAACTACAGAACTGGTAATAGTTCTCTGATAGACCTCACACTCACTAACTGCCCTGAGGGATTCACTAGTGTAGCAGTCCTACCTGACTTGCTTAGTGACCACTCTGCTGTCTGCCAATGGTCTAACCATTCCTCCAAACTCCCTGCTAAGACAACATACCACTGAACCCTTAGAAAAGGTATGCAAATGCAATTCTGTGCCTACCTTTCCAACTGTGACTGGTCCCCGACTGTCACTGCCTCTGATATTTACCAAGCCCTAACCCACTTCATCTCCACCTTTAACAAGGCCTGTGATATTTTCGCCCCTTATACCAGGCTAACTACCAAAGGCAAATCTCATCCCTAGATCACCTCTGCTCTACTTAAATCCATGGCCGTTAGAGACAGACTCTGGCATCTTGCACGCGCCACTGGAAAGTTAGCCAACTAGCAGAGGTACAAGATGGTTAGAAACTCGTGCACTCATGAAATTTGCCTTGCAAAAACTGCCCACTTCCAGGATAGTCTCTAATTCTCTTGGGGAAATGGTAGAAAATTTAGGAACAATGTTAAGGACATTACTGGTAAGCCCAATACCTCCTCCCACTTGCTTAACATCAATGGTAGTATCACTCAAGACCATCAACTTATTGTCGACTCCTTCAATGCCGCATTCACGGACCTCATTACAATCCTCCTGCCTGAATTTTTTTACTGATACCCCCCACCCAATGATTTACTACCCCTGTCAGTTCCTGTTAACTCCCCTCCTTCCGCTTCAGGACTGTCTCCCCTAGGGAGGCAAAAACCTACCAGTTATGAGTCCTGGGCAAAGTCACATTATAGTAGTGACACTCTTGACTTGAAACCAGGCCATTGATGAGTCCTACTTCCCCTCACTAATCTATTAAACTGCTCCCTCTGTCTCAGTCAATTCCTCCAACTGTGGAAGGCTGCAGTGGTGACACTGGTCCATAAGAGTGGTGAACGAACCTCATGTAGCAACTGCCGCCCAATCTCAATTCTCCCTTCCATCTAAAGCACTTGAAAAGATCATCTCTGGTCAATTATCAGACTACCTTGCAAAGCACAATCTACAATGCCAGCAGCAACATGGCTTCAGAAAAAGCCATAGTACAACCTCTGCACTCCTTCATTTTATGGACTATACCCATAAAGCCCTTGACCAAGGCCACCTGGTTGGGTCTGTGTACATAGACCTGTCCAATGTGTTTGACACTGTTAATCATGCCTTACTTGTTGTTGTCCTCCCTAGTATCAGCCTATTGCTGGAGACCACCACCTGGTTCACAAACTACCTAGATGGGCATACTCAGCAGATCAAAATACAGAATACCCTCTCCTCTAGCCAACCAGTATGCTCTGGTGTCCCCCAAGGCTCAATTATGGGGCCACTTCTTTTCAGTCTCTTTCTCAGTTCCCTCCCCCTTGTCTGCTCCAATAACCTACTTCTTTATGTGGATGGCGTGGTCATTTACTCTAGCCACCCTGACTGCTCACCCTTGAGAATGCCCTTCAAAAATGTTTTACTGAGGTTGAATCCTGGTTCGCAGTTCATAAGCTAATTATCAACTACAAAAAGACCAAGGTAATGTTATTTTCTAGTTCCCAAAATAGACACAGCTCAGCTAGCCTCAGCATCCTTAATAACCACCATCAGCCACTTAAACAAGTCAGCAGCTTTAAATACCTTGGGGTGACCCTTGACAGCTCTCTATCATTTCAGGAACATGTAGATCTTGTCTGCAAAGTGATCAACATCAGGATTGGGTTGCTCATTAAACACAGGCACTGCATGACACCCATTGCTCTCCAGCTGGCTGTAACAAGTTCTATCCTCTCGATCATTGACTGCAGCCTAATAATCTATGGGTCTGCCACTAATATTGTCCTTAATCTCATAAAGGTTGCTCTCAACACAGCTTGTCACCTGGTAACTGGCACACCAAGATTAACCCACACCTGTGACCTCTACTCGAGTGTTGACTGGCTAAACCCTCAATGGAGGATTGCCTACCAATCCTGTCTCCTTACCAAAAAGATCACCCATGGTCTCATTCCACCCTCCTTGCAGTTGCTCATTACCCCTGCTGACACTCCCAGAAACACGAGGAGCTCATCTAAACCTTCCTTCTCAATCCCACACTGCAGGACATCATCTCGTTGCCAACGTGCCTTCATGTCCAGAGCTCAAGTGTTGCTTAACAACTTACCTACCGTAGTATTGGCTGAACAAAAGCTAGGCCCCTTCAAATCTCAGCTACAGCAGCACCTCCTAGCTGGTAAGTCCTGTGACTGCACCTAATTCATCTGCCCGCCTCCCCTTCCTCTACCATGCTAACCTGCCCCAACTTGTTGCATTATTTGACAATGTCTACTTAGATGGTTACCTGTTCATTTCTCTCCGCTTGTTGGTTGTAATTCCTGCAGGTCATTGTATACCACCTGTTCAGATTACACCACACTAACTTGCGTTTGACTTGTTATCCAGTATTGTAATTATTTTTTTCTCAAATGCCTTGTCTCACATGCTGTTATATGCATTCTGTAGTTTGCCTGTTCCTAGTATTTCGCTCTTGTACAATGCATACCACACCATACCATGCTGTTGCTTTCAAATCCTGCATGTTTAACAGTACCATCTCCTCACTGTACCTATATTTTGTATTGTTTCCTAACACTAATATGAAACCTTTGTAAATGAGTCCTTGACTCAAAGGTTTGTAATTCCGAAACTTAAATAAATAAAATATATAAGCTTTACTCTTATGTATGTATTTCAAGGTATACGTGTTTTGCTATATAGTGTATGTATTTCATTACATGATATATGTATTTCAGCTATGATATATATGAAAATATGAACATACAAATAAGCCAGCAGATTGAGGTCTTACTGTCTATCAAATCTGCTCATGAGTACAGGCCCCACTCAGTGTTTACTGAGTGACCTGACCCCCCACCTCTTCCTCCTCTCAGTCCTCCTTGATAACACCATCCCTCCCCACCCCACCCCCTCTACATGTAACTTTCCTATTTACTCTGTCCCATCTTCTCTTGAAGCCAGCCGCCATCTTCAGGAAGACCACCTTCTCCTGCAGTTCATTCCACTTGGCCACCACCCTCTCAGTGAAACAAAAATGCCCCCTTATCTCTCTCCTGAAACTTCCCCATGCCAGATTTAGGTTGTGCCCTGTAGTAGACTTGTTTCCACTAAGGCAGAAGAGGCTCTCAGCACTCACCCTGTTCATACCTTTAAGGTACTTGAAGGTCTTTTTTTGATCATGTCCCCCTCTCCCTTCTATCTTACAGGGAGTACATATTGAGCTCTCTTTGTCTCTCCGTATAAGCTTTGCCCTGCTGCTCTGGATCATTTTGTTTGCCCTTTTCTAGACCATTTCCAGTAAGCTGACATCCTTCTTTATCTAAGAGCACCACCAATACTGCACAGTGTACACTAGGTGTGGCCTCACAAGTGATTTGTGAAGTGGCAAAATGACCTCTGCCTTTCAACTTGTTACCCTACAGCTATGCACCCCAGCATCCAGATTGCTTTGGCTGCTGTTTTTTTGCAGTGTGCTGAGTGCTTTAAATCACTCTTGAAGATTACTGCTAGGTCCTTCTCCTCCTCTGACCTAGTTACCTGCACACCACCCAGCTAATATTTGGTCTCTGGAATTTTCATCCCCAAGTGTATTACCTTGCACATTTTAGCACTGAACCCCCGTTGTCAAATTTAAGATCACTACTCTAGCTTCACCAGGTCTGCCCTAAGGTCCTGTGTTCCCTCCTCAATGTCCACTCTCCCACACTGCTTTGTGTCGTACACAAACAGGAGGACTTTTATCTTTAATCCCATCTGCAAATATGCATTTCACCATATAGTGTTTATGTTTCACTATATGATGCAAATATGTCAGCGTATGATGTATGCATCTCACTATTTAGTGTATGTGTTTTACTACTGTATGTTATGTACAGAGATGCAGCAAAGTTTTACTTCCTTAGTGAAGTAAAGATGAAGTAGCCCACTCTGCATCTGCTTGGTGCTACATGAAGTCTCCACTAAAATGGGTTACTTTGCGTTGCTGGTTTTGCATTCACTTCACCTTATTTTCAGAAAGGCAAAGTGTGTGATAATTGAAACAGTCCACAGATCACATAAGTCACAGACTCACAGTCTGCAGGTCACATGCTGCCGGTAGGAAGTTAATTAGACAAAACAGTGAAATAGTTTCACTTTCACCTTGCCTAGTCTTGGAGAAGGAGCTGTTTTGTGTGGGAGAGAGATAGAGAGTTAGATTACAAATTTTCAATTGAATTTGCAGATTTTTTGGTAGTTTAGTTGCCTATGTCTTGTTTGGAGTTGTGCCCCCTTTGATTTTGAGTTAATATTCCACTTCGGATTCCTTAGTTTACCTCTTTGTATTTTTGTTGCAGTAGCTGTTGATAATAGTTAAATTTTTGTGTGTGTGTAAAATGTGGAGAGGTGGGTTTATTTCTTCTGGGGCATGTAGAGGACAGCGTGTTGGGCCATGTATGCACAGTGGCATCACGCATATAAATCGCAGCACTGTGTTTAGTGCTACTGCTCCCCTTTCTGAAAGAGGAGGCACTGCTGCCATGAAAGCACCCCCCCCGGTGGCACCTACCACTGCCCCCACCACCTGCCATGGCCCTGACAGATCAGCAGTGGCAGCAGGAAGTCTTCCAGGAGCCACTGCAGCAGTCTCAGCAGCATCAGCAGCAGCAGGTTGTCCCCCGCAACTGTGCACCAGCAGCTCATAACCATAACACCTGGGGCCCCCCAACCTGTGCCCGGTCCAGGGGGCAGCTCTGTTGTGTGGGAATTCTTTACTTCACTGCCCTGTGACCCCAGTGTTGTAAAGTGCAAGATCTGCAGTGTGCTTGTGCATCATGGGCCCAGGGTACTCATCTGGGGACAGGTGGGCAGTGTACACACCTCGCAAACCACCACTGTGTGGAGTGGGAGGCCAAGGTGGCAGAATGTGCAAGTAAAACACCTGCTGGGCAACAGGTGGCAGCACGGCCACTGCCTGCACAGGGTGTGAAGCATAGAAGTGCCAGGGAGCAAGTGGCTGCTCCAGAACTTGCACATGACTCTAGAAACCCTGCAACAATGGCTGCCATACAGGCTGATTTGGGTGTTATGTGGAGTGTGGTAGACCACCTTAACAACAGGGTGGAGAACCTTGAGCATGGGTTGGAGCATATGGAGGGTCACCAACTGCAAATTATGTCCATGTTCCAACTGCTGTTGTCTCACCATAACTTTGAACATTAGAGTTTTTGTTTGGTGTATAATTTTCATTTTGTGTTCTGTCTTTCTTTCTGTCATAACCTTGTTTCCCCCCCAAAAATTTAAAAAACACCCCTTAAAACAGTTTAAAGAAAATAACCTAAAAAATGCTTTCCTTCCCTTCCTTATATTCCTAGTTAATAATCTCGGTTTACAAACAGGACATTTTTTTTTTGGTTTTTTGCAGTCATGTTTTCTTCCTGTCATGTTTGTGTTAAAGCAGCAGTGCAATAATCTGTTAAAGAGCAGGTGTGCACTGTCAGGTACCCAGCCCCCTGCAAACATATATGATAGCTGACTTTGTCCAGCGTTGATGGTATTCATAATATTCCATGTGGTCCCGACTATTGAAGTAGGAACAGTCAGTATGGCTCTCATTCCCCTATCCACAGCTTAATAATCCACAGCAATTGCAGTAGAATAAATTTCCAAAAAGTTTACTTTACCAGCACACAGACAGAGGTGCCCCATCCCATATAGAAATCTGAACATTGTTGTGCGATACCCACGCTGTGCCAAGGCTGAGGTGGTAAATAATGTTATGTGGAATTTATCCTACTGCAATGATTGTGGATTATGAAGCTGTGGACAGTAACTGAGAGCTGTACTGACTGGTCTTCCTCTTCCAGTCAAACAGTTATAGCACCCCGAATGTGTACCCACAGAAAAATAGGCATTTCCTGAATCTGACATGCAACCATGCAGGCAGGTACCTCCATGTTAATTTTGTGATGTTAGAAAATGAATGGTGAGAGTGCACTCCATTGACTTGTATGGGCATGATCTTTCTTTAGCTGTTAGTGCTATTTATAGCTGCAATTTAGAAAACTGAAAGTGACTGCTGTAGTAAGAGTAGCTGTTACTCCACTCCTGCAGTTGCTTTGATTTCTGTAAATTGCAACACTAAGTATTCCGGGACGCTCTAGAAAAATCGTGCCCGTACATGTCAGTGGACTGCATACTCTCGGTTCATTTACTGAGGTCCCCAAATTAACATGGGGGTGCCTGCCTGGGGGTTGTGTCAGCCAGTTTCGGACATTGCTGTGTTTTTCTGAGGGTACACATTCGAGGTGCTTTAACTTTGTTACTGGACTGGACCACATGGTATTATTAATACCCCTCAACACTGGAGCACGTCAGCTATCATATATGTTTGAGGGGTGCTGGGTAATAATAACCACCTGACCATGTGCACCTGCTCTTGAACAATTTTGACCTACACAGTTTTATTCTATTTTCAATTGTCCCTTATTTACTGACTTGTTTGTATGATACCATTCCTTCCACTGTTAATGTTCTTCTGCATTACAAAAAGGTCATTAATGAAAGTTGAAATGTGACAACTTGCCATTTGGCAAGAAGTGTCACCTGGTCATTCATTAATGCCTCGCTTGACCAACATTTGGCAAAAGGTTTTTATTTTTAGCTTTTTACAGTTAACCAGACCATTTTATAACTGTGATATAGCCCACACCAGCCCATGGTTGTATCAGGACATTAATGCACTTCCCAGCTGGTGTAAATCAATCTGGCAAGCCTTCATGCCTTGCATCACACCCAGGACATGCATTAATGTCCTGGCATGCCCATGTTCTGTTGTGGGTTCTTTGTAGCATGCTTACTGCCTTTTTCTGACATGAAATAACAGTAGTGCTCCTTTTAATCTTGTTCTGAACCATTGTTTCAATCGGTATACCCAGCTGTTTTTGAACACCTACTGCTCCGTAATGTAAGGGTGGTGTTCCATATCCTACTGGATTGCATGGTACTTTGTTTGAGTCCCAACAGAAAATATTTGAAATGATAGGTGTACAAAAACTGGTGTGAATACTGATGAAAACCTGCCACAAGCAAGATTAAAAGGAGCGCTGTTTATTTTGTGATATGTGAAAAAATGTAGTCCAGCAGTTCTAAATTGTGAAAATAAGGGTATCATATAGACAAGTCAGCACATACTATAACTATTACCAATCGAAAATCGCATAGAAAGGTACAGGTAAAAATTGTCAACAGATTATTGCACTGCTGCGGTACTTGTCATGCAATATAAGATTTTGGGTACTGTTGACTGTGTTCAGTTTTCTTAGCATACCCACAACCACTACAGTCAAAATACCCTACCATCACCCAACACAATTACTGTACAGCCCCCCCAGAAAAGAAATGACTGATATGTCAATGTAACATGCTTATACTAGTATCTTGCTACATTATTCAGCATGCAGTATAAGTGTCTCAACTCCCGATGAAGAATAATCACAGGAGAAAATGTGCTGAAAAGTCACAATTATTTCAGGATGAACTGATTAAAACATGCACCAACAGCCACAGCTCTGCATAAGTGTGCACACTAAAATGGCTGCTGTTTAACTGTCATGTCCTTTTTTTTCCCCTCACAGTTCAGAGTCCTACTTCGGTTATGCACATTTTGGCTTGCTGCTGACTTTGGCTCACGAAAACTGTCAAGCCATGAAAAGTAAGTATTTTCTTTTTTTTTGGGGGGGGGCATCATTTAAAAGCAAGTTTCAACAATAGTTTTGTATTCTTTAGAGGTTTTCTGTGTATCCTCCAGATTCATACAAGTTCCACATGTTCTGATTTGAAAAAAGCACCGATGGCAGCACATAGCACCTCAATGTTACCTGCAAACTGACGAAGAAGAAATGATTTGAACTTAATTGCACTAACACATTCTGTTCCAAGTGTGGCTTTTCCTGTCTGTTATATCCAGCTTAAAATACCAAGCAATTAGTAAGTCAATACCAGACCAACTAACAAGTTTAGTGCATGCGACATGCACTGGCCCACTGTCTTACTTAAGTTATATTACATGATGTGTTGTCATGACCAGGATAAAAATTAGCACAACCATGGCATGCTGAACTATGCCAGTGACAGATGTGCATGAAAAATATATTATCTGGCCTGAAGGTCACCTCCGTTGTGTGCTTTACACCAGCTTGAAAAAATGAAAGACAAAAAAGAACAGATGAAATAAGACTGATACTTACCTGAAAATGATATCCTTTAGGTGGCTGTAGTACTACAGTACTCATCCTGTCCTGTGTTACACTGTTTATAACTGGATCCTGTGAGAAAAAAAAATCAGTTGCCAGTATTTGGCAACAAAGACATCTACAAAATGGTTAAAGAAGCATTCACACAGTTCAAGAAAAAAACATAGTATGACAAATTATTACATACTCACTGTAAAATACTGATAATAAGAAGCATGGTGGCTGTGGGGGGCTGCGGGTTCCTTCTGGGCATGGGCACAGGTACACATTCTCTGTCTCTCACTCTCATGTAGACAGGTGGCTTTGACTGGCTGTGGGCTCCTTCTGGGCATGGGCACAGGTATACATTCTCTGACTCTCACTCTCATGTAAATGGGTAGTTGTGGCAGACTGCAGGTTTGTTCATTGTGCATGGGCACAATGTCACTGCATCTCACTCTCATCAAGACAGGTGGCTGGATATGGTGTGTTACAGTCTTTCAGTGTCAGGAGGAGGATATCTGTCATTTAATCAGCAGGATTTAAGTGGCTACAACAACTGGACAGTTGTGTTTATGAGGCTGACTGTATTTGCTAATGACAGCACACATTCTGTTAAGTGTACTCAGAAAATCTACCAAGGGAAAGGCAAACTAGAATGATGGGCCATTATTTGTGTATATCTGTCATATAGAATGAGAGTCAAGGACACTTTTTATTTTATGAAAGACAAGAAATGTTAACATTACAGAAATGTGAGCCTTTAAACCCGTTACACACACTATCAGCAATATCCTCCTCATCCTCCTCATCCTCCTGATCAAAGAGGAAGCTGCCCTCACAGACATCAAGGTCAGAATTGTGCCCACTAGGGAATTCTTTTTCCATGACTGATTCATCAACCTCAATGGTAGACCATTTGATGCTGCCATGAGGATTGTCTGCTTCACCCACTTCATCAGCACAACCATCATCGTGATAGGGTAGAAACACAGATGTGGTAGTTCAATTTAGTATGTGACCTTCATTCATTTTTATAAATGTCAACATGCTGACATTTATAGGTGAGTAGTTAGTATTACAGTCATGCACTGTTGCCCCCACAGAACTGAAAATACCTCTCCGCACTTACACTGGAGGATGAGATGGTCAGGTACTTCAGTGCTACTGAAGTCAGCTCTGGCCATTCATTCATTTTGCCACTCCAATACACCAGAGGATCATCAAGCACTGACAGATGCTTGTTTTTGGCCAAATAGGCATCAACCATGCTCTGTGCTACATGCAGTCCTGATGACTCATCCACCTGTTCACAGGATTCATTGAGGTCACAGACTCCTACTTGAGAAAAGGCACCCCAAAATGGGTTAATGGCAACCTGGCTTGCTGACACCCCCACCACCCCACAGCCACCTTACTGGATGTGCTTAATCCACAGTCACCTTCAGCCTTGTTGTGCTGTGGTTTGCAGAACTTTGCACGTGACTTCTGTGCCCCATGAACCAATCGGACCAGCTGTTCCAGTCACATTTTTAACCTGATCAGGCCCTCCCTCCAGTAAGGATGCAATGCCATGTTTGTATCGAGGGTCCAGCATTGTTTCTATTCCCAATTCTGCACTTTGCTGAACAGTGGCGATGTGGCAATTGTGGTCGAATACTGTAAGCAAGTGTTTCAGTAATGCACTGCTTGACCTATCTGCAGACACATTAAGGCTAGGCTGCAGATTCAACAAAGTCTGCTTCAACACCTGCAGCAGTGGAATGGCTTGACTAATGGATGCAGTGTCACCACTCACTGCCTGTGTGGCATGTTCAAATGGCCTCAAAATTGATATCACTGAGTCCATGAGGTGCCACTGTTCAGTTGTCATAGACACTGAGGCCCCTGAACTGTCATGGCTAGTGTGCATTGCTAGGTATTCAGAGATGGCTTTGTACTATTCATACAACCACTCTGCCATGTAAAGTGTAGATTTCCAGCATGTGACAACTTCAAGCTTGAGGCAGTGCTTGGGGGGGCTGTTTTGAATCTGCAGCTGCCTAAGCTGGTCAAGGGCCTTTCCAAGGCATGCAAAGTGTGCACAGATGTGGCGTGCAACTGTCAGCATTTGCTTGATGTAATGGTGCTGCAGAAACTCCTGTGCCACAAGATTTAAACTGTGGGCCATGAACAGAACCCTCACAAAGCCACCATTGTTGATATATTTAACAACGTTTGATTCATTGTCACTAACCATAAAGCCAGCTTTTAGGGACAGGGGGCTGGATTTTCAAAGGCCATAGTATGATGCAAGGTGCTTGCATCAAACAAGTCTGACCCAAGAGGCACCTTGCACCAAGGGCTGCACCAAGTGCTATTTTCAAAGGCAGCCTGCATCACTCAGCAGGCTGCCTGTGCCAAAGGGTGCTAGCACCCGCCTTGCACCACAAAAGTGGCTGCGGCATGGTGCTGGAGGCTTGCAGCAGACCCAGGCTGCCTCAGCCCTCAAATGCCAATTTTCAAAGCTCTCCCCAGAAACTAAGTGCCAAGTACTGTTAGACCAGCAAAGGGCTTGTCTAATGGTACTTAGACATGTCCTGGGAGGGTCGTCTGGTATGTGCCACTGTGTGGTCTGCCCCGATCCATCTCCAAAGGGTGATCCCTGGTGAACTAGTGGTCCCCCTCCCCACCCCACTTTGCCTGTATAAAGCCTCCCTGGTGCTCTAGTGGCCCCTCCACCTGGCATGTAGTGCCCACAACCCCACACACCCCTAATCCATACCCGAGATTCGGTGACCAGCACAGCCCTCTGCACACCACCACGGCTAGCCACCGAATGAAGTGTCACAGTGCGTACTGTATATAGTACATGCTCTGACAGTTCATTTGGCAGCTGGCCATAGTGGTGTGAGGGAGACTGTGCCAGTCAGTGGATCTGGATATGGGAAGGGTGGGAGTGGAGAGGTGGGCACTCGTGCTAGGTGAAGAACCCTCGCTCCTGGAGTCCTGGTGTGTTTGGCCGTGAGGGTTCTGGTGGCACAGTGGTGTGGGAGGGCTCTAGCCAGCATCTTGCCCCTGTCTTTGGGTGCTGCAGACACCCTGCAGCTGTTGCAGTATTCTGGGTATGTGCGCCAACCATTTGGATGCACTGCCTCATGTGCCACACGCTCTGGGACTTAGGCAACAGGACCCTGTGGAATGGAAAATTGGGCACAGGGTCCCAGACACACCCATACTCGGCACAAGCAACTATTGTCGTAGCTTGTGTCGGGGCTTTGAATATGCGGCCCAAAGAGTACAGTCACTCATCAGTTTCTGTCAGTAGCAAGTCTAGCATGTTTTCACCTGTGTGGGACCTTGCTACACTGTGCATTGCATGCGTCACATGCTGTCTAATTCTGTGAAAATTGCTACCATGACAGTCTGACTTATTACACTGATTTCCAATCCTGCCAGCACAGACAACCCCCGGTACCTGTGTCCAATGTGCAGTAATACACAAATAGGAACTACCCAACATTTTGCCCCTTATCCACATATCCATACTTAAGTAAATGTATTGAGATGAGGAATGTTGAAGTGCATGTCTTACAGACTCTGTCACAGTCCGATATAACTCTGGGACAGCACGGGTGGAAAAGTAGCTCCTGGATGGGACTTTCCATTTGGGACAGGCACGTGCAGCAAAATGCCAGAATCTGGAATTCTCCACAAAGAAGAAGGTTGATTGCCAGCATTTCGACTACAGCAGCATTCAGATCATGTGACACCATATGATTTGGTATTGTGACACTTGGCCAGCTGGTTATGATTATTGTATGATATTGGTATTATAAATAAATGGTCAGTGTATGAAATGTCAGTCTGTGAGATTTGGCCCTTTAAATTAGGAGGTGTCAGCAGCTGAAAACCAGGATGTAATTAAACAAACCAGAAGGAAACAGTTAATTGGAACATCCTTCTAGAGAGACAGTTAATGGCCCCCATCACCTGCTGCTGCTTTTGAAGTTAGAACTTAAATATGAATTTTATTACATCAGGAAAGGACATCATTTAGCTGATTCCTGTTGGCTATCTCACACCAGGGTGACAGACTGCAGGGATGTAAACCTCAAAGGAACTGGTTGATCAAAGACTCAGAATTTGGGAAATGGGTTTTTGCTAATGTTCACATTATTTAAAATACTTCCTGGCAGTAAAATCATGTTTGTAGTTTTATATTCTAAAAGGACAAGCTAGATGACTCACAGAAGGGGTGTGGAGACACAGAGTTTAAACTGATACTTGTGTCTGAAATGTGGGACATATTTTTTTGGGCTCTTAAGAAACAAAGATCTCTAATTTAATGGCACTTACTGTGGTAATACATTAGATAGAAAAGGTGTAACTGTATTATGGTAGGAGTTTATTCTGTATTTTTCCTTGTTTTTTTTCTCTTATGTGATTGTGATGCTCTTTGATATTTGTTCTGTATTTTATCTTACTGTTTTTTATCCATTTTCAGTATACATATTCTTTAAGATTCTGCCCGGGTCTCCTCCATCATTTTTGCATGCGGAATGCCTTTATTTTTTAAGTCTAACAACTGTTCAAGGGCTTGATGGTGTTACTAAGCTTGGTAAAAGGTAAGAATGTACCTAAGGTTTTTTATAGAGTTTTAAGAGTTCATTTTGGACACCTGGTTAGGTGCCCTTAGGCGAAAGATATATTGCATTCCCCGAAGAGAATATTGTCTGAGCCTGTACATTTGGGTACACTAGCATAAGGTTCACAGTTTGAATCCCCCCATAGCTTGAGACTAAAGGTAATTCAGACCAAAAGCAGACAGGGGGGGTCACTCTGTCTGTTACCTGTTCACACTATCGTGCTCTGAGGTTGACACTGTGGGAGCAGAGGGCCTGACCTGTGGAGTGCATTTGTGACAGGTATTTCATGTTCTGGGCAAAAAGACTGTGCCACATGGGTTGCATTGTTACCCATTTTGCATGTGGCATGCCAAATGGCTCTGCTCTGCGAACTGCCATGGGTAGGGTGCTTTTGCCATAAGATGAGGGGTGTACAGGTGGCAAATCAACAACTGATGTTATTTTCCCTGTTTTAAGCATAGGGGTTGATGTACTAGAAACACTGCACAGATCACCACCACTGCTACTCTGACCACTACCTGACAATTCAAAATCCTCCTCCTCCTCCTCCTCCTCCTCATGCCTGTAGTAATCCTCCAGTGTTATTTTACCACTACTACAGAAATGGCTACTTAGGCTACTTCCAGTCAAGGAAGGGGACACCATGCTCAATAAGGTGGATGAGGGTGTACACCCCACTATGGCATTAGTTCCCCTCTGGTGCCAAGTCCACAGTGCCATATGCCTGCTCTTCAGATGTGTATGCTGGCCCCAGGTGCCCAGATGACTACCCTTTTTACCATGCCTGACATGTGCTTGGCAAACCTGGCAGATTGCCACTGTTTAATCACTTGAATCTTGTATGAACAAATCCCAAACGAGGGGTTTTGATGCCCTACTTTTCACATGTCCCTGATGCTGCATATTGGACTCCAGTTTTTTATTCACTGAAATGGGGGCTGTACTGCATGATTTCTGTTGTTGGGCTCACTTGGACTCTACCTGACCATCACAATCTATGACTAATTTTGGGTCATCATCATCAATAGACACAGCTACCTCACAGATTTGAGGAGGGGAGGATTTGATAACAAACTGTTTACACACAGCCACCTTTACTTTCTGTTTCTCCGGTTCCCAACTGGGGTCACTGAAATCATCATTATAATCATAATCCAGATCCACAAATTCAGCTTGGATGCTGTCCTGTGGAGAACATGTTCCAAGTTCAACCACAGCCTCAGTATGATCAGCCACTATTTTTTCTTCAACATTTGGAGGAAAGGAGGGAGAGAGGGGATATGATAGAGGCATGCAAGTATCTTACAGTTAGGAATAGGGTGCAGGAATACACTATTTTTAAGCAAAAAAGATGTTCCAGGACTAGAGGGCATGGGATGAAGTTGGAGGTAGGATGATTCAGAGGAAACATGAGGAAGAATTTCTTCACAGAATGGGTGATGGACAAGTGGAACACCCTGCCAGAGGAAGTGGTGGGGGCTGAAACATTCACAGGAATTAAGAATGCATGAGATAGACATAAAGGAATTCTGGAGGTCAGGGGTAAGGGGCAACAGACTTCTAGGAAAACATAAAGTGAACTTACAAGCACAAATGGGTAGACTGGGTGGGCCATAGACCTTTATCTGCTGACACTGTCTATGTATCTATGTATTTGAATCATTGGATGAACCAGGCATAACCTCAACAGCACTGAAAACATAAGATTGTAATTGTGAGTCATCGTCAGGATCAGAATCATGTTCAACTACTGTGGGGATGGAGATGGGGAGTGTGACATCAGCTACACTCTGACTCATGTTTTTGGACTCCACAAAATTTTGACAACCTGTTAACTTATCACAGGTAGAACTTGGGGCAATACTCATGCCATCACCAACTCCACTACCACCACCAGTGGGGACAACAGCATCTCCAACCATCATTGAAGCAAATGATTGCGCTGTGAAAAACACAGTCGGAGAAATCCCTTTACTGCCATCAACTATGACCTTATGCTGCTTACTACCATGCACACGCCCATGCCCACTCTTTCCACTGCCAGCAGTGCCATGGCCAGAAACATCTTTGCATGCAAGTCTCTTTGAGGGCATTTTTTGGGATTACACATAAAATGAACAACATATTTAGATTTCTGAACTTTGGGGTGGATGGGAAGTCAAAATGCAACAACTGTGGCTTACAGATGGAGATTGGGCCCTAGACAGATGCAGACACACAGATAGATGGAGATTGAGCACTCAAGAGATGCAGCCACACAGGCGCAACAACACCTTAAACAGTGGTCACAAATCTAAAACTGGAAAAATAATAATACTTTCTTTTGTGGTGGGGGAGGGACAGCTACAGTACCAATCCACTACCTAGATAGAACGAAGCAGTAAAAAATACCGCTGACGGATAAGAGATTCAGAGTGCTGCGATTACGGTGTGGTGCAATAAAATGTGTCTGACTTGGTGACATGCACAAACACACCCACACACTGAAGGTAATGAGCAGAAAATGTAACAGTTTCGTACACTACAACCAAATCTTTTCAACCGACTGAAAAAAGGCACAGCACCACAGCAAACAGCAGCAAATTATATAAACTTACTACAAGTATTACTGCGTGTACATGAACACACAAATACTAACACACTAGCTACCAAACAACAGTTAGAAAGACGGCCTTTCTCACTGTGAATCTCCCTTCACCACAGATCCGCCCCTCCCCCGAAGCACACTTCTGCAATGTCTGTCAGTGCACAGACTGAAGGTTCTAAATTACCATTCAAAATGCACACAAAAACAATAAACACTCGACGATATAAGCACAGGAGAGTTTCCTATAATCTATATACTCAATTTTGGACAAATAAATTGGCTCAAAAATGATTTTTAAAAGGTTGTTCAATGGTTTGATTCACAGAGCTCTGAGAGCAAACTGTCTCCTTCATTCCACTACACACTATGCAGAACTGAAGCTGTGCAGGACAAACTAGAGCCCATGTGACCTGCCATCACATGATTCACTGCAAACTTTGCCTCAAAGGCCAAAACAAGGGTGAAGTCAGCATGAAGTCCATAGGAAACAATTGGACTTGGCTTTAGAATTCAATGCCAAATGATTTGCTTTGCATTGCATAGTACTTAGCATAATTATGGTTATGATGCATAGTACAACACATAGCAAGGTGCATGGACTTCATCCACCACTAGTGGTGTATATGGCATGAGGGTATGAATTATGTCCCTATCAGCTTCCCATAGTGTATGTATGTACTGTATATGTCCATAATCTGTTTTCCTGGTATTCCTTGACTCATTCCTCCACAGTTGTCACCCATTCAGCTTTCTACCATGCCCACTAATAAGACCCTACTGGTGTGACTTATAATCAGCTCTTCTACCCATATTTCTTACTTAATGGCCTTACCCACCACACCCCTATCCAAATCTTTTTGGTTTCCTAGTGTTTGTTAAAAACACACTTCAGCACTTCTTTTCTAAAATCCAGCCATGTTTTGGTCTGCAGCATGCGAGTGCGCATGCACACACACACACACACACACACACACACACACACACACATCCAGTGGGTTGGGCTAACACATGTCATCACCATTGCCCACTCTCTTCCACTGATGGCACTCATGACCTGGGTCTATGCAGCATACAGGTAGGGGGGCTGAATTTTGGAACTTGCACAGTACTGTGTGTTTAGCCTGATGTCCAGCACCCAGCACCACTGCTTTTCTTATACATGTTGAGCCCACAATGTTCCATCCAATTTCCACTGGTAATGGCTATGTCCCACTGTCTGTCTTGCTCCTCATGTGTGATGCACTACACACCATTACAGTGTGTGCATGGTGTCTGGGTTGCTCAACAGGCCATGTCTAGGTGGAGGGGAGCAACAGGAGTGGGCCACAGAGTTGTGACACACTTGTCAGGCCTTTTTATGTGCACCACCATGTGAGTTTACAGTATGATGCTGTCCTATTTAAGGTGTGCGAAGTCAGCAAATTTCATTCTGCATAATATTTCTTGGAGTTTCAACTTTCTGCAAAATTGTGCGCCATGTGAAATTACTGACTTTACTTCTTTTGTGCCACTGTCTGGGCCATTACTGTTACATGAAATGACAATGTTGCCGGAAAAATTTGCACTTGATATGAAATTTCGCACTGCAGTATGGGATAGGATGTCATCTGATGCTCTAAGGGGTTACATGCTGTTGAATAGCCTATAGGAAGCTGAGTAGGTCATGTCTGAGTATAGTGTAGTTGAGAGTCATTTTGTTAGTCTAATTGATCATAAAAACCTGTTAAAACATAAAACAAATTCCATTTGAACAAAATTTTGATCAAAATTTGTGAGTTACTTCTAGTGGAGAGAGACTAAAAGAGCTTTTTTTTTCTTTATCTGTTTACCTCCTTTCTTCAACCAGATGTCCCCTGTTCCTTTGGACCCCACATTGCTCCTCTGACTACTGGCCATCCTCTTTCCTGGGTCCCTTCCTCACATTGCAGCCAACTCCTGAGGGGTATCCCGGTGTATCCCTTTCACTGGGTGGGTCCCTCTTCTCTGAGGGTGAAGGCACCAGCAGGGGGAATACCAGCTCACTGACTATTAGGTCCCCCAGGAGTGCTGCTGAGGTGAGGAGGGCCCCCTTTGGGGGTTCCGGTGGTGTTGTGGAGCAGGGCAGTCGTCATCCGGCAGACACCTGGCATTTTTCTGGTTTCCTGGTCCACACATTATTGTGTCACTCATGCAGTGCCCCTGGTCTCCACCGTGAGCCGCTGCTGAGTCAGGCAATGCAGTCCCCCCACCCCTGAAGAGGAGAGTAGTCCTCCGGATGCTCAATTCTCTTTGTCCCTGTCGACCCTCAGTGTCCCGAGTCAGTTCCCGAACCTGGGTCGCCGGTGTGGGTCAAGATAAGGTGCCAGCACCTCAACCCTCTATGCCACCGGGCCAGCTGACTAAAAGAGCTTAATATGTACACCCTCAAGGAAAGGAGGGAGAGGGGAAGATGATAGAAACTTTCAAGTACCTCAAGGGAATCAACAAAGTCCAAAATGGTAGCATCTTTCAGAAAAAAGAGATGCACAAGAACAAGGGGGCACAACTTGAAGATGGGGAATGACTCAAGGAAAACATTCAGAAGTATTTTTTCACAGATAGGGTGGGGGATGCATGGAACAGCCTTCCTGAGGAGGTTGTGGGGTCAAAAACAGTGGGGGAATTTAAGAATGCATGGGACAGACATAAGGCAATTCTAGTGGGAGGTAGGAGGAAGTAGGCTGTTGGTAAAACTAGGATCTGCAGCTTATCCGATAGGTAAGGAAATGGGCAGACTAGGTGGGCCAGTCGGTCCTTATCTGCCATCAAAGTCTATGTTTTTAATTTTTTATGTATTGTGGATACACAGTATTTTTTTTTGTATTCACTTATCGATTAGACAGTGTAAAGTACATTTTTCAGATTCTGCATTTTGTGGCTGTGTATGGTGTGTAGGGGAAGGGAGCAACAGCCCTGTAGGAGGCTAGGTTCAATCAAGATCTGTAGTTTTTTTTTCTTTTTTCTCTTAGTTAAGCAGTGTTTTTTGTGGTATATGTTGTTTCTGTTTCTTTTCTTGTCATATTTCCCACTGCTATATTAAATCCCTGTGCATTTTGTGTGTGAAATACAGATTCAGTGTTCAGTTTCACTTGTCAGACTTCCCCATGCTAGGAAACCAGACCTGTGTTTTGGGCATATAAAATATCGATTCAGCATGCAGTTTCACTTGCCAGATGTCCTTGTGATAGAAAAAAAAACAAGACCTGTGCTTTCGGCTTATAAAATACTGATTCAGTGTTCAGTTTCACTTGCAAGATTTCCCTGTGCTAAAAAAACAGACCTCTGTTTTGGGTGTATAAAATACAGATTCTGTGTTCAGTTTCACTTGCCAGATTTCCCTGTGCTAGGAAATCAGATCTGTGTTTTGGGTGTATAACATACAGATTCAGTGTGCAGTTTCACTTGCCATATTTCCCTTTGCCAGAAAACAAGACCAGTGCTTTTGGCATATAAAAATACAGATTCAGTGATCAGTTTCACTTGCGAGATTTCCGTGCTAGAAAACCAGAACAGTGTTTTGGGCATATAAAATATAGCTTCAGTGTGCAGTTTCATTTGCCAGTTGAAGTATTATCAGTGTTGTGATCTATAAAGAAGAAAACCTTACCGTTAAAACACAAACAGGAATCATGACTGGCAAAAAATGGGTGGGAAAAGGGATGGGTGCCCGTGCGTCAGGGAAGAGGGTTGATAAATCAAACGTGCCAATTAATACTCTACTACCAACATCAATCACTTCACTTGGAAGTTGAGGAGCGAAAGAGGCCAAGGCCCATTTGTAGCTCCTTAGAACATGAAATAATAGTTCAATCTTTCCCCTGTTGCTATGTACTTATCAAGATTATTTTTAAATGTATTTTTATTATTACTAATTATAATTTCCTCACGTAATCTGTTCCAAAGGTTTGCAGATCTTACAGTATAAAATAATTTTCTTTTGTTTGATTTGTATCTGTTCACTTCAGCTTGTAATGGGTGGCCCCTTGTATTGAATTGTGAGCTTTTATATTCAATTTCTAGTTCAGTCATGAGCACAGGGTCATTCATAATGTCATGAAAAAAAAATGTCACCCTTTCTTCTTAACTCTAAACTATATAAACCCATGCTGTTAAGTCATTCGTTGTATGACTTGCCTGCATTGCTATTAATTAGTTGTGTGTATCTCTGTTGCACTTTTTCTATTCTAATTATTTCATTTTTATTGTGAGGGTTCTATAAACAAGTACCATAATCCATCTGGGGTCTTACATAAGATAAGTACAGTGGCATTAGGACTTCCTTGAATCGACTTTTGATATTTATTTTTATTGATAAAATCATATGGTTGGTGTTTGCAATAATATTTGTACAATGTTGTTTGAAATTAAGCTTATTATCCAACATGATACCTATATCTTTTTCCGTATTTTTTTGTCTGGATATTGTTATCATATAACTGATAGTTGTGTGCAGGATTTAGTCTCCCCAAGTGCAACACGCAACATTTATCAATATTTAATTTCATACCCATTTTAAGGTCCAATCAGCAATTACATTTATACCCTTTTGTATTATGAATCTTTCTTTTACTGTATCACAGGGCCTGCTAATCTTGGTGTCATCTGCATACTTGATTATATTATTACTTACCTTATCCTCATGATTGGCAATAAAAATCTAAAAAAGTATTGGTCCCAACACTGATCCCTGTGGGACACCACTGGTGACATTAGCCTGAGTTGACGAGTAGCCCCTTATGGTGACTATCTGTTTCCTATCCCTTAACCAGTTTATAACCATCTCACTATTTATTGGTCTAGTTCATATTTATTTATCAACTATTGCCCCATGTGAAACAAGGTCAAAGGCCTTACTGTAATGAAACAGAATGATGTAGACTGCCAGAGTCCAATAATTTATTTTTTATCATATGCGATTTTTATTGAGTTTTAGGTTTTTTATAATACCCAACAATATTATCCACTGTAGCTTGACAATAACAAACACAGGAGTTAGGTTCCACTATCACCTATGCATTGTTTCTAAGTTACAATTGACTTGCACTGTTGCAGAATTAACTTTAATCAATATACAGTAGATGATATTATAACTGATCTGGAGAGTGAAATGCTTACACCTCCTATTATAAGTACAGGAGAACAATGCAATCTTATCAGGATGTCTGGTGAGTAATCACTGGTGGGGAGGATTTGCAGGTGGAGAAGGGAGTTTACATAGATCAGACTGCAAGTATGGTTACCATTTGGATTGATAGTATGCCAGATTCTCTCCTTGTGTGTATGGCAATCTTTCAAAAATAGCTATCTTGCCAGTGCTGCATGCCATGACGTCTGAGTGGGAAGAGCTATTTGGTGCTAGTGAGAAAATAGCAGGCGTTTAGCTTCTAAGAGGGCTGAGATGATCCAATCTTGGAGCAGTCTCGGGAAGTGGGGTAGAGAGGTGGTATCTCCTAGTAGAAGTTTAGGGTCGTTGAGGGTTACAGGAGCTTTATGTACATTGGAGAGGTCCACCGCCACCATGTTCCACCATGATGTAAGATGTGAGCATGTCCAAAGAATGTGCAAGAGGTGGGCATTGGACTGGGAGCATCTCCAATAGTGCTTGTGGTTAAGCAGGCCTCTCGTATGAAGAGCTACCAGGGTATGGTGTCAAAACATCAAGATTTTTAGTTGCAGGAACAGGCTTTTAGTGTCTCTATATACTTGGTGTGCATTTTTAAGATAGGTATCTCACTGACTCTGTGAGATGGGGGAAGCCAAGTATGTTTCCCACCACTGTTTACATGTCGATGTAACAGTTGGTTGGGAGTCTCTCCATGTAGTATAAAAGCACCCCAGTAGGCCCTTAGTAGTAGGATGTTTATGTAGGGTATGCAACCACTGCCATGGTGTTGGTTGACATTGGTTATTAAGGAGAGGTTGAAGAATGCTACATAGTTGAAGATATTTCCAAAGATCTTTATGTGGGATGCTAAATTTAGCTTGGAGTTGTGTAAAGGACAATATTTGCTGCACCCCAGGTGATCATATATCCTGTACTAATCTGATTCCGGTACTCTGCCATGAGGGCCAGTAAAATGGTGTTCCATCAATTTGGAATAGGGTATTGTGCCAAAGTGGAGCATACCTGAGTGGAGGGGACCATGCCTGATTTTGTGTGTATGTTTTGAGTTTTAGCATTTTCCATGCCTTGTCCGTATTAGCGATCATAGGGAGCAGGGATAATGGCAAAGAAAATTTAAATGCGAGAAGGCTAAATAGAGGAACGCCACCAGCCGTATCTGTTTTGAGTTGCACCCAAAGTGGCGGGCCTGTTTTGTTGGGTATGAACCATTTTGTCACCTGTGCTTCCATATGAGCAAGGTGATACCCTAGGAACCAGGGGACATTAAAGCCCCCTTGTGACCAGTGTGCCCTCAATTTTTGTTTACTCATTCTGGGGGGTCTATTATCCCAGAGATATGTTGATATTCATTGTTCTATAGTCGTAAATAACTTAGGGGAAAGTGAGATGGGCAGATTGTTGAAAAGATACAGGAGTTGAGGAAACAAGAGCATACATATAACAGCCACCAGACCTGGGAGAAAAAGCTGTAGTTTACCTCTCTATCTCTATTATGGGCTGAGTGAGTAGAGGGAGAAAGTGATGGATTCCGGTGCAGACCAATTAGTGGGAATCTGAATACCAAGGTATGTAAAGCCCTGGGCAGCCCATGTAAGATCAGTACCTTGCAAACAATCATTTGTGCACCCGATGTTGAGGGGAGCTACGGTAGTTTTCCTATGGTTCACTTTTAGACTGGATAGGGCAGCAACATTTTCAAGAACTTTAAGGGTTGCAGGGAGGGACTGAAGGGGGTTGGACAAGATCAAATGGAGGTCGTCGGCATAGGCTGCAACCAAATAGGTATGCCCTGCCACCCTAATACCATGGCTCTGGGGAGAAGCTACCAGGGCCTGGATCAATGGGTCCAAGGCCACCAGAAAAAGGAGGGGAGAAAGGGGTCATCCTTGTCTTGTATCTCTATTAAGTAGGAAAGGAGAAGGTATGTCACTATTGGTGAGGATACATGCTGTGGGGGAACAGTATAGTGTAGGAATCCATTGCCAGAATTGTGCCCCGAAACCATAAATATCCAATATTTTGTGAAGGTAGGACCATTGGATGGAATCAAATGCCTTTGAGAACTCTACAGCCATGGTAGCCATCGGGGATGTGGCTCTGGATGCAAACCACTTGAGAGTCAGTAAAAGCCTAGTATTATCGGTTCCAGACTTGCCATTCAAAAAACCCACTTGTGTGGAATGAATGATGGATGGAAGAATAACCATCATTCTAGAGGCCAGTGCCTTAGCTAGAATTTCTGTATCGACCGATAATAAAGATATCAGCCTATAACTGGCACAATCCATGGGATCAAGTGATTTTTTGGGGAGCAAGGTAATCAGGGCATCCTGCATTGAAGGTGGGAGAGATCCAGCCATGTGAGAGGCTTGCAGAGCCGACTTAAGGGGTTGTAGGATGTCAGGCCCCATGGTTTGGTATAGCTCCATGGACATGCCATTTGGCCCAGGAGCTTTCCCATAGGCCATATTAGAAAGTGCAATGTGAAGTTCTTCACAGGAAAGAGGGGCATCAAGGAGGGCTATTTGGTCTGGGGTAAGGGTCAGCACAGGAGTTTGTGCTATAAAGGCGGATATAGCCTGGGAAAGCTGAGCTCCTGTCATAGAGGACTGGGATTGATAAAGGTTTTCATAAAACCTTTTCATGGTATTGTTAATGCTTTGCGGGCTCAAGATGGGTGTTCCAGAGGGAGAGCATAGTGCTAGGATTTTGGTTGCCGCCCATTGTTGATGGAGATGAAAGGCAAGAAGCCAGCCTTCTTTTCACTGTCCCAGTACGTTTGCTTGGACCTAAGTAGGAGCCATTCTGCTTTGTGGTAAAGAATGGTATTAATCTGATACTTTAATCCTACAATTTGTTGGAGCAATGTGTGATCTACTGGGGTCAGAGGGACTTTTTTGAAGCGTTGTTCTAACACATAAAGATCTGTTTGCAGTTTAGATAACTGCAATTTCTGAGCTTTATCCCGGGCAGCAGAGAAGGCAATAATATGACCCCAAATGACTGCTTTGAATGCCTCCCATACTGTTCCAGAGGAAATGCCACAGTCATAATTAAGGGCGAAGTAATCCTTTGTTACTTGCGTCAACATAGAGCAGAAACTTGGGTCTTTAAACAAGAGCGGGTTACATCGCCATCTGACCTAATGGGGGAGACTATCTGGAGCAGTATAGGAGATTTGGACAGTTGCATGATCTGAAATAAGGAGCAACCCAGTGGCAGAGTCTGAGATACCTCTGGCTGCCAGGTCATTGGCAAGCCATAGGTTGATCCGGCTTTGGGAACCATGGGGTGCAGAGTAAAATGTGTCATCCTGGCCTGTGGGATGATCTCTGCACCAGATATCTACTAGGGCCCATTCCTCCATCATATCCTGCAATGACTGTCTGCCTTTAGGTGTAACATGGGGTGTGGGGTGAGATTTATCTTGAAAAATATCATTAACTATATTGAAATCACCACCGAGCACTACAGGGATAGGTGTCCCATCAGGGTTTAGTGCGGCAAGAGCTTGGCTTATTTCTGGGAAAAAGTTGATATGGTCAAGGTTTGGCATGTATAGATTCCCTAGCAGCATGGAACTCCCTGGTGAGAATCGCTTCACCACTACCCAACGTCCCGGGGTGCCCTTTTTAACATTCTCCACTTTCCATATGGATGCACACTTAAGAAGAATAGCCAGCCCCTAAGTTTTATTTGCAGCAGAACTTGCCACCACTTCTCCTACCCAAGATTTATTGAGCCATGAAGTGGCTCTCTACAGTAGATGTGTTTCTTGTAATAATGCAATATCCGCATGAAGGGAGCGCAGCTGCTGCAGTACTTTTGTGCGCTTAACTGGGTGGTTCAACCCTTTGACATTCCATGACACCCAGTGGAATGCAATTGGTATAGGAGCATCTGCAGCCTTAATGTAAGGTAATGAATGAGAGGTACTCACTGTGGTCCAACAAGAGGGAGGGGATGAACTTACCATGTTGTCATTGGGTAATAGCACCCAAGCCAAAATAACACTGCAAATCCATAGAACCCACCACAAGGAGTTGTAAGCATTACTGAATCAAAGATCAAGTGTTGACTGAGGTTCAAGATAAACTGTGTAAGAAAGAAACAAACAGTTAAACAACTATAAAGATTAATATCTCTCTCAAATAGCTTCAACAGCAATTATGCTATGATTGTGGTGGTCAAGGCAAATGAGGGTAGACTGCTACTCTACAGCTATGCTCAATCCAACACTCAAAAAGGGTTATAATGTGGAAGTCCAATCAGGAAGACCTTCCTGCACCGAGAGCCCTCTGAGGTCAGACCTCTCGATCTCGGGGGGGGGGTATAATATGGGGAAAAGAGGAAGATGGTGGGTTCACCCACCTACCAGTAAGCTTCAGTTTTAACTGTGAGACAACAGGCCTGAAAGGTAAACTGTGACTCAGGCTACCAGGGGAGAGAGAAGGAACATTCTCCATGTATAAGGAGAAAGGAAGGGGGGGCTAGAATGAAGTGACCCTTCTGAAAGCAGGTAATGCTCTTGAGCCAGTGAACGGCAGTGGGAGAGGATGTGCCCAGATCTGGTTCAGACAAATACTGGACCACTACAACATGCAAGAGTGGCCTTATGGTGGGAGTACGTAGATCCTCTGGTAATCGATCCTTCAGCCTGCTCAGGAGTAACCTGTGCAGGAGTTCCAGAGTTCAGGGTAGTGCTAGCGGCAGCTGCAGCATAGGAAATCAGACCAGGTTTAATTGGCGATATTTCATCCAGCACTTTGACCAATGAGGTATCTGGGAAGTCTGCCCAATCTGTCGGATGAGTGATGTCCATGTCCTGGGACTCCGAGTCCCTTGGTGCCACAGCAGTAGGAGAATCTTTTCTGCTAATCTTTGCAGGAGGGTCTGCAAGGTATTTACTGGGTGAGTATTGTGGCCCACGTCTGGCACATTGGCGAGATTTAGTGAAAGTGTTGGCATCTCACTGGGGTAAAGAAGCTGGTAGGCATACCTCTCAACTGTCACACATTATGAGGTATGTCACTCATTTTCCCCTCAGAAATTCTTTGTCCCACATGGCTAAGGTGATATTCCACATTTCCCACTGAGACTTTAAAGCAGAAATTCATAATACTCTATTACGTTCAGTTATCTGCAAACATTAAGAACATTAGTGCACTGACAGCCATAGTGTTCTGAGATTGCAGTGCCAAGCTTGAAGATACGTCACACATTTTGGTCATTTGTCACACATGTTGTCACACATTTTCATGAAGAAAGGTTGAGAGGTATGCTGGTAAGGACTGTTTTGATGCAGCTGATGTGGCCAGGTTTGGAAAGGAGACTATTAGCTGTGGGGGACCCATCTGAGGTTGGACTGGGTAAGCTGGTCCATCAGGTAAATTGTTCCCCCGGACTCTTACAAGAGAAGAGTTGTTCCTAATACAGACCTCAGCAGAAGATGGCTCCCATAGCCTTCTGGGAGTTGTAGTCGGTAAAGGCAGTGAAGGCCAGTACTTTGCTAGCCAGCATTCTAGCTCTTTTGGCTGATCCACAATCACTTCCCTCCCTTCCTTAGATACCTGCAATCTGGTAAGGTTTTTAAATTTAAATCTGAAATTGTGCTGGTATAAGAAATGTTTCAAGGGGCCAAAAGCCCTTCTTTTAGCTGTGGTTTCCTGAGCAAAGTCCTGGTATATTGGAACTTGGGTCCCTTGCCAGTGGAGCTCCCCAACATCTCTGGCAACTCGAAGTATCCTTTCCTTTGTGGAGTAGCGGAGCAAATAGGCAACCACTGGTCTTGCCGAGTTCACTAACTTATTGGGCTGCATAGTCACATGGTGCACCCACTCTACATCTATAGGGCCCCTCCAACAGTCCTCTAGTATAAGGGGAAGATTGTCATTTAAAAACATTTCCATTGACTGACCCTCTGCCCCTTCAGGCAGGCCAATAATTTTAAGATTGTTACGCCTGCCTCAGTTTTCCTGATCCACAGTTCTGTCCCAGAGAGCTGCCAGGCATGCCTCCTGCTGATGCAGGCGTTGTCACATTTGTTTCTGCTGCATCTCACAAGTTTCAATCCTTTGTTCAGAAACATTCATGCGGTCTTGGAGCTGGTGAACTTCAGTAACTCTACCTGCCAAGGTTGAACTGATACCATCTTTGCGTAGCAAGACTGTTTCCAGCATTTTTGTCATGGTTTGTAGAGAGTCCCCTACCGAAGCTGGCTGTGGTGTCGCTGAATTAGTAGGGTAGGCAGGTTAAACAGCCAGAGCACTTGTTGGTGGATCCTTGGTGGCAGGGGCCAAGGAGTTGAGAGGTAATCTGGTCCACATCTGTAGTCGTCCTGTAGTTAGGCAGAGGAGTGTGGTTACGCTGATGGTAGCCTCAGAATTGTGATTGTGGCCTGAGCAGCCTAGCTAGGCCAGAGGTAGTACAGAAAATGGCACCACAGGCTGTGAGAAAGCATCAAGAATTTTAACAAAAGGAGTGCGCCACCTGTGCATTAAGTCACATTTTGGGGGAAACTCCATGGGATCGAGGCATCCAAGCTCTGAAAGAGTTCAGGCAGGGGAGAGCTCTCAGATTAAGCTGCCATCATGTTGGTGGCTAAACCACACACCCCCAGAGTCCAATAATTTGCTAACCTTGTCATAGAAGCATATATTTGTGGTGCAGGATCTACCTCTTTGAAACCCATGTTGATTTGGGTCAAACATTGATACTGTATTTAAATGGCCCACTATTTTATTTTTATTTATCAATGTCTGAGCACATGTCATCAACAGTTCCTGTGGGCTTAGGGGCAAATAACAGTGAGAGTACTGGAGCTGTTAGCAGTGGTGGCATATCTGTCACAAAATCTGTCAAAGCTAAATCGGTGGCGGCAATGATGGTGGGTGAGGTGACACCTTAGGAGAAAAGTAGCAGTGCCGCAAATACCAGCAGGCAGGAAACAGTGGAAGAGAAGAATGCAGTCTGGGTACTCATGGGTGGTACTGATGGTTATGGTTCTGGAGCAGACAGTGTTGAGACAGTGGTAAATACTAAAGATGTAGAGAATATGGTTGAGACTGCACACATACAGGTTGAGGAGGACATACATGTTGAAGAGAATGAGAGCACTGTTGATGATTATGTTGATGCTTTGCAGGATCCACTTTGGGAGCCAGACAGCAAAAAACACAAGTCATATGATTCAGATGTTGCCTAGGAGGATGTTGCATCCAGTACAGTCACAGCTAGTAAAGAAGGCACACCTAATATTTTTGATGTGCTGAAATCATCTCAAAAAAACAATGTCGCTACACCTTACCCTCCACTGTCACAGTCCTCATAGCACCATGGAAAAATAAGGGTAATTAAATCCCCTGCGTGGAATTTCTATGTTCTTGACCCTATTGATGAATCAGTTGCAATCTGTCAGCTCTGTCAAGCGCAGGTAAGCAAGGTTAAAAATGGAAGCCATCTAGGCACTGATAGGCAACTCACCCACCTCAAAAACAGACACCCTGCATGCGGGTGTCAGCATGAAAAGAAAGGTAGTGGTGGAGTTAACAGCATCAGTCCAGTTGAGAAAGTGGTTGGAGGGTCCACAATGTAAAATGCTGTGGACTACTTAGCAGAGGAGCATAATTCCATTCTGTCTAGTAGTATTGGGCATAGCAGTAGTGCTACTAGCACCACCCCTTTGAGTCATAGAAGCATAGTCACTGTATTGCATAATGCAGCTAAAGTTAGTACTGAAGCACCAGCATAGCATCCCAACAATGCCACCGCAATGATTAAAGTTGTTTGCTCCAACTACACAAAGAAAGGTCCAGCCCACACTTCAGGCCATGCTTGATTGTAATATAAAATTCCCACCAAATCATGTGACTGCAAGGGAACTCAATGCAGCAGCAGCTGAAATGTTGGCAAGTGATCTCTTGCCATACTCCTTTGTTGAGAATGCTGGTTTCTGGCAGTTCATGGACTGTGCATGTCCCAAATGGCAGATACCATCCCAAACATACTTTGCAAAATGTGCTATTCTGGAACTATATGGTAGAGTACCAGATATGTTAAGTCATGCCATTATTCATTGAGCAATGCCTTATATACATCTGAGTATGGATATGTGGACTAGTGGCAAAACAGCTGGCAGTTCATATTTGTGCATTACAGGTCACTGGGCACAGATATCTGGGTACTGCTCAACTTGAGCAGTGGCAAAAGTTGCAGAAAGGCAAGTTGTGGAGGTAGCAACACTCCAGGTCTTCGCCAGCATACCACACTGAAGATTAAAAGCATAGTGGGGTCACATATGGGTGAGAAGATGCTCGAAACACTTCTTTTGGGAATTGATGAGTGGCTCCAACCACATTCATTGAAGGCAGATTTTATTCTCAGTGATAATGGATCTAATGTCATCAAGTGCATTAGTGATGGTGTTTTTTTCAGGGAGCCATGTCTGACTCACTGTCTGAATCTCGTCATCCAGCAGTTTCTCAACCATCCGGACATTAGGGAGATTTTGTCTGTTGCACACCACATCTGTATGCACTTTGCATGGTCTAGAAAGGCACATGATCTGCTGCGTGAGCTGCAGTTTTGCAACAACTTGCCTCAGCAATGCTTGAAAATTGATGTGGTGGCAAGAGGGAATGCCACCATGTACATGCTGGATCACTTCTGCAAGCAGTACAAGGTGATTTCTGGATATATACTGGTACATACTAGCTGGGACAGTACTGGTGCATCCATGAGTCTCACAACAGAACACTGGTAGCAGATAGATGGACTTGTTATTCTCAGGCCATTCAAACATGCCACGTAGGTCATGAGTGCCGACAGTGCCTGTATGAGTCAGGCAATTCCACTTCTGCGTGTCCTGAGGCAAACACTGTTGAATGTCCAGCAACAGCTTGAAGCTGGTGTTGACCTTGATACTTGTGACTTGATGGATCACATGCTGAATGTGTTTCAGTCCAACACACATATTAATGGAATTCTGCACTCTGAAGAGTTTGGCATCGCCACAATGCTTGACTCACAATATAAATGTGGTGCGGCTTTAATCATTGAAGATGGGTGCCAGCAGGTTTAAAAGTTGATAGACCTTCTGATAAGAAGGGTATGTGGTGTGCAGATGCGAATAAACACAACATGTACAGAAGAAGTTAAAACATGACAGAGCAGATAGACCTGGTGTTGCTAACATCACACAGGTCTCAAATTCAAATGTTTCTTCCAAAACCTGTACCATGAATGAACAAAATAATAATCCCATTTGGGATGTCTTAAGTTAGGTGGGTATGGCAGACATGCAAGATAATGAGGAGGAGGCTGATGATGAATCGGCAGGAATGCAAGCAGTACAATGCATGATTGATGCGTATCTTGTGGACACAAGGCACCTAAACATTGGAGATGAACCCCTGATGTACTGAAGCACAAAGGACTCTGATTGGCCAGCAATGACATAGGTGGCCATGAAGTACCTGAGTTGTCAAGCATCGTGTGTAAGTGTTGAGCATGTATTTAGTTCAGCTGGTGCCATAGTGCGGCACAGGTGCACCAGTTTGTCACCAAAAAATGTTAGCTTATTAGCATTTATTAAAATTAATCAAGGATACATTCCAACAAAGTCAGTAATGTCTGTGTTCAAGCCACATGACAGCAGTGAGGAGGAAGAGGAAGGTGCTGTCAGCACACTCAGTAGTAGGAGCAAAAGTGAGGTGGGAGGAGCAGTATTGGAGAGAGTTTCCATCTGGTTACTGCTCCAGTCTGGAGGACTGTGAGGGCTGCTTCCTTGCGGATGTTGATTAAAATGCTGCCTGATTTTTCAGTCATTGGTTCTCGGCAGTATAAACATTTTAATTATCACCTGTTCTGTTACTTTATTTTCATTCATATGTTGATGTCGTGATAAGTTATTTCTTTATTTTGACTAATGTCTAAACACTCCCCATGCAAAATGTTCTGCTGTTTTTGTCTGCTGCCAAATTCAGTGTCTATCACACAATTCAACACCACAGACATTTCTTGCTGCTCTACATGGCACCATACTGTACAGCACTTATTCATCTTCCTCCACCAGTGGACTGGGTTGTTCTGTCATATTCAGTGATAAATGCCATTGTTCAATCCAGATTGATGCAAAATTACAAATGGCTCCTGGCCTCACCACCAGTCTCCATCCTTACATAACTGTGTTTCTGATGCTACTATTGCTCCTGATGGAGTACTGTCTACCACCACCAGACTGTGATGTCCGCATAACATACCTGCTCCATACTGAGGGACATATCACTGCTTCATCAGCCTCCTGCTCCTATTCTACTGTCGCCTACTTGTGTTGCTCCTTCATGATCAGGCACAAACATGATGGTTTGTCATCTACATACATTGTGATGCAACATAAAAATGCAATTTCAAAACTCATTATAATAAAACAGTTGTGACGCTGCTCTTCAGATTAATATGAGTGACATCATCAAGCGCCACAGGTTTGCAAAGCAACAGCAGTTCCAACAGCAACATATGATGATAACATACGATATCACAGCCAGCATCGCTAATACTCAAGTAATGGTAAGTATTTTGTTTTGTTTTGTTTTTTTAAATCATCTTCTTCACTGTATCACAATAATATTGTTTTGATTTCACAGGTCAACGTGGCTGTGCTTCTGCTTCATCATGATCTTTACTATCTGCCTTTGATACATTGGCCCAGATATTCAAAAGGGTTGCGCCATGCGAACAGGGTTGCGCGTGCGCAACTCCAAAAATGCGCCATTCTGCAATATTCAGAAGGGGCCAGTTGCGCCACCGAAAACATGCTGAGCAACAGCGCAATGGAAATGAAGGCATGCGCAACTGAAGGGGCGGGTCCATGCATAAAAGTGCGCAATGCGATATCCGAACATTTCTGCGCAATGCGCAAGAGTGGCGTGCCGGAAGTTGCAAGAGACCGGATTTGAGCCAAAATAAAAAGGCTCAAGGAAGTGGGCGCAAGAACTCTAGCAGGCCGCAAACTGGGGAGAGAGAGAGAGAGAGAGAGAGAGAGAAGAGTGAGACAGGAGCTGGAAGGGCAGAGAGGACAGTGGGTCCAGGAGGACAGAGAGGCCAGTGGGGGTGCCTGGTGCAGTGGAAGCAGCAGTGGGGGCAGCGGGGGTAACACAGGAACAGCAGCCGGGGGGGCAGAAGCCAGGGAGATGGACAGTGTCAGCTTCCACATGGAAGCTGTAATGAGGGGGGTGAGACACTATGCTGCAGGGGGTCGTGGCCGCGGAGGGGCCCGGCGGCGGTATGCCCCCGACAGGTGGTATCGTGCCCGCATCAGCTTCGAGCTGTACACAGATGTCGAGATTGTGGCCTGGTACCGCCTGAACAGGGCAATACTGAGACGGCTCTGTGAGCTGTGCAGTGATGTGATGCAGGCACCCTCACGACGGAGTCATGCTCTGTCCGTGGAGACCAAGGTGACAGCCTGCATGTGCCTGCTCACCACGGGCACCTTCCAGAGGCCGACAGGGGACACCACAGGCATTACACAGTTGGCCATGTCACGCATCCTCACCCAATTCCTCAGCGCACTGCTGCCTCATGCTGCGGAGTACATCCATTTCCCCAGCACCGCGGCAGAGCGCACAACAAACATGCAGGAGTTCCACAGGGTAGCACATATGCCTGGCATGCTAGGGGCCATAGACTGCACCCATGTGGCCATTCGCACGCCACCTGGCCCCGACGGCCATGCTTATCGGAACCAAAAGGGCTTTTCCAGTGTCAACTGCCAGGTGGTGTGTGATGTCACTGGGCGCATCATCAATGTCTGTGCCACACACCCTGGCGGAGCACATGATGCCTTCATATGGCACCAGTCTGCACTGTGCCATCGATTCGAGAGTGGGAACATCCCCACGGGTCATCTAGTGGGTGAGTACACATGTATGGAATGCAAAATCTGTGCAAGGGTGGGAATGACACAGGTGCCATGGTAGTGGCACACAAGGATATGGGCAATATGGACCTGACATGACACTGATCTCCACTATCTCCACACAGGTGACTGCGGATACCCACTCCGTCCCTGGCTGCTCACACCATACCAGCACCCCACGACCCCAGCGCAGCTCAGTTTCAATGAGGCACATGCCGCAACACGTAACATCATAGAGCGGGTGTTTGGGATGCTCAAGGCACACTTCCGATGCCTGGACACCTCCGGCGGAGTCCTACAGTACAGCCCCAAAAGGCCTGTGGGATATTCCTGGCCTGTTGCATCCTGCACAACATGGCCAAAGACCATGGAATAGCCGTGACAGGTCCAAGAGGGACAGCGATGGGGACCCAGTGGCGCCGGTGATGTGGGTGATAAGCAGCCCCCTAGGACGGAGGGACCCCGACTGACCCGCGGCCCAGCTGCACCAGGACACCATTGCAGAAGAGCACTACGCCCAACACAGGTAAGTCAAGGGACATGTGCAGGCAACACTGTCCATGCGCAAACCACAGGCACACAGGGAACACACCGTGCATGAAGGTCAGGGGAGTTGAAGGGTCCAGGCATACCAACACACCATCAGAGAGGGGTGAGCACCATATGGACACACACACAACCAGGCAGCATACAGGGCAGCAGCACAGCACTGCGAAATGACACTGCCAACACACAGCACCACCAACCACCCCACCACCTGGACTGTCCACGACGTAGTGTCAGGACCTGGGCAACCTTGCACCTTGGTACAGTGCAATGCAGGCATCATCATGCACACGCACCTGTGGACAGCAGTTGGGAGAGTGCAGGTGGTCCTGTGTCAGCTGGTGAGCAGAGCACCCAGCAGTACACTGCCCACCATGACACACATTGCACACAGGGCAGCACCAGACAGGGCCTGCATTGGGAGACAGCTCAGTCAGGTAGCACTGTCCCACGGCCACCGGATGCGCGGGCGCCCGGCGTGGCCAGCAGCACTGGCAGGCTGAGCAGGGTTACATCGGGTGGTGCTGGTGCACCACCAGGGGTCCCAGTGCACCGCGACGCGACCTTGCCCGCACAGGGGTCTGCATCCTGCCAAACAAACTTGCACCAGGGGTGCTCGGGATGCCCACAGCAGAACCCGGCGTCGACAGGCCTGGTGTCGCACGACACCGAACGGGAGGGGCGCACTGTGTGGGTGTGTGGTACAGGGCATCTGACAGTGTGGCCACGTTTCGCCACAGAGACCACTGCCTGGTCCAGCCTGTCAATGGCAGCGGCACATCCGTCCGCATAAGGACCAGCTCGCTCGGTCCTGAGCACACTCCTGCTATGCCGCTTCCACGGACACAGACAGTGCCTCCACGGATCTTGGCAACCCGCCTCCCTGCAGCTGTACTGCTTCTGCAGCAGCGGGTGTGTGCGCCCAATGGGTACTGTGCCCCAATGGCATCGCCACCCCAGGGTGTGGACGGTCCTGGTGCACAGCACCCCTTGAGGGTAGGTGCTGTTCGCCAGGACCAGGTATGGGCGGATCAAAGGGCGGTGACATGTACCACTGCTTGACACTGTCCCCCAGACCTGGTGTGCAACTGCTGCTGCTGCCCCTCCAACTGCACAGAGCCCCAGGTCCACCTGTTCCACCTCCGTGCTGTCAACAGTGCCAGACACCTGCACAGCCACCGATGCTGCCCCACCGGTGCTGACAGGCACAGCCTGGGACTGTGCCAGCATGCTGGTACACAGGTGTGAACCAGGAAGGCCCAGGGGCACGTGCTGGCCTCGCCATGTGTCCGTCGTGGGACACACTATCACTGGCCATTGCAGGCCTGCTATCATCAATGGTGCAGGTCGTGCCACCTGCCATAGGCACAGCATGCTGGCTACCTGCATGCCAGACTGCTGTGACACAGGCTGTGCACCCCTGCACCCGTATCACTGACACCAGAGTTGTTGGCCCAGCCTGCATGTTGCTGCAGTGCCTGCAGGCTGGTGGCGGAGGTGGATGGTCCTCCTCCACGCCCAGCAGGTCTGCCTCAGTGTCTGGACCCACCACCACCACCGCCTCCTGCAGATGAACAGGATCTGTAACAGAAAGAGAGTACATGTGAGTGCATGTGAACAACAGCCCCCCAACAACATCACCATGTCATACTGCAGTGATGGGCTTCCACCTGTCTGGAATCCTCCGCCTGAACGCCTGCAATGACACTCGGCTGCATGGCCACGACCAGTGTCTTCTGTAGGGTCAGCTGCAACACCACTGGTGGGCCCCACCAGTGCCAGCACGTGCCACCCTGAAGGCTGCCACCTTTCCTTCAGCCTCCTGCGGTCAGTCCCATCTTCTTCCGGCATTCCTGCATGGAGTGCTGGTGGCTTCCGTGCAGGTTGACGGCCCGAGCTACCCCCTCCCATGCAGCTGCAAGCTCCTGAGGTGCCCTCCATCCACTCAATACTGGCTCATCCTCCAGGTAGGCCTGGAAGAGGCCTCGGTCTCTGCCGTGGTGAAGTTCGGCCTCCTCCTCGCCCGCCGTCCACACCTCAGCCTGGCTCTGGTCAGTCATGGTGATCTGTATGGGTGGAAGTGGACACCTGTCACTGTGCAGTCCACAGCATTTCCATGAGCATAGCTGCCGGCCGGGGGCAGAAGCCCCCGCTTCCTCTCCGCATGGCAGATACTGATAGAAAGGTGCCCTTGTCCCTTTCTATGCCCTTTCATGCTCAGCCCCTCAACCTTTATCATCCTCCAGCACCCCTGCCCATGAGCAATGTCCTGAGCATCACACAGCATGTAACTCACCTCTCACCTGCAGCAACCAAATCTGGCCGGCACAACCCACTGTCGCATTTTAAGCGCACACATGCAAATGAGGTGTGGCGCACTTTAATGACATGCTAATCGTACCACTGCGCCTTTGAATGGCTGATCGAATGATTTGCATATGTCGGCTGAATATCGCGTATTTGTGCTTAGTGCACACGGAAGGTCCGCTGAGCCGATGGCGCATGTTTGTGGCTGGGTGTTACACTGCATTGCGCATGCCCAGACAGGTTACTTTGATGCCGATCGTGCTGCAGACCTGCTGAGCGCGATAGGCGATCTGCAGCCATGGCCACCATTGTGCCAGTGGCGCTCACAGCACTGGGCACTATGGCACTGTGGCACTCGCGTGATAGTCCACTGTGGCACTGGTGCTCTGCTTGGCAGTCGCGAGATGCCCATACGTCCCATGGCGCCGTGCGTAGCCTTGCTTCATTGCTGTGACCTTGTGTATGCCCTCTGACCCCGGCGCTGTTGGCATGCCAGTGTATTTGCTCATTGCGCTGTCTGGTGACAGCGCCATGTAAGCGATCGGCGCTTGTTCGAACAGCCGATTGGAGCCTGTGCTGGTTCATTGTGCAACAACTCCACATGGGGTTACGGGCGCGCGAGCGGGGCGCCATATTGCCTGCTGTAAAGTTGGTGCCATGGCTAGGAGGAGGGCGGTGTCCTGGAGCCAGCTTGAAGTGGCCAACCTGGTGGCCCTGGTGGAGCCCCACTGTGAGGCACTGTATGGTGAGGCCCCCCTCACCATGCCTAGGACCCACGTGTGGCAGCAAGTGGCCACTGACCTGGTGGAGGTCACTGGCCAGGGCCGGTCTGCTGAGCAGTGCCGGCACCGGTACAGTGACCTCCGCCGGAGGGAGCCGAACTCTTGACGCGGCTGCGTTCACATGCCAGGCGGGCGTGGTGCCTAGGCAGGTGGAGTGTACCATCTATGCACCTATTCTCTGTAGGGGTGTGTGTGTGCTGGGTGGCTGTGCATAGGTGTGTCAGTGTGTGCAGCTGTGCGATGGATGGTTTGGCTGTGTGGGCAGGCACTCTCACTGGGGCAGGGGGCACTCTGCTTTTGAGTCACACTGATGTTTGTCTCAACATATGTCTCCCACAGACCGGATTGTGAGGACACAGGACCAGGGTGATGTGGGCCATGCCAGGGCCCCGGTGCCAGGGGGTGTTGTGCCACAGCAGCAGCAGCAGCAGCAGCGTCAGACCCAGCTGCTGGAGGAGTGTGAGTATCATTACTTCATGGATGCTATTGCATGCTGGGGGGGCAAGACCACCAGCCATGCGGGACACAACCAAAGGGGAGGTCATAGTTCCACTATACAAAACACTAGGTGAGTCCCCACACTGGAGTACAGTGTACAGTTCGGAGACCATACCTGCGTATGGACATGGACTGGGTGGAGAGGGTTCAGAGGAGGGCACATGGATGGTGCATGGATTGCATCACAAGTCCTATGCAGACAGGTTGACGGAACTGAACATGTACTCCTGGAGGGGAGGAGGGTGTGGGATATGATGGGGACATACAAGTATCCTAGCAGGGGAACAGAGTGCAGGAAAACAATATTTGTAAGCTTTAAAGGATGTTCCAGGACTAGAGGGCATGGGATGCAGTTGGAGGGGGTGTCAAGAGGAAACATGAGAAAGTATTTCTTCACAGGATGGGTGGTGGACAAGTGGAACACCCTGCCAGAGGAAGTGGTGGGGCTGACTTGGTCACGGGATTTATGAATGCATGGGTTAGCCATAAAGGAATTCTGGAAGTCAGGGTGAGGGGAATGGACTTATAGGACAACAGAGTGAACGACAAGGTCAAATGGACAGACTGGGTGTCCCATAGGCCCTTATCTGCCGACACTGTCTATGTATCCATGTATGTAGGCATGACACAGGTGACCTGCATCACAGTGCAGCATCACGGCACGCCTGTGTATGCATCACAGGTGGTCCAGGCATGCACTGGGCACATAGCTGTGTAACTGGCATAGCATCACGTTGCCACATCACTTGCCAGCCTAGTTTGTACTGTGATTGATGTGGGCAGTGTGTGTGGTGGTGTGCATAGCTGGTGCCGCCTGTTTGTGATGGCCATGCATGTTCACTGTGGGGGTGCATGCCATCACAGGTGTGGGACATTGGGTTATATGGCTTGCAGGTTGGGTGGTGTTCAGGGTTGTGGTCAGTCTCAGCCATTGACTGTGTTCCCATTTTCCTAGGCCTCGAGGTACTCAGGAGGATTGAGAGGGGTATTCGGCAACTCACCCAGGTGTCACAGGAGAACCAGGCGATACTGCAGGCCACACAGCGCCATGGTTCCAGGAGGCAGAGGCACAGGACGGGACACCAGCAGGGGGAAGACCGGCTGCCAGCTGAGCCATAGGCCACATTCCCTTCCCACTTCTCCCATCCCTATCACCCTGCCTTCCCTCTCCAGGTTTTTATTCCTCCTCCTTGAACACCCCTGCCTTTACCCATCCCCCACTTGTACATAGTTTCACCTGTTTATGTTTATATGTTGATCTTTTAAATATACATTTCTATTTTGATACGACTGCTGTGTTGGTCTCTGATTTGCAACTGGCTATGGGTGCTCCGCTGCAGGTGTACATGCCATCTGGGCTGGTATGGTCCTGTATGTGTGTGTGTGTGTGTGTCCATGGGGAGGTATCACCAGCATGGCATTGACTTTCCGTTGGTCTTGTTGCCTGCTGCCACCCACTGCTGGGTGCACAGGGTGGGTCTGGCTGGTATGCTTCTCTGCAGCATGGGGTTGACGTGGCAGGGGGATGCATGGTGTTTCCTGCAGTGCCAGTCACTGCACATGAGCGGTGTCTTGGGGTCACGGTGCACGGTGTGCTATGCGTCACGGGGGCTGATGTGCATGTGGTTGTCAGCCCCTGTGTGTGGCACTCTGCCTGCCAGTGGTTGTGCTGGGGTGTCATGGCTCTGTTATGCATTGTTGGCTTGTCCCCATGGGCACGTGTGATCGTCCCACCCCAGTGATGCTGTGCTTGGGGTGTGCCGGTGTGGTGTGGGTTCTGCAGTGTGTTCCTGTGCCCATGTGTGGCATGGCTGGCGGTGGGCCCCAGCCTGCCTCCCTGGATGTGCAGTTCCATTGCTCTGGGGGCTGTGCTTGCGCTATGGCAGCTCTGGAATGCTCAGCTGAGCTTCCATGGTTGCACCATAGCGCAGCATTTTGGCTCAGCTTCTCCTTCCTGGTTGCGCGATGGCGCAGTATGTGCGATATTGAGACGTTGGTTGCTTGCGCAATTTGCTCTGCTCCATGTTTGAATATCGCACCTGTTGCGCATTTGCGCAACTGGTTTGTGCTTGCTCCTGCTGTTGCGCTACTTTTGAGCGCAGTTTGAATATCTGGGCCATTATCTACATCTACCTCTTCTCGCCAGACAATGTGACACAGAAACATCTTGGAAAGTACATGAAATCAAACAACAGAAACACAAAGCACGTACTATGACTCGGACGACTTTGAGTCTGACATTAAAAAAAATATGCATACTTCAACCAGCCCCCCCTTCCCCCAACCCCTGTGTAAAAAAGAAAAAATACTTACCTTTATATGGCTGTTGCTGAATTCACAGAGATACAGGATGCAGAGTGGTATATGTCATCATAATCGTACCTTGACATGGAAAAAGTAAAAACACATGGTTATTACACCCAAAAAAAGGCCCCCACCCCAAAATAAGAAACATACAAAGAATACATACTTACCATACCATGGCTGTGAGATGTGGTTAATGCCTACTTCCTTCCGGGTACCAAGAAGCATAATGTAATGTAATGTGGATGATTACGTTACTTCATTGCTCATGATATGAACAGTAACTGAATAAGGAAAATATAAGTGAGATATGGATATGGGTACAAATAACAGCAACCCACATCATGCAAATAAGTAACCATTTCTTACCTTCCCATGCTTTGTCAATGTGCTGTCTTCAAACGTTCACAGCAGCACTCAGCAGCAGCAGCAGCAGTAGTAATAGTTGCAGGCAGCACAGCAATTTGACATTTGGTCATCATCAGTTTGCCACTGCAGAACTCTTCTTGTTCCCATCTTGCAGTCTTAAACTCCACAATTTATGTCACTTCCGAAGACATTTTCTCATGTGTGTCTTCTCGACTTCTCTGGACAGTTGCACAGCAAAGCAGAAGTAGGCACGCAGCAGCAGGAATTAATTTTTGGTACTTGGGCAAGCACTTGATTAATGTGGCTAGCAGGGAAAATCTTGCATGAAAATTTATATAATGTATTTCACTTATTAAGACATTTTCTCATATCTATCTTCTCAACTTCTCTGGACAGTTGCATAGCACAGCAGCAGTAGGCATGCAGCAGCAGGAACTAATTTTTGGTACTTGGGCAAGCACTTGATTAATGTGGCTTGCAGGGGAAATCTTGCATGAAAATTTCTACAATGTATTTTATATAATAAGACATTTTCTCATGTGTGTCTTCTTGACTTCTCTGGGCAGTTGCACAGCACAACATAAGGATGCATATTGTATTTCTAGGTATTGTGTGTGCATTTTGTTACCAGCTTGCACCACCAATTTATATTACTGTATATTTCCAGATAGTTTCATGAGCCCAAGGTAAAAAACTAAATGATTTTTAGTTAATGGCTTCTTAAACTATACACTACTATTAGTGGTTCTCATTTCCTGTTACACACTATCAACCATTGAGACAGCATGCAGCCTGATGTGGCACTATGCCTAGTTTACATAAGATAGGAACGTTTTTTGTGGGAGGGGTTTCGGGTGGGGTTGGGGTGGGTAACAGCAGCAATGCATTAAGGAATTATTATGAGAATGTAGTTACCTATAATTTGTTATTCTATTTTAAATTTCCACTTATCTAGTAACTAGAGTCCTGTGATACCAATCTTCACACAATTTGATTATGCTTCAGAACTTGTTTTCACATCTGAAATATAAAAAAGGAGCACTCAACTGAGTATGGACAGGACTAGGTTTTCAGCAGTTCTAACAGCTGTTTCTGTACATTAATTTTTGAAACTCACTTCTGCATTGACAGAAATTAACTATTATGCAGCACAGACTGCTCCATCACATTATATGGGACAGCACATGTTCAAAAACTGCAGTGAAGACTGATAAAAACCAGGTGGGAGCCACATTGAACTGAGTTTTTCTTTAATATTTCAAATGTGAAACCAAAATAGAAGACAGTCCCATAACTGAGAAAGAATGATGTTGCATACAGCATGTCAGTAGGTAAGGGGAAAAAAAAACATTAAAGGAATAATGCATGACAGGGTGTGTGTCATGCTGGGATAACGCCATGCCTGGGGGGGTTGTGCATGAGGCTGCAGGACGAGTGCATCTAATGCCCCAGGTGTGGCATTATCCCAGCACGACACACACCCTGGAGTGCATTATTCCTATTATACAATGGCTCATTGTTATACAAAAAATTAAAAAATAATTTTAAAGAATGTTTTTGTTAGTGTGGAAAACTATTTTTGTTTCTTAAGAGGAGATGCAAAACGAGAGCTCCATATGGTCATCCAAATGGGTTCACAGTGCTAAGACTAGACCTGTGGCATTATGCTGGGATGATGCCACGGGTCCAGTACCAGATTGACCAATCACAGTCCAAGATTATTTCTTGCCACTGTATAATGAGTAAAAAAGTATAGGCCAAATGTTTCACAGCATTAATGTGCTTCTGCTTAATATTTTTTGGGGGAGGTTGGGGAGCACAACTCTCAACAACACAAAAAAATGAGGCTTCAGAAGGATAAGGAAGATATAATAGAAAATGCTTTAGAAATGAAAAGACGTTTGAGAAGTAAATGTGTGTATGACCAAAAAAGGTTTTTTTTACTGTTTCATCTTCTTAATTTTTTTTTGCTGTTTTTATTTTGTGGTGTTGGGACATGAGAGGAGAGAAGGGAAGTGGGAATAAAAAATTATAGTGTACAGTACAAATACACAGAAAACAATCAAAATAACCTAATATGACAAATATGGAAAAAAACAAAAGAAAAACTAAAGACGATCACGGATCTCTCTCTCAGGAGACTCATCATTGTTTCTTGGTTCTCCAATACCTGACATTTTTTCATTCACCACTTTCTGCCTGCAACAAAGTTTTACTGTGCATGTGTGTTTGTGTGTGTGTGTGTGTGTGTGTGTGTGTGTGTGAGAGAAGCTGTTTTTGCTGGACTTTACATCGTTATGTGAGAAGCTGTTTTGTGCTGGACTTGAAACATCTTTGTGCCAATGCTCCCCCTGCAATTAAGAACTTGAATCAGCTGTAGAAGCTAAAACGGCAGCCAGTGAGAGGGGCGTGGACCAGGAGCTTGTGCTCTTTGCAGTGGAGGAGGGGTAGTCAGCATAAAAGGGTGCTTGCAGCTACCACACGAGCGATAGTGGCACGAGCACCACTCGGCATCAAAAAAATTGTTTGCAGGTTTAGTGAAGGGCTGAGTTCTTTAGCTTGAAGTTTGGATTCATAGATTGAGAACTATTTGTTGTAATTAAATATTCAAACTCTGATTTAAAAGTCAACGCTTGGTGAGTGTTATACTGAATTTCGATTGTTTTAATTATTAACCATACAGAAATATGTAATGTACTGTGTCCTACTTGTGATACTTATTAATCAATGGAAGAAGACTGACTGTTGGGATCGGGGGGGGTCACTCCATCACCTGCAAGGCAGCAAGAAAAAAATATGTTGTGGCATTTATTTTTGTCGTTGGGTTCAGAACTTATTCATAGAACCAGAAGAAATGGACTCTCCAGGCAGTGGAGATTATTTAATCAGGTTAGAATCCAACGTTTTTCACCTAGAAAATCCCACTTAAAATTAACTACACCATTTGTTTGTAGCATAGTAATACTGCTTACAGGTAATGTGGAGATAAATCCTGGCCCCAAAGGAGTCAATAAACAAAATTTAAAAATTTCACTTGAAAACGCAAGAAGTGTTATAAACAAGATGCATGAATTTCAAATATGGACTATAAGTTATGAACCAGATATGATAGGATTAACTGAAACATGCTTATCTCATAACATACAGGATAAGGAAATATTAATGGATGGTAATAATCTTTTTAGATTAGATAGGGGAAAGAGGGGTGGTGGGGTTCTTTTATATATCACAGAGAAACTGGCTTTGGGAGAAGTTGTTTTTCAGGGTAATTTAGAGGGAATTGAATGTCTTTGTGTTATATTTGAAAGATTGCAACTCTTAATTAGTATAGTATATTCCCCTCCAAAAGTAAATACTACCAAGTTTGAATTATTGGCATCTAAATTAGCATTAATGTCAGATGGTAAAGATTTAATACTAATTGTTGATTTCAATGCTGCTTGGGGCAAGCCAAAGGGATTACAATTGGAACAAAGTTTTGAGATACTAAATGTCAATCAAATAATAAATCAAAGTACTAGAAAAAGAGTCAGGGGAGTATTTCGGACTTGATTTTTCTCTCTAGGAGCTTTCATGTCGAAAAATGTTTGCTTTTACCTCCAAATTAGGGGATCATAATCCAGTATATTGTGTTGTAAAAGACTTAAATCAAATAATTGAGAAAGAAAAGATTACCCTAAAGAGAAACTTTAAGAACTATCACCAAAATAATTTTGTTTATGATTTAAATTGTATAGAGTGGGGAAGATTAAATTTAGTTCCAGACGTAAATTTGGCAGTTGAACAATTTTCAAAAACTTATTTAGAGGCCTGTAATAAGCATGCACCATTTAAAAAAACTAAAACAAAGAAAAAGCATCTTCCATGGATAAACGAATATTTGAAAAAGAAAATTCTTGTCAGAGATAGAATCTGGAAAAGAGCAAATAAAACAAAAAGGGAGGAAGACTGGATTATTTTAAAATTAAGGGAAATGAATGCAAGTATTGCATCTCTTGCCATTGCTTCAGTTGTTTGATGTATGAATGTTGTAACTCCCAGGTCGCATCTGGAAACGAGTGGTTCCCGCTCAGTATGCTAATCTGGTAAATCTCTTAAATAAATAAATAAATAAATAAAAGGTTAATTAGATCTGCAAGAAAACATTTTTTACAACATTAAAATTGAGACAACTCATGATCCTAAACAATATTGGAATATGATAAAAGAATTGGAAAATGCTTTGAGAGCTAAGTCTTGTATAAAAATGTCTAACGATAAGGGTGAGCTCCGTGACCCAAAGAAAACAGCCCAGTTGTTGAATAAATATTTTTTAACATTGCCTGATATTACCATCCCAGCTGGTTCACAAGTACAAACCGATTTAGTAAATAAAGAAACTAATAATGAAAATTGTCCTCTTTTTTATTTAAAAAAAATAAAAATCTTGGAAGTTAGGTGGGAGATCTTAAAATTAAATACAAATGAATCATATGGTATGGACAATATTGAAGGGAAATTTATTAAAGATGCAGTTGAAGACTTATCACCAATACTGACTGATTTATTTAATCAAAGTTTGATGGAAAGTGTTTTTCCCTCTATTTGGAAAATAGCCAAAATAGTACCTGTATTTAAGGGGGAGATTCATATGACCCCTCAAACTATAGACCAATAGCAATCCTCTCCATCCTCTCTAAGTTAATGGAACGAATGGTGTTCAGCCAGTTGTATAGTTATTTAGAAAAATATTAAAAATTGGCCAAATACCAACATGACTTTAGGGTAGGTTATTCAACTTGCACTGCGCTCATGCCCTTTGTTGATAAAGTGGCAGTGGCCTTGGATAAGGAAGAGTCCATGGTGCAGTGTTCATTGACCTGTCCAAAGCCTTTGATCTGGTCAACCACCATTTATTGTATGAGAGGATTGGTATAGCCCCGAGGTCATTATTATGGTTTAAATCATATTTGAGTCAAAGAAAACAGCAAGCAGTAATAAATGGTCAATTTTCTGAAGTAGGTAGTATACTAAGAGATGTCCTTCAAGGTTCAATTTTGGGGCCATTATTGTTTTTGCTATATATTAATGAATTATCTACCAAAATAAATAATACACAAATCAGGTTGTATGCAGATGATACAGTACTTTTAGCATCAGCCAAATCTCAAAATGAAATGATGGTTAAATTACAGATGGATTTTGATGTTCTACAGGATTGGTTTTCCAGCTCTAAATTAGTGATAAGTGATAAAACTCAGGTTATGTTTTTTAATAAAAAAAACAAAGGTTAATAAAAAACAGATCAGAGACAGGGAAATACTAATGAGGAATGAGAAAAAAATTGACAGTCACAGATCAATATAAATATTTAGGTGTAGAGACTGATTATACTTTATCTTTCTCAGCTCATATTAATAATACAATAAAGAAAATTAATAATAAGATAGGGGCACTACGTAGGTCATCAAGGATATTAAATCTACAAACCCGGAGGTTAATTGCAAATCAATTAATAATGCCTGTATTAGACTATGGAAATATGGTGTATAATTTTGCGGGTCAAACACATTTAAATAAATTAGTCATATCATATAATCAATTGGCAATATTTGTCCTGAACTGTAGCTATAATACTCATCATTGCATTTTGTATAAAGACCTAAACTGGGACAGTTTATCAGTATGATTTAAAAAACAATATTCAGTATTTATCTATAAAATAATAAATGGAATGATTGATGGAAACATGGAATCGCCTTCTGTTAGTAAATACTGTCCATATCTTTTAAGGGATGTAAAGCATAAAGGTTACACTTTTCCAAAAGCTAATACAAGATAAGATACTATGACACTTGAGGCTCAGACTGCAAATATTTGAAATAATATTCCCCCTGAATTAAGGAAAGCAACTAAACTATCCCAGTTTAAATTAGGATTGAGCAGTGTATTTTATGATGAATGTACTTGTTTTTAAAATGTGGAATAATGTGTTAGTTGTTGGTGTGATTGAAGATTTTTGTCTTGTATAATGTCAAAAATTATTTATTAGTTGTTTCATGTAGTTTGAATTTTTGTACGTTATATTGAATGTAACTTTGTTCTTGACACAGGACAACTTTGAAAATAGGTCTTACGGCCTAAAGTTTGCTATCTTGTATAAAAATAAACATTTTTACTACTACTACTACTACTTGTGTGTCTGCACATTCTGCTGTGATCTCCTTGCAGAGATCTTCTATCTCAGACCAAAGAATGGCAAGGTGAACTTGAGTCACAGGTCCTCCTGGTGTGCATGGACAGAAAGATGAGGTGGACTGTGCAGATGATGACGTGGATTCAGCCACCCTCTCACATGTAGGCCTCCTCTCAATCCACCTCCTCTTTCTGGCACATTTTCCCTGCCTGGCACTATCTTATCCTGCTACATCCCCTGCTGCAGGAATAGGATTTCTTGCTCCCTGCTGCAGCCTGGCCTCCCACTATGCACGGTGGTGATTAATAAGGTGACTTCTCTGCCCACCTGTGCCAAAGTGGCTTCCCTTTTTCCCATGCCAGACATGAATCCCACAAATACTGGATTGCACTACACTGGGATCATTCCTGGGTATCTTGAAATATTCCAAAACTACAATGCTCCTTGGTGATCTGGTAACAGGAAGGATGGGACATCAGGTGTGATGGCAATGAGCTGATCAGCAGGTGGGGCCTGCGTGTTAGCTGTGGTGGCAGAACAAACAGGAGGAAGGGTAGGCACAACAGGCTGCTGCCACTGTTTTGGTTGCTCTGGCTGAGGGGACTGTGCATCAACCACCTGTGCTGCGCCGCCACTAACAGAAGCAGAATTAACTGCTGCTGCTGCTGTTGTAGCATCTACTGCTGCTGTTGTAGCATCTACAGCTGCTGCTGCTGGTGCTGCTGTTGTAGCATCTACTGCTGCTGTTGTAACTGCTGCTGCTGCTGGTGCTGCTGTTTTAGCATCTACTGCTGCTGCTGCCGGTGCTGCTGTTGCAGCATCTACTACTGCTGCTGCTGCTGTTGTAGCATCTACTGCTGCTGCTGCTGCTGTAACATCTACTGCTGCTGCTACTGCTGCTGCTGCTGTTGTAGAATCTACTGCTGCTGCTGGTGCTGCTGTTGTAGCATCTACTGCTACTGCTGCTGTTGTAGCATCTACTGCTGCTTCTGGTGCTGCTGCTGTAGTATCTACTGCTGCTACTGCTGTTGTAGCATCTACTGCTGCTGCTGTAACATCTACTGCTGCTGCTGTTGTAGCATCTACTGCTGCTGCTGCTGGTATTGCTGCTGTAGCATCTACTGCTGTTTCTGGTGTTGCTGTTGTAGCATCTGCTGCTGCTGCTGTTGTAGCATCTACTGCTGCCACTGGTGTTGCTGCTGTAGCATCTAATGCTACTGCTGTTGCTGAACTTGTTGTGGTTCACAGTGCACTATGGTTTCCACATTCTGATAGGTGCATGTCACAGTACCACTGGTCAGTTACCTTCCATCCACCCCATGCCTTACCACTGTTATGTTTGTCACCTGTGTCACACAGCATACTATTGTAACATACGTTCTTGACACTGTGTCATGTGACCTTTGGACATGTGTATGCTGCCTTGGGGAACACTGCATGGAACAGAAGCCCATGTTGTCACACACAGCACTTCCCACAGTACCACAGACATTCTACCAGCCTTGTGGGTGGCCATGTTCTTGGTCCACATGCAGTTAGTACCAGGACCTGTGATATGCATGCCTGTTACTGACCACATCCATATATACTACTCTGAGCTGTACAGGTGGGTTGTCAAGTGCATACATTGTGTGCTGCCCCATGGAGGGCCATGTCTGCTGCATACGTTCCTTTTGTACCTTGCAGATCACCTGCCACAGGTCTATCCTCTGTCATGTGTGGCACATATGTTGATATCTTCCCTTTCTCATTCCAGATGTTTATCCATAATGGGTCTGAAGGGCAAGTGGGGATGCCCTAAGGCTCATGCTACAGAAGACACTGTACCACATATGGCAGATCCGTGTCCTGCTGGGGGAGGTGATGGGCCTAATCCCATGACCTGATCACCATGCAGCAGGTGTATCCCTTGACCCCTAAATGATAATAATAGCAGCAACAGCCACATGGGCCAGCTGAGGGCCATTATTTTTAAGTTGGGCTGACATAGCCCTTGGACATTTGTTGGGATAGTTCCCTCCTGGTTGTTTGTCAAATTTTTTTTTGGGGGGGGGGTCCTTGCCATCATTTTTTTCTGATGCATTGCCAGTCATTTAATTCATGGGGGTTTGCCTATTTTTGGATTTAGGGTGGTTTGCAAGGTGTTTCATTTAGGGTGGTTTGCCACATTTATCTTTTACTGACTGTGCCACTCTATCTTTGTTTATGGTCATTTGCCACATTTGTTTGATTTTATTTCCATTTGTCAAATATATTTAATTTGCTGTCTGTGTGCCACTTACATTTTGTTTTGGTAGTGTGCCCAATTAGTTTTGTTTATGTCCGTTTGCCTGTTTGTATGCCATTTCATGTTTATCTATGAAGATCGTTTTGTTTTGGCATAAGTGGCTGATGTGCTTCATTGTTCTGTATGTGTATTTTGGGGGTGGGGGAATGCCTGTGGTATTCCATTCGTGCTCTCACTTGGTTCTGTGGCTTCTGTTTGCAATATGAAAGGGGGTATTTGTGGTGTGCATTGCAGCTGCCCTTGTAGTTGCATTTGCGACAGCCACTATTGTCTGCTATATTGGTACACTTTTAGCAATCATTGTATCAGTTTGCAATTGTCCCCAGATTCCCCGTCCAATGATGATACAAGGCACACTGTTTTGTGGATGCTCAGATCAGCAACAATTTTACTTTTTAAAATAATTAATTACAGGCAAAATCATCATCATAATCCAAAACTTCCACATACATATCCTCATTAACATTTCACATCATTTCCATTTTATGTCCAGCTTACATATATACAATTTGTACACCATCTCATACATCTTCTTTTCCTCTTCTCTCCCCCAGATGTACATCTGGGGGCTGCTCTGATCTTTTCTTCTTCTCCTGGCACAAGTGTACACCGGTACCGGCCTTCATTTTGTTGCAGTTTTGTGGCCTTCTGAGTTTGTCTGTCCCCCTATCCCCCACCTGGCCTTAGCCCCCTTTGCTTGCTTCTATCCTTGACTCCTTGGATACATCAGCCATACACCCTGGCTGTCCCATCAACCTCCTTTTATACAGACATGCAACATTGTTTTTTTGTTTTTTTGTTTTTTTTGATTAGTCTTTGGTAACCAGGTAAGGCCCACTAGGCACAAGTGCCTGTTTTCAAGGGCAACCTGGGAGCACTGGGCAGTTAAGTGATTTGCTTAGAGTCACACAGTATGCAAGTGAAGGTTGTGAGAATCAAACTAAGGTCTGGTCTGCCGGATGTACCAAGCTCATTCACAGCTCATTACTCTAACCTCTAGGCTATACTGCTAGCCAATTTTTGTGGTATTTTTCAACTCCTAACGTCCACCTTTGGCAGTCCATCCAAAACTATGAATGCCTTATTTGACCCCCAACTCCGCAGTAGGGTGAGTGGGAGGCAAAAGCTCCAAGTAGCAAAAAGAGGGTTCCTCCAAGCCTGGCTGCCCCTTTTAAATCACTGGCCCCACCTGTCTTTATCTTATTCCTGGCATCTTACTTACTTGCCCCTCCCTTCTTGTGAGGTCATGCTACCTCACCACCTGCAGCCATACCACCTCTGAGTCATACTATTCCTCCCCCCCATCCTCTCTTTTTCTCTGAGCCACCCCCATTGATGAGGGACCTGTGACAATAGTGTTTGCCCTTTAACATAGGCAAACTTCATTATTCCAGTATATCCTTGTTTGGTAACTAGTGCAGATTAATGATTGAAAATGGTGGTTTGCACTGCAATTAGCAACAGTTTTGAATATCACTGCTACTGAGTGTTATCACAGGATGTGGGTTGGAGCTACAACTTATGCAATAAGTACTTTTTGCTATTGCTCCTGACATTGACATTGTAATCTAATTGTGGCATCTAGTGATACAGCAGCGCTACTTCAATAAGTGGTATTCCATTTTCTTGTACCCAAATGCTGTGTGTCAAAATACTGATAAACAAGCATGCAACCACAATTGGTTGAGTCTATCAGTTCTAAAGGTTCCAATGCATAGATTAACTGAATGAATAATTGACTGAAAAGCTTTCTCTCACCAACATTAGATAATTGGTTGACTGTCCAAGATTTAAGTTTGCTCCTTTGTAACAGAGAACTAATAACATCAATAACGTTCTGACAACTTGCATAGTACTGTTTGAGCTCTAATCCTGCTGCTGAAAAGTACTGGCTAACTCCCATCATCATCACACGCAATCTACATGTGAATAAAACAGTCACCGATGAACAGACAGAACATACTGCTAATTCCTTGTACTGTATCAGGTTTCATTGGAAAGGATGCAGCTAAATTATTTCTTTATAATCCTGCCAATGACAGATTTGATGACACATTGAAGACTGCATTTTGGTGTGCAGTCTGATGGAAGAGATTACCCTTTCTTTCATTCAAGTATTGTTTTATCCATGTAACCTAGTGGCCATGACAGATTTTACTAACAGGTAATCATGGCTTGAAAATGACAGCATTACAAAACAAGCTGTCTGTCAGGATTAGAGGAACAATTGTTCTGCTCTCTGCAAGTGTAATGATTGGATCAAGATGTTTTCAAGTCCTAAAACAAAATATCCAGATTTAATACACACTCCATAGTTATAAATTAGAAAATGAATCATTCGTGTCTATTTAACTTGCTTAATATGGCATCAGATCATGACAAGCTACTAAAACGTTACATACCCTGAGATAGAGGAGCTGTGGGAGAAATGAGGCAATTGGAATAACTATTTAATTTGGTAGATTTTGGATGCCACATGCCAGTTCATTCTCTTTTGCTTCCCATCTGAGAATGCTCTATGCCCTATGCATGACTGCAGGTGTGTGTGTGTATGTGTGTGTGTGTGAGTGTGTGTGCATGTGTGTGTGTGTGTCCATGCACAACTGTCTCACTGATTTTCTCAGGTGCCTACAGGCATACCACCATGAATGCATCTAGTTTTCTCAAACTATGGCTACCCAATTGAACAGATGAACATTCAATCATGGCCGTGATTAATGAAAACACTGCAGCACAATTACATGAATATACTGTATTTCCATCTTTATCTCCATCTCCATGGCTGTGTAAAATGTATCTTCTGCCAGTGAAATTCCAATTTTGATTCCATGAATTTTCACAAAATTTCCACAAATATTTTGTGAAATTTTGCAAAAATTGTTATTTCAGTTTTTTCCATTTATATTTAAAAGTAGTCATCTGTATTGCACCTAATTTGGTATGATGACTTCACCAAGGTCCATACAGAAGTGTACCAAGCTGAAAATGTATGTTTTTAAAAGAGACTGCATTATACTATAAGGCTTCAAACCTTCAGAAATGTCACAATTTCATTTCACAATTATGTAAACTGAAGAAAAAGCCTCTATAACTTTAAAACTACAAAATGGAATATCACCAATTTTGTTAAGTTCATTAACCCTAAATATTTGGCTTTGAGGCAACCCCCATGGCCCAGTAGCAGAGCATTGTGCTGCCATGCTGACAACCTTGGCTCAAAAACGAGCCCAGAAAGACATATTGGGAGGCAGACCATGGCCAAGACAGCTGCCACGTGGCAGTGCATCTTGGTTGGGGAGGGTTGGTGGTAGATTACACCAACATAGTGACCCAGTGACCCCTGCAGCTGGGCCAGGAAGCTTGCTGTTGCTGCAAGGGTGGCTGTGGCTGTATGAAGCAGACAGAGGCACCGCCCCCACCAATGGAGGTGGGAAGGGAAAATTTGGAAAGAAAACCTGGTAGCCAACTGAATGATAGCTGGGTTCAGACTGATCAGGGTATATCCCTGTGAACAGGTTATATCTATGACAACCAAAAAGAATGGTCCAAGCTTGGTATGCTGCCCCCTTCCGGTTCAATTCAAGTTCTACACTATGTTGGGAGAGCTCCACCTCTTTTTGCAAAAGACTAAAAACAGTCTCTTAATCAGTTTTCAAATATAAATTTTATTAATGCCCTGATGTTTCACCAATAGGCTTCCCCAAGGGACTTGGTATCTACAAAATTTAAAAAGAATAAACACAACATTTTAAATTATTCATAACCTTTAGCAATGCATAATATTTTTTTTTACAAATATAGTAACTCATCATACCTGCTAGTACTACATATTTCCATTAGGCATAACATATCTTATAATTTTCTCATAATTGTCCTAAAAGAAATGGCACAATTATTTCACAAAAGTTTTTTTTTTATCTTCATGCATTTCACCCACTTTCTAAATATAGGGCTACTCTGTGGCATAATATCAGTTATCTGCATTCAAACAGAGTAGCCCCCATAGCTCAGCCCTTACACATTCCTACTACTATGGAATATATCCTTTACATACATCCACTTAATACCATTACTCGCCATTGGCTTTATACTTACTGCATTATTCTTCAGAAATTATCACATCAATGATGACTTCATTTTACTGTACTGCTTAAGTTCTGTGGTCACTGCTCTTCTTGCATTCCAGCCTGGCAGCCAGTCTTGATAAAAAGAAGACGACACCCCCTCTTACTCTGCTTGGGTGGGTCAGGATCTTACAGGCCCCCATGCATATACGTAACTTACCCTCATATGGGCAGGCTGTAGGATGCCAGACACTTCAGGCCATGCAAACTAGGATGCTAGCCAATCATATTGATTTTAATCCAACATAAACCTTTATCAGTGTTCGACCTTTGCACTCTAAATCTTTAATGCCAGCAATTAGATTAAATTAAACATGCCATTAATAGGCAACCAGTACATGGATATTTACCTATCAAAATGCGTTTTGTTTTAAAAACCCCAGATGGTTGTAAGGTCTTAACAACTTTTGGTGGCCAATGTTTTCAGTACTCTCCACTTCCTTATAATTATATACACTGATTTTATTGCACATGACTCTATAGGGTAAACAAACATTTTACCCTTTAAAAATCAACTTTAATAAACAATCATTAGATGTTTAGAAACATATGTAAAACATTTTATCCTTTGAAATTCTCACATGCTTAGCTAGCCATCATTCTGCATTTTAACAAATCATCATTTTTAGACATGGCTGCACCGTTTGTATGTTAAAACAAACATGGCTGCATACAGTATTGCTATGTTACTGATAGAGTGAACTCCCTCTTCATACAATTAAATGTTCCCTTTGGGGTTCCCAGTCCCAGTCCTAGAAATGCAATGCTCCAACTCAGTTCTCAATAAACATCCAATTTTTTTTAAATAAGTTAAATCTGGTAAGGCTTTAGTAGAAAACATGTATTCACTTACTCTCAGGTTCTTTGTGTCAACTCTCCAAGATGTTCCTCAAAGGCTGGCCAAGTTATAAGCAGTGAAAGATCCCAAAATGACATCAGCAATTAAAGTAGAATTTCATGAGCTTTTTTGAAACTGTGGAATGCTGTGATACGCTTTGATACTTTTCTTGAAGCCATGTCCATAACTTTTTCTAGTTGTACACTTGAGTTGCAATTGTAGAGGAAGGTAAAGGCTGGGTAAAAAGGCAGTACTACTAATAAGGTAGTATTCATAGGAGGCTCCATAGTAAAAGCATAGTTGTACCAAGTGTCAGGTCACTGTCATGAGTGACGAACCATGAAGAATAGTCATGCACATCGCTCTTCACTAGCCTGAATTCTTGTAATACACCAGGTAACCACTAGAGCTCACTGACTTAATGACTTGTGGAAGCATGTGCACGTGCAGCATTGTTTTTATAAAATGCCATCTGCAGACTCTTTAACAATGCTGCAGATAACAATGTACATTTTTACAGTTTGAAAACATTGGCACCAAGTTATACCAAGCCTTACAACTAGTTATGACTTAGGCCATTGTGACAGAAGCATCTGGATATCTTTAATCATGCTAGAGCATAATGCTGGGCATGACTGTCGTAGGATTGTTGGGCAGCATTGCAGGGCCATGATGCTAGTGTAGGTAAGGTGATTCAGTGGTGATAAGTGGTTAGTGAAAGTTCAGTTCCATAAATGGAATTCTACTGAGATTAGTTATTATGCATCCATGAATTTGTGAGCAAAATGTTGCTAATTAGTAATTTCTAAAGTATCAACTTATACATCTTAACCTACTAAATCACATTTATCCAGCTTAATTAGATTCAAGAACATATTTACTTTAGTAAGCATGCCAAAGCTTGAGTGTATATCTGCAGTGACAGTTGAGTTATAAACATCCAAATATTTTGAAATTTTCCACACAATTTAACAAATAATTACATTGTGAAGTTTTTGAACTCTGGTAACTTACAAGTTATAAAACCAACTACTCTTCTCTTTAGCAGTTGAACGTATACATACAAATGTTCAATTATCTGACTCCAAAGGTGGCTATGTTGTAAGCATAGAAATATTTTCAGAAATGTTCACATGAATGAATACATTGCCAAATGTGAGCCCCTATAATTTTCCTGGAGCTCATCCTAATGCTATGAAATGTAGCATACCTTTCGGGCATCTACAAAACAGTATGTATAATTTCAGATCTCTGTAAGACTGGACAACTTTTGACCAATCAAAGAATTTTGGATAATTCCGTGAAATTTCACAATATTTCATGAAATTTAATGGAATTACATAAAAATTCTATGAAATTTGATTTTTTTTAATTTTCCCCAACCTTATACAGCATGCAGCCTATAGAACACATTGGATGAACTGGAGACAAATTACTTTGAAGTAACTGGACATAAATTAAATAAAGAGATGTGGTGGGATAAGAAAGACCTACTGGAAATGGAGATAGAGAATACGAAATGAGATGGTTTGGTACAATGTGTTAGAAGCCAACAGCAAGTGACTGAAATGCAGGACCTCAAAATGGAGGTGACTGAAAAACTCTGTGAGGATATTTAACAGGAGAGAAGACACAGTTAAAATTGATCAGTGACGTAGGCCACTGGACAAGAATGAGAAGCAAGAATGCAGGATGTGACAACAAAAGGAAATATGCTTCTTTATGGGAGACTTAAGCTACCGATACCTAACTATAGACTGAGAGGAGGGAACAGCTAAATCCATGCACAGCACCCAATTTCTGCAGCTTGTGAAGCACTTTTGCCTGATAGTATTTTACAGTGAGCACTTGGAGCAAGCACTGTTGGATCTAATCTTTTACAAATAAATAACCTAGTCAGAAAGAATGGGGAAAGACCTAAGGAATGACATGCACCATGTTTCTGCATGATGCAGATTTTGAAAAGATGGTGGAGCTTACAGCATAGGTGCATTAAGAACCTAATCTAAAGGACATCAGTTTTCAGCAACAATGGGTCACCTTTGAATTTTATGGAATACTTAAAGCCAGAATGTATCCCACAGAAATAAACAAAGCATTCATAAATGCCGAATGTTTGTTTGGGTATATTTGCTGTTCAGGTATTTGGCATTTATTTATTTATTTAGGACTTTGATAACTGGGTAAGTGCACTGGTCCAAGGGACCATTTACAAGCACGACCAAGGCCAAAAGGCACATGTATAAGCATTATTATGGAGTAAAGGTACAACAGAACAAATAGCAATTGTAGAACATCAGTGGTCAAAAACAATGGAATGGCATAACAATAAATAATAGCTGATTACAGGAGGCAACAAAGTTACAAGGAAGAAAGTATATAAATTGATAGTCATTGTGCAAATTACAAAACAAGCAGGCAGGAGTAACAAATGACCCAAGGGAACTAGGAACCCCCCCCCCAACACTGTAATAAGCCCAAACAAACCAAGTGATCCATCAGAAAAACAGAATGGAGGGGAATGAGTCTAGACATGACTGAGTAGGAAAGAACAAAAGCTGGGGGGGAGGTGCTACCTATGGAAGCAATTGCAAGTGTCATGAGCAAAGAGACAGGATATAAAGTTAAAGGTGTGATGCATATTGGATGATCTGAGGGGTGCAGGAAGCATATTCCAAAGTGAAGGGGCCGCAACTGATAGAGCATTGCCATCCATTTTGGTAGAGGTTCTCAGAATCACCAGGGGAGGGACAACAGAGGATCAGAGACTCCTCTGCATGGTCCAGTGCTTGCAAAGGGAAAAAAGGGGGGAAGCAGGGCCACTATGAATGATAGTATCTGTGAGGCATCCAATGGTAAAATCAAACCGGCCTTGCAATGGGAGCCAGCCGAGGAAGCTATATAGGTTGCAGGGGTGAGTGGAATAGGGGTAAGACAGGACAAAGCACCAGATGCTGTTGTGAACAGCTGAGAGTCTGGCCTGAAGGGTGGTAGTGACATGAGCACAAATTGGGGAGCAGTAGTCCAGGATTGGGAGGAGCTTGCCAAGAGCTATGGCCTGGTGAGCCTTAGCAGTCAAGTAGGGGTTGACATGATAGGCAGCACCGAGTTTCTGATTTATCCTATGGACTACAAGATTTATATGGTCAGTGAAGGAGAGGGTGGGATTGAGTGTAACCCCAAAGAATTTTAAGGATGGGACGACTTCAAGGGGGGTCTTTGGGTGGGAGGATATGGAAAGAGGAGTTAGCTTTCAGGATATTGGCTAGGTATGGTTTAGAACCAAACAGCATAGCCTTGGTTTTCTTGGCATTAATCAGCATCAGATTGGAGGAGAACTAGTTTTGGGCAGCAAAATAGTTCTCAGTGAGGACAGAGGATATGAGTAGAAGGGATCTGTCACTGTGGAAGATGACGAGGTTGTCCACGTAAAGGAGGGACTTGCAGGATAGGCAGTCAGAGGAGAGGGTGTTAACAAATATCCTAAAGAGCAGGGGGCCCAAGATGGAGCCTTGGGGTACCCCAGAGGAGACTGACAGGGCAGGAGAAATGGCAGCGCCGATGCACACAGATTGGGAGTGATTGGAGAGGTAACTCTGAAAACAGTTAGTGGTCCCCACTGAACAGCCAATAGAGTGTAATTAAAGTGCATAGTCAACAATGAACACATTATTAACACAAATTATAATAGTGAAATTGTCATATTGGGAAATGAAGAGGTCATACATAACACTGTCATTTTCTTACATTGTGACCTTGAATTTTCAAAATAGTAGGTATTTATTTGTCCCAGCATATGAACTTGACAGGTGCCATTTTTGAAATGTGACTCAAAACACTGTTTTGTGGAACGACCGCGAAAACAGATTTTGGATGGTGGATTTCATAATGACATCTGGCATGTTCATTCTGTTGGGGTACAAAAATGAATATGTTGAAAATGTGGGTGGAAAAATAGAAATATTGTAAAGTTATGAGTAAACACTCACTGACAGAAAAAGTAGGTAAACATATTTAAAATGAAAAAGTTAACTAAAGGAAAAAAATTGAAAAAATGGGCTGCATTAATTTTAATGTGGTCAGCTGTCAGAGAAGCAGTGCTTCTAAGGACACTGAGGATTCAACATCAAGGAACAAGAGGATTCGCTATGAGGAATAGATCGGGGTGCCATTGGGCAGGGGGAGGTGGGTGGAAGGGTGCACAGAGGGTGGGAAAGGTATTTTTTTGTTGTTGTTGTAGAGTTTGAGACATGGGGATAGTGAAAGGAACTTTCTTGGGTGGGTCAGTGATGTGTACTGGTGGTCAAATTGGACTTCTTGACCACTGGATTGGGAGGGTGGTGAATGTACAGAAATGGGAGGGGCATTCACTCCTACAACCATGTCACCCCTGAATGTTGCTGGGTTTCATGGCTATTTTAACTTGGGGACATGGGAAAATGTTACTGTGACATGAAAGAGAATAAAGAGTAACAGTTGGAAGGTACGTTTGAGAGGAGCATATTGCACATGTTTCATTTAAGTGCACTGTACTTAGAGGCCCAGATATTCAAACTGCGCTCAAAAGTAGCGCAACAGCAGGAGCAAGCACAAACCAGTTGCGCAAATGCGCAACAGGTGCGATATTCAAACATGGAGCAGAGCAAATTGCGCAAGCAACCAACGTCTGAATATCGCACATACTGCGCCATCGCGCAACCAGGAAGGGGAAGCTGAGCCAAAATGTTGCACCATGGCGCAACCAGGGAAGCTCAGCTGAGCATTCCAGAGCTGCCATAGCGCAAGCACAGCCCCCAGAGCAATGGAACTGCACATCCAGGGAGGCAGGCTGGGGCCCACCGCCAGCCATGCCACACATGGGCACAGGAACACACTGCAGAACCCACACCACACCTGCACATCCCAAGCACAGCATCACTGGGGGTTGGATGGATGATCCACGTGCCCATGGGGACAAGCCAACAAAGCATAGCAGAGCCCTGACACCCCAGCACAACCACTGGCAGGCGGAGAGTGCCACACACAGGGGGTTGACAACCACAGTGCACATCAGCCCTCCGTATGCACAGCACACCCTGCACTGTGACCCCAAGACACCACCCATGTGCAGTGACTGGCACTGCAGGAAACCATGCAGTCCCCCCAGCACACGTCAGCCCGGGCAGCACAGAAGCATACAAGCCAGACACACCCTGTGCACCCAGCAGTGGGTGGCAGCAGACGGCAAGACCAACAGAAAGTCACTGCTATGCCGGAGATACCTCCCCAAGCACACGCACACACACACACACACACACACACACACATACCCAGGACCATACCACCCCAGATGGCATGTACACCACTGCAACTGAGCACCCATAGCCAGCTGCAAATCAGAGACCAACACAGTATTCATATCAAAATATAAATGTATTTTTTAAATTTCAAATAGTAAATAAAACAATAAACAACAACTATGTACAAGGGGGGGACGGGTACAAGGTAGGGGTGTTCAAGAGGTAGGGATGAATAACTTGGAGAGGGAAGGCAGGGTGGTAGGGATGGGAGAAGTGGGAAGGGTATTGTGTCCTAAGGCCCAGCTGGCTGGTTATCCTGTGCCTGGTTCTGCTCTCCCCTGTGACGCCTCCTCCGCAGGCCATGTCACCTAATGGACTCCAGGATGGCCTGGGTTTCAAAGGACACCTGTGTCAGGCCCTGAATGCCTCGATCTATCCTCCAGAGAACTTCGAGGCCTAGGAAAATGGGAACACAGTCAATGGCTGTGACTGACCACAACCCTGAACACCACCCAACCTGCAAGCCATATGGCCCAATGTCCCACACCTGTGATGGCATGCACCCACCCACAGTGAACATGCACATGGCCATCACAAACAGGCGGCACCAGCTATGTGCACCACTGCACACACACTGCCCATGTCCATCACAGCACAAACAAGGCTGGCAAGTGATGTGCAGCGTGGTGCGATGCCAGTTACACAGCTATGTGCCCAGTGCATGCCTGACCACCAGTGGCGATACACAGACGTAGTTGTGATACTGCACAGTGATGCATGTCACCTGTGTTGTGTATACATACATGGATACATAGACAGTGTCAGCAGATAAGGGCCTATGTGCCACCCAGTCTGGCCATTTGAACTTGTAAGTTCACTCTGTTTTCCTGTAAGTCTGTTGCACCTTAACCCTGACCTCCAGAATTCCTTTATGGCTATCCCGTGCATTCTTAAATCCCTTGACCAAGTCAGCCCCCACCACTTCCTCTGGCAGGGTGTTCCACTTGTTCACCACCTGTTCTGTGAAGAAATTCTTTCTCATGTTCCCTCTGAATCGTCCCCCCTCCAACTTCATCCCATGCCCTCTAGTCCTGGAACATCTTTTACGCTTAAAAATAGTGTTTTCCTGCACTCTGTTCCCCCCTGTAAGATACTTGTATGTCCCCATCATATCCCCCTCTCCCTCCTCTCCTCCAGGGAGTACATGTTCAGTTCCTTCAACCTGTCTTCATAGGACTTGTGATGCAATCCATGCACCATCCGTGTTGACCTCCTCTGAACCCTCTCTACCCAGTCCATGTCCATATGTAGGTATGGTCTCCAGAACTGTACACTGTACTCCAGGTGGGGCCTCACCAGTGTCTTGTATAGTGGAATTATGACCTCCCCTTTCCTGCATGGTTGTGTTGTGCATGGCTGGTGGTCTTGCCCCCCCCAGCATGCAATAGCATCCATGAAGTAATGATACTCACACTCCTCCAGCAGCTGGCTCTGCCACTGCTGCTGCTGCTGCTGCTGCTGCTGGGGCACAACACCCCCCGGCACTGGGGCCCTGGCACGGCCCACGTCACCGTCACCCTGCATCCTCAGATTCCAGCCTGTGGGAGACATATGTTGAGACAAACATCAGTGTGACTCAAAAGCAGAGTGCCCCCTGCCCCAGTGAGAGTGCCTGCCCACACAGCCATAACCATCCATCGCACAGCTGCACACACTGACACAGCCAACCGTGTCCGAGCCGGCATCTATGCACAGCCACCCAAGCACACACACACACCCCTACAGAGAATATAGGTGCATAGATGGTACACTCACCTGGCCTAGGCAATACGCCCCGCCTGGCATGCTACCGCAGCTGCGACAGAAGTTCTGGCTCCCTCCGGCGGAGGTCACTGTACCGGTGCCGGCACTGCTCAGCAGACCGGCCCCGTCCAGTGACCTCCACCAGGTCAGTGGCCACTTGCTGCCACAGATGAGTTCTGGCACTGGTGAGGGGCAGCTCACCATACAGGCCATCATAGTGTGGCTCAACTAGGGCCACCAGGTTGGCCACTTCAATCTGGCTCCAGGATACTGCCTTCCTCCTAGCCATGGCACCAACTTTACAGCAGGCAATATGGTGCCCCACTGCGCCGTAACCCCATGTGGAGTTGTTGCGCAATAGACCACCACAGGCTCCAATCGCGCTGTTTGAACAGCGCCGTCACTTCACATGGCGCTGTCACCAGACAGCGCAATAGGGACGTACACATGGCATGCCAACAGCGCCAGGGGTCAGAGGGCATACACAAGGTCACGGCAATGACGCAAGGCTACGCACAGCACCATCGGATGTATAGGCATCCTGCGCGACTGCCAAGCTGTGCACCAGTGCCACAGTGGACTATCGCGCAGTAGTGCCACAGCGCCATATAGTGCCCAGTGCTGTAGCGCCACTGGCACAATGGTGGCCATGGCCTGAATCACCTATCGCGCTCAGCAGGTCTGCAGTGTGATAGGCGTAACGTAAGCTGTCTGGGCATGTGCAATGCAGTGTAGCACGCAGCCGCAAACCTGCGCCATTGGCTCAGCCGGACCTTCCATATTGCGCAAAGTGCAAATACGCGATATTCAGCCGACATATGCAAATCATTCGATCAGCCATTCATAGGCGCAGTGGAGCGATTAGCATGTCATTAAAGTTGCGCCACACCTCATTTGCATGTGTTGCGCTATAAAAATGTGACAGTGGGTTGTGCTGGCCAGATTTGGTTACTGCAGGTGAGAGGTGAGTTACATGCTGTGTGATGCTCAGGACAATGTTCATGGGCGGAGGATGATAAAGGCTGAGGGGGCTGAGCATGAAAAGGGCACTTAGAAAGGGACAAAGGGCACCCTTTCTATCAGTATCTGTCATGGGAGAGGAAACGTGGGGGACTTCCGCCCCCCCAGGCCGGCAGCTATGCTCATGGGGAAATGCTGTCGACTGCACAGTGACAGGTGTCCACTTCCACCCATACAGATCACCATGACTGACCAGAGCCAAGCTGAGGATGTGGACGGCGGGCGTAGGAGGAGGCCGAACTTCACCGCGGCAGAGACGGAGGCCCTCTTCCAGGCCTACCTGGAGGATGAGCCACTATTGAGTGGATGGAGGGACACCCCTCAGGAACGTGCAGCTGCATGGGAGGGGGTAGTTCAGGCCGTCAACCTGCATGGAAGCCACCAGCGCTCTGTGCAGGAATGCAAGAAGAAGATGGGGACTGACCGCAGGAGGCTGAAGGAGACGGTGGCAGCCTTCAGGGCGGCACGTGCTGGCACTGGTGGGGGCCCACCAGTGGTGTTGCAGCTGACCCCTACAGAGGAGACACTGGTCGTGGCCATGCAGCCGAAAGCCATGAGGGCGTACCAGGCAGAGGATTCCAGACAGGTGGAAGCCCATCACTGCACGGTATGACATGGTGGTGTTGCTGGGGGGGGGCTGTTGTTCACATGCACTCACATGTACTCTCTTTCTGTTACAGATCCTGTTCATCTTCAGGAGACGGTGGTGGTGGTGGGTAAAGTCAGTGATGCAGACCTGCTGGACGTGGAGGAGGGACCATCCACCTCCGCCACCAGCCTGCAGGCACTGCAGCAGCATGCACGCTGGGCCAACAACTCCGGTGTCAGTGATACAGGTGCAGGGGGTGCACAGCCTGTGTCTCAGCAGTCTGGCATGCAGGTATGCCAGCATGCTGTGCCTATGGCAGTGGCACTCACCTACACCATTGATGATAGCAGGCCTGCAATGGGCAGTGATAGGTGTGTGTCCCATGACGGACACATGGCAGGCCAGCACGTGCCCCTGGGCCTTCCTGGTTCACACCTGTGTACCAGCATGCTGGCACAGTCCCAGGCTGTGCCTGTCAGCACCGGTGGGGCAGCACCAGTGGCTGTGCAGGTGTCTGGCACTGTTGTCAGCACGGAGGTGGAACAGGTGGACCTGGGGGCTCAGCAGTTGGAGGGGCGGCAGCAGCAGTCACACACCAGGTCTGGGGGTACAGTGTCACGCAGTGGCACATGTCCTCCGCCCTTTGATCCGCCCATACCAGGTCCTGGCGAACAGCGCCCACCCTCAAGGGGTGCTGTGCACCAGGACCATCCACACCCTGGGGGTCACGATGCTATTGGGGCACAGTACCCATTGGACGTGCACACCCACGTGCTGCAGGACTCGGTACAGCTGCAGGGGCGGGTTGCAAGGTCCGTGGAGGCATTGTCTGTGTCCGTGGAGTGGCATAGCAGGGAGTATGCTCAGGACCGAGCCGAGCTGGTCCTTATGCGGACGGCTGTGACCGCTGCCATTGACAGGCTGACCCAGGCAGTGGTCTCTGTCGCGGACGCATTGGCCACACTGTCAGGTGCCCCTGTACCACACACCCCACACAGTGCGCTCTCCACTCCCCGTTCCTGGCGTCGTGCGACACCAGGCCTGTCGATGCCGGGTTCTGCTGTGGGCATCCTGAGCACCCATGGTGCAAGTTTGTTTGGCAGGATGCAGACCCCTGTGCGGGCAAGGTCACGTTCACGCAGTGGGACCCCTGGTGGTGCAACAGCGCCACCCCATGTGGCCCCTGCTCAGCCTGCCAGGGCTGCTGGGCCACGGCGGGGCTGCCCATGCATCCGTGGTGGCCATGGGACAGTGCTACCTGACTGAGCTGTCTCCCAGTGTGGGCCCTGTCTGGTGCTGCCCTGTGTGCAATGTGTGTCATGGTGGGCAGTGCACTGCTGGGTGCTCTGCTCACCATGCTGACACATGGACCACCTGCACACTCTCCCAACTGCTGTCCACAGGTGCGTGTGCATGATGATGCCTGCATTGCACTGTACACCAAGGTGCAAGGGTGCCCAGGTCCGACAACACGACTTGTACGGCACAGGTGATGGGGGTGGTCGGTGGTGCTGTGTGTTGGCAATGTCATTTCCACAGTGCTGTGCTGCTGCCCATGCACGCTGCCTGGTGGTGTGTGTGTGTCCATATGAGTGCTCACCCTCTCTGATGGTGTGTTGGTATGCCTGGAACCTTCAACTCCCTGACCTTCATGCACGGTGTGTTCCCTGTGTGCCTGTGGTTTGCGCATGGACAGTGTTGCCTGCATATGTCCCTTGACTTACCTGTGTTGGGCGTAGTGCTCTTCTGCAATGGTGTCCCAGTGCAGCTGGGCCTGCCGGTCAGTCGGGGTCCCTCCGTCCTGGGGGCTGCTCATCACCAACATCACAGGCGCCACTGGTGTCCCCATCGCTGTCCCCTCTTGGACCTGTACAGGCTATCCCATGGTCTTTGGCCATGTTGTGCAGGATGCAACAGGCCAGGAATATCCCACAGGCCTTTTGGGGCTGTACTGTAGGGGCTCCGCGGTGTCCAGGCATCGAGGCGTGCCTTGAGCATCCCAAACACCGGCTTTTATGATGTTACATGTTGCGGCATGTGCCTCATTGAAGCATAGCTGCGCTGAGTGTGGGGCCCTGCGGTGTGAGCAGCCAGGGATGGAGTGGGTATCCGCAGTCACCTGTGTGGAGATAGTGGAGATCAGTGTCATGTCAGGTCCATATTGCCACATCCTTGTGTGCCACTACCATGGCACCTGTGTCATTCCCACCCTTGCCCAGAGTTTGCATTCCATACATGTGTACTCACCCACTAGATGACCCGTGGGGATGTCCCCACTCTCGAATTGATGGCACAGTGCAGACTGGTGCCATATGAAGGCAACATGTGCTCCACCAGGGTGTGTGGCACAGACATTGATAATGCGCCCAGTGGCATCACACACCACCTGGCAGTTGACACTGGAAAACCCCTTTCGGTTGTGATATGCCTGGCCATCAGGGCCAGGTGGCGTGTGAATGGCCACATGGGTGCAGTCTATGGCCCCTAGCATGCCAGGCATATGTGCTACCCTGTGGAACTCCTGCATGTTTGTTGTACTCTCTGCCGCGGTGCTGGGGAAATGGATGTACTCCAGCATGAGGCAGCAGTGCGCTGAGGAATTGGGTGAGGATGCGTGACGGGCCAACTGTGTAATGCCTGTGGTGTCCCCTGTTGGCCTCTGGAAGGTGCCCGTGGTGAGCAGGCACATGCAGGCTGTCACCTTGGTCTCCACGGACAGAGCGTGACTCGTCGTGAGGTGCCTGCATCACATCACTACACACCATCATAGAGCCGTCTCAGTATTGCCCTGTTCAGGTGGTACCGCCCACAATCTCGACGCCTGTGTACAGCTCAAAGCTGATGTGGGCACGATACGCCTGTCGGGTATACCGCCGACGGGCCCTCCACGGCCACGCCCCCTGCAGCATGGTGTCTCACCCCTCATTACAGCTTCCATGAGAAAGCTGGCACTGTCCATCTCCCTGGCTTCTGCCCCCTGGCTGCTGTTCCTGTGTTACCCCCGCTGCCCCCACTGCTGCTTCCACTGCACCGGGCACCCCCCACTGGCCTCTCTGTCCTCCTGGACCCACTGTCCCTGTCTGCCCTTCCAGCTCCTGTCTCTCTCTCTCTCTCTCTGTCTCTCTCCCCCAGTTTGCGGCCTGCTAGGGTTCTTGCGCCACTTCCTTGAGCCTTTTTATTTTGGCTCAATTCCGCTACTGCACAACTTACAGCTGATCCACTCTTGCACATTGCACAAGTGTTCGAATATTGCATTGCGCACTTTATGCATGGACCCGCCCCCTTCGGTTGCGCATGCCTTCATTTCCATTGCGCTGTTGCTCAGCATGTTTTTGGTGGCGCAACTGGCCCCTTCTGAATATCGCAGAATGGTGCATTTTTGGAATTGCGCATGTGCAACCCTGTAGCTCATGGCGTAACCCTTTTGAATATCTGGGCCAGAATCTCTAAGGTTGTAAGTTATGGGTTGTCTGGACATCTTTGCAGTGATTAAAATTAAATATCCAAGCAATAGCATTAGGGTAATTAGCATTGTTTGCAGGACGTTCAGTTTTCTTGCATGGGGTATTTTGGAGGTATCATGCTTGTTCAGTTTTTGCCTTACAGTGAAGGTTGGGGTTGTAAGTCAGCCAAGGGTGTAGTCAGGAACTGTAAACTTGTACTCAAGAGTTGACAGCCCTGTTACCCCCTGTGCTGTTGCCCCTTCCACGTAAACACAAACCGAAGGATGTACTGCTCTACCACACAAACAAAGGCCCAACCTGTTTCAGTCAAATATGCAGTAAGCCAATGATCCTAACAGATTCACATTTTATTTAAACACACACACACACACATACACACACACACACACACACACATTCACTCACTCACTAGACAGAAGTTGACTGGCTTTTAGTTACAATGTTTAGGATACAGTGTGATAAGCCTCTGTACCACATCAAGGTAGTCAGCCTTACAGAGGTCCATTCACACCAGTACTCATGCAAACATACTCAGTCGGGTCACTGTGGCCTCAAACGTGTGAATACACACACACACAGTCATACACACACTTACACAATGTGTTTGATGGGTGGAATGAAAGACATTTAAACATTTTTTGAAGGGGTTACATTTTATTTTTCCAGGATTACCCAACTGACAAGCAACGCCTCATGACATCTAAGACCTCCTTCATGATTAGAAATGCTGCAGATATTGGTAATTAGACTATCTGAGCTGTGGTCTCGACTAGAATTAATGCAGTTGATGTATAGCCTAATCCTCAAAACCATGTTTGGAGGGTGGATGTCCTCATTCTTTAAGAAAATAATGTGACAAGCCTTTATCTTAAGCAATCCCTGGTATTTGAGTTTAGATCCATCATTTGATTCATTCCTTAGCACTGTTGGAGGAGCATTTCTCCTAGCTTGGCTTGGTGTCATATGGATTCTATTAACACCTAGTTATACTGTAGGAGGAAACATTTCTTCCTGCATGCCTTGGTGTCTTATGGATTCTATTAATTCTTGGTTATATTACTTCAAAGAAAAAAGTAGACATACTCCCATATACTTTAATGGAGAGCAACTAAAACTTCTTCATGCTCCCTCCTGCTGTCATCATTCCCTTTCCTGATCCTTCCCCGTGTAACTATTATAATTTGTTTGTCTGATCCTATTTGTTTTACTTTGTTAAATTGTACTCTATCTTTACTTTATTTTGTACCAATCATTTATACCATCTACGCTTTTATTTATTTAGTTTTTGTTGACTGGGAAGGTGCACTAGACAAAAACATTGCCAATTTTCAGACACAACCTGGGAGAGGTACAGACAGTAAATAGACAACAAGATACAAACACAACAATAAATACTTTGGGAAAAATACATAACATCACCATAGTACAGGCAAGTACAGGAGCAATATGGTCATGTTCAGCACAATGTAACAACAGAAGAAATTCAGTTTTATTTTTGTATTTCTTGTTCCTTCTCCCTTGAGGCATACCTGGAAATGAGCCTTGACTCAGTGCACCTCTCCCGGTTGCCAAATTTCAAATAAAATAAATAAATAAATTTAGCATGCTCCACATAGTGACATCACTGTTGCCTGGGAGATATCTAGGGCATAATTGCTGGGAGATGTGTTCTCCAAGCTTCATAGTGCAGTTTACAGTTTTAAGTGAACTGAATTATAAACGTATGATTTATTTTAATTTTCTCTTAGCTCTCTTTCTCTTAGCTATCAGTCCCTGCCCAGTTATAAGACTAGCAAAAGCAGAGCACTGCAGTCTAGATGCATGTTATAGAAATAAATATTTTTTGTAACAGCATGATGACCATGAGTTAACAGATTCATCCCCCTCCCATCTGCTGCACCCTTCCTCAACTGTTCAGTGCACTCCAGGGTTTCCACAACACCTGAAAGAGAAACTGCAGTGTCCGTCTGTACATACAAAAATCCTTTTTTTGTATGAGCAGACCAATGTTAATGTTAATACAATCGACTCCCTCCCATCATCTTCCCACCCAGACTAGCTGTCCACAACCACAAAAAAACATTTTCCACCATCTCCCTCTCAAATGTTGCATGCCCTTCCTCAGACAATGAATCTGTCTTGCCCCAGAGTGCCTTGCACTTCTTACAAGACATAACCTTATTAATAACAAAGCAGTGCAAAGTTAACAAACCACACAGTGTCTAATTGCCATTGCAAATCCACCACCCCCACTCCCGACTGCTGCACAAACTTCCCAACCTCAGACAGCTGATCTATTATCTGCTGCTAATGACAGTCACTGTCATGCCATGTTTCTAAGACATGGAGAAACCAATAATGGGACAGGTAAATTCTGGTCACCCTTCTAACAAGGTAACTGTCTTGCCCAACCACACACAGTATAAAGACTTCAACCTCATGCTGAAAATACTCACTGCATGCCAGGGTCCATAGCACTCAGGACACAAGCTGCTTTAAGAGCTTCTTACTGTCTTTCCATATAAAATGTCAAAGTGAACTCTTCAACAATGTATCATTCATTTAAAAATGTAAATGGCTCATGTTGCTGTCAAATTTCAAACCAAAACCATCTTTATTTCCCATCTCAAACCCAGGGTGAAAGGTGAAATGGCTAAGATGGCGACCTCCATACTTGAACAGGATAAAGATGCTTTTAGAATTTTTTTTTAATTTTATAAAAGGAGGCTCTCTCCTCTGGTCCTGAAGGTTGTCACATTTACAAAATTGTGCTTGGTTATTAGAGTTCTAGCCTGCCTCAGCCCCAGAGGACTGACCATACTATTACAATTGAAACAAGAGTAAAGTGTATGAGAGAGAGATAACCCATGATTTAAGACATTTGATTTGCAGTCAGAACTGCTCCAACAGCTTCTACTTTTTCTGACCCTAGTTCATGCAGCCCATCAAGGGTTAGGTAGAAGGAAGTATGTGGTACAGTACCTACTCATTACAGTGGCTCTCCACAGGCCAGGCTCCTTTCCAGATGTTACCAGCCCCCCCCCATAAACATTCTCACATACTTCTCCTCATGACCAGTGAGGCTCCTGGCAGACTGTGTGACCCTCTGTGAAGATTGTTTGTCTCGGAGGCCAAGTCTTCAGCTGGGGGGGGGTCATAGCTGCTTCAAGATGCTCTTATTCCCAGCTCCCTGAGTTGTCAGGAGATTCTGTCCATCTAAGCAAGATGGCTGTCAGCAGCTGAACCTGGCACAAAGGCTCATTTATAGCACCTACCTCCCTCTCTCCTGATCCTGCCACTCACCCCCCCATACAGATACTCAATCAAACTGGAGGCTATCTCACACATACTGTACATCCAGATCTGTTCAGTGCAATCAAAAAGGAACAAAATATAACAAAGGTGGTCCTTTCTGTTTTGTCTAAGTCAGTTTAAAGCAATTGAAAGAACCATCTAAATAGCTCCTTTAGAGGTCTGTGTGAATAATCTACACCTAGTCTCATTGCTCTTGAAGAATTACTTTAATGTAGATATTGCTACGTAACATTTTTGAAATAGACCAGAGGTAGGATAGGAGACGTATCACACATATGACACAGGGCAGTGTCAGTGGCTCAGTAGGGCAGTGTCAGTGGCTCAGTAGGTAGCACACTTGCCTCTGAGGCCGGGAGATCAGAGGGTTGTGGGTTCAGTTCCCACATCTGGCACTTGGGTTAATATCCCAGTACTGACACTGTAGTGCAGCATGAGAGGAGTGCTGCACTTCTGAGGTGCCATCTTTCGGATGAGACGTTAAACCGAGGTCCCATCTGCCTGGATTTGTGGTAGTTCAGGTGGATGTTAAAGATCCCATGGCACTTATCGAAAAGAGTAGGGGAATTTCCCCGGTGTTCTGGTCAAATTTCCCTCATTCACTAAAAATACCACCAACAGCTTAATCTGGTTCAAGGTCAGTTGGCATTCATCTGTATCCCCCTCCCCCAGGTCGTGCCTGAAAATAGGCAGGATTTGTCTAGTGCACTTACCTGGTCAACAAAAACTAAATAAAAAATAATGCATGATTTTATCATTTAATCCCCTTACCCCCACCCAAGAATGAATTAGTGATTAATTGTAATAAATCTGTATCTATATTAGGTGGCAAGAAAAAGAATTGTACATAATGCTGTCCAGTCATTTGTGTGCTTATTTTCCTCTGCACTGCCTGAAAGGCCCTGAACCAGAGGCTCTTTATGACAGAACTCAAGGGTAGGCTTGGTGACTTCTCTCTTTCTTCACTCTTGGCAGGTATGCTCACTCAGTTGCAACCTTGTTCAAGTCTGGAATGGGTCTTTTTTCTCTCTTGGTTTTCTCTGTCTCTTGCCCAGCTGCCAGTAACACATTACTAATGAAGTCAACTGAGACTCCATGGATTTGGGTCACAACACGCAAGTGGGTGCAGGGGGTGTCCACTACTCCTACGTTTCTTGCTCGCTGTCACTGCTCTCTCAAGTCAGTCACACTTGATCCTCCTTCCTAGCAGTGTAAGCTGCTGTTCCTCCTTGGCTGAGTTAGCTCCTGTCCCTGGCTCCATCTTGTGTCATGCCACAGTCTTCTCTTCAAAAGTGATTCAAAGTTGTGCTGTAATATGGAAAGGGCCAGAAATTTAAACTTCCCGCTGACTGACTTGTGCCACAGCAGCCAAACTATATAGTCAATCAACAGGATTCACACACACAGGCCAATCAGTGTGATTGCAAGCTACTATGTAAGCCTAAAGATAACAAAGAACCTCTGCTTGGTTCATGGCGTGCTGCTGCTGCCCCCCCCAGTGCTGACTCCATTGTCAGCCCACCACTCCCCATACAGTGCTATGTTAAGTAAGTAGCTTTACAAATAAAAAGCCAAAATTAAAGGAAACTATATTTTCTGAAAGATTATTTTATGTAGATGATTAATAAAATTACCAATTATTCAAATGCACCTTTTCATCATTAACATTAAATGTATGATCTCCCTAATACCACCTGGCTACTTCCTGTATAGAAGAGTAAATACACTGCCTTCCAACAATGTAATAAAAAAAACAAGAGTTGGACAGAGCCAACAACGGCTGCCTGTGAATTAGTATGATGTATAAGGTTTTATTTTATATGTTATATCATTATGATGTGTGTGTTACGTTGCATGGAATTGAAAATAGCATGTTTTATAAATTACAATTATTTTATAATAAATAAGGTATATAACCTTACCTTACACATCAAGCTAATGTTGTTTGCTCTACACACACATGAAACACATACACACATATAAATTGGCTCTTCTTAGCTATAGGCATCTGCTTGAAATGTTTACTAATAACTTTCATGGAGGAAGCTGCTATTTGAGGCTGGGTCCAAATACCTGATCTACTAAAACCTTCTTTCCTGAATTGCACTCTTGTTCTCTTCCTAGTCATACCAGTGTTCCATTCCAGTTCCTGACCCAATGGGGCTGATGGTCAAGATTACCTGGTATCCCTTCCCCCATGGTGGGGTGACCCCTCATTTCAGCTCAGCCCTGTTCTCTTAGGAGGATGTGAGGACACAAATCACACCAGAGTACCAGTATCAGGGAAGGGGACTGACCACAGAGACCATACAGTATAACAACTAGAGGGAACATCACATGGAACAAACAGAGGCTTTAAATGTCACAATTAGAGTGGACATTATGTTGGAAAACAGGAGCTTTCATGCCACAATATGCAGGTGACCTATATGATCTCTATGGGGCTATTATGCAAATGACTGGAGGGGTCACATGATGACCCCTTTAGCTTTTATATACAGTATATTCATTCTCTAAGGGACTGCCCTATTGGCATGCAAGTAAGGGCAGTTAGTGATTGACTGAGGACAATTAGGGTATTTTAATGCATTTTTGGTCCCTCCAGTAGCTCATTAGGATGATTCTGAGAGATTGGAGGATAGCGGATCTAGCGCTACTACACAAGGCAGGAGACAGGGAGGAACCTGAAAATTATAGGCACATCAGACTTCCTTCCATTGCATGTAAACTGATGGAGATGCTACTCAAGAGGACCTAGTAAACTAACAGGAGAGAAATGGGCTCCAGGAAAGTAAACAGCACAGGTTCATGGCAGGGAGATCATGTCAGACAGACCTGGTAGTATTCTTTGACTGGGTGACAAGGGTGGTGGATAACAGACAAGCAGTAGATTTATTCTACTTTGACTTTGGCAAGGCATTTGACTCAGGGCCACACAGAATGTTCCTGAAGAAATTAGAAGATGAGGAAGCATTAAAGGACCTAGTTAGATGGGTGGGATGTTGGTTTGGGGGAAGACATCAGAGGGCGATGGTAAATTGGGTCAAATCAGGGGAAATAAGGTCAAGAGTGGGATACCAGAAATATAGCGAAACAGTGCTTTTTCGGTTCTAATACAATTGTAGAAAAATGTTCTTAATCCAGCCAGAAATATAGAAAAAAAACTATGGCACTTCGAGGTGCTCTGCCTCTTCCACAGAAAGTGGGGCACCACAGTGGTTAGTCCTGGGATAAGTCCATTTCAATATGTTCATCAGGAACATAGAAGAAGGAATACAAGCATGACGTGTCTCCTTGCAGATGACACTAAGCTCTGTGGCAATGTAGACAGTGACAAGAAGTTAAGGGAGTTTCAGAGGGACCTGCAAAGGTTAGACAGGTGGTTCAAGGTCTGGCAATTGAAATTCAGCACCAAAAAGTGAAAGGCTATGCCCATAGGAAACATGAACCCCTGGAAGGAATACTGGAAGGGAGGGGCTAAGATGTCCACTACTTCAGAGGAAAGGGACTGGGTAGTCATCATAAGTAACACCCTCAAACAAATGAGTCAATGTATTATATAACAAGGCATACAGCAAGGCAACCAGAATGTTGCTGTTAACCAGAAGGAGTTTGATAGCAGGAGGAGAGTGGTAATGCTGCCTCTGTAAATCACTGATGATGAGACACACCTCTGAAATACAGTGGCCAGTTTTGAATTCCTCACCTGAAGAAAGACAGACACAGTATAGGGATGGTGTAGCATACAGTAGCCACATGGATTCAGGGCCAACAAGGCAGGTCCTATGAGTATTGGCTCAGGGCACTGAACATGTACTCTCTGAAGGACAGAAGGGAGAGGGGTGACATGATAGGGACCTTCACGTTCCTGAAAGGAACAAATATGACAATTTGCAAGGAACTATTTAGCAGAATGGGAGACTGAAAACAAGGGGACATGAATGTAGGTTTGCATGATGGGGGGGTTGACTCAGGAGGGATGCAAGAAGTTTCACTTTACAGAGAGCATGGCTGAGCCATGGAACAGCCTAATGGCAGAGGTGGTGGTCAAAAAAACACATTAATGGGTTTAAGCACCACTGGGACAGAGTAAAGGGCTTAATAGTTATTGGGGGGGGCAGCAGTAAGGCAGGAAGTGAGGGGAGGGAGGAGGAGGACGAAAACCCCACCTAGACAATAGGTTACAGGATAAGTTAGGATAAAACTGGGTAGACTAGATGGACCAATGGTCTTTTTATGGCATAATTGTCTATATTTGTGTGAATATACATGCATTTTACTGCGTGTGTGGTCACCTGTGCTGGCAGCAGCACTTCCATAAGGCCATCCTTAGGTTTCACTATCCATGTAACCCTGCTTTCCCTCCTACTCCAAGTTGAGAGAAGTCCACACAGCAACTCTGAACTCTCCCTGCTAGCCTAAGTAAGCTGAGGCTTACAAACCCATGTGCAACCCAAGCTAAGAGTGAATGTCAGGCTGTCAGCATGGAGAGGTATTTTCTTTTGGCAGCAAGCTCACTCCGCAACTCTTTTAATTTTTTCCTGTGTTACTTTTCAGATCCACTGGTTAAAAGGCATTTCTGCATCTGAATTTTTTAAAAACAATAGGATGTGTCTGTGTTGATGGGGGTGGTGCTGTGGTCTGCAAATGGAATAAAGATCATCTTCACGTGCTTAGAAACTACAGAACGAATCTATACACAGCTGAAATGACATATTGACTGCCTCTTCCCCTTCTCCCCTAAGTCTTTACTTCATGACTTTACAACTCCCACCTGTGACTGTTCCTAACAGCAGCTCTTAGCTACTGTCCTCCTACAGCTCGTTTAAGCCATGTTGCATAGGGAGTCTGCACTGGTTGCCTATGTTCACTGCTCCAGTTCAAGTGCAGTGTTATGTACCTAAAGCATCTTATTTGTTCTGTATTTACCTTGCACCAAATATTGGTGTAAACATCTGCAATGTATTGTACTCATCTTAGTTTGTTTGCACTGCATTACATGGAGTTCCACCCTTGGAACGTGCCAGCTGTAGTGCGCCCCATCATTAGGGCACCAAACCTGAAAGTCATCGATCAGGTTTCATGTGAGGGGCTGTGCCCCTAACCCCCCTTTGCTTAGGATTCTAACTCGGGGGGGTGGACCTTGGGGAAGGGGCGATGACTCTTTGGTTTGGCACCCTAAAGATGGGGCACACAACAGCTGGTGCTCCAAGGGTGTGCAGTGACTACATAGCAAAGAATATTGCTGTTGCACTACTGTTAATGTATTTTACTCTTGCCCCTTATTTTGTCAACTACTGCACCCCACCCCAATATCTGGAACTGATCAGTTCCCAATTCAGTCTTTCTTGGAAAAACTTCTGAAATAAATAAATGGTCTTCCTGAGTAACCCTGGGTAAGGTTTGTAATCAATAGAAATTTCATATCTCTTTCTTAATTCAAAAAGACCAACACATATACTTTCTTTTTCTTCTCCACATTTAGCCACTGTAATTTTAAAAGAACTACACCTTCCTGCCTGAACTTTACAGTGTCCTAGTTGTAGGTACCGGATGTGAGCTGGGTGGTGTAAAGAAGGACATCATTTGAATGCCAGGTCATACTGAGAAAAAAGTGGGGTTTGCAGCTAATCTCATTACAAAGTGCTAATGTCCATAATAAAATACAAAGTTATAAAGTACAAAATGATACACACACGCAAAATGTTAGATAAATATAAATATTAGAATGTTTTTTAAATTGTACATATGATCCAATATGTATTCTATCATGCTCTTACAAGCTTCAGTTTGTGATTCATCATAAGGCATCAAAATTGATTACTTATGTCATAGATCACTGACGTTGCAGTATCCAATCAGATGGCAGCATTAGGGATTACGTGAAGAAGTCAACCAAAAGAAAACTCCATGCGTAGCCTGCTCACTGGCTTTCCCTTATAATTAGTTTGGCTGAGTGCTACACAGCATTTCAAAAATGAGTTGTCTGGTTGCTGTGGTAATGGGAGCAAGAGGATGCTCCCAGTCTGAGTTCAGCATAAATGGCTGCATATGTTGTTTATGGTCAGAAACATCAGTATGTATGTGAGTAGAGAATGGCGGTTGGAAGGATGACAAAACAGAATACAAAAATTAATGTTTTTCATGGTATTAAACTTCCAGTGTATATATACTCTTTCCAAAGTAAGAATGCAATACACGCTGACGGAATATGATAAAACTTGCATCAAGCTCTGTTGCAGGTGAATTTATTATGCTAAACAGCCAAAGCAGAAATATACTCGCATACATTAATATATCTTCACCAAGGTGCCCTCGTGCTTCACTGCATAAAGCTTCATCAGGGGATGGGGTTCTGAGCTCCTATGCTGAATTATATGGATTCCAGGTTACTATGTCATGATGGTAACATTATTGATGTTTACAAGAAAACCTGAAGTGTAGCCTGGAAACCAAGCTTGCATTCCCTAATGCACCTTAAAAAGAAAACCATGCTCGAAAAGAGAAAGTGCAGGATCCATTGAATGCAGAAAATACATTATTACAACCAGCTTAAAGATACATCATTTCAGCTTAAAACCAAACAGGTCAGTAATTGGGTAACAGTAAAAAACATAATCTCAAACATGTTCAAAGCATTAATCAGGAAAGCAAGGATTCCACAATTCATTTTATACTTCTTAAAGGGTACCTAAACAAGTCATTTTTTTAAACTGCAAACTCCAAAATCTGGCTTCATAACAAGGTAAAGTAGAGGCTGCTGTTTACATTTATGCTAAAACTGCATTTGTGTAAATAATATAAATGCAGTTTCATAGCTTTTGAAAAATGTAAACATCAGCCTTTCACTTTCAAAAAACATCCTTGGGTTCTCCCTAAGATGGCTGCCAAGTCTGTTAAATGATGAGTCATGATGACATCATCTGAGCCAAAGACAGAGACCCACATATATTTCTATAGTGCTTACTAGTACTTCTTTGTCTCTTTGTTTTGAATTGTTGTACCAGGATGATCAACACGATGTATTAACTCATGGATTATTTTAATCAGTACACATGTTAGGCTATGATTTTGTTCATTTAGTTTACTTTAACTTGTGGAAAATGTTTTGCAATCCAGCTGACTTTTTCCTTGGCAAACTGCATTACAGTACAACACTTCAATTACCTGATGATCTAGTGGTTATGTGATGCACTGGATTTTGTTTTTTGTTAGCCAGGAGAGACATACTAAGCTGAAAGCTTGTTTACAGGTGTGGCCTGGAAGCACAATGAAGTGTAATAACTTGCTCAGGGTCACAGAGCAAAGTACTGGTCTGGTTCAGTTCCAAAGCCCATGCTCTCTTGTTAATCCACAAATAAGGCTTTCTTTTTCCATGTGAACCTCCTGCATCTAGCCTACCTTCTGTTGAACTCCCCACCATCCATACCCTGTCCTTAGTACTGCCTGGTGCCACATATGTGCTTACGGTCTCATGAAGAGAATTATCATACCCCAGATTGTAATCTTGTACCTCAGAGAGTTGTGCACACCTATACCAATATGCATCATCAGATGGCACTGTTAAAAATGCCTCCCAAATCACTCTCCAGTCCACATTCTCAGTGTTTGACTTCTGCTCACACAGTAAACATTGAGTGGATCACCACCCTTCTGCACAGTGACGATAGTATGTACAGTTTCCCCTGTTGTGTTTTTTCCCACCTCATTAACCAACAACTAGGTCTTCCTGGAGGGCCAAGTAATAAACATCATGACCCATCAGAAAAACTGCTGTTCATACCCTCATAAAGGCTGAACTTACAATGGGTAACGATATTATTAGCAGGAGAGGCATACTAATACCTTGAACAAATCCACCCGACTTCCATTGTCAGTTCCCTCCTTTACCTGTGATCTGCAGAACCCCGCAGGACAGTTTCCATCAATTCTTCTCCAGTACTTTTCTGTGCTGTACTCCACAATTCGAGTTGGCTGGCTACCACCCTTCCAAATCTTGAATGAGCTATACACAACTCCCTCAATACTGTCCTAACAAATGTCAACCCCCCACACACACACACCTGAAGGTAATCTCCCTACACTGAATTCAAGTAACAGTTTAGGTGCAGCCCTGCCACTCTGAGTATTTGTCATTGCTGGCTACTCTCATCCACAGTCAGGTGGTGATCATGATGTTGGCAGCCCCACATTTCAGATCTCACAGTGATCTGTTCAACGTCCTCCTTCGTGTCTTCAACTAACCTGATTATAGCTATACCCTGCTGGAATGGCCTCTTCAGTCTGTCTCTCTCTCTCTCTGGCATTCATTCTTCTCACCTGCACCCCACAACAAAAACTGGTGAGTTCACTACCCTTCTGCATCATAAATGTGGTTAGTACAGTCTCCCATGTTACTTTTACATATTAATAATAAACATGATCCTCTGGTAAGCCAAGCTGATAGCTGCATTGCACAAGTGGAAAAATAGGCTTTTCTACCCATGTAAGATCTAAGCCACCTATGATTAGGCACTATTAAATAACATGCATAATGATGTGCACACCCATCATTTAGCAGTGTCTAAGCAAAGGTAGCCTAGATCTTTTAAGGATAGGAAAGCCCATCATTCCCCTTGTTCCCTGTTGCTATCAGCCTGACTTACTGGAAAGATATGTTTATATTTGATATGTCAAAATAAAACGGGGACTCTACTACTTGCATTCATGATGCAGAAGGGTGATGAGCGCACTAGTTTTCGGTGTGAGGAGGAATAGTGATGAATGAATACCAGAGGGGGACTGAGAAGGCCACTCTTGCAAGGTGCTGCTATATTCAGGGAAGAGGGAAGACAGAGGAGAGAAATATGAGCAGATTACTGTGAGAAATAAGATGTGGGGCTGCCAGCACCTTGATCACTACCTGACCCAGTTGTCCTGGCCAACATTCCCCTTCCCATAAAACCAGTTCATGCAATTGTCCAAGGCTGTGTGTGGATATTAATGTATGAAATGACTGCCACTACATGTTCAGTCACTTCACTACCAGTCTAGTATTGCTTGTAAAGCACTTTGGGATACAATGTGTATGAAAACCACTATATAAATGCTGATTATTCTTATTATTATTATTTCCCATGGAAAAAGAAGACAAGACAAGCATATATTTGAGTTTTGAGAAAGTATGAACTCTAACATTGGACTGAACGAGAATTTGCTACAAAAAGTGATGGCTCTGGGGGGTGGTGAAGGATGTGGCTGCACCCCCCCACACACACACACACATAGTAATGTGCTTGTGTGCTGCTGCTGCATTTCACTTTGTTGAAGAAGTCTGATTTATTGATTGTACAAATGATTACATTCAAACTATGGATTACATTTGTAGGTTCTGTCAAAAACATACTAGAAAAGAATAGCAGAAAATATAAAGGTTTAATATAAATGTTAAAAAGTGCATATTAAGCATACAAACCTCCCCAGCAGCCCCACTGTAGCATCTTGGATCCGCCATAACCACTAGACCACCAGATATTCAAGATTTGCACTGCACTGTGGTTTGCCACAGAGAAAGTCGGTTGGATTAAAACACAATTTCAGCATGTTAAAATAAACAAAATGAACGGAACCATAGCCTAACATGTGTATTGTACAAAATAATGCACATGGTTTTGACCTTTTCGGTGAAACAATTCTATACAAAGGGAAAAAATAACTAGTTAGCACTATAGAGAGCCATATATCTTTCTGACTTTGGCTCAAATGATGTCATCACATAACACATTTGGTGGCCATTTTAGGAAGCAGGTAAGACAGTTTTTTTGAAATTAGAAGGCTGATTTTACAATATTCAAATGCTCCAGAACCACATTTATGTAAATTATATATATGTAGTTTTAGCCTTAATGAATAAAGCAGCCTTTCCTTTAGTCACCTACGGAGTCAGAGTCTTGAATAGTTTGTTGTCAAAATGTTGTTTAGGTATCCTTTAAAGCAAAGGTAATTTACTTGGAGCTAGAATTAGGCAGACTGCCTTGGTAGTACAGACTCATATTGCAATCACCCCTACTTTTTGGCACAAACTGTACTCATAGGGAATCTGCTAGAATCGAGGAATACTGGCCAATAATATCACAACAAAGAGAGAGAAAGAAAAACAGCCATTAATAGCTGAAGAATTTAAAAATACATCTTAAATTGTTGTTAAATGTTAAAGTACCAACATGTTACATAATCAGCTCTACAGAATAGGATATCTACACAATTATATATCTATAGAAAAGAAGTGGAGACATAAGTATAGACTTTCTAGCCATTTTTGTTTTTAGGGTTACAAAAAAGGTTTTTGGGTCCCAGTCCTAACTGAGACGTTTTGGTTTTAGAGGAAATCCAGAAGATGTCTCTCTGGAGTAGACTTTTAAGTCTATTTCCACCCCTTTTGTCTTTGTTTTCTATATTCTAGAGCCATAAAATGCATGGCATTGGGGTTAAAGGTATGTCACTCCTGAAATGCACCCCTACTGGTGTGTCACAATTGTGTTTCTATTGCATCCAATATGCTCCAAAATTTGGTCCTTGAGATGTCTGACAGTGTGGCCCACTTCTGTTTTTGGGCAGTCACACCAGAGAACATAGACCATGAAATTGGTGGTACAATTGATAAATTCTCTGATTTTAATTGGTTGCTGGATATGTGAGAGCTTGAACTCTTTAGGCTGAAAGCAGTTGGTGCATGCACTGCAGTTGCTGCATTTATACATGCCCACAGGTTTCTGGGGCAGCCACGTTAAGTGATCCTATTTCTTATGGCCTGTGTACTGCACATGATCCTTAATGTTTCTAGCATATTTGGAGGAGATGGGGGGGGGTCTCTGTCACTGCTGTTGCTAGATCAGGATCTCCCTTTAGAACTGGACAAAACTGGCATACAACACCACCAATTTCCCAAGGCACATTACTGAATTTAGTCACAAAACAAGTTTCTCATACTCTAAAGGTGTTTTTTCTTTAGGTTTCAGGAGTGAGGATCTCTCAGTATTAAAGGACCTGTCATAAGCCTCTTTAAGACATTCCTTATAACTCCTTTCACAAAGTTTTTCTGTCAAAATAGCTGCTAGTTCCTTGAAATCATCTTACCAGAAGCAATTCTGTTGAAGTCTCAGGAATTGCCCATAGGGTATAGACATGATGAAGTTTCTAGGGTGACTACTGTCTGCCCTCAAGATACTGTTAGTAGCAGTTTCTTTTCTATAGTTCTTGTTTAACACCTGGTTTTCCTCTGCATACAGTGTCACATCTTGAAAATTTAAAGATTTTTTTTATATAAGAAATAGGTGAGTTGCAAATTGAGGTCATTGGAGTTAAACATTTCACAGTTTCTCTGGCCTGAGCTTCTGTACCATCCCACACACAGGCCACATCATCAATACATCGGTACCAACATTTTATGTGGCCTGTGTGTGGGTTGACTTCTGGGTTCATAACTTCCTCTTTTTCCCATAGGCCAAGAAAAAGACTGAAAACAAGAGGCCATAGTTGCCCCCATTGCTGTGCCACACATTTGGAGAAAAAAAATTCTCCATCAAAAATAAAGTAATTGGGTTGTAACACAAGTTCTAAAGATTTCTGAATAAATTCAATGAGAAAATTGTCAGAGATTTTGATCTCATGTAAAAAATGCTCACAAGCATAAATACCTTGGCTGTGTCTTATGCATGTGCATAACAACAACACAGAATTCCCTAAGAATATATAGAAATATAGAATATATAGAAAGACTGAAAACAAGAGGCCATAGTTGCCCCCATTGTTGTGCCACACATTTGGAGAAAAAAAATTCTCCATCAAAAATAAAGTAATTGGGTTGCAACACAAGTTCTTAAGATTTCTGAATAAATTCAATGAGAAAATTGTCAGAGATTTTGATCTCATGTAAAAAATGCTCACAAGCATAAATACCTTGGCTGTGTCTTATGCATGTGCATAACAACAACACATAATTCCGTAAGAATATATAGTTCTTTTTCCAATTAAAATTAATCACCTCATCGAGAAGAGACATGCTGTCCCTTAATTAATAGGGTAGGCCTGTTACACAAATGTTGAGAAAGTCTACGGACCTGCACAAATTCTCATGTAAGAAGCCAATGTCAGAGACAACTGGTCTGAAAGAGGGGGGCAGTAAGATTTTTATGAATTTTTGGCAGGCCATGTTTAGTAGGAGCAACTGGTGCAGGATTATAAATATGCCAGATTCATTCTCCAAAATATGTCCTACCAATTTGCCCACCAATAGATCCAATAATTTCTTCTAGAATGTTTTTGTGTGGTCTCTTGTTAACGTTTGGTAGCACCTGTTGTCAGATAGCATATTAAAAATCTTGTCATTGTGAAATTGTTTGGTCATAATGATGATATCACCCCCTCTATCTGCAGGTTTAATCTTAGTTTCTTGATTAATTTTAAGATCCTGTAATGCCTTTTTCTCTGGTATATTGAGATTCCTGCAGACAAAGATGGCAGGATCAGACAGGTTGTTTTTTTCACCTCCCAAAGAACAACTTTCTCAAATGTCTTTATTACTGGGTTGTTACTGTATGGACACAACTGAGACACCGGCTTGAACATACTGTACTGTAGAATTTCTGAGTTCATTAAATTTACTCCTGGTTATATCAAAAATAGGAGTTTCCTCATCATAATGCATCATGTTTGTGTTCTCAAGGAATATGTGTTCTAATGACAGGATAAGCATGTATTGTTCTGTCTAGGTAGACATCTTTGATAAATCAAAATCCAAGTTTTCTGCTCCCAAAGTCTCTAAGAGGTTACTTTGCCCAGGATCCAAAGTGGCTTCTTCATTAATCTGTTCAGTAATGGTATTCAGGTCAAACCTCATGAAGTTGTTTGGTTTCGAGCTATGTATATGAAAGTTCCTCAGGCAAAATTTACAAAATAATTTGTAAAGATCTATTTTAGTTCGAAAATTGACTGGAGGTTCTTGGGACACAAAGGACAATTCAAATGACAGTACTGAAATTTGATGTTGACTGAGTGCAAAGTCTGTAAATTGCCTATTTCTGTTGCCCCTTGTTTTGATTCCTGAGTTCGTAACATTCCCCCCATGTGCACCACCTTGATTTGCATTTTTGCTTTTTTCCTTTCTTTTGTTGTTTGGCCTTTGGATAAAAAAAAATACCTATTTTGAGGTGTCAGGGGCCATGGAATCAGTATTAAAGGAGTTTGTGGTAATGTGGACCTCCTCAGGTTGAACACAGGTTATATTTGCTGTGTTAGTATTTGTTTTTCTGTTCCTAGCCTATCCTTGGGATCTGTTGCATCTTCCCAATGAGAACATTCTTCCTTCACTATAATCCCCAGTGCCCCTATTTAATATTTTCTGTTTATGCTTTATGACATCTAGTTCATGTTTTTCTAGCCTTTCTTTTAGGTCCTTGTTCAGTTCAACAAACTCAGCTGATGTTGAACAAGCAGCGAGGTCTTTTATGATGCTGGAAATTTCCTGAGTGACTGCTATGTTTCTCCATATCCACTTTGATGATAAGTTTAATAAATTCTCTGCTGCAAGCAGCAGTTGTGTCCTCCCAGCCTTCACAGTTGCTAAACACCTCAAGACCTCCAAGTGGAACGTTCATTATACAAATGCCTCATGGTGCTTGATTTTTATGCAAATATTGCTCCAATGTGGCAATAGTATGTGTGAGGTTGAGCTCACTAGAATGTAGCATCTCCAGTGATGGAAACTATTGTTCTTAAATCTTTTGATTTTACTTGATTCTACTGTTTGCTGGATGTCTGTTCCAGTCTTGAGTTTGCTTGCTCCTTGAGAACCTGTAACTCAGATATCCAGTGAAGAGGAGCATCAAGCAAAATCAGAAGATTTAAAACAGGTATTTTCATCACTGGAGAAGCTACTTTTTTAGTAAGCTCAATCACACATGTAATATTGATACACTGGGGCAATATCTGGATAATAATCAAGCACTGCAGGACCTTCATACAACGAAAGTTCCATCTGGAGGTCTAGAGGAGTTTAGCAACTGGAAAGACTGGTAAGAGACAGCCGCTGCTTGTTGCAGGGGGTTTATTAAACTTATCATCAAACAGAATACAGAGAAACATAGCAGAGTCGCTCAGGAATTGCCAGCATCATAAAAGGCCTCTCTGCTTTTTAAGCATCACTCAATTTTGTTGATCTGGACAAGGGTCTGAAAGAAAAGTTTGAAAAATATGAACTAGAGATTATAAAACATAAACAGAAAAAAACTGAGAGGAACACTGGGGATTATAACAAGGGAAGAATTTTCTCCTGGGGGTGATGCAACAGATCCCAAAGCCATGGAAGATCTGCTTCTAGGAAGAGGAAAAACAAATACTAATACAGCAAATGTAACTTCTGTTTACCTGAGGAGGGCCGTAATATCTTGGACTCCTCTGATACTGATCCCACAGCCCCATGACACCTCAAAATTGGTTCATGTGGGAGGGGGAAACGTTACGAACTCAGGCGTCAAAATAAGGGGCAACAGAAACAGTCAATTTGACAGACTTCGCACTCAATCAACAGCAAGTTGTAGTACTGCCATGTGGATTGTTCTTTGTGCCCCAAGAACCCCTGGACATTTTTCAAATTAAAATAGATGTTTTATTGTGTAACATCTTTTCATTAATTTTCAATAACAACAGAAACAGAAATGTATGGCACAGTTTCCGGCAGGGATTCAGATTTCTTTTGTTGTTGTTGTTGGAAGTCAAATACTTCCATGGATTGAAATTTGGAGGTCATTTCAGTTTTACTAGAGTCAAAATGCTTCCAGCTGTCAATTTTTGGAAGTCAAAATAATTATAGTCCACAAATTTTGGAAGTTGAAATACTCCAAGTTCTATATTTTTTGAAGTCATAGGCCTTCTGAATATCTCATTGTAATCCCATCTATGCCACATCCACAGAAATGCATTTCTTAATGAAACAAATCAGGAAAAATTAGAATTTACATTTACTATAGATAACCCTTGGCCCCTTTTCATAAACAGGTACCACAAAGCGCAATACACGCAGTAAGAGAGACTGGTAATGAAGCGACTGTAAACATGTAAAGGCAGCCACCACACTTATCAACACTCACACACAGGTGTGGATAACTGCCTTAACAAGTTTTAAGGAAAGGGGATTATTGTCCAGGATATCAGGGAAAATCCTCCACTCTTACTAAAAGTGCCTTGGGTTCTTTTGCTTACTCCTGGATACCCACTAAGACAGCAAAACAGATGGGTAGAAGGGACCTCAGTTTAACATTTCATTTGAAGGACTGCATACCCCAACAGTACAGCACCCCTCCACACACACACACACACACCCACACACACACTAGTGCTGCATTAGAGTGCCAGTGTTTCTTGTTATAAGCCCAAGTCCTGGTGTGGTACTAGAACCTATAACATTCTGGTCAAGAGGCGGATATGCTGCCAACTGAGCTATACTGGCTGACAAATGAGTTGTCGACAGAAATCCCCAGGTCTAGTTGTGCCATAATGTATTTCCTTACTATTTTCTCTCTTACCCCAACCTAATAATTAACAACATTCACTCTGCACTTATTCTGAAACCAAAACTGCAAGACAGCAGCAGACTTTGAAGATGCACCATTGTCTGTCTGTCTGTCTGCCTGCTTGCCTATCTGTCTGCCTGTCTGTCCAGCTAGCTAGCAGTAGCTAGCTATCACCAGTAATATGATTTACTAATACCACCAGCACACATCAAAAGATTCAGAGGACAGTGACAAGAATGATAGGGGCCTGGAATGCTAGAGTACAAACAGAGAACATGAGCTAACGCTCCACTGTCTGTAGAAGAGGTGGAATAGGGGAGATACAGTTCAGGCATGAAAAAAGGTAGACTCAAATTGGCTTTTCACTTTAAGCCAGGAAAAGGGAACAAAGGGACATAGGCTGAAGTGTAGAAAGGACGGGGGTTTAGAACAGAATTAAAGGTAGCATTATCTAGCTCAGAGGATGGTGCAATTCTTTCATCCCATACAACTATACTCCCAGTCCGCCCCCATTCCAACACACAGTGGACCCACTGAACCAGGTTTTCAATGGTCTTGTATGCTTTGATATTTTAGGTCCTTGATCATGGAGTTTAGCATACTGCAAATAGGGATAAGTGGCATTGCTTCACCTCCCCTTACTCATCCCAGTAAATCCCAACCTCTCCTATCCTTCCTAGGCTCCCTCAGTCAGATATTTGTTTAAAAACCCAGTCAACATCAAACATAGTGCCAGGAGACTGAATTTTTTGTTTGTAGAAACAATGTCTGTTGGGGGTCCCTTCTATCACTTTCAATAATGCCAAGAGGATCTCTAAAACCCACCGTAGTCGAGGACATCCCAGTGTCTTGGCCAACATGCCTCTCAGTTTTATGCAGCCATCCACAGTTGTCCCTTGGTCAGATACAAAGTAGCCATTTTACATCCTGTACGGTCACATAATTTCTACTCCATTCACAAATAAATCCTGATCACTAGCTATCTAGGAAGCTGATAGAGACTTTGCAAATCAAGTTTAAATGCAACATGCAGTGAAACACCATAGAACACTGTAATTATGGTAAGAAATTCCAAGTTCTCCATTACGCCACAGCTGAGAAGTGGGGTCTCATCAAAGATCAAAGTACACAAGTGAAAGTCAAAAATCTGTTTATGTGCCCTTTGTACAGCACTGCTTGTGTGTAGGTTGACACTACAATATATATATTTAGGTCGGAAGGCTAATTGTGGGTTCTGGCCATTTCATGAGGGAAATTGCTCATAAACATCTTTAAAAAAGTGGACACCCTCTCCTGGAATAATAAAAATGTGGCATTGGTCTAGCTCTGCCCTAAGACTGACAGTCCGTGGAGCCCACCATGTCTTACCCAGTGAGTTTCTGCCGCAGTGCCAGTGTCTCCTCCCCAGTGGTGGCACTTTCTATAAAAAGTAGCACCCATGCTCATCTGCACTTTTCAGAAATAACCCCTTTCCTTGATCTTAGCCAGCAATTTCACACCCCTTAAATATTAGTGCAAGGAGTCAATTATGAAATCCCACCCCACCTTTTAGCATTAAGTGAGGAGCAAGATTATGGTTTTGCAGCAGATGGACAGGGTCTTTTTTATTTTTTTTTTATTTATTTTTTTTATAGTGCTTCAAGCACTGTTTTTTTTTTTTTGACAGACCTTTATGCTGTTAAAAGTAATAAAGGCTTGTTAAAATGTCTTAAATAAGTTTGTTTCTTAATAAAGATGTTTACAGGTCTTTCTGTGGATCTCAGATAACCTTGGTATACTGTATACAGTATACATTGACAATATAATATGCTATGCTAGTACTACAAGTATCTTTGCACAAATAAAAGCATTGATTTCCAGTGTTCAGAGTCTGTATCTGTATGTTTGATCACATGTCCCACATTAAAAGGACCAGTGTTTTATTCATGGGAAGGCCAGGATGGAGCTGGCTGTGCCCCATGGAGAATATTACATCTCTGCCGAGGTCATGACTGTATTGTTTTTTGTTTCTTTGGAGGGAACACATCACTAGTATACTGCATGCTGTTCAAACTCACTAATTTTCAAGAGATGGGAACAAATAGTTTAGGCCTGAATTTAGGGGGAGGAGGATCTCGCTGCCAGGCCTACAGCCTGCTCTTAAGGAGGTGGTTTGTGACCATGGTTTAGAAGGTATTAGAATGTGCCAGGAGGATATGCCTCTGCAACAAGCATGGGGAAAGGACAAGTATCACATATTAACTCATATTGACTGATTTCATACTCCCCCCCCCGAAAATGAGATATTTTGCTTTTCCTACCCTTGCAAGTAGCCTACCTATGCTTGCTTCCTCCCATAAACTGCGCCCCCCCCCGATCATCTGGAATTACAACACTGTAAGGTCTGTTAGCTTCAGAAATGAACCGCTAAGTGGCATGTTTTTAAAATAGCAGATTGTAACACTGAAAAAAATATATACTCCATTGAAAACACCATCATGTTTTAGACCAATAAGGCAGAAAAGACATTTCATGTCAGGCTAAATCAATGAAAAGTGTCCGGTCTCCCTCCATTCCCACAGTGCACACTACACATAGTAGCTCTCTGTCCTCAGTGTGTTGCAAAAGAGCTATCTTATCCAGTGCCTGTTGTTTAGAAAATATATATATATATATATACACACAGCGCATTCCACTTAAGTGCACATTGGATAAGTGCACATTCGTGTAAGTGCACACATTTCCAGTTTCCTGATTTTTTTACTATGGCAGTATAGCCTAGAAGTTAGAGGAATGAGGTGTGAACAAGCTTGATACATTCCAGCAGACCAAACCCGAGTTTGATTCTCACAACCTCCACTTGCATACTGTGTGACTCTGAGCAAGTCACTTAACCACCCAGTGCTCCCAGGTCACCCCTGAAAGCAGGCACTTGAGCCTAGTGGGCCTTACCCAGTTACTAAAGACTAAAATAAAATAAAATAAAATAAAAATACTACAAAAAAAATCTGTTAAGTGCACACTGGATAAGTGCACATTTCAGCTAAATGCACAGTTTCACAGCTCACCAACATATCTCTCCCGAGGTAGTTAGCACCTCTTAAGTTCACAAGTGATTCTAAGCAGTCGTGAAGCAATATTTAAAACCCTATATCACTCAGCTGGCACTAAAAAGTTGCAAACAGACTAAGATCATTTCCTTTTTCAGGTCCATAAGCAATACAGATAATGGGGACAGATGATTGACATTAATATTTTCTTATAGAGAACCCCAAGGCACACCCCACACCTGCTATACTGTCCGTCATTAAGTTGTCAATGCTGCACAGCAGCACATTTTAACATTTTTAACATTTTTAGAATATTGCTATGATAAATAAATTTGGAATGCCGTTACAGTGCCAAGTCTCAGTTAGTTTCACTATCTTGCATTGTAAACATAGGAGTTCAGATAAATACACATTTCACTTAAGTGCACATTTTCTTGCTGCAAAATGGATGTGCATTTAAGCAGATTACACTGTGTGTGTGTGTGTGTGTGTATATATATATATATATATATATATATATATATATATATATTTTGCAAAAAAACTTTGTTAATGCACTAGTTAGGGTCAAAATGACACAAGTTGTGAAATGTGGCATTAGAGTTTCCAACCCATAACATCCCAGCCCTCCAACCAGACATCACAGCAGGTGTGGGGTATGCCTTGGGGTTCTCAAACCTAACACTCACCTCATTCCATCTGTAAATAAGATCAGATGTGTAGACATTATGTGAATGGGGTGGGTGTTAGGCCTGAGAACCCCAAGGCATACCACACACCTGCTGTGCTGCCTGGTTGAGGGGGGTGGGGTGTTAGGGTTGGAAACCCTTATGCCACATTTCCCAACTTTTGTCACTTTGACCCTAACTAGTGCATTAACAAAGTTTTTTGCAACTTATTTCCTTACTTTTTGAGATAGTATCATGCTATACTTAGGTTGCTGTGGGACCACAGGGTCCTCTGGATGCTGCACTCCCATCAATATATAATATGTTTGCATCCTCATTATTTAACTTTATTTTTATTACTTTAATTAACTGGTCCTTAACATCCCTGGTGTCTAGTGCCCCCTCAAGTCACATTTGCATATAGTGTTTAATATGTTATACTTTCATTGGTGTCCAGTGGTACCCCCCACCCTCCGATCATGGCCCAGTCCCAATTAATTTACATTTAACAGCCTTGGGGCCAGATTCACAAAACTTTGCATGGGCACAAACCCAGACTGCCTGGACAAACTGGGTTTTGCCCGAAGCTGGTATTCACAAAACCCAGTTTGACCCCACAAACTGGGTTTGCACCCGGGCAAAGTAGTGAGGGGGAACCGCAATGCAAATGAAAGGGAGGGGACGTGCATATCCCCACAATCCCATTCACTAAGGTTTTGCTCCACACAAGGGTAATTTGTGAAGGCTCTTGCATGGAGAAATTACTGCCAACAAAACTCTGGCGGTAATCCGTGCAACCCTAGTGGTTGGCGGAGGTACTGTGGCCCCCCCACTCCCCTCCTTGGTCCCCGATTCCCCAACCGACAATAATAAAATATGTTGCCATAATGTAGTGTCCCTCCTTGGTCCCCAATTGCACACCCAATATTAAAATAAATGTTTCCATAGTGTAGTGGTCCCTTCCCCTCCCCAGTTATTGATCGCTGTCCCCAAATGACAAAAAAAAACACTCCCTAGTAGTCTAGTGTCCCACCCCTCTCCTCGATCACCGATCCTATAGGTATAAACCCATTTCCATAGTGTAGTGATCCCCCCGGTTACCGATCACCATCCCCGAATGACAAAAAAATTCCTTGTTAGTCTAGTGTCTGTCCCGGGTCTCCGATAGCCAACTGAACAATAAGAAAATATGTAGCCACAGTGTAGTGTCCCTCCCGAGGCCCTGAGCACCCACCTGACAATAATAAAATATGTTGCTTTATACTTGTACTTATAGTATGAGTTCATTCATAGCTCTGTCAGCGGGCAGCCATGGAGGTGAGAGGAGGGTTGTGCTGCTTGCTGAAGGTGAGTCATGATGTGGGGGAGCAGGGTTGGGTGCTTACTGAGGGGGCCATTAGACCACCAGGGATTGGTAGTCATAAGGGGATGGTGCTCGGACATTGGGGGAGGGACACTAGACTATCAGGGAATTTTTTTTCCTCATTTGGGGATGGCGATCGGTGACTGTGGAGAGGGGAAGGACCACTACACTCTGGAAACATTTGTGTTAATATCAGGTGGGCGAAAATTTATTATTGTTGGATTGGAGATTGGGGACTGGGGTGGGACACTGCACTATGGCAACATATGTTATTATTGTCCGGTGGGTGATCAGGGATTGGGGTGGGACAATACACTATAGCAACTTATTTTATTATTGTTGGGTGAGTGATTGAGGACTGGGGAGAGGGGGAGGGACGTGACACTATGGAAACATTTTTTCTTACTGTCAGGTTGGTGATCGAGGCAAGGGAGGGCACCACTAGACTACCTGGGAATGTGGCTGCATAGGGCATGGGCTGGTGGGGGGAGCATGCAATGCCACACTAATGCCATGCAAATGAGCCCTAAAATGTGCATGCTAAAGGCCACTAGAGCCTTGCATGCCCAATGGACTCATTTGCAAGGATAGTTTTGTGAACAGTGGCTCAGCACGTGTGTGCAGCTGTTTCCTGCCCATTTTCCTGGCTGGCATTGGGGGCAGTGCTACTGGGGCTCCTGGTGCTTTGCCTGGGTTAGTGCTGCCACTGTCTGCCCCTTATTCATAGTCAAATAGCTCACTGCGCTTTCCAACTGTGAATAGCAGGTTTGCCCAGAGGCGGAACCATGAGGAGTTGCATGGCACTTTGTGTTTTTTTGACTCCTGGCCCTGGTGTCTAGTCACCCCCCCCATAGCCTCTGCTGTCATATTTGTTTTCTTATATTTTTATGTTCATTCCCCCAACACATGCCCTGTATTTTAAAATTCATAGAAACGTCCCTTTCTCATTGGTGTCCAATGGTGCCCACATGTTCATACAATGCTGAAAATAAAAAACTGTCCCTCTATGTCTTTTAATTTTTTTCCTGTGAAAAAAAGTCCACTGTTGATCTCACCAGCAACTCCCAACTGACCACCCACTGTTCATGCACCGCCCCCACCTCTCTAGAGCTCCCCACACTCACTCAGCTGCACCAATTCCACACTGAAGATGCACTCTCCAATCGAAGACACATCTTACTTCTGGAACTGATGACTACTGTATGAAAGTGAGTGAGTAAAGGGGTGTGGGGGGTCTAGGGGTGGAGGGTTCATGCACAGTGGGAAGTCAGTTGGGGGTGCGTATGAGATCAACGGTGGACTTTTTTTACAAAAACAAATGTAAAAACATTGAGGGCCTTTTTTTTATTTTCAGCATTGTATGAACATGAGGGCCACTGGACACCAATAAGGAAGGGATGTTTTTATGAATTTCAAGACACAGGGCATATGTTGGGGTGGATGGACATAACAAAAGATAATAAAAAAACAACATGGCAGCGGAGGCAGGTGGGAGGGGCACTAGACACCAGGGCTGTTAAATATATATTAATGGGGATTGAGGGCATGATTGGAGGGTGGGGGTACCACTAGACACCAGGGAAGATAAACTGCATTCAGTACAGAATGCCCATAAATCCTTTCCACTGATAAGAAATCCTTTTTCACCTGTGTTTTCCATCCTGGCGATAAAGGATTTATTGTCACAGATAGTATTTTGAACATGGATTTTTTCTAATTCTTTTCCACGTATAAAATCTTTTCCCCCAAATCCTTTGGCATGGTCGCGGTAAAAGGATTTCCAAAACTTGGTGGTAACATCACTTGATGAAGGAAAGGCCACTGGGGCGGTGTTCATGGACCTCAGTAAAGCATTTGATTTGGTACAGCATAGAAACTTGTTAGAAAGACTTTGGAAAGTGGGGTTAGAGGAAGGACCATTAACATGGATAGCATCTTACTTAGCAAATCGTAGACAGTGTGTTGTCAATGGTGATTTTGTATCGAGCCTTGGGGAACTAAATTGTGGTGTTCCCCAAGGATTGATACTAGGCCCATTGTTGCTTAATATTTATGTGAATGAGTTAGAGCAAACAATAAAATATGGGGAGGTAAGATTATATGCGGATGATACAGTTCTGTTGGTTTCTGCAGATAATATGAGAAATGTTGAATTACAGTTACAGAGAGATTTAACTTCGATGGAAAATTGGATGATCAATTCTGGTCTTTTGATTAATGCAAAGAAAACCCAGTGTATGGTGTTTAGTTTGGGGCATAAGCTGAAAAAACAAAAATATCTAAATATTCATTTGGTAAATGGCACTCTGATTGAGGAAGTTAAAGGTTATAGGTATTTGGGTATGTACATAGATTCAGGTATGACATTTGAAAGTCATGTTGATATGCAGATAAAAAAAGTTAATCAAAGACTGGGTGTCTTTAGAAGACTAACAAATGTATTGACTAAATTTGCAGGAAAAACTTGTTAAGCAAATGTTAATTCCGGTGCTTGATTATGGATTGCCAATATATATGAATGCATCACAGAAAGTGTTAAAAAAAGTTGATCAAGCAGTTTATAGGTTAGGTAAATTTATTATTAAGGGTGAATATAAAATGCATCATTGTAAATTATATGAAAGATTAAATTGGTTGCATCCTGAAGTACAGAGGAAGCATATTTGGCTATTAAATTGTCGTAAGTTAATATATGCCAAAAATAATCATCCATTACTTAAGTATATTAAGTTGCAGATTCTGGATAGTTATAATATATGTACAAGAAATTCTGAAAATAGGGTACCATTGCTCAAATATTGTAGTAACGTAGGAGAAATAAAGTTACAAAATAGATTTGCTTTATCTTGGAATACTTTACCCAAGCACTTGCAGAACATAGTTAGCTTTGACAGTTTTAAAAGTAAGTTATTTGAATACTTGCAGAAGTTATGTGTGTGTGTGTATGTTATGGATAATGTTGTATATGTTATTTTATTGAGAAATATTTGTATTTGTATATTGAGTTTATTTATGTACCATCTATACAGGACTTGATTGTAAACAGTGTTTATTGCACTAATCAAATATACCTGTATAAAAATTAAAGTTTTAATCAAAATCTCATGAAAAGAGATATTTTTTTTAAAACCTTTTTCACGAATCCTCTTTTGTTCTCACAGAAAAGGAATCAGCCTATGAAAAGGGATTTCAGACATAGTTTTTTTGAATCCTTTTTTGCAAGCTGATTCCTTTTTTGCAAATATGAAAAAGGATTCATGATAAAGGAACTTAGCACATCACAAAAAATGATTTAAATGCCATAAAGAAAAAGCATTCCTATGTCATTTTACCACTAACAAAATACATAATGCAACTAATGAAGTCCAGATGAGCAGCATACATGTTTTGGTGTGACATCACTACAAAACACAGAAACTCAGTTTCCCCGAGTTTCACAATCCCAATGCCGGCTACCCAAGATTGGGATTTTGCCCACAGCATAGTTTGATGTATAAAGTAAAGGGAGATGCAGGGGCTGAAGCCCCATGAAACATGAAAGAAACTTTGCCATGGGCAAAATCCCTATGTCTGGCACCCGTGTTTTGGGCAGCTGGCATCCAGAATGTGAATCTCGGGGAACTGAGTTTCTGTGTTTCATAATATAGCCTTTGGTGTTTGTGCAAGATGTCATTGTGTTGATTTATACAAGTAATTTATTTGACAAAATGTAAAATAATATGGCGGCTCACACAAAAAGAATTTTTTCTTACAACAAAGGATTGACCCCTCAAGAAAAAGAATCCTGTTTCATGAGATTCAAGAAAAATAATCCTGTTTCATGAGACCACATTCCTTTGTTGTTCCAAGAATATCCAAAAGAGTGAACTGAGCATGTTCAGAACCTGAAAATTTAAAATGTAATTACTTTGCAATGGCTTAATATTTTTTCACCAAACCAGCGAAAGGCACTTCTGTGTGGCAAGCTCTTTGTACCCTGAACATTTCAGAATAAAATTCTAAACTGTCTGGGCACAGCGTAATGACAGAAAAAAAAAAAGCAGAAAAAAGGCAAATTTTTGCATTTTAGCACTATGCACAGCTCAGAATCTGCCAATCTGATCAAAATAAAACGTGGCACATCAAGAGATTTACCACACAAGACTGGGCATACAATTGTTTGCACAAATCTATTAAACGGTTGCAAAGCTATTACAGTGCAAAATTTGAGGTTTAACATTAAAGTGCCTACTCAGCTCTAACTATAGCACACTCTGGCTCTCAGCATTGGGGGAATGACATGGTGGGGGGGAGGTCTGGGAGAGGACCAGGGGTATGGTGCATGAGGGACAGAATCTCAGGATGGGATGCAGGGGACATACCACAAGACCAGTTAATCCTCTCACCTGTACTTTGGATCCCCAATGTCAATCACTGCACTCTGGGTTGCACTCCCTGCTGCCTGGTGGAGCAAGCACTGGACTCAGATCCCTACTTCCACATGCTAGGCCACCTGAACTCAGAAAAATGCTCTCTTCTGAGCCTGCCACATGTGCCACCATACATCAGTCTGTGGCTACAGTGCTTCCCTTCATCAAATGGTCCACCACTAATACAGCTATTTAAATACCCTGAGGGGCTTATCTGTCAGAAGGGTGACTGGCAGCAAAACGAGTGCAACTGGAGTCACAGAACTGAAATGAAACTCTGACTCTGCTGCAAACTTCACCTGGGCCAGTTTAATAAATACAAAGGCAGTTCTGGGGAACAGGCCAGGCTGTACATCAAAGGCCTCTGCATCACAATCGGTATATAAGCTCTGCAACATATCTCTCAATCACACACAATTGTATTTACATAAGGACATTATAAATAATTGATTTTAAAACTGCATACAATCTACCGCCAAAAAATGCAGCTTTAAACAACACTTTTGGTGCTCAGTTTTCATAATATCATAGTAATGTGTCAGCAGAAAAGGATCATCCTGGCCCTTCCAGTCTGCCCATCTCACCCATTCCCTACTTGCCACCGATGCACAAGGAACCTATCCTCTGTCCTCTAACCAACCCCATATGTCTATCCCATGCTCTCTTGAATCCCTCCAACATTTTGACACCTACCACCTCCTCAGGTAATCTGTTCCAGGGTTCAACCACCCTCTCAGTGAAATAACGCCCCTTACATTACCTTTAAATCTTCCTCCTTCTGATCTTAAAGTATGACCTCTTGTTTTAACTCTGAATTTCCTTTTAAATAGACTTCCTTCCCTCACTTTATTTATCTTCTTCATGTACTTGAATGTCTCAGTCACGTCTCTTCTCTCTCTGTCTTCTAAACTCCAGTGGATACAGATTTAATTCTCCCAATCTTGTCTCATATGGTTTCTCTTGCATACACTGCACCATTTGTGTTGCCTTTCTCTGAACCTTTTCTGTTATATCTATGTCCTTTCTTTAATGAGGACACCAGAACTGTCCCCACGTACTCCAAGTGCGGTCTAACCATGGTCTTATAAAATTGCATCAGCACCTCCCTCTTCCTACTAGTTATGCCCCTTTCTATGCAGACCATCATTCTATTTGCTTTGCCAACCGCATTACTACATTGATCACTTACCTTAAGGTTGTTTGATATTATAATCCCCAGATCCCTTTCCTGTTCTGTTTGCTTTATCTGCTCTCCCCCCACTGAGTAGTTGGTCAGTCAATTTTTACACCCTATATGCATCACCGTACACTTCTTTGTATTGAACTTCAGCTGCCATGTTTCTGACCATTTGTCTAGTATACTCAAATCCCTCCTCATGACCTCAACCCCTCCTTCAATGTTGACCCTATTGCATAACTTTGCATTATCTGCAAACAGACACATTTCCCCTTCAACTCCCTCTGATACATCACTAATATATGTGTTAAAAAGGATTGGTCCTAGTACAGACCCTTAAGGAATCCCACTCGTAACCTTCTTTAACTCAAAATGTACACCATTTAACACCACCCTCTGACTTTTATCCTTCAGCCAGTTTTCCACCCATCTAGTTATTTTTTGTCCCACCCTAAGACTCTCTGTCTTATTTACCAGCCTGTGGTAAAGGAACAGAGTCAAAGGCCTCACTGAAGTCCAGGTAAGCACATCAACTGCCCCTCCTTGATCAACCACCTTCATTATCCCATCAAAAAACGCTATCAGATTTGTTTGGCTAGATCTCCCATTAGTGAATCCATATTGCTTTTTATCTAACAGCTTGTTGTCCGTTAAGTATGTTACCACTCTTTCCTTTATTAGCACCTCCATCACCATGCCCACCACTAATGTGAGGCTGACAGGTCTGTAATTCCCGTCCTCCTCTTTGCAGTCTCCCTTGTGCAGTGGGACTACATCTGCCATCCTCCAGTCACTTGGAACACACTCTGTATCTAGGGGACAAGTTAAATAATTTGCTAAATGTGTTGCCAACTCATCCCTCAACTCCCTAAGAACCCTTGTATGCAAACCATCTGGCCCCATTGCTTTGTCTACCTTTAATTTTCCAAGTTCTTTCTTAACTCCTTTCACACTTAATGGGCTTTGATCTACCCCACATTCATCTCATCCCTTCTTCTTTAACTCAGGTACCTTTCCATCCCCTTCCACTGTGAATACAGAGCAAAAATAACTATTTAAAACATCAGCTTTCTTAAAGTTCCCCTCAACCTTAGTTCCCCCTCCCCCCTTAAACTCACAATCCCCTGTCTTGTCCTCCTCTTTTCCTCCACATATCTAAAAAAGTTTTATCTCCTCATTTGACATGTTTAGTAATTCTCTCTCTTCTGTTTCTGCTTTTGCCCTCCTAACCAATTTCCCTGCCTGTCTCAGATTATCCTTATAATTTACTCTATCACACTCTGCATTTTCTTATATCTTCTGAAAGCTATCCTTCTATCTCTTATTGCCCTTACAACCTCCCTATAAAATCAAAGAGGCCGCCTTTTTTTTTTGGTTTTCCCTACCCTCCTTATGCATAGTTCAGTTACTTTTAACAATGCCTCCTTAATACATTTCCACAATTCCTCTACATCCTCTATCCGGTCTCTGCATTTCATTTCCTCACTGAAAATTTCCCTCATTCTATTAAAATTAGCCCTCCTGAAGTGTAGAACCTTCATAATGGTCTTGTTTGTTATCTTCCGAATTTCTATCTTGAAACTTACTGTGTTGTGATCACTTGTACCCAGTTTCCCACAATAACCTCTTCAACACTATCCCCATTTGTGAGTACCATGTCCAAAATATTTTCCTCCCTTGTGGGCTCCATAACCAACTGATGTAGATATGATCCCTGCAGTGCTTCAAGAATCTCCCTGTACCCCAGTAGTACAAACTCCCCTTTGTTTGACACCCTTTGAATCACCTGCATAATTTGCCTGTCTAACGCCTCCCCCTGATTTGGAGGCCTATATATCACTCCTATTCTAACCATGGCTTCAGTTTTTTTTTCCATTGTGACATACAGGAATTCTGTCTCACTGTATTCATACTATCCTTCAGTTGCTTTAATGGTCTCCTTGACATATAATGCCAACCCACCTCCCTTTCTACCCACCTTGTCTCTTCTGAGCAGCCTGTATCCTGGAACACTAACTTCCCAGGAGTGATGCTCTGACCACCAGGTCTCTGTTATAGCCATGATATCGAGGCATTCATCCATCATCATTGTCTCTAGGTCCACCATTTTATTTCCCAGACTTTTGGAATTCACACACAGCCCTCTCCACCCTGCAAATCCTACTTTCTTACTATAGCCTATTACCTTATCTACAATATTACAAGAGGGATTACTAGCTAGGTTATTCCTTGCTGCTCCCCCACTGATCAGTTTAAATTTAACTCTTCCCTTACAAAGTAATATACTGTAATTTTTCACTCAGGACCATTGTGCCAGCTTTGCTTAAGTGTAATCCATCCAGAGCATATAATTCTGTGTTATCCCATGTCCTACCCCATTCCTCCACCAATCTAAACCCTTGTTTACTACACTACCACCTTAACCATACATTAAACTTATCTGTTCTAATTTTTCTATCCATGCTGGCCTTTGGTACTGGAAGTACTTCTGAAAAAGAGAAAGATTTATTGTCCAGCTTCCAGACTCTTGCCAATCCCATGAATCTGGCATTTCCTTGGGACTGCTATCTGCCAGGTCATTTGTGCCCAGATGCAACACAATGAGTGATCCCCTTATGTTTCCTGGATAGGGAGTATACAAGACGTGAGGCTTTTAGTGCAGTCATCCCAGGCATGCACTCAATCCTAATATTTCTGTTCCCTTCACCAAGCTTCCCCCATTGAATTCTTCTAATTATAGGATCACCCAGTATAAGGACTCCACCACCCTTTATACACTGTGCAGCCCCTTAAAACCCCAACTGGTTGTACTTTGCCCAATTCTGCTCCTTTTGATCCCTCTATAATATCCTCTTTCATTAAACTTCCTCTATTCGCTTCTGTTTTCTTTCTACTATCCCGTTTCTCTGAGCATCCCATTTACACTTTTCTTCTATACCCTCCTTGTATACCTGCCTCCTCAGATATCATACCTTCCCAATCTTTACTTTGTTTAATATCTGAGTTTTCATGCTCACCCACTCCCCTCTTATCCAACACAGTATGTACATCAAGATTAATTGTTCCATTTGTCCTTCCACTACTCTCTCCCAGTTCCTCCTCCCACTATCCTACTCTGTTCTGCTCTTTTTTGTACCCCTCACCCCCTCTTCATCTATGTCCATTAAATTTAACAGTGGTGAATACCTATTTCTCAAGATAACTCCTCCCTCACTGACTAGCTCTCCACCATTGTTTTCCTTGCTTATGCTTTTCTTAATATTCTGATCCCCTTCCAACTTCTTACTTGCATTCCAATGTATTATTTCCTCATGCTTAGACCTATTTTCTCTCCTTCTTCTCTCTTTTCAAACCTATGCTAATTTCTGTTTTTACTAATACCCCTACCTTGCCTTCCCCCTGCTTTGACATATTCCTTACTGCTTCTCCTTGCTTGACATTACTCTTCTGCCCTCTTCTTCATACTATGTTTCATCCTCCATCTTCACAACACATTCTTCCATTCCCATCCATTGTGCACCTGTTAATTGCCTTCTTGTTCCATCGCCACATATTTCTACCACTATCATTCCATGCCCAATCCCTCCAGCATCCTGGAGTATATGATTCCCTTTGTATGACTCTACCATTACCTCATCTCCCCACCTCATTTATCCCCCACCTATATACATTCCTGTATTGATTACACTCATATAAACTTCCTCTTCTGCAATATGATTCAGACTCTATTTTTAGCTGTGCAATCTCACTCTCCAAATTAGTTAACCTTATACATATTGGATAAATCTCCAGCTCCCACAGCATAGACATAAACACTTCAGCCCCGCAGTCATTACACCCTATTATACCATGAACCTCGGGCACTGACCAATGAGATAGGCAGGCTGACACCTTATCTCCATTGATTATCTACTGATAATCATCACAAAATGTGCCAGCCAGCCGCATCTTTAAAAAAAAAATAATCAGAGGCCGAAATCACAAAACTCCGACTGCCATCTTGTTTCCCCGCTAAGCGGAGACTGTAAAAGAGCAGCTCTGTACATCAGGAAAACCAAACAAAATAAAAACAGTGCTGTAATAGTGACTGGCTTATTACATTATACCAAGTACTGCTTTTTTTAAAATAATAAAAGCAGTACTTGGTATATTAGTAATAAGCCACCGGGATTCAGAAATATTCGGGGATTTACGACAGCTGGGCAGATTTACCCACTCAGCTGTGCCTTGTGGGCAAACCACCCTAGCCATGGTAAATCCCCTAATAACACACACCCCCTTGTGGATTACTGCTTAATTAACCTTCCTGAACCACTGCCCACTTCTCTCCTCCCCCGCTCCTTCCTAATACCATTCCAACCCCCTGTCCTCTATTATTGTATCTCTCCCCTTCCAAATATTCTTTTCTACAAAAATAATCCCCTTCCCATATCATTCTAAGACCTTGCTAACTTTCCTTTTATATTCTGCTAAGAATTTAAATATGTATGTAATATTTTATGCACCTACATTAACACTATGTTTTATTTTACTAAGCCTATGTTTTATAATTCCTAGATTGTTTAGTTCCCTTAAGGCTACCTTGAAGCTACTTACACAGATTCTATTAAGATGTAGCCGTACTTAATACCCTCGAAAATCACATACCATTTTCATTGTGCATAGAAAGAAAATCATTTACACATGTACATGCCTCTATACACCCCTTTAAGCACAATTAATCCTTTAAATTTCCTTACAACCCTGACCAAACACACTTAAGAGAGCGTAACTGAGGATGTCTAATCAATTTCACTTGTATAGAACTGTACCACTTATCTATTTACCATGCCCATATTAGCATATTTATAATACTAATAACAATGACCGGCACAAAAATACCCCCCTTTAAACTAATATCATATACTTTTACCAGTGCACAATTTCATTCAAACTTTAAACTTTTACCTCACTACTGTATTGCACATCCAAAACACATTTGCAATAGAAAAATGAAAGATTAAACATTTGAATCCCCGAACAGTTTCCCTTCTGCTATAATATATTGCTAAAATCAATACAAGGACCATGTATGAGCAATACTAGATGGCTCCTTCTAGTTCAACTGAGCATTTAAGTATGAGTGGGGGGGGCGTGAGTCATAAAAAAAGGAAAGAACACTCCAATCTGCACAAACTGAACCACTGCAGCCTTAGCTGAATGGAGTTTACAGTTTACAGTCCTGAGCTCTGCAAATTCTGCTCTGTTTGTTGCTGTTCAAACCAGAAATCCAAGCTCTGAGTTCACAGTCCTGAGCCCTAGTCAAGAGCCCTGAAGAATTAATTTTATCAAGTTGTATCCACTAGTTAACAATATTTGAACTGTTGATATATATCTGAAGAGTGAATTCATTTTTATTTTGGTTCCAGTGATGGATCGATTAGCAGACTGCTACATCTATGGGATGGTAAGCTTACCCTGAGCTGTGGTCAGTCACCAAGTTTACATACACATTGGTGTTACCATTTACCAGGTAAGAGATTAGCAGCAAACAACAGACTTACCTGGCCAGGAGAATAGGTGGCAGCTCCCATCAATCAGGCCATTGTTTTCTCACCAAGCAATCTCATAAGCATTTTCCTTGGTCCCTACTCATTAATGGGGCTCACTTTGGGAGGGGGGTCATTAGCATCAGAAAGGAGACCCTTATTCCAGCTGAAAAATAGGGCTTCAGACCACATTCATTGCTATGCATTTCTCTTCAAGAGTTGGTGCTGGGCTACTATTAATAGTAAGGCCAGGTGCTAAAAGGGGGATGAGAGGAGACTGACAGTCAGGAAGACAGTTCTATTCTGTGTGAGAAATCATGTAAAATGAAAAAACATGGATGCGAGACTGCTGGAATCAAGGGTTGGCAATTTGGAAATCAGACAGGTCAACTCCTCCACCACCCCTTATCCGTGGACCAATCAGAAGCAACCAGTAGTGATTCACTCCAGGTGGCGGAGGTGGGGGGAAACCATGCAGGAAACCAACCAGGAAAAAAAATTGCTGCCAGCTGTTGCTGAAATGACATCCACACTGGAAAAAAATTGACATCTGCCCTTAAACCTAGATGTTACATGTGGACATAAATGATTACAAGGAGTCTATTTTTGGACATGTTTGAAAAATTTCTGGATGTAAAATACGTCCAAAATACAATTATCTGAAGCCCTGGATATGTGTGATGACAGACATAGACACATCAGGCAAAAGGAGGGAAAGGTGGGTCACCTGGGGTAAGCTGTCCACCTGGTCTGCACATCAGAGGCAAGTTGGGCAAGGGCAATGAATATCCGAGTCCAACATCAGGGTGGCAGCCTGGGCATATAAGGCATGCCCTCCACAGAGCAAAATGTTTACAGTGAACATGTCAATGCCGACAACATCGACAGTTCACTGTAAAGGTCTGCCTAGGACCCCAGCACTCTTTCCCCCAGTCCTGCACTCTTACTGAATCAACTCCAACTCGGAGTTGATAATCCCTAAGTTTGGGGGGTACAGTAGTACCAGAGACATTGCCAGCTATTTCCAGATATTTCGCAAAATTTGTGAAGAGTTTCTCTCTGCTGCCCCTACTGTGGAAATGCAGAAAGCAGGAGATATTTCTGGAAATATCACCAAAATTTCAGGAAATATTTGGCAGTGTCTGTGGCTGCTACTGTATGTGGGGCAGAGCCCCCCACATGGGGGGTTTGGGGGCCAAGCTCTTTGATGAACAGCAACTGTTTCTCCAGGTGGATTTATGTCTACTGCAAATTGCGGTCGACATAAATCTATTGCTGAAATGTCGGTTGACAAAAAATGTGTTGAACCGGCATCATAGAGCAAGCGCATAAGGCTTAACTGCTTTCAGTACGAGAAATGGCACTCTGTCTTACCCTTACCATTCCAATCTGAATTTACCAGAAGAAAAAATGCTGAATGGCCACATTCACAATGTAAGCTAAGACTGAGACTTTGAAACATAAAAACATAATACAATGGAGTATGGGAACCTGCTGCAACAAGAGTGGTAGGCAATGGATGGGCACTGAGTGACTAACTACTGACACGTTTGATGCTCACCAAGGCAAGCTGTCCAAGTCCAAGTGTTAAAATTTGTTACAGAGGCTGGCTAATGGCTGTGCAAACCAATGTTATTTGTTTAGTTAGGGGGAAAGTGAGGAATAATGCAGACTAGAAGTTGCACTGCACTTCTGTTCCCTCTCTGATGCTGACATATATATATATTTTTGATAACTATTTATTGCTTAGGTAACGTGTTGCAGCCAGAATTTGCAGCAGTGTGAGGCAACAGGTTGTGAACTTCTGTCACCATGCCCATGGGTGAATGACGGTAACAATATTGCTTTTCTTGTCTTCCTTTTGCAGTAAGAGACTGAGCAGAAGATGTTCTGTGTGTGAACATGTTAATCCAAAAAAATGGTCATTATTTCCCAGTTTCTCTCCACCCCAACTCCCAGCCACACCAGCCCCCTTCCCTCTTAACTGGTGTTGCAGCAGACTGTAGACTGTAGCTACAGTGTCCCTACACAGCATGTTGCACACATTTTGGGGAATAATAAGAATAATCATTTTGATTCTCATTCTCCACTGCTTGTTTCCAGAAAAAATATTTCTGCAGTATGTCTGACAGTGGTATTATACAAAAAATACAGAACATAGATCAAATATGTCAAATCAAAACAGTTATGAAATTATTCACTGACACCTTCAATTATTTCAAGAAAATCCTCATTGGCTATATCACCATTTGTAGCCCCCCCCCCCCAAACACACAAACACTATGAACATTGACTTTCTCTGTATTTATGGTATTATTTCCAAGACTGGAAATGGCACAGGTACTGCTGCTGGTACACAGTGATGAACAGACAATATTTGATGTGGGACTGGTACCTCTGTGCATGGCACAGCTGGCACTATTGCTGCTGCTGCTAGTACTGGAATCATTAAACAACATGAATTTTTCTGTCTGGGACTTTGTCTTCTCTAGTTTCCTTTTTATGTTTGCTTGTGCGCATGCACAAGAAACATTATGTGGCAGCTTAGGCGAGAAGCGGGTTGTGGAGGTGCGGCACTGTGGCAGCCAATGGAGGCACTGCATTTGGGGTCTTGGCACTGGTGGACCAATGGAGGCACAGTGTGCCGATGACACTGGTCTCCAAAAGTGCCACCAAGTAAAAACATTTTCACTGCTGCAATGAGGGGCCGACTTGTCATTACAGCGTCAGCCATTCTGCTGCAATGAGGGAGTGACCCGTCATTGCAGAGTGGTACCTACCCAAGTGTAACATTAAATTAAACATGGCAGTGGCTTGCCACCACCTCTCAGCCCCATGAAAGCTGATTGGGGTGGCCAATTCCCCTATCAGCATCCCCAGACCCAGTTAGTTTGCCAATGGGGGAGCCCACTCCCCGTCAGCATGATGTAACCTCCTCCCCCAATTTTTGTGTGCCGAGGAGGTGCCCAATCCCCCTCGGCATCATGGCCACCCCAAACAGTCATTCTTTGCCGACAGGGGGCCCAGTCCCCATCGGCTTCAGTACCTCACCCCAAAAAAGGCAGGTGGCACACTGGGAGCCCACTCCAGTGTGCTGGAAAAAAGCCAGGAAAAAAAACCTTCCTGTGACGTATTTCTATTTTTTTTTTATCTCCCTGTAACAAAGGAAATGGTCCCACGCTGGTCGCCATCCTCTCCCCCAACCTGTACTCACCCACTGTGCACCCAACCTCCCCACACCCCCAATACCCCATTCTTACCTCCGGAGCCTGGCACAAAAATCTTTGGTGGACCGGGAACACATCTGCACTCTTCAAAGCCGACCGTGAACTGAAGAAATGCTGGTAAGCTGTATAATGGCATAAATAGGTTTTTTCAACTATGGTGCATATCTCAGGCATTTTGGGGAATTTTGGCACCAAATTTTCAACATGGGGTTACTGGGAACCCTCCTCATTAATTCAGGCACTGTTATGGCATTATTCGGTCCCGAAAGGTGATTTTGTGGTCACTGCACAGAATCACCTTCTGGGACTGAGTAATGAAATGACAGTGCCAGTGTTCATGAGGTGGGATCTCAAAAAGCCTATGTTGCAAATTTGGTGAAAAAAATCCAGAAAATGACTGTTTTACGAGAGTGCATTGTGCAGTTTCCAAGCACACTAGTAACTTCACAAATTTGTAATATTTTCACTCCAGATTTTCAACATTGGCATTTTTCCATACCTCCTTATGAACAGTATAGCTGTCATTTTTCACATCCTGACCGAAATGTGGTTTCGCACTACTGGCGCAGAATAGCGCGGTTGCTGTGGGAAATCAGTGTTTGGGACACATTAAGAAAATCACAGTGACACTGCTCATGAGCAGAGGTCCTAAAATGCCTATGTTGAAAATTTGGTGATGAAAGTCCATAAAGTGACTTCGTTATGAGCATGCATTGCGCAGTTTCCACGCACCCTCGTAATTACGCGTATTTGTAATATTTTCACTCCAGATTTTCAGCATTGGCATTTTTCCACACCTCATTATGAACAGTACAGCTGTCATTTTTCACATCCTGGCCAAAATATGTTTCTGCGCTTCTGGCGCAGAATAGCGCGTGGTCACTATGGGAAGTCAGTGCTCGGGATAGATTAAAAACAAATCACTGTGACACTGTTCATGAGCAGAGGTGTTAAAATGTCTATGTTGAAAATTTAGTGACAAAAGTCCATTAAATGACTGTGTTACAAGTGTATGTTGCGCAGTTTCCACGCACCCTTGTAATTATGCGTATTTGTAATATTTTCACTCCAGATTTTCAACATTGCCATTTTTTCACACCTCCTTATGAACAGTACAGCTGTCATTTTTCATATCCTGCCCGAAATATGCATTTTCACATCTGGCACAGAATAGCACTGTAGCTATGGGAAATCAATGTTCGGGACAGAGTAGGAAAATCATAGTGACACTGTTCATGAGCAGAGGTCACAAAATGCCTATGTTGAAAATTTGATGAAAATATTCCACTAAATGACTGTGTTACGCACATGCATTGAGCAGTTTCCACATAAGCCCAGAAGTTCAAGTATTTTTAATATTTCACTACAGATTTTTAACACTGCCTTCTCTTCACAGCTCCCTATGAATGGTACAGCTGTCATTCTTCACATCCTGCCCTATCTGTGTTTTCATACATCTGGTGCAGAATGGCACGGTCATTGTGGGAACTCAAAGTTTGGGACACATTAACAAAATCACAGTGCCACTGTTCATGAGAAGAGGTCCCAAATGCTTTCATGAGGTGGGGTTCACAAAAAGGCCATGTTGAAAATTTCTAGTGTAAATACCAACAAACACCCGGGGTGTGAGGGTGTCTAACCATAATGTCCCACACTGTACAGACTGACAGGCAGCGGGGTGTGCCATTGGATTGCCGACTGTAATGTTCATGCCATTCCACCCCCACCCCACCCCCATGCAGCCAGTGACAGGCATCGAGGTGTGCCTTGACCTCTTCGGCCCCACAGTTCACCCCGTTCTCCTATACTGCACCCATTTCAGTGTATGTCCTTATGGAATGGGGTGACTGTACAGCCGAACACCCCAAGGCACACCTCAACATGTGTCGGTGTCTGCAGGATAGGGTGAAGTGAAATGGCATGAAGGTTATGGGCGACGACCCAAACACATACCCCAATGCCTGTCCATCTCTGCAGGGTGGAGGTGGGGTTGGCGTGAAGTTCAATACTTCACTGCCATTCTTATTCTGCATCTCTCTAACTCCTGCATTTCCAATGCTAATGCCAGCAAGCAAACATTTGGCATTGACAAATCCTTTTTTTTAGTGTTTGGCAGAAAGACATATATTGTCCTTTTTTTGTCTTTTTTCTAATACTGCACAGATTTATCAACTTCAATATCTGAGAAGTCAGGCCTCAAGTTTAGTTTCATTAGCTGCTCTAAGCTGTCTTCGGTGAGTGAACAATGATATTTAGACTTTATCCTGTTCTGCACAGTGAAACCATGTCCACATTCTACAGATGTAAGTGGAATGCATAAAGCAATATTAAAAAATTCAGAATATGCTGGCATCGTATCAGAGTACTTTGAAATGACCTGTCTCATAAAGCTTTTGGAAATAAGGTTCCTATAACATCCCAGCATCATTGCCTTTGCTTTTGGCCAGTCTGACCTAAGACCATTTTCATCTAGTTGCTGAAATTCAGTCTGCAGAAAAAAATTTGCAAATTTCTGCAAATTAGTGGAGCTAGGAACTGCAATTCACCTTGCTATTTGCCAGACAGATTGGCCAAAATTCACTTGGCAAATGGCCAGTTCACCAAGGAATAACAAGGCGACTCTAGTGTTGCCAAGCACCCCCCCACTGACATCCTCCTCCCTCCCCCCTGCAAACATTACTCTTGCTGCTGTGTCAGTAAAAGAATAGGAAATCCCTTTCCCCCACCAGCATGCCAGATACACTTCCTTCACCTATTCCCACCAAAGTCTCATGGTGTTTCACTTTCTCCCAATCCACACCCAACCCTTTCTGGTCCCTGCCACCCTTCTCCCCCTCACAAGCACCCACAAAATATAGGCTACGAATAAAGAATCAATCCTCTGGTGCAGAGCGTCTGCTTTGTTCAGTGCTGACTCTAGAATCCCAGCTGCTAATAATGGCTTTAATGAATGGATGATGACATCTTGGCTCCTAGTAAAACCTGACCAGTTGAAAATTAAACCAGTCAGGTTTTACTAGGAGCAAAGACATTAGCATTCATTCATTTGTGCCATTTTACGAGATGGGACTGGGATAGGTTGGCACCAAACTGAGCAGACACTCTGTGCTGGGAGGCCATTTTCTTTTTTTGCAGCCTATATTTTGTGGGTGCTCATACGAGTATGAGGATGGTGGGGACCAAAGTGGAGTTGAGTGGGCAACTGAAAGCAAAAATGAAAGACCATGGGACTTGGATGGGGAAAGGGATTACTTATTCTTGCACAGTGCAAACAAGTCTGTGCTGCAGCAGGCATGGTGATCGCTGTGGCAAGAAAGTGTGAGGGTGCCAGTGTGTGTGTGGGGTATTTTGATTCATTTTATGTTCATAGGTGGGAGGAGGGGGTGGTTTCAGAGCACAGTAGGTGGGGGGAAGTTGTTTAGTTTAAAAAGAAAATGCCAGCAAAATTAGCCAGTTCACCTGCAGAATTCACAAATATTTTGAGAATATGAATCAGGCGGCTTTGCGTCAACTTTGCTAGCGAATTAAAAGTTCACAACATCCTTAGTACTTATCACAGTTCTCAGGTGTTACTGGTGTTTAATACAGTGAATGAAATTCAGTATACCACCCACCCTTTTGCAAATACTGAAGTTTTAAAATTTATGTCTACCTAAATTGGCTACTTTCTGAGTTTTCATGAAAAGGGAGTTTCTTAGTTTTCATGTTGGAGCTCAGACACAAATACAATTCACCTCTGCTAGTCCACCCACCCAAGCAAACAAACAAACCTCCTTTACCACTGGCCCAAGCTCATAGGCCCTGTGGAAACACGACAGTCCCACTATCCCACCCAAGGAAATCCAGCCGGCTACCAGACTCTCCCAGTCAGCTCCCCCCTGCCATGTGCCCAGCTCCCTATCCAATACAAAATATGGACAGGCTAGCATCAGTGCAGCAAAGGGTCAAAAAGATAATCCAGGGGCAGCAGGGCAGATCCTATCATGAGGGTTGATTGGAAGCCATAAATATGCACATGCTAGTGTCCAGGTGGAAATGGATGGGACACACATAATTAAAATCTGGAGGGTATAAACAAGGCAAGTAGTTAAGACCTGATTGTAAGGAATATGGATGCAGTCACCAGAGGGCATGGCACTTTTCATGCCCAGTTTAAGATATCAGCATGAAGAGCTTCCAATGCACATGTTCAGTCTCCCCCCCCCCCCCCCCGACCCCCCGAACATAGCCAGCTCCACACATATGCACAGTACAATACAGAGTGAGCATATATTTCTCATTTTCAAAGAGAGCTGAGTAAAGTCAAAGTTGGATGCGTATGAATGACAGGAATCTTTAGTGTAAGCAAGTGTTTTTTTTTGTTACAACATTTGTAGTAAAATAAAAACACAAAAAATATCTAAATTGTCTGTCTTACACACACACACACATACACACGTGCACATACATACTTGTTCTGTAAACTAATAAAGTAATTTTTAAATTAAAGTAGCCTATTTTTTCGTGTTCTGAGTCAGCTCTCACACAGTCTCCCACACACAACATAGGCAGACCATTTTTACATCAACACTGCCAGCCCCCTACCCTACCCAAGTGAACTTAGTCAACCCTGGAACCAGTACTGCTAGCCCACCCAAATGAAAACAGCTTCCTGCCACACCATCATGATCAGTCCCTCTCAACCATCCCACCAGCATGCATGACTACCACACTCAGAAACACTGCCAGCTCCTCCCACACTCCAACAAAGCCATTCCACCCACCAAACCCAGCAAACATATCCAGCTCCTCCACCCTTTGCACCAACACAGTCTTCCCACTAACTAACATGGACAGTCCCCCCATTGTGCCCAAGGAAACACAGACAGCTCACCCAGCCACTGCAACAACACAGCGACTCCACTGCCAGTCCCCCAAAAATGCACAGAAATGGATAGTCCTAAACCATGGCCCCAAGTAACCAGTCAGCTCTACCACCTCAGCAACATGGCCAGCACCACACTGGTGTGGCCCCAATAAATGCAGTCTGCTCCCTCATTCCTCATAGCCAGCTCACCTAAACAGTCAAGTATCATGCATCACACACACACACACACACACACACACTCTCAACACACACACACACACACACACACACATATCCCCCAATGTCCTGTGCAAAACAGCACAGTATATGGAGCTGCCTAAGATCCCATGGCCCCCTGACACACCAGCCATCTTATGCCTTTCAACCTGTTGTGTACACACACACAAATATGTATAAACATACTTCCCAAAGTGTAGCCAAGTATGGCATGCTTTGATAACATTTGATAAGCCCAAAATAACCTCTCAGCACCAGTTTAAGGCACCAACATGGTCAGGTACCCATGTTGGCACCCTCACCCATCAATGCCATGGCCAGCTCCTGCAACATGCCTGCCCTCACCAATACAGTAGCTCCCCACACATATGCTCAGTCCGTTTCACTGCCAACATGGCCAGTTCCCCACACAAACACCCAGCTTCTCCTCAAATAACCACCATCCCCCACCAAGACACACACATCCTGCTCCCCAAACCTACACACACTCTGCTCCACGCCACACACACACACACACACACACACTCTCCCTCTGAAGGAATATAGCTATTGAGTCCCCATTCTCCAGTGAGTCCCCCTCCATCCAAGCATCATGCACTCCCAAAACAACCACAGCCAGCCCCTCAGCCACTGCAGCAACATAAACAGCCCCTGAACCACAAAACATCCAGTGCCCCACCAGCAACCCCCCACCCAAGTGAACACAGCCCTGGCACAAACACTGCCAACCCCACTCCATCCAAGTAAATACAGCCACCCTGGAACCAACACTACCAACACCTCCACCAAATCCAAGTGAACAATGATGGACCCAGCACCTACATGGTGAGTTATTGCACCCCAACCAAGCAAATAGCTCACCTTGTACCAACACTGCTGGACTCCTTGCACTACCCAAGTGAACGCTGCTGCCCTTGGCATTAGCACAGCCAGTCCCCCCCACCCAAGTGAACACAGTCAGCCTCTGCACCAACACTGTGAGCCCATATCCCACCCAAGCAAACCTGGCCAGCTCCCCTGCCCACAGCCCCTGCAGAAACACTGCCTGTATCAGGCAAAAACAGTCATCAGAACATTATTAATACTGAAACATAAGCACAAAAGTACCCTCTCCCAAAATAATTTCACCTAAGTACAATGGATAGCATTTAAACAGAGTATGAACTGCATTTCAATCATCAACATGAATTAAGAAAAAAAGGAAATATTCAGCAAATATTAGTCAACTATTAAATAAAAAGACACCAATCTCCCTTTAACAAGCCTGAAAACTTTCTGGCTATTCTTCTTCTCATACACACATTACTGACCTATCCAGGTCAATGAAGCACATATTGGCAGGGAGCCAGTGAGTTTTTTTTTTTTTTCTTGGTAACCAGGCAAGGCCTGCTTGGCACAAGTGCCTGTTTTCAGGGGTGACCTGGGAGCACTGAGGAGATTAAGTGACTTGTTCAGAGTGACACCGTATGCAAGTGGAGGCCATGGGAATCAAACCCAGGTCTGCTAGATGTACCAAGTTCATTCATAGCTTGCTACTCTAACCTCTAGGCTATATAGCCAGTCCAACTATACAACTACTCCTCCCCTCTCTTATCCATGCCACATATAGGTAACCTTTGTCTTTTCTTGGTCTCTAATAATTAAAAAAAAAAAAAAACTTACTTTTGTTTCCTCCAGCCAGTGATGAGTCTAAGTCTAGTAATGGAGACCAGCCAGGTGAACACAGTTTGGGAAGTAGGGAAGCTCGATGGTGACTCAAGAGTATGGACCAGATGCGCTGGAACAGTACGCACTCATTGACAGCTTAGTCATTGGCCAGCTGTGGTGGAGAGTGGAGGTCTGTTCTGGTCGCTGGCTTAGGGACAGGATGGGGGAGAATTGAGGTGGGGCACTACCTGCTGTAGTGGGGAGTCTGCTAGACAGCAAGGCATGGCATTAATTTAGTATAGAGGGGATTGGGGATAGGGGGATCTGCTAGCCACCAGGGAATGGTTTCATGTTAGTATATGGGGGATCAGGATGAGGAGACTGTTGGACACCAGGAAATCAGTATTGAAACATCAGGCATGAATGTGGGTGGGGAAAAGGACCACTGGACACCAGGAAAATTTAATTTTTTTCACATCAGGCCAGCGATCAGTAGGTGGGGGACCACTGGACACTGGAGAAAGTTTATTTTTTCACATCAGGCCGGTGATCATTGGGGAGGGGACCACTAGGCACCAGGGAAAGTTTCATTCATAACATTGGGCTGGCGATCGGCAGGGGAGAACCATTGAACCCCAGGGACTACTGTGTTGGGGTCGTGGGGGGGTGACGAACTTCCTCTGTCAACTGCTAGGTTTGCATGGCAGTAAGTCTTGTTTGAGTTGGCAGTATCTAAGCTGCACAAGGGAACCATGGAAAACAGCCTTGTACAGTGGCTTATTACACAGAATATTGGATCATGCCAATATTCAGGTCACTGCCCTCATTTGCATTGTGCCCCCCTCTGAATATCACCCAGTCACTTAGAAACATGGAAACATAGAATTTGATGGCAGATAATGACCGCTTGGCCCACCTAGTCTGCCCCTTTTTCCTACCTGTTTCATATACCACAGATCCTAAATGATCTGCAGCTTACTCTCTCTTTCTTATTGCTAGAGTTCCTTTATGTCTGTCCCATGCATTTTTGAATTCCCCTACCATTTTTGACCTTATAACCTCTGCCAGGAGGCTGTTCCATGGATCCACCACCCTTTCCATGAAAAAATGCTTTCTCACGTTACCCTTAAGTCTACCTCATCTGTCTTCATATCATGGCCCCTTGTTCTTGAACATCTTTTTTTTGGGAAATATGCTACTCTCTTGTACCTCATTTACACCCTTGAGGTATTTGAAAGCCTCTGTCATATCCCCCCTCTCTCCCTCCTCTCCTCCACAGGGCACAAACCCTGTTTGCCCACACTAAGTGGGAGTTTGAATATGGGACTTCCATGCAAAGCTGGACTAGCACGCATAAACTAAGCTTTGCCCTCAGGCAAACTTTTGAATATCTTGCCTCTGACATTTAATAAACATATAACTAACATGAGCACTGATTAGTGCTCATTTGCTGAATAAACTACTTTTTAGGTGAATGTTCTATTTGATAACTTCTAACTTAGTTATCATATTATATTGTGTATGTCTATATCACAGCAATGGTCTTTTGCTGACACCTTCACACAGCACTGCCATCAAAAGGAATGTAAGAAAAGAAACAAGTGCACATTCAGATTACCTCACCCAACAGAAGCATGCCTGAATGTTCATGCAAAAATATCTGACTCTAAAATGTGTAGTGTTTTTAAGGAGCAACTCTCTATTATAATAAGCTTGAAAATACTAGATTTACAACAATTATGGTTGAAATTTCTCATTTTCTAATTATTTTTTATTTGATTTAACTTTGCTCTGCTGTTAGTCAACTGAAAATACTAAATAATACAGCAATTATTTTACAGAGTTTTTCATAATGTACTTGACTGTCCAACGCTAACCACAAAATTGCTGTTTGTGACATCACAATCTGTTGTCATGGTAAGCGCTATGGTGTCATAAATAAAGGCATTGTGAGGTTAACGGGGAGAGGCAAATGTTTTATAGACAGAGTTTTTAGACGGACTACCAAGACGTGTTGTAAATCTTGAAAAAAGAGACATTGAAAACTACAAAAATTGTATTCTCTAGTAAATTGTAACAGCTGACATATCTTATTTATGAATGCACATGCTGAAGTGCAGAGTTGCTCTTTAATGTTCATTTTATTTCACTATGTATTCAGCTATGGAATTTATGTCTATCATCAGTGACGAAGTATGTAAATAAACACAACAATTTAGTTGCAAACCAACACATTCAGACAAGCTTACAACACATGACTCGGGCACAGTCTCACATGTACTGCACTGCACCTCTATGAATGGCCAGGAGTGTGGTCCTCAACAGCCATCAGCTCAACTATTTGCATTGTTTTCACCTGACATTTGCATAGTGCGCCATACTGTAATTGCATACCACAATGTCATAAGACACTTAAGCACAGATGCTGTTGACCATTCACAGAGCTATGTGACAATGTAGGTAACATTTCTTATCCCACGTGTACTATCAGAAGATTATGGTGTGCGTGTTTGGCAATAGATTTTGTGCCACTAATATCAAATATAGTACCCTAGTTATAAGTACATATCACATTATTTTTGATAGACTGATATGATGTGTGTTGTTAAACAATTAGTGCAGAATTACATTTTGTTATGAAATCAAGGTTGACCATTCACAGAGGTGACTACTTCTATCTTCATGACTACCTTTCTGTGTCACTATTTGCTATTAGATAATGCTATTAGCAACAGGATGGTGCATGTTGAAGAACGATAATGTTGATAGAATGATTATCACTTGAAACCAATACTAACTGCTGTCAACTATAACTTTAAAAGAAAAGGGAATCAATTTTTTATGCTTGTCACTCAATCATGCTGTCTAAGGTAATCAATATATATGTTTTGGGGGCAGCTTTCATTGATGAACTCCTCACAAAATTTGAAAATGCAATTTAACGTGGAAAACCACAACAGGACTGGTTTACTGGTACAGTGCCACTACCTCTGACCTCCAGGTTCACATCCACAGTGAAGAAAACCACCACCAATCAATGAAAAAAAAAACACATTTCAACAATTAACAACAAGAAATTACTGTGGTGGTAAAAATCCAACATAATATTCAGACAGCCACTGATCTCTAATTCAATTACTGCACAAGCATGCAGGACAAAATGATCTCTTCTTCTTAGCCATCCCCAGCACCATCTCACAAAACTATGATACACCAGCAATCGATGACATCTGAGAAGATAAAAAGAAGATTTATGTTAATATCTATGAATTAATGTGAAAAAACAACAGCAACAGTATGAATATACTTTAATAATTCCAATGTTTGGGCACTGGGTCATAATGTCGCAAGACATGCCGCATGACAAAATCATGCAGCCAATGCAGCGTGATATTGCCATGCAGCATAAGTCTTTTTTCTGTAGGGATGCTCCACCCCATCCCCCTACTATAGGGGACTGCACCCCCCTAGACCCCCCTAGACCCCCCCCTACTAAAGATTCTCAACTCTGGGGGAGGTGGTTCAGCTCAGAGAGCACACAAATAGTGGAAAAAATTAAATGCCTGGGACCAGGAATCAAACCCAGTCCCAGATGCAGCGCCTGGGTTCCTGCTGCTGTGGCTCAGTCCAGAGAGCCATGGCAGCTGCTCGGAGGAACCCACTCCCAGCAGAGGTCTCATCTTCTGCCTGGAGTGTGAGAATAGTGCAATACCGCATACAGCAGTATACACGGTATTGCACCATCCGTTGTCATGGACAGTGCTGTCTTGGGTTAGCTATCATGTCATACGTTATTATGCGTACAACATTATGACCTGGTAGGTCAATGTTTATAGGTTGCATTCACCAGCACCACCACAGGTGGACAATCAGTGCAGCAGAGAACAGCTTAAACAATACTTCACAGATGAGGGCAGTCAATGATGGCATGCAGCTTACTTTTTGACAATGCTGGCAATATGACAGTCCATGATCATTTCAGAACCAGTACTCTAAAATGTATACTTCTTCTCCTGCTGTTGTCAGGAAACATTCATCCCAATCCCGGACCAGCCCCCACAATAAGAACAACTCAGACCAATCAACCAGGATCCCTCTCAATAATCTCACTTAACATATGCAGTCTTCTTCACAAAATTGACGCCTTTCAGACTTTTGCCTGCCAGCATAACCCAGACATACTAGCAGTAGTAGAAACCTGGCTCTCACCTTCGGTTCCTGACCGTGCTATCACCCTCCTTGGGTATAATGTCTACCGGCTTGACTGAACATCAAAAAGAGGTGGTGGCTGCGCCCTGTACCTTAAGGACACAATCCAGGGGCACCTCATCAACTTAACCCCCCAAACCACCACTGCACAGATTCTTCCTGTCAAGATCCTTCTTGGTGCACACAATAAAGCCATCACAGTTGTCACAGTCTACATTCCACCGAGAGAGCAAGGTAATGGGCTTAACGCAGTCCTGGAGTTTACCAAATCTCTCTCACCTGATTCAGAAACCATCCTCCTCAGTGACTTTAATATTAACTGGCCTGCTGCAGAGGCAGGGGCGTACAGGGACTTGATAGTGGCAGCAAACCTTTCTCAGATGGTTAGCTCCCCAACCAGGACAAATTATAAAACGGGTACCAGCACCCTTCATGATTGGATCATAACAAGCCATCCCGCCAGGATCACAAACACCACTGTCCTCCCTGACACACTTAGTGACCACTCCCCCGTCATCTGCTACTGGTCCAATAAATTCATCAAGCCCCCACCCAAAACCATTATTAGCCGGGTTCTACCTAGAGGCAAGCTACCTCATCTCAAAACCTTCCTTAGTCAACAGGATTGGTCCCCAGTTCTCACTGCAACCAATGTGAACACCGCACTGGAACACTTCATCAGGATCTTCAACCAAGCATGCAACATATTTTCACCCTTCAAGCAGCACAAGGCCAAAGCCCTATGTAACCCCTGGCTCACCAGAGACCTACTTAGATGACTAAAAGCTCGAGACTACCTTTCAGAGATTGTCAGAAACACCGGGAGACAAGTTGATATTGCTAACTATAAACGTGCACAAAATGACTGCACCAAATATATCCGGGATACGAAGACCACCTATTTCCATAATGCTATCACTAACTCATGAGGCAAAGGTAGGGACTTCTGAAATAACATTAAAGAAGTCACCGGGAAGCAATCTAAATCAGCCCCATCAGTACTCAGCATAAATGGTGAAACTACACTTGACCAGAAACTCATTGCTGATACATTCAATGACACCTTCACGGACCTCAGTGCTGTACTCCCACAGGGTTTTTTCAATGAGGTGGTTCCCCTTGCCCCCCCCAGCCACCTCCAGCCACCCTCTCTTCTACTTTAAAGCAGTAAAAATGCATCAAGTCCACAGCTACATTACCAAAGCCATTTGCAACTCCAGAGCCAGCAGTGACTCCCTCGACCTCAAACTGCTATCACTCACACTTGAAGAAGTACTCCGACCACTGACCAGGATTTTCAACCTCTCCCTCAGCCTCAGCCAGTTCCCTGACTTATGGAAATCTGCCACGGTAATCCCAATTCATAAAAGTGGTGACAAAACAGCTACTGAGAATTACCATCCAATTTCCATCCTACCTCCACTCTCCAAGGTCCTAGAACGGATTGTGTCAGACCAGCTCACCGACTTCCTAGACAATCACAACATCCTGTGCAAGGAGCAATATGGCTTTAGAAAAGGTCATAGCACCTCCACGGCACTACTTGAATTCACTGGTGCAATCCATCACTCACTCGATAACAGTCATCTTACTGGGTCCACCTTCATCGACTTAACTAAAGCCTTTGATACCATCAACCACAATCTCCTACTTGCCCAGCTTTGACTAGCAGGGCTCTCACCTAACTCGGTGAACTGGTTCAAAAGCTGCTTAGACTACCGCTCCCAAAGAGTGAGAATTGCTGGCACACTCTCAGACCAAAGACCAGTCCAGTCCAGTGTCCCATAGGGCTCAATCTTGGGCCCCCTCCTTTTCAGCCTTTTTCTGAACTCACTGCCAGAATCCTGCCCTGAACAGATCCTACTCTATGTGGATAATGCTGTCATCCTGGCATCCCACCATGATCCAGTCCATCTACAAGGTAACCTCCAACAGGCCTTCTCTGCAGTTGAAAACTGGTTCACAAAACACAGACTTATACTTAACCAGAAAAAAACAAAGACCATGATCTTCTGTAGCTCCCAAAACAAGCACAAACAATATCTGCTCTCCATTAAAACCAAGCAAGGAATCACCCTCGAACAAGTTCATACCTTCAAATACCTCAGCCTCACCCTCGACTGTAATCTCTCCTATGTCCCACACATCAATAATGTGGCAAAAGTAGCCAAGACCAGGATGGGCCTACTATTCCGACATAGGAAACATCTAACACCAGAAGCGCTGTCCATAGCTGTCCAGAGCTCCATCATCAGCATCATTGACTACGGTCTTGTTATCTATGGATCTGCCACAACCTCATCTCTCAGGCATATTTTGACTTCCTTCAATCAAGCCTGCTGACTCATTACTGGTTCCCACCGTCTCATCCACACCTGCGACCTCTACTGCAAGACAGGCTGACTGCAACTGAACAACTGAATCAAATATAGACTACTAAAAATGGCTTCTTACTACATCTCTGGCCCCCTGGCACACATCTTCACCCTATCTCTCTCCAATGGCATTGTTCCTGAAGTCTGGAAGGCAGCCAGAGTCACTCCTGTATTTAAGAAAGGCAGTAAAAATGACATATCAAATTACCAGCCTATTGCTATTTTGTCTGTTCTGAATAAAATCCTGGAAAAGTAGTATCCATGCAAATCACTGAATACCTTGAAATTCAGTTTACTAAGCTCAGCACAACATGGTTTTAGAAAGCATCACAGCACCATGACAGCACTTGCAAAATTCACTTCAGATATCGTTACACAATCTGGATAGAGGAAAGTTAACAGGGGCAGTCTTCATTGACTTAACCAAAGCTTCGATCTTGTTGACCATTCTCTGCTACTATCCCCTCAGTACCTTGGGCTTCTCTCCCCAGTCACTACCTGGTTCAAAGCTACCTCTCAACAGAACACAAGCTGTTAAGTTTAATTCATCCATGTCAGACAGTGCTGTTATCAACATTGGGGTCCCTCAGGGGTCTATACTTGGCCTCTTCTATTCTCATTATTCGTCAATAAACTTCCTGAGCTGGTCACCACAGGTCACTCACTTCTTTATGCGGATGACCTGGTAATTTATTATCACTCTGATAAGGTCCTGGATCAAAATGCTGCCTCACTGCAGATTTTCATGCTGTACAACACTGGTTGAACTCTCAACGCCTGGTTTTAAATACAAATAAAACAAAAGTTATGATGTTTGGCTCCAATCACAGCTTAGATCCTGTCCTCTGACCATCTCTGTCTCTGATATCGATGGGGACCCTATAGAAACTGTCACTTCCTTTCGTTACCTTGGCATCCACCTGGATCAAACCTTGGACCTGAAAGCACATATACAGGAAACCTGCAAGTCAATTAACTGCAAATTGGGGCTGCCTACAGAACCAAATACCTGCTCACCCTGCTGCTAAATTGGTGATAGCCAGGAGGCATTCTATTGCCAACCCTTACATATGGGTGTCCCATCCTGTTCTTGGCCACCAAATCTTCACTGCAACTATGGGATACTACCTTCAATAATGTGTGCAGGTATGCAACCAAAGCACCTTGGCTGCAGCATCATTGTCTCTTATATCAGGACCTTGGTTGGCTCTCTCCTTCCTCTACCAGGCAGTACTACTTGTACAATTTAGTTGATTCCATCCTAAGGACGTCCAAGCCTGCTATCCTGTCTGATCTCCTCAGGCGGCCATTCCCACAAGGAATCTTAGATTGGCTGATCAGACCTTACTATCCATCCCCTTTGTCGGACTAAAAGGGCATGGGCTCCTTCATCATGCTGCCCCCACCTATGGAACCTACTACCTCAGGATCTAAGAGATGTCTCCACTCATGTGACTTTTAAGAGCAAACTCAGGACTTTCCTCACTACTATGGACAAATGTGTTTGCTTTGACCCTACCTGATCTGCTGCACTTGTACTGTTTCCTCATTGCTAGCACTTTTGCCTGTCCAAATGGGTGTTCTATACTGTGCCTTGTAATTAATGTTTTATTTTGTGCCTTGTAATTAATGTTGCCTTAACCTGTTTCTTTATAAGCCTAATGTTAGCTGTTGACAATTGTAAGTTGCTATTCTACTCCATGACATTCTTATCTTCACTTCACAGCCTCTCCTCACTTTACCCCACTGCTCTCTCCCCCTTCTTCTGTTATATCCTCTTCCCCCCTTTTTGCCACTCCCCACCAAACTCACCTTTACCTGTTCCTACCTCATCCATGCCCCTCCTTAGTCCCCACCCTCCTGGCTGTGCTTAGTCACCTCTCTCCACCTACTACCGCCTACTCCCACTGTCTACCGACCCCCCCTTCCCTGCCCTGCTGTTTCTTGGTTCCACTGGCTCGGCTTGACTTTGACACTTTTGCCGCTATTGCCGTAACTCCTCCGCCTCTATCCCCCTCTCACCGGCATCCTCACTCTCGCCCTGCCGTCTATCAGTTCCACCAGCCCGGCTGTATTTTCCTACCTCCTACCGCATTTGCCATCTACTGCCGCTCCCCCCTACCACCCTCTCTTCGCCTGCCGTTTTTCAGCTCCATAGGCCCGGCCGCAGGTTGGTACCTCACCCCGCTGTTGCCGTATCTGACGGCACCTCCTTTCCACTTAATCTCTCCTCCCATCCTTTTGCCAGTTTTCCCTTCCTTGTGTCTTTTCTGCTGATGCCTATCCTCTCTTATTTTCTGCCTTCTACTATTCACACTTTTGAGTATGTTCCATGATCAAATGCTAAAGTATATTTTTGTTTACTAATGTATGTTACATTGCCATATGTATTTCTCTCTGCATTTTTTTGTACATGGTCTTAATAATCTGGCTGTACTCTTTGTGTGTTGTAATTGTACCTCCCGAGTCGTGCTTGAAACAGTCACTTGCTGACTAGCGCACTTGCCCGGTTAACAAAAACTAAATAAATAAAATACCAAACCTGCATCACTGCTAAGAAAATCATGATGGGAAAGGCACCACCAGGAGTCAGCACCCTCCTCAAACCCAAAATCACCAACCACAACACCAGGAGCTCTAAGCCCCAAATCCTTCAAATCCCCCACTGCAGCATGTCCCAAGGCCAAATGTCATTTGCATACAGGGCTCCATGTTGTCTGAATGAGCTCTCTAGTGACACCTCATTCACAGCAATGCTTTGAGCATTCAAAAAAAAGCTCTGCCACTCCATAACTGGCACGTCCACCTGTGCTTGCACCCCATAACATCTTCATTCGCTACGCTGCTTCTAACCATAGAGGTGTCAGTTTCTGCCCTCTCTTCTTGCACTTACCTGTCCAATGCAACTTCTAATGCACTTGCCCTGTGTCTGTCCTGACAAGGCCCCTCGGCTGCCTCACCCTGACCCTCTACACCTATGCCTTCCCCTACCCTCATCCCTCTCCCCTTCTTGCCCTCTTCCTCCTATTGTTTCTTGAGTTACTCATCGCTCAGTCTAATTTTGTCAAGCAAAGTTACTGTCTAAAACCACGTACCTGTAACTGTTTCATGTTTTAGTGTCTGTTATCCTGTAACCAGCATGACGTGGAACCTTTGTAAAAGAGCCTTGGCTCAAAGGTACTTTGTAATCTTAGACACAAATAAATAAATAAAAATGTTCCAGTGCATCAACAGTGATAGTGTTAAAAAGGCTTGTAGAAGCGCAATGCATGTTTTTTTGTTTTAAACATTCTCAATATAGATGCACCATTTTGTCAAAATTTTCATTATAACCAATTTGAAAATTTGTTCAGTAATATCCAAATACAAAGATGTTTAATACTGGATTCTATAGCAATGCTATCAGCATTGCCTGTTGCTGGATACAGACAATAGTGTTGGTTGAACTGTGTTAAAAAATACATATGCTTTCTGTTTACATCATACACAGATATTGAAAATATCAATGGCCAATGTTATCAGATGTTCCTAGTGTCAGCACAGAGTTACTGATTAGATGTGTTTACTACCAGTTTATATAGCACTATATCACTTAGGTGGTTAACTTCAGTTTTTCATACCATTTGTGTGGCACTGAATGAGAGTCAAAAGTAAATGCATACCTGTCAGTACAGTTGTGCTGAAAAGACTGTTTAAGACATAGTGATGTTTTCAGACACTGGCCTTAAAATAATTTTTAAAAGTTCACGTAGGCACTATCTATGATTGTTATGCCTAAAATGTATGTGTACGTTACAGTTCATGCAAATGCATCAATTAACATTTAGATACTTATCAATGCAGGTTAACTGTGTTTCTCAGTCACAGCACAAAAAACAGAAAAAAGGACTGCAAAGATTTGAATCCATGATTAACATTGGATCAGTACAGCGGGTGTCGTTCTATTGGTTTAAAGAACAGTAATGCTATGCCGTCAAAATATTTACATGTTTATTTTTCTGGGTAATAAACTATATTGACAGTAAGTCATTGGAGAATCTATGTTATTGATTTTGTTTGTACAGCCAGATGTGTTTGTTCACCCCTAAACCTGCTGAGAGAAGGCAGTGTGATTTATGTGGTCATCAAACAGCACTGTTGAGTAAAACAAATTAACCACAAACACTGAATAATGAGTTATTAATTTTTTTAAATACTGCTTCTTAACCAGTGTCAGCTGTATGGGTGAGCTATCAGTCCCTTTCCTGACTACCATGACTGTTGCTCACTGCTACAACTGCCTGGACTTCCCACATCAATTACCTACACATGGCAGTGCAGGGGAAAGGGGAGCCTTCATCCACCAACACCAAACCACACTCCACCACCCACCACCACCAACAGCAGTGCTTCAAATTTAGATTATGATGCTCATTCAGTGTTGGGTGATGAAGGAATGCAGACATACCATCATTAGAAAGCACAATCAACATGTTAAATTTTCTGGTGTAACTAACACAGATGCTAACAGGCAATGACACATGACATTTTTTAGAGGGAGGAATTAACTTTATGCTCCTATGGAGGTAGAAGCTATACCCCCATAAGACCTGGTGGACCCTGTTTAGTTTGACTGCATGGCCAGTGGGGTAGACTTGCCATCTAGGAGACCATGGCTTGCTCCCCACAGTGCCCCCCCAGCTCCCATTGGGGAGGAAGAACCAAGATGTTAATCCAGAAGGCTGGAAGCTGGGAGGAATAACAAAGTGGCACTGCCAGTGGATCCATCCTCACTGTGCGCTGCTACAGGGGATTTCTTGCAGAGTTCCACCTTGGCAGAGTGGACGTATAATGGTGTCAATGCTATGACAGGCATTCTAAAGCTCCTGAAATGGCGACACCAGCTGCACCACTAACCCACAGCTTATGCTCACACAAGTTGTGGCACAATGGTCCCTAGCCTCTACTAGGAGTCGGAAAGTTGCTAACTCATGTGTCCCCCCAGAGAAGAGCTGTCCATCGGATGCTCTATCCTGCTCCCCATGGCTGATCATCTGATGCTCCAGCCTCGTTCACAAACCCAGTAGTAGCTGTACCCCTTATGCCAGCAGAATGGTCAGCATGTGCAGTGTGGAGGCACTGAGGCACCATGACGAACAGTAAAAAAGGAAAGGTTGCCATGATTTCTGTCCATATAGGTCTTTGTTTCATAGTATTTTAGTACTTGAAATTCATGAAAAAAATCAGTTTAATATTTAATTTTTGAAATTATTATTATACTTGTTAGCATTTTTTGGTGTGTAAATAAAGAAATGCTTCATATATAAGTGAGCATAGCATTGCCACAAAATTATTTAAATTGTTGAGAGATGCACATACTCATTCATCGGAATGCCCTCATTGTTGTGATACTGACGGTATTCAGTTTCAGCTGTCTATATTGCCCATATGCTAAGGCACATATCATGGAATCCCAGATGCTCAATAATAGAGGAGGGGATGTATGAGTCTTCAGTAATGTTTGGTGTGTCATTCATCTTATCCACAACATGGGCAATTTCTTGACAACACTAGCATTCAACCTCGGTAGGCATAACTAAGCAATTGTGATATCTGCACCTAAAAAAACTAAAAAGACATAGCATCTAGTTATTAACTAAGTATCATATTTGAAAAACTATCATTAGTATATAACAACATGTGAACCTTTGACTACTCGGAGCTGTCCAACCCATTGGACTATCACCATGTTACCATGATGCCTGCAAGGACAGCCTGATTAAGGGAATGTGGGTATGACATGTGAATCCCTTCCTACCTGGTGCTGCCTGGAAAATGGTATGTGGGTATGACATGTGAACCCCGACCTACATGGTGCTGTCTTTCCTAGTGGACAACCACAGTACCACTGAGATATCTGCAGGAAAGCCTAACAAGGTGTATGGGGTATGACATGGGAGCCCCAGTCTACACTGTGCTGTCTTTCCCAGTGAATGATCCCCTGTACAACAGTGATATCTGCAAGGACAGCTGGACAAAGGATATGTGAGTATGACATCTCCGGCCTACTGGTTGCTGTCCTGACCAGTAGACAACCACTGTGCCACTGCTATTATCTGCAAGGGCAGCCAGATAAAGGGTATGTGGGTATGATATGTGAACTCTTGCCTACGCAGTGCTGCCTGCCAGTAGTGATATGTGGGTATGACATATGAACCCAAGCCTCCACGGTGCAGCCCTTCCCAATGGATGACCACTGTAACACTGTGGTATCTGCAAGGCTAGCCTGACAAAGGGTATGTGGGTATGACATGTGTTCCCCGGCCTATCCATTGCTGTCCTGACTAGTGGATGACACTGTCACTGTGATGTCTGCAAGGACAACCTGATAAAGGGTATGTGGGTATGACATGTGAACTCCTGCTTACCCAGTGCTGCCTGCCACAAGGGATTTGTGGGTATGACATGTGAACCCCAGCCTACATGGTGCAGTGTTTCCCAGTCGATGACCACTGTACCACCAAGACACCTTCAAGGACAGCCTAACAAGGGGTATGTGAGAATGACATGTGAGCCCTGGGCTACATGGTGCTGTCCTTTCCAGTGGATGACCACCATACCACTGCAATGTCTGCGAGGACAGCCAGGTAAAGGATATGTGGGTATGACATGTGAAACCCTTCCTACCTGGTGCTGCCTGGCAAATGTTATGTGGGTATGACATGTGAACCCCTACCTACATTCTGCTGTCCTTCCTAGTGGACGACCACAGTACCACCGAGATATCTGCAGGAAAGTCTAACAAGGTGTATGGGGTATGACATGGGAGCCCCAGTCTACACTGTGCTGTCTTTCCCAGTGAATGATCCCCTGTACAACAGTGGTATCTGCAAGGACAGATGGACAAAGGATATGTGAGTATGACATCCCCGGCCTACTGGTTGCTGTCCTGACCATTAGACAACCGCTGTGCCATTGCTATTATCTGCAAGGGCAGTCAGATAAAGGGTATGTGGGTATGATATGTGAACTCTTGCCTACCCAGTGCTGCCTGCCAGTAGTGATATGTGGGTATGATATATGAACCCAAGCCTACACGGTGCAGCCCTTCCCAATGGATGACCACTGTAACACTGTGGTATCTGCAAGGCTAGCCTGACAAAGGGTATGTGGGTATGACCTGGCCTATCCATTGCTGTCCTGACTAGTGGATGACACTGTCACTGTGATGTCTGCAAGGACAACCTGATAAAGGGTATGTGGGCATGACATGTGAACTCCTGCTTACCCAGTGCTGCCTGCCACAAGGGATTTGTGGGTATGACATGTGAACCCCAGCCTACATGGTGCAGTGTTTCCCAGTCGATGACCACTGTACCACCAAGACACCTTCAAGGACAGTCTGACAAGGGGTATGTGGGTATGACATGGGAGCCCCGGGCTACATGGTGCTGTCCTTTCCAGTGGATGACCACCATACCACTGCAATGTCTGCAAGGACAGCCACGTAAAGGATATGTGGGTATGACATGTGAAACCCTGCCATGGAGACATCTGCAAGGGTGTCCTGAGAAGACATATATGGATATGACATGTAAACCTCAGCCTACACGGTGCTGTCTTTACCAGTGGACAACCACCGTACCAATGAGACATCTACAAGGGTGTCCTGAGAAGACATATGTGGATATGACATGTAAACCTCAGCCTACATGGTGCTGTCTTTACCAGTGGACAACCACCGTACCAGTGAGACATCTGCAAGGGTGTCCTGAGAAGACATATGTGAATATGACATGTAAACCTCAGCCTACATGGTGCTGTCTTTACCAGCGAACAACCACCGTACCAGTGAGACATCTGGAAGGACAGCCTGACAAGGAGTATATGGGTATAGCATGGGAGTACCAGCCTACATGTTGCTGTCTTTCCCAGTGGGCGGTCACTATACCACTATGATGTCTGCAAGGACAGCCCAACAGGCAGGCTACACATTTTAGTCCTGACCAGTGAACGACCATTATGTCACTGAAATGTCTGCAAGGACAGCCAGATAAAGAGGGTGTTGGTATGACATGTGAAACTTTGCCTGCCCTATGCTGCCTGCTACAAGCTATGTGGTATGACATGTGGATCCAGCTTATATGGTGCTGTGCTTCCCATTGGATGATCATCATACCACTGAGATGTCTGCAAGGACAGCCTGACAAGGGGTATATGAGTATGGCATGGGAGCCCCAGCATACCTGTTGCTGTCCTGAACAGTGTTTGACCGCAGTACCAAGGAGTTGTCTTCAAGTACAAGCAGACAAAGGGTATGTGGGTATGATATGTATAACAGTGGCCTACCAGTCGCTGTCCTGCCCAGAGGATGACCACTGTGCTACTGTGATGACTGCAGGGAAAACATAAGTGTGGGCATGCCAGCATCATATATTTACATACCCTGTGAGGTCATGTACAGTGGACAAACATCTTGCCAACGAGATGACCACAGGGACAACATCAGTAAGGATATGTGGGTATCACCGGCAAACATCTGTATATACTGTACTGATCAGAACAATGCCACACAACATCACAGTGCAACATGAATAAACAGCGTATACCACCGTAACAGTGACACTGTTAAAACAAATCCCCCACAGTGACTCAACCCGTTCGACACCCGCAGTGTCGAACGGGTTGTGGGAGCAATGAATGGATTCATCAACTCCCGGGTTCAGCCGCTCTCCACTGACATCTGCCCCCCAGAGTTCGGAATGTAAAAGTCCAGGGGGTGAGGGGGGCTTTGCCCCCCTCAAGCAGTACATGACTCCGACCAATGTTGGGTTTGTCGACACGTTGCTGCAACAATGTGATTGCTGTCGGCAAAGTGCTGTCGCTGTAAAGTCCTTCAACAAATTTCTTGCTGAAATGACTTGGTGGAACCAACAAATGGCAGTCATCATCAGTGTTATATACTGTTAATGACATAACAACTAAGGCCTTTCATGAGCATCAACATTACATACCAACATACATTGCGGATTAAATTCACTCATCATGAGTAATGCACAGTGGCAATCTGTTGTGTAGAGTGCCATAACACATCACTGCAGTACCAAACCAAACTCTGTCTCTATTCACGGACTTTGGAAATCACATGGAATTTCATGTTACATGACTCTGGTGACAAATGACAGAGGCATTGCAACTGAACATTGATAGTGCACTAGTATGAAAAATGTGTGCTGGGATTCTCCCGTCATTAACAAATCGGGAAGGGGGGTGTAACAGTATCAGAATTACAACCTTTGAGTCAGAGACTCCTTTACAAAGGCTCCATGTCAGGTAACAAAGCTTTACATAACTGAGCTTCATACATAGTAATAAGGAATGCAGCATAATAACATAAAGGCAACCTTTTTACAGGCAAGGGATAGGTGCAGCTCTGATATAGATTAGGGAGGATGGGGATCTCCTGTCATGAGTACATAGCTGCTAGGACAACAAGCAGGAAAGCTGTGTAAGAATGGGAGAAGCCCAGTGGGGGGGGGTTAGGGTAGGGCCCAGTCAGGCCAGGGCAGCAGGCTAATGACATTCACAGGTTAGGGAGGTAATGAGATGGTCCCTGAGGAGGGTTTTGAAGCAATCAAGCTTGTTTTCCAAGGTGATGGAGCTGGGTAGAGTATTCAGCCAGGCAAGGGCTCTATAACAGAAGGATCTCTGACCCATGGCTGTCCTACAGCGGGGGACAAGGGGAGTGGGTTTAGAGGTACTACAGGTGGCTACCACCATAGGAACCAACTACAGGAGTGAGGAGAGGCCAGGAGGGGCAAGTCTACTGGTTATCTTCTTGGCAAATAGGCAGGTCTGGTATCACAGCCTCTCATCAAAGTCGAGCCAGTTGGCAAGACTGTACAGTGTGGAGGTGTGTACCAGCCTGCCACCGCCCGAGACAAGGTGGCAAGCTTTATTTCAGGAAATCTTAATTCTGTGGAGGGCAATGCTATCTGCTGCCCCATAGACCAAGATCCCATAGTCAATGAGGGACAGGATGGAGGACGTCACAGCAAGTCAGAGGGTGTCTGGGGTAGGCAGCTCTTGTGTTGGTAGAGCAGCCCAATTCTGGAATTGACTGTGGTACTAAGGAGGTGAATATGCTCATGGTAGTTGAGTGCAGAATCCAGGGTGATCCCAAGGTATTTGAAGGTATCCACCTGCTCAAGGGGTTGTAGCCAGACATTGAGAACTTTTATTGGGATCCCTTTGAATTTGCTCTGGTGGTAGGCAAACAACATAACCTTGGTGTTTTTGTGGTTTAGAACCAACTGATTGTCAGTAAACCAGGTTTCACCCTCACTAAACGATTTCTGGAGATTTTTGAGGGAGAGTGGGTCAGAGTGGATGGAGAAAAGAACCCCGCCATCGGCATATAGGAGTAAATTCCCAAAGCAGGCCTTGGGTAGGGTGTTTAGGAACAGACTAAACAGAACTGGCCCCAGGATGGAGCTCTGGGGAACTCCAGATCTGACTGAGAGACAGTTGGAGATTGTGCCATTTATTGTGACTTGCTGGGACCTGTCTGACAGTTAACCTGCAAACCATGCAGTTACTTCTTGGGAGAGATCTGTGTGGGAGAGGGCTGACAGGAGGAGGGAGTGATTAACGGTGTCAAAGGTTTTGACAGGTCAATGAAGACCGAGCCAACCAGGCACCCATTATCAAGAGCACAGTAGACAGCACTGGTGAATTCTAGTAGTGCAGTGGTGGTGCTGTGCCCTTGTTGGAAACCATGTTGCTCCCTGCAGAGAAGGTTGTATTTGGTGAGGTAGTCCATCAGCTGGTCAGCGATGATTTTTTTCAGGGTTTTTGGGGGGGGGATGGAAATGGGGCGGTAGTTCCCAGGGGAGGTACGGTTGCCACTTTTATGGATGGGGGTGATGACCGCAGTTTTCCACATGGAGGAGAATTTACCAAGGCAGAGGGAGCAATTGAGAAGGCTGGTAAGAGTGGAGAGGACTTCATCCAGGACCATGCAAAGGAGTCTGAGGTCCAGAGTGTCATTACTGTGGCCCATTTTTCCTAAGGCTTTCAGGGGGTAGGGCTTAGCCTCCTGCAGAGATAGAGGTTTTGAAATGAAAGGGTGGGTGAGGGTGGGTGGGGGCCGGGAGGGTATGGGGTCAAAGAAGTTGGAAAGCACACTACTAAGGTCAAAGAAACAGGAATTAAGGGTGTCAGCAATGAGCTGTGGGTCAGTGGAGATAGAACCGTTGCTGTTAAGTTGGGAAGTGGGGGATACAGTTTTCCCATGGAGTTCTTTCAGGTTGCCACAGAACTTGCGACCAGAGCCCCAAGAGGAGGTAAGGGATGTTCTTTAGTATTCTACTTTGGCCTTTCACAATTCCCAGGTGCACCTATACCTATTTCTTAGACAGGTAGCACTCTCAGTGGCTTTCACTGAAGTGCTGCCTGACTACAACAGGGAAGAGGAGAGGGATCTTCACAAAGGGAGTTTCAACTCATGGCTGAAGGAATGGTGTAGAGACGGGTGGTTCGGCTACATTGGGGACACACCTCAGAGGATAAGGGCCAATATCTGGGGATGGCCTGCATCCATCTAGAAGGTTAGTTAGTTAGTTAAAACTTTATTTTTATGCAGGATAAAACTTTAGATCCTAGGACCTATTTACAAAGTTGTCCTGTTACACAACATGCATACACTCATTACAATAGTGTAAGTTACTACCTTTAACATTTCACTAAATTCAACAACCATCGATCCAAAACTAACAGCCATACCATCAGTTTAGAATTAATCTGCCATACAACCATTCATCATCTCTATATACAATACAGACACTGGGATTACACAAGTGCACAGATACAGTATGCATACTTATATATGAGTGCATTTCTGGATAAAATTCTTATCCAATTGGGATTTAAAAATAGATGTTCTTGTCAAGTTCCTTATTGCTGGTGGAATCTCTCTCCAAATTTTCACTGCATGATGATGATATGGCATACAACCATACCTTGAATTTATTGTTGGCATTCTTATACCCCTATGCACTACCTCCCTCAAGTTCATATCTTTGTGTTTTCACATCCCAATTGGATATTAAGATTTCCCTTGATCAGCCCACTATTAATTTTAAGTATTAACATCAGATATTGTTTTTTTAACCTTACCACCAAACTATCCCACTCCAAATTTTTGTACATTAGACAATGGTGAGTTTTAAAGGGGCATCTTAAAACAAATCTTGCCAATCGGTTATATGATTTATTAACCCTGAGTATTTTAGTTGGCTGAACCATAAACAAAATTGCAATACTGCAGGACTGGCCCTATTAGATAGATTACAATTGTTTTCCACGGGGGAACAGCGGTCCTCAGTTGACAGTTCAAATGGTACTTCAGTGAACATTTAAACTAGCCAAGGGTGATGGCAGAAGGAATCGAGGAGGCAGAAACTGCACCCACCCACAGGCGTAAGTAAACAGTAGGGAGAACCCGAGGGATGAGGAATCCACAAAGGTGCAAATTAATAAAGGAAGCAGGGTGGTAGAGATGAAGGGGAAAGGGATTAGGGAACAGGAGCATTAAAAAGAGAGTGGGAAACAAGGGAGGGCAAAAATGAGAAAAGGAGGGTAACAAGCAGAGTGAAAACAAAATCTGAAAGGCCATGTGTACAAATGCTGTAAGTCTAGGAAATACGATTCCAGACCTAGAGGACATCATGGCAGAGGCTGACCTGGATATTTTGGCCATTTCTGAGTCATGGTGCACTCAAAAGCATGACTGGGACAGGGCCATAACAGGCAATACTCTGCTCGGGAAGGACAGGATAGGAAGGAAAGGAGGGGGTATGATGCTTTATGTGAGGAAAAGCATTACAGCAACAGAGATACAGGGAATACAGAGTGAGGCAGAGGTACTGTGGTCCACCCTGGAGATGGGGAGTTTAGCCACTATTCGCACTGGAGGAGTCTACAGACATAGACCAAAGGGGGAGAAATTATATAAGGTTGAAGCCTTTGGCAACATGGCAGAAAAGGATGAGGTGCTGCTGATGGAGGACTTCAATGTGCCAAATGTAGGTTGGAGCCTTCTAGCAGCAGCTTCACCTAGAAGCAGGAACATCCTGGGTCTCTGCAGGAGGCATTCCTCAGGTGAGTAGTCAGTGAACCCATTTGTGATAGGGCAAGTTGAAGACGTCAAGGCGGGAGGCCACTTGGGAATCAGTGATCACCGTACAGTGTAGTTCAATGTAAGCGTGGCTGCAGAATCGAACCTCATAAGGTGAGTGTTCTGAACTTTGGGATTGCAGATTTTATAAACATGGGTGAATAAGTCGTGGATGACCTTGTGTGGGGATGTCCTGGGTGTGGTGGAGAAACAGTGGGTGAAGCTAAAAGGAAGCATAATAATGGCAACATACCTCTGTGTCAAACAAGTGAGCAAAAGCAAGAGCAAAAAGAGACTGCTATGGTTCTTGAAAGAGGTGACTGAAAAGGAAAAGGCTAAAAAGGTAGCATTCAGAAGGTATAAGGAGACACAGAGAGAGGAGGATAGGAAGGTATATCAGGGGAAACAGATGGAAGTAAGGAAAGCAGTAAGGATCATAAAGGCACAAACTGAAGAGAGAATGGCCCAGGAGATAATGAAAGGGGACAAATCTAAAATTAAGTTTTGGCAACTTGACGAGTTGCAGTTGTCCTGCAAAAGGTGCTCATTAATTTTAAAAATCAAAAATACCGAATATTTCTATAACGTTTTACTACATGTGTGTGGGAGCCCTGGTGATTGTAAACTAATTACGTAACACTCCAGGAAGACAGACGGAAGCAGGCAGTGCATGAGTAGCTGTTACTGCTCTGTCTGTGATTTAATACATTTTTAATCTACTTTCTACTGTGTTCTGCTCACTCTCTTGTAAGGGACACTGCTTTAAAACTATCAGAAACATTTTAAATTAAATTCCTTGGGCCAAATACATATCGCTGGCATGACTGGGGTGCTGACCTCGGGTCTCTACTTCCGGGGCAAATAGTGATTCTTAAGACCGCTGAGTGCAAGCGGTGAGATCTAAGATTAAGTTTTGGCAACTTGATGAGTTGCAGTTTTCCTGCAAAGGGTGCTCGTTTATTTTAAAAATCAAAAATACCGAATATTTCTTTAATGTTTTACTTCATGCATGTGGGAGCCCTGGTGATTGTAAACTAATTACGTAACACTCCAGGAAGAGAGATGGAAGCAGACAGTGCATGAGTAGCTGCTACTGCTCCGTCTGTGATTTAATGCATTTTTTATCTACTTTCTACTGTGTTCTGCTCACTCTCCTGTAAGGGACACTGCTTTAAAACTATCAGAAATGTTTTAAATTAAATTCCTTGGGCCAAATACATATCGCTGGCATGACTGGGGTGCTGACCTCGGGTCTCTACTTCCTGGGCAAATAGTGCTTCTTAAGACCGCTGAGTGCGAGCGGGGTGAGCAGAGTGGGGTGCATATTCGTGCACGAAGACGCACGCAGAGACATGCAGATTAGCGTGTCAGCTGTATCCGCTGGTAACGCTGGGAAGCTTGGGTAGATTTCTTAATCCGAATGTAAGTAATCACCATATAATACTCATTTTCCTTTGGTTGGGTAGTAATACCTATTAAGTTGGCAATAAACCACCCCAGTAGGATGTCGCAATTACGCAGTAAACAAGGAGAGGTTAAAAAACATGTGCAAATTGTGATATGTTTCCTGAGATACCAAGTCCCAAAGAATTACTCTGTGACAAATGTTTATCGATAATATCATTACAGGAGGAAATTAAACGTCTGACTAACAGACTTGAAACTAAAACAGATATCAGTTTACTAGAAGAGTATATAGACACAGTAGCTAAAAGTGTTCTAGAACCTACAGTTATACAGAACGATAATATCATTGAACAAACTAAGGGAGAAAACAGTATAGATGATACTGGACGTTGTTCCCAAGCACTAGGAGAAAAAGACTTGATGCTTACTACAACACAAACTTGGTTTGACAGTAGCCCACCTAACCCACCCATACCACTCCACAATAAATATGAACCCCTGACACATGAGTCCATTTTGACTGAAGACCAACAAAATGTATATCAATCAGATAAACAGGACCCCTTAAATGCTGATCAACATCAGAATAGAGACATTGTGGTTATTGGGGATTCCATTATAAGAGGGGTTGATTCTATGGTTTGTTATGGGCGGAAAGCTAGTACCACAGTTAACACCCTTCCTGGGGTTAAAATGGTGAACATTCCAGATATACTTGATGGTCTTCTCGAAGGTACCACTACCACCTTAGTGATATTACACTTAGGTGTCAATGATGCTACAAATAGAAATAATACTTCTTTCCAGGATAGCTTAATGGAAATTGTTAACAGGATCAGACAGGTTAAGGGAGAAATAATAATTTCAGGGATACTACCCATGTTTGGATACCATGCCTACAAAAATGAGACCATAATACATCTTAATCATTGGTTACACTGTTATTGTCTAAAGGAAAAAATAGGCTTTATGGATAATTTCTCATCTCTTGGTAAAAAAATCCTACTTTAAAGAGGATGGCCTTCATCTAAACTATGCAGAAACCAGAATCCTAAGCAGAAAAATAAATGAGGTCATTCAGTTCCATTTAAACTGGAAAAAGGGGGGGAGGTGGGACTAGAGAATAAAATCCCTTCAGACCTGAATAACAAGGTTCTAAATTTCCCATGCTGGAGGGGTGCTCTAATAAATGCTAGAAGCCTCACTAATAAATATGAGGAATTTTAAATCCTTTTATACACCCAACATATTCAAATTGCTCTGATCACTGAAACCTGGTGGGATAATAATGATATATTTGTTTATCAAGTCAAAGGCTAAACATTATACTCAAGATCATAGAAGGGGGGTGGTGTGGCTATTTATATCCATGAATCCATCAACAGTGAAGAAATAATAAAAGAGGAATCCAATCATGAATCCCTATGTGTTAAATTACTCCCAAATGATGGGTCAAAAATCATTCTGGGTTTAATATACCGACCACCATCCTACTCATTAGATCAGGACCTAGACTTAATAAAACAACTACAAAATAGTGACCCCGCTGATAATATTTTACTCATGGGTGACTTAAATCTACCTAATATAAAATGGGCATCGTGGCAAGGCACCACTAAGTCAGAAAGATCTTTTTTAGATGTGTTTGACCAGCTAGGCCTTAGACAAGCTGTAATGGATAACACCAGGGAAAACAATATTCTGGATATTATATTAACTAATATGGGGGACTGATGTAACTGTAAACCCTCCATTAGGTAATAGCAACCATAGTACTGTACTATTTAAAATTGTAAAATCTCAAGTTGTAAATGACATTGCTGTAACAACCAGACTAAATTTTGGAAAAGCAAATTTTAAGAAATTCAGACAAGAATATTCCTGTTGGGACTGGAACAACCTGTTTCATAATATACCAGTTAATGAGATTTGGGAATTACTAATAAGATGTTTGAAGAACTTAATGATAAAATATATACCCATTAGTAAAAAATATAATAATGGGAAAATTAAACCTCAGTGGTTCTCCTCTAAAATAAAGAAACTGATTAATAAAAAAAAAAAATTTTATAAAAAATTCAAAAAAGATCCCATTATGACGAATAGGGTTGCACTTAAAAACATTTTATCAAAAAAAAACAAAAAAAACATTAGGAATGCTAAAGCTAATTTGGAACTATCATTAGCCTCTAAAGTTAACAATAATAAAAAAGCTTTCTATTCTTACATAAATAGTAAAACGACAAATTTTCATACGATTGGTCCCTTTATGGACAGATCACAACAACCTTTGTCAATTAAGGAAATGGTCGATGTACAAAATAATTATTTCTGTTCAGTATTTAACACTAAACCCATAACCTAGGAGGAATATCAAGATATCCCAATTCCAGGATCAGTTGTTTTCGACCCAGGGGAAGTATTAGACAAACTTCAGTTAATAGATATCAATAAGTCTCCTGGCCCTGATCAAATACATCCTATGGTTATAAGGGAAATAGCTGACATATTGGCGTTACCACTTACACATATTTTTCAGATATCTTTAGACAAAGGAGTGGTCCCAAATAGTTGGAAGGAGGCTACCATAATTCCTATTTTCAAAAAGGCCACTAAAACATTACCTTCAAATTTTAGACCAATAAGTTTGACATCACTCCTGGAGAAAATATTGGAGAATATACTTAAGGAAAGGATAACTGCTTCCCTGTTTGAAAAAGGCATGATAGATATATCTCAGCATGGCTTCACCAAGTCAGGGTCTTGTCAAACAAATCTTTTAACCTTCTATGAGAGGTTAATAGTGCACTCGACCAAGGAAACCCGGTTGATGTTGTTTTTATGGATTTTTCAAAGGCCTTTGACAAATTACCACATAGAGAACTGATAACCGTCTTAAAAAACCTGGGGATTGAGACAAACATGATGTGTTGGATTAGGGATTAGTTGAATGATAGGAGGCAGAGAGTGGTGGTTAAGGGCATACATTCTGAATCGGGTATGGTGACTAGTGGGGTGCCTCAGGGTTCGGTATTGGGACCGTGCTTGTTTAATGCCTATATATGAACCTTAAAAGTGAACATTCCAAATATCTGGTTATCCAAATTTGCTGATGATTGCAGACTGGGAACTGTTGTAAGCAATTCATCTGGCATGATAACCTTACAACAAGCAATCAGTAATGTAGTGTCCTGGACCAAAACTAACAGACTAGAAATGAATATAGATAAAAGTAAAATTATGCACTTGGGTAAAAATAATCCAAAAGCAATATATAAAATTGGATTAGTTAATTTATTAGATACTACTCAGGAAAGAGACCTGGGAATTAGCATTACCCCCGATTTCTCATTTAGTTATCATTGTTCTCTTCAGATAAGAAAGACAAACCAGAATTTAAATTGTATCCTCAGACACATATCTAGTAGTGAAGCTAAAGTTTTGATACCATTGTTTAATTCTTTGGTCAGGCCTAATCTTGAGTATTGTGTACAGGTGTGGTCACCATATAAACGTGAAGACATAAACAGGATTGAGGGTATACAAAGAAGAATGACAAAAGCTATCACTGGACTACATAATAATTCTTATAATGACAGGCTAAACATATTGGGAATGTACTCGCTTACATATCGAAGATTTAGAGGAGACATGTGCATGCTTTATAGAATACTAAATAAGCAATAACACATGACGAGGTGTGGTTTATCACCTGATAAGAGCATGCCCAGGGGTGTACTAAGGCACGAGGCGCTCGCGCCGAGTGCCTTATGCCACTGGGCGTGCTTTTATCAGGTGATAAACCACACCTCGGAGTGTGTTATTGTGCTTATAAAATGGGCACATGTAGTAATTATTTAATGAGTAAAAAGAAAAAAAACATAAAGAAGTTAAAAATATAAAAAAGAGGGTTTAATAGTTCAAATAGAAAAAAATAGTCCCCCCATGAATTAAATTTGTGGTGGTTGAGCAGTAGAATGGGCATTTGTTGTACAGCAAGCATGCTGTGCACCAGTGTGTCGTTTTAGTGGGAGCAAGTGTGTTCGTTGTCAGGGTTGTTATTCTTTTTAAGTTATGTATAATGCAGATTGGTACTGTTTGTTGAGGAGTGAGTTTTCCGGGAGCGGTAAGTGCGTGACTGAGTCTGTCATGTAGCATAGTGTGTCATTTTAGTGGAGCAAGTATGTTCCGTTGTCAGGGTTGTTATTCCTTTTTTTAAAGCTACATATAATGCAGATTGGTACTGTTTGTTGGGGACTGAGTTTTCCGGGAGGCGGTAAAGTGCGGCTGAGTGTGTCATGTGGCAGTCGCCCGTACTGCTCAGTTTACTTCCTGGTTTGTGATCGCCCGTACTTCTCAGTTTTAATTGATAGTTGTTTTGACGGAAAATGAAACGCTGTGAAATGGCATTGTGTTAGATTGTTTCCTTTTACGGTGATGAGGAGCGAACATGAGAATGGAGAGTACGGTTACGGTGCAGCTGAGGTCAGGTTCACCGTTAGCAGTCAGTGATTTTAAATGCTGGGAGGGATTGAGAGATCTGTAATGGCCAGAGACAAATGGAAAGGAAAAAAAAAACATCAAGAGGTACCAAGTCTGTACATTTTATTTAGTGTAGAAAATGGCGCTGTTGTTTGTTGGCAGTTTGGGACAGGGTAGTGCTCTCGGTGCAGCAGTTGTCGCTTAGTATGAGCTCTGCCTGGCAGCGTTTGGTCACTGATTTGTTGCTGTGATGGTCACTGATTTGTTGCTGTGATGGGGCATGTTGGTGGGCAGTAGTCCCGGTTGGCTACTATATCATCTGATAAGGACACGGCTCAGATGATGTAGTAGGCAATCAGAGACTTGGATTTATTTAGCCCATTTTATAAGTGATTATAACCTACAGGATGAGTTAAGCATTACATTTAATAATGATAGTCTAAGCACAAGAAAGCACTCCAAACAACATTTTCACCCGAGGTGGAATTTAAAGCTACGTAAAAAATGGTTCACTCAAAGGGTGGTGACTTCCTGGAACGAATTATCAAAAACAACAATAGATAGTCCTGACATGGAGACATTTAAAACAAGATTGGACCTGGGATTTAGACTAAGGGTTACTGATTTTTGATAAAATCAAAATTGGTTTAAGGCAAGCTATAAGGATTAATATCTGCAATTGCTTGAATATTTCCTATGAATCCTATGAATGAAAAGTAATTTTTAGGTATATCAGTGAAAAGAGGAAGACCAGGGGTGGGATTATAAGGTTAAAAAGGGAAGGTGGGGACTGTGCAGAGGGGGCCCAGGAAAAAGCAGACATCCTGAACAAAAACTTTTGTTCAGTGTTCATAAAGGAAGTAGAAGGGGTTTGGCTACAAAAAAATTAAAAGCTTTGGAGGGAGGGAAGTGGATGCTAGTCCTTTTTATTTAGAGGAGAGAGTTCTGAAGGGACTTGTTAATAGGAAGGTGGACACAGCAATAGGGCCAGACAGGGGAAGCGGAAGGGAAAGGGAATATTGTTTAACCAGGAGTAGCACACTAAGCTGAAGCTTGTTTCCAGATGCAACATGGGAGCACAAGGAAGTTAAGTGACTTGCTCAGGATCACACAGTATGCACCTAGGTGGCTATGGGATTCAAACCCAGGTCTCCAGATCTGCAGCTTAGAGCCTTAACCCACTGTGCTATACTGCCTCAAGGGACAGGGGACATCCAAGGGTACTGAGGGAGCTCAGGGAGATACTGTTTGAATCTCTAACAATCCTGTTTAACAACTCACTGGAAATCGGAGAGGTTCCGGAGTACAAATGTAGGGTAGATGCAGTCCCACTTCACAAAAATGGTAGCAGGAAGGAGGCTGGCATCTATAGACTAGCTAGCCTGGCATCGGTGGTGGGAAAGTTAATGAAAACACTTTTGAAGGCAAGGATTGTGGAATATCTTGAATCCAACAGGTTACAAGACCTGAGGCAGCATGGAGTCACAAAGGGGAGGTCATGTCAAACAAATCTAATAGATTTCTTTGACTGTGTGACAAAGGAATCAGATCAGGGAGGAACAGTGTACATGGCTTACCTAGATTTCAGTAAGGCTTTTGACACCGTTCCACATAGGAAACTAGAAAGCAAGCCGGGTAACTTAGGAGTGGGTCGAAAGGTGGTAAACTGGATAAGAAGTTGGTCAGGGAATAGGCAACAGACAGTGGTGGCAAACAGTTCACTCCAAGGAAGGGAGGGTGGCCAGTTTGGTGCCTCAGAGATCAGTGCTGGGACTGGTCCACTATAAAGTATTTCTAAGTAATATTACAGAGGAGCTGGAAGGAAAGATCTGCCTGTGTGGCTGACAGCAAAATCTATAATAGGGTGGACACTCCAGGGGGGGTGGGAAGAATGAGCAGTGACCTGAGAAAACTAGAGGAGTGTTTAAGGATATGGCAGTTGGGTTTCAATGTGAAAAAGTGCAAAATAATGCACTTGGGGCACAGAAACCCTGGGCAGAGTACCAAATGGGTGCAGTGGTATTGACTGCCAAGCAGGAAAGAGACCTGAGGGTAATCATATATGATGACTTAAAGGTGGCCAGGCAGTGTGACAACGCAGTCGAGAGGGCTTTTGGAATGTTGGAGTGCATAGGGAGGAGTATCACTAACAGAAAGAGGTAAGTGGTATTGCCTCTGTATAGATTGCTAGTAAGACACACCTAGAGTACTTTGTCCAGTTCTAGAGACTACATCATCGGAAGGATATAGGCGGAGTGGAGACGATCTAGAGGAGGGCAACTAAAATGGTGCAGGGTCTGCATCTAAAGCCCTATGAGGAGAGACTAAAGGACCTTAATATGTACACCCTGAAAGAGAGAACAGAGAGAGGGATATGACAGAGACCTTTAAATACCTAATGAGGGTCAATAACGTACAGGAGGGAAGTATTTTTCAGAAAAAAAAGGTGCTCAAGAACAAGAGGACATACTATGAAGCTGGAGGAGGTAGATTCAGGAAAAATGTAAGGAAGTACTTCTTTACAGAAAGAGTGGGAAATTCCTGAAACAGCTTCTAGCAGAAGTTGTGGGGGTGAAAACAGTGGTGGGGTTCAAGAATGCATGGTATCAGCACAAGGGAATTGTAGTGGAAAAGAAGGGGGGGGAAGAACTGTAGATCAATCAGGGAAAATGGGCAGACTGGGTAAGCCAAGTGGTCTTTATCTGCCGTCAAATTCTATGTTTCTATGCTTCTACTCTAACTAACTTAAAGGTTTCAGTCTTCAACTCTAAGTCATTTTTGAGCTATTAGTGATAAAAAAAAGGTCTTAAAACATGTTTTCTGGACTGGCCCATTGGTGCTGAGGGTTGAGGCGCTGGACGCCTTACCTCGTGCCATGCCGGCGACTCAGGTTCAGGAATGACCTCGGTGAGATAGCACGGGGGAGGTAGGGAGCTGGATCGCGTCGCCCAATGGCAGCTCTCCTCTCCTCTTCTGGGGAGGTTGTCACCCTCCCCCCCGTAGTTCCATTGCCACCGGGTGGAGGTCCGGTGGTGGCACAGGTGGGAAGGAGAGACATGAAGGGGGGCGTCTGAAGCACAATGTGCGCATGCCTCCACATGTGTGAGTTCACATTGAGATGGGGACTGGAGAAAACCAGGGGTCAAAAACTGCAGAAACTACTAATAAAAAAAACAAACATGTTTTCTATATTTTCAGCAGTCTAGATCTTTCAAACTTTCAAACAGACTGTGACCATATTGGGAGGATCCAGAGAAGCTAAGGGCAAGAACATGCATGCCAAATTTCAGGTTATTCTGTCCAAGGATGGCCATGATATTAAGGTGAAAAAACTAGGATATAACAAGGAAGTGCCTTTTCAATGCAATTACCGTACCACTAGAATTTACAATTCTTAAGTGGGATTATGTCTTAGGTGCTGTTTGTTCTTATAAAGTGTTTTTAAAGTAAAAATATATATTGCACAATATAATCTTTCAAACCATAGAGAGTTAAGGTCATACAGGATGTTAGACCATGTGTTCTTTTTTGTCACTGTAGTAATAATGTGCCCACAACGGGTGCTATTTTCCACAGTGTGCTGTTATAATTGATTGTGGCCATCTAAACAGGTTTGTGCCTTTCAGAGTGTATGGATTGTAATAACATCAGGCCATCACAGTTGCAATAATAAAGTAAGAAAGTCTATCTATCCGTCAAAATTACCCTGCTTCACCAAATTTGGTCATAGTGCAGTTTGTGAAACTACAGAAGGTGCTTCACTAAGGTTAGTTTTAATTTTGAGGGCTGGTCACATGGTATCTAGAAGATTGGAAATGTGTTTCTATATAGATCTTTTTTTTTTATATAACACCCCCCACACACACACACACACACACATATACATTATGGACTTACTCTGTAGGCTCTCAGGCCACTGTTCTGCCTTCCTCAACCCCTGGAGCCAGACTTCACCCTCTGGACCCCCAATCACTTGGACTGCTGCAGTGCAGGAAAGGCATGGCAGGAAGCATCTCTTAGGAGCACTGAGCAGGACTTAGATTTAGGTTCCTTTCTTCAGAGTGGCTGGAGCAGCATGGGTGATCCTATGATAGACAAGACCAGTACAGGAGGAATAGTGCCAATGGGTACCTGAGAAGTGTTCCCCCAACCCTAGGATAGGAAGCAGGATGGAGGAATGAAGAAAAACAGCCAGTGTTGCCAGAGCAAGCCAGCAATACTGGTATGCATGGCAGCAGGAAAATGAAGCCAGAGCTCCATAACAGAAACCAGGCTGGGTGCTCACAGCAACTGAGTCCTGTACTTCAGAGCAGGCAGTGGAGTCAGAACCAAATCCAAGAGTGCCACTGGGTACAAAACAACAGTTTCCTAACTCCAGGGCAGGCAGTGGGACTGGGAAAGGAGTAGGTGTGGGGCACATGTGCCTAGAGAGAGAACGGTTCTGCTGCCACCTCTCTTTTTATCTCAAATTCCTGACTGACAAATGTACAACAGCAAACATCTCCCTGGATCCAGGACAGGCAGCAGGGCCAGGAACAGATAATAGCAGCCCTCAGGAACTAAAACAAAACAGCAGCAAGCTGCAGAAGCTAGACACAAAATATAAACAATCATGGTAGGTGGGAGACCATGTAGCATCTTAGTTCTCTGACTACAGAAGGATTTCTGGAAATGAATCAGAGGTGAACAGAAGAATCTACCCATGAATGTGGGCCAAGGAATTCACAAATTCAAGTCATAGCCTGTATGCAAGCTCTTCTCAGCTGGGCCAATGTTCTGAAGCCATGTTAACTAGGTGAAAGGCTGACCATTAATACATTGAGTTTCAGCTCATAAAAAGTGTCTATCACCAAGGTTCAGGGCTCAATCTGTGTGTCTGCATGACATAGGGCCGTGGTTCCTCGAGGGAACGAAATATGGTACTGGTGGGGGCGAGGAGTCATGGGATGCGGTGCGAGGTCTGGCTTGTGGAGGTGGACATCATCCTGTCAATGGACTCCTTTTTATTATTTCCTAGTTCTTCCCAGGAAGCAGAACCATGCAATGACGTCCATGGTGTAAATGCCAACGTGGGTCCCACCTCTCCACCAGTTCAGGCACCAGTCGCGGCTGATCTCCAGCCTCCACTAGAGGTCAGTTGTGCTCCAGACACTTGCTGTCTCCTTCCCTAGAGAAGGAGAGGCCCTGAATGCTCAATCCTGCCTCTCCCCGCTGGCCCTCTGACCCTGAGACCATTCCTGAACCTGAGAAGATGGTGAAAGCAAAGCCCCACCGCTGCTGGTGGGTCTAAATGACAATTATTTCTGCAACTAAGTGTGTGTTATATCTGACACATGATTTATTTATTTATTTATTTATTTACGAGATTTACCAGAAAAGCATACTGAGCTAAAAGCTCAATTCCGGATGCGACCTGAGGGCCGAGACCCAATAACAATACATGAATATATACAATAGCAGAGCAGTTAGGGAAGCCATGACTTGTAAACATTTGATTTAGAGGACAGACAGAGGTTCAATAGCATTTTACAGATTAACAATACATGGAATATATACAAATAGCAGAGCAATTAGGGATGCCAAGATTTGTAAACATTTGATTTAGAGGACAGACAAAGGTACAATAGCATTTTACAGAGTGTCAAGGTTAATATACATTTCTTACACACTTGTATTGCAATGAGCAAAAATAATTAGGGAAGTTAGTCATAACAGGAGCAGCTGGAAGCAAAGTGGGTACTAAGAAGAGGGTTTCGTTGATAAGTGTTCTGTGCGTGCCTTATGGAGGCAGGCAGTGTATTCCCAATCTGTGGGATTCTGTAACTAAAGGCCACCTGGCCTTTGGCAGATCTCATAAACGGGACATGCAGCAGTCTGGGGTCCCTATTCCTGAGGGAGTAAGCCGAAGGGGATTGTTTGGAGAGTGTGGAGGCCAGATATGAGGGGAGGGAGTGGGACCAGAATTTGGCAGCAAACCTGGCGCAGTTTAGTTGTCTATGTTCATGTAGGGACAGCAGGGAAGTGGAACTGTACAGGTAGCAATGGTGTGTGGATTGCAGACAGTCTAGAATGAACCATCAGAAAGAGTGGAACATGGTGTCTAGGCTGGCTAGAGCGGACACGGGGGCTGTGGAATAGCCTATGTCACCATAGTCGAAAACAGGAAGAATCATTTGTTGGACAATGGCGTGCCTAGCTTGCATAGGGAGGCATTTTTTGTTGAGGAATAGAGCACCCAATTTGGGTAGGAGTCTCTTTTGCAATAAGTCAATATGAACGGTAAAATCTAGGTGCTGGTCTAACCAGATGCCTAGATATCTGAAGGAGGTACAGTTGTCCAGGGGGGTCCCATCCGAGGTTATGAAGGGGGGACCGGTGGATTGGTGACTCTTTGTTGGGTTCCGAATGTTAGTGATACTGTTTTTTTTGGGTTTAGGAATAGCTGGTTTGTCTGCAACCAGCACTGGATAGCATATAAATCCTCCTGTAGAATGGTTGCGACACTTTGCGTGGAGGGACCGGAGGCATACAGGACAGTGTCGTCCACATACATTTGGATAGATGAGGGGAACAGGCAGAGGGAGGTCATTTAAAAAATGGAAAAAGTAGTGGGCCTGGACTGATCCTTGGGAGACGCTGTAGTGACTGGTAGAGGGTTTGAGATATACGAGGCTAATTTGATGGATTGCATCCTGTCTGCTAGATAGTCATAGAACCAACCAGTGGCTGACCCAGAGATCCCGCCTGGAGAGTTTTGAAAGGAGTAGGAATGAGAGACGGTATCAAAAGCTTTTGCTAGGTCTATGAAGATGGCTGAGGTGACATGTCCCTTATCCATGCCCGTGAGAGTGTCCCCAGTGACATGCAGGAGGGAGGTGGTGGTGGAGTGGGATTTACGGAATCCTGATTGGAATGGGGTGAAGAAGGAGGAGGATTCTAGATAGGGGGTGAGCTGTAACATGACTAGCCTTTCCTGTAATTTACCCAAAATTGGGAGGAGGGAGATGGGTCTATAGTTTTCGGGGGAAGAGAGAAGGGCAGTGAGAGGGGCAGCTATGGCTGGTGCAGACAGGAATAGCATTTTCACGTCCAGGGAGGTAGGGCACTTCCCTTTGTTTGGGTTTAGGGCCCGAGTGAGCGGAGAACCGGCCAGAGTTACTGGCTGAAAGAGAATGGTAGGACTGGGGGAGTAGGTTTTGGGGGGCATGAGCTAAAGGAGGAGGCCGAGGGGAGAAGGACTGAGGGGGTAGGTTTAAGGGGAGATGAGCTATGGGAGAGGGCTGGGGGTAGTGGGTTTGGGAGGGAGGATAGGAGTTTGACTGCACAGCTGGAGAAATATGTATTAAAGGCTTCAGCTACGCAGATGGGGTCAGAGATGTGGGAGCCCTGGTCTGATAGTACGGGGGATGGAGGCATGGTGGGGTGTGAGAGCAGGGATTTGAGTGATTTCCAGAAATCAGTCAGATGGTTAATGTTCTTACTAAAAGCCGTCAGAAAGTATGCCTTTTCTGCTTGCCGGATGGAGCTTGTACAAGCATTTTGGAGTTTTCTATATGTGGTAAGGGCTGTCTGAGTCCCTGTTCTCTTATAATTTTTTCCAGGCACAATCTCTGGTGTGGCAATCCCTGATTATGTCGGCTGAGATCCAGGGGAGATGCGCTCCTCTAACTCTCTTTGTCCATAGTGGGGCATATCTTTCCCAGATTTTTGGGAAGCGGGATTTGAAACCTGCATAAGCTGCGTCAATGGAGGGAGACTCAGGTATGAAGGACCAATTTTCATGGCCTAAGTCTGACAACAGAGATGTTAAGTTGAGTGAGTTGTAGGACCTGGTACACAGAGACTTTTGGGGGGGCTGGAGGGCTATGTACCTTCCTAATCAGGAAGATCATGTGGTGGTCGCTTATAGAGTCAGGTAGTAGGCCTGCACTTAGGATCCTGTGGGGGTGGGAGGTGAGAGCCCAGTCTAGAAGAGAATGGTTCTGGGTCTTATGGTTTAGTCTTGTGGGATCAGTAATGAGTTGAGTTAGGTTCAGAGCCTTTATTTTGGACTTCAGATGGGCTTTATCAGTGCCTATCCAGTTTGTGTTAAAATCGCTGGTGGCGTATAACTCTCCTCCAGTAGCTAAGGTTTGAAGGGAGATTAGGTGGGAGAGGATGTCCTCTGGGGATGTGCAGGGGGGGGCAGTAGGAACCTGCTATGTAGATGAGGGAGGAGCAGGGGAGGGATAACTTAATGAGAATAGCATTTATATTTTCAGTGGTTGAGGGGATGCCCACTATGGAGAAGTGGAGACTGTTTTTGATATAAATTGCAGTGCCACCGCTGTGTTTTTTCCTGGACGATCCTGTCTGATGATAGTGTAGCCTGGTATGGAGACTTCCGGGTCTGAGTGATGAGGTTTTAGCCAGGTTTCTGAGACCACCAGGATGTCAGGGTGTTGTGATAGTGCAAGAGGTTGTAGAATAGAGAGTTTGGATAAAAGGCTGCAGGTGTTTAGGTGTAAGATTCTGAGACCTTTGGGAAAGGAGAAAGGGGAGTGGGAAGTTGTGCGGTTTGGGCCAGGGTTTAACTCTACGTCCCCTGATAGGAGAAGAAATATGTAGATGAGATGTTTTAATTTTGTCCGAGGGGGGTAAGGATAGGATGTGGAGAACCGGGTGTTTGAGAAAGGAAGGGTTCAACGACGGGTTATGGTGTGCAAGACTGCGTGCCTCATGAGAAAGGATGGTGGAGTGATGTTGGCACTAATAGTTGTGTAGTGGTTTTGGGCCAGGACGTAGGCAGGAGTGTGTGATAATTCAGGGTGGCATAGCTGGGGGTAACCCGAGGGTAGGGGCAGTGGGGTTCATTATGATTGGGAGGTGGCGGGGTAGGGAGGAGGTGTGGCCAGGATAGAAAAATAAGGATGAGTACAGCAACATCCTTGCCTAAAAATCCCTATTTGAAGCTACAGTAGTTAGTGTTGAGCCCTCTGGTGGTTGCAGCTGATAAGCTGCAAATGGAGAAGTAGGCTGATAGGTTCTGGCAATTATGTGACCTTAGCCTATAAGAGGAGAAGCTCACCAAGGTGGGTGGTGGGGGTGGCGGGGCAGAACCTCAGCGTCACAGAGAAACACTGATGGCCTTATCTATGGCAGGACTTGTGTTATTAGAAATGGCGCCAGAAAAAAACACTTTCTTTTCCCTCCGTTTTTCTTCCAAAATTACCTGGGAGCTTCGGGGGGTTGGGGTCGGTTGGCAAGAAGGAGCATCCAGGGGAGGGCTGGGCAACCCTCACGACCCGTTTGGTGGCTCAAATGACTTTATCTGCGGAGAAAGAGAAGAAGAGCACTTTTATAGACAGGTAAGTGGGAGGAGTGGCATTACAAAAACCCAGCTGCGTAGATGTGAATGGTGAGTCATCTGTTTCACTATGTTCAGCCCAGGATATGGTTTGTATTTCAAAATTTCATGGGAGTCAGTTGCAGAGCCTGAGAAATCAATTTGCTAGCCAGTGTGGGAGAAAAAACACTCCGGCGTTTGCATGAGCACACTACCTGTTACAGCAGTGGCTTTGCACGGCGTCGGGGGAAGAAGATTCTCTTTTCAAAAAGTTGTGGGTCCCTGAGGCTGTAAAAATGGTGCGTGGCTACTGACTTTAGTGTGGGGAGGCACAGAGAAACGCAACCGAGCATGCTGTTGCTGTAGAAGGGATCGAGCCCAAGGGCACGCTACACTACTACTAAAATACAGGGCAGAAAATGGCACAAATCAATTTACTTAGCTTAGCTGTAACAGGCAAAAAAATATAGCATTCTTCTGACAAAAGCTTTTCAGGGTCTTGCACATAATCAAGGGTAGCAGGCTGGTTTTGCACGTATCTATTAACTTTTCTAAAATAATGATGTGCTCACAATGAACTCGCATAAGTTCAGCAATGTTTGCTATCCCCCTATTAAGGCAACTACGTCAGTGGTCATTTCATGAAGGAATTACAATGTAAATTGTCCTAGGTTTAAACAGACTAGCAAGACCCTGCAGTGATTAAGCACAGCTTATCTTACTTGTTAAAGCACTACTACGGAGAGCTATTTTTGCAGGATATTTATAAAAAGCCCTTAATTTAAAAACAGTCTCCAGTCGTGTGCCGACAGAAAAAGGGAACCTCAGCGCCACGGAGAAATACCAATGGCCTTATCTAGGGCAGGACTTGTGTTATTAGAAATGGCGCCAGAAAAAAACGCTTTTTCCCTTTGTTTTTCTTCCAAAATTACCTGGGAGCTTGGGGTGGGGTCGGCCGGGCGAAAGGAGCATCCAGGGAGGTCTGGGCAACCTCGGCGACCCGCTTTGGTGGCCCAAACGACTTTATCTGGGAGCTTCGGGGTGGGGGTCGGTCAGGCGAGAAGGAGCGCCCAGGAGGGCTGGGCACTCACTTAATTCGCTTGCGGCCCAAACGTACTTCTTTACAGTTCATTTGCAGTTCTATAAATAAATACTTTTCTACTACACTTGAAATGATTGGATGTTTCAATTGGCATCGTGAGAGCAGCTATATGAATTCCAGGAGAATGATACCAGTCTCCATATTTCATATCCTTAGCAGAGGGAAAGAGTTTGTTTTTGTATGGAACATGCTGATGCATAACACTGGAAGCATCTATGAAGTGGACTTTATCCCTTTAAGATTTTCCTACAAGAAAGTCCTACAAGAAGTTGCCAGTCAGTAATTATACTGTTTCTCTCTGAGTGATGCTATATGTGCAGAAGTTTGAATTGTAGTGCTACAAATATTAGCAGAAATGTATGTAAAAATATACTGGCTTGCTTTTTAAAATTTTGAAGTAATGACATTTTCTAGCTTCTGAATATTAATGAGACTAATTTAAATGCACCACTATATGAAATGTGCCTAGGACTTGTTTTTAACTTTTTAAGTTATGTACTGCAGCCCCTTAAAGTAGTTTGCACTACAGGCACTATGTTTACATGTTTGCTTGTGCACTTCATATGCTTCAATGTTGATGCTTCAATGTTGCGCATCTGAGTTTGAGGGTATTTAAATGTAGTGAATGGTGCAATCCAGCCTACTTCCAAAGCACACCAGCACAAAACCAGTTGTCATAAAAGCATTGCCAGGCCAGTAAACGGTGCCCAGAGTGAAAAACTCCCTGGCAAGTTTAATGGAAAGCAAGTGGTTTCCTGAACGAGTCCTCCAATTTAGCTATTATCAGATCCCTATTGCAGAGGACAATCAAAAAAAAAAAAAAACAGCATTCGTCGGCCCTCTGTGGTTCTGCCAATTTAAGAAAATGTCCAAGGAATATCTGGGGACCGAGCCACTTTTTAAACACTAATGAAGATGGGGGAAGGGGATATGCATTTACTGGAGGCACTGGTATACTTGAATGACCTGCTTGTATTGTCAAGACCGAAGGGAATAAGACCAGGCTGATGAAAGCACTGGACATGTTGGAAGTGTTTGGCTTAAAAGTATCCATCAACAAGTGCCAGTTCTGTCAGCAGATTGTCAAGAATGTGGGGCAAAAGGAGTCATAGAAACACAGAAACATAGACATTGTCGACAGATAAGGACCTACTGGCCCACCCAGTCCACACTATTTTCCCTATCTATATTGACACCGCACACCCTACTCAGTCTCCTGTCTTCACTCCCCCATTATTTCTAAGATCCCGTTGTGTCTGTTCCATGTATTCTTGAAGCTTGTAACCATTCCAGCCCCCACCACCTCTGCTGGGAGGCTGTTCTATGTGTCCACCACCCTCTCTGTGAAGAAGAACTTCCTCACATTTCCTCTGAGCCCCCCTCCCCATCTTCAAAGTGTGACCCCTTGTCCTCGGGCATCTTTTTCTTTGGAAAATGCTACCTTCTTGTACCTTGCTATTGCTGTGAGGTATTTCACGAGGTCTGGTTCATAGAGGTGGATATCATCCCATTAGTGTACTCCCTTTTTATGTTTGCTTGCACACATGTGCAAGAAACATAGTGCCATCATCCGAGTTTTCTGAGGTGTGGCAGCCCTCTTCCAATTCAGGCAGTGTGTTTGCAGGCGCGGCTACAGTTCTCCAATGCCTGCTGGAGCTGTCTATGACAGCTCCAAAATGCAGTGAGTACAGTTGAAAGGGGAGCTCGCTTCAGAGAACAGCGATAAGATATCGCCTGCTCAGGCACGCTTCCGCTACACACACACACACACACACACACACACACACACGCGCACGCATACTGCGTGCTGCCCCCCCTCATGCACACACTGTATGGCGGGGGTGCCCAATCCCCCATTGGCTGTGCTGCGCCCCCCCAAAAGACTTCACATGCCATGTTGGGTGCCCACCCCAGTGTGGCAACTCGTCATATAGCCGACGGGGGTGCCCAATCCCCCGTTGGCTCCACTGTCCACCCCCCCAGAGTACAGGGTGCCACGCTGGGAGCCCACCCCAGCATGGCAACAGATGCTATGGCCGACAGGGGTGCCCAATCCCCCATCGGCTCCACGCCCCCCCAACCAGCCGTCCTTGGCCAAGCTGGGAGCCCAACCCAGCATGGCAAACGTCCCACGTCGTCATTTTAAAAAAAAAAAGAAAATGCAAATAAAAAACTGTCCCTCAGTGCTTCTCCCTGCCCTGTCCCACAACCCGCACCCACCCACTGTGCACCCTGCCTCCCCACACCCTCTCCCACCCCATACTTACCTCCAGACCTCGGTGCGATGATCTTCAGTGGACCGGGAACACTTCTGCACCCTTCAAAGCCGACCGCGAACTGAGGAAATGCCAGTAAGCTGTATAATGGGATAGATAGGGGTTTTTCAACTTTGCTGCATATCTCAGGCATTTTTTGGAATTTTTGCACCAAATTTTCAACATGGGGTTTTTGGGACCCCTTCTCATGAATGCTGTCACTGTCATGGCATTATTCAGGCCCGAAGGGTGATTTCGCAGTCACTGTGTGAAATCATCTTTCGGGACCGATTGAAGAAACAACACTGCCAGTGTTCATAAGGTGGGCTCTCAAGAAGCCTATTTTGAAAATTTGGTGGAAAAATTCCAAAAAATGACTGTTTTATGAGCGTGCATTGTGCAGTTCCTATGCAGGCTCGTAAGTTCATGAATTTTCAATATTTTCACTCCAGATTTTCAACATTGCCATTTTACCACACCTTCTTATGAGTAGTACAGCTGTCATTTTTCACATCTCACCCAAAACGTGTTTCCGCCCATGTAGCGCACAATGGTGCAGGCAGTGTGCAAAATCAATGTACAGGACAAATTAAGAAAATCACAGTGACACTGTTAATGAGCAGAGGTCTTAAAATGGCTATGTTGAAAATTTGGTGAAAAAATTCCTAAAAATGACTGTTTTACAAGTGTGCATTGCGCAGTTCCTGAGCACATTTCGTAAATTCCCATGATTTGCAGTATTTTCCTCCAGATTTTCAACATTGCCGTTTTACTACACCTCCTTATGAGCAGTATAGCTGTCATTTTCACTTCTTGCCCAAAATGTGTTTCCACCATGTAGCGCACAATGGTGCAGTTGGTGTGCAAAATCAATGTATGGGACACATTAAGAAAATCACAGTGACACTGTTCATGAGCAGAGGTCTTAAAATGGCTATGTTGAAAATTTGGTAGAAAAATTCATAAAAATGACTGTTTCTGATGTCGTTGCACAGTTCCTATGCACGCTCGTAAGTTTGCAAATTTTCAATATTTTCACTCCAGATTTTCAACATTGCCATCTTATTACACTTGCTTATGAACAGTATAGCTGCCATTTTTCACATGTCACTCAAAATGTGTTTTCGCACATGTACTGCACAATGGTGCAGTTGGTGTGCGAAAGCAATGTTTGGGACAGATTAAGAAAATCACAGTTACACTGTTCATGAGCAGAGGTCTTAAAATGGCTATGTTGAAAATTTGATGACAAAAGTCCATAAAATGACTGTGTTACGAGTGAGCATTGCGCAGTTTCCACGCACCCTCGTAAGTTCATGACTTTGTAATATTTTCAGTCCAGATTTTCACCAGTGGCATTTTTCCACACTTCCTTATGAACAGTACAGCTGTCATTTTTCACAACATGGCCGAAATGTGTTTTCACACTTTCAGCGCAGAGATGCGTGGTCGCTGTGGGAAATCATTGTTCGGGACAGATAAAGAAAATCACAGTGACACTGTTCATGATCGGAGGTCCCAAAATGCCTGTGTTGACAATCTGCTGTAAAAAATCCCCAAACTAATTACATTATGGGTGTGCGTTGCACAGTTTCTAAGATAATGCTGCGACTTTCACCAGTTTTTTAATATTTTTACTGCAGATTTGCAACATTGCCATTTTTTACACCTCCCCATGAACAGTACAGCTGTCATTTTTTTACATCCTGTTTGGAATGTTTTTGCACCTGTGGAGCTAAATGCTGTAGTCGCTGTGCATAAGCAGCTTTCGGCTAACAAACTGATATTGCCACTGTTCATGAGGTGGGGTCACAAAAAAACCATGTTGAAAATTTGGAGTGAAAATACCAATGAATGCCTGAGGTATTAGGGTTTCCAACCATAACGCCCCACCCTGTAGAGAATGACAGGCATCGGGGGTGTGACTTGGGATTCTTGCCTGTAATGCTCATACCATTCCACACCGTGCAGCCAGTGAGAGGCATTGAGGTATGCATTGGACTCTTCGGCCCCAAAGTTCACCCCATTCTCCTATATCGCACCCATCTCACTGTATTTCCTAATGGAATGGGGTGCGCATAAGGGCCAAAGACTCCAAGGCACACTGTGACACTTGTCAGTGTCTGCAGGGTGGGGTGTGGTGAAATGTCGTGGCCGTTATGCCTGACGACCCAAAGGCACACCCCAATGCCTGTCACTCTCTGCAGGGTGGTGGTGGGGTTGGCTTCAGTTCAATACTTCACTGCCATTCCTATTATGCAGCTCTGTAACTTCTACACTACCACTGCCAATGCCAGCAAGCAAACATTCCGCATTGACAAATGCTTGTTATTGTTTCCTAGTTCTTCCCAGGAGGTGGAACGTGCAAAGGCCTTGGGGAAGAGCACAGAAACATGCTAGAAAATGTTTGGCATTCTGGGAGTGCAGCACCTTTTTAAACAATAAATACAATGGTGTTTTGAATCAGACACCCTTGCATATTTGGGTTGTTTTTTTCCTGGTACAGCTTGAGCTCTCTCTTTGTGGACTGGAAAATATAGCAACATTCTTGTTATGACAGACCATTATGCATGATACTTGCAGGACTATCCCACAAAACATCAAATGTCAAGCACTGTGAAGAAGAGGAGGAAGAAGAAGAAGAAGAAGAAGAAGAAGAAGAATTATTTATATAGCACTTTTCATACACACTGTATCCCAAAGCACTTCACAAGTGAATGAATATGTAGTGGCAGCTATTTCACACATCAACCCACACACAACCTTAAACAATTGCATAAACCGATTTTACGGTAAGAGGAATTTTAGCCAAAACACTGGGGAAAATCCCCTGCACTTCGAGTAGGGGGAACCTCTGGCTGTCTGGCTGTATGTCAAGGTGGCCAATCTGTAGGAAAGTGGAGGTGTTGCTGAAGATATGGGGGAGCTGATGTCCTCCTCCATTACCTGTTCTCTAGAGGTTGAGAATGATATTGTGTCTGCTCTAGAACAGCGACAAATGGTTGTAGTAATGAATATGGAAGGCACTAGCAATATTGCTGAAACTGAAAAGGCAAAGTATTCAGAAAATGATGTACCCTAAAGCCGTTTAGAAGATGAGGAAGAGCATTTAAGAACAGTTTTGGAATTAAGAAAAAAATCAGTTACTGACATTAGTGGCTGATTGAGAAGTGAAATTTCTGACAGAAAAAGAAAAAGTATCCTCCCGGAGTTAACAAGCTGCAGAGAAACAGGCTCCCAGCGGAACTGTTGCTGCCTCTGACAGTCAGCTGGGTTCTGTCTCCCCAGCTGACGTAGTACCATCAAAGGAGTCAGCAGCAGGTGCAGTTATAGCAGGGGCCCAGAGTTTCTGAAAACAGCACTTGCAGATCTGTTTGTAATATGGAAAGTGTGAAAATACTTGCAACAAATGCCTCAAAAGAATGGAAAAGAAGCAGCTTTGCTAACCTGCGAGAGAAGCCACAGTGACAGAGTTCCCACGCTATGTCTAAACCAAAAATGTAGCATGGTACTTTGGCTTCTGTAGCTGACTTGGAGCAACCAAGCACAGCAAAAGGAGAAAGAATGAATTCTCAATTTGCAAAATGCTCAGTTACAGGAAAATCTTTATGTTTGAGACATGGGAAAACATGTCCCAGTTATAAAAGGACTATCTACCAAAAGATTGACCAGCTGAAAGTGAACTTTGGGGGCAAGGTGGTTTCAGAGTCCTACGGGGCAATGTTCACCTCAACATGATACTGAGCCTACTATCTCATCAAGCGCTTCAGATAACACAGAATCTAAAGCAACTATGCAGAACTCTAACACAACTGAGCTAAACTACTGTTCTTTATTTCTTGGAACAGAGAACATAGAGAGGCAAACTGCAAATGATGGACAGAAATGCCACTCTGCAGCAGAAAGTAAATGCAGACAGTCATTTGCAGGTTTCAAATAGCGAAAAGAATATGATTACTGATGACGCTGCTTGTTCTTCTTCTAGAGCAGTATCAGTCTGTGACTCTGGGTTGGCTCCCATTGCTGTGGATAATGAATGTGGTATGCAGCCGACCCTCCCCCCAATGACAAAATGATGTTGCTTCACCTGAGCCTAATTCTAGCAATCTGAACATCTCTGACACTTCTAGTGTTTATTTTTAACCAGGTGGTAGAATCTGAACAGGCAATAATGGATAATGAACAGTTAGATATGAATGAGGATTTTTCAATGTCAGACTCTCAAGTTCTACAGTTCATGGATTCCCAAGGTGAGACAAATCCAGCCGTGGTGTCTAACATTTCAACTTTTCCCCCAGTAATAATGCCTCAGCTAGTATGCCAACTGAAGCAGAAATAGAAGCATTATCAGCTGATGAAGCCCCCAACACTGGCCCAACTTGGGGTGACAGGGCTGATGAAGAAAACATTGCTAATAATAAGACATACCAGAATTCATAACCTTCTGATCAACAACAAGAATCTGTTTGAAAATGGAGAAATTGAGGAGATCAGAATTATTTTCTAAAACATCTGCCCCAGCACAAAGAAGAAATGCTGTCCATTTGGTATATATAAGTGGATTAGAATCATCATCAACTTATTTCTGTATAGGAAAAACTCTTAAAAAATTCCATGCATTTTTTCTACTGAAATTTATATTTTAATCCAAACACCAGGAGATATTATTTTTGATATAAGTTTTAAATCTGCTGCAAACTTAGACCACTATTGGGCACACTACAGTTCTATGAAAAATACCCAACTTTGGACATCTTTAAAGCTATTATCTTGACCAAATCTGCAATCAGAACAGTAACAATTGTTTCAAAAAATGGTGTTAATGTTTATGATATTAAATACTGGTTAACCTAGAGAAGTGGCATTTTAGGGGAGCCAGAACCTATCCAAGATGAAAAACAAATATGGACAGGAAATTGGAAATTTAAAGTTAAATTGAGATTTGGACCAGCTGGATTGCAACATCTACCTAGTGTCTTCTTTCTAGAAAGAGACAGAGGGCAATGCTTTTATCCAGGCCAACCCAAAACTTGTTTCAAATGTGGTTCTGACAGCCACCTCAGTAATGCTTATGATAAAGTTCATTGTAACCTTTGATTAGAAGTAAGGCATGTCAGTGCATACTGTTCCAATGAATTTTGATGCAGTTTATGTAAGGAGGTGGGATATTCCTTCCATACATGTAAATGGGCTACTCACAATCATGATGACAGATCACATCACGATGTCATTTTGATTACTGCCCAGAAAGCATTCATACAGAAGAGGCAACAAGAAGCTACAAAAAGAATGGCGCAGTCTGCAGACACAAACAATTCAACATATGCTCATAAATTTACATAGGCAGCAGAGAGCACACAACCACCTCCTCCTACTTCACCAGTCACATATTAATGAAGAAATACAAGCATCCAACCCACTGGATTCTCAAACAGAACCCCTGGAGAAAGATTCAGGAGCTACTTTAGATCTGCACAGACAATCAGAGGAAGACATGCCACCTCCAGACATGACAGTTGTCACTAGAAAAAGACCTTTAAGAAGGCAACACACTAAATCAAAATTATTGCCTCCTGATCCAAAATCTTTGCAATTGCCATTGGTAAATGAACACAAGGCTCTTGATTCAGATACAGTAGAATCTGATGGTAGTATGGATTCAGAAGCCTCTTCAACTGTCATCTCAACATCCAGTATCATAAGACACAGAGGAAGAATGAATGTCCATAGTTTTCTCACAGAAACAGAAGCCTAAATCTGGCAGAAAAACCAGGTGTGGATGGAAATAGGATAACCTGACTTAATGCATTGGACAGTACCTTTTCTCATCCTTTCCAGAAAACTGCAGTCTTAAAACTGGCAACATTGAATGCTAATAGTGAAAATGTAAAAAGGTGTTGCTTATGTTTTTCAGTTCTTAAGGATTTACCTAGCTGGCCTGGTGGTACTGTGGGTTGAGGTGCTGGATGCCACACCTCGCTCCATGCCAGCGACCTATGCTCAGGAATGATCATGGGCCATTGGGGGTCAGCCAGGGAGGAGAAGGCTTGAGTGTCCCCTGACAGTTCGCCTTCTCCTGGGGAGGGAGGGTTGCAGGTCTTGGCACTTGACTGCCTCCTGGCGGGGAGGCAAAGCGTCGCAGCCTACATGCATGTGGGAAGGTGGCACATGGCAGACATCAGCAGGAGCGTGTTTGGGAGTGAGTGCATTCCCCGGGCATCATTGCATGTTTGTGCATGCCAAGAGGAGGGGGGTGGGACCACCAGAACAAGGAAATGCCCCAGAGTGGTGGTTGGTGACAGCGTGCCCTGGTCCCATACCTACTGCCAGACCCCGCACACCTGCATCCCTATCCTCCATGTGCCTCTGCTGCCTGGATGATACTTGGTGTCTAGGGTGCCTGAAGGAGTGGCAGCCTCACCATGGGGGGTAAGCCAGGGAGGTCTCTCACCAGGCAAGGGGTAGGCATTAGTGGAGCCCCGGGAGGGGACCCAGAGTGGGGGGGTTCAGGTTGGGCGGGAGCCAACTAGGATAACGCTTGAGAGAGGCCACCTCTCCAGTGACCAGAGGGAAAAAGAATCAGGAAAAAAAAAGGATTTACTTTATGATATCATTCTTGTTCAGGAGACAAGAATGAATAGAACTGCAGATATAACTCAGGCCCCAAAAAATGCATGCTGGGGGCCATCATTTTGGTCCTTTGGTGAGGATAGGTGTGATGGAGTAGGGATCCTGTTTATAGGTACAAGCTTTTTGGTCAGTAGACTTTTAGATATTGATCCAGGTGCTGGCCCACTGGCACAATGGTAAGGCTTCCGTTTGTTTATCAATCAATCAATTAATCAAATCTTTATTTATTCAGGCGATCATCATTGAGCAAGGCTCATTTACAAGATGGATCTGATAAGGTCAAGGTTCGAGTTGATGCACAGCAATTACATCACATACTTATGAGACAGTTATACATACAGAAGAAAGGAAAATGTTATTTATAACACAATAATATACAGAGAATTCACATGTTAAAGCTTGGCTAAGAGAAAGTTAAACTAACATCTACAATATGTACAGTACATATATATCTCAATGAGGATCATGACAGTCACTCACATAATGAGTAGCAGGATGCTGAAGGAATATTGGGTGCCATATACTGGCGGTGTCTGACTGGAAGGAATATGCCATATGTGATTGGAATATGGTTTTGTGGGATGACTATTCTATCTCTAGCGATAACAGCTGCATTTCTCTGTGAAGAAGGCTGTACAGTGCTGCTTGAAGGATGTAAATGGAATGATAATGGACAGTTTAAGGGATTTTTGTAGGGTGTTCCATGCTATGGCTAGAGAATAGCTGATTGCTGCCCTCCCTATTTTGGTGTTGACTTTGGGCAATTTGAGCAGGATGATATTGTTGCTTCTTAGGGCATAGGAGCTAGGAGTGGTCAGGTTGAAGCAGTCCAGGATATAGCTTGGGAGTTTTTTGATAAACCTCTGTAGATCCATAGAGCTGCATTTCTGCTCCTCCTGACATGAAGGGAAACCCATCCAGTTGAGTCATAGAGAGAACAATGGTGAGTATTATATAGCAGGTCTGTAATGAACCTTATTGCTGTATGATATAAGGTATCCAACTTTTGAAGGTAGGGAGTGGGGCAGTGACTATAGAGGAAGTCTGCATAGTCAATGACTGATAGAAAGATGTGAATCTTTATTAAGGAAAGGGTTTTAATCTGTAGAGGAGGCCAAGCCTTAGGCGAAGCTTTTTTAGCAGTTGTTCTAGATGCTGAGTAAAGTCAAGTCTGTTGTCAATCCACACACCTAGGTATTTGAAATTTTCAACATACTCCAGATTTTCTCCAAGTATAGTGCATAGCTGGGGGAGATTGATTGAAGAGGATGTGCTGGTGGAGCTTTGGGTTATGAACATTATTGCTTTGGTTTTCTTTGCATTTAGCAGAAGCTTTTTCTCGAGAAGCTGATGTTGTAACAGGGAGAATTCTGCTTATAGGATTTCATGAGCAATGTTAGGTGAAGGGTTGCTAACATACAGTACAGCGTCATCAGCAAAGAGATGTACTGAGGACTTGGTAAGGGTTGAATCAATTTTATTTATATAAATGGCAAAAAGGATAGGACCCAGAATAGAGCCTTGGGGGACTCCTCTTGACAGTGGTCTTAATGAGAATAGGTCACCTTCAGCTTTTACCTGCTGTGATCTACCGGAGAGGTAGCATCTGAACCACTTAAGGGAGGATGGATCTAGGCCAATGGAGTGTAGGGATGAGAGTAGCAGTTCATGGTCCACATTGTTGAATGCTTTGCTCAGGTCCAGGAATACTGCACAGACATTGTTCTTTTTATCCAATTCGGTTTGCCAATCATTGGTGACCTTGGCTAATGCAGTGATAGTGCTATGTTTCGCCCTGAATCCAGATTGAGCTGGATTTAATAGATTAGCATTGTCCAGATATCCCCTTAACTGAATACTCACTAATTTCTCCAGCATCTTGGATAACACAGGTAGGATGGAAATGGGCCTGTAGTTATTAAGATCCATAGGGTCCCCTGATTTTAGAAGGGGGACCACTTGGGCTGTCTTCCACAGTGTGGGAATAGAGCCAGAGTTTAGGGAAAGGTTAAAGAGGTGAGTTAGGGGGACTGCAAGCACATGACATGCAATCTTTAGAAAGAATGGGTCCAGAAGATCTGCTCCTGCATTTTTTTGGTATCCAGATGCCATAATAGATCCTCAACTTGTTTCAACAGTATAGGTTTGAAGCTAAAGGAGGAGTCAACTCTTTGATCACCAGTATAGTGGGAGCTTAATTGATCCTTAATAGGTTAGCTGGGAGGAATCAAAGGCAAGGCCAGCTGTTGTGAAGTGGTTGTTGAATGCATCCAGGATTTCCATTGTGCCAGTAATGGGGCCATAGTTACTGTGTAATTGGGTTGGAAGGGGGTTGTTAACATCCTGGCCCATCATACCCTTGATGGTGCCCCAAAATCTAGCACTATTATGGTAGGAGGAGTCGAACTCAGCCAGGTAGTAGGCAGTCTTTGCATCCCTAACTTTCCTGGTGCATTTATTCCTGGCTTTCCTAAAGATCATCCAGTCCATGATATTTTTAGTTTTTCTTGCTACTTTCCAAAGTTTATCTCTCTCCAGCAGTGCAGCTTTGAGGTCAGCTGAAAACCAGCGACAGGAATTATTTTTTATTCGGATACTAGAGATTGGGGCATGGGTGTTAAGGGCATTTATTATAATGCTATTTAGCACCTGCTGAGCTTTTTCTACAGAATGTGAAGATAGAACTTTTTCCAGTGTGGAGAGTAGGCTAGATCATGCAGATATCCTTCAATATTGGTGTTTTTCTTGGATCTCCTCATGAGGAATTTTGCAGGATCTGTTTTAATGCTGTTGGATCTTACCCCTGCGATGGGGCAGTGATCACTTATGTCGCATGGGAGCACTCCAGCATGTGTGAATAGATGTGGTTTACTCACTAGCATGATGTCAAGTAGAGTACTGTTACTACTATTCCTTGCATTTAATCTTGGTTCCTTAATTAACTATGTGAGCCCATAGGTGTCACAGAATGATACCAGAGGTGTAGCTGCCTGGGTGAGCCAGTTGAAATTCAGGTCCCCTATGATAATGACTTCTTCAGTACAGGACTTGACCAGGTTTCCCAGGTGGGATAAGAGCTTGTGTTCAGCAGAGGGGGGTCTGTAGCATCCAATTAAATGGAAAGCTGCTGTATTGGGAGAGAGACTTTAGAGATAGACACTCAAATTCCTTGGGCATAGATGTTGCAGCAGTACAGGATACAACTAAACCAGCTTTTACATATATGGCTACTCCGCCTCCCTTGTTTTAGCGATCAGCTCTGAATAGCTGGTAGTTAGGTAGGTTAACTTCCCTGTCCATTGTGGTGGTCTTGAGCCATGTCTCAGTTATCACAAGAAAGTCTGGCAAGGTATGGGCAACCCAGGCTTGTAGCAATGTACATTTTTTCAACAGACTGCATGCATTAATATGCAGGAACCTGAGGCCTTTAGTTGAGGTTAGGTCTGATGGAGAGGTGATACTTTCAAGAGGTCCAGGGTTGATTTCCACATTACCAATACAGAGCGATAGGAAGATCAGTAATTTCTGGGGCTGCCAGTGATAGGGAGGGGGGCTGTCTTTGGTCCTCCTTTTTATTCCGTGCCACTCTTTTGTTTTGGGTGCTCCTGGGATTTAAGGTAGTGTGTCGAGATACCAATTAGCAGATTGATGACTAGGCTTAGTGGGGATCTATATACCCAGCAGTGGGGCCTTAGCTGAGACATATATGTGGTGATATGTGTAACTTTATGGTGATTGTACCACTGTAGTCGATGCAGCAATGGCAAGGCATATGTGAGGGTTTGGGTGTCAGCCACGGGAGATGTTCCAGAGAAACTAGTCGGGTTGACCACTTTAGATTGTATAATAGGGTCATCTTCATTGTGGAACCCTATTGCTGATAGTGACAGGAGTATCAGTAGCAAGCTCCCCATTCTGAGGGGGATATTGATAGTTGGCAATAGGGAGTAGTGAAGTTGCTGTTTGGTTGGATCAGCAAGCTGGTGCGACTCTCTGTTGGTTTAGAGAAAAGTGCTGTGGGCGGGGAAGAGATTTCATGGAAGATGCCTATAAATTAATACACAAGAAGGGGAAGGGCGGTGGGCAAAAAATTTTGTGCCTTTCCTGACTGCTCCCTCACTGTTCCTCCCGGCCTTGTGGTTCCCAAGTTCGGCTAGGTGCCGCCGACCGCCCGTGATGTTGTGATGTTAATGCCCCAGGTTTAGGAATGGACCCAAGGAATCAGAGGGCCTGCCAGGGGAGGATGATGAGTATCCAATGGACTGATCTCCTCCTCCTCTGGGGGGAGGGGGGAGTGCATCCAGTGCATAATCGACCTCTGGCAGAGGCCAGGGGTAGCAGCAGCTGGAGCTCACAGTGCTGGGTGGCATGCTGGATGTTGGTGCTTCAATGCTGTTTACATCATTGCACACTATGTCTCCTGTAGAGGGATTGTAGCATAGTGAAAAATGCCATCCCCCAGGAATGATGTCAGGCTCCTCCAGACCAGCCCCACCCTGCCTACAGCTCTTGGCTGGAGACTGAGTTTAAGTATTCCATCGGGCAGCTCAACCCCATGATCCCACCCTGGGGGACTAGCCAGAGAGGCATCCTGGTAGCGGGAGTAACACCTAGTTAAGGTGACCATTGGGGGTCATACATGCTTGGCTGCCTTACCCTGGGGGGGTAATCCCAGGAGGATCTTCACCTAAGGTAAGTCCCACAGGGATCAAGTTGGGGGGTCTGAGGGCATAGGGGGCTGAGCCTAGGGGGAAGGGTCCCGGCACAAAAAAACAAAGATAGTGACCTGGGAAGAGCAATGCCACTATATATAACCTATTAAGAAGAGCAATTTTTAATTATAAACATCTATGCTCCCCAAACAAAAAAGGGAGACTTGACCTTTTAAAACAGATCCAATAATTTTTATAGACATATAGAAAGTTAATTTAATAACTAGTGACAGAGGAGCTAGTACCTCTAAACTGCTTTGTGATACTATTTTTTTGAACAATATGGTACAAGATGCTGGATTAAAGTATGTATATAAAGAGAAATATGAATCAGGAGGCTTTCCATATGATAAGTACAAATTGGCAACAAGGATAGAATTTCTATTCATATCTCTACAGTTAGCAGTTCAACAAATTGTTCTTACCCCAAATGAAAACTCAGATAACTTATTATTAGGTGGACAGTTTGGAGGATCTAGCTCTGTGAGCATAGGTAGGGGTCCATGGAGACTGAACAGTTCACTACTTGAAATTTCTGCTATAATACAAGATCTTCTGTTAGCATGGCAATCTATTTCATTTATGTATGAAGACCTAAGTATTTGATTGGAGAAATTTATGCCATTTAGTTAAAAAAGCAGCTGGTAAAAATAAAAGAAACAGAATGTGAAGAGTACTTACTTGGCTTTAAGGAAACAATTGACAAAAATACTGACATTAGTTCATAAAGGGGCTGGACAATATCAAAGCTAACTCTTTCATATAAAGCAGAAATGGCTGAATTGCAATATAATAGAACAAATCTTCTGTTTATGGAACATTAACGTGGAACCAATGGCAAATTAGGTAAAGGAAACATATTTGAGAGCTGTAAAGACAGAGTTCGGAAAAGAAATGCTACTTCTTTAAAAACTGATGATAGTTTGATGGTAAACACAAAGAATATTTTAAATACTGTTCAACAATAATAAAGCAAAGTTTTAGTATATCAGATTGTCATTTTCCAGCAGCAGCTCTACTGGAAAATGTACAGATTCCTTCTATTCCTTGAAAGGAGCTTGACAAAGTAATTAGTCCTATCACTATAGAACAAATTATTGTTTCAGCTAAAAAAATAAGAAATAATACATCCCAGGCCCAGATGGCCTTACTTCTGAGTTTTATAAAAATCATATTTTTTCAGCTAGCAGAAATATGGCATACAGTTTTTAACTGGATGTTAGAAGAAGAAAGTCCATTAGCTGCTTTTGGGGAGGCTTAAGATTTTTTTTTAAGCTGTCTCGTTATTTAAAGAAGATAAAAAGTACATTCCAATGTCCACATATTCCAACAGTATGCAATCAGGTACAATAAAGAAAGACATACTGAGTGCTATACAGCATACTGAACAATTCAAATGTACCAGGTTGGAAATTAATATGCACAATTATCATTTAAACAACAATGAGAATTGAAAGGCTTCACCTGTGGCTCGATGCACTGAAGCAACCAACCACGCCCCCCCCCCCGCGCCTTAACTATTTAAACTGCATCCTTGCTGCTTCATTCTGAAGAATTTTTTTCTTTGCAGCCAGAGGCTCTGCCCCTTTTTCACCTGGTTCAGATCTCAGTTTGGTTGACAACTCCCTGCAGAGACACTGGAACCAATATGGGCCTACATACTTGTTATCTCTCCAGTGGTAAAACCACATTTTAATGCTGCAAAGTTAAATTAAAATAAATTCAATATTGCGCCCTCCACTGAAGTGAAGTGCACTCTGAATGCCAGAGCATTGTAACAGCACTGAGTGCAACACTCTGTAATAATCATTCAGACTGCTGGTTACCAACCATTCTGTCTGACGTCTACCTGGTGGCTAGGCCAATCAGCAGAAAGCTAGATGTTTTTGCCATCAGGTTTGCATGCAAATGAGAGAGAGAGGAGTGTACAAATGTTGACAGCATGCTGACTGAGTTAACAGTGCCAAAGCAAGACTATGCTCCTGGACCTCATGTTGGTTTGTTTTGCTTCCTCTTTTCTCTCTCTCTCTCTCTCTCTCTCTCTCGCTTTGCCTACTGCTGTGGTTTTGTGCTTCTCTCTGCCCCACTGTCCTTCATTTTATTGCCACCACTTGCAGCTGTCTGCTGCAGTTTCTTGTTTGTCTTGCTCCTTGTTTGTCCTCCCCTCTCCTTCCCAGCCCTTGGTTCTGTGTTTGTCACTCCATGGCTCCTGTCTCCATGCCCCCCCCATTCTTCTTTACAATCCTTTTGGGGGAATGGAGTAGAGGCTCCAAAGCCTGCCCATGACTATGCTCGAACTGGAAACATAATCAGTGGACAGGTGTCAATATTCCCATTAACATTTCATGTCCACTTCGAACCCTGGAATCCGTATCTTCTGACACCATCAATTCATGCTAGGTATGAACTACTCACACAGGAGATACCACAGCTTTGAGGAGCTACAAGCACCAGTCCCATGAAAGGAAAAGTTGCACCGGGGCAGAAAGCAATTGTAATTTGACCAAGCAGTCACAAAGCAGTACAGAAATCATGCATGCTCTTTTGCAGCCAACTATTTAACTCTACGAGTGTCCCCAGACCCCTCTATGTCTCCTGCATGACTTCCAATAAGTGCCTGCATTTTTCATGCATATTTGACCATTCCAATGTAGACAAACCTGCCAACCCACTGAAGTTCACTCCCCTCTCCTGCCTTTAAAACCAGTAAGAACTCTGTTGAGCCTTCATGCAAACTTTGTTTCTTGCACAGACCTTCTACCTGTACTCATCCCTTGTCAAGCATTTCTCATGGAAGCCCAATCCCCAATATGTTCCAACTTAATAGCTCATATTGCTGCTGTTCTGTCCTGCCAGTCCTTCAGCTGCTGCTGTTCCTGTCCCACTGGATCCTAAAACATACTAATCCGAAAGAAGTACACCACCTTTTTTTTGAGCGAGCAATCCTAATACTGTGGAAAATATAAATCTGCCTTGGTGTATTAACAATGCCAACAACTTGAGTTGACAGTCAGCTGTGCATGCACAGGATCCTGTTGTAAAGTAAGGCTGCTGCCGAAATCAGCCTTTCATTTTAAAAATATTTTGTATAATCATTCAACTATCCCCATTCTTCCAGGTCGGAGTCCGTGATGTCATCACTTCTTAAGTTCCTCGATCATATAGAGCCTGCAAATGGGCCTCTTCCTGCTATTGTGATTCTAAAAGTCAAGTATGCATTTCAGATTTATATTTACTTATTGTACACAGCCTTCTTCTGCTGTGATGCTCTACAATACCACTTCATACTTGCTATAATTGCAGCCTGTATTAGACATTGGGATTCCTTCAGGCAAAGGCTAAATCCTTCAAAGGGAAACTTAATTTCTTTATCTCCTAACGGACAAGGCCCACCAGAGATGCATGAAAATGTAGTATTTGATCCTCCGAACAAAGTTCAATGGCATGTGATTTTTGAGCACCAGTAATAAGTCTTACAAAGAAAAACTAAAACAACACAATATTGGAATCCCTGGAACAGCACTTCATCCCAAAAGTAATCTTCCAATCTGTCCTGTTCCTACATGGAGGTTACGGAAATAATACATTTTTAAATCAATAAACATCAAACATAACAACATCTTCTAAACTGTTCTGTACCTACATGGAGGTAACAGAAATAATAACAGGTATATAAAACTGCATCTTCGGATTCATCCTGTACCTATAAGGAGGTTATGGGAATAATAAATATTAAATTGTAAAAGCAGGGGACCGGATTTTCAAAGCGTGACACAGGACTTGTGTCCAGCCCTGCGCCACCACACTTAGGTTTTGGCAGTGAGCCAAACCCTGTCACCTCAGTTGTGCCCGATTTTACAATCTCGTGTGCAGTTGTGACAGTTTCCACAATTTATGGCAGCTTGCTCCAAAAACCTGCTGCAAGCGCCATAAAAATGGCCCTCAGGATTGCCATAAGCTAGACCACAAAAAGTTGGTCTAACTTGTGTCAGTTGCCACTTGGAATAGAAAATGCTATTAGATTGTACAAGCCCAGTGTGCCATATGGTTGGCACACCCGGGGAATGTGGAGATCGCTTCCTTTTAAAAATCTGACTCAGCATCTTCTATACTAACCTGTACCTATGTGGCGATAACAGGAACAATAATTATATAAAAACTGTATATTCCAACCTGTGCTATACCTATGTGGAGGTAACGGGAATAAGAATTAATAAATACCATCAGTATACTTCTAACTTGTCCTGTACCTACTTGGAGATTATTGAAACAATATTATAAAACCTGTGCCTTCAGAACTGTCCAATACCTATGTGGAGGTCATGGGAATAATAATAATAATTGATAGAAATGTATGTAACTGCTATGAAATGCAATATATTCCTGCACCTCCATTTATGATATCTGCAGACCTACAGGAATGTCCTGTCTCTTAAACCTACTTCATCCATTAATTTAGAAGCTTAAAAATGTTTCTCACATCTACAAGTCTTCACTTACAATGTTTTCTTCATTATCATGAATGCCAAGAAGATAACTGCATCCTGCAACTACCAAAACCTCACCAACTGCAAGGACTGCTTATCAAGGTCTTTACTATTACATGGATACCAGATTGACTCAATTACTTCCCCCTCTTTAAATAAGATTTATGAAGATTGTAAATAAGTTCTTCAACAATAGGATTCATTTTCCTTTCAGGTCATTCCATTAATGGTAGCTGTCCTGTGTACTCATTGTTTCATCCTAGATTTCTGTTTGGTTTAGCCTGGTGGCATTAACCCACCTCCTGTTGTCAATAAGTCCTGTGTACTGTACTGTACTGTTCACTGGTGGCCTTCACCCACCAATTGTCCTAGATTTCTGTTTGTTTTAGTTAGTGGCTATTAACCCACCAGTTGTAGTTCATTGTCCTGTCTGTGGTATTGTTCTGTGCCTGCTTTAGCAGTTTCTTTGTTGCTGTACTGTCATTTACTCCTGCTCTTTAGCAGTTTAAACCATTTATCTGCCTTGGCTTACCAGCTCTGCAAGACCTTAATTCTTATTCAGCAACGATTTCTAAATTCCCACTGTAGATGGCACTAAACTTTTAAAATATAAATCTTATGAATTTGAATCACCGTCTCTAGTGCTTCACCATCATTCTCAGCTGGTGTCATGGTAGTCCGCTTGTGTTATCACTGTTATTCCTATGGTGCAGGACTGTGGTGTCACAGTGGGCATTGGTTTCTGGTTCAGAATGAGCACTTGAAGGAGTAAGCATACATGTAAATCCATAAGTTTAATGTGTTCATCATCAGTTTTAATCATCCTCCTGCATTCCTTATGAACAGCATTTCAGTGTTTTTGTGTACAACCCCAGCAATTCAATAGTAATGAAAATTGTCTTTCACCTGAAAGTTACAAACAAATATCTTGAGCCAATATATTTTCTGTTATGTGATATCTCACATATCAAAGTATGTCTCCCATATTAATATGCTATGTGCTCAAAAGATATAAAAATAATGTAAATATATGTGCTGGAATACTTAATTTACTACAAAGGCTTCAAATACTGCAAAGTTCTTCTGAATTTCATGACTATTGAACCAGCATGCATTTAAATATTATGTGTAAAGCTTATGACTTCAAACTGTAATGAAAAATTTCATTTCACAATATTTTGGCTTCCCTAATGGAACTGGTTGACATGCATTTCCATGTATTATCCATGTGACTTACATATCATAACATACCTACATGAGGATATCACATTCTAGCTGTGAAAAAATGCATATAAGCAATGACAGAAAAAATCTAAGAAAGTAAAACATGTACAATATAAGAAAAGAGAAGCTTGCATGTTCAACAAAATATCCCAAGCCTGGAGGGAAGGCAACCTAGACCTTGGATCCTCAGAGGATTCCTCCTCAAGGAGGGTTTTCCTCTCATCTGTGCCAAAAGCAATAATACTTAATTAGCTTATAGCAGCATTCCCTAGGTTTCTTAGGTAGGTTTCCACTGGATGGAGATGCATGGTGGCCATTCTCTCCCTCCTTAGGAAGTCATGCCCTCCTACTATCTACTTATTCAAACCAACATGAAGGTCTCTACACTCTACTCATTGTCTCCTGCTGAACTACACAAAGGTCCTTTATACACTATACCGTATATACCCATCACCTTCTGCAATGTTTCCTGCTCTACACTCCTTTTGGGGCTCCTTCATAAGGTACCTTTAGCCTAAGGGAATTCTTCCTGTGGCACCACTAGGGCAAACTCTCCTAAAGGGTTCCTTGCCTTTGGCATCACTAAAGGGTGGTATTCCCTGAAGAACAGAAAGGCAAATAGTCACAAAGGTTTATTCAACAAGTTGCATGAGCACATTGAATTGAAAGGCTTTGCCTGTGGTTCAGTGCGCTGAAGCACCCAGCCACGCCCCCTGCCTGAGCTATTTAAACTTTGTCCTTCCTGCTTTACTGTGAATAATTTTTTCTTTGTCCCACCCTCCTCTCCATCTCCTCCAGTGGCTCATCTCTCTCCTTGGAGCTCCTTCCTAATGTACCTTTAGCCTGATCAACTCCTTCCTACAGCACCTCTGGGGCAGAACCCTCCTACGGGTAATATTCCCTGAGGAACAGAAAGGTGAACAGCCATAAAGGTTTATTCAACAAGTTGCATAAGCACAACACTACACCCAGCTGCATAAGCATGTTGAACTTTCAATAACCAGAAATAACTCTGGCTACTCAGCACCAGGTTTTGCCATCATTCACCCTTACATAAATGTGTCCCTGTGAGAGATACAAAATAGAGAGCCAGAGTATAAATTAAACTTTTCCTTCAGCTCTGGGAAAGAGAGACATCTATTATGAGAGATACATTGTTTGAAGCGAGTCAAACTTCTCATCTCCCACAATGCATATCCAATGTCCAGTTAAGGGCAGAAGAAAGCACCATGATGGCTTTACAGATATTCTTATACAAAAAAAGGAGATCCACAAGATTTGGAGAAATGGAGACCACTAACTGCAACCTAGCACTTTCTATTACCTCTCCTGTACCACCTCCTTCCTGATTACCTAATTACTGTCCATCATGCCAGACTCCCTCTATGTATTCTAGTCTAGAAATGTTAATAACTCTTGATGGCTGTAACCCTGTTCTGTCTGTCTATATGCTGTTAAGCTATTACCTGATTTATGCATCCTGTTTGTTTTATGTGAGTTCCCACTCCCCTTCCTCTATGATGTACCGTGAGATGAGCATTTGTTGCTCAGTGTAACTATCCTGGTGAAACATTTCAATAAATAAACTCTTATGGAGTTAGATATAAAAATCTTAATGAACATTTTATGTACTAGATTAGCATCTGTAGCACAGCATTTTATTACCCAACATCAGACCAGCTCTCTTCCAGATGTGAGCATTCATAACAACTTAATTCTCATTCAGGAAATAGTAGAATTAGGTAAGCAAGGAAATGAAAGTGGGTATATATTAATGCTTGATCAAGAAAAGGCTTTTAACAGGGTGCCTCACTGATACATTTTTGAAGTTCTTAGGTATTATGGTATACCACAAGAATTTTGTAATTGGATTCAGAAACTATATGATATAACTAGTATTACTTGAAATATTAATGGGAACTTAGGTTTGGGAATAGACATCAAAAAAGGTGTTTGGGAGATACAGTATGTCTTCTTAGTATTTTGTTATACATACTTTGTAGAGACCCAATCATATATATTATATCAGAGCATCCTAAGATAAAAGGTATACATAATACAGAAGGCACAGCATCTATTACTGTATCATCACAAGCAGATGGCATATGGTTATATATTAAAGATACTCAATCTGGATCTGTTGCATTGACTGTAATTCACTCTTTATCTAATGTATCAGGTACAAAGATTAACATCAGTAAGGGTAAAAGCTATATCATAATTGCAGATGTGCTGTATGATACAAGCATATGTGTTATAGAAATCTCAGATATTACTTTTAAAAAAATTAGGTGACATTTAGAGGAAAGGCGATCAGGCTAGTATAAACTGTGAAGAAAAAACTAAAGATGTATGAGAAAAAAATGCATATATGGAAACATTGGCAGCAAAAGAAAAAGAAAAAAGTGCAATAATTAAAAGTTTATGCTATCCGTATTTACTTGTAATAGTATAGTTTACCCCACCTAAGGAGTTGGAAGTGAAATCGTTGAGTAGTGTCTTTCAAGTTATAAGGAGCAGTAGATTGAATCATATCAAATGAAATGTCTTATATTTGAAAACTGAACATGATGATTACATCTGATAAATCCAATAGTTTTCTTCTACATTTTATTTATCTATTGGAATTTTTCCTGATAAAATAGGAGTGTAAATAAGGTATGGAATTTATGGACTCACGGCTGGATACCTCCTCTAATAGTTAATTAGGAAAAAGATATTAGGAAACTCAGGGCCAGATATTCAAAACTTTGCGCCAGGCAAAAAACGTTTGCACAGGTTTAGCGCGGGATTAGTGCGGGTCTGCTATACTGAAAAGGCCAAATAGCATGGGCAAACTGCATTAGCACCTGGCAAAATCATAATGTATGCAAGGGGCAAACTTACATGAATACAGGCGCAATGCTATATTCAGCGACTAGCACTGCACAAAGTGGTTTTGCATGACTTAGTGCAACACTTAGCATGGTGCACATTACCACCCAGGAAAAGCTTGTCTTAACCCTGGGCAATCAGCTTTGTGTGACACTTTGGCTTTGTGCGGTGTTTGCATGGCTTTTGCGTGTCTTTGCGCGACCCTAACAAATAAATATGACACATAGACAAAGCCAAACATAGAGGAAACATGTTGTTAACTGATGGCATCACAATGATGCCATCATCTACCACCAGTCCCGCGCCAGGCAGTGGCAGACTCCTGCTGCCAGCAGATTAGCATGGCAGTGTGGCCACAGCACACACACCCATGGATCACTCTTCTGTGGACACCAACAGTGCCAGCACACACATGCAGCACTGTGGGCATGGTGGATGTTGAGGGGAGAGTGTATGGGTGGCCAGGCTGTGCCACAGACCAGGTGTGGCCACAAGGCTGGGCCATATCATGCAGTGCACATGGGCCAGTATTGGGAATACCCCAACACCAGTGTGCCTTTCTGATAATATATGCCCCCCCAGCCACATACCACACAGCTGTACAACTGCCACAGCACACAAACTCGGACATGTATATGTCACTGTGTGCATCCCATGCCAGAGGTGCAGCACCTGTGGGTCACACAACAGCGTAACAGTAATGACCACTGTCAGTAAACACCTGTAGGTTGGGCCTCTCACTGTGTATAGTGCAGTCATCATCACTGCCCTATGCACCATAGGCAGTGCTGTGTCCACACACTACTGGCCCCCTTGCTACTGTAGTGTCTGCTGTGCACTGTAGCATGACCTACAGTGTGACAGTTGCATGCAGCACCACCACCATCTGTGCCTATGCTGTGTTGTCCCAGTACAGCTGCAGGCAGCAGTGCATGTGGAAGTATAGTGTTCAAAACTGTATAATATTCCCCAAACTGTTTGCGCACTGCTAACACATTTGTGTGGGTTTAACGCAGGGCTAAACCATTAGCCCAGTGCAAACTGCATGCAAATCAGGGCATAATGAGAAGCTAATCTGGATGTCTGCCAACAGACTACCTAAGTAGGCTCATTTGCATGTCACTTTTGAATATGGCAAAGTTTAGCGCCAGGCAAACGTGCTTGCACTGGGCTAACGGTTTAGCCCTACTCTAAACCTGTGCAAATGTGTTAGCACTGCACAAACAGTTCGGGGAATATTTTAACAGTTTTGCACACTGTACTTTCACATACGCTGCTGCCTGCAGCTGTACTGGGTCCACGCATTTGCTGGCACACACATTGGCCACATAGTTCACCTCTACCTACCTTCACATCGCTGTGCACTGTGTTGCTGTTGTGGTTTGCACTTCCTGGTTGCCATATTCAAAGCTGTCTTATTCCAGGCTAAGTTTGCCCTGCACTCCCAGCCCAGTTTGCCCGGCCTCATTCCCCTGCTATATTCAGAAGCTGTTTGCCCTGGGCAATTCCTTTTGAATATGGCTTGCTTTATGCTCCAGGCTAAGTTTGCCCACCGGGCAGTGCTAATTTAGCCCTGGGGCAAAGGTTTGAATATCTGGCCCTAAGGAAATTAAATATATCCCCTACATATGTTTTCTCTGTAATTGAAAAACTTAAGAGTTTGGAATATAGAATTTTCACAAATAGTGAATATGTTTAGAGAAAAACTATACAGCACTATAATAGAGCAGAATTTTCAAGAAGAAGTGGTATACAGTATAAGGGCATACCTCATGCAGAATATAAAAACAATAGGATGCTATTCAGAAGGCAAAAGAATGCCTCCAAAGATATGGGATGTAGTTAGTTGTCATGAACGACTGGGAGTTAAAAATAATTTAAAACATAAAAGTATGAATAAACGATTTTGCCCCATAAATGATTATATAACTACTTTTTAAACTACAGAGCATTTATTTATAAAGTGTCCTTATGCATAACTGTTTTTGGAATAAGCTAGCACAGTGATAGAAAGATACAGCGTGGTCATCAGTAACATATGTTAGTGTGAGTTTGGGGAAATCAGTAAAATTACGAAAATATGAACCTAGAACAGTCAGATTAATTTTTACCTGAATTAAGTTTTAATTATGGCAATCACAATGTAAACTAATTCTTCAACAACTGCATTAAAATCCAGCAGCAGTAGCTGGTTTAATTTCAAAAGAGTTAATGCACATTTGTAAACAAGAAAGTAAATTTATGTCCCCAGCATTATTATGGCTTACATGGAGACATCTCAAGGATATTTTATTTGATTAGGGTCTTTGTTAGACACCATACGTGGCTATTTCCTAATTTTATTTGACAGCAGGTCTGATTTAAATATGTGAATCAGCTGGGGTTTTGACTGATCTATTTTGATTTCTTTTCATTAAGAACTGTGTGTGGAATTATGTTGTGTTTTTCAGTTTTGGATTAATTGTAAGTTTTTTTCTTTCAAATACATTCCCCAACTCTTGTGAAAAGTGCCTTGTTTTTTTTTTTTACTTTTTATCTTGTTTCAAGTGCATCTCTCAGCTGGTGCTTTGGGGTTCAGTGTTGTACTGATCTATAAAGCATTCCTATCAGTTCCCCTCTGGGAGATTTAGTTCCCTGCCTAGATCCCCACATCTGATGTTCCCCAGTGGCGAGAGGTCTGGACGTTTAATTTGTATTCATGTATCTCAGTGCTCAGTGTGAGTTATGGACATAGGCATCTGGCTATTATGCTGGTGGTTGGGATTTTTTTTATTTTTTTTTATTTTAGTCTTTGGTAACCAGATAAGGCCTAGTAGGCACAAGTGCCTGTTTTCAGGGGCAACCTGGGAGCACTGGGCAGTTAAGTGACTTGCTCAGAGTCACACAGTATGCAGTGGAGGTTGTGAGAATCAAACCCAGGTTTGGTCTGCTGGATGTACCAAGCTCGTTCACAGCTCATTACTCTAACCTCTAGGCTATACTGCCAGCCTGATGAGGGATGAGGCCTAGATGGCATGCTGTGTGGTGGAGATTTCAATTAGTTTCCAGTGTGCCCCGCTTCAGTCCTGTGAAGTTAGTCTGCACTGATATGCTATTTGCATTCAGAGACATTCCCTCTAGCTGGTATATAGCAGCAGGTTGACTGCAACCAGGCTATGTGCCTGATAAACAGGTAGCTTTCTTGCTGAACTTTGCTGCCCTGTCCTGATTACTCTTCTGTTTTAATATATTTGGGTAGGGCTTAGGGCTAGGGTCTGCTGGAGGGACTGAGTCCGATGTTTTTTTTTTCCTGCTCACCCATCCAAAGAAATCACTTACATAATGCTACTTTCAATAACAGGGTGCACACCCACTTTTTTCATTCATATTGCTCTGAATTGGGACAACCTTATAGGACATTGGCTGTTCGCTAATATTCTGTGCATTATTCCATCTCTTGTGGATTTCCGACCCAGGAAGTTAGTGGAAGGCTGTCATCACATTAGAGTGGGTGATTTTTATACTCACACTGGACAATCAATATATGAATTGATGGTTCTTAGACACCAAATGAAGTTTAGAGCCTAGCTATTGTCATTGGTGTAACTATTTTGTGACTCAGATTTTGTAATCCGAGTTGTGTAAGGAACTATTCTCCATAGACACCCCAGCAGAAAATCAGATATGTGATTTGCCCAGGTGTGCTCCATTCACTTTGTGGGGAACAGTACTGGTGTACTGATATGCCTACCTTGACTGTCCTTGTTTCTCCAGTGTTTGCTCTACTAGCCGACCCCATGAGAGGAATTCTGGGCCCTGTGAAAAGTTCTGACTCTGGGACACCTATGCAGCTGCGTACAGTAGCATGCTGAGCAGCCCGGGCCCCTCTTTGGTGCTGGGCCCCAGGAATTATCCCCAGCTCCCCCACCCTATAAAGGGCCTTGTCTACCAGCAATAGGTATTTGGAGGTGCTATGGAGTGAATTTGGAGGGTGAGTGGTCACCAAAAAGATATGAAGCCCAAAAATAGTAAAGGCAAGCACAAAAGGTAAAAAATGGAGTCTCCATCTGGGTCAGTCGAAGTGCAGCAGGCTACAGTTGTACAGAAGCATGAGGATCTTTGGGGAAAGAAATTTGCTGTGTCATGCTAAGTCACCTTGACTGGCTTTTTTCTGTATTGGGAATCAGTGTGTGTCAAGCTTTGAAACGCTTACATCACTGACTCCTGATACAGCATGTGTTCAGCTGAAGCTGTGCATTGGACTCAGCGCTGGACTCATGAACTGTTTCAGCAACTGTATGCTGAATGATGCCACACTGCTTCATCTCTGTAAAAGACAGACTGAATAAAATCATCTCATCATTTGGTGACTTGCTCAGCCCCCCTATTTCCTCCTCAGCCAGTCATCTTATTGATGACTGCAAAGTCTTAAGTTATTTAAATAAAAAAAAAGTTATTCATTCATATTTTTTCCAGTAGGTCCCCACCTTATTTTCTTGCTCTTCAGGTACAAAGCTCCAGTAAATGTTTGGTAACCCACACAGACCTTATCTCACCTCATCGGCTGGCTACTGACTGACAAATGCAAAAAATATGCAGACACACAGTTTGCATTTGTTAGTTGGTGGCCAGCCAAGGACGGCTGTGGCAGTCATCAAACATTTATTGGGGTAACATGTATGTTATCTCCCCCACACACAACCAACATTGCTAAGGCAGTCCAGCAGTGCCAGTTGCTGCTTGTGTGATCCCCTCCCCCCGCTGGTTGACTGTTTGGGAGAATGAAGAACTGGAGTGGCTTGCCGGGCATACAAAATGGACATGATCAGCACAGAGAAAAAGTTTGCTGCCCCATGTGTGATCCCCATCCCAGCTGCTACACTGCCCTTTGGGGGAGGGGAACTGTGGGATTCGGCCATCAGCCAGCCACACTGCCCGCAGTGCCACCCGTAACGTGAAGTTCAGGACTGTCTATAAAAAACCTCTTGTGGACTTTCTTAATCACCCTATAAATATTGTCACACTGTAAGGTGGATCATCAGACAGTGTTCTGTTAAAATGGCACTACCTTGGTTTTGAAATTATGTACACTGAACCGTGTTTAGATCTGGCCTGCCTGTTTACTCTGTAGGTGCTCATATTAAGAATGCTTGGTGGAGTTGGTCTGCTATCCTGTGTTGCCTTTCTCTACTACTAGAGTTGTATTCAAGCAGCCTACTAAAATGCTGTTGCTGTAGCCCTTTGTATTTGTAATGAACTCCTGAACCCATGTGTTGCTAATTGTAAAGAAAGTCACTTACTAGAAACCTGTTGATCCTGCAGCTCTTACTCTGATATTTGATCCTTAGAGCCACTTTTGTGTTCCCATTGTCTACTAAAGCTACTAGTTGTGTTACAACCTTGTACTCCCAGGAATGTGATAATGCTGCTTCTAAATGCCTTACTGCTGTTTGGGTTCATTTGATTTGTGCCTGTCTCTCCCAAACAGTAAGCTGTTGGTTAACTAGGATCTGCAGCTTATCTGTTAGGTAGGAAAATGGGCAGACTAGGTGGACCAAGCGGTCCTTATCTGCTGTCAAATTCTATGTTTCTATGTTTCTATGTTACTTTGGCCTCTCTTTCCCTTCCTGTTGTCCCCTTGGAGCCACAGGGTCATCTCCCTAAAGATGATTACAGTTTCTCCAATTATATTGTTACAATGCAGCTGAATCTGTCTCCTGTCTGGTGCTTGAAATACTAGTCGGTTATGTTTATTTCCCAACTGGTCAAATGCCTCCTCTGTAAAACAGCGACCCCCAGAAAGAGAAGTCCCCTGCCATGCCTTATTTGGCTCTCAGATTTGCTTATCAGCCTGGCTGGGGATATAGAACATAACTCAGGGCCTATTACCCCTCAGCACCCCCCCAGTTCACCAACCCTCAAGCTGGCACTCTTCTAAGGGCTTTAAAATTGCACACCTGAATATTCGTAGCCTCATGCCCAATCTGGCTGGGCTCAACATTTGGATTGCTCACTATAAACCTGACATCCTGGGCATCATGGAAACATGGCTAAAGCCTACAGTCCCAGACTCTGCATGTGCCCTTCTTAATTTCAATCTAATAAGGCTTGATTGTACTGGGAAAAAGCATGGTTGAGTCGTGCTTATATACTATACAAGCCACCTAAATGTGTCCATCATTCCTCACCAGCTACCACGCTCAACTACCTGTGAATTCCTTCATGTTCTAGTTCTCTTGGGAAACACTAAAAAGTTACATCTAGTCTGTGCCTACAACCCCCCAACCCCAAAGGTGGAATACAAGTTCTCTCATATTTTCTTGATATCATTAGTCCTAAAATGTGTGCAAATGAGTTACTGCTGTTAGGTGAATTAAGCCTAAAATGGTTAGGTGGCAATGCTAAACAATATGAACCTTTGTTGGCAGGTCTCACTCTCTCACAACTTTTAAGTGAACCAACCAGGCCGGGTACAACAGGTGGTAAAAATACCCTCCTTGACTGGATATTGTCTAATAGGCCTGAGAGGCTTGTTTCATTTGCCACACTCCCTGACTCAATCTCAGACCATACCCTCATCTACTGCATCTGGAAAGTCTCCTCCACTAAAATACCCTGCAAGGTCATCCTTATGAGGGACTTCTCCAAATTCAACCTGGAATCTTTCCATACAGACCTGGGACTTAGGAATTGGTCTACTGTATTAACTGCCAGTCACATCTCAGCTGCCCTGGATAACTTTTGTAGTATATTCTCATCCCTACAAGACAAACATGCCCCTCTTATAAAAAGGAGAGTTAGGGGTACTGTCACTAAATGGCTTCAAAGTGGCCTTTTTTTCCTTCATGAAGGCTAAGGATAAATATTGGGTGAGTTTTAAGCCCTCACAAGACATGTCTGTCCTTCAGGAGTACATAATGGGTGTGAAAAAGCTACACGATCTGCCAAGAGCGAATTCTGTAAATCTGCTCTGCTGAGCTCAGCCAGAGACCCTAGGAGTTTCAGGCATAACATCAAGAGCATAGTTAGTGGTTCCTCAAAAGGTTATGTCTCTGATATGATTACTGATGGTATTAACTGTAATAATGCCCCAACAATTGCCAATGCTTTTAACTCCCAATTCTCTGACCTATCTGCCTATACCTCCCTATTCCCTGCCTCTGATGTACTGGAATCACCCCACTGCTCCCAACCTGGGCCTGCCACTCATCCTCCTTTTTATTTAAAGGCTGTGTCACTTAGGGATACACAGAGACTCCTTGCAAGTCTTTCACCCTACTCCAGTGCTGGGCATGACAATATGGAGCCAAAGCTTATCAGCCTTGGAGCCCCTTTCCTTGTTTTATCCATTACCCATGTCATTAACATGTCCCTCACTACGGGATCTATCTCTGCCCTCTGGAAGATGGCTAGAGTTGTTCCAGTATTCAAACAAGGTGACCCAAAAAACCTTGAGAACTACTGGTCAATAGCCATCCTATCAGGTATCAGCAAGGTACAGTACTTGGAAAAGTGTTTGCATCCTAGGTCACTGATTATATCCAGAGTCATGAGTGATTATCCCCAGCACAACATGGCTTTTGCAAGGGTTATAGCACCTCCTCTGCCCTAGCTAAGGTTACTTCAGAGGTCAGGATTGCCATGGATAAAGGTAAACTAACAGGAGCAATCTTCATTGATCTCTCCAAGGCCTTTGATCTGGTGGATCACACCCTTTTGTGTTCAAAACTCTGGTCTCTTGGCCTTTCAGCCTGTGCCCTAGCTTGGTTTTCTAACTACCTATAAGACAGGCAGCAACTTATAAAGTGCAACAGGATTCTCTCGGGAGCTCAGTTCTGTTAAGTCTGGGGTCCCTCAGGGGTCCATCCTAGGACCCATTCTTTTCTCCCTATTCATGAATGACTTGTCCCTTATTCTGGCTCATGGTAGTGCCACACTATATGCAGATGATCTAGTGATCCTAACCAACCCCCAGGATATTAGCGTTATTAACCATCACCTAAATGTTGACTTTACTAATATTCAGTCCTGGCGTATGGTGAACAGACTAGCCCTGAACCTTAAAAAAAAAACAGGCTATGCTTTTTGGATCCCTGGCTTAAATAAAAGCATCCCCTGCTCCTCTGAGTATCTTTGGTGCTGATGGATCCTTTGTGAGGATTGCTGACTCCCTCAAATACTTGGGGATCACCCTAGACTGTCAACTAGGCTTCTTACCGCATATCTGTAATGCATGTAAGGTAGAGAATTGCAAGCTGGGCCTGGATTATAGAGCAAAAAATTGTCTCATGCCTGCTGATTGTCTTGCCCTGGCAAAAGATGTGCTCCTTCCCATGCTCTGCTATGGGCTCATTACCTTCACAAATGACACCAAATCTTGACTCTCTAAATGGGACGTAGCCTATAACAATATATGCCATTTCTACCTCTCTGCTCCTCAACTCACCCATCACTGTGACCACTACAACAAACTTGCCTGGCTCCCCCTAGGTCTTCATCATAACTTTGTTTTAGGGTGTTTCACTGGTAATGTTGTAAGAATGGCTACACCTCCTGTCCTACCTGAGCTCTTTAAGCCTGCCTACTTCCTCATATCCACTAAGGTCTAATGGCACAGATCTGTTTCTAGTCCCAAAACCCACATGCAAATGGGTGATCGGGCATTTGCAGTATGTGCACCTAGGCTATCGAACTCCTTTCCTGTCCATGTTTGCACTTCCTACTCCCACATCTGTTTTAGAAACTCCCCCTGGTATCATCTGAAGCTCACCTCAGCCTGTAGCTGTACGTAAGGTACTAGTTATTCCTTTTTCCATAAGGTGTTGCACTTTAATCGTTTCCAACTGGTCTCCTTCGTGAGCCCAGCTTGGAGTTCTTAACCTGAGTTTCATACTGTTGTTGTTATTTTTTTATGCTGAAATGTGATGTTCTTGCTTGCCTCTTTGTTATATAGAAACATAGAAACATAGAATTTGATGGCAGATAAGGACCACTTGGCCCACCCAGTCTGCCCATTTCCCTACCTACTGGATAAGCTGCAGATTCTAGTTAACCAACAGCCTACTTCCTGCCACCCCCCACCACTACCATTGCCTTGTGTCTGTCCCATGCATGTTTGAATTCCCCCCACTGTTTTAGCCCCAACAACCTCCCCAGGAAGGCAGTTCCACGCATCCACCAATCTCTCCATGAAAAAAAATGTCCTCACATTACCCCTGAGCCGTCCCCCCTCTATCTTTAAATTGTGTCCCCTTGTTCTTACACATCTCTTTTCTGAAAGATGCTACCTCCTGGACTTTGTTGATTCCTTGAGGTATTTGAACGTTTCTCATCATGTCCCCTGTCCCTCCTTTTTCATCAAGGGTATACATATTAAGCTCTCTCAGTCTCTCTTCATATGGTTTCTGATGCAGACCCTGCACCATTTTAGTTGCCCTCCTCTGGACTGCTTCCATCCTGTCTATGTCCTTGCATAGATGAGGTCTCCAAAACTGCACACAGTATTCCAGATGGGGTCTCACCAACTGCCTGTACAGAGGGATAACTACTTCCCTTTTTCTACTTGTGATGCCCCTTCCTATGCATCCCAGTATCCCCCTGGCTCTCCTTACTGACTTCTCACATTGCTTACCAACCTTTAGATCATCTGATATGACTACCCCCAAGTCCCGTTCCATTTTTGTTGTTGTTAGTACCTCCCCTGCTATTGTGTACTCTTCTCCTGGGTTTTTGTTTCCCAGGTGCATTACTTTGCACTTCTTTGCATTGAATCTAAGTTGCCATATATCTGACCATTCCTCCAACCTTGCCAAGTCCCTTCTCATCCTTTCTACCCCCACCATTGTGTATCAACTCTGTTACAGATCTTTGTATCATCTGCAAAGAGGCATACCTTTCCCTCCAAACCCTCTGCAATGTCACCTATAAAGATGTTAAAGAGGACTGGACCCAGTACTGAGCCCTGAGGTACTCCTCTAGTGACCCATCTTTCTTCTGAATGTGTTCCACTCACTATTACCTTCTGTGTCCTGTTGTGCAGCCAGTAATATCCTGCAATGTTTGTACCATTTTCTCTGAAATCCTGTAAAATCCTTGCCTTGCCTGTATATTCCTTGTAATCTCCTGCGTCGCCCCTACAAATAGGCATTCATTTGTCTAGTGTGCTTACCTGGTTAACAAAAGCTAAATAAATAAAAAGTGCAGGCAGCTTGCGGGCTGCACAGAAGCAGGCGCATTCAGGTGCCACAAACTGTTACTGTGATCCCCAGCCCTGGTGTCAGTTCCAGTCATGAAAGAAAGAAATCTGGGGAGTTGGGGGAGGCAGATGCTGGTGCTGGGCCCCAGACTGGGGCTGGAGGTAAGCTCCTAACATGGGAGTGATTCAGATTCAGAGCCAGATAGTGTTTATTAAAAATCATGTATAAAACATATAGTTTGTCACATGTACAATTCAATAAAAATGTCAGCAGACATTTCAAAAACACTTTTATTTGCAAAAAAATAGTAAACATTTCAATTGCATTCTGAAGTGCTGCAGGGGAAGACAGCATGTTTTGGACACAGTAAGCCCTGCATTTGCTGTACAGCAGGGTGTAGTTTTAATTCAGGCAAGGTAGTACTTGTGGCTTGAGGCGCTTCCATTCCTCCCATTTGTGAGAGGATCAGGAGCCAGCAGTCACCTATATTAGGTGTTTTGGAGTTACACTTTAGATCCTTTAAGTGCTGCCATGCTGTCTTTTTAAAGGCAGCTTGCTCAGCATTGTCAGCCCGCACAGGCAGGTAACCAGGAAGTGGGGAGTGCATCACCAAGGCAACAGGTGATGTAGCTAAACGTGCCCTATATAGTGCTCTACTCCAGCCAGCATTTTATTCCATTGCTTTCTGAAGTGCTGCAGGGGAAGGCAGTGTGTTTTGGATACAGTAAGCCCTGCATTTGCTGTACAGCAGGGTGTAGTTTAATTTGGGTAAGGTAGTACCTGTGGCTTGGGGCACTCCCATTTCTCCCATTTGTGAGAGGATTGGGAGCTGTCAGTCACATATATTAGGTGTTTCAGAGTGACACTTTAGATCCTCTGAGTGCTGTCACGCTGTCTTTTTTTTTTATATATATATACATTTTTTCTTTTTGGTTTTGCCTCCCCCCCCGGGTGTGTATGCACATAGAGGCATATGCACATGCCAGGATATGGTGGCCCCTTCTACCTCTCCCCTGACTGCTGCCACCACCCATACTACCTATGCACCCACCGGACCTCCACCCAGTGGGAGCGGGACTATGGATGGGCGGACATCCACCCCTTGGAGGGGAGAGCCATGGCTCAATCCCACTCCAGTCCTCCCCCCCTGAGCCAGCACCCTGGTGACCCGAGGTCATTCCCAAACCTGAGTCTCTGGCTTAGCATGAGGTAAGGTGCCAGCACCTCAGCCCTCTACGCTATTGGGCTGGCCCATGCTGTGTTTTTAAAGGCAGCTTGCTCAGCATTTCCAGCCCACACAGGGAGGTAACCAGGAAGTGGGGAGTGCATCACTAAGGCAACAGGCGATGTAGCTAAACATGTCCTATTTAGTGCTCAGCTCCAGTGAGTGGAATTGAGCACAGAGTGGAGGCGACATGGGCAGAGGCCAGCGGTGTCTGTTGGTGTCTTACGCGGATAAGGGCCAGGTAGAATACAAGTGAGATTGCTACCCACATCAGTCAATTGTAAATCTTAAAGCTATCACTAATGCAGGTACTTACTGCTAGGTGTTATAGATGACTAGCATGTATATAGTTACTATTGGCCGGGAGGTGGGTTTAAAATGCTCCTCTTGTCATAATTTCAGTCTCATACAAACTAGCAATCGGACACACTTTATGTGCGATCAGTGTATGGACTTAAGAGAACTAAGGATCAGCATCATTGGGCTAGAACTGGAAATAAAGTGCTTAACAAGGGACATGCTGGGCAGACAGCAAACAACCGGACTCTGCGACCAGCTTAAGCCAGGTGATACATGTCAGAGAGAGAAAAGGCAGACAGATCTGGAGGATGAGTGCAAAGGATCAAGTGTTGAAATTACTACAACTGAAAAAAAGGGAGAAGGGCTATGGAATTTACTGTACCAGGAGATAATTGTTTTACCATTCTTGAAGAATTAATGGATGGTATTGAGTCCCAGGCCAGTGATATTTTAGACATAGCTCATGAAATGGGAGGTGTATCAGACCATATCAGTGAGACCTGTCATTTTGAAGAACCTCCAGTGACTAGAAAATTAAAAAGGAATGTGAATATTCTAGGTGACTCCATAATTAGGTTCACAGATCATGTCACCACTAAAATTAATAAAGAATACGTGATCAGTAGTTGCTTCTCATGGGGCAGGGGTGAGAAATATGATAGGCATTGTAGGGGATCTGATGGGTAAGGCACCGCAGGGCTCCCTTGTTGTAATACATGTTGGTGCCAACGACGTTCGGAATTGTTCAGCAGAAAACATCTTTAATGCCTATAGAGAAATCAATAGACAGGTCAGAGATAGTCAATGAGAACTAATCATCTCTGAAATGTTACCAGTACCAAGAATGAACAATACAATTAATACTAAAACCAGAAAACTTAATAATTGGTTAAGGGAGTGGTGTTTGAGGAAGGGGATTAAATGTATTACTACCTGGGAATTTTTTGTACATCAAACGCATTTATTTAGTTATGATAAGCTACATCTGCATAGAGCGGGGGTGATTTGTTAGGCAAGATATTTTCTGACTGTATACTAAAATTGTTAAACTAGGTTGGATGGGGGATAGGGAACTGCTTATGGGTGCCACACACGTCCACCAGAACCCTAATAAAAACAAATCTAAAAAGTAAAATTTACACAGCAAGACAATAAGGAGGAACAGTATTAAACATAGTGATCTAAGAATTCTTTTAACTAACGCTAGAAGTCTTGGAAATAAAATGGATGAGTTAAAAAACCTACTGATTTCAAAATAGATACATATATGCGCCGTTACTGAAACCTGGTTTCAGGATGGAGAATATGGTACAGATATATAGGGTTATAATTGTTTTCAAAAAAACAGAGGAAACAAATGAGGGGGTGGAATTGCATTATATATTAAAGAGGAAATTAAAGCTCATGCCATTACAGTTGAGAATAAAATGGTAAGGAATGTAGACTTACTTTGGACCAATATTCAAACTTCTAATAAGAACATTATAGTAGGTGTAATGTATAGACCCCCGATTTTGAATAATAAAGAAAATAATGCATTACTTGCAGCCCTAAATGAATTTGAAATTACAGGGGACTTTATGTTAATGGGGGATTTTAATTACCCAACAATTGTTTGGGAAACACTACAAGGGAAATCCAGCTTAGAAAATAATTTAATTGACTATATCGCACAAAAACAGTTGGACCATCTGGCTGTTTATCCAACGAGAGGTGGGAACACTTTGGACTTATTCCTAACTGATATTGAGCAGGACACAATCAGTTTACAAATTAGTGACCCAATAAGTGACAGTGATCATAATACTGTGTATATAAATTTTAATCCTAATGAAGTCAGCATTAAGGGGAAAATGGAAATAAGGGATTATCGTAAGGCTGACTATCAATCAATAAAACACTATTTAACATCTTGTAACTGGAAACAGAATTTGGAAGGGGCAGATATGGACAATATTTGGTTAGAAATTAATAACTCAATACAATATTGTTTCGAACGATGTGTCCCAAAAGTTAAAAAATATAATGCAAAGGGCAGAATAGACACATGGTGGAGAATAAATATTAAAAATAGTATCACAAGAAGGAAAAGGAAATATGCAAGGTATAAAAGCAATCCAACAAATGAGAATTGGGTCTCTTACAAAAAAGAAGCAAATTGCACAAAGAGGCTCATAAGAAGGGCCAAACAAAAGGATGAATTATACATGGCCACTGCCATCAAGGATAACAAAAAAAATTTTTATAATTACATAGGGTCATTAAAAGGTAGAAAAGCTGGAATTGGGTCCTTAGAAACACAATTGGGAATTCTAAATAATAAGCAAGATATAGCGAATGAGTTCAATCAGTATTTTCATAGCATATACCAACAAAAAAAGACATAATTATAACCCAGTTATGAATGTACAGTATTGTCGGGATAAGTTAGACAATAGTTTCTCTGAAAAAGAAGTCATGGATCGACTCATTAAATTAAAGAGCAATACATCAGCAGGGCTTGAGGGAATAAATCCATTCTTTTTAAAGGAACTAAAGGATGCTCTGATAGGCCCAGTCACCATGCTGTTCAATGCATCTATTAGGGAGGGGAATGCCTTAGAAGAGTGGAGAGAGGCAAACATTACAGCTGTTTATAAAAAAGGGGACAAAAAAGTAGTCAGCAACTGTTGATCAATCAGTCTCATGTCTATCATGAGTAAATTACTGGAGGACCTGATTTAAGAGCGTATGGTTAAACATATAAAAGATCTATGATGCTTGGATATAAATCAACATGGATTCACTAGTGGAATATCATGTTTAACTAACCTGCTTAGTTTCTTTGAACCCATAAGTGCAGCATTAGATAGAGGTTTGCCTGTAGACATAATCTTTCTAGATTACGCTAAAGTGTTTGATTGGGTGGCACATGATGTACTGATCAAACAGTTTATTTCTATCCAGATGCCTCAGAATATAGTGGCATGGATGAAATCATGGTTGACTAATAGATGTCAAAGAGTAGGAATCGGAGGATTTACATCAGATTGGAGGAAGGTCATGAGTGGGATCCCTCAGGGCTTCGTGCTGGATCCTACTCTCTTTAGAATAGTTATTGCTACCATGACGGTAACTGGGGGTATCTGGATGGGAAAGTATGCTGATGACAGCAAAATAGGTGCAATCATTAACAATGGAAAGGCAGCATGTGACCTACAGGGCAACCTCGCCTTTATAGAATTATGGGCAAATAGCAACAAGCTCCAATTCAACCTGGAAAAATGTAAGGTAATGCACTTGGGAAAACACAACCAGGAATTTAAGTATCAACTGAATGGCATATACTTACGTACAACAAATGAGAGGGATCTAGGAGTAATTGTGGATAATAAATTTGACATAAATACCAGACATAAGGTAAAACTAGGAAATAAAATTTTGGGATGTATTAAAAAGAATATCAAGAGCAGTCATTCAGAGGTAATAATGCCTTTGTACACAGCCCTGGTGAGATTGCAACTGGACTACTGCACACCCATTTGTGCCCCTGGGACAATGAGAGGTAAAGCCCTTATAGAGGGCATTCAGAGAAGGGCAACTAAGTTGGTTACATCTGTCCATCATAAAAACTATGGAGAGAGAGATTGTGAAATCTGGGAATGTATTCAATGGACTACAGACAGCTTAGGGGGGACTTATGTTTGGTATTCAGAGTCACACAAGATAGATATATGTGAGAAACTATTGCTCTCTCTGATCATATGGGTACACGAAGTACACATACCCTTTAACTTAAAAATAAGAGGCGACATAAATAAAACAAGTAAAAGAAATAAGTGGTTCACCCAGCAAATTGCGAAATGGTGGAATTCTTTATTTGAGTCTGTTGTTGATAGTAAAATGACAAATGTTTTTAAGTACAGCTTAGACAGCCACATGGGAGATAAAAAAATATGAGTACCTCCACTGATTTAGTGGCAAGTTACTAAAGGGTTGTTTGACTTCTAAGCTTGAAATCTTCTATGATTCTGTGATTTTATGTGCAAACTCAGAGACAGAAAAATAATTTACTTTTTTGTCAGAGAACAATAATTCTTCAATTTTATTATCTATTATATCATGAGTTCTTAATACATGGAAGAATATATTTTGTTCTTTCTTCTGACAACAGTGGACAATTCAACAGTAGGTGTATAATTGTTCTTTTTTATTTATATCACATTTACAATAATCATCCTGTTTAGATGCCATCCAATAGCTATTCCATCATTTTTGTTCTTGTAATATACCCAATCTCAGGTGACATAATGTATTTATTTCCATTCTATTCTCCACAAATTCTAAATCGCATTCTATTTTCTTATCAGTCTTAACCTTTTTATATAGCTGCATCCCAAGGAGGTCTTCTAGTCTTGTCAGATCTTTTAGAGAAAAAAAAATATCTATAAGCCTCTGATTTGCCCTCTCTACATATAACTCTGAGGCTCCATTATACTCCAGTCCCCAAACAGGCTCCAACCCTATTTGCCTTAGTTTATTGTTGAGTACATTAAACCATGTTTTTGTGTAACTTGATCTTTTAACTTCTTCCAACATTGTTTTGGCAGTCTGTTCTCTTCCATTTTAATTATTTTATCCCAATATCCTAATGCTCTGCACAAAGCCTGGAGCTCAATGGTTTTCATGCCTTGTTCTAGTCTTAGAATTGCAGTTGGTGTGTCATTTGGTAAACCTAGTGCAAATCCGATAAAAAAATGATGTACGGTTTCTACCAACTTTGGATTAGATAATACACCCTAGACTTCATTTCTATACAAAATCTGGTCATTGTCCTTGGCATCAAATGCTTTACACCTTGTACAAAAGGATTTTCACCAAATTGTTTTGCAAACCTATTCATTGCTTTGGCTGATCTAATTCTGGCCCCTTTTATTTTTAGCAGATGATTTTCCATGTTCTGTTTTATGCAGTATCACACCCAAGTATGTATACTCAACTACTTCCTGCAGTTCTATATTATTAACCACCCAACTTTTATCAGCTTTTTTCCTGTTACCTAGGGCCATGATTTTACTTGATTCATATTAACAGTTAAATTTTGTGTTTCCAAATGTTCAAATGTGGTGGCTAGGGCCCTCTTGAGTTACATCGGGTGTTCTTGACAGCAAGACAATATAATCTGCATATAATAACATTTGTATCCCATAGTTATTAATCTGGGGACTATGGGTGTCTATCTTTTGAAGTTTTTTAACCACTGTTTCTATATATAGTGCAAATAATATAGGAGCCAGAAGTCATCCTTGTCTAACTCCTTTGTCAATTTGTATTGCTTTAGTTACTGCTCCCTCTCTTGTGGTCCTTACCCTTGTTGTAGTGTTTTTATATAACATTTTTAAAATAAGTAGGAGTCTGGTGTCAATATCCGATTTCCATGGGATTTGCCATAATCTTTCTCTGTTTATCTTGCCAAAAGCTGAGCTAATATTCAAAAATGCTAGGTACAGATGCCCTTTTTTATGTCCTATGTATTTGTGGCTTAGAAAATCTAATGTGAATATATGATCAACCATGCTAAAATATTTTCTAAAACCTGCTTGATATACTGATATTATTTTTTTCCTTAATCAAGGTTTCCAATATTTCTGAAATAATTCTGGTGTGTATTTTCATAGAAGTACAAAGCAGCATAATTGGCCTATAGCATGCTGGGTTTTCTCTGTCCCTTTCTTAAAGGAATTATTAATCCTTCATTCCAGCAAGCGGGTATTGTAAAATTATTTGTTGATGTATGTATATATAGGAGGCAGTATTTTCAACCATCATTCTGGGTTGGCCCTGAAGACTTTTGCTGCTATCCTATCAATGCATAGGGATTTATTATTATTGTTTTGTTTGTTAATTGCCCATAATACTTCTGCTTCTGTTGCCATTGACCAAGGTTCAACTGTCTGCTCCAGTTCCTGAGGTCCTAAATCTGTTACCTTCCACCCATATATCTCATTATAATAGTCAAGACACCTTTTTGCCATAATTATACATTTGGTATGTATGTCTCTATTGTTTGTCCCCAAATGCCACCAAATTCCAAAATTGCTTATATTGTTATGGCATATTGTAAGTTAATCCATAGTTTATTCCTATACTGTATCTTCTTGTGTTTCAGCAACTTTTTGTAATCTTTTTTAAGTTTTATATACAGTATGCTTCTCTTAAGTTTGAATTAACAGAGTTTTTACTACATTTCCCTGCTCTTATCACCAATTACCTTATTTGCTCACATTCTTTATCATACCAGAGGTTCATCCTCACCTTGCCTTGATCTTGTTGACTCCTAGACTCTTTGCCCAAAGATTCTAAAAGAATATTAAATAACTGTTCCAAATACTTGAAGCAGTTGTTATTCACTGGTGTGTTCTCCACGTTAGTAATTGAGCTTTATCAATAATATTACTATTACCACTGATTAATGTATTAACTGTCATTACAAAGCAGATCCCATCTTATCTTTTTCTTGTTTAGGAGCACCATATGTTCATTGGCATCATTCCAGTTTTCCCTTACTGACATAATTTGTCTATCATAATCGAAATCCAAAGTCATCAACATGGGGAAGTGATCACTGTCCCAGTCTTCTTTTACAATAATTCTTTTTTGCTAAAGGAAATGACTATACATATTTTATACATAGTTTAGGGCAATATCAATGACTGATCCCCCAGTTTATGTCTGGTATGTATAATTACCCTGATAGTCCCCTTAGTCCTTCCATTTAGAATTCTCATCCCATTAGCTGCAGCAAATTTTAGATTTTTTTCCCCTCATGATTAATTTCTTATTCATTGAATCCCTAATTGGGATGGACAAAATAGCATTTATCTCCCATTTGTTAGAATACATTTCTGAAAGATTAAATATTTTTGCATTGATATCACCCATTTTACAAACTGGTGTAGATCTAGATTTATACATGGGCATTTTCATAGTGAAAAACAGCCTTTTGAACAACTGATTTTCTAATATACTAGTTAGTTTGGGAACAGCATACACATTAATATATATCATGATTATTTTTTCTTGATCATCCAATATTCTTCCTAATAAGTGTGGACTTTCCAGATCTAATCTATGTGTATCCCCAAATGCTTCTGTAGCAATGAAGGTAACCATCCCCCCACTGGCATGTCCATACTTTGTCATTCTTCTAGCTGGTTTGTAATGTACACGGTAACCTTCTACAATATTCAGTTTCTCAAGCCTTGTTTCCTGTAATGTAACAACTTTGTATTCCCTAATATATGTTAACCACTTTGTATCCTCTCATTTCTCTCCCAAACCAGCAACATTCCAAATTAAAAGTTTGACATTTCCTTTTTTCTTTTTATTTGGGAATGATGGTATGTCCCTAACTAATCATGCTGTATTGTCTAAATTAATTAAGGGGATGCAGCTGTCTTGATTGTCATCTGCCTCTATGTTCATGAGTGTATTTATTTCCATATCCCACATGTCATACCTTGCATTGTTTACTGATAAGGGTGTGGATAAGGCTGAGATCGAACTTGTTTCCAGCACCACACTTCTGTTTATTCTGGCACCCCAGCGTCTACACCCTCTTACAAAAAGTTCTGCTTCCTCCTTTGATTCACTGCCAAAGGAATGTATGGTTACCCTTGGCTGTAACTATTTGGTTTTTCTTTGTTGTTTATTTTATTCTGATCTTTTTGCTCAAGTCTGACTTTTTTCTCATTTTGTGTTGATACCTCACTTCCTTTACTTTTAGTTTTGGCAGATATCTGTACTGTTTCACCCAGGTTAATACCCATCTTCTTAAAATCCATCTTTATGTTTTAAGATGATTGCTCTAGTATCAGGGTCTTTCAGTGTAATACATACCCATCCCTTTTCTCTGCTGTTCTGATATCTATATACCGTCACCAAGTCTGACCAGCCTACTATATTTCCCAATATTCCTTTGAATGATTTAAATGTCATTAATATAAGTGTAAATGGATATTCATTTTTCACATTAGGTAGACCTTTAAGGTAAACAGTTGGTAATACTGTATTTTCCCTCTTTTAATGAGCATTTCTTACTTTTCTTTTTTACTGTCCTTTTGATCCATTTTGAATCTGTTACTAGCAGTATGCTTCTCAGGCATCTCTCATCTCCTTGCTTCAACCCCGTGGTAATTTATTTTATCACATTTAGGGCAGGGGCTGAAGGTAAGCTCCCAACATGAGACTGAGAGGGGTACATGTATGTATGGACACACTATACCAAGATGGCAGGGTTGAAATGTACTGCACACCTGAGAATAATTACCATAAATACTGGTACAAAATAAACTATTTGTGAGATAAAAAAGACATTTTTCACTTGGGCTGTGAGGAGACCAGCCAAGAGGTAAGGGGGGTTGAGCTGGTTACCAAAGGGGACATGAGTTTTTAGTCGGGGGGGGGGATTACCAAGATGAAGGAGTGTGTGGCATCATCCTTTGAAACAAATATGTTCAGAGGCCAAATGCTGCAGAGTCAGTGACCTAGCTGCAGTATATTCAGAGAGTGAAGGATCAGCTGACTGCTGCCTACAAGTTTACACTGGTTACAGCTACTAAGAGGAATCTGTCTAGTAAGGAGTACTATGAGAAGAAGGTCAAAGCTCAGGAACTGTTGCCTGGAGAATAGACAGAGGACTCAATTTTCAGTAAACCCTTAGATCACTGCAATTTGCAGCAATCTAGGTATGAGACAAGCTCTGGGTGCATCGGGACCCTGCACTGTATTTTATAAAAATAGGGGTCCCTGACCCACAGACCCAGGAGCTGTCACACACACACAGGGTTGTGCCAAACATGTGGCACACCTGCAGTGGCGGGGGTTAACATTAAAATGTTTATTAAAAACAAGAACATACATTAAGAACAATAAAAATGCCATCAACATTTCAGCTGAACTTATGAACTGCCTACAAGGATTGCATAAGAAAGAAAAACAAACAATAACAACAACAATCACTAATTTGGAATTAAAAAGGGTCAATGAGAGTTTCTGTTCAAAAATCTGGAAGTAACAAAGTTGGTGATATAGCCATGCAAGTTGGTAAACACATATTACAATACTAAATGCTAAAGCATAAGACGCCTGGTGGTGGTATGTCAATTTGGGTAAATATTAACAACAGCAGAAATAAAGGATTAATTTGGGTTGTATGAGGTACACATGGGGGAAAAATTATAGGTATGGCTGGCCAAATATGCAAATAAGGGGTCCAGATCTCATTGTAGGTGGGTACTTTAGAGAAAGCAGTGTGGGATAGCCGCTCATGTGATGCAAGCTGACCTACCCCATGTAGCCATTCATTCATGGTGGGGATGTCTGCAGTCCACCATTTGTGAAGGATTAACCACTTGGCCATCAGAATGACTGCTATGGCCTATTTAACATGTGAATCAGAATGTGGTAGATCAGGGGGGAGAGGCCCAGCAATATGAATGGGCTATCAGGGCAGAGCAGATGTAGCTTGGAAGAATGGCCTTGCAAAAGTCCAGCACTTAATCCTAAAAGGGGCAGATGAGAGAGCAACACCATAAAGAGACCCCTCCTGCTGGTTGCAGCACCCAGATCTATCATGGTGTAGCATGCTACATGTGTGTAGAAATTGTGGGGTTCTATACCATGAAAGTAGTATCTTTTTTTGTATTAATTGGGCTCTGAAGTCACAGAGGGCTGTTTGGGCTCGAATCCAGTAGGCATCCCAAGCCTGTTAGGATATACAGGTATTGAGTTCTGTGGCCCATTTCAGTTTGATTATCTCAGTGGAGTCTGGATGTACATCCCTTAGTATAGTGTAAATTTGAGTGCCTTACCTCTGGGAAGAGAGAGCCATTTATGTAGGGGGGGGATCTGGGGTGGGGGTGTATCTGGCTTTAAACAGATGTAGGAGGGCCAAGCAGAGTTGTAAGTATCTCTAGAAATCTTTTTGAGGGCTGGCAGTGTCTCTGTTTGTTGAGCTGACGCCCCAGGTTTTGGAACAGACCCAGAGCATTGGAGGGCCAGCTGGGGAGGATGACTGAGCCTCCTACAGACTGGGGTCATTTTCCGGGGGAAGGTAGGGAAGCATCCAGTGCATGTGTTCCCTCCGATGGATACTGGGGAGAGCAGCAGACAGAGTTCATGTTGCTGGGAGGTGTGCTGAATGTCGACACTTCTGTGACATACATCAGTGCACACCATGCATCCCCAGGAACATCTTTGGGAAAAATGTATGATGCTCCACCTCATTAATTCTGTACCACCATCTCGAGGCACTCGGCTGTGAACCGATCTTTTTTTTTTTGTAATATTCATTTTTATTCAAAATGGAACATGGTAAACTTTCATTTACATTCAATCAATCACATTAATAGCTTATATACATATCATCTTCTTTGTTAATATTTCCATTCCAAAGTGACCCTGTGCCTGAGGTTACTGCCATCCCTGCACCACTGCCTTTGTCCACCCCCCCCCCACTATTCCTGGCCTTAGTGCTGCCCAAATAACCTACTTATCCTACTTCTCTCCTATATTCTTTTATCTCATATGAAATGTACAGAAACTGCTATCACCTGTCCCTACTGTAGTTTAGTTGCCCTACAGCCCTCCTTGCCTAGTTTTTTTCTCAACGATTTTCTTGTATTGAATTGTATTGTGCTGTGCTTATCTGTGCCTTTATGTCTGACGTGGAGCCTTTGTAAATGAGCTTGTAGCTCAAAGGTTGTAATCCTAGATTTCAATAAATAAAATAAATAAGCATTGTCCACTTGGGAACAGAGGTAGGAGGTTGTTCAGGAAAGAGGTTTGGTTTTATCTTCTGTTTTAACTAAAATATTTGAATAATTTTGTATTTGAAATTAGTTCTGTGTGTTAAAAATTACTACTTTGAGTTAGAACTCTTTTTTGGGCTGTGATATTGTAACTATTGGGGCTTGTGTGCTGGGTGTGGGAACACTTGTTTGGCAGTGATAATCAGAGTGAAATTTAAATGTGAAGTTTGCCTGGTGGTGGTAGAGCCCTCTCACCCACCCTGTTTTGTAGGCTTTCTTAAATACTGAAAAGCCACTGGGGGTTGGGATTGAAGGGCTGTGCATTTCTGTTTGTGACTGAAATTTGAAGCAACAGGAACTGGTGGGCCTGTGACATCATATGGTACCTGATGGCTGCATATACACACACTGTTAGTGGGACTGGACACACACTGGACTGTATGTATTTGTGAGACTTGGGAACTTTATTGGTGGGGTCAAAATTGGGTTTGTAAATAACTGCAGTCAGTATAGAGAGTATTCCAGGGGGGATGGGACTGAGAAAAGGGGTGTGTGCCATTATGAACAGAGAGGAACAAACAGGGTGGCCACATTCCACCATGGCAGGCATCTTTGGAAGGGTTGTAGGCTGCACAGGCTGTGGGATAGCAATAATTCTCAATTGAGCCTGGAGAGTGGGAGGCTTCCCACTCTGTAGAGAGCTATCTTGTATCAGGAGTGAAGTATATTGGTTAAGGAGTAAGCTGGGGGAGTTGGGGGGGGTGTCCAAGGATAAGGGGTGTGGATATGGGCGGCAGAAGGGTGGTGCTGAGGGAAGACTGGGGCAATGCTCAGAGATTACAGGACGTTATGTTATAGCAAGCAGGATGGGGGGATATTAGGGACAGAGGACGCTTAGATAGGGATGTTGATGCTAAGGGGAAAACGTATGGGGTAAACATTCCGAATATAAAGATAGTGGAAGGGGAAGAGTCAGGAAGGGCTGTTGTGGGGAAGCCTAGAGGAGCAGACAGTGAGAAGGGAGTGGCTGTTGTGGGGAAGCCTAAAAGAGCAGACTGTGGGAAGGGAGCTCCTAAGGAGAACAGGACAAGAGGGGAGGAAGAGGGGCAGTTTAGAGGGGCAGTCAGGGGAAACTCAGGTTACTTGATGGAGGCTGGCATAGAGTGTTACAATAAACTTGAGCTACTAAGCAACCTAGGGGGGAGGAAGGGGTTGGTGGAAATGAGGAAACTGATACAGAGGCCGGGGGAAGGAATCGGATACTCATAGGGCATCACAGACCGGCAATGGAAAAGATAGAAATAGTCCCAGAGGGAGAAGGGGAAGCATAAATGTTAAGCAGATGGTGGAGATGCAACATATTGCAGACATGAGGGAGAAGAGCAAGACTGGAGAGAAACTGGGAGACAAGGAGGTGGGGGAGGGGCCCCCTTCAGCAGGGGCATCTGTACCAAGGATGGGACCCTAGGTAAAGCGGACCCACAGAGGGCTTCTGGAGGTAGGGGTACTATTACAAGGGGGGAGGATGGCGGTGGGGGAAGGGGAACCATCAGGGCCAGGATAAATGGTTTGGATAAGAGAGGGTTAAAGGGGACACCTATTCGTGGGGGTCTGAGTTAAGTGGGCAAAATAACAAGGGAGGCAGAAAGGGGAGGGTGACAAGGGGGTCTCTAATAAGGCAGGAAGACTCCCATGGAATTGAGATCACCAATAAAGGGGGGGGATGGGGGGTTGAGAGCGCATAGTGGAGGTAACCATAAAGATGGTGGGAGATGTTAAGGTTATTATGATTAGCGGTATCCAGTGGGAGGGACAGGGGGGTGGATTCCATAGCCAGGTGAAGGTAGTGAGTGTCTCTGGGTTGACAGTACACAGAGCAAAGTTCATGATGTACGAACTGGTTAGGGATTGTGGAGGGAAACCGGATTTCCTGTTGCATTTGTGAACTAATGATCTAGAGGGAAATAGTGTTTTGGAAATCCAAGCAAGGTTCCAAAACTTGCCAGAGTCTGTAGGGATAATGGATGCAACATATCCTTTTTGGAGATATTGCCAGTACCAAAGGCCTCAGTGGAGAAAGAAAACGAAGATCACAGAGGTTACTGACTGGCTCAGGAAGTGGGGTGAAGAGAGTAGGTTGGGAGTGTTAGGTAACTGGAAAGGAGTTTGGGAGGATAAGGGACTGTATGCCAAGGACATGCTTCATCTTGTCCCATTAGGGAAGGAAGTCCTTAAACAGGGGTGGCTAACTACATTCAAGAAAGGTGGGGTTTAAACTTGTGAGGGGGGAGGGATAAGGGAGGGGCCGACCAGAAGCCCCCTCCTCCAGATGAGGGGAGTAGCCTTCAAACCCATGGGGGGGGAGGAGCGAAACAGACTGGGTGAGGAGGCTTCTGGAGGAGCAGAGGGAGGATGGAAGTATAAGGAACCTGGGTGGGGTTCGACAAAGGGGATCAGGGATAAGGGGTGGGGGGTGGTGTTAATAAATGCCAGGAGCTTGGGAAACAAGTTGCCAGAGTTCCAGGCCATGCTGTTCGGGGGGGGGATGTGACGGTGGTCACGGAAACGTCCAACAAAAAACATGACTGGGACCTAAACATGTGGGGGCACGCTATGCTTAGGAAGGATAGAAAGGAGGGCAGAGGGGGTGGAGTGGCTATGTTCATTAGAGATGACGTAGAAATTGCTAGGGTAGAAGAGTCAGAGGGAAACATGGAGGTCTTATGGGTCATCTTACGAACCCCAGCAGGAGGTACGGTCAAGTTGGGTGTAGTATATAGGCCCCCCTGGGATGGGTGATGTTCTGGAGGATGGTTTGCTGGACAACATCATTGCCAAGTGTGGACCAAAAGGGGAAGGAGTGGTGTTGATGGGGGACCTTAATATGCCAGGTACAAACTGGGGAACCATGTCCTCTAAAGTGGCCAAGGAGCAGAGGCTGCTGGACAGCTTCCAGGATGTGTTCTTAACACAGCATGTGATGCAGCCCACAAGGGAAGGGTATGTCCTGGATGTGGTTCTGGCAGATGGGGATCTGGTAAGGGACCTGGCTGTAGAGGATCCCCTGACTGGGAGTGACCGCAATACTGTCTGTTTTCAGATAAGCATGGGGGTGGGGGGAGAGATCTAGGACACTGGCAGTGAACTTCAGGGGTGCAGACTTTGTGGGCATGGGAAATATTCTCAAGGATCACTTGAAGGGGATTACATCAATGACAAATATGGAAAAGAGATGGGAGGTCATAAAACGGCAACTTCATGAGGCAGTCAGGACCTGAGCTAAGGTAAAACGTAAGGACGCAAGGTCACAAACCATGCTGGTGGTCCAGTGAGGTTCAGGTAGCAGTCAGAGAAAAGAAGGCAGCCTACAAAAAATATAAAACAACAAGAGGGGACAGGGAAAAGGAAATGTACCATCTTGCATCTAGAAAAGTCACCCGGATGGTGAGGGGGCAGAAGTCCAGTAAAGAGCAGCGGCTGACACAGGGGATACATGGAGGGGAAAAGGGGTTCTTCCGGTACATTGGGGAGTGGAGAAAAACTAAGGGCCATCTCGGCAGATTGGGATCAGAAGGAGGGTGGGTGGAAGAGGCGAGGGACCAGGCAGAGGTATTAAACTAGTACTTCGCCTCTGTGTTCACTGGGGAGGGGGATGGGATATCTACAAAGCAAGGCACGATGGGGATAGAAGTGGTAGTGAGTGGGATCAGGGAAGCAACAGAAATGGAGCAAGAGGGAGGGAGAGGTACCCCAGGGGTGTCACATCAGGATAAGGATAAAAAGGCCAGTAAGGTGGAGGGGACGGATGATGCTCTCTCCACCGAAAGGGTGTGGTTAGCCCTCAAGACCCTAAAGAAAGATAAATCTCCTGGACCAGATGGTATTCATCTGAGAGTACTATGGGAATTGGCGGACATACTGGCTGCACCCCTGGCGGAGCTGTTCAACAGATCACTTGAGACAGGGAGGGTACCTAGGGATTGGCGAGAGGCACATGTGGGGCCAATCCATAAAGGGGGGTCGAGGGAAGTATCAGGTAACTACAGACCCATCAGTTTGACCTCGGTGGTGGGAAAATTAATGGAGAGTATACTAAAGGAATGATTGGGGGTGCACTTGGAGGAGATGGGAGGTCTGGATAGTCGGCAACATGGGTTTGTGCCAGGTAGATCATGTCAAACCAATCTTGAGGAGTTCTACGAATGGGTAACATCAGAAATGGACAAGGGGAAAGCCTGTGGATGTATTATTCTTGGACTTCAGCAAGGCATTTGACTCTGTCCCCCACAATGGTCTGGTGGAGAAACTGACGGGGTTGGGAGTAGGCCCTTTGATGGTCAGATGGATTGAAAACTGGCTAGCTGGACGCACCCAGAGAGTAGTGGTCGGTGGGGAGCTCTCAAACCCTAGAGAGGTCAGTAGTGGGGTACCGCAGGTCTCGGTCTTGGGTCCGATCCTGTTTAATGCATACATATCGGACATCAGGGAGGCTATAGGGTGTGAAATGAGTCTCTTCACTGACGACAACAAGATGGGAGCAGTAGTTGAGGGGGAAGATGGGAGGTTGGCCCTGCAAGGGGGACCTGGACACCCTGGAAAGCTGGGCTCACACATGGAACTTAAATTTCAGTATCACCAAGTGCAAGGTGTTACATCTTGGGTGGGGAAAGCCTAAACACAGGTACACCCTGGGAGGGGAAGTGCTGGAGGCCTCGATAGGGGAAAAAGACCTAGGGGTCATGGTAGATGCATGTATGAATAACTCTGAGCAGTGCAGGAGGGCGGCTAGCAAGGCAAACAGGATGTTGGGATGCATCGTAAGGGGGATCACCTCTAGGAGCAGGGAAGTGATTCTGCCAACTATACAATGGACTGGTTAGACCACACCTTGAGTACTGTGTACAGTACTGGAAATCACTCTTGAAGAGGGACATACAGCTCCCGGAGAGGGTACAGAGGAGGTCAACTAAGATGATATGAGGACTAGGGGATTTGACGTATGAGGACAGACTTGAGGAACTCTGCCTATTTTCACTGGAGGAGAGAAGAGGCAGGGGGGACATGATTGAGGTCTTCAAGTACCTCAAGGGAATAAATAGGGTAAACATGGAGGGGATCTTTAGACTAAAGCAGGAAGGTATCACCAGAGGGCATGGTTTGAAGTTGGAAGGTGGAAGGGTGAGGGGGGAAAAGAGGAAGAGGTTTTTCACTGAGAGGGTGGTGGACCCTTGGAATGCGCTGCCTGGCGAGCTGGTTCAGAGATCCACAGTGGAGGGCTTCAAGACAGGGTGTGACAGACACAGAAAGTGGATGTACCAGATGATGGCCTGGCCCAGGAGGTAGGGATTGATGATAGGGGTTTCTGGAACACAAGGGGGGGAGGGCCTCGGCACCCAACTAGGGATCTGAGGTTTGAGCAGACTCGATAGACCGTAAGGCCTAATCTGCTGGCAATTAGTATGTTAGTATGTTAAATAAATTCCATTTAACATATATCCTTTTCATTTGCTCTATATTTTCATTTTTGTCTTTAATTCACTTTCCTATAATCTCTTTTAACTGGGGGAGTCATGTGATGCTTTAGAGGGAGTAGGACATCGGGGGAACTGCTCCGATTAAATTGAATACATTTTGGCTAAAACACCTGTAATTCAACAAAGAATACTTACATACTCAATCCAGTAGCGCTCCAGAACCTGGGGAATCTCATGCTCACTGATGGATACAGCTTCTTTGCAGGAGACTCTAAATATGCAGCTCGTTGTAGAACCACCGCAGGAGTCGGAGGCCAAGTGCCAACGCCGAAGCACATCCCCCACTCCAGAGACACAAGAAATTTCCCCAACACAGGTTTACTTTTAGATCACCTCGATTAAAGAGGCAATCTTTAAATTGGTGGAAGAAATGGCTGAAATTTAACCGGCCCTTACTCAGCTCTCCAGGAGGGTAGCCATCACTGAAGTACAGATCAGCTCGGTGGAACAGAAGCTGGACAGAATGGAGCCTGAGGTAGTCGCGCTTAAGAGAAACGTATCCAAACTAGAGGAGCACATACACGACCTGGAAGGATGGAATCGAAGGAATAATCTTGTCCTGCTGGGGCTCCCAGAAGGACAGGAGAGACTCAATACCATTCAATTCTTTCAGAAATTCCTAAGGAAATTGTCCTAAAGGCCCTGAATTCATCATCGAATGAGCCCATCGATCTCTTCATGCTAAACCCTCCCCAACTGAGCCACCGAGACCTATCATTTTTAAACTTCTTAATTATTTAGACCGGGAGTTTATTCTGAGAGAAGCAAGAAAACTTAAAGCTATTCTTTGGGAAGGTCAAAAATTAAGATTAGTTCCAGTCCTTAGGTATAAAACTCAGCAACTTCAAGGAGCGTTCTGCCCCATCACTTCAAAGCTCTGGGCAGCAGGTATAAAGCACTGCATGTTACATCCAGCAAGGCTTGAAGTGACTCTCACAGAGGCTGCAAAACGATTCAGTTCCACAGAAGATGCTCTGCAGATTCTCCAGCGATCACTTCCAAATCTTTTCCCAGGGTGAACAAAGGACAAGCCATATTTTGATTTAGCATGTATTTTGAAATCTGCAGAAACTGTCTTGATTTACAAGTGCCTTTTCGGAACCTACCAACTGTTCAATAGGTAAGGAACAATGTAGGATATCAGGGACTAATTAGACTTTCTTTTTTTTTATGCACTTATTTGTATGCAGCCCCTCAGTAAGCTAAATGACTGTAAAGCACAACTACAGCATATAAATTTGTTTTTCCCTTTTCGGGAGACCTTTTGCTTATAAAAACCACCAGAGGGTGCCGAAGTTTAACTGTCTCCACGAACACTACATCGGAGCTAATACTGTATGTGTTCTATTTAGTTTGCCTTTTGTTTTTCCTTTTTCTTTTATGTTTGATCTGCAACCTGCTTTATTACAATAGAAAAGCATTTAGTAATCATAGTAGGATGTACTAGTAGAGTTACTAGTAACAATAAATATGGTTGGTTAGAGCAGGGTAAAATTTAATTTCCGTATTGAATCCTAGATATTATTCTAGATGGAGGGTGAGAGGGACCTGGAGGTAGTGGTAGATGTCAAAATGAACAACTCAGAGACCTATAGGAGGGCAGCGGCAAGGACAAATAGGATGCTGGGATGTATCATCAGGGGGATTACCTCCAGAAAGGCGGAAGTGATCTTTCCACCGTACAACTGCTTGGTTAGGCCACACCTTGAGTATTGTGTACAGTTTTGGAGACCGCATTTAAAGTGGGACATTACACTCCTAGAGGGTCAAAGGAGACAGCCACAAAATGATCTGGGGCCTGGGGGAAGGGACCTGTGAGAGAGGCTCGAGGGCTCAACATATACACCCTGGAGAAGAGGAGAGATGGGGGGACATGATAGAGGTCTTTAAGTACATGAAAGGGATCAATAAAGGAGGCCCAGTCAGGGTGCTCCAAAGGAAGGAGGGTGGGGCAACAAGAGGTCATGGGTGTAAGCTGGAAGGGGGCAGGCTCAGAGGGCAGAGGAGGAGATGTTATTTCACTGAAAGGGTGGTGGAGCCATGGAATGCACTGCCCAGGGAGCTGGTAGAGGTGGAGAGTGTGGACAGGTTTAAGGGGATGGGACAGTTACAGGAGGAGGGTAAATCTGACCAGGCCCAATACAGGTGGAACATCTGGGACTGGGGACAACATTTATTTATTTATTTATTTTATAAATCGGATTAACAACCTTTGAGTCAGAGACTCATTTACAAAGGCATCTCATCGCAGGGAGGGTAGACAACACATGACAGTGAAAGACAAAGAGGACGATACAAGTATAACCCAAGGGGGGAGGGGGGGACACCATAATCGGCCCTCAGTGCGGGTGCTGAAAATCTAGCAGACTAGAGAGACCATTAGGCCTATTCTGCTGGCATTTTAGTATGTTAGTATATTACTTCATCACTGGGAGAAATTTATTTAAATATCATTAGTTTTTCATTTTGTTACTTTAACTTCTAGTCAGATGCTGGCTGTTTTCTTATCACTGTTGGTGTTGACGCCTATTATACTGGTGATATATAGTTCTATGGGTAGATGGAGCCCCCCCATCTCCTGAAGAGTGTTATGGACCATAACGTAAGGAGTGGGTCTAGTGCCCTGGTTAGGAGGTTTGTAAATAGTTGCTTAGTTATAATCTTTTTTAACTAAAAACCACTATGTACAATCTAGGGCAGGTTAAATTCATTTTCTCAATACATCTCCCTTGAGGGTACTATTCTTATTCTTCCTCTTATGCTAGTGGGGTTTAGACCTTCTATCTTTGTTCCCTTCCCTCTAACCTCCTTTCAGCCATTGCAGGATATGGAACAAAGTCTGAATAGTTATGGAGCTGATACCAAATCCAACTCTGCCGCTTTAGTTCAAACCTTTTCATTCAGTTTCCAACTCTAGCCGCTATCCTATCCAGGGTATACATTTGCCTCACCTGTAGGGTCCATGATTCTTTCGTTGGAATTTTCTTCGAGACCCACAGATGTGTCACTAGCTTCAGTGCTGCCAGAATTAGTGTAGATGTCTGCTTGTAAAGCAGTTTACTAACTCTGTATTCTGTTGGGGGTGTGAAGGTGAGGATATATTGTGGGCTAAGTAATTCCGGACACTCATATAATTTCCTGCACTACTGCTTCCCAATACTGGATGAGCAAGCCACATCCCCACAGTATGTGTGCCTGCACCGCTAGTTTATGCCCACAGCCTCTCCAACACTCCCCAGCCCCTCCCTCCTGAAATTTTGCCACTATGGATGGGGTGCAGAAGAACTGAGTTCGTAATTTCCATGTGAATTCCCTCCAATAAGTGGAACTGGAGACTTTGTATGCTGGAAGGGCCATGGCCAGCCATGCTGTGTTGGTAATTTCTACCTGTAGGACAGCTTCCCACCTACTTTTTATTTGTTCCTTTGAGTCATGTGGGGTTTCTCTTAGTGCTTTATATACCCTACTAATTAAGTGGTCTGTGGGCTTCCCCCTCAAATTATCTGTTATTAATGTTATGATTGCGGACGGATTCCATGCAATCTCTGCAAACCCTTCCTCGAGGGGTTGAAGGTATCTCTTAATTTGAATATAGCTATACAGCATGGCCTGCGGTCGTCTATGTCTTTCATGTAGTATGACAAAAGCCTGTAGTCCAGAAGGGCTCAGTAATTGTGAGATAAAATGGACCCCATGCCATTGCCATTTGTGAACAATGCTGAGTCCCATCCTATTTGGAGGTAATTGTGGATCTGCTTTTAATGTTTTAATGAATATGGTTTCATGGTGTGAGAGGTACTTCTCTATCACTCTGAACCATCCTTTAACTGTGGATTTGGTGGACTGTGGTAGTACTTGTAACTCTGTCTCTGTGGGTGGGCTCCCCAGAACTACATCTATTAGGTCTGTATTCTGGTTATCTTTCTCTGTCATTTTCCAAGGTGCTTCATATTGTGGGTCTAACCACTTGTGTGGCTAGAGCATACTGTTCAACGTTTGGTAAACTGACTCCCCCCACCTCGCTAGGGAGTTGGAGGATTTTCATTCTGATCCTTGGGGATTTTCCTTGCCAAATAAATCCGGAGATTATTCTGTTCCAGGTTTGGTAATATATCCTTTCTGGGGGTATTGGAAGTGTTTGTAGGAAGAATAGAACCAGTGGCAGGATGTTTTATTTTATAACAACTATTCTGTTCATGAAGCTTAAGGGGAGTTTGGAGCATCTTGAGAGATTTTCTGTTATTCGTTTGGTCAGGGGTTCATAGTTAAGGATATCTATTACTTCTAGTTTTTTGGCTAATTTAATTCCCAAGTGTCGCATCGCAAATTTGGACCATCTGAAGGGGAAAGGTGCTTTCATCTCTTTTGTGGTGGTATGTTGGAGAGTCAGAACCTCTGTTTTTTGTTCATTTATCTTGCAGCCTGCTACTGTTCCAAAAGCTTTTATTTGTTGCCAGACCTCCGGTATGGATTGCTCCGGGTCAGTCAGTGAAAGTAAAATATCATCGGCAAACACTGAGATTTTGTTTTTCCTCCCTTCCTACTGTATTCCTTTGATTTCTCGGTGTGCCCTTATGGCCACTGCTAATGGTTCCAGATATAGTGCAAAGAGGAGAGGAGGCATTGGGCAGCCCTGACGGGTACCCCTGTTTAGGGGGATTGGTTCTGATAAGAATCCGTTTACCCTTACATAAGTCCAGGGATCCATATATATCTGTTTTAGTTGCTTAATTAAGGTTTCTGGTATGCCAAATTTCAACAGGGCTGCCCAGAGAAAATTCCAGGCAACCCTGTCGAAAGCCTTTTCAGCGTCCAACCCCAGTAAGACCATTGACACCCCAACTTTTTGTGTGTGTTCCATCAGTATATACAGCATGTTCTCCTTACTGCATCTTGGGCTTGCCTGGGTTTTATAAAGTCCCCTTGTCTGGGTTGATCAGCACAGGAAGGAGCCCCTCCAGTCTATGTGTCATTATTGACATAAACAGTTTATAGTCAAAATTTAACATTGAGAAGGGTCTGTGTGATCCTGGTTATGTTAGGTCCTTTTGAGGTTTGGGGATGGCTGCTATAGTTGCATATCTCCAAGTTGGGGGGGGGGGGGTCTCCTTCCTGCACTGCTCAATAAGCCAGGAGCAGGGGTGGGAACAACAGTTTTATAAATTATCTATAGAACTGTGCTGGGTAGCCATCTGGGCCTGGAGCCTTTTGAGTTTTTCCTTAATTATTACCTGCTTGATCTCTTCTGTTGCAATTGGAGCAAGCAGGGCGTTCACCTGTCCCTCCTATAGTGTGGGTAACTCAGTTTGGTCTAGATACTGGTTTATCTGCTCTAGCTGTGGTGGATTATTTTCTGAGTACAGGTTTTTATAGTACGTGGCGAATATCTATCTGATTTCTTTTGGATAGGTGTGTAATTTCCTTGTATCCAGGTCTACCATGTTGGTTATAAATGTGCTAACTTTCTTTTCCCCGTATCTTTCTGGCTAACTTTCTGGATCCTTTCAGGACCCCTTCATGTTGTTCCCATTTCATGTACAAAAGTTATTGTTCTATTTTATGGTCCAGCACATTTTGTAACTTTTGTTTAGTTAATTTGATTTGGTTTCGAAACTCCATGTCATTTTGGGAGTCTTGTGTTTGTAAGTTCTTTAATTCTATTTGTAATTCCCTCCAGTTCTGGTCTCACTCTTTTCTTTTCCTGGCTCTGTATTTAATTATCTTGCCCCGTACTATGGTTTTCACTGTGTCCCATAGGATTGGGGCTATAGTGTCAGGATGTGTGTTTTCTAGTATTACCCTGGGAATTTTTTCTCCCGTGTTTTAAACTGGGGGTCTCTCAGATGAAGGATGCTAAATCTCCATTGGGTGTTCCGTCTCTCTCCTCCCAGCTCAAATTTTACATATACTGGAGCGTGGTCTGACAGTAAGGTGGTACCATGCCACAAGTCTGCTACAGCATCCAGGTGGTCCAGCCCTGTGAACACATAGTCTATTCTTGAGGCTGTGTTCGAATGTGCAGATTTGTGTGTAAATTCCTTACTCTTTGGTAAGCAATTCCTCCACACATCTACCAATCCAAGACTTTTAATATTTTGTTTTATGCCTTTTTGTACAGAGTTGGTGCGGTGTGGGAGAGGTCTTGATGCATCTAGTTGAGGTTGTAGGGTGACATTCAGGTCTCCGCCTATTATAAGCTGTCCTTGCATTTTTGAAACCAACAGTGTAAAACATTTCTGGGCTGTTGGAGATCGAGCCCCTGGTGGCAGATAGAGTGAGGCTAGGGTGATTTTGTGTGTATACAGCTGGCCCACCACTATTACAAACCTTCCCTCATCATCAATCACCTGGTCAATATTTTCAAAGGGGAGCTGCCTAGACATTAAGACTGCTTTCCCCCTACAGTGACCTGATGTATGAGCTAAGTCTGCTACTAATCTAAATCTGGTATTTTGTAGTATTTTATGCTCCACTGTGGATAAATGTGTCTCCTATAGGAGTACTATATCAGGGTTTTGCAGTTTAAGGTAATGCTGTAAACATGAGCGCTTGATGGGGCTATGTATCCCATTGATATTTAGTGAGATAACTAGTGTTTGTTTATCCATTGCTGTAATTGGGGGGCATTACAGATTTGATGTCTGTTTCCCTTAGCTCTGGTACCCCTAATTTGTCTTTCCATGTGTGTGTCCAGGTGTCTTGTATTCTTTATATCGTCCAGCTTATTTTGCCTGCCCTGGTAACTTTCAACAAAATCTAACTCCATTAAACTATGGAACCTAATCAAACATCTTCCATTCAAATCACAATACAAAACTTTTTGCCAACATGGCTGTAATAATTTCTGTACTATACATATTAATTTAAACTGTAGATTTAACAACATGCATGCATATCCAGTAACATTTTGCTTCTTATCTTTTAATTTCTCCTTTATGTTGATATTCAAAGACTTCCTAGGTTGATAGTTTTTAAGCTGCTCTCCTGTGTTGGGGTTGCTGGTGACTTCCTTGGAGGTAAATCCCTGGCTATTCTGGGGGCCCACATTTGCTCAGTAGGTAGTAGGCGGGATCGGGAGTAGAGGCACACTGCCTGGAGCAGGCTTAGAAGGAAAGTAAGCACCCGATTCCAATTCATGATATTAACTGGGTGCTCTAACCATTTTGGGTACTAATGTTGCACCAATGCTCCATGGAGGAAAAGATGGAAGGCTTTATGGATCTTGCAGTTATTGCATTTGTGCAATCTGCTTAGGTGCTCTTATGTCTGTTCATCTTTTGCCCCTCTTAGCTCTCTGTAGGATATCTTATTTATTAAGAATAATGCTTTCTTAAAGGGCTGGGAACTTTTAAATGTGGCATAGTGAAAACCTTACTGCCCTGCTACTCATTCAAATCTGTACAAGAGGTTGCACCTGTCCCTCACTGACCCTCGCATGTGGTGTAATCTCAATGCGCTAAAAAACTTTCATGGTATGCCACAATCTATTTAACGTATGCATCTAAATGACTGTATGGTATTGTCCTTTAAAGTCTTTAATTTTCTCAGTCTATTACAGGTTGTCCGTTTCCCCCCATTTTTCCCCCTTTGATTTTTACACCTAGACTTCTTCATGTGGCTTCTCTGCTTATTTCTACCTTCTTTCCTGGAGTTCTTCCCCAGTGAGTAAATTTACAGTTCCTGTGCTGTGTCTGATTGTCTCGCTTTCTCATACCGGGGACTCCCTGCTGAATGGTCTGATCAGTTCTTTGACATCACGCAGGGTCAAGAGGCTCTGCAGCCTTCAGGATTGCTTTGGCTGCTGTTTCTCCCAAACCTGTTGCTGCAGGCTTTGTTGAGCCTCATTGTTCAGTTTTCTGCTTGGCTCTGGAACTGCAATTCCTTTTTCTTTCATTGCCTGGGAGGCTTCTTCTGGAGTCTCAAATGTCTTTGGCCCCTTAGGAAACATAATTATAAGGTGTGCTGGGTATGGCGTTGAAAATCTGAGTTGCAGTGCCTTTAAGATTCTCAGTAGCGGTGCATACACTCATCTTTTCACTGCCACCAAAGTTAAATAGTTGTTGTCAATGTAAATCTGTTGACCTTTATACTTCAGCTCCTTCATTCGCCATGCCCTGGTAAGCAGCTTCTGTTTTATTTGATAGCTCAGAAGTTTGAAGACTATTGCTCGGGGTCTTTGGTCTGCATTCTGGGGCTTCAGTTGCAAGGCTTGATGTGCCCACTTAATATGAAGCAGGAAGGCTGGGTCCAACTGCAGTATCTCTCTCAGGAATGTGTCCAGGAATGCCGTCATGTCTTTCCACTCCTCCTCCTCCTCCTCAGGTACTCTGGTTATCCTTAGGTTACATCTTCTTGATCTATTTTCCAGATCATCACATTTTGTTGCTAAGAGCTGATTACCTTCCATAAAGTGAGATACCATATGTTCGAGACGGTCTGTTCGGGTGTCAGTATTTGATTGCTGGGCTTCTAGATCCATAACTCTTTGCCCCATCTGAGTGATTTTGGTTTTAAGTTGGTCTTTAAAGTCTTTGACTTCTTTTCTGAAGTCTATTAGTTCAGAGAGTATGCCTGCATTGTTCGGTTGTATTTGAGCTGTTGGCTGGGCCACCATGCTTTCTGCAGGGGTCAGACTCGCTGTAGTTTGTTGTAGAAATCTGTCCGCATCCACGGTCTTCTCTAATTTTGTTTTTTGCCTCCTTCCTCCCATTAACTTTCCATGCTCCTGGCTATTGATTTTTAAGAGGATTTTTGATTTTTAAAGCTGTTTGTAGGAGCTGTTTGACCCCGTTTGGCTGCACTCTCACTTCAAGGCTGCATCCTAGGCAGTGATGTCACCGGAAGTCCTCTGTGAACAAATCTTTAATGCTGTCAGGAATGGACCAACCCCATGGCCCCACCCTGGGGGTAAGCCCTGTAAACAAGCATTCAGCTTAGTATGCCACTCCTGGTTAAACAATTGAAAAAACAAGCCAGGGAGGAACACTGGCAGAGATATCTGCCAGGAATTGGGCTCTAACTCTGTCTTGATTCATACCTACTCATTGGCCTGCCCTAAAAGCCGAGGAGAAGGCCATCTAATTAAGTCCCAGAGTGTCGAGTGCTGGCCAGGGTTGGGGTTGAGCCTGAAAAGCGGGACCTGTGGGAAGAAAGCATAATTAAAAAATAAATCTTTTTGAGGCATCTGGTATTTGGGTTGGATGTCTTCAAAGTTGGCTATGGTATTATTTATTTATTTGTATATTCATAAATAACCTTTGAGTATACATTCTTTTACAAAGGTTCCATATCAGGATGCAAAACAGCAGAGACATAACAAAACCTTGACAGTTAACACAAAATATAAGATTGCTATGTAATACAGAAAATAGATAAATAATACATTTGAGTAACCTAGACAACTGAAATTAAACAGCGGGAAGAGATTCCCAGTTAGCAACGTATGGCATAGCTGCCCCAGGGGGCATGTCAAAGTAGAGTATCGGAAACGGTAGAAGAAAGAAAGGGGTGAGAGTGTGAATGAGGTTTTTCCCAATTAGCAACGTGCGACATAACTGCCCGGGAGGGGGGGGGCCTGTCAAGGTACAGTATCGGAAAAGGTAGGAGAAAAAAAGTGTGAGAGTGTGGATGAGGGGTAGATTAGAGGGATAGAGAGAAAGAGAAGAGGGGAGAGAGAGAGAGAGAGAGAGAGAGAGAGAGAGAAAGGGATTGGGAGAAGAAGACTATTTAGGGAGGAGAGTGGGTAGAAATGGGAGGTGTTGGGGAGTATGGAGGGAAGGGAGTTGGAGGGAGCTGGGAGGGTGGCAAGGGATGGCAGGTGGAGGTCCAGGGTAGGTAAAACAGGAGGAAAGCTCAGACAGACATGGGGGTATCTGGGTTGAGGATATGGACTCGGGTAAGGGAATCAGAGGTGTTTAAGAGAAGGTATCCAGGTTGAAGATATGGATTCAGGTAAGGCAGTCGCAGGCGTTTGAGCTCAGCAGGAATTGCTTCAGTTCTTTTTTAAAGGACTGAACATTTGTTGTATTAAGAGCTGCAGCAGGGATCTCATTTAGCCATAGTGGAGCTCGGTACATGAAGGATCTTTGTCCTAGGGAAGTTCTACGAAATGGGACATTAAGCTGTACTGTCACTGTTCTTCATGTGTTGTATTTGGGGCTTGCTTCCTTTACCAGGTCTGCAATGCAGGTAGGAGTTAGGGATAGCATGGCTTTTTTCCCTAGCAGGCAAGTTTGGTATCTGATTCTGGATTGAAGCGGTAGTATGTGGGCCAGACCATACAGGGTACAAGTGTGCATGAAGTGGTCAGCATTTAGCAATAGTCTACAAACCTTGTTAAGGGCAGTGGCAACCCTTTTGAGGGCCGTATCAGTTGCAGCGCTATAAACCACCAGCCCGTAGTCGACCAGGGAGAGGACAGAGCTGGAGACTGAGAGACAGAGGGCTTCAGCAGTTAGGCTTTTCTTGTGCCTAAACAGGATCCCTAATTTAGTGTTCACAGCTTTCACCACCATGTCAATGTGCTGAACATACAAGAGGGTATCATCAACAATGACACCCAGATACTTGAAGGAGTAAACCTGGGGCAGTCAGGTGATTTGTGATTGTTAGTTCTGAGTATCTCCTTTTTAGTTGGGGGCTAGAGAGAAGCATCATCTTGGTTTTTCTGTAGTTTAGTAGCAAACTTTGGGAGCAGAACCAGGTATCCAGTTGCTGGAAGGATGATTGTAGCTTGGCCTGTAGGTGCATTATGAGAGAATGACAGCTAAGTAGGACTGCATCATCGACGTATAGAATGACTTTGCTAGTGCAGGCATCGAGTAGGTCATTCAGGAACATGCTGAAGAGCAGTGGACCCAGGACGGACCCTTGAGGCACCCCTAGTGAGACCTCCTAGGATGCAGATACAGAGTGACCTATCTTGACCCTTTGACACCGGGAGGTTAGGTAGTCCTGGAACCACAGAGCAACATTTGGGGAAATACCAAGGGCATGCAGTTGAGACAAGAGGAGTGGGTGGCAGACTGTGTTGAATGCCTTTGTTAGGTCAATGAAGATGGACCCAACCAGTTTTCCCTCATCCAATACCTTATGGACATACTCGGTGAAATCCACCAGTGCAGTGTCTGTGCTGTGGAGTTTCTTAAAGCCGTGCTGCTGGGGACACTGCAGCTGGTATTTGTGAATATAGTCAGTAAATTAGTCTGCCACAGTCCTTTCCAGTGCTTTAGAGAGTGGGAGAGGATAGAGATGGGCCTGTAGTTTGCGATCGGTGACCTATCGCCTCCCTTATGCACCGGGGTCACCAGCGCTTGTTTCCTAGGAGAAGGAAATTTGGCAAGCTGGAGTGATTTATTGAAAATTGTAGTGATGAGAGCGATGACTTTGTTGATTGCCAACGCCAGCAGTTTCATGTCAGTGTTGTCAGACCCCATTCTGGTTTTCCCCAGGACCTTTTTAACATAACATAGTTCTTCTTTGACAGTAACTCTCCTGAAGTAAAATTGAGGGTGTGAGTTGATGTCCGGTGGGCGTCTATTATCAGCTTTGGTAGGCTTGAGGTATTCAGCCGGTAGAGCAGAGATAAGATCTATGGAGGTGGATCAGGGAAGGTGGATTAAGGTCAGGGTTGCACAGGTGGTAGATTTGGTGGATGCCAGTCTGCTGCCAGTGTGGCCAGTTGATACATTTATGGTCAATTCATATCTATTGGTTATTCCAGGTGCGAGTGTAAACAATAGGAAGGAGGGTTGTCATATCTGCAGCAGAGGTGAATAGTCACCAGTATTTACGGGAGGTAGCCAGAGTTGGGTGTTTTAGGGGCACTAGCTGCTTGGGCAGATTGAAAGTCAGTAATGGGGAAGAGGCCTGGAGGGCAAAGCTTTCCAGATCTACCCATAGAAGAGCTTGTGGACAGGTAAAGTGAAACCAACTGAGGACTTGGGCACATTTAAAGGATACATGATAGTTTTTGAAGTGGAGAAGGCCCCAGCCTCCTTTGGAATAGTGTCTCTGTAGTTTAGAGTGACTGATTCTTGGTAACCCCCATCTCAAATGAAACTCACCACCAGATGATTGAGTTTGGCAAAGTATGCATAAGTATGCATCTGGAAAGCCAGGTGACACTGAGGGTTGAGGCGCTGGATACCACACCTCATGCCACTCCGGTCACCCAGGTTTGGGAATGCACCAGTGACAGTCCGCTTTGAATTTTGAAGTTCACCTTATCAAAATATACATCATTCGAATGATGGTAAGCATAAGGATAAACATTTTGGCAAATGAACATCAACGGCATAATATTATAATGTCTGACATTTAAATTGAAGGTTTAAATCTGATTTTAATATGCCTTTCAGATTACTGCAAACAACAACTTTGGCTTAAATTGATTTAATTACAGAGATTATTCAGATATTTCATGAAACTAATTTTATGATAAATACGTTTTAAAAGGTTTGGATTCAAAGTGAGTCACTAAAGCACTAATAATTAAAACAAAAACTTTTCATTTTTTCCATTTAGTATGAGCCTGGCAGGAACTATATGTGACATTTATTGTTTTGGGTTCAGGTGTGTTCCCCCTGTTAAATACATTTATAACTTTTTTACATTTTATTTATGTATCATGCTTCAAACATACTTATTGTAATTATGTTTATTTAATTGTAGCACTTGAAACTTTGGTCTGAAGAAGGAACACGTGGGTTCCAAAAATGTTTACCAAATGTCAATACATAAGGAAAATACAAGTGCTTCTAACGAATCTTATATTGTGTGATAAAATTCATCAAGTAAAATAATTCTCATAAACTTTCATTTTGGGTAGAGAGTCTGCATTTTTTCATTTATACTGCCTGGGCTGACTGGGGTCAGCAGGGGAAGGAGAGAATTGAGCATCCAATAGACAACTCTTTTCTCCCTGGGGGAGGGCTGGGGGTTGTCCGGCATACCAACGGCTCCTGGTGGAGGCCGGAGGCACTGCAGTACCCAGACAGGACAAGTGGCATGGCTGACACCAGCAGGGTTGCCATGCACCATGGAGTCAGGGGTGCCCACACATGGGGGGCAGGGAAACATTAGAAAATGGAAAAGCCTGGCTTTGCGGGGTAGGCAACAGCATTTGACCCCTATGCCCACTGCTGGATCCGACTCACCCAGACTTCCAGTTCCTCCGCCTGGGCCCTCACCACAGCCAGGGTCTGACTTTGAAGTGTGCCCAAAGAGGAGGGGTGGCTCCACCCCACAGGGGTTAAGCTGGCGGTACTGGCTGTAGGAGGAGGGGAAGAGAGAGGATGCTTAGGGTCGAGAGGACCTCAGGCAGACAGGAACAGGCAGGTTGCTGAGAGATTCTCTGCAGGCCATGACCAGAGGGAAAAAGAAGTATTAAAAAAAAAAAAGTATGCATCTGGTATCACAATAGGAAGGGGACCAAAAGGTGTATGATTTTTGGGGCAAACATCTTTTTCACTGTGTTGATTTAGCCCCAAAAAGGATAAGTTGAGAGTCTTCCAGTGTGTGATGTCAATGGTAAGGGATTCTAATAGAGAAGTAAAATTCGCTTGCCAAATTTGATGAATAGAAGGGGTGATACTAATGTCCAGGTAAGTGATCCCTTCTTCTGCCCATTTCCATTCGGTACTGAGAAAATGAGAACATTGGCATAAGTGGTTAAGATATGCACCGCCGACAGCGATACTTTCACAGCGACCGTCAGTACAGCGACTACAGTGCAAGGTCACTGTACAGACAGCGCTGGACCCAGGCATGGTATTCAGGGGATTTGCACTCCCTCCCCTAATCAGCTGTGACTCGGAGTTGATTATAAAAAGTGGGAGAGGTGCAGGGAGTACAGCCGCCCATGTTGGGGGTTTGGGGGAAAATCCCCCTGAAGAAAACATGTCTCCAACTTGGAATCCATCTGCCAACCGCAAATGCGGTCGACATGACAGTTTCGTTGCACAGTCGTTCGACAAAAGTTTTGTTGATGACCGATCATAAATCCAATGGTTAAGGGGATGATTTCAGTTTTGGGATGGTTAACCTTAAGGCCAGAAATAAAGGAGAATGAGGATAAGAGGAATTGTAATGGAGTGATGGCCATAGAGGCATTGGCAAGTAGGACAAGTAGATCATCAGCGTATAGTAAGCGCTTATATTCCAAGCTGTTTATATTACAAGCTACTTTTGAATCCAATAATCGATGAGGATGTTCTGAGGGCAATGGGTAGGGCTTCGATGGCCACTAGGAAGAGTAGGGGGGAAGTTGACAGCCTTGGTGGGTGGCACGATGAGAGTGGAAATGGGGGGGCTGTAGGAGGCTATTTGTTAGAATATGTGCAGAGGGGCTGTGATAGAGTGTTTGAACCAGTGGCAGAAAGTAAGTGCCAAATCCCATATGTCTCAAGACTTCAAAGAGGAAGGCCTATTCGATAGAGTTGAAGGCCTTTTTGAAGTCAATAGAGAGGGCAGTGGCCAGGGTGGGGATCGACTGAGTCATGTGGTGGATCTTGAAAAGGGCACAAAGACAGTTGGAACTAAGTCAGCCTTTAACTAATTTGGCTTGAGATGGGTGTATTAGGGAGGGTAGGAGTTTCTCTAAATGCATGACTAAAATTTTAGCCAGGATTTTGGCTTCAGCGTTAATATGGGATATTGGTCTGTAACTACTGTGAGAGAGAGAAGATCTTTCCCCTTTTTTTTGGGGGGGGAGTGATAGCGGCTTCCTTAGAGGTGGCAAGTAAGAGGCAATGCTGTACAGCATGGGCAAAGGTTCTAAGAAGGAGGGGTGAGAGGGTGTCCAGGAAGGTTTGATAGAAATTGACAGGGAAAACATCTCTGCCCGGGGATTTGTTTTTTTTTTCAAACCCATCACTGCAGGGGCAATCTCTTCTTTAACAATGGGTTTGTCTAACTATTGTTGTGAAGGAGAGAGACAGGGCAGATCCAAAAGGTCTAAAAAGTAACTATATGTTTGGGGGTGGGTTGAATTTGCAATGAATAGAGCTCAGTGTAGAACTGTAGTGATGGCATTAATCTGGGAAGGGTCAAAACTCTTCTGGCTGACTGAGTTACAGAGTACTGCAGTGTGGCAATAAGCCTGTTGTTTGCATAGTAAGTATACCAATATTTTTTTTTAATCATACTATGCTTTTTTTTTTCCTGCCGGCACCCCTTGCCCCATGAGTGGGCTCGCCCTGGACTTGGCGACCCATACCCTCACCTGGGGATGCCCCCCACAGTGAGGCTGCCGAGGCGGAACTGAAGGTGGCTGGAGGGTCGGGCACCGAGCCCTGGCTCATACACAGGGGCCAGCAGAGTTTTTTCAATGGAGTCCCCTTTGAGTTGGGAGCATGTAATGAAGCTAACGCCTAGGCAAGCGTCTGCCCCAGCTCCACCCATGTTACAGCATGGTGCCATATCCCCCAGACTCCACCAGGGGGAGAGTGACACCAAGGCCAGCTCCCTTGCCCTCCCAGGAGAAGGACAGCAGTTCTCCAGATGCTTGATCCTTCTCTCCCTCTGCTGACCCCCGGTGGCCCATGTCCATTCCCAAACATGGGTTGCCAGTGTGGCCCGAGGTGTGGCATCCAGCACCTCAACCCTTAGCACCACTGGGCTGGGCGTATACCAAGATTTTACTTGCCCTTTCTCCTGCCTGCCAGTGTTTGTGATTGGTATGGAGGTGGGCTAACTCTGCCTTCCTTGTGTAGAGCGAGTTAGGTGCAGCCCACATTCTGATCAGTTCCAAGGGATTGCTAGAAAGGTTTGTTTCTGATGTCCCTTAAAGATTTTAAGCTTGGCATCAAGTTTCCTTGCCTCATGCTCCCTTGTTTTACGCCTGTGAGCAGCAAAGCCAATTATCTGGCCCCTAAGGTAAGCTTTGAGGGTATCCCACAGAAAGTCATCAGCGGACAGAGCCATTATCATTCGCATGGAGGAAGAATTGAATTTCTTGCCTGGCCCAAGGAGCAAATGCAGGGTCTTTAAGGAAGAGTGGGTCCAGTCTCCAAGAAGAAGTGCACTGGGAGTTGGAGGCCCAGAGAATTGTGATTGAAATAGGAGCATGATCAGATATGATTATAGGTTAAACATGAGCCACTACAATGCTTTGTGTTAGATGAGGGGAGGTGAGACAAGAATGAATTCAGCTAAAAGAATGGTGGACCTGTGAGTGAAATGTATAATCCCTTAAAGAGGAGAAGTTGAGTTGCCAGGTATCTGTAAGGGATAACTTTTTTAGTAGAGCATAGAGGATCGCAATGGCTTTGTGATTAGGTTCATGTGAGGTGTGGGATCTATCTATAGTGGGATCTAGAGTGAAGTTAAAGTCCCCTACTATGAGAAGAGGAGTGAAAGGGTTATTGTAGGTGAAGGACCGATGGCGGCTGGTGAAGTCCCGATGCAAAAAGCATAGTTAATAAAAAAAAAAGAAATGTGATATCTCCTCAGATAGCGTAACAAAAAAGAGGGGGTGGTCCAAATTGGGTGCACATATGTTGACTACTGTTAGTGGACCTTCCTGGGTATCAAATTTAGCCATAACCCACCTGCCATTGGAGTCAGCATTAGCTGTGTTACAAGACCACCTTAGAGATGTGTGTACCAGAAATGAGACACCTCGTTTAGCTGAGGAGGAGGTGCTGTGTACCTTTTGACCTACCCATTCCTGCTTTAGTTTAGGGGCTTCCATGGTGGTTTGGCCTCCTGCAGAAAAGCAACTTGTGCATGGAGTTTCTTATGATGAAAAAGAACCTTTTTATGTTTGATTGGGAAATTAAGCCCTTTAACATTCCAAGAGATGCAGTGTAAATCAGCCATTATTACAGGGAATATAACTGCCCATAAGTGCAGGGAGGTTAGGCAGGAAAAGCAGGATACATGAAACTCATCCCACCCAGGGAGGAGAAGGGAGGAGTAACGGGTAAAAGGAAGCTATAACTGCAAGGAGAATGAAGTGGGAAATGTGGGAATGGGAAGGGGCAGCTCCAAAAGGGTTAGGAGGGTCATAAGGGGTCGTACCCTGCTGCATTGTACAGAGTGACACACAGATAAGACATCTGGTAACAGATATACGTAGGTAGAGTGGTAAACATAAAAAGCAGGGTGTAAAGGTGAATGTACCTACAAAGCCCCAAATGTTTTAAAATTGGCAGGAATGGCAACACTTGAAGCCACAGGACAGGGTAAAAAGGATTTTGGTATACACTGTGGAATGATCCATCATGGTACCAGATATGATGCAAGGTGCTTCATACCTGAACCCCAAGCTTCTTAGGGTGAGGGTAAGGGAAAAGACAGTGTACAAAGTAGGATAGGGTCGATGGTGCCTAAACCTAAGCCCATGTTCAAATGGGGGATCACCAGAAGGCTTGTATGTGTTGGATAGGCCTGTGAAGGGGGCTATCTTGCTGCAAGCCAATGGAGCAAGTCTGCCTTATGAGGGATAAGAAATAGGCTAAATAAGTTGTGATAAGGGGTGCTAACATCAGCACCTCCTGCCCAGAAATCACAAAGGCAGCAGACCTAAGAAGATAGAGTAAAGACACAAAAAAAAGGGGGTATGCAGGCAGAAACTAAAGCATGACATCTCTGTGGTTTAGGTAAAGGAATGAAAGGGGTGACAGACTTGGAGGGGAAAAGATGGATAGAAGGACACACATAAGGAAGTTAAAGGAGTAGGGAGTAGAAATAGAGTGAAACCATGGAAAGTAAACAGTGCTAGGGTACATGGAGGCATTGCCCCTTTAAGTGAGATACAGACTTATTTAATTGAATGTCCTGATTGCCTGCTGCCATGCTGCAATTCAAATAGGAGGGAGAGGAGATCGCAAATCATTAGCTGCCGAGCCAGTCCTATAAAAGCAGACATTTTGCAGAATAAAATGTCCATCAGCCAGTGATCATGGAGGGAGCTAGAGTCTGCAAGGAGGAAGTGGCTGCAGCAGCACAGGAGCAGGGTTGGTAGTAATCAAAGCTGGTGGAATTGCTGGTGGGGAGAGGAATCATTTCTGCAGGTTTGTCAAATTTAGGCACAGTGAGGTATGGGTCAGCAACTGATTTGGAACTTTACGGCTCTGGCCCCAGGGGCAAAGAGGAGGAAAGTTTGTGAAGCAGGGTAAATCTGTTGCTGCAGGCAAGATCCCTGGAGCTGTCCGAGGAGAATTCTCTGTCTTTACTTTGGCAGTGGCTGTGATGTTTTGGAGGGGCAGCTGGATTTTCAGACTCTAGCTCCATTTTTTGCTAGTGTCCCTACCCTGTCCCTGAGTTTGAAGTAACCAGAGCTACTCCTCGAGTGGTGCATCATAAGCCTGGGGTGGATCTGCAGAGTCCTCAGAGTAATGTGAAGGTGGTGGCTGACTAGTGTCCATATCCAGAGATTTGCAAAGAACATGGAGGTTATCCAAGGACCAAGATCGCTGAATGAAGTCCTCTGCAGAGTCTGGGGAGCAAAAGGAGTGAGGTACCCCATTACACACTATTCTCAAAGCAGCAGGATACTGAAGGCTACAGTATTTTAGATGTTCAGCTCCCTAAGGGCATGTCTACCATTCATAAAGCCCTGATGGCACACAGACAGTGCCTGGGAGAAGTCCTGGTAAATTTGAATTTTGTGCCCTTGACATACCAGTGGTCCACGTTGACAGGCTAGAGTGTGAATCTGCTTCTTTACAGGGAAATGCAGGAATTTTGCCAGGATGGGCTGGGGTGTTGGCCTGGTTTAGGCAGAGGGGACAGCGAGCGATGAGCCCTCTCAGTCTCCAGGGAGTCCAGCCATTGTTGTTTTAGAATAATGGGTAGGACTTGGTGAAGAAAAGCAAATTGTGCTGTGGCCCTCCACCCCTTCAGGAAAGCTCACAAACAGGAGGATGTTCTGTTCACTCCAGTTCTCCAAATCTTCCATGCAGTCCCAGAGTTGCCTAATAGTCCTGTCTTGCTCATGTATGTGAGTCTCCAGCTGGAACATCGAGATGTTCTGGATGTTGATTTTTTGTTCTGCATAGGAGAGACGCTGGGAGATTGTGATAATATCCACGTTAGTTTTATGATAAGCAGTTTTAAGCTCACCAATCTCCACCAGCAGTCGATTAAATATTTCTCTTATTTCTTGCAGGCCATCTATACCAGAGGGGGAGGATAAAAAAGTTGTGTCAGGAAATGCCATGATGAGTAGACCAAGCTGTGGAAGAGCACTGAAGAGGCATGAAGCAGGAGAGCCTCAAAACTGTAGCGATTTCTGTCTGAAAGGTAGGTACTTGAACCAGGGTTTTTTGGCAGCGGGATCATTAGTCAGGGTACAGGAGAGGTGTCATTGACTGCAGGGATGCTTTAGGATACACCGGGGGGGTAGAGGAGCTAACTGAATTAGGCAGCCATCTTCACGGCGGTCAAAGCATGCCCCCCACCTGTTTGATGGAGGGATCCGTCACCCCCTCAGTGGAGCCTAAGAGAGGCTATGAAGGTGGGGGAACTATGCTGTCAAGGAAGGAGGGGGGGCCAGAAGGAGCACGGGGGATGCCCTATGGAGTGAATGGGCACAGAGGCAATTTCAGGGTGGTGGGCTGGCACCTGGTGGGGTGCCATATGCAGGTCCAGTGAGCCAATTGGCCAGGGTAGAGGGGGGTTGCCAGGGACGGACCATGACCTGACTCCACCTGCCCACAGCATGGCACCTGCCACATAGGGGCACCTGTCCCCATCACAGTTGTTGGGAGGCAGCCCACCTCCACGTGGGGGCTGCAGTACCAGGAGACAGTCCCAGTGCTCAGAGTATGTCTCTGGCTAGGAAAATGCACCCCACAAGTGGCACCCACTGCCACTGACCACATGTAGGGGACTGGGGGTCCTGTGAGGCTGGTGCCAGGGTTGTTGTGTACTACCATCTGGGCGATACTTGTCCAGCCATGCCCCACTACCCAGGCCGATCCATTGTATGCCAACTCCATGGCATCACTGCCATGTGCCTCCTCATGTCCTCCCTACTAGTGCCATTGCCCCTCACCCACCATGGCACTACCAGGGCTACATCACTCCCCCATTCCCTCCTTCCCAGTTCCCCCGAATTGCCACTATGCCTGGCAGCAGCACAGGGGCCCTAGACCACCTCCTGGCTGGCCTGAAGGCAGACCTCTCTTGCCTCATGGTGGGGCTTCTGGAAAAGGAAATAAGGGGATGGTTCAACCCCTCTGTGGCACAACCACTTTTGTGACCTGGTGCAGGAGCGTTTTTGTCACAAGGGTGGTGCAGGTGGGCTTTGCCATATGGCATCTTGATTTCACCACAACCAGCATCTGAAAATCAGGATTGCTGCAAACTGTGACACAAGGTGCTACTTGTGTCCTATCCATTTGGAGCAGACACCTTGCATCATAGTTTTTCCTTTGAAAATTGAGCCCCGAGTCTGCTAAAAGAGCATAAGCTTTGCTGGCAAGCATTAAGATCACCAACTATTGGGGTGATAACCTCTCTGGGTTACTAGAGCAATGTGTAAATTTGCTTGTGAACAAAGTATAGCTTGAATAATGCCCAGGGCATGCCAAGACAATTCTCAGAAACCATCTATTGCTCATGAAACAATTGATTCCATGTCTGAACATAGCTGGTGTACAGCCACCGACAACCTGTAACTGGAGCTACTACTCACAGATAGGTTGCAATGAAAACACAAGCAATAACCATTCAGCACCCACCCCCAGCTGATGCTCATGGAAGACACCAGAAAAGCTAAGATGAAGAATCAGATGGTGAGATACTGTTCCACCATGGATCCTCACAGTCTACTAGCTTATCTTACCCATGCTCCAGAAGATATACCTCTGGTGGAGTCCCATGCTGAAGGACCTCTGTTGAACCACAGTGAAACACCATTTGTAATTTCAGATACATAGCTCGTACCATACTACCTGAAGATATTTCCACTGAAGAGGGAGATGGAGAAACCCTAAAGCCAGAGGGAGATGTGAAACCTATTTAAACTGAGGATGCTCCATCACTTGTCAAGGAGACAGAACATGCATGCCTGTATTATGAGGAAGAAGTGACTTTTACTGTACACTCCATTGCTCTAAAAGAGAAATCGTGTTGCCCATACTTTTGACAAATGACTCTCCTGGTGCATCCATTGATGTGACCATGCATGTAGAGAACAGTGGTATTTGTTTCAGTATAGTGTTCAAACAGTGATGGAAAAACAAGGAAGACCATTACAGCGACAGAATCGTCTGTTCTCTGTAATGGTCTGCTGTTTGTCCAGCACTGCTGTCTCTGGGAAGTTTGCCCCCCCCAAAAAACAACTCCAACTCAGAATTAGCAATCTATAGTGCGGGGGTGGTGGGGGCGAAGCTCCTCACAAAAAACACTTGTGTCCCCTGACAACACAATGCCAGCTGTCAGCACTGTGCCGTTACTGTAATGCAGCTCAACAGAATTCCTGTTGATGCGGCTTCACCCCCAAGTCACTGCCCTGTATTATTGTCCCAAGGTTATGCCCCCTTACTGTCTCCACCAGCCACTTTCTTCAGGGAGCACTAGGCTGTGTGTGCTCCCATAGCTCCACCATGGATAACTCCTCCAGAGTACTGGTGGACCATCCCCTATCCTGCCGCAGTTTGCCCCTCAGGCAGGGAAGGAGGGAGGGAACCCCCTCAATGTCCCCCCAGTCCATAAGTGTGCATCAGGTGGTCTGACCAGCCCCCCTGAGAAGCCTGGTTATGGAGTCTTGGGGAAGCCTGGTCCCAACTACAGGCAATTGGTGCAGGGGTTTTCCACTTTTCAGGTTCCACCTCACAGACATCAGCACTCATGGGAGTCCAAGGAGGAGAAGCACGTTAAAACATGCTGCTGCCCAAGATCCCAGCTGACATCCTCCCACTGAGAGTCCTGTTGTCCTGCTGCACCTCAACCCATGGTCACCCAGGTGGCAGTAAAGTGGAGGGACAAGCAGCCCAACCTCCCCAGAGGGGGAGAGCAGCCCATCGGGTGTTTGATCCTCCTCTCTCAGGCCAGCCCTTCAGCAACCAAAGATCGCTCCTGATCCTGGGTCACTGGCTTCTAAATCAATAGTGCTACCTCTGCACCTGGTGGGCCAGCTATTGCCAGTATTTTTGCTCTCTCTGGTCCCCAGGAACTTGGACTGTGGAGCAGGAGCAGATGAAAGAGCTGCAAATTTGTGGTGCTTTCTGTGCCACTAAGAAAGCAGCTCCACCCCACGCATTTCACTGCTGCCATACAGGAATGATTGCACTCTGGTTGGGATTCCCCCAAACAGCTGACTGACCTGACATCAGCAAAACCATGCTAAAACAAACAAGGGGGTGCAGTACAGAGGGCAGTAGTCATAAATAAAGAACCACAGGGCCAGCACACCTAGGAACTACTAACCATCACCATCTTGTCTACTTCTGAACTGTATCAACATGGCCACCAGTATCAGAGGACAGTAATCAGCCAATCTGAATCAAGAGTCATAATCCAGGGGTTTCAAGGGCCCCATGACACTGGAAGGCTTCATTAATTTGTCCAGGAGTAGAATGGCTAATCTGTCATTGTAAAGCAGCAAGACAGCCCTCTCCAGTAACTGGCAGGAGAACTTCATCAAATGGGCCTTCCATTGATCCAATAAGTTAGAAATTTTCCAGCATTGTGTCTATCTGCTTGAGTCTGCCAGAGGCAGAGTAATAGGGCAGACCTACCATCTGTAACAGTGAGAGAGCAGCTGCACAGAGTTTAGAAGGAACTGTGTGCTTTTGTAGCCAAGAAGGAGGAGACTGCCACATACAGAGGAGGAAAAAAGCACATCACTTGCAGCTGAAGAATTCAGCCTGTTTGGGTAAGCTGCCTTGCAGCTAAGCCTCAGTGTGCATTCTGAGAGACTTTTTCCAGAACAGCCCTAAGGAGTCTGCAACAGGAACCAGAAAGTCCTGGAAGCCACAACTCCAGCCACCACAGCAGCTAACTACCTGTTATTTATTTTTTTAATTTTCCACTCTTTATTTATTATCATTCAAAAGTATAGAAACAATGAAATTAATAGAAAAAGAAACAAACTTTAAAGCTATAAATTAACATAAAGAATTCAAACAAAGCTAGCCACGAAAACCCCTTCCCCTTCCCCAAAACAAGAAGGCCATATCGTAATACAAACAAGCATTCGTCAATGCCAAATGTTGCCAAGCTGGCATTAGCAGTGGGAGTGGTGGAGCTAGAGACGCATAGTGCTGTGATTTTGTGAATGTGTCTCTAAAGGTGATTTTGCACAGCCAGCATACCATTGTGTGCCGCAGCTGCGGAAACACATTTTGGGCAGGCTGTGAAAAATGGCAGCTGGACTGTTGATAAGGAGATGTGCACAAATGCCAGTGATGAAAATGTGGCATGAAAAATATTGCAGATTGATGAATTACAAGGGTGCATGGAAAATGCGTAATGCACACTTGCAACACAGTCATTGTATGGAGTTTTGGCACCAAATTTTCAACATAGGCATTTTAGGAGCTCTGCTCATGAATAGTGTCACCGTCATTTCCTCAGACTGTCCCGAAAACTGATTTCACACAGCGGCCATGCAATTCTGTGCCGGACGTGTGAAAACAAATTTCAGGCAGCTGTAGTGTTCATAAGGAGGTATGGAAAAATGCCAATGATGAACAGCTGGAGTGAAACTATTACAAATTCACAGTCATGAGTGTGCATGGAAACTGTGCAATGCACGCTCATAAAACATTCATTTTATTGACTTTCGTTCCCAAATTTTCAATAGGCATTTTAGGGCATCTGCTAATGAACAGTGTCACTGTCATTTTCATCCTGTGTCTCGAACATGGACTTTCTACAGCGACCACGCTATTCTGCGCCGAACTGAGAAAACAGATTTTGGTCAGAATGTGAAAAATGACAGCTGTACTGTTCATTAGGAGGTGCAGAACAATGGCACTGTTGAAAATCTGGAGTGAAAATATTAGAAGTTTGCGAACGTATGAGCGTGCGTGAAAACTGCGCAATGCACGCTCGTAACACAGTCATGGTATGGAGTATTGTCACCAAATTGTCAACACAGGCATTTTAGGACCTCTGCTCATGAACAGTGTCACTGTCATTTTCGTAATGTGTCCCAAACACTGATTTCTCACAGTGAACGCACTATTCTGCGCCGAAAGTGTGAAAACACATTTTGGCAAGGATGTGAAAAATGGCAGCTGTATGGTTCACAAGAAGGTGCAGTAAAATGCCAATGTTGAGAATATGGCATGAAAATATTGTGAATGTGCTAACTTATGAGCGTGCATTGCGCAGTTGCTATGCACACTCGTAAAACAGTCATTTTATGGAGTATTGTCACCACATTTTCAACACAGGCATTTTAGGACCTCTGCTCATGAACAGTATCACTGTAATTTTTGTAATGTGTCTTGAACACTGATTTTGCTTAGCGACCATGCTATTCTGCGCCGGAAGTGCAAAAACACATTTCGGCAAGGATGTGAAAAATGACAGCTGTACAGTTCACAAGAAGGTGTGGTAAAATGGCAATATTGAGAATGTGGCATGAAAATAGTGCGAGTGTGCTAACTTACAAGCTTGCATTGCGCAGTTGCTATGCACACTTGTAAAACAGTCATTTTATGGAGTATTGTCACCACATTTTCAACACAGGCATTCTATGACCTCTGCTCATGAACAGTGTCACTATCATTTTTGTAATGTGTCCCAAAAACTGATTTTGCACCACGACCTTGCTATTCTGCGCCGGAAGTGCGAAAACACATTTTGGCCCAGATGTGAAAAATGACAGCTGTACAGTTCACAAGAAGGTGTGGTAAAATGCCAATGTTGAGAATCTGGTGTGAAAATATTGTGAATTCGCAAACTTATGAGCGTGTGTTGCGCAGTTGCTATGCACACTCGTAAAACATTCATGTTTTGGATTTTTCCCACCAAATTTGCAACATAGTTTTTTTTTTTGGTTTTTTTTTCATTCAGATTTTACTAAAGTTTTCCAATACAGAGAATAAATCAAAGCCATGTAATACATAATAGTCTTAACTTAAATACATGAAACAGAAATTACAAGGATCCATTCTCACCTACCTAACCCCACCCAACCCTACCCCATACCCCCTTGCCCCCTACTTCCAAAGCACAGCAACCCATTCCTGTACCCCATATATCTGAGATAAGGAAGAGTCACCCTTAAGACTGTAAGGAATATAAAGTAAGCACGGGACCCCAGATTTGATTAAACTTTAGTAACTTATTCTGGAGACTGGCAATGATTCTCCCCGTTCTAAGATTAGCAGGTAGCTCCTGTAACCATTCAACATAAGTGATTTCGGAAGTATCCTTCCAATGTCTAAGGACCACCTTCTTAACTGATGCTGAAATCAATGCCATATAATACTTCCTATTCCGCACTGGAATACCAGAAACATCCCCCAGCAAGCATATCTCCGCTGTAAACAGGTCAGTCAGTCCCAACAGAGGATCCGCCCTTTGTTTAATAGTGGTCCAGAGTGGAATTACCTTAGGACAATTCCAAAAAATATGGAGAAGTTCCCCCTTACCTTTGCTGACATCTAGTACAAGTATGTGAAGACACAATACCTAATTATGCCAATTTCTGGGGAGAATAATAAGTATTGTGCAATATTTTAAATTGCATCAATCTCAGCCTGTCCTGCAGCATATATTTATGGCAACAACGCCAGAGTAGCGTCCAATTAAACACTTTATCAGGGAAGAGGGAGGACCAGAAAGTGACCGGAGCTAAATTTTGAGGATAGGCACAACTATAGAGAATACTTTATATTTTAGAAACAGCATGTGCCATTCCTGCTAATGAACCTAGTTCAGATTGAAAACAAACATTTGAAGCTGCCGGGGAGACTAATCCCAGCACTTTTAACAAAAGCTGATGGTGCTGGAAGACTTTGAATATGTAAGTGTGTGGAATTTGAAATTTGTTCAAAATTTCGACCGAAGAGTACCATTGCCCTTCCGCAGAGACTAATTCCATAAGTTGATAATCACCTAGTTGTGGAAGCCAACAACTCATAAGAGGCTTACCATCTAACTGAAATCTGGGATTACCTCTTAGAGATTGAAATAAGTGTTTAGTATGGCCATACTTTAAGAAAGCACATAACTGAGAATGGACTCTACTTGAAGTCACTATAGGAGAGTCCCTTAAAGCCGCAGGTAGGTAGCCTGGGTTAATGTATAACATAGCCTTAGGGGAAAAGCAATACTCTGTTATATGAGTTATTTCCACTTTTAACCAGATTGGGACATATGCAGCTTGATCAGAGGGATCCACCACATTCAACCACCTGAGATACTTATTTGCTTGACTGGCCCAGTAGTACAACCCGATGTGAGGAAGTCTTAACCCTCCAACTGGTTTAGGAGCCGCCAGTTTGTGAAATGACATTCTGGACTTCTTATGATCCCAGATGAAATTGGTGATTATACCATGAATTTTTCTAAACCATGTTAAGGGAAGCCAGATGTTTAGCAAGTTTAACAGGTAAAATTGATGGGGAAAAACATTCATTTTGATTAAATTAATCTTTCCCCAGAGAGAGAGGGGGGGAACATTGCCCATCTTTTTAGATATAAATCAATAGCATGGACCGGGGAGTCCAAATGTAACTGTTGAGTATGGGCCGGGGTCCTCGTGAGAGTAAGCACTAAGTACTTTATTGCATCGGATTTCCAAGATAACACAAGAGCGGCAATTTCATGCTTAAAAGTTTTATGATTGAGGTGGAATACCAGTGTTTTTTCAATATTTAATTTATAATTGGAAACTTTACTAAAGCTCTGTATAATTTCTAATAAAGCAGGTATTGATAACGCTGGATATGATATTTGGAGCAAGAGGTCGTCACAGTTTGGTGACACGACTGTACAACCGGATACGTTGAATCTCCTGGGCATGCATTATCTGCCTAATAAGGGGCTCTAAGTATAAACTAAAAAGAAGTTGAGACAGTGGACAGCCTTGTCTAGTCCCCACATATAACTTAAAGGAATCAGAAATAATTCCATTACAAGAAATTCTAGCAGAAGGGAACTTGTAAAGAGAGCCAATTCACTTCCGGAAGTCCAAGGGGAAGCCAAATGTTTCCATTGTGGCTAAGAGGTAGTTCCAGTGAACCTTATCAAAAGCCTCCTTGGCATCCAAGGAAACCAAGGCCATAGGATGGTCTGCCTTCCTGGAAACCGAGAACACATGCGCAAGGGTCCGCAAGTGGTCCACTGAGGATCTCCCCCTCATAAAACTGACCTGCTCTACACCAATTAGTTCGGGAAGAACATCACTTACATGATCTGCCAGTAGTTTCACAAGAATTTTAATATCGTGATTAAGAAGCGATATGGGTCTATAGTTTGAAACAAGGCCGGGAGGTTTGTCGGGTTTAGGCAATAGAACAATTAACACCTCAAACAGTGAGACGTCCATTGCTTGGCCATTCAGAATATATTGAAAAAGTGTCAAAAGTATCAGGGTTAACTCTTTGGAAAAACTTTATGAAAATTAGAAGAAAACCCATCCGGGCCGGGGGTTTTATCAGAGGGAAGGGACTTAATAACTCTCACTATTTCACCTTGGGTAATGATGGCTGTAAGCCGGGATTGATGATACTCCGAGAGAGAAGGCAAGTGTGACTCCCCTAGATAATGCTGTAGTTTCTTCTCCTTTGGAGGATCTTTAATGGCTCCATAAAACTGTTCAAAATAGTTCTTAAACTCCCCAGTAATTTCCACTGGAGAAGTTCTAATGGAACCATTTTCAATAGAGTGGACAGCTGCAAATAGTCTAGCAGATTCCTGCTGTTTAACACGTCTTGCCAGCATGTGGCCTGCTTTCTCTCCCTGGTCTGTATACCCCGCTTTCATTTTAATAATTACCAGCTCAGCCTGCTCCCCTAATAAACTTAGATAGGAATCCCTTAATTTAACCAATTCCTGCCTGTATACCTCAGACAAGTGAGGGGTAAGCTTAGCCTCCTTATCCTGAATCACAGAAAGGAGTGCAGAAATACGCCTTTCTCCTTCCTTCTTTCTCTGGGAAGTCAATCCAATCAGGATCCCTCTCAAAAATACCTTAAGTGCCCCCCACTCCATGTCAGGCTGTCTAGTAGAGTTGTGATTGATGGAAATAAACTCCGATATTTGGGAAGAAATATATTTAACTACATCAGGGTCTTTTAGCAACTGATTACTGAGTTTCCATCTACTACCTTTTTTAGGGAGGGATTGAAAAGATACTAAGCATGTAACCACCGAGTGGTCAGAAGGTGGTCCTGCAACAATGTTCGAGTCCACCACACCCGATATGAGAGTACACGAGACAAGAACATACGTGGGAGGTAAAAGTATACTCCCGGGCCTTAGGGTGAAGAATTCTCCACACATTACAGAGACCAGATTGATCTAAAAGTTCTCTGACCACTCTTTGGGCTGGGGAGAGACCCTTACCGGAAGACCCTGATCTATCTAATGACAGATCCAAAACAAGATTTATAATTATTGGAATATTTAAAACGGCGTTAGTGCTTCCATAATCTGCACAAGGAAACCTGGGGTATCTATTTTTGGGCCATAAATGCATCCCAACAGTATATCCAGAGTGTGTAAACTACCTCTAATTAAAACAAATCTCCCTAGAGGGTCTTGGATTAATTGAAGAGGTTTAAAGGGAACGGACCTATGTGTCAACACCATTACACCTCTGCTCTGGGTGTTACCTTCTGCAGCAAAAACCTGCCCCACCTGTTGTCGCCTCATACTATTGGCTTCACAATTAATTAAGTGGGTCTCCTGTATAAACATGACATCTGCTTTCAAATGATTTAAATGTTTCAAAATGTTATATTGCTTAGACTTATGTTGGGCCCCCTTCACATTCCAACTAATAAATCTAATATCCCTAGCCATTGACTACTCTTTCATTAAGTCAATATCTATGGGTCCACTTGCATCGAGGCAGTTCTTCCCTCTCCCACTCCTTATAAGAACTGTGCTTCCCACTCCTTCACCGACCCTTCTGCAAAACCAGATAACCAATTAAATAAAACCACCCAAAACAACATATACAAAACACCCCCAAACTCCCTACCTCCCCCCCTCCCATTTCCACCCCACTCTCTCATGGTCCATGACAACAGTCCACTCAGTAAATCCTCCTCCACTCCACCCCCACCCCTCCATAATTATACACTAACTAAAGGAACACCTGCCAAACTTCTGGGTACACTACCATCTAAACACATTTAACACACCAACATTTTAGTTATACAGCTATTTTGAACATGCTAACAAAGCCTAGTAATGTAACCAGGTGACACTGTTAAACATTCATAACTGTCTGTCCTATCTCCCTCTGTTATACACTAATACAGTAAATTTCACTACAAACCCCGAATATATGTTGTTCTACACCTTTAATATGAACGTATATACTGCCCCTACTTGAATATCACTAACAATATTTCACAATAAAGCCAAACCCAGAGCAATCCCCCTTTCAGGTATTAATGATACCATAAACTTTAATAAGACTCGTGACTAACTTCCCAAGCGTTAAGAAAATAATCTGGAACCAGAAGCATCAACATCAAAGGAAAAGAAACATAAAAGAAAACCTGTCAGTCCATATAATGAGGGAGCTATAATTAAAATGTCTCTGTTCAGTTGTAGATCCATCTGCTGGGAGAATCAGGGACAATAACGCAGTCTCTCTGGCTCCATCTAGCGATGAAAAGGTGAAATTGACTGGGCATTAGACCACATCGCGGTAACCACTACCACAAAATGACCTTTCCCCTCCTCGATGCTAAGGAAAACACTCCCGGTGTCCAATACTCTGCAGTGATATCCGACTTCACAGAAGTGCCCCAACGCACCGGAGCTTAATGTACCTTGAGGACAAATCCAGAACAGAGTGATAGGGGGAACAAGGCAGGAACAATTAACTAAATCACCACTCACTTCATTAGAGGATGCACTCCACCTGGACAAGAAAACTCTCCTCGCCCTCCAGCAATACATAGTCTGATTAATGAACACCGCAGGGGGGATCCTTAAAACATTAAACAGGCATCAAAACTCGTAAAACTTGCCAAATGTTTTAACACTTTGAACCCGAAGATACCCCACTTCAGACTTCAGGGGTTCTTAAAAAGGTCAGGGAGCCCAGATTGGAGGGCAGTCGTGGCGGTCTCCACATTCTCATGGGTGCTCCGAGATCCTGCAGTCAGAACCTGAAACTTAGCAGGATAGCCCGTCTTGAACTTGACCCCCGCCGCAATTAACTTCGTTACCAACGGGTGAAAAGAGGCCCTCTTTTGACAGACCAATAAGGGCAGATCCTGAGCTACCCTTAACTTTGCACCTTCCCACTGCAACTTGTTTGTGTCCTTTACTTTCTTTAAGAAGTGCTGCCGCTCTTGATAATTAAGGAAACAAAATATAAAGGTGCGTGGAGGTGCTCCCTGAGGTGGTAGTGAGCGCAAGGCACGGTGAGCTCTCTCAATAGTGTAGCAGGAGCCAAATGGTGAGGGACCTGCTACTTTTTCCACAAACCTCTGGGCAAACTTGATCGGCTCTGAACCCTCCTCCTTCTTTGGCAAACCGATAATTACCACATTATTGCAGTGGCTATGACCTTCAAGATCTTCCACCTTCGGTTCCATTTTGGAGCGATGTTGTCTCATTGCCACCAATTCTGGATCAATTCTTTCACATCTCCCTTCCAGCAACCGTATACAAGCCTCACTGTCTGATGTTCTTTGGGAAAGGTCTTCGAGTACATTAGTTATACTCTTAATCTCCTCCACTAACTCTTTCATCTCAGCTTTAAACAGCTAGAATTCCTCCAAAAATCTGGCTAAAGTAAGGGGCTCTACCTCCGTGCTCCCTGCTCTTGAGATCTGGATCTGCTGCATAGAAGAGGCCTTGGATTTTTTCAGGGCCTTCTCTGGGGTTGCAGGTGGACTATGCTTCTGCATGGCTTTCCACATCTCAATTTCCATTGAAGCTTGCACAAAATAAGCACCGTCGATTATGCAAGTAGGACGATGAAAACCCAGAAGAAATAACGTAGAAAAATTGGGTTTTAAAGTTATTTAGGAGGATGGGTGGCTGGAGCTCTTGGAGGAGACTGCTACCTAGTGCTCTGCATCATGTGACTCCCACAACATAGGGTTTTTGAGAGCCCCTCTCATGAACAGTGGCACTGTCATTTCTTTATGCGGTCCCAAAAGGTGATTCTGCACAGTGACTGCGAAATCACTTTTCGGGACTGAATAACACCATGACAGTGCAAGAATTCATGAGAAGGGGTCCCAAAAACCCCACATTGAAAATTTGGTCCAAAATTTGCAAAAACGCCTGAGATATGTACTAAAGTTGAAAAAAAAAACCCCTATCTATCCCATTATACAGCTTACCGGCATTTCCTCAGTTTGCGGTCGGCTTTGAAGAGTGCAGATGTGTTCCTGGTCCACTGATGATCGTCGGGCCGAGCTCCAGAGGTAAGTATGGGGTGAGGGGGGTGTGGGGAGGCAGGGTGCGCAGTGGGCGGGTGCAGGTGGGGGGAGGGGGGCACAGAGACTACGAGGGACCATTTTCCTTTTACAGGTTCCAAAAGAAAAAAAAAACAGAACATCACAGAACAGTTTTTTTTCCAGGGGATTTGACACACTGGGGTGGGCTCCCAGTGTGCCACCTAACTGTTTGGGGGGGGTGTTTGTAGCCGATGAGGGATTGGGCACCCTCATCGGCAAACAATGGGGGTAGAATTTATGCCGATGGGGATTGGGCACCCCAGTTGCACACACAAATAAGGGAGGGCACAGAGCTGAGGGGGATTGGGCACCACCTCAGCATTAAACAATTGTGGGGGTTATTTCTATTGACGGAAAGTGGGATTCCCCATCGGCACACAAGGAAAGGGGGGGCAGGGTAAGAGCCGAGGGGCATTGATCACCCCCCTCAGCATATCACAAGGGGGGTGCTTTATGCCAATGGGGAGTGGGCTCCCCCATTGGCACATTCACAGGGGGCAGGGGCAGCTGACAGGGGTATTGGGCACCCCCGAGGTTGGCAGTCTGGGCCAGTGTGCTGCCATGTACATAATGGCGGTGAGCACAGCAAGAAAAGGATCGCTGAGTCTGATGAGCTTTGCTCAGATTGCAGCAGACCTTTTCTTAGATGTGCTCACCACATTATGTATGCATGGTGTGGTGCTGGCATGCAGGCTGATTGGGGAATGTGGGATGCACTTACTGATGCATGCCCTCCATTTGCTCAACAGCGACCGTGCCTCCAAAGCTGCACTGTCCCCAAGATGTTGGCTGCGAAAGCGTGCCAACATAAAAAGGACAACAATCAAACTATAACCTACAGAGAGGGTGAAATAGTACAGTAGTAGAAAAATTAACTATACCTATCTTGCATCCATCCTAATTACAACAGGAAATCATACTGTATTACACAAGTATGTTAAACAGCAGAGATACCACACCTTAAAATTTCAAGGATAAATACATAAGTCCATGTATAAATTAGAAGATAAATGGACTACGAAGCAAAGATATACATTTATAAAAACAGAAATACAAATAACTATAGATTTAGATAGAACTAGACAAAGGGACTTGCTCTCAAAATGTATGTTAATAGTAGACTATGTAGTTTGCCCAAACATCTCTGGAAATTATGGAGATAGTTATTGATTCTCACAATTAATTTACCAAGTTGAATGTTGTATAAAATACATAAAGACCATTCTTTAAAAGTAGGGATATATTTGTCTAACCAGTGCCTCAAAAGAGAGGCAGTATAGTGCAGTGCTTTGAGGCTCTGAGCTGCAAATCTGGAGACCTGGGTTTAAATCCCACAGCCCCCACTTGCATGCTGTGTGACCCTGAACAAGTCACTTAACTTCCCTGTGCTCCCAGGTTGCACCTGTAAAGAAGCTTTCGGCTTAGTATGTCTCACCTGGTTAAACAATTGAAAATAAATATCTGTTTAGCAGAAAATGCTATCAAGGCCATCATAGCTTTATCGGATTTGTTAGACAGAGTATCATATATCCCAATGATGCAACCTTCAAGATTGAATGCACTTTATAGATTTAGTTTATCTATAACCCTCTTTTTCATTACCTCCCAAATGGGTTGAACTAGTGGACAATTTCATAAGATATGGTTCAAAGTACCACTGTCTATAATACAGTGAGTACATTTATCTGATTTTAGAAGGCCGCTTCTAAACAATTTACAGGGTGTCACATATGCATCATGTAGAATTCTAAATTGCATTAATCTCAAATTATGTAAAGGGATATATTTGTAGATATTATTCCAAATTCTAATCCAGTCCTGAGAGCTGTTATCCAATTCCAGATGCCAGTATGGTAGTTGAATTGGAGTATCTGAAGATTTAATGGATGTTATCATTTTATATATATTAGCAATAGGATGCAAGTTACTACTAGCATTGGTAATCCTATCGATGATTTCTTGGTATTCCTTAGTCCAAGGAAATGGGCCAAAATGTGAAACAAGAGCAATTTTTAATGAAGAAATGTTTAAAATGCATTTTTTTCTGATTTTACAGTTTTCCAATATTTTGCTAAAAGGTAACAAAAAGACATCCTTTAATAAAGTGGCCACCATTAATACTTCAGCTTCAGGGAACAAAGACTTAGTGAAGACTTTCCTGTTTAGCTTAAAGCTGTGATTATGAAGAAGAGGTTGATTAATATCCATGGAAAAATTTACATCTGTGAAATTAGCCACCTAATTATGCACTTTCAAAGAGGTATCTATAACTGTATTTTAAGTGCTAAAGGTAGAGTAGAAGTTTTCATATATAATATGGCTAAGGGAGATATATATTTTTTTTTTAAGAAGGAAGAATTCTATATCAAGCCAAATAGGTTTATAGCTGCCAGCATTATTGGCAGAAGTGATTCATTTAAGATATTTATTGATGTAAGTAGACATATAATAAAGTATAAAATTAGGGACTCTGATACCACCCTGAGATTTGGATAACATTAACTTATTTAAAGCAATTCTAGCCAGTTTATTTTGCCATAAGGAATCATTTATAAAACCCTGTATTGGGACAAACCATTTTAAGGGAAGCAATAGATTTAACATGTTATGGGGATGAAATATTTTAGATAAATTATCATTTTTATAATACTAACTCTACCCCCAAAGTGAAAAAGAGAGTAATTTCCAAACTCTGGCTTTCTCCACAACCACCTCAAATTTCTAATTGGTTATGTTTGGTTGATTCCATTTATCAGTATGAAAGGACAGCTTTCTGTTTTTTAGGATCGTATGGGACTATTTCAGCTAATTTGTCAGAAATTGGTGCTATATCGAGTAAGCTCAGATGCATCTTTCATACCATAGCGAAAATTTGCTTTGATCTTAGTGCCTCAGAGATTCCCAGAATTTTCCTGTCTGAATCCTTTTTTTTTCTTTCAGTGCTAGTTTACTGTAAAAGAGATTATTTAATCAAGCAATGATGTTTTAACATGTTTTTTAGCTTTTACATTTTAGCCATATATTAGTGCCCTGATTTTTGCTAGATTATATCCTGAGTATATTTATATGATGCAATTAATGCTTTATATGCCTCCCTGTAATAGATTCCTTTTTCACTGATGTTGTGTACTTTTTTTTGTGAGATATGATTGAAAATTGATTTTCTTTCAATAAAAATGTTATTATAAAAAAGGGAATCATTTCCATCTATTAACATCTTGTTTTATTCTATTAATTAAATTATTAAGATTCACATTAATAACTTGGGCATCATCTTGTGAGAGACAAATTCCCAAGTATTTAATGTGGTTAGGTGCCCATAATAATCCCAAGTTTATAATATCTTCTTTGAATATACTTTCATTTAGTGGCATAGCTATTGTTTTTTCCCTTGTTCAACTTATAATTAGATATCTCATTGAAATCCTGAATTGTTTCTAGAACTGCCAAAATGTAGTCAAATGGATATGGAACATGTAAAAGCACATCATTAGCATGTGCTGAAAGTTTTAGATAAAAAGGGACTACCCTAATTCTTTTAATACATGGATTAATATTTAAGAAATATAGAAGTGGTACAGGGGAAAAATTAAGTAGAATTAAGTGATAAGATTCAGTTAATTGGCCTATAAGAAGCAAACAGGGCTCCCTTGTTGGTGCAATCTATGTTAACTTAACAAATGTATTCGACACTGTCCACCACGTACTGCTTCTCCACTCCCTTACTGCCCTGAACATCTCACCAGAGGCCACCTCCTGGTTGGAAGACTATCTATCCGACTGTACTCTGCAGGTCAAAATAGATACCACACTCTCCTCCAGTAGACCAGTCCTTGCTGGGGTTCCCACAAGGATCCATTCTTGGTTCACTACTTTTCACCCTCTTCCTAAACTCCCTTTCCCAATCTTGAAATGGTAAACTACTGCTCTATGTGGATGACACCATGGTTTTCTGGAAACACCCTCATCCTTGCCCCCTCCAAACCGCCCTACAAGCCTTCTTAGGAGAACTTGAAACCTGGTTCTCTGAATGTCGCCTATTGCTCAACTACAGCAAGACAAAGTCTATGATCTTTGCACACCGTCAGAGCCCACTCTGCAACACCCCACTGATTATCAGGAACTCACTAGGCTCCCAACTTGAACAGGTCTCCTCTTTCAAGTACATTGATATCAACCTTGACACCTCACTCACCTACCACACACATATCCAACATGTCTCATCCTCCATTAACACCAGGCTAAGGATCCTATTCCAACATAAGCACTGCCTACCCCCCAGGCCCTCTGACTAGCAGTGTCCTCCTCAGTCCTTTCCTTGGTGGATTACGTCATAGTGATCTATGGTACTACAGACCAAACAGCCCTTCGATGCATTAATCTAGCTCTCAATAAAGCCTTCCACATGATTGCTGGTTGTGAGCATTCTACTCACACATGTGAGCTGTACAGTCTAATGAACTGGCTAAACTTTGAAGGCAGGCTTACATATCACACTTGCCTTCTTGCAAAAAAGATACTCCAGAAGCAAGTCCCTCATGGCCTACACCACCTCATCCAAATAGTTCCCAACAGAAGAGCCCCCAGGCTTTTCCCCAATAACATCCTCCTGGTCTCCTACTGTAGGACCTCCCTTGGTCAAAGATCTTTCCAGTATCGGGCTCCCCTGTGGTTAAACAACCTTCTGACCTCCATCTCCATGGAACCCAGCCTTGGCTGATTTAAAACCGGTCTCAAGACCCTCCTCCTTGCCTCCTCAGCCTGTGACTGCACATAATATCCATCTTCTGACTTTTCACTTCTATAGGTTGCATAGCTTAATCCCCAGGAGGAACATTTTCATAACTTGTTAGTTTACTCACATAGAATACACACTGGAGAAGGGAACCATATCTGATGTATCTTGATTAATTCCCTCATTTCTACTTTCTCACTGTGTATATATTATGACTCAGGGTCCATTTAAGACCCCCTAAAACTGTAACCTACCAAATGTAAATATCTATGTCATGGGGTCTACTGTTATTGACCACTCCTGCTGTAACCTGCCAATTGTATATATTCCCTGTACTGTATTACATATGTTAATATCCTGTTATTTTATGTATGTGTCTATCTGACATGGAGCCTTTGCAAAGGAGTCTTTGACACAAAGGATTGTAATTCCGATTTCTCGCAAATAAAATAAAATAAATAAAAAATAACCAGCTTCTGTGGTGATTAAATGCTGAGGAGAAGCTGAGGCATTTATTCACTACAGAAACTGGTTATTGTGAGTATACTTCAATTAACTGAATGTTATTACTATTACATGAGTTGGAATTTATGTAGATTAGTAGGAAGAATAATGAGAAGTAGACTTTGGCCCAGATATTCAGACTGCACCAGGCTGTGGCACAAGCCTGGGCGCAGTGCAACTTGGCTGCACAGGGGCGTTGACAGGGCAATATTCAATGGAGCTGTGCCATGGCACAGCATCGTTGAATATCGCACTCTGGCACCCGGAGTGCATGGTGCAGTGGTACTGTGCAAGAGAGTAAGTGGGCCAGAGAGTGATAGTGATGCTAGCAAGTTCCGTTGTGCTGTTAAAAAACCTAATATTCAAAGTGCATGTGCAAATGGGGCCATAGTGTATGCAAGGCACAAATGGGGCCATTTGCATCTCATTATGGCTCCTTTTGCATGCAGGTGCACCAATTCCTGGTGACTTGTGCCTGGCGCCCAGCCAGGCAACAGCCGTTGGGGACCGACGCCCCCTGCACAGCGCGGCAATGTGCCCCACTACCTGATCATGGGCTTATGTATAAATAAAAGCATGTCCAATATCCCTGGTGGTCCAGTGGACCACTCACAGCCCAATCACAGGCTTAGGTATAAGAAAATAGCACATCTTATATCCCTGGTGGTCCAGTGGACCACTAGCAGCCTGATCATGGGCATTTGTAATACAAATATTAAGTCCAATATCCCTGGTGGTCCAGTGGACCACTCGCAGCCTGATCACAGGCATTTTTTATTAAAAAAAGTAAGTCCAATATCCCTGGTGGTCCATCGGTACCCCCCTCCCCACCAGCCCACTAAGCCCCACTGCCCCGCTTCCCCCATCAGCAGTGGGGTGGCACCGGCAGCACCCCATCTGCCTGCCACCCCTGCCATCCTGCCGCCCACAGACTGACACCATAGGTAGGGCTGTATGCCCATTGGTCCACAACGGGAGCCAATGGGCATGTAGCCCGTACCGTACCATACTACACATTCCAGATATGTGAATGGATCCATAATGGATCTATAATACCCAGTAAAAGCAATTTACAGTACTAATTAAAAAATAATCAATTCTTGAGAAAAATTGTGTACAGGTGAGAAAAAAAATATTTCCTGAGGCTTGGGTAAGTTGTTCTCCAAGGATCTATCAAATCATATAACTTTAAAAACTCCATTAAAGCGCTGTTCCCTGAATTCTGCTTTACCCCCTGATAAATTGGATTTTTCAAGATGAGGGTCAAATACTTTATGGTATTCCAATTTTCTTAACAGATTAATCTCTGTTGCTAAAAGATGAGTCTCTTCAAGAAATAAAATATTACAGTTTAAAGAGCTAGTGGAGCCAATACAGGTAAACAAGAAAATAATAAAAAATTTAAGTAGTAGTTGTAACTTTTAATTTCTGAAGTATTTTTCTTTTTCCTTTTGCTCATGAGAAAGTCTTCTTTGTGATAATATGGTGCTGGATGAGTGGAACAGCTCTTAGCCTGTCAGATGACATATCTAACTCTACTGCCCCACACTACATAATCAGCATTATGATCTCCCTGACAGTGACATCACAGGTGAATGACCTTAATACTATCAAACATAAATAAAGATGGCTAGGTAGTGCATTTCCCTTTAATTTATAATTGCATAAACATTTTCCCATTCTATCTCCCTGCAAACAGTAAATTCTATTAAACAGAAAGGCATATTAAAAGTCAATATAAAATATATATTATTTTATTATATCTGTATATGTCTACTGGTTAAACTCAATAAACAAAAAGGTTAAATGATAGAACTCATCATGGGAATATCATTTGTTTAAATTCCACAGTAAAGTATTCATGTCTACTATATTAAAAAAGCAGTAAAGGATAGAGAAAAAAATATTTAATGTGCTCCCACCTTTAAAATATATCTTATAAATCCAGAATACAGACCTAACTAAAATCTCAGGGTCCTTTGCCCAGTAAAGGAACTGTGGCCAATCAGGTGATCTATCACAACAACTAAGATTAAAGGCATGAGAATAAAAGCAATTCAGAAAGACCATTCTATGAAAATATATTAAATGTAACCAGCTAAATTTGAGCATAGAATATCAATCTATCATTATCGTATTAGTAATACTAACACTGAGAAAAAATAAGCAAACAGTAATACACCAACCAAAGCAAATAATTACTTATCTGTTATCATACCTTTAACCAGGTGCTCTATTTAAAAACGCAAAATCACATGTTAACATATCATTTAGATGAAATCCTCTTCAGCATTAAGATTTGTTTGAATTTCTGTAAATTAAAATAACTATCCCATCAGTTAAAACAGCAAAAAGCAGAGTTCACTTTATACTAATCTATATAGAAGCCCCTGTCAGTAGTAATCAAATAGCTTAAGTAAAGAATTTTTTTTACTTGAACCAAAGGAAAGGAATGGAATCTGAAAAAATGAGCCATACCTAAGGGGTTAAAGCAAAGCAGGATAGTGTGCTCTTTTAAACTCACATGTCAAGACTCAAATGCCCCCAGAAGAAAACACTTAGATTTATGTAATACAGTTTCAGGATTGCATATTGCACATATAACCCATGTTCAAAGAGATTGAAACCAAGGCTTTCCAACCACATAAATCACAAAATAGGTGACTACCTTTTAGCGGATTTTTGCTGTGGGGTTACACTGACAGAGGAACTTGCCAGATTGGAATTCTCTGACCACCCCAAGAGACTGATGGCATGAGAGACCTGCTGATTTGCATGAGTTGCCAAAGAGAGTCACCAGCAGAAGATAACTGAGGGCGGTGAAGAAGGACCAGAGCACTGAAGGTCTAAAGTAAGTGTCCAGCCAGGACTGCAGAGACCAGGTGAAGGTTTCACAGCCAGAGGAGAACTGTTAGTAACCCACAAGACCTATGTGTCATACACCACCATTATTTATAGTTAGGGCCACAGATTGGGGCTACTGTCTTAATGAACTAGGCCATCCTGCCAGGATCACAATTTGGAGATTACAGTGGTAGTCATGAAAAGATTGACTTCCACAACAGTATACCTGCTGTGTACCTTTAGTTACCTTTAGGTAACTTAATCAAATTACCTTTGAAGACAGTGGAGCTGCTGCAGCATGCATGCCTCCCTAGCAGCGGCCCTGCAACAAACTTTCAAGACTCTGTTAAACTTCTGTGTGATTACCACTGTAATTGTTACATGCGAACATGTGAACATATGAAATTGTCAGCTGATAAAGGCGTTATGGTCTATCAAATCTGCTCAGTTGTGCAGCTAGCAGCTTTTATACTGCAGCTGCCCCTCCCTCCCCCCTCCCCCTCCAGTTACCTTTCCCCTTACCCTGTCCCATCCCCTTTTGAAGCAGCCTACTATTCTACAAGATACCACTTCCTCTGGCAATGCGTTACACCAAGACACCACCCTCTCCATAAAAAAGTGTCCCCTCATTTCCCTATCGAACCTTCCCCCTTCCAATCTCAGATTGTGCCTTCGAGTGTCCCTCTCCCTCCTTAGTTTGAAAAGCCCCTCCATGCCCGTCTTATTTATTCTATTCATGTACCTGAAGGTTTCAGTCATGTCCCCCCATCCCTCCTCTCCTCCAGGGAGTACATGTTCAACTCCCTCAGCCTGTGCTCGTAGGATAAGTCCCATAGCCCTGGAATCATTTTTGCTGCCCTGTGCCGCACCCCCTCCAGTAACCTAATGTCCTTCTTCAGATACAGTCACCAGAACTGAGCACAGTACTCCAGATGTGGTCTAACCAGTGACCTGTATAGTGACAGGATCATCTCCCCCATCTTGGAGGATACACCTCTGACAATACAATCCAGCATCCTATTGGCCTTTGCAGCTGCCTTTTTACACTATGCTGAGTTGTTTGTTGTTCCTGTTATGATCACCCCAGATCCTTCTCCTCTTCCATCTTGGCTAGTTGAATCCTCCCTAGCTGGTAGCTTCTCCTTGTTTTTTATTCACCGAAATATAGCACTTTGCATTTCTTAGCATTGAACCCCACGTACCAAGTGTGTGATCAGGCCTCCAATTTTGCCAGATCATCTTGCAAACCCTGTCCCCCTTCTAAGTCATCCACTACTGCTTCCATCTTGGTGTCCTCTGCAAACAGACTGATCTTGCTCTTAATGCCTATTGAGATATCTGCTGTGAAGATCCCAGACAACACCATCCCCAGTAAAGAGCCCTGTGGAACCCCATTTGTCACTGCCCTAGGAGATGAGAGCTCCCCTCCCACCACCCTCTGCTGTCTCCCTTGCAGCAGTTCACTACCCATCCCACCATCTTCACCTTCACCCCTGTGCCTTCCAGCTTACTTCCTAGCCTCCCATGCAGCACTGAATCAAATGCCTTACTGAAGTCCATGTACAGAACATCCACTGCAAGGCCCCTGTCTAATTGTCTGGTCACCCAGTCATAACAATCCACCAGGTTGGTCTGACAGGATCTACCTGGGACAAACGCATGTTGTCTGCTGCCCTGCAGCCCATTAGCCTCTAGGAGGGAAACCAGACTCTCCTTCAGGATTGTCTACATCAGCTTTCCCACAGTGGATGCTAGGCTTACTGTTCTGTAGTCCCCTGGCTCATCCTTGGGGCTGCTCTTGTGGAGGCGTACCATGTGCACCATCCTTCAATCCTGAGGTACACTCCCCGAGTCCAGGGAGCATTTAACAGGTCTGCCAAGGGTTCTGCCAGGACTTCTGACAGCTCCTTCAGCACCCTGTGGTTAATGCCATCTGTCCCAGGTGCTTTGTCCACCCTCAGTGCCCTCAAGCCCTCCAGTACTCTGCCAACTGGGATTTTCCCATCTGTCACCCCCTCCCAGTGAACATTGTTGTTTTATAGCACATCAGTGCTTGCCAACCAAATGCAGTGCAATCAGCAGGACTGCCATGATCCAGCACCAGAATAGCTGTGATTCCTCAGGAAGTTCCTTAAAGAATTAACTGTTAACTGGCACCAGTTGGGCATTGGGGTTGTGTCAGTATAGTTGGGCTTAATATTATGTTGGTTGGGAGAGGTGTGCCACCTGGCCTGCAGCAGGCTTATTAGGTAGCCACTTGTTTAGGTAGCCACATGTGTAATACTGTGGTTAATAATGTGTTGTTAAGGATGAATAGAGTCTATTGCCCATCATGTCCACCATCCTGCTATCGCAGGGGTAGTATTCCAGATAAGTTCTCTCCAATATGCTTTAATCTAATTTTAATTTAAATACATAAAATTCTCAGAATTCATTGTATTGGCAGGAGTAGAATTCCATAAATTTATCATCCCCTGTATATAGAACTGCTGTTCCTATGTTCTGAATGGTTTTGTGACTATTCTCCCCTTTTCCCGTTATGCTTCTTTCTCTTATTTTACATGTCTGATATAGCTCATCTATAAAGTCCTGTCCTGATCTGATCTTATACATAAGTAACAAATCCCTCATTTTCCTCCTGGTCTTTAAACAATGTAAACCTATAATTTCCAGTCTATTCTCATAGGTAAAAGCCTGCATCTAATGTATTTGTTTTGCAACTTTTTGCTGATACCCTATGTTAGTAATGGTCCCCTAAATTGGGAGCAGAAGTCTAACTGAAGCCTAACAAAAGATCTGTACAGGAAAAGTATTTCCATTTGGCTTCTAACCAAAAAACACTTTCTCAGCCATTTTAGCACCATATCTGATTTATTGTAAATGTGCTCACATTGCTTACTGTGTCCTATATCTGGTGTGATGTGGATTTACAGATATTTTTCATCCTTTATCGATCTTAGTGCTATACTTCCCAGGTTATAAATGTATACTCCTGATTTTTCTACTCAAAGTACATTGCAGCACATATTTCACCATTAAACATCATGCTCCAGATTTGCGCCAATTTCCAGATTTTATTTAAGTCCTCTTGGATACTGTTTGATGGACAATTTGTTTATTGTTGCTATTCTGATTTTTTAACCTTTTTTTGCTTGCCTCGAGCCTTGATTCTGAACCCTGTAAATCCTTTTCCTTTTCTTTATTGCAGTTTACTATGTGTGAATATGTCATTTGTAGAGCATTAGTGGGAGCTTAATGAATAATTTGCTTGAAGCAGCAGAGGTCTACATCCTGGTAAGCAATAAAGGGGTGGGGGCTAAGAAGTTGCTTCCAGCTCAACAGCGACCTAAAGCTACTGATCCTGAACAAAAAAGATACAGGATCACTGGAAAGAGGAAGCTTGGCCTCAGCTCATAAAGATACATGGAGCAGCCCTGAGGGGCTTCTGTATTAGAATTAAGCAATCTAACAATGGGCTGGAAAACCAGGATAACAGCAGAAGTTGTGAACAACATCAAAGTCTTTTTACAATACATAAATGGAAGGAGAAAGATAAATGAGGATATTGTCCCCCATATAACATGGAAAAGGGGACACTCTGCAAGAGGACCAGGGGCAAAGCTGAATGAATACTTCATTTCAGCATTCACTAAAGGGTTCCTAGTGTGAAGATAGTACTCATTAGGAGGGTCTATGGCATCAGAGGTATCTCCAATGTGGCCAGCAGCCATCACATCTTTCCTGGTAGTTCAATATCAGGCAAAGATCAAGCTGCTTAAGTCCCACATGGTAGAGAAGATACACCTCAGGATCATTATGGAGCTAGAGGATCAGTTAGCAAGGCCTCTTGTTAAATTCTTTCAGGAATCTGTCCAGACAGGTGTGATGCCAGAGCTCTGGGATGTGGGAAATGTGGTTCCCATTATCAGTAAGGAGGAAAGATCACACAGGGGCTAATAAAAGCCAGTCAGCCTAATATCAGTGCTGGATAAGGTCCTGTAATCCAATATCAATGATATAATCATTGTGACTTATTGTACTTAACTGTTATTATAAACACATGTAGCTAGGTAAGCAAACAGAGACTGAAGATAGACTTAGTTGAGTCCAAGATTCCTGCCCCCTCTCAGCATAGCTTTGATCATATCAAATTATCCTGATCAATTTATTGGGGTGAGTGATCTGGGAGGTGGACAGAGCTAGAGTTAAGGATGTTTAGTGCAGCCTAATTTAGTTTAGTTTATTTAAAATACACCATTCCAACTACCAAAAGTGAGTTGAAGTTAGATCTGAAACCAAATCATAGTACATTGCCATTTGCATAAACTTACACATAGGATTAAAAGCTCTAAACTAATACAACATAAAAAAAAAACTAACTACCCCAGTTTACCAAATGTATAAGGCAAGGGAAAAACATTCAGAAGAATTTACATTACATTTCATAGGAAAGTACAGTTATTATACACAAAACCTATCTGTTGTGCACCAGCCTAATTTTCAACTTTTATTTTTGTGATTTAACTAGAATGTTTGCATATTACAAGTACATATTTTGTAACAGCCAACCCATAACACCGATACAAGGTATTGGGGGGGGGTGGCATGGCACCCACAAAATGGGCAAATAATGATTTCTCATACACCATTGTTCTAATTTTAGGCTTAGTCCATTTACCTGATTTCTCAAGTTGTAACTTGAAATTTCAATTGGAGGTAAAAGAGTATGCAACTTATGATTTTCATTATAAATCTGTAAAAAAAAATTCTTTACCTATTCTTTCCCTCCTTTCCATCAAAGATTTAATTTTACACTCACAGCCTCCTCATACCCAGCCTCCCTCCTTAAAATCATTCTAAGTGCCCTTTTATGAATATGTTCCAGGTTATCCTATTCCTTAAAACATGGGCCACAATGCAATATGGGGCCCTATATTCAAATATTGACCTAATCACTGTAACATAATAATAAATCGAGCCCAGTTGGCTTACTCCAGCTCTTCTTAAAAATGTCACAACACAATAATGTATCAGTCGTCTTACTCATATTGTTTACTTGCTCACTAATTTGAAATCACTCTGGATCACTAGCCCCCAAAACTTTATTTACCTTACAGTTTTGACTTCCAGCCCCATTAAAGGTACCCCCAACTGTTTTTGTTTTCCAAGGCCTGATTTCCATTGTTTTTTTGTCCAGACTTTGTTCCATAATATTTTCTTTGGACAATCCATGTTCTCTCTTTCACCTAGGTTTCATTGCATTTTACTAACTTCATCATGTTCAAAATTGTCCACAACAGTTGTATCATCCACATATTTGATACACTCACCAGTAGTTTTTCCTCATCTAGTCTGCCCATTATACCCCACCCCCTAGGGAACCCTAGACTCTAAACCTTGCTCCCTTCCCCTGGTCCCCCGATGGAGACTTCAGTTCCAGTTCCTTGTCCAGGTTCCTCCCCCTTCCACTTTGGTTATTCCCATGTGTTTATCCCTGCCTCCCCATTCACCTATCATTTTGCTACCACTACCTCTGCTGGCAGTCTGTTCCAGGGGCCACTACCCTCTCTGTGAAGTAGTACCCTCTCCTGTTCCCTTTGAACTTTCCTCCTTCCAGCTTCAAATTGTGCCCTCTAGTTTTCTTACTTGTATTCCTATGAAAGATGCTCCCCTTCCCTCACTTTTTTATTCCCCTTCAAATATTAAAATGTCTCAATCATGTCCCCCCTCTCTCTCCTTATTTCCAGGAGATACAAATCTAGCTCTTCCAGCCTCTCATTATAGGGTTTGCAATGCATTTCCTGCACCATTTTGGTCACCCTCCTCTGCACTCTCTCCACTCTATCAATATCCTTATGGAGGTGAGGTTTGCAGAACTGGACCCCATTCTCAAGGTGGGGTCTCACCAAGGTCTTGTAAAGGAGCATTAACACCTCCTTATTCCTGCTAGTTATACCCCTCCCTATGCATGCCAGCATGCAAGTTGCCCTACCTACCACTCTATTGCACTGGTTAGCTACCTTTAAGTCATCTGAAATGATAATTCTTATATCCCGCTCCTGTTCCATTACCATAACTTCTTCTCCACCCAGTGTGTATGTGGCCTGTTGGATTTTGTGCCCAGTGTGCATTATTCTGCACTTCTTTGCATTAAATCTCAATTGCCACATTTCTGACCACCCCTCCAGTTTTCTCAGGCCTTTCCTCATTGTTTCCACCCCCCCCCCGGTGTGTGCACCCTATTGCATATCTTCATATCATACACAAATAGGCATACCTTCCCATTCATAAATATTAAAGAGGATGAGCCCCAATACTGACCCCTGGGGCACCCCACGTGTCACCTTTTCCTCCCCCAAGTGCACCCCATTTATTATCATCCTCTGGCATCTGCCACTAAGCCAACTCTCTACCCATTTAGTTATTTTCATCCCCACCCTTAAGCTGCCCAACTTGTTCACCAGCCTCCTGTGAGGGATGATGTCAAAGGCCTTGCTGAAGTCCAGATATGCCATGTCCACCACCTCTCCCTGATCAATCACCTTTGTCACCCAGTCGAAAAACTCGATCAGATTCAACTGACATGGCCTCCCCTCTTTAAACCAGTGCTGTCTGTTGTCTTGGAGACCACTGGCTGCAAGGTAATCGACCATTCTCTCCTTCAGGAGTGACTCCATAATCTTACCCACCACCATGGTAAGGATAACCAGACTATAATGGAAATGGGCAGACTAGATGGGCCAAGTGGTCCTTATCTGCCATCAAAGTCTATGTTTCTATGTTTCTATGTATGTTTCTATAATTACCTGCCTCCTTCCTGCTGCTAATTTTAAGGAGCAGCACCACATCTGCCCTTCTCCAGTCACCCCGGAGCCCTCCCTGTGTCTAGTGACAGACTGAACAGTTTTGTCAATGGTGCTGCCAGTTCCTACCCTAGCACACATAGCACTCTAGGGTTTAGGGCATACGGACCTATTGCCTTGTCCACCCTCAACTTGCACAGTTCCTCTAGTACTCTACCTTTCTTGAGCAGGCTAGAGTCCACATCCCTGCCCTCCGTGCCTCTCCTGTGTAACTCTTGTCCTTTACCCTCCTTTCCACCATGAAAACAGAACAGAAGTACCTGTTCAGTATGTCCACCTTCGGGAAGTCACCCTGTACTGGAACACCCCTCTCCCCTTTAAGTCTCACTGTCCCCTGCTTTGTCTTCCTTCTCTCTCTGACATACCTGTAGAAAGGTTTATCCCCTCTCAGGATTTTCCTGGCTATCCTCTCCTCCATGCCTGCCTTCGCCTTCCTATTTGACTGCCCAGTCACCCTCAGTTTCTCCCTGTATACCTTTCTGTCCTCCTTCCTGTGTTCTTTTATACCTCCTGAATGCTTGTTTCCTTTCTCTTGCTGCCCTTGCCACCTCACTGTAGAACCAGAGTGGCCTCCCTCTTCTTTTACTTTGCTGATCTTTCTTATATGATGCTCTGTAGCTTTCAAAATTTCCCCTTTATTACACCCCACAACTCCTCAACATCCCCCAGTTCCTCCCTGCCCTCCATGGCCTCCGTGAAAATCTCCCTCATTTTGTTGAAGTTCACATGATGTTAAATATTTTATCTGATTCCCCTCAAAAGTAAGCCCTGAAAACAGCTCTACATCAAGTCATAGAGAGGAAATCCAGCATGGCACAGACAGCACAGACAAAGCCGCAAAACTGAAAACTGCACATCCGGAATACTGGTGCAGATTCTAGGGAAAGTAAGATTTACTATGACAACACCATGCCACCATGGACCACCACTCCAGTGAAATGTTGTAACTTACTTGTTTTTCCGTCCCCAGCTGTATTCTGGATGCACGTTTGTCTGCAGTGTTTCTGACTGTGTCAGCTTCCATCTCGAGGACTTGATATCCTACCCCTAAAAAGAGCATATTTTGATTTGTTTTTCTTTAGAAAATTAGCTCTGAAAATGCCATATATTCAATCTGCTTCTCCCTCAAGTAAAGGGCTATTTTATTTGATTTGGTTCCACCTCAAAAAAACCAAAAAGATGTGAAAGGCATGTTTTTTTTGATTTGACTGTCCACTTTCAATTAGTCCTTTAAGAGTTTTTCTTCACAAAATGTATCCCCTATGATTTTATTTAACTTGCCCCACTACCACCAATAGCTACCTTTTTCCTTATAAACTTTGAAAACATTCTCTTTTTCACTCTTTTAACTTTTTATTTTCTGTTTTACTTCACAAACTTTTGATAAAGTAGAAACAAATACAAATGTGTTACTCATATGAATATATAGTATGCAGATGAGACATGGCTTGAATCTCAGCCTGAGCTGTCACATGCTCTGTCAGCTTCTGATCCACTCCCCTAATACTTTTTGTTAATATATTTTGTGCCTGTTGACAAACTTTACATTTGCTCAGTGAGTTGTGTGTGCTTTGGCACAGCTATGGTTCACCCTAAGGGAACAGTAGTGTGAGCAGAACATGTTAAATGTAAGGAGAAGCCAACATTGAAAGCCCACAGCCCATGACCATAGATGGAGGCCATGCCAGAGACAGAGGGCTGGATATTCAAAAGGGTTGCGCCATGCGCAATAGGGTTGCGCATGCGCAAGTCCGAAAGTGCACCATTCTACGATATTCAGCAGGAGGCAGTTCGCCACCGAAAACATGCTGAGCAACAGCGCAATGCAAATGAAGGCATGCGCAACCAAAGGGGGTGGATCCATGCATAAAGAGCGCAATGCGATATCCAAAGACTTGCGCAATGCGCAACAGCGGAACAGCCGGAAGTTGGGCAACAGCGGAAATGAGCCAAAATAAAAAGGCTAAAGGAAGAGGCGCAAGAACACTACAGGGATGCCAAGTGGGGAAGAGAGAGAGAGAAAGACAGACAGTGACAGACCAGGGCAGGCAAGGGAAGCAGTGTGGGCCATAGGCTGCAGAGGCCAGCGGGGGGTGCCCGGTGCAGTGCAAGTAGCAGTCAGGACAGCGGGGGTAACAGAGTAACATCAGCCAGGGGGGGTCACAAACCAGGAAGATGGACAGTGGCAGCTTCCACATGGAAGCTGTAATGAGGGGGGTGAGAATACAAGGTGCAGGGGGACGTGGCCGTGGATGGGCCCGTCGGTGGTACGCCCCAAGCAGGCAGTACCGTGCCAGCATCAGCTTTGAGCTGTGCACAGATGTAGAGATCGTGGGCCAGTACCGCCTGAACAGGGCAATACTGAGGTGGCTCTGTGAGCTGTGCAGTGATGTGATGCAGGCACCCTCACGATGGAGCCATGCTCTGTCAGTGGAGACCAAGGTGACAGCCTACATGTGCCTGCTCACCACGGGCACCTTCCAGAGGCCAACAGGGGACACCACAGGCATCACACAGTCGGCCACGTCACGCATCCTCACCCAATTCCTCAGCGCACTGCTGCCACATGCTGTGGAGCACATCCATTTCCCCAGCACCGTGGCAGAGCATACAGCAAACATGCAGGCATTCCACAGGGTAGCACGTATGCCTGGCATGCTAGGGGCCATAGACTGCACCCATGTGGCCATTCGCACACCACCTGGCCCCAATGGGGCCGCATATAGGAATAGAAAGGGCTTCTCCAGTGTCAACTTCCAGGTGGTGTGTGATGCCACTGGGCGTATAATCAATGTCTGTGCCACACCCTGGTGGAGCACATGATGCCTTCATATGGCATCAGTCCGCTCTGTCCATCGATTCGAGTGGGGACATCCCCACAGGCCATCTAGTGGGTGAGTACGCATGTGGAAATGCAAACTCGGGGCAAGGTGGGGAATGCCACAGGTGCCATGGTAGTGGCACACAGAGATATGGGCAATATGGACCTGCACATGATACTGATCTCCACTAACTCCACACAGGTGACAGCGGATACCCACTCAGTCCCTGGCTGCTCACACCATACCGGCGCCCCATGACCCCATCGCAGCAACGCTATAATGAGGCACATGCCGCCACACGCAACATCATTGAGCGGGTGTTTGGGATGCTCAAGGCACGCTTCCGATGCCTAGACACCTCCGGAAGTGCCCTACAGTACAGCCCCTCAAAGGCCTGTGGGATATTCCTGGCCTGTTGTATCCTGCACAACATGGCCAATGACTGTGGGATAGCCATACAGGTTGAAGAGGGGGACAGCGATAGGGACGCCAGCGGCACCGGTGTTGATGGTGATGAGCAGCCCCCCTTTGGACGGCGGGATCCCCGACTGATCCGGCAGGCCCAGCTGCACTGTGACACCATCACGGAGGAGCATTATGCACAACACAGGTAAGTCAAGGGGCCATGTGCAAACAACACTGTCCTGGCACAACCCACAGGCACACAGAGTAACACACCAGGGGTGCATGATGACAAGGGAGGTGGAAGGGACCAGGCACACAAACACACCATCAGGGAGGCGGAACAGTCATATGGACACACACACACACACACACACACACACACACACACACACAGCGTACATGGACAGGTGCACAGCAGAGCAGGAACAGACATGGCAAACACACAGATCCAAGCCACACCACCACCACCTGTACTGTCCGTCAGTCGTGTCAGATGCTGGGCACCTGCACCTTGGTGTACAGTACAATGCAGGCATCATCATGCACACGCACCTGTGGACAGCAGTCGGGATGGTGTGCGGTTGGTCCGTATGTCGGCGTGATAGGCGGGGCACCCACCAGTGCACTGCCCACCATACGCCACAGTGCACACAGGGCAGCACCAGACAGGGCCCGCACTAGGAGACAGGTCAGTCATGTTGCATCATTCCCACAGCCACCGCGGATGCATGGGCGGCCCCGCCATGACCCAACAGCACAGGCAGGCTGAGCAGGGGCCACATGGGGTGGCACCGATGGACCACCAGGGGTCCCACTGCACGATCACGACCTTGTCCGCAGTGGGGTCTGTAGGATGCCAAACATACCTGCACCAGGGGTGCTTGAGATGCCCACAGCAGAACCCGGCATTGACAAGCTTGGTGTCGCATGACGCCGGGAACGGGGAGTGGAGAGCGTACTGTGTGGGGTGCGCGGTACAGGAGCACCTGCTTGTGTGCCCAATGCAGCCACGACAGTGACCAATGCCTGGGTCTGCCTGTCAATGGTGGCGGTCACATCCATCCGAATATGGACCATCTCTGCACGGTCCAGAGCACAGTCCCTGCTGTGCCACTCCACAGCTGCAACAGTGCCTCCACAGATGTTGCAACCCGCCTTTGCTGCTGTACTGATTCCCGCAGCAGGCAGGTGTGCTCTTCAAATGGGTACTCTGCCACAACGGCATCCTGTCCCCCAGGGTATGGAAGGTCCTGATGCTCAACACCCCTTGAGGGTGGGCGCTGTTCACCAGGACCAGGAATGGGCATATCAAAAGGTGGCGGGCATGTGCCACTGCTGGACACTGTACCCCCAGACCTGGTGGGTTACTGCTGCTGCCCCTCCAACCGCTGTGCCCCAGGGACCACTCGTTCCACTGCTGTGGCCGCAACAGTGCCAGACACCTGCACAGCCACCGGTGCTGCCCCACTGGTGCTGACAGGCACAGCCTGGGACTGTGCCGACATGCTGGCACACATGTTGGAACTAGGTAGGCCCAGGGGCATGTGCTGGCCTGCTGTGTGTCCGTCATGGGACACACACATGTCACTGCCCATTGCAGTCCTTGCATCATCAATGGTGCAGGTACGTGCTACTGCCACAGTCACAGCGTGCTGGCATGCTTGCATGCCAGACTGCTGAGACACAGGCTGTGCACTCCCCACAACCGACTCACCGACACCAGAGTTTGCAGCCCAGCGTGCATGCTGGTGCAGTGCATGCTGGCTGGTGACAGAGGTGGATGAACCTCCTCCATGTCCAGCAGGTCTTCCTCACTGCCTGGACCCACCACCACCATCTCCTGAAGATGAACAGGATCTGTAACAGAAAGAGAGGACATGTGAGTGCATGTGAACAACCTTCCTCCCCCAACACCACCACCATGTCATACCGTACAGTGATGGGCTTCCACCTGTCTGGAATCCACCTCCTAGTACGCCCTCAATAGCACTCCACTGCATTGATGCAGCCAGTCGGTCCTTAGCCAGGGTCAGCTCCACCACCGCTGGCTGGCCCCCGCCAGTGCCAGCACATGCCACCCTGAGGGCTGCCACCTTCTCCTTCACCCTCCTGTGGTCTGTCCCCATCTTCTTTTTGCATTCCTGCATGGAGCGCTGGTGGCTTCCATGCAGGTTCACTGCCCGAGCTACCCCCTCCCATGCAGCCGCACGGGCCTGAGGGGTGCCCCGCCATCCACTCAGTAGTGACTCCTCCTCCAGGTAGGCCTGAAAGAGGGCCTCTGTCTCTGCCATGGTGAAGTTGGGCCTCCTCCTCCTTCGCCCACCATCCTCACCCTCACCTTGGCTCTGCTCGGTCATGGCGATCTGTATGGGTGGAAGTGGACACCTGTCACTGTGCAGTCTACAGCGTTATCCCATACCCATTGTCCAGAACATCCACAGCATGCAACCCACCGCTCACCTGCAGTAACCGAATCTGGCCAGCGCAGCCCAATGTCGCACATTTATAGCGCAATGCATGCAAATTAGAAGTGGAGCAACTGTAATGAGATGCAAATCGCGCCACTTCGCCCTTGAATGGCTGATCAGATGTTTTGCATGTGTCGGCTGAATATCGCGCCGTTGCGCTTTGCACAATACGGTTGAGCCAGCTGAGCCAATGGCGCAGATCTGTGACTGTGTGGTACACTGCATTGCACATGCCCAGGTAGCTTACACAGGCATCTGCTGCGCTGATGACGTGCTGTGCGTGATTGGCAATTCAGGCCATGGCCACCATTGTGCCAGTGGCGCTACAGCACTGGGCACCATATGGCGCTGTGGCACTACTGCGCAATAGTCCACTGTGGCACTGGCATGCAGGTGATCTGTCGCGCAGGATGCGTAGACATCAGATGGCACTGTGCGTGGCCTTGTGTCATAGACCCCTGACCTGGTGTCCAACCTTTGCCCCCCTGGCGCTGTTCGGCTGCCATGTGTACGGCCCTATTGCGCTGTTTGGTGACAGCGCTATGTGAACTGACGGCACTGTACGAACAGCGCGATTGGAACCTGTGGTGGTCTATTGCGCAACATTTCCACGTGGGGTTGCCGCGCTGCAGGGCACCATATTGCCTGTTGTACAACACGAACTATGGCACGCAGGAGAGCACCCCAATGGAGCCCAGTGGAGGTGGCCAACCTGGTGGCCCTGTTTGAGCCCCACTATGGGGCACTGTATGGGGATGAGCCCCCCTCACCATGGCTCGAACCCAGGTGTGGCTGCAGATGGCCACTGACCTGGTGAGGGTCACAGGGCGGTGCCGGTCTGCAGAGCAGTGCAGGCACAGATTCAGTGACCTCTGCAGGAGGGAGCTAGATGTGCTGCAACGCCTAAGGTCACATGCCAGGAGGGGCGTTGTGCCTAGGCCAGGTGGGTGTACCATCTATGCACCTGTATTCTCCGTAGCGGTGTGTCTGTGTTTTGGTGGCAGTGCATGGGGGATGGCTCTGCCATGGTTGGCTGTGTCAGTGTGTGCAGGTGTGAGATGCATGGGTCTGGCTGTGTGGGCAGGCACACTCACTGGGGCAGGGGGCAGTCTGCTTTGGAGTCACACTGATGTTTTTCTCAACATTTGTCACCCACAGGCCTGGCAGAGAGGGTGCAGGCACAGGCTGAGGAGGGCCGTGGCAGGGCCCAGGTGGCGGACAGAGGTGATGTGAGGGGTGGGCCACAGCAGCAGCAGCAGCAGCAGCCACAGCTGCTTGATGAGTGCGAGTATCATTACATCATGGATGCTATTGCATGCTGGAGGGGGTGGGCATGACCACCAGCCATGGACAACACAACCATGCATGACACAGGTGACAGTCATCACTGTCCAGTGTCACTGCATGTCTGTGTGTGCGTCACTGGTGGTCCATGCATGCACTGGGCACATGGCTGTGGAACTGGCATCCCAACACATTGCCACGTCACTTGACAGCCTTGTTTGTGCTGTGATGGACATGGGCAGTGTGTGTGTGCAGTGGTGCACATAGCTGGTGCTGCCTGGTTGGGCATGCCATGTGCATGGTCACTGTGAGTAGGTGCATACCATCACAGGTGCGGGGCACTGGGCTATATGCCTTGCAGGATGGGTGGTGTTCAGGGTTGTGGACAGTCACAGCCATTGACTGTGTTCCCTTTTCCTAGGCCTCAGTATCCTATGCAGAATCGAGCGTGCCATCCACCAGCTGACCAGGGTGTCAATTGAGAATCATCACATCCTCAGGGACATTCAGCGCCGTGGGCTCCGGCGACGGCACAGCCGACAAGAACAGCACCAGGCAGCAGCAGACCATCCTGCTAGGTGTTAAACGGGCTTCCCCTTCCCACTTCACCCATCCCTCCCACCCTGCCTTCCTCTCCCAGTTGTTCACCCCTACCCTTGCCCACCCCTACCTTGTACCCCTACCCCGGTCTTGTAAATATCTGTAAATAGTTTTGTTCTTGTTCTTGTTCTACTTCTCTTTTGCAATATATATATATTTTGTTATGAATACTGTGGTGGTCTCTGATTTGCAGCTGGCTATGGTTGCTCAGTTGCAGTGGTGTGCATGCCATCTGGGGTGGTATGGTCCTGGGTATGTGTGTGTGTGTGCGTGTGTGTGTGTGTGTGTGTGTGCATGGGGAGGTGTCTCCGTGTGGCAGTGACTTTCAGTCCCGGTCTTGCCATCTGCTGCCGCCCACTGCTAGGTGCCCAAAGTGGGTATGGCTTGTATGGTTCTATGCTACAGTTGGCGTGTGCCGGGGGATGCATGGTGTTTACTGCAGTGACAGTCACTGCACATGGGTGGTGTCTTGGGGTCACGGTGCAGGGTGTGCTGTGCAGACGGGGGCTGATGTGCACTGTGGTTGTCAACCCCTGTGTGGGTAGCCTCAGCCTGACAGTGGTTGTGCTGGGCGCCATGGCCCTGCTGTGCTTTGTTGGCTTGTCCCCATGGGCCAGTGGATCACCCATCCCTCCCCCAGTGATGCTGTGCTTGGGGTGTGCGGGTGTCTTGTTGGTTCTGCAGTGTGTTCCTGTGCCCATGTGTGGCATGGCTGGTGGTGGGCCCCAGCCTGCCTCCCTGGTTGTGCAGTTCCATTGCTCTGCTGGGGTTGGGGGCTGGGGGCTCTGCTTGCGCTATGGCACCTCTGGACTGCTCAGCTGGGCTAGCCTTGTTGCGCTATGGCGCAACCTTTCTGCTCAGCTTCCCCTTCCTGGTTGCGCTATGGCGCAGTTTGTGCGATATTCAGATGTTGGCTGCTTGCGCAATTTGTTTTGCTCCATGTTTGAATATCGCGTCTGTTGCACCTATGCGCAATTGACTTGTGCTTGCTCCTGCTGTTGCGCACATTTTGGGCACAGTTTGAATATCTGGGCCAGAGAGTGAAGCCTGAGTAATCTCAACAAGAAGATCAGGCAATTATGCAGATCAGTTGCCTTAATTTAATCAACAAAAAGCTTAGACTCTTTTACCAGCAGGTTTTCTGCTACAAAAACAAAAGTGGATGCAATCCAGATGGAGGTGGCAGAATCTTTGGCAGCAGCAAGTCAAGCCCAGCAGTCCTCAGTACAACTAATCAAAGAGAACTCATTGCTCAGAGCCTAACTGGAGGTAATTGAAGAATCAAGCCAGGACCATGAATATTAGCGTGGTTAGACTACCTGAAGGAAGTGAAAGGTACTCATTGTACTCGTGCATGTCAGACTGGCTGCCTGATTGGTTGGGTGCTGATCCAGAAGGGGAATCTTTAGAGGTTGAAATGGCATATAGTGTCACCCTCAGTGCAGAGCTAAAGAACAGGAGGGACCCTGGACAGTGCTAGTCCCACCTCCACAGGTCAGTATTGTAATTGCTGCAGCTTCCTCTGAGCAAGTTATACTCAAATACACAAACGTACCAATCAGTCCTTTCTTTGCTGGGGTCTCTATATTACATCTCCGATGCTCTGCAGAAGGATTAACCATTTGGACAGTTTTCTTTTAAGCAGCTCCCTAGCTAGTGAAGGCCCCATAAGGTGAAGTTGGCCCTGTGGCCTAGCACTGCAGAGTGGGTGTACTTTCTTGCAACAGACCCTGTGGATCTCAAATATGGACCCTCCTTTCCTGGTAGCCACAGTTGCCCAGTGCAGTGTCTGTTGAGGTGGTAAGCCACAACTGAGCATTCCAACTAGCTCCCTGGTTCAGTTCTGCAGGGAGTAGGGGGTGGAGTGGGCTAGTTCCGCCCCATCCTTACTACCTTGTGGATCCCGGTTAGGAACCCTGAAGCTTGCCTTAGTTCCCTCAAAAAATATCTAGCATATGGACTTATCTTAAAGTTAACATCTACAAAGACTCTTGGGAGAAGTCTTGGGGTGGCGGGATACTTTTGTGTAGGGCTGGAGTTTGCATTTTGGTATACTGCGTAAAGGGAGAGTTCTCTACCTTCTGTATCAACTGAGGCAGCTGTGTCATTTTAAGTTGCACGTGTCTCCATTAGCCCCAATGCTAACCAGTATTTCTGTTCCTTTGTCATCTTGGGGTGGGGAAGGGGACAATTAGAGCTGGAAAGCAGACTAATATGCAATTGTCAGAAGGCATGTATCTAAGTGGATAGGTGGGGAAGAGATCTCTTATGCCTCTGTCTTGTCACTAGGCAATGTGGAGCACAGGTGATACAGGGTGAGTAGAGTAGCCAGGTCTTTTTCTTACAGGCTTTGCTTTGCCAAGCCAGGTCCATGGTGAGCAAAACAGCCATGATAAGGGCTCTCTCAAATCAACTCAAGAAACCTGTCTGGTCAATTCTGATGGGCCTGTCCTTCCAGATATGGCACTGCCCAGATTCTCTGTGATACACCACCCTAAACTGGAGTGCAGAATTGGTAGGGTGGCCTTCGCTTTTCTATCTGAGCTTAACTGTGTTGTATCTTTACTAATTGAGAGGGTGGGATCATTTGAGTGTGTGGCTCTTAAATTCTTGGCTAGTCTGAGCTGCAGGATTGTGTAACTCTACCACCATCCAGGTTGTGGTTTAGACTTCCTGTAGGAGTTTATGAAGTGGCTGTCAACAATGGTGTTTGAGTTATGGCACTGCTCAGTGACAAAGCTTGGATCAAGGACTCCTCTGATCAATTAGTATTTAAACTGTTGCAACTCAGAGAAAAGCTGGTATTCAGACAAGAGATTTCAGTGGCCACTCAGTGGCTTGGTGGCAGAGCTACCATCTGCCATGCTGGCAACCCCTGTTTGCCAGGTAACTTGGGTTGCTGGGGGTCAGCTAAGGAGGGGGTGAGAGGATTGATCATCCAAGGGGCTGCTCTCCTCTTTTAGTGAAGGAGGTCTTGCCATCTTTGTTGGTGGCTGCCTCCTTATGGAGGACAAGTGGCAGTTCAGGTTAGAGTGATATGAATGGAGGGAGATGTGGGACTTCTGTAGCATGCGGGTACCTCCACATGTACATGCTGATGTGCATGCCCCATCAGGGGTGGGAGAAAGCACCTGGAGAAAAAATGGTAGGGCAGACAATAATGAAGCCCTGCCCACTGGATGTCTACCCATGTCACCATAAGGACCCCAAGCCCAGAGATCTGGATGCTTGTCACTGGGGGGCAGCCTTCCCCCTTCTGGCCCCACCACAGGGAGCAATCCATGGGACCCTAAGTGAGGCCAGGTAAGTCCTGGGAAGCTCATTGCAGTGGAGGGTGGTGGGGAGAGAGCTGAGGATGTAGCCTGCTCTGACTGAGAGTATAGAAACCTTGATAAAAAAGCAAATATTTCTGTGGCCAGGCACAAGAAAGGCCACATACTTGGCCTTGTCTTCACTATGGGGCTGGAGGTTAGCAACATCTCAGTGGATCTGCTCCTTTAGTTGGACTACTGCACCATACCATTTTGTGTGTGGGCCCCAATACTGCCATCTCCAGATGTAAAGGTCATCCAATACTGGGCTTAATTTCTGGGTTGTTTGGATGCCTCAGTCACAATAGAAGTCTCTTCAAGGGGTTGGGTGCTGCTGGTTGAGGCCTATAATTATGCATTGTTTGCCAATGTGAACTCTCTGGCAGCTGTTTGGTCCAGCATTGAGACCTTATGCTGAAGCATGTCTTGTTTTACAACAGAACATTGGTGAATATAGGTCCAAGGCTGGAAACTGGAGGACAAGTGAAAGACATTGTGAGTGCATGCAGACAAGCTTGCCCTAGAAGCTCACTTAGAAAACTACCAGGGAGTGTTCCACTAGGAAAGAATGAGTTGCCCAGTATTTTCAGGCCGCACATTCTCTTCTGCAGCGTCTTTTTCATTCTGACTGTCAGCAGGCCAGAAAATCAGCTAACCAGGAGAGATGCAAGCAGTTTACTAAGTCCTTTAAGAGCAAGGTTTTCAGTATTAAGGACCATATTTCGTCCACCACCAAGAGCAGTGGCAACAGGAATATAGTCTTGAGGCCACAGTGGACTGTAAGAGTATAGGGCAGTTCCACCTGGTGGACAAGGAAGTTTTCTATTAGGTGATCAATTTCTTGCATGCAGTCATGTGCAGTTTAGACCCTTCTCCAACTCAGCTGCTTAAAACTGTGGTTAGAATACTCACTCTTTGTGAGGGGATCATCAATGCCTCTTTGCAGGAGGTGTTCCTGTAAGCTCCTCATAAAGTGGTGGTAGTGAGGTCCTTGCTGCAGAAGCTATGGTTAATTATAGACCTGACTGCAGTGTTCCATTTTTGCCTTAGGATGATGGCAGAGTGGAGATAGAGCAATTTACTGACAGCCTAGAGAACAATGATGTCTGATTGGTCAGCATGCCTAGCATCATAAAAGATGCTGCTGCTCTGCCTCTTCCCTTCCAGTCATGTACCCGCTTGCTTCTCAGGCTATACTTACATTATGAATGGAACAGGATCACTGGGTGGATGATAGAGTTGTCTGGGAAAATCATGGATATTGGGCTCATCACAAATTATGGATCGGGGGTCAAGATGGGGGCCACAACATTTAAATGAAGGTACATTGGGGTCTTGTGGGGTGCATTTGGGAGGGGGATAGAATTTTCTCAAGCTCCCATCTCCTGGCTCAGTGCCTGTGAGATGGCAAGATTGTGTAAATATTTTATGTTTAATGGGGAGAGGGGAGCAACTGAGTTAGCTGGTTATAGGTTATTGATTGCCCCCACCCCAAATTATGGATTGGAGGTCAGTGGGGGAAGGGGGCAACTATTAATAAACCTGGTTTGGTGCCTGGGAGGACTCAGTCTTGGAAGGAGGGCTGGGTAATTGAAGAGGTGGTGTAGTTATGTGTTTGATACCATAAGGCATGATGTGGTTCTCTGCAAGTAAATGAAATAGTGAATAACCCTTACACCCTAGCCTGATTCACCAGCTATTTAACTGGCAGAAACCAACAGGCTAAGATGCATAGTATCATCTCCTCTTGCTTGCTATTCCATAAAGGAGTCCCTCATGCCTCAGAGTAGGACCCTTACTCTTTATGTTGTATATAAATGATCTCAGAGATAGCATTAAGGATGCTAAATTACATTTCTATGCAAATGATGCCATCCTGTATGTAAACAGCCACACTATCCCCCAATTAAGAATGAGCCAATGCTGAAGTTGTATTTGGTGAATGTGCTGAAATTCAGCACTTACACCCTCAATTCAGCCCAGTCAAATGTTTTGGCTCATTTCAGGAACACTTCTTCCTTTGGCCAGTTAAATAAAAGATAATACTTTTGCCCTTCCGAGGTTACCAAGGCTAGTCCTATGACCACCCCTTCACTCACCCTAGTTATTGCTCACTATTCCAGTCATTTTTGTATTAAAAATATTCTGACTTCTGGCATTATACTAGGTGCTAACTGTGTTTATTTTTAAATCTGATAAATGATCTAGGAGAGGGTGAAAGAGGTTGGAATTGACTGGGTATGTGAGTAGAGGTGGAGGAATACCACTTACCCCTATTTGTAGCCTGCTGAACCCAAATACCAAGGACCTCAAGTGTCTTTGGCCAAAGTATTGAAGCCAAACCAAAGACAGGGAGCCCAAATTGAAGTCTAACCAAAGTTGTCAATTTCCTCATTCATTCACCCTTACTCCCAAGCAAGCAACAAACCACAATGTGCCTTTGATGTCTTTCAGGGGAACTTGATAAAGAAAGGCTACCCTTTAACACATCTGAAGAAACCAATGATGTTCACTCAGAGAAACATAAAATCCTGCAGTCCATCTAAATTTTCTATCACTACCTTGTTGGGTGATGTATTGGTGATGGAATTCTCTTATAAGTATGTTGGCCTATAAATTGGCAATAAGCTGTCCCTCTCTAAAGACATCACTGAGCTCCACAAAAAGCTCAGGATAAGGTTGTTTTTTTTTACCAGCAGTAAACTTGTTTCTCCTATGAGGCCAGAAGATAACTCATGCAGGCCACTGTCTTACCGTGGCTGGATTATGGTGACTTTATTCACGTGAATAGTGCCCATTCTCCCTCTCTAGTCTGGATGTGCAATATCAGAGGCACACACCGTTGATAACTGGTCAGTACAACAGAATGACCACTGCTGCCTGTATGTGGCCACAGATTTGACCTCCTTGCCACCCAGGAAGATAAAGATCTTATAGCTTTGGACCTTCAAAGCCATAAAAGATGATCTGCTTTGTTTATACTGTAGCAAATTTATTTAGGAAGGTAGGCTCTGCATATGCTCTTAGAAGCACCCCATCTACTTTTTAGAACTCCCAAATACCTCACCCAGTTTACAGAAATGGCATTTGGCTGTAATGCACCCACACTTTGCAAGAAATTACAAAGTACAAAAAAGGTGGGAGAGATCTAAGCTATGGTGTTGTCAAAGCTCTGACTGAAACTCATTGTACTCCACAGAGAACTGCAGCTAGTAGCTATAAAAAATATATCTTAATATGTGATTTCCATAGTGTTCATCATCGTCTATTAATATTAGAGGTAGTGGAGCCAAAACAGGCAGTCAGGAAAATAATACAAAATTTAAAGAAGTAGCAGTTGTAACTTTTTATTTCTGAAGTATTTTTCTTTTTCCTTTTGCTCATTAGAAAGTATTCTATGTGAGGCATGGCTTGGACGCCGAGGAAGATGGCTACTTAAGCTAACAGCTCGATCCTCTGCTAAACCTATTTGAGCTGGAATGTTCTCATCCAGGGACAATCTCCTCACCTGAAGCCTAAATATGCCTCTTTAGCTTCTAACTAGCCGACTGGCGTGGGTCTTATTGCACTCGGGACTCAGTTAATTGTCATTTGGCACCGGTCCTCTCATGACCCAACCTGGATCTATGTAGGCTGTAAACACAACACGGCCTGGCGACTATCTCCCTATAACTGTACTGCAGCGGATCGCAATCTACTGCTAAATGTGGCCCTTGCGGTGAGTGTGTTGTCTGTTTCTCCTTGCCACCTCCAGATATCCACCGAGGACTCACCTCTGCTCCTTCATGGTCTCCTCCAAGTTCTCCTCAGATGGACTGGCCACTGCTGTCTTGGAGCCCTCCTCTCAGTCACTCAATTTGGGCAGCTCCCTTCAACATACAACAACCCTGCTTGAAACATTACTCTCCAGGGTGGACTCTATATCAGCTACTCTAGCTGGCACAGTGGCCGAAGTTCGTGTTCTTAATGATAAGATGGATGTGGTGGAACAAAAAAATGGAGGACTTAGAACTAAACCAGGCTAGAATTTTACAGTGCTTCAAGGAGCATGATGATAAATTAGCCACACTCTGGCAAAGGGTAGAGGACCAAGAGAACCATGGGCGATGCAACTGCATCAGAATCCTTGGTATTCCCAAGGGGTTGGAAGGCCCTAACATCGAGTGATTTTTAAATGATGAAATTCCCAAAATGCTGGGGGACAGGTGGCATGGCCCAATAGAAGTGGAGAGAGCACACCGGATTCCTTGTGGGCCTCAATCTACAAATTCGTCGCCATGACCCATTATAGCCTATATACTTAAATATTCTACCAAAGAAAGGGTACTAAGAGCAGCCAGGGATAGAGAAGAAATCATATGGCATGGGGTGAAGATATCCTTTTTCAGGGACCTTTCTGCTGAGGTGGCGGCCTGAAGGAAAGCCTTTATCCCTATCAAAAAATTCCGCCACAACAAGGGTTCAAGTATGGCTTTCTTCACTTGGCTTACCTGTATGTCTCCAGGGAAGGGATGGACATAACAGCTGTAACAATTCAAGAGGTTGAAATGTGGGTGACCAAATACTGGCCTCAGTTATCCTTAAAAACTTCAACTCCCAGGAAGCTTTGGAGCCCAGGACAGCATGAGCACAGGAGGGGGAGCCAATTTACTGGCAGCAGCTCCCAAGGGGACCAGGTTAAGGACCGGACAGTCCTGCGATCAACTGCATCCGTCAGGCCTCCTTTCCCCACGATATCAATGGGTATGGTAAACAACAACTTCAGCATGCAGCAAAACCTGACAGCCACCTCTCTTCTTCCCTGACCACAACAGGGCTCAGGCCAAGCAACGTGGATTCATCACCAGTCACATAGCAACCACAATTCAGCCTCTGAAGGGCCGGAGACAGCCCCACCGGCCAAACAAACCAAGGATGATCTCCTTCCTGGAAGCCAACTTGAAACCATGGACATCCCAGATGATCTTCTTATGGAAGCAGCAGCCACTACCTCCTAGGCAGACCTTCCCTCAGAGATAGATGATCACTCAGACCTCGTAACATTGCCGGTCAAGCCAGGTCTGCTAACAATTGCTGAAGCACTTTTTAAGGACCTGCAGAGTACAACTGCTCATTTAAATTCCATGGGGGAACTGCACCACCGGACTGATCTGTTTAAGTCCTCATATAATTTACTTTTTTATATATGTTTAAGTTCCCCTCTCTAATATTATACCTAGTGCCTGCAGGAGTTCATAATTGTGTAAGTTGTTGGGGGGGGGGCTTGCCACCCACCGATGCAATATTGCCTGATTCCCCTGCACTAATTACTAAAGGGTACATTATTGTGGACTTAGTAGAGAGGTTTAGGGTGACGCATCGACAAACTTCCGCATCATTACTAGATGGCCACCCTTCTGCACCCTCCTTGAAGGCTGGGCTATCCATTGTAAAGGAGCTGCATTACCAGCGTGTGGATGCTCATTTTGCATTCATGAAGCCCTCTACTAATGTGTAGCCAACCCAGCCATACCTTGCCCTGACCCTCCTCCTTCTGCTTGCGGGCATTCCGCTCACTCGGAAGGGGCTTTTTAAAGCGACAGGACTATAGTTGCTATTCTTTTATGCTTTGAGTTGTGCTTGCCCTGAAAGTTAGGCTCTTTAATGCTTTGAATCACTGAACTAAACACCCCTCCTTCTACTTCCATCCTCCCTGTCCCTCCCCCTTCCCTCCCTTCCCTCCTCTGTCTCTCACCTCCCCCAGATGTCCCACTTTCTAGCTTTATCAGGTGGGGGTGGTAGTCTACAACTGTGGAATTGTAGCTGGGGACTGAGTTTCGAAACACTTACCGGTTAAACTCCTAAACCCCCATTTTAGATACTTGGATAGTACGGCTGTGCAATTCCCCTCTTAACAGTGGAGAACTAGCACCTGCGTGTGTAACTCAGGTTACCCATAGCTTATTGTTCCTACAACCTCTTACAGATTTTGTTAAGATTGTTATTGATGGATTGATAAATACATTGTTATGTTCACCTTTGAGCAGATTTTTTTTCTTGAATTTGCTAAGTATTGCTATATACACCTGTATTGATTGTTAATTGGTACACTGCATTCACCTGCTCTTTTTATTAATAGGTCATCACAGCTGTGTCTCTATTTGGCCAGTCTACTCTGATCTCTCTCTCTCTCTCTCTCTCCCTGGCTGATTTTCCTTTTCATACCTCAGGTACTCTTTCTGCTCACATCTGTCCTTCTCTACTGGATCCCTGGGGTGAGTACCTCCATATCTATTTCCTTCAGGCATAGTCATGCAACACTCCAGGATGGAAGTTAAACTCATCTCATGGAATGTAAAGGGACTGAACCACCCAACAAAATGGTCAGTGGTCCTTAAGCACCTACACTTCTTGCAGGCGGACATTGCACTTATTTAAGAGATGCATCTCACTGCAAGAAATGTACTGTGGTTCAAAAAGTCCTGGGTGGGGTCAGAATTAGCTAGCTCAGCAGCGAACAAATCTAAGGGGGTAGCTATTCTAGTTCAGAAAACGTGCCCATGGACAGACGACAAAGTGGTCACTGATGCTCAAGGCTGCTGGATAGCGGCTAGGTTTTCTTACCCAGGGAGCCATGCGCTGTTGGCCAATGTTTATGGACCAAATGCGGACTCCCCAGTACTTTTCTTGGACCTCAACCAAGCCCTTGAATCCCTTTCCACAGGATACCTCAACATTCCTATTATGATAGGTGGGGACTTTAACCTAACCTTAGATATTTTTTTGGATAAATCCAAACTGACTCCCCAAACACATCCTAAAGCGGTGTTTACACTGCAGAAGGTAACGAAGGAGTGGGGAATGACTGCTATATGGTGGAGAGACCACCCCACGGGGTGAGACTACTCCTTTTTCTCTATGGTACATACCACCTATAGCCACATAGACTTCTGGCTGGCTAACTCCCCTGCAGCCCAGGACATTGTTTCCTCAAAAATAGACAATATTCTTGTCTCTGACCATGCCCCTGTTTCTTGTACATATACACCTTCAGAACAAAGTGGATCAGGCGCCAGGTGGTGCTGTAACCCCTTGCTAATCAGGGACCCTTCATTTCAAGCAATGGTACAGAGCACTGTTCAAGATTACTTTGCTAATAATAAGGTCACAGATACCACCCCTGCTATGGTCTGGGAAGCATTGAAAGCTGTTTTGAGGGTCATATCATAGCATATGTGTCCCAAAGAAACAAGGCTAGAAGGGCCGACCTGAATCACCTCCAGGTTGAACTGTCAGTGCTAGAGGCTAAGTTTAAGTCATCCACAGCAGGTAGGCCTGACCCAATGAACCTACGAAACATAGTTGGTCTAAAATACTGCATTAATGCAATGCTGCACCAAAAGGCGGCATGACTGATGGCCAGGACCAAACATGCTTATTGAGAAGGGGGAGATAAGGGAGGTAAACTCCTAGCATTTCAGTTAAAGAAACAACAAGCTGCCTCCCACATACATGCCCTTAGAAACCATAGAGCGAAAGTGGTCACCAATCCTAAACAGATCAATGAATGTATGCAACAATTTTACCAGCAGTTGTACCAGTCACATACCTCCATGGGGCAAAATCAACTGGAGTGCCAACTGAGGGATTTCTGCTCTATAGCCGATGTCCCCCAACTGGCAGAACATATGAAGGTAGCACTGGACAAGCCCTTCACCAAGTCAGAGCTGCGGTTGGCATTATCCCAACTCGCTAGAGGTAAATCCCCAGGGCACAATGGCATGACCACTGAGCTGTATCAACTCATGAGCTCCGAGATCAGCACTACACTGCTATCTGCTCTCCAGGAGGCCCATGCGACTGGTATCCTCCCACCTACCATGCGAGAGGCTCTAATCACCTGCATCCCCCAAAAATTGGATGATCAGTTGAACTGCGCCGACTATCGTCCCATATCCCTAATATCGGTGGACAATAAAATTGCAGCCAAGATGCTTGTTAGTCAGATGAAGGATGTTCTACCCTCCATAGTGCACCCGTCACAGGTTGGGTTTACCAAAGAGAAGAGCTGCTGTTGATAACAATCGATTGGTTCTCAACCTTAAGTGGCTGGCCCTGCACTCCCCCACCCCCATGGCTGCAATGGCGGTGGATTTCTCAAAAGCTTTGGACTCAGTCAAATGGCCCTACTTACATGCGGTACTCTGACTTTATGGTTTTGGCCTGTACTTCAGGCAGTGGATCCTAGTACTGTATAATGAGCCCCTCGCCCATATCCTAACCCATAAAGACATATCTCCACCCTTCCCACACAGCGAGGTACCTGACAAGGGTGTCCGCTCTCACCATTGTTATTCATGGTGGCACTGGACCCCCTTACTCAGAAACTACAGACTACCAAAGAGATCAAGGGTATACAGGTAGGAGAGCACTCATACTTGATGGCCTCCTATGCGGACAACTTACTCCTTACGTTTTCCCACCCACAGGATTCCCTGCACCCAGTTCTGGAAATACTGCGTACATTCACCCAATTGTCTGGCCTACAAATCAACCAAAAAAAAAGATAGTGTTACTGCTGTAAATGTAGCCTGCTCCAAAGACTGCCTACAAGGCTTGGGGCTTTCCTGGGCTCCCAGTAGCCTCTCCTACCTGGGTATCCATGTACTGTTCAACTGGGAGCAGATTGAATCCAGAGACTTCTCTCCCCTTCTAGTCCAACTAACTATCGAAGTATCCCACTGGCGCCAACTCAATCTCTCCCTTCCAGGGAAAGTTGCTGCGATTCATATGCTCCTTTTACCCAGAGTAGCATATTTTTTCAACAATTTACCCATTGCCCTGTCAGATAAGGTCTTTCACCCACTCAACAGGCTAATATCCCAATTTCTCTGGGAGGCAAGAAGCTGCGGTGGAGCATTCATAAGTTACGAGCCACTGGTCTCAGGGAGGCCTTGAACTTCCCTGGCTACAGGGTTACCACTGGTCTTTCCTCTCAGCTCAGGCAACCAAATGGTTTGTCCCTACACTCTCTCTTCCTGCATTATGGGTATAGCTAGAAGCCCAAATTTTGCAAGAGACTCCCCTTAGTTTACTTCTGACCTACTCTCCAGTGCCCCTGAACGTGCTCACACCAGTCATAGTCGAAACCAAGAAAGAATGGTTCCGTCTTAGGACTGCAGCCAAGACCAAGAAATCAGCATACTTGCTACCATTCAGGTATCTCAATTTATGGCATAATCAGCTCCTAATGATGGACAATAAACCATTTAACTAGCTGTCGTGGGACAAGAGCAGGATACACATAGTCCAGGACCAGTACTTACCCAATTCCACCACACTCAAGTCATTTGAACAGCTCAAACCCTGCTACTCACTCCAGCCCCAGGATTTCTGGAAATTCTTGCAGCTCCGTACTGCAATACAGTCCCTTAGCTGGTCCCATACAGCCAATCCAAAATGGCTGTGGCTATCCACACTGCATCTAAAGCCTTCTTCCTGGGGTCTAGCTGCTAAGTTCTACAGTATCTGGCATGAGGTGCAACCTGGCCACACAGAAGCCTGCAGAATTGCATGGAGCAAAGACTTAAATTGCCCCATCACACCAGAAGCATGGTCCCATTGCCTGCACAAGGCTCACTCCACCTATAAAGATGTTAAGAGCCAATTGATCCAGCACAAGATTCTCCTTCACTGGTATCACACTCCAGCAGCCCTCCACAAATGGGGTATCCTCTCACATTCTGAATGTTGGAGATGTCAGAAGAGTCCGGCCAACATCCTGCACCTCTTGTGGCAATGCCCTGCTCTGGTCTCCTTCTGGTCTACAGTAACAATGGACTGTTCTGGGGTCCTGGGACAGCCTATTGATCTCTCCAATCCTATGTTCCTATTGGGTGACACTACCTCTCTGAAACAGATTGAGCCACAGCAACGGAATTGGATTCTGGCAGCCCTCTTAGAAGCCAAATGGCTCTTATTGATGACCTGGTGGCAACCATCCCCTGCTGCCATTTCCATATTGCACTCCACCCTAGCCAGACTTGCCACTTTTGAGAGGCTCACTTATGTCACCAGAGGACAACTCTTGTTGTACCACCATAAATGGGAAGCATACTTTAACTCAGCCCTTTGCCCGAGTGCCACTCCCCCCACCTAATAATCCTCCTACTTAGAAAGATTGCAAAGTTTAGCTCCCAAATGTTTAGCTCCGTAGTTAGGATTTATATGAAGATTATTGCATACCCAATCTGCATGCTTGAACCCTTCCACACTAGCTCACACCTTTACTACCTTCTTCCACCTCTGTCACTTTCTGACACAATACTGGACTTGGCCCAAGGTGTCAAATGATAGATTTGTTTATGTTGACAATTAGACCCTATGTCCTGTACTCTGTTCCCTCTGTACAGGTTAATGAAGCAGTGAACAGTTGATCTAAAGTTTACTATACTGACTGTATTGAATGATATGGAACTATAACCCTGAGATTTTTATAAGCTGAGATAACAGCTATGTGTAAACTTTCTCCTGGATGATTACAGTTACCTATGTTTGCAGTGAGAACATTATATTATGTGTCTAAATATGTATGATCCAATGTTTCTGGAATGGACCTAATGAATAATAATAAAAATTATTCTATGATTAAAAAAAGAAAGTCTTCTATGTGATATTATACCATGGACTCAAAACAAAAGACACAATCCTGTGTTTTAATTGGCTGGCTGGCACCTTTCTGCCGTGGTAAATCCTATGATATACCCACGGCAAAGGTGCCAGTCATCCACAGCTCTCAAATTCATCCAACCCCTGAACTCCACAGCCAAAAGCCACCATGTTTAATCCCTGCTAAACTGTTGTGAACCTCACTCGTGCTGTGAACTCAAATCTGCAATCACATCTGCAACCCCTGTCAGCACTTTAAAAAAAAAGTCTCTTTAAACTCATTCTCCTGTAGCCACCACAGAAGGGGACTGACATACATGAGGACCTGTTGTCATGCAGAGACAAATTCTTCTAGTGGTTCATGGACTCACAGAAAGAGTGGCAAGAGCAGGAGTGTGGCACCTTGACTGAGGGGCAGCAATGTGGGTGAGAACACCAGTCCAGCATGTCTATCCGTTGAAGTTGAAAGCGCAATGACTGTGCCACTGAAAAACAAGATCACCGTCCTTTACCAGCCATACCTGGAAGTTGTAAACAGAACCACGATCTCTGGTGCCCTGCTCTGTAGCCCACTCGTAGCGCTAAAAACATCCCGCTCTCTACAGCCCGACAACTGCTTGGAACCTATTCCCAAGGCTTGAGAAGACAAATTTTAAAAAAAATGAACAAGCCTTGTATTCTGTCTCTCTCTGTTGGTCACCAGCAGCACACAACAGAAAATGTTCACACTGGCTAGCTCCCTCGCGGAATAGACGCTTTAAAAAAAAAAAAAACTCACTCTGTGAGCTGCACTCCATTGATCTCTCGCTTCCTCTCCTTTATTACAGCCCTCTCTTTCTCTCTCATGTTACAACCTGAAACGAAAAAGGCTTCAAACTTAAAAAACAAATATATCTGTGTCTGTCTGTTTTTTTTTGTGGGGGAGACTATCAAGAATGTCAGCCACTCATCTACCCAATGTTTCACCTACCACCAGGGAATTATTTTTTTGGGTACAACAATACATTCAATAAAACCTATTTAAACTATTAAAGCACTGCATTTTTCTTTATTTTTTTAATGCAAAAAATGAACAGAAACATTGTATAATCGCAATAAGCCACTCGGGGGTGTGGGTTATCGGGGGATTTACCACGGCTGGTGAGGATTTACCTACTTGGCTGCGCCTCATGAGCAAACCATGCCAGCCGTGGTAAATCCCCCAATAACCCACACCCCCTTGTGGCTTATTGCTTAAATATTGCGCTGCATGTGTGGAACAGCTCTTAGCCTGGAAGCTGATATATCGTTCCCCCCCCACACACACATACTTCATTATCAGCATTGTGATGTCACTGACAGTGACATCATAGGTGACTGATCTGGCAGTTACGGAGTGGCTGTTCCTAAGCAGCAGTGATGTCATAGTCAATGAGGTCACAAATGCTGATGAAGTAGTGGGGTGAATAGAGCTAGTTATGTAAGCTGCCAGGCAGAGTGCTGTGACACATATCACACCTAATAACATGAAATGGAATTTATATTGGTAAAACAAATAAATAAAAATAATATAAATGGTGTTGGCTTCCAGATAAGTGCGAGACGTTGGCAACTTTTGTTGTTGTTGTTATTTAATATATTGGAGGGGAAGGAAGGGTGGGAGATAGATGACTAGGGTACAGGAAGGGTGACCAAAGGGCTGGCTCTGGCCAACTGGAAAGTTTTATGCCTGTGAGGTTTAAGGTTTTTTCACCATTTGAACCGTGGTGATCTTTGCTTGGTTTGAAGTTCAGATTTCACACTTTCATACTTGTGGAGGTTTTCAAAACACTAAAAACATGTTAGTATTTTCACGTTTCATATTAATTAATGAATTAATGTCTTTGTACTACTTATACTACTTACGTTTTGCACATACCAGAAAACCTTTGTGGTTACGGCATGCCGATAAGAAAGACATTATATTAAACTTATGACTCTGTAGATATACTACATCCATGGACATAGCCTAGTTTAAAATGTTCATGCAGTCTGAGAATATAAAAGACAGCATTTTCCTTTCTCAAGAGGTCATGGGGTAAAAAACGATGGGCAAGATTCACAAATGTCCCAAAATACTTGCAGCTGTGGGAAAAACCTGGTACAAGTTGGTTGCCACTTGCAGATATGCAGGTTTCCTGCAACTACAGGTATTCACTAAGGTGGAGCCAAATTACAGCTTGCTCCATGATTTGCAGCAGCTTGTGGGTAGTGTTGCTTGGGAAATCCCAGCAGTTGCAGAAAACTGTTACCACCGGTGGGACCAACCATAACTTCTGCTGCACCTTCTGCAGCTGTGAATTTCAATTTCTGCAGCTGCAGGGATTTCAGTCCACAACTGGTGTTGTGGTGTGGGACTACCACATATTTGTTAAGCTGACCCAATGTATGTTTTTAGGCTCTCCTCACCTATGTTAATTATGTCTCTGCATCTACATAAATTGGTAGCAGTCATTTCAACAAATTACCTCTTGAGATTATCTGAGATTCCAAGAGAAAAAAAAGGTTTTCTACCTGCAATGCAAGCAGTCTCATAGAATCTCTGTGGCGATCTCTTGAAATTTTAGAAAATAGTTTGCTTAACCAATTGTTACTACCGTACTAACCTCTCACATATCTTGCTCCAATAATCCCCAAAGGTGTGTCAGCCATCTGGACCCAGTGTTCATTGGGACTGTCCAGTTCTCCTTGCAGAAGTGGTCTTCCCAGATAAATTAAAAGATGCACTGGTGAGTCCTCTTCTGAAAAAAATGTCACTGGACCTGAATAACCTGGTGAATTACTGACCAGTCTCTAACCTACTCTTCTTTGGCATGGTTATTGAGAAGGTGGTTGGATTGTGGCTCAAGGCAGACCTCACTGTATTTAACATCTATGAGCCTCTCCAGTATGGATTTAGTTACAGGCATTGCACTTGGACTGCACTGGTCAGGGTGCAAAATGACCTCTTCAGGGAGAGGGATAGAGGAGAATGGTCAGTTCTCATTGTCCTTGACTTTTCTTCAGTCTTTGACACTGTAGACCATGGGGTGCTGTTGGATCATCTGATGGAATATGTAGGCTTAACTAGCAAAATCATCTGCTGGTTTGAGCCTTACCTCAAGGACAGGACACAAAGGGGCATGTTGGGAAATTTCTCCTAAATCCTAGTGTCACTGCCTTGAGGTGTTCCCCAGGGGTCGGTTCTCTCACCCATTTTGTTTGCACTGTTTATGCTTTACCTGGGAGGGTCATTAGATGGTATGGGCTAGAGCTTCACTGCTATCCAATTGATACCCAGGTGTACCTGCCAGTTGCACCCGGGATGCTGGGTACAGTGGATGTGCTTAATTGCTTTTCTGATATCCAGGACTGGATGTAATTGAACTGGCTGAAACTCAGCCCCAACAGGACTGAAGTATTGGTAGTCAATTCAGGTTATAAGGGGAGAGTGGCAGCTCCTGAGAATGAGACTGGGCTTGGGCTTGGTTGCCACAAAGGTGAAAAATTTGGTGGCCATTCTGGATGAAAGGTTAATACTTGAGGCTCAGTTGTTGGCAGTAGTCCAGAATGGCTGTTACCATCTGAGGAACATCAGCCAGATTAAAATATTGATTCCCCCAGGGACCAGTTGCTGCTAGTACATGCATTTGTGACATCTTGGCTTGATTACTGCAATGCTGTTTACCTCAGGGTCAGTAGGGGTACTCTAAGGCACCTGCAACTGGTGTAGAATGCAGCAGCTAGGCTACTGACTGGCATTTCAAGGATGTGTAACGTTCTTGCTGCTGTGTGAACTGCACTGGCTTCCAGTTAGGTGGCATATCTCTTTTAAAGTTGGGCTAATATCTTACAAGGCCCTACATGGGTCAGGTCCTGGCTACCTGTTAGGTTCCCTCCTTCTCTATGTGTCCTCCTGCCCTCTCTCTGCTCCACTGAGGTGGGCCTCTTAACTGTGCTGAGAGCTTAGCTACAAACCTTAGGGACCAGGCCTTCAAGGTGGGTCACTCAGGGCTCTACAATTTGCTCCCAAGAGCCATCAGAGTGGACCCCCTTAGTGGAGGCCTTCAAGAGGGGGCTAAAGACATTTTTATTTTATCAAGCTTTGGGGAAGTGATATTTTTCCCTCATTTGCTCTTCATCCCAGTTGTGTTATTTATTTCAACTGCCTGAGTGTGTCTATGTATTTATTAACCTGTCTACTGCTACTGCATTTCTTATTGAAAGGCACCCTGAGCCTCCAAGGAAGGGTGCCATTAGAAATCAAATTTACTTACCTACAAAAGTTGCTTCATGTTAGTTGTTTTAAGTGAGGTAACTGTGACAGTGGCAACAGTTCTTAAACTAAAGAAGCCATCTTGCTCCCTTCATTTAGAAGCACAATTGCAATACACTCTTTAATGATGCTCTGCTTGTCTGCATTCTATAGATATATCCACTCATAAAGGTCTGCAGAACAGTTTTACAAATGCAGACAACATCCACATGAGAGAGAATGAACTGTTTTTAAATATTTTTTGAGTCCTTCATATCATCTGAGAATCTGACCCAGAGGAACCCTCTGGAGCCCTTTGAATAAGTAAAGTAAGTTGCTGAAGACCTGAAGGGACTTCATTTCAAGAAGACATAACATTTATGAATAGGTAACTCGAAGGCATCACTGAATTGGATAGGATTTTGTTACCTAAATTTAGCTAGCAAGACTATGAAAACAAATTACAGTGAACATGCCTTGTAGTGCTTAGCATGTTCTTCTGAGCTAAAAATAACATGATATTTTAATAATTTGGAAGCACGAAGAGGCCTGGGGGCCACAGAGGATAATGAAAGGGCAGAGTACAGTACCAGTCTCTTCCACTATAGGAGTAATACTTGCTCTTTGCTCTGTTATTCCTGCAGAACATACTTAGTGTTAAAAGCTTTCAGTTAAATAAGATTGATTCAGAGCCCCTTGAGCCTGTAGGTTTAGTTCTGTTCTGAATGTCTATCCAGTTAGGTTATTATAGCCAGCATTCTTTAACTAGGTAATATTCTGTTCATTAGTATTTATTTTGTTGGTATTACACAGCTCAATGAAATTATTTATTTATTTAGTAATTAATTTATTTATGTATAGGTAATTTATAGCAGATGTTTTAATTAAAGTAGTTATTGGTGCCTGCTTTGTTTTATTCTGTTCTCTTGTAATAGTGCCATGAGCCTCCAGGGAATGGCATCAAAAAGAAATAAAGCTACTACTGCTATTACCGCAATTCAGTTTGACATGCCCTATCTATTTATTGAAACTAGGGAAACACATGGTGAATAGTAACTTGTTCCCAGTGGTGTCCTGGGGAGGCCAGAAGTGACAGTGGTGGTAATTCATGTGTAGAATAATTTGTGCTGTCATTTTGCAGTATAACAAATTACAATTATTAACAACAAATACACACATTATTCTGAAATACTCATCGATCTGAAGCATAAACTGAGATACTAAATGGTAGATATATTTCTGAAGGGGAAGTAGAGGACAGTGTTGAAGTAGTCAAGCTCACTTCTTGTAAAAAACAAGTTAAGACTTTGGGTCTGTTTTTTTTTTAATGTGTGACTCCTGCTAAAAATGGCACAAATCAACAGCAACACCCTGAGCCTTGGGGCATATTTGTCCTCAGTTTTCAAAGGGGCTGCGCTTGTGTATTTACTCTATGGGCAGACCAGACACAATTATATTATTTGAGTGATATGTTCTACACCTTTGGATGAATAACCAGTCATTTGCTGAATAATAACAATAGTAATAATCCCTTTATTTTATACTGCAGCTTTCTTGCTGAGGCAACTCAGAGAGCAGTACAGTAAATACATAAAAACTAAACACAGCATCATACCGACTAAAAAAGGAAACATCAGCAGTAACCAAAGCCTTCCAAATAGAATCACCTTCAGGTTTTTGTTAAAAATACTGACAGGGCCTGCCTGCTGCCTTTGTATAGTGCTTTCACTTACCACATGGGGGACACAGGTTCACAACTAGAGTCAAGGGTTTCAACATTGGACTGGCAAAAAAAAATATGGTGTTCCAGAAGGTTTTCACTTGTCTTTGTTATGGCAGGTTGCTTCTGGTGGAGCATGGCTATTAGAGATGTTGCAAAATTACATTTTGCCAGTGAAATTGGCACAAAATTGGCAATTTCACCAAGCAAAACCTTTTGCAAAACTCTGCCATTCAGCTACATTTTTTGCTGGGTGCGAAATTGTGAAATTTCACCCATGAAATGCAAAATTTCACCATGAAATGCACAATTTAGCCAAATTTCACCTGGATTTCACCAACTTTCACTGAAATTTTGCTGTTTTGTGGGAAAAATGTCATATTTCGTGGGTGAAATTTCACATTTCAGCTACATAATTTCACATTTCGCACCCCCAAAATATTTCACGAAATGTGCGAATTCTGTGAAATATTTTGTAGAATGAAATTTTCTAATTTTGCACATCTCTAATGGCTTTCCAGTGGGAGAAAGAGACCCATGGGTAGGAATGAATGGTCCATTAAAACTCATTACTTCCAGTAGCCTTCATATGAAATACGAACTATCCAGTGCTTAACCTGACACAAAATGGCTGACCAGGAGCTAATGAGTTAAGTTCACCTGCCATTAACACCAAGCTGAATGCTGACATGCTTAAACCACCAACAACTTAGCTTGGAAAATATTCACTGGCTCTCCTTTCTGGGTCAACAAAAAAGAAAACAGCAAAGCAAGTAAACAGTTTTGTCTTGTTGTCTTTCTATGGTCGACATTTTATACAGTTCTCTTCATGGAACCAGAGATGGGGAGTTTTAAGTACTGTACTGTATGTCACTGCATGCATTCAGAACTCTGATCTAGCATAACAATATTCATAGCTTTGACTCCATGACGCAACATAGTTACAACTCCAAATTCATGATTATGCAAAGAGAGCTGTATAGAATATTGCCCATAAAGGAAAGCAATACAAAATACATTTTTTAACTTAAACTTGTTTTATGGAACAGTACAGTTAAATATGTATAATTTTAGGACTAGGAATGTACAGTCCCCCTACCAAGATGAAGTGCAATATCACAGTTTTAGAGAGTGATATCCTGCAGTATACAGCAGGAGTCAAATGTAATCCAATAGTAATCACTCTTGTTTTATAATACAGGAAATTGTGATGTCTATTTGAAATTTTCTTCCTGGCTGACAGTACTGTAATTTTTGAAAATAGAAAAAAAATGCAAACACCTACACATTTGAAATAATATCCTGTCTCCTATAAAGGCTACAAAATATGTGGCTGCTATGATGGCAGCCTAAACCATACCACTCCTCAACAGTGCTGCATAATCAGTATCCATCTTACAGTTTTATACAAGTTATGTTGGCAATCATGATGGCCGACATCACCCTGGATTATACAGCTTGTGTCAGAAGGGTTATCAGAGTCAAACCAACCAATAAAACATCACAAATTATTGGATTCCCCAAATAATGAGGAAAGAAAGGCTGGCAAGTGGCATCAAATCCAGTGCTGAAAGAGAACTCCAGCCTCCATGAACTTTTTTTTAATTAAATATACTTTATTGAGTTTAAATGTACAAACAGCATAAACAAGCACTAAGAAAAGAAACAAACAAATAATGCAAAGAATACCAACTATACAATACCTGTCCCCCCAACCCAACATTCCACTTCCCCATGGAGACCATTAGATAACACAGATTTGAACAAAGAGAAACTGCCTTTAGGAAGTAATAATATCAGCAGCTAGTAAAGAAAAGAACCGTATCATACTTCTGATAAGGGAGCTGCATTGCAACTCAAAACAGAAACACCATAAAAAGAATAGACACAAAATTAATCCACTGTGCAGCTCCAAGGGAAAGTTAGAGAGAAAATAAAGTATATAACCTACCTCATTTCTTATCATAACCAACTATCCTATTATGAAAGCTGGCTTTCATTCTTTCAAGGCATACATTATACAACAGCTGATTTAGCCATTCTGTGTATGAAATATCCACTTGGTCCTTCCAGTGGTGACGTATCACTTTTTTCATGGAGAGGGAAATCATAGACATGTGTTATCTCCGTTCTTTGACCTTGACATTAGAGTAAACACCTAAGAGGCGTATTTCAGGCATGAAATGATCATCAAAGCCAAGAAGAGGATCCATCTGATGTTTGATCTTGTCCCATAAAGGATCAACTTTTGGACAATCCCACAAAATATGAAATAAGGACCCTTCTGCTTGGCCGCACTTAGTGCATGAAGAAGATGTTAATTTCCTCATTTTGGCTAACTTGACAGGAGTGAAGTAAATATTGTTCAATATGTAAAATTGAGTAAGCTGGAGCTTATCATTTTTTATTATACAGGTAAAGGTCTTCCCAAATAAGTTTCCAATTAAAATTCAAAGTGGGAAACAAAGAGGACCAATAATGGGAACATCCTGTATGTTCTGGGAATAATTGAGTGTACAGAATAGTTGAGATCTGGGATATCGAGTGGACCTGCCAAGCAAAAGTATGGAGTTTATGGAGAAGTTTCCCCATAGTGGTGGATCATGAAGCTGTGCCAAACCAGCTAATCACTAGATGTCAAATTTGGTAAATCTTAAAGATATATTTAGGTGAAAGGCGAAAAAGCCAGAAAAAATCTGGGCATGTTTATAGCCAGTTATTGGAGAGAAGATCATAAATTCTCTTCCCTTCCAGTTGAGGAATACCCTCAGGAGTCAACAACTTCCCAGCCAGTTTAAAATAAGGATTGTAACACAATGGTTGGGAAATATCCCTAAAGTTGTCATATTGCAGGGCTTTGCACAACTAAGTGTGCACCCTCAAAGAAGTAAATATAACAGAGCCTCAGAGCTGGGACAGAAGTGACTTATGGGTATAAATAGAAGGCTTTCAGGTGAAAGCGTTGGATCCCTAATCATAGACCTTTCTAACTGGAGCCAAATGGGAATATAGAAGGGTTCTCCTTCCATCAGAGGGGTAGCAGTCCACCTGATGTACTTGGACAGGTGACTGGCCACATAGTAAATGAATAAATTCAGTAACTTGAGACCTCCTGATTTCTTCGGTGCCCCCAAATGTGTATAGGCCTGTCTTGGAGTTTTCTTCCGCCAAATAAAATGGGAAACAATGCCATGAGCCTTCTGAAACCATCTATGAGGAAGAAATAAGTTTAATAGGTGCAGAGGGTAAAACAACTGGGAGAGTCTGTTCATTTTAATAACACTGACCCTACCCTGAAGGGAGGAAGGAAGCGCGAACTGTCTGTTTGGACCCTGCTGGATAGTGGTAAGCAGGTCTTTGAGGTTTAATTTTTTCATTAGGGTAGGGATCTGAGCTAGTACAATCCCCAAATATTTAATTTGGGTGGCATAAGTAAGACCTAGGCCAACAATCTCTGACTTAAAAACCTTGACATTTAGAGGCATCAGTATGGTCTTACCTAAGTTGAGCTTATAGTTAGAATATTTACTATATTTTTGTATAAGGGTTAGCGCCGCAGGAATAGAGATAGTACGGTTGGAAATGTATAGCAAAATGTCATCAGCATATGCTAACAGTCTAAGATTGAAGGGGCCAATCTGTATGCCCTGTATTTGGGGAGACACCTTAAGGCAACGTAATAGCAGTTCCAAATATAGGTTAATCAATAAATGGGACAATGGACGACCCTGCTGGGTACCAGAACCCAACAGAAATGTTGAGGACAACATTCCATTACAATATATCTTCACAGTAGGATGGGGATACAGCATCTGGATCCACTTAAGAAAAGTGGAGGGGAAACCGAAAGCCCCTAGGGCTGAAAACAAAAAAGGCCAGTGTACCCTGTCAAATGCTTTTTCTGCATCAAGGGAAACCAGAGCTATACGTTGGATAGCTTCCCTGGATGTGGAGATAATGTAGAAAATCTTCCATAGATGGTCTGTTGAAGACTGGGATCTCACAAAGCTCACCTGTTCCTGGCTGATCAGACCTTCCCAAACTTGGGTAATTCTATTAGCCAGAATTTTCACAAAAATTTTAACATCATAATTCATAAGGGATATGGGACGGTAATTAACAACTCTATCTGGAGGCTTCCCCTGTTTGGGTAAAACCACAATTATGGCCTCTAGCAGGGAAGGATCTGAGAGCCCGTAACTGCAGAAATAAGAATAGACCTATTGAAGCAGCAGAGCTAATTTTTTAAGAAATATTTTGTTGAAGTTAGATGGAAAGCCATCAGGCCCCAGAGCTTTATCCAAAGATAGACAGTTAATGGCATCTCAAATTTCTTCTTGGGCAATGGGCCTGATAAGAAAATCCTGTTGGGCCAAAGTTAACTGAGGAAGGAGGGTGTCAGCTAAGTAAACTAATGTATCAGAAATGGAAGGTGAACTGGTAGGGGCACTGTATAGCTGCTGGTAGTAGAGTTCAAATTCCTTAACTATCACTTTAGGGGATATTTTGAGGGAACTATCCTGCAAAGAAGAAATGGACAAAACCAAATGGGATACCTCCTGCTTCTGCAAATGCAAGGTGAGGAGATGGCTAGCCTTGTCACCTTGATCAACATAATGGGTATGGGTTTTCAAAAGGGCATACTCAGCACGTTCCCTCAGACTCTCCGAATATTTGTCTCTTAACAACATTAAAGCAGTAATATCCTCCTCAGAAGTGTTAGGGGACAGGTTGCTCTCTGACTCCTGAATATGGTCTAAGAGGAGACACAACTCAGCCTCCTGCTGATGGTTCTTTGTAGATGCCATCCTAATGAATTCCCTTCATAGAACACATTTCAGAGTATGCCATACCGTATCAACATCAGGAATGGTCCTGACATTTTGATCTAGAAAATTAGTTATTAGGGCCTTGATCTTGTTTACAACCACCTCATCCTTAAGGAGCTGTGTGTTCAATTTCCATAGTGTATCCCATTGGATATTAGGAAGGAGAGTACACTCTAACAGCTTCCATGAACTTGAGGGCATCAGGAGCTTGATGGGCTATATTACATACATATGAATGTGCCAGCAGATACAGGCTTTACAGTCAATCTAGTCTGCTCAAATGTATATTTCCCACTGCATTTGCAGAGGGAACTTCCCCAACTACACATATCCCCATTGACCCTAGTCAAATACCCCTCCCTCTCTCCCCTACTTGCAACTTTCTCCCTCAGTTAGAAGAAAGGCTGGTACCTGCCAAAAGGCATCAATTGATAACTCATTTCCTTTTTAAATTCGCAGTGGACTGGACCATGGAAGTATAATGCAAAAAAACTATTTCTTCCACAAGGTGCATTAAAAACAGTTCCACACTCTCACATCAATGCAAAAGTCGATATGAAATCCATGGATTTTTTGAAGAAACAGATTGGGCATAAAAGACAAGAACGCAGCTCAGCAATCAAGGTTCAAACTCTGTTCCCCCACAGGATATGCCACCGTATGCATTTGACCATTGACTTACTTTCTCAAGGCTGACATAACAACTATGAAGCCTGAAAGGAATATAAACTGATTCCAAAGAAATGCAGGGAGAATCATAGATTACACTTATGGCAGGAATTGGAAAAAAAAGCAGTTTGTTATAAGAATAATAAGAACTTCTGTAGAATTGTTGCAAAGGGTACAGAAAATTATCATGAAGAGCCATGTGTTAATATTGCACCAGAAACCTGGGTAGAATATTACAAAAGTATGTTCTTCATGCTAGATAAACACTATATGAACAGCTTAAATAGGAGGAGTGGCAGCCTGGGAGCATAAGGCTTAATTGCTCTCATTAGAGGAATGGCACTCTGTCTTACTCATATTATTCCAATCAGAATTTATCAGAGGGAAAAGGGCTGAATGACCACATTCACATTGTAATCTAAGCCTGAGACTTTGAAACATAAAAACAATGAAATGGGGTATGGAAACACTACAGAAAAAGCAATCACACATATCATTTCATCACAGGAGCTGAGTATTTGACTCTAATGGGATTTGAACCTGTGAACGCCAGATTTCCAAGCTGGTGTATTAACCTTTAGACTACAGTGTATTAGTATTGGTCAGGCTACACAAAACTGGGGATTAATCACACTAGCCCAAGGCAATATATTCTTACTAAAGTTACTTACTGTATGTATGCATAGCCACAGGATCATATGACAATAATGAGATTGTTTTATTCACTATAACAGCCTTGTTGCTGTGTCTGTGGAGAGGCATCAGACAGCCACCAAATCTAGCTACATAACTACACATTTACACAGCACCATAAGATAATCCAATGTATGTAAACTGGCATTTCAGGAGTCAAAGAAACGGGTGAAGCACTTGCTTCAAACCTAGGATAAACCAAAGAGGAGTGTGTCCTGTGTGTGTGATATCCAAATTCAAGATATGTTCTGTTTGTATGTGTCACAGCAGAGGCATTTAAAAAGGTGTTTAAAATCCAGCATTTTTTTTATTTATTTAATTCTTTGGTAACCGAGTAAGACCCATTAGGCACAGATGCCTCTTTTCAGGAATGATGTGGGAGCACTGGAAAGGTTAAGTGATTTGCTCAGAGTCACACAAGATGCAAGTGAAGATTGTATGATTCAAACCCAGGTCTGTCTGCTGGATATACCAAACTCATTCACAGCTCGTTACTCTAACCTCTAGGCTATACTACCAGGACTAATAGTAATACTAGTAATACAGCATTAAAAACAAGCATTTGTCAATGTCGAATGTTTGCTTGCTGGCATTGGCATTGGTAGTGTAGAAGTTACAGAGCTGCATAATAGGAATGGCAGTGAAGTATTGAACTGAAGTCAACCCCACCACCACCCTGCAGAGAGTGACAGGCATTGGGGTGTGCCTTTGGGTCGTCAGGCATAACGACCATGGCATTTCACCACACCCTACCCTGCAGACACTGACAAGTGTCACCGTGTGCCTTGGGGTCTTTGGCCCTTATGCGCACCCCATTCCATCAGGAGATACGGTGAGATGGGTGTGGTATAGGAGAATGGGGTGAAGTTTGTGCCCGAAGAGTCTGAGGCACACCTTGATGCCTCTCAGTGGCTGCAGGGTGTGGGTGGGGGTGGAATGGTATGAGCATGACAGGCAAGAATCCCAAGTCACACCCCTGATGCCTGTCATTCTCTACAGGGTGGGGCGTTATGGTCAGAAACCCTAACGCCTCAGGCATTCGTTGGTATTTTCACTCCAAATTTTCAACATGGTTTTTTTGTGACCCCCACCTCATGAACAGTGGCAATATCAGTTTGTTAGCCGAAAACTGCTTTTGCACAGTGACTATGGCATTTGGCACCACAGGTGCAAAAACACATTCCAAACAGGATGTGAAAAATGACAGCGGTACTGTTCATGGGGAGGTGTAAAAAATGGCAATGTTGAAAATCTGCTGTGAAAATCTTAAAAAAACTGGTGAAGTCACAGGCGTGCATAGAAACTGTGCAACGCACACCTGTAATGTAACTAGTTTTGGGGATTTCTTTACAGCAGATTGTTAACACAGGCATTTTGGGACCTCCGATCATGAACAGTGTCAGTGTGATTTTCTTTATCTGTCCCGAACAATGATTTCCCACAGCAACCACGCATTTCTGTGCTGAAAGTGTGAAAACACATTTCGGCCATGTTGTGGAAAATGACAGCTGTACTGTTCATTAGGAAGTGTGGAAAAATGCCACTGGTGAAAATCTGGACTGAAAATATTACAAAGTCATGAACTTACAAGGGTGCATGGAAACTGCGTAATGCTCAGTCATAACACAGTCATTTTATGGAGTTTTGTCACCAAATTTTCAACATAGTCATTTTAAGCCCTGCTCATGACCAGTGTCACTGTGATTTTCTTAATCTGTCCCAAACATTGTTTTTGCACACCGACTGTACCATTGTGTGCCACATGTGCGGAAACACATTTTGGGTGAGATGTGAAAAATGGTAGCTGTACTGCTCAAAAGGAAGTGCGGTAAAATGGCACTGTTGAAAATCTGGTGTGCAAATATTACAAATTCGCAAACTTGCCAGCGGCGTGAAAGAACTGTGCAACATGCACTCCTAAAACAGTCATTTTGGGATTTTCCACCAAATTTTCAACATACGCATTTTAACACCTCTGCTCATGAACCATGTCACTGTGATTTTCTTAATATGTCCCATACATTGATTTCACAGACCGACTACGCCATTGTGCGCTACATGGGTGAAAACACATTTTGGGTGAGATGTGAAAAATGACAGCTGTACTGCTCATAAGAAGGTGTGGTAAAATGGCAATGTTGAAAATCTGGAGTGAAAATATTGAAAATTCACGAACTTACAAGCGTGCGTAGGAACTGCGCAATGCATGCTCGTGAAACAGTCATTTTTAGGAATTTTTCCACCAAATTTTCAAAATAGGCTTTTTGAGAGCCCACCTTATAAACACCAGCAGTGTTGTTTCATTAATCATTCCAGAAAGGTGATTTCATGCAGTGGCTGCGAAATCACCCTTCAGGCCCGAGTAACGCCATGACAGTGACAGCATTCATGAGAAGGGGTCCCAAAAACCCCATGTTGAAAATTTGGTGCAAAAATTCCAAAAAATACCTGAGATATGCAATAAAGTTGAAAAAACCCTATCTATCCCATTATACAGCTTACCGGCATTTCCTCAGTTAGCGGTCGGCTTTGAAGAGTGCAGGCGTGTTCCCAGTCCGCCCGAATCATCGGCGTGAGCTCCGGGCCAAGTATGGGATAAGGGGTGTGGGGGCAAAGGTGCGCAGTGGTGGGCGCGGGTGGGGGCAGACACAGCGAGGGACCGCTTTTGATTTTCAGTTTTTTTTTTTTGAATGAGGATGATGCAGGACGCTTGCCATGCTGGGGTGGGCTCCCAGTGTGGCAGAAGGACGGCTGGGGGGCGTGGAGCTGACGGAGGATTGGGCACCCCTCGCTATGAGATCTGTTGCCACACTGGGGTGGGCTCCCAGCGGCACCCTGTACTTGGGGGTAGACAGTGGATCTGACGGGGATTGAGCACCCTGGCCGGGTTATATGATGAGGTAGAACACGCTAGGGTGGCACCCAGCGTGGCATATGGATCTGTGTTTCGGGCGAGGGGCGCAGCACAGCTGACGGGTGATTGGGCAACCCCATTGGCTATACAGTGTGTGCGTTGGGGGGCAGCACGCAGCATGTATATGTGTGTGTGTGTGTGTGTGTGTGTGTGTGTAGGGGAGCGCGCTTGAGCAGGCGATATCTGATCGCTGCTCACTGAAGCGTAGCTGCCCCTTTCAACTGTAAGCCACTGCATTTTGGAGCTGTCGTAGACAATTCCAGCAGGCATTGGAGAACTGCGGCCGTGCCTGCAAACACACTGACTGAATTGGAAGAGGGCTGACACACCTCCGAAAACTCGGATGATGGCACTATGTTTCTTGCACATGCGTGTGCAAGCAAACATAAAAATGGTAGTCCTTAAGAACATGAAAATCCAGAACTTAGAGTCTATTCTGCAGCATGAACACAAAACAGCCATGCCATATCATAAGCAGCAATAGATGGACTTGCAATTTGTTGGGGGGAGGGGCAAACAGTGAGTGTTGCCCTGCAGGCAGTGCCGTACTGAAGAATGGATATATCCATCTGCCTGCAGGCAAACTTATAAAGTATACATTCATTAACTCAGATTGTTAAATGTTGCTAGAGTCAACTTTGCATCTAAATGTTCATGATGACCCTTTTTGATTACGTGAGCAGATTGATCACAAACACTAGACAAACTAATCCCCTTTAACAGAATTCATTGAACTACACAGAGATATAGACAGAACACAAGCCAGGTTAGAATCACACTCTCCCAAAAATAATAATATCATAAAATACAGGAAGGACTCATTCGGCTATAAGGGGATCTTTAGAGGATCCTACAAGAATCAATGGCATTCTGAGCAGGTGTAAGCCAAAAGGGCAGACAACATGGACTCACACTTCCCAGAAGTAGATGGCCACCTTGTCACGTGGGAGGAGAATGTAATCTACCAACAGATCACAGGCACAGATCATGGAGCAACAAGGAGATGCCAAGAATTGAGCCCGTAGAAAAAGTATTAGGATTCATGGGCTCCCGGGAGTTGGGAGGCGGAGGTGAGACAGAGTTCCATAGGTGCACTGCGAGTATGCTCAGAGGTTAGGCAGCCATCATGCTGTTGTAACTCTCCCCCATTCATCTCCAGGAGCCCTGAATTCTGCCAATGAATTCTGCTATGTTTTTTCATTTGGGACAGCTCAGCACAAACCATAACACACATTGACAAGAGCATGTGCTCTAAAACCAAACGTGTCTGTTCACTCTCTATCCATTTGAAACTGCACTGATTCCTCAATATGATGACTATCAAAAAAGACATGTCTTTGAGAGAAAGCTACAATCTTCATTATTGCTATTGTGTGTGTACAGTATAATACTTGGCAGTTTCAATTAAGCATGAAACCAGGCAACAGAAAGCTAAAACTTTCCTATCTATGCCTTTTGCATTTAATTGGTGAAATGTGCAAAACCCTGCAGATGGGGAAAGGTAAAGAATTAACATTTTAACATGTTACTTTTAGAAATACATACATACTTTTCTAAAAGCACTTTTTACTTTGTGTTATTGTTTTTGTAAACAAAGTATATGTGAGTAGACCATAAAAAATTAATCTCTGTAATTACTAGGGTTCAGCTCCATTGCAGTAACATTCTACTGCCTTACTTCTCCTTGCTGAGGCTAATTAGCATGGTTGCAAATAATGTTAGTTTAGTGTAACCCTTTCACATCACACCTGAATTATATTGAAGTCAATGCAAATTAACTTCAAAAGTGTCTATTTGTTAGGTGTGCAGGGTTAAATAAAAAAAAAAAAAGTCCAAAAACAGACATCAGCCCTTAACAGGGTTCTTAAATGTAAACGTAAATTACTCCATAGAGTCTATTTTTGGACATTTTGCACACTTTTCTGGATGTCAAATATATCCAAAATGGATTTATCTGAAGCTCTGGTGAGAAGGCAGGCCACATGACTGAGTGTTGCTGGGTGGCAAAGATCACAGTGCAGATCTGGGAGCAGCGGGAGAAGGAGATGAGCCAGAGGTCTCTACAAACCCTAAGGGATGAAGGGACAGTAAATGTCAGGATACCAACTCAGTTTTCTTGTTATATGGATCCTGAGTAGGATGGACAATAATTTACACAGAGACTGAAATGTACTACAGTAGTTGCTTGTTGTGCATAAATATCCCTGGGGCAGTTTGTATTAGACAGGATATATTGCCACATTCGTCTGAGCTGGGAGTGTCCACTTTGTAAAATACCCCCACTCAATTATGTTAGTCATGGTTTCATGACTCCAACATATGCATGGGAGTCTGAATAACTACCACACATGGGGGTGAAGATTGGGATGCCTATCCAATCTTCAAGTGCACTGGCTTAAGGCCTTTAGGCATACCTGGAAAATTGGAAAGGGTTGCAGTAGCTGAGTTTTGTGGTCCAGCCATGGTGACGGAATTGGAGGGTAGTGTCCCTAAACTCTGGTTATGACACCTCTGACCATATCATTTCTCATCAAGAGTATAGCAGCTTACAGCAGCTGGCTACAGAGTAAGGTGGAATATAAAGAGAAAATAATACCCAAGTTTCTTTTTGCAGCAAGCCCTGTGGGCCAGGATTTGTTTTCTGGGTTTGGGTGCTGTGGCAGTCGGGCTGGGGAAGTGGGGGAACTGGGCAGAATTTTGAAAAGGGCTCATGGGGGTTAAGATTGCTACTTGGAATGCCAGGACACTCAGCAAGAAGTGGGTACTCTCACATCTGAAAAAACAAGGGAGGATAGTTCTGCTTCAGGCCCCTTACTGCGAAATGAAGCACATAAGCTGGGCAGCTACTGGGGTGGAACACTGTTCATCAGATCCAAGAGTTCAAAGCATAGGGGTTTACAATCCTGGTGAAAATGCTCAAGTGGCAGAGATACCATTCTCTAGTAGTTCATGTTTTCATGGACAAAGAAGGTTGTTCATGGACATCTATGGTTATCACTGCTCTGTCCCGGAACTTAGTCCGTGATATCTCCATCCATGGTTTGTTCATGATTCACGGACAAGATTGTACATGACTGATGAAGAGGCAGAAATACTTAACAAACTATACAGTCAACAGTGACTAATCGGGAGAACTGAATCCATTTTCAATTTGGTAAATAAAAAGAGTGTAAAGAAATAGCAGTTTTACTTATTTTAGGTAGCAGCCATGGCTGTCCATGACCTAAACAATGCATGATTTGTGCTCTCCATGCTTGAAAATTGTTATTATAGTTTTTTGATGATATTAATCAAATGTATTATCTTTGTGTCATGTTTAAGATTATGTCATGGATGGTATAGTGGTTTAAATATGAACATTACATTTATTACTTTAATGGCACCAGCATTTAAAGTACTTACTACTTATGGTATATATTCTACAGTAAAACTGTGTAAAATATTTCCAGTTGTCAATTTAGCCTAATTTTGAGATGGGTCCTCTTAAGCCCTTTACTGGGGTCTGTGGAATTTTAGGTGATGTTAGAAGTATCATCCTGAAGTGTGAGTACTGGACTGAAAGATATTGTTTGACTCTTGATTTATTTAATTTCTAGTCTGCTTCTTTGTTTAGTTTATGGCATGTGTTATTTCTGATAATCATAAACGGATTTTGTTCATTTTGGCTACTTTTCTTTGTCAACTTTGTTATAGAATTTTTCAAGCATGATCTGCACATAATATGGCCTTTCCCAATATGTTTTTTGAGTGTTCTGGACACTCCATGGTCAACCCTGGTTCATAATTTTCATTTTATGAAAACAAAATATGTATTCATTACAGAATGTTAAGGTTGTTGGAAAGAGAATCTGACATTACCGGTGTTGTCGAAATGTGTTTTGTAACTCAAAAAACTCCTGAAATTATCAACCATGGATACAGACATAAAAACATAGGAATGTAGCGTGTATGACCAGGAGGGAGCAACTGCCCATTTAGCCTATCCACTGATGAATTTAGTGGTTTTGTCTAACTTGGATTTAAATATAGTCATGGTACCACTGTTTACCTCATCTTCTGACACGTTCTTCCAGAGACGTACCCTTCACTGAGTAAACCATTGTCTTCTTTTTGTGGTTTTGAAATGTTTTCCATTTAACTGAGAAGTATGTCCCCTTTTTCCCCTCATATAGTAGGTAGCTTAAGCTCTAAGTGAAAGCATTCCCTTAGGTCTTGATTGTATACAGATTTGAATATTGTGATCATATCCCCATTTATACAATAGGGGTGAGCTAATATTGAGTTAGATAAAAAGATGTATTTCACACCCCAGTTGAATAAACAGCCCGATGACATATGCAGGATGTGTATGAATGTAAAATCTTACATTTATACATACAATCCCTATGTCACTAGTTGAAATTGCCACTGTGCATGTGTCACAGCTCTATTTATTTATTTTTTATTTATTTAGTTTTTGTTTACCAGGTAAGCACACTAGACAGTCAAGTGCCTATTTTCAGGTGCAACCTGGGAGAGTTACAAAAAAAGTTACAGTGTTTCCTTTGCCAGTTTTGTTCTTATGTATGTCCTGCAAATGAGCTGTTTGAATGCAGTGCACCTGATGCTATACATCTTAAACACCTGCACCACATTCACCCAACATAAAAGATAATTACACACAGCTGTCAGAAGCATGAGAAACATACCTCTGTAAGTCCTGCCCTCAAGCACCCAGTATCGCCGGGCTACGCTCCGCCAGTGGGCCGCGGCAACATAAGGCTGACCAGGGAACCAGGAGGCTGGGAGACAGCCAGGAAGCCATCCCTGCCCTCGAGCACCCAGTAATTGCCGGGCCGCCCACCAGTGGGCGGGCGGCGACGCTAAGGCCGACCAGGGAACCAGGAGGCCGGGAGAGACAGCCAGGAAGCCGTCCCTGCCATCGAGCACCCAGTAATCGCCGGGGCTACGCTCCGCCAGTGGGCGGGCAGCGACCGCAAGGCCGACCAGGGAACCAGGAGACCGGGAGAGACAGCCAGGAAGCCGACCCTGCCCTCAAGCACCCAGTAATCGCTGGGGCTATGCTCCGCCAGCGGGCGGGCGGCGACCGCAAGGCCAACCAGGGAACCAGGAGGCCAGGAGAGACAGCCAGGAAGCCGTCCCTGCCATCGAGCACCCAGTAATCACCAGGGCTACGCTCCGCCAGTGGGCGGGCGGTGACCGCAAGGCCGACCAGGGAACCAGGAGGCCGGGAGAGACAGCCAGGAAGGTACGGGAAAGCCGCGACCAATCGGAAGGCGAGCGCTTGCTGAGCCTTGCTTCCGATTGGTCCTCCTGCTCCATAGACTCCTGTTTTACTTTGCACTGCTGAAGCTGGCTGGGGATTGTGTTTTGTTTAATGTAATTTTACCAAAAAAGAGCTGTTTTCCTTTTCTGCTTAAATTCTAAGTTTTCTGCTGTATTTTTTATAATGTTTAAGTGAGTACAGTCTTTTGGGTGGGATTTCTAGTGAGCCAGACGCTAAGGCGCCGAACCCCCCCCCAGTCTTTTGTTGTGCAAAATAATTTCACACTAATTGCAGAATCACTTGATTACTGCAATTTAAGTTACCTGACTGTGCTTTCCTCTGTCTCCCTCCACTCTAGCCGTCCCTGCCCTCGAGCACCCAGTAGTCGCCGGGGCTATGCTCTGCCAGCTGGCGGGCGGCGACGCAAGGCCAACCAGGGAACCAGGAGGCCGTGGAGAGACAGCCAGGAAGGTACGGGAAGCTGGGACCAATCGAAGGCGAGCCATGCGAGCCTTGCTTCCGATTGGTCCTCCTGCCCATAGACTCCTGTTTTACTTTGCACTGCCGAGCTGGCTGGGGATTGTGTTTTGTTTAATGTAATTTTACCAAAAAAGAGCTGTTTTCCTTTTCTGCTTAAATTCTAAGTTTTCTGCTGTATTTTTTATAATGTTTAAGTGAGTACAGTCTTTTGGGTGGGATTTCTAGTGGGCCAGACGCTAAGGCGTTGAACCCCCCAGTCTTTTGTTGTGCAAAATAATTTCACACTAATTGCAGAATCACTTGATTGCTGCAATTTTAGTTACCTGACTGTGCTTTCCTCTGTCTCCCTCCACTCTAGCCGTCCCTGCCCTCGAGCACCCAGTAACGCCAGGGCTATGCTCCGCCAGCGGGCGGGCGGCGACCGCAAGGCCGACCAGGGAACCAGGAGGCCGGGAGAGACAGCCAGGAAGGTACTGGAAAGCCACGACCAATCGGAAGGCGAGCGCTTGCTGAGCCTTGCTTCCGATTGGTCCTCCTGCTCCATAGACTCCTGTTTTACTTTGCACTGCTGAAGCTGGCTGGGATTGTGTTTGTTTAATGTAATTTTACCAAAAAGAGCTGTTTTCCTTTTCTGCTTAAATTCTAAGTTTTCTGCTGTTTTTATAATGTTTAAGTGAGTACAGTCTTTGTGGGATTCTAGTGGGCCAGACGCTAAGGCGCTGAACCCCCCCCCAGTCTTTTGTTGTGCAAAATAATTTCGCACTAATTGAAGAATCACTGGATTGCTGTAATTTTAGTTACCTGACTGTGCTTTCCTCTGTCTCCCTCCACTCTAGCCGTCCCTGCCCTCAAGCACCCAGTAATCGCCGGGGCTATGCTCCGCCAGCGGGCGGGCGGTGACCGCAAGGCCGACCAGGGAACCAGGAGGCCGGGAGAGACAGCCAGGAAGGTAGGGGAAAGCTGCAAAATTTTGTGCCCCTCCCCATCTTGGGTGTTTTTATACGCACTTCCCACCGATTTTCCTACCTCCGCCTATAGCAAAAATTCTAGCCAATAATCTATCAGCAGTCCTCCCTGTCCTCACTGCTATTAACCCCTAGTTACTGCATCATTATGGAGATACTCTCTCTTACTGTTTCTCTCTCTCATCTATTGTATGCCTTGAGGATGATGCCATACCAGTCCATGCCCTACTGAACAATGCAACTTGTCAGCCTAGCTTCCCTGTCTCACCTCCAGTGGATGCCTATCGTTCCTCAATTTTGCACTACCGCTGCCACCACAATCCATGGGAAAAACCCCAAAAGGTCACAACCATTCATGTACTTCTTACACTCTATGCTCCATTTTTGGATCTACAGTGCCCCCTTATACCTATCCACCAAATTAGCACTCTGTGACAAGTTACCAAGCCACAGTCCAGAGTGGATCATCTCTAAGCACTGGACCCCGAGCAAGAAGAGAAGGCCCTTTGACTGTTCCTTCCTCCTTTCCCTCAAAGCCCTCACAAAACTCTTATTCTTTCTGCTGATCTGTGTTGGTAATGTTGAAATTAATCCAGGACCCCCAGAGGGTATTACCTCCCCAGCAGATCTAGCCTCCATTAAAGGACTAAGCTTCCTTCACATCAATGCATGCAGCCTCCTAAAAAAGCTCTCATTAATTCAAGCCTGGGTTGTCCACACCATGCCAGATTTTCTGGTAATATCCGAGACATGACTCAAACCTGCAACAACTGATAGGGAGGTAAATCTACCCAACTACCAGATATTCAGATCAGACCATCTGTCAAGGGGCGGTGGAGTAGCTATTTATGTAAAATCAAATATATCTGCATCTTGCCTTAGTGCAACTTCATTGCCTAAAGAATTTGAATGCTTATCCCTTAAAATAGCTCTCCCCAACATGGCAGCTTTTCAACTAGTTGGCTGCTATAGGCCCCCCTCTGCCTATCATAAGCTCCTAATCCATCTGGGGAACATAATCAAACTGGGCCCTGAAGATACCATTATTATAGGTGACCTGAACTTAAACTGGCTCTCCAAGGCAGCTGCACCCCTAGTATCTTTTTGTGATACATATGGGTTTACTCAGCTAATAGATGAGCCGACAAGAATCAATTTAAAGAACAGAAGTAACAGCACCCTACTTGACATTATGCTGGTAAACAAACCCCATCTGTTCTCACACTCTGGAGTACTATTCAGTGACATAAGTGATCACTGTCTTATAGCAGGGATAAGATCATCAGGCAAACCAGCTAACCCTGCAAAATTCCTCCCAAGAAGGTCTAAAAAATACCTTAATATCGATGGATATCTCCACGATCTATGCCATTCTGTACGCTGGCAAGAGTTCTACCTTACATACTCGGTGGAAATAGCTCTTCAGGTGTTAAACAGCATAATCATAGATGCTCTCAATACTCATGCACCAATCACTAGTGTTAGAATAAAAAGCAAATCTTTCCGCTGGTTTTCAGCCGATCTTAAATCTGCACTGCTTGAAAGAGATAAGCTATGGAGAATGGCAAGGAAGACCAAGGAACCAAATGACTGGCTGCTGTTCAGAAAAGCCAGAAACAGCTGTACCAAAAAAGTGAGGGATGCCAAGGCTGCCTTCTATACAGCTGAACTTGATGCCTCTACCTCAACCCAGCTAGATTCTGGGGCACCATCAAGGGGATCTTAGGGCAGGATTATAGCACTTCTCTGCCATCTCAAGTGCACCTTAATAAAGTTGCTATCTCTGACAACGAGACGTACTAGCTGCATTCAACAATCATTTCACTACGGCTGGCCTTGCTTTTGATTCCTCTCCAGCTAATCTACTGCAATCACAACTTAAATTCCAGTCTATTGAGGCTCAGAAGGCTAATTCTTCATTCTCATTCAAGCCAATTTTACTGAAGCAAGTAGAGGACCTATTGCTGAATTTGGACACTAATAAAAGTGCAGGTGCAGACTCTCTGGACCCCTATTTTCTAAAAATTGCAATACATGCGCTTGCAGCTCCATTAACACATCTTTTTAATCTATCTTTATCCTCTGGTTCTATTCCTTCATTGTGGAAGACAGCACAAGTGTTTCCCCTCCTAAAATCAGGGGACCCCATGGACCTCAACAATTATAGACCCATATCCATCCTACCAGTGCTTTCCAAAATGCTAGAAAAATTAGTGAGCATCCAATTAAGAGACTGCCTCGATGTTAATAATCTCCTAAACCCTGCTCAATCTGGGTTTAGGACCAGGCATAGCACCATTTCTGCACTAGCAAAAGTTACAAACGACTGGAAAACTGAACTAGACAAAAAGAACAGCGTCTGTGCTGTATTTCTGGATCTAAGCAAAGCCTTCGATACAGTGGATCATGAGCTGCTAATCTCTTCACTACACTCCATAGGCCTAGATCCAACCTCTCTTAAGTGGTTCAGATGTTACCTCACTGATAGAATGCAACAGGTGAAAAATGAAGGCGACTATCCTCATCAAACCACTCCTAAGAGAGTACCTCAAGGATCTATCCTGGGCACTATCCTTTTTGCCATTTACATTAACAACATTGATTCTAACCTCACCAAAGCCAATGTTCACCTCTTTGCAGATGACACTGTCTTATATGTCAGTAACCCATCACCTACAAAGGCCTGTGAAATACTACAATCAGAGTTCTCCTGTTGCAATATCAACTACTTGAAAAAACTCCTCCTAAATGCAAAGAAGACAAAAGCTATGCTCTTCTCCACCAATATATATAATAACGCTTTCTCACAAGCGTTTTTCCCAATTATCCACCATCCTTGGAGAAAGCCTTGACTATGTTGACAAATTCAAATATTTAGGGGTTTGGATTGACAACAGACTTGATTATACTCAGCATATTGAGGAACTCCTGAAAAAACTCCGTCAGAGGCTCGGCCTTTTCTTCAGAATCAAGCATTACTTAACCAGAGAGTCAAAACAGAGGCTAATCCAGGCCTCATTTCTATCACTTATCGACTATGCAGATTTCCTATATGGCCACTGTACTATTTCCTACTTAAGTAAACTGGATACCTTGTATCATAGAGCTCTAAGATTCATCACAGATCTTCCTTTCAACACTCATCATTGCTCTCTCTATGCTGCAGTTGGTTGGACATCCTTACACCTCAGAAGGAACAAAAATGCTGCATTATGGATTTACAAAGCTCTGTCGAACAAACTTCCATCCTATATTTTCGATTGCTATACACTGGCCACAGCTAGGTCATATGCCCTAAGAAGCAACAATTTCATCATTTTGAAGCTACACAAAGCCTGCACCCGACATGGGAGATCTGCAATCAGTTATTCTCTAGCATTGGCTTGGAATTCTCTGCAGAAAACCCTAAAGCTGACCACCTTCATACCTATAACATCCTTTAAAAAGCTATACACAAGTCTCTTCCCAGAGAAATGCAATTGCTTTCACAAGGCCTAGTCCAATCACATCCTTTACCCCCAAAAAAACCTCCTCTGCTACCCCTGGCACTTACCTCTACCCCATTCACTCACTACTAGTTGATTTAGTTCCTATCCAAAAACTCCCACCAGCCCCCCCATTTCTTTTTTTCAGAGGTTGCTTTCAAGACCTTCAACAACTAAATCATTTTTCAGTCATAACTGTCTGATTTAGTCTGCCCTGGAGCCTGCAATCTCTGGATACATTGCTTGTAATTATGTCTGTATTATTGTTCTATTTTATTATTGTATCTGCTTATTTAGAAGTGTTTTTGCATATGTCTGTTATTGTACCTTCATGTTGTTCCTCGACCTATCAGGTCCATCTTGTAAATGAGCTTTGCTCAATGATGTCCTCCTGAATAAATAAAGATTTTGATTGATTGCTTGATTGATTGATATCTTTTCTCCAAGCATCAGGTGCACTGCATTCAAACAGCTCATTTGCAGGACATACATAAGAACAAAACTGCCAAAGGAAACACTAATCTCTACTGTGCTATTACAGGTCCTCAGCATCCCCCCCCCCCCCACAAAAGACTCCGTGTAACACCACAAAACGATTAAATACACATTAGGAAACCAGAAAAAATGGACCCTATTGTATAAATCGCACACATGATGGGCAGATTGTGTGCGATGCAAAATATTCTCACTCCTGCATCATGAGTTCTGGATACTCTCATTCATGCCTTCGGCACTCGTGAGTATCCAGAGCTCACTCTGCAGGAGTGAGAATATTTTCCATATCACACTCCTGCCCATCATGTATCCCCTATTTATACAATAGGGGTGAGGTGTTTTTCACCTTGATAAAACCATGTATTAGTCACAGTGTTACATAAACATAGGTGGAGGCATGCACAGTGATAATCAAGGCCACTGATTTACGGTGATAAGAACAATTAAATTCCATTTTCAAGACATCAGATTCCGGAATTGCACTGGTGATTGTTACTCTACTTTCTGGATTTTACTGGGATTCTGCTGTCATTCTTTTAGTATGTGTATAAATAACCAGAATTAAAGGAGACTTAATATACAGAGCATTAAATAAAACAAACTGAAAACAGTACAGGAAGCAATTATAAGAAAAATTCAAGTTTTTTGTAGATTTACTGATTTGATATAAGATGCTAAATTCCATGAAATCTTTGTTTTTACCGGTGTTCAGGCAGCTCTAATTCCAGAATTTTACCGAGTTTTCTGGTAAAAACCGAAAATCAGTGGCCTTGGTGATAATCTCTGACACTTACACACACTGTGCTTACCTCACCAATGTTTATCCATACTGTGCTGATGTCATCAGAACACATTTTCAATGTAATTATATGCTGGGACTACTTTGTGAATTCATAATTACTGAAGCAACACACCTGTTACTTGAGTGCATCTGAGCACCTGTATCATGATTCTCTTGTGCACTTAATGAAAGGAACCAGAAGAGAGAAAGCCAGGCACCATTCAGCACTGAACGGAAACCAAATGGAGCATATTTTTGAATTTGTTCACGGAACATGGATTTAAATTATCAGAACATGACCTTGAAAGCAACGGATGCAACACTGAAACTGAATAGAATGAGGCTAAGAAAAACACCAAAAACTATTAATATTGCTAAGGAAGTGTTTTTAAGCTGCTCACAAGTTGAAACTGATACAATTTTCAGAATTATGTTATTTTCTGTTCCTTTATATTACAGTTTTATTTTCTTCTCAGGCACTCCTTCATTGCACCTGAGCAGTGAAATAACAATTCTGCGGTTAAGTAAACACATGTATGAAAAGCACATTTACCTAAAAAAATAAGCACTGAAATATAAGTGATATACATAAATAAAATACTTTAAACCCCCAAAATAAAATAAATCCTCCCAATGAAATGTTTCCAATATACCACAAGCAAACTCTCCCATACGAAAACCCCACCCAAACCGAGCAACTCACCAGTCACAAAAGACATTACCCTCATGTAAACCTCATACAACCAATCACATGACACACTGTCCCAACAAATCAAATTAGTGAACCAGAATCCATTCAAATAGCCAACCACACATATTACAACCAACATTCATTCATAGATAGAAAGTAAAACCATTCAGGAAACTGCTGCACAGTCGCGCAAGAGAACCAACACAAAAAAAAGCACTATACTGTACAAATGGCACATTTTCTGCACAGAAACAGCACATGCCATCAAAAAACAAACACTCCTGCCCTATTGTATAAACCACATACATGATGGGTAGAGATGCAGTGAAATTAAATTTTACTGGCGAAGTGAATGCGATGTGGCCACTTCGAGTTGTCACTCCGCTATGCGGAGTGGCCAATAGGAAAGGCTCACTTCACCTTGTAATTATTACTTCGTGTTGTCATTCCGCCTTAACGCGAAGTAAGGTGGAGTTGACAACAATAATGACAGCTCTCCACTGCCCCCATACACACACAGTCACCAGAATTAATGTGCATCCCCAAAATGCTACTGTCTTGTGTCCAGAAAACTCACCAGTGCTGACAAAGTGAAATGAGAGCACAACAAGAAATACGAAGTCTCCCAAAATTAATGGCACACTCAGTCATGCGTGCAGTGGACATGGTCACATCATACACAGACACCAGAATTAATGTGCATACCCAAAATGCTACTGTCTTGTGTCCAGAAAATTCCCCAGTGCTGGGGAAGTGAAATGAGAGGGTAACAAAAAATGCAAAGTTTCCTAGAATTAATGGCGCACTCAGTCATGTGCACAGTAGTCACACACAGTCACCAGATTTAATTTGCATCCCCAAAATGCTACTGTCTTGTGACCGGAAAATTCCCCAGTGCTGACAATGTGAAATGAGAGTGTAACGAGAAATGCGAAGTCTCCCAGAATTAATGGCACACTCAGTCATGCGTGCAGTGGTCACACACAGTCACCAGAATTAATTTGCATCCCCAAAATGCTACTGTCTTGTGTCCAGAAAATTCCCCAGTGCTGGGGAAGTGAAATGAGAGGGTAACAAAAAATTCAAAGTTTCCCAGAATTAATGGTGCACTCTGTCATGTGAGCAGTAGCCACACACAGTCACCAGAATTAATGTGCATTCCCAAAATGCTACTGTCTTGTGTCCAGAAAATTCCCCAGTGCTGACAAAGTGAAATGAGAGTGTAACAAGAAATGTAAAGTCTCCAAGAATTAATGGTGCACTCTGTCATGCGAGCAGTGGCCACACACAGTTACCAGAATTAATGTGTAACCCCATAATGCTACTGTCTTGTGTCCAGAAGGTTCCCCACTGCTGACGAAGTGAAATGAGAGCATAACAAGAAATGCAAAGTCTCCCAGAATTAATGGTGTATTGCAAATGCACAGACAGATTAAGTTTGCGCTGCGCACTCAAGAGATGCAGAGTCAGATGCAAAGGCACAACACCACCAAACCAGTGCTCACAAGTCACAAATCCAAGTCTGGAAAATAATACATTTTGCTGGTTGGGGGGTTAGTGCATGGCAGTAACAGTCTACTACCAGTACAGATACCACAAAGCAGTAAGAAAAATTCATGCAGGTGTGGTGGAAAGCAGGTTCACACTGCTAAAATTACTCTGGCACAATAAAAGTTGTCTGATTTAATGGTATGCATTGCATACACACTCACACACACACTACAAGTATTGCGTAGCAAATTGAAAACCTTTAGCAATATAACCAAATGTTTTAAACAAACTCAAATTATACACTGCTGCTCCACTACAATCAGAAAAAAAAATGTCAAGAATTACTGAAAATATTACTGTATGTACATTAACACAGTTAAACAAGAAAAATATAACCAAAACAGAATGACTGCCTTTTTCTCCCAGTTACTCTACCTACACCACAGATACACCCCTCCCCCAAAGCACACTTCACAGTACACAGACTGGCTGTTCTAAATTAACATTCAAAATCCACTCACAGACAATAACCACATGATTATACGAGCACAGGAGGGTTTCCTACAATCGATGAACTAAATTTTGAGCAAAAGAAAATGGCTCAAAAAGGCTCTTTTTAACAGCTTTTAGAGGATTTGAATTGCAGAGCTCTGACAGGAAGCTGTCTCCATATTCCACTACACACACACTACACAGAACTGAGGCTGGGCAGAACAATCTAGAGACCATGTGACCTACAATCCCATGAAGCACTGCAAATTCACCTTGGAGCACAATAACAAGGTGAAGTGATGTGAAGTATTTTATTTATTTATTTATTTGCTTTTGTTGACCGGGTAAGTCACACTAGACAGCCAAGTGCCTATTTTCAGGTGCGACCCGGGAGAGTTACAAGCTTGGATAACAGGTACAATGACAAATTGGTATTATACACAAAGAGTATTACATGTCATATAGAGAAATAAAGGTAAAAAGGCAACCAGTAAGAAGACACCAGCCCGGGAAAGGTTACAGACGGCCCAGGAGAGTTAAGAGATAGAGCATACATATACAGTGAGTGAGTCAGATTCACATACAGTGATAAAGTAAATTGAATTCCTTGTACTTCGCCTTAAAATTGGTGGAGAAGTGGTTTGGGGAAGGTGGAATAACGCAAAGTCATTGGTTTCAATGGACTTCATGATCCCCATTATGACGCGAAGTTCTCCGCTTCGCATTATGGATAATTTCTGTGGATTCCGTGACATAATCAAGAATCACTCCGCAGAGAGGATTTTGGCTACTTCACACACCTCTAATGATGGGCAGGAGTGAAATACTGGAAATATCTGAACTCATGAACAGTGACCTCAGGATTCCTTTACTTGTGGCTCCGCTATGCTCCGTCACTCGTGAGTATCCCAAGGTCACTGTTCACTCATTCAGATATTTCCTGTATTTCACTATAGCCCATCATGTATCCACCTCATTTTTAATGAATACAAACCTAGCTATTGGAGCCTTTCCTCATAACTTAAAGTTTCCAAACCTTGTACAAGTTCAGCTGTTCTTCTTTGAACTTTCCAGTCTTTCTATATCACTTTTATTTTGGGGTGCCCAGAATTGCCCACTGTTTTCCATTTGTGGCCTCACCAATGTACATAGGTAAGATAACATCCCTACCTTGCTAGTAATATTTCTTCTAATGCATCCAAGTAGTTGACTGCATTTGGTGATTGTCTCATTGCAGCGGTTTGTATGCTTAAGGCTATTTGTGACTGTAATACCATGGTCTTTTTCACTTTCAGAGGCTTTGAGAACTGAATCACTGAGTTTATAAATAGTTTTATGGTTCTTGCCACCAAAGTGCATTGGTATGCATTTTTTCTGGTTGAATTTCATTTTGTTCAGTAATGACCACTTGTACACTTCATATATCTATGCTTGAAATAAACCCACTTGATCACTACTGTTAATGTGTCCTATTTCTGTGTTGTCAGCAGATTTGAAGATCCAGACCACCTTCTGATGTATTCATACCAGAAACATAGATGTTAACTAGTGTCAGCTGTAACACTGATCCCTGGGGAACCCTGCCAGTGACAGCAATTTTTTATGAATCATGTCCATTTACCCTCACACGCTGCAATCTACTGGGACTTAATCTATAGTACTATTTTACTATTTAATTTATTGTTCTGAAGGCTTTTTGCTAGTTCAGCATGCGGTACCTTATCAAACACCTTACTGATGTCAAGGTATACCACATCCACTGGTCTTCCTTCATCCAAAGCCTTACAGATCTTTTCAAAAAAATTAATTAAATTACTCTGACAAGAGCTTCCCCTTCTAAATCGATGTTGATTTTTATCAGTTAATCCATCTTTACTTAGCTTGTCATTGATATGATTCCTTAGCAGGGTTCCTGACTTTGCACTCCACTGACATAAGGTTGTCTGATCTATAGTTCCCCTTGTCTGCTTTACTGCCTTTTTTGTGATCTCCAGTCCTCTGGCACTGTAGCTGTTTCCAATGTCTTATTACATAGTGTTGTCAAGGGGCTAGCTAGTTCCTGCACTAGTTCCTCCACTAGTTCATTAAGTAGTTTCAGATCTATTCCATCTGGTCCCTTTAATTTATCAGTTTTTATTGGTTTTAATAATTCATAAACTTATTTGTCAATTTTTATTGATTTTAATAATTAATTTACTTCTCTCACAGAAACCTGAGGTGCACTATCTATATCCTTTATTTGTGTATTTCTTATTTCTGATGCTTGATATATTGACCCAATAAAATGTATTCAATAGGTTAGCAGTATCTCTGTCATTTGTTATGGTTACATTGTCCTTGACCAGTGGGTCTACTGCCTTTGACTCATCATTTTTGTAGTTTTCATAGGCCAAGAACACGTTTGGTTTTGATTTCGAGTTTATGGCCATTTCATCCTCATTTATCCTTTTCACCTTTTTGATTAGAGCCTTACACTCTTGGGCTTTCTTGTTATACAGTTCCCAAAGTTCTCTTTTGCCTTTATCTTTAGCTATCTTGTAGATTCTTCTTTTGATGTCAATTTTGTTCTGCACATTTCTAGTTAGCTATGCATGATTGCCCCCAATTTTATTGTATTTATTTAGCTCAGGAAATTTAGTTTTCTCTAAGATTCTTAATTTACCCACCAGTATGCCTCATATCTCATTAGCATCTCTTGTGCTGAATTCCTCCTCCCGATTCCACTTTTCTAAGTCAATCTTCATATCTGGAAAAATAGTTCTATGGTAACATTTTATCTTTGTTGGCCTTTTGTTTTTAATTTTGTTCCTTTCTACAAGGAATGTTACACTCCGATTGTCACTGTTACCTAAGGGCTCTCTTGTAGTGCATTCTTTCATTACCACCTCCAGGTCACTTATGACAACACCTAGAATATTTTGTCCCAGTGTTGGCTTGTTTACATATTACTCCAGGTTGAAGTTCTGTATGTCAATTGCACACCTGGCAACTTGGGTACTACCACCATCCCCAGTACTGCAGTTTATGTTTGGCATGTTTAGATCCCTGATGAGTATAACCTTGTTTTCCCTGATAGTTGTTCAAGTTCCTGAATTAGAGCCCCATAAATGTACTCAGGTTGCATTGGTGGGCTGTAACATAATCCGAATAGTATGTTGTCCTGTTTACTACTGCCAATTCTGGTCCAAATTGTTTAATTTTTCAATACTGAATTTGTTCTCACTTCCTCTGCTCATAAGCAGTTTCTAATGTACAGGCCATCCCTCCTTATTGTTTCCAATTCTATCTTTTCTGAATAAGACATATTCTTTTGACTCCTTTCCCCAATTATCATTTGCTGTCCACCAGGTCTCAATAACTCCTACAATGTGTGGCTTTTCCATTTAAGTTATCACTTCCAGTTTTCTGTTGTTTAGACTTCTTCATTCAATACTACCTCTAATTCCAGGGAACAGGTACTTCTGGTGGCTTTCTGGGACAGCTATCTTATGCAGAGGGCAAAGAGACAACCAGAGAAGGTAACATACTGGAACTTGTTTTGTCAAACAGAGACCATGTCCAGGATATAGTCATGCAGGACCCTAGTGGTAAGTGATCACCGCACAGTGTGGTTCCTCCTTAACTTGGGCAAGAAAGCAGCCTGGACCAATACAAGAGTGGTAGACTTCAGAAGGATGGATTTTGGCAAGATGGGAAGCATCCTAGAGGAACATCTTGCCACAGTTTTCCCAGAGATGGATGCTGACCAGAAATGGTCCATTACCAAGAGGGATCTGACAAAGGACATTAACATGCAGCCAAGATCCAGGCTAAGAAGTGCAGGACCAAAAACCAAGCTGACTCAGCAGGGAGGTAGCAGAGAAAGTGAGGGACAAGAGAGCGGCCTTTGGCAGGTACAATAGAACTAGATGAGGGAAGGACAAGAAAGAATTCTCAAGAAAATCCAGAGAAGTGAGCAGAGTGGTCAGGGTGGCTAAAGCTTCAAGAGAGCTAAGGCTGGCTCAAGGGATCAGAGAAGGGGAAAAAGATTTCTTCAGGAACATAAGAGAGAAGAGAAGCAGTAGAGATGAGATTGTCCAGATAAAGAGGGAAGGAAGTTGGGTAGAAAAAGAAGTGGACCAGGCAGAAGCACTTAATGAGTACTTCTGTTCAGTGTTTACCAGAGAAAAGGATGGGCCTATGCCACAAGAGTAAAAAATGGACAGGAACAGGAGGAGCAGGGGTAACAGATGGGGCAATCCAGGTTGATAGGGTTCTAAAGGTCCTTAAAGCCTTGCAGGTGGACAAGGCTCCGGGACTAGATGGAGTGCATCCAAGAGTCCTGAGAGAGTTAGCGGAGGTCTTGGTAGGCCCACTGGTGGACCTGTTCAACACCTCACTGGAGACTGGGTGCATGCTCCTAGACTGGAGAATGGCTCATGTGGTGCCTCTCCACAAGAGTGGTACCAGGGATGAGCCGGGTAACTATAGATCAGTCAGCCTTACTTCCATTGTGGGGAACTTAATGGAGACCATTCTAAAGGAGAGATTAGTAAACTTTCTGGATGATAATAGTCTCCAGGATGAAAGGCAACATGGGTTTGTCTTGGGCAGGTCCTGTCAGGCCAGCCAAATTGACTTTTTCCATTGGGTCACAAGGGTAATTGACAGGGGCCATGCTGTGGATGTCCTGTATCTGGACTTCAGCAAAGCCTTTGACTTGGTGCCACATGGAAAGATACTGGGTAAACTGATGAACCTGGGAGCAGGGGAGAAACTAGTGGGAGTGGGTCAGGAGCTGGCTACAGAACAGACAGCATAGGGTAATTAGAAGAGGGGAGCCCTAAAAGCCAAGACATGTGGCCAGTGGGGTATCTTAGGGCTCAGTGCTCGGCCAGTGTTATTCAACATCATTATCAGGGACATACCAGAAGGGATCAAGAGTAAGATCATCCTGTTCGCAGATGACACAAAGATGTGAGTGACAGTGGAGAGTGAAGAAGGGAGGCAAGAACTCAAGGAGGACCTGGCAAAACTTGAGCACTGGTCAGATATATGGCAATTGGGGTTTAACACTAAGAAGTGCAAGCTCATGCACCTAGGAACCAGAAACCCCAGGAGTAGTTACTGGCTGGGGAGAGTGCAGGTATCTATTTTGAAGGAGGAAAAGGACCTGGGGTGCTAGTTACAGGGGACATGAAGCTTACGGTGTCGTGCCATAGAGCAGCAGCAAGAACCAACCAAATGCTGGGGTGCAGAGCCAGAGGAATCACCTCCAGGAGGGAGGATGTCATTCTGCCACTGTACAGATCTCTGATGAGACCACACTTAGACTACTGTGTGCAGGTCTGGTGCCCCTATTTAAACAAGATCTGGCCAGAGCTGATAGGGCTTCGGGGGAGGAATTTGGGGTAAATAAACTGAATATTATCAAAGTTATGAGCCTGCATTAGCAAAATGTAATGTAGGTGCATAAATTTGTTGTTTTGTAATATTTTTACACCAAACGTTCAACATAGCCTTGTTATGACCCTTCCTCATGAAAAAAGGCAGAGCAAATGTTCAACTCCTGACAAAAGGTGATTTGGCACAGTGATGGTGACCTGACGACCAGTCATCCTGACGGCTGGCAGATCATCATGGGTATGATCTGGCTGAAGGGGGAGGAGTAAGATGGGTCAAGATGGAGGTGGGGTTGTAACTATCCCAACAGGGCAAATGCATGGCCTCCTCCTGTCTGTGCAGGTCTGTGTGGGGGGCAGACTCACCAGAGCCACTACGGGGGGGTAGGGTTTGTGGGCTTGTATCTGCCACAGACCACCAGCCACTCCAGCAGGGGCCTGGAAGATGCTGGGGGCTGTGAGGTCTTTTTCAGGGGGCACATGATCACCCCCACCCATTGATGACTCCTGGAGTAGTGCATGGCAGGTTAGACCAGTTCTGGACTGGTCTAATGGTATGATCCATGTGCCAATTGGGGAGGGCTTGCAAAATCTCACTTTCAGGGATAGTGCTGCTTTGCCCCAGTACAAGCCCCCTTCTGACTTGGTGCACTAGTGCGGCCATGGCAAAAGCAGTGCAAGCCTGGTTGGCACAGGAAATTACCCCCAGTTGTGAAGGGAGCCTTACAAGATTCCGGGCATGTGCCAGTATAGGGATAATGCATCCAAAGGAATTTTTTCCAAGCAGTGTACTTTCCTGAGTTGGTTCAATCTCTGTAACAATTGTGTGTTGAAACACCTTAGTTATTTGAAGGAACATGCTGTATGCATTTCTAGTTACAACCTCAGAGGGAGGCTTCTGGAAATAATTGATTCCTAAACACTCATTTGAAATTGTCTTGGATTCATTGCATGTGCTGAAGTTTATTGTTGCTAAGAGGGATACAAGCATTTTTCTATAATGTGGGGAATTTCTATTGTTTTTCTAATGTCAGCAGTCCCAGTTGTTCTCACCAGAATTCTTTAGTTGTGGAGTTCTTTTCATCATGATAGTGTCCTTCTCATTTATTTATTTTTATTTTATTTCTTTTATTATTTTAGTCATTGGTAACTGGATAAGGCCCACTAGGCACAAGTGCCTGTTTTCAGGGGCGACCATCATGATGGGACACTGGCATGGGCAGAATGTTCAATGTTAAGTCAAATTTGATACCCTTATAACAATAACTACAGAACCTCAAATCACTTTTCAAGTTTAGATTTATTTTGTAAAAACAACTTGGAATAAATGATTTGATCGCTCTGACTGCTGTATTATAAACAAATAACAGCAGCTCTTTATGGGAATGATTCTAGACCGCTATAGTAAAATATACTTAATCTTCATTTTCCACAGCCTGGTGTCCAAAAACAGTTCAACATTAAACACGTGTTGGCTTCTCTAAATGTATAGCCCTGGGAAACTAAACCAACAAGATTTACATTTTGGGACTATTAACAGATATTGTGCAAGATGTTGGCTGGTTGCTCTCCTGTGCAAATGATAATCCCTTAAATGAGGAAATGCAATCTTTGTGTGCGAATACATACCCTCGGTAGTAATTATTCAATAAAGTAGTCAAAAGGAAGCAAATGAGATTCAGATTAAAGTACACAAGCACTGAATGGCACTCATCTTTCCAAATCCATATAAAAGTGATGACTCTAAACATACATTCAACTGAAAATAGAAAGTTAATTTTTAATGGAGTTTTGATTATGAGAAGGAAGGTTGCCAAACAGCTGTATCACTTATCATTGTCCCAGATGAATTTTACTGCAAACACCATTATAGAGTAATTAGGACATTCTTATTTTGATGTCATCTTTGGCTAAATAAGGTTAATTGCTCATTTTAGAGTTTTCTGTTATCAGAACCCAGGCTTATAATACTGTGTCAAGTGCAAGCAGAATCAAATGGGAATGGAATAACTGCTGGTTTCTTTTTTAAAAAAAAAAACATTACAGCTGTGTGTGCATGTCTTCTTTTTATAAAGTTGCATAAATATGTTCTGATATACTCCCGTGGGACAATTAAAATGAAATACTGCTGACAGTGCCTATGTTTACAAGTCTGAGTCTCTGCATTGATATAAACGAATCTGGGTGCCTGTTTGCACAATGTATCTCTGTACATATCTCTGTGGTGTTGATTATAATATGGAGAAAGAGCAGACTTGAGTGGTGTTTTGAGAGGAATGGACTCAGAAACACCCCATAAGATTAGTCAAACCAACAGAAGGCTGGAAAAATGATAATGCTTTTCAATAAATTTTTTTCTTCGGAGCCCCAATGGAATTATGCACTTTACTAAAAAAGAAGAAATTAAAGATTAAGGATTATATAGTATTTATAACTTTATAATCTCCTTTGATTTTTGGCTAGAATAATCTTGCCAGGTGATGACAAGAGACACTTTTCTTAAATGCATATTGCCTCTGAGGCAGTGCTGCCTCAGAGGCAGACAACTTAATCCCACCCTCTGTTGTGTCTTATTGGTTAATACCCTCTGAAGAACAGTAACTGAGGTTGCTGCCTGTTGCTACTGATTGGTTATACATGCCGCTATCTCAGAGGCAGACCACTTAATCCCACCCTCCACTGTGTCTCATTGATTAATACCTTCTGAAGGCAGTAACTGAGGTTTCTGCCTGTTGCAGCTGATTGATTATTCATCTAGTCTCTAAATGGCCCTCCCACATGTTTTTTCTCACTCTAATTGGGTGGTTCTAGCCAGCCCCTGCTCGGTTGACATATCGAAAGTGTCTTTTTTAAAGACACTTTTTTAAATGAAAGTTGTTTCCAAGGCAGATCTGCCTCCGAGACAGCCCTGCCTTTGAGGGAAGTATGGATAGGGTTGTCTCCCTGGCAGGGCTCTAACCTCTATAGCTAAAGACCTGAGCTTCACTGCTGTGCCAGTTTGGTGGTGTAGTGGAAAGTTCTACAGCCTGATAAACCACAGGCTGAGAGTCTGAATCCACATAAGGGCCCTCAGTTCTCTTTTTTCAGAATTCCACTTGGGTGGTGATTTATGGCAGCATGGTGTTAGGATAGTAAGTATGTAAGGAAAAGGACTTAGAGTAGCTGTGAGAAAAAATAATTGCAACAATAAAGTTTTGCATTGGAGGTAAATCTGCGACACTTTTCTTAAACGTATGTTGCCTCTGAGGTACAGCTAAGTCTCTTTTCTTATATATTTACAATTCTAACACCATGCTGCCATGGATCACCACTCAAGTGAAATTCGGACAAAAGAGAATCAAGGGGACCTTGTGTGGATTCAGACTCTCAACCACTTGTTTATCAGGCTCTAGACCTTTCCACTACACCATCAAGCTGGCACAGCAGTGAAGCTCAAGTATTTAGCTATAGAGGTTAAAGCCCTGCCTGGGAGGCAGCCCTATTCATACCTGCCTCAAAGGCAGGGCTGCCTCAGTGGAAGATCTGCCTTGGAGACCTTTCATTTAAAAAAAGTGTCTTTAAAAAGGTGCTTTCTGTATGTCAACCAATCAGGGGCAGGCTTGAACCACCCAATCAGAGCAAGAAAAAGCATATGGGAGGGCCATTTAGAGACCTGATGAATAATCAATCAGCAGCAACAGGCAGCAACCTCAGTTACTGCCTTCAGATGGTATTAACCAATGAGACACAGCGGAGGGTGGGATTAAATTGTCTGCCTCTGAGGTAGCGGCATGTATAACCAATCAGTAACAACAGGCGGCAACCTGAGTTACTGTCCTTCATAAGGTATTTATCTATGAGACACAGCAGAGGGTGGGATTAAGTGATCTGCCTCTGAGGCAACAGCATGTGTAACCAATCAGCAGCAAGAGGCGGGCAACCTCCCTTACTATCCTTCAGAAGACATTAACCAATGAGACGCAGCAAAGGGTGGGATTAAGTCATCTACCTCTGAGGCAGTACTGCCTCAGAGGCAATATTCATTTAACAGATTGTCTCTTGCCACTGGCTGGGGCCAAAATATATCCAATAAATTCAGCAAGTGAGCAATATCAGACATGCATTGATGGAATCAAAAATAAATCTGATTAAATAAGAAAAGAGAATAACAGCATATGTAAAAACATACTTCCGTTCCCCTTTGATTCATGACTTTTCCAATGAAGGCTGTGACCAGTTTAAACATGGCCCCTTAGGTTTTCTAGTTTAAATTCATTAATTGTAAACCTATGCAATTGTAGAAGACTAGCAACAGAATTACTAAACAAGTCAATGCAACAAAAATAAATAAAACACTAACAGCTGTGGAGCAAATAATGTTGAAACAAAGTTATCCTTGTGTGTTTTTTGGCTTGACATATTTAAGAACCATGAAAATGAACAATACTTTCAGTCTATTTTATTCAAGTATATTTTAGTGGAATGCTGTTTGGTTTACAAAGGAGCCACTTTAATCATGGAAAACACCCAAATTGTCATTAATCCTCAGACTGCTATATCAATCAGATGTCCCTAACTTCTAACACAATCTCATTCAATATCACCATAATCACTTTACAACAAATTGTATCTGATTAATAACACAATAATGGATTGCAGGCTGTTCCCGGATTATATGCTGTGATTTCAAGCCACTCGCAAAAGTGAGAAAAAATTACTACATGTCTACAGACTGCACAATACGTAAAGCATTAAGGGCACTAGGCTAAAGAGTTTCTTTGTTTCTATATTTATAACAGAGGTAAGAAAAGGTTTCACCCTGGAACTAATCAAAAGTCACAGAAGGAAAGCCACTCATCTTAGTAAAAAATGACTGTTTTTCCCCTCACAATCCAATTCAATATTATACTACTTGGGAACTGGTTGTTGGGAGATAAATATATACCTCAAGTGCCTCTGGTGGTGTTAAAGAATGGCAAAAAAAAACAGAAAAAACAAAAAAACAGTAAATCAGACTTGACAAAAGGCAAAAACCAAAACAAATAAAAAACTACAGAATCAGCTGGATAGTTTGCTTCATTGCTTCATTGTACTGACTTTTCCCTCCAATATATGGCCCAAGGGCCACCGTCACAGTTTATTTTAGTTAACCAACATTTTAGTATTTACTGCCCAGTTCTAAAATAACTCCAAATATGAAATAATGTACTTACATATAACAAATAATGCCATACAGTATTTAGTGCTAAATGGGTTTCTAGTCAGGATGCCCAAGTTTTGTCAACATGCCTGAATTAGTGTAAGCTTCAGACTGTCCCTCTGAGAAAAGCATAAATCACTGAGCAAAGCATCTACTTAGTCCTCAACGCGTACTTGTGGTCAGTGTATTTCTTCTTTTGCATTAGTTTCTCGCTTTCTCCTAGTTCATGGATTAAGCCAGCTTTTTTTCTCTTTGAGCAGCCATCAAATGGACAGAAATTAGCACGATTCCCATACTTGTCAAATGTAACACCAATGATTGGTTTTATGCCAATCCCTTGTTTAGTTCTTGTCATATGCCATTTGGTGTGTAGCTGAGGGGCATTTATTTATTAGCTTTTGTTGACCTGGTAAGTGCATTAGGCAATAACCCTGCCTATTTTCAAACACGACCTGGGAGAGTACAAGATACAGTCAAACGAACAAACACCAGTAGAATACAAACAGTTTTTTGAATCCTTACAACAGATATCCTCGCAGGGATAGTCAGGAAAATTAAACATACAAGTAGTAGCCATCCTCGCGCAGGGATGAAAAGGACAGGTCACAAACCAGGTAATACACTCAAATTTCAGAAAACTAAGTGATACTAGGCAGGAAGAAGCTGAAGCAGAGGGTCAAGGGAGGTTAGGTACAGTCACAGGAATCAAGTGCATAAAGGTAGCAGAAAAGTGCAGTCTTGAAGGAGAAGTGAGATAAGGAGCACTTAAAACTGGGAGGCTGGGACTTCCAGAATTTGGGAGTGAAATGAGAGAATGCTTGCTCCTCCATTTTTGTTCAGCAGTGCGGGACTGAGAGCAGTGGAGAGTTAGAATACCTTAGTGGGCAGAAGTGAAACACAGGGGTGAGCATAGCCACAAGACAGTCAGGGTGGGGGTTTCTTGTCATGGAGTTGATGAAGCAGCCCAGAGAATAGGAGCACAGTGGCGGACAGCCAGTGCAGGGTGGAGTACAGGAGGCAGTGATGAGTAAGGTGAGGGGCCAATAGGGCAAATCTACAGATGTTGTTGTAAGTGGTGTCCCATTTATGAAGAATACCAGTGTTAGTGTGGGAGAAGATAGGGAGGGCATACTGTAGCCTAAGGAAAAAAACACTTCTAGCCACAGAGATCCTGGCAGCAGGGGTTAGGGAGTGGTGCACATGGTAGGGGTCACCAGTCTTAATGTTAATGGATCTGCATACCTCATTTATGTGAGAGGAGAAATCAAGTGTGGCATCCAGAGTCACTCCAAAGTATTTGAAGGAGTCAGTGGACATGACTGCAGACCCATCACGGCAAAGCACACGAAGCTTAGGGGACTCGGCATGGACTTTTCTAGAGGACCCGAAGAGTATAGCCTGAGTCTTTATTGCCTGAGCATTATTTTACTGTAAATGATGCAATCACTCAAACTAACACCTCACATTCATCTTTTAGATTTTGAATACATGTGGCTGCAGTTAATATCTGTGTAAATCATGACCCTACACAAGTATTCACTGGAACATAATGGTGGTATTAGCCAGAGCAGCACTGCAGCCATACATTTCTGCCTTATCCAACTCAGATTGCTCTTACTACTTTCAGTCACCTGGTGTTTATTTCCAACTATATCTGAGAACAAACTCTAAATGAATCAGCCCAAGTTCCTGGCAGTGTGTGTAATGTACTCAGGACAGATAGCCCACCCATCATTTAAAAGCAAGAAAGGCTTTCTTGACAGGGCACAGCTTCTACTGCTATGAAAGCAAAGTAATCCCTGCTTTTAAAGATTATTGTATTCTCTTTTGAATACAAGTTTATAAGCATAGAAGCTGCAGGAGCCATGAGATCCATCCTGTATAAAAGTAGCCCACCCCACCCCTCCCTCAAACACACACACACACACTAAGTACTATAAATGGCTGCTGCAGGAGCTCACTGTGCAACCACACAGACTGCTTGAAAGATGGGAGGGTAAGAAACTGTCAAATGATGCAACACATTCACTGACACTGGTCTTAATTCACAAACATCTCCAGAGGCACACATATGCATGGTGGGGGGGGGGATACATTAGGTGCTCAGAACACTCCACCCATCTTGCTCACAATGTTTTCATAAGCAAACGTTTTGTTCAGTAGGACTAAATAATGTAAGTTCTTCAATGGAAACCACATTCTTAAATCCTGGATAAGCCCTTGAGCTGTAATCCTGTTTTTCTTTGACTAACTCAATTCAGCAATCTTGTCCCATGTTGATCATTACTTAATCTGGTTAGTTAAGGCAAAGTAGTGCTTCTAAGGCTGGAGGTAATATTCCTGATTGCAGGACACTATCCTACATGTTATAGGCCCTTGCAGATGGTATATCTCCTAAACGCTATATTGAAGGATGCACAGGGAGTAGCACTTCTGCCCTTCTAACATCAACGTGCGTGTGGGTGTGGAGGGGGGGACAGGGACACTGAGATGAGATCAAGCCAGTCTTGTGCCATAAGCAGATTTGAAGTTGGATGGTTAGAGTGTTTTTAAATAACTTTTATGTGATGCCGTGTTTTAAAGGTGAGATAGCTAAATCTTGAGCACCACACTCTAATTGTATACTAACCCCTTAAAATATGCCGCTCCCTATTTGCACAAAGTTTGGTAATAGAAAAAACTATAGCTGTAGGTAGTAATGCAAAAACTTCAGTTTGTAAAAAGGATCATGAGTTCCTAGACATGAAAAGATTTGGGATTGCTAAAATAGATCACATTGACTGGCTAGCATATTAACAGTATTGTCATGTACCTCCTTCCCTAGTGCAGTTTGAAAGGCAATCCCCTTAAAGATGGGATCTCGTAATGTGTAATGTCTACAGCATTGCTCACCTGGCTGCCATGTTAACTGGCAGGAACTGCTATACATTCATAAATACAGATAACATGAGCCCGCAATCTCATTACACTAGCTGGTTTTTTTTTCACTCCTGCAAGGTGGTGTGTGTTTTTAGCTGCCAGTACAGCAGCAGGACCTGGCGTTATAAGGACAAACTGAATAATATTCATACTTCCCTGCACAAATAACTCAGTTTAACATCCAACACTTCCTGTCCAGTGCAATCTGGTATTTCCGTTTTAATTAACAATTGGGAGATACTGAAGAGTGCTGAACGCACCAGCGATTTGCATATATTACCGCCATCCTAACTAGATACTATCCTATGGCTCCACTGATGTCAGGTGGAAGCAAATTGCAAGTTTAATCATTCATGCATCTGGCACTCTTCAGTATCACTCCTAAAGTTTGTTCACACCAAAAATGAAAAAAAAAGTAGTGCAAGTATGCGAGTATAATTCTTGTGAGAGTGATAGATAAATTGGGACTGCCAGATGAGTTGGGTGTGACTGGAGTCCTGACCCTCCAGCCCCCATCTCTCCTCAGTTCCACTCCTCCAAAAATTAGTTCATGCCAGGAATAAAAATAGTGTAAGCCTGTGAGTGTCGAGTGTTACAATGTCCAGAGGTGTGGAGGTGACTTTTGTCACCTCTTCATGTTGTCTGTTCACAAGAGATGCTGGAGTGCTTTCCTAATAGTCCTAGCAAGAGGACTGCAGGACTCTGCCTATGCAGCCCTAAAAAGGATATTAAATTACTGGAAGAGGTGCAGCTCAGTGTGACAAAGATGATCCTATGACTTGGGAGACAAACCCTATGAAGAAAGACTTAGGGAGCTCAACATATATTCCCTGGAAGATAGAATGGAGAGGGGGGCAGGATATAGACTGTCAAATACTTAAAAGGCATAAACAGGGGTAGTATGGAGGACTTGTTCAACTTAAAGGTAGGGAGGGTCATGAGGGGACACAGTCTGAAATTGGAGGGGGAAGATTCAAGAGGGAAATAAGGAGACACTACTTTACTGAAAGGGTGGTGGCAGGGTGGAACGAACTACTGGAAGAAGTGATCTCTCCGAATACTGTGGGAAGCTTTAAAAGGGGTGGGATAGGATCAAGGGAAAGGTCAATACAGAAAGGAGGCTAGGGAGGGTGATGGTGGTGGGCAAGGATGATGAAAAGTATACGGCGAGCTGCACACTTGGGCAGGCTTAATAGACCTCTAGGCCTTTATCTGCTGATGTTTTTTGTATGTTCATATGTATGTAAGAGTAAACATTTCCAGGTATTTTTTTTTCTTCCCCTGACTGAGGTTCTCATGACCGAGGATAACCATGAATGATCACAGGAATCCTGAATAGTTCTCAGGCTGGTCTGTGCCTGAGCAATTTACTGTTGGCTGTGGATAACCATGGTTAAAATCATGGACAAACCATGAATTGACATGCTCTCTGACAATGTATGACCATGGTTTAACTGTCTACAACCACTGTTTATCCATGATCCTAGGAGCAGGGAAGCAGTGCGTATTGGTTAAGCTGACCTTGGAAGGTAAGGAGTAGAGGTACAGCGAAATTAAATTTCACTGGTGAAATACTGGTGAAAAACATGTTGCAAATTTGTGGATTTAGCTGATGAATTTTGCAGGTGTGAAATGCAAAATTCCGCCAGTGAAATTGTGAATTTCACCAGCAAATTGCAGAATTGCACCCGTGAGTGGCAGAATTTCTCCTGAGAGTGGTGAAATCTGCATTTTACAGGTGAAATTTGCGATTTCACTGGTGAAACTTGCAATTTTGCTAGTAGAATTTTGCATTTTGTACCCATTAAATATTTTTCAAAATGCACAAATTTTGTGAAATATTTTGTGGAGTAAAATTCATGGATTTCACACATCTCTAGTAAGGAGGTCCTCCACAAATCAATGAAAACCATCAATACGGATGACCCAGACTTCTTTCAAGGTTTGGCCAGGTGGTCTTAGATCATCAGTGCCCCACAGTCCTCCTAGAGGCACGAATGTCTTTCTGGATAGATATTTAGTCAGGAGTTTTTCCCCACAACAGTTGGCTCTGAAGGGGCTGGGAGGACCTTGCATCAAGTAAAGAATGATCTGTGGTTACAGGATATTCGAAGGCTATTCGGTACTGCATAATGTTTAGAGCCATCTTGATCTCTTTCTTGCATCCAAGGACTTGCTCCCTGGCATCCCACAAATTTCCATATACCCCGTAGTCTTCTTGGATCAAGCCCCATCACCATGGTACTGCATGTATCCCCAGAAAAAGTGGAATGTCCTAAGAGGGAAAGGAAAATACAAAGTGGTGGAGATTTAATGTGGATGAATGGGGGGTGACGTTTAGCCTATAGTAACACCAGACTGGCTGGTATGTCAGCCAGTTACAGTAGGTGGTACTACATGCTAAACATCATCCTCCTTTCATTTCAACAGTGGCTTCTGAGAGAAAAAGAGTGAGCCAGTTTTGGTCTTACATGGTTTTCTTCATTTACATGGAGGAAAAAACAAATTTTCTAATCATTGCTCCCAGAGGTTTCTGCATACTGCACAGGAGACAGCTTCTTTAACAACTTATGACCAAGTAGCTGCACACCAACCAATAAATTGCTGCACGAAACAAGTTATCAAAAAGTGAAAATGTTTTTATTAGCTGATCAAAATCTGAAAACTTAAGCAGCCAGTTGTCATGTAACACTCACATCCTGCGCTTCGCCCAAAAGGCTCTGTCAGGGGCAGGGAAACAGAGACCTGACCACACTTAAATTGACCCAAATGCATGATGTCATAATGTACAAATATTTTAAAGGGGCGATCCACTACATATAATTGAAAACAATTTTTAAAACACACAGTGCAATACCAATTTAGAAAACTGACATCAAAAAAAGTCATATCACAAATCCCCTTATGAGAGTCAAACCCCACACTGGCACATCACGTAATTTCAAATGAAAGCATCAAACATTTTTGCTAAACATTTCCCTCCCATCCAAGTAATGCCATGATCACCCTTGTATTTGGAATTAATTCCATGGGGATCTGATATCCATGCTGTACATCCTTGGGGAGAAGAATGTACCAGCAGCTTATTGTGAATCAGGCACACCTATGAGAAAAATGTGCTCCTTTAACTATTAGAACTCTTGTCTCAACTCAAACACCCACCTCCTTCTCCCTCCCCCCACACCCTTCCTAACCCTTATTTGATGTATGTTCACAATTGTTAGTGTATTCTTTGTATGTTTATCATTGTTTCACCAAGGGTTTTAATATTAAATGTGGTGCTTTTTTTTCTCATAGGTGTGCCTGATTCGCAAGAAGCTACTGGCTCATTATTCTCCCCAAGAATGTATGCTCATCAGATCCTCATGGAATTAATTAGAAATACAAGGGTGATCATGGCACTACTTAAATGGGAGGGGATTGTTTAGCAAAAGTTTTGATGCTTGCATTTGAAATTACATGATGTGCCAGTGTGGGTGTGAGAGTTATGTGGCAACTGGCCACTGTGTAAGTTTTTAGATTTTGATCATCTATTAAAACCTTTTCACTTTTTGATAACTTGGTTTGTGCACTAATTTATTGGTTGGTGTGCAGCTACTGTACTTGGTCATAATCTGAAAATCTGAAGTGTTTTGGGTTAGCCATCCCTTAGCTGCATCTCCCCCAGGTTACACCAGGCAGTTTTTCAACCTTGGAACCTGCTTTAACAACTTGTTGCATCCTCTAGAAGTGAACTGCCATTGCTGCCTGTGACCAGTGAGACTTGTTCAGCTGGTTAGTGGGGCATGGTGGTGAACCAGCATCTGTGTAGCATCACCTGGTGGTGGGGCTTACATCTACAAAAACCTGTGCTGCCCTGCATGAGTTATCCAGCCTGCATCTTCCATTGCTTCTCCAGGAAGTTTCTACAATTTGCACATGCGACAGCTTTAACAACTTGTTGCCTCCTCTAGATGTAAACTCATGGTGCTACCTGAGGCTGTGATCAATGAGACCTGACTGAACTGAGTGCACATACTTTTGGCAGTGCTAAGAAGAGCCTTAATGTCCCTGTTCTTATCAAGAAAACTGTCAACTGTTACATTTAAGCAATGTGCAAAGCAGTAGATGTGAACAAGGCCCTCTCCTCCAAGGTCTTACTTAAGTTTGACCCATTATCTGCAAGCACTGTATAAAGCCAACTGACAGTCCTTGGGATATGCGCCTTTTCTGTACTGGTTGTTTGAACTCCTCATTGATTTTGCATGAGTTTTTTTCAGATAAAAAAATAAAATATTCTTAGAACAGCAAATTGCATTTCACTGCCTCCTCAAGAATCAATGTGCAGTGACAGCCATGAAGTGTTCAGGCTGACAGCTTGTTCAGATATCTGTTGTGAGATGCGCCACCCTCTCAACAGCATTGGCCAAAAAACTCTTCTGAGTTTTTTACATGACATCATAGAGCTCTTTAATCCCTGTTGAGGAGAAATATTTTCTCAATGGTATAGTCAAGGCCCCTACTTTTCTGCAGCACAGTGGGACCAAGTTCTGCGGCAAGACCACCACTTGCCGCAGAACTTCTGAGGTAGTGGTTTGTAATTTCTGCGGAAGTTCTGAGGCACTAACAAACTACCACATCACAGTGTCAGCTTGTCATCCTGACTTCACTTTCATGACAATGGTTATAGCAATCAAGATGGGGAAAGCACAGTAACACTAGTTCAAAAAATAACAGACTTATAGAAATAATTTTGTGCCAAAGAAAGAAAAACAAATGTCTCTCACTTAAAGTCCTAGCCTATTGCATAAATGAAATATGCAGAGGGGACCTTATGTGATAAATAAGATATTTCTATATGCATGCTATCTCTCCCACTAATGAGGTCTCCACCATCTATCACTTATGTATTTGTATGTGCTTTATACACCACTCATGAGGTTCCCACTGTGTATCACTTATATATTTATATGCAATATGTTACCTACATAAAAATATGTGTGTGTGTAGTGAGAGATACTGTGTGTGTCTGTGTGTGTGTATATATTTTTTTTTTAACTTCCATGAAATTGCATCCTCATTCATATAGGTCCCATTGGAAATGGAATAAATGGAATAGAGGAGTTATTGCAAAACTGATTTTCATGTCAACCTGCTTCCCCTGACACACTACATAACACCATCAGGCCATGACATGCATGTGAACCAATTGTGAGATAGAGCTCTACAGCCCATCACAGTGTGTCCACCGCCGTGTGACAGAACACTGCACCATACCTTCCCAGGCTCCAAGCAGTGATGTGTTCCACCAATCCTTGTGCTGCCCAGTCAGCTCCCAGAGCTAATCTCTGAACCTGAATTGCCAGCATGGATACACAGCATGCTACCCTCTGGCCCAACAGCTGTTCCTGCACACAACATTTCTCCATAACTTTTAGGTGAGTCTATGAACCAATGACAATACGTAATCAATAACCCTGGCAAAAATGCGTACAGTGCAATTATTTATTTAACAGGTCTATTCTTTCAACAGGTTTACACATTATTATATTCCACTTTTCTGGGCATAATTACTTTATTTTTCTTAAAAATGACAGTTAAATTCATTTTACCAGTTATTCATTTCAGATGGCATCTCTATTCCTTAGAGGCACAAATATGTTTGTACAAAGTGAGGTATGGACTTAACAGGTCTGTGCTATTGACAAGGTTTTGTTTACGTTGGCCCTAGTGCAATAATGTAAGACTGAAAATTGTACTAGGCTGTAGTGCAGGTTGAGCAAATATTACCATGGCTGATGTACTGTGCCACCGTCTCTGGCAGCGGGAGCTGTGGTAGATAAGTGACTGCTCATTTCTGTTGCAGAATGCAGCCATTTTATTAGCTAATGTATGATGTTATAGCAATGATAATATCACATTCTGAGCATATGGGGGGTTTGGAAATAAAAAGAGGGGAAGGTAACCAGATTCTATGGATAAACAGAAATATTAATAAAAAATCATCAAGAAGAGTAAATTCTGCGGCATCACAGAAGTTCTGTGGTAGATTGCAAGTTCTGCGCAAAATTCTGCGGCTGCAGAATTCTAGGGGCCTTGGGTATAGTATAACAGGGTTCAAGGTACTCTAGCAGTTCTCTGAACCCTACATGTTCTACCATGTTATATGTTAGTAAGTCAATGGCTATCATCTATGAAATGTTCTTTGTTATTGTAAGATAAACAGGGTGGTTCCAGGGATATTTGGAGTTACATTTGTATGTTTCTGAGATGATGAGCTGCTTTGTTGAAGGTGAAGGTTTTTGAACACATGGCTGCTATGAGTAACACTAGGGGTCATTCGAAAGGAAGGAAGTGCTGGAGGTGTCTCAGTATTGCTGCTGGGGCTGCCACTGCTGCCATCTATCAGAGGTACCCCTGAGCATAGTGAGCTAGTGTCATCACTGTCACGTTCTCTTCTATTCGCAAAAACGTATTTCTCATTAATGTTATGACATCTGTCTAGGTGTCTTTTCAGTGCTGAAGTTCTCAATGCTCCTTTCTTTTAATCCCTGCTGATTGCCCACTTACAAATAGAGCGTGTTGCCACCAACTCATTAAAGGCTGTAACTGAAAAGTATGAACAAATAAAATATGTGATTTTTTTTTTGTTAGTTTTTTTGCCAGATGAGCACTGCAACTTAATCTTCTTTTCAGGAGTTTTTAGTTTGTTTGTTTATTTTAACTGGATTTTTCTTGGGCTTGTTCCTGTTGTGCTTTATTCCCATTCTCTAATCTCATCCTCCACCAAAGAAACATCTGTTTCCACTTTTTCATTGAAAGTTTCCATCTCCTTTATCCTCCATCATTACCCCTTGTGCCCGCTCACTGTCTTTACCCTCAGGCTCAGTCTCACAGAAATCAGATGTAGTTTGTGGGGACTAACATTAGTCTAGTATGCAGCTGTTCCACACCTGGCAGTGCCTTTGTGGGTGGTACCCACCAATCCTTTAGGTTTAACTAAAGAATACTTTTTAATTGGGACTGACCCAACAGATGCACCTGTATTGAATTCAAGAATTTGCTTGCAAGATTTTGTTTAATTTTTATTTTATACTGGAAAGGCATGTGGGCAAAAATGACCGTTTTCACAGGCATCAAGATGGCATTTTAGAGTTACCCGAATTACTTTTTGAGGGGTTGATTTTGTTTGCCCTGTGCAGGAGAATGATTGCTTAGCCTGGCCCTTGACACTCCCTTTTGGTTGCCTGAAGCTGCAGTGTCAACGTAAGAGTCAGCACTAGTCTGACTCTGAACACTTTGATCCATTCTTTTATTTTTTGCTATCTTTTCATTTTCTAAAAATATCCCTCCTTGGTCCCTAGTGTCTTGACTCCCACTTTGCCCCTACAGGGCCCAATTTGTACACAGCACAGCCAGCCACAGAACATCATGATGATGATGAGCACCGCCACACTTTCTTCTGCAAAAGACAAAGAAGAGTGACTCCAAGTGTTACTGTTCAGTGACTGTATTCAGCAGCTCAACAGTGTACTGCTACTATATCCTCAGAATTTAAAATGGTGCTGTAGATGTTTCATTTATGATTTTATGCTGGGCACACTGCCATGGCTGTGATGATGAAAATAAGAAAAATAGGGAATCAGGATGATTGATGATGACATTGCTTTATATTAGGCAGACAAGCACTCGTGCTTTATATAGTTGCAGTAGCCCATGCTCAATAAATTAACAAATGTCAAAAACACCCTGTCCGTAGCCTCCTGCCCACAGCAGAAGGTACAGCTCTGGGCCAGTTCTTCACAGTGATACACTCTTCAAAGGTAGAAAATTATGCCTCACCACATGTTGCCAACGCATTCTGTAGTAGCTTTCTTCACATTTGACATTGTTTGTTCAAGAAATAAGGTGGGCATTAGGGTTAACAACCCCATGGAAAACCCCAACACCGATTCACTCAGACTCCAGAGACCCAAATCCTTCATTTGTTTCCTTATGCTGCTCAGGTGAGTGGGGGTAGGGAGTTAGGGTTGGAAAACCAAACAGCGCATTTCCCTACTTTTGTGGTGTTAAGTTTAACCTTAATTGATGCATTAACAAAGATTTTGTAAAGATTATAGGATACTGCATGGGAAGGTGTGTGTTTTAAAATTTTTATTCACACCCAATGTGTGTGATGACTAGGGCAGGATGGACTGTTCTTTTTTAAATCAGACCCCCCCCCCTCAGATCTAGGACTTAACTAAAGACTCAGATAAATATGGACTTGGTTAATTAAGTCCATGTCTGCTTCCATGGGTATGGTGCAGAGCAACAGTACAAGGTGGGGAGAAGCTGAGAAGAGACACAGTGAGCAGAGGAGAGAAACAGCATTGATGTTCTTAGAAGCAAAGATTGAAGATCTGGAACACAGATTTGTCCCCACAATTAATAGTAAAGACAAAAAGCTGATGTGGTTAAAAAATAAGAGATATGATATAAGATAAAAGGAGCATGTACAAAAGGGCAAAAGAAAAGGAGACCCTTCTTTATAGAATTTATTTTTTGCATTATCTGTTTATGCTCCAACCCTGGCCCCAGCCCACCACTCCTTTGGGCTCACATAAGTCCCCAATACCCGGCAGTCTCACCCCCGATGCCTATCTCCGTCAGTCATGGCCCATGCACCCTGTGTCCGGGGGTCCAGCACTAACCCTTCCAAAAGGACCCCTTCTCCAGATCAGGGGATAGGGAGAGGAGAATTTTTGAATGATGCCCCCTGAGCAGACGTGGGGATGGAAGAGGTGCACTCTGGGGACTGTGGCATGGAGGTATGAGTGGCCATCATCTAGCAGGGCTGGACAGCCAATTTTCCCTTTTACAGTCCCACCCACCTGTGTTGGTGTGTACCGCAGCATGCGTCTTGGGAGGGAATGACTGGCAGTGCATGGTCACCAACACTGCTTAGGATGCCACCTCAAGCTGCCACCAGGAGCCACTATAGAAGTGACACAATGCCACCCACCACCCACCCCAGGGAGAGAAGGGTCTGAAGCACACTCTGAACCCCCTCCCTTCCAGCATCCACTCTTGACTTCCCGAGCTCAAGGCGCAAACCCAGGTTGCCAGCATGCTGAGTGAACTCCCGTCACTCAGCACCATGGAGCCAACTATGGAATATTTTTTTAAATAAAGGCAAGAGAATATAAAAATTAGATCATGAGTGCTAAGTGATTAAATGAACTAAACATAGCAAGTAATTCAAAACAAAATGCTAAAATGTTTTGGTCATAAAAAGGGAACAGAAAAGTTTGGCCTTTAATAGTGGAGGGAAATAAAATCGATCAAGAAAGGGATATGGTCAACAACCTCAATAACTTTTTGGGATCGGTATTTAAAAAATCTGAACTTGATGGGATAGTTATACATCACCAAGAATTAGTAAAAGCGAGGTACTTAAGGTACTAGAAATTCTTGATACAGTATTAAAAAATCTCAGAGACCAGATGGTCTGCATCTGAGGACATTGAAGGAGTTGGCATCAGTACTGGAAGGACCAGTGACAATAATATTAAATATGTCCCTTGAAAAAGATGAGGTACCAGATGTTTGCATAGTAGCCATAGTAGTGCCGATGCATAAAAGACAGCAAGGAGGAGGTAACCAATCACAGACCAGTAGGCCCGATATCAATATTAAGCAAGGTATTAGAAAGATATAAAAGGTATACTGTATGATAGAAACATCTATAACTAAAAACAATCTTGGGGATAGATCACAGCATGGATTCACTAGAGGTAGGTACTGCCTTACCAACTTAGATGACTTTTTTGATACTATTAGACAGGCCACAGAGGATGGGGTTGCAGTGGTGCAGTTAATTTGGATTTTGAGAAGCATCTGACACAGCTCCACATGCCTAACTCATACAGATATTACTCAAATCCAAAATAAATTCCCAAATAATATAGTGGATAAAATCATGGCTCATGGATCATAAGCAAATTATTAGAATTAATGGATTTGACTCAGAAGAGTTTAGGATGACCGGCAGAGTGCCACTGGGATCTGTCTTGGGACCAAAACTTTTTAATGTGTTTGTCTCAGGACTTCAATTTTTTTTCAGACACACTCCATTTATTTTGATAGAAATATTATGAGCCTCAAAACAAAATTAGAGCAGACTATAGTCCATCCTGATAGTCATTTTCATTGACTCAGCAGTAATGATTTTTTTCAGTTAGAAACTGTAATAATAATTTCTTGCAACATCTTTTTACAAGTCCAGGACTCAGAAACATAAATACTGACATAGAAAATTACCTGACTAATGGCCCTGTTTGAAAAATTCTATTGGCAGAGAATGTTCAAATATGATTCCAAATCCATACCAGAAGAGCTCCGTATAACCTAATATCAGATGAGGCACCCATTTATTCATGTATCAGTGGGTTTGTGGCTGTTGATTTAACTTTTTTTTTAAACAAAATATAAAGGCCTGGATATTCAGATTGTGCCAGGCTGTGGTGCAAGCCTGAGCGCAGCTCAACTTGGCTGTGCAGGGGCGTTGACAGGGTGATATTCAACGGAGCTGCGCCATGGCACAGCATCACTGAATATCACACCCTGGCCACCCGCAGTGCACATGGCGCAGTGGCACTGTGCCAGTGCAAGTGGCCAGAGTGGAGCAGGGGGATGCACTAGCACAAGTACCGTTGCGCTAGGCGCAAAACCATGATATTCAAAAGTGCACATGCAAATGGGGCCATAATGCATGCAAGGCACAAATGGGGCCATTTGCATGTCATTATGGCCCCATTTGCATGCAGGTGCAGCAATCCCCAGTGATTTGCGCCTGGCCCCCTGCCAGGCTGCAACCGTCGGGGACCGACGCCCCCCGCACATTGCGGAAATCTGCCCCACTGCCCGATCATGGGCATATTTAGAAAACAATATTTGTCCAGTATCCCTGGTGGTCCAGTGGACTGCTTGTAGCCCTATCACTGGCTTAAGTAATAAAATATATCATCCAATATCCCTGGTGGTCCAGTGGACCACTTGCAGATCGATCGTGGGCTTAAGTAATAAAATATACCATCCAATATCTCTGGTGGTCCAGTGGACCACTACACGCCTGATCATGGGCTTAAGAATAACAATGATTTGTCCAATATCCCTGGTGATCCAGTGGACCACTCACAGCCCACTCGCAGGCATATGTACTCAAAAGGAGAGGTCAATATCCTTGGTGGTCCAGTGGCCCCCCTCCCCACCCACCCACTGGGTCCCACTGCCCCACTTCCCCGGTCAGCGGCGGCAGCACCCACCCGCCTGTCACCCGCTGCCTGCCAATGGACACCGTACAGTGGGCTGTATGCCCATTGGTCCACAGCATGAGCCAATGGGTGTGCAGCCCGTGCCATCTACAAGTCCAGATATGTGGAATGGATCCATCTCATATCTGACTGTGTAGCACGGCACGGGATGCATGCCCATTGGCTCATGCTGTGGACCAATGGGTGTACAGCCCTACCGTACGGTGTCAGTCGGTGGGTGGCAGGGTGGCAGGTGGGTGGGGTGCTGCCACCTGCAGCTGACTGGGGGAGCGGTGATGTGGGGCTCAGTGGGCAGGTGGGGAGGGAGGTACCACTGGACCACCAGGGATATTGGACCTCTCCTTTTGAGTACATATGCCCGTGATTGGGCTGTGAGTGGTCCACTGGACCACCAGGGATATAGGACATTTATTGTACTACATATGCCCACGATCGGGCTGCGAGCGGTCCACTGGACCACCAGGGATATTGGTTGAATCATTGTTATTCTTAAACCCACGATCAGGATGCGAGTGGTCCACTGCACCACCAGGGATATCAGACATACATTTTAATAGCATATTCCCACAATCGGGCTGCGAGCAGTCCACTGGACCACCAGGAACATCGGACATGCATTTTAACAGCATATGGCAGTGATTGGGCTGCGAGCAGTCCACTGGACCACCAGGGATATCAGACATACATTTTAACAGCATATGCCAGCAATCAGGCATGGGGGGGAGCACCACCAGAAGGTGCAGCCGGAGCTCGGGTGGCCACCCACAGGTGGCAGCTGCTGTGTTGCGCCCTGCAATATGGCAGTTTATCTGTGGGTGGCCAGCTATTGCTCCTTTTTTTTTGGCTCACCTGTGTGCAGCGCAAGTAGGGGTTGTGCATGCATGGGCTCAGCACATCCCGGGCAGAATATCGGGATGTGCGGAGTATGCATGGGCATGCTCCCCCTACCTGCGCTGCATACATTACTGATGCGCTCTGGCGCATCGGGATTTGTGCCAGGCACAATCCCCATTTGAATATCGTGCCAGGGCACATCAGTGGGTTGCGCATGGTGAAACAGTGTTGCGCCATGCACAACTCTTCTGAATATCTGGGCCACAGAGTAGAACCTAACACACTAAAAAACAATCAATACACCGTCTGAATATCTGGGCCACAGAGTAGAACCTAACACACTAAAACACAATCAATACAAAGCACGAAATACATCATACACACCTTATAATGCCCCCCCTTGCCATGGAGACTTGGAGGTATCCCTCTTATTCTATCAAACTACCTGCAGTGGAGCTAGTATCCTCTCAATATCTTTCCAGGTTGGTTCATCCAGGTACAACTGCTCATTCACATCACTCCATAATTTTTCAAAAAGCATAGCTTCTTTAATCAGGAACCACCACCTATCTGGCAGGAAGTGATCTATGTCTGGTTCATTCCATTTTTCAAGGATAAATCTTTTAGGAATCATAGTTCCAATGCAAAAAATTTTCTGCTGGGATTTACTCATCCTCAGCTGTTCTGTATCATTCAGTATCAAAGCAGTGAAAGAGATGGGAATATCTATGCCCAAAAGTTTAGATAATAGATCTGTAGTTTGAGTCCACCAAGGCTTAACTTTCAAGCACTGCCATAAACAGTGAAAAAGATCCTCCACTTTACCACCTAGATGCCAACAGTTTTGATTCTCATTATTAATAAAATTTCCCAACACTTGTGGAGTATAATAGGCTCTAGCTATAATCACTTTCTGAATTGCCTTGTTTTTTTAAAAAAAAAATCATCTCTATTAATATTCACTTGGAGATTTCTCCACTGTTTCAATGTATTAATTAGCTGGGCCTCCGAATTCCATTTTTTATTTGTTTTCTTCCAAGGGTCTTTATTATCAGATAGTATAATGTTATACATTCTTTGCAACAACTTTGTGGAACCTACTGTAACTTAATAACAGATTCTTGGTCATGAATCTCTTTATCCAGATTAGCACATACACTGAGATTAGGACTTTTAAAGAATTAAGTGAATTTGTTCTTAACTGCTAAGTACGTTAAGGAATTAATACCCTTCATTCCAACAAACAATTCTTTAAATTCATTATATGAACAGAACTCTCTGTTCTCCAACAGTTGGAGCCATTTCTGAATCAGAGAATTTTTCAATCTACGAGCAATATCTCTCCCTTCAGAGTGCCAAACAGACTTGATACTCAATATATTTAGTTAGAGCCATGGTAAGTGTTTGTTTAGAACTAATTTCCTACAAGCTTGCCCTAATCTGGCGTCTATCTTAAAGAACAGTTGAAGAATGGTTCCTTTTGCCTGAAGACCCCAAATTATATTGTTATAGTTACCAACTGTAAAGTTATCCCAAAATAATGTCTCCCATGAAAAAGTGTGCTTTGAGTGGAATGCCCATCTCCCACAAAATCCTGTTCTGGAGAACCACCACATAGCTTATTGGATCTGGGCAGCTATAACCAACCTTTCTCCTAGGGGTGGAAAGTTGTTTCCAGGCAATCCTGGGCTCCCCACCTCTCCATAAAAACTTAGAAAAAATATTTTTATGTTTTTAAACCATATCAAAGCAGGGCTCCCTACCACTGCCTGTAATATAAAAATCATAAGTGGAAGAACCATCATTTTAATAGCCTCAATATGACCCCAGAGCAATGAGGCCAATCTTTACCAATTGTCTAATAATAATCTAATTTTGTCTCTGGCTGCATCAAAGTTAGATTTGATTATCTTGACTATAATAAAGATGAGTACAAGTGTTCGAGTGCTGCCACGACTTGCAATATAATATTGAAGCATACTTAACTTTTTTATGTGGCTCTGCACCTTCAAGTTGCACTGCTTCATGTATTCATTGATCTCCACTTTGGATTGCATCAACCACACCCATAGCATGTCTGGGCATAGCCAATGCAATCCGAAGCAGAGAGCAGCAAATACAAGAAGCATCACAACTTGAGCGTGCAGAGCTGCATAAAGAAAGTTAAATACACTTCAATATTATATTTCAAGTCACGGCAGCACTCGAGCATTTGAGCGCAATAGTGCTTCATGACACAAAGCTCTTTTATAGCTTCAGACACTGTAATGTGAAGTAGAATCTTACCACAGAGTGAAAATAAATCAAAGTAAAGGCAAAAGCACTCACAGTCTTTGGATTTAGGCAATATAGCCATGAAAAAACAAAATGGAGGGTAAAATCCCAGCTCCAAGAAGGTTAAAAGAACTGGTATTGTTAAAAGCCTTTTTTCTTGGGAAACAAGGACAAAACAGTAGTTCTGAATAGAAATGTGTCTGAATAACAATAACTTTAAATATTTTATGGTTTATTAAAAGAATATAAATAAAAACTTTTGTACTACTAAAAAGGATTGGCAAAAAATTATTTTTCCCATTAGACAAATACAGAGTGCAGCTGCACAGCTCACCTTATAGGTGAGCACTCTCCATGATCCATGTACCCTGACAGCAAGCACCTGAGGGACTACACTTGCTCTTTCTAAGGGAATGATCATAACAAAATTCTTTTTGGTTCTGGTCCAAACAACATGGCCTTTGTTTTGATTTTATTTAATACCAAATTATTTTAAGAAAGCCAAATTTTAATTTACTAAATTCACCACTTAATATAGAGTTGATTTCTGAAACAGATGAGTTTTGAGTAAATAAAACTGCGTCTGCATATAGTATCATGCCACTATTATTTGATACTTGTGTAATGGGGTCAATGAAAAGAGAAAAAAGCAAAGGGCCCACACTGGACCCTACGGAAGTTTGAGTAAACTCCATTTACTTTAACACGTTGCATCCTATTATCAAAATAATCCTGAAACCAAAGTATGGTAGAGTCTCCCAACCCCACAATCCTGAGGCGATCCAACAATAAAGAATGATCTACTAGACTGAGTGCCTTGGCTAGGTCCACGAACACTGCCCCAATAAGACAACCTGCCTCAGTGGCCCTGTGGACAGTATCCATGAACCTAGCCAAGGCAGTCTCAGTGCTGTGTCCCCCCTAAAGATATGCTGATTGGGGGAGATCAAATCATGTACCTTAAGGTAGTCACTGAACTGCTGTTATACAATTTTTTCCTGTACTTTTGAGAGTGCAGACAAAATTGAGATAGGTCAATAATTACAAAATTCAGACTGTGACCGAGATTTAAGTATTGGAACTATGTATGATGTTTTCCATAACATCAGTATTTGTCCAGTTTGAAATGAGAGATTAAGTATTATGCTAATAGGATAAGATATTTTTGAAGCAGCGAGGGCCAGGAGTTTAGGCGATAGGTCATCACAACCAGGTGTTTTGTCAGGCTTCAAGCTTTTAAGTGATTTTAATACCTCAGTGCATTTTGCAATCTTTAACTAAAATCATGGACTGTTGAGACTAGTTTCCTGATCACTGTTTGCTTGGCCCTTTAAATCTTTATGGTAAATATCCAAATTCGTAAACTGTAAATTAAATTCTTCAGCTATTAAAGTAGAGTCAGTCATCAGTTTCCCATCTTTAACAATACTTAGACTGCCTTCATTAGATGGAGAAAATAGAGTTTATTGAACTCCAAAATCTTTTGGGGTTTGAGAAATTACCAATTTGTAGTTATTGCAATAATTAATTTTGGCTAATCTTACTTCCTTTTTGCATCTGTTTCTTTTGTTTTGATACACATTTAGATCAAATGCTGATTCACTTTTTCATATTTGTTGCCCAGCAGCATCCCTGTCCCTCACTAGTTTAAATAAATTCTTATTCAGCCACTTGGTCATCCTGCCACAAGCTCTCCTTCTGGTTACTGGTACATATTTATCTACTACTTCCATAAAAGTTCTAATAAAAAAATCTGCTGCACTATCTAGATCAGGTATCACATTTAAGAATATTCAATCTGTTTCAGACATCTTACTTAAAAAACTAGGAACATCAATTTTTAAATAATTCCTTATTTCAATAAATCTAGAGGAAGGTTTTATTATTATACCCCCTTTCCAAATCCCATAAATTGGATGATGATTGCTAATGGAATCTGAAATTAGATCACTGACTATGATATATTCATTTTTATTGGTTAAAAACCAGTCTAACAAAGAATGCTTACTTGATTTCAAATTAAGGTGGATGGGATTAGTTATGAGTTGTTGCAATTCAGATTCCAATAAAACTGTTTTATAATTAGACTGTTTTCACCCATCCAATTTTCACATGCTCCTCTCCAACCCATATTCCCTCTATACCCTGGTTCAATCCAATATGGTTCAAAAAAGGTTCCAATGACATAGTAAATAAAACTGGCAACAGAGGATACCCCTGCCACACCCCATTCAATATATCAAAGGATTCTATTAGAAATGAATTAATAGTAAATCTGAGTGTAGTTTTCTCTTATAGCTTTCTAATAAGAAGTAAAAGATTTTTGGGTAACACCCAACTCTCCAGACACTGTGCTGTAGCATGAAGTTTCTGTCCAGGTAATCACATGCCTTGGTGGCATTGGTTGCCATGGCATGGCATGCTTCCCCTTTCTTTTATGCATGGAGGAATAAGGCTTGGACTCTCCTCATTGCTTGGAATAATGTTCTCCCTTTTATGAAACCAAACTTGTCTGCATGGATGTTGTCTGGCAATTGACTATTAATTTGGCTATAATTTTATAGTCCTTATTTAACAGGGCTATAGGCCTATAACTATCTATTTTATTTGGCTTTTTCCTTTCCTTTAAAATAAAAATAGTTTTCTCTTCCTCCAAAGATGTAGAAAGTTGCCCTCCACCATCAGTCAGTTCAAAAATCATTAACAATATCCAAGGGCATAGTAGGTCACAAAATGTATAATAAAATTCAGCAGTCAAGCCATCTAATCCTGGGGTTTTATTTTTGGGCATGGATTTAATTACTCCCTTAATTTCAAGTTATGTAAATGGGTCCTCTACACATTTTATCTTTTGTAAACCCACACTTTTTATATAATTCTCAAGAGCCTGTTTGTTAGAGGGGATTTTCCCTTTGCTAAACATTTTTATAGCACTCTAATACTATCTTCCCCATTTCTTTATCCTTAAAGCACCTGTTTCCCTTGTCATCTTCAGAAAAGTTATGATGTTCTGTTCTTTCTGCTTTTTTAAGTAGGATAGCTAGAAATTTTCCTGATTTATCTCTTTGCACATATTTAGCTTTCTTTAGTGTCTTTAAATTCTTTAACACCTCCTTATGATTAATCTCCATTTCCTTAAGTTTAAGCTGATGCCATTCTTTACAGTAATCCTCATAATGTAATGTAACCAATGAATCCAGTTCTTGTAGTCTGTTGTTTATTCTGGTTTCCTCCCATTTCTTTTTTTTTATTAATTTGGGCCATCTCAGAACTTCAATTAAAAGATGGAGGCTGGATGGCTAAATTTGTGGATAGTGTGAAAATAGGATATTGAGTTAACAGCAGGGACGAGGTGGCAAAATAGCAAGTTGAACTGGATGACTTATAGACATAGGGTAGGATTCACAAAAGAGATGAGCTCAGCACAAGTCAAAAATGCTTCATAAAATGATTCACAAACAGGGTGAATGTGTCAACACAACTGAGATGCCCTGTGCCTAACGACATGCACCATAGGCACAATGTATTGATATGCAGTGCATATACGGGGGTGTACTCATGCATACACAGCGCAACCTGATTCACAGTGCATATCCACAGCGCATCTACGGGGCATCTTCAGTGCAAAGGCAAGATGTGCCATAGAAGGATAAGTACAAAAGAAGGAGACTCAAGTCTAGCCCACCTGCAGGTCATTGACTGAATTGCTGCAGCAGCACACTGCCAGAGCCAGAGGGGGAGAGGAAGACAGAGAGAGAGAGAGACAGAGACAGCCAGCCAGCAAGCCAGCCAGCACACCAAGCCAGAGGGCCATACAGAGAACCCCACAGCAAAATGAACCCAGCAGCAGTTGTCATCACAGGTGCACTAATGAGGAGGAGGAGGCAGGGCACTGAAAGGCACCGTAGGTGGCCTGTCCCATGGCGGTATCATGCCAGGCTGTCCTTTGAGCAGCTCACTGAGGTGGAGACAGTAGGCCAATACTGCCTGAAGAGGGCCATGCTGAGGCAGCTCTGTGAGCTGTGCCATGATGTGATGCAGGCACCCACTACACTAGGTCATGCCATCTCGGTGGAGACCAAGGTGACAATGATCATGTGCTTGCTGTCCACAAGAACCTTTCAGAGGCCTACTGAGGAAATCACTGGCATTTCACAGGCCTCTACATCCCGCCTGCTCACACAGTTCCTCACTGCACTGCTAGCGCATGCTTCAGAATACATTCATTTCCCGAGCACACAGGTGGAGTGGACAGAAGCCATGCAGGGGTTCTACAGGACGGCATGCATGCCAGGCATCATGGGGCCATTGACTGCACCCATGTGGCAATCTGCGCACCACCTGGTGAGGATTTCATTGCATACATCAACCGGAAGGGGTACCATTCCATGAATTGCCAGGTGGTGTGTGATACCACAGGGTGCATCACCAATGTCTGTGCCACATGCCCTGTGAGCACACATGATGCATTCATATGGCACCAGTCAGCACTGTGCATGAGGTTCGAGGATGGGGACATACCAAGTGGCCATCTGTTAGGTGCATGTGACAGGGCCCCAACAGCACAGGAGGGCACCAAGGCCAAGACACATGGGGTGGGCCTTTGGCAACCTGTGCAGTGTGATGCAGTGCCCTGGGACAGCAGGGGTGTGCAAGGGTACACAGGCGGACATAGGGTGGCACGTAAGCACAGTGCACCACACGACAGATGGGGGCATGCAGGTGCAGCTGGGGTAGGGATTCATAACTGCCTGTAATGGGGATGCACAGGCAGTAGACAGTACAGGTGCACACACCACTGAGGCCAGGGTTGAGGACAGAGTGCATGCCACAGTGGTACCCAATGTATCAACAGACACATGTCTACCCCTACAGGAGACACCGCATATCCACTGAGGCCGTGGCTCCTCACCCTTTCTGACAACCTGGAACAGAGGCAGAGGAGTGCTACAATGAGGCACACATCGTGACACACACCATCATAGAGTGTGTCCTCGGCATGTTGAAGATGCACTTCCGGTGCCTGTGTTGGTAAGGTGGTGCCCTACAGTATAGCCCTGAGAAGGCCTGTGGCATATTCCTGGCCTGTTGTATGCTACACAACATGGTCCTAGACCATGGGATACCTGATGAGGTGGGTGAGGGTGACAGTTCAGGGGAGGAGGAGGGGTGGGGGAGGGGGAGGACAGAGCACCCCCTGAGGGCCAGGGAGGTGAAGCCAGTCAGGGCCGGAGGGACCCAAGGCTGGTGGCCAGAGCAAGGGACCACCGCAGGCATGTGGTAGAGGAACACTTTGGGCCACTCAGGTGAGCATGCAGGTATGTATGCATGCAGGTGTGTGAACCAAGGTGTAGAGAATGCATGTTGTGGGCACAGTGGACACCACACAGTGGCACACACAAGCACACACATGGTGAGAGAGACACACACACACACATATATCAGGCATGCAACAACCATGAACCACCCAGGCCATGTCACAGATGTCACAGGTCAGTGAGCACTGCAGCCTGCACACGGGCACAGCAGACACTAGAACACACTCATCATTCCCATGACACATGGTACAACAGTGGTGCACACAGACATGCAGGTAGTCCTACACAGGTAGCACAGAGTGATGCCAGGATGGCAGTGGGCTGGGTGACCACCGCACACACCGCCACTGGCACCACCTGCAGGGCATCCGGTACACACAGGCATGCCATCCTGCCATCACAGGCCCAGGGATGTGGGCATCACATGGCGGCTCCCTGGCCACCATGGACATGGGGCAGTCTCTGCCATGGCTGGTGGTGGTGGGTGTGCCACCACTGGCCAAAGGGGGTGTCACCTGTGACCCTGCAGGAGTGCTGCACTGAGACTGTGAATGGGTGCCCAGTGGAGTGGCCAACCAATGGCCACCACTCAAGCCATGGACAGTGGACATGGAGGCCAGCAGTGATGGAGTCAGCAGCAGGGGGTTCACCTGGCTCCACCACTGGGGTGTGCAGGACATGCTCCTGGGTATCCAACTGGATGTACGATGTCCATGGCATGTTGCGGAGGCAGCCACCACCTCCACAGCAGCTGGAATCCACTCCAGAGCTGGGGTCATGCCCACCTGCATGATGCGTGCCTCTGCCAGCATCTGTGCATGCCAAGCAGCCATGGACTCATGCTCCTGGACCATCACAGCCCTGTGACTGCAGAACTCCGCATGGAGGACCTCCTGTCCCTCCACAGTCACCCGCAGGAGGGCAAGGTAGGCTTCCATGCCATCAGCGGGTGATGCTTCACGGTGGCATCACTGATGAGCAGGGGATGTATCAGCCTGTCCCAGTACATCCACAGGTGGTGGTTGCACGCTGGCAGGCTGTGACATGGGCAGGGCTTGCTTGGGCACTGCCACTGACTGCCCATGGGTGGTGTCCTCCAGGGCCAATGGAGCGTATGCGTGCACCATGGCACCCTGCTCGGATGCCACTGACATCGCCAGCACTGCACTTGGCAGTGGTGCAGGGGGCACAGTACCCACAGCTGTGGGCATCTGTGCTGTGTCTCCAGCTGCACCTCACACAGTGGGAACATCAGTGGCAACTGGGGCCATGTGCACAGGCAACCCCGTGATGTGTCCACCACCGTCTGCCATGACTGCGCTAGTGGTGGTGGTGATGCCCATGGTGGTGCCAAGGTCCTCCCTCTGCATGTCACTGGTGAGCAAAAGGAGGTCATCAGCAATGTCCACCACATCACCTGGGTCAGCATCAGACAACCCGGACAGGCTCCCCAACCAAGAGATGTACCCGCCGGCTGTCCCACCAGCGCTAGCTAACATGGATGGTGCTGGTGCAGAGTCATCCAAGGTGGTGTCATTGGCCCCATGAGATGGGCCTGCATCATCACCCGCAAGGGCATCACGTGCAGCCGTGGCCATGGCTGCACCCAGGAGGTGTGATGGTGCTGTGGAGAGAAGAAAGGAGAACATGGTTAATGCACAGTACACATACGTCACATTGGTGATACACAACAGTACATGGCCATCCACATGGCACCAAGGCTGCAGGCCTGACCACCCCAGGGCTATGGCGTGACAACGCTATACAGGACATGGTATGGGCATGCCTGTCGCTGTCCCATTATGCACACTGCACGGCAGTGATGGCACATGCCACATGGATGCACAGCAGACATGTGCCCCCCAATGCAGTGGCATGGCAGCTACAGCACTACAGGGCATGTTGTGTCTGGCCAGGGGTGACTGTCCCCAGGTTGCTGTGCCTGGGTATACAGTGACAGTTCATACCACATAGGGACAGGTGTGGTGACTTTGGCACACTGGTGGCCGGGCCTGTCTAGGACACACAGCTGCTCACAATGCTGTGATGGGCTGCCACCAGTCTGAAACCCACCACCGGGACACCTTGCACTGCTGTCTGGGACACACTGGTGGCCAGGAGGGCCTCATTAGGGCTAAGATGTTCCACCGTGCTCAGCCACCTCCTGTCCACTGCAGGGAGGCCTGGATGTTGGCCACCTTCTCCTTGGCCCTCCTGCACCCATCATTCCAGTGCTTTCTACACTCCAGAACAGTGCGGTTGTATGGTGCCATGGCATTTACCTGCCGGGCCACCTCCTCCCAGCCTGCTGCCCATGCTGTACAGCTGCCTCCCCTGCCATTGAGGACATCCAGGCGCAGGTGGCATACTTAAATGAGTGCCCTCTCCTCATGTTTGGTGAAATTTGGTCACTGCCTGATGACGGCACCTGCATCTTCCGACATACTGGCTACTGTGGGGGGAAGCATCCAGGTGTTAGTTGTGCCTGTGGATATTCATGTTTCTGCACCCACCTGCCACTGTCTGTTGACCCCACCAGGTTCCCTGCAGCTGGTGTTCTGGGTGGTGGTCTGCAGGTGGGTGTTCTGGCACAGGGGGCCATGCCCCATGGTACATGGTCCATTGGGGATGGTGTACTTGCCATGTATGGCACCAGTCCATGACTGGGGCAACATTGCAGCTGCCCCAGGGGGCACATGGTGCAGTCTGCCATGGACATGAACTAGTACCTTAGCAGCATGTGCGTAGCTGCCATTGTACCCCGTCCATCCCAGGTACCGCCCTTGCTACGCCTCTGGGGTGGGGGCACAGGACTAGTGGCTACAGCCATGGTGCAGCTGGCTGTAATGTGTGGTATGACAACACTGTCATTGTGCCTACACAGGTGCTGCTGTGTGCCTCGGACAGACCTGTAGCACATCGCTGCGTCCACCATACATGGCCAGTGACACCCATTCACACATACCTCTCAACTGTCCCACTATACAGGGAACAGTTCCTCTGTTTACTTCACATAACCTCCTTGTTCCACACAGTGCAAGGCCTTGTCCCACTGACATCCTTAACATTGTACAGCAGTAATCTTTCATAAATGCTGCCATGTGTACATCATGGTTCACTGACAGCCTTTCTGGACATGACAGCAAACAGTCTAACAGTGTTCTATTCTTCTTATGTAATGTTCTGATTGAGTGTTCAACATTATGACCATTTGTTCCACATATTGGGAGGCAATGTTCCACATATGGGGGACATAATCACTGAGAGGTATGCATGCACATGTACAATCCCCCCAGTAAGTTCTGTAGACCTTGTAAATATACAGTAGCTGTGTACTCATCTTCAAGGCTTTGTCTCCTCTCAGTCACCTGGTCTCAGCCTGCTGAATTGGAAGCATTTATGTTTCAGGGCACGTAAATGAGGCCTGGGCCTCTGGTAATGAGATGCTAATCAGTTGAGATGCCCATGCATGTGGAATGGGGCTGTTTAAGGTGCATTTTCTGTGAATTGCAAAATTGCACCCAGCTTATCTCACTTTAAAAGGATCATTTCAGATATGCGCTTATGATGTGACAGTGCATTTGTGGCGCATGCGCAGTCACTGTGTTCAATGGCACATCTTCCATTATGCACTGTTACGCTTCTTACCCGATGCGCTGCTGCAGGGCTGCTGGCCATTGCGCTGTGCACTGTATCGTGCAGTGTATACCCACATGCGTGGTACATGCTGCACTAAGTGCTCGTAGTGGCCATGGGACATGCACTGTGCCTGATAGGTGTACATAGCACATGCTGTGCACAACATGGTGGCCATATGCGCATCACGCATGCATGATTTGGCTGTGACCTTGCCATACCTTTGCGGTCAGCATTGCGCATGCTCGGCCATGTTGCCTTTGACCTATCACACTTCATGCACAGTGTGCGTTGTACTGCACGTGCCTCAGTGTTTCACGTGGTGCATTTTGAATACTCGACTGCACATTACCGCATTGCTCCATAAAACTATTTCTTGCAGTTACAATATGCCTAGAGCAGGGAGACAGACACCTTGGGCCATGAACTGGTCCCAGGTGGAGCTGCTGCATCTGGTGGCTATTGTCTGGTCTGTGGCAGCTGTTTGGGTAGGAAGACCTTCATGTGTCCAGGGCTGAGGGTGTGGGTCTCCATTGCCAGAGGCTTGTGTGGCACACAGGGATGTCACACACTGGGGAGCAGTGCAGACATCAGTTTGGTGACCTCCAGAGGTGGGACCCGGAGAGACTGGAGCTGCTGCATCACCGTGCATGCAGCGGTGCACTGCCAAGGCCAGGTAGGGTTGCTCATCTGGCTCCTTTTGGGGCACGTACTGGGTGTTTGCGTGTTGAGGCCCTCATGGGGCACTCATATGGGTCACAGTCTTCCTTCACACCTGGAAGTGGCTGCACCTGCCCAGTGCTGCCATATCATGTGTGCCATGGGGAGGCACTAGGCAGTGCTGTGTCTGCGTGCAGGCCACTGGGGACTGCATGGATGGTTACCACTGTGTGCTGCATGCACACAGGCCAGTGGGGGGTGCACTGTGGCAGTGCATCCTGCACAGTGGCAGTATCTGGCTGTCCCTACACCACCTGTTCATGTCGGTGTTGTGGTGTGTTCCTGGCACTGCTGTGTTGACTCATGGTGCTGTCTGTTGTGTTTTGCAGGACCAGAAGCCAGGCAGAGGGCCACAGACACAGTTGAGGTGAGGAGGAGGAGGATCATGGGTGTCAGACCTGGTGCCCTTGCAGGGGCAGGTGAGTGGTGCATTCTGCTGTTGCTACATTTCAGCTGTTCTGGGTTACTGCTGGGTTGGGGTGTTGTCCACATTCAGGCCTTCAGTGTGAGTTCTCTCTGTCATTGCTGTAGATCTCCAAGATTGACATGCTGTGGCTGGGGGTGGTGCTCCATTGGACTTGGACCGAAGGATCCATGTGGCCATCCAGGTGGCCCCAAGACCATTGTCAAGGACTGTACAGCACCTGTTGGCTGCATTGCAGGATGTCCTGCTGTGACTACCATTATGTAGCTGTGCCAGGGTGTGGCGTGGTGGGGCATGGCAATGATAGTGGCCTCCTGCCTCTTATTGTGGCCGGCCCGTGTATATAGTGTCTGTACATAGCCCCCTGTTACTGTCCCCTTCCTGCCCTCCTTCCCATCCCTGCCATTCCCACCCTTCCCCTTTCTCTGTTTGGTATTGATCCAGTTGTTTGTTGTTCTACTTTTGTGTTGTACAGTTTTTTATCTGCTTTTTCACTTTTATAAACCGGTTGCCCTCAGCACCTGTGTCCATGGGTTTCATTGTTCCAGCATCATGGTTGCTCCCTATTGCCCTGCTTGCTTGCTCCAGTTGCTCTGAATTTCTCCCCTGTGTGGCTCAGGGCATCCTGGGTGCCCTGGCACATCTCCAGTTGTGCCGGTGTATCTCCAGTTGCACCGTACTGTTTCTGGGCAATTCACAGAGGGGCTGCACTTGGCGCATCATATTGTGCATGCCTCTGTGAATTGCACTGTCTGTGCTCAGCACATCTGATTTGTGCCAGCACATCTGAGATGCACTCAGTGCAACTTCTTTGTGAATCCTGCCCATGGGCTTTAAAAAATAAAATGAGGTTCAATCAAGAAATGAACAGTGACCTGGACATAAGAGTAACCAACAATTTCAAAAACTCTGGCGAGTGTGACAGGACTATATTCAAATACAACATAACAATGTCTTGCAATAAGAAAACATCACAATCAAGGTCAGGGAGGTGATAATGCCAATGCATAGATCTTTGATGAGACCACACGCTGAGTATTGTGTCCAGTTATGGTCACCACAAAAGAAGTACAATATCATCATCAGGATGGAGGGGATACAGAGAAGAATGACAAGAATGGTAGAGGAGATTGAGGGATTGACATACAAAAATAGATAGAAGGAGCTCTGGCTTTATAGCCTAGAGAAGAAAAGGCAGAGAGGAGACTTGGTTACGGTGTATAAGGCTTTACCCAGCATAGATACAGTGCAGTGTCTACATCTGGAACTCAATAATAGGGTAAAAGACACATGAGGACACAATAGACAAGTTAGAAGAAACCATTATAAAACAGAAGGATAAAGAGGATGGTTCTGGGAAAAAGTAGGGAGTGGCTAGAACAGCTTGTGAAAAGAAATTGTAGAGTGTGGTAACTTAAAACATTTTTAAGTTGCAATTAGACAAGCACCTACTAGATAGTGGTTTTGCTGGGGTTTTCCATTGAACATGGTGGACAAGCTCAATGGGCACATGTCTACTCTTGTTTGTAGAACCTATTAACCCCATGAACCTATGAATATTTCCCTATCTTTGTGGCATTAATTTGAACCCTAACTGATGCATTAACAATGTTTTTTTTTTCAAAGAATGTCCTTTCTTTTTGAGATAGTAGAATTATATCCTCATTTATGCAGGTTTTTTTTTGGGGGGGTCTGCATGAACAGATGAAGATGCGCAGGGCCCTTTCAGCCCTGCACCAAGAGAAGACTCCATCTGCCTATGGAAGTGTAGGGCCATTACAGGCCCTGCAGTTCTGTGCAGTAACAGATGTCAATAATTCATGGGGTTGTCTGATGGGCCATGGAATTGCAGGGCTTTCTGGTCCCTGTGCTTGCATATAACCAGAGGTAACAGATGCACAGGATAAAGAGTCCATCTGTCAGCCAATGCATAGGGCCCTCTGCCATCCACATGTGCAGAGGTGCAGGGCCCTATGCCAAGAGAAGAGCTGTCTTCACTATATAGTTCCCCAGACCATACTGGCAACCCCTGCAGCTTTCATTCCCAGGCTAGGGAGGTTCATATAACAGCACCATCTGAGTACCCTCACCCCATCTGGCTCAGTCTGTGAGTTCTCCCCCAAACTCAGCTCACTGACACAGGATTGCAAAGTATATCCACTGGAGTGAAGACTGACTAGCATTGCACACAAACTTTCTTAATAATTATATATATAGGGGATACATGATGGGCAAGAGTGTGATATGGGAAATATCACCACTCGTGGCTAGTGACCTCAGAATACATTCACTCATAGCGGAGCGGAGCGGAGCCACGTGTGAATGTATCCTGAGGAAACTAGCCACGAGTGGTGATATTTCCTGTATCACACTCCTGCCCATCATGTGTCCGATTCATGCAATAGGGCAGGAGTGTATCGGTTTGTAAAATTATGGTGCCTGTGTTTTAGTTTCATTTGTTTTGTCTGGTGTTTTTTCTCATGTCCGTGTTTGTCTGCAGTGTCTCATAAGGTGTGTCTGCTTTTGGTTAGTTTGCTTAGAAGAAGTGTAGTGCTGCTTTCTTATCATTGTTCGTAGTGTTTAATTTAAGTGTCATTGGTTCTTTAATTTGTTATGTGATAGGTGGATGTCTCATGAGGATCATGGAGCGAGTGTTCTGATTCGTTATATTATGTTTGTGGGTGGAGTTAAGTAGGGATGTCGTGTGTAGCAGTTTCGTTTTACTCTTGGTCCCGTTGAAGAATATATACAATTTATATTTGTAGTGTGTTATTAATATTATTTACATTTTAGTGTGAGTGAGTGCTTTTCCAGTTTTATTTCACCGGAGTACATTCATAATATGGATAGTAAATAACAATGAAGTTCACGAAGTGTCCGGTTCATTTCACCGGTATTATATAGAGTTAGTATTTGAGGTAAGTTTATTTTTTATTTTTATTCATTTTCAGTGTGTTTTGGGGTAATCCTCAGTCCATTTTTTCAGTCACTGTCACTGTCTGATGATAGAGGTTTGCTTCGTTTTCTTGGTGGACTGTCATATTTATTTCCTGTGGGTAGAGAGAGGAATGTTTATTTAGTTATTGTATTTTAAAACACATGTGCAAGATTGCAATGCTGGTATTTAATACTTACCTTGGATGATGTTAAATGTGATGTGTTTTGCTGAAATTGTGGGGTGGTTGAAGCATGTGGCTATGCCTTTTTCCAAAGTAGACATTGTAGGTGCTTTATGTTTCATCTTGTATTGCACTTTAGAAGTAGGTGGCTGTGGCGGTGATAATTTGTCTGGGCATTGAACTGAAGTGCAGGAATTCATTTTTGAGGTGCTTGGTTGTTCATTTGATTGGTTACTTAATAAGTGCGATATGTTTTGTTGTTTTATTTCATTTATTCGTGAGTAAGCATTTAAGGATTGTAACTTTTTGTAGCCAGATATCTGTATAACTTCTGTAGGTGGCACATTACTGTCGACTAGTTTCTGCACAAGATGTTTTTGAACTGAATGGTTCATGAGTTTTTTTTCTGTTTGTATGTTTGCTGCAGTAATCATATTTTTTACAATTTTTCCAATGCTATTCACACCTAGCGCTTGGTTCTTATATCAGCTGATAGGGTATCTTGCCTTCGGTGAGTAGTTTATTGCCAGAAAGAATGGAGCTGTATCAATATTGCTTTTTGGTGGTCTTTCCTTTTTATATAAGATGTAGTTAGCTACAGGGCAATGTTTTGTGTCTTTAATTTCATAGGCACAAGGTTTTAGTATTCTGTTTTCCTTTGGGTTGGATCCTGTACGGGTTTTTGTTTGTCTTTCTTTTATGTATTCAATGTATCTGGTTTTTCTGTCATCTGTTCCTAGTCGGACGTCACCCCATTGTGTATTTCTGGCTTCTGTTGTTCCTCTTAGTCTGAAAAAAAGGGTAATATTAAGCCACATTGTATTTATCAGTGAGATAGAGTTATCAGGTCCAAGTATGATTTGGTGCAGAGTTCATCAATTAACTCAATCAGTGAGCTCATCTGCTGCTTGGGGTCGGTTTCCTTTGCCTTCCACTTTCAGTATTTTTTGTTTAGAAATTAATACTTGTCTTGTTTTTGTAAAGGTATTGGACTGTGAAAGGGATTCGCTATATCTGTGATCTTTTAAATGTCTTTCAAAGCTTTGAAATTTTGCTCTTAAGCTTAAGGGTTCATATTGTGAACCGTCTTTTTTTTGGCATGTTATAAAATATTTACATAGAAACTGATCTAGTTGAGGTGGTGGTATGTTATGAATGGGTAGATAAATGCCTATTTCCTCTTTTAGGAAGTTTTCTAGGTGTGTTATATCTGTTTCGGTTTTACGTCTGGTGTTGTCGTTTTTCGTGGAGTTGATGTATTCTTCAGTATAGTTACTGTCTATTTCTGTAGTCGGTTTTGTAGTACTTGTACTACTGATTTGCCATTTTTGTGCTGTTTTGTTTATGTCTATGTCAGGTTCCAGCAACGGTTCGGTGTCCATTTTGAACTGACTGCAGCTCAGGTATATTTCTTCTGTAATATTCATTGGTTTCTCCACTCTCTTTAGTTTTAGTTTGTTTATTCGTTCTGTGCTTTTGATATTTGTAGAGGCCTTCTTAGTATCCTTATTTTATGTTTTCGTTTTTCTGTCCTTTTTATTTTTATTTTTGTAGGTTGCTTTCCTGTTGTAGAATCTGCTTTATATCGGCGTGTTTAGCTGTTCACGGGCAGCTCGTTTCTATTTAGTGGCCGCTGGGATTTCAGGTGTGTTTAATTATTGTGCTTTTTGTATTGCAAAGTAGTTCCGACAGCGTTTCTACTCTTTCAGGGTTTTGTTTAAGGGTTTGAACTGTGTGATATAACGACTATTGATAAATGCGGTCGTTACGTATGCAGAGCATATATAAATGTAAGACTATGGCCATGTGCTTACGTCATGATATATTTATACAATGGAAGTGAGTATATATGTTTTTATTAAACTCATGTATCACTCACCCCTATTGTGTATATATATATATATATATATATATATATATATCTCATTATTATTTTCATTTTGATCCCAAATTTTCAAGATAGCCATTTATGGCTCCTCTTATAAACATGACATTTGACATTTATAGTATATTGTCCAAAACATCATTTTGTACCACAATTGTGAAAACACATCTCACCCAGGATTTTGAAAAATGATACCTCTCACATTTATAATGTGGTGTGTAAAAATCGCAATGTTGAAAGTTTGGAGTTAAAATATTGAAAATGAGTTAAGTTATGAGTGAATATTATAACATTGCAACATTCACTTATAAGTGGGTCATTTTACCAGATTTGTACAAACATTTTCAGCAGAGCCTTCTTATTACCCCACTTCCTGAACCCAGTAGGTAAATATTTTCTACTATTGGACAACTAGTATTGGAGCCCACTCGAGAGGGAGCAATCTTAGACCTGGTTCTCTCAAATGGAGATGAAGAGAGGATCACAGATGTAGAAGTGGGTAGCCATCTGGGAACTAGCAACCATCGAACAGTATGGTTCACAATAAACACAGCAATAGAGTCAAGCCATACAAAGACAAAGGCACTGGATTTTAGGAGGGCTGACTTTGTCAAAATGGTGAGTGCCTAAGGAATGCACTAGCAAATGGGCAGGAAGGAGGGTGGAAGAACAATGGGGAATAATAAAACTGCCATCACAGAGGTAACAACCTTTGTGTAAAGCAAATAAACAAAATGAAACGAGGTAAGAAACCACTATGGTTCTCAAAGGAAGTGGCAGTGAAGGTTCAAGAGAAAAGAAAGCATTCAGGAAGTACAAGGAATCACAGAAGGAACAGGACAGAGAACTGTATCAGTTAAAGCAAAAGGAAGCTGGGAAGGCAGTCAGAACAGCAAAGGCCCAAACTGAGGAAAAGATAGCCAACTCAGTTAAGAAGGGATAAAACCTTGTATAGGTACATCAAGGAGTGAAGGAAGACCAAGAGAGGGATAGTGAGGCTTAATAAAGGGAGGAGGGTGGGCAGGTGGGTGACTGAAAAGGCAGAGATACTAAACAATTATTTTTGCTCAGTATTTACAAAGGAAGAGGGGAGGTACTAAAACAAACAGCAGAAACACTCTGGATACAAGAAGTTGATACCCAGCCCATTTACAGAAGAAAGGGTTCTGAAAGAACTCTTAAAACTGAAGGTGGACAAAGCAATGGGGCCTGATGGGATTCATCCCAGAATTCTAAAAGAACTAAGGGTAGAACTAGTGACACCACTGACTACCCTCTTTAACAAATCATGGGAGAATGGGGTGGTACCCAAGGACTGGAGGAGGGCAGATGTGATTCCCCTTCACAAAAGTGGGAGCAAGGCAGAAGCAGGAAACTACAGACCTGTTAGTGTAACCTCAGTGGTAGGAAAAATGATGGAATCACTTCTGAAGGAAAGAATTGTTGAGTATCTAGAGGCCAGAGGGGCACAGGACTGAAGGCAGCATGGATTCACTACAGGAAGGCCATGCCAGTCAAATCTGATAGATTTCTTTGACTGGGTGACCAAAGTAGTTGATCAGGGAGGGGCTGTGGACATGGCCTACCTAGACTTTAGCAAGGCATGTGACACAGTCCCACACAAAAGATTAATATACAAGTTAGCCAGCCTGGAGTGGGTCCCAAGATGACAGCCTGGGTAAAGAATTGGCTGGAGAATAGGACACAGGGTAATAGTAAATGGAGTCCACTCTGAAAAAAGGGGTTAGTAGTGGGGTACCGCAGGAGTTTCAGTGTGGGACCAGTCCTCTTCAATGTCTTTATAAGTGACATTGCAGAGGGACTGGAAGGAAAAATATGTCTCTTTGCAGATGACACAAAGATCTGCAACAGAGTTGATACACAAGGTGGTGTGGAAAGGATGAGAAGGGACTTGGCAAGGTTAGAGGAATGGTCAAATGTATGGCAGCTTAGATTCAATGCTAGAGTGCAAGGTAATGCACCTGGAAACAAAACCAAGGGAAGAGTACACAATGGGGGTGAGATACTAACAACAACAAAATGGAAAGGGACCTGGGGGTAGTCATATCAGAAGGTGAGGCAAGCAATGTGAGAGGGCAGTAAGGAGGGCTGGGGGGATACTGGGATGCATAGGGAGAGGCATCACCAGTAGAAAACAGGAAGTTATTATCCCTCTGTACAGACAGCTAGTGAGACCCTATCTGGAGTACTGCGTGCAGTTCTGGAGACCCAATCTCTGCAAAGACATAGACAGAATGGAAGCTGTCCAGAGGAGGGCAACTAAAATGGTGCAGGGTCTGCACCGGAAGACATATGAAGAGAGACTTAAGGAGCTTAATATGTATAGCCTCAAGGAAAGGAGGGAGAGGGGGGACATGATAGAAACTTTCAAGTACCTCAAGGGAATCAACAAAGTCCAAGAGGGTAGGATCTTTCAAAAAAGAGGTGCTCAAGAACAAGGGGGCACAATTTGAAGATAGAAGGGGTGGCTCAGAGGTAATTTAAGGAAGTATTTTTTCACAGAGAGGGTTGTGGATGTATGGAACGGCTTTCCAGAGGAGGTTGTGGAGTCAAAAACAGTGGTGGAATTCAGGCATGCATGGGACAGTCATAAGGCAATTCTAGGGGGTTGGGGTAGGAAGAAGTAGGCTGCTGGTTAACTAGAATCTGCAGCTTATCCATCAGGTAGGGAAATGGGCAGACTGGGTGGTCCAAGCGGTCCTTATCTGCCATCAAATTCTATGTTTCTATGTTCAAATCCCCACCAAAACATCATTCCATGCCACAGGCACAAAAACACATTTTGGCCAGGATTTGAAAAACAACAGCTGTCACATTTATGTGGAGGTGTGAAAAAATGGCTATGTTGAGAATTTGGGGTCATAATATTAAAAAAATTACTAAAGTTATGAACAAGCATATAAAAATTTTAACATACGCTCATAAGTTTGTCAGTTTTACATATTGTGACCCCACATTTTCATCCTAGCCTTCTTATAACCCCACTGCAATAGCACAGGTGGTGAAAATTTACAAATCCCACCTAAAAGGTGATTTCACAAAGCAGCTGTGACATCACCTTTCAGGCCAGAGTCACATAATTCCACCACCATTGGTCATGAGGTGGGGTCCCGAAAAGGCCATGCTGAAATATGATATAAAAATATTCAAAAATAACAAAGTTATGAATGCAGGTTCAAAACCCATTGAAATACATTAAACCACACTTACCTGATAGTTTCATGTTGTAGTCACCAGTTCCAGCAGCAAGATGTGTCTTCGACCGTAGAGTGGATCTACATCATGGGCCATTTTCAGGTGAGTGAGGGACTGTAGAGGGTGTGGATGTGTGGGGTGGTGGGTGCTGAATGGGAGGCCAGATGGGGTTGGAGTAAGGTGTATGTGGGGAGGTGTATACCGTTGTTACAGTGACCCTGTAACAATGAATCCCCCCACAAAGACACAACCTGTTTGATACCCACATTGTTGAATGGGTTGTCGGAACGATGAACATATTCATCGACTCCAGAGTTTGGCCGCTCACCCCAAGAATCTGCCTCCCCAGAGTTAGCTATTTAAAGATCTGGGGGGTGCAAGGGCAGAGCCCCCTGCATGGGGGTGTGGGGTAATGCCCCTGTAAACAATACAAAAATGTCCCAATGCTTGGGGTGCTGCAGTCATCTATTGACAGATTTCTTGTTGAACCAGCTTGGTGGAACCATGGTGAAGTCAGATCTGCGAGGGACCATTTTCTTTTTTATAGGGTAAAAAATAATTGAGTGATTTTTTTTTTTATTTCAGGGACACATTCTGACACTGGGGATTGAGCACCCCAGTGTCAGGCTACTGCTTATCAGCACCAGGGGGTAAGCACACCTGTGCGCCATGTACATAATGGGAACAGGGGGTGAGCATCCTGGAGGGAAGGAAGATCAACAGAAGTGGTACCATGGGTTGGTACCCCAGTCTGCTAACAATAACATTGGGATGGGGGAGGGAAATCTGGAGGGGGGAGAAAAGAAGTGGTACTGGGGGTGGGTACCTCAGTCCACTAAGAAAAATTTTAGATAGCTAGATAGATAAATAGATAGATAGATAGATAGATAGATAGATAGACATGCAGACAGACAGACAGACAGACAGGTAGAGACATACAGAGAGAGAGAGAGAGAGAGACAAACAGAGAGCAAGACAGAGACAAAGAGATCTGGGGATTGTCAGTTCACTGCCTCAACTGAACGTGCAGCACAAGTCCAGCTGTGGTTTCAGCATTCAAGAAAATCCCCCTGCTCTCATGCAGAGAATGTGGGTAAATGGCTCCTCTTGATAAGCTGGGCACACTGGATTTTGTGGTGCATGGAAAAGGTATTTCTGGCCACTGAGTTAAAAAAACAAACACCACAATCTAGCTAAATGTATCCAATTTAGCAAGGTTCAAGTGTCCATTTTTTTTTAAACTACAGAATTTTTATGATTTTTTCATGTTTTTACTTTCAGGTGAAAAAGATGGTTGCTGTCATGACACAAAACATATTTCTCATGCTGTGAGAAGCAAGTGGAGAGAAAACAAAATGGTCTGTGATGTGGAATTTTTCATGTCATACCCAAAAAACCCTAGTAAGCAACTTTATATTCTTATATCTTAGGAACCATTATATGTACTGTATATATATATATATATATATATTTATAAAATGGTGTGTTAAAATGACAAAAATCCCACTAACATGATTGGACACATTAAATCACATGACCGTGCATTATTTCCCAACGACCGCACACCTAGCATCGCGACCGCACACCTGAACTACTTCCCACTGAGACCAAAACCTCATCACAAAGCCACAGCAGTATCACTCCACAAGTGTAAACAATAGCACTCACAGAGAGACTACTGAAAGAAAACCAGCACATCACTGCCTCACTCTAAAAGAAATACAAATATCTGACAGAAAAATTTTAAAAAATGGCAGAATTACCACATACCTCAAAGGAGCTGACATCAATACTCACCAAAGATGACTGGTACAACGATGATCTCTTCAAAGAACTTGAACAGCACTTACCTGAGCAGGCACTTCAGAATCCAGCACAGCAAACAGTGAGTAGACATGCCAGCCTTCACCCTGAAGAAATAGATAACATAGAAGAAAACAAAGCTGAAAAAAATACTAAAAGCAAACTGTCTGGGCAACAAAAGTATTTACAGACTGGGTAACAGAAAAGCAAATAGACCTGGATTTAAAAACAGTAACAGCAGATAAATTAAACACAACCTTGAGAGAATTTTATGCTACAGTTAGAAACTCCTCAGGTGAACAGTATGGCATTTCAAGTTTTATTGGCTTAAGAGCAGGACTCAACAGGCATTTAAATTCACTGGCTCTATCACGACAAATGAATCTTGTCACAGACACAGATTTTCAATCTGCAAACAATGTTTTTGTCTCCGTCATAAAACAATACAGGAAAGAAGGCAGAGACTGCACTCAACACCACGAATGCCTCACAGAATCAGACTTCAAAAAGTTAAAGCACTCTCCAGCACTATCACCGAACACAGCTGCAGGACTAGTCAGAAAAGTCTGGTTCGACCTACAAATATTCATGGCTCGTAGAGGAAGAGAAGGACAAAGAGAACTAAAAAGAGACTCTTTCCATATAAAAACTGATGAAAATGGATTACAGTACATAACCCTAAAATACAACCCAGACAGCAAAAATCATAAAGACGCCAGAGAGCTGAACCAAACCACTTTAAGAGGCTTTGTTTTTGCACAGCCGAATGATCCTCTCTGCCCTGTACTTTCTTTCAAAAAGTACCTCACTAAATGCCCACCTGAAACCACAGCTTTTTTTCCTACACCCCAAAAGAGCCTCACAGGACATATTAGACAAACAGACAATCTGGTACACTAAAGAGCCCATGGGAATTAATTACCTATCTTCCCTCATGCCTCGCCTGTCTATTGAAGCAGGACTCTCTCAAAGATACACAAATCATTGCTTAAGATCAACTGTTGTTCAGATGCTCTCCTCAGCAGGTCTGGAATCACGTCAGATCATGGCAATAACAGGGCACAAATCAGAAATAAGTTTAAAATCTTACTGGCACCCACATTACAAGACAGAAAAATTGGTCAAATATATTGGCTGGCACAAGCCCATCAGACTGCCAACCATCGCCAAAAAATACAACTTTGCCCCAAACCACCGAGATTCATTCCGTTACAGCAGTCAACCACCGTAGAGAGCCCTGTACACTACTCTGAAGCATCATGAACAGCAACCCGCCTTCCCCGAGATACGTGAAGAAACAACATTAATTTCACCGACCACATCAACCAGCTGCCTCACAAGAAGACAAGACAAAGAATCTCACCCCATCCACATCCAAACAGAGCAAGAAAACGAAGAAAATTTTCTGACAGACTACGAAGAGTATTTCCCGGCTCAAAACTCACCCGGAAGCTCCGTACATATAAAAGTGCAGCCCGAAACCGCAGCCGTCGTCCAACGATCCCCCACAGACCCACAATCCCAAAAAATGCCAGAAATCACAAATAAAAGCCAAAACGAAGAGAATGAAGCAGTGAATCAAGCAGTCCCTCAACGCTTACCGGCAGGACCGCATCCACTTGCACCATACATGCAAAACGTCACGGTGCATGGGAATCTACAATTCAACATATATTACAAATAAAAATTAAAAAACAAGAAACAGTTCAACCTACTAGTATTAAAATGTGACATAAAAGTTCAGCATTTCAGCATTTCTTACACTTCTCTAACCAGTTCTTCCCCTTGCAAAACATAAGCACTTCCTGTTCAACAGACGCTTTCCTCCCAAAATGAACCAGTCTTAAAGTCACAGTACTCATTATTCTTCAAGTGTTTCTAAATGTTCAACTGTTGCCTTCACCTACAGTTTCATCCAGTTACATGTTGTTCAACTGTTGTATTCACCTACAGTTTCATCCAGTTACATGTTTATGCATTAAAAATACTTCAAATTAAACTGCCTATTATGAACTATTTTTTCCTCCATCCAGTTACATGTTTATGCATTAAAAATAACTACTTTTCCTCCACAGGGGCCATTTTATAAGATAGATATACCACTCTTGGGTGTGGTCGGCGCTCTGATATCTACCTGCGCCTTGGGTGGTTGAGCAGCACGGCCTTGACCGTGCGTCTGGCATATACCAAGGCGTGCGTATATCAGAGCGATACATTATATATATATATATATATATATATATATATATATATATATATATATATACACAAACAGATCATAACCCCTGGTTTGGCTGGCACAAATGGGTAAAACAAATGGTAGGCTTTTAAGATGGAGCCTTGCCTTGCAGGGTTACAACATGACTGTCATTCACAGAGCAGGGTAGCAAATGCAAACACAGATCATCTATCACATCAGTTAGAGCAGTGAACTGAATTTGGGAAACTCATCCTACAGTAGCAGCCACAGATACTGCCAGATATTTCCCGAAATTTCTGTGATATTTCCTGAAATATCTCCTGCTTTCTGCATTTCCATAGTAGGGACAGCAGAGAGAAACTCTTCAGAAATTTTGAGAAATATCTGGAAATAGCTGGCAATGCCTCTGGCTACTACTGTATGTCTAGGAATAGATTCCCCCAAATTCAGTCCAGGAGGGAGGATATTGATGATAGCCATCTGCTTGTTATTATTTGTATCATATTTTTGATATAAATATGTTTTAGACTTCTGCTTAGAAAACAGGCCAAGCAGAAAAGCATCACGAAACATGGGACCTGAACAGAAAAAAAGGGTCTGTCCTTTTCCTTGACCTAGTGGATAAACTAATTAAGAGCTTCCTTCTGACACCTACCTGTCAGAAACCTGTAGTAGCAGCTATACACCAGGTTGCAACAGGTTGTAAAACAACTACTGCTTTGAACCTAGGAAGCTGGCAATAACAAACTGCATTTTACAACCCATTAGGAGGAAAGCAAACTGTGACAGTTAACTGTGAAAATCTTCACATACTGTAGCTAAGAGAGGTGTCTTTCAGGATGTACTTCTGAAGATCAAAGGGGTAATTCTGACCTGTTATAATTCATACTCTGTGGCTCACTGATAAAAAAGTATATATACTGTATATTTTTTAAGGGGGATGTTTAGCAATGTGCAGATGCATGTGACTAATTCAGTATGAAGGAATGAGAGTGACCTCAAAGCCAGCATCACCACAGAGCTGTGACCTCACAAGTTGGGTGGAACCCTCCCCCACCCTGATATTGTCAAGCTGCAGACGGAACAATGTATACTTGTGTTTGGACTTTCAAGAGACACTTGTGTTCTGAACTCTTCATAACTTAGTTGTTTTTTCAAATTTTGACCTTAAATTTTCAACTCAGTCTTTTTATGACCCCCTCCTAACATGACAGATACCATTTATGAAATGCTGGCTGCAATGTCATTTTGCACCACAAATGCAAAAACACATTTTGGCCAGAATTTGAAACATGGCACCTACCATGATCATAAGGTGGTGTCAAAAAATGGCTATTTCGAAAATTTGGAGTCAAGCTATTGAAAATTATCCAATGTTAGGAGAGTTAGTGATACAGCAAATTTTTACAACACTGGCATAGTTGGTGCAAAGCTGTGAACGTTGCTTTACACTTAGCAGGGCAAAATTTTCCCTCTTCACCATGCCTTTGTGCAGTGAAGGACTTTGTCTTTAAATCCTGTTTGAACTGTTTAATGTGACTCTCACCTACTGTGACAATGGCCTCCTTCTCACCACACAGACCTTTAGTAAAAATGTCCTTCCTCCCTGCCACTCTCTAGCACCCACCTCCCTCCTCACCACACAGGCCCAGTGAAGTTTACTATAATATTAATAAAACACATATGGTAGGCTAATGAAAATGATTGAATAGACCCTCCCTTCACCCCACCAGCACTGTGTCACCAGACCACACCACCCACCTCACTCACCCTGTACCTGTCCCCCAACAGAATGAATCACACAGAACCCCCCCTCTTTCCTCATCCTCTAGCACCTAACCTCCCTCTTTCCCATTGTTCCAAACTTTAAGGATACAAGAAGACACATGTAAAAAAAAAAGAAAAGAAAACAATCCAGCATTCAAGCCTGAGAGATGTCCTCTTTACTCATCAATGTCCTGCAATAGCATGAATGATAATGTCGTCACTTATAGGAACACCTGATTTGGTGACAAGTGACAATCAGGTGTTACTTTAGGTGAGGACATCAACATTCTTTTATTTGCAGGACACCAGTGAGTGAAGAGGGCCTCTCTCCCTTCAGTGTTGGGTGGGATTCATTTCTTTACACATATCTTCTTGTATCCTTTATGTTTGGGGCTATGGGGGGAAGCCATGTTTCAGTTCAGGCCCATTGAAAATCCAACCTAATGTGTTTGTACAAACCATGTTTGTGAGGATGAATTATAACATGGGAAGTGAAAAATCCTTCATCCTGATTGGCTGCCACTGTACCTGTGCATTAGATTTGTCTAATGCACAGGTAAAAACAAGTGCAGATGACCTGGCTGAAGCAGAACAATGACAAATAAATTAACTTTATTTAGAATGTTTACAAAAAGTGGAATGTTAAGGTTACTGTAAAGATTTTTTTTTTGACTATTTAAAGCTATCCTAGTTTTTAAATTCATATAAAATACACAGTCCCATTTTATAAGTGGGGGTGTGCATTAGACATTTTTATAAAATGGGAAGAGAAAATTTGGTGTCCTGATTGGCTCCTACCTGTGCATTAGATCTGTCTAATGCTCAGGTAAAAACATGTGCATACAGTCTGGACGCAGCTCTAAAAAACATATAAATGCATATTTAGAAAGTTTAGAAATGATAAGAATGTTAAGGACTGTCATGTTTTCCCCCACTTTAGCTAGTCATGTTCCCTACATCAACCCATCCTATTTTTGCCCCAAACTACACCTAATACAATATTGACAGCAACACTGAAGAAAATTCAGTTTCCTTTGCACAGTTCTTTCACTTCTCTCCTTCGTTTTCTTCATCACACATCCCGCTCCTTGGGAAATGGCCAGTGCACTCATTGAATTATACCAAGCCCTCCCACCACTTACTCCCCTCCTTTCATTGGCAGTCATACCTCTGACAAACACAGTTCTTTTTAGCCCTGCACACTCCAGCTGAATCTCTTCTCTCACCTCCTGTGCTCTGCAGTATCTCCTACATGCCGCCACATTTTCCTATATACTGCCAGATGCTCCACATCTCGGTTAATCTTTCATGGCCATAACTGCCTAAACTCCAATGGCGGTGCTCATCCCCATGGCAACGACTCAATACAGCTTCATCATGTACTCATTCAGACTATAGCTGTTAATGGCATCCAAACCCAAAACACAAAAAGTATCTAAATTTGAACATGGAGTGAAGTAATCATTTGCCAGCAACATTTTGTTTATATTTACAAAAAAAGGAAATGCTACTCACACGAGCACTAAAGCTCTCCCAAATGGTCCAGCAGTCAGTAACTTTCCATGACAGCCCTTACATTAAATAACACAGTAAGTTACTTACTTACTATGTTCTGCTTATAAATCTACATGTGTGTGTGTTGGGGGTATGCACAAAATGAAGTTAAAAAAAAACTACAGTTACAGAAGCCATAGTAGGACAAATGTCCTAAATAAAAAAATGCATTCAGCTTGTGTAGGAGGAGGGACTATTTTATACAAAATTTAGGCAAAGGGATGAATTTTTTTGTTATTAAATCATGTCAGTTAAATTTTTATTTGCATGCCAGTTACAGAGTCCCATTTTATAGGTGCAATAAGACTCTCCGGGGGTGTGCATTAAACATTTCTAATGCATGGCCAGGGGCTGAAAGCATTTGGCCTGCGGCCTCATGCCTCACACAACCCCTGACCGTGCATTAGAATTGTCTAATGCACACCCACTCATGTCTTATTGCTTACCTAACACACGGTGAGGGACTGAAGGTACTTTTATACTGCTGGCCATTCATTAGGAGTGTCTAATGCACACTGTGTCATATCTTATTGCTTATCAATAATTGTCCTTTTTGCAGAAAGTTATCTGGAATACAGTATATTACTCTTCCTAATCAATGATAACTGCGAATAAAAAATTACTGATTGGAGAGCACCACTTTTTGAAGTTTGGTAGTGTTATTATGCAAGGTATTGTAGGATCCCTGTAAGAGAAGTTATGTCCATAACTGTGTTGGGCTCAGAAGATCATGAAACATACTGAATGGTTCTGGGTTATGGTTATTTTTATCATTTGGATAGAATGAAAGGCAAGGAGTTTTCACACAAAGGTTTGATCATTGGATGCACTGGTGGGGTGCTGAAAAGATACAAAACTCTAGGAAAGTTAAACTGATCTAAACTTCCAAGGAAGAGAACACCATCAATAAAACAAATCTGAGACAGCATTGCTCTCCCAATGAATTTACTGTAAGCAAGTGACCAGTGAATATCCTCAGTAACATGTTTTCCAGCTGCTGCAGTAGTAGTGTTCATAGTTTTTTAATCTGGTAAACTGTTTCTTTAATTATCCCTGCCAGCTAGTATTGCAGGTGGTAGCAAAGATACACCCAGTAGGCCAGTGGAATGTCTATGTGGCCATGGATTGTTCCAAGCCATGGGCTAGGGACTGTAAAATTTAAATTTCAACATCTGCAGTAATCCCTGACATCCAGCTGTACCCAATGCCTTCTTCCTGCCCCAATACCAGTAGTCACTGCAGGAGTCCAGTGGTACACCATCTCCCACTTGCTCCCATGTTTACTAGCAGCTCTTGGTGTCCAATGGTACCTCCACCTGCTCCCCATCCCAATACTAGCAACCCGTGATGTTCAGCAGGATACCCACCTGCTCCCCCTCCCATAACCAGCAATTTCTGGTGCCTTGCAGCCCCTCTGTATATTCCCATCCATTGCCAACAGTCCCAGGTGTCCAGTGGTAATCCTTGCCTGCTCCCAGTCCATTTGCCAGCAGTCTCTGAAGTACGCTGTTACTTTCACCTGCTCCTACTCCCATTCTTAACTATCCTGCAACATCCCCTGTCTACTCTCTCTATTGTATTACCAGCAGTCTCTGGTGGCCAGCAGTACCCACCAAAGCAGGTCCCTGTCCCATTACCAGCAGTCGACAGTGGCCTCATGTGCCCTGGATTTGGCAGGGAAATCCCTGCTGGTGTAATGATATCCCTTGAGTCCCCTCTGCCTGACAGACAGCTGCTTGCTTTGTACAGTAGTATCCCATGTGGCTGGTGATGGACTCCTTAGACTTAGATTTGTGCTGCTTGTTTCCCAAGAGTTGGGACTATGGAACATGGCCACAGGACTTAGCTCTGATGTGCTACACAGGCTATTCTAGAGAGCCATTCAGCAGAGAACATGGTGGGGGGGCAAAAAAAAAAAGAAAATACAACAATAATAGAAAACCATAAAATACATCATGATTAAACTGACACCTTTTACTGGCTTCTTCATTCACCATTTTCCAGAAACCACTTTTTATAACTTACCATCCTCAGCTGACTGCATTCTCCAACCTTGATACCACTATTTTCGTTTCATTAATTATTTCCTTCTTTATATCATTGCAGGCTCCCTCCCCTAAACCAGATTCAAATCTGTTTAAAGACCCTGTAACATGAGCAGACTAGAGAGACCTAATGGCCTTATTCAGCTGGCTTTGTCATGTGTTTGTATGTTTGACGTAAGCCTGCTAGGTGTCTAATAGGAAACAGAAATACAATTTTCCTTTTTGTTCCTCAGTTGTTGATAAAATAACAAGTCTTTGTCAGCATGTCTGGCCTTGAGTTAAATAGGCAGGTACTATTTTGTTTTGTGGCTTCTTTAGCACTGTAGTTTTAAGGTTGGGAACATGGGTGGGGCTGTGGTGTTAAAATGTAATGGATAGAATGCAACAGAGTGGCAGCAGTAGCAGTGCCATTTCATTCTGCCCCATCAGGAGATAAAGGCTGTTGGAGAACCCCCTCAATAGCCACATACTGTATACTACACCCCATTTTAAATGGGGCAATATCAGTGATTTAAAATATTTGTTTTTTCTATAATTTGCCTATCTTTGGAACTGACCTGGGTGCCCTCTTCCTACTGACCCCTGCCCCAGCTCCATCACTTGGCTTGTCTGGGACTTACATTCCCACCGTTGTCCTCTGCCACAGGACTGTTGTTCATGCAGGGCCCATGAAGGGTCAATCATCATTCTGCAGCAGGGATTGTTTTCTGCCAGTTTTCTCCCCAGGCCCACATGATGTGCAATAGGTTCAATGTTTGAGGTCTGCCTCCATGGGACACCGCGACACCCTAAACATGGGATCCTTTCCCTCTCTGTTGACATCTCATGCACTGTCACCCAGCTACCACTGGTAACAATCAGACAGCAAGCCACAGCATCCCCCCCACCTGAGCAAGGAGAGCAGGCCTACAGATGCTTAGTCTTCCCTCATCTGGACAGCCCTTGAGTGACCCACGTCTGTTTCTGTACCCGGGTTACCAGCATGGAAGGAGGTGAGACACATGGTGCTTCAGCCCTCCACATCCCTGGGTTGGCCCACTCTCAGTAATTTTAAATAATAGGTCTGTTTATTTTTAGCATTTGAGTCTACTTAATCAAGTTTAGAGTAACACAGAGCTTAATTATTACTACACTAGTATAATAGAATTTTTACTTTCACTATGCTACTTATTATATTCAGCCATTTCTTACTGACTGTTAATACTCACATCTTCATTTTTATATCTGTTCTGGGCATGTAAACCACTGCAGTGAAAGAGTTAGGACACAGGTAGTATTGTGATTGTGACAATAGCCATCTGCTTGTTATTATTGTATTATATTTTTGATATAAATATGTTTTAGACTTCTGCTTAGAAAACAGGCCAAAAAGAAAAGCATCATGGAACATGGGATTTGAACAGAAAAAAAGGTGTCTATCCTTTTCCCTGACCTAGTGGATAGACTAATTAAGAGCTTCCTTCTGACACCTACCTGTCAGAAGCCTGTAGTAGCAGCTATACACCGGGTTGTAATAGCCTGTAAAACAACTACTGCTTGAACCTAGGAAACTGGCCATAACAAATTGCATTTTATGACTTATCAGGAGTTAAGCAAACTCTGACAGTTACCTGTGCAAATCTTCACATAACTAAGAGAAGTGTATTTTAGGATGTTCTTCTGAAGATCAAAGGGGTAATTTTGACCTGTCATAATTCATGCTCTGTGGTTCACTAATTAAAAAAAGTAAATATATTTTATTTTTAAGTGGGAGGTTTAGCAATGTGCAGATGCATGTGATTAGTTCAGTACACAGGAATGAGAGTGACCTCACAGCCAGACATTGAAGAGGACCGGTCCCAGTATTGAGCCCTGCAACACCCCACTGGACACTCTCCCATGATTAGATTGAGTGCCATTAACCACCACCCTGTGTTGCCTCTTAGCCAGTCTTAACTCAGTTGACCACTTTGGATCCCACCCCAGGCTGCTCAATTTCTTCATCAGTCTCCTGTGCACCACAATGTTGAAGGCCTTTGCAAATTGCAGCTAGGCCATGACCATTTCCCTCCCCTGATCTAGTTTCTTGGTCACCCAGTCAAAGAAATCTATCATATTCATCTGGCATGACTCCCCCCACGATGAATCCATGCCATCTGTTTTGTTGCAGCCCATTGGATTCAAGATATTATACCAGCCTTTATTAAGCAGGTTTTCCATTAATTTGCCCGCCACTGACATGAGACTGATTGGCCTATAGTTGCTAGCCTCCTCCCTGCTGCTGCTCTTATGTATAGAAACCACATCTGCTCTTCTCCAGACTTCTGGAACTACACCTGTTTCCAGTGACAAGTTGGATAAGGTTGTGAGTAGGGTGGCTAACACCACATTGGTCTCCTTTAGTACCTTTGGGCATATTCCATCCAGTCCCCATAGCCTTGCCCTCCCCCCCATTTAGAGTTTAAAGTCCCTTCAGCACTGTTTTCTCTGAAAATGTACTTGTGTTCAACTCACCCCTCCTTTTGTTCCTGATACTTCCTGGTGGTCTGCCTCCACTCCCCCACTACAAAGACTGAGCAGAAGTGCCTGCTCAGGATGGCAGCTTTCTTTTTGGTCCTCTTCTGTGCAGACTCTCCCTGCTGCCCTTCTATTCCTCACATCATTTCTAATTATTTATTGCAGAGGCAAGCTCGTGGTCCATGCATGTCTGCCGGTGTCAGCTGGGACAGACGGGACAATGAGATCAGGTAACTTTGTATTATATTATTTAAACACTTAAAAAAAACAAATAGTGAATAAGGTTGTCTAAAACAAACCAAGCATGAATAGCATAATCATAACCTGAGATGGAGAACTGAGCATAAAGTGCACAAACAGCCTGATGTATGAACTTATCAACAACACCATCAAGCGAGAGGACCACATATAGAAACAACAATGAATTACTATGAAACTAGTTATTTTTTGCAAAGTAATGTTAGCACAAACACAAATGTAACCATAGTTGCATTAATAAAATGTAGTCATTAGTGCCAGATTGACTATAATGTAAAGAGTGCTTATTATCACAAATTTATTTTAGCACAAATTAGTACTTCAGCAAAAACGTGAAAATTATTTGACTGAATTAGCAGAAAAGATCAGTAGACTTGATCATCTAGAACAAAGGTTTACTTATTTATTTATTAAATTTTGGTGACCGGGTGAGCCCACTGGGCCCCGGAGGTCCCTCTTTCAGGGGCGACCCAGGATTACATAACATAGGATACATCACAATACGGTAAATGTAGAAAATGCAATTATGATACAAGTTATACATAGGTGTACAGTCAGCTGGTTACATGTGCTGAGATAGAAATAATGGATAAAAAACTTGAGGAGCAGGCTTGCAAGGAGGTTACAAACAAAAGGGTAACATATACAATAGAAACTAACAGCAAGGAGAATTATATTAATTTAGAAAATGCAAATGTGGAAACAACTAGTAAACAAAAAAGAGGTGAGGAGAAGGAACAAATAGACAATGACTGGTGTACCATGGAGACAACACGAAAAGGAAAAAGGGTTGACATGCAATAGACTATTCATAACTTTTAAAAACAAAAAATAGATATGAGGTTCTCAGTGAAGAGGAAGAGACATGCTGGCTCACTGGTGCAGCGGTAGTGCTTCTGCTCATGACGCCAATGACCCTGGTTCAGAAATGGATGTGGGAGTTGGAGGGCTGGCTGGGGAGGTGGAGGAGGATTGACTGTCCTAATGACTGTTCTCCTCCTCTGGGGGGAAGGTGGATTAGCTATTGGTGCTCAACAGACCCCTAGCAGAGGCTGGAGGAACTGACTGCTGGAGCTTACTGGTGGAGGGAGGCATGGCAGACATTGATTAACTGCCATTGATGTCATTGCATGCCACACCTACCAACTAGAAAAAGGGGAAAATGAGACCATGTGGTATGCCACTCACCAGGTCTTGCACTGTTGCCCTGTGGCACTCCCCAGACATCAAGCCTTAGGTTCAATGGGGGACAGTGGGGCCCTCTCTAAAGGTCCCAGCCATTGGGGGGTAAGCCAGGGGGAACATTGGTGATGAATTCCCCAGACACCAAACCTCAGGTTCCTGATGGTGGGACACAAGGCTCCCCCCAAAGGCCCCACCACCCTGGGGGGTAAGCCAGGTAGAACACTGAGGATGGTAAGTCCCAGGGAATGGATGACGGGGTTGGGAACAGAGGTTGGGCTGATGTTGGCTGGCCTGGAGATGAATAAAGTATACTAAATTAAAAAAAGAAGAGGAGGAGACTACCCCAATAAATATTGAAGCACTTGCAGTGGATGGACAGCTGTGCCATGGCAGATGGGGTTTGCACCTTGACAGTGCTGCTACATCTGCTTTTGTAGGTTTCTAAAAGAGCCACAATGTGTGCAGGGCTTGTCAGCTTGGACCTGGTCTAACAGTCTATGTGCCATCCACTGCACTGGTGCAGGGTGGGAGGTGAGCCCATGCCCAATGAGGATGGCCCAAATTGGCAACCACTATCATGCCACAAGGTTCAGGGATGGTGTTGCACTGTTGCTCACACAGTGCAGGTCCAGAACAGGTGCCCTTGCCACCTATAATCATATCAGGCATTCCCTGGATAGCATGCCAGGTGGTGCTGGAGATCCCTGTAGTAACTCCCCCATGCCATGCCCATGCCTGGGCACATCCATCCCATCACAGCTCCCAGCCATACTTCACTCCCCCAAAAAATTCCATCCCATGCTCTGCCCCCCCAGTCATCCTTGTGGCCATCCTGCTCATCCCTGTACTGCTGGTGTCCCCATCAGGCATGGCCTGTGGTATCCATTAACCCTCCTTCACCCCACTCCTGCCAGACCCCACTTACAGCCACTGGCAGCCACCTAGGCATGCAGCCTTCAGTCTCCAGCACTGGTCACCATGGCACAGGGCCATCCCACAGGTTGTGGTAATGCCCTCCCATGCACCTTCTGTTTGGTGCATGGGAGTGGGTGCGCTGACCTGTGGGACTTTGGCACCAGTACCCCACCTGTATTAAAATCAGGTGCAGTGTCCCTGGCACACTGGCAATGGATGCAAGCTGCTGTTTGCTGCAGCTTGTGTCAATCTATGACTGGTTTTGAAAATCAGGCCCTATAAATCTAGACTAGCCTGTGTTGGACTACACAGCTTGGAAAGAATATGAATAGCAGGTGATATAATACTGATGTTTAATATTAGTAAAAATGAATATTTACCAGCAGAAATGGGATTCAATAAAAAAGGTATAACATGTAACACAAAAAAGCATTCTAAACAATTTATAGGTAGATCATTCTGGACAAACAAAAGAGAACTGTATTTTACACAGAGTGGTAAAAATACTGGAATCCATTGCCACAAAATGTTATTGATGCTCCTAACACAGAATGCTTCAAGAAAAGACTGGATGAATTTATGGACACCTGGAATGGTTCTTGAATAACCTCTGCATGGGGGGTGGGTAGTCTAGAAGCATCTATTGTGCACATCTACCCAATTCATACCTAAGTACAATCCTTCCCTTTACTTTCCTCTTCTCACTTATGTATCTGAAGAAACTTTAACCCCCTTTAGTTACCCCTTTTACTGTCCTTTCCTCTGTCTGTGCCTTTGCTCCCCTTCCCATTGTACCTGCTTCCCTCTTTTGTACATGGTATACCTCCCTGTCCCCCTTCACCATGGCCACTTCCCTAAAGAACCAAAGTCGGTGCAGTGATGAGCCCATGATCCTATCACTGCACCAACTTTGAATGACTTGATTGGTTGCAACTGAAAATGACAACCCAGTTAGCCATAGAAAATTTCATGCACAAAATTCTACAATGAAGTGCTCCCCAATGGCTGTCCAAGCTCTTCCTGTATATGGACAAGCCCTGATTTCACTCATCTGCAAATATTCTATTGAAAGTTCCATTCATACACATGGGCATGGACCAGAACTCTTTCAGATATAGAGCAGCAGCATTCTGGAACACCATCCCTTTCACTATCACAGCTGTCCCTTCCCCTAAAATGTTCACTGCCAAGCAGAAAGTACATCTCCAAGAGTATAAAACCTGTACCAGCTTTGCATGACTTACAAAGCACTGTTGACTTAATGTGCCATCTGAATGCCTTAATTTTGCACCACATCACTTCATTTTATATTATACTTATGTGATTGTAACTGATCCTCTGTCTTGTTGTGTACTCTTCTGTAACCAGGTTATGCCTGAAAAACTGGCTTCAGCACCAGTGCACTTACCCAGTATTCAATATAAATAAACAAAAATAAATAAATAAAAAACATAATGGTCTCTTTTTACAGCTGTGGGCCTAGCCCAGCAGATGTTTTGCATTCAGAAAAGGCTGATGTCATTTTTGCTACCAAACAACATGACAGAGGGTTAAGAATAGAGCCCTCCGCTGAAGCCTCATTACTACACTGCCTGTGTCTGTATATAGGAAGCTGTAGAGCACTATTTTTCCTCTGGCTTGAGGAGTTAATTGTGCCCACAGCAAGCTAACACAGTATCTTCTGGCAGTCATTCTGTGTCAGATTACCAATGGACAGCACAGACATCACAGAAAGCTACTGGAAGTAGAATGGGTTAAACACTTTCTGGAGCTTTCTGCATAACAAATAAGGTCTGCTGTGCCCTCAGCCCCTATGAACACCTGATTAAGCCATTTGACACCACCATTCTAAGAGCAGTCATTCTGTTACTTTGCAGGACATTCCATAGCAGAGTCCCAGCGATGCCTGTTTCCAAATAATACACCAACTTCATTTTCTCAGGCAGGCAGTTCTGGGCTACTGTTTATATTCAACTGAATGTTCTTAACCTGCAATTTGTGACTATAGGTGTTTACAACTAAATGAAAGTAACCACATTTGCTTCACTTGCAAATAGGTAGGCATGTGTGTGTCTAATTTTTGTTTGACTTAGGTTACACGTAGAATCTGATCAGTTCATAACATGCTGTATTGTGATTAAATGAACTGATAAATTGGGGTTTTGGTTTCTTTTACAAATTCATTTTTCCTGACCATGGATATAATAAAATAAAAATTTCTCAAGAAAATGTTTAAAAACAAGGAGTTTACAATAATTTAGCTGATGCGGTGTAAAGAGCTGCTCCCTGTAAAACTACATGGTTTGGGGGGGGCTGCCACAAGCAGAATGGGACTTCATGGATGGGAGAACTCATGGCAGCAGAAGAGGCATGATGGCATTAAAAGCTTAATGGTGTGGATGTAGAGGCATCAATATTTGAGCATGACTTTGGTAGAGGACTTGGGGGTGGGGATCTTCAGGAATTGAGTGAGTCTTGGTATTTTTAGCATAATGATTTTCTGAAACTTCAACCTTCAATGGGTTAGGCTGTGCATCCATCTGTACAGTATGCCACTAAGCCACATGCAGTGGAGTATGGGTAAAAACCAGATCACCAGACCTGGACCAGAGCTGTAAAATCTGGACTAGGAACAGCTTGTGCAAATATTGCTGATCCACTCACTCCAGATTATCTGTTCTGGCTTTTACCTATCTGGTCTGGTCCTGACTGTTCTGTTTTCAACCGTGCCAAGGAAGGGTTGAAAAACAGACATCCAAAAGCGAACCAGATACGTATAAGTTGGACTGAGCAATGCAGCCAGAGTGACCGGACCAGCAGTATTTGTGCAAGTTCTACTCAGTATGGCCAGTTTGAATTTTTACAGAACTGCTGTGGTTCAGGTCTGTCAGTCTAGTTTTTAATCAATCAATCAATCAATCAATCATTATTTTATACTGAAAGGTATGTAAGCAAAAATGCCCATTTACACAAATGTCTAGTTAAGCATAAAAAGAGAATAGAACATCAGGTCAAACAATTAATAGTAAAAAACAGTATAAACAGGTCTAACATAAACAGGTCTAATGCAGAGATCTTGAGGGATATATAGAAGAAAGGGGAAGCAAATAAATAACAGTGACAAATTTACAGAATGGGATACAGTTGGAGGTACAATTCAGGAACATGAACAGTTTGGTGATGCATCGACAAAAAGAAGTGCAAGTCCTGCGGCACCCAGATCCTACATGTGTATGAGCATTCCCACTGCGTGATCTGCCTAGGCCCCAAACACCGGATCAAGGACTGTGCGACCTGACAATCCTTCAATCAGGCCACACAGATTAGGCACCAGAAAAAGCTCGAGCCCACTTGCTGAAGGAGCACCTAGCTTTGATGGAAAAGTAGCTGCAGAATCTGCGGGAAAAATCTTTTTCTCTAACACCAGAACCCAAAAAGAAGAAAAAGGACAAGGAGACAAGAATAGGGATAGGTCTCCATTCACTTGCCAGCAATCATTGGGCACCATTGACATTGGAGGTGCAGCCACTTCAGTAAGTAATCCTACTGCCAGATCTCTTACCACTCCAGTGGATCAGACCAGAGCCTCCCTGCCTGCTTTACTCATGGAGCAGTCGGGGTTCTTCTTGGACAATGGAACCCTTATTGTGTTCCTTAGGCCCATATCTTCTTCAGGGTCTATTGCCAATAGTCAGGTCAATAAGTCACTCCCCAGCCCCTCTAAGGAGCGTACGGTCACAGCTAGTAAGCTGGACTCCAGCTCCACTGTTGTCTGCATGGCCCAAGCCAATAAGTCGGACATTAGCTCTTCTGACATCTGCATGGCTGCAGCTGACAAGACACTTCCCAGTTCCTCTGGGGACTGCACAGCTGAGGCTGTCCCACTGGGGTCACAGGATACCCCCGACATCGAGTTGAGCCAGCTGCCAGACATGCAATAGTCTTGAGAGGGTTCCTCGCTCCCGTTGACCCAACCGGACCCTCCAGGCTTACCTGAAGATCAAGAGCCGGAGGTGGGCACTAATCTGGAGGTTCCCCTTCTTTCGCCTTGTCAGTCTTTTCCTGGTTCACCCACTGGCCTATTCATGAACAGTTGGGTGATGCATCGAAAATAAGAAGTGCAAGTCCTGTGGCACCCAGATCTTACATGCGAACGAGCATTTCCACTGCATGATCTGCCTAGGATCCAAACACCAGATCAAGAACTGTGTGGCCTGCCAATCCTTCAACCAGGCCACATGGATTAGGCACCAGAAAAAGCTCGAAGCCCACTTGCTGGAGGAGCACCTAGCTTTGATGGAAAAGGAGCTACAGAATCTGCAGGAAAAATTTTCCCAGTGCAAGAACCCAAAAAGAAGAAAAAGGACAAGGAGAGGCACCAAAACCAGGATAGATCACCAGCCACTTGACCATCGGGCACCACTGACACTGAAGGGGCCTCCACTTTGGTAAGAACCTCTACTGCCAGGTCTCCTACTGCTCTGGTGGATCAGACCACATCCTTTCCTGCCTGCTTTACTCATGGAACCCCTATTAACATAGAATCTGAATCTGACAGCAGATGAGGACCGCTTGGCCTACACTATCTGCCTATTTTCCTACCTAATTGATAAGCTGCAGATCCTAGTTAACCAACAACCTACTTCCTCCTACCCCCCCACTAGAATTGCCATATGTCTGTCCCATGCATTCTTGAATTCCCCCACTGTTTTTGACTCCATTACCTCCTCAGGAAGGCCATTACATGTATCCACAACCCTCTCCATGAAAAAATACTTCCTCACATTACCTCTAAGCCATCCCCCCTCTATCTTCAAATTGTGCCCCCTTGTTCTCTCACATCTCTTTTTCTGAAATATGCTACTCTCTTGGACATTGTTGATTCCCTTGAGGTACTTGAAAGTTTCTATCATGTCCCCCTCTCCCTCTTTTCCTTGAGGGTATATATCTTAAGCTCATTTAATCTCTCTTTTTGTGTCTTCTGGTGCAGACCCTGCACTATTTTAGTTGAACTCCTCTGGACAGCCTCCATCCTGTCTAAGTCCTTGCAGAGATGGGGTCTCCAGAACTGTACGCAGTATTCCAGATGGGGTCTCACCAACTGTCTGTACAGATGGATAACAACTTCTTGTCTTCTACTGGAGATGCCTCTCCCTATGCATCCCAGTATTCCCCCCAGCCCTCCTTATTGCTTTCTCATATTGCTTGCCCACCTTTAGGTCATCTATATGACTACCCCAGTTCCCTTTGCATTTTTGTTGTTGTTAGTATCTCACCCTGCAATGTGTACTCTTCCCCTGGGTTTCTGTTGCCCAGGTGCATTACTTTGCACTTCTTTGCATTGAATCTAAGCTGCCATACATTTGACCATTCCTCCAACCTTGACAAGTTCCTTTTCATTCTTTCCACCCCACCTTCTGTATCGACCCTGTTGCAGATCTTTGTGTTGCCTGCAAAGAGACATACTTTTCCTTCCAGTCCCTCTGCAATGTCACTTATAAAGACAATGAAGAGGACCGGTCTCAGTACTGAACCTTGTGGTACCCCACTAGTAACACCCCTTTCTTCAGAGTCGACTCCGTTTACTATTACCCTCTGCATCCTGTTTGTGGAGGGGTTGTGGGATGACAGATGGACCAGACACCAAACTTCAAGTTTAACACACAATCTCTGTGTGATATTTATTTAAAATACCAAGAAATAACCTTCAGCAATGGCATATTCCTTCTTCAGTACATCAGTTTGCAGCAATAGACTATGTATGTCATTTCTCTGTATGTAGCCAGCACTTACTGACACTGATCTCTGATCTAACCACTTTTCAGTGAAAACTCTTCATCCCTATGTGGGCCTCGTTTGATTGGGTAGTGGAGGCTCAAAAAGAAAAAAAAAAGGAAAACAAGTTAAAAACAAAGAACTTCAGTGTGGAAACACTGAAAAAAGGTTTACCCCAAAGGGCATTGGCAACAAATCAAGTTTCAAAGAAATACAACATCATACATACTTCCATAATGCAAAGCATCATGGGATATATGCAACTCACCATGACATTTCAGACTTGCTCAGTTTACAGCAATTTGCATGCATTTTAAATAGCACAACTAACTTAATTTCTATAATAGTCACCTAGTACTTTTTACCATTATCAAAAACATCTAGTGCCATGGTATTTTCAAAAGTTACAGGTTTCATAAACATAAGGTATATACATCAAGGTATTTTATGACATAGTGCTGTTGCATATTAAATACAACAATGATAAACACAGCCTGTTTTACATACACTTGGAGGTCACCATAATAACCTCCCTGCATGAGGACCTGAAAGTGAAAAGGAAAATTAAAGAGGACACTATAGCATAGTCAAGAGAGAGAGAAGGCAGTACCCATTGGTGGCCAACCTTATGGACTAGAAATAGTAGAGGATAGATTAGGCTTAGAAATAAAAGAACTGCTGCAACAGATTTAAGGAAAGGTTGGTCCTCAAGAGTGGCAGGAGCTCCCTGTCACGTATCCCCCACCTTAAGAGGGAAACAGTTATTGCAGACTGCTTACCACCTTCCTGCCCCAGGAAGGGATGGAGCTTACACCTGTCCATCTTCAGAAGCTACGTCTCAGGGTTCCTATTAATGATAAACATTCCATCATAAACATAGCAGATATCATCATTCTTTACCCTGAGGCATTAACACATTTCTCAACAGAGACTAATGGTACCTTCCCTGAACTATCTCCTTTTAAGGAAAGTATGTCATATTTTGCTGACCAAACATCTGGACAACTGTAAAGTCCAGTACCATAGAAAGACTTTCTTTGGAGTCAATAATTACCTGCTCCAACCCTGCCAGACATGTCAGCTTTAAGCAGGGGCCAAGTCTTAGGTTCAACCCCTCTATTTAAACCCACTATGTCTCTTGATTCATTCATTTATTACAGATATAGACACCTGAGGGTAAATACTCTTTTGGTGTTACCCAACGCAGCTTTCAATCCATTTTCCATCCGTCTCCTCCTTGGTAGGTTTTTTATCAAATAATAAAACACATGTACCACCTCCCTGATCTTAACATTTTGTAACATTTTGGAAATATTAGCATCTTTAGCCTGCAGTATACCCCAGTCAATACTGTTACTAGATTTAGTTGCATCAATACAAGAAAACGTCCCTTCAGCCTCATAGGCTTCTTCTTGCTTGCTTGGAGTCTTCAACCCCAGCACAATATCACTAGGCACAGTCTTACCTGGCATCTCACATTCAAGTTCCATACTTGCATCTCTGACCTCCAACAGGTAACTTCCTGGGAACACAGGAGACAAAGGAATATCCTGCTCAGTCAGGGGGTCCTCCTCAAACTGAGCCCATGAAAAATCCTTCTCTGACTCTTTATCCAAACTCTCTAGCAGGAACCTCTTGAGCACCTGGCATCAGTGTTCCAACTCTCTGCATACTCGGTCTGCCTCCAACCATTGCCCACTCATCCAGTGGATCATTCTCATCAGGGTTTCCACCTCTGAGGTGTTGTCTCTCACACCTCCAGTCTGCCTTGACCTGCATCTCTTAGTCATCTTCAGGCTTGGCCTTCCCCCAAGCTCCCAGGTCAAGCCCAAGTAGCAGCTTCTCTCCATCTGTCAGCCATGGTTCTTAGCAGAACTCCACGGACTTTCTTCTCTTAGTTCTCCTCTGGCAACTCCTGTTGCATCAGTCCACCTGGGATATCTGGGCAATATTCACCTGAAATTGTCCCTCTTCTGCCAGTCCAGATGCTTCCAGCAAGTTATCCCACTTCTGACACCAAAGTCTGTGGAGAGGTTGTGGGATAACAGATGGACCAGACACTGAACTTCAAGTTCAACACACAATCTCTGTGTGTTGTTTATTTAAAATACAAGAAATAATCTTCAGCAACGGCATATTCCTTCTTCAGTACATCAGTTTGTAGCAACAGATTATGTATGTCCTTTCTCTGCACTTAGCCAACACGTACTGACACTGGTCTCTGATCTAACCACTTTTCAGTGAAAACCCTTCATTCCTATGTGGGCCCTGTTTGCTTGGGTAGTGGGGGCTCAAAAAGAAAAAAAAGCTAAAAACAAAGAACCTCAGTGCAGAAACACTGAAAAAAAGAGTTACCCCAAAGGGCATTGGCAACAAATAAAGTTTCAAAGAAATACAACATCATACATACTTCTATAATGCAAAGTATCATGGGACATATGCAAATCACCATGAAATTTCAGACTTGTTCAGTTTACAGCAATTTGCATGCATTTCAAATAGCACAACTAACTTAATTTCTATAATAGTCACCTAGTGCTTTTTACCATTATCAAAAACATCTAGTGCCATGGTATTTTCAACATTTACAGGTTTCATAAACATAAGGTATATACATCAAGGTAGTTTATGACATAGTGCTATTACATACTAACTACAACAACGATAAACACAGCCTGTTTTACATATGCTTGGAGGTCACCATAATAACCTCCCTGTATGAAGACCTGAGAGGGAAAAAGAAAATTAAAGAGGACACTATAGCATAGTCAAGAGAGAAAGAAGGTGGTGCCTGTATGTGGCCATCCTTATGGACTAGAAATAGTAAAGGATAGAGTAGGTTTAGAAATAGAAGAACTGTTGCAGCAGATTTAAGAAAAGGTTGGTCCTCAAGAGTGGCAGGAGCTCCCTGTCACACTGTTGTCCAGCCAATTCTTTACCCAGGCTACCTCCTTGGGACCCACTCCAAGGCTGGCTAACTTGTATATTAATCTTTGGTGTGGGACTGTGTCAAATGCCTTGCTAAAGTCTAGGTAGGCCATGTCCACAGCCCCTCCCTGGTCTACTACTTTGGTCACACAGTCAAAGAAATCTATTAGATTTGTCTGACATGACCTTCCCACTGTGAATCCATGCTGCCTTGGGTCCTGTGTCCCATTGGCCTCTAGGAACTCAAAAATTCTTTCCTTCAGAAGTGATTCCATCATTTTTCCTACCACTAAGGTCAAACTAACAGGTCTGTAGTTTTCTGCCTCTGTCCTGCTCCCACTTTTGTGAAGGGGAACCACACCCACCCTCCTCCAGTCCTCAGGTAGCAAACCATCATCCCATGATTTGTTAAAAAGATTAGTCAGTGGTGGTGTCATTAGTTGTACCCTTAGTTCTTTTAGAATTCTTGGATGAATCCCATCAGGCCCCATTGCTTTGTCCACCTTCAATTTTAAGAGTTCTTTCAGAATCCTTTCTTCTGTGAATGGACTGATATCGACCACCCTATTCGGAGTGCTGCTATTCTTTGGTTTAGGTACCTCCCCTCCTCTTCTTTTGTGAATACTTAGCAGAAGTATGTGTTCATTATCCCTGCTTTTCCACTGTCACCCTTTGCTCTCCCTACCTTCCCTTTATTAAGCCTCACAATCCCTCCATTGGTCTTTCTTTGCTCCCTAATGTACCTGTAAAAGGTTTTATCCCCCTTCTTAACTGAGTTGGCTATCTTTTCCTCAGTTTGGGCCTTTGCTATTCTGACTGCCTTCCCCGCTTCATTCTGCTTTAACTGGTACAATTCTCTGTTCTGCTCCTTCTGTGTTTCCTTATACTTCCTAAATGCTATCTTTTTCTCCTTAACCTTCCCCGCCACCTCTTTTGAGAACCATAGTGTTTTTTTCCTTTGTTGTGTTTTGTCGATTTGCTTCACACAAAGGCTTGTTGCCTTTGTGATGGCTGTTTTGATTTTTCCCCACTTTTCCTCCATCCCTCCTTCTTGCCCATTTGCTAGTGCTTTTCTGAGGCACTCTTCATTTTTCCAAAGTCAGCCCTCCTAAAGTCCAATACTCTTGCTTTTTTTGAAATTCAAAATGCTTTATTTATTTTCAACATGGCCATATATAGCCGCTTTACCACATAGCAAAACATCATACAATATATTACACAACAAGACAAATAAACATGTAACCATCACCCCCTCCTCCCACACCATGGTATCAGCATACCTATGTACAAATGGTGCTCCACACAAAAATAGAAGGAGCCAGTTATATAGAATATAAGGTCTGCAGTTTACTCCAGATCTTATCACACCTAGACAAATGATTATGCACACCAGCGATTACCTTTTCCACTGAAAGGTTAAGCAAAAGCTCCTGCAACCACTCTGAGTAAGTAATGATTTTGCTATCCAACCAGTGTCGAAGTACTAATGTCTTGACCGACATTGCCATCTTGGCTTGGTGGTACTTCCTCTCAGTGACAGGTATGAGGGAATAGTCCCCCACAAGGCAGACAGCTAGCTCAATGTAATCAGCAATCCTCAACAATGGGTCTGCCTTTTGTTTAATGAGGGACCAGAGTGGGGCAACCTTTGGGCAATCCTAAAAAATGTGAAACAGGGAACCTACTTCTTGCATGCAACATCTGCAGGTTGGGGTAGGGGACCTGCTCATCTTAACCATCTTAACCGGGTATAATGCATGTTATTAATAATCTGGAATTGCATCAATCTCAGCCTATCCTCAGATATGAACCTGTGAGGGTCTTTCCAGATCCTAGCCCCATTGAATGCCTTCTCCGGGAACTGAGCATTCCAATGAGTGGAAGATCCGCCCAGTTGTGGAAAGGCCCTCTCAAGCAGCATAGTATAAATGCCCAAGACAGCATGCAGTTCTGTGGCAACTAGGCTAAGTGGTTGCAGGAACTTTCCCTCTTCCTCTGCTTCTTGTTTTGACTGTGAATTAACTAACATACGTCTAAGTTGAAACACTTTAAAACTCGAGTGGGTCCCTAAGTTGTTGCATCTAATAATATCCCTTGAAGTCAAAAACTACCCATTATTCCACAGGTCAGCTTTTGAGATTTCTGCCAGCTGTGGGAGCCAGGAAGCTTTAACAGAGTGTCCCCAATCTTAAAATTTGGGTTGCCTACTAAAGGTTGATTAGGATCCTAAGTGTGCCTGTAGGACAGAGACGCACACATCTGGGAGTGGACCTTTACGGAGACTTCTATCGGTGTGGTATCCAGTACTAATGAGAGCAGTTTGGTGGGTATATGTAAAAGAGCAAGGAGGGATAGGCCCCGAGCAGCAATCAAAGCCTTTTCTAATATGAGCCACAAGGGTCTGTCCTGATCTGGCCCAATTCTTCTGCTCCTCCCAGCCATCTCAGGTATTTTGCAGCATGACTTGCCCAATAGTAAAGTTTAAAATAGGGGCATCTCAACCCTCCCTTAATCTTAGGGGCAGTTAATTTACCATAAGCCCTGTGGGTCTGCTTGCCCTTCCATATGAAGTTAGCGATCAGGAAGTGTAACTTAGAGAACCAGGTCTATGGCAGCCATAAATTCAGCATGTTAAAGGGGTAGACAATATGAGGTAATATATTCCTTTTAATTAGACTTATTCTGCTCCAAAGTGATAATGGCAAAACTGTCCATCTATTTAAATCCTGCTGAATTACCTGTACTAGGGCATCCAGATTGCATTCCCTCAAGGATTTGGGCTCCCTGGTTAGGAAAATACCCAAATATTTAAGTTTTTTATGTTCCCATCGTAAGCCTAGGCCCTCCACGTCCTTCTTATGGGTAACCATATCGAGAGGGAAGACTACAGTTTTTCCAAGTTCAGCTTGTGATTTGATAGTAAACTGAATTCTTGGATCAGGCTCAAGGTCTTACTAACCGATGCCCTCAGATTTAATAGGTGGAGAAGTATATCATCTGCATATGCTGATATCTTGAATTCTTGAGAGCCTATTGTTATCCCCTGAATCTCCGGGTCCATTTTGAGCCATCCAAACAGAAAACTCCATCACCACCCACTACAGCTTGGATAAATAGGGCCCATTCACAAAATACCAAATAAGCTGTAATGCATGTTAAAAAGTATATTTCTTACTTTATTCAGTACATTCATATATGAAAAAGCAGCCAAAAAACATCTATGACCTTCCAAAATGAGAGCTCACAGTGAGACCCACCAGCCTCCTATCGGTTTTGCATCAGAGCATCATAATTTTGAGCCATGCCAGAAGGAGTTCCAGCTGTAGATTGAATAAAATGGGGGGATAGGGGACAGCCCTGTCTGGTGCCAGAGAAAAGAGGGAAATAGGAAAAGAAAGAACTGTTACAGTATATCTGGGCACTAAGCTTAGTATACAGGGCTTTGATCCATTGCACAAAGAGGGGAGGAAAACTGATCCCATGTAGTGTTCTAAAAAGAAAACACCAATCCACCCTGTTGAATGCTTTCTCTGCATCCACAGACACCAACACTGCAAAGGATATGTTGTCTCGGGACACATTGAAAATGTGATCCAATTTTCTCAAGTGGTCCCAAGATGACCTACCTGCCATAAAGCCAACTTGTTCCACACAGATCAGAGAGGGCATAACCTGACGCAATCTGTTTGCCAAAATTTTGGCCACGATTTTAATATCATAGTTTAGAAGTGAGATTGGTCTGTAGTTTGGGACTTGTTTCCTCCCCTCCTTGTGCAAAACCACAATCAAAGCCTCTAAAAGGCGGGGATCCTGGCACTCCACTTCCAAGATGGATTGAAACAGTAGAAGTAACCATGGGGCCAGATCTTCCCCCAATTCTTTATAGAAATTAGGGGAGAAGCCATCCAATCCGGGCGCTTTGTCCAATGGTAAGGCACGGATCACCAACCTTCTCTCTGTCTCCATGAAGGGAGACATCAGCAGGGATTGTTGTTCCGGTGAAAGACCAGGTAGAGGCAGCCCTTCCAAGTATGCATCAACCCATTCTTCTGAGGGGGAATCAGACTTGGCACTATACAGGTGTTTATAGAATACCTGAAACTCAGCCACAGTATCACTAGGGTTTGTTTTGAGGGAGCCATCATTGGACGACCGGACTGCATTAACCAACCTAGAAGTTTCCTGCTGCTTAACCCTCAGCACCAACAACCAACCTGCTTTCTCCCCCTGGTCAATGTAGGTGGAATTTGTTTTAAGGATAGTGTACTTGGCTTTCTCACCCATCAGGTCATTGTATTGAGCCCTTAAATGAATAAGTTCCTGACGTTGTGTTTCAGTGGAAGAAGGAGAGATATTCTTTTCTAAATCCCTAATTTGACCCAATAACTCCTTTATCTGATATTTCCACTTATGTTTCTCATAGAAGCTATCCAGATGAGCTCCCCCCTTAGAAAACACTTAAGGCCACCACATTCCATATCTTCTCAGCCTGTAGTGTTTAGGTTGTCCTCAGTGTAATGTGTGATACAGGACTTCAGTTTATCAACAACCCCTTTGTCTTTTAGTAACCTATTGTTAATTTTACAGGTTGTTTCTACCTGGTGAGTGGGTGATAATGAAAGGGTGCAGCTCATTAAAGAATGGTCTGAGATGACCTCTGGAGAGATCTGACATTCCATGAGTCCTGGAAGGAGCTGTTTGCTTACTAAAAAATAACCTATACAGGAAGAGGTCCCATGCAAAGGAGACCAAAATGTGTACTCCCATTGGTCGGGATGCAATACCCTCCAAGGGTCACATAAACCTAGTTTATCTATCAGGTCCCTAATGGCCCTTTGAGCCTGGGACAGTCCCACCCTCACCTTGCCTGTTCTGTATGCATCTGGAGAAAAAGGCAAGTTCCAGTCCTCTCCTATCAAAAGTGGTGCAGACAGGAGAGGCAACAGGAGATTAAGCAATTCCATGAAAAAGGAGGGAGTGTCCATGTTAGGACCATAAATGGACCCTAGGACTATGTCAGACCTCTCCAGAGTGCCAATCACAAAGACATATCTACCCAATGGGTCACGAATACATTGGCTGCACTTAAGCCCTAAAGCCCTGGTTAGCATGACTGTAACCCTCTTACTCTGCATACTTGTACCTGCTGCATAAACTTGCCCTATATTTAGTATCCTCAGCAGATTTCCTTCCATCTCAAGTAGGTGAGTCTCCTGCAAGAAAGATATTTGCCCCTTGACCACTTGCAAATGTTTAAGTATTCTGTATCTCTTGCTTTTATTGTGCACCCCTTAACATTCCAAGAATTAACTCTTAAACAATTAGCCATATATCATTAACACAACTATTAGTAGAGATCCAGATATTAAGAAAAGGAAAAGAAGACCCCTTGCTGATATCATGGATTTTACCCGCCTCCCCCCCATTGCCATATCCAAAACACAACATACTATCATTTACTCCCACTCCCCCTTCCTTCACCTGCCCCAACTTAATACAACTACCCGTAATACATATAAGTGCCCATGCCAAACCACCAATAAAGAGCCAACTGGCTTTAAACCACACACTAGTCTGAGTGGTGGTAAGACCCCTTCCCTTTGACATGGTGCATGAAGCTGCCAGGTACAGCATTTAAGGTCCCCATCCCCCCCCAACTCTCCATTAAACAAGAAAACTTGAAAAACATGTGTCATAACAACCATCAAAACACCCTAGAATGCTAGTAAAACTCTAACTATTTTAACTAGCACAGCTAGGCATAACTAAAGACACCTCAGCCGGGAAACTAAGTGTGGGGGCTGTCATCCCAGATGCCAGAGCTTCTGCAGCTTAAAATGCCTGTTGTCCTATCTAATTGGCAGAAACAAACCAAAGCTGGAATGTGAGCATCTGGTCTCACTGCTGCTGCCCAGAAAATAGCCAGGATCCCCCACCCTACATGGTGTTACACTATGGTAAGGCTTGTCATTCCAGCCCAACTCTTTAAAAATATTAATATCTCTTAACTTAGCCCCGCAAAATAATTAGGGAGAGAGGAGCTTTAACTATGAGATACAGTGAAAAAGTGAAAACCAGAAAAAAGATGACTCCCCCTCCCAGTTCAGGAACATATAATTGTTTGCTGTATAAATCCATAGAGTGGAACGCACGTACAATGCACTGTTAACTGCTGTAATTGGCTTTGCCATTGTGTGCACATTCAAGCAGCAAGGATGCCTGCAAAATGACTTAGCTGCTGCAGAACTACAACGTAATGCGCAGTCTTGGGAGAGCTATAGCCTGTGTTAGTGCAGCTGGTGTAGGGTTGCTGATTCCATAGGTATGTCTGAACTTCGCAGCCAAAACCATGTCCATGACACTGTGGCAATGGCCTTTCTATGATAAACAGAGACCCGGGCCCCATCACAAATAGGCAGCAGATAACAACCCACATGCCAAAGTTTAATCATTTAACAGTGGGCCACAAGGAGCCCTTCCGTGGACACATGAACAGGCCAATGCCAGGGGGAACTGAATTTCACACAATATTGATCCAGTCTAGACCTCAACTGCCCCCCAGTTTCACCCCTTCACAATAACCACGATTCAAGCTTTCACACAAGCAGACTCACCCCCCTCAAGGAAAGAGTTCACTTCTTAAACAATTCTGGCAGAAAACACTGAAGTTTCTTGCACAGCCTGTTCATTCGACTCAAATGAATGCCATTTTTCCTGCACCCTGACTTGTAGCTGAGCAGGGTACAGCATGTGAAAATGCACACAGGCAGGGATAAGGCGAGATACAGTAGAGTGAAATGAGCCCCGTTTTTGTCTCTCAGATGCTGGCAAATCCTGCTAAATTTGAATTTTATGACCTTCCCACATCACCTCTGGTATATCTCTTAACTTGGAAAGTATGTGTTGCTTATTCAAAAAGTTCAGTAATCTCAGAATGAATGGTCTAGGGGACAATCCTGGGGCTGGCTTTGGGCACAACACCTGGTGGGCACACTCCATGATGTATGAAGGCCCATTAAGAGAGGGTCCTGCCACCTTCTTTCACAGTTTTTGTGCGACTACTATGGGGGAGGACCCTTCTTCCTATTCCAGGAGACTGATCACCACTAAATTATTGAGGCAACTATGACTCTCGAGGTCCTCCAGCTTCAGTTCCATTTTGTTCATTTGTCTTTTAAGGGCTGTGATTTTGGTTCTATGTGATAATGGTGAAATCCTAAAGGTGATCGCCGTTATCGTGCAGTCATAGTGCCGAAAACATTTTCGGCACTACTGACACCCCGGCTCACGACAACGGCACTGGAGACATAACTGTTAATGCTTTCTGTGGGGGGGCTGCACCCCCTGCACCCCCTACTAAAGGATTCTCAACTCCAGGGTGGTGAATGTCAGGGGGGGTGAAAACATGTGAAAATAAAGGTTCGGGCTGGGTGCAATAAAATCACACCAGTGCCCGGACCCGAACCCAGTACCTCACCCACCCCAACCACAAGCCAACCCCCGACACCATGACGCAGCTCAGCAATCCACCACAGCACCACTCCCTACAGCTCCTCCACCCCCTCCTAGCCCACACTTGCCATGCTTGCTCCCCTTCCCCGTGCATACATATAGCAACATCCTGTCACCCATTTCACCCACCCCCCATCAGGTCGCCCTACCCTCCCATCACCATGAGGGATTTCACGGTAAAGGAGTTGCCATTATGGATGGCACCCTTCACCATGCGCCCTCCTCATGGGCTACCATGATTTCAGGGTCCGCAGTTGCCTTCCACTTTTCCAGTTAAATGGCCCACGCTTCGGTATCCCTTGCTTGCCTGGAGACATCCAACAGGTCCTTTTTCAAAGAGGCTACATCTGAGGTGAGTAGTGTCAGTACTTCCTGGAGTGGCTTCATCTCTATCAGGAAGAGCTCCTCCGTTAGAGGCATGGTGGTAGTTTTACTAGTGAGCATAGAGGCAGGTTTGGCAGGCTGCTGCCTGGCTTTCTTTGTGGCCTTGTCAGGGGAAGGTGGAGGAGTGTGGTGCAAGAGCTCCGGCTTCATGATGACCTCCATAACTTGGAATTGGAGTGTTCTCCTATGATCGTCACCCAAGTAAGTTCTTTAGGTGTTGCTTCTACAGGTTAAAAGGCATCCAAGGCAGTATAAATGTATATTTTAATCCAAATAAGGAGCAGGAGAAAGACAGGAGTACTGCCTTCTCTAGCCTGACATCATGTGACTCCTCCCAATACTCTTGCTTTGTATGGCTTGACTCTATGGCTGTGTTTATCATGAGCTACACTGTTTGGTGGTCGCTTGTTTCCAGATGGCTTCCAATTCTAAATCCAAGATCCTTTCTCCATCCCCATTTGACAGTACAAGGTCTAAGGTTGTTCCCTCCTGAGTGGGTTCCATCACTAGCTGTCTGAGGCATGCCTGCATAGGGCATCAAGACTAACCCTGCTCTTGGATGTGGCTACAGCAAAGGTGCTCCAGTTAACATCTGGCACATTCAGGTCCCCCATCAACAATATCTCCTCTTTCTCTGCCATTCTAAGGATGCCTTCTATCATTTCCTTGTCCATTGCCTCCCCCTGAGATGGGGATCTGTATATAACCCCCGTGCTAATTGTGGTGTCATTTCCTGTCTCCAGGGTGACCCATAGAGCCTCCTCTTCTCCCTGTTTACCATTTAGTTCCATTGCTTTGATCCCTTCCCTTACATAGTGAGCTACTCCTCCTCCTAATTTACCCTCCCTGTTCCTCTTGTAGCTTGGGTAATCTGGCATGTTGACATCCCAGTCATGGTTCTCTGTGCACCATGTTTCTGTGACTGCCACGATATCCAGGTGTCCCTCTTCCATCAAGACCACTAGTTCAGGGAGCTTGTCGAACAGACTATGGGCATTGGTACTCACCACCCTCTATTTTTTGATGGCCTTACCCCTTTTAGCCCCATCCCTGTCCTTGCTGCCTTTGCCTTTTTCTGCATTTCCCCAGTCCTGCTCCCTATTGACTTCTTTACCTTGGTGTTGACCTCGCTAACTACCGTGTTTTGTAGGGGGAAGGGATTTCCCTACTCCTTTTCAGTGCTTCCCCCCTTGGCTAGTTTAAATGCTTGCCAATGAAGTATTTAAACTTATCACTTAGGATTTTGGTTCCCCTCCTGGACAGATGCAGACCATCATGCCAGTATCGACCTGTATCCCTCCAGGTGGACCCCCAGTCCCCAATGAAACCAAAACCCTAAGCTCCACACCAGTTTTTCAACCATTTATTGATTCCCATGATGTGGAGTACCCTAGCATCACCCTTGCCATAGACAGGCAGCAGCTCCGAGAAGGTTACCGCACATGCTACTTATCTAAGGCCCCTACCAAACTCTAAAAACTCCTCTTGCACTGCCCTGATCCCATTCCCAGCCAGGTCATTTGTTCCTAGGTGGACAATGACATCCAGTTCCCTCCATGGTGCAGCTGCTCCCGCTATCCTAAGGGTTCGTTCCCTGTCCCTCCAAGCCATGGTACCTGGCAGGCACCTTACCTCCCTCTCCCCTTCCTCCCCCAGTTCTACCCTCCTAACAATTGAGTCTCCCACCAGGAGTTGTTTCCTTCCACTGTGGGGTCCCATGCCACCCTCCTGTGGGTCTCCTTTGTGGCGGTTCCCAGCATCCTCCTTGGTCTCCCCTGCAGGTGCCTTCATAGAGGAACCACTCTCCACCAGAACACCATATGAATTGTGGAGAGGTACAACTGGAGGTAAGTGCCTCTGTTCCTCCACCCTCTCCCTTCCTGAGCCCACCTTGGTCCAACCACTCCTCTTTTTTGGCAACCTCTGAGGTAGTGGTGGTGGCCCTGGTGGTCCCTGAGTGGGGGAGGAGGTTTCACAAATCATAGCCAGGTCATTCTGGAGATGGGCAACCTCCTCCCTAAGACCGGAGAGGCGCCTGCAAATAGGACAGCACCGCAGCCTCCAGAATGTCTCCCAGAAGACTGCTGCCCCTCAGCCTTTGCACTCCCATCATGTTTTATTTTGTGGCCCCTCTCCTGTTGCTTTGTATGCTTACTCTCTCCTACCTCTGTTTATTTTTCTACCTACTTTCCTACTGCCTATGTGCCCTTACAGGTCTTGCCCTTCCTGTTCTGGGACAGGAACTTCCTGCATTCTTTGGTAGTGTATTGTGCTCCTTAGGCTCATATCTTCTTCAGGGTCTATCACCAGCAGCCGGGTCAGTAAGTCACTCCCTGGCCCCACCAAGGAGTGCAAGGTCACAGTCAGTAAGCTGGACTCCAGCTCTTCTGTTGTCTGCATGGCCCAGGCTGATAAGTCAGACGTTAGCTCTTCTGACGTCTGCATGACTGCAGATGATAAGTCACTCCCTGGTTCCTTAGGGAATTGCACAGCTGAAGCTCTCCCATCGGGGTCACAGGATACCCCCAACATCAAGTTGATCCAGCTGCTAGACACACAACAGTCATTAGAGGGTTCCTCACTCCCAGTGACCCAACTGGACCCTCCTGGCTTGCCTGAAGATCAAGAGCCAGAGGTGAGAATTAATCTGGAGGCTCCCCTTCCTTCACTTGGTCAGTGTCTTCCTGGTTTGCCCACTGGCCTATTGTTAATCCCTCCAGGGAACTTTCATCAGGACCTCCTCAACCCAAGACCCCTTGGACAACCAGGTTCTGCCATCTTGGACTTCAGCTCCCCAGATGATGGCAGGTCTTCCATCGAGTTCTACTCACACCCTGACACCAAGCAACCCTTTGGCAGGTGACCATTCACTGGGTCAGGGTATGTCTTGCACTCTGGCCATTCCTCAAACACTGGATGGCCTTCTATCAAGCCCCCAGGAACTGAATCTTCCAGTGCTGGACATTCCTGTATGTGATCCAGTGCCAGACCCTTCAAATGTCCCTATGGGGCCAATGTCTGGTCCTTCTGGACCTCATGCTTGGCCTTTGGCCCCACCTCCTGCCAGGCCCTCAGCTCCACTTCTGGCTGGACCTATGGGCAATGTTCCAGGCTATCTGCCCCTGCAATACCCAATGTACCCTTTGCTGGGGTATCCATCACCTGGTTATCAACCCCATCATGTACTTGGGTACCAGATGCCGGGTTATGTCTAATCAAGAGCATGCTCCTTCTGGCTTTCCCCTATTCCTATCAGGCCCATGAATATCCTCATCATCAGACACTGGGCTATCCATCATACCAGCCTCCTCCTCCACCACCACCTCCTCCTCAGCCTCAGCCTCTGCCTCCACAGTAGCCTCAGGCTGATAGCCAGGCAATGTTTCAGACCCTGATTCAGGAGGCCAGGACTCAACTAGCCTCAGAGTTTGACCATCAGAAACAGTGGTGGCCTCTACTCATGCCTCCTTTCCAACCCCAAGATAAGCCTCTCCTGTGGATTCCCACCTTTCCAGAGAAGGCTCCTCTAGACACCAAGTCAGGGATAAAACCCAGGACACTTCTCTAAAAAACATTCAGACCCCCAGCAGGCACTCTTATGACTCTGACTCTGACTCATCTTCCTGCTCTGGTATGCATACACCTATAGAGCCTCAGCCTAAGGAATCCCTAAAGTCCCCTCTGGAGGACCCTTCCTTTGTAGAACTCCTCATAACTATACAAAATGCCTGTTACTGGGCTATCCAGGAACAGGAATAGGATCCAACATGGAAAAGGCTTGCGGAGTATCTAGACATGACTGACACAGCTCCTATTCCCATACTGCCTTGGACTAGGCCCCATGAAGACCTGACATCTACTGTCTGGCAACAGCCTTCCTCTATTCTGGCTGTTTCAAAAAAGGTCAACATGAAATACTACCTCCAGATGGGGTCACACACCTTAGTGGTCATCCTAATGTAGACTCAGTGTTTATCATGGCTGCCCACAACTGGTCCTCTAAACCTGAATGTTTGAGCATGTCTCCTCCTGATAAGGAGTCTAAGTAGCTAGACAATTTTGGTCGCAAGATCCATTCCTCCTCCACTTACACCCTCAGGTCCCTTAATTATGTGGCTCATATGGTTTCCTACCAGAAATCTTCCCTGACCTCACTTGAGTCCAAACTGGAAGCTATTCAGGACCAGGAGATTAAGGCCGAGATTGCCAAGAAAGTGAGAATGGCTAAAATCTCCTGTCATCATGCCCTCTTGGCCACTTATGACACAGTAGACTCAGTTGCTCACATCAGAGTCACTGCTGTTTGCATTAGGTGACATTCATAACTCAGGATTGCTGGCCTGGCACAAGACATCCAGACCTCCATCCTGGATGCCCCTTTCAGGGGATCTGTGTTACTCTGAGGTGACACCAAGGATATTACTGTATCACTGAATTGCAGGACCATGGTAAATCCATCCATGACATCCACTTCATGTGCCAAGGGAGTTACAAAGGCAAACAGCCTTTTCACTAGCAACAGAGATGCCTGACCAAAGAGTCCCCTGCCAAATGCTATGTACAATGCCAGTATCCAGCATCAGGAACCTCTACTCCCCCTGGCAAGTCACAGAAGCTCCCCGGAGGAGCTTCCAGCTCCTTTCCCTCAGCCTCCTGACTCATGGGGGACCCTCTGCCTCCTTCAGATCCTCCGGGGGAACCAGTGGGGGGGAACATTTGCCTCCCACCTTCCGGGATCGCAGGACATAACCATGGAATCTTGGGTCCTTCAGTTAATAGCAAGAGGTCACATCATAGAGTTCCTAGACAGGCCTCTGGAAAACCCCCCAGGCCTCTCCCATTATCCTCCAAGGCATCTGTCTCTGATAGGGGACTCTTCTGCAAAAGTCAGCCATAAAGCCTGTGGCTCCAACACAGAGAGGAAGAGGGTACTACTTCCATTTCTTTCTAGTGCCAAAAAGATGGGCAACCTAAAACCCATCTTAGACCTCACCATGCTCAACCTGTACATCGAGTACAAAAGGTTCTGCATGATCACCATCTAGGGACTCTACCCTTGCTCCACAAGGGTCATTATCTTTGTGCACTGGACATGCAGGATGCTTACCTGCACATCCCTGTCTTCCAGGTCCACCATCATTTTCTTCAATTTGCCTTCCGGGGGAACAATACCAGTTCAAGGCTCTCTCTTTTGGCCTATCCTTGGCACCTCAGGTTTTTGCCAAGTGCCTAGAAGTGGTGGTTGTGGCCCTATGCCACAGAGGGATCTAATTGTGCCCATATCTAGATGACTAACTTCTGTTAGCCCCATCACACAGAAGTCTGAGGGAGTCCCTCTCCTTCACCCTGGACCTCTTTTCCAGACTCGTAATAACAGTCAACTATCCCAAGTCCCACCTCTCCCCTCCCAGTGCCTACAGTTGATTTGGAGCAGTGCTTGATAAGGTCCAGGGCAGGGCCTTCCTCCCATCAGACAGAGTGGAGATCCCACAAGAACAGGCCAGATTTGTGGCCAACTCATGATGGACCACAGCCTGATCAATCCTCCATCTTCTCGGGCAGATGGCAGCTGCAATCCTTATAGTTCCTCTAACCAGACTGCATATGAGGATGACATAATGGACTCTTCATGTCCAATGGGCTCAGTGATGGGACAACCTGGACCACAGGGTCCCAGTATCTTGGTACATGAAGAAGGATCTTCTTTGGTGGTAGGAGTTGTCAAATCTCTCGACTGGGGTTCCCTTTCAACTCCCTGCTCCTACTATGACCCTTACAATAGATGCTTCATGTAAAGGCTGGGGAGCCCACCTAGGCAACCATCAGACCCAGGGAACATGGTCTCAGCTAGAAGCATCTCTGCATATCAATGTGTTAGAAATGAGGGCAGTGCTGTATGACCTCCAAGCCTTCCAGCCTTTTCTATGTCCAGGGATACTCCTGGTTCAGACTAACAATATGTCTGCGGTCTGGTACTTGAACCAACAGGGAGGCACTCACTTGTACCCTCTATGCTGGGAGGTGATGTGACTGTGGTACTGGGCAGTCCAGCATGACCTCCACAGGACTGCTGTCCATGTGCCGGGCATCAGCAAAGTCCTGGCAGACAGTCTAGGACACACCACTGTCAGGGCTCATGAGTGGGAGCTAAATCAAGAAGTGATCGAAAGCTTGTTCAACCTGTGGGGTTGACCGGAGATAGACCTCTTCATCTCCCCATCCAATGCAAAACTACCCAATTTTTGCTCGTTGGATCCCGGGCGTAGTGTTTTCTGGTGAGACGTGCTGCTTCTTTGCTGGGCAGGGAGGTTCTTGTATGCCTTTCCTCCCTTTCCAGTGCTTTAGAGGGTTCTCCTGAAACTACAGGTGGGAGAGGTTCACATGAGTCTAATAGCTCTTCTTTGGTCTCATCAGATTTGGTTCCCTCTGCTTCAACAGCTATTTATGGAAGCCCAGTACCTCTGCCTCTCTTCCATGATCTTTTGACTCAAAAGCAGGGCAGACTGGAGCATCTGGCCTCAGATCCCTCCATCTGCATGCATGGTACTTGTGGACATAGCTTCTTCACACTTTGGAGTTTCTGCCCTAGTGGCCCAAGTCCCCATAGAGGCCAGGAAGCCTTCTGCCAGAACTACTTATGCCATAAAAAGGAAAAGATTCTCCATTTGGGCAGCTTCCAAGGGTTGGGACCTTTTCTCTTGCCCAGTGCCCCAGGTCATGGAATATAACTTGCATCTTTCAGCTCTCAGCCTCAGCTATTCTTTTTTGGAGGTCCATTGTCTGCCATTTCAGCCTACCACCTCCCCATGGATGGAAAAACCATAGCTCAGCTGGAGATTTCCAAAACCTTCCTGAAAGGAATTTTCCATCTGAAACCACCAATTCATATTACAGTTCCCCCATAGAACTTGAATTTTGTTTTGGAAAAACTTACTTTGCCTCCTTTTGAACCTATAGCAAATTGTGCTATGCACTATTTGTCTTGGAAAGCACTTTTCTTAGTTGCTATTACTTCAGCTCAAAGAATTTCAGAGCTTCAGGCCCCGGTGTGTAAGGAACCGTACTTGATTTTCCACAGAGACAGGGTGGTTCTGCATACAAACCCTAATTTTTTACCTAAACTGGTTTCTGACTTTACATTGACTCAGACATTCAACTGCCTGTATTCTTCCCTGAGTACTGTAATCGGGGGAGGGGCTCTTCTGCTCACTATGAATGTGCACAGAATTCTGTGTTAGTACACTAACTGGACTAAAGATGTTCATAGGTCTGATCACTTGTTTGTTTCCTTTGCACCCAAAAGACAGGGCACAGAAGTTTTAAAACAGTGCCTGTTAAAATGGATGGCAAACTGCATTGTTTTCTGTTACCAGAAGTACACTAAACCTCTTCCGGGAGAAGTGAAAGGGCACTCAACCAGAGGCATGGCTGCTTCTACTGTTTGTTTCAGAAATGCCTCAGCCACTGATATTTGTGCGGCTGCGAATCTGCTCTGCAGTGAGCTGTATTTTATTTATTACCATACATGTTATGTTATTTTTGCCTATGCACCAACCTGAGATGCAGAGCAATTGAACTCATCACCTGTTGCTGCTGAAATAGCTTTGTATTTGCCACCCCCCTCATTTTATAGCTACTTCTCTTCCATTCCACTTTGTTTTATTTTATTAACTTTATTCCTCTCACTTAAATTATGTGTTATGTGGAATAACTCCCATTGTTATCTTTTTACAAAAATTGTCAACTGTGCAGATGCATTTGTAAAAAATTAATTATAATAGTGACACTTTTTGAAATGTTATTTGGCTTACCATACTCATGCTCGTCTACCCACTTACTCAGTCTCCTACTTGTTTCTGTCCTTGTACTAATTCCAGCTGCTTCATATCAAGGGGTTGTTGATTTTCATATTGTGTGTGCCTGGGGTGGAGCAGCAATAGAAGATAAACTATTTAATGCCCTCAGTAACACACCTACCCCAGTTTACTTTTACCTAACACCCATTTTTAGGTCTTGTACAGGAAGATCTTCCTTCAAAAGAACTACTTGTAATGAAATGTGTAAGATTTACATTGACATTTAGGAATATGCACTTTTATATTATACTAATTATGTGTATGTGTACTGTATAGCAATCTCTAAAAGAACCTATTAAACATATCAAATGTCTTTGTAAACATGTCTCAACATTGTGTTTATCTTCCACCTTGTCACAACATATAGTGATTATAGTTAAGCTACAGTACCTTCATGTATATGATGGCCCGGTTCTGTTGAGTTGATTGCTATAACAGTGCACAGAATAAAATGTGAAACATAAAGGTAACTGTAATACAGACTGTGGCATTATTTCTATATCTGCCTTTTTCAATGTACAGTACTTTGATTCAGTTAGTGTATGCAATGGCAATTTATGTTTATGTTTAAGCCCATGAAACACCCTTATCTGCTTAGTGCATTTACAGCCATAGTGGCTGTGCCAGATCTTGTTTCCTTGTGCTTTTACTCACCTCCTCAATGCAGAGGCTGGTTGTCTTAATTATGCCTTACTTTATTTTTCCTCATTGTGCCTGAAGCCCTCCCTGGAAATCCCCCATGAGGCAGTTTATGAGGCAGTCTCACAAGTCATTAAAATCCACCCTCTTAAAGTCCAGGAAACTTGCCCTGATTTGTTTTTTCTCTGTTCCTGTCTTTAGGTTAAATGGACACTGTCTGCTTTTTGATGAATTTTATTACCCCTGTACTGATTGTGCCTGATAACTGAGGTATAGCAAATAACTGGTTAAATTAGATTTTAAATCCTGAATTGTTACATTTATTCAGCATTTTCACAAAAATGTCATTCTACTCATCCTGATCCTATGTATTTGACCTGCTACTTCCTGCACATCCCAATGGATCCATAGTGCTGAATCATGCCAAACTAGTGCATGAACAAGTTCAGTGATTTTTGGAGGCATATGAAGTAAATACCAATGGGTTTAATACGTTGATAAGTGCTACCAGCTGTTTGGCCATTAATCCACATATCCACACTAAGATGTATGCATGGTGATGCTGAACACTGCAGGGTATGTATTACTGTGTATGTCACAGTCCTACAATGTTCAGGAATGTCACTGGTGAAGAAATAGGTTCATGATGGAATGTGCCATTTTGAACAGGCATGCACCATCAAGCTACAGAATCCTACATTCTCCACAAAAGAAAATGGCAGTAGATCAATTGCCGGCATTTCAGCAGCTGCTGCATTAAGATGATGTGCACCAGCATGATTGGATGGGTATTTGGTATGATACTCAAACATGCATGTTTTTACATGATGGTGGAAAGGATATTGTGACATTGGCGGGGTACAAATGGGTGTTTTAGGGCATGACTGTGACAAGCGACTCATGCTGTGTTATTATTATTATTGGCCCAACAGTGCCAACAGCTGGAAGATGGGAGGAAGGGGGCTTTAGTAATTCCCTAGCCCTTACTATTCTTTTCCTAAGGTTCCCATACAGGGTTCAGATCATCATCTCCATCCCCACCTAGGCTGATAACCTCATGAGCTCTTCCCCTTCCTCACTTTCTTTACTCTGTATTTCCTTCCCAGCATCTGATTTCCTGAATGATGAAACAGTCAGATCTGCCACATCAGACTGTGAGTCATGCCCAAGCTAAATATCAACACCAGTTTTGGGAACATTAACCACCTCATTGTCCTCAACCACATTCTCAGATCAAGACATTTTTGGGGTTCTTGGTCTGCTCTTGTTGCTGGTGCCTCCAACACCAGCGGTGCCAGCATAAGCACCCACCAGCATTGATGCCACAGATGTTACTGAGAAAAATTCGGCCACACTAATGCCCCAGCATTTATACTAACCACTCCTTTTTCGAGTACTACCAGCAGTACTGGCCCCTGATGAACCTGCATCAGAAGTAGTGATGTACCCTTCTGAACCATGAAAGGTACAGTCTTCTTGGCATCATTGCCACTAGAGATGTTGTGAAGTTTTAATTCACAGGTGAAGTTCCAGTGAAGTTGCCAAATTCAACTCCATGGAGCAATTTGCAAATTTGTGCTATTAGCTTAAAAATTCACCTAACAGCAAATAGCAAAATTTCACCCATGAATGGTGAGATTTCACCTGCAAATGGTAGAATTTTGGCAGCGAATGGCAAAATTCCGCACTTCGTGGATGGATCCACACTTCGCGGAATCGCAAATTACGCTAAATTTGTGAATTAATTCACAAGGTAAATTTTCCCAACTTCCCCCATCTCTAACTGCCACTGCGAGCAACTCCTACTTTACCAGAGCATCTCTTTGTGAGTATTTTTTTATATGTGCTGATTGGGAAACACAACACAACACTTTACTGAGCTACACAAATAGTAAACAACACCAACACCGCACATATTTTCTTTTGACATAAACAATATGTGACAAGGAATTCAGGGACTAAGGTGAGACACCCAACAACTCAGATAACTATTGTTATTGTCTACACAAAAACTCTAACTTCAGTCATTAAACAAACATGAACTCAATAAATGCAAACCACACTGACACAAATTATTCAGGTAAACACACCAAAAATTACAAACCACAGAAAAGATGAAAAATAATTCACATAAAACACTGACTAAAACTGCACTAGTGCTGCTCTCACAGAAAATGTTACCTTTGCTTCCTGCTAGCTAGCTTACACAGCTCCCCTCAAAGCACTGCATCACTATGCACAATACACGAAATGAAACAACAACCTTAAAGTAACTAAATCAGAATAAAATAACAAAAACTAATTGGCAATCTAGAGGTCCAAGGCACACTAAACACTTTTGGCAATGATTTGGTTGAAAACACTGCATGTTTAAAACACTTTTTAAAGTTTTTTATGCACAGAAATTGAGACCAGACTTTAACACCAACTCTCTCTTCATAAGACTGTGTTGAATTCAGCCTAAGGATGGCAATACAGCTAATTGCAGCACCATGTGACCTCCTATGGATCATTGCAAATTTCACTTCAGTGGCACAATCTGCAGGTGAATTTATCAGATTCGCCATTTGTGAAGGTCTAACTGTAACAAGAAGTTGAACTTCACATTATGGATTAACTTTGCAAGATTGGGCGAATTTACGAATTTTACCATGGAGCAAAGTTTTCCAACTTTGCCCACCATTAGTGTACAGTCCCTGCACTATCAATATTGAACTCATTGATGTATACTGGCTGCTGTGTTTGTCTTCACAAACATCTAATCCATTGACATGTATCAACTGCTGTGTTTTGCTGCATACAGTTCCTGCACAAGGAAGAGATTGAAATGGGGATACCTGGCTCTCTGGTTGTGCTTGTTTTCTCAGACCAACAAGGTTGTTCATAGACATTCATGGTCATCCTTGCTCTGTCCCAGATCTTTGTCCATGATAACTCCATCCATAGTTTGTCCATGAATCATGGACAAGATTGTCTATGGTTAATGCACAAATGCCTGAAAAAACATCCACTCAAGAGAGACTAATCATAATCAGGAAACTAAATACATTTTCAATTTCTTGAAAGAAAAGTTTTTATTAAAAAAATATTAAATTGATTTCAGTGCTCTTCTCTGCTTATTGTTTAGACTGCTCCTCTTTTCCTCTCCTTCAATTAAAATAAAGTATATACATTTTTATTTATTTCAAGTAGCAGCCATGATAGTATACTATATGATCTAAATATGTTTTTTAGTGTCTATGCTGAAAACTGATTACTTTTGTGGTTTGCTTTTTAATTATGATACAGTGCTAGTTAAATCTATTCACTTTGTATCCTGCTTAATATTATAGCATGAGTGGCATCCTGGTTAAAACAAACATTGCTTTATTACATTAGTAGTTCCATCATTTAAATTACTTATGATATAGAGTCGATAGGCTATATAAAATATTCAGTTGTCAGTTTAGCCTTATTTAGAGATAGGTCCACTTAAGCCCTTTAAAAAAGCCTAGATAAATGTAAGTGGTGTTTGAGCTGTCACCCTAAAGTGTGAAGATTTGTTTGATATACATGACTTTCTTGATTTATTTTATTTCTATTTAGCCTCATTTCCAAGTTTATGCCCTCTTATTTCAACTAATTGTAATACATCCAAAGCCTTGTCAAGATCAATGTAATTCTCAAACCAAATTATGCCACCTCTTATCACCCATCATATCTTTTTTAAGTAAAAAAAAAGTTTCTCAAAGTATATTCAGTTTGTAGTTGTATTGGTAGAATTGACAGTTTATCAATAGACAATGTTGATTAAATAAATAATTGTGGGTCCATTTTTGGTCAAAGCTGCTACATAAATCTTCAAGTATGATCTCTGTGTATTATGGCATTTCCAATATGTCTGACCATGGTTTGTCCATGTTCAGAAGAGCATGGGATATCAACCCAATGTACCTAATTTATGTGCATATCAGAATGCCGAATGTGACACTTTAATCCAAATTATCAGAATAATAAAATGTTTGTGAGCTATGAACAAAAAATAGAGTTTTGTACAAAGAAATTGATTACTCGATCATTAGAAAATTAATATAAGAACTCCCCACATCCTAAAAGATTTTAGTTTTAGGTGGTATAAATAGCAATTAGGCCATTCTATTGTTACTAATGAGGAAAGAGTCCATTAGAACAGGAACAACAGCAGTGATGAGTAAGTAAATAAAAGCTACAGGTCTTTCAAAAATATGTGTGGATAATATGTATTCATTGCAACTGTCAACTACCTGATTGTGTTAATCCTACACACATTTCAATGCTGGACCCAAAATGCACAAAAATCCATTTTGCAAAATGCCTGTTCAACTGTGTTGTTTTTCACAAGTCAGGTTCTATACACATATCAGATGCTTATGCACTGTGACATCAAGTGAGGTACAATCACAGCATGAAAGCAGAGAAACTGCATGATCACTTTGACAATTCCTGGAATAAGTATGACTGAATCGGTGCATCATTGATCACAGATGAGTCCAGTAACCTTGATGATTCTAATAACAGCACAGTGTCAAGGTTAGACATCGAGATCGATGTAGAAGATGAAGGAGAAAGTTTTAATGAAGGGATAGAGCCAAATCTGCAAAATGTCCAGTCCTTAATGAATAAACCTGAGCTTTCAGTGGAAAATGCAGAGAACAGCACAAAGGCATCTGCATCCGAGGAAGAGGATGGTGATGATGATGATGATGCCAGGATCAGTAACACAGTCTGGTAAAATATTTAGTATTATAAATTTTTAGACATTTTTTAATAGTGCCCCTAAAGTTAAGGCTGAGTAGCAAGTTTAATGTTAAACTTAAAATTTTGCACTTTAATTACTTTGCAGCCTATCAATGGATTTGCACAAAATGTGGTATGCACTGTCCTGTGACGCAGATCTCTTGACATGTCAAGTTTTGCTCCAGTTGGATGTACGGATTCTGAGATCCAGATAGTTGAAAAACCTTAAAAGTTGTAATTTTTTGTAGTTTTTTCCTCATCGCCTTGTGTCCAGATGGTGTAGAATTGTGGTGTGATTTTTTATGGTAGATACAGCTTGGATAACATAACTGCCATGTATTTATTTGGTGAAAAAATATTAATCAGTTGCAAAGTTATTCTATTTTTAATTTTCTATTGTTTTCAATGGAAACATCACTTTCCAGGATAGAGGGAGAAAGTTCAACAAAGAATTGACCTCATGAAAAAGGATTCTTTCTCACAAGATCCATTCCTTTTTCATGAACCACCATCTTGTTTTTTTTTCCACCAACTAAAAAGCATGGAAAATACACAAAAATGTAATTCTACTAATCAAACACCAGAACCTAGCTAAACAGGACCCTTTTAGCTAGATTCTGATGTTTGTTGTTCACAACTAGGTTTAGAAATACTTTTTCTGGGAACCCAAAATCCCAGTTGTCCAGCTTAGTGAGAGGAGTGCTTCTGCCACATTCTCTGTTTGAGAACCATGGATTTTCATGACTTCTGCAGCCGTAGCTGAACTCATGCTGCTGGCTGCAGTGGGAGCTGTGAGCTGGCAGTTAACTTAGCCCAGTGTTGCCAATGGTGGTGGGGGGTTAAGTGTCACTGAATTACGATAATTGTTTGATTACTTTTATTTAGTTTATACCTGTTTTGTAAAATCTGTGTTCCGGTGACTGAACTTCTCCTGTGGGCTCCAGGTGTGAATGCTTATTTTGCTAAAAAAATCCCATCAGTTGCCAGCCTGTAGAGAGTTTTTTTTAGAACAAAAATGCATGTTTCTTTTCTACACTTGCCATACACAGTAAGAAGAAATATCTTTTTGCATATTATTATCCTCATATTTATTTAAGTAGGGAATAAATACCCCCTCTGGCTCCAGTTTTTTCATAAAGGGTTAACAAGTAAATGTGTGTAAATTTCAGACAAACACAGTACTGCAAGGAAAAGAAAGAAAGAAACTAGAACAAGGGAAAGACAGACTGAAACAAACACCTTATTTTTCCATTTGTCTTCTGACTTGCTTTTGGCATGCGGTGTGCCTGTCTCACATGACCAAAGTTATACCTAAATATTTAAGTTCACTTTATTTTTCTTAAAATCTCAATATCTCTGACTTTAAAGTGGAGGTAATAATTATTTGTCAGGGTTCCGTTACTGAATTTATAACAAGTCCATTAAAAGTAAAAGTTTAATTGCAAGAAGATGTGTTGTACACCCCAGCCCCCAAAGTTCCCTATCCTACACCATTTATTGGTCTCTTTGCCCTTTGTTTTATTCATTTAAATGACCTAAAGTGCATAAAATGTAAACAAGTGCCTATGGAGGCAGTTACAGTGTATGCAGTATTCCCAGATTGATTTCACATTTTCCTTGTAACTACAGGGCACTTTTCCTATAAGCTACATTATTTGCTGTGAAAGCTAAATTACCCTGTTTTCCTGTGTAACCAATGCAGGTCTAAAAGGCTCAATTTTCTGAAAAATGCCAAAATCTCTGTAGATCTGGAAGCCTTGCAGTTGAGTATATTTCATAATCCTTATCTTTTGATAAAGAATGCTGTATTCTTCCTCAGATCATATCATTCTTTGTGTCCAGTCCTTTTTTTTTCTTAAGCATCAAGTCATACATGGCCTCAACAATTTCGTAAGTCTCTTTGCAAAAAGTTTGTGTTGTATATTGTTACTTTGCATATGCACTCACTTTCAGTTCAGGTTTAATAAAGTCACTGGTTGAAACAAGCAATCACCACAATTAAAGTCACCCTTCTAGTAATTCACATGACAAATATTTAATTTAAATGACATCTGTTGAGTAGTTGAACTATTTTTCCATTCCCCTACATAAGGGGGGAACCAGTCTAAAATATCTAACACTTTCTTGTTTGTCCTCTTTTTTATGTAGTTCCTATATAGTAGAGCAAGAGGAGAACAAGTGAACAAAAACGGCCTACACTCGGGCTCCGCTCCTAGAACTGGAGAAAGAATTCCTCTTCAATAAATACTGTACATCTCTCTTCTCCAAAGTGTGGAGCTGGCCATCATGCTCAACCTGACCAAGAGGCACATCAAAATCTGGTTCCAGAATCACAGGATGAAGAGGAAAAAGGAAGAAGACAAGAACAGGGGCAGGAGTAGCACCAACCCAGAGCAGGACTCATCTGTGTCTTCAGAAAATCTGAAGGAGGAGGGGGCCCCTGTACAGGTGGGGAATGACCTTTCTCAATTCACCAGGGATCTTCTCTCCTCAGCCATCTCCACATCCCAGCATAACATTATCTCAGGATTATCCTTGGCAAGACAGCAAGAGAAACTATGAGCAAGCCAGGGCAGCTTTGTTGACTGTACACAGGCCATATAAAGACAGCCACAGGCTATTACCATTACATGTAGGTGCAAGAAGCAGTCAGAAAAAAAATCCCTACTGGTACTACAAACTTGGCTTCCCTGTGAAAATGATTAATTTTCCTGTTTACACTACCTGTGTATTGTTTAATGTGGTGATTCAGGAAACCGTTCTCTTTTACTGCTCTACAAAAGATGCATGTGAAACAGGTTGATGCCTGACACCTATGAGGTTTTGATAGTGATCCTTTCTTTCATTTCATATTGTTAACCTCACATAATTTTCAGTAAAAGTACATTGGTCAAATAACGTAGCTTCAAATGATTTTGAAAATCAATGTATTTCAATAGCAGACATTACACGGCTGTTCTAGACCTGTTACTACAATATAAACTTATTGTAATTACAGAGTTGTGGTGTAGCATGTTGCTGTGTCTGGACCTTTGGATACTTAAACAAAACCATATCAACATATGATTTTTAATTGTCTACTCCAGGGATGACACTATTACTTTAAGAGAGAGCAGAAAAGCATTAGAATGAATCCATGCCCCCAGCCCAACTCCAGCATAACCTACCTCCAAGCCCAAGAATGGGTGTTGTGGTGGTTCAGTTGAGAGCACATCAGCATCTGGGCCAGAAGATCGCAAGGTTCTAGTTTCACACAGGGAATATGCTCATACCAAAAATGCTGGCACCCAAATGTCAAATGTAGGGAGGTGCTGTACTGTCAGGGTGTTCCATCCTTCTGATGAGACTTTAAACTGAGGCCGTGTCTGACTTTCCTGGTTGTTGTTCAGGTGAATGTCAAAGACCGCAAGGCACTTTGAAAAAGTCTAGAGGAATTTCCCCAATATCTTCTTCACAATTTTCCTCATTCACTAAATAAATGCTGCCAACAGATTAATATGGTTCAATTCAGTAGGTTTTCATCTGCAGCCCCCTTTCAGGGGACTAAAAGTAAGCAGTACTGCCTAGCTCTCCATTCTCCATCAACAGAAAACAAAATATTAGCTTTGTTTGAGGCGGGGTTACTTACCAAATTGTGTTTTTATAGCAGCAAAGATTATTGTAGAGATGAATGAGCGCAGGTGTCCCTTTAAATTGTAAAGTGCAGATGGCCATTACTGTGGTTTTTGGAAACAATATTTACATTGTGAATCAGCATCCCCATTTTCATTTTTAAAATTCCCTAGTGTCAAGTGCTCCCTCCCACCCTCCCAATGCGGTCAAACACCGCGAAAAGAAAACAGTCACTCAATTATTTTTTTTTCCTGTAAAATAAACTGTCACTCATTGATCAGCCACCCCCACCCCACTCAGCACCCACCACCCCACACAACCCAGTACACCCGCAGACACCCTCACTCACCTGAACAGGTCCCAGGTTTGAGATCTGCTGTCCGATTGAAGACATGTCTTGCTGCTAGAACTGACTCCTGCAATATGAGAAACTAAGATAAACATGGTTCAATGTATTTCAATGGAGGTTTCAACTTTTATGCATAACTTAGCCATTTTTTTGAAATTTTGACCCCTAATTTTCAACATGGCCTTTTGGGGACCCCAACACATGAACAATGTGACTGTCCTTAAGCAACTCCAGCCCAAAAGATGATTTCATGGTCAGTTGGTGAAATCACCTCTTGGGTGTGATTTGACAATTTGTTCTGACCTTGTTCATGATGTGGGGTAATAAGAAGGATATGTTGCAAATTTGGGGTCAAAATGATTAAAAATGGCAATGGTATGACCATTCATTGCAATTTTACTATGCACGCTCATAACTTTGGAAATTCTAAATATTTTGATCCCAGATTTTCAACATAGCCTTCTTATTACCCCACCTCATGTGTGCCACAGCAGTCATTTTTCAAATCCTGGCCAAAATGTGTTTTCACACCTGTGGTGCAGAATGACATTACACTTGCGAAGAATTAAATTTTGGCAGGGATTCAAAACCTTTCTGTAATGGGAATATGAAGTGGGGTAATAAAAAGGCTATGTTGAAAATATGGGGTCAAAATATAAAAAAATGCCAAAATAATGACCATCTGTTGCAATTTCGATAAGCACACTTGTAACTTTGGAAATTTGGAATATTTTGACCTGAGGCTTTCCACAAAGCCTTTATATTACCCCACCTCATGTACTGAATGTCACAGCCGTCATTTTTCAATTCCTACCCAAAATGTATTTTCATACCTGTGGCATGGAATGGTGTTGCAGTTGTGCAGAATTTTGTTTTGGTGAGGATTCGAAAATTTTCTGTACTGGTGGGGTAATAAGATGACTATGCTGATAATTTAGTCACTGTTGTCCTATAAATGGACCCTGTGCTTCCACAGCTACATGTGTATATGCATCTATGGGGGGATGGGAGCGCAGGGTTCAATGCACTCACACAGTAAAATAATGATACTATTATACTATTTCAAAAAGTAAGAACATAAGTTGCAAAAAACTTCATTAATACTCCTGTTAGGGTCAAAGTGATAAAAGTAGGGAAATTAGGTATTAGGGTTTCCCTAAAGCCCCACCCTCCCAAGCCAGTCAGGAGAGCAGGTGTGGGGTGTGCCTTGGGCTTCTCAAACCTATTGATAATCCCATTCTCATAAAGTCTACACATCTGACCTTATTTACAGATGGAATGGGGTGAATGTTAGGCTTTAGAAGCCCAAGGCACACCCCACGCCTGCTTTCCTGCCCAGTTTGGGAGGGTGTGGGTGTTAGGGAAACCTTCATGCCTCATTTCCAAAGTTTTGTCGCTTTGGCCCTAATTGGAGAAATAATGAAGTTTTTCTTTTAAAACACACACATATATATGTGTGCATATATATATATATATATATATATATATATATATATATATATATATATATATATATATATATATATATACACACACACATACAGATGTGACAGTCAGGATGAAATGCAGAAATGCTGCAGAATATCACAGAATGCTGCAGTTTACTGCAGGAGCCATTGTAAGTCAATGGCAATTAAGACCTTTGTTATGCAGGATTTTGTGACATGTCATTACTGCAAGTTACTGCACTTCATCATGGCTGCCTCCACTGTGTGTGTGTGTATATATATATATATATATATATATATATATATATATATATGTATATATATATTATAGTAGCATTTACATGTTAAACCCAAAATGTTGCACCTTAATAACTTTGCAACCATTTGACAGATTTACCTGAAATTTGGAATACCTGATCAAGATCCATATGCCTTGGGATCTGCCAAGTTTTGTACCAGTCAGATACACGGCTGAGGAGTTATTAAGCATGATCTATGCATGCGTTTATGCTTTTTCTGGAATTCTACGGTCGCGCCTACAAGTCTCACAGTTTGCGCGACCGGCCCGAAATCTTCAGGGAACGTGTGGCCAGGGTCCCCGATGTGGCTTTTGAAGATTTCGTGAAAAAATATTAAACGGTTCAAAAGTTATTCAAAAAACAATTTCCCAATATAAGCCAATGGGAAAAGTTAACAAAAAGTTTGACAGTGTCGGAAATGCATTTTTACTTTCGCAAATGGCCCTCTTACTTTCGCAAATCTGCCATCTTGTTTTCAGTTAGTGAGCAGAAAAATGCTTGCCATTTAAATTTGGGATCATCTAGCAACCTAATTATTTTTCCATTCACCTAGTCGGAGCCTGAGGATGCTAGCCATGTCTTTATTTTGGGGTAAAACACCCCAGAAATATGTTTTTCAAATTTCTGGAAAAAGTACTTTCACAAAGTACTTTTGTGCTCATGAAAGTGTCGCAAATTTTTGCGAAAACTTTCGCAAATTGCGACAGTACTTTTCTAGGCTGTGGGGAAATGACAGCAATTCTTTGGCACCCCGCTGCAAAAGAACAGTTTGGAGTTTTGGGCTGAAATTTGGAAGGAGCACAGCCGACATCCCACAGATGTGCCTTTCAGTGTTGTGTTGAAAAAATATTACATGGCGGCAAAGTTACAGCACTCCAAAGTTGACACTTTTTCCTATGGGATAACATTATGGCAGCCGACGCATTACAGCAATCGTTTGGCGCCCTGCTGCAAAATAACGGTTTGGTCTTTTGGGATAAAATTTGCAGGGGATACAGCCAACATCCCACAGATGTGTCTTTCAGTGGTTTGGTGAAAAAATATTACAGGGAGGCAAAGCTATGGCACTCCAAACTTCTGTTTTTTTCCCATAGGATAACATTATGGCATTCGCCGCGCCTTTGAGGGCCCGTATCTTGAAAACGGTGTGAGATACGGAGTTTTTGTCAAAAGATTGTTAGCTCCCAATAGGGGGCTAAGTACAAAACTAGCCAGGAAAGTGATAATACATATGACTTTTAAATTGTTTTCCTATGTCGTACGGTTACTGAGATATAAGCAGTTTACTGTTCCAACTCCTGATTTTTGTGTTCCAAGAGTCATTATTTTGCATACATTCTTTCTACTCACTGTCTTTCTCTATACAGCTTTTGGGGAAAACCAGCCTGAGCGCTTACATTACTGTTACAATTATCATTTCTGCTTGAGGTTCTGTACCCGTTTCACTTACCGTTCATGTTTACGCCACCATGTGAGTTACCCTTTGCGTTTTCATTTGCGGTTGCGTTTCTGTTGTTTTTAACATTTCTGTCTACAGTACTGTTTCTCTTTCTGTTTTGCTTTGCGTCACCATGCGCATTCCGATTTGCGTTTGCGGGCACAATGTTACTATGTGACAAGACATCACATGGCGGAAGCGCGGGGCCCGCTCCTGCCGCCACATTACATTCACTATTTCTCATTATCATTCTCAAAAAGAAGGAAAATTAGAGACAAAAAACTCTGTTTAATGCATCAGTTGGGTTTGTTCCACAGCAACAAAAGTGAGGAAATTCGATGTTAGGGTTGAAACCCCCTTTGCACCCCTCCAGCCCACCCCCCAACTGCAATCGGGGTGCGCATTGGGGTCATCGGTCCTAACTGTCACCCCATTCTCCTATTCCTCAGCTTCTTTCCACATGTGATGGGTGACAGTTAGGGCTGATGACCCCAATGCGCACCCGATTGCAGTTGGGGGTGGGCTGAGGTACAAGGGGTTTCAACCCTAACATCGAATTTCCTTGCTTTTGTCATTGTGGAACAACCCTAACGGATGCATTAAATGGAGTTTTTTGCCTCTAATATATATATATATATATATTCTATACAAACAACTTCATTAATACATCAGTTAGGTTTTTTTTACAGTGAAAAAAGTGAGGAAATTCAATTTTAGGATTCCGACCCCTTGCACTCCACCCCAGCCCACCCCCACCAACAGGCATTGGGGTGTGCATTGAGGTCATTGGCCCTAACTTTCACCCCATCCCATGTGTAAACAAGTTGAGGTGGTGCAGTGTAGGAGAAAGGGGTGAGAGTTAGGGACAATGACCCCAATGCACATACCAATGCCTGTTGGTGGGGGTGAGCTGGGGTGGGGTGCAAAGGGTGGGAACCCTAAAATCGAATTTCCTCACTTTTTTCACTGTAGAAATACCCTAACTGATGCATTAACAATGTTTTTGCACAGAATTTCCTTACTTGTTAAGAAAGAATAAAAAGTAGAAAGTTGCGCAAGTTGGGCCACATTACACAGCTGATGGGTAAAAAGTACAGTGACAACAGCACAACCAGTCACTAAACAAATATGAATGTAGTAGAAGAATAGAAAACGCTGTCCACAAAACATTAAGTGTGCCACGTAATGTCTTCACAAAAAATAAATTGTCCAAGATGTAAACACCGCAATTCACAGCTACAGGACATCCCGTCAACACTCTTCAAATTTCAAGTGAAAAGACCAAAACGTCTCCGAGACATAACATGTTACAGTTTGAAATTTTCATTCATCAGACTGACACAGTTCACACCTGTTGACATTTAACACACACAACAACTGGCAACTACATCCATGACACTAAGGCTAGGTATCCTAACAATTTCAAGGCACCACCACAAGCAAAACGCTGTCTGCAGAATGTAAACTGCACCACACCATATCTCTGGCAAAAAAAGTTTTTCTGACACATAATCAGTGTAATTTACATGCACAGGACATGCCGTAAACACCCTCCAAATTTCAAGTAAAAAGACCAAACCATTTCCGAAATATTAAATCTTAAAATTTGGTAAAATTTCCATATCCATTGCATTATAAAAAATCTGGCCATCTTGTTCTGCCCTCATGATCAAAGATGGCGATCAAAGAATCTCACGATCAAAGAATTTGCAGGCTCATGAACAAAGAATAAAAACTTTTATAATTTACAAAATTGAAAGAATTGCTGTAAACCACTGCCATGGTTCAACAGAACGAAACCCCCTGAGCATAACCCACCCTCATTTGACTTCTGACGGCACCCCTGGGCTGAGAAAATTAATTTTTTAATCTGGCCATCTCATCCTACCCTCACGATGCACGATCGCGATCAAAGAATCTCACGATCTAAGAATTTGCAGGCTTGTGATCAAAGAATTTGCATGGTCATGATCAAAGAATAAAAACTAGCGTAATTTACAAAATTAACACAATTGTGGCAAACCACCACCATGGTTCGTCAGAACGAAGCCCCCTGAATAAAACCCACACTCATTTGTCTTCCTAGGACACCCCTGAGTTGAGAAAATATTTTTTTTCATCTGGCCATGTCGTCCCTTGCTCCTGATGCATGATCACGATCAAAGAATCTGGCGGTGAAAGAATTTGCAGGCTCGAGATCAAAGAAATTCCTCGCTCTCGAACAAAGAGTGAGGGACAAGATGGGCAGATTTAAAAATGTATATTTGTAGCCCATGGGTGCCCTACAAAGGCATATAAGTGTGGGTTTTGCCCAGGGGGCCTTGTTCTGCCCCTTCTGAATAAAAAACTTTAGTTTTCATTATCCCTGGTAGTCTAATGGCCCCCTCCCCATCATAATGCTATGCATAGTGATCCCTCTATCCCTGGTAGTCTAGTGGCCCCCAAATGAGTATTTTATTAATATGTTTGTTTTTTATCCGTGGTAGTCTAGTTACCACCCCATGTGTGTTTATTAAAAACATTTTCTCATATCCCTGGTAGTCTAGTGGCCCCATCTGTATTTCATTATTATTACTATCCCTGGTAGTATAGCAGTCCCCACCCCATCACAATAAAATAAATAACCATGTTCAATGTTCCTGTTAGTCTAGTGGCCCCCACCTCCCCACCCAGCCACGTAGTTTGTTTCAGCCTCTTCACAGTTTGCGACTGGCACAGCCATCTTCTCAGCTCACCGCCAGTTACTGACTGTGGGATATTACGAGCAGCATTCAAACAGGCACTCTGAAATTATTTCTGAGTGCCTGTTTGAATAAGCGCTTCATAATATACACAGTCGGCGGCTGGCTGTGGAGGTGAGAGGTGGGCTGTGCTAGTCGCCGGCTGGGGAAGGGTGGGGGTGCTGGGGAGCCACTAGACTACCAGGACATTGAACATGGTTATTTATTTTATTGTGATGGGGTGGGGGGACCACTAGACTAGCAGGGATTTTAATAATAATGAAATACAGATGGAAGGGGGGGAGGGCCATTAGACTACCAGGAATATGAGAAAAATGTTTTAATAAACACACATTGGGGGCCACTAGACTACCACAGATAAAAAAAAACATATTAATAAAATACTCATGGGGAGGGCCACTAGACTACCAGGGATAGGGGGGATCGCTAAGCACAGTATTATGATGGGGAGGGGGCCGCCAGACTACCAGGGATAATGAAAACTAAAGTTTTTTTATTTAGATGGGGCAGAATGAAGCCCCCTAGCAAAACCCACCCTTATATACCTTTGGGGCTACAAATATACATTTTAAAATCTGGCAATCTCGTCCCTCACTCGCAATGCACGATCAAGATAAAAGAATCTTGCGATCAAAGAATTTGCAGGCTCACGATCAAAGATCGTTAGCGAGCCGTGAACGAAGATTTTAAAAGCTAATAACTCTATTTTTAGACCAATTTGGATGGAACCAAAGGCATGGCTCGATAGATCGGGGTCCCCTGAGTAAAACCCATCCGAGTTTTACTTCAGAAGTGACCCCTGAGCCAAAATATTTGTGTTTTTCTGATCAGAAAACTGAAAGTAAGATGGCGGACCTCGCTATCAAAGAATTTGAAAAAATCCTCAGGGACAAAGATTCTTGAACTGCGAGGCTGCAAATTCTTTGACCGCCAGGCCGGACCAGATGGCCAGAACACCATTCTTTGTTCGCAAGATATACATATAAATTTTCCTATTGACTTATAAAGGGAACTTTAAAGTGCCATAACTTTTGAATGCCTTAATATTTTTTCACCAAACAAAAAGTGGCATGTTCGACCACCAAAGCTCTTTCAAACAAGCCATCTCACAGAGTGGCATGCCACATGATGGCCATGCAGGACCACATTCAGAATCCCAAAAGGTGCCTCCAAAAATGGATAATTTTGCATTTTTCAGCGCTTTCGTATACAAAGACCATCACTCCGACCAAAATGCAATTTGACAGATCAAGAGATCTACCATGCCCCACCACGTGTACCAAATTTCAGGCAAATCTATTGAACGGGTCCAAAGTTATTAATGCCCAAACTTTTGACTTTAGTATGTTACTGACCACTCAACCCTAACTATAGTGGTGCGACCGTGCTACTGTAATATATATATATATATGTGTGTGTGTGTGTATATATATATATATATATATGTATGCAAGGAATAAGACACGATGAGGTGTGGGTTATGGCCTGATAAGAGCATGCCTCTGGTGCATAATGAGGCACAAGGTGCTTGCATGTATATTACTTAGCTGAACCCCCATGACTCTAAACTGTACTGCAGCTCCCCACCAAACACACACACACACACACTAAAGCACCAGGACAGTTTTTTCATTCTTTCTTTAAGGGGAATGTCCGGCAAGCTATTTGCATAGAAAATGCTCTTTCAGTCCTGTGTTTCGGGAGATCGCGGCTCTCAGGTGTTTACTTCAGACCACCAAGCTGTTTGCCTTCAAAGCGCTTTTAAAACTGAGTGCTTGGGGAGATCATGGAACTCAGGTGTTTCAGCAGTTACTTCAGGTACTTCAGGGTTCTCCAAAAAGTGTTTTTTGGATCTAGCACTTCGGAGATCACTGCAATGAGATATTTGGGCATTTGCTTCAGTCTGTGCGTTTCTGATATCGGCTACTGTATTAGTGATGTTTTTTGCGCCCCTCCATATAAAAATAATTTTTTTGTGTCTGAACTCAGGTTTTTTTACTCTTTGACATTTTATCTATTGTATTTACACTGTGCTGCTCACTTGATTCGGAACGAGCGAGTCCCTTAACGGCTGCCATACAGAGCCATTTTCTACTTTGAGGTTCTCAAACTGCGACTACTACTCTGTGATGTCGTTGAAGTTTTTTTTCCTTTGCATCACTTTCTTTGGTGAATTTTTTGTTTATATCGAGGGGGGATTCCTGGAGATCAGAAACCGTATATGGCAGGAATGGATTGGTGACCATAATGCTTCTGACTACTCATGCTTTGAAACAGGTGCTACAGCTGTACATCTGCTACCGGTGAAATGGGCAGCGAGGAAACAAAACTACAGGTTCAAAATATTCATACTTTTTTTGTCTGTGTGTGTGCCAGGAAAGGGGGGGGGATTGGCTATACTGTTTTTCTTCTTTCTCCATTGCTAGTACCACTGTCCCAGTGCAGTTGTTGTTATGTGGATCGGGGATTGTGTAGAATCCGTGATTGGCTGTACACTAGGTTAAGGAATGCAGTGGCTTTTGTTCAGACCTTTCTGGCAGGCATGGATTTGTTGAGGTGCTGTCTCCTGACTGGCTGAAGAAGTGCTGGTTGGCTCAATATGCCCTGATGAGGATATGGCCACAGGTACCTCTCAACCAATCAGGACTCAGAAAACTCCTGATCCATTTTAAAAATATAAATACATGTATATATATGTGTGTGTGTGTGTGTGTGTGTGTGTGTGTGTGTGTGTGTGTGTGTTCCGTGTATAAGTTGACAACATTCAGTATAAGACTCCCATCCCTCTATACTAACATACTAAAATGCCAGCAGAATAGGCCTAACAGTCTTTCGTGTCTGCGCATTTGGTCAGCCCCCACCCTGGGAGCTAACCTTGCTGCCCCCCTCTCTCTCTCTGGCTTTTGCCTTCCCAGTCCCGGATAGTCTCGCTGCACTGGTTTTTGCTTCCAGAACCCTTCTCCTGTACCTGTCCCACCCCCTCTTGAACCCTTCCACCATTTCTGCCTCCACCAGCCCCCTGGGCAGCGCATTCCATGGCTCCACTACCCTCTCAGTGAAGTAGTACCTCCTCCTTTCTCCCCTGAACCTCCCCCTCCAGCTTCCATCCATGCCTTCTAGATGCCCCACTTCTTTCATTCAGAGCACCCTGACTGCTCCTCCCCTATTTACCCCCTTCATGTACCTGAAGACCTCTATCATGTCCCCCCGGTCCCTTCTCTATTCCAATGTGTACATATTTAGCTCTTTGAGCTTCTCCCCATAGGTCATATCCCCCAAGCCCCAAATCATTTTGGTTGCCCTCCTCTTGACCCTCTCCAGGAGTTCAATGCCCCTCTTTAAATGTGGCCTCCAAAACTGCACACAGTACTCGAGGTGCGGCCTCACCAAGCAGTTATATAGTGGGAGTATCACTTCCCTCCTTCTGGAGGTAAGCCCCCTAGTGATGCATTCAAGAATTCTGTTGGCCTTTGCTGCTGCCCTCCTACAAGTCTCCAAGTTGTCCATCTTGACATCCACCACCACCCCCAGGTCCCTCTCAGCCTTCAAGACTTGTAGCATTTCCCCCCCCCAGGGTGTACACTTGGCCCAGGTTTCTGGCTCCCAGATGCAGTACCTTGCATTTTCCTACACTGAACCTCAGCTTCCACTTTTTAGACCACCTTTCCAGAGCCTCCAGGTCCCCCTGTAGAGCCACCCTCCCCTCCTCCCCATCCACCACCACCCCCAGTTTTGAGTCATCCGCAAAGAGACTCATTTCACTCCTGATACCCTTCCTTATGTCAGAGATGTAGGCATTGAACAGGAGGAGCCCAAGGACCAATCCCTGAGGGACTCCACTAATGACCCTCCTTGGGGATGAGACTATCCCTCCAACCACAACCCCCTGGGTCTGATTCTGGAGCCAATTTCCTATCCATCTGATCATCTGGTTCCCATCCCCATTTCTCCCAGATTATCCAACAGGTCCCCATGAGGAACAGAGTCAAACGCCTTGCTGTAGTCAAGAAAGAGGATGTCCACTGGTCTACCCAGGTCCAAGGCACTCATCACCCAGTCATAGAACTCCACAAGGTTTGTCTGACATGATTTCCCCCAGGATGAATCCATGCTGTCTATCATCCAGGCACCCCAACATTTCTAGGTCCCCCACAGCCTCTCCTTGACAATGCCCTCCATCACCTTGCCCACCAATGATGTCAGGCTGATGGGCCCATAGTTTTCTGCCACCTCCCTTGATCCTCTCTTGTGGATAGGCACTATATGCACCATCTTCCAGTCCTGGGACACCCACCCTGTCCTCAGAGAGATGCTGAAGAGCTCCACCAGGGGTATCGCCAGGACATCCACCAGTTCCTTCAGCACTCTGGGATGTAATTTATCCAGCCCTGGTGCTTTTCTGTCTTATGGGACCTGAGAGCTTCCCTCACTCTCTGTGCCATGATTTCCACCTCTGCTACCTTGTCCCCCTGCTTTTCCTTCCCCCCACCTGCCAGTGATGCCCCCATCCCCAGACCCGCCAATCGGTAAGGGTCCCCCATCTCAGTTTCACCATCTCCTCCAATGTATGATGCAGCCCCCCATTTTCCTTGGTGAAAACTGAGGTGGAGTACTCATTTAGTACCTCAGCCTGCTCCCCCGGGTCTTGTGCCCATCCCTCTATGCCATGTCACAGTGCTATTAGCAATCAGGTAATGGCCAAATGATACCAAAATAACGATACGGAGGTACTGAGGACTTACAGGTTGTCCCCCATGGCATTAATACAGACACTTATGTTGCCTAATTTTGCGGTACACCCTCCCTATCCTGAGTAATCTTATACAGAAGTGCTCACACTAAAAATCCTGTTCAAGCACTGTAACCTTTGATGTTCTAGTGTACCCCCATTGCTCCTCTGAGTGTATGTATGCAGTCACAGCCTACCCTCATGAACTGTGCATCTCAAATGAGTATTCATGCCCTGGTGTACGGTGGTTACCACCTCCCTTGACAGAGAATCCATGCCATGCTGTCCAGTGGCTCACCCCCCACCTCACATCACTAGTTTACTAAATTGCAATGAAGCAGTGGTGGTCCAGTGCACCACCACCACCAGACCACCAGACCAGCATGCTCACATTCCACCACACAGCCCCCGTCACCTGGGTGGATTGCGATCATCCGAGCAGCTCAGCCTTCATCTCACCTATGTGACTTGTCACTGTATAAGCTGTTGGAGAGCATGCATTGAGTAAAACTACTATGTGCTACCTCACAAACAGCTCATATGGAGGAAAGCTGCAGAGAAGACAGGCGGGACGTGCCTCTCCATGAATAAAGCTTGACTGATCACCATCCAAACTGGTAAGGGGGATTAGCTGCATGGTACAGGATGTTGTTATGTGAACAGTCTTGTCTGGTGGGTGGGGGGGACACTGGACCACAACTTGGCTTCATTGTTATTTTGTAACCTGGCTATCAATGAGGCAGGGGGAATGGCTGGACAACAGTGCATGAATAGTCTTGTGAAATGTGCATTTGGGGGGGTGAGTTCTCACTGTAGACCACCAGTGATTTTGTTTTCAGTATTAATGGTGCTAGGATGCTGCTGAGATCCATGCAAAAGAGTCCCTAATGTGCATGTAATGGTCCCTTAGTGCACTGCATGTCTTTGACATGCATGTATCTGACTCCGTTACTTGCCACACTAAAGCATTAAGTGATTGCACACAGATTTTGTTACTCACATTGTGCAAACATTTTTTCTGATTTGGATTCCTGCCAAGATTCTCATGTATATGGCTGGCCCCCTGGCACAGCAGTAGCACTACCACCTGTGGCACTGACAACCTGTGTTTGGGAGTGAGTGTGGTGCATCACGGGGCAATCGGGGTGAGGCAGGATGAGTGGGGAGAAGAGCTGTGGCTTCCTTGCAAGTCAGTGACTCCCAGTGGAGGCTGGGTGTATGACAGTCAGGGCCACTCTACATTTGGGAGACATTGGCAGACATCTGTAGGTCAGGTGTGGGAGCACACTGGGCCTGAACTGATGTAATTTGCACATCTGCACCTCAGGGGACCTTAAAGGGAAACACCCCCTGGGCTGGATGCAATGTGATGCCCCTGGTCTTCCTCCCAAATGACACTCAGGTGCAAACCTCAGCTGAGGCCTCTGGTTGATCTTGGTCTTTCTCCCCAGGAAGCCCCACTGATGGGGGCAAGCTGTGTGCCTCCCCAGTCCGAGCTACCTGGGGGGATACCAGGTGAGAGGATCAGGAAGTGAGAAGGAATAAAGCCCTTGCCTGTACCAGGGAGGAAAAAAGATTTAAAAACAAAAGATTCTCATGTGTGCAATGTGGAAAGTCTGTATTATGGTGCATATGAACATTTTGTAGATGTGAGATCACTGACTTCTGCAAGTCCAAAGGGAAGGCCCCAAGGTGGGAGGCAGAAGACCCCAGTGGAAAAGGAAGCAACTTCTGGTGGGGGACTTAACCAGTAAGGGGTAGATTTGGGAGAAGGACAGGAGGTGAAGATGGATGTGAGGTTCCAACCTTGTGCCTCAGCATGGAGGGAAGGAAAAGTGATTCTTAGGATCACTAAGACAGCATGGCAGAAGGGGGAGCTGGATGTCATTGAGCATCTGGGAACTAATGACCTGGCAAGAGATGCAACAGGGGTGGTACAGGAGAGGTTTAGGGGGATGGGGAGGGGCCTGAAGCAGGTAGCTTACACAGTAGCCTTCACTGAGGTGCTACCTGTATACGGCTGAGGGAGGGGAGACAGCACTGCACCAAGGCCTTCAATGACTGGTTGAAGGGATGATGCAGGGAGGAGAGTTTTTGCTACATTGAACACTGGAGTCCTACCTGGGGGATTGAGGCCTATACAAAGGAGATGGCCTTCATCCATGAGGGAGGGGAATGACAATCCTAGGTGGAAGGCTTAAATACTACTTTGATGAGCATTTAAACTCACCAAGGGGGAGGCAGAAAAATGAGTGAGGGAGTGAATGCCCCCCCCAAATCAGAGCAGCAGAGAGAAGCACAAGGAAAAAAATTACCAGGGAGAGAGGGGTGTAGGGGCAAAGGGGAGGAAAATGGAGGTGGATTGAAAAGCTGAGAGAGGAGTTAAGGAAAGTAGTCAGAGAGGGAATGAAAAGGGGAGTACATTACCAGGGACAAGGGAAAGATGAATGGTGGAATCAGGAAGGGAGGGTAAAGTAGGAGGTGGGGGCACAAAAGGAATGGAGAGCCATGTGTGTCAACACAAGGAGCCCAGAAAATAAAATTCCTGACCTTGAGGCAACCATTGCAGAGGTGGGCCTCGATCTGGTGGCCATAACAGAATTATGGTGCACTGACATCCACAGCTGGGATGTGGCCATTCCAGGTTACACGATGTTCCAGAAGGACAGAACAGGGAGCAAAGGGGGGGTATATGTGTGGGAAGGTATAAAGGCAATGGAGATACAGGGACACTGGAGGGGGGTAAGGAAGGGCTGCTGGTTCTTTGAGTCAGCTTGGAGACAGGGCCTGGGCCTTTTTTCATGTTGGGGTGGTGTGCAGATCACTGGCACAGGGGAAGAGTTAGACTAAAAGTTTGGGGGAGATGGCAGAATGGCAAGCAAAGGGGAAGTACTGATTATGGGGGACTTTAATCTGACGAATGTTTACTGGAACATTCTGGCCACAGCTACAAAAAGAATCAAGGCCATCCTCAACTCTCTACCGGTGGCATTTCTCAGGCAGCTGGTAACAGATTACAGTAGAGACAGAGCAGTGCTAGACCTGGTACATACAAAGAGGGATATGTCACAGCAGGTAACCATCTGATTAGGCATATGGATTGGGCAAGAGAAAAAGCACACTATGACAAGGGTCCTGGATTTCAGGAGGACAGATTTTAAAAGAATGGGAGACTGCCTCAGTAAATACCTTGAAGGGGGGATGGCCCGAGGGAGTAGAAGCATAATGGAACATGATCAAGGAGAGATAACTAAGGCAACAGCAAGCTGTTTGAAGGAAGTAAGCAAGGTAGGCACAGGAACAGACCACTATGGCTCTCAAAAGAAGTGGCTAAGGCAGTCTGGGAGAAAAGAAAACAACTTTTATGAGGTACAAGAACACCCAGATAAAGGGGAATGGGAGGTATATCTAGAGAAACAAAGGGAAGCAGAAAGGAGGGTGAGGGCAGCAAAGGCACAGACAGAGAAGAGGACTGCCAGGGAGGTCAAAACAGGGAATAAGACTTTCTTCAGGTATGTGAGTGAAAAGAGGAAAACAAAGGGGGCTGAGAACCAGGAGAGCAGGTTAGACTGTGCTGAAGAAGAGCAAGAAAAAGCATAAATCTTAAATAAGTACTTCTGCTGAGTCTTCACAGTATAGGCAGAAGGGGACAAACCAACATATTTCAGCAGGCACTGGGGAGGAGTGGACACATGTCCATTCTAGTAGAACAGAGTCCGAAGGGGATTGAAAGCCCTGAAGGAAAACAAAGTGATGGGGCCAGACAGGATTCACGCAAGGGTTCTAATAAAACTGAGCATGGTGCTAGCAAACCTTCTGGAAACACTATTTCAGCACCTCACTGGAGAAAGGGGTAGTTCCAGAAGACTGGAAGAGGGCCGATGTGGTCCTCTCTTCACAAGAACAGCAGCAAGGAGGAGGCTAGCAATCACAGGCCAGTCAGTCACACATCTGTGGTGGAGAAATTAATGAAAAACCTGCTGAAGGAGAGGCTGATGAAGTACCTGGAGGTAAATGGGCTACAGGACCACTGGCAACATGGTTTCATAGAAGGGGCATACCAAATAAATCTCATAGATTTCTTTGACAGGGTGACTAGGAAGGTGGATCAGGTGAGAGCAGTGGATGTGTCTTATCTGGACATCAGTAAGGCTTTTGACACTGTGTCACACAGGAAGCTAATAAAGAAACTTAGCATCCTAGGAGTTGAGGAGAAGGTGGCAAACTGGGTATGAAACTGGTTGAATGATAGGAGGGAGAGAGTGGTGGCAAATGGCAGTCACTCAGAGATGGAAGAGTGACCAATGGAGTGCCACAGGGATCAGTACTGGGTCTTGTCCTCTTCAATGTCTTCATAAATCACATTGCTGAGGAATGGGAGGGAAAGTGTGGCTTTCTTTCAGTATTCATAAATGAAGAGGAGGGGGAGGTACCTAATCCAATCAATAGAAGCACTCTGGATAGGGGGGTCGATACCAGTCCTTTCACAGAATAAAGAGTTCTGAAAGAACTCCTAAAACTCAAGGTGGACAAAGCAATGGGGTCTGATGGGATTCACCCCAGAATTCTAAAAGAACTAAGGGGAGAACTAGTGACACCACTGACTATCCTTTTTAACAAATCATGGGAGGATGGTGTGGTGCCTAAGGACTGGAGGAGGGCAAATGTGATTCCCCTTCACAAAAGTGGGAGCAAAGCAGAAGCAGGAAACTACAGATATGTTAGCTTGACCTCAGTGGTAGGGAAAATGATGGAATCACTTCTGAAGGAAAGAATTGTTGAGTACCTAGAGGCCAGTGGGGCACAGGACCCAAGGCAGCATGAATTTACAGCAGAAAGGTCATGTCAGATGAATCTAATAGATTTCTTTGACTGTGTGACCAAAGTAGTAGACCAGAGAGGGGCTGTGGACATGGCCTTTCTAGACTTTAGCAAGGCATTTGACACAGTCCCACACAAAAGATTAATAAACAAATTAGACAGCATGGAAGTGGGTCCCAGGGTTGTAGCCTGGGTAAAAAAAATGCCTGGACAACAGGACACAGAGGGTAATAGTAAATGGAGTCCACCCCAAAGAAAGGGGGGTTACTAGTTGGATACCACAGGGTTCAGTAATGGGTCCAGTCCTTTTTAATGTCTTTATAAGTGACATTGCAGAAGGATGGGAAGGAAAAGTATGCCTCTTTTCACATGACACAAAGATCTGCAACAGGGTTGATACACAAGGCGGGTAGAAAGGACGAGAAGGGACTTATCAAGGTTGGAGGAATGGTCAGAAGTATGGCAGCTTAGATTCAATGTAAATAAGTGCAAAGTAATGCTCCTGAGAAACAAAAACTGAGAGAAAGAGTACACAATGAGGGGGGAGGTATTAACAACAACACAAATGGAAAGGGACCTGGGGTAGTCATATCAGATGACCTAAAAGTAAGCAAGCAATGTGAGAAGGCAGTAAGGATGTCTGGGGGATACTGGGTTGTATAGGGAGAGGTATCACTAGTAGAAAACAAGAAGTTGCTATCCCTTTGTACAGACAGTTGGTGAGACCCCATATGGAGCACTGTGTGCAGTTCTGGAGACCCCATCTCTGCAAGGACATAGACAGGATGGAGGCAGTCCAGAGGAGGACAACTAAAATGGTGCAGGGTCTACAAAAGAAGCCATATGAAGAGAGACTATAGGAGCTTAATATGTATACCCTTGAGGAAAGGAGGGAGAGGGGGACATGATAGAAATGTTCTAGTACCTCAAAGGAATCAACAAAATCCAAGAGGGTAGCATCTTTCAGAAAAAGAGATGTGCAAGAACAAGGGGACACAATTTGAAGATAGAGGGGGAATGGCTCAGAGGCAATGTGAGGAAGTATTTTTTCACAGAGAGGGTGGTGGACGTATGGAACGCCTTCCTGAGGAGGTCATGGGGTCAAAAACAGTGGGGGAATTCAAGAATGCATGAGACAGTCATAAGGCAATTCTAGGGGGTGGGGGTAGGAAGAAGTAGGAAGCAAAGGCTGACTGAACTTCCCAAAATATATCCAGAAAAGCACCAATACAGAAATAAATTGAAGGCGTTTATTGCAAAAAATCAGTGTTGCACCTAATGCAGTCACACTACCACTCACTCCTGTTTTCATTGAGATCCTGCTTTTTCCAATTTTTAATCTGTATTTACACAGGATAGCACAGCAGAGATGCAATATCTGTTTTTTGATGGGGCCCTGCTTTCACCCATTTTTATAATATATTTACAGTACCCAGGATAGCCCAGATGAAAGGCAAGCTACATCATCAGTTACTCTCTTTGGCTCAGGGGCAATGTGAGGAAGTATTTTTTCCACAGAGAGGGTGGTGGATGCATGGAATGGCCTTCCTGTGGAGGTTGTGGGGTTAAAAACAGTGGAGGAATTCAAGAATGCATGGGATAGACATAAGGCGATTCTGGTGCAGGGTAAGAAGAAGTAGGCTGTTGGTTAACTAGGATCTGCAGCTTATCCAATAGGTAGTAAAATGGGCAGACTAGGTGGGCCAAGTGGTCCTTAACTGCCGTCAAAGTCTGTGTTTCTATGTTTCTGCAGAAGACACAAATCTGGAACAGGGTGGATACCTAGAAAGAGGTGGAGAGAATGCAAAGGAATCTGGAAAAACTAGAGGAGTGGTCTAGGGTGTGACAGCTGGGTTTCAATGTCACAAAATGAAAAATCATTCACCTGAGACAGGTTAACCCAGGGGCTATGTATAAGATAGGGGAGGTACTTACAGTCACCAGGCAGGAGAGGGACCTTGGAGTAATCATATCTGATGATCTCAAGTTGGCAGGGCAATGTGACATGGCAGTAGGCATGGCTAGCAGGATGCTAGGGTGATAGGGAGAGGAGGTTTCCAGCAGGAGAAGGGAGGTGGTGTTGCCACTGTATCACTCACTTTTGAGACCCCATCTACTGTGTCCAGTTCTGAAGGCTGCAGCTCTGCAAGGACATCAACAGAGTGGAAGTGCTCCAGAGGAGGGCTACCAAAATGGTGCAGGGGTTGCAAAAGAAACCACATGAGGAAAGGATGCAGGAGCTCAATAGGTACTTCTTGTAGGAGAGGAAAGTGAGAGGAGACAGGATTGAGAGCCATAAGTACCTCAGTGGTGTACCACATGCAGGAGGGGAGTCTTTTCAGAGGATAAGGAGCACCAGAACAAGGGGCATGCAAAGGAGCTTAAGGGGAGAAAAGAGGGATATGAGGAAATACTTCTTCACAGAAAAGGTGGTGGATACCTGGAACAGCCAGCTGGAAGAGGTGGTGGGGTGAAGACAGTGGAGAGCTTCAAGCATGTGTGGGATAGGCACATGGGCATAGTAAGTAATGGAATGGGAGGAGGGAGGAACATGGTGACCATATAGGGACCAGGGTGTAGTAATTGGCAGAGAACATTAGGGCAGACAAGATGGGTCTACCGGTCCTTTTCTGCCAATAAATTCTGTTTCTAACTTTGTTTGGGTAGAAGCACTATGTTATTTTTTAACCTAACCTTGGATACAAACCCCACCTCATCAAAGGAGATAAAAAGACCCAAACTCCTCAACCCTGTGAAGCTCACAAGACATGGGTTGCCACCGCAACATCTACAGTGCTCCAGTCACATTTTAAGGCTGGAGTGTTTTCAGACATAAGGCACCCAAAGTGGCACCCTCAGCAAAGGAGAGCCCCTTACAGGTAGATGACAATGACAACTTGCAATGTGTTTTTTGTGCGTGTTTTTTTTTTAATTATTTCTGTCATCATGTATGCCTCTATAAAGTATTTCAGCTGAGGTGAGAAGTCTGGTGGAAACTAAAAATTACATTCCTCTGATGCCCATGCCTTGCGGTACTTAATTAGGCACGTCCCTTGTATAAGCAGTCCTTTTTGTGTCCTATAAAAGGCGTTTGCTTTGGTTAAACTTCAAAGGGCTGAACCCCTTTCATAAAAAAGACATGTCTTGAATGTGAACAGGGTCAGGGCAGAGTGAGATAGTTTCCCACTGGGTAGCCAGCCAGGATAACAAAAGGACCAACTCTAATCAGCTCAAATATAGCTCTGGGAGGCAGTATAGCGTAGTGGTTAAGAGCACTGAGCTGCAAACCTGAAGACCTGGATTTGAATCCCATAGCCCCCATTTGCATACTGTGTGACCCTGAACAAATCACTTAACTTCCTTGTGCTCCCAGGTCACACCTGGAAACAAGCTTCAGATTAGTGTGCCTTTCCTGATTAAATAATTTCCCCTTTCCCTTCTAATAAACAAATCCAGTTGAACTAGTCCAGAAAAAAAGTTGTCCAAAGAGATCAAAAGGCAGGTCCAGGATGTGATGTTAGACAGGCATGTATGATGATGTATGTGTAATGGGTCAGCCATCTAAAGGTGTTTCTGCTGTATGTTTACAATGAGAAGTCAGTTATGTTTGGGCTTTTAAATTAGCAACATCGCAGGTTGAGTCTGCCATAACTCACCAGTTCCCAGTTAGGGGTAAGCATCTCCTACTTTTCCTGTGTGAGCTCTATCTTTTCCAAATGAGTTTATTTTTTATCTCTGTAGAAATACTTTATCCCTCATAGTCTTTAGTATGTATTATCCTGCAATATATGTAAATATTGTGGAGTATTAATGTTATTTTTATATTCTTTATGCTTTCAGTGATTGAGTCATTTCAGGTATAGATAACCAAGGGGAAATTGACAAATATATCATTTCTTTCTGAAGAGGCACAGTACAAAGTTACCATTTCTATAACCAAATGTTTTTTGCTGTGATAAAAGGGACAGATCTTTTTCCCTTTAGGAAAGAGCACTGTACTGAGTGAGCAATGGTTCTAGTGGAATTTGGACCTAGAGATACCCTGAGTGAGATTGCAGCTGGGTGGTGGCTGTATACCAAGGTAACCTTTTCAGGCATATGAAGGGTTGTGGAAACTGGTAGCAGCACAGATTGAGTCCTGGGAGAGAACCAGTCTGTGACAAACTGGTGGTAGCAGTGGGATCTGAAATGAATTGTCAATAAAAAGGTTATCACAACCTCCAGCAACAGAACAGAATATACAAAATGGAACACTGTATGTGCTACTGTAAGAGTAGGTAGCTAGAAAAGCTATGTCTGGGCCTTTTGAGAAATGTACATTTCCAAACCTTCAGGAGTTGTGCAGAAGAAGAGGGCTTATTATTGAGGAAGGTCATCCATGGGCAGAAATCATAAAGAGTACCATGTTAGAAGGAGAGACACACTTGTAAAATGGGTGTTCACAGTAAGACTGCAATATCAAGAACTGTAGAATAAAAGCTGGGCACTCACCACCTTCAGGAACAGTCTGCCAGAGCTGCAAAGTGTGAAGCTGGAAATGGAGGAGTGAGAGAGAGAAAGAGAGAGTGGAGTGAGAGAAAGAGAATGGAGTGAGAAAGGCAGTGCTAACACTATTCTTAGAGATAGGAGTCCAGCAGTTAATCACCGACATTACCAGATTTAATTATAAAACTGGCAGAGACACCACAGTGGACATGGATAGTAGTCGCACATCCCAATAAAATGATTAAGTCTAGAGTATTAACAGATGACATCAGTGATCACTGCCCAGTCTATTATGAGTGGACCACTAGATCAGTAGGAACCCCACACACATTATATAGCATCTAGAAATTTAAAATCTGTTAATTCTGAGATCATGAATGAAGCCTGTAGTCAAGTTCATCAGTCCTGTCTGGAATCAATTAAGGATATCGATGGGGTATTAGAAAAATGTGGTCAGCTATTTATTCAAGTAGTGGATAAAATTGCACCTAATAAAAAAAATTGGATTCGGGCCAAGAAAAATAAATGTGTAACCTCTAAGCTTTTAGAACTAATGAGACAAACTATACTTTTTCACCCCCCCTTATCTCCCGACTGGCCCACTTCAGTCTGCCACTCTGCCCAGCACTGTCACCTGCCATCTCTGGGACCTACATGATGCCGCTTGCTCCCCCATGGATGACCCCTATGGGAAGGGCTGCTAGAGGATACCATTTGCATTGGGACAGAGTTTTGAGGGTGGGTGAGGGATAGAGAGCTGGGTGGTGGTGCAGGATCTGGAGTGGGTGGCATACTGTGAGGTCAGGGAGGTTTACTGCTTATGGCTCCCCATGCCACAGAAATTGTAGAGGTAGTGTCTGATGCAGGATGCATAAGAGCAGTGACATCACCCTTTCTTAATGCTGGTTCCAGCCTGCACTACTGCTCGTGGTCATCCAAGTGGTGGTGGAGACCAGGAGCCCTCCAGGAGCCCTCCCCCCTCGAAAAAGTGAGTGTCCACTGGATGGTAAACCATCCTTCACTGCCCGACCCTCTGGTAACCCAGGCTCATTCTCAATCTCATGTTGTTGATGTCATGAGTGGTAGCTCTACTGCTGCACTGAAAGGCTGACCAGGAGATATCTACTCTGAAATGAGTGTACAATCAGGCAATCTGTTAGAGCAATGGCTAGAGGATGCAAAGGTTAATTGTGTAGAAGAGATAAAAGATTTGTTCCTCATGGAATAGTTTCTTAAGATTGTACCAGAGGAGTTGAGAATATGGATGCTTGGTAGGACTCTGAGCTCCACAAAGGAGACAGCCAAGAGGGCTGATCAGTTCACATATAGCTGATGTGGAGAGGGACATCAGATAGTTTTAAAAGAACTCCCAGGGGGCAACATCAGAGAAGTCAAACTATGCCCAAACAATAAGAAAGCCAAATGGTTTCATAAGGAGTCAGGGGAACTCAGGTGTCATACCTGCCAATATATGGGACACCTGTTGTATGACTGTCCAACAAATATAGCAAAAGAGGCAAGTGCAGACAATAGATCTGGAAGCTCCCAGCAGCTAGTGACCTGTACCCAGAGTGCATTTCCCACCAACTGCACTACACACATGCACCCTGTCTTAGTAAACAGGATGCTAACCCAGGGACTGAGGGACACGGGGCCTCCATTTCAATGGCAAAACAAAATTTGATTCAGAAGGCACAGGTCATGCAAGACAGTTTTCCAGAATTAAAGGAGTGATGTATCCTCTGTTCTCAGTGCCAATTGCCCCGATCTTACTAATCTGGGAAGGTGACTGGGGTATACAGGAGGTGGGTGTTGTACCAGACCTGCCCACTGATGTAATTATGAGTAATGACTTTGACAGGTGGGCCTACACTGTGTATGTCATTACCTGTAGTAAGGCTAGGAAACTGGTTCCTGAGGACACTGAGGGGGCAGTGCAGCTGGAAGCAACCTCTTCCTCAGCAGCAAAGAGAGTTGTAGCTCAACAATGAGCTGGGAGCAGTAGTTCAGAGCCACAGCTACAGACTGGAAGGAACCCAGTTGTGGGTGGCTCTCCCTCAGAAAAATGTTTTTTGGGGAAGGTCAGGCATGCAGAACTGGGGTAAGCTCAACAATCTGATACATCTCAACAGAAATTAAAGGGGTTAGTGACCAGGGTGGAAGGTGAATCTTAGGGTTCACAGAAAATGGAGGTTGTGAGTGGGTTCTAATGGTAGGACTGGTAGAAGGGGTACTCTTGCTGATAGTAGTTATGAAAAAGTTAGCAGCTTCTGACTTTAGCTCACAATGGCACAGGGTCATTATGTCACAGATGAAATCATGCACGTCAAACCCACACATGGAAAACAGCATGTGGCAACAGAACAGCAGCACATAATGCCACCAAAACAGAAATGGTGCACACCTGAACAGTCTCTTTGTTTTTGCAGGGGGCTTAGCCCCCACACCTCCCGATCTTGTTATATCAACTCCGAGGGGGTGTGGACATGGGTCAAGAAGAATATCCTGATCGGCACTTGTCCTCAGTGCATGAACAAAAAAAAAGGAAAAAGGTTCCCTAGCAGGGAATCAAACCCTGGCCCTTCCCAACTTTCCACTGCTGGGTCAGGAGCTCTTGCCACTCCACCACAGGAGTGCCTCGACTGATCAACTGACCAGCAGTGGTTATATCCACTTCCCCTTCCTGTGCAGTGCGACAAGGGTAGCAATACTTGCGTATCACTCATATACCCCTGACATTCTGAACACTATGTGCTATAGACCACGTGGTTCTTCATGCGTGGTTTAGTCCACGACATGATGACCCGATACCACCCACAATATACCCTTTTCCTGACACTTAGAAGTCAACTGTCCAAAAAAGCAGCTGACTAACAATTTTTACTGCTCCAGTATCTTTATGGACATGGCAAACTATTGCTGGACTTGCCACAGTGCCAGTGGGAGGGAAAAGTTGGGGACAAGGCAAGGTGGCTTTGATTCCAATGAGCTATATTTGAAGAGCCACTTTGAAAAGTTGCTGTGGACATTGTGGGGTCACTCAGTACCCCATGTCACACAGGAAAGAGGCACAGTTTGATGGTTGTGGATTACACCATGAGATACCAAGAAACCATGCCCTTGTCGTCCAGTGTGGTGGAAAAAGTGTCTGATGAACTGCTAGAGATATTCAGCCAGATGGGTTTCCCAAGGACATTCTGTTGGACCAGAACACCAATTTTATGTCTGCCCTAATGGTTAGCCTTTAGGAGAAGTGTGCAGTGAGGCAGCTTAGGGCCTCTCCATATCATCGCCAGACTAACAGTTTGGCCAAGTGATTTAACGCATCACTTAAATCTATGTTAAGGACATTTGCTGACCAGCATGTGAGAGTGGGACAAGTACTTACCCCATCTTTGATCTGTATATAAGGAAGTCCTCCAGAAGTCCTCAAGGTTCTCACCCTTCAAGCTCCTGTTTGGCTGTATGGTAAGGGGCCCCTTGATTTGTTAAGGGATGAATGGGAGAGTGAGCTTGCTCTCCAAGGAGAATCTGTTGTGGAGTACATCCTGAATTTCAGGACATGGATTAAGGAGCTTATGGAGTTTGCCCAGGAACACCTAGCCACTGCACAATAGAGACAGAAGATGTGGTATGACCATGAGCAAGAGCCTGGGAGTATGAAGTTGGGCAATGGATGATGGTACTCATCCCCATAAGGCATAATAAATTACAGGCAGCTTGGGAGGGTCCCTACTTGGTGGTCAGTAGGATGAATGATGTCAGTTATGTGGTGGAGCTACCCAACAGGAGGCACAAGCACTGAATCTACCACATAAACATGATGAAGCCCTACTATGATGGAATGAGAAAGTCCTGGCTGCGTGCATCTATTCGAATGAGGAGGCAGAAGCAGACTGGCTGATGAATCTCATGGGAGAGGTGAAGGGAGAATCCTCAGTGGACACTTACCCTCTCCTAGTGGCTGACACTGGCCCAAGCTGCCAAAATGGTGTGTGGTGGTGCATTAATTAGGGAAAATGTTCATGGGAAAACCATGGTACACCCTGCTGACAGTGCACCATGTGGATACAGGACCCCAGGCCCCACTGAGGCATCCACACTACAGAGTTCCCAAGGGAGTGAAACATGCCATTGAGGGAGTGATCAAGGAATTGCTGATTCTTTGTGGAATCCCAGAGACCAGTAATCCCTTTTTCTCCCTGGTGGTACTGTTCCCCAAGAAGGATGGGACCACAATGTTCAGCATCTACTACTGCAAGCTCAACAGCTGTATGGAGTAGAACGTATATCATAAACGCCACTTATAACAGACACTCTTATAATGGACAATCAGTTATAGTGAACAAAAACTGATTTTCCAAACCAAATATATCAAATTTATCAAATCCAATGCATTTTTCCTCTGGTTATAATGGACAGAAACATTGCTTATAATGGACATTATGAATCTTTTGTGGGCATTTGCTGTGCTTTTTGGGGGGGTGCAGAGCTGGCAAGGAGATTTGCAAATGTAGAATTAAGATGGAGGAGCTAGAGATTAAATTTCTTACAAAATAATTCCCCACAAGCTGCAGAAACTTTTATTTGTTAATTACACTAAAAGGAAATTATTTAATAGATCAGTAAAACCCTTAAAGTACAATTGTCTTTCTTACAAAATAATTCCACACAAGCTGCACAAACATTTATTTGTTAATTAGTTACACTAAAAGGACATTTTTTTTATAATCCAGTAAAACCCTTAAATTACATTTGTAATTCTTACTGTCCTAAAAAAAAGCCCAACATCCAGTCACTAGAGTTGTTGTCTTCTTCTTCTTACCTTCTGCAATAAATTTCCTGAAAAATACTCTTGTTCCCTGACAGTTAAATAACTTTAAATAAACACACAGACCCAGATATTCAAAAGAGTTGCGCATGGCACAACAGTGTTGCACCATGCGCAACCCACTGATGCGCTCCAGCATGATATTCAAAAGGGGAAAGTGCGCGACACAAATCCCGATGCACCGGAGCACGTCAGTAATGTATGTAGGTGCAGAAAGGGGAGGTGTGCCCATGCATACTCTGCACAGCCCGATATTCTGCCCGGGATGTATGGAGCCATGCATGCGCAACCCCTACCTGGGCTCACACAAAGGTGGCCACCCAAGCTCCGGCTGCACCTCTGTGGTGGTGCCCACCACCCCATGCCCGATCACGGGCTGAGTAAATAAAAGATAAATCCTATATCCCCGGTGGTTCAGTGGATCACTGCCCCCCCCGATCATGGGCTGAGTAAATAAAAGATAAATCCTATATTCCTGGTGGTCCAGTGGACCACTGCCTGCCTGATCGCGGCCTGAATGAAAATGAAAAGAACACTATTATCCCTGGTGGTCCAGTGGGCCTGTCCGCCTGATCGGGGGCTAAATTAAAAAAATAAGAACACTATTATCACTGGTGGTCCAGTGGACCCCCCTCTCCACCAGCCACTGATCCCACTCCTGCTCCCCGGTCAGTGGCGGTAGGCAGCACCCCACTCGCCTGCGCCCTACCTCCTACGACTGACACAGTCGGTGGGCTGAACGCCCGATGGTCCACAGCATGAGCCAATGGGCGTGTATATACTGTACTACACATTCCAGATATGTGAATAGACATTCACATATCTGGAATATGCTCATCTGTATCAAGCTACACACCATTAGCTCACACTGTGGACCAATGGGCATATAGCCCTACCGACAGTGTCAGTCAGCGGGTGGTGGGGTGGTAGGCGGGTGGGGTGCTGCCGCCCACTGCTGACCAGGGAGAGCGGAGCAGTGGGGATCAGTGAGTGGGTGGGGTGGGGGGTCCACAGGACCACCATGGATAATAGTGTTCTTTTCATTTTCATTCAGCCCGCGATCGGGCGGGCAACGGTCCACTGGACCACCAGGGATAATAGTGTTCTTATTTTATTAATTCAGCCCACGATCAGGTGGACAGGTCCACTGGACCACCAGGGATAATAGTGTTCTTTTCATTTTCATTCAGCCTGCGATCGGGCGGGCAGCAATCCACTGGCCCACCAGGGATATAGGATTTATCTCATTTTGTACTGCAGCATGCGATCAGACTGTGGGGCACATTGCCGCACTGCAGGGGGCATCGGTCCCTGATGGCTGCTGCCTGGCAGAGTGCCAGGCACAAGTCGTCGGGGATAGGGGCACCTGCATGCAAATGGGGCCATAATGACATGCAAATGGCCCCATTTGCACCTTGCATTAATTATGGCCCCATTTGCATGTCAACTTTTGAATATCGCAGTTGATGCACCTTGCGCAATGGAACTTGCGCTAGCGCATCCCCATGCTCCACTCTGGCCACTGGCACTGACACAGTGCCACTGCACCATGCGCACTGTGGGTGTCTAGGGTGTGATATTCAACAATGCTGAGCCATGGTGCAGCTCCGTTGAATATCACCCAGTCCATGCCCCTGTGCAGCCAAGTTGAGCTGCACTCAGGCTTGCGCCACAGCCTGGTGCAGTTTCAATATCTGGGCCACAGAATACAGACACATTTATGCCAGGCAGGATTCTGAGCAATCCATGAAGTTTTAAAATATGTGCTCATTCACTCTGAGGCACTGCTCACACACATAGGCACAGCTAACACAGGTATACCATGTACAGGGCGACTGTGATTGAGCACTTACAAAAAGGGTGACTCAATCACAACACTGTGTACAGGGCTACCTGATAGGGTAGTGAGCGGATACCGCGGGTGGGGTAGGCTAACTGATCTACACATGTATATATGCATGCATGGGGAGGAAGGAGAGGAAGGTATGTGGGAGGGTGTGGCAGGCAGCTGCCGAGCTGGACCACTGGCACGGTGTGGTGGGTGGTCACTTGGGAGGTGCAGAGTGCAGGGTTCAGGTCCGGTGCAGAGGTTTTTTTTTTCCAGTGGGTGGCTTTGTATTTTTCAAAGTTTTTCACACATCCCAGAATTGCAGCCCCCTGGAGTTGAAAATCCATTAGTAGGGGAGTGCGGGAGGCATAGGCATTAAAAAACACACCTGTAGGTCTCATGCACCCTCTTCATCCTCGCTGTGAGTATGCATCACTGAAATTCATTTTCAGTGATGTACACTCGCTGTAATGGGGATCGCTATTCCGCAATCACTGTTATGACATGGAACCACTAACACATAGGTTCCACCCTTTTCTGGATATAATGGACAAATGCTGTGTGCACACATGTGTCCATTACAACACTCTTGCACTATACATCATGCACAGGACAGATGAGGTCCTAGAGAGGTTAGGGGGAGCCATATACAGTTCATGACCACCACTAACCTGATAAAGGTCTATTGGTAGGTACTCCTGACACCTGAAACCTGAGGGAGATCAGCCTTCATCACTCTATTTGGCCTATTCAAGTTTTAAGTAACGCCATTTGGTATGAAGAATGCACCATCCACCTTTCAACAGCTCATGGACTGCATTTGGTTTGGGGCAGGAGGCTTTGCTCTGGTGTACATAGATGACATTGCCATCTGCAGCCAGACATGGGAGGATTACAGCATGCAAATGACCAAGGTTCTCTGTCAAATTAAAACTGTAGGGCTCACAGTCAAGATGGAGAAGCACCAAATAGGGATGGCAGAGGTGCCATACATTGGATATAGGATGGGGAGTTGGTACATCCAACCTGAGACAGTAAAAATTGAGGCCATACAGGGATGGGCGATGCCTACAACAAAGAGAAAAGTATGGCCCTTCCTAGGGATGGAAGAGTGCTACTGAAAGTTTGTGCCAAACTTCAGTAGCATGCACAAACCCCTGTCTGATCTCACAAAGATGAAAATGCCTTAAAAAGTTCAGTGGACAAATCATAGTGAGACAGCATTCTGCCAGTTGAAAGAGGCATTGTGACAGGCACCTGTGCTCTTGAACGATGACTATTCTGTTCAGTTCATTGTGCACATGGATGTACCCAATCATGGGATGGGGAGGATCTAGTCAGGTCAAGCACATGGGTGAGGAATACTGAGTCATGTAATTGAGCAGGAGGCTGCTGCCCAGAGAGGAGGCCTATGCCACAATTGAAAAACAGTGTCTGAATGTCATTTGGGCTCTGCAGAAGCAGCAACCATAATTGTATAGGAAGGCATTTACACTGTTCATCAACCACAGCTCCCTCATATGACTCAATAGGACCAGCATGCAAAACCCCAATTTGCTGAGATGGAACCTGGTGCTGCAGTCCTATAACATCGGCATCATGCACCACAGTAGGTCACAGCATGGCAATACAGATGGTTTGTCCAGTAATAACCAGTGACCCAGTAAAGAAAGAGGGGTACTTTAAAGAATAAACAAATTGTTAAACCAGGGAGAAAACTTGGGGCATAGCAGGTAGAATAACCCTGCTAACATTAACAAAAAAAAATCATTTATCCTCACTCTTTCAAATCCCATAAAAGACAGTTTATGAGTCATGGGGTCTGATGCTTCCAGAATGTGGCAAGCTAGTATGTAGTCCCTATTGCCACTATTGAACACCCTCATATGTTCCCCAACCCTGTTCTTCAATATACGCTTGGTGTACTCAATTAGAAATGTTGTGAAGTAAAACTTCGCCAGTGAATTTCACGCAAAGCAATGAAAATTTGCGAATCACGAAATTCATGAAATTTTGGTGACCTGCGGAAATTCACCAAATGCAAATTGTGTAAATTTTGCAGGGAAATTCACACATTTTTGCCACAAAGTGTGAAATTTGTGGACAAATCATGAAATTCATGGGTGAAAGTTTGCACTCCATGCCAAAATTTGCACAATTTGCAGGCCATGAATTGTGTTAATTTTGGGAAATGCACACTGCAAAATCTGTGAATTCACTTGCAGAGTGAATTTTGCAGACTTCGCACATCTCTACATTCAACATAGAATGTCCTGCATGCATAGCTTGTGAGATATACCACATAAGTGGTATCACAGTTGATGAATTTGAAAATTTCCATCACCTTACCACTAGCTGGGTTGAAGAAAGTGTTGCCTTTGTTAATTACCTCACAGTACTTACAGTGGCCACATTTATGGCACCTCTTTGGCAATGCAGGTAGATATGTAGTGTTTTGCCTAAAAGGTTGGAGGCTGTGAGTGAGTCTGTCACAAGGCTGAAGGCCCTTCGATAAACCATCCTCAACTGAAGTGACACCCAAGGAAAAGGCTTCTCTTCCATTTGAAGGATATTCCAATTCTTTTTAATGACCTTCTCAACCTCTAAAGGCTGGATATTGAAGATATTAATGAAATTCAGCACTTTTTCACTGATTTCACTGTGAACTTGTGACTGTAAGACAGAACCCCTATCAGTTTGCTGCATTCTCTCTCTGGCCATCCTGATGTCTCTTATTTTATATCCTCATATCCCCTGTTGACAAATATCCTTCCCAAAATGTCTTCATTTGCCTGATATCTGTCAGTAGAAACATAGAAACATAGAATCTGATGGCAGATAAGGACCACTTGGCTCACCTAGTCTGCCCATAGAACTACAGTTCCTGTGTCTATGCAGGAACTGATTGGTTGGCATGTTTTTGATGGTGTGATGGAATGGCAGGAACTACATAGAAGGGAGGGAGGTATTTCTGTCTGTGGACTTGTGCTACAGATCCATGTCTACACCCTGTTCCTGATTCCTGATAATCTTAATATGTAGGAAGGAAATGTTGTCCTTATCGTACGTGAGTACAGACCTTAAACTTTCATTGCTCTCCCCCAGGAATCTCACAAATTCCTTTAGTTGCTCTAATGATTCATGACACACCATCAAAATATCATCAGTATAATGATGCCACTGTGAAATACTGGGTAGAAACTTGTTAATGGCATTGCTTTAAACCACATTGTGTTCCAATATACAAAAGTACAGGTTAGTGTAGCTGGGGGCAAACATTGTCCCTATAGTTCTCCCACTAACCTGTATGAAAAAAAATCCCCCAGAAAAAAAGTATTATATTGCAGCACAAATCTAGCTAATTCCACCCAGAACTCCGGGGTGGTGTTGGGGGGGGGGGTCTGGCTTCAATATCCCTAGTAACCAAATAGTAATTGACCATGAGCGTATTAGTATAGAGTGACTCCACATTGACATTGACAAAAATGTAATCACCCTTGATGTGGATATCCTCCAAAATACCCAAAACCTCAGTGGAATCTCCTGCATAAAAATGCAGTCCCTGGACAGTCTCATGTGCCAATCAATGAACTGCGAAAGGGTGGGTAAGTGAGCTGATTCTCAAAATGATAGGGCATCCTAGAGAGGAAACTCCTAGAGAGGAAATTAAGGTATTATGCACCTTAGGAATTGCATATATAGCTTGTCTAAAAGAATGATTAACTGAGACATAGGCCAAGGTGCTGGAGTCAATGATGCAATTTAAAAATTCTTCATTTAAGAAAGCAAAACCAAGCTGCCATCCTTCCCACACTCTGTTAAGTATACCACAGGGGGAATTTTTGCATACAAAAAGAAATTGCAGTGAAGATCTTTCATTTCAGGCAAGTGCTGATATTTTAGAACAACATTTGACACAAAGGGGATATAGTAAAAATAACATCAAACAAGCTAGGTCAGATGTTCAGAAACTAGATAGGAATACACTTCTAATGAATAATACAAAAGATAAAAGAGACGAAGGAGGAAGGATTAATATGGTAACAACTTTTTCTGCACATGCATCATATTTTTCTAAAATCATTCTTAAACATTGGAGTGTTTTAGCAGCTTGAAGAAAATCTTCAGCAAGTCGCAATACAATCACCAAGATTTTCCTACAAAAGGGCAAGCAGCCTAAAGGATACTTTGGTACATAGTCACTTTATAACTAAAAAAGAACAGACATGGTTAACAAGACCAGTTGGGTGTTTCAAGTGTCAGAACTGTATATACTGTCCCATTGTCATCTCAAGTAAAGTTTTTTCTTCGCAGAATAATAAAAAAAGAATTTTCCATTAGAAAAATGATAAACTGTAATACAACTGGTGTGATTTATTTAGCGACTTGTAAATGTGTATTTTTTTTATGAGGGGAAAATGGAAAGGAGTTTCAAGATAAGGGTTGGGGAACATCAGAGGGCAATAGCTAATAAAGATGTAAGTTATGCTACTGCCGCACATGTGGTATCAGAGCAATCTGGAAGTGGTGAACATAGCTTCAAGTACATGGCAATAGAAAAAGTATGCCCTAATCCAAGAGGTGGAGATTTCAGAAACTTTATTCTGTGAAGATAAACTTTTTGGATTCTTAAGTTAAAAGTTCATATACATCCAAGTTTGAATTGGGGTTTTGATTTGAAACCATTTTTGGTGAAAAGACGTTGAAATGTTCATTAAATAGAAATTATATATTTACTGAATCAATCTTCCTGTTTTTTTAACAATAATACTTCCTGAGAGAGCAACATAAAGTTTAAAATCTTTTTTTCTCACTCCTCCCCAATGCCTCATTTTTCTTTCCCTTGTCAAGGAGTATTTCTGCAAGGGTTTGGGATGGTAACAGTTGTATATTCATACAATATGTTGCTAAATGATGTTAACATAGATCCGTTTCCCCTACCTACATTTGGATTTCGATGTAAATGTTTTTTAGAACATGAGCTTTCATGGGTTTGTAATGTTATGTGTGAGAGTTTGCTTCATATCTTCTTAGATTTCAGTTGATATACATTGCTTCACAATTACCTCTTTCCCCCACCCATTTTGCTTTTGTTTAAATTGCATTTTCCTTTTTCTCGTGCTGGTTTTACTGAGTTAATTATGCATTTTCTTTTAAAATTCATTGCTTGCATACTTAATGGATTGATTGTTTTAATTGCATTGTTTTTTCATTGGTCTGTTACTAATTAGTAATTAGAAGGCCATTAGGTCTTAACATATTTATTGATGTGATATTTCAATGTGATTCAGTCTTTGAGAAAGGGTCATGGCGACCAGAAACTCATCAGACAGCTTTGATTTTTTAAAATAAATGTTTTTTTCTACCTTACTGCAGTGTCAGTGATTTAATTGGTGGTGGGTGAGTGCCTGGTTACAAATGTGTTTGGATTTAAGAAAGCATCAGTCTCCCTTTTGAAGGACAGCATGGGGTCACAGGACATGTATTTAAAGAATTTACTATTCTGTAGTTGTCTGATGACTTCATTATTATATTTGACTATGTTCCGCACCCATTATCAGCTTCCTTGATAGTGATTGTCTCATTTGACTCCAGTCTAGCAAGTGTCTCAAACTCGGTAGCACTCAAATTCACAAAAGAAGGGGAAACAGGTGTGCTGGCAATTTCAGCTAAATCTCTCTCACAGGATCTAATAAAGTTACCCACAGTGGCATTGCCAGGAGGTATGAATTGAGACTTTCCTTAAAGCCCTTTACTAAGAGTGCCAACAGTGTTGATGCCCGGGGTAACTTCCATTTTGGGCCAAGCACTAAATCCCTCCAACTTTGATGATGAGGTACCTGAAATGCCTTCTGCCCTGATGGCCATGTTTGACTAGAAGCACTTCAAACTGAGCAAAGATTCCAATTTCTCGAAATCAATGTCAGCCCCCAAATGGTCAAAATTAGCTGTGGGTATGAACTTGAGGCCCTTGAGGGACTGGAAGGAAAAGTATGTCTCTTTGCAGATGACAGAAAGATCTGCAACAGAGTTGATGCACAAGGTGGGGTGGAAAGGGTGAGAAGGGACTTGGCAAGGTTAGAGGAATAGTCAAATGTATGGCAGCTTAGATTCAATGCTAAGAAGTGCAAGGTAATGCACCTGGGAAACAAAAACCCAGGGGAAGGGTACACAATGGGGGGTGAGATACTAACAACAACAAAAATGGAAAGGAACCTGGGGGTAGTCATATAGGATGACTTAAAGGTGGGCAAGCAATGTGAGAGGGAAGTAAGGAGGACTGAGGGGATACTGGGATGCATAGGGAGAGGCATCAGCAGTAGAAAACAGGAAGTTGTTATCCCTCTGTACAGACAGCTGGTGAGACGCCATCTGGAGTACTGTGTACAGTTCTAGAGACCCAGTCTCCGCAAGGACATAGACAGGATGGAAGCTGTCCAGAGGAGGGCAACTAAAATGGTGCAGGGTCTGCACTGGAAGACATATGAAGAGCTACTAAAGGAGCTTAATATGTATAGCCTTGAGGAAAGGAGGGAGAGGGGGGACATAATAGAAACTTTCAAGTACCTCAAAGATCAAAGTCCAAGAGGTAGCATCTTTCAAAAAGGGGCACAATTTGAAGATGGGGGCAGCTCAGAGGTAATGTAAGGAAGTATTTTTCACAGAGAGGGTTGTGGATGCATGGAACAGCCTTCGGGGAGGTTGTGGAGTCAAAAACAGTGGTTGAATTCAAGCATGCATGAGACAGTCATAAGGCAATTCTAGGGGGTAGGGGGTAGAAAGAAGTAGGCAGCTGGTTAACTAGGATCTGCAGCTTATCCATTAGGTAGGGAAATGGGCAGACTGGGTGGGACAAGCGGTCCTTATCTGCCATCAAATTCTATGTTTCTATGTTTATTGAGTGTAGATAGTTCCTCCTCTGTAAGCTGGTAACTAGAAAGGTTGATGATGTTACAGTACTTCACTAATTGTGGTTGCCTCACTTGTTCCTGTTGAGTCTCTTGGTCAGTCTCTTCTCTATATTGCTGATACTGCTATACCATGGCTTGTTCTTTAGGGCGTGCTCTTAATATTGCCCCACCTACCATGCCTTGTTTGCCTGCCTGGTCTGAGAACTGAACCAGCCTGGGCTGTGACGTGGAAGCTGCTGGTGACTGGGGCCCAGGAGGGCAGACTCATCTAAAAAAATTGATGAGTCAGAATCTCCTTCTGCGTCTGAGGCTCTGGAGCTACCAGGTGTTCTCATAATGGGACATTGCTCCCCCTCCAGTCTTGTAATTTTCTTTGACTTCTAGGAGAACACACAGTTATTAAGGTAATCTCTTTTGTCCACTATACATTTCTTTATGTTTGTGCTGCTGTGTTTTCTTGTCAAACTTAATTATGGTTTTGTCTGATTTGATCTTTAAGGTATTGTATTCTGGAGCCTCAACAAATTCCAGTAGGGTTTGCCCTTGTGCTTTTAGCTCTTCAGCAATGTGTGCTTGAATCTGTAATGAATCAGAGAGGATTAGTTTAGTCAGTCATAAAGAACTATGACTTGGGATGTTCTGTAAACAAGACTAGCTTCTCATGGAATCTAGCCTGTATTATTTGCAGCCTTTATATAAAAAATAAAAATATAGAAGACTTCGGGAGGGGGAAGGAGGGTGGATACAAGATGGCCAGCTAGGTAGGCTGAGGCGTGAATGTGCTCTGAGATCCATGGGTGAGAAGTTAAAAGTTTTGCCATGTAGTTTCTTTTTGGCTTTTTCCCCTTTATTAAAAGATAAAACAGTAACTTTGCAGTAATTATGGTGTGGCAGGCTTGCAATCCAACCCTTTTTTAAGAAATGGTGCCATAAGTAAGGTCACTGTAACAGTGGTGTGCTCTAGTTTAAATAGAAACACCGACTGCACACTAAAGGTATGTTTTGATATTTACAAATTTCAGGATTGGAGAAATTAAGACTCAATGCTACCTGCGTGGTGTACCCTGCTTTTAATGAAAAGTGCAGTTGCACTAACCAGGAATACATTAGGGATTGTGTATTTGCACCCAATTGTAAGCAGTTTTCACTAGCTTCAAGAGCAGCAAATAGCAGATAACAAAATGTGATGCACCGACTTTAAGAACAGCAGATAGCAGAACACAGTGAGATCACAGAACTCTGTTGGGACCATCGTTGAAAAGCACTGTAAAAGTAAGTTTTTCATTGAATTAAGTGATTGTTATTCAAGTGCAGCAGATTAGTGCTCATTGATAACTGGTAAAAGGAAAGGTGCCCACACAACTCAGACACAGCAGCTTGGAGATTTGGGGCTAGATTTTTAAAGCCCTAAGTGTGGTCTGCATCAAAAAGGAGAGCCATTGCACCAAACTGGCACTGTTCCAGCCTTGTGACCAAAATTGGGGTGTGCTAGGTCACAAGGGGGCTTGTTCCTTGGTGGGGCTGCAACATCCCCTTTTTGCAATTTTGGAAGCCCAGCCATGGACACAGCAAGGGATTCCACTTAGACCAGCCAGGTGGTGGTCTAAGGGACTTGCGCCAATGCCATACACATTTGCAAAAGGGGCAGGATCTAAAAGTGGACTGATGGGGGCAGAAGGGGTGCAAGGGTGCCATAGGAGGCATCAGGGAAACGTCAGGCATGAGATGGAGTAGTGTGGCACACAGCGGGGGTGCCATTTTCATAGCCATACAGCCCATGGGATGGGACTGCTTTGGGGGAGGGGTCCAGGGACAGACAGTGACATGGCCTCTCCTCAGGCAGGCACAACCCTGGTAGCTGCCACATAGGTGGCCGCCTCACATACTCTTGTAGGCAGTAAGCTGGAACTGTAGGATGAGGGATGCCAGTGGTGGGGGTAACATTCTCCAGGTGCTGCCATAGTCCCCTCGTGCCCACCCTTCCATGTTGTGGCAGGCTGCCTCCCACCTATAGGGTTTTGTAAACTGGCCACCTATGTTGACAACCCCAAGGCACACCCCACTCCTGATTTGTGAAGATGCAGGAGACGGCAAACCATAATGGTTCCTCCTGTTGCTACCTGCAGGGTGGAGGTGGGGTGTTAGTGTTGGAAAACCAAAAGCCACATTTCCTTATTTTTGTTGGTTTAACCCTAACTGGTGCATTAACAAAGTTTTTTTGCAATTAATTTCCTTACTTTTTGAGACAGTATAATTGAATGCTCATTTGAGGGTCCTGCACTCCCATCCCTCCATAGATGCATACATGTGTGTTGCTGTGGAAGCACATGGATCTCTTGGCCCTGCACTTGCATTTGCATTTGTAGCTAAACAGCAACCAAACTGCCAGCATAACCTTTTTATTACAATTTCAAAAAAATGTTTTCATGAGCCAGGATAAACCACACTGAACTGAAATAATTTTAAATGCTTTAATGCAAATCCAAGCAAACTGTGAACATGGACAATCGCCACACCACTACTGCCCCAGCACTTCAAGTCAGAACTCTTCATTAGGGGGTGTGGTTGTGGTAGAAAAATTTCCACTAATATATACTCATTATACATGAGTAAACATAAACCATCAGGAATACTAATTAACATACTCTTATTTAGCATAAAACATCCAAAATTTGTATCAAAAGGTAACCAGAATTAACAACTTTCATGTAAAAAGAATTAATCATAAGTCATACATCTGAATGTACCATCCAGTTTCTAATGCATAATGCATAAAGTACTATACAAGTCAAATATTAAGTAGAAAGTTTTACTGCAATAGTTAGAAAGGAGATGATAGCAATCTGCAATCTGCAACCTGCTGCGATCCACATACATTCACCTCCAAGGTGAAAGAAGAGACAGAAAGAGGAAACCTGAAAAAAGAGACAAGTAAAGCCATTAATCAGAATGATAGCAGCTACTAAAGTAATGACAACCTACTAGATTTTAACATTTCCTAAATAAATGCTAAATTAAAATACAAAAAGAATACAAAAAGAAACCAGAGGGACTGTTAGAAGACACCAAACTATACATTTGGTGATACAAATTATCATTCAGTAACCATTATGTACAAAAACTTATGTTCTCATAGAGGGCTTAACATCCTAGTGGTCATTAAGACACTGGGGTTTTACACATTTTAAGGTGAAGATCCAAAAGCTCTCACATTTGAGGAGGTAATTAGTTCAGTTTCCACCTTTTTTCAGAGGTTTAGCATGCTCAATACCCACGGTTTGAATAGATTCAGGGTCTGAAATATGAACCTTGAAAAAATGTACCCCCAGAGGTGTATCTTGCCTGTTATTTCATATAGATCTAATATGCTCCTGAATGCATTGTTTTAATAGTCTGACCATCCTCCCTATATAGACCAATTTACAGGGGTACCATAAAACAAACTGTAAAGAGGGCATCACATGTGATACATTCTTTCAAACATACTGTAATGTTAGATTCCAAAGGATGGTTGAAGTGGTTACCAGTAAGTGCATATTTACAAATATTATATCTGAGGCACTTGTAAAAGCCACTTGATTTTTGTGGTAGCCAGCTCCAGTGAGTAGCAAGAATTTTAGCAAGTTGACTATGCACAATTTTGTCTTTGATATTCACAGCTCTTGTGAAAGAAACTCAAGGTTTGCTCCCTACCATTTCATTGACTTTTTTATCTCCCTTTAATATCGCCCAGTTCCTATGGACAATATTTCAATTCTTTCTGCTAATCGATTGTACTCTGTAACAAAAGTGACTGGTGCATTTGTACTTTCCTCAACCACATTCTGTTTTCTCAAATCCTTGGATAATAAATCCCTCCTATCCAAAGGCAAAGCCCAGATTTTGGCAGACACCAATAAATGCCTGTCATAACCTTGTTCTTAAAAATGATTCACCAGTTCTGCTGCTTGTTCCAAAAATACAGTATCAGTGCTACAGTTTCTATGTAGCCTTAACATCTGACTAAATGGGATAGAATCCTTCAGTTTGTGTGTGTGTGTGTTGGGGGGGGAAGGAGTTTGTTGCAGTTGGTTTCCTGAAGCAGCTAGTACTTATTGTCTCTCCTGGAGTGCCACATAATTCTAAGTCTAAGAAGTGCAGATGTCTTTTGTTGGCTGAAAAAGTGAAATTCAAGTTTAAATCATTCTCATGCAGCCAGTTTTATAAATGCAGGTACCATATCCCTCTGGGTCTTGTGCTCCCATCCCTCCAAAGATGTGTGCATGTATGTTGCTGTGGACGCTGACATTTGGAGCAAAATAGCAACCAAATTGTCAGCATAGCCTATTTGTTACCTCACCTCATGAACCCGATACTGAAAATTGTCAGATCCTAGCTGAAACGTCATTCCATGCAACAGGTACAAAACTCAGTTTGGTGAGGACTTGAAAAATGACAGCTGTCACATTCATGAGGTGGTGTAAAAAATGGCTATGTTGAAAATTTGGGGTCAAAATATTTAAAATTTCCAACGTTATGAGCAAGTGTAGTAAAATTTCAACCTTCACACATAACTTTGTTATTTTTACATATTTTGACCCAAATATTCAACATAGCCTTCTTATGACCCCACCTCATGTACAAGGGTAGTGAAAATGTTCAAATCCAACCTGAAAGGTGATTTTGCCATTAAACTGCAAAATCACCTTTTGGGCCAGATTTGCATAATTCCACTACCATCGTTCTTGTGGTGGGGTCCCAAAAAGGCCATGCTGAAAATTTGGGCTCAGAATATGCAAAAATTGCAAAGTTATGCATCAAAGTTAAAAACCCCATTGAAATATATTGAGCTGCACTTACTTTAGTTTTTCATATTGCAGCTGGCAGTTCCAGCAGCAAGACATGTCTTCAGTCAGAGACTGGATCTTCACCCTGGGACTGCTTCAGGTGAATGAGGGCGTGTGGTGGATGCGGGGTGAGGGGTGCTCAGAGGGAAGTCAAGGTGGAGGGGGTGGGATCAGCGAGTGACCGTTTTCATTTTTACAGGGGAAAAAAGACATTGAGGGACAATATTCTTTATTACAGCTTACTGAAATATGGGGACAGTAACTAGAGGGTTGGGGGTGCCACTAGATACCAGGGAAAGATTAAAAAAATACAGAGACAGCAACTGGAGGGTGGGGGTGCCATTAGACACCTGGGAAACATTAAACAATATCAGGATAACAATCGGAGGGGTGGAGAGTGCCACTAGACACCAGGGAAACATTCAAAAATACATGGACAGTGATAAGAGGGTGGGAGGTGCCACTAGTCACCAGGGAAAGATTAAAAAGTAAGGAATGGCAATTGGAGGGTGGGGGTGCCACTAGACACCAGGGAAACATTAAACTGTAGTACCCCAAAGTTAGTGGCACAACAAAGAAATGGGGATCCTCTAACCAATGTGATTTTCTTTTTTTCCCCATTTCCCTCCATCTTTCTCCATTCCCCCTTCCCAGAAGGCCCACATACCCCCTCCCATCCCCCTTTGTTTAATCTTGCACCATTCAGTGCAGAGAAGTGGAGATGTGGGCAAAAGATCCTACCTCCCGAATGATGGTGCCCCAATCCCTGGTGCTGCCCAGTAAGACCTTCCCTGCACAATAAAAGGGCTGGGGAGTGGCTAGAGAGGGGAACTGGTAGCCAAGTGAGGAGGGTGCAGGATGCGGGGAGCACAGCCATCAGAGCTTACCTTAAGGTTGTTCCATGGCTCCTCCAGCATTGGTCCCCTCCTACTCAAGTCCGGTGGTTGCTGTGGCCACAAAAGGCAATCGGTTTGGTGGTAGTCATGGCTCCCCAATGCAAGCCATTCCCTGTCCTCCTCCTGAGTTCCAGTTGGTAAGGGAGGGATGGCTGCTGGGTATGGACAGGGTTGTACAGCACAGTACTGGTCCAGGCATAAAATGCACCCCAGACCCTTTAGTTCAGCTGGTCAGCATCTTCAGTGTAAAAGAAAAGCAGGGTGGGAGCACAGTTCCCCAGCTGTTTTTCCTTACCCCCTCAAGCCGTGCTGGAAACCTGGGCAGTGGTGGTGAGTGGGCCGTGAGTCCAGTTTTATTGTTTATATGTGCCACAAGCACAGAGCAGGGAGTGAGGAGGGGGGCATGATAAAGGAAAGGATTTAAAGGGCTAGAGCCCAAGAAAATAAAAAGAAAGGCATAGTGGGCTTCCAGGGTGGGCTGCCAGTCCAGAGGAGGGGGAACTATGGAGCCATGGGCAGAGTGCCCAGTAGGGAAAAACGAAGCCCCGGGGGGGGCTACAGCTACAAATTAATTTTATCTTTGATGGTTGTGAAAAACAGGTGCCACGGGCTAAAAGTCCAAGAGAGCAGAGGGGAAAAGAGAAAGAAGGAGCAGACTAGGGATACAGTGGTCTGAAGGTCCCTTTGTTCTACTTTGCTGATATTTTGTGCCATGGGGCAGGGCAAGGGAACAAAGGCCCTCAGCATTACAAATAAGAAGAGTGAGCTGTGGCAGTAGGCCCTTATTAATATACATATGCAAGGGCTGGCTCTTGCCATAGAGGAATAACAGGGAAAAGGTGGGGTCAGCAACCAAAGCTCCTATTGATATTTATGAGGAAGTCGGGGCCAGGCTAGGGAGTCCCACAGACCCAGTGATGGGGTGTTCCTCAATATTAATGAAGGAGTTGGCTCGACAGAACTAGCCACAGCAGAGAAGATCCTTAAAGGTATAGCACCAGCTTGGGCTGGGAGGGGGATGGTCCTATGACCTAAGTTGCCCAGAAAGTTACGTGTAGGTGTTCTGGGCCCCACCCAACCCAAATTGTGCTTCAGCTTGCCTGGTGCCCTCTAGAGATCACACACTTTGCAAGGACTGAACTGTCTGCTTAAGAATTGGAACTGTTTTCTTGTTTCTTAACAGAGTTATCAAATTGTGTCCTTCCATACCTGACACCCAGCATTGCCTTTGTTTCTTGACCAGCTTCTTCAGAGTCTGATGCTGACCTAGGGAGGTCCCCGGCCCATCCCTCCATCTGCAGCAGAACCTTTTCCAGTGACATCAAGCTGCCTTGAAGTTCCACCACGGTGTTTCAGCATCAGTCCTGTGATAGTAAGTGTAGAGAGCTGCTAGTCAGGTATCCAGTCCTGGCTTGAGCATGAGGGGCCACAGTTAGCATTGTGCATGCCCTTTTCTTATTTTGCTGACCATCCATAAGTGTGCCCTTACTTGTATCGCTCTGCAGAGGCCGCCTGAGGGTTGCATTGCCAACAGTCTTCTTGTTGTGAGGTGGTCTGGGTACTGGGGACCTGCCAGTGGTCATTGCTGTGGATCATCCAGAGAATAATCTGCCAACTAGAAGTTTTAAGCTTCTTACCCAGAGCCACAGAAGATCACCAAGTTCTTCATCGTCTGGCCAGCAGAATTCTTTGTCTTTGTTTTCTGTTTGTCTGTTGGATGCCCTGTATGGCCTGTTTATAAAAAAAAGCACTTTGTGAGGTCAACGCCCACCTGCTAATCAGTCGATGTATAGGAAAGCCCAAGCTTGGTTCATCAGTTGTTTCATCATCTCAGCCAAGCGCATGCTGGACTTGGACTAAAAAGGGTTAATCCCCTGTTCTTGGTTCGACCAATTGTTGATCCTGAGTGTACTGTTTTGTTGTTTATCCTGTTATCCTGTAGTGTTGTAGAACACAGTTATTTTGTATTCTTCTTGCCCCTTGTAACTAAACCTTTTGCATCTTGGTCCCTGAGTAAGTTTCCTGCCTTTCCTTCCAGATTCGTCTGGCCTAGTCTGAAATTGTTAGGGAGTCATGAATCCCCATTCCACTGGGAACCTTTCAGCTTGATACAAAACAATACAGGGATGGCAATCGGAGGGGTGGAGGTGCCCAGAAAATGTATTTCTGGCAAGTTTTAGAGAAAGACAAACACCAAAATCTAGCTAAATTGATCCATTTAGTTAGGTTCAGTATTTTTATGTACTTTAAATGTTTGTAAGTTTAAACAGTAAAAAGAAAATGGCAGCATTATGAAAACAGATGTTTTCTTCATGAAAAATGATTGGCCCATTCTACAAAAAGTATCCTTTTTCATATGGACCAAATTATTTTTTTGTTCCAAGCAGCTATCCTTAAGACTGTACTGAGCATGCTCAGAACCAAACTTTAAAAATGTAATAACTTTGAAACTGATTAATATTTTTTCACCATACCAGCAAAAGGTACATATGTGGTCCAAGCCCCTTCTACCCTGAAAATTTCAGACCAAAATTCCAAATTGTCTGGGTACAGGTGATGACAAAGGTGATAACAAAAGCACAGCAGAAAATCTGATTTTTTTAGGTTTTCTCACTATCCCCATGTCAGAATCCACACATCTGATCAGAATAAAACTTGGCACAGCAAGAGATTTACCCCCGGGGCCACACATGTCACATTCTGTGCAAATCTGTTGAATAGTTGAGAAGATATTAAAGTGCAAAATTCAGCCCTACTATAGTGGCAAGACTGTGCCACTATAATGTAACATGCAGTATATAGTATTACTATGTTACTAGGTGGATAAGGCATGAGAAGGCTGAAGCCCATCTTGAATGTCTCCCATGTGTGTGGGTATAAAGTTACTGCCTTTTATCCCAGTGTGAACGTGTGGGGTAATAACTGACACAACAAAGCAGGGATCAAGTGCATAAAAAATGCTCTAATGCGTTCATCAATTTATTTTTAGAAAAAATACAAATATTTACATATATTTACAGAAATGAAAAAGTCAAATAATTAGTCATGTACAAAAAAATTCAGACCTCTGCTTCCTTCAGCAGAGTATACAACTTTGCTTCAGCCCAGATAGTCCAATGAATACTTTTCTCAAGAAACCTGTGTGAAATCCACACATACACCAACTGTAGGTCTTACCCTACTCACTGTCAGCACTAGGCTATCTAACATTCCGCTAGTAGTGAGCCCTTTTTATAGCCCCAGGGTCTGACATCACAGTTTTGGGCTTCTCCTATTGGCCGTGACCTCACTGGCTCTAAATGCCATAAATAGGGCCATTCTATGGCCAGCCAGCCCTATACAAGGAGCTAAAGTTACAGCACAGCCCACAGGTAAATAACATTTTTTTATAAATCATAATAGCTGGCATCAGGCATCTGTGAGTTGGCAAGGGGAATGGGAGTTTGAGGGTGTGCTCCTCATCTCCCTTCTTCTGCCAGCTCAGCAGACCTAATTATAAACATAAACATTTGTAGTGCAACAATCATAATGGATTTCTCCATAGGAAGCTTTATTTCCTTTTTATGTCTGGCAAGAAGAACACACTTATTGTGTTTCCCTTTAATTTCTTCAGCATAGCCCTTATTTGGACACTTTACATGTGTCCTTGGGATTTATTATGTTTTCTGATGGCTGAAATTGTCAACCATTGGGTTCAAATTGCAAATGGGCCCTTTTTAACTAGCCTCCTATTTGAAGCTGAAGGCTCCATTACTTCCTTCAATTAGTCTTTTATAGTACAAGCAGAGACTTCAGTACATCCTGCCCATAGTGTTCACTTCATGCGTCCCCTTCTGTCACATGCTGCAACATTTTCTTGTGCTTTGGAGTCTGTCTTTGCTCCAATGCACATTATAAGGACCAGCTGCATGCAAGAAGCATTTCTCAGACCGCATCTGTGGCAATATCTGTTTTATGGAGCAACTTGTTCCATTCTAGAGAAAAAAAGTTTCAGCTTATGTTTAATTATTTCTAAGCTGCAACATGCAGCACTTTCACTATGGAGCTTTTATTTTTGCAGTCTTAAGTCACATCCTGCGACTAGCGCTCGAACTGACACCAGAGCCGAATTTAAAAGCAGCAGCTCAGGAGTTTCAAGATTTTTAAAAGCAGGTATAAGTAAACTCTTGCGGGGCACCAGTTTCTTTATCCTAGCAAGGACACCAGATTCTATATTATAACAAGGCACCAGTTTCTTTATTAAATATAGTGCCATGCGCTATTTCCTATCTCTGCAATTGGGAGCATAACGCTGTGTGCATAAAGAGGGGTTAAAAGAATAAGGGACAGCAAAGAGTTTTTGAAGATTGCCAGGTTGGCCACCCTGACACGAATTTAAAGAAAAGGCAGACAAAATAAGAGGAAAGAGTGAAAGGAAAAAGGGGGGGGGGATTGTACATATTCATATTTAGAAAATGGCAAGAATATAGTAAGTCTCCTGATTGGCTAAGAGCACCTCAAACCTGGGCATCTATTTTTCAATAGATGCCCAGCTAAAAATGAGTCCCAGTCCAAGTGCCACTTCACTGCATACCATTGTACAGTGGTGCCCAGCCTGCTTTGTAATTGGCTGAAAGCACCCGTGAAAATTTGAAATGCCCGCCATGTTTTTGTCTCGCTTAGCGAGAGAGTTAGCGGCTGGCCAGACCCCCAACACCCTCCTCAGTCTCTCTCATAAAGCTACACAACAAATGAAAAAAGAATAAAGCAAAGGAAAGGGAAGCTGTTATTTAGATCTGCTTCACGTAACTGGCGCTGATCTGCTTCACGTAACAGGGGCTGAGCAGTTCGCAGCTACCGAACAAATGGCTCCCCTAGCTATTCCTTTCACCTGACAGACGTGATGATTCTAACTACCCTCACAAGCACCAGATAACAAATGTAAAATCATCCGACAGATATTTGTTTCACCCCCCTCACACACACAAACAAAACCGCCAGCACAGACACTGCCACCTGTTTGTCACAGCGCTAATCTTACGCTACTGTCACTTTTGCCACAACTCACTTAAAGGCAGCATATAAGAAAAAGTGACTTATCATCACCACAGATACCCTGCTAGAAAATACTGACCTTCAAAAAACACATCAAAACAGAGCACTGTGTAGATATACTGTGTCCACAGAAGTAACGCCTAACAACAGTAAGTGGGGTGTGTGTGGGGGGGGGGATCTGCACTGAACCAAGTCTAAACGATTGGATTGTCCTCTACTGGCAAATGCCAGTGCAGGGACTATTTTTCCATAAAGAAACCCCAGAAAAGCATGTCTGTTATTTTTTTTGTAATTTCTTACCAATTTCTATATCTTAAATACAAATGCCAGTGACAGCCCATTTTCTAAGTGCAATAATACCCTCCAGAGTGGGCTTTATTGGGAAATAGCGGACCTTCCAGGGGTTATAAGGCCCTCCGCCTGCGGCATCGGGCCTCATTATGCCCCTGGGTGGTCCGGTATTTCCCAATAAAGCCCACCCTGTTGGGTATTATTGCTTACTTATGACAGGGGTTTTAAACACATAACGAGGGCTCCCTGTTACATAGCTCCTTCACCAAGCGGCAACAGTAATACTGTTGTCAGACACCCTCCCTGAACCCTATAAGGGTTGGAGCTTCCACCCACCCACTCTCAGAAGCTCTGCCTCAGGGATCCTTATAAAAATAAACTGAATCAGTATCTATAATCAGACATACCTAAATATATCTCTGATACCGATCTATTCCCTGAGGCATAATATCAAGGGTTTAATACAAATCCCTGTCTCATATATCATATGTAAAACATTTCAACATCTTCACAGAAAGAAAAACACATCATAACATCACATTTCCTCAAGTTTCATCAGCATGGGCCCCATATCAAGACAAGAAATCAGCATTCTGGTGTTTTAACCCTGATCTGTGCTGAATAGTAAAGCGGTAAGGCTGCAAAGCCAAATACCACTGCATTATCTGGCCATTCTTGTCTTTCATCTATTGCAGCCAGCACAGAGGGTTATGATCAGTGAGAACCTTAAACTCTGCATGCCACAGATACTATTTCAAGGCCTTTTTTGCCCATTTTAATGTTAAGCATTCCTTCTCTTCTGTTGAATACTTCCTCTCCCTTTCATGAAGTTTGTGACTGATGTATATGACTGGGTGCTCCTCACTTTTCCTTGTCTGAGAAAGGACTACACCAATGCCAGTATCAGAGGCATCAGTGTGCACTTCAAGCGAAAGAGAAAAATCAGGACTGATCAAGACGGGGAATGAACATAGGGTCATTTTAATGTTTAAAAAAGCCTCATCGCATTCCTTGGTCCATAGCACTTTATTGGGACATTTTGGTAGGTCTGTCATTGTATGGAAGATGCCTTAGATTAGGGATTATTTTGGTAGCTAGGTGCTGGACTTGTTCAATTAGGTTGATGTCTATTTTGAGATAAGGGTTCCAGAAAGGGGAACAGAAATCAAGATGCGGCCTAATGTAAGATCTGTACAAGGGGATGATAATGTGTTCACTTTTGTCAACAAAGGTATGCTTGATGCAGTTTAGTATCTTATTAGATGTATAGGCTAGATTTTTTACAGTGCCCACTGGCAGAAAGTGAGTTTTAATAATGATCCCTAAATCCCTTTCCTTGGTTACTGGAGTTAGTGTTTGGTTTTCTAGTGTGTATTTTAATTGTTGGTTGTTGTTTTCTATGTGCAAAATGACACTTTTTTTTATATTAGGTGACATTTTGTTATTCTTTGCCCATATTGCTATTTTTTTTAGGTCGTTGGCTAATGATTGTTGTTTTTCTGCAGTGTCAGCCTCTCCACCTAATTTAGTATCATCAGCAAATTTGTCAAGGTGGTTCCTAATGCCACTGCCTATGTCACTAACAAAAGTATTGAACAGAGTTGGTCCAAGGACCAAGGACTGAACCCTGTGGAACACCACTACTGACTTCACTAAAGGGTGAGAGGTGAGTACCAACTCTTACCTGCTGGGTCCCTAAGTCAGTTATCAATCCATACTACTATCTGTAAACTAAGTCCTATATCTTTGAGTGTATCAATTCAGGGTGAGGGACCTTGTCAAATTATTTTGCAAAGTCCAAGAGGATTTCATCAACTGGTGTTTTATTGTCAAGACTACTACTGGTATGATTATAGAAAGTGACCACATTTGTAACACTGGAATGGCCTCTGGTGAATCCATGTTGGTATTTGTCATGGTATAACAGTATTTCTAATTCCATCTCAATTCTGTTTTTAATGAGCTGTTCCATTCTTTTACTTAGGATGGAAGTCAGGTTAATTATTCTATTTGTTTGATGCATTTTTTTGTAGTGCTCGATATATATGGAAATTTTAATTATGTAAATACCTAGATGGTTTGCCTTCATTATATTTATTCTTATGCTGGAATTGTATCTTTCCTTTAAGCTCTCAATAAAATAAAATTTAAAAAGAAATAGAAGACCCGTGCAGCTGTTTTTTTTCCGCGGGTCAAAGAACTCATTTCTCTCATGACAAAAAGTTGGAAATTTTAAAATGGAAAACCTCCAGGCTACAGTTTCTATACACTTCATTAATGAGTGGTGGTGCTACACCTTTAAATGCTAACTATAAAAGGAAGCAGCTAGGTAGTGCCCACACATGCTCTATGGCTAAGCGCTGAGGTGCAAAACATTAGTATTTGTCATTAGAGATGCAGTGAATTTAAAATCCACCTGCGAAGTGAACGCAAAGTGGCTACTTCACATTGACACTTTGCTACATGGAGTGCCCCATAGAAAAGGCTCACTTCACCTTGTTATTATTACTTCGCATTGTCATTCCACTTTAAACAGGAAGTAAGGCAGAGTGACAATGATACTGGCAGCAACCCACCCACACAGTCACCAGAATTAATGCGCATTCCCAAAGTGCTGCTGTCTTGTGTCCAGAAAACTCCCCGGTGCTGATGAAGTGAAATGAGAGCATAACAAGAAATGCAGTCTCCCAGAATTAATGGCACACTCAGTCATGTGTGCAGTGGTCACACACAGAGTCACCAGAATGAATGTGCATCCCCAAAATGCTACTGTCTTGTGTCCAGAAAATTCCCCAGTGCTGACAAAATGAAATGAGAGCATAACAAGAAATGCAGTCTCCCAGAATTAATGGTGCACTGCAAATGCACAGACAGACAGATTAAGATTGCACGGCGCACTCAGGGGTTGCATACGAAAAGGCACAACAACAGCTAACTAGTGCACACAAGTCACAAATCAAAATCTGGAAAGGAATACCTTTTGCCAGTTGGGAGATTAGTGCACGGCAGTAACAATCCACTACCAGAAAAGATGCCGCAAAGCAGTATAAAAAATTCATGCAGGTGTGGTGGATAGCAGATTCACAATCACACTGCTGCAGTTACTCTATGGCACAATAAAAGGTGTCTGGTCACGTGATGCAGAGCAACTTATGGCGGCATAGTCGTTGATCTCTCCCACCGACCAGCCAAATTTTGGACCATTTCATTGTTTTTTGTGGCCTTTCTGCCCAACCCGAGCCACTCACCAACTTTCGCTATCCTCTACTTGTGAGTCTGCATAGTCTTTGTGATTAAACCGCATCAGGAGTGTCCCAGTTCCGAGCTGATCATGGAGGCCGAAATGAAGCCTGCAGGGGTTAAACACACGCTGCCAAACACTCCAGAGAAAGCCCCGAAGAAAATAAAGACACAAAGTGCCGGTCAAGGAGCCAAAACTAACCCCGCCAGCTCTCCTTCCAATCCTCTCACGGAGGACTGGTTTTTATAAGAGTTAATCCTGTTCCAGGAAACGCTTCAGGATATCTCGGCCGAACTTAAATCTATGCGCAGCGACCTTGCCTCACTCACTACCAGGGTAGGGGACACTGAAGCTAGAACCAGCTCGCTGGAAACTTGGAGAGTTAAAATGGACCCCGAAATAGTATCCCTCAGGCAACAAATTGCCAAACTCCAGCTGAAAACAGAAGACCTTGAGGGCGTAGCAGATGGAACAACATTCTAATCCTGGGCTTAACAGAAGCTGAAGAAGGTGCAGACACCCTGGGCTTTGTACAAAAACTATTGGTCAAGATAATGGGTCCCTCTCCCTTCAATCCTCATTACCATATTGAGAGGGCACATCGGTCCTTAAAACCTAAACCCCCACCTGGTACCCCCCCCAAGGCCGATAATTATTAAATTGCTCAGCTACTTAGAGAAGCAACATATTCTGAATAAAGTCAGAGACCTTCAAATGATTTCCTGGGAAAACCACAAGCTGAGGATCTCCCAAGACCTACCATTTGAAACTCAGCAAAAAAGGGAGGCTTTCCATCCGATGGTGACCAAGTTGATAGCACCCGGTATTCGGTTCTGGATGGGCTACCCGGCCAAGTTTCAAGTACTGCTGGAGGGTGTATGGTTTCCATTTGATAGCCCGGAACAAGCTAAAGAAATCCTATCCCAAAAGCTGCCCAGCCTGTTTAAAACTGGATGAACTGTGTACTTTTAAAATGGTTTTAAATGGTTTTGCTTACCAGTTGTGGGTGTTGGTTTCCTAGTGGCACCTGCTCTCCCGGTGGTTTTGGAAGGATGAGCTCTGTGTTGTTTGGGTATGGTGGGTGATGGTTGGATTCCGGGCGAGACCTGAGAACTGGGCTGGGTAAATGTGAGCCTCTTCATTAAGCTCTGAAGAGGAGGGGGGTAGGAACCTTCCCTTCATTAACGGGTTCCGTGGGACTGCTTTCTTGGCGGACCACCTGGTCCTGGATATATGGTTCCCCCTCTCCCTTCCTGCATTACGGTGGTCACACATAAAGTTATGAACTATATTTTTTTTTCTTTTACATGCCCGAGGACACACCAGGACGTTCCATATGCCTCCACATGCCTACAATTATTATTTTGAATGCAGAGCCCCTGGTTTTGATCTAAGAGTGATGGTATTCAGGTACAGTGTGACCGATCTTTGTTTTGAATGGCTTGGTTAGGCCATGTTAACCTACCACTTTTACATTATGTATGGCTAAATCCCACAAAACCTCTGAAGGCTGTGGCTGGGTTTGGGGGGGGATGCTTTGACTGCGCTAGCTTTGGGCAGACTGCCTCATAGCCTGTGATGTAGGGAGTGGGCAGCAGCACCCAAAAGATCATTTTTTTTCTATCTGCCCTGGCTGATTGCAGATGTATTAATGTTCAGAGTTGGTGTTTTTTTTGGGCAGATGTTTTCTTTGTCTATGCTTGGGTATGCTAGCCCTTAGGGTTGGTCCTCATACAACCCTCATGATCAGCCAAGATGTGTGTTATTGATCTTAGGGGATCATTTGTAAATAGTTTATGGGGGCTTAGATGTAGGTAGGGTTAATGTTAAATGGGGAAGGGGGTGGGGTGTACTTTACCTCCTGGGCTAAATAGCTATGTAATGCTGTTTCTTGTGTTTAGATTAAATAATGTACACTCTTATGTTCTAAACCGGGGGGTTGGACTGCTGTTAATTGTTACCTTTTGTGGGGTTGGGGGGTTGGGGGCCTCGATGAGTGCCATACACTTTTGATGACATTAGTAAGGTTTTCGTTCCAGGGTCCCTTTAAGCGTAGTACCACACCAAATGGCTAGGAGGTTGATTAAATTTGCCAGCTGGAATGTCAGAGGAGTCAAGAACCCCACTAAAAGACTTCAAGTTCTCTACAACTGTAATTTACTATATGTGGACATAATTTTCATCCAGGAAACGCATCTGGCCGCCTCAGAAGTTAAAGGACTGCATAGATTGGGTTTCTCTCAGATATTCACAGCTTGCGGCTCGAATGCCAGCAGAGGGATAGCCATACTAATCAGGCAACATATCACGTTTGTAGTGTAGGATAGCATTACTGATCAAGACGGCCGTTTTGTTCTGGTCAAGGGCCTCCTTAATAACACTAATGTGGTCTTAGGTGCAATATACGCTCCAGTTGGAGGAGACCCTCATTTTCTAATATCCTTGGCAGACAGTTTAAGTAGATTTCCGCCCTCCCTTCTTATTCTAGGTGGGGACTGGAATATAGCTCCATCCAATGAGATGGACAAAACCTATAAGCCTGTGAAACCTATGTACCCATCTCAACAGGCTCTTATCGACTTTATGCATCTGTTAGGATTATGCGACCCTTGGCGCCTGCTTAACCCTGACAGACACAGCTTTTCCTTTTATTCCCAAATTCATCGAATGTGGTCAAGGATTGACTACATACTAATTAGTTCTACCCTTCTGTGTAATACACAGTAAGTAAGTATAGAGCCAATAGTTATCTCAGATCACTCTCTGGTATGGATCACGGTTTCCCTCGGACCGCAGGGGCAGAGAGATGCATCCTGGAAATTAAACACGCAAATTCTGAAGGAAGACCACACAGTTTCCCTGATCAAGAACAAAATCCTATCCTTTTTAGAATGTAATCAAGGGTCTGTACATAGAGAGGACATACTCTGGTGCTCTCTTAAATGTGTTATTAGGGGTGAATTCCTGAAAGTTGCTTCCCATAGGAAAAAGGCAAGAGAGGCCAAAACTGCTTTACTGACCAATCAGCTCAGGACTGCCGAGGATGATTACCTTCACTCTAATTCTCAAAAGGACCTGTAAGCCCTAATCAAACTTAGGAGTGAGTTTAATGACCTGAAGAGAGAGAAAGTAGAGTATGCCATGCTCAAAACCAAGTCCCGCTACTTGGATCAAGGAGAAAAACCCGGAAGACTCCTAGCTCTTAGACTGAGGGAGATGGAGAGCTCACGACTGATCCCGGCTTTAAATTCTCAAGATGGCTCTATTAAAACCCTACCTAGGGATATCACCCAAATTTTTGAATCTTTCTATAGGGAGATATATGGCAAAGGGGCCTCTAACCCACCCTCACACAAGATAGAGCAAATTTTAGACGGGGTTAATCTCCCAGCTCTTTAGGTACACCATGGCGATACCTTATCCTCTCCCATCACCTTATCTGAGGTAGAGGATGCAATTAAGGATCTGCCCTTGGACAAAGCTCCCGGTCCTGATGGTTTCCCCCCAAATTTTTATAAGGTTTTTAGCAAGGAGCTATCCCCTCTTCTTCTGAAATTATATGAATACATGTTTTCTTCAGAATGTCTTGACCCCTTCCTTTTAGAGGCCACAATAATTTTAATTCCGAAGCCAGATAAACCTTTATTGGATCCAGCTAGCTATCGCCCAATCTCACTATTAAATTATGATATCAAAATACTGTCCAAAATCCTTTCCCTTAGAATCAAGAGGATCTGGCAACACTTGTTGAGCCCGGAGCAGGTGGGCTTTGTCCAGGGCAGATCAACAGCGGACCACCTGTGAACCCTATCCCATGTTTTTCAAATGGCCCAAAGTTCACAGTCTCCCATGATTCTAGTTGCACAAGATGCAGAAAAGGCCTTCGACAGGGTGAACTGGGACTTTGTATGGGCTACTTTGAAAAGAATGGGCTTTCTGGCTACCTTTATGCAGTGGATCAGGACTATTTATAAGGCACCCTCAGCTAAAGTATACTGTAATGGTGTTTTCTCCTCTCGCTTTCCTCTGTGTTCCAGCACGTGTCAAGGATGCCCCTTATCCCCTTATCTATTTAATTTGTATTTAGAGCCCCTGTTAGTTAGTATCAAAACCTCAACCTGGGTCACAGGCTGCGTTATCTCTCAGATCCCAATAACACTGTCGGTCTTTGCGGATGATATTTTACTGCACCTTACTAACCCAGAATTATCCTTAACACAAGCACTGCAAATCATTGAACGCTTTGGTCAGGTGTCAAACTATAGACTGAATTTATCTAAATCTGTTATTTTCCAATTAAACTCCCTTACCTTTCAGGATGACTTTATTCAGTTTGGCATGAGGTGGTCTCCAGTCTCATTCAAGTATTTAGGTATGTACCTTGCTCGTGATCCGGAAATGATTCAAAAACTCAACTTGGATGATTTGTTGATAAAGATCCAGCGGGATCTAGGCCAGTGGCAAAGTTTACCAATATCCCTATGGGGGTGCATTAATATTGTTAAAATGAATGTATTACCCCGGATTTTTTATCCCCTTAATCTATTAAATATCTGGCTCCCCAGGATGTACTTTAAACAAATACACTCGGCATTATCTAATTTTATCTGCAAGGGCAAACAACCCAGATGGGCCATTCTTAAACTCAATGCAACGAGGGATAAAGGTGGCCTCCGTCTACCCAATTTCTTATTATACTATTGGGCTAGCCACTTATATAAATTAGGAAAATGGCTAGTCCCTCAGTCTAGTCCATCCCAACCAATTTGGCTCCAATTAGAGATTAAAATGCTGTGCCAATACAATCTGCAACCACCCTACATTTTCTGTTACTCCCCCTCCTTATTACCTGTAGCCATCCAGGAATCTACTATTGGGCTCTCTATTAAAATTCTTTCTCAATGTTGGAGTTTTTTCAAAATTCCTCATACCAGAGACCTGACACAACCTCTCATTCTGAACCCCAATATTAAAATCGGGGGCAAATGTTTGACATCGGAGTGGCTCCCACAAATCCAGGACTCATTGGTGGAATCTCTGTATTCCAATGGCTACCTTCTTTGTTCGGAGGATATTTTATCCTCCTTTAAAATCCCCCAGAAGCATATTTTTAAGGTCTTTCAATTGAGACATTTAATAGCTAAGTTATTTGGCCCTGTATATTCTCCTTCCAAAATTAGGCCCTACTTGGAAAAGATCCATGATGCCGTTGGCAAACCTCACGGTACAGCTAATATCTATGCCTACTTGCTGGATACCCTGCTTCCTAATGCCCTGGAAGGTTTTAAAATCTGGTCAACTTCTATATCGGATTCTCCCCTTCCCTGGGAATCGATATGGAAGGATGTATATAAATATCTTTCCCAGGATAATCTCAGACTAATCCAATACCACATTTTGAATAACCTCTATTATGCTCCAGTTAAACTATTTAAATTTGGCAAACTCCAAAAATCTAATTGTACGCGTTGTGGTAATACTGAAGGGAATTTGTTGCACATCCTTTGGGAATGTGACAGGATAGCACCCCTCTGGAACCAGCTGTGAAATAATCTAGACCCGCTCTTGGAGTTAAAGGAACTCTTTACTAAGGAAGTCTGTATCCTAGGAATTTATTCCAACATTGAAGTGAAAGAACGTAGGTATTATATGGCATTGATTTCTATTGTAGTCAAAAAATTGGTCCTTAGAGATTGGTTAGACCAAAACTTTATCACATACTCGGACTGGCTCAAAGAGATGTCCCTGTGCTTTAATACAGAGAAGTTAATTGCCAGTTCTAGAAATTGGCTATCTTCCTTTAACCAAAAATGGGGTAAGCTAAATGCCCTATATCTGAAATAATCAACATATAAGATGAACCCCTGACATTCGAGGCTAAAACTACCTCCTTGGGATTGTCACTGCTAGCTGGTGCTACTTCCCCAATATCCTTCTCCTTGGAAACAGTCCCCCGTTAGGCATGGCATCATCGGGGTGGGGAAAAGTGGTAGGGGTTTAGGTTGGGTTTGTTTTCTTTCTTGCTCTTGTGTTTTTTTGTGGTATCCCTTTAACCCTTAGAGCTTTGTTTACCTACCAATTGTATTTTACTTGATCCGTGTATTTTATGATTAAGCAGTTTTCCTGATGTATTGTTGGCTTTATACATAACTCAATAAAAGAGATAACTTTTTTAAAAAATAAATAAATAAATAAAAGGCGTCTGATTTAATGGCACGCATCGCACACACACTCACACATACACTACAAGTACTGCATAGCAAATTGAAAACCTTTAGTAATATAACCAAATGTTTTAAACAGACAAATTATACACTGTTGCACCACAACAATCAGCAAAAAAAATTTCAAGAATTACTGAAAATATAACCGAGTGTACATTATTCAATGGCAAGAAAATTTCCTGGTCTCTGATTGGTCAGTCTTGGGCTGGACCTGTGATGTTATTCCAGCACAACATCACGGGTCTAGTCTCAGTTTCACTGTGAACCTGTAAATGAGCTATATGAGCAAGATGACCTCTTTTTTTGCATCTCCTCTTAAGAAACAAAAATATTTTTCCACACTAAAAAACATTCTTTAAAATTATTTTTTATTTTATATATAACAACGAGCCATTGTATAATAGCAATAATACCCTCCAGGGTATGTGTCATTTGGGATAATGTCACTCCTCAGGTATTGGACGCATTCAGCCTACTGCCTTGTGCCCAACCACCTGAGGTGTGATGTTACCCCAGCACAACACACACCCTGTCGGGCATTATTGCTTAATTAACACAGTTATACAAGAAAAATATAACCAAAAGAGAAAGACTGCTTTTTTTCTCCCAGTTAATGTACCTACACCAGAAATATGCTCCTCCCCTAAAGCACATTTCACAGTACACAGACTGACTGTTCTAAATTAACATTCAAAATCCACACACAACAATAATCACTCGATGGTATGAGCACAGAAGGGTTTCCTACAATCGATGTATTAAATTTTGAGCAAACAAAATGACTCAAAAAGGCATTTTAAACAGCTTTTAGAGGTTTTGAATCGCAGATCTCTGAGAGCAAACTGTCTCCAGCTACCATGACACACACACTACCCAGGCCAGAACGGAGGCTGTGCAGAACAATCTAGAGCCCATGTGACCTGCAATCTCATGAATCACTGCAGAATTTCATTTGGAGCTCAATTACAAGGCGAAGTGAGGCAAATTACATTGATTTCAATGTACTTCACCTTAAAATTGGTGGAGAAGTGGTTTGGGGAAGGCGGAATAACATAAAGTCATTGGTTTCAATGGACTTCTCGTTCCTCATTAAGAAGCGCAGTACTCCGCTTCACATTGTGGAGTACTCCGCGGGTTCTGCGTTACTCCATAGTACTGTAACTCACTTGCTGTAAAGAAAGGAACGCGAATGCCTACAGCTGTACTTCTCCAATGAGCTGCAGCACAAAACTCCCTGACTTAAAAACACATATTAATGAGTACAATGGTGGGGTGGTGAAGCCTGGAGAAATATTACAAAACAGGCTTACAATACATCCAAGTAACCAGGAAAAAAATGAATGTTGTGATTCGTGACGTGATCGTGAATCATGATTTGTGACTACATTTGTGACCATGATAATGAAGAATGTGATTCGGTGTCGATGGTGTGAGATAAGCAGTATGAAACTGTATTGGGAACGCGAATGTCTACGGCTGTACTTCCCCGATGAGTTGTAGCTTAAAACTCCCAGACTTAAAAACACGTATCAATGAGTACAATGGTGGGGTGGTGACGCCTGGAGAGATACTACAAAACAGGCTTACAATGCATCCAAGTAACTAGAAAAAAAATTTAGGTTGTGATTCGTGACGTGATTCTGAATTGTAATTTGTGACTGCATTTGTGACCATGATAATGAAGAACGTGATTCGGTGTCGATGGTGTGAGGTAACCAGTGTGAAACTGTATTGGGAACGAGAATGCCTATGGCTGTACTTCCCCAATGGGCTGTAGCTTAAAACTCACAGACTTAAAAACATGTATCAATGAGTACAATGGTGGGGTGGTGAAGCCTGGAGAGATACTACAAAACAAGCTTACAATACATCCAAGTAACTAGTAAAAAAATTAATGTTGTGATTCATGACCTGATCATGAATCGTGACTTGTGACTGCATTTGTGACCATGATGATGAAGAACGTGATTTGTATCATGAGTGACTCGTGATGATGGTTCTGACTTAAAAACGCATATTAATGAGTACAATGTTCATGAAGAATTATGCACCACACCTGTCCAGCACTCTGAAGGGAAGCCAAATAAACAACTATGACTTAAGTTACAGATGGAGATTGGGCCCTAAAGAGATGCAAATGCACAGACAAATTAAGATTGTGCTGCGCACTGAAGAGATGCAGACACAATGACACAACACCTAACCAGTGCTCACCATCAGAAATTCAAATCTGGAAAAGAATACCTTTGTCAGTTGGGGCGGGCCGCGGGGGGAGGGGGGCAGTGTACTGCTGCAGTAACAGTCACTAGTACTAGTACCAGTAAAGATACCACAAAGAAGTACAAAGATCACACAGCTGCAGTGGATAGCAGGTTCACATTGCTGAAATTATTATGTGGCACAATAAAAGGTGTCTGATTTGATGATACACATACTCACACACACATTAAGTATTGCATAGCAAATTGAAAACTTCAGTAATATAACCACATATTTTAAACAAACTAAAATTATGCACTGCTGCAGTAACAGTCACTAGTACTAGTACCAGTAAAGATACCACAAAGAAGTACAAAAATCACACAGCTGCAGTGGATAGCAGGTTCACATTGCTGAAATTATTATGTGGCACAATAAAAGGTGTTTGATTTGATGACACACGTCACACACATACTCACACACACACTAAGTAATGCATAGCAAATTGAAAATTTCAGTAATATAACTACATATTTTAAACAAACTAAAATTATGCACTGCTGCACCACAACAATCAGCAAAAAAATGACAAGAAATATTGAAAATATTGCCTTGTGTACATTAACACAGTTATACAAGAAAAATATGACCAAAACAAAAAGCACTGTCTTTTTCTCCAAGTTAATCTACCTACACCACAGATACGCCCCTCCCCCAAAGCACACTTCTACTGTCTCTCAGTACAGACTGAATGTTGTACATTAACATTCAAAATCCATACACAAACAATAAACACTCGATGATATGAGCACAGGAGGGTTTCCTATAATCGATGAACTAAAGTTTCAGCAAAAAAAAAATGACTCAAAAAGGCCTATTAACAGCTTTTAGAAGGTTTGAATCACAGAGAGCTCTCACAGCAGATTGTCTCCTACAGTTTCCTACACGCACTACCCCAAACTGAGGCTGTGCAGAACAATCTAGAGCCCATGTGACCTGAAATCCCATAAATCACTGCAAAATTCGCCTTTGGAGCTTAAAAACAAAGCAAAGTGAGGCTAAGTACATTGTTTTCAATGTACTTCACCTAAAGAATTGGTGAAGTAGTGGTTTGGGAAGGCAGAGTAACACAAAGTCATTGTTTTCAATAGATTTCGCGTTACCCTTTATAACGCAAACTACTCCACTTCACGTTGCAGAACACTCTGCAAATTCACCTTCACTCTGCAAATCACTTCACAGAGCGAATTGGGGCCACTTCACCCATCACTATTTGTCATCCATGATGGCGTACATTTCTTGTAAGCAGCCACGGCTTGGTTTGAGCATCTTTCATGTGTGTAGTTTTTTGATTGTTCAGTCTGTTTTGCTATCATTGGCACCAGGTGTCTTGAGGTGGTGGCCCTATTTGTTCTCCTCTGATAACCAGGGATAAATTGACAAGTCTGTGATCCATTTCTGAAGAGGCAGGCTACAAATTTACCATTTCTAAAGCAAAGTGTTCTCAGCTGTAACAAAAGGGGAGGGTCATTCGCTCTAGTGGGATTCGGTCCTAGAGGTTGCAGCTGGGTAATGGGAGCATGCCAAGGTAATCCTTTCAGACATCTGAAGGGTTGTGAAAACTGGTAGTAGTCCAGACTGAGTTCTGGGACAGAACCAGTCTGTAATGGTGACATATCATTGTTTTCAGTTGGGTTCATATATATCCAGGTTAACCCAGAGGAGATGCAGTATAACAATTTTTAGTTGCGTCTAGCTTTCACTCATTTTTTCATTGTCTTTATGCAGGATTGCCCAGCTGAAATGACATCTTGTTTTCAGTTGGATACTGCTTTTACCTATTCTTACAATGCCTTTAACCAAGACAGCCCAGTTAAGATTCAATAAGTATGATGCCCAACATTGTTACATTCCAGCAGCCAGTGCTGACAATTGATTTTTTTATTGTTATATTTTATTTTTTCTTTCTTTATTTGCACAGGTTATTTATTTATTAATTTGTTTGTTTCTATATACATGTTTGCCCCCTGATCACCCTTGGCTTGCCTTCTTCCATCTGGTCCCTCAGTCCTGTCACCTGGCTTCTCTGGGACTTACCTTTACGCTGACGTCCAGCTTTCTGGACTGTGGTAAGGTGCCTGGTCACCAGTGTGGGGCATGCAAAGGACCGGACTTCATCTTGCAGCCAAAGGGGGGTTTTCTGCCTTTGACTGTTGGTTTCCCCTAGGGCCCAGACTGTGCAGTGCATGGGCGGGTGAGCTCCTCCTCGGTGGAGATGTCTTAACACATCTAGCTGTGGCCCTACATACAGACACACCCAGACCAGTACTGCCACCCAGAGATCTCCAGGTGGCATTATTGCAGCTGGTTGTGGCACCACTCCCCTGAGGGATGACAGCTGTACTTAGGATGCTGAATCCTCCCTCCCCACAGCTTACTGTCATGTGAACTGCATCCATTTCTGAACCTGGGTTACCAGCATGGCAGGAGATTAGGTGCCAGCATCTCAGCCCCCACACCACTAAACCAGCTTGTTTGTTTGTTTACAATGTTGTGACTGTGATAGACATGCTGAGCTGGCACTTGTTTCCTGGTGTAACCTTTGGAAAGGTTAGAAGAGTGAATAAAACAGTAAAACAATTCAGGGAGAACAGCGAGTGCATATACAGAACAATAAGATGTGTAAAGTACCATCAGCTATTTACAGAACATCAAACAAATCAAGCTTATACAGTGCAAAAATGTAAAATGTACCTTTGTTCATAGACCTTAATAATAAAATATGAAGAGCTATTAGAAGACTTAGAGATGGGTGACAGTGTAAGATAGTAGAAGAGGGAGAATCATAAGTGGCTTGCTGCAGGTGCAGTTTTAAAAAGCAGAAGTGGATTGAGTGACTGGAGAGAGGAATAGAGTCTGGCTGGGATGTTCACATAGCAGTGTATTTAAGTTACCACTCCATTAGGAGTGGACTTGTTTCTGTGCTGTACCTCCAGGATCTGTAGCCATTCCTGTCGTCCTAAGTCTTGTTATTTCCAGGTCACATGGTTTGCTTGCTGCTTTAAAGTTTTGCCACTACTCCTCCTTGTTCTGCACTGCACCTCTTCTGGCTATATACACCAATCTACTGATCTAGTCCATTAGGTCTTGCAACTGCTCCTTGCTAGGCTGTGATTCCCACCATTCTTATACTCCAGGACCAACTAGCCTTGTCACTCATTGTTAATCTGTGTTGTAAACTGCCCTCATCCTGGGGTGTTCCATTTGGTCCTCCAACTTATAAGTAATTTTTCTGGAATTCTTCTACTTTGAGACCTTATTTATTTAGTTTTTGTTGACTGGGTAAGTGCACTAGACAAAGTCTGTCTATTTTCAGGCATGACCCAGATGAGGGGATACAGATGAATGCCAACTGACCTTGAACCAGATGAAGCTGTTGGTGGTATTTTTAGTGAATGTTTAATGCTGACGTTCTGTCTCTACACAAATTACTTGGTGACCCACTGCTTGATGACACACGCCTTCCACTTGATGTGGCCAGTAAGCTTGGGAGAGGAATGCTCACCTTCCCACTAGCACCTCTGGGTTAGTCAATGGTTTCTACTCCTATGCCATCGCCACTGTTGTTGCAGTGCCACAAATGGGTCTTCTGGTCACCTTCTGCTGCCCAGGACCCTCCGGCCTGCAGTAGGATTTGGTCATCCCCTTTCTACTAATTCCCTTGTCACCCTTCTTGCTGTCAACCCTGCTGTCACTGATACTCATCATGTGGCAGCCATGGGCACATGCTGCATGTAATGCTCCCTACAAAGAGTAAATTCCCTGCTCTCTATAGGGGTTCCTGCAGTGGTGAAGCCTCGGTGCCACTTACTCCTGGGTGTGACACACTGACATTGGCAATGTTTGCCCAGCACCCAGCCGCCTGATCCCAAACCCATCAGCCTGCCCCTAAATCCAGGCTGCCGGGATGTCTAGTCAATCAGGTAGACACATGCAGTTTTTGTGACTGTACAACTTTATGCAGGATACCCTGTTTGAGCAGTGACATTTAGTTACAGCTAGGATGACTTCAGTACAGAAAATTTACTTGGTTATGATCACACTCACTGACTTAGAGGCTGTAGTGGGATTTGAACATGCATGTTCCAGTTTTACAGTTAATGATCTAACCACTGCCCTACACTGTGTTTACCAGTTCATAGCTATTTATATTGTAGTTTAAAAACTTACAGCAACACACACACACGCACGCACGCACGCATGCACACACACACACACACACACACACTCTTACAAAAATACACACACACACATACAGTATGCATGGTTGATCTTTCGATACACAGAGATATGGCAATTTAACAGAGATTTAATGATTTTTTGTAAATGACATTACGTGATCATGGATGTACAGTAGATATGCAATCATGGATGCACAGTATTTTAACAGAAGAAAAATATTTAACGGGAAGAGCTGCATACAGCAAACTGTAAGGAAAATCTAATTTAATCATTGGAGCCATATAGATTTAAAACTTAAACAATGTACAATATGTACTAGGAAATAAAACGAAGCAGACAAAAACTGATTATCATTCACTTTGTTAACAGATACATTCTCTAAATTGTGTAAACAAAGAAAACATCAGAAGAAAACTGTTTTAAATATTTGATTAAACAAACAGGCCTACACTATCAATTATTTATGGGATGGCAAATCACATATGTCCACATTCACACAGACTAAGTACTGGAGACACACAGCAGTAAATTATTAATTATTCCTGTTTTACAGTGCTATGATGGTAAAGGGCTTGGGGCAGAGTTTAATAAATTAGAGACAAACTGAAGGAAAAACATTTAAGGTCAGACTACAATAAATCACAGAGACACATAAGTGCAGACAGGCAAAGATAATTCTCACTGGACATGTTTACCCTCTAGTGCTGCAATCAGAGAAGAGACTTGGGCTGCAGTGCAATCATGTCCTTTCTGAGCTCTGACTGACATGTTACCTACAGAAGCCGAGCAGCATAGCAAGATAAAGTTGCTGCTCCGATTTCTGATGTGGATACTGTTTCCCAGTCCTTTGATGAGCCTGCCAGATCATAGCTTGGTGAATGGCTTGTCAACCTTCCAGGGGTGGGAGACACCTGGCTTAAGACAACTGGCAACAGGCCAAGAAAAGAGTTGGACTCCTTCACAGTGATGGCACTGCGTGAGTCACCACAGGTTGGGTGGTGTCTGTACAGTCAGTTACCTGGTGAAACATAGAAACATAGAATTTGACTGCAGATAAGGACTGCTTGGCTCACCTAGTCTACCAATTTCTGTACCCACTTGATAAGCTGCAGATCTTAGTTAAATCAAATCAAATCAATTTTATTTACATGGCACCTTTCAAATTATCAAGGCTCATCACAGAACAATTAAAATGGTTATAGCGTAAATCACATGCATTATAAATAGTATAAAATGGGGAAAATAAAACAGTATTCCAATTATTCCCCAAATGCCTGGATCCAAAAAAAGGTTTTTAAGGCCTTTTTAAAACCCTCCACAGTCATGCACTCTCGTATCTGACGGGTTAAAGAATTCCAAAGGGAGGGGGCCCCGTGCATAAATGCACAAGCCCCAGAAGATTTTAAACAAACCCTTGGAATCTCTAGCAACGCAGGCAATTGCCTAGGGCAGTAAGGGACCAGGAGTTCTTTCAGGTAGACCGGACCCTGTCCGTATAGGGCTTTGTAAGTCAGAAGACCGAATTTGAAGGTGATTCGCCACTGTACTGGCAGGCAGTGCAGTTCACGCAGCACTGGAGACATATGACAGGACCAAGAGGTTCCTGTCAATAATTGGGCTGCTGCATTCTGCACCAGCTGCAAGCGGCGAATATCCACCCCCGGAAGCCCTAGATATAGGGCATTGCAGTAATCCAAGCACGAGGATACAAAGACATGGACCAACACAGGAAGGTCACCGGATGGAACTAGATGCTTGACTCTGGAGATAGTTCGCAGGTGGTAAAAAGAGGATCTGACGACGGCCGACACCTGCGAACGCAGTGTCAGTTCATCATCAAATATTACCCCCAGGTTTCAGCACCTGTTTGGAGGTCAGAAGTGGCAAACCCCCAAGAAAAAGTCCAGAGGGTGACCTCACTGCCAACCCCACTATCCAGCAACCCGGTTCCACTACCAGCCTTTTCCGAGTGCAACCTCAGCCAGTTCAAACTCATTCACTCCTGAATTTCAGTGAGGCAGTTGTTAAATTCTGAGAGGGCTCCATCCTGGTCAGGCGTGAAAAAAAAGGAAGAGTTGGGCATCATCAGCATAGCAGTGAAACCTCAGCCCATACCTTCTTACAATGTCTCTCAGAGGTAGCATGTACACTGTGAACAACATGAGGGACAGCACCAACCCCTGAGAAACCCCACATGACAATGGAACTGGGTCAGAGGAATAAATCCCTGACACCACTCTCTGAGTTCTTCTGGTGAGGAAAGATGAAAACCACCTGAGGACTGTACCTGACAGACCACAGATGAACCTTAAGTGGTCGAGCAGAACCCCATGGTCCACAGTGTAAATGCTGAAGAGAGATCGAGGAGAACCAAGATAGAGTGGTTCTTCTGATCTCTAGCCATCAGGAGATCATTGAGCATCCAAACCAGCGCAGTCTCAGTAAAATGCCTCTTTTGAAAACTGGACTGGAGAGGCTCATAGACATAATAGATGGTCAAATGGTTCTCCAGTTGTATGGCCACTACTTTCTCGATCGCCTAACCCATAAAGGGGAGGTTCGAGATTGGTCTGTAGTTTGCATGGCAGTCTGGGTCCAAAGAAGCTTTCTTCAGGAGTGGTGTCACCACCGCCTCCTTCAGGGAGCTAGAAAACTCACCTGTTTCCAAGGAGCACCAGACTATCCATGCTAGGACCAGGCCAAGAATGTCACCACAACCCAAAATTAGGGTAGTTGGTCCCAGATCCAAACTACAGCAGGTAGGGCGCATACCCTGGACAATCCACATGATGTCTACAGGCTCAGGCTAGCTGAAGGTACTCCAGGAAAACTGAGGGACAGTGTCCAAACACCAATCTAGAGCCACGCCCATAGAGTGTGCTGGTTGGAGTACTGCCCTGATGTCAACCACCTTAGCCACAAAGGATCGAGCAAGCTCCTCGCACTCAACTTGCAAAAACGCTTTTTGGACCTGTAGACAGGCTGGGTTGCACAGTCTGTCCATGGTTCGAGAAAGCTGAGCCTGTTGATTCTGAACAGTCACAGTCTCCCCTGACAGGAACTCTGCCTTCTTACGGATGATTTTGGATTGATAGGCTTGATAATGGTCCATCAATCTGAGGTGATAGGCATCAAGGGCAGATTTCCACCAGCAATGCTCTAACCTTCACCCTAGTTGTTGCATCTCCCTCAAGAACCCATCAAACCAAGGGGACCAAGGGCGAAAGGAGACAGGACGAACTCAGACAGGAGCAATGACATCCAGGGCCATAGAAATGGCTGTATTATAGGCCACCACTAGGGCCTCAGGCTCACTGTTTGCCAATGGAAGAACCGATAGGTCAATCACCAACACCAGGCCTTCAGATCTTGTATTTTATAAAGGGCAGTAACTAACCATCTCCACAGGGGTAGGCCTAGAAAGGGGGGGCGCAAAGACTGAACAGCATGGTGTAGTGATAGGACCATCCGACTGGTTCCACCCCCAAGTCCAAGGCTTCAACCCCCAGGAGGAAGACCAAGTCAAGAAAATTACCATATTTATGGGTAGCAGTAGAAACAATCTGTGTAAGGCCAAGAGATGTCATCAGCTGGAGGAAGTGCTGACCAAATTGCGAGAGTTCGTCATCGATTCAGGCATTAGAGTCACCCAGGACCAACAGCCTATTTCTTCCCACCCCCACAAGAATTGCCTTATGTCTGTACCATGCATTCTTAAACTCCCCCATTGTTTTTGACCCCATGACTTCCTCAGGAAGGCAGTTCCATGCTTCCACCACCCTCTCTGTGAAAAAATACTTCCTCACATTACCTCTGAGCAGTCCCCCCTCTATCCTCCAATTGTGCCCCCTTGTTCCTGCACATCTCTTTTTCTGAAAGATGCTACCCTCTTGGAGTTTGTTGATTCCCTTGAGGTACTTAAAAGTTTCTATCATGCCCCCCTCTCCCTCCATTCCTCAAGGGTATACATATTAAGCTCCTGTAGCCTTTCCTCATGTGGCTTCTGTTGCAGACCCTGCACCATTTCAGTTGCTCTCCTCTGGACTGCCTCCATCCTGTCTATGCCCTTATGGAGATGGGATCTCTAGAACTGGACACAGTACTACAGATGGGGTCTCACCAACTGCCTGTACAGAGAGATAACAATTTCTTGTTTTTCACTGGTGATACCGCTCCCTGTAAATCCCAGTATCCCCCCAGCCATCCTTATTGCCTTCTCACATTGCTTGCTAACCTTTAGGTCATCTGATATGATTACCCCCAGGTCCCTGTTCATCTTCATGTTGGCTCGCGCTTGCACAACAGCCAACATCGTGTGGTAGTAGCAGATCTGGAGGCGTGGTCATTGTTGGGCGAATGCAGAGCACGCATCAGTAGGTGCGTCCCTCATTCCCCAATGAGGCAGCTGCAGGCTCTGACTTCAGGCATATGTCAAGTGGCCACCAGATCTAACAAAAGGTCCACTGCAATCATGCAGTGGCACAATAACATGCCCACCTGATGTGCCTGTCCTGGTGACAGCACCTGCAGAGTGCCCCAACCCACTTCTTTTGCCGGTGAGGGAGCCCACTCCCCGTCAGCATAATGACCCCCCTTCAATTCAAAATGTATGCCGAGGGGGTGCCCAATCCCCCCCTGGTATCATGCATTCCCCCAACAGTCTTTCTTTGCCAACAAGGGGCCCAGTCCCCATCGGCTTTAATCCCCCTTCCCTGTTTCTTTTGCCGATGAGGGAGCCCACTCCCCATTGGCATACTGTCCACCCCCTGCGTTTGTTGTGTACCGAGAGGGTACCCAATCTCCCTCGGCTCTTGTTTCCCCCCCTTTGGTATGTGCCAACGGGGTGCACAATCCCCCATCCACTATAGCATCCCCCCAAATCACTTAGGTGGCACGCCCAGCATGCCAAATCCCTGAAAAATAAAACTGTCCCATGATGTTCCTTTTTTTCTGTAAAAGAAAACAGGTCTCTCACTGTCTTCCTGCCCCTCCCACATCCCACACCCACCCACTGTACACCTTGCCTCCCACACCCCCCACCTCTACTTACCTCCGGACTCCAGTGCTATGATCTTCAGTGGGCCGGGAACATGTATGCACTCTTCAAAGCCGACCGCGAACTGAAGAAATGCCAGTAAGCTGTATAATGGCATAAATAGGTTTTTTTCAACTTTGGTGCATATCTCAGGCATTTTGGGGAATTTTGACACCAAATTTTCAACATGGGGTTATTGGCACCCTTCTTCATTAATTCGGTCACTGTCATGGTGTTATTCTGTCCCAAAAGGTGATTTTGCTGTCACTGCGAGGAATCACCTTTTGGGACTGATTAACGAAACAACAGTGCCACTGTTCATGGGGGGGGGGGTCTCAAAAAGCCTATGTTGCAAATTTGGAGGAAACAATAAAAAAAAAATGACTGTTTTATGGGCATGCGTTGCACAGTTTCCACACACTCTTGTAACTTCGTGAATTTGTAATATTTTCACTCCAGATTTTCAAAATTGCCATTTTTCCACACCTCCTCATGAACAGTACAGCTGTCATTTTAATATCCTTGCCAAAATGTGTTTTCACACTTCCGGAGCAGAATAGCACAGTCGCTGTGCGAAATCAGTTTTCGGGACAGTTTGAGGAAATGACGGTGACACCGTTCATGAGTAGGGGTCCTAAAATGCCTATGTTGAAAATCTGGTGACAAAAGTCCATAAAATTACTCTGTTACAAGTGTGCATTGTGCAGTTTCCACGCACCCTTGTAACTTCGCAAATTTGCAACATTTTCATGCCAGATTTTCAACACTGGTATTTTTTCACACCTCCTTATGAACAGTACAGCTATAATTTTTCACATCCTGCCCAAAATGTGTTCGCACTTGTGGCACACAATGGCGTGGTCGCTGTGGGAAATCAACTTTTGGGACAAATTAACAAAATTACAATGCCACTGTTCATGAGGGGAGGTCCCAAAATGCCTATTTTGAAAATGTGGTTAAAACAATCCCCAAAATATTTGGGTTACGGATGTGTGTTGCATACTTTCTATGCATGCTCATGACTTCACCAATTTTTAATATTTTCACTCCAGATTTTCAACGTTGCAATTTTTTTCACCTTCTCATGAACAATACAGTTGTCATTTTTCACATACTGCCCAAAATGTGTTTTCATCTCTGTGTTGCCAAATGGCATGGCCGCTGTGCAAAACTACCTTTCAGCTAACAAACTGATAGTGCCGCTCTTCATGAGGTGGGGTCACAAAAAGCCTATGTTGAAAATTTGGAGTGAAAATACCAACACACACCTATGGCATTAGGGTTTCCAACTGTAACTACCCACCCTGTAGAGACCTATAGGCATCAGGGGTGTGACTTGGGATCATTGGCTGTAATGCTCACACCATTCCACCCCCAACCCCCATCCCCACCCTGCAGCCACTGACAGGCATCGCGGTCTGCCTTGTAGTGTTCGGCCCTAAAGTTCACCCCATTCTCCTATACTGTGCCCACCTCATCATATTTCCTTATGGAACGGTGTAAGTATAAGGCCCAATGACCCCAAAACACACCACGATACTTGTCAGTGTCTGCAGGGTAGGGTGAGGTAGAATGGCATAAGCATTATAGCTGATGACCCAAAAGCACACCCCAATGCCTGTCAGTCTCTGCAGGGTGAGGGTGGTGTTGTCTTCAATTCAGCACTTCACTGCCATTCCTATTATGCGTCCGTAACTCCTGCACTACCAATGTCAATGCCAGTGAGACAATATTTGGCATTGACAAATGCTTGTTGTTGTTGTTGCTACCTCCCCCCCCCCCATTGTGTACTCTTCCCCTAGCTTTTTGTTTCCCAGGTGCATTACTTTGCACTTCTTTGCATTGGATCCATGCTGCCATACTTCTGACCATCCCTCCAACCTTGCCAAGTCCCTTCTCATCCTCTCCACCCCCCCTTGTGTATCAACCCTGTTGCAGATCTTTGTGTCATCTGCAAAGAGGCATACTTTTCCTTCTAGTCACTCTGCAATGTCACTTATAAAGACATTAAAAAGGACTGGACCCAGCACTGAACACTGCGGTATTCCACTAGTAACCCCCTTTTCTTCAGAGTGGACTCCGTTTACTATTACCTTCTGTGTCCTGTTGTCCAGCAGTGTTTTACCCAGGCTACCACCCTGGGACCCACTCCCAGGCTGGCTAATTTGCTTATTAATCTTTTGTGTGGGACTGTGTCAAATGCCTTGCTAAAGTCTAGGTAGACCATGTCCACAGTCCCTCCCTGGTCTACTACTTTGGTCACCCAGTCAAAGAAATCAATTAAATTCATCTGACATGATCTTCCCACTGTGAATCCATACTGCCTTCAGTCCTGTGCCCCACTGGCCTCTAGATACTCAACAATTCTTTCCTTCAGAAGTGATTCCATCATTTTCCCTACCACTGAGGTCAAACTGACAGGTCTGTAGTTTCCTGCCTCTGTCTTGCTCCCACTTTTGTGAAGGAGAATCACATCCACCCTCCTCCAGTCATCAGGTACCACACCATTCTCCCATGATTTGTTAAACAGGGTAGTCAATGGTGTCACTAGTTCTCCCCTTAGTTCTTTTAGAATTCTGTGGTGAATCCTGTCAGGCCCCATTGCTTTGTCCACCTTCAGTTTTAAGAGTTCCTTCAGAACCCTTTCTCCTGTGAAAGGACTGGGTTAAACCCTCTATCCAGAGTACTTCTATTGATTGAATTAGGCACCTCCCCCCTCCTCTTCTTTTGTGAATACTGAGCAGAAGTATTCATTCAGTATCCCTGCTTTTTCACTGTCCCTCTCTGCCCACCCACCATCCCCTTTATTCAGCCTTACTATCCCTCCCTTTGTCTTTCTTCACTCCCTAATGTACCTATAAAAGGTTTTATCCCCCTTCTTAACCGAGTTGGCTATCTTTTCCTCAGTTTGGGCCTTTGCTGTTCTGACTGCCCTCCCCGCTTCCTTCTGCTTTAACTGGTATAGTTCTCTGTCCTGCTCCTTCTGTGTTTCCTTATACTTCCTAAATGCTATATTTTTCTCCCTAACCTTTCCCGCCACCTCTTTTGAGAACCATAGTGATTTTTTCTTTCATTTTGATATGTTTATTTGCTTCTCACAAAGGCTTGTTGTCTCTGTGATGGCAGTTTTGATTTTTCCCCATTGTTGCTCCCTCCTCCTTCTTGCCTGTTTTCTAGTGCTTTTCTGAGGCACTCACCCATTTTGACAAAGTCAGCCCTCCTGAAGTCCAGTACCCTCACTTTTGTATGGCTTGACTCTCCAGCTGAGTTTATTGTGAATCTCACTGTTTGGGGGTCACTTGTTCCCAGATGGCTACCTACTTCTAGATCTGAGATCCTCTCTCCATCCCCATTTGAGAGTACCAGGTCTAAGATTGTTCCCTCCTGAGTGGGTTCTAACACTAGCTGTCTGAGGCATGCCCCCTGTAGGTCATCGAGAATGGCCCTGCTCTTGGATTTGGCTGCAGCAAAGGTGCTCCAGGTAACATTTGGCATATTCAGGTCCCCCATCAACAATATCTCTCCTTTCTCTACCATCCTAAGGATGCCTTCTATCATTCCTTGTCCATTTCCTCCCCTGAGATGAGGGTCTGCATACAACCCCTGTGTGGATTGTGGTGCCATTTCCAGTCTCCAGGGTGACTGACAGTGCCTCCTCTCCTCTCCTCCCTGTTTACCCTTTTGTTCAATAGCTTTGATTCCTTCCCTTACATCGAGAGCTACTCCTCCTCCCCTTCTACCCTCCCTGTCCCTCCTGTAGATTGTGTACCCTGGTATGTTGGCATACTAGTCATGGTTCTCTGTGTACCATGTTTCTGTGACTGACAAGATGTCACCAAACTGGGAACCAAGGACAATTTCTTTGTTCTTCAACTCAGTTTCCAAAGTAAGTGGGAGGGGGTCTGCATTTGCCATTGCCCTTTCAAGGCACAAACTCACTAGTACACCAGTACACATCAGCAGTATGCAGCACCTAGGCTGGACATGCAGTTACAAACTGGTTATTATCAGCCTCCATTTCCTGTATTATGGCTGCCAGTGTGCTGTACAGGTGGTGCCAACTTCCTGCAGGACTCAGCTTCTAACTGCTGACTTAGCACAAAAGTAGCACAGAAAACAAGACTGGGCTGATTGGTGCAGGGGAAAGAGAGCTACTTCATGCAGCATATAAGTAGCCTGAACAGTACCAATCTGGGAAGAGTATATGTAAGGTATGTGCAGGCATACACATCTACACTCTGGCTGCTGGGTTCATGTTCCATAGTAGCTTGTGACCCGCATATGTGTATTCACAAAAAATTCACTGCTGGGTTCTTGAGAGATTCACTGCTCACATTTTTAGGGCTGCAGTGGATGAAGCCCTGCAGAACTCTTGCTACAAGAAAAGAACTCAGTACATTCCTTCCAACTGAACAACATGTTAGAGTTGCACCACAGTCACCTCCACTTCTGTGAAGCAGTCCGCTCATATTGTCTCTTTTGGAAGTAGCACTGCACTTTTTTACCGTGCCAGGGGTCATGGCAGAACACAGTAAACTCCGCCATGTCCAAGATGGCCACCACACTCTGCTGTGCATGCGCTAGTAATCGTGCATGCACAGTAGCATATGGCAGCCATCTTGGTCATGGAGGAGTATGCAGTGATCACCTATTTTATTTTTTTATTTATGTTTTTAATAATAAATATTCCCCCACACCTGACCCTCCCTTGCAGAACCCACCACCCCACACCACCCCAGAAACATAGCAATGACACTGGGGGTGCCCAAATCCCCAGTGTTGTGATCATGTTCCCCCATGATGCCAGCTTCTCTGGCCCATATCAGCCCACCATTTACCCTCCCCAGTTCTACCTTCTGTGGCAGGGGCACTGGGGGGAAGGATGCCCTTCCCCCATGGCAATTCACCATGTGGACTAAGATCCAGCACTAACAGGTACAAGCACTCAGCTTAATTAGGAGCCAACAGCATCACTGAGATGGTTGTGGGGTTTCCTCCCTATTTTTCAGATCCCTGCCACCAGGGGTGCAACCACAGCTAAAGGGTTCGGGGGGGGGACATGGCTCTACCAAGTAGTGGTGTGCGAAGTTTGAAAATGTCATTCCATGAAATATTTCTCAGAGTTTCTGCATTCTGCAAAATGCTCCACCTATGCAAAGTTCAACTTTGCCACTGATAGCAATTTTATGGATTTTGTGAAAATTTCATGGAATGCTGTTCTAAGACACAGCTTTGCCATTGATACAAATTTTGAGGGTATGCAAAAACTTCACGGAATACAAATTGCTGAACTTTGATGGTGAAGTTTGTTTCAGAGGGTGAATTTTGCAGTACATTATGGGTAAATTGGTGAAATATCACATGGGGCAGTTTCTAGCACAGTCTATCATCTAGAGAGTTGGAGAGCAGTCTTGTTTTGTGCATCACAACCAAAAGAAACCTTTAAAACCTCTTTAAACTATCTGAAAGCTAATTGCTCCCAAAATCATCAGTTTGTCCTAGTGCTACTAGGGAACATTTGTTTTTGTTTAGATCTTTGCATAATATTTAGTTTAAGTAGTGTTTTCAGTTTTGTCTGTGTCTGTGAAGCAGTTGACTCGGGGAGGGTAGGTGTGTAAAAGCAGGGCAGGCGAGTTCTTAATCTTTTAAAACAGATTTCTCACAAATTCTCAGTGAGTTGCTGTTACTTCTTTTAAGTCTTTGTCAGTGATTTTTCATTTTTATTTCAGTGGTTTTGGTGAGAGTCGTGTCAGTTAAAACTTCTTATCAGTACTGTGTTACCCCAGTCGTTTATTCATTTTTCTGCAAAAAGAAATTGCATATTTTTTGTTTTGTAACTTTAGTTGAGTAGTTGTGCAGAGACACTGCCGTGCTCATCCCTAAATTTCTTTAATTGGGGATCTTTTTTCTGCAATGCGGCATGCCTGTTATTCAGTTTAATTTGCTTACCCTTTCTCTGTTACACCATTGTTGACTACCTGTCCTATATAAAAAAAAGTAGATTTTAAAACAGTAGTTGCCCAGAGTGTGTGCTTGTCCTGTCCTGATTGTGGGTAGCATCTGGGTTTGTTCACTTTAAATTTTGTTACCCCATCCTGTCATATTATATATAAAAAATTGCATTAACTAACTACTACCACATTGCAGACAGTAAGTTGACTTGTACAGACACTGCTGATCCCTATTGGGGGAGGTTTTGTCTGTTGTTGTTTTCTTTAAATTTGCTTGCCCCTGTCCTGTTACCCCATGTTATTTAATTCTTGTTTGGGGAAAGAAGAAAAACATTTGTGTTGTTTTACTAGAATAGTCTACTGTAGTAGTTTTACAGAGTGTTGATACCCATCCTGATTTGTAGTTCGCAGAACTACAGGCTTTATTTACAGGTAATCATAGATCATCCAAGAGTAAGACAAATGTTGGAGTAAGCATATAAAAATGCCTGTGAAGAAACGATACAGTATAGTGAGAGGTGCCACTGCCAGGAGTGATGAGGAGGCAGCAAAGAAGTCGGTGGAGGAAAGTAGTGCAGTTCCACTTCACCAAAACCAAAGTACGTCTGCATCAATGTCTTCTGTGGGCTCTGGTCCTGTGGCAGGTACCAGCATCAAAGGAGTAGTTAGCAGCAGTAGTATAAGTGTGGTGACATTTTTTTTAAGCCAAACCTATTCCATCCATGCTGGTGAGGGATGATGAAAGTGAGAATAAATGAGACACCAGTACAGGAACAGTGATCCAGGAGGAGGAGAAGACTGTTGGTGTGATTGTCCCCTTTTCTGGTGTGGTGGTGATAGTGTTGCACTGGAGTCAGTGCATCAGAGAGATATGGAAAGTCACCCCCTGAGGAGAGGGTTATAGTTATAGAGCAAGAAAAATTTGCTGTTGAAGAAGAGAGTGCTAGGGAGGAAGAAGAGGACATCTTCATCATCAGTGCTGATGATGATGATGTGTTGGATCCCCTATGGGAGCCAGAGGTGAAAAAGCTCAAGAGTGATGCAGCCCATTCAGATGCTGAGGGTCACAGTATCATCAAGTCTCTAAGCATTACTCAAGTCACACCCCCTCCTAAAAGTAATATTATGGAAGTGATGAAAGCAGCACAAAAATCACAAACTTCTACGCCTTTTGCTTAGCTCTCCCAGTCCCATCACCATGTGAAGTCCAGAGGTGAGAAGTCCCTAGTCAGGGACTTTTACATGCTTGATCCAGCTGACGAGACCATTTCAATATGTCAGCTGTGTCAAGCACGTGTTAGTCAGGGTAAAAAGGGCACCCATCTAGGCACTGGTGGCCAACACACAGACTTAAAAAACAGGCACCTGATGTGCTGGCAGAAACACCAGGAAAAAAGCCAGAGCCAGGGGTGCCAGTTCCCTCATCCAATTAAACATTACTGAGAGCAGTACAATAGAGCAGGAGGATGGAGGGCTGAGTGGGTGGGTGGAGGAGGAGGAGGAGCAATCCTTTGCTCTCTCTAGCAGTGAGCATAGTAGCAGTGATGGTGCCACTCCCTTGAGTCAGAAAAGTACACCACCACAGCCAAAAAAAAACAAAATAACTGGTTTCTTGTGAGCTGCACATCCCCAAGGGTCAACTAGCACCCCAACAAGAACAACACTGCTGCCACATGTTGACCGACCAGCCCCAAAGATGCAGCCCACACTAAAGAGCATCTTTGAGCATCACTCAAAGTACCCCCCAATCATCCTGCTGTATGTGAGTTAAATGCAGCCACTGCTAAAATGCTGGTCATCAATACATTGCCATTCTCTTTCATGGAGAATGCTGGATTCCAAAGGTTGATGGCCTGTGCCTGTCTCAAATGGCAGGTTCCATCGCAAATCTATTTTTCTAAACATGCCATGCCAGAATTTTAATGGAAACTGTCACAGTCCATAATACATGCCCTAAAGCATTCTGCATCAGAATATATCCATCTTAGCATGAATATGTGGACCAGTGGACAAACAGCTTCAAGGTCACATTTGTGCATCACAGCACACTGGGCACAGGTACCTGGCATGACAGTTGATTTGGGGCCTTGCAAAACTTGCATGAAGCAAAATTGTGGTGGTAGCAGCACACCCGGGATTCGACAGCATGCCACCCTCAATATTAAAAGTGTAACCAGTTCTCACACAGGTGAGAAAATGCTTCATGTGCTGCTCAACAAGATTGATGAGTGGCTACACAAACACTCACTTTCAGCAAGGTTTATTGCAAGTGATAATGGCTCCAATGTTGTTAGGTGCATTAATGATGGTGTTTTTTTCTGGGTGCCCTGCCTGGCACACTGTCTTAATCTGGTCATGCAGCACTTTCTCAACCATGCAGAAATAAAGGAAATGTTGACTGTTTGCCGTTACATCTATGTGCACTTTGCCCATTCTGCAAAGGCCCGTGACCAGCTACAGATGCTCTAGCTCAGAAACCATCTGTCTTAGCACTGTATGAAGCTGGATGCTGTAACAAGGTGGAACTCCATGCTGTATGTGATAGACAGGCTATAAGAACAGTGTAAAGCAGTCTCAGACTACCTGCTGCTCCACACCACCCAGGACAGTGCTAGAGTGTCCATGGCTCTAAAAACAGAGCAGTGGCACCAAATGGATGACCTAATACGCATTCTCCATCCATTTGAGCATGCAACATAGTCAGCGAGTGGGGACACTACCAGTATAAGTCAATCAATACCCCTTGTACATGTGCTGAGGCAGACACTGGGTAATGTCCAGCAAGAGATGGAGGCAAGTGGGGATGGTAGAAGTTGTGAACTAATGGAACACATGCTCCATGTGCTAGACAGCAATACCCATACTTCTGGCATTCTAGAGTCCAATGAATTTGCAGGTGCTACCATGCTGGACCAATGTTACAAATGTGGCCTGCCATCAATAATTGAAGAAGGTCATGAATGGCTGCAAAAGTTGACTAAGTACCTCATTAGATGGGTATATGCTGCACAGAGGCAAAAGGCATAGAAGGCACAAACTGCACAGAGACAAGGTGTTGCCACCACCAACAACTCACAGGGGGAAACCTTCTGAGAAACCCTCCAAGTTACAGCAGAAGATGGCACATAATCCCATTTGGGATGTTCTGTATCAGGTGGAGTGGAAGCCATGGAAGAAAAGGAGGAGGAGACTGATGAGGCAGCTGGACTCAGGCAGAGCAATGAATGGTAGAAGCCTATATGGAGGACACAAGGCACCTTGGCATTACTGAAGAGCCATTGCTGTACTGGATTGTAAAGTGACTGCTTGGCCAGCACTGGCATCAGTTGCTGTTAAATACCTGAGCTGCCCACCATCCAGTGTCATTGTGGAACGAGTGTTTAGTTCACCTGGGGCTATTGTGCATGACAGGAGGACTAATTTGTCACCCAAAAATGTGCCCATGCTAACATTCATAAAAATGAATGAAGGGCACATTCCACATTACACTGTGATGTCAATGGTGTTGCCACATGAACTTTGTTTTGGTGATGATAATGACGATGAAGATGTTGGCAGACTCAGCATTCCCAATGCTTCTACCAGCATCGAGGTGGATGAAGCAGCAGTGCAGATAGAATTTCTCACCTGCTAACAACTCAAGTCTGGAAGACTGTGAGGGCAGCTTCCTGGATGATGTGGCGGTGGAAGAAGGCTGCAGTAGCATAGCCACCCCCCCCTTCCACTCAGTATAATCTTTTAAGTTATTGTTATACAACGTTTGTTGGTCCTTGATTTTGTTTTATTGGGTGTCTGGGGGGGAGGTGTTATCTGCTGTTCAGTTGCATTTGATTACCCTTGCCCTGGCTGTTACACCGTTGTTTAGCCACCGTTCTATATTAACAAAGTACGTTTTATTAACCACTACTAAAGTAGTTGTCTAAAAACACACTGCTGCTCCCTAGGGGGAGGTGTTCTCTGATATTGTTGTTCAGTTTACTTTTGCTTAACCCTACCCTGTTTTATCCAGTTGTTTAATCCCCATTCTACTTAAAAAAGGGACATTTTATTAACTACCACTACAGTAGTTGTACAGAGACTCTGCTGATCCCTTCTGGGGGAGGTGTTCACTACCATTGTTGTTCAGTGTAATTTTGCCTAACCCTGCCATCTTACCAGTTGTTTAATCCTCGTTCCAGATAAAAAAGGAATATTTTATTAACTACTACTACACTAGTTGTACAGAGACACCACTTGTCCCTGGGGGGAGGGGGGGGTCACTGCCAGGCTATTGGTCATTTAAATTTTCCTTACTACTGTTCTGCTACCTCAGATGTTAAGACACAATGCCCCACTCCAGGAATTTATTTCACCACCACCTTCTCCTCCCCCTCATCCTCCATCCTGTCTGTGCCAGAGAGTGTGACGACATGGCCTTCACTGTCATACTGCCATAAAATGACCCTGAAAACTAACTAGTCATAGGCAGATGATATGATACTTACTCCTCAATAAACAACAGCTACATTACATCAGTGCTGCCTCCTCCTCTTCCTCCCCCCTCCTCCCCCAGTGTACCTATAACCACTCAGCCATGATGATAGCACGTCTTGGGCCTGTATCTCCAGAAGAGTGATACAGCCATTTGCTACCAGCCAGCCCACTTATTTTGTTGCTCTCTAGATGACCATATGGCCAGATAGCTCATCAAGGTGTAAAGATCTCTGCTTCACCTCCCTGGTCTGTCTTCATCTTTAGTGATGCATGGTAAGTCACTTTCAGTTGTGTTCATAGTACTTATCCCTCCATTCCAGTTCTTGGCCTGATCAGGCAGAGGATAAAAGGCCACCACCTTATGCAGAAATTACTCCAAAATGAATTTCACGTCTTTCCATTTGTCTCCCTGCAGTTTTTTTCATCAGCACACAATGTGAGGCCAGGAATCCTCCTGATACATGGCACCACTGGCACCAACATGGCAATCATCAATACTGTTCGTGTAAGAGTCATCACAATTTACTTTTCTAAATTGTTATAATTTTTTTCTTCTCTGTTTTTGCCAGCACACATCTGTCCAGAAGCTCCAGTGGACACATTTGGAGACTGCATAGCTGAATAATTGTTAATTCCACATATAAATATGTACAGTGGTTGTGTACATGATGGTACAGAGATTTCCTCACTGCACAGATGACAGTGGCAAAATATGGGCAAATTAAGTTCTGTTCTTAGCTCAAGCTGGATGATGCAAGGAGTTGAGAAAAGGACAGTTTCTATGTATTCTTTTTCACCAGGTGGCACAAACAAAAAAAGAACAGTATAATCATGGGAAATGACTCCAAATGATAGAGGTTTTAGAAAGAGGAGATAGTAAGGATTTTTGGGCCATTGTAGCAAAAGGCACTAATAATTATAAAAGTGTATTAGATACATATATACAGGAAGAGGTCTTTTTTTTTATTTAATATGCTTTATTTGCAATGCCACAATACAATAAAGATCTAGCCAATGACAAAGCCTCCAACTGTAACATTCACCCCACATATTTTTGTGAATTGGAGGCAAACAATGTACAATACTAGGCATTACAACTTTTTCCTTTTTTTTTGTTAAGCTAATATCTTTACAACACTTCCAAACCCTTCACCCCCCATAATAACATACATTCACTTTAGAAGGACCCAAACAAAAAAGACACTAGCAAGACAATAAGGATCCCAAATATCAGGAAGACCACACCGTCTTAACATCCTAGAGTTTCCATGTGACAAGAATAGCATCAAGGGGGCCCCGTTTGGCATTATACGATTATAACCTATTGTGCATCTTAGCTATATGCAACTCCAGCTGCAAGGCAAGCAGAATTTCTTTATGCCATTCTAGGACTGATGGTGTTAACTCATCAAACCAGTGCCGCAATATAATTGCCTTGGTTACAGCTGAGATGATAGCCATATACACCTTCATCTGTTTGCTCATGTCCCTGGGAAAATAATTAACTAAGCAAATCTCAGGTGTAAAAAAAAAATCTAATCCCAGAAAAGAATTTAAAGATTTCTGGATTGCTTTCCAGAATTGCTGAATCCTAGGACATTCCCAAAACATGTGGTATAGATCTCCATAATCTGTTTTACATTGATGACACTGAGGGGTTGATAATTTACCAATTTTATGGAGTTTAGCTGGCATATAATATAAATTATACATGATATTAAATTGCTGTAATTTGAACCTATCTTGCCTTATGAATTTACTGTATATATATTATTCCAGATTTGACCCCATAAACCCTGATCATCACCTATATCTAATTTCTGCACTGAATAGAAGCAAATACCCAATGCCAATTCTGGATCAATCTTCTGTATTTCATGGTATACTTTGGATACAGAGTGAGGCTGATCCACTATCCGTAACAAAGAAGACAATTCCAACCTGTTTGCTTCCATGGGTTTTGAGTTCTGAAAGTAGGCTTTCACTGCATGCCTAATTTGCCAATATTTAAAGGCATTCCCCCCAGCATCAGGAATGTTCAAACAAAATTGTGCATACAATAACAGCTCTCCCTGTGAGGATATATCTTCCAGGTGCAACCCAACTAGCGGTTCCCAGAACGTTGAAGGGATTGGAGATTTCTGAATTTGGAAATGCATATTATGTACTAAGGGTTGTTCTAGGGACTTATGCCAGTCCACTCCTAGTGACGTTTGTAATTGGTGCAGAGCCTTTAAAGACCAGCCGACAGGTATATTTTTAAGTGATTTGGGAATAAATCTTGGGGCAATATAGACGGCGGAATTGAGAGTACAGGAGAACTTGGCAATCAGGTGCTTCTCAATGGAGACCCAGAGGGGCACGTAAGGATTGGAATCTATTGAATGTGATGGCCGAGTCCAGAACACCAGCTTATTAATGTGTGCCGCTACATAATATTTAAAGAAGGAGGGGAGCGCAAGGCCCCCGCCTTTTTGGTCCTGTGAGTTTTAAATATGCTCTTCTAACACTTTTCCCTTTCCAAACAAAATAATAGAGTAATTTTTGTAAATTACAAAACCATGATTTGGGTAAATAGAACCCAACATACACAGGGGATAAAGAATTCTCGGTAGCACATTCATCTTCACTGTTTCTATTCTGGCCCATATGGATATAGGTAACAACTTCCATCTATCTAAATCTAACTTTATTGTAGTGAACAGATTATTGAGATTTTCTTTAACCATTGTGGCCATGTCCCTCAACACTTTCATACCCAGGTATGTCAAGGATTTGGGTTCCCAGTTTAGACCAAATTCCCCAGCTGTACTTGGCAGACATTTGCCATTTAAAGGGAAAAGCTTTGTCTTGGTGATGTTAAGTTTATAATTTGATACTCTGGAGAACTGCGCAATTTCTTGCAAAATTGTAGGTATACTAGTCTCCGGTTCATCTATGTGCAGGAGCAAATCATCTGCATAAGCTGAAATTAGGTACCTCTTGTTACCTATCTGTATTACTTGTATATCCTGAGAAACTAATAACCTATGAATCACAGGCTCCAAATAGAGATTAAATAGGAGTGGAGAGAGTGGGCAACCCTGCCTGGTACCACACGAAAGAGGGAATGAATCCGATAGAACACCATTGCACCAGACCCAAGCTATTGGAGATTCATACAACAATTTAACCCATCTCAGGAACCCTTCTGGGAAACCAAATTTAGACAATGTAGCAAATAGAAAATCCCAGGAAACCCGATCGAACGCTTTCTCAGCATCCAAAGTTAGTAGGGCTGCTGGAATTTCTAAGTTTTTTTAGCATGAATTATTAAATGATGAAGTTTATTCATGTGATCGCTGTAGGATCTACCAATCATAAAGCCTACCTGTACCTCACTAATCACATTGCTCATTAAAGGACTGAGACAATTGGCTAATACCTTGGATAGTATTTTAATATCCACATTTAGTAGCGATATCGGTCGGTAGTTTCCAGGACATAAAAGATCTCAATCTGGCTTGGGGATAAGAGTGATGAGCGCTTCAAGAAAGCCACCTTCAGAAAACTCCTCAAGGTACCAGTAGTTGTTTACCTTTACCAAAATGGGAACAATCTCCTTATCAAATGTTTTATACACATTAGCGGAAAAACCATCAGGTCCTGGGGACTTGCCAGGAGAAAGTTGACTGATGGCTTTTTTAACATACAGGAAGAGGTCTGGGTATTATATTTTCTGACACTGTACACGGGAGATGTTTCATCAAATAGAATCGCAGTTATTACATCTAATGATGAATTAGTAATTATTTCAGGAACTGAGGTATATTTCTCCTTAAGAAGTTTAAAATGTAACAAGGCACCAGAACCAGATCAAATAACTGCTGAGGTCTGTTTATTAGACCCAGCAGTATGAATAGGCCTTTTTGTGACAATATTAAATAGATGCATCGAAGATATGACATTTCCTGAGTCTTGGAAAGCTGCGACTATAGTACCGATCCATAAAAAGGGAAATGTCATGGATCCTTTGATGTACAGACTAATAAGTCTACTGGATGTGAGCCTAAAAATATTTTCCAAAATAATTTTGGGGAAACTTAAGAGAGAAATTGAAAGAACTGGAGGTATACACCAGACCGAAGCAGGCTTTAGGGATGATTACAGTACTTTTGATAATTGCTGTATACTGAGTCATGTAATAGAAAAACACATAGTTCTGAGGAAGCGGGTATATGCACTTTATGTTGATTTTAGAGCTGCATTTGACTCTGTCAGTAGGAATATCCTTTGGGTTATAATGAATAACAGTGACAAAAACACAAACCTGATTAACATAATTAGAACTCTATACACAGATACATGAGCAAAGATACAGGTTGGACCAAATGGGAAATTAACTAACCCAATACCAACAGTAAAGGGGGTATGGTAGGGCTGTGTGATGTCTCTGACCCTTTTTACTATCTACATTAATGGGCTACTTGGTAAAATTGGAAGTTCACAAACAGAGTCTCCTAAGATACTAGACTGTAATTGTGGGATACTGGCCTTTGCAGAGGATATAATCCTACTGGCCCCAGCTAAATCTGGACTTCGAAAGAAGATAAATCTGTTACATGAAATGGCTAGGTCCTTGGAGCTGCAAATTAACACTGCTAAAACTAAAATCTCAATATTTGGAAAGGGGGAGTAGAAAGGATGCTTTACTATGTTCAAGAAAGGCTGTTAATTGTTCAAGATGGGCAGAGCCCCATCATCCCTATGTGTCAGATGCCAACAAGAAGAGGGCACCTTTTTCCATATATTCTGGGACTGCCCCAAAGTTGCCCCATTGTGGGCTCTCATCAAAAACAAAGCTGATCTGCTGCTGGGTATTGAAAGCCATTTCACATCAGACATATGGCTAGTGGGGGAATATAGCAAGATACAGGTGAAGGAGAGGAGATAGAGCAATTTTGGCTATGTAGTATCAGTTAAAAAGCTGGTCCTCCAACACTGGCTAGATGTGGATTGCATTTCTTATGTAGATTGGCTGCAGGAGCTGCTTCTCAGTCTCTGAACTGAGAAGATGATAGTCAGTATGCATAATTGGGTTGATGGTTTGAAAGAATTTGGGGCAGACTGTACACCTTATATGCCTAGATTAAGTTATTATTATTATGTTATGTTCAAGACAATTGTCTTTTCTTGGTGACTTTATCAGAATGCCAAGGAGGGTGGGTTGGGTGGGTTGGGGAGGGGAGATTGTTGTATTACCTGTTCAAGTCAGTTCACTCTATTATTGTGTGTAATTTGGAAAATAATAAAGTGGTTTTAATTTGAAAAAAAAGAAAGGATGCCTGTTGTAAAAACATCAACATTTGGGGATTAAGTACACAGTAAATGGAGAGTAGAAATAGCATATAGGAATGATTATGAAAAGATAAAAAAAAGCTTATGCATTTAATAAATTTAATCATGCATAAAGTGGATTAACAATAAAGCCCTTAATACAGGTGATTAAAATGAAATACTATGCTCGAATTAGTTATGGGACAGAGATATAGGATAGTGAACACAGGGAAAAATTGATGATATCAACCTATAAAATTCTTCGGAGCATGCTAGCAGTGGGACAATCTTTTTCAGCTATGTATCTACTTGCGGAGCTTGGTTTGGATAATGTTAACTCCCTATTTGATTCTAGGAAACTCAACTTTTGGTTAAGACTACTAGGCTTCCACAGGAGAGATAGTCAAGAAAAATGTTTAATGGAAAAGGAACAGTGGGTAGCAAATAAATGCTTTAACTCAAAGTGGTACACAATTATTAGGTTAGCCTTGGATAAATATGATTTGACCTGCCTCTTGAACTACCAAAAGAACAATAGTTTACTAAGTAAGAAGTATGCACCGTATATATCCAGGAAAGTGAAAGAATATTGGCAAGGGACAGATAAGCAGAATATCATTGATTCTACATACTCAAAGTGGTATGCAAGGAATTTTGGAACTTATGAATTTCAATATTATTTGAAGGTACTAAAAGATCCAAAAAATTAGATGGTATGCCCCCCTGAACAGTGACATTTCTACAGTGACATGCATCGATATTGACAACAGCGCCATGCTGCTGTAGAAGTGCTGCTGGGACTGGGCAATTACTTCCCCTGACCTGCACCCCCTTCCCAAACTAACTCTGACCTGGAGTTAGAATCTTTTAGTACGGAGGATGGGGGGTAGAGCCCCCCACATGGGGGGTTCAGGGGACAAAGCCCTTCAATGAAAAAACATACACCAATTTGTGTGGCTCCATGCCAACTGCAAATCGTGGTTGACATGGAGCCTGGCGCTGTGATGCCGGTTGACATATTTCTTGTCGAACCGGCATCGTAGAGCCAAATTAGATCTGCTTTCACTAGATATAAGTTTGAAGTACAAGAGAGCAACATGATGTTGGCCAGATATGGTAAGCTTAAAGAGAAATCCTCAAGGTATGGGTGTGGAAATGGAGAAATTGAGGACCTGAATCATGTGTTATGGACATGCAGGCATTATACCAAAACTTGTCAATATTTCCTAAGGTCAGTATTCCACCATAATAAAATGGAGGATCTAGAGCTAGAGAGAGAGAGAGATATTAACTAAGATATTATTTTTTTACCAAGGATGACTATGCAATCAAATGTCTTAGAAATTATTTATTAAGCATCTCCAAAGTTAAAAAAGGGAGAAAAAACAAAATAAATTCCTTCTGATACGAGTATCTCATAAATGTTTGGTTTGATGCTAATAGACCTTGTTTATACAGCATCTACTACGTTGATTTAATTAGCCTACATAGGATCTATTTATGGGAACTCAATATGAGACTTTTGTAAGGTATTTAATGTTTTAAGTGCCAAATGTGGCCTTTATGATATTATGTCTGCTTTTGTATTGCTGTTTTATATATTGTAAAAACTTTTATGTTGAACAATAAACTACACTACTAGTACCGAGGAAGGTGTTCACTGCTGTTGTTGTTCAGCGTAATTTTGCCTAACCCAGCCATCTTGCCAGTTGTTAAATCCCTGTTTCAGATGAAAAAGGGATATTTTTATTAACTACTACTACAGTAGTTGTACAGAGACACCGCTTGATCCCTACTTGGGGGGGGGGGGTCACTACCAAGGCACTGATCATTTAAATTTTCCTTCCTACTGTTCGGCTACCTCAGATGTCAAGACACAATGCCCTGCTCCAGGACAATATTTTACCACCACCTTCTTCTCCCCCTTGTCATCCATCCTGTCTGTGCCAGAGAGTGTGACAACATGGGTCTTCACTGTCATACTGCCATAAAATGACCCAGAAAACTAACTAGTCACAGGCAGATGATACAATGCTTACTCCTCAATAAACAACAGTTACATTACATCAGTGCTGCCTCCTCTTCCTCCCCCCTCCTCCCCCAGTGTACCTATAACCACTCAGCCATGATGATAGCACATCTTGGGCCTGTATCTCCAGAAGAGTGATACAGCCATTTGCTAGCAGCCAGCCCACTTATTTTGTTGCCCTCAGGATGACCATATGGCCAGATAGCTCATCAAGGTGTAAAGATCTCTGCTCCACCTCCATGGTCTGTCTTCATCTTTAGTGATGCATGGTAAGTCACTTTCAGTTGTGTTCATAGTACTTATCCCTCCATTCCAGTTCTTGGCCTGATCAGGCAGAGGATGAAAGGCCACCACCTTATGCAGAAATTACTTCAAAATGAATTTCACGTCTTTCCGTTTGTCTCCCCGCAGGTTTTGCCATCAGTGCACCATGTGAGGCCAGGAATCCTCCTGATACATGGCACCACTGGCACCAATATGGCAATCATCAATACTGTTTGGGTAAGTGTCATCACAATTTACTTTTCTAAATTGTTATAATTTTTGTCTTCTCTGGTTTTGCCAGCACACATTTGTCCAGAAGCTCCAGTGGACACATTTGGAGACTGCATAGCTGAATAATTGTTAATTCCACATATAAATATGTACAGTGGTTGTGTACATGATGGTACAGAGATTTCCTCACTGCACAGACGACAGTGGCAAAATGTGGGCAAATTAAGTTCTGTTCTTAGCTCATGCTGGATGATGCAAGGAGTTGAGAAAAGGACAGTTTCTATGTATTCTGTTTCACCACAGGTGACGCAGCTGAACAAAGGACAGTTTGTCTATATTCTTTTTCATCAGAGGTGACTCAGCTGAGAATAGGACAGCTTCTCCTTATTCTATCTTTATTCGAGGTAGTCACAGCACAGACAGCAGAGCCAAAACCACACAAGAAAAATTACCTGTAATTACAGAAACAATGTCAGAGAACATGTACAACACTCTGTCATCTGCAAAACATGTAGCAGTGAATTACAGGACAAAAAAAAACAAGAAAAAGAAAATAATAATTATCCTCCATGGTTAAAAACAAGAAAAAGAAAAATAATACTTACCTTCAATGGTTACTTTAACCTTCTAAAAGTGTTCAAAAAAGGTACAGGATGGACTCATGAAACGCAGCAGCAGGCAACATAATTGGCAGGAAGAGTTGTGTACCTGCAAATCAGAGAAAAATGAAGAAATGATGAGAATTGTTACAGTGCCCCCCTCCCCAATTAAAAGGAAAAAATACTTACCTCATGGACTCTCTCTGAAACATTAAAAATTCTACCTCAAAATAAAGGTCACAGATGTTTGTGTTCATAGCAGCAACAACAGACAGATATATGCGGAGAAAAGTAACTGAAAGTGGACCAATACAAACAGAAAACAATTACTGTCACAGCTGCACATATTTACTGACTTAACCCTACCCTGGAAAAACAAAAATACTTACCTTCATGGTTGGAAATTGTGTTGCATTCCAAAATCCATGTTGTAGCTTTCCAGCATTATGATGTCATCATCATCACCCATGCATGAAAATTAATGGAACAGAAGTACGAACATATTAGACTTCAGGTGGTAACAATAACAACCCCCTTACAATGCAAAGAAAGAAAAATACAAAAATACTTATTTGTGCAGTATGTGTGATACATGTACAGACACCAGACAAAAGCACTTCTCTCAGCAACCACAGCAGCAGCAGCACAACAACTCCTTCAGCTGTTTCCTCCACTCTGTACAACAGGGCAGGACATCACGGGATGGCTAACGTCTCTGTCTCGATTCCTTGAGCACTTGTCACCATAATGTTTTCACACAACATCATCAAGAGCAGATCCAGTAGCAGTGCAGCAGCCACTACCCCTCTCAACTGCAGCAACAGGGCAGGAGGACACCGACTGATCACTTTTTCTCATGTATAGGGACATCATCACCACAATTTCTTCACACAAAACAGTGAAACTTTACTTCTTATTCGGGTCCATTTTTTAGTCTGAAAGCAGTTTTTCACTGTAAATCCAGTCACTTGACATTTGTGTCAAATAGTGGGAGGATCAGAGTTCATGACTTCCACAAGGATTATGTTTAAAGTCACATGAAATTTTCTCATACATTTTTTTCCAACTTCTCTGGCCTGTGCAACAACAGTATTTAGCAGCAGAAAGGCAGTTTTTGACTGTGGCCACCAGTTGACATTCTTGGCTTGTGGTGGGGTGGCAGGAAAAAAATTCATAAGTTCCACAATTATGTCTAACTTCTCTTGAAATTTTCTCATGTGATTTTTCCTGACTTCTCTGGCATGTGCACAACAGTATTTAGCAGCAGGAAAGCAATTTTTGACTGTGGCCACCAGTTGACATTTTTGGCTAGTGGTGGGGTAGCAGGAAATAAATTCACAAGTTCCACAGTTATGTTTAACTTCACTTAAAATGTTCTCATGTGTTTTTTCCTGACTTCTCTTGCCTGTGCAACAACAGTATTTAGCAGCAGGAAAGCAGTTTTGAACTGGGGACCCAACTTAACATTTTTGGCTAGTGGTGGGGTGGCAGGAAAAAAATTCATAAGTTCTACAATTATATTTAACTGCACTTAAAATGTTCTCATGTGGTTTTCCCAACTTCTCTTGCCTGTGCAACAACAATATTTAGCAGCAGGAAAGCAGTTTTTCACTGTGGCCACCAGTTAACATGTTTGTCTAGTGGTGGGGTGGCAGGAAAAAATTACAAGTTTCACAATTATGTTTAACTTTTCTTGAAATTTTCTTATGTGGTTTTCCCAAATTCTCTTGCCTGTGCAACAACAGTTTTTAGCAGCAGGAAAGCAGTTTTGAACTGGGGACCCAACTTAACATTTTTGGCTAGTGGTGAGGTGGCAGGAAAAAAATTCATAATTTCCACAACAATTATGTTTCACTTCTCTGGGAATTTTTTCATGTGGTTTTTCCCAACTTCTCTGGCCTGTTGCACAGCACAGCAACAAGAGGCAGCTAGCAGCAGAAAGGCAGTTTTGAACTGGGGACACAACTTAACATTTGTGGCGAGCACAGAGACATGTTAAGCACTAAAACCAGATTTATGTTTAACTTCTCAGGAAAATTGCTCATGTTTGTATGATTCATGTGCACTTGTTTGGGCAGTTAGATACCGCCACCACTGCCACAACAACAAATAGCATCAGGAAACAAACACTTTTTTTTACTGGGGACAATACTTGACATTTGTGGACAGCAGGATGACACATGACGCAGTAACATAAAAAATAGACTATAACACAGGACAGGGCAGGGTCATCAGGGCAAGGGGAATACTATAGTCTAAGTGAGGGAAAAATGCAGGAAGTGAACAAGGGAAAGGATGGAATGAAATGGGAACCTAACATATAGCACAAAACATTAAGAAAGAAACATTTTACAGAACTAAACAAGAGGATAGAGAGGAAGAGGATAGAAAATATTTTTTTTTTACTTTTTTTCTTTTGTGTGTTTTTTTGGAGAGAGTAAACTATTTATACCACAGTGTGGAAATAATAAACAAAAACATAACATGAAAAGCTACTTTTTCCCACTACCAGTAGCAATGCCAGGCCCACCACCACCATGCAGCTCTGACAGGAGGTTCAACACCTTCTACTGGTCGGCTATCATTTTCTGAATATTGGTCCTAAATTCCTGGTGGAATTCTTCAAAATCCTCGCACAGGTGTTGCACCTTGTCCCACAGGACAGCCAGGTCTGCCTGGGAGACAGGTGCTCTGGGGTCATTCGGTGGTAGGGAGGGTGCAGATGCTGCCGCCTGCTGTCCTAGTGGTGATGGCCGAGTACTGCAGCAAGTCATACCATGCTGACTCACATCAGCATGACGGCCTACCTCCCGCTGCCCACTTCTCCTTCCATATTGTCCTCCTACTACTATGTGCTGCTGCAACTAAGACCTCCTGCTCCTTGGCCTGCCACTCTGCCGTGTGGTGGATCTTCAGGTGGGTCCTTTGGCTGCCAGTCCCCAGGCGGCCACTTTTTTCCCCACGCTGGACACTGCAGCCACAGACCTTACAGATAACAACACTGTCACCTGCTGGATTTATGGAGAAAAACTCCCATACATCTGATTTTTGTGGCAGGGGAAGGGGGGACTCCAGAAAATGTGGCAGCGGGGTGCTCGCCATCGCCAGTGCTGGTGATGGAGCTGCTGGTGGTGGTGACGTCAGTAGGGTGGCAGAGACCACAGACTCCTGGTGCTGCTGGGGGTGGGGACTACAGGATCCTGCTGTTGCTGCTGCAAGGGAGTAGCACCACTCCCATCTTCAGCTGGGACTGGTTGGGGGGTGCCTCAGTCCCTCTTTGAAATCTGTGCTGGTTGAGGTGAATAACTGCCCCACCCTTTTGGCAACATTCCTCCCTTTGTCCCTCCATTCTCTTTATAATAGAAAAAATATGTTTTTTTACAGAAAACAAAATAAAAACAAACTAAGATAGAGAGAGAGAGAGACACACACACACACACAAAAACTATCCAAACTTACAAAGAAAAAGATTATAAACAAACAACAGATCTCACTACAGAAAAATAAAGAAAGGAATTACTGGGAATTGGGAAACTAAATACTATTTTTCAACAAACAACAATGAAAAGCACTAAAGCACTGAGCTCTCCTGCAGTCTGACGTCTGATCAGTCAGCTACAACTGCCGAAATGAACCAGAATCATTCACTTCCTGCCTGACTACTGTCTCCCATTTGACCCGCAGAAAGTAAATCATGTGACAAAGAGTTTTGCTTAATAACTTTGGATTTAGTAATGCAAGTTGAAGTTAATGTTGAAGTTAGTCGGCGAAGTTTTGTCATTAGCAACCAATTTCATGAAGTTTTTCATGGGGCAAAATTGGCAACTTTGCTGGAATTTCACCAGCGGAATTAAACTTCACAACATCTCTACTACCAAATCATTTGTGCCAACACCAATGCCACTGGCTATGGAGCACAGAGAAGACTTCATTATTTTTAGAATTATTTGTTGCAAGACAAAAGCTAGAATGAGAAAAGTCTTATGGTTATTATTGTCTATTTTACAAAAATGTTCATTTAAAATAATGGTAAGTTGCAGACACGCACAATGAGGAGCCACAGTCAGCACAGCAGCAACTAAAATAAAAAGTGCAGTACATTACAAAAACAGTACAACAGCTATAGGGATATACAGAAACTATGGACACATAAGGGCTGGCAGCATAGCCTAGAGGTGGGAATAATGAGCTGTGAATGAGCTTGGCACATCCTGCAGGTCTGGGTTCGATACCCACAACCTCCACTTGCATACTGTGTGACTCTGAGCAAGCCACTTAACTTCCCAATGCTCCTGGATTGCCCCTGAAAACAGGCACATCTGCATAGTGGACCTTACCAGATTACCAAAAGAATAAAATATAATAAAATACATATGGCAAGGAATCACAGCACGTCAAAAAGGGAAAATACAGATGTCATGGACACGTACAATGAAGAATAACAGTGTAACACTAAGTAAAACCAATTCAAAAACAAGCATTTGTCTATGTCGAATGTTTGCTTACTGGCATTGGCATTGGTAGTGTAGGAGTTAGAGAGATGCACACTAGGAATGGCAGTGAAGTATTGAACTGAAGCCAACCCCAAGACCTCCCTGCTGAGACTGACAGGCATTGGGGTGTACCTTTGGATTGTCAGGCATAACAGCCATGCCATTTTACCACACCCGACCCTGCAGAGTCCGAAAAGTGTCACAGTGCGCCTTGGTATCTTTGGGCCTTATGCTTACCCCATTCCATAAGGAAATATGGTGAGATGGGTGCAGTATAGGAGAATGGGGTGAATTTGGGGGCCAAATAGTCCAAGTCACACCTCTGATGCCTGTCAGTCTCTACAGGGTGGGGTGTTATGGTTGGAAACCCTAATGCCCCAGGCCTTTGTTGGTATTTTCACTCCAAATTTTCAATATGGGATTTTTGTGCCCCCCACCTCATGAACAGTGGCAATATCAGTTTGTTAGCCGGAAGCTGATTCTGCACAGTGACTACACCATTTTGCACCACAGGTGCAAAAACACATTTCTAACAAGATGTGAAAAATGACAGTTGTACAGTTCATGGGGAGGTGTAATAAATGGCAATGTTGAAAATCTAGAGTGAAAATATAAAAATACTGAAGTCACGAGTGTGCATAGAAACTGTGCAGTGCACACCCATAATATAATTAGTTTGGGGGATATTTTACAGCACATTGTCAATGCAGACATTTTGGGACCTCCCCTCGTGAACAGTGTCACTGCGATTTTCTTAATCTGTCCTGAACACTGATTTCCCACAGCGACCACGCATTTCTGCGCTGGAAGTGTGAAAACACATTTTGGCCAGGGTGTGAAAAATGACAGCTGTACTGTTCATAAAGAGGTTTGGAAAAATGCCAGTGTTGAAAATCTGGACTGAAAATAGTACAAATTTGTGAACTTACGAGGGTGCGTGGAAGATGCACAATGCACGCTCGTAACACAGTCATTTTATTGACTTCTGTCACCAAATTTTCAACATAGCCATTTTAAGACCTCTGCTCTTGAACAGTGTCACTGTGATTTCCTTAATCTGTCCCTAACATTGATTTCGCACACCGACCACGCCATTGGGCACTACATGCATTGAAACACATTTTGGGCAAGATATGAAAAATGACAGCTGTACTGCTCATAAGGAGGTGTGGTAAAATGGTAATGTTGAAACTCTAGAGTGACAATATAAAATATTTGCGAAGTTACCAGCGTGAGTAGGAACTGCGCAATGCATGCTTGTAAAACAGTCATTTTGGGGAATTTTTTCGCCAAATTTTCAACATAGAGTTTTGGGGGCCTACTTCATGAATTGAGACACTGTCATTTCGTTACTCAGTCCAGAAAGGTGGTTCTGTGCAGTGACCTCAAAATCACCTTTTGGGGCCAAATAACAAAACGACAGTGACTGAGTTCATGAGGTGGGGCCTCAAGAATCGCATGTTGAAAATTTAGTGAAAAAATTCCTAAAAATGGCTGAGATATGCACCAAAGTTGAAAAAAAAACATTCATGCCATTATACAGCTTACCAACATTTCTTCAGTTCGCAGTAGGCTTTGAAGAGTGCCGATGTGTTCCCGGTCCACCAAACATCATCGTGCTGGACTCTGGAGGTAAGTATGGGGTCGGGGGTGTGTGGGGAGGTGGATGCGCAAAGGGTGGGCGTGGGTTGGGGGAGGGGGGCAAGACAATCAATGAGGGACTGTTTTTTGCTTTCAGGCTTTTTTTTTCCTTTTAGGAAGACAATGCAGGACTTGTACCACACTGGGGAGGGATCCCAGCATGGCAGCTGGAATTTCTTTTGGGGGGAACAGTGGAGCCGATGGGATATTGGGCACCCCCGTTGGCTATAGAGACATTTGCCATGCTGGGGTGGGCTCTCAGCATGGCAACTGGAAGTCTGTTTGTTTTTTTTTGGGGGGGGAGGTTCAGTGGAGCCGATGAGGGATTGGGCACCTCCTGTCAGCCATACAGATATTTGCCACACTGGGGTGGGCTCCCAGCATGGCAACTGGAAGTCTGTGTGGGGTCAGCAGAGCCAACGGGGGATTGGGCACCCCCATCAGCTATATGGTGTGCGGCAAGTGGGAGAGCAAGAGCATGCTGGGGTGGGCTTCCAGCATGCTACTTGAGTGTCTGGGGAAGGAGGAACTTGAAAACAAGGGAGTTGTCTATGACGGCTGTGTTCAGGATGCAGTGCTGAGTGTAGGCACTTTGCACACTGCCAACGGTAGTATGCAAATTGCCTGCATGTTTACTACCGCTGATTGTAGCGGTCTTTCACTTTCAACTGTACACCACTGCATCTGAACGGCTGTCATAGACAGCTCGGACATTGATTGACACGGTGCAGCCCTGCCTGCAAAAGGGAGCAGTGCACTGGAAGTGGGGGAGGCACACCTACAAAAACTCATATGGTGGCACTATGTTTCGTGCACATGCGTCCAAGCAAATATAACTAGGAGAAGAGAAGTCCTGGACACTCATGATGAGGGATCAGAGCAGGGATAAAGAAAAATACAGAAGTCACAACTAGCACAAGAATGAATCATTTATAATTCTATAATTATTGGAATTCCCCAAAAGCTACTCTATCATTAAAGGTTAGCAACCAGTTTCAATGTCAGTAAGAGAAACAAGCTGGTTAACTGCTAGCCTAGCACCTGCTCAATGTTTGTTTATTTTAGAGGGGGGTACTATACAGTACCTACAGTTCTGGGATTTGTAAACTCCAAGACACTTTCTAGTCACTGGGGCATTTATTTGCTAGAAGACCTTTCCTCATTCAGCACTACAGAACCCAGAACTGTGTTGAATTAGGAAAAAAACATGAATTTAAGCTACAGATACTTATGATACCTATAGTTTAAAGAAGGTGTCTGTTATTGAACTGTCAGACTTCTTGATTTGGGTTGAACTGTGCTGCTTGCATTAACTGTTCCTGCACTGAGCTTAGCAAATCATGAGGCAACTTATTAACAAAACTATACAAATGTTAGCAAAAGTGGATTATACTGAATTCCAGACTATCTAGTCCATAATCTAATCATACTGAATTTATGTATTGTTGATTTGGTATACATCAAAACTTATTTTATGAGATTCATTATTCCAACAAACTCACCAAGTATTTAAATGTACAGTCAATCATATGTGATTAAGTTCCCATGCAAACTGTAACTGGTAAAGATAGTGGAGCGAACATATGTTCTCACAACATGTACTAGCAGTGCATATAACATTCAGTCTTTTTATGTATAACACATTCCTATAATTGAATGCTATGGAGTCAAAAATGGCCTTGATTCATAGATATAAAAAAAAAAAACACATGAAAGCTAAATAAAAGCTGCACAACTCAAGCAGGAGATTTAATTTATCTAACCTGATTGTTGTCAGGAGCAAACTTACACATGACCAAAACAACAAAACACTGTAAATAGAGTGAATAATTTCATAGTCATCATAACTCACACTAGTTGATTCAGATCCTGGCTGGTGCTTCAGTTCATGTTACAGTCGAGCAGGTCAGCGGTGGCAGAGGATTCTTCCAAAGGCACTCCTTCTCCGTGGGGCAGCTGGCGATGTGATGGGAGAATCAATGGCAGGGTGACTCCACTCACTCAGTGACTGATGGGTTAAGCAGGAGGTGGGTTGACAGATCTGGCTGATGTCTGGCTTGACTTACATACACTTTATACAAGATTACCCCCTTTCTCCCATTTGATGCAAACCAGCTGTTGGTGTGAGTGTCAGATAGATGTGCTTAACTGCTCTGCAGAAGCAGCACATACTGACACTCACATGATTCATAGATTCGCAGCAAAGACCAGAGCTTTGATGGCTTTGGGAGCGTTGATAGATAAACTAGCTGGTGCTGGGAGCTGTAGGAGTTAAACTTATCAGCTCCAGTATTTCATAGCCATTTACTGTATAGTGCTTTTTTCTGCTTCTTTGGGGGGCGGATTTGTATCTCTCTATCTGTTCTGACTGATTTAATTGCAGTTGCCAGAATGTTGCAGGGGGCAGGAATGACTGCTTAAAAAATTGAGGGGGACATGTTCCCCTGCTCCCCTCTCCCTGGTGGTTACTCCCTTGCCTGCCACCTCCCTAGATGTAAGCACAACCTATGTCAGCCTCGCACACATTCAGGCAGCACCTCCACTGCAGCAGGAGCAAGCTCCCTGGCCCAACTGCAGAGATCACTGTGGTGCTAGAGTTTGCTGTCAACCCTCCCCAGCTGAGGTGCACTGCCATGCAGCAGCTATGGTACCTCGGCCCAGCCTGCCTCCTGATGTTGCAGCTCAGGTTCGCTGTTGAACCCAGTTTGTGAGTGGTGCAACACACTGCTTCTGGTCCATCAGTGTGCCTATTCATTGCTCACTTACGCAGACCTCATGCACTGTTTGTGGTGCATAAATGACAGCTCCACTTTATTGCAGACAGCTGTAACACCCAACGGCAAGTAACTTCATCTATTTATTTTCAAAAATACTGTAAGTCCTGGCACACAGTGCATTCTGGTGAGTCCATTGCTAAACACTTTCTCACTTCAATCCAATGGGAACTGGTTTGCTACACAGAGCAGCCCTAAAAAATAAAGTACTACTCATAGTTTTAATTTCTAGCATTTATTTCCTGACTATGACAAATCCCCCCTTACATGTTTACCCAGTAAATCTCTGCTACTTTCTACCCTGCCTAGATAAAATTGAGGCCCTGGCTGCATGTATGGTCCTTTTGGTGTGTGTGTGTGTGTGTGTGTGTGTGTGTGTGTGTGTGTGTATGTGGGCAGATGCAAACTGAAACTGCTTAAAAAAAGGTTTCTACAGTTCTTAAACGCACATATATTGGAACCAGGGTTGGAGGGGGACCTGTTCAGGAGAAACGTATACCTCTCCACCCCACAATCTGGCAGGCTCATCAGTTTCTAACACCTTAACCTTTTCATTAAAAATACCTGGAATGGTTTCTATGCACATTCAATATGGCTGCTAGGTAAATATATTACTGATATGATGTAGTGCTTCTGGACATACCTTTGGCCTTGCTATCTTTAGGAATTTCTACTTTCACTAAAGGTACAAAGAGAAGGCATCTCGAGGCTAAAGGAAATATTTGAGTAAGAATGAAGGCCTGAGGGCAGAAAAAAAAGAGCAGCAGAAGAGGAGGAAGGGAGGATCAAGTGGAGAAGCAAACTGAGGCAGGGAGGTCTGGGATTGCCTGACTTTTACAGTGCTGGGAGGTGGTGTTATACAGCTGCCCCCCTGCCAAGACTTTCTATTTAGTGTGGCAACTGCCTAAATGTATTGCTTATGTTATGTTGATGTAGTGCTTATGGATGTACGGTTGGCTTTGATGGGTTGGGTGGGGTGAGCTCAAGGGTGGTGGTACCTATTCCCAACAGTTCAATCAAAACTAGATGAAGGATAGCATTGACCACTCATCAGATAGCAAAAAGACACTTGGAAACAGAACTGGTGCCTCTCATTTCATTTATTCCACCAAATATCCAAGACAGGTGCACAAGCAGAAATAACACTGCAGGACAGAATTTGTAGCACTTATGTTTCACCTGAACCAATCAGGGGCTTCATCAGAGGTGGCTCAGCCATTCACAGGACTTCTGTTTAAACAGTGACTCATTTGCATATTCAAAACCCTGATGTGCTGTTTGCTGATCAGTGTCTATTCAAACGGTGAAACAAGTGATTGACAGTGACAATACCTACTCCAGTTAGTGTTACAGAAAATTTAAAAGGACAGTATCCCGCAACTTAAAATTCAATCAAAATGAAACATTCATATTCTTGCTTGGTATTTCGTTCAGATTCAAACAATGTGGGTAAATCCATCCTTGTCAGTATCCACAGTGTCTGTGGTAAACTCTTGTCCATCTAAACATCTGTGTTGAAAGAAAGAAATGAATATGCTAATAAAAGCTTTTGTGATCTGGTTGCATGCAAATAATCAAATGTCAGTGTAATATTTAATTCGGGTAGTGATGCCCTTTTCAAGTACACCACAGCATCATCTGCATATAAGGTAAGGTGTGCTCCCTTAATGGCTATTGTGACAGAGTCAAAGAATATGGAAAACAAAATTGGTCCTAATATGGAGCCCTGCTGGACTCCACATTTAATTAATGCCTTTTCAGAGACACATCCCCCATATTTTACCATTTGAAATAATATAAAAGACCGCTGTGGGCACAGCAGGTGGAGGGGCAGCAGCAGCAGTCACCCACCGGGACTGGGGGTACATGGCTCAGCGGTGATGTAGGTGCACCGCCTGTGGACATGCCCATATGCCATATACCATGCAGTGATGGGCTACCACCTGTCTGGAAGCCACTTCCAGGTACACCCTCAATGGCGCTGCACTGCATGCTTGCAGCGAGCATGTCCTCCGCCGGGGTCAGTTGCACCACCTCCGGCTGTCCACCGCCTGTTGCAGCACGTGCCGCCCTGATGGCTGCAACCTTCTCCTTCACCCTCCTCCTGTCGGTCCCCATCTTCTTTTTACACTCCTGCACAGAGCGCTGGTGGCTGCCGCGCAGGTTGACAGCATGTGCCACCCCCTCCCATGTAGCAGCACGGGCCTGAGGGGTGCCCCGCTGTCCACTGAGAAGTGGCTCCTCAGCCAGGTAGGCCTCAAACAGTGCCTCTGTCTCCGCCTTCGTAAAGTTGGGCCTCCTTTTCTGCCCACCATCATCCTCATCACCCAGTCCTCGCTCAGTCATTTCACAGCCTGTTTGGGTAAGAGTGGTCACCTGTGACTGTGCAGTACACAGCAATTCTCTGGGGCCATGGTCCAGTACAGCACAATGCATGCAACTCACCTATCAACTGCAGTAACCGAATCTGGCCACTGCAGAACAGTGTCGAAGATTTATAGCACAATGCATGCAAATTAGGACTGGAGCAACTTTAATGAGATGCAAATCGCGCCGCTGCACCATTGAATGGCTGATCGGATGATTTGCATATGATGGCTGAATATCGCGCTGTTGTGCTTTGCGCAATACGGTTGAACCGGCTGAGCCAATGGCGCAGTTCTGTTTACTGCATAGTACACCGCACTGCACATGCCCAGGTGGCTTACGCAGGTGTCTGCTGTGCTGATGACGTGCTGTGCATGATAGGCAATTCAGGACATGGTCACCTTTGTGCCAGTGGCGCTACAGCGACGGTCACCACATGACGCTGTGGCACAACTGCGCAATACTCCACTGTGGCATTGGCACACAGGCGACCAATCGCGCTGGACGTGTAGACGTCTGATGGTGCTGTGCATGGCCTTGTGCCAGAGACCCATGACCCTGTGCCCGACCTTTTGCCCCTCTCGTGCTGTACGTATGGCATGCTTCAGAGTTTCATCGCTGTTAGTACTGCAATGCTAATAGGGACTGGTGGCGCTATACGAACAGCGCGATAGGGACTAAGGGAGTTAAATTGCACAACATTTCCACATAGGGTTGCTGCGCTGTGGAGCACCATATTGCCTACTATATACATGCAGGGATGGCACGCAGGAGAGCACCACAGTGGAGTGCGTTGGAGCTTGCCAACCTGGTGGCCATAGTGGAGCCTCACCATGGCCCACTGTTTGGGGATGAACCCCTGAATGTGGCACGCACACATGTAGGGCAGCAGGTGGCCACTGCACTGGAGGAGGCCACTGGCCAGCGGTGCTCAGCAGAGCAGTGCAGGCACTGGTACGGTGACCTGCAGAGGAGGGAGCGGGCACTACTAGCATGACTACGTTCACGTGCCAGGAGGGGTGTGGTGCCTAGGCCAGGTGGGTGAGCCATCTATGCACCTGTATTGTCCACATGGGTAACACTGTGTATTGTGACCAGCACATAGGGGAGGGTTGGTCTATGGTTGGCTGTGGCGGTGTTTACAGGATGTGCAGGATGTGTGATGTATGGGTCTGGCTGGGTGGGCAGGCACACTCATTGGGGCAGGGGGCTGTCTGCTTTGGGATTTCACTGATGTGTTTCTCACCTTTTGTTTCCCACAGGTGTGGTGGAGCGGAGGCGGGCCCAGGCTGAAGCGCAGCGAGGGGTGGCAGCGGTGGCTGTACATGGTGGTGGTGGTGGTGGTGTCAAGCCACAGCAGCAGCAGCCACAGCAGCAGCTGCAGTGGCAGTATGATGAGGGTGAGTGACGTGACATCATGAATGCTATTGCATGCTGTGGGGGGGGCAGGGCATGGTCACCATCCATGGACAACACTGCCATGCACGCGACATGTGACAGTCAGCACTGTCCAGTGGCACTGCATGTCTGGGAGTGCGTCAATGGTGGTCCATGCATGCACTGGGCACATGGCTGTGGCACTGCCTTCCCACCGCATAGCCACGTCATTGAACAGCCTTGGTTGTGCTGTTCTGGACATGGGTGGTGTGTGTGTGCAGTGGCACACATGGCTGTTGCTGCCTGGTTGGGCTTGTCTTGTGCACGGTCACTGTGGGTGGGTGCACTCCATCACAGGAGCGGGGCACTTGGCTGTATGCCATGCATGTTGGGTGGGCTTCAGGGTTGTGGACAGTCACAGCCATTGATTCTGATCCCTTGTCTTAGGTGTCCAGATCCTGCGAAGAATCAAGCGGGCAGTCCACCGGCTCCTGGACGTCTCAATGGAGTCCCTCGAGATCCTGAGGGACATGCAGTGCAGTGGAATCAGGCGCAGGAGGAGGCCCCGGGACCAGCAGCAGCCAGCTGATGAGCGGGCTGGCGGGCAGTAGCTGCCCATCACCTCCCCCCTTTACCCATCCCTCACACCCTGCCTTCCCTCTCCCAGTTGTTCACCCCTGCCCCTTACCCACCTCTACCTTGTACCCGTACCCCCACCCTTGTCTTGTATATAGTTGTACATAGTTCTGTCTGTTCCTGTTGTTCTTGTTGATATGTTTATTAGATAAATCTATTTTGTTATGAATACTGTGGTGGTCTCTGATTTGCAGCTGGCTATAGGTGCTCAGTTGCAGTGGTGTGCATGGCATCTGGGGTGGTATTGTCCTGGGTATATGTGTGTGTGTGCGTGGGGTGGTGTCTCTGGTGTGGTAGTGGCTTTCAGTCGGTCTGGCCATGTGCTGCCACCCACTGCTGGGTGCTCCTGGTGGGTCTGGCTTGTATGGTTCTGTGGTACACGAGGTTGCAGTGTGGCAGGGATGCATGGGGATTCCTGCAGTGACAGTCATTGCTCATGGGTGGTGTCTTGGGGTACCAGTGCAGGGTGTGCTGTGCACAGGGGGTGCTGATGTGCACTTGGGTTGTCCGCCCCCTTTGTGTGGCAGTCTCAGCTTGCCAGTGGGTGTGCTGGGGCACCATGGCCCAGCTGTGCTTTGTTGGCTTGTCCCCATGGGCCGGTGGATATTCCGTCCCTCCCCCAGTGATGCTGTGCTTGGGGTGTGGGGGTGTATTGTTAGTTCTGCAGTGTGTTCCTGTGCCCATCTGTGGCATGGGTAGTGGGCCCCTGCCTACCTCCCTGGTTGTGCAGTTCCATTGCTCTGTTGCTGGGGGGCTCTCTGCTTGCGCTATGCGCCTCCTGGACTGCTCAGCTGGGCTGGCGCCCTTGTGCGCTATAGCGCGCATCATATCTGATTCAGCTTCCTTCCTGGTTGGCGCTATGGCGCAGGTTGTGTGATATTCTGGCGTTGGCTGGTTGAGCAATTTGACTTGCTCCATGTTTGAATATCGCATCTATTGCACATGAGCGCAATGGACTTGTGCTTGCTTCTGCTATTGCGCACATTTTGGGCACAGTTTGAATATCCAGCCCCATATATCATAGCCAGGGAAACATACACTTGTCAGAATTGGTTGACTCCTGAGCCAGGGATGTGATTTGCATGCAAATCTTCAAATTATCAAATCTTAACAAAACTGCTAATTTCTGTCCAAAACAGTGAATGGCAGTAGATCTGTAACCTTTGGATTGCATAGACAGAATACTAGTGCCCAACCAACAGATTTTATACCTTTATTCGAGACCATGGTTGCTAGTTGCAACCTCAGTGTCATTAATGTCACATAGTTTCATGCTCAAAAAATGCCTCATAGTATAGAATTTTCAGTTATAATGCAGTATCGAGGGAGGGTCTCCAGGGACCAGATTCACAAAACTTTGCCCTGGCACAAACCTAGTTTGTGTGGCACAAACTGGGATTTGCACTGAGCTGGTATTCAAAAAAGCCCAGTTTGCACCCATAAACTTGGTATACACCTGGGCAAGGTTTTGAGGGGCCCGCAATGCAAATGAAGGGGAGGTGACCTGCATATCAGCACTCTCCCATTCACAAAATATTTGCTCCGCATAACTTCCATTTGCAGGGTCCCCTTATGCCGAGAAAATACTGCTGAGGAAAAGCTCCTCTTAATTCTGTGCAACCACAGTGGCTCACAGAGGTAGTGCAAGGTGGCCCCCCAACCCACAACACTGTGTTCATGGTAGTCTAGCAGTGGCTTCTCCCCACCCAACACCCTTTCTGTCATGTAGTTAAATGTCCCAGACAGCCCAGTGGTCCCTCCCCCTCCCCCTCCCCTATACTCTGATCACCTTCCCTGTATAATAAACGTAATGCCCTGGTGGTCTAGTGGTCCTTACCCCCTCCCCCATTGGCCTACCACCTTCTCTGTGTATTAAAAGTAATACCCTGGCAGTCCAGTGGTCCATCCCCCTCCATTATCTGATTGTCTTCTCCATAGAAGAAAAGCAATGCCCTGACAGTCCAGTAATCTCTCCTCCCCTGCTCCGTCAGCCGATCACCATCCCAGTGAGAATAACTTCAATGGCCTGGTAGTCCAGTGGTCCACCCATCCTATCCCCGATCCCTCCCTGTCACAACATGAAGAATAACCTTGGTGGTCTTGTGGTCCCACCACCCATCCCCAATGTGCCCATAAAATGAAGGAAATCATTCTCCCTGGTGTCTCATGGACCCCCTGTTCCCCACCCGGGTAGGTAGTCCCCCACTACCCTGCTTCCCCCAGACCTGAAACTGAGCCAGTGACAGGCACAGCCCTCCTCTCTCCACCACGCTTAGCCACCAACTGAGCTGTCAATGGAGCACATACGGTATGTACTCCATTGACAGCTCAGTCAGTGGCCAGTTGTGGTGGAGAGAGGAGAGTTGTGCTGTTCACTGGCTCAGTTTCAGGATGGGGAGGAGCAGTGTGGTGGGTCATTACCTGCTACAGTGGGAGGGGTCCATGAGACACCAGGGAGAGTGATATCTTTCTTTCTACTGGCACATCAGGGATGGGTAGGGGGACCGTTAGGCCACTGGTGATTTTTCATGTTTTGGCAGGGTGGGATCAGGGACAGGGTGGGGTGAAAAATGGACTAACAGGGCATTAAAGTTATTCTCACTGGGATAACAATCAGCTGATGGGAGGGGACCACTGTACTGCCAGGGCATTGCTTTTCATTATATGGGGAAGGTGATCAGAGAACAGGGGGAGGGACCACTGGACAGCCAGGGCATTACTTTTAATACACAGGGAAGGTGATCAGCTGATGGGGAGGTGGGAAGGACTACTAGACTGCCAGTGAGTTACTTTTATTATACAAGGAAGGTGACTGGAGAATGAGGGAGAGGGAGGGACCACTGGACAGCCAGGGAATTGCTTCTCTTATACAGGGAAGGTGATCAGAGAACAGGGGAGGGACCACCGGACTGCTAGGGTATTGCTTTTATTATATGGAGAAGGTGATTGAAAAATGAGTGAAAGGGATGGACCAATAGACTGCCAGGGTATTACTTTTAATGTACTGGGCTGGCAGTCAGAGAACGGTGGGGCGACCACTGGACTACCAGGGAAATAATTTTAATATATGGGGAATGTGATCAGAATAGGAGAGGGTGGAGAGACCATTAGACTACCAGGGAGACAGCTTTTTTATTTTCTTTGGTCAGTGATCAGTGATGGGGAGGCACTAGCCACCATGGACAGTGGCTGTGTGTCGACTGTGGGCTGGGGGCTCACTATGTCATCAGAAGCCTATGCAAATGGGCACATAGAAATGGCCACCTAGCACGTTGCATGTCCATTGGGCTCATTTGCATGGCTGGCTTTGTGAATTGCAAATAGTTCTGCAGTGCAATACATTGCAATGGAGTATTCCTGGCTCCAGGTTGGGGCAGAGCTACAGGGGTTAGTGCAGACTCCACCTGGCCACTATTCACAGTCAGATAGCATGAGGCACTATCCAACTGTGAATGGCAACTTTTACACCCTGGGCAATCACAATGCAAACATTTGCGTGCACTTTGAGATTTTTGGTGAATGGGGCCCAAGTACTTCAAGGCACTGCCAATTCACAAAAAAGTAAACACACTGAAAAAACACACACAAAAAAAAGGGTTAAGGGGCTAGGGTAATAAGTAGTCAAAGTGGAGACTCCCAATAGGTGGCCAATCAAAACACTACATCAAATGTAAACAAGAGTTGGATAGAGCCAACAACTGCTGTCTGTGAATTAGTGTGGTGTTTAAGGTTTTATTTTATTTGTTGCATCATTTTGATGTAAGGATGTGCTATGTTGTATGGCATTGAAATGGCATGTGTTATAAATGCCACCTTTATTATATTAAATAACATGCATAACTTTACCTTACATATCAAGCTAATACATTTGCTCTACACACACACACACACACACACACACACACACACTCATTTAATAGGATGGCCACCGGGCTAGGCACGTCGCTGGCTGCTCCACAGCTTAGTCTTTTTTAGCTGTTTTTAGTTGTCTAAATTTAATTTTAGTATAATTGTAGTACACTATATGTACTTGTATTTCTTTAGTCCTGCTTGAATTTGTTTGATTTAAGTCACTTCATACTTGAACTCCCAAATTCCCGGATTGCCCGAACTTGTCCGTTATGCGGTTTGTTTTGGGCGACTGAAGTGGAATAAATTGTAAATGGCTGTAGTGGCTGGAGTGGTCCGAAATGTGAGAATTGAAGGAGTGTAATTCATGCAGTGTATTTTGGATTGCCTTGCTTTGGCCCAGTAGTGTCTGTTCTGCTCTGCCTTGCATATATGTGCTATCAGTTTGCCGCTCATATACTTTAATTCGGTGCAACTGGGGCTTGTTGCAGCCCATTGCCCAGGTTTGAATTCTTGGCCACGGATCTACCACTGTTGGTGTTTTTTTCTCCTTCTGGGTGGCTGAGATATTCAGCAAAGACCCTGGGAAAATACGGTGAAGTTTTGGGAAGCACACTGCTGTCAGGACTACGAATAAGAACAGTGGTGTGGGGAATTTGTTTTCAAGAGAAGATCCATGGATTATTTAGCAGGAGATTACACTGGGATTCTACAGTTCAAAGCAAGACTATCAGAACATAAGAGAAACAGTGAGCTTTTGAAAATTGCTTAATTTGGAGAAGGGTGCTGGTGCCCCGATCCTGTGGGTAAGCTGACTGCGGTGTGTGACTGGGTGGGGGTCCCGGTTCTATTTCGCCAGGCAGCTAGTGTCCTAGGTCAGTGTCCCCTAAGGTCTTCTTCGTGGGGCCTGCCAATAGGTGGACCTCAACGGAGGCCTGTAGCAGTGGCCGCAGGCTTGCAGTTTTGCCTCTCAGTAGGATTTGTCGGGGCCCACTCCAGCTCCAGAGCAATTTAAGATCTGCTGTTATTTATATTGGACCTGCTCCTCTCAAATACAGTCAGACCTTTTTATATTGTTTCATCTATAAGTCTGTCTTGAAGACAGACTCTCTTTGTTCGGAACAGTGAGAGTGATCCGTGTTATCAAGAGTATGGGATATTTCTTCAGTAATTTCCCCCACAGTAGTGAGAGTACTTTGAGGTGTTGGGCCAGATATTCAAAAGAGTTGAGCCCTGTGCAATAGGGTTGCACCTGCGCAAGTCCGAATTTGTGCCATTTGTGATATTCAGCAGGAGGCAGTTACACCCCCAAAATCATGCTAAGCAACAGCGCAATGATAATGAAGGCATGCGCAACCGTAGGGGGAGGAACCACGCATAAATGGCGCAGTGTGATATTCAAAGACTTGCACAATGCACAACAGTGGAGCAAGCGGAAGTTGCGCCATAGTGGAAATGAGCCAAAATAAAAAGGAGCAAGGAAGAGGCGCAAGAATGCTACAGGGAAGCCACATGCATCAGAGGCAGAGGCACAGACAGGGCAAGTGGCAGGAACAGGGCAGGCCAGGGAAAGGCCACAGCAACAGACAGGCACAGGGAAGGTGTGGGGAGCCACACAGCTCAGAGGCCAGCACAGGCAGGTGTACCCAGTGCAGGGGAGGTAGCAGCCAGGACAGCGGGGGGAATGAAGTAACAGCTGCCGGGGGAACGCAAGCCAGGGATATGGCCAGTGCCACCTTCCACATGGAGGCCGTAATGAGGGGGGTGAGAAGGCGGGCGGCAGGGGGACGTGGCCATGGAAGGGCCCGTCAGCTGTATGCCCCCAACAGGCAGTACCGAGCCCACACCAGCTTTGAGCTGTACACAGATACTGAGATTGTGTGCCGGTACCGTCTGAACAGGGCAATACTGAGGTGGCTCTGTGAGCTGTGCAGTGATGTGATGCAGGCACCCACACAACGGACCCATGCCCTGTCAGTGGAGACCAAGGTAACAGCCTGCATGTGCTTGCTCACCACGGGTACCTTCCAGAGACCAACTGGGGACACCACAGGCATAACCCAGTTGGCCACGTCATGCCACCTCACCCAATTCCTCAGTGCACTGCTGCCACATGCTGAGGAGTACATCCATTTCCCCAGCACAGCAGCGGAATGCACAGCAAACATACAGGAGTTCCACAGGGTAGCACGTATGCCTGGCATGCTAGGGGCAATAGACTGCACCCATATGGCCATACGCACACCACCTGGCCATGAGGGGGCCGCATACATGAATTGCAAGGGCTATTCCAGCATTAACTGCCAGGTGGTGTGTGATGCCAGGGGGTGCATCATCAATGTCTGTGCCACGCACCCTGGGGGAGCACACAATGCCTTCATCTGGCAGCAGTCAGCACTGTGCCACAGATTCAAGAGTGGGGAGATCCCCACTGGACACCTAGTGGGTGAGTATGCAAACCACATCACCAAACTAACCTCCACCCTCTACACACAGGTGACAGTGGATACCCACTCCATCCCAGGCTGCTCACACCCTACTGGCGGCCCGCGACCCCATCGCAGCAACGCTACAATGAGGCACACACGCCACCACATGTAATGTCATTGAGTGGGTGTTCAGGATGCTGAAGGCACATTTCCGTTGCCTGACACCTCTGGCGGTGCCCTACAGTACAGCTCCTCAAAGGCCTGCGGGCTATTCCTGGCCTGTTGCATCCTGCACAACATGGCCAATAAATGTGGTATAGCTGTACAGGTCAAACAGGGGGACAGCGATGGGATGATGAGGATGCCGGTGATGATGGTGATGGCAGCCCCCCTTGGCTGACGGACCTCGACTGCTCCAGCTGGCACAGCTGCACTGGGACACCATCACGGAGGAGCACTTCAGCCAACCCAGGTAAGTCATGGGGCCATGTGCAGCCACCAGTGGCTAAGGCACAACCCACAAACATGCATGGACACACACCAGGGGTGCATGCCATCAAGGGAAGTGGCAGGGCACAGAAGCACACACACAACCAGGGATGGGTGAGGATTAACATGCCACGTGGATGGACACACACACACACACACACACAATGCACCAAACATGCACAGAGGGCAGGAGGCACACCGACCCAGAACGCCAACCCTAGCAACACACATGTCCACAGGCCACCACGCCCACTGCCTGTCCATGTGCGTGTGTCAGATGCTGAGCACCATTGCACATTGGTGTACAGCGCAATGCAGGCATCATCATGCACACGCAACTGCGGACAGCAGCCTGGAGGGTGTGCAGGTGGACTGTGTGTCCATGTGCAGGGCCGGGTACCCACCCGTGCACTGCCCACTGAAACACACAATGCACACAGGGCAGCACCAGACAGTAGCCACGCTGGGAGACAGGTCAGTCACGCGACACAGTGCCCCAGCCACCACGGACGCATGGGTGGCCCCGCCGAGACCCGCCAGCACTGACAGGCTGACCACTGGCCTCATGGGGTGGCACCGATGGTCCCCAGGGGTTCCACTGCATGAACATGACTGCTGTGCGGGTCTGCAGCACACTCAAACATGCCTGCACCAGGAGTGCTCAGGATGCCCACAGCTGAACCCGGGCTCGACAGGGTGGGGTCGCACGACGCTGGGAATGGGGTGGAGAGTGCACTGCGTGTGTGATAACATGGGCACCTGACTGTGTGCCCATTGTGGCCATGACAGCAATGAACACCTGTGCATGCCTGTCAATGGCAGCGGTCACATCCTCCCCAACCGGTCCATCCCTGCCAGGATCAGAGCGGTGTCCCTGCTGCGACGCTCCTCTGCCCGCTCCAGAGCCACACGCAGTGCATCCACGGACGTCGCAAGCTGCATCTGCTGCTGGACTGATGCTCGCAGTAGGCGGGTGTGCTCATCCAAGAGGTCATCAGCCTCCTCGGCATCCTGTCCCTCAGGGTGTGCAAGGCCCCTGATGTTCAGCACCTTGAGGGTGGGTGCTGACGCACCAGAACCAGGTCTGGCATGTCCACAGGTGATGCACAGATGCCGCCACTGAACCCTGTACCCCAGCCCAGTGGGTGACTGCTGATGCTGCCCCTCTGGCTGCCACACCCCAGGCTCAGTGGTGCCACCGCAGTGGCCACAACAGTCCCACTGTCCTGAACAGACACCAGTGCTGCCCCACTGGTGCTGACAGGCACAGCCTGAGACTGTGCTGACATGCAGGCCTCCACAACAGCACCATCCACAGCCATGGGTGCGAATTGCCCTGCTGTGTGTCCATCCTGTGGCACACACATGGCACTGCCCAAGACAGTCGTGTCATCATCACTGGTGCCAGACTCTGCCCCAGCCACAGCCACAGCATGCTGGCACCCATGGATGCCAGCACGCTGGGACACAGGCAGGGCTTCCTCCACACCTGTCTCAACGACATCAGTGTGGACAGCCAGGCAGCCCCACTGTCATAATGATCCACAAATACCTGTGGAGGTGGATGGTCCCACCTCAGACTCCATCCAACTGTCCGCAGTGGACAGGCCCACCACCGCTGACCCATGCAGATGCTCAGGATCTGTAAGGGAAAGCAAAGTCGTGTTACTGCATGTTACCTACCCGGCCCCCCCCTCCCCGAGGCAGGCCATGACTTGCCATGCAGAGATGAGCCACCACCCGCCTGGAAGCCACCGCCTGAATCCTTCTATGGCACTTCAGTGTGCATGCTGCAGCAAGCCTGTCCCTTCACTGGGGTGAGCTGTACCACTCCGGCTGTCCACCACCTGCTGCAGCACATGCCGCCTGATGGCAGCCACCTTCTCCTTACCCTCCTCCTGTCTGTACTCCATCTTTCTACACTCCTGCATGGAGCGCCAGGCTGCCATGGTTCACGGCATGTGCCACCTCCTTCCATGCAGCATCGGGCCTGAGGTGCCCGCCATCCACTGAGCAGTGGCTCCTGATCCAGGTAGGGCCTCGGGGCCTAGGTTTCAGCCTTAATAAAATTCGGCCTCCCTCCTCCTCCCTCACCACTGTTGTCCCTCTCTCCAAGAACGTGCTCAGTCATTATTTAGCCTGTAAGAATGGCAGTTGTTATCTGTGACTGTTCAGTCCCATGCATGTCCCTGAATCCACAGTCCACACTCCCACACAGCATGCAACTCACCAATAAACTGCAGTAACCGACTATGGCCATTGCAGCACTTTGTCGCACCTTTATAGCTCAATCCATGCAAATTAGGTGAGAAGCAACTTTAATTAGATGCAAATCACGGTGCTGCACCATTGAATGGCTGATTGGATGATTAGCATATGACGGCTGAATATCGCGCTGTTGCGCTTTGTGCAGTTGTGTTGAACGTGCTGAGCCAATGGCGCAGTTCTGTGGCATGCATAGTACACCTCACTGTGCATGCCCAGGTTGCTGACGCAGGCGTCTGCCATGCTGATGACGTGCTGTGCGTGGTAGGCAATGCAGGGCATGGCCACCATTGTGCCATTGGTGCTATAGCGAAAGTCACTACATGGCGCCGTGGCATGGGGGTTCATAGGTATGGCATTAACCGCCCGATAGTCCACTCGGGGCACTGGCACACAGGCAGCCAATCACGCCACATGCATTGTCGCCGATGGAAGGCGCGTGGGTCTTGCACCAGGACCCTTGACCCTGTGCCCGACCTTCTGCCCTTGGCATGTGTTGAGGCATTGGTGCACTTTATCCGGGCTGTTTGGTAACAGCATGATAGGAAATGAAGCAGGCTGTACCAGCAGCATCTGCACGTGGGGTACCATGGCTGCATAGCATATTGCCTACACTATAGCATAATAATGCAATGGCACGGAGAAGGGCTGCTTCCTTGTCTGCCATTGAGTTGGCCAATCTGGTGGCCACAGTGGAGCCACAACATGGGCCTCTCTTTGGGGAGGCTCCCCTGGATAGGGCTAGGTCCCAGGTGTGGCAAGAGGTGGCCACAGCCCTTGAGGCGTGACCAGCAGGGGCAGGATGGCAGAGCAGTGCAGGCACCGATATGGTGACCTGCAGAGGAGGGAGCCAGAGTTGCTGGCCAGACTACGGTTATGTGCCAGGAGGGGCAAGGTACCACAACAAGGTAGGGATTCCGTCAATACACTGTTATCATCCATATGAGTCACACTGTTGTTTGTGTCCAGCACATGGGGAGGGACTGTATGGGGTTGGCTGTGGCGGTGTTCACAGGGTGTGGGGTGGATGGGTCTGGCTGGGTGAGGGGGCACACTCCTTGGGGCAGGGGGACTTTGCTTTGGGAGTGCACTGATGTTCTTCTCTCCTTTTTGTCCCCACAGGCCCGGAAGAGGTACGCCGCTTGCGGGCAGAGTGGAGGGCGGTGGAAGCCACAGCCAGGCAGGCCGAGGGCCCACAACGGCCACCCGACTATCCCGTTGAGGGTGAGTGACAGACATCCATGATTAATATTGCATGCTGTGTGACAAGGTGGGCAGTGGGGCATGGCCACCATTCATTGACATCACTGCCATGCACGCCACTGGTTACGGTCAACACTGTCCAGTGACAATGCATGCCTGGGTGTGCATCACTGGTGGTGCATGCGTGCACCAGGTGCATGGCTGTGCCACTGCCTTTGCACCACATAGCCATGTCACTAGATGGCCACGGTGGTGCTATGCATAACTTGGCTGGTGGGTGTGTGCAGCATTCCGCATGGCTGTATGCGCCTGGGTGGGCATGTCCTGTGGACGTGATCACTGCGGCTGGTCACACGCCATTACAGTGGTATGTCTCATGGCCATATGCCATGCACAGTGGGCAGACTGTATGGGGCTGTGCATTCACACGTATTGACTGTGCTCCCTTGTCCTAGGTGGGGGACATCTGAGGGAGATCAGAGACACCCTGCGGGAACTACTCGCCCTGGCACAGGAAACAGTGTCCATCCTTCGGAGGATCGACGAGTTGGGGGTCCTACGGAGGCACAGAGTGAGGGGGAGCCAGAGTCTGGACCAGTGTGGCCAACATTAGTCCCTTGTCCCTGACCTCCCATCCTCCCTGGACCCACCCTCACACCCCTCCTATCCCATCCCATTTGTCCACCCCTTCCGCCTGCCCACCCCCACCTTTTTTGTGTCCCCAATCACATGTATATAGTTGTTGTTCTTGTAAATAGTTTATTTATTTATTTTTATAATACATTTGACTTTTCTATGAATACCGTGGTGGTCTCTGATTTGCAGCAGGCTATAGGTGCTCAGCTGCAGTGGTGTGCATGGCATCAGGGGTGGTGCAGTCATGGGTATGTGTGTGTGTCCATGTGGAGGTGTCTGTGGTGTGGGGGTAGATATCAGTCAGTGTGTGTGTTGTGTATGTTGTTCCCTGTGCACTGGATGACTGTGTGCAGTGGTCTATGGTGCATGCTCTGTGTTCATGGTGCACCCATCGGCCCGTCCATGGCCTCTGCAGCCTACACCCATGCCTGTCTGTGACCTGCATGATCTGCTGGCATGTCAGTGATGGCATTCCCTGCATGTGGACACTGTACCTGTCGCTTTGCTGGGTTGCCCATGTCAATGGTGTGGTGCATGCCTGACTCAGGTGGCACTGTGGGCAACATGGTCATTGTCCCACCTCCATGCTGTGGCTTGTGTGTGTTGCAGGGGATGTGCCCCACTGTCTGTGGCTTGTGCTCCGGGTGACTCATGGTGGGGTATTGGTCCATGGTGCCTGTGCAGGGTGGTTGGCACCCCAGTGCCATGGTGGACTGCAGGTTGTGTATACACAGCTTACATGGGCCCACAATGGGGGCTTGGTTGCCCCACCACTGTGTCCCTCTGTTGTTGTGCCCTTGGGTATGGGTGGGTGTCTGTCCAGACCCTGTGTGGCATCTGGTGTGGTGCATGTTTCCATGCACCACTGTGGGTGTCTGTGCTGGCTGTTGTGGCCAGTGGTGGGCTGGGGTGTGTTACTGGAATACTGTGTGGAGCACTGTACCACTGGGGGAGATGTCACTTACACGACCGTCCAATATGGGTTCACTCTTGTGCCAACGCATGGTCGGTCTCTCAGCAGTACCTCGGGGGACTGTGCATAGTGGCACTTTGTCTGCCGTTGTTGCATTGCCGTGTGCTGCAACCTGCTGATGGGTGCTCATAGTGGGGATGGCTTGCATGGTTCTGTGGTGTACAGGGTTGTACTGCCACTGTGAGGGTGGTGGCATGCATGGGGATTCCTGCAGTGCTTGTCACTGCTCATGGGGGGTTATCTGGGGGTCACGGTGCAGGGTGTGCTGTGCATTGGGGGGGATGGTGTGGCACAGGGTGGTCCGCCCTCCTTGTGTGCCAGTCACAGCTTGCCGGTAGGTGTGATGGGACACCATGGCCAGGCTGTGGGTTGGTTGCTTGACTCCATGGGCCAATGGTTATTCCAGCCCTCCCCTGGTTGTGCAGTGCTTGGGGTGTTGGGGGGCGATGTCTGTTCTGCTGTGTGTTCCTGTGCCCATCTGTGGCATGGGTGGTGGGCCCCTACCTCCCTGATTGTGCTGATACATTGCTCTGCAGCCGGGGGACTCCCTGCTTGCACTATGGCGCCTCTGGACTGCTCAGCTGAACATCCCTTGTTGTGCCATAGCGCATCATATCTGCTCAGCTTCCCCTCCCTAGTTGCACTATGGCACAGGTTGTGCGATATTCAGACGTTGGTTGTAGGCGTAATTTGGCCTGCTCCTTTTTTGAATATCGCGTCTGTTGTGCATGGGCACAATAGACTTGCACTTGCTCCTGCTATTGCACACTTTTTGGGTGCAGTTTGAATATCTGGGCCCTTGTGACTATCTATTTACCAGTCTCCTGGGGTGGTGTGAGGACCACAGGGGGCTGAAAAAAACATTCTAAGTACATCTGTGTATTGACTGGGTGTATCAGTTTGGAGTTTTGGGGGGGGGTTACTTTGGGATTTGTTTGTGCTGTTAATCTACTGTTATTTGGAGTCTTTTTGAAGCTATGTGTTACACATTATGTTACTATTACCTGGACTAAAGGTTGTTATTTATTTACAGTAGAGGATTTAGTAATAGTGGAGAATTTGTTTCTCCTTTTATAGAGTTTTGTTGGATTTATGATTTTAAGTTATTGTGTGCCATTATATTAGATTGCTGGTCAGCTAAGTATTGAGATGTGCTGGAGGTCTGCCCCCATGGTCGTGCGCTATTCACCCTCTGCTCTTCACACCCTCTGACCTTTTTTTCCTCCCCAGCTGCAGTTTACAACTTACCAGCGCTGTCGGGCATTGGGTATTGCCGGCAGGGGGAGGAGTAGGGTGGGGGTGGTGAACAGTGGAGTGTGAATGAGTGGGACCACCGCATCAGGGTTGTGAGATCCAGGAGATGCCCTGGGGTGAAATGAAACTCAGAACGTGGTTCGCCATACCTGATTCCCATACCCAAGGGCACCACCAGTATTGGTGGACAGGTGGCCTGGGCAGCTCTGGAGGTTCGTCCAACTTGGGCTGTGTTATGCAATGTCAGATCCATCAAAAACAAGACTGTAATTATTGCAGATCATGTAGAAGGGGTGGATCTGGCTTGCATTTCTGAGACCTGGCTGGATGAGAATTCTGGCCCCATTTTGGAGGCTTTAATTCCGGGCGGGCACTTGGTGATTCACTGCCCTAGATTGGTTCCTGGGGGGGCCATTTTAAGACCGAACTTAACCTCATGAATGTACCAGTTGAGGAAGCAGAGTCATTTGAGTGTACCACAGTAGCAGGTGTAGGCTATAGGATCGCTGTCATCTACCGTCCACCCGGAGACGAGAAGCGATTCTTTCAGGAAGTGGCGGACTTCGTCATTGACATGGCTTTTGAATCACCCAGACTGATGATTCTAGGTGATTTTAATGCCTGGGTCAGTGACGAACTCTCGCAGTTTGGACAGCACTTCCTCCAGTTAATGTCATCCCTGGGTCTCACACAGATACAGTAGTTACCATTGCTACTCACAAACATGGTCACTCTCTTGACCTGGTATTTCTCCTGGAGATCAAGGCCTCTGATTTGGGGGTGGAACCAGTTGGGTGGTCCAATCACTACACCTTGGGGTTTAGTTTTAGTGCCTCCCTTCATAGGCCTACCCCTGTAGAAATGGTCAGGTATTGCCCTTTACGAGATGTTAGTTCGGAAGGCCTGATGGCGGTACTTGACCTATCATCCTTTTCAGTAGCAAACAATGACACTGATGCCCTTGTGGTAGCCTTCAATATGGCTATCCCGGTGGCTGTCGATGTCATTGCTCCTGTCCGTGTTCACCCTCTCCCCCATCGCTCTCGGTTCCCTTGCTTTGATGGGACTTTGAGGGAGATGTGGCGACTTGGGCAAAGGTTAGAGCGTTGCTAGCGTAGATCCTCCCTTGATGCCGACCACCTTCGATTGATGAAGCATTATCAGGCCTATCAATCTGCAATCACCCATAAGAAGGCAGAGTTCCTGTCCGGGGAGATTGCAGTTGCTCAGAATCGACCAGCTCAGCTTTTTTGTACTGTGGGCAGGCTGTGCAACCCAGCCTGTTTACAGTTGCGAAGGGCTTTTTCGCAAAAAGAGTGTGACGAACTTGCTCGATTCTTTGCTACTAAGGTGGCTGACATTAGGGAGGCGCTTCAACCGGCACACTCTGGCATTGCTTTGGATTGGTGTGAGGCTGCTGTCCCTCAGTTTTCCTGGAGTTTCTTTGACCGACCAGAACTCATGGATATCATGCAGATTGTCTGGAGTGCATGCCCTATGTGCTGTAGTTTGAATTCAGGACCAAGTTCCCTGATTTTGGGTTGTATCAATTCTATTAGTCCGGTCCTCGCATGGATAGTCTGGTGCTCTTTGGAAACAGGTGAGTTTCCGAGTTCCCTGAAGGAGGCGGCGGTGACACCCCTTCTGAAGAAAGCTTCTTTGGACCCCGACTGCCATGCAAACTACAGACCAATCTCTAACCTTCCCTTTTTAGGGAAGGTGATTGAGAAGGTAGTGGCTGTACAACTGGAGAACCATTTAACCATCCATGATATCTATGAACCCCTCCAGTCCGGTTTTCGGAAAAGGCATAGTACTGAGACTGTGATGGTTAGGGTGCTCAGTGATCTCCTGATGACTAGAGATTGGAGGAACCTTTCTATTTTGGTTCTTTTAGATCTCTCATCAGTTTTTGATACTCTGGACCATGGGGTTCTTCTTGAGCATCTGAGGTTTATCTGTGGACTATCGGATATAGTCCTTAGATGGTTTACATCTAACCTCATGGGAAGAACTCAGAGAGTGGTCTCTGGGGTTTACTCCTCTGACCCAATTTTTCTGTCATGTGGGGTTCTTCAGGGCTTGGTGTTGTCCCCCAAGTTGTTCGCAGCATATGTGCTACCTCTCGGAGACATTGTAAGAAGGTATGGACTGAGGTTTCACTGTTATGCTGATGATACCCAGCTCTACCTTTCTTTTGCACCTGATCAGGATGGAGCTCTCTCAGTCTTTAATAACTGCCTTAGTGAAATCCAGGAGTGGATGGTTTTGAGTTGGTTGAAGTTGAACTCGGAAAAGACAGAGGTGTTGGTAGTGGATCCGGGTCACTGGATAGGGTTGCCGGGGGTTGGTTCACCCTCTGGACTTTATCTTGGGGGTGTTTCACTTCCAGCCTCTGAACAGGTGTGTAACCTGGGGGTAATTCTTGATGACAGATTGACACTGCACTTGCAGGTGTCTGCCATCATAAAGTCCTCATTTTATCATCTGAGGAATATCTCCAGGATTAGGCACCTTGTTCCATCCGGCGATCTTCCAATGTTGGTCCATGCCTTTGTGTCCTCACATCTGGACTATTGCAATTCCCTTTATCTAGGGCTTCCTGTGGTTGAAATTCGCCACTTGCAGCTGGTGCAGAATGCTGCGGCCCAGTTTTTGACTTGTACCTCATGGTTCAGCCATATTACGCCGGTGTTGCACGGACTGCACTGGCTGCCAGTACAGTGGCAGATCACCTTTAAAGTCAGTCTTTTGACTTATAGAGCCCTACATGGACTTGGCTCGGACTACCTGAAAGAGCTTCTGGTCCCTTATTGCCCTGGACGATCACTCTGCACAGCTGGCGAGGGGTTGTTAGAGATCCCGAGGGTATCTTTGAAATCTTCTGGGGCTCGTACATTTATGTATGCGGCCCCTACCCTCTGGAACTCTCTACCTAGCCAGTTACGGGAGTGCGCAACTGTGGAGGGTTTTAGAAAAGGCTTTAAATCATATTCGTGGATGGGTGCATTTGGAGTCTGAGTATATATTTTGGGCTGTTGTAATTTATGAAATTTTAAATGTTTTTACTTTGTACAGCGTCTTGGTTTTATAAAAGGAGCCTTAAAAATAAAGCTGTATTATTATTATTATTATATAAATTTACTATTCCTAATAATACAGATTATCATATACAAAACAAAAACGTGACCCTATCATATTTCTCAGGATAGTCCAAAAAGGTTATATGGAGTCACCCCAACCCACCGACGGTAAATAGACAATATTAGGACACAAGGTGCCTAGTTGCAGCTTGTTAACCGCCACCCCAAGACCAATCTAAAACATGCCAGTATAAACCACCTTTTATCAGGAGAGGAGGACCAGTGATCGTAGATTGTTGCCAAGCTGCGATTTTGTTGTTGTGTCCCCACCCCCCACTGAAGGGAATCAGGAATCATTGTTGAGCCACAACTTTGTTTGCGTAACCATAGAAATATATAGGAATGTAGAATCTGACAGCAGATAAGGACCGCTTGCCCACCTAGTCTGCCCATATTTCCCTATCTGCTGTATCACCACAGACCCTACTTGATCTCTGGCTTATTCCACCCACCTTTTCTTATGTCTAATGTTTCCATATGCCTATCTGATGCTTTCTTGCACCCCATTGCCATTGTTGCCCCCACCACTTCCTCTGGGAGGCTTTTCCAGGCATCCGCTGCCTTCACCATGAAGAAGTACTTCCTCACATTTCCCCTGAGTCTAACCCCCCTCAATCTTCATAGAATTACCCCATGTCATTGAATATCTTTTTTCAGAAAAATGCTTCCATTTTGAACCTTATTTATACCTGTGAGATATTTGAAACTCATCATATCCCCCTCTCCCTCCGTTCCTCCAGTGTATACATATTAAGGTCCTTCAGTCTTTCCTCATAGGGCTTTTGTTGCAGACCCTACACCATTTTGGTTGCCCTCCTCTGGAACACCTCCACTCTTCCTACCTCCTTCCAGAGATGAGGTCTCCAGAACTGGACACACTACTACAGCTGAGGTTTCACCAGTGATTCATACAGGGGTAATATCACCTCTCTATTTCTGCTGGTGATCCCCCTCCTTATGCCCCCCAGCATCTCATAAGCTCTCCCTCATTGCCTTGTCACACTGCCTAGCCACCCTTAAGTCATCAGATACGATAACTCCCAGGTCTCGTTCCTGTTTGGTGGTCATCAATACCTCTCCTCCCATTTTGTGTTTCTCACCGTGTTTCTGTGCCCCAAGTGCATGATTTTGCATTTTTTCATTGAAGCCCAGTTGCCATTCCCTTGACCACTCCTCTAACCTTTTCAGAACCCCTCTCATTTTTTTCCATCCCCCGTAGTGTCTACCCTGTTGCAGAGTTTAGTGTCATCCCTGAACATGCAGACCTTTCCCCTCTAGTCCCTCTGCAATGTTGCTGATAAAGACATTAAAGAGGACTGGTCCCTATACAGACCCCTGAGGTACCCCACTGATCACCCTCCCTTTCTCAGAGTGAGCTCCATTCACCACCACCCTCTGTCTCCTATCCCTTAGCCAATTTCTTACCAAGTTTACCACCTTTGGTCTGACTCCTAGGCTACCCAGCTTGCGTACTAATCTCCTATGCGGAACAGTGTCCAAGTCCTTACTGCAATCTAGGTAGGCCACATCCACCACTCCTCCCCGATCCAATTCCCTGGTCATCCAGCCAAAGAAATCTATCAGATTCATTTGACAAGACCATCCCCCCCAACCCCATGAATCCATGCTGTTTTGGGTCCTATAAACCACTGGATTCAAGATATTCCACTGTCGTTTCCTTCAGTAGTGATTCCAATAATTTCCCCATCACAGAGGTCAGACTGACTGGCCTGTAGTTTCCAGCCTCCTCCCTACTACAACTTTTGTGAAGTTTCAAGTGGGACTACATCTGCCCTCCTCCAGTCCCTCAGACCCTCTCCTTTTTCCAGTGAGAGGTTGAACAGGACTGTGAGATGTACAGCCAGCTCCTTCCTGAGTTCCCTCAGTATACTTGGATGTACCCAGCCTGACCCCACTGCCTTATTCACTTTCAGATTTGCGAGCTCCTTCAGGATGCTCTCCTCTGTAAATGGACTAGTGTCCACCTCCCTTCCTTCTATGCTACTGTCACCTTTCCGGGGCCCCTCTCTTTCCTATTCTTCTGTGAACACTGAACAAAAGTATTTGTTCAAGATGTCTGCTTTTTTCTTGGTCTCCTTCCTCACAGGCCCCCACCTTCTTAGTCTTACAATCCCTCTCCTGTTTTTTCTCTTTTTGCTTACATATCTAAAAGATGTCTTATCTCCTTTCCTTACCTCTGGGGCTATTTTCTCCTCTGTTTGCACCTTTGTGCTCCTAACTGATTTACCTGCCTCCCTCTGTTTGTCCAGATACATCTCCCTATCCTCCTCTTTCTGTGTCTTCTTATACCTCCTGAATGCTTCTTTATTTGCCCTTACCTTCCCAGCCACCTCCCTAGAGAACCACGGTGGTCTCCTTTTCCTTTTGCCTTTTCTTACTCACCAAATACAGAGTTTGTTGCCTTCTGTATGCCCCCATTTAGCTTCACCCAAAGTTCCTCCACTCCACCCAAGTCCTCTCCCCCTGCTAGGGCATCCCTGAGGCATTCTGCTGAGGGGGACTGGAGATCACTGCCATACATAGCTTATTGACTATGTTTCCCTCTGTAAATGAAAATGTGTTTTAAACAAGGTGGCAATAGTCTGTACATATCACATGCTGTATATACTAGTTCAAGGCAGCAGCCATTTTATGTAATCTTATGGCACTTAGGGATTGCATGATTTGGGAAAGTGCATGCCTAAGAATGCAGAATCAGGAGCAGACATTTTTATGTTCTTTCCCCTTTTAAAGCAGCAGTATTTCTTAGTAACCGTATAGTTAGTTTTTTTCAGCAATAATATTTGTCTGGCAAAAATATCAAGAGCATATTTTTCTTTTCATTTTCTTCCATTGCTAAACAAAGATATGGGATTTTGACTTTTTTTTTAAAATTCCCACTCCTGTGCCATGCCAGCCATGAAAAATTAAATATCTTGGTACACTGTTGTGCTGTTCACCATCAGACACATAAGGTAGCACTATCCTGGTATATCTACAGTATGAATCTAGTATGTGCGTTCAACAGGTAACCTCAGGGAAGATTTTAAAAGTTGCAAGTAACAGAAATCTTTAATCTCATGAATCATTAATTACAAAATTAGCTGTAAAAGCTATTTTAACAATAGCTGAGAAAACTGAATATAAAAATACCCTGAGCATGAATCCTAGGATGTCAGAAATACATTTTCTATAGAACTACTGTATATGATGATTTTTTTTTTGCCAACTAACAAATACTGCTGCTTTAAGAGTGCTATGTCTTGCATCCATAGGGTGCCAGAATCTGTCACTCAAGCTGACCTGTCAGAGCATCAGCAGGCTTGCTGCATGCAATGCCAGTGACCTGGGTTTGAGGATAAGCAAATGTTTCCAGGAGCCAGGGGAGCAGGGAAGCTTAAACATACCGAAAGTGCTCACCTCCTCAGTGAGAGGATGGCAAGCATAACCCACAGTGCAATTGCCACCTATGGTCTCACAGGTGGAAAAGCAAAGTAGATTTGGTAGCTGGTGGGTGGATGTGCATTATGCTCCTACCCACGCCCAGTGCATGTGGATGTGCATCAGATTGTGCCACTATCCTGGAGGGGAGAATCAGAGAAAATGCTGGACTGGTGCAGGATGACAGTGGCTCCTCCACAATTGAATTTAGGATCTGGAAGGAAATGGTCCATCTTACAGATGGGGGCAAGTCATGGATACATATGGAGGTAAAGGGTAAGTCCAGGAGGAACAAAGCAGGTGATGGAGCTGGGAAGACCAATCAAAGGGGCAACAGTCTGGAGGGGAAGGATAAAGAATAATTAAAAAAAAACAAGCATTTGTCAATGTTAAATATTCATTGCTGGTATTGCTGTTGTGCCAGGTCTTGCTTTTACCCAGAAGAGAGCAGATGAAATGCAATATCTTATTTTCAGTGGTGTCCTGCTGTGGCACATTGTTAGACTGTAATTACCCAGGATAGGACAATTGAGAGGAGGCAATCTGTACTTTTAAGTGGGCTCTCGCATTTTGACCTCAGATATCCAACAGTCTTTTTATAACCTGATGTTATGATCAAGATTGGTGGAATTTTCAAAATCCCATCCGAAAGGTAATTTTGCTGTGCAACTGTGGAAACAAGTTTCAGAGAGGATTTGAAAAATTGCACCTGCCATGTTCAGGAGGTGAGGTAACACAAGGGATATATTGAACATTAGGAGCCAAAATCTATAAAAATATAATTCTGAGTAAATGTTGGAGTAATTCGTTTCCTTATATCTCGACATGGCGAGATTTGTCACTGTGGTGGTGTTCACTGTCGAAATGTCATTGTGGTGGTGTGCCACCCTTTCTTTATTTCAGGTGGTAACTCTGGGGATTGGGTACCCCCAGTGTAGGTGTTATTTTTGTGGGGTGTGGAGTGCTGAGTGGGAGGGTTTGGTGGGGAGACAGTAAGGGTTGATGCAGCAACAGACATCAGTTGATGGTTTTCTTTTTTGCAGGGTGTAATTTAACCTCAGCAGGATCATGACAAATCAACTGTGCTTGCTGGCAGTAGTTAGGTTGATCAAAGAAAGGAGACAACCTATAACTGGGTCTGCTCTCTCCTTTGAACTACACAAAGTTTCCACCTAGCAATCCAGAGTACTGCCATGATAAGCCTGGCTGATGACTGGTGTGACACTGATGAGCCCCTTGCAGACTACTCTGCATTGAACTGACAGTGTCACACCCCTCAAAAGCCACTCTCCTAACAAAATGTTTGCTGCACATGTGTGCATGGCAAACATAACAAAAACAGAAGAACCTCTCACCCAAAGAACATGTGTGATGACACCCTGATGAGTGAAGAGCTCCTTTGTCATCCATCTTTACGTACAACAAAAGGGCACAGTGAGTTGTGCTTTGCAAAATTAAAATCCCACCAGCAGAAGACTGACAGAATCACAAACTTAGGTTTCATAAAAGTCTGTGAACATTTCTGAAATGTTAATGATGTTTTAATCAACAAGCAAATCTACAAGATTTTGTTTTGGCTCCTCCATCACTTGAAAAGTGCCCAACTGAATTTCATCAGATTTTGAAGCTTTTGAGATCCAGCAACAAATGTACATAAGCTCCAAAACAATTAAATAAAATTAAAATACTAATGAGTTGCAATAATGCTCACTGCCCCCCCCCGAAGAGTATAGTTTTGTGAGTGATATTTGTACTCTCCACAATTGAAATCCATTGACATATTGTTTATAGCTACAATAATATTAACATTTGGCGGTTGTGATTTAAGCCATTGTGACAGAAGTATTTACATATCTTTAGTCACGATGGAGCATGATGCTGGGCAACACTGTTACAGAAATGTTGTGGGGATATTGCCGGATCATAATGCTAGTGCAGGAAAGGCGATTCAATGGTGATAAGTGCTTTGTGAATGTTAAATTTTACAAGTGAAATTCTAATGGCATTACATATTATGTGTCCATGCATTTTTGAACACAATCTGCCAATTAATGATTTTTAAAGTATCCACAATACATTTTAAACCACATTTATCCAGCGTAAATAGATTTCAGGACATATTTATGTTTGCATGCATGCCAAATCTTGAGTGTATACCTGCAAAAGCAGTGGAGCTATAAACATCCAAATATTTTGAACATTTTTACACAATTTAACAAATAATTAAATTGTGAAATTTTCAACTCCCGTAACTTACAATTTACATAAGCAGTTACTTCTCTATTTAGCAGTTTATTGACTCTTCCAAGAAATTATGCACATAAATGTTCAATAATAACTGGGTTTTACTGTTTTGCATAGGAAAAACCCATTGCGTAATTTGCCATTATAAAGGAGTGTTTATGATGGCAAGCAAGTGCCAGGTTTCCCCCGTTCTGCCCATTCGTCAGCTGCAGCTCTTCTGTTCCTGACTGCTGGCCACCCTGCCTTCTCGCCCGAAACTGCCCACCATTCGGACTCTGTAGTAAGTTATTTTTAAAAAAACACTGCTCTAAAACATTTTAAAGATGGCAACTAGAACAAAAAAAAAACCAAAAAACTTAACTCTCAGAAGGTGACCATGGAGCACGCTAAAACCAAACTGAACCACAGTTGCACCAGAACATCTGTTATTTTATATAATTGCTGTGGTGAAAAAGCAAAACCCAGCATTGATATAAAATAAAATTTGGCGTGGTGCAGGAAAAAATCTAATAATTCACACACCCTCGGTGTTGGTTGTCTAGATAAACCCCTTGAGCTTCGCTGTCAGGGTTTATGTGGCATCCAACACCTCAGGTGTGTGAAAAATTCTTGTTACACACACACCACCCCATATATTATTCTACATATTATCAAGCTCCAAAAGTGGCCAAATTGTATGCATAGAAACATTTTCAGAAACGTTCACATGAATAATAAATTGCCAGACTTTGAGCCCTATAACTTTCCCATAACTCATACAAATATCATAAAACATGGCATGTTTATAGGGCAGCCTCCAAACAACACACATGCCAATTTTGGAGTCTTTAGCTTATTGAGTTATGACTAATCAAATCTTCTGGAAAATGCCCTAATATTTTGCACAATTTTGCAAAAATGTCACGAAATCAGAATTTTGCTAATTTTGCCCAGCCTTAGTGCTAGGCCAGTTTACCTGTACAGCTTCTGCTGGCAATACTGCTTCATGACACATTTCAGTGTTAACGCATAGGAATTACAGCACTAAATACATATTGCACTTTAGTGCACCATGCGGGACACTTTATAAGTAGTATGCTTTTTCTAATACTAGCACATCACAAAAAACAGTTTAGTTTTTAATATGCAACTGCTAGCACAATTTCAATTATCATTATTATTATTATTACTATTAATATTATTATTATAATAACTGGCCATAATTTCTTTTTGAATGGAGAAGGTCAGTTATTATTTGCTGTAATTACTGGTGGTTATTATGGCAATCACACACTCACTGAACAGCAGCTGGAGTCTCGTTAAAGTTTAAAGCACTGTTCAGTGAGTCACTATTCATCTGAAATAGCCACAGTGTGCACTTTTACATGCTTGTCTGTTACTTAGAAATAAAAAGCCAGACTTACTTTTAAAATATAGTTTACTGAGTTGCTTTTCTACACTGCAGGTCACTTCAGTATTGGAGCTAGCCAACCACTACTGAGGGAAAGTGCTTGCCACCTGACCTGAATTCCGGTTCCTTCGTATTAGTTCATCAGGTGTTTGTGAGGAAAAAAATATTCACTTGAAATGTATTTTGAGGTCTCTTTGCAAAACTTGTAACCCAGACATCTGCCCAGTATCAGACGTAGTCATGACTGTCAAAAGCTACTCACCACCTAACAAACTAAAAACTAAAAATAATTATGGGGTTAAGAAAAAAATGATGACCGGGAATTATATAAAGTAAGGTATGGGTTACATGGTTGAGTTACTTGAATTTAATAAACAACCTCAGTGTGTTATGCTTAAATAAACCCCTTAAGCTGTGCTCTCGGGGTTTATATAGCATCACACACCTTGAGTGTGTATTAAATTCTTGTAACATAAACCACCCCATGCATTATTCTCCGTGTTATTAATTTTATCCTGCTTGTAGCTCACCTTGTTGATTTGTCATGGTAACTGGATTTAATATCACTGAATGTTACTTGATGTAGCTGTTACTGTACCCTAACTGTATTTCTATGACGTTAATGTGGAACCCTTGTAAATGAGCACTTGTACTCAAAAGTACTTCATGAATAACTGAATAACTAACTAACTAAAATGTCCCTGTAAGTTTCTGCTGGTGCTACTGCTATTATATGGCAATCTTCAGTGCTGATGTAAGGAAATTACAGTGTTGTGGCACACAGTGGATTTATGTGATAACCGTGAAAGTGGAATAGCGACCTGCGGCAGGCGAGTGTACATCACCGAAAATCAATTTCGGCAATGTACACCCCCAGTGTACAAGAAAATGGCACCAGGGACTTAGATTGTGACTATTAATGGGGGCTGCACCCCCATTGAGTCTTCACCCTCGCCCTCTTACAAAAGGATTCTTAACTCCGGGGGGGGGGCCCATGTCAGGGGAGGATGCAAAATCTAGAGAAAATAACATTTTGGGCTGGGTGCACAAAAATGTAGGCATGCCCGGACCCAAACTTGGAACCCTCGCAGCTTTAGGCTGCCACCCATCCACCCACCGTGCTATGGGGCCAGCTCAGCAGCCCCATGACAACCACACCAGTTCAGTCCTCCCTCCCTTCTGTCATGCTCACTCCCCACCACGTGCAAATATATATAGCGACGTCCTGTCACTATATGCCCCCACCTCCTCCATCCGGTCACCCTTCCTCAGCAGTAGCCCTGTTGACATGCGCCAGATTGAGTCACTGTTATTGCAAGCTCCCAATCGCTGACATCCATGTCACGGCTACCCACATGGTGCAGGATCCCATTATAAATAAGGCACATTTTCTGATACTAGCTGATCACAAACAAACAAACAAAAAGAAAGAAAAGAAAGAAAAATATGTTTTAATTTTAATATACAAGTGCTTTCACAATTTCCCTGTACAATTTCTTCTGGCACTACTGCTGTGAGACAAATTTCAGTGCTGTTGCATGGGAATTACAGCAGAGCATGTGTACCATGCTACAGCCCACAATGTAGGGCCCCCTTATAATTAGGGTGCTTTTCTGGTGCTAGCTGATCACAAAAAGAGGACACTGTTTTCCTTTTAATATGCAGATGCTAGCACAGTTTCTCTGTACAATTTCTGCTAGTGTTACTGCTATGTGGCAAATTTCATTGTTAATGCATGAGAATTAAAGTACTGCATGGGTACCATGCTGTTGCACAAAGTGTACAGTAGGACAACCCTTATGGATTTTCTTTGTACAGTAAATTGTAAAGTTAAAAAGAGCTGTTTCCTCTTTCCTTCTTTAACTACTTTGCAATGGCAATATTAAAACTTCATAAATACACATATAAATGAAAGGCAAAGGACTGCCATTTAGTTTTTGGCATATAACATTGCAAAGGAAAAACCTAGGTTGCAAAGTTTATTTTGTCAAGGATTGCTCTAGACAGCAGCTCTTCAGGTCTATGTCTTCCGACAGCTCTCTTTCAAATGCATAGAGATGACAGGCTGACCAGCACTGGAGCATGCTCAGTGTAAGCCAGCCAAGGCTCGTGGGAAAAACCCTGCTTCTTCCCCCTCCCTTAAAAAAAGAGCATTACTGCATTTAACATTGTACTAATGTTCTATGTAAATTTTGTGACCTTTTGAAAGTGCACATTTTTAGATACTTAAATCTGCAGTATTTCACACTGTTGGTCAGTTTGTCCTAAAATGTATCCCATATCACAAAATTGCAGACTATGTCCTGTTCAGCAGTCAACACCAGGTGGCTCTTTTGCAGAATGACCAAGAGTGCACAATCATACACATACACACAGTGTTAGGTATGACAATTACATTTTTCAATGTACACTGTCCCAAATTCATGACATTGCAAAAAATGTCATAAAATGGTGGAATTCTGAGAAAAATGCACTAAACGGATTTTCACAATTTGCTGAGCACTACTAGCAGATAGATGGAGGGGGCATTGCTAGGGACATTATTGCAATTACATTGGTCTTTCTTTTCTAGGTTTCTGACTTCATCCCATCTTTGGTCATTTAAATACTGTAGTCATGTCAAGTTTTAGTCAAGTCAAGTTTATTGGCAGGAAAAATTCCATTGAGCAGCCTCATTTACAAGGAGGTCCTGAGCATACAATTAGAATATAGAAGACATATGCAATATAATGATACAATAAATAGAAAACAATAAATAAGATACAGTATATACAAGGTATAGGATTATTTCAAAAATATTTACAATAAATAATCAAAATATGTAGGAACAAGGATGGTGATACATGGTACATTTATTTATTTATTTCATTTTTTTAAAGGGAGACTGTCAACCTCCTTAGGCCTCAAAGTGTCCCTAGTTTAAAAAATGCATTTTATGATTGCCAACATTAATGTAAGGCTATACCTGGAGTTCAGTGGCCAAGCAGCCAGCCACTCCCACTTCCTGAGCTATATAAGCAGTTCCTCTAAGCCTCACTGTGAAGCATTTTTTCTTTGCAGCCAAAGGTTCTGCCGGTTTGTTCCCTGAGCTGGTTGGGCTTCCCTGGCTGCCCCCCCCCCCATCTCTGCAGGGCTTCTGTGTTTGTTTTCCTGCTTTGGTTTGTATTTTTCCTTCAGCTGTGTGTGCTTCCTTCTTTTTTGGGGGTGCTTTTCTAGGCTCCTAACATACTGCTATTCAGAGCTCATACTGCTAGCTTTCAGTTACTCATAACTCTCAAATTACTTGCATTGCAACTGCAAACCTGACCTGTGTGTTTCAGCTCAACTATAGCTGGTCCATGTGACATATTTATTACTTTCACCTGACTCAGATTTACTTGAACCTAGCTATACAGCTTATTCATGCTTGTTCTACTTACCTCATTGCTGCAATCTCATTGCACTGCCTGTTGACAATGCTTAAGAGCATTATGCCTCCTTTATTTGTAGTTACAACTCCGTGTACTCATTTGTTTGCTACTGCTGTATGGGCATACTTGCTTCCTGCTGCTGCATTTTTTACTCCCATTCCTATTGTACCTTGTTTACTCTGAAGTTATCTGAAGCTCCTGCTGAGGCTATTAAATTAGCTTTTATATCTGCACATGGTTCTTGGCCTTTCATCGCTTCCTTGTTTGTCCTACAACTGGGACTGGGAGGTGTTTGAGGGGTCGTGGCCTATGTGGTTAATTAATTCTGTTCTGAATCCTGTCTTCACCGACGAAAATCCTCAGAGTTTGTCACCTTGATTTGGCTATTCATGTCTGGCTGGCTTGCCCCTAATTCAATGCTGTTTACTTGCGATACAGTTGTTATGCAGGTCCACCTATTACTACTACTACTTACTGACCTATCAGGTCCACACTTGCTTACACAATCATTGCTTCTGACTTATTCAAACCATCGCTTCATGCCTACTGCCATCCCCTCGGCCTCGGCCTGGGATTCTACTGCACTCAATATGCATTCGACCTTGCAAGGTCTCAGCACTCAATGCTCATTACAATCTCAGCACGTCATGCTCATTCAGCTCACCTGCTTTCAGCTCTCAATCAATTCTGGGGCATGCCAGCCATTCTATTCTGGCACAGGGTTCCTGTAGCCGATGGTATCGCACTACATTTAGTCTGCATCATTGAGCGTGTCCAAACTTGGGGTGGGATCCTTCTCACCTGGCCCATAGCTGGGAATGTCCTCACCCCAGGCTTGGCTTTAGCTGCCTGCTATGTGACAGCAGCTCCTGGTGTAGAATGTAAGACTAGTGGTGAAGGGTGGTTACAATGATCTCCTTTGGCTCTAGTGTTACACTATAATGGTTGGCCATTGACTTTAGTGGTTTCCCTAGCAAGGCACCTTCACTGCATTCTCCCCACGACTGCCTCTGGTTCACCTGGTTTGATTTAGGGTGGGTAGGCCAGGTGAGTGCCTCAGCAGTTGTTGCTCTCCTCCTGCGCCTTGGATGCACAAATTGTTGCAGAGGTTTTCTCGCAACCTTCTACAGCATTCCCACTAGAGGGTTTGAGTGAGAGCCTTCCTGCAAATTGGAATATTTTCCACCTCCCTTTAATTGGGTTTTCCAAATTGCAGCTGCAAAGCCATCACTAAAAAGTTTTCCCAAGCCTGGAGGAAAGGCGACATAGGCCTTGGATCCCTAGAGATTTCCTCTTCATATGTTTTTTTTTTTCTCTCCTCCGTTGCCTCAGGTCATAATACTTAGTTAGCATAGTTGTTTTCCCTAGTTTCTTTAGGTAGGTTCCGTTGTTGAATGGAGGTAGAGGATGTCCTGTGATTTCCTCTCTCCTTATGGGATCCCCTTCTCTCACTGCAAGCCATCAGTTCCATGCTATGCAAATTTGGGCTGTTACTACGACAACTGAGCATATCACTGCATTATCAAACTGCCTATGCTTCTCTACTACTACATTACAGCTACTGCTTCTACGTCACCGTTACTGCTTGAATTATGCTTCATGTTGCCTGCCTTTTGGGGATGATACTACATTTTTTGGGGGGGATTCTTAAGGTACCTTTAGCCACGGGAACCATCCTGTGGCACCTCTAGTGCTGGAACCCTCTCTGAGAGTTCCTTGCCGTTGTACCCCTACAGGGTGGTAATTCCTCTGGAATAGAGAGTATGAATGGCCAAAACCAAACTAACACAGTTGCACAAACATAACACTATACTGGCTGCTTAGGTCAGCGAATGTAACGATTGCTGATATAGCTGGTAGTTTGAGTCTGATTCTTTTTTTCTTTTAAAACGTGAAAAACAGATTGCACAACATACTGGTGTTACCACACCAAAACAGGTTTGTTGACATTCCCTTGATCAACTCCTACTGCATCTTTCCTGAGCTTGGAAACACCCCCAACACATTCTAGCCACTCATGATGTAATGGTAGTTTAGGAGGCTACTGCCTCATGAGTGACTGCACTGTTTGGGGGTGTTTCTAATGTTCAGGGAGTATGCAGTAAGAACAGATTCAGGATTTGAAACAAAACAAAGTTATTTTGAAATATACAATAGTATGCATTTCAGTTCTACTAAGCAAGGAGACAGACAAAAGAAACAGCAACATCAATGAATTTTAAAGAAGATAAGCAATCATAAAATGTAGGTTTTTAGCTAGAAATAGTATGATGCAAACAAGTTGACAGTGTCCCTTTAAAGTAAGCCAACTATTCCTGGTGGTGTAATGGGTGCACAAGACAGGAGTCAGTAAAGAAAATCTCTATAGTTTGTGAAATCATTTGATTGGTGAGTAAGTCAAAAATGTGTTTATATTTGCCAGTGCACATAGGCAAAGCAGCGTGACACCCCTTTCCAAGATGCTTTTGGTGTCCACGTGCAATGTGTTTTCCACAAAAATGAGAACTCTTCCTGTCAAACCTTGATTTCTGATCAAGTAAGCATACCCAAAAATGACATTTCTATATGCAGTCTTAAGTCTTTTTGAATATCAGGTTTCATGCTCCTTTATGTGCTTCCGAGGAACTGTATTTGTAAAATATAATATTTAATGCACCTTGAATGTTGTTAATGCCTGCCTTTACTTAAACTTTGTACCTGAATCTTTTAGTTGGTAGTATTCAGACACCTGTTGTTAAACAGTCTAAAATTCTGTACACTTTAATAAATCCCTGTCTTACTTTGGGTACATATATACACAACATAGCCAGTAAGGCATCCAAAGGATTATTTTGTTTTGTTATCTGAGCAGTTTTAGGTTTTTCCAGTCAACCATGGAGACTAATTTATTGTATGTTTTTCAGGCCAGTACTTGAATATGCCAGCCCTGTTTGGCATTCCTACCAGACAGCATCCCTTAGTGATGGAAAGGATCCAGGAACATGCTGTCAAAATAATCCTGGGCTCCCAGTATGCAAATTGTGAGAGCATGCACCAAACACTCCTGCTAGAATAATTACTAGTTTGATGAAGGATAACTTGACTAAAATGTATTACACCTACGGCATAATAAATAACATTTGCTGCTGCAGTAGTCTCTCAGTAACTCTTGCATCTTCCAGTTACAGTATACACTCCATTGTAATTAAAAGGGCCCTTTTCAGTCCCCATGAGCAGTTTCTAGTCCTTTCTAAGTCTAAAGCAGCCAGAAATGCAGTCTACCCAAAGTGTAAAACTATTTTCTGTGACTCATTAAAAAAACAGACTTTTCAATTACCAAATAGCATTCTGGTATCGGAGGCCATATGTTATGTTAAGATCAGCACTTTGAGTTGGGTTGGCTTGGTGTATTCATATCACTATCAAAAATATGGGCCTAGCCAACCCTAATCTTGCTTCCCAAGATTGGGCAGCTGTGTCATAAATTAAGAAAGGTCCATATTTGTTAATCTCTGTAATTCTGTTCTAAAACCACCTTTAGAACATGGGTTATGAAAACCCTGTAGCTTGATTGGCTGACAGCAGTCACAAGGTATAAGTTTATCAAGCAACAAATCCCTTTAAAAAAGAGTCAGCACTCTCCCTGCATTAGGTTTATTTTAATACGAAATGTGTGCTTTGTATGTTTTAAAATACTAAGTTTATTTTTTTTTTACTACAGAAGCCCATTTTCTAAGCCCAATAAGACCCATCAGGGTGCAAAGTGTTACCAGCCCAGTGGCGCTGAGGGCTGAGGCACTGAAGCCACACCTCGCACCACGCTGGCGACCTGGATTCGGGAGCAGACTCGGACCATCGGGGGCTGGCGGGGTGGGGAAGGATTGAGCATCTGGAGGACTGCTCTCCTTCCCTGGGAGGGAGGGAGGGGGCACATGACCTCACCATTCTGGCGATCCCCAGTGGAGACTGTGGGACCTACCCAGCAGTCGGGGTCCAGCCAATGGGGAGATCAGCCATGGCAGCTTTCCTGTGGACTTGCATGGGAGCGCGCACATACTGCGCTGGAAAGCATTGCACAGTCAGGCTAGTAGGGGGGGAAGTAACACCAGGAAAAAGCCTCTGGTAGACCGGTGAAATGATGGTGGCCCCAGTGGAGCACCCACATCCCAATGTTGGCCCAACATGCCCAGGTCTCTCCATGGCTGACTCGATGATGGAGGTAAGGCACCTCGCACTCAGGGGTTGGCCTCCAGGGGAGGGCAGAATCAGCCCTGGAGGTGATCCAGGGGTCGGGCCTGCCTCGGTCACTCTGGGGGAGAGCCTGGAAGAAGTGGAGGTTCAGGCCAGGAGTTAGGGTAGCATCCATGTGGGTACTCCTGAAGGATGCCTGGGGGTCTGGAAGAATAAATAAAGTAGAAAACAAATAGGGTGCAAAGTGTTGACGGGTACCTGCCTTTCCAGGGACTGTAAGGTCTACTGCCAGTGGCACCTGTCTCACTATGACTTGGGTCTGTGGGTATACCCCAACACCCCACACCCTGTTGGTTCTTATTACTTACATGTTAGCGGATATTATATGAGAGGCATCTCCTCTCAGTCAATCAGAATCAAGAAGTGCCATCAGTCATTCTTCCACAAACTACAGAACAGAAACCCCAGAGTCAGTTATTCACCTAAACCCCATGCACAGAGTCGGTTATTCAACCAAGCCTCTCCCACAGTCAGTTAATCATACCTTTGCCATGCCTACAATCGGTTATTCAAACAGTTCCAAACTGCAACCCTGCCACCCCCCGCATAGTGTCAGTAAACCCCCCATGGACAACACTGCACTCCTGCTCAAGAAAATAGAAACTTCAGAGCTCAAAAGCACCTTTTCTTTTCTGGCTGATATCCTGACCACAACCCCCCTTCACTTACTCCCTGCACTGCCACGGACACAAGGTTGCAGCTGCACTCTGTTCTCATGACAGTTCCTGGACAGCCAACCAGCTCTCACTCACCTCCCTTCCTGAACCTGAAGACTCCTGCGAATTTCTTATAGCATCGCACAACAGATTACCAACTGCTGGCAGCCTTGCAAATCCCTCTCCCTCTCTTTCTCTCAGTTCCTGGCAGACAGACCTCAACGGCCACACATGCTGGCTTGCAGTAACTCTGGAATGGCAAGTATAGCGAGAGCAGTTGCGAGAGAGGAGACAATACAGGAGACAGTAAGTTAGCACATGCGACTGACAGTCTTCTTTGCCCTCTTTTTTTACTGGTCATGCTGTACTACACAAACATTAAAACAATTTTTTTAAACACATTCCAACTCATATAATAATAAGTTTCAGTGAGTTGGAGTATACTTGCAATAACTGGCTTCTGTAGAGATTAAACACCTTGGCTTCACCTCGGCCTTTAATCTTCCGCAGAAGCTAGTTATTGCTTCATATACCCCAACTCACTGAAGGTTATCACTTAAATATTAGCTGGATTTGACAAATGTGTAGACTTTCATGGAAGGAGTGGGTTTAACCTTTTAAATAAAAAAAGTGTTTTTTTCATTACTCATTAGTTTCAGTGATTTGTGACACACTAATGGATACTAACCTACTGTATGTCTCTTTACTGCCAACAAGGATGTTCCCCAGTACAAAAGCAAATGACAGCATCCAGCCATTTAAAGTATGCCACAATGCAACAAGCCTATTTAAGGGAGGCAATGATTATATCATACATCCTCTAGTGCTCCACAAGTCCTCACCATAGGGCATTCTCCATCCATCTGATGGGCTGATGCACAATCCAGTTAGAATTTTTCTGGTGTGATGACTCCTCTCCCATTCCTGCTGTGGCTCTCCAGTTGTTCTTGTGTATCTACAGAGGCTGGTAGCATATGTTGGCTCCCACAGAATTAATCCAAGATCCCCAAACCACACAATTTATTCCTATTTTAATTTTCTCTACTCTCCAATCTGCAGTCCTCTGGTAAGCATTCTACATCACATTAATTGCATGAATACTAACAATATAACATAGTTTTAATTTTCTCTACTACTACTATACAGAGGCTTCCCTCCTGCATAAAGGCAAGAGTCAGCATGACTAACTGTAAGTACTGCCTACCTGTGTGTTTCATTACCAGATAACAGCACAAACCCTAGGATTTGGGAAGGTGGAGCCTACTGCAGTGGCTCACCACCCTAGAAAAGCCTCACAGAGCCATCCTGCTCCCAGGATCCCTCATGAGCAACCCAGGATACAAGGAGAGCCTAGCTACCTGCTGTCTTGTAAATTCATGGCAGACTGAACCCCCATGAAGTGTCCACCCTGCTCATACCAGCAGCTGTCTTTATGACACCAGGCTCCATCTTCAGTGACCTTGCAGTCCAGATATATGGGGAAACAACTACCCACCACAAAAAAATAAGGCATTTGGAGCCCCCTTCCTTTCTTGAGAGGACAAAGACACAGGCACCCTAAACAAACAAGCACTCTCATCTGCTCAGCTCAGTGAACACTTTCACGCTCAGTCTTACCTTCAAAAGCAACTTCCCCTCTCAACTTGGTCACACTCAAATTTACCACCAGCTGATCATGCTCAATGTTTTTCAGCCCCGCCAGACATCTGCTGCATGTGTCACTCCAAGCCTGAATCAGGACCCCCAATGTTAGGAATTCCAAAGGGTGTGGTAAAATCTCAGAGTCTGAATCCATGTTTGTCCAAACAAAGCATCCTACTGATGTAGGGATGCTCTTGGCATGACCTCTCTTCCTCTATGTGCCTGTTCATCATTAGTCTCATGAAAGGAACAGTGCAAACCTTGCAGCAAATCTCAGTGGTCATCCTATGAGAGGAGATAAGCTTAACTTACTCTCATGAGAACAGCAGCCATCTTATGAAAGGAGCACACCTTAAACTCTCACTCTGGTAAGGATTGTGGCCATCTTGAGAATGATGACAGGGTAAAGCAGCTGTCTTTCACCACTTTGCCATGAACCTCAGGGTAACCCACTTGTAGGGGCAAGCACTAACTAGTTGGTCAAATTATTGATCTCTCAGCTGCCTATTATAGTTCTTCCTTGTTATTACGAATCTCATTATAATGATTCTCGCTTGTTACAAATGTTGGTTGTGGATCCCTATAATCAGTAGCACTTCAAAAAACTAAACCCAAACCTTCTTTTTTTGTGAAACAATTAATCAGCACAAAGTCTCCCGTTTAGCTCAATTAATCAGCACATATTCTCCCATGTAGCTCAATTAATCAGCATGTAGTTTACCATTAAGCACAATTAATCAGAACGTAGTCCCCTATTAAGCACAATTAATCAGACTGTAGACTCCCATTAAACACAATTAATCAGCACGTAGTCTCCCATTAAGCACAATTAATCAGCACGTAGTCTCCTTATAAACCTTGAACCTTGAGCCGCATTCATGCATTTGGTCGTATTACTGTTTAGCATGACAGAGATAAAAAAACGAAAAGCGCTCGGTGTCCACACAAAACTAGTCATAATTGACCGGCTGAGGAATGGAGAAGGCAAAGCTAAACTAGCCACTGAGTTTGCACTCACAAAGTCCACCATATGTACATTCAGGAAAAAGGAAGAGTCTCTGCATGCTTTCGCTGACAACTGCCTGGAAAAGGAGGGAATGAAGCGCAAAAAACTGCATCTCGCTGGTAATGCTGAGGTGGACCAAGCTGTCAAACTTTGGTTTGAGAGTCAGCGGGCTTCTGGTGTACCACTCTCTGGTGCAATAGTCAAAGAAAAGGCAGAGTCTTTGGCAAGACAACTGCAGGGTTAGGAGTGTAATTTTAAATCTTCCCTTGGCTGGCTCTGGCGTTTCCAACGCCGAAATGGGATAAGGCAGCTTAAGATAGCAGGCGAACAGAGGTGAGCAGATGACACTGCTGCTGCAGAATTCATGCCTAAACTAGCAGACATTTTGGAAGAGGGGGACTATGAGCCTTGTCAGCTCTATAATGCTGACGGAACTGGACTGTTTTACAAATGCTTACCAGACCGAACACTCGCTGCCAGAACAGAGAAAGATGCATCTAGTGGGTACAACATTTTTAAGGACCGGGTGACTGTGCTTGTCTGTACCAATGCCACAGGAAAACACAAGCTGAAGCCACTGTGCATCGGGTGCTACGCTATTTTTTACATGCTCCTTGCAACATTAATTGTATATTAAACCTTTTGCTAGTATTAAATGATTACACGCCTCATGCATCTTTTTTTTCAGAAAATTCTCGTTATACCGAATCCATGTTAAAACGAACTTCTCGATCGGCCCCAGGGGTGGGGGGGTTCATTATAACTAGGGAGAACTGTACTTAGGCAGCCATCTTAGCAGGGGTAAGCAGCAATTTCCCTTCAGCTTTTGAATTCCACAAAATGAGTAGAGAGGTTTATAACTACAGTCTTACCTACCACTGGTCATTTCCCAAAAAAACTCTTCTTCCTGCAAGACACCTTCTTCTTCAACTCCACCCAGTGTTATGAGACACAGTCCAAGTCCATGCAGCTGAGAAGTCAACACCACAGTTTTTGCTCTGTCCCTAACTCAGATCTATCGCTCTTCTCCACCAAGATCCAGAGATATGGCAATTGAAATGACCAAGGCTAACAAGTACAAATCCTGGAACATGTAGCTAGCTCCCATTCTTCAGGGACAGCTCTGCAAGGTTTGTGTTGAGGAAGATACTGCAGGGGCATCATTAACTCACTCAGATGCTGCATCTACCTCATCCACTCAATCCAACCTGACTTCTATCACCCTGAATCCTTCCCAAGCAGCTATCCCATTCCATATCCTAGACAGACTAAAAATAACCCTACTGCCAAACCCAACATAACTTACAGAACCCACGTACCCATCATCACACCTCCAAAACCCCAAGTAACAATCCCAGGGACAGTCACTAAGACTCAGAGACTTCTGAGGAGGAACCTGTCAATAATTCAGAACAGATAGCATCTCACCTCTGCCCACGGAAGCACGTACCAAAGCTTATCAGAGTGATAAAGGAGACACTACACCTCAAGGAACCCAAGCCACTAGAAGAAACAACTGTTGAACCACTCCTCTGGGTCCTGCCAACTAAAGAATACTTTTTTCCTGTATGCAGAGCCACTCACCATTTGCTGAACAAGGAATGGCAGTTGCAGGAACCATATGTTTGTCAGAAAGACACATAGTAGAAAAATGTTACACTATTCCAAAGGAGAGAAGGGAGACTTATGCTAACCACCCGAAAACTGACACCTCCATATCAGCACTGACTCAGAGGACTGCCATAGACATTGAAAGTCTAGCAGTACTTCAGGACCCAATGGGCAGGAAAATAGAGGAATACTTAAAAAGACACTACTAAATAGACGTAATGGCCATAGCTGCAAACTCAGTGGCCATCTTTCCTGTTGGCCCTGAATCATCTTGGTTACCCTATACTGTACCATCTTCAGCCTGTCATTGTCTTTCTTTAGCTGGGGACTCCAGAACTGGGCACAGTATTCCAGATGGAGCTTTACAAGTGATCTTGAAGAGGTAGCATTACCTCTTTCCCCTGCTATTTAAACACCTCCCAATACACCCCAACATTTTGATTGCCTTACTGTTGGCATTGATGCATTGGGTATATTGTTTCAGTGAGCCTTTTTTGATTACTCTCAGGTCTCTTTCCTTAGATGTAGTGCCTTGATTAACACCTCCCATCCAATATTCCGTCTTGGGGTTCTTGCTACCTATGCATATCACCTTGCACTTTTTGTCATAGAAATTCAACTGCAAAACCTTCGACCACATCTCCAACCTTTGCAGGTCCCTCTGCAACTCTCTTGCTCCCTCCTTACTGTCTACCCTCTTACAGATCTTAGTGCCATCTGAGAAGAGACACATCTTGCCCTGTATTTCCTCTACTATATTGCTGAAGATTATTGGAAGAGGACTGGTCCCAAGTCTGTCCACTGTGACACTCCACTTGTGACCACCCTCTCCCCCAACTTAATTCCACTTACCACCTCCCTTTGCTGTCTCCCATCCAACCAACTTTCACCCATTTAATAAGGTTCTTTGCTGGATCAGGATCCTCTAACTTCTTCAGCAGCCTTCTGTGTGGCACTAAGTTGAATGCCTTACTGAAGTCTAAGTAGAGTAAATCCACTGTTTGTCCTTTATCCACTGACCTATACCCAGTCTAACAATACTATTAGGTTCATCTGACAACTCCTCCTGGATTACCCTGTCCCCCTTGGAATTCCCCCTCTAGTCTTCCTTTTTCCATAATGTATCTGAAAAACTGTTTTCCCCTTTGACACCTTCACAGTCTGCAGTTCTGTGTCTGCTTTTGCTTCCTTGACTACCTTCTTGGTCTCCTTCACCTTTTCCTGGTATATGCTCCATTTCTTGTACACCTGTTTCTCTTTCTATCTGATGAAGGCCACGTTCTTGGCCCTCACTGCCTCCCAGACATTCTTAGAGAACCTGCTTAGTCTTTTTTGCCCATTATTCTTGGTAACCATTCTCAAGCATGACTTTGTTGCCTAAAAATGGCCCCTGTAATTACTCTCTGCCTCTGCTCCACCCCCATGATTTTGTTCCCACCAACCAATTTATCTTGGACTAATTCCTCATCTTGTCAAAGTCTGCTTGTCTGAAATCCAGACCTCTTAGACTTTGCTGACACCTAGAGGTGTACAACAATACAATTCCACTGACAGATTATTTACAAAAGTCAGAATTTTACTTCTGCCAAATTTTGAAAAGCATTTTTGCAGCTTTAATGAAATTCTGACTTAAAATAGCAGACGTTTTGTATGTACTGTGGATTTATGTATTGAACTATAGAATGGAGCTCCACAGAACAGACCACTGAGTTTATCTGTAGAACTGTGGAATGATTAAATGTATTGTAGATTAATGTAATAAACTACTTAATTAAATTTTGTAGAGCTGTCATTCTGCAATTCAGCCAGATAATTTCACAGAATGGGTCAAACATTCGTGGAAGAATTTAGGATTTATATTTCACCATAGTATTAAACATTTGGGGCAGGATTCACAAAGAAGATGCACTGGGCACAAATGAGATGCACCATCACAATCCAGATGCGCCAACCAAAACCCATGCAATTCACAAAGAGATGTGCCATAGGATGCCCCGTGCACATCCCCACTGTGAATTGCACGTGTGGTGCATGGCGCAGGTGGAGATGCCCCAGCACAACCATGATGCGCAAATGACCCAGGGCAGCAGAACAGTGAATAAGGAGCAATCCATCAGGGAATGGAGGAGCAACAGGGAGCTATTGCATTGAGACAAGAAGTCAGGAACACACACCCAAAGAGACAAGCCACAGTGGCAAAAAAGCCAAAGAGTGGCCACAGCTGAAGAAGTGCACAGACAGGGCACACAGAGGAACATCCAACACCATACGACAGAACCCATACAGAACCACAGCAGGCACACATGAGAGGAACACTGTCACCCGCAAGGTGGTACACATCTGCCGTGGAAACCTTGTAGCATGGTGGTGTCCAAAGGACATGGCTACCTGCACAGGATTGCAGTGATGTGGTACTGGACAAAGTCACACAGGGCAACACTGGTGCATAGGCCTGGTGGCACACAGGTGAGACCACTGCACCACATAGGCATGTGATGCCCCCCAACCACTGTAGATCGCATGCAGGTCAGATGACTGACAGTGCAGTAGCACAATGGATGCATGCCACAGGCAGCACACAGAGACCCAGAGCACAGACATAGGCAGCAGGACACCATGCCCACCCACAAGCCACAGGCAACATGGTGGGCACACAGTGGGCAGGACATGGCAGGGGTGCCAGAGGTAGCTGCCTGCACAAATACATGGTCAGACATGTGTATGGCAGCAAGGGGACACAGGACAGCTGCAGACAACAACGTAACATAACAACAGGAAACAGTGAATGATCACAGACAACAGATCAGATAAATAAGTTCACTTACAAAAACCAACAAAAATAATAACAACAACTATATACAATAACAATGAAAACCAGGAAAGGGGAGTGTAGGTATATTTACAACAACAGAGGAAAGCAGGTGATGAATGTTGCAGTGGGTGCAGGCATAGGGGATGGGTGGGGAAACTGAGGGAAAGAAAGGAGGGTAAACAAAGCAAAACAAGTCCAACATGCACACCATTGGGCGTGCCATGGCATGGTGCATACGTCTCCAGCCTCCTGCTGACAGGAGTCTTATCACCTCCAAGAAGGCCTGCAGCAGTCAACCCTGTCTCTGGAACAGTGGACATAAAGAGTCCTGTAGCGTCTGTGGCACTTGCAGACCCACGTCCATGTACATCTCTTGCTGACATCTCCCATGGCTTCAACCACCATCAGGCACACCCTGTGGACCTAGAGTGGAGAACACAGAGAACAGAGACTAAGTGTCATGTTCCAAACTCCCCCATCCCCCCTGGACATATGCTGGAGGCATCCACCATAGAAATGGCCAAAATCCCACCAGGCACAACACAGACCGCACCAGGCAGGCACACTGTGCCACACTGATTGTGCACAGAAACCGAGTGGGTACATGTGCCATGCATACAGACAGTGGCCTGTGCAGAGGGACATAAAGGCAAGCCCCATGCAATACATGCATAAGGCAGCAGCCTGCACATGCAAGTAGGCCCTGTTGTGACACCAGTGGAGCACCACTGTGTGTCCACAGTGTGCTTGTCATGCACACACGGTGGTGCCTATGCAGGGACCATGTACACCATGGCCCAGGCACACACTGCACCAAACACAGCACTGTATCAGTGCACCCAGTGACACATGGACAGATGCAGAGTGCCAACAACACCCACCTGAGCAGACACCCGCCCCACCTGACACACATTGGACACACAAGAAGAGCTATCACCTGCACCAGCATGGCCCCTGCCATGTGCACCTCCAGTGGCCCTCCATTCCTGCATCTCAATGGCCTCCATGGCCTGCCACCTGGCCACCAGCCCTGCAGGGAAAATAAAAGCAGAGAATGACATGAGGAGATGTGATGTGAGATGCCTCCCCCCCACACCACTGGTGTGGGCATGCAGTGAAGGTGTCAACAAACTGCACCAGTGATGATAGGCCTGGCAGTGTGCATTAGTGCATAGCACCCCATTCTGTGCCCCCATGTGTGCAGATGTCAACATGCAATGCAAACATCAGTGCCACTCCATGCAGGCCACAGTGGTCCACCCCAGCCAAACATGATAGAACCCATGCCCACCCCATGTGACATGGGGTACATGGCAAAGCAATGCAAGTGCAGCCTTACCCAAGCATGTGTGTGCCCCTGTGAGTGTATTGGCATGTGGTGCAGCTGCCCCAGCCTCCATGCATGTGTCATGCAACTGTACAACTGTGACATACCCGGATGTGGTATCGCACCCCTGTGTGCACGGTCCCACAGGCTCTGTAGGTGCACCCTGTCCCTGAATTGCAGGTCACAGTATCTGTGCCTACACTGCTCCCCATTATGGGGTACACCAGTCCGGTGCACTAGTTGCACCACTATCCTGGCCCAAACTACTGATCTGGGCTCTTGTAGATCCTCCTGACTGAACAGCTGGCCCTCCACCTGCATCACAAAGGCCACAAGGTTGAACTGCACAGCCTCAGTCCAGTTAGGTGCCCTGGGGCTGCTCTCTGTGCATGTGGCATGGCAAGAGCTATTTCGGCACAGAAAGTGGGCCCTGTTAGGTCTGTAAACTGTATGGGAGAATCGTGCCACATGCGCCACTAGGCCACGTGCAAGGTACCATGCACGGCGCACTGAAGCACAATTGGTGACACTGGTGCTGCTGTGTGCATGCGCACTGTGCAATAAGATGGTGGGAAAATGGGGTCATGGGTCATGGCTGGGTCACGCATGTGCACAATGTAGTCACACGCCATGTTGTGTGTGGCTGGCATTGTTGCTAAGGGCAACAGTAATGTGCTGTAGCCCACAGGCATGCAATGGTAGCCATTGCATGATCAAGGCATGAAAGAGACAGGTAGCACATCGGTCATTGAGCACATGGCCGTGCGTGTGCGTACAGAAACCGTCGTGCATCATGCGTGAGCAGACTGGTGGCGATGCGACCATCATGCTGATTGTGCATCCGCAGTTATGGGCCAAAGGGTTTGCACCATATTCAGGCACATGACCTGAACACAATGCGCATGCACGGACAATGAACTGTCTGGGAATGCACCCAATGCAGCAGATGCACCCTGCTGATTGAGATGAGCTGAGGGCATTTATGCTATTCACAGAGATTGCTCCTAAATCAGCTCATTACTGAATTCAGGGGCATTTCACCTGTTTAGCATCCCATTACACCTGCTCCAAACCTCATTTGCATGCCCTGAGCCATAAATGCTCCTGACTCAGCCCACACAGAGCATAGGTAACTGAGAGGATTGACAGCCTTGAAGGTAAGTTATGTATACATTTCCTAATGCTTTGTAGCTGCAGTAGAGGACAGTCTGGGCCATGGACAGCCAAGTGTCATCCAGACATGTGCATGGACAATGGACACACCCTGGTGTGTGCCACACACTGTCCCACAGCCCACCCTAGTCACAGCTGGGGGGGGATTGGTGGTGGGTGGTGTGACAGCAACCACATGGACGATGCCATGTGTGTTGTAGTCCTGGCCACAATCCAGTGTTCCATGCCATGTGACAACAGTGGCATGTCCAGGGACATGCATCTGTCTGTGGCAATGCACACAGACAGGGCAGATACAGCACAGATGTCCCTGCCAGTCCCAAATACTGTCATGGATGTGCTTTGCAGCAGATGTCTGTTTGGCTGGTGGTGTGCCAGTACACAGCTGCCCCTGTCAGGCGGTACATGCCACCCATGGTCCCTGCATGTGCATGCCTAATATCTATGTCTTCTATCCCACAGTAGCCAACATGTCTGGAGGAGATGGCACCGCTGGATGCAGGCAGCCAAACTTCACCAATGATGAAGAGAGAGCCCTCATAGAGACTTACAACCTGTGCAGGGATGTCCTGTCTGGCAGGGGTAGTAGCCGAGCACGGATGAGGGCTGGGAGGCAGTGGCATGACACGTAAATGTGGTGGGCAAATGCAACACAACCACCATGGAATGTAGGAAATACCTGAATGACAGGAAGAGGAGGGCCAAGGAGAAGCTGGTACACATCAAGGCCTCCCTGAGCAGGGCAGGGGGTGGTCAGCGGTCGGGGATGTGGCTCACACCCAATGAAGAGCTGCTAGTGGCCAGCATTGGCCATGCAGCCATGTAGGGTGTCCCTGGAGGGGGATTCCAGATGGGTGGAAGCCAACTGCAGCACTGTCAGTATGCATGACACATGTCGGACCACGTGTGTGCATCATGTTTGCCATGAGAGCCATGCTGTGTGCGTCAGACAGTCCATGTGCAATTGTGCATCGCCATGGGTGGGTGTGGCCCATCCATGGCCCATGCTGTGCACATCTGTGTCAGCCAGGCCATGCCTAAGGGGTTTATGTGTACTTGTGTTTCTCAGCATACCAGTGGTGCCGTCTCACTGTTGGTTGACCATGGTGTTGCAATGTCCCTCCTGGTATCATGTGGGCATGTATGGGCACTGGGCCGCCCCAGCTGTCACTGTTGCATGGCTGCAGCAGTGGAACAGGCATTGCATGTCCTTGCCGGGGACTGTCATGTGCAACTATGGCACACCACTACGTCACACTGTATGTGCTAGTCTGCCACTACTGTTTCCATTGTATGTGACCATGTCTGTCTTCTTTCTTTTGCAGCACCATCATGCCTCATGGGTGCTGCCATGTCCACAGCAGCATGGGATGCCTTAGTGGGTGATGATGAGGATCTGTCCCACAGGGCTGTGGGCACAACGGAGGACAGTGCCATCCCTGACCCGTCCCACACAACAGTGTCCCCAGCTGCATCACCAGTGGTGGCGGGCCCATCTAACCCCTCAGCTAGTGGAGCCACTGTTGACGAGCATGACACCTCTTGGCTGGAGGGTTTCCTAGGTTTGGCTGATGATGGCCAAGAGGAAGCAGTGGACAATGCTGATACCCTGTTGGTGCTGGCATCTGGCATGCAGGGGGCATATAGCGATATCCCTGATGATCTTGATGTCACACAGATACCAGGGGACATGGTCGACAGTGGTGCATGCAGCTCACAGGTGCCTGCGCAGGTGGCACCTGCACGGCATTGGTGCCCCTGTTGCTTGGCACACCTGCAGAGCCCACACAGCCACCCACTGTGGTGGGTGCTATTCCCTCTGCGTCTGGTGCTGCTGTGGCAGCAGGGGCACCAGTGCATCTCGGCCGGATGCTGTGAGTCCAACACAGGTGGTATTGGATCCTGTTCCCACCATGCCTGGACACGATGGGGTTGTGCATGCCCATTCCTCACCCATGCCCCAGTCTGCTGTGGTGTGGAGTGCCCACTGACTGTGGATGCACAGCAGCAGGCTGGCACACCTCCCAACTGTCAGCGCTGTCCCCATGAGCCATCACCCACTGATGAGATTAAGGGCTATGCTCACCTCCCTGGCCACCCGTGGAGGGCAGGCAACCCTAAGGTGAGACATCAGAAGCCTTCAGATGCTGCTGGCCCTTGAGCATGAGTCAGCGGTCATGTGACATGCCCATATTTTGGCAGAGGCACGCCTACTGCGGATGGGCATAACAACAGCTCTGAAGAGGATTGCACATGCTGCCGAGGCTGTATGTGCATCCAGTGTGCAAAGCGGCCACCAGGCCTCCAGCCGTACACCTGGGAGTTCCTCACGCATGCCCAGGCAGTGGTGTCAGGTGAACCCATTGCTGCTGATGCCATCACCACAGCTCACAGTGTCCAGCATCCTCTGACCTGGCACGGATCATGGGGCTGCCACACCAGTGAAAACCTGTTCATGGTCTCACTGCAGTACCCCTACAGGGGTGTTGAACCCCCCCCGTGGCTGGTGGTGCTGCGTCAGCATCCACCAGTCATGGAAATGGCCGACCACGTGTCTGTGGTGGCTGTGATGCCTCCCTGTGATGTCCAGGTCACCGATCGCATGGCCACTGAACCTTCTACCAGTGTGTCCCACTCACCTGGCAAACACTGCCTGGGGTGTCGTGGGTGGCATGTGCCTGCCCCAGTGCATTGCCATCATGGGTCCCTTGTGCTGTGACACCTGCATGTCTGTGTGTGCCATTGTTATGCCATGTGGCATGGGTATGATGAGTGCAGTCCTGTGTCTGCTGTGCACATGTTCCAGCAGCTGTACACTGATCCATGCCATCCCTGGTACATACACAGTGGCTCATGGCCATGTGGAATGTGGCCTATGCTTGTGTGTGAGTGCGTGTGTGCAGCATAGAAAATGGAATGGCAGTGATCCACTGCAGCATTTCCACTGCTGTGTGGCCTGTGTGTGTGTGTGTGTGTGTGTGTGTGTGTGTGACTGTGTGGAGCTGTATGTGTGGTGTGTTGTGCCCTCCATGCTATGCCTACCTGCGTTACTCACCTGCGGTCACCAAAGTGCTCCTCCACAATGGTGTCCCTGTAGTGCTGGGATTTTGCAGTGTGACGTGGGTCTTGCTGTGCCAGTGGCAGTCTGGCTTGCTGACCCTGGGGCACCATGTCCTCTTCCCCACCTGCTCCTTCTCCCCGGAACTGTCATCCTCCACATCCTGGACAGCTATTCCACAGTCCATTGCCATGTTGTGTAGTATACAGCAGGCCAGGAATATGCCACAGGCCTTCTTAGGGCTGTACTGTAGGGCACCACCTGATCTATCCAGGCACCGGAAGCGCATCTTCACCATGCCGAAGATGCACCCGATGATGGCGCGCATGGCAATGTGTGCCTTGTTGTACTGCTCCTTTGCCTCTGTTCCAGGTCATCTGAAGGGGGTGAGTAGCCAGGGTTAGAGTTGGTATGCAGCATAACCTGTGGGGAGCAAGGGTGGCTGTTAGTCCACTGTTTACATGTGCTACATGACCTCCCCCCCCTGCACCATGGCACATGGCTGTGTGTGGTGTGGGTACACCACTGATTGTGTTTCAGCCTTCACTGCCATCCTACCTCCATCTGCCACCTACTGTGTTTTGGCCCTGCTCCACAGGTCTTCTCCTGTCTGCCCATGCCATTGCTTTCCACATGTGCTCTGGTCCCCATTGTCTGGCCCTGTGTGCCCGGCAGCTGCACATGCTTGTCTGCATGTGGTGCACAATGCCCTGCCACATGGGCCTACCATGGCACTGCACCTCTCCTTACATGCATTATAGTTGTGCTGCACTGTCCCACTGTGTGCAGATGCACTGTCCCCCTTCAGTGTCCCACCTATGCTGCCCCCTCTGCACATTGTGCATCATGCTACTTGCACACTTGCCCCACCCCGTCCTATCCTGCACCATGGTGTCCTGGTGTTCTGCAGGTCAACATATCCCACACACCTACTAGATGTCTGCTTGGTATGTCCCCTGCCTCAAATCTTTGGCAGAAGGTGGACTGGTGCCATATTAAGGCATCATGTGTGCTCCCAGGGTGTATGGTGCAGACATTGCTGATGTACCCTGTGGCATTGCACACCACCTGGCAGTTTACAGAATGGTAGCCCTTGCGGTTGATGTATGTCACTGCATCATCGCCAGGTGGTGCTTGGATTTCTAAATGGGTGCATTCAATGGCCTCTATGATGTCTGGCATGCGTGCCACCCTGTGGAACTACTGCATGGCTTCTGTCCACTCTGCCTGTGTGCTTGAAAATTGGAATCTACTCTGAAGCATGTGGGAGCAGAGTGGTGGGGAATTGTGTGAGGAGATGGGATGTGGACACCTGGGAGATGCCTGTGGTGTCCCCTGCTGGCCTCTGGAAGGTTCCCGTGGTGAGCAAGTGCATTACTTTTATCACCTTGGTCTCCACAGTTATGGACTGACCTCTTCCAGTGGGTGCCTGCATTTCACCATGACACAGCTCACAGAGCTGCCTCAGAATGGCCAACTGTTTCTGTGTCAGTCAGCTGTTCAAATGTCAGTATGGCATGATACCACCATGGGGCTGGTCACCTATGATGCCTTCCACCACCACGTTGCTGGTCCACCCATCTCCTCATCCCCATTATCATGCCCACCATCAGGAATGGTGCACCGTCCATTGTTGCCTTCAGCTGCCTCTCTCCTCCTGCTTGCTCCTGCTATACTGCTGTTGGCCTGCTGGGGGCTTGCACTTAAGTCTGTTTCTTTTATACTTATGTCCCCATGATGCATTTGGGGCTTGCACCATGGATACTCTGTACTTTACGCATTCATTTTGCACTGTGAATGGCTCTGCACTGTGTATGCAGGTGTACGCTCCCTAGAATTGTGCCACATATCATTTCATTACATCTCCATCATATCCCGTTTGATGCAGTGCATCTGGCTTGTGCCGGGGCAACCACACTGTTTATGAATGGCTCCATGGTGCATTTCTGAGTTGCGCTGGCACATCTCATTTGCACCTAGCTAATCTGCTTTGTGAATCCTGCACATGGTGTCATCATCTCCAAAAAACAACCGTTTTATGAAGTAACATTGTGTGCAGGGCCACTCATTGGCACAGTGGGTACTGCATTCTTTTGCATTCCCAATTTGTTCATGTACCAGCAACATGAGTCCTACAAACGCTGGCATCTGTCAGGTGCCAGATGTGGGGTCAGCACCACTCACTGTCTGGGATGGACAACACCATTCCCACTGCACAGTCAACACTTTGATGTAGGCAGGGGAACCGTCCCTGACAAGGATCATCATGTGTGTTGAGGTCTGATGGGCTACACACTGTGTGAGGGGGGCACATGAGGGTCAGAATCTTCACAAATCTTGCAGCAGTGACATAGTCAGCCACCAAAGAAGATAATCCTGTATCCTGCAGTTTGTGGACCTGCCAACCTTTCCACAATGATGACTGATAAAAGCCATAGTGAGGACACATGTTGGTGATACTCTGTGGTAAGGCCATGGAAAGCTGGTAACAAGTTGTGTAGGGGCCCAGATGGGTGGCCTCATCAGTGGTGCTAAAAATATAATTCTTAAAAAAATTATTTGTTTACATTGTTTAATGAGCAATCATAGGTTGTGCTGAAAAAAAAAGAATTTTAAATTTGTAAATTATGGAATGGTAACTGTAAAGTGCAATATTTCTTCCCACAATCACCGAATTGTGGATTATTGATGCAAAAATGGCAAAAGTCATTGCGTCGGAATAGCATTTCACACTTTACTGGCAGTTCCATGATTCTATGTAAATGGCAGAATTTATTGCAAATCACAGTGACATATTTTGAAATTCAGACAATGATTGTAACCCCCCTGTTGGGGGCTTACCTGTGAGCCCTCGATAAAAGGCAAATTTCCCTTGGGTTTTTGTTCCACCCCCCCATTCTTTTTTGGGTTCCTGGCTGCTGCCCCTGTGTTTCTGGTCTCTCCTGCCGACCGTGAATCAAAAGAAAAGTGGCTCCAGCTACTGTTGTGCCAGTGTGAATCAGCAAGCAGAAAAACAAAAGACACAGCACTAACACCTCTTTGACAATTTCTGTATTAAACTCACATGAATCATGAAAAGAGTAAAATGCAGTGGCGCCATGCGAGGTGACAACAGCTCCCAGAACACAAACAGTCCGACCGGTTTCACACCAAAAGCGCCTCCTCAGGGACTAATTTGGTATTCACAATTAATCATTTAAATAGAAAAAAAACACTTAAAGTGACAGTATAACACTTGTACCATTAATACAATAGTGATAAATAAAAGTTAGTTAAATAGTACAGCACCCATACCAAATAAATAAAAATAGTTCTAGAATGAGTGCAATGACCTAAAATGCAAAATAAATGCCCATAATCTAAATTTTATAATGATAAATGGACATATTGCTATAAGTCAAAATACTACAATACTATACTAGTAAATTTTTTCTCTTAACAGGCAGAGTAAAATTGAGATCAAGTTGAAATTGAAATTGCAGGCATATTATATACCAGGATTGCTGAAGTAAATTCAACCTGAAAGAAAGGAACACTTTGTAAACAACACATATTACCATATTTATATCCAAAAGTTTCCATTATTTAAAATATTTGGACCTTAAAAAAGGTGCAATATCAAAGATGTCATTTAATCCTGGGTATTTTAAAGCACCCAGTGTGTAAATCCAAATCGATTCTCTACACAAAATTCTATTCTCTAGGTCCCCACCTCGTGGGCCTATACTGACTTTTTCTATCCCACAGAATGTAAATGTATGTACAGTGCCATCATGACATTGTTGCAGATGTTGTGCCAAAGCATTTTTTTCATTGTGACATCTAATATCACTCAGATGTTCGCAAACTCTTAATCTGAATGCCCGTGAAGTTTTAACTACATAAAAGGCATGACAGGTACAGGTAGCCAAGTATACCACCCCTGTAGTGGAACAGTTAATAAACTGTCTCACTTCAAACTGTTTGATGGTATTTACAGAGGTAAACTGTTTTTTATGATCCATAATACTACAAAATTTGCAGTGACCACAATTAAAAAAGCCTAATGGTGGTGGGGATAGCCAATTTGTGTTAGATCTAATCACTGGTTGGTATGAATGTAGAAACATGTCAGAAATATTCCTCCCTTTTCTATAAATCATTCTTGGACTTGATTTTACTTCATTTTTCAGTGTAGCATCCATACTCAATATAGGCCAATGTCTAGCTATGATGTTTTTAACTTCTGCTGAGTTCTTGTCAAAGGTTGTAATAAAATTAAGATGTTCTTTACCTACTGTTGTATTAACTTTATATTCCAACAATTCTCTCCTTGGCATATCCCGAACTGCATCCATCGAGTTATATAATACATCAATAGCATAACCTCTATCTTTGAGTCTTTCTGCCATCCCCATCATACATGTCTCAAAATCTCCTGGTTCACTACAATTATGCCTTACCCTCATAAATTGAGATTTTGGAATATTTCTGATGGTGTGGCGGGGATGACAACTGGAAGCATGTAAAACTGAATTCTTATCCGTAGGTTTACGAAAAATGGTGGTACAAATAGTACCATCCTGTAACTTTATAATATTCAGATCTAAAAACTTAACTGCCTAAGATCCGCCTGTATTGAAAATCTCAAATGGGGATTTGATAAATGCAGATATTCCACAAATCTTCCCAATTCATCATCAGTTCCCCACCACACCATCAGAACATCATCAATAAAACATCTCCAGAGGGCAATTTTATCATAAAATGGATTCTTAACATGGTCATAGATCACCTCCTTTACCCACTGTCCCAAATAAAGGTTAGCATAATTAGGGGCAAATGTAGCTCCCATCGCCATCCCTTTAATTTGGTGATAATATTTCCCTTGAAAACTGATAACATTAAACTTCAAAACAAATTCAGAAAGCTGTACCAAAAAAGCCTTTTCACCTTCATCCAGGTTAGTAGACAGGTCTAACCAGGCACGTATCGCCTCCAGTCCTCCCTGGTGAGGAATATTTGTATATAGGGACTCAATGTCCATCGATACCAGTAGCCAAGACTGCTCAATTTGCAAGTCCTCCAGGATCCCCAAAGTCTGTATGGTGTCCCCTCAAAAAAGAAAGCAATGAACCCACTATATCCCGTATGTGGATGGGCATCCACATATTGGGAAAGTGGTTCAGTAAGTGAACCAATACCAGAAACAATGGGTCTTCCTGGAGGACTTTGCATACTTTTATGGACTTTTGGCAAAACATGGATGGTAGCCCATACTGGATGTTGTACTATGAGAAAATCAAGGGAATTTTTAGAAATCATACCATCGTGGAATGCCTGGAGAAGAAAGGTATCAATTTCTTTCTTAAAATGCAGAGTAGGATCTTTTTCCAGAGGTCGATAGAAAATACCATTGTCCAGTTGATGCTGTACCTCCTGTATATAATCTTTAGTATTGAGAATCACCACAGCTCCCCCTTTGTCTGCGGGCTTAATGGTAATCAATGGATTATTTTCCACTTCAGTTAATGCTTGCTTTTCATTGCTGCTCAGGTTATAGAAATCAAATCTGTCCTGTTTCTCAAAAAGAGAATCGATGTCATTTAGGCATGCAGTTTCAAAAACCATAATTGCAGCTGAAGGTGGTGGGTTAAAAGTTGAAGGGCATTTAAAATACTGAAGATGTCCTTCCCGATTTTGTGTAGGAATCTGTTCTATTTCAATGCCTTGTACTTGTTCAACTCTACAATCACCACTGCATTTATTAAAAAACGATTTGATACTGAGTTTGCGAGTAAATTTCTTAATGTCCAGAAAAGTATTAAACTTAGAGGTGCAACATGTCGGAATGAATTTAAGTCCCTTACTCAAAACAGAAACTTGATTCTCGGTCAATGAAATATCTGATAAATTCATGACACTTACTGCATTTATCTCCCTCTGAATTTCTGCTGCGTTCTCTGTGCCATCAGTGGATACCGCTTGCCTCCAACAGCTTTTGATCTTGCATCTCCTTCTACCACCTCTTCGCGTCTTGGATTTGTTTCGAACTGTACCAGTCGCTCCGAGCGGCGCGGTTGGCTGTTGTTCTCTGTGCTGCCCTCCTCTAAAGGGTCCTCAGAAGATTCTGATGTCAACTGAAAACTCATATTAGTATTATTGTTGCTGGTACGTAAGATAGATTTATTATGTTGTTGCTGATTCTTAGCTGCACCTCTGTTGTTACCACACTTACTCTTTCCAGCAAACTCAGACCCCTTCCATGTGAAGACTCTATTCAAGGCATAATCTTGATGATCTCTCTCAAATTTTTTTAATTTTAGTAGCTTTAATGTGAGTATCTTGTTTTGTTATTGCCTGTTGCAATTTCTTTTCAAGTTCTAAAAAATCCGAATCAGTGCTATAACTCACAAAAATGGATTCCTTTTCCTTTAGTAAGGGTTCAATTTGGATCTTCTGTGAATGGTAATCCCTTATAATACAGTCCTGGAAAAGCATAGATGCTGCCTGCATTTGGTTAACCCAATCTTCTTTAAAACTCGGTCGATCCAAGCCGTAACCAGGCCATTTAATTACTCTGAGACCCCTCGGGACTCGATTCACCTGCACATATCCCTCTAAGCTGGTAAGATTCCAATAAAGACGCCTTGCTTTTAAAACTAATTTTTTCAATTCATAGTATGCAGTGAAAATACTGGCTACTGGTTCACAATTCAGATGCTCACATTCAGCTGTACTAGAATTTGGTTGAATTACGGCAGTGTCAGGATCCGAACTTAAGAATGGGTTAGGTGTCCCAATGCCCGAAAAGAGAAATTTACTAAATATCTGGGAGCCATCGCCACCTGCATGTAAATCCTCTATATTAGAAGACATGGCTGGAAAAAATGCAAACTGCACACCGCAGACCACAAAAAAGACCATAAAATCTATATAAGTACAAACGGTCATGTATATTTTCCAGCGCCACCAAAGAAGTCAAGCTGAGCCCACGTATAGCAACAGTCAGTGAATCAAAAATAAAGCGGCTCCAGCTTCTGTTGTGCCAGTGTGAATCAGCAAGCAGAAAAACAAAAGACACAGCACTAACATCTCTTTGACAATTTCTGTACTAAACTCACATGAATCATGAAAAGAGTAAAATGCAGTGGCGCCATGCAAGGTGATAACAGCTCCCAGAACACAAACAGTCCGACCGGTTTCGTGCCTAAAGCGCCTCCTCAGGGACTAATTTGGTAATCACAATTAATCATTTAAATAGAAAAAAACACTTAAAGTGACAGTACAACACTTATACCATTAATACAATAGTGATAAATAAAAGGCAGTTAAATAGTACACCACCCATACCAAATAAACAAAATTAGTTCTAGTATGAGTGCAATGACCTAAAATGCAAAATAAATGCCCATAATCTAAATTTTATAATGATAAATGGACATGTTGCTATAAGTCAAAATATTACAATACTATACTAGTAAATTTTTCTCTTAACAGGCATGGCGCCACTGCATTTTACTCTTTTGGTGATTCATGTGAGTTTAATACAGAAATTGTCAAAGAAGTGTTAGTGCTGTGTCTTTTGTTTTTCTACTCTCTGGCCGACTCCCACGTTGTTTTTGCAGAGAGAGAGCAGGGCTGGAGGAGCAGGTTTGCAGCGTCATCAGTATCAGAAATGGCACTACAGTGCCAGCAAGTTTTGCGCATGTGCAGTAGCACATTCTTGTGAGGTCATTTGCAGCCAGTTTGGTTTGCCTCTCTGGTGGTCCCATTCCCATTACAGAGGAAGAGAGGGACAGGGGATCTTAGTACAGAGGGAGAGGCAACCAGGAGAAAGAAATGTTACTTGTTAAAAGTGCCAATCGTGCTGCAGCATTTGGGAGCTGCCTCATTAATATTCATGAGGTGGCACCCATTTGAGGTATTGGGTCCTGTCTAGCGCTGGGGCAAAATGAAGAGATAGTGCTAGGACAGGGCAAAAAAATTGATGAATGAAATAGATAAAGTTATGGTGTGAAAGGGAAATGGAGAGGCTACAAGTCTGTGGGGGAAATAAATGTATAAAATGTGTTCTCAGACTGCAGCCAGGGAATAAAGTGGGGCTATGTGTGTGTACTACCTGTGGACACTAGGAAACAGCAGCAGCGACTGGAAAAGGGTTTGACTAATGTGTTCATGAGTGCAGTCTCTTTACAGGGCACAGGGGTGGCTACCAAATGGTGGGGAAATGAATAAATGAAAGTAAAGGGTTTGGCTACAGTACCTTTTAAAACCTGGGACACTGTTAAAATGTCAGGACACTGTTTACATCGGCCACCATGTTTAACAGCCATGTGATACCAGACAGCCAACCACCGAGCCAGGACTCTTGCCAGGGACTCTGGGACTGATTGAAAGGACTTTTTGAAGAAAATACTGGGGAATGTTTAGGCGCCTTTTTCTGCAACAATGAGGCATCGAAGGAGCCTCATACATATTAATTTTTGCCTAAGGACAGTGGCTCCAGCTGGTTCCACTATGCCGTAGTGACAAGAAATTTGTTGACCATCAGCACAGCCACAGCACAACACCATCAACTGGTGTTGTACAGCCTCTGGGGGAACAAGTGTTTTCTGTGGAGGGGGGCTTCTCCCCCCACCCCCCCACAATAAAAATTATTAACTCCAGTCGGAGTTAGTTTGGGAAGGGGGGCAAACACCCCGGCAGCAGCAGTGGCCAAATACCTGGAAACCATCACAGCAAACTGCCGAAAATGTTGCTGTGATGGTCTTCATGGTATTTGCATCACTGCGCTGTCTGTATACCACTGCAGCCAATGGGGAGTGAGGAAAGGGCTCCCAATAAAGCAAGGACAGTTGGAGATCGAGTTAGTTCAGAGAGAGCCCCTCCAGAAGGAGGGGGGGTCTTGCCCTGGGAAAGAATGGGGCTGCAGGATGGGCCTGCCTGGGGGCTGCCAGCAACTTGTCTCCCAGGGCAGGGAGTGCCTGCCCCATCAGGAAAGGAGAAGCTGAAGAGAGAAAGGAAGTTAAAGATGCAGCATGGCAGAGAGAAAAGGAAAGCTGCAGGCTGCTAAATGTTCTGTGTTGCTCTGAAATTACACCACAGTGGTGAGATAAAGTAGAAGACAGAAGAGGTTGTGTCCTGATCCTGGAAAAAGGGCAAAGGTTGTGTCTTGATCCTGCAAAAAGACAAAGGTTGTGTTCTGAGCCTGGAAAAAGAATGACGGTTGTGTCCTGAGCTGAGTAAAAGGACAAAGGTTGCATCAAAGCCTGGAAAAAGATGAAATACAGAAGATGAGGAACAAGATCATATAAATGTGCTGAGAAAAGAAAAAGGAAGAGAAAGCCTCTTCAACTGGAGAATTCCTATGTACCTGCATGGTGAAAAAAGGAGCTTCAGAGTGCAGGTGATATGTGTGAGCCAGAACGAGAATGTGGCTGTGTTGAAGTCGAGAGACTGTGAAAGCAGAAGGATGGACAGGTGCTTTTTTGGGGTCAGGTACCTGTTGTCTGCTTCTGAGATACAGCAAGGAAAAAAATGGATTGCTGTGGCTACACACTGTGGCAGAAATGAGAAAGAAAGAGCACAGAAGAAAATGTGCTGAATGTTTCTGCTGACACCCAGGGCCAGATGGAGAACTTGCTAACCCCCATCAAGTGGTGTCTGCCACTGCAGGGGATCACGGGTCTTGCACCTGAGTGCTAGAGAGCTCTGATCAGAGGGAGCCAGGCCGTGGGGCCACTCCCAGGTCTGGGTCCTCTGTAGTTGGCAGGCCTTGCACATGTGCTCTGCAACAGTGCCTGTAATGGGCCAAAGGGGACAAGCTGCAAGATCTGCAAGCAAGAGAAAGAGAGAGCAAGCTGCAGCCTCTGCGCCCCATGTTCAAGCATTTTGCCTAGTTCTGCCTGTGTTGCCATCCATCCCAAGGACTTCAGTGAACTGTGCCATCCAAGGCCTGATTCTACAGAACCGTGGGTAAAAAGCAGAAATTGCTCTACACCTGGGGATTGTAAATAGTTTAAGCATGCATACCAAGGCTGGAGATAGAGCCAAGGGTTGAGAAAGGAATATAAAAAGTTACTTAATTCAAGTAAGCACACCAACGCTGGCTACCAGCTCCACCTCAGGCCTGAAACTAGAATCTGGGCACCCAGTGAAGGACTTTGGGGTTTGAACGGACTGGAACCTGTGGGTCTGGGTATGAGCACTCCTGCAGCAGTTAGCTAGTTAGACAGATTTGGTGGCTGCATTAACCAAACTGCTGGAGATCGACTCAAAAGGGAAATGTGATTTTGGGAAATGCAAAGCTTTGACATGGAAAGGAAAATGCTTACAAGAACTCTATTCCACTTACTCCCATTCCTAAAGCCTCCCCCTGTAACTAAACTGGATGTTATTGTTTTGCAGCAGAAATGGATCCAGAGCCTAATTTTAGTGAGCAGATTATTAACTGAAATGGAAATGGTAAATGGTGTAACGGAATGTGGGGAGGTGTGAACCTGGTAAGTTCATGGCAGGGGTAACTGTTGGGGAGGTGGGTTGGTACGACATCCCAGGGGATTGTACTGCAAGCAGTCAGATCCACAAAAATGTACTCTGAGTGTAGGCACCACCACTTTATTTATTCTTTTTGGGAAAGGACCCCCTGTAGGTCAACTTTAGGAACCCAGACCCCTTAACCTGTATCCTAGGTAGCAGGTAGGGGTAGTGGCTCTCTTCAGGATGGTGCCAGCAAGGGGTTACATGATGTATTACTAATTCACTGGAATCTGACAGAGAATAATTCCACCATTTGTAAACTGGAGACCAATGTGAACTGCAACATTTTCTGTGAATGGTGAATTTAAACTTCTATGTTCCACCTCGTGGAAACCACAGTTAAGAAATTGGGGGAGACAGAGAGAGAGAGAACTTGTTGTTGAAAGCTCAATTTGTTTGGAGGAAACTTATGATAGTCTGACAAACTCAGCAACTCATAACATATCAGGATCTTCTACAGCAGCAGCAAGAACAGAGAAGCAGGATGTGCACGCTGTGCAGTAAGAGGAGCAGCAGCAAGAACAGAGGAGCAGGAGGAGGAAAATGCTGTGCAGTAAGAGGAGCAGCAGCAAGAACAGAGAAGCAGGATGAGCATGCTGTGCAGTAAGAGGAGCAGCAGCAAGAACAGAGGAGCAGGAGGAGCATGCTGTGCAGTAAGAGGAGCAGCAGCAAGAACAGAGGAGCAGAAGGAGCATGCTGTGCAGTAAGAGGAGCAGCAGCAGAAGGCTGTGGAAGTGCAGGGCAGCAGCAACTGCCACAAACTGGTACCCCCCTTCTGCACCAAAGATGTCACCCTGCTTGTGAAAGAGGTGACAAAATATGATACATCCCTCTATGGCCTGGAAAGACCCCCACCATCAAAGGGAAAAACTGTAGGGAAAGATCAAGGTTGCTATGGACGGGCAGCCAGGAAGCATCCCCAGAACCATTAAACAACACAAGAACAAGTGGGATGAACCTGCAGCACAGGGAGCCTGAAGTTGTGAAGGTTCTTGGTAGGGCATTTGCCATGCTTGAATGTGGCCCTAAGAAATGGAAGAGGGTGGAGTGATACCAGGGAAGACACTTTTCAAGGACTTGGACCAATCCAGGCAATGTCAGCTACATTAACAAAAGGCCTTAAAAACTGACAAAACCTAAAACACTCTGAAGTTTAGTTATAACTAAGACAGGCTACAGTCAAGCTGAGATCAAGTAACTGGAACATTAGAATAAAAAAATATATTCTGAAAAAATACTTAAAAATAACTTTCAGTAGAATTCAAAAGAGACTCCAAGCTACTGACCACAGAGTGATAACATCTTATCTCCTTTGACCAAGAGGAAAAGCAGAAATAACTAAGTGTTAGAACAGGTACAAAATGTGTGCATCACAAGTAGGACTCTGGTTCCCTTTTTCTTTTGAGTCCTATTCTGGAAAATTCCATCTAAAAAAGAGCCCCTTCAGGAAGACTATAATAATGTTGGAATTTTTGTATGTGAGAGGAGATTCTGAACATGCTCCAGGAAAGTGGCTACTGCGTGTCTCAGCAGGCATTTTGGCTAGACTAGCTAAGAAGGCCTAACAAAGTGGTAAGAAACAGGATAAGCTCTTTGCCTCTATCACTGATTGCTTCGGATGTAAAATACTAGTGGTTATGACTGTGGATTCAATAAGATTGCTCTTCGGGAAATGATTTGCAACATGTATGCAGAAAGTATGCAATAAGTTAGTTAGAATATAGCTTTGAATTATTGTTTATGATAGGATACTAGCATTGATGTGCAATTCAGTTAGGCTAGCTGGTTCAGTTTATCAGACCAGGAATTTCATTAGAAGAAAACTGCTGGACTTATAAAGAGTAATTTGCTCATTACTTTTGCTGGGTAAAGAAGAGAACGATTTTGTCATGAATCTTTCTGATATGCGAACATGTTTTTCAATGTAGTTTATGCTTATATAGTTTAGTGAGTATGAAAGTACCCTAATGATCTGGAGTGCCATTGATTTGCTCATAACATAATGCTGGTTAATTTACCTGGTAATCGCAATGATGTTCATAATATGGTTGTTTTGGAGATCCATGCTGTTCCAGTGCCCACCTGTACAGGAGAGCCATCTGGTCAGAACCACTGGAACTGAGAGACATTTTTCAGAATAATGATGTTATAGTAGAAGAACTGCCCAACTTAGATGTGTAGAGTGTGTGTAATAAATCTTTCAAACACAGACTGACTGGATTGGTGCTTCAGAGTCTGCAGAGTACATTATAATTAATATGATATCTTACAGCCTGGGAATAAAATGTAACTGATGAGCTCAGGTGCTACACAGGCTTAGATAGGAGGTATGAAACATTTAGCCTAGGTCACAATGTGCATCAATCAGCCTATCAGGTGAATATAATCCAGTCTGTAAGGAGTTGGAGTGCCATGGATATATTCTAACATAATCACATTTACCTGTTGGATAAACTACCATTATTCAAGTAGCCTAATTACTACTGCTCGTCTACAGGCTACAGATAAAAATTCAGTAATATTTTATTGAAGATTTGGTGAACTGTTTTGTCATTCGGCTACACAGTTCAGGCAATGAATAAATAAAATGCTGCAGAGTTTTAGACTTGCACCTTAAACACTGCAGGGGGTGGGGTGGTAGCAAGAAAGTAGACACAGGCAGTTTGTGTGGCCTTAAGGTCTGAGTTCAGCTGTAAACTGTGAGGTCAAGGTTTGACTCCCACAACTGCTACATTCTGTATTACTGGTGGAGGGTTTGAGTCGACAGGGAAGGCAGCGTAACCTACTGGTTAAAGAACAGAGTTGTGAACATACACTGTTGTGCAAATCCTCTACCCATGAATAACTCACTGCTTGACTCAGGACAGAGTAAGGGAACTGAGGAGCACTGTTGAATAAAAGACAGGCATTATAACATTATACTTAGAGCACAGAGTTGTGAACCCGGAGACCCAGGGTTCAATTTTCATATAGCCCTCAGATTGCTGCAATTTGTGGTGATCTAGGGCTGTGGTAAACTACAGGTGGATCAGGGATCCTGTGCCCAATTTTGTAAAAATAGGAGTCTTTGTGCTGAAGACCTGGGAGTTGCTGCAGCCGCAGGGTTGCACCAAATATGTGGCACACCTGCGGGGTTTGATGGAGAGATCTGTCACCCCCGGTGGACCCTAGCTGACCCACAGAGGTTGCGGTGGTTCAATGTCCAGAAGGTGGGGACCTAGGGCTGATGGAGCTCTGGTGGTGCCATAGGGGGTGAAGGGGGAATGGTGGTAATGGGAGGGAAGTGTGGAGGCACCTGGGCAGATACTATGCAAGTTGCCACATAGCTGATTGGGCTGGGTGGGGGGACACAGCTGGACCAGCAAGTTTCATACCACAGTGGACATCAGCCCTGGCACCTGCCCCATGGGACCCTCAATCCTAGGCATTGTCATCGGTGATGCACTGGCCGCCACATGAGAGGTCTGTACATGGGTCATGTTGTGGTGTGCGGGGCATGGCCTCAGCCACCACATGCACCATGCAACCTGCACCCACTGCCACTAGCTGTCTTTAGAGGATATGGTAGAGACACTTAAATACCCCCGGGGGTAAATAAGGTAGAAGAGGGAAGTATTTTAAAAAAAGTGCTTAAAGATAACGGTACATGATAAGAAGCTGGGGGGGGGGTAGATTCAGGCGAGACATGAGGAGGTACTTCTTCAGAGAAAGAATGGTGGAATCCTGGAACAGTCTTCCAGCAGAGATGATGGGAGTGAAAACAGTGGTGGGGTTCAAAAATAAATGGGATAGGAATAGGGAATCTTAAGCGAAAGGAAGGGGTGAGGGTGAATGGGCCAGAGATCAAGGATCTGCGGTGATACTGTAAGCAGGGAAAATTGGGCAGACTAGGTGGGCCAAGCAGTCCTTATCTGCTGGCAAATTGTATGTTTCTATGTATGCCCCCCACCAGAAATTCTGTTGGCATGACGTCCCTGCTACCAAGCATGATTCGCTTTTACTTATCTTTTAAAAATCATCTCAACTATGTTATTCCTTTTATTCACTTTTTAAATTTTCTTCTCTTTTTATCTGCTTCCTTTTAAAATTATTTTGTCATTTATCTCTCATTTAGGTTACAAGTCTAGACAGACACCACTCTTTAGTCATTACCTAGTAGATCAGTATTTATGTTTTATTATCTAATGATTTACACATAGACAATGAATGCAGGGCAGCTGTACGGTGAGAAAAGGCTGCCATATTTAAAGTGAGAACAATTGTGGTAAGACTTTTGCAGTCTGGAGAGCAGTGCTTGTGTGTGTGTGTGTGTGTGTGTGTGTGTGTGTGTGTGTCTGTGTGTGTGTGGTGGGGGGTGGAGGTGACGGGCCAGAACTGCGAAACAAATAAAGCACCTTTGGGTCAACATCCAATGTGGAGAGCCCTCCATGGTGGAGACACTCAGAGGGGTTGTCATGATTACAGTAACACGAAAGTGGTGTTCCATTGTTGTTGGTGAGTATTAACAAACACCTTTCTTTCAGACATATTATATGCCCTTAACCTTTCCTTTCTGCATGCTTTTTGATCCAGTTTCATGTGTCATGTTTCTCCTCATATCAAATGTTGGACCAGCACCTTACATCTCATTAAACTCCTTGTCCTCCTCAGTTGCCCTTTCTCAGGGTGGAAGATATGGCCTTTTGAATTTCAGACTACGTGGATGGTACTGTGGCTCCCAACCCAATCTTCATCAACAACAGGATCATCAACATCACTACTGCTGTCTTCTTCAGACTCCATATGCTTCTGTTCTGCTTAGTCACCTGGCAATGCCAAATGAGTCAGACTTCCAGCATGTTCAACCCCTTCCCATCTTCTGATGTGCTTGCTCCCCCCATCTATTTCTGAGATTCCCATGTTTGTACTACTTTGCACTGTACATCCACCACCTTCTCCATAATCATCTCCTGCTAAGATTCCTTCTCCACCATCTTTTGTTATTCTGGATCAACTGCAGTTTCACCATGGGATTCCCTCAGCAGCATTGCTGCTACACAGTATCTGATATTTTAGCAGGTTAAATCTCAACACGGCTACTTGGCACACCCATTACTTTTCTCCCTGCCATTGGTGACAATGCTGGTACTGCTGGTGGCAGATTAGCAACTGAGGAACTGAGGTCTGTGCAGCAGATACACTAGATTACATAGGGACACACCTCAATTTCCTTTTTTCCACACTTTGTGATGGTGCATTATCATCCTCACATGCACAACCTAAACTGTTTTTCTTCATTGTCTTGTCACGTGTTATGTACTAACAACACTGGAGCAAATAAACTCCTTTCCATCAGCAGCAAGCACACACTACAGATAATTCTCACACTCACAGGACTGCAAAATATTTTATTTACTTACCCTCAGAGCCTCATCTTATGCTGGCTATTACTGGCTGTCTCCAGAGAGCCCTAGCACCCAAACACCATTGCACAAATATAGCAACTACCAAGCATTACAAAAAATACCAACCACCAAGACTGCCCAAATAATGAGGAAAAAAATGTGCTGTAGTCCTGTTACAGCCTCGCCTTGTATGTTTTTTTTCCTCTGGAAGCTTCCTGATACTGTGAGTGTGCAGAGCCCTGCACATTCTCTCCAACCCCCACTCTGCAGAAACTACAGTCAGAGAGCTCAGCCAAAATAGCATAAAATCTGTGTAAAAAAGCCTTTTAAGATTTATCTGGTACTTCAACTACAAGTCAGTGGTAAAGTACGCAAAAATGAACAAACTGTTTGCAAGATTTTGGGTTGGTTTTCTTCAACAAAACTGCAGCAGCTCCAGTGAGCAGGTTATCTGCTGTCAAATGTCTCATGAGTTCTGCAGGACTGCAAAGCACCTGTGGAGTCACATGGTGTGGACATTATGTCTGAAAGGCATACACATGTTTTCACTAAGCATCCATGGAATCCTTTTCCACAAAACACCTGTTCTCCAGATTACCAAGTGCTTCCATTGAAAACTAGACTCTTCTGTGGAAAATGGCTCAATGGCATTCTGCAATTTACATCTCTAAGCCAAAGAAAACAGTGGAATTTGGGCACAGATTCAAAACAGACCATGGGCCATCAAGACATTTTAATGGACATCTAAGCAGGTGTGTAAGTTCCATTAGGCAACACATGAGTCTATTTCTGATGGAATTCACCCACCTGTTTCACTGAAATTGCACATAATGCTTGTGGAATGGGTTCCAAGGCAAAAAGAAATCTGGAACAACATTCTGCAGCTCCACTTACACTCTATGGGGAGGTAAAATTCTGACATTCTGCTTCCAGTGGGATTTCATGGAATTAGTCAGAATGTTTTAAAATTCTGTAGAATTCTGTTCCATCGGAATATGAAAATTCTGCACAACACTACGTCAAGGAGAGGTTCCCTGCATTGGCCAGCCAGGTAAGGGTCCATGTTGGAACTGGATTACCATAAAAGTGCATAGCATACACAAAAAAGATGCCAATGGTTAAGAACTGAGGAAGTAAATAGAGGAGAGCATGTGACAAAATCTGGGTATCTACAAACAGGCAAAAGTTTGAGATGGAGCAGAAGTTTAGAAAGGACATGGCAGGAAAATGGGGGTGAAAGCATCAATTACTGTATATTGCATGCTGTGTGTGTTAATGTACTATGCATGGATATATTGTAGTGGTATCTGACCATAAGAAAATGCAACTTATTTATGGTCAGCAATGCCTTTATTAGCTAATGAAAGAAAAACGAAAAGAGCACTGTCTTCTTATGTAAAGATTTATTGAGCTGCCCTGACTCCTTTGTTGGCATGTGTGTGGGGAAGAAGCCAGAGCAAATAACTGGGCTGGGGTGGAAGCTGGCTAGCAACAGAGATCGGATGGACCAGGCCTACAAACTTGACTGGGGTGGGGACCACAGGAGCATCATAGGTGAAGACTATGCAGGTAGTATAGTATGGCAGGTATACAGAAGGTGGAGGCAGTGATGGTGACAAACTGCTGGCAGGCACACTGCAAGCATTGGTAATGCAGATAGGGCAAGGTGGACTGAGGTGGTGGTGATGCAGATGGCGGTACATTCTGGATTGCTGGTTCAGTGTTGGTAGGTACATCACAGGTGTGAGTGCTGTGGGAGGTACAGTGCAGACAGATATATCATCAGCAGGGGCTGTGTGGAGGGTACTGTGCTGATATTACACTGCAGAAGGGGGCATTATGTGTGGTACAGTGCAAGCAGATATGCCTTAGAGGGTGGCAGTGGAGGTGCTACAGTGCTGACAGATACATCACAGATGGAGTAGTGTGGGTGGGTAAGTCAATGTAGGCAGGTATTGCACTGGGAGAAGTTACTGGTTAACTACACCATGAACCCAGCTCACCCCCATCAAAATGCTTTAGCCTTCACTTTCCAAAATCCTGAAGGCACTACAATTTAATGACAGTGATTCCATATAACAAACCTGAATGAACAACCATGCAAGCCAGTTGGCTACAGGCAACTCTTGTTCTTTATTTTACATCAGTTTCTCAGATAGTGGACCCCAGTTTTAGGGGAAACCTTGCCATATACTGTACCCACAATACTTTCATGAGTAGTGACATAGCTGGCAGAATTGCAAGATCTACTGCACTTGGTAGTGTAAGAAACAGCATTCTTTTGCCTTGACTCAGTATGCACTATAATACCAATGCTCTAATATGAGCATTATAGCAGGATTAGTGGTCAGTGCATGTTACACTATACACTATGATACCGATGATCTAATATGAGCATTATAGTAGGATTAGTGGTCAATACATGTGAAAACCCTGAATTATGTACAGTTGTGTTACAGGTGCAGTTTAGCAGCAAACCACATTCCCTGCTAAATAAAATCTCAGCTGCTCAAACAGCAGTGAACTGTAACTCACACCTTTCCCTTTGTAAACTCTTACTTGATCCAGTATATGTTTTCTTTTCAAGAAAAGTATTTGAAGTCAAGAACAACAGTTGAGAAATGCTGTGGTTTCAGTCATTGCCTCAATCTTTAGACTGCAGTTCATGAGGACTTAAGGTTAGATACCTCAGAGACATCATATTGATACAAACATTCAGTCAATCAGAGGCAGGGCTGATGGCACACATCACCTAGATCTGAAACATGCTACCTCTTCAGCATACACTAAGGATGAGTTGATGTAGAATTTGCATTCTGTGAACATGCTGAAGTCTGGCATTTTGGACACCAGTAAAGCAGGTGCAAAAGAATTTGGTTTCTCTCAGAACTACAGCACTTCAACATCACACCATGTCACTTTTTACACACAACACATACTGAGCATGTAGCATACAAGCTGTTGACAAGTCATATGACTTGCAGTAGACAATCAGTAATGTTGGAGAGTGAGAAATCCTCATGTGCACGTCAATGTCATTTCCAGTTCTAACTCACAGGGGAAGGATGTGGCTACTGAAAAGAGATTTTTTTATGTAAAAACAAAAGGAGGAGAGGAGAGGAGAGGAGAGAGGAGGGGCGCAATGTATATACTTGCACTGTCACCTGTAAGGCCTGCAGCAAGAGCAGACAGAGTGAATTATGTAGAATGGAAAATGTGCAGGGGGAGGTTGTGAAAAATTGATTTGACAAATATGTTTTTATTGAGTGCTAGTGGAGTAGGGGCCACAGAAATCCATATGTATTTATTTTGTGTTTTATTTCCCCACCTGCAGCAAGAGCAGGGCAGAGTGAATTTAGAACACTGGGAAAGGTGCATGAAGAGTTTGTGGGATTTATTTTACAATTCAATGGACACTGAGAGCCCCTTTAGGACTCAGATTATCCCTAGATTACAAAACAAATATAATAACTGAGTTTCCCTTTTTCTCAAAGGGAAACCATGGTGTATTGTAATGTGCCATAATAAAGAAGTGTTTATTATGGCAAACAAGCACATGGTTTCCCTCACTCTGCGCATGTGCCCACCCGAGTTCCTCGCTTCTTGACTGCTCTTCACCTCCCTTCTCAACAAACTGAACTGCCACTCGGACTTGGCGGTAAGTAATTAAAAAAACAAAAAACAAATGTAACACAATGACAGAACTTTAGACTGCCCATAAAATCAAATATAAAAAAACAACTTTTAAATAACTACTGAAAGGCGACCGAGGACTGCCTGCTATAACATAACTGGATCGCAGCTGTACAGCAACTTCTTTTTTATTTTATATAACTGTTGAGGTGAAAAAGGGAAATCCAGCAATTACATAAAATAAAATATGGCTCAGTGTGTATAAACTTGAAGTTTACATACACCCTCGGTGTTAGATGCTATTCATAAACCCTTTGAGCTTTGCTCTCGGGGTTTATGAAGCATCTAACTCCTCGGGTGTGTGTAAACTTCACATTACACACACCGACCCATACTTTATTCTATATGTTATGATTGCCTACATTCTGTAGAGGTTCCCAAAGATAAGACTGTGAATACCTGGGGCCAGATATTCAAAACTTTGTGCCGGACGCAAACTGATTGCACTGCGATTGCACCACATTTGAGCCATTGCTATATTCAAAAGGCCAAATAGCGCCAGTGGAATGTGTTAGCACTGGTGTGAAAAGATAATGTATGCATGGTGCAAAGTGAGGGGCTGGGACATGCATACAGGTGCAATGGTATATTCAAAACTATAATGCTACACAACATGTGTTAGCATGACATGTAGCATGGCAGAAATTACCACCTATGAAAAGGTAGTCTTAACTCCGGGCAAACCAAGGATGGGGAGCATGGACACAGCAACAACAGTGAACAAGGCTGTATGCAGCCAATGAGGAGGCAGCAAGGGTGGACGGTCACCCTGGGCCACTCCATATGCATAGGCACCCACACTGAGGAATGCAATGCCTCTTCATTGCTTGGAAGCTAACAATCATGCACATTAGACAACACAGCTACAACCCCACTTGCAGCAGCAAGCTAACTGCCTTGCTATATGTGAAGTGTGTGTCATTGTACTTCATATGTATTTATTGTACACTGCAACAGCACATGTAGTGGCTCCTGGTCATTCCTGAATATGGGTCATGACCCACTGTGGCTACCCGGGCAACACAGTGCTAATTACATATGGAAGTATTAAAAAATTGACAGTGTCACCATACAGCACACACCTCCAGTTCCCCCATTGGGGTACAGCAGCACACTCCAGGACACTCATGCAGCACTGGGGAACTGGAGGGTGTTGAGGGGAGGGTGCACAGGTGGCCAGGCTGCACCATATAGTAGGTTTTGCCACAAGGCTGGGGCCATCCCCACAGTGCATATGTTCCAGTGTTGGGAATACCCCGACACCGGTGTGCATGTCTGATGGTATGTGTCACCCTCCCCCAGGCACATACCTCACATCTATACAAACACCATGGCACACACAGCCAGCCATGTGTGAACATCCCATGCCAGTGGCACAGCATATGTGGGACACAGGTCATCATGACAGTGGTATCTACTATCAGAACACACCTACCAGCTGGTCCTTCCACTGTGTGGAGAGTGGCAGTCATTGATGTCTGACACACCATAGGCATTGTTGTGTCCCTCACTTAACCGGTCACTATGGTACCATAACGTCTACTATGCACTGTAACAGGGACTACAGTTTGTCCATGGCATGTAGCACTAACACCTGTGGCTGTGGTGCTGTTCCCTTGAGGCACACTACACTCTGCTGCTGGGTACAGACATAGCCTGCAGCTACCGACATGTTTATCCAGTATGACATAAAGGTGGAGCTGTGTGCACCCTGCAATAGTGCCAGGCATTCCACATGGAACTACTTGCAAATAAGGCAATAATGACATGCTAATGTGGCTGTTTGCCCATGGATTGCCTAAGTAGGCTCATTTGCATAGCACTGTTGAATATAGCAACATTTTGCACCTGGCAAAAGTGTTAGCACTGGGCAAACGTGTGAGTGCCACTCAAACAAGTTTGTCCCATGCAAAACTGTCAGAATCATAGCACAGTTCTGCAATATTTGGTCTGAACTGTTGTTTGCAGTTTTTGTGAATTCATTTCTTTGCTAACACACACTTTGGCCACATAGTTCACCCTTGCCTTACTCCATGTCTGTGTGCACTGGGCTGCTGTTGTAATTTACACTGCCCGCTTGCTATATTTAGAGCTGTCTTATTTGTTGGGCTATGTTTGCACTGCACTCAAGGCCCTGTTTGCCCACCATTGTTCTCATGCTATATTCAACTGATTTAGCTCCTGGGCTATTCCTTTGAAAGTGACATGCAAATGGTTACGGGCTATTTTAGCACACTGTGCAGTGCTAATTTTGCCCCAGGGCTAGGTTTTGAATATCTGGCCCCTCGGGTGGTGTGGTGCAAATCAGGGTAGAGGTTTCCAGTACAGCTGGTAGTTTGTTTCTGATTCCTTTTTTTTTCCTTTTAATTCAAAAAAAGAAAATAAAACAGACTTCCCACATTACTAGAGTTAACACACAAAAATGTGTGTTGTTTACATTCTTTTATCAACTTCTACTGCATCTTTCCTAGACTTGGGAACACAGTCTAGTCTCCCAAAATGCAATGAGAGTAGAGGGGGCTATTGCATCGTGAGTGGCTGCACTGTGTGGAGGTGTCCTAAACTTCAGGTTGTAAACAATATGAGTAGATTAATGAGTTGAAGCAAAACAAGGTTGGGTGTAATTGCACCATTCCCATGTATTATATTTCTAATAAGAAAGGAAATAGATCAAACAGCCAATAACTTCAATGATTAATCATAAAATGTGGTTTTCAGCTAGAAATAATATGATTCAAAAAGGTTTGACAGTGTCCCTCTAATTTGACTGCTGGTGATGTGGGGCACAGAAATCCATCTTTCGTGCTTTTTAATTCTTCTGCTCATGAGTCAAAACTAAGTTAAGTAGGCTGCTACAGGTATCTGAGTGTGGAAAGGTGTCAGAGTGTGACAAGACAAGCTGTGGGAATCTGCCATCATGTGGTGTCAAGACCTTGAGGAAAAGAACTGGACTAGAAAGGGATACAGGGGGAGGAAAGGAGCAGGGAAAGGTTCCACCATGCCAGTTCCACCACATCCCAGTTCTGAAAGCAGTGGTGCTGAAGACGGGGATGGTCAGGGACTGGGAGTTATAGTGGTGGGGTGGGGCTATGCTTGAGAGAAAGACTAGGGCTGGCATGTTATAGTCTGTCCAAGGAAATCATGGCTTACGTGTCCCTAGATACCAACTTGTTCCATGCCACTGAAAATGGTAGCTTTCTCAGTCAGTCCCAGCTGCCAAGTGCATTTGGTGATGAAAGCACCCTGAGCAAATCAGAAGCTCACAGGTCTCCCACAATTACTTTTTTCAGTATTTAGAGACCCCCTACTCATGGGGATATAAGAGATCCCTCCCAGTCTGCAAAGACAAGTCCTCCCCCAGTTTATCTTGTAAAAATAACACAACACCAGCTGCCAGTGGTACTGGCAGCACCATAGCCATCTCTGCACTGTACACATGGGTGATTTCCCATTTGCCTTGAGGTACCATGCCCTCTCTGCCCCAGCTCCCAAATCAGGCATCAGCAGCAGTAGCATCACCAAGCCCAGTGCTGCTGCTTGGGCATTGTGTGAGGAAGGGAACAGTACGACTGGGTCTTAAACTGATACTACTTTTATTTTGTTACCTAAGGAAAAAATTGGGAATTGTTTGGGGTAGGGTAAGGTATACCAACTCTGCAATTTTGTAAAAGCAAGCTAGCAGCACTGCCACCAAAACAGTTCATAGTGGAGAAGGGAGAGCTAGTAAGGAGGATATGGAAGTAGAGCTGTCAGAGCAGGGGAGGCATAAGTGTGATTTGGTAGAGGAGGCAGAAGCAAAATCACATTAGGAGGTTACAAGAGGGCAGGGAAAGGCTGAAAATTATGCAAAGCCAAGATGGAGAGGAATGGAGAAGGGGAGCAAGAAGCCAAAGAGGAGGAGAACCAGTGGGAAGAATCAGGAATAAAGGAAGCAGGAAAGGAAGGGCATGCAGTATAGCCTACAGGACAGTAATGAGGTGCAAATGATTTTGGTATGCCCAGCAGACCTGTGCATGTTTCTCACAACCTCCACTTACATACTGTGTGACACCGAATAAGCCACATAACCTCCCCAGTGCTTCTGGGTTGCCCCTAAAAACAGGTATTGCTGCCTAGCGGGGCCTTACCCAGTTACCAAGGAATTAAAAAAAATTAAAAAAGGCAGAAACAAAGAAAAGGAGGGAGCTCATACAGGAGAAGATGGGGATGAAGCATATGAGACTGTAAGTGTGCTGCCAGTAATACCAACAAACTCTAATGATGACTATAACAATTAAGAGTGGAGGCAATCATGGGAGGAAATGGCGAAATAAAAAAATAATAATAATAATGCAAAACAGAAAAACAGGGAAGCAAGTTGGCAAGGCAGGGAAATCTAAAGACAGGCCCAGCCCCAGTCTCTGGATGACCATCCTGATTGTAACTCTATTGCTGCTGCTGGTACTGCCCTGCTGGTGTATACCGACCCAGCCATCTCATTCCACCATGGCAAAAACAATTAAATCATCCTGCAGTTGTGCTCCAATGTCCCAAAAGAACACCAGCAGTCCAGTCATGTAGCTAAAAGAACAAAGAGATCATCTGCAATGTGAGAGTATTTTACCAATGACCCCACCTATGATCCCACATGTCCACTGATAGCATGTTGCTATCTGTGTCACAGAAAGATCAGTTGTGGTCAGTCTACACGGACATTTGGAACCGATGTTCTGGTTGATCTTTTAAAGAATGAGAATGCTTTCTAATAGTCACATTGATTCCCAAGACCCACTCAGGTTGCACAGGCCAGCATCAGTAGGGACAGTCGGGCATGGGAGGTCGTATAAGATGGTGTGTTTAACTCATGCAACCACAATGCCAGTGCCAGACACATCAGATAATTAATGCAGCTAATGGCGCTGCTTCAATGGCACCATTCCATGCACACCCAGGCAGACCTAGTAGTATATGCATCACCAGCACTGGATCAGAATTTGTGGCAGCAAAACAAGCTACACTGCCTGAGTCATTACATGCCCACATGAAAGTGTTACCAGTTCACCCAAGCTCTGCATGAATCACACAACTTGTGTGGAGATTCTAGTCCTTGATCATTAGTCATTCTCCACTTTAGAGGAAACCAGCTTTCTAAGACTGCTGCATGACCTGATGCCTAAATACAATATTCTACCATGCTTCACATTTTTCAGGTACATTCTCAATAATACGCTTGAGTCTGTATGCACACAGATGGTGAAGACAGCAGAGGAGGTTTAAATGCATTTCATTAGTGATGTCTAGAGCAGTAGTGCAAATCATAGCTTCCTATGTCTCACTGCCCATTGGGTTATGTCCACATGATGCAGCATCACCTTCAGTCCTGCCCATCCTCCACCACCACCACCAACCCCTGCAGGAGTTATATTGAATCAGACAATCTAACAGAGGCACACCAGTAGAGGAACTGCCTTAATAATGTGTCAGCTATGGAGGGAATACACTGAGGAAAATGTTCTGTGGTTCATTCAATCACTGCTGACCATCTGGATATATCCTCATGATCTGGAGATAGGAATGTTTGTGATGGACAGTGAAAGTAACATGCTAAATGCCATGACTTGATGGGGATTTCTGCCATGTATCTTGTTTTGCACAAGCACTGAATCTGATGGTGAGTCATGTACTTGACAAACAAACACAACTAAAATAAATAATTGACACTGCATGGGACATCACTAGATATTGTCATCATTCTCCTTAACACACTGACCTCCTCAGACAGTACCAGCAGAAGCATAATGTTCCACAGCATTGCTAAATTAAAGAGGTGATGACAAAGTGGAAGTCCATTTTCACTCTTAACTCTTCCCCCTTTCTTGACTCATTCTCCTTTTTTACCTCCTTTCCATCTGGTTTCAGATAGTCCCACTCCACCACCACCACCACACTCTTTTGGTTCCCTGTCTCTATTCTGAATGGGAGGAATTATAACCTGTTTACCTTCACTATCTTTGTTGATCTGGCCAAGGCCTTTTACACTGTGCTCCCCCACTTCAACTGAACAAGCTGAAAGGGTGAGTCTGACCAATCGGTACATTGTTTCCACTCATACCTTGAGAACAGATTCAAAGCTGTCTGTATAAGCAAAGAACTCTCCTCCCTCCCCCACTTCCTATTTGCACAGGTACTCACCAAGGCTCCATCCATGACTTTGTCATGTTCTCCATTTTTCTGAATGACCTCCCTAAGACCTGTATCACCTCAAACATTTACATGTATGTGTATGGTACGGTGCTATTTGCTTCTGGCTCATCTGCTGTGTAACCTGGCTGCTAAGATCCAGATGGATTTTATAAACATCCAACTCAGGTTACGCTCCAACCAATTGTCCTTCAATACCAAGAAGACTATTTCTATGTATTTTGGTATCGAGCAGTATCTGACCAAATCACTACCTCTTCCCAACTTTAAAACCTTTGATAGTGTTCCAGTTGAGAAGTTCTCTTCCATCAAATGCCTTGGGGTTTAGCTGGACCGTCCCCTCAACTTCTTCAACCACATGGATGTCATTCATCACAAACTCTACCGTAAACATGGTGCACTAAATAGGAACAAAACATGCATCCTCCTTTCTGCCTGTAGAGAGATCATCTTTAAAATAATCCTCATGCTCTTTGACTACAGTGATGTTGAATATAGTGCTGTGTCCAAATCCACTGTGATTAAACTGGATCCCCTCTTTCATTTTTTCCATTGTTTCATCCTGGACTGCCCCAACCCTGTACTCCCCACTGCTTCCTTTGCTCTTCTGTAGCACTCCCATCTCTTGCAGCCAGATGCCTCTCTCATTATGCTTATTTTGTCTCTAGCTTGTCTCTCAACTCTTTAAATTAGATCTCATCTCATTTACCCCACCACCCCCCACTTATACCCTTCAAAACTGACAGTCCTTCACTCTCCCTCCCTCAGACTAAGTATTCTTAAAGTCAGGCTTCATTTGAGTCTAGATTCTCCATGCTCAGGTGTAACCTCCCCCCATGCTATTCATTCTGCCTCCACTCCTTTGTCCCTTAAAACCCTCCTCTATGACTTCACACCTCACTCATACAATTGCACCTAGCCCTACCCAATCCAACTGGGCTCTCCATTTGATACTCCCCTTCACGATGCACTTTATTGTTCTGCCTTCCTCACTGAACAGATATTGTTATCAGTAGAAACATAGAAACTGTCAGCAGATAAGGATCACTTAGCCCACCTAGTCTGCTCATTTTCCCTACCTACTGTAATACCACAGACCCTACTTGATCTTCAGCTTTACCCTTCCTTTTCTACCCCCTATCAGTCTGCATCTATGTATTTTCCCTGAACCTTTACTGGGTTTAATAGGCACATATTATATTGTTTTAAGACTATTAGTATATAACCTGCACGTGTGCATTTTCATTATATATTAATTGTTTTTACAATTGAGTGTCAGTGGTTCAGTAGGTAGCATGCTCCCCTCTGGTGCTGGAAGATTGGAAGGTCCTGGGTTCTAGCCCAACACCAGGTACTTGGGGTAATACTCATAAAAATGACACTGTAGTGCAGTATGAGGGAGGTACTGCATTGCTGAGGTACTGTCCTTCAGATAACATGTTAAACCAAGTTCCCTTCTATCCATCTCTGGTCACTGTCCAGGTGGAAGTAAACAATCTAATTGCACTTATTAAAGAAGAGATGGGGTGTTTCCACGATATTGTTGCCAACCTTCCCCCATCAATAAAACAGATCTATGTAACACCCCCACCACCACCACCACTACCCCGGATGCATCTGGAAACAAGCTACCACAGATTAGTGTGCCTCTTCTGCTCAAAAAACAATTGCAAATTACAAAATACTTCACCTATGTATTGATGGATTGTTGTTTTCTGTATTGTTCCTCTCTGCTCCCCTTTCCCTGGGAATGAATCTGGATGCAAACTGTTATCAGCTTAGTATGTCTTTCCTAGAAAATCCTTTGAAATCAAATCAATCAACAAATAATTAAATCTGTTATACTGTGGAGAGGTTGATGTAACAGAAAGCTATGTTATGGGCTATAGAACACTGTGATGTGGCCTGTGACAGAAATCTGCTCCAGGTGCAATGGTGTGTGCTGTAAAAGATTGTTCTGCTTCTAACACCTTATGAATAGGCCATTAAAGATGATCGTGAAAAACAAAAGGAAGCTCACTGGACATGTTGTGCTTCCAGTAAATAAAACTGAATTGGCAAACAACAACCATGCACTGTAGGGACATTAGGCTAAGATTCAAAATGTTTAATGTTATTATTAATTAAGCAACTGGATTTGACAATCTGAGTTTTATCATTTTATTATTATTACTTTTCATGCTTTTGCAAAAGTATTCTGATTAAGGAAATCCTTTGCAAACATGCCAAAGGACTTGGGATAGGTATTCTGCAAGATGACTATTGTAGACTGGCTACAGGAGAAAGAACACAGTTCAATACACATATAAGTATGTTTGTGAGAGGATGGAAAGAGTTAATCAAAAGAAGAAAAATAAGTCCTCCATCCATGAAACTTTATGTTTTTCTTCAGTAGTGTGTATCATAAAGACATGTGCCTAGATCAGATAAAGAGCCATAAACTGAGGACCCTATTGACATTTGAATGTTTCCTCCAACTAGCAGACAGTGCTAAATGACTAGAGTAAAAATTAAAATCCTTTGGAGTAAAAACAGATGTAAGTGGAAAAATATTTTCTTATTTTATGAAATAATGCCAAATGCCACAAATATCCAACTCACAGTATTTGAAATGTATGAGACTTATCAAAATATGCTTAATAGTCCTGTGAAGATATTTGAACTTTTTATAAAAAGAAATGAAATCTCCATTACAGAAAAAGTAGCAGCTTCCTTAAAAATAGTGGGTGGACCTACCACTAGAAAAGCTAGCACAACGCTCATTCTACGTGCTTCTTTTTCTTGGAAGGCATACAGACAAGGAACTCTTCACTTTACCTCTCAGACACAGGCAGTTAAGAAGCTCAAAGCACTCTCTTAGCACTTATATTTTTATGATGGTGCTGTAATGCCTTGAAATGCCAGCAGAAACATGTAGCCATAAATTCCTAACTTCCTGAAAGGCTGAGTTTGGCATGATAACTTATGTCAGCTAACAGACAATGCTTTATGGAAGACAGGCCCAAAGCTGAACCTGTGGACCAGAAAATCATCAAAAAATAACTACTGCCTCCCTGCCAAGACTGCAAATAAAGATGTTTCTTGCTAACTAATTTAAGTATTTACTTAATATTTTTGCTCAGAGGTATGTGCTGAAAGTTGTTTGTGGGATGGGTGTCAGGTTTTTGTTACATGTAATCTAATGGGTTACACACTGTACCCTTACATGTCTGATCATGTCTGCCAAGAAATAAACTATGGTGTTACCTTTAAAGAAATTTTGCAAACTGAAACATGTCTTTTACTGAACTATCCAGTAGTCTATTGTGCATAATGTACAGTGGCGATCATACAAGAGTTTATCAGTACTGAGGTATACCTTGAGGCATACCTCAGTGGTACTGTGGCAGGATCAAATTACTGCAATGCAAATTGAACTTAAGCGCCTCAGTGATACCTCGAGGTACCTTCAGGTATACCTCGGTACCGATAAACTGTTGCATGAACACCATTGTAGTATGTGTTTGTGTAAACCCTAGGAGTATGTAGCTTAGTTAATACATATTGTAACATGGGGAAGAGAAAGGGCTGCACAGGATTGGTCCAACAGAATCAGGTGGCCATTGATTAATTCTCAAGTAATCCACAGTTGCTGGAGAATTAATCAATGTTACTGTGCACACACTTTGTCTTCCCCATGTCTGTTTCCTGTCCCTAGCTGCAGTACCAGTAGTGGACATATTTTGTTTTCCTCAAAGTACCACAACAGTTACACACATCACAGAAGTGTCTTATTTCTGTGACTCAGCACAGTTAGCAGCATATTTTTTGCTGGAAAACTTCTATATGACTATGTAATGTGTGTGTTTTTTTTTATACTTGGTCTATTGGCTCAGAAACATATACCCTTTCAGTAACTACACAGTAATGTATGCCACATATGATTTTCCAGATTGCCTCCATGTCTTTTATTGAATATATTAAAAATCTACTGTAACAGTGGGACCTAAAAACCACAAAAGCACACACCTTGGACCAATCTCTATCAAACCTGAAAGTGTCAGGTTTCAAAGTCTCCTATTTTTTTAGTTATCAGGTGGCAAAAAAAAGTCTTAACATTTTCAAAAACTGAGACTTTTGCATTTGTTTGCTCCTCTGTAACTTTGCCTCCCCTGAACTGATCTACGTGGAATTTATAGGATCAAGACACAGAGGCTGTGCTTTCTAAATTTGATGTAAATCAGTTGAAAGGGGGGAAGTTATTAATGTGCAAAGCTGACTGCAAAATCCACAGATAAAAAGGATGTAAGCCTCGGTGCACCATCTGTTGGCCAGCCAAGGGAATTGCAGCAACAACTACCAGATCTCAGATCTCCTCTGCACTTAAATATATTCGTTTTCCATAATGCACAGCAGCCAAATCTCAAACTGCAAACACAGTAGAAAAACGGAGGAGATTCCACAGTTCACAAAAGTAAGTCAGCCAAAATGAGCACATATTCTGAAATGTTGATCACATCTGCATGTAACTAGTAATTGTTCACATTGCACTCACAATATTATGAAGAAAAATTCAGTCTGTTCAGCATGCAGTTTCTCCAAACAGGTGCAACCCTTTTTTCTTCCCCATTTTACAGATAGGGATTTAAATGTCCTCCCAGAACCCTTTAAACACTGCAGTTTTCATAGTTTTAAATTACTTTTTGAGCACTTTCACGTGGGCAAGAGACACAAACAAAAAGGGAGCTGAACCCTTTCTCTTCCCCATGTTACAAGTGAATTAACCCATTCCAGAGTGTGGGTCTATTTGGGAATTAATCCATGACTGGTTGGTTGGAACCACTCGGTCTGTGGCCTCATGGTCCAACCCCCCCTAGACATGGATTAATTCCCAATAGATCCACGCTCTGTCGTGGGTTAATCCTTACCTGTATACTGTGTCAAATTTACATATTTACTATTTATAATCTTCATACAGAGGTCTTAATAGCAAATAGACTGTTAAAGGAAGACAAGAAAAGGAAGCAAACAACATAAATGTTACTATAAGATCAAAATAAATTCTTATAAGACCAGGACAGCAATTCAGAGACTTCAAAATAATGCAGTTCAGTCATCCTTTAAATAAGGTTTAAGGTCTAATTCTTCATTCATCCCTTCTAGATTAAGGGCTCCTAGTGTGCTTATCCATGTACTTTCCTTTTTCCTTAAAAGGTTCAGCCAATCCCCACCTATAGCAACCTTTATGACGTTTGCTTCCTTTTTTTGTCTGCCTTTAACAGTCTATTTGCTATCAACACCTCTGTATGAAGATTATAAATAGAATGTGCTCTGCATATCATTTCACTGTGCTATTTGTAAAAATGTAAAAATGGAATCCAACTCTACTCTGCTAATGCAGCCCTTTATCAATTTGTAGACCCTTCCTAGCCTTGTGTGTTGCTAAATTGCTATACTCTCCACTTCTACTCCACCTTTAAGTTTAAGTCTTTTCCAAATTATGTGGACAAGTATTAGTAAGGGGCCAAATTAATTTAGTTTTTTTTTTTTCAAAATTTATAGTTTAAAAATATTTTCATAGCCATGCAACAAATTGTAATGGCCCACAATAATTTTTGTTGGCTCTTTTATGACAGTCTCTATTACAATTAGACTAAACTTGTATAGTGCCTCTATTTAACTACATTATATACATAGTTTGCTTAAAATTGCTTATAGACAAAAAATAGGATTACATTTAAGGGTAAAGCACAAATTAAATATGGTACCTAATGAGAGTTATGTTTATCATTCTATAAATATACGAATGCTTATATATGAAAATGTAGTTAAGCGTGACTCTGCACCCTCCTTTTTTAGGAATTTAAATACATGTGGTATGTTTACTGTTTTTATGTGAGTAATTTGTTTTATTTATGTCTGTTTCACAAAATGTGTCTGAAAGAATGAAAAAAATGATGTAATCAATATGACATGTGACTAATGACATGTATATAAGGAGGGGTTTTACCCCTTATAGGGACACACCTTCTGAGTAAGACCTTGAGTGGTTGAATTGCTGGGGACATCAGCCAGTGTGCCTCCATGTACTGGTTATATTGGAATAAAAAGTCTGACAAACTTACTTAACATTAAGCATTGGTTAATGTTCCTCAAGTGCAGTTGTGACTACTTTGCTTTCTCAAGGAGAAGGATGCAGCCTGTACTTCATTACCTGGGCCCAGTGTATCCCTTGATCATGGATCCGAGTATTCCTCCACCTATGCCACTGCTGTCTCAGAACTCCCACCATGGGTGGCAACCTCCACAGACCCGAATAATGAGTGAGGCTGCCATGAACCTCCAGGGCCGAGTGCCATCTCACTAAATTGTGTAGTCTTGATGGCTTCTTGCTTGGGCTAGTCCTATTGTTTGCTGTGTGTTCAGTCTATGCCTGCTAGTACTCCCTTAAAGGGGCCCATCCTTTATCTCACTCCACTGTGATTTGGGGTATGATGATGCAGCACCGTTACTTCAATAATGTTACTGAGCCTCGCTGAGGACAAGTTTGTTTGTGCAACACATGTACTGTTATTACTGTTCTTAGATATAGACTCTGTTATAGGCTTTCAGTCATAACTCTGGTTGTTGTAGTTTGTTCCCTGCTTTTAGGGAACTTCACTATGTTAAGCTTGGGACCTGGAGTAAGTGCAGCTGGGGTATGATAATCCTTACCAGATGCTCACGCTCCTAGCAACACTCTGCAGCTGACATAGTAATTACAATCTCTCCTGTTTTCTATTGGGTAGGGGCCTGCCTTGCATGACTGAGGGTGAAGAGTGTTGCAGGTCTGATCCTCTCTTTCAGTAGTGTGTACACTCCCCTCTATGACCCTACACCACTGCCTCTGGTATGCTTCCCAGATAAAAGGTGCAGACTGAAGTCCTGTACATGGTATACTTAGATGCAATCCCTCCTGAGACTAACATATAGACAGTGGTGTTATTTGCTTGGATTCCCCATACTTCTGGTACCTCCGGGGGGAATATCATTGGCTAGGGTTAGACTCCAGTGCAACCTATTGGATACCTTCTGATCCTGTTACCAAAGAGGGGTTGGGGGAGGAACAGCACCAATTGGAGGGATCACTGTTAATGGGGCAATGTCCAGAGGCACCCACAACTATAGCAGATGGGACAGGGGGAGGATTAGTGCCCACCCCCACTGTGCTTAAAGGTGCATGGCTATTTCTTAATTCTAACTCATAACTCACCTTGCAACAACACATGTTTTGCTTCCTTAAAGAAGTGTGGGATCTCCACTTCTGATTTTTAACCCCCTTGTGTGTTCTCCGCATATGCTCTGTGTAGATGCTGATGTTAGGATGTCACTACTTAATCTGGTAGTGGGGGAGGATCCACGCTCAGATGGGCGTCATCGCTTGGTGGTAATTAGTGACACCGCACACCACGAGGCCTGGTTCTAGAAGTGTTGGACTACTCTTATGTTCATGGTATTCAAACAGGATACTCTTATGTTGGAATGTAATTAGTTGCTCATGTTGGGCTTGTTTCTGGTTTGTTATGTCCTTTATGGTTATACACTGGTGCTCATTCTCAGTAAGGGTAATTAAAAGTACATGTGCTCACAGAGGTTTGTCTTTTGGGGTATCCCACCTTATAATGGTGTTAGATGCAAAACACTCATTATGTCCCTTCCAGAGAAATGGCTGATATAACTTTTACATCCTGGAAAGTCAGGGGGCTTAATTACCCAATTAAATGAAAACAGATCCTAGCCCATTTGAAAAAAAATATGCACTAAAGTGGCTTTTCTCCAGGAGACAAAACTCTCACACTTGGAAGTCTATAAATTAAAAAGAGAATGGGTTGGGAAGAGGTACATAATACTCACTCCTCTGCTATGAGAGGAGTCTCCATATTGCTTCATAAATCCCTGCAATGCTCACCTATCTGTATACAAATGGATAAAGATGGCAGATGGATTATGTTAAAGATTAATACCCCAGAGGGTACCCTAGTATTTCTTAATTTGTATGTAGCCATCATAGATGATCCATTGTTTTTCACTCAGCTCTCAGAAGCACTCACAACTGCTACCTCTCAACATCTACCCATACTGGTTGCAGGAGATATTAATCTTACACATGACCCCACTATGGATAGTCCATCAAACTTTTCAGAGCCCCATATAAAAGTGGAGACTGCTTTGGCACAAAAGTCCTAAGACATGCTCTCACAGATGCGTGGTGCCTTACCCATCCAGGAGTCACAAGAGAATACCTTCCACTCCAGAGTCCACCATACTTTAAGTCAAATAGACTACTGGTTATCAAACCCCATATCACACCAGCAGTCCTTGACGCCAAGATTCACCATATTGTTATATCGGACCATGATCTCATTACGATATATCTAAACTGGAATCCCCCACAATCCAGGTCTGCTAACTAGAGGTTAGACTCTGCTGTTGAAGGACCCTGATTTTGCTCCATGGCATAGCAGGAAAGCACAGAATCACTAGCCCATAATGATGACTTCAGGGTATCCGACAACACCCTGTGAGAAACCCTGAAGACTTATCTGTGAGGAAGGATTACAGACTATGAGCACTTGCACACTAGAGCCAGGAGTGGTGTCATTCCAGTGAAGACAAAGATACAAAATGTTCAGTAAATCTGTTTATTCCTTCTTCAGTTTTGAGTAAAGACACACCAGTTTCTCTACATGCACGTGCTCCAGTGCTTTGCCATGTAAGGTTTCATCAGGGGGTGGTTACCTGTGGTAAGGTATTCCCTTTTATACTTAAATCATTAAAGAAAATTGAACATTTGTGACAACATTACTCATGGATCAATCAAAGCAGTATTTCTGATACATGATTTCTTAGGTAATTACAGCCATGTTACTGATTGATTAATGTTTAACATGGATTTTTAAGCATACACTTAACACATTACTATAATGTGCATGATTTTGTGCTGTTGAAGGTGAAAAATGACATTTGTTTAGAGCCAACCAATCAGAGCCCATACAAATTGATCATATACAAAGCGAACAAAATAAACATTATATAACTGTTTCAAAGTAATCCTAGCTGCTCTCCATTCACAAATCTGTAGTAATAAACTTACATAATATTCCAGATTAGAAAAACACTTTTTATATGTCTTACAGATTTCAGCATTTACTAACCAATTACCTAACAGTACATGTTAATATTCATAGCAATGAATTCAAGATCAAAAAGTTAAAAAAGAAAATACAAAAATGATGAAAAAGGATCAAAGCACATAAACAGTTATATTAACAGTCAGAATTACGTTTTGCTTGACTTTTGTTTATTAAACTTTTATTTTTATTTTTATTTTTGTGTAATGCAAACCAGTCAATCAATTCATGATGGTTGCTATATGACTACTGGCTAAGAAAGTTGATCACCCCTCAAGGAATGCATATTATTTTTGCTGCTAAACAGGAGCATTGTTTACGCATTTGTTCAGGGTTACTTAAGTTTGCAGCCAAAAAAGAAAAGGGAAGATCCATAAGTGTTTTTGAAACTTTAGTATTATCATTATTCACACTTGACCAAAGACCAGAGGCTCATTCCTTTAATAGCTTACCACTGCTATGAATAATGCAGCAATGATAGGCAAACATTCCTTCATCTAAGTACAGATGAATGATTATAAAGGAGAACAGTTGTGGGGGTTTCTATATTTTGAGCTTAACCCCAATTCCAGCTGTTGCAAAACAGCATGGTAAAGGTAGTGTAGCAGGGAATCCTGCACTCTCAAGTATCCTCCACTATGCTGAAAGTTCATCTGGAAAAGAAAACACAAAACACTCACTAATCAATAAAGATAAACATAATGGTGACAGTCAGAAAACAAATAATTGTGTCCAGTCACAGCCTTAATTCTAATTATTCACTAATATGTTTACCATAAAATGAAATGAAAATAGTCATCAGATTAGCTCTACAACCTGATTTATACATTGTAACAGACAAGTGTAAGTATGAGAGTCATGGGGGTGAACGTTTGGGGGACATTCTTTAATTCTTCTCATGGAATTATAATTTTACTCAATAAGTCAGTAATAAATATTATAATCATTTCAGGTAGGGTTTAAGGTCCCACTCTTAATTTGATCTGTCTGGTGTTAGTTCATTAAGTACTGTACATAAATACAAAAACTTTCTCGTTGTTCAAGTTTATTGAATCTATCTCCACCCCTTCTGCTAACCCTCACCTGTTCTAGTCTAGTGAATCTTAAACATTTTGGATCACTGTTGTATGTTGTTAAACAACGGACAGCAACTGGACTACTAAGGTCAGAGTTTTTGATATCCCTAATGTGTTCCTGCACTCTGGTTTTCAGTGGTCTTATAGTTCTGCCTACATACAGCTTTTGGCAGTCACACCAGCGTGCATACACAACTTATGTAGTTACACATGAGATGAATTGATCCATACTCTTTTTCTGTTGCCTGGTGCATCAAAATGCTTAACGTGCTGGCAAAATTCACAGATATTTCAGTTGCCGCATCTGTGCATCTGCTGGTTTTACTGGCAACCATATCTTTGTATTAGCAGACTGTTTGGAAAATTGGCTATGTACTGCTGTGTCATCAATTTTCCAACCTCTCTTAAACAAAACCGTCAGAGTTTCTGCTACGTGTGGAGATTGTGTTTTATCACTCAGGAGAATTGGCCAAAACTTAGTAATAACATTACCAAGTTTGCCAGCTAAATGGTTAAATTCTGTTGAGAGCAGATTACTTTCTTATCAGTTTTATTCTTGGGTTTCGGTTCAATTAAATCATTTCTCTCTCATTTGGACACGTTTTCTAATGCCATCCTTAATACTTCCTCACTGCAACCCATTTACAGAAATCATTGTTTTAATGTTGCTGCTTGTATCTGGAATACTCTATCCTAACTACAGTTTCTTCTTATTTAAAGGAACTGATATAGAAGTATAGAGCCTTTAAAGACTTGGGGTGGGAGTGAGTTGCCAAAAGAAAATTGTTTGTGGCCGTGGGTTTCCTATACCCTTTTGTGATGATTTGGTCATCACTGCCCCTTAAAAACACAATATCCAGAAACTCAGTTTCATTAGGATCTCTTTTATAAGTGAATCTCAGATTTTTGTTGTTAGAATTTAACCAGCCAATGAATGCCTCCAGCTCTATATCAGACCCCTGCCATACGCAAAGAATATCATCAATAAAGCAAGCCCATTTCGATATTTTATTAATGAAGGGGTTGGAATCCTTATTAAAGAGAGTTTGATGCTCCCACATTCCCAGAAATAGCTTGGCATATGAGGGGAGCCATGGCCACCCCCATTGCCATACCACATTTCTGGAGATAAAAAATTCCCATTTAATTTGAAATAATTATATTTTAGAATGCATTCCAACCCCTACATGATAAGGTTAAAAAGTATTTGGTCCCTCAATGGATTCTGTAACAGAAACAAATCACAAGCTTCAATGCCATCATTGTGCCTAAGTGTACAATGCCTCTACATTGATGGCGAGCCATTGCATCCCTTCTACCCATATAAAATCTTGGAACTGCTCTACAATATGCATAGTGTCCGTAACAAATGAATTCCAACAAGAGACACTTCTTTTCACCAAAAAATCTACAAAGTTACACAAATTGTTTATAAATGAATCTGTGCCGGACACTATTGGGTGTCTCGGTGGGTTTTGGACAATCTTGTGTAATTTTGGAAGGATATATAGGGTTGGAGTTAATGGGAATTTTGGTATTAGGAAATCAAATTCCTGGTCAGTTATTTCACCTAGACCTTTCTTGCTCTCTCAAGCAGTGGTATGAGATCCAGTTTGAATCTGGCTAATGGATAATTTCTGAGTTTTTCATAACTATTAGTGTTAGATAATAGTTCCAATACTTTATTTTTATAAAACTCACTGTCCATCACAACCAAATTTCCAACTTTATCTGCAGGTTTGATTACCAGGTCGGGGAACTGAGTTCCTGCAGCACTATGCGTTCCTCTCTGCTGGTGTTGTTCCTGTAAGTGTTACTATGCTCTTGTAAAAGTTTCTTTGTCTCCCTTAAAACGCTGCTTTTATAAGCACTTCTCTGGGGATTTGAGCTTTGTTGACAGAGCAAAGACCCTGGGCCTGATTCCAAGACAGCTACACCAGATGTAAATGCAGTTCGCCAGCCCCAAATGGTGCAAGTCACAAGTTACGCCAGTGACTTGCGACATGCACAATTCCAAAAGAACTCTTACGCTGCAACCCACAACTGCTACGTCAAATGCAAATTATGACACAGTTACACCAAACAAAGCTTGTGCCACTGTGTAATGTGGCTTGTGACATGCGTAATGTACCAGTACGACTGAAATGCTATTCCAGAACAGGAGGCATAAGTAAATACTCTAGAAGAGGCTGACATAAGGTAGACCAAGGAATAGCTGGTTTTACCAGAGCACAGGCATATATAACCTCCCCCACACATAGTCAGACAGTAGACAGCAGTGTAGTGAAACACACAGCAATGTCAGCAATAGGAGCTCTACTGGTCATTATGGTAGCAGAGCACTGGGAGTGCAGGCATGCCAGGCATGCCAGGCACAGAGGCAGGACCCAGGGGACCTAGCCACAGTGTCCAATGATGGTACCAAGGCCACCAGGGCAGACAGTGAAATGTCCTTGCAATACCTGCGAGGACCTGACTGAGAAGCAGTGCATAGCATGCTATAGGCTCAGCAAGAGCTGCATCAGGAAGCTATGCCAGGACCTGAGTGGGGACCTATGCAGCACCAGTAACAGGGGCCACCCACTACCACTGGAGATGCGCGTGAGTGCAGCGCAGTGCTTTCTCGCCACCGGCACATTTCAAACTCTGACAGGGGACACAGGGAGTATTTCCCAGCTGGCAGTGTTAAAACACCTGAGGAGGTTCCTTGCTGCCCTCATATGGCACACCGTGCAACACATCAGCTTCCCATGGGATGCCCAACAGCAGCACCAGGTGAAGCAGGCATTCTATAATGTGGTGCAGTTCCCCCATGTGCTAGGTGCCATGAACTGCACACATGTGGCCATCAGGGCCCCAACCGAGGATGGGAATGCATACATAAATAGAAAGGGGTACCACTCAATGAATATCCAGGTGGTCTGTGACAGTGGAAGTCACATCCTAGATGTGGTGGCCAAGTACCTCGAATCCTGCCATGACTCCCACATCTACAGGAACTGTGGCCTACAGGAGGCCTTTGAGAGAGGGGACATCACTGGCGGATGGCTTGTAGGTATGTACCAGGGGGAATGACAACTGCAAATGTGTACAAGTGGCAGTGTGTGTGTGTGAGTGCCAGACAGTGCATGTGAGTGTCAGTGGATACAGTGGCACAACAGTGATGCAGGGTGGACAGGCACTGCAGAGGTCAGATGGGATGTCCATGTAGACACATGGCATGCCACACACATTACACAGCCCATGCAGTGAATGGACACAGCCAAGGATGTGTGTGTGACCGAGAGTTCGTGCCTGCATATGTATGCATGTGCATGCAGCAGTGTGTGCCATGCAGAGGATAGTGAGATGCTGATAACAGGTCTGGACACAGCAACATGTAGCTAACCTCTCCCCCCTCCATCAGGTGACAGTAGATACCCCCAGATGCCATGGCTGATGACCCTGTGAGGACACCCCATACAGCAGCCAAGGAGAGATACAATGAGGCTCACACCAGCATAAGAGAGGTCATCAAGTGCACCTTCAGCCTATTGAAGTCCTGCTTTCAAAGCCTTAACACCTCAGGGGGTGACTTCCAGTACAACCCTGCGATGGCCTGCAGGATAGTGCTTGCCTGCTGCATCCTCCACAACATTGCCCTGGCACACCATGTACCAATGCCCAACAGTGACCAGGAGGACGGAGCACTAAAGGAGGGTGACAGAGAGCCGGACTGCATGCCGGGACACATGTCACAAGGTGGTGCAGTGGTGGGACACCATGCACCACAGAAGCTGATCCAGCAGTTATACTGAAGCAGCACGTGGCCACCACCACCATCACCACACCTCCCCCATACCACCATCACCACCATGGTGGCATCTGCAACAGTACAGGGGACACAGTGTGGTGCAATGCAGTCCCAACAACAGCAAGGCTTCCATGACACCCTCACTGAGCCACAGGGGGATGGGATACTGTCTGCCAGGTGCCATGTGACACACATGGCTGCACAGCACTATCGAGCCTGCAGTGCTGATAGGAGGGCCCCGAGGGAGCCGTGCAGGCATGCAATGTCCTCCATGATGGCTGACACCAGCTGTATTATCTGCTGGTCACCTTCCACCTGCTGCTCCAGGTACAATATAGGCTGCATCTGCTGGCTGTCCACAGCCTGTTGCTCTGGCTGTCCCCCACGTGACACATTCCCAGCACCATGTCCACCTGGGTGCTGTGGATGCATGTTCAGAGGTCCAGACCGGTGGGTGGCACTTGCAGCCGGCAGCATGCCCACTGCCTCCTGCTCCCCTGTACAATGTTCCTCCACCTCCTGCTCCTCTGCTGGCAGTTCCATCACCTTCAGCTCCACTGCAGGCAGCTCCTCCAGCTCCTGTTCCCTTGCCAGCTGCTTCTCCACCTCCAGCTCCACTGTAGGTGGCTGCTCTACCTCCTGTCCCTCCATTGGCTGCTCATCCAACTCCAGCTCTGCAGATGGCTGTTACCCACCTGCCAGCACATCAGCAGTGATAGTGCTTCCCCTGCCACCTCTGCAGGTTGGTCGTCCACCACCGTCATCTCCACTTGCTGTTCCACCGACCCCTGTGGCTCACTGTCACCAGTGTCCTCATCCACTTAAACCTCCTCCTCCTCCTCCTCCTCTGGTGATGGCGGGATGGGTCGGACCCTGTGTCACCAGTGCTGGGTGCAGCACAGGTAGGCCACCGCATTCTGTGCCTTCTGCTTGGCCATAGCCCTCAACAATGCCCGTTGCCTTGGGGCTAGTCTGCTCTGCCCACCTGCAAGGTAGCAAATGAGAAGATCAGTGCTGTGCTGGCACACACTGCACACCCACACAACACACAGCCAGAACCCCCACCACCGCGGACCCACATGGCATGGCCACAAAACATGGTAGACAGTGCATGCACCTACCTGACCGCTGGTAGCCCTGCACCTGCTGCTGGCTCCCTGCGCACTGATGCACCATATCCTGCTGCACCCACTGTTCTGTGGCACTGGGTCCAGTACCTGTGGGGAAGGGGAACACAGTTACATGCGTGCACCACTGCTGGCCATGGCCTGTGTGTCTGCATTACACAACTGTCCGACTACATATTGTCATACCCACCTGCACCTGGGGCCTGGCCCATCTGCATCCTGATATCCCTCTGCTCTGCCATGGCCAACATCCACTGCAGGATCCCCGGGTCATGCCATGCTAAGTCTTGCCACTGGTGCATGCTGCAGAACACACCGCTAATGATGCTGAGGCATGCCCCAATCACCCTCCATGCCTGTGCTCTCTCTGCCATGCTGGGTGACCTGCACCCTGGTGGTAGCAGTGTTGTCCCCCACTGCTGCACTATACTGATGAGCTGTGCCATCTCTGCAGGATTAAGTTGGGGGCCCTGCCACTAAGGCTGATGCTGCTGTGTCGTGGCATGGCAATGGCGCCACCCTGTGTCCTTCTGCTGCCTATGGGCACAACCTGAAGTTTTCTGCATGGGGGAGTCCTGCTGCAGGTGGCAATGTCCTGCAAGGCAACATGTCACATACATCATGTCATGGCACAGTAGTGGGGCTCACCATAGTGTTAGTCTCCCCTACATGCTCCCTGGCATGGCCGCCCGTGGCCTGCATACCATACTTGGCTAGGGTACAGTAGTAAAGGGAACAGCGCTGCATCACACGTTCTGTCTCAGGGGTGTTGCCTGGATGTGTTGTGCTGTACACATATGGTGCTACTGCCCCCCACCCTTCTAATAGTGTACACATTCCCCGCACATACCACCCCCTGCCTGACGATGCAGCGTGGTGCCCTGCACATCCATATTTCAATGGGTACCCCCCAACAACTGCCTACACCACAGTCCCCCATACTGCCACCTGCCATACTCATCCAGGTAGTGTTGGGGTGCCACCTCCACTCATCAGATGAACTATGCATATGGCTGACCCCTTCACAGTGGCAGCCTGCACAGGGTTCCTACACAGTGGCCAACACCAACTGTAGGCTACCAGACTGTTCATATGCATTACTCAGCATGGGACAGGTTGTGTGACAGCCACATAGCACACCCTTTTACATACCTCTGGCCCAGTTGTGTGGTCAGGTCTGGTGCACCTCCCAGGCTGATGTGATGCCTGCACAGTGGCTCAGTGCAGCTGTGGTGTCTCACCTTGTGCCACCTCTCAGTGCACTGTGTCTGCAGCCACTGTTAAGCAGGAACACTGTGCGGCCTGTTTGCGATCGCATTCAGCACATGGCACACATCCACGAGTCATGTGTGGCATGCAGTGGTGCCAAGCACATGCAGCATGCAGTCATGCAGACCACATGTGCTCAGTGCGCTGATGCAGGCCTCAGTTGCACGCAGGATGCTGTTCATGGTCTATGCGCCGCCCCCCCCGTACATAAGGCAGATCACATTATTGGAATGTTCCATGACTTAGCAATATTCAGTAGTGGCTGTACCACTGTGCCTGTCCTACATGGTGGTATCCCCAATCTGTGCTCTGTACCATTGTTGCTAGGGCCTCCCCTGTCTGTGCAGACTGTGTACTGTGTGGCCTGTGTATCATCTTCACAGCCACGTCTCACACATTGCACACATACAGGCCACACGTGTGGCCTACAGTTGCATCGCACACCTGCGGCATGTGTATCGCATGCTGCATGTGCACGCTACATCAATGCAGGTTGCAGTTGCATGTTGGACAATGCACCCATCCCAGACACTGGCTATCCCACTTTGCTACTGGCCCTCACACAGCATGTGGGAATAAGCAACACCACACAGTTTGCCAGTGAACATAGTTTACTATTTACATGTGTACACTGGTGCAGTCTGACAGTACAGTGGTGCAGCTACCCCCAACACACAGACCCACACTCCAGTGTCACTTTCACAACATCCACACCCATATTGTGCTGTTTGTCATCACCCACACACATGCACGCAGTGCACACACACGCACACCCCCACAAACCACATGTCCACACACAGTGCCCTCCCCTAGTGCCACTCTGCTCAATGCCCACCACCTATTGCAGCGGCACACCATACTGGCACAGTCAGACATCTGCCTGCTGCTTCTGCCCAGTTCTCTTGTGCTTGGCAGTGCTACCACCCTGTCCAGCCTCCTGTGTCCCTGAGGCCCCACTGGTCCCACCCTGCCCTGGTTGCATGCCTGCCAAGAGGTCCCCCACTGTCCATTTGTCCTGGAGGCACCGCTGTCCTCTGACACCTTCCACGCCTCCATGTGGTGGCAGGTGCTGGTCCTGGCACAGTCCCCTGTCCCTTGGTTTGGTCCACCTTCATCTGCAGCCTGTGTTTGCATTGCCACCTGGGATATGCCCTGTCCTGGTTTGTCACCAGGTGCTACCATGCCCCATCTAGTACTTGTCCTGCACCTGGTAGTCACTGCATGCAGCTCCATGACCATGGCAGTGGGTAGCATTGCAGTTGTTTGCCGTGATGGTATTGCCACCAGTGGTGCCACCAGTGGTGTTGGTGGTGGGGACTGTGGTGCTGGTGCTGCTGGTGGTGTTGGTGGTGGCAGTGGTGGGGTCTGGGTTGTGCTAGTGCTGCTGGGGGTGTTGGTGGTGGTGGTGGTGGGGGTGGTGGTGCAGGTGGTGCTGCTGGTGGTGGTGGTGGAACAGGTGGTGCTGTTGGACCTGCTACCCCTTGATGGTGGTGGTGGTGTTGCTGCTACTGTAGGGGGATGTTGTGGTGGTGTTGGTGGTGGCCGCACACTTCCACCCCCTGTGGCTGTCGGTGGCATGGGTGCTCTTCAGGGGGTGGCAGCATGTCTCCTGTCATCATGGTGGTGTGTGTCCCAGCTCCCTGCTGGTGCTGTTGCACCACCTGTGTCACCTGTATGGTGGCTTCTCTCCTCAGTGTGTCTCACAGAGGCTGGCCTGCAAGTGCACTTTGTAACTCTGTGGCCAGTATGTCCAATTGCCTGGTTTGTTGGGCCACCGACCCCTCCACAGCCATGGCCAGTCAGATGAGCACCTGTGTCTGCACCTGGACATAGGCCTGGGAGGTGACCATGGTATCTGCCAGCCTTCTTATGGCTGCCTCTGTGGTGCATGTCCCTGTCTCAATTTCACTTATGAGGGTGCCCATGTGCTCCTCCATTGCTGAGAGGTGGGCGTCAATACTGAGGTGGATGCAGCTGAACATCTCAGACTGCTCTTTATGAGTGGTCACAAGGGTCCTGCAGAACCCGACGTAGTCTGTGGGTGTTGCTGTGTTGTTGTCCTGCTGGGACTGTGGCGCCTCATCCAGGGTCACCTGCAGCCTGCCATATGAGGCATGGCTGAGGTCCTGCACTATGTTTTCCACTGTGCTGATGACACTAAACAGATCACACAGGTCCAGTCCCTCTTCCTCCTGCTGTTGTTCCTCCACTGTGTGCTGCTATTCCATCACCTGTGTCAGGGCTGGGTCCAGCTGTGCCATGTCCACACCACCAGGGGTGCCTGTCCTGGCCTGTTGGGTGGTCGACTGTGTGCTGTCCTGCTCCAGCTCACTGCCTGTGCCACCACTGTCCCCTGCCCCTCTGTCCACTGCTGCTGCACCTGTGGGGGGATGACAGTGCATCAGTGCTACCTTGCCATGTCATGTCCTCCATACATGCCTCCATTCCCACCCTTGCATTGCTGTCCCACGCACCAGAGGCATGGCTGGTCATCCACTTACCTGTCCCTGCAGCCATCCACATTGTGTCCAAGTCCATGTCACCATGCACGCTGTGCTGGCTCAGAAACACCAGGATCCTTTTCTCATGGGCACTGAGGGGTCTCTCCTCCCATGGCCCACCATCTGTGATGGCCACCTGCCATCTGTTGAAGGCTTCCTTTGCCTTCGTATGGCACTTCAGGTCATTCACCTGCTTCTGTATGTCCCACGTGGTCCGCCTGCATTGGCCACCATGTTGACCTTTTTTGCCACATCCTCCCATGCCTCCTTACACTTTCTGTGCAGGTCAAGTTCCCCAACCTTGCCCCATTAGTAGGGCTGCCTGTGACTCTAGTTCCTTGAGGAGGACGTCTGTCTCCTCATTTGTAAAGTTTCTTTTCTATCTTTTAGCCACACTTGCTGCCTCATATTACTACCAGCCTGTGCCATTGTTGACCACATGCGTAGCTGGCTATGACATGTCTTTGACTTGCTCACATTTATAAGGTCATTGAGTTGTGACATGTGTAACTGCTATGTCCACTACTGTGGGTTATGTCCTACATTGTGGGCGTAACTTGTGACATGCGTAATTCATCTGTTCTACATCATAACTTGCTTTTGTCTTGGAATAGGGTGCAACTCAGATGTCGAAAGGGTTTGGGTATAACTTTATGTAGTGACACAGCTTGTACCATGCTCTACTCGCTCTCTTGGAATCAGGCCCCTTGGTTTAAAAATCTTTTTTCTGATTTTCTTTAGGTTGCTTGCATTTAAATTATACAGTTCAACATTCAAAGAGCAGTTGTTGCATTCTCTTATTTTATTCTCCGAGATTAGTTGTTCCATTATTGATATGTTATGCCTGTCAAGAGAATCTTGTGCCTCTGGCATCGATTAATTTGGTCTTACATCTGAAAAATCCAAGTGTGAAGGCAGTTCATCAGCTGGTTTTAATTCCTCTATTACTTCCTGGTATCCCCGTGGTGTCTAAGTAAATTAGTTTTTTTGCAAAGTAGTCCCTCAATTCTATTTTTTGAAAAGATTTCTCAAGGTCCACTATTATTTCAAATTCCCTTGGTTTGCTGCTTTGAACGAATGATAGACCCTCAGAAAGTGCTTTTTAACTGTCATTCAGAGAGTTCAGTGCTGGATAAGTTGACTATTTATCAGAACAGGAGCATGGTTTATGCATTTGTTCAAGGTTTCTTAAGTTTTCAGCCAAAAAAGGAAAAGGGAAAGTCATTGAGTGGTTTTGAAACTTATTTATTTACTAAATTTTGGTGACCGGTTAAGCCCACTGGGCCCTGGAGGTCCCTTTTTCTGGGGCTACCCGGGATTGCATAGCCATTGATATATAACACAGTATGATACAGAAATAGTACAGTATGATACAGTCAGCTGGTTACATGTGATGTGAGCAACATACAGTCATGGTGGTATACTGGAATGTAGCAAAACATTGGAGTAGACAAGAAAATGAGAGAGGAAGGGGTGAGCCACATTGCTGATACATATTAGACTGTGAGATTCAGTTGTCCATGTGGTGGTCCCAGGAGCCCATTACTATGGCAATTGATAGCTGCCATCATGTGGGCCTTAAGCCTAATTCAGAAACTTTTGATAGACGGTGGTTCTTGCACCCTGGGAAGGAGGGAGTTCCACAGGGTAGGAGCAGTGTGGGTGAAAAACCTGCCCCCTGCCTTGGTTCCTACTCTGGGGACAGCTAGGAGGCTGTGGTCTGTTGTGTGGAGGAGCCGGGATTAGTCTTCAGCGCAATGAGTCCAGAGAGGCTGGGAGGGGGAGTTGGACTAATTAATTTGAAGGCTTGGCATGGCAGAGGGTACTGGAGAAGAGCATCCAGTGAGGGCCAATTTAATAGGGATAGGGTGTCGCAGTGGTGGTTCCTGGGGTTTGTCTGGGCGGTGAACCATGCCACCTTATTGTACAAGACTTGGAGTCTGTTCATCTCAAGCCTTGCTACTCCATGCACTACTGTGGCCGCATAGGTGATTGTCAGAAGGAGGATGCTGGTGGTGACAGAGACCCTTGCTTTAGGTATCAGCTGGTCTTTCAGTCAGTAGAAGGTGCCTAGTTTCCCATGTAAGGTTTTAGTGAGTTCATTATTATCATTATTCACATGTGACCAAAGACCAGGGGCTCATTCCCTTAATAGCCTAAAGCTACTATAAATAATATGCATAATAATAATCAGAAAATAGCAGAGACCAAACAAGCTCTTGCTAAATACATTGCACACTGCAAAATTAAAGCTCTGGATAAAGCCCTACAGAAGAATTTTAAACAACATGAACTAGACACAATTAAGCAAAAACAACACAAACTTGAAAGAGACTTACTTGACTATCAGAAAGGCAGATGAAATAAGTGGTCCAGATTCCAAGAAGATTGTTCATTGCTGAGAGGTAGATTCCACTCAAAGTTTAGATCTTGGGGCTGCTCAATTAAATCAAAAGGGAGAGGCAAAGATAATAAAAGTAACCCAAATGAGAATGAGGCAAATTCTGCAGAACCTGATACAGTAATAGCCACCAGTAGTCAAGGGTCATCTGGCTCATGACAGACAGTGACATTTTCAGCAAGTGCCTCCACTAGCTAACAAACACAGGCATCAAAACATGGAAAAAGGCTAGGCAAAGGAAGAGTGTCAGGTCGAGATCACACAAACAAGCCCAGAACCTGGAGTGACAAGTAGCAACTTATCCAGTATTTGATCTCTCTGCATGCATGTTAAAAGCATTACCTAAGGGTCTATCATTCGTTACCAGTGGCAAACCAAGGGTATTTGAAATAATAGTGGACCCTGTTAAATTTTTTCAAAAAATAGAATTTAGGGACTACTTTATAAAAAATCTAATTCAGTTAGACACCTTGGGACATCAGGAGGTAATAGAGGAATTAATAGCAGCTGATGAAGCTCTATGATGCCGGTTTGACAAATATTTTGTTGACCGACGTTACAGCGACGGATTTATGTTGACCACAATTGCGACTGGCATAAATCCATCTGAGAACACTGTTTTCTTCAGGGGTCTTTGCCCCCTGAATCCCCATCCTCTGCCCCCTGCACCCCTGTACTTCATATAATCAACTCCGAGTCAGAGTTGATTTGGGGAGTGGGTGCAAGACCCCAAGAAAGCAATGCTGGCATCCTGCAGTGACAGTACAGTGACCTGTTGCTGTACTGTCATTCGCAGTACTGGTGTTAACGTTCAATCAGCATACACTGATGAACTACCTTGACTCTTGGACTTTCTGGACATAAGACCAAATGAATTCATGTCAGAGGTTAAAGATTTCTTTGACTGGCATAACATATCAGTACTAGAACAATTTATCTCAGAGAATGAAATAAGAGAATGCAACGGTGGCTCTTTGAATGTGGAACTGTATAATTTAAATGCAAACAGTCTAAAGACAATCAGAAAAAAATATTTTTAAACTGAGGTCTTTGTTCTGTCCACAAAGTCCAAACCCCCAGACAAGTGCTTACAAAAGCATTGTTTTAAGGGAGACAAATAAACTTTTGCAAGGGCACGGTAACACTTACAAAAACAACATCAGCAGAGAGGAACGCATAGCGCTGCAGGACCTCAGTAAGATCCCTGACTTGGTAATCAGACCTGCAGATAAAGGTGGAAATTTGGTTGTGATGAACAGTGCGTTTTATAAAAATAAAGTACTGGAACTATTACCTGACACTAACAGTCATGAAAAACTCAGAAATTATCCATTAGCCAGATTCAAACTGGATCTCATACCACTGCTTGAGAGAGCAAGAGATATAGATGAAATAACTGACCAGGAATTTGATTTGCTAATGCCAAAATTTCCATTAACTCCAACTCTATACAGTATATCCTTCCAAAATTACACAAGAATCTCCAAAACCCACTGGGACACCCAATAGTGTCCAGCACAGATTCATTTACAAATAATTTGTATGAATTCATTCATTTTTTTTATGAAAAGAAGTGTTGCTTGTTTGAAATAATTTGTTAGGGACACTATGCATATTTTAGAGCAGTTAAAGGATTTTGTATGGGTTGAAGGGATGCGCTGGTTCACCATCGATGTAGAGGAATTGTACATCTCATTGGGCACAATGATGGCATTGAAACTTGTGAATTTTTACTTTTACAGGATCTATTGAGGGAACAAATGCCTGTTAACCTTATCATGGAGGGGTTGGAATTTGTTCTAAAACATAATTATTTTGAATTCGATGGTGATTTTTATCTCCAAAAATGTGGAATTGCAATGGGGCAGCCATGGCCCACTCATACACCAACCTATTTTGGGGAATTTGGGAGCATCAAACTCTCTTTAAAAAGAATTCCAACCCCTTCATTGATAACATATCAAAGTGGGCCCACTTTATTGATAACATTCTTTGCGTATGGCAGGGGTCTGATATAGAGCTGGAAGCATTCATTGGCTGGTTAAATTCTAACAACAAAAATCTGAGATTCACTTATAAAAGAGATCCTAATGAAACTGAGTTTCTGGATATTGTGCTTTTAAGGGGCAGTGATGACCGAATCATCACAAAAAGGTATAGAAAACCCATGGCCACCAACAATTTTCTTTTGGCAACTCGATCCCACCCCAAGTCTTTAAAGGCTCTATACCTCTATGTCAGTTCCTTCAAATCAGAAGAAACTGCAGTTAGGATAGAGTATTCCGGATACAAGCAGCAAAATTAAAACAGTGATTTCTGTAAATGAGTTAAGCGAGGAAGTATTATGGGTGATATTAGAAAACATGTCCAAATGAGACAGCAATTACTTTTTTTTTTTAATTCAACTTCTTTATTGATTTTAAATTATGTACATCCTTATAGTCATATCAGGAATGGTACAGAGATGTAGACTTCTAATTAAAATATACAGTGGAGTGCTAATAAAGATTAATAGAACCCCCCCCACAAAACCAATAAAACTAAACAAGGCAAACAAAAGAAAAACTCTCTCCTCACCCCAATCCCTCCCTCCCTCCCAACCCTCCCCAAAGTGTGCCCATGCCTATATTACAATTCTTGAAAGAAATATTTGGTACAGAAAGACATCTGGTGACAATCCTGGAACTATTAACTGTTAGTAGTTTCAAAGTAGGTATAAAGCATACAGTTTGCCCCATTTTTATTAATTGATGCCAGGTTGTTATGGGAACCAGCGATTAAGCACTCTGTCCTAAAGCAGACTGAGAGGTCATTTAGCCACTCATTATAGGATATAGGTGTCACAAACCCACTCAGCAGGTCAGCCCTCTACTCCCAAAGTGCCAGCCTCCGAGCACAGTCTTGTGAATAGTTAACAGAAACAGGGTAACCCTCCTGTCTGTTTTGTGGGTTTGAATCAACCTTTGGTCTCAAGTCTTGGAGGGATTCAAACTGTGATCCTCTTGTTAGTGTACCCAATGTATAGGCTCAGATAAATTCTGCTCTTCAGGGGGCCACATATCTTTTGCCTACAGGCACCTAACCAGGCATACAAAATGAACCCTTAAAACTCTATTAAAGACTTCAGAATAAATTCTTACCTTTTCCCAGCTTGGTAAAACCAGTAAGCTTTGTGCAGTGTCAGCTTTAACCATGTATGCTTCCCTTGCCAAGAAAAAGAAATTCAAAGGCACACCAAGTAGTCTCTAAAGTAGAAGTTTACTTCAAAATACAGTAGATAAAAAATATAAAATGTAAATACAGAACCATATATCTCAAAACATACTAATCACTTAAACAAAACAGGTTTAAAAGTGCAGATTCCTACCACTAATACACTCAGACTTGTCTGTTCTAAGGTATTCTTATGTCACAGTTCTGTAGATGTTGCTTTTTCAGAGTCCAAACATGTATGTCAAAATGGAAAACAGAATACTGTTTAAAAACTGGCTTTGCCAACCTCTTTGCAAGAGTCACCTAGCTCCTCCCTGTCAGAATATAAAAAAATATATATGCAAAACAGGATGTCTTATCCAAGTATTAAATTCTGTAACCCCAGCATAACTCATTTTCTTCAAATGACTTTCTTTGATCTTATGAGCAGCTTCCCCTTTCCAGGACATCAAGGACTTGTTATGTCTTTCTGCCAGATCTCACGGAGGTGCAACATGCTTTTGTATCACCATGTAAATTTTATTGTATTTCCTCTGAACGTTATAAAAGTTTATGATCTATTTTGGCGTTGGCAAGCTGCAATTAGTCACATAAAAAGGCGATCCTAAATTTTAAGTAACTTCTAGCCTGTAATTATCTCTGGGCCTTCCGGGAAACACCTATTAGCTAAAACCTGGAAGAGGGTTGTCATTCCACAGACTGTCAGCATCTCTCATGAGAGACATTCAATAACACATTTTTATATTACAAAAAGCATAGGTTAATCAGAACCAGCTGTCTAAGTGTCACAATTGGTAATTGATCTAGCCAGTGTTTAAGCACTAGCTTTTTTAACACCATTGAAATTAGTGCCATGTGGTATTTTCGTTCCTGAATTTGAATAGTAGAATAGTTTCCTAAGATACAGATCTCCACAGTGAAAAGGTCCCCTAGGCCAAGCATTGGGTCCAAATTAGACTGGATCAATCTCCATAAGGGAACAATTTTGGTACAGTCCCAGAATATATGTAGTAAGTTCCCTTCATGCATACCACATCAGGAACAGTTAGTGCTGAGAAGGTGACCAATTTTGGCCAATTTAACTGGTGTGTAGTACAGGTTATATAGGATGTGGCAGTGGATAAGTTGCAGTCTATCTTGAGAGATATAAGTATATAGATCTTGTCAGATTCTTGGCCATTCAATGGTTATTCCTGGTAGTAGAGATGACCAGATTTTGGAAATGGGTATTGGTTCGGTAAAACCAATGGAGAGAATAAAATTATATAAGAGGGATAAGCAGTGTTGTTTGGAAGATAGAACCTTGATGCTTTCCAATATTGGTTGAAGTTTAGATTCTGTATAAGCAGTCCCAAATGTTTGTGCTATTAGGTGTCTAGCAATGACTTAATTAAATCAAAATCCAAGAATGAAACTGATAAGAAAGTAATCTGCTCCCAACAGAATTTAACCATTTAGCTGGCAAACTTGGTAATATTGTCACTAAGTTTTGGCCAATTCTCCTGAGTGGTAAAACACAATCTCCACACATAGGAGAAACTCTGAAGGTTTTGTTTAAGAGAGGTCAGAAAATTGGTGACACAGTAGTACATAGCCAATTCTCCAAACCATCTGTCAGTACAAAGACATGGTTGCCAGTAAAACCAGCTGGCATGCACGGTTGTGCCAACTGCAATATCTGTGAATTTTGCCAGCACGGTAAGCATTTTGATGCACCAGGCAACAGAAAAAGAGTATGGATCAGTTCATCTCATGTGTAACAGCATATGTTGTGTATGCACTCTGGTGTGACTGCCAAAAGCTGTATGTAGGCAGAACTATAAGACCACTAAAAATCGGAGTGCAGGAACACATTAGGGATATCAAAAACTCTGACAGAAGGAGTCCAGCTGCTGTCCGTTGTTTAACAACATACAACAGTGATAAAAAATGTTTAAGATTCACTAGACTAGACCAGGTGAGAGTTAGCAGAAGGAGTGGAGATAGATTCAATAGACTTGAACAAAGAGAAAGTTGTTGTATCTATGTACAGTACTTAATGAACTAACACCAGACAGATCAAATCAAGAGTGGGACCTTAAACCCTACCTGAAATGATTCTAATATTTATTACTGACTTATTGAGTAAAATTATAATTCCATAAGAAGAATTAAAGAATCCCCCCCATCCACCCCCATGAATCTCATTCTTACACTTGTCTGTTAGGTAAATGTTAGGAAAATCAGGTTATAGAGTGAATTTGACAATTATTTTTATTTCATTTTATGGTAAACATATTAGTGAATGATTAAAATTAAGGTAGAGACTGGATGCAGTTCTTTGCTTTCTGACTGTCAGCATTATTTTATCTTTATTGATTAGTGATTATTTTGTGTTTTCTTTTCCTGAGGAGCTTTCAACACAGCACTCCAGGTTAATGTGTCTCAACAAAATCTTTTACTTGAAAAAAAAAAGAAAGAAACTGGTGCAATTTCACACAATATTTAAAGACACTGTGGATCCACATACCAAGATTATAAACAGCCCCAGCACTTTGAGGTCCCAGCAACCTCTTCATCAGAGGTGTGGCATACCAACACCAACTTCCATTCTTATGTGCAAACAACCAGTTGCATATAAACAGAACACAATTAATTAAAACCATAATATCACCCACTTAATATAATAATGTCATATTCATACAATAACTTCTTATATGTTTCATAAACAGACTGCATCCTAAAGTGCAATACAACAACAATATATTAAAGTGCTATATATGACAAGGGATATACAAATGTGGCATTGATCAGTCAGCTCAGTTATTGTATGAATATGAAATTGATCATGAATTGATTGACCAGTTTGCATTACACAAAAATAAGAATAAATGTAAAAGTTTAATAAACAGTCAAGCAAAAAATAATATTGACTGTTAATATGACTGTCTACATGCTATGATCCATTTTCATCATTTTTGTATTTTATTGTTTACTTTTTGAGCTTGAATTCATTGTTATGAATGTTAAGATATACTGTTAGGTGACTGGTTAGTAAAATGCTGAAATTTTTAAGGCATATAGAAAGTATTTTTTCTAGCCTGGAATATTATGTAAGTTTATTACTAGAGATTTTTGAATGGAGAGCAGCCAGGATTACTTTGAAACAGTTATACAATGTTTACTTTGTTTGTTTTGTACATGATTGATTTTTATGGGCTCTGATTGGTTGGCTCTAAACAAATGTCTTTTTCACCTTCAATAGCACAAAATCATACAAAATTATAGTAATGTGTTATGATTAAGTTTAAAAATTCCTGTTAAACATTAATCAATCACTAAAGTGGCCATAATTACCTAAGAAACCATATATGAGAAACACTACTTTGTGACTGGTCCATGAGTAATGATGTCAGAAGTTTTGAATTTTTTTTGATGATTTAAGTATAAAAGGGATTACCTTATCACAGGTAACTACATGCTGATGAAGTCTTACATGGTGAAGCGCTGGGATACCTGCATGTAGACAAACTCGTGTGCCTGTACTCAAAACTGAAGAAAAATGAATAAACAGATTTGCTGAACATTTTGTATCTTTGTTTTCACTGGTGTGACACCACTCCTGGCTCTGGTTTGCAAGTGTTCATTGTCTTTTCTGTTTGACTTTGGCCAGCAGCTGGCTCTTGCACCCTGCCCCAGTCCATGAGCGCAGCACCTTTCAACAAACATAGGATTATAGGTTATGCCTCAAACAGAAGATGCACCAGGGAAATGTAAGCAGCACATTTTGAAAATTAGCTGAAAATTAGCTGAAGGCTTTAGAGATTAGGCAAAAGGCTAGCCTCTCAGCAGATCCTAGAGAGATGCTCGATACTTGAGCAAAACCTAATGACTATTACGCCAGGAAGGCAGAGCTAGCTCTACTACACCTCAAACCTACATTCTGGGAGGGGGAGAGAAGTTGAGTAAGGTTCTTTTCTTTCACCTCAGGAAGCAGTGGGCTGAACTACATATTCCTGGGATGACTGACTCCCAGGGGTAGGTTCAAACTTCTCAACAAGACATCTCCCACATTATGTCCACATTTTACTCTGATCTATATACTTTAACTGCCCCTCCCAGTAGCATGAACATACCCCATTTTCCTTGCCTCCCTCATCTTACCCTAAAAAACTCCCATGCAGACACATGAGTTAGACAGGCCCATAACCCTAGTGGAAATTAGAAAAGCCACCACTGCCTAAGTAAAAATAAATCCCCTGGTGGGGATGGCTTCCCTATGGACTTTTATCAATTGCTGCAAGAAAAGATATCCCCCCTCCTTTAGTGAGTCTATACACACTGTCTAGCCTCCAAAATGTTATTCCCCACAATGAGAGAAGCTGTAATCACTATCCTGCCAAAACAGGCAAAGACCTTCTCCAACTGACAAGTTGCCACCCCATTTCACTGATAAATGCTGATGCCAAAGTGTTTGCTAAGATTCTGGCCTCCAGATTAGAAACTGTGCTTCCCAACATCATACACCAATGTCAGGTTGGGTTTATGCAAGGGAGACTGAGCTCATACCACCTGAGAACATTCTTCAATATCAGTAGGGTGGCAAAATCTCTCTGAAACCTGGTGGCAGCCTTAACAATTGATTTTGAAAAGGTCTTACACACTTTAGAGTAGGAGTACCTGTTTGATGTTCTGCGTCAGCATGGGATTGGCCCCTTGTTTCTTAACTGTGATAAAACCCTATACTCAGAACCTATGGCCAGAGTACTTACTAACAGTTTATTAACTAACCCCTCTCCCTTAGTTCGTGGTACCTGGCAGGATTGTCCAATATCCCCACTCCTTTGTCTGCTAGCAGTTGAACCCCTCTCTGTGGCCCTGAGCACTAATCCGGAGATAGATGGTATTTGAGTGGGAGCAACTGAATACAAGTCCCTTTCATAAGCAGTTTGCTTATTCTGCTTAGTGATTCCCCAAAGGCAATTACCCCACTCTGCTAAACCCTTGACATGTTTATGAACATGTCAGGACTCAAAGTCAATCACAACAAATTGGAGGTACTATCTCTCAACAATCTCTGTAATGCAGCTCAATTTCAACACACCAGTTGGAAGTAGGCATCTGCAGGCATCACTTACTTGGGCCTTCATATCACTCCTACAATCTCTGATATATGTAAATCAAACTTCTCCCACCTGATAACAGCCCTTACTGCTGATGTAAATAGAAGGCAGACACTGCACATCTCTCTAACTGGATGAATCACATCTATCAAGATGATGGTAGCACCTAGGGTCCTCTACCTGGTGGCCTATCTACCCCTACATATTCCAGAAAAATGTTTTTTTCTTATTAATAAGTGTACAGGGCAGTTTCTGTGGGAAGGGAACCCCCCGCTGATCAGCAGGACTAAGCTAAAGAAACACTGGAAGGAGGGGGGCTGGGCCTACCTAACTTTGCTCCCTGCCATGTAGCATTCACTGTAGCCCAGGTTTTGCAATGGTACCCAGATAAGGGCATGAAACTACCCCAGTGGGTTGCTATAGAGGGCCACTTAGTAGGTGCTGAGTCCCCTGGTTTAAACTACCTGCCTACCCCCTTGCCCCCTCTCCCTTTCCTCCCCCCTAGGTATTTCCTGACCTTTATCCCTCCCCTCCCTCCCCTTTATAGCTCTTATCCTCACCCTCTACTCTCCGACAATGGCCTTCCTTCCTGCATACCCCCTTCCCTTTCACCTGCAGTGCTTATTTCTAAGATTGCCCTTGGCTGGTATGTCATGCTACCTAACATTTGGCACATTTAGAATTACTGGAATTTCCTAAGCCTCAGTCTCTTACTTCTTTTTATTGTGTAACTATGTATTATTATGTTGACCTTTGTATGTATGTATACTCCCCATTCCTTTGATGTGGAACCTTTGTAAACTAGCAGTTCCTGCTCAAAGGTATTTGTAATCCTAGATTTCAATAAAATAATAAAATAAAATACCTGAAAGGCATCTATAAATTCCCCACTATCACCCTATTCCTACATTACTGGAGGAAAGTTAAATGGGCTTTACATATTGACACCATGCCACTTCAGCTGGCACCCCTGTGTGATAACCCTTTGTTCACAGTTGATCGTGAACCAATTGATTGGCACTCCTGTGAACTTGCAAGTATCAGGATGGTACAAGACCTTTGCCTACCTGAACAATTGACAATCAGATCATTCCAAGAATTGTTCTGCATATTGAGGTTACCCCAAAGGGATGTTTGGTGGTTTCTCAAAATTAGGGCAACATTTACCTCGTATATACACTACACATCCAACCTATCAGCTGGGCATAGTGCTGTAGACCTCCAGACATGGATCAAACACAAGAGCAGCAAGGCTAGACTCATTTATAGAGGTTTAAGGGATGAGGGACCCACCTCTACTGCTTACAAAAGGAACACCTGGGAAAAGTAATTAAACATTGATATCCTTGGCCTAGAATGGCCGAAATGATGGACCAAAGCACATGTTGCATGCAAAGACACCAATGCCTAGCTTATCAGCTTAAAATTCTGCACTACTGGTACAGAACCCTACTGTTGCTTTATCAACAGGGGGTCATTTCCAGTGATAAATGCTGGAGGTGCCATTGCAGCTCCGGTTCTTTGTCCCACTTCTATGGTCCTGCCATATGATTCAGCCTTTTTAGGAACAGGTCATTCAATTCTGCCAGCAAATACTACCACCTATTTGTGTTATAGATGAACCATTTGCCATCCTAGGGATGTCCACTTCCTCCCACAATGGCCATAAGTTTCAACTTCAGTGGAGGATACTAGCTACAATCACAGCAAAAAGACTCCTTCTTAAAAGATGGAGGATACCAAATATACCAACCTTTAATGAGTGGCTGCAATCTGTCAGCCAACTAGCCTCATTAGAGTGTCTCTCATATGTTGCCATAGGCAAGAAGCACAAGCACAATGATATCTGGGCACCATTTCTTCAACTTCAAAATAAGAATGCATAAAACCATTTCTCATTCTCCTCAGTTTGCTCTCTGTGCTGATTTTCAGTGTGTCTTAGGGTATATAAGAGTGTATACAGCATTGATGTTCTTGACCTAGAATGGCAGAAATGCTACACCAGAACACAAGTTGCATGCAGAGACACCGAGCCCAGCTTATCCAGTTTAAAATTCTGCACTACTGGTACAGAACCCTACTGTTCCTTTACCAACAGGGGGTCCTTTTCAATGATAAATGCTGGAGGTGCCATTGCAGCTCCAGTTCTTTGTCCCACATTCTATGGTCCTGCCCTTTGATTCGGCCTTTTTGGGAACAGGTCATCCAATTCTGCCAGCAAATACTGCCCCTTGTTTGCATTATAGATGAATCATTTGCCCTACTAGGATGTACGCTTCCTCCCACAATGGCCATAAGTTTCAACTTCAGTGTAGGAAAATAGCTACAATCACAGCAAAAAGACTCCTCCTTAGAAGATGAAGGACACCAGATATACCAACCTTTAATGAGTTCCTGCAATCAGTCAGTCAACTAGCCTCATTAGAGTGTCTCGTGTATGTTGCCATAGACAAGTTGCACAAGTACAATGATGTCTGGGCACCACTTCTTCAATTTCAAAATAAGAATGGATAAAACCATTTCTCATTTTCCTCAGTTTGCTCTCTGTGCTGATTTTTGGTATGTCTTAGGGTATATAAGATTGTCCTTTTGGCACAGAATGGCAAACTCTTTTCAGATTAATTCTGTGGTAGTGTGTATTACTGTCAAATATTGTGTTTATCTCAGCTGAGCACTGGTATGTTATGTTTTTTGTTATTATGTTGTATTGTTGGAAAACTTCTCAATAAAAAATTTAAAGTAAAAAAAAAGATGTCAGTGCTCAATCAGCAACCATTAGCATGGTCCTTTACTTGCTAAGTATACTTGAAAGACACATGCAGTCATTTGTTATCTTGTATAGCATCCCAAAAAAGCAAGGCTAATTGTATTCTCCAACGCAGCACCGGTAGCAGTGATGGTGAGTGATGATGATGATGGTGGAGGAGGTAGTGGTGACACCACTATTTCAGCTGAATCATCTCAGCAGCAGCACATACAGGATGCAATAATCATAAATGAAGTGGCAGAGATGTTTCTGACACAAATTGCAGACAAATTTGAAAGCATTATATCTGCTCACAATGTGACATGGCAGCACTGTTGTATCCCATATGTAAATATATGTACATTTCCTTGGACACATTGACTATATCAAGCAGAAACTGTTGCATACACTTCAAATGAAGCAGTAAAGGCACCATGAAGGAAAAAAAAAAAGAATCAACTTTATCCTGCTAGCATTGCTCCTCCTCATTTGACAACATCCAGTGCCAGGCATCAGTGTGACATAGAAAACAACTTGGATAGTGATGATGCAGAGGCATTAAAGGACATGTGGGAGCTTTTTGAAACTGGTTGCTGGTTCTGCCCACAGACTGTGGAGGAAGACACTGACATCTCACTAGAGTACATGATGGCAGCTTATTTAGCAGAGCCGCTGTCTAGCCAAAGTAGTGATCCCATCAAATTCTGGCAAGACAGATGTAGCAGGGTGAGGCCTTGTCTAATCAAATCAAATCAAATCAAATCAACTTTATTTTTATAGCGCCTTTCAAAGCCAAGGTGCTGTACATAAAAACATATACGTAATAATAAAAATTTTAAACAAACATTAAAGCGTATCAACCATAACTAAGTAAAAGCTAAACTAAATAAATATGTCTTTAAACCAAATTTAAAGCTATCTATGGTTGGGCATTCTCTCAACCAATGAGGCAGAGAATTCCACAGGGTTGGTGCTGAAAAAGCAAAAGCACGGGATCCTGATGTCTTTAATCGAACCCTGGAAATCTCCAGCAATCCCTCGTTGGTGGAATGGAGAGGATGGAGGGGGCAGTAGGGAATCAGGAGATCTTTCAGGTAACTGGGTCCATGATCATGTAGGGCTTTAAAGATTAGTAAACCAACCTTAAAGGTGATCCACCACCAAACAGGCAGCCAGTGCAGTTCGCGGAGCACAGGTGTAACGTGACTGGTCCTAGAAGTCCCAGTCAAAAGCCTGGCCACCACGTTCTGCACCAGCTGCAGGCAGCGGATATCAACCCCAGGTAGCCCTAGGTAGAGGGAATTGCAGTAATCAAGATGGGTAGTGACAAAGGCAGGGACCAATGTTGTAAGATCACCAAGAGGAACCAGGTGTTTCACCCGGGCGATATTCCTCAGATGGTAAAAAGAGGATTTGATGACAGCTGACACCTGAGATTTTAGGGTCAGACCATCATCAAAAATAACGCCCAGATTACGCACCTGATCAGAGGCAGAGAGTGGCATACCACCAAGTGACAAACCTGATGGTTGTCCAGCTCCCAAACCCACCCCCGGATGATCTGGGTCCACTACCAATACCTCAGTCTTATCCAGATTCAGTCTCAGCCAGCTGGAATTCATCCAAAGTCTGATCTCAGCAAGGCAGTTATTCAGCACGGAGAGTGCATTGTCCCGACCGGGCAGAAAGGACAAATACAGCTGAGTATCATCTGCATAGCAGTGAAAACCCAGACTGTATCGCCTGATGATTTCTCCCAATGGCAGCATATACACTGCAAACAACATGGGAGCTAAAATGGAGCCCTGTGGTACCCCACAAGGCAGGGAGTGAGCGCCAGAGGAATAAATTCCAGTGGTAACTCTCTGGGACCTGTCCATGAGGTAAGAATGAAACCATTTGAGGACTGTACCAGACAGCCCACAAAAAACCCGCAGGCACTCCAACAGCACACCATGGTCTACAGTGTCAAATGCAGCAGAGAGATCGAGAAGGACCAGAATGGTACATGCCTTTCGATCTCTAGCCATTAGGAGATCACTCAATACCCAGACTAGGGCAGTCTCCGTGCTATGCTTCTTCCTAAAACCAGACTGGAGAGTATCATAGACATTGTGAGTTATAAAATGATCATCCAGTTGCAATGCAAGCGCCTTTTCAATAACCTTACCAACAAATGGCAGGTTAGAGCTAGGCCGGTAGTTAGCTAGACAATCTGGATCCAAGGAGGTTTTTTAAGGAGTGGTTGAACGACCGCCTCCATGGGGGGGTCAGGAAAGACCCCCCTCTCCAAAGACTTCCAGACAATGTCAGCAAGGATTGGGCAGATAACTTCTACGCATCCTACTAAGAGAGGTGTAGGCCAGGATCCAAACTACAACTAGTTGGTCGCAATGTTTGGATGATCTTCACAATGTCACTGAACTCCAGCCGGCGAAAATCTGACCAGACAGACCGAGTGCATGCCACTTCCTGTCAACCACTGCAGTCCCCTATAGGGGAGGTCGGACCGATGCCAGACCTGATGCTGGCAACCTTATCTGCAAAAAACTGAGTCAACTCCTTGCTTCTTAGGTGAGAAAAAGCTTCTCTGGGCTGGAGACAGATTGGATTGCACAATCTGTCCATGGTCCAGAAAAGCTGAGCCGGTCGATTCTGTGCAGCAGAAATCTCCCTGGTCAGGAACTCTGCCTTCTTACGGGTGATTTCTGTTTGATAGCCATCATAATGTGCCATCAACCTAAGCCTGTCAGCATCATGACCGGACTTCTGCCAGGCTCTCTCCAACCTTCGGCCAATTCGGCTTAACTCCTTCAAGGAGCCATCAAACCAAGGGCTCCTTGGACGGAGGGTGAGAGGCCGAACATGAACAGGAGCAATTTTGTCCAGAGCATCTCCCATAGCCTTGTTATAGGCTAGTACAAGATCATCTGGACTCATGCATTCACCCAACAAGCCCGATAGATCCAGTACTACCGTTAGGTCACTGGGGTTAATATCCCTTAAAGGGCCGTACCGAACCATCACCGTAGGGGCAATACCTATTGGGGGGGCCCTGAAACTGAACCTTATGGTGTGATGGTCAGACCAGCTGACTGATTCCACCCCCAAATCAGCGATCTCCATACCCAAAAGAAAGATCAGATCCAATGAATGACCACCTACATGGGTCAAGGAGGTAACCACCTGTGTTAGGCCAAGCATCATCATCAGCTGGAGGAGATTTTGACCAAAATGTGAGCATTCATCGTCGACCCAGGCATTGAAGTCCCCCAAAACAATCAGTCTGGGGAACCTCAACACCATGTCGACGATGAAGTCTGTTATCTCCTGCAAGAATTCTCCACCGTCACCTGGTGAACGGTAGACGAGGAGAATCCCACAGCCTACACCCTCTCCCAGGATATATTCAAAGGATCTGGTACTTCCCAATGGGACATCCACAAGGCCCAGCTCAGTCTTAAACATAATGGCCACACCCCTGCCCCTACGATCCAGCCTTGGACAGTGTATCATCGAGAACCCGGCTGGAATTGCCGAGGCCAATATAGGGCCTGGATTTTCATCCAGCCAGGTCTCAGTGATGTAAGCCAGATCAGTTGATCCAACAAGATCAGCTATAATAGCTGTCTTGTTTTTAATAGATCTGACATTGCATAACACCTCTAAGGTGGGATGAGCTGTCGAGGAAGACCTTGGCACCTGTCCATTTAAATCGGAACCCTTGGGTATGGGGACAAGACAAGAATATCTTCTATCCCGACCCCATTTTGCCCCAGGGTTTCTCCTGAACCCCAGAACCCCAAACCGCCCACCTCCCTCCTGTCCCCCAGCAGGCCCAGCTCTCCACCTTCGCCTCGCTTCCCACAGGGGTACGCTTACGACACCTAAAATAGGTTCGGATGACAATGGGGACATTCAAAGGGACATAATTCCCTGAGCCTGGTGGGGGAATAATGCCCAACCGTCGCTGAACCTCCCCAACACATTATAAATAAACAAATAAACTAGAGAGGAAAAAACAAAAAATAATAAGCAAAAATAAACCTATCAATATCAAACAACCAAAACTAATAATTCACTCCTCCACTCTCTCTCATGGGGGAGGAGAATCAAACAAAAAAACAAACACTATTACACATTAAAGAAAAAAAAATAAAATAAAACCCCAACCCAAAATATAACCCCCAAATAACAATAAGATACAATTTTGATAACTGCAACAAGTTAGATCATCTATTATTGTCCAATAAAATGCAATGTCCAATGTCTTCAAAAGTTGCTGAGTTTCATTAGAAAAATTATAAAACAAAAGATAATGAATCCAAACTGAGAAAATGTGGCGCTCTCACTACCACAACAAAGGATAATAAATCCAAACTGAAAATTGTGGCACTCTCACTACCACAGCAACTGCAATTAAATTGTGCATGAATCTCTGGTATCAACGAAGCTCTCTCACTGCTTCCAATAAAATGTAATTACAGTACCTGAAAATGATGTAGCACTGAATAAAAATTAAAATGAAACAGCAAGCCTTTGAAGGTCAGATCAAGGGAGAATAGTACAGGTATTACTGGCCAGAACAGAAAAAAAGGGGCCCCAGAACAAGAGATACCCCACTTAGCCCACCAAAGCCGCCCAATAAAACTAGGGGGCTGTAAGGAGCAAAGGAGGAAGATTATCCACCAGCCCTCCAACTGGTAGCCTCAACCCCCACAGGGAGTCTCAGGAACTGGGTGCCCAAGCTCCATTGCCAAGCCAGTTCAGGATCCTCAAATTCTCGACCAGATGCAGCTCCACACACTCCCTCCAGATAAATATCAAGTGAGGCTCAAAACAGCAGGCAGCCAAACAGTACCGACACGGCGAATTGAGGAAATTGTAGTCAACATCCAGAAAACTGCCAGCTATTCCAGGGATCTAAGTCCACAATACAGTCAGCACAAAAAGCAACCACCGCCAGAGAACAAGGACAAGGCTGTCAAATCCAGATCCGAACTCGAGAGTCCCAAACGTCAGGCAAGTATCCCAAACACAACTTGACGAATAATGCAAGTTTAGAAGCAGCAAGTGTAGCAAATTTAGAAGCAGCAAGGTAACAGAGCTGCTCCAACAGCGTAAGTCCACAGGTAACAGCATAACGCCAGTATCGCTACAGTGGACAAATAACTGTCAGGAAAGTCTCAAACGACCGAGCTGGTTACAGTAATCAAATGGAGAAAAGTAAATTAAGAACAACAATATAAACATAAAATAAACATTTAAAATACTAAAATACAGGAGCTTAATGTAGTGGCAGACCCAGCGTGGTCGCCATCTTGTAGAGGTCTAGGTAAAGGAGTGTTATCTAAGAAGCTGTACCACCAAGGCTAGACTCCCTTTGATGGTACAATAATAGAAGATGTCCTACCCAAGTAGACTAACATACATCATGTATGAACTGTACACGGAGAAATAAAAGTTATACTTTCATGTTTTAATCGACACAATTCTATTGCAGCAACACATTCTATTATGTGTTTCTTCACTTTCCTATCTTTTCTTTTTGCCACTGTAAGTCGGCCACCCACAGACAATGTAGCTCACTCATTCTCTTGTACTATGCTTATTTCTGATTCTATTGCTTGAAGAATGCTAGGACAGTAGGTATAGCCCCTCAACACAGGCAGATAGAGGGGACAGTAAACAAATACCCTGCAGGGTAGGAATTCATTTATAAACTCTTGAATCAGGAGCAATAGCCTTGTTTAATTTAATATTCTATGGAGCTCCTTTTATTTCTAAGAACTGTTGCTTGAATTTCTAATACTAATTTATTAGAGCACTCAGTTACAATGTGTTTCTCACAGTCGAGGCCAGTTCAAATGAACCAAGGAACAAATGACTGCCTCTGCCACCTGTGTGTGGTGTTTATTTGTTTATGTTCTATATTTCAGACTGACTGTATATCAGCTAAGCTAAGCATACTTTGCACTTGCAAGCAAGTGGAGGGGGAGGGGGTAGAGAAAGCCACTCCTTTCCACTTCAGAGCCCTCACATTATGAGCAAGGCCACTGGTTTTCGGTTTTTACTGGAAAACCTGGTAAAATTCCAGAATTAGGGCTGCCTGAACACCGGTAAAAATAAAGATTTCATGGAATCTGGCATTTTATACCAGAAAAGTAAATATACAAAACTTGTGTTTTTCTTATAATTGCTTCCTATACTATTTTCAATTTACTTTATTTAATGCTCTGTATATTAAGCCTTCTTTTATTCTGATTATTTATACACATACTAAAAGAATGACAGCAGAATCCTGGTAAAATCCGGAAATTAGAGTAACAATTACCAGTGCAATTCCGAAATCTGAAGTCTTGAAAACGGAATTTCATAGTTTTAATCACCGTAAATCAGTGGCCTTGATTATGAGTGTGTTTTCTCACCCTGAGCACTACATGCATGCATAGCATGTTGGCTGACTGGCTGGAGTAAAGAGAGACTGCAACCCCTGTTAGCCCTGAAAGGTTGTCAGCAGGGAAAGCAAGAGCTGACATGGGTTAACCAGAGGATAAGGAAGAAGTTTCGTGTGTAAGGATAATTATTTAAAGTAGAGAAATAAAGGAACATATGCTGCACAGTCTTACTAAGACAAAAAGATAGTTGAAAGCCAAACAAGTTAAAGCCTAAAGAATAAAAAGTGCTTGGAAATGCATTCTCTTAAGAAAAGTAGTGTTGTGTGGAATGTTCAAATGCTGATGGAATGGAAGTCACTTAATAGCAGAATTCTGACATATGACAAGTGAAATGGTTTTCACTGATTAATATTCCAAAGTTTACATAAACTGTGGATTCCTTTTTCCACAATCTGTGTAAAATGTATTATGTGGTATACAAAGAAATGCTTTTCAGAATTCCGCAGAATTTAGAAAGAAGTTCTGAAAAAGCATTTAGGAAGTGGAATTGTCGTGCCACATGAATGATGCTGGCAGAATTCTGCATTCTGCACAGTTCTAAAGGAACATCTAAAACATTTAGACACATTTGTTTTATATTAAATAGATGAATACAGTACTGTAGATGAGCAGTCAGACAGGGTCCCTGAGTTGCAGGATATGACAAAAAGGGTTCCAACACTAACAAGCTGTGTCAAAAATGTCAAGATACCAGCATCAGGGAATTACTCTGCAAAGCTTGGAAACCTGAAAAAAAGAACACAGATTTCATTTTTTGGTTTTGTTAATCTATATGTTTCTTGTTTTTTTTTTTTTGTATTATCTTTTTATCCCTCCTACGTGCTACCACGTCTGCCACTCCTTCAGGCTGCCAAGGCTTCCTTTGACCCACCTGTCCACCTGAGCCTCCGACCTCACATAGCAGCCACCCCCAGGGTAACTCAGCATAACCATTCACTGGATGGGTCCCTCTCCTCCGAGGGGGAAGGGGCCGGGGGGGAGACAAGGGAAACACTTGGCCCCGGGTGCTACTGAGGTGGGCATAGCTCACTAGGGGCATTAGTGCTGTCAGAGAGCAGGGCAGCCATCATCCAACTGAGTGTGGAGCATTTTCCAGTTTTCTGGTTTGCTCCCTCAGTGCGCCACCTTGCAGTGCTCCTGGTCTCCACCAGAGGCTGCTGCATAGCAGCGCCATCCCACATCCCACCCCAGGAGAGGAGAGCAGTCCCACGGATGCTCAATCCTCTCTTTCCCCTGCCAGCCCCCAGCATTCCAAGTCCGTTTCTGAACCTGGGTTGTTGGCGTGGTTCAAGATAGGGCACCAGCGCCTCAGCCCTCTGCTCCACTGGGCCGGTTTCTTGGTTTTGAAATTCCCATACAAGCATAGTTCTTCTAATTAACACAGGCCTCCTTTAAAATTCCTGCATTGATTTTGCATGTATGCATGTATTAATTTTAAAAATTAATTTTAAAATTTAAAATCCTTAAAGCAGCCTCATTGAGGTGTGTACCATATTCAAAGCATAACTATGTTATACTGTCATGTTTACTGCTGTTCATTAACTGATTTTTCCTTTCTGTAAAACCTCTAAATATCTTTCTTGGGGCAGAAGAGGTGACCAGGTGAGAGGGGTATGATAGTTCCTAAGAGGAAAAGTGAGTGAAATTCTGTCAGCTTCTGCCTGAACTTCAAAGAGAAATGATCTTGTCTGTCTCCTACACTGAGGAGAGGAAGAGCTTGTGAGATGAAGTGCTGTGGACCTAGCCTGGGACAACACCCTGAAAATAGATAGATGAACTTACAGTTGCTTTCTGTTCTATTAAAGAGATAATAGATGGGGTCGAGACCTCACCTGGGATAAGCAGTGCCAGATCAGAAATAAAGTACAAAGAGTGGTTGGGGACTGGCACCTGCAAACGGGACACTATATAGTGTAGCTCCAAACAAAGTTCATGGACTAGAGGAAACTTCAATGTGCACTGCTTTTTTACAGGTGCAGTTAAAATATTGAAGCAAACAACATTCAAGTAAAAAACTCACAGTATAAGTGTAGTCAGCCAGAGTACTTTTTAAAAGCCCATGAAAAAATCAAAGGTAAAATCCAACAGACCGTGTAACAGCCAGTGCAGTACCTTACCGCAGCAGCAAGTTCAAGTAAAATATCAATTAACAGAAAATCATATAAACACCAAGCACAAATATATCAAAACACCCTACTTATAGTAAAACATCAACCATTTGTGATAAAAAGTGAACTACAAGCCAAGTAAGGCCAAAAAGATAGAAAACCGTGCCGAGTATAATTCATAGGGCACCACTTATGTATTGAACACAGTCCACAGTGAATTTGCATGGCAACTGCTACCTATGATGAAAACCAAGACTGACTCACTGGTAGGTGGCAGTTAATCTGTGCAAGGCTAGAAGACAGAAATGTAAATACATTGGAAAGAACACATAATTACACACCATGTAGATTCACAAACAGCTACTATTAAAACCTTTACCAGTACCATACTAAAAATGTTGTATATTCATTTCTTCAGGAAAGGCTTAATCTCTGTCCTGTCATTTAAGCCAGGATGGCACATGGCTTGCATGGAGAATACCCAGTACTGTTCTCTCCTGAGGAGCAAATTGTCATAATCTCCCATTCTTTTTGTCAAAATTGTTTTTTCAATGACTGTAAAAACAAAGTCATGCTCATTTTTTTTCTAGCTCTGAGGACATGCATAGCTAAAGCATTTGTGATATCCCCATTCAGTATGGCTCTGGCATGTTCCCCAATTCTGGTTTTAAACAATCTTTTTGTTTTACCTACATAGAATTTACCACATTTGCACTTAGCCATATATACCACTCCAGGCGTGCTACATGTGATAGAGCCCCTGACTTTTACATCTCTTCCAGTAGCAGGACTTTTAAACCTTTTTATGGTCTTTACCATGGGGCAATATTTACAATTGCTACATTTTTTCATTTTTTACAGCCCCCCTCCTCGTTCTCTCGTTCAGTGAGCCAGTTGCATGGCCTATCTGGCATAGGCTGCACTGAGTGTAGGAGGGTGTCTTTAATGTTTCACCCCTACGGTATACCATTCTAGGAACATTGTTGTCAATATTTTTAAGTTCCTTATCCATAGTAACCAGATGCCAGTGCTTTCTGACAATAGAGGATATCTGATAAGATTGAGGACTATACATACTGTAATAACAAATGTGAGCTGTGGATCACAGTTCTTGTCCTTTTGTGTTTCAAGCAGTGATATCTCTCTAGATATATTCTCCAATTCATCCCTTGCTTTGTCTATGACTTATTTTTATAGCCCCTTTCATGTAGCCGTTCTGTTAGTTCTGTAGCCCTGGTTTCATAATGTGCCTGATTACCAATTTTTTTTTGTCCTGATGTTTTGTCCTTTGGCTATTGCTCTTACAACATGGCTGGGGTGATTACTGCTAGCCACCAGTAGTATGTTCCTATTTGTGCCTTTCCTAAATAGATCAGTGCTCACTCCTCCCTTTCCATCTTTATAAATAATCAAGTCCGGGAAACCTATCTCACTTTAACTGAACCTTACACTAAAATGCTGATTTTCGTTAATATCCTCAAATTTCACAAATGAGAACAATTCTTCCTCAGTCCCTTTCTGTACATTGAGCACATCATCTATAAAGCACCTCCATAAGTCTATTTTGAGTAAAATGGGGTTGTTCTCATACCCAATAGTTTCTGATTCCCACTTTGTTATGCATAAATTGGCATAATTAGGTGCCAGACTGGCACCCATTGCCGTACCCCTCTTTTGTAAATAGAACTAATTTTTATAGAAAAACATATTGAATTCTAATAGGAGAAGATGGAAGGTTTGATACCTTTTATTGGACCAACAAGTGTTTTGTACAAAGATGGAATTATACACAAGCTTTCGGGGCAACACAGGTCCCTTCTTCAGGTGAATAGCAAAACTGAGCAACAAGCAGTATTTATATCCACTGTGGAGCAATTAAAAATGAGGAAGTGAAGTAGAAAGGTGAAAAAGTAGACTAGAGATGAAAGTCTAAGATGTAAAAAATAAAAACATGAGAAGAAATGGGGAAGGGGCATAGTAGGAGCAGGACAGTTGGAGATCAAAGGAAGCTAAAGGGAAGACAAAAGCATGCAGATAGGATCTGAGATAAGAGGCTGGCTGAAAGAGTAGAATGGACAGGAGATGCCTAATAGATGCAAGGAAATCAAGAAATTAGTAGAAACCAAAGAACAAAGGCCTAGATAAACAGAGGTGTGAAAACAATTGGGAGTAGGTGGGACTAAGCTAAGGAGTTAATAGGAGAGGCAGGGAGGATGTGAGGTATCGGTAAAAAACAGAACAGGCAGAACTCAGAGGAAAAAATGTAATAGTCAGAAAGATACAGAACCAAAGTGTGATGAATAGAGACATGATATAGTACACAATAAAAAGGAATTACAGTTTGCCATAGTGGGTCATGAAACCAATGTCCCGATTCAGTCCAGAAATGTTAGATTTAAATTGTTTTATATATTTCAATTCCCATGTCCTTCTGTCCTGTGTGTTTCTGAAGTTGCCTCTTAGTATTAAGACAGATAAATCCAGGAGAGAGTGATCTGTTTGTGAAAAATGGTTTCCTACTGGAGTGCTGATAATCTGGTTTACTATGGTGTGACGGTGGTGATTCATCCTTTTTTCAGTGGTTGTCTAGTTTCCCCAATATAGCAACCATTTGTGCACTTCTTGCATTGAATTAGGCAAACCACATTGCTGGATTGACATGTGAAGGATCCATTAATTTGTATTATGTTGTTTTAGCTTGTCTTAATGGTGGCCTGTGTGCATATGTGGGTGCAGGTCTTACATCTTGCCATGTTGTATGGTGTTGTCCCTCTTGTTTTCTGGTTATTTTGGTTTGCTGGGAGTTTGTTATGAATCATTATTTTCGAGAGGCTGGGTGGCTGCTTATAGGTAATGACAGGTGGTTCAGGGAAGATGCCTTTCAGTGTTTCATCTTCTCTCAGCATGGGTTGTAGCTCTTTGATAATTTCCTGAAGGGGTTTTAGCATGGGGCTATAAGTGACCACTAGGAGTGTGTGGTCAGTTTGATGTCTTTGCCTGTATTCCAGTAGATTGTCTTGTGGTTTCTGTATGGCCCGTTCAAATTCTCTGTCAATTTGTCTTGGAGAGTGGCCCTGCTGAATTAGGGAATTCTGAAGTGTGGAGAGCTGTCTGTCTCTTGTTCTCTCATCAGAGCAGATTTGATAATATCGAATCACCTGACTGTAGATTACAGATTTTTTTGTATGATTAGGGTGGAAGCTGGAATTATACAGGTAGCGATGTCTGTCAGTCGGTTTTCTGTAAAGAGCAGTTTGTATATGTCCATTTTTAGTGATACTGACTGTGGTGTCAAGAAAATGTATGCTGGTGGTGGAGTATTCAATAGTGAGATTTATGGAATGATGAAAGTTGTTAAAATCATGATGGACTTTTTTGAGAGAATATTCACCTTCTGTCCAAATTAGGAATATGTCATCAATAAAACGGAGGTAGACGGATGGATTATAAGGGTGGTGTTTAGAAAAATTCTCCTCTAAGCAGGCCATGAAGAAAAGATTGGCATATTGTGGTGCCATTTTAGTGCCCATGGCTGTCCCCATGACCTGTAAAATGTGCTTGCCATTAAAAGTGAAGTTGTGTGTCAAAATGAATTTTATTAGGGTGCTGATTGTGGTTTCTGGAATGTCTCCTGTGGATGTGTTTTCCTTTAAAAATTTCTGACATGCTGCTATGCCATCTTCATGTGGGATGTTGGTGTACAGGGCAGTGACATCCACTGTGGCTAGGATAGTGTTATGTGGCAGTTGTGCAATTTGTTTCAATTTCCTGAGGAAATCTGTGGTGCCCTGAATAAAACTGTTAGTAGATCTTACTAGTGGTATTAAAATGGATTCAATAAGTCCTGAAATGTTTTCAGTGAGTGTGCCAATGCCAGAGATGATGGGTCGTCCTGGATTCATTGGTTTGTGTATCTTGGGTAGCATATAGAATGTCCCTGGAGTAGGTTTGTTTGGAATTAGTATTTATAACTGTTCTTGGATGTTGTTTGGTAGAGACATGATGATTTGTTTAAGTGCTTCTGTATATTGTAAAGTAGGGTCTTCAGTGAGTTCTCTATAGTATATGCTACCCAAGATACACAAACCAGGGAATCCAGGATGACCCATCATCTCTGGCATTAGCACACTCACTGAAAACATTTCAGGACTTACTGAATCCATTTTAAAACCACTAGCAAGAGCTACTAACAGTTGTATTCAGGACACCACCGATTTTCTCAGGAAACTGAAACAAATTGGACAACTGCCACCAAACACTATCCTAGCCACAATGGATGTCACTGCCCTGTACACCAACATCCCTCATGAAGATGGCATAGCAGCATGTCAGAAATTTTTAAAGGAAAACACATCCACAGGAGACATTCCAGAAACCACAATCAGCACCCTAATAAAATTCATTTTGACACACAACTTCACTTTTAATGGCAAGCACGTTTTACAGGTCATGGAGACAACCATGGGCACTAAAAATGGCACCACAATATGCCAATCTTTTCATGGCCTACTTAGAGGAGGATTTTTTTAAACACCACCCTTATAATCCATCTGTCTACCTCCGTTTTATTGATGACATATTCCTGATTTGGACAGAAGGTGAAGATTCTCTCAAAAAAATTCCACCATGATTTTAATAACTTTCATCATTCCATAAATCTCACTATTGAATACTCCACCACCAGCATGCATTTTCTTGACACTACAGTCAGTATCACTAACAAGCATTTGTCAATGCCAAATGTTTGCTTGCTGGTACTAGCACTGGAAATGCAGGAGTTAGAGGGATGCAGAATAGGAATGGCAGTGAAATATTGAACTTCATGCCAACCCCACCTCCACCCTGCAGAGATAGACAGGCGTTGGGGTATGCATTTGGGTCATCACCCATAACGTTCATGCCATTTCACTTCACCCTATCCTGCAGACACCGACATGTGTTGAGGTGTGCCTTGGGGTGTTCGGCTGTACAGTCACCCCATTCCATAAGGACATATGCTGAAATGGGCGTAGTATAGGAGAACGAGGTGAACTATGGGGCTGAAGTGTTCTATGCACACCTCAATGCCTGTCACTGGCTGCAGGGTGGTGGGGTGGGGTGGAATGGCATGAGCATTATAGTCAGCAATCCAAAGACACACCTCTGATGCCTCTCAGTCTGTACAGGGAAGGACATTATGGTTAGACACCCTAAAACCCCAGGAGTTTGTTGGCATTTACACTACAAATTTTCAACATGGCCTTTTTGTGACCCCCACCTCGTGAAAGCATTTGGGACCTCTTCTCATGGACAGTGGCACTATGATTTTGTCAATGTGTCCCGAACTTTGAGTTCCCACAGTGGCCGTGTCATTCTGTGCCAGATGTACAAAAACACAGATTGGGCAGGATGTTAAGAATGACAGCTGTACCATTCATAGGGAGCTGTGAAGAGATGGTAATGTTGAAAATCTGTAGTGAAAATATTAAAAATACTCGAACATCCGGGCTTATGTGGAAACTGTGCAATGCATTTGCGTAACACAGTCATTTCTTTACAGGCATCTAGGCCAGGCTATTACTCACCTATGTACTCCTAACTATTTTGTTGTTTTTCTCCTGCTGATGTGGTTCTTGCTGTATACTCCCAACTGCTATTTGAAGGTATTTCACTCATGTTACCTAAACCACTTCGATGTTCGGCTCCTGCTTCTGTTGTTCTTGCTGCGAATTCCAAACTGTTATTTGTTGTTATCTCTGTATCACCCTATGGTGGAGCATGTTGCTCCTGTATGTAACCTCTACTGTATTACCAACTGTTGGAGCATGTGGCTCCTGTATGTAACCCAACTGTAGGAGCATGTGGCTCCTGTGTGTAATTGTGCTTCTATGGATACCTTGTAACTTTCCCAGGTCGCTTCTGAAAATAGGCACTTTACTGTCTATTGTGATTACCTGGTTAACAAAAGCAAATAAATAATTAAAATAAATAAATACATTTAGTGGAATTTTTTCATCAAATTTTCAACATAGACATTTTGTGACCTCTGCTCATGAATAGTGTCACTATGATTTTCCTAATCTGTCCGGAACATTGATTTCCAACAGGTATCATGCTATTCTGTGCCAGACGTGTAAATGCATATTTTGGACAGGATATGAAAAATGACAGCTGCACTGTTCATAAGGAGGTGTGAAAAAATGCCAATGTTGAAAATCTGGAGTGAAAATATTACAAATGCGTGTAATTACAAAGGTGCATGAAAACTGCACAATGTACACTCGTAACACAGTCATTTCATGGACTTTTGTCACTAAATTTTCAACACAGGCATTTTTGCACTTCTGTTCATGAGCACTATCACTGTGATTTTTTTTAATCTGTCCCGAACACTGACTTCCCACAGAAACCACGCTAGTCTGCACTGGAAGTGCAAAAACACATTTCAGCCAGGATGGAAAAAATGACAGCTGTACTGTTCAAAAGGAGGTGTGTAAAAATGGCAATGTTGAAAAGCTGGAGTGAAAATATTACAAATATGCGAAGTTACGAGTATGCGTTGAAATTGCACAACGCATGCTCATAACACAGTCATTTTATGGACTTTCATCACCAAATTTTCAACATAGGCATTTTAGGTCCTCTGCTTATGAACAGTGTCACTGTGATTTTCTTAATGTGTCCTGAACACTGATTTCACATAGCGACAGCACTATTTGGTGCTGGTAGTGCGAAACCACATTTCAGTCAGGATGTGAAAAATGACAGCTGTACTGTTCATAAGGAGGTGTGAAAAAATGCCAATGTTGAAAATCTGGAGTGAAAATATTACAAATTCGTGAAGTTACGAGCATGCGTAGCAACTGCACTACGCCCACACATAAAACAGTCATTTCTTGGATTTTTTCCACCAAATTTGCAACATAGACTTTTTGAGAGCCCCCCTCATGAACAGTGGCACTGTCATTTCATTAATCAGTCCTGACAGGTGATTCCTCACAGTGACTAGGAAATCACCTTTTGGGGCCGATTAACACCATGACAGTGCAAGAATTCATGAGGAGGGGTTCCAAAAACCCCATGTTGAAAATTTGGTGCCAAAATTCCCAAAAAAATGACTGAGATATGCAGTAAAGTTGAAAAACCCCTATCTATCCCATTATACAGCTTACTGGCATTTCCTCAGTTCGCGGTCGGCTTTGAAGCGTGCAGACGTGTTCCCGGTCCACCGAAGATTGTCATGCCAGACTCTGGAGGTAAGTATGGGGTGAGGGGGGTGTGGGGAGGCAGGATGCACAGAGGTTGGGCGCCGGTTGGGGGCAGGGACACCAGGCTCGACGCAGGACCATTTTCTGGTTTTCAGGATAAAAAAAACAAAAAAAAATTGAGAGACAGTTTTCTAGTTTGACTGGGGCATTTGGCATGCTGGGGTGGGCTCCCAGCATGCCACCCAAGTGTTTCCTTTTGGATAGCTGTAGCCGACGGAGGATTGGGCACCCCTGTCGGCACATACAGGGGGGCACAAGAGTCGAGGGAGATTGGGTACCCCCTCAGCAGAAAGCAACAGTTTATTTGGGGGGGCATTATGCCAACAGGGAGTGGGCTCCCCCGCCAGCAAATTAAACTTGGGCAGGGATGGGACTGAAGCCGACAGGGATTGGGACTCCTGTCAGCAAACAAAGACATTTTTTTGGGGGAGAGCATGATGCTGAGGGGGATTGGGCACCCCCTCAGCACACAACAAATGGGGGTGAGGTGGCAGCAATCTGCTGCCATGTTAAATTTATTGTTTGACTTAGGAAGGTACTGCCCTGCAATGATGGGTCGCTCCTTCATTGCAGCAGAACGGTTGACGCTGCAATGACGAGGCGGCCCCTCATTGCAGCAGTGAAAACGTTTGTACTCAGTGCACTTTTGGAGACCAGTGTCATCGGCACACTGTGCCTCCATTGGTCCACCAGTAGCAAGCCCCCAAATGCAGTGCCTCTGTTGGCTGCCACTGTGCTGCACCTCCACAACCCACTTCTCTCCTAAGCTGCCACATAATGTTTCTTGCACATGAGCACAAGCAAACATAAAAATGGACATATACAAACTGCTCTTTACAGAAAACCCACTGACAGACATCGCTACCTACATAATTCCAGCTTCCAACCTAATCATACAAAAAAATCTATAATCTACAGTCAGGCTATTCGATATCATCGAATCTGCTCTGATGAGAGAACAGGAGACAGACAGCTCTCCACACTTTGGAATTCCCTAATTCAGCAGGGCCACTCTCCAAGACAAATTGACAGAGAATTTGAATGGGCCATACAGATACCATGAGACAGTCTGCTGGAATACAAGCAAAGACATCAAACTGACCACACACCCCTAGATGGTCACTTATAGCCCCATGCTAAAACCCCTTCAGGAAATTATCAAAGAGCTACAACCCATGCTGAGAGAAGATGAAACACTGAAAGATATCTTCCCTGAACCACCTGTCATTGCCTATAAGCAGCCCCCCAGCCTCTTGAACATAGTGATTCATAACAAACTCCCAGAAGATCAAAATAACCAAAAAACAAGAGGGACAACACCATGCAACATGGCAAGATGTAAGACCTGCACCTAAATATGCACACAGGCCACCATTAAGACAAGCTAGAACAACATAATACAAATTAATGGATCCTTCACATGTCAATCCAGCAATATGGTTTACCTAATTCAATGCAAGAAGTGCACTAATGGTTGCTATATTGGGGAAACTAGATAACCACTGACAAAAAGAATGAATCACCACCGTCACACCATAGTAAACCAGATTATCAGCACTCCAGTAGGAAATCATTTTTCACACACAGATCATTCTCTCCTGGATTTATCTGTCTTGATACTAAGAGGCAACTTCAGAAACACACAGGACAGAAGGACATGGGAATTGAAATACATAAAACAATTTAAATCTAACATTTCTGGACTGAATCGGGATATCGGTTTCATGACCCACTATGGTAAACTGTAATTCCTTTTTATTGTGTACTATATCATGTCTCTATTCATCACACTTTGGTTCTGTATCTTTCTGACTATTATATTTTTTCCTCTGAGTTCTGCCTGTTCTATTTTTTTACCTATACCTCACATCCTCCCTGCCTCTCCTATTAACTCCTGAGCTCAGTCCCACCTACTCCCTCTTGTTTTCACACCTCTGTTTATCTTGGCCTTTGTTCTTTGGTTTCTACTAATTTCTTGATTTCCTTACATCTATTAGGCATCTCCTGTCCATTCTACTCTTTCAGCCAGCCTCTGATCTCAGATCCTATCTGCATGCTTTTGTCTTCCCTTTAGCTTCCTTTGATCTCCTACTGTCCTGCTCCTACTATGCCCCCTTCCCATTTCTTCTCATGTTTTTATTTTTTGCATCTTAGACTTTCATCTCTAGTCCACTTTATCACCTTCCTACTTCACTTCCTCATTTTTAATTGCTCCACAGTGGATATAAATACTGCTTGTTGCTCAGTTTTGCTATTCACCTGAAGAAGGGACCTGTGTTGCCCCAAAAGCTTGTGTATAATTCCATCTTTGTACAAGACACTTGTTGGTCCAATAAAAGGTATCAAACCTTCCATCTTCTCCTGTTTTGCAAGGACCAATATGGCTGAAATTTCTTTTTACAATTGAATTCTAATACAAATTTGGTTAACTGGGTCAAAGCTTCAGTAGGTGGATTTTTTACTGGACGTTTTTCTAAATAGTAACTTAAAGCATCCAGTGCATCTTTATGCAGAATATTCAAATATAAAGAAGCCACATCTAAAGTAACTAATAGGCTATCTTCCTCTATAGCTAGCTCATCTAGAACTCTTAATATAGCCCCTGTATCCTTGATGTAGGGTGGTACCGCCATTACTAAATTTGCAATAAAAGAATCCACATATTTCATAAGAGGTTCTGTGAGAATATTGTTACCCGAAACTATGGGTCTCCCTTGGGGGGATTAACTAGATCCTTGTGGATCTTGGGTAGGCAATAGAGGGTGGCCCTTGAGGGATGTTGCATGGTGAGGTAATCAAAAACCTGACAATCTAGTCAATTCTTTTCCTTTGCAAGTAATAAACAACCAATAATTCTTTCAAAATTAACAATGTGGTCAAAATTAAATTTCTTATCATGCCTCTTATCAGATTCTTTTTTGAAAACCTCTGCATCGTAGTTTACACTGTCCATAACAACTATTGCTCCCTCCTTGTCAGCAGCCTTAATTGTGAGGTCTTTATTAGCACTCAGATTTTTAAGGGCTTCCTGTTCTCTATTACTCAAATTATGAAAACAAATGGTTATTAGTATTTGGGTTCAATAAGGCAATACCCTCATATCATAAAAAGATTATGTTGAACATTTGGGGCAAACATGTGAAAAAACAACTAAGTTAACCAGGAGTAGCACACTAAGCTGAAAGCTTTTTTACAGGTGTGACCTGGGAGCACAGGGAAGTTAAGTGACTTGTCCAGGGTCACACAGTATGCAAGTGGAAGCTGTGGGATTCAAACCCAGGTTTGGTCTGCTGGATGTCACCAGATTTGCAGCTCAGAGCCTTAAATCACTGTGCTATACTGCCTCCCTAATGTTCTAACTCAACAAGCTAGAAGGGACTCAATCCTATCCTCTGTGCAGGAAGACAATGAAAGTCTAGGAGTTGTACTTGGAGAACAAGATTCTTCTCCCAGTAAACCATCTTCCTGGTGTAGAAAATGTCCTAGCAGATGATTTCAGTCGAACAATAGTGGACCCTCATGAATGGGTGCTCATGGATGATGTGGTTTGATCCCTGTTTTATGAGTGGGGCATGCTAAAATTGGACCTTTCTTCAACCCACCATAACCCAAAATTGCCATGCATCTACTGCAGAATTTGAGAGCATTGCACATTGTATCTGGATGTATTCAGACTGCAGTAGACAGGTTGTTTCCTTTATGCTTTCCCAAAGCACCCCCCATCCAGACGGCATTCTTCTAGCTACAGTAGAAGCCCACCATGGAAAAAATTATACTGATAGCCCTATGCTGGCAAGAAAGATATGATACCCATTATTATGCCAACTGGAGATTCAGCAGCCATGGATTTTGCCTGAGTACACATCTCCTGACATATTTCCAGAGTCTGCTAATATATTTGAGCCTTCAGTCCTTGCATTTCCAGGCATGACTCCTTAGGAGATAGAAGTAGGTTTCAAGTGTCCAATCAGGTCTTCCAAGTTCTTTTGACAGCCAAAATCCTTCCACCAGGAAAGTTTATGGTGTGACGTGGAAGGTGTTATCCATTTTGTGTTATAAGGACTTCAAAGATTCTTTCTGCTGTGCACCAAAGAGAGTTTTCAACTATCCTTTGGCTCTACTGTTTAGAGCCTTGCATTCAGTATTCCTCAGTATAAGTCCACTGGTTGGCAGCTTAGGCTGGTTGGTCTGACATCAGTGCTGGGGAAGTTTTTATTTTATTTATTTTTTATTTTACAATTTTTGGCCAGAAAAGACACACTAAGCTGAGGGTTGTTTCCAGGTGTGTCCTGGAAACACCTGCAAGTTGATTAGTTTGCTCATGATCAAACAGTATGCAAGCAGTGGCTGTGGGATTTGAAACAAGTTCTCCAGGTTTGCAGCTCAGTGATCTTAACCACTACACTAGACTGCCTCCAAGGTTAATGTAGATGCTATTAAGGGAAGTGTTTGTGGAGTATCTTGAATCCAGCAGGTTGCAAGACCCGAGGCAGCATGGATTTTAGAGGAGGGGTCATGTCAGAAGAATCTGATCAATTTCTTCAACTGGGTGACCAGGGAAATAGATCAGGGTGGAATAGTAGAAGTGGCCTACTTGGACTTCAACAAGCTCTTCAACACTGTGCCACATAGGAGGATCATAAATATACTGGGCTGTTCAGAGCTGGCTCCTAAATTGGTAAATTTGGCACAAAGTTGGTTGATGGATAAGTGACAGAGGGTAGTGGTAAATGGCACTCACTTACGAGAGGGGAGGGTGATCACTGTGGTACTTCAGGGCTCAGTACTGGGACCAGTCCTCTTTTAAGTCTTTGTAAGTGACATTGGAGAAGATCTGGAAGGGAAGGTGTGCCTCTTTGCAGATTGCACCAAATTCAGCAATATGGTTGACACACCAGAGGGGGTGGAGAGAACGAGCAGAGATCTGAGAGTACTCAAGAAGTGGTGTAAGGTATGGCAGATGGGTTTCAATGCAAAAATGTGCAAAATCATTCACCTAGGGCACAGAAATCCAGAGGCAGAGTATCAAATGGAGGAAGAGGTGTTGATCATCACAAAACAGGAAAGAGAGCTGGAGTAATCACACTGGATGACCTCTAGGTGGTGAGGCAGTGCAAAAAGTCAGTAAACAGGGCCGGGGATTCTGGGGTGCATAGGGAAGGGAATCTTCAGGGGGACAGAGGGAGGTGGTGTAACCACTGTAAAGAATTGTTGGTGATGCTCCACCTGGACTTCTGCATCCACTTCTGGAGACCGCATCTCAAGAAGGACATAGACAGGGTAGGGACTGTCCAGAGGAAGGCAATTAAAATGATGCAGGAGCTGCATCAGAAATCTTATGAGGAGACACTAAGGGATCTCGGCATGTACACCCTGGAGCAGAAGAGGGAGAGGGGGGGAATGATAGAGACCTATGAATACCTCACAGGGGTGAATAAGGTGCAGGAGGGAAGTATTTTTTAGAGAAGATGCACAAGAACAAAACTGCATGCAATGAACTGAAACAGGGAAAATTTAAGATGGATGTCAGGAAGTACTCCTTCACAGAAAAAGTGGTGGATGCCTGGAACAGTCTTCCAGTAGAGGTAGTGGGGGCGAAAACAGTGGTGGGCTTCAAGCATGCATGAGATAGACACAAGGGAATCCTGGTAGACAGCAGGGGATGATGCAGCCAGAGATCATCTGGGCATACAGTGTCAGTATAGGCTGGTAAAAATGGGTTGACTGGTAAGGCCAAGCAGTCCTTATCTGCCGACAAATTCTTTGTTTCTATGTTTCATTTGTCAGGCATCTTAGCTTATCACAAGCTAGTGGGAACCCTTCATTTAGCTCAACTCCCTCTCTTCATGTGATTTCTGAGAGGTACCCTGCATATAAGACTGCCCATAAAGAAATGGGTCACTAAATGAGATCTCAGTCCGGTGTTGGCTAAATTCATGAATAATCCCTTTGAGTCAGCGACTACTTGTGACATAAAGTATGTGACCAAGAAAATTATGTTTCTAGTGGACATTTCCTCTGCACAAAGTATTTATAAATGGTTTTATGTCACTACAGAAAAATAAAAAAGGTGAATGGTTCACAATAAACACAGCAATAGAGTCAAGCCAGACAAAGACAGAAGTACTGGATTTTAGGAGGGCTGACTTGGCCAAAATGGGTGAGTGCCTAAGGAATGCACTAGCAAATGGGCAGGAAGGAGGTGTGGAAGAACAATGGGGAATAATAAAACTGCCATCACAGAGGTAATGAGCCTTGTGTGAAGCAAATAAACAAAACAAGACGATATAAGAAACCACTATGGTTCTCAAAGGAAGTGGCAGTGAAGGTTGAGAAAAAGAAAGCATCTGTAAAAGTACAAGGAATCGTAGAAGGAGCAGGACAGAGAACTGTATCAGTTAAAGCAAAGAAGGCTGGAAGGCAGTCAGAACAGCAAAGGCCCAAACCGAGGAAAAGATAGCCAACTCAGTTAAGAAGGGGATAAACCTTTTATAGGTACATCAGGAGCAAGGAAGACCGAGGGAGGATAGTGAGGCTTAGTAAAGGAGGGAGGGTGGGCAGAGGGAGACTGTGAAAGGCCGAGATACTAAACAAATATTTTGCTCAGTATTTACAAATGAAGGGGAGGTACATAAAACAAACAGTAGTAACACTCTGGATACAGAAGTTGATACCAGCCCATTTACAGAAGAAAGGGTTCTGAAAGAACTCTTCAAACTGAAGGTGGACAAAGCAATGGGGCCTGATGGGATTCATCCCAGAATTCTAAAAGAGCTAAGGGTAGAACTAGTGACACCACTGACTACCCTTTTTAACAAATCATGGGAGGATGGGGTGGTACCCGAGGACTGGAGGAGGGCAGATGTGATTCTCCTTCACAAAAGTGGGAGCAAGGCAGAAGCAGGAAACTACAGACCTGTTAGTTTAACCTCAGTGATAGGAAAATGATGGAATCACTTCTGAAGGAAAGAATTGTTGAGTATCTAGAGGCCAGAGGGGCACAGGACCCAAGGCAGCATGGATTCACAGCAGGAAGGTCATGCCAGACAAATCTGATAGATTTCTTTGACTGGGTGACCAAAGTAGTAGATCAGGGAGGGGCTGTGGACATGGCCTACCTAGACTTTAGCAAGGCATTTGACACAGTCCCACACAAAAGATTAATATACAAGTTAACTAGCCTGGGAGTGGGTCCCAAGATGACAGCCTGGGTAAAGAATTGGCTGGAGAATAGAACACAGAGAGTAATAGTAAATGGAGTCGACTCAGAAGAAAGGAGGGTTACTAGTGGGGTACCGCAGGGTTCAGTATTAGGACCGGTCCTCTTCAATGTCTTTATAAGCGACATTGCGGAAGGACTGGAAGGAAAGTATGTCTCTTTGCAGATGACACTAAGATCTGCAACAGAGTTGATCACAGGGTGGGGTGGAAAGGATGAGAAGGACTTGGCAAGGTTTGAGGAATGGTCAAGTGTATGGCAGCTTAGATTCAATGCTAAGAAGTGCAGGTAATGCACCTGGGAAACAAAAACCCAGGGAAGAGTATACAATGGGGGTGAGATACTAACAACAACAAAATGGAAAGGGACCTGGGGTAGTCATATCAGATGACCTAAAGGTGGGCAAGCAATGTGAGAGGGCAGCAAGGAGGGCTGGGGGATACTGGGATGCATAGGGAGGGCATCACCAGTAGAAAACAGGAAGTTATTATCCTCTGTACAGACAGCTGGTGAGACCCCATCTGGAGTACTGTGTGCAGTTCTGGAGACCCAATCTCCGAAAGACATAGACAGGATGGAAGTTGTCCAGAGGAGGGCAACTAAAATGGTGCAGGGTCTGCACGGAAGACATATGAAGAGAGACTTAAGGAGCTTAATATGTATAGCCTCGAGGAAAGGAGGAGAGGGGACATGATAGAAACTTTCAAGTACCTCAAGGGAATCAACAAAGTCCAAGAGGGTAGCATCTTTCAAAAAGAGGTGTGCAAGAACAAGAGGCACAATTTGAAGATAGAGAGCGGCTCAGAGGTAATTTAAGGAAGTATTTTTTCACAGAGAGGGTTGTGGATGCATGGAAGCGGCCTTCCGGAGGAGGTTGTGGAGTCAAAATCAGTGGTGGAATTCAAGAATGCATGGGACAGTCATAAGGCAATTCTGGGGGGTGGGGGTAAGAAGAAGTAAGCTGCTGGTTAACTAGGATCTGCAGCTTATCCAGTAGGTAGGGAAATGGGCAGACTGGGTGAGCCAAGCGGTCCTTATCTGCCGTCAAATTCTATGTTTCTATGTATGTTTCTATGTTAATGCAAACAAGGTGAAGAAAGAACAGTGTCAACATAATGAGTGATCGTGAACAACAGCGACATCTCAAAATTGCACAAAAAACGCAGGTCGTTCACATAGGAAAATGACATTTTTGGGGGGAAGTCAGGAGGGCAAAATCTATTAAAACAACTCAGAGACAGCATGCAACTCGGAGGGGGACAAAGTGGGGGGGGCAGATTAAATATTCCTACTCTGCAGGTGGCACAACTCGTGGAGGGGGAGAAAGTTGGGAGGGGCAATTAAATATTCCTTCTCGGGAGGGCACGCAACTCAGGGAGAGGAACAAACTCGGGGTGGGCAGGTAAAATATTCCCACTCGGGGGTGGCACTACTCGGGGAAGGGGCCGAAGTTCGAAGGATAGGCAGAACCTTAAAAAAAAATACTACTCCGCGTGCTTGAATCCAGGAATGCCTGGTACACAGGCAGTGACTGTACCTTGTAATCTACACTGCCAGCATGAATCTGGCCATCCAGTTTACTGCCTACATGCTAGCACAACTGATAACCTACTTTGTTGACCCCTTTACATGCAGTGCTGAAATAATCATGCGCTGCTAAAATCAGGTTGCTCACATGACACTATTTCTGAGTCGACGAAATTGACTTGCTCGAACTTGACATGCTGTTTTCATGCGATACCTTTATAAACTTACAGGCTAGACTGATGCATCCTCTATGCACAGTTTTCTACAAGGATATGGTGGTACTTCATAGACATTCTACATTTCTATGAAAGGGGAAGTTACACCTCACCCAATCTTAAAATTTTGTTCACTAACCTGGAGAACCTGGGGAAGTCATACTGCATTCTTTCAATGTTAGAAGAATCTTTATTTTCTACCTCAATACAGCAAACTTTGTAGTTAACTCTTTGTCTCATTCAACCCCTATTAAAAAAGGACTCCCTTTTTCCAAACAGTGCTTGGAAATTTGATAGTTGCACTCACCATTGCTACACATTGAAAGGGCAGAAATTAGAGGATACCATCAGAGCTTATTTCAACTGAGCAGTGGCTACCTCAGTGGCTTTGCTCCATTCAGTCTCTATTTCAGAAATATGTAGGTCACTACCTGGGGTAGTGTTCACACTTTCATGAAACACTATACTCTGAATTTCCACTCCAGGAAACATGCAGGTTTCAGATTGGTTATATTACAAGCCCTACTTCTCCTCATGAGTCCAAGGTCTCTAGCCTCCCTAGTCAGGAAGATTTTTCAAAAAGCTTGCTAGTGAAGACCAAAGAGTGGTACTCTATGGAGAAGCTAGAGAAGTTACAAACCATGAACTCTAGAACTTTAAGAATACCTTCCCCAGAGAGGACACTCACCCATCCTCTATGCCCTCAACTCACTTCTGTCTCATTTATATTGTCTTCGCCCCTCCTCAAATAGGTAAGGGCTATGAAGACACTCATTACTGTCTCTAACCTTCTTACAGAGACCAATGGGCTATCTTATGCCCTTATCGCTTCATTTATTACTAGTTGTCAGATAAATAGTTGGCTTTTCCTCTTGATAAAAAGGTACTGAGACAGTTGGGGCTGGTGCCACTATGTGCCCTGCAGATGCATGGATGATTTTTAATTTTTAATCTTCGGTAACCATGTAAGGCCCACTATGCACAGGTACCTGTTTTCAGGGGCAATCCAGGAGCACTGGGGAGGGTAAGTGATTTGCTCAGAGTCACACAGTATGCAAGCTGAGGTTGTGGGAATTAAATTCAGGTCTGCTGGATGTACCAAGCTCACTCACAGCTCATTGCTCTAACCTCTAGGCTATACTGGCAGCCAGGTGTGCGGATGATGCCACGTGTCACTGGTAGGTATAGTGGCATCCCCAAGGATCAAGCACATCATCATAGTATCTTAGTATAATAGTAAAAGCCATCAGAATAGGCCCCATGGTCTTTTGTGTCTGCACGGAAGCTAGCTCCCTGCTGGATCTCGCTCCTCCACCCCCCCAGCCCCAGAGGTGGCCCTCCCTGGCCTCAGCTTCCCCCTGTACCTGTCCCAACCCTTCTTGAATCCTTCCACTGTGGTCTCTTCCACCAGACTCCTGGGCAGTGCGTTCCATGGTTTCACCACCCTCTCTGTGAAGAAGTGTCTCCTGTGCTCCCCTGTACTTCCCCCTTCCAGCTCCCCTCATGCCCCGATAGTTCCCCCCTTCTTAAACCTGAACACTTTTCTGGCTCTGCCCTTATTTATCCCCTTTACACACTTGAAAGTCTCTATCATGTCCCCTCTGTCCCTCCTCTCCTCCAATGCGCACAGATTGAGTATATCCAGTCTCTCCTCATAGGTCCTACCCTCCATGCCCTGAATCATCCTGGTCACCCTCTTCTGGACCCTCTCCAGCAGTGATATGTCCCTCTTAAGATGGGATCTCCAGAACTGCACACAGTACTCAAGATGCGTCCTAACCAGAGCATTATACTGAGGGAGGATCACCTCCCTCCTCCTGGAGGTAATCCCCCTGTTTATGCAGCCCAGTATCCTGTTTGCTTTTGCTGCAGTTCTTCGACAATTCTTTGTGTTATTCATTTTGCTGTCCACCACTATCCCTAAGTCCCTCTCGCTTGATGTGACTTGCAGTGCGGTTCCCCCCAGGGTGTATGCATGTCCCGGGTTTCTGACCCCCAGATGCAGCACCCTACATTTCCCTGCATTGAACTTCAACCCCTACTTCCCTGTCCACCCCCCAGGGCAAACAGATCTCCCTGCAAGACCTCTCACTCCTCCTGCCCCTCTGCCAGTGCTCCCAGTTTTAAGTCATCTGCAAAGAGACTCAACCTACTCCTAACACCTCACCCTATGTCCAGGACATAGGAATTGAACAGGAGTCGCCCCAGGACAGAACACTGGGGGACCCCACTGATGACCCACCTGGGGGAGGAGACTATCCCTCCAACCACCACTCATTGTATTCGCCCCGTAAGCCAGTTTTCCACCCACCTGAGCAACTGTCCCCCACCCCCATCTCCCCCAGCTTTGTTAGTAGGCTGTGGGGTACCGAATCGAATGCCTTACTGAAATTCAGATAGAGGACATCCACCGGCCTATGTTGGTCCAGGGCACCCATCATCCAGTCATAAAACTCCACCAGGTTAGTCTGGCATGACCTCCCAGGAATAAAACCATACTGCCTGCCATCCAGGTTCCCCAACCTTTCCAGCTGCCCCCCCAGCCTCTCCTTGATAATGCCTCTCCATAACCTTGCCTACTGCAGATGTTAGGCTAATGGGCCTATAATTCCCCATCTCCTCTCTGGACCCCCCTCTTTGTGGATAGGCACCACATGAGCCACCTTCCAATCTTGAAGCACCCACCCTGTCATCCGGGAGATGTTGAAGAGTGAAGCCAGTGGAGCTGCCAGCACATCTGCCAGTTCCTTCAGCTCCCTTGGATGCAGCCCATCTGGCCCCGGCACCTTCTCAGTCTTTAGCGACCAGAGGGCCTCTCTCACCCTATCCGCTGTGATTTCACCCTCCCATCCCCCCTCCTCATGCATCCTCTCCTCCCCTTCTAGATACGACCCATCCCCTGCCCTAGTCTCATCCAGTCCTTCCTATAGATTCTTGCAGAATTTTGCACAGTTCTGTGGGAAACAGTTCAGTTCAATGACAGTTAATCCCTTTTGTCATGCAGGAACCTGTGACATTTTCACTACCGCTCTTTATCCTGGTGGATGCTGCTGTACACTACTGGCCCTAAAGGTTTGGGTTTCCATGAAGTCCTGTCACCTCTGGTTGAAAGACCAGAGAGTGATATTTAATGGGGAAGCTTTTCTAGAAGATCTAGAGTTACAATAAATAACTTTTCTTTCTGGAACAATATGTGGCTATATTGTACATGTGTTATCTAGTAAGAGTGCTAAGACTAAACACACACACGTGCATGCGTACACACACACACACACACACACACACACACTGCATTAGAACCTATGGGACTGAGAAAGGGAATGAATTCCTAGATTGTAGAATGATTTCTAGTACCTTCTTACTGGAACAAACTTGATAGCGATAGTGCTTTCAGATATGTAACCAAGCCAAAGAAGTATAATAGAACAATACAGGAGGACAGTAAGAACAAATGTGTAGGCTGTATAAAACTGCCACAGCTGGTTTGGATGGTGTTTATTATTATCAGAACAAAGTCTATATTAATGCGTAATGATTGATGTAACATGAACATTGACTCTGCGTGCTCTCTGTGGATCCTTCTGTGTGCATGATGTTTCATCTTAAAGGTGCTAAACTAGTTAATGCACATTTAAATAAATAATAAATAAATCAGTACACATGTCTAGTTCACTGCATTTATAGGGATCTTCCAGCTGAGCTACACAGCCATCTCTGTGGGTCACAAAGATACCAAAGATTGAACTGTCAGTGACAGCTGAAGGTGTCCAATTCCATGTTTTCTGAGTAGGAATATAGATTTTTTTGTATAGCAAAAACTCCAAAACCTACTTAGTGACTGAATGTGAAGGGTAGCCATTTGCTGTAAGAAACTGAGCTCTGGTAACCATTTTTTACCATTAGAAACTGAAGAGAAATACTGCTGGACTCTGGCCAAGCCTCTGAACACAATCAAAGCCAAGATTAGCACAATGTGATAGGGCTCTAAAAATAGAAATGTTTAATTTCGTTATGAACTCCACATGGAAGCTGAAAACTAAAATAAAAATCCAAGGTTTACTTAAATATCCGTCTCAGCTGCAGTCTTGTTTTTTGTATATTAATTCTGTAAGTACTGTAGATCTTGAAAATGATTATCATTCTACACCACTTAAGGCCCAATAAGCAAAAACCTCTGTACACCTACCCCAATGCATGGGGAGAGCCAGGACACACAGTGGCCCCTCATCATAGACGAGGAGGTCTATTTGCTTCCAAAGAACAGAATGTGCCACCTTTGGAATGTAATTTGACCTGATATGTGGATCTATGTGAACTGTCATGTCAGCATCCACTAAGGGGTAATGACTGCACTCTGCAATAATCAGCAGTTCAAGTTGCGCACTGTGGAAGTGGCTGGAAGATTGCATAGCGTATGCCAAGGGACCCTGTCATAAGTCCTACACAGCTCCTATAGTGTAGTATTCCTACCCATTTGTAGGCTCAAACAGCAATTGCTTCCAGCTTTCCAGTGAGGGCTGGGAGGCAAGTTAGAGACATATATATTTCTTTAATTACTCAATAGTTTTATGGGAATACAGCAGTCCAGGTGGACCTTTCTATGCCACAGTCCTCTTCTCACTTAGAACAGGAGATCCACTTGGCAGCTGACTCTGCACCCTGTCAATTCCTTGCTGCAGTAGTGTTTCTTGAAAGTGTGAACACTACTCTTTCTCTTTCACCTTCTAGCGCTGTTCTTAATCTCCCTCTAACTTATCTACCCTTTGCATCTCGGTGATGGCTGATGCCACTGTTTATGGTTTGTAAAATGGTTTTGGATAATGAGTATACAAAACACATTATATAAAACCTAATTCCTTTAACTTAGGCACTGTATTGAGACAAACGTAGAGATATTGGGCATGATTCTCAAAGAAGCCTTAGACTCATGCACCGTTTTGCAAAACACAGCTTACAATTCAAAGCACATTGCGCAATGCACCACATTCACAAAAATGCACCCCTTGAGCCAAAGGTGCGATGTATGATGTAAGGATGCACAGTGCACCATACGAATAATGCATGTGGATACAACATTGCAGTCAGTGCCAGGATGCCAAGGCACCAGCATGGATGAGGCACAAATGATGCAGCATGTAGGAAGGAGGCAGACAGAAGGGAGACACACCAGAAAGAAACACTTTACCAAGACAGTGAAAGATATCCTGATTGAGGAGGTACAGGGTCAGGTAAGTGTGAAGGGGTAGCACTGGGGAACAGGGTAACACGTTAAAACTGTGTACCACTGGAAGTGAACATCTGAAATGCCACCCAACGGGTAGGCCTGCTACTGTCCCAAGGTAGGGATCAGGAGCTAAGAGCCCTTCTGCAGCAGGCCTGGGAAAATGTGGCCACAAAGGTGAATGCAGTAGCCCCTTGAAGGCAAAGCATATGTGAGCTGCAGAAGTGCTACCATAACCTCTGAAAAAGGTGCAAGGAGAAGGCAGCACACAACAGATGCTGCACCAGTGGAATAGGTGGGGACCCAAGCCAAATATGACCACTCACCAGCCAGGAGGAATGTGTGGCCATGCAGCTAAGGGCATGCAGCATTGAGAGGGCTACAGAGCTTGACCTATTCCAGCTGCAACATGCACAAGGTAGGAATATGCCAGGCAAGCAGCGGTTGATGTCACTAGCCAACCACCATCAGTGGTGGTGGCACACAGTGCCAAACTAAGCATAGCATGACCACAATAGAGACACACTGAGATGGCTAGCACCAGATCTACTAACCATGCAAGTATCTCTGTGTCCCCTGCAGGAACTGTCCATGATGAGGCCAGAACCCAACCCACTAAGACAGACATGGCCAGGCAAGTGCTGCCCCAGAAAGTGTATGAGGCTGACACAGACCAGGAATCCATAGATGGGTCGGATGGCATGGGGATTCAACAGAGGCAGGCACAGCTACCACTGACTGCCACACTTCTACTGACAGTGTGCAGCACAGCAACAATGGGGTACCCCACAGCAGGGCCAGCACTGACCACTGGAACGGAAACCACTAGTGAGGGGGAGGATGCTGGGCAGGAGGACAGTAGACAGGCTGGCAGCATGGTATCATTAATAAGGCAGGCATTGTTCCCACCTACACTACCACTGGATCCAGGGCTGGACCCAGAGCTGGATGAAGAACTGAGCAGATACTGCCAGGATGTCATGTACACACAGAAGGCAACACAGAGGGAGTTGGCGGGCATCCATGCATCTGTACAAGAGCACAACACAGCCAATGTGGCCCAATTGTGCCATCTGCAGGGGGCTGTTACAGACATCCATGATGCCATATATGCTGTAATTTGGAAGGGTGCAGGACAACATGCAAATGTAGGGGCCATCACGCAAGACAAACACCACTGTGCACAGCAGCAGACAGATGTCTCAGAGTGACTCACGCTGGTGATAGAATGCTCCAGTGCACTAAAGGTGACCCAGACAGATGCCATCACCACAATGGCAAGTGCCCTCCATTGCCCAGTGCATGTGGCAGACCATGGGATACATATCACCAGTCTAAAGCATATCAGAGCCACATATGTACAGTACTGATGGGACCGAGCACCATGCAGACTCGCACAATGCCACACAACACGCACAGGGCTGCTGTGCACATTTGGAACAGCCACATGTAGGACAGGAAAATCCAGCTGATGCAGAACCCCCACAGGCTGACAACAGCATAGTAGCATCCATGCACTGTGGCATGCACACAGAGTTGCACTCATCAATGATAGGCAGCAGTCCATGGGACAAGCAGATGGGACATGGGATTGGTAACAACACCATGGATGTGGTGGACAGTGATGAAGGTGAAGAAGGCCCACAGGGTCTAATGCAACCAGTGATCCACCATGGTGATGTCAGCACAGTACAGGACATGGGCACACAGGAGACCACATTACTGGACAGCTTAGGCAACACAGTGTCTGCCATACAGCTGGTGCCAGCACAACAGGCCATGGCACAATGCAGACACAGTATCTGAAAAATGACAGTCAGCATGGGTGTAGGCAAGGACAAGGAGGGAGCAGCACCAAGGGAAACAACACCCACAGCACAACCCTTGACACAGGCAACACCACAACAGAAATGGGCCAGAATGTCCAAGGACAATGTTGGCAGTGAAGGGACAGTCACTGGAACACATACCCTAGGCTTACAGACAGCACCCCCAAGGTCGCAGAGGTCAAAGGCACATGCCCAACAGCCATCGGCAGGGATCAATAGCACTGTTGGAACATGGCTGGATGCACAGGGTACCATCAACGGGATACAGCAGGCAGCATGGTCACAGCACAGGCATCATACAACCAGAATGAATGACACACATACTGACAACCCACTTGCCACCTAAACAGAGACTAGGAACCCCATATCATTCAGTAGCAGCTGTCACACACCCACCCATGTCATACCACAACAGCCACACAGAATCCACATGTAGAGCATCCCCAGCAGCCTAAACATACCACAGGTTGATTGGGACATGCAACTGTGCTGGATAGTACACCCAGACCTGCTAGCACCCAATAGCAAAGACACACCAACAGAGGTGGCAAGCACTGGAACCAGTGCACCACGTACAGCACGGTACACATGGTTCTATAACACACACTGCCACACATGGGCATGCAGTGGCACACATCAAACAGGACCGCATGTGGTACGCGCAAAGCACATTGGCTATGATGGTTTCCCAAACAAATGCTTGAAGGATGAGTGACAGATACTTGAACAAAGGATAAAAAACATAAACTTTAATGGAATATGAACACAAAACATTAACAACAACGGTGCATGGAGGTTACATAACTATTGAGCATGAACAACAGTAGTATAAAACAGATATTCCAAAACAACGAACATAGTAAACAACCACGTGGGATAAACAAATGGATCACTGTCCACTAAAGCTGTCCAGATAGGACAGCAGGTCTGATATGGCAGCACACAGCATATCAATGTGATCCACGACTGGCCAGATGCATGTGCTTAGGCTCCTTGCAAAGGCCTGTATGTCCTGAGTGTGTGGGGCATCCAGCATTGCCCCCACAGCAGCAAGATTGCATTCTGCAGGTGACACACCCTGTGGCTTATGTTCCCCTTGGCCAATACCAGTCCCGTTCACGTTCTGTACTGTCTCTTCATTGACCAGTTCATCACTCTCCTGTTCATCCAGGTCCTGTGGCCTCTCAGCAGGTATTGTTTGTGCAGTATCATCAGCATCTGCATATTCAGGTACATTGACATCCACTGCATGTCCCTCTCTTTTGCCTGGGTGTCCACCTGTACCCTATCTTGCATGGCAGTCGCCTGTGCCTGAGTCTACTGAGCATGTCTGGGGGTCCTTTCCACATACATCCTTGCCTCTGTTCTCTTCAGGCAATGCATGACCCTCTCCAGGGCACATTAATGGGCATCGCAGGCTGGTTGATGTCTCTATGCTCCCCCTCTGGCACCTGCAACACAAGTGTCAGAATGGTGTGTCCATGCAGAACAAGGTGACACTTGCATGATTGACTGCCTAATAGTCATGTGAGGTACAGCACACAAATGATCAATCATATGATACATGACATGTACATGCTGATGGGGCATGACTGGGACACCAATCTGACATGCCAAGACTGGTTACGAGTACCATCTGTATCCTGGGGTCCATAGTGGGGCACACACTATGCCCAGGTGACAACCCCATGGTGAGCAGCATAGCCAATGTTGCTGTGTCAGGGATAGATGTTACCATCACCGTGTTCAGCACTGCCTGTTTAATTGTTGTTAAGATGTTATTTGTCTATGTGAACTCATTTGAACTTGTAAAAATGTTTTTTAACCAATGAAATTGAAGATCATCTGGAACCATGTCACTGTGATGTCATGTGATGAGTATATTTAGCAGTTTATTTTTTTAATAATGCCTTAGCCTTTAATAAAGGATGCGTGCCATCCAAAACCCATCAGGTGGACATAGCCTGTGTATTTTTTATTTTTTTTAAATAAAATGTTTTAATCTTGTTGGAGACTGGTACCATTGCATGTGAAGTGGTGAGTGCCTGACTTTGGAATGGAAACGCACTAAACATGTACTTGCTGGAGGCCAGATGAGAGAGGGAGCTACGATAGAGATCTTCAAGTTTCCGAAAGGAAGGAACAAGGTAAACTGCAAGGAATCATTTAGCATAAGTAGCAGATAAAGAACACAGGGGCATGAGTGGAAACCAACAGTTGGGTGAAGGGGGGATTCAAGAGGGAAGTGAGAAAGTTTTATTTTACAGAAAGGGTGGTGGAACAGTGAAACAATCTGCCAGCTGATGTGGAGGGCGTCACAACTATCAATGGTTTCAGACACGGCTGGGACAGCGTGAAGGGCTTAGTGGTTGCTCAGTGTGATAGCTGTAGGGTGGGGAGCATGGGGGTGGATAGTATGGATTAGAACCCTGTATGGACAATAGGTCCTGGGTTTGTAAAGGTTTTTTGGGAGACTGGATGGACCAGTGGTCTTTTGCTGACATCACTATGTTCCTTATTTCTATGTTTATTTGGACTGAGGGCAAAGGCTGTCTCCAGGAACAAAATATTAAAGGACATCGTGACAGGAAAGTACAAGGACTGCTAATTGCCCACTGCAGGACTACAAGTAAGATGGCTACCCAGGTATTCAATTAAGGTCAGTGCTACTTCTACTACAGACAGAGACACAGAGAGAGTTAGTTAAGTGACTTGCTCATATCCACACAGTAAATAAGTGGTGGCGGTTGGATTCAATCCTGAGTCTACAGGTTCACAGCTAACTCTATGCTTCAGTCATTTTATTACACTGCCTCCTATTTCACAGACATCAAGAAGAATGCACCTTACAGAATTATCAAAGCGATACACTGCAGTGTCATTTGCCATAATCTAAACCAGGTGACAAGAAAGCCATTATGCTGTATTTCATGGTGAGGCTAGCCAACAATAGCACAGAATTACATAGGTGACACAACATAAGTGGAGAACAGATGGACTCGGAGGTATGACAAAAAATAACTTCAGACAGCAAAAGTACTTTAAATGGACACTGTCAACCTATTTTTCATCATATTATTTTTAGTTAAAAGCTACATTTTATGACTGCTTACCTTCTTTAAAATTCATTAATGTTGCTGTTTGTTTTGTCTGTCTCCTTGTTTTGTAGAACTGAAATACATGCTAATGTATATTTATAAACAGCCTTGTGTTGTTTACAGTCTTGGATCTGTTCTTACTGCATACTTCCTGAGCAACAGAAACACACTCAAACAGGCAGTAGCCTCCTGAACTCCCAATGTGTCACGAGTGGCTAGATTGTGTTGGGGTGTTCCCAAGTCCAGGAAAAATGCAGTTGGAGATGATCAAGGAATGTAAACGAACCTGTGTTTGTGTGGTAACAGCAGTATGGTGGGCAGTCTGTTTTTCACTTTTTTAAAGAAAATAAGAATCAGAATCAAACTACCAGCTGCATGAGCAGTCTCTACAGAATGTGAACAGTCATAACATGTTTTTTAAACTAGGGACACCTTGATGCCCAAGGGGGTTGACAGTTTCCCTTTAAAATTAAAACTGGAACCAAATGATTTGAACTGCGGGTTAAAGAAAGGGGTAGAGTAGGATGAGGGAGACACCCCAAAAAAGAGAGAGAGAAAAGACACGGTCCCCGCCTGGACACTTAAACAGGTCAGACCCAGCAGTAGGGAAATGCATGTGGTGGTGGTGATTGGGGGGGGGGGAGAGTGCAAAACAAATTGCAAAAAAGAAAACCATGAAATGAAGGAGAAAATAAAAAAAATGTGCATTGGTACTTGCCCTCTCTGCCAGGATAGGGGTGAAGAATGAAAATAAAATCAGGTGAAGAACTTGCAAAATAAAAATGAAAAACAAATATTGTGGAAAGAAATAAAATGCAAAGTAGAGCATATAAGCAAGTTACAACCAGTGAGCATGGAAGGGACAGGGAGATAAAATAAAAACAAACAAAAGAAAATAAACAAAAAAAAACAAAGCAAAAACTGGCTCTGATGTTTAAATCTGAGTTGTCTGGAAGGCAAGCTCTCAGGCCAGTCTCAACAAGAAACGATATCAAAATAAGATATTACAAAAAGGAGAGGATGATTGCTCTACTAACACTACATTAATCACTACAGATTTGTCCACTGAGCAGAAGGAAGTTAGCGAAACATTTGTTTCTGACAGTGGAAGTGCGCCTAGTCATTCATGCAGTCAGATGATCAGTTGGGCCAATACACAGCCACAAGTTGTGGTGGTGCGATATTGGGGCACACAAGACATCCCCATTCCACCCCCACACCTTACAGATATGCACAAAAACATCGTGGCATCCTCATTACCCTGGCTGCTCCCATCCCTTTCCCACTGTCAGTGGAATGCACATTGCACCAGCACAGTGAAAGGCTTGTGACCCCATATGGTACAGCCCAAAGTGACGCACATTCAAACAGCGGCACACTGTGGTTGTTGTGCATCAGGACCAGAAGACTAAAGTATGTATGCCTGGTAGTGAAACTATGGAGGCTACCAGTGTAGTGTGGAATAACTTTCCTATTGATTTGAACAACATGTGCAATGCAAATTAATGTTTGATGTACAATACAAAGAGTACTAGCAAAGGCAGGCACTGTCGCAGCCTTCATATGTTGACTTTGACAAGGAAGGCACCTAAATGGAAGCCATCTGTAAGTGAAGGGACAGTTAAAACACAGTTGGTAGTGAAAGGATGTGGCAGCATGCAGTGGCACAGCCCTGATACCATACAATCTCAAAAACATTTGGTTGCATAAAATATTTTCAAGTTATCGCCCCTTAAAGAAAATGATATGCATTTTTTTTATCACATGGACCACTCATCTGCTAGTTCTGTTGAACAATTCTAACACTGGATTTGCATTCTTGTTTATATCTTATTGTTACTGTATATGTTCAGCGGAAAATATGTGCCACACAATGCAGTTTACATCATTCTCTAGACACATCATGAACAAAGAATCAAAATAACATCATTTAATGAAATTGTATGTTAGTAAGCAGATCCTGTCTATGTTAGTCCAAGTCCTTTAGATGCTGATAGAGATTATAGAGTCAAAGTGGATTATTGAAATTAGATCAAATAAAAAAGAGAACCAACTAAGAGCTACAGTATACTTTATGTATTTCACCAAATACATTGCTACATGCATTCCAAAAGATTAAATGACATAGCTGTAAAAGTTTACTTTAATAGAAACGTCAGGACTCCTCCTTACCTGCCACCCATCATTGGACTATGGGACAACAGGACAATAATGCCTATTCAGCCTTTTACCAGTGTGTATAGGCTCTTACTTAACAAAGGCAACTTTTATTTACATTAAAGCAGCAGTGCAATGACAAATATTTTTTTCCCAAAAGCTATAGTAGTTTCATCTATAATGAATAAAAATGCTAACATACCTGTCAAATGTACTTTCTTGCTACCTCCTAAGCTGCACAAAATGAGTTTTTTTTCTCAGTTCTACCCTTGCAGTCTGCAATACAATTTCTAAGCCGAGTATGTTGGCCCTCTTTTTTTCTTGAGACAAAAACTACATTAAAATATGTATAACATACTCAGATTTTGGTGGAACTAGAAATGTTTACCAACAAGCAAGGCTGGAAGATGCCTGGAATCTTTTATACTGAAAGAGGTAGGGTAAATTGCTTCACCCAATTATGCCACACTTCTGCTTTAAACTTGCTTTGCAGGCAGTTGGGATATTTTTCCAGAAAAAGGTACCATATCTGGAATATTGTGATCAGATCTGGACTCCACAGTATATAGGCGACATTAAAAAAAATTGAAAGGAAACAAAGAAGAGTATCAAACAAAAAAATCAAGTGTATGGAAGGTCTATCATATGACATGAGACTGAATAGACTGTGGGCCAGATATTCCAAACTTTGCCCGGGGCTAAATTAGCACTGCCCGGCAGGCAAACTTAGCCTGGAGCAAAAAGCAAGCTATATTCAAAAAGAATAGCCCGGGGCGAGACCAACTGAATATAGCAAGCAAAGGAAGCCGGGCAAACAAGGCTAGGAGTGCAGGGCAAAAATAGCCCAGGAATCAAACAGCACTGAATATAGCAACAGGAAAGTGCTCACTGCTACTGCAGCTCATTAGACCCTGGAGAAAGTCAGTGTTGCAGGTGGAGAACATTGTGTGTGATTGCACAGAGATGTCTGACATCTACTGCAAACAACAATGTAAGCCACACACTGCAGAACTGTGCTATGCTGAAGTGAGGTTTGCCCAGGGCTAACCTTAGTACACAGTGCTAACACATCAGCCTGGTGCAAACTGGTTAGCCCAGGGCAAATGGGAGCTATATTTAAAGCTATCAAATGAACCTACTTAGGTAATCTGTGGGCAAACAGGTACATTTGCATCTCATTAAGTGCTGCTTAGCAAAAATTACCATGCAGTTTGCCCGGTGCTACTGCATGGAGCACAAAGCTCCGCCTTTTGGTTGGAATGGAAGTACAGGCTGGACGCTGCAGGCCAAGGCATACCCACAGCATCCCCTGTTGGTCGGAATAGAAGTACAGACCAGAAGCAGCAGGAACTGTGTGCTGCCAGGCACAGTCAGTGCATACATACCTCACAACCCCTTGCCTCCTGAATCAGGGACAAGGCTTAAACAAATCAGGGACAAAGGCCCAAATCCAGGGACACAGTTTCAAAATTGATGATATCCACTCAGGAAGCTGGCAGAATAAGGGACTCGGTGCAGAATATATTTCCTGAAGACTAAGAAGTCTGCACCTTTATTGGTTGACATAGGTGTATTCTTACAATTCCCACTGTTTAGTCATGGGAACACACATATTAGGAGGGACAGAGTAAACGTTTGAGGTGAAATCAGGGACAGTTGAGAGGTATGCTGTTCTTTCACATAAACACATGTTGCATGAGGGACAGAGGAACATGTGGAGGCTAAATCAGGGACCTCCCTGAAAAGCAGAGACAGTCAGGCCGTATGGGTGCATACAACACACCCATGCATATGTGTGCCTGATACACACAAGTGACCCTGGTAGTCCAGTGGTCCCCTCACCCCCCCCCAGCACGACTCCCCACCCATTCACAATAAATTCAAAATTAATTTCCCTGGAAGTCTAGTGGTCCTCCAACCCCGCATGACTCCCGTACCATTCACAATAAAATTAAAATTAATTTCCTTGGTAGTAGTGGTCCCCCACCCCACAGCATGACTCCCACCGTTCACAATAAATTCAAAATTAATTTCCCTATTAGTCTAGTGGTCCCCCCACCCCTCTGCATGACTCCGACCCATTCACAATAGAATTACAATTAATTTCCCTGGTAGTCTAGTGGACCCCACCCCCACATGACTCCTCGACCCATTCATAATAAACGTAAAATTAAATTCCCTGGTAATCTAGTGTTCCCCCACCCCCTGCATGACTCCTGAACCATTAATAATAAAAGTAAACTTAATTTCCTGTAGTCTAGTGGTCCCCCACCCCTGCATGAATCCTGACCTGTTTGCAATAAAATTAAAGTCATTTCCCTGGTAGTCTAGTGGTCCCCCCACTCCCCAGCATGAATCCCGACCCCATGCACCATAAAAAACAGACTGTTCCCTGTTAGTCTAGTGGTCCCCCCACCTGGCAGTGATGGTATGGTATTTTTTCAGATTTGGATCTCACATGTGAGAGCAGTTATTTTATCACACATAGTGTATGTTATCATCCCAATAAAGCAGCCAGACTCAGGGGCATAGGGTGGTCCACAAATTAATGGTGCATGTGATGTCTAAATTATTTTCTGTATAATACAGCATCATTTTTTGCTGTTTGACAAAATTCTAGTTTGTGTACTGTATGTGAAATCTGACCATAGCAAGACAAGAGCAGTTGTGAAAGGCCCATTGTATAAGACAACCTTAAGAAGGAAGTAATATTTTCATCTGAATAGCTCAGCCCCAATTCATCTTGAGATCAAAACGCAGGGTGTGGCTGACTGCTTCATTGTGTTAAATAACATCCAAGAGGAAGTGGCTTTTCGAGCAGCCATTGGCACTATAGTATCAAGATGGAGGCATAACCCTCAAATTAGGTCTGAAATCAGCTTTGGCCAATCAGATAACTCTGATACAAGGGACATGAGGTCACAGATTCTAAACTCCACTACAACTCTGGAGAGGGAAGGGGTTAAAATGGATTGTCACAATAGGTTCCTTCATCTTTCACTGGGATTTTTGTATGAACAATTCAAGGCAGGAGCAGAACTACAGGGGGCAGGTACCCACCCTGGTACCTCAGTCTATGGAGTGGCACCCCTCTGAGTGGTTGAACAATAAATAGCAGGAGCCGCAGCAGTGAAATCCTCTGTTACTGTTAGTGTGGCAAGAAACACACTTGTGCCTCCAAGTTGACAGTCATACCCCTCCACCCCCCCCGCCAAAACTGTGAGAGACAAGAGAGAGACTAGATTAAGAGAACTCTGGGCTCAGGAGGATCGCAAATCTAGATACACAGGTTTTCTGTATTTGTAGACACGTGCCTGGATTCATGGAATTTGATAGGCTGGGCAGATTTTCAAATATTCCAATGGTGCCAGATGGAACTCTTGTTTGGTCACAGAATTTTATCTCCATAATCAAAGTGCCTTTGTAACATGACAATATTAATTATGCCCAGAAGAAGTAAATTGATTGGTTGCAACCGAACACAAGATACAAGCTGGACAAGGCATTAATTCCCATGTAATGCCCGCTCCAACTTCCATAATGCCATGTCCAGCTTCTATTATCTGCTCAGGAGCGAGCTTACTAAAGCACTCAGCAGTTCCCTATAGGTGGCGCTTTACACCGAAGTGTGCTTTGTAAGCGGCTCTGTAGTAGAATGCAGCAAGTGTTAGTACTATTCAGATTAAGTAGCAAATGGGAAAAGGGCACACAAACAAAAGAAAGACAAACCCTGCGATTACCTGTAAGTGAAGTACAGGCAGATGTACCATGGAACTCCCTCAATGGAGTGAGCAATCTCAGTGTCCACAGTAACACAGGGAAAAAAGCGTGCAATAATGGCTGAGTTTCTAAATTTGTGCATAACAGTACCGATAACTGAGACAGTACAGAGGCAGAAAAAAATGGAAATCTGTCAAGCCAGTAATGCATTGTGGAGAGAGTACTAATATTTGTAAACACTGATATGTAAATATTTGCACTTCACCCATGATGCATTAGAGAATAAAAACAGAAAATGAAGGAAACAAGTGAACACAGCACTGCTTAAGTAGCCAGACTTAAATGTTCAGTAATGTTTCTGTGGTGTTCATTCGAAAATATCACGATAAAAAGAGTGTGAAAACAGCAGTCACAATATTAATGGACATGGAGTACTGAACGTGCATGCGCACAGCCGCTGATACACACAGCCTATCTTTTCTGTCAAAAGTGCTTACTTCAACAGCATAAAATATTGAATTTAGCAATATTGTGAGTTGTTGATTTGTATCCCACATGTACTTGACTCATAAAATTATTCACTTTGCGCTTGCCATGTTACAAGCACATTAATCCACTCCAAAGTCAGGCTCAACTAGGAAATTAATGTCTAGTTGGTAAAGTAAAGTAAAAATGTATTTATATAAAGCACCCTTCCTGGGCTCAGGGCACTTTTACAGTATTCCATGCAGCAACAATACAATACAGTTTAAAATCAGTAAAACTAATAACAAAAACAATACCAACCATTCACCAAATCCCTGGTTAAATAGAAAAGCTTTCAGAGATTTTTTAAAGCCTTCTACGGTCAGGCTATCTCATATCTTGCGAGGTAGAGAATTCCACAGGGTAGGTGCCATAAAGGCAAATGATCTTCTTCCAGACATTTTTAGGGATACCCTGGGAATCTCTAGCAATCCTTCATCCGAGGATCGGAGTAAGCGGGAGGGGCAGTAAGACAACAGGAGTTCTTTCAGGTAGTGAGGTCCCAAGTCGTGTAGAGCCTTATAGGTCAGCAATGCGACCTTGAAGGTGATCCGCCACTGTATAGGCAGCCATTGCAGTTCACACAGCACAGGTGTTATATGACTGGATCTAGAGATTCCAGTGAACAACCCGACCGTCGCATTCTGCACTAGCTGCAAGCGGCGGATATCCACCCCCGGCAGCCCTAGATAGAGGGCGTTGCAGTACTCAAAATGACTGGTAACAAAAGCGTGGACCAAGGTAGGAAGATATTCGGGTGGGACCAGGTGCTTCACCTGGGCTATATTCCTTAGATGGAAAAAGGAAGACTTGACTACAGCCGACACCTGTGCCCTCAGGTTCAGCCCCATATCAAATACCATGCCCAGGTTATGCACCTGGCAAGAGGCCATAAGCAGGACCCCCCAAGATATAAACCTGAGGGTTTCCCCACCCATACCCCTGTTATCCTAAAACCAGGGTTCACCACCAATACCTCTGTTTGACTTGAATTCAACCGAAGCCAACTAGTACTCATCCAATCCTGTATCTCCAGCAGGCAGTTATTAAACACTGATAGAATCAGACTCCTGTTTAGGCACAAAAGACAGGTAAAGCTGAGAATCATCAGCATAACAATGAAAACTGAGCCCATACTGTCTAATAATATCCCCCAATGGAAGTATATACACCGCAAATAACATGGGGGACAGCACAGAGCCCTGTGGAACCCCACAGGGCAGCCAGTGAGGGGCCAAGGAATAAATCCCCGACACCACTCTCTGTGATCTGCCCTCAAGGAAAGAGCGAAATCAACTGTGGGCTGCTCCCTTCAGTCCACAGAAAAACTACAGGTGCTTGAGCAACACCGCATGATCCACAGTGTCAAATGTTGGTGAAAGATCAAGGAGAACCAAAATGGAATGAGCTCTCCTATCTCTCGCCATCAGGAGATCATTTAGTACCCGCACAAGAGCCATCTCAGTGCTGTACCATTTCCTGAAGCCAGACTGGAGAGGATCATAGATATTGTGCCTGGTCAAATGATCCTCCAGCTGCAGAGCGACCACCTTCTCAATAACTTTCCCTACAAAGGGCAAGCTAAAGACTGGTCTGTAGTTTGCTGGCAGTCGGGATCAAGACAGGGTTTTTTCCAAAGGGGACGTACTACCACATCCTTTAAGGGATCTGGAAAGATCCGTCTCTCTAATGAAACCGCCACTACCCCAGCCAGGACCGGGCTGATGACCTCTATACACCCCACTAATAGGTGAGTAGGAGCCCAGATCCAAACTACAGTAGGTAGGTCGCAAAGTCTGGACGATCCTCACTATATCTATGACTGCCGGATGGCTAAAGGTGAACTAAGTCAACTGGGCATTAGTACCACCCAATTGATCAGTGCAAGGCCCAATGGGAAGGTACTGGCTGATCTCATCCCTTATGGTGAATACCTTATCTGTGAAGAATTTTGCAAACTCCTCTCACTGTATTTGTGACAGCGCTCGACCGGCATGTAGACAGGCTGGATTGCACAGTCTGTCCACAGTCTTGAAGAGCTGGGCTGGTCTATTCCTCACTGTAGCAATTTCCCTGGACAGGAACTCTGCCTTCTTATGGGAAATTGCTGATTGGTTAATCCTATAATGATCTAGCAATCTAAGCCTATCTACCTCCAGGCAAGATTTCCGCTAGCGTCTTTCCAATCTTCGCCCCTGCCTCTTCAATTCATGGATCTCCCCACTAAACCAGGGGGGCCCCCTGGGTGAAAAGTAAAGGGACAAACACAAATTGGAGCAATGACATCCAAGGCCCCTACCACAGCCCTATTATAGGCCAGGACAGGGGGCCCTGGGTCAGTGTTATCCATTGGAAATCCCGAGAAGTCCAGCTCTGTCATTAGGCCTTCTGAGGTAGTCCTTTCAAAGGACAGAGCTGCACTAACTCCTTAGGAGCAGGCCTATTTCGGGGGGCTGCGGAACTGAACCTCAGGGCGTGATGGTCAGACCAACCGATTGGCTCCACCTTTACATCAGAGATCTCCATCCCCAGATGGAACACCAAGTCCAATGTGTTCCCTCCCTCGTGAGTTGCAGAGGTAATAACCCATGACAGGCCCAATGAATCCATCAGTTGGAAGAGGTTTTGTCCAAATGGCCAGAGTTCATCGTTAACCCAGGCATTGAAGTCCCCAAGAATTAACCATTTGGGAGACTCCAATACCATCTCAGCGATGAAGTCTGCAACCTCCTTCAGGAACTACCTCCCATCACCTGATGGACGGTAGATGAGAAGGGTCCTGTAGCCTGCACTTGCACCCACAATACACTCAAAGAAGGTGCATCTAACTGGTACCTCCCTGAGATCCAGTTCCTGTCTAAAACAGACTGCAACCCTCCCCGCCCCTACAGTCCACTCTCGGGTGGTGAATCACTGAGAACCCAGTCGGAAAATCAGACTCCAAAATAGGGCCCACATTTTCATCCAGCCAGGTCTCAGTGATGCAAGCCAGGTTGACAGAGGCGACAAGATCAGCAACCACTGTGGTCTTATTCCTAATTGACCTTGCATTGCTTAACACTGCCCGAAAGGGACGAGAGTCCAATGATGGCCCCAGTTCCTGCCTGACAAAGTCAGAGCCCTTGGGTATGGGCACAAGGCAAGGATAACCTTGCTCCTGTGTCCATTTCACCCCAGGGCATCTCCTGGTTCTCACTGTCTCTATCCACCCACTCCTCTCCCATCCCCTCCAAGAGTTCCAGGATCCCCGGCTCCTTCTGCTCCTTCATCTTAGGATGCCGAAAGCTCGACATCTATTATAGACTTCTGAAGGAAGCGGAGGATGTTCAAAGGGGCAAATATCCCTGAGTCTTGAGGAGGGGTACTGTCTGACTTTATCCCTGACACCCCAGTACATATTTCAAACACTCCAACAGCCCAATAATCATTCACAACCCCACACATTCAATACCCTTCCATCCCCCTTAACTTAAAACATGTAATAATTTAAACCCAAGAGACTCTATATTACTATAATGTCCAAAAAATGTTCCCTTTAAGTCTCTTATTAGTGACCTCGGTTTTATTTCTCCACACTTCCCCCCACAGTGCTCTCACCACTGCAGGAAAAAAGGGGGGCTTTTAAAAAACACCAATCCACCTCTCACATGGAGGTATATCTCGAGAAACAGATGTTTCAGACCCAAAATATTGGTCACAGTCAGCAAGATTTCTCACTAAATTACCCAAGTCTTTTCCTCCACTTAACTTGCAATGGAGGGGGGAAGCTCCCACCTACTGCTCCTCCACAAAATTTGTCCAGAAACAGTGGCCCTCTCACTACCACACTATTAACTTCCACGGTATATCAAAGCAATAAGGAAACAATCACTCTCACTGCCTTTCCATACAATTATATGAACTCCAGTGTAAATTTGTGAAAGAAGGATTCGATATAAAATTGCCCCAGATCATTGGCCTCTAGAGATCTTCCTCCTCCTTGAGAAAATGGATCCTCCATAATGAAATAAGTTCGCCCCGGCTTCCCCAAAGCGGATGCCTGAACTTAAAGAACCTACCCTCACTTAACCACCAGAGCCACCCAGCCTTAGACAAAGCGGCCCACAGTGATCACAGGGAACAAGAACGATGCCCACCCTTCAATTGGCACCCCCAATTCCCATGGGGAGGTCCCAGAACAGACACGCACCTCAGGGTCAGCCGATTAGGCCAACCAGTCCAACGGCAATCCTTCTCGATACCGGCCAACTCAACAGTAGCAAAAACATACTCACTGGTCAATATAGACTTGGGTCCTGGCCAGAGATCTCTTTAGCCACTCTGAGTCACCAAATATTACTCCAAAGCCAGTTTCCCAATAATCCAACTCCAACTTCCTCAGCAATAGTCCAGTTCTAACACGGTCTCACAGTAAACCCAGGAAATCTCAATAGAAGCTCCACCAGTTGGTAAATTACTCTGTTGCAAAAAAGCCCAATGTAACAGACAGGGGCTAATCTTAAAGGTAGCAAAAAAGGTGGCAAGAGTTATCCTTTGTTCTTTGTAAGCTTTCAAAAGCTATTAGCCAAAGGGATACAAACACTCTACTGCAATTTTCTTACCTTTTTATGCTTCCATAAGTCCTGCAATTTAGCATTTTTTAGCATTTAGCTAACACATTCTGTCTTAGATCATAAACCGGCAATAAAACATCAACTAAAATAAAATAAAACACTTAAAACACACAGCCACTACTGGCTTTTCTGACGGCTGGCCCAGTGTGGCCGCCATCTTGCTGAGACCTCTTGTGGTTGGTGGTTGGAGGCACTCAGCCTCCCAACCAGACATTAATTCCCTAGTAGAGCCCTCCTTTGTCATGGATTAATGCTTACTAAAACTCACTACCATTGCAGCACAAGCCCTTAACCGATGCCTGCCAAATGTACAGGTGCTCTGCCTCTTATCCTCTCTGCTTACATTACCTGCTCAATTACAGAGACTACAGAGGACCTGACTGACTCTCCTGACTGCAAAAAATAGTTTTTGGGCTGCTTAAAAAATGACTTTAAAAGGAAGAAAAAAACTGTGCAGACTTGCATAAACTACTGGCACAAGGGGAAGTTGGATGCAGTGATATTTAGGATAAAATCACAAATCGACACTAGAATATACATAAAAAGGCTTATTTATTCTAAATTTCAGATGAAGTACAAATGTGCAAACAAAAATTTCTCGACACAAATGCAGCAAGCAGACAGTCAAAATACTGACCACAGATGGTGTCAGCCACTTGTTTCGCTTCATGCTTTAAAGTCTTAGTATTCACATTTGAACCTTATTGGAATAAAGCAAACCTTTATATACGTGTGTGTGTGATGTGGAGAGGGCTTGTGTGTGTATGTGGGGGAGCTGGCTGTGTGGGACAGAAGGTGCTTGCCGTGCATATAGGGGAGGCGGGGGAACTGGCTGTGTGTGTGGGGGTGAGGATTCTGGAAATGTGCTTGAGGTGGGAGGAGCTGGCTGTGTTGGGGAGGGGAGCTGGCTCTGTGTTTAGGGGGTCTTGCCATGGGTCGGGGAGGAGCTTGCCATGGGTGTGTTCTTGGGGGGGGGGTTGCTGGCTATGTGTTGGGAGCAGTGCATACAGTAGCTAGGAAGTCAAAGCTTACTGAATTGTGGAGATGGCTGTGTTTCTGAGGAGCTATGTTTATAGGGTTAGTTAATTGTGTTGGAGGGGGGAGCTGATTGTGTGTGTTGAGAGCTGTGCTAGGAATTTTGAGCCTGTTGAACTGGGGAGATGGCTGTGTTATTAGTGGAGTGCTGGTTGTGTTGTGAGGAGAACTGGTGATATGTTGGGGCTGGATAGGTGATGTGGGAGCTGGCTTTTCCCCTCTAAGGGAAAAAGGAGGTTAAAATGCACTTTGGCATTTGGTTAAATGAAATAGCACTAAGTGATGTCGGTGGCACAAATAAAGCCTGTAATACTGAGGAATATAAAGACATTAAGTAGTAAATATGCATGTTTTTTGGATTATAGGTAAAATGGAATTTATTCTGCATAAAAAACAAAGCAAGGAAACGCAGTTTAAGCAACTCACAGTTGAGGTAATAGAGTCTCTGTGTAAGCATTTAAGGCAATACAGTGCAAAATAGTAAAGAAATTGCAAGTTAATTAACTGAGAAATTATTTTTATTACACAGCACAATATCGCCTTGAAAAAGCTCTGTGTAGAATGAAACATTGGGAGCCTATAAATAAAAAACAGAACTATACTGCAACATAAAAACATAGAAATGTGATGTCAGAAAGGGACTGCCAGGCCCACCCAGTCTGCCCAGATTGCCTAGACCACTGTTAGGACTTAACTGTAACCCTCCTCCTTGCCAACAGGCCCCTGCACCTGTCCCACACCCCCTTGAACCATCCAACTGTCCTCTCTCCGACCACCTCTTTTAGAAGCCTATTCCATGTATCCACCACCCTTTCTGTGAAAAAGTGCGTCCTAATGTTTCTTCTGAACTTCCCCCCTACAATTTACAAATCATGGCCCCTTGTCTTCGACTGCCCCTTTATTTGGAATATGCTCCCTGCTGCCACTTTGTTAATACCCTTTAAGTATCTGAATGTCTCAATCATGTCCCCCCTCTCTCTCTTTTGTTCCACTGAATACGTGTTGAAGACCCTCAGTCTCTCCTCATATGTTAAGTGACTGATTCCCTTAACCATCTTTGTCGCCCTCCTCTGGAAATGCTCAACCCTCTCTACATCCTTCTTGAGGTATGGAGTCCAGAACTGGACCTCATACTCCAGATACGGCCTAACCAGCTGGGTGTACAAGGGTATTACGACCTCTCTCCTCCTACTAGTGATCCCCCTCCAGATGCAACCCAGCATCCTGCTGTCTCTTGTCACTGCCTTCTCACAATGTTTTTCTACTTTCGGGTCCCATGTAATGTTGATGCCAAGGTCTCTCTCCTGTTTGGTTACCTTTAGTGGTTGCCTTCACATGCAATATACCGCTCTCTGATGTTTTCTGCCTAGGTGCATGTTCTTGCACTTCAATGTATTGAAAGACAGTTGCCACTCTCTGGACAATTCCTCTAGTTTCCTCAAATCCTGACGCATATTCTCAACCCCCTCCTGTGTGTCTGCTCTATTGCAGGCCTTTGTGTCATCCGCAAAGAGACACACCCTTCTCTCAAGGGTCTTTGCTATGTCTCCTATAAATATATTGAATAGTAGTGTGCCCAATACTGACCCTTGGGGAACCCCACTGATGACATTTCCCTCCCCCGAGGGTACCCCGTTTATTACTGCCCTTTGACTTCTACCCCCCCAGCCAGTTCTTGACCCACTGTACTACTGCCCACCCCAGCTCCAGACATCTCAATTTATGCAGTAGCCTCCTGTGTGGCACAGAGTTGAATGCCTTCCTGAAATCAAGATACACAATGTCCACCGACCTCCCCCATCCACCACCTTGGTGACCAAGTCAAAGAACTCTATCAAGTTCGTTTGACAGGATCTACCCTCTGTGAACCCGTGCTGGCGTTGGTCCAGCAGGCTATTTTCTTCCAGGTAGCTGGTGATTCTGTTTTTTAACAGTTTTTCCACGAGCTTGCCAACCACAGATGTCAAGCTCACTGGACTGTAATTGCTCACCTCTTCCTCCCCCCCCCTTGTGAAGGGGTACTACATCTACCCATTTCCAGTCACTGGGAACCACCCCTAATTCTAAGGACCTGTTGAAGATGGCAGTCAAAGGAGATGCCAGCACATTCCTCAGCTCCTTCAACACCCTGTGGTGCACTCCATTCGGCCCCATCACTTTATCCACCTTCAATCTCTCTAGCTCTCTCAGGATCTCCTCTACCTGGAAGGGACTCATGTCTACACCCCTCCTCCTCTTATACCCTTGTGTTACTGCCCTCCCACTCATTCTCCTTTGTGAACACCAAGCAGAAATAGCTTTTCAGCAATTTCGCTTTCTCCTGGTCTCCTACCACCAGCTCTCCACTATTGTTGGTCAGTCTGTGTATCCCCTGCCCTGTTTTCCTCTGCTCGCCTATATACCTGAAAAAGATTTTGTCCCCTTTTTGACCACATTCGCAATTCTCTCCTCCATTCGAGCCCATGCCCATCTTACCTCGAGGCTAGCCTCCTTTTACCTTGCCTGGTACTTTGTCCAATCCTCCTCTCTTTGCATTGTTTTAAACCTTCTGAACGCTAACCTCTTTGCCCAGACTTTCTCTGCCATCTCCCTGCTAAACCACAGGGGTTTTCTTTTCCTTCTATTCTTACTCAGTCTCCTTATGCAGAGGTATGTGGCCCCACAATGGCCCCCTTTATCGTATCCCACATGTCCTCCACCCCAGGCTCCCCACCTCTTTCAGTGCTTGATAAACGTAGTCTTCCATTCTCTTAAAATCAGCTCACCTGAAATCCAGCACCTTTGCCTTAGTCTGGTGAACATCAGCCACTGTATGTACTGTAAACCAAATGGTGCTGTGGTCACTCATACCAAGGTTGTCCCCCTTCAATACCTCTGCTACCCTATCACCATTTGTCAGAACTAAATCCAGAACCACTCCCTCCCTAGTTGGTACCCCGACCAGCTGTTTGAGTAGGGCTGCTTGTAGCAAGTCCACGATTACTCTGCTCCTGGTGGATGATGCTGATAGGATGCTCCATTCCTCATCTGACAGGTTGAGGTTCCCTATCAGCAGCACCTCACCCCTATTTGCCATCCTCAGAATATCTTCTGTCATCTGTTTACCTACTATTATCTGCTGTGCTGGTGGCCTGTATATTACTCCAGTGCGTACCACATCTCCCTTTCCCGTGGTCAGCGAAACCCATACACCTGCTGCCTCCCTAATCTACCCTGCAGTTCCACAGCCCTGATATCCTCCCTCATGTAAAGTGCCCCCCCCACCTCTCCTGTCCTCATGTCCCTCCTAAACAATGTATAGCCTGGTATTATCATGTTTCAATCCTGCCCCTTGTGACACCACGTTTCAGTAATTCCCACTGTGTCAAGGTTACCCTCAGCCATGAGCACTGCCAAGTCTGGAATCTTGTTTCCTAGACTCCTGGCATTGGTAGACATGGCTCTCCAAACTCCAGACTCCTGTTTTCCTTCCCTTGTACCAGCTTGTCTATCCACTCCCATAACTTGCACTTTGCATTGGGGGGGGGCTGGTTGTCTCCCTTATCATCTTCTCTGTGGTGTGACTCTACCTGTAACACCACCTTCCAATTTAGTTTAAATTGTAGTGGTGCTCCATGTACTCTGCTAGTTTTCACTTTAGCACTGCCTTATCTTCCCTATTTAAGTGCAACCTATCTGGGGCAAAAAGGCTGTCATCTCTCCAAGTTGTCCCCCAATCCCCCACCAACCCAAAACCTCTCTGGGTGCACCAGCTAGTGAGCCAACTGTTAAACTCTGCTATCCTCTGCCTCCTCTCAGAGTTTGCCCTTGGGACTGGCAGCACCTCCAAGAAAGCTACCAATTTAAACCTCAAACTGCTGCAGAACCTCGCTAGTGCTCCAAATCTTGCCTGCACCTCTAATAAACCATTTTCTGTGAGGTCATTTGTACCCAGGTGGAACAACAAGTGGGTCCTCTCATCCTGCTCATTCCCACAGGAGGGGATGTGATGAATGACATGTGCTGCTGTCATGCCCGGCAGGCATTCAGTCCAGATCCCATTGCCCTTTCCCCCCTTCCCCCAGCTAATACCCTTAATAATGGAGTCCCGGACAATCAAACCACTTTTCTCCACCCCCCCCCTTAGACTGCCCCTTTCTCCTGCTGGCTTCTCAGCACCTTTCACTACCATGGTTTCCCTGCTGTTTCTTCCCCCCTTCCCCACTGCACCTCTCTAATCTTGACTATCATCTTAGCTGCCCTCATACTCTGTGCCCTCCAGAGTCCAGTCGTTTGACATCTATCTCCATGCCCTCTTACCCCAGGCTCTTTGTCCCCTCCCTACACCACTTCCTCCTGCTTTGTGACTGGCTCCATGTCTACCCCCTGCCCCTTTTTCCCCAATTTTGTGGCTGGAGTTTCTATTTCCCCCAACCCCCCTCCTGGCCTGCTTTGTCCTGCTTATTGTCTGAAACTTCCAATGTTTGGATCCCTACCCCCTACCCTGCTGCTTAGGTTCCTCCTTCATTTCACTAACCCTTACTTCACACTTTGGATTGAGACTGTCCCAGGGTGGTTCCTCCTGTATGCCGTCATCTCTGTGCTTGCAGTTTATTCCTGCTATATTTGCTGGGGGGACTCCCAGAGTGGGGTTTAACAGTCTCTCCCCAACATTGGAACTTGGAGTCCATTCTTTTAAAGTTGTACAGCAACCCCAGCTGTGTTTTTCTTGGAAGGATCTGCAGCACCTTGGAGAAGCTGTCAACTAACATATTGAGCATCATTTCCCACAGTACTCCATTTTCAATTCTTACCTAAGACAAATGAGCCCTTTAGGGGCAGGGGATGTCCCTGAGCAACAAGGGTAGATGTGCAGTTGGTGAGGTCTGAGTTGGAAGTCTAAGCTGGGTATGTGCTTGGGAACTGAATAGATGATGCAAAGCCTTACTGTATGTTGTGGCATTTTCTTATCTGCTTTTTTTGTCTACTCAATCAGAGGGTGAAGTGGAATTAGTGAATCCTGATTCCTCAGAAAATTTCAAAATTTATGAACTTTTGAGAAATTCCACAGATTTCTTTATTTAGTCATAACTCCACTGTCTGCTTAACTAGAAACATGAGCACTGGAACAGGTACTTGGGATTAGATGCACTAAAGGCATACCAAATATCATGACTTTGGTAAGTGCACTTCCCAAATTATGGGGGCTTGAAATCTGCCAGGTTTCATTTTGTGATTTTTTTTTAAATGCTTCTCTGCTTATACAGTATCTTGGCCACCTGTCATGCTAAATACCTGCAAAGCAGCAAACACAGCATTCTGTGAAAGGTCATATAAACTGCTAAATACTGAGAGATTTACTAAAGTAATTTCTATGATACCGGGTTCATAATTTTACTAATTATTTGTAAAAATTGATAAAAGTGTTCTAAAATGTAGTTGTTTGTAACTTTCCTACTGCTGTATGTATAGACCTGAAATTTAGCATCCATACCTTATATCTGTGGGTCCTAGAAGCTAATAAAACTGTATTTGGTTTAGTAGTTTTAAATGTACAGTAGAAATAATGCAGATTACTAACTGGCAATGTTTTCTCAAAAATTCATGGTAGTATAGAGTATTGTAGTGGCACTACTGGAGATGAACACGGTGCAGGATAGGAGGCAGCATGGCTTCATCAAGGGCAAGTCATGCAAGACCAACCTGATGGAATACTATGACCGGGTGACTAGGCAAATTGCCAGATGCCATGTGGTGGATGTCCTGTACCTAGACTTCAGTAAGGCCTTCAATTCAGTACCACATGGGAGACTTGGAAGCAAGCTACAGGGCACTGGAGTAGGTGCAAAACTGGTGGGGTGGGTAGAGAACTGGCTAAAAGATAAGTAGCAGAGGGTGGTGGTAGGTGAGGAATACTCATCCCCTAAGCCTGTGACAAGTGGTGTTCCACAGGGGTAGGTGTTGAACCCAGTGCTGTTTGACATATTTATTGCAGGCATCTTGGAGGGCAACAGCAGCAAAATCAGCCCATTTGTGGATGACACCAAAATAGGAGCGGTGGTTGACCACCAGGCTGGGCAGCAGAGGCTACAGAAGGATCTGGCAAGTCCAGGGGCATGGTCTGACAGATGGCAGCTGAGGTTCAATGCAAAAAAATGCAAGTACTGCACTTTGGAACAAAAATCTGAGGAGAAGCTACCATCTGGGGTGGGGGTGCAGCTGGAGGTAACAGAAGAGGAGAAGGATCTGGGGGTGCTCATCATGGGAGCAATGAGTAATGCAGAAAGGCAGCAGCAATGGCCAACAAAATGCTGGGGTGCATTGCAAGGGGCATTACCTCAAGAAGAAGGGAAGTTATTCTACCATTATACAGATCATTGGTTAGACCCCACCTGGAATACTGCATGCAGTACTGGCGCCCGTACCTACAAAAGGACATTAGGCTGCTGGAGGGGGTACAGCATAGGGCAACGAAGATGATTCATGGTCTGGGGGAATTGCCCTATGAGGTCAGACTAAGAGAGTTAAACATGTACACACTGGAGGAGAGGAGGGACAGGGGGTGATATGACTGAGACCTTTAAATACATGAAGAGGATAATCAAAACAGATACTGAGGGTCTGTTCAAGAGGAGGGTGAAGAGAGAGACACTAGGGGCCATGACATGAGATTGGAGGGGTAAATTCAGGAGGGAGGTGAGGAGGCATTTCTTTACAGAGAGGGTGGTGGCCAAGTGGAATGCACTACCTGCTGATGTGGTGGCATGTAACACAGTAAAATGCTTCAAGAAGGGGCAAAGGGGAGGGTAGAGGGAGGGAAGGGGAGTGAGGTGGGGCAGCTGCTGAATAGGGAGCTAGCTTCAATCTCGAGCAGCCTAGCTAGACCAGGATGGCCTTTTGCTGTGGGCAACTTTCGTATGTTCGTATGTACTTGCTCTAACTTTTGCAAAGCATTTATCACCACTGCATCTAACACACTGAGCTGATATGTTTGCCATTGTGTAATTCCCTGCTGAGTGACTATTTCACCCACTATACATCTTTTTTCACTTATCTAGACCAGATAGACTCACTGGAGCTTCTTGTCTCCAATATTCTCCTTGTTCTTCACAGTCTACACTCCCTTAAAAAGAAAGCCTTCTACTCATTGTCCTGTCAGACCTATCCAATTGGAATAGCCAGAATCCCTCCTTATTAATGTCCTTCAGGTTCTCTCTAAGTGGTTCTAAATCCTGGATTTCAAAGTACATCATGATCTCAGCCTAGTCACTTTTGCTGTGATTCTTAAGTGACGTGCTTTCAATTCACCATTATCTCTTCATTATCTATTCTTGTGCTACCTAGCTCAGCTGTCTTTCCCTTGGTGAACCCATGCATCTAATTCCTGCCACTGGTGACTCTCTGCACAGTCTACATCCCCAGTAGGGCTGTATGGAATGTTGAAATTCCGACTGAACAGAATTCTGTAGAATCAAATGATTTGTCTACTGAAATGATAAATTGCCCACATTTTTTAAATGTATTTTTACTGCATTTTACTGTAAAAAACACAGACAACACATTACATAGCAAACACAACAAACGTACTCAATAAGCGATGGTTTCTGCAGCAGATTACAATCAATTACCATAGCTAGTGTTCACAACCATTTCATTCAGTAAAACATATATCTGGCTATCAAAGGTATGTGGGTTGTTTTGTATGGGAAGCCATTCAATTCAAAATTACAGTTTTCAGAATATAATTAATAGTGAAATGTCTATGACTAACAACATGTTTACAGCATAATATTATCAGAATGACAAACATGAAAATAAGTACATCACACACCAAAATGATTGTGAGATCTTCTGAAAGGGAGATGACCTATACCAAAATATGTATGACACATACCAAACTGCATATGACATACACCAAAATGGATATGACATACAGCAGGATAGAAATAGCACCTATTAAAATAAGTATGACATATATCAAAATGGCTAGGACACATATGGAAACAAGTAAGATGCATTCCAAAATAGATATGACATATACCAAAATGGGTATGACACACACCAAAATGAGTATGCACTAAATGAAAAGGATATGCTGCTCCAAAAAGGGTATGATGCATAAAGAAATAATTATAACACATTTTGAAATTGATATGGTTATACTGAAATGGATATGACACATAGTAAAATGGGTATGACATACCAAAATGGGTATGACACAACTGAAAATGGATACAACACACATCAAAAATGGTATGACAAATGCCGAAATAATAATGACACATATCAAAATGAATATGACCCATACTGGAGTGACTATAGCACATAGAAAAATGGGTATTATATACCAAAATGGGTATGAGACACACTAAAATGGGTTTGATACTAACCAAAATGGATATGACACACACTGAGAATGGTATGACACATGCTGAAATCATAATGATACATATCGAAATGGATATGACCTATACTGGAATGGCTATAGGACATAGCAAAATGGGTATTATATACCGAAATAGGTATGAGACAAACTTAATTGGATATGGCACACTCTAAAATTGTTGCGATGCACACAAATAGTTATAACATACAAACAAAAGGATATGACCCACACTGAAATGGATATAACACATAGCAAAATGGGTATGACATACACCACAATGGTTACAGCACAAACATACATGGATATGACACACACCAACATGGGCATAACAAACACTGAATTAATTATGATAAATACCAAAATGGATATGTCACATCTTGAAATGGGTATGACATTTATCTAAATGGGTAAGACACACAACAAAATGGGTATGACAAAAAACAAAATGTATGCGACATGCACCAATATAGGTATGACCCATACTGAAACAATTATGACATACAGCAAAATGGATCTGACATAAACTGAAATGGTTATGACACACACTGAAATAATAATGATGCATGCTGAAATGGATATGACTTATACTGAAATGGTTATGACACATACTGAAACAAGTATGGCACATGCTGAAATGGGTACGACATACTGAAATGGTTATGACACATACTGAGATAATTATGACACATGCTGAAATGAATATGACTTATACTGAAATAGTTATGACACATACTGAGATAATTGTGACACATGCTGAAATGGATATGACCTATACCGAAATGGATATGACACATGATAAAATATGTATAACACATACTGAAATAATTATGACACTTGCCAAAATATGACAAATGCCCAAATACAATATCAAAATTCCTGCAGCAGCTGGTCAGGGGGCCCAGTAGTGGGGTAACATACTTGACATGGTCCTCACAAATAGGGATAGTGTTGGGGGAGTAGAGGTGAGGATCAGCTTAGGAGAAAGTAATTATAACACAGTGGGCTTCAGGGGTTAGAGCAGGGTATGAAGCGAGTCAAACCATCACGAAGGTCATGGACTTCAGGCAAGTAGATTTTCCTAAAATGAGGGAGGTATTCTGGATTGAAATGAAGGGGATGGAGGACATAGGGGGTGAGGAACTATGGAATAAGATCACGGGGGCCTACTTAAAGCCACAGAGAGCTGTAGGAGGAAGGCGAGAAAGAGCAAAAGAAGGAGGAGCCACTGTGGTTCAACAGTGAAGTGAGAGGGGCAATAGGGATAAGAAAAGTGCTTTCAGAGAATATAAGAGGACACGGGGAAGGAGGGTATGGAAACTTACAATGAGAAACTGAGGGTGGCAGCACAGAGAATTAGGAAGGCAAAAGCAGAAACAGAGGAGAAAATTGTTAGGCAGGCCAAAAGGGGGGACAAGACTTTCTTTTGATACATAGCGGAAAAGGGGAAAGCAAGGTAGGGAATATTAAGGGTAAATGGTGAGGGAGGATTACTGATGGAAGAGGATTTTGAGAAGGCTGAAGTGCTCAATGCATATGTCATCTCAGTCTTCACGATAGAGGGTGAAGAAGGTGACCAGTGCTAGGGGGAAGGAAGAATGTAAGGGTGGAACCTTGTCCAATCAGTGAGGGCAGGGTAAGGGAGGAATTGGGTGCATTGAGGATAGACAAGGCTAAGGGCCCTGATGCCCTGCACCCTAGGATGCTCTGGGAGCTAAGGGAGCAACTGGTGACACCAGTAGCAAGATTATTTAACTTGTCCTTAGATACAGTGCAGGGTGGGTGCCAGAGGACTCAAAGAGGGCTGATGTGGTGCCACTTCATAAAAGTGGCAGCAGGGAGGAGGCTGGCATTTATTGCCCAGTTAGCCTCACATCGGTAGTGGGTAAGGTGATGGAGGCAATATTGAAAAAGAGGGTAGTTAATTACTTAGAAGATCAGGGGCTGCAGGATATACATCAGCATGGCTTCAGTCGGGGGTGGTCATGTCAGACAAACCTGATCGAGTTCTTCAATGGGGTGATGATGGTGATTGATCAGTGGGGGGCAGTGGACATGGTCTTACTGGACTTTGGTAAGGTCTTTGACACTGTGCCCCACAGAAGGTTGGTTAATAAGCTGGAGACTTTGGGAGCAGGACATAAAATAACAAGGTGGGTGGAGAGCTGGCTGATGGGTAGAAGCCAGAGGCTGGTGGTCAATGGGGTGCATTCTGGGGAAGTAGAGTAGGCAAACATTGGGGCTGCAGGAGACGGTCTACTTTTTTGCAGATGACACAAAAATCTGCAATGGGATGCACAACCCAGAGGGAGTAGAAGTTATGAAGAAAGATCTAAGGTTGCTGAAGGGTTGGTCAAAAACATGGCAACTGAAATTCAATGCCAAAAAATGCACAGTGATGCACTTGGGACAGAAGAATCCATAAACCACATACACAATGGGGGGTGCAGAAATGGTTGCATCTGAGCCGGAAAATGATTTAGGAATCATAATCACTGACAACATTAAGGTAGGGACCCAATGCAGCAAGGTGGTGGGCAAAGTGAGCAGAATGCTGGCGTACATAGAAGGGGAAAACTAGTAGAAAAAGGGAGGTGCTAATGCCACTCTACAGTTCCATGGTCAAGCCACACCATGAGCATGTAGATCAGTTCTGGAGACTCCACCTATGCGAGGACATATATGGCATGGAAAGGGTACAGAGAAGGGCCATAAAATGGGGCATGGGCTAAGTAGGAAGTCATACGAGCAGAGGTTGAGGGTGTTGAATTTGTACCCACTGAAGACCAGAAAGAAGAGGAGGGATAAGATAGAAACATTCAAATATATGTAGGGGGTCAATAAAGTGGGGGAGAGCTTATTCTCAGGGAAGGTAAATGCAGAGCCTAGATGACATGGACTGAGGGTGGAGGGGGTAGGTTTAGGTGAAACATTAGGGGGCATTACTTCTTTGAGAGGGTGGTGGCACCCTGGAACAGTCTGCTGGAGGAGGTGGTGCAGGCCAAAACAGTGGAGGGATTCAAAATGGCATGGGACAAACACAAGGGTGTGACAAGTGGGAGGAGTGTGGAATCTGTTGGGGTGGGGCAAGTAAAGAGGGAGAATATGACACATTCTAATATGAATATGGAACTTTCTGATATAGATACAACTCATGCAGAAATGCATATGACACATACCAAAAATCAATAAGAAAATACTACAATGCATAAAGCATATACCAAAATGAATAAAACACACAGTTAAATGGATAAGACTCATACCAAAATGGTTATCACATGTACCTAAATCGTTAAGATACTTAAATTACTATAATGCATACCAAAATTAATAACACATACTGAATTGTAGATTATATTTATTTAGTATATTGATACTCTTGCTGAACGTGTAGTGTAGTAAATAAAATGGTTATGAAGTACTGAAAAAATGATACATTAAAATGTGTATGTTGCACACTGAAATGAGCATGCAGCAAACTAAATTGCTGCCAGACTTGCTAGGCACAGACTGAATAGAGTGTAACATGTGTCAAGGTGTCGCTACAGCAAACTGAAATGTTGTGATACACCAAGATGTGTATAACACATACTGAACTGAGTGTAACACACAGTGAAAATTACAGGACTTGTGTAACCAATCAGAGTGCAGCATCACCCCCTGAGATTCTGTAGGACTCCAGCAGTTCCTGTTCAGCTTCAGTGCAGGTAAGAGCTCCTAAAATTGTGAGACTCGGCAAGGAATATGCACAACGTGTATTATTAAATTGTTAGTTTGTTACTGTAACTGTTTTAGTTTTTGGTTTTTAGTTGTTTTTTTAAGATCTTTGTTTTCAAAAGTTTTATTTGGCTTTCAACAAAACATACTGTTACATGTGTTCTTTGTGTAAGCCACTTAATACCAGACAAACCCATCCTGTACTTGTCTTCTTCCAGTGCTTTGCAAAGTTACAGTATGTTGTGTTGTGTAATATTTCTATTTGCCTGGTAAAAGAGGGGGCATTACCAAAAGAAAAAAAGGAAAAATCTGTAGCTCCAGGATTAGCTTGTTCTTGTACATTTTAACTGAATTTCACCCGCTTACTGAAGGTTAGAGTTTTTCTTTGCTCTTATCTTGGAAAAATCTGCTTGCCTGAAGTCCATGACCTTCATGATGGTTTGACTCACTTCATACCCTTCTCTAACCCTGAAGCCCACTGTGTTATAGACACTTTCTCCTAAGCTGAACCTTACCCCCTTCCCCAACACTATCCCCATTTGTGAGGACCATGTCAAGTATGTTACCCCACTACTGGGCTCCCTGACCAGCTGCTGCAGGAATTTTGGTATTGTATTTGGGCATATGTCATATTCTGGCAAGTGTCATGATTATTTCAGTATGTGTTATACACATTTGTCATATCCATTTCAGCATTTGTTGTAATTATCTCAATATGTGTCATAACCATTTCAGTATAAGTCATATCCATTTCAGCATGCGTCATTATTATTTCGGTATGTGTCATAACCATTTCAGTTTATGTCATATCCATTTGCTGTATGCCATAATTATTTCAGTATGGGTCATACCTATATTGGTGCATGTCGCATACATTTTGTTTTTTGTCATACCCATTTTGTTGTGTGTCTTAACCATTTTGGTATATGTCATACCAATTTCAAGATGTGACATATCCATTTTGGTATTTGTCATAATTGATTCAGTATTTGTTATACCCATGTCGGTGTGTGTCATATCCATGTATGTTTGTGCTATAACCAGTGTGGTGTATGTAATAACCATTTCAGTATGTCATACCCATTTTGTTATGTGTCATATCCATTTCAGTGTGGGTAATATCCATTTAGCTGTGTGAGAACTATTTCAGTGTGCATCGCAACAATTTTAGAGTGTGCTATATCTAATAAAGTTTGTCTCATACCTATTTCAGTATATAATTCCCATTTTGCCATGTCCTATAGTCATTCCAGTACAGGTCATATTCATTTCGATATATGTCATTATTATTTCAGCATGTGTCATACCATTTTCAGTGTGTGTCATATCCATTTTGGTTAGTGTCAAACTCATTTTGGTGTATGTCATACCCATTTCAGTATATAATACCCATTTTGCTATTTTTATAGCCATTCCAGTACAGGTCATATCCATTTCGATATGTGTCATTTTTATTTCAGCATGTGTCACACCATTTTTGATGTGTGTCATATCCATTTCGGTTTGCGTCAAACCCATTTTGGGGTGTGTCATATGCATTTTAATATGTGTCATAACCATTTCAGTATAGGCCATATCCATTTCAATATGTGTTATAAGTATTTCAGTGTGTGTCACACCAATTTCAGTGTGTGCCATATCCAGTCCGGTTTGTCTCATACTGATTTCGGTATGTCATTCCCATTTCACTATGTATCATATCCTTTTCAGTATAGGCCATATCCATTTCAAAATGTGTCATAATTATTTCTTTATGCATCATACCCTTTTTGGTACAACATATCCTTTTCATTTTGTGCCATACCCATTTTGATATGTGTCATATCTATTTTGGCATGCACCTTATTTGTTTCAGTATGTGTCCTACTTATTTTAATAAGTGTTGTTTCTGTCTTGGTGTAAGTTGTATTCATTTTGGTGTATGTCATATGCAGTTTGGTATGTGGCATACACCTTTTGGTATAGTTCATCCTCATTTCAGAAGATCTCATAACCATTTCAGTGTATGATATACTCATTTTCATGTTTGTCAGTCTGATAATATAATGCTGTAAACACTTTGTTATTAGTGAATGTTTTCCCATAGTTTTGCGCGCATTGCATTCATGGTACAAAATCATTACAGACTGTCATGATATATTGCACCCATTTCTTCCATAAAATTTGAAATTGCAAAAGCTTCTGTGGCACCATTGCAGTAAGTTTCTCCATTTCATAAATATCAATAATTAAGTAATGCTACACCTCTGTCGAGGGTACTCTGTCAGTAAGCAAATGTTTCGTAATAGCTTTCCTGGCTGTTAACATGCAAATCGTAAGAAGTTTTCTATTGTTGGGGGCACAGGAGCACTCATGGGATGTCAAGAAACAAAATTAATTGTGAGGTGACTATGAAGGAGGGTTTGAAAAGCATCCTAAGAAACATAGAAACATAGAATTTGACAGCAGATAAGGACTGCTTTGCCCACCTAGTCTGCCCATTTCCCTACCTGATGGATAAGCTGCAGATTCTAGTTAACCAACAGCTTACTTCCCCCTACTCCACACTAGAATTGCTTAATGTCTGTCCCATGCATTCTTCAATTCTCCCATTGTTCTTGACTCCACAACCTCCTCAAGAAGGCTGTTCCATGCATTCACAAATCTCTCCATGACAAAATACTTTTTAACATTACCTCTGAGCCATCCCCCCTCTATCTTCAAATTGTGCTCCCTTGTTCTTGTACATCTCTTTTTCTGAAAGATGCTACCCTCTTGGACTTTGTTAGTTCCCTTGAGGTACTTGAAAGTTTCTATCATCTCCCCCCCTCCCTCTTTTCCTCAAGGGTATACATATTAAGCTGCATTAGTCTCTCTCTTCATATGTCTTCTGGTGCAGACCCTGCACCATTTTGGTTGCCCTCCTCTGAACAGCCTCCACTCTGTCTATGTCTTTGTGGAGATGGGGTCTCCAGAACTGCATGCAGTACTCCAGATGGGGTCTCACCAACTATCTGTACAGAGGGATAACAACTTCTTACTTTTTACTGTTGATGCATCTTCCTATGCATCCCAATATCCCCCCAGCCCTAAGTTCACTTTGTATCGATGCCCAGGATGGCTGAAGCTTTGGGCAAATCCAAAATATGTGTGCTTGTCTTGCTTTAGATTCTCCACAACTCCATCAACAGTGTGATGGGATTTAGGAGTCATATTTAGCTTGAAGTGATGGTGTGTGGAAATAGCAGACAATATCCTTGCATGAGAACTCTTTCCATAAATGAGAATGAGTAGGCTCATGAGTAAATGTAAGATGTTTGTCCCACTGTTGAGGAGTGATTTCCATAGCTAAGTCTTGTTGCCATTTTATTCTAAGATATTCCATGGGGGTCTGTTCCAAGATCAGCAAGGCAGTATAGATCTGGAAAATTTATGTCACACATCATTGACTCAGTCCTAAATTAAAGGCTGACCACCCTCTGATTATAGAAAGAGCTCACTGCTCTTTGGGTCAGAAGCCAAAGGAGAAAACAGCTCAGCCATGCTCTATAATCGTAAGGATGTTAAATTATAAAGATCACCAGCTTATATTGCAGACGGCTTGGAAATCAAAGGACGTCACACTAGATGGTCAGCGTCTGTCCTTTGATCAGGACTTTTCAGATTTCCTCAATAATAAAAGGAAGCAGGTCAAGGAAGTGATATGTGCCGCAAAAGAAAAAAACGTAAAAATACAGTTACAATGCCCAACATGTTTGCGTGTCTTTTTGGAAAAAGGTCCTCAACTTTTTGACTCTCTCTACGAAGCAGCCCCCACCCCAAGCAAACTGGGGATCTGTGAGCCTGACCTCCAATCTGTGGTGCTGGAGCAAGAGTTTACTCTAGTGGCATGGTGAATGGCAGGCCGACCATGATGTTCTCAGCCTATGGCAGTAAGTTGACCATCATATCTCAGTGCTGACTTGAAGAAGTTGCTCATCAGGGAAAACTGTACTCCCGTGGAAGGGGACCAACAGAATTTGAATCGAGTGGCAGAACCTGCTATTTGAACAGACTACATGAAGGGTTCTTTAACATAAACAGAGGAGGGGGAGAGTTGCTCCCCCATTTTTTCTCATTTCTCCTTTGACCATTGAACCAGACATTTATTGACTCCCACTATATGGTAACTCTATATTTATAGTAGTTGGTTACAAACTGCAACATTAGAGTATTTTCAGACTGGAATTGACATGGAACCCCTGTCACATTTTTCTTAACAATTAGCGGGTAACTTGTTTTTATATTATTCCTGGAGTACCCCTGGTATATGAGATTAAGCATGCAACCTGAGAAGTAATATTAGCTTTTGGGGGATGGAAGTGAGAAAATATTTTTCTTTCTTCTTTTATTTGGGTATTATTGGTCTTTACTTAACATGTCTATTCAAGGAAGGGCATGAAACACTGTTTTATGGCATTATAATAGGTGTCTTACTAAAGATGGCAAGGAGGGATCGTCATGCGGTGGCTCCCGGACCCTCAACATCGGCCACATATTAGAGCAGCTACCGACAGCGGCCAAGCTTTCCACATTGTTGGTTAACACGTGGAGGCCTCCTGTTGACGATTCTAAATTATTGACTCTTTAAAGGTCACATATCCAGACTGCCTTGTATGGTATGGGCTGCATGCCCATTGGCTCATGCTCTGAACCAATGGGCGGCAGCTCTCACCGAGCTGCAGTCGGTGGGCAGCGGGCAGCAGGCAGGTGGGTGCTGCCACCCGCTGACTGATGGGGGAGGGTGGTGGGGCTCTGTGGGTGGGAGGGGGGGGCCACTAGATCACCAGGGATTCTGGACGGGGGTTGAGGATGCCGCCGAGATCGGGCTAGTCGGGGGTGGGGAGGTACTTATGCCCGCGATCAGGCTAGTCGGGGGTGGGGAGGTACTGTATGCCCGCAATTGGGCTAGTTGGGGTGGGATACTGTATGCCCACGATCGGGCTAGTCGGGGGTGGGAGGTACGGTATACCAGCGATCGGGCTAGTCGGGGTGGGGACGACGAGTGTTATGCCCGGATCGGCTACAGGGGGAGCTATATTATGCCTGATTGGGCTGCTGGGGGCGGAATACTGTTCTGCCTGTGATCGGGCTGTAGGTTAGTCTTCGACGGCTGCTGCCTGGCAGGGCACCAGGCTAAAGTCGTCAGGATCGGTGCACCTGCATGCTAATGGCATGCAAATGGGGCTGTAATTAGATGCAAATGGACCCCCGTGCACCTTGCATAAATTATGGCTCCATTTGCATGTCCCCTTTTGAATATTGCAGGTGCTGCGCATGGCGCAATGAAACTTGCGCCACCACATCTGAATGCTCCACTCTAACCACTTGCGGTGGTGCTGTTCCACTGCACCTTGCACAGTGGGTTTGGCTGGGGGTGATATTCAAAGAAGTTGCTCAATAGCGCAACTCCGTTGAATATCGCCCTGGCCACACCCCAGCGCAACTTTTTTGAGCAGCGCAAGGGCTTGTGCCACAGAATGGCGCAGTTTGAATATCTGGCCCAACATGTTTTAGAGGCTGTGACTCTGATTTGGAAAGAGGATGTGGGGGGCATCCTGCAGGGGAACATGGTGGTGGGGGGAAGAGGTGAAATGGAGGATAGTATATTGTACTTAAGGTCTAACTTGCGCTTTTATAGACACATAAAATGGAGTCACTTTGGGTAGTTTCCCTGAATGTTCAGGGTATAAACTCTCCAATAAAAATAACCAAAATTCTTCACTACCTTAAGAAGCTAGGAGCAGACATATGTTTCCTACAGGAGACAAAGTTATCTGAGTTAGAACATCATAAATTAGCCCACTCATGGTTTGGGAAAGTAGTCAGTTCATCACACCCCACAAGCAAGATGGGTAGGTATAGTAATTTTGTTAAGAAGGGATTTCCCTTTACAGACTGCATCAAAGAGTCATACAACAGATGGCAGATTTGTCTCCATTACAGGGTGGATCTTTTCACAAAAAATACATTTAATAAATGTCTATGGCCCTAATGAAGACAGATCTTCCTTTTACAACTCGGTATTTCAAAGGACTTCAGGCCTGGGGGCAGGAATGATAGTGCTTGGAGGTGATTTTAACTGTGTGACAGGTCTGGGGCTGGATCGTTCCTCACACACCTCATCTACAAACAAACTGATGGGTAAAGCTGTAAGGGGAGGGATGCAAGAGTTGCATTGTTAGATGTTTGGCGCAAACTTAACCCCACTGTTAGGGACTATACATTTTACTCGAACTCTAATAGATCCTACTCAAGGATTGATTACCTTTTGTGTAGCAGATCAGATTTGCATAGGATAAAGGATTGTTCAATTCATCCCAAATTGGTCTCTGACCACTTAGCAGTTACACTAAAACTTTAGCTGGGGTCCTGGGAAAGGAACACCACTTGGCGAATGAATGCCTCTCTTCTGGAGAGGGAGGACTTCTCAAATTTAATGACAGCAACCATAACAGACTATCAAAACAATAACAAGATACAGGACACAGGTATCAAATGGTACTGGGACGGACTTAAGCAGTCTTAAGGGGCCACATAATAGCTTATTCATCCAGACTTAATAAACAACACAGGGAAAAGCAGGAAGCATTGGAAAAAAAATTAAACCAATTGGGCAGGGAACATAAAATAAATGGCTCACAGACAGCTTGAAAAGAGTTGGTGAATGTTAGGTTGGAGCTTCAAAGTCTCCTGGATAAACAGGTGAAAGGTAAACTTAGGTATACCAATCAGTCATATTATGAAACATGGAACATAGAAACATAGAAGTTGATGGCAGATAAGGACCGCAAGGCCCATCCAGTCTGCCCATTTTTTTCTACCTTATGAATGTACCATAGGCCTGTATTCTGCCAATGGCCTATCTATTCATACTCATCTTTATTGCTCCTTTATGCCTATCCCATGCCTGTTTGAAGCACTGCACTGTATTCATATCCACCACTTCCTAAGGTAGGCTGTTCCATGCATCCACCACCCTTTCTGTGAAAAAGAAGTTCCTCACATTACCCCTTAATCAGCCTCCCTGTGTCCTCTTGTCCTGCTATTTTTCTTTTATTGAAACATGTTAGATTCTTTCACCTTGTTAATGCCCTTAAGATGTTCAAATGTTTTGATCATATCACCTTTCTCCCTCCTTTGCTGTAGGGTATACATATTGAGCTCCATTAATCTGTCCTCATATGTTTTCTGATGCAGTCCCTGCACCATTTTGGTTGCCCTTCTCTGGACTGCCTCCACTTTGTTAATGCCCTTGTGCAGGTGCAGCCTCCAGTACTGCATGTAGTACTCCAGATGGGGCCTAACCAGTGTCTTGTAAAGAGGGATTATTACCTCCCTCTTATGACTTGTGATATCCCTAGTAATACACCCCAACATCCCTCTAGCCTTACCTACTGCTTTAGTGGTCTGCTTGGATGATTTCAGATCATCTGTAATGATGATGCCCAAGTCTGTTTCTTCGTTTGTGATTGCCAGCAACTCCCCTCCCAACCTATAGGTGGCTTCAGGGTTTCTCTTCCCTATGTGCATGGTCTTGCACTTCTTTGCGTTAAACTCCATTTGCCACTCTTCCGACCATTTTGCCAGTTTACCCAGATCTCTTCTTATTCTGCCCACCCCATCTGGATCATCTACTCTGTTGCAGATCTTGGTGTCATCTGCAAACAGACAAACCTTACCCTCCAGTCCATCCATAATGTCACTGATGAAGATATTGAAGAGGACTTGCCCCAGGACTGATCCCTGAGGTACCCCACTTGTGACTTGCATGTCTTCTGACTGTATACCGTTTACCACCACTCTCTGTTTTCTGCCTGCCAACCAGTTTGCCATCCAGTTGACCAACTTCTGACCAACCCTGAGCCTACCCAGTTTATTAATCAATCTTCTATGTGGAACAGTGTTGAAAGCTTTGCTGAAGTCATGGTAGGTGACATCAACTGCTCCCCCTTGGTCCACCACTCTGGTTACCCAGCCAAAGAAATCTATGAGAATAGTTGTGACAGGACTTTCCTGTTGTAAACTCATGTTGTCTTGGATCCTGTGCTCCTATGGATTCCAGGTGTTGCATTATCCTTTCCTTAAGGAGTGCCTTCATAATCTTGCCCACTACTGAGGTAAGACTGTCTGGTCTGCAGTTCCCCTGCCTCCTCCCTGCTACCACTCATGTGGCGCATGATCACATGAGCCCTTCTCCAGTCCTCTGGGACCTCTCCTATGCTCAGAGACTCACTAAACAGTTCTGATAATGGCTCTGCTAGTTCCACCCTTAGCACATTTAGTACCCTGGGATGTATGCCATCAGGTCCCATTGCCTTGTCCACCCTGAACTTAGCGAGCTTTTGTTGAACCCTTTCTTTTGTGAAGGGACTAGAGCACACCTCCCTCCCCCATGTCCATGGTGCTGAGCTGTGGGCCCTGCCCTATCTTCTCCTCAATAAATACTGAGCAGAAGTATCTATTTAGAATATATGCTTTTCCTTGGTCCTCCTCCTCACACTCCCCCTTATCCCCTTTGATCTTAGCAATACCCCCTCTGGACTTTCTCCTTTCATTAAAGTATCTATAGAAAGTCTTGTCACCTTCTTTTACTGTTGATGCTAGTATTTCCTTGGTTTGGGTCTTTGCCTGCCTTACTGCCTTCCCTGCTTCCCTTAAGGAAGTTTGGTATGCCTCCCTATCTTTGTCCCACTGCATTCTCTTATATTTCCTGAAGGCCAGCCTTTTGGCTCTGACCTTTTCTCCTGCTGTTTTTGAGAACCAAAGTGGTTTCCTTCTTCTTTTGCTCTTTCTTTTCTCTCTAACACAATGGGATGTTGCTTCAAGTATTGCATCCTTAGTGCTTTCCCACTTTGCCTGTACTCCCACACCTGTATTTCTTCTTGCCTGGGCTAGCTTAACTCTGTTGGCCATCTTATCACAGTCAGCTCCTCTGTAGTCCCATAAATTTTTCTTGGAATGGGATGATTTAGTTCTAGTGGCCAAACTGAACCATACCATGTGATGGTCACTGGCCCCCAGGTGACCTTCTACCTGGAGATCTGTGATCCTTTCCCCATTAGTCAGTACTAGATCTAGGATAGCCCTGTCTCTTGTGGGTTGTTGCACTAGTTGTTTGAGGCCCTCGCCTTGCAGGGAATCCACTATGCGTTTAGTCCTGGCAGACATTCCTGCTGGTATTGACCAATCTGTATCTGGCATGTTGAAGTCTCCCATTATCTGAACCTCCCCTTTAGCCATCAAGTTTTGTATATCTTCTAACAGTAATGTGTCTATGTCCTCCCCCTGGTCTGGAGGCCTGTAGACAACCCCCGTTCGTATGGCTGTCCCATTTCCTGTTTCCAGAGTGACCCACAGTTCTTCTGGCTCCTTATGTGTATTCCGAATTTCTGTAGCATTGATATTTTCATTGACATAAAGGGCCCCCCTTTGCACCTCTGTCTCTTCTGAACAGTACATAGCCAGGTAATGAAGTCTCCCAAGTGTGGTTACTGGTGAACAATGTCTCGCTAATGGCTACTATGTCCAGTTTAGCCTCTGTCATTGTTGCCTACAGGTCTGGGATTTTGTTTCCCAGACTGTGAGCATTTGTGTACATAATTTTATATTGGCCAGATGTTGGTGTGTTAGTTGTTGGGTGAGGTCTGGTGTTTCCTCTGTGTGTCCTATGGGAACCTGGACCTTTTTCCTTACCTGGTGATGCAAATGAACTGCAAACATGCTGAACTCCTGTTTGATCACTAGCTGAGAGGGGAGGGGTGTTCTTTCCATTCAATGTATTGAGTGCTGCATCCCTGTCCCCATTTGCTAGTTTAAATATTCTGCAAAGATGTCAAACTTCTGCCCCAATGCACTGACTCCTTCCTTAGTCAGATGCAGTCCATTGAATTTAAAGGATTTTCTCTCCCCAAACTGTTGCCAGTTACCTACAAATTTGTGTCCTTTTTCCTGGCACCAGCCCTTGAGCCACATGTTTAGCTCCCCTATCTCCCCTTCTCTGACCTTCCGTTCATCTGCCCCCCTTCCCAGACTGGCAGGATCTCAGGGAAGGAGATGCCAGATGAAATGGATGACAGTTTGTCACCCAGCCTGGTCAGGTGTTCCTTGGTCTCCACAACTGACTGGCTGGCCAGATCGTTAATCCCTATGTGTACTAGAACGTTGATGTTTTCTCCTGCTTCCTGCACAATTTTAGCAATGCAGTCAGTGCCTGTCCACGCTGATGTACCTGGGAGACATCTGAACATTACCCCCAGCTGGAGGTAGATATCAACTCCCCAAATCATGGAGTCTCCTATGATCAGAAGTGCTTTGGATTTCCTTTTTGCTTTTTTTGTTTTGATCCCTGTTTTGGGTGAGTTTTGTTGTGCTAGCTCCTGTGCTTCAGTGTCCTGCTCTGCAGTGTCCTCTACCCCTTTGTTTGATTTTGGAGATAGAGGCAGATACTTGTTTATAGTTTTTGTATGGTTTGTGGTGGTGATACGTTGAAGAGCACTGAATGATGGGGCACCTGATTTGCCCCCCTAGCCACCTGCCAACCTCCCGGACCAACTACCCTTTGTGATCGAGGTGCTTCTGTTGGAGGTTGGGGAAATGGTGAGCAGTTCTTATAATATATTTCCTCCTGAATATGTGAATTGGGGCACGCAGTCTCTGTCCATGCTGCCTGGAGCTGAGCCCTTAGCTCTCTAATGGTCCAGCATGTAGGACAATGTCCTAAATACTGTACAACTGTCCTTTTAAAAAGTGTCCTGCAGTACCTGCAGTTATTAATATCCATTCCAGATGAGTTGCTGGGTTTATAACCTGGTCAGAGTAATTAGAAGGAGGAAAATGAAAGCAAAAGTTTGATTTTGTGTTTTGTTTTTGTGTAACTTGTTATAACAAGTTAAATTAATTGTGCCCCTGTAAATGAGGTCACTGTGTGGATACCCCATTTATCCTCCCCTTCCTGCTTTGCTATAGGAAATGTCACAATTGTGCTACCCTATAAAAGGAGTGTAGTGGGGTGGTTGGGGATGGGGTGGGTGGGTGGCTGGGTCCTTCCCTTGCCAAAAAAGAACCATGGACAAAAGAAACAAGGAGATAAGAGCAGAAACAATTAACCAACAACAAAATCCATAGCCCTGAAAGCTTAGCCTAATAATAGATAAAACTATAAAACCTGTAACGCACCACCTGTAATAATTTCGCAGAAGATATACCCTGTAAAAAGCATATTGCTACATAGAAAAATAAAGCAGTAGCAGAAGATATACCTTGCAAAAAACAATTTGAATCAGAGGAGATAAGAGCAGTAATCTGTCAGCACAAACCTGTAGGCATACCCTGTAATAATGCAGCAGAAAGTATACCCTGTGACAACAACGTGAATCAGAAAAAAGAAAAGCAGTAAAATGTTAGCAACAAATAGTAACAACCCCTGTGAGTACAAAAGAAAATAATAACACACAGTAAATCTGCCTAAAACAAAGCCTTATCTTTTTCCTTGCTCTGATAAGGTTCTTTGCTCTGTCCTTACAAGCAACCTAGAAGAAAAGAGTTCAGGTGAAGCTAGGTGCCTTTGCCAGCAATAAGGCAGGTAGGCTCCTGGCCTTTAGATTGTGTAAATCACAAATGGAGAGATATACTAAAAAAATACAGAGTTAAAACAGGTCGCCAGATACACAATTGTTACACCCCAAAACAGATAGCAGAAGCATTTAAAGCTTACTATGCTTCCCTGTATGCAGTAGTTAAATGGGCTGGATGGAATAGACAGACATAAAAAATTCTTACAAATGGTAAAGCTCCCAAGTCTGTCACAGTAGAATAAACTTTCCCTCAAAGCCCCAATAACTCTATCTAAAATTGCCCTGACCATCAACAATCTGAAAACTGGTAAATCCCTGGGGTCAGATGGCTTCATAGCCAAATTCTATCAAAAACTCTCCACCCAACTGAGCCCCATGGTGGCTGACCTGTTCAACTGCTGTAAGGAGGAGGAAGACTGTCCTGACAGCTGGAGGGATGCCCTTATCACAGTGATTCCAAAGGAGGGAAAGTCACCTGAATCCTATTCCTCTTATCGCCCAATATCACTACTTAATGTTGACTCCAAAAATTTTATAAAAATATTAGCAAATAGGGTTAATAAGTTTCTCCCAGATCTGATACATCCAGATCAGGCAGGATTTGTACCTAACCACCACCTTCAAGACAACATTAGGCGCTGTTCAAACATCCTGCACCAGGGGCAGCAGGCAAAAGAACAGTAGATTACAATTCCTATCGATGCTGAAAAGCATTTGATCGCTTGCAATGGGACTATTTGATGAAGGTCTTGGACAAGTCTGGTTTTGGCACACAGTTTCAAACTTGGATTATAGCCTTATATTATAAACCCCAAACAAAAGTTAGAGTAAATGGAACAATATCCAGTGCTCTGTATATACAGAGAGTAACCAGGCAGGGCTGCCCCTCGTCCCCCCTTTTGTTTGCTCTTAGTATCGAACCCTTAACTGAGCTGATCCAATTACATCCTGATCTGGAGGGAATAAGAGTAGGGGGCCAAGAAAACAGAATTTCCCTTTATGCAGATGATACAATGATATATTTAAAAAACCCATCAAGGACATACCCAGTTCTAGACTAGATACTGACCTCATATGGCCAACTGTCAGGTTTTAAAGTAAATAATGATAAAATTGAAATTCTCCTGGTAAGTGGTGACCAAACATCAAATCTTCAACAATAACTCCCTTATAGGTGGGTAACCACGAGCATTCACTATTTAGGTATCCATATTCCCGTTAACCTGAGGCATCTTTATCGGGTAAATTATGGGAAACTTCTGAAATATATATTTACAGACTTGAAGCGATAGGAACTTCTGCCGTTGTCCATGATGGGCTGGGTGGAAACAGTCCGTATGAATATATTACCCCATTTCTTGTTTCTGTTCAGTTCACTTCCACTTCAGATATCCACCTTTGAGTGGAAGAAAATTAATACAGCCCTATGCTGCTTTATTTGGGGAGGCCGAAAGGCCAGGATAGCATGGTAAAATCTACACTGCACAAAACTACAGGGAGGTCTCAGCTTACCCAACTTAAAACTATATTATCTGATGGCCCAATTGACCCCATGGGTGGCCTATGTTCCTCAAGACTCCAAAAATGTATGAGTAGGGATGGAATTAAGGAGTGACCCTGGCACCACACCACTTATAGTCTTTACCGAGTCTCCAGACAATTGAAGAAATGTAAACTATGAAACCCATGGCAGAAACACGTCTACAGAACTTGGGGAGGGTGAAGGCGGAGCTGGACATGAACTACCCTCTATCTAACAACACAGAGATTGTGCACTGCTCTTCTTTTTCCCCGCCAAGGTTAGACCAGTATTTTAATATTTGGTGATGCCTGGGCCTAACCCACTTTAGTCAATTTATGAAACAGGGTCAAATTAAATCCTTCCAAGAACTCCAGCAGGAGTTTCAGTTACCAGGCACCCACTTTTTTCGCTACCTCCAGGTGGCCTCTTTCTTAAAGCAGTATCTGAACATTCGCAGAGTCCAACATGGTCCACACCCTTTAGAAGAACTAATTATTAATGCAGCAATAACCTAGAAGAGACACATCTGATTTCTAAACTGACTCGGGCTTATCTGCACTCACCCATATTAGACCCACCAAGATGTCAGACAGCTTGGGCCCAAGAAATAGGATTACAGTTAAACCCCCAGACATGGCAGTGAATATGGGAGGGTGTCTTCAGGACCTCAGCTTCTAATGTCTAGAAATAGTTTCGGTGGAAGCTTGTAAGCAGATTTTTCAACATACTGACAAAGACCAGACATTATCACCTGGCCTTCTCAGGTGATTGTTGGAGACGTTGTGGAAGGACTGGCACCCATTTCCATATTTTGGGGGACTGTCCGGTATTACGTCCATTCTGGAATGAGGTAACTGAGAAATATAAAACCATGGCTGACTGTGGGGAGTCTGTCTCTCATTTGAACATATGGTTCTGGGTGTTTTGTAGAGAAGGAGGTTATCTAATGCCCAAAAATCTTTCTTAGGGATTTTGTTGGCAGCAGTGGGTAAGGCCATCACAAGAAAATTACTAAACCCCAACCCACCCACTCTAGAAGAATGGTTAGACATAATTAAGGGGGTGGTAAGAGTTGAAAGAGTCACAGCAGAATTACATCTGCAGAAGGATAAGTTCAACGGTACATGGCTGCCCATCATGCACCTGTTAGAGGAAAGAGAGGGCATCTCAGTGCTTTACCAGCAGACCTTCTCATAAACTTCAAATCTTTAAAAAAAACAAATCAGTTTTTCAGAATGCAGAGCATAACTTGTGATGGGAAAGCATATATATCCAGCCAAGACAGTTGATTATATTTAATGTTTGCATTTTTATTTGGTATAAAATCAATGTATAATTGAAACAACATAAAGTACAAGGTACTACAGCTTCTGTTTCATATTTTGACTGATAAGCCATCAAGACCTGCCCTCAGAAAAGAATATTCAGATGCTTTCTTCTTCTTCTTGTTTTTTTTTTTTTCATAAACTTTTCCCAGGGTTTGATACCTGTATAAACAGAATGTATGATTTAAAGCTATATAAAACATTGGTTTGCTGTATGACAATTTCACTATACTATGAAGCTTTGTATTACCTACACAATGTGTACCTGTACAAATACTCAATAAACTTGAGTTTCAAAAAAAAAAAAGATCTGGAAAATCAAAGTGGTCAATTGTACTCAGAGTTTTCAGTACTAACATTATGAGAGCAGGGGCAGGCTTACTGGGGGGGTGGGGAGATGCTTTTTTAGCTTCATGTATATATGCCCTAACTTGTAAGTAACGGTAATGGTCTGCCGGCCACAAGCCAAACCTTTCAGCCAGGGCATGAAAGTCCAAGAACTCTTTTCTGTGATAACAGTGAACAGGTAAGTAGAGCCCCCCCCCCCGTTCCCATTTTTTATATTTATGCATTAAAATCCCCACTATAATTATTGGATGCCCTATCCTTGAATTGTAATGTTACCTTTAACTGTTATAGCATGTATTCTGACACAATAGAAATTATTATGGTGTATTGTTGTAGCTTGCATTGATTCAGTCATCAGTTACTTTAATTTTTGTTTATTAAATTTGTCAGGTTGCATTCCAACTGGCACTGCCCAAGTTCTCAGTCTAAAAAAACAAATACCTGGAAATAAGTAGTTGGCTGTCACCACTAATATGACTGACTTAGTACCGCTCTGTAATTTTAGAAACATGATAACCATTCTGGTATCAAAGTAAACATTTTCTGTATTCTTGATGGGAACTCAAAAGTTTTACGTTGAATTCGGTTGGTTTATATTTTCTTTGGGACTTCCTATCAGTAGGAATATCTATATAGGAAGACTGGGTGGACTCTTGGGGCTCGATTCTCAAAGATCACAGTGCAGCTCAAGGGGCTTGCCCCACAATGAATGGTGCAAAGTGCCCCTTGTGCCAAATGATACACTGGGAGCGATTCTTAATGGCAGCCTGCATCACCTGCAGGCTGCCTGGCCCAAACTGGGCTTGCACCACCAGTGCGCCCAAAAATTTGCTGTGACATGGTACTAGGAGGGCAGGTGGCAGATGCAAGCTGCCACATCCCCCAATGTAGGATTCTCAGAACTCTACCAGAGGGAGAAATTCTAAGTACCCTTAGACCAGCCAAGGCTGGTCTAAGATTGCTTAGAATAATCTCCTCTGGGAGAGCAGCCTGTTTGCAACAATGTGCTGTGGTCCCACCTCCCCAGTTCCTGATGTCCCCCTCAATATAACTTGTAATACAGCCCCTTTCATTGGTGGTCTAGTTGCCCCCACTCCCCTCCAACAGCAGGTAGTGCCCATCATCCTGCTCCCCCATCCCGGCCAGCTGGTGATACCGGCACAGCCTCACCTTTCTCCAGCCGCCCCTGACTGAACTTTCACTGAGCATGTACTGTAAAGTGTATGAGCTCACTGATTGATAAATGAGCATGCACACTTTGCCAGTACATGCTCAGTGACAGTTCAGTCAGGGGCCGGCTACGGAGCTGTGAGGAGGGCAGTGCCAGTCACTGGCTCTGTCTCAGGATGGGGGTGTGGAGTCGTGAGCACTACCTGCTGGGGTAGGGGACCACTAGACCACCAATGAAGGGGCCTGTATTAAAAGTTATATTAACGGTGGCATCGGGGATCGGAAAGGGGGGCCACTAGATCACCATGGATGGATATTTCAGTTGTTGCACACGGGATCAGTGATAGAGCACCACTTGCCTTTGCCACAAGTTGTGGCAAACCCTTCCATGCACCATGTGTTTGCTACATAGGAGAGTTTGCCATGTGTGAGGACATAGTCGCCGGGACCTCTCCTGTACCTGAATCAGGTACAGGGTCCCTGGTGCACCTGGCTTTGGTGCAAGCTGCTGTTTGCCACAGCTTTTGCTGATTTAAGCTCTGTTTGAGAATCAAGCTCTTGGTCTTTTTCTGTCAGCAATGCCTATCTTAGCTTGACTATACATTGAGAGAAGAGTAACTGATATTTCCATGCTGATAGGTGTGGCTAGGAGATCAGGAGATGGTGTCAAGGCACAAAATGCAGTCATATGAGGAGTTTAAGCTGAGAATATCTGAACTTGGGTACAGTGGAGAGAAGCAATGAGGAAAGAAACTGAATGTACAGTTGGTTAGGAGGAGAGTAGCTGACTTTTAAAACACTGAAGCTGAGGTTGCATTGGGAACAGGGAGTAAAGCATTGCTATTTAAAGATGAATGGGTGATGTGAGAAGAAAAGTGAAGCTAAGGTTGAGAAGCTGGTCGGGATAAACAGGCACTTAGAGAAAAGTAAACAGGGCCTGATATTAAAACACACAGCTTGGAGCTGCATGAGAAAACCGGCCAGTTTTCTCATGCAAACTAGAAGATGCATAAGCAACCCTCATTAAACTGATTGGCCAGTTTCCTTATTGCTAAAACAACACTGGTCACTTGAGCACAGGAAACACAGATTGGTGCAATAGTGGCATACTTGAATGTGTCATGTTATCATGGTGAAAGTCCCGCGAGTGCTCTGAACATGCCAGTGGTCCATATATGGAGTATTGTACCATCAGTAGCCAATGAAACACCTGGAAAATTGGATCTTTTTAAATGAATAAATCAGTGACTGGTGTGCCAACCTGGGCCACTAGGAATGTGAAGTCCATAAAGTGAGAGGAACTGGGGAAATGTAGGGGGATTTGATGGTCAGTGATTGAGGGCTTACAGGCTTAATATTGGCCTAGGCAAGCCCCAGTAGATGGTCTCACATGCAGTGGATTTGAGCAGATACATACCCACTCAGGTCTTATATGCCTGCAGTCAAAGAATTTAAAAACAACACAAGGATCAAGGGAACAACAAGAGGGGAGCCATTTTGTTTGTTTATGGTCACCATTGCTCACTCAAAATGACTGGTTTTGCATGAGCTTGGCCATATTGTAGCATTCAGCTGTTCATACAAAAGCTGGGGGAGTCCTCTGATGGCTGTGGTTCAAGCAACATTGAGCATGTTACCAATGGCCCATCCCACAGTGTGAATGCATGAAGAACATTTTTGGTCCAGAAATTGTTCACTTTTGAATATTTAGCCCCTGGAGTTCAAAGAACAGAAAATTATTTGGAGAAGAGCTTACATGGGACTACCCAGACCTTGCAATGGTAGGAGTGTATCTGTCATGGAGAGAAGTGAACCTGCCACTGAGAAAAGATATGCTACTGTGAAAAGAGAAACTAGTGTAGAAAGGGGAATAACTGACATTCGGATCAGAGGATTTAATGTTCAGAGGGTCAGAGCTTCTGTTTGCACTGAAAGGAATAAGGGCAGGGCAATGTTAAATGAGGAGTTGATGTTTTTAGAAGGGAAGCTGTCCTTAACTATGGGGGCTGTTCATGGGAAGAGAAGTATTGTTTCATTAAGAAAATGAGCTGGTATTTAGAGCTGAGAAGTTAGCATTGAGAGTAAAGGTGCTAACAAGAGAAGCTGGGATTTGGAGAAGAAGATGAAGTACATGAAAGTATGTACTTACCAGTTTATGTAATGCATTCTTCTTGGTCCCCAACTATCTGCTCTTTACTGTGAAAACAAGAAAAGATAATAAACATTTTGGTGGACCATGACCAGTGGAAGCAGGTGTGCCTGCATGTTTTTAATTTAGCTTCTCTTGTAATATTGCCAATATGGTTTTAGCATTGAAATCTGATACGGAAAAGATCAGTTTTGTATTTTGGAATGTTGTTATGTTATTAGAAGTTATATTAGGTGTCTTCCCTCATTCTCACATGTTTCGACAAGAGAATTTTTGTCATCTTCAACTGGCCCACCACCCTCACAGTGAGGATTTAGGAAGGTTTGAAAATACATGGAAAAATACTACATATATATTGTTTGAGTTATGTAAATTTGCTGCAGCGTGGCTACTACTATCCGCTGTGAACTATCTGGATAAGGCACTGTATGCACATATGGAGTCAGACTGGATTAGCTGGTATCACTCAGATCTTGTGTCACAAGGTTTGTGTAGTGTCCTCCCTGGTCTATGATAAAAGTGACAACTCATTTTTAGGGAGTAAAGCTTAGAAGAAGAAGAATCAGCATTTATATAGCTTGTTTCATACACAGTGTATCCCAAAGCGCTTTGCAAGCAATACTAGACTGGTAGCGAAGTGACTGAATGTGTAGTGGTGGCCTTATCGCACATCAGCACCCACACACAGCCTGGACAGTTGCATGAACTGATTTATAGGAAGGGGAATGTTGGCCAGGACACCGGGAATGTCCCCTACTCTTTGTGAAGAGTGCCCTGGGTTCTTTTACTTCCACCTAGACATCCACCAGGACAACACCAGGATGGGTAGAAGGGACCTCGGTTTAACATCTCATCCAAAGGATGGCACACCCCAGCAGTACAGCACCTCCTAATACTGCACTCGGGTGCCAGGGCTTAAGGCGCAAGTCCAATTCCGATGTGGGACGAGAACCCAGAACCCTCTGGTTCAGAGGCAGATGTGCTACCAACTGAGCCATGCCTACTTCAAGATCCTTACCAAGCTACTTACTTGGCCTCTGGATCTGGGAAGATTTCATGGGCAACCAATACCCAAGATCACAGAGACAAAGCTAAAATGTAAAAGTTAGAGCAACAGTCCACAGCAGTAGAACAGAGCCTAAAGCATGACTCCATTTATTTTACACAGTTCATTTCCTCTTCTTTAGCCTGAAGGCAGGATGCTACATACATTTCATACTTAAAAAATTCCTCTACAGGGCTAGAATATTTTTACTTCCATTGGGCAAATCTTCGTAAAAGTGTAATTAAAAATGGTGTATTTTAAACAGCACAGGTGCAGTACTGCTTTATGTTGTTGCAGTTTAATTTTGGTTGTTGCTGCAATCCTTTCAGGTGCAGTGTCTGAATTCACAGTTACTTGAAGCATACCTTTTGTGAGCTGGACCCAGTACCAACATGTTTCTTAATGAGATGTGTTGACTCTGTTGGCCTGGTGTTTGCCTCGATTGTACGGTGTTCCTTGTTTCAGGGAGTCTTTCCGGATGCCTTGAAGGAGGCTCTGGTGAGACCCCTCTTAAAGAAATCATCTTTGGACCCAGCGATCAAGGCAAATTACCATCCTATCTCCAACCTTCCATTTTTGGGGAAGGTTGTTGAGAAGGTGGTAGCGCTTCAATTGGAAGAACACCTCGTGACTCATGAGTTGTATGATCCCTTCCAGTTGGCTTTTCGGCTAGACATAGCACGGAAACTGCGCTTGTTCAGGTGCAGAATGATCTCCTCAGGGCTAGAGATCGGGGGGACAGGACAATTCTTGTTCTCCTTGATCTCTCCTCAGCATTTGACACTGTGGACCATTGTGTGCTGCTTGTCCGCCTTAGGGAGCTGTGTGGACTCACCGGTACCGTTATCAACTGGTTTGACTCCTTTCTTACCAACAGGAGGCAACGGGTTGTGATGGGAAATTGCTCATCTACACCCTGTCTCCTTTTTTGTGGACTCCCTCAGGGTTCAGTACTGGCCCCAATGTTGTTCGCAGTGTACATGCTGCGCCTGGGGGGGAACATTAGGAAGTATGGTCTGAGTTTTCATTGCTATGCTAATGATACTCAGCTATATCTGTCCTTTGCCCTAGGAACATCCAATACAGTGGATGTGATAAATATCTGTCTGACCGAGATTAATGACTGGATGACTTCCAGCTGGTTGCGTCTGAACCCTGACAAGACAGAGGTATTGGTAGTGGAGTCAAACAGAGTTCATGATAGGATGGCCTCTGACTCAGCAACTGGACTTGTTCTTGGAGCTGTGTCATTGAAGGCCTCCTCTCAGGTGCGAAATCTTGGAGTGATTCTGGACAGGAACTTGACCATGGTGGCCCAAATATCTTCCGTGGTCCGTACCTGTTTTTTCCATCTCAGAAACATTGCCAGGACTAAGCCCCTTGTTCCGCCTCTGGACCTCCCTACCTTGATACATGCCTTAGTCACATCTAGGCTAGACTACTGTAATGCGCTCTATCTCGGGGTCTCTGGGGGATCTCTTCGCAGACTGCAGCTGGTGCAAAATGCTGCTGCCTGGTTATTGACTGGGCAGAAAAAATTCTGTCATATTACACTGGTATTGCGTGAATTGCACTGGCTGCCAGTCAGGTGGAGAATCCTCTTTAAGGTGGGTCTTCTCACCTATAAGGCCCTACACGGGTAGGGCCCTGGTTACCTGTCAGTCCTCCTGGTACCTACTCCCTCTATCCGCCCTCTCCGATCTTCTAGTGGTGGCTTCCTGACTGCTCCTAGAACAAGGTTAAAATCAGCAGGCGACAGAGCCTTTAGTGTTGCGGCTCCTGTTCTATGGAACTCTTTGCCAGCATTGGTCAGAGAGGCTCCCACTGTAGACATTTTTAAGGCCCGCCTGAAGACACTCTTATTTTTACAAGCATTTGGTGCTTAGAGTAGGTTATTTTATAGGTTGTGATTTATTATTTTATTTTTATGAATGTTATTATGTTTTGTGTGTAAATGTTTTACCAATTGTGTACGGCACCCAGAGCCTCCGGGATTGGGCGTCTTTTAAATAAATTTGCCTTGCCTTGCCTTTAAGCCCTATGACCAGGTCCCCTAGTGCTCTGCGGCAAAATTTTCTGATTTCTACGGCAGGGCTCCTAGGCTTCTGCAGCAGTATTTGCCAATTTCTGCAGCATGATTTATTCATTTCTGTGGCAGAATGCAGTCCTACCATTGGCTAAAATATGATGCAATGTCATAGATGACATCACCTGCCAAGCATAAAGGAGGGGCTTCAGGATAAGCAGGATGGATACGGGAGCCTGGCACTATGGGAAAATTGTATATTTGAATGAAAATCACCAAAAACAATGAATTCTGCAACACTATATGAATTCTGCGGCATGATGCAAATTCTGCAGAAAATTCCGCAACCACAGAATCACAGAATTCCAGGGGCCTTGCCTATGCCTCATGCTGGGCACAGACCTTACGACCCACAGGGCATTCAGAAAAGTTTAACAGTTCCACATTGAGCATCCTGGCCTCGGCACAGGTATTAACCTCTGGTTAGGAAGGATCCACATAAGGTCGTAACCCTCACTTAAAGGATACCTAAACAACATTTTGACAACAAACTATTCAAAACTCTGACTCCGTAAGTGACTAAAGGAAAGGCTGCTGTATTCATTAAGGCTAAAACTACATATATATAATTTACCTAAATGTGGTTCCAGAGCATTCGAATATTGTAAGATCAGCATTCTAATTTCAAAAAAACTGTCTTACCTGCTTCCTAAAATGGCCGCCAAATGCGTTATGTGATGACATCACTTGAGCCAAAGTCAGAAAGATATACGGCTCTCTATAGTGCTAACTAGTTATTTTTTCTCTTTGTATAGAATTGCTTCACCAAAAAGGTCACAACCATGTGCATTATTTTATATAATACACGTTAGGCTATGGTTCTGTTCATTTTGTTTATTTTAACATGCTGAAATTGTGTTTTAATCCAACCGGTTTTCTCTGTGGCAAACCACAGTGCAGTACACATCTTGAATAACTTGGTGGTCTAGTGGTTATGGTGGATCCAAGATGTTATACTGGGGGTGCTGGGGTGGTGTGCATGCTTAATATGCACTTTTTAACATTTTTATTAAACCTTTATATTTTCTGTTATTCTTTTCTAGTACGTTTTTGACAGAACCTACAAATGTAATCCATAGTTTGAATGTAAACATTTGTACAATCAGTAAATCAGACGTCTTCAACAAAGTGAAATGCAGCAGCAGCACGCAAGTACATTACTATGTGTGTGGGGTGCAGCCACACCCTTCACCACACCCTAGAGCCACCACTTTTTTGTAGCAAAGTTCTTGTTCAGTCCAATGGTAGAGTTCATACTTTCTCAAAACTCGAATATATATGCTTGTCTTGTCTTCTTTTTCCATGGGAAATAATAATAAGAAAAAGAATCAGCATTTATATAGTGGTTTTCATACACATTGTATCCCAAAGTGCTTTACAAGCAATACTAGACTGGTAGTGAAGTGACTGAACATGTAGTGGCAGCCATTTCATACATTAATATCCACACACAGCCTTAGACAATTGCATGAACTGGTTTTATGGGAAGGGGAAAGTTGGCCAGGACAATGGGGTCAGGTAATGATCAAGGTGCTGGCAGCCCCACATCTTATTTCTCACAGTAATCTGCTCATATTTCTCTCCTCTGTCTTCCCCCTTCCCTGAATACAGCAGTACCTTAAAAGAGTGGCCTTCTCAGTCCCCCTCTGGTATTCATACATCACTATTCCTCCTCACACCGAAAACTGGTGTGCTCATCACTCTTCTGCATCATGAATGCAAGTAGTAGAGTCTCCGTTTTATTTTGACATAATATAAATATAAACATATCTTTCCAGTAAGTCAAGCTGATAGCAGCAGGGAAACAAGGGGAATGATGGGCTTTCCTATCCTTAAAAGATCTAGGCTACCTTTGATTAGGCACTATTAAATGATGGGTGTGCACATCATTATGCACGTCATTTAATAGTGCCTAATTATAGGTGGCTTAGATCTTACATGGGTAGAAAAGGCTATTTTTCCACTTGTGCAATGCTGCTATCAGCCTGGCTTACCAGAAGATCATGTTTATTATTAACATGTAAAAATAACATGGGAGACTGTACTAACCACATTCATGATGCAGAAGTGTAGTGAATGTACCAGTTTTTGGTGTGGGGTGCAGATGAGAAGAATGAATGCCAGAGAGGGACTGAAGAGGCCATTCCAGCAGGGTATAGCTATATTCAGGTTGGTTGAAGACATGAAGGAGGACGTTGAGCAGATCACTATGAGATCTGAAATGTGGGGCTGCCAACATCGTGATCACTACCTGACTGTGGCTGAGACTAGCCAGCGATGACAAATACTCAGAGTGGCAGAGCTGCACCTAAACTATTACTTGAATTCAGTGTAGGGAGATTACCCTCAGGTGGGGGGGGGTGTTGACGTTTGTTAGGACAGTATTGAGGGAGTTGTGTATAGCTCATTCAAGATTTGGAAGGGTGGTAGCCAGCCAACTTGAATTGTGGAGTAGAGCACAGAAAAGTACTGGAGAAGAATTGCTGGGAACTGTCCTGCAGGGTTCTGCAGATCACAGGTAAAGGAGTAGACTGACAATGGAAGTCGGGTGGATTTGCTCAAGGTATTAGTATGCCTCTCCTGCTAATAATATCGTTACCCATTGTAAGTGCAGCCCTTATGAGGGCATGAACAGCAGTTTTTCTGATGGGTCATGATGCTTATTGCTTGGCCCTCCAGGAAGATCTAGTTGTTGGTTAATGAGGTGGGAAAAAACACAACAGGGGAACTGTGCATACTACCAACACTGTGAAGAAGGGTGGTGATCCACACAGTTTACTGTGGGAGCAGAAGTCAAACACTGAGAATGTGGACTGGAGAGTGATTTGGGAGGCATTTTTTAACAGTGCCAGCTGATGATGCATATTGGTATAGGTGTGCACAACTCTCTGAGGTACAAGATTACAATCTGAGGTATGATAATTCTCTTCATGAAACCGTAAAGCACATATGCGGCACCAGGCAGTACTAAAGACAGGGTATGGATGGTGGGGTGTTCAACAGAAGGCAGGCTAGGTGCAGGGGGTTCACATGGAAAAAGAAAGCCTTATTTGTGGATTAACAAGAGCGTATGGGCTTTGGAACTGAACCAGACCAGTACTTTGCTCTGTGACCCTGAGCAAGTCATTACACTTCCTGGTGCTCCCAGGCCACCCTGTAAACAAGCTTTCAGCTTAGTGTGTCTCTCCTGGCTAACAAAAAACAAAATTCAGTGCATCACATAACCACTAGATCATCAGGTAATTGAAGTGTTGTACTGTAATGCAGTTTGTCAAGGAAAAAGTCAGCAGGATTGCAAAACATTTTCCTCAAGTTAAAGTAAACTAAATGAACAAAATCATAGCCTAACATGTGTACTGATCAAAATAATCCTCGAGTTTAATACATGGTGTTGATCAATCTGGTACAACAATTCAAAACAAAGAGGGAAAGAAGAACTAGTAAGCACTATAGAAATTTATGTGGGTCCCTGTCTTTGGCTCAGATGATGTCATCATGACTCATCATTTAACAGACTTGGCAGCCATCTTAGGGAGAAACCAAGGTTGTTTTTTGAAAGTGAAAGGCTGGTGTTTACATTTTTTCAAAAGCTATGAAACTGCATTTATATTATTTACATAAATGCAGTTTTAGCATAAATGTAAACAGCAGCTTCTACTTTACCTTGTTATGAAGCCAGATTTTGGAGTTTGCAGTTTTAAAAAACTGCTCGTTTAGGTACCCTTTAAGGTGCTGCTCTGGAGGTGGCCTCCATCATACATCTGAAACACAGTCAAGCAACACTTTACCCATTAAGCTGTGGGTCAACATCTTCTCCAAGCTAGGAAGTAGAGCAGTTACAGTACTAGGTTTCCCCATCACCAGACTTGCACTAGGACAAATGCATTGGGCTGCATTCTCTGAATGTGAAATGTGCTCCTATTGGGATGGGGTGGTCACAGGTTTCAAACAACAGTTTAAACTTTATTCTCAAGACTCAAATGAGCTCAAATTCCTCTCAGTCCCCCCAAAATTTTAGGGCTGCATTCTCTGAATGTGAAATGTGCTCCTATTGGGATGGGGTGGTCACAGGTTTCAAACAACAGTTTAAACTTTATTCTCAAGACTCAAATGAGCTCAAATTCCTCTCAGTCCCCCCAAAATTTTAGTATTCACAGTTCTTGTGGTTGTAAGGGTTAGGCAGGCCAAGCCCCAGCAGGGACTGCTGTATGAAAAGCCACCATCATAATCAGCACAGGTTGGGATCTCCTCTTTATGTTTGCTTGCACGCATGTGCAAGAAACATAGTGCCATAATCCAAGTTCTCATAGGTGTGGCGCCCTGTCTTCCAATGCATCAGTTTGTTTGCAGGCGTGGCCACAGTTCACCAATGAATGCTGCAGCTGTCTATGACAGCAGTTGAAAATGCAGTGCCGTACAGTTCAAAGAGCTCCGCTTCAGTCAGCAGCGAGAAAGTACTGCACTCGCCTCGCCTCTCCCACACACGCATGCATGCGTAGTAATGCTCTCCCCCATGCACACTACTCGTATGGCTGACAGGGCCCAATCCTCGTCAGCTCTGCTGTGCTCCCCAACAGACGTTCCAGGTGCCATGCTGGGAGCCCACCCCAGCATGGCAACAGTCGTATGGGACGACAGGGGTGCCCAATCCCCGTCAGCTCAATGTTCCCCCAACAGACAACCGGGTATCATGCTGGGGCCATCCCAGTGTGGCAACCAGTCCGTATGGCCGACAGGGGTGCCAATCCCCTTCAGCTCCACTGCGCCCAAACAGCCTTCCAGCTGCCACGCTGGAGCCCCCTAGCGTGGCACAAGTCCAGCGTTGTCTAAGAAAAAAAACCTGCAAGAAAAAACCTTCCCCTGCTGACTGTCCTGACCCCCACCACCCATGCCCTGTGCACACCATACCTACCACACCCCCACCTCACCCCATACTTACCTCCAGAGTCTGGCACGATGATCTTCGGTGGACCGGAAACACGTCTGCGCTCTTCAAAGCTGACTGTGAACTGAGGAAATGCTGGTAAGCTGTATAATGTAATAAGTAGGTTTTTTTCAACTTTGATGCATATCTCAGGCATTTTTGGGAATTTTTTCACCAAATTTTCAACATGGGATTTTTGGGACCCCACTTCATGAATTCTGTCACTGTCATTTTGTTAATCAGCCCCTAAAGGTGATTTCGCGGTCACTGCATGGAACCACCTTTTGGGACTGATTAACGAAATGACAGTGTCACAGTTCATGAGGTAGGCCCCCAAAAACCCTATGTTGTAAATTTGGTGAAAAATTCCCAAAAATGACAGTTTTATGAGCATGTGTTGCACTGTTCCTATGCACGCTCATAAGTTCACGAATTTTCAATATTTTCACTCCAGATTTTCAACATTGCCATTTTACCGCACCTCCTTATGAGCAGTACAGTTGTCATTTTTCACATTTCACCTAAAATGTGTTTCTGCGCATGTAGCGCACAATGGCACAGTCGGTGTACGAAATCAATGTTCAGAACAGATTAAGAAAATCACAGTGATGCTGTTCATGAGCAGAGGTGTTACAATGGCTATGTTAGAAATTTGGTGAAAAAATTCCCAAAAATGACTGTTTTATGAGCATGCGTTGCGCTGTTCCTATGCATGCTCGTAATTTTGCGAATTTTCACTATTTTCACTCCAGATCTTCAACATTGCCATTTTACCACACCTCCTTATGAGCAGTACAGATATCATTTTTCACATCTCGCCCAAAACGTGCTTCCGCGCATGTAGTGCACAGTGGTGCAGTCGGTGTGCGAAATCAATGTTCGGGACAGATTAAGAAAATCACAGTGACACTGTTCATGAGCCGAGGTGTTACAATGGCTATGTTAAAAATTTGGTGAAAAAAGTCCATAAAATGACTGTGTTACAAGTGACCATTGCGCAGTTTCCACGCACCCTCGTAAGTTCATGGATTTCTAATATTTTCAGTCCAGATTTTCACCACTGGCATATTTACACACTTCCTTATGAACAGTACAGCTGTCATTTTTCATACCATGGCCGAAATGTGTTTTTGCACTTCCAGTGCAGAAATGCGTGGTCGCTGTGGGAAAGCACTGTTCAGGACAGATTAAGAAAATTACAGTGACACTGTTCATGAGCGGAGGTTCCAAAATGCCTGTGTTGACAATCTGCTGTAAAAAAATCCCCAAACTAATTGCATTATGGGTGTGCATTGTGTAGTTTCTACGCACGCTCGTGACTTCACCAGTTTTTTTAATATTTTCACTGCAGATTTTCAACATTGCCATTTTTTGCACCTCCCCATGAACAGTACAGCTGTCATTTTCCACATCTTGTTCGAAATGTGTTTTCGCACCTGTGGTGCCAAATGGCGAAGTCACTGTGCAAAATCAGCTTTCGGCTAACAAACTGATATTGCCACTGTTCATAAGGTGGGGGTCACAAAAAACCCATGTTGAAAATTTGGAGTGAAAATGCCATGAACGTCTGCGGAGTTAGGGTTTCCTACCATAACACCCCACTCTGTAGAGACTGACAGGCATCAGGGTGTGACTTGGGATTCTCGCCTGTAATGCTCATACCATTCCACACCCTGCAGCCAGTAAGAGGCACTGAGCTGTGCCTTGGACTCTTCAGCCCCAAAGTTCACTCCATTCTTCTATACAGCACCCATCTCACCATATTTCCTGATGGAATAGGGTGAGCATAAGTGCCAAAGACCCCAAGGCACACTGTGACAATTGTCGGTGTCTGCAGGGTAGGGTGTGGTGAAATGGTGTGGCCATTATGCCTGATGACCCAAAGACACACCCCAATGCCTGCCAGTCTCTGCAGGGTGGAGGTGGGGTTGGCTTCAGTTCAATACTTCACTGTCATTCCTATTACGCAGCTCTGTAACTCCTACACTACCAATGCCAATGCCAGCAAGCAAACATTCGGCATTGACAAATGCTTGTTATGCTTGCTACAGGCAAAGCATTTTGCTATTGTAGAGGACTTTGAGAGGTGTATCGCAGTGATCCAATGCAAGAGAGTTTACAAGAGGCTTGACCAATAATCTACAAGCCAGACAGTGACACTGTTCAGGCATGAAGTGCGTGGACTTCAAAACGTTGTGTCGACAGATACATTCATAAATCTCTTTCAGCAAGCACAGCTGGTCTTATGTTTCTCTTTGTGTCAGAGCAGGGAAATGTTAATGTCTGTGTCATACAATGGCTTATCTTTTACCATGCACATTCTTTTCATTAAGTTCCAGCCTTCTTCCAGCTAGACTGCTTCTGTTCTGAATTCAATTACGCGGGCATTTTAGAATCAGGATTTTAAACATATGAAGCACCCTCTGCACTTTATTTATATCAACAGCCAACAAACATGCTTGGTACTTTAAGACTGCTAAAGCACTATAAGCACTTTCTTAAAGAGCTACTGACACCTCAAAGAAAACTTTAAAAAACAAAATAATTACTGTAGGTACAATTCTGCCTACATTCCATATATGTTATATATATTTCTCCTCCCCATCATTCCTTTCTGGGGACATTTGCATGAATACATGATCTTTAGCCCTTAAGCATTCCTTTAGAGTACATCTGCCTCTATAGCTTACTCGCTACTTCAGGTTATAATCATCTGTTCTGACATCACAATCTGTTGTCATGGGAGTAACTGTGATGTCTCAAGGGATGCATTATTATTTCAGGTAGGGAGAAAGCAGCAGGAACAGATGAACTCTTCAGAAGCAAACATCCTGTTTTCATGCAAATGATCTCAGTTATACATAATGGGGAGGAGAAATGCAGAACTAATGTGAAATACAAGCTTGACTGTGTCTAAAGAGTATGATTTGAGAAAGTTTGCCTGTAGGTGTCAGCTGCTCTTTAATATGTGTTTCTTATTCATATGCATGTCAAGCATTTTATTCAGCATGGCAGGCACTTTAACACCACGTATCGACAGAAAAGAAAAAAATGTAAGAGAAAGAATAGTGAGAGCGGACACTATCTCAGTGCATTAGGTGGCCAATCTACAGAGGCATAAAATCGGAAATAAATGGGATAGGAAAATGGCACTGCTGCAGCAGACTACTAAGACAGGTACAGGATACTGGTAAGCTTACTGGGGGGTGTTCAGTGCTGCAGTGGGGGGAATGCTAGACTCCAGGGATTATGGAATTGTGAGCAGCGATACCGTGGATTGATACTGGGGAGGAGCCACTGGATGCCAAGTAGGGTTTTATGTTTTACTATGGGTTGGTGATCAGAGGGAGGGGAAGGGAGGACCACTAGCACCCAGGAGGGTTGTACTGGTACTACAAGCTGGAGATCGGAGTGGGGGGTGCCACTATCTACATAGGGCAGGTGTGCACCCCCAGCGGCCAACCGGTTAGGTGGCTGCATTACCTCCAGTAGTTGCTAGGGTTGCCCAGAGTAAGTTGGGGTTTTGTTTGGCAGTATTTGCACTGTGCAAAAGGACCACACTAAACCCTTTTTGCAGTGCAAAGCCGCTAAATATGTGGTAGCATGGCTATTTAGGACCACGCCCCTAACCTTGCCCACCCTCATAGATTATGATTTGCACAGGTGCTAACCCTCTTTGCCCATGCAGCAGCCCCTTTTGAATATAGAGTTCAAGCACAAACCCTTCTTTGCACAGGTAAAGACCCGTTAGTGCCCACGCAAACTTTTGAATATTGGACCCTTGTAGCCTAATACAGTGAGCCTGCAAAGAGATTATTTCATTACGACATGCAATAGACTAGAAAGCCTTGATTTTTATAAAACATTCTTTTGTTGGATGATTTTAAAATTTCTCATAAACTAATTCTCTGCAAGCTGCATCAGTACCTCTGCTTCATAGTCTGATGTGCCCAGCACTACTATAAACCTCTCACCTCACCTGCAGATTTTATAGTGATAAGGGAGTTCTCTCAGAGTTGTTTCAAAAAGGACTCTTGTTCTTCAAATAGTTTTTTGAAGTCCCTTTCACAATCTGTTTTGAAGATAAGTGCTGCAGGGTTCAGCTGGAGCAAAAGGTTCACTTAGGTTTGAAAACATTAGCCCTATTATTTTTACTTTACCCCTCCTGTTCTGTGGAAATATCGATAATCCTTCTCTAATTCAATTTGGTCAAAAACAAGCTTGTATGGACTAACCACTGTATTGAAGTAATTTGCTGTAACTGTTGGGACAAAATACTGTATAAGCCCTTTTAGAAAACACAGATTTCAGTCTCAGAGTAATAGAAGAAATATTAATCACATTCACAGGTGTTGTCATGGCTGTTTTTTCCTTTTCCTTGTCCTCTGTCCCTTGTACTTTTTATGTTGATTGCGCGCATGTGCAAGAAACATATTGCGGCAGCTTGCTACAGAAGCAGGTTGTGGAGGTGCGCAACTGTTGTGGCCAATGCCCCCACAGTCTTTGGAGGCTTGGCCCACCTTTCCCAATGGGGTGGCACGCTGCTGCTGACACTAGTTCAGCCAGTATGCCACAGCCTTGTAAGGTTTCAGCCACTGCAATGAGGGGCTGCCTCGTCATTGCAGTGTAAGCCATTCTGCTGCAATGAGGGAACAACCCGTCATTGCTGGGTGGAACCTTGCTACTGTGATATTGTTTGTGAGCATGGTGGTGGCTTACCGCCATGTTCACAAACAATATTAGCGAGCTCCCAGTGCCAAGGGTGTGCCCAATCTCCCTCAGCAGCATGTGCCCACCCCACAACAGTGGTTGTTTGCCAATGGGGGCCCCAATCCCCATCGGCTTCAGTCCCCTGTGCGTGTTCAGGTTGCCGACAGAGGAGCCCACTTCCTGTTGGCATAATCTCTCCCCTCCCAGTTTGATTTGCCAATGGGGGAGCCCAGTGCCCATTGGCATCATGTCCCCCTTATGACAAAACATAGGTGTGTGCCGAGAGGGGGTGCCCAATCCCCCTCGGCTATTGCGCCCTCCCTCTATATGCCAATGGGGTGCCCAATTCCCCATCAGTTACAGTCACCCCCCCACACAACAGTAGGTTGGCATGCTGAGAGCCCACCCAGCATGCCAAATGTCCATAAATGCCCCTGTTAAAAAAAAAAGTCCTGCAATTTTTTTTTATTTTATTTTTTTACCTGTAAAGCAAAAAACGGTCCCTCGTCGAGTCCGGTGGCCCTTCCCCAACCTGTGCCCATCCTCTGCACACCCCACCTCCCCATACCCCTCTCACCCCATACTTACCTCCGGAGCCCAGCGCGACAATCTTCGGTGGACCGGGAACATGTCTGCACTATTCAAAGCCGACCGCGAACTGAGGAAATGCCGGTAAGCTGTATAATGGCATAAATAGGGTTTTTTCAACTTTGATGCCGATCTCAGGCATTTTTGGGAATTTTGGCACCAAATTTTCAATATGGGGTTTTGGAGACCCTTCCTCAAGAATTCAGCCACTGTCATTGCATTATTCGGTCCCAAAAAGTGATTTCACGGTCACTGTGTGGAATCACCTTTCAGGACCAATTGACAAAACAACAGTGCCAGTGTTCATGAGGTGGGCTCTCAAAAAGTCTATGTTGCACATTTGGTGGAAGAAATCCAAGAAATTACTGTTTTACAAGCGTGCGTTGTGTGGTTGTTATGCACGCTCGTAACTTTGCAAATTTGCAATATTTTCACTCCAGATTTTCAACATTGCCATTTTCCTGCACCTCCTTATGAACAGTACAGCTGTCATTTTCCACATCCTGGCCGAAATGTGTTTTCGCACTTCCGGCACAGAGTAGCGCAGTCACTGTGGGAAATCAGTGTTTGGGACGCATTATGAAAATTGCAGTGACACTGTTCATTATCAGAGGTCCTAAAATACCTACGTTGAAAATTTGGTGACAAAAGTCCATAAAATAACTGTGTTACGAGCGTGCATTGTGCACTTTCCACGCAAGCTCGTAACTTCGCCAATTTGCAATATTTTCACTCCAGATTTTCAACATTGCCATCTTTCTGGCCCTCCATATGAACAGTACAGCTGTCATTTTTCACATCCTGGCTGAAATGTGTTTTCACAGTTCAGGTGCAGAATAGCGCGGTTGCTGTAGGAAATCAGTGTTCAGGACACATGAAGAAAATCACAGTGACACTGTTCATGAGCAGAGGTCCTAAAATGCCTATGTTGAAAATTTTGTGACCAAAGCCCATAAAATGAGTGTGTTATGAGTGTGCACTGCACAGGTTCTATGCACGCTCATAACTTCACTACTTTGCAGTATTTTCACTCCAGATTTTTAACATTGCCATTTTTCTGCTCCTCCTTATAAACAGTGCAGCTGTCATTTTTCACATCCTGGCTGAAATGTGTTTTTGCACTTCTGGCACAGAATAGCGCTGGCGCTGTGGGAAATCAGTGTTCGGGATGCATTATGATAATCACAGTGACACTGTTCAGGAGCAGAGGTCCAAAAATGCCTATGTTGAAAAGTTAGTGATGAAACTCCATAAAATGACTGGGTTACGAGCGTGCATTGTGCAGTTTCCATGCACCTTTGTAACTTCGCAAATTAGTAATATTTTCATGCCAGATTTTCAACACTGACATTTTTTCACACCTCCTTATGAACAGTACAGCTGTCATTTTTCACATCCTTGATGAAATGTTTTCGCATTTCCGGCCCAGAATACCACGGTCACTTTCGGAAATCAGTGTTTGGGACAGATTAGGATCGAGTGAGTGAGAGAGGGGGAGTGACTGAGCTCAACTGAGCTCTGTCGGGACTGCTGCATATTTCTTTGTGGGCAGAAAAAGGCACCAGTGCAGGCAGGAGCCCAGTACAAAAGGGCAGCCTGCAGCGGCAGGAGAAACAGAATGAGCGAGTGAGAGAGGGGGGGAGTGAGTGAGCTCAATGGAGCTCTGTCGGGACTGCTGTAGATTTCTTTGTGGGCATAAAAAGGCACCGACAGAGGCAGGAGCCCAGTACAAAAGGACAGCCTGCAGCAACAGGAGCAACAGAATGAGCGTGTGAGAGAGGGGGAGTGAGTGACCTCAACGGAGCTCTGTCGGGACAGCTGTGGATTTCTTTGTGGGCAGGCAAAGGTGCCAGCGCAGGCAGGAGCCCAGTACAAAAGGGCAGCCTGCAGCACCAGGAGCTACAGAATGAGCGAGTGAGAGAGGGAGAGTGAGCGAGCTCAACGGAGCAAAGCAATCAACATTTGGCATTGACAAATGCTTGTTTATAATGTTGTGGTGAGTATGAGGTTTTGTGTTTTTGCCAGATAGTTTTGCCACTCAGCTTCACTGTCTTGGAGCAAACCCTTGTTTGCACAGATTTGAATTTAGCAGGATAAGAAAGGTGCAGGTAGGATTTTGAAGGATTTATTTGATAAATAACTTTTTTGCTGACTTCTGGTGGTGGAACAGGGTACATAACGCCATGTTTCTTTTTTGTCTGTGTGCGTGTGCCTGCCAGCCAGTTTGCGAATGAAATGCAAAATAATCTTTTAGGCCCTGGACACACTGGTAATGCATGTTTAAAAACGTTTTTTGAAGCATTTTATATGTGGCACGGTGTTGTAACCACACCTGCAAATGAACCATGTCATAAAATGTTTTAACCGTGCACACCAGTGACATCAATAGTGTTTTCAAAACTGTTTTCTAGCACGCTTCCAAGTTAAGGCTGCTTACCATGATGCTTAGCGTCATTGCCTTTCCCAGAAATCTCTGCGCTTCAGTCTTTGATCTTGTGTCACTCTGGTAACGTAAATACATGGTGCTACCAGTGTCAAATTGCTGATGTGCTGCAGTAAGTTATGGCAGTTTGGTTGTTTTCTGTTATAAATTAATAAAATAAATAGGCTTTCTGCAGTTATCTGAAAATACCATGTTTCCTCTCGGTTTTTTGCCTTTAGGATCATAAACTTTCTCCTCTCATAAAGGATGCATTTGTTTTTGTTGTTTTTTTCATTTCATGTGAGTTTGGTTGCTCTAAGTACTACAGAAATCATCTAATTTGGGCATATTTTATTTTATCTGAGAGTAAGCTGTGCATAGGTCCCATATTCTAATTTGTGAGCAAACATTTTATCGTAAGGGAGAGTAGTTTGTCCAAGCTGTCAGATGAACATGCCTATACGCTTGTCCTCAGGAGCTCATGTAGCCTCCTTTAAGCCTGCTTTTAGATCCACTTCTCCTGCTGGAGATCAATTTAATCCAGCTCCCCTTTTAGCACAGAAGTGTACCTTTGATGTGACACTTGCATTTTGTAGACCAGCCATTACAGTCATGGCATGTTTATTGCCACTCTGAAGAAAACGTGAGAAAATTCTCACAGAAATAAAGCCTGGGGCTCTACTGTAAGCTTATCTTTATGTAAACTTAACTTCGACTTTTAAGACTAAAATCTGATGTTTCATATTTTATTACGGTTAAGGGTGACTGCTACAGCATTTGTTCTGCAGTTCAGATATCTGTCTTCAGTGGAGGAGGGTAGTCAGCAAATCTGCTGAATGCATACCCACAGAAGATCAAGAGCTGATGTTCGGGGAGTGGGGGTTAGGGATATAGGCCATAGCAAAGAAAGAGACTTGTAAAACACAGAGTGGTGACATCCTGAAATAAACTACCAAACTGAGAAACCGGTTGGTCATTGGAGAAAACATATTACACAGCAGGGATCCTCAAGGTACAATCATCGTGAAATGTAGAACATAATAACAGGGACATTGCCTCACTTTGCCAATAAGACATATGAAAAATACAAAGAATAGGTAAAACATTAGCTATTATTATGCTCACCATTTCTCAATGCCAGGTAAAGCAAATTAGGCGAAGAGCTTTACCTGACATTGAGAAATGGTGAGCATATGTCTTATTATGCTCAACATTTCTTGATGATTGTATATTGAGGATCCCTGCTGTGTTAACCCCCCCTCCCAAACATCAGCTCTTGCTCTTCTGTTAGTATGCATTCGGCAGATTTGCTGACTGAAGACAGTACTATTGAATGGCAGTTGATGCAAGCTGAGCAGCTCAGGAGAAGTTGGCGAGACTAACCTGTATACAGATACCGTAATACCTTTCCTGCTGCTGGGTACCAATCAGTACAGTGAATGCACACGGAACATAATCTCTTCTAACAATGACTGAAGAAATTATTGCAAGAACTTACTTATCTTTACTGTAGCTGGGTACCAATCAGCACAGTAAATGCAGAGATAGCATCACTTTGTTTTCACACATGAATCTAAAGATTTTTTTTGCCATAGCTTCAGTCACCATATTGATGATAATGGGAAGTTTAAAGAATGTATCCATCAGCGTTGAAAGTGCGGTAGATGGCATCCTCCTCACCTTTTCCAGTGGAGACACCTTCACAGGAAAAGTAACTGTAGACGTTAGTGAGGAAAATCAACTTTTAATATCTGACAATCTGTTCTAAAGGAAAGGAAAAAAGTACTGTGGACTGAACAGGAAGGGGCTCGCGCTGAAGAAGCAGAATTCTTCAACTTGATACCGGCATGAATTATTGGGGGGGGGGGAATAAAAAGATTGTGTTTCATTGAAAAACAGAGTCCAACATGAACTACTACTGTTTGAGAGGGGAAGTACTGTACTTCATTGACACAACTATATATTATTAAGATTAGTAGTGACAGCCTAGCAGCAAAAAAAAAAAAAAATGTGTGTGTGTGTTTTGGTGGTGGTGGTGGGGGGTGGGAGAAAAAAACTCTTTATTGCCAGCTCCCGAATTCAGTTATCCAAAGATATTTTTTTAAAGTGTTGTTTCTAACTTCATGAAGCTCTGCCATCTGCTGCGGTCCTAGCATTTTCTAGTCTGTGTTTTGGCTACCTGCTGTCAGAGGGAAGGGTTCTGCAATAGACAAAAAAACAAATTCTAGATATTTGAAAGACAACTTGAAATTGCAGTTTGAATATTGGCATTTTTATATCTATTGCTAAAAGAAATGTTCTATAAATTCGTGTCATTTTGGTACATATACAACCATTTGGAAGTGCATCAATTAGTTCTGTTATTGCATAAAAGTTTTCCTTAATTCGTTGAAACATTTCTTTACTTACTGCAAACAAAAGCACTGTATCTCAGACATGTTTACTGTGTGTGCACCAAATCCATTAAGGTTGTTGTAGATATGTAGTTTACAATAATGCAAGTGTATGGTACTTGGATAATATTCCTCAGGTTATCTGCACTAAGAAAATGGAATATAAAATGTGTATAAAGTAGTATGTTAGAATAATTTGTTACTTACTGCATAATTGGATGTTTTTATTTTTGTTTCCCTGAATGGGTCTGCCCTTTGACACAAGCACTCCTGTTGTTGATTAGTGGGTGATGTGCAACATTGCCCTCTCGTAACAGTGTCAGAGTACCATATTTATAGAATGGTGCCTGCTGGATCATGACCCTTATAATCACGACAATTGAACAACTATGGAAAACAATTACCAAAATTGAGGTGTTTCTTCTTTTTTCCAAAAATTAGGGGGAATTTATAGAGTTGTACTATATATCCCCAGTTCTTCATAGATTAATAGAACTGTGATGGCACAAAAGGACTGACAATGCCCACTGAGTCAGCCCATTTGTCCAGCTATCTGCCTGAACCTGCACCCCCCAACCCTCAGCATCCCACTGTGTTTGTCCCATGCCCTGCTGAATCCCTCCACTGTTTATTCTCCAACAACTACCTCCGGGAGTCTGTTCCACTTACCCACCACTCTATCTGTGAAATAATACTTTCTACTGTTACCCCTGAACTGTCCCCCTCCACCTGCAGGCCATGCCCCCTCATCCTCTGATTTTCCTTCATCTGGAAGATGCTTTCCACTGGCACCCTGTTTGTACCCGTAAGGTACTTGAAGGTCTCAGTCATGTCCCCCCTCTCCCTCCTCTGTTCCCGGGAGTACATGTCCAGATCCCTCAACCTTTCTTCATAGGAGAGGTGGCTCAAATCTTTTACCATCTTTGTCGCTGTCATCTGAACTTGCTCCTGCCTCCCTGCATCCCTTTTGAGGTATCGCCTCCAGAACTGGACTCCATATTCCAAATGTGGTCTAACCAGATGGGTTTACAAGGTTACTATGACTGTCCTATTTCTACTGGTGATCCTCCTTCCCATGCATCCCAGCATTCTACCACCCCTGGCCACTGCTCTCCCGCACTGCCTTTCTACCTTCGTGTCCCCTGATACAGTGTTGCTCAGGACCCTTTCTTGTTCCATTCCCTCCAGATCCCTGCCCCCATGCAATACCTTGCCCTCCGGTTCCTGTATGCAAGATGCATGACCTTGAACTTTTCTGTGATGAATGAAAGTTGCCACCTCTTTGACCATGCCTCAAGCCTCCCTAAATCTCTCTGCATTTTTCCTACCCCTTCATGAGTGCCTACCCTATTTCAGATTTTAATATCATCTGCAAACAGACTCACACCCCCTTCAAGGCCCTCCACAATGTCCCCAACAAATATATTGAATAGTAGGGACCCCAACACTAATCCCTGAGGGACCCAATTGTGACCTTGCCCTCTCTGGATGCCACCCCATTTATTATGACCCTCTGCCTCATGTCACCCATCCAGCTTCCTACCCATTCAACCACTCTCTGACCCAGACCCAGGCCTGACACATTATCTGCTTTACCTAACCGTCATGCTGCTACTACATAACATGCAACATAGGCCAGTTTACCACAATTAAAAAATAAATTCTCCTGCATGGTCCTGCAACTTAAAGTTATACTTATTATGATCACAATAAGGCAGTCCAGGGTGTGCATTGTCTCTGAATAATGTAACACTTAAGGTATCAAAAAGCACTCAGCCTGTGGCCTTGCGATCCAGCACACACTATGTGTGACATTGTTCAGTGATGACGCACACCCTGGGGTACTTTACCCGTGGTGTCTCAAAAATGTGGACATTTGTATAATTTTACAAACCATAACAGGGTGTGTATTATGCTGTGATCTACCCATGACTGACCTGGTTTGACCAGTCAGCCTGCGGCACTGTGGTCAGACCACACCAGCCATAGGTAAAATCAAACAAAGCTCACACTCTGTCATGGTTTATTGCATTAACCATACCCACAAGCAAAATGAGACTGACCTGGTAACTCTTAAATGGAACATATAGAGAATACTGAATTTGCAATTATGCACAACCAGTGAGTTCTGCCACATAGGGGTTTTGATTCCCTCTGACCTCTAGATGTTCTAGAATACTTTCTTGCCACATATTTATATAGAGAAAAGTGATAATGTGCCAGCATCCCAATTGGTTGTGCTGCAGCCGTGACATCACTACTGCAGCAGAACTACATAACGATGTCAGTAGTTCAACAGAACAAGCATATTCTAGGCATGAAATTATATTTTTAACAACATTCCATTATAAGCTATAAATGCTATTGTTCTTTATGTGCGGACATGTATCATATTAACTAAGTGCATTTTTTATTGTATTTTGTTTTTGCCTGTTCATAGGAATATTGCATGGTATGATTATTGACATCTAAAATAATGAAGAACAAGAATTGCTCGATGTTTATCACTGCACTTGCTGTGTCATATAGACAACTTCTACATAAAAAATATAAGAGATTGAGACACCATCATCAGGTCATGAGTTTGAGAACCACAATGTTGTTGTTCTGTATGCGTAGGAAATTAGAATGAATTCTGATGCTTCATGACGTTATTGCTAGCAGTTACATTGCAGATATGATAAACCGTAGGATTTGGAAAAGTGACAGCAGCTCCATCTGGTAGGAGGAGGTCATCATGAAGAATTGGAATGACAATGAATGGATTACAAACTTCAGAATAACACAATCCACATTCAGCATTCTATGCGATGAACTGCGTACTTTCATTTACAGAGCAGACACGCAAATAAGAGAAGCATTACCAGTACAGAAGAGAGTGGCCATAACGTTATGGCGACTGGCAACTAACACTGACAATAGCACACTTGGCCATCTGTTCGGATGTGGTAGAATGACAGCTGGACAGATAGTAATTGACGTATGTAGGGCCATCGTCAAAGTACTGATGCCAAGAGTCATCTAACTACATGCGGTGGAAGACATTGTGGACAGTTTTGAACATGACTGGGGATTCCCGAATTGTGGTGGGGCAGCTGATGGTTCACACTTCCCCATTCTGTGTCCTCCCAATCAAGCAGTTGAATACTACAACAGCAAATGTTATTATTCAGTCTTGATGCAAGCACTTGTTGATCACCGATTCTGTTTTACGGACATTAACATTGGATGGCCAGGAAAAGTACATGACGTTAGAGTATTTAAGAACAGTTCATTGTTTCAAAAGAGTCAAGAAGGCACTTTATTTCCATCTATTATCTGGATATTTGACAACATCAGTGTCCCGGTTGTGATATTGGTGGATCCTGCAAACCCACTGTTACCGTGGGTGATGAAATCTTATGCTGACATTTCTGACAACAAGAAGAGCAACTTCAACTATAGACTTAGTAAAGCCAGAATGGTAGTAGAATGTGCCTTTGGTCAACTTAAAGCACGCTGGCACTGCCTGATGAAGCGCAGGGATTTTGACATACAGAATATCCCTACAGTGATTAGTGCATGTTGCGTCTTGCATAACATCTGTGAATCCAAAGGAGAAATCATTGATAATTCATGGATTTCTGAAAGAGATCTGACTGCTTATCAACAGCCTGAAAATGACATGTGTCATGATGATTACATTGTACCCACACAGACTGGACTGTCAAATGCAATTCGTGATGCAATAGCAGATTACTTTGCCCTGCAAAAGTGAACTGCCACTGTAATTCAATATATTATTGTTTCACACAAATCAGAAAGACTGCATACATAGCTTGAACATTTGTTTTATTAATGTTTCATTTGTTCACTACCAAAACATGTCATTAATAGTTTGCAACAATCATTTATGTATAAATTCAGAATTAAGTTGACATTGATCAATAGTAACAATACTTAACACAAATACATCTGTATAAATACAGAAATTATAATTTTATGCTGTATATGATTATATATTTAACAATGTACATATGTATTATTTACTGAATGAACATAAATATAGCATATTAAATCAGAAAAATAGATTGAGATACAGTAGTTATTTGTGTTTACATACATGTATCTGTATAGTTTTTAAATAGACTGCTTAAATACTGTTCAACACATTGTATAAAAATAGTCAAAACATTCTGAAATATTGTAAATATTCACTTTACCACTTTGAATAAACGTATGTATATTTATACTCATCTTACAAGTAGTTGCACAAATTTTGTTTTAGTAACATGTCAATTTCATAACATTTGCAAGATTTACTGTCTTGTACATAAGTAACAACTCTTTATTTTTAACCACATTTGGCTGCACCTTACTATAACAACATATGCAAAGTATTGCATTTTTGATAAACATTAAATAACTGTGAGGACTGAATAAATGTGACTGTAACACTCTATATTTCTGTCCATATATAGTCTTCACTAAACAGCTCCTCAGTAAAACTCTGATTAGGAGTTGATGTATTATATCCAGCTGGCTGACTTGGAGCTGAGGAACTAGGTTGGGTATGGGGCTGATATGGCATAGGTATGTGTTGATTGAGTTGATGGGAACTACCGTAAAGTATTCTTTGGTAAGCATGACTAGGCTTCTGTTTAGACTGAGTTGGAGGTACACTTTGTGTAGCACTTGTCAATGGTGTCATTATTTGCATCAGAGTGTTGAGAAACTTAATAATTTGCTCAGCCTTCTCTTTGCGTAATTTCTCCTCCATGTCTCTTTCAGCAGCAGCTCGCTCACGTTCAAAATCTCTAAGTTTGTTGAACTGCTCCTGTATCATATTTCTAGTCTGCTTAAACACAAATTCGATCAGTTCCTGCACTCTTGAATTTCTATGTTTCTTGCACAAATTAGTGAGAGGTTCTTTGGAAGAACGTTTCTCTGACTGTATGCTTCCAGATAATGCTGACATTTCCTTTACTTGTGCTGTCTCCATATCTGCTTCTGTGATGTCAGTAACATGTGCCTCATCTTGATCTCCAGAATCATGGACAAATGTAATACTCAGGCTCTGGGCATCAATGTCTAATATAAAAATATAAAGAAGACATGATTACTATACAATAGTGTAGGGTAGAATGCTGTTATGGGTGGAAATCCATAACTAGAGTGGAGTGTTGTTCTGTATAGAATCCTGTCCATTTCAAAATGCTGTTTTACCAAAGTTCCAATGTGATGGAATGCTGTTCTACCCTACTGTGGTGGAACAGCATTCTTGAACCTCTAGGTACTGCATGAGTCAGTTTCATTTTGAAAGCAAAGAAGTCACAAAGCACATTTTTCACACAGTACTATACACTTTGAAAAATACAGGATGAGCAACTCAATGCAGAACCAGTGTGTTTTGACACCTCGGGATTCTGAACCCCATGGACCACTCGAGCTTCAGGATACTTTAGCAATAATGTATTTACAGGGGTTACATTAACAGTCTGTTAATCACCTCCTTGGGGTGTAATGTGGCACGAGGCACAGCTGAGTGCAATATTTCCCTAAGGAGGGGTGAGTAACTGACAGTTAATCTAATCCCTGTACATATATTGTTGTTATTATTATAATTCTGAAACACAAAACTCACACATTTTTTCATTTGTGGTGCATATGTTATTCATAAAATTCTCATTTTGATGTAAACTAGTCCATCCACCTTTTGTTGTGCTATATACATGGACGTGAGTATTTTTTAAAAGCAGATTAACAACACATTCACTATCAATTGTGAATTTCACAAGCATAATACATAACAGCTGCAGCCAGGTAGTCAATGTTTCAATGTATAAAAACATATGTATGATAAAAAAACTATTGCTTTCAGTGCTATTTATCAGTGTTTGTAAATGGGTGCTGTGCAGGAGCATGCAACAGTTCAAATGTTAAGTTAACGCATTGTGGCGAGTCCCAAGTTATTTTCTGTGCTACCATATGTATTAAGAACATATTCAGAAAGCAGATAGGGTGTTATCATAATGAATGCTATACTTTTAGCAAAATGAGTAGTCCAAATGTTATTTTAGGCATTGTGAGCTGGTTAGTTTAGCCAAGGATGAGCACGCACATTAGCAGTTGGTTGAACAGCTGAACTGACAGTAATATGCATTTCTCATTACTGTATGTGATGCTCATTTTATGAAAATACAGTATTGCATTGTATCAGTTCATTATTTGCTTCAAAAATGTGCTATTATTTCCAGAATGCTAACCAAAAAAAGTTGGGTCTCGCCAAAATGGAACTACTGACAATTGCCTGCTCATTATTCCTCCCCGTGCTGTATATGAGAGTTTGACAGATACTTGGCTAAGGGAGGTTTAAGTACCTTAATATTTATGAAGTAGACATTGTGCTGCCTGTCTTTACCTTTTTAATATATAATCTGGGAGGTTGAAAATTAGTCTTTTTCTCTCCTGGGGCAGGAGTCAGGACTCTGAGTGGTAACTGGCAGCAGCACATCGTGCAGTCTGCATTTGTTAATTTGACTGGGTGCCCCTGCTTTCTCCAGCCTCCATTGCCCCCTCACAGGTAAAGCAAATTATGTGACCATTTTATTTATGTTAAGTTGTGTGACACTTTTCTTATTATGCTGCCTGTGTAACTAACTGTTCATTGGTGCTGCAGATGCTGCAGCCGAGCAGTGAGATGCTGGAAAGATTTTATCTTTGGCAAAATACTGCAGCAGTGTGACAACACCACGTGGGGGGGGGGTAGAAACCAGACTGGGCAGAAACTGGTCGATCAGGTAAAAAAATAGAAGGTGGCAATCTTACATCATACCTCAACCATGCTTCTTTCCCATCCCCGTGGTTTAGCTACCTGACTCAAAATAAGCTCGCAGAAAGAAAATTGGGACCGTGAGATACAAGTAGTTTGGTGGGGAGAGGAAGAGGAGAGGTTGCAGAATTGTTATACTGACAGACTCAATAGCAAAGGGAATATGCTGGAGAGGGAAGGGATGTACACACAGGTAGAAAAGTGGCATGCATGCCTGGGATGATAGTTGAGAGAGTATGTCCAATGATCGGCTTATGCAGGGGGTAGGGGTGAAGCTCCTGTAGTTATCCATCTAGGTGCAAATGACCTAGCTAGAGAAGAGGTGCAAGAGATGTAGGGGAGGTTTAGAGCAGGGGAGAATCTGTAGTGCAACCCATGAATTAAATAATAAAAAAATGGGAAGAACAAAGTGTCACTGTTCAAAACATGGTGGGGGGGTTCTTGCATAAATTTCATTTTGCCTATAATTATTAGTTATATGACAATTGGGCTTGCCATCTGAGACTATACTGGAATGTAGCAAATAGCAAACTCTACACATACACACACACACAAAAAGGAAAAACATTTGAAGTGACCAGACAGCTCAGCAAAATGGGTAGCATATGCTATTATGTACGGCATTACTACTGACCTTTTAACTCTACTCAAGCACAGAGACCACCTCTGGCATTGTGCTCGTGCAACTCTGATGCAAGTAAACATACAATTATACAAAGCAGCCAGAAATGATTGTACTCGTAAAATACGGAATGCTAAACGCAGCTATTAGAAAGAGGCTCTGACCAACTCTTGGGGCCAGGGAAAAAAATTCTGGAACAACATGAAAGAACTCACAGGCAAGGATCCTAAAGCACCACCCACTATGCTCAACCTTCATGGCACTCCTACACTTGACCTAGGTACCATCACCAGCACTTTTAATAATGCATTTACAAACCTGGACAGTGTCCTTCCACCAAATTTTTTCCACGACCTCCCCTCCAGCTCCTCCCAAGTTACCCCCCAACTAGAATGTACAACCCCAAAGTTTTTTTAAGAAGGTCCTACCACAAGTAGCTAGAAAATACATTCAAAAGGCCATCGGCAAACAAGGGTACAGTGGTGACTCCCTTGACCTGAAACTGCTGGCACAAGTCCTCGATGAAATCTTAGAACCACTTACAAAGATCTTCAATCTCTCGCTTAGATTGGACCATTTCCCCTCTCTCTCTGGAAGAAAGCCACTGTCACACTGGTTCACAAAAGTGGAGATAGGATGCTCCACACCAATTACAGACCTATCTCACTCCTCCCCCCACTATCTAAAGCGTTGTAGCGAATAGTGTCAGACCAACTAGTTGAATTCCTGGATAAGTACAATGTACAGTGCCCAGAGCAGCATGGCTTCAGAAAAGGGCACAGCACCACCACTGCACTACTGGAATTTACAACCTTCATCCATGCCATGTTTGACAAAGGGAATTGTGGACGGGCAGTATTTATAGACCTTACCAAAGCATTCAACACAGTTAACCACCCCCTACTGCTCAAACAACTGTCCTCCATTGGGATCTCCAGTGATGCCCTTCCATGGTTCACCAGCTACCTTGATAATCGGATCCAACATGTAAGGATTGCAGGGATCTCTTTGGATGAGAAACCAGTCTGCTCCGCAGTCCCCAGGGGTCTATTCTGGGCCCTTTACTCTTCTCCCTCTTCATCAACAATCTCCCCAGTGCCTGCCACCAAAAAATATTACTATACGAGATGATGCAGTCCTGTTTTCCAGCCACCATGACATTACAGTCCTTGAATCCCAGCTGCAGCTTGACTTCAAGCGATCAAAGACTGGTTCAATTCATAAACTTGCCCTGAACCACAGCAAGACTAAAGCCATGTCCTTCTATAACCGATGGAGCAGGCACAACTCTCTGTCCTCACCATCAAGAACCATGCTGGGAACCCACGAACATGTCAAGGAGTTCAAGTACCTTGGTATTACCCTGATAGTACCCTCTCCTACACTCGGCATATTGACACTGTTGCCAAGACCATCAATATATGGATTGACTACTACACAAACACAAGCACTGTATGCCTGTGGATGCCCTTAAACTAGCCATCTACAGCTCTGTCACCTCTATCATTGACTATGGCCTTGCCATCTATGGCTCTGCCTCAACAAGTGCCCTCTGCAGGATCTCAGTTTCTCTCAACAAAGCCTGTAGACTACTAACGGGTGCGGCCATACAAACTCACACCTGTGACCTCTATGCACAGGCCAGCTGGCTACCCCTTCTCAGCAGAATACAATACCAGACCTGCCTACTTACCAAAAAGATTCTCCTCGGTCTCATGCCACCTGGTGTTAGCTCACTCCTTACTATCTACAGTGGCACTCAACAAACACATGGTGCCCAATCTCTAACCTTTCAGGTTCCTAGATGTCGTACCTCCATGGGTCGGCGGTCCTTTATCTATAGAGCCGCTCAATGGTTCAATTCCCTCAATAAAGAAGCACTTTCCTCTACTACACTTGGATCCTTCAAAAGGAATCTCAAACTTTACCACACCTCTACCACTCAATGTGACTGCTTCTCTGAACAGAGGTCTCTCTAAACACCTCCCAGCTCACTTATGTCTCACAGCCCACCCTTTCCCAGTCTCATTCCCTCTGGCACCAGGCCTTCCTTGTGACTCCTTTCCTGCTTCGCATCTCCACTGGTACAAGACATTTTCCACCACCATAGGACAGTGGCCCATTAGCCTGCCAACTTCCTCTCCCGGTCGCACGCCTGCAATACTAACTGCCTATGGTGCCCTCTGTCTCTTATTGTTACAGCAGCTAGCTGAATACTCAGGCTGCTCATTATATGAATATTATCTCAAAGTATGTTATAACTGAGTATCTTTATTTTTTCTTTTAGTTATTTTGGTTGTTTATTGTGCATTCTTTTACTACCTCTGTATGTATGTTGACCCTCATCCTTTGACGTGGAACCTTTGTAAACAAGCAGTTTCTGCTCAAAGGTATTTGTAATCCGAGAATTTAATAAATAAATAAATAAAAAATAACAAGCTGAGATATGCAAACAGGGGTCCCAAACCATACTTCAGCAGTGACCACCACGGTACATAAGCTCATTAGATCAATGACCGTGGGTGGAAGGTGAGGAACACGTTAGCACACCACCATCAGGCAGACAAAGAGAAGAGGGAATCCTGATCCTGAGATACAGCAGCTACGGTACCAATGAACCGTTAGTTACATACAGCTGGACTGTACTGTGCCATGAAACTGAACAGCAGAGTAGGAACCAACGGTACAAAGGGAAGGATGGTGTAGGACAACTGCTGTATTTTTAGCTCACATGGATAATGCAGGGGCTATACTGATAGAGAGGGGGCAAAACACTGACTGGGAATGGCAGCATTTTTAATTTTTTTTGTTGCCTTTTCTCCATTCGACCGTGGTGTATGACTTAAGAACACCTTCTATGTGAGTGTGACGTGCATGGCAGGTTTGGGTACACAGGTCTCCATCCCACAAGGTTCACACTACTTTTTATGTAAGTATGGGTGTTACCAGTCATTTCTTTCACAGTATTTAGAGGCGAGGAGCTGGTGCAGGGACACATTTTCAGTTTTTACCTTAACACACACACCCACATGCTGAGGGTTGTCCCTTCACTTCCCAAAAGCTGCCCACCTGCCCCTTATAAATTCAGTTTGCCCCACTCAAGCTAACTAATGATCATTCAGTTTAGACATGAGATAGCAAGTGAAAGAAATCAGATTGGTAATGTGAGGTAAATAGGACAGGAGGGGCGCAAGGTGGAGAGAGGAGGAGGATTTGGTAGTCAATCGAAGCATAGGTTGGACAAAGGAGGCATAGCATAAGCAGACAGGAAGGTATCTGGCAACAGCCGCAAACTGCAGAAGGGGTCGAGAAAGCCAAGGACATGTTGAAAAAAGGAGCAAACAAAAAAATAGTGACAGTAAACATGGAGACCTGGGGTAGGATTCTCAGAGAAAGACGAAATTCCCGCAGCTACAGGAAAAAGGCTTGCTGCAGTGCAGAAACCAGCTGCGCTGTATTCTCAAAGAAAACCAGCGCAGCTGCGGATTTCTGTAAAATGTGCCACAGGTGCAGCAATTTAGCTGCTGCAGGACTTGTGCAAGTGCTGCGAATCAGCAGCTGTGGAGGCTGTGAAGACACAGCAATAGGGAACCACTAGCTGAATCAGCAGACTGTAACAGTGCTGCTATAATATGAGGCTGACAGCACACACAGAGACCAGCAACCAGTCCCCAACTGGGACCACAGCAGCACTGCAGGTACCTGTGAAACCCTGGCACCACAGTGGCTGACTGTCCCTGCTGGTCATCCCTCCCTGGGGTGTTCCTGTAGCCTGCAGGGGGGGTGCACTCACTGCTGACTGGTCAGGCTCTACTGCTTGTGGGGCTCTGTCATGGGCTGCACTGGGTCTAGTGGTTGACGCCTGTTGCTATAGCATGGCAATGTGTGCTTTCAGTACTGTAACATCAGCCACTGCTTTACTGTCTGAGATGCTATTACCTGTGGTACACCTCCACCTTAATTGATTCCAATTGCTGGGGCACTACTGCAATGTGCTGAGGGAGAGTTACGCCTCTTTCCACTGTGTGTAACATTTTTTCCTCAGCTGCGGGAAAAACCTGGCTATGAATAGCCTTTCAGGGGCTGTGCTCCACTGATCTCACACCTTTTTGTCCTGAGGGACTTCCGCAGCTGCACTCTTTTCCACAGCCCATAGTGTTTTTTCCCGTAGCTGCGGGGGGTTTTGTGAATAGCACTTGGAGCAGACTCCCTTTTTTCCATAGCTGAGGGAGTTTTGGGGATGTAGGGAACGTTTTACACCTTCTGAGAACTTTGAGAATCCTGCCACAGGTTCTGTTTCATGGTGTGAGGGAGAGGACAGCCTAGGAAGAGGTAATCAAGGTCAGTGAACAGACTGCAGAATACAGGCAGATAGGGGAGATAAGTTCACCTGAGGAGGGACAACTGAAAATGGCGAAGGATTGGCAGCCTAAATGGGTGGGGAGTAAAAAGTTTATGAGATGTTGGAGAGAAACAAAAGGGGAAAGTGGAAAAGTCACAAAAAAGAAGCATTGTGAGTTGAAAGCAGGTAGATGGGTTAATTAGAAGTCAGGTGCAGAGGCACAGGGGAACCAATGTGGAGCTGAGTGGCTGAAACAAGGAACGGATGAAGTCACTTTAGATACGAGAGGTAATTTACTGCCAGCTACAAAGGGAGTTGCTAACTGTGAGTGCGTGGGAGGTCAATTCATACAGCATTTTGTCACACCAGTGACGTCGAGAGCAAGCAACATGTCAAGAAGAAATACTATACAGGCAGCACTTCAGCAACATCTTTTCTGCAGTTCCATCATGGGGAGGCATGCTTTGCTGCCATAGTCAAAAAATAAAATTGGAGAGGGCACTCCCCTCCCCTTCCCCACCTCCCAGACTGCTGGTGCTACTGAGATATGATAATAAACCAACAACTGCTATACAATCAACTTTCCTCCATGTGCATCTCCAGCAACCACTGATTAGCTTTTCTAAGATGTGCTGCACAAAACTGTGCTTCACACACCTGTTCCCAAGTCACCACAGCTACCCAAAATCATAACAGACTGTCACTAAACTGTACCACCAGTTCTCCCAATACTGCACCCAGCTCTCCCCATACAACATCCCAGGTCTCCTCACATTGCTCCCCAGCTCTGCCCATATTGCTGCAGCAGCTTCCCATACAGCACCCACTTCACATCGTCGTACTCCCGGTTCCCCGAGTTCCCACACTACACTCCCAGCTCCCCACACTGACCCAGCTATCATCATTCCACACACTATCTCTTCTTTCAATTTCTGTAACAGCACATCAGACAAATGATGTGGTTACATTGCCGCTAGGGAATTCAGCAGCATAAGGAATGTGATCAGGCTGAAATATATGTCTACAATTTAAACCGCACAGTATTTTTTTACTATTGCCTTTCTTCAGAAATGTTTAAATATACAGTCGGTGATCCAATAGCACACGCCAGGAGGTGATTATGGAGCACAGGTTTTAAGTACACCTCTCATTGGGTTTACCGAGAATGAGAGTGTATTAACATACTAATGTGTCAATAATAGAAGATCACTGAGATAATGGTCATTCTTTCTGCAATTTGGAAGGGGGGGTGGTGGACCAGACAGCCACAATTGATCAAATAACTTGATAATTTTGTTTTTAAAGTTACACTAGGCATCCTTGGGCAACATGAAAAGGCAGTATGAAATCTAAACATACCATCGATGTGTAAAACCTCATGAGTCACATCTTCAAATGCCATGTTGTCGACCTCTCCACAACCACTCTCACCACTTTCAATTACAATAGCTGGTGTAGAGGGTGGTCTGGTGCCTAGTATGTGGTCTAAGTCCTCATAGAAAGGACAAGTAACCAGACAAGATCCTGACTTTCGATTGTTGTCTTTCACCTTATGAAACCACACTTTAAGTTGTTTAATTTTTTCGTGATACTGTTTGGCGCTGCAATCATGACCATGAGAAATAAGATGAACTGATATCTGTTCATATATTTTAGAATTACAAGTAAAACTATTTAACTGATCTTGTACGGCTTCTAGAGACCAATAATCAATTAAAAGCTTGGTTGCCTCCTCAGACCAACTGGCTGCCAGATCAGTCATTCTTCTTAAAATAAAATGTGTTCTCCTCAGATGACAACAAAAACAGCAGGTCTCTTCAAAATAGCCGCGCTTTGCACTTCCAGGTGACAAGAAGCAATGCATCATAGAGTTTCAAGTCATGTGATGGAAACTGGAGGACCGTGTTAAAGAACTACCTGGGTTCAAGCTGACACATTCAAAAAGATAAACTGTGCTTCAATTAAACCACTTTAAAAACCGTACTATAGACTAGATATTTTTCAGGGTTATAAAACATTTTTTAAACACGGCTTACACCAGTGCACAGTGTGTCTGCAAATAGGTTTACACAGTTTTAAAATGTTTCAAGCTCTTAAAATGTTTTAAAACCACCAGTGTGTCCAGGGCCCTATATGAGATACACAGACTCCTACTGGGATAGTATGTGGTCAGTCTGGGAGGGATGGTCACCTTTCCTGTCAGTTTATGAGTTGTAGGGCACTGTGACTTGTCCATTTGCCAGGCATGCAAGTCATGTGGACATCTAAGACTCACTGATGACTATTGTAAACCACCATCACTAGCATCCACTGGTGACTGCATGATCACCTGCTGAGTGTGTCATTGATATGTGTAGAAAGCATAAAGAAAACAGGAGAAGAAAGGGATGCAGGGAGAAAAAGGTACAGATCAGTGTCCCACCATACCATTTTTATCAAATACAAGTTCTGCAAGCATTGATTGGGAAAAGGGGTTTGTCAGATCGAACAGGGACTGGGAGCCATGGTTGTGAGGCTGTGAGGACTAAGGCTGGGTACATTATGGTATGGTCAAAGAAACCTTGGTTCATTATTTTATTTATTACTCATCTGTGGACATCTTGAATCACTAAAAGCTGACCTGAGTAATCAGGACTGGTCAACAGTTTACACAGCTAACAACGTTGACATTGCCCTCGACCAATTCATTCTTCAATTCAACGCTATATGTGATAGGCACGCCCCCCACAAAAACCATAAAATCAAAGGCCGCTGTGATCGCTGGTTTTCTCTAGACCTCCTTGAGCTTCTGAATGCCAGGGACCATCTATGGCACAGGTTTAGGTCCCTGTGTAACCAGGTCAACATCCAGAGGTACAAAGCAGTTAGAAACAACTGCATGAGGGCTATTCATGCAACTAAAAATCAATATTATAAGGAAGTGCTCTCTCAGACCTGGAATTATGGCAGAACATTTTGGACTAACCTTAAAGAGGTCACTGGGAGAGACCTCAGATCTGCCCCTACCATGGTTAACATTGATGGTGTACCCTTACTCGACCCCAAACTTATTGCTAACACTTTTAATAATGCCTTCATGGACCTGAGTGGTGTCCTGCCACCTGGCTACTTCTCTTACCCCCTCACAAGTTACTACTCTGGGAAAGAGACTCTGCACCCTTCTCATCCTTCTTTCTACTTCAAAACCCTTTCAGCCCATGAAGCCAGGAAATACCTACTCAAGGTGTTAGGGAAATCAAGATTTAGTGGTGACACCCTGGATCTTAAGTTTGTAGCCCTTATGCTAGATGAAATTCTGTCACCTCTAACACGTATTATTAACATGTCACTTAGATACTCTCAATTTCCTCAGAAATGGAAATCTGCCACTGTGACACCAGTTCATAAATCTGGGGATCACACAATTACTGGGAACTACAGGCCTGTCTCTAGCCTGCCCCCACCCTCAAAAGCTCTTGAGCATATAGTGGCTGACCAACTGGTTGAATACTTAGAAAAATATCAGCTACAATGCCCGCAACAACACTGGTTCAGAAATGGTAATAGTACCACTACCGCCCTTCTGGAGTATACAAGCTTTATTCACCACTCCTTAGATCAAGGACACCTGGTCGGTGCTGCTTTCATTGATTTAACCAAAGCTTTTGACACAGTGAATCATGCCCTCCTGGTCGAACAGCCTACCACCATTGGTCTAGCTCATGACAGCATAGCCTGGTTTGAAACTTACCTGCACAACCGTACACAGCAGGTGAAGATTGGTAACACCCTCTCGGATAGCAGACCTGTCCTATCTGGAGTTTCTCAAGGGTCCATCTTGGGCCCTCTTTTATTTAGCATTTTCCTCAACAACCTTCCTTACTCCTGTCAGGGTCACATCCTTTTATATGCTGACAATGCTGTCCTGTTTACCAGTGACCCAGACCCTAAGGTTCTTGAATTTAGGCTACAGAGTAATTTTGCATTTGTAGAAAGATGGTTCCATAAGCACAAGTTAGTTATGAATTACAACAAGACTAAAACTATGCTGTTCTTCAGCTCCCGAAGTAGGAACAGAACTTACCCTCTTTCTATCACCAATGAAGAGGGCTCTCCCCTGGAGTTAGTTCAGCTCTTTAGATGTCTAGGGATTACTACTGACAGTACGATGACCTATGCCTATCACAATGACAACATTGCTAAGGCTGTTAAAACCCGCATTGGGCTACTTTATAGGCATAAGCAATGTTTGACCCCAGAGGCTCTTAACCTGACCATTCAAAGCTCTCTTGTCTCACTTATTGATTACAGCTTACCAATCTATGCATCAGCTACTGAAACAACTCTTCGCCACATCATAGTTGCACTCAACAAAGCATGCCAGCTCCTTACCAGCTCAGCCCATCTGTCCCATACCTGCGACATGTACACTCAGGCTAACTGGCTCCAACTCAAAGGTAGACTCATGTACCAAACATGTTTACTGTCCAAAAAAAGTAAGCTTACACAAAATGCCCCCAGGACTGCAAAAGCTTATTAACCCCACTATCAACCGTCGTTGCACCAGAAGCTCTACTAGCCAGATTTTTAATATATCCCACTGTCGCACTTCTCTGGGACAAAGGTCCTTTGCCTACCATGCCCCGCTATGGATGAACTCATTGCACCATGACATCACTTCAGCATCCACCTTGGGCTCCTTCAACTTAAGCAACAGCTAGTTGCTGATGCCAGTTGTGACTGCTTCCAATAACCTTCCTTCTTGTGACCAGCACTTCTTCTAACCTTATGCTATCCTGACCTTATGCATAACTGTTCTCAGCATGTAAATAACTGTTCTAATTTGCTAATCATTCTCCTTCACATTTCTCTTGATTCCTTCCACTCTTTCTCCTCACCCTTCCAAGACTTTCCCCTATCCCCCCTTCCCGTTATATCTCCTGAGCTCCCTTGCTCACTTTAAAATGCTTTGTCTCATACCTTCTCACCTCTGACGAGGCCCCTGGGCTGATGCCATCCCTTACCTTGTGGATTATTAGATATTAGGCTGAGTCTGTTCTCATTTTCCTGTAAAGGGTTGTTTCATAAGACCCCACCCCTTCTAATATGACCCTTTGAATTCCAGGTTTTAATCAAATATGCACCATGTCATATATTGTACAACGCCACATGTACTGGAACTCCTCTAGTTATACACTCTTGTAATGTCTTGCATAATTCCTTGTTTTGTTTGTTCTCCATCTCATACTTTCCCAATATGTATTGTCCATCTGATGTGGAACCTATGAAATGAGCTTGGTCTCAAAGGTGTTATCCGAAATTTCAATAAATAAAATAAATAAATAAATTAGTCCTCTGAAATGTAATGGTTCCTCTTTTACTGCAGTGCAAGCAACATTCCTTTCCCTGCTGTCCAAGGTACTCAGGAAGATAATTAGTGATCAACGCACCTCCTACATAGAAACATACGATATCCAATGTGCTCAACAACATGAATTTAGGAAGCTACATAGCACCTATATGACTTTGACTGCATACACCAACTATATCCATGAGGCTCTGGACAGTGATGAAACGATCAGGGCTATCTACAGTACATAGACTTGACAAAGGCCTTTGATCTTATCAGTCATAAACTTTTGCTTATAAATTGCTTAAAATGGGTCTGTCCTTGGACACAGTGTTATGGTGTGAAAGCTATGTGACAAAACAGACACAGAAAGTAAAAATTGAAGGATAAACCTCTGGTGACAGGAATGTATCTATTGGAGTGTCCGAAGGCTCTTGTTTGGGACATTACCATTTGGCCTGTTCATTAATCACTTGATGGATGCCTGCCAGTCTGCCCGTGTTCTTTTGTGAGCAGATGATGCAGTAACCTATACTGTGCAAGGCATTCTGATATAGGCAGACTGTGACAAGATTTACAATGTAACTTTGATTCGGTTGAAAAATCATTCTTGAACAATAGTTTGGTCATCAACTATAGGAAAACTAAAACCATGCTTTCCACTAGCTCATATCAGAAGAAGAAAGCACCCTCTTGTGATAACTTCAATGACAAGGAACTAAAATTGGAGCAAGTTGATCTTTTTTAATACTGCAGGCTACTCTTAGATGATACTTTATCCTTTGTCCCATGCATAGAGAATTTGGTCACAATAGCAAACAGGAGACCATGAGCACTGTTCATGAACTTAAGAAGCAAGACATCTGATTGTGTGTAGTTCAATGTTATCATTCAGTCACTATGGCCTTACTGCCTATTCTGTGTCTTGTAATTCTGTTCTAGATAGGATACAGGTGATCTGCAATAACGTCTGCAGATTTGTTCTGGGCAATGACAAATTATTCCACAGTTGTGAGTTATACATTCAAACCAATTGGCTACCTCTATCCAGTGAAATCACGTAGCAGGTTTGCATATTAGGGAAAAGTGCCCTGCTGGGACTTACCACCAGTATACAAAAATGTCTCTCTTACACTGACAACCAGTACAATACCAAGAGTATGACAAGGAATACTTTAATAAAACACTTCTGTAGAACAAAACAGCGTCAGCGCTCTTTTGCTGTTAGGGCAGCTGGTTGTCAGAATGAACTACCAGACACATAATGTAATATGACAAATCTTACTCAATTTAAAAGATCACTTCCTGAATCTCTTCCTGTACCAGGCTGCTATGCATGTATCTAATTTTTCTGTAACTTATTTCTTTTTACTGATCTATCGGTTCTGTACAGTTTTACTTTGTTGTACTCCTTTACTGTAATTATATTGTATTATACTGGATGTGGAACCTTTGAAAATTAGCACCTGAGCGCAAAGCTATTTCTCAATAATAATTAAATTAAATAAAAATACATTTCTTGCTGGTCATCCAGTGCATTTGGTGATTAAACTGTTTTGAGTAATCGAAAATCATACCAGTTTCACCCCTTTTCTTTTTCAAGTGCTTCTAGTTCTCCTACTTGGGATATAATTGGTCAATCCTGAAATGTAAAGTTCAGCACCAAAAAATAAAGTTAGCTTGCATCTGCTGCCCAATTCCTCCAACCCCGCCCCCCTTCACCATTGTCACAAGCGGCTTATGAAAACAGCATGAGGAAAGGGATTCAAGCAACAAGCCCAAATTACAAGCCCAGTTTCATAATTCATGTTTTCTTGTCACATACATAAATAATAGTAAGAAAAAGATAAAATGGTTATATATCATATCACATCATAATACATCAGGCATTCTATTCTATTCTATTCTATTCTATTCTATTCTATTCTATTATGTTCTGTGCTGTTAAATTGTATCATATTGTATGACATTATATTTTTGTCTATTATATCTGCTGCCTGTTGTGCCCAGTGATATCTGAAGGCAAATCATTCCATGACAGACAGAAAAAGAAATCCACAATCTCCACGCAGTTCCTCCATAAGTACACACCACTACCCAGAAGCACCAAGTCCAGTGTACCTAACAAAATAAAAAAAAACAGATCCTCTACAGTGTATGCATACTTTACAGATGACACCATGAATTCACTGAAAGCATGTTGCAGTCAGTTTGGTGAAAAGATCATTCAGGGTCAGTGAAGCCAATTCATACTTTGGGAACCAATGTTTAGGCAGATTTAAATGTGAGCTTGTTAACTGTCTAATAACCTCATCTGCTCCCTTACAATCCCTACTCAGCTCAGATCAACCAGCAACAGTAGCATAGAAACTTAGACAATGACAGCAGAAAAAGACCATAAGTCCATCCAGTCTGCCCAAGTTCCCTACAATTCCTGGAACCTACTGTTCCTCCAGGGTACTAGCCCTCCCCATCCTGTCTTTATTCTCCTCCTTGGTTCTGTCACCCCGGTAACAACTATTCCCTTCATTATGTCCCAGCCCTGCTTGAATCCCCTGACTTTTTCTGCTGCCATCACTTCAGCTGACAGACTGTTCCAAAGTTCCATCACCCTTTCCATAAAGTAATACTTACTTACTCACATCTCTCATATCAGCAGTGACATCTGAATGGGGTTAGGTATAAGAAGTCATGGGATAAGACTGTTCATTCAAGTAATACAGTCACCATGGGTGGCAGCAGCCTGAGTCAATGGATGCGTCTGTTAGTACCAGACTGGCATTGCATCTAAAGCGTCTAACAGCCAAAAGCTAGAGCCAGGTCCAGTGTATGCATTGCAATCAGGACTGAATTTGTTGTAAAAAAAAATAAGTATGCTGCCTGAATCATTGCATGCCTGCATTACACTACTAAGCTTTCAACCTGCTTCTATTAGTGTTGACAGTTCCAGAAACATTTAATCTTGACCTTGCTTCTGAAAGCAACACATCCTCTTCATCATCATTCCTCTCCCCACTCCATCATGAATCAAGTTTTCTCAACATATAAATAAAGCAAAAAAAAAGAATAAAAGAATAACAATAGTTAATAAAAATAATTATCATAGATGTCCACTGGTTCTGAATGCAATATATCCTTTTCATTGTCATCCTGCTCTCTCTCTATCATGAATCGTGTTGGCACTTTAATAACTTTGCAACTGTTCAACGGAGTTCTCCAAAGTTGGTATGCACCATCCTGTGGGGTAGATCTCTTGATGTAGCAAGTTACATTCTGGTCAGATGTGTGTGGTCTCCAAGTTATGGAGAGGTGAAAAACACATGTTTTCACTCATTGACTTTGCTGAGAGTTTTCTTTGAACTTGCCTATAGCCCAGAGGGTTTGGTTTTTGGGTCTGAAATTATTAGGGCAGAAAGGGACTACCCTACAGATGTGCCTTTTGCTAGTCTGGTAAAAAAAAAATAATAAGCAGTTTTCAAGTTATAGCAATTTAAAAATGTGAAAAAATAGATTTTGTGCATGCCCAGTAAGCACTTCAAGATGGCTGTATGAAACAAAGTATGAATCCTGCTTTGTATGGGAAAATTTCTACTTCTTATGGTTGCCATCTTGTTTCAGTTTTGCCTGAAAAACAAAGCTGGAAACCTCCCAAAATTATTTTCTGGGGAGGAACCAACACATGTAGCTTGCTTATTGGGACCCCCTTCAGTGCATTCTGCACTTTACTGGACAAAATATGCCCGTAAAATGTGTTTTATTTAATCATTTAATTCCTAGTGTGCATCAGCTTAGTATGACCTAGAATCCTACTTTGTATGTCAAGATACAATGTAGGATCCTGCGTCATGAACCAAAAATAGGATTATTAATTAAAAAATACATTTTATGTCAACATTGGGGTGCCCAATCCTCGTGTCGGCACTAGACAACCACCCACCAAAGTGGGACACTGGGGAGACCACTCCCAGTGTTCCCAAAAGAAAAAAATCCATATCCAAAAACAGGGTGCCCTATCCCCATGTCGGCAGCCTATCCCCACCAACATGGGACACTGGGGAACCCACTCTCAGTGTTCCTAGTTATATCATGGCTCCCCATCACTACTGTCACTGTGGGACATTGTGGAGCCCAACCCCGGTGTCCCAAAATGTTTATTTTTTAAATGATGCCCGAAATAAAGAAAACAGTCCTCAGGTGTCTTTTTATAAAAAAAAAAATCCTGTAAAATAAAAAGCAGTCCCTCATTGTCTGCCCCTTCCCCGTCCCCCTCCCCAACCCCACCTTCTCTCTTCATACCCACCTCCCTGCACCCCCCTACCCCATACATACCTTTAGAGGTCAGCAGCTGTGATCTTCTCTGGACCAGGACATGTCTGTACTCTTCAAAGTCTAACTGTGAACTGCAGAATCAAGTTAAATGCCGTATAATGGCTGTTTATGGCTTTTGGAACTTATGTTGCTATCTCAGGCATTTTGCAACATTTTTGCACCAAATTTTCAATGCGGGCTTTTTCAGACCCCACCTCATGAACACTGTCACTATCATCTCATTACTTGGTCCTGAAAGGTGATCTTGCGGTGACTGTGTGGAATCACCTTTTGGGACTGATAAATGAAATGACAGTTCCAGTGTTCATGAGGGGATGACCCAAAAGGCCTTTGTTGAAAACTTAGTACAAAAAATCCCCAAAATTGCCATGTTACTAATGTGCATTGTCAGTTTCAATGCACACTCGTAACTTCATCAATTTTTAATATTTCCACTCCAGATTTTCAGCATTGCCATTTTTTCACACCTCCTCATGACCAATACAGCTGTCATTTTTCACATCCTGCCAAAAACATGTTTTTGCACCGGTAGCGTAGAATGGCAGTGTCGCTGCTTGAAATCAACTTTCAGGAAATATTAATGAAATTACAGTGCCAGTGTTCATGAGGTGGGGTCCCCAAAAGGCCATGTTGAAAATTTTGGTGAGAAAATTCCTGAAAATGCCCAAGTTACGTATGTCCATTGCATTTATTCTATGCATGTGCATAACTTTGGTACTTTCAATATTTTGCAGCCAAATTTTCAATGTAGCCATTTTATCACACCCCCTCATGAACAGTACAGCTGTCATTTTTCACATCCTGCCCAAAATGTGTTTTTGCACCTGTGACACAGAATGACGTTGCAGTTGTGCATAATTACATTTTGCCTAGCATTTCACAATTTCTCTGTACCATTGTACATGAGGTGGGGTAATAAGATGGCTATGCTGACAATTGGGTCACATGGCTATGCTGTTGGACACATGGAAGCGCAGGGCCCACCACGCAAACATACATATGCACATCTTTGAGGACCTGGAGCGCAGGGTCCGAATTATACTATCTCAAAAAGAAGTTAAATTCATTGCAAAAAACTCAGTTAATGCATCAGTTAGGGTTTCTATTACAGCAACAAAAGACAAGAAATTCAGTGCTAGGGTTACCAACCTTACCACCCCCCACCCTCCACACACCAACAGGCATTGGGATGTGCCTTGGGGTCATCGGGCCTAACTCTCACCCCATTCTCCTATACTGTAGCATCTCATCTTGTTTACACATGGAATGGGGTGAGAGTTAGGGCTGATGACCCCAAGGCACACCCTGATGCCTGTTGGTGTGTGGAGGGTGGGGGAGTTGGGGTGCGGTGGTAGGGTTGGTAACCCTAACACTATATCCCCAGTCTTTTGTTGGTGTAATAAAAACCTTAATTGATGCATTAAGAGTTTTTTGCAATGAACATATATATATATATATATATGGCACCTATGGTACAGTTAGGCTACACCCTCAGCTGTGACTGATGGACCACTTTTCTATCTCCTTATTTCCTAGCTACCAAAACTTCCATTGCACAACAGTTAACACTTTTCTCTTTGCCTTTCTTCTTTCCCCCCTACCCTAGGTTGGTCACCAAGCATAACTCTTTAGTATCTCTACTAAATTTCCTACTAGTTCTCTCTTTTCATTCTTTTTCCATTTCTATCCATTCAGTCCCTGGAATGATGCCAAACACCCAGAGAGGTGTTGTTCAAAATGCATAAGTGCATTTAGTGTAAAATAAACAGGAAGACTATTTTAGATGGCAGTAATGAATACAGTTAATAAAGCCTTCTTGAAGAAAAATGATTCAGAAGTCATGCCAAACTAATAATTTAATGATTAGTACAGTTGTAAGAAATCCTGTTACTGTATAAGGTTATAAAAGTGCTTAGTCATTATGAATTAGAGATATAGAGTCAATATCTGTGGAGAAACACACTGTACCTTTATTTGATCCAGTAAGTCCCCTGGAACAAACAAACTCCCTTGGTTTTAAAACAGCATATCCAGACATGTAACAGCAAGTTCAGACAAGAAAATAGAAAGGTCTTAGTCAGATGACCCCCACCAAAAGATATAAAAACTCTTCACTGAATTCACTTCAGTTCAGTCCAGTGGGGCTCAGCCTTGAGAAAGAGGAGAGAGGTTCTACTGTTTATGCAGACAAGCTGTTGATTGCAGATGAGAAGAGTCTTAGGAGCTTTAAGATCCAGGACTGTATTATGTGAGAAACTACTGATGCTAAGTAATGATTTTCATTGCAATTTTTTTGTTTTCATTTATTATGTTTCTAAACTTTGAAAAATAAATATCTGACCACGGTGTGTTTTAAACCTGTGAATTTGCCTCATCTAATGTTTATTCCCACATGCTGTGACAGCGCCAGTATAGTTAAGGTTGGCAGCGCAGTTTAATGTTAAACCTCAACTTTGCACTTTACTTACTTTGGACCCATTCAAGTGATTTGCATGAAATTTGGCAGGCTTTGGGGGTTGGAAAAGGTCTCTTGAAGTACCAAATTTCATTTCAATCCCTTTTTCAGTTTTTGAGATACAGAGTATTGAAAAACAGAGGATTTTGCTCTTTTGGTTGTTTTTTTGCTCACCTGTATCTCAAAAATAGGTTAACATTAGTAGCTGAAATTGTCAGGGTCGAAAGCCTTAGCCTCACAGATGTGCCTTTTGAAGATTTGGTGTAAAAATATTAATCCGGTCCAAAGTTATTGAATTTGTTTCCCATTATATCCTATGGGAAAAAATAGATGTCAGGCACGATGCAGGATTGCAGGCTTTTTCAATGCAGAATCCTGCATTGAACTGTCATGTTAGATGCAGAATCCTAAATCGAAGCTGCATCGAAATGTTATTTTTCAATGCAGAATCCTGCATCTAACTGCCATGTTAGATACAGAATCCTGCATCGAAGTGTCATGTTGGGCCACATTAAAGGGAGGACAAATGGGCCAAATGCCCTGCCTCCCATAGAGAGGCCCCCACAGTGCTGCTGTCATTTAAAACATTCCTCCCACTCCATCCCTCTGAGCAGTCACACCCACCACCCTCGTCCCCCGTCCCCCTGTCATTTCACAAAAAACCTCCCACTCCCTCCCTCTGAGCAGTCTCAACTGTTACCCTTGTACCCTGTCCCCTGCCCCCCTGTCATTTCACACAAAACCCTCCCGCTTCCTCCCTCTGAGCAGACCCACCCGCCACAGTCATCCCCCCTTCCCCTGTCATTTCACACAAAACCCTCCTGCTCCCTCCCTCTGAGCAGACCCACTCACTACCCTCATACCCCCAGTCTGCAACCAGCAGAGCCCTCCTCCACGGCAGGCCGCAGACTGCCCTATGAATGACTGCCTTGTCAGTGAATAACAGTATCCTGCATCAAAGTAGGATGCTGCATCCTACTTTGATGCAGGATAATTTGAGGCAGCAGTCATTTGCTGTAGTGGTCCCTCTCCCCTCCACATTTTAAACACCTGAAAAAAAAGAAAAGCATGCTGTGACGTATCTGCCAACATGGAGGTACCCAATCACTGTGTCAGCAATGTAAGCCCCCAGCCCCACCTCACCATGTTTCAACACTGGGGAGCCCACTCCCAGTGTCATTAATTAAAATTTATTACCTCCCCCTTAGCACTACGGGACAGTGGGGAGCCCACCCCCACTGTCCCCAAACACTATAATATTATAATCCCTGTAAAAAAGAAAATCACCCCCCGATGTCTTCTTTTTTTCTTTTTTTACCTGTAAACAAGAAAATGATCCCTCGTCATGTCCCCTGTCCCTCTCCTCCATCCCAATCCTCACTCTGCTCACTCACTTAGCCCACACCACCCCTTATCCCATAGTTACCCTCCAAGTCATGCACTGTTATCTTCCCTGGAGCTGGAGCGGGACACATGTGCACTCTTCAAAAGCTGAACCACAAACTGATCTTTCAAGATAAGTGCCACCTAATGGCTGTCTATTGGGGTTTCAACTTATGTTGATATCTCAGCCATTTTAGGTATTTTTTCACCAGATTTTCAACATGGAGTTCTTGGGTTCCTTCCTCATGAACACTGCCACCGTCATTTCATTACTCAGTCCCAAAAGATGATTTCATAGTCACTACATGGAATCACCTTTCAGGACCAGTTAGCAAAATGACAGCACCAGGGTTCATGAGGTGGGGTCCCAAAAAGCCCATGTTGAAAATTTGGTGAAAACAATTCCTAACAAATTCTTGTCAGATCCAGCACGGCTGCATAATGAAGTTTGTGAAGAAAAAGGGCAGACTGATTTTTTTTTAATTTTAAACTGGGTTGAGTTATGGGTTGCTACCCCACTAGGCACTGGTGTGCTGCACGCCATGGCGTGCCAGACGTAACGGTAGCTACGCTCTTGCTGTTAAGGAGAGGGGACAGAAATGGCAGGGATGCAGAAATGTACAAAAAAAAACACCCAGAAAAAAAAACGCCCACTGTGATATAAAAACTGCTCCTGCCCTTCAGGAAAACAGCACTTGGCCAGTGCTCTTTTGTGTCTAGAGCAGTCAAAACCTGGAACTCCTTTCCCATGGCAATTACCACTCCCCCCCTCCCCCTTCAAGGCAAGAGTCACCACCTACCCTTTCAAGAAACTCCATTGAATCTGTGCATAGTCCATATCTGCCAGAATCTTGCCTCCTCTGCTTGAGGCACTGTCTCCTGTAGAGTCCTCCTGCTGATGTGAATGTCTAATGTTGTAACTCATTGCTGAAACCTCCAGTAATATGTTAATGCTCACTCAGGTAGGATCTCTCATGACAGGGGTCCTACTGCTGTATTGGAGGGTGGCTGACGTAGTTCCACTGCATAAGGGAGGCGATAAAGAAGAGACAGGAAATTATAGACCAGTCAGCCTAACATCTATTGTAGGCAAACTGACGGAGTCCCTTACGAAACAGAATCTTACAGGGCACTTAGAAGCAAATTGCCTACAGAGCATCAAACAGCATTGATTTATGGCAGGCAGATCCTGTGAAACAAATCTTATAGTGTTCTTTGACCCGGTGATCAAGGAACTCAATACGGGCCATGCAGTGGATCTGCTTTACTTCGATTTCATCAAGGCTTTCGATATGGTCCCACACAGGTGCCTTCTGAAAAGATGGAAGACTTGGGTACAGCAGAGGATATTATTAGGTGGGTAGGAAACTGGCTAGCAGACAGGAAATAGAGGGTGGTCATCAATGAGGTCAAATCCTCAGTAAAATGTGTCAGTAGTGGAGTGACTCAGGGGTTGGTCCTTGGACCAATTTTTTGAATATGTTCATCAGCGACATAGGTGCAGGTATAAAGGGTTACCTTACGCTATTCACAGATGACACCACGCTCAGTGGCAGAGTGGACAGAATTGAGAGAGTCGGGGATATGAACGAGGACCTCAGAACACTGTAAAATGGACACAAGACTGGCAGCCGAAGTTCAACAAGAAGAAGTGCAAAGTGATGCACCTAGAAAGGGCAAACCCCAGAACAGAAGACTACATCAATGGGGTCTAGCTTTGCTCTTCCACAGAGGAAAGGGACCTAAGGGTCATCATTTATGCTAACCTCAAGCAGCAGGGTCAGTGCAATAGGGCCCAAGGTAAAGCACATAGAATGTTAGGCTGCATAGGGAGAGGCATAGATAGCAGAGACAGGGGAGTGATACTTCCTCATAATTGATCCTTGGTGAAGCCGCATCTTGAGCACTGCATCCAGTTCTGGAAACTGCATCTTAAGAAGGAGGTGGATAGGTCCAGGACTGTCCAAAGGAGAGTAACAAAGATGATTCATGTCATGCAAGGGTTCACCTATGAAGAGAGGCTCAGGGCACTGGGGATGTTTTCACTGGAGACACGTAGGGAAAGAGGAGACATGATTGAAACCTTCATGTTCCTTAATGGGCATAAACACAGTGTCATACAAGAAACTGTTCACTAGGAACACAAATTCCTCTACACAGAGTCACGACTGGAAATTGAAGGGAGGGGCCTTCAAAAAGGACATCAGGAAGTATTATTTCACAGAGAGGGTGGTGGAGCCATGGAACAAACTGCCCTCTGAAGCAGTTAGCACCAACATGATGGTGGGTTTCAAGCACTGGTGGGATAAATTATGAGCACAGAGCCGGCCAGGTAGCTCTGAGGGTTGAGGTGCTGGATGTCACACCTCGTGCCACACCAGCGACCCGGGTTCAGGAATGGACTTGGGCTGTTGGGAGGCAGCAGTGGAGGGAGGGTGGGGAGGAGGGTGGGAGGAAGGATCAAGCATCTGGAGGACTGCTCTGCCTTCCCAGGAAGGGTATCGGGCATGAGCCGCTCCTGAGTGGCCACTGGCGGTAGTGGGGGCATGCTATGGAACTTGCAGTGCAAGCAGATGCAGGGGTGGAGCTGCAGCAGACATCAGGCACATAAGTGCCATGGACATCATTTCATGTCCGAGCTCCAGGGGGCAACAGCAAGCATGAAAAATCCCCTGCCTCGGGGATAGGCAAAGTCTTCTCCAGTGCCAAAGACCACACTCCCACAGTTGGGCCTTCAACCAGGGTGCCCTGCCAACTCTGGCCTGGCACATTATATTCTAGATAGAGCACCAGGAAGATGGCAGCCTCACATTGGGGAGCTCAGAGCAGGGGGTTTCGCCGGGATGGAGCGGGCCTGGTAAAGACTTCAAACAGGGAGCTAGAGTCGATGGTGAGCAAGATAGCTGGAGAGAGTTCCCTGAGGTAGGTGTAGAAACAGAATTAGAAAAAAAAATTATGAGTGCAGTCACCAAGCACTACAGAGTGCAAAGCAAAGGTACCCTTGAGGGGGATAGGTCCCTGGAGCATCCCTAAGCTCCAGACAAATCTTTGGGCAGACTTGATGCACCCAGGGTCCCCATCTGCCAGCACACTTTCTGGGTTTCTTTCTATGTTTCTATTGGTTCCTGTCATTTATTGTATTGGTCTGATGTTGTATGTATCTTGCTTGACTTGGACACCGTTGAAAAAGGGCACTTGAGCTTAAAGGTCTTCGTAACATAATAAAACATGAAAAAATATAAATATTATCTCAGGAGATCTATGTCCAAAAGTGAAAGCACATTGGAGCAAGTGAAGGAACAAAAAAGGCAGCACAACTGGCAGCCCTCCTCTTGTCCTTGCACTTTGGTTCTTACACTCCAGCCCACTTGTCTGGATGTGGTTTAGAAAGCAAAGGGGTGGCCCCTTCTTCAGTGTAGCAGCCAGATCAGCTGCATACTCCTAGCTAGTGCCACAATGTTCAGAAATGCTGTCTAGAAAGGGAATCCTTCCCTGAAGATAACTTCACACCTTGCTGCAGAGTGATGGCAGCTCCTACTATAAGTCCAGACTGTAGCCCTACTGCCCCAACAGCTTATGGCCTACTGAGAAGGGCTATCAAAGTTTTGGAGCAGTCCATCATTCAGTGCAGTAGCCTAATTTGCTGCATGTACCCCAAGGGGAAGTGGGTAAAGTTTGGAAATGCTGACTTGGAAGGGAATCTTTTCCATGCAGGCTCCCATATGAACCCTCCACAAAATGAATTGCATTTCCTACTGCATGTCCAAATTCTGGTCAGGCTGGACCATTGGTTTCTGGCCCCCCAAGGTAGGCAATCAGTGTTCTAGAGTGGTCCCACCTTCAGTGTGGTAGCTTGCCTAGCTGCACGCTCCCAGAGCTGGAGTGGCATGAAGTTCAGAATAATTGGCTGGGGAGGGATTCCTTTCCCTGCAGGCTCCCTCCTGACCCTGCTGCAGAGTGACAGAGGGTTCTGACACAAGTCCAGCCTTTGGCTCAACTGTTTCTGGATCACTCAGGCAGGTGATCAAGTCTTGGAGCAGTTCTTCCTTTAGTGCAGCAGTCTGAATAGTTCCACACTCCCAGGGCTAGCTTGGACAAAGTTAGGAAATGCTGGCTGGGAAATGAGTCCTTTTCCTTCAGGCTTTTGATTACTGCATGGCAGAACCTGCCGCAAGCCAAACTTTGGCCTGACTGGCCCAGTGGCTTCATAAGACATATGTCTTAATTGAGTACCCTGTATAAACAAAGATTCAATTAAACTGTCACACTATTTTATTTCTTTTAAATGCATTCTTAATTGTTTCTTCCTTTCCATTATATTTTCTGCTATGCTTTGCTGTTTTTTGTTTAATGATTTTTGTTACTTTTTCTTGCTGTCTTCAAGTTTGTTTCATATTGTACTTCTTTACTGTTGGTGGTCTGTTTTTGTTTCCTGGACATTCCTCCCTCTTCAACAGTGCTCAGTGAACAGCACTGAACAAACTGACATAGAATCTCCAAGTAATATAAAGGGTCAGAGCCATGCAGCATTAATACACAGGGGGGATAAAGACAGGCAGTGGGAATAGAAAGTAATACAACTTCTGTAGTGATAGGAAACCATTATCTGTCTGTCTGTCTGTCTGTCTGTCTGTCTACCTGTTTATCAATACATATATCATATAGAAAACATGGCCCTAATGAAATATCACTGATATTTTTCCTGAGTGCAGTTTGAACTAATGTCATTACCAGTGGCAAAGTCAAAAGTAACATCAAATGGTCAAACTGTAAGGGGAAATATCAGTGATATTTTTTATTAGGGCCATACCATATTTGATTTATGCCATACCTTTTGTTATACAATGGCAAGAAAAAATCCTATGTCCTGATAGTTCAGTGGCCACCAGCAACAGTGACGTTACCCCAACTCAACTTCACTTGCCACTATGGACCTAGTGTGTGGATTAATGGACCTAGCCTGAGAATACTACTGATAATCTCACATTAGGCCCCTACAGTGACAAAATATCACTGATTGTTGCTGTGTGTGTGTCTAATATATATATATAATGCACACATTCTGAAAACAATCTGGACAAACTGTTTGAAAGTAGACAAGCTTCTAATATTGGGTTGCATTCTGTTTCATGCTATGGGTTATAAGGGCACCCTAAATTAGCAAAAAAAAATAAATAATAACAGATCTGCTCTTCTGAGTGCTTCATTGAAAACAGTGGCAAATACAAGTATACGATGGAGGCATTGTTCTCTAGTGGTTAGAGCACCTACTTGGGAACTGGGATGTCACAGGCTGAAATCCTACTTCAACCAATGTCTTACTGTGTGAGGTGAAGCAAGCCGTAACCCTAATGCTCCAGTTCACTCAGCTGTGAAGACAGGTAGAGGTAGGCTCCACTAAAAAGGAATGTTGCATCTCAGCTAGGCTATCCTGGGTTAATAAATTCTAAAATTAAAAGCAAATGAACAAATAAACAACAAATATAAAAACAGGCCCAAACTCGTTTTTTTTTTCTTGGTACCCATTTATAACAGCACTAGATAGCTGTGTTAAATATGTATAACGCAAGCAAGACTGTTGTTAAATTCACTTCTGCCTTGCAACTCACAAAGGAACAGTTTCCAAACATGTATCCTCAACATTGCTCTTATAAGTGGGATGTTTGTATATCCAGGAAAATATATTTCCTACAAGACAAAATGGCATTGATGTAGTTATATCTGCAATAGAATTTGTAAAAGAAAATGTTTTTTATAAATAATGTGTTCTTATATCAGGAGTTCTTTAGTGGTCTTCACTGTATGATTTTTTTTCTAAGTGCTTTGCATTTTGCTTTTTCGTGTTTACACTGTTTCTAGAACTGGAGCATTTTATGACGTCAGTTTACACTGTCCCACCACAATAATCAGTGCAAACTGTGAACTGAGATCACACAGCACCCAAAAACACTGGCACAGAAAATTATAATCAGCAGAAGGTAGTGTTCTGGGCTGAATTACAAAAGTAGAAAAAAAAAACATTTTTCTGAACAGAAAAATCCAAAATATCAGAACAGAGGATATAATTTAGTTTTGTACTTAGAAACTATATTTATTAACAACTTATTGAAAAAGCAACGTTACTTACCAAAACTTTCTAAGACCTTCAAGTGATATGCCTATAGGTGTGTTTTCAAAAGAGCTTCCTCAAATGTGTGTGTGTGTGTGTGTGTGTGCGTGCATGTGCATGTGTACACTTAATGCCACCTTTATTATGCTATATAGCCATAAATGTATAGGCTGTTGCCTGTACTGAAACATTTTAGTCCAAATGTTGCATCACGTATAGCCAGTGTTGTATTATATTTAAGTATAAAAAGGACTAGTTTGCTCCATCTTCTGTTGATTACGTGCATAAACTACATGTATGGGACTGATATAAACACTATTGCAACTTTAGTGAATGCAACTCTGTTGTGCTTTACCTGGCATTTTATTCTGAGGGTAAATGCCTATCGACTTTGGAATACCGTCCTTAATTAGCAAACAAGTTATCAACTGCCTCCTTCTACCAATCTTGTTTTATTTTATTTTTGGGACTTCAGAAGAAATTTGCTGAACACATGGTCCATACATGATTGCAATATCAGTTGACTCCGAAGGCCAATGGCCCTGACACCGAATGAAATCTATACAGAATGACACAGTTCACATTATTTTGCCCAGAATTACACAGTTTGCACTACTTTGTGCAGCTGGAGTCAACGTTGTTAAATGCGATTCCAATCAGTTTCCTGTCGGAAACAGGATTCTTTTGATCATAGGCATGGCACTGCTATGAAGTTAATGAGTTTCACTTATAATCAGCATCAGAAGATTTATATTGCTTCATGTATGGCTGAAAACAAGTCATAAGGCAAACTGATGTACCCCATCAAATTTAACTCAGCATGAACACGACCAAGTTTTAAAGATTCCATAATTGGTGTAGGTCACTGAATTGTGTTCATTTCTGCTCCTTAGATACTTCAGATATAAAACCCCCGAGTGAGTCTGATGCCTCTGGTTACCGACGCAGGTTAGCATACTGTCCAGTGACAAAGAGACACCGTGACAAAGATAACTACCCTATTCGCTGACAAGCAGAAGGTTAGAAATTTAACTATGCCATGCCACCATTCCTGTCATAGTTATCCAAACTAATTTTCCTAAATTAAACACTGAAAGTAATTTGAATTCTCCTAAAGGGAAAACCCCAAGTTACATCGAATTAGTTTTAGCTGGCCTGCGCTCCCCAGGAACTGCATCTATTAATATTATAATCTCAAGACACCATTTTTATGTAACCATATTGTTAGTAAATCAACTTCTTGGGTCCACCGAGATGCTTACCCCTGGCAATGCAGTGAAAGTGTAATTATCTCTCTGTATCTTGGACAGATTTAAGAGATTACATCTCAAATAAATCTATATCAATGCCAATTTTTCCTTTTTTTTTTTACAAGACTCCAGATGCCAGCCACTCTGGATATGGTGATTCTGCCCAGTAGAATGTTCAACAGAGAAGAACATGCTTTGTGCAAATGACTAAAGGAAATGATGTCCCTTATAAAATTATACCTAGGTTTTCTTATTGATCCAGGTTCATACACACCAAAGTTAAATAAAGCAGCTATGCTGAATTAGCATTAAATAATAGCTGGTTTAATTCTCTGCAGTTCATCAAGGGGCGAATATTCAATAGATTATTGGCTATTAAAATCAACCATAAAAGAACACGTGATTCGGGATAAGACATGTAAGCAGTAATGAATGATATTTACAAATATTTATTCATTTATTTATTGAAATTGTTTCACCAGGATGGCACACTGAGCAAAAGGATGCTCATCTCCTGGTGCGACCTGGGGGGTGAGGGTACAGTGGGAGATAACTCGCAGGTTATCAAGAGTTACATATACGAGGAAAGCAGTAGAACGTAGCTGAGCACAATTACAGCAATACAGTAGTCAGAATCAGTTGAACAGTTTACAGAGAAAGTTTCAGTTATGCAGTTGCAGGATACAGCTATGCAGTTGCAGGATACAATTGTGTTGGGCTGGGACAAGACATCAGTACAGTTCAACAACAACAGTAGGCAGGCATAGATTATATTACAGAATGGGATAGTATTGGATAGATGAGGTGTGACACTGAGTGGGGAAATGTGAGGATCAGGCAGTATCAAGGAGCGTTTAGGACAGGGTAACGCCCATGTACTAGAAGTGCTGAAGTTGGTATAGATAAGCCAGCTTCCATAGCGTGAGTTTGGTGCCACTGGTCAGGCAGACGGGGGGGGACAAAGAGGACACCTTGTAATTTAAGTGCAGGAGAAATTTACTGAGAGGTAGTTTGCTAGTGCTGAAGACAAGGAGTGGGTACAGGAGGAGTGGCAAATAAGGGGAGGGAGTTCATTCCAGAGTTTGGGGAAGCGGTAGGAGAAGGCAGATTGACCAATAGTGGTTTTCTGCCTAGGGATTTGAAGCTTCCAATCTTCGAGGGATTTGAGGGCATGAGAAGTGGAGGAAGCAGGAATAAGTAAGGTAGAGAGGTATGAGGGCTGGGCGTCATGCCAGAATTTGGCTACGAATTTAGCGCAGTGCTGAAGGCGATGGTTTTCAAGGGAAGGAAGTGCGAGGGCATGGTAGAGGTTGCAGTGATGGGTGCGGGGGGTGGCATCGAGGGCAAAATGACAGAAGGCATGGAAAAGTGAGTCCAGTCTGGCTAAGATAGATTTGGGAGTGGCACTGTATACTATGTCGCAGTAGTCAAAAGAGGGGAGGATCATCTTATGCACCAGCTCCCACCTGCCCATAAGAGGGAGGCAGTTGCAGTTCCTGTAAAGGGCTCCGAGCTTGGGACGCAGTTTTTTCTATGATGGCATCAATGTGGTCAGAGAAGGACAGGTGACTGTCGAGCCAAACCCCGAGGTAGCGGAAGGAAATTACATCCTCCAGTACTGTCCTGTCAAGGGTGTGGAAGGTAGGGAGGGAAGGAAGCCTGGTTAGACATTGCCGAGTGCTGAAGGTCATGGTGGTGGTTTTGTTCACATTGAGAGAGAGCTGGTGAGAGCTAAACCATAACTGTACCTTGTTGAAATCAGCCTGGAGGTTGGCTGCTACCTCTTCTGGAGAGGAGGCCGAGGCAAAGAGGACAGTATCATCTGCATACATTTGAATAGACATGGATGAGCAAACCAGAGTTAGGTTGTTTAAAAAGATGGAGAACAGGATAGGGCCAAGTACTGATCCCTTGGGAACTCTGGTGGCTATAGGGAGGGGTGAGGAGGTGACGTTGGCGAGTCTTACTGATTGAGTTCTTTTAGTGAGGTAGGCTTTGAACCAGTTGGTAGCTGAGCTAGCTAGGTCCACTTCTGAGAGACATTGAAGTAGCAGAAGGTGGGAGACCATATCGAAAGCTTTGGCAAGGTCTATGAAAATGGTCAAAGTGATCAACCCTTTGTCCATGCCTGAGAGGATGGAGTCCGTGAACCTAACCAGGGAGGAGGCTGTGGAATGGCCCTTCCTGAATCTGGACTGGAACATAGTGAAGCAGTTGGTGTCAGAGAGGAAGGAGGTGAGTTGATTGAGCACTAAGTGTTCTTGCAGCTTTGCAAGTGTGGGGAGGAGGGAGATAGGATGATAATTTGAGGGGGGGAGGTGGTGATGCCCCCTTTAGGGTGATGATGGCCTGCTTCCAGACCTGGGGGACAGCGGCAGAGGAAAAGGAGAGATTTAAGAGGGAGTTGAGGGGGGTTGCAATGGCTGGGGCAGAGAGGTGGAGGAGATTGCAGTCGAGGCCATTGGGGATTTACCGTTTGTCGTGTTGAGGGCATGAAGGGCTACGAGGACGTCAACTGGCAGGATTGCTTTGAAGGTGAAGGTGGGGGGCCCACTGGAGGTAGAACATATGGGAGGGGGACTGGGTGGCACCGAGGTGGGCAGGGAAGAGAGGAGGGCTGAGGCACAGGAGGAGAAGTATGTGTTGAAAGCAGTGGTGATATCCTGTGGCTCAGTGAGAAGGGAGTTGTTCACGAGAAGGAGAGGGGGAGGGTGGGCAGTTGGGGGGTAGAAAATGGAGTGAATAACCTTCCAGAATTTGATGGACAGTTTAAGTTGGAACGAAGGGAGGAGCTGAAGTATTCCGCTTTAGCTAGGTGGGTTGCTCTGGTGCATTTATTGTGTAGAGACCGGTAGATGACAAGGTCACTTGGGAGGCATGAGGTTTTGTGGGTTCTCCATGCTTCATCCCTGGTGATTTGGCAGGCTGTCAGTTCCTGGGTGATCCAGGGCAGGGGGTAGCCATGAACCCTGGAGCAACGCAGTGGAGCGTGAGCATCCTAGACATGGAAGAACTTGTTTTGGAAATGAAGGATGGCATCATCGATAGAGCAGGGATTGGTGGGGGGTTCCCAGCAAGCAAGAGAAGTCTTCAAGCATGGAGGCAAGGTTTAGAGATTTGTAGGAACGTTTGAGTATGTACTTTGGAAGGGAATGAGGTTGGTGGATTTTCTGGACTAGATAAATAATGTGGTGATCAGTTAGGAAATCGTGTAGGAGCCCTGAAGCGATAACCCGGTGTGGGTGACTGGTGAGACCCCAGTCAAGTAGTGAGTGGTTTCCCATTTTGGAGTTTAGGCGTGTGGGCTCGGAGATGGTTTGTGAGAGGTTGAGCGAGGCAATGTCCGTCCGGGTTTTGTTGAAGGAGGGAGCTAGCCAGTTGTGGTTGAAGTCACCCATGACATAGAGTTCCCCAGTAGGGGCTTGGGAGGCAGTTTGTTCTAGGAGATCAGTGACAGATGAAGCTGGGAAGCCAGGCCAGCAATAGACTCCAGCTATGTAGATAGGGAGGGAGAAGGGGAGAGTCAGTTGAAGCAAGAGAATTTCATAGGCATTTGGTTCAGCTTTGGCTAGGGTGGTTGAGAAATGCAGAGTAGAGTTTACATAGATAGCCATGCCACCACCTCTAGTAGACCTGTCCTGACGGGCATTTACACAGCCTGGAATAGCAATTGAGGAGTCAGGGATTTGTTTGTTTAGCCAAGTTTCAGAGAGGACGATGACATCAGGGGCATAGTGTGCTGCGAGTAACTGGAGGGAGTCAAGTTTAAGGGGCAAGCTACGTATATTTAGGTGCAGAAGGTGCAGACCCCATGGGAGGTGGTCTCCAGAGGGGTTAGGGGTTGCGTTAGGGCAGGGGTCTGCTGTTGAAAGCACCATGGGTAGATTTGAGGGGCCAGGGTTAGTATGTATGCCCCTTGTTGCAAGTTAGTAATAAGCCTAAAGTGAGGTAGCTAGTGGACTTTGTGTGCATAATTCAACAGATGTAATTAGGTGGAATATGCAGGGGGAGAGTGGGCAAGGAGGTATAATGGAGCTAGTGGTAGGGAAGATGCAAGAGTCAGGGAACCGGCAAGGAATAGGAGTCCAAGCTGAAGTGTGACCTCTGGTAGTCAGCGACGATAAAGTGCGGGTGGAAAACAAGGGAGATAGAAAAAAACGCTACCCCGCTGACACACATGATATCGCAAGACACCCTTGAATAAAAGAAAAGCCGGCTATGGGTGGGAGGGTATTGGGGGTGGGCAGGGAGCAGTCGTGAAGCGACTTTGGGGTTAGCAGTTGTAGAGAAACTCCTTCAGAGAAAAGCGCGGTCGGCGTACCTTGTTTTCGGTTCGGGGTGGGGGGAGGGCTCCTCTGGCTATGCCCTTGTGACCAGGACCCTGCAGCCGACTTGCTGTGGAGAAAGGAGAAAGGAAGAATTTATAGCCTGACCAAGTAAGGCATTTACATATTCCCTACAGTGGAAATGGATTGTCTGGGTTGAAGAGTCTGCTTGTGCTGTTGCTTGCTTCTTACAGGCTGAAGCAGTACATTTAATTTAAACAACTGTAAGCTGCCCCAGTGTTTAAAGGCAGCGGTTTCCCCCTCAAAGTTAAATAAATAAATAAACCCCTCTTAAGGTGCAGCATGCATAAGGCAAGAATATCCCTAAAGCAGAGTAAAATACGGCTTAAAAAAAAAAAACTATCTCCACTGTTGGGTTGACAATTAAGGCAATTCGGATTTAAAAAAGGCACCAACATTAACAGCTGTAGAGAAGCTTCTTCAGGGAAAAGAGAAGTCGACGTACCTTGTTTTCGGTTCGGGGGGTGGGGGGAGGGCTCCTCCAGCTATGTGCTCACGACCAGTACCCTGCAGCCGACTTGCATAGCATAATAAATAGAAACCTCTGTTCTTAATTTGTTATGATGTTTTATTTGTGTTTTTAGCAGCATCCACTTGCAATGTATAAATTATACAGCACTATGCAATAATGACACAAATCACTGTCAAGTGTGATGAGGTCACATGGAATTGGTGGGTAGGGTACTCTTAAAGTCTAACTGCTTTAGAAAGCTAAAAAACAAAAATAAGTATGATGTTATGTAAAATGCCATTTTATTACCTCTATTATGAATATCTGACCTTTAAAGTTCTCTACAAGTAGTGTGTGTGTGTGTGTGGGGGGGGCAACATATGAATTCCATATGCATTCTGTAAATGCTACTTTCATAAATATAAACTGAAATGTTAACTGCACATATAAATACTGTGCTTAATGGAACATAGATAGAAGAAACAAAGTAACCATACAAAACAAGGATTCTGCTCATTCAGTTTATTGTGCTTGAAGCAATGAAACTCCAGCATAAAGACCACCCACACCTAATGTGATACACTAAACACTACTTTTGCAGATTTATTTAAATGGATGGAACAGTGATGCAGCATTTGTATAAATGTAGAGTACCCAAGTATGTAAAGCAGCCAAAACTAAATCAGGCAATAACAACGACAAACCATCTGGAAAATGGACCCACAGAGAAGCAAGAATGCACTTTTTATCTTTGACAAGCTGTATCCTAAAGAAAATATCTTGAAGATAATTGAAATGATTACAATTCATAGGCACATCACCCTGAGTATGAACAGTCCTAGGAATTACAAAACCTTAGTGGGACACAATATTTAATATGTTCTGTTGTTCTAATGTTATACCCAGTGTCCCTAGAAATGTTGTGCTAATACCTATTTCGTTAGTTTATTACATTATTCATGTTTGATACTGCTTTGCAGTAATGGGCTTTCCGAATGCAGGAGCTGCAGAAGTAAATGAACATGGACTGTGAGTTTATTTCATATTATGTTAAAACAGTGCACATTCTGTGAGAAAAGCAGGCTGCTGGGCTTCATTCCTGATGTAATGGGGTCTGCAGATAGTGTCTACTTCTTCTGTTACTTTATTTCTCATCATTAACATCCCTAATGGTGCACACATATGTCGTTAAAGCATTTTAAAGTCAGCGTGTGTCAAAGATGCAATATGTGCTAGTGAAACCATGTAATTTTATTTGAATCATCCTTCTGAATACATTTAACAGTTGTTATGGTCTTAGATGCTGCTTGCCAGTCTGTCAGTCTCAGATGCTGCTCGACATTTCAGGTATTTTGTAAAGAACGCATTATATACGGTTCAATAATGAACATTTCTGAGACTGAAACAGGCAGCGTGCCAATATATGTGATATATATCTATATATATATAGATATATATTTAAAGTGAGAGAGAGAGAGAGAGAGTGCGAGAGAAAGAAGGTGGTTTAACACAAGGAAACACATTTAACAGAATGAAAATTAAAATTGCAAAAATGGCTAAATAATACACTTTTTTTTTCATTTTACAAACTACTTATCCAGGTCTGCTCAACTGAGACTGCAGTATTACTTTCCCAGTGGGATCATTTTTCTACCCAGTTGTAAGACTGAAGCACATTTGGTCAAGAGACTTGATTTGGGTCCATCAGCCAAGGGCTGTGGTGGGATTCGAACATGTTCTTGTAAGATTCACAGTTCAGTGCTCCAATTACTAAACCTCACTGCCTGTATACATTATATAAATAGTAGCATGTGGGTATGCACAACATGTCAATGGGTGGCACAGGAACATAAAATTTTCAACATTCTTAAAGCAATGGTGATTTGTCATTTAATAGTACTGAATGCTTAGAACATTACCTACAAAGGTGCTTACTTTTTCTTGGATGTAACTATTGTAATGTTGCAAACAGTCAACAGCCATGCATTGCTGCCACAATATTGTAAGCTGAACATAACAGAATTTTGTACAATGTTTTGTAAAGCGTCTTTAATATTCAGGGGGGAGGTTTTAAGTTGACAAAGGGATGGGGTTCAACTGGGTCGTAAAATATGCTGATACTTCCCAGTAAGGCTTGCAATTTTAATTTGTCAAGCGTCTGTCATTCTAAATACACTTACCCAGCATGCCAAAGAAGAAAGTGACAATTGATGTGGTTACATCAACATCACATAATTTATAATCGTCTTTCAGAACGGTGACATCCTCCTGACAAGACAAGAGAGCAACTTTTATTATTATGTATTTATGCATTATGTATATGTGTATGATGTTTTATGTATGGCTTGCAGCTCTGCACTATTAGTCATTATTATAAAAATGAACCCAGTCTTGGGGAAGCTGGGTTCATAGTCCTGTTTCGTCCAGAGTCAGTTCTTTGAAACGGGAAATAATGATGGTTTTGGAAGGGCAAGCCTCCCTTAAAATTCACCATATCAGAAATGGACCAATAAAACACAGACCAGCTAATTGTGCATTAAAGTGCAAATTTAATCCATGGTTGCTGTACGCTGTATGCCTACAGGACACTGTGCAGAAATTGCATCTGTGATGTGTACCACTTTATGTAAAATGAAGCAGTGATTGCTTGTGAAATGGAAATTCCTTCTATGTACTGTTCTCCTGCATGAGTAGCACTGATAGTGTGTGTGTGTGTGTGTGTGTGTGTGTGTGTGTGTGTGTGTGTGTGTGGATGTGCAGCTACTGTCACCGGGTGATTTCGACCATTTCCTATTGAGACAAACTTTAGTACCGACTTCAAAGCGATGGATGTTTGCACTGCCATGGCTGCAGCACAACACAATATGGTCAATTGTGCATGGATAGCTGACTCAGAAAATTTTGTGTTGCAGTGCAAAAAAGTGTGCAGTGGCAATAGAAATTGTGGTGCCCATTCTGCAGGATGGTGGGGGGTCCTGTCTTCCACCATCACTGCTGCACTGACTTTAGTGTAATAGCTATTGCTGAACTACATGTCATACACTTACTGCACCGATGTCTACTACAGTACTGTCATTTGCACAGAAGGGACAGGGCACCATTGTCACATGTTGCTCTGTACTGCAAAATGCAGGAATCGCTCTTTCCGCCTGACAACCCCATAGAGAACAACATTGTCACTTTCCTGTTGCTAGATCCACACCTTGTCTGGGGTGCAACACAGACTACCACTCTCAGATAAGTGCCGTGGGGTTATTCTCAGTCTCTCTGCCTCTGGCCATGAGGCACTGATTGGTCCCATATTTCAAAATACTTGTTGTACTTGTAGACACTGGGATAAAAAGGTAACAGGCAGCTGACATGACACAGCCTCTGCCATCACTTTAGTGGCCAGTACCTATAATTCAATTACATCCAAATCATTATTTGGTACAGCACTCGATGCAGGAGCCAGCTCTGAAATTTTAGGCATAACCCATGGTGTTGTACAATTTCTGATTGTCGACATATTGTCTGCTATGCAAGACACAGTGCTGATCGCTGCTACTTGTGAAGGCTATTTTTCTAAAGGTGAGTAATTTTACTGCTAAGGTAATGACTGACACGAATATGCCAGAATGGGATTTGTATTACAATGGTAACAGGAAGCTCACTATTAGCAACCTGAAGATTGTCACATTGATGTAGCACAATAGCACAATTACTGTGCAGTTCACGACGAGTATGATGCAAAGACCTGCCTCTTCAAGGGGTGGGGGACAATAGCAATGCAGGGTGCGACTTGTTGAATGTATATGTGATGCTGGACAAGGAATACAAGAGACGGGTGGGGCACATACAGCGTATCACAGTTCTACTTTCCTATACACTAAATAGCAGATGACTGCCACAGGGCTATGGTGTGGTAGATTAACAAACTCATGTGCATTGCTGCTGGCTGACTGGTGGGTATTACAACGCTACATGATCTGTGATGGCAATAAGGGGAAAACAGAAGAATGGAAAGCTGTATACCCTGCTATTTGTCTGTGGCTACAATATGTTAATTCTGTAGGCAATGACAGATTCTCCTGAACATATCGTGCTGTACTACATATGCCAACTGTGATTTTTGTGCCCCATACAAACCACAAGGTGCACACTGTGTAAGAACAAGCAAGCGATCACCATATCTCATGCGAAGCGGCAAAATACATCCTATGAACACAGTAAGCACTGCACTGTATTGTGCTTGATAAGATGACAAAAACATGGCTACCAGGAAAAACAAGCAGAGAAGAGCAGTTTTTGTAGAACCCTGCGTGATGTCATCAGGTCATCTTTAGTTTAAAAAACAAGATCAGGCACTAAAACCATGGATTAAATAGAGAATTTAATCCACGGACACCTGGCAGCTCATAACCAATCAGTTAATGTACCTCAGGTAACCCATGTTATAAACTAATTTACTTATTTGCAAAGCCAAGGACACACACTGTGATTTCTTACACTAATTTATTTGCAAAGCCAGGGACACACTCTGTGTGATCTCTTACACTAATTTATTTATTTGCAAAGCCAAGGACACAATCTGTGTCATCTCTAATGCTGTGTGTGATCACTTGCACTAATTTATTTATTATAGACAAACTTTTATAGACAAAATGTGCGTGATCTCTTACACTAATTTATTTATTATATTCCAACAACCTAATTGTACAAGGACCCTTACAACCAGTAATTTGGGATTTGCAAAGCCAAGGTCACACACTCTGTGTGTTCTCTTACACTAATGTAGACCAAAACTGCTACAGTCTGACATAAACTACAACCCTCAGTGTAAAACTAACATTCCCAAAATTATGTAGGAGTTATTTGTAATGGCAAGTTCGAAGGTGAAATTGGTAAAATAACATTTCCTTACTATGGAAGCATGTAGCACATGTTGAAAGTAAAAGTGGAGCATTTCTGAAAAGCTGATTTTCACTAGCCTGTACCACTTCTAAAATGTTTCCAAAGTGTAATGTCCAAAGAACAGGGTCTCTACTATATACTATTCTAGAGCCCCTGTTTTGTGGTCTTTACAGTTTGAAAACATTTTAGAACCTATGGGTGGGGGGACTTGTATTGAATACTAGCCCGCCACTGTCCCCTCTTCCACAAATCCATTCACATGACTGCTGCATCTTAAGTAGATAAAACTCCAGTAACTTCAGAATCACTGAAGGGGCACTCCCTCAGTAGCCACTTAAGATGCAGCAATCATGTTAGTGGATTGTCAATACAGCCCCCCTTCCCCATCTTCTCTTTAGTCAAAGGAAGTTGCAGTCAGCAACACTGTCAGTACCCATAAGTGAATAATGAATGAATGAAATCATTTTTTAGATAATCTGTTTGTGGTTTCATTCATTCAGTGGATGACAAAATGATGTTTGTGTTCAGTATTTGAATGAAACATTAAATTACATAACTGTATTTTGTCTGTTGACAGATATCTGTACCTAGCTGTCACAAGCATCTCTCAATTATGGAATCATCCTGTGTTTTCCTGTGTTGATTGCCGCTGCTATAAACCTTTCATTTTATCACCAGTCTTTATGAAATAATTGCATGCTTGCTATTTTTTTTAATTATTAATACATTAGTAGTAATAAATATCTTGAAGTACTGAATGTAAAAGAAAAAAGACACTTTGTTGGTTATGTGACTTGTTCAGAGTCACACAGTATGCAGTTGGAGGTTGTGAGACTCAAGTCCAGATCTACCAGATGTACAAAACCCATTATTCATTTATTTAAAATTTGTTAAACTGGGAAAGGCAAATCCTTTTGTTTTTGGTTTTAACAGCCAGATACAGTACATGTAGTCAAGAAGGAAGAAGGTGTAAAATAACGAGGGAAAGATAATGAGGTAAATATCCTTTATATTTTTGTATTATATTTAAGTATAAGAAGGACTAGTTTGCTCCATCTTCTGTTGATTACACGCATAAACTACATGTATGAGACTGATATAAACACTATTGCAACTTTAGTGAATGCAACTCTGTTGTACTTTACCTGGCATTTTCTTCCGAGGGTAAATGCCTATCGACTTCGGAATACCGTCCTTAATTAGCAAACAAGTTATCAGCTGCCTCCTTCTACCAATCTTGTTTTATTTTATTTTTGGGACTTCAGAAGAAATTTGCTGAACACATGGTCCAAACATGATTGCAATATCAGTTGATTCCAAAGGCAGATGCCCCTGACACTGGAATGAAATTTATAAAGAATGACACAGTTCACATTATTTTGCCCAGAATTACACAGTTTGCACTACTTTGTGCAGCTGGCATCAACATTTTTAAACACGATTCTAATCAGTTTCCTGTCGGAAACAGGATCCTTTTGATCATAGGCGTAGCATTGCTATGAAGTTTAAATGTTGACAAAAGTTTAAGATGAATTAATCTGCTACCTTGAGACTAGAAGCATTTTTTTTGTATTATGTAGGCTCTAGCCAGGATTTAAGTTCTCTGTCATGATTGTTTGCATATTTCTTTGACATCTATTGATTTGGAGGCAGCTGCAAGGCTTTGTCACAAGAGAGAAGAGCAGTCACAATATATTAGCTTCATGGCATAACTGGAATATGAGTAGGAAGGACAGAAACCTGACAGGAATACCACATGACCAACTGCTGCGTCTTCTACAAAATAAAGAAATTAATTTGGAAGAAATCCTGTTTTTAAAACCTTACAGTTGCACAAAGGGCAGATTGACAATTACAATGCTATTAATAAACTTTACACACACCATCGACGATATACCAACCAAAGCAGCCGCATCCCGCATCCTTCCTATGCAGAGAAGCAAGTTGTGCTGCAAGGTTTTAGAATTATTAGGCATAGACATTCGTCACAATCAGCAAGGTTCTCCGTTTGCAAGAACTTGATTTACCCGACGAACAGGTTTTAAAATAAATTCACAACCTAGAAGAATCAGCTGGTTCAGTAAAAACAGTTGACTATGACACTACAAATATCCTAAAATACAGAAACAATTGTCAGTGCAACAGATTGCGCTGTTGCTCATTTGAGCTGCTTAGGCAGGCTGCGAGCACCATGAAATTGTTAAACTATGCCCTTGCTGTTAAGGGGAGGGGACAGAAATGGCAGGAATGCAGAAATCTACAAAAAAAAAAAACGCCATAAAAAAAAAAAACGCCCACTGTGATTTAGTGCAGTGCTGCAGTCCATAAGGACAACAAGGGCAGATTGCTTCTTGGGGGAGGATCAGGCGGAGGAAAAACAGTCCCACGGATGGAAAACATGACGTCAGCCCTTTCCTACATGCAAAATGTCTGCAGGGCTAGAACCCATGCAGCCATAAAAATGGCTACATTACGAGTATGTGTCTAGCAGTTTCTTTGCAGATGCATAACTTTCGTAATTTACAATATTTTCACTCCAGATTTTCTGCATTACCATTTTCTCACACCACCTTATGAACATGACAGCTATCATTCTTTAAATCCAGCTATAAAGCCCTGACTATTGTCTCCGTATACATCCCACCCAGGGACCCTAAACATCTCTTCAACGACATCCTAAACTTTATCAACTCTCATCCTCCTGAAGCTGAACTTATTCTACTAGGGGATTTCAACATAAACTGGTTAGCATCAGGTGCCAGTGCCTATAAAGACTTCATCTCAGCTGCTAACCTCACGCAAATGGTAAACACCCCTACTAGGATTAACTACAAGACTGGCACCAGTACTCTCCTGGATTGAGTCCTCACCATTTACCCCACAAGGATTTCTCGTATGACCATTCTCCAAGACTCTCTCAGTGACCACTCCCCAGTTATATGTGCATGGTCTAACAAATTCCTCAAGCCCCCTCCCAAAATTATCGCTAGCAGAGTCCTTCCTCATGGAAAACTTCCACATTTCAAACAATACCTGCTTCTACAAGACTGGCTACCCATCTACGAAGCAACAGATGTTAACTTGGCTCTTGATCACTTCATCTCAATTTTCAACAAAGCCTGCAACCTCTTTGCACCTGCTAAAAGGTGCAAAACAAAATCTGTCTCTAACCCACGGCTCACCGGGGCTCTTCTCTCAAAGCTGAAACTAAGGGACCACCTCTGGGCAGTTGCCATGGCCACTGGCAAATAAGTGGACATCCAAAATTACAAACAAGCATGAAATGCCTGCACAAAAGCCATCTGGCTCACGAAATCCACCTATTGCAAAGACGCTTTCACCAATACATGGGGAAATGGTCATGCTTTCTGGGACAATATCAAGGATGTCATGGGGAAGCAGCCAAAAACCTCTCCAGCCATGTTAATGGTTGATGGATCCTCAACCCTCAACCCAAGGTGATCGGAAACATCTTTAACATGGCTTTTTCAGACCTTAGTGCTGTCCTACCCCATGACTTTTTCAAAAACAGGGCCTACTCCCCAAATACCTCAGCCCAACAGTCTAACCATCCCCTCTTCTACTTCAGGGAGGTAAGGCTGAATGAAGCTCACCGCTATATTACTGCAGCTATCTCTACATCTAGATATAGTAGCGACACCCTGGACCTTAAGCTTCTGTTGCTCACCCTCAATGAGGTAATTCATCCATTAACAAAAATCCTAAACCCCTCTCTCAGCTGTGGAAAATTCCCAGACTTATGGAAAACAGCCACCGTGACACCAGTCCATAAAAGTGGGGATAAGACAAATCACTCAAATTATCACCCTATCTCCATACTGCCCGCACTCTCTAAGGCACTCGAGCACATCGTGGCTGACCAACTTACCGACCACTTGGATAAATATAATAAGCCTTGTCCACAACAACACGGTTTCCAGAAAGGTCACAGCACCACCACAGCCCTTCTTGAGTTCACTGGAGCTTTCCACAAATCCCTTGACAACGGCCTTCTCACAGGGGCCATTTTCATTGACCTCACCAAGACCTTCGATGCAGTACACCATGGACTACTAATTGACCAACTACTGACTGCCGGGCTATCACCTGACTCTTCTCTCTGGTTTAAAAGCTACTTGGAAAACCAGTCGCAGAGAGTAAAAATTGCTGATGCTCTTTCTGACACCCTGCCTGTTCGCTCGGGTGTCCCACAGGGATCCATACTGGGCCCCCTCCTTTTTAGCCTTTTCTTAAACTCCCTCCCTTACCACTGCTCTGAGCAGATCATACTATATGCTGATGCTGCTGTTGTATTCTCCACTCACAAAGATCCTGCAACTCTTCAACACAACCTTCAACTTGGTTTCAGTTCCGTAGAGACATGGTTTCTTAATCATAAACTGGTCCTCAATGACAAGAAAACCAAATCTATGCTCTTCTGTAGCTCTCATAACCCACACAAGCTACACTACTTAGCTATCTCCACCACCCAGGGGAACACTCTAGATCAGGTGGGGTCCTTCAAATACCTAGGGATACAGCTTGACCCTAATCTCTCCTATGGACCTCCCAGAGATAATGTAGCTAGAGCTGCTAATACACGGCTTGGTCTCCTCTACAAACACAGACAACACCTCATGCCAGAAGCTTTGAAGGTTTCAGTCCTGAGCTCTGTGATCTCTGTAATAGACTATGGTCTCAACATTTATGGCTCGGCCACAACCACAACCCTTAGATGCCTCTCAACTGCCTTAAATAAGGCATGCTGGCTCATCACTGGTGCTCACTGTCTCACCCACACATGTGACCTGTACACCCAGACTGGCTGGCTCCAATTATCAAACCACATAAAGTTTCTCACCTGATCCATGGTGAAAAAAATCTACCTTGGCCTTGCACCTTCTGGGGTCTCAACTCTTTTACAACACCGAACCAATAAACGGTGCCTTCGGAGATCCACACTACAGCTACTGAAAGTCCCCCACTGTCACACTTCACAGGGACAATGCTCTTTTGCGTAACAAACACCACTCTGGTTCAATGGCCTCAGCCCCACCATCTCCTCTGCCCCGACAATTGGTATGTTTAAAACTAGGCTCCAGGACTATCTCACTACCAACAGCTCCTGTGACTGCCCAACCTAACCTTGTTTCTCCACTTCTCTGCCTGTTCTAGTGGTCACTCCTCCCCTCCTCACTGGAGTCTAACCTCACATCTTGGTATACCCAGTGCTGCACTTTTCACCCTCTCCCCACCCTACCTACATTCCTTCTCCCCCCCTTCCCTCACCCTATGACTCTGGCACTTCTTATCTCTTGTCTGTTTTCTCTGACAAACACCGCTGGCTGCCTTGCTTACAATGTTACCCTTGAATTGTATTAATCTGTAATCTGTTTGCAATGTCCACATTGTTGTAATGTCTGTCTTGATGTCCCCCATAATTTGTATTTCTCTGGTATGGAACCTTTGTAAAAGAGCCTTGGCTCAAAGGTATTTGTAATCCTAGACTTGGTAAATAAAAAAATTAAAATCCAAAACATCTTTCTGTACCTGTGCTGGACAATGGCGCAGTCACTGTGTGAAATCACCTTTTAGGAGCAATACATGAAATGCTAGTGTAACCCCCTAAGTGGCACTATCCCAAGAGCAACTACCCCTGCCTGCAGGGCTAGTTGCAGGTTAAGGGGCCTGGGTACTGAAACGGGTGCCTCCACCCGGAGGTCAGGGTTGTTAGTGGTCAAACTAACCCGGCACAGCCCTTTGGGACACTGTAACCCCCCTCTTTCCCTTCTAGTGGACTGAATAATATACAATGATCACTTTCACAAGTGATTCACCATGCAATTACCCACACGGTTTGCACTTACCACCAGGACTGGTTCATCTAGCTTGACCCTGGGGAACCCCTGTAAAACAAGGTTATGCACAGCAAATAGCCACAGTACAGTACTTTTGGCACAAACTGGAACCACAGTCAGGTTAAATGCAAAAAGAGTTGGATCTGATTTATTCAGGGGACTTGAACAAATGAGGGGAGTAATCAGGTTGATTTGCTTAAAGGCTATAGCAATCAAACGGTCATGCATGCACTTCAGAGTCCCTACACAGTCACACACTCTGGGTACCCAGGTGGGGAAAAGATGGGCTAGCCAGGAATGTTGCCTGGGGTAGGCCAGCATTGCAGCTGGTTGGGGCCCTGTGATGGAAGAAAGCAACATGCACAACACACACTATTTGTAATCCAGAGCCAGAGGGCTCAGTTAGTGACAGAAAAGACAACAAAACAATCAGATGACAACACTAGATTTAGCTGTTGTTGCACAGAGCTGCCCTGATGTTTACTCATGATACCCAATGCAGGTCACAGGCAGGATGAAATTGAGACAGCAGGTTGTTGAACTGGAGTGCCAGGAGAAGCAGGGCCCACACAAATCACTGAGGCATCATTCCTGTTCAAAGCGCTGTGCAGGGAGCTGATCCCCAGGCAGGACTCTCATCGATGGCTTTCTCTGTGCAGCAGGTAGTCTGGCTGGGCCAGTGTGGCAAGGCCCATGCCAAATGGAGATGAATACGGATTCAGTCCTTTTGAGCTGGATGCAGCCTCCAGCAAGCAGAACACAGTTCAGCACACAGTGGGAAACCAAATCACGACCCACTAACAGCACACAGCTCATTTACATGTAAGAAATTCTATTGTACCAGGCATATTGATATCCAATCACAATTACAGAGTCTCTGCACAAACCAGGAGTTCAGAGGTGGCTGGAAATCCTGACAGGCCGATTGTATTCAGCAAATCTTCTGTTTTCTTCAGGTTAAAGCCTGGTCACAGTTCAGTGGCTTAAATCATTCTCACAATTCAGATCAGTCCGAATTAGCTCTAGCTTCCCCCTCAGGGACAGCAGGCAGACAAGCAGGCCAAAACTCAGCCCTTTCACACTTCTCCCATGCGAATCCACGCAGAATTGCTGCTCGACTATCTCGAGCTGTTACTCCTTCTCTTTCCAGCTCAGATCTGAACTGAAACTGCAAGCAGTCTGAGACTTTCCCCAGGATCCAAAAGGTTTGGTTGGCTGATTCCTCTGTCAGTCACAACAAGGGCCCCCCTCAGGTCTGTTTTGGTGCTAAAATGTAAAAACTACAATTCCTACAGAATTTTGCTCTCACAAAACCCCTGGGGACAGACACCATTTTAGGGTCCCCAAAGGTACTGATTGGTCCAAACTTCCGGTCCAGGACCAAGATGGTGGTGCCATACAGAAATGTCCATGCTGAAAAGAAGGCAGCTTAGATAAACTTCAATAACATTACTATTACAATAAACATTCAGCAAATAAGTGCAGCTTTAAACAGAGCTCCCTCTGAGCAAGTAGCGATGGCAGAGTGGAGCAATTATCTGGCAGCCCGGGTGGGACTCAAGCATAAAAACACTCAACCCCCTCCCAGATCAATTATAAACTGCAAATTAGGCAGCTCTTATAGAGACAGTACACAGCGGCTTTACAGGCACTGTCTGGCAATAACATTTAAACTGCTAAAATGCAGGACACCAGCCTGGCAGTGAGCATTTAGGCAAGATCAAGGAAGACTTTTCGGGAACCTTAATAACATTGCCACTGTTCAATGGATTTGCCTGAAATTTGGAATGCATGATCAAGAACCATGCATCTTGGGATCCGCCAACTTTCTTACTGGTTGAGTATACGGCTGTGGAGTTATTAAGTGTGATCTGCGCGCACATTTACGCTTTCTGGTGAATTTTTGCTCGTGCCTATAGGTCACATGGTTTGTGTGACCGGTCCAAAGATTTCAGGGAACATGTGGCCAAGGTCCCCGATGTGCCTTTCAAAGATTTCCTGAAAAAATATTAAACGGTTCAAAAGTTATTCAAAAAACAAGTTCCCATTATAAGTCAATGGGAAAAGTTAACAAAAAGTTCAGCACTTTCACAAATGCAGTTTTTACTTTTGTAAATGGCCCTTTTACTGTTGCAAATCCACCATTTTGTTTTCAGTTGGTGATCAGAAAAATGCTTACTATTTAAATTTGGGACACTCTAGCAACACAATTCTTTTTGTGTTTACCTAGTCGGACCCTGAGGATGCTAGGCATGTCTTTATTTTGAGGTTAAACACCCTAGAAATATGTTTTTCAAGTTTCTGGAAAAAGTACTTTCACAAAGTAGTGTCGCACTCACGAAAGTGCCGCAAATTTTTGTGAAAGCTTTTGCAAATTACGACACTGCTTTTCCAGGCTATGGCAAAACGACAGCAATTCTTTGCCACCCTGCTGCAAAAGAACGGTATGGTCTTTTGGGCTGAAATTTGGAGAGAACGCAGCCACTATCTCACAGATGTGCCTTTCAGTATTTTGGTGAAAAAATATTACAGGGCGGCACAGTGACGGCACTCTGAAATTTGCTTTTTCCCATTGGATAACATTACAGCGCCCGTCGTGCCTTTCAGGGCCCTATCTCGGAAATGTTGCGAGATACAGACTTTTCATGGCAAAAATGCCTAGCCCACTGCTGGGGGCTAAGTACAAAACTAACCAGGAAAGTCATAATTCATATGAAATTTACATTTTTTTCTACGTTGTACGGTTCCTGAGATATAAGCAATTTAATATTCCAAGTCCTCATTTTCTGCTCCAAGGCCCATTGTTACGTATACATTCTTTGTTTTCACTGTGTTTTCCAATGCAATTTTTGGGGAAAAGAAGGGTGTGCCCTTTCGTTACTGTGCCAGTTAGCGTTTCCAGTTGCATTTCTGTTACCATTTGTAGCACCATTACTGTCTACGCCACCGTGTGTGTTACGGTTTGCGTTTTTGCTTGCATTTGCATTTCTGTGTCGTTTGGCGTTATTGTTGCTGTTACCATTACCAGTTTCACTTGCAATTGTGGTATCGTCCACGTGCATTGCGGTTAGTGTTTTCATATGCACTTGCATTTCTGTTTCGTTTCTGTTTCCTTTGGCGTTATTTTTGCTGTTACTGTTACCATTTGCGTTTACAATTGCAGTACCATGACCATGCATGTAATGGTTTGCATTTCTGTACTTGCATGCATTTGCATTTCTCTTTCCTTTGTCGTTATTGTTGCTGTTACCGTTACCATTTGCGTTAACAATTGCGGTTCTGTGACCATGCACATTACGGTTTGCGTTACCATACGCGCCTCCTTTTCCATTTCTGTTTCCTTTGGCATTATTCTTTATGTTAACTTTACCATTTGCGCTTACTATTGCGGTACCATGGCTGTGCGTATTACGGTTTGCATTTATGTGTGCGCTTGCGTTCGCGTTTCCGTTTCTGTTCCCTTTCGTGTTCTTTTTATTCATTTAAAATACCGCTGCCATCACTGTTCGCATTACCAGTTGTGTCTTCGTACATGCTTCAATGTCTGTTTGTGTCACTGTTCACTTTGGCATCACTTTGCACTTGAGTTTCTATTAACCTTTCCTTTACCATTTATGTTACCATCACCATGTGCGCCACTGTTGGCACTTCTGTTTGTGTTGCTGTTCCTGTTACTATGTCACAAGACATCGGGCCCTGCTCTCCCGCAGCTGCATTACTTTCACTATTTGTCATTCTCAAAAAGAAGGGAAATTAGAGAAAAAAAACTCTGTTTAATGCATCAGTTAGGGTTGTTCCACAGCGACAAATGTGATGAAATTCGATGTTAGAGTTGAAAAACCCCCTTGGAGCCCCCAAGCCCACCCCCCTAACCAGCATCGGGGTGCGTGTTGGGGTTGTCGGTCCTAACTCTCACCCCATTCTCCTATACCTCTGCTTCTTTACATATGTGATGGGGTGAGAGTTAGCCGATGACCCCAATGAAGCACCCTGATGCCAGTTGGGGGGTGAGCTGTGGGGTCCAAGGGGGGTTTTCAACCCTAACACTGAATTTTCTCCCTTTTGTCACTGTGGAACAACCCTAACTGATGCATTAAATGGAGTTTTTTGGCTCTGATATAGATATATATAGATATATATCTATACACATGTATATATATTATAGCAGCTCTACTGTAGTTAGAGTTGAGTAGGCACTTTAATGTTAAAGCCTCAAATTTTGTACTTCAGTAATTTAGCAACCGTTTGACCAATTTGCCTGAAATTGTGCATGCGCCTTCTGCTACCATAGTTCTCTGGATCTGGCAAGTAGCATTCTGGTTGGCTGTGTGGCTGTGGAACTGCAGACTGCCAAAAAAGTGCAAAACAACACTTTTTTGGTCATTTTTAGCAAAGTCTTTGCTCATCTGTACAGCCCGAACAGTTTGTCCATGTGGTCTGACATGTTCAGGGTATATGGGACTGGGTCAGGGAACTGCATTTTGAAAGTTTGGTGAAAAAATATTAATCTGTTCAAAAGTTATTAAAGTTTAAAATGTCCCATCATAGCCTATAGGAAAAAAATATGTGTTCCCCTTGAAAGCACTTTTTGCTTTTAGCGAAAGCTCTTTTTACTTTTGCAAATGGGTTTGGTACTTTCATGTTGCTGCCATCATGTTTTCAAATAATGAGGAGGAAAAAACATAGTAGTTCAAAAAATACTGATCATAGGTAAACATAAACACTTGGGTATACCTAATCGGGGTGCTAGATACACGACCCTGGCATTAGCATTTTACCAGGATGCCTAGAAATATGTTTTTAAAGTTTTTCCACCATCTTAGCTGCAGAACTTTCACAAAAGTTCTGCAAACGTCCATGAAAGTTCCATGGGTGCTTTCACAAAGTCTTTCATCTAGAATGGTGGAACTTTCACAAACGTTCCACAGTACTTTTGTGGAAGCTCCCTCATATTAACCAATGGGACTGTCATGAAATTCTGCAGAACTTTCACAAAAGTTCCACATTTCAACAGTCATAAAACACCACTTTCTTTGCCTCTTCATAGCAACACAATGGTTAGGACTTTTGGGAAGAAATTTGCAGAGTGGTAAGCCCTTGCCCCATGGATGTACCACTTGCTGATTTGGTGAAAAGATTTACACTGGTTCCAGAGTTTCAGCAGTCTGAAGTTGCAAACTTTCAAATAGGATAACATTGTGGTAGACATGTCACCTTTAGGCGCCTATATTTTGAAAGGGGTTTGAGATATAGATTTTTTGCTAAGCACAGTACTAAATATGTGTGGAGGTGACCAGTTCATGAATACAGCTGCAAAGGAATTTTTTTCTAAGTTTCTATGGTTACTGAGATATTACCACATTTGCAGTACAAGTGTTACAGGCACTCCTATGCTATGCCTCTACACTCATGGGTGGGTGGGAGCGCAGGGCCCAGAGGGCCCCCACTCCCACCTATGGATATGATTATGCAAAACTAAAAGCACAGAGCCCTCCTACACTATGTCTGTATACTTATAGGTAGGTGGGAGCACAAGGTCCAGAGAGCCCTGTGCTCCCACCCATGGAAACCATCTTGCAATATTGCAAGCACAGAGCCCTCCTGTGCTATGTCTCTACATTTATGGGTGAGTGGAAGTGCAGGGTCCAGAGGGCCCATGCTCCAAAATATGCATTCCATTATGCAAAACTGGGAGCACAGAGCCCTTCTGTGCTATGCCTCTACACTTATATGTGAGTAGGAGCACAGGGACCAGAGGGCTTGTCCTCCCACCTATGGATACCATATGATTAACATTTCACTTTCTCAAAAAGAAGGAAAATTCTTTGCAAAAAAAAACCTGTTAATGCATCTGTTAGGGTTAGTTACACATCAACAAAAATCTAGAAATTTGATGTTAGGGTTACCAACCCTACCCTCCCACACCCCCTCACCCATCCTCCACAGACCAACAGATGCCGGGGTGTGCCTTGGTGTCATTGGGCCTAACCTTCACCCCATTCCATGTGTAAACAAGCTGAGATGGTGCAGTATAGGAGAATGGGGTGATAGGCCCGGCGACCCCCAAGGCAGACCCCTGGAGCTTGTTGGTCTGTGGAGGGTGGGGGTTGTGGAGTGGTAGGGTTGGTAACCCTAAACCAAATTTCCAAACTTTTTTGGTGTGTAATCAACCCTAACTGATGTCATTAATGACTTTTTTGTTATAGATATATATATATAGGATACATGATAGGCATGAGTGTGATATGGAATATATTGTCACTCCTGCAGAGTGAGCTCTGGATATCTTACGAGTGCCGATGCAGGAGTGACAATATTTGCCATAGCGCATGATCTGACCATTATGTATTCAATATATGCAAAAGGGGCAAGAGTTTTAGAAGTTTTGTTATGCTCTCTTGTGTTCTGTTCCTGTTTATGTGTTTGCTCATTCTTTGTGTGAGCTTTTCTGAATGGGTTGGCAGTGTTATAAACTCTGGGAGACACATGAGTGTGTTTTGCAATGCTAAATGAGTTAGTTTTAGGTAGGAGTGAGAAACATACTTTTGTGAGGCTGTATTGTTTAGAAGTCTGGCTGCAGTGAAGATTACAGCATCACAGTAATTGTAATGAGCTGAGAGGCAGAGTGTCACAACAGGTGATAGTGTTTTCAGTGGTAATTAAGTTAGCTGCAGGCAGAGTGCAGAGTGTTCTGTGAAATTGTGCTCTTTAGGATTCTGTCTGTAGTCAAGCTGATAGAATCACAGTAATTGTAATGGGTGATAATCAGAGTTTGAGGAACAAGTGAGAGTGTGTTTCAGTGGTAGTTGAGTTAGCTGCAGGCAATAGATTAGACTGTTCTGTGAAGCTGCTGTTTAGATTTCTGGCTGCAGTCACAGTAATGAGCTGGACATTGGTGGGGTGGGGATAGGTGTGTTTTGTAATGCTCACTGAGTTAGCTGTAGGCAGCAGTGAGACCTATGAAGTAGTTCTGCATTTGTGGCTATGGTAACAGCACAGGTGTTTCTTGCATGCTGAGGGGAAAGCTACCTAGAGTGATGACCTTTTGTGACCTGTGTGTGTGTAAATGGCTGATATCATCACAGTAGAGCAGAGGATAAAAATATCACACTGCAGTGGATGGTACACTGTTTTATCTCACTCATTTACCGCTCACCCCTATTGTGTGTGTGTGTGTGTGTGTGTGTGTATATATATATATATATATATATGTATATAGACAGTATGTATGTATGCATGTATGTGTGTGTGTGTGTATACATATATATATAGATATATAGTAGAGGAAAAAAATCCATTTAATGTATTAGTTAGGGTTGTTCCACAGCAACAAAGTGAGAAATTGTGGTGTTAGGTTAAGCCCCCTTGGACCCCCAGCCACCTCACCCAACCAGCATTGGGGTGCACATTAGGGTATCGTCCTAACTCTCACCCCATCACATGTGTGAAGAAGCAGAGGTATAGGAGAATGGGGTGAGAGTTTGGACTGACAACCCCAACGTGCACCCCAATGCCAGTTGGGAGGTGGGCTGGGGGGTCCAAGGGGGGCTTTCAACCCTAACACCAAATATCCTCACTTTTGTTGCTGTGGAACAACCCTAACTAATGCATTAAACAGAGTTTTTTGCTTCTAATTTCCCTTCTTTTTGAGAATGATGATGAGAAATAGTGAATGTAATGGCCACATGATGTCTTGTGCCATAGGAACAGGAACAGCAACGCAAACAGAAGCATGAACAGTGGCGCACATGGTAACAGAAACGTAAATGGTAAAGGAAACATTACTAGAAAGACAAGCGCAAAGTAACACCGAAGCGAACAGAGACACAAATGGACATTGAAGCACATACGAAAACGCAACTGATAACGTGAACAGTGATGGCAATGATATTTTAAATGCAAATGTTAAGAGTCACAGCAAAAAGAAAGTGAAAGGGAACAGAAACGGAAACAAGAACGCAAACGCACATGTAAACGCAAACCGTAACGTGCACAGGCATGGTACCACAATTGTAAATGCAAATGGTAAAGTTAACATGAAGAATAAAGCCAAAGGAAAGAGAAATGGAAATGGGAACAGAAGTGTGTATGGAAACGCAAACCAAAACGTGCACGGGCACAGTACCACAATTAACGCAAAATGGTAACGGTAACGGCAACAATATTGCCAAAGGAAACAGAAATGCAAATGAGTACAGAAATGCAAACCGTTACATACACGGTCATGGCACCACAATTGTAAATGCAAATGGTAACAGTAACAGCAAAAATAACGCCAAAGGAAACAGAAACGAAACAGAAACGCAAATGCGTACGGAAATGCAAACCATAATGCACGTGCACGGCACCGCAATTGTAAATGAAACAGGTAATGGTAACAGGAACAATAACGTCAAACAACTCAGAAATGCAAACACAAGTGCAATTGAAAATGCAAACCGTAACGCACACAGTGGCGTAGACGGTAACGGTGCCACAAATGATAACGGAAACGCAACTGGAAATGCTAACTGGTACAGTAACGAAAGGGCACACCCTTCTTTTCCCCAAAAAATGCACTGAAAAATACAGTGAAAACAAAGAATGTATACATAACAATGGGCCTCGGAGCAGAAAATGAGGACTTGGAATATTAAATTGCTTATATCTCAGGAACCGTACAACGTAGAAAAAAATGTAAATTTCATATGAATTATGACTTTCCTGGTTAGTTTTATACTTAGGCCCCAAATGGGGGGCTAAGCATTTTTGTGATGAAATGTCCGTATTGCGCACTGTTTCCGAGATACGGGCCCCGAAAGGCATGACGGATGCCATAATGTTATCCAATGGGAAAAAGCATCAACTTCGGAGTGCCGTCATTGTGCCGCCCTGTAATATTTTTTCAGCAAACCACCAAAAGGCACATCAGTGGGATGTTGGCTTTCTTACCTCCAAATTGCAGCCCAAAAGACCAAACCATTATTTTGTAGTAGGGCGGCAAAGGATTCCTGTAATGTGGCAGACGCCGTAATGTTATCCTATGGGAAAAAGTATCAATTTTGTAGTGCCGTAACTTTGCCACCCTGTAATATTTTTTCACCAAAACACTGAAAGACACATCTGTGAGATGTTGGCTGCATTCCCTCTAAATGTCAGCCCAAAAGACAAAACCGTTCATTTGCAGCAGGGTGGCAAAGAATTGCTGTCATTTTGCAATAGCCTTGAAAAGTACTGTCTAACTTTTGAAAGCTTCAAAATTATTCGACAGTGTCGCTAGTGCGAAAGTACTTTGCCAAAGTACTTTTTCCAGAAATTTTAAAAACATATTTCTGGGGTGTTTTACCCAAAAATAAAGACATGCATAGCATCCTCAGGGTCCAACTAGGTGAATACAGAAAGAATGAGGTTGATAGAGAGTCCCAAATTTAAATGGCAAGCATTTTTCTGATCACCAACTGAAAACAAAATGGTGGATTTGTGAAAGTAAAAGGGCCATTTTCGAAAATAAAAACTGCATTTGCGAAAGTGTTGAACTTTTTGTTAACTTTTCCCATTGACTTATAATGGGAACCTGTTTTTTGAATAACTTTTCAACCGTTTAATATTTTTTCACGAAATTTTCAAAAGGCACCCTGGCCACATGTTCCCTGAAGTTTTTGGACCGGTCGCACAAACCATGCGACCTGTAGGCGCGAGCAAAGAAATCACCCGAAAGCAAAAACGCGCGCAGATCACGCTTATTAACTCCGCAGCTGTATACCCAACCGGTACAAAAAATTGGCAGATCCCAAGATATATGGCTCTTGATCATGCATTCCAAATTTCAGGCAAATCCGTTGAATGGTGGCAAAGTTATTATGGTGCAAAGTTTGACCCTTTAACCTAAAAGTGCTACTCAACCTAACTATGGTAGTACTACCGTACTACCATAATGTATATATATATATATATATATATATATATATATATATATATGTATGTATATATATTTTGCAAAACATTTTGCTAATGCATCAGTTAGGGTTGAAGTGATAAAAGTAGGGAAATTAGGCATTATGGTTGTCACCCTAACACCCCCCATGCTTTACCATCCCACCTCATTCCATGTATAACAAAGCTCACATGATACAGCATAGGAGAATGGGGTGAGAGTTAGGCTCGACGACCCCAAGTCTAACCCCATCACCTGTTGGTCTGTGTTGAGTGGGGGTGGAGGTGGGGTGGGGTGGTAAGGCATGGGGGGGTGTTAGGGTGTCAACCCTAATGCCTCATTTCCCTACTTTATTTGCTTCAAACCTAACTGATGAATTAACAAAGTTTTTTGCAATGAATTTCCTTAATTTTTGAGAAAGTGCAATATAGCTGGTAACTGGTATGTGTTGGTAGGAGCACCTTCCATCCGGGTCCCATCCTCCCTTCAAGCTGCCCATTTTTGCATAATGATATGTATGTGTCTGTGGGAGCGTGGGTCCTCTGGACCCTGCACTCTCACTTACGCGAACATATGAACATACGAAATTTGCCAGCAGATAAAGGCCTAGAGGTCTATCGAGTCTGCTTGAATGTGCAGCTAGCACCCCTTATTCTGCAGCTGCCCCTTCCTACCACCCTTCCCCTTCATTGACCCTCCCCCTTGTCCTGTCCCATCCCTTTTGAAACAGTCCACTGTTCTACTGGATACCACTTCTGCAGGTAATGCATTCCACCCAGCCACCACCCTCTTTGTAAAAAAGTGTCTCTTCATCTCCCTCCTGAACCTTCCTCCCTCCAGTCTCATATCATGGCCTCTGGTGTCCCTCCCCTCCCTTACTTTGAACAGCCTCTCTGTACCTGTCTTGTTTATTCCTTTCATGTACTTAAAGATTTCAATCATGTCCCCCATCCCTCCTCTCCTCCAGCGAGTACATGTTCAACTCCCTCAGCCTCCTCTCATATGATAAGTCCCCCAACCCCTTGATCATCTTTGTTGCCCTGTGCTGCACCCCCTCCAGTAACTTAATGTCCCTCTTCAGACACGGGTGCCAGTACTGCACACAGTACTCCAGGTGCGGTCTAACTAATGACCTATACAGTGGCAGAATCACCTCCTTGAAGATATACCCCTTGCAATACAACCCAGCATTTTGTTGGCCTTTGCAGCTGCCTTCCTACATTGTGCTGAGTTGTTCATTAACCCTGTAATGAGCACCCCCAGATCTTTCTCCTCCTCTGTCTGGGCTAGCTGCACTCCCCCCAGCTGGTAACTCCTCCTTGGGTTCTTCATCCCAAAATGCAGCACCTTGCACTTTTTGGTATTAAACCCCAGTTGCCAGGTGTCTGACCAGGTTTCAATCTTTGCCAGATCATCCTGCAATCCCTGCCATCCCCCTAGGGCATCCACCACCGCTCCTACCTTGGTATCATCAGCAAACAGACTGATCTTTCTCTTGATGTCCAATGATATGTCTGCAATGAATATTCCAAACAACACTGGTCCCAACACTGAGCCCTGTGGAACTCCGCTCATCACTACCCTTGGGTGTGAGAGCTCCCCACCCATCACCACCCTTTGTTGCCTTCCCTGAAGCCAATTCCCTACCCATCTCACCAGCTTTGCACCCACCCCTGTGCCTTCTAACTTACTTCCCAGTCTTTCATGCGACACCAAGTCGAATGCCTTACTGAAGTCCAGATACAGGACATCCACTGCATGGCCCCTGTCCAGTTGCCTAGTTGCCCAGTCATAGAACTCCACCAGGTTGGTTTGGCAGAATCTGCCACATATGAAGCCATGCTGTCTGCTGTCCTGTAGTCCTTTGGCCTCTAGGAGGGCCACCAGCCTCTCCTTCAGGATAGTCTCCATTAGCTTACCCACGATGGATGTGAGGCTCACTGGTCTGTAGTTTCCCAGTTCATCCTTGGGGCCACTCTTGTGGAGGGGTGCCACATGAGCCATCCTCCAGTCTTGAGGTACACACCCCTAATGTAATGAGATATTAGACAGGTCTGCCAAAGGTCCTGCAAGGACCTATGCTAGCTCCTTCAGTACCCTGGGGTGGATGCCATCTGGGCCTGGTGCCTTATCTACCCTCAGTGCCTTCAAACCCTCCCAAACACTGTCCTCCATGATTTCCCCATCTGTCACCCCCTCCTCCCCTGTCTCTGCCATTCCTCTCCCCTTGGGTGTCACCCCCCTCTTCTCCTTAGTAAATACTGAGCAGTAGTAATCATTTAGTGCTTCTGCCTTATTACACCCTGCTTCCACCCAACCCACTTCCTTTCTAATCCTTACTATGTGGTCCTTACAGATCCTTTTCTCCCTGATATACCTAAAGAAGTCCTTCTTCCCCTTCTTAATGCCTTGTGCCAGCCTGAGTTCCTTACATGTCTTGGCTCTCCTTACTGACATTGTCACCTCCTTCGATTCCATCATGTACTCCTCCCTGTCCTCCCTCCTCCCTGTTTTCTTGTATCTCCTAAAGGCAGCTCTTTTCCTCCTTACCTTTTCCATGACCTCCTTGCTCAACCAGCTAGGTTTCTTAGCCCTAGCCTTCTTGCTCTGGGCCTTGCAGCAGGTTTTGGTTGCCTCCACTATCCCCAGCTTTATGAGCTCCCACCTCTGGTTAGTGTCCATACTAGATTGAATTCTGGCCAGGTACCCTTTTACCACTTCCCCCATCCTCCCAAAGTCGTCCCTCCTGAAGTCCAGCACTCTTGTGCCAGATTCCACTCCTTCCTTGCCCATATCCAATGTGAGCCATACTGAGTGGTGGTCACTCCCTGACAGCAGTTCCTCCACTGTAAGTTCTCTCACAAAGTCCCCATTTGCCAGCACAAGGTCAAGAGTATTCCCTAACCTGGTTGGTTTACTGACCATTTGCAGCAGGAAGCTGTCCTGGAAGGCATCCAGCAGTACCTGCTCCCTTCTTTTCCTGGTTGTTGGGGTACTCCAGTCCACTCCTGGCATGTTGAAGTCCCCCTCAATCACCACACTACCCTTCTCGCAGGTCCTCCTGATCTGTCCCGCTAGTTCCCTGTCTAACTCCTTCATCTGAGATGGTGGCCTCTACACCATTCCCATTCTGAGAATCCTATTTTTGGAATCCTGGTTTGCATCCAATGTGACTCCGTACTACCCTCCTCCCCCCTTCCTCCTTACACACTTCAGTCCTTCTTTCACATATAGTGCCACACTCCCTCCTTTCCCAATCACCCTGTCCCTATGAAATAACCTGTACCCTGGTACAGACAGGTCCCAGTCATTGTATTGGGTGGCCCATGTTTCTGTGATGGCTGCAATGTCCACCTCTCCCTCTGCCATGAGCACCTGTAACTCTGCAGTTTTCCTCCCAAGGCTCCTAGCATTAAGGGTAACCACCTTCCACAAGTAAACAAGAATAAAACATAATCTGGGTAATGGTGATAGACTTTATGGTGTGACTTCCTTGAAGGTGCCAAATGTTTAAGACAACAAATAAAGGAGCAGGGAGTCCAAAATCATTCTTCAGTATGAAAGAATCACTTGACAAGTGTAAAATTCCTTCTTCCTTAATGCAATTCCAGCCCCCTATGTTTCGCTCCGATGAGCTTGTTCACAGGCTTTTTTTTTACAATCTGTTTTAAAACAGAACACAAGTTTTAACTTTAAGTGCCTTCAAATTTCATAGATTCTTACATACATTTAAATTTAATAGATAATTTTCTACATAAACTGTTTATCTACCTAAATATTTAATGAATTGTGCACTTAATTCAAACGGTCCAGAAAACTTTCTCTCTTCCTATGGAATTAAACAAACCACATTTATCTTTCAATGCACAAGAAACGCTTAAACAAAGATACTGCTGCTGCTATTAATATCAGTATTTAAACTTGGAAACCCCCCATAGCTTGCATACCGTGGGAACTTTTCTCTTGTGTTTTAAATTACTGTCTTACCAGAACAGAGCTGCCACATCCCAATTGGGCTCTAGGGAGAACAAATGTATTCATTTACTTAAGTGGCTTAAAGCTCTTAATTTTTATGATTTTTACCAAACTTTACTGACTCCTTACCTTAACAGGTCTCAAAAAGGTTTTTAAATGTTCCTTAGTAACTTGTATGCTAAATGTTTTACAAGCAACATGCTTATTAGTTAGAAAAATGATTTAAAGAGACCAGTAGTCAGTAATGGAGTTTCCCAAACGCTAAAGGTTTCCCTCCAGCTGCCTGGACCTCTCAAGCTCGCTTGGATTTCCCGCGGGAGTGACGTATCACTCTTTGTAACTCTCACGATATGAGAGTGTTGTCATGCAACCATACACTTATTCCTGATGTGAAGGGAACAACCGCTGTCCTTACACACAATTGGTTAGGGTTAAAAGAAATTGCATAGAAAGAAATGATTATCAAGAGCAGAAAAAAGACATGATAACCAGGTTTAGGTGTAGAGGATATGCATTGACAGTCTTAAAACAGGCTAGCAGTAAAATAGAGAACAAAACTTTGTGCAAATCCATTAAACGGTTGCAAAGTTATTAAGGTGCAAAATTTGGGGTTTAACATTGAACTGTTTACCCAACCCTAACTATACTGGCGCGATCTCACCGGTATAATATGTATCTATATCTATATATATAGTATATATAGATATTTATACAATAGCGGTGGGAGCTTCTAGAGTGTGATAAATGGAGATATCTTCACTGGAGTGTGATAAATGATGATGACATCACTACTGTGATGATAAATACCATTTATCCATATTGTGCTGATGTCACCACTCACTCACCACAACCTGCATTCTAAATGAAACTACTTCAGTTTCTCTGTCTCACTGAAGCTTTCAGGTTACTCAATTACTATTGCAAAAGAAACTCACCTGTGTGCTGTAGTATTTCTGAAACTCCTAGCCCATTAATGTGCTAATATCAGCTTCACTGCAGCCTACATTCTAAATCAATAGGGGAAGGGGAGAGACCTCTAAACTACTAGGGAATAATATATTTTTTTATATGAAGACAGTGCTCGGACATCGGGAGGGGGGGGAAGGACCACCTGGACAGTGATTGATGGACAGAAGAGGGGGGAAGGACAACTATACTACCAGGGAATAATATTTTTTTTTATATGGAGATGGCACTAGGATATCAGGAAAGGGAGTAGGAACCACCTGGACAGTCTATTTTTGCACATTGCAAAAAATAATCTTTTTCCACAGTTCCTTTGTCATAATTTGCAAAAACAAATCCTTGTCCATGGCACAGAATCCTTTTACGCTGACATCTTTTCACAGTTTGTGGCAAAAGAACAAATCTTTTTCAGCAAATTGAGAAAAAGGATCCTGTTTCATGATTCCTTTTTCACAATTTGCAAAAAAGGATTTTGGAATATTAAGAATAAACATTTCCGACTAATAAATCAAAAAACTAAGCCCAGAATCAGACTCTATGGGTCCCGATTAAGGAAACACAACCTTTGGTGTTTACTAAAGCCCTATATTTTTTTAGTTTTTTCATTTGGTTACCACTGCTAACTAAAAACTAGATGGTGATAGCACAAAAAAGGATTTCCCATTTGTAACAAAGGATTAACCATTTGCGAAAAGGATTCCCCATTTGCAACATAGAATTCTTTTTCAAGGTAAACATCTAACTTTTCACATAGGAAATAATGGGAAACTTTGAAATTGAAAAACTTTTGAATGGATTAATATTTTTTCACCAAACCTTCAAAAGGCACCACTGTGACCTAAGACCTTTATACCCTAAAAATTTCTGATCCAAATTCCACACCATTTCTTTGCAATGGTGTGACAAAGAATTTCACAGAGAACATTAATTTACACAGTTTTTGACACTATGTATCTCTGCACCCACAAATATAACCAGAACAAAACATGCCAAATCAAGAGATCTGTCAACCCTGACGGTGCCTGAAAAAGTTCATTTGAATCACTTGAACGGTTGTGAAGTTATCAAAGTGCAAATGTTTGAGTTTAACACAGAATTGAAGAATGAACCCTAACTATAGAGGTGTGACTGTACCCTATAATATATATAAATTGCAAAAAAACTTTGTTAATGCTATAGTTAGTGTTAAAGTCACAAAAGTAGGGAAATGTGGCATTAGGGTTTCCAAACCTAACACTACACCCCCACGCTGCACCCACCAACAGGCATTGGGGTTATGCCTTGGGGTCATCAGCCTTAACACTCACCCCAATTTATAAGTAAATAAGCTGAGATGGGTACCATATAGGAGAATGGGGTGAGCATATGGGCTGACAAACCCAAGACACACTGCCAATGACTGTTAGTGTCCAGAGCATGAGGGTGGGGTGTTAAGTTTGAAAACCCTAACACCACATTTCCCCACTTTTGTGGCTTTAACCCTAACTAGAGCATTAACAAAGATTTTTGCAATTTACATCCTTACTTTTTGAGACAGTATAGTCTTATCCCTATTGACCTGTGGGAGTGCAGTATACTCCAGAACTTGCACTCCCACCCATCTATATTTTTTGAGATAGAGTAATCATATACTTATTTGGCTGAGGGAGTACAGGGCCCTTTGGGCCCTTCACTCCCATCCCTCCATAAATGCATGTTAGAATATAGCTGTTGAAGGGCCCTCCACTTCCATTTATAGGATAATAGTAATCAAATTGTCAGCATAGACATCTTATTACCTCTATTCACGTACCCAGTACTGAAAATTTTCAAATCCTTACCAAAACATAATTCCAAGCAACTGCAAAGCCATTCTACATCACTGGTGCAAAAAAGACATGTTTATTTATTTTATTTTATTTATTTATTGAATTCTCAGATTACAACCTTTGGGCTACAAGCTCATTTATAAAGGTTCCATGTCAGGAAGAAAATGTGAATGTACAATAGTAAAACACAGGGTTACAATGAACATTAAACAATTGTCAATGGCAATATGACTGACAGAGTACATGGGATAGGGATTGTGCCTTAACAAACAGGCAAAGTCAGAGCTGATGCAGTACTTAGCACGAGAGAGTGGGGGAGGAGGAGGAGGGAGGGAGGTTCAAGAGTGAAGGGGGATAGGGGAGGTGTACAGCTTGTGGGAACCACTGGCTAGGGGTCACCCTGTCAGGAAAGGGTGGGGGAGTGGAAGACAGGGGGTTAAGAGATAGTTAGGGGCATGGACCCCTGGGGAAAAGAGGGGGTGTGTGGGACTGGGGCTGAGGTCAGGGGGAGGAAAAGGGGTTGGTGGAGGAGGGTAGGAGTGCAAAGTAGCAGATTGGGTGATTGGTTAAGTGCGCATTGGTGGGGTAGTCAGAATTTTTAACCAGGTGGGTTGGTCAGGTAGGGCAGATGCATTTCCCTTGGCTGGACAGGTGGGATCTAAGTGCAGATTTGAACAAGCTAATTTTGCTAAAAGTGGCTAGTTCTGGTGGGAGTGAGGTAAGCCATAGCGGGGCCCAGTATTCAAAGGATCACTGACCTTGGGTGGTGTGACAGTAGGGGATCTTGATGGAGATCTTATTGGATGTCCTTGTGGTCCTTGTTGGTGCGACCTGGTGAATGAGGGAGCTGAGCCCCGAAGGCAGTAGGCCCAGAGTTGCTTTTTTGACAAGGAGACAGGTTTGATAGCAGGCCCTGTCATTGAGATTTAGCCAACCGGTTTGCTGGTAGAGGTGGCAGGTATGGGTCAGGCGTGGGGCTCCAAGTGCAAGTCTGCAGGCTTTGCTGAGTGTGGTGGTGAGTCACCTGAGGGTGTTGTCAGAGGCTGAACTGTAGATTGCAAGGCCATAATCAATAGTTGAGAAGACCAAGCTGGTTATGGCAAGCTGGAGGGCTTTATCAGAGAGGTGGTTTCGGTGCTTATATAGCAGGCTGTGCTTCCTGTTAGCTGTAGTGGCCACATGATCGAAGTGTGTGGCATATGAGAGGGAGATGTCAAGGTTGAGGCCCAGGTATTTGAATTTGGGGACCATTTCAATGGCAATCTTTTGTAAATTCTGGATGTTCAGGGTTGTAGCCCTGTGGCAACTGTGCACAGGGGTAAAGAGCATGGACTTCATTTTTTTGTAGTTGACTAGGAGTTTAGCTTTGTTAAATCAGTCTCCCACATTGTAAAAGTCCTGTTGAAGATGCTGCTCCAGTGCAATAGGGTCAGAATGACTGGAGTAGATCACCGCATCATCAGTGTAGAGAAGGATTTTTTGTTGACAGGCTAGTGGAAGGTTGTTTAGAAAGAGGCTAAAGAGGAGGGGGCCAAGGATGGATCCTTGAGGGACTCCAATGGACACTTGAAGCAGGTCAGAAAGTACATTGCATATTTTACGTCCAGAGAGGTAGCTCCTGAACCAGCACAGTGAGTCAGAGGAGAGCCCAGTTACCTCTAATTGGACCAGGAGGAGGTCATGGTTGACCATGTCAAAGGCCTTGGTGAGGTCTATAAAGGTTGCCCCCACCAAGTGCCTCTGGTCGAAGGTGCTGTGAATGTAACCCATGAACTCCAGAAATGCTGTGGTAGTGCTGTGGTGTTGATGGAAGCCATGCTGCTGCTGGCATTGTAGTTGGTATTTGTCAAGGTGTTCCACCAGCTGATTGTAGACTATACACTCGAGGGCTTTTGAGACAGGTGGGAGGATTGAAATCGGGTGGTAGTTGGCATGGTCAGACTTACTTCCTGCTTTGTGGACTGGGGTTACAATTGCGGCTTTCCAGAGTTTTGTGAAGGTACCTGTGGTGAGGGAGAGATTTATGATACAGGTCAGTGGGGTTAGCAGTTCGTCAAGGGTAAGAGAGATTAATTTTAGATCAAGGCCCTCAGAGCTGTGCCTGGACTTCCCAAGGACTTTGGAGAGATATTTTTTACCTCACCTTTAGATAGTACTCTGAGGTAGATTGGGGGCTTGGAATGTTGGGGAAACTTTGGGGGCTGTGCTGGTTGGTACCAGTTAGGTCTTTGAAACTGGGGAACACTGTACTGAGGTCAGTAAAGGCTTTGTTGAAGATGTCTGTGAGGGATCTGGGGTCTTGTGTAAGGGATCCATTGTGGCTCAGCATTGTGGGTGCTGAGGTATCTCGTTTCCCAACAATTGCATTAATGCTATCCCAGAAGCGGTGGCTGTCCCCCCATGTGGAGTTAAGCTCAAGTCTGTGGAAGTTAGCTTTAGCCTGATGGATTGCGACAGTGCATTTATTCCATGCAGCCTTGTAGTTTTGCATATCCTGGTCAGAGAGAGTACTTTTGTACTTATACCATAGGCGGTCCCTGGAGCTCAACAGGGCAAGGAGGTGAGGGGTTATCCACGTGTTTTGTAAGCCACTGATTTTCTTTTTAGATAATGGGCAAATATGTGGCAAGCAGTATTGAAGATAGCTATAAATTTACTCAGAGCTGTATCAACATCTTTGGCATTTAGGACAGGTGCCCAGCTCAGTTGCAGGAGGTGTTGCTTTAAGAGCCCTAACCTGCCCTTTTTAAGTATGCAGGATGTCATCACCTTGGCGGGCGGTTTAGGGGTCTTGTTGGACCAGGTGAAGATGATGGGTGAATGGTCACTTAGGGAGTCTGGGAGCACTTTTAGGACAGAGATACATTCTGGGTGGTTAGTTAGTACCCAGTCTAACAAGGTACTGGTGCCTGATCTGTAGTTTGTAGGGGTGGGCTGTTCCACAAGATGAAGGAAGTTGATTGAGGAGACCTCATCCTCATAAGTGGCAGAGTCCTGAGACAACCAATTGATGTTGAAATCCCCCAGCACTATGACTTCACTACTGGAGCAGATGTCGGCTAGATGCTCATGCAGCACTCTAAATTCCTCAGCTGCTTCCCTAGGTGTTAAGTAGGCGAGACGAGAGTAAGGCCTTGGCCCTGGGTGCCCAGGGTTAAGTGCACAGAGAGTATTTGAATGTTTTTGCCCGTACTTAAATGTGGGAGAGCTATCCCCTGCAGGTAGTCTTTTATATAGATTATGCAGCCACCACCCCTCTTTCCTAGCCGATCGTGGCAGAAGGGAGTGTACCCGTGGAGCTGGGTTTGGCTGTCCTTGGTCCTGGGAGTAAGCCAAGTTTCTGTTAAGGCCTGAATGTCTGGGTTGTGTTGCACTACCCAGGCTTGCAGTAGGTCAAGTTTTGGCAGCAGACTGCAGATGTTAAGGGATGCTATGGTGGTCAGATTACTTTTCCTGGTTTGCCCTGAGGCATTGTAACCAGGACCAGGGTTATTATGAATATTGCCCGAGATCATTAAGAGTAGCCAGGCTACACTGATCACAAGGAGTTTGAGTTGCTTGACTGAGTGAGGTGGAAGGCGTTGGGACAGGGAGTTGATTACTATTGTTGTAGGCAAAGTGGCTTGTTAGTATAGTAGGCGGCGGGATAGGGTAGTGATGGTCAGCAGTTAGCGGACACAGTGACCCTTACATCAGGGGGGGTGTCGGTCATTGGGATACCAGGCCCTGTTGTGGAGTTAGGGATCCCATCCCTGCATATAGGAAGCGGTCCCAGAGCTGTATTACAGCAGGTGTGCAGCAAGGCAGTAGGAAGTAGGAAGTAGTATCAAGGCTATGAGAGATGTTACTAGCCAGACTGCACGTGGTGGCATTGCTGGTTTTATAGCATTGGACATTGTTGGTTGATGTGGGTGCACTATGGGAGTTTGAATGCAGTTCAGACAGTGGGAGTTTTTTTGTCTTGGTGCTCCTTTAGCAGCTCACTGGGTTGAGTGGGGTGCATATACTTTATGGATTAAATTGGGATTGGATCCTGGGCAACACTCTCTGGAGATAATATGTATGTTTCTGGGACTGCTGGGTGCAGGGCCACCCTTTGTGTATACAATCTGTAGGTGGTGCACCCGGTGAGATAGGGTACTGTTTGACTTTAAGGGGCAGTGCATGCTTTTGGTGATTACTCAGATGAGCAGGGATGCAGAGAAGAGGAGTGGTAGAGAACTGAGTGGGAGGAGTAAAAGCATATTTAAAGGAATCCTGGGAGGGTGGGGGCAGGATAAAAATACCAGTGCTTTAGCGGCAGACAGAGCAAGCTGAGATGCCAAAGTCTTATGCAGAAGTCAGAACAAAAGGCACTCCAATTGGTGGCGACACTGAGAGGAGGCCATCTAATCAGGATTCACCTGAAAGTTACCGCACCAATTGGAAGTGTTGGCTCCGTTAGACCTGCTGCTGGCAGTACCTGGGGTAGTGATCTGAAGAGGAGAACCACAGGGGCAGCTAAAGAAACAGGAGAGTGGTTGGGCAGTGGCCGTGGATTCAGCCGTGATGCCGCCTATTGGCTGTGGTGTGCCACTTCAGGTGCAGGACCCTGGGGAGGAAGACGGAGAAAACACAGGGAATTACAGTATCTGAGACAGAAGGGTGGGTGGGTGTCTGGTGGCAGTTTGTCAGTTGGGGGGTGATTTACAGGTAGACAAAGGCAGAGAAGATGCAGAGTACAGATGGGAGGAGGTGTTGGGGGGAGAATAATAGATAGGGGAGGGGGGTAGCCAAGGGTGATTAGAATTACGAGAGGGAGTAGTGTTACAGGGAGCAGAGAATAGCTAACTGAGAGTAGTGGGAGAGTGCAGGGCAGGGAAAAATAGCAAATATATATTGAACAGTATTTGAAAAATAACAGCTGTGACATACATGAGGTGGGATAATAAGAAGTCTATGTTGGAAATTTGGGGTCAAAATATTTACATCTGAAGTTACCAGCATGCATAGTGAAATTGCAACAAACAGTCATAACTCTGCTATTTTTACATATTTGGACCCCAAATTTTCAGCATGGCCTTTTTATGACCCCACATCAAGCACAAGATCAGGAAACATTTTGAAAGCCTGGATGAAAGGTAAATTCACCAACTAACTGCAAAATCATCTTTTATGCTGGAGTTGAGAATGACAGTCATATTGTTCATGAAATGGGGTACCCAAAAGGCCATGTTGAAAATGTGGGGTCAAAATGTTAAAAAATGGCTAAGTTATGCATAAAAGTTGAAATCCCCATTGAAATACATTGAATGCATTTACCCTAGTTTCTCATATTGCAGTCGCCGGTTCCAGCAGCAAGATGTGCCTTCAATTAGAGAGTGGATCTCAAACCTTGGACCTGTTCAGGTGAGTAAGGGTGTGTGGGGATGTACTGCGGGGTGTGGGGAGGTGGGTGTTGAGTGGGAAATTGGGTGGGGGGCTGATCAGTGAGGGAACTTTTTTAAGCAGACCCCCAACAACAACAAAAAATAAACAAGAGACGGTTTTCTTTTTTTGCAGAAATGACAGCATGGGGGTCAAATAGACGCCAGGTACATGAAACGTGACATCAGGGGAGGGGGAGGGGCCACTGGACTACCAATGTACATGCAAAAAAAACAGGACTGTGATTGGGCACTGGATGGTGGGGGTGTACAGCCCACAGAGAGATGGAGCAGGAGGGTTTAATTGGGTCTCTTGTGGACGTCTTTCCGTCGATACAAAGACACTGACTTCTTAATATGCTAATAAAGCATTCAAAACTTAACTCTTGCCAGTGTCTTTTGCTTTCTGTAGAGTGCAGGTTTTTGGAATGTTTTCTGGTTTAATTGACAGATGGGTGCTAGGACAGGGAATGGAGGGTGGGGGCGGACAGCCCACAGAGGGAGGGAGGGAGTGGGAGGGTTTAATTAACTGTCAGGTGTCAGGATCAGGACCAGAGGGTGGATGGCAGACAGCACACAGAGGGAGGGAGAGGGCGCATGGGTGTGGGGTGCCACTAGACATCATGGTATTGGGAAAGACAATCAATGTGTGTGTGTAGGGTGGTGCCACTAGACACTAGGGAAAAGGCATCTACAAATGATGTATTTTATACATTGATCTATTTTTTATCAATCTATATTTTTTCCAACCACATTTCAAGGTAGAACGGGACCATGATCGGGGAACAGAGGTTGGGGTAGGCAGCAAGCAGAGGGAGGGAGTGAGGAAGCGGGAGGCTTTCATTGAAAACTGGGTGCCAGAATGGTGAAGGGAGGGGGGGTGGACGGCACACAGAGGGAGGGAGCAGGAGGGTTTCACTGATGACTGGGACCAGAACTGGAGGGTGGGGGGCAGACAGCACACAGAAGGAGGGAGAGGGAGAACAGGTGTGAGGTGCCACTAGACATCAGGGCATGGGGAAAGGCGATCAGTGGATGGGGGGAATTCACTAGACACCAAGATAAAGGCAGGTATGAATGGTGTTTTGTGTGCATTGATCTGTTTTTAACAGATCAAGCTGCATTGCATTGATAGATTTGTTTTTTTATCATTTTTTTTTTTTGCCAACCGCATTTCAACGTTAACCAAAAAAAAGATATATTTCAAAAGTGTACAATATTTTTTAACCAAACCATCCAAAGGCACACCCTTGGCATATACCCCATCATCCCTGAGAAAATCATCTAAGAAGTTGATACTGTCTAGGCTGTAGGTGAGAGCAAAAATTTCCTGTGTTAAGTATAGGAAAAAAAGTGTTTTTTTCCCACTTTTTTTGACCCACCATATCTCCAAACCCGTACAAGATGTATTCATGAAACTTTCCACATCTTAAGTTTCTGCCAGGCTGACTAAACATGCCAAACTGTGTGCAAAATCACTAAAGGACGTTAAAGTTATTAAAGTGCAAAAAATTAACATTAAACAGCTTGCTCAACCCTATAGTGGCGCTACCACACCACTATAATATATATAGATATAAAGCTAAATTTAAGACTAACAATACAGTAGTTACATTAAAATAAAAACCATAAAAATTAACAACTTCCGAAAGCAACTCATCTTCTTCATTGTCCTCTTCCTCCATCAATCATGAATCACATTTTCTCATCATGTGTCACCGTGGTGCGTGGATGATGCAACCTTTTTTCCTGCACACTAGATGGTGCGATTTACTGGTCCATCAGAAAACTAGTTATGCAGTAACTATTGTAATTAATTGCTTGATTTGTTGTTGTAGAGAATGCTTGTGTAACATAATATACCGTAGTGTTTGTACAAATGGATTGAATAACTTTGCTAAATAATGCTGGTAACACCATACTGCTGGTATGGTGATTGTTGGGAGAAATTGAAAGACTGAGGTAGTCATAGTATGTGATGTGTAAGTGTGGCCCTTCATGCTCTTTGTTTCTAAAGGGACTACTGCCCTTTTGGTGTGTCAGAGACACAGAAACCCTGTTGAGGAGGGTTGCCCACAAGGAGCAAATAGAGCCACAAGAGGAGGACTAGGGAAGGATGGTGGAAGCAAAGAAATGAGCATCTGAAGGATACTAGGGGCATGTGTACTTAAGTGGAGCTTGATAGGGGTGTGGTTTATGATGCCCACTGACAAACCAAACCCCAGACAAGCCTTGCGATTTAATGATTCAGCTTGCAATAGAGTAACTATTAAGCAATAAGGCATGACTAGAGGGGTGTCCGGTTAATATAGCACTGTTGGAACAACACAGTGAAAATGATTGAGGTCCAAATGTTGAAAGTGATAACAGCTACAGAGTTAAGGTAGCGTATATGAGTTACTGCTAACCCTGTAGTGGTTGTCACATCTGAGGAGGGGAGAAAGGAGTGAAGTGGGTGGTGTTTCGACCAAGCTGCTTTCCTGCTGTAGGGGGCTGAGAGTGGGAGCAGCTACAAGGAGCATCCGGGAGACCAGGGTTCTGTCCCCGGTCTACGAATGATGGTGTGTTTTTCTGTTCACCTCAAACTGTATTTTTTTTGTTTTTTGTTCTTCCCCACAACCTGTTCTATTACCCCAAGTTTCACCCAACGTGGAGTTGGTTATAATTAAGTTATTGAGATCTTGAAATTCCGAAGTCTCTCCTGTGCTGGGGGTGTGGGGCATAGCCCCTGCTAACATACATTTGCTGCTGTTTGTGGTTTTTGGAAAGGTAGCTCTTGCTCTTATTTCCAAGCACCAGCCTTGCTTTAGCTGTTTTGCTGTGCGAGGTTTTGGACTGCGCTATATTTGTTTTGCTGTTATGAGAGGAAACTGACCAGAGGCTAGATTAACAGTCTGTTACTCACCCCTTAGGGGTATAATATGGCATGAGGTACAGCTGAGTGCCATATTGACCTAGGGGATGATTCACTGATTGTTGCTCAAATTTCTGGGAGTGCCTTATTGTTATTCAAAAAATACTCCCAAATAAAAGTGTGAGAAGTGTATCTTTTGAACCTTATGTTTTCCTCATTAAGAGGGCTACTTTTAATAACATAGTTCACCTCCCAACTGTTTAAGAATGCTTATTTCAAATAAGAGCAAATCATTCTAGTCATTCAGCAGTGTTAGAGGATGGAATGCAGACAGACTGAATTCATGCACCATGGTGATCAGGCTGTGCATAACAGTGCAACCGAGATTTACGTAATAGGATTTCTTGATTTTGTGTTGTAGTGAATGCTTGTGTAACATAATGTAACTCTTGTGAATCTGAATTTAATAAGGTCACTGAGTACTGTGGGTAACACTGTACTGTTGGTAAGGTGACTGTAGGGACAAGCCTAAAGACTGAGATAGCTGGTAGGATGCACAACAGAACTACCATCCTTTCATAGTACTGGAGGTACAAGGACCCTGATGAGAATGAAGGCCATAGCACTGACTGACTAGTGAGGAGACACAATCAAGGTTACAACCTGTCTGGCAGAATGCAACTAACATAATAATAAGTAACTACTTTTACGACCTTCAGCACAGACAAAAGTATACCCCCTTGTGGAGGAAACCTCTGAGGATGCAGATCTTTAGGTCACCAGCCCTCCAGGTTTAATGCAACAATTGAAACTCCAAGTTGGACCTATGACACACTACTGTGGCTAAAGAGTAAATGAGCATGTCCTTCTATCTTGAGAGACCGTTAGCACATGCAGGTAGAACAAGGCTTGCCTTCTGAGGTACACATGGGCTTACTTGAGTGCCAAAGGAACACTGGGGTTAAGGAAATACCCCTAGGAAAAGGTGAAAACTTGAACAGCTGTGTCAATCTTGGGAGTCTCATACTTACCTCTAATAAAAGGTTTGTGGGTACAAGTCATCTAGTCTTTCAGGGGCTCAGTTTGTTACAGTACAAAGTCATAAAGGGCAAAAGCATACTGAGCCCCTGAAGGACAGCCATTGGGGCATATACCTGCTTGTTCAAGGGCATGTGCCCAATTGTTAGTGGGGCATATGCACAACTGTGTTGGGCCAAGTGCCTATTTGTCATTGGGGTGTGTGCCTGATTGTTGGGGTATTTTCCAGAAATTACAAGATAAAGTAGGAATGGTAGGTAAGAAAACAGAGCAGTATGGTTTCAAATTGAGCTCCAAGGAGTGGACCAACCACCTGGCCAGTCTGGAGGGGTATGTGTAGTAGCAGCAGATTGAAGGCCTAAAAGGCATGAGGGGGAAAAGCATGGCCACAACCCTGAATAAGCAGGCAGGAGTGACAGAAGCCTAGCCTATCAGGTACCAGCACAGCTGAGGCCACCCCCAGTAAGTCCCACAGAACAGAAGTGTGGGCAAGCAAGGTAACATGGCAGTAGGCACCCAGGCACTCATCAGCAAAGGGAAAGGCCAGAGGCAGATTGAAGGAGAAGGGTGCTGAGGGAACAGCAGAGCAGTAGAAACAGCATGATGAACTCTGCCAACAGACATGACAGAGCAGCAAGGCAAGGAGAGGGTAGTAGCGAGAAGCAGGAGCAGAATGACCCCCATGGCATAAACAGCAGAAGCCAGGTCAGAGGATAGCCAGGAAGGTGAAGTGAGAGGCAGCAGCAGAAGCTGAAAGGCACCCTGACAATAGACAGTGGCACACTGGCAAACAAGAAAATTGTAGTGAGGCACCAGAATGGCAGGTGCTTGAAGCAGGAGAGCTGGGGACTTAAAGAGGCACACATAGACAAGAGGAAAGTCCTGAGGGACTGAAGACCCATCCAGAAAACTCCAGACAGCAGGCACCTTAGGTGAGTCCTGTAACAATGGAACCAGCAGGAGGGAATGCTGACTCAAGGAACATGGAAAGTGGTGACAAGCAAAGTGAGGAGGCATGTCAACCAGCAGTAGCACTGGAGCCTGCAGATAGGAGTGAGGTTCTGATAGCTTAGGCCATGAACAACAAAGCACCAGAGGAGGAGTGAAAGGTAGGAGTCACTCATAGCTGTGATAGCAGGAGGCAAAGAAGAAATAGTACAGAGCAACAGGGAGCAAAGCCAATAGAGCAAAAAAATCATTGTCAGGAGGACATTTCAGACACGTGATGAAATACTGCTCATGACGGGTACAGCAAGTGTCACCTGCTGCCTTACTGATTCCCCAGCAAAGCCTTGCAGTAGGAATGGTACCCCTCATCACAGGAGCTGGTCACAACATAAGGTCATCTGAATCATTGCAGTAACAGTAGCAGGATACACTACTCATTAACAAAGTGGCAGAGAGGTTTCTAACACAAGTGTAGATGTGTTTGGCAGCATTAGATCAGATGCACAAGTTAGCCTGCCACACTGCTGGATACCAGATATAAAGATGTGTTAATTTCCCATGGACACATAGACTATATACAACATAAACAGTTTCATGCCACTTATGGAACAGCAACAAAGATGTGTTTTATTTAATTTAGTTTTTGTTGACCAGGTAAGTACACTAGACAAATCCCACCTATTTTCAGGCATGGCCCAGGGGAGGGGGATACAGATGAATGCCAAAAGACCTTGAACCAGATTAAGTTGTTGGTGGTATTTTTAGTGAATGGGGGAAATTTGGCCAGGACATCAGGGTAATTCCCCAACTCTGTAAGCAGGTGGGTCTGTCCGTCTGTCTGCAGAGATGGTGGATCTCAGTTTGATGGAGGTAGCAGAGGAGGATGGTTGTGTCTCTGAATCTTCAGAGCTCTTGATACAGCCTTCAATTTCTGATGGAGAAGGACAGCATGTTTTTGAGAATGATCAAGTATTAGCTCTGGATATGGAAGGATCTAGTGCTCAGGAAAGTATCGATCTTACTGTAGAACAGCAGTTAAAAGCAGAATCGGAAAAAAAAATTGTAATTACTGGATCTAATATCCATGGCAGAACATGACTTTCAGACGTGCCGCCAGAAGTTGTAGGCAGAGCGGAGTAAACAGAAATGCTCAGTGGTATGTCTGACACAGTATGAGAGCAAGCGAATTCCTCTGAGTGAACCACCTTGTGTTTTAGATGGGGAACAGATTTCATTGCAGGAACCCATGTCTTTTATGCAGACAGATTCAAGTGTTGGGTGTCTATTATCTGATTGGTCTCCGGGCGCAGCATTGCAGCAGGCGGGTTGGCTTTGGAAGGAAGGCCGTTGGATCCCGAATCCTGGGATTCCTATTTCAGGTTCCGTGAGTATAGCTGTTAATGCTCAGAAGGGAGCCATGGTATCTTCCACAACTTCTTTCATTGTACTGTCTCACTGTGATAATCAGTCTCCTCCAGATTTGGTTGCATTGGCGCATACCCAGAAAGAGACTAAGGAGGAGGTTACTATGTCTGACGCTGATAATGGCATGCAGGAACACAGCTTTGAGATTTCAGAATGTCTACCAGTAAGTCCATCTTCTGTTATTCCTAGTGAAGGAAAAGAATTATATTCAGAAGGAAGAGAAGTTAACATAAAAAACACTCAGGTTGATGACAAAGAACAGGGGTTGGAAGAAAAACAAAAAGAAGGTGGGGATTCCCCTCCTAAAAAACTACAGGCCCTACGTCTTATGCAGGCCTTTTTCATAAACCTGCAGAAGCAGCAAAACACAGATTTCTGGTTAGACTCCACTATAGAGGAAGAGCCCCTATGGTCCCAGATAGGGTTTGGGTTGGGAAACACCTTTTGTGGATTCAATTTGTTTTACTCCAGTGGAGGTTTATGCATTTATTCATCCTCCTGGTGACCATTTATATAATATTAGTTTTGTAACTATGAAATCTTTGGACAAGTTTTGGAAAAAATATTATGATGTAAAAGACGCAGAGGTTTGGAAATACTTTTTAGCTATACCAATCACTAAGCCAACCATAAAAACAGTAACTATTCTTTTTAGAAACAAGAGTGTAAATGTTGCAAATATTATCTTTTGGTGAGAAAAAAGGTGCACTATATATGACAATCCTAAACCTATTATGGATGAGAATGGATTTTGGACTGGTGATTGGACAATAAGGGTACAATTGTTACATACTGAAGAGGGTATTCAGCATTTGCCTATTTCATTTTTTGGGGGGAGAGACAGGGGTATTATTTTTTTATGCAGGCCAGCCCAAGAGTTGTTTTAAGTGTGGTTCCTTGCAACATCTATATACCTCATGTGACCAAATTAAATGTTTTCAATGTGAGATGTTGGGTCATACAGCGGCCCACTGTGTTGCTCTACCAGTTTGTCATTTATGTGGAGATGAAGGGCATACATATGTTGAATGTCTATGGGTAACTAGAGATTCAGATGAATCTTCTGATCAAGAATACTTTCTGTTCCATGCAAGAAGGCCCTTTTCTTCAGAATATGAGAATGAAAATAAAGGGAGAGTTGGATGTAGAGGTAGAGGATCGGGGAGGGGATAGACATTCCTTTCAACCTCAAATGGATCATAATTTAGAAGGAAACAAGATTTCCCACAAAGAGAGTCAAGATATAGTTCAACCCTCTTTTATCGAAGAGATAATAGAAAAAGGCACCCCTTATGTGACCCCACTTGGTTCTCCCCAATGAGAGTCTAGAAGCAAATTACAAATTCCTTTATCGGGCCCTAGTCAGACAGAAGGCCTTTCAGTGCTCCTAGATGAAAGATTCTCTGGGCAAGATTGCTTACCTGATAAGGGAGGAAGACAGACAAAACTGGGGATAGAGGGAGGAGAGGGGCCGAGTAATGGGTGCTTAAACTTGTCCCCTCTACCCTTATCCAATAGATCTATGATGTTATCCTCCTGGGGTTAGTTAATGGAACAGGACAGTGCACTGTCAGATATGGCTGTTAGTCAAGAGGTGGTTGTTGAAACTTCAGAAGGTTTAAAATTGCCCCCACGGAAGGTCACAGTCTTAGATTCTACCAAACGAGTTACCCGATCTAGAGGGAAAATTGTAAAGGTTCCTCCCTGACCCTATTTCTCTGAGTATCGCTAGTCTTAATGTTAACAGCATAAAATCATCTGTTAAAAGATTATCAATTTATGGGGTATTGTCTCAGCTAAACTATGACGTAATTTTACTTCAGGATACAAGACTTCATACAGTACATTACATGATGTGGCACAGGCAACAAAAGAATGGCCATGGGGTCAATCATATTGGTCAGTAGGAGAGGATGCTTGTTGCAGGTTAGGGGTTTGTTTTAAAACTCTGGATGTTCAAATATTGAGATTGATAGATAAGAACCAGGGAGAAGTTTATTGATGGATGTTATTTTACATGGTTTACAAGTTAGATTAATCTCTATGTATGGGTCTCAGCTTAAAGCTCAAAGAATAACCCTGTTAATGAAAATTCAACCCTATTTGTTCACGAGTAGACAGATATTTTTCTGTAGAAACATAGAAACATAGAAGTTGATGGCAAATAAGGACCTCAAGGCCCATCCAGTCTGCCCATTTCTCTTTCTGCCTTATAAATGTGCCATCGGCCTTTGATCTGTCAATGGCCTATCTATTCATACTCTTCTGCATTGCTTCCTTATGCCTATCCCATGCCTGTCTGAAGCCCTGCACTGTATTCATATCCACCACTTCCTGAGGTAGGCCATTCCAGGCATCCACCACCCTTTCTGTGAAAAAGAACTTCCTCACATTACCCCTTAATCAGCCTCCCTCTAATCTCATGATGTGTCCTCTTGTCCTGCTACTTTTCTTATATTGAAACATGTTAGACACTTTCACCTTGTTAATGCCCTTAAGGTGTTTGAATGTTTCGACCATATCACCTCTCTCCCTCTTTTGCTCAAGGGTATACATTCCGTCTTTCAGATGAGACATTAAACCGAGGTCCCATCTGCCTGGATTGATGGTAGTTCAGGTGGATGTTAAAGATCCGATGGCACTTATTGAAAAGAGTAGGGGAATTTCCCCGGTGTCCTGGCCAAGTTTCCCTCATTCACAACCACCAACAGCTTAATCTGGTTCAGGATCAGTTGGCATTCACCTGTATCCCCCTTCCCTGGGTCGTGCCTGAAAATAGGCAGCATTTGTCTAGTGCACTTACCCGGTCAACAAAAACTAGATAAATAAATATTGAGCTCCGTTAATCTGTCCTCATATGTTTTCTGATGCAGTCCCTGCACCATTTTGGTTGCCCTTCTCTGGACTGCCTCAATTTGGTTAATGTCCTTGTGAAGGTGTGGCCTGCAGTACTGCACACAGTATTCCAGATGGGGCCTATTCAGTGTTTTGTAAAGAGGGATTATTACCTCCCTCTCCCAACCTGTGATACCCCTATTAATACACCCTACCAACCCCCTAGCCTTACCTACTGCTTTAGTGATCTGCTTGGATGATTTCAGGTCATCGATGATGATGATGCCCAAGTCTCTTTCTTCCCTTGTGACTGCCAGTAACTCCCCTCCCAGACTATAGGTGGCTTCAGGGTTTCTCTTCCATATGTGCATGATTTTGCACTTCTTTGCATTAAACCCCAGTTGCCACTCTTCTGACCATTTTGCTAGTTTATCCAGATCTCTTCTCATTTTGCCCACTACATCTGGATCCTGTACTCTGTTGCAGATCTTGGTGTCATCTGCAAACAGACAAACCTTACTCTCCAGTCCATCTGCAATGTCACTGATGAAGATACTGAAGAGGACTGGCCCCAGGACTGATTCCTGAGGTACCCTACTTGTGACTTGCATGTCTTCTGACTGTATACCATTTACCACCACTCTCTGTTTTCTGGCCGTCAACCAGTTTGCCACCCAGTTGACCAACTTCTGACCCACCCCGAGCCTACCCAGCTTATAGTTTATTAATCAATCTTCTATGTGGAACAGTATTGAAAGCTTTGCTGACGTCAAGGTAGGCGACATCAACTGCTCCCCCTTAGTCCACTACTCTGGTTACCCAGTCAAAGAAATCTATGAGATTAGTTTGACAGGACTTTCTTTTTGTAAACCCATGCTGTCTTGGATCCTGTGCTCCTATAGATTCTAGGTATTGCGCTATCCTTTCCTTAATGAGTGCCTCCATAATCTTGCCCACTACTGAGGTAAGACTGACTGGTCTGTAGTTCCCTGCTTCCTCCCTGCTACCACTCTTGTGGAGCGGGATCACATGCACCCTTCTCCAGTCTTCTGGGACCTCTCCTGTGCTCAGATACTCACTAAACAGTTCTAATAATGGCTCTGCTAGCTCCACCCTTAGCTCCTTTAGTACCCTGGGATGTATGCCATCAGGTCCCATTGCCTTGTCCACCCTGAGCTTATCGAGCTCTTGAAGGACCCTTTCTTTTATGAAGGGACTAGTGCACACCTCCCTCCCCCCTGTGTCCATAGTGCTGAGCTGTGGGCCCTGTCCTACCTTCTCTTCAGTAAATACTGAGCAGAAGTATCTATTTAGGATAGATGCTTTTACATGGTCCTCCTCCTCCTCACATGCCCCCTTATCTCCTTTGATCTTAGCAATACCCCCTCTGGACTTTCTCCTTTCACTAATGTATCTATAGAAAGTCTTGTCACCTTCTTTTACTGTCTGTGCTAGTGTTTCCTCAGTTTGGGCCTTTGTCTGCCTTACTGCCTTCCCTGCTTCCCTTAGGGAAGTTTGGTATGCCTCCCTATCTTCATCCTGCTGCGTTCCCTTATATTTCGTCAGTGGTGACTTAAATATCAATTGTCACCAAAGAACGGATAGTGGGAAGCAATATTGCGATAAGGCATTTCTGAAAGATGTGCTTTACCAAACAGGATTAGTGGATGCACATATTAAAGGTGGTTTGGCAGCAAAATCTACCTTTTCAAAAGGTCTTTTAAATTCCAGAATTTACTTTATTTTTGTGCATAAAAATTTAGAAATATTAGAATGTATAAATATGCCAATAGAAACATCTGATCATTCCTTGATTGGGATAACTATTGAGAACCCACCCACACATGTAAAAGGTCCTGGGATATGGAGACTTAATATCTCTCTTATATCTTCCTCAGATGTAGAGGATGAATTAAAAACTATTATTAATGACAAGTTAACTGCGATTAATCTATATGATAATATAGGAAATTGGTGGGAAGATTTTAAAACTTGTTTAACATGCTTTTTTCAGGCCCTGGGTAAAACTAGAGCAAGGATAAAAAGAGAAGAATATCTTTCTTTTTGACAGATATTAAGCAAATTGATATCTAGACAGGAGGAAGGAGAACAGAATTTGACAGGAGAAATTTCACAGATAAAAAGTACAATGTTCGAGTACCAATATAATAGATTTTTGTCCTTGCAAAAATAGCAATCTTTCTGTACTCAAGGGAAGATGGCTTCTGTTAATCCCTTTTTGGCATGCAAAAAAAGAAGAGAAAATAGGGAGTTTGAAAATTTGATTTCTTCAACAGGTACAAAAGTATGCGATAATGCAGGAATCATGCAGATAATAGAAGAATATATAGACAAAAATTTGAAGAAAAAGTTGTAAACTCTGGGTCAGATATTCAAACTGCGCCATTCTGTGGTGCAAGTCCTTGCGCTGCTCAAAAAAGTTGCGCAGGGGTGTGGCCAGGGCGATATTCAACGAGTTGTGCTATTGAGCAACTTCTTTGAATATCGCCCTAATCCACAACCACTAGTGCATACAGTACAGTGGAACCTGGCGCCACCACAAGTGGTCAGAGTGGAGCATTCAGATGCGGTGGCGAAGTTCCATTGCGCCATGCACAAAACCTGCGATATTCAAAAGGTGACATGCAAATGGGGCCATAATTTAAGCAAAGGTGCAAAGAGACCATTGCATCTAATTATAGCCCCGTTGCATACCATTAGCATGCAGATGCATGATCCCTGATGACTTGCACCTGGCACCCTGCCCAGGCAGCAGCCATCAAGGGACCGATACCCTGCAGCCCGATCGTGGGCGAAGACAGTGTTCAATCCCCCCATCAGCCCAATCGGGCATAATGTATCTCCCCAGTAGCCCGATCACGGGCATACAGTAATTGTCCCCCCACCCCGACTAGCCCGATCGCGGGCATACATCACATTCCCACTCCGACTAGCCCAATCATGGGCATAAGCTATATCCCCCACCCCGACTAGCCTGATCACATGTATAATGTCAAACCCCCAAAGACCAATATCCCTGGTGGTCCTAGTGAACGAAGCCCAGTCAGCGGGCATAAGGTCAAACCACCCCCAAAGTCAATATCCTGGTGATCTAGTGGCCCCCACCCCACTCACCCATGAAGCCCCACCCCTGCTCCCCCATCAGCGGCAGGTGGCAGCACCCCACCCACCTGCCGCCCGCCGCAAATTCAATCACATATCTGGACTGCCTTATACGGTATGGGCTGCGCCCATTGGCTCTTGCTCTGAACCAATGGGCATGCAGCCCTACTGAGCTGTCATTTGGTGGGTGGCTGGCGGAGGCGGGGTGGTGAGGGCTCCATGGAGTGGAGTGGGGTGGGGGCCACTAGATCACCAGGGATATTGGACTTTGGGGGTGGGTTTGACCTTATGCCTGCGATTGGGCTTCGTGGTCCACTGGACCACCAGGATGTATTGGTCTTTGGGGGTTGATGTTATGCCCGTGATTGGGCTAAGTCGGGGTGGGATGTATGTTGCCCGATCGGGCTAGTTGGGGTGGGGTGTTGCTGTATGCTCGCAATCGGGCTAGTCGGGGTGGAGGGATGAATTACTGTATGCCCGTGATCGGGCTGCTGCGGGGACTACTCTGCTGCCCGCAATCGGCTACTGGGGTTACTATTATGCCCACTGATCAGGCTGCGGGGGTACCAGGAACAGTGGAGGGCCACCCACAGGTGGCAGCTGCTGTGTTGCACCCTGCAATGTGGCAGCTCACCTATGAGTGCCCTCGACTTGATCCTTTTTTTTGCCTATAGTTGTGCAGGCGCAGGTAGGGGTTGCGCTTGCATAACTCTGCATGGTCTATTGAATATCGGCTATGCAGTTTATGCATGGTTCCTCCCCCTTCGGTTGCGCATGCCTTCATTAGCATTACGCTGTTGCTCAGCATGATTTGGGGGGTGCAACTGCCTCATGCTGAATATTGCAGAATGGTGCATTTCGGACTTGCGGAAGCGCAACCCTATTGCGTATGGCTCAGCTCTTTTGAATATCTGGGCCTCTGATTTTTAACAACAGGTGTTACAGGCAGCTGATCTTCCTCAGTTATCTTTAAGTTGGCAGAATACATTAATTAAGAGATTTTCTTCACTAGAGTTAGAAACAGTTATATTATCTTTAAAACAGAATATTTCACCTGGATCAGATGGTTTGCCTAATGAAGTATTTAAAGTTCTTTGGAAATTGATGCCAATGACATTATTGACATTATGTAATTTTTTTCTGGATGAAATGGTTTTACCATCCCATATGTATGAAGGATTAATGTTTTTTTATATAAATCGGGAGATCAGGCTAATACACATAATTGGAGACCATTGACGTTATTAAATGTAGATTTTAAGATATTTGCAAAACTGTTGGGGAATAGGCTTGCAGCAGTAATGCCTGATCTCATTAGTAGAAATCAATATTGCACAATCTCTGGGAGATGCATTACGGATGCGTTATTGCTCCTCAGAGAAGTGATGGACTCTCATGGGGAGACAGGAACGGCAAATGATAATTTGGGGTATTTAGTAAGTCTAGATCAGGCTAAAGCTTTTGAAGAAGTTTCTCAAGATTATATGTAGCATTGTATAGAAGCATATGGTATTCCAACATTATTTGTGCAATGGTTTAAACTGTGTTATACATTGGCAAATGTTTTACATTATGAAAATTGGTGGTTGGTGTCAAGACATCAGATCTATAAAGGGGTTCATCAGGGGTGCCCACTAAGCCCCCTTTTATATGTGTTTGCTCTAGATCCTTTATTAAGGTTAATAATTATGTCCCCTAGCATTAAGGGAATTGAAGGAGAATTTGGGATTAATTCTAAAGTTGTGGCTTATGCAAAAGATCTATGTCTAATATTAAATGATGGAGATTCTATAAAAATAGCATTTAATCTGATTTCAGAAATATGTGGAATTTCAGGAGCTGGGATAAATTTGAAAAAACTCATTGTTTAAAGTTGGGAGGATTTCTGGATACAGAAGTTAAAGAGGGAGGTATTACTGTGGACATGGCTCCCTGTAGAATATTGGGAATTTATTTTGGAGGAACTGATATGGCGACATATAATTGGCTGAAGGCCTTGACTCAAGGTAATAGAATGGTAACAGGATGGAATAGATGGCAAATGTCAAAAAGAAAACAAATCTATATGATTAAGACATTCTTGTATATAAGCTACATTTTTTTGATTCCGAAGTGTTTAGAAAACCAATTAAAGAGTTGGTTTTTTTTTATGTTTTGGGAAGTAGGTTAAATCCTATTAGGAGAAATGTTCTATGTTTAGCAGTTAAAGCTGGTGGTGTAAATATGATTCAGCCGATTTTATTTTTCTTTACAGTGTTTTTATGTAGTAATATAGTTCCATTATTAGATGATTGTTTGTTAAGCTGGAGTTTTTCAGCTATTAGACAATTATCAATAGTACTTCAAGAATGGAGGTCTGACTCTTTTAAGCATAAGAACAAGAGATGTCCAAGATTGGTAGTATGGTGGGAAGGGGTTATTGATAAGATTAAAATTTGGCAAATTGGATGGGTTTCAGTTGGCCTAATGACTACAAAAGCTTTATATAGAGATGTTCTACAAAGATGATTTTTAGATTTACCTTTTTCAGGATTTTCTTTGAACCATCAGCAAAATATTTCAGAGTATATATATAACGAACGTATACCACATCACATCTGGGATACTATTTGGTTGGGATTACATAATAGAATTAATGTCAGAAGTAATCAGAAACATAAGAGTCTTCAAGAACATTTTTGTCCAAGAGATTGTTGTGTTACTAAATTAGAAACTATGATGCATTTATATTATCAATATCCATATGCGATTGAATTCTGGGAAATGGTAAAACATCGTTGGAAACAGAAAGTTTTGATTCCTCCAAATCTGGAACTATTATTTTATGGAATTTTAGACTATTCAGGATCAGTCCATACATTTAGTACTCTAAGAATAATACATGGATATTTTTTATATTGGATATGGATTAGCAAATGCAGACTGTTATTACAACAGCAATTGATCTCTCTAGAAGAGTTATTGTGTATGTTATCTTCTGATATACACCATTTAATACTTATAGAATGGATCAAATATAGTTCATCTTATTGGTCTGCATTATGGGAAGGGTATGGGTTTATTTAATGTAATATACAACAATATTTAATAGGGTAGATATGGTTAGAAGGAATTGTGAATTATATTGCTATGTTTTCAAATGATCTATTTTCATTTTTTTTATATATGTAAGTCTAATTTCCTTTTTTTTCTTTTTTTTCTTTTGTTACTTTCTTGAGTTGATAGGTTGGAATATTGATTTATATTTATTTAAAAAGGAAAAAAATGAAAGGTGATCAAAATGATTTTTAAGTAAGGGGTTAATCATATAATTTAATACTTATATATGTTATGACTATGTATGAAGCAATACTGATTGTATATATTTTTGGTTATCTATCCATATTGTTTTGATTTTAAATAAAAATTTCCCCTACTCTGACAGTAGGGGGAGTGGACTACTGTGAGCAATGGTCACTTCAAGTGGAGCTCTAGTGGCAATGGACGTCATGGAGGAAGGGGAGCGGATTCTGAACTCCAACCCATTATTGAAGAAAACCATTGTACCCCAAGATAGCAGCTTGAAATTGAAGGAACATGAGGAGAGTGAAATTTTCTTGTCGATGGAGGATTTGAGTAAATCAGGAGCAGAGCTGGATGCTATTTCTGCTCTAGAACAATAAATGACAACAGAGGAGGCTATACAGTTACAACTGCAAGAGGAGCTGGATAGAAATGCTCATGAGAAGGAGCGACTATCGAAGCAGCTTGCGATATTGCAAGTGGGAAGTTCAGTTGTCAAAATGCCGGGCCCGCTTGTCAAAGGGCCTGCCAAAATGCATGACTTGGCATCATCAAAGGAGACTGCGAGGTCGGATGAGTCAGTTTCTGTTCTCCTACCAGGTTCGTTGCATCACTCTATTTCTATGCAGTGTCAAGCAGCTGTAAATTTAAGATCTGAGGTAGGCTCATGCCAAAAGCTGAAGGGAGACAATGTTCAAATGGGGATTCAGTCACAGAAAGAGGAAAATTGGATTAAAGAAGTTTCAAAGGGAATTAGTGGTGTGGTGGGAAGTGGAGATAAAGACATTGCTGTGTCAGGTGGGGAGATGCCTGCTGGACTGACCACCTTATCTAAAACTATGAGGTTTGTTTTCCATAGCACACTGCAGAGGGATACTGAACAAGAAGGGGTCCCAGGAGCTGAATTAATTTTTCAGAAAATGCCAGAAACGTAAGGAGTGACTGTGTTCTCCTTCACAAAATGTAGCTCTGTGCCTAGGTTAGGGTGGTGGAAGAAAGTAAGGATAAACGGAATGCAGTAACCTTGGCTAACAGACATTTAAGTAAGAAAACTTTGCCAGTAAAGAATACAAGGTCCATTTCTGCTTCTGGAGGGCCAAAGCCACCAAAATCTATTGCAGATGCATTACAGGCAGTTGCTACATTAAATAAATCAGCAATAGAGTCCCCTGTGAGCCCTGGTTGCCTCAGAAGGTGCTAAGTGAGGCAGGATGGACACAGAATAACCAGGGAACATGGCTCCCCACCCCTGACTGGGACCCCCCCAAGCTGAACTTTTCTCAAAACATGTCAGAATGACACCTGAATGCTTTGCAGCAACAATCAGACAATGCAACCCTAGTACAGCAGCTTATTAAGGACAAGCTTAGGAATTCTAAGGAGCAGGAAGCTGATTTACGAGTTACTGGGCCAAAGGCCAGAGTAATGCTGGATTCACCCACTGAGGGGATACAGAACAACTTTGGAAACTGGGGATAGAACTCAAGGGTCTATGAGACATCAAAAACCTTTATTATCAGTCCTATTTATGAAAATAAAAAAGAAGCTGCACCACGGAGGAATGCTGTAAGGATACGGTACAAAGGTGGACTGGATGTGAGACCTGATAGGCACCATGTGGGCAAACTGTTATTAAAGGACTCTCTGCACTTCTCCCTGAGAGAAGTTTTTGCTTTTATTAACATTTCAGGGAGGACAATTTTGATATAAGTTTCCGCTCTGCTTATGCTCTTGATTTATTTTGGGAACGGTACAACCAAGTTAAGTTCTCCCCCACGTGGAACCCCTTTTTGGTTATTCCATTGACCAAACGTCTGATAAAATTTGTAACGGTCATGTTTCGGAATGAGGGGGTCCATGTGGAGGACATTACTTATTGGTTGTCCCAGAAATGTGAGGTGTTAAGTCCACCTGAAGCAATCCTAGATGCAAAAATGTTCTGGACTTGGGGGTGGTGGTATAAAGTGAAACCCAGGCAAACAGAGTCTGGAATTGACCATATTCTGAATTCTTTTATGTTGAGCTATGATAGGGGTGTGTGCTTTTATGCTGGACAACCTCTGGAATGTTACAAATGTGGGTCTAGAACTCATTTATCTAGCTCCTGTGATGAGCCCCAGTGTGATAACTGTGGGGAGATTGGCCACATTGCTTTCCAGTGTGCCAACCACACTAAGTGCAACCTTTGTGAGGATACCAGTCATATATTTACAGAATGTGCCTTGGCAGCTAAGAACAAGGCAACATGCATGAGTCCAGACCTGCTGATACAACAAGCACAGGATTAAGTCTCCCACCCGGATACTGACCTAAGGGAGCCTAGCCTGCCAACCCTGTCTTCATCTGAAGGGAAGTCCCCCACCATCTATACCTCATGAAAACACTATTTTGCATGAGCCTCCTCCCTTCCCAGCTTCCCCCACCCCTCCTCCCCTCCTGGATCCTGTGTGTTATACTGACCCACCGGAGGATAGTAACCATGATTCTATTCCTGTGTCTTCAGTAATCCTGCCTGTGACAAGATCAACAAGGAATATTAAGCCCATCCCGGCTCCAGCCCTGGTTGATTTTGAGCCTGGCAATTCCTTTGCTGTACTGTCCACACAATGGGAGGATTCAGAAATGTAATGTGGGGACTCGGATTCCCAGTCCATAAAAGCAGACCCGATTACCCCAATGCAGCATCATGCGGGATATAAGGGGAAGAAGAAAAAGAGAAGGAAAAAAGATACTTGATCACTCAATGGTTTAAGGTTTGACTTCTTTTTGTGTTGGGTCTTTGAATGCACATAGCATATTGAATTCAAGGAGAAGAAATGTTGTTTATGATTATGTACATAGAAATCTTATAGCTACAGTATCTGCTTTATACAAGAAACGTGGATGTTTGCTAGTGACCAGGCAAGGTTTTTTTTAGAAGGAATGGATTTGGAGCCCTCCCTACTGGTCCTTTGGCACAGAAATGGCTGATGGGGTGGAGTTCTTGTTTAATTCTTATGACTTCAGCCTGATTAAATTAATAGATCTGATCCCTGGCAGATTACTAATTTTAGATGGGTTGTGGAAACAGATGGATTGTAGACTGATCAGTGTCTATTGTTCACAGGTCAAAGCTGAAAGAGTGGCACTTTTTGACACTTTGCAACCTTTTTTGATTACCTCCTATAAGGTTTTCTTATGTGGGGATTTTAACTGTGAATTAAAATCAAAAGCTCGGGTGGCAGCGGGACAAGGGGAAAAAGATCTACTGCGACTCTAATGCATTGCAGAGATTAATAAAGACTGCTGATCTGTTGGAGGGAAGCAACTATCAGACAAGTGGTCCTCAGTTTACTTATAAGAGAAATAAATACACCTCTGTTATAGACCACATGTTTCTCTCAAAAAATCTTCCCCAATTTCAGTTTGCAACTAGGCCTCTAGAGTTTTCAGATCATTTAGCATTAAATTGCATTTTTTCAAACACACCAAAAAGGCTGCAACATAGGCTTAAATGGAAATTGAATTCTTTTGTTTTAACTAATCAAAAACTTATACCTAAAATTAGAGAACTGTTACTGGCCCGTCTTTCTGTTAGTTTTTTGTACACCGATCTAGGAGACTGGTGGGCCGATTCTAAGTTGGACCTCAAAACTTTGCTTACCAAACAAGGGAAGTATGTGGAGAATGACAGATTCCTTAAATATCTCAGATTGTGGCAACAGTTACAATATCTTTTTTCTATAGTAAATGCTTCTAGACAGAATTATACAGCCCAGACTGATAAACTTGAAAAGGATATGAAGGAATATCAATACAATAGAGCTAACACTATGAAGGCATTATTACAAAATGGAACTAAAAAATCCCCTCAAGGGGATCCTTTTGAGGCATTTAAAAATTTTAAAGACTCCACTTTCCCAGATTCTTTAAAGAACAAGAATGGAGGTGTACTGCACTCTACGGCAGGTCTTCATAGTATTATTAAAGAGTTTGTGTCATCTCATAACCCTTCAGAACCCCCTTCGGAGGCAGCAATAAAACTCTTTCTTAAAAAGATTGACATTCCTGGGGTCCCAGAAGTGGCTCAGGGGATGACAATTCCTATTAAGACAGTAGAGATTGAAGAGGCACTTAAAACTCTGAAAAATGGTACATCTCCAGGTCCTGATGGCCTAACCAACGAACCCTACAAAACCTTTCCCAAATAATTTTCATTATGTTTAGAAATATTATTTAGTTATCTTCTATCAGCATGTAATATTCTGCTGTTGTTTACAGAAGAATTACTGATTTTTTTGTTTAAATCTGGGGATAAATCTTCATTGGAAAATTGGAGGCCAATTACCATTTTAAATTCTGATTACAAAATATTGACATACATCTTGAACACTCGGCTTAGGTCTTATGCGAGTTTGATCCTTTCTCCATTACCATTCTGTGGTCTACCAGACAGGAAGATCCAGCATGCTTTCTTGATAATTAGAGACCTGATAGATTACTTATCATTACATGATCCAGAAGCAAATGATTTGATATCTTTTAATGAACCAACATAGATGTAACAACAAGAACAAAGTGCTCTAGCTTTCGGACCAACCAGTCCTTCTTCAGAAGCTCATGGCCATGAACTTCTGAAGAAGGACTGGTTGGTCCGAAAGCTAGAGTGCTTTGTTCTTGTTGTTACATCTATGTTGGTCCATTAAAATGTATCAAATCATTTGCTTCTGGATCTATTCTTGCAAGGACCAATATGGCAACTACTAAATCTAGATTTTATCATTACATGGGAAGTTTGGGTGCATCATCTCAGTTGACAAGTACAAGGCCTTTGATAGGGTCTATCACCCTTTTTTATTTTTGACTTTAGAGGCGTATGGTATACCGGCACAAATGATAAGGTGGGTACAATCACTATACACCACAGCAGTAGTACATCTGGTAATTAGAAACCAAGTTACAGATGGGTTTCACATGACAGGGGTAAGGCAAGGTTGCCTTCTTAGTCCCCTTTTACATATATTTACAATCTATCCTTTGATTTGATCATTAACTGATTATTCCCGATGGACAGGGGTGCTTGGAGCTGACAAAAATAGGGCAATCTATTTGCAAGCCTATGCGGATTATATCTGTTTATTTTTTTCAGACCATGCTCAAGTAACATTCTTTCTAGAGTTTATGAATGGATATTCATGGGTTTCAAATTCAAAATTGAACACCCAGAAAAGTAAATGTCTGTTTATAGGAAATGGATACCCTGTCTCAGAAATTTTATATGGAATACAGATCTCCTCAGATCCTTTGAAAATTTTAGGTATACAATTTGGACCCCAAAATGTACCCACCCTTAATTGGGAAACCACCCTAAATAATGTGGACCATAAAGTCCAACACTGGAAATTGGCTAAACTGAAACAAATACATGTAATTAAACAGTTTATCATTCCTTTGATTCTGTACATTGCTATGATCCCTCCGCCCTGCCGGTTCATCTGGAAACTAAACTATGTAGCCTTTTTTTCAGATGCTCTGTGGTAATAAACTTAACCCCACAAAATGACAATATACATATTTAACAAAAGAAAAAGGTGGTTTGGGTGTGGGTGATCCAGTGGTCTTTTTTCACACTCTCTTTTTCTCCCATACCATAAAATATGGCTTGACTCCCACAAACTCATTGACTTCATTTTTGATAAAGGCAAATCTGATTAGATATTTCTCAGCATGGCATCTAACTCCTCCTAAAGTATCAGGGAACTTGCATATACCAGAGTTTTTCAAACCAGCAGCTCAAAAATTATATAAATGGGGACTGTCTAAGCAGTGCATAAGGGACAGTAAGGGGCCTAAATTGTATCAAACAGTTATGGCGGCAGTATACCCAGAGGAGCCAAGTTTTAAAAATTGCCCTAATTCTCAGATTCCGAATGTTCTGCAGCAATTGAATAACACTAGAATCCAGCCCCACATGTGGGAATTTCTGTGGCTGACAGTGTATGGGAGGATCAATGTAAGAGGTACTGCTAAGCATAAGGCTAAAGAGGAAATGAGGGTAGTGCAGTTGCAGTATGGTAATTTGGTTTTAGGTCAATTTCACAACATTGGGAAAGCCTACCATAAAGATACATTGGTAGTATTTTGTTGTTTAGAATTCTATTTATGGCAGGCTAGATGCCAATGGGCACTGTAACAGAAGTTAATGCCTCATGAGACGGTTGGGAAGGTCATTCAGCAGGCAATGGAGGAGGTCTATGTTAAGGATTCTGAGGTAAATATGACAAGGAAGGTTGCAAATTGGTGGAAAGGGTTCCCCATGTTTATTAAACATAAATGAATAGGGATGTGTTTATATCTGACTGTGTATCTATCAACTAAATGGTTAGTGAGTAGTTGAAAGATTATGACATTTGGGGAGGTGTTGAAGGAATAGGTGTGATGTAACACTGTTTAATTTATGTTTGGAAGTTTTGGTTTTGTTTTGATCCTGAGTTTGTGTGACTATAACACAGTATGTAATGAACTAGCTTTTTTGAAATTGTTCTTTTTTGATATTATTACAATAAAAATTCCCCTACTCTTTTCGAGAAGTGCCATGGGATATTTAACATCCACCTGAACTATCATCAGAACAGGCAGATGGGACCTTGGTTTAACATCTTATCTGAAAGACGGCACCTCAGGAGTGCAGCACCCCCCTCATGCTGCACTACAGTGTCAGTATTGGGATTTAACCCAAGTGCCTGGTGTGGGGATAGAACTGACAGCCTTCTGAGCTCCCTGCCTCAGAGGTGAGTGTGATACCTGCTGAGCCACTGACACTGATGATAGCTTGAAGGAACTGCAAGAATGTGTACACTCAAACTCTTAGTCAGCATCAGTGTGGCTCAGTTGGTAGCACATCCACCTCTGGACCAGAAGGTCGTGGGTTCTCGTCCCACACCAGGACTGGACTTGCACCTAAAAATCACAGGCATCCGAGTGCAGTATTGAGGGGTGCTGTACTGCTGGGGTGTGCCGTCCTTAGGATGAGATGTTAAACCGAGGTCCCTTCTGCCCATCCTGGTGTTGTCCTGGTGGGTGTCCAGGTGGAAGTAAAAAGAACCCAGGGCACTCTTCGCAAAGAGTAGGGAACATTCCCGGTGCCCTGGCCAACATTCCCCTTCCCATAAACCAGTTCATGCAATTATCCAGGCTGTGTGTGGGTGATGATGTGCAATATGGCTGCCACCACACATTCAGTCACTTTACTACCAGTCTAGCATTGCATGTAAAGCGCTTTGGATGTATGAAAAGCGCTATATAAATGCTGATTATTCTTCTTCTTCTTAGTCATACTGTTCTTCCTCTTTTTCTGCTGACTTCATGTCAAGGCTACATCCTGAGAATGCTGAATTCTTAGCCTTTCTCAAACTCAGTTTACCAAGGATCAGCTTTAACTATTCATTTGATTATTCACGTGTCACATAATATCAACCACTATTCCCACTCTTATACCTCCTGATGGCATATCTGTTCAGACTGTGTTGGAACCGTCGTCCAGCTCACCAATCTCAGCAGCAGTGGCACAGGCACAATTCCTCCTCCTGCTTTACAGGAGGGTATATGACTTCAGGTCAGAAATGAATAGTAACTAATACTGTAGCTCACCCTGGGTCATGATGGTCTGTGTGGGGTTTACCCACTCTGTCACAAAATCACAAACACTAATTCACAGCAGATGCATGCCAACAGCCCCTGACACAAATAAGGCACAGTTATTAAAATTCATTGCTGCCCTCAAGGCTTTCTTATCCCCCTATTTTTAATCTGTTTTACCCTATCCCAATTATGCATTGAGAATCAGTGTTGTTCAGCTGAGTTCTCAAAATCAAACCTTGCATATGAGCCCCCATTCAAAGTGGAACTAAAGTTGCTAATGGCCAATACTCTTACCCTTACTTTAGAGGCCCTAATGCATCCAAAGAACATGAAGCATATTGCAGGAGGACCCGATCTATTGATATTCATGGGTAGTTGGGTTGGGGATCCTGAGGGGATTTGGCCGCACTATGCAATAATCCTAACCTTCAGTTGTGCACTGTGGAGCCAACTGGAAGAGTGCAAAGGCTGCACCAGGGGACTCTTTCCATACGTGCTATGCACCTTCACTGCCATGGCACCTCTGAATATTTGTCAGCATGAGTGCCCCCTTCCAAGAAATATACCAGCCCTCCATACAGCATGGATGTTGGGAAGGCATGCTAGATGATGATGTCTGTATTTATGAAATATCCATTTTGTTCTAAGGGGATGCAGTGAAGCAAGACTGACATATCCCGTGAGCCCCAGTTCACTCAAGAGCAGGTAGTTTTGCTGGACCTAGCCCAAGTCTCACCACTGAACTTCCTACTGTGGCTGCGAGCGGAATGGACAGGGGCAGCCATGAAGTTTGGATGCCGTCCACTATATATCAGGATTGGGGAGCAGGGCTCTGTGGGCTGGATACACTGAACTGGCATATCCTAGAGTTTTGGGGGTCAGGTACTAAGATCTGCACCCCAGTGGTCTAGCGTTGGGGGGATTAAGTGTGTGTGTTGAATATGATGCATTCCATGTCCATAGCACCATAATGGTTGCACCTCCTCTTGAAATCTGGCCTGCTTGCACAAGCTAAAGAGCTCCCTTCCCCTTTGCTGCCATGTGGAACCACAAGAAATACTCATTAATTATGCATGTATTTATTTATTTCAAAAGATGTAGCGGGAAGCACATACTGGGCTGAAATAGCTTGCTTCCAGGTGCTTCCTATGCAGTGTCAAGTGGCTGGCAATTTAGGAGATGAGGAAGAGTACAGCAATAAGTTACAACAGTCAGTTACACAAATCAAAAATATAAGTTAAACAATTAAGTAGCATCAAAATTAACAAGGTGAGCTAGGCAAAGCATCTGAAGAAAAACAACTAATATAAATGCAAATTGGAACACAACTGCAGTATAAACAAAGCACTGCTAGACATAGTATTACCCTGCAGATGACAGAAATGTGAAGGGTGAAAGAAGCGCTGTTGGTGAGTCATTCAGCAGGGAAGGATGGGGAAAACTGGCACTGCAGGGGGAAATTAATTAATTTAGGAGCAGGGGCAGTGGGGGGAATTGTAGGGTGGCAAAATATAGCACAGCATCAAAGACAGCTGCAGCAGTGAGTAATGAATTCACAAAGAAGAGATTTAGGCAAGTGGCAGGAAGGAGCAGCATGAATGGTAATGTAAAGAGAGCCCCATGGTTTGAGGAAATGGAAGGAGAAGGCCGCTTGACCAGCAGAGGATTTTATGGAGTGGAGCACAAGAGAGCGAGGACCAGAGCCATGAAGGTAGAAGGAGGTAGAAGGGCAGAAGCTGAGGCGAGAGAACGGTAAGGGGGGAGGAAGCCATGTCAGAATTTGGAGATGAAAGTAATGCAATGAGCAAGGCACCTGGCATCAAGGAAGGGAAAGGAGAGGGAGGGGTAAAGGGAGCAGTGGTGGGTTCTAGTGGGGGCAAGGGTAAATTGGCAAGAGGAGTAATGTAATAAAGCTTGTCTAGCTAAGGTGGATTTGGGAACAGCACTGTAAACAATGTCACCATAGTCAAAGATAGGGAAAATCATCTTTGAAATTATCTCTCTTTTGGCAGAACATGGGATACTTTATTCCTATAAAGCACACCCAGTTTGTGGCAAAGCTGCTGATGAATGGCATTCATGTGAACAAAAAAACTGATATGATGATTAAGCCAGATCCTGAGGTGCTAGCAGAGGAAACATCCAAAATCCTCAGTTGCAACACCATCAAGAGTATGGAAAGATGGGAGCAGGGTTAACCTAGCTAGTCTCTGCCTTGTGCTAAAAGTCATGAAGACAATTTTCTTGGCATTGAAGGATAGTTGATTTGCATGGAACCAGTGCTGGATGCTGGGAAAGTCCAGTTGGAGCCTGGCCAGGACATAGAATCCCTGGAAATTTGCAATAATGTCCAGCTCTAATAATAAAGAATGCAGGCTGGCTTTAACAGAAATGCCCCCAAGTGCTAAAACTATGGTTTGCTTCAAGAACATTCCAAAGTCCTAACACAATGTGCAAGGCTTTGGTCTAACTGGAAATGTCTAGCATGAAAATTCCTTTACAGTACATGTTTACTTGGTTTCAATTGTTTGGTAAAGAAAGCTTTGTTTCAAAGGAATTATCAGCTCCTAAAATCCTAAGGTGCAAAAGCAATAACAGGAAACTAAAATACAATTTCTGCAGCTTTGCAGATAAGAGTTGACTCATACTTTAGCTAACACAGTGAACTGTTCTGTAGTTGACTGTAAAGTATGGATCATGTTCCCCCCCATCCAAAATATCACTGGTTTATAGTTTCAGTATTGTAAAAGAATTATTGGGGAGTCTTTTTAAAAATGTAGCTCAGTATTCGTATTTTGAAAATGCAGCCGTTTTTGTAGTTTTTCTTGGTGCACAGAAAAACATTATTAGCTTGACCCAGCATGCATCTCAACTGCCCTATATTATGAGGGACATCTTTCATTTCACCAATAAAAATTGTTCTGTCCCACATGGAAAAGATGCTAGTCACACAGAGACAGCGATGTAAACTCAGTCATAACAATATATTTCTGTAACACTCCATGTTGCTAAAGCAAAATTAAACTTTGCACAAATAAAGACACTGCAGTAGTTTCCAGTGTTCTGAGCTTGTGTCTGCATGACTGATGCGTGTGTGTCCCACATCATGAGGATCAGTGTAACACATTTTGTCACATTTGTTTAATGTAAGTGTCCACCATTTGTGGCAAAAGGTTGTGAGGTACTCGACCCATCTAGATCCAGACACTCAAACTAAGATATTCACTTATACTTTTAAATCTGATATGATTTTCTCACTTGGTTTACACCACAAACATTACCCAAACAATACATTTATGCAAAATGCATGTTAGTTGCTAAGCATATCTTAAGGAAATAACAAAATAAGTAAGCAACTATATTGTAAACCATTTTCAGAACCTTATCACAAATCACTACAATGGTACCCCTGTTTGCACCTCAAAAAGTGTGGAGACAGTGTGATCTAGAGGTTAGAGAGCAGGGTCCAGATTTTCAGTCCTCCCCAAAATTGGCCAGGGAAAAACTGCCACAAGTGAGGCTCCATCTGTGGAGCTGCAGTTTTTCCCACACTGGCTATATTTTCAAAGCAGGAGCTGGTTTACGACCAGCTCCCCAATTTATGGCAGCTTATGGCCATTTTTTCAGTGCAGCTGTTCTGAAATGATATGCCTGGTAGGACCAGACATAACATCTCCATCAGCTGCTCTGCTGCTCGTGTGGAGCACATGCTGAATATAATAAAGTCCACAGGTGAGGAGAATTCGTTCTGCACCGGCCACTGCAGAGTGGGACTTAGTCCCAAGAGGGCTGAATATCCAGCCTCTGGTGCAACCAGGAATAACATCTTCCACCTGTGACATCCTGAACATGTTATTCTTTCTCTAATGCACAACCTGATGCTGCATAGATAATTACATTTTCAGTCACAAGAGTACAGTGTGCATATTTATCAAACTCATACAAACAAAAAGAAAGAAATAAGTTCCTTAGCTGGGACTTGAACCCGGGCCACTCACAACACTGTTCTGGTTGTGCTACCAGCTGCACCACCAAGGCAACTGGATCTTGAATATAGTAAAGTCTACAGGTGCAGAGAAGTCATTTCGCACCAGCCGCTGCAGAGTGGGACTTAGTCCCAGGAGGGCTGAAAATCTGTTCCCTGATGGGACCAGGCATAACATCTACCCCTGCTGCACCTGCCACCCTTGCAGAGCTCTGACTGAATATAGTAAAGTCTGCAGGTGCAGAGAATTCTTTCCACACTGTCCACTGCAGAGTGGTTCTTAGTCCCAGGAGAGCTGAAAGTCTGGCCCCAGAACTGCAAACCAGAAGGTGCCACACTTAAATACAACCACAGTGTCTAACCATGAGCTTCACATTTGACTGGCCCATGTTTCAGTCCTCCCAGCCATCAATTAGGGTACAGTACAATCAGGACTCCACTGAAAACAAGATGTTATATCACATTCTTCAGAAAATAAGTAATTAAATAATAACTATTTTTAAAGGCTTTCTGATGCATATGTGAAAAACATATTTTTTTTTATTTCCACACTGGAATTCATATTTTACTTCCACACTTTCAGAATTCCATTATCAGTGAGTGAAATGATTTATTTCATTCAATGCATTTTAAAAATGGAATGCAGTTGATAATAAAATGACTTTGCATTCAATACCCAGGTAAAAGTAAGGCTATGTAAGCATTATACCATGACAATGTATTGGCTGTCTGGGGTTACTGCACACCCAGGTGTGTAATGAGGCACTTAATGCTTATGCCGAGTGCCCTTAGCACCTAGACGTGCATTAACCTCCAGACAAACAGTGACCTAGAATGTTTTATTGTGCTTATAAAATGGGTAAACTGAGAAGCACATTAAAAAAAAAAACATGCCAATTATTTTATTAGCAAAAGGTTGAGAGGTATGCAACCCATCCAGATCCACACTCCCAAGCAGAGATTTTCACTTATAATTTTAAATCTTGTTTTATTTTCTCATTTGTTTTATACCATAATAATGCCTAAATAATATAATTCTGCAGAATGCATGTGTTAGTTGCTAACTACATCATGTGGAAATAACAATATGAGTAAGCAAATATATCTTGTCATTTTCATAACCTCATCACAAATCACTAGAACAATACCTCTATTTGCCCCTCATAAAGTGTGAAGACAGTGTGCTCTAGTGGTTAGAGATCAGATCTGCAAACCAGAAGGTGTCAGGTTTAAATATCACCACAGTGTTTAACCTTGAGCCAGTCATTTGACCTTCCCCTGCTTCAGTCCTGCCGGCTATAAATTAGGGCACAGTCAGGACCACTGAAAACAAGATGTCAAGTCACAGTCTTCAGAAAATACCCGGGGTTACTAGAACCCTAGTAAGACCTAGTGGCAGGCAGGGACAGGTAGATAGTGAAACTTCAGTTAAATGGATTTCACTATGGCTTGCTCTGTTTTCAGTCTCTGCTGAGCTGGAGCTATGACATCATCTAGAACTGTCGCAGCTGCATAAGCCACACTGGAATGTTGCAGTTGGAGGTTAGAGTAGAATGTTTGGTAATTTGAAGTCAGTCTGTTGCAGTCTGTAGTAGAGGAAGGAGGTGCTCTGCTGTAAGCAGACCCTCAGAGTCCTAAGCTCTGTTAAAGAGCTAGTTTTTGTAGAGGTGTGTGTTCTCACCTGGAGGGAAACACAAGAAGAGCCAAGCAAAGTGGTAGAGACCACTTTCAGTGGTTCAGGGCCCCATCCCTGGGGGGGATAGGGGGATGGAATCAGCCTGTTTCCAAGGGCAAACCCCCCTGGTCTGGCTAGGAAACAAGAAGCTGCCTGAGTTTAAGTCCATGCTGAGGCACCAGAAGTTCTAAACGAGATTTCTTTGAAGAGAAAATGCCTGTGGGCCACCTGCAACCAAGGGGTGAGTTTGCTTTGCTAAAGGGCCTATGTGTTTTCACCTGAGAAAAGATGAAACTAAAGTAACTGTTACTGTGGAGTCAGGAAAAGACAGCCAAGTACAGTTTGGAAGATGTGTGGATTGGACTGCTTAACTCTGTTGGGGGCCTAGAGCAATGGACACAGCCACTTTTTAAGTATATTCAAGTTCAGCACAAATGGGATGGAAAAACAGTAGACTGGATGTGATATACATTTAAAGAGAATCTACACAGCAAAGTGTTTTTAAGGATGAGGTGCTACAGTCCAGAGAAATGGCCGGGTATGAATTATGGGAGCGAGAGGTGGGACACCCCCCATCAGTAGTAACCAAATTCACCTCTACGGGTTTGCTTTGGGACACCTGTTGCTTTCTCTCAGGTACTTGGCCAGTGCCTGAGGAAAATACCCAGACATAGGATTGATGAGGAAGATTCCCTGATGGAGCCAGAAGTGCTCATAGGTGGTTTAGGGAGCCACCAGTAAATGTTCCATGCTATATGGAAAGTGTCCAAAGAGCTGGCAATGGAGCCAGGGAAACCAGAAAAGAGTTGAGTCAGGGCAGAGTGCCCAGAATGTTTTGAGACCTGAGGGCTTCAGTGTAAAGAGGATGTGTTCTGATCTCCATAAATCTGCATGATCAGGAGTGTAGCCCCCTTGGGGTCCATCTATGCTTTGTTATTCTGTTGGATGTGAATAAAAGCCACACTTTAGAATCCCAACTTCTGATATTGGACATTACAGTTATTGCTTCCTGTTTCCGGAGTTACTTGGGTGCCCCTGACTAGAAGTCAAACCTAGCCAAAATACCGAGCAACAGTTTTCTCCCAGAGCCCAGGTCCCTGGTAGGGGGTTACATATGGAGGCACCGCACAGCGCTAATAACACAAAAATACCAACAACCTGACCCCTGGGGTAACCCACCGGTTACAAAAAGTCATTAAATAAAAACATTATTAAAAGCCTTTATAAGGCATAAGTGAGATAACTGTGTTTTTTCTATTCCACACTGGAATTAATATGATGTTACTTCCACACTTCCAGAATTCCACTGTCAGTTGGTGAAATGTCTTATTATATTCAATATATTTAAAAAAATTGTATATAGTTGATAATAAAAGAGCCTTGTGTTCAGAATCTGGGCAAAAGTAAGACAATGTAATTATTATGACATGACAGGGAATTGGCTGTCTGGGGTTACTGTACAGCCAGGTGTGCAATGAGGCAGTTGCCATTTTTCTGAGTGAATAAACAAAAAGGAACTGGGTACACACCATAATATGCTGAGATAGATCAAAAGCTGAATATTTTATTTTAATCAGCTTGCCATTACCAGACTAGCACCCCTACATGTCGACCCAACCAATTCAATTCAGTCTCATAATTGCTGGAGCACCTTTAGGACAGCATGATGTGCGCCCCCTTGTTGTTGATGGAGCACTTTTTGGAGTGTCTTCAGCACCTAGAAGTGCACTGACCTCCAGACGAATAATTACCTAGAGGGCCCGATATTCCTAAATGCATGCTACAAGTATATTTGCACTGCCCTTGTGCTAGTGCTTGCACCATCCCCAGGTCAAGGTATATTCAGAGGCATTACACTGGTGCTAAAGCCTATGAATATAGGGCTGAATGTATGCCATCCAAATGACATGCACTAGCACAGAGCAATGCTTGTGCACAGCACTGAATATAGCTCTGAGGATAGTGCTGAACACAGGGGACACAGTGTGTGTGAGTAGGCCACCAATAAAATACACACAACACAGCAGAATAGATTTAAAAAAAGAAGCTTTACTATAAAAAACAGAACAGAAAAAGAACATGAGCAACAGCTCATACATGCCAGAGGAGGAACAAAAGAAAAAAAGGCAATTGCCCATTCAAGGAAGGGGGAGGGAACAGACGAAAAAAGGGTACCTGCCTTTGAATAGTAAAGAAAACATTGGGCACATGCCCATCACAGTACATGCCCTCCAGGGGCCATAGCAGGTGGTGGTGGTGGTGGTGGTGTGGTGGTGGTTGTTACTACTGCCAGAGAACAGTAGCTATGTCCTAGATGGCCTGGTTGGTGTCCTTCGCCAGCCTCATCAGGATCTGTTGCAGGTGGATTAGCCTGCACAGAAGGTCGTCCCATCTGTCCCATTGCATGGCATCCCTCTAACCTCTGGCAGTCCTCTAGACACCTATGGATGGAAATACACTGAACTCAGCCAGCTATGCACACAGAACAGGAGACATAGGAGTGGCTTAACATGCACATCAAAAGTACAGTCAGCCGACACATAGGTCACCATGTCCCACATAGGTGGTGGGAGTCAAACAGCTACAGTTGAGTGTGTGTGGCATACCAGAGACAGCATTGTGAATGTGTATGAAAAAGGGGCTTGGTCCATTGCACTTACCTTGTTAACAGAAGTTAAATAAATAAATAAACCTATACAGTAGAGGATTGGACATACAATGCATGTGCCATGTTGCAACAGAGCATGACCACGCCACTGAATGGCCACATACTATTAGCAGGTGTGCCAGATGTGTTACACAGCACATGCAACAACAGCACCAAGCCAGAGCATTATAGTCAATGTAATGGTGCAAGTGGCTAGGAGTCACACCCACATACCCTGTGCCCACTGACCAGACATCCAGCACATAGGCCAACACTGGTGTGCAGGACACAGACATTCATGAGACACTCAGAGTGGCAACAGGGGCAGGGCTCAGGCACACATACCTGGTGCACACACCACATCAGCATATGGCTGGGACTCTCACACAGTACTGTATGCAGCAGGCATAGTAACAGACAAATGCAGCAGTGTTGTACATGGGTGGGTGCCTGATACGCTGTTCCACAGTCACAACAACACTGGTGTAAAATGCAGAGCTGCCTGGAGGCACCCTCCATAGCAGCAGGCACTGGTCCTACCCTAAATAAAAAATTTCCCCTAAAGCCAAACCAGTAGCACGTCAATATGGCGAAGTCATTAAGATGAAGAAATAACAGCGAATGCAGAAGAGCGAAATTCCTAATGGCGACAAGTAATTAATGGTGACAGGGAGGAAATCATGACTTTGGAGATATAGCCTACCCCTGTGTCAAGGACATCTTTGGAGTAGGATATTTTGAGATAGCAGGTGGTCTGTGGGCACAGCCACCATGGGGGGTGTGGGGGTCAAAGCCCCCCACTAAGAGAAAAGGTCAGCAGGTGCACAGGTGTGGTGTATTCTGAAGTGGTGGAATCACGGAGCACGCCATTCACCTTTATTTTTGGGTGCTGTTAATGCAGTTGCCCTTTTAGAGTCACAGTTTTGACGTTCGCCTTTCTTTCTTAGTTGTTATCACATGGAGCCACTAAACCTGAACAGGTCATTGGCCCTTCAAAGACCCAGTTGTGTTGCAATGTATGTATGGCTCTACCTGTATATCATGGAATGATCCCAATGTGGACATCATAGAAACAGAATGTGTTGGCTGAAGGGGACCTCATGTTTCATCTAGTCTGCCCATGGTGCATATATTTTTACCCTATCACCCTGTTACCCCCTCTTCCGCTCTTCCATATGATTCCTTTGTGTTTATCTCAAGTGTTTTTGAACCCATTAACTGTTTTGTCCCCCATGGTCTCAGACGGTAGGCTGTTCCAGGCATTCACCACCCTCTTCATGAAGAACTTTCTAACATTAGTCCTGAACATACCCCCCCTTTAGTCTAATATTATGTCCCCTTGTTCTGCTACCCTCTTTGGGATCAAAAAGTTCCTGAACCTGTACCTTATTTATACCTTTAATGAACCTGAAGTCTCTATCATGTCTCCCTTTTCCCTCCTCTGTTCCAGGGAGTACATGTTTAATTCCTTCAACCTGTCCTCATACGAGATTTGGTGTAGTCCTTGTTCCATTTTTGTTGCCCTGCTTTTTACTGTCTCTAATCTGTCAATGTCCTTTTTGAGGTGTGGCCTCCAAAACTGGACACAGTATTCTAGGTGGGGATGGACGAGTTCCCTATACAGTGACAGTACTATTTCCTTCTTCTGTCTAGTGATTCCTCTCCCAGTGCATCCCAGCATGCCACTGGCCTTGAGTGTTGCCTTCTTGCATTGTCTGCTCACTTTCAAGTCATCCAATATTTAAATGTCCAGATTCTGTTCTGGGCTGATTGTTGCTAATCTTAACCCCCCAAAGTAATACTCCCTTTTTGGGTTCCCTCTCCCCATGTGCATGACCTTGCACTTTTTGGTGTTGAATTTCAGCTGCCATGCTGTAGACCACTCCTCCAGTTTCTTTAGGTCTGATTCCATTTTCATTTGTCCTGCTGGAGAGTCCACTCTGTTGGTTATCTTGGTATCATCCGCGAACAGACACACCTTCCCCTCAAGGCCCTCCACAATATCGGCTATGATTATGTTGAATAGTAGAGACCCCAACACGGACCCCTTGAGTACCCTGCTGGTAACACTGTGCTCTGCTAATAATGTGCTGTTTACCTGCACCCTCTGCATTCTACCCTGCAGTCAATTTTTCACACATGCTACCACTTATTGCCCAACCCCAGTGTAGTCCAACATTTTTACCAGCCTTCTGTGTGGGACAGAGTCGAAGGCTTTGCTAAAGTCCGGGTAGACTACATCCACTGCCCCCCAACGTTATCCACTTCCTTGTTAACCCAGATGAAGAATTTGATTAGGTTAGTTTGGCATGACCTCACTGCTGTGAATCCATGTTGTTTATGATCCTGTTGCCCACTGGTCTCAAGGAAAGCTATTATACTCTGTTTGAGTAATGTTTCCATCAGTTTTCCCACTACAGAAGTGAGGCTTACTGGGCGGTAGTTCCCTGCTTACTCCCTACTTCCAGATTTATGAAGTGGAACAACTGTTGCCCTCTTCTAGTCATTGGGAACCTCCCCACTTGTCAGTGATTTGGTAAAGAGTTCTGCTAGTTGTGATGCATTTTCCATCCCTAGTTCCTTTAGGACTCTGGGGTGCATGTCATCAGGTCCCAGGCCTTATCCACTTTCAGGTTGTTAAGCGCCTTAGAGATCTGGTCTGCTGTGAAGGGGTTTGTATCAACCCCTAGTCTAGGGGTACTGTTTCTTCTCAGAGCTGGTCCATTACCTTCCTTCTCCTCTGTAAACACAGAGCAGAAGTACCTGTGTAGGACTGCTGCCTTCTCTTTATCCCCCTCTTGCCGAAGGCTTGGTTTGCTGGCCAAGGCACCTAGCTTCACCTGAGCTCTTTCCTTCCAAGACTGCTTGAAAGGCAGAGTAGAGAACCTTGCCAGAGCAAGGGAAAAGGATTAAGACTTCTTTTGGCTAAGCAGATTTACTGTGTGTTGTTTTTATTTTTTACTCACAGGGATTGCTACTGTTTGTTGCTAATATTTCATTGCTTTATTTTTCTCTGATTCAGATTGTTGTTGCTGGTATACCTTCTTCTGCATTATTACAAGGTGTGCCTACAGGTGTGTGCTAACAGAGTACTGCTGTAATCTTCTGATTCAAATTGTCTTTTGCAAGGTATATCTTCTGTTACTGCTTTATTTTTCTCTGTAGCAAAGTGTTTCTTACAGGGTATATCTTCTCTGAAATTATTACAGGTGGCGCTTACATTTTTGTGACTTTTTTATCATTGGGCTAAGCAAAATTACTGTTTGACACTGTTTTATTTTATTCTTGTTTTTTTTTGTTGAAAAGGTTTGTTGTCTCAAAGGTGTTTCAGTCTCCTTCTCACATTGAAGGAGCTAATTGCTTTCCTCCCACAGCTCTTCTGAAGGATTAGGTGTGTATGTGAGGGGTGGAGCTGGCAAACTGTCAGTAATTTCCAACAGAAAGAAGGGTTAAAAGCTCAGGTTAGTTGATATCTTGGAGGTAGAAGGCTTGGTTTGCTGGCCAAGGCACCTAGCTTCACCTGAGCTCTTTCCTTCCAAGACTGCTTGAAAGGCAGAGTAGAGAACCTTGCCAGAGCAAGGGAAAAGGATTAAGACTTCTTTTGGCTAAGCAGATTTACCGTGTGGTGTTGTTTTTATTTTTTACTCACAGGGATTGCTACTGTTTGTTGCTAACATTTCATTGCTTTATTTTTCTCTGTAGCAAAGTGTATCTTACAGCGTATATCTTCTCTGAAATTATTACAGGTGGTGCTTTATAGGTTTTACAGTTTTATCTAACATTAGGATAAGCTTTCAGGGTTACTGCATTTGTTATTGACTGATTGTTTCTGCTCTTACCTCCTTGTTCTTTTGTCCGTGGTTCTTCTATTTCGGCAGAGGAAGGACCCAGCCACCACCCCATCCCCAACCACCCCACACTACACTCCTTTTATAGGGTACCACAGTTGTGACATTTCCTGTGGTGGAGCAGGAAGGGGCGGATCAGTGAGGCATCCACAAGGTGAGCTCATTTACAGGGGCACTAGTAATTTAACTTGTTATAACAAGTTAAACAAAAACAAAACACAATCAAACCATTACTTGCATTTTTTCCTTCTAATTACTCTGACTAGGTTATAAACCCAGCAACTTATCTGGAATGGATATCATTAACTGCAGGTACTGTGGAACAATTTTCAGAAGGACAGTCTTACAGGACTTAGGACACTGTCCTACATGCTGGGCCATTTGGAGATCTTAGAGCTCAGCTCCGGGCACCATGGGCAGAGATTGCACGCCTCAAATGTCATATTCAAGAGGAAATACATTATAAGAACCACCCGCCATTTCCCCAGCATCCAACAGAAAAACCTCGACCGCAGAGGGTAGTTGGACCAGGAGGTTGGCAGGTGGTTAGAGGGCAAATCGGTGCCCCATCACTCTCTGCTCTCAACATATTACCTCCAAAAACATATAAACACTACAAACAGGCATCTGCCTCTATCTCTGAAATCAAACAAAGAGGCAGAAGTCACTGCAGAGCAGGACACTGCGGCACAGGAGCTAGCACAACAAAACTCACCCAAATCAGGAACCAAAACAAAAAAAGCAAACAGGAAATCCAAAAAACTTCTGATCATAGGAGACTCCATGATTCGGGGAGTTGATACCCATCTCCAGCCAGGGGTAATGGTCAGATGTCTCCCAGGTACATCAGCATGGAGAGACACTGACCGCATTGCTAAAATTGTTCACAAAGCAGGAGAAAACATTGATGTCCTGGTACACATAGGGACTAACGATCTCACCAGCCGGTCAGTTGTGGAGACCAAGGAGCACCGGACCAGGCTGGGTGACAAACTATCATCTATTTCATCCAGCATCTCCTTCTCTGAGATCCTGCCAGTCTGGGAGAGGGGAGCAGATGGACGGAAGGTCAGAGAAGGGGAGATAGGGGAACTAAACACGTGGCTCAAGGGCTGGTGCCAGGAAAAAGGACACAGATTTGTAGGGAACTGGCAACAGTTCTGGGAGTGAAAGTTCTTTAAATTTGATGGACTGCATCTGACTAAGGAGGGAGTCAGTGCATTGGGGCAGAAGTTTGTCATCTTTGCAGAATATTTAAACTAGCAAATGTGGAGAGGGGTGCAGCACCCCATACGTTGAATGGGAAGAACACCCCTCCCCCCTCAGCTAGTGGTCAAACAGGGATTCAGCATGTTTGCAGTTCATTTGCATCACTAGGTAAGAAAAAAGGTTTGTCTCCCTATACGACACACAGGGGTAATGCCAAACCTCACCCAACAAACACACCGAAATCTGGCCAATGGAAAATCATGTACACAAATGCTCACAGCCTGGGAAATAAGATCCCAGACCTGCAGACAATAATGTCAGAGGCTAAACTGGACATAGTAGCAATTAGTGAGATGTGGTTTACCAGTAACCACATTTGGGAGGCTTCAGTACCTGGCTATGTATTGTTCAGAAGAGACCGGGGTGCAAAAAGGGGGAGGGGAGTGGCCCTGTATGTCAATGAAAATATCAAAGCTACAGAAATTCAGAATACACATAAGGAGCCAGAAGAACTGTGGGTCACCCTGGAAACAGAAAATGGGATGGCCATAAGAACTGGGCTTGTCTACAGGCCCCCAGACCGGGGGGGGGGGACATAGACACATTACTGTTAGAAGATATACAAAACATGACAGCTAAAGGGGAGGTTCTGATAATGGGAGACTTCAACATGCCGGATACAGATTGGTTAATACCAGCAGGAACATCTGCCAGAACTAGACACATAGTGGATTCCCTGCAGGGGGAGGGCCTCAAACAACTGGTATAACAACCCACAAGAGACAGAGCTATCCTAGATCTACTACTGACTAACAGGGAAGAGATCACAGATCTCCAGGTAGAAGGTCACCTGGGGGCCAGTGACCATCACATGGTATGGTTCAATTTGGCTACTACATCTAAATCATCCATTCCAAGGCAAAAATATGGGACTTCAGAGGAACTGACTTTGATAAGATGGCCAACAGAGTTAAGCTAGCCCTGGCAAAAAACACAGGTGCAAAAGGTACAGGCAAAGTAGGCGACATTAACAATGCAATACTTGAAACAACATCCATTGTGTTAGACAGAAAAGGAAGTGCAAAGAAGAAGGAAACCACTTTGGTTCTCAAATACAGTAGCAGAAAGGTCAGAGCCAAAAGGCTGTCCTTCAGGAAATATCAGGGAACACAGCGGGATGAAGATAGGAGGCATACCAAACTGCCCTAAGGGAAGCAGGGAAGGCAGTAAGGCAGGCAAAGTCCCAAACTGAGGAAACACTAGCATGAACAGTAAAGAAGGTGACAAGACTTTCTATAGATACATTAATGAAAGGAGAAAGTCCAGAGGGGTATTGCTAAGCTAATGGAGAAAGGAGCATGTGAGGAGGAGGACCATGTAAAAGCATCTATCCTAAATAGATACTTTTGCTCAGTATTTACTAAAGAGAAGGTAGGGCAGGGCCCACAGCTCAGCACCATGGACACGGGGAGGAGGTGAGCACTACTCCCTTCACAAAAGAAAGGGCCCTACAAGGAGCTTGCTAAGCTCAGGGGTGGACAAGGCAATGGGACCTGATGGCATACATCCCAGGGTACTTAAGAAGCTAAAGGTGGAACTAGCAGAGCCATTAGCAGAACTGTTTAGTGAGTCTTTGAGCACAGGAGAGGTCCCAGAAGACTGAAGAAGGGCTCATGTGATCCCACTCTACAAGAGTGGTAGCAGGGAGGAGGCAGGGAACTACAGACCAGTCAGTCTTTCCTCAGTAGTGGGCAAGATTATGGAGGCACTCCTTAAGGAAAGGATAGTGCAACACCTCGAATCCATAGGGGCACAGGATTCAAGACAGCATGGGTTTACAAAAGGAAGGTCCTGTCAAACTAATCTCATAGATTTCTTTGACTGGGTAACCAGAGTGGTGGACCAAGGGGGAGCAGTTAATGTCGCCTACCTTGACTTCAGCAAAGCTTTGACACTGTTCCACATAGAAGATTGATAAATAAGCTGGGTAGGCTTGGGTGGTCAGAAGTTGGTCAACTGGGTGGCAAACTGGTTGATGGGCAGAAAACAGAGAGTGGTGGTAAATGGTATACAGTCAGAAGAGATGCAAGTCACAAGTGGGGTACCTCAGGGATCATTCCTGGGGCCAGTCCTCTTCAACATCTTCATTAGTGACCTTGCAGATGGACTAGAGGGTAAGGCTTGTCTGTTTGCAGATGACACCAAGATCTGCAACAGAGTAGATGATCCAGATGGGGTGGGCAGAATGAGAAGAGATCTGGATAAACTAGCAAAATGGTCAGAAGAGTGGCAACTGGGATTTAATGCAAAGAAGTGCAAGATCATGCACATAGGGAAGAGAAACCCTGAAGCCACCTATAGTCTGGGAGGGTTGCTAGCAGTCACAAAGGAAGAAAGAGACTTGGGCATCATCATCACTGATGACCTGAAATCATCAAGCAGACCTCTAAAGCAATAGGTAAGGCTAGGGGTGTTAGGGTGTATTAGTAGGGGTATCTCAAGTCATAAGAGGGAGTAAATCCCTCTTTATAAGACACTAGTTACGCCCCATCTGGAGTACTACGTGCAGTATTGGAGGCCACACCTTCACAAGGACATTAACCAAATTGAGGCAGTCGAGAAGGCAACCAAAATGGTGCAGGGACTGCATCAGAAGACATCACGAGGACAGATTAACAGAGCTCAATATGTATACCCTTGAGCAAAGAGGGGGAGAGAGGTGATATGATCGAGGCATTCAAACACCTTAAGGGCATTAACAAGGTGAAAGAGTCTAACATGTTTAGATATAAGAAAAATAGCAGGACAAGAGGACACTGCATGAGATTAGAGGGGGGCCGATTAAGGGTAATGTGAGAAAATTCTTTTTCACAGAAAGGGTGGTGGATGCATGGAATGGCCTAACTCAAGAAGTGGTAGCTATGAATACAGTGCAGGGCTTCAAACAGGCATGGGATAGGCATAAGGGAGCAATACAAATGAGTATGAATAGATAGACCACTGACAGAGCAAAGGCCGATGGCACATTTATAAGGTAGAAAAAGAAATGGGCAGACTGGATGGGCCTTGCGGTCCTTATCTGCCGTCAACTTCTGTGTTTCTATGTTTCTCTTCTAGGTTCTCCCTTCTGCCTGTAGTCTAACTATTGCCCCCCATCTTCCTTTTCTCCTTTATGTACCTAAAGAAGGTCTTGTCCCCCCTTTTCACACCTCCTGCTATCCTCATCTAAGTTTGTGCTTTAGCCTTTTTTTATTAAGTTACTGGCCTCCTTGTGTTTCCCTTTGTATGTTTCCCTCTCTTCCTCCTTATTTGTTGTTTTGAATTTCTTGTAGGCTGCCTTCTTCTCTCTTACTGTAGTTTCCACCCCTTTGGAGTACCATAGTTGATTCCTTTTCTTTTTAGCTTTGCTTACTTTTCTGGTGTATTGGTCTGTAATCATCCTGATAACACCCTAATGTTCTTCCAGAGTTTCTCAACCCCCCCCCCCGCACTCCTTCCTTTAAGATTTCATGTAGGCTGTGTCTCATTTTTTTGAAAGTCTGCCTTCCTAAAATCTAGGACCCTTATGCTGGAGCCACTGCTGTCTTCTGCTGCGATGATACAACTCCTATTCTGATGGTTGCCCCATGCCCCAGTGTCATCACTGTGTTGGTTAGACACTACCAACTATGCATCACATTGTCAATCATATACAGTAAGGTGCATTCAGTGGTATGAGGCATAGTGCATATGGCGCTGGGGATGGTACCAATGTTGGCAGACTGCCACAGGCACTGTATGCCATGCATGGTATGTCACAAGGGTGTACCAGTACAACAGTGGCCCATGTCTACCTCCACCACAGAGATATGCATACCTAGGCCTGACCAGGTGGCATAACAGACCCCACTACTACTGACAGGTGTAGAACCCAGACCTGTGAGCAGTACTGCCAATGCCGTGGTGCACCAGTCCTGTGGCACACTGAACATGCCACAGCATGGTGTAATGCATGCCAAGGCACAATACACACACACAGGGCAACATGTCTGTTGTAGAGATGAGCAAGGCAGTAGATGGCACAGACCCTGACACACCACTGTGTCAGTGGTAGGACAATACCCCAAGGGCCAGTGAGTGTCACCATTGACAACTGCATGGGTGCTGCTTCGTAGGGATTCATGCAGCCTGCCAAGACATAGATGGACATCCCCCTGTCCCACATCAGAATCATGCAGCATAGTGTAAACATGCAAGAATGCAAAAAGGCAATGCAGGGTAATTATGTAGATGTGTGTGTGTAAAACATTCCTCTGCTGGCTGCCCACACTGGGTCCCATCATGGCCTTAGGTTCTCTCTTCCTGCAACTGGTCTTGGCAGGCACACTGCTGCTCTATGACCCTGGGCTGACCCTGCTGGGCCCTGGCAGTTGTGGAGGAGAACAGAGGAGATGTGAGTAATACCATACCATAAAACCCATGGCACAGTACCATAACCCATACACATTACGCACACCTACAGTACAGTGCACCAGCAGCCATATGTACATGTTTTTTTTTTCAACTTTGGTTTCCCTCCGGTCGTGGTGCCATGAACCTCTCTCAGGCATTCAAGTCCTTGTCCTGCCCACCAGAGGCCCACCCTGAACTGTACCTTCTCTCCTCCCTCCTGCCTGCAGCTGGTACCCCTGGTCTAACCTTCCCAGGGTGGGTTGCCCTGCTCCTCTTGGGCACACTTACAGACAGACTCTGGCTTCAGGGAAGGTCAGGCCGTGGAGGACCTGGGAGGTCAGTGAGGGTTGGCCCAGTGATGGGCATGGGGGACTGGTGCCATCTCCTATTTATGGCACAATTTTTTTCCCCTGTTCTTGTGATTCCCTGGAGCTCAGACATACAATGACATCCAGCCCAGCTGGTGCATGCTCCCGCACACCTCCGATTGACATCTGCCGCAGCTCCAATCCCCAACCTCTTGCAGCCATGCACTGTAGTGCCTCCAGCCTCTGCTAGAGATCACCAGTACATCGGCAGGTGGATCCCCCTCCCCGGGGAAGGAGCCCAGTCCTGGGAATGCTCAATCCTTTCCCCTCCCTGCTGACTCCCAATGACCCGGGCTCGTTCCCAAACCCAGGTCACCAGCATGACGCGAGGTGTGACATCCAGCACCTCAAGCCTTAGCGCCACTGGGCCAGCTTCATGTGTACATGCTGTGGATCGAGATGATCATTCAGGGCAATGTTCTACCAATGTGCACAGAAATGGCACCACACACAGCCATGCCATATCCCAGTCACAGCAAGAATGATACATCCCACTGTCATAGGTATGGCCTATCACAGTGTACGCTGGACTGCATAGTGCCCATACGTTGCCATCTTCCCCACCCTAGTGTAACACACCCAGACATGTTAGCAACAGGCCCTGTACACCTCATAGTAAGTATGTGGATGCATGGTATACCAGATTGCATTCAACAGGGGCTCAAGAGGCATACTATGCAGCCATAGGGGAGGGCAGGGAACCACAGTTGTAGCCCATTATGGTGGCTAGTACATGCATGGCACACCCTGTGCAATATTTCCTACCACCCTGTAAAACAGTAGAAATTTGAAATACACTTAGGAAATTAAACGCAAGAAACAGGTTACTAATAATTAGAGGTTTGCGAAAAAAACCTTCCGCCTACAGTATTTCCTCAAAAGGTGGATTTTTGCTTCTGCAAAAGTGCAGAAATCAAATTAGTTACTTTTGCAGAAATTCTGACTTAGGACAGTGGAAAAAATTTATAAATTGTGGGTTATTGCCTTTAACTGTGGAGAAAAAAATCTGCAGAACTGATCACCGAACTGCGGAATAATTTCATGTACTGAGGAATAATTCAGTAAACTGCAGAAAAAAAAATCATCAGAACTGTTATTCTACAGTTCATGTGTATTATTTCGCAGTTCAGCAAAAAAACTCCATGGAATAGGGGGAAAAGCTGCAAAACTAATTCAGAAGATTCCAATCTCGCCAATGGCGGAAGTTCAGAAAATTTAGCGAAATTTCCAAATTTCCTCGAAAGTTCAGTGAAAGCAAAATCCACAACCTTTGCCTGCCTCTATTAATAATGAGACATTTCAACTTCCCAAGTATTGACTGGAATACTAATGCTGTGCGGAATGTGGAATTCCACCGGCAGAATTAGTGTAGAATGACCACTCTGCCGGTGGAATTTCTGCCGGAATTTCACTTGTTCACCTGCAGAATTCCACCTACTGTGCTCTACAGTGAACAGTATTTTTTCCATGGAAAATTATTCCGCAACAATTTCTGTGGAAAATATTGAGATCTACACAATAGAACAGTGATTTTTCTGTGGAAAATCACTCTGCAACTATTTTATGCTGCGGAATTAGATTTCTGGCAGAATTCGGCAGAATTTCTGTGGAATTTTGAATATTCCATGGAATTTCATTCCGCCGGAATTTAAAAATTCTATACAGCACTATGGAATACGTGGTCCTCGTCTAACATCGCTGAAGTTGAATTTCTAGAGGTACTAGACACTTTAAATGCTGATAACCATGTACTAGAAAATACAAGAGAAAATCATTGCCTGGACCTTGTTACAAGTAACATGGGGGACCTTTTGAACAATTGTAAAACCAGGGAACTGCTTATGGGTAGTGACCACAGGATGGTAGATTTTGACATTAAAATCACGACAATAAAACAAGGTGGCAGTACTTAAGTCATATGATATGGCTTAGCAGATTACAACACAGTAAGGAACATAGCAGCCTGTTGGGACTAGAAAGGGGGAATTTGATGGCTTCAGTGTTAAACAAATGTGGGATCTGCTAAAATCAACTTTATGGGAATTAAAGGATAAGTACATACCCACCAAAACAAAATATAGCACCAGAGGGAAAATCCCACTTTGGTTAAACAACAAAATAAGGAAGCAAATCAAAGCCAAAAATATGGTATACCAAAAAGCCAGAGAGAAAAGTACTATTAAATAAAGGAATATATATAAGGCCAAACTGAGGGCATTAAAAAAGGGCATAAAAGTGGCCAAACAGTATCTAGAAACAAAGCTTGCAACTCGAGTGAAGGATAACAAAAAGGCCTTCTGCAATTACGTAGGTAGCCTCAATGGCAACAACAACATCATAGGACCAATCAAATAGGGTGACACCATGGTCAGTGACTGTCAGCAAATGGCAACAGCATTTAACAATTATTTTGAGAGTGTGTACCTAAATGGAGATAAGATAAAACTAGATGAATCTATGGTGCTTGACTGCAAGGTTAAAATATTAGCAGGAAAGATACAGGAAAAACTTTCTGAGTTAGACCACATCAAATCAGCCGGCCCAGACAAAATTCATCCCAGGCTACTCAAAGAGTTGGTGAACATAATAAGTTCACCCATCCAGGTTATAGCCCAGGCATCACTAGAGCTAGGTATAGTCCCAGATGATTGGACTTCTGTCCATATAGTACCTATCCACAAGAAAGGCCACCAATTTCTTTGCAGTAACTACAGACTCATTAGCCTCACCTCTATTGTGAAAAAGATAGTGGAATCCGTAATAAAATATGAAATAGAAGAGCATTTGAAAAACAAAGGCTTCACAGATATATTACAGCATGGTTTTCAGAAGGGAAGGTCATGCCTCAGAAATTTATTACATCTCTTCAATCCAGTAAGCTCAGCCTTGGATAAAAACATTGCAGTTGATGTCTTATGTGTTGACTTTCAAAAGGCTTTCGATAGCGTCTCACACTCTGAGCTTATAAATACACTAAGGGACATAAAACTAGATGATGGCCTTGTTCAATGGAAATCAGCATGGCTAATTAAAAGAAGGCAGAGAGTAATCATTAAGGGGCAGTATTCGACCTGGAAGGAGGTGACTAGAGGTGTACCTCAGGGATCGGTGTTGGGGCCAGTCTTATTTAACAAACTAGTAGCATCCCTCTCGTGTACCAGCTCAGCCTGGATGACTAAGTTTGCTGACGACATAAAAATATGGGCATTAATCGCAAATGATAATGATGCAAAAAGGTTCCAGTATAATATAGATCGACTGGCAGAAGGGGCATGAAAGAAAAAACTAAGCTTTAGTTTAAACAAGTGTAAAATCATGCACTTTGGTAAACAAAACCAAGGATATAAATATTATAAGGAAGGCAAAGAACTGCAAAAAACTGTCACTGAGAAAGACCCAGGAGTTCTAGCAAACAACAGATTGAGCTCATCAGATCATTGTTCTAGTACAGTTAGGAAGGGATGTGGCATATTGGCAACAATTAAAAGGAACATCAAAAGTAGAGCCAGGAATGTGGTGATCCCTCTGTATACATCTCTGGTGCATCCCCACTTGGAGTACTGCTGCCAGTTCTGGGCACCTCATCTAAACAAGGGTGTGAGGAGGATAGAGGGGGTTCAGCGTCAAGCAACCAATCTCGTGGAAAATATCAGTACATCGACATACAAGGATAGACTATTGAAACTTGGAATGTATTCACTCCAATACAGAAGACACGGGGGGGACATGTGCCAGGTATAAAAGCATTAGAAGATCAGGATCTATGGGAGTGTCTAGGTCTGAATTTAAGACTGGCTACTACACAAATTAGAGGTCACCACAGGATGTTAAGGGGAGATCTTTATAGGACAAACCTAAGAGGGATGTGGTTTTCAAACAGAGTGGTGTTGAGCTGGAATTCATTACCACCTGGAGTGGTATCAAGTAGAACAGTGAATCAATTTAAAATGGCACTACATGGTTGTGTTCTTTCTGGTCACTATTTAGTTGACATATAAAATGTGCAGGTCTAAAAAGGCTCACGCTATTAACCTGAATCATATCCTATGAATCCTATGAATAGTACCCCATGCATTACCAGGCATATGATACTAGTACCCATGCGGCATAATATGTGCAGTGCACATGACACAGACAGTGGCCACATCCATATACTGTTTGCCATACCTACCAGCACAGCTACATGTAAAACACATGTGACATCCTCCCAGGCTGTACCTGATAATGGGAATTAACATGTCCTGTATACCATATGTGGCAACAAAACTCTGAATATCAGTCAATGAACCTAAAAAGTGTCCCTGACATACACTATGACACTGCAGCCATGTTACTGTGGTAGCACACAATCATGCTGTCATGGCCTGTGCATGCCTCAGGCATCCACAGCGGGTCCTGTAATGTACAGGGCAACAGAGATGTCCACTGGGACAGTGGGTCCATACACCTGCATTTGTATGATCAAGCCATGTGGTGGAGCAGGTCCCATAAGACAAAAGGGACACAACAGGGGCACCCTGGTGCATTACACATTCTCTCAGGGATACTACCCTTGAGGTAAATTATCATGGCATGGTACTGCACACAGGCTAACACTGAACCATACATGGAGCCATCTGTACTCACCTGGCCTTGACACAGTGCCACTCTCCACCATCATCTGCAGTTTTTGCAGGTGGCGTGCCTCCCTCCTGTGTAATAATCATTGTTTTTAATTTGTGAAGCAAGCGAGCACTGTGAGTGTTCTATTTCTAATTACAGAAACTCTAGGCAGTAAACAGGAAGTACTTTGGGGCCTGTAGTTCCGATACTGCAATTGGGGAACTACAGGTTAATGACCAGAGCGTACTTCAAGAAAGCAACAAGCTGCAGTAGAACCTCAGGGGATGATTTGTTGCTCAGGACAGTTGGGGAACAGTTTTAAAGTGTTTTACTGCATCATTAAAGTAGCAAAATAAGGGCTGAGGTAGTGTGACCCATGAAAGTTCTTCCGGGTCAAGGGAGATAAAACTAGAGACCTTGAGTGAGCGCTGGTACTGGGCACCTGTTTTTCTTGTGTGTCTGCTGACAACAGAGAGACAAGGGGCAGGCATCTGTGTACTAATCACTGATTTTAATTTGTGAAGCAAGCGAGTACTGTGAGGGTTCTATTTCTAATTACAGAAACTCTAGGCAGCAATCAGGAAGTACTCTGGGGTCTGCAGTTCCGATACTGCAACTGGGAAACTACAGGTTAATGACTCGAGCATACTTCAAGAAAGCAACAAGCTACAGTAGAACCTCAGGGGCTGATTCGTTATTCAGGACAGATGGGGAACAGTTTTAAAGTGTTTTACTGCATTATTAAAGTAGTAAACTAAGGACTAAGGTAGTGTGACCGATGAAAGTCCTTCTGGGTCAAGGGAGATAAAACTACAGACCTTGAGCGAGCATCGCAAGCTCAAGTGTGCATCACCAATACATGGAGATGCGCGCAGAGACATGCGCACGTGTGTTTCATTTGTGTTTTGCTGGGACAAGGGAGAAAAGAACATTTAAAGTAAGTGAGGTCAAGAAGGAGGAAGAGTCCCTAATCACAAGCCACAGCACTAAACGTCGTTAAACATGGTGAGTCACATTGTTACCCTAAAAAGTGGCGAACTAGGAATTCTATGCAGAGAATGTGATAAAATAAGTTTAGAACCATGCATAGGGGTTGGCATGTCTGTGTGTAAACAATGCCAGGAGTTAAAAGAGCTGAAAATAACTATACTAAGTTTGGAAATTGCAATAAAATGCATACAGCTACAACAAGATGTGAGATGTGATTCAAATACAGTAGAAAATGAAAGTTCAAGCAACAGAGACAGCGAAAACAGAACAAGATGACATGGGAAGTGCAGGAAAACAGTGGAAAGAGACGAAAAGGGAGAAGGGCTAAACAATTTCTCATTCAATTGATGAACAGGTACACCCCACTGTGTAATAATAAAGAGATCAATGAGGAGAACAGAAATATAGTAACAAATGAAATAGAAAGAGGTATAGATGTAACCCAGGATGGAAAAACAAACAGTGAAATAATATACATAGGGGAGAAAGTGATACCCAGTGGAGCTAGCAGTCAGGATATGAGAGGCTCAAATGTGCAGGTTGAAACAGAAATAGAGTGAAAAATTACTGAAGCAAATCAAACAAATGACATGAGTCACTTGGAAGTGGAACGTGAACAAGTACATAAAGGAGTAAATGAAAGGTCTGACGGAGGAAACAGACAAGAAACAAGTAGGGTAGACTCAAGGAATGGGGTGCATCAGGAAGATTGTACTATGGAATGGAATAATCAAACTGAGAGGGGAAATAAAGACAGGAGAAAAAATTTTATTTTGGGGGATTCTATAATAAAATATATAGACTCCTATACAACAGCGATAGACAAAGAAATGATGACCAGCTCCTACTTTTCAAGGGCAAGACTTGCAGACATATGTAAATTAATGCCAGAAATAGTCATAAAAGAAGAGGACAATCCCATAATCTTGGTACATGTTGGAACTAACAACTTGATAAATAGTAGGGAAGACCAAATGTTAATGAATTTTAAGCAGATCGAGAAAGAAATAAGGAAATTAGATGGCATAGCAATACTATCTGAAATTTTGCCAATCCCAAGGGCTACAAGCAAGATAAATCAGACAGCAATGTGAATAAATAACTGGATGAGACGTTGGTGTCTAATGCAGGGGGTGCACTGTGAAAGAAACTGGGAATTGTTCGGTGAGGGCAGGAACCTATATTGTAGTGATAGGCTACACTTATCAAAGAAAGGCAGCAGGAAGCTAGGACTAGGTTTCTAAGCTAAAATCAAAAACCTTTTAAACTAAAGGAGCAGGGGAAGGCTGCCCTGGTGGCACAGAGGGTTGAGGCGCTGGTGCCTTACCTCAAGCCACACCAGCAACCTGGGTTCTGGAACAGACTCGGGCGCCAGGGGGGTCAGCAGGGGAGGAGAGGATCGAGTGTCTAGAGGACTACTCTCCTCTCCTGGGGTGGGCTAGTGAGATGCCTCACTCTGTAGCAGGCCCCGGTGGAGAATAGGAGCACTGCAGATGCGGCACAAGTGGGGAAATCAGAGGAAACACAAGAAGATGGTGCCTTAAACTGCTGGATGATGGCCGCCCGGACCAGAACCTCTGCGGTACTCTGTAGATGCCAACCCAACCTCAGCAGCCCCCAGTGCCAACGCTGTTGGCTGTCAGGCCCTTTTTCCCTGAAAGGGGAGGACCCACCCGATGAAAGGGTTACTTTGGGTTACCCTGTGGTGGATGCAATTTGAGGTCAGGGATGGGCGATGGAGCCCCGGCGGTAGAGTTCTCTGCAACAGCCTGAAGGAGTGGCAGGATGAGGTGTGGGGGAGATAAAAAAAAAAAAAAAAAAAAAGGAGCAGGGGAGAGGTGATGTACTACCAAGTAACATAAGAAATAATATAAGAAATGATAAAAATCTTAACCAAAGTACAAAAAAAAAATAAGATCCTATTGCTTAATGCTAGAAGTTTAAAAAACAAAATAGAAGAACTGAAATAAATCATGATTAAGAAAAGCATAGATATATGTGTGATTACTGAAATGTGGCTAAAAAGGATGATTGGATTGACACTATTCAAGGATATGACTTTTTCCCAAGTACAGTACAAGACAACAAAAAAGAGGGGAAGGAACAGCACTATATGTAGCAACACATTTGAGAGCACAGGATGTGGGTGTAGAAACAGAAGTAGGCAGTATGCCAGAGCAGGTCTGGATAAAAATTAAGGGAACACAGAAAGACATAAACTTAAGACTGTGTTACAAATCCCTGAACTTAAATAATGCAGAGAATACAACCTTTATGGAAGTCTTGGAAAACTGAGAAGTAGGAAGAGACTTTATATTAATGGGAGATTTCAATTTCCCAAATATAAATTGGAAAGAAGACAGTGGGACTGGCAAGTGGGAAAGTAGATTCCTGGAATACTGCTATCATAATACTCTGGAGCAGGTAGTGAAAGAAGGCACAACAGGAGATAGAGTACTGGACCTATTGTTAACAAACATGGGGGAAAAATTAGATACTGTAGCTGTAATATAACCACTGGGGACAAGTGACCATAACATGATCACATTTGAACTATCTGAAAACACAAGGGTTGTTAAGGGAAAGACATTGATAAGAAATTATAAGAAAGCAAATTATGAGGAAATAAGAAAAATATTAGGGCAGTGGAGCTGGAAGCAGGAGCTGAGAGATCTATCTTCAGAGGAAACATGGGTAAAAATACGTAGTAAACTGGAACAATGTGATGACTGCGTACCAAAAATTCAAAAATACAATGGGAAAGGAAGAATCCCAAAATGGTTTGCGAGGAAAATACAAACCCTAATAAAGAAAAAAGAAAGAGCAGATCAAAAATACAAAAAGAAGGAAACAAATGATAATTATCTTAAATACAAAAGAAAGGTAAAGGAATGTAAATCAGTGATAAGAAAGGCCAAGGTAAAAGCTGAATTTAGATTGGCCATGCTAAAAAAGGATCACTCCAGACAATTTTGCAATCATGTAGGGAGTTTAAAATACTCGCAAAAGCATACTGTGTGTTTAAAGGTGCAGGAGAGAACAGTAGAGGATGAAAAGGAAATGACTGAAATATTCAATAAATATTTCCTAGAACTGTTTCAGGGTCAAGATAAGGTGTGGGTACATAATAGTGCAAAAATGGAAAAGAATAAAAACATTATAGAAGAAGCAGATGTATGCACAAAACTGAAGCAGTTAAACAAATACAAATCCAGCGGACCAGACGGGATTCACTCTTTTTTTATTAAATGAGGTAGTACAGAAACTGGTAGGACCCCTCACACTGCTTTATAACTTGTCTCTTGACATTGGTGAGGTGATAAAAGAGTGGAAGGAGTCCTATATAACATCAATCCATAAAGGGGGAGTAAGATCAGATGTAAAAAAACTATCGCCCCACAAGTATTACCTCAGTAGTAGGGAAAATCCTAGAGACTTTGTTAAAGGATTTATTGAACAAGAAATAAGTACATTAGGGTTAGAGGATGTTACTCAACATGGATTTGTACTGGGAAGATTATGTGTGTCAAACTTGTTAACATTTTTTGACCCAGTGAGTCAGGCACTGGAGGCAGGATTACTGGTAGACATAATACACTTGGATTACTCAAAAGCTTTTGATTCTGTATCTCACGAAAACTTATTACAGACATTACAAGACATGGGTCTAGAATCAAAGCTATTTCATTGGATAGGTGAATGGCTGTGTGGTAGGAGGCAGAGAGTAGCCATAAGAGTCACCTGTCAAAGTGGGGGATGGTGACGAGTGGGGTTCCACAGGGCTCAATTTTGGGCCCCACATTGTTCGGAATCTTAGTGTCTACAATGCAAGTGGGAGAAGGAGCATGGTTATGTAAATACACCGATGACACTGAGGTGGGGGTGATAGTAAACAACCAGGAATCAATAATAAGGTTTCAAAACCAAATAGCCCTACTGGAACACTGGGCAACCATGCACAAGTTGATATTTAATGGACAAAAGTGTAAGGTGATGCACTTCGGTATAAATAATCCAAAGGCCTCCTATAAGATCAACAACCAACTTATAGAAAGTGTGGAGAAGGAAAATGACCTGGGTGTATGGGTGACAAATACCCTTAGTTTTGATACACACAATTCAGAATGTGTAAAAAAAAGCACATAGAATAACAGGAAACATACTCAAAAATATAAAGAGTAGACGTAGGGAGGTGATTCTGCCCCTGTACAAATCCATGGTCTGACCACTTCTGGAATACAATGTTCCAGCCTGTTCTTCACAAACCAGAGGAAGCGCACTGGCTGTGGAAAGAGTACAGAAAAAAATGACCAGAGTTGTGAACTGTGTCAAAGGGAAGACGTATGGAGAAAGATTGGGGGAACTGGGCCTGTACTCTGCTATACCGTAGGAAGAAACGGGATTTGTGTTATGCATATAAAGCATTACACAATGAGTTAACTTAGGAAATATCTGGTCTAACTAGAAAAAGTGCGACTACAAGGGAAACTAGATTGCATACATACCAGTTGAAGGGAGAACAGTACAAAACTACTAGAAGAGGTAACTGGTACAGTCAAAGGATGGTGAAACCACAGAATGAACTGCCAGAGCAAGTGGTTGGAGCCACCAGTTTAAATTCCTTCAAGTATCAATCAGACAACTGTATGGGGGAAAGAAAATTTCAATACCTCCAGAGTTAGTGGCAAGTCCGGAAATGGCTATTATAGCTACTGGACTTGAACTCCCAGCCTATGAACCCATGAACCTATGAACAAGCATTGGCAGCTGCATGTACCTTGGCTCCTGTAGAGGAGGAAATAGTCTCCACCCTACATCCCATGGAGGTGATGGGAGTACCAAGAGGTGGTTATGAGTGCCAAATGGGACCAGCCCAGCCATGTGAGTGACCAACTATGCATCATCCCATCGGCCACTTGTGTATATATGTCAGGGTGCATGCACACACCAGTGCTGTGTGACACATTGGGTTTAAGCTGCACTACTGTTTCCATGTTCCCTGGTATGTAGCCATCTATATAGAACTCCAGTACAGTGTCTCATATGTTGTCGCCTGTGTGCTCAGTGGTGCTGAAATGTGTGCTACCTGGTGATGGAGTGTGTTCCCACTGGTGCTGGGTTGTGTGCTCCCCAGTGATGGGAAGTGTGCTCACTGGTGTAGGGGTGTGTGTGGTGTTTACAGCTACAGGAGTATAGGCAGTGCACCATACAACCAGACTGGGTGTTGTGTCACCATATGCAGAGTATGCATACTGTCTCAGCCAGCACACAGCTTTGTATATACATTGCTACACTATATAGCTCTCCTCTCTCAACAGCTCACACATCGTACCAGACATGGTGGAGGATGCTCCAGGTCCATCTTGCCAGCTTCCCCTGCCATTGTTGGTTTCTTCCAGCTTATTGTGTTATATTTCTTTTTTGATGATGGGGATAGGGTAGTTGTGCATTGTATTTGTATTGGTTCTATAATTTTTTTGTGGAGGGAGGGGGTGGGTAATTCTGACCAGGAGCATCTTTGTATTCTTTTTTGATTTTCTTCAGAGGACCATCGTTGCTTCTATTTTTGTGTTCTTATCTTTTCTAGCTATTGTATACAGTAATCATATATCAATGATAGTGTTGACTATATAAGGGATATACAATGGTGAGCTGTCAGATAAATGATTTATCTGCACAAGTGCTGTTTGACCTTGGGTAACCTCATGAGTGGCATAAGCCGTGAGTGAGGTGTCCAAGGTCAAACAGCACAGGTGTAGATAAATCATTTATCTGACAGCTCACCATTGTATATTTAGTTTATGCAATAGGGATGCTTTCTATCAGTGCTGGAACAATTGGTTTTGACTGTTTATCTTTATTTTAAATGATAATTTCTGGCAGTTTTGGTTAACTTTTCTAGAGTATGTCCGCCTAGCATAGTGGTTGCTATTAAATGAAACACCACTCATTTTGTAGAAAACTTCTTGCTGAACAAATGTCATGCTCACAGTACTATGCTACCTTTTTCATTTTAAAGTTATTCACATTTGTTTGTCAAAAAAGGGAAAAGAAAATCGAATTTTATGCTGTTTTATGCTAATTATCAAAAAATATATAAAAGGTACCTATAAATGAAACACCACTCATTTTGTAGATATTTTTGTGCTGAACATTTTTCGTGCTCACAGTGCCATGCTATCATTTTTGGTTTTAAAGTTATTCACATTTATTTGTCAAAAAAGTGAACAAAAAATGTAGTTTTCTTCTGTTTTTTTGCTAATTGTAAAAAATCTATAAGGTATCTATAAATGAAAAACCACTCATTTTGTAGATAATTTTGTGCTGAACAATTGTTGTGCTCACAGTACCATGCTATCTTTTTTCGTTTTAATATTATTTCCATTAGAATATGGTTAGTACTGCTTCTGAGGCCGAACATTCTAAATGTATTCTAAAGAGATTTGTGACATAGTAACTGTGTGTATAAATGGTCACTGTATGTATAAATTTGTTTATACATACAGTGACTCAGATAAACACATTCATCACACTTAATATATGTCCACCCCATTGCATAAATATGAGTAAAGCATATACTTCTGTGACCTAGAACATTAAGGGGGCCCAAGTTACATGTAAATGCTGCATGGTCTTGCATCATTTACAAAGATTTCATGCTGACATTGCCATTTTGCAGGAAACTCACCTGTGTAGGAATGGTGTAAAATATTTTAGACGAGAGTGGGTAGCTCTCATCTATGGAGCTGACTGTAATCGCAAAAAGGGTGGAGTAGCTATTTTACTGTCCTGACAGGTATCACTTCAGCTTATAAGAGAATGGAGGGACCTGGGAGGTAGGTAGGTACATATTTATACATGCTCGACTAGGACTGACAGATGTCATATTGGGGTTGATATATGGTCCAAATGTGGACTCCCCCAACTTTTTTGTGGAGTTGGTCACTCAGTGCCATACACCCATATCCCTGTTTTTCTAGGAGGGGACTGGAATTTGGTGTACTGGATGGATCTGTATCGGTCTGGTTCCCTATGTATGGGTCTTACGCCAGGACAGAGGGGTCTGTGGGAGTTGCTGGACTAGCTTGGTTTAATCAGTCCCTGGAGGGTTCTCAACCCAGCAGTCAAGCAGTATACTTTTTTCTGCCCCTCATGGCACTTTTTCTCATATGGATTATTTTCTTACTAGTCAGGAATCCCTTGCTTATCTTGTCTCCTGTGATACTCAACCCCTTGTCATTTCAGATCATGCAGGGGTCACTATGTCACATTCTGTACAAGGCCCAATAGACCAAAACAGAGTCTGGCACTTTAACTCCCAACTGTTTAGGGATTCAGTTGTTTGGAAAACTCTTAAGGAATATGTTCAGTCCTTTTTTTAGTTTAATGCCTCATCTGTCTGTTTCTGTGTGAGATATCTTATGGGGTGCAGTAAAATGTGCGATCAGGGGTGAGTACATCTGTCTAGCCACAAAAAACTCCGGATCCACAATGCTAAATAAAGTTTGCACACAGAGCTCCCAGCTGGTTCAATGGTCTCAACATTGACATCGCCTCAATGCCAAAGCTTGGTTCGTTCAAATCCAGTCTCCATCACACGCTGTCTGCATCTCTCTCCTGTGACTGTCCTTCTTAATTGTTCTCCCCTTTTTGCTCTTTCCACCTAGCACTTAACCCTCTTTCCCCTCAACTCCCTCTCCCATACACCCATTCATCCTCCCTTCCTCCCACCCTCCTTCTCTACCCCCCTGTAGTACTTTAATTGATATTTGACAAGTGCCTATGGCTGCACCCCACTAGTGTGTCGTTCCTCGATACCGTGTCAACCCTGTTACCAGACCTCCTTCTGGCATTTTTGCCAGCGTATTGAATGTATAAAACTGTATGCAACTGCCTGTAACCTACTGTTATACTGTTATTCAATGTCTTGTTTGAGTTGTGCCTCAACTGACATGGAACCTTTGTAAAAGAGCCTTGGCTCAAAGGTACTTGTAATCCTAGATTCAAATAAAAATTAAAAAAATAAAAAATTGGATCAGTTGTTAAGGAGCATTTGGCAAGTGGAGGCTCACTTGTCTTCGAGCACACCAACTGCGGACTGGCTCCACCTGAATTCCCTCTGTACACAGTATGCGGGTTTGTTGACAGACAAGGCGGAATTGGCTCTCAAGAGGACAAAAACTTGATATTTGGAATAAGGGGAGATGGCAGAGAAGCTGCTTGTCCTTCGACTCTGACAGTTGGAGACCACTGAGGCTATCCCCAGTATTTGTGCCAGCCCTGAGGGACTTATTGAGACACAGCCCTGAGCCATTTCTGAAATTTTCCAATTGTATTATAGTTCCTTATACTGGGTAGATCCTGCTGATACGGCATCCCAAGATCGGATTAGAAGTTACTTGGACCCTCTGTAACTTCCAGTCTTAACCCTGCAGCAGCAGGAACTTTTTAAGAGACTGATCGCTTTATCCGAGGTGTGCCAGGATATCCAGCAACTCCCACTTGATAAAGCCCAAGGGCCTGATGGCTTCACCAATAATTTTTACAAGGCCTTTGAAGGTGATTTGTCTCCTTTCCTAACTCGTCTATATAATTACCTGTCCAAATTCGGTATTTTTGATTCCACCTTGGCCCAGGCTTGGATTACTCTAATAAAGAAACTGGGAAAAGATGCACTTTCCCCTGGTAGTTACAGGCTGATCGCTCTACTAAATACCTATTTGAATATTCTGGCAAGGGTTTTAGCAAATCGCCTTCAATTGGTCTGGAATGGTTTGATAGGCCTGACTCACATGGGATTCATGGTGGGTCATCTTTCAAGTGGCCACTTCCACAAGCTCCACTACCTAATGTCTACATCCAGGGAGAGCAAGGCCCCTGCGGTCTTGGTCTCCCTGGATGCTGAAAAAGCTTTCGATAGGGTCTCCTGGCCATATCTTTTCTTGGTATTAGAAAAATTTGCTTTTCCTTTTGAGTTTATTACTTGTATTAAAGTGTTACACACCAACCCAATAGCTCGGGTTTGGTGTAATGACATTCTGTCTGCACCCTTCCCTCTTCAAAGAGGGACCCAGCAGGGATGCCCATCATCACCCTTTGTTTTTAACCTATGTCTTGAACCCCTAATCTGTTATATGCAAAATAACCTGGCAATTCATGGAATAGAGGTGGAAGTAGTTGTTACAAACTGTCTGCATAGGCAGATGATCTTTTGTAACATATTGAGGAACCCTCCACTTCTATTCCAGTGGTCTTAGATGAAATCCACTGTTTTTCCAACATTTCTGGATTTAATTAAATCTAGAGAAGACTAAAGTTTTGCCCCTCAATGTTTATGTTCAGAAGCAGGTAATTTTGGATTTAGGACTAACATGGGAATCTAAGGGGCTGACCTACTTAGGCATTTGTCTTACCAGGTTTCCTTCATCCCTTGCAAAGGAAAATCTTGTTCCCCTTTTGCATCAGTTCAAGTTAGATAGTGTTGGGCCTCCCTGCCTCTCTCTCTTTGGGGGCATGTCAGTACAGCAAAAATTAATCCTTTTCCTCCATATGCTTTATCCTTTGAGTATGTTGTACCCCTGTTTGCCTAAAACTTTGTTCTCTTGACTCCAACAGGTGATAAACTCCTTCCTTTGGAAACAGAAAGCAATTCAGTGTACTTACTCCAAACTCACTATCCCCAAGGATTGGGGAGGACTACGTCTTCCTAATTTCTTTCTTTACTAGTGTGCCCTACATAGTAATACATTTTTGCAATGGGGCAAGGGCTGGCCATTGCAAAGTGCTAACACCTACGTTCTGCTCTGGCTCCAGATTGAAAAAGACATGTGTCAGCAGACTGGGATTCAGCTTAACGGTCTTTTTTTTTTTTTAACCAACCTCCTTACCCCAAAAATTAAAACTAACACTGATACTGTGGTCCCTAAAAGCTCTGTAACAATTTTGTGCATATATGGGTTCTAATTGGACAAAAGCACATGCCCAACCAAAGTTGGGAAATCCGAATGTTTGCATAGCACGTTGCCCAATTCCACTCACTTTTTACCTTCAGTTGCAGGCTGCTACTATTGGTGACCTACTGTGGGAGGACTGATTTCTGTCATCGAAGACTGTCAGAGAGCATTACCTTTTGCACCAAACTTTTGAGTTTAAATACCTCCAACTTAAACAGGTGATTGCCTCTTTTCTGGGCCCTACTCCCTGGTCCTTCCAAGATCAGCTGGACATCTCTACCCTTATTTCCTTAGGGAACAATCTTATTCAGTGTCAAAACTCTATGGATATTATCAGGCTAAGGGTCCTACCTGCCCCTTGGGTGTCTGTTATTATTTGACGCAGGCTCTGACTTTACCCACAGAATCTCGACCATGGCAGACCATATGGCGGTGTCTATACAAATTTATTAAGCAACATAAGCACTGGCTGACTCATAGTGTCAGGCACTGTGGAGAGGCAGCCATTGCACCAGCCTGTCCAGTGGGAGTAGTGTCAACCCACGATGGACAATGTGGCATACACTCACACCATGCAGTGCCAGAATGAGAATACCCAGCACACCCAGGACTCCCAGGACACCTAAGACACCATGCACACCAGGTCACTGCCTACTCCTTGACAGAGTCAGTACCCCATGGGGCCATGGCTGAGGGCAGCTAACACTCGTCCTCAAGCTCATCCCCCACATCATGGATGATGACCACCCTTAACCATAATGGGTACATTACACAAATACTGTCCATAACCGGGGAGGTGGTAGGGGATGCTCGTAGGATCCAAATCACAACCCTTACCAAAATAAGCCCCCTCAATCCCCAACTGCACAATGCCATGTGGCACCATTCCTGCCACTGTGGCCCATACCATTCATCTCCCCCCCCCACCTGGATGGCCTGTATGTCCATCAATCACCCCTTTTTGAACCCTCCTGCCTGATTGGCATGTATTTATGTCTCCACCCCTTTGAAACCCCCTGCCACACTGGACTCTATATGTGTCTGCCCTGCTTGCTACCCTCCCATCTGGATGGACTGTATTTCTGTTAACTGCCCCTTTGATACCCCCCTGCCTGAATTGCCTCTGAGTATGTACTGATATTTCTATGTGATAATACATTGACTAAACACATTACAGTCTCCTGTGTAGTCTGTACTCACCCTCCATGTCTAAAGATGTCTGCTACGAGGTGCGCTGTGTACTCATGGATCCTCCTGGCCATCCTGTGGTCATGCTTGTCAAGCTGCTCCTGTATCCTCAGGTCCTCTGGCTCCAAATCCACTGCAGGTTGTTCCTCTGGGGCCAGCATGCATATCCCATGGTTGAGTGTCATGTTGTGTAGTATATGACAGGTAAGCAATATGGCACAGACCTTCTGGGGGGTGTACTGTAGGACACCACTGGAACGATCAAGGTATCTAAACCACATTTTTAGCATTCCAAAGACATGCTTAATGATGCTGCACATGGCACTGTGTGTCTCATTGTACCTGTTCTCTGCAATGGATGTGGGAGGTAGGACAGGTTTGAGGAGCCAGGTATGCAGGGGAGATGCACTTCCCCCTGTATAGGTACAGGGCATTGATTAATGTCATTATCTGCAATATAGGATGTGGAGTTTAGGTCATTGGGGTGTACTCACCAACAAGGTAGCCACTAGGGACATCCTCACTTTCAAATCTCTGGCACAGAATGGAATTGTGATCGATGAAGACATTGTGGGCACTACCAGGGCACCATGCCAGGATGTTGATGATATGCCCTGTTGTACCACAAACCACTTGGCAATTGATGGTGTGGTACCCCTTTCTATTCATGTAGACCTCCACTCCATCACCGGTGAGGACCCAGATGGCAACATTGGTGCAGTCAGTAGCACTGAATACAGCTGGTACGTATGCAACTTGATAGAACTGCTGCATAGTTGCTATTCGCTCTGCTGGTGTGCCAGGGAATATGATGAACTTTCCAGAATGGATCAGCAGGGCACCTAGGAACTGTCCCAACAGCCACAAGGTGGCTGACTGCAAGATACTGGTGATGTCCTCCACTGGTGTCTGGAATGTTCTGGTGTCAGGAAGCATCATGCAGCCGTCACCTTGAGCTCTACCAAAATTGCATCGCTGTACCAGGTGTCTGTCTAAAGCTGCTCATGCAGCAGCTCACACAGCTGCATAAGCATCAGCCTGTTGAGCCTGTACTGGTACGCAATCTGTTCCTCAATGAGGACTTTGAATGTGACTCATGGATGGTGCTGTCTGTCTGCAGCCTAGCACCTCCATGGCCTACAGCTGGTCGCAGGGTGGCCAGTGGCTCTCGTCTCATTCCCCATGACCTGCTGCATCACGTACACAATATGTGCTGCCATGTCAGCTGTCTTGTTGTGTGGCCTGTAGCATATCCCTCTGCCTCTGGGGTTTGCCCAAGCTTAAGACAGGCTTTTTATATGTGGTATTTGCACAGCACTATGACCTGTGCAATCCCTTGCTATCATGTTGAATATTGTACTGCACACATTATGCAAGATACCATCCCTAGTTTGGGTGCTGCATACATTATCTCTGAGCTAGTGCACTGACGCTAATAGCACATGAATCAATGCCCTCTGAATATGAGATTCCAGTGCAATTACATGCATGACTGGGCCAGAGTGTCTCACTGTGTTTATAAAATGAGTAAACTGAAAAACAGATTAAAAAAAATGATAATTATTTATTAAGAATACACATATTTTTTTGTTAAATGTAACTAGTAAAAAGTAATCCCTCCCTACCTGTCAGTCATCTGTCTTACCACATGTTCAATAGGTGGGATGTTTGTTTATTATGGACTACAGGAATTCAACTTCTGCAGAATTCCTCTAGCAGACTGCACCCCCTGCCCCCACACCCACACACAAACACCAGAAGTCTGATATGCAGCCAAGTTCTCTATTTTCATCAGAGAAAGCATTCTATTCCCACTCTATCCCCATTATCCTTACTGATACATATTGTGTACTTAGCCGAAACAGTGATGGAATCACTGAAATAGTTAAATGAGTACTAAGTCTTGTGGAATCCATCAAGTGTGAGCATGTTAATGACTTTATTTTTATTGGCTTACCCCTAGCTCTAAAGCACTTCAACTTTATATTAAGTTCTTAAACCTCACACAACTTATTACTGCTCCCACAAGGTACTGTATAACCATCATTCTAGTAACCACTCCTTACTGAACTGGGTGCTTACCTCCCGTAACCGTAGAATTCTAGCCTCTTGTACAATTCCTGATATTGTAAGTGATGACTGCATATCTTACCGTGTTCACAGAATTAAGGCCCAAAAGGCTTTATGCAGACTTTTCACATTCGATCCTTCAGAACATTTTACCTGACCGATTTCTTACATAATCTGGAATCTGCAAACTGGAGACCTATATCTGATTCCACAGAAACTAAACAAGCATTACAGTGCTTTCATTTTTAACTTGCTCAATGATTCTAATGCACCACAAAGGAAACCCAGAGTTAAAGGAGCACATCTCCCCTGAGCTACTTTGGAAATGATTGACTCATTAAGGATGCTGCCTGGCATGAGCATAAGCTATTCCTGGCACCCGAGGACAGACTGCAACCTACTAAACTATGTAATCTTTGTACCTGTAGCATCAGAAAATGTAAAGTTGACAACTTTTAGAATAAATTCTTACAATCTGCAGCATATCCTAAAAAACTGCGGAAGGTAGTAAAGAACTTGTTCAATCCCATTGGCTAGCAGTCTGTACTGCCAGGACCCAGTGCTTGTTCAAATAGAAAGCTGATACACCTTAATCTTATACAGGGTCCCGTATCTCTGCTGATTGCTAGTCAGGGTACTGCACTAGGGGCCTGCTCTCCCTGCACCCCACCTCTTACTTATGGAAGTGTCGCCTCTCCTATCTAACCACTGGACCACCTCAGGGAACTGTCTGCCATCGATCCCACAGCCAAGCACCAGTTGAGATTCAATGTCCCCTAAACCTTTATCTCTAGTTACTACAGCTATTGCAGAGCAGATAACCCTTGTCTTCAACTGCTCCCTTGCTATATAGATACATTTCCCTCTCTGTGGAAGAGTGCTCTAAAATAATCCCTCTCTCTAAGGGTGATGCAGCTGATAATGTAAACAATTTCTGCTCAATACCCTTGCTCCCAGTACTTTCTAAAATCCTGGAGAGACTAGTAAGTGCACAACTTACTGAATTCTACACCTCTGACTTCTTCACACTGGTGTAGTCAGGGTTCCACACTTATTACTCCACCACTTCCTCCCTGCTTAGAATGACCAATTCCAGGGGATGGCACTCTGACTGTAAGGTATGCATCTGCATCTGCAAAATCTAGGGAAAGGGGTGGTTTACACCATGCAGATCGTGGATGCGTGCCTCAGTGGCTTTTCAATTGGGGGTTGAGTTTTGTGCTGTTTCTGTGTTGCCCAATACTTGATCTATTAGAAAACACGGATGGGGTTTGGGGGTGTGGTGGTAGTGTGTTTCCAGGACCTGTTTACTGCACTCTGATTCCAGCAGCTGGATGTGTACCCTGGATATGGATGTCTTTCTGTTTTTTTTTCATGGGGGGAAGGGATTCTTTCCTTTTTGTCTAGAAGAAACACCTGGATCCCAATGCTTACTTATAGTCTGAATGCCCACAGCAGTGGCATGTCCATCCGTAAACCTACCTGTCACTTGCTACTGCATGGTCATTCATACCACTTTCCTCTTGCTGGGTGCCCCAGGTCTGGTAGTGAGCACCATACCTCTGACCACCACAGATGCATCCTCCATGGACAAGCAGTCCAGTAACCTCTTGTTTGCTGGAAGCTCCTGCATGAGCAGCCGCAGCTGTTTGAGTGCCTCGACCTAGAGCTCATGCTCTTACATAGTACTGAGCAATACTATCTTGCCATGATTTTCTATACTCAGAGTTATAGTCGGTAGCAATGTTGGAATACCCTGCAACTGCTGTGTGTGACTGTTCAGTGGCAAAATACACTGGGCATTACTCTGTGGCATTACTCCTGCCCCTGCCCCTGCTGCTTGGTATTGCTGAGTCTGTACTCTTGGGACTGGGACAATCCCCATGGAGCCACACAGCTACAATCACTCATGGAGCCCATGCTTGTACTGAGCTAACTAACATGAGAGCTATCGACAAGGAAAATAAATGTACAAACTGCAAGATTATTGTGTGATTTAATTTATTGTTCTTTCCATGTGTTTCTTGTCTTTTGATAAGATAGTTACAGGTATAGTTATTGTTTAGGAGGAGATTTGATTACCTTGATTCAGGAGTCCCACTGGGGTTGCAGCTTTTTCCCAGTGATTAATATGGTTCCACACTTTTATGCTAAAAGGGGGTGATTGTGACATAAGTGTCTCCTTGTCTTCGTATTTAAGGGGTGACATTTTGGGACAAAAACAAGATCAGGGGTTATTTCTGAAAAGTGCAAATGAGCATGAGTACCGCTTTTCACAGACAGTGCTACCAACAGGTAGCAATTACTTTGCTAGGAATATGGCCTTTGGTGCCATTTTTAAAGACCTGGCCAAAGCCTTTGACATTGTAAACCACTCCTTCTGCTAAAAAATTAGAAACCTCTGGTTTTATTGGAACACTGCTGCCTTGGTTTAGACACTACCTCTCTGAAAGCAGTCTGTGAACCTGGACAAAACTGTCTCTTCTCCTCTCCCTGTTGGTTTGGGTGATGCACAATGCTGAGTACACAGGCTGCTTCTTTTTCAGCTTTCATCAATAACCTCCATAGTTAAATCTCTAAATGCAACCTTCCCCTGTATGTATATGGTAATCTTATACACCACTGATCGACTTTCATCTGTCATTACCCAAGATCTCCAACTAGATTTCACCAATTTACAGAAATGTTTTTTGGGTAATCAGAGGTTGTTTTTTTTAACTAGAAGAAGAAGACTGTTTGCATGTCCTTTGGTACCAAACATTGGCTGAACAGTTTTAGTTCCCTGTGTATCCATACCCTGGATAAGGCTTCATTGTATCATTTTATCCAGATCAAATACCTTGGCATGATACTTCATCATGAACTGTCTTTGTCACCACTTACTAATACCATCTAATCCAAAAGCTTTGCTAAACTACTGTAGGTGTATTCTACAAATAGCAGAGTAGTTTCTCATTGTTCCCCCAAAAATGTATAATTTATCATATGCTGTTACCCCTCCGTGGATTATGGTGATGTACTGTATGTAACTGCTTCTAAGTAATCTCTTTCCAAGCTGAATAGCCTATTCAACATGTTATGCATTTTTGCCCTTAATTGTGCACCTCATACCCATCACTGTCAAATGTACTCTTCTCTAGGCTAATTCAATCTTGTCTCTAGGTGTGCTTGCCACACTGTCTTCTGTGTATTCATAGCTTTTCTATGTTCCTGTGTGAGGCTCTTTACCTTATCTTGCCTTGCCTGAAGCCACATTCTGGGCTTGCAAGCTCCCTTTTATCATTGATCGCCTCTTCTCTCCAGCCACAAACCCTGTCTACCTGTTGTATTTAGAGATGGATAAAATGCTGTATACTTCCCCCATCCCATGAAAAAGAAAGCTGGCCAAGCAGCAATTCGTTTCTGCTTGGCAAACGTATGGAATGTGTTGCTTGCTTACGTTACCTGCTCCTCCTCAATCTTAGCTACCAAATCAAAATTAAAACATCCCTTTGTGTGCATTTGCGAGTGCCCTATCTGACTGCCATGTCTATTATGAAACTGAAGCCTGCCATGTATTGTTTGGTGTACAGCTGCTGCTGCATCCGTGTCTTCACTGTATATTATGGTAACTAATATTGTACATTTACATTGTTAGCATTTTATTTTGATCTTATTGTTAGTCCTCTACCTCTCACCCCTCTCCTACCCTCCCTTTCTTCCCCTCCATTCAGGCCACATCTGTAAATGAGACTGCCATTCTCTGTATGGTTTACCTATTTTATAACATTTTCAAATTATAAATAAATATACATTTTATCTGTGAGATGGTGAACTGGTAAGAATAGGAGGGAGATTTCTCATGGTTGCCAAAACAATGCCAGGAATTAAAATGGTGAATAGTACTTCTTGTATTCATATATGTAAGGATGCTATTATGAGTAAGCAAATTTTTTTAAATTATTTATTAATCTTCTACAATTTTTTACATTTTAAGGTGTTTTCCTTTTTAGGTACTTGTGAATGGTTTTCAGTGAGTAAAGGCAGCAGCCATGTTTGTGATGGCAACTGGGAATAAGGAAAGTGGATTATGAATACCTCCACTGCCTTAACCCTGCCTCCCTTCCTGAAGAAGCTCTATGCTAGGCTGTTCAATATACTGCTTACCTGTCTCAATTCCTTCTAACTTTGTTGTATTCTGATGTCTCCGAACTGTATGCATGAGCCTGAATTGAACCTGCTGTATCATATTAATATTGATGTCTGATGTACATTGTTACACCTGTTATAACTACTGTAAATATTGCCTATGTATGTATGTATTCTCTGTAACTAATTCCAGGTCACCCCTAAAAAAGGGACTCCAGGTCTCAGTGGGTTTACCCGGTTACCAAAATCTAAATAAATAAATACACTATGTAATTGCTTCAAATCCCACTGCCTGAACTTGTTGCAACCCTTGTGTTTTTGGGCAATTATTATATGGGACTTGGAAAATATTTAGTCAGTCATGAAACAGGAAATGTTCAATATATTTTGTAAATTGTATTTAATAGAATGATGATTCCATTCACCTGTGCCATTCCCTTTTCTCATTTTTTTTATTTAATAAATGGCCTGCTAAAGGTTTTAGTTATTAAAAAAATATATTACACTTGTAGTCTTGTAGATGTGCAGTTTAGTTAATATACCTATCTAGCAGTGCACTGTGCCCAATTATGGCTAAATGCTGCCTGAATCCTGCCATCTCCCTCAAGCAAATGATGTCCATGCCCTTGCCATGAGTTATTGCAGTATTGCTGCCTGAACAGAATGGAAGTAAACACCTGGGAGCCTGGGATTCTCTTGCAAGACCCACAGTCCCATGCTGTGGCCAACAAGCTGCTGGGCAAGTCACAGAGGTGAGGCTCTCAGCTCCATGGACTTGGCTTTCACACACCCCTGCTGGCAGACTCAGGGGAGGCACTGTTATCCAATATAATGGCTGCCACTTGTCCTCCCTCCTGACCGTGGAAGGGAGCACCTGTGGCATTTTAAAGTGGTTGCACTTTACTTAAAGTGAACATTAAGAAAACAGTTCATCCGAGTTAAATGTTTAAATGTTAGAGTAGGTACCCAATTTTGGGAACTCACCTTGGCATCTGGAGGTTGGACTTCATTCACAAATCAGCTGTCACCAGATAATCAAGCAGCACCCTTTGAAAACAAGCATTTATCAATGTTAAACGTGTTTGTCTCTAATTATGTTACACGTTAGAATGTCAGTGACATCTTATTTTCAGTGGGGTCCTGCTTTAACACATGTTTTCATACTGCATTTACCCAGGATAGAACAACTAAGCTGCTGTATCTTGTTTACAGCCAGGTCCTGCTTTTTTTTTTTATTTCCACAAAGATGCTTCTTGGTCTGGTTTTGCCTGGCAGCACCCCTCCAGCTCTGTCACTGACTGTCTTATAGACTTACAGGTTATCTGCTACTAACTCTGGACCATAGTGTGGTGAGTGACCAGCTCTGTCAGAGGTGTGAGATCCTGTAAGCGGTGCTAGCTTGGATGGCCAGCATTTTACTTCAGTCCCCGATGTTCTTCTCTGGGGTGACTGTGTGCAATAATGTGGTCATGCATACCTGCAGTGGTATGAATGCATGACAGACATCCAGCAGCAACACCTCCCCTCTCGATGCTCCCAACTGTGCTGCCCTTCATTCTCCAACAGTCAGCAGTCACACAGTAGAAACAGTATCCTCTCATTTCTGAGAAAGGAGAGCAGTCCTTGGGACACCCAATCCATCCCCCCTGACAGCTCATGTTCATTCCCGAATGCACATCAGCGGTGTAACATGCAGTACCACTACTGCTGTGCTGTTATGCCAGCATGGGGTCATGCTTTACTCCATTTTTAAATGTATTTTCCAAGGATAGGCCAGCTGAGATGCATGCTTTCAGTTTCTATGGGGTTCTCTTTGTATCCATTTTTACACTGTATTTACCCAGAATAGCACAGTGAGGATGCAATATCTCGTTTTCAGTGGAGGTCCAGATTTTACACATTTTTACAATGCATTTACCCTGGATATGCCAGCTGAGAGACAACATCTCAGTTTTCAGTGGGTTCCAATATTTTGACCTCAAATTTCCAACAGAGTCATATTATGACCTCACATTATGATTAAGACAGGTGGGAGTTCTTAAACTCATGTGAAAAATGATTTGCAGAGCCACTGTAAGTACATGTTTGGAGGGGATTTGAAAAAATGACACCTGCTATGTTCATGGGGGGGGGGGGTGAGATAAGGAATATGTTGAAAACATGGGTCCAAAATCTGCAACATAGAGGATTGTGTATGAGTAGGCATACGCAACAAGGGTATGCTTGCATCGAGAGGTTTCCTTGGTGACAGTAGACCTCGAGAGCGCAGCTTGAGAGGTCTCCTGTCACCAAGGACACATTGAGATTTCAAGCATACCCTTGTCTGTGTATGCCTCCTCATACTCAATCTTTTATAGTGTATGAGAAGGCACTCACATACAGTGGCATCGCGATTAGCGAGAATGCTTTGTTTTTCAAATAAACAAGTAGCCTAGGGAGAGAGACATGTAAAATAGTCTTATCTGTTGCTGTTTTCAGGGCATCCACTTGGATGTCTGCTTACTAGGCAACAGCTCTGGCAATGGTCAGCATGACTGAGGAGATTTCAGAGTGAGCACTGACTCGATGTTGTTGCGTTAGTAGTGACCTCTTCAACGAAGCACAACAGGAGTTTGACGTCACTACTAACGCACAACAGATTGATTCCAGTCATCAATTTCTATACACAACAGCACTCTGTCATACACTATAATAAAGTTACAGTATAAGTAAATTGCAACATTCAATGTTTCTTCACAATTTAGGTTTTTTTTTTACATTTTAACCCTAAATTTTCAACATAATCTTTTTATGACCCCATGTTATGACCAAGACAGGTGACAGTTTTTAAATCTAGTCCATAAGGTGATCTGTCAACATGTCTGTGAAAACATGTGTCGAAGAGAATTTGAAAAATGATCTGTCATGTTCATGAGGTGGAGTAACAAAAGGGCTATGTTGAAAATATGGGGGCAAAATTCAAAAATAGTAAAGTTATGAGTAAAGATGGATAAATTCAATGCTACTTCATAACTTTGTTGTTTTATATAGTGGTGCCTTCATGCTACTATATTTAGGGTTGAGCACGGGTTTCAGTGGCTTTGCATGAAACTTTGCATGCATGGGCCCAGATATTCAAAAGGGTTGCGCATGGCGCAACAGTGTTGCGCCATGTGCAACCCACTGATGGGCCCTGGCACGATATTAAAAAGGGAAAAGTGCGCGGCACAAATCCCAATGTGCCAGAGCGCATCAGTAATGTATGCAGGCACAGGTAGGGGGGGCGTGCCCATGCATAACCTGCACAGGCCGATATTCAGCCTGGGATGTGCAGAGCCATGCATGCGCAACCCCTACTTGCACCAGCACAAAGTTAAGCCAAAAAAAAAAGGAACAACTGATGGCCACCCACAGGTGAGCTGTCACATTGCAGGGTGCAACACGGCAGCTGCCACCTGTGGGTGGCAACCCGAGTTCCAGCTGCACCTGGTGCCCCCCATGCCCGATCATGGGCATTTGAAAAAATACAGAATGCTGTCCAATATCCCTGGTGGTCCAGTGGACCACTATCCGCCTGATCGTGGGCATCTGTATGTAAAAAGAAGGTCAATATTCCTGGTGGTCCAGTGGACCGCTATCCGACCGATCATGGGCAGTTGTACAAAAAAACTAATTCCAATATCCCTGGTGGTCTAGTGGTACCCCCCCTCTCACCCACTGAGCCCACCCGCTTCCCCCTGGTCAGCGGTAGGCGGCAGCACCCCACCGCTGCTGCTCCGCCTCCCACTGACTGACACCTTGGTAGGGCTGCATACCCATTGGTTCTGGCGTGAGCAATGGCATCAACCCTACCGCTCACATTTCAGATATGTGACTGATATCTGATTACGTGTAGGGCCGCGATGCCCATTGGCTCATGCTGTGAACCAATGGGCGCAGCCCTACCGAGGTGTCAGTCGGCAGGTGGTGGGGTGGCAGGCGGGTGGGGTGCTGCTGCCCACCAGCTGACTGGGGGGGAGCGGGGCGGTGGGGATCAGTGGGCGGGGGGGGTGCCACTAGACCACCAGGGATATTGGAATTAGTTTTTTTGTACAACTGCCCGTGATTGGGTGGATAGCAGTCCACTGGACCACCAGGGATATTGAACTCCCATTTACATACAGATGCCTGCGATCGGGCGGATAGCAGTCCACTGGACCACCAGGAATATTAAACATACTTTTACATACAGATGCCCGCGATCGGGCAGACAGTGGTCCACTGGACCACCAGGGATATAGGAAGGTTTTCTAGTTTTACACTGCTGCCCGCGATTGGGCTGCAGGGGGCGTTGGTCCCCGATGGCTGCTGCCTGGCAGGGCACCAGGTGCAAGTCGTCAGGGATTGGCGTACCTGCATGCAAATGGGGCCAAAATGACATGCAAATGGCCCCATGTGTGCCTTGCATACATTATGGCTCCATTTGCATGTTCAGTTTTGAATATCGCGGTTGCTGTGCATGGTGCAATGGTACTTGCGCTAGTGCATCTCCATGCTCTACTCTGGCCACTTATGCTGGTGCAGTGCCACTGAGCCATGCACACTGGGGGTGGCCAGGGTGCAATATTCAAAGCTGCTGAGCCAAGGCGCAGCTCCTCTGAATATTGCTTAGTCCACACCCCTTCGCAGCAAAGTTGAGCTGCGCCCAAGCTTGCACCACAGCCTGGTGCAGTTTCAATATCTGGGCCAAGGTCTCAAGGGGTAGGTCTCAACATACCATGATTTTTTTCTGGTTGGATATGCTGATTCTGAGATAAAGTACTAAAATAGCACAGCACCCACTAAAGATCTTCACACAGTCTTAGTATACAGAAAAAGATGTATTGAATCCAGAGTGCTAAACAAGCAGAGAATCTGATGAAGCCTAGGTCCACTAGGTGAAACGTCATTCTGTAGTGCCACGCTGTTACAGCCATGAGGCTGTACAAGGTTTGTTTAGCACTCTGGATTGAATAAATCTTTTTTCTGTATGCTAAGATTGATTGGAGATCATTAGAGGGTACTGTGCTATTTTTGTACTTTATACCTGATTCACTTTAGCAACACTAAAAATTGTTTTTCCCGGTGCTCTGTTTGTTTGTTCTTTATACTGATTCTGAGATGCGGTTAGCAACAAAACATAAGAAAATGCTGGGTTTTTTTTTGTCATCACCTTGTGCTCAGAAGGTTAAGAATTTTGGTCTGAAATGTTCAGGTTAGAAAAGGCTTGGCCCACAGATGTGCCTTTTGCTGGTTTGGTGAAAAAATATTAATCCATGCCAAAATTATTGAATTTTAAAATGTTGGTTCTGAGCATGCTCAGTAGGCACTTAATGATAGCTTCTTGGAACAAAAAAAGAATTTTGCTCATATGGAAAAGGATTCTGTTTCCTATGGGCCCAATCCTTTTTCATGAGGAAAAAATCTTTTTTTGTTTACTGCCATCTTGCTTCTGTTTTTCTTTTCTCAAAAAATATTTTTTTCAAAACCCACAAAAATGACATACTGCTGAGACACCAATACATGTATCTTGCTCATCGTGATGCGTTAGGTGGAGTCTGAATTTACTGTTTTATAAAAATGGCCCCCAAATATGTTTTTTTTTATTTTCTCATCCTTTTTTGTGACTTGCTTATGCTTGTTTCAAATGGCCTTTTTTGTTCATACAAAAAGGGATCCTATCAAACGGAAAACAATTTTGTACTTAGTTTTTTTTTACACATTTACATTTCAACAAGTCATAAATCACTTAATATTTACACTTAAGGGGCAATCTATATATCAAACTAAAGGTCTTAATGAGTACTGCTAGAATAATACACACCCCCCGAAAGAAAATATGAAGGGGCTATAAAACACAGAACAAACATTCAATATTGCAAAGTCCTATAAGATAACATAGGGGGCATAATTCACAAAAAGGATGTGCCCAGTGCATCCAAAACGCACTGGTGCATCCCTGACTTGCATCTAAAGGTGATTCAGAAAGGGGTTTCAATGTGCTGGCACAACCCTCATGCACCAATGCATCGCAGATGCACTGCACAATGCCAACAATGATATGCAGTGCATCTGGGGGGGCTGTGAAGGGGGCATGCCCATGTGTACTGGGCACAGCCCCATTCACAGCCCAATTCAGAGGTGCATCCCGGTGGTATGTCTGGGTATGCATCACCAATAGATAAGTTCAAAAAAACTAGACTTATGTGGGTGGCCACCCACAGGCAGGCTGCTGTACTGCAGACAGCAGCATTGCAGTGTGCACTCTGGCAATCCAATAACCCCCCCAACCAGCCCATAGCACTATACCACCTTTCACCCGTTAAGGCCACAGGGTATAGTGGAACCCCCCTCTCCACCCGTAGCAGCAACCCTAGTGCCATATATAACAATGCTTTGGTGGCATAGTGGACCCCCCTCCCAGGCCATAGCACCACATCCCTGAACATGCGGCATGCAGAGTCCCAGTCAGTATAGTAACCCCCCATCCTCAGCCAGACCACTGTGTAAGTGGTGCCATTCCTGATTCCCTGGTGGTCCAGTGGTCCCCCCACCCCCCACCCACTTAGGCATCCCCCACCCAACCCCAGGTTCAGTCCCATAATGGACCGTTGGGCAGCACAACCAACCCACACACCACCACAGCTGCCCAATGACTATGCTGTCTGAGCATGACAGTGTACAGTACCATTTGTAGCTCATTGGTAGACCATGTCAACCAGTGGGCTTGTAGCATGTACTGTAGGCTGTCATTCACAACTTTGTCATTCACAAAGTTGTGAATGACAGCCTAAAGTACACACAGCAAGCCCATTGGTCAACATGGTCTGCCAATGGGCTGCAAGTGGTGCTGTACACCATCATGCTCAGACACCATAGCTGGTGGGCAGCCATGGTGCTGTATGAGTGGGTTGTGTTGCCCACTGGCCCATTATGAGACTGGTCCTGGGGATGGGTGGTGGTGCCTAAGTGGGTGGGGGGTGTGGGGGGACCACTGGACCACCAGGGAACTGGGTATGGTGCCACTTATACAGCGGTAGGGCAGGGGATGGGGGGTTACTGAATGGGGGTCTGCGTGCCATATGTTCAGGGATGTGGTGCTACAGGCAGGGAGGGGGGTCCACTATGCCACCAGGGCATTGTTCTTTATGGCACAGGGGTTTCTGCTATGGGTAGGTTGGCCACTATGCCACTAGGGTGGGTACTGTGCTAAAGCAGCACTGTCAGTCCTGCAGGGTGCCCAGCACATTCTGCCAGATGCATCCCTGTGGAGAACATGCAAATGGGCCATAATGGCATGCAAATGGCCCCATTGTGCCTTGCATGCCTAATGGCCCTATTTGCATGTCCGTAACTGTGAATGACTGTTTTGGGTGCAGCGCATCCTGAGATGCGCTGCTCCATTGGGTTACCAGCCTGATGCGGGGATGCACCAGTGCAGCCTGGGTTGGGTGCAACTGTGGTATTCACAGAGGGGATGAGCAGGGGGCATTCACTTGTGCATCTTCTGTGAATACCACAGTTTGCACTCAGTGCACCTCCTCTGTGCTGGGGCAGCTGAGATGTGCCAAGCGCATCTCTTTTGTTAATCTTGCCCAGGAAGTTTAACAAGCCATAACTCCTTTTTCCCTGGTGTCTAATGGAACCCTCCCAACTCTCCATTCACCATCCCCATGATATATTTTTCTTTCCCTGGTATCTATTGGCACCCCCCATCCTCTGGTCACTGATCCTTAATGCTCTTGTCTTTCCCTGGTGTCTAGTACCCCACCTCTGATTGCTGTCCCTGTAATGTTTTCCTTTTTCCCTGGTGTCTAGATGCACCCCACCCGTGGATTGCTGTCCCTGTAATTTTGTTTTATTTCCTTGTTGTCTAGTGGCACCCCCACCATCTGATTGTCATCCCCATATTTTATGAATGTTTCCCTGGTTTCTAGTGGCACCCCCACCCTCTGATCACTGTCCATGTCATTTTGTTTTAAATTTCCCTTGTGTCTAGTGGCACCCCCACCCACTGATTGTCATCCCCATATTTGATTATAACCTGTAATAAAGAAAACCATACCTCCATGTCTTGTTTTTAAACCTGTAAAAAAGAAAATGGTCCCTTGCTGATCTGACCTCTCACCCCAACCTCCCACTGAGCACTCACCACCCCACCCCACACCGCACATGCACTCACTAACCTGAACATCTCCCAGGGCAATGATCCACTCTCCGATCAAAGATACATCTTGCTGTTGGAACTGCTGACTGCTATATGAGAAACTAAGCTAAGTGCGGTTCAATGTATTTCTTTCTTTTTGGGGGGGTCAGATAAGTTTTAAGACTAAATTGACTTCTGATTTTGTAGATCAGTTAGAAAATAGTCAGCTTTATCATCATATCCCATTTCTGGGCTGGCCTGGTGGCACTGAGGGCTGAGGAGCTGGATGCCACACCTCGCACCATGCTGGCAACCTCTGTTCAGGAGCAAGTGTGGGCTGCCAGGGTCAGCAGGGGAGGAGAAGGATTGAGCATCCCAGGGACAGCTCTCCTTCTCTGGGGAGGGAGGTTACCAGATGTCAGTGCATGCCTGGCCCCTAGTGGTGGCTGGGGGCTGGCACACTGACATGGCAGCTAGCAGGGGCAAGAGGTGGGCAGACACCTGATGGGATGCGTGTACGGGAACATGCTCAGTGCTGTGTTCTTGCACACTCTACCTCTGGGGATCATGCACCAAGAACAAGGAAGAGGGGCTTCTGGTCGGGCAGCATGAGCTTCCGTCCTCCATGGCACTGACTGTGAATGGTGTTTCCCCCAGTCTGGATCCTTTCCAGTAAGTTGAGTTTGGGGGGTCTCCTCACCACCCTGCCAGGGAGGCAAGCTATGGGGGATAATGGGGAAGTCAGTCTAATTGTGGGGATGCGGGCTGGGAGGACATTCAGGATGTACAGCTGACCAGGAGCCAAGGGGAGAAAGTAGAAGCAAAAAAAAAAAAATCCCATTTCTACCTATGGGTCTAGGAACCTAATTAAACTATACTACTCCATCATATTTTTACTTTCAATTTTAAATTTCCATTATTACTACTAAATAAAAGTTCTAGACACAATATAGTTAGAAAGTTATCCTTTGTTGAAAAGAAGTTACAAATAAATATTGTAAGAGCAAATAGTAACATAAAGGCCCAGATATTCAAAGGGGTTGCACCAGCGCAACCCCAGAAATGCACCCCAGTGCAATATTAATAAGAGAGACATGCTCAGCGCAAGTCCCGGGGCACCGGGGCGCAAAAATAATGTATGCGGTGCATCTCCAGAGGACGTGCCCATGCACATGCGACACATCCCGATATTCAGCCCGGGATGTGTGGCGCATATGCTGGCACAACCCTGAGATGTGCTGCACACTGGTGAACAATGCTGAGTCTGAAAATTAAGGCTCAAATGGGAGCCACCCACAGGCAGGCCACTGTAGTGCAAGGAGCAACACAGCAGCCACCAGCAGTGGGTGGCTCCCCTCCAAGAACACCATTGACAAGCACAAACATACCTCCCTGGTAGTCTAGTGGCACCCCCTCCCCTTCCTGTACTGGTGATCACCATAAAACAAACTATACCTATACCCTGGCAGTCCAGTGGTACCCCCTCCCTCCCCATAACAGCGATCACCATACAAAAACCTGTACATATTCCCTGGTAGTCTAGTGGCACCCCCAACCTTGCCCGTAGCTGTGATGGCCATAAAATGACATTTACTATTTCCTGGTAGCCTAGTGGTAACCCTCACCCGCCAGTATCCCCGATCACCAGTATGTGCCATGTAGATATTTAAAAAGTTGTGAAGTAAAATGCTTCACTGCCATGAGGAATGGAAGTCCCTTAGCCAGTTCATTTATTCGTTCCTCCTTTAGGACATCAAATATACTCAGGTTTGTGTGTGTGTGTGTGGCGGGGGGGGGGCACAATACTCCACTCGGGCTGTTGTTCAATTTTCAAAGCTTTATTAAAATCCTTTATTTTATATGCCCTGATGTTTTGCACTTATGTGCTTTTTCAAAGGGCTTCTTCTCTTTTAATTTTCTGCAAAAAAATGCATATCTTTAAGTATTTATCTCATTTGTTTAACATTCAATTTAAATTTATACATTTATATTCTTGTTAGTGATATACACACTTGCCACCGTGCTTTATTTTCACTGTCGATGAGCTCTGTTTATGTTATATATTTTTCTGGTGTGTAAAAAATCATATATTGCAAATAAAAATGCATATTCATCAATAGTGCTTATGTTCTGCTTTCCCTGCCTCAAATTTCTACTGCTATATGCCTGTTCACTTTTTGTACTCAGCATGCTGGAACCCTGCACCTAATCCACCTGTCCTGGTGATATTCTCATCAATAGTGGTAATATTTCCTCCAATGGTTGCTGCTTTGTGCCTACCCCCCCATAGAGTAGTATTTGAAGAATAAAGCAGTTTAAACACACAATAAAAAATAAATACAAGCAGTAAACTCAGTCAAGTGTAAAATTCATCCCAACACCTTGTGGCAAAAAAGAATAGATACAAGGTTAAAACATTTTAATGAGCAGTTCATCTAAAATTTGCAGTCCCAGCATGGCCCGATCGTAACAAGGGTTGCTTAGCAACCATGAGCAAAGTCCTTGAGGACTAGACTCTCGTGAGTAAGAACATGCGATACGATCGGGCCAAGAGGTTTTCAGCATAAAAGGCACCCTATCGCACACAAGCAGGAGCACCTGCATGAAGAACAGGAGTTGCCAGGAAGTGAAGGCGAGATGCCAATAACACGGTAGGAAAACAAGACTAAAAACTAGTTTAAATGATACAGTGAGTGAAGTTACAAGGGCTTGGAATCTTAAGGAACTTAAAGAGTTTCATTTGGTACACAGGTAAAGGCAAAAACCTCAAGTCACTGCACGAACAAAACGAGCAACCAGGAAGTAAAGGCGAGCCACCTGAACACGGTACAAAAGTGACTTTTAGCACTTAAAAGATAGCTAATAGAGAAGCAATACCACCTATAAAATATAAAGTACCAACAGGGTCACATTTTACATATGGGTACTGAGAGAAATACCGAGTAGAAACTCGGACACCGAAAACAAGATGTTTTGAACAGTTCAATGAACTGCAGAGGTGAAAAACATACGCATTAGTGTTTTAAAAAATCATAGGAAAAGCAGCATGCAGCAATAGGGGTATATGCAGTGAATAATATCAAGTACTTGAATCATGTATCTTGTATACAAGTGGGAAAAACAGAAAGAACAAGAGAAAAAGCCAATATAGAAGGCAGAAAAGGCAACTAAGTTTTAAACTAAGGTATGAACTTTTATACAAATATGTAAACAATACCAATAAAGCAAGAAGTGGTAAAATGAACAGCTTGCAGGGACAAAGCAGCAACAACTGGAGGAAATATTACCATTTTTGAGGAGAAAAAAGCCAGGATAGGTGGAGTAGGTGCAGGGTTCCAGCATGCTGAGTACAAAAAGTGGAACAGGCATATAACAGTAGAAATTTGAGGCAGGGAAAGCAGAACATAAGCACTACTGATGAATATGCATGAATATGCATTTTTATTTGCAATATATGATTGTTTACAGACCAGAAAAAGATGTAACATAAAGAGAGCTCATTGATAGTGAAAATAAAGCACGGTGGTAAGTGTGTATATCACTAACAAGAATATAAATGTATAAATTTAAATTGAATGTTAAACAAATGAAATAAGTACTTAAAGATATGAATTTTTTTGCAGAAAATTAAAAGAGAAGAAGCCCTTTGAAAAAGCACATAAGTGTGAAACATCAGGGCAAATAAAATAAAGGATTTTAATAAAGCTTTGAAAATTTGAACAACAGCCCAAGTGGAGTATTGTGTCCCCCGCCCCCACACACAAGCCTGACCATGTAGATATTTCCCTGGTGGCCCAGTGGCACCCCACCCCCACCAGCATCCCACCATCATTGGCGGGCAGCTACAATCCTGCCCACTTACCACCTGGCTGCCCGCCAAATGACAGCTTACAGTAGCAGCTGTAAGCTGGGCTAGCAGCACATGCTGTAATAGTCATTCACAAATATGTGAATAAAGTCATTTATTCACATATTTGTGACAGACTATTACAGTATATGCTGCAAGCCCATTGGTCCACAGTGTGGACCAATGGGCTTACAGCTACTACTGTAAGATGTCATTCAGTGGGCAGCCATGGTAAGTGTGGTGGGATTGCAGCTGTCCGCTGATGATGGAGGGGGTGCTGGGTGGGCTAGGTGTCCTGTTTGGTGGGGGGTGTGGGGCACCATTGGTGCACCAGGGAAATATGTACATGGCACATACTGGCGATCGGGGATACGGGCAGGGTGGGGGTTACCACTAGGCTACCATGGAATACTAAATGTCATTTTATGGCCATTGTAGCTATGGATGGGGTGGGGGTGCCACTAGACTACCAGGGAGGGAGTACATATATGTTTAATGGTGACTGGTGCATCAGGAGGCAGGGAGGTACCACTGGAGTTGCAGGGAATATATACAGGTTTTTGTATGGTGCTTGCTGCTACTGGGAGGGAAGGGGGTACCATTGGACTGCCAGAATATAGGTACAGTTTGATTTATGGTGATAATCACTACAGGGAGGGAAGGGGTGCCACTAGACTACCAGGGAGGGATTAAACATATATTTAATGGTGATTGGTGCATTGAGAGGGAAGGGAGGTACCACTGAATTGCCAGGGATTGTAATCCATTCATATCTGGTGATCATGGCTATGGGGAGGGGGGGTTATCACTAGACATCCTCTGGGGGCACCGCATGCTGTGCAGGGCATCAGGTGCAAGTCACTGGCCTACTCTGGACAACACATGCAAAAGGGGCCATAATGGCATGAATATGACACCATTTGCACCTTGCATACCTTATGGCCTCATTTGCATACTGCTGGCTGAATATCAGGAATTTGCACACAGGCTAACTCTGTTGTGCTGGTGCAGTTCCTATTCCTGGTATTCAGCCCTGTATGGGAAGGATGCACCAGCGCATCATATTTGCGCGGTGCACAGTGCCTGATATATTCAAAGGAGATACGCCATTGCTTATCTCCTTTGAATATATCCCTGGTTCTCACCAGTGCAACACAGTTGTGCTACGCCACCACATGTGCCATTGCCAGGTGCTACTCTGAATATCGGGGCCCAAATGTGTAACATTCAGGTGTTATTTAGTACCATCTGGAATGGGATCCAAATTTTATCAAATATATGACTGCATAAACTGCTCCCCTCTAAGGGTATTGACTAATGACTACATAAACTGGTACATTGTCCTATGCGGAACTTCTTGTGTGCACTTAAAGCATTTACCACCCCACATCTATCTGCCTTCACTGCTGTATTCTGTAATGTAATGTATCTACTGCTCTCTTCCACAGAAACTGTATGCTATCTTTATACCCTGTATGATATGTCCTACACTGTACTGTTGTATCCAGTAATGTAATGTACCTACTGCCCTCTGCAGCTACAAATGCATACTGTCTTTATAATCCTGTATGATATGTCCTACACTGTATTACCTGCCTGTATGTGCAAAATTATATGTAACTAATCCTGGGTCGCCCCTGAAAAAGGGACCTACGGGGCCCAGTGGGCTTACCCGGTTAACAAAATTTAATAAATAATAAATAAATAAATAAATATATTTTTTAATTTTATAAATATAATGTATTTTTTCTAATTTGACAATATCTTTAATATAATGCAGCCAAGTTTCATATACAGGTGGGGTAGTGTCTTTCTATTTTATTAAGATCCATTTACTGGCAACAATTATAGGTATTGTAATAAAGGTTATTTGATCTGAATTACATATCTGACAGTTTTCTGGGATCGTTAGGAGTGTTAACATTGGTAAGACATTTATAGTTATCTGTAGTTCTTTTGAAATATTTTGAATGACCTTTGACCAGAAGTTTGTTAAGTAAGGACAATTGTGTATCATATGTATTAAGGTTCCTGATGTACGTGCACATCTTGGGCACATTGGTGTTATACAGTTTATTTTATTTAGTCTGGCAGGAGTGTAATAAGTTCTAAAAAATGTATTATATTGAATTTGTTGTAGTTTTGAGGTTTTTACTCCTAGTATAAGTACTTTTAATATTGTTTGCCAAATGTCATCTGTGAGTTGAATTCCTAGTTCTTACAACCATTTGTTCTCTAATTTAATTAAGTCTGGGCTGGTTTCATTAATAATACAGTAGTAGATTACTGATATTATTTTAGTATTTTCTTTTTTATTAAGGATTGTTTGTGAAATTGGAGAGCATTGTAGGCAAGTTAATGTTCCATTAATTTTGTGTACAAAGTTTCTGATCTCCAAGTATCAGAAAAAAAATTAATTGTGGCAACTTATATTGATTCTTAAGTTGTTCAAAGGACTTAAAAGTATTATTTTCATAAGGTTGACTTATTTCGTATAGGCCATTGTTTTTCATATTTGGAAAGCTTTCTGTACAGTTCAGGGAAGAAGAAAATAGTTATTACTAACTAGGGAATAAAGATTAATCATTATAGTGTACTTTATTATTTTATGTGCTTTACTGCAACTCTCTATTGTGGTTTGAGCTGTGGTGTTTATTATCATCTTATTTTTTGATAATAACCAGAGAATAGTAAGTATTTACGCTTAGGATATGGATGTAAATCCTGTTCCATAGTATAAGATATCAGTTCTGATTTGGGTTCAGGTAACCATGTCCATATAGTACTAATTTTTGATGCAAGATAATATATTTGGAAATCCAGTAAGGTCAACCTCCTTTATTTTTAGGTAATATAAGTTTGTTATAAACAGTGTTTTTTTTTTTTAATTTTCCTTAGAAAATGGGCAAGACACTGGGAGTTTTCTCACTGGCTGAGAGCCACAGCAGGGGGGTACATTAAGTTTTTATTGATGCCCTGTGTAAAAGAAGTGCCAATTTGGGGGGCTCCAATACTTAGGCAATATTTGGGACACCTGGAATGTTTAAACTGACTAGCCAACATATATTTTCTCTCACTTAGTTAGAGAAATGCTTGGTGTATTGGTGAATTGCCAAGCCCCCCATCTATCTTTCTTTAATTTGAATAAATGTAAACAGTGTCCACACATTTGTTAAAAAACAAAAGAATCATTGAAAGACAAGGGAAACCATCAATCCCATCATCTTCAGGTCACTGTGGGTTTCAGAAGGGCAGCACGAGCCTCTCCACAGCAACAAAACACGCAAGTGCTTCTTGCCCATGCTGCCTGCCATGGCTGCTCTCCTACACCATCAAAACCACTGGCAAGCCCTGTAAACAGCTAAGCAGTACTTACTCAGTGATCTTCCTTGCCAGCTCAGTCTCAAAGAACACCTGGTAACTGCTCTGGCTACATTCATCCTGGTCCACTGGGAGTGGAGCATGGTATGAGGGAACATGGAACAACTTCAGAGGAAAAAAATGGCACAAGTGTTAAAAACAGCCTGCTTTGATTGGAGAAAGGAGTATCAATTATTGTTAAAGGTAAAGTGATCAATTTTTTAAAACCCACTTGTATATCATTTAATACAGGCAAATCATTTTCCTGAAATAATTGTTCTACTTTATTGAATATAATTATTCCAAGGTAATTTAATGTTTATTCCATTCTGCAGGGCAATTTATGGGTATTTGTGAAACTTGGGTATCATCCAATTGTAAAATAATGGTTTTGCTCCAATTAATTCTGTATCCCGAGGCTTTACCAAATAGTTCTGATACAGCAATGAATTCCTTTACTGATTTATTTGGTTCAGTAAGGTATAGTAGTGTGTCGTCCTCATACAAGCTAATTTTGTGAATGGTATTACTAACTTTAATCTCTATGATAACCAGATTTTTTTATGAATTGCTATGGCAAATGGGTCTATTATTAATGCAAATATAGGGGTGGGATAATGGACAGCCTTGCCTGGTTCCCCTGGATAATAGTATATTTTTTGAGATATCATTATTAGTATTAATTGTTGCAGTTAGGTTGGTGTAAATCAAATTAATCCAGTTTGAGAACTGGGCTTTGCATCCTTCTTCTTGCATTACTAATTTAATGTATTGCCATTCAACACTGTCACAAGCTTTCTTGGTGTCAATGGCCAAAAGAATGGCATCAGGGTTTTTCTTATCTGTAATAATATTTATGGGTCTACTAATATTTTCTGTAATGTGTCACCTTTTTAAGAAGCCATTTTGGCCATGTGAAATGATACAGGGCACTGTCTGTTCCAGTCTAAGGGTTAATATTTTTGTAAATAGCTTGTAGTCAGCATTAAGTAAGGATATTGGTCTGTATAATGAGTATTCTGTTTTATCGTTTCCTTTTTTATGAAATACATGTATAGTTGCTTCCCTAAAAGATTTTTGTATATAGTGTAATGTATTAAATAAATTAAATAGTGTGGTAAGTTTAGGCGCTAGTGTAGCATTTAACAATTTATATATTTCCTTAGTGATACAATCTGGGCCTGGATCTTTGCCGTTTGGTAGTGTATGGATCACATTTTCTAATTCTAAGATTGTAAATGGAGTCTCTAACGTATCTAATAAAGTTTCAGGTAGTTTTGGGGCATTTATAGTATGCAACAAATATATTCAGCCATGGTTAGTTTGGTAATAGTTGTGTTGTATATAGGTTCTGATAAAATTTGGCAAATTGTTGGTTAATCTTTGAGGGATTCATTTTAATGTTTCCATTTTCATCTTTTATTTTGGTAATTATATTGTTTTCTTGCCCTTTTTTCAGTTGCCATGTTAGAAATTTACGTGGCTTATCTGACATGAAATGATATTTAGAGCATGTCTGAAGTATTTGATGTTCTGCTCTTTCTGTTATTATTATATTATGTTTCAGTTTTTAATGATTTTTTATAGATCTCTGAATCTAGTGTGTTGTTCTAAATATAACATATCCCTTTCTAATTGGTTTTCTTTGGTAGGCCATTTTTGGTTTCTATGTATGGTTCTTGATTGTAACCATGCTTTAAATGCATCCCAGACTATTAATGGAGAATTGATAGTGCTGTTATTTTGCTGAAAAAAGATTTCAATTTCATTTTTAAGATGCAATAAGGTATTAGGGTCCTTTAATATGGAAGGATCTAGATTATATTTTAATTTTGTCTCAGATTTTTTGATTGTTAGTAAGAGTTATTATACATGGAGAATGAGCTGATATAATAATGCCTGGATAACAGGCTTCCTTAAATAAATAATTACAATTTCAGGTATCAGAAAAAAATCTATGCGTGTGTACAATTGGTGAGATGTTGAGAAAAATGACAATGTACTTTCATCAATATGGGTTTCTCACCAGGGGTCTGTTAATTTTAAGTCCTGTTTAAAGTCTTGAATTACTTTAATTGCTTATTTGTGGAATCTACCTATGCCAATCAAAATTTGTTCTTTTCAGAGAGCACAATATTAAAATCATCTCCTATCAAATGTGAACTGTGATGAGATGTTAATTGCAAAAATAATTCTGTATAGAATTGGGGGTTGTTTTCATTTGGCCCATATATAGTTGGAATTGTATACTTTCAGTCAAGAATGTGTATAGCTGCAATTATATACCTTCCATGAGGATCTGTAGTTGTTCTTTTAATAATTGGGTTTAGTTTATTCTTTAAAAAAAATAGCTAGCAACACCTCTGGGGTTGTAACTGTATGATGAGTATAGATCTGTGCCCAACTGTTTTGGAACCATTCAAAAATTCCTGTTTCCTAAAGTGGGTTTCTTGTAAAGTTAGACAATTTACATGTTTCCATATATTTTATTACGTTATTTACTTTGATTCTATTTTTGATCCCTTTCATAGTCCAAATGGTACATCTTATGTATGTATGATTCCATATTAATTGTTTTGCTATAAGTCCTTTAAAGATCTTCTGTATAACATCATTTCTTTTCTTTCTATATTCTTGACATAAATTAATTGTTCCTAAATCCTTTTTATTTAGAGAATATTTGACAAAAGTAGTTTTTTGTGTTTGTTTCCCTTTTTGCTTTCCTCTTTTTTACTATTTCTTCATAGTGCATTTTCAGTTGTAGAGTAGCAATGGTAATGACAGTGAATAAATATATCCCTTTCCCCACTCATGTGCCCTCTCATCCTTGTGCAAAAGCATTTATTGCTTTTACATCTCCCATCCAAATTAACAGAGATCACCTGCTTTGTCATCTCTCACACCTTAACTCAAGTCCCAACATTCTATTCTAAATTATGCAGGTAGCCCTTACCATGCCCATGGTGTATATGAAAGAGTGAAAGTGTACTGGGGGAAAGAGAGATCGGTAAAAACTAAAATAAAATAGTAGTAATGTAATAAAAAAAATATATATATAATTTTTATTTAACTTTATGCTTCCTCTTTCCATTTCATTTTCTTACACATCCCCATTACCTTTTTCTTTTCTCCCCTTTCCCTTTCTGACACTTATTATTATGTCATATTTTTATTTTATTAGTGCAGATATGTATTTACAGTATACTTCCCCTTTTCCCATTTTCTTTCTTCCTTCTTCCCTTTCTTCCTTTCCCTTCCCTTTGCTTCCCCTGCCCCTTTCGCCTCACCCTCATTTTCTCCATCTTGTATCACTTTCCTGTTCCTTTGACTTTTTCAGCCTTCCCCTTACAACCATAATTTTTTTCCTTTCATCTCCCCTTCCCATTTCACCTTTTCTATGACCTTTCCTTTACAGTTCTGATGAAGTTTATAGCAGTATTGCTAGAAACTTTTCAGTGTTGTTTCTCTATTCTTTTTCCTCTGGTGTCTGAGTTTCATCCAGTTCATTGTGAGATGTTGTGGGGTAGGGTTTTTTGCCTGTAGTAATCAGTTTGTGATTTTTTTTTTCTGTGAGATATCTTTGTAGTAATTTTCAAAAGCTTTATTTACCTCTTCCAGATCATCAAAAGTTTGAAGTCTGCCATGTATTACAAATCTAATTTTTGCTGGGTAGGTCATAGAGAATGTATTGCCCCTTTTAAACAGTTTTTGTTTTAATGGATTGAATCACTTATGTCTTGTGACCATTTCTGTGGATAGAGCAGGGTACACGCTAAAATAATTCTCAAATTTGAGCCACTTCTGTATCCAAGCTTGTTGTAGAATAAATTCTTTATTCTGATAATGATGGGATTTAATAAAAAAAAGTATGTGGGAAGGTATTGCTTATTCCTGTTCTGGCTCCCCCTTAATAGGCCCGGTCTAATTGTATTTTGTCTTGTGGGTATTCTCTTCCTACTGCTATTGTTAAACATTTCTCAAAAAATACTAAAGGATCTCCAGCACCCTCTATACCCTCTGGTAATCTTGTAATCCTTAGATTTCCTCATTGAGATCTATCCTCTTATTCTGTCACTTTTTGTAGTAGAATTTGTAGCTGTTTATCATGTATTATTTGTACCTTTATCAGTGGAGCCATGTTATATTCTAGCTTTGAGATCCCATTTTTGATTTCATCTGTGTGAAGGGACAGGGATTCAAACTTCTCATAGAGAGTCATTGACTTCTTTAACTGCCTTTTTAATGTCTCCTAGTGCTTCTATTATATCCTGCCTTGGTGCATTCATTGCCCCAAATAAGTCTTGTGACTGTGGTTGAAGGTTAATATTAGAGAGCCTTGCCTCTGGTAAGTTTTCTGCCTGAATGACCTGCTTTTCTATAGCACCTGAGTGGCTTGTATCTGTAGTAATCAGATAATGATTTTGTTTCCAGCTCAGCCCTGGTACTTCGACTGGGAGTCTGTTATTTTACCATTTTGTCCTCCATACTGTCTCCTTTTTCATTGCTTGTGGCATTTTCTTTAATCAGATTTGCACTTGTGTCTGATGTTTCTAGATTTTTAGCCTGATGTTTTTTGGGAGGCATCTCCACTGCTTTAGCTTTCTGCTCTCTAGGTTTTTCTTCTCCCTGTTCCTTCCTGCTAATTAAATAATTTAAAATATTACCTTCCATTAAAAAATACATCCTCCTCCTCTGTGGTGTTTCAGGCAATGGAGATTGTGGAGCTGAACTGACTGTTAGGAGATTACGTAATCTTGGAGAAAGTAAACTTGAAGAGCCTGCAGTATCCATCATGGCTTTTTGGTGTCTTTTTTCAAGAAAATGCCCAAAAGTGATATCTTTCACCTGATGCACAGTTTTTGACATACCACAAATTACTTCACAGGAAGAGTGGCACCTTATCAGCTACGGGGTCAGGATTTAATTTACACTATTACAGGCTACCTGTATTGTTTCTTTCTTAGCTTTGTTTCCTACTCATGCTGGTTACTTGGAGTGGTGTTGTAAGCAGATTGCCATCTTGGAAAGTAACATCACTTCCCCCTAAGAAAATTGTATCATGGTTCTATGTATTTCAATGGAGTTTTGAACTCTGATTCGTAACTGTCAAGTTTGCAAATTTTCACCCCAAATTTTCAATATGGCCTTTTTTTGGCAGTGGAACTTTGCAAATCAAGCCCTAATGTCCACCCCATTCCATGAGCAAGCAACATCACACATGATCTCCTTTCTTCAGGCAGGGCCCATGGGGGGGGAAGGGGAGCACTGGGTTGACAACTCTTAAGGAAGGCTCCATCACTAATTCACTAAGGCTCCAGAAACCCAAACCTCTAACATTTTTTAATTTTGCTGCTTGCTGGGTGGGGATTGTTAGGGTGGGAACCCTAATGCCACATTTCCTTTCTTTCATGATGTTAAGTTACACTAACTAGTGCATTAATGCAGTTTTGCAAAGCATTTCCTTACTTTTTTAAATAGTATAATTGAATTCTCATTTGCCTGAGGGAGCACAGGGCCCACTGGGCCCTGTGCTCCCATCCCTCCATAGGTGCATACATGTATGTTGCTCTGTGTGTGTGTGTGTGTGTGTGTGTGTGTGTGGACATACTGGCCCAGATATTCAAACTGCACCAGGCTGTGGCACAAGCTTGGTGCAGTTCAACTCGGCTGCGCAGCGGTGTGGACTGGGCGATATTCAACGGAGCTGCGCCATGGCTCAGCAGTGCTGAATATTGCACCCTGGCCACCCACAGTGTGCACGGCACAGTGGCACTGCACCAGCGCAAGTGGCCAGAGTGGAGCATGGGGATGCGCTAGCACAAGTTCCATTGTGCTATGCACAACAACCACGATATTCAAAACTTGACATGCAATGGGGCCATAAAGTATGCAAGGCACAAATGGAGCCATTTGCATGTCATTATGGCCCCATTTGCATGCAGGTGCACCAATCCCCAATGACTTGCACCTGGCGCCCTGCCAGGCAGCAGCCATCGGGGACTGACGCCCCCTACAGCCGGCAATGTGCTCCACAGCCCGATCATGGGCATTTGTATTAAAAAATAGAACTATGTCCAATATCCCTGGTGGTCCAGTGGACCGCTGTCTGCCCAATCGTGGGCATTTGTATAATAATAAAGATTAATCTGTCCAATATCCCTGGTGGTCCAGTGGACTGCTATCTGCCCGATCACAGGCATTTGTGTTATAATAAAGATTAATCTGTCCAATATCCCTGGTGGTCCAGTGGACCGCTGCCCAACCAATCACGGGCTAAGTAATAAAATTATAGCCCAATATCCCTGGTGGTCCAGTGGACCCCCCACCTTACCCCACAGAATCCCTGCCCCAATCCCCAGTCAGCTGGTGGGCAGCAGCACCACCACCACCTGCCACCCATGCCAGCTGACTGACTTTACCGTTGATAGGGCTGTATGCCCATTGGTTCACAGCATGAGCCAATGGGTGTGCAGACCATACCATACCATACTATACCTTCCAGATATGTGAATGATTCATTCACATATCTGGAATGTGTAGTACAGTACATGCTGCACACCCATTGGCTCACACTGTGAACCAATGGGTGTACAGCCCTACCGATGGTGTTAGTTGGCGGGTGGCGGGGCGGGAGGCAGGTGGAGTGCTGCCGACTGCTGGCTGACCGGGGGGAGCGGGTTGATGGGATTCAGTGGATGGGTTGGGTGGGGGATCCACTGGACCACCAGGGATATTGGGGATATCATTGTATTACTTAGCCCATGATCAAGCGGGCAGGTCCACTGGACCACCAGGGATATTGAGGCTATTATTGTATTACTTAGCCCATGATCAGGCTTGCAGCAGTCCACTGCACCACCAAGGATATTGGACAGCAGTCATTTTTGTTTACAAATGCCCATGATTGGGCATGGGGTGGCGCCACCAGGTGCAGCTGGAGCTTGGGTGGCCACCCACAGTTGGTAGTTGCCATGTTGCACCCTGCAATGAGGCAGCTCACCTGTGGGTGACCATCAGTTGTTCCTTTTTTTTTTGGATCAACTTTGTGCTGGCACAGGTAGGGGTTACGCATGCATGGCTCTGCACATCCCGGGCTGAATATCGGGCTGTGCAGGGTATGCATGGGCACACCCCTGCACCTGCATACATTGCTGATGTGCTCCAGCGCTGGGATTTGTCCCGCGCACTTTCCCTTTTGAATGTCGTGCCAGGGCGATCAGTGGGTTGCATAGCACAACTGTTAATCTCATATGCAACCGCTTTGAATATCTGGGTCACTGACACATTTTATTTTTCAGTTATAACAATTTACCCCAGTTAGAACACAAAGAATGCTGGGTCAGCCAAAATCTTAATATGAAGAAAGCAAATTTATGGTACAAAAAAAATTCAAAAAGCTTTAAACAGTAGTCATGCAAAATACACAATGGTTTGTAGAGGGATTACGCATTTATCCATATGTCTGAGTATAAGGCCTTTATTATGCCTGCTTTTGCCACTCCGAGTTATTTTATGGATAAATGTATTGCTGCACCGTAACCTATGAATGAGCACTCTAAGTTCATCTAAACCGGTTTCAGTATTCAATGATTAAATAACTTCCCAAGGCATTTGGCTTCAAGTATTAAATTTAAACAAATTAAACTTCACTCCTTCAAAGAGCATAGGCTATTTTGGCACATTATTTTTATCAGGTATCCATTTATTTTATAACATCAAGGGTGCATCATTTGAAAATAAAATATCTGTTAGCAAAACCATCCCCTATTACTGAGGTTCTCCACATTTTATGAATGGTGAAGAAAACCTGGCAACTGAAAGCTATACAATACTTTCATGCAGATATAAAGGTGAGAGTATGGACAGTTAAAGGATATCAAGTCAGTTATGAAGTGTCACATTTTTTCTGCTATTTTCTGTTTAATGCAAAAAGGTTTTTGCATGCAGATGCATGGAAAATCTCCCCCTCTCCCCCTGCAACTAAAACTTAAACAGTGTTAGTGCGTTTATTCAAAAATTAAGGGAAGAGTATGGTGGCTGAGTGATAGCTCAGAAAATATTTTGCAAGAAATAAAGTTTTTTTGTTTTAATTATAACAATCCAGAAACTACATGACTCATTAATAATAGCCACACAAGATTGTTGTTGAAGTTCTGAACCATTGGGTTTCCAGCATTTTTTGTGCATGATACACCATGTCCATAACTGTTTCCCCTGACAAATTTTTTTTCTGGTATTGAGACGTTTGAACTGGTAACTTTTGGATTTTTCACTGAGCCACCTTATTTTACAAATCCCAGCAAGTGCTCCATTGTATCTGATTGCTGGAGAGTATACGTTTACAGACAAGTTGTTCCTCAGTACACTGAAGCCATTTAAGACTTAACACTATCTACGATCTTGTATGGTTATTATTAATGAGTCAAATAGTTTCTGGCTTGTTATACATTTCTGAGTTATCACTCAGCCACCACACTCTCCCCTTTATTTTTGAATGAATAAGCTAGCACCATTTAGGCTTTAGATGCTTGGTTGGTGGTGGTGGTGGGGGGGTCATTTCCATGCATCTGCACACCAAAAACCTTTTGCATTAATTTGAAAATAACAGAAAAAGTGTGACACTTTGTACTTGACTTGATATTTTTTTAATTGTCCATACTCTCCCTTTTATTTCTGCATGAACGCACTGTATAGCTTTCAGTTCCCGGGGAGTCCCATGAATCTACAAGTTGGATTTTCTTCTCTTTCTACATGCTAGTCTATTTATGCATTACAGCAACAACAGTTAATAATGGAATCACTTCTCTCACTTAAAATGGTCTCTAGTGGTCCCCCAACCTCAGAAAACCATCCCTGAGATTTTTATAAACCTGCCACCCCAACCTTCCACTCAGCACTCACCACCCCACATCCTTAGTACACTCCCCACACACCCTCACTCACCTGAACAGATCCCAGGAGGAAGACCACTCTGCGATGAAAGACACGTCTCTCTGCTGAAACTGGCAAATGTGATCTCAAAACTAAGGTAAGTGAAGTTCAATTTATTTCAATGGGGATTGGAACTTTGATGCATGACTTTGACAGTTTTGCATATTTGCACCTCACATTTTCAACATGGCCTTTGTGGGACCCCACCTCATGACCAGCGGTGATGGAATTATGCAAATCTGGCCCAAAAGGCATTTTCATGGTTGCTTGGCAAAATCACCTTTCAGGCAGGATTTGAAAATTATCACTGACCTTGTTCATCAGGTAGTATCATAAGATGGCTATGTTGAAAATGTTGGGTAAAAATATGTAACAATAGCAAAGTTACAGTATGAGTGTATGCTGACATTTTGTAACACACACTCATAACTTTGGTGATTTTCACCATTTTGACTCTAAATTTGCAACATATCCATTTGTTCTTATTACCTCAAGAGTGTGACAACTGTAATTTTTATAATCTTGCCCAAAATGTGTTTTCACATCTGTGGTGCAGAATGATGTAGTTGCTGTGTAAAACCACCTTTAGGGCAGATTTTGAAAATCTTTACCAACCTTGTTCATGAGGTGGGGTCATAAGAAGGCTATGTTGAAAATTTGAAGTCAAAATATTTACAAATGGCAAAGTTATGACCATACTGTATGTTGAAATGTTGCAACACACACTCAAGCTTTTGGTAATTTTCCCTGTTTTGACCCCAGATGTTCCATATAGCAATTTATTCATATCACCTCATGAATTTGACAACTGTTATTTTCCAGATCCTGGCCAAAATGTGTTTTTGCACCTCTGGCATGGAATAACGTTGCCACTGCACAAAATCCCCTTTCAGGCAGGTTTTGAACATTTTCTCCAGCCTTGTTCATGAGAAGGCTATGTTGAACATTTAAGGTCAAAATATTACAACACAAGAACATTATGAGCATGCATTGAAATTTTCCAATGCACACTCATAACTTTGGTACTTTTAAGCGGACAATGTCCATTTAAAGCAGCACAGCAGCCATGTTGACTCTGGCCAGAGTTTGTTTCCTCTATGGTCAGCAGCAGCAGCCTCATCAGGAAAATACAAAAACATTCATCTCTTTCTTCTCAGAGAGAGGATCAAAGTAATGTTAATTAATCTGAATCTATGGTACTGGATAAAGTAGATATAACAGCTGATAATATATATACTGGAAAGCAATCAATGTGCAGTCAGTTTTGATATCACTGAGCCACCACTGTATTAAGCCTTTGCTCAATTGGAAGAGGGTACTAAGGTCAAGATGAGACATCTATATAACACAGTGTACTCCAGTGCAAAAAAATCTGTGCCCTTTCTTGGACAGGGAGTGACTATGCGACTTACAAGAGAAAAATGGGATTACGCTTGGTACTAATTATACCAATAATAATTGAGCAAGAGACTTTTCTACTGCTATATCTGTTATTTTATCCAGAATCCAGATGCAGACTCTTCAGAATGCTAAATCTGTAACAGTTTTTGCTGATGGCAGTACTGATACCAGCATAACTGAGTGGGAAAATTTTTTCTGCATTTTGCGGATCCTACTTAAAACAGGGGTGTACATGATGATCCAAGCTGTACCCTTGGAATATAGACATGCAGAAGGCATCTTTAATGTAGTACCAACTGCATTAGACTCAGTACATCTTCATCTCGCTAACCTCAAAAATGTGAACAATTCAGGGCCACTTATTTCTGCTGATTTTCATGGGGCAAGTGTTATGAGTGAAAGAGGTGGAATCATTCCAAAGTTACAGGAACATTGTCTGCACATCATAGCCATGCACATCATTGCCCATAAGCTGGAGCTGGCAGTTCTTGGTGCAATGGAAAAAAAATCTCTTTATATCTAAGCTTGAAAATACTCTCAAGGGGATATATAAATTCTACCATTATAGTCCCACAAAAAATGAGAGAGCTTCAAGAAATTGCAAATGTCATAGATACCAGTTTGACTCACTTTAATGCACTTAAACAGTTGAGATAGCTTGCCAGTAGAGCATGTTCAGTCCATGCAGTTCAGGTGAACCTACCTACAGTAGCACAACTCCTGGAACATGTACTTCATCTGGTGATGATGGTTCAAAATCAAAGGCACCCTTAAGAGTTGCACAGAGTGTACCATTTGTAAAATCTCTTTATATCTTTATATCTCTCAAGACCAATAATGAAGAATGTGTCACTGTAGTTTCAAAGAGATGACTTACTAATTCTGGAAGTTCCACAGCTTGTCAAGACCTGCCTACTTCAGCAGATGGAACTCGAATCAAAGCCAGGGAAATACATCACAGCTTTTCTACGCTATTACAAACCTCAGTACAAATGTATGGTCTATGTAGTTTCAAAGAGAGGAGGTGAGGAGAAGACTGTTCCTTTCATATTCAGAGGCAACTGCCCAGAAATCAGTTTTGGAACAGATGCCTGATTGCAGAGCTTAGTAGATGCAGCAAGAACTTTCATAAATGAGAGATTTCAAAATTTCTCAGAGGTGCCTCTCATATGGTTCACTTGTCTGGATTTTCAGCAGTTTGATCTCCTAAGAGAACGACTCCTGATTTTCAGCAGTTTGATCTCCTAAGAGAATAACTTGTGGAGTTAGGGACACTGAACTGGCTAATTTGACTGAGTACTTTGATTTTGTCACTCGAGCAATAGGAAAACACAAAAATGGAATATGCTGCATTTAATGCACTACTGAAATCTGCAGTTGACAAACCCTACTTGCAGGTCTATACAAGACTGCAAAGAGAAAAAAACACCCCGGATTGTTCACAATCTTGAGTTAGTCGAAATACTACTGGCTAAGAGTGTATTAACTGCAAAATGTGACAGAGTTTTTTCAATTCAGAACCTCATAAAAACAAAATAAGGACACGGCTGGCTGATGATACACTCCAGTCTCTCCTGCAAATAACAGTAGAGGGTCTGGAGCTACATGACTTATCAACCACTGGCTGCTCTCTGGTCCAGGCACTAAACATGTTCATGGACATGCTGATGCTACAACTACTGCTGCTTCTGCTTCTACATCTCCTGCTAGTACTCCTGCTGCATCATAATCCTTAGTCCTATTCTTGATTATAGTTCTTCCATGTTCTCATTGTTCTAATTCTATCTAATGTTTCACTTTTTCTGGCAGTTGACTCAGACTGACTCAGCCTGTAGTAATAGAATGTAAACTACATTATTTTTCCTGTTTCACGAAGTCCTACATCTGCATAGTATTACAGTAAAAGTCACTTAGTCGGGATGGACTGGTGGCAAGCTTTTCATCCTGATTAAGAGATCATCCCAATTATCAGAATAAGGATTTTGTCTTTGGCTCCCTCTTCCAAAATGCTGAGAGCCATTCCTATTAACTGTGAAACATGAGACAGGGCTTTCAGCTTTTGGTGTTCTGTTCCTGTACAGTATGTGATCCTGCTCCCTTTATTTAATCTAAGTGTAAGCTACAAATATTTCACTCTATTTTTTCGAGGTCAAAGTCAGCCAGTTGTTGAGATCAGCACAACTTACTCTCACACTCATCATGGTTTACACAGCACTGCTGCAAGTGTTCAGTTAGTAATTAATGATTAGCTGCTAGGTGAATCAAAGTCAGCCAGTGGTTCAGATCAGCACAACTCACTCTCACGCTCATCACTGATTACACAGCACTACTGTAAGTGTTCAGTCAGTGAATAGCTGCTAGGTGGATTTGACAAATGGCAACAACAACAACCAAAAAAGAAAAGTGGCAGGGAACTCACATATACGTCCTGATCACTGAGCACATTCTCCTCCAACTGCATTCCTCTACATGCCTGAATGTGAAGCTTGAAGTTCTCGCGCTCTCTCTCTTTCTCTTCCCCTACAAGCTGCAAGTTTCATCTCTCTTTCACACCTCACTACAGTAACTTGTTAACTCATTCGGCACCTCATTGAAGGGCAACAGAAGTGCTACAGAAGTGCACAATACACCACAACTGCAGGACTAAATCCAATTTATACAATAAATAAATAAAACCCAATTAGCCAGAAAGCACCAATCCTAATTATCCAGTAATGGATAACACTGATGTCAATGGCCACTTAATCGGTGCCTGGAGACACATCCCAATAAAGCAAACATTCCATTTACCCTTGTCCTGATTAAGTGGCTTTGACGGTAATAGTACAAACCCCATACTACGTACTTTGTCACTATGTTAAGTTTCTGTAATTTGTCTTGAAATATAGCCTTCTGACCATGGACTACCACTTGAAAGACTGGCACTACCATTTTTGGCAAGACCAGTTGTCCTTGGACAAATATGTTATTTTGAAATATATTGATCCCTGCTGGAAAGGCACAGCAGGGCAGGCCAAGTCTTTCAGTGAGAAAATCAATCAAAATAATTATAATTTACAACTCAGGTTATGCATATATGTTAAAAACATCAATTTTATTGACCTGTGCTTGACCACAACAGTGGATGGTAACATCAATTCCAAGTGTTATAGGAAAAGCACTGCTGGCAGTTCTGTTCTGTATTCTGCAAGTGCTCACCCACTCACCCTTATAGCTTCCTACCATATGAACAATTCTTAAGACTATGTCATAATTGTTCCAGTGAGGTGGACTTTACACAACAGGCCCAGGAGTTGCACAACAGGGTTCTCAAAAGAAATGATAAATAAAGCACCTTAGATCTGGTAGTAGAGAAAGCACAAAGTTGGAATAGAAATTACTTACTCATACCAAAACACAAACCCACAAACAAAGAAACTAAACTCACGTTTATATTGGAATTTAATAAAATAACCCATAAGATAAAGTTGATCATAGATAATACATTGTAACACACCAGGTTTGTTTACAGAGAACCTAGAATCACTTACAATCATGCCAAGAATGTGAGAGACCAATCATGCCACAGTGACTTTATGAACAACCAACCCAGACAGCTGACCTGGCTGCCACCAAAACCAACAGGGTTCTTCCATCATGGCTGTTGTACAGTATGCAAACATGCCACCCCTGGTAAAATCTTCATACACCTCAATACTGGCCATAAAGCTGACATATGTGAATTTATTAATTGTACGACTCAGCCATGCCCTGAAATCTATGTGGGGAGAACTGTTAGATAGGCAAGAGAATGCATACTAGAACATCTCATGGACATTTGAACTGCCAATCCTGATCCCCCCAGGTACACATTTTAGGAACTTTCATAACAGCAACCCTAGCTGCCTCAAATTCTGTGCCTTTGAACATGTGTGGGCAGTGGGCACCACCAAGAGGTGGGAACAGAACTAGAACCCTTTTACAGAAAGAATCAAGGTGGATTTATATACTAAAGTCCATAGACCCGAAGGGACTCAAAAAAGAACTTGACCTTATAGTATTTATGTAAATAACACTATTGTTCCTGCAGGCTTAACTTTCTCTACCTTCCATCCCTTTGATGGATTGCGTGTATATATATTGTTAAGTATTTGTTCTTTCATTTCTAGGTCTCCATATGTGTGTTATCCTGAACTTCACTCTCATATTCAAGTAAGACCAATCATCACTTCATCACCCAAGTATTATGTCATCTTGGTCATATGTTTCTTGATTATCTATACTTATACATTTTTCTATCTCTTTTAACAGCTGTTCCTTCACTTTCCCTCTATATCCCACTCATGCCATAGTATAACTTCATGTCAGACATTGGGGTTTGCAGTATTAGACTTACTGTGTTCATGTCCTAGCACCTGATCCTCATGAATTGCCTATGACAGATCTGGAGACAAGAATAGATACCAGATAATGGTTGTAACCTCCTCCCCCCCTCCCATAAATGCCCAGTGGACCTCAACTTACACTTTGTTCTACACCCCCATGCAACAGCATCATGGTTACATAGCTAGCATTTTATGATATGCTGTTCTCAGTACTGACATGACTTTCTTACTTAATATATTTGAAATGGGTTGCCTTCTTTAGCAATGTGCCACCTCTATGCCACTAGCTTAAGTTGCGACATCATGCTGCTTACAATTTGTGATAACATTTCAGATTGCCAAATTGTGATTTGTATATCAGAACATCTATCTACATCATTATTAGGAATGTAATAACTACTATCACTTTTTGTTTTGTGACCCTTTTTCACAATTTGAAGAATCTTTGGTCATATGTGTGGGGTTTAAGCAACAGTATGTCTTCATAAACTTCAAGGAACATCAGGGTATCATTTATATAAAATATCCTGGTATCCTCTGCGAATACCATACATCACATTTGCATAGCCAGAATTTGCAGCTACTAGCTACTTGGATACAAAATATTAACTTACCTGCTAATTATACAGTTAATATAGGACACTTTATGTACTAGGAGGCAAGAGCTGAAGAGAAATGTATTTGTATGAATTTGATCTAATGTGAATACTTTTAAATATTTTTTAATCACTAAGCACCTTTTCAAGTATCTATGGCTTTAAAACCAATGATGTATTTAAGAGGAAATGCGAAGCTGTTGACTCCACCCCCTGATGAAGAGGCAGTATGACCTTGAAGTGCTGGGGTATGTTCTGCAGATGTTCACCTAATAAAGGATTTACACGTTGTACCTTCCTAGGTGAGTGCTGTACTTTTTAATTCTGTTACACTTTAACTGTTGAAGAAAAGTTAATCTAAAAAGCAATGTTTCACTCTAGCAAGAGTTTTCATTAACTTAACCTAGGAGTCTACTCTGTGGTTGTGATTAGTAGTTTTGTTGGAGACTCTCAGCTAACTGGTGTTTAACAATAGGCTTGGACTCATCTAGAATTAAAGGCCTTATTGGTCCTAGTATCAGAGAGGTCTGGCAGTTAAAGGAGAGGTCCCCCTACATTACAATTAGATTAAGAACATGCTAAAACTATTTTTTAAGTTTATACAAATAATGTATTTAGAGAATATATGTATTGTGTTGTTTTTGTAACAATGAATATTTAATTCTCTTGGGTCTTTTGCCATTTCAGTACGCTGAACTTTAATGATGAAAAATGTGAATTTATGTGACAGTTCATGTGATTCTCTGACCTATAGAAAGGCTCACTCAGCAGCTATAAGTCAGTCAGCTGCTGAAATGCAAGAGAGAGAATGACTGTGATACCAGGGGGTGAAAATCTATGCATAGTTAAGAGTGGGAGTCAGTGCAGAGTTGTTCAAAAGCTTGTGAAGAGCACTATAGGGAGAGCCAACTTACCATGAGTGAACTGAGGACAGACTGTTGGACTGGAACTGTTTGCTTCTGGCTAGGTTGCACTTATGGGGAAGTGCAAAGACTGGTTAGATTCCTTACCAAAATGTCATCCCTAGTGCATCCTTGGTAAGTGGGAGCTGATGCCCAGTAGCTAGACTACCCTGGTGAAGACAAAATAAAAGACAACCTCTGACGTAGCCAGACTGGAAACAACTGTTTTTTATTGCGTTGTATTTGTTCAGGTGTTAAAAGACTACCAAAATCAATACATTATGCCATCCTGTGGGACTTTTCCCTGACAAATTGCCTGCTGTGCCTTCATCAATGCCCACATTTCCAAAGATGATCCATAGAATACAGACCAAAGATGGAGACTGAAAGCAGGTTGAATGCCAGAAAGATTTTATTGGTAAATCCAAAGTCAAAGTGTTTCCATACATCAGTGCAGTACAACAGCAAGGTGCTCCAGCACTTTGACCACATGAGCCTTTGTCAGGCCCTTCTGGTCAAAGCACGTTGCTTTTGTTATGCATTGATTTATGGAGACACTTTGATTTTGAAGTTACCAATAAAATTTTTTTGGCATTCGACCTGCTTTTGAGCTTGTTATTTGCTGAGTGTGCCTCTTCTCATTTGCTCTGGTTACAGTTGTGTGGCTCACCCTCAGGCAGCACCGGGTTTTCTCACATTGATGTGTGCAAGTCTTTTCCTGCATGCACTGGTCCATAGAACACTTTCAGTAATGTTTTACTTGTATTCCCCTTAGTTAACAACACCCATAATGATTTGGTTTTCCCTTCTTTGTTCTTAATATCCTCTCTTACTCTAACTTCTTATTAATGTTTAATATACAGTGCTACTTCTCCCCACTTCCCATTTTAGTATCCTTTGAATAGTGTTTACCCTTCATGGGGTCTCTGCATGAATGTGCATGAGCAAATTGATGGCCACATTCACCTACACCCAATGCAGGCGGGTGGAGGTATGCGCTATGCACAACCATGCACACAGGACAGGCAGAGGCATGGGGGAGGTGTAGAGAGCCACACAAGGCCAAGTAGAGCAGACACCAGGTGGGCCTACAGGATGTGGCTCCCCCTTGACCCTACCATATAAGGACAGCTACAACACCCGGTGCACATTGCAGAAGTGAATACCAACATGGAAGCTGAGGGGCAGGTTGTGTCAGAGAATGGCAGGGAGGGGCACCACTCACAGCACCCAGGCCACGACCAGTATCTGAAGGCATGGACTGTGGTGGGTCAGAGACAAGGTGGGACACCTGGGGCTGGCAAATTGCAGTCCTTGAATTTTTTGAGTGGACGAGTAGGAGCCACGGTTGCTGACACAAGGGAGCACTATGGCATCTGTAAGGGGCACAGTCCTTGAAGGTACCATCTGAGACAAAAGGCAAGCTGTAGCTTGATATCCAGACCATTGTGAATGCTTCTCTGCTGGAGGCACACACACAGACAGTGATCAAACAGAAGTGGTGTGACCTACAGGCTACCGTGAAGTGTAATCTGGCAGCTGTGAAGTGGTCACAGACCATCAAAGGTGGTGGCTTACCCACACAAGAGCACAGTCTGTCCTCGATTAAGATGATATTAGCAGATATCCTTGATGAGGACTCCCTGCACAGTAAGGAGGAGGAGGAGGGCATGGATACGCTGCCAGGTATTTGGACTGGCCGGGAAGGGCCTTTGACAACACAGCCATGCTAACCACCCTGTGTTGCACCCTACTGACCCTGTGACAGAGAACACTCCCAATGTGGAGGTGGCAACACCTGTGAAGGTGGGTCTGTGGCTGGAGACCAGTGCTGGTGGTCAGAGTTAAGAAGATGGTTCAGGTAGGTTGTAGCCACAGATGCCTGCAAGACACCCTGAGGATGCTGACATCTATGCCACAGCCTGTAACACCTGGTTTGTCTCCCCCCAGTATACCACAGGAGACCATGGCCATGACAGAGGAGGAAGGTGTGCCAAAGGATCCTGACATGGACCCAAGCCAGGACACCAACACACAGGAGGATAAGGAGGAGCTGGACACCCTACCACAGACAGCCCCCCACCCCCCACACAGACCCAATCCACCTGGGCAGCCAGCCTTGTCCAGCCTACAGGGCACCATGAAACCCTTCATGCAGCCACATGTGGAGGGCCTGCAGCCATGGCCTGCCAGCACTATCAGGCAGATGCTGGAGTCAGTCTGCCCACCCATGTGTGGCAGACAGCAGATCACAGGGAGGGAGTGGGGGACATGCACCATCTTCAATCACGAAAGTACAGTGTGTATATTTATGGATCACATACAAACAGAAGGGAGAAAAAAATAATTGCCTTAGATGGGATTTGAACCCAGGCCACCAGCTGCTGGCGCAACCAGAATGGTATTCCAGGTAGCCTTGGTTGAAGTCCCAGCTAAGACACTTATTTCTTTCTCTCTTCTGTTTGTATGAACACACAGCATTCCGGTGACGGTTGGGACTAGGAACCCTCCAGCTATCCCAAGCACCGTACTTGGACAGCAGCCAGAAAGGATATACAGCACACATATTATCCCGAGGTAAGGCAGCTGAAATGGGACTGGCTCCATGCCCAGCAGGAAAATACAGAGCAACTGAAGAAGCTGACTGCAGAGGTGAGGAGCCTGCAGTGCAACATCGACTACATAGGGGACTTATCTGAAAGACTAGCAGAAAACATGCCAGCCAGGTCCACCATAGGCACACCATCTATAGCCAAGATAACACTGGAAGGCCCCATGCCACACATACTTGCCCACCCCAGCAACCTCAAAAGGGCAAAAGTACAGCCACATGCCACCAATGTCTGATATGTGCCCAGACACATGCAGCAGTGCAGGGGGAAAGGGTACAGCCAAGACACGGCATCTGGGCATATGTGCCTTCACACACAAAAGGCAGCAACTGGAGAAGAAGAAATTATATCTACCACCTCCAACCACATGCATTTAGTTCCACCCAAGCACGCACTGTACATTCCCCATCACATATATCCTCATCACATACTGTATACCTCCATCACATATATCACCATCACATTTATCCCCCAGCACAAATATCTGTAGCACATATACCCCCCAGCACACATATCCCCAGCACATAGTTCCCCAGCACATGTATCCCCATCACATATATCCTTCAGCACTTATATCCCCCAACACATATATCTCTCCATCACATATATCTCCATCAGATAAACCCTCATCAAATATATAATCCAACCAACTATATCCCCCCAGCACAAATATTCCACAGTTACATATATTCCCCAAGCACAGACACTGATAGCCCCCCTTAGCAAGGGGCAGTATAGCACTCAGGGTGGGACATAATCACAATGCTACATCAGACCCCCCCCCAGTGGCTGAATGTGTCCTGCATAAGTTCATGCCCTGGTTCCCATCCAGACAGTGACTCTGCTTCTTGGCCCTGGAAGGCTCCCCCTCCTCGGTCACTTAGTGGTACATTCTCTTGTCCATTCTGTGGTATGGGTAGACATCACTGCACAGCTATGTTGAGAAGCATGGGATGTGCTGTGAACACTCTGCATGCCTTTCCTGGGGCAAGCATCATCATGTCACCTGTCAGATCCAGGCACCAGAACCACATCTTCAGTACCCGTATCATCTTCTCGATCATGGACCGTGTCTGTCTGAGTGCCTCATTGTATGCCTACTCTGCTATGCCACATGCCTCCAGGCACGGTGTCATCAGGTATGACTGTAGTTGATATCTGCTGTCACCTATGCGGTGGGTAAATGACGGGATTAGTACCATGTAGATGCATGGCATCCACCAGTGTACCACCTGTGTAGAGTACTGATACTCACCTATCAACCTTCCATCCTTGCCGCCATGTGCACCAACGAGGGCATTCACCCTGGAGCCATCAAAGTTATAGGCATCGTGGCATGAACCTTGATACTTTCACACATGTCAGTGATGATACCCATGGAATCACAAACTATCTGGCAGTTGATGCTGTGATACTCTTTGCGGCTACAGTATGTCTTCTCATCCATAGATGAAACCAGGATCACCACATGCATACAGTCAATGGACCCCAGTGTATTAGGCATGCCATGCATGGCATAGAATGCCTCTGTCATGGACAGTATGTTTGCCTGAGTGTGGGGAATGTGTTATGCTCATGCAGAAGCAGTGTGTCACTGACCTGGTGCTGTGCTCTGCACACAGAGGACTGGCTGATGCCTGTGATATCCCCTGCCACCTTCTGGAAGGACCTTGTGGCATAGTAAGCCAATGCAAATTGCACCTTTTTCTTGATTGACGTCACCTGTGACCAATGGATACATAGGGCCACATGGGCACAGACCATGCCACACAGCTGTGTGATTGTTGCATAGTCCAAACGGAATCTCTCAAGACAGTGTGTGTCCTGCAGGGCACTGACATACAACCATGGCCAGAATATATGTGGCCACAGCCTTGCCCTTAGTGCCTGCTCATTTTCCCTCTTGCCATCCAGCAGGAGGACATTCAGTAGTAGCCCTGCATCCTCTGTTACCCTGTGTTGTAGCCCTGGAATAGCTGCCAGGCATTGTGTGTCACATGCCTGCTGGTTCTTTCCTGGACTGTGACCCTGACAGGGGTTCTGCGCAGACATCTCATTTAGAAATAAGTCCTTTTAAAGGGCATATACCCGACAGACCTGCAAGGTGACACAGCATGCATGGGCATCACTGGGCCACTCTTGATCCTTCATGTGATATGGTGGGGTTGTCTTTATCAGTGAGCTCCATGGGGAGAGTGGGGGGAATACCCCCGTGAATTATGGAGAATGTCAAAATTGGCATATCGGGACCCAAAGAAGTGGGAGCAGCATGGGAGGTAAAGAAGCTGTGTATGTATGTACTATATGCAACTGGCAAGGGATGAGCAGGTGTGAATGTCATGTGTGGTATGTACTGTTTCAGTGATGCTGTTCCATTATTTATGTTTCTGCAGGACAACCATGGCAGGAGAGGCAGATTTGTCCTCAAGTGGCAGGAGCAGCTCAATGGGTCAGAGGCAGTGGCTACATTTCGGCGGGCCTGGTGCCTTGCATATGCATCCTGCTCATGCCTGTCCTCTGTGTTCCTCTCATTCCCGGGATATCATGGATAACTGCAGCACCTTGTGCTGGTGGAGAGAGGGTACACTGCCATTGTTTCCATGGGCTCAATCCCATTGAGGAGGAGGCATATTAAGTGGCAGTCTGTGCCATCGTAGTGTGGCTGTCCCAAGTGTTTCAGTAGGGACTACTGATATTGTTTTTTTTCCTTGTATTTGTGTTCCTGTCAGTTGAAGGGAACATGCCATTTAGATTTATATCATTGGCATGGATAGGGCCAGATGAGCCCTGTATAGTAAAAAGTATTTTGCAACATGTCTCCCATGTCATTCTTCCAGTCAGCAGTGATGGTGTTGCTGGCCTTGGCTGTCAGGCCCATAACGGATTTGCTGTGTTATGCTTTGGAGGGGGATCACTATGGGTCTTATTGCTGTCCTATTCACTGTGCAGGGCGGAGGGGCGGGCACTGTGAAACATGCTATGTGCACGGCGCTCATGTAGTGTTTGGAGAGGCAGTTCCTTTCTCCCTTGGTGTCCTATAGTATCTTTGTGTTGTGTCTGCTTTGTGGGTTTATGTTGCAATATTTACTTAATATTACACTGCCAGATTCAGACCTACTGTATGTAGCACTACAGGTCCTCCAGAGTGGTGGTCCATCCAGTCCTATGTCCATGGCCCTTACTCTTGGCAGTTTGTACTGCATGTTATATGCCTTGTATGCCAGCCCTGCATTCACACAGTATTTGGCAGCTATCCACATGGCATAGTGTTGCACCTGCAGTCCCATGCACTGGGGCAATGTATTGCACATCTTGATTGCATATACTGTATGTATGGTCAAGCATGCTGTTATGTGGCCATGCCCCTCCGCCCATGCGTAGTATGCATGTGGTGCATTTGCTCACCTCTGTGTGGCATACATGCATGCCACACAGCTTGGCCTGTGCATTTGGGTGGCATATTCCCAAACATAGGGCAGATACACACCACACAGGTACCGCCTGACTTTCATGCATAGGCCACCATATTTGTATCCTACTGGTTGGAGACCTACCACCAAGTCTTAAGATAATGATAAAGTGAAACCTGTGTACCCTGAGAAAGGTTTCTAACCACCATGTTTTATTGTTGAGATTCCTGGCATTCATAAAATCACATTTCCATTTTAATTAGCCTACCCTTTTTATTTGTATTTGCTAGTGGATTTGCCATCTTGCACTGGAATGTTACTTACTATGTTGTTTAAAGATGATATTATATTCGGAACTGACTTTTAACCACACCAAGAAACACCAACCTAAACCATCAGACACTTAAACCATGTGCAATGCAGAACTTCCAATTCAGTATAAAAGAGACTACTACTACTATTGCTGCCATGGCTGCCATGTTAGAGGGCCTGTTTCTTTAACTTACCAAGAGAGTTCTGACTTTGGAGCTACAGTATAAGGTCACGAATCCAAAACTCTCCCAAGTAAGGTAGTGGGTATATTTTATTGAGGTCTTATTTTCTTGTCAGCTTTTCCAATGCAATTTAGAAATTAAACCAATTAGGGGTGTGTGTGTGTGTGTGTGTGTTGTTTAATGCCCCTTAAAAACAGAGTCCATGCCCTTTTTTGTATGACCCCCACTGGCTTCCTGTGAGGTCATGTGCCAACTTTAAGGTGCTAGTGGTAATATAAGTAAGCAATAAGACACAACAGGGTGTGCATTGTGCTGCGATAACTGCAGCATCAGGGACATGGTAAGGCATTAGGCCACAGGTGGAGTGCCTTCATCCCATGGGCATGCAGTTATCTCAGCACAATGCATAACCAAAAGTGTCTTATTGTGCTTATAAAATTGTTTTTTTTATTTTTAAAATAGGTTTAATTATCAAAGTACACATTTTTATCATGCAGTATAGCGCAGTGGCCTAAGGCTCTGAGCTGCAAATCTGGTGATATCCAGCAGAGCAGACCTGGGTTTGAATCCCACAGCTTCCGCTTGCATACTGTGTGACCCTCAGCAAGTCACTTAACTTCCTTGTGCTCCCAGATCGCACCTGGAAACAAGCTCTGGCTTAGTGTGCCTTTGCTGTTTAAACAATTTCCCCTTCCCCTTTCTCTATTATGCAAAACTTGAAAAATAATGTGTTGTTTTTAGCTAAAGTTATCTTCTGCCTCCTGGGGCTAGATGCAGTTTACTGCTTTGATTTAGATCTTTTGACCTAATGTGGATTCCGTATTTGTACTTTTGTACTGTAGCTTTGTAGTTTCCCTCATGCCCCCCTCTGCCAATAGTCAATGACAGAAGTATGTGACTGTTTTATTATTGAAAGACTATGCCTGTAATTCAATGGAGTGAGCAATCAGCCATGCACCCTTCCTGAGCTACATAAGCAGTTCCTTCCAGCCTCCATCTGAAGCACTTTTTCTATGCAGCCAGAGGCTTTTTCCATCTCTAACGTCTCACCTGGGGCCTGCTGGGGCTTTGCCCCCCACCCCCAACATCTGCATCCCTACTTCCATTGTGCTTTGGGATCTGCTTGGTTTGTGCAGGACTTGTATTCATTGTTTTTCTCCTGCTTTTTGGTAAGTATAATTTGCCTCCAGCTGCTGCATGCTTCTTTGTGTTGATTGTTTCCTGTCCTCCTGTGTCTGTGTTTTTGTGTTTTGCATTTTCTCTCTTTTGGGGGGTTTCTAGTTTTTTCTAGCATCCTTTTGCCCTTTGTTTGTATTATGCTAATCCTGTGCTTGTGCTATTTAGGCTCCCATTTACTCACCAGATTTCAGCAAACCCTCTGTGCAACTGCAATTGTTATCTGTATGTTTCAGCTCAGCTGTTGCTCCCCAGATTCTGCTGTCTCTGTGCTTATCTACTTTAATTGTTTGCAGCTGGTCTTGGCTCATCCTGCTCCAGCTAGCTGCCACTCTCTGCTGTGCTCTGTTTGTCTCAGCACCTGTACTCAGTTCATTCAGTGTCAGCTCAGTCAGGCAGCTACTGCCCCAAGTGTTTAATTCCCTTGCTTGCTTTTCTGTAGTGTAGTGTGGCTCTGCTGCAGTTTATTGTTGCTCTACTGCCTCAGTGGCTTGCTGTCATTTGGCTGTGTCCTTAACTAGGATCTTGCCAATAAAAGAACCTCTATTTTGGTGGTTCCTACCCTATCAATGTTACAGTGCTGTTTGGTCTCACGATGCCCAGCTTGTGGCTTCCTGTTATTCCCATGGCGGTGGACCGTGATGTCACAGTGGGGCATTGTGGCTCCAAGTAGCAGGAGAATGCTTTATGTAAGCTATATGATTTTGCCCTGCTTTCTTGCCTACATAGCTTTCAGTTATCCATGCATAAATCATTATCCTCACAGCCTACATGGCCTTCAGATATTCATTGCATTCCATTACTTTGCTGCATGCTCCTTACTGGAATAACCTATCTCCGCCTTAATGGCATTTAAGGTATTCATGCCAATCATTTAAATTCACTATTCTTGCAATCATAACAATTCACCATTCATGCTGAAACCATAGCATCAAATGCTTTGATGTAAACTATGATTTGCTCCTTTATGGCACTTGTTGGCCAAGCATATACCTAATTCAGCTTACCTCATGTGCGATGCATCATGCTTACCTGTGCTGCTGCCCATTTTATTGCTGTTGCAAATGCTGCTTCATATCTCCTATCTGCTAAACCTGATCACAGTCTGTCACCACCTAAACACCTACATATGTGTCAGCCACGATGAAGCACAGTAACTTGCAGTAATGACATGTCACAAAATCCTGCAAGACAAAAAGGATTTAATTGCCATTGACTTACAATGGCCCCTGCAGTAAACTGCAATATTCTGTGATATTCTGCAGCATTTCTGTGCTTCATCCTGGCTTGACACATCTGTACTTTCAATGTCACCATTAATTTAATATTCTTAATGGAATTGATTGGCTTGTTTTCTGCTGGATGCTACTACTATCAAATGGCTCACACCACAGCTTCCTACCTTACCCAGGCCACTGGCTTCCCCTGGCCTCTTCATCACTAACCTACTGTCTCACCTATATCTATTGGCTTCACCCAGCCTCCTCATCAATAACCTGCTACCTAATTTACAGCCACTGGCTCACCTGGCCTACTTCTATCTAGCACATCGGAAGGTGATTCATTTGGTTACTCATAAATCAACGGCACACCAACCATGACCATTACCTTTCCAGCTCAGGGGTGCCCTGTAACTGATGGTCTTGCTCTGCATCCGTGAAGTCCACATCTTGAGCATGTGAAGCTCGGGGGTCAGTCCTTCTCATCTGGCCCATAGCAGGAATGTCCTCACTCCAGGTGAAGCTTCAGTCATCTAACTCATTGGCAGCACCTCTCGATGTAGAACTGAAGACTTCAGCTGCTGAGGGGTAGAGCCTTTAAGCCCAAGAGCACCCCTTTGGCTATAGTGATGCCATGGCATCTTTGACAGCTATTCTCCCTTTGACCACCTCTGGTTCACCTGGTCTGTTTTAGTTGGTAGACTGGCTGAGTGCCTCAGCAATCATTGCTCTCCTCCTCCCACCTTGGGGGTCTGCTCTCACTTCAAGAGTACCTGTTGTTGCAGAGGCCTCTCGCAACCCTTCATGACGTTTCCATTAGAGGGCTTGTGAGAGCTTTCCACCAAATTGGAATATTTCCTCCACTTTGATTGGGTTTCTAAATTGAAGCAGCACAGCCACCTCTAAATAAACTACCCCTAGCCTGGAGGGAAGGAGTTCTAGGCCTTGGATTCCCAGAGGCTTCTTCCTTTTAAAAGGGTTTGTTTCCTTTCCTCCATAGCAAAGGTCATAATATGTAGTTAGTTGTTTATAGTATATTCCCTAGTTTCCTTAGGTTGGTTTCCACTGTTGGATGGAGAGGGATGGTGGCCCTCCTCACTGTTCCCTCTCTCATTAGGAAGCCCCCTGATGTCATCAGTTCAATCCATTTTATCAGTGCAATCCTGACAACCTGTGCATCTCATTTGTGTTTTATCAAGCTGTCTTGTTGTTCTCAATCTGCTTCTCTACCTTATAGTCAATGTTTACTGCTCAGTGTTCTTTTTGGGGCTCCTTCCTAAGGTATCTTTAGCCAAAGGAATCTTTCCTGCAGCACCTCTAGGGGTGGAACCCTCCATGAGGGTTCTTTGCCTTCAGTACCCCTACAGAGTGGTAATTTCTCATGAAACAAAGAATGTGATTATCCAAACAGTTATCACAGATGCACAAGCATAACACTACTGTGGTTGCATAGGCCCATTGAATTGAAAGACTATGCCTGTAGTTCAATGGGGTGAGCAACCAGCTACTCCCCCTCAGCTATATAAGCATTTCCTCCCAGCCTCCTTCTGAAGCACTTTTTCTTTGCCCCACCATCCTTCCCTCCTCATCCAGCAGCATGCATTTCTCCTAAGCGGAATCCTTCCTAAGGTACCTTTAGCCAAGGGAATCTTTCCCATGGCACCTCTAGGGGTGGAACCCTCTTTGAGGGTTCCTTGCCTTCGGAACCCCTACAGGTAATTCCCCATGGACTAAAGAGTGTGAATGGCCAAGCAGTTATATAACTTGCACAAACATAACACTACTGTGGTTGCATAGCCCATTGAATATTTTTTATAACAACAAGTAGATAGGCTTTTCTCTTTTATGAACTGAAATTGACTTCAAGGGAGAAAACTGTGCTCTAGTGAGAGAGAGAGAGAGAGAGAAAGAGGGGGAGAGGAACAGGGAGCGACACCAATGCTGCACAACACAGACTGGCAGTTTACAGCATCACCGGGTAGAAATGAAAACGGCTGCTACCTTCTTTTGCATTTTCTTTATCTAACTGGGTGAGGACTTTTTTGATTGTAACTGCCTGCCCCCAATCTGCCTTCCACAATACCTCCATAACCTGGTTGCCAACTGATCCATAAGCATTTTCCTTTTCCCATTTTGTTAATTGAATATGATATCATTTATACTAGTTACATTTGGCTTTTCACTGTACTGCTTACCACTGCAACCCTGGTGCTGACTGACAAGGAAGTTAGGGAGGGACTGAGGAGGATGCAGTGGATTGTTATGAGCTGTTAAGGCCTGTGAACCAGCCCAAGAATTGTGGTGTGATATTGCCACCAGCCCGCTACCATCTGTGGCAGCATGATTCATAAAAGTACCAGTGCTCTGTGCATGTACCAGTCTTCAGCTGTGCCTGCAGAGTGGTGGCCAGACTGCAATCATGAGACAGTCAGCAACAGTTGTATTTTTTTACATTTATTCAATTTAGATTAGAAAGCACAAATGTGTTTAATTCAAATTTATGAAAGGCTACAAGATGGTGCTGCATTTGTGACTATGGAGACCGGATGCATGTTTTCACATAGAAACATAGACTTTGACAGCAGATAAGGACCGCTTGGCCCACCTAGTCTGCCCATTTCCCTACCTAGAGGATAAGCTACAGATCCTATTTAACCAACAGCCTATTTCTTCCTATCCCCACAAAAATTGCCTTATGTCTGTCCCATGCATTCTTGAATTCTCCCACAGTTTTAGACCCCACAACCTCCTCAGGAAGTCTGTTCCACGCATCCACCACCCTCTCTGTGAAAAAATACTTCCTCACATTGCCCCTGAGCAGACCCCCCTCTATCTTCAAATTGTGTCCCCTTGTTCTTGCACATCTTTTTTCCTCTTGGACTTTGTTGATTCCACTGAGGTACTTCAACGTTTCTATCATGTCCCCCCTCTCCCTCCTTTCCTCAAGGGTATACATATTAAGCTCCTTTAGTCTCTCCTCATATGGCTTCTCTTGCAGACCCTGCACCATTTTAGTTGCCCTCCTCTGAACTGCCTCCATCCTGTCTATGTCCTTGCAGAGATGGGGTCTCCAGAACTGGATGCAGTACTCCAGATGGGGTCTCACCAACTGTCTGTACAGGGGAATAACAACTTCCTGTTTTCTGCTGGTGATACCTCTCCTATACATCCCAGTATCCCCCCAGCCCTCCCTACTGCCTTCTCGCATTGCTTGCCAAACTTAAGGTCATCTGATATGATTACCCCTAGGTCTCTTTCCATTTTTGTTGTTGTTACTACCTCCCCCCACATTGTGTAATCTTCCCCTGGGTTTTTGTTTCCAAGGTGCATTACTTTGCACTTCTTTGCATTGAATCCAAGCTGCCATACTTCTGACCATTCCTCCAACCTTGACAATGTCCCTTCTCATCCTTTCCACGCCTCCTTGTGTATCAACCCTGTTGCAGATCTTTGTGTCATCTGCTAAGAGGCATACTTTTCCTTCCAGTCCCTCTGCAATGTCACTTATAAAGACATTAAAAAGGACTGGACCCAGTACTGAACTCTGCGGTACCCCACTAGTAACCCCTCTTTCTTCAGCGTGGACTCCATTTACAATTACCTTCTGTGTCCTGTTGTTCAGCCAATGTTTTACCTAGGCTACCACCCTGGGACCCACTCCCAGGCTGGTTAATTTGACTACTAATATTTTGTGTGGGACTGTGTCAAATGCCTTGCTAAAGTCTAGGTAGGCCATGTCCACAGCCCCTCCCTGGTCTACTACTTTGGTCACCCAGTCAAAGAAATCAATTAGATTTGTCTGACATGAACTTCCCACTGTGAACCCATGCTGCCTTGGGTCCTGTGCCCCACTGGCCTCTAGGTACTCAACAGTTCTTTCCTTCAGAAGTAATTCCATCACTTTCCCTACCACAGAGGTCAAACTGACAGGTCTATAGTTTCCTGCCTCCGTCTTGGTCCCACTTTTGTGGAGGGGAATCACATCCGCCTTCTTCCAGTCCTCAGGTACCACACCATCCTCCATGATTTGTTAAAAAGTGTAGTCAGTGGTGTCACTAATTCTCTGCTTAATTCTTTTAGAATTCTGGGATGAATTCCATCTGGCCCCATTGCTTTGTCCACCTTCAGTTTTAGGAGTTCTTTCAGAACCCTTTCTTCTGGGAAAGGACTGGGATCAACCCCCCTCTCCAGAGTGCTTCTGTTAATTGGATTAGGCACCTCCCCTACTTCCTCTTTTGTGAATACTGAACAAAAGAATTCATTCAGTATCCCTGCTTTATCACTGTCACTCTCTGCCCACCCACTATCCATTCTATTCAGCCTCACTATCCCTCCCTTTACCTATAAAAGGTTTTATCCCCCTTCTTAACTGAGTTAGCTATCTTTTCCTCAGTTTGTGCCTTTGCTATTCTGACTACCCTCCCTGCTTCCATCTGCCTTAACTGGTACAATTCTCTGTCCTGCTCCTTCTGTGTTTCCTTATACTTCCTAAATGCTATCTTTTTCTCCCTAACCTTCACCGCCACCTCTTTTGAGAACCATACTGGCTTTTTCTTTCATTTTGATTTGTTTATTTGCTTCACACAAAGGCTTGTTGCCTCTGTGATGGCAGTTTTGATATTTGCCCATTGTTGCTCCACCCCTCCTTCTAGCCTGTTTGCTAGTGCTTTTCTAAGGCACTCTCCCATCTTGCCAAAGTCAGCCTCCTGAAGTCCAGAACCTCACTTTGTATGGCTTTGACTCTGTAGCAGAGTTTATCATGAACCACACTGTTTGGTGGTCACTTGTTCCCAAATGGCTACCCACTTCTAGATCTGAGATCCTCTCACTGTCCCATTTGAGAGCATGAGGTCTAAGATTGCTCCCTCATGAGTGGGTTCCAAAACTAGCTGTTTGAGATGCCACCTGAAGGGCATCAAGAATGGCCCTGCTTTTGGATGTGGCTGCCTAAAGGTGCTCCAGTTAACATCTGGCATGTTAAGGTCCCCCATCAACAGTATCTCCCCTTTCTCTCCCACCCTAAGTATGCCTTCTATCATATCCTTGTCCATTCCCTTCCCCTGACATGGGGGTCTATATACAACCCCTGTGCAGATTGTGGTGCCATTTCCAGTCTCTAAGGTGACCCACAGTGCCTCCTCTCCTCCCTGTTTACTCTTTTGTTCAGTTGCTTTTATCCCTTCCCTTACATAGAGAGCTACTCCCCCCTCTTCTGCCATCCCTGTCTCTCCTGTAGGTTGTGTACCCTGGTATGTTAACATCCCAGTCATGGTTCTCTGTGTACCATGTTTCTGTGACTGCTATAATATCCAGGCATCCCTCTTCCATCAAGGCCACCAGTTCAGGGAGCTTGTTGCCCAGACTACTCTCGCCAGCCTGCTTCCTTCAGCCCACAGCAACCAGCTGAGCACCGGGGCTTCGCTCCGCCAGTGGGCGGTCGGCGGCACCTAGCTGAACTTGGGAACCACAAGGCCAGGAGGAACAGTGAGGGAGCAGTAGGGAAAGGCGCAGCCAATCGTCTGCTTGCTTCAGCCCACAACAACCAGCTGAGCGCCGTGGCTTCGCTCCGCCAGCGGGCGGTCGGCGGCACCTAGCCGAACTTGGGAACCACAAGGCCAGGAGGAACAGCGAGGGAGCAGTCGGGAAAGGCACAGCCAATCGGTAAGCGAGCGCTCCACCAGGCACAGCAGCCGATTGGCTCTCCTGCCCCATTGACTTACACTGGCTCAGTTTGCATTGCTGAAATCTGTGTGGGACTTGAAAATTTGTTTTTCTTTTTGTCTTTTACTCTTCCCCTGGTGTTCTACTGCAAGTTTCCCAGAAGAGCTGCTTCCACTCTGGTGAGACATCTATAGAGGGCAACTGCTGTTGATTCTGTTGAATTTTGCTGGACTCTGTTAGCAGCAGTGGGCCAGATTCTGAGGTGCCACTCTCCTTCCAGTTTTATATGTGTAAATCATCAAAAAAAGTGCTGTTATCCACTATTGTATTGTAAGGGGAAACTACTGTTTTGCTGCTCTTTAAAGTAATTGCAGCTCCTTGTCTGAATATGCAAGGTGGGCCAGACGCTGAGGCACCACAGAACCCCCCCCACAGTCCTTTGTAGTGCAGATTTGGTCAGTGATGCTCAGAAAAAGGCTTGCTACTGCCTTTATTAATTGCTGCACCCTCCTCTGTCTCTCTCCAGCCTGCTTCCCTCAGCCCACAGCAACCAGCTGAGCGCCGGGGCTTCGCTCCGCCAGCGGGCGGTCGGCGGCACCTAGCCGAACTTGGGAACCACAAGGCTGGGAGGAACAGTGAGGGAGCAGTTGGGAAAGGCGCAGCCTATCGTCTGCTTCCTTCAGCCCACAGCAACCAGCTGAGCGCTGGGGCTTCGCTCTGCCAGTGGGCGGTCGGCGGCACCTAGCCGAACTTGAGAACCACAAGGCCGGGAGGAACAGCGAGGGAGCAGTCGGCAAAGGCACAGCCAATCAGTAAGCGAGAGCTCCACCAGGCACAGCAGCCGATTGGCTCTCCTGCCCCATTGACTTACACTGGCTCAGTTTGCATTGCTGAAATCTGTGTGAGACTTGAAAATTTGTTTTTCTTTTGTTCTTTACTCTTCCCTGGTGTTCTACTGCAAGTTTCCCAGAAGAGCTGCTTCCACTCTGGTGAGACATCTATAGAGGGCAACTGCTGTTGATTCTGTTGAATTTTGCTGGACTCTGTTAGCAGCAGTGGGCCAGACGCTGAGGCGCCACTCTCCTTCTAGTTTTGTATGTGTAAATCATCAAAAAAAGTGCTGTCATCCACTATTGTATTGTAAGGGGAAACTACAGTTTTACTGCTCTTTAAAGTAATTGCAGCTCCTTGTCTGAATATGCAAGGTGGGCCAGATGCTGAGGCGCCACAGGACCCCCCCCACAGTCCTTTGTAGTGCAGATTTGGTCAGTGATGCTCAGAAAAAGGCTTGCTACGGCCTTTATTAATTACTGCAGCCTCCTCTGTCTCTCTCTCCAGCCTGCTTCCTTCAGCCCACAGCAACCAGCTGAGCGCCGGGGCTTCGCTCCGCCAGCGGGCGGTCGGCAGCACCTAACCGAACTTGGGAACCACAAGGCTGGGAGGAACAGCGAGGGAGCAGTCGGGAAAGGCGCAGCCAATCGCCTGCTTCCTTCAGCTCACAGCAACCAGCTGAGCGCCGGGGCTTCGCTCCGCCAGCGGGCAGTTGGCGGCACCTAGCCGAACTTGGGAACCACAAGGCCGGGAGGAACAGCGAGGGAGCAGTCGGGAAAGGCGCTGCCAATTGGTAAGTGAGTCCTCCACCAGGCACAGCAGCCAATGGCTCTCCTGCCCCATTGACTTACACTGGCTCAGTTTGCATTGCTGAAATCTGTGTGGGACTTGAAAATTTGTTTTTCTTTTTGTCTTTTACTCTTCCCCTGGTGTTCTACTGCAAGTTTCCCAGAAGAGCTGCTTCCACTCTGGTGAGACATCTATAGAGGGCAACTGCTGTTGATTCTGTTGAATTTTGCTGGACTCTGTTAGCAGCAGTGGGCCAGACGCTGAGGCGCCACTCTCCTTCTAGTTTTATATGTGTAAATCATCAAAAAAAGTGCTGTTATCCACTATTGTATTGTAAGGGGAAACTACTGTTTTACTGCTCTTTAAAGTAATTGCAGCTCCTTGTCTGAATATGCAAGGTGGGCCAGACGCTGAGGCGCCAGAGGACCCCCCGCCCACAGTCCTTTGTAGTGCAGATTTGGTCAGTGATGCTCAGAAAAAGGCTTGCTACTGCCTTTATTAATTGCTGCACCCTCCTCTGTCTCTCTCCAGCCTGCTTCCTTCAGCCCACAGCAACCAGCTGAGTGCCGGGGCTGCGCTCCGCCAGCGGGTGGTCGGCGGCACCTAGCCGAACTTGGGAACCACAAGGCCGGGAGGAACAGCGAGGGAGCAGTCGGGAAAGGCGCAGCCAATCAGTAAGCGAGTGCTCCACCAGGCACAGCAGCCGATTGGCTCTCCTGCCCCATTGACTTACACTGGCTCAGTTTGCATAGCTGAAATCTGTGTGGGACTTGAAAATGTGTTTTTCTTTTTGTCTTTTACTCTTCCCTTGGTGTTCTACAGAAGTTTCCCAGAACAGCTGCTTCCACTCTAGTGAGACATCTATAGAGGCAACTGCTGTTGATTCTGTTGAATTTGCTGGACTCTGTTAGCAGCAGTGGGCCAGACGCTGAGGCGCCACTCTCCTTCTAGTTTTATATGTATAAATCCATCAAAAAGTGCTGTTATCCACTATTGTATTGTAAGGGAAACTACTGTTTTACTGCTCTTTAAAGTAATTGCAGCTCCTTGTCTGAATATGCAAGGTGGGCCAGATGCTGAGGCGCCACAGGACCCCCACAGTCCTTTGTAGTGCAGATTTGGTCAGTGACGCTCAGAAAAAGGCTTGCTACTGCCTTTATTAATTGCTGCACCCTCCTCTGTCTCTCTCCAGCCTGCTTCCTTCAGCCCACAGCAACCAGCTGAGCGCCGGGGCTTCGCTCCACCAGCGGGCGGTCGGCGGCACCTAGCCGAACTTGGGAACCACAAGGCAGGGAGGAACAGCGAGGGAGCAGTCGGGAAAGGCGCAGCCAATCGCCTGCTTCCTTCAGCCCACAGCAACCAGCTGAGCGCCGGGGCTTCACTCCGCCAGCGGGCAGTTGGCGGCACCTAGCCGAACTTGGGAACCACAAGGCCAGGAGGAACAGCGAGGGAGCAGTCGGGAAAGGCGCAGCCAATCGGTAAGCGAGTGCTCCACCAGGCACAGCAGCCGATTGGCTCTCCTGCCCCATTGACTTACACTGGCTCAGTTTGCATTGCTGAAATCTGTGTGGGACTTGAAAATTTGTTTTCTTTTGTCTTTTACTCTTCCCTGGTGTTCTACTGCAAGTTTCCCAGAAGAGCTGCTTCCACTCTGGTGAGACATCTATAGAGGCAACTGCTGTTGATTCTGTTGAATTTCTGGACTCTGTTAGCAGCAGTGGGCCAGATGCTGAGGCGCCACTCTCCTTCTAGTTTTATATGTGTAAATCATCAAAAAAAGTGCTGTTATCCACTATTGTATTGTAAGGGGAAACTACTGTTTTACTGCTCTTTAAAGTAATTGCAGCTCATTGTCTGAATATGCAAGGTGGGCCAGACGCTGAGGCGCCACAGGACCCCCCCCACAGTCCTTTGTAGTGCAGATTTGGTCAGTGATGCTCAGAAAAAGGCTTGCTACTGCCTTTATTAATTGCTGCACCCTCCTCTGTCTCTCTCCAGCCTGCTTCCTTCAGCCCACAGCAACCAGCTGAGTGCCGGGGCTTCGCTCCGCCAGCGGGTGGTCGGCGGCACCTAGCCGAACTTGGGAACCACAAGGCCGGGAGGAACAGCGAGGGAGCAGTCGGGAAAGGCGCAGCCAATCAGTAAGCGAGTGCTCCACCAGGCACAGCAGCCGATTGGCTCTCCTGCCCCATTGACTTACACTGGCTCAGTTTGCATAGCTGAAATCTGTGGGACTTGAAAATTTGTTTTCTTTTTGCCTTTCTCTTCCCTGGTGTTCTACTGCAAGTTTCCAGAAGAGCTGCTTCTACTCTAGTGAGACATCTATAGAGGGCAACTGCTGTTGATTCTGTTGAATTTGCTGGACTCTGTTAGCAGCAGTGGGCCAGACGCTGAGCCACTCTCCTTCTAGTTTTATATGTGTAAATCATCAAAAAGTGCTGTTATCCACTATTGTATTGTAAGGAAAACTACTGTTTTACTGCTCTTTAAAGTAATTGCAGCTCCTTGTCTGAATAACAAAATGGGCCAGACGCTGAGGCGCCACAGGACCCCCACAGTCCTTTGTAGTGCAGATTTGGTCAGTGACGCTCCAGAAAAGGCTTGCTACTGCCTTTATTAATTGCTGCACCCTCCTCTGTCTCTCTCCAGCCTGCTTCCTTCAGCCCACAGCAACCAGCTGAGCGCCGGGGCTTCGCTCCGCCAGCGGGCGGTCGGCGGCACCTAGCCAAACTTAGGAACCACAAGGCCGGGAGGAACAGCGAGGGAGCAGTCGGGTAAGGCGCAGCCAATCGCCTGCTTCCTTCAGCCCACAGCAATCTGCTGAGTGCCGGGGCTTCGCTCCGCCAGCGGGCGGTCGGCGGCACCTAGCCGAACTTAGGAACCACAAGGCCGGGAGGAACAGCGAGGGAGCAGTTGGGAAAGGTGCAAAATTTTTGCCCACCCACCATTGCCCCTTCCTGTGTGTTAATTTATTGGCATCTTCCCGGCGAAATCTCTTCCCCGCCCACAGCACTTTTCTCTAAACCAACAGATAGTCACACCAGCTTGGTGACCAACTAATCAGCAACTTCGCTACTCCCTATTGCCAACTATCAATATCCCCCTCAGAATTGGGAGCTTGCTACTGATACTCCTGTCACTAATAGCCATAGGGTTCCACAATGAAGATGACCCTATTATACAATCTAAAGTGGTCAACCCGACTAGTTTCTCTGGAACATCCCCCGTGGCTAACACCTATACCCTCATGTATGTCTTGCCATTGCTGCATCGACTACAGTGGTACAATCACCATAAAGTTACACACATCACCACATATATGTCTCAGACAAGGCCCCACTACTGGGTATATAGATCCCCACTAAGCCTTGTCATCAAACTGCTAATTGGTATCCCGACACACTACCTTAAATCCACAGGGAGCACCAAAACAAAGAGTGGCAACAGAATAAAAAGGAGGACCAAAGACAGCCCCTCTCCTATCACTGGCAGCCCTTATGAAATTACTGTCTTCCTATTGCTCTGTATTGGTAATGTAGAAATCAACCCTGGACCTCTTGAAAACATCACATCTCCCTCAGACCTATCCTCAATTAAAGGCTCAGTTTCCTGCATATTAATGTATGCAGTCTGTTGAAAAAATTTACATTGCTACAATCCTGGGTTGCCCATACCTTGCCAGACTTTCTTGTGATAACTGAGACATGGCTCAAGACCACCACAATGGACAGGGAAGTTAACCTACCTATCAGCTATTCAGAGCTGATCGCCAAACAAGGGGAGGCGGAGTAGCCATATATGTAAAAGCTGGTTTAGTTGTATCCTGTACTGCTGCAACACCTATGCCTAAGGAACTTGAGTGTCTATCTCTAAAAGTCTCTCTCCCCAATACAGCAGCTTTCCATTTAATTGGATGCTACAGACCCCCCTCTGCTGAACACAAGCTCTTATCCCACCTGGGAAACCTGGTCAAGTCCTGTACTGAAGAAGTCATTATCACGGGACCAATTTCCAACTGGCTCACCCAGGCAGCTACACCTCTGGTATCATTCCTGTGACACCTATGGGCTCACACAGTTAATCAATGAACCAACAACTAAATGCATGAAATAGTAGTAACAGTACTCTACTTGACATCATACTAGTGAGTAAACCACATCTATTCACACACACTGGAGTGCTCCTATGCGACATAAGTGACCCGCCCCATCGCAGGGAAGCTCAACAACATTAAACAGATCCTGCAAAATTCCTCATGAGGAGATCCAAGAAAACATCAATATTGAAGAATATCTGCATGATCTAGCCTACTCTCCACACTGGCAAAAGTTCTATCTTGCACATTCTGTGAAAAAGCTCAGCAGGTGCTAAATAGCATTATATTAAATGCCCTTAACACCCATGCCCCAATCTCTAGTATCCAAATAAAAACAAATCCTGTCGCTGGTTTTCAGCTGACCTCAAAGCTGCACTGCTGGAGAGGGATAAACTTTGGAAAGTAGCAAGAAAACTAAGAATATCATGGACTGATGATCTTTAGAAAGCCAGGAATAAATGCACTAGGAAAGTTAGGTGCAAAGGCTGCCTACTACCTGGCCCAGCTCGACTCCTCCTACCATAATACTGCTAGATTTTGGGGCACCATCAAGGGTATGATGGGCCAGGATGTTAACAACCCCTTCCAACCCATTTACACAGTAACTATAGCCCCATTACTGGCACATTGAAATCCTGGATGCATTCAACAACCACTTCACAACAGCTGGCCTTGCCTTTGACTCCTCCCAGCTAACCTATTAAGGGATCATTTAGCTTCCACTATACTGGTGAACAAAGAGTTGACTCCTCCTTTAGCTTCAAACCCATACTGTTGAAACAAGTTGAGGATCTATTATGGCATCTAGATACCAAAAAAGTGCAGGAGCAGATCTTCTGGACCCATTCTTTCTAAAGATTATGGCATGTGCTTGCAGTCCCCTAACTCACCTCTTTAACCTTTCCTCAAACTCTGGCTCTATTCCCAGGCTGTGGAAGACAGCTCAAGTGGTCCCCTTCTAAAATCAGGGGACCTATGGATCTTAATAACTACAGGCCCATTTCCATCCTACCTGTGTTATCCAAGATGCTGGAGAAATTAGTGAGTATTCAGTTAAGGGAATATCTGGACACGTTAATCTATTAAATCCAGCTCAATCTGGATTCAGGGCCAAACTATAGCACTATCACTGCATTAGCCAAGGTCACCAATGATTGGCAAACTGAACTGGATAAAAAGAACAATGTCTGTGCAGTATTCCTGACCTGAGCAAAGCATTCGACACTGTGGACCATGAACTGCTACCTCATCCCTACACTCCATTGGCCTAGATCCATCCTCCCTTAAGTGGTTCAGATGCTACCTCTCATGAGATTACAGCAGGTAAAAGCTGAAGGGACCTCCCATTAAGACCACTGTCAAGAGGAGTCCCTCAAGGCTCTATTCTGGGTCCTATCCTTTTGCTATTTATATAAATAAAATTGATTCAACCTTACCAAGTCCTCAGTACATCTCTTTGCTGATGACACTGTACTGTATGTCAGCAACCCTTCACCTAAAGTTGCTCATGAAATCCTACAAGCAGAATTCTCCTTACAACATCAGCTTCTCGAGAAAAGCTTCTGCTAAATGCAAAGAAAACCAAAGCAATGATGTTCACAACCCAAAACTCCACCAACACATCCTCTTCAATCAGTCTCCCAGATATGCACTATACTTGGAGAAAATCTGGAGTATGTTGAAAATTTCAAATACCTAGGTGTGTGGATTGACAACAGACTTGACTTTATTCAGCATCTAGAACAACTGCTGAAAAAGCTTACTAAGGCTTGGCCTCCTCTACAGATTAAAACCCTTCCTTAATAGAGATTCAAAAGATGAGATTAGTCGAGGCCATCTTTCTATCAGTCATTGACTCACGAGACTTCCTCTATAGTCACTGCTCCACCCCTACCTTCAAAAGTTGGATACCTTATACCATAGAGCAATAAGGTTCATTATAGACCTGCCATATAATACTCACCATTGTTCTCTCTATGATTCAGTTGGATGGGTTCCCTTCATGTCAGGAGGAGCAGAATGCAGCTCTATGGATCTACAGAGCTTTATCAAAAACTCCCAAGCTATATCCTGACTGCTTCAACCTGACCACTCCCAGCTTCTATGCCCAAGAAGCAACAATATCATCCTGCTCAAATTGCCCAAAGTCAACACCAAAATAGGGAGGGCAGCAATCAGCTACTCTCTAGCCATAGCATGGAACACCTACAAAAAATCCCTAATACTGTCCATTATCATTCCATTTACATCCTTCGCCAGCACTGTACAGCCTTCTTCACAGAGAAATGCAGTTGCTACCGCTAGAGATAGAATAATCATCCCATAAAACCATATTCCAATCACATATGGCATATTCCTTCCAACCAGACACCGCCAGTATATGGCACTCAATATTCCTTCACCATCCTTGTACTCATTATGTGAGTGACTGTCATGGCCCTCATTGTGATATATATGTATTGTACATATTGAAGATGTTAGTTTAACTTTCTTGCCAAGCTTTAACATGTGAATTCTCTGTATATTATAGTGTTATAAATAACATTTTCTTGTTTCTGTATGTATAACTGTCTCATAAGTATGTGATGTAATTGCTATGCACCAACTCGAACCTTGACCTTATCAGGTCCATCTTGTAAATGAGCCTTGCTCAATGATGATCGCCTGAATAAACAAAGATTTGATTGATTGATTGATTGATTGGTACTCATTATCCTCCATTTCTTGATGACCTTACCCCTTTTGACCCCATCCCTGTCCTTATTACATTTGTCACTTTCTCCATTTACCCCTGTGCGTCTCCCTATTGACATCTCTATGTTGATGTCTACCTCACTTAGTACCCTGATATTTTGGAGGGGCTAGGATTTCCCTGCTGCTTTCCAGTGCCTCCCCCCTTGGCTAGTTTAAATACTTGTCATTGAAGTATTTAAACCTATCACCTATGTAACCTCCAGGGGGCGCTATCCTAAGGGCTACTACCCCTGCGTCTTCTAACTGTAACAGGGTAAGGGGCCCAGATCCATTAGCGGGTGCCTCCACCCAGAGGTCGGGGTCAGTATAGCCACAGATGACTTGGTCACAGCCCTCTGGGTTGCTGCAACCCCCCCTTTCCTCCCACTAGTGGCCCACACAATTCAATTATAACGTCCTTACCATATACACTTACCCCCCGGCTCGAGCCAATCAGCTTGCTCTGGGGACCCCCTGAAAAGTAAGGTGCAGTTACACAATATTCACGATGCAGTAATTCACCATTAACACACAAACCAGCCAGTGTACCTTTGCAAAACAAGCGATCTGATTTATTTAAGGGGGAGATAACAAGGACCGGGGGGAATCAAGTTGATTGGCTTATCACCACACTATATGAATATCTACCTAGGGCTCTGTGCACAGGCCTAACCTATAAGTTACTGTCTGTGGGTACCCAAGCCCTAATGGCTAGTTCCTCGATGCAGCTGGTTGGGGCCCTGACACAGAAACAGGCATGAGATTCCTATGAAGGTTAAATAGAGCCAGCAGGCTCAGTTAGTATAGTCAGCAAAGTAACCAGAAGATCTTGCCCTTATCAGGAACATTAGACAGGGAGCTACCCTGGTTCAGTACTCACGACTCCAGAAGCCCTTACACCACTTGCAGGACCGAGCCTGGACTCCAAACACTTCTCCACACATTTATATGAAAAGCAACAGAGGGGTACCATACCAAGCAGCTGCTCCTAGGGCCCGACCGAATTCACAGCTAATTGGGGAGTCAACGCAGCTTCACTTTTTCCTGACAGACCGAGTGCTATTCAGCAGATTCTCCAGTCCTCTACAGGGTGAGCCTGGTAGGTAGCTGCGCTCCTGCACTGCCTCCTCTGACCTCTACCCAGAAATAGTCTGACACTCCCCGGCGACCGAGCCGCCCGAAGCTGGACTTCCACACATGAAAACTCAACGGCGCAGGAGCCCAGAGCTCCTTCCTCGCTCACAGCCACAACGTCTCTGCCCTTTGGCAGTTAGGGCAAGTCTCACCACTCGGGCACCACCCGATCCCATAGGTGGGCTGCAGATGCCAGTCACTTAATGCTGCCCATATTGGTGCAAACAAGGCACCATACTTCAGACTTTTCATCCTAGAATCACTGGCTGTGTCTCATTGGGCAGCCGGCTCCCACATGAGTCCTGATCCTGGTTGGTCAGAAAGATCTCCATTTTAGTGTCCCCCTGTTTACCATTGGCCCAGTTCACTAGTCCAGGTCCAAAATGGAGGGGCCAAGTGCACACAGTCCCAGCTGCAGAAGAAGCAGGTTAGACAAACTGTAATTCCACTAACACTCTAAATAATTGTGGCCAAACAGTTACATCTTTCAAAATGGCTCCCTCTTCGCATATAGTGACTACCAAATTGGGGCGATTTCACCGCAACTCAGGCGGGATTCGAACAGGGAAACACCACTTCCCCCCATACCAACCCGCTGGAGCCTGCGAGCGGGCAGCTCTTAAAGAGACATTACTGGAGGCTTTGGAAGCACTCACAACACCCACATTTAGGCTGCATTGCGCCGAACACCAGTTAGGCAAGAAGCATTTAGGCAAGCTCCGGGAAGGCTTTCAGGAACCTCCATTTGTAAGGTGGTTACACCCTTCCTGGCCTGGAAAGAACTTGGCATTCGCGCCAAGTAGTTACCCTTAAATCACTTTAAGGTAAAACAGGTTAGATTGACAGCACATTAAACTTTTTGTTACATACATTGGCCCTGTATTCACAATTTACTGTTATTTATGCAATATCACCTTTTCTTTTTTAATTCAGGTCATTACTTCCTGCCCATGACACCTGGAAAGAGGGGGCCCTTCCCTATCAGCTACTTGCAGGCTAACTGGGGCAGGGGCACCACACTCAGAGGGTAATACTAACAGTTGTGCATCATTTCCTAAAACTAGCTTGGGCAATGAACTCGGAGATACATAGACCCCCTTATGTACTACATTTAATGGCAGGTCCACAGGCTGACCCAGAGACTCATAACTTAACCTTATTACAGGCCGTACTTCTCAGCCAGTGCATCTAGGGGTCTCTGTGAAATCTGCTACGGGTCCTGGCTCCATTTCCGCCTCATTTAGATTAGTAGAGAGAACCTCCACATGAGAAGGGGACTCTGTGCCCATAGTACTTTCGGGGAGATGACCCTCTATATCAGGACCCACACTAGTTAGTTCAGTCAAGGGCATATCTGGCACTACGGGGATGCTATTGGGCACTCAAAGTATTCTTCTTGCTCAGGCGGATCCCGAGCAGTTTCCCCCACATCACTTCCCTCTTCTGAAAAGTCAGATAGTTCAGCCAGCCCAGATAATTCAGCCAGACTCATAGACCCTACTTCATCGGCTTTGAGGCCACTCACTTCATCCTCAGGGAGTATGGGCCCCAAAGACAAAGCTGGGGGCTCAGACAGTCCATACAACCCAACTTCATCCCCACAGTGAGCTAGGGAGTTACCTTTAAAAAGTTGACTCAGTTCATAAGAGGGGTAATACTCCACATCATGTTCACTGTCTTCAGCCACAGACAGGGGATCAATTTCAGCAGGGGGAAGAGGGGAAAATTCCCGGGTTTAAGTTCTGAGGAGGCAACCCCTCTGAATCTCTTTTTGGCAGCAGCTCTAGTTTTAGGCCTAGAGGGAGGGGCATTAAGAGACGCAGTCTCTAACAAAATCTGGCCAATCGGCAGCAGGTGATTTCGGTGTAAAGTTTTGACATCTTTTGAATTATTTTCAGGCCTTACTTTATACACAGGCAGATCATCTAGTTTGCCCACTACAATGTGAGGGAGATGGTGCCATCAGTCAGCGATCTTGTGTTTGCCATGCAGTCCCAAATTTCTTAGCAATACACGATCTCCCTCCTGGAGTTCCTGTGCCTTCACTCTTTTATCATACCTCTCTTTGTTGGCCAAGTTCCTTTTGGCAACCATGGTTTGAGCCAGTTGGTAAGCATGATTTAGCTGGGCCTTTAACTTTTGCACATACTGTAAATAATCATCAGCTCGAACCCCATCAGGAGAGACCCCAAAACATACATCTACCGGCAATTGAGCTTCTCTTCCAAACATCAGATGGTAGGGAGAGAACCCAGTGGCATCACTTTTAGTGCAGTTGTAGGCATGTACCAGGGTGCTAATTTGTTGGCTCCATCTAGGCTTGTCTTTCGGGTGGAGGGTGCCTAGCATATCTAGCAAGGTGCGGTTGAAGTGTTCAGGCTGTGGGTCCCCCTTGGGGTGGTAAGGGGTGGTTCTGGACTTTCGCACACCCCACAAGGATAGCATCTCTCTAATCAGATGGCTCTCAAAATCTCTCCCTTGATTGGAATGGATTTGCTGGGGGGCCCCACAGTGAACAAATACATTTTCAACAAGGACTTTAGCCACCGTGGTTGCCTTCTGATCTTTAATGGGGAAAGCCTGGGCATATCGAGTGAAATGATCAGTGACCACCAATATGTTGCTGATATTTTTCAGATCAGGCTCAAGCTCAGGAAATCAATGCAGACCAATTCCATAGGGGCGCTGGTAGTGATATTGACCATGGGGGCAGCTCTCTGAGGTACGGCTTTTCTTTGCAAACAGCGGCTACAGGTCTTAACATACTGTTCTATGTCTGCACTCATTTTGGGCCAGTAGAATCAAGTCCGCACCAGGTCAAGAGTTCTGTCTATGCCAAGATGCCCAATGTGGTCATGCAGGGACCTCAACACCAGTTCTCTAAAAGCAGTGGGCAGCACCAGTTGTTGTTTGTCTATTCACCCCTCTTTGTCTATGGTCTCCCTATATAACAGTCTATTGTTCAGCTTCAGCTTTGGACCTTCTTTGCATAACAGGGCAGTTCTTAAGTCAGCGGACCACAGTTGGGACACATCTCTCCCGGCTTGCAGCGCCTCTAACACAGGTTGTATCATCGGATCTCGAGACTGAGCTAGCTGGAGGCTATCATTGTTGAACTGAGGCATTATACTAGTGTCTAACGCAGAAAAGTGGCAGTAAGCAGCAGGCACACAGTTCTCAGATGGACCCAAGCAATCCACCATGCAGTCCACAGTAATAGGAGTCACCTGTTCCTCCTTATCGAATTTCTGGCAAAGGGATCTAATGTCGGGTTCTGACAACCTGACCCAATCAGCTCGGGTCACAGGCCTCCGGGAGAGAGCATCAGCATCTATATGGTTGAGGCCTGCTCTGTATTCAATAGCGTAGTTGTAGGTGGATAACGCAGAGAGCCACCTGTGACCAGTGGCATCCAGTTTGGCTGAGGTCTGAACATATGTCAAAGGATTATTATCAGTTTTCACCAGTATCTTAGCCCCATACAAATAGTCATGGAATTGATCAACAATAATCCACTTCAGAGCCAGGAACTCTAGTTTGTGCACTGGATAAATCTTTTCAGAAGGAGTCAAACTGCAGCTGGCAAAAGCTACAGGTCTCAGACCGTTCGAGTGCTCTTGGTAAAATACGGACCCCAATCCTTGCAGACTGGCATCAGTATGAAGAACATAGGGTTTAGCTGGGTCTGCATAGGCCAACACTGGGGCATGGGTAAGTTTATATATAATGTCATAAAAAGCTTTCTCGCAGTCAGCAGTCCAGCGAGTACCAAACACATCATTGGGGTGGAAATAAGTCTTTTCAGTCCCAGATTGTGCAGTCTTCTTATATTTCTTATGGGTCAGGGGGGTACCCTTGAGTGAGATTAAGCAGGGGCTGGATCACCCAAGAGTAGTCTCTAATAAATCGTCGGTGGTACCCACAGAACCCCAGGAACCACTGTAGCTCCTTCAAATTTCTGGGTTGGGGCCAAGTGGTTAACGCCTTTACTTTGCTGGGGTCAGTCTCTATACCTTCAGCGGATACTATGTGGCCCACATACTTCACAGAAATTTGTAAGAATTGGCATTTGTCTATAGATAACTTAAGACCAAAATCCTTCAACCGGTCCAGGACCTTGAACAATCGACTTTCATGTTCTTCCAATGAGCTGCCAAACACTATGACATCATCTAAATAAACCAAACACTTGAGCAAGTTCATGTCCCCCACAGCACATTCCATCAGGCGCTGAAAGGTCGCTGGGGCACCTGAAATCCCTTGAGGCATCTGGATAAACTCATAGAAACCTAGGGGGCAAATGAACACAGTCTTCTCTCGATCCTCTGGAGCTATTGGGATCTGATAGTACCCACTGCGGAGATCTAACACAGAGAACCACTTACTGCCGTTTAGACAGTCCAGAGCGTCCTTTATGCGTGGCATGGTATATTGGTCAGGGATGGTCCGCCGGTTCACGTTATGGTAGTCCACACACATCCGAACAGCCCCATTCTTTTTACTCACTACGACAATGGGGGAAGCAAAAGGGATCCTGGATTCTTGTACCACACCAGCAGCAAGCATCTCTTGCAGATGCCACCTCACATCATCTATGACAGCAGGGGATAGGCGCTGAGACCTCTCTCGAAAAGGCCTTTCATCATGCAGCCGAATGTGGTGTTCAGCCCCCTGCACACATCCCACATCCCATGTTTTTAGGGAAAAGACCTGGTCTCTTTGGGCAAGCTTCTCACTGACCCTTACTTTCCATTCAGCAGGCAACAGGGAGTCACTGAAATCAAACAAGTCTGGCGTGACTCTGTCATCCTTCCCCAAACCCTTGCTATTGGGGAGCACTGCAGTGTCCGCACAATGCACACTAGCCAGGGTGCAGCCTCTATTTACTCGAATCACTTTGTCAGACACATTATGAACTTGAACCATCACTCTCCTGGCATAAGCATGGGCTCTAGCAGGCAAGATACTGGGTTTGACCAGCAGTCCCCCAGGCAACTTTCCTTCCCCAGGCGCATCCAGCATCAATAGTCTATTCTTGACATCCTTTTTAAGCCGGACCTCCCCTTGTAAAACACACTGGGTGTTTGGGGCTAATAGCAACGGCTCCGGATCCTTCCTCCAGACAACGCCCACCGGCCTTCAGGCTTCTCCTGACCAGCTTTTCTCTGAGTCATAGGCCTTCTGGATCAAGCGGGTATCCTAAGACTCACCCAGTCCTGGATACCTGCTTTTCAGAACACAACTGTGCCAGTCGACCAAACATGTGAGCATTGGTCCCAATCAACAAGGGTACCCCATCATACAGTTCAGTGGGGGGGCAGACTAAAGCCAAGGTTTCCACCTGTTCGTCCACCCCAACCACAGAAGTAGGAAATGACAACCAGATCCAGATATACCCCAAATACGGATAAGCCTTGTCACTCAGCCCCCATACATGTAGACCATCCAAGGGTTGTAGTGGCACCTCAGGTAAATGTGTCTGATACCAGTCTTGAAACATAATGGTCACCTGAGAGCCACTATCCAATACAGCTCGGGTGGGAATTCCATTTACCCACACCAGGGCCTCCATCGAGGGCCCGACCACATCAGACCATTCAGGGGGCACAGCACTGACAGTTGCTTGGACATTGGCCCGGGTCACAAAACCCTTCCTAGGGGGTTGGACATGGGTCCTGCGATGCCAGGTGATCAGTCTGCTGTTGACCTTGCTTAAATTCTCCGGCAACTGGCACTCAGTCTGAAAGTGTCCATCCTCCCCACAATGGTAACAGAACTTGTGGTCCCGGGGGTCTCTATTGGGAGGGGAATACTTCATCTGCTGGGAGCCATCTGGAGGGCGAGGGGACTCCCCTGGGCTGAGGCATTTGTTTCTAGATAACTCTGGTTCCCCAAACCTAACAGGGTGGGTAGTGGTTTGCTTCAAGTCCCTCACCAGTTCTCGTAAATTTCTAATCTCGGCCCTCAACTCACTTTCTACTTGGGGATCAGAGGAGAGGGCACGCACCCCCACCCCTCCTTGTAACTCTGGGGATACATCAGGCCCCCCCGAAGGGTGGGTCTCATTGGGTTCGCTAGACTCAGGGGTGTGGCTCAGACCCACAGGCCCCACATAGGGTTCCCACCCCTCCTCATCAGTCTCCAGTTCTCTAATCTCCCTCATCAATTGACAATATTCAGGTGGGGCAGCTTGCCGATCAAGTAACTTAAGTTTTAACAATATCACACTGGAAAATCTAGCAGACTTTAGACCATGTTCCAACCTGACCTGGTTCAAGGCTGGGTGGTGATCCCCCCCTTTTTGGTAGGCCTTCTGTAAAGCCCTTTCCACCCTAGTAACAAAGGCGGAAAGCTTTTCATTCCTCCACTGCTTAGCAGACTTGAATTTCCATAATAAGTCTTCCCCAGTTTCTGTGCTTCCAAACACTCCCTCTAGAGCAGAAAGATACTCTGCTGCGGTAGCTTCTGGGCTAGTGGCCTGCAAAAACCAAATGGCTTCTAAGGCCGGACCCTGCAGGCTCTCCATCAGTCTCTTTCATTTCTCCCCCTCAGAGCATTGCCACTCCTGGACTAAGGGGGTGGCATAATCTATCCACGCCTCCAGATCATCCTCCCCTGAAGGCATGGGCACTGTGCCAGAAAAAAGTTTTAGCCTACAGTATGAATCTAGCTGTATAGAAGGAACCACTAGGGGTGGTGGGGCCAAGATAGAATTCTTGGGGGGCCCAGGAGAGGTACTGGGGGAAGCCTGGGGGGTGGGATCACTGGAAAGATCCAAAGCCTGCAGTAGCTCTTGGGTAGTCCTCCCCTCCATGGCTAACAATTCAAGCAGTTTGCCTTTGAAGCTGTTAGTGTGGGGACACCCCCCAGGGGTGACTGACCCACTCCGGATGTGAATAACCCTCCACCCCTGTTGGGCACCTTCCGGGTAAATCACTGGGGGTACCCTCTCAAGGTCACTGGCTACTCTACATAACAGTAGCACCTGCAAAGTCTGATCAAGTAGGTCAGCCATACGCCCTCTCACCTCTACCTTACCCAGACACTTAACCCGCTCCACTACGGAAATAAGGTCAGCATTCATTGTCCCTAAAGGTACATCTAGCAGTAACACAATTCTCTGAGAGTCCAACTCTTCAGCTTCACCCCAACCCATCAGTTTATGTACCATTGTCTTAATGGGGTCCAACTTGATTTTAGCCATGATGTCCCCTTCCAGCTTTTCCTTCAATTTATCCATAGTTAGGTACTTTGTCCACTCGGCCACTAGGGGACACTGATCCAAGCTGTGCCTCCACTTTGTAACCCCCAGGGGGTGCTATCCTAAGGGCTACTACCCCTGCCTGTCCTAACTGTAACAGGATAAGGGGCCCAGATCCATTAGTGGGTGCCTCCACCCAGAGGTCAGGGTCAGAATAGTCACAGATGACTTGGTCACAGCCCTCTGGGTTGCTGCAACCCCCCTTTCTTCCCACTAGTGGCTCACACAATTCAATTATAACGTCCTTACCATATACATTTACCCCCCGGCTTGAGCCAATCAGCTTGCTCCGGGGACCCCCTGAAAAGTAAGGTGCAGTTGCACAATATTCACGATGCGGTAATTCACCATTAACACACAAACCAGTCAGTCTACCTTTGCAAAACAAGCGATCTGATTTATTTAAGGGGGAGATAACAAGGACTGGGGGGGACTCAAGTTGATTGGCTTATCACCACGATATATGAATATCTACCTAGGGTTCTGTGCACAGGCCTAACCTATAAGTTACTGTCTATGGGTACCCAAGCCCTAATGGCTAGTTCCTCGATGCGGCTGGTTGGGGCCCTGACACAGAAACAGGCATGAGATTCCTATGAAGGTTAAATAGAGCCAGCAGGCTCAGTTAGTATAGTCAGCAAAGTAACCAGAAGATCTTGCCCTTATCAGGAACATTAGGCAGGGAGCTACCCTGATTCAGTACTCACGACTCCAGAAGCCCTCACACCACTTGCAGGACCGAGCCTGGACTCCAAACACTTCTCCACACATTTATATGAAAAGCAACAGAGGGAGCTCACCGGCGGTCGAAAGGGCTGCAAGGCATAGCCCTCCCCCACCTCTCGTTACTGGAGGTCCAAGAAAGCATACGCCCAGGTACTTAACCTCGCAGCTTGCCTGATCGGGACCGTTTCTGCTCAACGCTGGCTTTGCCCCGCCGAATGCTATGTGTTCAGCTCCCCACCACCCCCACCACCACCCTTGGTTGGCATCCCAATATATAGGTTGATTTCTGATCACATGATCATGAAATAACCTATCAGGCCACTTTCCCATCTGCAGCTTATCTTCTTCAACCACTAGAGGCCCTTTCACCTTTTTTCTCATTTTGTCCCTTCTCTCCAGCCCTGTCACTTACCTCCTCACGTTCTACCCTACCATGCTCCCACTCATCCTCATCACTCTACTCCTGCAATTCCCTCAGGCACCTTCGCCCCCCATTCATAACATGAAAATGGGGATCAATATTAAAACCCTCTGTCAGCATACAGGCTGGCACTCCCTGCCCTGCTCCCCTCCCCCCACTGTACCTGCACACCCAGCCACTACAAAATCAGACCAAAAACCATCGAAACCCCCATTACAACACATACATAGACACCTCCACCCGCATCCCTGGATGTCATCTCCCATGGCAGTAACCCACTGGAGCCCCTTTCTCTTGCCAGCCTCCTCCACATCCACAACACAGCAAACCTCCACCCCCGCTTACTCCTCCTATCTGCCCCCCTTACCCTGAAACTACCAATACCCACCATCGCCGCACACAGCATAAATGTCAAGACCTGCTACTCGAACAAACCGCAACTGACTCAGGTCTCTCATTCTTCTTCTTCTTCTGACAGGTAATGTCCACCCTAACCCTGGCCCCCTAAATTCCCCACCATCCCACCCATCGCCTGGAAATGGCCTCCACATTGCCTCACTAAACATTTGCAGCCTACAAAAAAAATGGGACTCCTTTCATGGCTGGGTACTCCAGAACAACCCAGACATCATTGCCCTGAGTGAAACCTGGCTCTCCCCCTCTGTCCCTGACTCAGCAGTTAACCTTCCTGGATACTGCCTCTATTGCTCCGACCGTATGGGAAAGCGAGGGGGTGGCTGTGCTGCCTACCTCAAGGACTCCCTCACTGGCCACCTACTTCCCCTGTCCATACTAACATCCAGGGCTTAGGCCCTCACCCTAAAAATAACACTAGGTAGGTCTACATCCCCTCTCCTCCTCACCATGGCCTATGTCCCCCCCAGAGACCAGAAGCTAGCCTTCCAAGCCATCATGTCCTACCTCACCACCCTACCCCTAAAACAAGAAAAAATACTACTGGGGGACTTCAACATAAATTGGCTGGCCAAAACAGCCGCCCCTTACATCAACGAGGCTGCTGCCCTCAATCTCACTCAGGTCACCAAAACCCCCACCCGGCTACACGCCTGCACGGGGACATCCACCCTACTAGACCTAGTTTTCACCAACTGCCCCCACAAAATAACAAGCACCCAAGTCCTCCCCGACACCCTAAGTGACCACTCTCCAGTACTCTGCAACTGGTCTGGTACCCCTCTCAAAACTGCTCCCAAAATTACTACACAATGCAAACTAGGACCTGGTAAACTAGCCTTTCTCAAGGCCCACCTCAGAGAATGGGACTGGACACCCCTTACTAACACCCTCGACCCTGACCATGCCCTCGAACTGTTTATCAACATCTTTAACTCAGCCTGTGACAAGTTTGCCCCCCTCACCAAAACTATGACCAAGGGGAATCATGCCCCATGGTTCTCGGACTACCTCCAAGGCCTACTACGTCAGCATGACGTACTATGGCACCTTGCCAATGAGACCCAATGGCCTCAGGACAGGCAACATTATCGGGAGGCCCGAAACAAGTGCACCTGGGCCATACGCACCACCAAAGCAAACTATTACAAAGCCTCCTTAACCTCCGCCTGGGGCAATGGACACAAGTTCTGGGAGAACATAAAGGAACTCTGTGGCAAAGGCCCAAATCTGCAACCTGACCAAATACTCATAGATGGTAGCCTAACCACCGACCCTTTCAGGATAGCCTTGGCCCTAAATGCTGCTTTCACTCACCTCTCCCATGTGTTGCTCCCAAATTTCTTCGACCCCCCGCTGGCCCATATCACCCCCCATACCCCCCCTTGTTGTGCCTTTCTACCTACGAGTCCTTACACCGGAGACTGCCAAACCCTACCTTACTAAAGCTATAAGTAAAAACCACTACAGTCACGACTCCCTGGACCTTAGACTTCTCTGCCTCACCCTCCAGGAAGTCCTGGCCCCACTCACCCACATTCTAAATTGCTCCCTCTGTCAAGGGAAATTCCCCACCCACTGGAAATCGGCCTACATCACACCTATCCATAAAAGTGGTGACCGCACATCCACAAACAACTACCGCCCCATCTCTATCCTCCCCCAGTCTAAGGCACTAGAACGCATAGTCGACGACCAACTCACTGAACACCTAAATAAATATAACCTTCTATCCAGACAGCAGCATGGTTTTCAAAAGGGCCATAGCACCACTACTGCCCTCCTTGAATTTACCTCCCTTGTCCACTCAGCCCTGGACCATGGCCACCTCACTGGTGCCATCTTTATGGACCTATCTAAAGCATTCAACACAGTAAACCATGCCCTCTTACTGAACACCTTGGCCTACACGGGTTTCTCCAATGACACCCTGAACTGGTTCACCAGCTATCTCTTCGATAGAACGCAGATAGTCAAGGTAGGCCCTGTCCTATCACCCCGCCTCCCAGTCTGCTCCGGTGTCCCACAAGGCTCCATACTTGGCCCCCTACTTTTCAGCTTATACCTCAACTCCCTCCCATCCTCATGCCTCGGAAATCTGCTCCTTTATGCGGATGATGCAGTCTTGTTTGCCTCCAACCCGGCCTCCCTCAAACTCCACCAATCTCTCCAGCACTCTTTCCATGAAATCAAAGACTGGCTCACCACCCAGTGTCTTATTATCACCTATAATAAGACTAAAGTCATGATATTCGCCCACCCTCAGAACCCACACAAGAACCTCTGCCCCCAATTTCTTGCTGCCAATCAGACCCCCCTAGAACAAGTAAACAGCTTTAAATATTTAGGGATCACATTAGACCCCACCCTCAGCTTTAATCAACATATCCTACACCTATCAACAGCCCTTAGCTCCAGACTAGGCGTACTCTACCAGTACAAACACTGCCTCACCCCTGAAGCACTACAACTTACCATAAACTCCTCGATCCTCTCCCTACTAGACTATGGCATCCTAATATACAGTGCCGTGCCCCCCACAACCTTAAACAGACTCAGGCTCGTGCTTAACAAAGCCTGCCATCTCATCCTAGGATGTGATCGTTTCACTCATTCCTGCTCCCTTCACAGCAGCACAAACTGGCTAAACCTGGACAGCAGAATCGGGTACCACACCTACCTTATGACCAAAAAGGTATTACTAGGCTTCACCCCACCCTTCCTAGACCAAATTATCCTCCCAACACCACCAGGTAAAACAACCCGTAGCACAAGCAAGCGGCTACTATGGGTACCCCATGGCCAGACCTCCCAATACCAACGCACCTTCAGTTTCAGGGCCCCTTCCTGGACAAACTCCCTCCCTAGCCATATAACTGATGAAATAAGGCTGGGCCCTTATAAATACAAGCTACGGGTTTACCTACAGGCCTCAAACCGATGTGACTGCCCTTAACACCTGATCTGCCATTGCCTCCTTCAAACACACTAGTAGCAGGGCACCGTACCTAAATGTACCTGTGAAACTACATGACTATCAGCCTCCTACAGAATCATTCTGTATTTTTTTTTTTCTGGCTGTGCTAAAGTACCTACATTTCTGTTAGCCATCTACTAACAGCTATGTAACCTGTTTTGAATGTTATTTGTAATGTGCTGTAATCTGTATTTCAAGTCCCATCCCTGTACCATTTATGTATGAAGTGGAACCTTTGTAAATGAGTCTCTGACTCAAAGGTCTTTCTGAATATTACAATAAATAAATAAAATACCAGACAGCTGCTCCTAGGGCCCGACCGAACTCACAGCTAATCGGGGAGTCACCGCAGCTTCACTTTTTCCTGACAGACCGAGTTCAATTCAGTAGATTCTCCAGTCCTCTACAGGGTGAGCCTGGTAGGTAGCTGTGCTCCTGCACAGCCTCCTCTGACCGCTATCCAGCGAATTTAGTCCTATACTCACTGGCGACCAAGCCACCTGAAGCTCTATTTGCACACACAAAAACTCAACGGCGCAGGAGCCCAGAGCTCCTTCCTCACTCACAGCCACGTCTTTGCCCTTTGGCAGTTAGGGCAAGTCTCACCATTCGGGCACCACCCAATCCCATAGGTGGGCTGCAGATGCCAGTCACTTAATGCTGCCCCTATTGGTGCAAACAAGGCACCGTACTTCAGACTTTTCATCCCAGAATCACTGGCTGTGTATCATTGGGCAGCCGGCTCCCACATGAGTCCTGATCCTGGTTGGTCAGAAAGATTTCCATTTTAGTGTCCCCCCATTTACCATTGGCCCAGTTCACTAGTCCAGGTCCAAAATGGAGGGGCCAAGTGCACACAGTCCCAGCTGCAGAAGAAGCAGGTTAGACAAACTGTAATTCCATTAACACTCTAAATAATTGTGGCCAAACAGTTACATCTTTCAAAATGCCTCCCTCTTCACATATAGCGACTACCAAATTGGAGCAATTTCACCGCAACTCAGGTGGGATTCGAACAGAGAAACACAAGTTCCCCCCATACCAACCCACTGGAGCCTGCGAGCGGGCAGCTCTTAAAGAGACATTACTGGAGGCTTTGGAAGCACTCACAGCACCCACATTTAGGTGGCATTGTGCCGAACACCAGTTAGGCAGGGAGCATTTAGGCAAGCTCTGGGAAGGCTTTCAGGAACCCCCATTTGTAAGGGGGTTACACTGAGATCCTGGTTCCCCTCCTGGACAGATGCAGACCATCATGCCAGTATAGGCCTGCATCCCTCCAGGTGGACCCCAGTCTCCAATGAAGCCAAATCCTGAGCTCTGCACCAGTTTTTCAACCTCTGATTGAATCCCATGGTGTGGAGCACCTAGCCTCACCCATGCCATAGATAGGCAGCACCTCCGAGAAGGTTTACCTTGTGTGCGCTGTTTGTCAAAGGCCCTCCCATCTCCATAAATGCTTGCTTGCACTGCTCTGATCCTTTCTTAGCCAGGTCATTTGTCCCTAGGTGGACAATGACATCCAGCTCCCTCCCTGTGACTGCTCCTGCAATCCTGAGGATTCGCTCCCTGTCTCTCCAAGCCATGGCACCAGGCAGGCACCTTGCATCCCTCTCCCCTTCCTCCCCCAGTTCTACCTTCCTAGCAATGGAGTCCCCCACCAGAAGTTGTTTCCTTCCCCTGTGAGGTCCCATGCCACCCTCCTTTGGGTCTCCTTTGTGGAGGTTCCCAGTATCCTCCTTGGTGTCCATTGTGGGTGCCTCCATAGAGGAACCACACTTTTCCAGAACGGCATAGAAATTGTGGAGAGGTACAACTGGAGGGATGAGCCTCTGTTCCACCACCCTCACCCTCCCTGAGCCCACTGTGGTCCAACCACTCCTATTTCTTGGCAACCTCTGAGGCAACGGCAGTGACCCTGGTGGTCCCTGAGTGGGAGAGGAGGTCCCACAAATCCTGGCCAACTAAGCCTGGAAATGAGCAACCTCCTCTCTCAGCCCAGAGAGGTGTCTACAGATGGGGCAACACTGCATCCTCCAAAACATCTCCCGGAAGACTGCTGCTCTACAGCCACTGCACTGCACCACTCCCATCACATATTTTTTCTGGCCCCCTAACTGTTATTTGGAATACTTACTCTTTCCTCTGTTTTTTTATTTCTTTTTTTTTCTTCACTCCCTACTTACTTACTGTCTCTGCACCCTTTTATCTCCTGATCTTCCTGTTCTGAGACAAGAAGTTCCTATATTTCTCAGTAGTCTCCTTACTTGCTCAGAGTCAGACCTCCAGCAGCTAGGGGGCATGGAGAGCTACTCTTGCCCTTCTAGGATGGTGAGTCTTGGGTGGCTCTGTGATCACTCACTTTCTGCTCCCAAACAGGAAGTTCCTGTTGTCAGTTAAATCCTGTGCCTATAAAAGTAGAACTGGTTTAGGGTGGAGGAGGAAGGAGGGCAATATAGTCCCAGTAGAGAAGTTTTAGTTATACCAGTAGCTCCTTCCTCCTGGAGTTCTGTCTGTCCTCTGGCAGAAGCTATCTAGGGCAGTATTTATATCTGGTCTTAACCTGGCTCCTTCTAGCTAAGCCACTCCCCCTACTTTGCAAATCTTTCTACACTTAGTTAATTTCACAGATAACAGAGCTAGGGAATAAAAAAATAGAAGAAAAAGGTTTTCTTTGGATATGGGCAATTGATGTGTTTGTTTATGTGATCAGGTTACAGAGAAAAACATTGGTGGTGCTTTAGGTTACTAGTCTCTGTTTCATGGTTGTTTCTTTGCAGAGTAAAAAAATGGCTGTCAACAGCTTTTTAAAAATTCTGCAGTTGCATATGGATTTGTGATGAGGCTAAACACCAGGATAGCCATGAATCATACTGCAATAATGCACGTTCAGGGGACTGATAGCAGCCAATAAAGCTACTGGTGTTTTTTGTACCCATGTTATAAAATGCATTGAATGGAGTGGGTGTTTGCTACTTCCATGGTCTCCCAAACCCCATCTTCATTTGCACCTAATCTCCATTCCATGGGGGCTTATCTACAATCATCTGGGGACAGAGTTTAAGGCTGCCACCACAGTACTGTTTAACTATTTCAACTGGCGTCAGCTTCTGAATACTTAAAAACTCAGCTGAAGGTATACTTTTCTAGATGGTATTAAGAAGATACATTATTTATTCTGGAAAGTCTGAGTTTTATTATGTTGCAAGTTTACATATAATTATATTGCTTTTTTCAGTATAGCTTTTTTTCTTCTCAGGGAGTGCAGGTTTCTCTCAGCCCCATCCCTGCTGCCCTCCACTAGCCATACATCTCCCACAGACTTACTGACCAAAATTACACATGGATTGCCCACTGCGGTGTGACTAGAAGTGGGAGGGTCATCCTACCCCCCTGAGTCCACATCCAGAATGCAGTGGTGTGGGTGATGGTTTGGGCCTGAGACAAGCAGGCAGGGTTTCACATAACCTACACCACTGTTGTTTCTGTTTTCTCCCATCCACCTTCCCTGACATAGAAATAAAGCATTTGTTGGCAGATAAGGACTACTTGACTTACCTAATCTCTCCATTTTTCCCTACCTATATTGTCATCGCAAACCCTACCTGATCTCCGGCTACCTCCTACCCCTTACTTTCCTACAAAGATTTTTCTATGCCTATTCCATCCCTGCTTAATCCCATCACTGTTTTTGTATTCTCCTTTGAAATATACTCCCCTCATGTACCTATTCAGCCCCCCAAAAATATTTTATAGGTCAGTAGCATGTCCTCCCTTTCCCTCCTCTCTTCTGAGAAGTACATATTAAGATCCCTCAGTCTCTCCTCATAAGATTTTGATGCAGCTCCTGCTCCATGGTGTCAGTGGCTCAGCAGGTACTCACTCGTCTCTGAGGCCAAAGGATCAGAAGGTTGTGGGTTCTAGCCCATGCTGGAAACTTGGGATATATCCCCATAATGACACTTGTGCATCATGCTGGGGGTGCTGCACTTCTGAGGTGCCATCTTTCAGATGAGACGTTAAACCAAAGTCCCATCTGATGGTTGTTCAGATGGATGTTGAAGATCCCATGGCACTTCTTGAAAGAGTAGGGGATTTTTTTATTGAAAGTAAACATTCAAATACAACTATCAGGCTTAAAGGGTCACAAAAGAATATAGGACATAAACAAATAACAGTACATCACGCATTAGGTCAAAGTATAAGACAATGTCAAAAAACCAAAAAAGTGCCAAAATACAGCAATCTATAATCATTTGCAATAATACTTTGAGAAAGAAAATAAAATGTCTGATATCACTATCCTGAAAAAAACAAAACAGTTTTGTCTTCAAGGGGGCTCATAAATGTGAGCCAGAAATCTCCATTTCTACCTTAGAGTGGAAGGGGGCAGTCAATGTGTTTTAGCCTTATATACAAAAAAGAGTTCCATGTGGATCATATCAACTAAGAGGTGTGGTGGGATGTCTTTTTGCTGGAAAAGCAAGGCACAACGAAATTGCCAGAAGTATTATTTCACAGTCGTAATAAGTAAGTGGATGGTGCTGACATCGTAAGAGATTGGTGAGTGAAAACGTCCCAAAATAATGTCCAGGAAAGTAAGATGGGACCAGGAAGAGTTGTTCCAATTGTGAGCCAAAGCTTGCCAAAGTGATGGGCATAGGGTCATGAAAGGAGAAAATGGTCCATGGTTTCTTGCTGGAGAGTACAGCTAGACCTAGGGCAATAGCATTCATCAATGGATTTGTGTTTGACGTTTGCTTTGACACTGAGCTGACCATGTCCACGTAGCCAGATAATGCCCCACATCTTCGGGGGAGTGCATTTATCCTGGATGGAAGAATATAGGAGAGGAGGGTCCATATATGAAATGGTGGGATATAGTATAGAGTTAGAAAAATGGGTACTCATTATGGTGGAATAAATCCCCACTCGGGTAGAATGGCACAAAGTTTTGAGATCCAATTTCCACAGTTTTATTTTGGTGATCAGGGGTTTCGGGAAAGGCAGGGTATAATGGAAGGAATTGGAGGGTTGTTGGAGAATGGGCCCAGTGGTGTAAGAAGGGTGGTAGCCATCTATTGGTCCAAGGGCTCCAGAAAGCCATGTCACGACTACTAGGACCAAACAATTTCCAGTGGAAGAACAAGCTGTAATAGAAGGCAATAGGGTTTTTCATTCCTAAACCACCAGTGGAAATGGGGAGATAGAGGACATTTAGATTTATTGGATTCAGTGAGTTACCCCAAATGAGCTGGAAGGCATTGCCAAGAATGGGGCTTTCCAAGATCGCTGGTAGAGGGTATACTATACTAAGGTTGATAAAGAGAGGAAGCAAGTAGAAGTGTAAAATGGCCACCTTCTTTTTCTTGGACTGCAACCATTGTTTGCATTGTTGCACCTTTCCCTGAAAGGCTGACAATTTAGAATCCCAGTTCATAAGAGCTGGGGAGTCCCCACCAAACTGGACTCTCAGTATCTTCAAAGGGGTTTTGGACACTGTGATACCACATATATCAGGAAATTGGGGAGGGGCTCTACCAGGTACGTAGCCTGCACATTTTGATAAATTCAATCTGGCACCTGAGATCGGGTTAATGAGGAGAAGAGGTCAAGTGCTATCATACCAGAGGAAGGGTCTTTTACAAATAAAACAATATCATTGGCATACGCTGCCAATTTCACTGCAGCAGAGTGGGCAGGTTGGGATATGCCATAAATCTGAGGGTGATTTTAAAATGTTGTGGGGTATTTGGTCTACGCAAAATACATAGAGCAAGGGGCAAATAGTATACCTTTTCTGAGCTCCAGCCAAGACAGGAATTCTCTGTTCAATATGGCCATTTATATTAGGAAGGAGACTTGTGGCAGCATACAAGGTACGGATCCAAGTACAAAAAATAAGGGGGATGCTATAATGGCAAAGGATATTGAACATATAACAGTGTTGGACCCTGTCGAACACCATTTCCTGATCAAGGCGAGGGCATAACCTAAATGCAGGGTGGACCTGGAGAAGGAAAAGACTTCACAGAGAAAGATAAGGTTATCATGAATAGATCTATCCGGCATGGAGCAAGTTTAAAATGGGATAATCACCTGATGGGCTACTGCGGCTATTCTAGAGGTGAGAAGCTTCATTAATATTTTCAAATCCATATTCATAAGGCAGAGGGGGAGCCAGTTGCTAATGTCACAAGTGTCTCCCTTTTTAAAAAGGAAGATCTGTATTGCCTCACAAAAAGTGAGCAGGGGAGAGTGGTGCAATACCGATTGAAAAACCCATAGTAAAATATCAGGCAGGGAGGAGACCAATTGCTTGTAGAATTCTGAAGGTAGACCATTAGAACTGGGGCAGTTATTATTACGGAGGATGGAGATGGCCATCTGAATTTCGTCTTTGGAAAGGGGCCTAATAATGGAATCCAATTCCTCCTGTGGTAAGGAAGGGGGATGGAGTGTACCTAAGAAGGAGTGACTGGAGGGAAGAGGGATTCTGGAACCAAACTGTGCAGTTAAGTGGCAGTGGACTTCAGCAAGGACATCATCTTTAGTACCGACAACAGTACCTGCTGGGGTGCATAAGGAGGTAATGTGTTGGCTCAGAACCTGGTGTTTGCAACTTGTAAAGTCTGTACCCCCACCAATGTGAGCCTGTGTACCCAAAATGATGTTCCAAGTAGAGGATTTTCATGCTTTCATATTGATAATGTATCATCTGTTCCCTAAGGTAATTTTGGCAGAAAGATAAACGCACATCTGATGTGCCTTGGTCAATAGTCCCTGGAACTGCATTCTAAATTGCAGATAGTGAAAGAAATGGTACCTGTAGGAGGAAGAGTGAAACAAACCTTTAACTGCTCATTTAGTGTCAAGCCACCAATCACCAATATTGTCCTGTAGACATTGTACAGACACTCTGACTTGTAATAAGTCAGTAAGTTGCAGATGGAGGGAGGTGTCCATTAGCATCTGGGTGTTCAGTCTCCATAGGGCCAGGCCTGTGTATATTACTTCATTTCCAGTAAACCTTCCTCCCTAATAGAGGTAATCAGTAGATGCAATGGGTGTAAGGGTACTAGAACAAGTTCATACATGAGAGGCTGTAATGATATAATCAATTCGGGTAGCAATGGTGTTTCTTTTTTTATCAATTTAAAGTTTATTACAGGTTTTAAACGCATACATGAGACGGAGCCATGAGTAGTGCTTCTATACATCAGCTTAAAAAAATCAGGTACAATGGGTCTGTCCCCCTTCCCTCCTCCCCCTTCCCCAGTTTCCCCCTTCCCCACAGTCCATATAAGCTAGGTCATTTATTCTAATATTGACCTCAGGATTCACAATTTAAAGGGAGTACAAAGTATGTAAGGGGTCCCATATCTTTTGATATTTAGGCAGACTATTATGAAGGCTTGCTATAACCTTTTAATTTGTTAAGCCATTCAGCATAGAAGATGGTATCACTATCATTCCAGTGTTTAAGAATCAAATTTTTAACAGACATTGAGATCAAGGACATGTAATATTTATGATTACTCACTGAAATTTTTGAACAGTCACCCAGTAAACATATCTCAGGTACAAAATATTCTGAGAGTCCTAATAAAGGGTCTGCTCTGGCTTGAATGCAGTTTCATAGATGGGCTACTTTGGGGCAGTTCCAGAAGATATGAAGAAGAGTACCCTCTTCCTGGGAGCAACGGGAATATAAACTGGAAGATATTAAGCCCCATTTAGCTAATTTTTGTGGAAAATAATACAAATTGTGTAAAATGTGGAATTGCATAAGGCGTAATCGATTTTGTGTCACAAATCGGTGGCAGTTACGCCAGAGGGTGGGCCAATCTATATTCCAGAGAGGAAAAAGAGATGACCAGTATGCTGTGGGACCAAAACATTCATATAGAGTTGCATATAATTTGGAGACTGCTTTAGTGGAGTTAACCAGGGGACTCAGATCCAGTTGGAAAGAAAATTTGGGTGGTGGGAGGGACCTTACTTATCACTTTAATAAGGAGACGCCTCAGTTGAAAAACCTTAAAATAACAGGGCAAGGGGATTTTAAATTTATTCATAATTTCAGCAGTTGAGAACCAAGAACCATCATTTCCTACAAAAGGAATAACTTTCCATTCCCCAATTAGGGTAACCAGTTGGGTGTAATCCTCTTGTTATCATTTTGGAAGGTTGGGGAATTCCAAATGGATTGGGACAGATCGGTGTGGGGTTTGTAGTGTAAAAAGCACATAATTGGGAATGAACTCTCATTGAAACTTCAATCATGGTAGATCTTAGGTTTGGTTTTAAACATAACGTTGAGGGCTCCATGTTACAGGAGCAAATCAATGCCAGTTCAGTTTTGAGCCAAGGTGGAAAAGAAGAGGAAGGGGCTGGTGCAAACCATCTGAGGTATTTGGACAGGCTGGTGGTATAGCCTAGAGGTTAGAGGAACAAGGTGTGAACCAGCTTGATACATCCAGCAGACCAGACCTGAGTCTCAGTCTCACAACCTCCACTTGCATACTGTGTCCCAGGTCACCCCTGAAAATGGGCACTTGTGCCTAGTGGGCCTTACCTGGTTACCAAGGACTAAAATAAAAAAAAACAAAAAAAAAAAACACATGACTAGCCCAATAGTATAGATTAAGGTGAGGGAGACGTAGATCTCCTTTAAGTTTGGAAGCAGCTAGTTTGTGATATGCTATTCTTGGTTGTTTCTTAGACCAAATAAATTTTGTAAGAAGCCTGTGTACTTTCTTAAACCAAGTACCTGGTAACCATACACTGAATAAATTGAGGGGGTAAAATAAGCATGGGAAAATATTTATTTTAATTACATTAATCCATTCCCACAATGAAATAGGAAGGGTCACCCACCAATCTAAATCCTGACTAATAGTTTGTACCAGGGAATCAACATTTTTCTTAATGCTTAGAAGTGGGTTTCTAATGAGTTCGATACCAAGGTATCTAAGGGAATCTGCGGATCAAGAGAGACCTAGAGATGTAATAGTGTTCTTGAGTACTTTTATAATTAAGAGGAAAAACAATTGACTAGTTAACAATTAATTTGTACTTTGACAGTCTACTATATTCTGCAATAATCTCAAGCAGTGGTGGGATAGATGTCTCTGGGTGGGACAACTGTAAGAGAAGGTCATCCGCTGTGTGGAAACTTTGACCTCTGTGCCTTGTATCATTAGACCCTGCACCTTCCAACATACGATCAGTTTGTGGATAAGGGGTTCCAGATATATATAAAATAATAAGGGGGAAAGAGGACATCCCTGCCTGCCTCATGCCAGAATGTAAAAGAAATACTTCTGAGATCACTCTGTTCTTAAAATTCTAGCAGATGGGGACTGATAAAGAGCTTTTATCCAACCCTGAAATTCTGGGGGAAAACCAAAGGTGTTTATCGTTTGAAACAAGAAGTTCCAGTTAACTCAATCAAATGCCTTCTTGGCGTCCAGAGACACCAGAACAGCTGGAAAGAGGGCATCTCTGGATGCCGAGAAGACATGCGAAAGAGTGCGGATGTGGTCCACTGAGGATCTTCCCTTTATGAATCCCACTTGCTGTGAGCCTATTAAGTCTGGAAGTACTAAACTAAGTCTGCCTGCTAATAATTTTATTAAAATTTTTATATCTTGATTAAGAAGAGAAATGGGCCTATAGTTCTTTACCAAATCTGGATTTTTATCTGGTTTAGGAAGAAGAACAATAAAGGCTTCAAATAAGGTGGGGTCACCTTGTGCGCCTGATAAAATATGCTGATATAATAGTAAAAGAAACAGGATAATTTGGTCTTTAAATTTCTTGTAAAAAATGGATGAAAATCCCATCTGGTACCAGGGTTTTGTCAGTAGGGAGATTTTGTATAACCTCAGCAATTTCCAGAGTAGAGATGGGTACAATCATTGCCAGTTTGTGGGCTTCAGAAAGGGAGGGCAGTTGGGACTCCTTTAGGTAAGAAGTCAGGGTTAGGTTTGAGGGGGGATTAGTCATAGCTCCATATAATTGTTTATAATACTTAGTAAATTTGTTTACAATTTCTTTAGGAGAAGATTTCAAGAAACCATCCTTCTGAGAATGAATGGGGGGAATGAATCAAGATGACTCCTGTTACTTACTTCTAAGAGCTAATAATTTTCCCACCTTCTCCCTTTGATCTGTATAAGAAGCCTTGGTATGGAGGACTATGAATTCGGCCTTTTCCCTAAGCAAATCCAAATAGGAATCTTTAATCTTGACTAAATTTTGTTTGATATTATCAGAGGAATGGGGAGTTAGATTTGCTTATATGGCCTGAATTTGGGACAAAAGGGTTCTTAATTCTGAGTCTTGGGATTTCTTTCTCTTAGAGGCTAACCCAATTAGTATACCTCTAAGGTATGCTTTAAAGATGCACCATATAATATCAGGCTTAATACTGTGGGTAGAATTAGTATCAAAAAAATGTTCAATGTGTTCTTTAACAAGATCAATAATCTTTGAATCCTTGAGCAACTGGCCATTTAATTTCCAACGTGCATTCCGTTTGGGTAAAGAAGTAAGAGAAAGATGGTACATTACTAGGGAATGGTCAGAAGGAGGTGCAGGTTGGACTGAAGAAGACAAAATGTCAGGGAGAAATTCTTGGGATATAAAAATATAATCAATATGGTAAGAGGATATGTGAACTGGGGATGTAAATGTATAGTCCCTGTCCTTGGGATTCAAAACTCTCCAAACGTCGCACAAACCCATCTGATCTACTAGATCACGAAGTGCACGTTGAGCTGGAGAAAATCCTCTGGGAGTGAAACCTGTGCAGTCCATATTGGGATTGAATGCCAAATTCAAATCGCCCCCTAGAATTATTGATATGGGTAGAAAAGGCAGCATGGTATTAATAAGGTGCATAAAAACTGGGGATCATCTATATTAGGACCATAAACACTGCTGTGTATATAGTACCCCAGGCTATAATAAACCTGCCCTGTGGGTCTTTAATAATCTGTGTGGGGTTAAATGGAATATTCTTATTAATTAAAATCATAACGCCGCAGTTACTTGTAGTACCTTGGGCAGAGAACACCTGTCCCACTTGCTGTCTCCTCATTTGTAAAACTTCAGCATCTAGTAAATGAGATTCTTGAATAAAAGTAATTTGTGACCATAGGACATTTAAATATTTCAGGACTTTGTACTGTTTTAGTTTTTGTCTAACCCTTCTAACTCTCCATGAGGAAAATCTCAAGTCATGAACTATATTTCTTGAAGACATAAAAATCATAGGCAAACTTTGAAGGAAAGCAATCATCATATCTTGGTATCCCCTCGAGACCCTTGGACTGTGGTCTGTCCCTCCACTCCCACCCTCCCCAATCCCCAATCCATAATTCCAACAATGAACCCCAAATAATCCCCATATCATTTGCAGTCCCAACCCCCACCCCCTTACTGTTAAGAATATTGTTTTGCAGTACCCCACACTTTCGCTCCTCCCCTCCAACCACCCTAACCCATATTTACCAAATACAGTTGACCCAACCTTCAAGGAGTCACCTCCTCTTCTAATAACATATTATTGTAATTATAAACATGGCTGTGTCAGCTCTGATCCTAAGATATTAAATTGGTAAACTTGTGCAATACTTCCCCCCGTGAACATTAGAAGGAAATACCCCTTCCCTAAGCCCTGGTGGGTGAAGCTGCTGAAAACACCTCAATTTTAGGAATATTCCTTTTTCCTAAAGCCCTATAAATATTCAATGTCAATACAAACCATTACGCATTAAACAAAGTCCTTGTATTTCTGCCTGGTAATACCATAAAACAACAGAACAATAGACCCCCCGTTGAAACTTTGTTCCAGGTACAAGGAGGGGAAATATCCATATCTTTGCATTTAGTCCTGTAATCCGTCTATGCCTTCATAGGTAAAAGTCGCTAAAATCAGGTCTAACTCCAAGTTCTCTGAGTCATTTGAGAAATAAAACAATCCTTCCTTCAGGATTATTTAAGTGCAGACATCGGTTTGAAAATAAGGGAGGACCTCGGACCTTACAATTACCATTCTTTAGGCAAAGGAAACAGTCTATTGGAATATCCCTGTTAGATTTTCAGTCACAGAAACAGTTTCCAGAACACAAAATTACTGGTTTGTTTATCCAAACTCTTGTAATTCAGTACTTAGATTAGAAAGCAACCATGCACACTCTCACTGAGTAGCCAAACCTTTTGATTCAGGTACCTCAAAAAAGATCAGGCAGAGCAGCCTTAAGGCCTATGTTTGCAGACTCTGAATCTTCATAGGACTGCCAGGATCCTGAGATGAGCACCTGTAGTTTCGCTGGATAAAACATTTAAACTTTAGGCCTGCTCCAATTATTTTTGTGATCAGAGGATGGAAAGCAGATCTCCGTATTCTTACCATGATAGGTAAATCCTGGGCCACACTAATTTTTTCCCCTCCCATATCACTTCTTGGATTTCTTTTATTTTAGTAAGGAAATGTTGCCTCTCCAGATAGTTTAAAAAGCAGAGTATGAGAGATCAGGGAGCTGCCCTGGGTGGAGGAGTAGGTCGGAGAGCGCTGTGAGACCTCTCAATAACATATTGAGGCCCAAAAGAAGAAGGCCCTACTATTTTTTTCAATTAGCTTTTGGATGAAAAGAATGGTGTCCTGTCCTTCCTCCATCTCTGGAAGTCCAATTATAACCGTGTTATTTCAGCGGCTACATTCTTCCAAATCCTCTACTTTCTGCTCCATCTTTGTGAATTTTTGTTTCACTGCCACCAATTCTGGGTCAAGCCTATCAGCCTGTCTCACTAAAGAAATAATACAGGCTTCACTGTTCAATGTTCTTGTTGCAATGTCCTCAATTGCCTGGTATAAGGATTTAACATCCGTGGCCATTCCTCTAGGTTCTTCTTGAAATGGTCGAAATTTGGCTAAGAAGCCTGAAAGGGTTAGTGACTCTTGATCCAGTTTCTGTAGAGTCAGGCTCTGCGAGCTGATAACACTGCTAGCTTGTGTTTTTTGGGGGGCCTTCTCCGATGTTATTGGAGGAGTGTGCCTTGGCTGCGGCTTCTTCATTTCTACTTCCATTACCATGGAGATGAAACAAGAGATTGCCCATATGTTTAGGGAGTTTCCTGATCGAATTTGGAAAGTTTTAATAATCTCCCAAAGGTAAAAAATGAGATTTGCTGGAGCGGGTGGTTGGAGAGGGTTAGAGAAGCTTCCTTCAGGCATGCTGCATCACGTGACCTCCTAGCAATGGTGTTTCTGTAATAAGTATATCCACCTGTGCAAAACAGAGTTCTATAGGCAGCTGTCAATATTGCATCTTTTAGCAGCTGATTGAGAAAATTAGTGTCATAAAAGAGCTTGCCTGTTTTTGCCTCTCTATCCAGAGTAGAGAGGCCGCAATTAAAATCTCCTCCAAAGAACAGCAGGCGGGTAGTGTAGAGGTAAGGTTGTAGACATTTGAAGAGGTCAATTTGATCTTTTTTGTTTGAGGGGCATATATTGTGAGAAAGCAAAATTGTTCAGATTGGAGAGGAATGTCCAATAGAAGGGCCCAACCTGAAACCACATCAACCAATTTGTAGAGCTGTATTGTGAGACCCCAGAATAGAATACCAACCACATCGCAAAAGTCAGAGCCCAAAGACCAATACGATGGGCCCCATGGCCAGGATTTCAGCCCAAGGGAAATGTACAACAATGAGGAAAAATGGATGTCTTGTACAAAGTAGATATCATATGGCTATGACTGTAAAGTTGTGAAGAGGTGAGGTTGTTGCATGGGATTCTTTATACTGTTTTTGTTTATGGTAGCTAGGGAAAGAGTGAGAGCCATATAGGAATGGAATAGAATGAAAGACAAAATCACGTGGCATCAGGGCTCAGCAGGGGGGTGAGTGGGAGGAGCTGATTGAGCCACCGTTAGGCAGCTCTTCTCTCCAGGGGAGGGTTGGGCACCAATCCAACCAGCAGACACTGTCATGAGGGGAGAGTGCTGTTAGGTGCTTGACGGAAGTTGTGTCTCCACATGGCTTCCTGCCTGGACCTTGGTTCTTCACACCAGCACCCTCTGGGGGGGGTGTTAGGGCTTCCCATAGCTACTTCTGTAACCATGGAAAAACCCACACCCCCTGCCATGCCCTGTGATCCCTGCAAGGGGGAGGATGGGGCAGATGGCTGGTACACCGCCACCGAGCCTCGCTGGCAGTCAGCGAAAAATGTCCCCTAAAAAAAAAAAAAAACATGCAACAGTCCCAGGTTTGCTGGAAGCCTTATTGCCTGTCTTTGATCATTCTCTCTGCTGTTTCAAAAGAGAGGCTGAGGAGGCTACAGCCAGATATCCCTCCAAGGGAGGTGTGGAAGAAGATTTTGGAGGGTTTGAGTCCATGTCCATACTATCCTCTGAATCTAGACCGTCCGGGTCAAGAACATCATATTTATTATTCAGTGCCAGAGCGGGATGGGAAGTAGCCATGACAATCTGATGTAAAGATAATTTACAGGTTATTATCATGGTGTCTGGAGGTGGCATCAGGGCAGCAGTTGGTTCAGATGTTGAAGAAGGGTCTGGCTTGGCTGGTACCTTCTGAGAGATCAGCTGGGAAGAAGAGGATTGCAGAGACAAGGATTGAGGGTTAGCATGCAACTGGTCTGAAGGGGGGCAGGATCACTGCACTATGCAGAGCTGCAGAGGGGTCCTCAAGAGGCAGAGGGGGGTTGTCTTCCTCATGGGCAGGTTGGCAGGCTAGTTCTTTATGCAAAGCCTGCTGCAAGGAAAATTGTGCTTGTATGACCAGTGTATCTGGATGGGGAGGATTCACTCTGTTGTGGGATGCCCAGGGGCAGGAGTGGTAAGAGTGTCCTTCATCATCACAGAGATTACAATGCAATTTGTTTGTACTTTGGGAGTTGACATGTCCAAGAGAGAGGCAAAGGTTACATCTGAGGATATCACAGGCAGTGTTAAGATGACAGTCAGAGCCACACTTTAAACATGTCTTTGGTCGTCTGGGATAAAAACAAAGGGCTCTGTCTCTGCCCAAAAAGAAAACTCTGGGCAGATGTTGTACGTCAGAGGAGCCATGTATTAATTGCACCTGAAATCTCCAATTCCCAGTGGAGAAGTGTTCAGAGTCCAAAATCGGTTCTGGATCTCCAAGCAGGGTGCAGCACTGTGCCAAGCAATATTTAACGTCATAGACATTGACCCCTTCATTTTGAAGAAGCACTGTGATGGTGCAATTCATAGGTTTAGTCAATGGTATGGCCTAGAAGGGCTTCCAGGAGGGAATATGTTTCAGCTGATTGTAATAGTGCCAGAAGCCATTGAAGTAGGCATGTGCCTGAAAGATGATGTCAAAATAAGGGTCAGATGTGGAGTACAGCAAAGCATAAATTTCTCAAGGGTGAAATGCATGGAATCTTTGAGAAGGATTTTGCCTACATAGGCATGGTCTGGAGGCTGGTCAAGGCTTCCAGTGTATAATAAATGTACTACATTCTGATGTTGCGCAGGGACAGGTGTGGATGGAGAATCCTGTGGTTTACAGAATGATTGGTACTGAGCTGCTGAAGAGGTCAGGAGGGGCTGCGGAGGAGTAGGGGGACCCAAACTCAGCAATGGAGAGCTCTGTCTTAACTCAATCTGCCCAAGAAACAGGTTGGGTAGAAGGTGCAACCATGTCCTGGTGGGGTCAGGGAAAAGAGGGGGGGAGTCTCTGGTCATGTCAAAATAAGAAGGTGATGGGAAGGGTGCATGAAGATGTTGTTAGGGGAGTCCATCGAAGAGGTAGGTGGGGGGGTGGGGTAGTCTGAGGCAAATGTGGGACTGGGACTGAAGAAGCCACCACAGGCACTGTAGAGATAGAGGGAGTCAATACCTTAGTGGGGGGATGGGGGAGGCAAATCCAGGAAGTGGGGAACTGGGTCCTGGATGGGGGATACAGCACAGTCAGCATTAAAGACAAAAGGGGGGTGAACTGGGCTGGAAGAAGAGAAGGCAGTATCTGATTGTGCAGCAATCATGGGGGGGGCAGAACTTGTATGGGGTGACAGAGTGGTTGACAGAATGAGAAGGAGACCAGCTGCCTTCAGCTTACATCCTCCAACCTGCATTTTGCAAGACAGTAGTCTTGTTCCCGTCTGCCGGTGGGGGGGTAATCCATGACATATGGCTTATGGTTGTTGCGAAGAAGGCCCAAAGAGGTCCGCAGAGTGGATTTCTGTAGCAAGATGGGTTGCAGTGGAAAGGCTTTGACAGATTTGAGTGCAACGTGAACTGGCATCTGCCACAAGGCTGGCTCAGGCAAAGGAACCTGAGGAGAATCAGCAGCAGTGTCTGGAAGGCCAGAGGAGCCAGAGACGAAGGTGCTGCGTTGTCTAGGCTCCAGTGCAAAAATGGGCATGAGGGCAGCTAAAGAAGCTGTTGCATTTCCTCAGAGTGCTGTACTGCATCACATGTGACTGGAGGAGACTGCAGACAATTTTGATATGCATTTGCTACAGTGGAAACTAGTGAAGGAGGTTGTAAATCCACTGCTGAGTGCAGCCATTACTTCACCAGATGGGTCCATTCTTCATGCTCTAAGAGAGCCAAGAGGTGCATTTTCTTTTGCTGTAGAGCTGTATCTAGTTGTTCCTCCACAGCTCGTAGCTGTGGTTCCATGAGATGAGAGGCAGTAGTGGTAGAATGCCACCAAGTAGCTGCCAGCAGGTGGATTGGGTCTGGTGTTCCAAAAAGACAGACACTTTTATTGAAGCTGTCAGCAACAACTTGGAAATTGATTCAGGTGCCTCAGCAGTAGCAAGTATAGGGAGGGAGGCTCTCATATCCATACCTGTGGCAGTGATAAACAAACTGTCCACCATCTAGCCGGAAGATGGTTCTAGGTCGCCCCCTTCCACAACAGTAGGGGAATTTTTATTGTAACTTCAAAATCAAATGAATACAAAACAGTGTTAACTCACACAAAATTATACACATCATAAAAGAAATCGAATAAATATTTCAGTCATACATTTTCTAATTTACTTTTAAATAAATATTTAGGACCCAAATTAAATCCTGACACTGACCCCCACTAAAAGAGCAGGGGGTAATTTTTCGCTTTAAACGTCAAAGACCATACACATCAACAGTATTTAAACATACTATAGAAAACCTCAATGAAGTCAAAAAAGGAACATAAAAATAAAGCATTACTATCATACCTTCATAAGTTTCCCCACTAAAGCAACAATTAAATCCCAAATAATGAATGTAAGACAAACAATATTGTAAAGCAAAAGCACAGAAAGTAAATATTGGTGCATACAGGTCCTCTAAAATTCAATTATTTTAGTCTAGATAGCTACCTATCTTATGAATGGGAACTATTTCTCTTTTGTTCCCACAACTAAACTAAGCTAACCAGTGTTAATTCACACATAAACTTTAGAAATCAAAACAAAGAAAGCAAATAAACTGGAAGTCATTCCATTGCAGTCATACCTTTGAATAAATACATAGGACCCCAGTGAAGCAGAACACTGTAACACCCCACCACACCCCCATTTTAAATCCAGGGTAATAAAACATAAATTTACAATAAAACCTGTACCATTCCAAAGCTCCAAAAATGGAATCTCAACTTACTGGAAATCCTTCTAGACTTCAAAACCAAATAAAACACATGAACCCCCCACATACCATAAAAGAAAGTACCTTCTAACTATCTTGAAAGTTAGATCAAGTCTATATACTTCCAATACTCTTCATATACGCTTACTGCATAAAGCTTAGATTCTGACACCTTAAGGAGACGTAATTCAGAACTAATAATATAAAAGAATTCTAATCCTGTTAAGAACTGCTGCTGAAAAGCTAAGCGACAATGACATATCCAGATCGGGTAGAGAAAATGAACAAAAATTACCCAAAGCGTAACACTATGAAATTTTAACAATGACTGAGGGACAATACCATAAAATAACAAATCAAGATCAGGAAGAATTGGAAAACCATACTTCCTTTTGGACTTCACTAAGTCCCAAAGCTGAATAATAAAAGGACATGAAACATATAAATGATCCATTGTTTCGAGTTTCATACAACAATACTCTCTTGGACAATATCTCTCCTCCTAAGGTTTATGCTTATGGTTACTCTTAACGTTCACCTTTATATGACTAGCCAACTAAACAGTGTCCCACATTCCCTCTGGAATCCTGGGATTCCTAAAATGCAAAAAAAAATGCAATCCTGTTGTGCTTTCGAAAATCCTGAAAAGGGATATTCTACAAAGCAATCTGCTGTCAAATCCTTATACAATAATCGCCTAGGATAATTCATAACAGATTGAGATCCTACATGCCATTTTTTTATATTAGCAATAACCCCAGCCCACATTGATGGCAGACAGGGATTATGTTTATTTGTATGCAGAAAAATACCCTGTTCCCAATCTATGAGTACCCCAGAAATAACTGGAAAACCCAAATTTCCCCAAAACTGAGTACTGCCCTTTATCAAGGGAACCAAATTATTGTATAAAAAAATGGTGAAAAAAAAATACTGGGTTTGCCATTCCCACACCACCTCCTTGATCTCTTTATATAAAATCTTCCTTTTTATTGGATTAAGCCGGCTCTCCCAAAAACAAAGGAAAAAACAGCCCATTATTGTCGTATCCAGTAAAGAGGGAAGCAGGTATACTGCTCCAAGGAAAAGAAAAACTGGAATTAAAAATGTTTTAATTAAATAAATCCTCTTTTTTTTTTTTGAAGCCTTCCAAACATTCCATCTCTGTATCTTCTCCAATCCAATCTGCAACCTGCTTTCCCAATTAAACCCCTCTGGGTCATCCACACCAAAATACACTCCCAAAATTTTGCAAGGTGATTGCACCACAGTTATACCCGCCACTACCGTGGTAGTTAAAGGAAAACCATGTAGCTGCAAGCATTGGGTTTTCCCTGTATTAAGACTTGCTCCCATGATGCTACCCAGACCCATTATAAGATCCCAGGCCACCTGAATTGAGTTCTCATTTTTTGCCAATAAACATAAATCATCTGCATAGGCCAACATTTTGAGATGTTGTCCCACCCTTTCCTCTAAACCCACCACACAAGGGGAGGCCTGGAGAATCCATAGCAACGGATCAATCAAAAACACATACTGTATAACAATGGGCTGAGAGGACAGCCCTGCCCAACCTACCTTTGAATCTGACACCTTAAATCTTGTCTGGCATTCTCAAAGGCCTTACATATGCCAAAGCATAACAAAGCTGTAACCATTGGACAAACACATCCGGATACCATATGCAGCCAAACATTGCCATAGGAAGGAATGTGACACCCCACCAAATGCTTTAGACTGGTCTAGACTCACCACAAATCCTTTCACCAGCTGACCTGCACCCCCACATATGTTGTCAATTCTCCAGTAAGAGAAGATCTTCAGTTATTCTCCTTCCCGGAACAGAGCAAAATTTGGTCATGCTTAAAACCTCCCCCATAACTACTGGTAATCTATTCCCTAATAACTTGGCTAGAATCTTAAAATCCTTATTCAACAGGGTTATGGGATGGCCATTGTGGATATTTGACTGGCAACCAGATTTAAACACGAAAATCAGCAGGCCCTCATACATTTGTGTAGGGAGACAGTGTTCAGACAGAAAAGAATTAAAAACTGCCACTAACTCATGCCGGCATTAACTGCCATAAAACTTTATATAGCTCACCTGGTAAACCGTCTGACCCAGGGGACACATACTTATGAAGAACAGTTATCATTGTCTGTAGTTCCAATAAACAAAAAGGGGTTATCATACTCGCTGCCTATGCCAAACTAATCGAAGGAGGATTAGCTGCCTGCAGCAAGTGGGGACTAAATTCTGAGTCTGGAACTGAATTGCTAAAGGTTCGAGTCACATGTAGTTCTAAAAACCTCATGATCCCCTCATTGTCAGAACATCCCCTCGTAGGGACATTAAATCTACTATTTATTTTTTCTCCCTACAATGCTGACTATCTAAAAAGGGATTGGTGTACTCAGCTTTCCCTTGTGTCCCAAAAGACTGTTCCCTTCGTGAGGAGTGGAGTCTATTATATTGAAAAGAGGACATTTCTACCTTAACTGACAATGTCAGCCTCATGGTCTACTCCCTCCAAACTCTGACATGAGAGGAGAAACTGAAGCTGTTCTCTAAGTTTTAAATACCTACTATAAGAGGACAAAACCCTAGCTTTTGCTCGCAACTTAAAAAACCCCACCAAACGGACTGTCAAACCATCCCACCATCGCCCCAACTCCCCATCATATAAAAAAATTGTGATATACTTATCTTTGATTATTACCCCTAATTCATTTATTATACCAGGTTCATTCAACAAAACAGTGTTCAATCTCCAGAAACCCAGACCAGCCACGCAAGGTGGTGGCCAGAAAATGTGGATCCCCTACTAAAGTGTGATCTGAGGTTTCTACTGGGACATTAAGTACCTCAAAAACTGTCAACGTTTTCTTCAGAAAAATAAAATCAATTCTCGAAGAAAGCTTCCTCTTATAAAATGTTGGTTGGGGATTTTTGGGCCCATCAATATGAGCATCTTTCAATTCTGCCTATAACAAAACCTTCTTAAAGAAAGCCTTGTCACAGTATTGTTTCTCTCCCACATTCCTAATCTATAAATTAATATTAAAATCCCCTCCCAAAAAAATCTGCCTGCTGGTATGTAAGTATGGCTATACTCTGGACAATAATTAATATGTGAAGCTTTTGACTGGGGACCATAGATATTAATTAACCTACATGGGATAGAATTCAACACAACATCCAGTAAAAAAGGCCTCTCTGGATCAATGTCCACCATATGGAGGACAGAAACGAAAAAAGTAGTAAAACAGATACCCACCCCACAACAGAGATCTGATCCTATAGACAAGTAGGAAGGACCCCACCTCCATTCTCTGGTGTACTGGTGAAGCTACTTAACAGAATGCAACCTAGCATACTGTAAAAATAAGACACCAAAACCTGACTGATGCAAGACTGAAAAGGTAGTAGTGCATTGGTGGGCTTAATATATTAATGTTGAGGCTCGCCAGCCTCACCCTTGTTGGTTCAGGGGGGCTGCTTCAAGAGCATAGTACTAGATCTCGTCTTCCTCTTCAAAAGGACAGCAGGTGACTGTGACACCAAAATCTGTCTCTGGGATCCCCACCGGAGCCTCTTCCACATTCATGGGCTGATCCAAATCCACTGTCTCCCCCCATGAAGAAAATGCAGAAAATCTATTTGAAAGGGGCAATGGTGAAAGAGGTAGACCAACCAAATGTGAGTTCACCAGAAAGGATACTCCAGCATCACCTCCCGGGTCTGAAAGACCATTATCCAAGGATTTCATACCCACTCCAGTCGAAGCAACCTCCACAGTCAAAGGGTCCGGACCTTTCTGTACCTCCTGAATCTCAAGACTGGATCCTTGTAGACAAACCAGGTGAGAAGTCACCTGCCCAGAGGGAGGGCTGTGTGCCGAAACTGACTCTGCTTTGCCCACTACAGGGCCATTCTGAGCTGTGGGAGGGGATGCAATAGGGATATCAGGAGATAATACAGTAAGAGGGGATCTAGGTTAGATCTTCTGGAACTTCCTTGAGTTCTCATACTCATATCTCATCCTCTACCCCAGCCCATTGGACAATGTGAGAGGTCAGTATTAGCAGAGTGGTCAGGGACTGTCGAAAGGGCCTTTTCGCTTGAGACAAAAGAAATGGCTGATCTGAATCCTACTCTGAATTGTGTGATGTCCATGGGCAATCTGAAAAATCATGTTTGTCACCCCCACACAAATTACAAAGTGAGGGAGCTGTACATTGGGCCACAGTATGGCCAGTGACCCCACAATGAAAACATCTAACCTGGTCACAATCGTTGCTCAAGTTTGACAATGAGCCACACCTATAGCAACTCTTTGGATGCCCTGCATAAAATAATATGCCCCTATCCCTACCCAGGAAAAAGGAGCTGGGAAGGTGACGTATACCCTGCTCATCTTGCTTCAGTTGGACTCTAAATGTCCAACCCCCATTCCAAAAACCATTGTCATCCATAATAGGCTTCGGGTGACCAAATAATGTGCATCTGTTCTCCATCCAGAAAGTTATGTCATTTATATCTACTTCCTTATTCTGAAATAATGAGGTGACAGTTTTGATAGTGGGCTTGGTAATAGGTATGGCAATAAATTCTTTCCATACACCTGAATCCTTCACCTCGTAGTAAAGATGCCAAAACTTATCCAGGAGGGACAGAGCACAAAAGCTAATGTCGTAACACTGGTCACCAGGAGTATGAATAAATGCATAGACCTCTGCAGGGTTAAACCCCAGGGAGTTCTTTACTAGATGTTTCCCCACCCACAGTCTATCTGGAGAAAGTGGTGCCAGACCTTTGTTCCGGAGGCAGACCATGAATCTCCTTTTCGCTGCCTCATCTGGTTTATAAAACAAACCAGCATAAGACCTTGGTGGGTACCATGTAAGTTCTGCTGACTGATCCCTCCCATTGCCCAGAATGTCCTCCTGATCATTACCTGAAAGCCGTTCATCACCCTGTAAATCAGGCCCCTCCTGAACCACCTCAGATGTCTTAGGGGCCAGTACTTCAGGAAAGTTGTCATCTGAAGGTGTGCCAGGTAAGGAAACTACTCCAGTAGTGGTGTCTGGTGTAGCTACTATTTCTGGCACCTCAGTTTCAATAGGCATTCCTGATGAGTGCTCAGTCTGAGACAAAACCTCCTTTGAAATATCCACAGAAATTAAGTTTGCACTATCAGTAAGAGAAACTCTCTGGTCCGATACCTCAATCACTGTCGGGGAACCAGGTAAGGGGATAGAAGGGTCTGGAATCCAACAATTGTTAGACAACAACCAGCCTGCTTGTCACAATGCATCCCCAGGGATCCAGTCTTGGGGGTTGCAACAAATGAAAAGTCAGCCTCAGAAGAATTGGAATCAGTCATTAGGGTGAAAAAAGTCACTTCAGACATTTGCTCAGAAACAAGTCTTACTGGTGATCATTTGCAGGTATCCAGCATGGGGCTAACTATAGAACACTTCAGTTTCTTTTCATCCTCCAGTTTGGATTTCTTTTCTTGAAACTCTTGCTCCGCTTCTGATAATAGCTCTACCAATTGCTGCTTTTTCCTATCCAATTCCAATTGTAAATGTAGTTCCTCTTGTAAATCCTCAGAATCCATGGACTTAAGTGTCTGACCATCAGGCGACCCAGAATTGGTGCCTTGCATAGGGTGCTCCACATTCAGGCTCAAACCCTCCAAACCACGTATCTCACCCTCTGGAGCTCCACCACTAGCACCTTCCCCATCCATGGTCCAAGCAAGAATGGGATCCTCTGGTACTCCTGCAGCACAACAGCACCTTCTGCAGGAAGAGTTGGGGGATTTCCCCCATGTCCTGGTCAAATTTCCCCCCATTCACTAAAAATACCACTAACACCTTAATCTGGTTCTGTATGTCAGTTTGAATCTGTATCTTCACCGTCGTCCCTGGGACAAGGCTGAAAATAAGCAGAATTGCCTAGCCCTCCTTTGCTGGTCAACAAAAATTAGATAAATATAAACATTGTATTTGCCCTCCTCTGGTCAGACTCTACCTTGTCTATGTTTTCCGTAAGATGTGGTCTCCAGAACAGGACACAGTACTCCAAGTGGGGTCCCACCAACAATCTATACAGTTGTAACACCATCTCTCTTCTTCTGCTTGTGATACTCCTCCTTATGCACCCCAGCATTCCACATGCCCTTCCTGCTGCCTTGTCACATTGCCTTGCCACCTTGAGGTTATCAGATAAAATTACCGCAAGGTTTCTTTCATGTGCAGTGACCATCAATACCACTCCCCTCATTTTATACTCTACCTTGGGGTTTCTGTGCCATAGGTGGGTGCATGAGTTTGCACTTTTACACTTTGAAACCCAGCTGCCATACCCTACCCTGATGTCAGATGCAGCCCCTGCAGGCCTCGACATGTCACTTGCATCCCCTGCAGAACAGCAAGATCTCTGGCCCCACCTCAGGGGTTGCCAGTGTGACGGAACCCAATGCCATCCCTCAATAGGCTAGCAGCAATGCCAGCCCCTGACAGCCCAGTCAGCTCCCTGAGCATGCTTCCAAACTCAGGTTGCCTACATGGGACAGTGACGTGCTAACTGTTGGCCTATGAGGCAGCCCCAGATATGTTGCTTTTTATTGTACAGCACCCAGAGCTAACCAAGATGGATGCTACAGTAAATAAAATTTGTCTTGACTTGCACTGTCACTGACCTTCTTGAAGGGACTATATAGCATAAAAAAACAGTACAACAATGCTGCATTTGGACATGACATGAAACACAGCACCACGATGCTGCATTTAGTCTGATTTACAGCTTACTAGCAACCTGTATAAAACATTTCATTATATTTTTATATACCGTGTGTACTTTCAACAATGAAGTATAGATTTAGCAGTAATGAAGAATATTCCTTCCCATGTTGATCCTAGGAAAATTCAATTTATTGGATAGTATGTTGTTTTCTATTGGAGCAACACTGATCTTGACTACAAGTATTTTAGTGCATAAGCTTTCAGAGACATGTCAGACACCAGATAAAGAATACTGTGGGTCACCAGAAGCTTGTGTTTTGTGCTATCTGTCATGAGAAGCATCAGCAGAGATATCTTGAGAGCACACACCATGCTGTGTATTCAGCAACAAACTTTATTATTCATGCTTTCACATGACATTGTCACAAATACAGTACAGAACAGCTTTATTAAAGAAGCAGTATTTGTCAATCAGCATTTATTTTTTTTTCAGCAATAATGTTTGCCTAGCAAACATATCAAGGTACCATTTTTTTCTTCTCATTTTCTTTCATTCGTGAACCAAGATATGAGATTTTAAAGTTTTCAACAGTTATCTCACCCATGCCATGCCTACTATAAAAACAATGCAAGGGGCACTCCTCAGGCAACTAGTTAAGGAATCCACTTTGGGGGGGCAATATTGGACTTGGTACTGACAAACTGGGACAGTGTTGCTGATGTCACAGTGGGTGGCCACCTGGGGAACAGTGATCACTATACGGTGTGGCTCAATATAAGAACTGGGTCAGAACTGAGCAGCACTAAGATGAGGGTCCTGGACTTCAAGATGGCCATTTTTAAGAAAATGGGAGCATGCCTCAGGGACACTCTAGCAGGGACAGGGAAAATAGGGTTAGTCAAGGAACAATGGGCAAAAAGAAAGGGGGCATTGAAAAGGCAACAAATCTCTGTGTCAGGCAGGTTAACAAGGGCAAGAGAAAAAAGAAACCACTACTGTTCTCTAAAGAAGTAGCAGAGAAAGTAAGGGCAAAAAAACTAGCATTTACAAAGTACAAGAGGGCACAGAAGGAGGAGGTTAGGGATTTATCAGGAGAAACAAACAGTGGAAGGCAGATCAATGAGGAGTCCAAAGGAATAAACGGAGGAGAATATTGCCTCTAAGTAAAAATAAAAGGGGATAAAACATTCTTTAGATATATAAGCGAGAAGAAAAAGACCAAAGGAGGGATATTAAGGCTAAAAGAGGAAAGGAGGGTTTAGGAGGAAAATGGCCAAAAAAAGTGGACATATTGAACAATTACTTTTAATTGCTCCATATTTAGGGAGGAAGGGGTAGATGACGGGCCAAAGACAAGGGACAAGAGCTTTAAAGGAAGGGAGGTTGACACTAGTCCTTTTACAGGGGAGAGAGTCCTCAAGGAACTAGTACAATTAAAAGTAAACAAGGCAATGGGACTGGACGGGGTGCACCCTAAGATGCTGAGGGAGCTCAAGGAGGTGCTGGCTGCACGTCTGACAGCTCTGTTCAACCTATCGCTAGAAACAAGGCAGGTTCCAGGGGACTGGAGGAGGGCAGATGTGGTCCCACTCCACAAAGGTGGAAATAGGGAGGAGGCAGGAAATTACAGATCTGTCAGCTTGACTTCGGTAGTAGGTAAAGTAATGGAATCACAACTGAAGGAAAGGATTGTGGAATACCTTGCAACCAGTACATTACAGAATCTGAGGCAACATGGGTTCACAGGGGGGAGGTCTTGCCAGACAAACCTGCTTGAATTCTTTGACTGGGTGACCAAGGAAGTGGATCAGGGAGGAGTGGTAGATGTGCCCTACCTGGATTTCAGTAAGGCCTTCGACACCATTCCACATAGAAGACTGGTGAGCAAGCTGGGTAATCTAGGAGTAGGTGCAAAAGTAGTAAAATGGGTAAGAAGTTAGCTAAGCAATAGGAGCCAGAAGGTGGTGGTAAATGGGGTCCACTCTTAAGAAGGCACGGTGACAAGCGTGGTGCCACAGGGGTCAGTACTTGACCTGGTCCTCTTCAATGTCTTTGTTAGTGACATTGCAGATCAGCTAGAAGGCAAAGTATGCCTATTCATGGAGGACACAAAAATCTGAAACAGAGTGGACACCCTGGGGGGGGGGGAGAATAAGGGATGATCTGAAAAAGCTGGAAGATTGGTCAAGGGAATGCCAATAGGATTTTGATACAAAAAAGAACAAAATCTTGCACTTGGGGCACAGAAATACAGGGACAATGTACCAATTGAGTGGGGAGGTATTAGCAACCACAAAACAGGAAAGGGACCTAAGGATAATCATTTCTGATGACCTGAAAGTAGCCAAGCAGTATGATAAGGCAGTGGGAAAGGCTAGTAGGATGCTCGGGTGCATAGGGAGGGGCATCACCAGCAGAAGGAGGGCAGTAGTATAACCTCAGTATAAATCACTGGTATGACCCCATCTCAAGTGCTGTGTCCAGTTCTGGAGGCCCCATCTCTGGAAGGACATACAAATGATGGAGGCAGTACAAAGGAGGGCTACCAAAATGGTACAGAGCCTACATCAAAAGCCCTATGTGGAAAGACTTAAGGAACTAAATATGTACTCTCTAGAGGAAAGTAGGGAAAGGGAGGGATATGATAAAAACATTCAGATACCACACAGGTATTAATAAGGTACAAGAAGGTATCAGTTTCCATAGAAAAATATTCTCCAGGACGGGGTCCCACTATGAATCTGAAAGGGGGAGGCTCAAACCAGATGTGAGGAAATACTTCTTCACGGAGAGGGTGGTGGAAGCCTGTAACAGCCTCCCAGCATAGTTGGTGGTGCTACAATGGTAACAGGATTCAAGCATGCATGAGATAGACACAAGGGAACCTTAGAAGTAAAGCAGGGGGGAGAAGACCGGAGATCATAGGGTCTGCAGTGGCACAGTAGGTAGAGAATATGGAGCAGATCATGTGGACCAAGAGGTCCTTCTCTGCTGACAACTTCTATGTTTCTATGTTTCATCTAAATTATAAATCTAGCATGTACATTTAACAGGTAACTTCAATGGAAGAGGTTTTCCAAAATTATGAGTGGTGGTCTTCTTTAATGATGGGAGTTATTAATTACAAACTTGGCTATAAAGGCCATGTTAGCAATATCTATGAAAACTAAAAATACACAGCACATATATCTAAGGATGTCACAAATACATTTATGCCAAGAAACTATATGATGAGACTTTTTGTTGACTAACATATACTGTTGTTTTTTTTTTTTTTTTTATAAAGTATCTTTATTGTATTTTGCATGAACATACAAACAGACATACACAACAAACCTGGGTTCCTGGGTGCCCACCCCAGAAACTGGGTAGGCAAATTATGTAATATACTGTTGTTTTAATGCATATGCTATACCATGAACACTGTCACGTCCCCTTCAAGTGAGCAACCTTTTTATTCATTTTTGATTGTCTTTCTTAATCACTATGCATTTAGCTTATTGATAAAACTAAAAACATGTATGATCAAGAAGGTACCTTATTATGATAAAATAGAGACATTTGTTACCTTGGGAAATAAATTGTATGCTACAGATTGTGCATTACAGACTAAGGGTGTTTGATGAAGAGATTCAGATGTAGTAGCCTGCGACAGGTAAATTCAGAGAACGATCCAGTGTATAATGACACAGGTGCACAGCTCTGCACAACACTCAGAGTCACTGAAAGGATTACAGCACCCAGAAGGAATGTTGTTGTCCTCCGTTATAGGTCTTTGTCAATATAATTTAGACTTCCTGTGGTTTCTGGAATTACATAATTTAGATGGAAGGTGAGATTATGCATTGTCACTTACAATAAGAACATTCTTTACTGGAAACAGCAGGAAACTTTCCCAGTGGTCACTATGTTCTGTAAAAGAGAAGGCAGATTTGAAGAGTACTGTTTTCCTAGAAGTACTGTAGCATGTGGCATATTAAAATTAAGTGTTGCACAGGCAGGGACTTTACATTGCTTTTAGTAATTGCAGCCCCTGCTCCATAGAATGCTTTAACATCATCAATCTTATAGAACAGGAGATGTAAAGTAAATTCTGAGTGTGGGCTTATTTAATGCAAAACAAGCAGTTCTGCTGGGATAACAACCATTCTGGAACTTTGTGGCACACTACCATTTTGTTATGCAGTATGGTTTGACTGTGAGACCTTTGCTTAGATATCCCCTCTTAAAGACATACAGAGTCAATGGTGAATTCAATATTTAGGATTTTTTTTTAAAAGCTATTTTACACTGTACATTATGATTCATTACAAAAAGTAAGAAAGTGCTGGCTTGGGGATATAATAGGAAGGCTTTGCCCATGATTCAATGGGGGGAATTAACTCCTCCCATATCTCAGATAAAAGCCAGCCTCTCCCAGCAAACCATGCTCAGATAGTTTTTGAACACCTGAGCGGCTGCGTGGTCTGTGAAATTGCCACCCCCTCTTCCTCTGTTTGCTCTGCTTTTCTACTGCTTGCTTTGCTTCTGTGTCTTCCTGTCCACGCCTTCCTCTCTCCCCTACCCCTGCTCCCAACAGTCTTCTCATTTCTCTCCTCCTTTTTCTCTCCTGTTGTCATTTTGCAGGCTGCTGTGCTGCCCCCGGTGCTACAACTGTTCTTCTCTCCACGTGCTTCACCATTTGCAGTGTTTGGACTGCCTCCCCCCCCCTTCCATCTCTGTACAATACACAGTTTATTATCTGCCAGCTTTGGTGCACCAACTTTGTGGCAGATAATAGAGGGTGGCAGATAATAGAGGTCTGTTATGTGGCATTGGTAAAATATGGGAAAATTAGCACAGGATTACATTTAGGTATTAACTGTTCAGTTTTTTTATTTGTGTACTGTTTGGTAACAAAAATATTTAAAAACCACAGTATGACTATTAAAATCTAGTTTAGTCCATTTCTCTTTGTATTGTCAATAAACTTTAAAGTAACTAATCAGTGATGGACATCTGTCTGTCTTTTTTTGTCTTGATTAATTTCATTTAAACATCTGAGTCCTCCTTTCTCATTGGCCTGCAGTGGTGTCCAGAGAATGCACAGAGCTGGGAGACGAGGAAGACAGAGGGAGTGACTATGAGGAGGCTAGGATAAAACCCACCACCAGCATGGCAGACACTATATACTTGTTAACATTTTGTCTCTGGAAAATTGGGCAATAATAGTACAAATGTAGGAAAATGAGGGACACTGGCCTTAATAATGTGGAGCACATCAACACACAAAGAGACACAAACTCAGAACACTGGAAGCTAGTGACTTAACAGCATTCCACCCCTGATCACACTTGCACACTACTTATAAACCCTTACAATGGGGTGACAACAACTCACATTGAGTCTTTGGTGGGCTCTCCACCTTGCACTGCCAGGTGCCATGTACCTGGGCATCTGAAACAATGAAGGAGAACAGCATGAGGACTATGGAGCCTGCTAAAGTACTGTAGGAACTTCTTTAACTTCTTTGACAACCATGGAAGACCTGCATTAGTCAAGATGGACAAGTAGAGGGTTAACTGCACTAGTCCATGCCCCAGACAAACAAAATAATGTAAAATCCACCTTTGCTTCTAATTTGAAATATTGTTTTTCTTCACCCCTGACAGTTTCAATAATCTTTCATGAATGATGTTGAAAACCTCAACTCCATTCTCAAAGGTGAAATAGTCCTCAGCAGTGCACTGTAAAATGTCTTATTGAGACATTTACAACAACCAAAAAGTTGGGGACCATAATAATGTACGTCATCAGTGGCAGTGACTTGGTGGATAACAGAGGGAGAATACCATGCAAAAGATACAGCCTGTACACCGGTGTTGGTGGATGGTGAATAGACAGGGTGGCAGATAATAGAGGGAATTTTCATAGAAAGAGAACAGTACAGCGGGTCAGGCCAGTAAATAAGGAGGGTGGCGGATGATGGAGAGTTGGAAAATAGAAGGTGCACTGTATCTCCTCTGTGGCTCCCATGTCCCGTTGCTCATGTTTTTGCTCCTGCTCATTTTTCTTTGGGGTTTTTCTCTCTCTTGCTTGCTCGCTCCTTGTCAGCATCTCTCAAGCATCCTCTTCTGCATTCCCATTGCCTGTGTCTCTGCCTCACATAAAAGCATAACACCCCTTCCAGCCTTATGTCCCCCTATTCCCAAGTATCATCATACAAATCCCTTGGCTAATGGTATTGAGCAATCAATTACCAGTCTTTGATACAGCTGTTTAAAATCATTCTAATTAATTCTAGTATTCCCTGTTCCTGCCACGCCAGTTCTAGTGATCCATGTGTCTCTACCATTCTCCTGCAATCCTTATGAACAGTGCAGCTGTCATTTTTCACATCCTGGTCAAAATGTGTTTTCGCACTTCTGGCGCAGAATGGAGCAGTCACTGTGGGAAATCAGTGTTTGGAACAGATTAAGAAAATCACAGTGACACTACTCGTGAGCAGAGGTCCTAAAATGCCTGTGTTGAAAATTTGGTCACAAAAGTCCATAAAATGAGTGTGTTACGAGCATGCTTTGCACAGTTTCTACACAACCTCATAACTTCAAAAATTTGTAATATTTTCACTCCAGATTTTCAACATTGTCATTTTTCCACACTGCCATATGAATAGTACAGCTATCATTTTTCATATCCTGACCAAAATGTGTTTTTGCATGTCCAGCACAGAATAGCACAGTTGCTGTGGGAAATCAGTGTTTGGGACAGATTAAGAAAATCACAGTAGGCCAGATGACACAGAGGGCTGAGGTGCTGGTACCTTACCTCACACCACGCCAGTGATCTGGGTTCAGGAATGGACTCAGGGCACCGGGCAGGCAGGGGAAGGAGAGGATTGAGCATCCAGAGGACTGCTCTCCTCTCTTGGGGTGGGTTGGGTGGTAAGCCTCACTCTGTAGTGTGCCCCCGGTGGAGACTGGGGGGTATTACAAAGAGCAGCACACAAGAGGGGCAAGAAAAGCATGAAAAATGCATGCATGCCATCCAGATGATGGCGGCCCTGCCTCCCTGCATCTCCCAGCTGAGATACCTCCAGGCTGCATTTCCATACCCCGGTGAAGCTGCAAGGGAGTGCTACATGTGCTCCGGTCTCTCCTCTCAATGCCCCGGCAGGATATGGGAGAACCCCCCCTGGTGAAGGGATATGACCGGGATAACGGAGGCATCGGTGCAGCTGGATGGTGGATCAGTTGGAGGAGGCAATGGCAGGACCTGGCCACCCGAAGGAGAGGATGACAATGGGTGCATAGGAGGAGGTACAAACAAATGATAAAAAAAAAAGACAATCACAGTAACACTGTTCATGAGTGGAGGTCCCAAAATGCCTACATTGAAGATCTGGTACAAAAAATTCCCCAAATAATTGCATTACAGGTGTGCGTTGTGCAGTTTCTATGCACACTCGTGAATTCACCAGATTTTTTATATTTTCACTCCAGATTTTCAACATTACCATTTTGTTACACCTCCTCGTGAACAGTACAGTTGTCATTTTTCACATCATGTTTGAAATGTGTTTTCACACTCTCTGTGGTGCCAAATAGCATAGTCTCTGTGCAAAATCACCTTTCGGCTAACAAACTGATAGTGTCACTGCTCATGCAGTGGGGTCTCAAAAAGCCCATGTTGAAAACTTAGAGTAAAAATACCAAGAAATACCCAGGGCCTTAGGGTTTCTGACCATAACCTGCTACCCTGTAGGGTCTGACAGGCATCTGCCCTACCCCCTAGGGACCGACAGGTGTCAGGGGTGTGATTTGGGATTGTTGATAGTAATGCTCACGTCATTCCACCCACACACCCACCCTGCAGCCAGTGACAGGCATCAAGGTGCACCTTTGACTCTTTGGCCCCAGAGTTCACACCATTCTCCTATACTGCACCCATTTCAGTATATTTCCTTATGGAATGAGGTGAGTGTAAAGCCCGAACACCCCAAGGCACACCTCAACACTTGTCAGTGTCCGCAGGGTAGGGTGAGGTGAAATGTGACTGTTATGGGTGATGGCCCAATGGCACACCCCAATGCCTGTCCATCTCTGCAGGGTGGGGTGGAGTTCACGTTAGTTCAATACATCACTGCTATTCCTATACTGCATCTGTCTAACTCCTGCACTTCCACTGCTAATGCCAACAAGCAAACATTCAGCATTGACAAATGCTTGTTATTTTCTCTTATAAGTTATGGTTCAGTAATTTATACTTTTTCATCAGAAAGATTACTCAATAAGCTTAAATCCACCTATCACAACATAATTTGTTTTGCAACAGGACTTCCAAGGATGACACATCGTTGCCGCATACTGTATATGGGTCATTAGGCTGTTTATCTTTGGTCAATACATTTAATTTTAGATCCTTGCTATTCTTGTATCAGATTTATTTGGGTTGTTACCTGATTGTATTGTCAGTTTGTTCCCCAAAATTTCCAATGTAGTGTTCGCTATGTTTCAGAGCAGAAGCACTTTTCAGGTCCCCTTTTTATGGCTGCAGGGGCAGAGCCTTCAAATGTTCTGCTTTAGAAAAGCACTCACTGGATCTGGAACCGAGCGAACAACAGTAGTAAAGTTGAAGCATGATACCTCTGCCAGCTGAAGCCCTCCACTGTATCCCCACTGTATCTATTTTCACCACTACACTTTTTTTGGGGGGGGGCCGCCCGCCCGTAGCTCACCTCAGAAAATGGCCCACATCCCTGCCCCTGGCTACTGTGATTGACAGCTCTAAACAGCTTAGGCCCCACCCTGTTGCAATTAAGTTTGGATTGAGCGTCACCCCATATGGTGTGATTGGCAGCTCCCGCTTGCCTGCCAATTAGGCCCTAGCCCTTTGTATACAGTTGGGAATGCATCCCGCCCCGTGCGCTGTGATTGACAGTGATCTCCTCCTTGGGCTGTTAGGCCTTACCTCTGTAAACAGTGTTGGTGCTAAGCGCCACCCCATGAGCTGTGAGTGATAGACTGGCACTCTTTTCTCTATGTGCAGTTGTCCCCAGAGCTGCAGACAGAGTCAGAGAGTGGAGACAGCATTGCTGAGGGTACTGGCAGGAGGGTGTGTTGCTGCATGGGCTGCATGAAGAGTGATGCTTTGTGTCCCACAAAAGTGGTGTAATGACACGGACAGACACGAGCTGGGCCCTGCAGCAGGACTCGAGCTGGGAACCTCCTTTCCCTCTGACATGGTGAATGTGGAAGTGGCGGTCTGAGTCCAGCTTCTCAGCAAACAGTAAGTGTGTGTGTGTGAGTGAGGAGAAAGTTTGGGAAGTTGGGACAGAGTGCCAAGTAAAGGACAGAGCAGCTCAGAGAGAACCACACATCATGGGATCCCCCTCTATGGAGATGCATTAAAAGAAAACTTCCTACAGTGTGGGAGTGGGACCCTGACACTTTAAGTGTTAGGGGATCCATTGTCAGACAGAGACATGCAAGCTCTGAACACTAGTCAGTGGCCACACTTGTGCCAGGGATGTCATTTAGGGGTAGTCAGTCGAGATCCCCAATGATGCTTCTTGCTTGCAACCGCCATGAAACTCTAAAAAAAAGTTTTTCCTGGGGTTTAAGCATATATAATTTGATGAACTGGGGAGCTTTGCAGCTCCCCTTATTCTTGTGACATGATGCCTCTTGTGCTTTTGTTCACTTTCAAGTTCTGAGTTCATAGCATCTTCTCCATCCCATGTGGGCAGCAGTAGCTGCAGAAACACCTTTTCCAAGGGGCAGGTGGCATACCTCTCAACCTCCTGTCTCCAAAATCATTGCCAAAGTTTAAAAAAAAAATCAGGGACAAATGGCCAAAATCGGGACACACCCTAACATATGCTAGTATCAGCTCATGAAACTGTCACAATGAGTAGCTTGATGGAGAATGCAATTTTGTGAAGAAGAACTTGACAGCAACATTAATGTCTGGTTTCAGAGTTGTCTTGACTATGGCAGGAGCTCTTTAAGTGGTTGCGGAATTTGGATTTTTTTTGAGCCTGAAAACCTAAATTCCAGATTCCCCAAAAAAGCTCATAATTTGAGGAATCTGATTCCATTTTCATGATTCAGAGCAATACTAATCACAGCCTATGTTTTGTGATGAGTCTGTGAAAAAAAAAAGAGGGTCACACCAATGGCCCAGCACCTTTGAGTTGTGCTGTTGTGCAGCCCACCCAGGTTTGGGAGCAGATCTGAGTTGCTTCATCGTGAGACAAGCCAGAAAAAGAAAGCTGGTACAGGGCAGCATGTCTTGGCTACTGAAAGCTGGCAGTGGCTTCTGTCACTGTAACAACAAATATGGATGGACAAGGGAGCTTGTGCCTACTGTAAGAAATGCAGTCTTGGCACACAAGCTCAATGGAAAACAAAATGAGAGGAACTATTTAATGCTAGCCTATCAGTAAGATGGATATGGAACAGTGGAAACACTGACTAACCTATGTTGCCTTCCACAGCCTGGTGGTAACCTATCAGAAGGTTTTAACGGTATTGTATGTCATGTTGTGTGCAGTGATCTCCTGTTGGTGCTCTGACATGACTGTCTGGGGGAAGGAGAAGTCTGTCATTTTTGTGCAGTAACAGCATGCTGATGAAAGTCCAGCAGAAGCTCAACAAATGCTGTTCTTTCAGGGCAAGTTGCTATATTTAGCTCCCATAAACCCAATGGTAGCAAGTCTGCCCTACACCAGCCAGAGGAAACCCACCAGCTGCCATCAAGCCCTCCCAACTATGGATAGAAAAAACACATCCATTGCCAACAAGCCCAGTTACCACCTGCATCTCTTGACCTAGCAGAGACTTCTGATATTGCAGTTGTGCCCCTTCTTAGTCTACCAGGCTTGGTGGGAACCTACATGTGCAGCTGTGGCACTGCTGAGTCCCTTGGGCCTGGTAGTGACTTCTACATGCATGGCTGTCTGGACACAAAGTTCCACAGACCCAGCAGGGACATTTACCTGCACAGCTGTGTTGTTCCTGACTCCCCATGGCTGGTGGGGGCTGCCACATTCTTCTCTGTGTTGCTCTGAGTCCACTGCTTCTGATGTACACACTTGTTTGGCCCTGTCAACTGTTGTTGCCCCTGCTCTGCTGCTGTCCTACTTATACCTTGCACTCTATACCTGCCCCCTGCTCTGTGTAGTCCTATTTTCTCCATGTTCCCCAGTCCTTGCCCTATGCTCCTGCTTCTTCCACCTTTTTCTGTCATTGCACCAGTGCTCCCTGGCCAGCATGATCTGCAGGCAGAGCCATCTTGCTGCAATTACATCCGCACAGCCTGGGCTGGCACCACTCTAGCTCCACCTAAATGCTGGGAGGGGATTCATATCATAAATTTCCACCTAATGCTGCCACCACAGAAAGGAAAGGGAAGTTGCCACTGGTCACTTGCTCCTGAAGAGAGATGTTGCTGGACCAAAGTGCTGAACTGGGAGAGAAGCATGCAGCTGGAGCTGATGGGACTGCTTGAACCCCTCGGGGAACCCTGTCTTCGGTCACCATTACTCCCTACATTCCTTCACCAGCCTGCCCCTAACTGAACTGTCTCCCCAAAACAGTCATTTGGGAAATCTACTTGGCCCATCGGATTGGGCTGAAACACCCAAGAACCTCCAGAGCCAGTAACTGCTAATTTCTTTAATTCAAAGCTCAATGCCTTAAGAAACTGTGTTGCCATGCCCAGTGTGTGGCAGAAGCTCATTGGGGTTGTGACTGGTGAGATCACGGAGGAAAGCTGGAAAATAAAGTCCCTAATTTCTCAGCAATTCAACCATCTCCCAAAGTGATAGTACTAACCTGCCTACATCATCCCAAGGTGATTATAGTAACCTGCCTACATCACCAGTGTGATTATTCTAACCTGACTCCATTGTCGAGTGATTATACAAACCTGACTGTCACTGAGAGAATATACTAACCAGCCTATGCCATTAAATGCTTATGCTAACCTGCCTTCATCACGCCAAAGTAATTATGCTAACTTGCCTATATTATCTCAGAGTGATTAAACTAACCAGCCTACATCACTGAGTAATTATACTAATCTGTCTATGTCATTAGTTGATTATACTTACCTGCCTAAATCATCCTAAAGTGATTTACTAACATCCTTACATCAAGTGATTATACCTACCTGCCAACATCACTAAATGATTACACTATCTGTCATATGTAAACCCAGAATGTTAATACTAACCTGCTTAAGTCATCACATAGTGATTATACTACCCTGCCAACATCACCATAAAAGTGATTATAGTAGCTGGTGATCAATTTTATTTCTTTGGGATCACCCAGTTGATTTTTATTATGGCGAGTGCACTCCCTTTCATTCAAAGTCAGGCGCTCACTCATTGGCTGTTGTTCTTTGTGTGGGAAGGCTGATCAGTTCCACGAACATGGCGGCTCCATACTTCTGTTTGTAAGGAGCCAACACAGCCACACTCCTCACCTTCTCCTAATCATTTTTTGTATTTATCTGGTTGATCCTGCTGTTATATTACAAAAAAAAAACTTGTATCTGGTTGATTTTGCTGTTTGCCAGCTTCAGGAGTGCAAGCGGGAACAGCTTTGTGGCTGACTCCTTACATTCACAGGTAAGTGTGATTGCGAGTATAAGCAGTCAGTCATGGACCCATTCCCTGTGGTACTCCTATAGCTGGTGAACAGCAGGATCAACCAGATACAGCTTGCTTTTAAAAATAAAGGTAAGATTAACCAGATAGATATATAAAAATGATTACGAGAACATGGGCAGTCTTGTTGTGGCTGCTCCATGGAAACGGAGATATTGAGCCACCACTATACAATAAAATGACTTCACTCTGGTTGGAAAGTTAGAGGTTTGGCTGGAAAAAAAATGCTTGCCTGATATCATATCAAATAAAGTATAGGTAGTGTGTGTTATGAGAATTCAATGTGCACCCTCAGTGTGGGATGCTTTGATAAACTCCTTGGGCTTCACCCTCGAGGTTTATGTAGCATCCCACATCTAGAGTGTGCATTAAATATAGGATAAAGTATGGAGTGCAGTGTATTATGAGAATTTAACACTCACCCTCGTTGTTGGATGGCACATAAACCCCGAGGGCTAAGCCCGAGGTGTTTATGATAGCCATCCAACAACGAGGGTGTGTGTTACATTCAAGTGAAACACACTGCACTCCATATTTTGTTTTATTTAATTGAAGGGTTCTTTTTTTTCCTGAAGAGATTTGAAGTAAAAAAGATGAAAGTGGAGTCTTACATTGTGGTAATGAAACACTTTCATTTATGACACAGAGAGCTGCAGGTCGAACACTTAAACTGTACTTTTTAAGTATTAAAAAGAAGAAAACAAATAAATAAATATGTAGATAGTTGTTTTTTTCAGGTTGGCACATTTGTTTTTATGTGGTGTCATCGTTTGACCTGCAGAGGAAAGGTGACGGTTGAAAGGGAGAGTAGTTAGGGACCGTGGTGAAAGTGTGGACTGTACCAATCTGGTCTTACAGTTAAACGTAAGATATTTGAAGTAAATGAAAGTGTCCTTGTTTTGTTTTGGTTAGAACACATTATACAAGATGTCCGAGTTCTCGATGATTCGGGTTTTTGTTCTTTTTTGCAGTTGTTGGTTGGAGTTATAGATGTTGACTGTGATGGGGCTGTGGAAAATGCAGGCGCTCCCAAACACAGCCTGCATGTTACCAGAAGGCATTTCCTCATGCCGGGTAGTGAGCTGTGGAGATGAGTCTTGCTGTGGGTGAGAAGCCTTGGAGGAACCGTTTGTTCCGCAGTTTGAAATTGACTGAGCATTTTTTTAATTTTACTTAGGTAGTGCGAGGCTACCGGAGAATGTTTTGTAAGGAGCGAGCACCAGTGAGGAGGTGAGTTTGTATGGTCAGTGATTTGTGAGGTGAACTCGAGTTGTCTTTCTGTGTTGTCTCAAGCGGATTTGAATGGGAAGGTAGCGCGTGAATGCCGTAACACCTACTCAGGTGTTACGGTATTTAACACACGGTTTTTGCCATTGAAAAAAACGGAAGCCATTAATTATATAGAGAATAATGGATATACAACTGTGTGATATGGATTTGTTTACACATCTGAGGTGTGTGATGACCCATAAACCTCGAGAGCAAAGCTTGAGAGGTTTATGAGGTCATCAGACACTGTGTGTGTGTAAAAAAAATTCACAAGAACACAGCTGCATATTTATTATTTTTTTATAATTGCTGGTGCAAGGAGTTAGTCCCAAGGCTGTTTCCCCAGACAGTGTCATTCCTGATGCTCAGTCTCTCTTGACACACAGTCACACACACACACACACACACACACACACACACACACACACACACACACACACACACACACACGCAGCTCTCATATGGACTTTCGCTTTTATTTTTTTAACTGTCAGCCACAGGACCACACACACTGTCACTCTCAGATACAGACTTTATTTTAAAACTGTCAGCCACGGCCACTGTCTCCCAAGCTAGAGCAGGATCAACTAGATATTTGTATTATTTTGAAAAGGCAGCATTAACCAGATTAATAATTAAAAAAAATGTAAATAAAGATTGGACAGGAGTGTAGAGTAGAGGCTTGGAGGTAAGCAAAAACTGGAGCCACCATGTTTGTAATACTGTTCAGCCTGCTCACACACAGAGTGCCAACCAATTAAGTGACGTGCTACAACTAAATGACAGATGGAGGACACTGCTGATGAAAAACAGTTTTCTGAATGCTGTAACAACCTGTTTTCAGGTTATTAGAGCATCTGAGAGAGCTTTGTGAAAGGTTTGATAAAGGAGGTCACCAATAATTATATTCTCATAACACACACTACCCCATACTTTATTATATATATTCTGACCTACATGCATCATCAAGTCATTATACTAATCTGCTTATAGTATATTATTCCAAAGTAATTCTACTAACCTGGCTTAGTCATTGAGTGATTATGCTAACCTGCTCACTTTATTTAGTGATTATATTAACCTATCTAGGGGGAGACCACGTGACGTCTATGGAGGTGTAGCTGCTGCTAACCGGAGCTCCCGCACCAAACCGGCAATCCTGCTGTTCCCGACCACCAAGATCACTTATATTTACCTTCCCGAGCTACGAGATCAGTGGTATAACAGAGTTTAACATTTTTCGGCGCTCGATCGGGAGAAATGCAGGCGGCGATCGAGGTCAGAAGCAGGCGGCCTCGCCTGTAGCGCCTCACCATGTACCGAGGAAGAAGGTACTTCTGCCGGCAACATTAGCAGTGATCTAGCCATTATCAAGGAGGCCCTGTTTAAATTGGTAGATGAAATGGCTGATATTAAACCAGCCCTTACGCGGCTTACGCGCGGGTGACAGATTCAGAGGCTCGCATATCGTCTGTGGAGCGGCGTTAGATAAAGCAAAACCCATGATCACTGAAAGCAAGAAAGCTGTGGCCAAATTAGAAGAAAGAGGATCTATCTTGAAGGGCGAGTCGCTTAATAACCTGGTTTTACTTTGGTTTACCGAGGGGAGGAAGGCACAAGCATGCTACTTTTTCTACAAAATTGCTGAGGAAATCTGCAGGCCCTTCACCAAATGGGCCAGAATATATTATTGAGCGGGGGCACAGAGCCTTAAGAGCTAGACCATCAACGACAGAACCACCACGTCCCATTATCTTTAAACTGCTTAATTTCCTGGACAGGGAACACATTTTAAAGAGACAAGGAAACTGTCTTCTTTTCAATGGGAAGGCAGCAAGCTTCGCTGGTCTGACCTGACCTGGAAGATGAGGCAGACCAGAGCCTCCTTTCGCCCGTCCTTGAGCTGTGGGCGGCGAGGGTTCGCCACCGTATGTTATATCCAGCAAAGCTCGAGGTCACCACTAAGGAGGGAGTGAAGCGATATGAATCAGTGGAAGAAGCTCTGAACTCACTCGGAACATTGATGCCAGATTTGTTCGCCAAAGGTTGAGCCACGGGACGTTTAATGCTGATCTAGTGGGATTAGATGCTCCAAGAGTCAGTACGATTAGACTGTCACGCTAATATATGGAACAGTGAGCTATATTATGTTTAACTTCGGTGTTACATAGAGGCTCCATGGGCTTTACTAAAAATTTTATTATATCTTACCATACCAGGATGGATATTTTAGTTCGAGCTGAACTGTTAAATGAATATCTGTTATATCAGTTTCTCATAAACAATTTATTTTTGGTATTGCCCAGGAGGGGTTAAATTAGTGTTACACCGTTAGTGCACTGACGTTACAACAATTGTGGGGTTGCTGTAATCAGGCTTACTCACGGTTTACTGCCTTAACCATGTGATAAGTGGTCTAAATGGCCCCTATGTATATGGCAGGGCTGAGTAACCTCATTCTAGGAAGGACCAGCGAGTTGTTTGGCTCAGCCAAATAAAGGCTATCCCTCCCCCCCCCGCCACTCCACTGAATTACTAGTCCCTTTTGCTGTGGCAATGTTTAATAAGCCACCGATGTTCCTTGTTGGACTATTATTTAGCCATCGTCTGATATGGTGGCATTTGGAGAGGGCTGGGAGGCCTCAACAGGCAGGGGATCTCCATATAATAGGGCCAGTTTAACCCTTCTGTTTTTTCTGTTCCCATTTTATTCAGGGAGCATTGGAGGAGATTATGCTTTTGAATGTTTAGTTTATATCTTCCATAAGATTTTATATATGGATCTCCTATTGCAATGATAACCTAATATATTAGTTTAATCTTGACAACTCAATAATTGTTTTGGGGTAAGGTATGTTAACCAATTCTTATTGGGGTCGTTCGCAGGTTTGCAAGCGTTTTATTGTTGCTGATTCAAGTTTAAGAGTGGTGTGGGGGAGCCCGACCTCTATAGCACACTTTGGATCAGTGCAAGAGGAGTTGGCTTCGGGCCTGGGGGGTGGTTGTTTATGGGTTTAGTTGGGGGTTGATCTTCTATTGGGGATGTGAGGGGTTGGTGTTGGTTAGGTTTGGTTTTGTTTTGCTTTTTGGGGGAGGGGCAGCTATCCGTACATTGTTTCATGGACAAGTAACGACCAATGGCATTTAACCTGAATCTTCTGTCATGGAACATCAAAGGGGAAGGACAATTGTAAAAATATGCAGTCCTAAACCATTTAGACCGTTATCAACCAGCAATTGTTTTTTGCAGGAAACTCATGTCCTTTCAAGCCATCTTTCATACTTTAGGAAAAAATGGGTAGGCCAAGTGTTTGGGGCAGGGGTACTCAAGCCGGGGTGTAGCTATTTTGATAGTCTGGGGTCCCTTTGTACATTCGGACACAATTGTGATCCGAATGGCAGATATATTATCATTTGTGTTGGAGGAAAGCCCCTAGTTTTGGGATCAATTTATGGCCCCAATTTAGAGTCCCTTCCTTCTTTTCCCATTTGGCTGTGCTTTTGTCTCCCTTTAAGGAGTTGCCGCTTATTTTGGGGTGACTGGAACCTTGTTCAGTCGGGATATACTAGACAGATCGACCTGTAGGAAATCATTTCCTGCTTTGGCAAAAAGCATTGGCTGAATGTAAGTCTTTCTAGGCCTGACAGACCCGTGGAGGCTACTCAATCCAACAGTCCGGATTACACCTTTTTTTTCCTGATGCACAAATCCTTTTCTAGGCTGGATTATTTTTAGTAAATTGCCAGGTTGTCCCCGAGATAAAGAATGCTGAGCATCTCCCAAGGGTGATATCTGACCACTCTCCAATTAAAATTGTTTGGACTTCGTCCTCTATCCCGAAGAGATCTTACACATGGGCCTTAAACAATAATATATTTAAAGATGCTCAGACACTAGAACGTTTCCGTATCTTTTTGATAGAGTCAATTAAATTTAATTGGGTATCGATCCCAAATACTGACCAGGCCTGGGCTGCTCTTAAATCGGTATGGAGGGGTGAGTTGATTAGAACAGCTTCGTGAGGAAAGCCAAATACAATTCAAGTTGTCCAACTATCTTATAAGGATCAATCAATTAGAGGCTATACCGGAGCCTATGAGGACTAGGGACCAGGAACAGGAGCTGGCCGCTGTGAGAACATGCTATGCGGGGGCTCTGAACGATAAGGTTGTTAGCATGTCAACTAAATCTAAGGCATTATACTTGGGTCATGGCAGTAAAGCCGGGAAATTACTGGCATGGCAGCTAAAACATAAGGCTGATTCCAGATGGGTTCCGGCCCTAAAATCTCTGGACTCTGACAACCTGATTACCGACCCTAAGGGAATCCTACAATCATTTGTCTCCTTCTATAGAGACTTATATTCGACCCAGCCCCCTACCGCACTTATGCTATCACAGATGCGGAGGTTCCTGGACGGAATACCACTCCCTAACCTGCCACAAGACTCTAAAGCGAAATTAATATCTTCTATATCAAATGAGGAGATTATATCTGCCATTGATTCACTTAAAGCTGACAAGGCAGCAGGCCCCTGATGGGTTCTCACCTCTTTTTTATAAATTATTTAAAGTAGAAGTGGCCCCATTGTTGTGTGAGTTATTTACCTTTTGGTTTGATCATGGAGTGAGGGATGCGTCTCTCTTCGAAGCCAGAATAATTCTGTTACCTAAGCCGGGGAAGTCCACCGACTCTGTTAGTAATTATAGACCAATATCCTTGCTGAATATAGATGTAAAAAATTTTTGCTAAAATATTGGCAACCAGACTTAAGAGTGTCTGGCAAGATTTGATTAGTATGGAACAGGCTGGCTTCGTGGAGGGACGCACCTCGGCAGACCATTTTAGAAAGTTGTTTTATTTAATGTCAACCCCTGAAGTTTTTAATGAGGATGCATCTTTAATTTCGTTAGATGCGGAAAAAGCATTCGACCGCTGGAATGGGTGTATATGTTCGAGGTTTTGGTTAGATTTGGTTTTCCCAACAATTCATACATCTAATTAGGATTCTCTATTCGTGTCCAACTGCTAGAATACAATGCAATAACCTAATATCTGATATTTTTCCGTTGCTGAGGGAACCCGTAGGGCTGTCCGTTGTCGCTTTATCTGTTTAATTTGTATTTAGAGCCCTTATTAGGACAATTAAGATAGACAAACGGATTTTGGCATTAAAATTGGAGACCAGGAACACAAATTGTCAGCATTCGTGAGATGACGTCTTATTACATATTAGAGATACAACTTTATCCCTACCTAGAGCCCTCACTTTAATTGAAAATTTTAGTAGTTTTCGGTTTTAAATTAAACCTCGTAAAAACAACTTTTTTCCCCTCTCGGCCACCCTTGTGAAAAGTTGGTGTATGTCTTTGGGCCTACAGTGGCAATCTAAATCACTTAAATATCTAGGCATTCAGATTTCTAAGAACTTGAAGAACTGGCCAAAATGAACTTACTACCTGTCATTAAATCTGTTAGAGAAGATTTGGATAGATGGTCGAAACTGCCATTGTCTTTTTCCGCGAGAACCAATGTTGTTAAAATGGTGGTTCTGCCGAGGATTCTTTATCCCCTCCTTAACTTGAACATATATCTTCCCAAGTCTTTTTTTAAGAATCTGTGCAGGTACTGCTCAGATTTTATATGGAAATATAAACCTCCACGTAGAGCTTATCTTAAACTTTGTCGGTCACGTAAGTTGGGTGGCCTACAATTACCGGACTTTTTCAAATATTACTTAGCTATTCACGCAGCTAGAGCAGTTCTATGGTCCGGGAAAATTAGTATTCCTGCCATAGGTCTTGAGTTAGACAGGGCTATAGTTAAAGGGTTAAAGTTAGATTTAGAGTCCCTCCTCTTTACCCTTGGATTAAAATACTGAATAAATTAGGAACACCCCTATAGGGTGGGATATTAGAGCTATTCATCAACTATACACCTGTTTAAAATTAACTGGTTGACGTGTTACTCGCCTCTTTAAAGAACCCCAACCTTTTAATTGGCAAACAGCCTATACACCAATTTGCTTCATTATTCCCATCAAAATTCAATTACCGATTTTTATGTGGGCAATGCTTTGCTCCACTTTCATCACTAGCAGTAAAATTTGGGGTTAGACCCCAAGCTATGTTAAATCTGGCTCAAATCAGAAGCTGCGTTCAGTCCTTTCTGAAGCATGGCAATGGATCTAACCTAGTGGGGACCTCTGGATATATCTATCCGATGCCTGTTTATCAGGTAAACTGGTTTCTAAACTTTACCAGGGCATCATCAAAAGACTGACCTTTATTCTTCTCCCATTCCCTTCCATTAGGTTAGTATGTCTTTGAATTGGTCGAGTCAGTATGGGAGAGAATCTGGACAGACATATATGCTTTTATTAAACAGGAAAGATTAAGAGAAATCCAGTTTAAATTATTGCACAACATTTATTGGTCCCCGGCTAGGTTGTCTCGTTGGAATAACAACTGCTCCTCAGCCTGTGAGAACTGTAATGGCTCTTTAGCTACAACTTTTCACAAGGTGTGGACATGCCTAAAAGTAGGGAGTTATGGGAACTAGTTAAGTCGGGATTGAGACCTTTTCAAGATCTCTCTGGTTTTTTTGCCAGAGATTTGTGTGTTTGGGATATGACCTTATCCCAGGCACTGCCTCTAGAGCCCGGATGGCATTGGTGGTAATGGTTACTAAGCTGGTGATATTACGTCACTGGCGGAGATATGGACTCCTTCTTTTAAGGAATGGTGGGAGTATTCATGAATGCACTACTTGCTGAAAGGACTGTCTCACGTGACCTCTGACATACAGCACAAGTTTGACAAATATTGGAAGGACTTTAACCAATGTCTGCGGGACAAGTTCCCCTTTTATAGTAGTGGCATTGAGACACCTTTGGTCTTATAAATCCCAATTAAATAATGTTTTCCTCTAACCAATACGATTTTCCTTCCTCCAATGTTGTCATTCCATCCTCCCTTAATTGTTCATATTCCAGCTGAACCAAGGTTTTCAATATAATTTCACTTATTCCAGGTTTTATTCCAGGTTTTTATCAATGTTACGGATAGCTGCGGGGTGGTGGGTGGGTGGGACTGTTTATATACTCCCTTTCCATTATTTGGTTCCTTTTCTCTTTTATTGTTTTAGTTTTCTTGATTAATTGAAAGACTATAATAGTTTTTGTATATTCAGTTTGCACCAACCTGTGTACCTCCTTCATTTTTATATTCATTACTCATTGGTGTAGTGATGCTGTCTCTATAATAATTAAAATAAAGTTATTGGCAAAAAAAAAAATATTAACCTATCTACATCAAGTGATTATTGTAGCCTGCCCATGTCATCAAGTGGTTATACTCAATCAATCAACCAAATCTTTCTTTTACCAGGTGAAACATCAATGAGAAAAAACTCGTTTGCAAGATGGGCCTGGGTTATGGCACACAAAAGACATATGATACATGAGAATTTAAGGCAATTCTTATAACAGAACACGAGTCATTACAGGGTAAAAAGGATGTACATGGTATACAAGCATGGGAGATACAATGTGCGCTGGTGAGTACAAGAAATACAAGAAACATGTACAGCAGTAGAGAAGCAGTGTGCATTGATATATACAATGTGTACAAGTTATATGCCCCACTAAGCAGGATGCAACAGGCAGGAGGGTAGAAGGTCATCAGTAAGGCAAAGGAAGATGGTAGAGAACGGGATGGTAGGAAGGGATGCTGGTCACCAGGCTATGTCATTGGATGAGTCAACTAACCTGCATTCGTCATCAAAAAGAGATCATACTAATCTGCCTGTGCCACCTCAATGTAGGGATGCAGCAAAATGTAATTTTACTGGTGAATTTCTGGCAAAATCAGGAATTTTGCCCCACAAAATATTTCCCGAAATCACGCATTTTGTGGAATTTTTACGGGTGTGAAATTCAAGTCCACAGCTATAAAAAAAAAATTACCTAAACAAGTGTTTTCCCCCATGCCGTCCAGGCCAACATTAAAATCTTTATCCCCACATCCCTGGTGTCTAGTGGTCCCACCCCCCTGGCCAATTGCTGGCCCAATATGAAGAATCCTACCCCCCTGCGCTGAGATTCAGGCCTGTCCCCGAACCAGAATTTGTAGTAAAAATTCTCTGGTGTCTAGTGGTCCCACCCCGGCCAATTGCTGGCAAAATGAAGAATGCCCCCTCTCCCGAGATGTACCCCCCCATTGTCTGTAAGTGCCACTGCCAACACCAGTGTCAACATGAATTATCTATCTTCATGTAATTAAAAAAAACCAAAAACTTTCCCTGGTGTCTAGTGAGACCCCCCACCTCCCCATCTTGTCCGGTAGTATCCCCACCCCGTAATCCCCCATCTAGGACCCCAGTGGATCACAGGCACAGCTCTCCACTCACTTCCATGGCTGGCAGCCTGACTGAACACTTTTACAAATGAGCCCGAGTAAGCCCTTTCAATGAATGAATCGGGGGGGGGGTCGCATTTCTCACCCGCAAAATATTTCGCGAAATGCAGGGATTACGCATTCAACAATTATACTTACATATATTCTTCATCCTAAAGAGATTACACCAGCCTGCCCACATCACACCAATGTTTTTGTTTGTTTGTTTAAGGTTATAACCATTGAGCATAAGCTCATTTACAATGGTGACCTTACAGGTACAAATACAAACACATACATACATACAACCATGCAAAAATTAAAAAATTGCAAACAATTCAACGCACACATTTTAAAAAACATTTATCGAAAACATAAACACGTCTTTTGAGAGGAAATTAAGTGATGTGATTATACTAATCCGCCTGTGTCAATGATTGGTTGATTGATTATACTAACCTATCTCCAGCTTCTTAAAGTGATTATACTAACCCACCTAAGTCACTCTACAGTGATTATACTAACCCATCTACATCAAATGATTCTAACCTGCCTATGCCATTAAGTGATTTATACTAATCTGCTTATGTAATCACCAAAGTGGTTATACTAACCTGCCTAAATCACTGTATGATTATACTAACCTGCCTATGACATCCCAAAGTGATTATACGATCCAGCTTACATCATTAAGTGATTATAGTACCCTACCAATTGATGTTTAGGATTAGAAATTAAACAGAGGCAGTAAAATCTTCATAAAAACAAGCAGTTGCCAATGGCTAATGTTGATTGCGTTGATCTGTTGAGCTCACTCACTGCCCCTGTGCACTCTCTCATTCTGTTTCTCCCGGTGCTGCAGGCTGCTCTTTTGTACTGGGCTCCTGCCTGCGTTGGCACGTTTTTCTGCCCACAAAGAAATCTGCAGCTGTCTCGACAGAGCTCCTTTGAAGTGGGTCACTCCCCCCCTCTGTCGTTCATTCTGTTTTTGCTGATGCTGCAGTCTGCCCTTTTGTACTGGGCTCCTGCCTCTGTTGGCAGCTTTTTCTGCCCACAAAGAAATCTGCAGCAGTCCTGACACAGGTCCGTTGAGCTAGCTCACTCCCCCATCTCACTCGCTCATTCCGTTTCTGCCAGCACTGCAGGCTGGCCTTTTGTACTGGGCTTCTGCCTGCGTTGACGCCTTTTTCTGCCTACAAAGAAACCCACAGCAGTCATGATAGAGCTCTGTTTAGTTTGCTTACTCCCCCTCTCTCACTCGCTCCTTGTGTTTCTCCTGTCACTGCAGGCTGCCCTTTTGTACTGGGCTTCTGCCTGTGTTGGCACCTTTTTCTGCCCACAGAGAAATCTGCAGCTGTACTGACAGAGCTCCATTGAGGTCGCTCACGCTGCCTATCTCAATTGCTTATTCTGTTTCTCCTGGTGCTGCAGGCTGCCATTTTGTTGTGGGCTCCTGCCTCTGTTGGTGCCTTTTTCTGCCCACAAAGAAATCTGCAGCAGTCCTGACAGAGCTCCGTTAAGCGTGCTCACTTCCTCTCTCTGACTCTCTCGTTCCTTTTCTGTTGGTGCTGCAGGCTGCCCTTTTGTACTGGGCTCCTGCGTGCATTGTTGCCTTTTTCTGCCCACAAAGAAATCTGCATCAGTCCCAACAGAGCTCCATTGACCTCATTCACTCCTCCTCCCTCACTCGCTCACTCATTCTGTGTCTCCCACTGCTTCAGGCTGCCCTTTTGTACTGGGTTCCTGCCTGCATTGGTGGCTTTTTCTGCCCACAAAGAAATCCGAAGTAGTCCCCACACAGCTCCATTGAGGTCGCTCACTCCCTCCTCTCCCTCGCTCATTCCATTTCTGCTGGTGCTGCAGGCTGGCTTTTGTACTGTGCTCCTGCCTGTGTTTCCGCCTTTTCCTGCCCACAAAGAAATCCGCAGCAGTCATGAGAGACCTCCGTTGAGCTCGCTCACTTCCCCCCTCATTCGCTCATTCTGTTTCTCCTGGTGCTGCAGGCTGCCCTTTTGTACTGGGCTCTTGCCTGAGTTGGCACCTTTTCCAATTCATGAAGAAATCCACAGCTGTCCTGACAGAGCTCTGTTGAGGTCGCTCACTCCCCCTATCTCACTCGTTCATTCTGTTTCTCCTGGTGCTGCAGGTTGCCCTTTTGTACTGGGCTCCTACCTCTGTTGGCATCTTTTTCTGCCCACAAAGAAATCTGCAGCAGTCCTGACAGAGCTCCATTGGCTTTACTCACTCCCCATGTCTCACTCGCTCATTACGTTTCTGCCAGCGCTGCAGGCTGCCCTTCTGTACTGGGCTCCTGTCTGCATTGTTGCCCTTTTCTGCCCACAAAGAAATCTGCAGCAGTCATGATAGAGCTCTGTTGAGCTAGCTCACTCCCCCTCTCTCAGTTGATCATTCTGTTTCTCCCACCACTGCAGGCTGCCCTTTTGTACTAGGCGTGCATTGCTGCCTTTTCCTGCCCACAAAAAAATCTGCAGCAGTCCCAACAGAGCTCCATTGAGCTCACTCACTCCCCCTCCTTCGCTCACTCGTTCTGTGTCTCCTGGTGTTGCAGGCTGCCCTTTTGTACTGGGCTCCTGCCTGCGTTGGTGCCTTTTCCTGCCCACAAAGAAATCCGCAGCAGTCCCGACAGAGCTCAGTTGAGCTCGGTCACTCCCCCTTCTTTCAGTCGCTTGATCCTAATCTGTCCCAAACACTGATTTCCGACAGCAACTGTGATATTCTGTGCCAGAAGTGCGGAAACACATTTTGGCCAGGATGTGAAAAATTACAGCTGTACTGTTCATAAGGTGCTGTGAACAAGTGCCAGTGTTGAAAATCTGGCATGCAAATATTACTAATTTGCGAACTTACAAGGGTGCGTGGAAACTGCACAACACATGCTCGTAACACAGTCATTTTATGGAGTTTCATCAAAAAATGTTCAACATAGGCATTTTAGGACCTCTGTTCATGAAAAGTGTCAGTGTGATTTTCTTAATGTTTCCCAAACACTGATTTCCCACAGCGACCGTGCTATTGTGCACCGGAAGAACGAAAACATATTTCATCCAGGATGTGAAAAATGACAGCTGCACTGTTCATAAGGAGGTGTGGAAAAATGGCAATGTTGAAAATCTGGAGTGAAAATATTGCAAAGTTGTGAAGGTACGAGCGTCCATGTAAACTGCACAATACACATTCGTAGCACATTCATTTTATGGACTTTCGTCACCAAATTTTCAACTTAGGCATTTTAGGACCTATGCTAATGAACAATGTCACTGTCATTTTCATGATGTGTCATGAACACAGATTTCCAACACTGACCACACTATTCTGATACGGAACTGCGAAAACACATTTTGGGCAGGATGTGAAAAATGACAGCTGTACTGTTCACAAGAAGGTGCAGAAGAATGGCAATGTTAAAAATCTGGAGTGAAAATATTAATTTGTGAAGTTACGAGCGTGTGTGCAAACTGTGCAACGCATGCTCGTAACACAGTTATTTTATGGAGTATCGTCACCAAATTTTCAACATAGGCATTTTAGGACCTCTGCTCATGAACAATGTCACTGTCATTTTCTTAATCTGTTCCAAACACTGATTTTACACAATAACCATGCTATTCTGCGCCAGAAGTGCGAATATACATTTCGGCAAGGATATGGAAAATGACAGCTGTACTCTTCACAAGGAGGTCTGAAAAAATGCCAATTTTGAAAATCTGGCATGAAAGCATTGCAAATTCTCAAAGTTATGACCATGTGTAGCAACTGCTCAATGCACTCTCATAAAACAATCATTTTTTGGATTTTTCCCACCAAATTTGCAACATAGACTTTTTGAGAGCCCACCTCATGTACACTGGCACTGTCATTTCATTAATCAGTCCCAAAAGGGGATTACGTGCAGTGACCGCAAAATCACCTTTTGGGGCCAAACAACACCATGACAGTGCTAGAATACATGAGGAGGGGTCCCAAAAACCCCATGTTGTAAATTTGGTGCCAAAATTCAAAACAATTCCTGAGATATGCATCAAAGTTGAAAAAAAAACTATTTATTCCATTATACAGCTCACTGGCATTTCCTCAGTTTGCGGCCGGCTTTGAAGAGTGCAGACGTGTTCCCAGTCCACCGTAGATGGTTGCTCTGGACTCCAGAGGTAAGGTATGGAGGAGGGGTGGGGGAGGCAGTGCACAGTGGTGGAAGTAAGTTGTCGAAGGGAGGCATGGAGACTGCCGAGGACTGTTTCCTTTTCCATAGGAAAAAAACATTGTGGGACCATTTTTGTTTTACAGGGCATGTGGCATGCTGGGGTGGGGCGGCACATGCTGCCGAGGGGGATTGGGCACCCCGTCTGCGTGGGGGGGGCTTAAAATTGTTTGTGAACATGGCAGCAAAATGGAATTCCATGCAGCTGCAATGCCATTCTGTGCCACAGGTGTGAAAACACATTTTGGGCAAGATTTGAAAAATGACAGCTGTGACATACATGAGTTGTGGTAATAAGAAGGCTATTTTGAAAATCTGGGGTCAAAATTATTCATATTTCTAAAGTTACTAGCAAGCATAGTGAAATTGCAAGGAATGGTCATAACAATTTCATTTTTTCATATTTTGACCCCAAATTGTGAACATAGTCTTCTTATGACCCCACCTCATAAACCTCATAGGTGAAACATTTAATCTCCATGCCAACATGCCATTCCGTGCTACGGGTGCAAAACACATCATGGACAGAATGTGAAAAATAACAGCTGTACTGTTCATGAGGTGGCATGAAAAAATGGCTATGCTGAAAATGTGGAGTCAAAATACTGAAAATTACCAAAGTTATCTGCATGCATAGAAAACTTTTAATGAATGCCCAAAACTCAGCCATTTTTAGGCATTTTTTCACAAAATTTTCAACATGACCTTTTTTGAAACCCCACCTCATGAACAGTGGTGGTAACATTTTGTTATTTTGTCCCGAAAGGTGATTTCATGCAGTGACCACAAAATCACCTTTTGGGCCTGATTTACAAAATGACAGTGACTGTGTTCATGAGGTGGGGTACCCAAAAGGCTGTGTTGAACATTTGGGGTGGACGTTTCAAAACATTTCTGAGTTATGAATGACAGCTGCAACCCCCATTGAAATACGTGGAACCACATTTACCTTAGTTTCTCATATCACAGTCGCCGGTTCCAGCAGCAAGACGTGTCTTCGATGGGGAGAACAGATCTCGAACCTGAGACCTCTTCAGGTGAGTGAGAGTGTGCGTGGGTGTCAAGGGGTGTGAGAAGGTGGGTGCATAGTGGGAGGTCGGGTGGGGGGTGCGGGTTGTGGTCGGTGGTGGGCTTTTACAGGTAAAAAGGTAAGGCATCGAGGGATGTTTGTTTTTCATTTCTGCATACTAAGAAAATGGGAGTGCAGGGATGCCAGTAACCAAGAATGTGTATCGGGATTGGGAGAACAACTAGATCACAAGACAAAGTTAATAGACAAGACAATTAGTAATATCAGGGATCAGGTGGGGAGGGGCAATAGACCACCAGAGAAATTATTATTAAAAAGTAAAGACATCGGGGAGTGTGTGGGGGGGTTATATATACGATGGGGGTGCAGAGTGGGCACTTTTTGGGAGATGGGGATGGGAAAGTGGGGCAGGGATAGTCTGCACTGTTTCTTCATGGGCCTTTGTATTTCTCAGTAGGTTGTGTTTCTATTGGGCTGTATCTGGCAAATGTGGGGTGGACTTCATAACCTGCATGCCTTGGTTTGTTTGTGGCTGCTATTGTGTTCCATTTCTCATCACTAGGAGTCATTTGAATGTGGTGCTTGTCTACACTGGTCCCCCTGGCCCCATCACCTGACTTGTCTGGGGCTTATCCATATGTTTGAAATGTGCTTTTTATCAGCGGAGTTTTAGTGCCTCAAATCATGCCAGTATTTTTACGAAACAAGGAGGTTTTGCCACAAACTGAGGCAAACCCTCCTTGTTTCATGGAAGAGAGCAGGGGTTTTGTGAAACAATGACTTTTTTGCCTCAATTTCTGGCAGCACCCCCCCCTTGTTTTGCAAAAGTACTGACACAGTTTGCGGCACTATAAATTCTGTGGATAAAAACAAAACATATTTCTGCCCATGTTTTGGGCAAATGGACCCCAGAATATGATTCCTTGGGCCCCGATTAGGTAAACACAACTGCTGGTGTTTACCAAATCCTATTATTTTTCAAATAGTTTAAATTTCTTTGCCTCACTAACTGAAAACAAGATGGTGGAATCTCGACACTACATTCCACATTTGTGACAGTAAATACCGCTTTTGCAGCAACAAAACAGTTGTTTTGCATTGCACATCTAACTTTTCCCATAGGAAATAATGGGAAAATTGAAAGTTTTATGACTTTTGAACAGATTAATATTTTTTCAACAAACCTTCAAAAAGCACATCTGTGACCCAATACCTGTACACCCTGCAAATTTCAGACCACAACTCCACACAGTTTCTAAGAAATGGCGTGACAAAGAATTTACCCAAAAATGGTAATTTTCACATTTTTGGACACTCCATATCTCAGCACCTGCACATCTGACCGAAACAAAACTTGACACATACATACATACAGAAATCTTCGGTCCCCAATGCTGCATGCATAATTTTATGAGAATCGGCTGAATGGTAGAAAAGTTATTAAAGTGCAACATTTAGGGTTCAACATAGAAGTGACCATTGAACCTTAACTATAAGGGCACTTTCACACCCCTATAATATGTATATTATAGAGGCGCGATAGCGCCACTATAGTTAGGGTTGAGTTGCCTGTTTAATGTTAAACCTAAACATTTGAATATTAATATATTTTGCTCCCATTGACTAAATGAGTTGAAATTTTCTATGTGTGGTCTAAGAGGCACGTTCTTGATGTGTGAACATTTTTGTGATGGCGGCTTGTGCAGTTTCTGAGATACAGCTGTGTGTAGCAGGACTACAGTATACACCATGAGACCCCTTCTTTTCTTTCTTCTGTGCTCAAAAGACTGTTGCAACAGCATTTCTATCTCTTTCCTTGCTGACCCTTTCTTTCTGTTCCCCGTAGGCAGGTAGGCCACCTGCCTAACGTTCTGTCTATCCCTTTATAGTGGTCTCGTCCTTAGTGTACTGTAAAATTCTGCAGACCCCTTATGATTGTGTGCACAATCACCTGCACAAACATGCACACGATTGCCTACACGAATGTGCGCACATTGCTCCTCGAATGTGCGAATATGCCAATAACGATTCGGAAAGTAAAGAAATACATTTTACTTTGCAAAGTCCAGTATAATGTGTCCCCTTGTTAAAAGAGAAGTTTAAAAAGGCTATCTACATGCCCCTTTAGCCTTCAGAAGCTGTAAATAAAACTTTAAATAAACGCTGTGTATGGGCTGAGTCGCAATGCCCGAATGCCTCTATTTGTCCCCCTAATTTGGTTTCTGGTACAGATATAGTTTGGTGAGCCTCGCAAAGGGCTATGAACCCTTAGAAATTGTGCAAATTGTTTGTTAGTCCTATTCTTGGCCATTGGTCACTCGGAGCTGTAATAGAATGCCTTCACCCCTTCTTTGTAGAACTTGGAAAGTGCTATCATCTAATACACAGCTTGTTTTCTGGCTTGCGATAGCGTTTATCTCCCTGCGGGCTCGCATTTTAATCTTGCCCTTTCAACCACTTTAAACATTCTCACTATGTGCCAGTAATATAAGAAGAGCAAAATACCTGTTTTTGCAGCATTAACATGCAGTGCTGACTTGCAGTCTGACTGTAGAAGAACACTGCTGCTCTACAGAGCTGGCCAGCTCTTCCCCTCCCATTATTATAGGCAGGCTTAAAGGGGAGGTGTCTGGCTATGATTGACAGAAAGTGATTAATCCTTGAAACAGAAGATAGCCACTCAAATAATGTATTCTATTGATATAATGCCTAATAGTGTTTGGTTTGAAAATATAGCAATATAATTTGAAACTTAAAGAGTATATAAGAAAATTGGGTAAATAGGGGAGGGGAAATCCTGTATCACCTGGTAGCCCAGTACTGTAAAGGGCTGACAATTTTCTAGGGTCAGTTCAGTTCATTTTGGGATCAGCAGGGCGCTGTGCCCTCCATCTTTCTGGTCCTTTCCAGCTCTAGTTTGTCAAACATATGGTGCCTATGCAGTCTCGTTTGTTATGTTTATATGGATACCTGGATTCAGTTTATTTCTTTTAATTTATAAGATGTACAGTATGCTTAAAGTCAGTATTATTTTGTTTGGAATTCACTGAATAAAGGCGGTTTGATTTTATACTCCAACTGGTGTCACCGTGTGTATCCCACGCTTCTGTTACACTGTGTCATTTCTAGGGAAAAAAACAAATTCCTCCTGTGGAGTGCAGTGGTGCCGGCAGTGAGTGTTCACATATGGGGCCAACTCCTCCCAGCCCACTGCCCGCTCCTGCGTAATGCCCATGTCACCACTGAGTAGGCCCTCCCTGTCCATATAGGCCTCAAAGAGGGCATTGGTCTCAGCTGCTGTGAAGTTGGTCCTGCGCTTGCATGCAGGCACCTGACTCTCATCTCCTTCATTGCCCAACATTCTGCCACCTGTGGACATGAACAGCACAGTGGGTCAGTGTCAGCATGTCACTGTGCAGCCCTCTGTTGCAGTGTTGTAATAAGCCACTGTTCATCCATTTTGCCCGTCACTTACTAAAACGGTTGCAATACCGGTCTGTGACCTGTGCTGTTCCATGGCGCTTATAAGGCACAATGCATGCAAATGAGCCTGTGCACAATGGTAATGGTATGCCAATGCTCCCCACTGTGCCGTGCATTGGCTGATGAGGTGATTTACATATGGTGTCTCCATATCGTGAATTTGCACTGTGAGCAATAGAGTTGTATGGGAGCAACTCAGTGGCACAATACCCGCACATGCGTGGTGCACGTGCCCGCAGTGCGCATGTGTGCAGCACAGACCACAATGCAATTGCATGTCTTGAGCAGCATGCGTGATGCCATGGCACTGCTCATGCAGCACTGGTATGGTATCGTGCATGCACTCTCTTCCTGGCAGAGGTCCCTATCACGCACCTGTGCACTGCATATGGGGAGATGACCTCTGACCCACAGGTCATTTATGTGACCCTGTGCCCCCACTAGGCCATGGCATGATGCGCATACCCATGACTGAGCTATGGCCCCACACTGGCAATGTGGCTGCCCATCCGTGTGCTGTGAATTGCAGCCCTGAGTATCCTATTGCAGATCCTGCACATGTGGCAGACACGTGCACTGTTCCACAGCCATTTTCCTCTACATTGTGGCTGGTGACCATGGTGCAGGGTGCTGGCAGGAGAGCTATCAACTGGTCAGAGGTGGAACTTATTAACCTGTGGCCGTGGTGCAGCCCTATGAGGGACAGCTTTTTGGCCAGATGCCACTCCAGCAGGCCAGGGGAGATGTGTGGCACAGGGTATCAGAGGTCCTGGAGAGGAGGATGGGTGTGGACCATACACCGGAGCAGTGCCATCACAGGTACAGGGACCTGCACCGGAGGGACCCTGACCACCTGAGACTGCTGCAGGCTCGCGTCCAGCAAGGTTTGATGCCACAGCAAGGTAGGTGTGCACATGTTGCATGTATGCCCTGGTGCAGTATTGTAGTGTTTGAATGGCTGTGCAGCATGGCCCGTAGTGGCAGGCACCGCGTGTCATGCTTGGCTGCTGCACATATTGCAGCCATGATGGTGTGAGGGCCTCAGGATGGACAGGGACATGCCCAGCACACAGCAGGCTGTGTGGTGGTGGGGTGCTCTACATGCGTGATTGTGTACTTATGTCCACCTCTCTTCATTCCCTCCATAGGGCAGGAGGACCGCAGATGGGTCAGGGTGGCAGCTGCAGCCAGGGCAGTGCCCCTATTGGACAACAGGCAGCACCCACTGCACAGTGAGGAGCAGGTAAGCATTGTCACATTCCTTACCTGTATCACTGTTGGATAGCAGTGGGGACAGGGTACAGCCATGGCCACCTCTGCCATGTGCATGACCACCTATGTGTGTCACACTGTCCATTGTGCGTTGCACTGTGGCCCGTCCCTTGGCCACTGTGCACTGGCTGTTGGGGGGGTGGGCGTGCCACAGCTTCCACTGTTTGTGCTGTGGCATTGCCGTTGCTGTGTGCCATATTACCATCATTGTGCGATCATGTGCACGCTGCACTGCATTGTCCACCTCTCTGCACCACCGCGGTGTGCCGTGTGGATGGAGGGTGTTGCCCTCCATGTGAGGGTCCATTCCGGTCTCTCCAGGGGTGTGTGCTCCCGCTGTCCAATGCACGCTGTGGGTTGGAAGGGGTCCTTGGGGCATTGCATTGATTGCCTGCCTTGTCCCATCCCCTGGGTGTCAGATGGCCAGCAGCGAGGAGGGCTCTGAGGGCACAGGTGAGGACACTGTGCCAGATACTCCTGGTGGTGTGGAGGGTCCTATTGATGTTCACATCTGTCTGGAGGGTGATGACAGCCATACGGAGGGAGCTGTGGTGCAGACAGCTGTCCAGGCATGGCCGGTGTTAGGCCTCTCTTGTATGTAGCCCCCTTTTCCCTCACTATCCCTATTCCCCTGCAGTCCCCCTTCCTATTGTACAGTCCCTGTTACCTGTCCCCATCCTACATTCCACCTCCCCATGTCCCTGACCCCTGTTCAGTTGTATTTTGACCTCTGTGTTTCAGATTTTATAAAGCGTTTATTTTGCTACATGCCTATGTTCATGTCTGCTTTGCAGGTGGTGTGTGGAGTCATGCTGCAGTCGTCAGGTGTTGGTCCATGGTGTTGGTGCGGGGGGGCACATGTGGGTTTACTGGGGTTCCCTGCTGTGTCCAGTGGTGTGTCATGTTGTGGTGGGAGCTGTCTCCCAGGTTCGGTGAGTGTGTTGGGTGTCTTCACAGTCACCATGCGGGTGTGGTCAGGGGTGGGCAGGCAGGTCGGGATGTGGGGGTTGCGCATGGACCTAGGTGTCCTGCTGGACCCAGTCTGCCCACTGAGATGTGGATGTCTGCATCTACTTTTGCGCTCCCAGTCTCATGGGGTGTGGCTACCTGCCTAGGTCCTGCCTCATTCAGTGCCTGGCATCAGTGTTGCCTGTGGGCATGTGGGGCATGGGCATGTTTGAGTCCATAGACGTGGGAGTGGACACCAGCTGCGTAATGGCATTGGCCATGGCCAGCTAGCTGGTGGCCCGCAGGAGGGGCACCGTTGGTGGCCTTGCATTGGCCATTGTCCCCACCTGTCACCTGTTGGCCATGCCACCATTGTGTTCTGGGGTGCTGTTCTGGTGCCTGCTCCTGTTGCATGGCTATGGACCAGCTATGGTTAGTGCAGTGCACAGTGCCTCTCTTGGTGGCTATGCCCCATCACGTGTCACCCAGTGTTCCCTCCTGCCTTGTGCCTGTGTGTGCACTGGTGTGCCCTGCTGGTGAGGACTGTGCCCATTGTCACTGTGCTTCCTTGGCTGTGTCCCTGGGCCTCTTTCATTGCAGTGCCCCTGGGTTTGTGCACAGGTTTACTCCATGCTTCCATGGTTGCGCTGGCACATCTCTGGTTGCTCCATGGCACATCTTTGCAATATTCAGCTGGCATGCGCTGACGCATTTCAGGTGGTGCAACTTCTTAATAAAGCAACCGCTTGCCATGGTGCATCTGACTTGCGCTGCATCGGACTTGCGCTGGCCTTAAGCACAATTCTGAATATCTCGGCCCTGGGATGACATTTTCAGGGTACAAAGTGCTTGCCCTACAGATGTGTCTTTTGCTGGTTTGTTGAGAAAATTTTTATCTGTTGCACAGCTATAAGATTTTGAAGTTTGTGATTTACCATAGGACAACATTGCAATGGTCAAGGTACCTTTTGGAAGCTATATTTCAAAAATGTTTTGAGATAGGAACTCACTGTGATGAGCAGCTTAGTACATCTTTACATTAATGTCCAGAAACATTCACCCCAACCCTGGCCCTTTGCATCAATCTTCGTGTAGCAGTAAGAAGCAGGGTACAATTACATTGGCATCTATCAATATTTGTAGTTTGTAATCAAAATTTGATGCCTTCCAAGTCTTGGTTATGCAGCACAGACCTGATGTGTTCTCCATCATTGAGACATGGCTCACACCAAAGATCCCTGATACTGCAATCTCATTAAATGGATACACCCTATTCAGACAGGAAAGGATTAACAAAATAGGTGGTGGTTGTGCTATCTATTTTAAAGACAATCTCCAGGGCCATAACCTTCCCAAACTAGGCACAGGGAAGAATGTTCAGGCACTGGCAGTCAAAGTACTGTTAGGTGTCCACAACAAAACTCCTACTGTGGTATCAGTCTACATCATACCAAAAGAACAGGCCTGTGGCTTTAATGTGCTCTTTGACTACTGTACTTAAACAACCTACACCAAAACTCTGAAGTAGTTACGGTTGAGGACTTTAATGTAAACTGGTTATCGCCAGAGGCAGCCCCCTATAAAGATGCCATCTCTTCAATCCATGTAGTGCAGATGGTTGACTCCCCCACTAGAATAAACTACCATACTGGGTCAAGTACACAATTGGATTGGCTGCTCACCATCCACCCTGAGTGAATCTCCCTGATGATTTAGTGACCACTCTATTTTATGCAACTGGTTAAATAAAGCCATTAAACCCACTGCCAAAACTATTATAGGTTGAGTTATTTCGAAAGGGCAATTTGAATCCCTAAAATCCCACCTCAGACAGCAAGACTGGTCCCCAACTGACTCCTCAGTAGATGTCAACAAAGCACTCAACTACTTCACTGCCATTTTCAATGCAGCCTGTGATATCTACACCCCCTCAGAAAATGCAAGGTTAAGGGTGCATGTAAGTCATAGATCACACCATCCGTTATTGACCTCATGAACACCAGACATAATTTGTGGCACCATACTTGAGCCATCGGCAAACAGGCGGACATACAGCACTATAAAAGGGCAAGGAATGCCTGTACACAAGCTGTCCACTTTGTTAAAAGCCATCACTTCAAGGGCGAACTCACCAACTCCTGGGGAGATGGCAGAAAGTTTGGGGGCAACATAAAGGACCTGACTGGGAAAGACAACACAATCTCACCATGTTAAATATAAAAGGGATAATCACCCAAGACCCAGAGATTATAGCAGATACTTTCAACACTGCCTTTACTGACCTCAGCAGTGTACTCCCCCTTCCTCAGACTTCTTTCAGGTAGCTGATAACAAAAAGAATGTCGGTAGAGGAGGCCAGCCACAGGGACCACCCCTTCTATTTCAAAAGTATCACCAAAAATGAAGCCAGAAAATATCTATAATGGGTACTTGGAAAATCAAGATTTAGTGGAGACTCCCTAGACCTCCAATTAGTCACCCTCACCCTGGATGAGATACTAATGCCTAATATAATGAATCTGTCATTAAGGTTTGCCCAATTCCCCCAGAAGTAGAAAGCCACTATGGTAACACCTGTCCATAAAAGTGGAGACAGGGCCATACATAATATTGACCTATATCTATTCTTCCCCCCTTTCCAAAGCTCTTAAGCATATTGTGTCTGACCAGCTACATGTAGTTGAATACCTGCAAATATACCAGATTCAAAGTCCCCAACAGCATGGTTTTCAAAAAGCACACAGTATCACCACAACGTTACTAGAGTTCACTGGATGCATCCATAATACACTTGACCATGGTCAGCTGGTGGGGGCGGCTTTTATCAACCTCACCAAAGCCTTTGATATGGTCAGCCACACATTATTGCTCAAACAACTCTCCAACACTGGACTCTCTGCTGACACCATGAGTTGGTTCAATAGCTATTTAGGGAATAGATCCCAGCAGGTAAAAATAAATGGAGTCCTCTCAGAAAGCCGGCAAGTGCACACAGGTGTCCCCCAAGGATCCATATTAGGCCCCCTACTCTTCAGTCTCTTCCTAAACCACCTCCCCCTCATATGCTCTGATAGGATTCTCCTTTATGTGGATGATGTTATGGTTTTTATCAGTAACCCTGACCCAATACTCCTTGAGAAGCAGCCTCAGCTGAATTTCGCTAGTATTGTTGAGGCTTGGTTCTTGAAGCAAAATCTTCTCATCAATTATAAAGAGTCAATAGTCATGTTTACAAACCCTCACAACAAGCATAAATCTCACCAGCTCACTATCGTAAACAGCATTAACACCCCTCTTGATCTGGTCCACTCCTTCAGATACCTAGGGGTTACTATTGGCAGCTCCTTATCTTTTGCAAACCATGTCAACCTCGTTGCCAAAGCTGTCAGTACAAGAACTGGATTTTTACATAGACACAAACACTGCTTGAACACTGAGGCACTCCAGATCACAGTATATAGCTCTGTTATCTCTATCATTGATGATGACCTGGTTGTCTATGGCACAACAACAGACACTACCCTTAAAAGGATCACAACAGTGCTAAATAAAGCCTGTAGGCTAATTACAGGAGCCCACCGGCTCACGCACACTTGTGATCTATATTCACAGACTGGGTGGCTATACATGAAAGGCAGGATCAAGTATCAGACCTGCCTGCTGGCTAAGAAAATAGCCTGGGCCTAACCTCCCAGCATTCAGAACCTCCTAAGTCTAACTGCCAACCCCCACTGAACTAGAAGAATAGACAGCGAGCCCTTCAAGGTCCATTTCTACTGCACCTCACAAGGTCAATGGTCACGTGCCATGCACCCAAGTTGCTCAACTCCTTCCACTGTGACATCCTGACCAAATCTAAACTTGGTCCTTTCAAACTTAAGCTTCACTGACACCTCACAGCACTTTGTAGCTGCAGCTGCCCTTCCTAGTCTGGTATCTCTAGAATACTCCCTGCGGTTCATCCACCACACTTAGCAGCAGAACCAGTCTGCCTTTGGCCACCCTTCCCCTTCAACGCCCACCTCGCCTCACCCCTACCTTCTTATACCCTACCTCCTCTATCCCCCCACAGCACCTGTCCCTCTAGCCGTCCTATCCCCCAACCCTCCTTCCACCCTACCTACCTCTGGACAAAGCCTTCTTGACTAATTCTCATTTTTGATTATGTACTTGACAGACCTGCCCAAATGTTTTTTGGCCAATTGTTAAGAGCATCTCTTGATGTTTGTAAAGTCTAAAATGTCTACTAATTGTTATAATGTATTTTACCTATATGTCAATTCCTATTTGCCAGTGCTTGTATATTGTATTATTCCTGACACGGAACCTTTGTAAAAGAGTTCCCAGCTCAAAGGTACTTGTAATCCTAGATCTTAATAAATAAATAATAAATCAATAAAAAAAATAAAGATGGAACCCTAACTGTTGCATTAATGAAGCTTTTTGTAAAGAGTTTCCTTTCTTTTTGAAATAATGTAGTTGTATTCTCATTCATCCAGCTCCCCTAAACAGATGCCCTGCTGCAGGGGAAAAGTCTGTCTGCAGGCCCTCTGGCTCTGCACTTCCATGCAACAGCAAATACCAAGAATCTGTGGGACTATCTGGCTGGCTGCCTCTACGCCCTGCACTTCCTTGTGGCTACTGTTGCGTGAAGTCCAGCTTACCATCAGATTCTTGTGTGTTGGATTGGCTATCCAAAGATTATACCATAAGCAGTATGTAATAAAAAGCAGTTTTATTATAAAAACTCATGTCAGACATGTGACAAAGCAAGCACAAGTAAGTTGATTTCCCACCATTCCTTGAGTATGGTCTCTTCTCTCCGAGGAGCTGGTGTGCAAGCAATTATATATGACTGATAACAGTGCAGTTACAGATATGATAAACATACAGCATTGGAAAAGGCATGCAAATAAGGTGGCTCCCTTGGACAATTATATAGAAAATAAAGTTGCAAGGTAAGTAAGAATCTCGGAACAAAGAAAATGCATTGTCAGCTTTATGTTATGAACAAAGAGAATGCAGCACAAGCAGAAATGCATGTGGCATGATACTTTGGTATAAGACACAAATTACACATGATTATATGACTATATCAGAACATAAAAGGAACACACATAACCTAGGTAAACACAATAAACAAAAGATATGCATATCAGGTATAATAAACATAAAACATGTATAAAACCATAAAGTGATGTAAACATAATATAAAGCAGCAAATATCAGTGGCAAACATAATCCTAGTACCTATGCTTGTACTGTGGATGCCTATTTCTATATGTTAGTGCAATACAGCAATATCACAGTGAAAATAAACAAGGTTACTTATGGTATGAACACATGGGTCAGTAGATGGTGTGGGACCCAGGCATAACACTACATACACAGACATACAGGGTAAAAAGTTCATCTGTCAGCCAAAGTGCATGGCCCTCAGGCAGCCATGGGTGCAGAGGTGCAGGCCTCTGTGCCAAGAAAAGAGTTCTCTTCATTATATGGTTCTTGGGCCCATGTGGGCAACCCTGCACTATCCCTTATGAGGCTGGAGGTAGAGATGAATGACAGGGTCATCTCCCGAGCCTCTGCCCCTCCAGCTGGCTTACTGAGCATGCCACTGAACTCACCTCACTGACATGAGATCAGAAAGCAGTTTCTGCTGGGCCAAAGGCTGGCACTGTAGAGAATTTTATTAAGCATTTTGAACCCATATTTTCACAGTCATTTTATGACTTCCCCTTATAAACATGACATGTGGCATACATAGAATACTGGATGAAATGTCTTTTTGTGCCACAAGGGTGAAAATACATTTCAGCCAGGCTTTGAAAAAAAAAATGACACCTATGACATTTATAAGGTGGTGTGAAAAACTGGCTATGTTGAAAGTAAGTGTGGAGTGACGATATTAAAAATAACCAAAGTTATGAACGAGTAAAAAAAAAAAGACATTTATTGTACATTCAAATTGGAAGATAGTCTTCTTATTACTCTATGTCATGAACCTATTAGGTGAAAATGTTTAAATTCCACCCAAAAGGTGATTTCACAGAATCACTGCAAAGTCACCTTCTGGTGTGGATTTGAGAATTATATCTGCCTTGTTCATGAGGTGGGATCCCAAAAACACCACATTGAAAGTTTAATGGAAAAATATTGAAACTTAGAGAAGTTCTAAATGAACACTGAACTATTTAGACATTAGATCATAACCTGGTCATTTTACCATATTTTCCACCAAATTTTAAACATAGTCTTTTTATGAGCTCTACCTCATGAACTCAGTAGGTGAAAATGTTCAAATCCCACCTGAAAGTTAGTTTCACAGAGCAACTGTGAAATCACATTTTGAAGCAGATTTGAAAAATGTTACCTACATTGTTCATGAGGTTGGATCCCAAAAGGCAATGTTGAAAATGTGGTGTAAAAAATATTTAAAAATTACAAAGCTATGAGAAAAAGTTCAAAATGCTTTGAAATAAATTAACTGGTCTAACCTGTACCTTATTTTTTATTTAAAATGATGGTAACCCGGTAAAAAAAGCACAGGGTCACATGGCCCTTTTACTGGCTTGATCCAGGGAAACTACAAATAGCATACAGAATACAAACACTTAATTATGTAAAAAGTGAAAATACATTAACAAGAACACCTAATTACATAGTTACGAATTATTAAGTTTAAAACAAAATCAAAAAACAAATAAACAAATATGCACAGATTGACAACTTACATGAGCATGAGATACACAGATGCATTATTTCCAAGGCTGTATGACTTAAGTACAATTACAATGAGTCTTAGTATGCAAAACTCTTTCTAGAGATGATTTACAATAATTTATACTCTGTAAACTATGTAATTCCTCAGGTAAGCCATTCCATATTTTTATTGCACTCTGTTTGAAAGATTGTTTTTTTTTTTTGTAGTTTTGAAAAATGGTATTATCAAAGGGATTGAGTTTTGAGACCTCAATACTCTGGGACTTATTCTTTGTTCAAAGAATTTTGACATTGGGTTATGTTTAGATCCATGAATTGTATTAAAAATGAAACAAGATACCTGTAATGTAGCCCTATGTTCCAGTGGTAACCGCCCCAAACTATTATTCAGGTTGCAATGATGCTCCCTGAATCTGGACCTTAGGGCAAATCTACATATGGTGTTTTATAGGCATTGTTTTTGTTGTTTGATTTTTTTTTTAGTTACTCCACCCCATATCAGACTCCCATACTCAAAGGTTAGCATTAGGGCTATAGTTCTCATTGTATCATCAGTTAAATAGTACCTCACTACATAAAGAGCACTTATTTTATTATGTAATTGTTTGGTTATGTTGTCGATGTGTGGATGGAAAGTCAATTGACTATCCAAAGTCGCTCCCAAATATTTAAAGTTTGAAACAATTTCTACATCTTTACCATCTTTGGAAGTTATTGCAAATGGTTCTGACCACCTTTTCATTTAGTGTTTGAACAGAAATGCATTCCCTTGTTTTTTTGTTAAGAACTAGTCAGTTTTCCTCTAACCATCCTATCAGTTTATTAAATTCACTTTCCAGGTTTTGTTGGACCAATTTAACATATTTGTTGGCTGTGTACAGCACAGCATCATCCATGTACAGGACCACTGAGGACCCAGTGCAAATCAATGGTAGCTCATTAATATATAAAGAGAACAGCATGGGCCCCAATATTGAGCCCTTGAGTACCCGCAATCCACTAACCTTGTATCTGACAGAGTTCTGTTAACATGGACATGCTGTTATTTTTGTCAGGTAACATTGGAACCACTTTACTACGGGGTTCCCAAAGCCAATATCGGCAAGTTTTTGTTCCAATAGGGGGTGGTCCACGAGATCGAAGGCCGTGGTCAGGTCCACAAACACCGCACCGCACCTACATACTTCCTCTCATCCATACTTTCCTGCAGGTTGTTTGTGAACCTGACTAAGGCCATCACCGTGCCACACCCCTCATGGAAACCATGGTGCACTGTAGTTAACAGACCATATTTATTGAAATGTTCCATGACCTGTGAATGCAAAAGCCTTTCATGAATTTTACCATCTACAGAGAACAGAGAAATTGATCTATAGTTTATTGGTGAGTTAAGCTGTCCACCTTTGAAAATTGGGGATACAAACACTCTTTTCCAGATATTTGGAACTGTATTAGTGTTCAGTGATTTATTAAAGATTATCTGTAGTGGGTGGGCAACTTCCTTTGCTACATATTTTAATATTTTAGATTTGAATTGACCAGCCCCAAGGCCCCTTAGTTTCATTCAGTTTTTTTAGTCCCATAAAACATCCTTCCAAGTTATTTTTTAAAGTAAAGTTTTGGTATCATATTGTTTGGTTTGGATTGAACTTGTTTTATTGTTTCATAAAATTTATGCAAATACTCTGATAAGTTAGTCAATTATCATTTAAGTAATCAGCCATCAACTTGTTATTTGTCATCTCTTGTTCATCTTTAATTAGGCTAGTAATGTTATTCTTTTTCCTCGGGGCAAACAAGCTATTTACGCTCTGCCAATTTTTTTTTTGTTTTGAAATGTAGAAACCTGTTCATTTTTAAAGAATTCCACCTTTGCTTTTTTTATTTCTCTTTTGCATACATTTGTTAACTGCCTAAAGTGATTTCAGTCCCTTTCAAGTTTAGTCTTTTTGTATTGTATATTAGCTGCATCCCTTTCTTTCATGAGTTTAAACAACTTATTATTCAACCATTTATTACATGCCCCTCTCATTCTTTTCCTTTTCCTGGGTGCTCTTATAATTGTTATAACATCTAAAATCCCAAAAATATTTTGACCATCTCATTTAAATCATTAACATCATGCAGTTGTTTCCAGTCTACTTGTGATAAGTCCTGTTTTATATTTGATAATTTATCTTCATTTAGTGCCCTATATATCATTATTTTATATTTACACTTTGGTCTTTTAATACTCCAAATGCAATAAATTAGGAGGTGATCACTTATTACATCCATTAACAACCATGATGCTCTTTTATTTTTTTTCATTACTTACTAATACCCAATCCAATAACGTTAACTCTTTAGTTCTACTATTTTGCCTTGTACCGTCAGTTATTGTTTGCTCCAATTTAATCTTCTGTTGTAATTTCTTATATTTATTTACATAATTCCTTGACCAATTTAGGTTAAGATGACCAACTAATATTATTTCCTTGTTTTTGAACTCTTCTACTACAGTTATTAGATCCTCTAGACCTTGTATTTTGGATTTTGGTGAGTTGCAAATACAACCTATTATCAGTTTCTTTGCTTTCCCTAGTAATAACTTAAGAAAGAGACCTTCACAACCTGCCTCTAGTGTTGGGGTAGGTAATTCCCTTACAACAAGGTGTTCTTTAAAATAAATTATTAACCTCCTACCCTTTTTACCTCGTCTATCCATACGTAAAAAGTTATAACACAAAACCTGCAAAAAATTATTGTCTACCTTAGGTTTCAACTATGACTCTGTGAACAACATTAGGTCAGGATCATGTACCAAAACCCAGACTTCCAGTTCCTGTTTTTTTTGTAATAAACTACATATATTTAAATGTGGCAATTTCAAACCCAGACTATTAAGCCATTTTGCAGCTTCATTGTTGTCCAGAGGACTGGGATTCTCTTCTATATCACCTGATTCAAATAATCTTTTCAATCTGAGATCTATTAAACAGTAATTTAGTTCCCTTGAATTTAAATAATCACCAGGCTTCCTCACTTCACATTTTTCCAAAATTCTTAAGACTAGTTGCCCAATGCCTGATAAATTATCTTGGGTGATCAGCTTCAAATGATATATATTATCAATTTTATCATTTTTTTCTACCCAATCTATTTTCTGAAACATTATATCATGTGAGCAGAAGTCATGGTTCCAGAAGGAGGAAGTCTTTCAAATCAGAGAGTGGATCTACACTGTGTGGACTACCTTTAGATGAGTTAGAGTGTATTTGCAGGGGGTTTGGGGTAGTGGTTGTAGAGTGGGTGGGGGGTGTGAGAGGACCTGAGATTGATGAGGGACTGTTTTTTTCTTTCTGGTTAGGGGACAAGAAATACAAGGCAGGCAAGGGCAGAACAGGGCTGACAGGTGGTACCGAGCAAAGGGATGGAGTGGGAGAGAACAAAAAAATGGTAGGTCTTGGTACACTGGGGTTGGAGGGTAGTACTGAGCATGAGATGGGGTGGGTGGAACAAAAACAAATGGCAGGGGAGGGAAGATGGGTTGGTGGGTGAGTGGTACTGAGCTGGGAGATGGAGTGGGTTGGAGAAAAGTAATACAGCAGGATAGAATGGGGTTAGAGGATGATACTGAGCAGAGGGACTGGATGGGCATAACCGAAAACAAATGGCATGGCAGAGCAGAACAGGGTTGTCAAGTGGTACTGAGCAGAATAAGGGAATGGGGAAAGAAAAAATAAAAATGGTAGGGCAGTGCAGATGAGGTTGGAAGGTGGTATTGAGAAGAGGTATGGAGCATGTGGGACAGAAAACAAATGACAGGGCAGGGCAAAATAGGGTTGGTGAGTGGTACTGAGCAGAGGAATGAAGTGGGTGGGAACAAAGAAGAATGACAGGAAAGAACGGGATTAGAGAGTGTTATTAAGCAGAAGGATAGAGCAGGTGGGACAGAAAATAAATGGCAGGGAAGGGCAGAACAGGGTTGGCAAGTTGCACTTAGCAGGGGAATGGAGAGTAGAACAGGGCTGGTGGATTGTACTTAGCAGAGGGATAGAGTGAGGACAGGAACAAAGAAAAATGACTGGGCAGGGCATGGAAAAGCAGGGTTGGAGGGTGATATTGAGCAAAGAAATGGAGCAGGTGAGACAGAAAGCAAATGGCTGGGAAGGGCAGAATGGGGTCAGTGGGTGATACTGAGCAGAGGAATGTAGCAGGTGGGACAGAAAACAAAAAGCAGGGATGGGCATAATGGGGTTGGAGGCTATAACTGAGCAAAAGGATTAAGCGGGTGGGACAGAAAACAAGTGGCAGGGCAGGGCAAAACATGTACTGAGCAAAGCAATGGAGTGGGAGTAATCAATCAAGCAATCAAAATATTATTTGTAAAAAGCGCCTTTCTGCAACCAAGGCACTTGTACATAAAATAAGCATCATAAAAACACAGCAACATCTTTAGTTGGTAAAACCCAGAAGTTTAAGCTATATAAATTACAGATGGCCTAAGAACTGAAATGAGCCAGGCTAAATGATAAACTGCAATGCAGTTTTAAAACTCTGGATGGTCAGGTAGTCTTGCACCCGATGAGGTTGAAATTCCACAGGGTTGGGGCCACAAAACTAAAGACTGGGCCCCAGATGTCTTTAAACAGACTTTGGGAATCTCTAGCAATCCCTCATCAGTGGATCGGAGAGGTGGAGAGGACAGTAAGGGTGAAGGAGATCTTGCAAGTAACTAGGTCCCTGATCATGTAGGGCTTTATAGGTCAACAAACCGACCTTGAAGGTGATCCACCACTGTACTGACAGCCAGTGCAGTCCATGAAGCACAGGCATTATGACTAGTCCTAGAAGTACCAGTCAATAGCCTGGCTGCTGCATTCTGCTCTAGCTGCAGATGTCAGATATCAATCCCTGATAGCCCTAGGTAAAGGGAGTTGCAGTAGTCAAGGTGGGAGTTAATGAAGACTTGGACCAAAGTTGGAAGATCCTTGTGAGGAAACAGATGTTTCACCTGGTCGATATTCCTCAAATTGTAAAAAGAGATTTTGACTACTACTTTCACCTGAGATTTCAGGGTTAGGCCGTCATCAAAAATAATGCCCAGGTTCCGCACCTTGTCTGAGGCAGTCAGCTGAACACCCCCAAGCCATAACCCAGAGGGTAATCCTGCTGACATACCCGCCTCTCAAAGATCTGGGTCCACGACCAGCACCTCAGGTTTAGCTGGGTTCAACCTCAGCCAGCTTGCACTCATCAGTCTTGGGTCTTGGCTAGACAGTTGTTAAACAATGAGAGGAATACATCCTGACCAGTTACAAAGGACATGTACAGCTGAATATCATCTGCATAGCAGTGAAAACTCAAACCATACTGCCTAATAATCTCTCCCAACAGCAGCATATACCCTGCAAACAACATGGGAGACAGAATGGAACCCTCTGGTACCCCACAGGTTAGGGGGAGAGAGGCTGAGGAATAAATTCCAGACCCCACTTTCTGAGTCCTACCCTCAAGGAAAGATCGAAACCATCTGAGGACTGTATCAGACAGTCCACAGATGAACTGCAGATGTTCCAACAGTACTCCATGGTCTATTGTGTCAAATGCTGCAGAGAGATCGAGAAGGACCCAGATGGAATGGGTCCTATGATCTCTTGCTATCAGGAGGTCATTTTGTACTCGGGCAAGGGCTGTCTCAGTGCTATGTCTCATCCTAAATCCTGACTGGAGAGAATCATAGATATTGTGGCTGGTCAAATGGTCACCCAACTGCGATGCAAACACCTTCTCAATAACCTTACCCACAAAGGGTAGGTTAGAGACAGGTCTGTAGTTCACCAAACAGTCAAGGGAGGGTTTTTTAAGAAGGAGCCAAACAACCACCTCCTTCAGGGGATCTGGAAAGATCTCCCTCTCCAATAACCTGTGACTATTTTTGCAAGGACTGGTCCAGATTTATCTACGCATCCTACTAGGATGACTGTGCGGCCAGGATCCAAACTACAGCAGGTTGGTCACAACATCTGGATGACCATCACAATGTCAGTGATTGCAGGTCGGCTAAAGTCAGACCACGTAAACTGAGGGCCCTACATCTCCTGCCAACCACCGCAGCTCCCATTAGAGGGGGCCAGACAGATGCTAGATCTGATTGTGGCAACCTTATTTGTGAAGAATTGAGCAAACTCATCACACCGTTCTTGTGAAAAAGCTCCAACAGGCTGAAGACAGATTGGACTGCACAATCTGTCCACAGTCCAGAAGAGCTGAGCTGGTCATTCTGTGCAACAGCAATCTCCTTGGGTAGGAATTCTGCGTTTTACGGGTGATTGCTGATTGAAAGGCCACATAATGGTCCATCAATCTAAGTCTATTACACTCCAGACCTGACTTCTGCCAGCTCCTTTCTAGCCTTCATCCCACTATCTTCAGCTCCTTCAAGGTCTCATCAAACCAAGGAGAACTTGAACTAAGAGTGAGGGGATGAACACGAACAGGAGCTATGGAATCCTGGGCCACCACCACCGCCTTATTATAAGCGAGTACTAGATCCCCTGGATCCATACATTCACCCTGTATACCCGATACATCCAGCACCGCCATTAGACCATCTGGGGTAACACCCTTCAAAGGGCGGTACCGGACCATTACCATAGGAGCAGGCCGACTGGGGGCAACAAAACTGAACCCAATGGTGTGATGGTCAGACCACCCAACTGGCTCCACCACCAAATTGGATATCTTCATCCCCAGGAAGAATACCAAGTCCAGTGAATGACCACCGATATGGGTCGAGGAGGTAACAACCTGTGTAAGGCCCAGCGAACTCATTAGCTGGAGGAAGTCTTGACCAAATTACGGGAGTTGATCATTGATCCAGGCATTGAATTCCCCCAGAATCAGCCATCTGTGGGACCACAATGTCTCATCGACAATGAAATCCACAACTTCCTACAGGAAAAATTTCCATTCTCCTGGTGGACAGTAGATGAGAAGAATTCTACACCCTACATCCTTGCCCATGATACATTCAAAGGAGTTGGTAGTCCCCACTGGAACCTCCACAAGGTTCAGTTCTGATCTAAAACAGATGGCTATACCCCTGCCCCTATGATCCATCCTGAGGCGGTGTATTACCAAGTATCCAGCTGGAATTACTGAAGCCAAAATGGGCCCGCATTTTCATCCAGCCAGGTCTCGGTGATGCAAGCCAGGTCTGATGACCCAACAAGATCCGCTGTGAAATCAGTCTTGTTCTTAATTGACCTGGCATCGCATAACACTGCCCTAATAGGATGGGTAACCAGGGGAGACCATGTTTCTTGCCTGCCAAAGACAGAGCCCTTGGATATAGGGACCAGGCAAGGAGAACCCCTAGCCTGGACCCATTTCACCCCAGGGCAACTCCTTGTTCCACTATCCCAGTCCGTCCACTCCTTTCCATTCCCCCACCAGATCCAGACACCACCCTCTTCCTCTTCACTATCTCCAGAGCCCGACATCACCTATATACATCTGGGGAAAGTGAAGGACAATTAAAAGGGTGGAGATCCCTGAGCCTGGAGGGGGAATACTGCCTGACCATCCTTACACCTTCCCAGCACATATTTACCACACACAGCAAACACTAAAATATTCAACCTATACTTACACTACCCACCTGTAAAAAAAACTCCTACCTCCCAACCAACCAAATTAACCCCAATCAAACACTCACACATCACACACACAACTTCTCATAAAATAAGACTCAATCACACACACTAACCACACTCAAATGAAAATAATAATAATTAAGACATTTATCCCACAAATAGAATAGGCAATATACAAAGAACTTAAAGCCCAAAAAAGGTAGCCACAGACTCTCCACAATGCATTGTTATAAACCTTCTGGGGAGCTCTCACTTCACCAGAAAGAAAAGATGTTACATCCCAAACCTATCTCTCACATTGGTAGGGCAGTCAGCAAACAGTTTAATAATTTGTTTAAATTAAAACAGGGCACTCTCACTGCCCAACAGGTTATGAGAGGAGAAAGCAGATATGACCATCTGACCATCTGTCAAAACCTGGAACCTCTTCATCCCTTAAGCAATCAGCAAACAGTTTAATAATTTATTTAAGTTAAAACAGGGCACTCTCACCGCCCAACAGGTTTTTAAAGGAAAAAGCAAGTCTGATGATCTGCTGAAACCTAGAACTTCTTAAGCCCTTTAGCAGTCAGCAAACAATTTAATAGTTTGTTTAAATTGAAACAGCACTCTCACTGCCCAACAGGTTTTAAGAAGGAAAAACAAGTCTGACCATCTGTCAGAACCTGAGTCTCATCAGCCCTTTAGCCCTGTCTGGACTTCCAGCACACAGAAGCTTCTCAATGGATGAAAATATTCAAGCAACCCAGCTGTCCCCGGAGGAGTTACCACCAGGGTCTCTAGGCCGCAGTCTGGCTCAGCATGAGAAGGATCTCCAGCCCACTCACCCAAAAGCCCAAGAAGCCCTGAGTACACCCGTGCCCACCCTCCGGCAGCACCAGACCTGATCTACCCCACAGCCAACCACCTCAACGAACCCTCCCTGAGTTCAGGCCAGGTCCAGGATCAGTCCATCCAGTTCTATCCAAACAGCAGACTGACAGCCAAGGCTTGAAACAAGAACTGCTAACAATACTCTCCATCTGATGCTAAAATGTTCAAGGCTCAATTCCAGCTTTGAATTCCAGGCCGACTTTGTTCCGTTGAAACAACCCCCTCTGTAGCTTAGTTCTTGAGGTCCACAGCAGCAGAAATCAAATTCATGGTCCCAGCACAGACTTCACTCCCCAAACGGACAAACGACCGACAGCAATCAGCCCTCAGTGACTCCTCTCCTCACGGAACCTGGTCCAATAACCAGGTAAGAATAAAGAAACAAAATCTGTTCCTCACCAGAACTTGTCTTTTCTTTGTCACTGAAATATTCAGAAAATGGTGGAGAGTGATCAGCAGCTAACATCTGCTGATCAAAACAAAAAGATGTAAGAATAAAGAAAAATGGAAGGGCAGGACAGAATGGGGTTGGAGGATGGTATTGAGCAGAGGGCTGCAGTGGGTGGGACAGAACACAAACAGCAGGGCAATTCAGAACAGGGCTGGTGGGTAGTACTGAGTAGAAGGAGAGAGCAGGTGGGACAAAAAACAAACAGGAGGAAAAGGCAGAATGGGGTCATGAATGGTACTGAGGAGAGGGATGGAGCAGGAGGAAACAAAAAATAATAGGGAAGAATGGGGTTGGAGGGGGGTACTGAGCAGAGGAATTGAGCAAGTGGTACTGAGGAGAGGGATGTAGTGAGGGTAAGAACAAAGGAAAACAGCAGGGCAGGGCAGACCAGAATGGTTTTGGATGGTGATATTGAGCAGAAGGATTGAGCGGGTGGTAGAAGAAACAAATGGCATGGCAGGGAAAAACAAGGTTGTCAAGTGGTACTGAGCAGAGGGATGTAGTTGGGGCAAGAACAAAGAAAAACAGCAGGGGAGGGCAGAATGGGATTGGAGGGTAGTATTAAGCAGAGGAATGGAGCAGGTGGACAGAAAACAAATGGCAGGGCAGAACAGGGTTGATGGGGTGGTACTGAGCAGAAGGATGGAATGGGGGTAGGAACAAAGAAAACCAGCAAGGCAGGATAGAACAGGGCTGGAGAGGATATTGAGCAGAGGAATGGAGTGGGTAGGACAGAAAACAAACAGCAGGGAAGGGTAGAAGAGGGCTGGCAGGTGCTACTGAGCAGAGTTATGTAGTGGAAGGGAACAAAGAGAAATGGTAGGCTAGAATTTGGTATTGAGCAGAGTGATGGAGCAGGTGGGACAAAAAACAGATGGGAGGACAGGGCAAAAAAGGGTTAGTGAGGACTGGGCAAAAAAGGGTTAGTGAGTGGTAGTGAGCAGAGGGTTGGAGCGGGGATGGTAACAAAGAACAAACTTTAGCAAGAGCCAATACGGCTAAAAAATATTGGTATTGTGGGCAGTGAGAAAAGTATAAAATAGCAATTTTGGCACTAACCACTGAGCCACTTAACTGCACTTACAAATTGTTGTGATACACACTCACATATTGACTAATACATACACACATTTATTTACCCAGGTTACCCAGCTGAGATGCAGCATCTCATTTCCGGTGGGGTCCTGTATTACAATTTATTTACACAGGGCATCCCAGCTGAGATGTAGCATCTCCTTTCCAATGGTTTCCTGCATTACAATCTATTTACCCAGGATAGCCCAGCTGGGATGCAGGATCTCGTTTCCAGTGGGGTCCTACATTACAATTTACCAAGGATAGCTGAGCTGTGATGCAGCATCTTGTTTCCAGTGGGGTCATGCATTACAATTTATTTATGGATAGCCCAGCTGAGATGCAGCATCTCATTTCCAGAGGGGTCCTGCATTACAATTTATTTACCCAAGATAGCCCAGCTGAGATGCAGCATCTTGTTTCCAGTGGGGTCCTGGATTACATTATATTTACCCAGGATAGCCCTGCTGTGATGCAGCATCTTGTTTCCTGTGGGGTTCGAGTTTACAATTTATTTCCCCAGGATAATCCAGCTGAGAAGAAACACCTTGTTTTCGCTGGGGTCCTGCTTTATAATTTATTTACCCAGTATAGCATAGCTCAGTTGCAACATCTCATTTCCAGTGGGGTTCTGCATTACAATTTATTTACCTGGGATAGCACAGCTGAGATGCAGCATCTCATTTCCAGTGGGATCTTGTATTACAATTTATTTCCCCAGGATAGCCCAGCTAAGAAAAAACACCTCATTTTCTGTGGGGTCCTGTATGACAATTTATTCTCTCAGGATAGCCCAGCTGAGATGCAGCATCTTGTTTCCTGTGGAGTTCGAGTTTACAATTTATTTCCCCAGGATAACCCAGCTGAGAAGAAACACCTTGTTTTCGGTGGGGTCCTGCTTTATAATTTATTTACCCAGTATAGCACAGCTCAGTTGCAACATCTCATTTCCAGTGGGGTTCTGCATTACAATTTATTTACCTGGGATAGCACAGCTGAGATGCAGCATCTCATTTCCAGTGGGATCTTGTATTACAATTTATTTACCCAGGATAACCCACTTGACATGCAACAACTTATTTCCTGTGGGGTCCTGTCTCACAATTTATTTATAAGGTTTCCAACTGAGGTGCAGCATCTTGTTTCCAGTGGTGTCCTGCATTACAGTTTATTTACCCAGGATAGCCCAACTAAGATGCAGCATCTTATTTCCTGTGTGGTCCTGCATTACAAGTTATTTACCCAGGATAGCTCTGCTGAGTTGCAACATCTCATTTGCAGTGGGATCCTGCATTACAGTGTATTTACCCAGGACAGCCCAACTGAGGTACAGCATCTCATTTCCTGTGGGGGGTCCTGCATTACAATTTTTTACCCAGGATAGCCCAGCTGAGATACAGCGCCTTGTTTCCCATGGGGATCCTGCATTACAATTGATTTACCCAGGACAGCCCTCCTGAGATTCAACACCTCTTTTTCCATTGGGGTACTGCATTACAATTTATTTACCCAGAATAACCCTGCTGAGATGCAGCATCTCATTTCCAGTGGGTCCTGCTCACACCCCTTTCTACAGCTCAGTAGCCTGCAGCACAGATAACTTAAGTGATCTGGTTACACAACAAAATGCATGTTTCTAATTACTGAACCATTCTGGAACACAGTAACATCATCTCAGTGGAAGCTCACAGTGCCAGATCAGTGCTGTGCCTCCACTCAGCTCATGTTTTCAGATTAAGGCCAGTTTTAGATGCTGCAGTGCCACAAGCAAAAACACTTTTGATTCCTTTTCATTATAGCACCCACCACCACCCCTTTCCTTTCTCCTGCCCCACAACACATCCAAATTATCTGAACACAATGATGACAACAACAGTCTTGGTCTTTATATTAACTTTTTTGCATGTCTCTTAGTAACAAAAGATAACAGTTCTTTAAATGTATTAGGGGTTAAAGAAACAGATATCCTCTGCTGTAGTAAACTATGTCTGAAACAATACTAATCCGATAGTGTCTTAAGAGGTTAAAAAACAGTGTAAATCTTTTTAGGAGATTTGTTGCTGGGAAGGATGACTAAGTTGACATATTTATGAGCTGTTAAACTTTATTGAAAGAGAATTCCTACCCACATTCAACTAAATAGTGCTTTCAAGACTGCTCAGTTGATATAATGATATATTGATATAATGCCTAATAGTGTTTGCTTTGAGAATATAGCAATATAATTTGAAACTTAAAGAGTATATAAGAAAATTGGGTAAATAGGGGAAGGGAAATCCTGTATCACCTGGTAGCCCAGTACTGTAAAGGGCTGACAATTTTCTAGGGTCAGTTCAGTTCATTTTGGGCTCAGCAGGGCGCTGTGCCCTCCATCTTTCTGGTCCTTTCCAGCTGTAGTTTGTCAAACATATGGTGCCTATGCAGTTTCGTTTGTTATGTTTATATGGATACCTGGATTCAGTTTGTTTCTTTTAATTTATAAGATGTACAGTATGCTTAAAGTCGATATTATTTTGTTTGGAATTCACTGAATAAAGGCGGTTTGATTTTATACTCCAACTGGTGTCACCGTGTGTATCCCACGCTTCTGTTACACTGTGTCATTTCTAGGGAAAAAAACAAATTCCTCCTGTGGAGTGCAATGGTGCCGGCAGTGAGTGTTCACATATGGGGCCAACTCCTCCCAGCCCACTGCCCGCTCCTGCGTAATGCCCATGTCACCACTGAGTAGGCCCTCCCTGTCCATATAGGCCTCAAAGAGGGCATTGGTCTCAGCTGCTGTGAAGTTGGTCCTGCGCTTGCATGCAGGCACCTGACTCTCATCTCCTTCATTGCCCAACATTCTGCCACCTGTGGACATGAACAGCACAGTGGGTCAGTGTCAGCATGTCACTGTGCAGCCCTCTGTTGCAGTGTTGTAATAAGCCACTGTTCATCCATTTTGCCCGTCACTTACTAAAAGCGGTTTGCAATACCCGGTCTGTGACCTGTGCTGTTCCATAGGCTTATAAGGCACAATGCATGCAAATGAGCCTGTGCACAATGGTAATGATATGCCAATGCTCCCACTGTGCCGTGCATTGGCTGATGAGGTGATTTACATATGGTGTCTCCATATCGTGAATTTGCACTGTGAGCAATAGGGTTGTATGGGAGCAACTCGGTGGCCAATACCCGCGTAAGTGGTGCTGCGTGCCGCGGTGCGCGTATGCTGAGCACAGACCACAATGCAATTGCATGTCTTGAGCAGCATGCGTGATGCCATGGCACTGCTCATGCAGCACTGGTATGGTATCATGCATGCACTCTTCCCGCAGAGGTCCCTATCACGCACCTGTGCACTGCATATGGGGAGATGACCTCTGACCCACAGGTCATTTACGTGACCCTGTGCCCCCACTAGGCCATGGCATGATGCGCATACCCATGACTGAGCTATGGCCCCACACTGGCAATGTGGCTGCCCATCCGTGTGCTGCGAATTGCAGCCCTGAGTATCCTACTGCGCATCCTGCACATGTGGCAGACACGTGTGCAGTTCCATAGCCATTTTCCTCTACATTGTGGCTGGTGACCATGGTGCAGGGTGCTGGCAGGAGAGCTATCAACTGGTCAGAGGTGGAACTTATTAACCTGGTGGCCGTGGTGCAGCCCTATGAGGGACAGCTTTTTGGCCAGATGCCACTCCAGCAGGCCAGGGGAGATGTGTGGCACAGGGTATCAGAGGTCCTGGAGAGGAGGATGGGTGTGGGCCATACACCGGAGCAGTGCCATCACAGGTACAGAGACCTGCACCGGAGGGACCCTGACCACCTGAGACTGCTGCAGGCTCGCGTCCAGCAAGGTTTGATGCCACAGCAAGGTAGGTGTGCACATGTTGCATGTATGCCCTGGTGCAGTATTGTAGTGTTTGAATGGCTGTGCAGCATAGCCCATAGTGGCAGGCACCGCGTGTCATGCTTGGCTGCTGCACATATTGCAGCCATGATGGTGTGGGGGTCTCAGGATGGACAGTGACATGCCCAGCACACAGCAGGCTGTGTGGTGGTGGGGTGCTCTACATACGTGATTGTGTACTTATGTCCACCTCTCTTCATTCCCTCCATAGGGCAGGAGGACCGCAGATGGGTCAGGGTGGCAGCTGCAGCCAGGGCAGTGCCCCATTGGACAACAGGCAGCACCCACTGCACAGTGAGGAGCAGGTAAGCATTGTCACATTCCTTACCTGTATCACTGTTGGATAGCAGTGGGGACAGGGTACAGCCATGGCCACCTCTGCCATGTGCATGACCACCTATGTGTGTCACACAGTCCATTGTGCGTTGCACTGTGGCCCGTCCCTTGGCCACTGTGCACTGGCTGTTGGGGGGATGGGCGTGCGCACGGCTTCCACTGTTTGTGCTGTGGCATTGCCATTGCTGTGTGCCATATTACCATCATTGTGCGATCATGTGCACGCTGCACTGCACTGTCCACCTCTCTGCACCACCGCGGTGTGCCATGTGGATGGAGGGTGTTGCCCTTCATGTGAGGGTCCATTTCGGTCTCTCCAGGAGTGTGTGCTCCTGCTGTCCAATGCATGCTGTGGGTGGGAAGGGGTCCTTGGGGCATTGCATTGATTGCCTGTATTGTCCCATCCCCTGGGTGTCAGATGGCCAGCAGCGAGGAGGGCTCTGAGGGCACAGGTGAGGACACTGTGCCAGATACTCCTGGTGGTGTGGAGGGTCCTATTGGTGTTCACATCTGTCTGGAGGGTGATGACAGCCATACGGAGGGAGCTGTGGTGCAGAGAGCTGTCCAGGCATGGCCGGTGTTAGGCCTTTCTTGTATGTAGCCCCCTTTTCCCTCACTATCCCTATTCCCCTGCAGTCCCCCTTCCTATTGTATAGTCCCTGTTACCTGTCCCCATCCTACATTCCACCTCCCCATGTCCCTGACCCCTGTTCAGTTGTATTTTGACCTCTGTGTTTCAGATTTTATAAAGTGTTTATTTTGGTACATGCCTATGTTCATGTCTGCTTTGCAGGTGGTGTGTGGAGTCATGCTGCAGTCGTCAGGTGTTGGTCCATGGTGTTGGTGCGAGGGGGCATATGTGGGTTTACTGGGGTTCCCTGCCGTGTCCAGTGGTGTGTCATGTTGTGGTGGGGGCTGTCTCCCAGGTTCGGTGAGTGTGTTGGGTGTCTTCACAGTCACCATGCGGGTGTGGGCAGGGGTGGGCAGGCGGGTCGGGATGTGGGGGTTGCGCATGGTCCTAGGTGTCCTGCTGGACCCAGTCTGCCCACTGAGATGTGGATGTCTGCATCTACTTTTGCGCTCCCAGTCTCATGGGGTGTGGCTACCTGCCTAGGTCCTGCCTCATTCAGTGCCTGGCATCAGTGTTGCCTGTAGGCGTGTGGGGCATGGGCATGTTTGAGTCCAGAGACATGGGAGTGGACACCGGCTGCGTAATGGCATTGGCCATGGCCAGCTGGCTGGTGACCCGCAGGAGGGGCACCATTGGCGGCCTTGCATTGGCCATTGTCCCCACCTGTCACCTGTTGGCCATGCCACCATTGTGTTCTGGGGTGCTGTTCTGGTGCCTGCTCCTGTCGCATGGCTATGGACCAGCTATGGTTAGTGCAGTGCACAGTGCCTCTGTTGGTGGCTATGCTCCATCACGTGTCACCCAGTGTTCCCTCCTGCCCTGTGCCTGTGTGTGCACTGGTGTGCCCTGCTGGTGGGGACCTGTGCCCATTGTCACTGTGCTTCCTTGGCTGTGTCCCTGGGCCTCTTTCATTTGCAGTGCCCCCTGGGTTTGTGCACAGGTTTACTCCATGCTTCCATGGTTGCGCTGGCACATCTCTGGTTGCTCCATGGCACATCTTTGCAATATTCAGCTGGCATGCGCTGACGCATTTCAGGTGGTGCAACTTCTTAATAAAGCATCCGCTTTGCCATGGTGCATCTGACTTGCGCTGCATCGGACTTGCGCTGGCCTTAAGCACAATTCTGAATATCTCGGCCCTGGGCTGACATTTTCAGGGTACAAAGTGCTTGCCCTACAGATGTGTCTTTTGCTGGTTTGTTGAGAAAATTTTTATCTGTTGCACAGCTATAAGATTTTGAAGTTTTGTGATTTACCATAGGACAACATTGCAATGGTCAAGGTACCTTTTGGAAGCTATATTTCAAAAATGCTTTGAGATAGGAACTCACTGTGATGAGCAGCTTAGTACATCTTTACATTAATGTCCAGCAACATTCACCCAATCCCTGGCCCTTTGCATCAATCTTCGTGTAGCAGTAAGAAGCAGGGTACACTTACATTGGCATCTATCAATATTTGCAGTTTGTAATCAAAATTTGATGCCTTCCAAGTCTTGGTTATGCAGCACAGACCTGATGTGTTCTCCATCATTGAGACATGGCTCACACCAAAGATCCCTGATACTGCAATCTCATTAAGTGGATACACCCAATTCAAACAGGACAGGATTAACAAAAGATGTGGTGGTTGTGCTATCTATTTTAAAGACAATCTCCAGGGCCACACCCTTCCCAAACTAGGCACAGGGAAGAATGTTCAGGCACTGGCAGTCAAAGTACTGTTAGGTGTCCACAACAAAACTCCTACTGTGGTATCAGTCTACATCATACCAAAAGAATAGGCCTGTGGTTTTAATGTGCTCCTTGACTAATGTAGTTAAACAACCTACACCAAAACTCTGAAGTAGTTACGGTTGAGGACTTTAATGTCAACTGGTTATCGCCAGAGGCAGCCCCCTATAAAGATGCCATCTCTTCAATCCATGTAGTGCAGATGGTTGACTCCCCCACTAGAATAAACTACCATACTGGGTCAAGTACATTATTGGATTGGCTGCTCACCATCCACCCTGAGTGAATCTCCCTGATGATTTAGTGACCACTCCCCTATTTTATGCAACTGGTTAAATAAAGCCATTAAACCCACTGCCAAAACTATTAAAGGTTGAGTTATTTCGAAAGGGCAATTTGAATCCCAAAATCCTCCTCAGACAGCAAGACTGGTCCCCAACTGACTCCTCAGAAGATGTCAACAAAGCACTCAACTACTTCACTGCCATTTTCAATGCAGCCTGTGATATCTACACCCCCTCAGAAAATGCAAGGTTAAGGGTGCATGTAAATCATAGATCACACCATCCCTTATTGACCTCATGAACACCAGACATAATTTGTGGCACCATACTTGAGCCATCGGCAAACAGGCGGACATACAGCACTATAAAAGGGCAAGGAATGCCTGTACACAAGCTGTCCACTTTGCTAAAAGCCATCACTAGGCGAACTCACCAACTCCTGGGAGATGGCAGAAAGTTTGGAGCAACATAAAGGACCTGACAGGGAAAGACAACACAATCTCACCATGTTAAATATAAAGGGATAATCACCCAAGACCCAGAGATTATAGCAGATACTTTCAACACTGCCTTTATTGACCTCAGCAGTGTACTCCCCCTTCCTCAGACTTCTTTCAGGTAGCTGATAACAAAAAGAATGTCGGTAGAGGAGGCCAGCCACAGGGACCACCCCTTCTATTTCAAAAGTATCACCAAAAATGAAGCCAGAAAATATCTATAATGGGTACTTGGAAAATCAAGATTTAGTGGAGACTCCCTAGACCTCCAATTAGTCACCCTCACCCTGGATGAGATACTAATGCCTAATATAATGAATCTGTCATTAAGGTTTGCCCAATTCCCCCAAAAGTAGAAAGCCACTATGGTAACACCTGTCCATAAAAGTGGAGACAGGCCATACATAATATTGACCTTTATCTATTCTTCCCCCCTTTCCAAAGCTCTTAAGCATATTGTGTCTGACCAGCTACATGTAGTTGAATACCTGCAAATATACCAGATTCAAAGTCCCCAACAGCACGGTTTTCAAAAAGCACACAGTATCACCACAACATTACTAGAGTTCACTGGATGCATCCATAATGCACTTGACCATGGTCAGCTGGTGGGGGTGGCTTTTATCAACCTCACCAAAGCCTTTGATATGGTCAGCCACACATTATTGCTCAAACAACTCTCCAACACTGGACTCTCTGCTGACACCGTGAGTTGGTTCAATAGCTATTTAGGGAATAGATCCCAGCAGGTAAAAATAAATGAGTCCTCTCAGAAAGCCGACAAGTGCACACAGGTGTCCCCCAAGGATCCATATTAGGCCCCCTACTCTTCAGTCTCTTCCTAAACCACCTCCCCCTCATATGCTCTGATAGGATTCTCCTTTATGTGGATGATGTTATGGTTTTAATCAGTAACCCTGACCCAATACTCCTTGAGAAGCAGCCTCAGCTGAATTTCGCTAGTATTGTTGAGGCTTGGTTCTTGAAGCAAAATCTTCTCATCAATTATAAAGAGTCAATAGTCATGTTTACAAACCCTCACAACAAGCATAAATCTCACCAGCTCACTATCGTAAACAGCATTAACACCCCTCTTGATCTGGTCCACTCCTTCAGATACCTAGGGGTTACTATTGGCAGCTCCTTATCTTTTGTAAACCATGTCAACCTCGTTGCCAAAGCTGTCAGTACAAGAACTGGATTTTTACATAACACAAACACTGCTTGAACACTGAGGCACTCCAGATCACAGTATATAGCTCTGTTATCTCTATCATTGATGATGACCTGGTTGTCTATGGCACAACAACAGACACTACCCTAAAAAGGATCACAACAGTGCTAAATAAAGCCTGTAGGCTAATTACAGGAGCCCACCGGCTCACGCACACTTGTGATCTATATTCACAGGACTGGGTGGCTATACATGAAAGGCAGGATCAAGTATCAGACCTGCCTGCTGGCTAAGAAAATAGCCTGGGCCTAACCCCCCAGCATTCAGAACCTCCTAAGTCTAACTGCCAACCCCCACTGAACTAGAAGAATAGACAGCCAGCCCTTCAAGGTCCCTTTCTACTGCACCTCGCAAGGTCAATGGTCATGTACCATGCACCCAAGTTGCTCAACTCCTTCCGCTGTGACATCCTGACAAAATCTAAACTTAGTCCTTTCAAACTTAAGCTTCACTGACACCTCACAGCACTTTGTAGCTGCAGCTGCCCTTCCTAGTCTGGTATCTCTAGAATACTCCCTGCGGTTCATCCACCACACTTAGCAGCAGAGCCAGTCTGCCTTTGGCCACCCTTCCCCCACAACTCCCACCTTGCCTACCCCCTACCTTCTTATACCCTACCTCCTCTATCCCCCCACAGCACCTGTCCCCCTAGCCGTCCTATCCCCCACCCTACCTACCTCTGGACAAAGCCTTCTTGACTAATTCTCATTTTTGATTATGTACTTGACAGACCTGCCCAAATGTTTTTTGGCCAATTGTTAAGAGCATCTCTTGATGTTTGTAAAGTCTAAAATGTCTACTACCTGTTATAATGTATTTTACCTATATGTCAATTCCTATTTGCCAGTGCTTGTATATTGTATTATTCCTGACACGGAACCTTTGTAAAAGAGTTCCCAGCTCAAAGGTACTTGTAATCCTAGATCTTAATAAATAAATAATAAATCAATAAAAAAAATAAAGATGGAACCCTAACTGCTGCATTAATGAAGCTTTTTGTAAAGAGTTTCCTTTCTTTTTGAAATAATGTAGTTGTATTCTCATTCATCCAGCTCCCCTAAACAGATGCCCTGCTGCAGGGGAAAAGTCTGTCTGCAGGCCCTCTGGGCTCTGCACTTCCATGCAACAACAAATACCAAGAATCTGTGGGACTATCTGGCTGGCTGCCTCTGCGCCCTGCACTTCCTTGTGGCTACTGTTGCGGTAAGTCCAGCTTACCATCAGATTCTTGTGTGTTGGATTGGCTATCCAAAGATTATACCATAAGCAGTATGTAATAAAAAGCAGTTTTATTATAAAAACTCATGTCAGACATGTGACAAAGCAAGCACAAGTAAGTTGATTTCCCACCATTCCTCGAGTATGGTCTCTTCTCTCCGAGGAGCTGGTGTGCAAGCAATTATATATGACTGATAACAGTGCAGTTACAGATATGATAAACATACAGCATTGGAAAAGGCATGCAAATAAGGTGGCTCCCTTGGACAATTATATAGAAAATAAAGTTGCAAGGTAAGTAAGAATCTCGGAACAAAGAAAATGCATTGTCAGCTTTATGTTATGAACAAAGAGAATGCAGCACAAGCAGAAATGCACGTGGCATGATACTTTGGTATAAGACACAAATTACACATGATTATATGACTATATCAGAACATAAAAGGAACACACATAACCTAGGTAAACACAATAAACAAAAGATATGCATATCAGGTGTAATAAACATAAAACATGTATAAAACCACAAAGTGATGTAAACATAATATAAAGCAGCAAATATCAGTGGCAAATATAATCCTAGTACCTATGCTTGTACTGTGGATGCCTATTTCTAAATGTTAGTGCAATACAGCAATATCACAGTGAAATAAACAAGGTTACTTATGGTATGAACACATGGGTCAGTAGATGGTGTGGGACCCAGGCATAACACTACATACACAGACATACAGGGTAAAAAGTTCATCTGTCAGCCAAAGTGCATGGCCCTCAGGCAGCCATGGGTGCAGAGGTGCAGGCCTCTGTGCCAAGAAAAGAGTTCTCTTCATTATATGGTTCTTGGGCCCATGTGGGCAACCCTGCACTATCCCTTATGAGGCTGGAGGTAGAGATGAATGACAGGGTCATCTCCCAGCCTCTTCCCTCCAGCTGGCTTACTGAGCATGCCACTGAACTCACCTCACTGACATGAGATCAGAAAGCAGTATCTGCTGGGCCAAAGGCTAGCACTGTTGAGAATTTTATTAAGCATTTTGACCCCATATTTTCACAGTCATTTCATGACTTCCCCTTATAAACATGACATGTGGCATACATAGAATACTGGATGAAATGTCTTTTTGTGCCAGAAGGGTGAAAATACATTTCAGCCAGGCTTTGAAAAATAAAATGACACCTATGACATTTATAAGGTGGTGTGAAAAACTGGCTATGTTGAAAGTAAGTGTGGAGTGACGATATTAAAAATAACCAAAGTTATGAACGAGTAAAAAAAAAAAGACATTTATTGTACATTCAAGTTGGAAGATAGTCTTCTTATTACTCTATGTCATGAACCTATTAGGTGAAAATGTTTAAATTCCACCCAAAAGGTGATTTCACAGAATCACTGCAAAGTCACCTTCTGGTGTGGATTTGAGAATTATATCTGCCTTGTTGAGGTGGGATCCCAAAACACCACATTGAAAGTTTAATGGAAAATATTGAAAATTAGAGAAGTTCTAAATGAACACTGGCCTATTTAGACATTAGATCATAACCTGGTCATTTTACCATATTTTCCACCAAATTTTAAACATAGTCTTTTTATGAGCTCTACCTCATGAACTCAGTAGGTGAAAATGTTCAAATCCCACCTGAAAGTTAATTTCACAGAGCAACTGTGAAATCACATTTTGAAGCAGATTTGAAAAATGTTACCTACATTGTTCATGAGGTTGGATCCCAAAAGGCAATGTTGAAAATGTGTGTAAAAATATTTAAAATTACAAAGCTATGAGAAAAAGTTCAAAATGCATTGAAATAAATTAACTGGTCTAACCTGTACCTTATTTTTTATTTAAAATGATGGTAACCCAGTAAAAAAAGCACAGGGTCACATGGCCCTTTTACTGGCTTGATCCAGGGAAACTACAAATAGCATACAGAATACAAACACTTAATTATGTAAAAAGTGAAAATACATTAACAAGAACACCTAATTACATAGTTACGAATTACTAAGTTTAAAACAAAATCAAAAAACAAATAAACAAATATGCACAGATTGACAACTTACATGAGCATGAGATACACAGATGCATTATTTCCAAGGCTGTATGACTTAAGTACAATTACAATGAGTCTTAGTATGCAAAACTCTTTCTAGAGATGATTTACAATAATTTATACTCTGTAAACTATGTAATTCCTCAGGTAAGCCATTCCATATTTTTATTGCACTCTGTTTGAAAGATTGTTTTTTTGTAGTTTTGAAAAATGGTATTATCAAAGGGATTGAGTTTTGAGACCTCAATACTCTGGGACTTATTCTTTGTTCAAAGAATTTTGACATTGGGTTATGTTTAGATCCATGAATTGTATTAAAAATGAAACAGGATACCTGTAATGTAGCCCTATGTTCCAGTGGTAACCGCCCCAAACTATTATTCAGGTTGCAATGATGCTCCCTGAATCTGGACCTTAGGGCAAATCAACATATGGTGTTTTATAGGCATTGTCTTTGTTGTTTGATTTTTTTTTTAGTTACTCCACCCCATATCAGACTCCCATACTCAAAGGTTAGCATTAGGGCTATAGTTCTCATTGTATCATCAGTTAAGTAGTGCCTCACTACATAAAGAGCACTTATTTTATTATGTAATTGTTTGGTTATGTTGTCGATGTGTGGATGGAAAGTCAATTGACTATCCAAAGTCGCTCCCAAATATTTAAAGTTTGAAACAATTTCTACATCTTTACCATCTTTGGAAGTTATTGCAAATGGTTCTGACCACCTTTTCATTAGTGTTTGAACAGAAAAGAATTCCCTTGTTTTTTTGTTAAGAACTAGTCAGTTTTCCTCTAACCATTCTATCGGTTTATTAAATTCACTTTCCAGGTTTTGTTGGACCAATTTAACATATTTGTTGGCTGTGTACAGCACAGCATCATCCGTGTACAGGATCACTGAGGACCCAGTGCAAATCAATGGTAGCTCATTAATATATAAAGAGAACAGCATGGGCCCCAATATTGAGCCCTTGAGTACCCCGCAGTCCACTAACCTTGTATCTGACAGAGTTCTGTTAACATGGACTTGCTGTTCATTTTGTCAGATAACATTGGAACCACTTTACTACGGGGTTCCCAAAGCCAATATCAGCAAGTTTTTGTTCCAATAGGGGGTGGTCCACGAGATCGAAGGCTGTGGTCAGGTCCACAAACACCGCACCACACCTACATACTTCCCCTCATCCATACTTTCCAGCAGGTTGTTTGTGAACCTGACTAAGGCCATCACCGTGCCACACCCCTCATGGAAACCATGGTGCACTGTAGTTAACAGACCATATTTATTGAAATGTTCCATGACCTGTGAATGCAAAAGCCTTTCATGAATTTTACCAACTACAGAGAACAGAGAAATTGATCTATAGTTTATTGGTGAGTTAACTGTCCACCTTTGAAAATTGGGGATACAGACACTCTTTTCCAGATATTTGGAACTGTATTAGTGTTCAGTGATTTATTAAAGATTATCTGTAGTGGGTGGGCAACTTCCTTTGCTACATATTTTAATATTTTAGATTTGAATTGACCAGCCCCAAGGCCCCTTAGTTTCAATCAGTTTTTTAGTCCCATACAAACATCCTTCTACGTTATTTTTTAAAGTAAAGTTTTGGTATTATATTGTTTGGTTTGGATTGAACTTGTTTTATTGTTTCATTAAATTTATGCAAATACTCCGATAGGTTAGTCAATTATCATTTAAGTAATCAGCCATCAACTTATTATTTGTCATCTCTTGTTCATCTTTAATTAGGCTAGCAATGTTATTCTTTTTCCTCGGGGCAAACAAGCTATTTACACTCTGCCAATTTTTTTTTTTGTCTTGAAATGTAGAAACCTGTTCATTTTTAAAGAATTCCACCTTTGCTTTTTTTATTTCTCTTTTGCATACATTTCTTAACTGCCTTAAGTGATTTCAGTCCCTTTCAAGTTTAGTCTTTTTGTATTGTATATTAGCTGCATCCCTTTCTTTCATGAGTTTAAACAACTTATTATTCAACCATTTATTACATGCCTCTCTCATTTTTTTCCTTTTCCTGGGTGCTCTTATAATTGTTATAACATCTAAAGTCCCAAAAATATTTTGACCATCTCATTTAAATCATTAACATCATGCAGTTGTTTCCAGTCTACTTGTGATAAGTCCTGTTTTATATTTGATAATTTATCTTCATTTAGTGCCCTATGTATCACTATTTTATATTTACACTTTGGTCTTTTAATACTCCAAATGCAATTAATTAGGAGGTGATCACTTATTACATCCATTAACAACCATGATGCTCTTTTATTTTTTTCATTACTTACTAATACCCAATCAAATAACGTTAACTCTTTAGTTCTACTATTTTGCCTTGTACCATCAGTTATTGTTTGCTCCAAATTAATCTTCTGTTGTAATTTCTTATATTTATTTACATAATTCCTCGACCAATTTAGGTTAAGATGACCAACTAATATTATTTCCTTGTTTTTGAACTCTTCTACTACAGTTATTAGATCCTCTAGACCTTGTATTTTGGATTTTGGTGAGTTGCAAATACAACCTATCATCAGTTTCTTTGCTTTCCCTAGTAATAACTCAAGAAAGAGACCTTCACAACCTGCCTCTAGTGTTGGGGTAGGTAATTCCCTTACAACAAGGTGTTCTTTAAAATAAATTATTAACCCCCTACCCTTTTTAACCCGTCTATCCATACGTAAAAAGTTATAACACAAAACCTGCAAAAAATTATTGTCTACCTTAGGTTTCAACTATGACTCTGTGAACAACATTAGGTCAGGATCATGTACCGAAACCCAGACTTCCAGTTACTGTTTTTTTTTTGTAATAAACTACATATATTTAAATGTGGCAATTTCAAACCCAGAGTATTAAGCCATTTTGCAGCTTCATTGTTGTCCAGAGGACTGGGATTCTCTTCTATATCACCTGATTCAAGTAATCTTTTCAATCTGAGATCTATTAAACAGTAATTTAGTTCCCTTGAATTTAAACAATCACCAGGCTTCCTCACTTCACATTTTTCCAAAATTCTTAAGACTAGTTGCCGAATGCCTGATAAATTATCTTGGGTGATCAGCTTCAAATGATATCTATTATCAATTTTATCATTTTTTTTCTACCCAATCTATTTTCTGAAACATTATATCATGTGAGCAGAAGTCATGGTTCCAGAAGGAGGAAGTCTTTCAAATCAGAGAGTGGATCTACACTGTGTGGACTACCTTTAGAAGAGTTAGAGTGTATGTGCAGGGGGTTTGGGGTAGTGGTTGTAGAGTGGGTGGGGGTGTGAGAGGACCTGAGATTGATGAGAGACTGTTTTTTTCTTTCTGGTTAGGGGACAAGAAATACAAGGCAGGCAAGGGCAGAACAGGGCTGACAGGTGGTACCAAGCAAAGGGATGGAGTGGGAGAGAACAAAAAAAAGGTAGGCCTTGGTACACTGGTGTTGGAGGGTAGTACTGAGCATGAGATGGGGTGGGTGGAACAAAAACAAATGGCAGGGGAGGGAAGATGGGTTGGTGGGTGAGTGGTACTGAGCTGAGAGATGGAGTGGGTTGGAGCAAAGTAATACAGCAGGATAGAATGGGTTTGGAGGATGATACTGAGCAAAAGGACTGGATGGGCATAACAGAAAACAAATGGCATGGCAGAGCAGAACAGGGTTGGCAAGTGGTACTGAGCAGAATAAGGGAATGGGGCAAGAAAAAAGAAAAATGGTAGGGCAGTGCAGATGAGGTTGGAAGGTGGTATTGAGAAGAGGTATGGAGCATGTGGGACAGAAAACAAATGACAGGGCAGGGCAAAATAGGGTTGGTGAGTGGTACTGAGCAGAGGAATGAAGTGGGTGGGAACAAAGAAGAATGACAGGAAAGAACGGGATTAGAGAGTGTTATTAAGCAGAAGGATAGAGCAGGTGGGACAGAAAATAAATGGCAGGAAAGGGCAGAACAGGGTTGGCAAGTTGCACTTAGCAGGGGAATGGAGAGTAGAACAGGGCTGGTGGATTGTACTTAGCAGAGGGATAGAGTGGGGACAGGAACAAAGAAAATGACTGGGCAGGGCATGGAAAAGCAGGGTTGGAGGGTGATATTGAGCAAAGAAATGGAGCAGGTAAGACAGAAAGCAAATGGCTGGGAAGGGCAGAATGGGGTCAGTGGGTGATACTGAGCAGAGGAATGTAGCAGGTGGGACAGAAAACAAATAGCAGGGATGGGCATAATGGGGTTGGAGGCTATAACTGAGCAAAGGAATTAAGCGGGTGGGACAGAAAACAAGTGGCAGGGCAGGGCAAAACATGTACTGAGCAAAGCAATGGAGTGGGAGTAATCAATCAAGCAATCAAAATATTATTTGTAAAAAGCGCCTTTCTGCAACCAAGGCACTTGTACATAAAATAAGCATCATAAAAACACAGCAACATCTTTAGTTGGTAAAACCCAGAAGTTTAAGCTATATAAATTACAGATGGCCTAAGAACTGAAATGAGCCAGGCTAAATGAATGTGCTTGCAATGCAGTTTTAAAACTCTGGATGGTCAGGTAGTCTTGCACCCGATGAGGTAGAGAATTCCACAGGGTTGGGGCCACAAAACTAAAAGACTGGGCCCCAGATGTCTTTAAACAGACTTTGGGAATCTCTAGCAATCCCTCATCAGTGGATCGGAGAGGGCGGAGAGGACAGTAAGGGTGAAGGAGATCTTGCAAGTAACTAGGTCCCTGATCATGTAGGGCTTTATAGGTCAGCAAACCGACCTTGAAGGTGATCCACCACTGTACTGACAGCCAGTGCAGTCCATGAAGCACAGGCATAATATGACTAGTCCTAGAAGTACCAGTCAATAGCCTGGCTGCTGCATTCTGCTCTAGCTGCAGATGTCAGATATCAATCCCTGATAGCCCTAGGTAAAGGGAGTTGCAGTAGTCAAGGTGGGAGTTAATGAAGACTTGGACCAAAGTTGGAAGATCCTTGTGAGGAAACAGATGTTTCACCTGGTCGATATTCCTCAAATTGTAAAAAGAGATTTTGACTACTACTTTCACCTGAGATTTCAGGGTTAGGCCGTCATCAAAAATAATGCCCAGGTTCCGCACCTTGTCTGAGGCAGTCAGCTGAACACATCAAGCCATAACACAGAGGGTAATCCTGCTGACATACCCGCCTCTCAAAGATCTGGGTCCACGACCAGCACCTCAGGTTTAGCTGGGTTCAACCTCAGCCAGCTTGCACTCATCCAGTCTTGGGTCTTGGCTAGACAGTTGTTAAACAATGAGAGGAATACATCCTGCCCAGTTACAAAGGACATGTACAGCTGAATATCATCTGCATAGCAGTGAAAACTCAAACCATACTACCTAATAATCTCTCCCAACAGCAGCATATGCCCTGCAAACAACATGGGAGACAGAATGGAACCCTCTGGTACCACACAGGATAGGGGGAGAGAGGCTGAGGAATAAATTCCAGACCCCTCTCTCTGAGTCCTACCCTCAAGGAAAGATCGAAACCATCTGAGGACTGTATCAGACAGTCCACAGATGAACTGTGGGTGTTCCAACAGTACTCCATGGTCTATTGTGTCAAATGCTGCAGAGAGATCGAGAAGGACCCAGATGGAATGGGTCCTATGATCTCTTGCTATCAGGAGAGTCATTTTGCTGGGCAAGGGCTGTCTCAGTGCTATGTCTCATCCTAAATCCTGACTGGAGAATCATAGATATTGTGGCTGGTCAAATGGTAGCCAACTGCAATGCAAACACCTTCTCAATAACCTTACCCACAAAGGGTAGGTTAGAGACAGGTCTGTAGTTCACCAAACAGTCAAGGGAGGGTTTTTTAAGAAGGAGCCAAACAACCACCTCCTTCAGGGGATCTGGAAAGATCCCCCTCTCCAATAACCAGTGACTATTTTTGCAAGGACTGGTCCAGATTTATCTACGCATCCTACTAGGATGACTGTGGGGCCAGGATCCAAACTACAGCAAGTTGGTCGCAACATCTGGATGACCATCACAATGTCAGTGATTGCAGGTCGGCTAAAGTCAGACCAAGTAAACTGAGGGCCTGACATCTCCTGCCAACCACCGCAGCTCCCATTAGAGAGGGCCAGACAGATGCTAGATCTGATTGTGGCAAACTTATTTGCGAAGAATTGAGCAAACTCATCACACCGTTCTTGTGAAAAAGCTCCAACAGGCTGAAGACAGATTGGACTGCACAATCTGTCCACAGTCCAGAAGAGCTGAGCTAGTCAATTCTGTGCAACAGCAATCTCCTTGGGTAGGAATTCAGCCTTTTATGGGTGATTGCTGATTGAAAGACCACATAATGGTCCATCAATCTAAATCTATTACACTCCAGACCTGACTTCAGCCAGCTCCTTTCTAGCCTTCATCCCACTATAGTCAGCTCCTTCAAGGTCTCATCAAACCAAGGAGAACTTGAACAAAGAGTGAGGGGATGAACACGAACAGGAGCTATGGAATCCTGGGCCACCACCACCGCCTTATTATAAGCGAGTACTAGATCCCCTGGATCCATACATTCACCCTGTATACCCGATACATCCAGCACCGCCATTAGACCATCTGGGGTAACACCCTTCAAGGGCGGTACGGACCATTACCATAGGAGCAGGCCGACTGGGGGCAACAAAACTGAACCCAATGGTGTGATGGTCAGACCACAACTGGCTCCACCACCAAATTGGATATCTTCATCCCCAGGAAGAATACCAAGTCCAGTGAATGACCACCGATATGGCGAGGAGGTAACAACTGTGTAAGGCCCAGCGAACTCATTAGCTGGAGGAAGTCTTGACCAAATTACGGGAGTTGATCATTGATCCAGGCATTGAATTCCCCCAGAATCAGCCATCTGGGGGACCACAATGACTCATCGACAATGAAATCCGCAACTTCCTACAGGAAAAATTTCCATTTTCCTGGTGGACAGTAGATGAGAAGAATCTTACACCCTACATCCTTGCCCATGATACATTCAAAGGAGTTGGTAGTCCCCACTGGAACCTCCAGAAGGTTCAGTTCTGATCTAAAACAGATGGCTACACCCCTGCCCCTATGATCCATCCTCAGGCGGTGTATTACCAAGTATCCAGCTGGAATTACTGAAGCCAAAATTGGCCCGCATTTTCATCCAGCCAGGTCTCGGTGATGCAAGCCAGGTCTGATGACCCAACAAGATCCGCTGTGAAATCGGTCTTGTTCTTAATGGACCTGGCATCGCATAACACCGCCCTAATAGGATGGGTAACCAGGGGAGACCATGTTTCTTGCCTGCCAAAGACAGAGCCCTTGGATATAGGGACCAGGCAAGGAGAACCCCTAGCCTGGACCCATTTCACCCCAGGGCAACTCCTTGTTCCCACTATCCCAGTCCGTCCACTCCTTTCCATTCCCCCACCAGATCCAGACACCACCCTCTTCCTCTTCACTATCTCCAGAGCCCGACATCACCTATATACATCTGGGGAAAGTGAAGGACAATTAAAAGGGTGGAGGTCCCTGAGCCTGGAGGGGGAATACTGCCTGACCATCCTTACACCTTCCCAGCACATATTTACCACACACAGCAAACACTAAAATATTCAACCTATATTTACACTACCCACCTGTAAAAAAAACTCCTACCTCCCAACCAACCAAATTAACCCCAATCAAACACTCACACATCACACACACAACTTCTCATAAAATAAGACTCAATCACACACACTAACCACGCTCAAATGAAAATAATAATAATTAAGACATTTATCCCACAAATACAATAGACAATATATAAAGAACTTAAAGCCCAAAAAAGGTAGCCACAAACTCTCCACAATGCATTGTTATAAACCTTCTGGGGAGCTCTCACTTCACCAGAAAGAAAAGATGTTACATCCCAAACCTATCTCTCACATTGGTAGGGCAGTCAGCAAACAGTTTAATAATTTGTTTAAATTAAAACAGGGCACTCTCACTGCCCAACAGGTTATGAGAGGAGAAAGCAGATATGACCATCGTATCTGTCAAAACCTGGAACCTCTTCATCCCTTAAGCAATCAGCAAACAGTTTAATAATTTATTTAAGTTAAAACAGGGCACTCTCACCGCCCAACAGGTTTTTAAAGGAAAAAGCAAGTCTGACGATCTGCTGAAACCTAGAACTTCTTAAGCCCTTTAGCAGTCAGCAAACAATTTAATAGTTTGTTTAAATTGAAACAGGGCACTCTCACTGCCCAACAGGTTTTAAGAAGGAAAAACAAGTCTGACCATCTGTCAGAACCTGAGTCTCATCAGCTCTTTAGCCCTGTCTGGACTTCCAGCACCCAGGAGCTTCTCAATGGATGAAAATATTCAAGCAACCCAGCTGTCCCCTGCGGAGTTACCACCAGGGTCTCTAGGCCGCAGTCTGGCTCAGCATGAGCAGGATCTCCAGCCCACCCACCCAAAAACCCAAGAAGCCCTGAGTACACTAGTGCCTGCCCTCCGGCAGCACCAGACCTGATCTCCCCCACAGCCAACCACCTCAATGAACCCTCCCTGAGTTCAGGCCAGGTCCAGGATCAGTCCATCCAGTTCCATTCAAACAGCAGACTGACAGCCAAGGCTTGAAACAAGAACTGCCAACAATACTCTCCATCTGATGCCAAAATGTTCAAGGCTCAATTCCAGCTTTGAATTCCAGGCCGACTTTGTTCCGTTGAAACAACCCCCCTCTGTAGCTTAGTTCTTGAGGTTCACAGCAGCAGAAATCAAATTCATGGTCCCAGCACAGACTTCACTCCCCAAACGGCCAAACGACCGACAGCAATCAGCCCTCAGTGACTCCTCTCCTCCAGGAACCTGGTCCAACCAGGTAAGAATAAAGAAACAAAATCTGTTCCTCACCAGAATTTGTCTTTTCTTTGTCACTGAAATATTCAGAAAATGGTAGAGAGTGATCAGCAGCTAACATCTGCTGATCAAAACAAAAGATGTAAGAATAAAGAAAAATGGAAGGGCAGGGCAGAATGGGGTTGGAGGATGGTATTGAGCAGAGGGCTGCAGTGGGTGGGACAGAACACAAACAGCAGGGCAATTCAGAACAGGGCTGGTGGGTAGTTCTGAGTAGAAGGAGAGAGCAGGTGGGACAAAAAACAAACAGGAGGAAAAGGCAGAATGGGGTCATGAATGGTACTGAGGAGAGGGATGGAGCAGGAGGAAATGAAAAATAATAGTGAAGAATGGGGTTGGAGGGGGTACTGAGCAGAGGCATTGAGCAAGTGGTACTGAGGAGAGGGACGTAGTGAGGGTAAGAACAAAGAAAAACAGCAGGGCAGGGCAGTCCAGAATGGGTTTGGATGGTGATATTGAGCAGAAGGATTGAGCGGGTGGTACAAGAAACAAATGGCATGGCAGGGAAAAACAGGGTTGTCAAGTGGTACTTAGCAGAGGGATGTAGTTGGGGCAAGAACAAAGAAAAACAGCAGGGGAGGGCAGAATGGGACTGGAGGGTAGTATTAAGCAGAGGAATGGAGCAGGTGGACAGAAAACAAATGGCAGGGCAGAACAGGGTTGATGGGGTGGTACTGAGCAGAAGGATGGAATGGGGGGTAGGAACAAAGAAAACCAGCAAGGCAGGGTAGAACAGGGTTGGAGGGGATATTGAGCAGAGGAATGGAGTGGGTAGGACAGAAAACAAACAGCAGGGAAGGATAGAACAGGGCTGGCAGGTGCTACTGAGCAGAGTTATGTAGTGGAAGGGAACAAAGAGAAATGGTAGGCTAGAATTTGGTATTGAGCAGAGTGATGCAGCAGGTGGGACAAAAAACAGATGGGAGGACAGGGCAAAAAAGGGTTAGTGAGTGGTAGTGAGCAGAGGGTTGGTGCGGGGATGGTAACAAAGAACAAACTTTAGCAAGAGCCAATACGGCTACAAAATATTGGTATTGTGGGCAGTGAGAAAAGTGTAAACTAGCAATTTTGGCACTAACCACTGAGCCACGTAACTGCACTTACAAATTGTTGTGATACACACACACATATTGACTAATACATACACACATTTATTTACCCAGGTTACCCAGCTGAGATGCAGGATCTCATTTCCGGTGGGGTCCTGTATTACAATTTATTTACACAGGACATCCCAGCTGAGATGCAGCATCTCCTTTCCAGTGGGTTCCTGCATTACAATCTATTTACCCAGGGTGGCCCAGCTGAGATGCAGGATCTCGTTTCCAGTGGGGTCCTACATTACAATTTACCAAGGATAGCTGAGCTGAGATGCAGCATCTTGTTTCCAGTGGGGTCATGCATTACAATTTATTTATGGATAGCCCAGCTGAGATGCAGCATCTCATTTCCAGAGGGGTCCTGCATTACAATTTATTTACCCAAGATAGCCCAGCTGAGATGCAGCATCTTGTTTCCTGTGGGGTTCGAGTTTACAATTTATTTCCCCAGGATAATCCAGCTGAGAAGAAACACCTTGTTTTCATTGGGGTCCTGCTTTATAATTTATTTACCCAGTATAGCACAGCTCAGTTGCAACATCTCATTTCCAGTGGGGTTCTGCATTACAATTTATTTACCTGGGATAGCACAGCTGAGATGCAGCATCTCATTTCCAGTGGGATCCTGTATTACAATTTATTTCCCCAGGATAGCCCAGCTAAGAAAAAAACACCTATTTTCTGTAGTGCCTGTACGACAATTTATTCTCTCAGTATAGCCCAGCTGAGATGCAGCATCTTGTTTCCTGTGGAGTTTGAGTTTACAATTTATTTCCCCAGGATAACCCAGCTGAGAAGAAACACCTTGTTTTCGGTGGGGTCCTGCTTTATAATTTATTTACCCAGTATAGCACAGCTCAGTTGCAACATCTCATTTCCAGTGGGGTTCTGCATTACAATTTATTTACCTGGGATAGCACAGCTGAGATGCAGCATCTCATTTCCAGTGGGATCTTGTATTACAATTTATTTACCCAGGGTAACCCACCTGACTTGCAACAACTTATTTCCTGTGGGGTCCTGTCTCACAATTTATTTATAAGGTTTCCAACTGAGGTGCAGCATCTTGGTTCCAGTGGTGTCCTGCATTATAGTTTATTTACCCAGGATAGCCCAACTAAGATGCAGTTTCTTATTTCCTGTGTGGTCCTGCATTACAAGTTATTTACCCAGGATAGCTCTGCTGAGTTGCAACATCTCATTTGCAGTGGGGTCCTGCATTTCAGTTTATTTACCCTGGACAGCCCAACTGAGGTACAGCATCTCATTTCCTGTGGGGGGTCCTGCATTACAATTTTTAACCCAGGATAGCCCAGCTGAGATACAGCATCTTGTTTCCTGTGGGGGATCCTGCATTACAATTGATTTACCCAGGATAGCCCTCCTGAGATTCAACACCTCTTTTTCCATTGGGGTACTGCATTACAATTTATTTACCCAGAATAACCCTGCTGAGATGCAGCATCTCATTTCCAGTGGGTCCTGCTCACACCCCTTTCTACAGCTCAGTAGCCTGCAGCACAGAGAACTTAAGTGATCTGGTTACACAACAAATGTTTGGTTCTAGCACAGCTCAAACCTGCAGTCTTCCCGTCCCTAAACCAGTGATCTAACCATTAATACGCCACACTGATTATGTCACAATCAACAGGTGCAGTTTGTAGTAGGATTTGATTCCATGTTCTGGGTCTTCTGCTTCACCCTTGTAGGATCCTGTATGAATAAAATAATACTAACAACTAGTACACGATGAGCATTCTGCATTCATAAACAAATGCATGTTTCTAATTACTGAACCATTCTGGAACACAGTAACATCATCTCAGTGGAAGCTCACAGTGCCAGATCAGTGCTGTGCCTCCACTCAGCTCATGTTTTCAGATTAAGGCCAGTTTTAGATGCTGCAGTGCCACAAGCAAAAACACTTTTGATTCCTTTTCATTACAGCACCCACCATTACCCCTTTCCTTTCTCCTGCCCCACAACACATCCAAATTCTCTGAACACAAAGGTGACAACAACAGTCTTGGTCTTTATATTAACTTTTTTGCATGTCTCTTAGTAACAAAAGATAACAGTTCTTTAAATGTATTAGGGGTTAAAGAAACAGATATCCTCTGCTGTAGTAAACTATGTCTGAAACAATACTAATCTGATAGTGTCTTAAGAGGTTAAAAACAGTGTAAATCTTTTTAGGAGATTCGTTGCTGGGAAGTATGACTAAGTTGACATATTTATGAGCTGTTAAACTTTCTTGAAAGAGAATTCCTATCCACATTCAACTAAATAGTGCTTTCAAGACTGCTCAGCTCAAATGAACAGAGGAGTCAGTTTGCTTCAATTAGCATAGTAATTATACAAAACCTCTAATTTTATCAGAAGAAGCCAGAAGGTGAAGGAAGGAAACATATTCAATTCAGTGCTTCAGAGTAACTGGTAACTGGTATTTTTCTTTAAACTTAGATTGCAGGCTTGTAGTGACACTATACTTTCTTTCTGTGTTGTCTTTACTTATAATTGTTTTGGGCTGTTGAAAATTTAAAAATAGTGGTGGTGTAATTCTGTGCTGTCTTTAATTGCTGCAATTTTCGCCCCCCTTCCCAACTCTTAATTATATGCCCTGATAAATCTGATTGACAGGAGCTAAACACAGGGTATAGTAAGAGGTGTGAAGTAGGAGGGGCATAAGGAAGAAGACCACCCTCAGCACAAGTGTTTTGACTCATTTATTTATTTATTGGTTTCTTTTCCTTAAAAATATATATCTGAGGATCAGTTACAGGATTTTAATACTGTAAATAAATAAAAGAGAACTAAGAGAGCTTCAGTAGCAGATAAGTAGTGGAATTGCAGTATAATGTGAGGGAGTGGTGCAATGTGGTAGCTCATCAGGGCAGCCATATTCAGGCAGACCTCCGGACACTGGAGGTGCTGCCCATCTGCATGCATCTCTCTCGACTGAGGGATGAGGTAGCTAGACTCAGAGCGGAAGTAAACTGGGTCAGGAGTACCATCACCCCTGTCCAGGAACCACCCAGTCAATGCAGCTGCCTCAAGAGGATGCCGAGACGAGGAGCACTTGGATGACAGTGGGCTCAGGAGGGTTAGAGCAGTCAGGCAGAGGCACATCCCAGATCCTATTCCTCTCAAGAACTCATATGCCACACTGGCAAATGAGGACAACCAAATAGAGGTACCCAGGAAGTGGAAGGAAAGGATGTGGAGGTTAGGCAAGGAGGTGACCTCAGTGGGAAAGCAGTGGACCCCAGAGGAGGAGGAAGCGAATCCTGGTGGGGGACTCCATCATAAGAGGATCCAGCTAGGAACACAGGAGGGGAGGACAGGGAGGTGAGGTGCCACCAGGTGCCACGGCATGGAGGGATGGAAGGAAGATACTGGGGATCACTGGGAAGGCAAGACAGGAGGGTGAGCTGGATGTCATTATCCACCTAGGTACTAATGACTTGGCAAATGGGAGCCAAAGGAAGTTCAGGAAGAGTTTAGGAAACTGGGGAGGGTCTCAAGCAAGTAGCTACTTCTGTCACTTTCAGAAGTACTACCTGTGAGGCAAGGGAGAGCATAGAGTGCATGCACCAGGAACTTTAACTCATGGTTGAAGAACTGGTGCTGTGAGAAAGGGTTTGGATTCATTGGTGACTGGGGACCCATCTGGAGGGATGGAGGTTTGTTCAAGCCTGACGGCCTGCATCCATCCTGGAGGGGAATCCAAGCACTCAATGATAAGTTTAAATGCTACATTGACAAGCATTTAAACTAGCAGAAGGGGTGGCAGGCCAGCAAGGATGGTACCTACTTGCTCACCCCCACAGCTAGTAATGGAACCAGTGAACCAGAGGAGTGGCTATCTCTGCAAAGCAGCGTGCAAAAGTTGGAACTAGTGTCCAAAAGGTGGATAAGCAGAAAGGGCAAAATTCAGCAGAAGGGCAGACAGCAAGGAGAACCAGGGATAAATGACAACCAAGGAAGGGCTGGAGTAGAACAGTGAAGCAGTCTAGGGAGGTCAAATCATGGAAAGCCATGTGTGCAAATGCCAGGAGCCCTAGCAACAAGATGGAAGATCTGGAGGCTGTCATGGTACAGTCAGACCTGGACATTGTGGCCATCACGCAGAAACCTGGTGTAATGATAACCATGACTGGGAGATGGCCATACCTGGCTACAACATATTCAGAAGAGAGACAGAGCAGGCAGGAAGGGAGGAGGGTGGCACTGTATGTGAAAAATGACATAGGGCCACACAGATCCAGGAGGAACAAAATGGGGGAGAGATACTGTGGGTTAAGCTGGAAAGGAAAATGGGCCAGCCATTCGCACAGGTGTGGTCTATAGACCACCAGCCCAGGAGGAAGAAACAGATAGGGAGCTGATGCTAGCATCCAAAGGATGGCTGACAAGGTGAGGTAGTACTGGTTGGAGACTTCAATATCCAGATGTGGACTGGAGCATCCCAGCAGCATCAACTAGGGAGCAGATTTATCCTGACCCCTTCAGGGTGCCTTCCTCAAGCAACTGGTCAGGAACCAACTCGGCAGAAGGCAATACTGGACCTTGTGCTCACAAACAGGGACAGTGTGATGGGGTAACAGTGGGGAGCACCTGGGAACAGTGACCACCAGTCATTGTGGTTTGAAATCACAGAAAGAGCAGAACCAAACCACACAAAAACACATATCCTGGATTTTAGGGGGCAGACTTTGGGAAAATGGGGAGATGCTTGAAAGAGGCATTAAGGGGAATGGGACAGGAATCAGGGATTGAGGAACAGTGGGCAGTATTTAAAATGGGGATTATAAGAACAACAAGAATTATGCATTAAGCAGGTTAGCAAGAGGAAAAAGAAGAGGAGACCATTATGGTTTTCCAAAGAGGTAGCAAGAAAGTGAAAGCCAAAAGACTGCATTCAGGCAATACAAAAAGACACAGGCAGAAGGGATGGGAGAAGTACCAGGAGAAACAAAGGGAGGCAGGGAAGTCAGTAAGGGAAGCCAAAGCTCAGACAGAAGAACACATTGCAAAATCAGTGGTTAAAGGGGACAAAACCTTTACAGGTACATAAGTGAAAAAGAAGGACAAAGGGAGGATAGTTAGACTGAAGGGGAGGATGGGAGCAGCGTGGAGGATGACAACAGTAAGCTGACATATTGAACAGGTATTTCTGCTCAGTCTTTACTAAGGAAGAGGGGGTAATGGGTCTGAAGGGTAAGGGGTGAGAATGGTGCAGAAATGGACACAAGTCCCTTTACGAGAAAGGGTCCTGAAGGAACTGGAAGTAATAAGAGTTGACAAAGCAATGGGGCCAGATGGGTGCACCCCAGGGTCCTTAAAGAACTAAGAGAGGTGGTGGCTGAACCTCTGGCTATCCTGTTCAGCCAATCACTGGAAACAAGGAAGACCCAAAGACTGGAGGACAGCAGATGTAGTCCCCTTATACAAAAGTGGGAACAAAGAGGAAGCAGGGAACTACAGACAGTCAGCCCCACCTGGTAGTGGGAAAGATCATGGAAGCACTACTGAAGGAGAGATTGGTGGAACATCTGGTTGTCAATGGACTACAGGACCCAAGGCAGCATGGTTTCACCAGGGGGAGGTCATGTCAGACCAACCTCATTGAATTTTTTGACTGGGTGACTAGGGAGGTGGATCAGGGAGGGCAGTGGACATGGCCTATCTGGACTTCAGCAAGGCCTTTGACACTGTGCCACATAGAAGACTATTACAAACTGGGGAATATGGGTGGGCAGGACAGTAGTGTGGTGGGTAGGTAACTGGCTGGGTGGCAGGACACAGAGGGTGGTGGTAAATGGCTGTCACTCCACAGAGGGAAGAGTGACCAGTGGGGTACCACAGGGATCAGTGCTGGGACCGGGTCCTATTCAACATCTTCATCAGTGACATTGCACACGATATAGAAGGCAGAATTTCACTGTTCGCTGATGACACAAAGCTCTGTAACAGAGTAGACACACCAGAGGGTGTAGACAGAATGAGAAGGGACCTGCAGAAACTTGAAGAATGGTCAAGGGTTTGGCAGTTGAAATTCAATGCAAAGAAGTGCAAGATAATGCATATGGGGCACAAAACCCTGGCACAATATATCAGTTGGGGGTGAGGATATAGCATGCACCAAGCAGGAAAGGATCTTGGGTTGTCATCTCTGATGACCTCAAGTAAGGAAACAGTGTGACAAGGCATCAGGTAAAGCAAATAGGATGCTGGGATGTATGAGCAGGGGCATCACCAGCAGGAAAAGGGAGGTCATAATTCGCTTATACAAGACACTAGTGAGGCCCCACCTGAGTACATGTACAGTTCTGGAGACCATACCACGTAAGGACATAGACAGGGTAGAGAAGGTTCAGAGGAGGGCAACAAAGATGGTGCATGGGTTGCATCACAAATCCTATGAAGACAGGTTGAAGGAACTGAACATGTACTCCTGGAGGAGAGGAGGAGAGAGGGATATGATAGAGACATACAAGTATCTCACAGGGAGGAACAGGGTGCAGGAAAACACTATTTTAAGCAAAAAAAGATGTTTCAGGACTAGAGGGCATGGGATGAAGTTGGAGGGAGGACGATTCAGAGGAAACATGAGAAAGAATTTCTTCACTGAACGGGTGGTGGACAAGTGGAACACCCTGCAGAGGAAGTGGTGGGGGCTGAAACAATCACGGGATTTAAGAATGCATGGGATAGACATAAAGGAATTCTAGAGGTCAGGGGTAAGGGGAAATAGACTTCTAGGAAAACAAACTGAACTTACAAGCTCAAATGGGCAGACTAGGTGGGCCATAGGCCCTTATCTGCCGACACTGTCTATGTATCTATGTATGTATCTATGTATCTAGTCCATTTGGTATCTGGAGAGCTCCCTCTCTCTACTGTCATAGCAAAATGTCTGGAGGGCACCACCCACTGCAGCTGTAAAAATGACAGGCCAGAATGGGGTTTGGAGGGTGGTATTGAGAAGAGGGATGATCTGGTGAGATAGAAAAGAAATGACAGGGAAGGGCAGAATGAGGTGGGTGGGTAGGTGGATAGTACTGAGCAGAGAGATGAAATGGGTGGGAACAAAGAAAAACATCAGGGTAGAATGGGTTGGAGGGTGGTATTGAGCAGTGGGACTGAACGGGTGATGCACAAAACAAACAGCAGGGCAGGACAGAACAGGGTTGGAAAGTGATACTGAGCAGGGAGATAGAGTGGGTGTAGGAACAAGGAAAAATGGCAGGGTAGAATCAGGGTTGAAAAGTAGTATTGAGCAGAAGGATGGGATGGGTGGGAGAAATAAACAAATGGTGGGACAGAACAGGGTTGGCGGGCAGTTCTGAGAAGAAGGTGTAATTGGGTGTAGGAACAAAGAAATATGGCAGGGACAGGGAGAACAGGGTTAGAGGGTGTTACTGAGCAGAGGGATGGAACTGGTGGGACAGAAAACGAATGGCAAGGAAGGGCAGAATGGAGTTGGAGGGTAGTACTGAGCAGAGGGATGGAGTGGGAGGCAACAAAGAGAAATGGCAGGGCAGGGTAGAACAGGGCTGGAGGGTAGAATTGAGTAGAGGAATGGATTGGGTGGGGCAAAAAACAAATAGTAGTGCAGATCAGGGCAGAACAGGGTTGGCAGGTTGTACTGAGTAAAGGGGTGGACTGGGGTGGGAACAAAGAAATATCACAGGGCAGGGCAGAATGGGTCTGGAGGGTGGTACTGAGCAGAGGGATGTGGCGGGCAGTACAAAAAACAAACAGCAGGGTAAGGGAAAATGTCACTGTTTTGGGTGTGAGATGACAATTCTTGCTGCACCATTTTGTGACAGGGAAATTCGCAGCTCACAACTTGAAAAATGACTCCTCTCATAAAGCTGGGCACCAAGGATTTTTGGATGCCCAGAAAACATATTTCTATGTCTATTTTTTAAAAACAAACACCAGAATCTAGCTAACAGATCTCATACAGCTTGGTTCAGGCAATAAAAATAAATTAGGTATTTTACATGTTTTTCCATGTTTTTTAGACTTAAAAAAAATGTCAGCTGCCACGACCTGAAAAAGTGTTCCTTGTGTTGTGATAACTAAGTGGTGCAAAAGAAAAATGCTCTTGCAACATTAAAATGTTCATGTATCAGACGGTTAGCCAAAAACCCTATTGAGCACGCACAGAAAACCTTCAAATCCTTATAACTGTGCAACTGATTAATATTCTTTCATCAAACCTTCAAAAGGCACTACCTTAGCACAGGCCACTTCTACCCTAAAAGTTTAAAGTTTTAGAAAATATTCTGTACCACCCAACCTAAATTCCTTCTTCCCCCTTCCCTCTTCCCTCTCCCTATGACTCTGACACTTCTTATCTCTTGTCTGTTTTCTCTGACAAATGCCACTGGCTGCCTTGCTTACAATGTTACCCTTGAATTGTATTCATCTGTAATCTGTTTGCAATGTTCACATTGTTGTAATGTCTGTCTTGATGTTCCCCATAATTTGTATTTCTCTGACATGGAACCTTTGTAAAAGAGCCTTGGCTCAAAGGTATTTGTAGTCCTAGACTTGATAAATAAAAATAAAATAAATAAATTCAAACAAAAAAAGGATCCCATCTCACAAAAAAGGATTCAGGACTTTATTTTTTTTCACAAATCTTTTTTCGTAACAACAGATCCCTTTTTGTTAGGATCCTTTTTTTTACAAAGGATCCTTTTTGTTAGGATGAAAAGGAATCATGAAAAAAGCTGTAAAAACCTAAGTCCCAAATCAATTTCTGTGACAAGGGATCCTTTTTCATTTCATATTTTCTTTCAAATGAAAAAGGATCCATTAACTTGGAAAGGATTTTAGACATAGTTTTTGTCTGACTCTTTTTTCATTTCAAGAAATCCTTTTCCATTTCCTTTTTTGTTTCATATCGAAAAGGATTTCTTGAAACAAAAAAAGGAAAAAACTATTTGCCATGCCTCCCCATAATTTTCAGGTTTTATCCTGGTGTCTAGTGGTACCCACCATCCTGCAATTGCTGTGCCCCTAGTTATTCATTTATCCTTGGTGTCCAGTGGTGCCACCCACCCTCCGTTTGTTCTCCCCATATTATTTTATTATGCATTTATATTGAAAATTATTCCCTGATGTCTCGTGGCACCCTCAATCTCCAATCATTGTGCCTGCATTTTTTTTTGTAAATTTTTATTAAACATTTTTTCCTGATGTTTAGTGGTACCCCCCCACCCTTCAATCACTGTCCTCATAATAATTTCTTATTCCCATGGTGTCTAGTGGTGCCCCCGCCATCCAATCATTGCCCCCTTAATATTTATTTTTTCCCTGTTGTGCAGTGGCAACCCCCACCCTCTGATAGCTGTTTGCATTGTATTTTTGTACCTGGTGTCTGGTGCCCCCCCACCATGAAACTGCCATTTCACTGGTGTCTGATGGCAACCCCCACCCATCTGATCACTGTCCCCATAGTTGTTAAGATTAGTTTCCCTGGTGTCTAGTGGCACCCCCCCTTCAATTGCTTTGCATGTCTAAAATGAAGAAAACAGTCCCTTGATGTATTTTTTTCAGAAAAAAAGGCCCATCACCAATCACAACCCCACCCTGACCTCCCACCACTCTGCACCCTCTCAGAGCCCCCCACAGACCCTCACTCATGTGAACAGTTCCTAGGGTGAAGACCTATTCTTCTACGGGAAACATGTCTTGCTGCTGTAACTGTTGGCTGCAATATGAGAAAGTAAGGTAAGTGCAATTTAGTGTATTTTAATTGGGGTTTTAAAGTTTGGTCCATAACTTTGCATTTATGCATATCTCAACACCAAATTTTCAACATACCCTTTTTGAGACCCCACCTCAAGAACAATACTTGTGAAATTTCACAAATCCTGCCTGAAGGGTGATTTTGCAGTTGTTTTGTGTGGGATTTGAACATTTTCACCACCATTGTTCATGAGGTGGATCATAAGAAAGGAATGTTGAAAATGTGAGGTAAAAATATGCAAAAGTGACAAAGTTATGTACATCCGTTCAAATTTATGTACACTCCTTCATAACTTTCCACATTTTTAATATTTTCACTCCAAATTTCAACATAGCAATTTCTTTACACCACATAATGAACATGACAGCTGTCATTTTTAAAATGTGGCCTGAACTGTCTTTTTGTGCCTTTGTCATGCAATTATGTTGCAGTGGTGCAGAATGATGTTTCAGTGCCAAATTGACAACTTTTACTACCTGGCTCATGAGGTGGAGTAATAAGAAGGCAATGTTGACAATTTGGTTGCTGTTGTATTACAAATGGAAGCACAGGGCCCTCTGGGCCCTGCGCTACCACAGGCAAATAAGGATGCAATTACAGTAAGCACTTTTTTTACCTACTTTTTCTCCCCTGTGACCCCGGTTGGGTCCTACTATTCCAGGCATCTCCCTTCATCCAGCCACCCTCCATCCACACCAGTCTCTCATTGGGCCACCACCTTGCTACCCCCAACTCCCCACCATGACCAGGTCCAGTACAGGTGGTATGGGAGATGGTGTGTACAGGTGGACAGCCATTAAGCTGCTTTACCTGGCTGCCATTTTTTCCACTTTTTCCTTTCAGGGGTGGAGTGTGCAGTGCTGGCATGGGTGTGCCACATGTGCATTCACATGTAGTGCTCCCACTGGCTGCTCCACCTCCATGCCCCACTGTATTGGCTAGGTGTGCCAACACCTTGCCTCCGCTAGGTGTCAGACAAATGCCAGATGCTGTTCCCCACCTTTCCCAGGAGTGGAGAGCAGTCCTCCAGACACTCTATCTTTTCCCACCCCGGCCATCCCCTAAAGACCCACTCACACCAGAACACGGGTTGCAGGCATGGCTGGATGTAAGGCAATGCTGCCTCAGCCTGTCACACCACCAGGCCAGCTAATCATTAAGCATTTTTTATTGTTGCAAATGAGTTCAGTAGTGTCCTGCTGCCTCTATCTTGTTTTCAGTTAGTGAGGCAGAAAAAAATATATAATTCAAAATAGACTGCCCCTTGGTAAGCACCAACAGTTGTGTTTACCTTATCAGGGCCTGAAGAACATGATCCCAGCATTATTTTTTTTTTAAATAAAGCTTGAAAATCTATTGATTAAATTTGGCCATTGGTAGTGTCACAATTTGGAGCACTATTTCTGTGAAATTACCACAAATTGCAGCCATTTTAGTGTAACTAAAGTCACTGTTGTGTGAAAACTGCTGCAAATGTGTGGCACTACTTCAATAAAAATAACCACTGACCCCTGAAAAAAGTAATAAACCATTTTGGCCTATATTTTAAGAAACACACCAGAATCAAATTCCTCAGCCCCTATTTAGGTAAACACCTATTGGTGTTTACCTAAAAAAAAAATGTTTTCCCTTTTTAGTGAGTTTAAGGGGAAGGGACCGAGGAATGTTAATTAATATAAATATATTTTGCAGACAATGGGGTGCTCAATCCCCCTGTTGGCAATGTAAGCCCTCCCCCCAGTGTGAGACACTGCAGACCCCACTCCCAGTGTCCTAAAAACATGATTATTTTCATATTTGCAGATGGGGTGCCCAATCCCCCTGCCAGTACTAAAAGGCTCCCTGCCCCCGCCAGTGTGGGACACTGGGAGCCTACTCCCAGTGTCTCTACATATAAACTACTGCCCCACCTTCCCAGAAGTGTGGGATACTGGGGAGCCCACCCCAGTGTCCCCAAAGAGAGTAATAATGTTTGTACCCTGTAAAAAAGAAAACAGTTCCCTAACGTCTTTTTTCTCCTACAAAGAAGAAAATGGTCCTTCATTGTCTCCCCATCCCCCCTTCCCCATCCTGACCCTCTCACGGAGCAACTCACTACTACATCCCCCTTGCCCTATACTTACCAATGGAAGTTGGCAGCTGTCATCTTCTGTGGACTGGGACACATCTGCACTCTTCAAAGCTGAACCTTGAACTGAAGAATCATGGTACATAAGTGCCGTATAATATCTGTCAATGGCGTTCTAAACTTATGTCAATATCTCAACCATTTTATGGCATTTTTGCACCAAATTTTTAACACTGGCTTTTTGGAACCCACCTCATGAGAACTGTCATTTTGTTAATCAGATCTGTAAGGTGATTTTGTGATCACTGCACAGAATCACCTTTCAGGACTGATTAATGAAATGACAGTGCCAGTTTTCATGAGGTGGGGTCCCAAAAAGCTCATATTGAAAATTTGGTGCAAAAATACTAAAAAAAACACCCGCGTTATGCGTGGTCATTGAAATGTTTCTATGCACATGTGTAACGTTGGCAATGTTTAGCATTTTCACTCCAAATTTTCAACATAGCCATATTTTCACACCACCTCATGAATAGTACAGTTGACATTTTTCACATCCAGCCTGAAACATGTTTTTGCACCTGTGGCATGGAGCAGCATGGATGCTGCATTAAATCACCTTTCAGGACTGAGTACCTGAATGTCAGTGCTAATGTTCATGAGGTGGGGTTTCAAAAATGCTATGTTGGAAATTTGGTGAAAAAATGCCTAAAATGTCCCGAGTCATGTGTGTCCATTAAATTTATTCTATGTGCATGCATAACTTTGGTACTGTTCAATATTTTGCTGCCAACTTTTCAACATAGCCATTTTTTCACACCACCTCATAAACAGTACAGCTTTAATTTTTCACATTCTGCCTGAAGTGTGTTTTCACACCTGTGGCACAGAATGGCATTGTAGTTGTTTTAATTACTTTTTTCCTTGTATTTCACAATTTCTCTGTACCGGCATACATGAGTTGGGGTAATAAGATGGCTATGCTGACAATTTGATCACTGTTGTTTGACACATGGAAGTGCAGGGCCCAGAGAGTCCTGTGCTTCCACACCTACATACATATGCACATCTACGGAGGGATTGGAGTGCAGGGTCTGAAGGACCCTGTGCTCCTACAGTAAAATAAGGATACTATTATACAATCTCAAAAAGTAAGGAAATTTGTCACAAAAAAACTCTATTAATGCATCAGTTAGGGTTTCTATTACAGCAACAAAAGTATGAAATTTGGCATTAGGGTTCCCAACCCAACCACCCCACCCCATCCCCACCCTCCACATACTAGCTGGCATCAGGGCGTGCTGTGGGCTTATCAGCCCTAACTCTCACCCCATTCTCCTATACTGTACCATCTCATCTTCCTTACACATGGAATGGAGTGGGAGTTAGGGCTGATGACCCCAAGGCACACCCTGATGCCTGTTGGCATGTGGAGGGTGGAGGGAACCCTAAAACCAAATTTCCATACTTTTGTCACTGTAATAGAAACCCTAACTGTTGTATCAACAGTTTTTTTCAATGAATATATATCTATACATTTTAGTGGTGCGGTCGCACCACTATAGTTAGGGTTCAGCGGTCAGTTGCATACTAAAGTCAAAAGTTTGGATGTTAATAACTTTGGACCCATTCAATGGATTTGCCTGAAATTTGGTACACATTGTGGGGCATGATAGATCTCTTGATTTACTAAATTGTGATATGGTTGGACTTACAGTCTTTGCATACGAAAGCACTGAAAATGCAAATTATCTGTTTTTGGAGGCACCTTTGGGGATTTTGGATGTGGTCTTGCACAGCCATTGTGTGGTTTGCTGCTCTGTGAGATGGCTCTTTAAAAGAGCTTTGGTGGCTGAACATGCTGCTTTTTGTTTGGTAAAAAAATATTAAGGCATTCAAAAGTTATGCCACTTTTAAGTTCCCATTATAAGTCAATGGGAAAATTTGTATGTATGTTTTGCAAACAAAGAATGGGGTTCTGGCCATCTCGTCCCCACCGGCGATCAAAGAATTTGCAGCCTCATGGTTCAAGAATCTTTTTCCCCAAGGGATTTTTCAAATTCTTTGATCGTGAGGTCCACCTCTTGTTTTCAGTTTTCCGATCGGAAAAACAAAAATATCTGGGCTCAGGGGTCACTTCTGAAGTAAAGCTTGTATGGATTTTACTCAGGGGGCCCCGATCTATCAAGCCATGCCTTTGGTTCCATTCAAATCAGTCTAAAAATAGAATTATTAGCTTTTAAAATCTTCGTTCATGACTCACTAATGATCTTTGATAGCGAGCCTGCAAATTCTTTGATCGCGAGATTCTTTGATCGCTATCGTGCATCGCGAGCAAGGGATGAGATGGCTAGATTTTAGAACACATATTTGTAGCCTACGGGTGCCCTACAAAGTTATAGAAGGGTGAGTTTTACTCAGGGGACTTCGTTCTGCCCCATCTGAATAACAAACATTAGTTTTCATTATCCCTGGTAGTCTAGTGGCCCCCTCCCCATCATAATAATGTACATTGCGATCCCTCTGTCCCTGGTTGTCTAGTGGCCCCCCAATGAGTATTTTATTAATATTTCTCCTTTTTATCTGTGTAGTCTAATGGCCCCCCATGTGTGTTTATTTATATTTCTTTCACATATCCCTGGTAGTCTAGTGGCTCCCCATCTGTATTTCATTATTATTCATATCCCTGGTAGTCTAGCAGTGCCCCCATCACAATAAAATAAATAAGCATGTTCCATGTTCTGATAGTCTAGTGGCCCCCCACCCAGCTGCGGCAGCCCACCCAGCACTCCCCACACCTTCCCTAGCCGGCGCACTGGCACAGCCCACCTCTCACCTCCACGGCCAGCCACCGACTGTGTATATTATAAGCGCTAATTCAAATGGATGTTCTGAAATCATTTCTGAGTGCCTGTTTGAATTAGCACTTGTAATATGCACAGTCGGCAGAGAGATTGTGTGGCACACTTAATGTTTTGCGGACAGCGTTTTCTATTATTCTACTACATTAATATTTATTTAGTGGCTGGTTGTGCTGTTGTCACTGTACTTTTTAGTCATCAGCTGTGTAATGTGGCCCAACAGTTACAAGTTGGCGGGAGGGTGGGTCCCGAAGGGTCCCACGCTCCCACCAATTTGTGCAACTTTCTATTTTTTATTCTTTCTTAAAAAGTAAGGAAATTCTATGCAAAAAACTTCATGAATGCATCAGTTAGGGTTTTTCTACAGTGAAAAAAGTGAGGAAATTCAATTTTATGGTTCCCACCCCTTACACCTCACCCCCAACCCGCCCCCACCAACAGGCATTGGGATGTGTGTTGGGGTCATTGGCCCTAACTCTCACCCCATTCTCCTACACTGCACCACCTCAGCCTGTTTACACATGGGATGGGGTGAGAGTTAGGGTCAATGATCCTAACGCACAGCCTGATGCCTGTTGGTGGGGGCGGAGCGGTGTAAGGGTGGGAACCAAAAATCAAATTTCCTTGCTTTTTCACTGTAGAAAACCCTAACTGATTCATTAACAAAGTTTTTGCATAGAATATATATACACACACACATATATATATTACATATATAAATATATATAGATATATAGATATATATTATAGTAGCATGGTAGTGCCACTATAGTTAGGGTTGAGTACCCCATTTAAGGTTAAAGTGTGAAATTTATCAGGTTAATAACTTTGCCGCCATATGATGGATATGCCTGAAATTTGGCAGGCACAGAGCAGTTCCATAGATCCCTGGATCTGCCAAGTTTTGTACTGGTCGGATGTACGGTTGTGGAGCTATTAAGCAACATTCCATGTCGCATTTACGCTTTTTTGTGCATTCTTTGCTCATGCCTACAGGTCGCATGGTTTGATTGACCAGTCCTAAAACTTCAGAGAACATGTGGCCAGGGTCCCCAGCATGTCTTTTGAAGATTTCGTGAAAACAAAATTAAACGGTTCAAAAGTTATTCAAAAAACAAGTTTACCATTATAGTCAATAGGAAAAGTTAACAAAAAGTTCGACAGTGTCACAAATGCAGTTTTTAGTGTTGCAAATTACCCCTGTAGTGTCATGAGTCAGCCATTTTTTTTCAGTTAGTGGTCACAGAAATGCTTGGCATTTAAATATGGGACCCTCTAGGGACACAATTCTTTTTGTGTTTACCTAGTCAAGCCCTGAGCATGCTATCCATGTCTTTTTTGGGGTTTAAACACCCCAGAAATATGTTTTTTTTGAATTTTTGTAAACTGTCGTGTCACAAAGTAGTGTTAAACTTGTGACACTTTCATGATTTTTTTGGTGAAAGTGTCTCAAATCACGACACTACTTTGCGACACTATGGCCAAAATAACAGGAATTCTTTGACACCCTACTGCAAAAGAACGGTTTGGTCTTTTGGGCTGAAATTCAGAGGGAAGAAAGCCAACATCCCACAGATGTGCCTTTTGGTGGATTGGTGACAAAATATTACATGGATGCAAAGTTACGATACTCCAAATTAGAACATTTTCCCCATAGACTAACATTACAGCATTTGCTTCGAGATATGGACTTTTCTTGGGAAAAATGCTTAGCCCTCCACTAGGGGGCTAAGTGCAAAACTAGCCAGGAAAGTCATAATTTATATAAAATTTTATTTTTTTTTCTACATCGTATGGTTTCTGAGATATAAGCAATTTAGTATTCCAAGTGCTCATTTTTGGCTCCGAGGCCTATTATTATGGATACATTCTTTGTATTCACTGTGTTTCTCTATGCAGCTCTTGGTGAAAAAAAGGGTGTGTGCTTTCATTACTGTCACAGTTAGCGTTCCCACTTGCGGTTCTGTAACCATTTGTGTTAGTGTTCCCGTCTGTGCCACCGTGTACGTTATCCTTTGCATTTTCATTTGTGCTTGCATTTGCATTACTGTTACCATTTGCATTTCCATTACTGTTTCTGTTTGTGTTTTGTTTTGCATCACTGTGTGCATTACCATTTGCATTTGCGTATGCGCTTCCGTTTGCATTTGTGTTTCTTTTGGCGTCATCATTGCTGTTACTGTCAGCATTTGCATTTCCTATTGTGGTACCATGACCATGCGCATTACTATTTGCATTTCCATACGTGCTTGCATTTGCATTTCCATTTGCTTTACTGTTACTGTCTACTCCACCATGTGCATTACCCTTTGCATTTTCATTTGTGCTTGCGTTTGCGTTACTGTTAACATTTGCATTTCCACTACTTTTTTGTTTGCATTTCCTTTTGCGTCACCATGTGCATTTCCATTTGCATTTGCATACATGCTTCTGTTTGCGTTTCTGTTTCTGTTTGTGTTTCCTTTGATGTCATCGTTGCTGTTACCGTAAGTGTCTCCATTTCCAATTATGTTACTGTGACCATGTGCGTTATGGTTTGCGTTTCCCTATATGTTGCATTTCTGTTTTCATTAACGTTTGCGCTTGTGTTTGTATTACTGTTTGTGTTATCATTTACGTTTGCCCACCATGTGTGTTAGCATTTGCACCTGCATTTGAGTTGCCGTTACTTCACTATTTATAGTGCACATTCTCAAAAAGAAGGGAAATTCATGGCAAAAAAACTGTTTAATACATCAGTTAGGGTTGTTCACAGCAGCAAAAAAAAAGGAAATTCGATGTTAGGTTCCCACCCCCCTTGCACCCCACCCACCCCTTCCCCACCAACAGACATCCAGGTGTGCGTTGGGGTCATCGGTCCTAACTCTCACCCCATTCTCCTATACTGCACCACCTCAGCTTGTTTACACATGGGATGGGGTGACAATTAGGGCCAATGACCCCAATGCACATCCCAATACCTGTTGGTGGTGGTGGGGTGGGGGTGGGAACCCTAACATTGAATTTCCTTGCTTCTGTCACTGTGGAACAACCCTAACTGATGCATTAAACTTAGTTTTTTGCCATAAATATATTATAGTAGCACGGTAGTACTACCATAGTTAGAGTTGAGTAGCACTTTAAAGGTTAAAGGGTGAAACTTTGCACCTTAATAACTTTGCCACCATTCAAAATGGATTTGCCTGAAATTTGGTATGTATGATTGGGCATGATAGATCTTGGGATCTGCCAACTTTTGTACCAGTCAGATATACGGCTGTGGAGTTATTAAGCAACAACCAAATGAACAATCACATTTTTTTGCAAATTCTTTGCTCTCGACTACAGGCCACACAGTTTGCGTGACTGGTCCAAAAACTTCAGGGAGCATGTGGCCAGGATCCCCAATGTGTCTTTTGAAGATTTCATGAACAAATATTGAATGGTTCAAAAGTTATTCAAAAAACAACTTCCCATTATAAGTCAATGGGAAAAGTTAATAAAAAGTTCGAAAGTGTCGCAACTGCACTTTTCAGTGTCGCAAGTGGCCCTAGTAGTGTCTCAAATCTGCCATTTTGTTTTCAGTTAGTGATCAGAAAAATGCTTGGCATTTAAAATTGGGACCATCTAGGGACACAATTCTTTTTGTGTTTACCTAGTCGAGCCCTGAGGATGCTAGGCATGTCTTTATTTTGGGGTTAAACACTCCAGAAATATGTTTTTCAAATTTCTGGAAACTGATGAATCATGTGAAGTTAAATTTTTTTTCTACGCTGCATGATTCCTGAGATATAAGCAATTTAGTATTCCAACAGGTCATTTTCTGCTCCGAGTCCCATTATTATGCATACATTCTTTTTACACACTGTGTTTCTCTATGTAGCTGTTGGGCAAAAACAGGGTGTGTGCTTCCATTACTGTTACAGTTAGCGTTTCTTTCTACTTATGTTTCTGTGACCATTTGCGTTACCGTTCCCGTGTATGCCACCTTGTGCATTACCATTTGCATTCCCATTTGTGTACATGCTTGTGTTAGTGTTTCCATTTCTGTTTCCTTTGGCATTATTTCTGCTGCTAACATTACCATTTGTGTTTCAAATTGCAGTACCATCACCGTGCGCGAGATGGTTTACGTTTCCTTACGTGCTTGCATCTCCTTTTGCGTCACTGTTCACTTTGGCATCACTTTACACTTGCATTTCTACTAATGTTTGCTTTTCCGTTTATGTTTCAGTCACCATGTGCGCAACCGTTACCAGTTGTGTTTCCTTTGCACTTACCGTTACTATGTCACATAAAATCTCTATTTCTACTGCGCATTGCCAAAAAGAATGGAAATTAGAGGCAAAAACAATCAATTTAATGCATCAGTTAGGGTTGTTCCACAGTGACAAAAGTGAGTAAATTCAGTGTTAGGGTTGAAAGCCCCCCTTGCACCTCCCCAGCCCGCAACCCCAACTGCCAACAGGGTGTGCATTGGGGTCATCAGTCCTAACTCTCATCCCATTCTCTTATACATCAGATTGTTTACACATCTGATGGGGTGAGAGTTAGGGCTGATGACCCCCCAGAGCAGGTACTGCATGCTGAGTGGAGACTCAGAGAAAAAGAAAGAAAATGGATATAAACGATACAGATCCATGATTGCAGTAACATACTATTTGGGACAGTTTGGAGTTGTATGGTCTCAGCTAGGCAATGCCCCACCTTCAGGTGAGGTAGTGCACCTGAGTGGAGAGTCACAGAAAAAAGCTAGGTAATGGATATCGATGGTACACGACCATTATTGCAGGAAAATTGAAGTTGGGACACTTTGGAGCTGAATGTCATCAGCCAGGGAATGCACTCCCTCCTCCACAAAGCAGGCACTGCAGCCTGAGTGTAAAGATGGTACAGCACCATGATTGTAGGAACACACAAGTTGGGACGCTTTAGAGTTGCATGTCATTACCTAGGGAATGCCCCCTTCCCCTACAGAGCAGGTACTGCATCCTGAGTGTGAACTAACAGGAAAACAAAGGTTATGGATATTAACGGTACAGCTCCATTATTACAATGACACACTAGTTGGTACAGATAGGAGTTTTAAGGTGTGAGCCAGGCAATGCCCCCCCAGGCCTGGTAGTGCATCCTGAGTGGAGAGTCACAGTAAAAGAAAGTACATAGAGATCAATGGTGCAGCTCTGTTGTTGCAGGAAAACACAAGTTAGGACAGTTAGGACTTGCACAGCATCAGCCAGGGAATGGCCCTCCTCCCCCACACAGCAGGAACTGCATCCTGAGTGTAAACTCACAGGAATCAATGGTTATGGATATAAATGGTACAGCTCTATGATCATAGTATCACACTAATTGGGACACATAGAAGTTGTACTGTGTCAGCTAGGCAATGCCTCCACCCCCCAGGCAAGGTAGTGCATGCTGAGTGGACAGTCACAGAGTAAGGAACCCTATGGACATCAACTATACACAACCCTGAGATCAGGTTCTGTATCCTGAGTAGAGAGCTGTATCAAAACTGAGATGATGTATGTCAGTGGTACACCTCTGTGATTGTAGGTGTTCATAACTTAGGAGAGTTAGGGGTTGCATGGCGTCATGTTATAGCTTCATGACTGAATAACACAGAATTTGGATTACTTAGTTGCTGCATGGTATCAGGTAAGCAATGCCCCCCCACCCAGCTAGGCAACGCCCCTCCCCCCTGCAATCCTCCTGGGCACGTACTGTATCCTGAGTGGAGAGTTACAGGAAAAAAGGGCCATAGACATTAATGGTGCACCTTTGTGGTTGTAGGGACACACAAGCTAAGAAAGTTTGGACCTGTATGCCTTCAGCCAGGGGATGCACCACACCCCACACCACAGATAGCAATGGCTGTAGCTCGAGTGGATATCCATAGTAAATTAAGGATATGGATATTCATGGTATCGATCCGTGTTTGTAGGAGGAGACAAGTTATGACAGTTAGCAGTTGCATGGGAGCAGCCAGGTAATGTGTCCCGCACCCCCTCGGTCACCATACCTCACACTGCACATGAGGTACTCTATTGTGAGTGGAGATTCTCAGGGAAACAAAGGTTATACTTATTGTTTTCACAGCTTGATGATTTAATAACGCTGAACTTGGAACACTTAGTTGTTGGATGGCATTAGATAGGCAATGCCCCCTCCCCCTCTCCAGCTAGGCAATGCCCCTCATCCCACCTCCCCAGGTATGTATTGCATCCTGAGTAGAGAGAGTTACAGGAAAAGAAGTCCCATGGAGATTAATGGTGCACCTTTGTGGTTGTAGGACAGACACGTTAGGGAAGTGCTGAGTGGAGACTGTCAGAGATACAAAGGATATAGATATTCATGCTACAGCTTCATGACTGAATAACAGAGAACTTGGAACAGTTCGTTGTTGCATCCCATCAGCTAGGCAATGAACCCCCATCCCCCATCTGGGCAATGGTCCTCCTCTCCCCCCCTGCAACTCTCCTGGACAGCTACAGGAAAAGAAGACCCATAGACATTAATGGTGCACCTTTGTGTTTGAAGGGACACACAAGTTAGGAAAGTTTGGACCAGTATGCTGTGAGCCAGGGAATGCACCAAACCCCACTCTAACACATAGCAGTGACAGTAGCTTGAGTGGATATCACAGTCAATAAAGGATATGGATATTCACGGTATAGATTCATGTTTGTAGGTGGGCATAAGTTCTGACAGTTAGCAGTTGCATAGCAGCAGGTAGGCATTCTCCCCCATACCCCCTTCCTCCACCCTATCTCCCAATGCACATGAGGTACTCTATTGTGAGTGGAGAGTCTCAGGGAAACAAAGGTTATGTTTATTCTTTTTACAGCTTGATGATTTAAAAACACTGAACTTGGAACACTTAGTTGTTTGTATGGTATTAGCTAGGCAATGCCCCCCCACCACCCCTACAGCTAGGCAATACCCCTTGTCCCGTCCTCCCCCCTAGACATGTACTGTATCCTGGGTAGAGAGTTACAACAAAAGAAGTCCATGGAGATTAATGGTGTACCTTTGTGGTCGTAGGGACAGACAAGTTAGGGAAGTGTTGAGTGGAGACTCTCAGGGATACAAAGGATATGAATATTCATTTTACAGCTTCATAATTGAATAACACAGAACTTGGAACAGTTAGTTGTTGCATTACATCAGCTAGGCAATGACCCCCAGCCCATTTAGGCAATGGGCCTCCTCTCCCCCCGCAACCCTCACAGACAGTTACAGGAAAAGAAGTCCCATCGGCATCAATGGTGGACGTTTGTCATTGTAGGGACACACAAGTTAGGAAAGTTTGGACCTGTATGCTGTCAGCCAGGGAATGCACCACACCCCACACCAACACATTGCAGTGACAGTACCTTGAGTGGATATCATAGTAAATAAAGGATATGAATATTCACGGTATAGATCCTTGTTTGTAGGAGGATATAGGTTATGACAGTTAGCAGTTGCATGGCAGCAGCCAGGCAATGTCCCTCGCACCCCCCCACCACCCTACCTTCCACTGCACATGAGGTACTCTATTGTGAGTGGAGAGTCTCAGGGAAACAAAGGTTATGCTTGTTCATTTCAGAGCTTGATGATTGAATAACACTGAACTTGGAACACTTACTTATTGTATGGTATTCGCTAGGCAATGACCCCCGCTCCTCCAGGTAGGCAATGCCCCTCCTCCCCTTGAACATGTATTGTATCCTGAGTGAAGAGTTACAGGAAAAGAAGTCCCATGGAGATTAATGGTGCACCTTTGTGGTTGCAGGGACAGATGCATTAGGGAAGTGTTGAATGCCCTCCGTATACCCACACATATAGACACAGAATGAACTGTGCGTTGAGTGGATATCAATAGGCAATAAAGTCTATGGATATTAACGGCATACATTCTTGATTGTAGGAAGATATAACCTATGATAGTTAGGAGTTGTATGGCATCAGCAAGGCAGTGCCCCCCTCCCCACTCATCGTGGAAGAGGTACTGTTTTGTGAGTGGAGACTGTCAGGGAAACAAAGGTTATGGATATTCATGTTACAGGTTCATGATTGAATAACAGAGAACTTTTAACAGTTGTTGCATGGCATCAGCTAGGCAAGGCTCCCCCATCTAGGCAATGTCCCTCTTCCCCAACCCCACCCCCACACCTTCAACCCTCCTGGGATGTACTGTGTCCTGAGTGGAGAGTTCGAGGTAAAGAAGGGCCATATACATTAATGGTGCACATTTGTGGTTATGGGGACACTCTAGTTAGTAAAGTTTGGGAGTTATATGCCATTACCCAGAGAGTGCATATCCACAGTTAATAAAGGATATGGATATTTACGGTATAGATCCGTGTTTGTAGCAGTACACAAGCTATGACAGCAGTTGCATGATGTCAGCCACTCGATGTCCCTCCACCCTCCCTCCAACACAGATTAGGTACTCTATTATGAGTACTGACCCTCACTAGTCAGCATTGCAATAAGTGTAATAAATACAATTTTTTATAACTTGTGCAAGAAAAAAATATGTTTTGTTATAAAACATATGTTTATTTGTTGCAAAATTATTAATATAAAACAGTCATATAAATAATATAAATGATTTTTGTGGAGCAATGATGAAAAAATAAACATTTTTTACAATTATAACGTCAGATTTTTTTTATATAAAATAGCTTTTTGTTTTGAAAAAATAAAGCTTTTGTAAAAAATAAAATAATATTAATAAGAAAATAAATGAGATAGAAAAGGGAGGTGTGCAGTTGACTGGTTGAGGCAGCCCAGGCAGGAAGCTGCATCAATGTGGAGGCACACAGGGAAGTGGAAGTTGTTACGCAAGGTTGAGGGGAGATACCGGGACGTGGCTGTGGAGGCCGTCCATCACTGGCCAGGGAGATTGGTTATGGTCACAGGTGAAGCAGTGCTGCTGTCAGCACTGGCACCTGCCGTAGTGCCCACAGGCTCGAGCACAAGGTTGACTGTCGCTTGTTGGGCTGCAAGTAACTCTAAGATGGTTTTATGCTCTTGACGGAGCTCTTTAATTTCATTTGTGAGACAGTCAACCTTGGGTTTGAGCCTACGAACACAGCAACAGTACACAGTGTGCCATTTTTTACATGGCTGATCTGTAAAAAGAAAAAACAAACTATGAACATGTGACAATGACAAACATTCTTTAGTGTTTTTGTTTTACCTGGGTTTCTTAATGGAGCTTTTGGGGGGACACTTAGGATACTTATGAGCTGCATGCTATCAGCCAGGCAATGGCTCCCACTACCACCCCACCCCTTTCCTGTTCACTGCAGATGAGGTATAGTATTGTGACTGAATACTCTGATGTAAAGAAATGTTATGCATATTAATGTTACAGCTACATGATTGTAGTAATATGCAGCTTTATAGGTTTAGCCATTGTAATGGTGTGAGGTAGGCAATACCATCCATTGCATACAGCTGCCCCCCCATCTCGAGCATATACAGTTCCATGAGTGGAGAGTTACAGGAAAACAAGGCCCATGGACATGTATGGTGCACCTTTTTGCTTAAAGTACACACAAGTTAGGAAACTGTGGACTTGTATGCCGTCAACGAGTGAATGCATTTTCCATCCTCCCCCACCCTCCCTCTGTCGCACAGTCACAGACCAGCAACTGTATCTTGAGTGTAGAAGCACAGGAAATCAATTTTATGGAAATTAGTAACATACATCCCTGTTAGTAGTAGGAGAAAGTTATGAGCTAATGTACCCCCCCAGTTGCAGATGAGGTACTGTATTGTGAGTGCCTACTGTCAGTAAGAAAAGGTTTGTGATATTAATGTTACAGCTTCATGATAAAGTAACACACAAATTGGAACAGTAAATTGTTGCATGGCATCAGGTAGGGAATGCCCCCCGTCACACAGATCAGGTTGCATATCCTCTCCCCCGCACAGCATGTACTGATTCCGGAATGCAGAGTGAGATTAAAACAAGGTACATAGGCATCAATGGTGCAGCTTTGTGGTTGTAGGGACATACAAATTAGGGAAGTGTGGACTTTCATGATGCTAACCAGTGAATGTCCCCCCACATCACAAAGACACAGTGGGAACTGTATCTTGACAGGATACCCAGAAAGAATAAATGGTTTAGTCATTAATGGGATACATCTGTTTGTGGGAGTTCACAACTTTTGCATTTAAGAGTCGGGTGGTGTCAGGTAGCTAATGTCTCCCCCCCCACACACCACACAAAAGGTACTGTATTGTGAGTGCAGACCATCAGGAAAATGGAGGGTATGGATATTGATGTAACCATTTTATGATGAAATAATGCAAAGTAAGAACAGTTAATTATTACATAACATCAGCTAGGCAATGGCCACCTCCCCACAAGTGGGCAATGCCTCATCTTCCCCCCTGGCACATAGTTTATCCATAGTGGAGAATCACAGGAAAAGAAGGGCCATAGCCATTAATGGTACACTTCTGTGGTTGTAGAGCACACAAATTAGGAATGTGTGTACTTGTATGGTGTCAGCCAGGGAATGCCCCACACCCTACAGCCACACATACATACAGTCAGGAAATGCCCCACGCCCTACAGCCAGACATACATACAGCAGGAAGTCTATCTTGAGTGGATAGGTACAGGAAATAAAGGATATGGATGTTAATAGTGTACATGTCTGTTTCTAGGAGGACACATGTTATGGCATTAAGGGGTTGCATGTCATCAGCTAGGTTATATCCTCCCCCCCATTGTGTCTGCAAAGGAGATACTGCATCATGACTGCAGACCACAGGTAAACAAAGGTTATGGATATTGATGGTACAGTTCTATGGTTGCAGTACCGTAATAGTTGGGATAGTTGGAAATTGCATGTCATCAGGGAGGCAATGCCCCCCTCCCAGCACCAGACCAGGTTCTGCATGTTTAGTCTAGACTTAGTGGGAAAGAAAGGCTATGGATATGAACAACTCAGCTGCGTGATTGCACTAACGTACTAGTTGGGACAGTTAGGAGTTCTATGGTGTTACCTAGTCAATGTACCACCCCCCCCTGCTAGGACAGGTAGTGCATTATGAGTGGGAAGTTGCTGTGAAAGCTAGTAAATAGATATAAATTGTGTTCCTGTATGGTTGCAGGTACACATAGCTTGCATAGTTAGGAGTTGTACGGTATCAGCTAGGCAATGCCCCGCATCCCCAGAGCAGGAACTGGATGCTCAGTGGAGGCGCGCAAGAAAAATAGACTATGGGTATAAACGGTACAGCTTCATGATTGCAGTAACACAGTAGTCAGGACAGTTAATAGTTGCATGGCATGAGGCAGTCAATGGCCCCGCCCAAAAAAACAGACACTGTGGAGAATTAGATAAAAAAAGGCAATGGATATAACTGTTACATCTGTATTATTGCCGTAAAATACTATGTGTAACAGTTAGTAGTTGCATGTTGTCAGCTAGGCAGTGCCCCCAGCCCACCACCCAAGAGATGAGGTGCAGATCTACTGTTCACCTGTAATTACTGTGTTAACAAATACTATGAAACAAAATCAACTGATACTGTTGCCAGTAGTCTGACGTTTGTGTCACTTTATGTTACTAGACTTATGTTCAGCACTGGTGCCAGGCTCCTGCTTCACCTGCGGCCGTGATGTTGCTCCAGTCTCCCCAACCACTGTAAGACAAAGAAATAGATTCTTAAATAGATGCGGGGATTTTACTTTTGTTACTATTACTCTGATTGTATCGATTTGGTTTTACGTACACCTTTGCTTTTCCTTTCTCATGTGTGCAAATGTGTGCATCACTGTTTGCGTTCATGTTACTGCTTGTGTTTCATTCTTTTAACCATTTTCATCTGCACTTTTGTTCCACTTAGTGTTGTAGTCAGCATTACTGTCTGACAAAAGATCATGTTGTGGCACCTAGGTGGAAGCTTATGCTTGCGTATTGTTACGTAGAGTATGTGCACTCCCCCATTAAAAATAAATGGCACAATGTTCACTGTATTCTGACTTGAGACTGATAGTAAAACAAAGGTTATGGGTCTATATGATTCAGCCCTATCTCTGGAGCACATACTCATTGAAAGAGTAAGGACTTGTATAGTATCAGCTAAATAATGACACTATTTCTCCCCCACCCAGGGCAGATAATGCATCCTGAGTGGAGAGTCAGAGTTAAAGAAAGTACAGCTACAGTGATGCTGTACCTCTGTGGTTGCAGTTAGGGTGAAATTTAAACTGTTAAGAGGTAGATGGCAGGAGACAAGCAACCCTCCCCCCCCCACTGCGTCACTGTATATGAGAAACTGAATTGAGATTGCATACTATAAGTAAAACAATGGTTATGGACATCAAAGTGACAGGTTCATGACTGAGTAAGACACAAGTTGGAACACTTAGCTGTTGCATGACATGAGGCAGGCAATGTGCCACCTCTCCTGATAAGGTTTTTAATAGTAACTGTACAGTGATAGGTAAAGAAAGTATATGGAGATGAATGGTGTGCCTCCCTGGTTATAAGAATACATAAATTAGTAGAGTAAGTAGTTGCATGCAATCAGCTAGGCAATCCATCTCCCTACCCGTTGTTCAAAGAGGATGTTTTGTACTGAATGGAGACTTTTGGTAAGAGTGAGGCTATGAATATGAACAGTACACAGTTTTATTGTACTGACACACAAACTACACATCTTTGGGGGGTGCGTAGCATTATCTAGGGATTTTCCAGTTACATGTTTGCCAACTGTACGCTGACTGGACACATAGTGTTAATTTAAGTCAATGGATATCAGTATGATCTCAAGAGGAAACTTAGTGTTCTTAGCTGTTGTATGACATTAATCAGGTACTGTCACGTGCCCCCCCACCCCCACACACACAGACAGAATGAACATATCCCAACTTGAGAGTCAGATATGAAAATTTCATGTAAAATGATTTTCTATGTAATGGTGACAAAGTCAGTATGGCTATACCTGTGCCAAATAGTTATCTGTTGACTATTGCACAACTAAAACTCTCTTTTGTGAGAAGATACTTACTTGTTCTGTATAGAATTCTTTCTCAGTGATTAGTACAGTGTCACATATTTGTCCTTACTTATACATTTGACGCACGATGTGTCTTGGTTGGAAAACCACAGGAAAACTAGTGACATCAACAATTACAAAACAACTTGCTGATTGTAGAGGTACATATGCTTGAACAATTAGTACCTTTATGTGGTCAGCAAAGGTACGTGCTGTGATGATACACAAGGAATTTCTGCTTTGCCAGTGTACAGTATGAACAAAACTAGTAGGCTACATAGCAATGTAACAGCAGCTCAGTGGTTGCACAGCATCAAAAGTGCGATGGACATCCAGTAGTGACAGTAAGTATAATTAATAATTTTTGTAGAATGTTCTTACCTTCTGACTCAACAATGATGACACTGTCAGTCTGAATGGTCAGCCTCTACAGCCTCTGGTTTGGCTGGCACTACCTTGCTTCATGGTGGGGGATGTCTCTGATGATCTATAAATGAGAGATAGTAATGATTTTAATTGGCTGTGGTATATGTGTGTTTGCTTATTTTAAAGACATTTATTTGAACAATTATAGTCTAGTCAGCCAGTTAAGATACACCTAGATGAGGTGCTGTATAATGATTTAGTATAAAAAAAAATGTCATGGATTTAAATGTTACAACCAGATGATAGCAGTAAGATACTATCTATGGCAGTCAACCACTGCCACTCATCTACAATGGGTTGTGCATTGTGAGACAATACTCGCAGTAAATAAAGTTTAACAAAATAGATGGTACAGGTGAATGCTTTCAGTAACACTCTATTTAGGACAGCTATGATTTGATGGTGTTACTTAGTAAGTAGTGGGACCTGTGCACAACTGTAATACTGTTGTCAGGTAGTGCATTGTGAGTGAGCAGTGCCATGAAAAAAAAAAAAAACATCAATTAACCTTTGTGGTTCCACTGCCTGTACAGAGGTTAGGAGGATCTCGAGGCCGTCTGGCAATGTACCAACCTGTGGCTCGGCAGTGCATCAATAGTGAGAACCACAGAGAAACAAATAATGATGAAAATAACTTTTTAGATTTCACTGACTCATGTGTGACAGATTGTTTGGGATACAGGTAGCCTATGACCCCCCCAAAAGAAAAAGGACTACCGGTACGTTTTGTAGGCAATCAGATTCATAAATAAAGGCTATCATAATAAACAGTACAGTTATATAGTTAAGGCAACAGATGAGTTTGGGACAGTAACAACTTGTACAATGTCAGTGACTCACTGTCTCCACACACCTCCTGTGACATACTCCCCATGAGAAGGTATTATATTTTGAGAGCAGCTGACAGACAAAGAAAGTTAATAAATATTCATGTTACAGCTGCATTATTCTTGTTGATCGGTACTTGAGGAAGTTAGGAGTTGAATGGGTGTAATGTACTTAATGCTATGTGTTGTAAGATAGGTCGGACAGTGCATTGTGAGTAGAGGATCTCAGTGCTGAAAAACATGCATGTAGATCAATGGTTGAGTTATTGTATTGCAGGATTACATGACTTAAGGGTTTGAGGCTGCCACTTAGGCAATGCACCCACTGTGGTGACAGAAGAGGGTATGCATCCTCGCTGCTGACTGATTATGATACTAAGGGCATGGATAGCAATATAATATTAGCTTGATTTTAGGTAGATCAGAGTTATGATACTTAGGAGTTGATGGTATCAGCAAGTCTATATCCACACCCCCCCCACACACTCAAGACCAGGCAGTGCAGCTTTAATGGATAGCCTTTCTTATGCTGAGGCAATGTACGGAAATGGAGCATCACTGTGACTGTAGTCACACACAAATGGAAATAATTTCTAACAATGTGGATTACAAGAAAACATAATATTGTAGGAGTTTCAGCCTTAAAGCTGTCTGGTGTGGTGGGATCTTGTGACACGTCAGGTTGTTGATGCACTGAGGCTGTGGTCTTGTACCTAGCTGCCTGAGGTACTGTATCATGTTATTTAAGCAATAAAGCAGGGCCAACACTTATGTTTATGGTTAGTTAATCACATTCTAGAGGTCTACTGTGACACAAGGTGCTGCTGAGTGCCACATGCCCTAATCATTGATTCAGTGATCATTGACATCATGTATGGCAGTAGCCTTATTGCTATTACTATAAAAAATAATTTTTAAATAGTATAAAACCTTGGTCAGTTTATGGTTAAGTTTCATATGCATGTTAATGAAAGATTAACATTGGGCTGTTAGAATGTTTACAGCCAATCAGAAAGATCAATTTGTGATATTCTTTTTATAATTAACACAACAGTATGCTTCTTTTTTATTTCTGTGAAAGAAAATGTTGTGTTGAGTAACAGATAGTTTCTTTATTCACGGTGTGTTAGGCGCTCCCCCGCATTCAGCTTCCCTGCAACCTCCCACATCTCATAAGCAAGGTAGTACCAGCAAACGTCATTTTCTGGTATCTCCTCTTGATTTTTAAGGGTGTAAAAATGCTGGCGCAACTGCTTCCACTTCCTCTTACACATCATGGGATTTTGTTTTCACTGTTAGAACCATCCTCATGAAGTCGTGAGACGCGCCTCCACATCACATCCTGCTTTCTGTTATGTTCGGCATTAGAATGCAGGCATTCCCTCTGGCCTTGGGCTGCTCACCCAGGCTGCACACCTCCTTCATAGCCTACAGTCACATGCTCTTTTGTTTATTTCTTCAAAGCTGTAATCAATAGACGTAAAACAGTATGTTAGGAGCACTGTATTGGACATGTGCATTTTTCTTCCTTTGTATACATGTGATACTAAGGATGAACACATAGGTAAATATTTGTGATTATATGCTTATAATAACACACAGGCCAGGATTCACAGAAGGGATGCACCCAGGGCAATTCAGGTAGGGAGCCGATGTGCCTGGCACAACCCCGATGTGCCGGTGTATCCCTGATGTGCCGCATACCACTAGTAATGCTATATGGTGCACCTGGAGGGGCTGTGAGGGGGTGTGCCCATGCATACAAGGTGCACCCCCATTCACAGCCCAATCCTGTGGCGCAGTCATGGGTCAAGTCCGGGGATACGTCACAGAAACATAAGTCTAGAAAACTAGACTTATGTCGGTGGACACAAACAGGCAGGCTGCTGCACTGCAGGCAGCAGCATTGGTGCCCCCCCACCCTGGCAGTCCAGTGAACCTCCCCAGCCCCTGTATAATGCTGCCTCTGGCAGTAATAATGGCCATGGTACCCCCCCAAGCTCCTGTACAAAGCCGCTCCCAGTGGCATCAACAGTACTGATCCCCCTGCCCCAAGCCCCTTAAAGTGCTGCTTCCAGAAGCAGTAGTAGTATAGATGCCCCCCGAGCACCCATATGATGCTGCTCCTGGTGGCTGTAGTAACAATGATGCCCCCCCAGTGCTCGTACGATGCCTGGATGTGAATCGCATTTTTGGGCGCAGGGCATCCTGAGATGCCCTGCCCCAATGGGCTCACAGCCTGTCATGGGGATGCCCCAGAGCAGCCTGGGATGCTCTGGGGCATCATGGGCTTGGCGCACCTGTGCTAGTCACAGAGGGGATGTGCTGGGGGCATCTTCCTGTGCCTCCTCTGAGAATAGCCTGTTTTGCACTCAGTGCATCTCCCCTGCCCCGGGGAGCTGAGATGCAGTGGGTGAATCTTCTTTGTGAATCCTGCCCACAATGTTTAATGGTTGAGTAATCATTAGATGACATTGAGAAAAGAGTACTGTCTTTGTAATTCTGTGTTTCAGTATGTCTTACATGTATAGTGAAACAACATAGTGATACTTAAATACAACAGTTTACTAACTATGTCTGTATGCATGCCACTATTCTGAACATCTGCATTAATCTGAATTTCTGTAGTGGTATAACAGTGACATAGCATGGTTTTGTTTGTCTGTGTAATCAGTGCCGCTGTTCTATTATTTTACCAAGATTTTGTGCTCTTAAAAGAGCCCTTTTTTTTTACAATTGTTTCTGCTGTAACAGCCTGATATTTTTAGAGGACTGTGAGGATCCCATCTTGAAGGTCACCCAGGAAAAGGCAATTGCCAGCATGTGAGAAGTACACACCATCTGGCAGGTAGAGCCAATCATTACAATATTTAATTTCAGGGTGACGTACGGTGTGCAGCCCAGCCATACACAGGTATCCAGATATTTGGATGTTTGCCTTTCTGTAAGCTCTGTCAATCAGGTACATGTGCTGTTCTGCTTGCCAGACCCTACGCTCTGTAATATCAGAAAAAATTATCTTACAGGCAGGCAAGATATGCATAATGAAAGCAAGGTCCAATTTTGCTTCTGACTAATTCTATCCATCTTTTGGTGCCCAAATCATTCCCACCAAGATGGATCAGCAGTATGTCTGGCTGAGCTTGAGAACTCATAAGTCTGTGCATTGTTGGCATGAGATGCTCCCACCTCATGTCACCTCTACCAAACCACTTAACAGAGCAATTTGGAAGATGCAGGTCTGTGCCAAAATCACTCCTCTGAGCATACTCTGAAGTGTGCCTTACTATGCTGCTGCCCACTACCCACACGGTCCATCTGCTGTTTTCTGCCGCTCTTTGGTTTTAAACTGAGAAGTGGACCGGGAGCTACCAAAAAAAAATCAGTGTTTCTCCTGCAGTGGCTAGCCACAACTGAATGTGAAACTAAGATTTCCCTCTCAGCTTAAATATTTTTTGTGGGCTGTTCCAAAACACAATCATTTTACATGTTATTGGTTAATGATTTATCATAGCTAACCAATACAGTGGATGCACTGGCTATTATAACACTGAATGACTGTTCTTGCTGTCAACCAGAAGAGCAGGAAGATTTCTTGGTTGGAAAATACTACATTTTCATAGGCTACTTCAAGCAATTACTGATTCACAGAGGCATGTGATTGGTTGTGTCTCCTGTTATGATACACATGCCATGTGCTTTCTACCTCCATTTGCAGCTGTATATGTGTTAGTAAGTACTGATTGACACTCTGACTTTAAACTGTTCTAACTTTATTTACCAGCCTAATAGGTCAATTAGATTATCATAGTCAAATACAGTATTAAAAAATGCTTTGTGTAATACTATTTTTGTGCTGCTAATAGTTTTTATAATGCTAGAAAAATTGTTTAGAAAATGTGTTGTGCTTACACAGTGTGAAGCAGAGTGTTTCCTTCTTTTCTAAGATGGCTGCTATGTCCTTCTTCTTCACTGCTCTGTGGTTGTGAGTGGTTGCTTGATATGGCCTGATGAATGTACCGATACATTGGTTGAAGCATCTGTCAGTCAAATAGGCACCAGTCTGTGATTGGCTGAGTCTTAAAGGGGGTGTTTATCTATTTGATTTTGTGAAACTTTCATGCATGCGACACTATTATTCGACACTTTTGTACATTTGACACTACTTTGAGACACTATATTCGACACTTTCGTGCATTCGACATTGACTTTTGTGACAGTCTCATGCAAATGACACTATATTTTGTGAAAGTGTTGCATGTTCGACACTACTTTTAAAATATTTGTTAAAAAGAGTTATTATTAGGTAAAACAGTACTGTGAATGCTTCACATTGTGCCAATGCTTGATTTTTTACATTTTTAGATATTTATTATCATATTATTATTTAACATTTCTTCAGCAGCATTTGATAAGACTGTCTATTGCTTTACTGATCTTCACTTAGTACAGTAATTATCTCTACAATATTTAGTAGGTAGTAGTATTTACTGTTCTTTTATGACTTATGAATAGTGCATGATACTATGTAATGCTAGGAAAAAACAAAAGAGATCAATACCAGCTAATTTGTTTTCTCTATTTCCCATAAAGGTGTCTAATTCTTCTGTAAGATTGGTGTAGACAACTGTGAATTTGCAAACAGGGAAGATGCCTTCTAAACAGAGACAGTGGTCTATGCAGAGATGAAACAGGTATCATAGTAGTTCTCTGTTGCTTAAGAGTGATGTAAAACCCAAAACACAGTGATGGTAATTCAAGACATAAAATGATTCAGCATTCCAGTGAAGGCCACATAATTCAGAGCTTCATCACACCGAAGAAAAAGAACGTACTTGCTCAACAGCAAGGAAAGAATGTGTAGCTAAGCAACAGTTGTGCAGATCTGTGAGCTGAAAGGCTACTGTTGCAAAGACAAGCATTCATACATGTGGTAAGCAGTGTTATAAATTCGTAGCTGCTGATGCTTACCTGAGGAAGCAAAAGTATTTTCAATCACTAGCTTCTAAAGCTAAGATTGACAGATGTATTGCTGCTGTGATGAGACGTGAGTGCAAAAAATTAAAAAGTCATCTCAGTTTGATGAAATTGCACCTCAAAGTATGCACATTTGTTAATAGAGCAGTTTTGTTCTTCAATGTTTGTGGGGAAGAAGTCTCATGTACTTGAGCAGTTCGAGAAAATTGTGTATGACATAAAGATGAGGCAATGGTATCCTGTCTTGAGTCTGCATAATTTCTATGATGTTTACAGGGCAGTGGCTGCACACACAGCACTCAGAGGCATATTTCTGGAAGAGTCATATTACTCACAAAAAGGACAGCAACTTGTGCATTGATGAGTCCAGTAAAGTATGTAACGTGCTCAGTGTGTGTGATGACACTACAATGGAGTCAGATGATGAGTGTGAGGCAACTACTCAGCCTCGTAAATGTCACTGTCTCTCATGGACATGTGATGAGACTTGCTACCAGAGTCAATCATCATTTGACAAAGTTGAGTACTTTATCAAACTGTTTGTTATTACTGACCGTAAAGACAGGCATAAACTGTTTGACAGTATAGACCTTTGTGAGATCCGTCCACATACTGGAATTATGGGTCACTCGCTTGCATGCCTAGATAGTGGTGTTTGTGACAGCGTCTTTCACCACATGCGTATGCTGGGAGTGCATCAAGCAGGCATGCGGAACTTTGTGTATAGGGTCTATGAGGTTCATCGAGTTGTTGCTCAGTATACTCATCTGAAGGAGTTACTGCAGTCTGGTGACATGCATGGTGTCATGACATTTCTGAAACAGCTGCGACGTGTCAGCAGTGTGACAGATACTGTGATTGATCAGTCATCAATTGCTGATGGAAATTCTGTGTCTGTCTCAAAAAGTGATATTCTCAAGCAGTTTGGGAAATAAATTGCCAAATTAGTTGTCAAAGACAGAGAAATTTGACTGTGTATGTGTGTCATGTGATCACCTCTATTACGAAAAACAAATGGTCACAGTGAACCTGGAAACCTTGTCACTGTACAACGACATGTGGTTTCGACTGTCAGCATTTCTGCTGTTAAAGTGTGACTTTCAGTTAGACCCAATTACTGTTATTTGCAAGCACTGTTTCTCGAAAGTGAGGGCTAACATTCTGCCACCAAGGTCAGTCTTGAACAACATGGAGGCTCATGTTACACCAACTGAGATTGCCACATTGAATATGTTTGAACAGATTCTAATTCAGACTATGAAACCATTTCAAACTATTCTACATCTGAACACAAAGACATGGAACATTCCACAAAAAGAACTCATTAGATCTCTTAATGGTTCTGTTATGTATCTTCCACTTCCTCTGCAGGAAAATGTGGAGGTGATCTCTATTGAGAACACTTTGGTGATTCTTGTCAATGGTGTTCCACTAAGTCAAAGGTCATTTGGCAGGATGATGTCAATGTAGAGAAGGTTAAGTTTGCTGTTACTTATTTAAAGAGCAACAATCCCTTTTATGCAGACCTTGATATTGATCACATGACCAGTGTGTCTGTTGATCATGATCTGTTGGAAACCACAAAACCAATGATTGAGAAGTTCAATGTGCAGACAAATGATAATGTGTATGAACAGTACACAATGCACCACTGCATGGCAGAGATCCAGTAGGGACAACATTGATCTTTATTAAATAAAACAGGTGGAAGGTGAGCCTGTTAGCACCTGGGTGGCAACATTGAGGCACGCTGTTTCCAGATTTATTCCCAAAAAGGTCAGGTGGATGCCTAGATGAAAGAGCGTGTGTACAGGGTACTGAGTACTGTACTAGCCATGTGCTCAGTAAGGATACCAAATTCAGATATAACGTACAGTACCTGTTTCATCTCCTGTGGGACAGTGAGTTTAGCATACTGTCTGCGTCTATTGCACATACTATTCATCTCACAACTACACTTGATGGAATAACAGCTGCACAGTTCCTGGAGAAACTAAAGCAGAAGGATGAAAATGTGCAAGTGAATTTGTCTTCCATTCTGTCAAGTCTACGTGGCACCAAAGAATACTGGTATCACAGACACTCTGAGGTGATGACCATGCTGTGAGAGTATGGTCCAGCCACATGGTTTGTCATGCTCAGTTGTGTCTAGTATGCCTGGGATGAGGTCATAGAACTGTTGAAGTGGGCAAATTGTGATGTAGAGGGCATTTCATCATTGAATCTCAGAGAAATGTGCTCACTTGACCCTGTGTCTGTGATGAGGCATTTCCACAAGTGATTCCATGACATTCTAACTTTCATTTTGTCAAAGGACAATCTGCCTCTTGATATTGTGGAGCATTACTTCTGGAGGACGGAGTATCGGGCACAAGGCGCTCCTCATATTCACATGTTACTGTGGATTAAGGATGCTCCACGCATAGGTGAACATGAAGCAGTACAAGTGCTACCATTCATTAAGCAGTACATCACTTGCCACATTCCGGACAAGTATGACAGTCCTACAACTTGGAAGGTGGTGCAGAAGTTTCAACACCATATTTGTGCGAAATACTGCTGCTGGTAATGAAAACAAATCTGATTGGTACACAAGATGCTGTTTCAGATTCCCCAGATGTGTTTGTCAGGATGGTTGCATGAATGAACTTTTTTCAGCTAGTCGACACCACTTGAAGGCAAAATCAACCAAGAGGGTGTATGAGTTACCCAGAGAAGAGAATGAGGTTTACATCAATGACTACAACCCTACTCTTCTTCTAATGTGGCAAGCAAACAGAGATGCTCAGTTTTGTGGCTGACAACTCATTGGCTCTGGTTCGGTACGTCACTTCGTACATAACTAAACATGAACAGACTAGCTTGTAAGATCTTTGGGAAGATATTGCCAGTTCAAGCAAGTCACTGACATCTCAGTTGTGGTCACTGGGGTTGAAGACCCTATCACACAGAGAATGTGGTGCTTATGAGGCCGGCTATCACTTGATTGGTACACATTTGTATAGCAAATATGATGCTGTGCACTTTCTCAGTGTAAACTACAAAGAGAAGCGAAAATGTGTACTTATTCCTCATGCTGAGGTTGAGGAACTGGCTCTCAAAAGACCATTTTCAAGACAGATCTTGAAGAATAACTTCATTGACACGTACTACCCCCATAGACATGAAGACATGGATCAAATGTGTTTATTTGAGGTGGCTAAATGGTATGACTACAAGACAGATGTCTCACCTGATTGTACACATGACCTTTACAAGGTTAAAGGAGTGGATGGCTGTCTCATTAAGAGACATAAGCCTTGGATCATTGACCACTGTAAGTTACATTTAGGCACATCTGAGAGCAGAGAGCATTACTACTTTGCTCTCCTATTTCTATTTAGACCCTGGAGGAATGAATCTGAATTAAAAGGTGACTGTGATACATGCGAGGAAGAATTCAATCACAGTTATGAGACATTCAAAAGTGAATACTCAGACACATATATATAGAGGCTAGACACTGAGAAGGAGCAACTTGAGAAGGCACAGAAACTACTTGAAGAGGACACTCCCATCAGTTCACAGGACAATCGTGATCGAGAAGGACAAGGTATCCTTGGAGAACCTCTGCCTCTGAATGCCCCAGAAGTACTCATGTTGGAAGTGGAGAGTGCTTTGGAACATGGCACACACTGCAGTGTTGACCCAGCTGAGTTGAGAGAGAGAGACTCAATGAGCAGTAATGTGTGGTTCAGTCTGAGGTCACTGATGCTGTCGGGCATGGATTATTACATGAACACAAGAAATGTGACTGTCTTGACTACAAGCCACTGCTGATGTTTGTTAGTGGCTCAGCCAGCACAGGGAAGAGTTTCCTTATAGAGGCCATAATGGCATAAATACAGAACCTGACAGGGTCATCAATGTCTGTTGCTGTTAGTGCTCCCACTGGACTGGCTGCATACAACATTGGTGGAATCACGTTACACCGTCTCTTCATGTTGCCAGTGGAGCATGGCAAAGCAAGAGAGTATCGTAAGCTGTCATTTGAGGTAGAATCTCAGCTTTGTTCTATGTTTACTGAGCTGAAGTTACTCATCATTGATGGGATTAGTATGATCTCCAATGTAATATTTGCATGTATACACCTATGTCTACAGGAGATCTTGGGGACTGACTATGGAGATGCATTTGGTGGTAAAAGCATTGTTGTATTTGGAGACCTCTTACAGCTTGCACCAGTTAATGCGGAACATGTCTTTGCAGCTCTGACTGTCAAGCAGGCTAAGAATACACTATGCTGCATTGGAGGTTTTAACCTGTGGGAGTGATTTACCTATGTCGAGCTGCATCAGAACATGTGACAAAGTGGTGATCTGGCTTACAAGGCACTGTTGGATCAAGCTCGTACAGGTTCTCTGTCACCAGAACATGTTTCAATGTTACATGGTCAAAGAATCAGTATGGATACTACATCCATAGAAACAGCATGTGTTGTTTTCAGTGATGTGTACTCCACAGGCACACACATTGTGTGTCTTATGCCATGACTGAAGAAATGTGTTGAGTTCAACAGTGTCATGTTGCAGAGAGAGAATAAAGAGATTCTCACACTGCATGCTGCTGATACAGTTGATGGTGTCTTTCTAAGTTAGAAAATGGTGACTGAACAACTCTCTGAACTGAAGTCAGATGTTTCACGCACAGCTGACTGGAAGCTGTCCTTATAGTTAGTAAGAATTTATGTGTCATGCTACACCACAATCTTGATGTGGAGCGTGGCATGGTATATGGGCACCATGGCACATGGGTCACATCATTGAATTCATTCACAATGTTCAGAAAACATTTATTGAGACACTTCTTGTCCACTTTGACAACATGGAACACCTGTACAGATTGATCGTACCTGTGTTAAGTTCCAGGTATTTAAGGATATCTATGTGAACAGGAAACAGTTCCCAATATGTGTTGTGTATGCTGTTTCAATTCACAAGTCTCAGGGCTTGAGTTTGGATTCAGCAATGGTGGACATAGGGACAGACATTTTCAAAGATGGCATGAGCTACATCGCACTTTCATGCGTACGTAGTCTTTCTGGGTTGCACATCATAACACTTGCACCTCAGAAGATACGCACTGACAAGCAATGTATTGTCGAGTACAACAGATTGCGCACTCTATATCAGCCACAGATGTCTTAATACCACTACCTACGTGTGTGGTTGTCTCACATCCCACAGTCACAGTTACACCTGGCAACAAAAGAAAATGAGCTTCTACTACTGATTCAACTGTGCAGAGTGGTAAGAAGGTCACAATGTCAAATACAGATGCAGAACAGGCTGTCGGTCGGAAGTCAGTTGGTATGGCTGTTGTCCCAGTGTTTGATAACAGTACTAGAGTAAACTGCTATGCTAATTCAGCTATGCAAGTCTTTCTGCATGTGCCACACTTTGTGCAGGCAATATCTGCTTCACAAGACACTCCTTTATCAAAGGCATTGAAGCAGGCTGTCGATTTAGCTTCTGATCAAGCTAACAACATACAGTCACTTTCACCTCTATGACAGGTGTTGGGGACATATGATGGATGCAGTACATTTGCTGCTAACATGCAGCAAGGTGCCAGTGAGTTCATGATGGCAATCATAAACAGCTTGATGAAGAGGAGATTCCAATGCATCAGTATTTCACTGTGTCATATGTAACCAAATATGTATATATGTTATGGGTCATTCAGAGTGAGAAATCACAGAAGACATGCTTTGGGTTTCTCTGTTTGTGCCTCAGATTAAAAGTGTCAAGTGCTGGCAGCTATTTACAAATGCAGAAAGTGGTCACTTGTGTGTAAGTGTGGAGGTACATGTACTCAGTCCATCGTCCCAGGACTTCATCTCAATATCTTATGCTTGTATTGCATAGATTTGACTCTAATGGGCTCAGAGTTGACACACTTATCACTGATTTCACAGCTGGTAGAACTGTATTTAACCAAACAGTGTTTGACACTCATGTTGTGATCTAACACTATGGCCAGTCTGTACATTCTGGACATTACACTTTGTTTGTTAGGTACAGAACTGGCTGGGTTGACTGTGATGACTCAATAAGCTCTTTCAAACAGAGACTACCACGACACTAAAAAATGCATATGTGCTGATATTGAAGAATTACGACAATCTTCATGTGTCAGAGGAATAGTGTCACAACATGTGACATACTTGCTGTCCATTTTGTTACAGAGTGACTTCTGGTACATTATAATATTTTTTCTTACAGATGTACATTCATTACTACATTGATAACATATCACATGATTTAATAGCATATGCTTACTCAATGTGACGTACAAGATTGTTGTGTTGATCAGTGACACAGTGAAATTAGTTGCAGTGGCCTTTAATTGGCACCAGCTGTCTTCACAGTCACAAGAAAAACCACACTTATATGTCTAAGAAAGACTTTTTAATGTCAAATGAGATATTCCTCTCTGGTTGCCCTTTTCTGTCATTGTCTTTTCTTATGAGTATGTTGTATGCAGACATAACAAGTACTACTTGGCACACTTGCCAACTCTGTGCCTCTACTAAGGCACAATACTTGTCCATGTGCATTAAGATAACAGTGTTACATATCTGTTTGTAACAATTTGATTTTTCTTAACATTATTAGGATCTTTTATAACTAAAAGATACCCTGGTGTTTGTTCCAGTTCTGTGCCAGCAGTATTCAGCTGTCTTTTTTTTTTACATGATCGAATGACCTGTACTTAAGAGTACAATACTCAAACATTTGACATCACTCTGTACATGCTGAGTAGCATCAGATGTTCTCCGTGTTCCTTTTTTTATCCTCTTGTGTCTTCACTGAATACCACCATTTTGTGTTGCAACAGTGTATTACTATACCTGTTTTGTTGTCATACATCAGTATTGTATTTATGTATATATAATAGTTAATACAGCACTTAGTAATACTTTGTAAATCGTGACATTTACAGTAGCTGTGTTAATTGCCATATTAGTTGCTGTATTGCAGAAATAACTAATGTCTGACTGTTTTTAAGTATTACATTCAGAAGCATTTAAATGTTACTTGAATATATTTATTAGTATGACATAGACATGTTGTTGCACATATATAGTATATTGTAATTCCATATAGCCATAATAGATATCAAAGTTAAGTGTTGTACTAGATATTATTACTTCTATACAGGTTACATTTTTTGATTATAATATTATGAAATGTTGTATTCATAGCATTCTGGTAACAATTTCTTTTATGTAAGTAGAACATGTAACAGATCTAGGGCTTTACTAGTTTGTTAGTAATTTGATTATTTATTTGATACTTTTTACTGATATATATAGTCCCTGTTACCATGTGCTATTTGATTTAGTTGTGTGCTAAGTGAATAAAATGTATGTTTAGAATAGTTAACAATTGTACATCAGACACTTTCAATGATAAAAATTGAGTTGTTGTGTTCCTGATAATATTTTTGATTGCCTCTATTGAGGGGTCGGGTGGAAATTTTCAAAATGCAGTAACATAGTGATATGTCTTAACATGTATATGTATGTGTAAACATAAAATATTTAACTATTTCATGTTTTACAATAAGTTTCAGATGAATATTTTTCTAGAGAGGATTGTCTGTTTTTGCTGGTATTACTTTAACGGTTGCATCTGGTTTTTCGCCCAACCCAGGAACATTCACACTATCAGTCACACAATGACAACAACATCATAAATGTTCAATATGTGTAAGCAGTGTGCAGAGAAGCACTATGGTACATGTGTTTATATATTGTGTACTACTGTCACATCTTAGCCATTGACTATCTGTGAGACTGTTTTACATGTATCTCAAACATTGGTGAAAACATTTGAGTGTTTATTTTGTGAGACTGATTCTGTGCACCAATTGGATTTTTAATTCAGCCTTTTTCACAATTTTTATTTGGGCAGTAAAATCTTTTGTGAGCCTTATCTAGTTGTGTTGTGTCTTTAATTAAGCATTAAGTAATAGTGATAATATGTATGTTGCTGTTGGTGTATTGGTGCATCTAAACATAGCGTATTATGCTCATTAGTGCAGATTACGTCCTTTGCACTGTTTATCCGCTGTAGACCAATGTGGTGAACAGATTAATCTCCTATTCCATAGATTAAGCATAGTATTTTTACATCAAAGGTGCAGAATATGACCTATTGCTGTAGAAATAGTATCAGAGAGCTACATATTCAGACAAAGGTATCTATAGCTTGGTGAGTCTGTGTTGTGAAAATGGAGGCATGGTCTCAGCAACATATTCAAATTAATATGACATAATTATTTCTCAAAAAGACAGGAAATTAATCTCAAAAAACTCCATTTAATGCATCAGTTAGGGTTGTTCCACAGTGACAAAAGTGAGGAAATTCATTGTTAGGGTTGAAAACCCTAACTCAGCATTCCCCCCACCCCCAGCTCCACACACACACACACACACACACACACACACACACACACATATATGCACACCCACACACACATACACAAACACACACACACACATATGCAAGTGGGGGGCAGGACCAAGGCAACATAACCAATCACAGACAACCAGCAGCGGTGACAGAAATAACATACAACTGTCTAAACATACTACAAGACACATCCATCATCATGGGCCAACAACTGTTGCATTTGAACAGTCATGGGTGTACTGAGTGTCGTGCACATCTTCTATGGTCACATGTCACAACAATACTGTTACACATAGAATTTCTATGATATAGATTGTTTGTTCATGTTGCGATCATATAATGAGGTATCAACGTACAAGAAACTATAACATTGTGTGTTATGTAATGTGGACAAACACAGAAAAAAAAAGTATGAAACCCCTTAAATAACATGTATTGTTAAATAGACATTTGTTCAAATCAAAATGTGCTTGTTCACATTGAGACACGCATGTTGCATAAATAATTTCTTGTCACATATCTATTAATACATACAGTACTCAGTACTTGTGTGACAGTTCAGTTATTAGCAATTCAAAATAGTACGCTAAGTAAAGATTTTGTAATTTTACTGCCTTATGCAGAGCCACTGACAAAACTAGCAGTGCTTCAGATGGCTGATGATGTTGCCAGCCTATGATAATAGTCATATGACCGTGAATATGTGAAAATGCTTTGCATGATAGTTTCCACCATGGGCCATTATGATATTTTACAGTTTGTTACATACGTTTGCCATTGCTGTTTATGTGTTTTGGATTAGATAGCAGTGAGCAGCATAGTGTTGATTATTGCATTAAAATACATTATTTGCTACTGTTGGGGTGATATTAGGAGCCATTTACAGACATGAAACCCTGGTGCTAAGACTGTCTAATATTATTCATTCATAGGTACAGAGGTGTAAAAATGTTGTGTCTGACCACCACTAATACCACATAGGTAGTAATGTGTATACAAACATTAACATGTGCTAACAGTTACAGAGTCAGAGCAAGGCAAAAAGACTGAACTAGTGACATAGCATACTTTGGGTGACATAGTGTCATATAGAACTGTAAAGGTTCAAATAATAGTGGATATTTTTTTAGTAGATAATACTGTACTGCTCCAATTTTGTTTCTCATAGGATGGTAAGAGCAGTGCCTTGTTAGACACACAAAAGTGTCTTAAACTGATCTCCGCTACTATGTGCTCATGAAGATAGATGTCCGAACACTGATGCTTTGAATACCATAGTAGCAGCAATATATCAAACAGTGGAGGCACACAATTTGCTATTTAAAATGACAAAGTTTTAACAACTAAACTATTGTATAGTATTACCATGTGAGTTATCAAGTCTGAGATTTACACACTGATGTTATATTCTACAATGTAAGGTGATTGTACAGTACTGCTGTGCAGAGAATATTATATGACACAGGATTGTCTTATTCCAGGGTAACATCAGGAGGCATTAGCAGTCAACAAAGGGCTGTAACACTAGTGCCAGATATTGGCATGTTATTACGGTGATGATTATCAACACACTGTTATTGAGAAGATATACAAAATTTATTAGATACAAAAAATGTATACTGTAATACAGTAACAACTGATGGGAAAAATGCATGCTGAGGATAAACTCACTTGGATGCCAGCAGAACTTGCACACTTGTTGGCCCATGATGATGGATGTGTCTTGTAGTACGTTTAGACAGTTGTAAGTTATTTCTGTCACCTGCTGCTGGTTGTCTGTGATTGGTCATGTTGCCTTGGTTCTGCCCCCTACTTGCTTATGTGTGTGTGTGTTTGTGTGGAGCAGGGGGTGGGGGAAATGCAGAGTTAGGGTTTTCAACCCTAACAACGAATTTCCTCACTTTTGTCACTGTGGAACAACCTTAACTGATGCATTAAACAGATTTTTTGTACAGTGATAGGTAAAGAAAGTATATGGAGATGAATGGTGCCTCCCTGGTTATAAGAATACATAAATTAGTAGAGTAAGTAGTTGCATCATCAATCTAGACAATCCATCTCCTACCCGTTGTTCAAAGAGGATGTTTTGTACTGAATGGAGACTTTGGCAAGAGTGAGGCTATGAATATGAACAGTACACAGTTTTATTGTACTGACAACACAAACTACACATCTTTGGGTGCATAGCATTATCTAGGGATTTTCCAGTTACATGTTTGCCAACTGTACGCTGACTGGACACATAGTGTTAATTTAAGTCAATGGATATCAGTATGATCTCAAGGAGGAAACTTAGTGTTCTTAGCTGTTGTATGATACTAATCAGGTACTGTCACTGTACCCCCCACCCCCACACACAGACAGAATGGAATGATATCCCAACTTGAGAGTCAGATATGAAAAATTTCATGTAAATGATTTTCTATGTAATGGTGACAAAGTCAGTATGGCTATACCTGTGCTAAATAGTTATCTGTTGACTATTGCACAACTAAAACTCTCTTTTGTGAGAAGATACTTACTTGTTCTGTATAGAATTCTTTCTCAGTGATTAGTACAGTGTCACATATTTGTCCTTACTTATACATTTGACGCACGATGTGTCTTGGTTGGAAAACCACAGGAAAACTAGTGACATCAACAATTACAAAACAACTTGCTGATTGTAGAGGTACATATGCTTGAACAATTAGTACCTTTATGTGGTCAGCAAAGGTACGTCATGTGATGATACACAAGGAATTTCTGCTTTGCCAGTGTACAGTATGAACAAAACTAGTAGGCTACATAGCAATGTAACAGCAGCTCAGTGGTTGCACAGCATCAAAGTAGATGGACATCCAGTAGTGACAGTAAGTATAATTAATAATTTTGTAGAATGTTCTTACCTTCTGACTCAACAATGATGACACTGTCAGTCTGAATGGTCAGCCTCTACAGCCTCTGGTTTGGCTGGCACTACCTTGCTTCATGGTGGGGGATGTCTCTGATGATCTATAAATGAGAGATAGTAATGATTTAATTGGCTATGGTATATGTGTTTGCTTATTTTCAAAGACATATTTATTTGAACAATTATAGTCTAGTCAGCCAGTTAAGATACACTAGATGAGGTGCTGTATAATGATTTAGTATAAAAAAAAATGTCATGGATTTAAATGTTACAACCAGATGATAGCAGTAAGATACTATCTATGGCAGTCAACCACTGCCACTCATCTACAATGGGTTGTGCATTGTGAGACAATACTCACAGTAAATAAAGTTTAACAAAATAGATGGTACAGGTGAATGCTTTCAGTAACACTCTATTTAGGACAGCTATGATTTGATGGTGTTACTTAGTAAGTAGTGGGACCTGTGCACAACTGTAATACTGTTGTCAGGTAGTGCATTGTGAGTGAGCAGTGCCATGAAGAAAAAAAAAAACATCAATTAACCTTTGTGGTTCCACTGCCTGTACAGAGGTTAGGAGTGATCTGGCGTCAGTCTGGCAATGTACCAACCTGTGGCTCGGGCAGTGCATCAATAGTGGAGAACCACAGAGAAACAACAATGATGAAAATAACTTTTTAGATTTCACTGACTGCGGTGACAGATTGTTTGGGATACAGGTAGCCTATGACCCCCCCCAAAAGAAAAAGGACTACCGTTACGTCTGTAGGCAATCAGATTCAAATAAAGGCTATCATAATAAACAGTACAGTTATATAGTTAAGGCAACAGATGAGTTTGGGACAGTAACAACTTGTACAATGTCAGTGACTCACTGTCTCCACACCTCCTGTGACATACTCCCCATGAGAAGGTATTGTATTTTTAGAGCAGCTGCACAGACAAAGAAAGTTAATAAATATTCATGTTACAGCTGCATTATTCTTGTTGATCGGTACTTGAGGAAGTTAGGAGTTGAATGGTGTAATGTACTTAATGCTATGTGTTGTAAGATAGGTCAGACAGTGCATTGTGAGTAGAGGATCTCAGTTGAAAAACATGCATGTAGATCAATGGTTAAAGTTATTGTATTGCAGGATTACATGACTTAAGAGTTTGAGGCTGCCACTTAGGCAATGCACCCACTGTGGTGACAGAAGAGGGTATGCATCCTCGCTGCTGACTGATTATGATACTAAGAGGCATGGATAGCAATATAATATTAGCTGTTTTAGGTAGATCAGAGTTATGATACTTAGGAGTTGATGGTATCAACAAGAGTCATATCCACACCCCCACACACTCAAGACCAGGCAGTGCAGCTTTAATGGATAGCCTTTCTTATGCTGAGGCAATGTTACGAAATGGAGCATCACTGTGACTGTAGTCACACACAAATGGAAATAATTTCTAACAATGTGGATTACAAGAAAACATAATATTGTAGGAGTTTCAGCCTTAAAGCTGTCTGGTGTGGTGGGATCTTGTGACACGTCAGGTTGTTGATGCACTGAGGCTGTGGTCTTGTACCTAGCTGCCTGAGGTACTGTATCATGTTATTTAAGCAATAAAGCAGGGCCAACACTTATGTTTATGGTTAGTTAATCACATTCTAGAGGTCTACTGTGACACAAGGTGCTGCTGAGTGCCACATGCCCCTAATCATTGATTCAGTGATCATTGACATCATGTATGGCAGTGCCTTATTGCTATTACTATAAAAAAAATGTTTATAAATAGTATAAAACCTTGGTCAGTTTATGGCTAAGCTCTACATGCATGTTAATGAAAGATTAACATTGGGCTGTTAGAATGTTTACAGCCAATCAGAAAGATCAATTTGTGATATTCTTTTTATAATTAACACAACAGTATGCTTTTTTTTTTCTGTGAAAGAAAATGTTGTGTTGAGTAACAGATAGTTTCTTTATTCACGGTGTGTTAGGCGCTCCCCCGCATTCAGCTTCCCTGCAACCTCCCACATCTCATAAGCAAGGTAGTACCAGCAAACGTCATTTTCTGGTATCTCCTCTTGATTTTTAAGGGTGTAAAAATGCTGGCGCAACTGCTTCCACTTCCTCTTACACATCATGGGATTTTGGTTTTTCACTGTTAGAACCATCCTCATGAAGTCGTAGACGCGCCTCCACATCACATCCTGCTTTCTGTTAGTGCTCCGCATTAGAATGCAGGCATTCCCTCTGGCCTGGGCTGCCTCAACCAGGCTGCACACCTCCTTCATAGCCCACAGTCACATGCTCTTTGTTTATTTCTTCAAAGCTGTAATCAATAGACGTAAAACAGTATGTTAGAGCACTGTATTGTGACATGTGCATTTTTTCTTCTTTGTATACATGTGATACTAAGGATGAACACACAGGTAAATATTTGTGATTATATGCTTATAATAACACACAGGCCAGGATTCACAGAAGGGATGCACCCAGGGCAATTCAGGTAGGGAGCCGATGTGCCTGGCACAACCCCGATGTGCCGGTGTATCCCTGATGTGCCGCATACCACTAGTAATGCTATGGTGCACTGGAGGGCTGTGAGGGTGTGCCCATGCACATGAGTGCAACCCCATTCACAGCCCAATCCTGTGGCGCAGTCACGGGTCAAGTCCGAGGACGTGCTACAGAAACATAAGTCTAGAAACTAGACTTATGTCGGTGGACACAACAGGCAGGTTGCTGCACTGCAGGCAGCAGCATTGTGCCCCCCCACCCTGGCAGTCCAGTGAACCTCCCAGCCCTGTATAATGCTGCCTCTGGCAGTAATAATGGCCATGGTACCCCTCTCAAGCTCCTGTATAAAGCCGCCCCGTGGCATCAACAGTACTGATCCCCCTGCCCCAAGCCCCTAAAGTGCTGCTTCCAGAAGCAGTAGTATAGATGCCCCCGAGCACCCATATGATGCTGCTCCTGGTGGCTGTAGTAACAATGATGCCCCCAGTGCTCGTACGATGCCTGGATGAATCGCATTTGGGCGCAGGGCATCCTGAGATGCCCTGCCCCAATGGGCGCTCAGCCTGTCATGGGGATGCCCCAGAGCAGCCTGGGATGCTCTGAGGGCATCTGGGCCGCGCACCTGTGCTAGTCACAGAGGGATGTGCTGGGGGCATCTTCTGTGCCTCCTCTGAGAATAGCCTGTTTTGCACTCAGTGCATCTCCCTGCCCCGGGAGCTGAGATGCAGTGGGTGAATCTTCTTAATGAATCCTGCCCACAATGTTTAATGGTTGAGTAATCATTAGATGACATTGAGAAAGAGTACTGTCTTTGTAATTCTGTGTTTCAGTATGTCTTACATGCATAGTGAAACAAATATAGTGATAATTAAATACAACAGTTTACTAACTATGTCTGTATGCATGCCACTATTCTGAACATCTGCATTAATCTGAATTCCTCTAGTGGTATAACAGTGACATAGCATGGTTTTGTTTGTCTGTGTAATCAGTGCCGCTTGTTCTATTATTTTACCAAGATTTTGTGCTCTTAAAAGAGCCCTTTTTTTACAATTGTTTCTGCTGCTAACAGCCTGATATTTTTAGAGGACTGTGAGGATCCCATCTTGAAGGTCACCCAGGAAAGGCAACGCCATACGTGAGGCGAAGTACACACCATCTGGCAGGTGAGCCAATCATTACAATATTAAATTTCAGGGTGACGATGTGTGTGCAGCCCAGCCATACACAGGTATCCAGATATTTGGATGTTTGTCTTTCTGTAAGCTCTGTCAATCAGGTATATGTGCTGTTCTGCTTGCCAGACCCTCACGCTCTGTAATACTCAAAAAAATTATCTTACAGGCAGGCAAGATATCATAATGAAAGCAAGGTCCACTTTGCTTCTGACTAATTCTATCCATCTTTTGGTGCCCAAATCATTCTACCAAGATGGATCAGCAGTATGTCTGGCTGAGCTTGAGAACTCATAAGTCTGAGCATTGTTGGCATGAGATGCTCCCACTCATGTCACCTCTACCAAACCACTTAACAGAGCAATTTGGAAGATGCAGGTCTGTGCCAAAATCACCCTCTGAGCATACTCTGAAGTGTGCCTTTACTATGCTGCTGCCCACTACCCACACGGTCCATCTGCTGTTTCTGCACGCTTTGGTTTTAAACTGGAAGTGGACCGAGCTAACAAAAAAAAATCAGTGTTTTCTCCTGCAGTGGCTAGCCACAACTGAATGTGAAACTAAGATTTCCTCTCAGCTTAAATATTTTTTGTGGGCTGTTCCAAACACAATCATTTATACATGTTATTGGTTAATGATTTATCATAGCTAACCAATACAGTGGATGCACTGGCTATTATAACACTGAATGACTGTTCTTGCTGTCAAACCAGAAGAGCAGGAAGATTTCTTAGAAAATACTACATTTTCATAGGCTACTTCAAGCAATTACTGATTCACAGAGGCATGTGATTGGTTGTGTCTCCTGTTATGACACATGCCATGTGCTTTCTACCTCCATTTGCAGCTGCTATATGTAGTAAGTACTGATTGACACTCTGACTTTAAACTGTTCTAACTTTATTTACCAGCCTAATAGGTCAATTAGATTATCATAGTCAAATCAGTATTAAAAAATGCTTTGTGTAATACTATTTTTGTGCTGCTAATAGTTTTTATAATGCTAGAAAAATTGTTTAGAAAATGTGTTGTGCTTACACAGTGTGAAGCAGAGTGTTTCCTTCTTTTCTAAGATGGCTGCTATGTCCTTCTTCTTCACTGCTCTGTGGTTGTGAGTGGTTGCTTGATATGGCCTGATGAATGTACCGATACATTGGTTGAAGCATCTGTCAGTCAAATAGGCACCAGTCTGTGATTATTGAAGTCTTAAAGGGGTGTTTATCTATTTGATTTTGTGAAACTTTCATGCATACGAACACTATTATTAAACACTTTTGTACATTTGACACTACTTTGAGACACTATATTAGACACTTTCGTGCATTCGACATTGACTTTGTGACAGTCTCATGCAAATGACACTATATTTTGTGAAAGTGTTGCATGTTCGACACTACTTTTAAAATATTTGTTAAAAAGAGTTATTATTAGGTAAAACAGTACTGTGAATGCTTCACATTGTGCCAATGCTTGATTTTTTACATTTTTAGATATTTATTATCATATTATTATTTAACATTTCTTCAGCAGCATTTGATAAGACTGTCTATTGCTTTACTGATCTTCACTTAGTACAGTAATTATCTCTACAATATTTAGTAGGTAGTAGTATTTACTGTTCTTTATGACTTATGAATAGTGCATGATACTATGTAATGCTAGGAAAAAAAAAAGAGATCAATACCAGCTAATTTGTTTTCTATTTCCCATAAAGGTCTCTAATTCTTCTGTAAGATTGGTGTAGACAACTGTGAATTTGCAAACAGGGAAGATGCCTTCTAAACAGAGACAGTGGTCTATGCAGAGATGAAACAGGTATCATAGTAGTTCTCTGTTGCTTAAGAGTGATGTAAAACCCAAAACACAGTGATGGTAATTCAAGACATAAAATGATTCAGCATTCCAGTGAAGGCCACATAATTCAGAGCTTCATCACACCGCAGAAAAAGAACCTACTTGCTCAACAGCAAGGAAAGAATGTGTAGCTAAGCAACAGTTGTGCAGATCTGTGAGCTGAAAGGCTACTGTTGCAAAGACAAAGCATTCATACATGTGGTAAGCAGTGTTATAAATTCGTAGCTGCTGATGCTTACCTGAGGAAGCAAAAGTATTTTCAATCACTAGCTTCTAAAGCTAAGATTGACAGATGTATTGCTGCTGTGATGAGACGTGAGTGCAAAAAATTAAAAAGTCATCTCAGTTTGATGAAATTGCACCTCAAAGTATGCACATTTGTTAATAGAGCAGTTTTTGTTCTTCAATGTTTGTGGGGGAAGAAGTCTCATGTACTTGAGCAGTTCAGAAAAATTGTGTATGACATAAAGATGAGGCTACAATGGTATCCTGTCTTGAGTCTGCATAATTTCTATGATGTTTTCACAGGGCAGTGGCTGCACACACAGCACTCAGAGGCATATTTCTGGAAGGAGTCATATTACTCACAAAAAAAGGACAGCAACTTGTGCATTGATGAGTCCAGTAAAGTATGTAACGTGCTCAGTGTGTGTGATGACACTACAATGGAGTCAGATGATGAGTGTGAGGCAACTACTCAGCCTCGTAAATGTCACTGTCTCTCATGGACATGTGATGAGACTTGCTACCAGAGTCAATCATCATTTGACAAAGTTGAGTACTTTATCAAACTGTTTGTTATTACTGACCGTAAAGACAGGCATAAACTGTTTGACAGTATAGACCTTTGTGAGATCCGTCCACATACTGGAATTATGGGTCACTCGCCAGCATGCCTAGATAGTGGTTTGTGACAGCTCTTCACCACATGCGTATGCTGGAGTGCATCAAGCAGGCATGCGGAACTTTGTGTGTATAGGGTCTATGAGGTTCATCGAGTTGTTGCTCAGTATACTCATCTGAAGGATTACTGCAGTCTGGTGACATGCATGGTGTCATGACATTTCTGAAACAGCTACGACGTGTCAGCAGTGTGACAGATACTGTGATTGATCAGTCATCAATTGCTGATGGAAATTCTGTGTCTGTCTCAAAAAGTGATATTCTCAAGCAGTTTAGAAATAAATTGTCAAATTAGTTGTCAAAGACAGAGAAATTTGACTGTGTGTGTTGTGATCACTCTATTACGAAAAACAAATGGTCACAGTGAACCTGGAAACCTTGTCACCGTACAACGACATGTGGTTTCGACTGTCAGCATTTCTGCTGTTAAAGTGTGACTTTCAGTTAGACCCAATTACTGTTATTTGCAAGCACTGTTTCTCGAAAGTGAGGGCTAACATTCTGCCACCAAGGTCAGTCTTGAACAACATGGAGGCTCATGTTACACCAACTGAGATTGCCACATTGAATATGTTTGAACAGATTCTAATTCAGACTATGAAACCATTTCAAACTATTCTACATCTGAACACAAAGACATGGAACATTCCACAAAAAGAACTCATTAGATCTCTTAATGGTTCTGTTATGTATCTTCCACTTCCTCTGCAGGAAAATGTGGAGGTGATCTCTATTGAGAACACTTTGGTGATTCTTGTCAATGGTGTTCCACTAAGTCAAAGGTCATTTGGCAGGATGATGTCAATGTAGAGAAGGTTAAGTTTGCTGTTACTTATTTAAAGAGCAACAATCCCTTTTATGCAGACCTTGATATTGATCACATGACCAGTGTGTCTGTTGATCATGATCTGTTGGAAACCACAAAACCAATGATTGAGAAGTTCAATGTGCAGACAAATGATAATGTGTATGAACAGTACACAATGCACCCACTGCATGGCAGAGATCCAGTAGGGGACAACATTGATCTTTATTAAATAAAACAGGTGGAAGGTGAGCCTGTTAGCACCTGGGTGGCAACATTGGAGGCACGCTGTTTCCCAGATTTATTCCCAAAAAGGTCAGGTGGATGCCTAGATGAAAGAGAGTGTGTACAGGGTACTGAGTACTGTACTAGCCATGTGCTCAGTAAGGATACCAAATTCAGATATAACGTACAGTACCTGTTTCATCTCCTGTGGGACAGTGAGTTTAGCATACTGTCTGCGCTCATTGCACATACTATTCATCTCACAACCACACTTGATGGAATAACAGCTGCACAGTTCCTGAGAAACTAAAGCAGAAGGATGAAAATGTGCAAGTGAATTTGTCTTCCATTCTGTCAAGTCTCGTGGCACCAAAGAATACTGGTATCACAGACACTCTGAGGTGATGACCATGCTGTGAGAGTATGGTCCAGCCACATGGTTTGTCATGCTCAGTTGTGTCTAGTATGCCTGGGATGAGGTCATAGAACTGTTGAAGTGGCAAATTGTGATGTAGAGGCATTTCATCATTGAATCTCAGAAATGTGCCCACTTGACCCTGTGTCTGTGATGAGGCATTTCCCAAGTGATTCCATGACATTCTAACTTTCATTTTGTCAAAGGACAATCTGCCTCTTGATATTGTGGAGCATTACTTCTGGAGGACGGAGTATCGGGCACAAGGCGCTCCTCATATTCACATGTTACTGTGGATTAAGGATGCTCCACGCATAGGTGAACATGAAGCAGTACAAGTGCTACCATTCATTAAGCAGTACATCACTTGCCACATTCCGGACAAGTATGACAGTCCTACAACTTGGAAGGTGGTGCAGAAGTTTCAACACCATATTTGTGCGAAATACTGCTGCTGGGTAATGAAAAACAAATCTGATTGGTACACAAGATGCTGTTTCAGATTCCCCAGATGTGTTTGTCAGGATGGTTGCATGAATGAACTTTTTTCAGCTAGTCGACACCACTTGAAGGCAAAATCAACCAAGAGGGTGTATGAGTTACCCAGAGAAGAGAATGAGGTTTACATCAATGACTACAACCCTACTCTTCTTCTAATGTGGCAAGCAAACAGAGATGCTCAGTTTGTGGCTGACAACTCATTGGCTCTGGTTCGGTACGTCACTTAGTACATAACTAAACATGAACAGACTAGCTTATAAGATCTTTGGGAAGATATTGCCCAGTTCAAGCAAGTCACTGACATCTCAGTTGTGGTCACTGGGGTTGAAGCCCTATCACACAGAGAATGTGGTGCTTATGAGGCCAGCTATCACTTGATTGGTACACATTTGTATAGCAAATATGATGCTGTGCACTTTCTCAGTGTAAACTACAAAGAGAAGCGAAAATTGTACTTATTCCTCATGCTGAGGTTGAGGAACTGGCTCTCAAAAGACCATTTTCAAGACAGATCTTGAAGAATAACTTCATTGACACGCTACTACCCCATAGACATGAAGACATGGATCAAATGTGTTTATTTGAGGTGGCTAAATGGTATGACTACAAGACAGATGTCTCACCTGATTGTACATACCTTTACAAGGTTAAAGGAGGGATGGCTGTCTCATTAAGAGACATAAGCCTGGATCATTGACCACTGTAAGTTACATTTAGGCACATCTGAGAGCAGGAGCATTACTACTTTGCTCTCCTATTTCTATTTAGACCCTGGAGGAATGAATCTGAATTAAAAGGTGACTGTGATACATGCGAGGAAGAATTCAATCACAGTTATGAGACATTCAAAAGTGAATACTCAGACACATATATATAGAGGCTAGACACTGAGAAGGAGCAACTTGAGAAGGCACAGAAACTACTTGAAGAGGACACTCCCATCAGTTCACAGGACAATCGTGATCGAGAAGGACAAGGTATCCTTGGAGAACCTCTGCCTCTGAATGCCCCAGAAGTACTCATGTTGGAAGTGGAGAGTGCTTTGGAACATGGCACACACTGCAGTGTTGACCCAGCTGAGTTGAGAGAGAGACTCAATGAGCGTAATGTGTGGTTCAGTCTGAGGTCACTGATGCTGTCGGGCATGGATTATTACATGAACACAAGAAATGTGACTGTCTTGACTACAAGCCACTGCTGATGTTTGTTAGTGGCTCAGCCAGCACAGGGAAGAGTTTCCTTTATAGAGGCCATAATGGCATAAATACAGAACCTGACAGGGTCATCAATGTCTGTTGCTGTTAGTGCTCCCACTGGACTGGCTGCATACAACATTGGTGGAATCACGTTACACCGTCTCTTCATGTTGCCAGTGGAGCATGGCAAAGCAAGAGAGTATCGTAAGCTGTCATTTGAGGTAGAATCTCAGCTTTGTTCTATGTTTACTGAGCTGAAGTTACTCATCATTGATGGGATTAGTATGATCTCCAATGTAATATTTGCATGTATACACCTATGTCTACAGGAGATCTTGGGGACTGACTATGGAGATGCATTTGGTGGTAAAAGCATTGTTGTATTTGGAGACCTCTTACAGCTTGCACCAGTTAATGCGGAACATGTCTTTGCAGCTCTGACTGTCAAGCAGGCTAAGAATACACTATGCTGCATTGGAGGTTTTAACCTGTGGGAGTGATTTACCTATGTCGAGCTGCATCAGAACATGTGACAAAGTGGTGATCTGGCTTACAAGGCACTGTTGGATCAAGCTCGTACAGGTTCTCTGTCACCAGAACATGTTTCAATGTTACATGGTCAAAGAATCAGTATGGATACTACATCCATAGAAACAGCATGTGTTGTTTTCAGTGATGTGTACTCCACAGGCACACACATTGTGTGTCTTATGCCATGACTGAAGAAATGTGTTGAGTTCAACAGTGTCATGTTGCAGAGAGAGAGAATAAAGAGATTCTCACACTGCATGCTGCTGATACAGTTGATGGTGTCTTTCTAAGTTAGAAAATGGTGACTGAACAACTCTCTGAACTGAAGTCAGATGTTTCACGCACAGCTGACTGGAAGCTGTCCTTATAGTTAGTAAGAATTTATGTGTCATGCTACACCACAATCTTGATGTGGAGCGTGGCATGGTATATGGGCACCATGGCACATGGGTCACATCATTGAATTCATTCACAATGTTCAGAAAACATTTATTGAGACACTTCTTGTCCACTTTGACAACATGGAACACCTGTACAGATTGATCGTACCTGTGTTAAGTTCCAGGTATTTAAGGATATCTATGTGAACAGGAAACAGTTCCCAATATGTGTTGTGTATGCTGTTTCAATTCACAAGTCTCAGGGCTTGAGTTTGGATTCAGCAATGGTGGACATAGGGACAGACATTTTCAAAGATGGCATGAGCTACATCGCACTTTCATGCGTACGTAGTCTTTCTGGGTTGCACATCATAACACTTGCACCTCAGAAGATACGCACTGACAAGCAATGTATTGTCGAGTACAACAGATTGCGCACTCTATATCAGCCACAGATGTCTTAATACCACTACCTCACGTGTGTGGTTGTCTCACATCCACAGTCACAGTTACACCTGGCAACAAAGAAAATGAGCTTCTACTACTGATTCAACTGTGCAGAGTGGTAAGAAGGTCACAATGTCAAATACAGATGCAGAACAGGCTGTCGGTCGGAAGTCAGTTGGTATGGCTGTTGTCCCAGTGTTTGATAACAGTACTAGAGTAAACTATAGCTAATTCAGCTATGCAAAGTCTTTCTGCATGTGCCACACTTTGTGCAGGCAATATCTGCTTCACAAGACACTCCTTTATCAAAGGCATTGAAGCAGGCTGTCGATTTAGCTTCTGATCAAGCTAACAACATACAGTCACTTTCACCTCTATGACAGGTGTTGGGGACATATGATGGATGCAGTACATTTGCTGCTAACATGCAGCAAGGTGCCAGTGAGTTCATGATGGCAATCATAAACAGCTTGGATGAAGAGGAGATTCCAATGCATCAGTATTTCACTGTGTCATATGTAACCAAATATGTATATGTGTTATGGGTCATTCAGAGTGAGAAATCACAGAAGACATGCTTTGGGTTTCTCTGTTTGTGCCTCAGATTAAAAGTGTCAGGTGCTGGCAGCTATTTACAAATGCAGAAAGTGGTCACTTGTGTGTAAGGTGTGGAGGTACATGTACTCAGTCCATACGTCCCAGGACTTCATCTCAATATCTTATGCTTGTATTGCATAGATTTGACTCTAATGGGCTCAGAGTTGACACACCTATCACTGATTTCACAGCTGGTAGAACTGTATTTAACCAAACAGTGTTTGACACTCATGTTGTGATCTAACACTATGGCCAGTCTGTACATTCTGGACATTACACTTGTTTGTTGCGGTACAGAACTGGCTGGGTTGACTGTGATGACTCAACAAGCTCTTTCAAACAGAGACTACCACGACACTTTAAAAAATGCATATGTGCTGATATTGAAGAATTACGACAATCTTCATGTGTCAGAGGAATAGTGTCACAACATGTGACATACTTTGCTGTCCATTTTGTTACAGAGTGACTTCTGGTACATTATAATATTTTTTCTTACAGATGTACATTCATTACTACATTGATAACATATCACATGATTTAATAGCATATGCTTACTCAATGTGACGTACAAGATTGTTGTGTTGATCAGTGACACAGTGAAATTAGTTGCAGTGGCCTTTAATTGGCACCAGCTGTCTTCACAGTCACAAGAAAAACCACACTTATATGTCTAAGAAAGACTTTTTAATGTCAAATGAGATATTCTCTCTGGTTGCCCTTTTCTGTCATTGTCTTTTCTTATGAGTATGTTGTATGCAGACATAACAAGTACTACTTGGCACACTTGCCAACTCTGTGCCTCTACTAAGGCACAATACTTGTCCATGTGCATTAAGATAACAGTGTTACATATCTGTTTGTAACAATTTGATTTTTCTTAACATTATTAGGATCTTTTATAACTAAAGATACCCTGGTGTTTGTTCCAGTTCTGTGCCAGCAGTATTCAGCTGTCTTTTTTTTTACATGATCGAATGACCTGTACTTAAGAGTACAATACTCAAACATTTGACATCACTCTGTACATGCTGAGTAGCATCAGATGTTCTCCGTGTTCCTTTTTTTATCCTCTTGTGTCTTCACTGAATACCACCATTTTGTGTTGCAACAGTGTATTACTATACCTGTTTTGTTGTCATACATCAGTATTGTATTTATGTATATATAATAGTTAATACAGCACTTAGTAATACTTTGTAACCGTGACATTTACAGTAGCTGTGTTAATTGCCATATTAGTTGCTGTATTGCAGAAATAACTAATGTCTGACTGTTTTTAAGTATTACATTCAGAAGCATTTAAATGTTACTTGAATATATTTATTAGTATGACATAGACATGTAGTTGCACATATATAGTATATTGTAATTCCATATAGCCATAATAGATATCAAAGTTAAGTGTTGTACTAGATATTATTACTTCTATATAGGTTACATTTTTTGATTATAATATTATGAAATGTTGTATTCATAGCATTCTGGTAACAATTTCTTTTATGTAAGTAGAACATGTAACAGATCTAGGGCTTTACTAGTTTGTTAGTAATTTGATTATTTATTTGATACTTTTTACTGATATATATAGTCCCTGTTACCATGTGCTATTTAGTTGTGTGCTAAGTGAATAAAATGTATGTTTAGAATAGTTAACAATTGTACATCAGACACTTTCAATGATAAAAATTGAGTTGTTGTGTTCCTGATAATATTTTTGATTGCCTCTATTGAGGGGTCGGGTGGAAATTTTCAAAATGCAGTAACATAGTGATATGTCTTAACATGTATATGTATGTGTAAACATAAAATATTTAACTATTTCATGTTTTACAATAAGTTTCAGATGAATATTTTTCTAGAGAGGATTGTCTGTTTTTGCTGGTATTACTTTAACGGTTGCATCTGGTTTTTCGCCCACCCCAGGAACATTCACACTATCAGTCACACAATGACAACAACATCATAAATGTTCAATATGTGTAAGCAGTGTGCAGAGAGCACTATGGTACATGTGTTTATATATTGTGTACTACTGTCACATCTTAGCCATTGACTATCTGTGAGACTGTTTTACACATGTATCTCAAACATTGGTGAAAACATTTGAGTGTTTATTTTGTGAGACTGATTCTGTGCACCAATTGGATTTTTAATTCAGCCTTTTTCACAATTTTTATTTGGGCAGTAAAATCTTTTGTGAGCCTTATCTAGTTGTGTTGTGTCTTTAATTAAGCATTAAGTAATAGTGATAATATGTATGTTGCTGTTGGTGTATTGGTGCATCTAAACATAGCGTATTATGCTCATTAGTGCAGATTACGTCCTTTGCACTGTTTATCCGCTGTAGACCAATGTGGTGAACAGATTAATCTCCTATTCCATAGATTAAGCATAGTATTTTTACATCAAAGGTGCAGAATATGACCTATTGCTGTAGAAATAGTATCAGAGAGCTACATATTCAGACAAAGGTATCTATAGCTTGGTGAGTCTGTGTTGTGAAAATGGAGGCATGGTCTCAGCAACATATTCAAATTAATATGACATAATTATTTCTCAAAAAGACAGGAAATTAATCTCAAAAAACTCCATTTAATGCATCAGTTAGGGTTGTTCCACAGTGACAAAAGTGAGGAAATTCATTGTTAGGGTTGAAAACCCTAACTCAGCATTCCCCCCACCCCCAGCTCCACACACACACACACACACACACACACACACACACACATATATGCACACCCACACACACACATACACAAACACACACACACACACATATGCAAGTGGGGGGCAGGACCAAGGCAACATAACCAATCACAGACAACCAGCAGCGGGTGACAGAAATAACATACAACTGTCTAAACATACTACAAGACACATCCATCATCATGGGCCAACAACTGTTGCATTTGAACAGTCATGGGTGTACTGAGTGTCTGCACATCTTCTATGGTCACATGTCACAACAATACTGTTACACATAGAATTTCTATGATATAGATTGTTTGTTCATGTTCGATCATATAATGAGGTATCAACGTACAAGAAACTATAACATTGTGTGTTATGTAATGTGGACAAACACAGAAAAAAAAAGTATGAAACCCCTTAAATAACATGTATTGTTAAATAGACATTTGTTCAAATCAAAATGTGCTTGTTCACATTGAGACACGCATGTTGCATAAATAATTTCTTGTCACATATCTATTAATACATACAGTACTCAGTACTTGTGTGACAGTTCAGTTATTAGCAATTCAAAATAGTACGCTAAGTAAAGATTTTGTAATTTTACTGCCTTATGCAGAGCCACTGACAAAACTAGCAGTGCTTCAGATGGCTGATGATGTTGCCAGCCTATGATAATAGTCATATGACCGTGAATATGTGAAAATGCTTTGCATGATAGTTTCCACCATGGGCCATTATGATATTTTACAGTTTGTTACATACGTTTGCCATTGCTGTTTATGTGTTTTGGATTAGATAGCAGTGAGCAGCATAGTGTTGATTATTGCATTAAAATACATTATTTGCTACTGTTGGGGTGATATTAGGAGCCATTTACAGACATGAAACCCTGGTGCTAAGACTGTCTAATATTATTCATTCATAGGTACAGAGGTGTAAAATGTTGTGTCTGACCACCACTAATACCACATAGGTAGTAAGTGTATACAAACATTAACATGTGCTAACAGTTACAGAGTCAGAGCAAGGCAAAAGACTGAACTAGTGACATAGCATACTTTGGGTGACATAGTGTCATATAGAACTGTAAAGGTTCAAATAATAGTGGATATTTTTAGTAGATAATACTGTACTGCTCCAATTTTGTTTCTCATAGGATGGTAAGAGCAGTGCCTTGTTAGACACACAAAAGTGTCTTAAACTGATCTCCGCTACTATGTGCTCATGAAGATAGATGTCCGAACACTGATGCTTTGAATACCATAGTAGCAGCAATATATCAAACAGTGGAGGCACACAATTTGCTATTTAAAATGACAAAGTTTTAACAACTAAACTATTGTATAGTATTACCATGTGAGTTATCAAGTCTGAGATTTACACACTGATGTTATATTCTACAATGTAAGGTGATTGTACAGTACTGCTGTGCAGAGAATATTATATGACACAGGATTGTCTTATTCCAGGGTAACATCAGGAGGCATTAGCAGTCAACAAAGGGCTGTAACACTAGTGCCAGATATTGGCATGTTATTACGGTGATGATTATCAACACACTGTTATTGAGAAGATATACAAAATTTATTAGATACAAAAAATGTATACTGTAATACAGTAACAACTGATGGGAAAAATGCATGCTGAGGATAAACTCACTTGGATGCCAGCAGAACTTGCACACTTGTTGGCCCATGATGATGGATGTGTCTTGTAGTACGTTTAGACAGTTGTAAGTTATTTCTGTCACCTGCTGCTGGTTGTCTGTGATTGGTCATGTTGCCTTGGTTCTGCCCCCTACTTGCTTATGTGTGTGTGTGTTTGTGTGGAGCAGGGGTTGGGGGAAATGCAGAGTTAGGGTTTTCAACCCTAACAACGAATTTCCTCACTTTTGTCACTGTGGAACAACCTTAACTGATGCATTAAACAGATTTTTTTTTTGCCATGAATATATATATATTCCTACTTTTGTCACTTTGTCCCTAACTGGTGCATATATATATATATATATATATATATATATATTAGCCCAGATTTTCAACTACGCCATTCTGAGGTGCAAGCCCCTGCGCTGCTCAAAATAGTTGTGCAGGGGTGGCCGAGGTGATATTCAAAGGAGTTGCGCTGTTGACGCCTCGAATATCACCCCAGCCACAACACTTGCGCTATGGCGCAGTGGAATCTCCGCGCCACCGCAAGTTGCCAGAGTTGAGCATTAAACTGCGTGCGCGAAGTACCATTGCGCCATGCTCAAATTTCCGATATTCAAAAGGTGACATGCAATGGGGCCATAATTTATGCAAGGTGCAGGGGGGGCCATTTGCATCTATTTATGGCCCCATTTGCATGCCATTTGCATGTAGGTGCGCCGATCCCCAAGACTTGCTCCTGGCCACCCTGCCAGGCAGCAGCTGTCAGGGACCGATGCACAATGCAGCCCGATCGCGGGCATCACAGTTACATGAAACCCCCACACATATCCCACAGCCTGATCGCGGGCAGTACAGGTACATGAAACCCCCCCACACATATCCCACAGCCGATCGCAGGCAGTACAGGTACATGAAACCCCCACATATCCCACAGCCTGATCGCGGGCAGTACAGGTACATGAAACCCCCACACATATCCCACAGCCCGATTGGGCAGTACAGATACATGAACCCCCCACACACATATCCCAGCCCGATCATGGGCAGAACATGATGAACTCCCCCAGTGCCGATGTCGCTGAGGGCAGAATGTCACATCACAACCCCCAAACATCTTCCTGGTGTCTGTGTCCCCCCACCCACCCATGAAGCCCCTCACCCGCTCCCCGCGGCTGGTGGCGACAGCATCCCACCTCCACCTGCCGCACCGCCCGCCTGCCGACTGACTGTCGGTGGGGCTGCCGCCATTGGTGCAGGCCTACAGCCAATGGGCGTCAGCCCGGCCCGTACATGACAGTCCAGATTTGTGAATGATGTTCATTCACAACCTGACTGTCATGCGGTATAGGCTGCACGCCCATTGGCTGCCTGCACCAAGCGGCAGCGCACTGACAGTCAGTCGGCGGGCGGCGGGGCGGCAGGGTGGTGGATGCTGTCGCCCGCCAGCTGCGGGGAGCGGTGGAGGGGCTCTCATGGGTGGGTGGGGACACTAGACACCAGGGAGATGTTTGGGGGTTGTGATGTGACATTCTGCCCGCGATCGGGCTTTACGGTCCACTGGACCACCAGGGAGATATTTGGCTGGGGGAGGGTTACATTCTGCCCACCATCGGGCACTGGGGGGTTCACATGCCCCTGCCCGTGATCGGGCCTGGGATATGTGTGTGGGGGTTCATGTACCCGTACTGCCACGCATCGGGCTTCGGGAGATGTGTGGGTGGGGGGTTGTTTTACGCTCTGCCCGTGGATCGAGCTGGTGGGGGCACAGGACTGAGTTGGGGCCAGCCAGTGGTGGCAGCTGCTGTGTTGCTCCCGCAATACAGCAGCTCACCTGTGGGTGGCCCTCAACTTGATCCTTTTTTGGCTCAAGGTTGTGCAGGCGCAGGTTGGTTGCGATGACAACTCTGCACAACCCGACTGAACTGGGCTGCGCAGGTTATGCATGGTTCCTCCCTCCTGTTGAGCATGCATTCATTTGCATTGCTCTTTTGCACAAACTGTTGTCAGTGGCGTAACTGCCTCCTGCTGAATATCGCAGAATGGCGCATTTTTGGACTTGCGCATGCGCAACCCTGTTGCGCATGGCACAACCCTTTTGAATATCTGGGCCAATATGTATATATATCTTTGTTAATGCACCAGTTAGGGTCAAAGTGATGAAAGTATGAAAATGTGATATTAGGGTTTCCAGCCCTAGCAACCCACCCCCATCCTGTACACAGCAACAGGGAAAACCATTAAGATTTTACATCTTTTGAGTCTTTGCAAATCAGGTGTGTGCTGTACCCTGGGGTTGCCCACCCTAACGCTTACCTTATTCCATCAGTAAATAAGCTGAAATATGTAGAATATATAAGAATGGGGTGAGCCTTAGGGCTGACAACCCCAAGGTACAGCCCACACCTGATTTGCAAAGATTCAGAAGAGGTGAAATCGTAATGAATTTTCCTGTTTCTCCCTGCAGGGGGGGTGGATATTAGGGTTAGGAACCCTAGCACCACATTTCCCTACTTTTGTTGCTTTAACCCTAATTGGTGTATTAATAAGGTTTTTTGCAATGAATTTCCTTACTTTTTGATATAGTATAACCACATTCTCATTCATGCAGGTCCCTTCCATCCCTGCATGGATGCATACATCCATGTTGGTGTGGAAGCACATGGTACTCTGGGCTCTACACTTCCATTTGTGCCAAAAACCAATTTATTTGCTTAGCTGTATGGTTATTCAACTTCAAATGTTATCCTATGGGAATCTTCATGTTTTACTTTTTTTATATGTCCCTACATTTTTTTGGGTCAGGTATTATGTCTTACTCTTGTAGTACTCATTAAGATATTTCTTTTGATTTAGAAATTGTCCTTTAACTCCAAATATTGAGGAAGTTATGGCTTGTTGAAGTAGTCCAAAATCTTTTTGCATATGAATGAATCCTTTTTTCATATGAATTGAAGGACCCATATGAAAAAGGATTCCTTCATATGAAAAAAGAATTGGCAAAAACACTAAGACCAAAATCTTTTTTCATATGAGGGCATCCTTTTTCATAGGAACAAAAAAAATACTCAAAAAGATTCCTTCATATGAAAAATGAATTTGGACTTAGGTTCTTTTTTTCCTATTTTTTTTGTATGAAGGGATCCTTTTTCATTGTTCATACGAAAAAGGACACTTTCATAAGAAAATAAATTAATCAAAAAAAATTCCAAATTCTTTTTTTGTATGAAGAGATCCTTTATCGTATGGCCAAATTCCTTTTTCATATGGCCATATGAAAAAAGAAAGTGCTTTATGCTTTTCCTCCATTTTCCTAGAGAGTCTCAGGACCCTGGTAGTCACAGCAGTGCATGCACATGGAGGCACACACTTACTCTGGGTACTGTCTCGGCCCCTTCTGCCTTACCCCTGGCTATTGCTGGGCCCCCCATAGCCCAAACTGCCATCCATCCTCCACCCAGTGGAAGCTAAGAGCCAGGGGAATCCCTTATTACTCCCTGGGAGAGGAGATCACCATGCAGTAGCTCAATCCTGCTACTTGCCCTCCCCCCACCGAGCCTTGACAACCCAAGCTCATTCCCAAACCCGGTTCACCAGCATGGTGCAAGGTATGACACCCAGCGCCTCAACCCTCAGTGCCACCAGGCTGGCAATGAAAAAGGATTAAAAAAAAAAATATTTCAAGGTCATTTTTCTAAGAACTAGGTGCAGAATCCACCTAACGGAGTCCCGATGAGCAAGATACATATATTGATGTGTGTCCAAGATGTCATCAAGATGGCAGCCACATAAATAAGGATTTTTTGTTGACAGAAAAGGATTACCCCATATGAAAAAGGATCCTTTTTCGTGTGGACCAAATTCTAATAGGGTAATGTATCTAGTAAATTGTATACGTAGAACCTTTTTTTCTAAAAATGGGTCAGTATTGTTACCTTTGTATATGGCATATGTAAGACCCCTCCTTGATTTTTGTTCAGCGGTGTGGAGCCCATGCTTAAAGAAAGATAAAAATAGGGTGGAGATGCCTCAGAGAGCACTCATTAAACAAATTTTGGGATTGAGAAATCTATCATATGGAGCAAGATTAAATAAATTATGATTATGGACTTTGGAGTTCTGGAGAGTTAGAGAACACTTGTTGTTGTTATATAGAATCTTGAAGGAAGATGAATTGCAGAAGGATATGGATTTGAAAATATAAAGAATCTGCATATTTCTTAAGGGGTACCCTGCAAAATTAATCTATAGAAATATAGTTTCAAGCCTAGGACTATTAGAGAATGGAATAGATTACCAGAAGAAATGAGTCTTTCAAGACAAGATTGGATCTTCATTTGTTAGTTGGCCACTTGGGTGGCCTCCACTGAAAGGTGGGGGTAGTATATATGGGCTTATGCCTTCTGTTGTCTTATCACCCTAGTATGAAACCTAGTATTCCAAGTAGCTATCCGAAAGACCATACTGACCATGCTCAGAACCATTTTTTTTTAATTTAATAACTTTAGAATGGATTAATATTTTTTCACCAAACCATGGAAAGGCACAGTTGTGTCCCAGGCTCCTCCTACCCTGAAAATGTCAGACCAAAATTCCAAACCATCTGAGCGCTAGGCAATGACAAAAAAAAACAGCAAACAATACAGAATTATTTTCACTATCCACATCTCAGAATCTGTGAATCCAACTGGAAAGACATTTGGCACATCAAGAGATCTACCCCCTGAGACCTCACATGTAAAATTTCATGTAAGTCCTTTGAACAGTTGTGAAGCCATTAAAGTGAAAAGTTTGAGGTTTAACATAGAAACCCCTGCACAACCCTAACAATAGTGGTGCTACTGTGCCACTGTAGTATAATGTCTGTCTATCTGTCTACCTATTTATCTATCTATTGGATATGCAATTGGGGCAAATTAAATAAATGATTTATGTGGGCAAGAGCAGTGCCTAAGGTAACATCATGAGTGGCGTAAGCCACGAATGAGATGTCCATGGCCAAACTGTTAAAGTACACATACATCATTTATTTAAGAAGTTCCCCATTGCATATTCCATTTATGTAATAGGGCAGTAATTTTTCATGTGGTTTTGATTTATTCTTATTTAATGTTGGTTTTGTTTCTAACAAAAGGAAGGGAATTTATCTGTGTTCTGCTGCATCTTATTCTGCAGTTCAGGGCTGGCTGCTTGGGTCTGTCGTGTGGTTGTTAGGGAAGAGATGTCCTTATATCTATAGCATGAACTTCTATTGGTTGACAGTCATGTTTGGGAGGGATTTTCAAAAGGAAAAAAAAATTGTGGTTGTATTTCTTGTTAGCATGGAGCCACATTAGATTTTGTGTATAATTTAAAATATCTGGTTGAGCTTGTGTTTCATTATGTGTGTGTAATTTAAAATATCTGATCGAGTCTACATTTGTTGTATATCTGGTTGATCCTGCATCTATGGGGATTTCTGTGAGGGATCGTGCAGCATTTTATCTGGTTGATCCTGCATTCAGAGGTTTATGCGGTGGAGAGGAGTTTGATCTATTGTTCAGGGAGTCACTGTGTGAAGAATGAGTACTGCAGTTCACTAATCATTTTTCCAAAACCAAAGCAGATTAGTGCTTAACTATAGTGCTCATTCTTTACACCTCAGCTCCATCAGCAACAGCTCCTGCTCCACTCTACCACACAAATCACTGAATGCAGGATCAACCAGATAAAATGCCACACGATCACTCACAGAACTCCCCATACATGCAGTATCAACTAGATATGTAAAAAAAATGCAGGATCAACTCGATACTGTAAAGTAAAAAAAATAATGTATTGGATCACTGTGGTTAGCATGCAAGAGGATTGTGCACATTAGTGAGGGCAATGTGAGAAGTTCTTAGCTTAGTGAGAGTATCAGTGAGGGAGCAAGGAAAGCAGAGCTCCATAACTGTACTGAATGCCCTTAAAAAATAATGTGTGTTTGTTTCAGGCTCAGTGGGATGTTGCTTTAATATTCTAAGATGTGTGTGGGGGAGGGAATGGAGTAAGGAAGAGGAGTGCCAATGTTAGGGTTGAAAATGAAAGGGAAAAAGAGAACAGGATTGCAGAAAACTAGTAATGAAGAAGCAGAAAATAAGATAGCAGAAAGTAGAAAAAGTCAAAAGTGAGTGGTTTGTCCAATCTTTGTTGCTGTTTAGTACTTGGGCAGGAAGAAAATACAGTCTGGAAGAAAAAAGTATGGCTTGGGGTTCTTACTAACAGAGTTGTGTGAAAGACACTGTCCTGTTCAAGTAGTGGTAGCAATGATACTAAAGGAAGTAGTGTCGGATGTGTGTGTGGGGGTTGATTGACAGCATTTATACAGCATATGCTATATAAATTATGGTTTCTAAAATTTGTACAATATACTGTATGTAAAAATAAATGGATTTATACAATGGCTTTTGTGTCCATGCATTTTTTTATTTTTTTTTACATTTCTTCTTCCCTCTGGTCATGGTCTGCGGTGCCTCTCTCAGGCATCCTGTCTGTTCCTGCCCACCTGAGGTCCTCTCAACCCTAAGCCTCCTCTCTCTCCCCCCTCCTGCAGCCAGTGCCCCTAGCTGAACCCCTCTGGGGTGGGGCCACCCTTCCTCATTGGGTACTCTTAGAGACAGACCCTGGCTGCAGGTGAGAGCCTGGGTGAAGGAACTGGAAGGCCAAGAGAGAGATGGATCCAGCTGTGTGTGTGGGGGTATGGTGCCATCACCTACCCTTGCAGGTCCAGGTTTTTCCTTTGTTCTGATGAGCACCCTGTCCTCCCTCCCCTTGTGTGGTGCACACATTGCAGTCATGGAGCACAGCAACCCTGCTGTCAGCCAGACTACTGTTTGTGCTGTCCACATTCTGCAGTGCCCTCGATCTCCACCGGGGGCTGCTGGAATGCCAGACAAACTCCATCCCTGTCCCCCAGGAGAGGAGAGGAGTGCAGCCCAGTGGGTGCTCGATCCTTGACCTCCCGTGCTGATCCTCGGTGCCCAAACTTGCTCCCAAACTCGGGTTGCTGGCATGGTGAGGTGTGGCATCCAGTGTCTCAACCCTCAGTGCCACTGGGCCAGCTGTGTCCATGCATATTGAATGAACTATATATATTATAGGGGTGTAGTAGTGACCCTACAGTTAGGGTAGAGTAGGGTGTTGAATGTTAAACCCCTAACTCTGCACTTTAATATCTTCACTCCCATTTAATGGAATTGCATCAAATTTTTCATGTACAGCCTGGATGGCAAGGTCTCTTAGTCTGGCAAGTTTCATTCCATTCGAATGTGTGGATTCTGAGATCTGGATAGTGCAAAAAGAGAAAAAATCTAATTTTGTTGCTGTTTTTCTTGCTCTCACCTACAGAACATTTTCAGTGTAGAAAGGGCTTGCCTTAGAATGGTGCCTTTCATTGGTTTGGTGAAAAACATGAATCCATTTTGAGATATAGAAATTTTGAATTTTGGTTCTGAGCATGCTCAGTAGGGTCTGTCAGATAGATGTTTGATACAAAAGGAGACTTTCTTGTGAAAGAAAGAAGAATCTTCTTTCGTGAGCTGAAATTCTTCTTTCACAATGAAAACAATCTTCTTTTATATGGCAACCATCTTGTTTCAGTTTTTTTCTTAAAAAAATGTGAAAACCCAGAACCCATAACAGTGGTGCCCTGGAAAGAAACAAACACATGATTCCAGCTAAATGGGGCCTATTTAGCTCAATTCTAGAGACTTTTTCTAAAAAACAGCCTTGAAATGTTGTCTGGGGACATCCCCAAAATCCTTATAGACACTTGCTACATGAGTCAAAATTCTTGTTTCCTAAGTCTTAAAAAGAAGATTTCTATATCATGAAAGATGGTGGATTTAGTGGGTTTTTTCCATTCTTCTTTCATGAACCAGCCTTTCATGATCACAAAACAACTCAAAAAAGAAGAATTCCATCTCATGAAACAACTATGGAAAAAAAACTAAGTCCACCATCTTCTTTCCTGAGCTGAGATCCTTCTTTCATGAGTTCTTTTGTGACTCATGAAAGAAGAAGATCAGATTACAAAAGAAGAGGGGAAACTTAGTTTTTTTTTCACAGTTCTTTCATGAGGTCACATGAAAGAACAATTTTTTTTGTGTGATCTCACGAAAGAACTGTCCATGACCAGTACCTTCCATCTATCTATCTATCTATCTATCTATCTATCTATCTATCTATCTATCTATCTACAGTGGCGTGAAAAAGTATTTGCCCCCTTCCTGATTTTCTCTATTATTGCATATTTGTCACACTGGATGTTTTCAGGTGTTTAGAGAAAATGTAATATTAGATAAAGGGAACCATGAGTGAACAAATAACACTTGTTTTTTTTTTATTTCACTTATTTAATGAAAAAAAGTTAACCAACACCAACTGGCACTGTGTGAAAAAGTAATTGTCCCCTTACACTTAATAACTGGTTACACCACACTTAGCTGCAATGACTGCAACCAAACACTTCCTATAATTCAATATCAGTCTTTCACATCACTGTGGAGGAATTTTAACCCACTCTTCCTCGCAGAACTGCTTTAATTCAGTAACATTTGGTAGGTTTTCGAGCATGAACTGCTCGTTTCAGGTCCTGCCACAGCATCTCTATTGGGTTTAAGTCTGGACTTTGACCAGGCCACTCCAAAACTTTAATTTTACTTCTTTTTAGCCATTCTGATGTGGACTTGCTTTTGTGTTTTGGATCATTGTCTTGCTGCATGACCCAACTACGCTTCAGTTTCAGCTGATGGAAGGATGACTGGACATTCTCATAAGAATTTTCTGGTACAGAGCAAATTCATGGTTCCTTTAATTATGGCAAGTCATCAGGTCCTTAGGCAGCAAGCATCCACACCATCACACTACCACCACCATGTTTGACTGTTGGTATGGTGTTCTTACTGTGGAATGCTGTGTTTGCTTTACGCGAGACATTATGGGATCCATGTTGTCCAAAAGTTCCACTTGGACTCATCTGTCCATAGAACATTTTCCCAAAAGGCTTGTGGATCATCCAGGTGCTTCTTGGCAAATGAGAGACAGAGCATTTATGTTCTTCTTGGTTAGCAGTGGTTTCCGCCTTGCTACTCTCACATGAAGCCCATTTTGCCCAGTCTCTTTCTGATTGTGAGTCATGAACACTGACCTTAGCTGAGGCAAGAGAAGCCTGCAGTTCTTTGGATGTTGTTTAGGATCCTTTGAGACTTCTTGGATGATTTTACACTGCGCCCTTGAGTAATTTTGGCAGGCCGCCCACTCCTGGAAGATTCATTACTGTTCCAAGTGTTCTCCATTTGGAGATTATGGCTCTCACTGTGGTTCGATGGAGTCCCAGAGCCTTAGAAATAGCTTTGTAACCCTTTCCAGACTGATAGGGGCAACACATTTTTCTGATCTTTTCAAGAACTTCCTTTGATCATGGCACAATGTGCTTGTTGAATCTTTGTGCTGGCAACGTGACTCTGATGGTAAGGGCCAAAATAAGTGAGGTTTATATTGAGCAGGGCTGGCTGTAATCAAGCCTGGCTGTGTTCAATCAGCTGACTCTAATTATCCCTTTAATTGGTTTGATTTAACTGGGGGCAATTACTTTTCACACAGTGCCAGTTGGTGTTGGTTAACTTTTTCATTAAATAAATAAAATAAGTAAAAAAAAAAGTGTTATTTGTTCACTCAGGTTCCCTTTATCTAATATTATATTTTGTCTAAAGACCTGAAAACATCCAGTGTGACAAATATGCAATAATAGAGAAAATCAGGAAGGGGGCAAATACTTTTTCACTCCACTGTATCTATCTATCTTTTCTCTTTTTATGTGGACCAGGGTGCCTACCCCCCCATGCTACTTCTATTGACCTTCTATGATCCCATCTTCCCCCTCAAAAAAGTTCTCACAGCTAACAACTTTCACTACTGGATTAGCCAACTCACCCAACTCCTTATTTTGAAAGAGGGCAAAGAGTGTGTTGCTGAGTCACCACAAGAAGCTGGGGCCTGGCTGTGTCAACATTGGCCAAATCTGGAGCTCAGGACTTCATCTCCCAGGAGCCTTTGGGATCCCAATGGAAAACCTAGCAGGTGCAATGACAGATTCAAGAAGACATCCTCCTAGGACCATAATTCCAGATGGAACAGTCCCCAGAGATAATCTTCCCCCACTGCACTAGCCTTGAGGGGGCCTAGACTTCAGCCTCCTGACCAAATCTCAGAAAAGAAGCAGTCAGACAACTCTCCTCCTGCTCAGGATTCTGAAGCTCCTCTTATAGTGGCCAGACCGCATGCAAGGTCGCACAGCCCTCAATTCACTGGTTCCTCTCCTGTAACTCTCTTGCCACTGGCCAAGCTTCCTAGATCTGAATCGGCGCTGTCTCACACACATGAAGTGGACCCACAAGATTCCTGCGACAAGATGGAGACATTGGTTACAGTGAACTGGGTGGACACAGCAGACTCAGATGAAGAAACCTGGGCATCGGATAGGGGCCTCATTCAACCCGGTACTAAGTCCTTTGCAGAGGCTGTGAGTGCCCCTCCCCAACTATGCAGAGACCTGGTCAACTGTGGGAATCACACCTAGGCTTCAGGTGAAGACCACCCTCACTACTTGTTTCAAAAAAGGACTCTGGCTGAGTGTTTTTTCTGATTTTATTTTCTCTCCCTTTAGCATATATCAGGTGATTACCTGTTGGTTGGCTACCCCACTTTTCTGTAGACCATGCACTTGAGGTTTTGCGTACGGCTTTGCCCTAGTATCTGTGGTCCTATCTCCCATAAATTGGGGTCCCTCTGAGTGCCACATCTTAGGTGGTGCGCGTTCTGGACCCAGGTTCTTTTCCCCTATACCTTAAGTTCTCTTGCATTGTGGATGGCTGGTTGGGTCCAGCACGGCTACGATGAGCTGACATGCTGCCATGGAATTACACCTCCCCACTAGGTGTCTCTTTTGGGGAGGTATGAGAAGTAGTTTATGTGTTGGTATAGTTGCACCTCTACCCTCTGTGGCATGGAGGGGATAGATGGCATGCCTCCCTGTTCTCAATATGCTTCTGACTACTCACTCCCCTCCTTTACTGGTTAGTTCATGGGGGCTGTGATTTTTGCTGCAGACATTACTTATGCATATCCTTCTTACTAGGTGCTTGCTCATGTCTACCCTATTTCAAGGTTAACCTGTTACACTGGTAGCGCTTGGACCCCCTTCCCCTGACCTGGTATGGTGTGTCCTCTCCCTCACCCTCTTACTTCCCTTCTGGGTGTCGGGGGTTAGTTGGGCTATTCTGCTACTCCTGTTTTAATTAGGGTTCTGTGTGTGTAATCCTGATCCTTTAAGTCCAGGCTGGGCTGGGTGATATTATTTGGCTGGATCTTAATTAGTACCTGTACTCCTCCATTTGAAACAATCAAGTCAGCATGTCTAGAGACCCCTTGGTGGTACCCCTCACTTGCTTAACTCGACGCCATTAGTGTTACCTTGATCCTTAATTACTGGTTCTCCCAGAAGCATAGTACTTCACCCACCACTTATAGTCTTGTCTCCCCTTTTCTCCCTGGGGGTGGTGGTCACAGTTTTCTTAGCTCCCTTCCTCAGTTGGTGGCTGTTATTGGCAGCTAATATAGGGAGGTCTGATTTCTGAGAGACCGTTAAAACTCTGTTGTTATTTTGCTTGTGTTATTAATCTTTCTGGTTGCATAATATTGTTATTGGTTTCTGTTTAACTTAACAGGTCTGTCTCTATTTAGTGCTGCACACAGAGCCTCACATCTTTTGCCTCTCATGGGCTATTTACTTCCCTTGTCTCCTTTTCTGAATATTTTCCTTGGTAATTCTCAGTGTTCTCCAGCTATGTACATCCCGCTACGAGGATTTCTGAGGTTTGTTTTTCTTCCTGAGCAGGTAGATCCCCTCTTTTAATTGTTTTTTCAACATGATGGCTGGGGAGTGCTCTCAGGCATGTGGTGCATCTCTTGGAATGTTAAGGGTCTCAACCATCTGGTTAAATGCACTAAGGTCCTGCAACACCTTGGGAATCTTAGGACGGATGTGGCTCTATTGCAGGAGACCCTCCTCACAGCCTGCACTGTACGATGGCTGAAAATACCTTGGGTAGGCATGGTGATAGCAAGTTTGGCCTCACCAAGTCCAAAGGTGTGGCTATCCTAGTGCATAAATCTTGCTCATGGGTCGTAGAAGCAGCACACACCAATTCACAAGGGAGATGGATTGTGGCTCGTATTTCCTGCTTGAGGGGGAAGGCCCTACTGGTTAATGTCTATACCCTGAATCTGGACTCTTAGTTTTTTTCCTGAGGTTAGTCAGGCCATGGTTTTATTGGCAGAGGGCTATGATGGTCTCTCTATCCTGATGGGTGGAGATTTTAATTTGGTACTTGATACCTTTTTGGACAAGTCTCAACCGACACCTCAGGTGTACCCTAAGGTCTAGCAGCTCTCTGTGAACTAATGGTAGAGTGGGAATTAGCCACTGTGTGGTGTAGGGACCACCCCATGGGAAGGGATTATTCCTTTTTTCACCAGTCCATAACACCTATAGTAGGATCGACTTCTGGTTGACGAACCAGGAGGCTGCCTCTGGTGTGTCGGACCCTCGGTTGGAGAATATCTTATTCTCAGATCATGCCCCTGTGTCTCTCATCCTCACTGTCTGGGGAAGTGCAATGCCTCCACCAGGTAGTGCTGAAACCCGCTCCTCCTTCAAGATAAGGAATTTTGTACCTTCCTGCTTGAAGAAGCCAAATCCTACTTTCTCTATAATGTGGGAGGAGAGGTGTCACCAGACATTGTCTGGGAGGCCTTTAAGGCCTTCCTTAGGGGGCGTATCATTTCCTACTCTGCTGGCAAAACCAAAGCCTGCAGGTCCAAATTGGACCACCTCCAGGCTGAGCTTATGACACTGGAAACCAGGTTTAAGGCTTTGCCCCAACCTTCCTCCGATCTGGACCTCCTGTTCTCTATTATGGGGCTAAAATACCACCTCAATACCATCCTGCACAGGAAGGTGGAGTGGCAACTTCTCCATTTGAAACATAAAGCATTGGAAGGAGGAGATAAGGAGGGCAGGCTTTTGGCATACCAACTGTGTTAGCAGCAGGTGGCCACCAGAATCCAGACGCTTCATGACTTAGCTGGGAAAGTTGTTTCTGACTCCCAAGGGGTCAACAGGGTGATGTGTCTTTTTTATGAATCTCTCTATTGGACCAGAAGCTTGCTAGAAATCAAGGGATCTGCCCAGCTTCTCGCCAACTTCTATGATCCAGACTCCCTTCCTAGGGTCACGACTGCCGACCAGCAGAGCCTGGATTCACCCATAACCTCAGAAAAACTATGCTGTGCACTCTCCCAGTTGTCAAAGGGCAAGTCCCCAGGATTGGATGGGCTGACAGCCAAGTTGTATCAACTCCTGAAGGAGGAGATATGAGCCACTCCTGCACACCCTGCAAGAAGCTCACAGCTTCGGTTCCCTTCCCCCCTACTATGAGAGAAGCCCTTGTTACTTTGCTGCCTAAGAAATAGAACAATCCACTTGACTGTGCCAATTTTAGGCCCATCTTCCTTCCTTTTGTGGATACTAAGATTATAGAAAAGGTTCTTGCAAATAGGCTCAACATCATCCTGCCTGTCTGATCCACCAAGCACAAGTTAGCTTCTCCAAAGGGAAGTCTGGCGCTGACAACCTGCGACTTGTTTTCAATCTCAAGTGGCTTGCACTTCATTCCTCTATCCCTATGGCTGCTTTGGCAGTGGATTTCTCCAGAGCATTTGATTCAGTAGAATGGAGTTATCTACATGCTGTTTTATGACTGTATGGCTTTGGTGACCACTTCTGGGGGTGGATTAAGACCCTGAACTCTGGCCCTCCTGCTAAAATTCTGAGTAATAGAGATATTTCTTCTCCATTTATCCTCCAGAGAGGCACTCGGCAGGGCTGCCCCCTCTCGCCACTGCTTTTTCTCCTAACATTGGACCCCCTGGTAAGACGCCTATCTTCGGCCCCTCAGATTTCTGGGATTACAACTAGCGGACATTCATCTCTGGCCTGCACATTTGCCGATGATTTGCTGCTCTCTGTCTCCAACCCAGCACACTCCATCCCAGCAGTTATCTCTCTCTTGCAAGACTTTGCCAAGCTATCCGGCCTTGCAATTAATCAAACAAAGACAACACTCTCTCCCTGAATCTGGCCTGCACCAAGGATTACCTTCAAGGGACTGAGATTTCCTGGGCTCCTGAAGGTTTCCAATATCTGGGAATTTTCATCTTGGCTAACTGGAGAGATATAGAACACCTTAAATTTTCCCCATTACTCTCCTCTCTCCAGGCTGAAATACAGCACAGGTGTAGATTGAAACTGTCCTTGAAAGGCAAGGTTGAGGCAATCCAAATGTTTTTCCTCCCTCGGGTTGCTTAACTCCTGGCCAATCTTCCAATTTCCCTCACACCCAAACTTTTTCAGTCCCTAGATAGAATGGTCTCTTCCTTATGGGAAGGCAAAGTGGCTAGGTGGAGTAAGCAAAAGCTCAGAGCCCACTGGTCCAGAAGGGGGCTTGGCCTCCCATGGATCAGGGGTTATCAGTTGGCATTCAGGATGGTGCAGACTTTCAAATGCTTTTTTCATGGACCTACTGGTCCTACCTTGTGGGTGAAACTTGAGGCCTCCTTGTTGTGTGGTGATGTTCTTCCCTCACTCCTATCCCTTAAAAAAGTCTGCCCTACATCAGTGACCCCTATTATGGTGGAATCATGGAGGTTCTGGCACAAGGTAATGGCCCTATCGCATACTCTCCAAGCTGATAGTTGGCCACCTGTGCAGTTTATCCCTATATGGAATAACCAGCAGGTCATAATAGACAAAAGGTCACTTTTCTGGCCCTCCTGGTTTTCTAAGGGCATCGAGACAATTGGGCATGTACTGCTCCTGAACTCAGTTACTATGCTGTCCTTTGAGCAACTGTGGGACAAATACGACCTCCCCACCAGATACTTTTGGCAGTATCTGCAGCTCCACAGTGCAATCAGGCCCCTGTTAGTCGAGAAATGCTTAGACCCAAGATGGGCATGGCAGGAGCAGTTGCATCAGTCTGGAGCACACTGCGGGGCTGCTGGGAAGATATATAGGATTCTATGGGACTCCCATCCTGACTTTACTCAGTCTTGTCAACAATGATGGGGAATTGAGCTCCAGACTGCCATTACTCCTCAAGACTGGCAGGTTTTGTTAGGATGGCTCATACAGCGTATAAAGATGCTAGAAGCCAACTCATCAAGATGAAGATTCTGCTATGGTTGTACCAGACACTGGCTGTTCTGTGGTATTGAGGGGTCCTTACTCACTCTAAGTGCTGGAGGTGTCAGCAGAAACCAGCACATCTTATGCACGTGCTTTGTCTCTGCCCAAAGCAGGACTACTCCAAGGTAGTGCATCAGCAGATCCCATTTTCTCCATCTCTCCTTTTGCTGGGAAATACCTCAGATTTGGCTCCGCTGGTTACACCTCTTAAACTTTGGGTGCTAGGTGCACTTATGGAGGTGAGACGGGTCCTCTTGATGAAGTGAAGAGTGCCTTATCCTCCTTCAGTGGACATCTGGAGAGCTGCATTGGCCAGACTGGCCATATTCGAGTGGTTGACGTATGTAGGCCGAAACCAGCTTCCCAAGTTTTTAGGTAAGTGGAATGCCTACCTGCATTCATGTCTGTGTCTGGTCCCTCCCACTCCACCAGCTAACCCTCCTATATAGTGTTCATCACCTTTATGGCATTTCCCCAGTTTTTTCTACATGCTCCCTCCAATTTTTTTTCACTTTCCTGCTCCTTCTACCTAGACTGTATTCCCTCCCCTCCCTTCCCTCCTTTTTTCCCCCATACCCTTTGTATTTCTTTGTAGCATTTAGTAACTTGTATCATTGCATTGCTCTAAGATAATCCTTTTGGCCTGACTTCGCCTGATATTATATCTACTGTTGTATGTTTACTGCTACTTCTTTCAAAAGGCTCATTGTTTCTTAGATTGCATTATAGAGGCACTTTATGTGTAATTCTGTACCTGCTTTGACTACAGATATGCTATGTCAGGTGTCAGTGAGTGCAATGTTATGTCTTGTATTCTGTGTATGTTTGAATGTAAGGTGTGACAGACCTGTATCGTTGTTATATCTTGAGAATAATAAAATTGTCTATGATAAAAAATAGTACAACAGCAGACCAAGGTACCCACCCCCAACAATCCCCTGATCTGAATCTATCTGTCTGTCTATCCATCTGCCTGTCCATTTATCTATCTATCTATCTATCTATCTATCTATCTATCTATCTATCTGTATTTTAAGTTTGGAAGTGGACTGGGGTGCCCACCCCTGGTACCACTTATGGTGCCACCCTCCCCTCCAGGTCACCTGCTCCCCCTTTTAATTATAGTACAATAGCAGATCAAGCTACCCAACACTGGTATCACTTCTTTCCACCCCCTCCCATCCTGGTCATCCTGCCAGACAAATAGGTTGCAGCACCAGGGTCCCAGCCCAGTGTCTCCAAACAGCATCCCAAGACTTGGGTGTCCAATCCTCAGTGTTGGCTTCTTTCCCCTACAACAAAGAAAACAACGGATCACGTGATGAGCTAGCTCGGAGTAGACATCTCCGAGTGAGCTCCTGAGTCCCGGTGTACAAAGCATTAAAATTTAACATCTTCCAACCAAGCAAAATGGAAAGTAACGGCAGATTGGAGTGTCAGGAGGATCCAGGGCTGTAGCGGGTGACTGCAAACTTAATATCGCAAGATAAATATTTATTCTGGAACGTCAGTGGGGCCTGAGCGTGAAATGGCCGAGATGGAGGAAGGAAATCCCGAGCCTATGGCAGCCAGATCGCCGGCGCTTAAATGCCCTAAGCCCCAATCTCTGACTCCAGAAGAGCCTGAGGAGTGGAGAATAGAAGGACAAGGGGGGCATGTCACGTCGGAGGATATTATTGAAATTAAGCATCTCCTGAAAGGACTGGTGGCTGACTTTGCTATACTAAAACCTGCTCTGCATGCTCTTACACAACGAGTGGGAGATGTGGAGGCCAGAGTGGCTTCTCAGGAAAGGAAAGTGGGTACCATAGACCAGGAAGTGATCGGCTTGAAAAGGCAGGTTAAAAAATTAGAAGACTGGTTAGAGGACCAAGAATCATGCAGCAGGAGGAATAATTTAATAATGGCGGGCCTGCCTGAGAAATCGGAAGGCTCAGATAGTGTAGCATTTATCCAGGATCTTCTATTGAAACTATTTGGACCGACTCCATTTGGTGACTCCTACAACATCGAGAGGGCACATCGCTCATTGAGAGAGACCCCCCCACCTGGAGCTCGCCCCCGAGTTGTTATCATGAGGTTTTTGAACTACAAGGAGAAAACCCATGTTTTGAATAAAGCTAAAGCTAACAGGAACTTGCACTGGAATGGGGCTTCTATATGGCTCTTTCAGGATCTGGTACCATCGGTGAGAGAGAAACAGAAAGAATACATAGATATCAAGAAGAAGCTGTATATGGCGGGCTTGAAATTTTGGTTACAATATCCAGCTACACTGACTGTGAAATTGCCTAAAGGGGACAGAAGATATCTTACAGTAGCAGACGCCCTGGAAAATCTTAGAGTGGAACTACCTGACTTGTTCAAGTAGGGGACTGGCAAAGATGACAGTAACACAAGGTCTACCAGATTGTTAGCGCTGGGAAACTCTGCGAAGGTGGTCAAAATTGTATGTTGCCCATCCTGACTTTAGTTTAAACTTGGGAAACAAACCCAATTGTGGGGAAGGGTCCCCCCTTCTTCCCCCCCTTTTTTTTGGTCTATCTCCTCTCTACTTCAAAGGGTGTTATGACGGCAAGGGGCTGTTTGTGGGAGTGAACTGAAGCCCCTCAGAGGAGGTTTCTGTTGGGTTTGATGGCTACTCATGTTCTGTCGGTGTATCATAGTTTACAAATATAAATAAGAATGTTTGATATACAATGAACGGGGTGACTCAAAGGGGCTTAGGATCAAGTGGGGATCACAAGGTAGGGAAGTAAGGGGGCCCCGCGGTTTAAAAATTAAAGGATACAGGAATTGGATAGATTGGTGGAGTCCCATAAGGAGAGCCGGGAAGTTCCTTTGGAAAGTAAGAAGGGGACTAAGGCGTAATTCTCTGGGGGACTCCTCGGTTTCCTAAATTATGCCAAGAGGAAATTGATTTGGGAAGAAATCCAATAAGATATTAATAGGCTATTCTAGTATTTTCTTCTATGTACATAAATGAAAATTAAGGAAGGAGATAGGAAGGTTTGTAGTTGTAGTGGGGGGGGCAAACTAGGTGGACTTCCATAATGGGGTACACTGGGACTCTGGAGGGGGGAACAGAGACTTCTTGGGGCAGACTCTACACATTTTGGGAAGTTTAAGGAGGCGATCGTGGGATGGGGCGTAAGAAAGGGAATTTGGGGGGGAGGAATGAGAGAGAGAATCCATGATTTATGACATAAGAAAAGCAGAGTGTATGAGAGTGAATGGTAGGGGTGGCTCTATAAAGCATGGTATCAATTAAAATTATTTCATGGAATGTTAAAGGTCTCAGGGGGAGGAAGAAAAGATTGGTCATGCTACGATATATAAACCAGCTGGGGGTACATATTGTTGCACTTCAAGAAACTCACTTGTTGTGTGAGGAACTGCATCTTCTTCGGAAGGGCTGGGTGGGTAAAGTAATTGGAGCTGGGAATGCAAAAGCGTCGGGGGGGTGGCAATACTAGTTAGGAGGGATTGCCCATATGTCATAGACCGAACCCAGGCAAGAGAGGATGCTAGGGGGATATATGCGATGGGTTCAATTATGGGACGTCCATTAGTATGTGCTTCAATTTATGGTCCAACGCCGGCTAAGTCAGAATTTTTTGCCTCTCTGGAGGCCGATATTGCTACGTTCCCCCAAGGTTCAATTATCATGGCAGGCGACTGGAATATCTGTTTTGATAATAGGTTGGACAGGACCCCTGTTTCCAATAGATTACCCAGTCCCCCACAGCTAGCTATACATAGACTTCTGGAAGTTACAGCACTAGTAGATCCATATAGGATGTATAAAAAAGGGGATACAGAGATGACCTTCTATTCAGGGGTTCATAGGACACATTCGAGGATCGATTTTTTTTTGGTTAATAGAGAAGTCTTAAGGGGTATTACAGGATTGCATACTTTTAACAGAATGCTGTCTGACCACTCTCCAATCCAACTGCTATGGGAGATGGATAATACTCTCCCCAAACCATTCCGATGGCGATTAGATGAGGGGATTTTAGCATTGGATAAAATGGTGACTAAACTTGACGACACAATCAAAGAAATTATTCAAACTCAAATTCCGACTATGGAGGACAAAAAACTAGCTTGGCCTGTCTGCAAAGTAATATATGCAGGAAAAGCACTGGAATATACCACTCGAAGGAATAAATTGAATAGAGCATGGGAAGAATTCATAATGGGAGCCATTAAGTCATTATCACCTCTAGAGGGCTCCTCAATAGAGATTGATAAGGAATTAAGGGAGTTAAAAGAAAAGAATATTGAACTGAACAGGGCTGATCTGTGGCTGGAAAGGCTGAATGCTACATATTTGCTCCAGGGGGATGTGCCAGGCCAGTTACTGGCCCATAGAATTAAGGAACGGGAGGCGGAAAGAACGATCCTGGCTGTAAATTTTGGAGGGGAGTTAATTTCGGAGCCCCAAAGATTGGCTGATGCTTTTGCGGATTACTATGCAACGATATACCAAGGGGGGGCCTCTAGTTTAGAATCGGAAATTAATGGATTTCTTGAGGAAGTACCATTGCCCAAATTAGATACAGAGCAGCCCCAAGCATTGGCTGCCCCTATATTGGACTCCGAGATCATGGAAGCAATCAAGGACTTGCCAAAGGGGAAGGCACCAGGGCCGGACGGCCTGTCAGCTAAATTCTATAAAGCACACGCAGTGACAATATTGCACTTGTTGAAAGATTTGTTCTCGAATATTATGAATGGTGGGGTTCCCCATCCTCCTCTATACCTAGCTTACATTACATTGATTCCAAAGCCGGATAAGCCTAGAGATATACCAGGTAATTATAGGCCCATTGCTTTAATAAATCAAGATATTAAGTTACTCACAAAGATTCTGGCAAATAGGGTTTTGAAAATTGCTCCAATACTCATTAGTCAGGATCAAGTTGGGTTCATGCCAGCAAGGGGGGCACATGACGCATTAAGGAAACGGCACCATATTTTACATAGGGCTTCTAATTCAAAATATGCTATGGCTTTAATAGCACTTGATGCTGAAAAAGCTTTTGATTGGGTTTCCCATAAATTCTTATTCCTTACAATGGAGAGAATGGGGTTCCCAAGGGGATTTCTCAGGGGCCTTAAAAACCTCTATGAGGCTCCCACAGCTAGAATCCTGTGTAACGGATATCTTTCTAAAGAAATCCTCCTGCGAAACGGAACTAGACAGGGCTGCCACTTGTCCCCAATTCTATTTAATATATACCTGAAGCCCTTGTTAGGATCACTCACTATGGAACCCAGGGTCCAGGGGATTGAGGTTCAAGGGCTGGAACTTAAATTTTAGGTATTTGCCGATGATATATTGCTACATCTAAGTAATCCAGCTGACAGTTTTCAAAATGCTTTGGAGATCATTGCGAAATTTTCGAAGGTGTCTAATTATAAATTAAACTTAAGTAAAACTCAAGTTCTACCGCTTACTGTTTATACTCACAGAGCAGACTTTAATCACCTACAGATTAACTTGGCCCCGGAAAAAATTAAATATTTGGGAATATGGATTTTAGCTAGATCAGAAACTGGGGTGGAAGAAAATTTGGGTAGTTTAATGGCCGTAATTAAAAACGATATCTTAAGGTGGAAGGGACTTCCTAAATTTTACCACCAGATTGGGTCTGATTAAAATGAACCTTTACCTAGATTATTGTACCCAATTTATCTTTCACCCTACAACATCCGAAGGAAGGTTTACTAACATTCAGAGGATAATTTCAGATTTCTTGTGGATTCCAAACCTCCAAGAAGGAAACAAACCACTCTACGCCTCTCTCACCTTAGGGGAGGCATTAAGCTTCCGTATCTGCTACTGTACTGTGTCGCAGGACAATTGGGTCTGATGGGGCATTGGGTAAGGAACGGGGAAGAGGGGTGTTATACTCCAACATGGCTTCGAATTGAACAATGTATTTTAAAAGATGTTAAACTCTCCCCTAAGGCACTATTGTTTACAGATCCAGATGCCCTGCCAGACATAGGAAAAGACTCTCAATATATAAATCAATTAAGGGTGGTGGGAGCTATTAAACCCGTACAGAGGGAGAATACAAAGGGGGCTAGAGATCAGCCTATAAGAAAACCTAATTTCCATTTGGGGAATCGAATAATTACCCGTCAATGGGCACCACAGCTGTCTGAATTGAACTTGACAGATCTCATACTGGCAGATAGGGTGAACTTGCCAATGCAGGCTAAGGAATGGAATTTTTTCAAAAGGTTACAAATTGTAAAACTGATGCAGAAATTTATGTGGGACAATAAAGATGGGGGACCAAATCCATTTACTTGGGACCATTTGAAGGAGATCGATCTGTTACGGCATCCCCTTTCAAAAGTGTACAGGGTACTGCTGGATTTTGTGAGCTTAGAAATTGAATCTCAGATAACATACTGGGATAAAACTTTATTCCCCCAGAGGCCTGACTGGAAAGAAATCTGGAAAAATATCAAAGTTTTGCCTATTCTGAAGTATAGGAATATGCAATTTTTTATTTGCTCAAATATTTACTACACCCCAGTTAAGGTATGCTCTAGAAAACTCAGACAGACAGATCGATGTTTTAGATGTGGTATGGAATCAGGGGACTTACTTCATGTCTTGTGGTCCTGTTCCAGAATCCACCCATTATGGGATCAAATTAGAAAAGAAATGGATCCACTATCAAATTACACTGAATACATTGAACCAGCGATATGTCTATTAGGATATATGCAGGCTGTAGTGAAAGACTCAGCTAAATATCATGTGTCTTTGATGTCAGCCTTGGTTAAAGCTTTTGTCCTGAGACATTGGAAGAAGGACATTACTTATTCTTATGATCAGTGGGTCAGTGACCTTTTACAGGTTCTGGATAGGCTTAAAAGGTGTATATTATTAAAAGGGAAAAATAAATTGTATGATAGACGGTGGGGGGTTTTGGAGATGGTGTATTCACTGCAGCGGAAGGGTCCTCGGACACAGATCTGTCTGTCTGAAAGAGATTAGCTGATAAAGTTTTTTTGTTTGTTTGTTTTGTGAAAATGTATGAAGGGCCTAGGCCTGAATAGAAACATATTTTTTTCATAAGATAAGTCCTTTAGGAGCATAGATATTTAATTCTCATGAAGTTGTTTACTGAGATTGGATGGTATGTCTTTTTCTGGTTGGGTAGGATGGATTCTCTCTCTCTCTCCTAGGGACACAGTTATGAAGGTTTAGTCCAGAGAAAGTATAGGTATCATTAAGTTGGGAAATTTATACAAAGTAATCTGGGCTAAGTAAAAGGATAGTCGTGTACCAGAATGGAAAAGATGGATGTGAAGGTCACTAGAATATAAATAGACTAAGTGGTAGGTGTGACAATATGTAACTGTGATTGTAAATAGTTTTGGGGGTTGTATATAGTATCCATATGCAGTTTGGGGATATGGGCCCGGGCATGTAACCTGGGGTGTCTGTATGTATGTCTTAATAGTGAAAATAATAAAACTTTAATAAAGAAGTTTTAAAATACAACAAAGAAAACCATCCCTCATTGATCTTGTTTTTTTATGGCTGCAGTGGGCAGAGCCTGCAGCCATCTTGCTGAAGCTCTTAAAACAGGATACCGAAGCACAAATTTGGAGTTGCAGTACATGCTTCCACAACACCAAATTACTCTGCTTATTCCTCCCTCCCCAGTGGGTGCTGCTGCCATCTCTGTTCCTGTCTCCCATTTCCCCTGTTTGTTCATCACCACTTTGGCCCAAGTCCCCCCTGAGTCTCCGTCTGATGCCAGGTAATGTGTTTCCTTCTGAAGAGTGGCTTGAGGAGCAGAGATATTAAACCACTTACAGACACACTGAGAATGTGTGAGCTGGCAGTCTGGGCATGAGCAGTGGCATGCATCAATTTTCTTGCTGTGATAGCAGCATATCATGAGCTCCCCCGGTGCTCCCAGACCCCAAGATCAGTTAGATGGAGCCTGGAGAAATGAGGGCTGTGGTGAAGAAGCCACAAAAGTATTTATTTAAAAAGCACCAATGAGTGCTATGGGACTGAATTTATACATATTAATGAACTGCTCATGAATATTAATAAACCATGCTTGCCTTCTGCTCATTGGTGCTCTTTAAACCAATACTTCCATGGCTTCTCTACCAGAGCCCTTGTGTCTCCGGACCCCCAATTCATTGATCTTGGGGTCTGGGAGTACTGGGGGAGCTCCTGGTGCACTGCTATCATGGCCAGAAAATGGATGTGTGCCACCGCGCATGTGCAGACCACCAGCTAACACATTCTCAGCAAGGCTGCAAGTGATTCCAGGTCTCTGCTCCTCCAGCCCCTCTTTAAAAGGAAACACATTACCTGGGGCTGGATGGAGACTCAGGGAGCATCAAGGACTTGGGCCAAAGTGGTAGTGAGCAAACAGTGGAAACCAGACTTCCACAAGCTCGGTTGCAGCCATATCTGCTCTGCACAGAGTTTGTTTTTCTTGTCAAACCTAAAAAAAGAAGATGGTCCATTGGTGGTCTCACCCCATCAGCAACATTCACCCAACTCATGCTGATCCCCACTGAGCACCAACCACCACACACACCCTCACTCACCTGTTCATGCTCCATGACATAGATCCCCTCTATGACTAAAGACATGCCTTGCTGCTGAAATCACCAACTACAATATGACAAAATAAGGTAAGCGCAACTTAATGATTTCAAGTGGCTTGAACTTATCTTCACAACTTTGTAACTTTCGAACATTTTTACACCTAGTTTTCAACATGGTCTTTTTGGGACCCTACTTCATGAACAAGGGTACTGAAATTATGGAATTCCATACCAAAAGGTGATATTTTTTCATTGCTGACTGAAATCACCTTTTGATCAGGTTTGAAATTGTCATTGACCTTGTCCATGAAATGGGATCATAAGAAGGTTGTGTTGAAAATTTGGGCTAAAAATATACAAAACAGCAAAGTTATGAGTGTACATTGAAATGTTTCAATGCACGCTCATAACATTGGTAATTTTCACTACAGTATTTTGACCCCAGATTTTCAACATAGCAATTTTTTCACACCACTTCATAAATGTGATAGCTGTCATTCTTCAAATCCTCTCGGAAACATGTTTCGCCCCTGTGGTGCAAAATCACATTTTGGTGGCGATGGCCCACTGGTGCAGCAGCAAGGCATCCATCTGCGATGTCGGCATCCTGGGTTCAGGAATGGACCCGGGAGTCAAAAAGCTGGCTGGGAGGAGAGGGATTAAGCATCCTATGGCATGCTTTTCTTCTCCGGGGAGAGTGGAGTAGTGTGTCTGGTGCAATGAGGACCCCTGGGGGTCCCACAGAGCCAGCATCACATGTATTGAGGGTGAGGCAGACATTGGTGTCATTGCATGTCCCCACCCCAAGGGGAAAAATTTAAAAATACTAACCACTAATGATGCCCCACTTCACCACCGCTCCTCGCTTAGACTGAAAGTCCACGGGGGGGGGCAAGCCAGGGTTTCATGATCCATGTTCCTGTGGAGTGGTCACCTGCCAAGTGGCCCCATCCTGGGGGGAGCCTGGAGAAAAAGGGAGCAGTATGCGAGTCAGGGACCAGAGCCATGGGCCAAAAATAAAATCACATTTTAGCCAAGAATTGAAAATTATCACCTACTAGGTACATGAGGTGGGTTCCAAAGAAGGTTACATTGAAAATGTGGCATCAAAATATTAAAAAACAAAAATGTTATTAAGGTTTGTTGACATTTTTCTATGCACATTCATAACTTAGGTAACAGTTTGACATCTGTTGCTGCACAGAAGTACTGGGTCAGCAGGGTGCTGTAGTTGTGTAAGAGGACAGAGCCTTCCATTGGTACATGGCCCAGATGGTGCTGTGCATCTGCATTTGTTCACACAGGTCCCAGAATGAGGATACAAGTCCACTATCTCAAAAAGAAAGTAAATTCTTCACAGATAACTGTGTTAATGCACCAGTTAGGGTTTAACCTAATGCAACAAAAGTATGAAAATGTGGCATTGGGGTTTCCAACCATAACTCCCTACCCCACTCCCCAAACAGTAAAAGGAAAAAATGTTAGTGTATTGGGTCTCCTGAGTAATGGCAAATCAGTGGTGGGGTTTTCTTTGGAGTTGTCAACCCTAATGCTCACCTCTCCTTTGATCAAACAAGGTCAGATGTAATCTCTTTTCTTCAGGCAGGGCCCACAGGGCCCTGTGTGAAGAAAGCTACAAAAGATTTTGCTGGCAACATGTGATGAGACACACTTCTCTACCTCTGAAAAGTGCATCAGCATGAGGCTCTGACTTGCAGCTGTACTTTGTTCTTTGGACAGTAGGTTACAGGCTGGGGGGAGTAGGTTGGTATTAGGGTTGACAACCCCAAGGAAGACACCTCCACTGATTCACCGACCTTAATGTATTTTCGTTTTGCTGCTTGGGGTGGGGAGTTAGGGTTGGAAACCCTAGTGCCACATTTCCCTACTTCTGTTGCATTCAGTTGAACCCTAAGTGATATATATATATATATATATATATATATATATATGTTGTGTGTGTGTGTGTGTGTGTGTGTGTGTGTGTGTGTATATATATATATATATATATATATATATAATAGAGGCAAAATACTCCATTTAATGCATCAATTAGGGTTGTTCCACAGCAAAAAAAGTGAGGAAATTCAGTGTTAGGGTTGAAAGCCACCCTTGGACCCATCCAGCCCACCCCCCCAACTGGCATCAGGGTGCACGTTGGGGTCATCAGCCCTAACTCTTACCCCATCACATATGTAAAGAAGATGAGGAATAGGAGAATGGGGTGAGAGTTAGGACCGATGACCCCAACGCGCACCTTGATGCCGGTTGGGGGGTAGGCTGGAGGAGTCCAAGGGGGGCTTTCAACCCTAACACCAAATTTCCTCGCTTTTGTCACTGTGCAACAACCCTAACTGATGCATTAAATGGAGTCTTTTGCCTCTAATTCCCCTTCTTTTTGAGAATGATGATGAGAAATAGTGAATGTAATGCGGCATCTGGAGCGTGGGGCCCAATGGACCCCACGCTCCCATCACGTGATGCCTTGTGACATAGTAACAGGAACAGCAATGCAAACAGAAGCACCAACAGTGGCGCACATGGTAACACAAATGTAAGTGGTAAAGGAAACGTTAATAGAAACGCAAGCACAAAGTGACGCCGTAGCGAACAGTGATGCAAACGGACATTGAAGCACATATGAAAACACAACTGGTAATGCGAACAGTGATGGCAGCAGTATTTTAAATAGAAATGTTAAGTGTCATAGTAAAAAGAACGCGAAAGGGAAGAGAAACGGAAACATGAATGCAAGCGCACATGTAAACGCAAACTGTAACATGCACAGGCATGGTACCACAATTGTAAATGCAAATGGTAAAGTTAACATGAAGAATAATGCCAAAGGAAACAAAAATGGAAATGGGAACAGAAGCGTATATGGAAACGCAAACCGAAATGTGCACGGCACAGTACCACAATTGTAAATGCAAATGGTAATGGTAACAGCAACAATAACAGCAAAAGAAACAGAAACGCAAAAGGAAATGCAAGCGCATATGGAAATGCAAACTGTAATGTGCACGGGCACAGTAATGCAATTGCAAATGCAAATGGTAACAGTAACAGCAAGGAAGATGTAAAACGAAAGAGAAATGGAAATGCAAATGAAAGGGCTGCCGGAAATGCAAATGGCACTGTGTACAGAGACACAAACAAAAATTCAAACAGAAACAGTAGTGGAAACCCAAATGATAACAGTAACGAAAACACAAGCGCAAATGACAACGCAAAGGGTAACACACACGGTGGCATACATGGGAAAAGTAACGCAAACGGGGACATAAATGCAAGTAAAAGTAACAGAAGCGCATACCCTGTTTATACTGAACAGGTGCATAGAGAAACACAGTGTGTACAAAGAATGTATGCATTGTAATGGGCATCGAAGCTTAAAATGAGCATTGGAAGTACTTAATTGCTAACATCTCAGCAACCGCACGAGGTAGAAAAAAAATTTTAATTTCACAGAAATCATGATTTTCCTCTCTAGGTTTTTGTTATTGCATAGCCCAATCACAACAAAAAATCTGTATCTCACATCGTTTTCGAGATACGAGCCTCGAAAGGCGTGGCATACGCCACCATGTTAGTCTATGGGGAGAAATGCCAACTTCAGAGTACCATAACTTTGCAACAATGCAATATTTTTTTCACCAAACCACCAAAAGGCACATCTGTGAGATGTTGGCTGCGTTCCCTCCAAATTTCAGCTCAAAAGACCAAACCATTCTTTTGCAGCAGGGTGGCAAAGAACTGCTGTCATTTTGGCCATAGTCTGAAAAAGTACTCTAGTGATTTGCGACAGCTCTCGCAAACATTTGAGAAACTGTTGTGTGCGTGACACTATTTTGCGACACTACTTTTTCAAGAAATTTGAAAACTTCAGGGAACATGTGGCTTGGGTCCCCGATGTGCCTTTTGAAGATTTCATGAAAAAATATTAAACGGTTCAAAAGTTATTCAAAAAACAATTTCCCATTATAAGTCAATGGGAAAAGTTAACAAAAGGTTCAACACTTTCGCAAATGAAGTTTTTACTTTCTCAAATGGCACTTTTACTTTGCAAATCCACCATTTTGTTTTCAGTTGGTGATCAGAAAAATGCTTGGCATTTAAATTTGGGACCCTCTGGCAACACAATTATTTTTGTGTTTACCTAGTCGGACCCTGAGGATGCTAGGCATGTATTTATTTTGAGGTTAAACACCCTAGAAATATGTTTTTCAAGTTTCTGGAAAAAGTACTTTCACAAAGTAGTGTCACACTCACGAAAGTGTCGCAAATTTTTGCGAAAGCTTTCGCAAACTGCGACACTACTTTTCCAGGCTATGGCAAAATGACAGCAATTCTTTGCCACCCTGCTGCAAAAGAATGGTTTGGTCTTTTGGGCTGAAATTTGAAGGGATCAGAGCCAACATCTCAGAGATGTGCGTTTCAGTATTTTGGTGAAAACATTTTACAGGGCAGCAAAGTTACGGCACTCTGAATTTGATGCTTTTTCCCATAGGATAACATTACGGTGTCTGCTGCATTACAGGAATCCTTTGCTGCCCTGCTGCAAAATAATGGTTTGGTCTTTTGGGCTGAAATTTGGAAGGAAGAAAGCCAGCATCCCACTGATGTGACTTTTGTGGTTTGGTGAAAAAATATTACAGGGCGGCATAGTGACAGCACTCCGAAGTTAATGCTTTTTCCCTTTGGATAACATTACGGCACCCATCATGCCTTTTGGACCCCGTATCTCGGAAACAGTGCGAGATACAGACTTTTCGTCACAAAAATGCTTAGCCCCCAGCTGGGAGCTATGTACAAAGCTAGCCAGGAAAGTCATAAGTCATATGAAATTTACATTTTTTCTCTATGTTGTACAGTTCCTGAGATATAAGCAATTTAATATTCCAAGTCCTCATTTTCTGCTCTGAGGCCCATTGTTATGTATACATTATTTGTTTTCACTGTGTTTTCCAATGCATTTTTTGGGGAAAAGAAGGGTGTGCCCTTTTGTTACTGTGCCAGTTAGCGTTTCCAGTTGTGTTTCTGATACCGTTTGTGGCACCATTACCGTCTACGCCACCATGTGCGTTACGGTTTGCGTTTTCACTTGCATTTGCATTTCTGTGTCGTTTGGCATTATTGTTGCTGTTACCATTACCAGTTTCATTTGCAATTACGGTACCATCCATGTGCGTTGCTGTTTACGTTTTCATACATGCTTGCATTTCTGTTTCGTTTCTGTTTCCTTTGGTGTTATTTTTGCTGTTACTGCTACCATTTGTATTTACAATTGCGGTACCATGACCGTGCGCATAACAGTTTGCATTTCTGTACTCACTTGCATTTCTCTTTCCTTTGGCGTTACTGTTGCTTTTACTGTTACTATTTGCGTTAACAATTGCGGTTCCATGACCATGCACATTACGGGTTGCATTTCCATATGTGCCTCTGTTCCTGTTTCTGTTTCTGTTGGCATTTTTCTTCATGTTAACTTTACCATTTGCATTTACTATTGCTGTACCGTGGCTGTGTGCGTTACAGTTTGTGTTTACATGTGCATTCGTGTTTGCGTTTTTGTTTCTGTTCCCTTTTGCATTCTTTTTGCTGTGACACTTAACATTTCCATTTAAAATACTGCTGTCATCACTGCTTACATTACCAGTTGTGTTTTTGAATGCGTTTCAATGTCCGTTTGCATCACTGTTCACTTTGGCATCACTTTGCGCTTGCATTTCTATTAACGTTTGCTTTACCATTTACATTTCTGTTACCATGTGTGCCACTGTTGGCACTTCTGTTTGTGTTGCTATTCTTGTTACTATGTCACAAGACATCACGTGGCGGGAGTGTGGGGCCCAAAGGGCCCCGCGCTCCTGCAGCTGCATTACTTTCACTATTTGTCATCATCATTCTCAAAAAGAAGGGAAATTAGAGGCAAAAAACTCCATTTAATGCATCAGTTCGGGTTGTTCCACTGTGACAAAAGTGAGGAATTTCAGTGTTAGGGTTGAAAACCCCCCTTGGTCCCCAAGCCCTCCCCAACTGGCATTGGGGTGCACATTGGGGTTATGGGTCCTAACCTCACCCCATTCTCCTATACCTCTGCTTCTTTACATGTGGTGGGGTGAGAGTTAGGCCGACGATCCCAATGCACACACGATGCCAGTTGGGGGTGGGCTGGGGGTCCAAGGGGATTTTCAACCCTAACACTGAATTACTCACTTTCGTTTCTGTGGAACAACTTAACTGATGCATTAAATGGAGATTTTTGCCTCTAATACATATATATATATATATATATATATATATATAGAGAGAGAGAGAGAGAGAGAGAGATTCTTTGCAAAAAAATGCATTAATGCACCAGTTAGGGTTCAACTTAATGCAATAGAAGTAGAGAAATGTGGTGTTAGGATTTCCAACCCTAACTCCAGACCCCAACCTCCAAGCAGCAAAAGTAGGGCCAGTATAGTTAGGGTTGCACAGCCACTTCTGTATTAAACCTCAAAGTTTGCACTTTAATAACTTTGCAACCGTTTGTCCGAGTTGCCTGATATTTCGAATGCTCATCTGCCTATCATAGATCACTGGCTCTGGAAAGTTTCATTCCAGTCAGCATTACAATTGCAGAACTGTGGAGCACTCAAAAAGTGAAAAATCATGCTTTCTGCAAATTATTTGGTAAGCTATATTGGACTGAAGAATGCGTTTGAGTGGCTTCAAATTTGGTTGTCTACGTGTGGCCTGGGTTGAACTGGTGCCTTTTGAAGATTTGGTGAAAAAATATTGCTCCGTTCAAAAGTTACTAAATTATTTTCATGTCCCATTGTAGCCAATAGGAAAATTTACATGTGCATTATGAAAATGTTCGCGGTCACATTTTTGTTGTCGAGCTCCCCTAAATTGTTTTTGTGCTGCCGCCATCTTGTTGTTCAGTTAGCGACAGAGAAAAAACATTGTAACTCAAAAAATAATGCCCTTTTGTAAACACCAACAGTTGTGTTTACCTAATCGGACCCTGAGGAACATGCCCCAGGCATTAGTTTTTTTACTAGGCGATCTACAAATATGTTTTTTAAACTTTTGCTGTTTTTTGCTCAAGGCAACAATATACAATAACATTCCCATTATATAGATAGGAGTGTCATGATAACATTAAAGTAATTGTGGTAACACTGCATGAACACAGTTTTCTATGCATTGTTTTCTTTGTCACTTCATTGTGGCAAGGTGGATTGTGCTATTGGCCTGCAATTTTCAGGGTGGCAAGCCCTAGACTCACAGATGTGCCTTTTGGTGGTTTGGTATGAAAACATTGAACAGGCCCATAGCTACAGCATTCCAAATTTCAGAAATGTTCCCATATGATAACATTGCAGCACCCATGATGCCTTTCAGTGCCTGTATCTTGAAAATGGTTCGAGATACAGATTTTTTGTTGCAGAAATTCTTATTACCCCTGTAGGAGGACCAAGTGCAGAAGTAGGTTAAAAAGCCATGAATACCATGAAATCTGAATTATTTTTTCTACCTTGTATGGTTACTGAGATATTTGGGAATTAGTATTCGAAGTGCTCATTTTCATGTCCGTGGGCCACTATTACACCCACAGAGTTAGCATTCACAGCACTTTTTGGTGCCTATATCTCATAAACAGTGTGAGATATGGATTCAGTTGAATTTTCTTACTAGCTGCTACGGTTCCCGAGATATTTATAAATTAGTGTTACAAGGGTTCCTTGCCTTATAGGGCTGTTGTAGGGCTCCATAGTTATGTGTAAGTGGGAGCGCAGGGCTCATAGGGCCCACATTCCCACAGACACATATCATTATGCACAAATGGGCAGCTTGGCCCTGCACTCCCACCAACACATACCATTTACTACTTATATTACACTTTTCCAAAAAGAAAGGTAATTCTTTGCAAAAAAACTTTGTTAATGCATCAGTTAGGGTTGTTTCCACAGTGACAAAAGTGTGGAAATTCAATGTTAGGGTTGCCACCCCAATACCCCACCCCACGCCCCATCCTCAAAACCCTAACTCCGCATTCCCCAACCCCCACACACACACATGCAAAACACATGCAAGATTGTAAGACACTATACCAGTCAGTCACATCTGTAAGCACCATAATCACTACACTGTACTCATTTCACATAACACTATGAAAAAACAAATACACAGAGAATAATGGATAGCTCGCTGGGTAGTACCAGTGAGTAATACCATCGAGAGGTTCTGGGCATGTAGAAACCTTGAGAGTGAAGCTCGAGAGGTTACAGTGTCCAGAACCTTGAGATGGTTTGACTCACCAAAAATACCCAGTGAGCTATCCTTTATTTTTTTTAATATATGGATGCACAGTTTGTTTCTTGTCTGCAAATGTTTGTTTTACAGTGAGGACTTTCTACATGCTGGCCAAGCACCACAGAGTTTCAGTGCACCTTCCCCCGCTCTCTCCGTCACACATACACAGGCCCTGGCTGGAGATGGCTTTTTTTTTGCTTGTTTTAGCACAGATCCTACCTTTTCTGTGTTAAGGAAGGTAGGATCGTGACCATCTGTACCTTTTTGCGACGTAAAGGAAAAAAAAGACAAATAATCCTCTGGAGAAACAGTCTCACTTAATGAGAAACTGTACGCCATGTTTTTAAAATTTTTTCTGCCTGCCCACACAGGAAAAGGGGCCAATTGGAGGGCATGCTTGGAGATGTGGGCACAGAGACTTGCACATGCACTGTTGACCTTCTCTGACAATACTATCATTCAGGTCCCAAACGATACTATTATGGGACCTGAACGATAGTATTATCACTCTCCAAGTGTGGTATTATCACTTTGGGAGTGATAGCATTACCACAAATTTTTTGTGTGCTTTAGAAGCATATTACATTCACTATCCATATATTAAAGTATGATTAACTCTATACTGCCAATGCAGTACGATGACACATTATAACTGGCATATCTTTTTCATACAGTGAAACTTAGTCTGTACAAATTTTCTAAACATTGTTTTTTATGTGTAACAATTCAACAAATGGCTCACTGCAGGTGTCGCTGCAACCAAATAAGCATGTGGTAGCAGGAAAGATAGAGCTGACACATACATAGTACTTTTCAGATACTGCTCAGGTATGAAACTAGCACCATCACATGTTGTTTTAGTGCTGCATTACCTGGAAATACCCATTAGCAGCTTGTTATGGTTAACTTTGGATGTTACAGCTGTTGCTGTCACATGTTGCTTGCAAACTATACTACAAAACATTACTTTTATTATTACTATAATTTGTTATTAGGACTGACTCACTCTATCAGAAAAAAATAGGCAAACATCCAATGACTGTTGCTAGGGTTATCCAAACTCTTATTTCCAATACAGCTATCTATAAATAACATACCGTGTGTTTCATTATTTGTTAACAATTGAAATACAGGCAACTGCTTAAATCTTGTTATTGATGTTTGTAACAGAAAATTGCTTACTGTGGGCCATCTCCAATGGCTGCCCAGCATGCGTGTGTACCCCCAATGCACTCTGATGGCAGCAGAACTCATACAGTTGGTGGACCATGAAGATGAATGTGTCTTGTAGTACATTTAGAGAAAGTTCTGTGTTACTTCTGTTACATGATGCTGGTTGTCTCTGATTGGTTGTGTTGCCTTGGCATTTCCTCTGCTTGCATGTGTGTGTGGGGGGGGAATGTGGAGTTAGGGTTTTGAGGATGGAGGCATGGGGTGGGGTGGGAACTCTAACGCTGAATTTCCACACTTTTGTCACTATGGAAACAACTCTAACGGATGCAGTAACGATGTTTTTTCAAATAATATTTATATCTATATCTATAAACATATATTCTATGCATAAAACTGCGTTATTGCATCATTTAGGGTTAAAACACAAAAAGTCAGGAAATGAGACCTTTAGGGTTGCCCCTAACCTCACCGTGCACACCCCCATTCTCCCAAGATTGACAGATGCCAGGGTGTGTCATTGGGGTTGTGAGGCCTAAATGTCACCCGATTCGATGTGTAATCATGTTTGCATGCCACAGTAAAGAAGAATGGGGTGACATTTAGGCCTCACAACCCCAATGACACACTCCAACATCTGTCAATCTCAGGAGGATGGGGGCTACACGAAGACAGGTAGGGGCAACCCTAAAGGTCTCATTTCCTGACTTTTTGTGTTTTAACCCTAGATGATACATTAACACAGTTTTTTGTATAGAATCTTCTTACTTTTTGAGAAAGCACAGAAAAGTACAATGTCACGCAAGTTGGTGGGAACGTGGGGTCCAAATCAACTTGCAAATTTCTGCCTAACATAACAGTGCAAGTACTGAATATTATATGTATTAGTGGGAGCACATATTGGTGGGAGAGTGTGGCCCATAGTGCCCCACAGTCCCATCAGCTTGAAACAAAACAACGTTTCATTCATCAGAGTGGCATAATTCTGCTCCTGTTTACATTTTACACACCTAACCACTTAAAATTACCTCCATGACAGTAAGGCTAGCTACCCTATAAATGTCAAGACACTACCACAATGCAAAATGCTATCCACAAAATATAAAGTGTGTCACACAATATCTCTGCAGCAAATTAATTTTCCAACACCTAAATACCATAATTCACATGTACAGGACATCCTCTCAACACCCTCCAAATTTCAAGTTAAAAGACCAAACCATTTCCAATATATTCAATTTTAAAGTTTGAGATTTTCATTCATTGGAGTGCCATAATTCAGCACCGGTTTACATTTTACACACCTAACCACTGAAAAATACATCCATGGCAGTAAAGCAAGCTACCCTTTAAATTTCAAGCCACCACTACAATGCAAAACGCTCTCCGCAAAATGTAAAGTATGCCACGTAATATCTCTATAACACGTGTATTTTCTGACACCTAAACACCATCATTCACATCTACAGGACTTCCCCTCAACACCTTCCAAATTTCAAGTTAAAACACCAAACCATTTCAGAGATATTCAATTTCAAAGTTTGTGCACCTTTAAGAATTATTTGATCACAAGAATTGACCACGACACACAAAATGGCGGATCTCAAGGCCAAAAATGCCCTAAAGTGGAGGATTCAAGATCAAAGATAAAAATCTTTGATCCGGGGGGGCAACTTCAAACCCTTACAACTCTGGAATGGAACAAAATTTGTTCACCAAACAAAAACTGGCATGTTCCTCAAATAAAGGGATTTCTATGTGGCAAGTTGCAGACAAATCAACTACACAGTGGCTGTGGTATCTGTTATGGAAGACAGTGAGCAAAAATAGCAGAAAATCTTTGATTGTGAGGGGGCAAATTTAAAGCCTTATAACTCTGGAACAGAACAAAATGTTTTCACCAAAAAAAAACACTGGTATGTTCCCTAAATAAAGGGCTTGCTACTTGGCAAAGTTCAGACAAATCAACTACACAGTGGCTGTGCTATGTGTCATAGAAGGCAGTGAATAAAATAGCAAAAACTGCATGTTTTGTACTTCTCTGCAAAAAAAACGTATACACTACTGAAATAGAAATTGATAAAATCTTCAAAGGACACCACCAAAGCCCAGCACCCATGCATACAACCTAATCTGAAGTCACTCAAATGCATTCTTCAACAACTGCTGAGAGCACGGGGCCCTTTTGGCCCACGTACCCACAAACACATCCATGTCTCCCAAACATCACAGTACAAGTACTGAATATTATATATATTGGTGGGAGCACAGATTTCTGGGAGCATGGCACCTTTCGGGCCTCAGGCTCCCACCAACGTGACCACATCTGCCGACCATCACACTGCAACTACTGATTAGCCTACATATTGCTGGGAGCACATATTGGTGGGAGTGCGGGGCCCATTGGGCCCCACGCTCCAACCAACTTGCCCATTTCTGCCTAACATCACAGTACAAGTACTAAATCTCATATGTATTGGTGGGAGCACATATTGCTGGCAGCGCAGGGCCTTTGGGCCCCACACTCTCATCAACTTGTCCACATCTGCCTAACATCACGCTGCAACTACTGATTACCATAAATATTGCTGGGAGCATGTATTGGTGGGAAAACGGAGCCCTTTGGGCCCCACACTCCAACCAACTTGTCCATTTCTGCCTAACATCACAGTACAAGTACTAAATCTCATATGTATTGGTGGGATCACAAACTGCTGGGATCACGGGGCCCTTCAGGCCCCATGCTCCCACCAACAAGTTCACTTCTCCCTAACATCACACTGCAACCACTGAATAGCATATGTGTTTGTGGGAGCACATATTGATGGGGCCCCAAGCTCCCACCAACTTGTCCACTTCTGCCTTCGGACCCCATGCTCCCTCTCACATTGCCGGCACTCCATAACCACAAACATCTGCCATACATTTTTAGCTCTCCTTTACCTTATCATGAAATCTTCCTATACAACCAAATATATGCTCACCATGCCTTTTCACAATGCACAGAAATGTTTTCCCACTAACTATAATGAACATGTGCCACAACTCAGCAACTGTAACTGCCACTGACACAAAAAGTGAAACAGTCCAAGATCTATGATGACTCTTTCTACGTACCAAATTTCACACAAATCATCCACACTGTTCAAAAGTTACTGAAGCAAAACGAACCACATTTTCATTCATTGGAGTGGCATAATTCCACACCTGTTTACATTTCACTCACCTAACCACTGAAAATTACCTTTGTGGCAGTAAGGCTAGCTACCCTATAAATTTCAATCCACTAGCACAATGCAAAATGCAGTCCACAAAATGTAAACTACGTCAAACAATATCTCTGCAGAAAATTAACTTTCCAACACCTAAACACCATAATTCACATCTACAGGACATCCCCTCAATTCCCTCAAAATGTCAAGTTAAAAGACCTAACCGTTTTCGAGATATTTAAATTTAAAAGTTGTGAAAATTGGGTTATCTGGTCCTTCCAAATCTGGCCATCTGCTCCCACCCTCACAAATGAAGTTCATGATCAAAGAATTTGCAGGTACATGACCAAATAATTTGCAGGCTCACAAAGAATAAAAAATGTTTAAAACTCAATTTTTTTAGAGAAGTACATTAAACCACAGGCATGACTCGATAGAATGAAGCCCCCTGAGCAAAACCCAACCTAATTTGATTTAATAAGTCACCCCTGGGCTGAAATATTTGATTTTTAAATCTGGCCATCTAGTCCCTCCCTCGCGATCAAAGATCACGGTCAAAGAATCTCGCAATTAAAGAATTTGCAGGATCGAGATCAAAGATCATTAACAAGACACGATCAAAAAATTTAAAACTTTAAAACTTTATTTTTTTACATAATTACAAGAAATCACAGCCATGGTTCAATAGAGGGAAGATCCCTGAAGAAAACCCATCATAGTTTTACTTCAGAAGTCACCCCTGAGCTGAGATATTTGTTTTTTTCCGACAGCAAAATGAAAACAAGATGGCGGGCATCACGATCAAAGAATTCTTTATGATTAAAGATTCTTTGATCATGAGCCTGCAAAATTCTTTGATCGTGAGGAGTGACCAGATGGCCAAACCCTCATTCTTCTTTTGCAAAATAACCATATAAATGTTCCCATAGACTTATAATGGCAGCTAAAAAGTTTAATATCTTTTGAATGGATTCATATTTTTTCACCAAAGAAAAAGTGGCATGTTCCTTGACCCAAGCTCTGTCTACATCCCAAGATACAAACTGGCACATCACACAATGGCTGCACAGCACCACAGACAAAATCCAAAAAACTGCCCACAAAACTGACGAAAAGTGCATTTTTCAGCATTTTGGTGCACAAAAAATGTAATTCCGACCAAAACTAAATTTGGCAAATCAAGAGATCTTCCATGCCCCACCATGCATACCACATTTGATGCAAATCCGTTGAACAGGTCCAAAGTTATTAATGCGTAAAATTTCAAGTTTAACATAGAAGTGGCTTCATAACCCTAAATATAGGGGTGTGACGGTGCCCTATAATACATAAATATATATATATATATATATATATATATATATATATATATATAGAGAGAGAGAGAGAGAGAGAGAGAGAGATATTCCCCAAAGGGTGCAGTAGCATCCCCATAGTTATGGTTGAATAGGGTGTTTAATGTTAAACCCAAAAATTTGCACCTTAAAACTTTGCCCCATGAACAGAATTGCATGAACATTTGCATGTGAAGTCTGGGGAGCAAGGTCTCTAGATTTCACATTTTTTGTGAGAGTTGGCTGTCCAGATTCCAAGATCCAAATGGTGCAAAAAGTGGAAAAAATTCATCTTTGGGCTGCTTTTTGCTCTCACCTATCGCCCAGATGGTTTGGAATTTTGTTTTGAAATGTTCAGGGGAGAAAAAGCTTTCCCTAGAAGGAGGCCTTTTTGGTTTGATGAAAAACTATTAATCAATTCCTAAGTTATAAGAACTTGAAATTTCTGTTATGAGCATGCGGAATAGGGTCTTTCATTTATATGTCCAATGCAAAAGAAGAGTTTCTAGCTCACAAAACAAGAATCTTCTTTTGTGAGCAGAAATTATTCTTAGTTGAAATTCTACTGTCATATGGCCACCATCTTGTTTTTGATTTGTAACAAAACCAAAAAATGAAAACCCATTAAAATGATGCCCTGGAGAAAAACAGACAACACAGTCGAGCTAAACAGGGCATGTTTAGCTTGATTCTGAACATTTTTTTTTGGCAAAACAGCCCCAAAATATGTTCTTTGGGCATCCTAAAATCCTAGGTAGATGCTTAGCGAGGGCTCATATGAAAGAACTCTTGTTCTTTCATTAGATCACACAAAAGAAATAGTGTTCTTTCATGAGAGCCTATGAAAGAAATACATTTTTTTATGCGACTATATGAACTATTGTTCTTCCATGAGAGCATATGAAAGATGAGATTTCACAAATGAACTGGTTTTTTTTCAGTTTCAATGTTAATTTGTTCTACATAGAGATGTCATTACAAAGTTAAAATCAATATTTTACTTCACAAGATTTCTATACAATTGTTTCCTATAAATACCAGCAGTGTATTTACAAACCTTAAATAATCAATATATCTTGGGACTAACAATGTAAGTCAGCATTGCACTAGAGTGTAATAATTGCACATACTAGACAATAATGTAGGACTTAACAGTAGTTGTTCTTGTACTAAGGTACATTAGCATCCACATGTTGAGAAAAATGATGTGATTAATAGTTCAATAAGAGTTTTTAATAAATCTAAAGATTGCCTTCTAGTTCATTTTCAGATTTACAGCCAATACTAGGATGTCCACTCCATCATGTGTGATGTGCCATTTCAAGAACCTTTAATGATTTATCTGCATTTTATCATCTCCTTGAGGAACCTTGCCACTGCTTCGACTTGGTCCTCTACAAAAGGATGCAATACCATGTATAATCCATCTTCCAAATTATATGCATAAGGGAGAATGTATTTTTCTAAGCACTTTTTCCTTCATTTTTTGTAAAAAAGATAATTAAGTACAATATGTTGAAGAGTTTTTGCATGTCCTTTTTTAAATGGGCACGTGTTTTCAGAAGGGATTCCCCCTTTCTATTTAACCTGGACTTTCTCCAGTTTGTAAGTGAAAGCTCCATCCTAGCCATTGTCAGTAATATTTTGCATTCAGGTCATATGGGCAAAGTGAGATATGTTTCTAGATTATGCTGCTTTTTATTTGTAGCATATCACTGGGCAATTTTGAGTTTACTTATCAAAGTCATATTATTTTCCTTAGATTTTAGAAATACTCTTTGTTTGAATATTTTCTGATAAGGTAGTGAAATTGTAATTTTATTCAAATAAAAAAAGATCTTCATAGCCAATCCTTTGTAATGTATTTGTAAGATGTTGAATCCATGGGGAGGTCAGTTCCTTTTGTAACCAGTTTATTTTTTCTGAGACAGCCCAAGTAGATGGCAGAGCAGTTTTATTATTTATGATTCTGAGTCAATAAGATATCAATCTAAGTGAGACCATTATTTAAGAGGGATTCTTCCCAGTTCTGTTTGCACTGCACAGTTGGGGATTGAATTTGGAACTTTTAATAGGGCTTTATAATAACTGTTATATGGGATAGCAATATCCTCTGACACTTGATATCCCCAGACTTCTGCGACATAAAGACTAATGAGATTTAATTTCATTTCAGATGCCCAGAGAGTGGGGACAACTGACCACCCCCTATAGTTAGAGTTAAATTGCAGTAACCCTCCGGTGTTAAGCTTTCCTTTCATTATTTGATTATTAATGTGATGTGCCCAGTTCCCTGTGTGATGAAATGTGGTACCTAAATAGATATATTGTTTGACTTGTTCAATTTTTTCATTCTACAGACAACAAGAATCATTTTTTTCTGGACCCCAGAACTACTAATTTTGTTTTGGATACATTTATCTTGAGTTTTAATTTGGAGCATAAACTTTCTACCTTGTTCAACTTATGCTGAACACCAATTTTAGAAAGTGACAATAAGACTTAATCATCGGCATAAACTAGCAGAGTACATTCTTTACCCATTATCTTTGGTGACTGAAAGTTTGGGTCAAAATACTGATTTATATTATGATTTATGTACAAATTGAACAAACTTGTAACCAGAAGGTAACCTTGTTTTACTCCAGAGTTTGATTCTATATATCTCAACACATTTCCCATATTTTCATATATTATAATCATTTGTTGTTGCTATGAAGTTGCATTATTGACATAAGTAAAGAGTGATTGATTCCATACATTATCAAAGTCTTCCACAAAAGTAATCTATCCACTGAACTGAATACATTGGAAAAATCAATAAACAATGCAAATAATTTTCTTGTCCTGATTTTTTTATATGTTTTTAAGACAAAGATATGATCAATTGTAAAACAATTGTTTCCTGAATCCAGCTTGCAATGGTGAAAGAATATTGGTATTTTCTGCCCATATCAGTAATTTGTGCAGGATGATGTGAGTAAAAACCTTGGTGATAGAATCAGAATACTAATGGGTCAATAGTTTGTGCGTTTGTGTGAGACCCCTTTTTGTAAATTGGTACTATGATTTTCTTAACCCATTAATCTGGTACAAATCTAATTCTTAAACAAATTAGTTAATACTGGTATTCATATGTTTAAATGAACCGTGTAGACCTCATTTGGGATCCCATCTGAGCATGGGGCTTTTTTCATAGGACAATTTAGTAAAGCCACTTCTACCTCCCCAAATGTTATCCTAAGCGATACTGATGACCAATTCAAGTCCTTGATTTCCCACCAGTTCCTATCCCTAGATTGCTACTTAAAAAAAAGTTTCTGAAAATGCATAATCTAGGTTTCTTGTGGAATTAATGTTAAGACTTCATGCGAATGCACTACTATGCCTCTGGATACCAATCTCCAAAATTGCGCTCCATTCCCTGACTTCAATACATCCAGCATTTTACCCCAGCGTTCCTCCTGAAAGAGTTTCCTTTCTCCCTGCAAGAATTGGATGTACTGTTTTCTTTCGTTATTTAAAGATTCAAAATTCTTACTAGAGGGGTTTCTGTTGGATCATCTAACTAGTGTATTTAATTTCTTTTTTTCCTGACAGCAATTCTTATTGAACCATATCAGATACTTTGTGGGCATTGTGTTAGTATTGCTATACAGAACTTTCTTGATTTTTGAAAATATGTTAGTCAGCTCTATATAAGCTTCCTGAGGGAATCCTGTTTCATCATATAGGAAAAACCTGTGAGCATATCCTCCCTAAAAATAACACTAGCAAGGTCCACAATATTCTTTAGTTGAATGTGTTTCTTATTATTATTATTATTATCATTATTATTGAGCTTCTATTCTGGAAATATAAGTGTATGAATTAGTATTAGAAATGTTTGGGAAACCTGTCAAAGGTTATTATAAGGGGAACATGGTCACTTTCTGATTTCATCTTTATATTGAGCTTGTCAATTATTTCATAATTTTCAGGGGTTGTTATACCATAATCAATCACACTCCTACCATATGGGCCGAAATAAGTTGGTTGTTCTTCTAGATCTCTTATCTCATTTCCATTTAATACCAACAGATTAGAGGCTGTCATGACCGGAATGAGACTTTTTCCATTCTCATTATGTAATGAATCTGTAATCCTCCTAGAAGAAGAATTGACTAAATGGGCACATCACTGAAATTGTCAATATTATCATATGTGCCAGTTCTCGCATTAAAATCACCTGTTAATATTAGGTTTACACCAGGGTGTAGATTCAAACTGTCCCTGATGTTCTGGGATAGGCAATCCCAGAGCACCTCCTTATAGTATTGTGTACTTCTTTGGGGAAATACATTGTTCCCAACAGGATAAGAATGGAGTTACCTTTTATAAAGACAATAATCATATTTTTGTTATTATATGAAATCTCAATTACCATACTTCAACATCAGGTGCTATTTTAACATGAATTGCAAATCCTTCTATTGTTCTTCCATATTTTTTCCCTTGTAATGCAGGGGCACTGATAAACTGGTAGCCATTTAGATTAGAATTTTCAGGTGCCCAGGTTTCCTGAAAGCAAAAGAAATCATGCCATTTTATAAAACTAAGCCATTCTAAATCTACTATTTTAGTGGACATCCCTGCAATATTCCATGACAGGATAGAGATAGACTGATTGGGAGGTTTATTTGGTGCAGATTTTGTGGCTATATCCTCATGTCAGCTTTGTGTGGGACAGCATGGTGTTTGTGTGACATTATAGTAATTATTATCTGCTAGCCTTTGTATTTGATCCCAGTTGACTACATGAATCCCCAGCCCATCCAGGATGGATGATTTTCCTATTACTGTGTCAATTAGTTGTTCCCATTTGATATGAATAATAATCTGAGATGTTTCCTTTCTAGCTCTTTTGACTGATTCTGTTGTCCCATGTTCCATATTCTCATTGTGCTGTGTATTCAGAAACACATTGCTGCCTTTAATTTTCTGTGGTTTTCCTTCTCTAAGGGTTCAATACCAAAAACAGAGATTATTTTCTCTCTTAGATTTACTTTGGGTTTATTAAAGTCCCATTTGAACTCTGAAATGATACACTTTATTTCTTCCCATGTGGCAACATTTTTATTTACTGTATACAGTCTCTGTGGGTTAAGAAAAGAGCAGTACTCCATATAACAGGGGCAAAAGTTTCAAGACCTAATCTCTGTAAGGTGGACATTTTTGCCCATACTTTGCTTGCACTGTTCATCTCTTTCATCAGTACATATACATGTTTATTAATGTCTTTATTTATTTATTTAGCTTTTGTTTACCAGTTAAGTACACTAGACAAATCATATGCCTATTTTCAGGTACGACCTGGGAGAGTACAGGAAGAAAAAGAATATACAGAGCACAACCTGACACTAGTAATGCAGATACACTCAAACAAGAGGAGCAAAAACCTACATAGGAGATAACCCAGTTTACAACTGTGGTACAGTCAAATATAATTCAATACAGAGTCATTATGGACATATATCAAAGCAGTATTTACAGAATGAAAGCAAGAAATTTACATATATACAGTTCTGACACAGAGCATCACTGAGACAGGCAGCCAGCACAGCAGTACTGAGGCCATAGGTACAGGAGATGATATGCTCAAGTACCATGCAGGTGACCAAGGCCATCAAGGTAATCACGGAGATTTAGGACAGTCACATACCAAGGCTAGCTTCAAGTGAGCCCACAGGGAAGACTATAGGCATGCCTGGGAGGGGGAGGACCAAATCTGAACTGGCAAGGAGTTCCAAAATCTGGGGGCACTTGACATGAAATTCCTGTCACCCATTTGGGTATGCGTGGCAGGAACCTTGAGGATAGCAGGGTCCAGGGACCTTAGGGAATAGAAAGTGGAGGAAGCCAGCACAAGGAGTTCAGCTAATCCAGGGGGGGTGCCAGTGCCCATAATCTTGCCTGTGAAGCACCCCAAAACAAAATTCATGTAATTGGTCGGGGAAAGCCAGTTGATTTTAGCATATAGATCACAATGGTGAGTGAGGCGAGGGGCTTCTAGCGCAAAATGGCAAATGTTATTGTAGGCAACAGCTCACCTAGTGACATGAACCTTGGAAGTATGGATGAACAGAAGAAGCCCATAACAGAGAGATGGAAGAAATACACCTCTGGCCAGTGTAAAGCGAGCAGCCAAAGTAAGATTATTCTTTGCCCTATACGTCAAGCTCAACTTCCAGTTTACAGCTCGACACACATTGTGGATGTGGTGACCAAAATCAAGATGAGGGTCAAGTGTCACCCCAAGGTATTTAACGGAGTCAGTGATGAGAACAGCAACAGCACCATCACTACCTGAGATGTGCAGAGGGAGAGGGGAGGCCTTTGGCTTAGGCAGGGATCCGAATAGCATGGCCTGAGTCTTTCTAGGATTTAGGACCAGTTTGTAAGACGATATCCAGGATTGGATACTCATGAAGTCCTCACTCAACTGGTGGTTAATTACCCCAATATCCTGGGAGTGAGTGAGAATCACGAGGTTGTCAGCACAGAGGATGGACCTGCAGGAGGCAGCAGAGGAGGGAAGATTGTTGATGAATATGGAGAAGAGCAGGGGCCTAAGGACTGACCCCTGGGGAACTCCTGAGGACACTACGGTGGCACCTGAGAGCACCTTGTAATATTTTGTAAGTTGCTGCTTGCCTTGTAAGTAAATGGAGAACCAACTAAGTACAGGAGGGGACAAGCCCAAGGACCTAAGTTGAGTGCAAAGTAGTGCATGTTCGACTAGATCAAAGGCCTTAGAAAGAGTCTACCCTGGTCCATAGCTGCCCTTATGTCAGATGTGACAGTAACCAGGGCTGAGGTTGTACTGTGGCCTTTTTGAAAACCATGCTTCAAGGGAGACAGTAGCTCATGTGTCTGAACATATTCCATGAGTTGCTCCACGACAAGATTCTCAAGGAGCTTACTGATTGCAGACAGGATGGCAATCGGCCGATAGTTGTCAAGAATCCTAGGGTTGCCCTGCTTAAATACAGGGACAACCCTTGCCACCTTCCATAGGTCAGGGATAACTTCTGTGGCTAGGGATAGATTGATGTTATGGGCCACAGGAGAGGCAATGAAGGCAGCAGCAAGGTGAAGTAGCTTGGGTTCCATACCATCATGGCCAGCACTAGAAAAGGGGGAGAGAGCAGTCTCTGCATCTCTTGTGCAAATACAGCCTTAAAGTAGAACAAAGGGTGAGAGGTATGAGCCTGCTGAGGAGGCAGGAGCTGGCCAAGTTTCACACAACTAGTGGAGGAGAAGTGAGAGGTGAAAGTGGTCAGGTCAGAGAAGTGTGAATAAAATGCATTTGAGATGGTTAGTGGATTATTACAGCTAGCTCCATCAATAAGCATGTCAGGAGCCTCACTGGTGGAGGAGCCAATCATAATATTTTTGGTGTTCCTCCAGAAGGTCCTAGGGTCCTTAGCTGATGTCTTTAAGGCAGCTTTGCAAAATTCACTTTTTGCATTCCTGATTGCCTTTTTGCATTGGTTCCTAAGCCTCCTGTAATGCTGAAGTATGGCCTGGTCCATTGAGACCTTGAAGTTGGCCCAGCACTTATCTCTAGCCCTCATTAGAGCAAGGATACTCCCATGCAACCATTTTGTAGCGACCCCCCTAACCCTCAGTCTGACAGATGGAGCATGCTTGTCCTGTAGAACCCCAAAAGTGCTAAGAAAATGACAGGCTATAAAGGAGGTGGTCTGGGCATTAAGCACTGTGGACCAGTCCATAAGCATAAGATCCTCCTGAAAAGACCCCAGATCAAACCTGGAGAAGTCCCTGACATGGATGATTTTAGGAGGGATCTTTGGGACAGAGATCTTCCAGATGCAGTACACAGGGGAATGGTTTGAAGTCGAGTCTGGGGGGGTACCAGAAGAGCTAACCCTCTCAGGTCTATTGGACAGGATCCAGTCCAGGAGAGATCTGGAACCCCTGGTGGGAGACCACCTGGTGGGATCCTTAATGAGTTGGGACAGTGAAAAACCTGCAAGCAGAGGTTCATACTGCATGACGTTACCTCCAAGCCAATTTAGGTTAAGGTCCCCCAGGATCAATAGTTCATTATTCCTAGTCCTCGCACCAACAGAGTCAAGAAGGGAGGATAAACCCAGTACACCCCCTGTAGGGGGAGTGTACGTACACACTATGTGTAGCGTCTTTGCTTTACCGAGAAGAAGTACATTGTGCAGTATTTCACAGGAAGACTGCACTGGCTGCACTGGCTGTAGGCAGGACAGGTTGAGATGCCTCTTGTAGTAGACCAGGATACCACCCCCCCTTTTCCCTGGATGGTTCTGCCTAACAAAGTCATAGCCAGGGAGCACACAAGCTGAATCAGGGATAGAGGATTTAAGCCAAGTTTCAGTTATCCCAAGGATGTCAAGCTTGTAATGGGTGACCCAGGCAAGGAGCTCTACCACATTGGGCAGAAGACTATGATCATTAAGATGAGCTATTTTCAAACCCTTTCCAGACAGCCAGCTTTCAGGAGTGGAGAGAAGTTGGCCTGAAGGACCAGGGTTCAGCTCCATGTCCCCTGAGAGGGCTATTGCCAACAATAGAAGCCAGAGGAGATTCCTTAAATGGTGTGAGCCAGCCCTGGTGAATGGCCTGCGCCCAGTCTGCCTGACCAATTTAACAGGATACCAGAGACTCTGAAGATTAAGGCAACAGATGGTCCAGGGAGACTGTCTATCACAGGCTATTAGGTTTCAGAAAATGAAATCCATCTCATCAGGGCATCCCGGTGAGACCAGGGCGCATCCCAAGAGGACAGCACAATCTATAATGAGGAGTGGAAGGAACATGGCAGTGACAAGACCAAAGAAGAGGCCATCAGCGATGGGGAAGAGCTGAGCCCTACTGATGCTAGGCTTGGGAGTCCCCATGTTATGCATGCCCTCACTTGAACCAGACCACAGAAAGTTAAGTTGAGCGAACCAGCAGAATAGCAAGGTATAGGTCTTTCTAGACCCCAATAAGTATTCAGAGTGCTCCAGGAAGCAGATAGATAGGGGGCAGCTAGACCTGCTGATTATCACACCTACAAGAGCAGGTTACCACAGGGTTACCTATATACACAGTAGGTGCCACCCACCACAGACACTTTGGCAAGTTCAGCATTCCTATTAGCCAAGCAGCTAAAGGCGACCTCTAGTGGCAGCAGCTGATAAGCTGCAAATGAAGAAGTGAGCTGATGTGCTCAGACAATCACCTGATCACCACTATATAACTCCATGTTGACCAAGGGTGGTGGTGGTGGGGGCGATGGGGATCTGACACGGAGCATTGGCGGGGATTAAAAAGAAAAGCAGAAAGGTCCCAGTTTGAATTATTAATGGTGCCAGACCGCATGCTACAGTCTAATTTCAAGGTCCAGATTGCAGGCTCCGTACCTGTAGATTCTGTAAGGGAGGGCTCTCACTACCCTCACGACCTTCCGCCTGACACGGGGGGGTAGCGTCTGTGCTACAATCTGAGGAGAATCTGTGGAGAAGTACAAGACAGAGGGCATAAATAAGGTAGGTCCCTTGCTTAGCTATTGGGGAAGGGGATGAGCTGAGAGGAGGGGGGGGCTGAAGTTTTCTTGAATGAATGCCTTAGCACGCAATTCCTCTAGCTACCACAGCAGGACACAGAATCAGCATCACCTTACTTGCCACAGATTAAAGTTTCTACTGTTTGAGACCTGCAACTCCAGCAGCTATGTAAGGGACAAAAATTTGCTACAATTGCACAATTCCTACCCCTCTTTCTTCCCTTTAAATTAAAGCAACGGCAAAACTGATACTGATTCTACAGCTGTATGTCTTAAACTTTAAAATCACAGACTATCTCCACTCATGTGGGGACAAGAATTAATTTAAGGGCACAGTTTGAGTAAAAAAGAAAAGCAGAAAGGTCCCAGTTTGAATTATTAATGGCGCCAGACCACATGTTACAGTCTGATTTCAAGGTCCGGATTGCAAGTTCCATACCTGTAGATTCTGTAAGGGAGGGCTCCCACTACCCTCATGACCTTCCGCCCAGCGGGGGGAACGTCTGTGCTGCAATCTGAGGAGAATCTGCAGATTCTGTAAGGGAGGGCTCCCACTACCCTCATGACCTTCCACCTGTAGTGGGGGGGGGACGTCTGTGCTGCAATCCGAGGAGAATCTAATTACCCCAAGAATTGCTTCCCTCTTATCCTTTAGACCAAGTTGGAGGCAGTATAGTGCAGTGGTTTAAGGCTCTGAGCTGCAAATGTGGAGACCTGGGTTTGAATCCCACAGCCCCCTTTGCATATACTGTGTGACCCTGAGTAAGTCACTTAACTTCCCTGTGCTCCCAGGTTGCACCTGTAAACAAGCTTTCAGCTTAGTGTGTCTCACCTGGTTAAACAATTGGGAAAAAAAAGTTCAGCTTTTATCAAATATGTAATTAGATCAAGAAGGGATTTTTCATTCTCATTCCGCCTAACATATATACCCAGGATCCTTAGGATAGCTTCTTCCCCCTGAGGCTGCAATGCATTGTTTTGAGTACTATAACTGGCTGTGTTACTGTTTAAACTACTGTTTCTCTGTGTAGTCTTAGTCTGCCTTACAGTAGTATTTGGCTCCATCATTGTTTCTCTGGAATTATCCATAGAGGTACCATCCTGTCCTCCTACAGGGGCTAGATTCTTTTTGTTCCTGTTTTTGTTTCTCCTAACCTCCTGGAAAAATTCAACATCAATCATGATACTCTTTCTGTCTATTAAGCTTCCCCATTTTATCTTTTGCCACCTCCATCTGGTTAGCTTGATCATTGCACTGCCTGTTATCAGGTCTTTCCTTGTTCTCCGTGGAGGTTCCAATTAATGAGTGGGCTTACTCATTTCTTTTCTTTTATCATGTTCTCCCCCCCACCCCCACCCCTCCATCCTTTTTTTTCTACTTTCTTTGCTCCTGGGATTTATGTAACTTTCTAGGGTCTGATTCTTCTTTTTTTTTCTTTTTTGTCCTCATCCCTTCTTTTGCAGTTTTATTATTTCCTGATTTAGTTTCTTCTGGGATCATTATGCTCGAAAAATCAGAGCACAGTTTGTTAAATTAATTTTCTATGAGAGCCTGTTCGACCATTGTAGAGATTTCTGGAGGAAACTGTCTTCTTAAGATTGTGAGTATGTCCTCTAGTCTAGCTCCATTAATTGTCACATCCTCCCTGAATAGCTCTACATCATTTCTTATATTGAACAGCTGCTCCATTAACATTAATGAGACTGCATGTTGATTTTTCATCATCCTTATAATGTCAGTACTCAGGGCATAAGTAAGTGATTCATTAAATGTGTTTGAATCTCTTTGTTTAGCTGAGTTGTTGATCAGCTCATTTTCCTTATTTAAATAAAGATTTTTGCTGAAGTTAACATTCTGGGCAGTATCTTTTACCTGTTCAGCATTTTTACCCTTATTTTGATAGTTATCATGTTCTCTGAGCCCTTGAATTGTGTCGTACAAGTCTGTCGTAACTTCAGAGAGATATTACGTTTTCTGGTATTACTAGTGACTTCTTTAATAAGGGGGACTGATGTGACTCTTTCATCACAGGTCCCATCATAGGCCCCAAAGGAGGAGAGGTGAGATCAAACTATGATAATATTTTTCTAAATAGTGGTCTGAGTATGGTGAGCATGTACCTTTCTGGGGTTCACTTATGGGATCAGTAATGTCCTCATAGCTTACATGAATGTCCCTATCAGTTCTTAGGATCATCCCATTGCCTTTCCCTGATCCTATAATGTCCTCCCTATCAAATGCTACCATATTGTCTGGAATTTACATCTGTGCTAATCTGTTGTCTTGGGGGAGAGAAGTAGAAGTCAAGGCAAGCAAATCATTTCCCATTGCCTCCTTTTTTATTTTGATTAAAATACTGGTTATTCTGAGCTGGTTTATATGAAGACATGGGTCTATATTCCCCTTCCCTTTTTTCCTTCCTTCTCCCTGGTTTTACATTATTCAGTAGTTCATTGCTCACTTGTTCCTGTGTCCCTAATTGACTCCTAGTGGTCACCATGGTTATCAAATCACCAGCTGGGGCGATGATTGCTTCTATAAAATTTAATACCAAGTGTAAATGAGTGACTGGGGAAGTAGTGAGTAATTAGCAGTATACAAATGATAATAGAGGGATGACAAACAAAGTAAAAAATAGTATAACAGATCCCAGGCTATAATTAAAAAGTGCATAGAACACACTAAAGAATACCTTCACCTAGTTAGGATAACAATTTGTCCATTCACATCTATTTAAAAGTTAATATAACCATCTGTCTGGCTGTGATGGATATAACAGCTCATACATTTCATCCCAATATTTGTTATAGTGTCAACATTTTAGTATAAGTTTATGGTGTAATATGGATTAAATAAATTAAAGATATTTTAACTGAGACACCAATTATCAGTTGCTTGCTTCTAATTCCCAACTGTTTGCATACTGTTGTACACCGTAATTCTGCTAGAGCCTCTCGCTTAATAAAATGCGTGTAACCTTTGCAAAGGAGTCTATGACTCAAAGGTTTATAAATCCAATTATCCACAATAAATAAATAAATAAATTGCTGATAAATACCAATGCTGAGTTAATTAGTCTACTTAATTAATTAAAAGAGACCCGGTCAAATAAAGAGGCTCTATATGGGTATAGATTGATATAAATAAAATCAGTAAGTAGTGCACCAGACACTTATCAACTGTCAGATAAACAAAACATCAGGTAGGGCAATATTTACATTACTCCAAATTGCCCTAGTACTAGATCAGTACCACGTTCACTATACTTAATAATGTATTACATGTATGATTAATTCTCCTTCCCACCTTCAATGCAAACAGAAAGAATGACATTGGGTAGCATTTGTTTGTTAACTTTAATTATTATTCATATAACTTCTGGGCCAGGATTAACAAAGATAATGCAAAGTGGGTGCAAAAGTTTGTGCTGCACTTCCAGGCCGTACAGGTGGGCAATGGAGCTATTCACAGACGGATGGGGGTGAGCTATCAGATTGTGAATAGGGGCCAGTGGGGGCAGCACCAATGCAGAAAAAGCAGTGTGATACCCAGTAGAGCTGACCCCACAGCCAGCTAGGACAATGGCCAGTAGTGCTCATGTGCTAATGTGCTATTCACAAAGTGAGCCATGCAAATGAGCCCATTGGGCATGTATGGCACTAGTGGCCATTAGCATGCTCATTATGGACTAATTTGCATGCCATTAGTATGGCGGTGCGTGGCCCCCCTCTCCAGCCCAAGATGCACATAGCCACAATCCCCTATAGTCTAGTGGTGCCTGCCCCAACCCCGATCACAGACCAGGTGGTTAAAAAAAGTGTATTACATTGTGTAGGGTCACTCTCCGGTCCCCGATTTCATGATTTCCCACCCATTAATTATAAAAGTAATTTCCATAGTGTAGGGTCCCACCCCAGTCCCCAATCTCATGATTACCCACCCATTAATAATAAAAATATCTTTCCATAATGTAGTGTCCTACCCTGGTTCCCAATCTCATGATTACCCACCTGTTAATAATAAAAATATCTTTCCATAGTGTAGGGTCCCACCCCATTGCCCGATCCCTTACCCGATATGGAAAATAACTTTCCATAGTGTAGTGGTCCCTCCCCCCTCACCGGTCACCAATCCCATAATAATGAAAATGGTTCCATAGTGTAGTGTCCTATCCTGGTGCCCGATCTCCCACCCAATAATGTCAAACCCCATTTCCATAGAGTAGTGTCCCCCCCCGCCATCACCTAACAATGTCCCCAAATGGACATATGTCCCTACACTGGTAGTCTAGTGGTTCCCCCAACCCCCATCCACCCACTCCAGTAATCACACACTGCCACACTCCCCCTGCCCCAGCATGGTTGCTGGTCGGCAAGCAGCACAGCCCTCCACACACCTTCACGGCTGCCAACCTACTTAACTATCAATGATAGCTTACCTGTTTTGTGAAAAATATTTCCTAAAAAGCATACATGAAGCAGTCCACCCATGTTGTCCCTATCTCCGCACAACTACACTGTTTTAGAGTGCTGGAAGAACACGGCAGCCTCATCATGTTCAAGATGGCCACCGCACACTACTTTACATGCACTGCCAGTCATGCATGCACAGTAGCATGCAATGGCCATCTTGGTCACGGCAAAGTGGGCCATGTTCCACTATTGTATTTATTTATTTTTGTTATAAAAATTCCCCCATCTGACCCTTCCTCTCAGCAACCCCCAGAGAAACAAGACTGTGTCACGATCAGGAATCATCTGGTCTTTTTAGTGACACTGGGGGTGCCCAATCCTCCAGTGTTGCGATCGGGGATCATTCATCTAATTTTGAGTGGGTTTTTTTTACCTGTTAAAAAAAATGTCCATTGATGTCTTCACCACATAACTATGACACTGGGGGTGCACATCCCCCAGTGTCACAGTCAGGGATTGTCCTTCTCTTTTTTTTTCACCTGTAAAACAAAAACAAAAAAAACAGTCCATCGATGTCTTTTGCAGCCAGTCCTTACCACCCACCTGATCTTCCCACTCAGTATCCACCACCCCACATCCAAGACTGTACTTACCCATTGAGAGTCCAATGCCATAATCCTCTCTGGACCACAGACATGTCTTCACTCTTCAAAGCTGGATTGCGAGCTGAAGACACAGGTATGCAGTTCAATGTATTTAAATTGATTTTTTGAACTTAGTGTCACAACTTGTCTTCACTTTCAGAGGGAGGAAATGGACAAGGAAATGATAGAAAGTATACTTAGAATGGCAGATAAAGGGGAGATACTGCTGATGGGTGATCTGAATATGCCAGATGTTAACTGGAGTGCAGTTGCAGCAGCCTCTTCAAAGAGTGGGGTTATTCTAGATGCCCTACAGGGGGCATGCCTTAGACAACTAGTATTGGAGCCCACTCGAGAGGGAGCAATCTTAGACCTGGTTCTCTCAAATGGAGATGGAGAGAAGATCACAGATGTAGAAGTGGGTAGCCATCTGGGAACTAGTGACCATCGAACAGTATGGTTCACAATAAACACAGCAATAAAGTCAAGCCATACAAAAGCAAAAGTACTGGACTTTAGGATGGCTGACTTTGCCAAAATGGGTGAGTGCCTAAGGAATGCACTAGCAAATGGGCAGGAAGGATGGGTGGAAGAACAATGGGGAATAATAAAAACTGCCATCACAGAGGTAACAAGCCTTTGTGTGAAGCAAATAAACAAAATGAAACGACGTAAGAAACCACTATGGTTCTCAAAGGATGTGGCAGTGAAGGTTCAAGAGAAAAAGAAAGCATTCAGGAAGTACAAGGAATCACAGAAGGAGCAAGACATAGAACTGTATCAGTTAAAGCAAAAGGAAGCTGGGAAGGCAGTCAGAACAGCAATGGCCCAAACCAAGGAAAAGATAGCCAACTCAGTTAAGAAGGGGGATAAAACCTTTTATAGGTACCTCAGGGAGTGAAGGAAGACCAAGAGAGGATAGCGAGGCCTAATAAAGGGAGGGAGGGTGGGCAGAGGGTGACTGTGAAAAGGCAGAGATACTAAACAAATATTTTTGCTCAGTATTTACAAATGAAGAGGGGGAGGTACCTAAAACAAACAGTAGAAACACTCTGGATACAGAAGTTGATACCAGCCCATTTACAGAAGAAAGGGTTCTGAAAGAACTCTTAAAACTGAAGGTGGACAAAGCAATGGGGCCTGATGGGATTCATCCCAGAATTCTAAAAGAACTAAGGGTAGAACTAGTGGCACCACTGACTACCCTCTTTAACAAATCATGGGAGGATGGGGTGGTACCCGAGGACTGGAGGAGGGCAGATGTGATTCCTCTTCACAAAAGTGGGAGCAAGGCAGAAGCAGGAAACTACAGACCTGTTAGTTTAACCTCAGTGATAGGAAAATGATGGAATCATTTCTGAAGGAAAGAATTGTCGAGTATCTAGAGGCCAGAGGGGCACAGGACCCAAGGCAGCATGGATTCACAGTGGGAAGGTCATGCCAGATGAATCTGATAGATTTCTTTGACTGGGTGACCAAAGTAGTAGATCAGGGAGGGGCTGTGGACATGGCCTACCTAGACTTTAGCAAGGCATTTGACACAGTCCCACACAAAAGATTAATGTACAAGTTAGCCAGCCTGGGAGTGGGTCCCAAGATGACAGCCTGGGTAAAGAATTGGCTGGAGAATAGGACACAGAGAGTAATAGTAAATGGAGTCCACTGTGAAGAAAGGAGGGTTACTAGTGGGGTACCGCAGGGTTCAGTATTAGAACCGGTCCTCTTCAATGTCTTTATAAGCGACATTGCAGAGGGACTGGAAGGAAAGTATGTCTCTTTGCAGATGACACAAAGATCTGCAACAGAGTTGATGCACAAGGTGGGGTGGAAAGGATGAGAGGGACTTGGCAAGGTTAGAGGAATGGTCAAATGTATGGCAGCTTAGATTCAATGCTAAGAAGTGCAAGATAATGCACCTGGGAAACAAAAACCCAGGGGAAGAGTACACAATGGGGGGTGAGATACTAACAACAACAAAAATGGAAAGGGACGTGGGGTAGTCATATCAGATGACCTAAAGGTGGGCAAGCAATGTGAGAGGGCAGCAAGGAGGGCTGGTGGATACTGGGATGCATAGGGAGAGGCATCACCAGTAGAAAACAGGAAGTTATTATCCCTCTGTACAGACAGCTGGTCAGACCCCATCTGGAGTACTGCGTGCAGTTCTGTAGACCCAATCTCTGCAAAGACATAGACAGAATGGAAGCTGTCCAGAGAAGGGCAACTAAAATGGTGCAGGGTCTGCACTGGAAGACATATGAAGAGAGACTTAAGGAGCTTAATATGTATAGCCTCGAGGAAAGGAGGGAGAGGAGGGACATGATAGAAAGTTTCAAGTACCTCAAGGGAATCAACAAAGTCCAAGAGGGTAGCATCTTTCAAAAAAAGAGGTGTGCAAGAACAAGGGGGCACAATTTGAAGATAGAGGGGCGGCTCAGAGGTAATTTAAGGAAGTATTTTTTCACAGAGAGGGTTGTGGATACATGGAACGGCCTTCCAGAGGAGGTTGTGGAGTCAAAAACAGTGGTGGAATTCAAGCATGCATGGCACAGTCATAAGGCAATTCTAGGGGTTGGGGGTAGAAAGACGTAGGCTGCTGGTTAACTAGGATCTGCAGCTTATCCATTAGGTAGGGAAATGGGCAGACTGGGTGGGCCAAGCGGTCCTTATCTGCCGTCAAATTCTGTTTCTATGTAACTTGGACATTTTTACATATTTGTGGCCCAAATTTTCAATATTCCTCCTTTGGGACCCCACCTCATGAACAATGTCACTGTCATTAGGCAGATCTGTCCCAAAACATAATTGTTGTGGTCCCTGTGCGAAATCACCTTTCAGGCAGGAGTTGAAAATTTTCTCTACCTTGTTCATGAGGTGGGGTCATAAGAAGGCTATGCTGCAAATTTGGTATATAAACATTGGAAAACAACAAAGTTATGAGTCTACATTGAATTTTGTGAACACAGGCTCATAATTTTGATACTTTTCAATATTTTTACCCCAAATTTACAAGATAGCCATATTTTTACAGCACCTCGTGACTGTGATAGCTGCCAGTTTTCAAATCCTATCCAAAATGTGTTTTTCTTAGATCCCAAAAGATGATTTTGCAGTCCCTGTGTGAAATCACCTTTTGGCTCCAGATGAACATTTTTTTCTGTCATTGTTCATGAGGTGGGGTTATAAGAAGGCTATGTTGACAATTTGGTGCAATAATATTAAAAAACAATCAACTTATGAGCCCATGTAGAATTTTGTGAACTCAGGCTTGTAACTTTGGTAATTTTCAATATTTTTACCCAAAATTTACAACATAGCCATATCTTTATAGCACCTCATGAATGTGACAGCTGTCATTTTTCAAATCCTGGCCAATATGTTTTTTCACATAGGAACATAAGAAGTAGTAGGCAGATGGGGACTGCGTGATCCATCTAGTCTGCCTAAAAATTTCGATCCCCTCCCTGTTTAATTACCACTTCAGGTGACTACTTTGCCTGTCCCATGCTAGTTTGAATTCCCCTACTGTCTTCAATGCTACCACCTCTGAGGGCAGGCAGCTCCATGATTCTATCAGCCTCTCTGTGAAGAAGTATTTCCTTATATTGGTTCTAAATCTTCCTCCCACTAGACGTAGATTGTGCCCCCTTGTTTGCGTTGTTTTGTTTTCCTGGAATAGGTTTCCTGTCTGGGCTGTGTTGATTCCTTTTATGTATTTGAATGTTTCTATCATGTCCCCCCTATTTCTACTTTGCTCTAGAGAGTGTAAGTTTTATTCACATTGGCCTGCCAGTGCAGCGGCAGGGCATCTGCTCAAGATGCTGATGACCAGGGATCTGGAACAGATCAAGGAGTCAGGGGGCTGGACTGGGTAGAGAAGGATTGAGTGCTGTCTGGTAACTTTTCCTCTCTGGGGTTGGGGGGATGAGCATTCTGTACCTTAGCTGCCCTGGCAGAGGCTTGGAAGCCACAAGTACTGTGGACACATGTTACAGGAGGTGGGACAGATGTCGGGTTTACCTGTTGATGTCATTGCACATCCTGCCTCTGGGGAAAAACTTCAAGCATCCACAAAATCTGGCCCTGTTGGTGATGCTCTTGCTTCTACTGCCACTCCTGCCACATCTAAGGTCCTCCAGGGGGGCCCACTCACATGGCCCCATCCTGGGGGGTAAGCCAGGGCTTGCAACTAATGTCCTGGATAGGGGGCACCCTCCCAGCAGCCCCACCCAGGGGGGTAAGCCTGGGCTGGTGGGTGGTGAAAGGAGGTGGAGGGCTGAGGAGTCTCTTCCTGGAAGGGCAGAGGTGGGGGTACCGGGCCCCCCAAAAAATAAGTTTAATTCACTGAGTCTTGTTTCATACTGCTCGTGATGCAGACCCTGCACCATCTTACTGGCCCTTCTCTGAACCCTTTCTAAATGGTCTACTTTTTTTTTAGGTAGTGCCTCCAGAACTGCATGCAGTATTCCAGGTGCAGCCTGACCAAGGACCTGTACGGGGGATGATTACTTTCACTTCCTGCTCATAATCCCTCTACCTATGCAGCTGAGCATGCCGTTGGCCTTCTGTGCTGCTTTTTCACATTGTTTCCCCACTTTTAGATCATCAGTAACAATTACTCCGAAGTTCCATTCCATCTTTAATTCTTCTAATTGATTCCCATTCAGTGTGTATGTCTTTCTTGGGTTATGTTTACCCATGTGCATCACCTTACACATCTTGGTGTTACATTTTAGCTGCCATATTATTGACCAATCTTCTAATTTCTTGAGATCAGCTTCCATTCCAGAGGCACCTTCATCTGTGTCTACCCTGTTGTAGAGTTTTGTATCATCTGCAAACAAGCAGACCTTCCCCTCAAGTCCATCAGCAATGTCACTGATGAATATGTTGAAGAGGATTGGGCCAAGTACTGACACCTGTGGAATGCCACTGGTTACTCTGCCATCCTCTGATAATGCCCCATTGACAGGGACTCTCTCTGTGACCTATCCTACAGCCATTTCTTAATCCAGCTGACTATTTTATAGTCTATTCCTGTGTGCTCTAGTTTGTTGACTAATCTCCTGTGGGGAACAGTGTAAAAAGCTTTGCTAAAATCTAAGTAAATCAGGTCCACTGTGCCACCTTTGTCCACTCTTCTGGTTACCCAATCGAAGAAGTCCACCATATTCGTTAGACATGAGCACCCAGCCATGAATCCCTGGGTCGAGTCTTCTGTTTTTCCTTAGGTAGTCTACTATCCTGTCCTTAAGCAATGCTTCCATAATTTTACCCACCACTAAGGTTAGGCTGACAGGGGGGTAGTTCCCTGGTTCTTCTCTGATTCCACTCTTATGCAAGGGCACCACTGTTGCCCTTTTCCAGTCGTCTGGTACTATACTGCTTTCTAGCGACTTATTGAACAGTTCAGCCAGTGATGTGGCAATCTCTTCCCTGAGTTCTTTCAGGACCCTTGGGTGGATACCATCTGGACCCATTGCCTTATCCACTTTTAACTTACCCAGCTCCTCTAGAACTCTTTCTTTTGTGAAGGGGCTTGTGTTGGACGCATTATCGTTTTGCCCAAATCCCAGAAGGTGAATATGCGGTCCTTGCACGAAATCACCTTTCAGCCAGGAGTTGAACATTTTCTCTGCCCTTGTTAAAGAGGTGGGGTCATAATTGAGCTATGCTGGAAATTTGGTGTAAAAACATTTAAAAGGAAAAAAGTATGAGCCTACATTGATATTCTTGAAAGCAGGCTCGTACGTTTGGCAACATTCAATATTTTTACCCCAGATTTGCAACATAGCCATTTCTTTATAGCACCTCATGAATGAGACAGCTGTCATTTTTCAACTCCTGCCTAAAATGTGTTTTTCATCCTGAAAGTTGATTTCACAGTCCCTGCACAAAAAACCTTTTAGGCCAGGAATTGGATATTTTGTCTGCCCATCTTCGTTAGGCAGGGTCATAACAAGGCTATGTTGAAAATCTGGTATAAAAATATTACAAATCAAAACATTTATGAGCTTATGGTACATTTTGCAAATTTACACTTGTAACTTTGGTAATTTACAATATTTTTACCCCAAATTCCTCAGCAGCAGCACTATCGGCTATGACCAAAGCTTGTTTAAATTTCCCATTCCATTTGACGATTGTGCCCCCAGTGAAGGAACTGTTCCCTTAACTTGAACACCTCTGTTGAGTTCACCTTACTCTACTCCTCTATATATTTGAAAATTTCTGTCATACAGCTTCTCTTTCATATTTTTTATAAAGGTTTTTATCTCTCCAAGGCAAACTGGGTGGTTATTCAGTCTCATTCCCTGGTGCCACTGACCATGCCTTGCCTCTCTCCTGCCCAAGGAGTAAGTTCTCCCATGGATTGCCCCCTGTGGTAGGGCCACATGGGAGGGCAATCCTCCATCCCAGTGCCTGTCATCCATAAGGCCCATCTAACTGGAGCGGCACGACACGTCAAGGTACCAAGGACAAGGCTTCAATAAGTCCTGGGCCCCCTATTTTCCACCATACGTTTGTCTTCTCTCATCCTGGAGCCACTGCTGCACATATGGTTCATTTGTGTGGAGGTGCACATGCATTCAGGAACCACACCTCTTTCCACCTTCCCCTGACCGAAGTTTGTAACCTGAGCATTGGCACTACCACCACGCCTCCACCTGGTGGCAGAAAAGAGCCAGGAAGACACATTATCCCAGCCCAGGGCAGGAGAACTGCTTGGTGGCTGCTTGATCCTCTCCCACCTCGGGGCAGACTTGTCCAGTCAGCGGAGAAAAGAATATGAAGTGAAAGTAAGAACACCACATACAGCACAGCTTTGCACTGAGTCCTGATAGGCTAATATTTAGGCTCATTAGCATTGACTTCACCTCCAGGGCAGCTGGACCTAACTGGTATACTGCAACAGTTAAGCACACAGAAGAATCCCTTGGAAGAAATAATATTACTATGGTGAGTGGGCCTTACCTAGTTACCAAAGGCTACAAAAAAAAAAGGTAAAGCCAGAACCAAAAAGTGCAGTTTCAGTGGAAATTTGCCTGGGGGAGAAGAGGTGACTGAAAAACAATGGGGGATGCAAACGAGACAAACTAAGGCATAGGCAGAGAGACACTGACTCTGGGGAAGGAGTTTCAAAGCAGCAGCCCCACCTACAGGACAAAGCAGAAAATCTGCACTTTTTTTTTTCCTATGTTTACCTATCCATAAAAAAAACTACTAAAAATCTGTTTTCAAATGTATCTTTTAATCTTTTTTTGCTTTTCACTCAAATGAGCCATTGCATAATAGGAATAATGCACTCCAGGGTGTGTGTCGTGCTGAGATAATATTACTTCTCGGGTGTTGGACACACTTGGCCTGTGGCATCTTAACCAACCACCCAAGGCATGATGTTATCCCAGCAGGGCACACACCCTGTCATGCAATATTCCTCTATTATCACCCCCCGCTCCTTTCTTCCTTTTAGTGACCACTCTTACCGCTTTGATGCAATAATACATATGGGAATTTTTGCTGCCAATCTGCATTACTTAACATTTCTTGGTATTGACTGCCATATGACAAATAGTAGACCACTTCACCAACTTCTCTATAGCTCTCTCTATAATGCTAGGTCTACCTCACTTTCCGTCCTGCTGCAGAGTTATGTATCATCCACAAACAGACTAATTTTCCCCAGAAACCCACTCTTATCACATACGTATACGTGAAAGAGCAGCAGCTCCAGAATAGACCCCAAGGCACCCTACTAATTACTCCCCTAACATCAGAGAACTTTCCATTCATGACCATTCTCTCAGTCAGACCTATCAACGAATTCCCAATTACAGAAACATAAAAACGGAGATATTTGTACAGGCAGAAAAAATATCTTGGCCTATCTTGTGTGCTCTTTCCTACCTCATACCCAATCAGCCTATTAGTGCATGCATGGCTGAGCCCCTCAGAGTTAGTTCAGCCCCCTTGCTCCTCATATCTAATCCACCAAATCTCACTAATGCTTTATGCCTGTTTCACCCCTCTTGAAGCCCACCACGGTTTCCATTTCCACCACCTCCCTTGGCAACCAATTCCATTTGTCCACCACTCTTTCCATGAATAAATTAATACTTTCTCATATCCTTTCTGAACATCCCAATTAGTTATTTCCCATGCTTCTTGCTGTAAACCCCTCATAACCCCTCATATCACTTGAAATGTTGCTGTCAGTCTACATGGTTCATTGCCTTGAGAAACATGACTGCTTTTATGTCTCTTCGCTCCTCTTTGGTCCCCAGAGAGTACATATTAAGGCTGTTCAGACGCTCTTCATATGTTTTCCACTGTTTCCCCTGAATCATTTTGGTGGCCCTCCTCTGTACTGCCTCAAGCCTGTCCCTGTCCTTCAGGTGGGGGGGGGGCTCCAGAATTGTGCATAGTACTCCACATTCCGTCAAAGGAGAGGTCTGTATGGGGCACAAGCACCTATAATGGCACTTGCCAGGATCAGACATCTGATCCTGCAGAAATCCACAGCATTTTTCAGAATTCTGCAGGAAACAGGGCAATTCAATGGCAGTTGTCATGCAGCAAACTGTGACACACTGTGATAATTCATCTGATCCTGGCAGACACCAGTGCACTTTTCCCTATTAGAAATACCCCATTCATATGCACTCCAGCATCTTGTTACCCTTCCCATGTGCCTTGTTACACTAGGTCATGACCTTTAAGCTGTCTGCTATGATAATTCATAGGTTTCTTTTTTCCAGTGTCTGGGCTGCACTCATTCTCTTCAGCCAATACTCACTTTTGGGATCATTTATACCGTTATGCATGCCTTTGTATTTTTTAGCCTTGGACCTGAGCTGTCAGATCCCTGACCATTGTTACAGCCTATTTAGATTCCTTTTAATGTCCTTGACATCCTCCTCGCTGTCTATCCTCCCCATGAGGATTGTTGGTGGGGCAGTTGCTATTAGGGCTGAGAAGCCAGGAGATGCCCTGGGGAAAATTGGGGGCTTGAGAGAGGCCAGATGTGTTTAGTCCCCATACCGAGGAATCCCACCAGATTGAATGGGCAGGTCACTGAGGGGCTGGCTGCCACCATTCGTCCACTATTCATCCACTTTGAGCAGTGCAGAACAATGCTATAACAATGAGGAATAAGTCTGTAATTGTGGCGAACCTTATTTTCTTTGTCAATCTGGCTTGCATTATGGAGGCCTAGATCAGGGATGATTCTGGTCTGTTCCTGGAGTTGTCAGTCCTGGATGGGTTCTCTACGGTGCACTGTCTGAGGAGGGATCATGGGGGGTGGGTGGCCATCTGTTTTAGATCTGAGTTGAACCTGGTGGTGCACCCAGTGGGGAGTACCTCGTTGTTTGAAAGCATAGCTGTGCGTAGTGGTCTGGGTGCAGGTTGCAGAATACTCCTTGTGTACTGACTTCTAGACTACAAGGGGGAATTTCTGCAGATAATGGCAGACTTCATCACCTACAGAATGTTACAGACACTGACATGGCTTATTCTTGGTAACTTCAGTGCCTGGATCAATGACAAACAATCACAATTTGGTCAGCATTACCTCCAGAGTATGGAATCCCTGTGCTTCACACAAGTTCTTACTATTGTGACCCACCAATGCAGCCATGCCTTGGACTCAGTATTCACTTGTGTCTCTAGATTGATAATCATGAGAATGATCCTGTCAGCTGGTTGGATCGCTGCACCATCAGGTTCACTTTCAATGCCCACCTTTTAGTCTACCAAATGTAGGTAGTACAGTTCCACCCTTTGATCAGGCCTCGGCCAGAAGGTTTTGTTTTTGCAGTTCTGGACACCACAGATGTGTTAACAGCATGCACTAAGGTTCTGGAGGCAGCTGGAGGCTGCCTATAATAGGGCTGTGATGGCAGTCTTTGACCTTGAGGTGCCAGTTTGTGTACACCCACTGGTTTCGCTTCTTGGCTCACTGTAGTTTGATGGCGAGCTGAGGGAGCTGAAAATCAAGGGGCAGAGGTTGGAGCATTATTGGAGGAGATCCAGGGCCCAGAAGGACAAACTGGCTCTGATATCTCACAACAGTGAATATCAGAAGGCAATCACTCAGAAAAAGGCAGAGTTTTTGTCTTGGCAGATTGCTGCTGGGAGGAACTGACTGGCTCAGCTCTTCTGGACTGTGGCTAGACTTCTCCATCTAGCCTGTCGGGAGCTTGTGAGAGCATTTTCACTTGCAAAATTCAAGGAGTACACTTGGTTCTTCTCAGACAGGATGTCCTTTATTAGGGCCAGAATTACTCCAAATAGGCCATCGCAGTTCAGCAGGGTCATGCCTGTGAATCTGGGATGCATTCAGTGGTCAGTTTCAACCAGTGATGATGGAAGAGGTGAGTGAGGTGATCAATATTTTGTAAACTGAATCCAGACCCGACACGTCTACTTGTGAGCTGTGCTGGGCAACTGGGCCCAGTATTTGTTGAGATTGTCCAGTACTCCTTGTCTGAGGGGGTGTTCCAAATGGCACTGAAAAGTGCATTGATGAAACCTTTTATGAAAAAGCCATCTTTGGACCTGGATATCATGGGGATTTACCAACCTGTCTCTAACCTTCCCTTTTTGGGAAAGGTTATTGAGAAGGTTGTTGCACTTTAGCCTGAGGCACATCTCACTGCCTTTGACATCTATGAACCTCTCCAGTCTGGTTTTAGGTCCAGGTACAGCAGTGAGACTGCACTAGTTAGGGTGCACAATGACCTGCTCAGGGCAAGAGATAGAGGAGAATGGTCAATTCTCATCCTCCATGATCTGTCATCAGTGTTTGACATTGTGGATCATGGGCTGCTATTGCAAGGCAGGGCAAGGTAAGGCAAATTTTATTTAAAAGACGCCCAAGCCCTGAGGCTCTGGGTTCCATACACGGATCAATAAACAATAAAAGTTCAATAAACCAACAATACAATAAAACACAATAATAATTAAAACTAATTTAGATCACACACTTAAAGAATTTTAAAATAAGTCTGAAAAGCAAAACTAGATACATAACTAAATAGGTGGCCTCGGACAAAGCTGCACCAGCTCAGGGAGTATGTAGGACTCACCAACAAAGTCATCAGCTGATTTGAGTCCTAGATCAGTGACAGGGCCCACAGAGTAGTGCTGGGAAGGTTTTCCTTACTCCCAAAGGTTCTGTCCTGTGGCATACTCCAGAGTTCATTTCTGTCACCTATATAGTTTGTGATGTATATACTACTCCTGGGGAAGATCATTAGGCAGTATGGGTTGGGTTTCACTGCTGTGCTGATGATACCCAGCTCTGTATGTCCTTTGCACCAGGGATACTGCGTGTGGTTGATGTGCTTAATAGGTGCCTGGCCAAGATCCAAGACTGGATGTCATCCAGCTGATTGAGACCAAACCCAGAGAAAACTAAAGTACTGATGGTTGAGCCAGGATGCAGAGGGGGAGTGGCAGCTACCAAGGGGGAGAGGGGACTTTGGCTCAGCCTTTCAAGGCTCTTGGCTGCCACAAAGGTGAGAAATCTGGGAATCATTCTGGATGAGGGGCTGACACTTGAGACTCTGGTGTTGACTGGAATGGCTTTCACTATCTGCAGAGCATCAGTCAGATTAAACCCCTTATCCATCCTGGAGATCTGGCCACACTGGTGCATGCGTTTTTGACTTTGAGGCTTGACTACTGCAGTGCTCTATACCTTGGGGTCTATAGGGGTACTCTGCAACACCTGCAGTTAGTGTAAAATGCAGCAGCTCAGTTGCTGGCTGGCGTCTCGAGGTCATATCATGTCTTTCCAGTGCTGTTCAATCTGCTCTGGCCACAGGTCAAGTGGTACATCTCCTTTAAAGTTAGACTTCTAATTTAAAAGGCTCTGTAGGGGATAGGCCCAGGCTATCTAGTTGAACTCATTCACCCTCATGCACTCTCACATACCCTCATGACCTCTCCACTCCACTCCACAGATGAAGGCTTCCTCATAGTTCTAAGAGCTAGGTTAAAGCTCTTGGGGGACTAGGACTTTGAAGTAGCAAGTCTAGTCCTTTGGAATTCTTTGCTGAGAACTTTGAGAGAGGCCTCCTCAGTGGAGACCTTTAAGCGTGATCTGAAAACCTTTCTAGTTGCTCAAGCATTTGGGGTTTAACTTTCCCCACAGTTGTGTCTTCCCAGTTTTTAATATTGATAAATTTATTATGAATCACAAATGCTGTATTATTTTAAATAGTTTTATTTCTGGGGAATTTGCTTAATGTTTTTTGAGATGCTTCTTTTGTTAGCTGCTACTGCTTGACATTGTCATGGCACCCTGAGCCTCTATAGAAGGGTGCCACATAAAAATAAAGCCTACTACTACTATAATTTAGTATCATCTGCATGCAGGCTGATCTTGCCCTGTATCCCTTCTCCTACACTGCAGATGAACAAGAACAAGTTACATGTCGTGGAACCTTTGTAAAAGAGCCATGACTCAAAGGTATTTGTAATCCTAGACTTGATAAATAAACTACGATAAATAAACATGTAGCTGGTCCCAAGACTGATAACCTGAGGAACACCTCTGGTCACTTACTTTCCCCTGTATGCTGGTCATTTAACACTGCCCTCTGGGTCTCCCCTCAATCAGTTCTCAATCCACCTGATCAGGCCCCCAAATCCTAGATCCTTCAGCTTTTTCTCCAAACTTCTATGTGGCACTGATTCAAATGAGTTTGTAAAGTCCAAATATAGTACAGTATATCAACAACCTGACCCTTGTCTGCTGTCTGAGTCACTACTTTGAAGAAATTAATGAGATTTGTCTGACATGACCACCTTCTTACAAAGCCTCTATACTCCAGGAACTCCACTACCAGTTTTTTTGAGGTATGATTTCAAAGTTGTTTGTCCACAATGGATGTCAGGCTCAGTGGTCTGTAATTCCAGGGTCAACCTTGCCTCTCTTTTGTGAAGGAGTATCATACCTGCCCTCCTTCAGTCCACCAGGATTATTTTCGTCTCCAGCAAGCAGTTGAAAATTTCCGCCAGAGGGGTAGCTCATATCGGCCCCACTTCTGTCAACACTGTTGAGTGCAACCCATCTGAGCCTGGAGATTTGCTGGTTTTCAGTGCCCTAAGTCCTTTAAATAACAGTCCGATGAGATATTTCAAGCCTCTAATGTTTGTTCTAGTCCAAGAACCATGAGCACACCATAACCTGGCAGTGGCCCATCCCTTGGTAAAAACTGAAGTGAAAAATACTCATTCAGTACATCCACTTTCTTCAGCTTTACTACAAAATCCACTCCTTCTGATAGCCTTTCTGTGCCCTCTTTCTTTTCCTTTTCTCACTAATACATCTGAAGAAAACCTTGTTATTGACCTTCACTCCTTTAGCTATCCTAAGATTTGTTTCTGCCCTGGCCTTCATCATGGTTGTACCGACTGCTTTAACTTTTTCTGGTTGTTCTCCCTAGTCCGTTCTTATTGATCTCCCTTATACCATCTGAAAGGAAACATTTTTCCCTTACTGTCTTCCTCACTTCCATGGAGAACCATAATGGTTTCTTACATCTCTTGCTCTTCCCAAGGTGTCTAAGACAGTACTTAGTAACCTCCAGTACTTCCCTTTTGATAGTATTCTATTTTTCCTCTTTTCACTCAATCTGCCATACTCTTCAAAAACTAACTTCAAGGATCTTCTCAATATTACCAAAATCTGCCCTTCTGAAGTTAGCACCATCAGCTTAGATTTTTGGCGCATGCTCCTTTGGAAGATATTGAACCTCACAGAGTTGAGGTCTGTAACATTCTCTGTAAGTTCCTGGTTTGATAGCCTCCTCCCTTGTCAGTTTCCTCGCAGACAGGTAAAGAAAATCATTTTGAAAGGTGTCCACATGGGCCTAGCATCGGGCACTTTTCATTCCCAGTATACTACAATCTATATCTGGCAGGTTAAAGTCAGTTGTCATTATTATGTTCTTTACTGCTGACACCTTTTTTTTTGATTTCCCACCAAAGCACAATATGCCATTATGATGTTTTCTTGGGGGGGGGGTGTAGACCACGCCCAATCCTAATTTTCCTGCACCCTTCCACTACCAGCTGCATCCAAAGTGATTTTTCCCCTCCTAAGTATTTCTCTTCCATTGCTGTGATACCCTTCCTAAGGAACACAGCCACCCCTCTCCCTACAACCCTGTCCTTTCCAAACTGGGCATAGCCTGGGATTGAGAGTTCCCAATCATAGTGGGCTATTTCTCATGTTCTAGTAACTACTATGATAGCCTGCTGTCCTTCCTCAGCCGCTGCCTAGATATCCCTCATCTTATTGCATAGGCTAATTGCATTGAAGCTGGCCACTATCCAGGAAGCTGTTGCACTAGCACCTTCTTGCCTATTCCCAATTCCCCCTGCTGATCCACCCTAGCCTTACTTTTGGCCTTCTTGGCTGCCCCTATGGGCCCTTGCTTACTCTCATGAGCTGGGAGAGTGCCTGCTGACCCTCCCTTGGCTGAGACTGCAATCTGGATTTCCTCAGCTGCAACCAACCCCTCACTGACTTAAGTGGCTAATGATAAAAGTATCAACCCATTGGGCCAATGCATTAGTCCTCTCCACAGTATGGTGGAGTAATGCTGTTTGAATAGCCTTTTATCTCTCCAGAACTGCCCCCAGTCCTCCAAGTACCAAAACACTCTTTCCCAGCAGCACTCCTTTAAGCATGCCTTAAAACTAGAGATCAGGAGAAGCCTAACCTTGCCCTTGAACCACACTGGCAGGACTTCAAAAAATGCTACCGAGGCTGCTACAAGTTTTAGTGTCCTGCCTAACTCTCTGAAGCTGGCGTTACCTTCCCCCTGCCCTACCTCCCCTACCTGCCAGATCATTTGACCCCAGGTAGGCAATCACATCAGGCACCTCTCTGCTCCCCACACAACTTACTATCCTCTCTATCCTGAGCGTACCCCTTTCAGCTGATGCTTCCGGGAGGCATCTGATCATCCTTCCCCCCGACACTTTGTACACACCACCCTTTCATCATTCTGACAATGAAGTCTCCTATCATTAGGAGGCTCCAAGCCACTGTCCTGCCAGTGTAGTCTGCCATCACTCTTAGCTGCCACACTAGTGGCAGTTGTAGTTGCAAGAGAAGTAACAGGTTCCAGTTCTCCTTGGGGAGACTTGGGGTGAACTGAGTCAATTGGAAGAAAAAAAAGTTCCCTGTTACAATCACTGGGCCCCCACCACCCATCATGGAATATCCTCTCTTGTCCTTCCCCTACTGACTACTCTGCATCCCCCAGATTGGACTGTTAATGTCTGCTAAGGTAGAGGAGCAGCAGCCAGATGCCCTAGCTCCCACTTGGTCTTCCTCTGAAAAAAGTCTATCCCAGCCTTCGCTGCAGTGTTCCAGAGGGTTTACTGCAAACCTGCAATCCCTCTACTTAACCTCTCCTCATATTCTAGTTCTCCTATGTTCTTCGCTAGTCTCCTATGTGGTACTGAATTAAAGGCATTACTGAAATCGAGGTACAGAATGTCAACAGCTTGACTTCTATCAACCATTTGTGCCACTGAATAAAAAAAAAAGCAATCCAGTTAATTCAATATGACCTGCCTCTTGCAAACACATGTTGGTTCCTATCACTAAGCCCATTTTCTTCAACAAATTCAAATCTCCATTCCTTTATAATTGTCCCTAGAGCATGCTGTCTATAGATGTTAAACTGTCTGGCTGTTAATTTCCCAGAATCTCCCTATTTGGAGTCTCTCTATCCCCACTTATGTTCAAGAAAACCATATTCACCATTCTCCAGTCCCTTAGCACAATGCTCTTTGCTAGTAATTACTATACAGTTATGTCAAGGGTACAACCAGGACCTGCTTGTCACCTTCAGCACCCTTGGGTGTTTTCTGTCTGGCCCTGGGGACTGTTTTCCAATAGGTCCCACAGGCCCTTTAGTATTCCCTTCAGATATACATCCCAATCTCTAACATGTGTCTAGCTGTATTCCCAAATGTTCTTCTACGTAACAGTCTGCCAAGTATTGCAGCAGATGAAACCATGTCTTACTCCCCTCCCCTGTAACCTGACCTCAGGTAGGCAGGCAGGCAGGGTTCTACTCATAGGGGTGGGGAGGTGCTCTGGCAGTACCCCGTGGGAGAAGCCACTTGGGCTGTCCACGGGGTGTGGGCATCTGAATGGGGGCAGAGAGTGAGGAGTTAAAAAAAAGCTGTGGCCTACAGCCCCCCTCACTCTTCTCTCCCAGCTTCAGACCTCCAGCAGGATCGACAGGACAAGGAAGCATTCCTTGGAAGCTCAAGTTAATGGAAAGCTGTCCAAATAATACAGACCCCCACTGCACAAAGGCTTACCCCCGATTAAGCTTTCCACAAGGAAAAGCCTCAATTTTAGCAGCTGCTACTTACTTTATTTTAATTTTGAAAACGTTGGAAGTTGGGAAGGTAACAGACAGTGCTCAGCTCCATTTAGAGTAAAAGTGCGGCACTGTACCACTCACTGCAATACATTCCCTCCCCCCTTTTTTCCTATTATAGGTATGTCAAATATAATAATGCTTTTTATCCTAATTATTATTCTTGTATGTATTTATGATGTTTTATGGTTATTTATTAGTAATTCTAAACATGCTGAGAAAGAAATGTGCCACCTATTAAGTTTGAAATTGTCACAGCCAGTCAGATTGTGATCTGTATGTGACGTCATTAATAGATAACTGCTATATATGTTGTTGAGTATGTGCTTCTCCTTAGCCTTAGCCTTAGACTATTACTCCAAAACTCATCAGGCGGGAGACTTGTGGAGTGGCTTTCTGTTCAATAAAACATGTTTTAAATGAACATTAATTCAGTGACATCCTTCTACAGTAAGGTGGTGAGTGCTGGAATTCATTGTGTGACTGAATGCTGAAAGATCCACTAATAGGAATTAGATTTTTCTGTCTTGTTCTCAGCACTTTGTTAAGCCCTCTTGCAAGAGGTTTAAAACACAAACACACTCAGGCTGGAACAGAAGCTCCCACAGCTACCTAGCTTCTCTTTACAATGAATGGGATGACCTATGTGACCTAAGAAGCACAGCCTGTCCAGCATTGTGATATAAACAGTTCACTGAGTTATGTGAGGTGCTGAAATTTGATGTGAGATTTATAAGGTGCAACTCGAATTATTAAATTTAGGCTGAAGCGGGTACTGCATTGCATTATGCAGGAGTTGCTAGTGATTCGGGGAATTACTAACAGGGAAATTTGTTAACTAATTAACAAGATGGTGCAGTCCTTGTTGGGATAGACCTTTTGTTGAACTTAAAGTAGGTTTTGTGTTGGATAGGTGAGAGCTGTTATACACGTGACAAAAGGCAAACATGGCAATGCAGGACACCTATACTGCAGTCTTGCATTTACTGGAGATACACACAGACAGCACATGTTGTAAGGCCAGTGCACCTTGCTTTTTCATGTGTATTACCAGTTCACGTGATGGCAAGGGGGGGTCACCATGGATACCACAGGCCGTGATTGCATGTCCTGGTGGAGTCAGTTACCATCTAAATCCTGGGCAGCTAGGGTATTCCCTTAACCTAAATATTAGAATAAAACAATTCCCCTATCCTAAATATTAGAATAAAACAAACAAACAAAAAAAAACCCATCAATTAGGAATAGTTAAAATTGCAAGCAGTCAGGGTGTATAAATAAGTTCATTGACTCAAAAGGCAGTATATCCCAGAGAGCAAAAGTCCCAAGCTGGATCTCTGGAAACACAGCAGACCTGGGTTTGAAACCCACAACTCTTCTTGGTATACTGTATGATCCTGAGCAAGCCATTTAACCTCCCTTTGTTCCCCAGATGCACCTTTAAACAAGCATAGGAGCAGTGGGCCTGTCTTTGCCCCCAAAATTAACAGGACCTAATCATTCCAGGTTTATTTATTTGCTTTTGGTAACTGGGTAGGAGCATTAGGCATTAGTCCTGCCTATTTTCAAACATGACCCGGGAGAATACAGTAAACAGACATTACATTTGCAAGTATATAGATACCATCAAAACAATCCTCAGCAGTTGTCCACGCAGGGATAGCCAAGTCTAACTCATGTGTGAAGGACAATCCACGCCGGGTTGAATGGAGGCAGATTAAAACAATTTAACAAACATAAACACCAAGTTCAAGATAGTAAGGTCAAGTGTGACAGGTACAGTTAGATGTATCAAGTGCATAGAGGTGAGATAAAAGTGCAGACTTGAAGACAGAGTGGGATAAGTGACCCTTTAAACTAGGGGAAAAGGAATTTGAAGATTTAATGATGAAATGAGAAAATGCTTGTTCACCCATTTTAGATGAGCAGTGAGGCACTAAAAACTGTGGTGTGGTTGAGGACCTAAGAGTTCAGGAGAGACACACAGGTTTAAACATGTTAGCCAGAGGACTCGGGTGAGGGCATCTTGTCATGGAGTCAATGAAACACCCCAGAGAGTAATGTCAACGTGACTTAGGAGATAGCCAGTGAAGGGTCAAGTAAAGAAGACAATGGTGCATGAGGCAAGGGGCTGATAATGCAAATCTACAAATGTTGTTATAGTGTCCCACTTCCGTAGAATACTATCCTTCGTTTGGGAGAGGAGAGGGAGGGAATAAAATAACCTGGGCAGCAGCACGCCTCTAGCCACCAAGATCCTAGCTGCAGGAGTTAGGGAGTGATGCACACAGTAGGCCGCTCCAATCCTCATGTTAATGGATTTGCACACATCATTTATATGAGCAGAGAAGTCAAGTGAAGGATCCAGCATAACCCCTAGGTATTTGAAGTCATCCGTGGACAAGACAGCTGTCCCATCGTGACACAGCACTTGAAGTTTGGTGAACTCAACCTGGACTTTTCTAGTGGACCCAAAGAGCATTGCCTGAGTTTTGGAGAGGTTAAGAATTAGCAGGTTAGAGGAGAACCAGGACTGAAGTTGTTGGAAGGTTGAGGATAGGCAGCCATTAAGCTCCGAGATGGACGGGGAGGACAAATAGAGTACCAAGTCATCTGCATACATGATGGCATGACAGTGGAGTATAGAAGTAGGAATGTCATTAACAAAGATGGAGAAGAGCAATTGCCCAAGAATAGACCCTTGCAGAATGCCACAGGTGATAAGGGCAGTAGCTGAAAGAGCTTTGCAGAAAGAGACTGATTGGGAACTGTCGTCAAGGTAACTACGGATCCATAATAATGTTGAATCAGTGGCTCCAAGAGAATGCAACTTATCCAAGAGAAAGGAGTGATTAACAAGGTCAAATGGCTTGGTTAGGTCAATGAACACTGAGCCAGTAAGCAGACCATTGTCCATGTTGGACTTAACATCACTGGAGAATAGGGCAAGAGCCGTTGTGGTGCTATGATCAGCCCTGAACCCATGCTGAACAGGGGACTGCAGGTTGAAGTTAAGTAAGTGGTCAGCTATCTTACTTTAGTAACAAAAAAAGGGGGGCAGAAAGGGGGTTATCAGGAAGAATGTAGTTGTGGGGTTAGTACTGATTAAAAGCCAGGCTGCCATGACAAGGCCATCTTCCTAGGAGCCTGGATTCTCTGAGACAGATGGTTTGGGGAACATAGGTCATTTCAACAATATTAACATTGCTTTTCTTTTGGGGGTAGTAGTTTCTTCTCATTTCAGCCTGCTGCAGTGTGAAAATGCCTGGTAAACAGGAAAAGGCATCAGCTGGCAAGGCAGCAGCTATGACATTTGAGAACCAGCTGTGGGCCATGTACGCAGAAAGAGGTCATGCTAGGTTGGACAAATGTTTGGACACAACCTTAGTGTCTACAGAAAACCCAGTACCTGGTCAGCAGAAGCAGCCTGCAAAGGAGCTGGCAGCACTCCCCCAAATAAGGTAGACAGGAGACCCCAAGAAAAAGGTAAGATGGATATGGGGTTAATAAAGTGCCTGATGAGGAATTCATAAAAATGGTGATGCTGGTGTTCAGTGGAGCCCCCAGTGACTCCCCCTCCAGCAGCCTAATACTAGGGCAAATGGAGCAGTGGGTCAGAAGGATGCTGAGCCAGACATGGTGGTGGTAGAGGCATCCCAGCACTCCATGTCAGACCTGTCATGGGAGGATCCTGTTCTTCCATCTTCCTCCTAAACGCATCTGAAACCTATAGGCGCTTTCACCTTGGACCAGAAGCTAGATATGCTAATGGAGGCAGTGGTGGTCTTCATGGAAGCAATCCAGGCCCAGCAGGAGGGAGCAGGCAGGACCCAGGTGATGCCACCATCTGAAGGCAGTGGGGCAGTACTGACAGCACTGCCTCTGGCCCTGGAGCATTACATCAACATGTCACAACCAGTGGGCTCCCACTTGTCTGACAAGGTCAGTCAACAGATTCACAGGTTCGAACATGTTGGCGTGTTTTCTTTAGTAAACTCACCCAAGGAGCTAGAAGAAAATAAAGAGAAAAAAGAAGACTCTGAAAAGAAGAGGGTGTGTGTTGAGAAGACCTTTGAAAATTGGCTGGCAGGCTTCATTGTCTTCGCCAGCATGATCTGTTGGACTGCCCCTGATAAAAGCATTGACCTGTTTAACTCTCTGAAAAAGATCATGCATGCCCATAGGCTCAAAGGGGTCTGGCTGGCAGGAATATGATGAGGAGTTCGGGCAGCATCCAATATGACCCATCTAAGGAGTGGGGCATTCCAGACATGCCCTTGCTAGTCAAGATCATGCATGGGGCTGGGGTTCTTCATATGGAAAAAGCATTATATTTGGTGCAATTTGTCAGTGGCTGGGATTTGGGGTGCATGCTACCACACTATTGTCTGTAAGCTGCTTTATTGCTATTTTCTTCTGTAATAAAAATGTTTTTGTTGGAAGCCTAATTTTTTAGTAAGACTCCTTTTGTTACTAGTGGTACCTGAGCTTAGTTTCAAACAGCTACTGATTAAAGTGCCCCATTCCCATATGCCTGAGCCAAGTGGGACCCAAAACCACATATGTTTAAATTTCAATAAAGGGAGTTGCAACAGGAGCTCTTGTAGGTTTTGGCACAAGTGTTTTTTCTACAGCCAGTGGCACCCATTTAGCCAGTGCAAACCTGGCAAGCCCCCACAAGGAGGGCATCAGTCCTTTTGGAAGAAGCAAGGTAAGTCTGGTATAGGTAAGCCTGCCCACTCCAGTAAGAGTGGGTCAGGTAAGACCCTGGCTGGATCAATACCCAGACTGCAAGGCAGCCACCCTCCTGGAAAGAAGGATTCACAGCAGGCTTTAGGATCCCATATGTGTGCCCTCATCAGGGCTACAAGGCCAAGAACTTGTAGTCTGCCAGGAACAAGCAGCAGAGGGTCTAGGACAAGCTTCACAAAGAGCTGGACTTGGGAAGGATTAGTGGTCCTTATACTTTTTTATTTTATTTTATTTATTTATATTCTTCTATTTATAAAGCGCCTTGATTTTGAAAGGCACTTTATAAATAAACACGAATTGAAAAATTGAATTGAATACTTCCCAACTATTTCCTAGTCTGCAGGTTTCCCCTATTGGCCTAGTGCCCAAGAAAGTCCCAGGTGAGTACCATATGATTAACCACCTGGCATATCCTGAGGACAAATTGGTGAATGATAACACCAACCCATGCCACACTGTGGTTCAGTATGCGTCCTTTGACAGGGTGGTTGTGGCTGCATGTTCAGTGGGCCCAGGGGCTGTTATGGTCAAGGCAGATATTGAGTTGGCATTCTGACTGCTACTGGTTCATCCAGCCAACTGAAATTTGTTGGTTTGAAATTTGAAGGGCAGTACTGTTGATAATCGCATGCCTATAGGGTGTTCAGTGGCCTGTGCAGTGTTCAAGTTCATTAGCACCTTCCTTCACTGGGAAACTGCCAAATAAGTGTGTGGGGGGGTCAGGGTACTGTTCACTATCCGGATGACTTTTTGTTTGTGGGCCCCACCCAATCTCTGGTCTGACAGACACTGGACATCTTCCTACACCTCTGCATCAGCTTCAGAGTCCCATTGGCCCCCAGTGAAATAAAGGTCCTGAACTCGGTCATGTCATTCATAGGTGTTGAGACAGATATAGAGGCTCAGGAATACCACTTACCCATGATAAGCTCTAGGTTCTTATAGTCTGGGAGACCAGGCCTGTAGCACCCTCTGTACAGAAAGCAACAACTATGTTATTTTGATAGACATGTCCCTTAGATACTTATCTAGGGTGGATGTGGTCTTGTAAAGTGGTAGCAAGATATGCCAATGTAAGATTTTTGTATCCATGTCAAAACAACATTTTGTGCAAGTGAAAAAGGCCACAAAAATGTACTAAAGTTGTCAAGAATAGTTTGAAAGTAAAAATGACCAATAAAATGGGATTTAAACAATTTATTTCAAAAGACAATATCAAATTTTTAGTCAAGCAAAAGGTTTCTTTGACACAAATTATTACTAACTTATTTTAAAAGACAAAAACTAATTTTAGACATACAAAAAGTTTCTTTGACAAAAATTATTAATAAGGCTCATCAGCTTCAGAGTCCCGTTGGCCCCCATTAGTTCACATGGGAACTTAAGCAGCAGGCTGGTAGGACAGAGGTCTGGGGTTATGTTCTGTTTTAACTGAAATATTTGAATAGTTTGTAAGTGAAATTAGTTCTGTGTGTTAAAAATTATTACCTTGAATTAGAACTGTTACTTGGGCTGTGATATTGTAACTTTGGAGGCTTGGGGACAGTTGTTTGGCAGGGTTAATTAGAGGGAAATTTAAATGTGTTGTTTGCCTGGTGTTAGAGGGAGGGGACATTAGCTGCAATTACCTTGTCTTTAAACAGGAATTACCTTGGCCTTCATTGTTCATTTGGGAACTTAAGCAGCAGGCTGGTAGGACAGAGGTCTGGGGTTATATTCTGTTTTAACTGAAATATTTGAATAGTTTGTAAGTGAAATTAGTTCTATGTGTTAAAAATTATTACCTTGAATTAGAACTGTTACTTGGCTGTGATATTGTAACTTTGGAGGCTTGGGGACAGTTGTTTGGCAGGGTTAATTAGAGGAAATTTAAATGTGTTGTTTGCCTGGTGTTTGGTAAGAGCCCTCCCCACCCTGTTTTGTAGGCTTTCTTAAATACTATAAAGCCACTGGGGGTTGGGATTGAAGGGCTGAGTATTTCTGTTTGGGACTGAAATTCGAAGCAACAGGAGCTGGTGGGCCTGTGACATCATACGGTACCTGATGTCTGCTTACACACACTGTTAGTGGGACCGAACACACACTGGACTGTATGTGTTTGTGAGACTTGGGAACTTTATTGGTGGGTTTGAAATTGAGTTTGTAAATAACTACAGTCAGTATAGAGAGAAACTGTATTCCAGGGGAAAGGGACTGAGAAAAGGGGATGTGCCATTATAAACAGAGGGGGATAAACAGGGTGGCCATATTCCACCATGGCAGGCATCTTCGGAAGGGTTGTAGGCTGCACAGGCTGTGGGATGGCAATAATTCTAAATTGGGCCTGGAGAGAGGGAGGGAGGCTTCCCACTCTGTAGACAGCTATCTTGTCTCAGGAGTGGAGGTATATTGGTTAAGGAGTAAGCTGGGGGAGCTGTCCAAGGATAAGGGGTGTGGATATGGGCAGCAGAAGGGTGGGGCTGAGGGGAGGCTGGGGCAATGCTCTGAAATTACAGGACGTTATGTTACAGCAAGCAGGAGGGGGGATATTAGGGACAGAGGACCCTTAGATAGGGAAGTTGATGCTAAGGGGAAAGCATACGGGGAGAACATTCTGAATACAAAGAGAGTGGAGGGGGAAGAGTCAGGAGGGGCTGTTGTGTGGAAGCCTAAAACAGCAGACTGTGGGAAGGGAGCTCCTAAGGTGAACAGAGCAAGAGGGGAAGAAGAGGGGCAGTTTAGAGATGCAGTCAGGGGAAACTCGGGTTACTTGATGGAGGCTGACATAGAGTGTCACAATAAATTTGAGCTACTAAGCAACCTAGAGGGGGGGGAAGGGGTTGGTGGAAATGAGGAAACTTATACGGAGGCCGGGAGAGGGAGTCGGATACCCATAGGGCATCACAGATCGGCTATGGAAAGGATAGAAATAGTCCCAGAGGGAGAAGGGGAAACACATATGTTAAGCAAATGGGGGAGATGCAACATATTCCAGACATGAGGGAGGAGAGCATGATTGGAGAGAAACTGGGAGAAAAGGAGGTGGGAGAGGAGCCCCCCTTCAGCAGGGGGGTCAGTACCAAGGATGGGGCCCAAGCTAAAGGGGACCCACAGAGAGCCTCTGGAGGCAGGGGTACTATTACAAGGGGGGAGGATGGCAGTGTGGGGGAAGGGGAAACCATCAGGGCCAGGATAAATGGTTCAGATAAGAGAGGGTTAAAGGGGACACCTATTCAGAGGGGGTTTGAGTTAAGTGGGCAAAATAGCAAGGGAGGCAGAAAGGGGAGGGTGACAAGGGGGTCTCTAATAAGGCAGGAAGACTCCCATGAAATTGAGATCATGAATAAAGGGGGTGAAGGGGGGCTGAGAGGGCATAGTGGAGGTAACCATAAGGATGATGGCGGTGTTAAGGTTCTGTTATTGGGAGACTCGATGATTAGGGGTATCCAGTGGGAGGGACAGGGGTGGATGCCATAGCCGTGAAGGTAGTGAGTATCTCTGGGCTGACAGTGCACAGAGCAAAGTTCATGGTGTATGAAATGGTTAGGGATTGTGGAGGAAACTGGATTTCTGGTGCATTTGGGAACTAATGATCTAGAGGGAAATAGCATTTTGAAATCCAAGCAAGGTTCCAAGAACTTGCCAGAGTCTGTCGGATAATGGATGCAACATTTCCTTTTGAGATATTGCCAGTACCAAAGGCCTCAGTGGAGAAAAAAATGAAGCACACAGAGGTTAATGACTGGCTCAGGAAGTGGGGTGAAGAGAGTGGGTTGGGGGTGTTAGTGAACTGGAATGGAGTTTGGGAGGATAAGGGACTATATGCCAAGGACAGGTTTCATCTTGCCCTATTAGGGAAGGAAGTCCTTAAACAGGGGATGGCTGACTACATACAAGAAAGGTGGGGTTTAAACTTGTAAGGGGGGGAAAGGATAAGGGAGGGGCTGACCAGAAGCCCTCTCCTCCAGATGAGGGGAGTAGCCTTCAAGCCCAAGGGTGGGGAAACAGACTGGGGGTGGAGGTTTCAGGAGGAGCAGAGGGATGATGGAAGTATAAGGAATCTGGGTGGGGTTCGGCAAAGAGGATCAGGGATAAGGGGTGGGGGTTGGTGTTAGTAAATTCCAGGAGCTTGAGAAACAAGTTGCCAGAGTTCCAGGCCATGCTGTTCGAGGGGGGTGGATGTGGCGGCGGTCACGGAGACGTGGGCCAACAAAAACCATGACTGGGACCTAAACGTACGGGGGTACACTATGCTGAGGAAGGATAGAAAGGAGGGCAGAGGGGTGGAGTGGCTATGTTCATTAGAGATGACATAGAAATTGCTAGGGTAGAAGAGGCAGAGGGAAACTGGAGGCCTTATGGGTCACTCCTACGATCCCCAGCAGGAGATAAGGTCAAGCTGGGTGTAGCATATAGGCCCCCGGATGAGTGATGTTCTAGAGGATGGTTTGCTGGACAACATCATTGCCCAGTGTGGACCAAAAGGGAAGGAATGGTGTTGATGGGGGACCTTAATATGCCAGGTACAAACTGGGGAACCATGTCCTCTGAGGTGGCCAAGGAGCAGAGGCTGCTGGATGGCTTCCAGGATGTGTTCTTAACACAGCATGTGATGGAGCACACAAGGGAGTGGCATGTCCTGGATGTGGTTCTGGCAGATGGGGATGTGGTAAGGGACATGGTTGTACAGGACCCCCTGACTGGGAGCGACCACAATACTGTCTGGTTTCAAATAAGCATGGGGGAGGGGAGATCTAGGACACTGGCAGTGGACTTCAGGGGCAGACTTTATGGGCATGGGAAATATTCTCAAGGATCACTTGAAGGGGATTACCTCAACGACAAGTGTGGAAAGGAGATGGGAGGTCATAAAACAGGGACTTCATGAGGCAGTCAGGATCTCATGCCAAGTTGAAACGTAAGGAGCAAGGTCACATAAACCATGCTGGTGGTCCAGTGAGGTACAGGTAGCAGTGAGAGAAAAGAAGTCGGCCTACAAAAAATATAAAACAACAAGAGGGGATAGGGATAAGGAAATGTACCAGCTTGCATCTAGAAAAGTCACCCGTATGGTGAGGGGAGCAAAGTCCAGTAAAGAGCAATGGCTGGCACAGGGGATGCATGGAGGAGAAAAGGGGTTCTTCCAGTACATTGGGGAGCAGAGAAAAACTAAGGCCCATCTCAGCAGATTGAGATCAGAAGGAGGGTGGGTGGAAGAGGCGAGGGACCAGGCAGAGGTATTTAACGAGTACTTTGCCTCTGTGTTCACTAGGGAGGGGGATGGGATATCTATAAAGCAAGGCATGAAGGGGATAGAAGCGTCAGTAAGTGGGATCAGGGGAGCACCAGAAATGGAGCAAGAGGGAGGGAGAGGTACCCCAGGGGTGTCACACCTGGGTAAGGATAAAAAGGCCAGTAAGGTGGAGGGGACAGATGATGCTATCTCCGCCAAAAGGGTGTGGTTAGCCCTCAAGGCCCTAAAGAAAGACAAATCTCCTGGGCCGGATGGCATTCATCCGAGAGTACGATGGGAATTGGCGGACATACTGGCTGCACCCCTGGCGGAGCTTTTCAGCAGGTCACTTGAGACAGGGAGGGTACCTAGGGATTGGCGAGAGGCACATGTGGTACCAATCCATAAAGGGGGGTCGAGGGAAGTACCAGGTAACTATAGACCCATCAGTTTGACCTCGGTGGTGGGAAACTTAATGGAGAGTATACTAAAGGAACGATTGGGGGTGTACTTGGAGGAGGTGGGAGGTCTGGATGGTCAGCAACATGGGTTTGTGCCAGGTAGATCATGTCAAACCAACCTTGTGGAGTTCTATGAATGGGTAACATCAGAACTGGACAGGGGTAAGCCTGTGGATGTATTATTCTTGGACTTCAGCAAGCCGTTTGACTCTGTCCCCCACAATGGTCTGGTGGAGAAACTGATGAGGTTAGGAGAGCCTTTGATGGTCAGATAGATTGAAAACTGGCTAGCTGGACACACTCAGAGAGTAGTGGTCTGTGGGGAGCTCTCAACCCTAGAGAGGTTGGTAGTGGGGTACCACAGGGCTCGGTCCTGGGTCCGATCCTGTTTAATGCATACATATCGGACATCAGGGAGGGTATAGGGTGTGAAATGAGTCTCTTCGTGGATGACTCCAAGATGGGAGCAGTAGTTGAGGGAGAAGAGGGGAGGTTGGCCCTGCAAGGGGACCTGGACACCCTGGAAAGCTGGGCTCACACATGGAAATTAAATTTCAATATCACCAAGTGCAAGGTGTTGCAACTTGGTCGGGGAAACCCTAAACACAGGTACACCCTGGGAGGGGAGGCGCTGGAGGCCTCAATAGGGGAAAAAGACCTAGGGGTCATGGTGGATGCATGTATGAATAACTCTGAGCAGTGCAGGAGAGCAGCTAGCAAGGCAAACAGGATGTTGGGATGCATCGTAAGGGGGATCACCTCTAGGAGCAAGGAAGTGATTCTGCCGCTGTACAATGGACTGGTTAGACCACACCTTGAGTACTGTGTACAGTACTGGAGACCACACTTGAAGAGGGACATACAGCTCCTGGAGAGGGTACAGAGGAGGGCAATAAAGATGATACGAGGGCTAAGGGATTTGACGTATGAGGACAGACTTGAGGAGCTCTGCCTGTTTTCATTGGAGGAGAGGAGAGGAGAGACAGGGGGGACATGATTGAGGTCTTCAAGTACCTCAAAGGAATAAATAGGGTAAACATGGAGGGGATCTTTAGACTAAAGCAGGAAGGTATCACCAGAGGGCATGGTTTGAAGTTGGAAGATGGAAGGGTTAGGGGGGAAAAGAGGAGGAGGTTTTTCACTGAGAGGGTGGTGGACCCTTGGAATGCACTGCCTGGTGAGCTGGTTCAGAGATCCACAGTGGAGGGCTTCAAGAGAGGGTGGGACAGACACAGAAAGTGGATGTATCAGATGATGGCCTGTCCCAGGGGGGTGGGGATGGATGATAGGGGTTTCTGGAGCACAAGGGATAGGAAGGTCTCGGCACCCAACTAAGGATCTAAGGTTCGAGCAGACTCGATAGACCATAAGGCCTAATCTGCTGGCAAATAGTATGTTAGTATGTTAGTTACAGAATGTTGACCTTGTGGTTTGTATTGATAAATGCACAGATTAATGACTGACAAAAGTTTTAAATACTCAATTCATTATAATAGAAGCCAGGTATACTATTGCACACCGTGGTGCTAGCAAAACATTAATATCCAACTGACTCCCTCTCAGCAATGGGAAATATGACAGCATAAATATGTGTGTCTAGTCTTTCTCAATATATATATATGTCATACACTATGGGCTGGATATTCAAAAGGGTTGCACCATGCTCAATAGGGTTGCGCCTGCACAAGTCTGAAATTGCGCCATTCTGCAATATTCAGCAGGAGGCAGTTGTGTCTTCCAAGTCATGCTGAGCAACAGCGCAATGCTAATGAAGGCATGCTCAACCAGGGGGGGATAAACTGCACAGCCCGATATTCAGCCGGGCTGTGCAGAGTTGTGCAGGCGCAACCCCCTACCTGCACCTGCACAACTTTGAGCCCCAAAAAAAAGGATTAAGTTGAGGGCCACCCACAGGTGAGCTGCCACATTGCAGGGCGCAACACAGCAGCTGCCACCTGTGGGTGGCCCTCCACTTGTTCCCTGTGCCCCCTAACTGGCCTGACTGCAGCAACACGAATGAACCCCCACCGACTGGGCCGACACGGACATAATGTGAAACCTCCCCACTGGCCCGATCGCAGCCAGAACGGAGTTCACCCCCAAAGAGCAGTATCCCTGGTGGTCCAGTGGACCACAAAGCCCGATCACGGGCATAAGAGTCAACCCCCCAAAGAGCAATATCCCTGGTGGTCCAGTGGACCGTGAAGCCCGATCGCTGGCATAAGAGTCAACCCCCAAAGTCCAATTTCCCTGGTGGTTCAGTGGCCCCCACCCATCCATGGAGCCCCATCACCCCTCTCCCTCCTCAGTCAGCGGGCGGCAGCACCTCGCCTGCCGCCCGCTGCTCCACCGACTGATCAGCCTGGTAGGCTGCATGCCCATTGGTTCAGAGCAAGAGCCAATGGGTGTGCAGCCCATACCATACAAGGCAGTCCAGATATGTGAATGAATGAATCGGGGCACCTGCATGCTAATGGCATGCAAATGGGGCCATAAGTAGATGTAAATGGCCCCCCCTGTGCCTTGCATGAATTAAGGCCCCATTTGCATGTCATCTTTTGAATATCGGAAATTTGCACATGGCGCAATGGAACTTGCGCCACCGCATCTTGAATGCTTCTCTCTGACCACTTGTGGTGGCGCAAGTTCCACTGCGCAATGCACAGTGGCTAGGGGGCGAGTTCGCTGGAGTTGCTCAACAGCAACTCCGCTGAATATCGCCTGCCACCCCCAGCGCAACTTTTTGAGCAGCACAAGGGCTTGTGCCACAGAATGGCGAGTTTGAATATCCAGCCCTATATGTCTAAGTCTAAATCAGAAGGGGATACAAGGTGGCCCAGTATATGATACCATATGTATCACAACAAGTGGACAGTGACCTCAGCTCATAAGTGGCAGAGTGTAGCAGAGCCACGAATGAGGTTTCCAAGATCACTGTCCATGAGTTGTGATACATAGGTATCACACAGCAGGACATCATATGTCCGATTTATAAAATAGGGCTCCCGGTTTTTGTTACTTTTCTTTTTTTTTTCTGTTTTAGCACCGTGAAGAGGGGGGAAAGTGACGTGTAGGCTATGTTAATAACCGGCGATGATATGTACGCAGCGGTTGATATCTTCACAGTGTACACATCAGGATCTGGTTATCACACTGTGGTTGTGATACGGATTTTTATCTGATACCATATCACTTCACCCCTATTGTATAATCTGTAGTATCAGACTCATCTGGATCCACACTGGCAACTTTATGAGGATTATAACAATCCTCACCACCAGTATGCAAGCAGTCCTGTGTGTACGCCATGCTCTGCCTGGAACAGTTGCAGTTGTGTTCACACTTGGCTTTTTTACACCCACAAGTAATGAGTTCCAGGAGTGCTTCAGGGGCAGATGTCTGTGTCATTAATGTTGAAGAAATGTGTACATCCTTGTTGTGATACTGACCATTTCCAACTGGGGATGGAATGTCAGGCTGATCCTCCAGGGCATGGTTCCAGATAAGGGTCTGGTAATCTGTGCGCTAGGTATGTTGTAGAAGACTATCAGAAGTTGGGGGGAGGGCTTCATTCCAGGCCTGTTTGCAACAGAAATGGTATATTGCACACCATTTATATCCGCTGAGTTAGCCATTGGGTCATAGAGAAGGGTTATCAGAAGTTCTACTAATTTCAACTGTGCAGGAGGAATTTCCACTGTAGTGCTAAACTTGAAAAGGCTTCTAAATTTGTATGGCTTCTTCCTGACAAGTTTCCATGGCTTTAGTTTGCCAGCCCTTGCAAGACTGCTGGTTGAATCACATCCAGTCAGTATGTGTACTGCTTGCAACATTCTGCACAGTTGTTAGCCAAGTTCAACTGCTATGGTATGGGTTGGTATAAACCTTGCTTTATCCTTCACACCAGTACAAAACCAAAGCTCTTCAATTGTTTCCAATTTGTGAATAAATATGTACACAGAAAACTGCAACGTCAGTATCTGGAGACCACACCACTACCCCAGGGTATTCTTCTGAAGCATGTGCAACTTGAAGTAAAAGCCAAGTAGCTGCATCTTCATGCAATGAGAATAGATCATCTTGGTCTACAACTCCATCTGTAGTGGCCATGCGAACAATGAAGCCATTCTTGAATGCACCTGCAATAACCAATTTCTGATCTGGGCCAAGTAAAGTTTCTGCCATATCACACCATGATTCTGAGAGGAATTTTACCAGATGTTCTTTATTCTTAGGATTTCCAATGAACTTACTCCACTGTGTTGGGATGGGTGTTTTGGGACCATGGTTTTTGACTTCATTACTTTGTGTGGATTTATTTCATGCACGCTCAAAAGCTTTAATTGAATCTTTGACATCATATAAATCTAAGATGATATCTATTCTTGCAGCTTTCATAACTCTGTACAGGCTGGCATACTATTCTAAAGACCAATTCAGCGAGTTCAACAAAGCTAGTTGCACCTCCGTGCTCAACCATTTGTATAACAGTCATGCCGTCCAAGCTGTGGGCATGTTGGATGCTGGCAGTTGATACGCTGACTCTGCTTTTTTTTCTAATTCAGGCAATGGCTTACTCTTTGTAGTTTTGTTCAAGGTACCATCAGAGTGTGCTAGAGCATATGGAACTGTGGAAAGCTCATGTGTGAAAACTTTCTCCAGATCACTCTCTCTTGTTTATGCATCTACTACAAGACTACTAAACAACTCCCTGTCTGCATTGATAGTCACTGTCGTATCACTACTAACTTTTGATTTGTTCTTTCTTGCTTAGAGATGCAGATGTCTTGATGTTGAGCTTGTGCAGTGGTTCAAAAAATCCAGTGGTATTTGAATTTAGTCTGTCTTCCACAAACTGTTTCATTATTTGATTCCTGTATCATTTGCAGTAATAAGCTTGGTGGCAACCTCTGTGGGTGCAGCAATGCCAGTTGCAATGTTGGCGAGTGCTATCAAGTCAGCATTCAAATCGAATGGGTTTGTCATGGAGTCGGTGATTGTGTTAACAATCTTATTAACATCTCCTTCATCTCATTGCATGCGACGTGGTGCAGCCTCCTTGTGTTTTCCTAGCGAAACGTCTGAGTCTGCCATATCACACATTACCTTCATGGAAGTTGTGATTGCTGAGTACTCATCAGCATTGATGAACCATCTAGCCAAGGCTCCTGGTTTCAATGTGAAGCACACTATACCCCCTTTTACTTTACTATCACAGTTTACTATTTGTTCAAGTGCCATGTCTGTCCAGACTTTACTGACTTTATTTCTAGACTGACATACAGCATTATTTCCTTGCACAAACTGCTCATGAACTTCAGGAGCACAATCTGGCAGAAGCTTCATATCACTGATGTACACAGATACCTAGCAGGCATAGTTGGTGGGGTCAAAGGTAAAAAATAGTGGTAGCATCTCTACAACCACCTCAAGATGCAGGTCCCAGCTGCTTTCATGTTAACATACATAGAAACATAGAGTTGATGGCAGATAAGGACCGCAAGGCCCATCTAGTCTGCCCATTTTTCTACCTTATGACTGTGCCATAGGCCTTTACTTTGTCAATGGCCTATCTATTCATACTCATCTGTATTGCTCCCTTATGCTGATCCCATGCCTGTCTGAAGCCTGCACAGTATTCATATCCACCACTTCCTGAGGTAGGCCGTTCCATGCATCCACCACCCTTTCTGTTAAAAAGAACTTCCTCACATTACCCCTTAATCGGCTTCCCTCTAATCTCATGCTGTGTCCTCTTGTCCTGCTATTTTTCTTGTATTGAAACATGTTAGACTCTTGCACCTTGTTAATGCCCTTAAGATGTTTGAATGTTTCGATCATATCACCTTTCTCCCTCCTTTGTGCTAGGGTATACATATTGAGCTCCATTAATCTGTCTTCATATGTTTTCTAATGCAGTCCCTTCACCATTTTGGTTGCCCCTTCTCTGGACTGCCTCCATTTTGTTAATGTCCTTGTGCAGGTGCGGCCTCCAGTACTGCATGCAGTACTCCACATGGGGCCTAACCAGTGTCTTATAAAGAGGGATTATTACCTCCCTCTTGCGACTTGTGATACCCCTACTAATACACCCCAATATCCCCCTAGCCTTACCTATTGCTTTTAGTGGTCTGCTTGGATGATTCAGGTCATCTGTGATGATGATGCCCAAGTCTCTTTCTTCCCTTGTGATTGCCAGCAACTCCCCTCCTAACCAATAGGTAGCTTCAGGCTTTCTCTCCCTATGTGCATGATCTTGTCACTCTTCTGACCATTTTGCCAGTTTATCCAGAGCTCTTCTCATTCTGCCCACCCCATCTGGATCGTCTACTCTGTTGCAGATCTTGGTGTCATCTGCAAACAGACAAACCCTCCAGTCCATCTGCAATGTCACTGATGAAGATATTGAAGAGGACTGGACCCAGGACTGATCCCTGAGGTACCTCACTTGTGACTTGCATCTCTTCTGACTCTATACTATTTACCACCACTTTCTGTGTTCTGCCTGCCAACCAGTTTGCCACCCAGTTGACCAACTTCTGACCCACCCCGAGCCTACTGAGCTTACTAATCAATCTTCTATGTGGAACAGCATTGAAAGCTTTGCTGAAGTCAAGGTAGGTGACATCAACTGCACCCCCTTGGTCCACCACTCTGGTTACCCAGTCAAAGAAATCTATGGATTAGTTTGACAGGACCTTCCTGTTGTAAACCCATGCTGTCTTGGATCCTGTGCTCCTAAGGATTCCATGTGTTGCACTATCCTTTCCTTAAGGAGTGCCTCCATAATCTTGCCCACTACTGAGGTAAGACTGACTGGTCTGTAGTTCCCTGCCTCCTCTCTGCTACCACTCTTGTGAAGCGTGATCACATGATCCCTTCTCCAGCCTTCTGGGTCCTCTTCTGTGTTCAGAAACTCACTAAACAGTTCTGATAATGACTCTGCTAGTTCCACCCTTAGATCCTTTAGTACTCTGGGATGTATGCCATCCAATCCCATTGCCTTGTCCACCTTTAGCTTAGCAAGCTCTTGTTGGGCCCTTTCTTTTGTGAAGGGACTTGTGCACATCCTCCTTCCCCTGTGTCCATGGTGATAAGCTATGGGCCCTGCCCTGCCTTCTCCTCTGTAAATACTGAGCAGAAGTATCTATTTAGGATAGATCTTTTTCCTTGGTCCTCCCCCACACACTCCCCCTTATCCCCTTTGATTGTAGTATTACGCCCTTTGGACTTTCTCCTTTCACTGATGTATCTATAGAAAGTCTTGTTCCCTTCTTTTACTGTTTGTGCTAGTGTTTCCTTGGTTTGTGCTTTTGCCTGCCTTACTGCCTTCACTGCTTCCCTTAGGGAAGTTTGGTATACCTCCCTATCTTTATCCCACTACATTCCCTTATATTTCCTGAAGGCCAACATTTTGGCTCTGACATTTTCTGCTAATGTTTCTGAGAAACAAAGTGGTTGCCTCCTTCTTTTGCTCTTGCTTTTCTCCCTAACACAATGGGATGTTGATTCAAGTATTGCATCCTTAATGCTTGCCCACTTTGCTTGTACCCTCTCACCTGTGTTTCTTCTTGCCAGGGCTAGCTTAACTCTGTTGGCCATCTTATCAAAGTCAGCTCCTCTGAAGTCCCATATTTTTGCCTTGGAATGGGAAGATTTAGTTCTAGTGGCCAAATTGAACCATTCCATGTGATGGTCACTGGTCCCCAGGTGACCTTCTACCTGGAGATCTGTGATCCTTTCCCCATTAGTCAGTACTAGAACTAGAATAGCCCTGTCTCTTGTGGGTTGCTGTACCAGTTGTTTGAGGCTCTCCCCCTGCAGGGAATCCACTATGTGTCTAGTTCTGACAGATGTTCCTACTGGTATTGACCAGTCTGTATCTGGCATGTTGAAGTCTCCTATTATCAGAACCTCCCCTTTTGCCATCATGTTTGGTATATCTTCTGACAGTAATGTGTCTATGTCCTCCCCTAGTCTGGAGGCCTGTAGACAACCCCAATTCATATGGTTGTACCATTTCCTGTTTCCAGGGTGACCCACAGTTCTTCTGGCTCCTTAAGTGTATTCTGAAATAATGCAGCTTTGATATTTTCATTGACATAAATGGCCTCCCCCCTTTGCACCTCTGTCTCTTCTGAACGGTATCTAGCCAGGTAATGAAGTCTCCCAAGTGTGGTTACTGGTGAACCATGTCTCACTAATGGCTACTATGTCCAGTTTAGCCTCTGTCATTGTTGCCTGCAGGTCTGGGATCTTGTTTCCCAGACTGTGGGCATTTGTGCACATGATTTTCCATTGGATAGATTTGAGTGCGTTAATTGTTGGGTGAGGTCTGGCATTCCCCCTGCATGTCGTATGGGGAGACAGACTTTTTTCCTTACCTGGTGATGCAAATGAACTACAAACATGCTGAACTCCTGTTTGATCACTAGCTGAGGGGGAATGGGTGTTCTTCCCATCCAATGTATTGGGTGCTGCACCTCTCTCCCCATTAGCTAGTTTAAATATTCTGCAAATACATCAAACTTCTGCCCCAATGCACTGACTCCCTCCTTAGTCAGATGCAGGCCATCAAATTTAGTGAACTTTCACTCCCAAAACTGTTGCCAGTTACCTACAAATTTGTGTCCTTTTCCTGGCACCAGCCCTTGAGCCACATGTTTAGCTTGCCTAGCTCCCTTGTCTGACCTTCTGACATTCTGCTCTAATGAACCACATTAGGATGTTAACCATTTTGATGTAATCATCCCAGAATGCAAATGTTTGAGAAGTTGCTTTTCCAAAATTGCAGAATTTGTTCAATGCATCCTGTATATTCTTGAGGGCATCACTGAGCTAGGAAAGTGTTGCTATTAGGCTTGTCGCATCATTGTTTGATACTGCATTTTGACATTCCTGGAGCTTGCTGTTAATGAGGCCTACATCACAATCAATCTCATTGTCTTGTACCCAGTTGCTGAATGCCTGCCACCTCAGCCTAAAAAGAGTCATCCATTGCAACTTTGTAGGCCCTCACTCCATGGTTGTGTGAATTGCCTTTAAGTAGATTGCTTGCTGAGTTGCTACCATACACCTGTGATTCTATAAGTATGGCTTCCAGACCACTCTGTTCATACTTGTTTCCAATTACAGCCAGAAATGTCTGTGCTATGTGGAAAAAAAAATTCTCAAGACTGTTTTCTGAAATTTCTCTGGGCACCTCCACTGAATCTCTTTGGCCTTACAGTGTATAGCCTTGTCAAATGTCAAGACACTGTAATCTTGGCTAAGTGTCCTAGACATCTTGAAGATGTTCTTCATTTCAGTGAAAACTGTACTCCATTCAGTTGGTAATGCTGGCTACATTGAACAGTACCCAATAGATGTTACTGTTGGTATGGTAGATGAAATCATCACATTAAAAGCTGTCCATCCTGGTATTTGCTGAGCATTCACCTTTTCAAACTCAACCTCAAATAGCTTGTTTGAGCACCATCTTAGAATTAGCCATTGCAGATCAGGGTTGGTAGCTTGTTGACAAGCCTCAACATCAATATACCAGTTACATTTTACTTTTCCCCCCAAGATTTGGTGTAGGGAGGATTGTAGTTTAGAATGGCTTGACACATTGCAGAAGTTTCAAGTGATCATGTTCATGGTGCTATTTTCTTTGTTTGAGCCTGAGCTGCCTCTGTGCCAAAGCTGCCTTCCAGAATTGTGGGAGTCTGATGCTGATATACTACCATAGTTGTGGCATGGGTTGTGTGCGTTCCATCTAATGTTTCTTCATTTATATCATTATTGTCAGCAACAAACTGAACAAACTCCCCATGCTGTATGTTTGATGGAATTATGATATTGTCCCTGGCAGCTTTTTCATGCTGATCCATTGCAATAGCTGTGTCAGTTCTCTCTCTAGGGCTTCATAACTGACACAGTGTGCTAGCTTGTGCAGCATTGTTACTACCTGTTTAGAGCCTGTCATATGGCATATGGACATTGCAAGCCCAACATGATTTGGTCTATGCTTTGCACCTCTGGCTACTATATGAATGAAGTCCTGACCAACCAATAATATCTGTCTGTGGAGAGTCCTCTTAGTGGGTGTTACTAAAGGACTGCCATCTTCAATAGGTTCATCACCAACATCCCCTTGGAATACTCATTTCAGGAATCTATACACATTGTCAGTAATCATGTCTAATGCCTGTACTCTGTTGATAGTGGAATTATCTAGTGGATTGATATCCAGTTCCTCACATATTTTGAGTTCACTATGGAGGACCTGTGCTGCATGAAACAGCATAGATGCCATCCCAAAATGTATCTTTATTTTCAGAAGTAGGGAGAGGGTTTTCCTCTTCATACTGTTGCTTTGAATGCAACTGGGAAGCTATGTTAAGGACATCTTCCAAAGACGCAGCACTATTATACACAAACTCTGGTTTACTTGGATCATGCTGCATCTGAAAAATTATTTGGTCACCAAAATAATTGGCTAGTCTCTTCTTCAGCTTCTCACTTCGGTGACTCTCACTACTAGGAACTTCGAATTTCAGAATATCCCAATATCTCTGTAACAGGTAAGGCAAGGACAAGGCTTTTCTGTTGATAACAATGTCATTCTCAATTTCAGAAATCAGTTCGCTGAAAAATGCTTTATAAACAGACTCATCTTCCTTGTCACTGGATACTGAAAATGTTGCCTGTATGTTTATTTTGCTGGTGAAAGTACTATGGCAGTCTTTGTGGTACTTTGCTTCAAATGCCATTAAGTCCATTCCAGCTATTCGCTTTAAGACCGTGTCAGTTTCGCTGGCTTCAGCTGCATCAAGCAGAGTTTCTTGCCTTCTGAAGGTTACAATCTGTGATAGACATTTGTCTTTTTGTGATACACCTTCTGGCATATTATACACAAATTCCAGTTAACAGGATGGCAAGTCAATTGCCTGCTCTGTGAGGTTGAACACTGACCAATATCAGTAGAAGAGCCAGGACTTGAGCTTCTTCCTTAACCTTCAAAATGCCTCAGATTTGTTTTGCTGGTGTAGGACTAATGACATTGTGCATGATAATACTGCAGACAAAGCTTATAATGCATCAATGTCTAATGGATGCAATTGCTGATAAACATGGTCTTTTCTAACAAGGCATGCATTATAAAATGTCTTCAGCCATTTTGTTGCCTCTCAGTAGTTGTTATTACCTGAAAAAAAAAGAGAAATGCTATTAGAAATATTTTCACTAGTACGTTATTCATCTTGTAAAATTATAAAACAAAAACACCCTTTGTCCATGTTTTATAGCTGTAAAACATGATGTTGAAATAAGCTATTTTTTTAATAAATTATGTAGTGTAAGTGGTTTATAAATTACAGATATAGACAAAACAACAAGCAGAGAACATATTTAAAGTAAATTTGCCATAATGAAGCCAATATAGGATAAAAACACTGTAAAATTACACACATATTAAAAAAGAGTCATTATTCTGACTTTTTCAAGAAATTCATGAAGGCAGTTTGACATGATTTAGAAAAGCATGCATATTTCTCAAAGTTACCGCTGAATTATGCCACAGCCCCTCTAAAACCACTCTGTGGGGATCATGCCTTCATAAAAAAGTGTTAAACCTTTTCTGTGGGGAGGGGAGTGCTACCAATTTCAAATTTAGTCAGGGTTTTCCATTTGGACCTCTAGACTATTAGGGCTCTTCTGGTTCTTGCAATGGCAGCCAGAAAGCTCAACATAAAGAAGCTTCAGAAGTTTGTGGGGCACTTGAACTTTGTTTGTCAATGAGGAGGACATTTTTGCGGTAGATGGTGAAGCAGGGGTCTGGTACCCAGAAGTCTCACCATTGGATATGGGTGAAAGAATGCTTTAGGAAAGACCTTGAGGTGTGATCAACTTTCATCACCCACTTTAATGGCATCTCCACATGGCCCTTGACAGTGAACAGCTGGGAGCTAGGACTATTTGTGGATGCATCTGGGGGAGTGGGTTTTGGGACATACTTCATGGGTGCATGGTGTGCTTCTGAGAAGCCTCCCAGTTGGGTAGAGATGGGACTCATGAAGCAGGTTACTCTGCTGGAATATTTCCTGACAGTGGTGGCACTCATCATGTGGGTCACCAAAAGTGGGATAAAAGGGTGGTTTGGGAACGATAACATGGGAGTGGTCCACACCATCGGTGGGCAATTTGGGGCCAAGGGCCTATTCAGAGACCTCATAAGGGTCTTTAGTCCTCAAGTATATGCTGCTTAATATTCATTTTAAAGCTGTACATTTTCCTGGTGTTGAGAATGGTATTGCTGATACCATATATTTTGAAATTATTGCCGCCTCTAAAAGACGCCGCTCTCGATCATAAGCTACACTAAAAAAACAAATATTGCAACAAAAGCCACCCTTGGTTACTAATCACGGCTTACATTAGGTGCTTGTGATTCACTTACACATAGTTTTAACAACAATGTCTTATATTGTGTGCTTTGTGAAACAGAGGATTTAAAAGTTAATTCTTACCTCTACAATTAGTAGGCAATGTCCCTTAAGACCATCTACAACTAAAATTCCCAACTAGTACCGTAAAAACAAACAAATGAACAAAAAACCCCCCATGAAATCAGCCGCACTGAAATCTGTTTGCCATGCTGTGATCTTTGTGCTTTTGCCATGGTCGGACTAGTAACCAGAAGTTACCGGAAATGAGCATGGATTAGAGAGTTGAGCAAAGGACAAAATGTATGTTTTTATTGAAAGCTACAGTAGACATTAAAATAAGGTCAGATTCACTAAAATAAAACATTGTGAACAAGCGGAGTAGTCTCTGCTACTCAAGTTCATTCAAGCTCCGAATCACTATCAATATCGGAGTCGGAGCAGCTCATAGGCTCCTCTGTGTGAATATCGCTCTCTGAGCAAGTAGTGTCAGTGTCTGAGCAATCAGATTCTGTAATGTCCTGCAGTTTGTTAGTAAGCTCCTCCTGTATCTTTTCTGCAATTCCACCTGATTTCATACAACTGATCACATCTGGATCGCAACTGGTAATAGCACAAACCTGGTAAGAGAAAAGGGAAATACTTTTTTTTTTTAATGCGGTAATGTCAATATGTAAATGGACTTTATGATAAACTGTCTGCTGACTGCTTGCCATGCTATTTTGATCCATTCCAAAATCTTATCTTTACTTGGCCCTCTGGGGTTACCAGCTGCTGTTTGTTCTCACTCCTCCGTGGACTGCCACCTGTTATACAACTCCCAATAAGCAGCCTTAAATGGAGCATTCCATCTCACATTTGCAGGTTTTAAAAATCTTGGCGCAGCCACCTGGAATCACCCAATGACAGTTTTTGGTTTTTCACTGCTTTTTTGACAGCTAGGTAAATATGACACCTAAAGGTATCCCATACTAGAAGACATTTTGTGAATGCTATAGAGACCCACACTTTCTCCAGCCACTGCAGAGTGAGCTCTTCCCTCATCCAGCCATTTGGGGATATGGCCAGTACTACACCTGATACCCTCAGAGTTTTCTTAGGTACCCTCTTTCCATTTAATACAACAAATGGAGGCAATTTACATCTGTCAGCCATGGCAGCCAAACAAACAGTCACATGCTGCTTTTTGAAGACAGCCGTTAACAATGGTATAGATTTACAGCCAACATGGTCGATAGTTTTGTTGCCGGGCATGTCAGCCTAAATTGCTGTTTTGCCCATGATCCCTGTCATAGCTGGCAACAGGTGATTTAACTTAATGTGGTGATAGCAAAAGAAGACAAAACTAATGATTTTAGGTGCAAAGTCTTTTGGAAGCTGCTGTCTGGCTGTGGTTTTTTGCCTTATTGTAAATCCCCACCTCCAAAGGAATTTGTCTACCGACCCGCAGCTGGCATTGAAAGAGGGGTATTGCACAAGGGAGACTGCTCTCATTGCAACTGCTTTTCTTGTCCTCTGATAGTGCTGTTCTCTTTCATGTGTTATCCTGCCTTCTAGGTCAATCTACATCTCTGCAGAATCTTGCTTTATGACCCCCACCATCCAGTTGTCTCCTTTTTTACATGACCCCATGGATCCAGTGACAGATAACTTTTCTTGCAGTGCTGGCAGCTTTTTTTTCCACTCCCTAAGCTGCTTCTCATCGGTGTGGAGAGCGGCAGCAAGTGGCCAATTGCCCTCCTTCTCCACTTGGTGAGTGGCCTATTGAAATCAAGGTCAAAAGAATTGCATTTCAGCATTGTCTCACAGCTCCATCTCTGATTCTCTGATTCTCTGTCTCTCTGCTAGAAACTTGCAGCTTGCACCTCTCAGCTCTCTCTCTCTTTCTTTTTAAACAGGTGATGTTAAACAGGTGTGAGTTCGCAATCAGTTGTCAATCAGCTGTTTGGCTGTTAATGGCACTACTGAAAACTGTCAATTATTAATAATAGCCACCCTCGAAAATAAGCCGCATGGTAAAATGTAAATTAGTGAATATAGACCATGGCTTTAATTCGAAGATATACAATATTTCATTTTATTCCCAATGGAAGAAGTTCATGGAGTTGCTTTCAACAGCAGACTATGATTCACATACTTTCCCACCTTTTCTTTGGAAGGCAATGACCTTGAAGCCTGGGAGTGTACATGTAACTTTGTTGCACTCTGGACCAGAGTAGCATATCACTGTGGGGTGGAACAATATCACACCAGCAGAGGCAGTATGGGATGGCCTAATAGTTGGCAGACTCCCACAGAACAGTTGTGCAGTAATATCTTTGAAGCTAAGTAATAGGGCCCGATGTCTGGGGTGGTGGGACAGTACATAGTGGGTTGTCATGATTCACCCAGGTTTTGGGCTTCAACAACACTATCAAACTTTTAAGGTTTGGAAGATCTTTGAAGGGTGGATCAAAGGAACCATGAAGCAGTCAAGCAGAAGCACCCCCTTAGTCCAGCTACACAGGAAAGAGTGTGGGGGGTCTTGCCAGCAGTCTGCATGTCTCCAGTGGAGGTTGGCTTATTCAAGATGACATTTTTGTTGGCCTTCTGTAGGGTCTTCCAGATCTCAGAGTTAGCACAGCCAGCAAAAAGTAGGATCCACACCAGACTGCAACATGCAGACGTGACTCCAGAAGTTATGCCCATCATACTCCATGGAAGTGAGACCAACCAAGTAGGCATAGGTTGCTGGTGCACCCTGTAGGCTCCTGGGGGGTTTGGCGTGGGATGTAACCATGGTGTTGGAATGCATGATCCTCCACCCAACATGTGGGTCAGCCTTCCTGCAACATGCAAATGGCACCCCAGTCACAGTTTATCAGTTCGGACATCTCTTAAGCTTGAGTATGCAGTGGGCAGGGTTGAATCCCAAATGTGGCTGTATGGCCAATATCCTCTGGGATAACCCACGCCCTAGTGCATTTGTTCTGGGGTACTTTTGTAGTTCTCTTCTCTCTCTACTTTGGGTTGCTCATGACCCAAACAAATAAGATCCCCTATAGGGTGGCTGGCTTCTTCTCCCTGGGCTGAGATACAGGTATAGCACACTGATGAGTCGTAATGAGGATGAAACATGTGCCTGTGTCTGCTGTTCTCAGCCTTTGCTGATTGTATTGTGAGGCCTACTGGCACCATGAAATTCTGCTTTAAAGTTGACCCAATCCAAATTAATTCATGGGCATTTGCATATGCTTTCCATGATGCTTTGCATTATTGGGGTATGTGCAATTTGTGCTTTCTTTAAAATTTGGCTATATGGCCAATATCCTCTGGGATAACCCATGCCCCAGTTCATTTGCTCTGGGGTTCTTTTGCAGTTATGATCTTGCATGAATTGTTTGATCTAGAAAAGCTTGATCTAATTTTTATCACAGAGAACTGGTTGGATGAAAATCCTGGTCCTGCTTTATCAGGGCTGGTTCCCCCAGGTTACTCCATTATTCATCATTCTTGCATTGGACATGGGAGATGAAGTGGCTGTCATTTTTGGACAGCATATGCAATATGTGTGGCTTCTTCCAGAGTCTTATGACTCCTTTGAAGCAGTAGCCATTAACTGTGTGAGGGTTCTATATTGTACTTTTATGTTAGTCTATCAGCCACCAAGTAGGGAAAGTGAGTTTGTTGGTGATTTCTCTGAGTTAGTGTCATCCCTGGTCTTGGATTCCCTAAGACTTACTATTCTGGAGAACTTCAATGCATGGGTAGACTCCTCCTCATCTACATTTGCAGAAGATTTTCTTAATTTAATTGAATCATTGGACTTGATGATATGAGGCTGGGGGGAGGGAGGAACTACTTCTTCACCGAAAGGATGGTGGATGTCTGGAACAGCCTCCCAGCAGAGGTGGCAGGTACTAAAATGGCAGCAGGATTCAAGCATGCATGGGATAGATGCAAAGGTACCTTAGTAACAGGACTGGGGGGGGGGATAAGGCCAGAGATCAAGTAGGGTCTGCGGTAGAAAAGTAGGTATGGAATTTAGGGCAGACTATGTGGGCCAAGAGGTCCTTTTCTACCAACAGCATCTACAGTGGCAGCCATAGGCATGGTCAGATATTTCCTAAAATTTCTGTGATATCTCTGGAGAAATTTCCTGCCTGTCTGCAGTGCTACTATCGGCCACCAGAGCGAATCTCTTGACATATATCAAAAACTATCTGGAAATATCTGACCAGATCATGGCTGCGACTGTATGTTTCTATGACTTCCATCAAAACATAATGGCCCCCAACCAAGTGGCAGGCTGCATGCTTGATTTGATTTTCAATACCAGTTTGAGAATTTGTAATCTATCTGTAGAACCAGTTGCTGGTCTGACCATTCTATTTTGTGATTCAAACTGATGAGTGAGTTTTTTACTACTCCAGCCCCTACTGAGGTGATCTGTTGGCATAACTAAAGGAGTATTCAGTGTGAAGAGGTTTGCACTCATGTGGACCTCTAAAGGATTTTGGCTGCCTCTTTCTGGGATGCAGTGCAGCAGTTGAGGTGTACAATTTAGCCATGCTTGCTGCAACTGATTCTCTGGTGCCAGTCCACCTCCACCCATATCCTCAAAGTCACAGCTCTAGAGATGTGCAAAATTAGGACATTTTGTTACGCAAAATATTTTGCAAAATTCACATATTTCATAAAATATTTCTAAGGGTGCAAAATTTCGTCAGTGAAATGTGAAATTCCACTGGCGAAATGTGAAATTTTGCCCACAGAATGGTGAAATTGAGGTGAAATTTTGCCGTTTTGGGTGAAATTGTGCATTTTGCGGTGAAATTTCCAGTTTTGCAGCAATTATGCAGATAAAATTTGATTTTTCAACAGCTCTACACAGCTCCCCTTGGTTCAATGATAAGCCACGTGGACTGAAAAGGTAAGCACAGAAGCTTGAGAGGTGTTGGAGGAAAACTAGCCTCATCTCCAACAAATTGGCCTTGAAAGGTCTCCCATTACCAAAGATATCAGAAGACAATGTTCAGGGTAAGAAAACAGTTTTATTCTTCCCTCATTGTAGTCAGGAAGAACAAACCCACTACCCTCTTCAAGTTGGTAGACAAGATTCTTTACCCAGACTATCTTGGTTCTTGGTCTCAGCCAATTCAGTGGAGAGATGTGAGCAGTTTTCTGCTTTCTTCATTGCCAAGATGGCAGAAATAAGGCAAAGCATTTTCTCCTCTGCTATTGACCACCAAGGCAGTGCTCGAGTAGTAGAGCTAAATGAACCTCGGGTGCTGTGGATGGACTTTTGACCAGTTGATTTTATAGAAATTAACCAGGTGCTGTTATCATTGCACCAATCCACTTGTATCTTAACCCTATCCCCTCTTACTTATTTAGGGCAGCATGGCAGGTGCTAGTACCTGTGTTTGCTGAGGGAATCTTTCCTGACTGCCTTAAGAAGGCTATTGTGAAGCCCCTTCTCAAGAAGTCAAATTTAGACCTGGGCATTCACGCAAACTACAGACCACTCTCTAATCTTCCTTTTGTTGGGAAGAGTATCAAGAAAGTTGTGGCAGGCCACCTGTCGGAGCACCTGAAGAATGTTGAGCTTTATGAGCCTTTCCAATAGGGTTTCTCCTCTTGTCACAGTATGGAGACTGCCCTTGTTTGGGTCTTGACTGATCTGCTCCTGGTGAAGGATAGAGGGGAACTATCTCTATTAGTTCTTCTTGAAATGTCATTAGCTTTGACACTGTGGATCACAGGGTGTTAGTTGAGCACCTGAGATGTTTCTATGGATTGTCTGGTACAGAGCTACATTGGTTCAGATCATTCATGGAAAATCATCAACAAACTGTGGTCTTGAGTAATAGTCGATCTGCGCCTGCGCTGGTTAGGCGTGGCATTCCACAGGGATCTATACTCTCCCCGTTGTTATTCTTAGCGTATATGCTCTCGCTGGGAGAAGTGATCTGAAGGTATGGTTTGAGATTTCGCTGTTATGCTCATGACACTTAGCTATGCCTTTTGTTTAGACCCAGCCAGGGTGCTGTGTTGTGGGTGATTGAGAGACCACCAGGAAATCAAGCTTTGGTCATGTGCGAACTGGCTGAAATGTAACTCCAGCAAAGCTGAGCTGCTTCTGGTTGGCTCAGATTGGCTTGTGTCTCCAGCAAAGGAAAATCTTGTCCCTCCCAACTTGTGATGGTGATTTGCTGCAGTTCAGAAAGGAAGTTTGCAACCTGAGTGTTATATTTGACAGTTTGGACTTGTTACCTCATATTACTGCTATAATAAAAAGTGTTTTTTACCACCTAAAAAATATAACCAGGCTGCATCACTTCCTTGATCCGGCTGATCTGCGCTTACTAGTTCAAGCTTTTGTTACCTCATGAATTGACTACTGCAATGCATTTTATTACGGCCTTCCAGCTCTTCAATTATGCCATCTTCAGCTATTGCAGAACTCAGCGGCCAGATTACTGACCAGAATTTCAAACTTTAACCATGTTACTTCTGCCCTGAAGGAGTTGTATTGGTTTCCAATTAGACGGCTTGTTGAATTTAAAGTTCTTTTGCTGATTTATAAGGCCGTAAATGGATTGGGCCCCCTCTGCATCAGTGAATTGTTGACAACCCACCAGGAGGCTTGTTGGGATTCCAGAGCTCTTCATTCAGATATCCAGGGACTTTTACAAGTCCTAGTATCAAGATTAAAATCTGCTTGAGAGACTCTGGAATAATATTCCACTCATTATACACACTGACCCCTCTGTGGAAAGTTTTAAATCTCAGTTAAAGATCTGACTGTTTAGACAGGCATGTTCAGGGGACTATGAGGTTTAAATTTTATGGATTTTATTATATTTCATTTATTAGATTAGATCTGTTGCTGTGGTTATTTATTAATTGGATTAGCTTTATTTTATTGTAAAGTGCTTTGAGCTTTGAAAAAACACTGTATGAATAAAGTTCTTATCCTATCCTATCCTACCTGTATAGATTGTAGATATGAACAATGATTACTTCTACTGCACCCTCTTAATCTCATCAGGATTTAAATGTAGATGTAAGGTACTTAAGTCTGGTGTGAAAACCTGCTTGACTCTAAAGAAAAAGTTATAAACCTACTCATGTAAGGCATGGTGGACTTTTACAATGTTTTAGCACTAAAGCCTGCAGTAGTTATACTGTGTCAGTCAGTGTTGCTGCTGTCTTCTGTGGTCCCTATGATCTTGTTTTATGCTGGCCGTGAAACTTTTCAGTGCATAGTAAGTGCCCTGTTGTTTTCTGCAGTTGAAAGTGTATCTGAGTTAGAAAAAATGCTTTTACATAATACAAGGACTTCACAAAACATGTAATAGAACTGAATGAGAGTATAACTTCTGCTGGCATGTGCATGTTTGTATCATGAACTCCCATGATGTCTTGCATGAGTGGGGTCATGACCTTCGCAATGGAGATAAACAGGTTTTCACAACAGGGCAACACAGAGTGAAGCAACCTCATTTATATTTAAATTAGGATGAAATTAAGGGGATACAAGAGAGGGAATCATTGTTCATGACTAAATTACACAGGCATACAGAAAATTGGTTGAGTAGCTTTCCCTTGAAGTATACCACACAGAAAGTAATAATTCTTTCATCCTGCTTTCTACTGGAGTATTGCTGTGGAAGCCAGAGTTATGTTCTAATATACCTAGACATACCTACTGTAGATAAAACAGAGAAAATCCCCATTCATTTCAATGGGATTTCCTGTGATATATCTGATTATATAGAGATTTACTAGGGCATTTCTCTGTTGCCACTGTAGTTAAAACTAAATATGCTTTTAACTACTAACAATATCCACCAGTGAACAATAGTTTTGCTTTATCAAATGGGAAGTGAAATTCCATTAACATGATTTGCTGAAGCACATCCCATGACTGTGCAGCAATCCTTAAGTGATTTTTCACAACATATACAACCTACTGAAACACATATTGAGCACAATTCTCAAAATTGGCCTTAGAGTGACATAATCTGTGGCAAACAGCAGCTTGCATCCAAGGTCAGTGCACCAGGGACCCTGCACCTGATTCTCGAACAGGTGGGGTCCCATTGCCAAACTCCTGTAGTTTGCTGCAACAACTTCTATGTCTCAAACAAAAGGCACATGGGAGGGGATCACTGCCAGCTGTAGGAGCAGAACATATCCTGTTCATTCCAGTCTGACTGCAACAAGGGGCTTACATGTACGTGTATGAAACTGCGGTGTGCACCAACAAATTTGCATGTCTCATACACCATCTGTACCCAAAACAATGCAGTTGGTGAGAATGACAGTGGGAGTACTTGCATGGAAGGAGATAATTACTGAAATGCCCTGGACACATGCAACCAGTCCTTTTGAAGAGTTGGGGCTCTTTGTGGTCAGAAAACATATATCAGATTCCAGGTATATTTTAGTATTCTATGCTTCACAGCTCATACAGTCCTATTAGCAGATGGAGGCTACAAAGTACCTCCCCTACAGAAAGTGATTGACAGACAGCAACAGTAACACTGAATATTATGTTCAGGGGTTTATGAGCCCTTTACAGGAATTTGTTTCTGTATTTTATTAGAGCAGTAGTGCAGGCGACCCTTGCCATGTTTTTACTGCCCCTACACTATGTTGCAATATATCAGGTGATTTTTCTGCACAAAGGACAGCATGGTCCAGTAGCCATTATGCCAGTCTTCCTGCTAAAATTGTTGGCTCAGTGACATTATTGTCTGCTGCATCATAACTACTCAATGCCAGTCCACATATGTTCCAGTTGGCTATAGTTGTCATCCCAGTTGCTTCCCTGCTCTCCGTACTACAGTATGGCTCATTTCTGTCTGTCTGTAGTGATATGGATGTTGCATTTCTTTTATACCATACTGTACTCAAGGTACTCTATCTGATGTATTTGGTGACATGACTGGACAACTGAGCACTTCACACCTGGCACCAGATCCAGGGGTTGAGCATGGGCTGTTAGACCAGCTATGGGCTGGTCCACACCCTGGAGAGCCTGCTCCAATTAGGGCTCTTTTGGAATCTCAAACATGGGGATATTGCAGCACCACCACCAGGGTGCAGCTGTGCATCTGTGGCAAGAGCGGCACAAGCCTGGCTGGTGCAGGCAGCCACCCATGTGATGCAGGCCATGTCTGAGAATTGGGAATGGCTCACAGTGTGGCACAAGTTGCCCCTTGTGCCATTACTGGATGGTATAAGCACATGTGCCATTTCTGACCATTTGAGAATCAGCCCATTATCAGTACACTGAGCACATTCTAAACTTTGCTAGAATGTATTATCAGTCATTTTTTGTGTGATACATCAAAAAAAAATTATTAAAATACAATAAAGCTATGAAATACATTTGAATGCTGGCCACACTTTGGTACAAGAACCAGAACCAGCATTAACACAATAAGAAAAGAAAAGAATACCCAGAAAGAAAATATATTTAAGAAATTAATAGAACAACTTGACCAGCTATAAAGCCAAAAAGACAAGGTAATCACTTGAAGGAACACAGTGTGGGCTTCAACATTTTTGCTAGACGTGGTAGATACCAAAAACATTAAGATTAACTTGAAAACTGCCACAGCAGAGACTCTAAATTACATTTTAGGACAACATAGTTTCCAACTTCCTCTTGCTCTGTGCCAGTTAAAACAGATACATAAATCAAACATTAATTGAACAAAATTTAAACATTGAGAAAACAACTGCTCAAATCCAGCAACAATATGTTTGTTGATATAATATAGATCTGCCACAGACAAGGGAAGGATAAGTTGGCCCATTACCCCTGGATGACTGGTGCTGCTTTAAGTGCTCTCCTTGTATATCTTAGCAGTGCCATGGGTCTTGTCCAAAAAGTCTGGACAGACCTACAGCTTCATTTAACCCGACATAGTCAAGAAAACCAGTGCAACCTGAATCAGAACTCCATCTGTTTGAGAACAAAGAACAGTGAAAGTTAGTATGTCTGCCTAGCATTAAATGAGTAGGCAAAAAAAAACATTCAAACACAAACAAAATGAATAAAGAAAACTTAGTAGGCTTTGGGCCATATTGTCAAAATGGGGGTATGCATATGGGCATTAGTGCAGGACTTTGGACCAATAAAAGCAGTCCAGTGATAGCCTATGTAAATCATTACATGCCAGTATAGCCTAGAGATTAATGAGCTGTGAATGAACTTGGTACGTCCAACAAACCTGGGTTTGATTCCCACAACTTCCACTTGCATACTATGTCACCCTGCGCAAGTCACGTAACTTCCCCGGTGCTCCTGAATCTTCCCTCAAAACATGCCTCATGCCCGGTGGGTCTTACCCAGTTAACAACGAATATAAAAAAAATATTCTATATGTACTGTACTTACTGTCCCACACACTGTAACAGTCTGTCTCGTGTGCTGTAACAGTCTAGCTGCTGTGAACATGCCACCATACTTCTTTTTAAACTGACAAATAAAAGCAATCAAGCAAACCACATAGAATAACACAAACATGTACACTGACTTGACACTTAGCTTGGAAGGTTTCACTTGGTCCTAATGCTTTACTTAGTGTTTGGTTCTTAGTCTTCCACGAATGCCCACAAATGCAATTTTATGAATCCTTGCAAATTAGCAAAAACAAGAGTGCCTTATTTTCAAAGGCACTTCAGTTTTTTCAACAGATTCAGGGATTAGCTGCAGCTTCCATCAAAAAAAATTACATGTCATTTTTTGATGCAAGGGTGCCATATTGTTGTGACTGCACCTGGAAGCTAGATCAGTTCATTGGTGGTCTTTCAGGTGTCATTTCAGGAATTGCATCAAAAGGGTTCAACAAGTCAGTAGCACCCTTCTGTAGATCTCAGCCTTTATGCTTCTGACTCCTAATTACCCACAGTGCTCTGCGATATTATTTAAACAGTACACATCAAAGTGCCTAACAGATGCATAAACATTTTACTTACACCTAGGAAAATATTACAGACACTGCTGAACACTGAGAGAACAAGATACCCCAGGGTACCCAAGTCCAGAGCAGCATCTCTATCCATTAGGTGCACACATAACTCCCAAACCCCGGCAGAGCTGTGCACCCTTAAAGTTATGTTGAATTGTCCTTAAAGGAAATCATGCCTGTGACTGAGCATTAGATCAGTTTACAAAATTACGCATCTGTGTCCATAGAAGATCACAGGAAATGAAGCTCTATCTTTGCATCAGCTAAAACCCCAAATGAAAACACTGTGGCAGAACAAGGGGTCCTCCTTGGGTGTTATAAACCCTAATGCCCACAGCTTTCTGTGAGCAAATAACATCACACGTGATCTCCTTTCTTCACGGAGGACCCACGGGGGGAGTGGTGGCCATTAGGGTTGACAACACACAAGGAAGACCACACCACTGATTTGCCAAGACTCCAGAGACCCAAAACCCAATTTATTTTTCCTTTTGCTGCTTGGGGGTGGGGCATTAGGGTGAGAAACCCTAACACCACATTTCTCTGCTTTTGTGGTGTTAAGTTACCCTAACTGGTGCATTAATGCAGGGTTTTTTTTTGCAAATTATTTCCTTACTTTTTTAAATAGTATAATCAAATTCTCTTTTGCCTGTAGAAGCACATTAGCAAAACAGCATCCAAATTATCAGCATAACCTTGTTATTGCCCCACCTCATGAGTGCCATTTTATTTATTTATTTTTGTATTTTTGTTAACCAGGTAGGTGCACTAGGCATAAGATGACTATTTTCAGGCATGATCCAGGACAGGACAACAATCAAAGAAGGTACATAGCATGAGTACAGTGAAATTATAATAGTATAGGTCAAAACAGTCAGTAGCAATGAATACATGCAGTCAGGACAATAACAATCAATAAAATTCACATAGAATTTTGGGCATAAAAACCCACACAGTCAAGGAGGAGATAACTCAACATAGCAGCAAAGAAATATGCTAAGAATGTTCAAATCCCCACCAAAACATCATTCCACAGCACAGGATGAAAACATATTTTGGACAGGATTTGAAAAATGACAGCTGTCATGGTCATGCTGTGGTGTAAAAAAATATCTATGTTGAAAATTTGAGGTCAAAATATTTACAATTAACAAAGTTACAAGAAAGAGTAGTAAAATTTCAACATATGCACATAACTTTGCCATTTTTACATATTTTGACCCCACATTTTCAAAATAGCCTTCTTAGGACCCCACCTCATGAAAAAGGAAAGTGAACATTTTCAAATCTCATCCGAAAAGTGATTTTGCCAAGCACTCGCAAGATCGCCTTTCAGGCCGGATTTTCTAAATTTCAGCAACATTGTTCATGAGTTGGTGTCGCCAAAAGGCCATGTTGAAAATCTGGTGTCAAAATCTGCAAAAATGGCCAAATTATGCGTCAGAGTTGAAAACCACATTTAAATACTTTGAATCACATTTACCTTAGTTTCTCATATTGCAGTTAGTGGTTCAAGCAGCAAAATGTGTCTTTGATCAGAGAGTGGATCTTCACCCTGTGATCTGTTCAGGTGAGTGAGGGTGTGTGGGGGTGTACTGGGAAGTGTGGGGTGGTGGGTGCTGTCTGGGAGGTGGGGGTTGGGGTGGGTCTGATCAGCAAGGTACCGTTTTCTTTGTTGCCGGTTTTGAAAAAAAAAAAACATTGAGGGACTATTTTCTTTATTTCAGGCACAGCAAAATATTTTATTACGGAGACAGTGATAAGAAGGGTAGGGGTGCCACTAAACATCAAGGAATATATTTTATTATGGGGACAATGATCAGAAGGGTGGGTGTGTCACTAGACACCAGGTAATACATTTTATGATGGGGACAGTGACTGGAAGGGTGGGGGATGCCACTAGACAGGGAATATATTTTATTATGGAGACAATGATCAGAAGGGTGGGGGTGTCATTAGACACCAGGGAATTCATTTTATTATGGGGACAGTGATCAGAAGGGTGGGGGATGCCACTAGATACCAGGGACTATGTTTTGTTATGAGGAGATCGATTGTAAGTGTGGGGGTGCCACTAGACACCAGGGAATACATTTTATTACAGGGACAGTGATCGGAAGAGTGGTGGATGCCACTTGAAAGCAGGGAATATATTTTATTACAAGTACAGTGACTGGAAGGTAGGGGTGCCACTAGACACCAGGGAATATATTTTATTATGGGAACAGAGATAAGAAGGGTTGGGGATGCCACTAGAAACTAGGGAATATATTTTATTAGAGGGGCAGTGATCACAAGCATAGGGGGTGCCAAGTACATTTTACAGATCTAATTGTCTGTTTACCAATGGAACTTACACACAATCAGTAAATTAAATTAAACCTGCAGACTTAGAGCAGTTTTTTATCAATCAAACTGTTTTTTGCAAATATTTTTAGTTATTTTATCAATCGAGCTATTTTTTTCTGAATGTTTTTTTTTTTTTTTATTGATTTCACAGTTTTTTGTGGAAGTTTTTTGGGGAAGGGGGTCCAATTTTGACGTTATCACAAAAGACGTAATAATTCAAAACCTTATAGCTTTTTTTCACCAAACCATCAAAGGCACACCCTTGGCACAGGCCTCATCATCCCTGAAAAATTCATGAAAGAATTCCATACTGTCTAGGCTGTAAGTGACAGCAAAACTGCTCAATGTTAAGTACAGGAAAAAAAGTATTGTTTTTTTTCACTTTTTTAACCATTCATATCTCAAAAACCGTACAAGAAGCCATCACAAAACTTTCCACATCTTGAGACCCTGATAGCCTGACCAAGCATGCTAAATGTTGTGTTAATTCTTTAAATGACAGCAAATTTATTAAGGTGCAAAAAATTGAGTTTAAAATTGAACTGCCAGCTCAACCCTAACTATAGTAGTGCTACCGTGCCACTGTAATATATAGTCTGTTTATGTGAGGGTTGATGGTACCATGCTTCTGTTAGTGGATGGAGTTTGCTGCTCTGTGCCCAGCTGGTCACTTGAGTGGCTTTCCTGCTTTTTTCTGTAAACAAATCATTTAATTCATGTATTTGTAATTTCATTCCCCAGTATAACCTAATTTAGGTTGCCACCTAATTTCCAAAATGGTCCTGGGGCACATCAAGGCAGCAGGAGATAACAATTGCAGCAAATAATCAAAAGTAAACAATCTTAACAACCAAAATAGGTAAAGAGGTTATATACAAAATACAGATCTTCAGATATAACAAATACTATCCCCCAGAAAGTAGAACATGGCTTTTGGAGGCAGTGCATAGAATCAAGTTATGAAGTAAAGTGGAAGTGGAAGGGGAAGGATATAATGGGTTCAAAAGAAACCTGCATACAGGGCCTTGAGAAGCACCGCATAGCTCTCTTGAAGTGCAGGAGATTCCTTGCTTCTTTGATGGCATCAGGTCTATTTATTCAAGGGTCTGGAGCCACAACAGAGAAAAACACATCATCTATGGTCTTTTTGGTCCCAAGAACTTGGAACAGGTCCTTAACCAGAGAACTGAGTTTGCAGACTATTGTGGTTTTGGTTAACAAGTTGCCAGCTTATCCAGGACATAAGCCATGCACACATCTGTGCATCAAGGATAGCCATTTGCGCCCCCTTCTTTTTTCAGATGATAGCATACCAAGCTGGCTATAAAATATACAATAGGGGTTAATTGTCACAGCCAAGGGCAAATCTGCATAAGATGTTGAAGGCAACCATGAGTTTTTTGCATGCTGTGGGATTTGCTGACCAGTACACCTCACTCACATATTCTAGGACTGGTAGTAAAGTCTGCAAGAATGTGATGAATCTTGTTTGAAGTTAAAGTAAAGTAAACTCAGTTTTAGTTACTGCTGTTGTCAGATGAGCGGATGTGAGCATTGTAGGAATATTGGGGGCCAACCTAAAGCCAGAGATACTTGAGTTGCTGCACAGTTTCAATAAGGGCACTGCACAGGGTTGCAATTTGAAATGTATTACACAGCTTAGGGATGCAGGTACTGGCGCAAGTCGCTGCCAAAGGCAACTTGCACCAAATGCTATTGTGACATGGACCCTGTGCCCTATTCTAGAAGGGACAGGGTCCCCACTGCTAAGTCCATGACTTGCGACATGCAGAAAGGTATGCCAACCTACCGTCATACCTGAGGGGCAAGTCGCAAGTCACAGCACCCCCCCCAGCAAGCATAAGTGACCCCCAAAGCCCAAGAGGGGCAGTTGTGTCCCCCATCCAGTCCCTGACCTGATGTTCTGCCGCAAATGGATAATTATTTAATACCCCTGAGAGCCCTGTCAGTCTAGTGGCCCCCACCTGACCCATCCAGCAGTGCCAATCCACTGCATCCTCCCCCAACCATCCACAGCCAGCTACTGGCACAGCCCTCCTCACCTCCATAGCCAACCACCGACTGAGGACCACATGAGCTCTTACTCTAAAGACACGCTCAGAAAGGAATGAAAACTCATTCATTTCTGAGCAAGTCTTTATGGTAAGCACTCATGCGGTGCTCAGTCGGTGGCTGGCCATGGAGGTGAGAGGTGGGCTGTGCCAGTCACCGGCTGGGGATGGGTGGGGGTGACTGGCACTACTTGGTGGGCAGGTGGGGGGCTACTGGACTACCACGGATCTCAGGGGATCTAATATTTACACAGTTGTGGCAACATATCGGGTCGGGGCATGGATGGGGGGACACAGCTGCCCTGCAGGGTGCTAGCATTGTGGGGTCAGGGGCAAGATGTGTGTGGGCTGCCCTGCAGGGCATTGAGGGTTTGGGGTGTCTGGGAGCTGGGGGCGTGGGATGCCCAGCTGGGCACATCTGCTGTGGGGGATCAGGGGCTGGGGGGGTTGTGGGCTGCCCTGTGGGGCACCAATAGGGGTGTTCTGGGCATGGAAGGGGGAATCCTGGAGTGGGTGCAGCAGGTCACCAGAACCCCTGGAGGACGTATGTACAGTTACACCAGTTAAATGCTGGTGCAACTGACGTCGCCGGTTCTCCTCTGGGGGTCTTGTAGAATCCCAACATTGGGGACTTTGTTGCTGCCCTACTAGAATAGGGTGCAACTGCTGCCATAAACCCCCTAGCACCATGTCACAGGGGGTTGATGGCACAACTGCTGGCATAACTGCTCTTTAGCAAAAGTGACCTGCAACATGTCACAGGCTACATTATAGAATCCCACACGTTGCAGCTGCTGGCGTAACTTGCTACTTGCACCATTCTTTTGGGCTCAAGTGCTGTTACACGAGGCGTAACTCTTTTAGAATTGTTCCAAGTCTTTTGTTTTGGTGCTGTTGAGTAGTAGGCCATTTGAGATCATTCTATGCTGTAGCTTAATGCATTACAATTTGCTCAAAATTAACTTAAAACCAAAACATTACTGTGTGTTAAGGAAAAGTGAGTTCCTAGAAACATGGAATTTGATGGCAGAAGGAGACCAAAGGTCTATTGAGTCTGCCTTTATTATACTACCTCCCTCCACTGACCTATTGCCCTGGTGGGCTGTACTCTTACCCTCTGCTACACCCCTCAACCATTGCTTCCCCCCCGGGGACTTTCCCTTGCCCTGTCTTAACCATGTAGGAACCTGTTAAGGGTAGCTGCCCCACTACAGTGCTCCCTCACTTATTCGCCCCTCATTTATCCGTCACCCTCCATTATCGCCATTCTTACCTCCTGTCCCGATTGTATGTCCATGTTATTGCACTCCGTAATCTGCCTCCCTCACTGTCCACCATCCGCCATTCATTAATCTTCCCACTTGCCCACATTGTAATGGAAATTGCCCTCTTTATTCCGCCATCGCCATCACATCAAAAATTCACAGCGTGTTGTCAACCCTGTCAGCCCTTGTACCGTGAACAAGCGATCAAATAAATTACCCGCGTAGTACAGCGTTATAGCTGATGGCCGAATGTTTACTCACTGAGTGTAGTGTGACGTGTACGGTGAAGTCATTAGTGCATCGATTGTTTAGCCCACTTTGTTAGCCACGCACGTTAATCCATCCTGTCAGCCCCTGTCAGCCCTTGTTTAAAACCTCTTCACCTGTGTAGTCATTACTGCATAAACTGGTTTTATGAACTTGTGTTTGCTGTGCGCATTAGTCCACCCTGTCAGCCCCTGTCCACCCTTATTTATTTAAAACCTTTTTTTTTCAAAATGTTGCCTGACCGTTTCCTGACCACCAATGATTTCAAGAAAGGTGTCAAGAGATGCAAGGACAGAATTATAATTGCTCTAACTTGCAATGCAGATGGCACTGAAAAACTGAAACCCTTAGTTATAGCAAAATCTGCAAACCCCAGGTGCTTCAAATCATTTAATGCTGGTCTTTATGTAGAATACAGATCAAACAGAAAGGCTTGGATGGACTCTTCCATTTTTGCACAGTGGTTGAATGAGCTTAACATTTCAATGAGAAAATAAAAGGAAGATTTTGTTGCTTCTGGACAATGCACCAACACATATCATCCCCAAATGTTTTGGCAATATAAAAATTCATTTTCTCCCGCCAACCACTACAAGCCACCTTCAGCCTCTAGATGCAGGCATTATTCAGTCTTTTAAAGGTCATTACAGAAGGCAGCACCTTCAGCATTTAATTGAATGCATTGACTCTGGGAAACCACAGGCACTGCTACTTAGTGCTGCCATTAGGTTTATTAAAATGTCTCTGCTACAGCAGAGACAGTTCAAAACTGCTGGTTTCACACTGGCATAATTCCTAGGCCCTTGTCAGTGCCAAGATTGATACCAGAAGTTACAGAACAAGAATGCACTGAATTGAATGATCTGATAAGAACTGCATCTGGTGCAATGGCTATTAAAACAGAAATGAGAATATCAGCTGCTGAATATGTGTCTTTTGAAAATGATTGTGATGTTTTTGAAAGTGTCACTGATGATGATATTGTAACAATGGTGGCAAATTTAAAGGTCCCAGATGATTTCTTAGAACCCACAGAATCACAAGATGAAAATGATGACACCCTAGAACAGGAGATAAAACACCCTTCTGTAGTGGAGGCAAGGGATGCAATAAACACTGTGCTTAGATTTTTTGAGCCTTATGAGCTTGCAGATGAGACAGATATTCAGAAGTGCCTTTTCCTACATTGCATGATCAGACAACTTGCTTCTGTGAGAGCTAAGCAAATGTCTATTACAGACTACTTCAAGCTTACATAACTCCAGTTTGTAACTAAAATTATACAGCTGTGATTTTGAACCTCATACTGCTCTGCTACACTATGATGCTGTAATTGTGAACCTCATAATGCTCTGCTATACTATGATGCTGTAATTGTGAACCTCATACTGCTTTGCTATAATAAACTGCTATGCTGTGCTTTTAGCACTGAGAAGCACTTTATTGCACTGTTTTTAAAAATTTTGAATACAAAATAAAGATAACTGTATATAATTTATATGCAGAAAATCAAAAAATGTGTCCATTCTCTCACTGGCAACACCATAACACCCTACTACCAGATACAGTGTTCTGTATTTAACATCACAATATTTAGGTTTTTATTTTCAGTCACCCTTCATTATCCTCCACCCTCTCTTATCCACCCAAAAACTGTGGCCCCAAGTTGGGCGGATAATTGAGGGATCACTGTACTTCCTCCAGCAGTCTGAGTCATGGTTTCACCACCCTCTCTGTGAAGTAGAACATCTTCAGGTTTCTTCTGAATTTACCCCTCCACTATTCTCAAGTCATTCCCCCTAGTGACTTCATCCATATTTCCTACAAATTGGTCCTTGCTGTTTACCTTGTTTGTACCCTGGAAAAACTTATAAGTTTCAATCATGTCTCCCCAGTCCTGCCTGACCTCCAATGAATGCATATTTAGGGCCAGCAACCTTTCCTTATAGGATCTGTCCTTCTGGCTCTGGATCATCTTGGTGACATTTCACTGTATCAACTCTTGTCTGTCAATGTCCTTCTTAAGGTGAAGGCTCCAGAACTGGGCACAGTACTCCAGCTGAAGACTCAACAGGGACCTGTATGGTGGCAGAATCTCCTCGCTTCTTCTACTGTTAGAACCCCTCCCTAGACAATCTAACATCCTCGATGCCTTGATGTATGCTTCATTGCACTGACTAGTTTGCTTCAGAGACTCACTGATTAAAACCCCCAGATCTCCTCTGTGAATGTGACCAGTCTAGCTTCTCCCATCCAGTATTCTGTGAGTAGATTCCATCTACCTGAATGCATTACTTTGCATTTCCTGGCATTAATCCTCAACTGCCAGACTTTAGACCATTTCTGTAGTTTCTGTAGGTCCTACTGGAGCTCCTGCACCCCTTCCTCATGATCCACAGTGACACACAGCGTTATGCCATCATTAAAGATGCACAACTTTCCCTGGATACCATTTCCCCACGTCACTTATGAACATATTAAACAGGACAGGTCCCAAGAATAATCCCTATGTCACCACTTGTGAACTTTTGATCCCCTGATTTAGCCTTGTTAACCACTACTCTCTCTTGATACCCCGGTAGCCAATTTCCTTCCCACCTAACTGAACCTAGCGCCACTCCAAAGTCCTTCAATTTTTTTAGCAGCCTCTTATATGGTACCAAACTGAAGGCTTTGCGGAAGTTGAAGTAGAGCAGATCTACTGCCCGTTCTCTGCCAGTTGCCTTGGTGACCCAATTGAAAAACGGTATCAAGTTAGTCTGGCAAGACCTCTGTGACACAAAGCCATGCTGCTTTTCACCCTGTAGTGCACTGTTCTCTGGGTAGGCCATACAACTCTCCTTCAATATGATCTGCATCAGCTTACCTACAATGGAGGTAGGGCTGACAGGCCTGTAGTTGCCTGGATCCTCCCTGCCTGCCCCCCCTCCTCCCCGTGGAGTGGTACTACATCAGTGGATCTGTAATCCACTGGCACCACTCAGGACTGCATTAAGTCATTGAATGAATGGATAAAGGGCATAGTCAATACTGCAACCAGTTCCATTAGTACTTGTGGGTGAAGGCCATCTGGAATCGGTGCCTTGTCTACCCTAAGATCTTCAAATCTCCTTTGTACCCTGTCCACTCAGATCTATACTCCGCTATTTTCTGGACTTCCCTTGTGGTGGTCTTGATACCACACTCAGGCAGAAGACCATTATACATAGTAACATAATAACTGATGGCAGATAAGGACCAGAAGGCCCATCTAGTCTGCCCGCACTCCTTACCTACATCAGTGGCCACTCACCCTACTTGGTCAGTGGCTTTAGCCTCTCTTTCCTTATACCTATCCCATGCATGTTTGAATCTCCCCACTGTAGTGGCTCCCACCACCTCCTGGGGCAGGCTATTCCATGCATCCACCACCTGTTCCATGAAGAAAAACTTCTTCACATTCCCCTTTAAACTGCCCCCTCCAATCTCATGTCATTCCCACTTGTCCTTGTACTTCTCTGATACTGGAAGATATTCCCCACTTACACTTTGTACATGCCCTTTAGATACCTGACGGTTTCAATCATATCCCCCCGTTCCTGACTCTCTTACAGTGTATACACGTTGAGGTCTTTAAAATCTCTCCTTATATGTCTTCTGGTGCAAGCCCTGCACCATCTTTGTTGCCCTTCTCTGAACCTCCTCCACCCTGTTTATGTCCTTATGAAGATGTGGCCTCTGGAACTGTACTCCATACTCCAGATTAGGCCTTCTTCTGTTCATGACACCCCTTCCTATGCACCCCAACTTGCCACTGGCCCTCCCCACTGCCTTGGTACACTGTTTGGCCACCTTTAGGTCATCCAAGATGACAATCCCTAAATCCCTTTCTTCCCTGGTAACAGCCAGTAACTCCCCTCCTATCCAGTAGCTCTCTGTGGGATTTCTGCATCCCAGGTGCATGATTTTGCATTTCTTTGTATTAAATTTTAATTGCCATGCCCTGGACCATTCTTCCTGCTTTCCCAGCTCTCGCCTCATCCTCTTGACCCCTTCTGGAGTGTCCACCCTGTTGCAGATCTAGTTGTTATCTACACATAGGCAAACCTTCCCCATCAGTCCCTCAGCAATGTCTTTTATGAAGACATTAAACAGGACTGGCCCCAGGACAGATCCCTGAGACATCCTACTGATCACCTCTCTTTCCTCGGATTAGATTCCATTAACCACCACTCTCCGCTTCTATCCCACAACCAGTTTTGAACTCAGTTCTCCACTTTGTGGCCTACACCCAGTCTACCCAGCTTGTTAATCAGTTTTTTGTGTGGAATGGTGCCGAAGACTTTACTGAAGTCGAGGTAGGTGAACTCCACCACCACCCCAACCCCCCCCGATCCACCTCCTTCATCACCCAGTCAAAAAAGTCTATCGGATTAATTTCACAAGACCTTCCTGCTGTGAATCCATGCTGTCTCAGATCCTGTGCTCCACTGGATTCTAGATGCTCCACAATTCTCTCCTTAAACAATGGCTCCTTTATTTTGCCCACTACTGAGGTGAGGCTGACCGGCCTATTGTTTCCTTCTTCCTCCTTGCTTCCACTCTTGTGGAGAGGAATCACATTCACCCTCCTCCAGTCATCTGGAACCACTCCTGCATTAGATTGCCCTCTACTGTGAATACCAAGCAGAAGTAATTGCTCAGTACATTTGCCCTCTCTGCTCATTATCTTCCATTACCCGTCCACCCTCAGCTAGTCCAACATTCCCCCTCTAGTTTACCTTTTTCCCCTTATGCATCTGAAAAATTATTTTCCCCACCTTTTACTCCATTAGCAATCTGCAGCACCATGTCTGCCTTGGCCCTCATGACCTCTACCCTTGTCTCTTTGAGTTTAGCCTGATGCTTCTGCTAGGTGTCCTCCCGCTCCTCTTAAACTCAGTGAAGACCCTTCTTTTTACCCTCACTACCCCCATCACCCCCTTTGAGAACCAAACTGGCCTTTTATGCCCAATCTTTTTGGCAACCTTCTTTGCACAAGCTTCAGATGACTCTAGGAGTGCTCCCTTAATCCTGCTCCATTGTTCTCCCACCACCTCTGTCTAGTCTACACCTGCCAATCTTCTCCTAACTAGTTCCTGCATATTTCCAAAATCTGCCTCCTTGATATCCAGAAGTGCTATCTTTGAAGGGGGTCCTTTGTTCCCCCCATCAGTTCTACCCATACAATGTTGTGGTCACTGAAGAAAGAGGTAGTGGATCTTAATGCATAGGGGAGTTAGTGGTAATGAGATGGTCCATTTAACAGTGTGTAACCAGTATGCATTTGTTGGATAGTATGTGAGCAGTTGTACTTTGCTTGCAATTTTTTGGTACAATAAATTTTTCTAAACCACATTTTTTGAGTGCATTACCCTTGTTTGTTCTTTGTGCTCACTGGATCCCAGTGGTTCCCTGATAGACAGCTCCCCCCCCCCCCGCAACAGTTCATGTTTTCAAAAGTAAAATAACCTTAAATCATTGTGTGAATGTGGTGGCAATTGGCAGAATCCTTCCCTTGTTTGGCAGCCCTGACTGTGATAACAAACATCTAGAATCCTCTAGGTGGTTCAATAGTCACACCGAGGAGCTTAAGTCCATCCCTTCCCTGAAGGAAGAGAGAAGTCCTTACCTGGGATGCTTGGTCCTCCTTTCCCCAGCAGGACCCTGATGATCTGATTCCACTCCCAAATCTGAGTCACCAGCATCACAAGTGATAGTACTACACTACTGCTGCACCAGCAGGCTGGCTAAATTCTTGTAGTTTTTAATTAATAACAAATAGTTGTACATCTTTTTCTTACCTAAGTAAGTACTTAAGTATACATCCATTTTATAGGATGACTAAATCAGACAGTTATCCAGACCACCGGTCTTGACCATTTCATTCATTTGGAAACCATGGAACCAAAGGATCATGAAATAGAAACATAGAAACATAGAAAGTGATGACAGATGGGGCCCAAAGATCCATCTAGTCTGCGCTGAGTGCTACCCCCCCCTTAGAATTTCCTAGAGACAATCTCCTTATGCCTATTCCAAGCAGATTTGAGTTGCCCTACTGTTTTGGAGTCAATTACTTCTGCTGGTAGGCTATTCCATGGAGCCACCACCCTTTCTGTAAAGAAGAACTTGTGCATGGAACCCCAGAACCTTACTCCCCTTAATTTCATTTCATGACCCCTTGTCCTTGTGGAGCTATTGATCAAAAAGAGTTCCTGGGTAGGGACTCTGTTTATGCCCTCCAGGAACTTGAATGTCTCTATCATGTCACCCCTGTCTCTGCGCTGCTCCAGTGAGTACATGTTGAGTTGCCATAATCTGCTTTCTTATGGCAATTCGTGGAGCTCTTGTACCATTTTTGTTGCCCTCCTCTGTACCCTTTGTAGTCTATCCACATCGTTCCTGATATAAGGCCTCCAGAACTGTATGCAGTATTCAAGGTGGGGATTTACCAGGGACTTATATAGTGGCATGATCACTTCCCTCTTTCTACTTGTGATGCCCCTTCCTATGCATCCCAGCATTTTGCTGGCTTTTTGCGCTGCTTTTTCACATTGTCTGCCCACTTTTAAGTCATCAGAGATGATGGCCCTAAGATCCCACTCCTGTTTGGTGGCTGTTAGCTGCTCCCCTCCCAGATTGTAGACTGTTCCTGGGTTGCTTCTGCCCAGATGCATCACTTTGCATTTTTTTTTTTGCATTCAATTTTAACTGCCACATGTTGGACCATTTTTCTAGCTTGAGCAGGCCACTTTTCATTTGTTCCACTCCCTGAGCAGTGTCCACTCTGTTGCAGGTCTTTGTGTCATCTGCAAACAGACATACCTTCCTGCTTAGCCCCTCAGTGATGTCACTTATGAAAATATTGAAGAGTAAAGAACCCAGGGAGGACCTCTGTGGCACCCCACTGGTCACCCCCTTATCCCCTGATGCTGCTCAGTTGACCATCACCGACTGGATCCTCTAAGCCAGCTCCTAACCCATGATAACACTTCCTGTCCCACTCCTGTATGCTCAGACTTATTTAGTAGCCTTCTGTGTGGGACCAAGTTGAAGGCTTTGCTAAAGTTGATGTAGATAACATCCACAGCTCCCCCTGGTCCACTATCTTAGTAATCGAGTCAAAAAACATGATCAGATTAGTCTGGTAGGAACTTCCCACCATGAAGCCATGTTGCTTGCTTTCCAACTGTCCAGTCTCTTCCAGGAAAGTTAAAATTCTTTCCTTTAGCAGCATTTTCATTATTTTGCCTACCACAGAGGTGAGACTGACAGGGCGGTAGTTACCCACCACCTTCCTGCTCCCTCCTTTATGTTTGGTAACCACTAGTACCCTTTTCCAGTCTTATGGAACAATTCCCCTTCTCAGGGATCTGCTAAAAAGATCTGCTAGAGGTGCTGCCAATTCATCTCTAAGTTCTTTCAGTATGCATGGTTGGATGCCGTCCGGCCTTATGGCTTTATCTATTTATAGTTTATTAAGCTCAGTCTTTACCCTCTCTACCGTGAAAGGGCTTGCGCCTACCCCTACCTGCTGTGCAATTATTAACTCCTTTAGTGGTGTGCCCATTTCCAGTCTCCTCCTTTGTAAAGACAGAGCAAAAGTACTCATTTAAGACCTCTGCCTTCTCTTTGTAGTTGCCTTTGTCAGTAAGCATGATGCAGTACTTTATTTCTTATGAGCCTAACATTAGAATGGGAATTAAATCTGGTTTTATAAGATGCTGTGACATGTACACAACATCTCAAAGCACTTTACACACCAGTAGGTTAGATAGAGGCAGTGGAGTAGATATACGGACAAACACAATAATCATAATGCTGCCCTTAGTCCTGACCAGTTCCAAAAGCTCTGAGTCCAGCTTCTAAAGCCACATTTCCAGTCTAGAAGCGGCCACCAACCAGGAGACAGAACTGCCTGAAGCCATGTCTCAGATCCCTCCCAGCAGCCAATCCAGAGATATTCTTTCTATCTAGCTGTCAGAATGTGAACGTTGCAGCAGCTTAAAGAGCTGCAGATCTGCCAGCCCCTAGCCATAGCTGTTCTCACTGCTGACTGAGTCTCCTGAAACGTAGAATATGATGTCAGATAAGGACCAACCGCTCCATCTAGTCTGCCCATTACACTACTTGGTTTGGCAATTCCTATCCTTATCTGGACTGCCTTCCCCCGCTCTGCTGCACAGCAGGGTGCCTTTATGCTTATCCCATGCACTTTTGAATCCCTGTACTATTTTCACTTCCACCACCTCCACTGGTAGGCTGTTCCATGGATACACCACCCTCTCTGTGAAAAAATACTTCCTAGCATTCCCCCAAAGCCTCCCTCCCTCCAGCCTCATGTCCCATCTGTCTCTTCTCCCTTCCAGTGAATAGATGCTAAGTTCCCTGAGTCTTTCCTCATAAGGCTTGTGGTGCAGTGCAAGTATCATTTTCATTGCTCTTCTCTGGTCTGCTTCCATTCTGTCTATGTCCTTCCTGAGATGCAGTCTCCAGAACTGGACACAGTATTCCACATGAGGCCTCACCAGTGATCTATACAGTGGCATCACCACTTCGCTCTTCCTACTGGTTATGCCCCTTCAGATGCACCCCAGCATTCTGTTTGCTTTCCCCACTGCTTTTTCACATTGTTTGGATGACTTCAGGTCATCGGATATGATAACCCCCAGGTCTCTCTCCTGACTTGTGGTGGCTAGAACCTGCCCCCCCCATCCTGTATTCCTCTCTTGGGTTTCTGAGTCCCAGTTGCATAACCTTGCACTTCTTAGCTTTGAAACGCAACTGCCAAACCTTTGACCATTCCTCAAGTAGTCTTAGGCTGTTTCTTATTTTATCTAGCCCTTCCTGTGTTTCAGATCTGTTGCAGATCTTGGAGTCATCTGCGAACAGGCATACTTTCTCCTCCAGTCCCTCTGCAATGTCACTTATTAAGACATTGAAAGGACTGGACCCAGCACCAATCCTTGTGGCACCCTGCTGGTCACCTCCCCTCTTCAGATTTTATGCCATTTACTACCACTCTCTGGGTCCTGCCTTTTAGCCAGTTTCCAACCCATTTTACCACTTTAGAGCCCACACCCAGATTCTCCAATTTGTTAAGCAACCTTCCATGCTTCTTACATTTCTGAGCATGTCTATACAGTAAGCACTCATGCAGAGCTCAGGCAGCGGCTGGCTGTGGAGGTGATAGGTGGGCTGTACCAGTCACCAGCTGGGGATGGGTGGGGGGGACTTGCACTGCTGGATGGGACAGGTGGGTCCACTAAACTACCAGGGATCTCGGGGTTTTCTTTCTGAACATTTGTGGCAATATATTGGGTTGGGGAATGGATGGGGGACACAGCTGCCCTGCAGGGCTTTGAGGCACTTACACTTGCTGGGGGGGCTGCGACTTGAGACATGCCCCTCAGGTATGCCATTAGGTTGGCGTACCTGGCTGCATGTTGCAAGTTGTGGGACTTAGCTGCGGAGACCCTGCCCCTTCTAGAATAGGGTGCAGGGTCCATGTTGCAACAGCATTAGATACAAGTCACCATTGGTGGCGACTTGCACCAAGCTTCTACAATTGGGCCCTGAGATCCTCCAGTCTCCCCTCATTTGACTTTTGGTGCCACCTATGCACCATTTATGTCACCCTTATCTGAACCACTTCTACTGTATGTCCTTCTGGAGATGCAGACTCCAGAACTAGACAGAGTACTTTAGATGAGGTCTCACTAATGTTCTATACAATGGCATCACCACTTCCTTCCTTCTGCTGGAGATATCTCTCCCTGTGCACACCATTATTCCACTGGCTCACCTCACAGCCTTCTCACATTGTTTGGTAACCTTTAGATCATCAAATTTGATTAGTTCCAGGTCCCTTTCCTGTTCGGTGGCCGTCAGTACTTCCTCCATCATGTAATCCTCCCCCGCATTTCTGTGCCCTAAGTGCATGATCTTGCACTTATTTGCATTGAATCTTAGCTGCCACACTTCTTGACCACTCCTCAAGTTTGCTTAGCTCCCTTCTCATTTTCTCTACCCCTTCTGGGGTGTCAACACTGTTGCAGATCTTTGTGTCATCTGCAAAGTGACACACCTATCCTTTCAGCCCCTCTGCAATGTCACTTATGAAGACATTAAAGAGGACTGGCCCAAGCACTGATCCCTGCTGGACTCCACTGTCACCCCCCAGCTCTTCGGATTGAACTCCAATTACCACCACCCTCTGTGTCGAATAACTCAACCAATTTTTTACCCAGTTTACCACCCTGGGGCCCACTCTCAGGCTTCCCAGTGTGTTTACTAGCCTCCTATGTGGGATGGTGTCGAAGGTGTTGCTGAAATCCAGGTAGGCCACATCCACCACCCCCTCTGATCCACTTCCCTAGTCACCCAGTCAAAGAAATCTTTTAGATTTATTTAACAAGATCTTCCCACTGCGAAGCCATGCTGTCTTGGATCCTGTGCTCTGCTAGATTTGAGATATATCAAAACCTTTCTTTTAGTAGTGATTCCATTTGTTTTCCCACCACCGAGGTCAGGCTGACCGGCCTGTAATTGCCAGCCTCCTCCCTGATCTCACTTTTGTTGAGAGGGCTAGATTAGCCCTCCTCCAGTCCTTTGGTACCACACCTGTTTCCAGTGAACTGATGAACAGGGCTGTCAGTGGTGCTGCCAACACCTTCCTGAATTCTCTTAATGCTCTGGGATGTATCCTGTCCAGCCCCATTGTACCAGTTAAAGCAGAAGGAAGCAGGGAAGGCAGTCAGAGTAGCAAAGGCCCAAGCTGAGGAAAAGATAGCCAACTTGGTTAAGAAGGGGGATAAAACCTTTTGTAGGTACATTAGGGAGTGAAGAAAGGCCAAGGGAGGGATAGTGAGGCTTAATAAAGGGCAGGGTGAGTGGGCAGAGGGTGACAGTGAAAAAGCAGGGATACTGAATGAATACTTCTGCTCAGTATTCACAAAAGAAGAAGAGGGAGAGGTACCTAATCTAATCAATAGAAGCACTCTGGATAGGGGGGTTGATACCAGCCCTTTCACAGAAGAAAGAGTTATGAAAGAACTCCTAAAACTGAAGGTGGACAAAGCAATCAGGCCTGATGGGATTCACCACATAATTTTAAATGAACAAAGGGGAGAACTAGTGACACCACTGATTACCCTTTTTAACAAATCATGGGAGGATGGTGTGGTACCTAAGGACTGGAGGAGGGCAGATGTGATTCCCCTTCACTAAAGTGGGAGAAAAGCAGAGGCAGAAAACTACAGACCTGTTAGCTTGACCTTAGTGGTTGGGAAAATTATGGAATCACTTCTGAAAGAAAGAATTCTTGAGTACCTAGAGGCCAGCGGTGCACAGGGCCCAAGGCAGCATGGATAAACAACAGGAAGATCATGCCAGACAAATCTATTAGATTTCTTTGACTGGGTGACCAAAGTAGAAGACCAGGGAGGTGCTGTGGACATGGCCTACCTAGACTTTAGCAAGGCATTTGACACAGTTCCACACAAAAGATTAATAAACAAATTAGCCAGTCTGGGAGTGGGTCCCAGATTAGCAGCCTGGGTAAAAAATTGACTGGACAACAGGACACAGAGGGTAATAGTAAACAGAGTCCACTCCAAAGAAAAGGGGGGTTGTTAGCGGGGTATCACAGGGTTCAATACTGGGTCTGGTCCTTTTTAATGTTTTTATAAGTAACATTGTTGAGGGACTGGAAGGAAAAGTATGCCTTTTTGCAGATGACACAAAGATCTGCAACAGGGTTGATACATGGGGGGGTGGAAAGGATGAGAAGGGACTTAGCAAAGTTGGAGGAATGGTCAAAAGTATGGCAGCTTAGATTCAATGGATAGAAGTGCAAATAATGCACTTGGGAAACAAAAACACAGGGGAAGAGTACACAATGGGGGCAGGTACTAACAACACCAAAAATGGAAAGGAACTTGATGCTTGTCACATCAGATGACCTAAAGGTAAGCAAGCAATGTGAGAAGGCAGAAGGGAGGGCTTGGGGGATACTGGGATGTATAGGGGGAGGCAACACCAATAGAAAACAGGAAGTTGTTATCCCTTTGTACAGACAGTTGGTGAGACTCCATCTGGAGTACTGCATGCAGTTCTGGAGACCCCATCTCTGTAAGAACATAGTCAGGATGGAGGCAGTCCAGAGGAGGGCAACCAAAATGGTGCAGGGTCTGCAACAGAAGCCATATGAAGAAAGTCTAAAGGAGCTTAATATGTATACCCTTGAGGAAAGGAGGGAGAGAGGGGCACATGATAGAAACTTTCATTTACCTCAAGGGAATCATCAAAGTCCAAGAGGGTATCATCTTTCAGAAAAAGAGATGCGCAAGAACAAGGGGGCACAATTTGAAGATAGAGGGGGGATGGCTCAGGGGCAATGGAAGTATTTTTTCACAGAGAGGGTGGTGGATGCATGAAATGGCCTTCCTGAAGAGGTCATGGGGTCAAAAACAGTGGGAGAATTCAAGAATGCATTTGACAGAGGTAAGGCAATTCTGGTGGAGGGGTAGGAAGGAGTAGGCTGTTGGTTAACTATGATCTACAGCTTATCCAATAGGTAGAGAAATGGGCAGACTAGGTGGGCCAAGTTATTCTTATCTGCCATCAAAATCTATGTTTCTGTGTTCTACTTGTGCTTCACTTGCTTAGTCACCTAGTTTTCTCTACACTCTTGTATCTAACTATCATGCACCTTGCCCCCTATTTTTCCTTCTCCACCTCCTCATCTGCCCTCCTCTCTGCTCACCCCCCATCTCTTTCTTTGCCCCCCTCCTACCTTTCCTCCTCCATCTATCCACCCTGGTCTTCTCTCCTCCCCCTCCCTAAACTTTGAGTTCCTCCACTAGCCATTCCTGCCTTCTCCTTCTCCCCTCCACCCTTCCATCCCCATGCCCCCATGAACATAAGTCTCACTCTGTCCTTCTGTTCTTCATCTTCTTTCTTTTCCTAGTTGGTGATGTCAATTCTAACCCTTGCACCCCCCCCAATATCTTTCTTCTCCTTTATCACAAAAGATCTTTGTATCTTCCACCTAAATGTTAGGAGCCTACTCCCTAAAGTAAATCTCCTAAATGTTCAGGTCTCCCAGCACTCCCCAGATCTCCTGTGCATCTCTGAATCCTGGCTTTCATCTAGAACTCCTGATTTCTGCCTTGCTCTTCCCAGCTATGACCTATTTTAGGCAGGACCATGGTAAATGTGTAGGGCAGTGTTGCCTTCTACATCCACCAGATTCTAACCTGCTCTATCTCTCTCAGTGAATCTATACCTTTCTCTCATGAACTTCTTCTAGTTAAACTTTGTATTCTCTCATCCCTATCCATCTTCATTGGGGTCATCTACGCCTTCCCTAAAATCTCACCTCCATCTTTGGTTGACTCTCTTCCATGGCATCCCACTTCTCCTCTGGTGAGCTTATTTTACTCAGGGACTTCAACATCAATTGGCTCCAGGCTGACTTCCCACAGGATTGAATTACTTAATCACATTCAGCTTATTACAGAGGCCATGCAACTTAATCATCTTTCCTCCAACCACACCCTTCTGGACTGGCATCTTTCTTCACACCCACACCATATTGCTATAGCTGGTATCATGCCAGATGCCTTCAGTGAACACTGTATGATATTCTTTTTTTTTCCCAATTTAAAGTTTATTCAAGTATTTTCCATGTTTTCTTACACACATATAGCAGATATACAGGTACATATTATAAAATACATAGGTCAGCAGTATATCATGAATCTGCTCCCCCAACTTCCCCTTTCCTATTGCAACATTACAGTCCTATCCCACACAGCCCTCCCCAAGGAGCCACTTTATTCACCAGGATAGTGCAGCATGATTATTTCAAAACTGCAAAATGAACAACTGTTCGTACAATCTATATGTTCCGTATATACCTTATAGAGAGTATAGGGTGTATAAGGGGGTCCCAGATTTTTTTATATTTATCCATTCAATTATTTAAGTTAGCAATTGTTTTTTCTGTTCGGAGGTTTGCTAACAGTTCCGTCAGTCATTCATTATAAGATATTTCCGTTTGATAAACCCAATGTTTCAGTATCAGTTTTTTGACTGACATAGAAATAATAGTCATGTGGTATTTATGGTTAATAATCCTTATTCCTGAAAGGTCACCCAAAATACAGACTTCTAAAGTAAACATTGCACCGAGTCCTAAAATAGGATCTGATAGTTGCTTGATCTTAGCCCAGAGTGGAGACACCTTGGGACATGACCGAAGTATGTGATATATTGTCCCAACATCCTGAAGGCATCTAGCACATGTTACGGAAGATGTTAACCCTAACTTCGTCAATTTTTGCAGGGAATAATATGCATTGTAAAGAATGTTCATCTGCATTAGCCTTAACCTATCATATGTAACATATTTGTGGCAATTGTGCCAAAGTGTTGGCCGTTCTATGAGGTGATTCGGGAAAAAGGTCTCCCATACATGGGTAGGGCCATAGCAGTCAGGGAATTTCCAGTTATGTATTATACCGTAAAGTTTTGATACAGCCTTTGATCTGCCACATAGAGGGAGTAGTTCCCTGGTGAAAGAGTAACTTGGCGATAATGGAGGGTCCATACTGAATGTACATGTCAATATGTGTTGCAATTGAATTATTTTAAAAAAATGTAAAATCTTCTACTGAAAGCCAAGAGCCCTCATCATTAATAAAGTTTAGAACTTGCATATTTAGTATTCCCGGTATCCAGTTAGGGAATATGGGTCGTCCTTCAATTTTAAGTTGTATGTTCCCCACTATAAGCTGGTTCCTGTCCTTACCATGGTCATATTTGAGGTAATGGCATATCTGGGTCTGAACCTTCAAGGAAATCACTATTATAGAATGTTTAAGCTTGAGAGGTAGAAGACCCTCTCTGGTATATAGTAACTCTTCTGGGACTAACCCACACGAGTATATCAGGGTTTGCTCTATTGTGAGCCATAAGGAGGCATATTGCTGTCCATCTGCAGTAAGCCATCTTAAATATTTGTTGATGCGACTGGCCCAGAAATAAAGTCCTATATGGAGAAGGCGTAATCCCTCTTTAAGCTTAGGAGCAGTTAATTTATTGTAAACTGTCCTAGTGGGTTTATTACGCCATATAAATTTAGTAACCAAAGCATGAACTTTCTTCAACTACACAGTTGGGAGCCAAATATTGAGTAACGATAATGGATATAAAAGCCGGGGGAAGACATTCATTTTAATTAAATTTATTCTGCCCCATAGAGAAATTGGGAGCGAGGCCCATCGATTCAAATCTTGAGTTATCGTGGCAACTAGGGAGTCTAAGTTTAGCTTTATAATTTTCCCCTGTTGTCTCGATAATTCAATACCCAGATATCTTCAAGAGTCCCAAATCCAGGTAAGTCCTAGATCCTGAATGTCAGATTTAATCAATTTATGATTAAGTGGAAAAACTATGGATTTATTGATATTCAGTTTATAATCAGATATTCTACTGAAATCATCGATAATCTCCAACATGGGAGGAATAGAGGTATTTGAGTTTGAGAGTTGAAGTAGAAGAAGGTCGTCAGCATAGGCCAAGACCTTAATCTCACATGGGTGGATAGGAATACCTTGGATAACGGGGCAATTTTGTAGTCTGCATATTAAGGGCTCCAAATAAATATTAAACAGCAATGGTGACAGAGGGCATCCTTGCCTAGTGCCAGAATGCAGTGTAATTACATCTGAGATAAGGCCATTGCCTGAAATACGAGCAGTGGGGGACTTATAAAGGGAACTGATCCATTTAATGAAATCCGAGGGAAAACCGAAAGCTTCTAAAGTTAAGAACAGATATTGCCAATTGACCCTGTTGAATGCTTTCTCGGCATCCAGGGATATCCAGGCAGCTGGAAAGGGTGCATCCCTGCATACTGAGAAAACATGCAACAGGGTACGGAGATGATTGGAGGAAGATCTCCACTTCATTATACCCACTTGCTCAGGTCCAATCAGAGTTGGCATCACTGAGCCTAGATGATTAGCTAACAGTTTTGACATTATTTTAACATCTTGATTCATTAATGAAATGGGTCTGTAGTTTGTAACCAAGTCAGGTGCTTTATCAGGTTTAGATATGAACACAATCAGCACCTCAAACAGTGTGGAATCCACTTCCAATCCTGAAAGAATTTGCTGGTACAAAAGGAGAAGCATTGGGATTAATTGATCCTTAATTTTTTTTATAAAAACTAGCTGAGTAGCCATCTAGGCACAGAGTTTTGTTAATTGGTAAGGTTCCAATAATGTCAGAAATTTCCCAAGCTGTTAGAGGGGCATAAATCCTGGTTTGCTGTTCTATCGTAAGTTGAGGAAGATTTGCCTCTTTGAGATAATTCCCTGACCATCTGCTCAGATGGGGAAGGATACATGGGGCCATATAGCTCTTTGTAATATTCAGCAAATTTGTGTACAATATATACTGGCTTAACTTTCAGGGACCCATCTACCCTTGAATGTATTGAGTTTATATACTGGGAAGACTCCATCTGCTTAATTCTAAGTGCCAATAGGCACCCCACTTTTTCACCTTGGTCTGTATAGGAGGCCTGTGCTTTCAAGATGGCATAATCAGCTTTCCCTCTTAATAGTTCCATATAGGCAGCTTTCAGTTTAGTTCATTCTTGTCTGAGATCTTCCGGGGTGTGAGGGGATAGGGTCCTTTCCATGCTCCAAGTAGTTGGGACATGTGGCAATAGAATCTTTCTTTTTCTTAGTAGCTAGACTTATAAATATGCCCCTGATATATGCTTTGAAGGCACACCAGACAATGTCCAGTCTCCCTGAGGTACTCTGATTCAATTCCCTAAACAACTCAATGTGTTCTTGAATATACTTAGATAAACCCGGTTCCTTCAATAATTGATCATTTAATTCCATCTGGAGCCCCTTTTGGGAAGGGAGGTTAGGGAGATATAATTCACAACCAGAGAGTGATCCGAGGGAGGACCAGGTTCTATCGATGAGTCAAGAGTAACCGAAATAAGAGAGTGAGATTGGAGAATGTAATCAATTCTGGATGAGGTTAGATGAACAGGAGAAATATAGGTATATTCCATCTCCAGGGGATGAAACACTCGCTATATATCACAGACTGCCATCTGGTCCATACACTCCCTAAGCACCCTTTGGGCCAGTGGCAAGCCCTTGTTCCGTGAAATTGATCTATCTAGATTCGGATCATAAACCAAATTGAAGTCCCCACCTAAAATTAAAGGGATGGAAATATACAGGTTATTTCTTGGGTAAATTGTGTAAAAAAACCTGGTGTATCTAGATTGGGAGCGTAAACACTACCTAGAAGTACTTCTTTGTTATAAAGTACACCTTGTACCAATATATATTTGCCCTGAGGATCCTTGACCGTATTAGTTTTAATAAACGGGAGTCTTCTGTGAATAAGAATCAACACTCCACTGCTACTAGTTGTACCCACCACAGCAATAAACTGTCCAAATTGTTGTCTCCTAAGCTTAGAAGCTTCCAAGTCTAACAAGTGTGATTCTTGAATGAAGATTATGTCAATATTTAAAAGTTTCAGATGTTTTAGTACCTGATACTGTTTAATTTTTTTCCTCACCCCTTTAACATTCCATGTGGCAACCCATATGGAACTAGTCATTTCTTATATCATTAAGGGTACAAAAATAGTAACCTTCCCAACTTAAAACAAGCCAAACCATGCCTACCTTAACGTTATCTTGTGTAGTTGTGCTCCTATCTATTTCCACCACCCCCATACCCCTAATTCCATAATATTTGTCCAAACTTATCCTTAGTCATGTTACATTACCCCTAATTATACCCATTACTGTACCTACTATGCTATACTGCATGTTGTATGTGCTCCCACCCTCTGCTTCTCCATCACCCAAATAAATGACTTGAGCCCATAATTGTTGAATCAAACTACCCTATACCTTATATAGAAATCAGTAAAAGAGAAAATAGAAATCTTACTCCCTAGCGTAAAATACTAGCACTTATTCTATATATTATACTTATGGCAAATGATTTGTATCATTCAATCTAGTAATACAGTTTCAAACTATGCCCACTCCCCAAATTAGGTAACAAATGATAATATTTTTGTAAGCCTATAATATATAACCAATGATTTATCCTATATATTTCAGGAACAGTATTAATTAAATTTATTTATTTATTTCCGAGATTTACCAGGAAGGCATACTGAGCAACATGCTCGATTCCAGATGCGACCTGGGGGCCTAGGCCCAGTACATAACATATAGAAGAACATTTAGAGTACAGAATTGGAAATAAAGAACATGGCATATGATTTCTACAAGAATAATACAGTTTTGAGTATGAATTACATAGAGTACAAGAATTTACAGACAGATATACACATAACAGGAGTACTCCTGTACAATATTTGATATGTAGAGAGCTAACTTATAACTTAGCATCTCCAGACTATTACATAGTGAGAAAGAGAAAATCCAATAACTCAGAGTATCAGCATCTCTTTGATTACCTACTATTTCAGCTTTAGAAATGAAAGTCTGCTTCTAAACTGAGACAAGCATGTGTACAATGCACCCCTGGTGGCGGATAAATAGATTTGCAGCATAACTAAAGAAAAACCTTTAAATTACCTTATTGGCAGCCGTATTTCTCACTGTTCGGGCTATATTCCAGGAGTTACTACAATAAAATAAACAAACCACCTGTTATAACAGAATGAAATCAAGCAAAATGCCAGGTAGTGACAGTGTTAACTGAATGCCTCAATATGCGAGTGTGAAGACCCAGCATCTCTTAAACTAGAAGTTAGTCCTCTATTTGTAGTAATTCAGTTCCAGTTAAGTCTCCAGTCAGAGATCGCTCCAATCCATATTGGTTCTAATGAATAACTTCAACTGATTTTGAAGACAAAATTATCCATCTTTTCCACTTACGAAGTTACCTCTGTTGTGCCGGGCAGTTTCCTTCAACGCGCATGGAAGAGGTCAGGCAAGGTTTTTTGGAGGGCTCTCTGCACAGGTTCAATTTCTTTGTATGTAACCCAGGAACCATCCAGGAGAATTTGCAAGTGCGCAGGGTAGCCCATCTTAAATTTTATTCCAGCCGCAATGAGCTTGGTAACAATCAGATGAAATGATGTTCTCCTCTGTCTCATCGAGGCTGGCAAATCTTGCGTTACTCGAACTTTGTTCCCTTCCCAAAGCACCTCCTGTAAGTCCTTGATTTTCCCCAGGAACCACTGCTTCTCTTGATAATTTAAGAACTTAAATATCAGGGTCGGGAAGGGGCGCCCAGCGCTGGCATCGGCCTAAGTGCTCTGTGAGCATGCTTTATTGTATAGGAAGCATTGTAAGGTGAAGGGCCTGCCAGTTTCTCAATCAACTTTTGTATGAATAAGATCATATTTTTACCCTCTTCCTTCTCTGGGATCCCTATGACAACAACTTTGCTCCTGCGATTCCTACCCTCCAAATCCTCTATCTTGCTCTCCAGCTTCTTAATTCTGTGCCGATTGTCTACTGTTTCCTTTTCTGCTTTTTTCCTGCATGTTTTTCTATGGAGATAAGGTGGGTTTCCGAGTCCGCCATCCTAATGGAACATCCTCTCATGCAGATGCCACTTGTTTTACTTCGGTTGTTAGTGATTTAAGATCTTCACGAAACAGGTTAAATTCCTTTAGAAATTGATCCAGAGTAAGGGGAGATGCTACAGAAACTGTAGGAATAGAGGCTGCTGTGGTATTAAGTTTGCCAGAAGCGCTCTGCTGGGCCCTGGAGCATTTGGTGTTTTTGTCCGGAGAGACTGGAAGCGTGTGTGTCAGCAGAGCCTGGCGCATTTCGGCATCCATAACTTCTTCCAATACAGTCCCTGGAGGATATGTGGAGTAGGTTTTCACCAGAGAGAAGTACCAAAAGTCATTGAAAACTCCTTGTATTTACTAAACTGAGACTGAGCGACGGGAGCTGAAGGGATGAGTTGCTACACAGTCTGCTGCATCACGTGATCCTGCCACATTGTATGATATTCTGCCTCAGAAAGGTTTGCCTCCCTCCTGTCCCTCCCAAATATATATGGTCCGGGTCACTCCGGTCACTTAACATCAACTCCCTCCATATAGACCTCGCAGTCACTGATTGGTCTACCATTCTCTCTGCCCCTGCTATTAATGTGGCCCTCTCCTTTTTCCATTCTAAATTCCTACACATTTGGGAAAAGTCTTAGAAAATCCTGGGTCGATGGCTCCCACCACCCCTAGATTACACCAGACCTGATAGCTCTGTGTATGCCCCAAGACCATGCTTGGGCACTCTCCAAATTATTCTGATCCCCTCCTGATCTGCTTTCCTACAGGAAGCTTAGAAATTCCTGCACTAAGGCCATCCAATCTATGAAATAAAAAATTTTAAACCAACCTCCAGAATAAACTCAACTCCACAGCAAAGTTCTGGAAGGTTATTTACTCCCCATTTGACCCCCTACTCAGTCCACCTCCCCATCCTGTTGGTGAATGGTTCACCTATCTCTGATCCCTCCTCAGTTGCTGCTCACTTTAAAAGGCAAGGCAAGGCAAATTTATTTCTAAGGCACTCAATCCCGGAGACTCTGGGCACCGTACACAATAAAAAGCAGAACAGAATATAGAAATAACATTTATTCAGTAGCACCATATTTAAAACAATGTTTTTATAAGCATAAAATATAAAATATATACGATCGCTGAGAATAGGGTGGGGGGAGATGGCTTAGTCCCCAAAAGCCTGCCAGAAAAGGTGGAACTTAAGCCTCTGCTTAAAAATACCAATTGAGGGAGCCTCCTGGACTGCAGCTGGAAGCGTGTTCCATAGGGTCGACCCAGAGACAGTAAAAGCTCAGTCACAAGAGGTCTTGAGCTGAACCCTAGGAACATCCAGGAGGCCCCTCTAAACTAAGCAGAGGGAGCAGGCAGAGGTCACAGGCAACAGGAGCTCAGACAGATAGCCAGGATCCAGCCCATTTAGGGCCTTATAGATGAGCAAGCCCACCTTGAAAAGGACCCTCCACCTGACTGGCAGCCAGTGCAGAGCACGCAGGACTGGAGTCATATTGCACATCCAAGATAGACCCATCAGTAACTGGGCCACTGTGTTCTGCACCAGCTGCAGCCTGCAGATGGTCCCTCCCATGACCCCAATGTAAAGAGTGTTACAGTTGTAGAATCTGGAGGTCACAAAGGCATGTACTAGGGTAGGAAGATCTTTGGGCAGAATGAGGGGTTTGATCCTGCAATGTTCCGTAAGTGGTGAAAACCACTCTTCACAACAGACGACACCTGATCTTCAAAGATCAGTCTGCTGTCCAGGATCACATCTAGATTTTGCACCCTCAGGGAAGCAACCAATGGAGCAGACCCTAGAAAAATACCAGTGTCCACTCCAGGTAGCAACCCATCACACCCATGACCAGGCTCAACCACTAACACCTCTGTCTTGTCCAGGTTGAGTCGCAGCCAGCTGGAAAACATCCAGTTATTGATTTTAGCTAGACAGATGTTAAGCACATCAACTGTGTCGGATGTCCTGGGGGTAAATGACAGAAACAGCTGGGTGTCATCTGCATAGCAGTGAAACTCCACACTGCACTGTCAAATGATCTCACCCAGGGGCAGCATATACAGTACACTGCAAACAGCATCGGCGACAAGATCAAGCCCTGTGGAACTCCACAAGACAGAGGCATTGGAGAGGAGGAGAAATTCTTCATCACTACCCGCTGCACCCTGTCTGAGAGATAGGGCTCAAACCATCTGATGGCAACCCAGGCAAGTCCACAAAATTCACAGAGCCGATCAAGAAGCACAATGTGGTCCACAGTGTCAAAAACTGAAGAGATCGAGGAGCACAAGAGCTGACCTGTCTCCTCTATCTCTAGCCCTGAGTAAGTCATTATACACTCTAACTAGTGTGGTTGCTGTGCTGTGTCTAGTCCAAAAACCGGACTGAAATGGCTCATAGATGTCGAAGGACACGAGCCAATCCTTGAGCTACTGTGCAGCCAGTTTCTCAACAACCTTGCTCAAAAAAGTCAGATTGGAGATAGAAGGGTAATTCTCTAGGATGTCCGAATCAAGGGAAGGTTTCTTTAGGAGTGGTCTCACCAGTGCCTCTTTCAGAGGAGCTGGGAACACCCCCTCCACCATTGAACACCTGGCTATCCCAGCAAACACTGGGCCAACAGCCTCAGCGCATCTCATCAAGAAATTTGTTGGGGCTGGGTCCAGTTCACAAGATGTATGTTTCAACTCTAATATCACCCAAGTCACCTCAGACACCTCCACTGGCCTAAACTCTCCCCAGGCAGTCTGAGTTCCTCTGCTCCCAACAGACTGGCAACTGTGAGGCAGCAACCTACCCAATGGAATCCCCAACTGGATAGCCGACACCCTGTCAGAAAAGAACAGAACAACTCTTCATACAACGTGGAGGAAAAAGCTTTTTTCAACTGAAGACAGGCCGGATGAAGAAGCCTGTCCACAGTCTGAAAGAGCTAAGCAGGTCTGTTCCTTCCTGATGCAATCTCCCTGGACAGGAACTCTACCTTCTTATGAGAGATTGCCTCATGGTACTAATAATAGCGAGTGCACAAGACCAGTTTGTCAACATCTAGCTGGGACTTCTGCCAGCAATGCTCCAACTTCCGGCCCTTGATCTTCATCGCCTTGAGATCCCCATCAAAACACAGGGATCTCAAGTGAGAAGATCTGGGTGGTATACAAACTGGTGCTATGGCATCCAGAGCTTCAGACACCACCTTATTATAGGTGGCCACTGCCTCCCATGGAGAACCCTGCAGCATGATTCATTACCTGTGCTCTCCCTCCTTCCTCTCATCCTACCAACTTATCCCATTCTCAGCCCTCATCCCTCATCCCTTCTACCTCACTCATCTAAGGGGTTTCATTTTTCTCCTGTAACTCCCCAGGAGACCATGCTCACTCTCTCCTCCCTCAGGCTGTCCAAATCCAGCATTGATGGACTAGATCCTAAGCTACTTCATCTCTCTGTCCCTAACATTGCCTCCTTGTCACCCACCATTTTAACCTCCCCATCTCTCCCTCTGTGCTGTCCCTCAGTCTTGGAATGCTGGCAAAAGTTCTCTTCCTCAACAAAGGATGTAACCCCACTTCTACCGGCAACTTCCATTCCCTCTCCCTTCTCTCCACTCTCACCAAGCTGCAGACAAACTAGTTTACTCCTGGCTTGCTCACTTCCTCTACTCATCCAATTTCCTCTCTCCCTTCCAGTCTGGCTTTCATAAATATCACTTTACAGTGTCCTCCCTGCTGTGAGTCACTGACTCTGTCCTTACTGGGATGGATCAGGGTCATATCACAATGGCCATCTTCATCGACTTTGTTAAGGTCTTTGATTTGGTGGCCCATCCCTCCTCCTGGGTAAGCTGACCCTGGCCAGCCTTGCAGCTTCTCCTGTTGACTGTGCCCAATCCTATCTCTCCAGCCATCTCCAGTCAGTACAGGTTGGTGGAGCACTGTTTCCCTGTTCCATTCTGGGACCTATACTATTTTCAGTCTTTTTTATATGGCCTCCCATTCATCTTTGCCAATTTGCATATCCACATGTATGCGGATGACAGTCATCTTTGCCTCTGATCCCTCAGCTCCAGCCTTGGAAGTTTTGCTCCAGGATAATTTCCTTAATGTCCTATGCTGGTTACAAGCCAACCAACTCCAGGTCAACTAAAAAACAGTATCCATGGCCTTTGGTTCCAACCAGAGACTAGCGAGTCTCTCCTCCCTTGCTGTTGTCACCAGTCTGGATGGCTCCCCACCAAAGCTGTCTCCTCCTTCAAGTACCTCAGTGTGTGGCTGAACAGTAAGCTAGACTTCTCTGCATACACCAACACCATCCACTCCAAACTCCACCATAAACTTTGCACCCTGAATCACAGCAAGGACTGTCTCTCTCCACTGGTCTGCTGGGAGCTGGTCACCAAACTGGCACTCTCTGTGTTTGACTATATGGATGTGGTCTATGGCACTGCATCCAGTTCCTCCCTCACCAGACTGGATACCTTCTGCAATGCTTTCGCTGTTTCACTACAAATGCTCCCTTCCACATATATTACTGCTTTCTCCATTCCTTTCTCTCTATTCCTCCTCTCCCGTCATGTCAGCTAAGCCACTGTACCTCCTTCATCTCCAAATACTGGTCTGGGTCATTTCTCCTTACCTCTCCTCTTAAATCTCTCCCATTCCTCCTGCCTCTTATGCTGATTGTTCTAGACACTCATGCACCTTATTCCTTCCTTCCTTACCCCCACTCAACTGCTGGGCACTCTGCTTTCACCTATCATATCCCTTCCATCTGAAACACTCTTCCCCCTACTTTCTGTCTATCTCCCTCTTATCTCTCCATTAAACACCAGCTGAAACTTCTACCTGCCCCGTCCTGCTCCTGATGCTGCTTCCTCCTCCCTTTCTGCCTGTTTGGTTTGTCTGACTTGATCCTGCTTCTTTTTTTGGTTGCAAATTTGTGTTATTTTAGCCACAAAGGCCATAACAAGTGGGTTACTCTACTGATAATTTTGGTATACCACTGGTACTGCTTTTTTTCACCTTTTACCGGGAGTTTATTTTTACCACAGTTACTGCAATTTTATCACCTGGAACTCTTGCATACTACATACACTTTACATTGTTCTATTGCGCTGCTCATGGTACCACCTAGATAGTCATACTACTGCCATTGTATTTTTCTCTCCTGAAGTTTTACACGCTGTGCACACTTTACATTGTACCCTTATGCCGCTTGCTGTATTTGCTTTGCTATCTATGCTTTGCACACACCCCGGCGCACCTGGAAATGAGCCTCAGCTTTGTGTGCCTTTACTACTTACCAGTTTTCAAAAAAATAAAATAAAAAAATAGAGCAAATAATACCAAATATGAGTCTGTGGAAATTACAGACTATGTCTTATTAAGAAAGAGAATGTTGACGAAGATATCGGGAAAAACTCCCCTGCTCTGTACAAAAAGTCCCATGGGATGTTTAACTTCCACCTAGACAACCCCCTGAGATGGAAAAGGGGACTTATAGTTAGTGTCACGTGTCACATCCAAAGGTCCAAAGATGGCAACTCAAACAGAACAGCACCCCCCCCCTCAGTATTATATGGCAGAGTCAGCATTATATTACATTAATATTACCTAGAGAAATAAAGCAATATATTGCAATTAATGTGTTTACTTTCCATGTTTATGCAATAAGGATGCAGCCTCAGTGACAGCAACTTTATCAACAAGTAGTAGCTATGCCTGGATCACACAGGATTACATTTCAGGTGCCTAAGGTAAGACTTTTTGCATTTCATTTAAATGTCAGTATAATTTGTATTGAAGTCATTACAATAATAACTTTGATAAGCACATGGCAAAAAAATACATAATACCATTCCAAATGTACTACTTCAATATTTCCTCTACAGCAAACAAGAAGAAAGTAAAACCAGGCAATTATTTAAATGAAAGAGATTGTTACCCTTCAGTATAGTGTATTATTATTATCCAGTTGTGGGCTATATGTGCAGTAGGAAAATGAAGGATGTTATGCTCTAAAAGGTGGAGTTGATACACTCATTCTAAGAAAATGGCAGGCCTATTTTACAATCAGTGCTGGTAGCTGTACTCTGCAGAGTTTATTTCAACTTTAAATATGACTTTTTAACAAACAAGTTATCAATTGTATTTTGGCTATAAAGCTTGCATCATTAGGAACCCACAAAAACAACACAAAGAAAAAGCTACTGTAAATTGCTTCTTTATTCTTTCATCACATGCCCCGAGAAGGCTTTAAAGCAGAGATATCATGTTTAATTTAAATTTATTTAATTTTAGCCTGTTTTCCTTTACTATTAGCCCATTTGTTTTATGTTCGTCTTCCTTGCTGATCCAGCATCTTCTTTTGCCTGCAGGCTAGACAGACTCCTCAGTACAGTATCTTGCTGTAATTATGGAACATGTTTTGTTTGTGTTCATGTATAGGTTCCTGGGGATACACAGAGAGGGTGCACTATAGCAGGAAACAATCATACAAACTAGTTGACTTTGCAAAAGCTCAAGAAAAATTATTCTCATAAACAGTCAGGAGACTTAAAACATTTTTAGTCTTACTAGTCTAGAGTTTACTACTTGAATTCATTCACCAACAAACAGTGCAAAGCAGAAAAAACAAACTGGTCATCACAGTTCATATCTCGAACTGCTATATCATCTTATTTATTTTTCTTGGCTCAATTGCCTAAAGATCCCAAGACTTGCTTCTTAGTCTTGAACCACAAATACAGACTTGCCTTCACTGTGTAATTCTTTGCCATAATTACATTTTCATGTCCTACTTCTACTAAGGATCTGGGCTGCCAGCTAAGGGAAGAACTAACATTAGCTCTCTCCTTAACCAGCAGCCTAGCTCCATAGCTCCTTAGCAATGGAAGGGCACTAAATACAGAATAATACATGGGGTGGTGAGTTTAATGAGAGTTTTACACATATCCAAAGTACTGGATGCTACATAAACTCCAAGAACGAAGCTCAAGGGGTTTATTTAAGCATCCAACACCGAGTGTGTGTGTGAAATTTGAGTTTTACGCACCACCCCATATTTTATTTTATATAATTGCTGGGGAGCATTTTTTTTACCACAGCAATTATATAAAATAGAAACACATCACTGTGCACCCACAGTCTGGTTGGGTTTAAGTAATGGCAGGAAGACAGTGGTTGGCGCATGTGTAGAGCTGGTTATAATGGCGAATTGTAACTTTGTTTCCCTAGGGGAAAAAATGCTCATCAGTTGTTTTAATTTAATTATGGCAAAGAATGAAGCAACAAAGCCTAGACCAGCAGTCCAGCTCCATTGCTCATTAACAACAGAAGGGTGCTAAAATTTAATCGGAGCGATGAATGAAGCAACAAAGACAAGAATGCATTTTCGGTTCAAGACTAAGAAGCAAGTCTTAGGATTATTAGGCAACTGAGCCAAGAAAAAGAAATAAGAACGTATAGTGGTTTGAGATAAAATCTGTGATGACCAGTTTGTTTTCTTCTGCCCTTCACTGTTTGTTGGTGAACGAATTCAAGAAGTAAACTCTGATCTGGTAAGACTAAAAATGTGTAAGTCTGCTGACTGTTTTTTATTAAAAGATATGCATATAGAAGGTTTACTGAGCTTTCACACAGTAAACTAGTTTATCTCTTATGTACAGTAGTTCATATTCAAAAATCAGGTTAAGATGAGTCAATAATAGGTTTGATAAATGAATAAACATATCACCCTATCTGTGCAGTAAATGTCACAGGACACTCATCAGTTAATCTGAGGCAGAATTCTCTAACACAGAGAAGAGTACCAAGTTTGTGAGTTTAACAAATCATGCTCAGAAGGGACACAGACAGTTTCTGCATGCCTATAAAGCCATTCACAAGCACCAGAGAAAAGGGACAGGTAATACACCAAGGGAGCAAGGCTCCCAGGACAGACGGCTGGATGGGTGGGGTGAGACTTAGCACTACAGCTGAGAAATTGCAGCTTGGAGTTATCCTAATTGGTTCCCTCAAACAATCGAGTCAGTGCAACAAGGCACATACCAAAGCAAGTAGGATGCTGGGATTTATCAGGAGAGGTACAGGTAGCAGAATGGAAGAGGCAATACTTCTCCTATATAGACTCTTAGTGAGGCCACACCTGGAGTACTACACCCAGTTCTGGAGTCTTTACTTCAGGAAAGATAGGGATTGGCTTGAGAAAGTGCAGCACAGGGTGACAAAAATGAGTCGGGGCCAACAGGGCAGATCATACAGTGAACTGCAATGCACTGAACATGTACAGTGCTTGGTGGAGACCTGAAGGGAGGGCAGTGATATGATAGAGACCTTCAGGTTCCTAAATGGAATTAGCAAAGTGACCTGCAGGGAATTATTTAGCTTAAATACTAGCTTGTAGTCACATGGACATGAGTGGAAGCTAATAGGAGGGAGGCTCACAAGGGACAAGAGGAAGTATTTTTTTACAGAAAGGGTGGTGGAGCCGTGGCACAGTCTAGCTGCCAAAGTGGTAAGTGCAAAAACATTTGGCAGTTTCAGGCATGATTAGGACAGAATAAAGAGTGTGGTTGTTGCTTGGAGTGGCAGAAACTCAGAGGAGAATGGGAGGGGGGAGGAGGGTGAGGACCCTGTAGGGACTATAGGTCCCAGTGCTAAATAGGGAACTCAGTCAGACTGGATGGACCATGAGTCTCTTTCTGCCATCAAGGTCTACACTTCTATGAAAGGATGAGTGGGTGTAATGTTGCTGACCTGCAGGGCCATTCACAGTGCAGTGTGGCTCTCATAAATCAGGTCAACAGGTGTAGCCATCAAAAGTGGATACCACATGAAACAAACTCTGGCCAGAGCCGATACAGCTGAAGCCAAGCTTACAAGTCCCAAAAGCCATATGAGGAGAGACTTAAGGACCTCAATACGTACACCCTGGAGCAGAGGAGGGATATGATATAGACTTTCACATACCTCACAAGTATAAATAGTGTCCAAGAGGGGAAGCATTTTTCAGAGGAAAAATGTTCAAGAAGAAGGGGTCATGCATAAATGCTTTAGCTCGGTCTTGAGCACAGGCTGCCCAGAATACCTTTCTTGTTATGCCATCAGCTATGCCACCAGGGCACCTGGAAACTGGGATGTCCTAAGGCACCTTACTGTTTCTATAATGCACAACCCAGTGCTGCACGTATAATTCATTTTTATTTCAAATGTGCACACTGCACCCTTACGATTGAAAATGTAGTTATCTGTGCAGCACCAGGTTGTGCATTAGAGAAAGAGTAAGGTGCCTTGGGACATCCCAGTTTCCAGAAGCCTTGGTGGCATAGCAGGTATTGCAATTGGAACGGTATTCTGGGTGGCCTGGGTTGGAGTCCCAGCTAAGGCAAATATTTCTTTCTCTTCTCTTTTTGTATTTTGTTATACCCGAAATTGGTCAAAGGACCAAGGTGTTTTTTTTTGTTTGTTTTTTCCCTGTGGTTTCATTATAGCTTTGGGAATTGTTATCAATCAAAGATAAAAGCAAGAAGGAAGAAATAAAACAAAACATTTAAGTTGGGAACAATGGGAAAGAAAAATAAATAGGACTTAAAGGGCACTTTTGTGGAGAGATTATTTTTTTTTATTAAATAAGGCTTATGAATATGAGGACACAAACTGATGTGCCACGCTTGTGGTTTTAAGTGTGGTGCTTGCACTTGGAGATGGCTAATCCCCACAAAATCTATAGAAAGGATATAAAAAAGTAAGCGGGTACTCAAGGACAGGCACTAAACATTGTCAGCACTATGATTTCAACTGGTGGAAGAAATGAAGCACAATGCTTGAGATTTAGACTTTAAATCATTCATTTATTTCTGGTAGAATTTCATTCAGGTCTGCCAGAGCCCCACACAAAGTGCACAGCTAGTGATTCAAGATACAACAGCAACAACAACAGTAGCAGTTCACAGTTCATTCACCATCCATTCCTTTCAAGCTTGCATAGAAAACATTTCTCTTGTTTAAAGTACTGTGCCAAAACAATGCAAAAAATTCAAAAAAGTGCCTTACTCCAAGCCTCTTATTCTAACTACCTCAGTGCTTCATTCCCAATACAGAACTTTGTTAGGGGGTGTGGTTTAATGCTGGCAGTCCTGCTTAAGTATCCACAAAACTGCATCACGTGTTAGCCAAAATTACAGTTATTTCAGTTTAGGAATTGTAAATATATTGCTGTACTTTTTTTACATTAATGCCACCATACTGCATGTTGGACGATTAAGTACAGAGTGAGGATTAAAGCAACCTTACAAAATGAGGTCATGGTGGAACACGTCATTGTCTATCATGTCCAAGATGGCAGTCAGAGTTCTCTGTGCATGTGTGGTGACTTGTGCATGTGCACTGGGCTCCAGCAGCTATCTTGGACATGGCAGACTGTGCCGCTGTGCTGTTGGATTTCAGTGCGCATGCACAAGTCATTGCACATGCACAGAGAATTCCGGTGGCCATCTTGGACATGGCAAACAGTGTCATGTTCTACTGGTACTGACGGACAAAATAGTGCAGTGAACATGCAGTGAATGCTGTTCACCTCCAGTCTTACTGTGTGACAAGTCAAGTCAGTGTGACAAAATAATGACACCAGGACTCACTTGGCACTTGGCTGTAGAGATGCAGCGAATTATTAATCCACCCGTGAAGTGAACGCGAAGTGGGCATTTCACGTCCGAGGAGCACAACGCAAAGTGGACCCTGTAAAGTGCTCACTTCATGTTATTGTTACCACTTCAGGTTCTCATTATGCCTTAATATGAAGTAAGGCAAAGTGAGAAGAAAATAGGCACATCACATGGCTTGCAGTACTCTAAGTCACATGCTTTAGCCAGGCAGGAAGGAAGTGAGTCAGAGAAGCAGTTTCACTTTCTCCTTTGCATTTGTAGAGGGAGAAAGCAAAATTGTGAGAGGAGAGGAGTTTGCTTGGCTTTCATTTCTTTTTACTGCCGGAACCAACAAACAAACAGCTTTTTTAAAAGTTATTTTATTTAGTGTTTGTATTGTCTTAGTGTTTTTTTGGTTAGTGAATTTTTTTGTGTAAGTTTTGTTTTTGTTTTGTGTGTGTGTGTGTGTATCCACTGTCTGTGTGTATGTCATCCCGTGGACTCAGGAGGATGGAGGGTCATGTTGGAGAAGGCGAGTCACTGGCCTCTGGCCACATTAGGAGGGGAGGAGTGCGGACCTGTGGGGGGCAGGGCGGTTGTGTGATGTTGGACTGCTTCAGACTCCTGGCCAGTGTTGCTTCCCCCATGGAAGCGACAGGATCAGAAGCAGCAGCAGCACCAGTGCCACCGGTGGCTGTTGCATGTCCACCTTCTCTGCCACTACCACCACTACCACCACTAGCAGCAGCTGTTGGGGCTCCAGCAGCACCCTCTCCACAGCCATAGGAGGTGGCCCCGGCAATTGTAGGTTGTGGTGGGACTCGTGCCCAACATGTGTGGACTGTGTCTGGTCCCCCCCACAGCTCCCCAGTGTGGGAGATTTTTAATTGTGTGGGGGGAGACAGCACAGTGGTGGAGTGCTGTGTGTGTGGTGTGCTGGTGCACCATGGCCCCCCTGGGGCACATTTGGGGACCAGTGGCCAGTGCACCCACATGCTGAATCACCACAGGGCAGAGTCGCAGGCTGCCACAGAAGGGGCCAGGCTGCGACCTGCTGGCCCTTCAGTGGCAGTGGCCGAGGGTGCTGCTGGGGTGGGAGACGTGCCTCATAGCAGTCACCATCACAGCAGGAAGAGGAGGAGGAGGAGGAGGGGCTACTACATCAGCTGCTCTACCACCACCACCACCACCCTGTCCACCACCAGCCCCAGTACCTGGATTAGCTGCTGCAGTGGACCCTGCCTCAGTCCCTGCATGCCAGTCTGACCTAGGCCTGGTGTGGGCAGCGCTCAAGGAAAACAATGCATGTTTCAGTGCTTTGGAGCAGCAGGTTAACAGAGTGGAAGCACAGCAGCAGCAAATACTTTCAGTGCTGCACCTGCTGCTGGATCACCATGGCATCCCATGGCCATAGTAAGTCAGGGTATTGTTTGGCCCCCCACACCCACACCCACCCGACCCCACCCCACTACTGTGTTGTACTTTTTGTGTGTTTTTGTTTGTTATTGTTTAATCATACACATTTTCCCTTCCAGGGGAATCTTTCTTGCATCACATAGTGCAATACATTTTTGTGAAAACCAGGCAAAAATTCGTTACAGTGAGTCAGGTGACGGAGGCATTCCTGTTCTGAAAATCTGCCCACATTCTGCCTCCCTTCTCAGCAACGTTGGGACATGATGGCAGGGAGAGTGCGTGTGTGAGCTCCTTAGAGTGAATATCTGATTGTCCGGCAGGTTTCCAAATGTTTCTTTATGTTATAATGGTCAGTTTGTGGTGAAATGTGTGGCCATGTTTCCAGTAAGAAGAGCCTTGTTAGTGGAAACATCCCACATTTCACCACAAAGTGAACCTTATAACATTAGGAAACATTGCTTGGGATAGCTACTGGACATTCAGTATAGTGGAGCATGCACCTAAGCTCCCCCTGCCATCACGTCTTAACGTTGCTGAGGAAGTGTGGCACAATGTGGGTTGCTTTTCAGATTGTTAATTCCTCCATCATGTGACTCACTGTAATGAAGTTATGGGTGGTTTTCACAGACATATATTGCACTCTGTGGAGCAAGAAATATTCCAGTGGGAGTAATGCCCCCACATATTAGTTTATGTGCATCACCATAACTATGTAATGTGGTGATTGTCTGTAAAGCAGCAGCGCAACAACCTGTTGATAACCCTGACCTATATTTTTTAATGCTATGTTACAACTTCCTTTACTTACATCCTGACTGACTGGAATGATACGATAATTTGCAGTAGTTGAGTCTGCTGTACTACCTGTTTTCATGTGTGGAATAACGAAAGGAGCATTCCTTTTAAATTGGTGCTGACCAGGTCTTTGTCATTGTTTTCCTCTGCTTTTCTCCATCACAAGTAGTTGTCATATATCACTTCTGTTGTTAATTAACAGTTATGTATCAGTCAGTGTTTTATGACACCACAGAACAATAGTTATTGAAAAGCAGTTGCAAATAAATACAAAGCTGGTCCAAACAATATTGGAAGACATGCTAATTTTTTTTTCATATATGAAAAAAAGTAGAAGTAAGTGAAGCAGACATAAATTGTGAGAAGAATCATATCATTCAAGCTACTCACGACTCGGAGGTAAGTAGTGGTGGCTGTGGCAATGTGAAGTAGCATAAAAAAGTACAGTTCAGAACTGTGAGGACATTCTTGCAATGCTGCTTTAATTGTAAAAATGTCAGTATGACATCATGAGCTCACAGCAACAATCACAGAACACACAAAAGTGACACAGAGTCCCCAGATTTTTTCTGCAGGCCCAGAATGCATCTACCTTGTGTGCAAAACATTGACAAGTGGTATCGAAGTGAAATGAGACTGTTTCAGCACATACAAAGTCCCCCAGAATTAATGGCGCACTCAGTCATGCACGCAGTGGTGGCACAGAGTCCCCAGATTTTTTCTGCAGGCCCAGAATGCATCCTCCTCGTATGCAGAAAATTGACAAGTGGAAACGAAGTGAAATGAGACTGTTTCAGCACATACCCCAGTATAAAATGATGACTGTGAGCTTTGTGTTGCTGGTCCAATGTGTTCTTCGAGACGACTCCAGCAAATGAATTGTGATCATCTCAACTAGATTGAAGGGTGCCCTTTGGCTGTACACTAATAGTAGCCTTGGTGAGTAGATATATATATAGATATATAGTTGTGCATTTTGTAGGTGAGGAGGGGGGGTTGACATGGACATGTACTCATGGTATTGTTCTGCATCACATCACAGGTCAGACAGAAACTGTTGGTGTGCACATTCCAGTGCTCAATAAGAATTTCTTGTGCTGAAATTGGAAATGGATAACTCTCAAGCACATGAAAGTAAGTATTTTTTTTTGGGGGTTGGGGGGAATCATATTTTCAGGTTTGTCTGTAATAGTTTCTTATTTTTTTACTTCTTCACAGATTTCATCTGCATCCTTCTGGAGTCCGGTTGTTAATGATGGTCATGGTCATCTAATGAAACGACTTCTGCATGTTGCATGAGTGCTCAAGCTTGGGGAAGGGGTATGTCTGATGTTGAAGAATTTTTTGGGATAAGGCCACTTTGACAGAACAACAAATCATCTTGAAGTTTCCTAAAAAAAGAAATGAATGACTTCTTACAAGTTACAACTTCATTGTTATATGTTCCTCCCTGGTTCTCAAATCTCAATCCCTAAAGTCAAGTTACATTTCAGAGACACATCTTGTCAACTAACACAACCTTTTGTGTGCAATATTTGCTGCAGTCTTTAGAAAACAATGAAACGGATGAAATAAAATCTTCATACTTACCAGAATGGATTTCACATGGATATTACATCGGTTCCTCTCTGTACGGTACAGCTACAGCATCATTCCCAATGAGTATTAGCGATGGAGCCAGTTTTTGTTCCTCGTAAAAGAAACAAAAGAAGTGTACTGTATGTACATGTACTCATGGGGGGGGGACCAGATGATCAGATGGATAGGCAATTGGCTCCAGGACCGGACCCAGAGGGTCGTAGTTGGTGGGATAGTCTCATCCCCAAGGAGGGTCATTAGTGGGGTCCCACAGGAATCAGTCTTTGGGCCCTTCCTGTTCAACGTCTATGTCTCTGACATAAGGACAGTTATCAGGAGCGAGATGAGTCTCTTTGCAGATGACTCATAACTGGGGGCAGTGGTGGATAGGGAGGAGGGGAGAGTGGCCCTACAGGGGGACCTGGAGGCTCTGGAAAGATGGTCTAGAAAGTGGAAGCTGAGGTTCAATGCAGGGAAATGCAAGGTACTGCACCTGGGGGCCAGAAACCCGGGCCAAGTGTACACCCTGGGGGGGGGGAATGCTACAAGTCTCGATGGCTGAGAGGGACCTGGGGTGGTGGTGGATGTTAAGATGAACAACTCAGAGACTTGTAGGAGGGCATCAGCCAAGGCCAACAGGATGCTGGGATGCATTGCTAGGGGATCACCTCCAGAAGGAGGAAGTGTTACTTCCTCTGTATAACTGCTTGGTGAGGCTGCACCTCGAGTACTGCATGCAGTTTTGGAGGTCACACTTAAAGAGGGACATTAAACTCCTGGAGAGGGTCCAGAGGAGGGCAACCAAAATGATTTGGGGCCTGGGGGACAGGATCTATGGGGAGAGGCTTGGAGAGCTAAATATGTACACATTGGAAGAGAGAAGGGACATGATAGAGGTCTTCAGGTACATGAAGAGGGTAACTAGGAGAGGAGCAGTCAGGGTGCTTCAAAGGAAGGAGGAGGGGGCAACTAGAGGCCATGGGTGGAAGCTGGAGGGGGAAGATTCAGGGGAGAAAGGAGGAGGTGCTACTTCACTGAGAGGGTGGTGAGCCATGGAATGCGCTGCTCAGGGGGCTGGTGGAGGCAGAGATGGTGGAGGGGTTCAAGAGGGGGTGGGACAGGTACAGGGGTAGGGTTCTGGAAGCAAACTCCAATGCTGCGAGAATATCCAGAACTGGGAAGGGAGAAGCCAGAGAAGGCGAAGGGGGCAGCAAGGTCAGCTCCCAGGGTGGGGGCTGACCAAACTAGCAGACACGAAAGACCATTAGGCCTATTCTGCTGGCATTTTAGTATGTTAGTATGTGTTTTGCCCTCGCGGCTCTGAAAAGCTACAGAAAACAAAACATACAACTAAAGGAAGTGAGGCAGCATAACAAACATGAGTGCACATACTCACTTTATGGTTGAAATATTAAGAAGCTGGTGGTGGTGGAGTGGTGGTCCATGGGTGGCAGACAGACTCATGGTGGCAGACATGGATAACATCAGTCCCGGTGGTGGTGGTGGTGGTCCGTGGGGGGCAGACAGACTCATGGTGGCAGACTTGGATAACATCAGTCCCAGTGGTGGTGATGGTCCGTGGGGGACATACAGACTCATGGTGGCAGACTTGGATAACAACAGTCCCGGTAGTGGTGGTCCCGGGGGGGGAGCACACCGCCTTTTAATACTGCAGTTAAAACCTGCCAACATTAACCACATCATCATCTTCATAAAGAAAACTGATCTCACAATCATCAATGTCTGAAGTCTGACCACTGGGAAATTCTTTCTCCATTGTGTCATCATCTACGACAGTGGTGGGCCATTTCAGGCAGCCACTGCCAGTGCCACCAGGATGGTCCATTTCCACAGCAAGACCACCATGACTAGGCTGGGGTATGAATATCGAGGTTGCAGTCTGTGCTGGTATGTGCCTCTCATTTATTTTAATGAATGTTAGCAAACTAACATTTGCAGGAGACAGGTTTATTTGACAATCCATGACTATTGCACCTGCTGAGCTGAATACCCTCTCAACACTTACACTGGAAGGTGGGCATGTGAGGTACTTCAATGCCACTGCAGTCAGCTCTGGCCATTCACTGACCTTTCTACTCCAGTACAAAAGAGGATCTTCACTTATTGTCAGATGCCTGTTTTCAGACAAATATGACTCGACCATTCTCTGTGCCACACTATGTCCAATTGTTGGTGCATCATCCTGTTCTCCCAAATCATTATTTTCACAAATACCCACTTGGGACAAAGCCTCCCAAAGTGGGTTGATGCCACCCACTTTAGATGATAGACCACCTGGAACTACAGTCCTCTTCCCCTTGCATGATATGCTTGATGGTCCTCCAGGTACACCTTCCGCCAGATTATGCTGCTGAGGTTTGCTGACCTTGGCACATGATTTCTGTGCGCCATGAACGAAGCGCACCAGTTGACCGCTGATATTTTTTACCTGTTGAGGCCCTCCCTCCAGTACTGATGAAATTCCATGTTTGTATCGTGTGTCCAGCATTGTTGCTATGGCAAAGTCGTCACTACGCTGAATGCTCACATCATGACAATTATGGTCGAATACTGTCAGCATGTGTTGCAGCAACATACTGCTACCACCATCTCCAGCAACATCAAGGCTATGCTGTACATTCACCAATGTCTGCCTCAGCACCTGTAATAGTGGAATTGATTGGCTAATGGAGGCAGACTCACCACTCACTGCCTGTGTAGCATTTTCAAAAGGCCGCAAAATTATCACAGAGTCCATGAGGTGCCACTGTTCAGTCATCATAGACATGGAGGCCCCGGAACTGTCACGGCTAGTGTACATAACAAGATATTCTGAGATGGCTTTTTATTGTTCATACAACCTCTCTGCCATGTATAACGTGGAGTTCCATTGGGTGACAACCTCCAGCTTCAGGCGGTGCTGAGGCAGGCTGTTTTGTATCTGCAACTGCCACAGCTGGTCACGGGCCTTTCCAGATCTTGAAAAGTGAGAGCAGATACATCATGCAATGGTGAGCATTTCCTTTATGTCAGGATGCTGCAGAAACTCCTGAACCACAAGATGTAAACAGTGGGCCATGCATGGATCACGAAAAAAAAAACACCTTTCGTGAGTTATTTCACCACATTTGACCCATTGTCACTTGCTATGAACCCAGCTCTCAGGGGCAGAGGATTTAGCCATCTGTCAATTTCAGTCAGTACCATGTTCAACATGTTCTCACCAGTGTGTGAACAGGTCACACTGCATAGCAATCGTTGCATGCTGGCGAATTCCAGGAAGATTGCTACCGCAACAATCCACTTTACTGCACTGATTATTCACACTACCAACATCACAAACAACCCCCGGCACCTGTGCCCAGTGTGCAGTTATACACAGATATGAACTCCCCGCTGTTTTGCTACTTGTTCACATAGCCACACTCAAATGGATGAATAGGGAGGAGGAATGTTGAAGGGCATGTCTTACTGAGTCGGACACAGTGCGGAACAACTCGGGAACAGCATGGGTAGAAAAGTATGTCCTGGATGGGACTTTCCATTTTGGACAGGCACATGCAGCAAACCACCTGACCCAGAATTCTCCACAAAGGAGAAGGGCAAAAGATCAATTGCCAGCATTTCCACTACAGCAGCATTAAGTTCACGAGACACTGTATGATTGGTGGGGGGGTACTTCAGCTTATGTGCAAAAGCACTCTGTAACGTAGGCTGACTTAAACATTTTATAAATAGTGTGTTGGTCACAAATGGTTGTGCTCTGTAATTAATGGCATTGGCAAGGGGTGGAGTGTGGACATTTGATGAAGACAGTTGCACAGGTGATGATGACAAACCCAGAAATTATGTTATTTTGCCAGATTTGACAACCCGGGTTGATGTACCACTTGCACTAGACATACTGCATTCACCACCACCACAAAAACTGCTACTCTACTGCGCTAGTTAAAGACTACTACTACTCCTCATGTCCATCCTCACATCTGAGGCCTCTTCCTCCCTGACTAATGAACCCTCTGGTACCTCTACTACTTCCTGTCTCCCACCCAAACTCACTCCCCCCCTTTTTTCCTGTCCCCTCTCACTTACTCTCCCGCTCACCACCTTTCCCTCCTCTCTAGCCTCCTTTTGGCGCCTAATGATCACCCTCTCCCTGGAAGTTTCCTTAACCTCGAAATTGTCTACTCGCTTGAACCTGTTATAGCTTGTTTTTCTATGAAACTTAAAAATGTTACTGCCTTAAACTGTTAATAGTAAATTTATGATGTAACTTTCCTGTCTGGTTTTACCTGTAATGTGTATCGTGCTTTGTTAAATGTTCTTTGTGACGTGGAACCTTTGTAAAAGAGCCCTGGCTCAAAGGTATTAATTCCTAGACTAATAAACTAAACTAAACTAAACTCTCACCAGCACTGGACAACATTTCAAAGTCATTATGGTCCTCCATCTCATCATGTCTGTAGTAATCCTCTGCTCTTATTACAGCACTACTGCACATGTTTAATTTCCTACTGGGCTTAACAGTCATGGAAGGGGATAACATGCTGGCTATGGTTGCTGGTGATGAGGGGGAATGCCCCACTGTGGTATTAGCTGCCAGCTTGTGCTGGGTCCACAGAGCCAAGTGCCTATTCTTAAGATGCATATGCTGTCCTCCTGTCCCAAGATGGCTACCTTTTTTACCTCGGCTCACTCGCACATGGCAAACCTGGCAGATTTCAACTGACTCATCATTTGCATCTTGAACAAAAAAATCCCAAACAAGGGATTCTGATGCTCTGCTTTTAACATGTCCATGAGGTGGCTTATTTAAGTCTGTTATTTTAAGCACTGAAGGAGGGGGGCACATGATGATTCTGGAACTGCACACCTGGACTGCAACTGACCACCACGATACCTATCATATTGATTACTGTGTCATCATCATCATCTACTAAAACCAGTAGATCACAAGTTTTTACGGGGGGGGGGATTCCTGCAAACAGACTTAGACACAGACACTTTTAATTTATTTTTCTCCGGTTCCCAACTGAGGTCAATTACATCATCATCATATTCATCAACGTCACTCTCACACACATCCACATCTTCTGCTTGGATGCTAACATATGGACTGCATGTTGCAACAACAGCAACATCATCATCATCATCATCATCAGCATCATCACATTCATCATCAGCATCTACACCACCATCACCTGACATTTTTTCACCACACTATGAATCACTGCATGGAAAATGCGTGACGTTAAGTGCCATGGTGGACGGAATATCACATTGTATGCTATCGTTGACATGATCATCAGAATCCTCAGGTTCAGTTACTGGGATGTTACTGGGAAGTATGACATCGTCTATTCTGCCACTCACTTGCACTGCTTCACATTCAGTATGTTTGGATACAGTACACTGGTCGGAATTAGAACTTGACTCAATAATGCTAATACTACCTCCACCACCACTAACACCAGTAACACTAACACCACCGGCTGGGAAAACATCCTCTCCTCCAACTATGAGTGAAGCTACTGATTGGACTGTAAAAAACACTGCAGGAGAAATACCTTTCCTCACATCAGCAATGTACTTCTGCATCCGCGTACTACTACCACACGCCACAGACCATCTTACTGCCAACATTGCCATGGCCAGAAACAGCTTTGCTTGCACGTCTCTTTGCAGGCATTTTGGGGGATCAACTACAAATATTATTACCAAATTCAGATTTTGATATGTTCACTTTCTGACTGGAGGGACTCTGGCTGGATGTGAAGCAAAATAAACAATTGTGGCTTCAGCAACAGATAAGGGACTACCCTGAGACTATCATAGAATTAAAGCAACTTCAGTAACAAGTCATGCTGATGGGGTCACAAAAACAATCCAGTCTGGTAAAAAATACCTTTTGAACATGGGGTTGGGGGGAGCACTAAATACAGACAGTGCTGATTTTTACGGCACTACAATACAAGCAGCAAAACTAAGAACAGAGAACACGATCGCAGTACAAAATCAGGCAGCTGCAGTGGATAGCAGGTTCACACTGCTGCACTTAGTTGCACTTACACTAGTCTGTGTCACAACAAAAGGTGTATTATATTTGATGCATGCAACACTGCACACACAACACAGAACAGTTTGTGTACAATGCTGAATGAGGAATGTGACGCAAATGCAAAGTTCAGTGTACTGCCATGTAATGTAAATTTCTAATTTAAACATCCTGACCTTATGAAACTCTGCACCACATACACACAACAAACAGCAAGAAAATGTGCACTATTACTGACAATATTACTATGTGTACATTAACACAGTCAGTTATATAACAAAAATATAACCAAAAAACAAAGAAATCACTAGTTCTCCAACTTAAATCTACCTACACCACAGATACGCCCCTCCCCCACGGCACACTTTCACTGTCTTTCACCACACACACACTTAATGTTGTAAATTAACATTCAAAATCCACACACAAACAAGAACGCTTGATGATATGAGCCCAAGAGGGTTTCCTACTATCGATGAACTAAAGTTGGATCCCCAAAAAAAAGCAAAAATGCTTTTTGAACAGCTTTTATAAGATTCCTACAGACAGCTATCAGAGCATACTGTCTCCTACTTCTTCTACTCATACTACCCCGAACTGAAGCTGTGCAGATCAATATAGAGCCCATGTGACCTGAACTCCCATGAATCACTGCAAAATCTTCCTTCGGAGCTAAAAAACAAGGCGCAGTGAGGCGAAGTGAACTGCCACCAATGCAATTCACCTTAAAATTGGAAGAGTAGTGGCCAGGGAAGGCGGAGTGATGCGAAGTCAGCATTTGTAATGGACTTTGCATTCCTCAGTATAATGCAAAGTACTCCGCTTCGTGTTGTGGAGCACTCCACAAATCTGCCTTTGCTCCGTGAAATGCTTCACAGAGCAGATTGAACCCACTTCGCCCACCACTACTTGGCTGTGCTGCAGCTGGGTCAGGAGCCTGCCTTTCAGATTAAGTCTAGGGAGAAGAGTGAAGTTGAGGGACTGATGGGGAGATAGGGTCAATAACTGATGTTGAGGGATGCAATACAAGCAAACTCAATAGACCTAATGGCCTTATTCTGTTGACTTCTTTGTATGCCTGTTTGTATGTTTGTAATCCTGATGAGTAGCTGGCCTTCATGTCCTGCTGCTGACTGCCCTGGTGGTAGTATTCAAAGAATGATTTTTTTTTTAACAACAGTAGGTGGGAAGGCCTTTGATTGACTCTCAAGTACTAGTGTGGCCTATTGCTGCTTTCCTAGTCACATTAGTTTCTGCTCCCATTACAGACACCACCACCAGAAACACTGAGCTTGAGTCCCCACCCCCAATCTATAGTAGCTTGTACAGCTGAAGCTGGGTGGTATGCATGCTTGATAGCTGCCTTGGCATCCTACCACATTACAGAGGAGTCTATATTACATTATACCCAACTTATATTCATTATCATTACATACATCTCTTATGTTTTTCCTCACATGACTGACATGACATTCTATACATTTGTAAATGTAAACCTTTCTCACTGACATATTTTTTCATTAGGTGCTAGCTAGTGCTCAGATAGAAACATAGAAACATAGAATTTCATGGCAGATAATGACCAATAGGCCCATCTAGTCTGCCCATTTTCCCTATCTACTAAAGAAATTCCAAAGATTATACTTTATCTTTGGCTTACTCCCTCATTTGAATCAATAGGGTTCCCTATGTCTAACCCATGCAGTTTTGAATTCTCCCACCAACTTTGCACCCACCACCTCTGCTATGGGGGTGTTCCATGCTTCCAGTACCCATTATGCCCTCTTGTTCTAGAGCTTCTATTTATTTGAATGATGTTACCCTCCTGTACCTTGTTTATTCCCTTCAAGTATTTGAAGGTCTCTATCATGTCTCTCTTTCCCTCCTCTCCTCCAGAGTATACATAAACTTTGACAAGCATAAGGTAAGCTGTCTTTTGTTTCATTTTGGCAAGCAGTTTATGGTGTGGCTTTTGCAACAGTGTGCCACAAATGTAGGACAGTGCTGGTTAGCCCCAGCGGTCCACCCCCTCATATACATATTGAGCGCCTCCAGTCTCTCCTCATATGTCCTTTGGTGCAGGCCCTGTGCCATTTTGATTGCCCTTCTTTAAACTGCCTCTACCCTGTCTATGTCCTTACAGAGATGCAGCCTCCAGAACTGGATGCAGTACTCCAAATGAGGTCTCACCAACTGCTGTGAAAATAAAGTTGGATGTTGAGGAGTATAGTGGCTTGGTGTTATTTTTGTTATAGTTGGTGTTGGTGTGGTGTGCTGTGTTGTGTGTTGTGTGTTTTGTATTGAAGTTCTTTATTTTTTCACTGTTATTTTCACTATTTTGACTCTTCGCTATTATTTCCATTTGCTATCTTTGTTGGCACTAATGCTTGTTCAGTATTGTTTTCTTTGCTATTTTTTGTTTTCTTTGCTATTTTTGTTTTCTCTGTGTTGACATAGCACTGGTTATTAAAGATATGCATGCCTAGATATTTAAAACAATTTTTGACTAATAAGTTTTCAAGAATGGCCAGATCTAGGGGATAATTACCTCTACAGTTGGACATGGCTATCAATTTCTGCTTGTTCAGTTTATAGCCTGATAGGGATGCCTAGGTTTCTACCTCTTTCAAAAATGCTGGCATACCCTAATTGATATTTTTGATGAACAGTAATAAGTGCTCTGCAAAGACATTAACTTTGACTTGAATATCTCCTACCCTTATTCCCTCTATTCTCTTATTCATTTTAATATGGTTTAAAAACTGTTCAAGACACATAATAAAGAGGACTGGCGGCAATGGGCACCTCTTGCAAGCTCTATTTACCATGTCAAAAGATTGTCTTAAGTAAGATTTGTTGGAAAATCTCACAGTGGTTCTCTCGTATAGATTTTTAATTAATATAAGGAGAGTGTTGGGAGCCCCCATACTTCTAGGCAGTTTATCATGAATCCCCTATCTAAAAAATCAAACTCCTTAATGGCATCAATAGCTACCACATGGCATGCTTCTCCAATCCTTTTTGCATGGAGTATAAGTGCTTGTACCTTCCTTGTTGCCTGAGACAAGGTATGACCTTTTATAAAGCCAAACCAGTCTGGGTAGCTGGAATCCTGTAATATCCCTCTTAGGCTGTTAACTATTAGTTTAGCTATAATTTTATAATCTGCATTTAATAGTGCTATACAGTAGGTCTATAGTTATCTATTTTGTTAGGATTCTTGCCCTCTTTCTGGATAAAGATAGTTTTGGCTTCTTCCATCAATTTCAGGAGTTGTCCCCCTCCATCCCCCAGCTCAGCTAGCATTAACTGTTACCAACCAACTGTAACCAACTGTAAATAAATAAAATAAAAAAGGGCACAGTGACTCAGCAAAGGTATTATAGACTTCAGCTGTAAATCTATATGGCATGGTTCTGATAACTTCTCTTATTTCTGATATTGTGAGTGGACCCTCATTACATCTCAGTTTGTCTAATCTTGTGTTCTTTACATATGCATCTAGACATCCTTGTTTATAGGAAATTTTCTTTGATACATGTTTTGTAGGCTTCTAGGAATATGTTCCCCATCTCCTTATTCTTAGAAAACCTATTGCCATTCTCTTCCTCCAAAAAGTAATAATATTCTGCTATTTCTGTTTTTTTTTTAACAAGGCAGCTAGCATGTTACCTGTTTGATCCCCTGAATATATCTCATGTTCTTTAACTTCTTAATGTTATTACATACCTCTCTACTGTTTAACTCAGTTTTTGGGAGTTTAAGTTGATGCCATCCTTTCAGTATTAACATATACCTGATATGCTATTGTTATGCCCTTAATTACTGCCTTTAGGGTATCACATAATCTCCAAACTGGGGTACTCCCACCGTAATAAAAAAAAAATCCCTAATTCCCTCCTGCACTTTAGTTTTAAAATTTTTGTCTCTTAACGGTTTATTGTTAAATCTCCATACCCTGGAGAAATATCTGTTGGAGTTACCGACTTTAATACTGTTAATAAAAGTGTTTTTGAATATACTGCAGCTGTTATTTGGAATGAAGTTTGCATCCATATTCAATGTTTAACATGTTATAATGCTTTCTCAACTGCACTGTCATCTTATCTTATAGATAAGTGTAAATGTGAATGTTTTAAATGAAATGATAAACCTGCATAAGGCATCAGCACTGTCGTTATTATAAATTGTAGTTATTATCTGAAATGAAACATACATGAAGCCACATACATGTTTAAATCAGGTTACGCCATTTCAAATTGTATACATTTTACCTAATAGATAATTTTTGCTGCAAATTTTTAATATTTAGTATAGTATGTTATTACTGAGTTGACATGGAATCATATTCCTAGAGTATGTGTTTTGTCATGTGTGAGAATATTGTGTTGTATTGTATTGAATGTACAGTCACTTAGGGTCATGCCTGAAAAAGGAAGTGTATTCCAGAGCACTTATCCTTAATAAAAATACAAATACAAATATAATATCTGTTTGAATTAAAGCATGATCTAAAAGAACTGTGGTGTTTATTTGACTTCGGGAATATCAATTACCAGTGACTTGGAAACTAAAATGTAGTTGATACATGAGAAGCAGTTATTCTTTTTATTGTGATGAGTGTAATCTTTTGCCCTTGGATATAATACCCTCCAGGAATCTACTAGATCATGGGTTTGCATGAAATTTAGAATATGTTTAGTATGGTATTTATTAAATGAAGAGGACTTTGAGGTTTTATCCAAGTCAGGACTTAGTATCACATTAAAGTATCCTAAGAGGATAATATTCTGAGCTTGAATTGTTATCAAGTCCTCTGTGAGTGTTGCTAGAATGTCAGCATATTTAGTGAATATGGCATATATAGTGTAGAATCAACTGTAACATCCAAATTTAAAAATGTAATTCTTAAATGTATGATTCTACCTTTAGAGTCCACAAATGAATCAATAATGGAACAATGTGGATATTTCATTAAAATAATGGTTATCACTGCACTCTTTCTAGTGCCTTCAAAAAAAGCTATATGAGAGATCCAGTTACTTTTGAGCTGCAGGATTTCTGTTTTATCAAGATGGGTTTCCTGAGGCCGGCAGAGCGATTGAATTTCCACTTGCGATGCCGGTGACCCGGGTTCAGGAATGGACCAGGGTCACTGGAGGGCCGGCCGGGGGAGAAGGATAGAGTGTCCTTAGGACTGCTGTCTTTCTCTGGGAGGGAGGGTGGGGAAGTGTCCGGTGCATTGATGACCCCTGGTGGAGGCTGGGAGTCACACAGCTACTGGCACTAGCATGCACAGGAGGTGGGGCGGATGCTGGACATCATTGCACAATCCCGCCTCTCCCAGAAAACCAGAAAAAGGACAGCTACCGACACCTTCAATGAAGCCCACCACAGTTTTAATTAGCCCTCAGGCCAGCCCTCCCTATCCCAAGACTTCAGTGGGGAGCAATCAAGTAGCTCTGACCATGGGGGCAAGCCATGGGGTATCGGAGGGCTCGCGGATGATATGAGGGGTGGAAGTCCATGGTCCGTGACTGGGCCGAAAGTACAGGGCAGCTGGTGGCTCAGGGAGGAAAATAAATAAATAAATAAATAAAACGATGCGTTCCCTGTAAGGCTATACAGTCAGCCTTTGTTTTATTAATATACTGTAATTCAACAGCTTAGACCTTTTTATTGCTGAGTGAATCCCATTCACATTTAGAGAAGCACATCTAAATACTTCTTAATAAGAGATATTATACATAAGATGGAGCTGCCACAGATAACACAACTTTATTAGAACCTTAGTTTTATAATCCATAACCTCCTGTCTCCATGGTAGGCCCTCCTTCCTCCCCCAAAACACTAAGGAAAAAGGGATGTGCATTGTAATCTGATGAAGGGCTTGATACAAACATTCCATCTGTTTTATAACCATAGTGATAACAACATACCCTCCAGTCTCCAAAGAATCTCCTCCCACCTCCCATCAACCCCCTCACCTATCAGAACAGAAGAAAACATTGTAGACCAGTACCTGTATAGTCCAATGGGAATGTTATTATACCCAATTTAGAACTCCAGGTGCCTCCCCTTCCAGCCACTCCAACTCTTGTGGACTCATGGGAAATACAAATGTAATTCAAGTCACGAGTCAGGGCCTAACTGCTTCTGGGCATTATCCTTAGGGAAGAACTGTGAGGCAAAAATGCAAAGCCCAACAAGACAGAGGCATCATATCACTGTAGGGTCTGTTCACAAGAAGGGGCTACCAATGATGTCGCCTAGTTTAAATCCTTATTTTCAGAAAATTCTAGATAGCAACTGCAGTAATAATGTGTGCTTTTTATAGAAGGGCATATCCATAGATAGATGACATAGTTTCAAAGCCCTAGCTGTAGTCATTAGTTTAGTTTTTAGCTGGCCATCTAGGAAAAGGCACATTTTTTAGCTGCATATTGTGGCATTCAGCATCACAGCATCTGCTGCTGATTATATGCAGCCTGTGCCTTACTTGTTTTCAATAAAAATGTCTGTGAAACATTGTGGTGTGTGTCTTTATTACTTCTGCATGCTTTGGCCCCGATTTAAACAGCTGCTGAAAATGTTGCTTGCCTGGACAAATTGACGTGGCACATGCAACAAGCGGTGTCCTCTTTATGGACTATGCTAAATATGCCCCACAAATTTTTTGGGTTACAATTCTGTCCCTTACAGCATCCCTGCTGCTAAACACTGGCAAGTCATTACACTGCTGGCAAGCACTTTATCCATTCTCGCGGTCTGCACTTGCCAGAAACGAGATTTATGGATTGCAGTCCCATTGGTGTCCTTATTCCCTGGATGTGTGTGCGCCGCCCCCAACCCAATCCATCCAGCTACAGATACCCCAGGCACCAAATTGTGCCATCATTAGTAGACCTGTTCCGTTGGGCTATAAAAGCATGTGCACTGCACGCCTTCAGCCCTTTTCCCTATTTGCACTTCGGTGTTGTGGAAGAGCCGTGTCCTCCCTTGCCTTCTCTATGCACTGCGCCACAACGAGTTTTGCTGGGCCTGTTAGCTGTGCCACAGTTTGTTGTTCACTCAGGTGAGTGATTCTTTTTTGATACAGCAAGGTCAACAGTCCCTCTGGCTCTACCGATATCGCAAACTGTTACAGTGAGACAGAATTTTTGTCAGAGCGTTATTTTGCGGAGGTTAGCTGCATATGTGGTGTGCCCTAGAGTCATTCTGTGTGCTGCCCTATGATCACCATGCAAGTGCGACATGTTTGGTGTGTTGGTGACTGCTACCATTTAGCTGGTGAGTGTGTAATGTGGGTTTATGTCTAATTCTTCGAGTGGTAGCTGGTGGTTCCAATTTTTTACTGCTTGGGAATGGATGTGAGACTTATTGGCATTGTTTTAGCTGGACTTTATTCCCTGAATGCAAATCATTTGGGGGTGGGTTAAAATACACTGCTCCCTGTTGGTTGACTCCATTCTGACTGCACCTAGTTTGATGAAGTTGCCTATTATTGCCCATTATTCCATCATTGGGTAGGGTTTACTTCTCCCTGTTGGTTAGTTCCAAACCATTCTGCTAAGTTAACCTTTGTTTAAAGACCCTGGCTGGCTGGGGTTGATGGTTCAGAGATGCATTGTTCCAGCCTGCGTGAGGTGAGATGCTGGGGGTTTAAAGCACACAGGCAATACTGCTTTCCAGATGTGCTTGTTCACAGAGGCCCTCTCAGCCATCTTGAGCACCATGGCTCAATGAGTGGTGGATAAGCACACCTGGAAAGAGGATGTTCTCTGCTGAACTGTGATTGCTGGCTTTTTGTTTGACTCGAGGCCTGTGGTTGGGGGGGCCCAGGAGATGCATTTTTCCAGGCCTGTGTAAGGGGAGGGGGTGGGGGTGGAGGAAGGGTGTGGGCCAAGAAGCATGCCTGGAAATATGCATAGTCTGGGGCTTGTGCTGAATTTTGTGATTGCTGGCTTTTTTTTTGCCTCGAGGCATGTGGTTGGGGGGCCCAGGAGATGCATTTTTCCAGGCCTGCTTAGGGCTCAGTCATCTTAGGAGCGCCATGTGCTTTCTTGGATTGGGGTGGGGGTTGGGTTGGGTGGAAGGGTGTAGGCAGAAGCACTCCTGGAAAGATGCATTGTCTGGGGCTGTTGTGTTGGCCTTAATGCGGATGTGTGATTGCTGCCTTGTGATGATATGTGGACCTTTTTGTTTTTTTATTTACAGTGAGACACTTGGGGTTTAAAGCACACAGGCAATACTGCTTTCCAGGTGTGCTTGTTCACAGAGGCCCTCTCAGCCATCTTGAGCACCATGGCTCGGTGAGTGGTGGATAAACACACCTGGAAAGACGCTAAATTCTGTGCTGAACTGTGATTGCTGGCTTTTGTTTGACTCGAGGCCTGTGGTTGGGGGGGCCCAGGAGATGCATTTTTCCAGGCCTGTGTAAGGGGGGTTGGGGGTGGAGGAAGGGTGTGGGCCGAGAAGCATGCCTGGAAATATGCATCATCTGGGGCTTGTGTGTTGAAATGATGCTTTGTCTGGATTATTTGTGCTGAATTATTTTGTGATGGCTTTTTTGTTTAAAGCGAGACCTTCATATTTAAAGTGAGACCTTCATGTTCCTAGTGCACCCTACCGGCTTCTCCCCTGCCACTAACCAACAACCCCACATTGCTGCCCCCCCCATTAACCAGACATATCTCTTCATCGGACCCGCTCACCATTCCTCCACCCCTCCACCTGCACTACGATACTGTTTTCCTCACTGCCATTTTGTTTGCAAGGAAAGTGCAGGCAGGCCTCCATTTTGTTTGCAAGGAAAGTGCGGGCGGGCCTCCATTTTGTTTGCAGGCAAGTGTAGGCGGGCCTCCATTTTGTTTGCGAGGAAAGTTCAGGCAGGCCTCCATTTTGTTTGCAGGCAAGTGTGGGCGGGCCTCCATTTTGTTTGCAGGCAAGTGCAGGCGGGCCTCCATTTTGTTTGCAGGCAAGTGCAGGCGAGACTCCATTTTGTTTGCAAGGAAAGTGCAGGCATGCCTCCATTTTGTTTGCAAGAAAAGTGCAGGTGGGCCTCCATTTTGTTTGCAGGCAAGTGCGGGCAGGCCTCCATTTTGTTTTCAGGCAAGTGCAGGCTGGCCTCCATTTTGTTTGCAAGGAAAGTGCAGGCAGGCCTCCATTTTGTTTGCAGGCAAGTGCGGGCGGGCCTCCATTTTGTTTGCAGGCAAGTGCAGGTGGGCCTCCATTTTGTTTGCTGCTCTGCTCTACCTCGTGCAGCGTCACCAGGTGTGCTGCTCTACTCTACCTCATGCGGCGTCACCATGTGTGCTGCTTTACTCTACCTCGTACGGTGTCACCATGTGTGCTGCTCTAATCTACCTCGTGCGGTGCTACTGTTTTGCCCTGTGCCCTCCTCGTTTTCTGTGAGTGAGTTTTTTGTAATATATTCTGTGTTTTTTTATTATGGCATCATTTCTTTTTTTATCTTGAATAGTTTGGGAAAGAAAAAGATGGATCAAAGTGAAACAAGAAGGCGTCAAGCATATGTGTCTGCTGCTGACTTGCTCGTGGGGCTTTGAAGAATTGTTCTGTACCACTCACAGTAAAGAAAGAAGTCAGCGGTACCGAATAACTTAAGAAAGGATCCACAATGCATCCAGGAGTATAAAGAAAAGCAAAAGGACGCACGGAAGCACAGAGAGAAATGACCAAGAACAACGAACACTTGCTAGAGAAAAAGTCGGTTGCAAATGCAGGAAGCCAGAAAAGGAAGAGGGACATGACACCAGATACTGTAAACCCTTCTGTAACTAAAACAACTAAACAAACAGCAGAACAGAAAAGAGAATATTGGAGAGAAAGAAAAAGAGAACAACGCATGATGATGACCTCACAAAAACGCAGAAGAATCAATGAAAACTGGTGACAAGGATACCATGAAGTAAAGAAGATGTGGACCACCAATTCTTTGACCACAGCCACTAACACCACAAACTCTATGGAAATGCAAGTGAGCATACCGTCCAGCACAACGGAAACACAAATGGGGACAACCTTCATTACCAGTACAACCATGACATCGATTGCCTTGGACAAAAGCACATGGACCCAAGATCAGAAAGCGCAATTAGAAAGGCTGTGCAGAGAGCATGTGATGGGCTACCCAGGTCCCCAACCAGGTTTGCTGCAACAATCTCAAAAGTTATCTCCTTGGCCACTCCAAAAAAACAGACTGCCCTCTCAAGGTTCGGATGTCGCACCAAACTGGACAATAAGTTAGTGGAAGTCCTTCAACAAAAATTACATTTGTTTAAACAGTGCAACAGGAAGGCAGACAAAGAACTGAAAAAAGAATTCATCAGCACGTTTCTCATTCTGAAAAAGTACCACTTACTACGAAGAGCAAACACGTGCCTGGGGATCAGTTGAAGAAGAATGATGAGGGTATCGAAGAGCACACAAGTTAAGAGGAGTACTAGGCATAAGTTGGGAATATCTGAGGAGCTGCAGAAGAAAGTAGATGATTTTTTCAATATATCAGCAACACCGCTTCCACATAAGAAGGCATTTTCTAAGCGAACCAGAAAAGCAAGATCATTCTTAGACAGAACTCTGAAAAGGCTGCACCAAGAATTCCACGAGCAGAACCTAGATGAGAAAATTGGACTAACTGAATTCAGCAGTCTCCATCCTGATAATATTAAACTCTCACAGGATCAAAAACTGGACCAGTGTCTATCCGAGTATTGCACCAATGGGAAACTAAAGCTGTTAGCAATAAAGCGATTTGTCGAGCAGAAAAAAATGGAGTGCACAATTTCCAATATTTATGAAGCAATAGAGCTGACAATGTGACCAAAGAAGGGAGGTGAGAAATTATTTAAAAAGTACTGCATTGAAAAAAATTGAAAAACATGTAGCACTTCTGCTATTGACAAATCACTGGAAGAATTTTTACAGGCACATGGAACTGAGGAGGTGAAATGGCGACAGTGTGACCATTTCCAGGGTCATAAATGGATCAGAAAGTAAACAAACAAGAAAAGTCATGAAGAGAAAAGTGGCCACATTTCAATGTCTGGTTGAAGTCTTGAAGGAGGACCTCCAGTTTTTGGGTCAACATCTACACGTAGCATCCTGGCAACAACACCAATTCAAATCACTCAAAGATAATCTTCCCAACAGCTGGGTATTGATGGTTCTAGACTTTGCAGAGAACTACACATGCAAGTACCAGGATGAAATTCAGTCATGCCACTGGCATCATGAGCAAGCAACTGTTCACCCTGTAGTGACAAACTACAGGTGTGAAAGATGTACAGACTTAGTTACAGTCTGTCTGACTGAAATATACTGTGTCAATAACGTTTATTTATGCAATTGATGTAACATTACAATTTTATAACTGTTCACTGCATTCTTGTTGTAACCCTCATATTCTCGCGAGGTTTGGAGCTCTAGCTGTGCTAGAAAGAGGAGACTAGCTGGAGAACTACAATTCCGGACTACAGCTCAACCGAAAAAAATTATTTTTAAGCAGTAATACTGCCAAGGGGATTATTTTTAAAGCCTAAAACAGTGCCTTCACTAAAAATAGAAATTTAGGTACTGAGGAGTAGTGTTGTGATACCCAGGAAATCCAAGGCACTTCCGGGTATCACTCTCTATTTAATCAGCCCTGTAGCAAGTAAAAATCACCTAGTCAGTCTGTCTGACTGAAATATACTGTGGCAACAACGTTTATTTATGCAATTGATGTAACATTACAATTTTATAACTGTTTACTGCATTCTTGTTGTAACCCTCGTATTCTCGTGAAGTTGGAGCCCTAGCTGTGCTAGGAAGAGGAGAATAGCTGGAGAACTACAATTCTGGACTACAGCTCAACCGAAAAAATTTATTTTTAAGCAGTAATACTGCCAAGGGGGTTATTTTTAAAGCCTAAAACAGTGCCTTCACTCAAAATAGAAATTTAGGTACTGAGGAGTAGCATTGTGATACCCAGGAAATCCAAGGCACTTCCGGGTATCACTCGCTATTTAAACAGCCCTGTAGCGAGCAGGGTGAGCTCGCGCTAAGACACGCATGTTGCATGTCACGCGTGTCAAGTGTGAAAGAGTGAACGCCGTAAAAGAAATCTAGACAGTAAGTAAACCAAAAGTGATTTTGAATAAATATAATAATGGTAAATAGTAACCAGGAACATGGCAGACTTGATTATTTTAGAGACTGTATCAGAGGTTGGTGTTAAACAAAAAACAATAGACAAAACCCCAAGGAGAGATGTCATTATAACCTTGGATGGAGAAACAGGCCTAAAATGTATGCAGTATTTGTTTCCTTGCCCCCAACTCCTTTCTACATATGCGACAAATGTATAAGTAACAGTGTCCTAAGGGAAGATATAGACAACTTTTATAAGAGATTAGCAGTAATTGAGCTAAACCAGGAAAATCTGAGCAAAACCACAGGGAACTGTACACATTACAGTACTACAGAAATGGTGGAATCCAAAATTGAGGTGTGTGATATTGAACCTCCCCAAGAACTGGGAACATATGAGAAAAGGAAGAGAAAATAGTCATATAATAGCAGCGTAATCAGTGATGCTGAAGAGTGGACTACTGTAACTAAAGGACATAAATCCAAATCTAGACATAGAGCTATTAGTAATAACATTAGTTTATCAAATAGATTTGACCCACTAATATATCTGGAAATGGGAAACTCATCAATAGAGAGAGGACTAGATGACTCCATACATAAACAAACTACAACAGCAGATGTAAATGATTCCATGTCAGATACAGAAATAAATGAGACCAGTGAACAAATGCAGGGAATAATAACAGATACCATCAATACAGATGGACAGGACTATGGAAGTGAAGCAGTTCAACCAAATCTACAAAAAGACACTGTCACCATGGTTAAAACAACAACAGATAGTTCAAGCAGACAAATGTTTGTTTTGGGAGATTCAATAATAAAATACACAGACAAAATAGTGTGTAGAATGGATAAACAGAACATAGCATGCTCCTCATTTCGGGGAGCTGGTATTAAGGATATAAACAAAATGTGTCCAGATATCTTACATAAAGCTGGTCACAATCCATTGGTCATTATACATGCAGGTACAAATGATCTAAAAAAATTATCAATTGATGAAATCAAACAGGGGTATATAGACATTGGTAAAACATTGGACAAACAACATTGTGAAATATGGTTTTCAGAGATACTACCAGTCCCCAAAGCAAATTATCATACCACATGTAAGATTAAAACTATAAATGAATGGGTAAGAAAATGGACACTAAATGTAGGCTATAAATCCATACCACACTGGGAAAACTTTAACGATACACCTTTGATGTTTTGTTGGGATGGATTACATCTGAGTAAACAAGGAGCCTATAAATTAGGTAGGACAATTGAGAATATTCAAAAAAATTTAAACTAGAAAAGAAGGGGGATGAGGGTAAAAAACTTAAACTTAAATCAAAATGGGTCACTAAATCAAAAATAAAGTTAAATTTTAACAACCAAGGATCAAAAAAATGAAAAATTAGGAATATCAATGCACGAAGTTTAAATAATAATAAACTGAGAGAACTTAAATGATTAATAAATAAACATAAAACAGATATTATATGTATAACAAAAACTTGGTGGGAGGAAAGTAACAATCGGTCAAACAATATTGAAGGATTTCAACTATTCACAAAAAAACGCATAGGAAAAGAGGTGGGGGAGTATGTTGGTATGTAACTGAGTCAATCCAGTGTCAAGAATTTAAAGTATGTGACCTTACAGATAACATTGCTGAAACATTGTGGCTAAGCATAATTTTACCTCATTTACCAAAAATAAATCTAGGAATATGCTATAGACCTCCTAATAGCAATAGTGTTCATAATAAAAACTCAATAGAGGAATTGATTAAAGCTTCCAATCTTGGAGATACTATGATTTTGGGAGATTTTAATACTTCAGGCATCATGTGGGAAGAACAGAAAGGAATCACTGTCTTTGAAAAAATACTCATTGATACTATAATTTCACAGGGTTATCATCAATTGGTTGAAGTTCCAACCAGGGGAAAAAATATATTAGGCCTCATTATCACTAATAATATTGATAAAATTGATAAAGTGGATACATTGCCCCATTTAGGGAACAGTGATCACAATATTGTTGAATGTCAAATTAACCTTGGAAAACCTAAATTTAGCAACTCCACATTATCCTTAGATTATAAAAAAGCAGATTGGAACAGAATTACTGAAGCATTTAAAAATGTGGATTAGGGCGAAGTAAATTGTAATTTAGGAGCTAACCATATGTGGGAAAAGCTGAAAAATAAAATTCAAGAAACAATTCTTAAATTTATTCCCAGGTGTAAAACTAGCAATAGTAAGGGCCATATTCCACACTGGTTTAACAAAGATATTAAGAAACAGATCAGATGGAAAAATAAAGCATTTAAGAAGTATAAAAATAATCCAATTGACAATCAAAAAAATTATAAAAAAAACAACAGATACTACTCAAAACTATTATAAAAAAGGGAAAGTCAGATATGAAAATAAGTTAGCAACAAGTAAAAATCATAAAGCCTTTTATGCATATATAAATAATAATAAACATAGAGGTAAGAAGATCAATTCAGTAACTGTAAATGATGAAACAATAGTGAACAATAAAAAAATAACTGATAGCTTTAATAATTATTTTGTGACCACATATCAGGAATACAATCTCCAAATAGGTGTTACAGAGGTTATTAATAGAGAACCCTTTAATATCAGACATGATACAGTGAAGCAGTAACTGTTAAAATTAAGGATATCTTCTTCTTGGTCTAGAATGGTCTAGGAAGTGGAAGCTGAGGTTCAATGCAGGGAAATGCAAGGTACTCCACCTGGGGGCCAGAAACCCAGGCCAAGTGTACACCTTGGGGGGGGAAATGCTACAAGTCTCGATGGCTGAGAGGGACCTGGGGGTGGTGGTGGATGTCAAGATGAACAACTCTGAGACTTGTAGGAGGGCAGCAGCCAAGGCCAACAGGATGCTGGGATGCATCGCTAGGGGGATCACCTCCAGAAGGAGGGAAGTGATACTCCCTCTGTATAACTGCTTGGTGAGGCCGCACCTTGAGTACTGCGTGCAGTTTTGGAGGCCACACTTAAAGAGGGACATTAACTTCCTGGAGAGGGTCCAGAGGAGGGCAACCAAAATGATTTGGGGCTTGGGGGACAGGACCTATGAGGAGAGGCTCAAAGAGCTAAATATGTACACATTGGAAGAGAGAAGGGACCGGGGACATGATAGAGGGTCTTTAGGTACATGAAGAGGATAAATAGGGAGGAACAGTTGGGGTGCTTCAAAGGAAGGAGGAAGGGGCCACTAGAGGGCATGGGTGGAAGCTGGAGGGGGAAGATTCAGGGAGAAAGGAGGAGATGCTTCCACTGAGAGGGTGGTGGAGCCATGGAATGCACTGCCTAGGGGCTAGTGGAGGCAGAGACAGTGGAGGGGTTCAAGAGGGGTGGGACAGGTACAGGGGAAGGGTTCTGGAAGCAAAATCCAATGCAGCAAGAATATCCAGAACTGGGAAGGGAGAAGACAGAGAAGGCGAGAGGGACAGCAAGGTCAGCACCCAGGCTGGGGACTGACCAAACGAGCAGACACGAAAGACCGTTAGGCCTATTCTGCTGGCATTTTAGTATGTTAGTATGTTCTTCAGGACTGGACAATATTGACACGATTATATGGAAAAACCTTTCAGATGTATTAGTAGATCCACTGATTCAAATATTTAATAGATCACTTGCAACTGGTGAGATACCCTTGGATTGGAGAAAAGCTATAGTGGTGCCAATTCACAAGAAAGGAAATAAATCAAGTATAACAAATTATAAACCGATCAGCTTGACATCAGTTTGTTGCAAGATTTTGGAAAGACTAATTAAAAATAGTATTGAAGAGGACATAACAAGGTTAGGATTGCAAGACAAATCTCAACATGGAGTTAAGAAAGGGCTCTCTTGTAATACAAACCTATTAGCCTTCTATAACCATATTAGTTCCAAACTGGATAAAGGTAAACCAGTGGATGTGATTTTTTTGGATTTATGAAAAGCATTCGACACGGTTCCTCACCATAAATTGATAAATAAATTAATTAAACTGGGATTAAATACAAGTACTATAAAATGGATTGGAAATTGGTTGAAGGATCAGACTCAGAGGGTACGTATCAGTACAATTCTTTCTGATGAGGGGAGGGTGACTAGTGGGGTTCCTCAGGGATCAGTGTTGGGTCCACTACTATTTGGATTATACATCAGCGATATGAGTGAAGGGGTTAATTCCCTTACAACAAAATTCACTGATGATACTAAAATAGGGGGTGAAGTTACGACAATGAGTGATTATAAAGATCTAAAGAATAGTTTGAATAGAATAGAAGCTTGGGGAGAGGAAAATGGTATGAAATTTAATGAGAATAAATGTGCAGTAATCCATTTTGGTAAGAATAATCCTAAACACTCGTATGTTTTAAATAATAAGATAATAAAAAATAGTAACAGCGAGAAGGATTTGGGAATATGGATAAACTCTAAATTATCCCCAGACACACATATCCCTAAAACAATAGGAAAATGTAACAGCATTATTTATTCTATTAAAAAAGCCTTTATATCTAGAAATAGAGAGTGTGTTCTAAAATTATACAGGTCCTATGTACTCCCACATCTCGGCTATGGATCTCCAGTCTGGAGTCCATATTTAAAAAAGGACAAACACAGGGTGGAAAAAGTCCAAAGACGTTTGACTAAATCAATAAAAGGCCTACAAAACATGGAATATGCTAATAGGTTATTAGAACTCAATCTTTATTCATTGGAAACAAGACAAATTAGGGGAGATTTACTATTCTTACACCGTATTCTGGAAGATAAAGCATTATTATCACAATGTAATATAATAAGGACTCATAAAACTGTCAATTCAAGGTCACATGATAAACACATTTTTATAAATAGGGCAAGAACTAATAGGCATTTGAATTTCTACAATATACGTACACCCATATTGTGGAACAATCTGCCAAAAAAAGTAGTGGAAACAACCTCATTTGACTGATTTAAAAATGAATTAGATAAATTCCTGTCCTTAAAATAAAAATAAAAAACAAAATAAAAAAAAACAATATATTAACAGATAAGCCCACTAGGAGTGGGAGACAATTAAATGGGCCCAGGCCTACTTTGTCTATACAAACCAAGTAGCCAAGTAAGTCACTTGTCTTCATATCTAGTGATCTCAAACATGACCACCACGCAGTTCTGCATTTCGTGAACATGTCCAATTCCTACCTCAGAAACATCCGTGGCATCAATATTGAGAGACAGGTACACTTTACTGATGGGTGTGGGAGTCAGTACAAATCAAAATGGACCTTCCAGAACATATCATTGTCTCCATCACTACATGGATTCCCAATAGAGCATGCATTTTTTGGATCCAGGCATGGAAAAGGACCCTCAGATGGTGAGAGTGTGGTGGTGAAGTCACGTGCAAGCTTAGCTGTGCACTCCCGACAGGCTATCATTTCAAATGCTGCACACCTCTTTCAGTACTGCAAGAGGAATTTAACAAAGGAGCCTGCCTTCGAAGGTTACACTCATTACCACAGAACATTCTTCTGGGTCAGTGATGGAAAAATTAGCAGAAATGCAGGACCAGAACTAAAACCAATAGCTGGCACACGAAAGGTTCAGAGTGTCCGACCAGTAGCGGATGGTGTTGAAGTCCGAGACTACAGCTGTTTCTGCGGGCCATGCAGAAAGGAGGATGGTCACTGTGAAGTTGCAAGATATGTCAACGGATGGAAGAAGAGGATTATTCAGACTGCACCTGGCTATGTGTCTTCAGTGAAGGAAAAAGAAACTTCAGGGCCCCCTACATTGCCTATTCCGGTCTCCAGTGCAATCATTCACACACCCTCTCCCCTTCGGATATTAAGAATCCTGGGCCCACTACATTGCCATTTCCTGTCTCCAATGCAATCACCAGCACACCCACACCCACTCCCGCTTCTGATATCACACCTCCAGTGATGACCAGTGCGTCTACTGTTGTGAACCGGATTAGTGAACATGCTGCCGCGTTGACAGATTCTGCAGCCAGCACAACAACCAAATCTGTTTCCAGCACAGCCAGCACAACAGCCAATACATCTGTTGCCTCTACCAGAAAACAAAAGAACTATGACCACATACAGACAAGCCAGTTTTATGCTGTCTATTACTCTAACACATTTTACATTGGAAAAGTAACATCATTTGATGAAATGAAACAAGAATTCGAATGTAAATTTTTGCAACGGAGCAGGGATGGCAAATTCTATTGGCCACGGCATCCAGACATCGATGTCATAAAGGGAAGATGACATTTTTATGGACCAGTAACAGTGCAAGGACAAGGACAAGGAAAATTTGACAGATCACCAGATGACCTAAAAACCTTCGTCAACAAACTTGAAAAACTGCAACAACGTTGGAATTAACACAGAATTTGAAGGAAGTATTATCTTAACATTTCTGAATGAAAAATCCAACTGAGCATGGCTGAAGACTCATAACTCATGTGGAAGCACAGAGTTACGAAGTAGAATACCAATCAAGACTACCTGGCTGATCACATCACGCAGACTTGTTAATGCTGTTTTTTTTTTTTTAATCAAATAAATGCATGGCAACAGCCATTTCTCTGCAGTGCTTGGTGTGTGTCTCCATTTGTTTGGGCAGAACCGGGGGAACAGGGCAACACAGCATAAGACAATGGAAAAATAACAATACTTGAGTAGAAGGTTTTAGGGGTTGGCAGAATTGCAGCCTAGAACACTTCAAAATGGTCAAACGTAAATATCCTACTTATGCAATGTTTGGTGTTAAATGGCTTTAATATTATAATGATTACATGCTGAGAAGAACACTCTTTTGGTGTCCAATGTTGCACGCACCACATTCTTTTGGTGTCCAATGTTGCATGTGCCACACTGTTTGGTATCCCCTGTTGCACGAGCCACAATGAGTGGCTTTTATCTCAAGTTTCTGTTAGGCAATTATCTCACTACATAGTTAGTTTTTCAACTTTGGAAAAGAGTGTTCAGAAAAGCTTATCACAATTATTCTATTGTGAGGTTGAAAAAATTACCTCTATGTCACATTTTAGTACCCCTTTCTTGTGAACAGACTCTATACAGTTGGATACCATGATATCCATAACACCTTAAAACTATTATTCCAGAGCTGGCATTGTGACGCTGATGGTTGTGGCACTGGATACCAGACCTCACACTACGCCAGCGACCCAGGTTCAGGAACAAGCCCAGATTCTCAGAGATCAGTGGGGGGAGGGTGAGGAGCAGGATTGAACTGCTGTGAGGTGGCTCTCCTCTCCCAGGGAGGGATAAGGGGTTTCCCTGGCCCTTGACTGCCACCTGGTGGAGGACAGATGGCAGTTTGGGCTATGGGGGAGACCAGTGATAGCGATGGGTGGGGCAGAAGGGGCTGAGCTGGCACCCAGAGTGCATGTGTGCCTCCGTGTGCATACACTGCCATGTTTGCCAGTGCCCCAGGACCTGCTGGGAGAAAAAAAGGGGGAAAATGTATAAAATATATATATAAAAAAAAACATTATTCCAGGTTGTACCACTATTGATTTATAGTTACAGAAAGACTTGGTAGTAACACCCCCCCCAACTCTAAAGCCACCCCCAGACAGCCAAAGGAGATCAGGCCACCCCAGTTCATATTCTAAGCAAACCCAGAAGACCCAAACATAAGAGTAATTCCCAAAGAGAGAGCAGAGTTGTTAATGTATGTTCCCCCAAAGGGATTATTTGGTCACATAACTGAAATACACATAATGACACTAAGACAATCTAAACAAAGAACAATATCCATGAATACATTTCATTCCCTTTCCAGAAAGGCAGAAACCCAACACCTGATAAGGAGCATCATAATATTAAAAGGTGTCAACCAATTTATTTTTCCGGTCCTTCCCTGCCTCTTGTGGAGAGTCATAGAGAAACCTGACCCCATTGACTACCATCTTCATTCGTGCAGGGTAGAGCATAGGGATCCATGACAGTTGGTTGACAGTTTCGTTATCAACCAATGTTACAGTGACTTCTTTATGTCAACCACATTTGCTGTCAGCATAAAGGGAGTTACTTCCGACTGTGTTTTCTTAGGGGGGCTTCTCCCCCAAACCCCCCATGTGGTGAGGTTTGCCCCAACACCCCCCACTAATAAATTAATCAACTCTGAGTCTGAGTTGTTTCATGGAGGGGGTGCAATACCCCTAGAAAGCAGTTCCAGTGTCCCGCGCCGACACTACATTGACCTGGCGCTGTTGTCACTGTAGTGTTGGTCATGGTAAAATTGTCGCTGTAGCTATGGCATATCAATCATAGTGGCCTTCAACTCGCTGGCTTGTAACTTATTTCTAAGAAGGTCACATTTTTTTCTTTCCTGCAATATATCAGGTGGCAGGTCATTGAAGATTGATATGGTGGCCCCCAAAAGTGACAGTCTTTTTTTCTTACACACTGCAGACATTACTTTTTCTTTGTCCTCTGACCAGAAAAATTTGGCTGCTATAGACCTGGGTGTGTCCTAAAGATTTATATTGGGTCTGAAGGCTCTATGAATTCTATCAGAGTCCACCTGAACATTAGCTGTGTCTGTATTTAAGTAGGCAGCCATAATTTGCTTTATTGTTTCGTTTAAAGGACTTATCCCAGGCTTCAGGTACACATTGGACACAAATGTTTTTCTGTCTGGCTCTTGATTCAAAATCAAGCAATTTGGTTTTCAATTCTTTATTTGAATGTTCCGAGTCCTTGAGCTGCCTTTTATTTGGAATAGCCCCATCTTCTAGTGTCGATAGTCTCTGTTGTGCTACCGTCAAATCCACCCTCATTTATTGGTTTTCAGCCAGAAAATGGGTGATTGTAGTTTTGAAATTAATCAATCTTTGCCTCAACTGCTTCTAACTTATTTACAAACATAACAAAAACACCATCAGTACCAGGCCATTGCGGTCTACCAAGTCTGCTCAATTGTAGCACACACTTTATTTTACTGTAGCTGCCCCCATCCATTTCCACCCCAGATTTATCACCCATGACCTTCTTTTCCCCCCTCCCCAACCATCTAGCAGATTTGACCTTCCCTTTGACCCTGTCTCACCCCCTTTTAAAACTGCCCACAGTTTTGAATGATATCACCTCCTCTGACAATTCGTTCCACCTTGCCGCCACTCTTTCTGTGAAATAGTGCCTCCTCATTTCCTTTTTAAATCTTCCACCCACTATTTTCAGATTGTATCCACTTGTGGACCCCTCCCCCTTTAAGTTGAAAATGCCTTCTATTCTAATTTTATTCTTACCTTTTAAGTATTTGAAGATTTCTATCATATCCCCCCTCTTGCTTCTATCTTCCAAGGAGTACTTGTTGAGCTCCCTCAGTCTCTAATAGGGTTTGTCCCCTAGGCCTAGCATAATCTTGGTCACCCTTCGCTGTACCCCCTCCAGTAGTCTGATGTCCTTTTTCAAATATGGGCACCAGAACGGCACATAGTACTCTAAGTGTGATCTCACCAGTGACCTATACAAAGGCAGGATGGGTTTCACCAGTGACCTGTACAAAGGCAGGATAACTTCCTCTTTCCTTGAGGTGATTCTTCTGGTGATGCACCCCAGCATTTTGTTTGCTTTGGCTGCCGCTTTTCGGCACTGTGCAGAGTGTTTTATGTCCTCCGTGACAATTACCCCTCCCCTTGATCTCTTTTCTCCTCTGAAATGGATACGAGTACTCCCCCAGCCAGTAGCTAGTCCCAAGGTTCCTGGCTCCCAGGTGCATCACATTGCACTTCTTAGCATTGAACCCCAACTGCCAGATGCCTAACCAGCTTTGCTAGGTCCTCCCTGAACTCCTGCTTCCCCTCCTCACTGTCCACTCTCACAGATCTTTGTGTCATCTGCAAATAGGCAGATTTTACTTTTAATCCTGTCCACTATGTCCCCAATAAAGATGTTAAATATCACCAGTCTGAGTACTGAGCCCTGTGGGACCCCACTTATTACAGGTCTGGGTTTCCATAGCCCCCCCCCACAATCACCATTTGATTCCTGTCCTGCAGCCAGCTCCTGACCTACCCCACCAGTTTTTTCCAGGCTCCCAGATTCCACAGTTTACTGAGAATCCTTCCATGTGGCACTGAGTTGAAGGCCTTGCTGAAGTCCAGATATAGGGCATCCACCACATGGCCCCTGTCAAGTGACCTTGTGATCCAATTGAAACAGTCTATTAGGTTGGTCTGGCAGGATCTACCCTAAAAAACCATGCTGCCTTTCATCCTGGAGACCACTGGCTTTCAGAAATTCACTAGTCTCTCCTTTAGAATGGTCTCCATTAACTTACCTACAATGGCAGTAAGGCTGACCGGTCTATAGTTACAAGGTTCCGTTCATCCCTGGGTCCACTTTTGTGGAGAGGCATCACATGTGCCAATCTCCAGTCCTGAAGCATGCACCCTGACTCCAGTGAGATGTTGAACACATCCACCAGAGGGCCAGGCAGGATCTCCGCCAATTCCCTCAGAACTCTCCAATGCACGCCATCCGGTCCCGGAGCCCTATCTACCCGAATGGCCTTAAAGCCCTTTAAAACCCTGCCCTCCAGGATTTCCCCATTAGTAACATCTGCTCAGCCTTTCCCACCCCGATTATCCCCAGTGGCATAGGTTCATTCTTTTCCCTAGTGAACACTAAACAGAAGTACTCATTCAGTGCCTCCGCCTGGTCCACACCAGTTTCCACCCATCCCCCTCTTAATCCTGACAATCCCATCCTTACAGCATCTTCTGTCTTTCTTACATACCTGAAGAAATCCTTTTCCCCTTCTCTGATCCCTTGTGCCAACCTTAGTTCTCTTGCGGACTTAGCTGCCCTGACCATTCAACTCACCTCTCTGGATTTCCTCGAGTACTCCTCCTTGTCAACCCCTTGCATAGTTTGCTTATACCTACAGAAGACTGCTGTCTTATCCCTCACTTTCTTTGCCAGCTCCTTGCTGAGCCAGCTTGGTCTTTTAGTCCTGGTCTTCTTACCCTGGGACTTTACACATGTGTTAGTGGCCTCAATCAGACCCATATTGATAATCAACCATTTCTAGTCTGCATCCATTTCTGGGATGATTATGGCAAGGTGCCCTGCTAGGATATTACCCATTTTACTAAAGTCTGCCCTCCTGAAGTCCACCACATTACCCTTAGTCCTGGCTGCTTCCTTGCCCAAATTGAGGTAGACCCATGCCATGCAGTGATCACTGCCTGCTAAGGGGTCCTCCACTACTGTGTCTTGGATCTGCTCACAGTCTTACAACACCAGGTCCAGTGTGGTACCCTCCCTGGTTGACTCTGTGAACCACTGAACCAGGAAACATAGAAACATAGACTTTGATGGCAGATAAGGGCCACTTGGCCCACCCAGTCTGCCCATTTCCCTACCTACTGGATAAGCTGCAGATTTTAGTTAACCAACAGCCTACTTCCTGCCACCCCACTACTGAATTGCCTTATATCTGTCCATGCATGTTTGAATTCCTCCACTGTTTTAGACCCCAGACCTCTCCAGGAAGGCAGTTCCATCGTCCGCCACTCTCTCCGTGAAAAAAAATTCCTCACATTACCCTGAACTGTCCCCATCTATCTTTAAATTGTGCCCCTTGTTCTTACATCTCCTTTTCTGAAAGATGCTGCCTCCTGGACTCTGTTGATTCCCTTAGAGGTATGAACATTTCAATCATGTCCCCCCTGTCCCTCCTTTCATCAAGGGTATACATATTAAGCTCTCTCAGTCTCTCTTCATATGGTTTCTAATGCAGACCCTGCACCATTTTAGTTGCCCTCCTCTGGACTGCTTCCATCCTGTCTATGTCCTTGCGTAGATGAGGTCTCCAAAACTGCACACAGTACTCCAGATGGGGTCTCACCAACTGTCTGTACATAGGGATAACCACTTCCCTTTTTCTACTTGTGATGCCCCTTCCTATGCATCCCAGTATCCCCCTGGCTCTCCTTACTGACTTCTCACATTGCTTACCCACCTTTAGATCATCTGATATGACTACCCCCAGGTCCCTTTCCATTTTTGTTGTTGTTAGTACCTCCCTTTTTGTTTCCCAGGTGCATTACTTTGCACCTCTTTGCGTTGAATCTAAGTTGCCATATGTCTGACCATTCCTCCAACCTGGCCAAGTCCCTTCTCATCCTTTCTACCCCCCTTGTGTATCAACTCTGTCCTGGAAAGCCTCCAGGAGAACCTGTTCCCTGAAACAGGAGCTAGCCGGGATGCTCCAGTTTACCCCAGGCAAATTGAAGTCACCTGCTATGACAATGTTGCCCCTACTGATTAGCCTTCTAATTTGCTCCCCCAACTCCCTGTCCATTTCCTCATTCTGAGAAGGTGGCCTATATAACACCTCTAATCTAACCTTCTGCCCTTTAGAGTTTTGAAGCTGTACCCATAAGGCTTCAGACCTGCCCTCTTCTACCTCCTCCCTCATGCATAAGATCCCATCCCTTATTAATAAAGCTATACCTCCCCCTCTCCCCTTCTTTCTGTCCTTCCAGTACAGCCTATACTCAGGAATTACAAGGTCCCAATCATGGTATTGGGTGGCCCACATCTCTGTAATGGCCACTATGTCCACCTCTCCCTCCACTATTAGTGCTTATAGTTCTACCATCTTGTTAGCCAGACTCCTTGCATTCAAGGATACCACCTTCCAATGTGACCCCTATACCCCATCCCCCCTCCCATTCTTCTACGTGCCCCCCCTGTTGATTTCCCTTCTCCCTACCCCTGACTTTCTGGGGAGGAGGCCCTTCGGTCTCCCTAACCTGGTGGATCTGATTGGAGCACACAGTATAGCCCCTCCCCCTTCAGTTTAAATTAACTTTAGTCAATAAATAGTCCTTCAATTTATGTTTCAGGACCCCAGTGCCTTCTTTCCTTAAATGCAGCCTATCTGGTGCATATAGGTCCTTATCTTCCCTCATCGTACCCCACCTCCCACCAGCCCATACCCATTTTTCTCGCACCACCACCCTCCAAACATCTGTTGAATTCATCAATTCTTTGTTTTCTAACAGTATTTGCTCTAGGGACTGGAAGAACTTCAGAGAATGTTACTGATCTTCCAGCCTCATTTCAGATTCTTCCTACTTCATTGAACCTGTCCTACACCTCCTCTACCTCACACCCTGCAAGGTCATTTGTACCCAGGTGTACCACAGTGTGAGGTTTCTCATACTCCTGCCCCACACACTTTGGTATAAACTGCCCCACCTTCCCTGCCTTCATGCCTGGCATACACTCCACCCATGTGTGATTATTCCTTGCACCCTTGCCTCCCCACCTCACTCTTTTCAGTATTGAATCTCCCACTATAATGACCCTCTCTCCTTTCATCTGCCCCTTTCTTGTTTTTGCCCTCCCTTCTGTCCACAGTCCAGACCCCTCTCCTCCCATAATTCCTGCTTCCCCCTTCCCACTGCTTATGCCTTGCATTGTCCCCCACTTCCCCCCCAATCCCTTCCCCTCCAGACTTCCTGCCTGGATTATCCCATTCCACTCTGATGTAACCCCCTGCCGCTCACTCCTACACTTCACCGTCTCCGCTTTACTTCCTACTGCCACACTTCCTCCCTTGCCACTGTTTGTGGCCTTTATACTTTCTTGATCTATGGCCTCCCTCTCTGCCACCTGCTCCTCCAAACTTGACCAATATTTTGAACCTGTTCATGGACACCCCCACAATGTCCTGAACTGCTTGTGTTCTCCCAGCCTGTACGTTCCTCCCTTGTTCTAGCTCCAATTCCCCCCTTGTTCTTTACCACCTGCCACTTTCCCATCTGTATTCTCCCAGGTTCTTGGGGTGTTGCTGTCCCTGGACCCTTTGGCTTCCTCCCTGGTTCTGTCCTAAATCTACGTACTGTGCAGTCTGGAGGAGCCATCTCCTGCTCCTTTGGCCCCAGATGCTCCCCCCAACCTCTCCGCCCCCCTCTCCCCAGCTCCCATCTCAGCCACCATATATCTTCCCTAAGTTGCCCAATCTGCCGACACACTGGACAATGCTCTCCACAATGTTACTAAGAAGATGGCAGCCCCACACCCATTGCAGCTGATCACCCTCTCTATCCCCCCTTGTGGTTTGTTTCCCCCATCCATTCTCTACCTACATGCCTTCTCACTGTCCCACTGCCTGCTCCAGCTAACAGTACCCCACATCTTCCTTGGCTTCTCTCCTTTGCCCTCCTTGCTATATCCCCAGTTATTGATATTAGATCTGTGACTTAGGAAGACCCTAGATTGGGAATTATCATTCTCCCCATTTTATGTTTTAGCCCCCTCCCTATGTGTTGGGTAGATAGACTCAGCCCTTCAGGTGGGTAGACCTACTTACCTCTTGGTGTCTCCTCTCACCTCTCTCTCTCTCCTATTGCCCTGCCCAGTGTGGCCTGTGGTCCTTCCTGTGGATGTTCTGCAGATGCAACTAAGTCAGAAGCCATACTCCTGCTTCGTGGCACTCACGCTTTGGATTGTTTGGCCCTCTGGATAAGTTATAGGGACTACAGGAGCCCTATAGTCCACCCTGGGTCATGTGGTCCACTTTGTCTGCTGCTAGTCCCTCTCTTAGCCTCCCTGCACTGGCGTCCTCCCTACTCCCTTTCCCACAGCTCTGCAACAGTTTAAAATATGTAAAATCAATCACAAACCCCAGCAATCAGCAAATAAAAGCCGTCCACAATCCCCACACAGTACTTCCCTGCAGTGCTCCTGCTCTGCTCAGTGATGGAACTCTTTGGTGGAGACTACAAGTATACTTCCATGCACTACCCGCCCTATAGGCTTCACTAGGTCATGTAGTCCCCTTCAACCACTGCTAGTCTCTCCCTCAGCCTCCCTGTACTGGCGTCCTCCCTTTCACATAGCCTAGCAACAGTTTAAAACATGTAAAATCAATCACAATCCCCAGTAATCAGCAAATAAAAGCTGTCCACTAGCCCCACACAGTACTTCCCAGTAGTGCTTCTGCTCCGCTCGGTGATGGAACTCTTCTGTGGAGACTACAAGTATGGCACCTGCAATATACTTCCATGCACCAACCACCCTGTAGGCAAGCCTGGGTCACATGGTCCCCTTTGTCTGCTGCTAGTCCCTCCCTCAGCCTCCCTGCACTGGTGTCATCCCTCCTCCCTTTCCCACAGCCAGGCAACAGTTTAAAACATGTAAAATCAGTCACAATCCCCAGTAATCAGTAAATAAAAGCTGTCCACAATCCCCACACAGTACTTCCCTGTAGTGCTCCCACTCTGCTTGGCAATGGGACTCTTCTGCTGAGAGGTTTGCGAGTTTGGCTATTATCTGTTTTGCCCAAGGGGGGTCATCCTCCTAGTCTCCCTCATCAGAGAGGTCAAATATATCGGACCCTTCAGAGTTTACCACTGAAGCCATGGTAAATGGGTCAACAGATTTTTTATTGATCACTTCCACTATTATGTCATCTTGCACTAGTCTTGGTGCCTTTTAGCTGTAGTGATATTGGCTGTGTTGCCCCTTCTGATTGATGCATATCACTCTTGAGCCTATACACAGGCGACCCAGGAACGTCTGAAATTTGTGCAATTATTTCTGCACTGACTTTTGCTGCTGTTTTCTGTTTTAGCCCCTTAACGGCCACTACTGTCCCATTTCCATTTTGTTTGCCTTTTGTATTAACAGTTACTATACTTGTATGCTTTGAACAACTTCCATTCCTGCTGAGTTAACAGACTGCAAAGGCTGATATTTTATACAATATTTTTTGTAGCACATACCTTATTCACCAAACTGCTGAACTTAGACTACTTCAGGCTTAATGTTTGGTCAGCTTCCACACCTTGTGCTAACAGAATGTCCAAAGTGATGGTGTCTGTACCATGTTCTGGCTCACATCTTTTCTGGAAATCTGCAGCCAAACTGGTGAGATTTCCTGGAATGCTCAGCTGTTTCCACACTGCTACTCGATCTCAGATAAGGGCTAGAAGAAAATTGCTGTGACCACCCAGTTTCAGGTATCAAGGCATTCTTAGCTCTAGATGATAGCATTGCTGCAGTTTTTTTTTTTGCAAAAATAGGTTCCAGCACAGGCACATTTGTGGGGAAGAGCATTTACCTGGATCGTGCTGTAATGTATTTTCTCCGAAGTTCAGATTAGGCAGTGGCTGTGCTACAGGGCTTTATGAGTCTTTTTCAAGACTTAGCTGTTTGCCTCTTATGTTTGTAGATGTTCACAGTCTAGTTTGTATTTCCAGTTGTTTAACTGATTTAGCAATAAGCTTATTTAGATTTGCATTCTTGGGTGACTTTGAACGTTTTTTCAGCGTCACAATTTATGATGCCACATTTTGAGAAGGTTTTTCTGGCTTTGCTGAGAAGCAGAGAGTCATTGGCTTCCTGGTTTAAAAGTTTTCACAAAAAGCGATGTTCACAGTCAAGTGGCTGAGGTATGCTACGCATACCAGAAGGGAGCTAATGGAGCTGTTACTGACAACTTCTCAGATCCGCCATCTTGTTCACACTTGTAGTTTTCAAGGTCAAAGACATCCTGTCTTCATGAGGTGAATGATGAGGATTATTTCATGGGATTGCCCAATAGGAGGTGCACTTAGGGTTTTTTCCACATAAATATGATGAAACCATATTATGACAATGCTGACATTCTTGTTATGGTTTGTGGCATAGTAGACAGAGATCAGGAGGAGCCTGCTTGAGGTCTTCTAAAGGTGGGTAAGGGGAAAGCTTCCTGGAATTCAATGACAATGTCTGAGGGACTCATGCCCAAGCAAACATACTGGATTAGGGGAGTGGTAAAATACTTCTCTTGTCTTTTTACTGCTGTCCCAGGGTGCATTGATTTTACAGTGCTTGAGATTAAAACTATTGTGGAGAAGCCCATTAGGAAAATATTAGTTGCCAGATGCAACAAAATGAAAAATAATGGAATAGATACAGGACAGGAAACGCAGGGTATAACAGTGTTATAGATATAGAAGAGCCCCATGGCAGCCCAAGGGTTGGTGAAGATTCCAAAATATGATGGAACAACCAGGATCTGTGAAGGTTTACAGGCAGCTAAGCAAGGCCACAATATCTGATTCATACCCCATACCAAGGAGAGATGAGGTACTCTACAGGTTACTAGGGCATAGGAAGCTTCCACAATAGATTTGATGAAGGGTGGTGCAGCTAACTGTGGATGCACATGAGGAGTAAGTATTTCTCACCCCATTCTGTTTGAATTAGTTGTTATGCCTTTTGGCATGAGGAATTCACCTGCCACTGTTCTGAGGCTAGTTAACATGGTCCTGAAGGGAGGTCAGAGCACCAAGGTCTGTGTTCTTGCTATGGAGATCACGTTGATGGAAGCACTGCTAGTCCAAATAGTCTCAATGGCAAATCCCTGAAACAGAGAGAAATAGGCCCACTGAGCCTGCAGGGGGCTTTGACCGTCTCAAGCTGTAATGCATGTGTTTCACTATTTACCTCCAGGCAAAATTGTAAGCTTGGATTGGTTGTTGTGATGCAGTATGGGTCACTCATGTAAAGATCCTAGGCTGCTGCCATGAATGGTGTCAGAAGGGTTGCCTCATTTCCTGACCGAGTCTAATGCACATTCTCCAGTTGGAGTAGATCCAACAGGTTCTGTTCTTCATACATGGGGATAGAATATTTAGGTGTTAAATGTTGACTGCACAGTCATCCTTATCTTAATTAGAGAGGTGAATGAAGCAACAATGCATGACAAGGTGTGTGTCGTACTGGGATAATGTCATGTCTTAGGTGGTTGGGCAAAGACTGCAGGCTGAGTGCATTCAACACCAAAGAAATTACGTTATCCCAGCTCGACACACACCCTGTCATGCATTATTGCTATTATACAATGGTTGCTATGAAAAAATAGAAGAACTCATGAAGAAATAGATATAAAAATATTTTTGTAATGAATTTATTGCTGGGGAGCTGTTCTTATAAAAAAAAATAATAGTCCTCTTTTCTTTTGGCCAGTAGGTGGGTGCTGCTTATTTGGGGATTTGGGTTTGCCTTCCCCAACACACACACACACACACACACACAGTTTTCTATCTTTTGTTTGGATTCCCCGGTCTCTGTTCTCGAGTCTCCAAATTGAATTTTTCCCAGTCCCACTGCCTGGTCTGGGATCGGGTGAAGATGTGTGTGTATTTTGTTGTTTTAAACCACAATATGTACATAGAGTGGGAGCAGGAGGCTAAAGAGTTCTTGCCAAAACTCCGATCTGCCAAAACCACAATCTTAATGTAGAGTGGGAGCAGACCGCTGAAGTGTGAAGCTGCTGGGCCACCAATACTATGACAGCATGGTGTGTGTTTTAATTTAGCATGCACTGTTCACTGTGCTGCCAGCAAACTGCTGTAGGTGACAGCTTCTGTTTTCTTGTTGGTGGAGGAAACAAAAGACAAAAAATGAAACTTTGGGTTGTGAGGACTGGAACTTCATTTGTGAATGTGGGCTGCGGCCAGCACAGGAGAATACAAGCAGTACAGAGCAGTGAAGTGAATGCACACTCTCACTTCACTTGTGTTGTGTGTGTGAGCTGAGCATGAATTAAAAAAATGTGGTTTGTCTTATAAGGTATTTTTCTGGTGATGTATACTCTGTTAGGAAGTCTGGCAATAAACTTGTGTGTGGGGGTGGGTGGGCAGCAGGTCATGTGGAAATACATTTCTGTGTGGGGGCAGGGGGTGTCATATGAGACATTGCATAAATGAGGGAAGTGTGTGGATTGATTTGTAACTTGTGAACAGGTCATGTAGCTACTGGACCATGATACAGTGATTTTGTACTGGGATAACATCACTGCTCAAGGTGGCCACTGACCAATCAGAGGGCAGGATTTTTTGCCATTTTATAATCTGTATTTTATAGAGGATGGCAACCTGGATCTGGAGTATGAGATTCTAGAAATGAATCTGGCACCATTAGTTGTAGTAACCATAACAGAAGCTAATGGTGACACAATCTGCAGTCTAAATTTTTCTTTAATACAAAAACAGATGATGTCAGGTGTAAACCATTGTGGAAACTGAAATCCAAGTTAAGAGGTTTTGATGACAAAGTCCCAAACAGTAATTTGTTAATTATACAATGGCATGAAAGAATGCTGGTCTCTGATTGGTCAGTCTGAGACTGGGCCCGAGATGTTATCCCATTACGACATCACAGGTCTAGTCCCAGCACAGACATGACTGCACCAACTGTTTGCCTAATCACTCCATGCAGCCTGCCTCAGTGATCCCCGTCCTGATCGGTAAAACCTCTTTAGTGATTCCCGTTCGCAAGCTTTGACTGGGTGCTCCCTCCTTCTTTATAATTTAAAATAAAAACCTCCTTCACACCAAGTCAAACACTTTACTCCACCAGAACATGAATGTTATGCCCGTTTACTTTCTTCCCGAACCCAGCAGCTTCAGTGAACCGCGGAGACCGTAACTGCCGGTCACGCGGTTCACTGACACCACTCTGTCATGGTGCATATTTAAAATATCCATTCCCATCCTGTCACTGTGGCAGATTACATTTTAAAAAATAATTTTATCATAGTTCTAACTGGCATCATTTTGGTCTACATTATTCAGCAGATCTAAAGCAGCGTTTTAAAAAAATCTGACTAAGCCGTCAGGGCGATTGTTTTCACAGCCACAAATGTAGAATCTTTCTCTTTCACTGTGGTTGTGAAGCTGATCGCTTATATTTTTGTCTAAATTTCTTCATGTTGCGCTCTACCAGCTCACTCACAGTAAACGCAGCTTTTCAACATACCTGCTCTGATCAGCTCCACAGTACCATGAATGTAGTTCCACCTGCTCTGTTCCCAAACACAATGGCAGCCCATCATAGGAAAAAAAAGTGAAAAAAGTCACATCCTCCAGAGTCCCAGCTTCCTGTAGTGTGTGTGTGTGTGTGTGTGTGTGTGTGTGTGTGTTTGGGGGGAGTACACAAGAGTTCAGCACAAATTCAGCAAACTCCTGCAATTCCTGCTTACTGGAACAGTGAGACAGAACTTTTTTTTTTAAATGTATACCTCCCCCTCTGAAAATGAACTGAAAAAGTATTTAAAAATATATATTTTAATATTCTTTCTTTTTCTCTTTATACCCAATCCATTGTATAATAGCAGTAATGCACTCCAGGGTGTGTGTTGTGCTGGGATAATGCCACGCCTTGCTGCTGGTCGCACTCGGCCTTCTGCCTCGTGCCCAACCACACAAGGCATAACGTTATCCCAGCACAACACACACTCTGTCGTGCATTATTGCTTAATTTATTCACAATAGACTGCCCCTTCTTGACAGTAAAGTGTCGTTGCTCAAAAATCCCTGAGACTGGGGATGGGGGCATATACTATGTAACAACCAATAGTCCCTAAAGTTAATTGATACTGGAGGTGATTAGAGGAAAGACATAAGGGCCATGGGAGGTTGAGACAACTAGATGGGACTGTATAACTGAGAAGATAGAAGACAATGCAGAGTGCTATAATGTTGCTTCAGAATATAACTTAAAATTACTCGACAAATGATTAATGATGACTCCATTGACAAACTTGAACCCTGGATCATGTGCTTCCAAATACACCTTACAATCCTGTAATTTCTGACAATAAACAATAAATGACATGTTCCTCCCAATACCCCATTGCCAAATTGGCATAACTGGTGACAAAGGTTGCCCCCATTGCCTCCCCCTACAGCCATCTCAGATGTCAAATTAATTATGTCCCTGGTGTCTTTTAAACAGTATCACAGTCCTTCCGTCCATGGTTTAATATGGCAATCTATGTATTGTGACAAAGGTTCCATTACCAAACCCTGGCCCAATATGATGGCTCTCAAAGGTTTTTTTTTCTAGTGTCTTGTGTACTTTTGGAAGTATGTAGAAACACGTCTTAATGGATGTTCTGTAGTAGAAAATTCTTGGCATCTGAGATGGTTGTTGGGGAGACAGACTTGTGGTCAGACTTGATGTGACAAGTCTGTACACAGATATCGCACATCAATATGGATTAATGAGTATGAAATATTTTTTGGATCAAAGAGAGAGACAGAAACCACCTACAGAGATGTCAATAGATTTACCTAGAATTGTTATGGAAAATAACTCCTTTAACTTCATGAGGAAATATCTGCAAAGAAAGGGTACAGCAAATGGGGCAAATTTTGCTCCCAATTATGCCAATTTGGCAATAGGGTATTGGGAGGAACATGTCATTTATTTGGAGAATAATCCCAATAAAGACAATTAGAATTCTACAGATGTTATATTGATGATTGTATTATGTTATAGAGAGGTAATGTACAGGAATTATAGGATTTTAAGGTGTATTTGGAAGCACATGATACAGGGTTCAAGTCTGAACTTAGTTACAGTAAAAAGGAAATAAGTTTTCTGGACCTGGTGATTAATAGAGCAATAAATGGTGACCTTGTGACCTCCATATACTGAAAACCCACCGACAAAAACACACTCCTGAGGGCTAGTAGTTGCCACCTAAGGCACGCAATTGTGAATATTCCCAACGGACAGTTTATGTGAATGAAGCACAACTGTACCTCAGAGGAACAATATTTCAAATTCTCAGAAGATTTGTCATGTTGGTTCAGGGAAAGGGGTTATGGTCTGGAGGTCATAAACAAGGCTAGAACAGAATTAGACAATATGCCTTGGTGTTTGCTTCTACAGGAGAAAGAAAGAAACAAATCCAAAAATATATTTTGTCACAACCTTTTCACGGATGCTAAGATTGTAAAGACATCATTTATAAAAACTGGGATCTGATCAGAATAGAGCCACGATTAAAGGATATTGTGGATAGTCCACCAAGGGTTACTTATAGGAGGGCCTGCAATATCAAAGATCAATTGGTACACAGAGTGCAGCCAGTGGCCAAAAAAAAACAAGTTTTTTTTGGTTCTCCTAATCCTGGCTGCATATTTATTTATTTATTTAGTTTTTGTTTACCGGGTAAGTACACTAGACAAGTTTTATGCCTATTTTCAGGAACGACCCGGGAGAGTACAAAAGGGTACAACAGGTACATTGATACAGTAATTGGTTCAGACGAATACATTCAGGTACAAAAACAGGAGAAAAGACAATTTTTACAGTTTTTACATTTACATGGACGGTACACCCAGATACAGTGCTGGGGCAAGGTATAAGTTAGAGATAAATTCAATGACCAACAGGGCTGGTGAGGATTATGAGCATAGTAACATCATAGTGTCGGTCAAACAAGGGAGGGGGGATTTGGACGAGGACATAGTGCAAGAGTGGTGACGCCAGAGCAGGAGAGAAGAAGCCAGCACCAGTGGACACCGGGAGGCTAAGGAGGCTTAGGACATTCACAGCTAGAAGCCACCTTAAGATGATCCCACAGGGAGGTCTGGAAACTCTTGTGAGAGGAGGCAGTACGGACTCTTTCAGGAAAGGAGTTCCAGAGCCTGGGGCCATGGAAGCAAAACTCTGGTCCCCATGTTGGTGCGAAGTAGGTACACTTAGTAGGCCGGGGCCTTGGGATCTAAGCAGGTGGGGAGAGGTCAGCAGGAGCAAGAAGCCGGGCCAGTTCGGAGGGTGCTGGAGCTAAGTACTTTACTCACGAGGCGCAGTACTAAAGTTAAGGTGACTGGCCGAGGATAGCCAATGGCTTCTCGTAGAGCTCGCAGTGATAAGTGAGGCAGGGGGCGGCCAGGGCAAAACGACAGATGTTGTTGTACGTTGTACTCCACTTGCTTAGGAGGGTCTTAGAAGTATGAGCAAATATGAGGTGTATGGTGTGGCTGTTGCAAATATTGTAGTGCAGTCAACAAGACATGCACCTTTGTTAGCCTAAAGGATGGTAGACAGTATAAAATATTACATGTTATAACTTGTGATACACACAATGTTATTTATTTAGCTTCCTGTAGCTGTGGTGTGTTTTACATGGGTAGGACCAAGAGGAAATTTAATTTGGTGAACACATGCATGCAATACTAAATACAAACATGAATTATGCTCTAGCTATGCATATAAATACCTCTAGGGACAGCAGGAAACACACTCCTTCATTCATTGGCATAGACAGGGTATCATTGGGCTTAAGTGGAGGAGACATTGAAAGTCAGTTGGCCAAGCCAGAAGCATATTGTTTCCACCAATTAGGAGCACTTAAGTGGCCAGGCATTAACAATCAGATAGAATTAGCAAAATTGTTGTATTAGAAGTAAGTAAATTAGGAATATAATTTTTTTAATAAGCATCTGAATAAAACACCTGTAATTCATATTACTTTAAAAAAAACAAAAAAACTCCCCCCTGGACAGGAAAATGGTCACTGCCTATGCCAATGAAATTAAAGTGAACTAAATATGAGAAAAAAGAAATAATATTACTGTTATTTCCTGTGAAATAGCAATATGTGCAAAAAAAATGTTTGAGGAAGTGTTATTAGAATTTATCTGAAATGACATTTCCACTATGCAAACCAATATTTTTAAGGTTAAACTGATGGGTAAGAAATAAAATGGAGGTCACTATTGATTAAGTGGAAATTCCCAGACATAATAATGTGAAGCAATTGGCTGTTGTTGTTACACAGGTCTGGTAACAGGCACAAAAAGTACAAGGGCACTAAAAATGGGTTAAAAAACTGACAATGTCCCTTTAAAGGGAAAGTAAGCATCATGGGAGGGCTGGATGGAAATGTTAGGAGTATCAGAGAGGGGGCATGGTCTGTAGCTTAAGCTGTGAGCCCTGCAGTACGAGCCGACTAGATAGACCAAATGGTCTTATTCTGCTGGTTTATTCTTATGTTGATATGTATGATCAACTAACATAATTTGTCCAAGGTAAGGTATGTAGTGGAGTTAATTGGAAGGGCAGTTTACAAGTGGGGAAGGTGTAATTGTGTTACTTTCAGTCTCGAAACATTGTTGCTCCTGTCTCTGTTATTGCAGGTTTATATCATGTGGGTGATGAAACCGACTGCTCCATAGCTCCAGAACAGGATGGCAGATAATGAGGGAGGTAATATGTACTGTTGCTGGATTTAATGTGATAAGGAATAACTGTGGATGACACTGACCAGTGAAACAATAAATTCCAAACATGTACACCATGTAAACTGAAAACAAGTGACAAGCATGAGTCCCCGATGCCTTGACTGAATCCAGATGATCTGGCTCCTTTAAATAACAAGTTCTGTTCTTATAGCATGGGTAAGTAGTAGAATCAGTGGGGTGGGCTTTTACTTTAAGAAGTGGGGCTACATGTGAGAAAGTTGTGGTTATGTGCCTGCTAGCCTCTAAAGCCAAACCAGCCTAACTTCCTCTGTACTGATTTGCATAAAAGTGGAGACAGTCAGGATGCAAAGCAATAACTTGCAGTAAATGACATGTCATAAATTAATAACTGCCATCAAATTGCACTGTTGCCTTCAGCATTTTGCATTAATACTGCAAGGTACTGTGTTGTATACTGGCTGGTGTCGCTGTATGACTCATGATGCTTCAAATGATGTTGTGTGTGAGAGTTTGTATATTTTTTTAAACTTACCATTTTTGCCAATTCCCTTCTAGGGTAACCCTTGCTTCAGTGATTTTGCAATGAGATGCTTGTCTGTTACAATATATACTTTCCTGTTTTGATTGCACCATGGCCTAAGCCATTAACATTATCTGTTACTGTTATGACACTCTCTACCTATGTATCCCTCCTTACTCTGTTATGACACTCTGTACCTATGTATTGCCTCCTTACTCAGGCAGTTACTCTCATCCTGCCTGACCCTATGTGCTAATGTATTTTGCGTCTGTACTTTTGTTACCTGCCCGACATTATGTACTTATGTATTTTTGCCTCTATGTATTGCCTCCTTACCCAGGCATGTACTGTCATCCTGCCTGACTCTATGTACTAATGTATTTGCTTCTGTACTTTTGCTACCTGCCTGACATGATGTACTTATGTATTTTTTGCTTCCTCTCCCCCCAGTCGCACCTGAAAACGAGCCTTGGCTCAGTGTTCCTCCCCAGGTTACCAACTTTAAATAAATTAATAATCTTGCTGGGTCTCCCTCCTTCTGCACTGAGACAACAGCTGTGACACATTTATTAGTCCTAACAAGTATAAAAGATGTCTGTGTTCTGCAGTTTTCAGCTTTTGCCTGTTTCAGATAGTTTGTTGGACCTTTTGCCACATACAGTCCTACTTAAACATAAAATTTGTCAGTAGATCCGGACCACTTGGCCCATGTAAACTGCCCATTTTTCTCTGTCTATACTGTGAAGCCATGGCTATAGGCATACGCATCATCGTCAGCACTGGTGGCATGTCCATAGTCATGACTTCACTTTCAAACAGGTAATTTGATATGATTTAGTCCCTGTTTTACAAACATACTAATACTGCTGAGCTCAGTCTACTACAAAGTGTGCACAGAGCTATTTATTATATGTGCCCCCAAAAAATCACCAAACTCATTCATGCATGAGTCCACGTCATAGCACAGTCATGGATGCTTGGCAAGCAGAAGCAGTGGCTCATAAGGTCAGACTGCTTGTAAACCCTTTTATGGCAAACACATTCTTTTTATATTTAAATAGTGCCTTGTATTTGGCATGTAAACAGTCAGTTTGTGGAGATCTCTGAAGAAACACAATCGGTAAAGGGGCAGGGAACATCTATCAAAAGACTGACAGCATCTTTTTAAAGCTGAGTCAACCTAAATTCCTTCATGGTAATTCTGATAGATTATCTGTTTTAAAAAGAGTCTCAGAAATGTTGCAATCTGATTGGCTGTCAGCATTCCAAGACCTGTACATTAATCTCTGTTACACGTTTATGTAGAGCCCGATCATATAGAGCTTGGTCACTGCACTGTCAAACAGGTGCCGTAAAGTCTCCATAGCTCCTGACAGGCCCCATCCTCACTCTGCCTCCCATGAAGTGATTGACCACCAGTACATTACTCAAACAACTTTAATAAAAAAAAAGAGAGAAAGAAAGAAACTACCAATCAGCAATGATTGTGATCACTTTGGCTGGCACACTAGCAGCACATATGTCATCCTCGCTCTCAGTCTCTTTCCCGTTCCATTGCCTAGTGCAGTGTATATCTTTGTCATAACTCAGTGGCTCTGTCTCTCTCTCTCTCTCTCTCTCACTGTAACATAAAAAACAAAACTGTAAAGAAAGCCTGCATTTTGAAGGAGATGGATCACTTCCACTGCTGCACTAGCAGAATGCAGAGCATACTGTACTTGCACTCAGCCTATGTAAGCAATAAGGCATGATGGGGTGTGCGTGGAACACATTTTACCGCATGGCCAGGGGCGTAATAAGGCATGAGGCTGAAGGCCGAGTGACTTTGGCCACTGGTCAGAGTGGTAAACATGTCAACAATATCCCAGAGTGCCTTATTGGCGCTTTTGAAAATGGCAAGAATCAATTACGAAATCTGATTGGCTTGACACAGGTTTAAGCTGGGCATTTATTTTCAATAAATGCCCAGCTAAAAATAAGAGCCAGTCCAAGTGCCACTTCACAAAGTACCCTTCAACGCTACTGCTCAGCCTACTTTGTCATTGGCTGAAGGTACTTGAAAAAATGTAAAAACCCCACTATGTTTTCTCTAGCATGCAAAGACTATATCCCCAATTTACTTTTCCTCAGTAGCAGCTAGTAGAAAATAAAAAGCGCACATTTGCAGTCAGGAGAGTGAAAACAGCCGTATTGTTTTAAAACGGCACCACTTTCCTGACTACTGCTTTCTCACAGCGTACTTGCACAAGGAAGCCGTTGCTGAAGCCGACATTCGCATCAGCATTATCCTTTACAACGCCATTTAAAAGAAAAAAGCAGGAAACCCCTAAGTTAACGACAAAACAAATGCCCACACACTCTCCTCATTTCAAATAGAAATAAATCTTGTCTATATCGCTTTCCAGAAACTGGAGAGACAATAATTACAATGGACCCAATTCCACTGTGACCATTATAAAACCAAAAAGAACTGTCTCACTTACAATAAAACAGTATCTCGCTTATCAGAAACCGGAGATGCAGTAATTAAAATGAACCCGATTCCACCGTGATCATCAAAAAAAAAAAAAAAAAAAGGACTTGATTCCACCGTGACCAACATAGCATTTTCACCATAGAACTGCAAATCCCACAAACCCTGTTACTCCTCAGTCTCCTAAACATAAACGCCCTCTACTGGCAAGCATTACACAGTACAGGGACTTCTTTACAAGAAACACATATTCTTGTTGTTTTTAAACACTCATTATACTTCTTTTTAATACTTTATTTTATTTTATTAAAAATGTTACATGTGGGCATTTTCTAAGTGCAATAATACCTTCCAGGATGGGCATTATTGGGAAATACTGGACCTTCCAGGGGCTATAAGGCCTTCTGCCTGCGGTGTCGGGCTTCATTACGCCCCTGGGGTCAGTTTCCCAATAATGCCCACCCTGTCGGGAATTATTGCTTACATATTTTACAGTTGGGAAAATCACATTTATATGTAGAAACAATAGATTTACTTGTGTGCATTTATGATAAAATAGTCCTTCCACCCACTACAAATGATGTTCTTGATGATGATGTCATTGTATTATTGCCTACTTTCTTCTTCCTGTTTTTTCCCCACATTCAAGATATGGAATGTTTATCATAGAATGTTTACCATGGAATACATGGATTCAAAATTCTGCTTAGTTCCACTGGTAGAGTGTTTCTCTCCTAACACTCTGTACACACAGACAACAAAGGCCTTTGTTACAGCCAGAGACTCAATTATCCCACTATCAGGGCAAGAAGAAGACAGTTCCCTGATGAGCAGGTAAAGATAGAAGGGGCATTTTTCACTGTTAGCAAAGAAACAGTTGTAGTGAAAACTATAAACAATACTTACTGTTTCTAATTTGTTTAGGTATGTAAGGTGAGTGTGATAATCAGGGAAAAAACATTTAATTAAATTGTTTTATTTTTTATTTAAGGTAGTTTTATTTTTAGGGCCCAGATGAAGTTTTTTTTTTACCAGTGTAAAGGTAGCATCCATGTTTGTGGTGGAAGAACAGTTCTGGCTGTAGACGGATAACAGAAATGCCTGTGTTCCAAATGCCCATTGATCTGGGTTCCAGACTCTTCACAGTCCTTCCTTTTTTTAGCCATGTGTAAACCATATTTTATACATAAATAAGAGCCAATCAGATTACATGATTTTACCCTGCCATTTTATAAGTCACTCTTAGCTGCATTCTGTCTGTTGTCCTAGTGTTGTTTGTCTTTCACTCTTATTTGGTGGTTCTGGTCTGCTTTCTCTCTCTCTCATTCTCCAATAGAAAAAAATCAAAAAAACAAAACCATAAAAATAATTTATATTAATGGGATGAAGTTTGTGTGTGTGTGGGGGGTCTTGCAGAACCATAAATCTCCTTTTCTCTCTTGCTCTCTCACACTCCCTCTATCTCTCTCTCTCTCTGTCTCACTCACTAACTTGGTCTCTCTCCCTCTGGTTGTCAAAGCAACCAGTCACTCTCACAAGTAAGTGATACAGTATGTGTGGACATAAGTTTATTATTTTGCCCTCCTCTGTCTCAGCGCAACACATGTTTAGCTGCTGTTTTATTTTGCCCACCCTCCCCAAGTTAATGGGACTATTTTTCCTTCATAAACTTACAATTTTGGGACTTTTTTTCTCTATTGACGTAGACATTACATACATTGAATGTTATTCAAATTCAAAGCCTGTTGTCATGTGTTTTTGTGTCTGTTACATTGGTACCCATTTTATAAGCACAATAAGACACTCCAGGATAGGGGTTGTCAGGGGGTAATGCACATCCCAGGGGCCAAAAAGCACTTGGCACAAGCTCCTTATACCTCATGAGAACACTGAGGCATGCATTAACCCATGACATCCAGCCCCCCCCGTCATGTCTTATTGCTTACTGAATCTAACCCCTGGTCATGCCTTACTGCTTCTGCTTTGTATTGCTTACATGAACCACAGTAAATGCAGCATAAAGGTATGAGCAGCACTAAGTTCAGCACCCAACACAAAAAGAGAGTCTCACCAAAACGTTCAGTAAAAATACTGTCGTATTTAATGTAGACACAAGCGTACATCCACACCACGCCAAAACAGACATTCAAGCTAGCAGGAGCTCACAGGTTATGTTTCGCTCAGGTACTACTGAGCTTCATCTGACCAATAGCATGTGAACAAAGTATTTAATACTAGTGTCAATAAAGTGTTTCACCAATCAGTGCTTAATTCTAGTAATTACACTGTGAAAAACACTTGGAGAACTACTCAGTGTGCATTCTCTGTCAATTCCATTTACCTTAAGCACCACTGAGCAGTTACCAGGCACATACATTTTCATTTGTTCATTAACTAAGTAATCAACCCAGATTTTGTAACAGTAAATTAGTGATTCAGTTTGTGCAAAATTTCTATGTAAACCCCGGCATAAAAGAAGCAAACCTCAGATACTAAATGTTATAATCTTACATTAGAGTTTCTTTAAAAAAGCAGCTAAATACATATTTTCATTTAAACCACCTTCATCTGTGGCTCCTAGGGTATAAATGCAGAAGCTCTCCCTTTAGCCAATTTGTTTTTCCAACCCCCCCCCCCATGTACCACATTCCACTTTTTTGATAACTATAAGACTGACCTCTTGTTCCACTCCTGGACTGCTCATAATATGTTTAACTATGGCATAAGAGATATAATTTCTTTGTATAGCATGTATGTGCTCACCCACCCTAGTTCTAAAGGTTCTTGTTGTTCTGCCTGTATAGAACTTGCCACAACCGCAGGAAACTGGAAAAACTACCCCCATACTACTGCATGTAATAAAGTGATCAGTCTTATTCACAGTACCATTTAAGGTATAAGTATGCAGATTTCAACACACTGCAATTACAAAAAAACACACTGAAAACCCATCACAAAGCAAGGAAGGCAGGAGAAGAAGTAGTGAACTGGGCAGATTTTTTTTTGGCCCATTTAAACTCACCCTGCAGCATTATATCACTCCCATTTTGGCCATACTAGCAACAACAAGGGGAAAAAGTAAATGAAACTGCTATGATTTATTGTGGCTTCTGTTTCAGTGTTTACAGAGACCTTGTAAGCATTAAGACATGACCTGGGGTTTCATTTATCATCAGTTAACTAACCTTAGGGGTAAATTTTTGTGAGAAAAAGAAAAGGACAGAGGGATAAGAAAAGTGCATGATAATCTCGGATTTAAGAACATATTAGTAACTTTTTAATTACAGCATAGCTGAAACAGATAGCTAGTATATATATCTTTTTAGCTACAATATTCATTGTACTGGTGGAACATGAACAAAACTGGAAATGGACAAAGGAAGATGCATGGGGGTGTGATGGGCTTCCTTCTGTGAGTGTGACGGGATGTTGGTGGGCAAATAGAGAGATGGGTAGGGTGGTAGGCTATAACAACTAGGAAGCACCAATCTTTCTTAGAATTTCATGGAGAGTGGGGTTTGTTTGGTGTGCAGACAAATAAGCAACTTAAAAATGAGATCAGATCTCTACAGGAGGAGCTAAGGAGGGAACAGCGGGCATCAGTGGATAACAATCCAAAAGGTGGAGTAAGTAGATGGGGAACTGAGGAAGAAGGACAAATAGAACCAATAGGGGGAAGGAGCAGGAAAAGGGTGGCAGATAGGGAACCGAGACAGAGGGACACAGGTCAAGGGTCAAAAGAGAGCAAAAAAGGGGAAGAATGGAGAATGGGGGAAGAGGGGAGATAACGGACATAGAAGCAGCAGTAAGGGGGAGCTGGTAACAGAAAGGAGGAAATATGTGGTAGTGAGGGGGCATCAAAAAATCGATTTGCAATACTGGCAGTACTGGGTCATGTGATAGAGGGAGCGATCAGAGGAGAAGGAACTAAAAATAGTCCAGAGGAACATGGAGCAGGCAGGACAACAACTGGGGATGATTCAACAGGGCAGAAGGGGGAACAACTGTGCTGAAGAATGAGGGGGAGTCTGAAGGAAGGGTTGGGATGAAGAGATCGAGGAATGTGGCTCATGGAAAAGAGGTGGAATCCTAGTGCTGGGAGACTCAATACTAAGAGGAGTCAGATAGGGAAGCAAGAAGAGCGGCATAGTCACATATGGGTGGAGGCCATGCCAGAAATGACAGTAGAAAGTGTGGGTCAGTCTGTTCTAAAGTTTGCTAGGAGGGGTAGGGTGAAACCACATATTGTTCTGCATGTGGGGACAAATGACCTAGTGAGAGAGATGATAGATGTAGTTCAGGGGAGGTTTGAGGAGCTAGGACCAATATGTGAGAAGGCAGGAAGATCAGTAGCTTTCTCTGAAGTTTTTCCAGTTCCCAGGGTGGGCACTGCAAGGAAACTGAGGATAGAGGAATTTAACAAATGGCTAAGAACCTGGTGCCAATCCGAAGGTTATGTGCTGGTGGGTGAGTGGGGAGGGACCTGGGAGGACAGGGATCTCTACGGTAAGGATAGACTTCACCTAAAAGAGGAGGGCAAGAAGGTATTGAAGCAGAGGATGGGGGATTACATAGCAAAAGAAGGGCATTTAAACTAGTAGTGGGGGTGGCAAGTGGTCAGGAGGCATGCAGAATCCACAGGAAGGGAAGCAGAATTAGCTTACCCCCATGATAGAATCAATGGAAAAAAGGGAGTACTAGAGGGGATGCCAGGAATGGAGACTAGGAGGGAGGAGGGGGAAGGAAAAAGGGTGAAATGTGCTTACCTTGAATGCTAGGAGCCAAGGGAACAATGCAGCAGAGCTACAGGCTCTCATGGCAGAAGGGGAGGTGGACATGGCAGACGTCACCGAAACATGGGCCACCCACTACCAAGACTGGGACCTAGTGGTACCAGGTATAAGATATTGTGCAGAGATAGGGTAAATGGGAAGGGTGGGGTGGTGGCACTGTATGTGAGAGAAGGACTGAAGTGTGTGTTTGTGAGGAGGGTGAGAGGGTAGTACTGAGTCATTAAGGATGCAAATCCAGGATTCCAAGAATAGGACTCTAAAGAGCTCAGGCTGGTGCAAGGCGTCAAGAAGGGGAAGAAGGAATTATTCAGGTAAATCAGGGAGAAAAGGAGTTGTAGGGACAAAATAGTAAGGATTAGGAGGGATGGGGTGGGTGGAAACAGGGGCAGAGCTGGCAGAAGCATTTAATGAATACTTCTGCTCAGTGTTTACTAAGGAGAAAGGAGGGGTGCTACCAAGGGGGGGTGGGAGGTCAGTCTTGGGAGGGAGGTGGTAACAGATGGGGGAATCACAGAGGGAAGGGTACTGGAGGGCCTGAGGGCACTGAGGGTAGACAAGGCACCAGGGCCAAATGGCATTCACCCCAGGGTACTGAGAGAACTGGCAGAAATCCTGGCGGGCCCTTGGCAGACCTGTTCAATGCTTTCCTGGTCTCAGGAAGTGTACCTCAGGACTGGAGGATGGCTCATGTGGTACCCCTACATAAGAGCTGTCCCAAAGATGAACCAGAAAACTACAGACCAGTAAGCCTCACATCCATCTTGGGAAAACTAATGGAGACAATCCTGAAGGAGAGGCTGGTGTCTCTTCTGGGACCAATGGGCTGCAGGACAATAGGCAGCATGGGTTTGTCACAGACAGATCCTGTCAGAACAACCTAGTGGATTACTACGACTGGGTAACTAAACAGTTGGACAAGAGCTGTGCAGTGGATGTCCTGTTTCTGGACTTCAGTAAGGCATTCAACTTGGTGCTGCATGAGAGGCTGGGTAGTAAACTGGCAGGTACAGGTGTAGGGGTGAAAATGTTGGTATGGGTAGTAAACTGGTTACAGGGAAGGCAGCAGAGGGTGGTGGTTGGAGGGGAGCTCTCATCTCCAAAGACAGTGACAAGCAGAATACCACAGGGCTCAGTGCTGGGACCAGTGTTGTTTGGGTTGTTAATATCAGACAACTCAATGGGCATCAAGAGTAAGATCAGTTTGTTTGCAGATGGCACCAAGATGGGAGTACTAGTGGATGACCTAGGAGAGTGGCATGGGTTGCAGGATGATCTGTCCAAATTGAAGACCTGGTTGGACACCTGGCAGTTGGGGCTTAATGCCAAAAAGTGCAAGGTGCTACATTTTGGGGCAAAAAACCCAAGAAGGAGCTACCATCTGTGGGGGGAGTTTAGCTAGCCATGACAGAGGAGGAGGAGAAGGATCTGGGGGTGATTATAATGGGCTCAATGAACAACTCAGCACAATGTAGGGAGGCAGCTGCAAAGGCCAACAAAATGCTGGGTTGTATTGCCAGGGATATATCTTCAAGGAGAGGGGAGGGAAGCTGAGCCTGCCATTGTATAGGTCACTGGTTAGGCCACACCTAGAGTACTGCGTGCAGTACTGGCGCCCATACCTGAGGAGGGACATTAAATTACTGGAGGGGGTGCAGTGTAGGGCAACAAAGATGATCCAGGGACTAGGGGACATACCCTGCGTGAGCAGGCTGAGGGAGTTGAACATGTACTCACAGGAGAAGAGGAGAGAAGAAGAGATATGATTGAAACCTTCAAGTACATGACAGGCATGGAGGGACTATTCAAGTTAAGGGGGGGTAGGGACACTCGAGGTCACGATCTCAGATTGGAGGGGAGAAGGTTCAGGAGGGAAATGAGAAGACACTTTTTAAGGAGAGAGTGGTGTATGAGTGAACGCATTGCCTGCAGAAGTGGTATCCTGTAGAACAGTGGACTGCTTCAAAAGGGGATGGGACAGGGTAAGAGGGAGGGTCGGGGGGAGGGAGAGGCAGCTACAGTATAAGGGTTGCTAGCTGCTCAGTCGAGCAGACTCGCTAGACCATAGGGCCTTTATCGGCTGGCAAATTCACATGTTCGTATGTTCACGAGGCATGATGTGTAACCAAGGGGCTTATGCTCCTACGGTTAGATTACTGAAGGTAGTCCAACCTCTGCAGTGCCTTAAAACCATTATTAAATTAGCATGTCTTCATTTCTTTAAATAAATGTTTTCAAAATTAAAATTCTAAGTGTGGCATTTTATAAGGGTTTCCTTTAATCCAGATATTTTAGAATGCTGTCAGCCAATCAGAATGGTCCATTTCCAGCCATTGTTTCATTATTAATTTTAACATGGAATAGATGCCAACTTTTCACCAGTGTTTATGGACAATGTACTATTTCTGGCCTCCTATCGCACTGCATTGTTTAGTAAACATTAGCCAGTAACATTTGGCTTTGGGGTTTATCAAGCATGAGCCATAAATAAAATTCTTTGAACAAAATCCTGACCTTTTCACATTTACTGTTTAGATAAAGTATCAGCTGACCCGAACAACATTCCCTGTAATCCTAGAACAGCTGCTATTGGCTGATTAGAGGCCCACATCTCAAAACCAAAGCAAACATGAAGCTGCAAGAGAGCAATGCTTTGTAGAACTGGAATACTGCCAGTTAATGTTAGATAGCAAAAGTACACTGGAGTTATGTTAATGCAGTAGTCAAATCTCAGAATAGAAACCTCTCCTAATGTAATTGACAAAGGAATGTTTTTAATTGGAAATGGTTTAAATCAGTAAACCATTTCAATATATCAGTTTCACTTTCTAGCAGATTATTCATACTTGCCTTGTGCAAAACTTAGTTACACCACCACCACCAAAAATATGAATTTCAGAACCTTCTATTTTGTTATTACTGAAGATATTTTAACTTAAATAATCTTTTCCCTTAGTCTTCATTAGTTCATGATACTAATACCAGTCCTGTGGTCATAAGCCTCTGCTCTTGACATCATAACTTGTTGTCATGAAATAATTCTGAATTCACAAGGGTGGGATTATGACTTTAGGGCAGAAATAACATTGTATTTTCATTTGTAAAGTCTATTTAGTGCAAAAGAAAGGTCTTTGAGCAGATGCTCATTTTAAATTACATCCAGGCATGAAACAGCCCAACCACCATAAAATTTTACAGTACAGTACAATAAATATAGAATAATACATGGGTGGGTGTGTGTGTAACAAGAATTTTCCATACATCCGAGGTGTGAGATGCTACATTTTTTTTCCAATTGTTTAACCAGGAGAGACACACTAAGCTGAAAGTTTGTTTACAGGTGCGACCTGGGAGCACAGGGAATTTATGTGACTTGCTCAGGGTCACACAATATGCAAGTGGGGGCTGTGGGATTCAAACCCAGGTCTCCAGATTTGCAGCTCAGAGTCTTAAACCACTGTGCTATACTGCCTCCCCATAAACCCCAAAGGCAAAGACCGAGGAGTTTATAAAAGCATCTCACACCCAGGGTGTGTGTAAAATTCTGGTTTTGCACATACACACATACATATACACACACACACACACACACACACACACACACACACACACACACACATTATTTTATTTAATTACTGGTCATAATTTTTTTTTTCTTTGAGCACACTTGAGTAGGTTAATGTAGCCCTTCTGTAAGAGGCAGACACACACACACACACACACAAAACTGCCAGTCACTCCCTTGCAGTAGGAGCATTCCTTTGTTTTTTGTTGATTTCTGTGCTGTGTTTTGTTGTTGTTTTTTTTTTAATTACAGTGCGACAGCAATAATTTAATTAGGTGGTAAGTTGTGGTCCTTTGCCTATGGAGCTGCTGTGTGCAGAAGCCCTGTTCGAGGAGTACGAATGGCAGGATCAACTTTTGAGGTTGTGAAGGCAGGACGAAAGAGATCAACATTAAAAAATATGTAAAAAGTTACTTATCTTGAGTTGTGAGGTGAGGGATGAGCATGGGTGCTTGGTCACTGAGCAGTAAAGCAGCCATGTTGGATAAAATGTTTGACCAACCCACCCATGGACTAAGCTTCAGTGAGGTTTCAGAGCAGAACTTGATTGACACGTACTGATTAAACCACCTGGTTGTAACACAGAATATCAACCGGGCAGTTGTAATGCAAAATAAAGCAAGTAAAAGTTATCCGGTAATAAAAATTATGACTGGTAATTAATACTATACTTGTACATCTGTACATCATAATGAAACAAAAAACACATGCACACCTACTAGGGGCAACACTCTTCAAAGTTGTGATATCATCTTAGAAACCTGGCTTCACTCCATTCTTTGTCAGTTACTTCGAATGTTCAGTCATACTGTAAGTCTTTCAGAGCTCTACAGAACCTAACTGCAGTGTGCCAGGTTAAATTTATACATTTCTCAAAAGATATAGAAAATCACAGCCCTACCTTACAGTAACGCGTAGACAGCATTGAATGCTCCATTATGCCTTGTGTGATTCAACAATTCATAATATCTACAACTTCTCCCATATACTTTCTGCAATGGCAGCTTCAACACTGAGCTCTCTTCAGAGTAAAAGTACAATGCACCAAGCATTATGTGCCTGAAATAGGTAGCATTAACTTGCCTGGTAAGAATTTTAAAAAATACAATTAAATCTCAATTGCAGAATATTCTCTACAGCTCAAAAGACTAGGGTGTGTGCCCCAGTGACAATAGTGGAACTAACAAAAAAAGAAATTAAGGTAACTTTGATAGAATTTCTTCTTTCTGTGCTACTCCATACTGTCATGGGGTAAGCAGTTACAGCTGGGATTTAATAAGTGGCACCCACAAACTGTATTTGGGAAGCAGAAAATATTCATCCAATTTAGCAGCCTGTCACTTTATATCCACTTGAAGCACCTTATGTCCAAAGGCTGCATCAGTGGAGCTTTGATGTCCAGTCTATAATTTTTTGTTATACATGAGGGAGTGCTCCCCACAAATTGGTGCACTCCCTTACTCTCCAGTGGAGGCACTCTTATTCTGTGACGAGTGTCTCTTGCACAGTTGCCCTTGAAATGGGTATGTTTTGGGAAGTTTTAATTTTTATTTTTAATTTTAACATGTTATTAATCAGGTTGCTGTTCTCATACCCTAAAAAGGCTCGTGAGACCACTCTTACAACCATAAGTGTGGTCTCAGCAGTGGTATTAACATATAAGGGTGTACAAGGAAGACCTGCCTTGCACGTGTTAGAAACTGAGGTGTCTGTCTTTTCTGTCCAAGACACTGATTCCAACTAACTTGGCTCAGCCCCCGGAGTGCAGAGACCAGTACAAGCAAGGTCTTCACCAGAAGACATATGAGGAGAGACTAAAGCAGCTTAATATGTGTACGCTTGAGGAAAGGAGGGAGAGGGGGGACATGATGGAAACTTTCAAGTATCTCAAGGGAATTAACAAGGTACAAGAGGGTAGTATCTTTCAGAAGAAGAGATGTGCAAGAACAAGGGGGCACAATTTTAAGATAGAGGGGGGATGGCTCAGAGGTGATGTTAGAAAGTATTTTTTAACAGAGAGAGTTGAGGATGCATGCAACAGTCTTCCTGAGGAGGTTGTGGAGTCAGGAACAGTGGGAGAATTCAAGAATGCATTGGACAGGCATAAGGCAATTCTAGTGGGGGGAAGGAGGAAGTAAGCTGTTGATTAACTAGAATCTGTAGCTTATCCATCAGGAAGGAAAGTGAGCAGACTGGGTGGGCCAAGCGGTCCTTATCTGCTGTCAAATTCTATGTTTCTATGTTCCATAAGTTAGCCAGACCCATTAAAACATAACACAAGAAATCCCCAACTAGGAGTACACTCAAGAGGTGGGGTAAGGACTGATGTGCAATACAAGCACTGTGAGTAGTTTGGCCAAAGACAAAATCTTCATTTAGATTGCAAACACCAGACCATATACATGGTATTTATTAAGAGACTCTACAGTTAATGGAGTGGCAGATATTCAGGCTAACATTTCAAATACCAACAACAGTACAAACAAACGCTGGTCAGAGCCACAATGGCTGCTAATACATTCACTTGATAAGGATGTTTCATGGCCTTGTGAGTAAAGATGAATTGCCGTAGTCATCTGTGTGTGTAAATAGTTTGCTAATGGTAGATCATTTATCTGGCTGATCCTGTGTTTTCCATGTGTTGAAAATGCAAATGGTGAGCGTGTGTTATACTATATGTGGAAGGAGAGGGAGCTCAGCACCAAGGCCTTCAAGTAATGGTGCAGTAGTAGCACTGAATTAGTCAAAGAATTTTTAAGGAATTTTAAAAATCCCTATTGAATATTGTGAAAGCTTTAGTTAGGGATTTTGTTTTGTTTGTTAGTGTGTTCACTGCTACCCAGAGAGAGTTGTCTCATCTGATAGTGTAGTTGAAAATCTACCAGATGGCATTTAAGTACTGTAATAGGAACTGGCCTCTTTCTGTAGGTATAACAAAAATAATTTTAGAGGATTGTTTTCCCAAAATTTTGTCAAGGATAAATAGGGAATCTCACAAAATTGCTTGACAAATTTGGCACTACTACTATAGGAGGAATGGTGCAGGTAGGAGAGAGATGTGTACACTGGGGACTGTGGGCCAACCTGGAAAGATAAGAACCTATACCAAGGTGATGACCTGTTTTCATCCAGGAGGCAACCACAGTCTTCAGTGGATGATTCAAATGTTATTTCTATGGGCATTTAATGCAGCTTAGTGGAGGTGACAGAAGAAATATGGGAGGCAGAAAGTGTGCCACTACAAGCTGAGATAGAGAGTAGGGAGATCCCAAAGAGAGACAGTCCCACTAGGATGCAAGTTATTCAAGGAAGCAGAGGATTAGCAAAGGAAGAAGGGAGAAATGAGCAATCAAAGGAGAAGGGTGTGGAAGGGGGAACAGTTGGAAGAAGGAGAAAGCAGCAAGAAGAGAGGTGAAGGCTGTCAAAATAGTTCAAGGTCTACATCAGAAGCCCCTATGAGGAGAGACTGAAAGAGTTCAATATGTAACCCTGGAGGAGAGGAGGGAGAATGGGGCTGTCATGGAGACCTTCAAAATACCTCTTTCGGGTTAATAAGGTACAGGAGGGAGATATTTTTCAGAGAAAAAGGTGCTGTAGAACAAGGGGTCTTGATATGAAGCTGCAAGGATGTAGATTCAGGAGAGATGTGAGGAAGTACTTCTTCAAAGAAAGGGTGATGGATTCCTGGAACAGCCTTCCATGGGAGGCAGGGGGGGGTGAAACCAGTGGTGGGTTTCTAAAATGCCTGGGACAGGCACAAAGGAATCCTAGGAGGAAGGAGTTGGGTGGAAGAAACAATGCTGTGGGACAAGTTGGGTCTGCAGCAAAAGTGATCATAATTAAAAATGGGCAGACTAGATGGGCCCAACGGTCATTATCTGCCATCAGTTTCTATGTTTATGTAATACCCCCTTTGTGAGATTACTAGTTCTAGTCAGCCTTCCCTGGGTTTTTGTGGCCTAATTCAGTCCAGTAGAAAAAAGGGTTAATTCTTCTCAGCACCCTGGTGAAGCCTCCCGGGGGTCGGGATGTCACCATCAGTGCCCATCAGTTTAGGTGGGAGGGGGAGTTCAAGTTGAAGAAGTGAGCGGTGAAGGAGTGAGAGTGAGTCAGGACTGGGAAAAAGGACATAAAAACAGCTTGATAGCCTGATATTTAGTAGCTTTTTGGACTTCTTGTAGCTCATAATAACATATAATTCTTCCTTTCTGGCTACGTCTTGGGAAAATATCTGGTATAACTATTGCTGCTCTTGGATATAACTGTTGCTACTACTTTTGCTATTATTCCAGAATCATTAAATGATTCATTATGTCTCAGGAAAACAACTGGCCTAACTGTCGCTGCTATTAGATAAAACTGTTGCTGCTATTTTTGCTATTTTTGTGAATATTTTTGTGTGCTGCTAACCCAGCCAATTCTCCTGAGCTATATTATTTATTGACTGTTATATTAACAATTATATATTATAAATTCTTAATAGCACCGTGGTCACCTTTGTAACACTGTTATGCACACAGGGTTTTAGCTTCAGAAATATTTTCCTTAGAAAGTACTTATTAAAAGTCAAAATAAACAAGATATTACCTGATAAAATCTTAACCAATAAAAATGGTGATTACAAGAAGTGGCTTGGTTTACACACCTTCTTAGGAGAAACAGACAGTGCAGAGTTGCTCAAGGAAAGATTAAAATGAAAAAGGAAAGAAAAAGGAAACTGAAGCTGAAAACACCCATTTTAAAGTTAAAGATATTGATATAGATAAGAACTAAACTAAAATAACAGCTTTAATGAAAATAACCCATTCTAATACATCAACAACACAATGTAAAGATGCTAATTATGCAGGATATCATACGTTTGAAGATAACATTCTAGATTTTAATAACAGTTTACAGTTGTATGTAGAAGTAGCTATGGATACAGCCCTCATAGCACAAGAATATTTACAAAATGTTTCTCTAGACTCCTTTGATCTATCCCCTAGTTATTTTAATGATTTAATAAAGATAATTGAAGAAAATCATACTGAGAATGGATTGGATGAGTCCATAAATGCCCTGGAGGAGAAACTCCAAATCTAATGGAAAATAAAAGCATAACCTCTCCTCCATCATTTCTTTAAACAGTCAGAAATATAGGGAACAAAATCAAGACAAGAATTTGGAACAAGCAGAAAATAATGATGCTCATATAAAAATGGATACCCTTCCTCAAGTTATCCAAGATTTAGATGCAACCATAATTGAACTTAAACAATTAGTTAACAGCCAGAAGGATACAAATAGGCTAAGTTTGAACTATTCTAAAACTCAGATTCCTTTGTCAGCCTCACCCAGATTTTCCACACAATCTATTGAAACTGTTTCAGAAAATACTCCATATCAACCAATGCAAGTGGAAAGGAAAAATTAATCCTTTAACTATAATAAAGAATGTTTTACAGGGAAAAGGAACTTTGATGCATCCATGTCAATTTCTAAACAGATGATAGAAATGATCAAAAATCCATATTTTTCAAATATTGTTATCTTAGAAAATCTGTGGGTTTTAAAGGAAGAATTAAGTAGTCTAAGAGCAAGTACCTTTTATAACAGAGTGTTAATCGAACACCTTATAAAAGATCATAATGTAGAAACAGATACAGTTTACCAAGAAGATCAGAATAATATGATGTACAAAAACCAGGAGTATGTGGAGAAAAAAAATAAAGCAATTCAAGTTCAACTTCCCCCTCCTTATCAAAAAGGGGTAGATGAGATTGGAGAACTAGCAAAAATAGCAGATTCATTCAAAAAAGATGTGAAAGTACAGAAAGGAGAAAAGAGAAGAAAAATCAAAAATCAAAAAGAGAGAAGGTTAATATGAAAACAAATGTTATTAAAAAAAACCAATAACAAACAATAGTGACAATTCCAAAAAAACAACGAAGTAGTCAGCGGGTAATGGTAGAAGAAATAAGTAAAGTTGAAACATGTAACAAGCAAGTGAAACCAATTACACCAAGGTTAGCAGATGATGCCAAGATGGAAGGGCACTGGAAAAAGGTTTTTAAAGACAAAAAGAAAGCTAACTGTTGTTTGAGAGGGAATGCCAAGGGTGCCCATTTAACCAATCCAGCACAAACTCCAGAACAAAAAGGTAATGAAGGGACAACAGAGTCTAATAAAACCAATGAAAATAAGGAATTCAACTTGGAGCAAGAATACATTATTGAAATATATGGTATAGAGAGATTATTTCAGGAAACTACTAAGAAATTGATGATTTCAATATGACAATTAGTTCATGTGGACCAGACTAAAGAAGGGAAATACTATGTAATGAGACCCCCAACCTTGGATATACAAGATTGTCTCTTGTTCTAGTGTGAAAATTAGATGTTGGCATCTAAAGTAAGGGACATGGAAGAAACTTTAAAATTAAAAGGACGCAGCGCCTTGTCTTTGTTTTTTTACAATATGTGTGTGTATATATATATATAAAAGACCTCCTTATCTGGTTCCAAAAATTCAAGAAGGTATGGGAATACCTCAAATACAAAATATTTAAAAAGTTCATACACAGGATTTAGATTTCACATGGAAAAATAGAGTACTTAAAGCTACAGAGTACTATAACACAACTATTGTTAAAGATTGGGAAAATAAAACCCTCTCACTTTTTGGTTGGGAATGTAAAAAAAAAACTGTCTTTAAATGCCTTAAAGGGCAAAATAGCAACCTTACTCTTGTGTGCTCTTAACATGAACATTGCTAAAAATGCTATTGACCACATTAAAGTCAAGCCTGGAGAGAATAACTCACCACAAATAGATATCAGATTTAATTCCTCAAAGTTGACAGCTTTGCTGTTGAAAGCAGCTCCTATGCTAGATTCTCAATGCATATACTTAACAGATCTAAGATCAATATGTTCAGTAGAACACAGATCCTTACATAATCATGTAGTACATGAGAACCAAAACGTCTCTGAACCTCTTCAACAATTAAGAGAGGACTGACAAATAGGTATACAATACAATCAAGCTGATTATAAAAAAAAATTGTACTTGATATAATGGAACATAAAGGGCCTAGCTAATAAATTAGTGGAGGAGGAATGCAAATTGTTTTTGAATAAATATGATATTAAATGTCTACAAGAAACCTGGACATTAGGTGAATACCCACCACTGGTACCAGGTTACTAGGGACATATGATTCCAGCTTATAAAAATAATAAAAATGACAGGTCTGATAATTTATGTAAAGGTATCCCTGTATTTGAATATGCCACCTACTGAATGTGCAATGAACCAAATTCAACCAGTGAGACTGACCAAAAACAACCTGGACTTAATCATAGTGAATACTTACCTACCTCCACCAATGAAATGGGGGAAGATAATACTTTGTTAGAACAACTTAAACTATAATTAGAAAATACAATTCATAAACATAGAAATCAGTCTATGATCAGCATTGGGGATTTTTTTTTGTATAATCTTTTTATTGTTTTCTTTTATGTGTCAACAGACACACAGTACACAAACAGACAATCATACATGTATGTTGCGATTAATAGTTACAGCAGATGCACAACAATAACAAACACACAGATATAAATAGATGCACTTTCATACAATTATTCCTACATCCAACAATCCTACTCCATACAATTAATTCCCAGGAGCTCATTTAGAAAGTTGAAGGGAAGAGCGAGACAAGCAAACTTCTAAGTTAATTATCAGATCTATATACTACAGTCACCAGCACCCATTTTTCTCAAATATACCCATCCTCAGGCACGCTGGGGGGGGGGACACCCATCCAGTCAGCCCAAATCTTCCTAGACCAGTCCCTCACATAGGGTGGTCATCTCTTGCATTTCAAGTGTAGAAAGAAATGGCACCCATTCACCATAAAATGCCTCTGATCTGTTTTCCAGTATCAAAGATAGCTGTTCCAGTGCCAAATTTTGCAGTATTAGCTGGCGCCACTGCTGGGTGGTGGGTACAACATTGTTAACCCATGTATTCTGGATACAATGCCTGGCCATCACCATAAGAATCCTGATCCAATGCAGCATTGCCTCCCAATCCTCCACCCCCCTCTGCATTCAAACCAAATAGCCCTTTGATAGGGTCCAACTGGATGGGAGTTCCCGCCATCAGCTCCACCTCTTTAAATACCTTTCCCCAAAAAGATTTCAGAACCGGACAACCCCAAAAATAGTGCATATATGTCCCCATCTCTCTCTTACACCTCCCACACAACAGGGAGACAGATGAATAGGCTCTGTGCACCACTGCTGGAGGATAATATAACCTGTGCAGAAACTTAAAATATGCTTCTTTAAACTTGTTACAGATCAGCAAGCCCATATGTCCCGACAGTAACTTTTGCCAATTCTCTGCAAAAATTTCCCTCCCCAGATTTCTACTACACTGTTGCTTTACTTTCTGAGTATAGTCCAGCTATCCCTGTTTCCCAATATTTGCAGCTTTCCCAATAAACCCCTTGGGGTCCCTCTGAGCTCCCAATATCACTAGTTCTACCGAGTCCCACCCCTGTCCCCCTGGCTCCCCTCTCTCTCCATCCTACCCATGAACGCTTCCACCTGGAGGTATCGAAACACCTGCTGCCCCTGAAAACTCAGATTCTTTTTAATGTCCTCTAATGGAAGCAACAACCCCCTTCCAATCATACTACCCATACATTTTATCCCCCTCTTCTCCCACTCCCTGAATCCCCTATCCTCTAAAGCATTGGGGATTTTAATGCTAAAATTTCAAAGACACCAGATATGCTTACTATGCAAACTGAATTTTTAGAGGGAATGAATATAAAAAATCCTCAAATTAGCTACAACTGAGAAACAAAGGATAAGATAACTAATAGTAGGGGGAATGTTTTAAATCAAATGATGTCCAAACTCAATCTGTGTCTTGTTATTGGCAGAATCAAATGAGATGTTGGGGGAGAATATACTTTTTTGGGACTGAATGGGTCCTCGACAATAGATTTGCTTTGGATAAACTATGACACAGCAAAAATTCAATATGATCTACAGGTTTCTGTCCACTCAGAATCTATGCATTTTCCTGTATTAGTTACTTGGCAATTAGAAAATGTAGGAAACCTGCTTAATCCTGGCATTTTTTAAACTGCCCATAGAAATTATAAAGTTGTGCAGGATTAAATGGACAATAGACTCAATTAATTTGTTTACTGAAATATTGAATTGTGATTATGTAAATTCACTGAAATTAAAAATGATGGAGGCAAGCAATAGTATACTAACAATAAAGACCTGGGAGGAACTAGCTCTCTATATAGGACCCTTCTTTAACAAAACTTATGTGAACTCAAATAATGCAGAGATGTGGTTCAATGGGAAGTGCAAAAAAGCATATCAACCTGCTAATTGTGAAATGTAGAAGTAATCCAAATTTAAGTAATAAAAAATTATTAAACTTAGAAAGGAAGAAACAAAGATATAGAAGCAGAGAAGAAAAAATATTGTAATAAAATATGGGATAAACTTAAGAAAGCAGTACAGAAAAAAAGATACAAAACAGTTTTGTCTGTTAGTAAGTAAAGGCTTTGAACAACACACAGATAAGATTGATGCAGCTATCATTCCCTCAAAATGGGAAAACCATTTTAGACAACCATATTTTTCAAAAGAAGAACAAGAGTAGAATTTAACTAAGTCAAAAATAATATACTATCCAAAACTTATTTATATTCAATATATGGAAATTAAAGAGGCAATCAATAATACATCTTTAAATAAAGCCCCAGGACCAGATAACATTCTTGTTGAAATACACAAATATTTCCAAGATTGGTGGCTGCCACTGTTGCACTTTCTATTTAACTATGTCTCTCAGTAAAATACATTTCCTAACACATGGGTGGACAATATAGTATTGCCCTATTTTTAAAAAGGGGGGTGTACACTATCCTAGCATGTACAGGCCTATTAGCCTGCTTGACACCTCACAAAAAATACATACTAGAATTTTGTTAAATCTTTTACAACATTTTGTGGAGGGGAGAAATTTACCAAGTGTAATACAAAATGGCTTTCAGGCTGGCCGTGCTATGACACACCATTGTTATGCCTTGAAACATCTAATTTGAAAGTACACAGTCACAATAAACAAAATTATATTACTGCTCTGTTGACTTGAAGGCAGCGTCTGACTTGGTAAGTCGAGTCTTATTATGGGAAAAGTTGGCCCAAAATGATATACCTGTAGATAATTTGCTTCTACATACAATTAGAAATTTATATCAGCGTACTTGGTTAAAACTCAGGTCGTTCCTGAAAATAGGCATAATACTTGTCTAGTGTACTTACCCGCTTAACAAAAGCTAAATAAATAAATAAATAAATACAAAAAAGTCTGATATAACCAGTATGGTAATTTGACTTCATCTATTGACACAAATTTAGGAGTTCAGCAAAGTTGCTTGCTTGCCCCACTTCTATTTAACCTCTACATAAATTCAATTTTAAGCTATTTAGAGCATTGTGAGTTTCACACCCCTTCTATACTTAATAAAAAGATCCCATGCCTCACGTATGCAGATGACATAGTTCTGATTTCAATGTGAAAATTGGGTCTACAAAGAAAGCTGATTTATTTTGCAGATCAATGTAAGAAAAATAAATTAATAATCAGCAGAAGTAAGACAAATATGGTCATTTTTGGTAATACAAATTTAAACTTTCCCAGCCTTTATCTTGATGGTAAGAAAATTGACACACTGAAGGAATATGATTATTTTGAGGTCAGATTTAATCAAACAACCACATGGACTGCACATATTGCAATAAAGAGCTAAACATTAATAAATGCATTTAACATCTTTAGGAGATTCAAAACTAAATATGGTGAAGTACTGTAAAAGTATTCCTCAGAGTGATGAATACAAAAATTAAAATGAGCATATTGTATGCAGCAGAAATTTGGGAACTGCCAGCCTTATAACACTGGAAAAGATTATTAACAAAATGTATAGGTACATATTGAAAGTACCCCAATCAGTGCCTGCAGAGGTTCTTAGACAAGAACTAGAACAGACCTCATTAAGTAATATGGCTTGTATGATTAATATAAAATTCATACTTAAATTGTTTCTTCTACCTGACACCCGATTACCAAGAATGTGTCTCGAGGAAGAGAAAATATATAATTTGGAAAGTTTCCTTTCTCCAACAATTGAAATCTATAAGAGGCATAGTGTTTCCATCTGGTTTAGGACACCTACTGTATGAGATATATTTTAGACCTTTCCCAAATATAATACATCAGCTTAAAATTAAACTTGAAGATATAACAATAACACAAGATAAGAAAAGGATAGGAGAACTAGTAAATTTGAGATGCTACAAATGACTAAAGTAGGTGAAAAGGACGGAAACATACCTCTATATACTAATAAACCCTGAAGAATGTACCTCAGTGGTAGGAAAAGGATGGAATCACTTGTGAAAGAAAGAATTGTTGAGTACCTAGAGGCCAGCGGGGCACAGGACCCAAAGCAGCATGGATTACAGCAGGAAGGTCATGTCAGATGAATCTAATAGATTTCTTTGACTGGGTGACCAAAGTAATAGACCAGGGAGGGGCTGTGGATATGGCTTACCTAGACTTTAGCAAGGCATTTGACACAGTCCCGCACAAAAGATTAATAATCAAGTTAGCCAGCCTGGGAGTGGGTCCCAGGGTGGTAGCCTGGGTAGCACACTGGCTACAAAACAGGACACAGAAGGTAATAGTGAATGGAACACATTCTGAAGAAAGGGGGATCACTAGTGGAGTACCTCAGGGCTCAGTATTGGGTCCAGTCCTCTTTAACATTTTTATAGGCGACATTGCAGAGGGTCTGGAGGGAAAGGTATGCCTCTTTGCAGACGATACAAAGATCTGTAATAGAGTTGATACACAAGGTGGGTAGAAAGGATGAGAAGGGACTTGGCAAGGTTGGAGAACTGGTCAGACATATGGCAGCTTAGATTCAATGCAAAGAAGTGCAAAGTAATGCACCTGGGAAACAAAAACCCAGAAGAAGAGTACACAATAGCAGGGGAGGTACTAACAACAACAAAAATGGAAAGGGACCTGGGGGTAGTCATATCAGATGATCTAAAAGTTGGTAAGCAATGTGAGAAGTCAGTAAGGAGGGCCGGGGGATACTGGGATGCATAGGAAGGGGCGTCACTAGTAGAAAAAGGGAAGTGGTTATCCCTCTGTACAAACAGTTGGTGAGACCCCATCTGGAGGACTGTGTGCAGTTTTGGAGACCTCATCTATGCAAGGACATAGACTGGATGGAAGCAGTCCAGAGGAGGGCAACTAAAATGGTGCAAGGTCTGCATCAGAAACCATATGAAGCGAGACTGAGAGAGCTTAATATGTATACCCTTGATGAAAGGAGGGACGGGGGGACATGATAGAAACATTCAAGTACCTGAAGGGAATCAACAAAGTCCAGGAGGGTAGCATCTTTCAGAAAAAGAGATGTGTAAGAACAAGGGGGCACAATTTAAAGATAGAGGGGGGATGGCTCAGGGGTAATGTGAGGAATTTTTTTTTCATGGAGAGAGTTGTGTATGTATGGAACTGCCTTCCGGTGGAGGTTGTTGGGTCTAAAACAGTGGGGGAATTCAAACATGCATGGGACAGACATAAGACAATTGTATTGGGGGTGGCAGGAAGTAGGCTGTTGGTTAACTAGAATCTGCAGCTTATCCAGTAGGTATGGAAATGGGCAGACTGGGTGGGCCAAGTGGTCCTTATTTGCCATCAAAGTCTATGTTTCTATGTTTCCGGATGGAACTATATCAAGCTAACGATATACTGTACATTTCAGACACAAAAGAAACAAGGTTAGTTCCTCTTTCTATAATTGCAATACTGGAACAGAAGATGATCTGATCAATGTGATTCTTCTCTAACCCATATACACAAAGCAGAGAAAGTACTGGATCAATTCTGGCCACCATTAGCCTTCCCTCTGATCAAATAATTACTTTGTTTAATATCAATAACTGTGAGATACTTAAAAGATTGTGTAAATGTCTTAAAGCAATAAGACTGTAACAAAAAATATATTAAGAAATCTAATAATGATCTGCTTTTATGTAACCCAGACTAGTAAATGTTTGTTTTTAAATGATTGTGTGACTGCATTAATTGGCATTAACCTTTAAAATTGTTGTCATGTACATGATGGACTTATTTTAAATGTTTCAACTTGTAATGATATTTTACTGATCAGGAATAAATTAAACTAGAACTTGAAACTTGAGTCAGGGCTGGGGACTCGATTGCCTGCTCCAACCCCCATTCAGTGGCACTTGGGGGGCGGGGCACAGAGAAAGAAGTTGGAGCCAGTAGCCACAAGCTGCATAATATCTTGGAGGGCAGCTAAAGTCAAGGGGGGAGCCAGCATCTGCAAGTTGCAGAGTACCCTACCAACCTGTCCTGATTTGTGCAGGGATCCTGTGGACAAGAATTTGTCAGGGAGTGTAGTGTCCAGACAGTGAGCTGATTTGGAGCTCTGCAGGTTGTGTCCCCCTTCCCAATTCAGGGACAGTTGTTGCCAGTCCTGGAAAAGAATGCAGGGGTCATGAAGGAACCTGCAAATCCCCAAGCCGTGAGGATAGCATGTTCTTTTTTTTTTTTTGCTATTTAATAAACTTGATTGAAAATTTCCAAATATCATACACATACAATAGAAAACATAATGGCATTGAGTGTGTCAATATATCCTGTATTAATTCCTCCTCTCCCACCCCCTCCCGTATCTCCCCCACTATGCCTCCTGTAAAGTCAGTACTTGTGATTATTATATCCCCCTGATGCTACAACGCTACCCTTCCTCCCACCAAATCAATTGAGTCAGAAGGGGTGAAGTTAATGTTTAACTTCTTACCATACTGCAGAACATTTTGTAAGTATTCTGATATAAATAATACAAAGCTATTTAGTTTTGAAAGATACGGGAGATGGGAAAATTAGCCTTCATAATATTCCTATCATCTACTAGCTAAGACTTGTATGAACTGCTCCCATCTCTTGTTGAAAACTTCCACTGAATGAAACTGAATGGCTATTGCCTTTTCCGTATTTAGGGCTATATGAAGTTGTTGTATCCATTCTTTAAATGAGGGTGAAATTTCTTTCATCCAGTGTTTCATAATAAGGAGCAGTGCTACAGCTGAAATAATGGTCACAAAATATTTATGTGGTTGTGAGATAACCGCTGAGAGGATACCAAGTGCACATATTTCTAAAGTAAAGTAGTTATTCCCTCCGAAAAGTGGGTCAAAAAAATTCTTAATTTGTTGCCAAAAACTCTGAATTATTGGGCAGGTCCAAATCATATGTCTAAGAGAACCTATTTCCTGGTGACACCTCTGACAGGCCAGACTCTGAGTCTTACCTATGTAGTGTAATTTAAGTGGGGTATAATATAAATTATGGAGGACATTAAATCTAATCAGGTGCAACCTGTCTTGTTTAATAAATCTATAGACATTATGCCATATAGATTCCCATGTGACAGGGTCATATAGGAGGTCCACTGCATGTTGCCAATAATAGGCAATCGTCGAGTGAACTGACCCAACCTTGGTAACTAAATGATGGTATAAGTGTGAGATTGGTTTGGGAAAAGTTGCAGACTTTTGTAAGTCTGAGAATAAAATAGATGCCTGAGACAACCAGGGGGCCGGTCCAAGGGCAGTGCATACACATTGCTTATTCTGCAAATATTTAAAAATTGGAAATGTTGTCGAAGATCTTTTGTAGTAATAAAAGTATTTTCTTTAAGTCAGATACAGTGGTTACACTTAAGTCCTTCCAAAATGACTGAGTGATAAACCTTATTTCCTATCAGTAAATTCCGGTTATAAAAAAGTGGCTGATTTGCATCATGCTTAACATCCATTTTAAAATAATGACATAGTTGGTTTTGTGCATTCATTGCCCAAACTATCGGTGTGTATTTCCAGTTCTGGGGTACGTTACTACAGGGAGTATAGAGTTGTGATGGTAAGGATATATTGTGTGAGTGAGCTATACATCTTTCTATTCTAAGCCAAGGGTCATTTACCAGGGAGTCTAACCACCAGAGATAATTATACCCATGGAAGGCGATATAGTACAGAAACAGATGGGGGATATTAAGGCCCCCCTTCTCCCTTTGTCTCATCAACTTGATTATAGCCCTCCTGGGCCTTTTATTCAGCCATAAAAATAACGACCAGATAGCACTGATCTTGTTGAACCATGCTAGAGAGAGGGCAGTATGCAACATAGAAAGTGGGTACATAAGCCTTGGGAAATTACAATCTTTAGAATATTAACCCTCCCCCAGAAAGATAATGGCAGGCACTGCCATCTTGTCAGATCCTGTTGTATCTGAGATACCACAGGGTCTAAATTAAGGGCTTTTAGTTTACCAAAGTCCTGCGCAAGTTCATTTCCCAAAAAGGTGACTGAGCCAGGGGCCCATCGTTGGTCTAAGTCCTCAATTTCTGTCTTTGTACAAGTGGGGGTTAAAGAAAGAACCACTGTTTTATGTTGATTTAGTTTAGAACCAGACAACTGGCTGAATTCATTGATTATTTTCAAAACTGCCTGCAGGGAGTGCCGCCATGAGAGAAGGTGTAAAGAATGTCGTTTGCGAACATAGAAAGTTTGTAATTTACTGAACCCAACTCTAACCCTCTTACATCCCTTGCAACATTGATTTTTCTAGCCAAGGGTTCAATATAAAAATTGAATAACATGGGGGATAAGGGGCAGCCCTGATGTATACCTCTAGTTAGTGCAAAATTACTGGAAGTAACCCCCATTACATAGTACTCTGGCAGATAGCTTTGTGTATAGAATTTCTATCCACCGGATGAATTCTGGTGGCAATACATATCTGGGTAAAAGGTTGAATAAAAATTTCCAACTGACTCTGTCAAATGCTTTTTCAGCATCTAGGGAGACCAAGATTTTATCAGCATTAGCCTCCCCAGACGTGGACATCAAGTGGAGAATTTTTCTAAAATGATTGCTGGAATATCTTCCGGAAACAAAGCCCACCTGTTCAGATCCTATTAATTTATCCCTGACATTTTTTAAATGAAATGCTAGGATGATAGCCAACAACTTGACTTCTATATTCAATAATGATATCGGCCTGTAATTATCTGGGCTAGAAGCATCTCTGCCAGGTTTAGGAAAAACCACAATTCTGGCTTCGAATAAAGCAAAAACTCTGAATTATTGGGCAGGTCCAAATCATATGTCTAAGAGAACCTATTTCCTGGTGACACCTCTGACAGGCCAGACTCTGAGTCTTACCTATGTAGTGTAATTTAAGTGGGGCAGAAAACAAATAATTAAATAAGTTTCCTAAATAGTGGGTCAGGACTCCTTTAAAACATTTGTAAAAAGTAGGGGAAAAGCTGTCAGGGCCTGGAACCTTGTCAACCGACAACCTGTCTATTGCTTCTGAGATCTCTTAGATTGTGATTTCCCCTATTACTGAGTTTTGTTGAGGTATACCAATCCTGGGCAATTCTATATCCTGTAGGAACTTCCCAAGTTTTTCATTGTAATCTTGAACTGGAGGAGGTGCCATATATAATTTCTGATAGTAATCACTGAAGACCTTAACTATAACAGTTGGATCAGAGGTCAACCTCCCAGTTGCCTTATCGTTTAACGCTGAGACCCATCTAGCCTCCCTATGCTGTTTAAGCCTGTTAGCTGTTAACTTCCCTGCTTTTTCTCTCTGTCCAATGTATGTTGCCTTCCACTTTGAGGTCATCCATGTAGTTAAGGCTAGAGTATGAGCTGCATATTTGGCCCATAGAGACTGCAGTTCTGCCCATGCTTGGTCATCTGATGATTTGTTCAAATGGGACTCTAAAGCTCTAACATGGGTTAACCAATCTTCTACCTCCTGGGAATGTTTGCGCTTCCTGATAGTGGCCAATCTAATCAGTTCCTCCCTCCATAATGCCTTAAGGGAGCCCCAAAGCATGTCTACAGCCTGAATAGAGAAATAGTTAATGTCCCATGAGGTTTTAATAAACTTCCTCATGTGCTCCACTGTTCTTTCCTCAGACAGCAATTGAGTGTTAAGGGACCATGAGCGAGAGAGACGTTGGTAGGGAGATAGTCCCAGCCGAAGCCAGATGGCTGAATGGTCTGAAAGTAACCAAGGATGTATACCTACATCATTGACTCCTTTTAATGATAAAGAACTGAGGAGAAAATAGTCAATCTGTGAATATACTCCATGGGGAGGAGAAAAGAATGTATAATCTTTCTCCAGCGGGAAACAGGTTCTCCACGGATCTGAAAGTCTGGAGTCTTTCATGAATTCCCTGAGGGTACGTTGTCCTGGGGAGACCCCTGCTCATCTGTGGTATGATCTATCTAAGTCATTCATGTAGAATAGATTCTAGTCTCCTCCTAACAGACAGGGGACATTAGGAATTGAATCTATTATGACATGATGCAGCTGACTGTGTAACAGCTTCTACCTCCAGCTCCGGTCGCCCAGCTCTAATTCTATAATTTTCTGAGCAGTCCGGAGACTTCTAACAACATTTCATTGTGACTAAAGGCTTTCTAATCGTCTTGAGGGCACAACTGGTGAAAATCATGGATATTGAAATACGCCTGGCACTGCCGAAACACACGCCTCCTGTCTCCCTGGAGAAATTTAGCAAACATTCCAGGGCCCAGCGGAGCGGCGGTGGCAAGCAGCCTACAACAACAGCCGCTACTACTATAGTCTCCATGGCATCTCCCTTACTTTGGAGCAATATTTGAAGGAGTTCAATCTGTTTCGGGAAGATTTAAAATCACTAACCTCCAAAGTCAAACAGATGACATCTACGCTCGATGATCTCTCTACTAGGATGGCAGATTCTGAACCTCGCTTAATTTCCATGGAGAAACAAGCAGACAAAATAGACGGTGAAATGGTGGACATTAGGCATAGAATTAAGAAAATGGAATACAAAATAGAAGATTTAGAGGGGAGGAGTTGCAGAAACAATGTTGTTGTTATTGGAATACCCAAGAAAGAGGAGGGTAATAACACGATTCTATTCATTCAGAAGCTGATTGAAAGACTGTCAGGCCCTTCACCTTACGGCATCTCCTACATAATAGAACGAGCCCATAGAGCACTAAGACCGATACCAGCGACAGGTGTCCCTCCCCGACCCTTGATATTTAAATTCCTGAATTACCAGGAGAAGCAGCAGTTTTTGGGCAAAATTAAGGAATTAAAATAAGTTATGTGGGAAGGGAACAAACTTTGGATAACCCAGGATTTACCGGCTACAGTAAAACATAGGAGATCTCTGTTCCACCGATTCTTACAAAACTCATCGCAGCTGGAATCAAATTTAAGATGGGCTACCCGGCGAGGTTGCAAGTCCTCTTAGCCAGATCTTGGGTTACTTTTGAAGAAATTTGAACCAGCTCAAAGGGAACTGCAGAAAGCATTGCCCGATCTCTTTCACACATGCTGAAGGGAAATGTCTCGCTGTACCTCGCAAATATAAAGTAGAGTGAGTTGTTTCTTTGATTAAAAGTCAGCCAACTGAGTTGGGTAAAAGATAGCTGGATTGGCAAATACCCAGGTTAAAAAGTCAGCTGGTCTTGATTTTCCACATGAGATTCCTTTTTGCTGAGTTCGGGGATACACGGACTTTACACACAATATTTGGGATCTTCTAGCTCAAATATCAATATACTTCAGACGACTTAGGCATTTTACTCCTGGATTTTGAGGGCTACAGGCTAAGTTGCAAAAGGCAGTATTGCATAATGGTTACTTTGCTGTTTTCTTAGTTTATGATACAACGATTTTCTACCGCCACAAGAGGGAACCCAGCACACAGGAATGGACTTCGGCTCAACAGCTGATGTCTTTCAAACATGCTGAAGGCAACTGTCTCACTGAACCTCACAAATATAAAGTAGAGTGAGTTGTTTCTTTGTTTAACAGACAGCTAATTGAGTTGGGTAATAAGATAGCAGGATTGGCAAATACCCGGGTTAAAAAGTCAGCCGGGAGTGATTTTCCACACGAGATTCCTTTTTGCTGAGATCGGGGCTACATGGACTTTACACACTATAACTGGGATCTTCTAGCTTAAATATCAAAGTATTTCAGATGACTTAGGCATTTTACTCCCGGATTTTGAGGGTTACATGTTAAGTTGCAAAAGGCAGTTTTGCAGAATGGTTATTTTGCTGTTTTCTTGGTCTATGCTGCAATGATTTTCTACCTGCCACAAGAGGGAGCCCAGCACACAGGAATGGACTTCGGCTCAACAGCTGACTTTTTCATTACGATTGAGAATTAGATAGCGGTGGGCCTTGCAAACTGGTTCTGCAGGCTGATACAACAGTAGATTGTTACTTAATTAAAACAGTTCCTGAGTTAAACTGAAATGATTATAGTTATGCATGCTACATAAGTTTATAATAACTTGATTATATGATGTTTTAAATTGGGATTGCTCACAGTTTGGTTCGCCCATCGTTGTTCTGGCAGCAATCGAATAGCTTTTTGTTATTATAGGTATAGTGTAAGTGATATAAACTAACATCTCACATTGAAGAGAAGAGGGCTTCTCTTCCCCTTCTCTTTCATTGAGGTAAACTCAGGACATGTTGTAGGTGGATCCAACACCTACTGGGTTACGTCATTTTTCTGGGAGACTGAGCAGTGGAGGAAGGGTGCACATAGAGCAGGTTGCATAGAGTGGCAGGTACAGTAGGAGGGATAATTAAGGGAATGGAAAGATGTTTAAGGTTTAGGCTGGAAACATATACAACATATATCGGAATATCGCGAAGGGGGAGGTGACCTTAGGTATGAGCACAACTAATCTAGACAATTTCAAGGTATGCATGTTTGGTTTTGTTTTGTTCTGGAGGGGCTACTATTTTAGTGCCCTTATTGTTACACAAAATGAGTAGTTCCATATGAATTGTTACCTGGAATGTTAAGGGGGAGAGAAAAACACTCAAACAGTATCAAGTTCTAAAGCATCTGAAAATTTTAAACATAGATATAGTTTTCATTCAAGAATCACATTTGTTGGACTTGGAGGCATCTCAGCTTCGGAGACAACAGTTTGGCCAGTTCTTTGCAGCGGGGGTACAACTAATAGTAGTGGGGTTGTGATTCTTATTCATAGAAGAATACCATTTACTATCCTTAATGTGGTTAAGGATCCAGAGGGTAGATATATACTAGTGCAAGGGTTATTGTATAACAAGGACATACTTCTGGGTAGCATTTATGGTCCTAGTCAGGACTCACCAGGATCTTTTACACAGCTTGCCCAAACACTTACCCAGTATATTTCCATCCCCTTAAACCTAGGGGGTGACTTCAGTTTGGTTTATGACCTTACTACAGACAGATTGGGGACGCGGAAAAAGGGCTTGTCAATGGCCCAACGAGCTTTGAGGGAGTTTATGGATCAATTGGGAGTGTGTGATATATGGAGAGTGTTTCATCCCCTGGAAAGGGAATACACTTATACCTCCCCCATTCATTTTACCTCATCCAGAATTGATTACATTCTCCAGTCTCACTCTCTTATAACTGGATCCTTGGAGTCATCAATAGAACCCAGTCCCCTTTTGGATCATTCTCTAGTTGTTAGCCATATCTCCTTATTGGCACTTCTAAAATGAGGCTCCAGATGGAAATTAAATGATCAGTTGTTGAAAGATCCTTGGTTATCTAAGACTATTAAAAAGCACATAGATTTGTTTAGGGAGCTTAATCAGAATAGCTCTGGGTGACCGGACATTATCTGGTGTACTTTCAAAAGCGTACATAAGGGGTATTCTTATTAGTCTAGCCGCCAAAAAGAAGAAAGACTCTACTGTTCAAATGTCCCAGTCACTCCCCCAGATTAGAACTTTGGAAAAAAATGTGTCCTCACACTCCCCGGAAGCCGTCAGACAAGAACTAATTATACAAAAGGCAGCTTATATAGAGTTATTAAGAGAAAAAGCTGATTATGCCATTTTGAAAGTGCATGCATCTTATACAGATCAAGGGGAAAAGGCGGGGCACCTCTTGACACTTAGGATTAATCAGATGGAGCTTCCCGATATATAGCTTCAATACAATCACGAGCAGATGATTCTCTTAAAACTAAGCCCTAAGATATTATAAGCAGATTTACTGACTATTATAAGGAGCTATATGGACCTATGCAATCTCCCCCAGCTGAACAGATGGTTAGAAAATATCTGAAGGAGACTAATCTCCCTCGACTTACTGAAGAACAACATAATAGGTTTACACCCCCCTTAACAGCTAGGGAAATTTCAGAAGTTATTGGAAACCTACCGGTGAATAAAACTCCGGGTATGGATGGCTACTCGGCTAATTTTTATAAAAAATGTAAGGATCAATTAATCCCTATGCTCCTTCCTTTATACCAGCATATCCTTTCTGGAGGGGAGATAGACCCCACTATGCTTGAAGCATTGATAGTTCTTATACCTAAACCTGATAAATTACCTGAGCTGGTTACAAACTATAGACCTATTTCGTTAATGAATCAGGATGTTAAAATATTAACAAAGCTGTTGGCCAATCAGTTAGGGCCGGTAATGTCTACATTGATTGGACCTGAACAGGGCGGATTTATGAAGGGACGATCCTCCTCCAATCATCTTCGTACCCTGTCTCATGTTTTCTCAGCGTCCAGGGATGCACCATATCCAGCTGCCTTGGTCTCACTCGATGCCGAGAAGGCATTTGACAGGGTAAACTGGCAATTTTCCTTTTTGACCTTAGAAGTATTTGGTTTTCTATCAGATTTTCTTAGGTGGATTCGATCCCTATACAAGTCCCCTTCTGCCCATATTACTGGTAATGGAGTCACCTCAGAAGTCTTTACCTTGCATTCCAGTACTAGGCAAGGTTGCCCTCTATCACCGTTGTTGTTTAATATCTATTTGGAACCTTTAATATGGAGATTGCAAGATTGCTCAACCATTCAAGGTTTCCCGATCCATTCATGTGAAGTCAAGGTCTCGGCCTACACAGATGACCTTCTTCTCCAACTCTCTAACCCCATCACGTCTATACCCTCCACGTTGGAGATTATTGATGCCTTTAGTAAATTGTCTAACTATAAACTGAATATCACTAAAACTATAGTTGTTGCACTTAATCATAAATTGTTCAAAGCAGATATCCTGGAGTTAGGACTTAACTGGAAGCGTGACTTTTTAAGGTATCTGGGTATTGAACTATCTAGACAATTGGGGCAAATGAGAAAGTTAACCCTAGATTCCCTGGTTAGTATGATAACTCAAGATCTAAATTGTTGGGCATCGCTTCCAATTTCACTATGGGGAAGAATAAACTTACTCAAAATGAATAATTTTCCACAACATTTCTATCCACTATCTTTACTTAATATATGGCTTCCTACTGCATGGTTTAAGAAAATACATTCCCTGTTTACCAAATTCATATGGACTAATAAACCCCCTAGGATAGCTTATTGTAAACTAACTGCTCCCAAATTAAAAGGGGGACTACGTCTCCCTCATATAGGATTTTCCTTTTGGGCCAGTCATATTAACAAATATTTAAGATGGATCTCTAGCGAAGGGCAGCAGCTAGCCCCGGTATGGCTTAAAATAGAACAGACCCTAATACGATCATGTGGTTTAACCCCAGAGGGCTTATTGCATGTCAGAGAGGGTCTTCTCCCTCTCAAGCATAAGAACTCAATTGTAGCAATTTCCCTGAAGATACTTACCCAGATATGCCGTTATCTCAAATATGATCATGATAAAGATATGAATCAACCCATAGTGGGGAACTTGCAGTTAAAAATTGATGGACGGCCTATACTCCCGAAATGGATACCGGAAACACATAACTTGCAACTTTTGAATTGTATTAAAGAAAATGGATCCTGGCTCTCTGTGGCGGAACTTAAGAAAAAGTTGGGACTTACACACAAATATTTATTTAGAATCATTCAGTTGCAGCATGTACTGATAGAGACATTTGGTAGGATTCCCTCTTTATCATTAGGTTTCCTCTTTACTAGAGAACTATATCCACTCAGTGGTGGTTCAAAGGCAGTCTCCAAAATTTATAGTATACTACACAATTGGAAATTCCCGGATTGTTTTGCCCCACCCATTTTTTGGAAACATTTTTCCCGAATCACTTGTTTGGTCGGCACTCTGGAATAATTGTCGTAAGTATGTGACACAGGACAACAGGTTAAGGCTTATGCAAATAAACATTCTCCATAATACATATTACTCTGCAAATAAGTTGGCAAAATTGGGCCTAAAACCTTCAGCAACATGTGCTAGATGTCTTCAGGAAGAATGGACAATATACCACATATTCAGGACATGTCCTGAAGTGGTTCCACTTTGGACTAAGATTAAGCAATTATCCAGTCCTCTTTTAGGGCTTAGGGACTTGTTTATTCCAGAGGTATGCATTTTGGGGGATCTCTCAGGGGTAAGGGCCCTTAACCGTAAGTACCACATGACTATTATGTCTATGTTGGTTAAAAAGTTGATACTGAGGCATTGGCTTGATCAAGAGGAAATATCTTATAATGAGTGGCTGGCAGAGCTATTGGCAAATCTACGAACAGAAAAAACAATAGCCAATTTGAGTAATAGAATGGGAAAGTATAAAAAAATCTGGGCTCCTCTATACACCCTATATTCTCTATACGGTATATAGAATGCATGGATTATATGGATTAATCAATTACTTATTATGCTCTAATATAATCATGCAGGATTACCTAAGTATATGTTGTGGCTCACTTGGGGAGGGTTTGGTGGTGTGGTAGTGAGGGGAGGGAGTCTGAAAGGGAGGGCGGAGGGTGGATGGGACAGATTCATGTTGTTTCTTTATCCATTGTATCATGTAACGTGTATTTGTATATCTGCCCTATGTATGTAGGAACAAATGGGAAAATAACTGAATAAACTTGAAAATGCAAAAAGGAATCGAAGCTATTATGGTGGACAAAGGGGGAAAAAAGTAGGGGTATCTACATTGGGAACATATATAGAGCCTAAGAGAACCTCCATCCCAGCTAACTTCCTGTGCACCAACACATATCTCCCATCTGGGTCACACCAGGATTTAATTTCCTTAAAGGGGACATTTTTTTGGATAAGTATTGCCACTCCCCCCCAATCTAGTGCTGGCACCCACCCCATAAACTTGACCTACCCAAAGCTTGTAAAGTCTAATCAAATGGTCCATATTAATAGGAGTCTCCTGAAGCATAACAATATGTGGGTGATATATATTAAGATGCCGAAGTATAGTGTACTTTTTTAAATTGTCTTTCCCACCTTTAATATTCCAAAGATAATATTCCAACTCCCCATATCTTTACGATATTAGCAGCTGTGTTGAATGGAATGTTCTGCGTAGTACCCCCAAAAAGAACAGTTTCTTAACAAATAATCGCCTACACCCCTTCAAAGTTATCCCTCCATCCCCAAGCCCCTATAACTAAATCCCTGACCCCACCCCCTCTATAGTTCCCCACCTTATCTACAACTCGGGCTGACTGCCCCCTCCTAAATGCACTCGCCGTCATACCCTAAGAGGAGCAGTCTCCGTTATAGTTGATGCACCCTGCTTAGGCGCCCAGTATAATCTACCCGCAATGCCAAATGTGATTCTTGTTACTAACTTAACACCATAGTACAACTTGTACTGTGAGAGGGAGGGTAATCTAGTATGCATTTAATAATTATGGAGGATTCAATCAAATTAACTGTGGAATAATAGGTCATAGACCTTCCTATGAATGACCTTCTCATAACATGTTCTCCTAGGCTAAAAAAGTAAAAATCTTATTTATCTGCAGCCTGCCCCCTAGCTGAGTCTAAAATGTTATTTTTAATTTTAGACGTACAAAGTTTATTTTCCCTGTTCAGGTTTATAAATGAATTAGGTTAAACTTTAAAGAGTAAACAGGGAAGATAGTGTTAAGGTCCAAACACTGAGCCAGTGGTCTTGAATAGCTGAGGTTAAGCTTAACTGTGAGAAAAGAAACTAACATCTGTGCATTTTCCTCGAGGGGTAGTTTTGAGGTGTCACTGTTAATCGCACAACGTCCAGTAGAGGCAGGTCTCGACAAGCTGTCTCTGGCACAGTCATAGTACGCCTTGTAGTTCCAGGTCTTCAGAATGAAAGGGGATACACTGAGTTACTGGCAGCGAGGTAATTTGAAAATTTGAAACAAAATGAACAGACAGAAAAACAAGAAAAACAAATACACTGCTTAGTAGTAACCCCTCTTAACCCCTTCTTATGCATAGTAAACGGCAAACTGGCTCTAGTATAAAAACTTCTCATAAATGCCACATGAAGAACATTCTAGAATGAGTCCCCCAGAGCTGTAGAGATTATTCCCTGGTAGCTGAATCAAGCATCAAGATAAAAGTCATCCCCCTTTCCCGAATAGATTGGGGAGTCAAACTGCTAAGTCTTTCGCTGCTTAATCTGCCATCTCATAGCGCTGAACGCCCGATGGTAAGGAGACCTCTAGATGGGAGATTAGCAGCCCATAACTTGGATTGCAAAGATGGTAGGTGGCTCTTTCTTGCCTCGCTTTAAAGGTCAAATCTGGAACAATTCTGAGACATTTCCTTCCCATTCAATGTTTTCTGCATTTCTAGCCACCTTCAGGGTGTGATCCCTATCCAAATAATTCAGAACTTTAAAAATGATAGGGCAGGGTTGTTGATCCAATGGGGGGTTTGGCCTGATTGATCTATGCACATGTTTGATTACATATGAAGGCCCATTGGGTGAGGGGCCTGCTATGCGCACACAGAGCTTCTGGATAAATGAAGTAGTGTTGCTTCCTTCATCACCTTCTGGTAGACCCAATAACACCAAATTATTGTGACGAGATCTGCCTTCTAAATTGTCAGCTTTGTCATCAAGCCTCTTAACTATTCGTGTGAGGGCAATATTGTCTTTTTCCAACTTTGCAATCCTATCCTCTGTAGATGAAATCCATGCCTCTGAATTTGAGGCAGGGATGACTAAACAAGACAAAGTCATTTTCCACTCCCTGAACTCTGAGATAAGTGAGAATAGGGCAGTTTTAATCATATGACTGTCCTCGGAGAGCTGATCTTGCTAGGAGCCCAATGAGTGCTGCGTCAAAAACGGCTCCGGTGATGTGCTTCTGCGGAGCCTTGTGGCTTCCAGCCCCAACGCAACATCTTGCTCTTCCTCCTCGACTGCAGTGCTGCTCCTCTCCCATTGAGGGACATTCTCAGTATGCTCCATGTTTCGGGATGAACAGGTATGACACTCCTCTCTATTTTTTTGAAATGTGGCAGGAAGAAAAGGTCTCCCGTTAACGGACCTGCACCAACGCGCTGCCTACTCCATCAAGGGCATCACGTGACTCCAGGATAGCATGTTCTGAGGGGAATCTGCTCAGCCAGTACAAAGAGAGACAGAGAGAGAGAGAGAGAGATAGAGAGATGGGGATCATTGAGAGTTTGGGAACCTGTGAAGAATAATGGGCTTTTACGCACTATGAACTGTTTTGGGACTTGTGCTGCCTTCAAACTTTTGTGCCCATTGTGGTCCCAAGTTAATGCTGCCCTAAAGAATGTGTGACCTCCTTGGTCCATGTAAAAACTGCTATTATGGCCATAACGGCCTTGTGAAAGCTGAATGTGTTGCCCACTAAATAACTGATGCTCTCCAGAGGTATGTGTGAATATGTTTAATGAATTTGGGATCCCTGTAGTTTTTTCAAGTTTTGTGTGGACATTCCGTTATTGAAAGTAATTTATTAATATGCATTAACCTGTTGTTTTCATCCACACCAGTGAGGAAAAGGGACCCTGTGTGTGACACATGGGCCTGAGTAACATGGCCACTAGAAGTGTTTCTGCTGCTGCGGGTGCCCCCTTCCCATGGTCATAGTCTATCCATACCCCTATACACAGAGAGGGAGGGCTGCATTTTTATGCATGACAGATTATGAGATTCAAATGGATAGGGCACACAGCTGTTCCAGCTCTGCAATCACACTGTTGGTTTACAGAGAAAATTTAGATACAAATTTGTGTGGTGGTTGTTGGGGGAAGGGCTAAGGAGATGTGGGCTTTAGGATCAAACAAAACTAAAAAAACAAAACAAATTAAATACCTAGGCCATATAATACTATGTATTTCATCAAGCTCAGCAGTGACAAACATTACATACATATATATTCTGTAGGTTGCTGTCAGTGATTTCATAAATACATATTTTTTACATCCAAGCCATCAGCCTCCATTCAGTGCACATAGCAAGCTTTATTGTAGAAGGCTGGGAAATAATTTAAAAGTTTAAGTTGAAAAAAAGATCAAGAATGTTATCACATTTGGTCAGCTTCACTTTTCAGCATTTCCCTGTAGAAGTCTGGTTCCTATAGAGATAAAGAGAGAAAGAGAGAAAGAGAGAGAGAGAGAGAGAGAGAGAGAGAGAGATGGTGGAGCATGGTAGCCCATCCAGTATTCTCTATGTACAGTCACACACACACACACACACACACAATTGGGAAACAGAGAGAAAGAGAGAGAGAAGTGTAATTTGAATATCTGCTGGACCAATGCAGTCTCATTACAAACTCAGTTTTGATGAACAGGCAGTGGTGTAGGTAAGTAATATACCACGAAACAGTGTGGGTGATGGCAGGATTTACCACCTGGTGTGATGATTTGCTCACAAGGCTGCTGGCTGAGTGAGGAAACCACACCAGGCATGGGTAAATCCTGCCATCACCCACACTGTCTCATGGGATATAGTGATTATACAATGTAATAAAGTAGGAGAGAGAAGTTTTAATTTTTTTATTTTGAGTTTCATGCGTTCCGGTTACCTAAGAAAACAATATGGCGACCGGTGGCTTTGAAGTTTGTTACCGGTGATTGGCTGGCACTTCTTCCCATGTATCGATGCATGATTCACATGCTGTAAATCATGCCAGCCAGCCAGCCAATCAGGATACAGTATTTTTCAGAGCCATTGTATAATGCTAAATTTAGAAGTGTGGGGTCTTGATGAACTATGATTTCCCCCAACCCCCAAGATGCTGTGGGTCTGAAGACCACCTAGGCCTCCAGAAGCTATCAAGGTTTAGATGCATTCTGGTGCATTTTGAGGGTCATTTTGACACTATTTGGATGCTTTTAAAGCCTTCTTTGACTTGTTACAACCAACTAATATCACTATCAAAATAACTACTTTTTGTTTTCTTAAAAGGAAATTGTCAAAACTAAAGCAAAGAATCCCACTCTGGCCACCCTTAAAACACTCAACTATATGCCACTTCTCTTGAGTACAAGCAGCTATCACTGCAGCAGGCATTGCACTTGTTACCTTGCAACCTGAATAGCAGACTCTATCCCCCCAACAGTGCACCACACAGTCAGATATTCAAAGCAGTGAGAATGGCACACAAAACACCTGCCTGGATGTGCATGTGTCTGTCACACAGCAGAAAATTACATAGGCCATCCATGCCAGAGAATGGAACTGACATACAGGACCCACTGGAGGGTCCCTCAAGGCCCAACATTGACACAGGATGGCATACTTTATCTGCATGTACCCTGAACTGAGACAGTTGGAACAGGGAGGGTAAGGCTCAGCAGGGACAGCTGCATGAAATACAGGGCATATACAGTGACATCACAGCCCACAGATTTGACATACAGCAAAGGTTCTGTAATTTGTGTGAAACCTCAGACAATGGCATCACCATAACTGTCACTGCACTACAGCAGGGTGATGTTTTCAATTCACATTCAGTACATGATAGCCAACCCCTACATCCCCATATGTCATACAGTGGAACCACAACACCATCAAGCTCTCCAGCATAACCCACACATGACATCCAATCTGCAGGGGTGCACAGCCAACTGTAATAGATGATGACTTAATGCTAAGCATGTCCTGTGACATGTAGATAGCCCAGTCACATGGCAAGGACATGGACAATGCCAGTGGTAGGCTCATCCCACCCTAAACACCCACTCAGAAGTCATCCTAGATACCAAAGCCAAAAAACAATTACCTAATGCTTCATCTGAATGCAGCACAGGCATTAATGCTGAAGACTTGCCTTCCACCATCAGATGCATGTGGACTTCACTTCATGGGTTCCATGATTGCTCACAGTCGGGTATGGGAGGCTGGTGGCAAGGGGGAAGCTGGGGGGAAAGAGAGGTCACTTGAGTCACTAGACACAGCCCAGCCCAGCCCCTCACCATCAGATAAGGCCATCCAATACAAACAAAATTATTAATACAAAACAGCACACTTACTTCACTGCTTCTTTAATGATAAATCTAGGCTGGTTATTAATTCATATTGTTTTGTTGGCACTGACCTTCTAACTCACTTGATCCCAGCCAAGTTCTGACTCCCGACTTGTGAAAATTAATCCCTCACAGACTCACACGGCGCTACCAGATGGCTGCTCCCTACTCACACTCCACATAGTAGCAGCAGCACCTCCAGTCACACAGGTACAGCTAGCTGCTCCCTGGGTTAGAGGATTTCTGCAGGACATTCCCTAGATTGCAGATCTATCTTTCACATGAACAAAAAGCACAAACTTCAAGATGAGAACAAAGCTATCATTGCCAGGTTATTATGTTACTAATCCTTCATGGAGAAGACATTTAAACATGCACTATTGCTTTGCTCCATTAAATAAATTAATTAAATCAATAAGTCCTCTATTCTGCTCTATCATGGAAACATACATATTAAAAGCTGGACCCTACTGAAAATGAGAAACTGCCTCTCACTTGAGCTATCCTAGGTAAATGCATTATAAAACTGGGCAAAAGGAGGGCCCCACTAAAAAAAAAAATCTTGCATCTCCATAGTACTATCCTGGGTAAATACAGTGTAAATACTTGATCAAACAGAACTCCACTGAAAACAAGATATCACAGCTCAGCTGGGCTATCCTGTATAAATATATTGTAAAACTGTAAAAGCAGGGCCCTATGGCAGAACCTTACTGAAATGCAGATGTTGCATGTCAGCTGATCTGTCCAGGAAAAATACATTGTAAAAGCATCCAGATCAGCCATCTTGTAGCCATCTGGTATATTCTTGGTGGTCTAGTGGTACCTCCAATAACAGCATCTGACCCACTTCTGACTCACCCTGTCAGGCACTTTGCCAGCCCTGGTCACATAATGCAAACTACAGCAATAGTGAATAGTGATAACTGGCACAGCCCTCTGCTCACCTCCTCAACTGGTTTCCATTTGACAGTCTCTAAGCAATTACAAGTATTGCATAAACACATGCTTCTACTGCACTCATGATCACTCACTGACAATCAGATGGTGGCAGACCAAGGTGGTGAGCAGAGGGCTGTGCAGGTTGATGTCACTAGTTCAGGTCCCTGTGGGAATTTTTTCCCCATTCCCACCACTGGATAAAAATGGATAGCAGTAGTGTTTGGATTTATGTGTTAACAGTGATCACCAAAAGGATATCACTGTTAGGGTGACTGTACATCACCGAAAAAAAAATGTGGTGATGTACCCCCGGCACACAGCAAAACATTGCAGGGAACTTGGATTTTAGTATTTTATGCAGGGGTCTGTGCCCCTTCACTCCCCTACTGAAGGATTCTCACCTCCAGTGGGGTGCATGTCAGGGGTGGGGGTGCAAAACCACAAAAAGAGAAATTTCGGGCCAGGCACAACAAAACATACCTGCACCCAGACCCAAATCCAGCACCCTCACAACCCCAGCCCTGAACCCACCCACCACACCATGTGCCAGCTTGGTGGCTGACTGCAGCACCACCCCTCACAAACCCTCCCTTCCCTCCAGCCCCTCGCTGAGAGTGCTCCTTCCCCCCTACTTGGTTATATTTGTAGTGACATCCTGTCACTATATCTATGAACCCTCCCATCCAGTCACCCTCCCTGTTGGGTAGCCCCATAGACAAGCGTCATGACTGAGTCGCTGTTTTTCTTTGTGCCCGATCATGGTCGCCTATGCCACGAGATACCATAGTGTTTCACCTCTAGGTCACTTGTTCAAAACTGATCCAGGTTGTGACAACAATGCATAAAGGATGATAACTGCTTGAAATTGCACTGCTCCACTTTGCTATGGCACACTGAAGAGGCAGAAAGAAATCAAGGGTGCATGAAGTCTGCCTGTCACACTGTTTTTATGCATAAAGCACTAAGCAATATTGCAGTGCAGGATAAATACTATTTCAGCTTTCATGTTTTTTTTAATTTTATTTCTGTTTCATCTTGGCCTTAAGAATGTTACAGGTCATTTTCTATACAAGGCACAGCTCTTGCTGGACTTCATTATACCCAGTCTCTACAAGGCCAGGACTTTGATGCTCATCCATACATAAAAAATGTTGAATCCTTCCAGGTGGACCCCAAGTCCCCAATGAAATCAAAACCCTGAGCTCCACACTAGTTTTTTAACCAAGGAGGAGGCTAGGAACTTCCACAAAGGAGACCCACAGGAGGGTGGCACAGGACCCCACAGGGGAAGGAAACAACTTCTGGTGGGGGACTCAATCATTAGGGGGTAGAACTGAGGGTGGGAGGGGAGAGGGAGGTAAGGTTCCTGCCTGACACCATGGCTTGGAGGGACAGGGAACAAATCTGCAGGATCGTGGGAACAGTTGCACGGGGATGGAGCTGGATGTCATTGTCCACCTAGGGACAGATGATCTGGCTGGGAACGGGATCAGAGCAGTGCAAGAGGAGCTTGTGGAGTTGGAGAGGGGCCTTAGACAAGTAACATGTATGGTAACCTTCTTGGAGGTGTTGCCAGTCCATGGCAAGGGTGAGGCTAGGGTACTCTGCACAGTGGGATTCAATGAATGGTTGAAAAACTGGTGCAGATCTCAGGGTTTTTGCTTCACTGGGGACTGGGGGTCCACCTGAAGGGATACAGGCCTATACTGGCATGATGGTCTGCATCTGTCCAGGAGGGGAACCAGGATCCTAGGTGACCAGTTTAAATGCTTCATTAGCAATCATTTAAACTAGCCAAGGGGGAAGACACTGAAAAGGAGCAGGAAAATCCCAGTCTCCCCCCACAAAACAGGGTAGCTAGTGAGGTAAACACCAAGGTAGAGAAGTCAATAGGGAGCAGGACAGGGACAAATGGAGAAAAAGGCAAAGGCAGTAAGGACAGGGATGGAGCTAAAAGGGGCAAGGCTATCAAGAAATGGAGGGTAAGTAAAAATGCCCATAGCCTGGGTAACAAACTCCCTGAACTAGTGGCCTTGATGGAAGAGGGACACCTGGATATCGTGGCAGTCATAGAAACATGGTACACATAGAATCATGACTGGGATGTCAACATACCAGGGTGCACAATTTTCAGGAGGGACAGGGAGGGTAAAAGAGGAGGAGGAGGAGTTGCTCTTTACACAAGGGAAGGGATCAAAACAGTGGAACTAAAAGGAAAACAGGGAGTAGAGGAGGCACTGCGGGTCACCCTGGAGACAGGAAATGGCACCACAATCCGCACAGGGGTTGTATACAGACTCCCATCTCAGGGGGAGGCAATGGACAAGGAAATGATAGAAGGTATCCTTAGAATGGTGGAAAAAAGGGAGATATTGTTGATGTGGGACCTGAATATGATAGATGTTAACTGGGGCACCTTTGCTGCAGCCACATCCAAGAGCAGGGTCATTCTTGATGCTCTACAGGGGGCATGCCTCAGACAACTAGTGTTGGAACCCACTCGGGAGGGAGAAATCTTAGACTTGGTACTCTCAAACAGGGATGGAGAGAGGATCTTGGATATAGAATTAAGTAGCCATCTAGGAACAAGTAACCACCAAACAGTGTGGTTCATGATAAACACAGCCGTAGAGTCAAGCCATACAAAAGCAAGAGTATTGGAAGTTGGAAGGCTGACATTGGGAAAATGGGAGAGTGCCTCAGAAAAGCACCAGTAAACAGGCAAAAAGGAGAGGTGGAGGAACAATGGGGAAAAATCAAAACAGCCATCACAGAGGCAACGAGCCTTTGTGTGAAGCAAATCAACAAAAGAAAATGAAGGAAAAAAAACACTACGGTTCTTAAAAGAGGTGGTGGGGAAGGTTAGGGAGAAAAAGGTAGCATTCAGGAAGCATAAGGAAACACAGAAGGAGCAGAACAGAGAACTGTACCAGTTAAAGCAGAAGGAAGTGGGGAGGGCAATCAGAATAGCAAAGACCCAAACTGAGGAAAAGATAGCCAGCTCAGTTAAGAAGGGGGATAAAATCGTTTATAGGTACATTAGGGAGTGAAGAAAGACCAAGGAGGCTAGTGAAGCTTAATAAAGGGAGGGTGGGTGGGCAGAGGGTGACAGCGAAAAAGCAGGGATACTGAACAAATACTTCTGCTCAATATTCACAAAAGAAGAGGAGGGGGATGTACCTAAACCAAACAATAGAAGCACTCTGGATAGGACGCGCGATACCAGTTCTTTCACAGAAGAAAGGGTCCTGAAAGAGCTCATAAAACTGAAGGTGGTCAAAGCATTGGTACCTGACAGGATTCACCCCAGAATTCTAAAAGAACTAAGGGGAGAACTTGTGACACCACTGACTACTCTTTTTAGCAAATCATGGGAGGATGGTGTGGTATCTAAAGACTGGAGGAGGGCAGATGTGATTCTCCTTCACAAAAGTGGGAGCAAGACAGAGGCAGGAAACCACAGACCTATTAGTTTGACTTCAGTCGTAGGGAAAATGATGGAATCATTTCTGAAAGAAAGAATTGTTGAGTACCTAGAGGCCAGTGGAGCATAGGACTTAAGGCAGCATGGATTCACAGTGAGAAGGTCATGTCAGTGAATCTAATAGATTTCTTTGACTGGGTGACCAAAGTAGTAGAAAAGGGAGGTGTTGTGGGCATGGCCTACCTAGACTTTAGCAAGGCATTTGACACAGTCCCACACAAAAGAATAGTAAACAAGTTAGCCATCCTGGGAGTGGGTGCCAGAGTTGTAGCCTTGGTAAAACATTGACTGGACAACAGAACACTGAGTGTAATAGTCAATGAAATCCACTCCGAAGAAAGGGGGGTTACTAGTGGGGTACCACAGAGTTCAGTACTGGGACCGGTCCTCTTTAATGTCTTTATAGGTGACATTGCAGAGGAACTGGAAGGGAAATTATGCCTCTTTGCAGACGACACAAAGATCTGCAACAGGGTTAATACACAATGAGGGGTTGAAAGGATGAGAAGGGACTTGGCAAGATTGAAGAAATGGTCAAATGTATTCTTAGAGTCAATGCAAAGAAGTGCAAAGTAATGCACCTGGGAAACAAAAACCCAGGGGAAGAGTACACAATGTGGGGGGAGGTACTAACAACAAATGGAAAGGGACCTGTGGGTAGTCATATCAGATGACCTACAAGTGGACAAGCAATGTGAGAAGGCAGTAAGGAGGGCTGGGGGGATACTGGGATGCATAGGGAGAGGCATCACTAGTAGAAAACAAGAAGTTGTTATCCCTCTGTACGGACAGTTAGTGAGACCCATCTGGAATACTGCATGCATTCTGGAGACCCAACCTCTACAAGGACATAGACAGAATGGAGGCAATCCAGAGGAGGGCAAGTAAAATGGTGCAGGGTCTGCACCAGAAGCCATACAAAGAGAGACTAAAGGAGCTTAATATGTATGCCCTTGAGGAAAGGAGGGAGAAGGCGACATGATAGAAACATTTAAGTACCTCAGGGGAAGTCCAAGAGGGTAGCATCTTTCAGAAAAAGAGATGTGCGAGAACAACGGGGCACAATTTGAAGATAGAGCGGGGACGGCTCAGGGGCAATGTGAGGAAGTAGTTTTTCACAGAGAGGGTGGTGGATGCATGGAACGGCCTTCCTGAGGAGATTGTGAGATCAAAAACAGTGGTGGAATTCAAGAATGCATGGGACAGACATAAAGCGATTCTAGTGGGGGGGTAGGAGGAAGTAGGATGTTTTTTAACTAGGATCTGCAGCTTATCCATTAGGTAGGGAAATGGGCAGACTGGGTGGGCCAAGCAGTCCTTATCTGCCATCAGATTCTATGTTTATTATGGAAGTATGTGCGATGTTGTGTTTCTTTGAAACTTGGCTTATTGTCAGTGCCCTTTGGGGTAACCCTTATTTCATTCCTTCTGCGCTGAGGTTATTTGTCTTTAGCTTGTTTTTTTTTTATTTGAGCCCCCACCACCCAAGCAAACAAGGCCCACATAGGGTAGGCTAAGTCTCAACAGATAAGTTAGATCAGAGATCAGTGAGTCTGTACGTGCTGGCTAAGTGTAGAGGAAAGACTTATATAGTCTGTTGCTACAAACTGATGTACTGAAGAAGGGATATGCCATTGCTGAAGGTTATCTGTTGCTTTTTGAACAAATTTCACACGGAGATTGTGTGTTGAATTTGGAAGTTCGGTGTCTGGTCTATCTGTTATCCCACAACCCCTCCCTTCCCCCCGCTCCACGTAGTGATTTCAGGTAGTGGAAGGATCATATATTTTGTCCAATATGTGCTTCAGAAGGAGTCTAAAGTGCCCTTTTTCCCAAGTAACAGAAAGAAGTCTGCAGGGCTCTGCCCACACAGCCATGAAGATCAACAAAGTGCTAAGTGAGCAATGCTAAAAAAAGTTTAGATGCTAGATTAAACATACCTCCCCTTCACAGACAGCTGACCTTCATATTCTAGCACTTCAGTCACTGGAGTTTCTTCAGTGGGTGAAGACTAATAGCTGTGTACCCATTTAAATATATCATAAAGATGTCACAGGATAAGATTCATGTTTGAGTCATTGCCAGTGTGAAATTGGCATGTGATATCCAGCTTTTAAATTAAAGATTCCAAATTTCACTGAGCTGAAAGTGGCATGCTGTATAATCATTACTAAAGGGTGCAGCATCCATCATTAGTATAGAAGCTAAATGAAAGTGATACATCTTACAATTCCATAAAATATCTTTATATATACTGTAAAAAAAATCACCATATTAGACAAATTATCATCATTTTAATGCATTGCCAGGAAAAGTGAAGTAGGTGTGAAGTGTCAAATTCTCCTGGTGTATCACCCTCTGAGGAGGGGCACAGAGTTTCTTCAGGAACTTGTGGACTTCATTGCTGGCTTTTCATTATGTTCCATTAATTTGATTGTGTTGGGAGACTTCAGTGTTTGGATCAGAGATGAGTTCTCACAATTTTCTCAGTAGTTCTTCCAGCTGATGGACTCAATGAGCTTTACACAGGTGACTGCCGCTGCTACCCATGAACACAGCTGTGCCTTAAACCTTGCTGTTTCATATGGAGTTACCACCAGTGATGTTGAACGAATTCCTGCAGGATAGTCAGATCACTTCACTGCCCATTTCTTGAAAAAGAACCCCGGTGAGTCATACCTCCTATGGAGTTGGTCCAGTATTGCCCTTCATGTAATTTGAAGTTTAATAAGCTCCTGGGCATATGGAACATCTCAATTATGGTGACAGCATCTGAAGCAGCATTAGTGGCAGTCATTGAGGGCTATAATTTGGCCATCTCATGGGTACTGGAGTCCGTCTTATCAACCTGTATCTGCTCACTGACCTCCCGCTGGCATTTACCGTGTTATAATAATAAGGTCATGAGTTTGAAGGTAACAGGACAGAGGCTGAAGCATTCCAGGAATAGGTCCCACCTTGTGGATGATTGGATGGCTCTGAGATCTCATTAACAAGTTTATTAGAGGGTTATAACCTTGAGAAAGGCATAGTTCCTGTTACAGGTTATTGCTTCATCTAGGTATTGGCCAGCTAAGTCCTTCCATTCAGTGGACAGGCTGATTCATCCAACCTGTCTGCAATCCACAGGAGAGTTGTAAAAAGAAAGATGTGTTTTGTTTGGCCAATACATTCTGAACAGAGTATCCTCTATTGGGCAGGTATCTTGCCAGGTAGCCTGTTATGGGCCAGCAGTGATTCTGGGGAAAGGCATGGGAAAGCTCCTTGTATTTGGAATGAGTTTTAGCAAGTTACTGTACAAGGTATCCTCACAGTGGTTGCAAATATGTGTCCCACTTGCTGTGAGGTGGAGCCAGGGCCTATGTAGCTGTTAGTGGGCCCTGGGACCAGTGTTTGTGGCATTGTCCAATGTTACGTCTCAGAGGATTGTTTTCCTGAGGCCTTTAAAAAGTCTGTGGTGAAACTCTTTTTGAAGAAGCCATAGTCTGGACCTGGAAGTGTTAGCAAACTATAACTGTGTCTTGAATAGAGATGTTGTGAAATTAAATTTTGCCGACCATTCTGTAGACCTCTCCTGACCATGGTGACTAGAGGTCCCCCCAGCCACTCACTGGCCCAACAAATTATTCTCCCAACTCCCTGGTGTCTACTGGTCCCCCGGGCTGATCACCAGCTGTAATTGAATAAAGCCCCCCCAAGTTACCCTGGCCCCTCATTTCCCTTTCTTAAAAAATAAATAAATAAAACCCACAATCTCTGGTGTCTAGTGGACCCCCACCCTGTCATCATGATGAGCTAGCCCCAACCCCCCTTCTCCCACCATTACTCCGATCAGGCCACCGGAACAGCCCTCCACTCACCTCCATGGCCGGCAGCCCGACTGAGTGCTTGAATGAATGAGCGTGTGCTTGTACAAGCATGCATTCATTCATTTAAGTGCTCAGTACTGTACTGAGAGAGACTTTAAGATGGATTGAGGGGTACTGGAGGCTGTCTGCTAGAGCCTATTCAATTTTGGCAGTTTGAGCTGTATGCACATGCAAGCAAGATGGTTCGAAACAGTTAAAAAAATATTTTTCCAAAAATGTGGAATTTTAGATAGTGTGCAAAATAGTTTATTATGTTTATTATGTTCTGCTCAAATACCCATTTCTGTGGCATTTGTAGTACTCAAGGTATTTTCTAGCATCACACATATTTCCTTAGTTACTAGTATTATCTTTATGTTAAGGGCTGGTCAGTATGACAAACCAGTTCCTATTATGAAAGAATGAAATCAGGAGCTTTTTAGCTGTGCCACATGAATGCATTGGGGTCTGGGACATGATGGATTTTTATAATCGTCAAGGAGGGAGTAATGTGATTTGTAACTGGTAGCTGTCAGTGCCTGTAACAGCACTTGGGTGATAGACAGGGTGTTAGGATGTCTGTACATGAGAGCAGTGTGTGTGAATTACAAACGTCTCAAGAACAAGATAGTGAATTTCATGGGGGACATGCAGACAATAAACAAAGTTGTGATTGGTAGGTGCAGGGCAGGGTGAGGTGACTGCTAACATCAAGCTCCTATTGACTGGTTGCAGTTACTGTTATGATGTGTATGGGGGTGTTGCAGCCGGGTCACTCAAAAAGCTGGTGTGTGTGTGGTGCCCTGAACTTGGTGCAGCAGAAGAAAGCAAGGCGAGTGGAGAAGGAGAATAACCCAAGAAGAGTCAGTCGAACACTAGAATCAGCGAGAGCAACAAAACAGCAAGACTGCTCGGTGACCAGGCATCCAAGATGATGAATCACTGTCAGATTGCAACAGGACAAGCAATGCAGCAGAATGACACTGCAGCAGTGAGTGGAGTGTTTATTTCAGTTGCCTTTTGGGCATGGGCAAATTTGTAAACTATCATGATGACAGGGTGGGGTGTCCACTTGACACCAGGGAGTATGGGTTTTATTTATTTATTTATTTTTTTAAAGAAAGGGAAATGAGGGGCCAGGGTAACTGGGGGGCTTTATTCAATTACGGCCAGTGATCTGCTAGTGGGGGACCACTAGACAACAGGGAGTTGCTAGAATAATTTGTTGGGCTGGTGAGCGGCTGGGGGGAGGGGGCCTGCAGAGAAACTATAAATTTTGCCTGCCAGTAGCAAAATTTTGCCTACGGGTATGAAATCTTGCCAGTTTGAGGGTGAAATTTCACTATCTCCTGGGGTGAAATTTTGCATTTCACTGGGCAAAATCTTTCAATTTTGCACCCAACCAAGGTGATCAAGAAATTGGTCACAATGCAACTTAAGGCACACCTGGAGACTTTTGACATCTATGAGCCATTTCAGCCCTCACCACAGCATGGAGACTGTGCTTGTAAAGGTGTTTACTGACCTCATCCTGGCAAAGGATAGGGAGGAATGTTCTATTCTTTTTCTCCTTGATCTCTCTTCAGAATTTGACACTGGGAATTATGGGATGTTGGTAGAACACCTGTGGAATATGGTGGACTCGCTAGGGCAACTCTGAAAATGCTTGAGTCATTTCTCATTGGTAGGTCACAAAAGGCTGTGCAGACTATTTTCTCTTTGCAACCAAAAAACAGAAAAAACAGAAACATAATTTGACACAGATGACCGTTTGGCCCACCTAATCTACACATTTTTCCCTGCTTATAATATCACCACAGAGCTGTTTTCGCCCCACTACCTCTGCTGAAAGACTGTTCAAGGAATCCACTACTCTTTCCGTGAAGAAGTACTTCCTTACATCTCTCGTGAGTCTTCCCCCTCCAGTTTCTTATCATGCCCCTTTGCCCTTGAGCAGCCTTTTTTTCTGAAAAATGATTCACCCTGTACCTTTTTTACCCTTTGAGGTAATTAAAGGTCTCTATCATATCCCCCATAGACTGACAACTGCATTCTGGATGGCTGTGCTTTTAAAGATAGATAGCATGTGCTCTCTGTCCATTCTGAATCACATGGTGCTTGCACTACTGCAGGCTCCCATGTAGTAGTGCCTGTCATGTCATCTTCTGCAGCCCTGATAACAAGTTATTGAGCTTATGAATAATAATATCAAAATAGAAATGTATATTTAAAAGATTCAATAACAAAACCAAGAGAAACTATTTACAAGGGAGGGGGACGGGTAAAATGTAGGGGTGTTCAAGGGGGAGGGAATAAAAACTTGGAGAGGGAAGGCAGGGTGTTAGGGATGGGAGAAGTGGGAAGGGTAATGTGGGCTATGGCCCAGCTGGCTGCTCGTCCTCCCCCTGCTGGTGCACCGTCCTGTACCTCAGTCGCCGAGCTCCATGGCGCCGGATGGCTTGCAGTATCTCTTGGTTCTCCAGTCCAACGTGGGTGAGGCGCCGAAGATCACGTGCCATCCTCCTGAGAACCTTGAGGCCTAGGAAAATGGGAACACAGTCAATGGCTGTGACTGACCACAACCCTGAACACCACCCAACCTGCAAGCCATATAGCCCAGTGTCCCACACCTGTGATGGCATGCACCCACCCACAGTGAACATGCACATGGCCATCACAAACAGGCGGCACCAGCTATGTGCACCACTGCACACACACACTGCCCATGTCCATCACAGCACAAACAAGGCTGTCCAGTGATGTGGCAATGTGGTGCGATGCCAGTTACACAGCTATGTGCCCAGTGCATGCCTGGACCACCAGTGACGCCTACACAGATGTGCTGTGATACTGGACAGTGATGCATGTCACCTGTGTCGTGCATACATACATAGATACATAGACAGTGTCGTCAGATAAGGGCCTATGGCCAACCTAGTCCATCCATTTGAGCTTGTAAGTTCACTTTGTTTTCCTAGAAGTCTGTTGCCCCTTACCCCTGACCTCCAGAATTCCTTCATGTCTGTCCCGTGCATTCTGAAATCCCGTGATTGTTTCAGCCCCCACCACTTCCTCTGGCAGGCTGTTCCACTTGTCCACCACCCACTCTGTGAAGAAATCCTTTTCCATGTGTCCTCTGAATCGTCGCCCCTCCAACTTCATCCCATGCCCTCTAGTCCTGGAACATCTTTTTCACTTCAAAATAGTGTGTCCTGCACCCTGATCCCCCCTGTAAGATACCTGTATGTCTCTATCATATCCCTCTCTCCCCTCTCCTCCAGGAGTACATGTTCAGTTCCTTCAACCTGTCGTTATAGGACCCATGATGCAAGCCATGCACCATCTTTGTTGCCCTCCTCTGAACCTTCCTGCCCACTCGTCCTTACGTAGGTATGGTCTCCAGAACTGTACACTGTACTCCAGGTGGGGCCTCACTAGTGTCTTGTATAGTGGAATTATGACCTCCTCTGTCCTGCATGGTTGTATTGTGCAGGGCTAGTGGACTCCCCCCCCCAGCATGCAATAGCATCCATGAAGTCATGATACTCACATTGCTCAAGCAGCTGTGTTTGCTGCTGTTGCTCTTGCTGCCATTGATGCTGTGGCTGCTGCTGCTGCATCCGGGGGCCGACTCCTGCTTCCACCGGGGCCCTGGCACGGCCCTCCGCACCCCGGCCCTGCATTCTCACATCCCGGCCTGTGGGAGACATATGTTGAGACAAACATCAGTGTGACTCAAAAGCAGAGTGCCCCCTGCCCCAGTGAGAGTGCCTGCCCACACAGCCATACCCATCCATCACACAGCTGCACACACTGACACAGCCAACCGTGTCTGAGCCGTCACCTATGCCCAGCCACCAAAGCACACACACACACCCCTACAGAGAATACAGGTGCATAGATGGTACACTCACCTGGCCTCGGCACCACGCCCCGCCTGGCACGTGCCCGCAGCCTTGCCAACATGTCTGGCTCCCTCCGGCGGAGGTCACTGTACCGGTGCCGGCACTGCTCAGCAGACCGGCACCATCCAGTGACCCCTACCAGGTCAGTGGCCACTTGCTGCCACACCTCTGTTCTTGCTATGGTGAGGGGGGCCTCACCATAGAGTGCCTCATACTGGGGCTCTACTAGGGCCACCAGGTTGGCCACCTCCAGTGGGCTCCAACTCACAGCCCTCCTCCTAGCCATGTTAGCCAGTTTACAGCAGGCAATGGCAAGCCCTGCTCACCATGCAGCCACGTGGAGATGTTGCGCAATAGACCACCACAGGCTCCAATCGGCTGTTGAACAGCGCCATCACTCACATAGCGCTGTCACCAGACAGCGCAATGAAGACGTCACGCATGGCAGGCGAACAGCGGCAGGGGCAAAGGGCATACACAAGGTCATGAGCACTGACACAAGGCTCGCACAGTGCCATCTGATGTATAGGTAACCTGCGCGACCGACCAGCTGCATACCAGTGCCACAGTGGACTGTGCGCGGTAATTCCTGGCGCCATATAGTGGCCAGTGCTGTAGCGCCACTGGCACAATGGTTTACATGGCCTGGTGCTATCGCGCTCAGCATGTCAGCAGCGCCACAGGCGCATCGTCAGCTATCTGGGCATCGCGATGCAGTGTACCACACAGGCACAGATCTCGCCATTGGCTCAGCCGACTGTTCCGTGTGCGCAAAGCCCCAGATCACTATATTCAGCCGACATATGCAAATCATCTGATCAGCCTTTCAAGGAGCAGTAGCACGATTTGCATGTCATTAAAGTTGCTCCACTCCTAATTTGCATGTGTTGCGCTATAAATGTGCGACAGTGGGCTGTGCTGGCCAGATTCGGTTACTGCAGGTGAGAGGTGAGTTACATGCTGTGTGATGTTCAGGACAATGCTCATGGGGAAATGCTGTAGACTGCACAGTGACAGGTGTCCACTTCCACCCATACAGATCACCATGACCGAGCAGAGCCAAGGTGAGGGTGAGGACGGTGGGCATAGGAGGAGGCCGAACTTCACAGCGGCAGAGACTGAGGCCCTCTTCCAGGCCTACCTGGAAGATGAGTCACTATTGAGTGGACGGAGGGGCACCCCTCAGTCCCATGCGGCTGCATGGGAGGGGGTAGCTCGGGCCGTTAACCTGCACGGAAGCCACCAGCGCTCCGTGCAGGAATGCAAGAAATAGATGGGGACTGACCGCAGGAGGCTGAAGGAGAAGGTGGCAGCCTTCAGGGCGGCCTGTGCTGGCACTGGCGGGGGCCCGCCAGTGGTGTTGCAGCTGACCCCACATGAGGAGACACTGGTCGCAGCCATGCAGCCGAGTGCCATTGCGGGAATACCAGGCGGAGGATTCCAGACAGGTGGAAGCCCATCACTGCACGGTATGACATGGTGGTGGTGTTTGGGGGTGGCGGTTGTTCACATGCACTCACATGTACTCTCTTTCTGTTACAGATCCTGTTCGTCTTCAGGAGATGGTGGTGGTGGGTCCAGACAGTGATGTGGACCTGCTGGACATGGAGGAGGGACCATCCACCTCCACCACCAGCCAGCAGGCACTGCAGCAGCATGCACGCTGGGCCAACAACTCTGGTGTCAGTGATACGGGTGCGGGGGGTGCACAGCCTGTGTCTCAACAGTCTGGCATGCAAGCATGCCAGCATGCTGTGGCCATGGCAGTAGCACGTACCTGCACCATTGATGATAGAAGGCCTGCAATGGGCAGTGATAGGTGTGTGTCCCATGACAGACACACGGCAGGCCAGCACGTGCCCCTGGGCCTTTCTGGTTCAAACCTGTGTACCAGCATGCTGGCACAGTCCCAGGCTGTGCCTGTCAGCACCAGTGGGGCAGCACCAGTGGCTGTGCAAGGTGTCTGGCACTGTTGCCAGCATGGTGGTGGAACAGGTGGACCTGGGGGCACAGCGGTTGGAGGGGCAGCAGCAGCAGTCGCACACCAGGTCTGGGGGTACAGTGTCAAGCAGTGGCACATGTCCACCGCCCTTTGATCCACCCATACCTGGTCCTGGCGAACAGCGCCCACCCTCAAAGGGGTGATGTGCATCAGGACCGTCCACACCCTGGGGGTCATGATGCCATTGGGGCACAGTACCCATTGGATGCACACACCCACCTGCTGCAGGAATCAGTACAGCTGCAGGGGTGGGTTGCAAGGTCCGTGGAGGCACTGTCTGTGTCCGTGGAGCGGCACAGCAGGGAGTGTGCTCGGGACCGAGCCGAGCTGGTCCATATGCGGACGGATGTGACCGCCCGCCATTGACAGGCTGACCCAGGCAGTGGTCTCTGTTGTGGTGCATTGGGCACACAGTCAGGTGCCCTGTACCACCACCCACACAGTGCACTCTCCACTCCCCGTTCCCGGCATCGTGCGACACCAGGCCTGTCGATGCCGGGTTCTGCTGTGGGCATCCTGAGCACCCCTGGTGCAGGTTTGTTCGGCGTGCTGCAGACCCCTGTGTGGGCAAGGTCGCGTTCGTGCAGTGGGACCCCTGGTGGTGCAACAGTGCCACCCCATGTGGCCCCTGCTCAGCCTGCCCATGCTGTTGGGTCACGGCGGGGCCGCACATGCATCCTGGTGGCCGTGGGACAGTGCTACATGACTGAGCTGTCTCCCAGTGTGGGCCCTGTCTGGTGCTGCCCTGTGTGCAATGTGTGTCATGGTGGGCAGTGCACTGCTGGGTGCTCTGCTCACCACGCCGACACACAGACCACCTGCACACCCTCCCAACTGCTGTCCACAGGTGCATGTGCATGATGATGCCTGAATTGCACTGTACACCAAGGTGCAAGGGTGCTGAGGTTCTGACACACGTACTTGGACAGTACAGGTGGTGGGGGTGGTCGGTGGTGCTGTGTGTTAGCAATGTCGGTTCTGCAGTGCTGTGCATCTGCCCATGTACGCTCTGTGCCTGGTGTTGTGTGTGTGTCCATATGAGTGCTCACCCCTCCCTGATGGTGTGTTGGTATGCCTGGACCCTTCCACTCCCCTAACCTTCATGCACCCCTGGTGTGTTCCCCTGTGTGCCTGTAGTTTGCGCATGGACAGTGTTGGTTGCACATGTCCCCTTGACTTACCTGTGTTGTGTGTAGTGCTCCTCTGTGATGGTGTCCCGGTGCAGCTGGGCCTGCCGGATCAGTCGGGGATCCCTCCGTCCTAGGGGGGGCTGCTCATCACCATCATCACCGGCGCCACCGGCGTCCCCATCGCTGTCCCCCTGTTCGACCTGTATGGCTATCCCATGGTCTTTGGCCATGTTGTGCAGGATGCAAAGGCCAGGAATATCCCACAGACCTTTTGGGGGCTGTACTGTAGGGCACCACCAGAGGTGTCTAGGCATCGGGAGCGTGCCTTGAGCATCCCAAACACCCACTCTATGATGTTATGTGTTGCGGCAGGTGCCTCATTATAGCATAGCTGCGCTGGGGTCGTGGGGCACCGGTACGGTGTGAGCAGCCAGGGACGGAGTGGGTATCCGCAGTCACCTGTGTGGAGATAGTGGAGAGCAGTGTCATGTTCAGGTCCATATTGGCCATCTCCCTGTGTGCCACTACCATGGCACCGGTGTCATTCCCACCCTTGCCCAGCGTTTGCATTCCATACATGTGTACTCACCCACTAGATGTCCTGTGGGGATGTCCCCACTCTTGAATCGATAGCACAGTGCAGACTGATACCATATGAAGGCATCATGTGCTCCGCCAGGGTGTGTGGCACAGACACAGACATTGATTATGCGCCCAGTGGCATCACACACCACCTGGCAGTTGACACTGGAGAATCCCTTTCGGTTATGATAGGCATGGCCATCGGGGCCAGGTGGCATGCGGATGGCCACATGGGTGCAGTCTATGGCCCTAGCACGCAAGGCATACATGCTACCCTGTGGAACTCCTGCATGTTTGCTGTACGCTCTGCCATGGTGCTGGGGAAATGGATGTACTCCGCAGCATGTGGCAGCAGTGTGCTGAGGAATTGGGTGAGGATGCGTGACGTGGCTGACTGTGTGATTCCTTTGGTGTCCCCTGTCAGCCTCTGGAAGGTGCCCGTGGCGAGCAGGCACATGCAGGCTGTCACCTTGGTCTCCACTGACAGAGCGTGACTCCGTCATGAGGGTGCCTGCATCACATCACTGCACAGCTCACAGAGCTGTCTCAGTATTGCCCTGTCCAGGCGGTACCAGCCCACGATCTCTACATCTGTGTACAGCTCAAAGCTGATGCGGGCACGGTACTGCCTGTCGGGGGCATACCGCCGACGGGCCCCTCCATGGCCACGTCCCCCTGCAGCATGGATTCTCACCCCCCTCATTACAGCTTCCATGTGGAAGCTGGCACTGTCCATCTCCCTGGCTTCTGCCCCCCGCTGCTGTTGCTGTGTTACCCCCGCTGTCCTCACTGCTACTTCCACTGCACCGGGCACCCCCCGCTGGCCTCTACAAACTATGGGAAACACTTTCCTTGCCTGCCCTTTTCAGTCTGTCTGTCTGTCTCTGTCTGTCTCTCTCTCTCCCCCACTTGACAGCCTGGTAGCGTTCTTCGCCCGCTTCATAAGCCTTTTTTTTTGGCTCATTTCATTAGTGCGCAGTTTCGGTTGTGCTGCCATTAAGCATTGCTAAGTCTTTGAATATCGCATTGGCGCTTCTTTATGCATGGATCCGCCCCCTTCAGTTCGCATGCCTTCATTTTCATTGTGCTATTGCTCAGCATGTTTTTAGAGCGCAACTGCCTCCTTCTGAATATCGCAGAATGGCGCAGTTTTGGACTTGCGCATGAGCAACCTTGTTGCGCATGGCTCAACCCTTTTGAATATCTGGGCCTTGGCCTCTTGACTTTTGGTCATTTAGTTTTACCTAAAAATAGATACTCTAAAAGAATGATCATGAAAAGAAAGAGAAACTATTATAATAAGATTTTTTTAGGAGGCTTGTTGTCCTGCTTTTATTGATTTCAGGCTCAGTTCATCTACATCCTGGTCCCCAATATTTGAATAGTGCCAAATCTGAGATCCTGTTCAACTTGAATGATGAAATTGGATCCAGGACATCCACTCTAAAAATTGTGCACCTAAATATTTAAAGTTTACCAGCTAAATGGAGTCAATTTGAATCCTGGGTTGGACAACATGAGTTTGACACTGTAACTCTTTCAGAAACATGGTTAAATAGTAAGATTATCAATCTAGAAATCTCATTGACAGGTTACAATATGTAAAGACAATACAGAATGGGGAGCAGGGAAGGGGGCACAAACATTTATGTTAAGATGACATTTATTGTTCAGTTATTGGATATCATGGGGGGACATTCAGGTTGTGATTTAATTTCCATAGATTTACTCCTGAGTCAGGGCAAACATCGTATTAGTTCCATCTATATTCCCCCTGGATTTATTGGGCCAGGATTGGATTTAATAGTTAAAGTTAAAAAAAAAGTTTCCCAGCAAATTGGAAATGGATTCTACTGAGGGATTTTAATAGTTATTGGGCCCATGAACAAAAAACTGATGAGCGGGAACTATTCCTTGAGTTAGGATTATAGCAGATAATAGTCAACACCAAAAGAATTAATTATAAAATGGGTACATGTTCTACAGTGGACTGGATAGTGGTCACTCATCCAAATAAGATTATTATGTTAGGCACTCTGTCTGATGTCATTAGTGACCACTGCCCAGTCCACTGTGAATGGACAACTACAGCAATAAAAAAAAACTCAGGATATTTAATTTTTGATATCTAACAAGAGTAAATTCTGAGACCATGAATGGAGCCTGCAGGGAGGCTGACTGGACCAGATTAGATTCTTGTAAAGATATAGATGCAATGTTAGAAATGTTTCCCCAGATTTTTAATCAGATTGTTGAGAGTTGCACCTAAACAGAAAATGTGAATTTGGGCTAACAAAAATAAATGGGTAACCCCAATATCTTTTAAAAGTAGTGAAACAAAGGGATAAAATCTGGAGACAGTTTAAAACAAATAAGGAAATGTCAGCACTTCAGAGATATAAAATGTTAAGGAATAAGTTCAAAACTGAAATCAGAAAATCCAAAACCAGTATTTCCTGTGATAACAGACTAAATAATTTGGTAGCCCCCTCAAAACATGGCAGATATTGAATAACCTGATCAATAGAGGAATCAAAGACACTGCCATGTCACTGAACATTGGTGATCAACTTGTCAATGTACCATCTCGAGTTGCTGAGACATTTAACAATTTTTTTTGAGATTTGGAAAATTATAGAATAGACACTAATTTGGAATCACCAAGGAATGATTTACAGTATGTTGATATTGATTTACATCCTAAATTGTGCCTCAAAACAGTTACACCCAAACAAGTCAAAGATTATGTTTTAAAACATGATCTCAAACCTCACATTAGCCATGATGGTCTTGATTTTAAACTCATTAGACTGGGGATTGATACATTGGTCCAGTCCCTAGCAACTCTGTTCAATTTCTCCCTATGTTTCGTCGTTTTTCCAAACCGCTGGAAAATGGCAATTATTAAACCAGTCTTTAACAAGCATTTGTCAATGCCGAACATTCATTTGCAGGTGTTTGCAGTGGTGGGTGGTACTGGTTGTGGCTTCAAAGGAGAGAGGAGGCAGCAGTGAGAGTGGCAGGTGCTGCATGGTGGAATCTGCACTGTAAATGCAGCAAGCAGCTGGTAGTCAGATAAGCCAGCCCGCTGACCTTAGTGGACCGGGGACAGAGAGCGCACCCGGTGGCAGGAGCCACCAATAAGTAATGCTGCACCGTGGCTAATGTAGAAGCTTGTGGGGGTTCAAAGGATCGAAGACCAGGGAGAGACAGTGCACAGGGCAGAATGAGCCTGCAATATGTAGGCCCACACCGTGGCTAATGTAAACTTGTGGGGGTTCAAAGGATCGAAGACCAGGGAGAGACAGTGCGCAGGGCAGAATGAGCCACCAATACGTAAGGCCACACCGTGGCTAATGTAGAAGCTTGTGGGGGTTCAAAGGATCGAAGACCAGGGAGAGACAGTGCGCAGGGCAGAATGAGCCACCAATACGTAAGGCCACACCGTGGCTAATGTAGAAGCTTGTGGGGGTTCAAAGGATCGAAGACCAGGGAGAGACAGTGCGCAGGGCAGAATGAGCCACCAATATGTAAGGCCACACCGTGGCTAATGTAGAAGCTTGTGGGGGTTCAAGGATCGAAGACCAGGGAGAGAGACAGTCTTGGGGCAGGAATGAGCCACTGTCATGGGCCACCGTGGCTAATGTAAACTTGTGGGGGTTCAAAGGATCGAAGACCAGGAGAGACAGTCATGAGGGCAGAATGAGCCACCAATACATAAGGCCACACCGTGGCTAATGTAGAAGCTTGTGGGGGTTCAAAGGATCGAAGACCAGGGAGAGACAGTGCGCAGGGCAGAATGAGCCACCAATATGTAAGGCCACACCGTGGCTAATGTAGAAGCTTGTGGGGGTTCAAAGGATCGAAGACCAGGGAGAGACAGTCTTGGGGCAGAATGAGCCACTCATGGGCCACACAGTGGCTAATGTAAAGCTTGTGGGGTTCAAAGGATCGAAGACCAGGGAGAGACAGTGCGCAGGGCAGAATGAGCCACCAATACGTAAGGCCACACCGTGGCTAATGTAAAGCTTGTGGGGTTCAAAGGATCGAAGACCAGGGAGAGACAGTGCATGGGCAGAATGAGCCACTATCATGAGCCACACCGTGGCTAATGTAAAGCTTGTGGGGGTTCAAAGGATCGAAGACCAGGGAGAGCAGTGTGAGGCAGAATGAGCCACCAATATGTAAGGCCACACCGTGGCTAATGTAACTTGTGGGGGTTCAAAGGATCGAAGACCAGGGAGAGACAGTGCGCAGGGGCAGAATGAGCCACCAATAAGTAAAGGCCACACCGTGGCTAATGTAAAGCTTGTGGGGTTCAAAGGATCGAAGACCAGGGAGAGACAGTGCGCAGGGAGCAGAATGAGCCACCAATAAGTAAAGAACACACGTGGCTAATGTAAAGCTTGTGGGGGTTCAAGGGATCGAAGACCAGGGAGGGACAGTCATGAGGGCAGAATGAGCCACCAATAAGTAAGGCCACACCGTGGCTAATGTAGAAGCTTGTGGGGTTCAAGGATCGAAGACCAGGGAGAGACAGTGCGCAGGGCAGAATGAGCCACCAATACGTAAGGCACACACCGTGGCTAATGTGAAACTTGTGGGGGTTCAAGGATCGAAGACCAGGGAGAGACAGTGCCAGGGGCAGAATGAGCCACCAATACGTGAGCCACACCGTGGCTAATGTAAGCTTGTGGGGTTCAAGGATCGAAGACCAGGGGAGACAGTGCGCGGGGCAGAATGAGCCCTGTACGTAAGGCCACACACGTGGCTAATGTAGAAAGCTTGTGGGGTTCAAAGGATCGAAGACCAGGGAGAGACAGTGCCAGGGCAGAATGAGCCACCAATACGTAAGGCCACACGTGGCTAATGTAAGCTTGTGGGGGTTCAAAGGATCGAAGACCAGGAGAGACAGTGGCAGGGGCAGAATGAGCCACCAATACGTAAGCCACACCGTGGCTAATGTAGAAGCTTGTGGGGTTCAAGGATCGAAGACCAGGGAGAGACAGTGCGCGGGGCAGAATGAGCCACCAATACGTAAGGCCACACTGTGGCTAATGTAAGCTTGTGGGGGTTCAAGGATCGAAGTCCAGGGAGAGACAGTGTGCAGGGCAGAATGAGCCACCAATACGTAAGGCCACACCATGGCTAATGTATAAGCTTGTGGGGGTTCAAAGGATCGAAGACCAGGGAGAGACAGTGTGCAGGGCAGAATGAGCCACCAATACGTAAGGCCACACCGTGGCTAATGTAGAAGCCTGGGTGGGGGTTCAAGGGACCAAGGACTGGGGAGAGAGAGAGTGTGCAGGGCAGCATTAGCCACCAATAAGTGAAGCCAGACTGTGGCTAATGTAGAAGCCAGGGGCAGGGAAGTGAGAACTGGAAGGAGTGAGACTGCAGCAGGTGGCAGGAGCTGCCAATAAGTGAAGCTGTACCACTGCTAATGTATAAGTCTGTGGAGGGTTCAGAGAAGCAAGGACCAGGGAGAGAGAGGGTGCCAGGTGGCATGAGCTGCCAATAAGTGAAGCTGCACCATGGCTAATGTAGAAGCCAGGGGGCAGAGGAGTGAGGACCGGAAGGAGAGAGAGTGGCTAGTGGAAGGAGCTGACAATAACCGTAACTCCAGCTACGTGCATTAGTGTCAACTGTAATGAGCATGGCCAGAGTTATGGCTACAGAAAGAAATGAAGTGCTGTCTCATTGGAGCAGTTCATTTCTTTCCATTACAGAACATGCCACATCAGCAAGCAGAACTACTGTCATGGCCAGAGTGCCTGGTCATTGGTTAACACTGCCAATCCCATAGCAGTTTCAGCTGTGATTGGCTCAGCAGTGACACACCTCTAAAATGCTATTAGTTCATTAAGGCCCTGAGCTCCCATACTTCATCAAGTTCTTTACTTTCATGTGGTAGTGCAGGGTCCTTCAGACCCTGAGCACCCATCCCTCTGTAGATGCGTGACCAAATTATCAGCATAGCCATCTTATTACCCCAGCACATGTAGGCAATGAAGAAAATGTTTAAATCTACTCAAAACCATTATTCTGTGCACGCAGAATGCCATTTCATGCCACAGGTGGAAACATGCATTTTGGACAGGATTTGAAAAATGGCAGCTGTGATATACATAAGCTTGAGTAATAAGAAGGTTAAGTTGAAAATCTTGGGTGAAGATATGTAAGATTTCCACAGTTATGAGGGTGCATACTGAAATTGCAACAAATGGGCATGACTTTGTAATTTTGTAATATTTTACCCCAAATTTTGAATGTAGTCTTCTTATCACCCAACCTAATGAACCCCACAGATGATAATTTGTAAATCTGTGTGAAAACTCCATTCCGCCCACAGATGCAAAAAACACATTTGGGGCAGGATGTGAAATATTACTGCTGCTTTGTTCATGAGGTGGTGTGACAAAATGGCTACACTGCAAAACTGGAGTGGAAATATTGAAAATGACCAAACTTATGCACCTACATAGAGAATTTTCAACAACCACATATAACTCTGCCCTTTTTAGGAGTTGTTCTACCAAATTTTTATAAATGACCTTTTTTGGGACCCCACCCCATGAACACTGCCATTGTCATTTTGTTCATTGGTCTCACAAGATGATTTCACACAGCAACTGTGCCATTCTGTGCCACAGGTGCAAAAACATGTTTTGGGCAGGATGTGAAGAACGACAGCCATACAGTTCATAAGGTGGTGTGAAAACATGGCAGTGCTGAAAATTTGGAGTGAAAGTATTAAAAACTGCTGAAGTTCTGAGTGTGCACAGGAAAATGTCAATGACTGCATGTAACTCCAGTGTTTTTTGGTATTTATGTACTAAATTCTCAACATGGGGTTTTTGAGACCCCATCTCATGAACAGTGGTGCTGTCATTTCATTAATCAGTCCTGAAAGGTGATTCTGAACAGTGACTGCAAAATCACCTTTCAGAACCGAGTAACGTGTTCATGAGGTGGGGTAAAAAAAAAGCCTATGTTGAAAATTTGGTGGACAAATTCTTAAAAATGGCAGAGATATCAACATAAGTTCAAAACACCATTGACAGCCATTATACAGCACTTACCTTCATTCTTCAGTTTGCGGTTTGGCTCTGAAGAGTGTAGACATGTCCATGTCCACAGAAGATCACAGCTGCCAGCCTCCAGAGGTAAGTCTGGGGTAAGGGGAGTGTGGGGAGGTTGGTGCTCAGTGGGAGGGTGGTGATGGGGGAGGGAGATGACAGCGATGATGAGGGAGCATTTTCTATTTTACAGGTTAAAAAAAAGACATTGGAGGACTGTTTTTCTTCTTTTCAGGATGTTTTTACTGAAGTTGTTGGGACACTGGGAGTGGGCTTCCCAGTGTCCCAGTGTTTTTTGGGGGGACTGTATTGTACGAGCCTGGGGGGGCTCAGAAGGAGCAAGGACCAGGGAGAGAGGGTGCAGCCGGAGCAGCCAACATGTAAAGCCGCACTGTGGCTATGTTGTACAAGCCTGGGAGGTTTCAGTAGGAGCAAGGACCGGGGAAAGAGAGTGCAGCTGGAGCTGCCAACATGTAAAGGTGCACCGCAGCTAATGTGGAAGCCAGGGGTGGGTCAGAGAAACAGATGGATCGGGGAGGGAGAGACTGCGGTGGGTGGCACTGGCAGGGGCCACCAGTAACTGTAACTCGGCCGTGCACATTAGAGTTAACTGTAATGAGCATGCCTGGAGTTACATCCACAGAAAGAAATGAAGTGCTCTCTCATTTCTTTCAACTAGGGAACACACCACATCAGCAAAGCAGAACTTGTGTCACCACCAGAGTGCTTGGTCATTGGTGCACACTGTCAAGCCCTTTGCAGTTTCAGCTGTAATTGGCCTGGCATCGACACCCCTCTCAAATGCTGTATAGTCCCAAGACATTCTTTGAGCAAGCGCAAGTAAATGCAAAAATGGCAGTGTAACGTTTCAAACTATTGACCAATAGCACTGTTCTCTCTTCTTTCAAAAATCTTACAGAGAATTATTTTTGATCAGACAGCTGATTATTTAGAAAAATATGGATTGTTATCCAACTGCCAGCATGGCTTTAAACTTAAACACAACACAGTAACAGCCTTGGTGGGGTTATTGCAAAGTGATGACTATAACAAAATTGTATAATGTTATATAGGACTGTGGAGACACCTCTAATTTAACCAATAGGGCTCATCTCTGTAACTAGTAATGTTTCTATCTGCACACAGGGTGCCATCAATAAGGGGCACGCTGTTGCAGCTGTGATTGTGGACCGCACCAAGGCTTTTGATATAGTTGATCGTGATTTGTTGCAGGACTCTTTTTTTGACTTATATTTTTCAAAAGATGTGTCGAAATGGTACTCTAATTACTCAAGTAATAGAGTACACAGAACCAAAATTGATGGCATCATATCAAAATGCAATACTATTAAATGTGGGGTACCACAAGGCTCGATCTTGGGCCCTCTAATTTTTTCTTTGTATATGAATTCTGCTTCAGGCAAAAAATCTTTAATTACTCTTTATGAAGATGATGCTAGAATTTACAGTGTTGGTGTTGTCAGGAGGTCTAAACTCTCCACCTCAGGTTCCTGACGATGATAGAGATACAAAGAAGTCACAAACAAGTTGCATAAGAGTAATAAATCATGTTTATTACTACAAAAGGAAAAATCACAGTTGCCCTAAGAAGTACTTACCATTAGGAACTGGGAGCCAATGCTATGTATTCCCTATACTGCGAGGAGCATAGAAATCTAGGGGGTCTCTGTGGTAGAAGATGTAATGTCTTACATTATATACCTAAGATAGTTACCGTAGTCATTGTAAGACAGAAACATTTCTAGTTATAGAGATGAGCCCTATTGGCTAAATTAGAGGTGGCTCCACACTCCTAGATAACATTATACAATTTTCTTATAGTGATCACTTTGTGTGAACAATGAAAGTACAGTCGGTGTACATAACCATGTAATAATACAAATCATTAGAAGATGGCAGTGCCAACTCATGTATCATAATACTACAAGGACACAGGTGTCCTAGCATCTTGCAAACAAGAAATACATATATGTATTAGAAAGTAAAGTGTATAGCATTCATGTGCATATATATCCTGACATCTACTCTTGTACGGTAACTGTCCATAGCCCTATATGTTAGTATAACATACCTAAATGCTAGTTGTCTGTGGAGTACCTCTGGGGTATCAATCAGGATGCAGGGACCTCGTGTAACAGTGTTCAACCAAAGGATGCAGTTGAGATAGTACAAATGGATTTTTTTTTTGGTTTCAAAAATGGTTGCACTCAAAATTATTAAATGTCATTAAATGTTACGAAAATCAAAACAATTATTTTTTTCAGGACCTAGAATAAGGATAGAAGATTGTGCACCAACTGTAGATTTGAATGGTGAAACAGTTGAACTAGTCGACAGTTTTAAATATTTGGGAATAACATTAGATTCCAATCTTACTTTTGAACCACATATAAATAACATAATAAAAACTATTCATCAAAGGTTGGGAGCTCTATACAGAGTGAAGCCTTTCCTGACTCCTGAGTTGAAAAAAATTCTTACCCATAGTTTTCTCCTTAGTGTTTTTGATTACGGACTTATCATTTATACTGCAGCTAGTTGAGAATGCCTTATCTAAACTAAAGGTGACCTACAACTGCACCCTTAAGTTCATGACAAATTCAACTTCTAGAACACATCACTGTGATCTTTTACAACAATTTAAATGTCCATCTTTTGAAAACAGGATACAAATTAAAATGGGTATGCTACTCTTTAAAGTGATCAATGGTCTTCTCCCTAATTCTGTTCAGAATCTATTTTCCAGATGCATTAATAACCAAGGATGAGATCCCAAAGCCAATTTGTCTTTAAGCTACCTCTTTAAAAAAAAAAGAAAAACACTGGTGAAAAATCTTTGCAATGTAGGGCCCCTTTTTTCTATAATTCAGTACCATATACTATCTCTAACTGTTCTACTGTTGTAACTTTCAAATATAGACCGAGATCATGGCTCAATACCTTAAATGATTGTATTTGCAACTAAACATAAACAAAAGTCCTGTTCATGTGTTCTCATTTAATGTATTTTATTAATTGTTCATGAATTTATATTATGCACATTACAGTCTTTGTTATTTGTGTAAAACCTGTCATTGTGAAAACAGGCAGTAATGCTCATCATGCTTACAAGTACAAAAAATAAAAATGAAAGGAAAAGAGGAAAGGGACCTGGATGTAATAATTTCTGATGACCTGAAGGTAACTAAACAGTGTGACAAGGCAGTAGAAAAGACTAGCCTGATGCTTGGATGCATAGGCAGGGGTATCACCAGCAGAAATAGGGAGGCCATAATACTCTTGTATAGATCATTGTGAGACCACACCTCAAGTACTGTGTCCAGTTCTGAAGGCCCCACCTCTGAAAGGACATAGACAGGGTAGAGGCGGTACAAAGGAGGGCAACCAAAATGGTGCATGGCCTGTATCAGAAGCCCAACAAAGAAAGGTGTATGGAATTAAATATACATTCCCTAGAAGAAAGGAGGGAAAGGGGAGATATAATAGAAATATTCAAATACCTCACAGGTATAAACAAGTTACAAGAAGGAAGCATTTTCCAGTGAAAAAAATACTCAAGAAAAAGGGAGCACAATATGAAGCAGGAAGGGAGAGGCTGAGAGGAAATGTGAGGAAGTACTTCTTCACGGAAAGGGTGGTGGATGCTTGGAACAGCCTCTCAGTGGAGGTGTTGGGGGCTAAAATAGTTCCAGAATTCAAGAACATGTGGGGTAGACACAAGGTGATGATAAAAGTAAGGTGAAGGGGTGCAAACTGGAGACAGAGAAGAGTCTGCGGTGGCACTGTAGGTAGGGAAAATAGAGCAGACTAGGTGGGCCAAGAGGTCCTTATCTGCTGACAACTTTTATATTTCTAAGCCACAATACAATTTTAAATTGGCTATATTATTGTGAGGTTTAAAAACACAGTTGAGAAAGTCAGGACAAGTTCAGTTCATTATCTGATGCACAGTAAGATGAATGTAAAACAGTTAGTACATATGACAGCAAACTCTGGTCACAGCCAATATAGCTGCTCAGAGTGACGATAGTGCAGAGAGAATGAGTAAGAGAGTACTCAGAGCTCTTGCTGCACCGGATTCTGGAGGGCAGGTGATTTGCCAAAGGGCACACAGTGAGTGACAGGCTGTAGTGGGAATATTCTTTATTCTGTTGATGTTCATGTCTGCATGGTGTGGCTCTGCCCCACTACCACCACCTAACTGAATAACTTGAGATGGGCTCGGGTGAGCTCCTGTACTGCTGATGATCTCCTGGAACCCTGAATACCGGTTTCGTCAGGTGCTTCACAGTCAAACCCCGTGGTAAATACTACCATTGCAATGTAAGATACATGCAACATTTAGCATTATAATGATGCCAAAGATGGCGGTGCTGACAGAACTGTGCATGCGAGATACTTACGCATGTGCTGTTTGAGTTGGGGCCACCATCTTGGGCATGACGGCCGTAGTTTCTCCATTCATGGAAGAAAAAAAGAGATCCTCACAAAGGGAATGTGTTTATGCGTCCCACGGAGTGGAAGGACCGCATAAACAGCACCAGTGGAAATGAGGCAGAGCACTGTGGAAGCACTCAGGACAGCGGTCTGGTCACGTGCTTCCACAGTGCTCTTCTAAACCCAATGTGATGATGTAACATCTGCGGAGCTCTGCCCACATAGTCATAAAAATTGATTCAAGTGGTTCCAGGAATAACAGGCAGTATGGCAGAAGTTTGACAGGCTACTGTATCTTGGTCCTGAACCTAGATACTGTTAAACACAATTAATTTTCCATCTGTAAATGATAACCACTAAGCTCGGCAGTAGATGAGATAATCCATAACATAAGGTAAGAGAAGCTGCATTTGAACTAAAGTGTAAAAACAAAGGCCTCTTATCTAAAGGGGAGCTAGAGTTGGGCTGAATATAATAACAAGTAAAAAATCTTATCCAAAACAAGTTGCATGCTATAAATATCTAGGCTATTAGTTCACACAGGCAATGTCTAAAAACATTAAACAATGACAAAATGGAAAAGAAGATAAAGATCGAAACTGTCTTTCTACAACCAAGAAAAGCGTTTATCACAGCTCTTGCCTGACGCTAGTTACTCAGTCATCCTACCTGAATTTCAATATGCAGACACACATCACTAGAGGGTTCAGCTTACATCCTGAAAGGATTTGACTCCCTATATAATTTCACTGTCTGCCATGTCACAGGTGGAAAAGCTGACATGCATAACTGTATCTGATGGCTGCTTTGAAGTGATTTTCTAGTATCCAGGACATCTTTTTAAAATGTAATATTCAAATGCAAGTCAGCTTGAATTTCATTTATTTCAGTATTCACCCCCCTAATTCTTTATTAATAAAGACATTTGCATGAAAACAGGATATTTGTTGTCCATGCTATATCTGCTTCCACTTTTCCCTTTGCTAAAGTCATAATTCTCTGTGTATCAGTGGAGCCAGAATGGTTCTAAAAGTTGGGGGGAGGCGCCATGCTAGGGTCTGGGGTAGCGGGTGGGGCCAATGGCTATCCCCCCATGGATGTAGCAATAGTTTGGCAGAAAAAGTAAATGCTGTTCAGACACAGACAAACACAATTGGTTGACAGAGAAGCAGCATAAGTCCTTATGTACAAGATACAAGTTAACGTTATCAAATCTTTCCAAAAAAGTCACGGCGTGTGTCACTGGCAAAACAAAAGTTACATAAAATATTTGTAAGATTCATAGAATCCATGAGATGTTTGTGAATATGGAGTAAGAGTAGGTGGTTTAGACGCTGTTCAGTCATGGTCGATCTTAGGTATGTTTTGAGCTGTCAAAGGCATGAGAAGCTGCACTCAGTAGTAACATTAGACATTGGAAGAGTAAGGCAGATTCTTAAACGTTTGTGAACTTGTGAAAAAAGACAACGTATCTCCTGTCGCTCTGCTAAGATTTCTAGAATGGTGCCAGTTTTTGTTACCTTTCTGATTTGTGCTGTAGGATATGATGTATTGTGAGTTTGCATGAGATGCTGCAGTATCTTTAGCTGTATTAAAAGTCTGTCAAGCACAAAGTCACCAGAGTATGTATCACATATCTGTCGAGGTAGTTCATCACAAGGCTGACCATTGATAGCATTGATGACTGCTTTTTCGATGCCTATGAGAAGTAACAAAGTGGGCTGATCAATCCTACTGTACAGTTTAGCCGTGACCAAGTCAACCAGTTCAAAAAACTGGCTTCTGAAGTACTCTTCAGGAGTTGCCCACTGATGGAGTGCTGCACCATCATCATAGTGACATGATGCTCTTCATCTCTAGGACATGGTGATAGCCTGTATTAATCCATCATCAACAGTTCACAGTATATCTTCATAGACTGTGTGGAAATCATCTGAGTCTCTCATGTTCATCAGATGAGTCTGCAGCATTTCAATAGTAGAAGTGACAGCCACTGATGTAATATCTTTTAACTGCAGTACCCTGGCCACTTCTTCAGCCGATGAGAACATTTTCAATTACACCTTCAGGTCAAAAAACATTGAAGTGTGTCATGAGAGCTAGAAGTCCAGATGCTTTCTTCCCTGTTTCTGTGTTACCGCTAGCAGTATTTATTTCCTCTAAAGTGCCATAAATGGCTTCGTATTTGAATAGCACTGCCTCAATTGCATGAGTTCTTGACATCCAGTGAGTGGGACAGATAGGCTTCAGGGAACGTTGTAAACCTGATGTGGAGGATGAGGAATAGGAGTCCCGAATATTCTCATACATGGCCAGTCTTTTGGGTGATGCCTGAATAATTATATGAAGTTCCTGAAGTAAGCTCAGAGCACTTTGAATCATGGAACATTTGGGACCAGCTTCCTGTAAAATAAGATTCAAACTGTGTTTCATACAATGAACAGAAAGAGCCTTTGTATTACCATCTTTGATTCATTTAGCTAGACCTGTCATCTGACCCTGAAGGACTGATGCACCATCGTAAGTTTGTCCTCTCATGCAATTAATATCAGAACCACAACATCATAAAATATCCGTGATCTGAAGAAAACAGATTCTGCATACATTTTTGGACAATCATACAGTTCTATAAAGTCTTCGGCTATGACATAGTCCTGTGACACCCAACGTAGTAAGAAAGATAACTGTTCATGTCCACTTACATCTCTTGTTTCACCAACAATAATTGAATACATTTCTGCCTCCTTAATCTGTGAAAGAAGCTGATTGAGGCATTCTCTATACATTTCCTTGATCAGCTCATTCAGTACATCATGTGATGTATACTTTGCATTAAAGGTTTGTAACTCAGGATTATTTTTCAATGCTAGGTCAAGTAGCTTCCAGAAGTTACTGTCTTCATCAGTATGGCCTCTAATTGCGAGACCCTGCCTGACAAGAAATTGCAAACAGCATAGCTGTTCTAAAAAGCACCACTGGTTCTTTGCCTGCTCATCCCTCTTTTGATGAACAAGCTGTGAATCCACAGGTACTTGTTTGAAGTATGCATTGCATTTAAGCAAACACTCCCTATGAAAATGCAATTTTTGCGCAAATTGAAATTTGCTGGACAATTTATCCAGTCATGCATTTTGACTTGCATGAATGCATCATCTCTGCATTTTGAGAAAGTCAGAAGATTTTTAGCTACCGCAAAATGACAAACTGTGCAAAAAGCTCTCATTCAAGTTTTGCACAGAATGAGCTAATCTCTGTTTTTTGTACCATTCATGACTTGAAATATCTTTCTCATGTCTTTTCACCTCTTCCATATACTCTAGCAGTATCTTTCTTATGGACTTTCAATTGAACCACCATACCTGAGTCATTGCTGACACAGCCTGGTCCATGACATTCTACTTCCGATTCCACTACCTGTGTTACACAATTGTCTCCTGACTCACTCCCAGCCCTATTCTCCAAATCTGCCATTGATGCAGGGTCTTCTGGAGATGTATTCCTTGTGGAACTTGTGGACTGATCAGTTGCACTACTTGTATTGCTTGGGGGATGAGGTGGCTGTGTAAATGCACCCAAATTCAACTTTGCCTGAATACATTTTCGCTTATGTGGTGGTCCTGCAACAACAGCATCTTGTGCTTGTTCTTGCACATTGCTTGCTGTTAATTTAAATCTACCCAAGTCAAGAAGAAACTATGGACAATTTTTTTTTTATCACCAGCATAGGCGACGACTACGGGGGGGGGGCTGAGGGGCTGAAGCCCTCCCTGGGAAGTTGAAGAGGGGGCTCTTCCCCCTGGCTGAAATTGTGTGTGTCTGTATATTTTTCTTTTGTTACTGGGCACTGGGAAGCCAAACAGCAGGGTTTTGGAGGTGGGAGCATGGGGAAGAAGCCTTCGGGTCACAGACACGGACCACAGTGCCATTTCCTCTTTATTGGTGTGGAACTTTTGCTTGGGAGGAGTAGTTTGCTCAATCAGCTGCTGCTGCCTCCATGTCATCATGGACAGAACTCAGTCACATACACAGCGACCTGGGCTCAACCACACCTGCACGGCTCTCAGCACAAGCACAAGCAGCCACCAGCAACAGTGCCATTTTTGGCACCAGAAGCCACCATTTGTTTGCTGCTCAGCTAGTGCAGATGGTAGTCGGCAGTAGGGCCAGTCATGCCACGGTCAGTCGGATTCAGTAGCGGAGCATGAGCGAATCTACAAGTTGGAGCATCAGGAAAGAGTCAGTCCAACAGAGAACACCGAACCTTACTGGAGACCGGACTACAGTCAGCAGCGTGGGCAAGGGTGAGGTGAGGCCTGATCCCTGCAGTGAGCTTTCCAAACTTCTTCTTCAAGACGAAAGTTATTTTAATTTAAATACAATGTTTGATTTTTGCCCTATTTTCACAGAACCAGTGAGTTTTGTGAAAATAGGACAAAATCAAACTTTGTCTTTAAATAATAGACATTAACAGAAAGATATTACAGGCCTGAGCAGAAGTTGAATCGTGACTGAATCCCTTTGCTACATTAATCCACCTTGACCCTCCCTGAGACTGAGTAAGTTCCACCCTAAGAGTCCCACTCCCTGTACATGTTTTGAAAAGTCATGGTTCCTCCTCAGTTTATCAATACTTTATGGTCCCTAGTTGTTAAAAATCTTATAAAGTGCTTTAGCTTTTTTATTTAATCAGTGTTCTGCATGATTTTTTAAAGGGATCTGATGTGGGACTGAAGTTTGAATAGCCTTAGTCATTTTAAAGAAACTCTGCTTGTTCTCCCCATTAATTAGAAGTGGAGGTTGTGGGAATCAAACCCAGGTCCTGCTTGACTCTCCTGGATATACAAAACTCATTTAAAACTCATTATTCTAACCTCTAGACTATACTGCTAGCCAGTTCAAAGCAGTTGAGAGGTATGACTGAGGGAGGAGAATATTTTGGATCCAGAGTGTTCTACTGCGTTACCTACAGTACCAAGAGGTGGCAGGAAAGAAGGGAGGACAAAGCAGGGAGCAACATTTTGTATGGTAATGTGAGGTGCTTGGCTCTGTTGTTTTGTTAGCAGATTACATGCTGTAGATTTCTGTGATTGTTGCCTATAGAGCGTAGTAGGGACATGAACTAGGGGCCCCCTCTTACTGTTGCGTGGGGGGGGGACTCAAGGGCAATAACCCAAGATGGGGAGGGGTTGCAACATTGTAGAAAAAAAACTAAACAAAAAAACATTTTTATGATTTTTTTTAAATGTTCATCCACCCCAGTACACGCCATGCTAGTACTGCAGAGTAGTGTGTCAGAGTAACATGGGTTATCAAAAGCAGGCTGTCAACAAAACCAGTTTAAATGTACACATTACACATGACACCCTGATCGGAAGTATTACCACAGTTGCATTATTTCTGGTGTGCACAGTGTTATGACGTGGGCCATTTTTACTTTCTTGCTGTTTATGTTGTCCATGCCTCATATACTGCAGTTGAAATCCTGAAATTGATCTGTTGGTGTAACCAGGCCCTGGCTCTTTACTTTTGCTAGTGTCTGTGTCTGTGTCTCAGTCACTGACCCCCAAACCCCCCTTATTGTTGCAGTGCCTTTCTAGAATAAAGATTTACATTTGACAGATAATGTGAAGACTCACAACAAAGGCAAATGGGCAGCCTATCTGCCTCAGAGCACAATAATCTGCTATCTGAATAGGCATCATGGGAGTATTCTGATCTAAAACAACCCACATATTTTGTTAGTGTAACTGCAGCATACACCTGTGGTCATCTGGCGTCATGCAGTTTACATATTTTAGTTTTGAGGGGGAAAAGTGGGTGAGTTACATCATCTGTGTATGCACAGTTTGCTGGGGAGTGGGTCAAGGAGGTGAGTGACAACACAAGAGGCTATGCCAGTAGCTGGGGAGGGGATCAGGGTGGGTATGTGACACCACTGGGGTTTGCAACACTTCCTGGGGAGTGGGTCAAGGTGGTTGGTGACAACACCAGAGGCTATGCCAGGACCTCGGGAAGGAATCAGGGTGGGTAAGTGACACCACTAGTGTCTGCACCCCTTGCTGGGGGGGTCAAGGTGGTGAGTAACACCATCAGAGGCTACGCAGGTAGCTGAGGGGATAAGGTGAGTGAGTGATACCATCAGTGTCTACAACACATGCTGGGCATTAGGTCAAGGTGGTGAGTGACACCATCAGAGGTAGCCTGGTGGGTGAGTGACGCCGCCAGTGTGTACAACATCTGCTGGGCAGTAGGTCAAGGTGGTGAGTGACAACAAAATACAGGCAAATTTGGGTAATGTGCTGGCATTGAAATGGTGTTTATCATGCTGTGCTATCTCTTCAGTAAAACCCCCCAAAATGCACTACAGAGCACCAAAAACCCTAGAGCTTCTGGGGGCCTTGGCGGCCCCCAGACCCACAGCCATTTCTTGAACCCCCCCAGCAAAAACACAAGTCAGCTCCTATGATCACCAGATCCTCCCTTCATACCAATGCCCTGCCCACTTAAGTTGCACAATTAGTGTGCAAAGTGTGTGCACTTTTATTGTGTTACTTTTTGTTTGGGTGATTTGCTTCACTTAAGCACCACAGTACTGCCCCAGCCCACTTGTGACCTGATCTTAAGGCTGCTTTTTATCTGTATAATGATGGGATGGTAAACAGTACTAGGGAGGAATAGGAGCCTCTACCTCTGTTACTTTTTTATGTCCCTTCTGGCCTGTGCCCTCCCCACCGACCAATGCCCACTGCAAACTTATCTTTAAATTTTTTTTCTGTAATTCCTTTAGAATCACAAAAATATGCTGGTGGTCCCCAGTGCTTTATTGCTTGTGGCAAATGGTCACAAGTTGGGATGGGAGGGGGATAAAGAAAGGAACTTTACTTGGATTAGAACGAATCAAGTTACTGTTCTAACAACAGACTTAAGTTGCAGTAACTGCAAAGTATAACTCTTCAGACAGACTCAATCCAAAAAAACTCTGCAAATAATTACTTTTATTTGCCCCTTCTCAAACACCCCTGTAAATGTCTCTGTGCTTTCTGAGCTGGGTTTGGAATTTTGCAAGGAAGGGGAGCTGTTGTTTGTTGTTCTTTTTGACTCTTGAACTTATATGACCTGTTGTCTGGCTGGAATCAGGAACGTTAGGATAAGGGCCACCAAGGCCAACAAGCTAAGAGGGTATTTTTACCCTTATACAACACCTCTTAGTCCTGGCCTTGTGCCTACTGGACAGAGCACTGCCTGGTCTAACTTCTAATCACCAGTGTAGAGAGTGTCCCTGATTTTTATTTTGTTTTCACCCCTGTCCCAAGTCATCGCACTAAGTCAAGAACTTGGGTTAGAAAGAATCAAGTAGTCACTCTTTATAACAATGGACTTAAGTTGCAGATGCAGCAAGTAGCAACTGCAGAGTATAAGTCTTCAGACAGTCAGACAGACTAACACTCAGTCAGAAAAAAATCTGCAAAGACTACGAACAATTACTTTTATTTTTTTGGCCCTGGCCTGCCCAGCTGCCCTGAAAACACACACATCTCCACTCCCTGACTGTAAAAGTCCTGACTGGACTGACTGACTCCTGAACCTGCCTAAGTAGACAGACTAGCAAGAACTTGTCTTGTGGGGGGGGGGGGTTGCAATAAGCAGGGTAAAGAAAGGTTAAGATCTATTATATTTTTGGGGCTCAGCTGATGCCCTGTGGCCCCTTTGAAACTCTCACACCCCTGTGTAAAATAAGTATCCAATCTGATTCTGGCACTCCTGAGACTGCCTGTTGCAGCCTACAGACTAGTATAGTAGTATTATAGTAGTAGACTATTAGACAGACAAGGAAGAACTTTGGGGGGAGACTTCTTGACTTGTCTGACTCTGAGAGAGAATGAGAATGAGATTAAAATAAATAAAACATAATTACACTGCAGTACAATTCACACACTCACTGTATAAGCAGCCAGTAGCATAGCACTACAGGGTAAGGTGAACAAACTAAAGGAAGGACAAGGAGGTTAGGGTTCATATATTTTTTTTGATACTTGTTTGATTTTGTTTGAATTTGCTACAACAACAGAGAGACAGGTCACAAACTAAAAAAAAATAGTTTTTCCTGGTTTGTGGTTTGGTTTCGGACTCAGAGCAGAACTAACTTCTGTGTTCTGCTGTAAATTAAATTTTTATTTCAATCATCATCTGGTGGTTGGTACCATTGGATGCAGGCTGCAGAAATTAATTAAAAAAAAAGAAGAACATCTTCATTTTAGAAAGAACCATACAAAAAAGGGTCTGAATGGCCCAGGAACAGCCGTGATGGCCACACAAGAAAAATGGCTTCTCAGCTGTGTGCTGCTGTGCTTGCTGGTTTTGCCTAAATAAAAAAAAAAAAAATTTTTTAGGTTGTTTTCTTTTATTTTATCTTGAGACAGCAGAAAACAGCCAACAGCATCACCAAGTAGAGATAAGCGGTGACCCAGTGGCCTGGTTAGACTGCTTCTCAAGTCATGGTCATCTGCTGTGTCACATGCCAACTCGCTTTCCACACAAAAGTAGCTGCTGCTTCTCTCTCGGAGGTCTAATAGCACTGTGAGGACTCAGAGAGAAGCAAGCATCTTCAGTAACTCCCCCTCACATGACAATGTCTGGCCTATCAATGAGAGAAGCAGCCTGCTACTCGAAGCTCCCAGGAGCTGCTAGTTGCTGCCCAAGGAAATGCCAGGTTGGAAGTCCTCCTCCTTAAAATAAACATTCTTACATTAAAAATAAATATTGAAAATATACCCACCCAGCAGGATGGCAATGCTGACACCCACCCCACAGTCCTGTCCCTCTCTGCCTTCCAATATGGACTGTCACCTGTCCCTCCCATCCCGAGCCCAAGACAAACAAGTCCCCAACCCATTTCAAGGAGTCCCAACTCCTTCCCTGTCCCAAGTGACCCACCATCACCAGTCTGACACCAACACCCACTCACCCTTCCTACCCTGATCCTGCTGCTGTAGTAGGGCTGTGGCTGCCTGGTGTTGGGCTTTGCTGCCAGCCACCCTGACCCACCTCTAGTGCCTGCCCTTGCCGCTTTAAACCCTCCCTTACCCAACCCATCCCGATGGTCCTGTCACTAAGGAGGCCAGCCATCTGAGCTGCTGAGCTCTCAAGTTAAGAGAACAGAAAGAGTAGTGGAGGACTGGGGACTAGACCAGCAGAGAGCGGAGAGGAGTCAGACCACCAGTTGCCACCACACCACCGCCACGATGGAGAAGAGAGGCGAGAGAGGAGGACAGAGACAGCAGCCACAGACAGCAAGGACTAGACCAACAGAGAGCAGAGAGGAGGCAGACCAACAGTTGTCATCACACCACTGCCATGATAAAGAAGAGAGGAGAGAAAGAGAGAGAGAGAGGAGGACAGAGACAGCAGCCACAGACAGCTGGCTGGACTGTTCTTCCAGACTGACTCAGACACTGGAGTGGTGGTGTGACAGCACTGCAGCAGCAGACAGGAGGAGTCCACTGAGTCCAGATCAGTCGACTCAGGAGGACACAGCAGGCCAAGGGAAACAATGGGATTAAGGGAAATGGAATTGGGGGATTGGTGGTTGTCAGTACAGGTCATCAGGAAGAACTTGGCTGAAGAGGTTGAGAGGACAGATGGTTGGGTCAGTCAGGATGCAGTCTGGTTGCTAAGGTGGGGTATGGGTATGGGAGGGATCGGGGACAGTATCATCATCATTGCCTGGGCTGCCAGGGTCCAGGGGCTGGGTCAGCCTGGGTTGGAACTTAGAAAAGGTTCTGTCAGTGACAGTGAGTGAGTCACTGACACTCGCACTGAAGTATTTCTTTCTCTGTCTCTCTCTCTCTGCTGCCACCTGCCAGCCACTGTGCGGCACTGCAGACCTGGCTCCTGCTGAGCAAGCCTACTTGCCCAGGAGACCAGAACAGTGATTTTTTCACCATTTTCATTAAAATTATGTAGTAAAAAAGTGAGAGGGCATGACCCTCGCACCTTTAAAAGTAGGTGGGCCATGGCCCCCCAACCCCCCTGGCTCCAGCGCCAATGCTGTGTTGTAGTACAAATGAGTATGATCTCAGTTACAGAGACTAAGGACCTCAGCAGAGAGGATAACGAGACATGGTTGTCATCTGGAGAGCAGAGACCCAGTTTCCATGGAAATGCCCTAAGTAACAATGAATGAGTGGATATCAATGCAGAAAAACAATGAAATGTAAGCAGAGTTGTGTGAGAATATTATATTTTAAAATGTTTCCCTGAATACTGGGATATCACTTCAAACTAGCCATTTATGGAAAATGCAGGGAGATGTACAGTAGTGGATAATGTTTGTGCAGACTGCAATCAGTGGCAACCCATCCCAATTTCCAATATCAACATCAGCCAGAGCTCCTACATTATATAGAACTGAGTGGATGTCTGATACCTAAGAAACAACTGAACTTGGTGCACCTAAACTTGGCCCAAAACGGTCGCCAATCTTCTGCCATGCACTTGGACAAAAATGGTTGTCAACCTTCTGCCATTCTTCAACTGAAACTTTGGGGCCCAATGCTTGTGAAACTACCTACTGATAGCCATGGGCACACTTGTAACTGATACAAGACTGCAGTGTTATACAAAAGCAATGTGGAACTGTTTGCAGCAGTTTTTCTGGTGGGTCCTGATGCTTATTACTTGGACCTCCGGGAAGACCTAGCTGTTGGTTAATGAGATGGAAAAAAAAACACAACAGGGTGATTGTACATATTGCCTTCACTGTGCAGAAGGGTGGTGATCCACTCAATGTTTACCATGGGTGCAGAAGTCAAACATTGAGAAAGTGGACTGGAGAGTGATTAGGGAGGCATTTAGGTATGTACAACTCTCTGAGGTACAAGATTACAAGCTGAGGTGTGATAATTCTCTTCATGAGACCTCAAGCTCATATGTGGCCCCAGGCAGTACTAAGGACAGAGTATGGATGGTGGGGTGTTCAACAGAAGGCAGGCTAGGTGCAGGGGGTTCACGTTGAGAAAGCCTACATGAGAAGCTTATTCCTGGATTACCAAGAAAGCATGAGCTTTGGAATTGGACCAGACCAGTACTTCGCTACAAATTTCGGGCATCACATAACCACTAGATCATCAGGTATTTGAAGTGTTGTACTGTACTGCGGTTTCCCAAAGAGAATGTCAGCTGGATTACAAAACATTTTTAGCAAGTTAAAGTAAACAAAATGAACAAAACCATAGCCTAACATGTACTGATCAAAATAATCCACCTGTTAACATATGGTGTTGATCATTCTGGTGAAACAATTCAAAACAAAGGGGGAAAGAAGAACTAGTTAGCACTATAGGGAGCCCTGTGGGTCTTTGCCTCTGGCTCCAATGATGTCATCATAGCTTATCACTTAACACACTTGGAAGACATTTTAGGGAGCAAGCAAGGCTGTTTTTTTGAAGTGTAGTGCTGATGTTTACATTTTTCAAAAGCTATGAAACTGCATTTATGTTATTTACATAAATGCAGTTTTAGCATAAATGTAAACAGCAACCTTTACTTTACCTCGCGATGAAGCCAGATTTTGCAGTTTGCAGTTTTAAAAAACTGCTTGTTTTGGTACCATTTAATTGAATGCCATGCACTATAGTTTGTCCGTAGATGTGTAAAGATTATATTAAGCATTTAAACTAGAAGTGTGAAAAATATGTGTGAACAGTGTGGAGGAAAAGCAGGCCAGTTATCAGTGATATTAACACTTCAACGCACAGTTTGAAAAAAGTCAATGACTTTATGAAGGCTAATTAGGTATTCTAACTGGATGACATAAAGGTGCTTATCTGAGCGATGAAACACATTTATTTGAGTAGGCACAGGCAGTCAGTGCAATAGAAAAGAGAATTAAAACAGTAGAGCATGATGGCTGTGAACATTTTGGCCTACACTTTTTTATTCTAAGATTGCCCCTTATCTACTGACTTGAACAATACACTTCTTTCCACATTTTGAGACTTCTTTAGTACTTTTATCACATTTGAAATAATAAAAGTATTATTCTTTTTAATGTGGCTCAGACCAGGTTTTTATCAGTATTATCTGTTACCTTTGAACACCCATTGTTTAACATCCCTTCTGTTGTGACTAAATTGAACTAGCATGCAGCAGGCAGTACCCCCGACCTTATGGGACAATAGGTATACAAAACCAGTTGAGAATACTGATGAAAATCAGGTTTGAGCCATATTAAAATGTGCACTCCTTTTCTTATTTCAAATGGGAATAAAGTGCTAAAGCAGAGTCAAATGAGGAAAGAATGGTATTCTATAAGCCAGGAGATAAGGAGCAACAGAAAATTTAGCTGCTACTGTATCATACACTGCAGCTTTAAAAGAGAATTAAGCCATAAATACTAGGAATGGAAATGAAGTACTTGAACCAAATGTTTAAATAGTCAAAGAATATATGCACAACCATGCTAAAAATGCTGACATCTAATTTTGTAAATATTTTTTTTTATCCTTCCTGTGCCCCTCCCCCTGGCCCACCAATCCTTCAGGCCACTTCATTGTTCACGCCTCTGCCCACTGGCTATCCCAAGTTGCCATCTGGTCATCTTCCTAATCAGTCCTGCATCCCAGCAGACGCGGAGTAACCATTCGGGGGCCCACTCACCTCAGCACCAGAGGAGGAGAGATTATTCCTGCTACCTTGATGGGGTATGGGAGCCAGGAGGATTGACGGTCACAGCTGAATGAAACTATGTGGCACACAGAGGGAACATGGCGAACATCATCTGATGGTTGAGCAGGAAGGTTTTTCTTGTTATGGAGCCTCATCACCTCCCACATGGGTGGCCGTAGCTGCAGCATGGGTGGGGGGGTGATCCGCAATATGGGTGATGCTACATGCTGCAAAGATTGCCTCCACAAGCTACCACCAGGAGCCGCCAGTGAAGCAGACCAACACCTCCCACCCCCCAGGAGGGAAATGTCCAAAGGATGCTCTGACTCCTTCCCTGCCAGCCTCCGCTTCTGTAGACTGGACTCGGGGCACAAACCCAAGTTGCCAGCATGCATGTAAATAGTTTTGATCTTATTTCTTAGACCCCTGAAGAAGCCATTTAAATTCATGCTAAAATGGTGGAACAGGAAGTCAGAAAAAAAAAGAATTTCATTAACTAAGAAACTTGTTTCTCTGATATTTATCAAAAGTCAGTGAGAGACCCTCTCTGCTATTGATATTGAATCTGCTAGACCAGGTGTGGCTCCTATCGCAAGACATAGAAACATACAATTTTATGGCAGAAAAGGACTGCTTTGCCCACCAGTCTGACCATTTTTTGCCTACTTATTGTGTTACCACACACCCTACATGTTCTCCGACTATCCCCTTACTTTTCACCAAGATTCCCTTATGCCTGTCCCATTCTTTCTTGAATCCCACCACTGTTTTCACCCCAACAGCTCTGCTTAAACTTCTCGTACACCTTCTCCTCTGAAAAATACTCCCCTCATGTACCTTATTTAGCCTGTGTATTTAGAGGTTTCTATTATATTCCTCTTCTCCCTCCTCTTTTACAAGGTGTGCCTATTGAGTTCCTTTAGTCTCTCATTGTAGGGCTTTTGATGTAGACCCTGTAGCATTTAAAGGCTGATAGTGCCATCAGTGGGAAGGGCTTCAGACAACCCCCCCCCTCTTTCCAGGAGCTGACTGAGGAAGGTAGTAGGAGGGGATATCTGTGGCTTGTAACAGGTCCATGAGGGAGCCAATCCACAACAAGCCGCGCCTACCTCCCACGGCCATAGACAACTGCACCAGCTTCTTGCTGAACCCAGGGAGAAGGAAAGAAGAGAGAGGAACTTTAAATAGCCTATAACAACATGCTCAGAACTAAGGGCTGATACTGCCATTGGCAAAAAGGGGCTCGGATGGCCCCTCCCACCCTAGGAGCTAACTGAGGAGGGGAGCCAAGCAGCTTGCAACATCTCCATGAGGGAGCCAATCCACAACAAGCTATGCCTCCCTCCCAGGTAGCAGTGAATCGCAGCTGCTGCTCACCAAACCCAGGAAGTGAAGCCACCTACTTAAGGAGCCGGCCATCAAACGGTCCCCTATGCAAAGGACTGAGATGCTAAGGATGCCAGAGCCTGCCCACCAGAGTCAGCCTAACAAGGTAGCTGGATGCGCTGCCCTGCAGCAGGAAGATAGGGGAGCCTTGGAGGAGTGCAACAAGTGTTTGGACTCAGCAGGCATCTGCAGGAAGAAGCAGGGGACTAGGAAGTTCGGCCTGGCAGCTGTGGTATGTGCCCTGTTAAACTATTTTTGCAGCTCACACTGCACAGAATTGAGGAGATTTAGGGTCACAAACATTTGGGAATAGGTGAAGCACCCTATCTAGGGTAGGGGTAAAAAAGGGTTAGAAGTAAGTTAGGGGCACACAAAAATTTGGTAATAGGAGAAGCACCCTATCTAGGTTAGGGGTAAAAATGGGTTTGAAGTAAGTTAGAGTCACATGAAAATCTGGGGATAGGTAAAACACCAAGTCTTGGGTTGGAGTAAAATAGTGTTTGAAATAAGCAAGTAAGTAAAAACAAAAACAGGCAGGGTAGTAAATAGATATGCTGGGAGTAGTGCAGTGCAGTGGCTGTGGGACAGCAGTTTTCAGGGAGACTTTCTAGAGACTGCAGTGCTGTCCCATCTGCATACACCTCTCTGGGTTGAGGGAGGAGGTTGCCAGATTCTAGGCCAAGCTGGCCAGGATTTGGGGGGCCTCCTCCCCCGTAAAGGGACCACCAAGTCTGCCACCATTGCTTCAAAGGGTGCCAAGGAGAAGGATGGCTGGAGTACAGTGGGCTCAGGAAGGGCAAGAATGGTGGATCAGAGGCACATTTGTCACTAGTCCATTTACCGAGGAGAGAATCCTGAAGGAACTCACAGATCTGAAAGTGGACAAGGCAATGAGGCCAAACAGGATGCATCCAAGGATATTGAGGGAGCTCAGAGAGGTGCTGACTGCACCTTGATAGTCCTATTCAACCACTCACTGGAGATGGGAGTGGCCCCAGAGAACTGGAGAAGGGCAGATGTAGCCCTGCTTCACAAAAGTGGTAGTAGGGAGGAGACTGACAGTGACAGTCCAGTCAGCCTAACTTTTGTGGTGGGGATATTAATGGAATCACCACTGAAGAAAAGGATTGTGGAATGTCTTAAATGCAGTGGCTTACAAGATCTGAGGCAGCATGAATCATGTCAAACAAATCTAATAGATCTCTTTGACTGGGTGGCTGGGGAGTTGGATCAGGGTGGAGCAGTGGATGTGGCCTACCTAGATTTAAGTAAGGCCTTTGACATTGTTTCACTTAGAAGACTAGTAAACAAGCTGGGCAGCCTAGGAGTGGATTCAAAAGTGGTAAAGTGTGTAAGAAACTGTTTGGGGGATAGGAGACAGAGGGTTGGGGTAAACAGAATTCACTCCAAGGAAGGGAGGCTTACCACCGGGGTGCCACAAGGATCAGTACTGGGACTAGTCCTCTTTAATGTCTTTATTAGTGACATTGCATAGGGGCTAGAAGGGAAAAAATGCCTTTTTGCAGATGACACTAAGATCTGCAATAGGGTAGACACTTCAGGGGATGCAAAAAATTAATAGGAATCTAAGACAGCTTGAGAGTGGGCAAGAGTGTGGCAACTAAGTTTCAATGCAGAGAAGTGTAAAATCATGCACTTGGGGTGCAGAAACCTAGGGGTGGAGTACAAAATTGGAGTAGTAGTACTGGCAACCACCAAACAGGAAAAAGACCAGTGGGTAATCATATCTGATGAACTAAAGGTGGCCAGACAGTGTGACAAGGCAGTGGGGATAGCCAGTGGGATGCTAGGGTGCATAGGGTGGGGTATTATCAGCAGAAAGAGGGAGGCAGTGATACAGCTGTATTATATAAATCACTGGTGAGACCTCACCTAGAATACTGTGTCCAGTTCTGGAGACCACATCTCTGGAAGGACATAGACAGAGTAGAGACAGTCCAGAAAATGGCAACTAAAATGGTACAGGGTATGCATCAAAACCCTTTGAGGAGAGACTGAAGGACCTCAATATGTACATTCTGAAGGAAAGGAAGGAGAGGGAGGTTACGATAAAGACTTTCAAATACCACAATAGTACAAATTAGGTTCAAGAGGGCCCTGATTTTAAAAGAGTTATGCAGGGCTTGCATTAAGCCCTGCGTCAACCACGAAGTTTGGCACAACTGCGCTGTAGGCATCTGCCACAACTGCACCCAGATTTATAACATTTGGCACAGGTGTGACAGTTTTTATAATTTACAGCAGCTTGTGCCAAAGCTTTGGTCTAATCCCCATAAACTGGCACCCCCAATGGTGCACAGTTAGACCAGGGGGTAGCTGGTCTAACATGGGGTGTTTGATACAAGGGACTTGTGTTGGGGTTTGTGGCAGGTGCCCTTGCAAAATCGTGATTGCCACAAGGATTGTCTTAAGTCGCCTCTTGCATCCGACTGCCCAACGCAAGTCCCTTGTGGTGATCCAGGGCCATTTTGAAATTGGGCCCATGTTCTCCAGAAGTGGACACAGTACTCTAGATGGGGTCTTACCAGTAGAAATGGACTAAGTCACTCAACTTCACTATACAGAGTATTTCTCATCGAACTTGAATTTATAAAGAGTGTATCTGCAATCTGAAGTGAATAACTATGCCTTTTTGTGTAACGTGAAGTTGCCATTGGATCGTATCGACTTCACATTACTTCACCTTCTTTTGTCTCCTAAAGGTGAATTTTGCAATGATTCATGGGATGGCAGGTCACATAGACTCTATATTGATTTGCACAGCCTCAGTTTAGCATAGTGTATGTAGTGGAAAGCTGGTTAGTTTGCTCTCAGAGCTGTGAGATTCAAACCTTCAAAAAACATTCAAAAAAGCAATTTACCTTGGGACTTTGGAGTCCAAATTTAGTACATCAAGTGTAGTAAATCCTTATGTAGTTGTATCCTCATCATTTATTTATTCAGTGTGAATTTTGCATCTTAAATCAGTAGTTTTAGTGTCTGTACAGACAGTGCAGAAGTGTGCTTTAAGGGAGGGATGGATCTGTGGTGTAGAGAAGAGAGATTCACAAAGCAGTGTGAAAGGCAGTTTTGCCAACTGTTGCTGGCTATTATTTAGTATTGGTGTGTTCAGTTCAGCACACAGTTACACACAGTAATACTTCTAGTAGTTTTTGATAATTTTGGCTGCTTGCTGTGCAGTTTTTTTATTTCCTTTTAGAAGACTGTTTTCTTTTACTGAACTGTTAAACTTTCTGCCTGATATCTTTAGTCTGTGTGTGTGCCATCAAGTCATATGCTTTTTATTGCATCACCGTAATAGCAGTACTGTTAGCTTCTGAGCCTGTCCATAGTATTTTTTCCTGCTTCTATCTAGCGACTGCTGTAAATACCCTACCCCAAAAGAAGGCATTGTTGTTCCATTTTTGGATTTGTGAAGAGTGTGGTTAAGGTCTTGTTATGCCTGTGCTGCTATATCTCTTTATTGCCAAAGTACCATCTCAAAGTCACTATTGTTGTTTTTTGGCTTCCCATCCACCCAAAACCAAAGAAATATAACCTTGCTGTTAATTGTCTCTGTTCAGTCTGTTGAAATTGTTTGCACTGCACCACTATTGTGTTTCCTCATAGTACCATGAACAATCTCTCTCCAGTGCATATTTTATAGCATTTAAATGAATGAAAACAGGCATAAAGAAAATACGTACCTATTGCTGTATTTTTGGCATGTTACTGTCTTGTGAATTTTCCAGAATTTTTTACAGCAACCCACAAAACCAGAAAAATCACTTTTTGCAGTGCACGTGTTTCTTTTATTGGTGACTGTCTGTGCTATATCTCTTTATTGCGGCTTTTTTCATCTTGAAGTCCCTATTGTTGTTTTGTGCCCTCCCACCCACATAAAACTGAAGACATATAACCTTGCTGTTAATTGTCTCTGTTCAGTCTGTTAAAATTGTTGTCACTGTACCTTACCATGAACTTTCTCTCTCTCTCTAGTGCATATTATAGCATTTAAACGAAAACATACATAATAAAAAAGTACCTATTGCTGTCTTTTTGGCATTCTACTGTCATGTGAATTCTCTTGAATTTGTTACAGCAACCCACAAAATTGGAAAAATTACTATTTGTGGTGCATGTGTTTCTTCTCTTGGTGACTGTCTATGTAATCCCAAAAAATGCCCACCAAGACATGGTCATGCAAAGCTTTTTCTGGTGGTGGCACTGCTGCCAACAAGACTATTGCTTGTGTGCCTCCAAATGCTAGCAGTGGAAGTTGTTGTGATGATGAGGCAGGTTCATCAGGGGCTAGCAATGTTAAGTGTGGTCATGGATGTGTTTCTACACAGCAGATGGGAAAGGTAATAGTTGCTGCAAGTAGAGGGATTTAAGTAACTCCATTTTTCTCTGCCAAATCAGTGGCATCAATACTGGTTGGAGAGGCTGGTGGCACTGGTAGTAAAGAGAGTGAAGGCATTGTGGATAGCAACACAAGTATTGCTACAACCCAGGAAAAGTTATCAGGTTGGAAAAATGTTGTGGAGTCAGAAGACTTGAGGGTAGCTGATGTCCCACTCCCCACAGTAGTTGAATATAATAATAATAATAATAATAATAATTTTATTTATATAGGGCCTTTCGAATTATCAAAGCTCTGAACAGGTTAATCACATAAATACAAATATCCATACAAACATAAACTTATAAAAACACATCATAGATACATCATAAAAACTTAATAAATTACAATAAAATCCAATCACATTCTAACTAGTTTAATCCTCCAAAAAGGCCATTTTCCATAATTTTCCATTTTTAAATTCTTTCTTAAATATCTCCACGGAGGTGCACTCCCGTAACCGGCATGGTAGAGAATTCCAAAGAGTGGGGGCAGCATGAGAAAAAGCTCTGCTGCCTGAAGTTTTTAAACTCACTCTTGGAATCTCCAGCAACCCCATGTCGGCCGAGCAGAGCGATCGGCCAGGGCAGTAATGAACCAGGAGGTCTTTCAGATAGGACGGACTCCTGAATATGAGCCTAATAATCATGAGTCACAGCCTCATGCTCCTACAGTCCTCATGTGAGGCCATCCAAAGAATCAGATCATGATGACTAAAAATGTGTGGATGATCATAGTGAGGCTGAGGTTGTAATATCTCCACAGGATAGCATCCAAAGTGAATTTGTGGATGATGATGATGATGATGCTAGCGACCCTATATTGAAACTGGACAAAAAGAAAGTTAAGGTTGCTGTAGGTAAACAGTTTATTAATAAATCCCCCCTCCCTCCAAAGTTCCTCTGATGGAGCTGTCTGTGGATGACCCTGAAGTCATATTAATAGACTGTGAAGATGTTCTCAGTGTCCAAGTTTGTATCACACCAGAAATCATGAAGCACCTTCCCCCCATTTCACCTCCCAAAATATTACAGTCCCATATGCAGCAGCAGTAGTAACATCATGTGAAATGTAGGGCAGCCAAATCCCTAGTTTGGGATTTATTCATATAACATGAAAAAAGGTAAAACAGTGGCAATCTGCCAGCATTGCCAAGTGTGTGTGAAGTGTGGGGAAAAGGGTAGCCACCTTGTCACTGGAAGCTAGCATACTCATCTCAAGAGCAGGCACATGGCATTGTGGACTCAGCACCAGAGGGGAGCTGATGCCGTAGTGGGGCATTCACCCTCATCAACCTTAGTGAGCAAGATATCCACTTCCCAAGTCACTGTAAGTAGCCATGTAGGTAAAAGTTGTGAATTAACACAGAGGACTACTACAGGCATGAGTAGGAGGATGACTTTGAATGTTCCAGTAGCAGTCAGAATAGCTTTGGTGGTCCATATAGTCATTCTACTACATCAACCCCTGTGCTTAAAACAGGCAAAATAACAGCTTTTATTGGTTTGTCACCTGTGCACCCACCACCCCACATCAAAGCCACCCCATCCATGACAGTTCGCAGGGCAGAGACGTTTGGCACACCCTGGGCAAAACACCGAACAATGCAACACACATTGCATAGACTTTTTGAGCTGCACAGTAAATACCCACTAAATCATGCTGTTGCACATGAACTCAATGCTGCAATAGTGGAAATGCTTGCAATTGACCTGTTGCCATTCTCCTTTGTGGAGAATGTGGGATTCTGATGCTTTGTGGCACGCGCATGTCCCAAATGGAAGATCCTGTACAGGACATATTTTGCCACCTGTGCTGTCCTTGAATTATATTGGACTGTGACCAAGTCTGTAAGACATGCCCTTCAGCATTCTGTATCACCATACAAGGAGGCAGTATAACGTAGTGATTTAAGGCTATAAGCTGCAAACCGGGAGACCTGGGTTTGAATCCCACAGCCCCCACTTGCATACTGTGTGACCCTGAGCAAGTCACTTAACTTCCTTGTGCTCCCAGATCGCACCAGGAAACAAGCTTCTGCTTAGTATGCCTTTCCTGGTTAAACAATTTCCCCTTTCCCTTTCCATACATTCACTTAAGTATGGATATGTGGACAAGTGCAAAGCAACTGGTAGTTCTTATCTGTGTATTACTGCAAACTGGGTGCAACTACCTGGGGTTGAACTTGTCTGTGATGGTGGGATGGCAAAACACTGTAATAAGTCAGACTGTGGTCATCTTAGGTAGCTGCAGATCCAAAATAGCCTTCATCAGCACTGCCTCAAGCTTAAAGTTTACATGAGATGGAACTCCACACCTTACATGGCAGAGTGTCTGAATGAGTAGTACAAAGCAATCTCAGAGTACCTTTTGATGCACACTAGCTGTGACAGCTTCAGGGCATCAATGTCTCTGGCAACTGAGCAGTGGCAACTCACGGATTCAGTCATATTAATTTTGAGGCCATTTGAACATGCCATACAGGCAGTGAGCAGTGACACTGCATCCATTAGTCAAGTCATTCCACTGATACAGGTGCTGAGGCAGACATTGTTGAGTCTGCAGCCTAGCCTTGATGTGGCCAGAGACAGGTTAAGCTATGTGTTACTCAAACACATGATTACAATGTTCAACAGAAATAGACACATTGCCACTATTCAGCAATCTCCAGAATCTGGAATAGCTACAATGATGGACCCACATTCCAAACATAGCATTGCATCCATACTGGACAGCAGGCATGATCAGGTTCAAAATCTCACTGGACAGCTGGTCAGATTGGTTCATGGGGCACAGATGTCACGTACTAAGTTCTGTAACCCACAGTATAACCAGGCTGAAGGTCAGTGTGGCCACAGTGCCTCCCGTAAGGTGGCTGCACAACAAGGGCTGGTGTCAGCTGCACAGGTGCCCATTTACCTACTTTGGGGTGCCTCATCCCAAGATAGAATTTGTGACCTAAAGAAAGGAGGAGGACAGGTGGACGACTCATCAGGATAGCATGCTTCACAGAGCATGGTTGAGGCCTATTTGACAGAAAATAGGCATCTGACAATATTGGACGATCCTTTGATGTACTGGCATGGTAAGGTCAATGCATGGCCTTCACTGACATCAATAGCACTGAAGTACCTGGCCTGCCCATCCTCTAGTGTAAGTATAGAGAGAGTATTTAGTTCTGTGGGGGCCACGGTGCATGACTGTCATACTAACCTATCACCTACAAAAGTTGGCATGCTGAGATTTATCAAAATAAATGAAGGTCACATTCCAAGTAGGACAAGCACATCTATGTTTATACCCAGTCACGATGATGATGGTGGTGGTGCTGATGAAGGTGAAGCAGATTATCCTGGTGGCAGCATCAAATGGTGTTCCACTGAGCTTGATGATGCACTCAAGGAAAAAGAATTACCAAGTGGGAACAACTCTAGCATTGAGAATTGTGAGGGCTGCTTCCTCATTGATGAGGATGACAACATTGGTGGAAGTGCATAAAGAAAAAAATTGGCATTAAAGTACTTCTTCCTGTTCTAAGTTTCATAATGATGTTATTAGAGTTCACCTTCACCATCCTTGTATTTGTCAGTTAATTTCCCAGAATGTGTACAGTCATTATTACCTGCAGTCTTCTAAATACGTCAGCTTGTATCCAGTGGCCACTGAAAACATGCTGATTGAATGACAGACATGCTTTCACTGAAATATATGACACCCCAGCCAGTCACCCTGTTTCTTGAGAGAGAGAGAGAGAGAGAGAGAGAAACACAGACCTTGTGCCTTATCCCATTATAAGAACCCATGGCCAGTCACAGCCACTCTGCTTCTTGAGAGCGAGAGAGAGAGAGAGAGAGAGAAAGAGGTATACCTTGTACTTTAGCCCAATACAAGAACCTGCAGCCAGCCAGCATGATCGTAGATCAACTGCACATGCAACAAATAACGTCCATCAAGAAAGTACAAGCTGGCTTGTCCGGCTCATGCCACATACAGTACTGGCTGCCAAGATAAGACATGTTTTATGATGCCATGGTGCGTTCATTTCCTTTGAATATGGATTAATTTATTTCTTATTATCCCACTGCGGTACTATAGTCTTTTTTTCCAGAAATTTGGTTTCATGCTCGATGCTCATACCCTCACTCATCACTGTCAACTCTGCCACACTTTGGCATTACCATCCCTTGATAACAGACGTCTCCTCCATGGTGCTAAATTCATCTCCACATTCTGGTTTGGCTCCCTCCTTACTTATCTCAACTCTTCCCTAACAATCCCCACACTATCCACTCATTCACATAGGTCCTCTGTTTCAGGTACTTTAAGTGTCCTGTGCCGTATAACTACTGTCGGCCAGGCAGCCTTCTCGTACCACTTCCCTAAACTGTGGAATCCCCCCCACAAGATTCACCTTTCTTTTTCCCCCTTCCTCTATCTTCTCAGCCTTACACAATTTTCTATCTGTGAACTGCAACTGCAACTGAGCAAACCATGTTGCATCTAAATGGGCTGTAATAGTTATCCTATTACCACACTTGCAAATCTTCTGTTCACTATGATGTAATGAAATATACATACCAACTGCAATTTCTTGATGCCTGTTACTGTTTGTTAATTGTTCTCTACTTGGTAATGTACCCAATGTGTAATTGGCACTATATACTGTTTTGTTGTTTGCCTATGACTCATTTGTATGTCTTTCAATTCCCATATATTGGCAATGTATACTGTTGTGCTGATTACATTTTATTGTACGCCTTCCAACTCCCCACTCCCCAGGATGCACCGTGAGATGAGCAACGTGTTGTTCAGTGTGCCCTTCCTGGTGAAACTCTTAAATAAATAAATATTGTCATCATCATTATTAGAAGAAATATCTGCATGTTCCTTAAATCAGCTCTCCATATTCAGCACCATTGTTTTAAATTTGGCCATTCTAGATAGCTTATTATGATTTAATAGGGATTCCACCATTCAGTAATGATGGACTGTTCTTTTAAAAAAGTTAATTTTTTGCATTATATTATTTTATTCAAATATATCTGCATGATCCGTACAAGATGGTATGAGAACAAGTAACAACAAAATACTTGTTCCACACTGAGCAAAAAGTGCTAATGTTGGTTGTTATCTGTTGTTATTTCCCTGAAGGCTTTGCACCGCAAGCCTGACTGCAGCCAGCAAAGCACCATCACACAGTTTGCATTACAGTCGTCAACATCAGTACTTTACAGTAAATATGACTCACTTCCTATATTTTTGACTTGAATTGTGTGGTTAATCCTTTTTTCCCTTTTTATGCAGGTACATACTATGCCACTATGATCAAATACAGGCAAGTGATTTCCAATTTTTCTTAACAGGTGACAGTTTTAACTTGCAATCATACAGTCATAGGACACAAATGATACAAAATACTGAAATGAACTCTGAATAATTTCTGCTTCATCTCTTTGCAGGTAACATCAAGGTGCTGAGGACCTGTGGTATGTTCCAATTTGAGGACAGACAACATTTCAGATACACTGAAGACCTGTAAAGAAGACAGAAATATTAAGAAAAGTTGTTTTCCAAAAAAGGACCCCCCAAAAGAAAACAAGTATTTACCTTTCATGGCTCGTAATTGTAGTACTGCCAAAGTCAACAATCAGACACATGTAGAACCCATCTGCAGCAGCAGCATTGTTTCATTAATGTGGTTGTGAATCTGGGTGATATGACATGAAAATGGTAAAGGAAAGAACAGTAATGAGAAATGGTTATAACTTACTCACCCACAACAGTAACAACCACCCCCAAATATTAAATTTGATAGTATCACATTAGATGGTGGCACATATGTATGCCCTTGTGAATGTGATCATGGCCAACTCACTGGTGAAGGGGAAACATTCAATATGTATGATGATGTGTCCCTGCAAAGGAACAGCATGATGGATTGCTTACAACAAACAAGAAGATTCAATACAGATTGAATGACAGTGTGTCTCAACAAACATGACAGTGACACATACAATAACTTACCATTGGTGATATGAATATGCATACATCAGGCAGCATGTTTCAGTCAACACAGCAGAAGATGTCAAGAACATCAAATTATACTTCAGCCCATGGTCATCTGTGGCTATCATCACTCAGCAACACACTACATCATCACCATCCACTAGCAGCAGCAGCAGCGGGCGTCAGCAAGTAGTTTTCTCACTTGAGACACTGATACACAGTTCTGGCTCTCTTTGTGCATTTTAATCAGTGTGTCAAGAAATACCTGTGACTTTTCTGAACAGTTTTTCACATAATTATTCTTCGTTGGGACTTTTCATGAAATTAAAACAGCAGGACAACAGCAGTAGCAGGCGTCAGCAAGCAATTTTTTTCACTTGGGACACAGATACATAGTTCTGTCTCTTTACATTTAAAGCAGTGGGTCAAGAAATACAAGCGACTTTTCTGAACAGTTTTTCATGTGATTATTCTTCATTGAGTCTTTCATGAAATTAAAATAGCAGGACACCAGCAGCAGCAGGCGTCAGCAAGCAGTTTTCTCACTTGGGACACTAATACACAGTTCTGGCTCTCTTTGTACATTTTAAGCACTGTTTCAAAAAATACTTGTGACTTTTTAAACAGTTTTCTTCTGATTATTCTTCATTGGGACACTACTAATGAATGCTGAAGGATGTAGCAAGATAGCACTCTAAGCAGGCTACATTGACATAAGATAGGACATTTGGGGAGGGATTGATTGTAATTGTAGGTGATTTTAGGGTATTTTGATTGTAGTTCTGGGTTTACTATGAAAATTTAACACAGTCAACAGTAACCAAAAAGTAATATAGCATGACAATTACAGCAGCAGCACAATAATCAGATGACAATTTTGACCTATACATTTGTATTCTATTCTCGATTGGCACTTATCTGCTGACTTGTGTATATGATACCCTTCTTTCCACAATTTATGTCTGCTGCAGTACTATTTTTTCACATCTGAAATAATAAAAAGAGTGCTCCTTTTAATCTGGCTTGCACCAGGTTTTCATCAGAAGTCTCACCTGTTTTTGTACATCTATTATTTAAAATAATTTCTTTTGTTGCTAAAATGAACTACTGTAGCATGAATCAGGCAGTGCTCCGTGACCTTATGGAGCAGTAGGTGTTCATAAACAGCTGGGAATACTGATGAAAACCAGGTCTTGGCAATATTACAAGGAGCACTACCTTTATTATTTCAGATGTAAAACAAGCATCTGTCAGTGACAAAAGTTTGTTGTGTGCACTGGTGCCATTTGTTTTTGGGGGGGTTAAAAGCCGGTGTTGGCAAATTTCAACACAGGTTCATAACTTCATTGTTTTTCAATATATTACACCACATTTTCAACATAGCCATCTTATTACGCCACCTCATGAAGAAAAGAATAGTACAATTTCAACTTCTGTCCGAAAGGTACTTTCACGCAGTGGATGAGAAATCACCTTTTGGATGCAAATAAAAAACATTTTGCCCTCAGGATATGGAAAATGGCAGCTATCACATTCATGAGGTGCAGTAAAGAGATGGCTATGATGAAAATTTGGGGTCAAAATACTGAAAAGTACCAAAGGTACGAGCCCGCATTTGTTAATTTAAGTGCATGCTCATAACTTTGTTGTTTGTTAATATTTTCACACCAAATTTTCAATGTAGCATTCTTATGACCCCACCTCATGAAATGTGTCAGTGAGATTTTGTTCACTCATCCCAAAAGGTGATTTTGCAGAGCCACCATGCCATTCTGCACCACAGGTGTGAAAACATGTTTCAGGCAGGATATGAAAAATGACAGCTACGCTGTTCATAAGGAGGCATGAAATAATAGCAATGCTGAAAATCTGGAATGAAAATATTAAAAACTGGCAAAATTAGGAGCGTGCATAGAAACAGTGCAATGCATGCTCATAACGCAGTCATTTGGGGAGATTTTTTCACCAAATTTGCAACATAGGCTTTTTGGGACCCCACCTCATGATGAGTGGCACTGTTGTTTCATTAATCGGTCCCAAAAGGTGATTCTGCACAGTGACCACAAAATCACCTTTCCGGACTGAGCAACGAAATGATAGTGACAATGTTCAGGAGATGGGGCCCCAAGAACCCCAAGTCGAACATTTTGGGCAAAACTCTTAAAAATGGCTGAGATATCAATCTAAGTTGCCCCCATTGATGCCCATTATATGGCTTACCTTGAAATTTTCACTTTGCTGGTTGACTTTGAAGAGTGCAGACATGTCCCAGTCCACAGAAGATCACTGCTCCCGATCTCAGGAGGTAAATATGGGAGAGGGTGGTGCGAGGAGGTGGGTACACAGTGGGAGGGTCGGGATGGGGGAGAGCAACGATGGACCTTTTTTCAGGGTTAAAGAAATAACGACATTAGAGACAGTTTTGTTTTTAGTTTGTAGGAAAGGATGTGGACATTTCTGGACACTGGGAGTGTGCTCCCCAGTGTCTGGGGGGGAAGGGAATGGAGGGTGTGAGAAGGATGCAGCAGCAGTGAGAGGGAGAGGGAGAGGGAGGAAGGGATTTGCTCTGTGTGTGTGTGTGTGTGTGTGTGTGTGTGTGTGTGTGAGGTGGGGCCTCGAACAGAACGAGGGTGTGGGGAGGACTGCAGCAGTGAGAGGGAGGGAGGGATAGATTTGCTGGTGTGGGGGGCCTCAAACAGAATGAGGGTGTGGGGAGGATATCAGCAGTGGAAGGAAGTGGAAGGGAGTGATTTGCTAGTGGGGGGGCTCAAATGGGAATGCAGGGAGGACAGGAGCAGTAGGCAGTCTCAGCACATTTACACTGTAAGTGCTACGGTAGTGTGAATGTGCAACCAGGAAGTCAATGCAGTGCAGGTGTTTACACATCAAAGGACCGAGCAGTAGGGCTGTGTGACTACCTTTTTTTCAAATATTCAGCTGAATATTCCGTATTCGGTTGCCAAATATTTGGTATTCAGCCAGTAACATAATTAATAAGAACCAGAACCCTCCCTACTCTCCCAACCCATGCAAACAGCAAACCCCCCAGCCCTCCACCCTCTGTCAAAAAAGCATACTCTCTCCCTCCCCCCAGCACCCACAAGTTTTTTTTTTGTTGTTAAGTGCCCCCAATAAAATAGTAATACAAACTGTGGGTATCGGGTGACCGCAGGTCTAATCGCCTGCTTCCATGGTTGATCTGTAAACTTCTGTTGTCTGTCTGTATTAATTAAAAAACATAATACATCATGACTCCCCCCCCCACCTATATCACCTGTCCCTGACACCCACCCACCCAGTCCAGCATCCAGGCAGTTATCTAAAGTCAAGCTGAGAAGGTGCCTGGCACAACCCTCCCTCCTCCACAGCCGGCTGCCTTCTTTTGAATGAAACTACTCACATGCTTGCTATGGTAAAACCAGCTGATCACGTGATCAGCTGGTTTCACTATAGCAAGTGTACGAGTGCTTTCATTCATGAGAAGGCATCCGGCGGTGGAGAGGTAGATTTATGTCATGCATCTTCTCAGCTTCACTTTAGATAACTGCCTGGATGCTGGACTGGGTGGGTGGGTGTCGGGGACCGAGTGCTATGGTGGGGGAAATCATGATATGTTTAATTAATACAGACGAAGCCTGAGATTTTACAGATCGACGTAGAACGAGCGATTAGACATCGCGATCGCCGATACTGACAGTTGTATTACTGGCTATTAAGGGCATTGCTAATAAAAAAAACTTGTGGGTGCTGGGAGGAAGAGGTATGCTTTTTAACAAAGGGTGGAGGCTGGGATTTGCTATTTGTGTGCTGGACACAGAGGAGGAAGGGCTAGTTCTTGTATTTTTCTTTTTAAACAGTGTTTCCTGATTACTAGATGAATAGTGAACTATTCGTGGTATTTGGGAAATAATATTTGGGCTGTGCACAGCCCTACTGAGCAGTACCACTATTGGTTCAGCTCTGTCCTTTGAAACATTTGCCAACTCTGCCCCAGAAACAGAACGTGAGTCATTGCCAGCCTGCCTACTGATTCAGCTGCCACTGACCTGCCCCTTGGAACTGAGCTTTTCATAGGATGCACCCCCCTCACACCCCTGTATAGCAAATCTCATTTCAAAGAGTTCTTCTGCGCTTGCGCATATGACAAACTCAGAAAGGGAGTAATGCAGAATCAAATAAATTGTGGAAAGAAGGGTATCATACAAGTCAGTAGATAAGGGCCAATGGAAAATAGAATTCAACAGTATAGGTCAAAATTGCCACCAGATTATTGCACTGCTGCTTTAACATATAACAGGAAGAAAACATTAATGGAAAAAAAATGACATAGTCTGTATCTAAAAAAATTATTAACTAGGAGAAGAAGGAAAAGCAGAGGACAGGAATTTTTTTTTTTACTTTTTTATTTTTTGTGGTGTGTTTTTCATATTTTTGTTTTTTTGGGGGGGTGGTAGGGTAGCGAGGAAAAATAAAGACAGAACACACGCCACATGTTAAGACAGAAAACAAAGACAATTACACAAGGGTACTGAATCTGTGACTGACCAATGAGTGTGCGTAGCATACTAATGATTTGTAATTGCTGAGCCTCCATTCGGTCCATCTGCTGACGAGTTTGGTCGACAACGTTATGTAGGTGGTCGACCTCACTCAATGAGGATGGCCAGGTCCACCTGTGTGGTTGGCACTTCTGTTCGGTTGGCTGCAGCTGCGGGAGCCACCACTTGTTTATCCCTCTCTCTTCTGTTGTGGTTTGGACACCACGAAGACTTTTGCTGTACTGCCCTCTCTTCCACTGCACCCTCAGCTGCAGGATCAGTTGCTAGTTCCTGCACCTTGGCCTCCCACTGGGTATGGAGATGCACTAACAGGTGGGTTCTGTAGCCACCCATGCCCAAATGGCTGCCCTTGTGACCACAACACACCATCGTGCCACAGATATTGCAGCTTATAACAGTTGGGTCATCTGGCAGTGTGATGGAAAACTGACACACTGGCAAGCTAAGGGGAGGACCAGACAAAGGCAGTGGGCGTCCCCAGCTGTAGTAGGCTGTTCTGCAGTTGGGGGAGGCAACAAGCTGCTGCTGCTGCTTTTGTTATTCCTGCTGCTGCTGTTGTTGTTTCTGCTGCTGCTTTTGTTATTCCTGCTGCTGCTGTTCTTGTTTCTGCTGTTTTTGTTATTCTTGCTGCTGCTGTCATTGTTTCTACTGCTGCTTTTGTTACTCCTGCTGCTGCTGTTTTCTGCTGTTGCTTTTGTTATTCCTGCTGCTGCTGTTGTTGTTTCTGCTGCTGCTTTTGTTATTCCTGCTGCTACTGTTGTTGTTTCTGCTGCTGCTTTTGTTATTCCTGCTGCTGCTGTTGTTGTTTCTGCTGCTGCTTTTGTTATTCCTGCTGCCGTTGTTGTTTCTGCTGCTGCTTTTGTTACTCCTGCTGCTGCTGTTGTTTTCTGCTGTTGCTTTTGTTATTCCTGCTGCTGCTGCTGTTGTTGTTTCTGCTGCTGCTTTTGTTATTCCTGTTGCTACTGTTGTTGTTTCTGCTGCTGCTTTTGTTATTCCTGCTGCTGCTGTTGTTGTTTCTGCTGCTGCTTTTGTTATTCCTGCTGCCGTTGTTGTTTCTGCTGTTGCTTTTGTTATTCCTGCTGCTGCTGCTGTTGTTGTTTCTGCTGCTGCTTTTGTTATTCCTGCTGCTGCTGTTGTTGTTTCTGCTGCTGCTTTTGTTATTCCTGCTGCCATTGTTGTTTCTGCTGCTGCTTTTGTTATTCCTGCTGCTGCTGCTGTTGTTGTTTCTGCTGCTGCTTTTGTTATTCCTGCTGCTGCTGTTGTTGTTTCTGCTGCTGCTTTTGTTATTCCTGCTGCTGCTGTTGTTTCTGCTGCTGCTTTTGTTATTCCTGCTGCTGCTATTGTTGTTTCTGCTGCTGCTGTGGGGGGTCATTAGCCACTGGTGTAGCAGGGCCGGCACCACTATCATCTGAAGCAGCAGTTGCTGCTGCTGCTGGAACCCCACTTCCACAGCCAATGGAAACAACATTTTGTGGGGGGAGGGTACTGTATTGCAAAACATTACCACACTTGAGGTGAATAGTTCACCTATGACCCCGGCACATCCTTGGGCCACGTGGAACCCCACTTGCTCCACCTCTCTCCATTTTTAAACAAACATTTCTAGAAGTATTAATAACTAAACAAAAAGGAAAAACAGAGAAACAGAATCAGATAACAAAAAAGGTGGACTAGGGATAAAAGTGGTTTAAAATAAACTTAGGAATATGAAAAGAAAGGATCAAAAGCATAGAACTTTCTTTTTATAGTTTTGACTAGTACACACTAGACAGTAAGCTCCACAACTCCTTCTCTAGCAAAGCAAAAGTCAAAGGGAAACTATTTCACTGACTTCCTGCTCGATTCACTGCATTGTGTGACCTGCAGACAGTCAGACATGTGATCTGTGGCCTGTTTCTCACAAACTTCGCATTCTCACAATGTAAACTGAAGTTTATGCGAAGTTTGGAATGCAAAGTCCATTAAAAGTGAATTTCAACCTTTGAATGGAAACTTTGCATAATGATACACGGATGCGAAGTTGAGCACGTCACATTGTCTACGCATGCGTAGTAAAATTTTGCTGCATCTCTACTTACCAGTGATCTATATAGAGGCAACTACTTTGTTTTTTGTTCTCTTTTAGATATTTCCTGAAGAAGACCTAAGGTCAAAACATGGATTTTGAACTCTATTTTCAGCGTGCATTTAATATAACCCTTTTGTTCTGCTATACATAGGCAACAAAACCTCACTTTTTCTGCTGGTGATAGCCCTTAGCTATAAATCCAGCAGCCCACTGGCCCTACCCACTGCTTTGTTTCACTGTCTGGCCACCTTTAGGTCATCAGATATGGTTATCACTAGGTCCCTTTCCTGTTTGATGAATTTCAATACCTCTTTTCCCATTCTGTAGTCTGCCTCTGGGTTTCTGTGCCCTATGTGCATGATTTTACACTTTTCTGCATTAAAATCCAGGTGCTATGCCCTTTACCACTACTCAAGTTTTCTCAGGTCTCTGCTCATTCTTTCCACACCCCCTCCCCCCCGAAGTGTCCACCCTATTATAGATTTTGGTGTCATCCACAAAGAAGCAGACCTTTCCTTCCAGCTCCACTGCAATGTTATTTGTAGAGATGATCAAGAGGAACAGACCTATTACTGAGCCCTGAGGCACCCCGTTGGTCACCCTTCCTTCTCTGACATCAACTCCATTTACCACTATCTTCTGTCACCTATCCCTTAAGCAATTTTTTTTTTTTTATTCTTTGGTAATCAGGTAAGGCCCACTAGGCACAAGTGTCTGTTTTCAGGGGTGACCCGGGAGCACTGGGGAGGTTAACTGACTTGCTTAGAGTTACACAATATGCAAGTGGATGATGTGGAACTCAAACCCAGGTCTGCTATATGTACCAAGCTCATTCACAGATCATTACTCTAACCTCTAGGTTATTCTGTTAGCCCCATCTTACCCAGTTTGTCATCTTAGGAATTACTCCTAAGCTGCACAGTTTCATTATGAGTCTTTTGTGTGGAACAGTGTTGAAAGCCATATTGAAATCTAGGTAGGCCAGATCCACCTCCCCACCCTGATCTATTTCCCTGGTCACTCAGTCAAAGAAATCAATCAAATGTGTTTGACATGTCCCCCATGAATCTGTCCTGCATTAGTCTTGTAACCTGCTGTATTCAAGACACTCCACAATCTTTTTCTTCAGCAGTGTCTCCATTAACTTCCCCACCACCGATGCCAGACTGACCTATAGTTGCCAGCCTCCTCCCTGCTATTGCTTTTGTGAAGTGGAACTACATCTGCCCTCCTTCAGACTTTGGGAACCATACCTGTTTTTATTGACATATTAAATAGGACTATAAGAGATACAGCAGTACCTCCCTTAGCTCCCTTTATACCCTTGTTATGTACCCCATCTGAACCCATAGCATTGTCCACTTTCAGATTTGAGAGTCCCTTCAGGACTCTCTCCTTTCAAAAAGGACTAGTGTCTACCCCTCTCCCTCCTCTGTGAACACTGAATAGAAGTATTTGTTCAGGATATCTGCCTTTTCCTGACCCTCCACTGCACAGTACCCCTGTTCATTTTTTTCAACATTAAAGTCCCTCCATAGTCTTCCTCTTTTCACAGATGTACCTAAAAATGTCTTGTTCCCTTTCTTTACCCCCGGGCTATTCTTTCCTCAGTTTGCACCTTTGCACTCCATATTGCTTTCCTGGTATCCCTCAGGTTCTCCTGATACACCTCCCTTCCCTCTTGTGTCTCTTTACACCTCCTGAATGCTACCCTTTTAGTCTTTACCTCTTCAGCCACTTCCCTTGAAAACCATATCATCTCTTTTTCCTGTTTTTGCTCACTTAATTTGCACAGAGGTTTGTTGCCTTCACTATGCCCTTCCTTAGCTTTACTGACTGTTCCTCCATTCCACCCAGGTCTCCCTTCCCCCCTTTTGGGGCATCTCTGAGGCATTCACCCATTTTTTTTATACCTGCCCCTTGGAAGTCAAGGATCTTCACACTTCTGTGGCTCGATTCCACTGCAGTCCTTATACTGAACCGCACTGTACGGTGATCACTGACAGTTCAACAAGACAGCTTTCATAACAAGGTTGATTACCTATGAGATTTCCATTGAACTAATCTGTTATCTTACAAATACACTTTCACTGCATCTGTTTCCTAGAGCACATGCAAACCTTAATTTGCAGATGATATGGGGAAATATCCTCAGAGAACATGTTTAATTCTTAAACTGAGATTGCAGCAGGTTTTTTTTGTTGGTTGACCAAGGAGGTGAGAGAAGAGTTTTCACTAAGGCTGTGCACGGGGTTGATTTTTGGTATTTGTGTCCCTGGTATTTGTCATTGTATCTGTTGCCTGTTTATGTTCACAAGAAATATAAATAATATATGGTATGGGCTTATTCTCCACTGAAAACGGCGACTTTGCAGATCTTGTTGTAGGACAGTTCAAAGGTCAAAAAAGTTGTTGTACTATCATTCTGACATCACATCGATAGTACAACAACTTTTCAGCCATGATCTGCCTTCTGATTGGCTCACTCCACCTAGCTCAACAAAAAAAATTACACTAACATGGTGGCTGTGGTTTAGCGAGTATCTAGTAGTAGACTGTTAATTTTGACACAAGGAGCTATCATTGCTCCGTGTCACAAAAGTGAACTTTTTTCATTTTATTTTAAAAATTACCAATGCCGATGCCAGAGTGAGCAGGAGCAGGGAGAAGCTGGAACAGGTGGGAGCAGGGAGAATCTGGAGTGAGTGGCAGCAGGAGTGGGGAGAAGCTGGAGTGAGCTGCACCAGGTAAAACAAGCAACTGAAAAAAATCTAAATTAGCCCTAATCATATATTATATAAAATAGTGGATGGGTGACCATCTACAACTAAGGCTGTGTTGCCATCTTGGCTGTTGATGACATCATGGAGACCTCTCAAGCTTCACTCTCGAGGTCTCTATGATGTCATCAGCAACCTCGATGGAAAAACAGCCTTGTTGTGGATGGTCACCCATCCACTATTCTATATACTGTATATGGGAGAGTGCTGTTATGTATGGAAATCATGAACAGACCCAGAATTGTTATACCATAGTAGTGATGTCAAAATTGCTGTACCCTCTTGAGTATGTTACTACCATTGCATAACAACATGAAATGCCTTTGCACTGCTATCAGATTTGAAGCCCCTCTCATTGTGCCTATTTTCATTTTTGTGCATTTTGAACAGCAGCAGCACAGCATTATTGATAGGTCAGAGATGGTAGCAGTGGTAAGTTCAAAACCAGATACTGGTAGAGAACAATTCATAGCAAACAAAGAAAACGAGCGCATATGCAAATCAAAACAGAAAACAACATGAAAATTGTGAACAGTTTTATCACAGAGTCAGGTGAATCCCACAACATATTTGAGATTCCTATGTCTGAGTTAGACCTGATATTGACAGAATTTGTTTATAAAATAAAATAAATTGATGGCAGTGATTATGAGCCCAGCACAATCCATGGGATCTTGGGCAGCATGGATCAATGATCCGGCAACTAATTAAATATCACTGAGGCCACAGCATTTTCCAGGGTAACCAAACTGCTTTCAGGGAAACATTACCAACACTTTCAGCTGAGCAGAAGTTTTTAAAAAAGGTGAACAAAGGCAACAAGCCTAATCATTCTGAAGCATTATCCCAACGTGACACAGACCATCTGTAGGACACAGAAACACTAGGTATCCACAATCACACAGCACTTTCTAACTTAATTTTCTTCAATAATGGCCTGTATCTTGCTCTCCATACTGCAGAGCAGTACAATGTGAAGCAGGGTGATCTGGGACTGCTTACAGACACTAACAGCCAATATTACATAGGCACATAGGAACTTTGGACAAGAAGGAGCATATGCCCATCTGGCCTGTCCACCGTTTATTTCAATGATTTTAACCATGAATCCTACCCTCTAACACTTATCTAATCCATGTTTGGACATTTGTAAATTGGCACTCATAACCATCATCTCAGGTAAATTGTTCTAAATTTGTACCACCCTCTGTCTGAACCAGTTCCCTCTCTTTTCCACATTATAATTACACCTTATTAATTGGAACATGCACCCCCTCATACTTTTTCCTTGTTCTTTGAATTCAAGATGAAAACATTCCCTGTTATTGTCAGTAATTATTGATTTGTACACAGCTATAAAATCACCTCTGAGTCTCCTCATTTCTAAACTAAATAGTCCTAGCATATTCAGTCTCGGGTCATATGCTAGACCTTCCATAACTTTGATTTTTTTGGATAGTCTTCTCTGTACCGTTTCAGTTTTTTTTTAATGTCACCTTTATTTTTGTGGTGACCAAAACTGACCACAATATTCCAAATGTGGTCTCACCAAGGCTGTATGTATGGGGAGTATCATGTCAGCACCCTTACTTGTATTCTGAAAAATACAAACCAGAATCTTATTGCATTTCGCTACTGAATTATTATGCTCATGCTTTGCTTTCAGTCATTAGAAAGATAAATGCTCAGATCTTTCTTGCATTCAGAAGCCCTCAAGATGGTGTGCTAGGTAACATTTTGCTTTTTTATTTTTGTGCCTTAAGTGCATCACAACACAGTTTTCCAGACCAAAACACATTTTACACTGCACTGACCACCTAGCTAGTTCCTCCAGTTCAGATTGAAACAATGCCACTTGTTCATCACTATCCACTACGTACCCTACCTTTGCATTCCCCTTTAGGTCATGTTAACATACTGGTCATATAGATATTAAATAAACTAGGTCCCAGGACAGAACTCTGAGGGACACTGCTAGAGACATATATCCTTTCTGAATCATGACCATTTGTTCTTGCAATATGTGACCTGTTACTCAACCAGGACTTGATCCACAGAATGATTCTGCTATTCAACTTGATGCCAATAAGGCTTTGAATAAGTTTGATTTGTAGAACAGTATTGAAAGCCTTACTAAAATCTAATTATGAACTGGATGCCAAAAACTTAGAAAGCTGATTGGCCGAGAGGTCTTTGAAGCCATGATGATATTGGACTACATACTCACGGCTTCAAAAAAACTCCTGCTTCCAGCATCCTCACTTCAAGTGCAATGTTCTCCATGTCCCAAAGCCCAGAGTGAGTCAGACCTCCAGGCAACTGCTATTTAAAAAAAAAATCAATCAATCAATCACTTTATTTAATCAGGCATAAACACCATTGAGCAAGCTCATTTTCAAGGTGGTCCTGGGCATTAATACAATACAGTACACTTCATAAGATTACAATTACAGTGGACAGCGGTGCAAAAAAAAAAAATAAAATAAAACATTGTGAAGGTGCCAGTCAATATGGGCCTATACATACCAGTCAACATAATTAACATGCAAAGGTACTTAATGATAAGCTTTACTGGAATGAGAAGAGACAACAATCCCATATAGTCTCCGCTAAGTAAGAGCTCATACCTAAATGATAAAAAATAAAGAGGTATTAAGGAATAGGGTAGAAACTGGGGTGAAAGAGTAGGCAGCCAAGAAGGAGGCCAGAATAGGTAAAAGGTAGAGAATAGGCAGGGCCATCTCGGATTAAGGGAACTAGGCTTGTAGGTCCTAGGTTTCTGTTGTTAGGAATGTGGGGTGGATGAGATACTTAGGCTTAGGATTTAAGAGTGGCACCTGGGGCTTAGGGATCATCGGAGTCTGAAACAGTTGCATGATTCCTTCAGATAATCCATTAATAGAGCTTTGAATGTGAAAATGCTTGGAAGTGAGGATAATTTTAATGAGTCTTGCATAGTGTTTCAAAGTGATGGGAGAAGTTGATTGCTGCTGAGCCAAGGGTAGTTTTCACTCTAGGAATCTGGAAGCAGATTAAGGAGAAGCATCTCAGGCCATAGGAACCTTTAGCCTATTTGAAGAGGTTCGAGATGTATGCAGGGAGGTTATCAGATAATGCTCTAAAAAACCAGAGGAGAGCATTCCTTTTTCTTCTAGTTGAGAGTGAGGTCCATCCCGAAACCTTGTGTAGATGACAGTGATGTGTACCATGGGGTAGATTTAGGATAAATCTTAAAGCCCGGTGGTAAAGGGTGTCCAGTTTGTTTAGCATCGTTGATGGGCAATGACTGTAAAGAAAGTCAGCGTAGTCCAGTATAGGTAGGAATATAGTTTGTACTAGTCTCATTCTGGTTTCTAACGTAAGTAAGTGTTTAATGCGATAGAATAAACCTAATCGCTGTCTTAGTTTCTTCGAGGTTTCATTTAAGTGGCACAGAAAGTTGAGCTTGTTATCCAGCCAGAACCCTAAGTATTTAAAGGTATCAACTACTTCAAGGGGTTCATCTAAGAGTGTTTGGATCTGTGTGATATGTGGACATCTGGAAGTAGCCTTTGGTGAGAGAATCATTGCTTTAATCTTTTTGGCATCAAGGAGGAGCTTATGAGTGAGAAGGTTGTATTGGAGGGTGACGAAGTCTTTCTGTAAGTACTCATGGGCCAAATCCATGGATGAATTTGTGGTATAGAGTACAGTATCATCTGTGAATAAGTGCACATTTGCTGTGCCCAGCTGTGAGTCCAGATTATTGATGTATATTGCAAAGAGGATAGGGCCCAGGATGGAGCCTTGTGGGACTCCTCATAACAAGGATTTTTGTGGGGACAGATCTCCTATGGCTTTGACTTGTTGTAACCTATTGGTTAGGTAGCTGGTGAATCATTTAATGGCAGAACTATCAAGTCTGATGTTACTCAGTGCAGTAAACATGATGGTATGATCCACAGTATTGAATGCCTTACTTAGATCAAGGAAGAGGGCAAATACATGCTTCTTAGAGTCCAAGGCCATTTGCTAGTCTGTAGTTACTTTGGCAAGAGCCGATACTGTACTGTGTTTGGCTCTGAAGCTGGACTGAGCTGGGTTTAGCAACTTTTGTGAATGCAAATGTTCTCTAAGTTGGATGTTGGCAATTTTTTCAAGTAATTTAGAGAGGACGGATAGTATGGAAATAGGACGGTAATTGTTCAGATCACTCGGATCTCCAGTCTTGAATAATGGTAGGATGTGGGCAGTTTTCCACGAGACAGGTAGCTCACCTTGAATCAGAGAGGTGTTGAATAAGTGTGTAATGGGGGTGGTCAGATAGGTATGGCCAAGTTTTAGGAAGTAAGGTTCAATATTATCTGCACCCGCACTCTTTTTTGTATCCAGAGAAAGGAGGAGGTCCTCCACTTGCTTGAATGAAATTGTGAGGAAGCTGAAGGGGGTGGAATGTGGTTGGTTATGGTTCTGGTTATCTGTGAAGCCAACAGTGTAGTCTCTTGCCGGGCTAAGTTTGCTGATAGATGAGGTGTCAAAGGCAAGCCCTGCAGTGGCAAAGTGATCATTAAACTTCTTTAGTATATCAGCTTTGTCCGTATAGGTGGTACCATCAGACACAATTTTGTTTGGAAGGGGTGTTGCAGTCGACTGACCTTCGACTTCTTTGAGGATGTTCCAAAATTTGGCAGAGTTGTTTTTATTGTCTTCTATTTCTTTTTGGAAGTACCTAGCTTTTTCTAACCTAATTAGCTTGGTACAAGCATTCCTAGTGGTACGGAATGCTAACCAATCGACCTCCAGTTGGGATTTCCTCGCTTTTTTTCCACCAGTAGTTCCTATCCCTAAGTGCTTTCTTCAAGATGGGAGAGAACCAGCCAGGAGTTTTATTTTTTGATTTGATCAGTCTTAGTGGAGCGTGTTTGTCTAGTAGCCCCAGTAAGATGCTGTGAAAGATGTTAAATGCCTCGTAAAAGGTGGGGGCTAAATAGAAATCCTGCCAACGAATGTTGTTTAGATCTTTCAGGAAAGTGTACTGGCAGAACTTTTTCAGGCATCTTTTCAGTTTGAATTTGGAGGCCGTTTTTATTTGGGAAGGATAACTGATGCAGGCAGTAGCACAATGGTCGCTTATATCATTGAAGAATACTCCAGTATGCAAGATATTGTGAGGTTTATTTACTAGCATAAGGTCAAGGAGGGTGCTGCGCTCAGGTTTTTTTCTGTTAGGTCTGGTTATAGCAGTCGCCATTTGTAACAGACCTTTAACATGGCATAGATCCTTCAATTTCTTAGAGCTGTCATCATTCCATTTTAGATTGAAATCCCCCATTAGAATACACTCAGTATTAGCAGAGTCAAAAAGGTTTTGAAGGTGTGGCAGAAGTGCCCAGCCACCAGACGGTGGTCGATATCATGCTGCCATAAGGAATGATTTCTAGTTGGAAAGTGATAATTTTAGAGCAAGGCATTCAAATTCCTTAGCCTTTGAGGTACAGTCAACGACTGTGACTGTGAATTTGCTTTTGACATATATTGCAATCCTTCCCCCTCTAGTCGGCCTATCACAGCGGTAGATGATATATCCAAGTACGTTGATAGATTTGTCCGGGGTCGAGGGTGTGAGCCAGGATTCAGTTATCATGAAGAAATCAGGAGTTGCATGTAGAGCCCAGGTCTGTATAGAGTCAATCTTCTTTAGCAAACTACAGACATTGATATGGAGAAATCTAATCCCTTTATATTGAGGGAGGTCCGCAGGGGGTGTCCAGAGAAATAGGTGGGCCTGGGTTTAGTTCAACAATCAGCCTTCTCTTACCTCTTCCCTAAACTCTGGAATGGCCTGCCGGCTCAGATCTGCCATTCTTCATCCAAACACTCCCTATCCTCTGCCCTCACTAACTTCCTTGCACCAAATTGTAACTGCCCCTGACCTCCCCCCCTGAAAGCTCTCTTCCCCCACCCCCCCATGGCGCCTGACCAGTGGCTCAGCCATCGCCAAATTGTCTGGCTTATACACTACCCTACGCACTTACACTCTTACTCACTCTTAATATCTCCCTTCCCTTTCCCCTCCTACCTACTAACCTATGCTCTTAAGCCTTACTCACAGCTACTAACTCCCCGCTCCTTCTCCCACCTCACCTAAACCACCCCCTTCACCCCTAGTGTTTACTAGCCACTCCTCCTCACCCCCTATCTTCGCTCTCCTACTCCTACTGTTAACTTGGTGTATCTCGCTTCAGCTCAAAGTTCTGTTACTGGCACTCAAGTTCTGTTACTGGCACTTATGTAACCATGTACTGTCCTTGATGTGCACCCATGATATGTATACCCTGTCCTTGAAGATCATGTTTTGTTCTGTTATCCTTATGTAACTAGTTCAAATGTAATTCCACCCAACTATGTACATTATCTGTATTGCTTTACTTCTAAATTCAACTATTGTATGTATACCTGCCTTCACTGTAACCCCTCCCCCCAAGTCGCACTGTGAGATGAGCATCTTTTTGCTCAGTGTGCCTTTCCTGGTGAAATATTTTCAATAAAGAAACAATAAATAAATAAATTTCCCGAACAGAGTAGACGAAGTAGTTGTAGTTTTTTAAGGTGGTGTCATAGCCTGCTAAATAGTCTTTTGTTACTCCTTCTAGCATACAGTGGTTTAGCAGTGGCTGTGTTAAGCTCAAGATTGCTATTTGCTAGGGATAAAACATAGAGAACTGATAGGGACAATACCTTCCTTGGGAATTGTACGTGTTCTATAGTTATGGCCTTGTGGGAGGAGGGGCATGACCATAGAAGAGACGTCCCTGATGTAGGATGCCATGGTCTAATGTGGGAGGCTATATCTTGGTAGATGATAGAGGAGGGAAACTGGCCTTTGTCTGAGTTGCAAACCAAAATTTTGGGTAGAGCATAACTTAGTAATATAAGGCAACTATAGAAAAGGATAGGCGCAGATGGCATTCTTAACGTGGAGATATTTCCTTTTACCAGTAATAAACACAGGATTTGCAACAGTTCCTTGAGAGGGCCAGGAAAATGAGTGGTTCCTGTTGGAGGATGGGGTACCAGTGAAAATTAAGGCCTAGATAACCAATGAGTCTCACAACTATCCCCCCTTACATGTCACCCACAGCACCTACTCTCCAAAAGGAAAAAAAATCTCTCACTCTGCTTCTTTTGAGAGCACCAGCTACTGCAGCATGGAAACAGTCACTCCCAGCTCTCACTGCCATGACAAGCAATCTTTTTTTTTATTTTCCCCTGCCATCTGTATTTCACATCATAAGAACTTAAGAACTTAAAAAAGAAATCAACTACATTTTTCCCACCACAACATGCTGCCTCTGTCCAAATGGCAGTTAACAGAAATCTGCAACCCACTCCTCAAGAATCTTCCCATTGACACCACAGCTTTAAATATAAACCACAATGCCTTACCGTCTCTCTTCCCTCAAAAGCACAGCATGAACACTGCAGCCAAACAATTGCGGTACACTTCAGTAGGCAGTTTAAAAAAAATAAATGAGGTGCATACTATAAACTGAGGAACAGATCACAGAAGCATACTGTTTTTATTTTCAGGCTGGATGTGGGGGAGGGGGTAGCAGAACACATAGGGAGACATCCCTACACTACCTTCTACCAGCTCCTACAATAGTGCTACCTCCTGATGGCAACCATAATAGAACTATTTTCAGAAACAGTACTCCTACACTACCCCTTAGAAAGCTTTTTTAATGTTTGATTTTTTTGCCAATTTCTTATTTACACCAATTTTGTAATCCATTTCATAATAGCAATAATTGCACTCCAGGGTGTGGCATATCATGGGATATCATCACTTCTTGGATGCATAAGGCATTCAGCCTGTGGTCTTGTGCCTCACAACACACCCAAGGCATGACGATATCCCATGACATACCACACCCTGTCATGCATTATTGCTCAAATAACCAACGTAAGTTTTATTGGTCTATAATTCTCTTTGTCCATCCTGCTATATTTTTTATAAATTAGAACCACAATAGCTGTTTTCCATGCCTCAGGAATTATACCACTCTCTAGAGATGTGTTAAACAACAATGTTACTGGTCTGGCTAACAACGTTGGCAATTTCTTTATGATTCTGGAGTGAATCCCATCCAACTGTTGCAATTTACTAATGTCCTATTTTGAGAGTAACTTATAAACCTCATCCTCAGATATAATAGGTGGAGTACCCTGGTCCTGGATTTCAACCTTATTCAGGTTCAAAGCCTGAAATACTGAGCTAAAAAATCTATTCAATACATTGGCTGTTTCCAGCTCTTTTGCCATCTTGGTGTCATTCTCTGTTCGGAACCAACCATGTTACAACCACCTTTCTTTCTACTGACATAAGCCCACAATGCCTTAACATTTTTTGTGTGCTTTGAGCTATTTCTCTTTCTTTATTGTGTTTTGCCTTTTTAATTAATCAATACTTTGCCCTAATTTCTATATAGTATACTGCCCATAATTCCATTGTACCCACAGCCTTATCCTTCTCATAACACTTTCTTTAGTCCCTTACTCTGAAAAGTACATCTCTGTTCATCCATACTAGTATTTTGCCATTCCTGTTATAGTTACTGCATAATGTTACAAACTTGTCAACCAGTTTAACTACTTGATGTTCTACGGTCTTCCATATTTTATTTATTTCTTTGTTCCTCAAATCTGTCTTCCAGTCCCACTCTTTTAGTTCCTGTTTCATGACTTCTTAATTTGCTCTTTTGTAGCATCTGTACCTAGTCTTTCCCTTGTTTTAGGCAGCTTGCCCTACTTCAAATGAAATCATTTGGTGATCACTGTCCCCCATTGGCTCCCTGCTTTTACAGATAATTATTCTATCGACAAGATCACTCAACACTATGTCCAAGAGGCACCTTCCATGTGTATTTTCTTTTATATGTTGATTTAAGTTTAGGTTCTTTATTCTGTTTGCAAGACTCCTCTTCTGGGTGTTACCTCCATCCCTGTTGTTCCAGTCTATACATAATAGGTTGAGATCTTCCATGAGTATGATATTGTTTTTGATATTTCTTTCACAAGTTCCTCATCAGTGCTTTCAGACTGATTGGGTAGTCTATAGTTTATACCAGACCACAAAACAGCTTCACTGCTCAGAGTGTGCCAGATATAACAAACTCTGGTCAGATCCACCATGGCTGCATAATGAAGTTAGTGAAGTTGTGTGGAATTGTTCAGGAGTTATGGAGAAATAACACAATGATTTGTAAGTAGTAAGATTTGTTTTAGTTTCTGTTCTAAGGAAGGCATACACGTTATTAGAAAAATACATGGAGGTGTACATTTTAATGGAAGGAATAGGAAACACTGTAGGTCTACAAAAGAACCCCAGAGCAAATGCCACTGATGTATGTGTTATCCTGGATGATATTGGCTGTACAGCCAAATTTTAAAGAAAACATAATTGCACATACCCCAATAATACAAAGCATTATGGGAAACATATGCAAATCCCCATGATGGTACAGAAGGTGGCAGTACATGAAAAAGTAATGGCTGGCATATGTTCAGCCTTGGGATTATTTACACAGTTTTTTTTTTTTTTTTTTTTGAGAAACAGGATTTTTGTCCATGAGGTGATGTACATTATATTTAAGCAATGTGTTGATGTCAGAAAGTCAGGTGTAATCATGATGGACTGTTAGCAGATAAAATGTGATAGTAACTTTCAGAAGGGGTCACTTTTGATAAGGGCAAGGTAGTTATGATTGTCATAATGGGAATATTAGGAAAGTATGAGGTCTATGCGGAAGTGGAGTACAAATATGCACAATTTCATAAGTATGTGCTCAGAGTGCAGGCAAATGTGATATGCAGGTTTGTTTTAGAAATAGGTAAAAATAGCGATACATGCAATTGATAGAAAGATAGATAATTACATAGACATGCAGGTCCTGTCCACTCTACACTCGAAAAAGCTGTCATGGATTCAAACCATTACCATCTGTAAACATTACAGTGTGACCACACTGCCAGTGAACAGTGTGGATAATGGTTTGAAAACATTACAGCCTGTCCACACTGAGTGCGATAGTGTGTGTGGTCTCAACTCTGTAGTAGCAGTGCACATCCCACGGTGCACTTGGTGATGACAGCTGCATTTTGAGATGTCCTCCTACATGTCCTATGGAGTGCTGTGTATATAATACAGTCATATTATGTAAATAACCATATTTCACTGTTATGAGACACACTTATGTCGTGGAGGTGACAGAGAGAGGTTCGAGGAAGGGGGAGATCTGAATGTTGGAATCGGGGGCTACGTCAGTGAGAGGGAGGGAGGGAAGGGGGGAGAGAGAGAGAGAGAGGGGTGAGGGGAGACATAGCATCAGTTCTGCCAGTATTAGGGCACCTGGGCACAACAGGCATTCATGTACTGCTGCTGTATGGCTGAAGGCAGACCCTCTACTACTGCCTTCAGTGTTCCCCACTGCTCCACTGTACACAGTGCCACACGTCTATTGTCCACCATAGCAGTGCACCATGATGCACTCAGGAGCTCTACTAACATATGTGTTCACTACTGGCACTGCTCTGCAGGTAGTATTGCTGTCATATCACACATGGGCAGGCAGGGTACTCCCAACACTCGGCACAGTGAGAAGAGTAATCAAGGACAATACACGGATATCATCAGGAGGTGGCCCTTGGGGAGGCAAGTGCAGACAGAGAGGTAGGTTAGGTGGGGACATTGGGGTACACCCAGGGGGGTGTGCATACAGCGGTCAGGTTACTGTGGTATGGAGGCATCCCAGTATTGCAGCCTACACCCGAGCCCAACACTGCCATCTGCATATATCCTGGTAGCCTCCAATCTCCCTGCATGCAGTGAAATAGTGTTGCAATGCCTGCAGGTATTGTGGGAGACTGGAGGCTACATGGTGGAGCATTTAGATACAACTGCAATTAAAAACTGATAACGGTGTAAAGCTGTAAATAAGAGTGAAATAACCATGCTGGTATGCACACCACAAAGTGGTTCTTGGAAGGATACAGATTGGGGATGGCTCAATTGAAGGAGTAGTCCACCCAGCATTTGCAAAAACATATGGTATGCAGAGTGTTTTGATTTGTATATAAAGTCCTAATGTGTCCTTCCCTCTCTCTGCTATTAAGAGTTTTTCCTAAATTAGGCTGCTAGCTTTAGGGTAGTTGTATGACCCCTGGGGATCTCCATCACAAACAGGTTTATTGCCTTCTGCCTCCTACAATGCATACTGTCTCATTGACAGTGATGTAGCCAGGCCCATAGATTTAGCATATGCAGTGCTTTTTAAAATCAGTTCACAACAACAAAGCTTTGTAACTGCTTTTATCCAGTGAGCACAAATGGCAACAGTTACAATTTAGCAGATGCCTGAGAGCTACCTAACTGGGATTTCTGTAAGAAAACAGCTACTAAATAGCTTTAATTCACTATATGTGTTTTTTGGGTATGTCATGTCTAGCTAGCAGTAATATGTGTTTTCATTTTAAAATTGAATTTCATCAAACTACACACAACAATGAAAAGCACAGAAATTGCCCCAGATCATCACTGCTATAATTAGTAAAGACTATAACAGTTTTCTTACAGAAAACTCACTCAGTTAGCAATAAAGTATTTACTAAACTGTAAATGTAGGTACCAGCATTCTTTTTTTTTTTTTTAGCAGGAGAGACACACTAAAACTTGTTTACAGGTATGTCCTGGGAGTACAAGGAAGTTAAGTGATTTGCTCAGGGACACACAGTATGCATATGGAGACTGTGGGATTCAAACCCAGGACACCAGGTTTGCCGCTCAGAGCCTTAGACCACCGCACTATACTGCCTCCTCTATTCTAATTGGTAGAACTGGCAGTTAGTGCTGATTTTGCTCTGTGACATGATTTTCAATTTTTCTTTGGTTACAAATGTGAAGTATCTTTTTAATAAAGTTTAAAAATATGTAAGTGCGAGTTATTTAGGTTGGTGAATATTTGTTTTATTATTTGAAAAAGTGGGATACACTAAATGTGTAGTGCAATGAACCATTATAAAATGAGATCAAATGTGTAGCTGAAATAGTCACTGCCATCCATCCTGTTGTTTTCATGCTATACCACACACAGGAGAAAAAGTGACTTTAAAATATTTTGCAGTTTCTAGGCTGCAGCTTCATACCATACACTTCATTTGTAAAAAAAAAAAATATGAAAATCATGTCACAGAGCAAAATCAACACTAAATGTTAGGTCTGCCTAACAGAATGCTGGTACCTACATTTATAGTTTAGCAAATACTTGAAATCTAACTGAGTGGGTTTTCTGTAAGAAAATAGAGTCTTGACTAATTATAGCATTAATGATCTCAGCAATTTCTGTGCTTTTATGGTTGTGTATAGTTTGATGAAATTAAAAGTTTTAAAATTAAAACAGTCCTGCAAGCTAGACCTGACACACATAGAAAACAACAATAATGAATTAGAGCTTAATTTAGTAGCAGTTTTCTTAAAGAAACCCCAGTTAGCTAGCTCTCAGGTGTCTGCTACTATGCTAATTTAGGAAAAACTCCTAATAGCAGACAGAGGGAAGGACACACTAGGACTTAACATACAAAACAAAACACTCTGCATAACATATGTTTTTGCAAATTCTGAGAGGACTACTCCTTTAAAACTGCAAGCTGAGTAAAAAATATACACGGCAGCCTCTTGCGGTACTGACATACTTCAGCTGATGCAAAATACAGAGTAAGGTGGTGGGGGCAGGGTTGGAGGATGGGTCTGAATAACACCATATACCCACCAGGAAGGACTTTTCATCTCTTGGAATGTATTTGTGAAAATGTGTGACCAGGAGTGGAATGTAAGCTACTAAATGTGTAATGCAATGAACCATTGTAAAATGGGATCAAATGTGTAGCTGAAATAGTCACTGTCATCCTGTTGTGTTCATGTTACACCACACACAGAAGAAAAAGTGACTTTCAAGTATTTTGCAGTTCCTAGGCTGCAGCTTCATACCATACACTTCATTTGTAAAATGAATTAGAGCTTAATTTAGTAGGGGTTTTCTTACAAAAACTCCAGTTAGCTAACTCTCAGGTATCTGCTAATAGGCGAATTTAGGAAAAAACTCCTAATAGCAGACAGAGGGAGGGACACACTAGGACTTAACATACAAATCAAAACACTCTGCATAACATATGTTTTTGCAATTTCTGAGTGGGCTGTGGACTACTCCTTTAAAACTGCAAGCTCAGTAAAAAATATACACTGCAATCTCTTGCTATACTGACATGCTTCAGCTGATGCAAAATACAGAGTAAGGTGGTGGTGGCAGGGTTGGAGGACAGGTCTGAATAACACCATATACCCACCAGGAGGGACTTTCCATCTCTTAGAATGTATTTGTGAAAATGTGTGACCAGGAGAGGAATGTAAGCTGAGCCAATGCTGTTTAAACAAGTGCTGTATAGGGATGCAGTTTCAGGCTTTTCCTTCTGAAGCTTAAGCTCTGATGCCCCAGGCAGCTCTGACAGTCAATTGTTCCAGCAAGATAGATCCACCTCATGTCCCTCCCACATGAACCAAAAAAAGGTGGGGTGGATCTTTAATAATAATAATAATAATAATTTTATTTAGTATCGCGCCTTTCAAAACATCAAGGCACTTCTTGGGTGGTAGTGGGGGTGGATCTTACTCCCCCCCAAAAACTAATGCTGCCTCCCACTACTCAGGTTCCAGTTCTTGTACCTCCCACTTAAGAAAGAAAATAATGCACTGCAACCATTGACTGATATGAAAGTGTATTTATTTGAGGGTGGAAAACATTTCTTGGAGGAGGGTGAGGCGAAGGAGACTATTTATACCTTTAGTCAGTTCCACGGACAGAAAACATGGCAACAATCCTTTTGTACATGCAAAACATCTACAGGCTCCACCTACTGCAGCTGTAAAAAGCAACTATGAAGAAATGCTAGTTATCAGAACCACTCAAGCTGCAGTAAAAAAATAGCTTTATTAAACAAGTTTAAAACATACCTCCATGGAACAGCAGCACATCTGGTTGTGACAGAAACCCCAACCTCAACCAGTTTCACAGTTAGTGTGTCATTAGGCATCTGGCACGAACTACAAAACTGGTTGCAGCTGGGGCTGGGGTATCTGTGACGACCTGGTATGTTGTTATTCCATGGCAATATGTTTTAAACTTGTTTCATAAAGCTGTTTTTTAATGCAGCTTGAGTGGTGCCAATATTTGCTTTTCTCCAATATATTATATAGTGCTGCAAATTTGCTCCTACTGTGACCCAGACTGTTTTGTTCTGCTCCATCATCCATCTATTTATTTCTTCTGTTCATAATCTGTTCTTAATCTATCCAATTTACATAGTGCTGTTTCACCTCCTTTTGTTTCACCTCCCTTCTTATTAATCCTGTCTCTTCTGAACAAGCTGTAGCTATCACTATCTTTATTCCAAGTATCAAAGCTGGACCACCAGGTTTCAATTATACTTATTATATCTGTTTGTTTTGTACCTGCTAAGGGTTCTAGTTTGCCAGATTTATTGTTTAGGATCCTTGCATTTTTTAAGATACACATTCATCTCGTATTGCATTTTGATTACTTTCTATCTGGTCTTTTGCTACTTATTTGGAGATTGTTATTTCTAGTGGTAATATCTTGTGGGGTCCTGCTAAGGTATTTTTATAGCTCTAACCCCCATTCCCATCCTTATTTAGTTTAAATCACTATCTATATATTTTAGCCTGTTCCTTAGTATCCTTGTTTCTAGATTATTTAGGTGCATGCCTACTCTTCTACAAAGGTTGTTTTCATTAATGAAAGTATTCCAGCTTTGAATGAATTCAAACCCTTCCTTTTGATCCAGTTTTCAGGCCAGGTATTGATTTTTTAAGTTGCTCTCATCCTTCCTGCTCATGCCCTGGGTACTGGTATGATTTCTGATATTAAAACCTTATAGTTTTTTCTTCACAGTGTTTTCTCCACCTCCTCAAAGTCAGGTTTTATATCTTCATCTAGCCTATACCCAATGTCATTAGTACCTACATGCAGTACTACTGTCGACCTTAACTTTGTACTTAACTTTACAACTTAACTTTAACTTTCCAATTCCTGTGCCTTGAGCAAGCTCACCATCTACGACTGTGGCTACCTGCTCAGCCAGCCACAGTCACTATTTCCAGCCCATCTGCCCAAAGATCAGAACAAGTTCCTGTGCCTTGAGCAAGCTCACCATCTGCAATGGTGGCTATCTGCACAGCCAGCCACAGTCACCATTTCTAGCCCATCTGCCCAAAGGTCTGAACAAGTTCCTATGCCTTGAGTAAGCTCACCATCTATGACTGTGGCTATGTGCACAGCCAGCCACAGTCATCATTTCCAGCCCATCTGCCCAAAGATCTGAACAAGGTACACTGCTGCCCAATTGAAAGGTTCCAAAGCAGTTGCTCCCATTGGCACACTCCAGCTGCTTTCGGACTCTAATTGGAAATTTCAGCACTGGGGGAAGCTCTTCATTGGACTGCACTGACTTCTCTACTTAGCTGCTGCTCATTTCTAAATTGGACTTGTCATCTTTTTTGATTTTTGAACTGCCTGCCTTGAAGTCTAGGGTACTGCATCCAGAGTAATTGGGGATTTAGTATTTTTTTTAACAGTTTGTTATTGGGTTTACTACTACTAATAATAATATAATATTAATAATAATAATTTGTATTTGTACAGTGCTTTTCCAGTTCCAAAGCGCTTTACAGGTTAAACAATGTAAAACAAACTTTAAATCCAAACTCTCAACATAGATAAAAAATCATATTCCAGATACAATTATTTAATAATGTTTAATTGTACCCATCTAGTTGATTCTGCAGTTAGCCAGTGATGTATTTGTGATGAGTTCTCATTGCTCCCTCTTCTGCATGTTTTGTGTCTATTCTTCTTAACCCCCCCACTACACACATACACACACACACACACACACACACACTCTCTCTCTCTCCCTCCTCCATTGTTCTGACTCTGTGTGAGTAGCTCTTTCTGGTTCCTCAGGTCAGACACCCCCGCCTGATTTTCTCCCTGCTTTGCTCTCAACCCCTTTAAGCACCTACTCCCCTGTGTAGTCCCACCTAATCTTTTGCTCTGCTCTCATTCCACCCACTGTCTCAGCCCTGATCTCTTCTACAAAATAGTAGACCAGGAAGGAGTTATGGACATGGCCTACTTAGACTTTAGCAAGGCATTTGACACAGTCCCACACAAAAGATTAATAAACAAATTAGCCAGCCTGGGACTGGGTCCCAGGGTGGTAGCCTGGGTAAAACATTAGCTGGACAACAGGACACAGACAGTAATAGTAAACGGAGTCCACAGTGAAGAAAGGGGTGTTATTAGTGAGGTACCACAGGGTTCAGTACTTGGACCGGTCCTTGTTAATGTCTTTATAAATGACATTGCAGAGGGACTGGAAGGAAAAGTATGTCTCTTTGCAGACAACACAAAGATTTGCAACTGGGTTGATACACAAGGTGGGGTGGAAAGGATGAGAAGGAACTTGGCAAGGTTGGAAGAATGGTCAAATGTATGGCAGCTTAGATTCAATACAAAGAAGTGCAAGGTAATGCACCTGGGAAACAAAAACCCAGGGGAAGAGTACACAATGGAGGGTGAGATACTGACAACAACAAAAGTGGAAAGGGACCTGGGGTAGTTATATCAGATTAACTAAAGGTGGGCAAGCAATGTGAGAAGGCAGTAAGGAGGGCTGGGGGGATACTGGGATGCATAGGGAGAGGCATCACCAGTAGAAAAGAGGAATTTGTTATCCCTCTGTACAGACAGTTGTTAAGACCACATCTGGAGCACTGCATGCAGTTCTGGAGACCCGATCTCTGCAAAGACATAGACAGGGTGAAGGCCAGTCCAGAGAAGGGTAACAAAAATGGTGCAGGGTCTGCACCAAAAGACATGTGAAGAAAGACTAAAAGAGCTTAATATGTATAGCCTCGAGGAATAGGGGGAGAGTGGGGACATGATAGAAACTTTCAAGTACCTCAAGGGAATCAACAAAGACCAAGAGGGTAGCATCTTTCAGAAAAAAAGATGTGCAAGAACAAGGGGGCACAATTTGAAAATGGGGAGATGACTCAGAGATAATGTGAGGAAGTATTTCTTCATGGAGAGGGTTGTAGATGCATGGAACAGCCTTCCTGAGGAGGTCATGGAGTCAAAAACAGTGGAGGAATTCAAGAATGCATGGGACAGACATAAGGTAATTCTAGTGGGGGGTAGGAGGAAGAAGGCTGTTGGTTAACTAAGATCTGCAGCTTAACTGTTAGGTAGGGAAATAGGCAGACTAGGTGGGCCAAGCGGTCCTTAGCTGCCATCAAATTCTATGTTTCTATGGTTCTATAACTAGCTGTATCTGTAATCGCTCTCCCTCTCTTTCCATTTCCTGTGCCTTGAGCAAGCTCACCATCTACGACTTGTGGCTACCTGCACAGCCAGCCACAGTCAGCATTTCCAGCCCATCTGCCCAAAGATCTGAACAAGGTAGTCTCCTGCCTGATTGAAAGGCTCCAAAGCTGTTGCTCCCATTGGCACACTCTGACTGCTTTCGGATGCTAATTGGACATTTCGGCACTGGGAGTAGCTCTTCATTGGACTGCACTGACTTCTATACTTAGCTGCTGCTCATTTCTAAATTGAACTTGTCCTCTTACTTGATTTTTTGGCTCACCTACCCACCCCCGACCTTTATTAAATACACTAAAACTCCACCCCATCTACCTGCTTCCACCCATTGGCTTCTTTTTGTTAGTAAACCCTCCAACCTCTCCTCTGTCACCATGTTTCTATTCCAGACCAGGAAGCTGCTCCTTCTGAGTTCCGTTATGGCCTGTCTCCATCTATTTGAACCATTTCCTTCCAGCGTGGTTACTTCTTTCCCTATCCAGGCACCCTTCCTGCTCTCATCCCCCAACATCCCCCCTCCTCTCCCTTTAATCAGGCCTCAATACCTTCAGTTTTTTGCCTTCTCCCATCATGGAAAAACAATCCTGCTAGTCTCACTGACCAGGCATTTTTTTAAGTCACCCTTCCTCTGTCCCCCATCTATTCAATCTAGGCTATGTTTGCTCCTTTTGTCAGGTGACATTGAAGTGAACCCTGGCCCTCACACGAATGCCAAGCAAAATCTCTTTACCTCATGCCCTTACTGGTCAGATTTAAAAGGGCTCAGGATTGCCCATATGAATGTACAAAGCATCAGGCATAAAATGGCTGACCTAGAGGCCTGGGCTCTTCACTATAAGACAGATGTCTTCTGTATTACTGAGATCTGGTTAAAACCTTCAATTCCAACACATGAGGTCTCACTACCCAGCTTCTCCTCTTTTAGACAGGATCAACCTACCAAGCATGGTGGGGGTGTACTGATATAGACCAAGACTGAGCTGGATGTTAATAGGCTTAATGATATATGGTTTAGCCGTAACATTGGGCAGTTATTTATCTCAATTACCCTTGCTCGAGTCTTATGCCTAACTATAGTATGCATTTACCTGCCCCACAGAACTGCCTCAGCATCCTTTTCAGACCTCCTCTCCTGCCTCGACTCTCTCCCCCACAATGATACCATACTCTGTGGTGATTTCAAACTTGATTGGATGGGACCAAATTATGCCTAATATCTAGATGCTCTCATGGTGCCAAACTTGAGCAACTAATTGATCAGAAAACGAGGCTTAATCAAAGATTGGGAAACCAGTCTTCTGGATTGGATGCTCACCAACAAAAAGTCCCATATCAAAATTGCAGGGACACTTCCTGATGTGCTCAGTGACCACTGTCCCACTTTCTGTGTTTGGAAAAAAACTTTCCTCACACACCTCCTAAACTTATTAAGTCAAGGGATCTATCTAATTTTAACCACATGGCTTTTCGGCAAAGCCTAACTTCTGTCGATTGGTCCCCCATTACCTCCCTTCCTAATATAAATCAGGCCATGGAATACATCATTACCACCTTTAATGCAATCCTAGACTCCCATGCCCCCTACAAACTGAGGCATGACAAAGGTACTTATTCCCCCTGACTCTCACAGGACCTGAGGCATCTAATGCACTCCAGGGACAAAGCTTGGAAGTCATTTAAGAAATCTGGTCTACAATCAGACTGGATTATCTACCGCCAGCTAAGGAATACATGCAAGGCCAAAACTAACAAATCAAAGAGGGACTATATGCTTTCGATATAAGATTCAAGTCTCTCCAACCCCAAAAGTTTTTGGACTCAAATAAATGCCCTCCTCAAGGGAAACAGGAGGAGCACTCACCATATCATGAATCTGAATGGCAACTTAAGAGATTCATCTCTGGAGATAGCATCCAGTTTTAATCATTTCTTCACTGACCTAGGAGCGTACAAACCTGGTTTAACAACTTCCTAGTCTACTCCACTTCACTCACCTCTAGAAGCCTCTCATCCACTCTTCCACTGAAAACTCACCTCAACTATGGAAGTCCTCAAACTCCTCTCAGGCCTCAACCCTGATAGTTCTCCGGGATTTGACTCCCTGCCACCTAAATTCCTTAGAATTGTAGTCCCCACACTTGCTTGGCCAATCTCACAGATAATTCACAGATCCTGACAAATGGAAAACTGCATTTGTTGTCCCAGTTCATAAAACTGGCCCAACAAACTTTCCAGGGAACTACCGACCTATATCTATCCTTTGTCCAGTTGCCAAGATACAGTAAAGAATTATATACAACCAACTCTACTCTTTTCTAGAGCAAACCAGTGCCCTTATCAAACACCAACATGGCTTTCGAAAATTGCACCGGAGTGAATCCGCCCTTCTGAAGGTCACCTCAGATTTATATCAGGCCATGGATTTTGGACCGGCCATAGGGCTGTCTTTATACACCTTATGAAGGTCTTTGATCTAGTTAATCACCCACTCCTCCTCTCAAAGCTCCACTGTCTCGGCCTTGATTTCACCTCTCTGACCTGGTTCTCTAATTACCTATTCGGTAGGTCACAATGTGTTAAATGGTCTGGTGTTCACTCCTCCTTATCTCCTATCGCTGATGGGGTCCCTCAAGGGTCAATCCTTGGGCCCCTCCTATTCTCCATCTTCATCAATGATCTGCCTATAAACTGTGGTGGGGCCTCAATCCAGCTATATACAGATGATGCCATTATATATAGGTCTAACACCGATGTCTCCTTCATTAAGACTGACCTTCAATCGATTTCCAGAAGCTGGAATACTGGTTGAAGGAGAATCTGTTGGTTCTGAATTAAAAAAAAATAAAACCGCGCTGTTCCGTCACATCTCCTTCTATATAACTTCACAGCCCATCCCTGGTAATCCACACCTCCTCTGATGAGCCACTAGAAGACGTGAGCTCCTTCAAATAACTGGGACTGACACTGGATGTGTATCTATACCTTGAATCACACACAACAAACATCATCCAGATATCAAACCAAAAACTTGGTCTGTTATACCGCGTTGTCTCCTATCTCTCACCCCATGCTCGAAAGACCATTGCCTCAACTACTCTTCTCCCTGAGCTCTTCTCTGCTGTCCCTATCACTCACTCACTCACTCAGCCAGGATCCCGATCCAGGCAAAACTTAAGCAGGCCTATCACAGAGTTGCCTGCTTCACGGCCCACTCCCGCTCTCATGCACACCACTGCAATGTTCTCTGCATATTGACTTGGCCGTCCTTCGAGGCCAAAATGGATTTCCCAGTACTATGTACTATCTTTAAACTAATCCACCTTCCTGTCTTTAAACTAATCCACCTTCCCTTCTCTCCTCCCATCCTCTCCAATCTCCTCTCACTGAAATCCTTCTCTAGGACACTTAGATCCTCTCATCTCCCCATATTAAGTATCCCCAAACCCCACTTAGCTATAGGCAACAGATCCTTACATGTTGCTGCACCTCAAAAATGGATCAAACTCCTGCACAAATTACTCTCCTGCCCTTCTGTTCCTCACTTTAAGAGACTGTACAAGGAAATCTTCTTTCCTCCTCCTCCTACTTACAGCTGTTACTAATTTGTGATACCTCAACTGCCTCCCCACTTTTCTCCCATCTTCCTCACCCCTGCTATCCCCACTATCTCCCCCTTCCTCTGGCTCATATTCTATTCTGTTATGCTGCAGGCCAAGTTCCAATCTGCTATACTTTAGGAGGAGACTGAAACTCCCCAACCAGTATGAACTTGATGTTTGATTTAATATTTTGTCTGCACTTTAATTATCTATTGTCCACTGTTTATTTGCACTTTTAATTGTTAATTGCTTTATATGCTAGCACTGAAGAAGTGTCTGCACACACTTCCCTTGTACCTGTTTTTATTAAGTGTCTGCATACACTTCCTTTTGCTCCTCTTGTTACCCCTCTCCTGGGTCACCACTGAAAAAGGGACCTTGTCTCATTGGGCCCACCCGGTTACCAAAATTCAAATCAATAAATAAATGTAGTAGGCCCTCTATGTTGTCCTTCACGTCTTTAATGTTAGTCCCCGGAAGGCAGCTGATGATGGCCTTGTCTTGACTACCTTTACAAATAATAGTGTTTGCTTATCTTATAATTGAGTCCCCAATTACTACTATGTTATTGTTGGATCTTTTCTCCTTCTGCTGACAGCCTCATGTTGTCGGTGCACATCTCTGTTTCTACTAATTTTTGTTTATTGGTCAGGTCCCCACCTGGCTCTACTCTCTGCTCAAATTCCAGAGCCTGTAATCTGTTTACTAGTGGCATTCTCCCTGTTTTCCTTCTCCCTCTCCTCTCTACCTGTGTCCATCCTAGAATATCTTCCGCCTCCTCCATCCCTTCCACATCTACAGTATTTCTGTTTCTTTTTCCACCTATACCCAAAGTATCTGTAGGTACATCCAGTTTAATGAACTACAGGCTAAAATCCACATGGGTAAAAACCCTCAAGACATAAGAGTAATGAAATGTCCCACGTATGAAAATTCAGGTGATCAAACATAGACCCTTTAGCAGCACACCTAAAATATTGCTCTGAGAGACCCCCAAAAATGTTGTGCCCAGATTCATTTTTTTACCAGGCCCCTAACATCAGTACAAACCTGGTATGTCACTATGGTTTCATTAGGTGCCAGCTGGTGGAAATAAGATCGGGGCATGCTAAAAAATCTATAAAAATGTCTGCTGGTCTGTCTGAAGACACATGAATAACTAACCATTCGACGAGGAAGACATCTATGCAATGTCTAATGGATAACGATGTGCCCCCCACAGAGGTGTAACACATTTCAGGCCATAGTAGCCTGCAATCAGTCAATAAATTCAGCTCACGGAGTGAAGAGAAACAGAAGTGCAGCTCACACATTTTCAGCAGTTCAAACTACTGGCCACCTGGTTTGCTGTCTGCTGCCTCAGTGAGTTTCATTTCAATGGTGGCAAACCCAGAGCAGCAGCAGCAAGTAACTCCACAGTCAATTTCATTTCATTCAGATTCACTGGGGACTGGGGCTCCACCCAGAGGGATAGAGGCCTGTACAGGGGCAACAGACTGCATCCCTCCAGCAGGGAAACCGAGATCCTCAGTGAAGTTTAAATGCTATATTAGTAAGCATTTAAACTAGCTGAGGAGGTGATGGAACAAGGCAGGAAAATATAGTCTTCCCCCCACATGCTTACAGGGTCAGCAGTGGGAATCCTGAGGGTGAAGAGTCCCAAAAGGAACAAACAGAAATAGGTAACCAAGAGGAAAAGGGCAGGGCAGGAGGAAGGATAATAGTGGAGGAAATAGAAGAGGGCAAAAGGCTAAGATGAGGGGAGATGACAGTACAAAATGAAGAGCCATGTGTGCAAATGCTCAAAGTCTGGTGAACAAGATAGCAGACTTAGAGGCTACCATGGTAGAAGGAGACCTGAACATAGTAGCAATTACAGAGTCCTGGTGCAATGAAAACCAGGACTGGAATGTAGCCATACCAGGGTATGCCCTATTCGGGGCGGGGCAGGGTAGGAAAAAATGGAGGAGGAGTGGCTCTTTATGTGAAGGAGAACATAAAGGCCATGGAAATACAGGGAGGACAGGGAGAAATGAAGGTGCTGTGGTTCTCCCTGGAGACAGGGAGAGGGATCGCTATTCGAACAGTGGTGATCTAGAGACCTCCAGCACAGGTGGAGGAGGGAGATAAGGATATGATGGAAGAAATCTAGGGGATGGCTAACAAGGGCAAGGTATTGCTGGTGGGGGACTTCAAGCTACCTAATGGGGATTGGAGCCTCCCTGCTGCAGCAACAGTTAGAAGTACGGAAATCCTAGATTCCCTGCAGGAGGCATTCATCATGCAACTAGTTAAAGAACCCACTCATTATGGGGTAATACTGGACCAGGTACTGTCAAATAAAGACATTGTCGCTAAAGTCGCAGTGGGAAGCCACCTGGGGAACAGTGATTATCACATGGTGTGGTTCAACGTAAGTAAGTAAGTAAATATTTATTTCTTTAAGGCGCCCTTCCAAAGCTCAGGGCGCCTTTACAATATCAGTCATACAAATCAAAACCACAACTATAAACAACATCAAATTCAAAAAACAATCCAATATAATTTAAATCACTAAAAAAATGCTTGGTTAAAAAGGAAGGTCTTTAAAGCTTTTTTAAAGCTCTCCATAAGGACTGGGCCAGAATCTAACCACACTAAAATGAGGGTCCTGGACTTCAGGAGGGCCAGTTTCAAGAAAATGAGAGAGTGCCTCATGGAAGACCTAGCAAGAACAGGAAAAATGGGTGGGGTAGAAGAAAAATGGGCAAAAATAAGAAAGGCCATTGAGAAGGCAACTAACTGGTGTCAGGCAGGATGAAAAGAGCATGAGAAAAAAGCGACTACTACGGTTCTCCAAAAGCATAGAAGAGATAGTGAAGGAAAAGAAGTAGACATTCAAAAGGTACTGTAAAAGTCAACACAGAAGGAAGAAGATAGGAAGACTTATCAAGAAAAACAAAGGGAAACAGGGAAGGCATTTATGAGAGCAAAGGCAAAAATGGAGGGAAAACATTGCAAAGTCAGATAAAAAAGGGGATAAAACATTCTTTAGGTACATAAGCGAAAAAAAGAAATTCAAGGCAGGGATAATAAATCTAAAAGAGGAAAGGGGAAATGTGGAAGAGGACTAGAAGAAAGCTGACATATTGAACATGTACCTTTGTTCAGTATTCACAAAGGAAGGGGTAGGTGACAGACCACAGACAGGGGAAAAGGACATTATGGGAAGGGAGGTGGACACTACCTTTTACAGAGGAGAGTCCTCAGGGAACTAACTAAACTAAGAGTAGACAAGACAATGGGACTGGATGGGGTTCACCCCAGGATACTGAAGGAACTAAAGGAGGAATTGTCTGTGGCTCTGATGGCCCTGTTCAATCTATTACTGGATATAGGAAAAGTTCCATGGGACTGGAGGAAGGAGGATGAGGTCCCACTACACAAAAGTGGGAATAGGGAGGAGGCAGGAAACTATAGTCCTGTAAGCTTGACTTTGGTGGTGGGCAAGGTTATGGAAACCCTACTTTAAAAAATGATTGGGAAATACCTTAAAACCAGTGGATTGCAGGATCCAAGGCAGCATGGGTTCACAGCGGGGAGATCTTGATAGAGTTCTTTGACTGCTGGTTACCAGACAGGTGGATCAGGGAAGAGCAGTGGATGAGGCCTATCTGGATTTCAGTAAGTTCATCAACCCCATTCCACACAGAAGACTGGTAAACAAGCTGGGCAGTCTGGGAGTGTGGGTCCAAAGATAGTCAAATGGGTATGAAGTTGGCTTGTAACAGAACTCAGAGGGTGGTGGTGAATGGCATTCACTCAGAAGAAGATAAGATACCAGCAGGGTACTTCAGGGGTTATTACTGGGACTGGTTCTCTCAAATGTCTTTATTAGTGACATCACAGAGGGGCTAAAAGAAAAGGTATGCTTATTCGTGGATGACACAAAAATCTGCAGCAGAGTGGATGCATGGGGGGAATGAGGGAAGATCTGAAAAATCTGGAAGACTGATCAAGAGTTTGGCAACTGGGCTTCAATGCTAAAAAGTGCAAATGTATGCACATGGGGCACAGAAACCCAAGGGCAATGTATCGTTGGGGGGGGGGGGAGTGTTAACCACAAAATAGAAAAGTGATCTGAGTCTCATCATATCTGATGACCTGAAGGTAACAAAGCAGTGTGATAAAGCACTATGAAAGGCTAGTAGAATGTTGGGGTGCATAGGGAAGGTATCACCAGCAGAAAGAGGGAGGTAGTGTTACCACTGTATAGATCAATGGTGAGGCTCACCTGGAGTACTGTGTCCAGTTCTGGAGGCCCCATCTCAGGAAAGACATAGATTGAGTGGAGGCAGTACAGAAAAGGGCAATCAAAATGGTGCATGGCCTGCATCAGAAGCCCTATGAGGAAAGACTAAGGGAGTTAAATATGTGCTCTTTAGAGGAAAGGAGGGAGACATGCTAGAAGCATTCAGATACTCCAAAGGTATAAGTAAGTTACAGGAGGGTGGCATTTTGCACAGAAAGAGATGCTCAAGGACTAGGGGACATGTTATGAAGCTGGAAGGGGGAGACTTAGAGGAGCTGTGAATACATATTACTTTGTGGAAAGGTTGGTGGATGTCTAGAACAGAATCCCAGCAGATGTGGTGGATAACAAAATAGTAACATGTTTCAAACATGCCTGAGCTAGACATAGGGGGATCTTAATAACAGGGCTGGGGAAGAAAGCTGGAGATCAATTAGGGTCTATGGTAGCACAATAGGTAGGGACCTTAGAGCTGACAAGGTGGGCCAGGAGGTCCTTTTCTGATGAAAGCTTATATATTTCTATGTTTTTATGTTAATAACTTTGCATCTGTCCAGTGGATTTGCATGAGAATTTGCACGTCCAGTCTTGCCTAGTAGATCTGTGGATGTGCCAAGTTTCGTTTCAGTTGGATCTGTGAATTCCAAGTTCTGGATAGTGCAACAAAATAATTTTTACTCATTGATTTTGCTGTGTGTTTTTTTCTTTGAACTTGCCTACAGCCCAGATGGTTTTGGTCTGGAATTTTATTGCTTCTTTGGTGAAAAAATATAAATGTGTTCATTTATTCATCTTTGAAATTTTGAAAAATGTGTTTCTGAGCATGCTCGGTAAGCACTTAAAGATAGCTGTATGAAATGAAAAATAAACTATTTTTTGTATTGGAGTAATCCTTTTCTGTTTGCTGCCATCTTGTTTCTTTTTTTTCTAAAAAAAAATTCAAAAGCCACAAAACAAGTGGCACCCTGAAGAAAGACCACCACACCTGGCTGACTGATCGGAACACCATTAGGTGTCATCTGCACGTCACTTTTGGAGACCTGCCCTTGAAATGTTATTTTTTTAATATTATAAGTCTTTTTTCATGATGTGTGATATGAAAAAAGAATCTATTTTTCATATCACAAGTCACGTCAAAAGATCCTTTTTCGTGAAGAGCAAATCCTTTTTCCCTTGCTGCAGTGCTTAAGAAGTGCTAAAATGATCCTGCTTCAGAGGATCAGCAGGCAGGTGGTGGCGTGCTCTGTAGAAGGGAAACAACTAGCTGTGGCTCATCTAGAGGTAGGGACGAGCAGCAGAAAAACAGAAGCAGTTGTGCGTCTGCACTATCAGCAGCTGTGTGTTGTCTGTACTGGGCATAGGGGGTCAATAAGGGGTAGGTGTGGGAGGGTAGAACATTTCGAGCAGATCCACATGTCATACTGTGTGCAGTGTACACATAACCATGCTGCTGAGAAGATCTGTTGGAGAACAATGCTGGCTGGCATCCTGGACTCCAGTCGGTGTTGCATCTTTGTGGACTCTATGGACTTTCATGAACTTTTAATCCTGTGAAGTGTCTTTTGTGCTTGTTTGTGAGTTCTTAATTGTGAATGGATATTAACAGCACCTTGAAGAATAAAGGTATTTGGCACAGGTAAATCTGTTGGGGTCTACAGTCTTTTGATGTGAAGCAATGCGAGTTACACTGAACCTTCAGTAGATGCCAGTTACTGTGTTCTTGATTTTATTTATTTGCATGGTCTTGGGGGGAGGATGTACAGCCATGTAAAATAAGGTCCCCATTTTCACAAGTAAAATGACAAGCAGATGTTAATCCTAAAAAATATATTTCTCGAGTGGCAACCTGACAGTGACACTATTTGATTTTAATGAGAGAGATAATAAGGGAGCATCTAGTTTCATTTGCATTGTTTTCTGTCCATCTGGTACATGGTCAATTTTGTGATTTTTTTCTTTTTTTTTGGCATGGCCCCTTATTCCTCCCTTCTAATGTCTTCTAATGTCTGCCCCTGCCCTGTCTGCTTTCCCCATGCACAGTCTTACCCTCCTGGGCAAAGCTGCCAGGGGGCTTCCCTCACCAATGGTAATTATAGGCTAGCCCCGGCTTATCCCCCCCCCCGGGTCAGAGCCATGGGAAAGGGCCTCCAGAGGACACGTAAGGCAGTTGAAGACAGTGGTAGGGCAGGGGTGTCAGGGAGTTTTGTGATTGTTTTAATGTAAACAAAAGCATTGCATGACCAGAGTAGAAAAATATAAAATACTAACATATCAGAGTATCACTAAACAAATAAAGTTTTATAGTGATGTGGTAGCACCACTATAGATAGGGTTGAGCTTGACTTTCTATGCTAAACTTCAAATTTTGCACTTCAATAAACTTGCCACTGTTCAATAGATATGCACAAAGATTTGCATGCACAGTCTGCTGGGGTAGATCTCTTGACGTGCCAAGTTTTGTTCTGGCCAGATTTGAAGATTTTGAGATGTGGATAGTGAAAAAAACTGAAAATTTCCCACTTTTTGCAGTGTTTTTTTTCTCATTACACTGCTCACAGATGGTGTTGAATTTGGTCTGAAACATTTATGGTAGAAGGAGCCTTGATTACAGAACAGGCCAGTGTTTATTTGGTGAACACATACTAATCTGTTTTCAAAGTTATAGCATTTTTTAAGCTCCCATTATTTTCAATGAGATTTTCATTTTCAGGACAGCTGCATGGTACAAACAAGGATCTTTGTTCATGAGGGGGTATTCCTTGTTCACAAGGGGCAAATCATTGTTCACCAGAAAAAATTCCTTGTTCATGAGCCGCCATCTTGTTTTTTTTATTTTGCCTCGAAAAACACTGTCATAACTCTGCCCAGGGATGTCTGTTTGAGACATCTATGTTTTTAGGTCATCGGGAGTTGGTGAGCTCTTCTTTGTGGTTTCCTGCATTTGTTTGCTGCTATTTTTAATATGTTTAGACATTTTAAATCATTGTTCATGACTCTCTAACTTCCTTGTTCATGAGTCCTTGTTTGTCACTTGCTAACAAGGAATTGACTCGTGAATAAGGGTTTCCTTTTTTGACAACCAGATTACCAAAACTACAATCCTTGCTTATGAGCTGATTTCCTTATTTGTCAGTGATGAATGACTCATGAACAAGGAACTGGCTTGTGAACAAGGATTTTCCTTTTTGATGACAAGATGGCCAAAAGTACGATCCTTGCTTCTGAGCCAGTTTCCTTGTTTGCCAGTGACAAACAAGGAATCATGAACAAGGAATTTACTTGCAAACAAGGATGCTAGTTTTGGCCATCTGGTCCTGAAAATGGGAATCCTTGTTGGTGAGCTGATTTCCTTGTTTGCCAGTGAAAAACAAGGACTCATGAACAAAGAATTTATTTGAGAACAAGGATGCTAGTTTGGGCCATCTGGTTCTAAAAAAGGGAATCCTTGTTCGTAAGCTGATTTCCTTGTTCACCAGTGACAAACAAGGACTTGTGAACAAGGAATTTTCTTGTGAATAAGGATGCTAGTTTTGGCCATCTGGTCCTTTGAAAAGGAATCTTTTCTCATGAGTTGATTTCCTCGTTTGCCAGTGACAAACAAGGACTCATGAACAAGGAAATTGTTCGGAAACAAGGATGCTAGTTTGGCCATCTGGTCCTGAAAAGGAGAATCCTTGCTCATTAGTTAATTTCCTTGCTAAATAGTGACCAACAAGGACTCATGAACAAGGAAATTTCTCCCCAACAAGGATACTAGTTTTGGCCATATGGCCTAGAAAAGGAGAGTCCTTGCTTGTGAGCAGATTTCTTTGTTCACCAGTGACAAACAAGGACTCACGAATAAGGAATTTTCTCACAAACATGAATGCTAGATTTGGCCATCTGGTCCTGAAAAAGGGAATCCAAAGAACCATACACTCTCACAGTAAAATAAGGAAAATCACACAGCATGTCATATAAGGACAGTTATGAAGGGTGGGAGTGCAGGACATGAAGTTCCCTGAGCTCCCACAGGCAAATAAAGATACAAGTAAATTATCTCAAAAAGTAAGGAAATTCATTGCAAAAAACTTCATTAATGCATCAGTTAGGTTTGCTACTAAAGCGAAAAAAGTAGGGAAATATGGCATTAGGGTTTCCAACCCTAATGCTCCAACCCCACCCTAAAGACATCAACAGGCATCAGGGATGTGCCTTGGGGTCATCAGCCCTGCAGGTTAGATTGGGGCATTAGAGTTGGAAACCCTTATTCCATATTTCCCTACTTTTGTTGGTTTAGTAACAACTCTAACTACTCAGTTAGATTTGTTGCTAAAGTGACAAAAGTAGGGAAATATGGCATTAGGGTTTTGAATCCTATTGCCCCACCCCCACCCTGCAGACACTGACAGGCATTGGGGATGAGCCTTGGGGTCGTCAGCCCTACAGGGTGGGGGTAGGGTGTTATGGTTGGAAACCTAACACCATATTTCCCTACTTTTGTTGATTTAGTAACAATCCTAACTGATGCATTAATGAAGTTTTTTGCAATGAATTCATAGTGTCTCTGATCAAGTTCAGTAATGGTTATTTATGTATATTTTAATGATGGCTGGGGGGGAATCAAACCCTCATCTCTGATTAGAGCCCTCTCTTGATTGTTTCTAATACTTGTACAAAATGAAATTATAAATAAAAAAATACTTGTACAAAACCTTTCTTTTTTTTTTCTATTTATTCTTTTTATGCCTGCTCCACTTGCCGGCCATCTGCCCAGTCATGGACCCCTCAGCTGCGGCATCCCCACATGATCCACTGGATTACCCCCCAGGGCAGAGACATGGCACCTGGTCCTAAGGTGCCATGAACAATGGGATATGGTGGGAGTCAGCCTGGGGAGATGATCACAGCTGAGGGGCAGGCATCATCTAGGCAGCGGAGGCAGGCTTAGTTTTTCCCCTGTAAGGGGGGCGGGAACATGCAATGACGCCTGTGTACGTCCCTCCCCCTTGTAATCTTGCTGGCGTCAGTTGCTTTGGCACTCCTGGCCTCTGCCAGGGGTCCCTCATGCACTGACAATGTCCCGCACCTTCCCCCCAGAGTAGGAGCGCAGTCATGGGATGCTTAATCCTTCTCACCCAGCCGGTCCTCCAGTGACCCGAGTCTGTTCCCGAACCTGGATCACCGGCGTCACAAGTGGAAATCCAACCACTGCACTGGCAGGCTGGCCGTGTACAAAACTTTTCTTACAAAACTGCAAACAGAAATGCTAAGGAATTGATGAAACTGCATCTCATATTCTAAATTTGGAGTGCATTACACATTGCTTACCAAGCCACATAAAATCTATCTGTAGGACCCATTGCATGAACAGAATAAGAATACTGTAGATTCATGCTCAGTATTCATCTGGGTGGCAACTGATGTAACGTGGCACATTTCTCAACATGCTGGAACTCTAAACGAATACAATTTATTTTTGTTATGGTGTGTGTGTGTGTGTGTTGTGTGTGTGTGTGTGTGTGTGTGTGTGTGTGTGTGTGTGTGTGGTTGGGGGGGTTTGCTGTATCTCATTCAAGCAACAAGTATCTAGCTTATTTTTGTACACTGGCTCTGATATCATTAAACGTTTGGCAGTTTATGAATGATACATAGGCAGATATAACATGAACAATATTAAAAATATTCTACAGTGTAAACTCATAGATAGATCATCTTTCTTATCAGATTATGAAGAAACATGTAGAGGTAAAGGGAAAAAATGCAGTTTGATTCTCAACAGTCTGTCTGACTATTCACTTTACAAAAAAAAACATCCTTCTTTTGACTATCTATGTGTGTCTGCTAATGCTAATCTGGCATTAGTTTAAAACACCAAACAGAAGCAGTGACTATACAAACTGCATGACATCAGCTGGCACATTCACTGACAGGAGTAGGAGGTGGATGGGAGAAGTAGAGCTGCTATGCTTTCAAAGTCTTTGGTGTTGAAAGAAATTATGCTCTTCCCCTCTTGGACTTCACTTGTCACTGTTGCTTTTCCTGCCTTGAAAATATAATCCTCTGCTAATATTTCCCTGGTGTCTAGTGGCACCACTCACCATCCAGTCATCATCCCCATACTGATTAATATTTGCATGTTGTCTAGTGGCACCCCCCCATGCCCTCCAATCACTGTTCCCCTTATTGTCAGCCTTGGATGCTTAGTATTTCTATGCAATACACCTCATCCCACTCTCTCTTTCTCTCTCTCTCTCTCTCAAATACAGTAACAGCTTGGAATGTGGTAAACAACCACTTACTCATAACAATGGGCCTTATACACTATGCCAACATGCCATGTAAACCAGATGCGTTGGCATAGCTTAGCCAGAATGCCGCAGAGTGGAGGTCGTGCGGCATTCATGACTGGGGCATGCAGCTGGTATGCTCTCGATCCCCCAGCCACATGAATGGCAATGCACTGGGGCAGGTGGCAGGCATTTCAATGCTAAGTGCTATTCATTAATGCACATAGTGCTGGCCACATGGGCGGACACAGCTTACAGCAGTGGGGACCCTGCCATAACCCATTGCGCACCCCCACTGTCAGCCCCCACTGGATGCCAGGGGATCAGAACAGGGCTCTCTGTGGTGCTCTTGCCCACTAGGCAGCTGGAGAGAGCAGGGGCAGTGGGATGGATGAGTGCCCGACACTACAGTGGAGCAGCGGCACCAGGATGGGATGTTGCCAGGTGGGGGGGATGGATGGACTGTTGCACAGTCCACCTACAGGGGCTCAGGGTACAGCCACAATGTTGTCAGGGCACAGCTGCTATTGTGGGGGTATGGGCCAGAGGTGGGTTCCCAATGCCAGCAGGGGTGTCACCAGAGGTGTAAAGTTGGGGGGGGGCTAATACCCTTCAGTCAAAATGCTAACAAAGCTAGGGGAGTCTGGGGGCATGTCCCCCCAGAAAATATTGAAAATGTTACCTTCAAATAGTGGCTTTTTCTGCATTTTAATGGTGAAATATGTGTTTAAAAAGCCTGGTTATCATGACATTTATTTAATGTTACATGTGGAAAACTGAGGTTAATGGACCACCAAGGACCACAGAAAGAATGACACCATTTCCCAGCAGATCTGCTGGGAAAGTTACATGACCTCAGAGCAAGTAAGTGACCAGCCAGACACCATTATCCCAGCAGATCTGCTGGGAAGGTTACAGGACCCCAGAGCAAGTAAGACACCAGCCTGACGCCATTATCCCAGCAGATCTGCTGGGAAGGTTACAGGACCCCAGAGCAAGAAAGAGACCAACCAGATACCATTATCCCAGCAGATCTGCTGGGAAGGTTACAGGACCACAGAGCAAGTATGACACCAGCCAGATACCATTATCCCAGCAGATCTGCTGGGAAGGTTACAGGAGGACCCCAGAGCAAGTAAGACACCAGCCTGACACCATTATCCCAGCAGATCTGCTGGGAAGGTTACAGGACCCCAGAGCAAGTAAGAGACCAGCCAGACACCATTATTCCAGCAGGTCTGCTGGAAAAGTTACAGGACCCTATAGGAAAACAGTCAGATTCCATTATCTAAGAAATGTGCTGGGATCCTTAACTATCCTGCCTTTTGAACTGAAAATGCTTTAAACAAAATATCAGTGTCATACAGGTTGCCCTTGTTTATTATCTTGCTGATCTTGGGAGGAGCAGCTCATCCCTCCTGTTTGTCATGGATGCAAATTCGTCGATCACTTCATCAGTGCCAAGCTGTCTGCTGTCTTTGCTCTGAATGTTGAGAATTCCAAGTGAACTCAATCTGTCATTTTAAGTCTTGCTTCTCAGATATGTCTTAATATGACTCAGGGCACTGAAGGAGCACTCACATACATATGTTGTAACTGGGATTGTTAAAGCAATCTGCAATGATTTATGCAGCGTCGGATACATAATTTCTGGAAGTACATTATAAAGACTGGTCATATCTTGTGCACGTTCATTTTCTGGCAACTGTCTAATGAAGTTTCTTGCTACTACTAGTTCCTCTTCCAGAACTGGACAGTCATACATCTCTCCAAGTGGCCTCAGATTTTCCTGGCCCAAAAATGTGTCAGATTGTGGTCTGAGAGCATTGATGGCAACCATCAGTGTTTGGTTATGCTTGGAAAACCTGTCAATCTCTCCAATCATTTTGTCAATCACAGGGTAAAAAACATCAGTTCTCAAATGCACAGCAGTTTTCGGTTCATGTGTTGCTGATGCACTTTGTTCGGTACCAGTTCGTGAAGTTGGAATAAATTCTTCCCACGTATGAGGTAGCTTCCTTTGCCTCTGTGGAGTGTTTTCGGGTGTGTGTGCCCCATGTTGTTCTGCCATATTTTCGGCTTCCCTGTAGAGAACTTTAAATCTCTTTTCAGTGTGAAACTCTGCAGTTGTGTCTCTCAGAGCAGATACAGCAGTCACAGCACCTCCAAAGTCCAAAGCCTGAGTCTGAAGTAAGTTATTTGTTCCATCAGTGACTGACAGTAGTTTGTCAAACATTTTAAGGAGAAAGATATTGCTGAATTCTAGAAGCTTGCTGTGGAGTCCTCTGGCCTTTGCAGTTTCTCCTTCTTCACATTCAGAAAGATATTTTAGAAGAGCTGGATTAGTTTCCATTACTGCCTTTGTTGCTCGCTTTTGACAAGCCCACCTAGTAGAACTTAACCCTGGTATATCAAGAATTTTATTTAACCCAAGCTCCTTTTGAACGTTTAGGAAACCCTGGTGAGTCAGGACAGATTTTGAAAAGAATGTGTGTATCTCTTGAAGCATGTCAAAGAATTTCTGTACAGGAAAAAGTGAAGAACAGGCATCTACAAGGACCAAATTTATAATATGCACATAGCAATGAACTTAAATAGCATATGGATTCTTATGGCAAAATAGTTTCTGGACTCCATTTAAGTTGCCACTCATAACAGATGCACCATCATAAGCTTGAGCTACGCAAGTCACAGAATTCTCAGGAAGGTCCCAGTTAGTCAGCTTTGAACACAGTTCATTTGTCAGACTCTGGGCATCTAATGCTATTACTTGATGGAAGCACAACAATTTCTCTACAGGGGAACCATGGTGAACATAACGAAGGCAAATACTCATTTATTCTCTGCAAGCAACATCTCTAGATTCATCAGCAAGTATTGCAAAATGTTTTGTTTCTTTTAACTCAATTAAAATGTTCTCTCTTATTAATTTTGCACAACATTCTATCATCTGATTTTGACTGAGAGGTGAGAGATAGGTGGCATTTCCTGGCATTTGAATCTGCAAATTTTCCAATTCAGGATCAAACTTTTTTAGAAGATCAAAAGTCTATAAAAAGTTACCCCTGTTTGAGTTCCTGTCACAGTCCCTATGGCCTTGAAAGGCAGTTCCTTGTCTGCCAAACAACAATACACTCTCAACTATTCTTCTCAGGTACTTCCTGTACTTTTTAATATCTGCAATCATGGCTGAATCCATTAGCTGTATAATATTGCCTCGTTCTTTAGATTTCACGTAAGTAGACCAGGCCTCCATTGCTCCTGTATGTGTTGTTGTTTGTTGGTGTTCCCTCATCTTCTCTATTGCCTTCTTCCAGTTGTTAAACCCTCTGGACATGAAAGCAGTGTCCACTCGACCAGTGCAACTTGAAAACATTCTGCATGCATAGCAAAATATGGCATCATTGCTTGCACTATATTCAAGCCATGTAAATGATGCATACTAGCTGCTTGAAAATGAATGCTTCTGTTTCCAAAATCCCTTTGTGGAAAACTAGACAGCTTTGGTTGCATAGAACCAGCTTCTTTGGTTCCTAGATCACTGGGTACAACAGTAGCAGCAGACGTAAATCTTGCTATTGATTCAAGTGCATCATGAGATATTCTGGGAGATGATGATGTGTTTGCTACATCTTCTAGTACTGGAACTTGCACTTCATATCTTAATGGCTGCTCTGGTTGTAGCTGTGGATCAGCACTGGGGTATGGGAAGTTACTTTCTTTATTCTGATTTTTTTGATTTTGGATGGAAAAAGTCACAGATATTTATTTTTAACAAGACTGATGAGTGTGTGCCAAGAACTAAGTAGGTTTTAAGAAAAATACCCTTTTATTGGAAAATAGGTCTGGCACACAGGGATGAAACTGTTTATCTTACAGACTTTGTCTAAGTTAACACACAGGGCTCACAGTATGCGAAGTAATGAGTAACCTACTGGAAAACTGCTATTTAATACAATAGGCAGAGCCTAACACACAGGGCTCACAGTATGTGAAGTAATGAGTAACCTAGTGGAAAACTGCTTCTTTATAAAACGGATTCTCACATAGGGCTCACGGTATGTTAAGTAATGAGTATGTTACTGGAAAACTGCTTTTTTATAAAGCAGATGGATTCTCACACAGGGCTCACAGTATGTGAAGTAGTGAGTATGTTACTGGTAAACTGCTTTTTTATCAAACAGATAGATTCTCACACAGGGCTCACAGTATGTGAAGTAATGAGTATGTTACTGGAAAACTGCTTTTTATAAAACAGATGGATTCTCACACACAGGGCTCACAGTATGCGAAGTTAAAGTAATGAGTAACCTAATGGAAAACTTTTTTTTTATAAAAACAGATGGATACTCACACACAGGGCTCACAGTATGTGAAGTAATGAGTAAGTAACCTAATGGAAAACTGCTTTTTTATAAAACAGGTGGTTAATGTTCATAAAAAAAGTGTCTGAAATTAAACTGGCGAACCCCTTGCTTGTGATGTTAAGCGTGCCACAACACAAACCTTTGAGAGTCAGGGTAAGGCAATTTAGGAAAAGTTCTGTTATTTTTATTCTAAATTTGTGAGACTAAAAGCATAAACCACCAAAGTGATGTTCTTCTGAGCTGTCAGCTATTCACTAGTTTAGTACTCAATTTACTCAGTAAAATAGTAAATGTGGAAATAAATTAAAAGTAAGAAATAAATGCTGTTAGTAATGATGCTGTATGGCAGCACTCACAGCAGGTTGTCTGTGTCTGAGGCTGAGCTTTTCAATTTAACCCAAGGCATACACAAATACAACAATCCCTCCTTGTATTTCACTCAGACAGAAAAAAAACACTACAGTATTTATTTAGCTCTCAGATCAACAAGTGTGAGAGCTTTGATTTTTTTCAGTCAAACGAACTGAGTATATTCAATGTTTGATTGTGAAACTTTCAACAAAATAGATCATCAATTGAATTCCAATGATTTGAATCTCCCGATAGTCTCTCTGCTCTGTTGCTGGCTCTGCCTCTACTAACAACTACTGTGTCACTAGTTTTTCTTACTGCACATAGCGGGACTGCTAGTGTGTACCACGTGTGTGTTGGAAAAGCACACCATGTGTTTGTGCACTGATTGGCTCACCATGCAAGCAAGCTGCTATGCTGTTAATAGGCAGAGTATGAGGCAGGTGCCAGTCACAGAATACAGAATAGGACCCTCCCTCCTCTCCTCCTCTTGTCTATCACCCCCAGTCCTCTATTCAACTGATGCCACTTAATTAAATTTTGTACCCTTCCAATCAAGTCAGCCAGATGCTGGCACTGCCCCGCCCCCCCCCCACATACCAGACACCTCGCGCTGATGACTCCAGTCCTTGCTCATGTCATCAGCGTGAGGTGCAAGCCAGGAGCCTCCATGCTGCTAGTAAGTGCTGCTGTCTGAGTGCTGACTAGTTGACTTGAGCCAGACACCAGTGAGCCTGTTCATCATGGTCACAAAAACTTATTTAAATTTTATTCTTCTTGAAGTTGTCCCCGACCCCAGGCACCTGCCCATTGCCATGAAGCCACATGATGACAGTAACATAACAGTACCTGGCCTCTGCCTGCCAGCCAGTGCCACTGCCACTGAAAATTCACCATACCTCACTCAGCTGAGGTCCCCTCCCGTCTCTCTCTCCAGAGTCCAGAGTCTCCTGCAGTGAGCCTCCATTGATCCTCTCCTAGTTGTCTCCTCTCCTAGTTGTCTCCTCTCTCCCTGTTGTCTCCCATCCTGACTCCCAACTGGTGCTTGGTTGGGAGAGAGTGAACTAGAGAAGAGAAACTACAAAACATGCATTGTATTCTAGTACTACTCCCCCAACCCCCACACTTCTACTTATCCTTCTTTGTTGTTTGCTGTAACCCATGCCTTCCCCGATGAATTTATAGAGCACCCCCTGTCCCCAGAAAGTAAACCCTTAGTCACTCACTTCACTTCAGGGACAAGTACTTCAGTTCTTCTGTCATGAGTGACTCGTGAATGTTTTCCCTCCCGTGTCACTCAGCTCTTTAAAGTTCTCTCTCTCTTTGTCCACACTCCACAGCAGCCTGCTACTGGACTAGAGACTTATCTTGGGGACTCATACTAACAGTACCTGGCTGACTCTTAGTTCAGTCTAATAATCTGTCAGTCCATCCTCCTCCTCCTTCTCCCAACCCAGGCTGTGGTGCTGCACATTCAAATTAATTAATATGAAAAAAAGCCTACTGCTAACACTGCTGCTTCACTCACCTGCTACTGGCAGGTGGCTGCCTGACTCACCGACACTCAGTCAGTCTCTCTCGGACTCTGTTCAGATGCCAGTGCCAGACAGTCACAGACACAAATTAAAATTATTTCAATAAAAAAAAGTCTACTTCTCTCTCTATCTAGCCTATTAAGTTATAACTGCAGCAGAAGCCAGAAACAATTAGTAGAAATTGTTGCTTAACTGTTTAAATTCTGCAGTCACATCAGATGCAGATTTTAAACATAAGAAATGCTATTTAATTTATTTTTTCAGTGAAAATAATTGGGGGGGCTTTAACTTACATTGGGGGACTGTAGCCTCCCCAAAATCAACATGGTGACGCCACTGAATGCCAGGGTCCTGCAGTGTGCTGGGAGGATGCTGTGAGCCAAGGGTTGGGCTGGAGGACAGACTGGCCATAGGGGCCATGCCACATGGGTCTGGGTGCCTGCAGTAGGCATGCACTACTCTGGACCAGTGCCTCGCTGCACGAGGGATCCATTGTTGGACTCGGGACTGGCATCCCATTGGATGCCTGCCTGGGTCCACAACTCCACCCCGAGCCACCCTGCAGAGTCCTGTGTACCGGAGGAGGCACAGACAGGTGGGTGCCAATTGTGAATACCGGCATGTGTGCACCTGTTCAAAAGTGTGCAGCTACATGGGCAGGGTATGCTCTGTTTCCGCATACCTCCACCCCAATAGTGCATAGTGGCCAATATGCTTCCACTTGGCAATGAATATGTGTATATATGTGTGTGTGTGTGTGTGTGTCTGTTTGTCTGTCTGTCTGTGGCTGCTAATGAGAAGCACTTTCTGATCTGTGCTTTTGCTAGGCTGCTATATCCCCTTGTGCACTGTCTACCCAAAGAAGGCCTTTGGCTTATGAAAAATACAATTACTAAAATTCAGATATTTCTTATAACCAGTAGCACTAATAATATGCAGTAGCTAATAATGGCAACAGTAATAATAAATGCATGAACTATATTCCTACAGTTATGATAAGCTGTATAAGAACAAACAATTTTCTACAATGTCTTTTTTCCCTGTAAAAAAGAAAACAGTCCCTCACTGATCCAACCCCCCACTCAGACATCCCACTGAGCACACACACCCCCCACAGCCCCCACACACCCTCACTCACCTGAACAGCTCACTGGCAGAAAATCTACTCTCTGATTGAAGACACTTCTTGGTTTTGGAACTGCCAACTGCAATATGAGAAACTAAGATAAGTACAGCTTAATTTATTTCAGTGGTGTTTTCAACTTTGATGCAGAACTTAGCCATTTCTGCATAATTTCAGTCCAAATTTTCAACATGGTCTTTTTGGAACCACATCTTATGAGCAATGGTGGTGGAGTTAGGTAAATCCCCCACGAAAGGTGATTTTGCAATCACTTGGCAAAATCACCTTGGCTTTCAGCCAGGATTTGAAAATTTTCACTACTCTTGTACATGATATGGGATCATAAGAAGGCTGTGTTGAAAATGTGGGGTCAAAATATATAGAACAGCAAAGTTATGAGCATCCATTGAAATTTTGCTGCATTCACTCATAACTTTGGAAATTTTAAATATTTTGACCCAAGATTTTCAACATAGCCTTCTTATGACCCCACCTCATGAACATGACAGCTGTCATTTTTCAAATCCTGGAAAAAATATATTTTTGCACCTGTGGCATGGAATGATGATGCAGTGATGCAGAATCATGTTTTGGCAGGGATTTGAACATTTTCAGTACTGAATACATGAAGTGGGGTAATAAGTAGGCTATGCTGAGAATTTGGTTTCTGTTCTCTTCCAAATCCCTGTGCTTCCACAGCAACATACATATATGCATCTATGGAAGGATGGGAGTGCAGGGCCCAGAGGGCCCTGTGCGCCCACAGACAAATAAGGATATGATTACTCTATCTCAAAATCTATGGATGGATGGTAGTGCTGGGCCCAGAGGGCCCTGTCCTCCCACAGGCAAATAAGAATATAATTAGACTATCTCAAAAAGTAAGGAAAATATTTGCAAAAAAACTGCATTAATGCATCGGTTAGGGTTCAGGATAAAGCAACAAAAGTAGTGAAAAGTGATGTTAGGGTTTCAAACCCTAACACACCTGCCCCACCTCTGAAGTGACTGAGGGGTAGAGTCTTCCTTGCAGTTGTCAACAGGCCACTGTGCCACTCCCTGTGGCTCCCAGACCTCACTCAGAGACCCCTGCCAGCCCACCTAGAAGTCAGCAAGGCTCCTGGGCACCCCTGAATTGGCCACCATGCCACTCCCCGTGGCTCCAGGACTTCACTCAGAGACCATTTCCAGCCCACCCAGAAGCCAGCAAGGCTCCTGTGCACCCCTGAACAAACCACCATGCCACTCCCCAAGGCTTCTGGATCTCACTTGTAGACCCCTGCTAGCCCACCCAGAATTCAGCAAGGCTCCTAGGTGCCTCTAAATGAGCCACCATGCCTCTCCCTATGGCTTCCGGACCTCACTTGGAGACCTCTGCCAGCTCACCCAGAAGCCAGCGAGGTACCAAATATTCAGCTTTGAATTTCTGATGCCTTTTTAAGCAGCTCCCTGCCCTACACTGCAGCTGAAATCCCTATTGAACTCTGCTCTGCATTTTGCAGACAGGAAGAGGCTACTAGTATTCCCTCTGCAGACTGAAAACCTCCCTAATATCCTGAATATTAATTTTTTTCTGCCTCGCACTGTAGATCCTGTGGTCTGTTTCTCAGCCTGCCTGCAACTGAAATCCAAGACTTTTCTGTGTGCTGCATCTCTGTGCTTTCCATGCTTTCTCATATCAGTCAGCCAGATGTAACAAATTTCTCTGCTCCTCAGCTCTCTCCCCAAGATGCACACAGACTCAATTTTTCTCCTGCCCCTTACCCCCCCCCGCACAGCTTATTAAATGCTCATTCCTTGAGGGTGGTATTTCTGTGTCCATCTGTAATTGGAGCATTTTTCTGGAGGAGAAGCCAGGGCAGTGAAATTGAAAAATTGCTCCTACTTGTACAGAGAGCTCTTTCTGCCACTACATTTGGCTCAAGATTGGATAACATTTTTGCTGGCTACATCCCTAAACATTGCCTGTTGGGAAGTTTCTTATCCTCAATTTTAAGTACTCTTCACACTTCCACAGACAACTGCACATCAGCTTATTGTCCCCTCTCTGACCTTGAATCACTGCTTTTCTCTTATTTTCCCTGGTTTCTAACTGCTATTCACTCCTCATCAGTGTTCACTATGAGGGTGATCTCATCTCACTTGTATTCTGAAGGAGTCCTTTACCTAGTGCTGACCCTCCACTTCTTGGCAGATCTCCTCTGCCAAACATCCACTGACTCTGGCTACCTACGTAACTCTGAGGACTGGAGTTTTTGTTTCTCAAACCTCATTATCAGGGGTGATACCTCTATCCCTGAAACATGGCCCCTAAAGCTTATCCCTTTTGCTAGTATACCTGACTGCCTAAGCCGCTCTCCTTTTTATAAGCCACTTGGGGGAAAACTCTGCACCTCGCTCATTGAAACCTGGGTACCCATATCCCCTCTCTCTCTCTCTCTGATGACATTGCACTAAATCTGTGCCCTCCTGGTGGCACCGCAACCATGGACCAGTTTTATTAGTCCACCAAAAAGGGTCTCAGGCTTGTACATATGAGCATTAGAAGCTTATCAGCTAATTTTGCTCAGCTTGAAGCCTGGATGGCCTACAACTCCCCTGACATCCTAGGTCTATCCAAGACCTGGTTAAAACCCCACACACCTGATTCATTATGTAAAATTAATGGTTATAAGCTCCATAGATGTGATCATCCAAATGCAAAGAAGGATAGTGGAGTTTTGTTTTTCACCAGAGAGGATCTTGATGTTACGGTCTTCCCAGTAAATTCCACTTGTCTATGTGAAATGATACACATAGTTATTACTTTGGCCTCATTAAGAAGCTAAATGTAGGGTGTATCTATAACCCTCCCAAAAAATGGGCTAACTGGACTGACTAATGTAATAGACTTTCTCTATTCACTAAAAGGTAAACAAGAGCTCATTATAATGGGGGACCTCAACCTGGATTGGCTGGGGAAAAATTTTAATCTCTATGCCACAGAGCTCAGCAGGTTACACCTGTCTCAGTTGATCACCTCCTCGACCAGACAGTCTAGTAATAGCAGTCTCTAGTCTCTTCTTAACTGGGTTGTCTCCAACCAGCCTGACTGTATCAGTGCAATTGGAGTATTACCAGACTCAATCAGTGACCATTCCCCGGTCTTCTGTGTTTGGAAAGCCAGAGCCCCTAAACCCCCTCCCAGAAATATTCTTTTCAGGGATTTCTCAAAAATGGATAAGAAAGCTGTAATCTCGTAGCTACAGAACATGGACTGGGCACATCTATATAGTACCTCAAGTATGGAACGTGCTGCTCAATACCTCCTTTGCATGCTTTTGAACCTTCAAGATAAATACATCCCAGTAAAAAGGCATCATATCTGGGGAACTACTACCCACTGGTTAAACTCTTCACTCCTGGCCTCTCTCAAACAGACGAGAAAGCCTGGGGCAAAGCTAAGCTAACCCAGTCCCCATCAAACTGGACTGCATACAGAAGACTCAGAAATCTATGTAAGGTTTCCATCAGAGCTGCAAAGGGCAATTAACACTATCAGCTTCTCAGTACTTCTTTTAGTGACTCTCATGGATTCTGGAGTCATGTTAACACCATGCTAGGAAAAAACAAGTGCAAAGCCATCTCAGATATGGTCATGGATGGTTATAGCTGCAACAACCCACTCACTATCGCCAATGCTCTTAACTCTAGATTCATTGACCTCTCCTCCTACACTACACCACCTGGACCTATACCTGAGTCTACACAGGGCAACTTTAAACCTTCCAACCCCCCTTTTCTACCTTCATCCGTTTCTGAGACTGAACTCCAAAGCTTGCTTAAGTTCATTACTTACTTGGTATTACTTGGTATGAAAGAACAGAGAAGGCCAGAGCCCATCCAGACTGTTCCCCACACTATGTGGGACATTATTTATCTATTATCCCTCAACCAAACATCTAATTTGTTTTTAAAGACAGTGGCACTAGTTGTCTCAACCAATTCTTGTGGCAAGGTGTTCCATACAATGGATGCTCTTATTGGAAAAAAGTTTCCCCTTTTGCTGGTTTTATAAGTTTTTACTTCAAGCTGTTTATTATGCAGTCTCGAAACATGTCTCCTTTTGGAGAGTGTTAGACCACATTTTTCCATTAGATCGGGTGAATTTATTAAATTAAAAACCATAAGCATATCACATCTTAATCTTCTAGTTTGAAGAGAGAAGAGACCAGTAGCTTTTAATCTGTTCTGATAATCCACATTTGTTAATCTTGGAGTCATTCTAGTTACTCACCTTTGAACCAGTTCAAGAATTGCTATGACTTTTTTTTGGTTTGGATTCCAGAAAGGGGAGCCATAATTTAGACACAGTCTAATGTATGCCCTATACAATGGAATAAGGCATTGTTCAGTGTGATTAACAAAAGTGCGTTTTATTTGCCTCAAAAGTCTGTTGGTCATGCATGCAGTTCTAACACAGTGATCATTTGATGTAAGTTTATTATTAACATATATCCCTAAATCTTTTTCACAATTTGATGAGTGAAGTGGTAGTCCATTTATACGATATATCGTTTTTGGATTATTTACACCGAAATGCACTACTAAACATTTGTCTTGATTAAACTGCATCTGATTTTCATTTGCCCAAAGTGTTAATTTTTCCAAATCCTTCTTTAATACAGAAATTTTTTCTTGATTATTAACCTTGCCCCCCAATTTAGTATTGTCTGAAAATTTAACCATGAAGTTATTTGGCCCTGTTTGTAAATCACTGATAAAGAGGTTAAACAATGTTGGTCCCAAGACCGACCCCTGTGGTACACCACTTGTCACTCTACCCGAATCAGACAAGATATCATTAATTCTGACTCTCTGAGAACGATTTGTCAACCAGTTTAAAATCCAGTTGACAATATCAGGTGACAAACCTAGATTGTGCATTTTAGTAATGAGTTTTTCATGTGACTTTATCGAAAGCTCTACTAAAGCCCAAAAGAACTACATCAGTAGGGATACCCACATCCAGTAGAGTACTTATATTATTGTAAAAAGATATCAGACTGGTGGTGCAGGAATACTTGGGAGTAAACCCATGCTGATTTGAATCATAAATTCCTAATTTTTTACAATCTTGCTCTATTAGAGACTTCATTACTCGTTCCATTAATTTACCAGCCACTGAGGTCAGGCTAATTGGACGATCATTTTGCACAGAACCTCTATTGCCTTTTTTAAATATGGGAGTAACTATTGCTGAACGCCAATCATTTGGTACAATGCTTTCTTGTAAGGATTTATTGAAAATAATTGACAAAGGTATAGAAATATTTATAGAGGTTTCGATCAGAAACCATGGATGAATACCCTCTGGGCCCTGGCTAGTATTTTTTTTTAGTTTTTTGATAGCCTGTATAATGTCAGTTGGATAGAACCTATGATAATCTACTGTATGTGGTGAACTTTAAATGTACTAATAGGTGATTTTTGAGAGAAGACAGAACAAAAGTACTTATTAAAGAGATTTGAGGTTTCTATATCAGATAGAGAAGAGCCATTGGTTATAATGGGACAAATGGTCCTTGATACACCTTTTTTACTATTTATATAGGAGAAAAGAGATTTGTGACAGTCTTTTGTTTGAGCTAGTTTAAATTCTAGCTTATTTTTTGCCAATTTAATAGAATTTTTTAAGTTTTTCACAGATAGTCTGTATATATGTAATAGAGTAGTTTTAAATGGAACAGAACTATTCTTAAGTTTCCTAAAAGTTTTCATTTTAATCTGATTTTTAATTGTCTTGTTGAACCAAGGGGGAATTTTTCCTTTATTATTAAATTTCCTCTTAGATGGAATAAAGGTATTTTCCAAATAATGTACAATGTTTTTAAAAAAGTCCCAAGCTTGTTGTATTGTACAATTAAGAAGATTAGATTCCCAGTTTATGTTTTATAAAGTATTCATTGATTTTAGAAAAATTTGCTTTGTTATAATTTTTTGTATAGTATAACTTCCTTTGTGTAGTTTTAAACTGTTGAATTTCAGAAAGAATAGATGAATGATCACTGGTCCCAAGTGGATCCCAAATTTGTAAATTGCTAATTTGTTGCTCTATGTTAGTAAATACTAGATCCAAAATATTAGGACCTCGAGTGGGTTCAGTAACAAGTTGTTGTAATCTAGTTCATCTCACCTGCTGGGTTGGCTGGGGTGAATGGACTACTACCAATATTCCTAATAACCATTGCTCATTCTATAGTTTCTCCAGTAACTTGACTCCTCAACCTGTCCTCACTCACTGGACATGTCTCTTCCCTCTGAAAGACTGCTAGAGTAGTCCATGTACACAAGAAAGGGGACACCACTAACCTGGATAACTACCATCCTATTTCTACCCTCTCCACCCTCTCTAAAATACTGGGGAAAATTGTAGTTACCCAGATCTCTGAGCACCTGCACTCTTTCAATCTCCTCACCCTCAATCAACATGGCTTTCGATGAGGGCACAGTACATCCACTTCCCTCATACAGTTTACTAATGATGTAAGACTTGCAATGGATAATGGCTCTCTCACTGGGGCTACTTTTGTTGATCTTACAAAAGTGTTCGATTTAGTTGACCACCTGCTCCTCCTATCAAAGTTGTCATCTCTTGGTTTCTCCACCTCTGTTACCACCTGGTTCCAAAATTACCTTTTGGAGCATCAGCAGTTTGTCCAGATCGGTGGTGCTAAGTCCTCCCTCATGCCTACCTTGATCAATGTGCCCCAAGATTCTATTCTTGGCTCTGTCCTGTTTACGGTCTTCAGCAGTGTCAGTGGCTCAGTAGGTAGCACACTCGCCTCTGAGGCCGGGAGATCAGAGGGCTTTGGGTTCAGTTCCCACATCTGGCATTTGGGTTAATATCCCAGTACTGACACTGTAGTGCAGCATGAGAGGGGTGCTGCACTTCTGAGGTGCCGTCTTTTGGATGAGACGTTAAACCGAGGTCCCATCTGCCTGGATTGGTGATAGTTCAGGTGGATGTTAAAGATCCCATGGCACTTATCGAAAAGAGTAGGGGAATTTCCCGTGTCCTGGCCAAATTTCCCTCATTCACTAAAAATACCACAAACAGCTTAATCTGGTTCAAGGTCAGTTGGCATTCATCTCTATCCCCCTCCCCCGGGTCATGCCTGAAAATAGGCAGGATTTGTCTAGTGCACTTACCCAGTCAACAAAAAAAAAAACTAAACTAAACTAAACTAAATGATCTCCCTCCACTTGCTGGTCCTTTCTCAGCCCTATTATATGCCGATGATCTGGTTCTTTACTTTTCCTCTCCAAACCTTTTGGACATCAACCAGAATCTCTATCACAACTTCACTACCTTTCAGCTCTGGCTACAGCAGAACAAGCTTGTCCTCAATAAAAATAAAATGATGACTATGCTCTTCAGCATGGGGTCAAAAATTCAGTCCTGCACCCAATCTTTATGTATCAAAGCATTAGAAGGCTGTCCTCTCGACACTGTTACCACCTTTAAATACCTAGGAGTCACCCTTGATCCCACCCTGGAATTTTGACCTGCATCTAGCCACAGTCATTAAATCCATTAATACTCATCTGGGACTGGCCTATAAGGTCAAACATAACCTAACATCTGCAGTGAAGCTGGCCATTGCACAAGGGATCCTGAGATCTAAACTGGCATATGGGCTAATAGCCCTCCTAGCAACTACTGGTGAGCTCCACTGAAAATGGGATGTCTGCTACAACAACATTTGCCATTTTGCCCTGTCACTACTGAAGCTTACTCACCAATGCTCACTATACTCCACCCTGGGATGGCTCACCCCCTCAGCTTTCTGTCAATTTACTTCCTCCTGTTTTATAAAGAATATAATTTCCTCCCAGATACCTGACAAATTGGCCTTACTACTCAAATCTGCGACCTCTGTCTACCCTCTGAGATCAGCTGACAAATCCCTACTTGTCCAACTGAGATGTAAAACCAAAATGGGTGAAAACACATTCTTGATCTGTGCCCCTAAACTATGGAATTCCCTACCACTGAATCTAAGAAACTCTTGTACTCCTCGTAGCTTCAAACAGGACTTTCAGAAGGCTCTTTCTAGCTCTGAATCTTGCTCCTTTAGTCTGACCTCCCACTCCTGTGCGGGTTCCTCTTAGCTGTCTACTGGCACCTACTTGTACTACTCTCTAACTCTGCCTGGGAAATCCTGCCTTCCCTCCCCTAGCACTTACCCACTAGATATTAATTTAAAGACTGTTAGTTAATTGCACTTGTATTCTGTATCTGTTACTATATATTGTTTCCTGTAAATGTACTGACATTGCTGAATATTGTGTATAGCTGTACTGTGACCAATCTCTAGACTGATTCTTTAACTGTTTCTTTGTTCACCTGATTTTTTCTTGTATTTTACTGTTTGACTACTTGCCCTCTGTTGTAACCTCCCAGGCTGTATCTTAAAATAGGCAGCCATGCTGTCTAGCACGCCTACCCATTCAGCAATTAAATAAATAAATAATACACATCTGTCTCCATTAAGTCTCAGCTTTTCTGTTACTGCAATGGAGTAAGTATTAGGGTTGACAACCCCAAGGAAGAGTTCACCCCTCATTCACTTCAGGGATGGGTCAGGGGTGTTTGGATTAGAAACCCTAACATCACATTTCCCTTCTTTTCTTGCTTTATCCTGAACCCTATGTGATGCATTAACATAGCTTTCTGGAAAGAAAAACACATTTACTAAAGATCTGAGAAGCTTTGGTTTCTGAGACAGACAAATGTCTTAAGGAGATCAGTGACTTGTGTTATCTTTTTTTTTTTTTTTGTACCTTCCCCTGCACTGTCCAACTCCTGCTTCTTCTGGCTGCTCAACATCCCTGTCTTCCCACCAGTCTCGCCCTTTGCTGCTGCTTCCTGCCACCTGACTCCCCAGGCTATCTTCATGTCCTCCGGTAGTTCTGCTTATTACTACCAGTGAGTCCCACTACTTGAGGGAGAGGAGGGGAGCAGCATTCCTGGTGGGGGTCATCTAAGGTACATAGAGCTGATTGGCAGGAGCAGTGCAATGCAACAGGGGGACTGTGACATGGGTGAACTAGGCAGCCATTATCTGGCAGGGCAAGATGAGTGCTAGTTTTCTGTTTTTCTGTGCCCCACTTCCCAATGACATGCACTGTGGCAATACCTTGGAGGTGGAGCCAGCTGGCATGTGGTCACCTATGTCAGCAAGGCTCTGCACAACATCAGGTGTTGCTCTCAAAGCAGTACTCCACGCCCCCCCCAGAGGAGAGTGTCTCCTCATGGATGCTCTCTCACCCTCTGCTCCTGATATCCCAGGCTTGGGGCTCAAATCCAGGTCACCAGCATGCTAAGCAGGTACCCTACCACTTTTGATGCCATGGAGTCAGCCAAACATGTGTTTTTGAAAAAAATCAGTACCGATGAAAGAGAAACTCATGTTACTTGAGAGACACATTGCAAAAAAAAAAAAATCACAAAAAAGCCATGAGACCCAGTTTTCAAAAGAAATGGCAATTTGCAGTGATTTGAAAAGTAGGCCAAATGTTCAAGGACTGTTTCAGATAAATGCCTCCTCATAGTCTATGTGGCTGTTACCCAACATTACAACCTTCTCATGGTAAAACAATATTATTGCAGATTGTGTGAATGCATTAATTTGAAAAGGAACGGTATGTCAATATTTAGTTGATTGTTGTTAACGTAGCATGAAAACTCAGTTTTCTTTTGAAAAAGCAAGCCACTTACAATAATTGTAGAAGTGAATGGCTCAAGAAGATTTTAGAGAAATAAGTCTAAAAGAAGGTTTCTCAACCATCAATTCCCATTTGTGCTAAATTATACAAGTAGAAAAATGCTAGGGACAGAGTGGATGAAGTGACTGTTGCTGACAGCTTCCAGTGTGAGAGGGTGCGTTTACACTGAACGCTGAGAGAACCCCTATGAGATCCAGGGGCTATCCAGGTAAGGAGACAGCTATAGGAATATACCCCATTTAATGATCTCTATGTGCAAGTGGATATCTATGATAAAGAGTTTGAGATTTTGAGTGGGGATACAAGTTTAAACAAAATGAAAGATACTTAGTATAGCCAAAGACTAATGTTAAAGGAAATTTCAAATATGTGATGTTGGGGCTTTATAGCCCATTACCTTAAAACACTGTAAGTCCTCTGAGGCAGAAAATAATTTTTTTTATTTGTCCTGTTAGGAAGGGAAGGGATCATAAATCAGGCTGAGCCTAATGGACAGCCAAGCCCTTCCACTTCCCAGTTCGCTGATCACACTCTGTGCTCAGATGTTTTGTGACATCTAAATAGGGAGATTGGGGGGGCACTCCATTGAAATGCATGGGGCTCAGTTTCAAATTGTTTTTTAAGTCATAAAGCAATCTCTAGTATATATGAAAGTCAATGATTAAATAATAGAGGGTCCATTATTTGAGTGGTGGCTTTCATATATACTGGAGATTGCTTTATGACTTTAAAAAAGTTTTGAAACTGAGCCCCATGCACTTCAATTGGGCTCGCACCCACGCTGTCCCTGATTAGACATCACAAAATGTCTGAGCATGGGGGCATGGTCAGCAGACCGGGAAGTGAAAGGGATTGGCTGACCATTAGGCTCAGCCCGATTTATGATCCCTTCCCTTACGAACCAGACCAATAAAAAAAGTTATCAGAGGACTTATGCCACCTTAAGGTAATGGGTTATAAAGCCCAAAAGCCCCCCTCCAAAATGTTTGAAATTCACTTTAACTGATAATATGTTTACATGGGCATCTGCTCCCATCATTTTAGATTACTTAATTAAACTGATAAAAAAGTTAGACTGGATCTGGCTCTGTGGCACCAAGTGATGGGATTGCTCTGGCATGCTGAGACCCCGGTTTGCACCCTGAGCCCAGGATGTCAGGAATGGAGGCTGGCAGGGAGGACACAAAGAGCATCTTTTGGATGCCCTCCTCCCAGGGGGGATGCTGTTGCATTGCTCTCCAGTGGCTCATGGTGGTGGCTAGTGGTGGTGCTGCTGATGGTGTGGGTGACCACATGCTGTCAGACAATCCCCCTGGCCAGCCATGAGCATACACAGCCAATAAGGAAAGACGGTGGGTGGGACTAGAAGAAACAGGAAAAATGGCTGCCATGGCTTCGGGCTGGCTTTCCTACTCCACCCCAGGTCACGTAGCAACAGACTGTTCCTGCCCATCCTGCAACTGTTCCCAGTTCAGTCTCCCACCGGAGATCAGTCAGATCAACAGGTGTCCCTGATGGGTCAGGCTTATGGACCTGATGGGTGATATGCAGCAACGACACCTGGATGGACAGGGGGAAGTCCAGCATGAGATCCCAAAGGAGCGGGGCTGTGGCGGTCACAGGGCAACAACAAAAAAAAGTTAGGCTGATTAGGCTTTTGAGCTTTTCTGTTACCATGGGTGAAGAGCCATGATTTACCATAGGCATTAAATATATTTGTCAAATAAATCCTTCAACCCACTCTGTACTATTTCAAGTTTGCTAAATTCACTCACTTCCTTGCTGCAGCTGTAGGCCTGCAGCAACAATACTGCACTTTCTTCTCTAATGTAGCAGCTCACAGTTTCACTGGTCTGCCCACCTGAAACTACATTTTAATATAGTGAACTAGCTACTGAAACTGAAATGATAATGCATGTTTGCCTGATGATTTGCAGCTTTCATATCCTCAGATTAGTTTTTTTATGAAGAAATGCTTTCAGTCACAGGTCTTTCTTGTCTTAGAGACAGCTAAAAATGGCACTGAGACATGCACAACACAAGGAGTTCCTGATCTCCATCATTACTAATTGGTCATTCAGCTTACCAACAATTATACATGTTCAGTGTGTGCTTCCTGTAAAAACACTCCAAAATTATGTCAAAGTGTGGAAGTTAAACTGAGTCCCTTCAGACCTGCGATGTGGCATAAATAGTGCCAGATCTTGATACTTCCATTGAATGCCACTTTGGCATTGACTTACCCTTAAGGCAGGTGTGATGCCTGCACCCGCATTGCCCTCCCAATGAGCAGCATCCCCATACTAGGGATCCCTTGGTGAATCCTGAAACAAAGTATTCATTCAGCACCTCATTCAGCACTCCTGGGTCTCTCACAGGTTTCTGTTCCCCTATTTCTAGGGCCCAATCCCCTCCTACACCTTCCTCCTACCATTTCTGTATGGGTGGAAGGCTTTGGTGTTATCTTCAGCCCATACTACTAGCCTAGCTTTCAGACCCTCCTTGGCTGTCTTATTCTACTCTTGTTTCCTTTGGGGATGCTCTGTGCTCCTTTATGACCTGAAGGCAACCGTCCTCTTTCCAGTGATCAGATACTTTCTTATAGTGTATGGTGGAACATTATTATCAATGAAATTCACTAGAAACACAGTCTTGTTATGGTATTGTTCTGACGTTCTCTTGCTGTTAACGATACCATAACAAGAAGGAATGCTGCCGAGACTCAACATTCCACCACACCAGCACTTAGCACTCAGCGGCATTCGAATGCAAACGGCGGTTCCTCAATTGTGGTGATTTAAAAAATAAATCTCCAACCCAGTGCCTAGCAAAATAAATGTCTCCACATATTTATTTTTTATCTTTGCATGCACGCATGTGCAAGAAACATAGTGCCACCATACGATTTTTCGTAGGTGTGCCACTCAGCTTCCAATGCCCTGCTCCCTTTTGCAGGCACTGTCTCACCACACCAATACATGTCTGAGCTGTCTATGATAGCAGTTCAGATGCAGTGGCGTACAGTTGAAAGAGAAAAACCGCTGCAATAAGCAGTGGTAATAAATTGCCTGCACGTCACAGTGCATCTGAACTGTCTGCCATAGACAGTTCTACCTCCCCCCCCCACCGGAACACCTACTAGCATGCTGGGAGGCCACCCCAGTGTGCTCATGCACTCTCCCCACCCACTATTTTTATGGCTGACGGGGTGCCCAACCTCTGTCAGCTCCACTGCCCCCTCCAAAACTTATTTCCAGGTGCCACGCTGGGAGCCCACCCCAGCATGGCAACAGTCCAACATGCATGTGGCCAGTGGGGGTGCCCAATCCCCCATTGGCTCCACTTGCCCCCCCAAACAACCTTCCAACTGCCACGCAGGGAGTCCACCCCAGAGTGGCAACAGTACGCCATCAGTATGGCCAATGGGGTGCCCAAACCCCCGTCGGCTCCACTGGCCCCCAAACAATTCTCTAGATGCCAGATGCTTGGAGCCCACCCCAGCATGGCAAAAGTCCAGTGTCGCCTTTCCTGAAAAGGAAAAAACTGTAAGAAAAACGGTTCCTCAACTGTCTCACCCTCCCCCAATCCATGCCCCTCTGCACTCCAGCTCCCCACACCCCACCCCATACTTACCTCCGGAGGCTGCTATGACGATCTTCGTGGACCGGGAACACATCTGCACTCTTCAAAGCCGACCGCGAACTGAGGAAACGCCGGTAAGCTGTATAATGGAATAAATAGGGTTTTTTCAACTTTGATGCATATCTCAGGCATTTTTGTGAATTTTGGCACAAAATTTTCAACATGGGGTTTTTGGGTCTCCTTCTCATGAATTTTGCCACTGTCATGGCGTTAATCGGCCCCAAAAGGTGATTTCGGAGTCACTGCATGGAACCACCTTCCGGGACTGAGTAATGAAATGACAGTGTCACAGTTCATGAGATAGGCCCCCCAAAACCCTATGTTGAAAATTTGGTGAAAAAATTCCCAAAAATGACTGTTTTATGAGCGTGCATTTCGTAGTTCCTACTCACGCTCGTAACTTGGCAAATTTTTTATATTTTCACTCCAGATTTTCAACATTGCCATTTTACCAAACCTACTTATGAGTATTAAAAGCTGTCATTTTTCACCTCTTGCCCAAAATGTGTATTCTCACATGTAGCGCACAACGGCACAGTCGGTGTGTGAAATCAATCTTCGGGACATATTAAGAAAATCACAGTGACACTGTTCATAAGCAGAGGTCTTAAAATGGTTATGTTGAAAATTTGCTGACAAAAGTCCATAAAATTACTGTTTTACGAGCTTGCATTGAGCAGTTTCCACGCACCCTTGTAAGTTCACAAATTTGTAATATTTTCAGTGCAGATGTTCTACAATGGCATTTTTACACACCTCCTTATGAAAAGTACAGCTGTCATTTTTCACACCCCGGCCGAAATGTGTTTTCGCTCTTCCGGCACAGAAATGTGTGGTCGCTGTGGAAAATCAGTGTTCGGGACCGATTACGAAAATCACAGTGACACTGTTCATGAGCGGAGGTCCCAAAATGCCTGTGTTGACAATCTGCTGTAAACAGTCCCCAAACTAATTACAGTTTCTACACATGCTTGTGACTTAACCAGTTTTTTTTATATTTTCACTCCAGATTTTCAACATTGGCATATTACACCTCCTCATGAACAGTACAGCTGTCATTTTTCATATCCTGTTCGAAATGTATTTGCACCTGTGATGCCAAATGGTGTAGTCGCTATGCAAAATCAGCTTTCAGCTAACAAACTGATATTGCCACTGTTCATGAGGTGGGGGTCACAAAAACCCATGTTGAAAAATTGTAGTGAAAATACCAATGAACGCCTGGCGCGTTAGAGTTTCCAACCATAATGCCCCACCCTGTAGAGACTGACAGGCATCAGGGGTGTGACTTGGGATTGTCACCTGTAATGGTCATACCATTCCACCCCCACCCACACCCTGCAGCCATTGAGAGGCATCAAGGTGTCCCTTGGACTCTTCGGTCCCAAAGTTCACCCCATTCTCCTATACCGCACCCATCTCACGGTATTTCCTGATGGAATGGGGTGCGCATAAAGGCCAAAGACCCCAAGACACACCGTGACACTTGTCGGTGTCTGCAGGGTAGGGTGTGGTGAAATGGCGTGGCCATTATGCCTGACGACCCAAAGGCACACCCCAATGCCTGTCAGTCTCTGCAGGGTGGTGACGGGGTTGGCTTCAGTTCAATACTTCACTGCCATTCCTATTATACAGCTCTCTAACTCCTACACTACCAATGACAATGTCAGCAAGCAAACATTAGGCATTGACAAATGCTTGTCTGTTTCTGTCACAAGGTACCTGTAGTTCAAGAAGCATGTTCCTGAAGCATCTCCTCCTCAAATGAGCTTTCCCTGCAGCACTTCCAAGAGACCCACTGTTCACGTAGACTCATTCTTGACCTCCGCATTCAGTTTTACTTCCGAATCAGTTGGGACATTTTATTTCTGGATGAAAGCACACACCGTTTCCCATACACTATATGACAATGTATGGGAAGCAGTTAACAACCAAGGTGAATTTGCATCTCGAGGTTACCATGGTTACTGTAAACCTCTGAAGCTGTGCTCTCGAGATTTACAAACCATGGTAACCTCTCAATGCAAATTCACCTTGGTTGTTAACTTCTCCCCATACATTATCCTCTATTTTGTTTAGCATCCATTGTCTTAGATCCCGGTTAAGCCATTGACTTACTTATTTGCTAACTAATCAAAGCAACCTAGGTTTAGCACTGATTATCACAGCACTTTTATTCTCTCCCCACTTGCTGCTTTGCCACTTGCTACCCCTAGGGACCAATGCTACCTCATGTATATCACTATGCCAAGTAGTACCAAGGCAAAACGGTGTCATAATGATAACCATGTCTGTAACCACTGTCTGTAACCACCTTATGCTTGATCAACCAATGTAATCAAAAGTTTTTCTCCACTGTATTTTATCTTGTATTGTTATCCCGGGTCTCCCCTGAAAAAGAGACCTTCGGGGCTCAGTGGGCCTACCCGGTCACCAAAATGTAATAAATAAATAAATACTTTGTAACCCTTCTAACACCTTGATACTTTATAACCCTTCTTCCACCTCCCCCATCTTTTAACAATCCTACTTACCTCCTACTCTACCTTCCCTACTGCTCTGCTCCTACTTTAACAACTTCCAAACTCCACATCCTATTTTACTTCTCCCCCACCCGACAAAAGTTACTGGCTATGCTGGCTCCCTGCACTGAATCTATTAATTTCCCTGCCTCCATGTAACTGTATGTATTTTGTAATAAGAATTCCTCTCCTTTTCACAAAATTGATTTGTTCACATTGTTTTTTCTATTGAGAATTACTTATGCTTTGTATGTGCAAACGTTAGTGCTCCTGTTGTCATCTCCTTTAATATATGCATAAAGTGTTGTTTTGACTGTCTGTTATATATGTTTAACCTCTGTAAATGAGCTTTTTGCTCAAAGGTTGTAATCCAAGACTTTAATAAAATGAAAATAAAATAAATACAAATATTTCTGGCTATGTGTCCAGAACTTAATAGGATACTTCTTCTTCCTGTAAGCATGTTTATTGTTCAAGCTAATGTACCTCATACCTTTGGCTTACTGTGTGCATAAACCCTCTGTTGTAATGTTGTTCTATTTATTACTCTCTAAATAACATGTGTTCAGTATGTCCTTGTTCACCTTGTAAATTCCATTGTAGTGTGTATTTCCCTATATAATTACTGGCCACAATTTTTTCCAATGCAAAAACTGAGTTCTAATTTGCCATTATAACTACCTCAGCCAGTTATAACGGCAAACATGTGCCACGCTTCTCTAGACAAGTGCGAGACACAAACAGCTGCAGAGCAAAGAAAACAACTCACTCACTCACGTTCTCACAGCTCTGGGTATCCTGTCAGATCCAGCGTTGTTCTCCCAGGCACAGACACACAGATCTACACAGCAAGCAAATGAAAATTAGCGCCAAGACCTCTTCGAGCCAGACTACATAACAAAATTAACAGTTTGAACTCTTAGTTTAAAAGTTTGAAGCATTTTTTATCATTAAGACTTTACAAGCTTTCACGGTTCCTCCACATTAATGAAGCCATCTAAAACAAACGTAATTTCATTCACGAACTGTAAGTTAAAACATTTAAAGATGCTGACAAATGTTATAATGTTAAAAACTGTTGATGTTTCTTTTCCACACATAAAAAAGACGTTTTAAAAACACAAACCATTAAAAACTTCAATGTAATACAACACCACAAATAATTTTTTCATTATAGCACAACTGTTACTGCTGCTTATACTGGAATCGGGGTGCGCGTTGGGGTCTTCAGCCCTAACTCTCACCCCATCACATGTGGAAAGAAGCTGAGGAATAGGAGAATGGGGTGACAGTTAGGACCGATTACCCCAATGCGCACCCCAATTCCAGTTGGGGGGGTGGGCTGAAGGGGTGCAAAGGGGGTTTCAACCCTAACATCAAATTTCCTCGCTTTTGTCGTTGTGTAACAACCTTAACTGATGCATTAAATGTATTTTTTCGCCTCTAATTTCCCTTCTTTTTGAGAATGATAACGAGAAATAGTGAATGTAATGTGGCGGCGGGAGCACGGGGCCCCCTTGTCACATAGTAACATTATGCCTGCAAACACAAATCGTAATGCGCATGGTGATGCAAAGCGAAACAGAAAGAGAAACAGTACTGTAGACAGAAATGTTAAAAACAATGCAAATGCAACCGCAAATGAAAACGCAAAGGGTAACGCACATGGTGGCGTAAACATGAACGGTAAGTGAAACAGGTACGGAACCGCAAGCGGAAACAGTAATGGTAACAATTATGTAAGTGCACAGGCTGGCTTTCCCCAAAAGCTGTATAGAGAAAGACAGTGAGTACAAAGAATGTATGCAAAATATGACTCTCGGAACAGAAAAATTAGGACTTGGAATAGTAAATTGCTTATATCTCAGGAACCGTACGACATAGAAATAAAATTTAAAGTCATATTAATTATCACTTCCTGGCTAGTTTTATAAGGGGGCTAAGTATTTCTTTGATGAAAAGTCCGTATCTCACACCGTTTCCGAGATACGGGCCCTGAAAGGCGAGGCAAACGCCGTAATGTTATCCTATGGAAAAAAAACAGAAGTTTGGAGTGCCAGAACTTTGCCTCCCTGTAATATTTTTTCACCAAACCACTGAAAGACACATCTGTGGGATGTTGGCTGTGTTCTCTGCAAATTGCAGCCCAAAAGACCAAACTGTTATTTTGCAGCAGGGCGCCAAACGATTGCTGCAATGCGTCGTACGCCGTAATGTTATCCTATGGGAAAAAGCATCAAATTTGGAGTACCGTAACTTTGCCGCCGTGTAATATTTTTTCAACAAAATACAGAAAGGCACATCCGTGAGATGTTGGCTGCGTTCCCTCCACATTTCAGCCCAAAACTCCAAACCGTTCTTTTGCAGCGGGGTGCCAAAGAATTGCTGTCATTTTCCCACAGCCTGGAAAAGTACTGTCACAATTTGCGAAAGCTTTCACAAAAATTTGTGACACTACCTTGCAAAAGTATTTTTTCCAGAAATCTGAAAAACATATTTCTGGGGTGTTTTACCCCAAAATAAAGACATGGCTAGCATCCTCAGGGTCCGACTAGGCGAATACAAAAATACTGTAATTAGGTTGCAGATGGTCCCAAATTTAAATGCCAAGCATTTTTCTGATCACCAGCTGAAAACAAAATGGTGGATTTGCGACAGTAAAAGGGCCATTTGCGACAGTAAAAACTGCATTTGCGACACTGTCAAACTTTTTGTTAACTTTTCCCATTGACTTATAATGGGAAATTGTTTTTTGAATAACTTTTGAATCGTTTAATATTTTTTCACAAAATCTTTGAAAGGCACATTGGGGACCCTGGCTGCACATTCCCTGAAGATTTCAGACCGGTCGCGCAAACCATGCAACCTGTAGGCGCGACCACAGAATTCCAAAAAAGTGTAAATGCATGTGCAGATCATGCTTAATAACTCCGCAGCCGTATATCTGACTGGTACAAAACTTGGCAGAACCCAAGGTGTAAGGTCTTGAGTCTGTATACCAAATTTCAGGCAAATACATTGAACAGTTGCAAAGTTATTAAGGTGCAAAATTTTGGGTTTAACATGTAAATGGCTCCTCAACCCTAACTATGGTAGCACTACTGTGCTACCATAATACATTTATACATTTATACAATAGAAGTGAGCTATATTCTTCACTGATAAAAGCATGTATTACTACCACAGTGAGATAAATGCAGGCCCAGACTAACACAGTGATGATAAATGCCGTTTATATATACTGTGCTTACCTCTCCAGCATTTATTATCACTGTGGTGATGTCACAGACATGCCCATTTACTTTCCCTCAGTGCTGCAACTTGTTTCAGCTCAGTAAATAACAAATGAAATTCACTTGTCTTTCAAGCACCTGAAGCCCCAACAACATGTTTACTGCATTCAGTCTCACAGACACTCCCATGCTGAGAAGATCTCTAAAGTTCCTACTAGAAGACAAAAAAAAGAAAGAGCACTGACTGCTAAGTACATCAAACCATGCAGACTCAAAGTAACAAATGTTTTTTGATACAGCTGAACTATACTGTAAGAATAAATAAATTCTCCTTACAGAAGAAAACAAAACCAATGAATGTGGAAGAAGTTTTTCTATCTTGCACACAATTTGAAAGCAACACAGAACCACCTTAGAAAAGCCTATTGTATAAATTGCACACATGATGTGCAGATCGTATGATATGTGAAATATCTTCACTTGTGAACAGTGACCTCTGGATACTCTCATTCGTGCTTTTGGCACTTGTGAGTATCCAGAGGTCACTGTTCACTCATGAAGATATTTCACATATCACACTCCTGCCCATCATGTATTCCATACACACACACACACACACACACACACACACACACACACATTTGTATCTATGCTAGTATGTTACAGATGACATATAAATATATGTGATACACAGTGAGGACCTCATGAGTGGTATAGACAGCATGAGTATAGAAATATCTTATTCATCACATTAAGTCCTCTCTTCTTATTTCATTTTTGCAATAGGCTAGGACCTTAGGGAATTTTTTTTGTTTTTGCTTTTTTAAACATAAAATTATTTCTATAAGTCTGTTATTTTTTGAACTAGTGTTACTGTGCTTCCCTCATCTTGATTGCTATAACCATTGCCATGGATGTGAAGTCAGGATGACAAGCTGCCACTGTGATGTGGTAATTCATTAGTGCCACAGAACTGCCACAGAAATTATAAACCACTGCGGCAGAAGTTCTGTGGCAAATTGAAAACTTGCTGCAGAACTTGATCCCAATGTGCTGCAGAAAAGTAGAGGCCTTGCATATAACTCACATCCCTCCAGGGCTGTGGTACTGCTTCTAGTGCACAGATGGCAATTTGTGAAACCTCTGTAGTATCCCACTACTGATCACATAGATCTCAATGCAGGCTTCTCAGTGCTCTCAGTGACAGGATGGCTTTTGGAGTTAGGGGAGCCTGCCACACTCCCTTAGACTCCAGCACTTGACCACACTTCGCCGCAGTTCAGCTTTGCATCAGACCAGCTCACGTAGATATACAACAGCAGCTGACAGCACATGTCATTTAGCCTCACTGTGTTTTATCAACAGCCAACATATTTATATATATTGTTGTAATGTTCTGTTGTGACTGACGCGGAGCCTTTGCAAAGGAGTCCTTGACTCAAAGGTTGTAATTCCGAAATTTTCAATAAATAAATAAATAAATATATTTTTTTATTTTAGGATTATGTCAAAGAGAGAACATACTGAGCTGGAAACATCTCCTTTCCAGGTGTCCTGGGGAAGGGTATATACTATTCAAAGAACAAGCTATACAAGTATATGTAGAATAATACATGGGTGGTGAGTGTAAAATGTAACTTTTAGACACCACCTCATGCCTTATTTTATATAATTGCTGGTGAATATTTTTAATCTTAGCAGCTTCAGTAACTCAGCAAGTGCAGGACCTAGCAAGTGTCACAAAAATTGTAGACAAACTGGAAAGCAAGAGAGACAGAGAAAGATACATTTTTCACTGTAATAAATACCATTTTATTAATAATACAGATTAGACTGCATGAAACAACTAATTTTATTAAGCAATAATAACATTTTCTGACATTTTCAGTGTCAGGCAAACATTCAATGTAAATGATAAACAACTGAGCTTTATTATTTATTTATTCTTTTTTTTTTTTTTGCTTTTTTTGTTAACTGTTTTTAAATAATTTCATGGAAAGAAAAGAAGTCCAAATGGGAAAACTGGAAAACAGTTGGTAAAAGGCAGGAGTTTGCTTTGAAAGGTCATAAAAAAAATAAGGCAACTGGGTGTTTTGCTACAAGTGACCTAGGGAGGAAGAGAGAGAGAGAGAGAGAGAGAGCGAAACAGAAAGTGAGTGAGAGTGAGAGATGGGACTGACGTTGTTAGCTGGTTTACTTGGTTAAGTAAGGCAAAAGAAGGCCAGTGGCCCATCAAGATTGTCTCCCACTCCTAGTCGGTGAATTAATGTTTGTTGTTTGTCAGAAACATATAATTGTCAAGCCCATATTGGGTGTTAGGTATCATGATAAAGTGCAGCTGTCTTTTTTATATAATCAGTATTGGTAACACTTTATTTTGAGTGTCCGTAACTACACTGTAACTATTGTATAATTACACTGTAACTGCACTGTAACTACAGCGTAATTACATCTAACTACTATGTACCGATTAACTTGTTTTACATTTGCGTGTTGTGTAGTTACACACAGTTTTTTTATTTTCATTTCATTTGTTTATTTTTATACTGGTAAGTCTGTGGGACAAGCCCATTTTCGCAAACGACCAGTTTAAACAAAAACATACATACAAATTTAAAACAATGACACAATATAAATATACATTACACATAACATTTACAGTTTGAGTTTTCTAACAGAGTTTTCCTAAGTTCAAACTTGAAAGCAGACAATTTCTTTTGTCTTATAACATTTTTAGGAAGTTGATTATACATCTTAACAGTAGTAAAATTCAACATATTTTGACCAAAAGTTGTTTGGCAAAATGGAACCAGAAAGACCTCCATACTCTGCAACCTTGTACAACCAGGTGTATTCTTTGAAAATAAATTAAGAATACTATGTGGAGAAATACCTAAAAAAAACTTTTGCAGAAACAACAATGCCCTAAAAATTAAATTGCCCCTTTAAAGATAAACAGCCTAATTTTTTATAGAGTAAACAATGATGGGTTAACCTTGATTGACCAGAGGCAAAACGTATAACAGAATGATATGTTACTTGAAGTCTGGACAAGACTTTTTCTGAGGTGAATGAATATACTATAGACCCATAATCCATCATAGTTAATAATAGACTATGTGTAAGCAATAGTCTAATATCCTCAGTAAGATTATCCCTAATTCGATAAAGAAACCCCAACCTTTTATGTACCCTACTAATTAACTCTGTTACATGAAAATCAAATGCTAAATGACAATCATTTAGTATCCCCAGATATTTAAACTGCCTATCCTGTTCAATTGCATTACCCAAATTATCAGTAATTTTTAATTCTTGATTTTGCACTCTTCTATGATGGGAGAATATCATTGTCTTGGTTTTTGTTGAATTTAATACCAATTTATGTTTATCAAACCAATAACGAAGCAAACTAAAATCATATTGTAATGTGTTCTGTAAAGACAAAAAATCTGAACCAGAACAAAATAAACCTGCATCATCTGTATACAACAATAACTCAGTCTTTTTAAAATTTACAGCAAAAGAATTTACAAATAAAGAAAAAAGCAAAGGGCCTAAAATGGAGCCCTGAGGGACTCCACATTTCAACAAGGAAGAGTCAGATAATATACCATTAATTGATGTCTTCTGATTCCTATTAACCAAATAATCCCTAAATTAAGAAATAACCCCATCTGACAGCTTTAGAATAGATAACTGTTTCAAAAGTACCTCATGATTCACTAGGTCGAAAGCCTTGGTGAGGTCCACAAAAGCCGCTATGACAACTTCTCCACTATCTATTGCCCTAGTGACTTGACTAGTGAACCTCACCAAGGCTGTCTCTGTGTTATGGTTAGGCCTAAAACCATGTCGTGAATCTGACCAAAGTTTGTATTTTATTAAATGCTCTGTTAACTGAACTGAAACTATATTCTCTAATATTTTAGAGAGGGGACAAGCATAGAAATTGGACGATAGTTATTTGGATCAAGTCTTGATCCTGATTTATAAATTGGCTTTACCACTGCACTCTTCCACACATCAGGGAAAGTTCCATAACATAAAGAATGATTAAACAATTTTGTCAGATGTCCTGCAACACTATTAATAACTCTTTTCAATATCCTACAATTAAGATCATCAGATCCCTTATATGGCCTAGGATCCATTTTAGACACAAACTAAATCATATCTTTAGTTTGTAATAAATAAAAATAAAATTTTGGAATATTATCACCCCCATACATTCCATCACTACTTGATTGCAAGAATGCATCCAAATGGCTCCAGGAACTATCCATACTACCAACATTAGAACTGTACCTATCCAAATTAGAAAAGTGTAAATTAAAGGCTTCAGCAACAATTTTGGGATCCATAATAATACAGTGATTGTGAAGAGCGTCGGACCAGCCAGATTACGTAGCATGAAAGGCTACGGGGAATCGCACGCCACCTTCCGCTGAAAACGTAGGTGCAGCATCACGCCTACATAGCAAAACACGCGTGCCAAGTGTCCCAGCCATCGGGAATATGTGAACTCAGCTTAACATCACAAAACACAAATACCATAATAAATAATCATGAAAAAGAGTAATAAAGAGCAAACACACACAATAGCAGACTTCATCAATGAACGTAAGCTTTCATCGGGGGGCTGTGCCCCCTGCATCCCCCTCCCCCTTCAAGCTCTGTCCATCCTTACATCATTCACATAACAAATTAATGTCATATTTCATCGGGGGGCAAATACATCATGTGGCTCGTGGCTATGCAATGTGACGTACAATCTGTGTCAGTTACGCATTAAGCAAGTTACGCAGTAAGCGTAGCTCCCTCGGCTGGTCCGACTCTCTTCACAATCACCAATAATACTACCTTCCCTCTCCAATACACAGTTTTCACTCCCCTTAAGTTTACCCATTAACAGATTAATTGCATTCCAAGTTGCACTTGGGTTCCCCTTAACTTCTGTAAATCTTTGCTTAAAATAATCTTTCTTTGCTGCACAAATTGCTAATTGACATTTATTCCTAAGCTTTTTATAAAGTAATTGATCCAATTGTTTAGTCCTTCTGTAAACTTTCCATGCTTGATTTCTTTCCCTAATTAATTTCAGTAAATTAGGGGTAAACCAAACATTACTATTTCCCTTAACCCTAATAGATCTAATTGGTATTAATTTATCACAAATAAAAGAAAAATAGATACAAAATTTCAGATATGTTTCATTAATATCAATTATATTATCCAGAAATGACTGATCAAGTAATTGTGATTCCTCAAAAAACCTGGCTCATCTAAATCTTTGAGCCTTCTGTATTTTATAATCCTAGCTTTTTTTTATGCATTTTAACTGACCAATAAAAAAATACAGGACTATGATCACTGATCCCATCAGGGAGAATTCCACATTTAACTATATGTGATGGACTATTTGTAATTACCCAGTCCAGGGTTGATGAATACCCTGTTTTATAATTAACCCTGGTGGGGTCAACTATCAATTGTTGAAATCCAAGATCAATGACTGTTGTTCTAATCTCATGTTCAGCGGGAGACAACCAATTTAAATTAAAATCACCAACCAATATAATTTCCCTTATTGATAAATTTTGAATAAAGCTGAAAAAAGCAGGAACCCCCTCCTTTGATTTATCTGGTGGAACATATACGTTTATGATGGTCAAAACTTTTTTATTACCAAAAGAAATGGAAATAGCAATTGATTCAAACATTTTACTATCAGGAATAATAGTTAATTCTTGTACCAGCAAATAATCAGCTACATAAAACAAACATCCCCAACCCCTTCTACCTACCCTATCCTTCCTAAAAACAGAATATCCTGGTAACAGAATCTCAGAATTAGTAATATTATCAGACAACCAGATTTCAGTCAGAGCAACTACATCAAACTTGTTATTCAAAACCCAGCATTCCAAAATTGTTTTTTTAGCTATTAAACTAGCTACATTTAGATGAACCATATGAAGGGAAGATTTTAATGGGCTCTTAACTTCAATTGGTTCCTCAGCCAGAGGGCCCGGATTTGGATGTACTGTTCCTGAAAGCAGCAGTAACAACAGTACTAATTTCCTCACTCTGTTCAAAAACATCAAACCCTTCTTATAAGACATTGGTGACTTATTAAAAACCATAATTGAATGAACAGACAAAATAATCTCATAATTACAGTGAAAACAAAGCAACAATGAAATCATTTTCCCTGAAATAAAGTGCAATTCTTGAACATTATCATAAAACTTCAAAACCTGCCGACTTAAGCTATTTAAATAATTTTAGGTTCAAAAGCCCTTTGTCAAATTACTTTGTGAGAACATAACGTTCTCCTTAATATCAAATAGTTTAAAACAGGATGATTTAACATCATCAACTGTAAACATTGTCAAAAATAAAATGGCCAATTTCAAAATTAAACCCATATTCATAACCCGTTCAACTCTTCTACAATAAGCCAGACCAGAGTAGTCTATTCTTAATTACCCACCTAAAACTATCAATATTACTGCTAACTTCTGATAGCCGGCTTCTGCCACCAGTCAAATGCAGGGATTGCGGATATTTTAAGACTTTAATTCACTTAAAAACCATAAGTAGCTAAATGTTGTCTAATAATTAAATTACATCTGTATTTTACTTTCCAATGTTTAAGACTCATAGTGACCCTCTATTGTCCAATTCTTCAAAATTTCTCTTCCGAGTGGCGCTCGCACCACTCACGCTCACGCAACTGCGCTCATGCAGTGGTAATGCATGAAGTAACTACACTGTAACTGTATTATAACTACTATGTAGTTGTTAACTAGTTTCACAATTGTGGGCCAGATATTCAGAACTTTGCGCTGGGCAAAAAACGTTTGCACAGGTTTAGTGCGGGATTAGTGCGGATCTGCTATATACAAATGGTCAAATAGCACGGGCAAACTGCATTAGCACCGGGCAAAATTATAATGTATGCAAGGGGCAAACTAACATGAACACAGGCGCAATGCTATATTCAGTGACTAGCACCACGCTAAGTGTTTTTGCGCGACTTAGTGTGACAATTAGCACGGTGCACATTACCAACCAGGAGAAGCTTGTCTTAACCCAAGGCAATTTGCTTTGCATGACACTATGGCTTTGCGCGGTGTTTGCGTGGGTTTTACGCAAACCTAACAAATAAATATGACACATAGATAAAGCCAAACATAGAGGAAGCATGCTGCTAACTGATGGCAGTCCCAGCCATGCCAGGCAGTAAGTGGTGATCCTGCCACCAGTGGACAGCATGGCAGTGTGGCCATACAGCACACACCTGTGTACCACACTTCTGTGGACACCAACAGATGCCAGCACACACATGTAGCACTGTGGGCATGGAGGATGTTGAGGGGAGCGTGTATGGGTGGCAAGGCTGTGCCACAGACCAGGTGTGGCCACAAGGCTGGGACACATCATGAAGTGCACATGGGCCAGTATTGGGAATACCCCAACACCAGTGTGCCTTTCGGATAATATACGCCCCCCCAGACACATACCACACAGCTGTACAACTGCCACTGCACACAAAGCCAGGAATATACATGTCACTGTGAGCATCCCATGCCACAGGTGCAGCATCTGTGGGTCACACAACAGCGTAACAGTAATGTCCACTGTCAGTAAACACCTGCAGGTTGGGTCTCTCACTGTGTATAGTGCAGTCATCATCACTGCCCTACACACCATAGGCATTGCTGTGTCCATACACTACTGCCCCCTTGCTACTGTAGTGTCTGCTGTGCACTGTAGCATGACCTACAGTGTGACAGTTGCATGCAGCACCACCACCATCTGTGCCTATGCCGTGTTGTCCCAGTACAGCTGCAAGCAGCAGCACATGTGGAAGTAGTGTTCAAAACTATATAATATTCCCCAAGCTGTTTGCTCAGCGCTAACACGTTTGTGCAGATTTAGCGCAGGGCTAAACAGTTAGCCCGGTGCAAACTGCATGCAAATCAGGGCATAATGAGATGCTAATCTGGATGTTTGCCCACAGACTACCTTACTAGGCTCATTTGCACTTCACTTTTGAATATGGCAAAGTTTAGCGCAGGGCAAACGTGTTTGCACCTGGCTAACGGTTTAGCCCTGCTCTAAACTGTGCAAACGTGTTAGCACTGCGCAAACAGTTCGGGGAATATTTTACAGTTTTGAACACTGTACATTCACATACGCTGCTGCCTGCAGCTGTACTGGGTCCATGCATTTGCTGGCACACACATTGGCCACATAGTTCACCTCTACCTACCTTCACATCGCTGTGCACTGTTTTGCTGTTGTGGTTTGCACTTCCTGGTTGCGATATTCAGAGCAGTCTTATTCCAGGGCTAAGTTTGCCCTGCACTCCCAGCCCAGTTTGCCCGGCCTCATTCCCATGCTATATTCAGAAGCTGTTTGCCCAGGGCTATTCCTTTTGAATATGGCTTTTTTTGTGCTCCGGGCTAAGTTTGCCTGCTGGGCAGTGCTAATTTATCCCCAGGGCAAAGTTTTGAATATCTGGCCCAGTGTGTTGTGTAGTTACACAATTTGCATGAAGAAATAGGTATACATGCAACTACTACTGTCTCCTTTTTGGCATTAATCAATTCATTCTGACAAGTGTAACTACTCATTTAATAGCTGTTGCAAAGTGCAACAGAAAATCTGTTGTGTAACTACCACTGTATCTCATCTGGCATTATGTAATTTGTTCTTACAAGGGCAACTACACATGTAATAGTTATTGCAAATTGTAACAGCAAATCTATTGTGTAACCATTATGTTATTGATTTTGGCAATACTATATCTGTTCTTACAAGTGTAACTACATATGAATGCAGGTCTTGTGCACTGTTTCAACAGTCTATGACTATCTGACATTTAATTAAGAGGTAATCATACAGAAAAACTTAAAAAGTGTAATCAGAATGGTAACTAAAATATGATTATAATGTAACTTCTGTCTGGTACACTTAAATGCAATGACAGGCAACTCTTCAGATCATGTTATGTCTGTATTCCAGTTTTTCATGAAAGTACAGGTTAATAAACATGCAGTCTAATACTGTGAATTGATATATGGCTGCACATAAAAATATTTCATTTGCATAATTACTAACTGGCATTGTAACAAGATTGGGGCTAAGAAATAAAGTTATTGTTTTCACAGTTAATGCCTAACATGTATTTGCAAGCGCACGCAGTTACATTTATCAAATGTCAGTACTGTAGCTGTGATGTAAGTTCTCGTTCAGAAACCAGTCTCTCAGGAACTTACAGCTTACCGAACAAGCAATCTAATAATGGACCTTATTCACATAGGCAGCAGGGAATGTGTCAAATGTGCATACCCAGGCCTTCGATCAACAGCAACCATCCAATCAGATGGACTGCCCACCAGCAGACTGGATTCTGCACTCTGTGTGGAGTGAGGAATTGTTGGATTTGGTTGCTCCTCCCAGTGCTGCTGTTTTCCAGTAAGGGGACCTACTGGTCTGCCCATGTTTACCACTGTGCCCAGAGCCCTCATGGTATAGTCAGAGAGCCAGAGTACCTAGGTGTGAAGGAAGGTGCTATGGCCACCACCCCATTCAGCCAGTGGGAAGAGCATGTAATGGCTAAGGAAGGGCCCTTGCCTGTGTATCTGGCACCACCAACCACCACTAGTCCACACAGTAGATCAGGCATAAATCATGGAATGTAGCCATCTTCCACCACCAGCCACTCACTTGGGCAGCAGTAGGACAGGGGTGTGTGTGCAGAAGAGGTGTTGGTCAATGCCACAGAAGCAGCACAGTTAAAATTGTGTAAGTACACAACACACATTGTGAAACCAGTTAACAACTACATAGTAGTGCAGTTACAGTGTAGTTATACAGTAGTTACAGTGTAGTTAGTGACACTTGTTAATGATGTATGTTATGCTTCAGAAATCATCCCTTCTTTAACTTAGTGCAGTACAGTATAGTGGTTAAGAGCACTGACCTGCAAACCTGGAGACCTGGGTTTGTATCTCAGAGCCACCACTTGTATACTGTATGATAAAAAAAAAAAGATAAAAAATAAACATGCAACCTAATATTGTTAATTGGTATACAATAAAAATCATTAAATTACATAATTACTTATTGGCTTGTAACTGTGATGTAGTTAATAAGGAATGTGCTACTTCTGTGGCATTGTTTCCACAGTTAATGCCTAACTAGCATGTACAGTATTTGTAAAGTCAGTAGGCAGAAACTGGCACTTAAAGTGTAAGATGATGTGTGTAACTACTATACACTTACATTGATCAAATGTCAATGCTATAGTTGTGATTTATGTTGTCCTTCTGAAATCATTCCCTTTATGAACTTGCTGCTTAATAAACATGCAATCTAATATTATTAATTGCTATACAACTATACTGTTTACTTATACAATAAAAATCAATCATTTACATAATTACTTATTGGCTTGTAGCAGTGCTGTAGTTGCTAAGGAATGGGTTTCTTCTGTGGCATTGAGTCACACCTCTTCTGCACACACACACACACACACATCCTGTTCTGCTGCTTCCCAGAGGAGTGGCTGTGGTTGGGTCATGGCTAAATGCCATGATTTATACCCAATTTGCTTTGTGGAGTGATGTTGAGTGGTGCCAGATGCACAGGCAGGGGCCCTTCCTTAGCCTTTATATGCCCTTGCCATCGTCTGAATGGGGTGGTGGTCATGTCACCATCCTTTACAGTAACATCTCCCAGCCCTCTGACTATACCATGAGGACTCTGGGCATGGCAGTGAACAAGGGCAGACCAGTAGGGCCCCTTACTGGAAAACAGCAGTACTGGGAGGACCATATCCCACAATTTCCCACTCCACACAGAGAGCAGAATCCTGTCTGCTGGTGGGAAGTCCATCTGATTGGATGGCTGCTGTTGATCGCCAGGTCAGGGTATGCACAATTGACGCATTCCCTGCCACCTATGTGAATACAATCCAATATTAGATTGCTTGTTTAGTAAGCTGTAAGTTTTTGAGGGACTGATTTCTAAATAAGAACTTACATCCCAGCTATAGTACTGACATTTGGTAAATGTAAATGTGTGCACACTAGCAAATACATGCTACATAGGCATTAACTGTGAAAACAATACCATTATTTCTATAACGCCAATTAATAATTATGCAAATGAAATATTTTTGTATACAGTTATATATCAATTCACAGTATTAGACTGCATGTTTATTAACCTGTAAGTTCATGAAAAACTGGAATACAGACATGGAACATCCTCTAAAGAGTTGCCAATCTTTTAAGAGTAGCACACTGAAGTTACATTATAATAATTTTTAGTTCCCATTCTGATTAAACTTTTAAGTTTTTTTGTGTGATTACCTATTAAATAAATGTCAGACAGACATAGATTGTTGAAACAGTGCATAAGACCTGCATTCATATGTAGTTACATTTGTAAGAACAAATTTAATATTGCCAAAATTGGTAACATAGGCCCAGTTATTCAGACTGCACCGGGCAGTGACGCAAGCCTGGGTGCAGTGCAACTGGGATGTGCCAGGTCCAGGACCAGGACCAGGTGATATTCAACAGTGATGCACCATGGCACAGTACCATTGAATATGGCATGCACTGTGCATGGCGCAGTGGCAGTGCACCAGTGCAAGCCACAGATAGGGAGCACAGGGATACACCAGTTCAAGTGCAGTTGTGCTAGGCGCAGCACCCATGATATTCAGTGGGGCATGCAAATGAGGCCATAATATATGCAAAGTGCAAATGGGGCCATTTGCATGTCATTATGGCCCCATTTGCATGCCTTGTGCAGGGCAGCCCGGCAACTTGTGCCTGGCACCCTGCACAGCCTGTGTGCAGTGGGGATCCTGGGGAGTCCCTGCCCAATAGCCATGATCATGGTAGAATCACAAAATGACAGCCCCTGATAGTCTAGTGGTCCCCTCCTCCCTCCCAAACCCCCAATTGCCCAATAAATGTTAATGAAGACCTTTCCCTGGTGGTCAAGTGGTCCCCAAGCCCTGATTCCTCAATAAAGTAAAGAAGACCATCCCTGGTGGTCTAGTTCCCCCCCCATCACTGTGATCGAGGTACAGCACTGTCGGAAATATCCCTGGTGATCCAGTGGCACCCCCATCTTTCCCACCCACACTGGACACTTACTTACCCCACTCCACCCCATCATCGGTGAAGCAGCAACAACTCCACCACATACCACCCGGCCACCTACTGAATGACAGGTACAGTATGAGCTGTGCATCCATTGGTCCCAGTGTGGACCAATAAGGCTTGCAGGAGTATACTGTACTAGACAGTCCTGAACATGTGAATGAAGTCATTCATATATTTGGGACTGTCTAGTAGAGTATGCCCTGCAGGCCTATTGGTCCACACTGGGGACCAATGGACTTACAGCCCATACTGTACCTGTCATTCAGTGGGTGGCCATGTGGTATGCGGGTGGGTTGTTGCCGCCCACCAATGATGGGGGTGGGGAGTGGGGTTTGCAAGGCATTGTGTGTAGGTGTGAGGGGTAGGGGTGCCACTGGATCATCAGGTATATTTCCGACGGTGCTGTACCGCGATCGCAGTGACAGGCGGGGGTGGACCACTAGACCACCAATGATGGTCCTCTTTACTTTATCAGGGAATCAGGGGTTTGGGAGGGAGAGGGTACCACTTTACCAACAAGGAAAGGTCTTCATTAACACTGAGCAGGGAATCAGGGACCTGGGGACCACTTGATCACCAGGGAAAGATCTTCATTAACAATGATCAGGGAATTGGGGACTCGGGAGGGAGGGGGGACCACTAGACCACCAGGGTGATGTGTGTGCTTGATGATGGTGTTCTGGGTGGGTGGGTGGCCACCCATGGCTGGCGGCGGCTGCTGAGTTGTACCCTGTAATACAGAAGTTCACATGTGGGTGTCCAGGAGATGTTCCACTGTTTCATGGGCTCAACTTTGAGCCCCCCTATGTTGCACTGGCATATGCGCTGCACATCCCGGGCTGAATATCGGGATTTGCTGCATATGCATGGGCATGCCCTCTGCATCTGCACAGCATGCAATTACATTGCACCCTGATGCATCAGGATTTGCACGGCACCAGGCAGCAGCGCATCTCTGTTGCACCAGGTGCAACCCACCCCTTTAAATATCCTGGCCATAGTTGTTAAACAATATATTTGCTGTTACAATTTGCAATAGTTATTACATGTGTAGTTGACCTTGTATGAGCAAGTTACATAATGCCAGAAGAGATACAGTGGTAATTGCACAATAGATTTTCTGTTGACTAGCACTAGTCATAGTCAAGTTTTATTGATTGACAAATTGTGTCTTTACAAAGGATATAATAAATAATACATAATAAATAGCTAAATACACCAAAGTGTATGTCAATTCAAGTTCCAAACAAGTACATTGTCTAAAAATATAACAATTTATACTTTTATCTTTTAAATAGCATGTGATTTTTCACATCAATAAATTACAATAGGGATACCAATGAGCGAATAACTAAAAAGTCACAGTATATCTCATGACAGGTCCAGACCAGATACATATTAGATTTTCTATAAATATATTTTCAATATTCAAAAATATTTCTTTAAAGACTATGTAATTTTTTTCCTCGTCAGTGATATCTCAGCTTCTAAAATTTTCACTGACTTTGACTTAAGTAGATATGTTTCTAGATAATATGGTTCTAATTCCAGTGAAGCTAAGATGTCAACAATGAATATTTTCCTGGCATTATTACATAAAGGCATAAGATCAGCAAATGTATTAAATTGTCTTCCCCTTTCTGGCATTTACATATATACCCAGTTGTGTTTTTCTTAAAAAAAATATCTAATATGTTGATTTTGATGATATTCAAAACAGAATGTTGGTAATAATTTTCTTCATTTAGGGTCCTTAATGATGTTTAAATATTATTCAGGCCCAAAATATCTTTTATTTTGCACGAGCCATTTGCTGATCTTATACTGCGAACATAGGCCTAATTCTTGTCATTTAAAAGCTGATCTTATTCTGTCTTTTATTAAGGCCTGAGTTTCATGTAAAGGTTTGATAAATATTTTAGTTACTGTAGACAGCATGATAAACCATGTGGTTTTACAATGTTTTCAATAACTAATAAGTTTGGGAGATTTATCTGGTGTTCTTTATAATTAATGGATTATTCGATTCACATGTTGGGTAATCTTGTTTCTTCCATTGTGTATGGCTTTAACCAGTAAGTGGTCATTGTTTCCTGAGTATAACATTCTATGGTAAGTATCCTATTTCCATTCTCACCAAGGATGAGGATGCCCCCTGGTGTAAGCCCAAAAGCTTCTTATAGAAAATATTGAATGTTTTTTGTAATAAACCACTAGCTTCTAGTCCCCAGACTTCTGCACCATAAAGTACCTGACTCTTGATTTTGGCATTTATTAACTTTTTTCTTTAGTAATAAGAAATGTATTGATCAATCAAAAGACCTTTACAATTTAAAATACACGTATAAAATATACAACACACATATATTTTTAAAAATTCCATTTGGTTAGGTAGTTCTCCACACAGATGATCATTTACAAATTATTTAAAGTGCAAATTGACAGTGAAAGTACCAGACCTTCATATTTCTATAGGCTACATCAGTTGCATACTCAAAAAAGATGTCAAATCTCTTATATTCACCTGTCCTTGTCCCTTGAACAGTCCCACCCACAAATGAGGTCCACACATATTCTTTTGGTGCCCAGTCGGCCTATCATTTATTGTCTTCCATCACTTAATTTAGTTTCTTATGTTCCAATCCATCCATATCACATCATCCAAATTGCTATATCATATTATTAACAGTACATTTGTGTCATACATTTCCATCAGCCATTTCATATCCTTTTGGGCCAGGTGTAAACCTAGATCCTCACCAGTCTGCTGTGTGGGCCGGATGTAAATCCCAGCCCCTGTCTTATTTCTTTCTCACCTTTGAGCATGTGTGTATACATCATGCCCTCTTCAGGGGCCTCTGGGTGCCATGATGTCCCCCCACCTACTCTCCTTCCAAGCTCTGGTGTAAACCCCAGGATGGGCTTTCCCTCCCTATACGCCCATTAGACCACCTTCAGTTTGCGTTGGATGGTGGTCTTTCCCCCCCTTATGCTCCCTTCTTCCTTCCGTTAAGCCCCACAAACTATTCCTAGCACTCCCGACCCCTCTTGACTGTCTCCACTTATCTATTGCCAAACCGAGCTCAGTGTTAAACAAATCCAAACCCATGTCAGAGAGGTGTACCCCATCTGACCTATAGTAATCTGCATCGCTTTCTTTTATATTCTCGAGCTGTATGCTCCCTTCCCCCTGTTTTGCAAACAGACCTGCCACCCTATGATTCATTCATCTCCTAGCCTTTTCCAGGGCCTTATGGTCTTGGGCATGTCACCATACCCTTCTAGGTAGTACCTCTGACCACAACAATGTGGCACCAGGCCACCATTCCCTCATTTTGTCAATGTCCCATTTGATCTGTAAATAAATGTCCAACCAAGGGCATATGCTCAGGTCTTTGCCCCCCCGGTGAATGATCAGTAAATCCAGTGCAGGCCTCGTCCTCCGCATTTCTTGTAGCAATGGCATTAGCTGTCCCAAGTGCATTCCACTTAAGCCGTTCCATTGAAGCCACACCTTGTTCCAGTCATGATACAGCTGGTGCACCCCCTGCTCTCACCGCCGCTCTCTGTTCCAGCCAGTAAATGAAAGAGTGGCCACAGATCCATACCTCCAACTTGCCATTCTTGCCTAAGTGATAAACAAACAGTGGTGAGATACATGGTACATTCCCCCCCCACCCGGCCTCACCTAGCCTCCCTGTTTTTTTTTGCAAAGACCCTGCATTGGTCATCAGGTAACCATTGTTGAGTCCACCTGCAGGGGAGCAAGAAAATATCATTAGTATTGCAGGGACAGTTGTCTGATATATGTTCTATAGCATCCAGACCCCCATCTGCCTAGTTTCTTAATGTCCTCCACTGGCATTTCCCGAGCTGCAGTTTGTGATGCCGCCCCAATTCTGAAGGAGTGAGATGAGTACCCCGCAGGATCCTCTCCCACAAAAAGCAGGCACTTTTGCAAAACTGCCACCGTTTGGGAACTTGTGACTCATGAGCCATCCCCATGCACAAACAGTAGGCCCTTCCCTGTCAGTCGGGCTGTGTAGTATAGCCTTAATGTCCACACCAGACATGCCATGCTCTACCCTTGCCTCTCCAGTTTTACTGTCTCCACCCCGCCTGCCTGGTCCATCTTGGACCATCTTATCATCAGGCTGACAGCATCCCCTGCCACTGCAGGTCATCCCACTGCAGCCCCCCACCCATGCCCCTCCCCACCCCACAACTTCCCTTACCCTGAATGCCCCATGGTACATTGTGGTAAAAACTGCCTCAAATGCCCATTGCCTCAAATGCAGAATGGCATACTTTATGCACTGCCTTGATCAGCTGCCCCAGCAGGGCCTCTGATATCGGCAGCCTCTTATCCATCTCCCTGCCCTGCACCTGATGCCACCCCTGCATCATTCTCCTGACTAAGTGGCTTTTCCCTGGATCCCTCCAGCCTTTTAGGGTACACATTGTGCCTACTGCGGCTTGATGTACCCCCATGGTCGATGGGGCTATCCTGCCCCTCCAGATCTCTGCAATGAACCTAGCTAGCTGCTCTTCCTTTGTTGGCCTATTTACCTCGACTCCCAGCCTTTCTTGGAAGGCCTGAAAAGTCTGCCATGATGATTCATATGCTTTCAGGGTCCCTGGTGCCCAGGAACTTTGAAACAGGAGCTCAGCTCCCTCCATCCAATTTTCCATGCCTGTGGTGGGACCAGGGTTTTTTGCTGTTTGGCCCCAAGAGCGATGGCCCGGAAGCGTTCCCCCTAAAGGTGGGAAAGGTTATCAGCTATAGTGTTCTGTAACCCATCAATGTGCCTTGCCCTAAAGGATAAGTTGAGCTTCAGACCTTGCAGTACTAGCTGCTGTATCACCCTCATCACCCACTCTGACCTTGCTGCTTTCCTATTTATCACTGCCACAACCACCACAATGTGATTTTTTGATTCTGTAATGCCTCCCCCAGACCAGTGTAGCCAGCCAAATTGGAAACATTTCTAGAAATGTGATGTCCTTCCTTAGGCCCATCCGGTGCCACCGTTCTGGCCATGGTGCAGACATCCATCATCCCTTGAAATATGCCCCCATCCCCAGGCTCCCCGCCACATCAGTGTAGAGTTCCAGGTCTGTGTTGAAACCCCAATCTTCCTGCCAAAAGGTAACGCCATTGTGATCCTCCAAAAATTGCTCCCACACCCTTAGGTCATCCCTTGTCCCTTTCATGAGACCCACCCAATGGTGTGGCCTGGATGCCCCCTCAGAGCCTGCACCAAACAGCATGTAAATGCCTGCCCTGGCACTATGGCTTGGCATGCAAAATTTAAGTGGCCCATCTACTGTTGCACTGTGTGTAGGGTCACCCTCCTGCATCTCCTGACTACCTTCAGCAGCTCCCTCAACTGCCTCACTTTATTCTGTGGCAACCAGCAAACCCCCACCGTTGTGTCAATTTCGATCCCCAGGAACTCAATGCAGTGGCTGGGCCCTTCCATTTTCTCTGGAGCCAGGGACACCCCTAGCATTTGGCACATGACCTCAGATTGTTCTAACATTTCCTTCTTCCCCTGTCTGCTTTCCCCAATCATCAAGAAATCACCCAGGTAGTGCAGAACTGCACAGGAGACCAGCCGCCCCTGAAATACCCATTGCAACCAGGTGCTAAAAGTCTTAAAAGCTGCATACATGATTGAGCAGCCCATTGGCATGGCCTTATCGAAGTAATAGTCACCCTCTATCTGAAAGCCTAGTAGCTCCCAGTCTTCTGATCTCACCGGGAGCAGGGAGAAAGCTGCCTCAATGTTTGTCTTCATCATCCATGGTGTACTTTACCCTCTGACCAACCTCACTGCCTCTTCCAGTGTTGCATACGACACCCTGCTATCCTCCTCGCTGATATAATCGTTCATTGATTCCCCTACCTGCCAGGTAGGACAGGCGATGGATCACCCTAAATTCGCCCGGCTGTCTTTTTGGTACCAGACCCAATGGGGAGATCCTGAGGTTGGGCAGTGGTGCCACCTTGAAAAGGCATTCGACCCGGCCCATTCTCACTGCGCAGTATGGAGCAGTGGTTTAAGGCTCTGAACTGCAAATCTGGAGACCTGGGTTTGAATCCCACAGCCCCCACTTGCATACTGTGTGACCCTGTGCAAGTCACTTAACTTCTTTGTGCTCCCAGGTTGCACCAGTAAACAAGCTTTCAGCTTAGTGTGTCTCATCTGGTTAAATAATTGGAAAAAAAAAATTCTTTGTCGATCTTCTGGCGGAGGAGTTCCTCTCACCCCTTTACTGACTTCAGGTTTTTTGCCTGTGTTGCTAGTCACTGCCCTTTATAGCAGAGGCTAAAACCATTACTAATACCCTCTGCCAGTAGCCCGGCTTCCCAAACATCTGGGTAACTGGCCAGCCAGGCTGTCAGAACCTCCGGCTTCACCAGGGTTTCCACCAAAGTGAAACACCCCTGCCCCTATGCTCCTGCCCCATATCTCCTCAGTTGTATGTCTGACTCCCCCCACCCCTGTGGAAACCTTGTCCCCGACCATGTGCCCCCCCATGTCCCCCTTGTCCCTGAGTGTCCCTCCCAAAAGGGTTGCTGATTATGCCGAGTCCCACTGGTATGTCCTGCACTTTGAGGCCAGGTGCACTTCCCCGCATTTTGAGCAGGTGTGGCAGAAACAGCAATTTGAGCCAGGAGCAATATGTCCTGTTGTAGCCCCAACAACATTTTTTGTGCTGTGGCCGAAGTTTTGCCCCATTCTCCCTCGGCTCCCCCTTGAACCATCATAGTTTCAAACCAGATGTCCAAATGATGCGTATCCCAGCGGACATCACCATCTGTTGCTATATGGGTTTAGAATATTTCGTCATACTGTATCCAGTTCATGCCTCCCTGCGTCTTATATGCATGCCACACAATCAGGAAGTAGGACAACAGTGGCTGCGCCAGCTCTGGCCTCTTCTCTTGCACTATTGCACTGTAATGGGTGAAAGCTACAGTCCATGTGTCCCATGTTTTCCCTTTTTTCCCTTTTTCCCCATCCTTTTTGTCCAGTAGCATGATGGTCACTTCCATGCCCTTTTCCCCTACGTTCTCCCTTTCCTTGTGCTTTTTTATGCTCTCCTCAGTGGCCAGTGAGAACATGTCCACGTATTCCCCCTTCCATATCTTTTCCTTTGTGGCGAGAGGGACATGGTTGCCCAGTCGCACCCCTGGAGTGCCTATGTCCAAATTGCTCCTCCCTGAGGAGTCCTGTGCCAGGCTTTTTGACTGCTTACCATCTCCCCTTCCTTTCTTAATTTTCCCCAGCACTTTCTCCAGCTGAGCCACCCCCGCTATCTCCCATGGCACCCAGCATTTGCTCCACATATTCCTCCATACTCCCTTCCATTGTTTTCTCTAATGTACCTGGTTAGGAAGGGGTTGCTGCATCTGGTATTGACAGCAGTGCTTTGGGCATGGGCATAGGCTGTGGAAGTGGATTCGGATCTGCCCCTGGCACCATGGGTAGTGGAGTCGGGGCAGGTGTCACCAGCTCAGGGGGTATAAAATGGGGTCAGCTGGAGGAACTGGGGCAGGAGCAGGCCTTGGCTCTGCTGGGTTCCTGGCTCTGTTCCCTGTCTCGCCACTTGCCCCATGCCCCCTCCCCTCTGCCCACCCTGTTTCTTTCCTTTTCTCCCCGCTTACCCAGCTCTGACCCTCCTCGGCTCCTCTTCCATGGCATCCAGTAGCTTCTTGGCCTGCTCCATCATTTGAGCCCACTGCCTCATAGCCTCCTCAGATCTCTTCTTGCTAGGTGCCATCATGGGTTCCTATAACAGAAATGCTGCGGAGACAGAAAAATTGGTTAGCCACATATGAAATGGATGTTGACAGCTTGATGCCCTGCCTCTTGTGATTCAGGTATGCATTAGGGATATTTAAAGCCTCCCAACCCCTTGTCCCAGCTGTTGCCTCTTCATTACAATGGCTCCCCTGTGTTTAATTTTTTTTTTTTGGGGGGGAAGACTGGTGCTTATTGCCAGCTTTTTAGTTTTGTGCCCCTTGCATGTTGTTTCATTATTATTATTTTTTTTGTTGCCAATTCCAGTATGCCTATGAGGGCAAGCAAAAGAAAAGTTTTATTATATTTTGCATACTTTTTTTTGTATTTATTAAGGCATAGTCCTGCCCTGGGGTAGATCATTAAGCTTGTTCACCATGAGTTGCACCTCAATTCAAGCCAACCTCCTTTGCAAGGCTACCCCATGATAGCAATATTGCACAGCCAAGAAACCCCCTTTCTTTTCTTTAGGCCCCCCAGATCTACTCTCATGCCCCTGGCGGTAACATTTTTATCAGTTGGCTTTCCCTCATATCATATAATAAACTGCCTGAATTACTATAATTACATGTTGTATTTTTTTTGTTTGTTTGTTTATTGCGATATTTCGACCTAATTTCAATTATATAACGCACTATGTACCCCGATATGTTGTCCCGGTTATTAAGCATTATTGTGTCAATTATTGATATTCGGCCTACACTTTGGCCTTTAGCAACCCCAGGGAGCAAACCCCCCCTGGCTCCACAACCCTCCAAAAGCCACACCGCTGATTATGCCAAAACCTTTTCTCCCTAACCAGCCCTGGCTGACTGTAATACCACCTGCCCACTTTGCAGCCTGCTGTTTGGCTTGCCATCCCCATAAGCATGGTCCTCGACTGCCCTGCACGGCCCCCCATTGCACTGTATTGCTGGCATGCTGCTTCTAAAATGTCTGCTGCCGGGCACCTTGCCAAAATAGTGTCCTGCACTGTGCAGCCAGCATCTGGTGCCTGAGCTAAAATGGCCACTGTCACGTGGCTTTTTCAAAACCAGCGTGGGCCTGTGCTAAAATGGCCACTACTGCGTGGCTTCCTCGAAAATGGCATCCTGCCCTATGTGGCCTGCCATTGCACTGCTCTAGCAGTATGGGCCTGCGCCAATGTGGCCGTCACTCATGTGAGCTTCTTCTGGGCAGCCCTATGCACCAGAAACCCTTAGCTTATCAGCTCAAGGTTGCCTCCCCCACAGTTGCTTACCAGTCCCCCACCCCTTCCTGCTTTCCCCTGCTGCCCCAATGTACCTTTCCAAAGCCCTCAGGCCTCATGGCCTTCCCCCTTGCTTTTTCCTTTTGTTTCTCTGGTTGCGACTCCAGGTGATAGAAACCGGAAAGGCCCCCTTTTCTGCCACAAACCCACAGCCCACTCATGCCAGCCACCCACAAAATCACAGCCACCATTGTTACCTCTATAGCCCTCATGGTCCTCTTCAGTGGGCCGATGCAGTTTCCCATGGCTTGTCCAGTGCTGTAAGAAAGGATCCCACGTGCTCCATGGAGTCCAGGTGGGCTAAATGTATGTCAGTGCTTACATTTTTTGAAAAGCCAAATCCACTTGAGAAGCTCCAAAAAAAACAAAGGCTGTATGAGAAAACGCCTATGTAGTAAATTTTATCGGGAAGCGAAATCCGCTCGAGAATCTGAGAGAAAAAGCTAGGAAAAAACACAACGCAGTCATACACGGCCTGTTGATTGTTGTGCTGGTTGCTGGGATCTGAGTGTAGGCTCCAAAAGCTCCTCAGCACAAGGAAAACCAGCAGGAAAGAGAGCTCTTCCTGGTGAGTAACCCCTTCTTAAGAGCCCCTCCGGTAGCCCACCTCCTGGCCAATCAGTCCCTCACCTGCCCGCTGAGCCCCATCCTGTTCCCACCTGTCCATCACCTGCTCTGCCCCCACCACCTCCCCTTTTGCTGATGTGGGGCACCTGTGGAGTGCTGCCCAGGACAATCAGACCCACCCCTCTTAGTGGGGGCAAGTCGTCTTGTTCCTAACACAACTTATGGGACCTACTCAAGATCTGACCCTTATGGATACTCCCCTACTCTACAATTGTTATAAGCCTTCAACAGTGTACAAAATAGTCCCCTCCAAAAATGTATTAAATAAAATCAGTCTCTATATTTCATCTGGATTTTATGTATAGCCACTAAACAGGCTGCAACACTTCTTATAATTAGTTCATCATTTGTAGTAAAAAAGATATTCGTAATAGGTCATTATTACTTGATTGTACTGATCCCAGCAATGGATATACCCATTTTATTCTTGTTATATTATGCCATTTGCAATTGAAAATAACATGTTTTAAATGTTCTACCTGTGAACTATTACATTTACACCAACTAGCCATTAAATCTTTAGCCTTACTGTATCTAGCTACTAGAACGTTACTAGGAAATAATTCCATTCTGTATTTTGTATATAATATCCTTTGTTTGTTATCAGTCAATACATCCATGTAATGTCTGTATTGATGGTGTACATCATTCTGCACTAATCACTCAGAAATGTGCAGTTTCTCAATACACCTTAGATCTTTAATCATATAGTTCCCTGAAATTTTTTGTGCTACGTATTTTTGATATTTAGTACTAATATTTATCCCTTGTTCAACAAGTCTTTCTAATACTCCAACCCATTTTCTTTTAAGATACTTGATACTTTCTTTAGCCATCCTGACTGGAGCAGTCCATTATGTTTCCAATGAGGTTTTTCCTTTATACATAAGTATGGAAGGCAATGTTTTTCTCACTGTAAAGGTTTAATCCAGTAACTTATTTTTCTTAAGCAGACTAATGCTTCAGTACTCGTTAGACCTTGTTCTGCTCTAATCAAAGGGGCTGGTACAGATTGCCCCAAACCTAGACTAGATCTGAATATTTTTATTAATGTTGCTTCCAGTGGTCGAGTGTTTTAGAATCCAAGATTTCTATGTTATAAAGTAATTGGGCATTATATTTAGCATTTGTTGCCATAAAAAGTGGTTTGATTGAACTACCCCATATTTCTTATTAAAAAGATTTAATGAGTTAGCTGTCTGCTTTAACTTCAGTTTCAATGCATCAATATGTTTTGACCATAAACCAGTTTGTGCAAAAGTAATGCCTAGATAATTGTATTGATTTACTGTTTTTAACCTTAGATTCCCTACCATCCATAATTTAGTTTGTTGTTTTTGTGAACCCATTATCACCTGACTTTTATTTTCGTTAATTTTCAATCCATACTTATTTGCATACTTCTGCAATATTCCCAGCTTTTTGGAATGTTTTGACTGTGACAGGGATATAAGAACTAAATCGTCCACGTATGCAAGCATGGGACAACTTTCCCTTAATATTTTTGGAGAATCTGCTAGGGAATCCTTTAGCAGTATTAAAAGGTTATTTATATAAATACAGAACAGTGTCGGAGTCAGCACACATCCCTGACGGACACCTCAATTAGTAGAAAATCTAGCTGAGGTCTGTACATCTGAACATGTTCTCACCTGGGCCCATGTACTGGTGTACAGTCCTTTTATAATATATATTAGTTGTGGTGCAATACCCCAGTTTCTCATTTCTTCCCAGAGTTTTTGACTGGATATCATGTCAAAAGCTGCACTGAAATCTATGAAAGCTAAGTAATTCCTTTGTTTCCTAAGTCTAACATATTTCTTGTACAAATGATTCAGTATATAACAATTGTCAATAGTACTATAGCCACCTCGAAATCCTGCTTGGTATTCTGACCATCCCCCCAAAACAGCTATTTGTTCTCTTAATCTTTCAAGAATAATCTTGGAGAAAATTTTTCCCATAATATCTAATAAAGACGTTGGTCTATACATTGCTGGGTTATCTTCATCTCCTTTTTTAAAAATAGATACAGTTGTTGCCCCTTTCAATGATTCTGGGAATTTTAGACTTTTACAACATACATTAAAGTATTTGGTAAGTATATTTGACCGTACCGAAGGAACTGCCAGATATACTTCAGAAGGAATTAGATCTGGCCCCGGTGCTTTCCTTTGTTTTAGTGTAGCAATAACAAAGTAAGTTTCAGCATTTGTTATTAGATTAAATGATTTCATATCCAGCCCAACATCAGCTTTACCAATCCTAATATTAGAGTCATAAAAAAATGTCTGAATAATATTTGATCCATTCATCATCGGGGCTAGAAACATAGAAACATAGATTTTGACGGCATATAAGGACTGCTTGGCACACCCAGTCTGCCCATTTCCCTACCTATTGGATAAGCTGCAGATCCTAGTTAACCAGCAGCCTACTTCTTCCTACCCCCACCCCCTAGAATTGCCTTATGACTGTCCCATGCATGCTTGAATTCCACCACTGTTTTTGACTCCACAGCCTCCTCCGGAAGGCCGCTCCATGCATCCACAACCCTCTGTGAAAAATACTTCCTTAAATTACTTCTGAGCCGCCTCTTCTATCTTCAAATTGTGCCCCTTGTTCTTGCACACCTCTTTTTTTGAAAGATGCTACCCTCTTGGACTTTGTTGATTCCCTTGAGATACTTGAAAGTTTCTATCATGTCCGCCCTCTCCTTCTTTCCTCGAGGCTATACATGTTCAGCTCCTTAAGTCTCTCTTCATATGTCTTCTGGTGCAGACCCTGCACCATTTTAGTTGCCCTCCTCTGGACAGCCTCCATCCTGTCTATGTCCTTGCGGAGATTGGGTCTCCAGAACTGCACGCAGTACTCCAGATGGGGTCTCACCAACTGTCTGTACAGAGGGATAATAACTTCCTGTTTTCTACTGGTGATGCCTCTCCCTATGTATCCCAGTATCCCCCAGCCCTCCTTGCTGCCCTCTCACATTGCTTGCCCACCTTTAGGTCATCTGATATGACTACCCCAGGTCCCTTTCCATTTTTGTTGTTGTTAGTATCTCACCCCCCATTGTGTACTCTTCCCTTGGGTTTTTGTTTCCCAGGTGCCTTACCTTGCACTTCTTAGCATTGAATCTAAGCTGCCATACATTTGACCATTCCTCTAACCTTGCCAAGTTCTTCTCATCCTTTCCACCCACTCTTGTATCAACTCTATTGCAGATCTTTGTGTCATCTGCAAAGAGACATACTTTTCCTTCCAGTCCCTCTGCAATGTCGCTTATAAAGACATTGAAGAGGACCGGTCCTAATACTGAACCCTCGTGTACCCCACTAGTAACCCCCTTCTTCAGAGTGGACTCCATTTACTATTACTCTCTGTGTCCTATTCTCCAGTCAATTCTTTACCCAGGCTGTCATCTTGGGACCCACTCCCAGGCTGGCTAACTTGTATATTAACCTTTTGTGTGGGACTGTGTCAAATGCCTTGCTAAAGTCTAGGTAGGCCATGTCCACAGCCCTCCTGATCTACTACTTTGGTCACCTAGTCAAAGAAATCTATCAGATTTGTCTGGCATGACCTTCCCACTGTGAATCCATGCTGCCTTGGGTCCTGAGCCCCTCTGGCATCTAGATACTCAACAAGTCTTTCCTTCAAAAGTGATTCCATCATTTTCCCTACCACTGAGGTTAAACTAACAGGTCTGTAGTTTTCTGCTTCTGCCTTGCTCCCACTTTTGTGAAGGGGAATCACATCTGCCCTTCTCCAGTCCTCGGGTACCACCCCATCCTCCCATGATTTGGGAGGATGGGGATATGGACTTTTGGGAACAGTGTGAAATAGTGAAACATATGGACAGTGATCATTTCCCAATAATTTCTGCTTCTGCCCTGCTCCCACTGGAGAAGGGCAGATGTGACTCCCCTTCACAAAAGTGGGAGCAAGGCAGAAGCAGGGGATATAGGAATCAACTTCATATTTGTAGTTATCTGTTCCTTTGGCAACTAACAGCCAGTAAGCTTGATGATCTTTGGTTCTATTATTTTAAGCATTATATCCCACTGTTTACTATAATATTCTCTGTTTCTTTTGTAACATTATTTTGTATTTCTTGCTTTCTTTATTCTGCATTTTACTTTTTGTTCTTAAATCTGAATTTTTCATTGATTTAACCAATCTGTTTAAACCCTTTTTTGCCATACGACAGTCCTGGTCAAACCAGTTATCAATTTTCCTTTTTCTTACTTTTATTGCACTTGAAGCCTTCAAGATCTCTCTGATCTCATTAAGATAGTGAGATATTTTTTCATTCAGGTCTTCCTGCAAACTATTACTGGCTGTTTTACTTTTAAGCCTTTGTATAATACCCACTACTAATTTTTCATCTATTTTATTCCGCCTTATATTATTTTTGTTCCTGATCTCCATTCTTGTTTCTCTCTGATTATTTCTATTTTTGCTAAATAAATCTTTAGTCTTAAAATTATTGGGAAATGATCACTGTCCATATGTTTCACTATTTCACACTGTACCCAAAAGTCCATATCCCCATTCCAAAAAGCATAATCTATTACTGAGGGGCCGTGGGAAGAGACATGCGTGTAGTTTCCCTTATTATCACCCTTTATTCTGCCATTAAGTGGAGCTAAGAAATGTATCTTAAGTATGTTCATTAATTTAAGACCTGTACTATTTGTTTTTAAGTCCAATGTTAACCTTGTGAAATGGTATGTATATTCCTATAACACCAGTTATGATAACTACTGTCTGTTTACCCATCATAGTTGCCAATTCTGGTGTTAAAATCACCACAGACAAGTATCTTTTTGCATGCAGTTATAGCCCAAGCTGCGTGTATTCCATCTTCCAAAAGTTCCCATGGACCCTCAGTGTAATATTTTGATGTTGGAGAAGGGATATAGACATTTATGATATAAAATTGTTCTTGAAAATATTGTATTGTAAAGACTTGTATATTTTTGCTTGAGATAATCATGTCAACTTTAAGATTATTATTGATTTTGAACCAAGACACTAGTCCACCCGCATGCCTTCCTGTGTTTGCCATCCTGACAGCTGGGACATTAAAAGTCTGATAATCATTCATAGTTGCATCACTATCCTTAAAGTGCCAAGTTCCTTGTAAACATACTACATTAAGGCCCTTCATATACCTAACCCACTCCTCATCTGAAAATTTTTTCTGTAAACCAGAAACATAGAAACATAGAATTTGATGGCAGATAAGGACCGCTTGGCCCACCCATTCTGCCCATTTCCCTACCAAATGGATAAGCTGCAGATCCTGGTTAACCAACAGCCTACTTCCTCCTACCCCGACCCCCCAGAATTGCCTTATGTCTGTCCCATGCATTCTTGAATTCCTCCACTGTTTTGACTCCACAGCCACCTCAGGAAGGCTGTACCATGGATCTACAACCCTCTCCATGAAAAAATACTTCCTCACATTACCTCTGAGCCGTCCCCCTTCTATCTTCAAATTGTGCCCCCTTGTTCTTGCACACCTCTTTTTCTGAAAGATGCTACCCTCTTGGACTTTGCTGATTCCCGTGAGGTACTTGAAAGTTTCTATCATATCCCCTCATCCCTCCTTTCCTTGAGGGTATACATATTAAGCTCCTTAAGTCTCTCTTCATATGTCTTCTGGTGCAGACCCTGCACCATTTTAGTTACCCTCCTCTGGAGTGCCTCCATCCTGTCTATGTCCTTGTTGAGACTGGATCTCCAGAACTGCATGCAGTACTCCAGATGGGGTCTCACCAGTTGTCTGTACAGAGTGATAACACCTTCTTGTTTTCTACTGGTGATGCCTCTCCCTATACATCCCAGTATCCCCCCAGCCCTCCTGACTGCCCTCTCACATTGCTTGCCCACATTTAGGTCATCTGATATAACTACCCCCAGGTCCATTTCCATTTTTGTTGTTGTTAGTATCTCACCCCCCACTGCATACTTTTCCCCTGGGTTTTTGTTTCCCAGGTGCATTACTTTGCACTTCTTAGCATTGAAGCTAAGCTGCCATACATTTGACCATTCCTCCAACCTTGCCAAGTCCCTTCTCATCCTTTCCACCCCACCTTGTGTATCAACCCTGTTACAGATCTTTGTGTCGTCTTCCAAGATATGATATCATATGGACCTGTTTTCAAACAATTACTTTCCTTGGGCCCATTATTAGGTAGTCAGATTTCTATACTCAATAGATCAAATTTGTTTGTATTGTACAGTTAAATAAAAGGTCCTGACTGCTGTCTATTTCATTTCTACTTTCCTATGATTTTCTGCCTGTGGGGTCTTGTTCTACTTTTCCTTAGTTGGATCTTGTTCTATAAGCATTACATACAACCTCATTGCATCCAGTAGTCCTGTATTGCCCATGATTTTATTATACAGACTCTGAAAATGAATAGAAAGTTTGACTTGTTCAAAATCAGAACTTGCACCCCCCAAAGACAGATATGCTTCCCAATCATCAATTTCAATGCTTAAACATTGCTCAAACAAGTCCACAACCACCTTTTTAGCTTGTTGTTATTTTCATTTTTAATTTTACTTATGCCAAATACTGTTAACATATTAGTTACCCTGTCATCATTTTTTTATTTGTTTTGCTGTTTGATTCTAGCAAGATGGTACTATCTATTATATGTAGCCCAATCTTATCCAGGATTGTTGCTCTCTCTAGAATCATTTCAGCAATTTCTTCACTTTGTATTAATGCATCCTCTTGGCCATTCCTTTGTTCATTTCTCCATCTATGTACTTCTATGATGGTTAAATCATTGGTATTTAGTTTCAGGGTCTGTACAAATAAATTATGCAGTACATTTTTGATTTTACCCCTGACTTCATTTGGCAATGGTTTCAGGCCACAAAAATGAATTTGTTTTGTAGTATAGCTTTTCTTCTTTATGTTTCTATTCACTAAACCGCTGTTAACAAATTCTACCTCATATCCGAGCCTTCTGAGAGGACTATTATTCAGCCATATATGATTTGCAGTTCTTGGTGATGTACAAAATATAAAAATACAGTCTCTTCCCTGGTCTTCTTTATCCTTCCACATTTGCACAATATCTGTAATACTCAAGTCTGAGACCATTTCTGCCCTAAATAGGTTCACAGTCTTTTGTTTTTCTCTCTGATTAATATAGAATCCATTATATTTGAATCCATATAGCATCAGTATAGCACAAACATCTATGTCCACTAATTTTTCTTCTAATACCTCAGTTTGTGTTGCTGTTGGTTCATTACTGTTTTCTAACCTAAGTTTTTTTGTTTCCATTTCTTCCCTAAAATCAAATAAATTTTCGTCTCCCTGTTTAAGCTGGTTTGAAATTGTTTCCAGCAGAATCTTTTGCTGCTGTGCTATATCCTGTACACCAGGTTGTACACTTAATCTATCAGATATTTGGGAGGAGAGACTATCACATTATTCTATTATCATAGGCAAATTATATTTGCTTACTTGCTAGCTCCTGACAAAGTTTTGCTTTTACTATCTCAGTGTGTTTATCTTGCTTTTCTTTTTCTTTTGTGTAATTTGTATTCCTTGGAATCTCAGCTATCAAACCATTTTGTTTCCCTTTCCCTTTTTTTTCCTTCCTTCTCTGCTTCTTCTCTATCATGTCAGTATTACTAGGTGAATCAGGAATACAAATAATGGAAAAATCTGGGAGTAAATTGGAATAATTATCCATAACATAGGATAAAGAACCTACCTGGGGGACTAGTTTATCTATTTTTGGACAATATCCTCCAGCCTGCAGCCATTCACTGTGATATTTTCTTTTAGGGACTGTAACTCATGTCTAAAATTGAACAACTGTTCAAGGATCATAAGAGGGGCTGCATATAGATTAAGGGCAAATGCCTTTAAATCATCACTGATTCCAAAAGGATAGTTTAAAACAGATTCAGTTAAATACTGTTTGGCCAACATTTCTTGTTTCTGGCTTTTCCCGGGTACAGACTTGTCCCCTGGAATATTTAGATGTTCAAGGCCATTAATAGTTATTTGTAGCTCGTTAGCAATATTTTTTAGATCATTATGCCACCCGAATTTCTGATTAATCTCACTAAAATACTCTGGGGGAAAAACTTAGTATTTGTGTGGAGGCACAGTCAGACAATCTATCACCTAATGTTTTACTCAATAATGAATTTCCCACTATTTGCTGCAGTCCTTCTTCCTCATAGGTTTTATCAATTAGATCTCTTGATATACTCAAATCTAAGTTTGGAGTCACTGATATGCTTGTATGGTTCTTACTAGGTTCTTTCCATTTTGAAACTTCCTCAGATGGTTCACAATGATCAGAGCTCATCTAGCTTCTTTTTCAAACTGCATCCCAGGGCAAGTTATAACCTGGGAATCCCTACTGGGATCAACCTCATACATATTAGTTGACATGTCCTTCATGTCTAACTGCTTTGACTCTCTTTTGGAAAAGTGATCTATTGTTTTGGTCCATTTATTTTTGTATACCCTTTTTAGTTTTCTTTTATAGGGTTCTTCTGTTCTTCCCTTTAATCAATTTAACAGTATTTGCACCATCAAAACTGCTTCTGTTTTGCTGCACCATTTTATGTTTATTATTTGTTTGTTTTTTCCACCATTCTTTTTCCATGTTAGTAGTTGAATGGAGCCCAGAGTGCTCATTCAAGGCTCCACACAACACCTTAGCTGCCTGCCCATCAAAATAATCATCACCATATGAGAATCAAGTGTTTAGGCTACTTACTGGTGTTAGTACATTAATATCAGCTTCCAAAGCTTGTTTCCTTGTTAAAACCATCATTCAAACAGTGCAAACAATTCAATGCTGAAGATTTCCTACTACCCAATCCTAAATTACTGCAAAAATACAATACATAACAAAAGATACAAAAAAATTGAAAAGAGTAACCCCGTACAAATACTTCAATAAAAAAGTCCTTACATACTTGTTTTAGCAGCAGTTGTCCAGCGTAATGTCCTGCTTAATGAAAATCCAGGCAAGTGTGTACAGTTTTCTCAGTGCTAAGTTTATAAGCAGCATCTTCACAGTTCATCTTTATCTGTTTACCAAAAAAGGAAAAGTGGCTCCCTGTGTCCAAGGTCTTCATGTTTTTCCCAAATAAGCAAAATAAGCAGAAGTTCTGCTGTAGTGTCCTCTGCCAAAAGTTTCATAGTGCTTTGCACTGATAGACCAGTGGGTACTTAATTCCTTCTGGGTAGTTTCAGTTATTGTCAAGCCCACTAAAAAAGATAAAAAAAAAACAGGGGAATGAGAATTCTTGAACTACAACCAGGCTCTAACCTGACCCAACTATACCCTATCTGTTCAGGATAATCAAGATAATTGCTTAACCACACTTCAGCCGAAGTTATAACAGGTTCAGAAAATTCAGTGAGTTCAGCAAATTCAACAAGTTCATAAACACAGAAAAATGTCTAGAAACTTAATTGCTTACTTACTTATGTAAGATTTAGCTGCTCAGAGGGTAAAATATGTGTTCCTTACACAGCTCTGCACTGAACTACAAACTGCCTCTTGCTTTCAACTGTTTTCAGAATGCCACCAAATTTGGGTATAACACAGTTTTCTGCTTTGCCGTTGAACAGATTTAACAATCGCTATCCTTGTTTTGGCACAGAAAGCACCGGCTAGTTTCCGAAATGATTCGAGAATTTTTGGCAAATCTGAGAACACTCCTGCAAAAGATACACAGGTACACCACTGCTCTCCACCCAGCAGCTAAGACAGCATCCCACCTGTGCACGCATGTACAGTTTTAAAGCAGTTGTGCACGTGACCCGGTCAGAGAGCAGCTGATTCTACTTCCGGGCTTGGTGCTCTTAAGTATCTTATTTATCTAAAAATAGCTAAACTAAAACTAAAAAGCATATAAATTTTAAAATTTGGATGTGAAGATCATTTTTTTTTTAAATTCTTTGAAGGGGGTGGCTCTCTGGGGCAGACACAAGTAGCAGATTTAAAGAGGCGGTCCTTGAGAGTGCAGTTGAAGATACTGAATGTGCTACAAGAGTGAAATTCCAGAGGCAGTGTGTTGTATAGCTTGGGGCCTTTGTAAGTAATGTAATTCTGTGCATGTGTGGTGTGGTAGGAGGGCATGTCATAGATGTGGCGGAAGGCCCCTCTTGTACTGCACTTAGGGACCACTTAGGGAAAAGGGATGTGATGCTTGATGGCAATTATTTTAAGTTTACCTTGTGTAAAAAAGAAATCATTTTAAAATGGAACCAACCCTCTAGGGTGAGCAAATTTAGGGGGTTATATAGGCTACAGTGGTGAGTAGACCAAGGGAGTCTGGTAACAAAGCATGCAATTTTATTATATGTGGTCCTGAGTTTGGTGAAGAGGAAGAAGGTGGTGGAAGGGGAGTAAATAATAGAACTATACTCCAAGGGGGTTGGAGCAGGGAGCTAGCAAGGTGTAGTCTGGAGATGTGTATTAAGAGTTCCCTGATTCGGTATAGAACACCTAACCTCATATGGATCTTCTTGAGGAGATTAGCTATAAATATGTGGTATGTCAGGTGTGGATCGGGGAGCAGTCCCAGGTATTTAAATTCATCCAGAGAAGCAGGAAGGCAGGTTGGAATGCAGATGTGCTGCAAATGCAAAGTTAAGCCCAGAACCAAGAAATAAGGGCACCATCCACCGGAAAAGTTCAAATGCCTGTTATGTTTATTGCTCCATGTACAGCAAAATAAAGCAAAGCAGGTGTCATGTAGTGCGAACCCCTCTCTTTACTAAGTCCAACCAGTTTCATGCATGTGCACATCCTCAGGGATGGCCCACACCTCAAGTGAATACTTTTTATGCCATCTGTGTCTTAAAGTAACAGTGCACATAAAATGATAAGAGAACCAAAAATTAGAGGTAAGGGACTACTTCAGACAGATTTTTTTTTGTACATTCTGTTTATTTCTTTTGATTAAAAACAGTACATCCAGTAATCTCATGCAAGAGATAAACAACAAATACATATACAATTGGAGTATCACAATCATACTCTCACAATCTGGTACAATAGGAGTAGAGGGGAAAATCAGACCAAATGCCACTTATACGCCTAAAGTCCCAAAAAGTCCATAGAAAATGCCAGCTGCTTCAATGGCTAAAGTTGGTGTCTACAGGGAGGAAACGCAGGGAGAAAAAACGCACTAACCAGTAGTGCTATTAACCTTTACCTAATGTTGGTTACAATTAGAAAATATTGCCCTCACTACTACACATTCCATTCCACATCACCTCTAAATAGGATTTAACTATTAATAAACAATGAACACGGCACTGTTATAGAAAATAAGAGATAAAGCATTATATACAACTCCATCAAGGATTAATGTTTTGAGGAGAATGATAAGGTAACAACTGGGTCAGAGAAAATAAAGAGAATGCCATTCCTTAACTATATTTCAAATCACCCTTACCACCCCCTCAACATTCTCTCCCCAATCAGAAGAATATAAGCACCAAATAACATACAGTATCTTAAACTTGGGACATCAGTTGTAAGATTTTAATAAACAACAAAACAGCCACTTAGCCCTCTTCTAAGTCAGAGCTCTCTGGAACAGTCCCTTTTGGTGGCTTGGCCTGAAATTCTGCTTCGGTCTTCTTGACCCACCGACCAGCATCCCTGAGATCCGTAAATTGCCAAGTCTTCCCTCTGCAGGCAACTTGAAGACATGCAGGCATTAAAAAAGAATGTGCTATCCCCAGATGTCAAAGATTCTGTCTCACCGCATCAAACTGCGGCATGCACGAGTCTGAAATGAGAGATCAGGAATAATTTTATGTCCTGTCCATGGACACTCAGTGAGTAGGCCACCTGTACTGCAGTAATCAACACATCTCAAATCTCTGGCCCCACTGTTTTCAGGAGTAAGGTCCGCAGTTGGTTAGGGCTGTTAGGCCGCACTCTGGGAGTGACTTGATATGCTTGCCACAGCTCAGCCCATTCAAACTGATCAGGAAGGTGGAGATTCTCCTCTAGCCAGATCCATAAGAAAGTAAGAAGATTCACTCCCTTAGCACCCTCTGGAAGACCTATCAAGCAGACATTTCCCACCCGCATAGCACTTTCCACCGCTTCTAGTCTGCCCTTCAGTTGTTGGTTCTCTTTAGCGACTAGGGCAGTGGTAGTTTGTGCTGAGAGGGATCATTTGTCTGCTTCAGCAACAGAGCAGGTTAATGCTGTAACAGATGCATCGTGGGCTTCTAGCTTCTTTAGCATTTTTTCAATTTTAGTATCCATGGTTCTCACTGAATCCAAAATAGCTTGCCATGGTGGTTCTTTAGAGGTCGATAATGTGGGCTGACTGCGTGACTTCAGTCCCCCGCTCGACTGGTTGTGTGGTGCAGCAGGCCACTGAGCTCTGGAGGCTTGTGGCTGCATGTTCTTGGTGCACCCCATGGCAAATTTGGTATAGTTGGAAAGCCAAGAAATTAAAGAATTTGCAGAGCCCACTTATTGTGCAATACAGAGCCTTTAAAAGTATTTTAGTGGCAAAAATGGAGTAAAGCAGTGCAGAGCAGTTAAGGAAATGCCCTGTCTGGAAGCTGGCTCTCTGGCACCCCCCAGACAGATGTTTCTAAACTAACATAATACCATCTTATTTTTAAGTAATAAATGATTGTTACTACAATCTAAGTTGTTTGCTAGTACATTATAACATCTGGTCAGCAAATATAATTCAGGCAACTGACAAGATACTATGGTATGAAGTTAATAATCTGAAAATATTTAAAACCAAGGAACGGAAAAACAATAAAGGGGGTACTATAGTTAGTAAAACCACAAGGAGCAATTCAATTCATCCACCTTTTCTCTAGTATTCCCCAGGTTGTCCATGAAGGTCTGGCTTAGAGTAAGAGTTTTTCTAGGACCAGAAAAAATCATAAACTTGGCCTTCTTAGTGTTGAGGACCATGTCTTTGGCAGAAAACCATGAGTGTAATTTGCTGAAATCAGCTTGTAGATTTGTGAACATTGTGTCCAGGTTGTTGTTGCTGCTGTAGAGGATAGCATTGTCTGCATATAGAGTGGAGTGGCAGATCTCTGGAAGCTTATTTATAAAAAGGGAGAAGGCATAGGCAAGGCAAATTTTATTTTTCTAGGCACCCAATCTCGGAGGCTCTGGGCGCCTTACAGTAAAAACACTCTATCAATAAAATTTTATATCAAATAGAATTATAATAATAATAAAAAGGTAAAAAATAAAACAACATATAATGAATATATTATGTGGGACACAAAGATCTCTAAAATAACTAGTCAGAAGTGGGAATCAAGAGGCGGGACTCCCGAAATAGCTAGTATACTTGTGTAACCCCCTTGCAAATGAGGGTCCCTAAAAGTTTCTTTGGAGCTCATTTAAATGCTCCCTGCCTGGCTGGTGTTCGTCGTTTAAGCCATCTTAGATGGGTAGCCAGTGAGTGCCTTTAGGGCCTCCGTATACTGTCTCTTTAAGGGCTGCTTTGGTTTGCAGTCATGATTAACCAGGGAGGGGGTTTGAGTGTTGCCATGCTCGGATCCCGCCCGGGCTGCAGAGTAAGCGCTCCCTTCTGCTATCGCTAGTGGTGCAGGGGGAGCCCTGAAAAGGGGATGTAATTAATGTGGGAAATAACAGTTAATAATAATGGAAATGTAGTTGTTCTAACCTGCTTTGCTTTGCAGTGCAGATGGTTTCGATAGCCTCCTCCATCTTGGTCCAGAACTATTGAATTGGACCAATCAGTGCCTTGGGACCCCACAGAGTTGGCTGACCAATGGAGGAGCTGTTTGTATTGGAGAAAGGTATTATGGGCTATGGCACTTTTTCGCACCACTAAGGGCTGAAGGAAGTGACTGGCAGGCTCAGCCAGCCAATTAACTCGGGTTGCGCCCGAATTGAGAGGACTGCTCCAAGCTGTGAGGATTGAGATGCATTGTGGCTGAGGTGAGGAGAGGAGCTCTGTGCCTCTGCGCTGTGGAAGTGTTCACGTGGGAAGCGCGGAAAGGCCTGAAGCGGCCGTTTTGCCTGTGAGAGGATTCGGATTAAATCCGTTGGCGTGCGGTCAGAGGAGGCTGTGTCCTGCGCAGCTACCCACCAGGCTCGACCTGTTTGGAGGACCAGAGAATCTGTTAAATAGTGCTCGGTCCACGGGAGGAGTGAACAAAGCTGCCATTTGCAGTGCTTCAGGACTGTGAAATCTAGAGAGCCTAGTAGCAGCTGCCTGGTGTGGTACCCCTCTGCTATTGCTGTTGGAGTTTGCCATATAAATGTGTGAGGAGGCTCGTGGAGTTCAGGCTCAGCCCTGCTGGTGTTGAAGGACTCTGTCTTGTCTGGAGGTTGTGAGTACTGAATCAGGGTAGCTCCCTGCTAAATGTGCAACAGTGGTTTCAAATGGCATTGCTATACTGCTGTCTGTTCAATTAAACTTTCTTTCTTCTCTGTGTGAAGGCCCCCTACCAGCTGCCACGGTTTGGACTAGCCGTTAGGGCTTGGGTACCCAGGGACAGTAAATCGTAGGGTTAGGCCTGTGCACAGAGCCCTAGGTATATAGGAATAGTGTAAGCCAATTAACCTGATTCCTCCCCCTTTCCCTTGTTATCTGCCCTTTTAATAAATCAGATTGCTGTGTTATAACTACACCCTGGCTGGTTTGTGCACTTCTGATGAACTGCTGCATAGTGACTGTGATATAATTGTACCTTACTTTACAGGGGGTCTCTGGAGTGAGCTGGAAGATACTATCTGGGGGGTAAGTGTACTGGTGAAAAGAATTGTTGGCACCCAGTGTGAGTCACTAGTGGGACGAAAGGGGGGGTTGCAGTAGCCCAGAGGGCTGTAACCGAGGTAGTCCTAATTGTACTAACCCCGACCTCTGGGTGGAGGCACCCGTCCACAGATCTGGGCCCCTCACCCTGCCTCAGTGGGGGCAGACAGGGGTAGTAGCCCTAAGGGTAGCGCCCCCTGGGGGTTACACTTGGTCCAGGAAGGTTTGACTAAACAGAAGGGCCTTGAGGTGGGTCTTAAAAACTTCAACTGAAGGGGCCTCCCAAACAGATAGAGGGAGTGAATTCCATAGGATGGAGCTGGAGACGATAAATGCTCTGTTGCCAGCAGTTTTCAACCTCATCCAGGGAATCGCCAGGTGGCCCCTAGAGGAGGACTGGAGGGAGCGGACCAAGACAGCAGGTGTAAGGAGGTCTGAAAGACACCCATGGCCCAACCTGTGTAGGGCCTTATAGGTGAGCAAGCCCACCTTGAAGAGTATCCTCCACCGCACCGGCAGCCAGTGTAGTGCATGCAGCACCATGGTTATGTGGCAGAAATTTGACTCTCCAGTCAGCAGCCTGGCAGCTGCATTCTGTACCAGCTGAAGCCAGCAGAGGTCACCCCCCCAAACCCCAAGGAAGAGTGCATTACATTAGTCAAGTCTGGACATCACAAAGGCATGCACTAAGGTGGGGAGGTCCATGGACAGAACTAGGGGCTTGACCCTGGAAATGTTCCTGAGAAGGTAAGTAAGGTAACCAGCAGGGTGCCACGGGGGTCAATACTGGGACCAGACCTCTTCAATGTCTTTATTAGCAACATTACAGAGCGGCTGGAAGTAAAAGTATGCCTGTTCGCTGATGACACAAAAATCTGCAAAAAAGTGAACACACTGGGGGGAGGGTGGGGTGAAGAAAATGAAGGAAGATCTAAAAAACTAGTAGACTGATCAGGGTTTGACAACTGAGGCTTCAGCACCAAAATGTAAAATTATGCACATGGGGCACAGAAACCCAAGGTGAACGTATCATTCAGGGGAAGGGGGGGTGTTAACAACAACTAAACAGGAAAGGGATCTGGGGGTCATCATACCTAATAACCTGAAGGTGGCAAAGCAGTGTGATAAGGCACTAGGAAAGGCTAGTAGGATGGTGGGGTGCATAGAAGGAGTATCACCAGCAGAAAAAGGGAAACAGTGTTACCCATATATAAATCAATGGTGAGGCCACACCTGCAGTACTGTATCCAGTTCTGGAGGCCCCATCTCAGGAAGGACATAGATCGGGTGGAGGCGGTACAGAGAAGGGCAACCAAAATGGTGCATGACCTGCATCAGAAGCTCTGTGAGGAAAGACTCTGGGAATTCAATACTTACTCACTGGAGGAAAGGAGAGAAAGGAGAGACATTATAAAAACATTCAAATACCTCAAGGGTATCAATAAGGTACAGGAGGGTGACATATTGCACAGAAAGAGATACTGAAGGACAAGGGGGCATGATATTAAGCTGGAAAGGGGAAACTTAGAGTGGATGTGAGGAAATATTTCTTCACATAAATGGTGGTGGACGCCTGGAACAGCCTCCCAGCAGAGATGGTGGGTACCGAAATGATAACAGGTTTCAAACATGCATGGGATAGACACAGGGGGAACTTAGTAACAGGGCTGGGGAGGGTAAGGCTGGAGATCAATTAAGGTCTATGGTAGCAAAATAGGTAGGGACTTTAGGGCAGACTAGGTGGACCAAGAGATCCTTTTCTGCCAACAACTTCTGTGTTTCTGTATGAGTTGGGAAAGGCTATTTGTTGCTGTGCTGACATTAAAGGTTGCTTTATGACCTGATTCCATTTATCCAGTACCTTTAGTGGGGTGGGGGGTTCTTGTAGGTGGATCTGGGTAGAATAGAGCTGGGAGATGAGATGGGGCATTGGGTTTCCCAGCAAAGCTGCAATTATTAGGAGGATCAGAGGGTTTCTAGAATCTAGAGATGGGTCTCTGAGGATCCACCTAAGAATATATGTGCTGTCTGGAATGTACCAGAAAATATCAGTCTGTGATAAACCAACATTATCTTTTAATGCTTAAAATGTTTACATATCTGTGCCCTGCAGGAGCTGATAGGGATACCAAAGGCCTCAGAGGTGCCATACCTTATAACCTGAGACCATCCTGACAGGTGCAAAATCTCTGTGTAGTTTGACAGGCAGCAACCACGTCAGCTGCTCTTTGAGGTTTGCTCAGGTAATCCGTCTTTTCCAAACTCTAAACAAGACAGTGACAAAGGGGGAGGCACCCTCCACAGACATAAAGATCTGGTGCCAGTCCAGAAAATTTTGTTCCGGGGGATGAGGCAGTGAAGCCCTTTCAAGTTGTAACCACTGCTGCACCAGTGTATTCTGAAGCCAGCACAGGACTAGCAGGATCTGTGCAGCCTCATAGCATAGGAGGAGATTGGGGAGCGCAATTCCTTTCTGGTCTCTGGGCCTACAAACGGTTATATAATTGACCCAGGGAGTGTGACCCAGCACTACAAATCTAGAGTGCATCTTGAACCACTGTGCCAAATGCTTATTATCTATAGGAAGAGCCAACGATTGGAATAGGTACAAGAATTTAGGTATCACCATCATTTTAATGATTTCCGCCCTCCTCGCCAAGGAAACGGGCATCACTGACCATTTATCTAAGTCAGTTTGAAGCTGTGCCTGCAGGGGAGTGAAGTAGACCACAAATAGTTGTGAGGCTATGCTAGTTAGGTTGACTCTCAAGTATTTCACACATTAGAGACCCTATCTGAAAGGGTATTGGGCCGTCAGCTCCTCAGAGGGAACAAAATTAACTGCTAGGGCCTCAGCCTTTTTTCATTCAGCTTATACCCCAAAAAGGAGCCAAATAAACACAGAGGGGACCAGACAGCTGGCAAATCTGAATCTGGTGCAGAGAGGTACAACATAACATCAGCCGCATAAAGAGTGATATGATGTAATGCACTATCCTGTGTCTGGTATCTCCAAATACCATTCTGTTGCCTAATGGCTTGTGCCAGCAGCTCAATGTAGATGGCAAAGAGGAGGGGCAACAGGGGACATCCCTGCCTTGTGTGTCTCTACAATTCAAACTAAGAAGAAAGGTGGTCAATAGCATGCACTTGAACCTGTGGATCACTATAAATCTAGAACAGTAAGTCTATGAAGGGAATGAAACCGAAGCGCTGCAGTGTGGCATGGAGAAAGGTCCAAGACACACAATTGAATACTTTCTACACATCAAGACTGAGGTCATGGAGGGGAAGTCGGTCAAGGCTGCATGGTGGAAAATAGAATTGGAGCAATTCATGCTGTGAATTGTTTGGCGTGACCTCATATATCCAGTGTGATCTGGGTGGATCAGTCAGCATAGGAGAGCATTTAGTCTTTTCACCAGAATAGACATAAAGACCTTGTAATCAGAATTTAACATTGAGATTGGACTGCATGACTTGCAGCATTCTGGGGTTTTGCCTAGATTAGGGATTACAGAGATCACAGCATAGCTCCAAGATGGGGCGAGGGGGCCTCATCATCCAAGAGAGAGTTAGCAACATTGAGAAAGAGAGAGGAAAGATCTGAAAAATTTCTTGAGAAATTCCAACAGGTGGCCATCGGACCTGTGCACTTCTCAGATTTCATATGCCTGATGGCCTCTTGTACATCTTGCTCCAGGATGGGGTTACCAAGGCTTCCATGGCACCCTTTTGCAGCTGGGATAGGTGCACTTCTGTTACAAATGATTGCAGCATGGTCTTATCAGGTGCCTCCTCTGTAGCTTACAATTTTTGAAAATAGGCTGAAAATGCTTCATCAATTGGGCATACCTACCTAGTGAGCTGACAGGTAACAGGGTGCTACACTTTGGTGATGGTGGCTCTTTGGTGGAAGCCCCTAATCCTGTGAGCTAGAAGCCTTGCCGTTCTTGGACCTCCATTGAAATTTTTTTGCCCAAGGTATCTCAGGGCTTTTTATGTTTGCTTGCACGTATGTGCAAGAAACATAGTGCCATCATCTGAGTTTTTCAGAGGTGTGTCAGCATCTTCCAATTCAGTCAGTGTGTTTGCAGGTGTGGTCACAGTTCTCCAATCACTGCTGGAGCTGTCTATGACAGTAGTTGAAAATGCAGTGGCATACAGTTGAAAGAGGGAGCTACGCTTCAGTGAGCAGCTCCCCCACCCCACACACACACACAGATCAACTGTGTTGGTTACCTGATAGATTGCTGTAGTCTTGTCTAGCTTAGAGACAAGCCACACATCATTACTTTAATAAACTGTTCCCTGCCACAGCAGGACCGCCAAAATGTGTGTCTAACAGTCCTTACTCACATCAGCTCTCCAAAGCACACCTTCATGGACTCCGTGGGTTCTAATCCTCCAGAAAAAAAATACCTCAGCATTTGATGAGAAAACACAGACTTCGTTGTATGTGTAATTCCAAGCTTTTTCTCTTACTAGACTCTGGCAATGTGAACTCCCCGCTGCTAAAACCTATGCAAACGAACGTGAGTGTACTGTACTACCTGCAGCTGAAGCAAAGAACAGCCAGAATGCACAAAAGGAGAACATACTGCTATGCATTTCAGCAGCAGCCAGTGGGGGAGGTTTTCATGACTAAAGCACTTTAATGCGCCTTTTAGTGCTGTCATATACACACCCCTGTGTGGTAATTCACTAAACTGCACACACAGTCTGGTAATGCAGCTTCAAAATATTTTTTTTTTTCTCTGAATTGCCATGAGCTGGCATTTTTATGTGACTGCAGAAACAAGATGCTGTATGTCAGTCATGTGTCTGCATTCCCACACTCATCCCCCTCACAACTCTCAAACAAAGCCAATGGTGCTTACTGAATTGAGAAGAGTTACATGGATTTTAGAAATTCTGCCAGATACACTGCACATTGCCTCATCCACTCTCTTTGTTTCAACCCTGCAGCCCCACTTCTCTTGGGCAAAGCATGAAGGCTAGTTCACACTAGCACATTCAGATACTTAATAATTCACACTTCCTTTCAAATCAGGGAAAGGCATGTTGTTGGTCTATTACACTATGAAAACAAGCATTTGTCAATGCCGAACGTTCACTTGCAGGTATTTGCAGTGGTATTTGGCACTTGGACATGGCTTAAAAAAATCAGTGGCAAAGAAGTACAAGCATTTGTCAATGCCGAATGTTGCTTGCTTCTATGTGCTGTTTAGGTATTTGGAAGTCATTGGAGTGCAAATATTGAAAATTCGCGAACTTAGGAGCATGCGCAGGAACTGCACAATGCACACTCATAAAACAGTAATTTTTAGGAATTTTTTCACCAATTTTTTAACATAGCCATTTTAAGACCTCTGCTCATGAACAGTGTCACTGTGATTTTCTTAATGTGCCCCATACATTGAGTTCGCACACCAACTGCACCATTGTGTGCTACATGGTCGGAAACACATTTTGGGCAGGATGTGAAAAATGACAGCTGTACTGCTCATAAGGAGGTGTGTAAAATGGCAATGTTGAAAATCTGAAGTGGAAATATTGAAAATTCATAAACTTATGGCGTCTGCGTAGGAACAACGCGCTCATCAAAACAGTCATTTTAGGAATTTTTCACCAAATTTTCAACATAGCCATTTTAAGACCTCTGCTAATGAACAGTGTCACTGTGATTTTCTTAATGTGTCCCATACATTGATTTCGCACACCGACTGCACCATTGTGCGCTACATGGGCGGAAACACATTTTGGGCAGGATGTGAAAAATGACAGCTATTCTGCTCATAAGGAGGTGTGGTAAAATTGCAATGTTGAAAATTTGGAGTGAAAATATTGAAAATTCACAAACTTACAAGCGTGCATAGGAACTGCGCAACGCAGGCTTGTAAAACAGTAATTTTTAGGAATTTTTTCACCAAATTTTCAACATAGCCATTTTAAGACCTCTGCTCATGAACAGTGTCACTGTGATTTTCTTAATGTGTCCCATACATTGATTTTGCACACTGACTGCGCCATTGTGCACTACATGGGCAGAAACACGTTTTGGGTGAGATGTGAAAAATGACAGCTGTACTACTCATAAGGAGGTGTAATAAAATGGCAATGTTGAAAATCTGGAGTGAAAATATTGAAAATTCATGAACTTACGAGCCTGCGTAGGAACTGCACAATGCACGCTGGTAAAACGGTCATTTTTAGGAATTTTTCCACCAAATTTTCAAAATAGGCTTTTTGAGAGCCCACTTTATGAACGCTGGCACTGTTGTTTCATTAATCAGGCCCAAAAGGTGATTTTGCACAGTGACTTCGAAATCACCCTTCGGGCCCGAATAACGCCATGACGGTGACAGAATTCATGAGAAGGGGTCCCAAAAACCCCATGTTGAAAATTTGGTGCAAAAATTCCAACAAATGCCTAAGATATGCAACAAAGTTGAAAAAAAAACATCTAGCCCATTATACAGTTTACCGGCATTTCCTCAGTTCGCGGTCGGCTTTGAAGAGTGCAGACGTGTTCCCAGTCCAGCTGGCGATCGTCACAACAGCTTTGGAGTGTGTAAGTACAGGTGAGGGGGGGTGTGAGGAGGCAGGTACAGTGGGTGGTGCGGGTTGTGGAGGAGGGCGGAGAGACTGCGTGAGACCATTTTAATTTACAGGTTTTCTTTTTCTATAATTGACGATGCGGGACATTTGCCATGCTGGGGTGGGCTCCCAGCATGGCAGAAGGATGGCTGGACGTGGAGCTGATGGGGATTGGCACCCCATCAGCAGAGGACGCTGGACATTTGCCACGCTGGGTGGGCTCCCAGTGGCAGCAGAGAAAGCTGTTTGGGGGAGGTGAGCCGGACGGGATTTGGCACCGCCGGCAGACACAATGTAGGATGTCGCCACACTGGGGTGGGCCCCAGTGTGGCAGCAAAGATTTGGGGTGACACGCTGCAAGCACACAGCGGTGGTTTTTGAAGAGAAGACCACTGCTGTCATACACAGCACCGCAGCGATTGGTGCAGGACCGCCATGCCTGCTCAACAGAGCAGGGGACTGCACAGGGCAGGCACACCTCCAAAGTGTCCCATTCTCCCAAGAGGTTCCTTGCGCATGCACGCAAGTGAACGTAAAACCAAAAAACAAATGATGGACTATAGGGGACACAGTAGCAGTTCTATCACATTGATTTTGCATTTTCCTGTAACTCTAGTGCAAATTTTCCTCCCCCCGTACATTTCATTATTTCGCATGAAGCAGAATTGCTCTGATACCCCTGAAGCAAATGATTATTTACCCTTTAATGGACCAACATAGATGTAACAACAAGAACAAAGTGCTCTAGCTTTCGGACAAACCAGTCCTTCTTCAGAAGCTCATGGCAGTTGTTTAGAAAATACAATACTTATAACAGCTAGATAATGCAGAGAAAAACAGAAAAAAATCCCCATTGGTTTAAAATACTCATTAATAAAAAAAACAAACAAAAAAACAAGATGATGTCAGAGAAGTTTAACAGTACTATACTGCCTTCAGCCAGAAGCACCCTTGGGTTAAACGTGCTTGGTGGAACACACATACAAAGAATCCTACTGCATATAAATTTAATTGACATAAGATAACACTGCTGAAGCAGATAACTCCTAAATCAAGCTGTGAGTGTCACAGTTAGTATAAGGATGTGATTACTGAAAGGCAACCCCCACCCAGATTAAAGACAAACTAAGATTGTTATAGGGCTCATGAAGTTTCAATGTCTGCATTATAGACAAGAATTTACCTGTAAAGTTGTCTTAAAGACATAAGTGCACACTGTGTGATGTGTAAACCTAACTGACCTGTCACCCAGCTGTACTCTCCAGCTGGATATAAGGCCCAAGAAATTTCAAAACCTCAGGACTATATAAATGATAATTTAAATATAAATTGATAATATTAGTGTCAAACAAAAACTCTAGTCGAGGAACCTCAAGGAATTAAGACCACATAGCCTGATATGTACTGATGTCATATACACTGAGAATGTAACAACTTGATGTACCACAACTGTCTAAGGAATCTGAAAAAGAGATAAAAATTTTATTTCTCTCCTCCTCTTCATACAAACAATACATCCTAACCCACCCCACATCACCATAATGTGGGTGGGGGAGATACATAGCTTTAAGGAGATGTTGTCTCTCTCTCACTCTCTCACACCCCTTTTTCCCTTCTCTCTCTCTCTCTCCCTCTCTCTCTCCCACAGACACACACACACACACGCACACACACACTCACTCTCTCCTAGTGAACCTATATTCACTTCAGTCACTGCAATTGTTCCCCAAAGGAATTCAACTTGTCATGAAATCCTGAGTAAAAGGGCTTATGTCTGATGCCCCTGTAACCAATGCAAGTCAATGTGAACAATTTCCCTGTAAATGACTCCCTATAGATCTGGGAGCCCTGCTGTATGTAGTCTGCCAGGGTCTTACAATATAATTCTTATTTTAATGCAGTGCATTCAAAAAAATTATACTGAAGCAAATGGTCTGTTGCCTTTTGCTGAACCTACATACATAGATGTTACAAAAAGAACAAAGTGTCTAAGTGTTGGGCCCAACAAGGTCTTCTTCTGAAGCTTACATGAGTAAACTTACAAGGGATTTTCTAGCCTGTGTGACAATGGTATCAACTATGCCACTGAACTTGAAAAACAGCAATTAAATAACTTAGGATAATGCAGGATATATAAATGAAATCAAGCAGCATGTGAAGGCATTGTTGTCATGTCAAAAGACAGCAACAGTACAGCAGCTACCTGAATTCAACTGCTTTTAATTGCTGTTTAAAAGGGGATTTTTTAAATATCCTGTAAATAGTTTCACAATAATTCCCTCATACCTTTTTACCAAGTGTCTGCTCTACATAATTCAATGGTTGGCAGCTCCTCCACAGCACACAAATGAACACAGACTATTTTAGTTGTCATTTTCCATATCTCGCCCAAAATGTGTTTCCGCGCATGTAGCGCACAATGGCGCAGTTGGTGTGCAAAATCAATGTTTGGGACAGATTAAGAAAATCACAGTGACACTGTTCATGAGCAGAGGTCTTAAAATGGCTATGTTAAAAATTTGGTGACAAAAGTTCATAAATGACCGTGACATGCTTAGCATTGGCAGTTTCCACGCACCTCATAAGTTCATGAATTTGTAATATTTTCAGTCCAGATTTCCACCACTGGCATTTTTCCAATTTCCCTTATGAACAGTACAGCTGTCATTTTTCACACCATGGCCAAATTGTGTTTTCACACTTCCAGCGAAGAAATGCATGGTCACTGTGGGAAATCACTGTTTGGGACAGATTAAGAAAATCACCATGACACTGTTCATGAGTGGAGGCCCAAAATGCCTGTGTTAACAATCTGCTGTACAAAATCCCCAAACTAATTACATTACGGGTGTGCATTGTGCAGTTTCTATGCTCACTCATGACTTCACCAGTTTTTCTGATATTTTCACTCCAGATTTTCAATATTGCCATTGTTTTACACCTCCTCATGAACAGTACAGCTGTCATTTTTCACATCCTGTTCGAAATGTGTTTTCACAACTGTGGCGCCAAATGGCGTAGTCACTGTGCAAAATCAGCTTTCAGCTAACAAACTGATATTGCCACTGTTCATAAGGTGGGGGTCACAAAAAAACAATGTTGAAAATTTGGAGCGAAAATACCAATGAACGTCTGAGGCATTCCCTGTAGAGACTGACAGGCCTCAGGGGTGTGACTTGGGATTGTTGCCTGTAATGCTCATACCATTCCACCCCCACCCACACCCTGCAGCCAGTGAGAGGCATCGAGTTATGCCTTAGACTCTTCAGCCTCAAAGTTCACCCCATTCTCCTATACTGCACCCATCTCACCATATTTCCTAATAGAATAGGGTCAACATAAGGGCCAAAGACCCCAAGGCACATTGTGACACCTGTCGGTGTCTGCAGGGTAGGGTGTGGTGAAATGCCATAGCCGTTATGCCTGACGACCCAAAGGCACACCCCAATGCCTGTCACTCTCTGCAGGGTGGTGGTGGGGTTGGCTTCAGTTCAATACTTCACTGCCATTCCTATTATGCAGCTCTGTAACTCCTACACTACCAGTGCCGATGCCAGCAAGCAAACATTCAGCATTGACAAATGCTTGTTCTGTTTGGTGCAGGGTGACATCATCAAGTTGCTTTTTAACTTGCATAAGTACACGTGTATGGAGGGGTCTGCAAGTGTTCCCTGCTGATGTTGCTGTTGCAGAAAGTTTAGGGTGCCTAGTAAGCCTGCCTTATGAGTTCTATGTTCTTTTTCATTTTGAACAGTATAGCTGATAATGTAGTCTCATAGGACCACTTTCAAATTGTCCCTCACTGGTGCCAGGTTGACCATGGGATGCTCATTATTTGAAATTATTTCTTTGATTTGTTTGTGAACCAAGTTGAGAATATTTTCATCTTTCAAATAGACTGTATCTAGATGCCATGTAGTTGCCATGAGGAAATGCCCCCAATCCACTTCTGCGACGATAGGCGCATGGTCGGTGTAAGAAATGGGGCCCATATAACAGGACAAAATGTGGTGCAGGTTCTTGTGGTGTGTAAGAATGTAGTCAATACAACTATACATTTGATGTGGGTGAGAGAAAAGAGAGCTACACTGATGAATATGCAGTTTTCTCTATATGGCCTCCCAACCCAGACAGGAGGCCATTCAGTGAAAATGTTTTGAGTTGTAGGAAATCTGGAAGTATGGGATATCATGGAGTCATGAGCCAAATCCAATAGAAGGCTGCAGGCTCTCTGTACAAAAAGAAACCCCCTTTGATTATCTAATATCAGGTTCATCAGCCCCCTTGATGAAGTGAGTGTGTGAACTAGGGGTGAGGTACCAAGTGGCTAATGTCAGTGAGGAATACTCTATCTCTCCCTGGACCACCACACAATAGCATTCCCCATCCTTACCTTTGTTTCTTGGAAAAACAAGTGCTTAGCTATAATGTTTGTGACCCCTCTCCGTTTTCCCGGTTCATATGTGGAGGAATAATCTGCAGAGTAACCAAACCAAACCTAATTTAGCACTCTCCGGCTGGGTGAGGCGTGTTTCTTGCATACATACTATATCTGGTTTATCTTTACATACAAAGGAGAACACCTTTGCCCAGTTCACCAGGTTGTGAACACCATTAACATTTACAGAGTATAATTCAAGTTTTTGCCTAGCCATCATGAATTCGGAAATTACGTCGCTGGTGTGAATGCTTCCTCCATACAGATACAAACTGTGTAATAACTGAAAAGCTGCCTAGAAAATGTTTCTATACTCCACGGTATTTTCTACATATGTAGTATGTATGTATCTATGTTTTTATGCTGATATCATCCAACTTGTGTGTTGTACAATTTCTGGTGCTTTTGTCATTGTTTTTCTCTGTACATTGTAAAAATCTACCATTGTACCCTCCCGGGTCATGCCTGAAAATAGGCAAATGTATGCCTAGTGCACCTTACCCGGTCAACAAAAACTAAATAAAATAAAAAAATACCTGAGTCATCAGACTATAACATTTAAACACAAGAACAATAATCTTTCACCTAAAACTATGCACATAGGGCTAAGGCAGTCCTGGGCTTCCAAGGTAGGGGAGCCTCCCTTGGGGGGGCACCCTCTGGCTCGAGGGTGAGAACAGCTGCAAACACTCCTCAGAGCCTGGAGGAAATGATGGTCTGGGCCTTTGCCCTCCTAGGAGTATAGACTCCAAAATTAAGTAAGGGAGGAAGGTAGATGGAGGTAGATGGAAGTGGGATACTAAACCAAGGGAGAACTAAGGGGAAGGGGAATTTCAGTTCACAGGTAGGGCAAAAAAAGTGGGAGAGTAGGGTGCCTCTTGTGTTAGGCATATGGAAAAGTAGATGTTTGGGGGGTAAAGATGTCTGCAGCCGGGTTGCAGCTGGTGGGGGACCTAGTCCTGCAGACTAAGAGCATCCAGTCATGGGCAGCTATGATATGCCTTTTGTTGTTGACAGGCAGAGAATAAATTCCTCAAGGCATCCACCTTGCATACCAGCACAATATACCATCGGGGGAGTCTGGATGCTCCATCTGACAGGTCCTGCAGGAGTGGGTAATGAAAGAGGTGCAAGAAGATGAATTACAGTCAAAATAAGAAGTTCTAATAAAAACGCATATGTTCATAGCCCCCTTTTGATGTATGAGGCAGGCCCAGGATTGTTTTTTTGTGTAAAGTTGCAGCGAACAACAAAGATAGTTCTCATAGTGAGTTTCTCAGGTCTGAGAAGCATTCTAAGTAGCAGGTCAGAGAGTCCATTTAGTGAAGAAGCCTGTTTGAAAGGAGTGTAACCATCCCATTTCTCAAAATGCTACAATCTACCTGTCCACAGCAGATAATGGGCCAGTCCAGTGACATGTGCTGCACTCCAGAAGGTGGGTATCACTGTGTGTGGGGCACTGAGGGGACTCTAGCCCTGTAGCTTAGCTGCTGATTTAATAGAAGAATTTAGTACAGTGTGCCTCTGTGGCGATATCACCTCACTAGTGGGGAGGATAACCCTATAGGCCAAGAAGTAGATGATTAATGTGCAGTAGAGAAACCACTGGCATCTGCTATCAGAGCTCAGCCCTGGGTTCTGTTCAGGCCCCACTGGTCCTGGATTGCTCTCTTTAATTTCAAAAAGGCCCCAAGTTAACAGGAAAATACCACATGGGGACGTATAAGAAAACACCCAAATGTGGGCTGGGCTGTCTCAGCCATGGGTCAGAGACTCACTGACACTACGGTTGCACTCCAGTTATTAGCAGAAAGGAACAGACATCCACAGGCAAAATTCTAATAAGTATTTATTCAGCCTCCAACAACCTCCAACAGCAGATTACAGCTAAAACAAAGCTCCAGTGCTTCGGTCCACTGATCTTCCTCAGGGGTCAAAGACTCACTCTGGACCAGCAGGAATCAGAGGCATGGCTTATTTCAAAGTCTCCATTCAGGCAGTGCCCCATAAACAGAAAATATCCTTCATTCAATGCAGGAAGGGGCAGGATGCCTCAGCGGGCCTGCTCAACGCATTGAGTCAGCCCGCTTTCTTTTGCCAGAATCAAGTGAGTTTCAACTCATGCACTGATACATGCAATGTTAACCAGGCTTGCTCCTAGCTGTCTGTTGCTCAACTTCTCCCTTGCTCCCCCCTGGCAATGCCAAGGACAATCAGACAGCAGAGGCAGGTTAGGCTGTATGTTTAAGCCAAATTCCCTCAATTAATGTGTTGCAGTGCGCCTCCCCCCCACACACACACACACATATCACCCACAGAACCCCCTGAGCTACTGCATATTCCTCATGTCCCAAGAGAAACTGTTGAATGTGTTACTTGTTGTTCAAGTTCCTGTGCCCAAGTCTCCAGAGTCATTGATCTGGGTCTGCTGGAGGACATTCAGCTGGGTGATAATTTCCTGTTTGACTTCTGCAGCATGGCAGTGCTTTGAAGATCCCACAGTTTTCCATGATTCTGAGGCAATCTGAGTAGACAGTGTGATAGATGTGTCCCTCTTAAAATGAATTTCTCTGTCCCTCAGTGCTTTCTCTGCTTCCCCTGCAGCCTTATACATTTTTGGCAATCTAGGAAAAACACAGCCAATCTGGCTGGGTGCGGGGTCTGCAATTGAAGCTTATTCTGGCACAGGGCTTGCAGAATTGGAATATATTCTTTTTTGCCCTTTCATTGTGGCCATCAGGTAGCTGTTGTCGAATAAAATGTGGAGATTTTCAAAAAGCATGGTCGTTATCCTCCATGCTCTCACTAATATGTCCTACTTGACTTTATACTTTAAAAATCTCATGATTAACAAGTGTGGGTGGCTCCCGGGGCTAGTGGTTTGGGACTCTGCACTAGGTGGGAGTCTTCAAGTTTGATGGTCATCATGGGATCCAGCTGGATCGCGTCTCTAAAGAACCGGTCAAGAAAACTGTCAATGTCCTGGTTCTCTATACTCTGATGCAGGCCATAGGGCCATATGTTTTTTGTGCCTTGTCCGTGCTCAGCATCTTCCTGTTTTTCCTGCAGTTTCTGGTGGTGCATCTGTGAACTGCAGAACCATGGCTTCCAGGTGGTCCATGCAGCAATCAAGGGAGGAGAGCTGGGCCTCTGTTTCATCAGTCCATTCTTTCAGGGATGTCAGCTCTGCCCCATTCCATCTAGCTTAGCTGTAACCACCACTCAAAAGTCCCAGACCTCCTTTAGGATGATGTCAAGCTTTTTTCCGTTCTTTGTGGAATTTGAAGGGGATGGTCACTCTGGTTTGAGTGAGGTGAGAGATACCAAGGCCTGTGATGCATCCGATTCCTCATGGTCTGCCCTTCATTGGCCACCCTCTGTCGCTCCCCCCCCCCCCCGCAGTTTCTACTTCTCTGCCTTCTTCATGATACAGATACATCCTTCTCAGAATATAAGGCCTCCTTACTGAAATTGGTGTGTTAAGATAGTAATTTCTGGCTGACAACAATGGAGCTCCAAGTTCAGGTGGCCATTGATGTCACCGGAAGTTCGGTAAAGTACAGATTTCTAAGGGTTAGACAGCAAATTCACAGTGATCTAAACATGTTTAATGTTAGTTTGCTGTTTTTTTTTTTTTTACATAATTTAGAGATACAAGGCTGGATTTTTCAGAATGTGGCGCAGGGCTTACACTAAGCCCTGCGCCATGACACTTAGCTTCTGGTGGTATGCTGAGCCCTTTTGCTGCAACTGTGCCTGATTTTAGTAGGTTGGGCACAATTATGAACGTTACCTGATTTATGGCAGCTTGTGCCAAATATCTGGTACAAGCGCCATAGAAAGAGTGCCCAGGATTGCCACAAGCTAGACCAGAAAAAGTTAGTCTATCCTGCAGCAGTTGGTGCTCAGGACAGAAAATACCGATCGCTAGCCAGGAGAATGCCACAAGCCCCATGTGCCATATCTTCGGTGCACTCAGGGCTGCAGTATTCAGGGCCTTTTGAAAATCCGGCCCATATACTCTACTCTGAGCTGTCAGTATCATCAGTTAAATGTTCACAGTCACATCCTTATGGAAAATGAATCCAGTGCCAAAAATGCATTGCAGGTTTGACAGTTAGCTGTCTCTTCAACTGCTGTGTTAGAAGGAATTTGCTCACTGGGCACTGTGTGGGCTCCGGAGGTAGGAGGTCTCTAATCTCTGTCTGAGAAGGTTAAAATTTCACTTATTTGCTTCTTTCTCTTTAGAGAAAGCATTAATTGTTAATCGCCTGAATATTTTGATGGCCTGGTGGTGGTTGAAATTCAGTTGGTAACATGTTGGAGTTGATTAAGCACTGCATACTATTTTTTTCTAGTAGAGTGGTTGGTGCTTCATTTTGAATCAGCTAGTCCAGAATCAGATTTCATGTTGACCATCATACAGTAGTTCGTAGCTTGTTTAGGCCAATATTCATGTTCTGAAACCACAGAGAAGAACCTTTTGCATTGGTATTTGAAGCTACAGTATATAGAAAGGGCCTTTTTTTGATAGCATTTGTGAAGGGTGCTGAGATTTGTACTGTAGATCCTATAAGCCAGAACTGTGTCTCTAGCTAGGTCAGTTTTATTTTGACAGATTCTAAATTTAATGGGCCAGACATCTCAGGGGTTGTCGACTAGTCAAGATTTAGTGTGTACCTCATTATGTTCTATAAAGCTGTTCCCTCTGAGTAGTGCCTTCACCGATGTCTTCGTATAGGAGATCATAATGTATCTTTATTCTCAGGGCAAATTGCAACCTAGCGTTGCAGAAAAGGAAATGAAGGAGGTCATTTGGTGCTGTGAGACTTATAGTGGCAGTAGTATATAACAAGTTAAGGTCTTGTTTAGTCAGCAGCTGAGCTTTTTACAGCCAGCTGCCCATTCTAAGGTTTTTAGCTGTTACTTTTTAATACCAGTGTGCGTTTAGTTTCAATAAAATCTGTTTTAAGGCCTTTAAAAATAGTACGAGGGTATTTGTTATGAACCAAATTCCTGTCTATGCTCACAACTATGCCAGGTATCATTTCTGGTTCATAGTATCATAGTAACATGGTAATGTGTCAGCAGAACAGGACCATCCTGGCCCATCCAATCTGCCTATCTTCATATTCAGAACTATCTTGGCATTTTTGGCAAAAGACAAAATTAGCAATTTTACTGCGAAGGTCCTCCATTGTGACATCAGTAGAATTACTTGGACACCCACTTTCCGTCAGCAACACTTCAAATAGAAGATCACATTCTGTCTTGCAGAAAGTGTTGTGGTTCTCCTGCTCAGTTGCAAAACTTTCCATTCTGAAATGTCTGATGTTTGAAATCAAGCTGCTATGTTCTTTTTTTTTTCTTTTTTTTCTTAGATTCAGCTGTTGCTTTCCTGAAATTTATGGTATGCTGTGCTAAGATGATGAAATGCAAAGGGATGCCAGGGTTGAAGTTTTGGGTGTTATGGGCACTTATGGGCAAATGTGACTCATTTATGTTACTGTACATAGAAATAGTGTAACACTCGCCATTCAGTGGCTTGCAGCTTTCCCCTAGGCAAAGCTTACAGTGGCCCTGAAGTGCAAAACACACACCAAAAATGTTAAATGCAATCAAATATGTAGAGCAGCAACCAAAAGAATGAAATGCTAACAAAAAAATAAAGCAACAAAACCAAATGTGAAGTGCCATGCTACAGAAAACTAAAGTAACAAAACAAGAAGAAATGTAAAGAACTTAAGAGTGATCCAAGCAAAAATGCCAGCACCACTATAAAGTGACAGCAAATAAAAGCACAGCACAACTAAAAAGTGAATGCAAATAAAAAAGAACAGCACAACAAAAGAGTGAATGTGAACAAAAAGCACAACACAGCAAAAAAGTGAATGTGAAAAAAAAGCACAGCACAACAAAAAAGTGAATGCAAATAAAAAAGCACAACACAACAAAAAAGTGAATGCAAACAAAAAAGCACAGCACAGCTAAAAGGTTAACACAAACAAAAAAGCAAAGAACTTGAAATCCAAGAGTTTGTTGGTGCCATAAATAGCTGGCCCAAAAGGGTAGTTGCAAATGAATGCGTCCTGCACCGACCCTTCCCTGGTGTCCATTGGCACCCTTCTCCCTTACCCAATCCCTTGCCAAGGACTTTCTAATAGCAAGAACTCTGTAGTATCCACAATCTCTTCCTGTCCCATGCCAGTCATTCCCTGGTGTCCAGTGGCACCCCCGCTTTCATCACCACAACTCCATGCTAAGCAATTTCTGATGCCCAGTGGCATACTCCTACCACATCTGAATCCTGTATCAACCAGTTCCTTGCATTCAGTAGCACCACATCCCTCTTCCTATTCTCTGCCAAGCATGCCCTCATGTCCTAGTTCTCATCCTTCAGTCTGTTCCATGCTAAGCACACCTTAATGTCTGGTGGCAGCCCCCTCTCTCACCCCATCATGAGTGAAATGGTCCATGGAATCCAGAGACATTGCCTTTGCTCACCCTATCTCTTGCTAAGCACTCCATAGTTTCCATTGCCACCTCCTTCCTCACCCCATCCTGAGCAAAGTGTGACAGGAAGTTCCTACCACTCTTGAGAACCAACCTTTCCTTAAATCTGTTGCAACAGTTCTTCTATTTCTTAGCCTAATCTACTCTTTACAATTTGTAGTCCATAAGGTTGGCCACCTATTGGCACCCCCTTTCCTTTCCTTTCTTGACTATGCTATACTGTCCTCTTTAATTTTCCTTTTCCCTCTCAGGTCCTAGTACAGGAAGGTTATTGTGGTGACCTCCAGATGTATGTAAAACAGGTTGGCCCAGATATTCAAAAGGGTTGCGCCAGTGCAAGTCCGAAAATGCGCCATTCCACGATATTCAGCAGGAGGCAGTTGCGCCACTGAAAACATGCTGAGCAACAGCGCAATGCAAACGAAGGAATGCACAACCAAAGGGGGTGGATCCATGCATAAAGAGTGCAATGCAATATTCAAAGGCTTGCACAATGCGCAACAGTAGAATAGACGGAAGTTGCGCCACAGCGGAAATGAGCCAAAATAAAAAGGCTCAAGGATGAGGCGCAAGAAAGACAGAGAATGATAATGAGGCAGCAACAGAGAGCAGGTCACAGCAGCAACCAGTGCAGGCCAGGGAGTAGGAAGGACAGAATAGTGGCAGCCAAAGGCGTGTGGGGCCACAGAGTTTGGAGGCCAGTAGGTGTACCCGGTGCAGTGGAGGTAGCAGTCAGGACAGCGGGGGGAACACAACAACAACAGCTGGGGGGGGAACACAAGCCAGGGAGATGGACAGTGCCACCTTCCACATGGAAGCTGTAGTGAGTTGGGTGAGAAGGCATGCTGCAGGGGGACGTGGCCATGGAAGGGCCCGTCGGCGGTACGCCCCCAACAGGCAGTACCGTGCCCGCATCAGCTTTGAGCTGTATTCGGATGTCGAGATTGTGGTCCGGTACCACCTGAACAGGGCAATACTGAGGCGGCTCTGTGAGCTGTGCAGTGATGTGATGCAGGCACCCTCATGACGGAGTCATGCTCTGTCAGTGGAGACAAAGGTAACAGCCTGTATGTGCTTGCTCACCACGGGTACCTTCCAGAGGCCAACAGGGGACACCACAGGCATAACACAGTTGGCCACATCACGCATCCTCACCCAATTCCTCAGCGCACTGCTGCCACATGCTGCGGAGTACATCCATTTCCCCAGCACCGCAGCAGAGCGTACAGCAAACATACAGGAGTTCCAAAGGGTAGCACGTATGCCTGGCATGCTAGGGACGATAGACTGCACCCATGTGGCTATTCACTCACCACCTGGCCCCGATGGGGCCGCATATCACAACCGGAAGGGGTACTCCAGTGTCAACTGCCAGGTGGTGTGTGATGCCAGTGGGCACATCATCAATGTCTGTGCCACGCACCCTGGTGGAGCACATGATTCATTCATATGGTACCAGTCTGCACTGTGCCATCAATTTGAGAGTGGGGACATCCCCACAGGACACCTAGTGGGTGAATATGCATGTAGGAGTGACAAAGTTGGGGACGGGTGGGCAAGCCACAGGTGCCATGGGGTTGGCACACAGGGCTAGGGACAATATGGACCTGAACATGACACTAACCTCCACTATCTCCACACAGGTGACAGTGGATACCCACTCCATCCCTGGCTGCTCACACCCTACCGGCACCCCACGACCCCATCGCAGCAACGCTTCAATGAGGCACATGCCGCCACATGCAACATCATTGAGTGGGTGTTTGGGATGCTGAAGGCACGCTTCCGATGCCTACACACCTCTGGCGGTGCCCTACAGTACAGCCCCTCAAAGGCCTGTGGGATATTCCTGGCCTGTTGTATCCTGCACAACATGGCCAAAGACTGTGGGATAGCCATACAGGTCGAGGAGGGGGACAGCGATGGGGACGCCGTCGAAGCTGGTGATGATGGGGATAAGCAGCCCCCCCCAGACGGTGTGACCCCCGACTGATCCGGCAGGCCCAGCTGCACCGGGACACCATCACAGAGGAGCACTTCGCACAACACAGGTAAGTCATGGGGCCATGTGCAACCAACACTGTCTAGGCGCAACCCACATACACACAGGGTAACACACCAGAGGTGCATGACGGCAAGGGGAGTGGAAGAGTACAGGTGCACAAACATACCATCAGGGAGGGGTGAATAGTTACACGCTACATGGACACACACACACACACCCACTCCAGGCACACAGTGCACAGGGGCAGTTGCACAGCAGAGCAGGAACAGACATGCCAAACACTCAGATCCACAGACCGCCCCCACCACCTGTACTGTCCATGAACGTGTGTCAGATGCTGGGCACCCTTGCACCTTGGTGAACAGTACAATGCAGGCATCATCATGCACAGGCACCTGTGGACAGCAGTCAGGTGGGTGTGCAGGTGGTCCATGTGTTGGCGTGTTGGGCAGGGCACCCACCGGTGCACTGCCCACCAAGACACACATTGCACACAGGGCAGCACCAGACAGGGCCCGCACTGGGAGACAGGTCAGTCAGGTGGCACTGAGCCATGGATGCATGGGCAGACCTGCCATGACCCAGCCGCACTGGCAGGCTGAGCATGGGCCACACAGGGTGGCACCGATGGACCACCAGGGGTCACACTGCGCGAGTGTGACCTTGTCTGCACAGGGGTCTGCAGCATGCCGAACATGCCTGCACCAGGGGTGCTCGGATTGCCCACAGCAGAACCCGGCATCGACAGGCTGGGTGTCACACGATGCTGGGAACGTGGAGTGGAGAGTGTACACGTGGGGTGCATGGTACAGGGGCACCTGACTGTGTGCCCAAATGTGGCCACGACAGTGACCAATGCCTGGCTCAGCCTGTCAATGGCTGTGGTCACATCCATCCGCATTTGGACCATCTCTGCCAGGATCAATGCATTGTCCCTGCTGTGCCGCTCCACAGCCACACACAGTGCCTCCATGGACGTTGCAACCCGCATCTGCTGCTGTACTGATGCCCGCAGCAGGTGGGTGTGCTCGTCAAATGGGTCATCTGCCAAATCGGCAACCTGTCCCCCAGGGGATGGAAGACCCTGATGCTCAACACCCCGTGAGGGTGGGTGCTGTTCACCAGGACCAGGTATGAGCAAGTCAACAGGCGGTGTGCATACACCACCGCTGAACCCTGTACCCCCAGACCCGGTGGGTGACTGCCGCTGCTGCCCCTCCGCCTGCTGTGCCCAAGGGACCAGTCCTTCCAATACTGTGTCTGCAACAGTGCCAGGGACCTGCACAGCCACCGATGCTGCCCCACCGGAGCTGACAGGCATAGCCTGGGACTGTGCTGACGTGCTGGCACACACATTGGAACCCTCTAGGTCCATGGGCACGGGCTGTCCTGCTGTGTGTCCATTATGTAACACACACGTGTCACTGCCCATAGCGGCCATTGCATCATCAATGGTGCAGGTTCGTGCCACAACCTCAGCCACAGCGTGCTGGCATGCTTGCATGCCAGACTGCTGGGACACAGGAAGGGCACCCCCCACACCTGACTCACCGACATCGGAGATGGCAGCCAGGCGTGCACACTGGTGCAATGCACGCCGGCTACCAGCAGAGGTGGATGGACCCTCCTCCAACTCTGGCTGCACGTCCACGGTGCACGGGCCCACCACCACTGTCCCCTGCAGGCACACAGGATCTGTAACAGAAAGTGAGAACATGTTAGTGCATAGGATCAACCTTCCCCCCCCCCCACCATGTCATACCGTGCAGTGATGGGCTTCCACCTGTCTGGAAGCCACCTCCTGGAACGCCTCTGATGGCACTGTGCTGCATGGATGCAGCAAGACGGTCCTCCGCCGGGGTCAGCTGCGTCACCTCTGGTTGGCCCCCACCTGTGGCAGCACGTGCCGCCCTGAGTGCTGCCACCTTCTCCTTAATCCGTCTCCTGTCTGTCCCCACCTTCTTCTTACATTCCTGCACGGAGCGCTGGTGGCTTCCGTTCAGGTTTATGGCACAAGCTACCCCTTCCCATGCATGGGCCTGAGGGGTGCCCCACCGTCCACTGAGTAGTGGCTCCTCATCCAGGTAGGCCTCCTAGAGTGCCTCTGTTTCAGCCTTTGTGAAGTTGGGCCTCCTCTTCCGCCCACCATCATCCTCCTCACCCAGTCCTTGCTCGGCCATGTCACGGTCTGTATGGGTGGAAGTGGACACCTGTGACTGTGCAGTTCACAACATTATCCCATGACCATAGTCCATAACATCACACAGCATGCAACCCACCTATCACCTGCAGTAACCGAATATGGCCACTACAGATCACTGTCGCACATTTATAGTGCAATGCATGCAAATTAGGAGTGGAGCAACGTTAATGGGATGCAAATCATTCCGCTGCGCCTTTGAATGGCTGATCAGCTGATTTGCATATGATGGCTGACTGTCGCGCTGTTGTGCTTTGCGCAATACGGTTGAGCCGGCTGAGTCTATGGCGTACTTCTGTAACAGCATAGTACACCACACCGCGCATGCCCAGGTACGTTATGCAGGCGTCTGCCACACTGATTATGTGCCGTGCGCGGTCAGCTATTCAGGACACGGCCACCATTGTGCCAGTGGTGCTATAGCACTGGTCACCACATGGCATTGTGGCACAACTGCGCTATTGTCCACTGTGGCACTGGCACGCAGGTGACCACTTGTGCTGGACATGTAGACATCCGATGGTGCTGTGCGTGGCCTTGCACCAGAGACATGACCTTGTGCCCGACCTTTGCCCCCTTGGCGCTGTACGTCTGGCATGTGTGCAGCTCTATCATGCTGTTTGGTAACAGCGCGATAGGGACCGACGGTGCTGCCTGAACAGCACGATAGGGACAGATGGGGTTGTATTGCGCAACATTTCCACGTGGGGTTACCGCGGTGCGGAGCGCCATATTGCGTACTATCAAGTTGCTGACATGGCACACAGGAGAGCTCCCCAGTGGAGTAGCCTGGAGTTGGCCAACCTAGTGGCCATGGTTGAGTCTCACTATGGGCCACTGTTTGGGGGGGAACCCCTAGACTTGGCCCACACCCAAGTGTGGCAGCAGGTAGCCACTGCACTGGAGCAGGTCACAGGGCAGTGCAGGACAGCAGAGCAGTGCAGGCACCGCTACAGTGACCTGTGCAGGAGGGAGCAGGCACAGCTGGCACTCCTCAGGTCCCATGCCAGGAGGGGCATTGTGCCTAGGTCAGGTGGGTGAGCCATCTATGCACCTGTATTGTCCGCAGGGGTATAACTGTGTATTGGGGCCAGAGCATGGGGGAGGGTTGTTCCATGGTTGGCTGTGTCAGTGTTTGCATGTGTGTGATGCATGGGTCTGGCTGTGTGGGCAGGCACACTCATTGGGGCAGGGGGCTGTCTGCATGTGGATCTCACTAATGTGTTTCTCAACATTTGTTTTCCACAGGCGTGGAGGAGCGGAGGAGGGCCCAGGCTGAGGTGCACAGGGGTGCTGCAGGGGTGGCCGGCAGAGGAGGCGGAAGTATGGGCCCACAACAGCAGCAGCAGCAGCAGTGGCTGGATGAGGGTGAGTGTCATTACATCATGGATGCTATTGTGTGCAATGGGGGGTATAGGGCATGGCCACCATCCATGGACAACACTACCATGCACACCACGTGTGACAGTCAGCACTGTCCAGTGGCACTGCATGTCTGTGAGTGCGTCACTGGTGGTCCATGCATGCACTGGGCACATGGCTGTGGCACTACCTTCCCACCATGTAGACATGTCACTCTACTGCCTTGGTTGTGCTGTGCTGGGCATGGGTGGGGTGTGTGTGTAGTGGCACACATGGCTGTTGCTGCCTGGTTGGGCTTGGCCTGTGCATGGTCACTGTGAGTGTGTGCAGTCCATCACAGGGCGGGCACTGGCTGTATGCCATGCATACTGGGTGGGCTTCAGAGTTGTGTACAGTCCTAGCCATTGATTCTGTTCCCTTGCCCTAGGTGTCTGGGTCCTGCTCAGGATAAAGCAGGCCATCCATCACCTGTTGGAGATATCCCAGGAGTCGATCAGCATCCTCAGGGAGATGAACCGGAGGGGTGTGCAACACTGGAGAGGGACACGGGGTCTGAGCCAGCCTGCAGATCTGCAGCCTGGGGGGCAGTAGCTGCCCCACCACTACACCCTATACCCTTCCCTCACCAAGTTCTTTCACTCCCACCCCACACCACCCTACCTTGTACCTGTCCCCCACCCCTGTATTGTATACATATGTAAATACTGTTATTGTTGTTCCTGTTCTTGTTGTTCTTCTGTTTTTCATTAAATATATATTTCTATTTTGTTATGAATACTGTGGTGGTCTCTGATTTGCAGCTGGCTATAGGTGCTCAGTTGCAGTGGTGTGCATGGCATCTGGTGTGGTGTGGTCCTGGGATTGTGTGTGTGTGTCTGCGTGGGGAGGTGTCCCTGGTGTGGTGGTGGCTGTCAGCCGGTCTGGCCGTGTGCTGCACCACTCCACTGTGGGCTCCTGGTGGGTTTGGCTTGTATGGTTCTGTGGTACACACGGTTGCATTGTGCCAGGTGGGGGGGGGCATGGTGGTTCTGGCAGTGCCAGTCACAGTCACTGCTCATGGGTGGTGTCTTGGGGTTCCCGAGCAAAGTGTGCTGTGCACAGTGGGGGCTGTGGTACACCTGGGTTGTCCGGCCCCTTTGTGTGGCAGTAATTGCTTGCCAGTGGGTGTGCTGGGGTGCCGTGGCCCAGCTGTGATTTGTAGGCTTGTCCCCATGGGCCAGTGGATATTTCATCCCTCCACCGGTGATGCTGTGCTTCAGGTGTGGGGGTGTGTTGTTAGTTCTACACTGTGTTCCTGTGCCCGTCTGTGACATGGGTGGTGGGCCCCTGCCTACCTCCCTGGTTGTGCAGTTCCATTGCTCTGCTGCTGGGGGGCTCCCTGTTTGCGCTATGGATCATCTCGACTGCTCAGCTGGGCTGGCCTTGTTGCGCTATGGTGCGACATATGTGCTCAGCTTCCCCTACCTGGTTGCGCTATGGCGCAGGTTGTGCGATATTCAGACACTGGCTGGTTGCGCAATTTGACTTGCTCCATGTTTGAATATCGCGTCTATTGCGCATGTGCGCAATTGACTTGTGCTTGCTCTTGCTATTGCGCATATTTTGGGCGCAGTTTGAATATCTGGGCCGTTATGTTTATCATTGTTGGATTTAGTATGTAATAGCACTATGTCATAAAATACCTTGATGTACATATCTTATGTTTATGAAACCTGTAAATGTTGAAAATACGATGGCACTAGGTGTTTTTGATAATGGTTAAAAGTACTAGGTGACTATTATAGAAATTAAGTTAGTTGTGCTATTTAAAATGCATGTAAATTGCTGTAAACTGAACAGTCTGAAATGTCCTTGTGATTTGCATATAGCCCATGATGATTTGCATTATGGAAGAATGTATGATGTTGTATTTCTTTGAAACTTGATCTGTTGCCAATGCCCTTTGGGGTAACCCTTTTTTCAGTGATTCTGCATTGAGGTTCTTTGTCTATAACTTGTTTTGTTTTTTTTTCTTTTTGTGCCCCCCTTGCCCAACCAAACAAGGCTCACATAGGGATGGAGGGTTTTCACTAAAAATGTTTAGTTCAGAGATCAGTGTCAATAGGTGCTGGCTAAGTGCAGAGAAAGGATGTTCATAGTCTGTTGCTGCTGCAAACTGATATACGGAAGAAGGAATGTGCCATTGCTGAAACTTATTTCCTGTATCTGGAATAAACATCACACAGAGATTGTGTATTGAACCTGAAGTTCGGTGTCTGGTCCATCTGTTATCCCACAATCCCTCCACAGACTTGGTGTAAAAAGTGAGATAACTTGCTGGAAGCATCTGGACTGGCCAAAGAGGAGTGTTTTCTGGTGGATATTGCCCAGATATCCCAGGTGGACTGATGCACCAGAAGGTGCTAGAGGAGAAACCGGAGAAGAAAGTCCGTGGAGTTCTGACCAGAACCATGGCTGACAGATGGAGAGAAGCAGTTGCCTGGACTGGACCTGGGAGCTTGGAGGAAGGCCAAGCCTGAAGACAGTGAAGAGATGCAGGTTGAGGAAGATTGGAGGTGCAAGAAACAACACCCAGGAGGTGAAGACCCTGATGAGGATGATCCACTGGATGAGTGGGCAATGGCTGGAGGCAGACCAACTACACAGAGAGGTGGAACACTGGTCCAGGTGCTTGAGAGGTTCCTGCTGGAATGTTTGGATAAAGAGTTGGAGGAGGATTTTTCGTGGGCTCAGTTTGAGGAGGACCCCATGACTGAGCAAGATATTCCCTTGTTTCCTATGTTGCCAGGATGTTACCCGTTGGAGTTCAGAGATGCAGGTATGGAACTTGAATGTGAGACCCCAGGTAAGACTGTGACTAGTGATATTGGGCTGGGGTTGAAGAATTCAAGCAAGCAAGAAGAATCGTATGAGGCTGAAGGGACTTTTTCTTTATTAATGCAGCTAAATCTGTTAACAGTATTGAATTGGGAATACAGCAAGCTTAAGATGCTAATGTTGCAATGTTAGTACATGTTTTTTATTTATTTTTATATTTTTTTACAGAAATCTACAAGGAGGAGGTGGTTGAAAATGGATAGGAAACTTTGTTGGGGGTAACACCTAGTGTGTCTGCCCTCAGGTGTCTGTATCTGTAGCAAGTGAAATGAATCAAGATACATAGTGTGTTTATGTAGAGGGGTTGAACCTAGGACTGAGCCACTGCTTTAAACTGACATGTGGTGGGTGTTGAAGCAAGTAATTACTCACCTCAGAGAAAGTCTTCCTATGGTACTGGACTTTACAGCTGTCCAGATTTTTGATTAAGAAATATGATGGAGTTCCCTAAAAGGAGATGGGAAGCTACCGTTAGTCTCTGTTGAGAAATGTGTTAATGCCTCAGGGTAAAGAATGATAATATCCACTATTTTTATGATGGAATGTTTATCATTAATAGGGTCTCTGAGACGTAGCTTCTGAAGATGGATGGGTGGAAGCTCCATCCCTTCCTGGGACAAGAAGGTGGTAAGCAGTCTGCAATAACTGCTTCCCTCTTAAGGTGGAAGATATGTGACAGGAAGCTCCTGCCACTCTTGAGGGCTGACCTTTCCTTAAATCTCTTGCAACAGTTCTTCTAGTTCTTAGCCTAATCTACCCTTTACAATTTGTAGTCCATAAGGTTAGCCACCTATGAGCACCACCTTCCCTTTCTTGACTATGCTATAGTGTCCTCTTTAATTTTCCTTTTCCCTCTCAGGTCATCATACAGGGAGGTTATTGTGGTGACCTCCAAACATATGTAAAACAGGTTGTGTTTATCGTTGTTGGATTTAGTATGTAATAGCACTGTGACATAAAATACTTTGCTATATATACCTTATGTTTATGAAACCTGTAAATGTTGAAAATAACATGGCACTAGGTGTTTTTGAAAATGGTAAAAAGTACTAGGTGACTAGTATAGAAATTAAGTTAGTTGTGCTATTTAAAATGCATGTAAATTGCTGTAAACTGAACAAGTCTGAAATTTCATGGTGATTTGCATATGTCCTGTGATGCTTTACATTATGGAAGTATGTATGGAGTTGTATTTCTTTGAAACTTGATTTGTTGCCAATGCCCTTTGGGGTAACCCTTTTTTCAGTGATTCTGCATCGAAGTTCTTTGTCTATAGCTTGTTTTTTTTTTTTTGAGCCCCCACTACCCATCAAACATGGCCCACATAAGGGTGAAGGGTTTTCACTAAAAATGTTTAGATCAGAGATCAGTGTCAGTAGGTGCTGGCTAAGTGCAGAGAAATGACATTCATAGTCTGTTGCTGCAAACTGATGTACTAAAGAAGGAATATGCCATTGCTGAAATTTATTTCCTGTATCTTGAATGAACATCACACAGAGATTGGGTATTGAACCTGAAGTTTGGTGTCTGGTCCACGTGTTATCCCACAACCCCTCCACACCAAGCAATCTGTAGTGTCTAAATTGCACCCAAACCCAGGACGTCAGAAGTGAATACCAGCAGGGAAGGTGACAAAGCATTTATGCAGATGTTCTTCTTCCAGGGGAGGGTGAAAGTGCTTTCTGCTCTTGCAGTGGCTCCTGGTGGTTGCCTGACGTAGTGTGCATGAATCCATGATGTGCGTCACCACACCTTGAGCACACTCCTGCCCCAGGGTAGACGTGACTTAGGAAGGAAGGCAGTGTCACAATTAAGTGAAAAAATGGATGGCTCAGTTTTTCTGGATGACTGTCTCTGTGCACCAAGCCACCAGACCCTGCTTGGCAATGCACATGCTCATCAGTCCTGGTCTTATTTATTTATTTTATTTATTTTATTTGTGAGAATCAGTTTACAACCTTTGAGCCAGAGGCTCGTTTCCAAAGGTACCTCGTCACATTGAGGACACACATAACATTTTAGGTTACATAGTACAGGTTTTCTCAAATAGGCGTTCATCAGAGGCGCCACGTCACACTGTGATCAAACAAATACATTTGAGTTACAGGGTACAGGTAATTGTGATAGTTCTTACACAAGCTGGTTCCATATGTTGAGCAATTTACTGGCATTATCATAAGACAGCAGACACTAGCCAGGATATACTTAGGGAAGGGGTGGAGGGGTGGGCTAGGAGGAGAGCCGCCTGGCGGGCGTTGTCACGGGTGGAGAGGTTCGAGGTCCAGCCTCACTCAGAGACAGGAGCAGCTATGAGTGTTGAGGAGTTGGCTCCGAAGGCTGGTTTTGAATTTGGAGATAGTTGTGGCATTAGTGACGGGGGCAGGGAGAGAGTTAAACCAGAATGGAGCTCTGTAGCAGAAGGACCTCTGACCATGAGTAGTTCTTGACCTGGGGACCAGTAGAGCAGACTTGTTGGAGGACCGTGTAGCAATTGTATGTGGGATCTGGTGGATGAATGCAGTCACCCCAGGAGGGGAGAGCCCGAGTAGAGTTTTTTTAGTGAGGAGGCAGGTATGATAGCGAAGCCGTTCATCAAGGGTCAGGAGTTTAGCATCATCATACAGTTGACAGGTGTGAGTGAGCCTGGAGGCACCAGTAATCAGTCTGCAAGCCTTATTTAGGGTTATGTGAATTTTTTTGAGGGCAGTCGTGTCGGTAGCACCATAGACCGGTAAGCCATAGTCTACAAGGGACAGTACTGAGGATGTAACAGCGAGCCGGAGTGCATTTGGGGGGAGGCAGTTTCTATAGCGGAAGAGGATGCCAAGCCGTATGTTGGTGGTGGATGCAAGGGCATCAATGTGGTCATGGAATGTGAGGGCAGAGTCGAAGGTAATCCCTAGGTATTTGTAGGAGCAAACTTGCTCCAGAGGTTGTTTGGTACTAGGTAGATGTGGAGTGGGTGGTTGCTAGCTTTGTTTTGGGTGGGCAAAGCATAGCTTTGGTTTTTAAGATTAATGATGAGTCTGCGCCCTTAAACCAGGCATCTGCCTCATTGAAGGACTGTTGTAGGGATTCCTGAAGGGAGATGGGATTGCGGTGGGTGGCAAAAATGACAGCATCATCAGCATACAGAAGCATTTTGCCAGAGCAGGCACTGGGCAGGGTGTTCAGATAGAATGAGAAGAGAAGGGGGCCCAGGATGGAGCCCTGGGGAACCCCTGAGTGTATAGGATGGGTATCGGAGAGTGTCCCATTTATTTTAACACACTGTGATCGAGCATCTAGGTAGCTCAAGCACCATGCTAGAGGGCCAGCTGAGAGGCCAGTGTGGTCTCACAGAACTTAAGAAGCATCTCCTGTATCTTTGGTGCCGCAGAGGGTTTAGTGGCCTCCAAAAAGGGATATATCCTGACCAAGGATAACACTGGGAGTCAGGTGGCATGTGCTAGTGTCTGCAGTGAGCCCAGTGGGCAGGTGTATGAACCCATACAAGGCCGGAAAAGAGAGTACCAGTTGCCAGGGGAAAGAAGAAAAATAATAATAAAAAAGCATCCATTCCACAAAATACATTATGGCATCATATAGTTGCATAAAATCATGCCATACAAGTACTTCTCAGGGACTGGCAGTACTGCTGGAAGTTCTCATCCACCTGCTCTCCTGAGGATTGCATCTTGACTGTTGTTCAAATAATTTCTTTGGTGGCCCTGAGATCTTCACAGTTAGCCCAATTACTCCCACACTTCCCATATTCTAAGCACTACCTTCAATCCAGTAGAACTTCTCCTCCTAGCTCTAGGTCCCTCACTTCATGGTCTGCCAACTACTTGGAGCCTCCATATTGATCCTTTGCCAGATACCAGCATATGGCTGGTTGGTTTGTGCCAGTTTTGACCGCTACTAATTTACTGGCCTTACCCATCTGCCCCTGGATACCATCTGTTACCTGCAGCACCCCTTCTATCTGCATGGCTTGCCACTCTCCCTTCCTCATGCTGGGGCTTAAAGGTCAGGGGTTCCTTTCAGAGCACAGGCAAGTAGAGGAAACTGGAAGCTATGAAGGGCAAGTGTGTTGGGTGCCATCCTGTAGACCAGGCTTTTCCATTTTTTCCTTTCCTGCTCAGGGACACTATCGGTGGATGGGTCCCCACTGTATGCATGTATACTCCATACCCACAAGCAGAGCAAAGGCCTTGTTAGTTAAGTCATGGCTTTGACTTGACTGAAATTAGATGCTAAAATATAAAAATGTGTTTTTAAAAGATACACCTACCATTTTCTATGAGGAACCTCTGCGCTCTCCAAACCATGACATCACAAAACATTGGAGAGCAGTGGTAGAAGAGCTGCTGTGGGGAAGCATGATGACTCAGCCCTTGGCTGCCCCCAGGTGGATGCCTGGGGAAACACAGGAAGTTTGATTGACATAGAAGGGAGTGGCTGCGGTCCCATGGTATGTGGGGGCAACCATGCGTGCACAGTTATGTGCTGCCATGGCAATGGATCCAAGTGGAGAAAATTGAACCATGGTTGAAGTAAGCATTAAGCCATGACGAAGGTGGCATCTAATGCTGGATTGATGCTTGGGGGGGTTGTGGCCTGAGGCCGAAGGCCGAGGGCCAACAGCCGCCCCACCATGCATCAATCGCATTAGATGTCACTGACAGAGTGGCTTAATGCGCTTGTAACATGGGCCATGGGTCTGTGGCGGCATCGGGAGACTGCCCACTGTGCGAGACCGAAAAGAAAACACGGAGTCGCTGCCATGATTTACAACTTTTACTGCACTTTCACACAACAGTGCACAACATTATTTACATACTGATGTGGACACTTGCTGTTCTACCTGCAACCGCATAGCTGACTGCAGCCAACATCACTGCCCCCGTCATTTGAAGTTCTGTGCAGGTATTGCCGTCATGCCCACCACTGGAGGTCTCCAGTGCAGTTCTCAATGGCCGCGAGGAGGGATCGGCTCGTGATTTGCATATCGGGGTGCTCACTTCCTGCTGCCTCCTGCTGATGGGTCTGACTGTCTTTGCCTGGAGATCTGCCACCTCTCGTCACTGTCCGCCACAGGTTCTGGTCCCCCCTCCCAGTTTCTGAGCTCGGGTGGCTAGTCAGGCTCCTGCTCTGCCTCTCTTGCCACTGTTGCGCTCACTCACCACCGGTACCCAGTGCTGATAACCTGGGGGTCTGGCTGGTTTCAGTACTACCTCGGCGGGCACGGCATATACCCTGCATTAATACCCACTCTGATGCGGGTCCCGTGATGCTGTTCCGCCTATCGCTGATGCCCATTTCGAGTGTCTGATTGATGCCATGTTACAAATAGGCTTCATGAAGCCCTGCCCACCTACATCCATACATCACACCACTTGGACCACTAGACCAATTCTGACTGGAGTCACCTCGAGTTTGGAAGGATGGCCCTTCCCTTCCTGGCTCCTCCATGGGGGGACCAATCTGTGGGGGTCTTCAGGTTCTGTTATTCTGGGGGAGGTGGGAACAGGGCTGCTGGGCTGCCTGCATCACCCCCCCAAGACAAACAGCTTTATTAAAACAAACAAAAAAAATGCTGCGGTATGTGTATCCTCTCACACACACACACACACACACACACACTGTAACAGGCATGGCTGCACTGTTACAGTAAACCCAACAACTGTAGGAAATATGTAAATGGTCTCTTACCTGGGTAGTAGGGATCCTGATGTATGAGTCTTAAAGGGATGATATCCATCAGACCTGTAAAATAAAATATAGGAACGGGATCGCAAAGGATCTGTAGTTCTTAGGGAGTAAATAGGAAGCTTGGGATAGGTTAGATACAGAGTAAGACATAGCTGATGGGGAAGGGGTCAGCATCCTGTCACACCTGTTAAAGGGGAAAAAAGGTTAATATGGAGAAAATATAATAGCAAGAGCAGTGACAAAGAGCAGAAAAGGGATATAAAACAGAATGAGTTAAAAATAAAAGGGAGCTTTAAATAAACAGTTACAGTTGGGGCAAAACAAGAAGATACAGATAAAGAGAACAAGATAGGGATATGGAGAAAGAAATAAAATTAATAGACAGGAAAGGAGAAGAGAAGTGTTGTTGGGGGGGCACAGGAAAATCACTTCTCACTCACCCCAGATGGCCTAGTGGCCAGTAAAGAAGTAGCTCAGCTGTCGTGCTGATGAACATGGATTCAGAAGCAAGCCTGGGAAGTCATGTCGGAAGGCCATAACCGAGACAGCTACTGCTTGGCAGTGCATCTCGGTTGGGGAGGGTTGGTGTCTCACTCCTTCACCACAGCAACCCCTGTGGCTGGACCAAGGAACTTGCTCCTGCTGCATGGGGGACACTGTGGCTATGCGCAGCAGTGCAGCCTTTACAAGCACTCATTCCAGAAACCGGTGGAAGGAGGAAATTAAAGGGGGAAAATCCCAGTAACTGTCTGAATGATGCCCAGGTTTGGCCTGACCTGGGTATATCCCTGCACTGATGAGCTACCAGCTGGAAAGAAATATCTCAAAGAAAAAAAAACTGTAGCCAATGTGGCTACTGGGAACTCTTTAGGGCTAGTGGCCAGGCATTATTAAAATAATTTAGCATTAATGGTGGGGAGGCAGAGTTGTCCGAGGGCAGTCAGGCATTTGTATAATACATGTAGTGGGTTAGTTTTCCTGGTGGCCAGTGGCCAATGTGTTTAAATGAGCTAAGAATCTGTTCCCTGGGGTCTGGTAGGGTAGTGAAGTGTTAGTCAGGAGTACAAGAGGATGAGCTGAGGCTGGTGCTGCAGGTAGTGCGATCACCCAAAAGTGCCATGAGGTGCTTTCTACTCTCAGCCCCTATGGAGCTTAGGCTGTGGCCTGCTCCATGCAGACAGGAGATGGGAAGATGGGAGCTTGTTAGGAGGTGAAGAAGGCCAGTGCAAGAGCGCGTCCCTCCAGCTGCAAGAGCCATTGCTCCATCTGCAAATGTAATTGCCCTGAGGGGCTTGGGAGCAGGAAAAACATTGGAAGGCTGCCAGATAGCAAGCTGCACTTGCAGCTGGTAAAGCTGCAATATTCATTACCATTATTTTTTTAAGCACTACATACTGTGTACATATATATATGTGTGTGTGTATGTACAGTATATACTGTATATGTGTGTGTGTGTGTGTGTGTGTTAACTTTGTAAATTGATGAACCCATGTTAATAGAGATGGATCCCTCCCGGTTTTTGAAATACATGCGGAGTCTACGCCATGACATCAGATCATCAGAAACCCACAATTAGCATATGCACATTCCCAGTTATGCTTGTTCAATTGATAAGCCTACAGTTTACACAATCACAGGTGCACCTGAGTGGTAAAGTAACAGCACAAAATCAGTTTAGTGTGACATATGTTCATGAGTGCACTGAATTTGGTAGATATCTGATGTTAAAAAACTCCAAGTCTGAAGTTTTATGCTGCTAATTCAGCTTGCTAGGATATTTTCCAGTGACTTTGAACTGTATTCATTTATTTCATTCACAATAAAAGCAATGGCACAAACAGCTTGCTAGATAAGATTTTTTTTTCTTTGCCTTAATTTCAAAGTTCTGACCACTGCTTAATAAGAATGTTATTTACATCAGGAGCATTGATGCAATGTGGCTGCAGCACTTTAGAAACAAATATAGAAAACTTTGTACAGAAGCCGCTTCTGCATTGATCTTGGCAGACCTAGCTGCTCCTTTTCACACACATTTTTATGGGGATGAAGAGAGATCCATGCAGAAGTGACTTGCGTACAAAATTTTCTACATTTACATTGTTTCTAAACTGCTACAGCCACACTGCATAAATGCTCACAATGTAATAATGGTTCAGGACTTCGATGCTGATTGTATTGGCATAATTTACACCTTTTCGAAAACACTGCCTAAAACATGACGAACTGTACAAAGGCTAATAGAAACATAAGCACAAGAAGAAGGCTGGTACCTTATTATAATAATCAGTCAATCTGTGTGCAAATACCCAGGGGTATAAAATCCTAAAATGAACACCAAAGGGCCTGATTCTAAAATGATCCCTTTCAGTGATGAAAGTTGTGACACTCCAGGGATACGGCAATAACCCTGCACTGAATTCTGTGAAAAAAGTAGGGTCCTGGTGCCAAAATTCCTGGGTTTGCAGCAAGTGCAGAACAGTGCCCAGCAATTGGCGTAGCTGTGGCACATGCCACAGAGATCTGCCCCCCCCCCCACTGGAGCAACACAGGAAGGGCCAGCATTGGTAGTGGTGGTGGTGAGGGGGTATCCGCTTGCCAGGAGGGGCTCAGGGGGCTAGAGGGGTATGGCGAGCATAGGGTGAGTTGGAGAAACAGTGGGAAGTAAGGGATTGTTTTAGCACCAGGTGGGGTACATATGCCTCTGTATAATATATTTATATTTGTATAATATATATTCCTGGCTGGGATAGTGAGGAGTTCTTTGGAGAGACGGATCTTTACAGACCCCTTAAAGGAGGTGGTTGTTTGACCCCTCCTGAAAAAATCCTCCTTAGACCCTGACTCCCTGGCTAACTACAGACCAGTCTGTAACTTGCCTTTTACAGGTAAAGTTATCAAGAAGGTGGTCACTTTGCAGCTGGAGGATCGTTTGACCAGACACAATATCTATGACCCTTTCCAGTCAGGTTTCAGGAAACGACATAGCACTGAGACAGCCCTTTTCATGGCTGGCCCTGGCCAAGAAAGAGGAGTGGTTGGACCAAGATGGGCTCAGGGAGGGAGAAGGTGGTGGAACAGAGGTGCATCCCTCCAGTTGTACCTCTCCACAATTCATATGCTGTTCTGGTGAAGAGTGGTTCCTCTCTGGAGGCACATGCAGTGGAGACCAATGAGGATGCTGGGAGCCTCCACAAAGGAGACCCACAGGAGGGTGGCATGAGACCCCACAGGGAAGGAAAAAACTCCTGGTGGGGGACTCAATCATTAGGAGGGTAGAAGTTGGGGAGGAAGGGGATAAGAAGGTAAGGTGCCTGCCAGGTACCATGACATGGAGGGACAGGAAGCGAATCCTCAGGATCGCGGAGCAGCTGCATGAGGGAGGGAGCTGGATGTCATTGTCCACCTAGGGACAAATGACCTGGCTGTGAATGGGATCATAGCAGTGCAAGAGGAGTATGTAGAGTTGGGGAGGGCCTTAGACAAGTAGCATGTATGGTAACCTTCTCGGAGGTGCTGCCTGTTTATGGCAAGGATGATGCTAGGGTATTCTGCACCATGGGATTCAATGAATTGTTGAAAAACTGGTGTGGAGCTCAGGGTTTTGGCTTCATTGTGGATGGGGAGCCACCTGGAGGGATGCAGGCCTATACTGGTGCGATGGTCTGCATCTGTCCTGGGGGGAACTAGGATCCTAGGTGATAGGTTTAAGTGCTTCATTGGCAAGCATTTAAACTAGCCAAGTGGGGAGGCACTGAAAAGGAGCAGGGAAATCCCAGCCTCTCCCCCACAAAACACAATAGTTAGAGAGGTAAACACCAAGGTAGAGAAGTCAGTAGGGAGCAGGACAGGGGTAAATGCAGAAAAAGGCAGTAAGGACAGGGATGGGGCTAAAAGGGGAAAGGCCATCAAAAAGTGTAAGGCGATGAGTACCAATGCCTGCAGTCTGTGTAACAAGCTCCCTGAATTAATGGCCTTGATGGAAGAGTGATGCCTGTATATTGTGGCAGTCACTGAAACATGGTACACAGAGAACCATGACTGGGATGTCAACGTACCAGGATACACAATCTATAGGAGGGACAGGGTGGGTGAAAGAGGAAGAGGAGTAGCTCTCTATATAAGAGAAGGGATTAAAGCATTAGGACCAAAGAGTAAACAGGAAGTTGGTGAGTCACTATGGGTCACCCTGAAGACAGGAAATGGCACCACAACTGCATGGGGGTTGTGTACAGTCCCCCATCTCAGGGGGAGGAAAGGACAAGGAAATGATAGAAGGCATCCTTAAAATGGCAGAAAAAGGGGAAATATTGTTGATGGGGGACCTGAATATGCCAGATGTTAACTGGAGTACCTGTGGTGCAAGCACATCCAAGAGCAGGGTCATTCTTGATGACCTACAGGGGGCATGCCTCAGACAGCTAGTGTTGGAACCCACTCGGGAGGGGGCAATCTTAGACTTGGTTCTCTCAAATGGGGAAGGAGAAAGGATCTCAGATTTAGAAGCGAGTAGCCATCTGGGAACAAGTGACCACCAAACAGTGTGGTTCACAATAAACACAGCCATAGAGTCAAGCCATTCAAAAACTAGAGTATTGGACTTTAGGAGGGCTGACTTTGGGAAAATGAGAGAGTGCCTCAGAAAAGCACTAGCAAATGGGCAAGAAGGAGGGTTGGAGGAACAATGGGAAATAATCAAAACAGCCATCACAGAGGCAACAAGCCTTTGTGTGAAGCAAATCAACAAAACAAAACGAAGGAAAAAAACACAATGGTTCTCAAAAGAGGTGGAAGGGAAGATTAAGGAGAAAAGGATAGCATTCAGGAAATATAAGGAAACACAGAAGGAGCAAGACAGAGATAGCAAAAGCACAAACTGAGGAAAAGATAGGCAACTTTGTTAAGAAGAGGGATAAAACCTTTTATAGGTACATTAGGGAGTGAAGAAAGACCAAGGAAGGGATACAGATACTTAATAAAGGGGAGGGAATGTGGGCAAAGGGTGACAGTGAAAAAGCAGGGATACTGAACGAATATTTCTGATTAGTATTTACAATGGAAGAGGAGGGGGAGGTACCTAAACCAAACAAGAAAAACACTCTGAATAGGGGGGTTGTTACCAGTCCATTCACAGAAGAAAGGGTTTTGAAAGATCTCTTGAAACTGAGGGTGGACAAAGCAATGGGGCCTGATGGGATTAACCCCAGAATTCTAAAAGAACTAAGGGTAGAACTAGTAATGCCACTAACTACTCTCTTAACAAACCATGGGAGGATAGGGTGGTATCTAAGGACTGGAGGAGGGCAAATGTGATTCCACGTCACAAAAGTGGGAGCAGGGCAGAGGCAGGAAACTACAGACCAGTTTTTTGACCTCAGTGATAGGGAAAATGATGGACTCACTTCTGAAGAAAATAATTGTTGAGTACTTAGAGGCCAATGGGGCACAGGACCCAAGGCAGCATGGTTTCACAGCAGGAAGGCCATGTCAGATGAACCTAATAGATTTCTTTGACTGGGTGACCAAAGTAGTAGACCAGGGAGGAGCTGTGGATATGGCCTACCTAGATTTTAGCAAGGCATTTGACACAGTCTCACACAAAAGATTAATATACAAGTTAGCCAGCCTTGGAGTGGGTCCCAAGGTGGTAGTCTGGATAAAAAACTGGCTGGACAACAGGACACAAAGGATAATAGTAAATGGAGTCCACAGTGAAGAAAGGAGGGTAACTAGTGGGGTACAGCAGGGTTCGGTACTGGGACCAGTCCTCTGTAATGTCTTTATAGGTGACATTGGAGAGCACCTGGAAGGAAAAGTTTGTCTCTTTGCAGATGACACAAAGATCTGCAATAGGGTTGACACACAAGTTGGGGTGGAAAGGATGAAAAGGGATTTGGCAAGGTTGGAGGAATGGTCAAATATATGGCAGCTCAGATTCAATGCAAAGAAGTACAAGGTAATGCATCTGGGAAACAAAAACCCAGGGGAAGAGTACACAATGGAGGAAGAGATAATAACAACAAAAATCAAAAAAGACCTAGGAGTAATTATATCAGATGACCTAAAGGTGGGCAAGCAATGTGAGAAGGCAGTAAGGAGTGCTGGTGGGATACTGGGATGCATAGGGAGAGGCATCAACAGTAGAAAGCAGGAAGTTATTGTCCCTCTGTACAGACAGTTGGTGAGACCCTATCTAGAGTACTGCGTGCAATTCTGGAGACCCCATCTCTGCAAAGACATAGACAGAGTAGAGGCTGTTCTTCGGAGGGCAACCAAAATGGTGTAGGGTCTGCACCAGAAGACATATGAGGAGACACTAAAGCAGCTTAATATGTATACCCTTGGGGGGGGGACATGATAGAAACTTTCAAGTACCTCAACAGAATTAACAAAGTACAAGAGGGTAGTATCTTTCAGAAAAAGAGATGTGCAAGAACAAGAGGGCACAATTTGAAGATAGAGGGGGGATGGCTCAGAGGTAATGTTAGAAAGTATTTTTACACAGAGAGGGTTGTGGATGCATGAAACTGCCTTCTTGAGGAGGTTGTGGAGTCAGGAACAGTGGGAGAATTCAAGAATGCATGGGACAGACATAAGGCAATTCTAGTGGGGGTAGGAGGAAGTAAGCTGTTGATTAGCTAGAATCTGCAGCTTATCCATTAGGTAGGGAAATGGGCAGACTGGGTGGGCCAAGCGGTCCTTATCTGCCATCAAATTCTATGTTTCTATGTTACTAAATGATCTTCTGATGGCCAGAGACAGGAGATCCCATACCATCTTGGTTCTCCTTGATTTCTCGGCAGTGTTTGATACTGTGCATCATGGGGTGCTGCTCGAGCACCTGTGGCTCTTCTGTGGACTGGAGGGGCAGTCCTCAATTGGTTTTGATTGTTCCTTGAGGGCAGATCTCAAAAGGTGGTGTAGGGGATTTATTCCTTGGTCCCCCATGAGCTGTCCTGCGGAATGCCACAGGGCTCGGTGCTGTCCCCCATGTTGTTCGCAGTATGGTAGCCCTGTGAGACATTATAAGATGGTATTGTTTGAGTTTTCGCTGCTATGCAGATGACTCTCAGCTATACATGTCTTTTGTGCCCAGCCAGGAGAGAGATATTGTATTGGTGTTTAACAGCTGTCTGACTGAGATTCAGGACTGGATGAGTACTAGTTGGCTGAGGCTAAACCCAGGAAAACAGAAGTATTGGTGGTAGACCCAGATCATAGGTCAGCCGGGACATTGGTGGGACAGCCCTCTGGATTAGAGCTGGGAGGAATACCACTAACTGTCTCAGATCAGTTGCATAACCTTGGTGGTATTTTGATGAAGGCCTGACCTTGAAGGCTCAGGTGTCGGCCATAGTCAAATCTTCCTTTAATCATCTTAGGAACATAGCTAGGGTGAAACACCTGGGTCTGACTGAAGATCTTCCCACTCTGGTCCACTCCTTTGTCACCACCCATATTGATTACTGTAATACCCTTTTCTTAGGGCTACCAGGGGTTGCTATCCACCACTTGCAGCTGGTGAAGAACGTGATGGCCAGGTTGTTGACTGGAGCCTCTAGATCCAGGTATATAACACCTGTGCTGAGTGAACTGCACTGACTGCCAGTACAGTGGCAGATAGCCTTCAAGGTCACATTGCTGACCTATAAAGCTCTACATGGCCAGGGACCACAGTACCTGCAAGAACTTTTGTCCCCTTACTGCCCCTCCTGCCCACTCCGATCCTCTGAAGAGGGATTGCTAGAGATTCCCAGAGACCATTTGAAAACATCTGGAAGAAGAGCATTTGCCTTTATGTCTCCGACCCTGTGGAACTCTCTACCTCATTGGATATGAGAGAGCCTGACCATGGAGGGTTTTAAAACAACCCTGAAAACCCATTTATTTAATCAGGCCTTTTCTGGTTTGTGATATTAAGGGGTTTATACCAGTCAGTCGCTGACAAGGAAGTAATGTATGTGCTGAATTTCATGTACATTTTAAATGTGTATGAGGCTCTGGCTTTTATGTATATGCTGATTTTACATTTGTGATTGTAAGGGCGTCCTGAGCTCTGGAAGGGTGCTTTTCAAAAACAAATATGATGATGATGATGATGATATGTGGAGGGATATGCACCATGCTGGGTGCCAAAGCAATCTCTTACTTCCTCACTGTCACTCCAACCCACTATACGTCCCTCTGTGCCACTCCTAGCCCCAGACCCCACATGTAGCTCTCCACCCACAGTGTCCCACACTGGCACAAGGGGTTTAGACCACTTCCTGGTAAGTCTAAGTTGAGCCCCTTGCTTTGGTCATAGTGGGGCTATTAGAATTCCCAATAAGAGGATGTTGCAGCCCCGCCATGGCGCAAGCCCCCCTGCTACCTCTTGTACCCATATGTAGGTCACAAGGGTGGTGCAGTGCCCTTTCACCATAGTGGCATCCCATTAAAGTGCACATCACATTTTGGAATTGCATTTGCCGCAGCTTATGGTGCAAGGTACAGATTGCATCATTGATGTTTTTTTTTTTACAATTTAAAGTTTATTAGAATTTTTCAATACAGAGAATAGACCGTGATTCATAAATATCAGTAAGATTACATCATAGGAAGTAAATTTTCCTTTCTCTCCCCTCCCCGTCCTTTATAATCCCTCATGCCCCCCACTCCTTGCAGAGAAAGCTGGTAATAAATTATGAGCAGTTGCATCATTGACGTTTGATGCAAGCACCTTGCATCGGCTGTAATGCTTTTGGAATTGGGCCCAAAATCTCCACAAAGTAAGGTTTGGGTCAGCACCACTTAAAAGGAAAAAAATGGACCATAGCCTCCAATTGTATTAAAAAAGTACAGCATTTATTTAATGACTTTATTTCCAAACAGTTCATTCACATCAAGAAGCATGACCAATAACCCACGAGCCAATTCAGTTGCAGTCTTCTTAGCTCAGCAACTCATTCACGTCAGAAATAACTTCGTATTCAAATAGGTACAGACATATTCCATTTCGATTTTAGCCAAGGAACCAGAAACTAGAAAGAAAAAATAAAACAAAGGGCTGTGAGAATGAGGAAATAATCAATATGTAAGCACCTATGCAATCACCTGGGTGGCATGATCGATGAGTGTTGGTGCTACCATTTTTTTTCTAGTTTCTGGTTCTTTGGCTAAAATATGCAACAGAATGCTATATGCCTGTACCAGCTTAAATGTGAAGTTATTTCTGGTGTAAATTAGTTGCACAGCTACAACTGCAGGTTACGGTCTGTTTTTTCCTTTAAGTGGTGCTGAGCTGTACCCACTTCATCAAGCTTTTGTGTTCATTCTTAGCTAATACAAACATATGGTGACTGATAACCAAGAGCTCATTTATCATAAACAAGTTTACCCCCTTATGCCAAACGCCAAAGCCTGTTCACATAAAAATCAACAAACATGAATGAGAGAAAGGTGTTAGATGAACAACTGGCATTCAGGATCGCGAATACATACACACATGATCAATTAATAGAATCCCAGTCATAGCCAATCATGTGTGATGAATTCTCAAACAATAATAAAACTGAGGTCTGGGGATCACTGGATGGTCTTTAAAAACGACCCATTCGTTCATGTGTAAATTTTCAAAAATATTTATTTAAATTCACCCTGATGTTTTATTTCTACAACGGAAGCTTTTCAAAAGACTTCATATCTGTAAACAATTCATTCAGACATATATTAATATTTTTTCTCTTGTAAACATATGTATTGATACATTACTTTGTGCATTTATTTTTGTCAGAATAAAATTCATGAAATTACCAAGAAGTTCCGTTCACTAAATGTTCCATACTTTTTCAGCATTTCAGCATGTATTCAATTTACATGATACAGCCACATGAGGAAGCAAAGATATTCATTTGCTAGTTATATCTGATTTAGTGATATACATATTGATGTGCACCATCATCACATAATTGTGTTAGTGTTTATTTTTTGCTGCTGCTTATCAAAGCCTGACCTACCCTATAAGCAGAAAAGCTTCTGAATATTTCAAACAAAAATTCTCAATGTACCTGTATATCTGGGCCCAGATATTCAAACTGTGCCACAAAGAAGCGTAATAGCAGGAGCAGGCACAAGTGCAGTGCACCCATGCGCAACACGCACGATATTCAAACACAGCTCAGGCCAAGGTGCGCTTGCGCAACACAACTGAATATCACGCCAACTGTGTCATGGTGCAACCAGGGATGCGCAGTGGCACAGGGCTGATGCACAGTAGCACAACCAGGGATGCGCAGTGCAGCAGGCTAGCAGTGCAGTAGCACAACCAGGGATGTGCAGGGACAGGATGCAGGGGTGCACCACCCATGGAAGACATGGGCAGAGGAGCACGCAGCAGACCAGACAGCGCCCCCCGCACCCCATGAACCACACAACCTGAGGTGAGCTGGATGAACCACCAGTCCATGGACACCAGCAACAAATCCATAGCCAGGGCATGGTGCCCCAGCACACCCCCTGGCAAGCTGTGACCATAACACAAGGAGGTCCGGCCACCCTGTGCTACTCCATTCCACCAATGCAGAGCACACACTGCACAGCGGTCCCCAGACACCCTGCCCAGGAGCAGCTCCCAACAGTGCATGTCTCTGTATGCATGCCACCACCCCCACTGTGACAATACAACCCTGTGCACCATGGAGCCATGCATGGCAGCCCCACCATGAGCACCCTGCAGCAGGCGGCATCAGCCACCGATGCAACAACTGCTGACACAGTGCTGCCCTGCATGGCACCCCTGAGGCACAGCCAAGAGATCAACCCTCCATCAGCACCCGAGGTACCCCGCATGCGACAGGGCCTGTTCTGGACACCACCACCACCACCAGCAGGACAGCACCCCGCACACCCACTCAAGCACACACCCTGTTCCAGCACTGGCCCCAACAGCCAGCACAGATGCCCACAGTGGTGCATAGAAGCATGCACCACACAGGATGCAACACAGGGCACGGACAAACACCCACCCATACCCAAGGGCACCCCAACACAGGGACACAATAGCGGGGCAACAAACCCACTGGCATGTGACCACAGCAGCAGTGTACCCACGGCCAGAACCCCTCCATGGCACAGGTGTACCAGCCACCCTGTGCATGCACCATGAATCTGTCCACAACCAGCATGCAGCTGGAGCACAAGTGACAGACATTGGAGCACATACCCTGCAACAGACACCAGCGACAGCATGGAGGGGGACAACAACAGCAGAGGCCACAGTGCCACCTGAGGCAGACATGCACCACACCGGTGACAGGAGGCAATCCATCATCGTGCCAGGTCCAGGGGGTGGTCAGCATGGACAACCACCACTGATGTGCCAGTAGACCATGCATAGCACAGACATGCAAGGGTTTCAGCTTCACAGGCCATGGACAGTCTGACAGGGGCACCATGGACTCAGTGCATGCACTGGGGTCCACTGCACACAGGCGTCCAGTGCACAGAGAACAACACACATACCACAGACAGTGACTGAGTCCCCCACCCACACCATAGGTGGGTCCCTGCCAGACACACACACATGCCCAGGCCTGTACCACCCCAGATGCCATGCACACCACTGAAGCCAAGCACCATTAGCCCGCTGCAAATCAGACACCACCACAGTTGTCATAACAAAATGTATATAATAAACAAATTCAACAACAAAACATATGTACAACTATATACAAGGGTGGGGGAAGGGCCACAGACCAGGTGGGGCAGGCATGGGGCAGGGGTGAACAAATGGGAGAGGGAAGAAGGGGTGTGAGGGTGAGTCCAGGGGGGAATTCAACAAGGGGGTATAGAGGACCTATCGCCTGCCCCTCTCTCTGCTTCTGTGCCATCTCCTCCCTCTGTGATGCTGTACCCCATCCTGCTCCATCCTTTGCAGGATCTCCAGTGTTGCCCTGGCAAGCTGTAGCAGCTCCTACACCCCTCTCTCCATTGCTGTCCAGCATTGTCCACCTAGGACAAAGGATAAGAGTCAATACGTGTGACTGCCCAGCCCCCTGCAGCCCACCCATTGTGCATGGCTTATAGCCATAGGCCATGCCCCTGTGATGGTATGCGACCACCCACAGTGACCACGTCCCAAGACCCGCCTACCCAGGCACCCACAGTCATGCGGACCGCTGCACACACCCACTGCCCATGTCCCACACAGCACCACCATGGCCGTACAGTGACATGGCTGTGTGGTGCAAAGGCAGTGGCACAGCCATGTACCCAGTGCATGCACCGACCACCAGTGACACCCACCCACACATGCAGTTCCACAGGGCAGTGCTGAGTGTACTGTGTGGTGTGCACGGCAGTAGGGCCAAGTGCTGGTGGCCATGCCCCACCACCAACCCTACAACACAGCATGCACAGATGTGAGGGGAGAAAATGCACTCACCTGCATCCAGTCCAGCTGGGTGCTGCTGGCCCATGGCCCCTCCTCCATGACCCTGCTGTGGATTACCAGCCCTCTCCCATTCAGCTTGGGCTTCCCTCACCCTACAGTGCTCCTCCGAGCCTAGGGTGCAAACACAGTGAGGGGAACATCAGTACAAACCAGTAGCAAAGCCTAGCCCTGGTGTATGCGTTCCCACACAGCCCAGCCATGCCACAACCCCACCACCACCACCACCACCTTCCACACTGGATGGCCCCCACCTCCCTGCAGGGTGGACACATGCACACCGCGATACCCGGACGGACGCTACCAGTGTATGGATGGAGCAACTACCTGGCATGGCATGGCACCTCACCGGGCGTGTGCCTGTAGATGCCCCAGTCTATCTGGGTCCCTCTGCCAGAGGTCCCCATACCAATGGCAACACTGCTCACCGGAACGGGCAATACCTGTGTCCTCATCCATGCCCTCTGCAACCTCCTCCCACACGGCACTGCATGGCCTGTTCAGTGGGTCCTGGCCAAACAGGGTCCCAGCATGGGGCTCAACAATGGCCACAATGTTCGCCAGCTCTACTGCGCTTCACTGCTGAGCTCACCTGCGTGCCATCCTTCTGTCAGTACAGATAACAAAATGGCACTCTGTAGAGCAGAGGCTGCTTGGAACAGCACTGCCAATCCCTATCGCACTGTCATCGGACAGCGTGATGGGGGGCACCGATGCAGATGCATGGTGCCTAGGGGGCAAAGGTCGACCGCAGAGTCAAGGGTCTGTCCACGCACGGAGCTCCACAGCGCTACTGGGACTCCCTGTGTGTAGTGCAGTAGGGTGCCTGTGTGTGACGCCCTGCAGTGGCCTACCACACTGTGGCTCCATGGTGCATACAGTGCACCAGGGCATGAGCGCCACACACGAGAACAGTGCACTAGCACCACTGACACAGTGGTGGCCGTGCCCTGCACTGCCCCCCTTGCATACCACATCATCAGCGTGGCACGTGTTGGTGTCAGCACCCCGGGCATGCACTGTGCGGTGCCTACTGCGCACGTTACAGAGCAGCGCCATTGTCTTAGCACACTCAACAACATTGCACAAGGTGCAACAACATGATGTTCAGCCAACATATGCAGATCAGTCCTTCAGCAATTTCATGGCACAACCACTGCATTAGCATCCACTTAAAGTTGCGCCTCACCTCATTTGCATGCGTTGCACTAAATAAATGCACCATGAGGCTGCAGAGGACATAGTTTGGTATTGCAGTCTATTGTGGTGGGTTGCATGCTGTTTGGATGTGTGGACTGTGGTGTGTGAGGGCTGAATGGGACTGCACATTCAAAGGTAACACCTGTCATTCCCACAGGCTCTATCATGACTGAACGAGAGGATGAGGAGGAACAGGGGAGGAGGCCCAACTTCACCCGGAATGAATCAGATGCCCTGTTTGAGGCCTATCTCAATATGGAACCACTGCTCAGTGGACAGCGTGGAACACCACAGGCCCATGCTGTGGCATGGGTGAGGTTGCGCATGCCGTGAACCAGCATGGCAGCTACCAGCAGTCTGTGCAGGAGTGTAAAAAGAAGGTCAGCATGGACAGAAGGAGAATGAAGGATAAGGTGGCTGCCATCAGGGCAGCACGTGCGGCCACCGGTGGTGGACAGACAGATGTGCCACGCCTGACACCACAGGAGGAGCGGGTGGCTGGCAGCATGCAGCATTGTGCCATAGAGGGCACTCCTGGTAGTGGCTTCCAGACAAGTGGCAGCCCATCACTGCATGGTAGGTCCTGTGCTGTCTCTGTGTGGGTGGTGGGGGGGAATGTCACAGGGCAGGGCAGAGACAATAACGCTACTGTGTTCCCTTACAGCTCCTGAGCATCTACATGGGTCAGCGGTAGTCGGTGTGTCCACCAAGGGTGATGCTCTGGTCATGGAGGAATGCCCATCCACCTCCATAGGTATCCGAGGGACAGGACCACTGCATACCTGCCTGTCTGTCCGGACTGAAGATGGTGGTGCGGGTGCGGACTACGCCCTGCCTGTGTCCCAGCATGACAGCACCCACGGACTTCAGCATGCTGGGACATGGACTGGTGCCAAATCCAGCACCAATGATGATGGATCACACGTCCTGGACAGTGATACGTGTGGGAAGCAGGATGGTCCCACAGCAGGAAATGGCACGGATGTAGCCATGGGTGGTGCCACCATGGAAGCCTGCATGACAACACAGTCCCAGCCTGTGCCTGTATGCCCCAGCAATGGTGTGCATCCAGGTCAGTAGGGCTGTTGCGGCCACTGTGGTGGCGCTGGTGATCCTTGGTGATCGGCAGCCAGAGGGGTAGTGCCAGCAGTCAGCCAATGGTGATGGGGGATAGTGTTGGGGGCAGTGGCAGTGCACCAGGTGTGGATGTGCCCCAGCATGGCTCTGGTGTGTTGCACCCATCATCAAGGGGTGCTGGAACACCATGAGGGACATCATGCCGGACCGGCGGATGACCTATTTGATGAGCACAGCCACCTACTCCATGCTTCAGTGGATCAGCAGTTGTGGCTTGTGACTGCAGTGGATGCACTCAGTGCAGTTCTGCACCAGGCAGAGGAGCGGTGCAGCAGAGACCATGGTCTGTTCCTGGCAGAGATGGCCTGGCACCTGGAGGATGTGACCGCTGCCATTGACAGGCAGACACATGCATTCACAGCTGTCATGGCCACATTGGGCACCCAGTTCGGTGCCCATGCACTGCAGACACCATGCAGTGTCATTTCCACCCCCCATTCCCGGCGCCATGTGACACCTGCTATGTTGACACCGGGTTCGGCTGTGGGCATACCGAGCACGCCTGGTAAGGGCATGTTCAGTGAGCTGCAGACCCCTGCGCAAACACGGTCGTGTATATGCAGCGTCACCCCTAGGAGACCGTCGGTGCCGCCCCATGTGGCCAATGGTCAGCCTGGCATGGCTGGCAGGTCTCGGCGAGGCTGCCCCTGCATCCATAGTGGCCATGGCACTGTGCCACGTGACTGACCTGTCTCCCACCATGGCCACTGTCTGCTGCTGCCCTGTGTGCAGTGTGGTGTGTATCATGCGATGCACAGGTGGGGTACCCGGCCCTGCACACACACGGTCCCTGTGCACACCCTCCTGGCTGCTGGCCACTGCGGTGTGTGCATGATGATGCCTGTGTTGTGCTGTCCACCAGTGTGCAACGGTGCCCAGTGTCTGAGGCATGAACAGTGACAGCCACTAGGTGTGGTCGTGTGTGGACCTGCATGGGAGTAGGGGTTGCATTTGGGGTTGGTGTGCCATCTACCCCTTGTGCATGTCTTGTGGTGTGTGTGTGTGTGTGTGTGTGTGTGTGTGTGTGTGCACGTGTCGTGTTCAGCCCTGCCCATCCCTGACGGCGTGTGCGGTGCCACGCTTAGTCACATTACCTTACCGCCATCTGCCCCTGGGGTTCATCCATGCCTGTCTGTGGGCTGTGCCCTTGCCATTGGTGGTTGCACATGGCCCCGTGACCTACCTGTGTTGACCAAAGTGCTCTTCTGTGATGGTGTCCCGGTGCAGCTGTGACATCCAGATCAGGTGGGGGTCCTTTCACCCAGGAGGTGGCTGCCCATCACCATCTGGACTGGCGTCCTCATCGTTCCCACCGCTGTCCCCCACTTTGACCTCTACGGCTATCCCACAGTCATTGGCCATGTTGTGCAGGATGCAGCAGACCAGGAATAGCCCATAGGCCTTCAAGGGGCTATACTGTTGGGCACCGCCAGATGTGTCCAGGCACTGGAAACATGTCCTCAGCATCCCGAACACCCACTCAATGACATTCCATGTTGTGGTGTGTGTCTCATTGTACCGTAGCTGCTATGGGATCGTGGGGTACCGGTATAGTGTGAGCAGCCAGGGACAGAGTGGGTAGCCACTGTCACCTGTGTGTAGAGGGTGGACATTAGTATGGTGGTCTGCATCGCTTTGCCATGGGCTGACAAGGCTGGTACCTATGGCATCTCTGACTATGCACCCCCCCACATCTGCTCATGTCCTGCTGCGTGATATGCATACTCACCCACTAGGTGGCCAGTGGGGATGTCCCCACTCTCAAACCTGTGGCACAGTGCGGACTGATACCAGATGAAGGCATCATGTGCTCCCCCAGGATGCATGGCACAGACATTGGTTATGTGCCCCCTGGCATCACACTCCACCTGGCAGTTGATGCTGGCACACCCCTTCCATTTTATGTAGGTCACACCGTCTGGGACAGGTGGTGTGCGGATGGCCACATGGGTGCAGTCAATGGCCCCGAGCATGCCAGGCATCTGTGCTATGCTGTGGAACTCTTGTATGTGTGCTGTGTGCTCTGTCTGTGTGCTGGGGAAATGGATGTACTCCGCAGCATGTGGCAGCAGTGCACTGAGGAACTGTGTGAGTAGGAGTGACCCGGCCGACTGGGTTATGCCTGTTGTGTCCCCTGTTGGTCTCTGGAAGGTGCCCGTGGTGAGCAGGCACATGACAGCTGTCACCTTCATCTCCACTGACAGAGCATGGCTCCATCGTGTGGGTGCCTGCATCTCATCACTGCACAGCTCACAGAGTCGCCTCAGGATCGTCCGGTTCAGGTGGTACTGGCCCACAATCTCTGTGTCAGAGTAGTGTTCAAAGGTGGTGTTGGCTTGGTACTGCCTGTTCTGGGCATACCACAGACGGGCCCCTTCCACGGCCGCACCCCCCTGCTGCCTGCCTTCTCACACCCCTCATCTGGAAGGTGGCACTCATCATGTCCCTGGCTGGTGTTCCCCCCCCGGCAGCTGTTATCCCATTCCCCCCGCTGTCCATTTAAGATGCTCCCCCTGCACCAGGTATACCTCCGGCCTTTGGCTGTGCTGTCCTGACTAGCACTGCCCTCAGTCCACTGTGGCACTAGACTTGCAATCCTACACAGTGGCACAGGCTCCCCACTCCTATCCTGTTCCTGGTTAACTCCAGGTGTGCCCTGACATGCTCCTGCCCAGTCCTGCTTACTGCTACCCTCTGCCTTGTGCCTGTGGCTTCCCTGTAGTGTTCTTGCACCCCTCTCTTGATCCTTTTTATTTTGGATTATTTCAGCTGTCGCGCAACTTCCGTTAGCTCCCCTATTGCGCATGGTGCATGCTGTTGAATATCGCACTGCGCATGTTATTCATGGTTCCGCCCCCTACGGTTGCACATGCATTCATTACTATTGCACTCTTGTGCATTGCAACTTGCACGGTGCAGCTGCCTCCCACTGAATAGCGTACATTGGCGCATTACTGTACTTGCGCTGGCGCATCCCTCTTGTGCATGGTGCATCCCTTTTGAATATCCGGCCCCTGGAATTTAGTTATTTAGTAGACTTCTGGAATGACAAACAAATGCATTTTTTTTCCTGCATTTTTTCACTCTGTTACTATCTGTTCAGGCTTTCTAATTATTGTTCAAAGTTTGGAGTGATTTTCTGATTTATTACTAGTGCTTCATTTGCTCATTTCATTTTTTAAACATTAAGGCATGACCAGGGGTTAGATTAACAGTCTGTTAATCACCCCCTAGAGGTGTAATATGGCACGAGACATAGTCAAGTGCCATATTGCCCCTAGGGGGTGATTAACTGACTGTTAATCTAACCCCTGGGAGTGCTTTATTGCTATTATAAAAAATTATTCCAAAAGAAAAGTGTTAAAAGTGTATTTTTTTTTGTTTTCCTCATTTAGAGGGAGATTTTTAATAAATTAGTTCTTCCACCAAAAGTTTAAGAATGCTGGTTCAAAATCAGAATGCATCATTCCAGTCATTCAGCAGTGCTAGAGGATGGAATGCTGACATGAAGAATCCATGTGCCATTGTGATCAGGCTGTACATGACAGTATTACATGGATTAATGTAAGGCTGTTGGAATCCTAACAGCTAATCAGATTGCAGCATTTCTGAGAACCTTTTATAATAGTATTTATTGTTTCAAAATAGTTATAACTATGAGTTGTTTAAAGTCATGCATAACTTCTTTTGATTAACCCATTATTTGTTAATGGTGCATACTGGGAAGTTTCTCACTTTCAAACATAAATTATAGAAATGCGCGTTGTTTTTTTTCCATTTTTCACATACAATGTCTTACAGCCTGTAAATGGATTAATTTCAAAATGAATCTTGTCTATTAACTTTGTAATTCTTCTGGAACATGTTTTATTATATCTGCACCCTTATGTTTGCTTGAAGCATTTTACCTGTTTTAGGTGTGGCATGCTGCCTGAATCCAAGTGGTGTCCCACTCATTATGAATGTTAAGTATGTTCCCTGGTGTTTTGGTAACCCCATGTCAAATTCATAATTTTTTGACTAGTACATGGTGGTCATCCAAGCATTTAAAAACAAAAATAAAAACATGGGCTGCGATGCTTGTTTTTGAGTTACATGGAGAGATGTAATCCCTCTTTATGGGAAAAATCCATAAGGGGTCAACTTGTTTCATACAGTTATAGCATCATTGCTTTAGGTGTCAACATTATTGTAAAAGAAAAAGTGAAATAAGGATACATCATTTGTCATCATATGTGCTTCATTTTTTCCACAAATGCAGAAAATATAAATAGTAAATTACCAATAAGATGACACCCTCTTGAGCTAAAAGTGCCAAACATGTGGGAACTATTTGTATGTAGTTATGAATAAAACCATCAAAACTCGTGTCATTTTCATAAGACTTTTCTGGCAGAAGTAGAATGTGGCTGTGAAAGTAGCAAAATAAGAAATATAGGGGTCACCATGCATCTTTTGGTTATATCTGTTTTTGAAGTTGCAGTTTCAGAGTGGGTCAGCTCAGGATAAAATAATTAAAAATTTCAATAAAAAATAAAACTTGCCAGAAAACTAGCCAAACAATTCAAAGGTTTATGCAGAATGACATGAATTATAATATAAATGAAATAGAATAACCAAAGACAGAAAGACATTTATGTAAATTGCCTTGAATGATGCTACCAGCTGCAGTTGTGGGAGCAAGTTTCTTTGCTGCCATCCTGTACATATTTGTAGCCAGACATAACATAATAGGATAAATCATTATTCTAAAAATGCTTTCATATATTTAAGAATGTACTTCTGCCAGTAAACAACCTTGAAAAGGTTTTCGGCTATGTCTAAAAAATAGGAATTTGAAACACCAGGGAATGTCCTTCATTAGCAATACCCTTACACCTGTTTGTGCAAAGAAATTACAGTATTTTTACAGTGTAGACTGTTGTAAATCCATGTCAGTTTCTTCAAACTGTCATATTGGCTGTATTAAACAATGTTCACAACATATATCAACAGAAAATATGGTGCCACCATGCTTCTTGATGAAAGGTGTCACCATTTTTGTTGGTTTATAAGCTATGTGTACCCCAAAAAGCCTTACAGGGTACTGGAGTTCCATGCTGGTAGCACAAAAACTGAAGAAAATGATAGCATTCCTGGTTACCAGCCTGGCTCTTAAGGCCCTGATAGTTCTAGTGCCAAAATCAACACAGCAGATAAGAAACAAATCTGTTCCCTTGCCTCAGCAAACTTACATTTCCAAATGTCTAAGCTGACTCATCATGGAATACATAATAATATATTGATCACCTCCTACCTACCCCATACAACTACCTGACTGGTATAACAACCAACACAGAAAATCAGTATTAAAGGGTAGCATGAGATAACAGTGCTGGAAAATGGGCACCTACAATAATGGCAACTCAATCCCCAGCGCATGTCTCCTCCAGGGCTACCATAGGGTAGGGGTGGCCCGATGGGGGATCAGTGAATACAGCAACAAGATGTCACTATACATACACCCATGGGGCTGAGTGAGCACGCACAGTGAGGGGTTGGAGGGAATGTGAGAGGCGGTGCTGCAGTGACTTGCTGAGCCGACCCCATGGTGTGGTGGGTGAGTTGGTAGTGCTAGTCGGCAGGGTACTGGGTTTGGGTCCAGGTGCTGGTGCGTTTTTGTTGCACCTGGCCCGAACCTCTTTTTTTTAATGTTTTCACACCCCCCCGACATGCAGCCTGCTGGAGTTGAGAATCATTAAGTAGGGGGTGAATCCCCCTGTAGGGGTGTAGGGGGCTCAGCCCCCCAAGTAAAACATAAAAAATGTAAGTCCCCAGCACCGTCTTGCTGTGTGCTGGGGTGTCAGAGTGACCACAAAATTTTTTGGCACTCCTGACTTCTCAATAATGGCAATTGCCTTTATCACATATAACTATGTTAAAGATGTGTTCTTCGCTCCAAAATCTACCAGTAAGGATCTAGTATGCAACCTTGCATGTCTGTGAAAGAAAAAAGAAAAAAAAGATGTCTCCTTCCCCCACAACTGTCTGGCAGATTCATAGTGCCACTTGTGAACTGTCAAGGAAAAATTAAAAAATTGTGTCCTGCACTATACCTGATGGATCCCAAACCCAACCAGAGATAAGGAGGTGCAGCAGCAAAACAGAGAACATGTTGCCCTATAAATAATTCTAAATCAATAGATATCATGTACATTATGTAGGCTACACAGACTATTATAAGTTCTGCCACTAACAGATGCAGTGCCAAAAGACTGCGAACAGACTGACTTGAACACAGTAAAGAATAACTGATGCAATTCTACTGGTGAAGACTGTGGTGGAAAATGTATATATTTATTTAGTAATAATAAAATGGAGATAATACACGCTTTTATGAAGGGAATTTCAAGTATTTGATATGGGGAAAAGACAGGCTGCTGAGTAGCAGACTACACCTTGCCCCCCCCCGCCTTCGCGATCTCATCCGCTTCAACAAACTAAACTCCTACTCGGCATGAATCTGTCTTCATTTGCCCTGAAAATAATTTCAAACCAGTAGCTCTACATACTGTATTATAAACTCTTACTAACAGAGGCAGTGATGAAAGGTTACAAATAGGCTGACAAGAAAAATGAAGGATCTGGGTCTTCTAACCAGCTCCCTACAAGTAAGTGAGCATGACTAGGCAGAAAGCAGCACAAATCAAAACAAGTGACTGCTGCTTAAGGTTTTTCTCTTATTATCTGTGTGAAAGAAAAAAACACAGTGTAGATAAAATATGCAGTACAGTATACCAGTACTGAATGCTCATAATGAAATAAGCATCACTGAAATTATAACTACAGGTAAACATAATGGTCTGAGTGGTTAACTGAGAGATTCATTTGAAAAAAATATATAAATGAACAACATAAGAAGAAAGAAATGGAAATATTTAATCTATCCAATGTATTAATAAATTTAAACAAGCATTTGTCAATGCCGAATGTTTGCTTGCTGGTATTGGAATTGGTAGTGCAGGAGTGGCAGATGCATAATAGGAATGGTAGTGAGGTATTGTAGTAATGCCAACTGCCACCCCCACCTTGCAAAGAGTGAGAGGTGTTGGGGTGTGTGCCTTTGTGTCATGGGTTGTAACAGTCGTGGCAGACAGTTTCAGGTGTTCATAGGTGTGTGGAGATAGTAACAACTGAGGGGGCGGATGGTGGGAAGGGTACTTATGAGGGAAAAGGAAGGGTGTGCAGAGTAGGGCTTGCCATAGAAAGCATAGAGATGCAGAGGTATGATAAAAGATAGTAATGTTAAAATGTAGTTATACCATATAGACATATTTATTGCAGTATATGGTGAACATACAAACCTATGAAAGTGTCAGCAGAAACAGATCACCTGGCCTATCTAAGTCTGCTTCAGTGTGCAGGTATAGTAAGAGATCAGCTGACAACCCATTCCTTTCAATACTTGCATGTGAAGTGTGAATAACAGAGTCAGACTGCAGTCATTATTGGTGGGATTTACTAGGTAAAACCATGTTAAACATTTATATTGTAAATTAAGTTAAACATTGTTGCAAGTTCTAAAAGAATAGACTGTTTACATTAAATGGTTTCACAGCCTATGCAGTTCAAGAGCCTATGCTATGCTATATGTATGATTACATTGTTACACACTTTAGGTTCACAATGTGTATATAAAATATATATCTGTTAGACGACGTCCCATGTAATATAGCACTCTTAGAAGAAATGCAGTATCATGCCATATCAATCAATTTAAATAAGCAGTTATGTTAATTGTATTGTTTCTATTTCTAAAAGAAATACTAAACTCAAAGTGCAAAGTGTAGTAGTGTAAGTGCCACTCAATTCAGTTTACTAATGTGTATCAATGAATGGGCTCATCCATGACACAGTCAGACTGCACTCGTTATTGACAATATTTACTCGCTGAAATGAATCACATGCAAATGTTATCCAGGTCATTATCAGCCCATAATTAAGGCTTCACATTTATATTTATCGATCTGTCATCAAAGCGCAAAGTTGCTAGGGTGTAGTGTGGCTCTGTTACTATTCAATGCATAGTGTTCAATTATGCTAAAATTGCTGGATAATTAACTAAATTGTCAAATTTACAAATAAATAGTTTACATTGGAAGCAGTATAGCACAGTGGTTTAAGGCTCTGAGCTGCAAATCTGGAGACCTGGGTGGTTTTTGAATCCCACACCCCCACTTGCATACTGTGTGATCCTAAGCAATTCACTAAACTTCCCTGTGCTGACAGGTTGCATCTGTAAACAAGCTTTCAGCTTACTGTGTCTCTCTCCTGGTTAAACAGTTGGGGAAAAAAATAATTTTTGTTTTTTCTTTTCAATCAATGACATACAATTTAATGTAGAACTGAAGTATAGCATTTGAAATGCAAGCAATACTGAACATTGGATCAAATCGCTTTGTTCTCATCCTGCATTACTTCTGGCTGTCCTTGTTCTGAATTTCTTTTCTTTTGCTGTCAAGATCGATAAATATGAATTTGAAGCCTTAATTATGGGCTGCAATGAATTGGCTAAGATTTGCATGTGAGTCGTTTTAGTGAGTAATTAGCATCAATAATGAGTGCAGTCTGACTCTGTTATGGGTAAGCCCATTCAGTGGTGGACATTAGTAAAGTAAATTGAATTGAGTGGCAGTTATACTATGATACTGTGAATTTGGAGTTTAGTATTTGTTTTAGAATTAGTAACAATAGAATTAACATAGCTGCTTATTTAAATGGATTAATATGGCATGGTACTGCATTTTTGTAAGAGGCTATATTGAATGGGACGTCTTGTCACACATATATATTTTTATATACACACTGTGAACCTAAAGTGTGTAACAATACAATCATACATATAGCAGGGCATAGGTTATTGAATTGCATATGCTGTGAATATGTTTACTGTGAACAGTCTATTATTTTAGAACTTTGAGCAATGTTTAAATGTATTTGTAATAGAAATATTTTACATATAAATGGAACAGAAGCTTTAATGGCCACTTTGTTGATACATTTAGTTGCATCTAAGTGATTAAGGTAGTTGTTAAATTTTAGGATTTTCTAATTATGTTGCACATGCCCTTTGAGTATTAAAGAATGAAGGGATATGGAATCGCAGCCCTGGGGAAGCGCAGCGGTGAAGTGCAGGGTTAGTAGTGAGCAGTGACTAGATGCCCTGGACTCAGGCAGGCATATGTATGGTAGGAGATCAATGCTTGTATGAGATTGAATTGGTGTAAGCACTTATTGCAATTTGTAGTTGTTGTGGAAAATAAATCATTATTGCATTATTTAAAGTGCTATAAAGTTTTTTTCTGGGTTTTCCTACCATTTGACCACCCATGAATTTGCTGACCATTAACACAGTTGGCAGTAGTATTTATTAATAAAAGCACTGAAGCTGAAGCTCTTTTTGTGCTGAGCAGCCCTGCAATTTAGGGCAGTGGATTTTCTTTTTCTTTGGATTTCTAAGTTTGTAAATATGGCTTGAGATCAGTGCTGTGTTTGATGTATCTTATCTGTAGACTTGTTATTGCTATAGAGCACTTTGCCGCATTGAAAAGCAGCAGAAAGTGATACTTTGTATGTTTTATGACATGCTATCAGACAGGCAGTCTATGGCTACAGTGTTTCTATCTCCTGTTGGATCTCTTGAGGTCTGCATTTCAAACACAGCAGGGGGTCTCTCTGTCTTAGCCTAATGCAAAACATGAATAGCATTAGTAAGTCAGGAAGACATGACAATCACAGAAGTGCTGTCATGTACTGTAATGGTTTTGATTAATGTATTTTATATCTATTGAACAATGTATTGAAGGAGGTCTACAATGGAGTGCTGCAACGTTAGTAGGACAGACAACATTGTCTTTGCACAGGACATAGTGACGGTAGAGGTAAGTAAGACAATTAGCAACATGTCATATTATGAGACTATATTGTGGCTTATATGTTTCTCAGACTCATTATTGTGCATACACAGTGTGTGTATGCAGGAACATACAAAAAACTGCTAAAGCTAACGGACTGTTTCCACCACTGGTAAACTGCAGGTAACCTACTGCATTTTAGAGTCATGCAAAAAATGACATAATTGCTGTTTTCATGTCTTGACTCTTTTTTGTGTAGCAAAATTAGAAAACCATGGCATGGTAGTAGGGCCTCCCCCTACAAAACAGGGTACTAAATGAGAAAAAGACCAAGGTAGAAAGGTCAGTGGGGGATGCTGCAACAGAAGGTAAAGCCATCAAAAAATGGAGAGTAATGAGTACCAATGCCTGTAGTCTGAGTAACAAGCTTCCTGAATTAGTGGCCTTGATGGAGGAGGAACATCTGGATATCGTGGCAGTCACAGAAACATGGTACACACAAAACCATGACTGGGATGTAAACATACCAGGATACACTATCTACAGGAGGGACAGGGAGGGTAAAAGAGGAGGAAGAGTAGCTCTTTACATAAGGGAAGGAATCAAAGCAACAGAACAAAAGGGTAAACAGGGAGGAGAAGAAGCACTGTGGGTAAATTTGGAGACTGGCAATGGCACCACAATACACACAGGGGTTGTATACAGACCCCCTTCTCAGGGGGAGGAAATGGACAAGGAAATGATAGAAAGTATACTTAGAATGGCAGAAAAAGGGAGATATTGCTGATGGGTGGTCTGAATATGAAAGATGTTAACTGGAGTGCAGTTGCAGCAGCCACTTCTAAGAGTGGGGTTATTCTAGATGCCCTACAGGGGGCATGCCTTAGACAACTAGTATTGGAGCCCACTCAAGAGGAAGCAATCTTAGACCTGGTTCTCTCAAATGGAGATGAAGAGAGGATCACAGATGTGGAAGTGGGTAGCCATCTGGGAACTAGCGACCATCGAACAGTATGGTTCACAATAAACACAGCAATAGAGTCAAGCCATACAAAGACAAAGGTACTGGATTTTAGGAGGGCTGACTTTGTCAATATGGGTGAGTGCCTAAGGAATGCACTAGCAAATGGGCAGGAAGGAGGGGTGGAAGAACAATGGGGAATAATAAAAACTGCCATCACAGAGGTATCAAGCCTTTGTGTAAAGCAAATAAACAAAACGAAACAAGGTAAGAAACCACTATGGTTCTCAAAGGAAGTGGCAGTGAAGGTTCAAGAGAAAAAGAAAGCATTCAGGAAGTACAAGGAATCACAGAAGAAACAGGACAGAGAACTGTATCAGTTAAAGCAAAAGGAAGCTGGGAAGGCAGTCAGAACAGCAAAGGCCCAAACCGAGGAAAAGATAGCCAACCCAGTTAAGAAGGGGGATAAAACCTTTTATAGGTACATCAGGGAGCCAAGGAAGACCAAGGGAGGGATAGTGAGGCTTAATAAAGGGAGGGAGGGTGGGCAGAGGGTGACTGTGAAAAGGCAGAGATACTAAACAAATATTTTTGCTCAGTATTTACAAAGGAAGAGGGGTAGGTACTTAAAACAAACAGTAGAAACACTCTGGATACAGAAGTTGATACCAGCCCATTTACAGAAGAAAGAGTTCTGAAAGAACTCTTAAAACTGAAGGTGGACAAAGCAATGGGGCCTGATGGGATTTATCCCAGAATTCTAAAAGAACTAAGGGTAGAACTAGTGATGCCGCTGACTACCCTCTTTAAAAAATCATGGGAGGATGGGGTGGTACCCGAGGACTGGAGGAGGGCAGATGTGATTCCCCTTCACAAAAGTGGGAGCAGGGCAGAAGCAGGAAACTACAGACCTGTTAGTTTAACCTCAGTGGTAGGGAAAATGATGGAATCACTTCTGAAGGAAAGAATTGTTAAAAATCTAGAGGCCAGAGGGGCACAGGACCGAAGGCAGCATGGATTCACAGCAGGAAGGTCATGCCAGACAAATCTGATAGATTTCTTTGACTGGGTGACCAAAGTAGTTGATCAGGGAGGGGCTGTGGACATGGCCTACCTAGACTTCAGCAAGGCATTTGACACAGTCCCACACAAAAGATTAATATACAAGTTAGCCAGCCTGGGAGCGGGTCCCAAGATGACAGCCTGGGTAAAGAATTGGCTGGAGAATAGGACACAGAGAGTAACAGTAAATGGAGTCCACTCTGAAAAAAGGGGGGTTAGTAGTGGGGTACCGCAGGGTTCATTATTAGGACCAGTCCTCTTCAATGTCTTTATAAGTGACATTGCAGAGGGACTGGAAGGAAAGGCATGTCTCTTTGCAGATGACACAAAGATCTGCAACAGAGTTGATGCACAAGGTGGAGTGGAAAGGATGAGAAGGGACTTGGCAAGGTTAGAGGAATGGTCAAATGTATGGCAGCTTAGATTCAATGCTAAGAAGTGCAAGGTAATGCACCTGGGAAACAAAAACCCAGGGAAAGAGTACACAATGGGGAGTGCGATACTAACAACAACAAAAATGGAAAGGGACCTGGGGTAGTCATATCAGATGACCTAAAGGTGGGCAAGCAATGTGAGAGGGCAGCAAGGAGGGCTGGGGGTATACTGGGATGCATAGGGAGGCATCACCAGTAGAAAACAGGAAGTTATTATCCTCTGTACAGACAGCTAGTGAGACCCCATCTGGAGTACTGCATGCAGTTCTGGAGACCCAGTCTCCACAAAGACATAGACAGGATGGAAGCTGTCCAGAGGAGGGCAACTAAAATGGTGCAGGGTCTGCACTGGAAGACAAATGAAGAGAGACTTAAGGAGCTTAATTTGTATAGCCTCAAGGAAAGGAGGGAGAGGGGGGACATGATAGAAACTTTCAAGTACCTCAAGGGAATCAACAAAGTCCAAGAGGGTAGCATCTTTCAAAAAAAGAGGTGTGCAAGAACAAGGGGGCACAATTTGAAGATAGAAGGGGGGCGGCTCAGAGGTAATTTAAGGAAGTATTTTTTCACAGAGAGGGTGGTGGATATATGGAACGGCCTTCCAGAGGAGGTTGTGGAGTCACAAACAGTGGTGGAATTCAAGCATGCATGGGACAGTCATAAGGCAATTCTAGGGGTTGGGGGTAGGAAGGAGTAGGTTGCTGGTTAACTAGGATCTGCAGCTTATCCATCAGGTAGGGAAATGGGCAGACTGGGTGGGCCAAGCGGTCCTTATCTGCCATCAAATTCTATGTTTCTATGTTTCTAAAGAAAATTAAACAATATAAAGCATGCCTAATATGGGTTGCCTGCAAAGTTCGCACAATGGCCACTTGAAGGTCCAAATGAAATAGGAGGCAGTATAGCAGAGTGGTTAAGGGCAGTGAGCTGCAAACCTGGAGAGGTCGGTTTGAATCCCATTAGCTCCTTCTTGCATACTGTGTGACCCTGAGCAAGTCACTTAACTTCCTTGTGCTGTCAGGTTGCATCTGGAAGCAAGTTTTGGTTTGGTGTGCCTTGTCTGGTTAAACAATTTCCCCAAATATAAACTTTAAGAATGGCAGGGCCCTGGTTGTTAAATACCAAGTCTATCTATTTTTTCTCTTTTAGTCTTTCTCAGCTGCCACCCCCTATCCTCTCACCCTTCCTCCCTGATTTCTTCTAGGTTTCTGAAATGATTCTTTGTATGTGTTACTCACATATCCTGTTTACCGTGATGCCACTGATGAATATGGCTGTCTGCTGTCTTTAATGTTGTATGCTGTTGTTTAACATGTATGTATTGTCCTGACTTGGAACCTTTGTAAAAGAGCCTTGGCTCAAAGGTAATTGTAATCCTAGATTTAAATAAATAAATAAATTTATCAAATGAAACCCAGTTGTGGTTCTAGGTCATTATTTAGCATGCAGCCTAATGTGCAGCATTGAGTGTAGAAGTTTGCAAGTAGTGGAATAGCTAGACTGTTATGGTGGTCTGGCCATTTACTGTTATTGAGTCAGGTAACTATGATGTAACAAAGCTGTTATTTGTAGCCATCTATCATGTCATTGTACAAAAATACACGGCGGGGGGGGGTAACATTTGTTACCATAAAGTGTGAAATCCTCAACTGTAATTCATTTGTTAAGTGTGCATCACTGACCTAATAGGGAAGGGAACAGTAAGATAATCTGTATTGTAGACTTCAGGTCCATTCAGAAAGGAACGCATTGAACTTCTCTCTGTTTCTCTCTCTCAGCCCCCTTGCAACATGATTGGGGGGGAGACAGAGACAGAGAAAGAGGGAGAGAGAGAGAGAGAGAGAGATTTCCATAGTAGTAAAAAAAAGCATATGCCCATGCCGAATGTTTACTTACTTGTATTGCCATTGGTACTGCAGGAGGTACAAATAGGCATCATAAGAATGGCAGAAAAGTATTGATGTTGCCTATGTGAATTAGTACAGTACTGTAACATAGTAGGGATGTATTGCATACCTTCCTATGGCACAGCTTATTAGCTTTCTGGTATTGCACTAATAGTAGCAATCTTTGAGGTCACTAAAAACCATGCCCTGTGCGATCCAAACTTCACTATCCATCACTGCCAGACATGTACTCCCACCCTTACATCTCCTTTTTTCAAATGATCCCCAAAGTGAACATTTACAGTATTACAGGAAGATAGATCTACAAACCTATTTAAAGTGGGAGGCATCAGAAGGTTCAGAAAGATTTCTTGCAATTTGTGCTGAAAAATTACATTATTATTTTGGACAGCTACACATTTTTTTGACTGTGCCCTTCTGTTAGAATAGGGGTAGAGAAGGAAAAATATTTAATTTTGCAAAGCAACACAATGGAAAGAGCACTCTCCTTATTGTAGATTGTGCCCTCCCCCACACACACACATGAAGAATTACATTTGCTTTACGTCCTTCACTTGTTCTGGTTTCAAAATCCTTAGAATATGCTAATTGTTTACTTTGAGTCTGACTTATCATTTTTTCCTTTTAAATTTGCTTCTGCTTTTGATTGGCTAATCAGCCTTTGCATTCTTTTCTGTACTCTGCCCGGTTCTGCTGTTTATATTTGAATCGCACTGTTTGTTAATGTTAACTTGTGCTGAACCTTCTGAGCACTCACTGAACTATTTGTACAATTTCTGAGCTGTTAATGTGCATATTCTGTTCTCAAATAGGGAAATTGTCATCAATGTCCAAATCTGGCTGTAGTTCCACATTCACATTTCAATATCTCATAGCCATTCCCGATCCTCTATATATGTGAAATCATTATAAAAATGTAATTTCTTACTTTCCATGCAGTATATATTTTCAATCTCTTCAACCACATCATCATAGTGCACGCTGCACTGGCAAGAAGGCTGGATGACATCACTGATGGGCCCCGCTGTCCCCGCATTATTCAATTCATTCTCTGCCCCCCCGCGTACTGACCACTTACAACTCGCCAGCCACACTCCTGGCAGCTTCTAATGGGCCATGTATGCTACAAACATACTGGCAGTCCTTACCTCAGTGTTTTTTTTATTTTGGCACAGTCACAGCTCTCTTGCTTACACACACATAGCATTGCAGCATGCAATTCACCGCTTCCTGAATTGGCAATAACCTTGGGGGTGGGGCATACTTTCAACCTCTCAGCATTAAAATCATAGCACTGGCCTTCACAAATCACAGCAAAAGGTCAGAATGTGGAGTACTTTCTTATTTTAAACAATATTATGTCTACAGATAGTGGACCCCATATAGTAAGTGATAAGGAATGTTTCTATCAGCTTAGTTTAATGATTTAATAGTTTGTGTGTCCAGAAATAGCCCTAACATTATGAGGAACATTGGTAAACTTGTGAAGAGCAAGGGTAAATTTAAGTGTGAAAATCATAGCTATGTGGAATCCATAGCAGTTGAGAGGTATGGTGCTGGGGTAGCCTGTGGTTGAAGCCTCACTATCGCCTTCAGAAGCCAAGCAGTCTAGTAGATAGCCGATAGAAGAGTTATCCTCCAAACAATGCCTCTGAACATTACCTTTGAATCGGCCACTTGCCATGTGTTAACAGCTGCATGCCCATCATCTAAGCATGCAGTCTGTCATTTTTCACTTGAGAAAGCAGTTATGTACTGTACAATTTCTGCCCACTTAATATAATTTCAGTTCATCATATAACACAATGAAAAAGAATTACATGTAAATTTAATCTTTGGCAGTCACTGACATCCACTTGACCCCAACCCCCCACCTGTCACATAACTGCCACCAACAAACACTGGCATGCTTACAATCCTATTGCTTTTACTGTGATGTCTACACACATACGTTCATTTCTCTGGAGAAAAAAACTGGATGTGTGAATATCGGAAGCATGTTAGTCCTTATAGTGCAGATGGCAGTTCTGATTATGTTGGACTCTGGTGTCCTCATTGTTTCAGATCGGAGTGTATTTCCTGGACCATACTAACGTGGGTAGAATGAAACAATCAGATGCTAGGGAATAGCCAGGTACTGTAGGACAGTGGAGTTCATGTTCACAAAAAGATGAACACGACTGAAACTGAAATCTTTATTACTAATACTGTACTGTACTGTTTTACAATCCCCAGTGGTTGGTCACAGAAACACACCTCTCTCAATGCACAGAAGTTAAATATAAATGCTCTGGCAGACAGGTCCAGTCAAAAGAAGTTGAGATTTAACTTGCAAAAGTGTAAAATAATGCACTTTGTTAGGAAAACCCAAAAATTCAAGCACCGTATACAAGGTAAAGAACTAAATAGTACTGAGACCGAAAAAGATTTAGGGGTACTAGTTCCTAACACTCTCTGTCTCTCTGATCAATGCGCTGCTGCAACAACAAAAGGTTATGGCATCTTAGCATCAATTAAAAGGAACATCAGAAATAGGGAGAGGGATGTGATTTTGTCATTGTATGTCTCACTGGTGTGGCCACATCAGGAGCATTGTGTCCAGGTGTGGATGCTGCATCAGAAAAAGGATATTAAAAGGCTTGAAGGGGTGCAGAGGTGGGCAACTAAGCTGGTGACTGGACTTAATGATAGGTAGTAGAGGGAGAGACTTCAAGACCTGGGACTACATTTGCTCCAGTACGGAAGACACAGGGGTGTTACAGTATGTGATATGTGTGATATGTGTCTGGTATACCGAGCTTTTGCAGACAGGGATTTATGGAAATGTGATGGGTTAAGCTTAAGACCAGACACTAGGAAATTGGTGTGATATCTTTGGATCTCTGACTGCTGAAAGAACGCCGCTGCTGCTGATGATGATAGATATTTATGTTACTTATGAATGATGAAGATGGAACGCAGCTGCTGCTGATTGAACGCGGCATGGCGAGTGCAATTCATGATTTCAATATTTACTGATGTTTTCTGTTCATGTTTCTCTTGTTTTGATGTTAAAAGCATTCTTTCACAATTACTGGCTTTTTTATGTGCACTTTTTGGCGGTATTGCGGTCCCGGTATTTGCAATTGAAACCTTTTGTGTAAGTAGGCACAACAGTGGGTTGACTGCCAGGGCTCTGAAGTTGAGCTTGCAGTGTGTTTTTGCAAGGTGACTGAATGCACTGCAGCAAGGAGGTTATTCCAGAAATTCGGAAGTCTGTATAGGAGAGAACCTGGGCAGTTAATGGCAGAATGACAGAAATAGTAGAACAAATGTCTGTTTTGGAAAGGAAGGTTTTCGGAGCAGCTGGGTAGACCCCGTCACCATAGCTAAACTCATTAGGGGGATTTTCAAACCGGATCCATTTTATTATTACTTTGTATGTGCAAGGATTTCTTTTAACTTGTTTTGCTATAGGTGGTGTGGGTATCAGCAACAATTTATTTTCTAGCAGGGCATAGTCTGTGGTTACACACTGCAGGACCCGTCCATCATTCTTTTGGCTCTGAGGAGTTTTCTACTGTTAGCATACACACCGTCCTTTCTTGTTAGTTTCCGAAAAGTCACTCCAAGGCTGTACAGAACTGAATGTCTTTCTCTTACCTATTCCCGTGTGTCTTTGTACTTTGCACCTACTATTTTCAAACATCAAATGATAGCTATTTGTTTTAACCCATAGCTCCCATAGCTCTTTTCTTTCCCTAGGGTAGTATTACTAAAATACCCTCATACCTGCTTTTTGTAAATATTATTTTGAGGTCTGCTTAAACACAGCAGCAACAGGGTGTAACAGTGCAACCACCTCCTTACTATTATTTTTTACTTATGTATTTATTTATTTTTATTTATTGTTATTTAGTTTTTGTTAACCGGGTGAGTACACTAGCCATACAATGACAGGCATTGTTTTAATCGCATTATTTCCGGTGCTCTTTTCTTTCCCTAGGATACTGTATTACCAAGATACCCTCTAACCTGCTTTTTGTAAATATTATGTCTTAGTTGTGGCCCCCCTGGTAAACCTTGAGCTGTTCCAAATGGGGAAACATGTGGGGGGGGGGCTGTATCAGTGGGGTGAACCTGAATTGCTTGGAGAACAGGAGAACAAGTCAAATGGTGGGGACCGGCAACTGTCAATTCTTGGTGGTGGAACACTCCCATAATTAGGTCTCACTATGTAAAAGCCTGCTGCAATACCATCTAGTGAGTCCGTTAACCACCATTCATTTACACTGCAGGACTAAAACAGCGGTCATCACAGAACACGTGAATCAGTACTGTTAGTACGGCTACATGGACCTCAGTCGTGATTTATAAGACTGATTACAGATCTCCCTAATAAAACAGAAACTTTACTGGCAACTGACATGTACCACTAGGATCAGTGAAAAGAACTACAGTTTCTGTCATTAAAAAATGCTTTCCATCATGCCATGTGATTTAAAAACAATTATGTTCAAAGATAGTAAGAAATTGCTGACTACTGGCATCACGGGAAGAAGAGTATGGGGGGGGCAGGGTCAGTGTTTATGCATTTTAGCCCATCGAATGAGGTGAGAATGTTTTTTATGATGAAATGGAATTTATTGAGTCGTATTAGTTGATTAAAGTAACTGTGTTGAGTATTTTCTACTAATTGAGTACTATATTACTGACTGACAGAGAGAGAGAGTCAAGTGGAAAGGCAGCTTTAGATCAGAGTACCTCTCTCGCTCCGGGCCCCCCATCAGGACCTAACATTGGAGGAAATTAGCCTCCCCCCACCTCAACATGATGTCTGGAGTGTGGGCTGGACTGGAGTCAGTACCTGGAAATGCTCATTTAATGAGCCTTGTTGCCTCCCCACCCCAGTCTGGAAATCATCACAACACCCGCTATGCAACAAATCAGAATGAAGGCAAGAGAGAAATGTGCACTACCCATGACAGCAACAGAATGGGATGATAAACAGACAGCACCGCAGCCTTAATATGCTAACTATACAAGCATCACACAACATTGTTCCCTTGATATGCTGCGTACAGACAGCATGCCGCTCCAGACTGCAGTGGCTCTTTCCTTTCAAGTGACAGCCACTGCAGCCAAGATGCTGTCATCCAGAGCTCGCCCATCCATTGGTGCAACTGAGACATGCCCGCTCAAGCAAGCACTACATTGGCCAGGTCACTCACACACCTCCAAGAGTCGCACTGTCACAAGATGTTTCTTGTGCATGCGCACAAGCAAACATAAAAAGGAACTTCCCAAAAAACATTGACTTACAGGAATAAATAGAGGCACACTGACAGAACAAACCAGTGAGACAGATCAGAGCAGCAGCAATTTCTGTCAGTGATTCACTTGTGCACATGTGGAATGCGAGCTAGCAACAAGGGACATCTTTAATACTTTGCTTCACCCTTCCTCCTGAGCCTGCTCATCGGTCCCTAGAGTGACATAATCACTCCCAGGTGTGGCGCTTAGGTCTGATCCACCAAAGTAGTTGCTAGGCAACTACTCACAGTATCCAAATGCTGACACTGTGTTCCAGGACAAGCGGACTCTCGCTACACATAGAGTGATGTGTATGGCTGTTTTACTAACCTTTTTAATTAAACATTTAAGTTAAAACTGAATTCTTATTGACAACACACATGCTGTTTAGGACCAAACCTAACCATCTTTATGACCTCCTATGATCTTACAATTTATTTCTGTTTTTGTAAGGCACTATTAAAATCATTTGATTGTTATGGTACAGGATGGAGGGGGTGGAAAAGAAACAGTACTATCCATAATCAACATGACAACATTGTAATTTGAATGACCAGGTATAAAACACTAAAATAGAAGGAAAAAAAAAAACTAAACAGAAGTTTGCAAAATAAACAGAAACTATATTGGAAATGAATTATGGTCCATTTTACTAGGCAACTGAGCCCCACTGTGGCTTCTAGTTGAATAGCCCTAGCGAAGTTTAGATACAGGTTCAGCGGAGGGGATCAATTAAAACTGCACAGCGGTGTGCCCAAACAGGGGAAGGCAATCAGAAAACTTGCCGTACAAAGGCTCAGATGTGTTAAAAAAAGCATTCTTATGGGTTGCTTAGCTCCAAAGCATGGATGTAAAACAAGAGGTTTCTTTAATAAAATAAAGATTTCAGCGGGAAAAAAACCCTGAAAAAAAGGTCTATCCTCCTCCTCCTCTCATTCCAGATTTCATTTCTGTTGTGGAACCAATTTCCACTTGCAGTTCATTTTGCATGCCCTCCTTTCCTTGTGGTTTTGTAAAATGTCATTTCCATTGTGGAACCAACTTCCGTTTGCAGTTTTTTTTTTAATCTTTTTTCTTTTCTTTTCAACTGCTTTTTTTGCTTGTTTCAATCAATCAATCAATCAATCAAATCTTTATTTATTCAGGCGATCATCATTGAGCAAGGCTCATTTACAAGATGGACCTGATAAGGTCAAGGTTCGAGTTGATACACAGCAATTACATCACATACTTATGAGACAGTTATACATACAGAAGAAAGGAAAATGTTATTTATAACACAATAATATACAGAGAATTCACATGTTAAAGCTTGGCTAAGAGAAAGTTAAACTAACATCTACAATATGTACAGTACATATATATCTCAATGAGGATCATGACAGTCACTCAGATAATGAGTACAAGGATGCTGAAGGGAATATTGGGTGCCATATACTGGCGGTGTCTGACTGGAAGGGATATGCCAATATGTTGGTTTATATGTTATATGTTTATATGTAACATATGTTGGGATATGTTTAGCATTTTTGATGTGCAACTTTTGAGGGGTTTGCATTTTTCTTGTTTGGGTTGTTTAAATATTTTATTTGGTGATCCATCTAATTTGTTGCTTTTATTTTTTGCAACCCCGGCCCCCCATCTTTTTGTCATTTAGTTAATTTATTTTTTGCAGTTGCTTTATTATTTTGGTCTGCATTCATATGTACTTGTTTTCTTATTTGCATTCATGTTGTTTAATACTGCTTTTCATTATTTAGTTGTGCTATACTTGTTTGAAATTTGCAATTTTTAGATTTGCTATATATCTTGTTAATTTTTGTTTACATTCATTTTATAGTTATGCAGTAGCTTTTTGTTTACATTTCATTTTTTTGAATTGTTATTTGATTTTCTTGTTTGCATTTCATTTTTTGGCAGTTGCTTTACATATTTGAATGCAAATCACTGTTTTTGTTTGTGTTTTTCACTTTAGGGCTACCGTAAAAGTTGCATTTGTTTGCTTCTATAACCAACTGGTTATAATGGTGAATTGCATCTGGCTTTGTCAATGGGAAGACTTATCCCTGGTTATTATATAGGAAATATGAGATTTTACACACACCTCAGGTGTTTGAGGCTATATAAACCCAGAGAATGAAACTCAAATGATTCATTAAAGTACCACACACTGAAGGTGTGTGTAAAATCAAAATAATTATGGGAGATCATTTTTAATATCTGGATAACCAGATCTTAAAATTGCATTACAACTGCCTGGCTGTCATTTTGTGTTACAGCTGGGAGGTTGTTATCATCAAATGTCAATCACTCTCATGCTCACACAGACACGAGTGCTACCAAAACAACTGTCAGTTTCACTTTCTCAAACATGCAAACCCACACTGATTAAAAATGATCACTGGTAATTATAAAAAGTAAAACGTAGGCGGGTGTGTGTAGAACCAGAACCTTTTACACACCCTCAGTGTGGGATGCCTGTATAAACCCCTCAAGCTTCGCCCTTGGGATTTATGTAGCATCCCGCACCTTGGGTGTGTATTAAATTCTCGTACCACACACTTTCCCATCATTTATTCTATATTTAATTACTAGTGAGCATTTTTAATGCTTAGGTAACCAGTTTGTAAAACTGCACTATAACCACACAGTTGTAATTATATGTTACAACTGGGTGGTTGTAATCAGTTCCTGTCGATCATGCTCACACTTGGTGTGGTGCAAACTCTACTAACAGAACTGCCACCAATTACTGTAAGTTAAGCACATCACAGAGATCCCACATTAATAAGAAATGCTCACTATTAATCATAAAAAAAAAAAAAATGTGCAGGTGTGTGTGAAGCCGAACTGTATACACACCCTCAGTGAGGGATGCTTTTGTAGACCCCTCGAGAATCACTCTAAGGGTTTATGTAGCTTCCCGCACTACAAGTGTGTGTAAAATTCAGGTAACACACTCATCCATGTATTATTCTCTAGTTAAACAACCCTTCCCCATATATCATTTTTTATAACTACTGACTTTTGTTTAGTTTTGGCAAGTAACGCTGAAGAGATCATGTGATTAGGCTCAAGTTTTAATTTCTTTGTAACCCCCTCATCAGAAGGGGCTTACCTTACTTTTTCCCCTCGGGTGCAGCCTGCCCATTCTTCCATACACCGCCACAGTTCCCAAGTCCATTGGTGTCTCTAGGATCTCTGTCTGGCCCCCACATTGTTTCTTTAGTGAAATGGGACTGGAGGAACAAAGTTGCGGGACTGCCGTGCTGGCACTGCACAGGTAATACCAGCGGTGGTCCACACCTTCACAGAGTAGTGCATTCTTGTTTTCTCACCATGACTGCAGCAAAACGGAAGCCCCTCTAGTACTCTGGACCCCCCCAAATCAGCTAATCAGGTGTCGGAGACATGGAGGAGGAGGTGGTTGAAGAGCCAAAAAATTGTTTATTTTAGAAGCACCAATGAGCACTATAGCTCTGTCTCATAACTATTACGTGGGCCTGTGTGCTGCCTGGGGGGCAAGGTAAAATGGAGCTTGCGACAGGCTAGGGGGAGCATTTTAATTCACAACTCTGTAGCCAGATGACATAGGAGAGAGGCTGCTAACAGACTATATGGCACATATTTGTAAAAACAGTATGTTTTAGACGCAATAAAACTTGAAAGTCAGGACTGCTGTAAAGACTGCATTGCACTGTTTATTCAGCAGCCATTTTTGATATTTTGACCTCCAGAGACAGTTAATCAGAAATCTAGGCACCCAAAATGAAAGAACTGACTGCTAGGAGGAGGTGTGAACCATGTTTTAGGTGCCCAAACTAATTGCCAATCTCTAATCAAAGAGATTTATTGTTTATTAATATTTCTGATGGACAGCTGTTTTCAGCCAGTTAGAAGTTGACATTTCTGCAGTGAAATCGCAAGGACAGTTACAGCTTGGGGCAGTCTTGCTTGGGCTCTTGGAGAGACAGGAGGGCTCAGACTGTGTTGGGAGAAAAGTCTGGAAGTCGGCCAAAGGCTTCCACAGCCAAAGACTGGGAGATTTACTTCTGTCCAGTACCTGGAAGCCCCAGGGTGAGAATGTTTTTCTGCTGAAACCTGCAGCATCCTAAGAAAGCCTTCAGTGAGGAAAAAATGTTTGAACTGTCTGCCAGAGATTGTAGTTTGTGTAGTTTAGCCTGAAGCTGAAGCCAGCTGAGGAAAAAAGCCTGTGGGTGCTCCTGTGCCAGTGAGGCAGAGAATACTAAAAATCCTGCTGTTTGAATCCTGGGGGTCTCTGCTAAGAGACTGTGTGCTACTCATCCTGAAGCCACCGCAAGCTGACTGCAGAAGTGTTTGTGCTCTGGCCACTCTGGAGCCAGGTAGGGGACCTGCCAGCCCTTGCCAAGTAGGGTGGATCAGGACACGGGGAACAATGGACATGTGTCTGAGTCCTAGGGCATTCTTGACCCTTCTAGGTGAGTCAGACCATGGGGTCACTCCTTAGGTCTGGGCTCATTGTGGACCAGGAAACATTGCCCAGTACTCTTGCTCTTCAGCAGAGAAGAAGGTGATAAGCTGCCAGATTCTGCAAGCAAGGCAGAAGGAGACAGGCTGCCAGACCCCACAAGCCAACCAGAGGGTGTTAAGCTACTAGACCAACCTACCTCATCCAACAAGCCTGCTGCCAATTCATTTTGCTGCTCAAGGCCCCAGCCCTCTGGCCTATCTTCAGAAGTTGCTTCAGACCCTGTGAGCTGGGACTCCAGAACCATGAGTAAAACAGGGCCTGCCCTAACCTGGGGAGTTAGTTTAAAGTTTGCAACAAGTTACAGTTTATTTGAAGTTTCTTCCAAGGGCCCTAGTGCCAGCCAACTCGCTGCAATGATCAGGCCTGCACCTTAATCTGGGTACCCAGTTAGACTGTAAGGACACTGGTACCAGTGGGGAGGTGGGTGTGAATGTGTTGCTGCTGTTGCGTGAGGGCACTGTTATTGTTGTTATTGTTCATGGGTTTTGCCAGCTTATCCAGTACTATAATTGTTGTTTTCTCTGCTTTCCCATTTCCCTTATAATAAAAAGTGTTATTGTGGTACTGTAAAAACTGTTGGTGAGCATATTATTAGCTACAGTCACTAACTGCATGTCTTATACAGTAGAACAGCTTAAAGTGGTATTCTGTGTGTGGGGTGACTGGAATGGAAGGTGGGTAGGTATATCATTCCAGGGGGTTGTACTATGCAAACATCTTGCCCACTATAATTTTACTCTGGGTGAAGGCAACACACTATTTGTTTTTATCTCTGGGAAGGAACCCCCAATTGTCACCAGAATAGAACCCAGGTCCCTTAACTTGTATTGTAGTCATCAATAATAATAATAATAATAACTTTATTTTTAAAGTGCCTTTCAATATATCAAGGCACTGAACATATCAAAACTACAACATACAATACCAATTAATAAAACATATAAATAAAATGATTTCGTAACATCACATATGAAAAACAAGCAATAAAATATCTCATAAAATCAAAACACAATATTTGCATTCAAATTGCATTAATCCTCCAAGTAAGCCATATGTCACAGGTAAGTTTTTAAATCTTTCTTAAATACTTCCACAGAGGTATACTCCCTTAACCAGCGTGGTAGAGAATTCCAAAGAGTGGGTGCAGCATAAGAAAATGCTCCACTGCCAGAAGATTTTAAACTCACTCTTGGAATCTCTAACAACCCCTTGTTGGCTGAGCGGAGCAATCGGCCGGGGCAGTAAGGCACCAGAAGTTCTTTCAGATAGGTCAAGCAGGTGTAGTAGCCCACTGGTACATGGTGTCCGGGTTACATCCTCACATTAATTCAATAATTCAATAAGCAAATTCAACATTTAATTTAACTTCTGTGTAATAAAAGTATCTTCAAAAACTACTCAATTAAGTACAATATTTTTCTGTAACAGTTTGTAGATTAAATGGCGATTGACATATGAACACTTTGTATGGCAAAGTCCTCATACTATTAGCTAAAGTCAGGATAGTGTAGTCAGGGAAGACTCTGAAGTGGATATGCTTCTTAGGGAATCTGATGAAACTGATTAGTGAGGTTTTGTGGAAGTTTAATATTTTGAATTGTTTTCACGCTGGCTGTTGCTTTAGAGAAAGATGCTGCTGAATGAATAATTTCAATCAGTGCTTTGTTTACCTCTGCTTTCTTTATGTACATTACTAGATTTATCCTTTAGACAGCGTTACACCTTTTGTGCTTAGGGATTCATTGTCTGCCAATACCCACACTTCGGGGCATTTCACATGCTGCAACTCATACAGTACATGCCAAGTATATCACCAGAGTTATGCAAATTTCTTTCAGGTGATGAGAATCATTTTCAACTTCACCTTATCAACAGTTTTTCAAAAAAGCAAAAAGAAGTTTTCACCAACAGTAAGTACCTTTTGACATGTATTAACTAAAAGACCACAAGCATTCACAATTCTAGGGAATTTTCCCTTATACTGTAAAGTTTTTTTTTTGTTTTCACTTTTTGAGGAACATTCTACAAATTTAGCAAAATCTATATATTTTTTGCATACATTTTATGGTGTGTACATGTTATTGATTTATTTTTTTACTACTATAATAAGCAAGGTGTACTGAGAGCCCCAAAAACATACAGCAAGCCCTTGTATACAGCAACAACGATAATGGCTTGAAACATTGGCAAGAAAAGCACACTGAGTCAAGGCTTGTTTGCAGGTATGACCCATGGGAGGGGGTTACAGTGACACGGAGCAGCAGAACGTAATATGATACAAATACATGATGCAGTGCAGTAAACTAGTTCGACACAAAGAAAGTTCAAATTGACTACTGGTTACTCAAGTGGATGCATTTGACTGTGAGTGTGATTAACATACTGTATTCTGAGTCATGGCTGCCATCAGTCTAGATGTATGTGGGTGTATGTGGGTGTGTACGCTATACTGAAGTTTTAGTCACACCAACCAGACCTCAAGGCATGGGATGTTTGTCTCATCAGGTTTCAAGAGACATTTAAATCATAGATGCAGGTTATCCCCAAAGCAGCTATCCTTACTGGAGCTTGTAGGCTAAACACTGACAGATTCATTAGGGAAGTCAATAACCAGGCCTTGCATTCCATTCTCAGAAACTGTCTCAACATTACAGGAATCTCAGACCACTACTTTGCTAGAACTTGTTTGCCAAGATACTTGAAATTTTTTTTCTCTTCTTGATACAATCTTTATTTTTATCAACCAACACAAATTTATCTTAGCTGTCAATCTAGTCACTCAACACTGCTTCCACATTACCTATGTGAATTTATTTCTTTTAATTTCTGAAACTGCAGTGTGATACAGGGGACAGCTACAGAAAAAGAGACTTGATTGTCAAGGTCTACAGTAAATAAAGGAGCAGATTCATGCTTTGAATCTATTTTATAAAATTAAAAATTACTATCTACAGCTATATCCATAGTTTTGCTCAAGATCACAAACAGAAATAATGAGATGTAGATGTAAGCACCCTCTGAAAGCTTACTAGTCAAAGTCTGGGTAGCTAGGCAGAGAGATCGATGGTACTGGTAGGTCTGGGATGTGGGCCTGTTTGCTGCTGGCAGGTGGGGCCCCATCCCTAGGGGTACAAAAACAGTTTTTTTGGCACCAAGGGGGATTCCTGGGAAAGAGAGGGGGAGAGAGAGAGAGAGAGAGAGAGAGACAGAGAGACAGAGAGAGAGAAAGAGATTGTCGGAGGTTTGGCCCACAAGTTCGGCCAGAGGGATGTCGCTGGGCTGGGGTGGACTGGATGCCACCGAGGCCCTCCTCCCTCAAAGATCCACATATGGAAGAGTAGTGGTTTGGGCCATAAGTAAAGGGAAGCCATAGAGCACAATTCTGAGTCCTGTCAGTGCCAGCTAGGAGCCACAGCATGGAGAAGCAGAAGTATGGAAGCCCACCAGGTGAACTCAGGCACCTTGGTTGGGTAAGCACTAATGGGGCCCTGTCTTCTAAGCAATCTCAGCCATGGGTGAGTGCAGTCTGAGAGCTAGTGAGTGGTTCTGTGGGCAGACCTGCTCTGACGGATAGGGTCTGGGGCGTGGTTCAGAGGTGGCAGCCTGGACTGTTAAGTACGCAGTGGTGGCAGCCTATCCCTTTTCCCAGGCCAGTGGCAGCTTCAGTGTTTGGGCTGTCAGTGGGGGCAGCCTGTGGAGGCATGAAAAGATCCATGTGGGGAATGGTTGGTTGGGATCCTGGTGGGGTGGCAGGCTATCCGGGTGCTCCATGTGGCACAACAAGCAGTCCTCTGGGTGAAGACAGTCCAGAAATTGTAATCACTGCATGAGCGGAAAGTGCCTTAGGTCTTCATGATTGCCAGGGATGAAATAATTCTCTGGGATGCTCGGAGCAGACAGGTGGCATCAATGACTGGGTATCCAGAAGGTTGTGGGTGGTTCAGTTCTTGCTAAAAAGAACACTGCTGGTGAAAGTAAGACCTCACAGTTAAAATAATGCTCCCAAGGGTTTAAAATAACCTCTGTTTGTAACAAGGCAAAGAAAGAAATGGGATTGGGACAGTAGAAATGTCTCATGCTGTCACAATTGCTACCTCAGGTTGAATATTGTTGAGTTAAAGAGAAGGAAAAAAGTAAGCAGGTGCCTGGTGAAGACAGAGTAAAGTGAAGCAATGGAAATGAGAGTGCTGCTGAGTTGTAAATACTTCTAAGTATGGCGTTTTTCAGCCCATCTTTTGTGCTGCTGTAAGGAATGTAGCCTTCTTGGCTCAAGGTAATGTCTGCATGCAATAATTCAATCTGTTGGAAAAAGAGATTGTTTCATAGGTTTCATAATTTTATATGGGCCAGTAAGGGCACAAGTCCCATAACATCCCACCCTTAACTCAAAGGGTGTAGCCTCTTATATTATTACTTTTACACTAAACATTCTATTTGTTCTTGAATTCATTCATATTTTTACTACCCACCACCTCCAGTGACAGGCAATTCCAAACTGCCACCACCCTTTGGTTGAACCAAATTTGTCTTTTGATTGTACAACTAGTGACCCCTTTTAGTTGTAGCATTTGTGAGCTACTTGAATAACCTCTTGTTAGTTCCAACCCAGAGCACTTCCATGAATCATCACTTGCAAAAGCTCTATACGCAAAACACAGATCCCCCTTAATCTCCTGTATTTAAGTAAATACAGTCCAAGATTATTCAATCTATTATCATAAATGTCCCCCCTCATTGAGGATATCATCCTGGCTGCCTTGCACTGTATACACTAAAAAAGTCTGATATCAGACTTAGCCTTAAATGCTGAGAACTGTCTGCAGCATTCCAAATGGGGCCTAACCAATGAATTATATAAGGGAAGGATCACTTTCTGATCTCTACTATTAATATGATGCCTTATGCATGCCAAGATTTTGTTGGTCTTCACTGTCATGGCCCTGCAGTTTGCTGTAAACTTGAGGTTGTTAGATATTATAATTCCCAAATCCCTTTCCTCAGTGACAGTTTTAATATATTCTTCATTTAACTTATAAGTGGCTCCTATAGTGTGTTTCCCCAGATGCATAAAGCATAACTAAGCATTTTTCCAAGATGAATTCCACTTTGTTCTTACTAGCCCATCTTTCTAGATGAATTTCCTCTGCATTCTATCTGCCTCTTCACTATTGCATATTACAGATCCCATCTTCGAGTCATCGATATATTCTGCCATCCATTCTTCTTCCCCACACTTCATCATCGACACAAAGATATTAAAAAGACATGGCCCCAAAACAGAGCCCTGAGGCACCCTACTGTCCACTTCAACCCATCTGGATTAATGTTCCCTTACTGTCACTTGTTGTTTTCTTTCTTTCAGCCATGACTTGATCCATGCCTCCATATTTTCCTGTAAACCCATTTTATATAGCACACCAATAAGCTCTTTAGGTGGTACGTTGTCAAAAGCTTATGTATAGTCCAGATAGACAACATCAACAGGATCTCCTTCATTTAACACCTTGCTGACCCCATTAAAGAATGCCAACACATTTTTTAGGCATGATCTTCCCTTCCTAAATCCATGCTGTGTTTCATCCACCCACCCCTCATTTACCCATATGGTCCTCTATCTTTTCTTTCAAAATACCTTCTAAGACCTTACGGCATACTGATGTTAGGCTGACTGGCCTTAAGTTTTTACATTCACTTCTACTACCTTTCTTGAAGATTGGCACTACAGTTGCTAGCCTCTAGTCATTAACCATAATCCCACTGTTAACAGATGTTTGGAACATTAAGGCTAATCGACCTGCCAACTGGTCTGATAATCCTTTAAGGACCCTAGTACGTATTTCATCTGGATGGTGTCTTATTTGGGTCAAGCCCCTTTAATCTTGTTCTGACATCCTCCTCGTCAATTATTACTTGTTGACAGTGTCCCATTGGTCTATTTGCTGAAATAATATCTGTCTTATTAAAAATTTAACTAAAATACTCATTTAAACTATCTGCAATCTTTTTTCATCAGTTACCAACTTCCCATTTTTGTCCATGATAGGTTCTATCCAATGTTTCCACCCCTTTTATGATTTATATAATTATAAAATGCTTTATTATCATTAACCTGTATCACCAATTCCAACTCATGCTGTCTTTTCGCAAGCCTAATTGCCTTCTTACCCTCTCTCATTGCTTTCCTGTAACTTGTCCAAGCTTTTTCAGTGTTTCGTGATTTTGCTTTTTTGTATAATTTATTTTTCTTTTTAAGTAATGTAGTTACTTTTCATGTGAAGCATGGAGGTATCATCCCAGAGTTATTGTATTTCACCCTTTCTGGGACAAATTCTTTTTCTAGGCTCTTTAGTTCATCAATTAAGATGTTCCACATTTCATTAACTGATTTACCTACAAACTCCTCTTTCCATTTCCATCCTTGTATACTGTTTCTCATTCCTGTGAAACTAACTTTTCCGAAACATTTTATTTTGGTTACCCCTTTATTCTAGTTGGAACATCCCTAACTGTAAAATGAACTATATCATGGTCACTGGTTCCTAGTGGACAAGTATTCTTGCAATCTACAATACTCTCCCCCATATTGCTCAGAACAATGTCCAAAATGTTTCTAACACTCATTGGAGTTGTAACATATTGTTTGAGGTCTAATCTGTTTGTTACCTACAGGAACACTCTTTCAAATGGTGTCTTTCCCAAAGCTTCCACCCAGTTTATGTTAGGATGTTGAAGTCTCCCAACATAATTAAATTTTTTGTCAGGATCTAACTTTACCAAAACTTCCAGTATCTGTTTATTTATTACTTCTTCTGCCAATGGTGGTCTGTATACCAGGAACATGATTATTTCTTACCATAACTCGGGATCAATTTCATCCATACATCCTCTATCTTGTTATTACCTTCCCCCTCCAATAATTCTGCATTAATGTTTTCAGAGATGTATACAGCTACATCTCCTCTAACTCTGCACTCCCTGTCTTTACTAATTAGTCTGTAACCACTGCTATTTCTTTCCCAATCATTCTCCTTATGCCACCAGGTTTCTGTGATGGCTCAGATGTGTATTCTCTCTCTTTAACTAGGATAATTTCCAGTTCCCCTCTTTTTTAACCATGCTCCTTGCATTAACTAACATGCACCTTCATTCCTTTTCTGTTTTAGTGATGCCTTTATTAATTTTTGTGTGCTCTGAAATGACAGTGCTCATTTCACACCCCTCAGCCCCCTCACTATTTAGTTTAAAAGTTTCTTATTGGTGTTATTTATCTTATTTCCCAGTAACCTTGAATCATACCAGCGTAGGTGTAATCCATCACTACTAAACAGTTTGAAATCACTAAAATGTTCCCAGTTTCTTTGGAATGTGAAGATGTCCCTCATGCACTGGCGTCCTAGCCACCTATTAATCACTGTTATTTCACATGTTTTATTTCTACCTGCTCTTGGGACTGGAATTATCGCTGACACTGCAACACTACAGTCTTAATTTACCAATATTCTCTCTACTTGCTCAAAATCTCTTTGTATATCCATGACCTTTCTTTTACCAGTATCATTGGTCCCAACATGTAATACAATAATAGGGTTCTTCATTCCTTGTATATGCCCCTCAGTTGTATTGTTTATATAATTTATTCTTGCTCCTGAAAGGAATGCCACCATCGCAATTTCTTTCCTCTCTTCAATAGTATGGTATCCATGAACTTTGACTGAATCCCATATTGCTAAGATTTCTCTGTTGGGTATATCTGAAGCCCTGTTATTCTCTGTAGGATTGGCTATATGTTCCACATTTGGGGCAGACTCACATATATTTCCTACTGGTTCAGTTATATGTTCCATATCGGAGCAGCTACATTAATATTTTCCTTAGATCTGTTGTTATATTCCTCATTAGAGGCATCTATTGGTGGGCTGTCAGCATCCGAGATTTCGATTCCCTCCATAACTTCCTCCTCGACCCCTTGAAGTGTTTGATATCTATTGTTCAGTGTTAATCGGGTCATTTCTACATCATATCTCCTTTTACGTCTACCTATTTATTTCAACCATGGCCCAACTAACATCATCTAGTTCTTTCTCCTTATCTATGTCTTCCTCTGTATCCCTTTTTCTTTTATTGCTCACAGCCCTATTTGACATAACTTGTTCATGTTCCCCAGCTGGTCCTTGTTCCAACAGCTCAGTACCTTTCTTAATGCACCACTTATATCCTTGCTTCATTGCTGAGCCTGGCCCACCCTCCTGTCTTCGCTTTGCTGGAATTGTACCACAGAATCATTCATAAATTTCTTTGGTGATGATATTGCTATTCTGGTTTCAATCTGATTTCTTAGGATGTTTATTTCCCTGTATAGGCTTTCTATGAGGATGCAATTGTCACACAAACTCCAGAGAGTAGGTTCCACCAATAAACATCCCACATTTTGTGCACATTTTCACATTAGTACCCAACTCTGCCTCCTTTTTTCTTGTATCCTAACCCACTATTCACTCCATAATGCCTTTAATAATTAGCTGTAATGTTATCTCCTCCCCAGCTTACTAGTTTGAAGCAGAGATCTGCTGCCTCCCTCACCTCCCTCGGTGGACACAGGCAGACACTGCTTGTCTCTCCCTTGCCACGCCTCTGCTGTGCTCTAGCCAATACTTGCTCATGAGCCTGACTTTGTAGCCCTTGCTACAGAAGCTGGTCCCCTCACCCCCTTCTGGTGCTGCCGAATTGCAGCTATCAATAAAAAGCTGGAAAAAAATGGCAAAAGTGCCTTAAAAATAAGTATATGTCTCATCTACAAGACACAGCCTGATGCCTGCCTCTCTACAGCTGCTCGCAACCCTTGTCACTGTGACCCCAAGGCTGAATGTTTTTTTAATGGACCCAATGTTGGTTGCCTAGCAACAATCCACAACATTAATGTCCCATTCCCTGGGAGAGGCACCTGCTGCTCTGAACAATGACTGTACCTGCAAAAGTACAATGCTCAGCTGAAAATTCATCCTCCTTCTGAGCACACCTGCCTAGAAACTGCCTCACCCACTAGCTAGGCCAACTTTGTAGTCCTTGCTACAGAAGCTGTTGCAGAGGAAAAGTCAAGCTTCTACCTGTGAAGTGCCCCCACTGTGTTTGTTACTCCCACACTCCTTGGAGTGGTTTGTCAGATTTATCATTTTACATGAAATCAGTCTTTACCAATTTGATTCTGGAGTGGACATTGAATTTAATCAATTTAAACTGTGTATGTGTGCCTGTTAACAAACATTGCCCCCTACAGTTAGCTCACTGAAGCAAAGAAGTGTACCTGCACCTCATTCTGTGAAGCCATCTTGCAACAGACAGCAGAATCAGGTAATGAACATATTTCTATTTCCTTGGACAGTGTTTTTTTGGCTAAACAGCATGGCACAGGGTCATAATGTCACAAGACATTATGTCTCATGGCAAAATTGCGCTGCCAATAGAGCGTGATTTCTGCCGTGAGGCATAAGCCTTTTTTCTGTGGGTGTTCCGACCCCCACACTCCCCATTATGGGGGGCTGTGCCCCAACCCCCCCAAGTAAGTTTCTCAACTCCGGGGGGGGAGCTCAACTCGGGAGTGCACATGTAAAAAAAAAAATTAAAGTTTCTGGGACTGGGAATCAAACCCAGTCCCAGACTCAGCACTTGGGTTCCTACTGCTGTGGCTCAGTCCTGTGAGCCATGGCAGCTGCTCGACAGAACCTGCTCCCAGCAGAGGTCTTATCCTCTGCCTGGGACAGCGCTACTAGTGCAATACCACGTACAGCGGTATACGGCATTGCACCAGCAGTAAGCGCTAACATCTGTACGGGTTAGCCATAATGTTGTACGCTATTAAGCATGTGACATTATGACCCAGTAGGGAACAGCACCCCCTCCCACCTATTTACCACCTGGATACCCCTAGACATCAGGAGTGGGGGGCTTACATAGAGAATGATGTCTGATTGAGAAAAGAGGACTGAAGGGTGATTATATAGTAATTAAGCACACAAAGACATGATGAGAATCAGGATTAGGGAATAGTGGCTTGTTCAGTAGAACTCAGAGGTATAAAAACAAGGGGTTTTGCTTTTTGTAATTTCAGAATGTTGCAGAGTTGGGTTGAGGCAGTATTAAAGATGGTGTGGGTGGAGACAGGGGTTACCTGACCTGAATGGATAGCTGTGATTTACCTATTCCCCCCCCCCCATTATGGATCATGGACTGGAGGGCACAACATTAATATTTTAGTATGTGTATTTATTTATTTGCTTTTGGTAACCAGGGAAGTGCACTAGGCAAAACTGCGTATTTTCGGGCACAACCCGAATATGTTATTTAACATTGAGGGCCCAGGAGTCAGTGTGAGGATTAGGGTGGATTCTTCAAGACAGTGTTGTGTGTGTGTGTGTGTGTGTGTGTGTGTGTGTGTTTGTGTGTGTATGTGTGTGTGGTGAGGCTGGTAACCAGATAGTTAGCTTGGTTGTCTTCCTGGAGGCACATTTTTCACAATTCTTTAGTGGTTTTACAATTAGTCTGTGTTATTTCTTTCTAATTTGCATGTCTGAAAAAGGTTTATTATTTTGTTTCAATCCATAGAAGGGTTTGGAGTAACTAGATAGAAATGAGGATTTATGTAGTGCCATTAGACCCCTTTGGAATCACATGTGTATAACAAAAATCATACTATTGTTATTTATTTTGCATCTACTATATAAGAAACAATAATCCAAAAATATGCAAAGTGCTCTAAACATTTTCTTCTTCAGAAAAGTCTTTCTGGTAATACAATGTCAGTGTATAATTACCATATAGATGTAGTATATTTCTACATTGTGAAACACAAGAAAAAGCAACACTTTCCTCCCCTTATTGTTTCAATAAAGCACATTGATGTCAATATTCATTTTCTATCTTTTTGTGCAAATAGCCATTTCTTGCAAATAATATTATTTAAACAAAAAGTGCAGTGCAAGACAAATGGACTGATACTCTGCTTTTTGCTTTTCATTATATTTCCACTTCATTAAAATACTGAAACTCAGTATATTTGTAAAACAGACCCCTATCTGCTGTCTCTACCATCTATGCCCAGCTTAGAGGAGGAGGAGGAAGGCAGGCAATAATGTCAGCGGCTGTTCCTGTATCTAGGGGTACATTTGATGGTACTCCTCACCAGGAGTCATCCGCTGTCTTTCTTTTCCCTGATCTGGCATTCTGCATGCCCCTTGAGGCATGGTCCACTGAGGCATTGTTTATAATGTATTTGTGCACCCCGCTGGGAACTGCTCTGGTCACACTACCTGTGCCCCTTTGGGTGAACTACTTACCATTCTCCTCCTCCTCATGGTCTTCACCCAGGAAACCTGCTGCTGCTTTTGTCACCTTGAAGTAGACACAAGGCCCCAGCCTTCCATCATGTTCTTCCTCCCTCCCTTGGCTGCGGAAACAAAAGGTCAAAAAATAGATTTGTTTTTGCACCTCAATGTATACATTATATCCTCGCATGGCAACTTGGGGATGGCATAATTTATTTAACTGCAAACCTAGAACTTCATTTCAGTTTGCATTTAATGTTCTGACTGCGTTTAACACTGTACCCTTTAGGAAATACTCTGGATACAGGGCACAATGGTTTAGAATTTAACTTTGGTGCAAAAACTCCAACAATTTATTTACAGTAGCAGGGGTGCACAAGTATTTGGTGATGGGAGTATGCAGCCAGACCCTGACCTCATCCCTGTCAAGGGCCCAAACATCAGTCAGCAATTAACAGTCATTTATTTGGCATGATTAATGTATTGGCCCCAACCAGCCAGTCATGGGTTTATTTCATAGCAACATCAGTTAAAGTCAACATATTTCACATTGATATTAGTGACACATCTGCCCATTCACTTTAGTGACATAATTTGGAATATCAATTACGTGCCTATTGCAACTGTGAGTGGGGTAGGGGACCCAGGATGTACTCAGTCCTGTTCAATGCAGCAAAACATGTGCCTCTGGTGGAGGTTAGTTAACAGAGAGGTGTACTTTCCCTGAGTAAACACTGTGTCCAGCTTACACATAAACTAATATGGGGAAAAAGTTCCTTTAAGCAGCTGCTGCCCCTGCTCCTATGCCTCCTGGGGTTTGGAGCCATGGACCAATGTGACCATAGCAACAGTGGCCCACCAGCTCAATGGATCCACCCTTTCCCCTGGGTTTCAGATCTTTAGTGCCACTGACTGTCCTGAATCTTCTGCAGCACACATGCTTTTGCCATCAGTTCCTTTTTATGCCACAGGACTCTTAAAGGACAGGTTTTTCTCTGTTGCCTTTTCTTTTACCTGAAACTGTGACAGATGGTGCAAAAGCAATCAGGAAGCCCTCCTTGAGGGTGGACCTCCAACAGGCCCACACTGTCCCCAATCTCAGACTCCAGTTGGGGCCCAAGCCTCCAGAGACCCACACCAGAGGTAGCCAGTGCCACATATGTCCAGAACTCTTCCATCGTTACTGTGCCCGCAGGCCCCCTCTGGACAATCACAGCTAGACAAACACACCTGAAGGTATTCAGAACCAGGAAGATTCTGTTGGGATACTCCACACTGGTACGCTGAACTAGAACTAAGAACTACTTTTGGTGGGCAACAGCCCATTTTACATGCCCCTAGTGGGTCAGAAAAATACCCAGGAAGCCTCTCAGCCAATGGGCAATTACTGTGCAGTGGCTATTTTGTCACCAAGCAGAAAACACATGCAAACAACAGGAAATACCTCATTAACATTTCAAGGACATTTCTGAAGTCTGTAAATACTGGCCAAGCTTATTCTCTAAATGCAAAAATACCTTAGCACTCAATTTTAACATTTTAGGGTTAACGAGGACAAACCATTCTTCTGCCATGATTTAGCACAAAAGATAGGGGAGCTGGCTCCAGAGGACACTCATGTATTAATTGGGTGGGGAATTCAATCTTACAGTCGACCCTTTCCTGGACAGATCCCCCTCCAACATAGAGCCCCACTCCACTGGAGCCAAGGCGCTAGGTCAACTCCAACATGACATAGCCCTTTCTGACATCTGGAGGGTCTTCCACTCCAAGGATCGTAACTACTCCTTCCATTCCCCAGTCCATAACTGTCACAGTCAAATAGATTTCTAGCTAACCTTCCAGGGCATCACTAAGGCAATTCTGGACATCACTGTCCTCCCAATTGTAATTTCCAACCATGCCCCGGTGCAACTGAGCTTCACATGGAGCCTCACTCCTTCTCCTCTCCCTCCTGGTGACTTGACCCCCTGTTATTGAGAGACCCTGACTTCACCCTATGGCTTCAGCAGGAGGTTACTTTTCAGATACCTCTGCAGGCAAAACATGGGAGGCTTTTAAAACCACCTTGAATGGTGCTATCATAGGATTCACCTATAGGAGAAGGAGGAAGAGAGAACAACGCCTCTTGGAGCTGGAGAAATGGCTAAGCAAAGCTGAAGCCCATTTCAAAACCTTGTGCAACCCCTCCCTCCAATCCCAGGCTGGTTGCCAGGTGGCCACCATCAGGATAGAAGTAAATGAGCTGCTGTCCAGGAAGGTGGAAGTATCAATTATATGCTTGAAACATAAATATTGGAAAAGGGGGAAGGTACTTGCCTATCACCTAAAAAAACAACTAGCCAAAAGGCATATTGATGGACTGGTAAACAAGCATGGAAAGGTCCAAACTAAGACAGAGGATATCAATAAAATAATGGTGAACTTCTACGCCAAGCTTTACACTCCCTGCAGAGACCTTAATTCAGGGGGACTTGCCCCATTTTTACAGGCTCTAGACATACCAATATTCTCTGACCAACAAGCCCAGGTTCTGGAGGCCCCCCTCACAACTGAGGAGGTGTTAGCAATTTTGCGATCTTTAAGAACAGGGAAGGCACTGGGAGGAGATGGTTTCCCATTAGAAACCTGGCAAGTCCTGCAGAAAATAGTCACGCCAGTCCTCCAGCAGGTTTACACAGAAGCCCTGGAGAAAGGCACTCTCCACTCATCCTTCTGAGAGGCAGTAATAACCATCCTACCAAAAAAGGAGAATGATCCCCAAAAGGCCTCAAGTTATAGACCTATTTCACTGCTGAATGCCAACAGTAAGGTTCTAGCAAAATTCCTGGCTACAAAGCTTAACCCCCTCTTGCCCAAGCTTATCCACCCCTCCAAGGTGGGCTTTGTGAGAGGCCGTTACAGTTCTGACCATATCAGGTCCCTGGTCAACCTTATTCACAAGGCCAAAACACTTCCCACCACTGCAACAGCTTTGGGGATTGATTTCAAGAAAGCCTTTGACTCCCTGGAATGGGATTATTTTCAACAAGTTCTGACTACAATTGGGTTTGGGGAAAGATTCCTGGCATGAGTTTGAGCAATCTCCCACTCACCCATAGCCAAAGTCCTCACCAATTCCATATTGTCCGCTCCCCTCCCGCTGGGTAGGGCATGCGTCAGAGCTGTCCCCTCTCACCACTGCTTTTTGTGCTGGCCATAGAACCACTGTTTTCAGATATAAGGCAGATCCCCCTTATTCAGGGAGTGACGATCTGAGGGGTAGAATATACCACCCTTATGTATGCGGATGATCTCCTGATCCCCTTGGCCGATTTTGAATTGTCCACTCCCCCACTTTTACCTCCCCTCTCAGCATTTGCCAAATATTCTGGGTTACATTTGAATCAAATCAAACTGAGGTCATTGCCCTGAATGCCAGGTGTGTCCCCAGCATGGCCGCTGTGCACATCCTCCAGTGGTCACCGTCTGGCATCACCTACTTAGCAATCTGCATCACCCTGGGCCTAACCAAAATTTCGGATGAAAACCTAAAACCCTTGCTGGTGGGTGTTCATACCAAAATCGATAGGTGGAGGCCCCTGCAACTAACCCTAGCCGGTAAAATTTCTGCCATAAAAATGGTCACAGCCCTTAAGATCCTGTACATGCCATCCCACATCCCGCTGAAGCTCCCCCCCACCACCAGGTACAGGAAAATAGACTTCCTGTTAGGTGCTTTTATATGGGAGAGTAAGAAGCCTAGGTACTGTCAGAACAATCTAGGAGCCTATTGGTCAGAGAGGGGTTGGTGTCTTCTGTGGTTCAAGGGATATAAATGGGCTTTTCAGTCTACTCAAACACTCAAGTGGTTTGCGCATCCAGCACCAGATGCCCCCCAATGGCTAGGCATGGAGCGGGCATACAGTGAAGTGACGTACCTATCCTTATTGTTGTACAATAGCCCTCCAAGGGGGATCCACACCTACCTCATGATTGGCCCCTCACTAAAGTATTTGGGGAAACCCCACAGGAGTCTGAACACTAACCCAACCCCTCTCAGTTTTATCCCACTATGGGGAAACAGGAAAATTACAGTGGATAACAAGCCCATTGTCTGGGCCAAATGGATCCAGGCTGGTTTACAATGCCTGCAGAACACTTATGTACCAGGAATTTCCACCCTAGATACCTTCAAGGGACTGTGTGACAGTCATGACATCCCCTCTAAGGATTTCTGAAGGTATCTCCAGCTCAGGAGTGCCACTGGGAACTACGCCCGCAGATGCTCCCCAGGTAAGCCTACCTCACCAGTCTAGCACTGGATGACTCTAAAGAGAGGGCAGATCAGTGTCATTTATTCAGTGTTCCATGCTAAAATCTCCTTCCAATCCCAAGAAGATGAGATGAAGTGAGAAACAGCCCTAAATATCCAGATATCTGATCAGGACTGGAAGTCCTGTTGGAGACTGGCACATGAGGCCTACCCTGACACTAGAAGCGCCCTAATCCAAAACAAGATCCTGCAATCATGACACAGAACTCCAGTGGTGCTCTACAAGGCCCAGCTTACCCAGGATGACCTCTGTATAGGTGTCAATCCAGCAGGGGGACCTGTCTCACATACTATGGAACTGCCTGGCACTTCAACTGCTCTGGCACTATACATATGCTCTGGGCTCCACAATCCTTCAGAAGCCATGTCTTTTATACCAGAGCTGATGCTGATAGGCATCCACTCTTCCACTCCTCATCTCGCTCCTCAGGACCAGAAATGGGTTGCCATTCTTAGTATGCAGGTAAAGTGGCTCCTGCTTTGTAGGTGGAAGACACAAGAGGTCCCCTCGGCCACAGAAGTGCTTAATTCATTTGTTCAGGTGGCCAGTCTGACTTGAATTACACATGTAGTGGCAAACACCCTCTCTCGGTGTACTACTCTATGGCAAACTTCATGGCATTTGTGAGGCCTAAGGAGGAGATTGGATGAGCTAGTCTCATATATGATTCCCCTAGCTCCTTACTCCCCCCACCTTCCACTTCCTTCCCTCAACCTGTACTGTGTGAGATTGGAGGGTGGGTTCTCAGGGGCTCTGGTTGTTCTTTACATAACGGCATACCATAGCACTAGGACAGTCAGATGTTTAAATAACTTCGAACCCTATAGATACTTTGTGTGTGTTTCTGCTTTTGTTTTGATGCAGGTTGATCCTAGCTTGCTAAGCCCTACTGCAACATCAGGTACCTTATCACATATCAACTCTTGGAGTGGATACTTCAGGACGCAACAGGTAGGCCCTCTTACTCTTGTTCTGTAATGTTACTAAGATTCAGGTCACCTGTAGTTTCATGCACAAGGCATACGTTGTAAGCCTGTAGCAGCAGGCAATAATTCATACATTGGGTGTTTTTTTCCCTGCCTAGTTTTTGGTGTTTGTATTCATTTGTCAGGATTTTGTATGTTTCTATATGGTCATTATGTTTGAAACAATAAAAATCTTTAACAACAAAAGAAAAACATTTTACGGGCACTCACAATCCTTTTCTGTGACAAGTAGATTACATTTTCATACTGTAAAAGTGCATTTTCATTAAATCAATTAATTGAAAGTATACTGATATTCATGTCAACTTTTTATTTATTTATTTATTTTGTTAATTGGATGAACACCTTTGAGTGAGGTGCTCATTTGCAAAGGTTCCTCATCAGACAACAGAACAGTACAACAATTCTTAACACTTCAAGAAAAACAACAGCATAGTTCACATTAATTCTTTACACTGCACCAGACAGAGGTGAGCAAAAGCATTGGCAACACAAATTTGTTTGCATGAATAAAGGTCAAAGTTACATTTCAATAGGTGCAGTAATTCCCTTAGTAAAAGTGCTGAAACATAGATAGCAGCCCTATGGGGCCTTGTCTGCTAAGGATCTGTGTGCTTTTACAGCACGAGCAGCTGGGATTCAGAGGAGTATCACACATGTGAGAGGTCAGAGATGGGTATTGATAGTGATGGATTGTACTGGATCATAATGTCGTACGCTTAATAGCGTATGGCATTACAACGCAACCCGGATCTATGCGCTCTCTGTGTTGGACCCCGGAGTTAGAGATCCTTAGTGGGGGGTCCAGGAGACCTGAACCCCCATAAGGGGTGTGGGGTGAGCCCCCACAGAACAAAAAGAAAACTGGGAATCACGCAGTGCGCCTATGTCGTACGGCATTCTGCCATGTGACATATTGACCCCGTGCCGTGGCGGGTAATGTTGTTGGAGTCTTGTGCTACCTCTACCTCAAGCTTTCATCAAAAACAGTTTCTTGCCTTAACAGTTCCAAAGTTTTCCATTTCTAAAGTTTTTTTTTTTTTTTTTACTTTCTGTTTATGCTGCATGCATCCATCTGGTCCTTGGCTGCCCCTCTCAATCCACTACCCAACATCAACAACTTGCCTTCTCCTGGAATTTACTTCTTTCTGCATGTTACGACCATGACTTTTCCTCCATGGCAGGGCTCTTAGGCTGGGCCAGGTCTCTTGGAAATACTTTTAGACAGTCATATAGAGATTGCGGAGGTTGGCAAATGTGGAGTCTGTGGGCATGGCAGGGCTCTGAGGAATTTCCCTTCCTATTTCTCCTCGGGCATCTTATGCTACAATGTAATGCAACACACATTCATGCATGTGCCTGACAATATAGGAGGAATACTCCACTCAGAGATCAAACACTGTTCCTCCACAGAGAAAAGGATCATCTGCTGGAATGCTAAACAATCCTCCCTCCCCCCAGCCATCCCCCAGTGTCTCAAACTCATTCCCGAATCTGGTCACCAGTATTGCAAGTGGCATCGGTAATGCTGCATCAAAGGTCCAGCTAAAGATTATTCTTTACAAAGGGTTAACTTTCAGCCTTTATGGCTATAAACATAATTTTCTTTTTAATGACATTTTGGAATCCTGTCAATATGGTTACAATATATTCATATACTGTACTTTCTATTTTTTTATTTATTGATTGATTGAGTTCTCGGATTACGATACCTATGAGTCAAAGACTCTTTTACACGGGTTCCACGTCAATTTCAACAATACAGAACATACAGATAACAAAATAAAGAGTTCAAGTAACCTAACTGCAGCATAAAAGTTACAGTATGAGTGTTAGCAGCAAGCAAAATAGGTAGACACAAATTAATGAGTCAATTGTTGTACCTGTTGCATTCAGATTTGAGACCGGCTGGCCTGCAGGTTAGGATGGGCAGCCAGTGGCTGGCTTTGTTGGTTATGCAGAAACAGACAGAGTTGGCTTAGTTGAGCAAGGGGCAGACCTTGGAACTGCAGGGCAGGAAGAGAATACAAGGGTGGGCAACAGGCCGTGACTAGAGTGGGAGTGGATAGTGTAGGGGAGGGAAAGGGGGCAGATAGGATTATTTGGGGGTAATGCAGGGCAGTTGCAGCTGCTGCGCGTGACCAGGTGTTGTTTAAGGAGACGCTTGAAAGTACCAAGCTTAGGTACATCCAGAGTGTCAATTAGGAGACCATTTAGCCAAATGGGAGCCCGGAAGCTGAATGATTATAGGGCTTGCATGGTGCAGCAGAAAGGTACTTGGAAGCCATATCTTGATGCATTCCTAGTGCTATGTGAGTATGGGGCAGGGCACTTGTGAGAAGGTGCTGGACGTTTGGAGGAGTTAGGCTCATGCTTATTTTCTTCATGTATAAGCAGGTGTGATACTGGATCCTGTCTCTGAGGTTCGACCATTTTGTCCTGGAGTACAAGTCACACGTACAGTATGTGTGCGGTTATGAGCACCCGATAGCAGGCGACAAGATTTGTTGAGGGCAGTGCTAACCCTTTTGAAGGTTGTGTCAGTGTCAGCACCATAAATGACTAGACCATTGTCCATAACTGAGAGTATGAAGCAGGTAACTGCAGTTAGGAGTGCTTCTTGGGTCATGCTGCTTCTATGACTATAGAGGATCCCTAACCTACAGTTGACCACCTTGGAGACTACATTAATGTGCTCAGTGAAGGACAAGTTGCTGTTGAGAGTAATACTGAGGTACTTAAAGGACTGAACTTGTTTGATAGAGATGTTGAGGTTGTTTTGTATGGTAAATGGGGTAGATTTTAGTCTGTTGTGGGGACTAGTGAAAAGCATGGACTTAGTTTTCTTATAGTTCATGATCAGTTTGTGTTGTGTGAACCAATCTTCAACAGCTGCAAAGCTGTCTTTTAAACCATTAACTAGAGTGTGGATCGGAGTGACTGGAGAATAACACCGCATCATCCGCCTAAAGGAGTAGATCACCAGGGCAGGCTTGGGGGAGGGAATTCAGAAAGAGGCTGAATAATAAGGGGCCCAGAATTGAGCCTTGGGGAACTCCTGAGCGAACAGGTTGACTGGAGGATAGTGTAGCACAGACTTTTACCTGTTGTGACCTATCCTCCAGGTAGTTTTTGAACCATACCACAGTCCCAGAGGAAACCACAATGGTACTAAGGGAGTCAATAAGGAGAGAGTGATTTACTGTGTTGAAGGCCTTAGTGAGGTCAATGTACTCTGACCATACTAAGTGCCCACGGTCAAGGGCTTTGTGGATAAAGTTAGTGTATTGAAGTAGAGCAGATGTGATGCTATGGCTATTCCTTAAGCCGTGCTGTTCGGGACATTGGATGTAATGTTTGGTTAGGTATTCTGAGAGCTGGTCAGCAACTCTCTGTTCCAGGGCTTTCAAGAGGGAAGGGGAGGTAGGATTGAGATCGGGTGGTAGTTGGAGTGGAGGGCTTTATCTTCAATCTTATGGATAGGGGTCACTACTGCCACTTTCCACCATGAAGGGAATTGCCTGAGACAGAGTGACTGATTCAGTATTTTTCTGATGGGTGTTACAGAAACATAGAAGTTGACGACAGATAAGGACCTCAAGGCCCATCCAGTCTGCCCATATATTTTTCTACCTTATAAATGTGCCATCGGCCTTTGCTCTGTCAGTGGCCTATCTATTCATACTCATCTGTGTTGCTCCCTTATGCCTATCCCATGCCTGTTTGAAGCCCTGCACTGTGTTCATAGCCACCACTTCCTGAGGTAGGCCGTTCCATGCATCCACCACCCTTTCTGTGAAAAATAATTTCCTCAAATTCCCCCTTAATCAGCCTCCCTCTGCTCTCATGCTGTGTCCTCTTGTCCTGCTATTTTTCTTATATTTAAACATGTTAGACTCTTTCACCTTGTTAATGCCCTTAAATTGTTTGAATGTCTCTATCATATCACCTCTCTCCCTCCTTTACTCAAGGGTATACATATTGAGCTCCGTTAATCTGTCCTCATATGTCTTCTGATGCAGTCCCTGCACTATTTTAGTTGCCCTTCTCTGGACTGCCTCAATTTGGTTAATGTCCTTGTGAAGGTGTGGCCTCCAGTACTGCATGCAGTACTCCAGATGGGGCCTAACCAGTGTCTTGTAAAGAGGTATTATTACCTCCCTCTTACGACTTGTGATACCCCTACTAATACACCCTAACATCCTCCTAACCTTACCTACTGCTTTAGAGGTCTGCTTGGATGATTTCAGGTCATCAGTGATGATGATGCCCAAGTCTCTTTCTTTCTTTGTGACTGTCTGCAACTCCCCTCCCAGCCTATAGGTGGCTTCAAGGTTTCTCTTCCTTATGTGCATGATCTTGCACTTCTTTGCATTAAATCCCAGTTGCCACTTTCTGACCATTTTGCTAGTTTATCCAGATCTCTTCTCATTCTGCCCACCCCATCTAGATCATCTACTCTGTTGCAGATCTTGGTGTTATCTGCAAACAGACAAGCCTTATCCTCTAGTCCATCTGCAAGGACACTAATGAAGATATTGAATAGGACTGGCCCCAGGACTGATCCCTGAGGTACCCCACTTGTGACTTGCATCTCTTCTGACTGTATACCATTTACCACCACTCTCTGTTTTCTGCCCGTCAGCCAGTTTGCCACCCAGATGACCAGCTTCTGACCCACCTGAGCCTACCCAGCTTATTTATCAATCTCCTATGTGGAACAGTGTTAAAAGCTTTGCTGAAGTCAAGGTAGGTGACATGAACTGCTCCCCTTTGGTCCACCACTCTGGTTACCCAGTCAAAGAAATCTATGAGATTAATTTGACAGGACCTTCCTTTTTTAAACCCATGCTGTATTGGATCCTGTGCCCCTATGGATTCCTGGTGTTGCACTATCCTTTCCTTAAAGAGTGCCTCCATAATCTTGCCCACTACTGAGGTAAGACTGACTGGTCTGTAGTTCCTTGCCTCCTCCCTGCTACCTACTCTTGTGGAGCGAGATCACATGAGCCCTTCTCCAGTCTTCTGGGACCTCTCCTGTGCTCAGAGACTCACTAAATAGTTCTGCTAATGACTCTGCTAGTTCCACCCTTAGCTCCTTAAGTACCCTGGGATGTATGCCATCATGTCCCATTGCCTTATCCACCCTGAGCTTAGCGAGCTCTTGTAGGACCCTTTCTTTTGTGAAGGGAGTAGTGCTCACCTCCCTCCCCCCTGTGTCCATGGTGCTGAGATGTGGGCCCTGCCCTACCTTCTCTTCAGTAAATACTGAGCAAAAGTATCTATTTAGGATAGATGCTTTTACAGGGTCCTCCTCCTCACATGCCCCCTTTTCTCCATTGAGCTTAGCAATACCCCCTCTGGACTTTCTCCTTTCACTAATGTATCTATAGAAAGTTTTGTCACCTTCTTTTACTGTTCGTGCTAGTGCTTCCTCAGTTTGGGACTTTGCCTGCCTTACTGCCTTCCCTGCTTCCCTTAGGGCAGTTTGGTATGCCTCCCTGTCTTCATCCCACTGTGTTCCCTTATATTTCCTGAAGGCCAGCTTTTTGGCTCTGACCTTTTCTGCTACTGTATTTGAGAACCAAAGTGGTTTCCTTCTTCTTTTGCACTTTCTTTTCTGTCTAACACAATGGGATGTTGCTTCAAGTATGCATCCTTAATGCTTGCCCACTTTGCCTGTACCCCCACACCTGTGCTTCTTTTTGCCAGGGCTAGCTTAACTCTGTTGGCCATCTTATCAAAGTCAGCTCCTCTGAAGTCCCATATTTTTGCCTTGGAATGGGATGATTTAGATGTAGTGGCCAAATTGAACCATACCATGTGATGGTCACTGGCCCCCCGGTGACCTACCTGGAGATCTGTGATCCCTTCCCTGTTAGTCAGTACTAGATCTAGGATAGCCCTGTCTCTTGTGGGTTGTTGTACCAATTGTTTGAGGCCCTGCCCCTGCAGGAAATCCACCATGTGTCTAGCTCTGGCAGATGTTCCTGCTGGTATTGACCAATGTGTATCCAGCATGTTGAAGTCTCCCATTGTCAGAACCTCCCCTTTAGCTGTCATGTTTTGTATATCTTCTAACAGTAATGTGTCTATGTCCTCCCCCTGGTCTGGGGGCCTATAGACAACCCCAGTTCTTATGGCTGTCCCATTTCCTGTTTCCAGGGTGACCCACAGTTCTTCTGGCTCCTTATGTGTATTCTGAATTTCTGTAGCTTTGATATTTTCTTTGACATACAGGGCCACTCCACCTCCCCTTTTTGCACCTCGGTCTCTTCTGAACAATACATAGCTAGGTGCTGAAGTCTCTCAAGTGTGGTTACTGGTAAACCATGTCTCACTAATTGCTACTATGTCCAGTTTAGCCTCTGACATTATTGCCTGAAGGTCTGGGATCTTATTTCCCAGGCTGTGAGCATTTGTGTACATGATTTTCCATTGGCCAGATTTCGGTGTGTCAGTTGTTGGGTGTGGTTTGGCATTTCCCCTGTGCATCGTATGGGGAGACGGTCCTCTTTTCTTACCTGGTGATGCAAATGAACTGCAAACATGCTGAATACCTGTTTGATCACTAGCTGAGTGGAGGACCGCATCCAGTGCCAGGTGTAGCAGTTTCCGGTCTAGAGAGTCACTACTAAAGCAGGATTTGCCGAAGACCTTGAGTAGGTATTTTTCGGCCAAACTGGGGGAGACTGTTTTCAACTAAAAGGGAGGGTTAGTTGATGAAGGGCCCACATCCTTATGGTCAGTTGGGGGGTAGGGGATCAAAGAAGTCAGGGAGAGTACTTCACTGAGGTCTGTGAAAGCAGTGTTAAAGGTGTTGGCTATCTGCAGTGGGTCTTGGATGGTAATACCATCTACGTTGAGCATGGTGGGAGGGGTTTTGCTGGGCTTACCAGTAAGCTGATTTAGGTTGTCCCAAAACGTCCTGCTGTCACCCCAGGAATTTGAGAGCGCCTCCTTGTAGTGAGCCATTTTTTGCTTGCTTGATGGCTTGGGTGCAGGTATTTCTGGCTGTTCTGTACTGTTGCCAGTGGGTTTGATTACCCGTGGCCTGAACTTTGTGCCACAACTAGTCCCTGTGGGACAAGCAGGTTAGGAGGGAGGTAGGGAGGGAGGAGGGAGGGATCCATGGATTCTTTACAGCTTTTATCCTCCACATTTTTAGAGGGGCAAAGATGTCACAAGCTGTGTTGAAACTGGTTATGAAGTAATCCAGGGCATGATCCACACTGGGTGCAGAGTCCAGTATTGACCAGTCTTGGTTGTGGAGATGGGCTTGAAACTGATTTAGTTGTCCTTTCTTGAGGACGCACTGGTGTGTTGTTTTATTTGGTAGATTGGGGGATTTATTGGACCAAAAGCAGATAATGGGAGAGTGGTGACTATGAAAGTTGAGGAGAACCTCAGTACTAATAATTCTGTCAGGCCTGTAGGTAAAGATGAGATTAAACATGGTACAATTGCCGGTCCTGGGGTTACACCTGGTCAGGGAGGTCGCTACTTTTTTGACAGATTAATGGCTGTGGTAGCATCTTTGTAGATGTCAGTTTCGGGTGCCAGCCAATTTACATTGAAATCCCTGAGGAGCACCATTTCAGTGCTAGGGGGAATATTAGAGAGATAGTCAATTATTGCTGTGAAACCTTTGGAGTGGTTTTAATGTATCAACATACTGGAAATACACTTTTACTGTATTGAAATACTAGTAGAATATAAAGAGAACCAAGTAGTTTCTGAATATTGATTTGATGGCTATAGACTTATATTGCTGTATATACCAATAATACACTTAGGGTGGGATATTCAGACTTTGCCAGGCTGTGGCGCAAGCCTGGGCACAGCGCAACTGGGATGTGCCAGGCCGCTGACAGGGTGATATTCAATGGTGCTGCACCATGGCTCAGCACCATTGAATATCGCTCTGTAGCCACCCGCATTGTGCATGGTGCAGTGGCACTGCACCAGTGCAAGTGGCCAGAGAGGGGCAGAGGGATGTGCTAGCGCAACTGCCATTGCGCTAGGCACATCAACTGCGATATTCAAAGGTGCACATGCAAATGGGGCCATAAAGCATGCAAGGTGCAAATGGGGCCATTTGCATGTCATTATGGCCTCATTTGCATGCAGGTGCACCCATCCCCAGAGACTTGTGCCTGGCACCCTGCCAGGCTGCAGCCATCGAGGATCAATGCCCCCTGCACAAGCGGCAAAGTGCCCCACTGCCTGATAGCAGGCATAAGTATAGAAATATGTAACTCCCATATCCCTGGTGGTCCAGTGGACTGCTTGCAGCCCGATCGCGGGCATAAGTATAGATATATGAAACTCCTATATCCCTGGTGGTCCAGTGGACCGCTCACAGCCTGATCGTGGGCAGATGTCTAAAACAGATTAGATCCCATCCTGGTGGTCCAGCTGTACCCCTCCCCACCCTCCCACTGAGCCCTCCCCGTTCCCCCCATCAGTGTGGGGCAGCTCCCCACCGCAAGCTGCCCGGCTGCCCACTGACTGACTGCGTACAGTACATCTGTATGCCATTGGTCCCTAGCGCGGGCCAATGGGCATGCAGACATCATACTATACCCACAGTCCAGATATGTGATTGAATCCATTCACATATCTGGACTATGCAATACAATGGTCTGCAGCCTATTGCGCTGTGGACCGGCGACAGCTGGCTACTGTATGCTGTCAGTCGAAGATAACGCAGTGAGCAACAGGCTAACTACCACTGACCGGAGGCGGGTGGCGGGCTCAATGAGGAAGGAAGTACTGTGGACCACCAGGGATGGGATATAATCTTGTTTTAGACATCTGCCTGCGATCAGGCTGTGAGCGGTCCACTGGACCACCAGGGATATAGGAGTTATATATTTCTAAACTTATGCCCGCGATCAGGCATGGGGGGTGCTACCCGACAGAGGGTGCTGCCGGAGCTCAGGTGGCCACCCACAGCTGGCAGCTGCCATGTTGTGCCCCTCAATACGGCCGCTCACCTGTGGGTGGCCGGCTGTTGTTCCTTTATTTTTTGGAACAACTGTATGCGGCACATGTAGGGCTTGTGCCTGCATGGGTTCCGCACATCCCAGGCTGAATATCGGGATGTGCGGGGGTATGCATGGGCACGCCCCCCCCACTTGCGCCGCATACATTACTGATGCACTCCGGCGCATCGGGATTTTGTGCCATGCACTTTCCCCTTTTGAATATCACACCAGGTCGCATCAGTGGGTTGCACATGGTGCAACTGTGTTGCGCCATGCACAACCCTTCTGAATATCCCACCCTTATACTATATTGACAGAACACATATTAGACAATTTCTAAACTTTTTCAGATTTTGCTGAACTAATTAGTTATCAACTACTTTTATTCATGTATGTACACATACTGACATATAAATAGGAGGAAATTACATACAACAAGTACAAGTATGTTTATATATTAAACATCAGAAGATGCTAATAATATTCCATCATCAACACTATCCTCTACCAGTTCCTCATTCGTGTAACTGTTTTGCATACTGGCCATCATCTTTGATTGCCTCTAAAACATGGCCCATTCTAGTGGATTGTTTTGAATCAAGTGCCTTTGTTTCCCCAGTGGCTCCAAATGAGTGCCTGCATGACTCTCCAGGACCACTTCCTACAGAGGTAAAAAACTACACAACTGATATGATGTGATGCCTGCAGGAGCGTTGGTGGGAAGGGGGTGCTACCAACTATATTTGCAGACCCATTCAGTTGAGAGAAACACATCTTCCTGCAATCCCATCAAAGACATTGCTGCTGTTTCCAGCTCCTGCAGGTGAGCCCCTGTCTGACTGCCAACCAAACCCCCCAGCAAAGCCAGTTGCTGGCATCTCTGTTCCCCGTTCCCTCATGTTGCTAGAATGAGGGGGCTGGAGTGTCAGAGGGCTATGGGGATGCTGACTATACAGAGTTGCTCTAGCAGCACACTGTGGAGCAGCACTCCTCTGCTGCAGTGGTGGGAGTCACTCAGCTGCAGTGGTGGGAGTCACTCAGTAGAATCAAAAGGGGGAAGTTATGAACCTTTAAAAGGAGGGTATGTTTTGTTTTTTCTTTTGTTTAATTCTTCTGCCTTCACTCTTTCTGTATGTTATTTAAAATGATTTCATTTTATTAGGGTTTTATTTTGGAAATTGTTACAAAACTGGTAGACTGAAGGCTATTTTAAGCTTTCCTTTTAAACCAGTTACTGAATACAAGCAAAAATGAGACTGCTAGTTGCTATATTTCTATACTTGATAATAGCAGCTGTTAGTTCAGTCAGCCTGCTACAACTGGTTTCTCTAAGACAGTCCACTGCTTGGGTTTAACAGTTACAGGCCACAACATGTGTGCTGATATTGCTTAATAATCAAGCTAAAGAAATATTTGGACAAAGAAGAAACAATTTCTCTACAGTTAAAGAATACTTCAGGTCTGTAAATCTTCATAATTTGGGATTTAATCTAAAATCATATAAAAGAGTATTGTAATGCTTGTAGCCTTGGCTCTGTTGTGAAGAGCCTTCTAAAAAAGCTAGACTTGGTTAGTGAATGGGTTAATCTTGAATAACCTGATGCGGTTGCCTTGACCAATACAACATAAAATGCTGATGAAAGAAATTGAACTAGAACATTTTAATTGCCATTGTCCCATTAGAAACACATTAAGGTGGTATTCTACTCTATACTAGACAAGACCTGAGGCAAAGTAAAACAATTTTTTCTGATCATATTGAAAACAGAATGTTTACTTATTCACCTCCAGAACCTAGATTTGGTATTAGACACTGTTTATTCTCATCCCACATTTTGAAAAGTGGCCCAGACCTTGTTGATGCATGCCATAAACAAAGAATTTGTTCTGATGGGCAACTTCAACACAGCCTGGGCTGTCCTAGGGGTCATAAACTGGAAAACTGTTTCCAGCATTTGGCTATCAAACAAACGGTAGATGTACCCACTACAGAAGTTAGATTAGTAAGCACAGGTAGTAGCCTCAGCTTCCTATTCATATCACAAAGTGAAGTAAGAGATCCAAACCTAGGCGACCACAACACCTTGTACTGTGAGGTTAAGATAGGTTATGATAGAGAACCCATGCAAGTGCACATCACCTGTTGGGGAATCCTTGCCACCCTCCTGCTCAGCATATTGTCCCTTAAGGACCATTCTCATCAGTACATCTTACTATCCTGAAATAGCTAGTTTCCCCCCACTATGGGACTCACCCACAATCCTTTTGGCTATTACCCTGGTCACCCCCCATCCTCTCATAATGCGTACCATTATATTGCAATTTGCAACAAACCTTTGTTCCTCTTATATTAATAAAAATAGACCCTTGCATCATCCTCCTAACAAAGTGAAAAAGATACCCTCACGCTATTGGCTAAAACAACTTATCCTCGTCCTACTCCTTTGTTCCGGGAATATCAAACTAAATCCAGGCCCTGTCACTTCACTTACATCACCAACAGATTTCGCATCAGCAAAAGGGATGAAAATTATACAGATTAACATGTGTAGTCTCACCAAGAAAGAGGATGCCCCATGCAATCTTGGATCTGCCATACCAGCCCTGACATTCTCGTACTAACCAAAACCTGGTTAAAGAAAACTATCCCAGACCTAGAAATAGCTTTACTGTCCTACAATACTTTTCATGTTGACAGACCCATAAGTGTGTGTGTGTGTGTGTGTGTGTATGTGTGAGGGGGTTGGTCATGTATGTAACAGACAAGTTCCCTACTAACATCTTCCTTGCCACCACCAGACCCAGAGAATTTAAGTGCCTGGCATTAAAATTCCAACTTCCCCTCAGCAGAAGCTCTCAGTATACTGTAATAGGTGTTTATAGGCCACCGTTAGAGGGGCTTAAACATAGTATCATACCTATGCAGCTTCCTTGATTCCAGTTGTTATTTCATAGGATTCATAGGAAATACAAAGCTTATTTTTAGACTTTTGTCCATTATGTTTGCCATGTCATAAACTAGGGAACTCCACCTTTGGATCTGTTGTAGTCATCTAGGTTATTTTTATAAGATTGTATTTGTGTGTTATCTACTACTTCTAATGGAAGGGTGTTCCAAATAGGGACAACACGCTGATTATGCCAGTTATTTCTCTTGAGTAGATTCCATTTATCGGCTTTCAATTGCAGTGAGTGGGCTCTGGTATTGTTTTGTTACTTTAATTCTAGACCTAAGTCATCCCATAGTGCATGGCCAGTAAATGCCTTGTGTAGCAGACACATATCTCCTCTCATTCTTTTGTATTCCAGAGAGAATAAATCAAGGTCCCTCAGTCTGTCCCTGTAACTCATCATCTCCATGTCTTGGGTGGATCTTGTGTCCCTTCTCTGGATTCTCTCTATTTTGTTGATTTCTCCATTCTTATATGGGGCCTAGACTGGGAGCAGTGCTCCAGCTGCAGCCTCACCAGTGACCCATACAAAGGCATGAACACTTCACGCCTCCTACTCCCTGTGTGTCTGAGCATACAGTTTAATGTACTGTTGGCCTTTTTAACTATGTTGTCACAATGTGATTTGAATTGTAAATCATTTGTGACAATAACCCCTAGATCCCTTTCTTCTGATGAACAAGATAGGCGGTTATTATTTAGCTTGTAGCTGAACCCAGGTTTTTTTTCTCCATATGCATTACAGTATGTGTCCCTATTTAGCTGTCACTTGTTGGTACTTGTCCAGTCCTGTATATGTTCTAATGTATGTTGAAGAACAGTGCTATCCTCAAGTGTGTTGACTACTGCTTCTATTCTGCAGTCATTTACAAACTTAGTAATCCATAGGTTTTTGTGTTCATATTTTACAGATGCCACGTAAATGTTGAAAAGACAGGCCCCCAGAAAAGAGCCCTGGTGCACCCCACTAGTCACCACAGCCCAATCAGAAAACAGCCCATTTATTACCACTCTCAGCCTTCTTTTCCCCAACCAGGCTGTCACCTGATTTATCACATTCCTCTCCAATCTAATATTAGTAAGTGAGCATATCAGTTCTTTGTGAGGCAGTTTGTCAAAAGCTTTTGAAAAATCCAAAAAGATTACATCCACTGATTCCCCTAAGTTCAATGATTTGCTGACTTTTTCGTAAAAATGCAACAAGTTAGTCTGACATGACCTAGCTTTTGTAAAACCATGTTAGGTAGGGTCATGCAAATTATTGTTTGTGTCTAAATAACCTATTATGTGATCTTTTAGAATTCCTTCTAGAATTTTACCAATAATTGAAGTCAGACTTACTGGTCTGAAATTTTCTGGTTTTGTCCTGGATCCTTTTTTAAAAATAGGGATAACTGATGCTTCTCTCCAACTAGCTACCACTTCACCTCTATCAATTGAAGCCTGAAACATGTATGTTAAAGGAGGTGCTAATTGATCCACTAACTCAAGAATCACCCTGGGATGCATCCCGCCTGGGCCTGGTGATTTATTTTTAATTATTTTCTTCAACCTTTCCCTAACGTCATTGAGTTGTATTTCTAGCTGCCCCTATATAGATTTGTCTTTTATGTTTGTTTGTGTATTTGTAGGTTTGACATTAAAAACTGAGCAGAAGTAGTGATTTTGTATATATGTAGTTTGTTTGGGATCTGCTACCTTCCCCTCCTCATCCTTAAATAGTCCTATTGTTTTATGAGTTCCCCTTTTATTATTTATGTAAGAATAAAATGCTTTGTGGTTATCCTTACTATTTAATGCTAACTTTAACTCATAATCTGATTTAGCTTTTTTTTTCCTTTTTTTACAATTTCCCTATAACTGAGTGACTGCACACTATTATTCTGTTCTCAATTTTTATCAACAATGCAGCTGAGGTCCTGGAATCCTTCTCAGCTATTCTCTACGCTGATGACCTGATCATCTATACTAGTTATTCTAGTATTGCCTGCATAAACACATCATTTACTTCAGACTTCAATAAGGTCTTAGACTGGCTACTAGACCATAAACTTGTACTAAGTGAAAAGAAAATGAAAGCCATGCTCCGGTTCCGCACCAAAGATTAAGGCCTGTTCTACTTTTCTGGAGGTTCTTCACCCAGGAGGATTTCCACTTGAAAATGTTACTTCCTTCAAGTACCTTGGGATCCTGCTGGACCAGTCCCTGGATTTTAATCTTCACATGCAGTCCTCGTGCAAAGCTGTAAACTTGAAACTGGAAGTAGCTTACAAAACGAGCTACATGCTTACACCCTGGGCCAAATTAGCAATTGCCTGAGGTATTCTGCTCCAAACCCTTACTTATGATGCCTGTATTCTTACCTCTGCCCATAAAACCTCCCTACTAAAATGGGATGTAACTTATAACAATATATGCCGATTTGCCTCTTTGTCACCTCGACTCAGACATCACTGCCTTCTTTATAAGGATCTGAATTGGCTTTCACCCTCTGCCAGTAGACAATACTACCTTGGATCACTAATGGACTCAATCACCCTGGAAAAAAAATATCCCAGCTGGCGGTGTTGCTGGTCCCTCAACCATTCCCCGATGGCCTGTGATCAGCTGACAAATCCTTGCTCTATGTTCCGAGATATCGGACGACTAAAAGCACAGGGGCTTTCCAATTCTCTGCTCCCAGGCTATGGAATGCTCTTCCACTCAACCTCTGGCTGTCTCAGTCTCACTTTGGATTTAAAAGTGAATGTCGTTGTTATCTGTCCTTAGCTGATGCTTGTACATGCTTTGACCCAACCTGAAGCTCTTGAGACTTACCAGTAATGTCACCCCTGCTCTAATCCAGCTCCAAGACTGTCTCCTCTTCCCATCCCTATATTTTTCCTTCTTTTTGTAAATAACTTCTTGACTACTAGCTGTCTTTCTTCTTGAACCTTGTTGCTGACCATCCACTGTTGTTTTGCCAGTTACCACCCCTGACCTTCCTTCTGTCAGTCTTTCTTGTTATGTTTGAACATTCCTCACATTTCTCTTTATATAACCTTATTATCTTATTAATCCTTTCACTCCACATGTCGGGTCCGTGGTTTCTGCACTTATTATATATCTTATTGCCATTATTTGCATAATGTTTGCCATTATTTTTTGTTGTTTCTACTCATTGTATTTTTGTAGCACTGCTGTACTGTTCCTCTGTTTGTATTATTGTACCCATGTTGTTGTTGTTCAACTGTTCTCTTTTTGTTGTACTCTCCTGGGTCATGCCTGAAAATAGTCATTATATGGCTAGTGCACCTACCCAGTTAACAAAAACTAAATAAATAAATAAAATTCCCACCTTTGAGTTTTTTGTAAATTTTATTTTTGTGTTTAATTAGTTTTTTAATTCTGAGGGCTAACCATTTGGAAGCCCTCCCTTTTTTGGTGTATTTAGCTTTCAATGGAATATTCATCTGGGTTTCAAGTTTTATTTTATTTACCAGCAACTCCCACATCATATCTAGTGTACAATTTTAAAAGTGTTTTGACTATTACCATTTGTCTAGGTTAGTTCTCATAGTGGTGAAATCTGTCCCGCTGAAGTTTAGGATTTTAGTGTCCCCTGTTTGATTAGAAAATGATTCGCTGACCTCAAAGTAAATCATGTGATGATTACTATTACTAAGTGAAGCATCAGTTCTAATATTTTTTTACTGAATCCCCCATATTGGTAAGGATATTGTCAAGGATGCTTTCCCCTCTTCTATTGTCACAGATTTTTTGTTCCAGCCCTATTTGGTCAAATACTTCAAGGTAATCCCTTTCTTTTATATATATATATATATATATATATATATATATATATATATATATATATATATATATATATATATATAATTGTTATTAAGCCTTTCATACTCATTTACATAAGTATATCATTTACAAGGGGTAATAGCAATGTGAAAGGAAAAACTAAAAACATAAAGCAAAAACATAGAAAACAAATCCTTCGTCCCTTCCCCCACCCACATTTAGGTAGTACAAAGTCTGAATTGAAATAATGTTGTATCCATCCACATTAAGGATACATATTAAAGACAGAATAGTTGTTTCTAAAAGTTCTCCCAGTAGTTCTTCACATTCCATACACACCCCTCTTATATTATATGACTGGAATTGGGTTGGGGGCACACCCTGGGTATTCTAAACTATGCTCTTTAGGGGTGATATATTTAATTATAATTCTCTCCATATGGTTCCATACAAATTGTCATGGTCCTCTTCTAGTTCACAAAGAAGTTTTTCAAATAATAAAGATTCATGAAAGGTGAACCACCATTTATGATAGCTGAATTGTTCTAAAGTCTCATTTTTCCAGTTTGCTAGTATAAATCTCTGAAGTGCCATGGCAGCTAAAGCTATGATTTTTTGATGGGTTTAGGACATGTCCATAAACAATGGGTTAGATCTCCTTTTTGTTTACAACCATGCGAGCATAGATTTGGATACTGATTGGTTATCTTATGTATTTGTGCCGGTGTGTAATATGCTCTAACATTAATAATCCTTTGAATAGATCTAATTTTTGCAGATATAAAGGTTTTATTTCCATTTTTACCCATTGATCATGATTCATAGTAAGTAAAGATTCCATATTCCATTTCCTGTTAGTTTTGTTATTTGTTGAACTGTTTGGTTTGATTATTCTATTATAAAAATAAGCCAGCATTTTATTTGTTTTTAGGTCTATAAGAATAGATTGTTCTTTTAACATTTTTGCCAAATTAGCTTTAGGGTGAGCAAATTTAGACCAAATATTTAAAAATCCTTTCTTTAATGCATGGTAGTATATTATGTTCCATCTTGGTATTTTAAGGACTTCAAGTAATTGATGATAACTAACAAATTAATTCCCAACAATCAGATCCTTCCAACAAAAAATATTTCCTTTATGTGAGGTATTGAAATCAAACATTTTGGGGTTCACCTCACTTTTATACCCATAATTAATATTTAGGTAAAGCCATGGCAAATCTAAAGAGAGGGTTTTTTTTTTAAAGTAATTTAAAGCCATTTGGATCCACAAAGCTAGATAAGAAGAATGAGACTTCAACATTTGAGGTTGAAACCATAATTCTGCAAACATGTTGTTTGCAACACTTTTTTCATTCTGAAAAAGAATGTTTAGATATAGTTCCAAGTCAGGACCACCTAGGAAGGACCACTGATAAACTGAATCTAGAATATGCACCACAGCATAGTTTAGAGGATTGGGACACCCCAAACCTCCCATCTTCCTTGAAATAGTAATCGAATTCCAAGCTATGCAAGGTTTCCCACCTCTCCAAATAAACTTTAAAAAAATTATTTTTAAGTCCTGGAACCATGGCAATGAAGGAGCACCCAGAATGTTCTGTATGACAAAAATTAAATGTGGCATTGCCATCATCTTGATTATATCAATGCATCCCCAAATGGATAAAGTCAAATGTTGCCAGTTTTGTAATAATGTGGTAATTTTGTCTTTTGCCTTGTTATAATTGGTTTTTATATTTTTACCTTAACTCGGTGTTAAATAAAGACCCAGATATTTTTTATGATCTTGAATTATGAAGTCTTATGAGGAATCATTGAATGGTTCAGATTTATTTTTTGTAATCCTGATAATGACCGATTTGTTTTTATTAATCACGTAACCTGAGATTTTCAAATAATTTAAGATTTGCTCCAAGAAAGCTTTTAATGATGAGTTGATATTTTTGATTATTAATAGAATATCATCAGTGAACACACTGAGTTTGATTTGTTACCCTGACATATGTATTCCTTCTATTGCCAAACAGTTTCAAATATAACTTAATAATGGTTCAAGGGCAAGAATAAAAAGTGTTGGCGAAAGGGGGCAGTCTTGATGCACTCTATTTAACATCGAAAATTCTTTGGACGAAAATCTGTTAACCTGAAACTTAACTTTGGTTTAAAAATATAGTTTCCTAATAATATAAATAATTTCATTTGGAATCCCCCAATGAAGTAAAGCTTTAAACAAAAATTGTCTATCTATTAGGTCAAAGGTTTTTGTGGCGTCGATGACTACTACATAGTATATATCATTGGAGTACTGGGTATTTGTATTCACTAATTGAATGAGTGCCTGAATTTTATTGTTAGCTTGTGAAATTTTACAACCTGAAATAAACCCATATTTATTGATTACAATGAATAACATTTTGTATTAGAGCCTACATTCTGTTATTTATTATTTTGGCTATTAATTTATAATCAGCATTCAGTAGTGCGATCAGATGGTAGCTATCAGGAAGATTGAGAGGTTTATCTGGTTTGTGGATGAGAATAACTCTGCCCTGTTGCACAGAAGTGAGGAAATTATTACTATCATCAGATAAAATTTCTACTAACATCTTCTCAAACCATGGAGCTAAAAGAGTAGCCAAGGCCACGAAAAACTCAATCAAAAATTCATCCAGACCCGGTGATTTATTTTTTGGAAGGGTTTTTATAATTTCTATTATTTCTTTTTGTGTGATTGAATAGAATTCAAAGTGAAAAGGTTTTATTTTAGATGCCTGGATTTACTCACCTATTGCTTCTAGCTCTGGATTTAAATTCCTTTGATATATTTCTTGGAAGACCTTTACCATGCCTGTACAATTAATCCTGTTTTGAGTTGAATACAGATTTAAAATCTCAGTAGCATAGCCTACTGCCTACCCAGTCCAGCAATAAAATGCCTAGATATCCTCTCTACTTTTTATGTGTATGTGCTTGCACACAGACGCATAAAATGAACATGTTGTGGATACTCAGGAGAGTAGCAGTTGCAGAGGTGCATCTGTGTACCACCTAATGCAGCTCTGAGTGCAGGAGGCTCAACACTGTCAGCCCAATGAGCAGCAGCAAGATAGTAATGGCATTTGGCCTGGTTGATTGATGAAAACTTTGTGTAGTTGAATGGATGCAGCTGAGCCTATAAAAAGGGCCTAAGATAAACAATAGTATAATTTTAGAAGATACACAAATGACAGTGCAAACTATAGAACAGGATCATACAGTGAATGCAGAAAGTGATTACAGTAATCAGGAAAGCAATATTTACTACATTCTAGGGAAATTAGAAGATGAATTTTGACTTTTAGAAAATAAGAACTGTATTTCAGAATGAAATCTAAGTTTACTCAGCTGAAATATAGCTGGGTCTGCTAGTAAATTGATGGACAATGGATCTGTAAAATTTATGTCAGAATCACACATAATTATGTTACAGGAAACTTGGGCTTGTACTGCTGATGACTGTTATTTAGAGGGCTTTCAAAGCTGGCATATTTCAATAAAAAATATGTCAAAATATGGCAGAGCATTAGGTGGAATACAGTAAGTACCTTTTTAAAAATCTGCACTGATTTAAAGGCCAGATTCATATGAAGTGATAAGGTACATTACAGTATATATTGGTTGTTGAACTATCTTGGAAAAAGAAGGTCACATTTTGGTTGATTAATGTGTATCTTCCTCCTGACACTACTAGTTATCCCCATCACAGGATGCAGAGGTAAACTCAAAAGTGTAACCCAACAACTACAAATTCAATATTCAGGACTAATGATACTAATAGCATGGGACTGTAATGTACGGGTGGGGACAATGCCAGAAGATATGGGAAAACACTAGAATTTAAACAATGCATTACAAATACCGATCAGAAGCTCCACAGATAAGAAAACTAATAAGCATGGAGAATATTTACTAGATATGTTAAACAAGCTAAATCTACACATCCTGAATGGGCAATGTCATGGGGATAAAGAGGGTAGGAGTACCTATGTATACAGCAATGCAACTAGAGTTGTGGATTACATTATTGTACATATTTTTTCATATGAGCAGATTTTATCTATGGAGGTAATAAATAACTGGGATAGTGATCATCGGCCAGTAAAAGTGTGTTTGAATACTAATGTTGGGGTTTAGAAATAGAATGTGAATCAGAGGAAGATTGCAGAAAATAATATGTTACTAAAGAAAAATAGAAGAATCAAGTGGCCTACAGTTAATGGGGAATGCCTAAATAATATTCTAGATTCACAAATAGTGAGAGAAATTAAACAAAAAAAGCATGTCCCTGCTTATTGCTAGTTTGGAATGTAATGATACAAAGACACAAGTCAAACTAAATTTCTCTACATATCAACAAATATAAAAAATTGTGACAGATGAGTTACAAAAGCAACAGGAAATGATGATGTCAAAAAACAATATATACAAAGCTAAGTGGTTTGACCACAAGTACTATAAAAAAGGAAACTGATACATCAAATATGGAGAAAATAACTAAATATAATGGATATGAAGATAGCATTCCTCTAAGAAACCTAAAGATTGACTATAGAGCATTAATAACTGAAAAAAGGGAAATATAACCATAATATATGGTGCTCCCTATAAATGTCAATTGAAAAGAAGGACTCATGTGCTTTTTGGAACTTGGTGGTGCATTGCACAAACAATAACAGATATAATGTGATTGCTGTTATACCACCAAAAACCTGGAGAGAAAATTTTGCAAATCTATTCAGTAAAAAATAGAGAAAATGCAATAAACAAAGTAATAACACTCCCAACACAAAATCAGACTGGAGAATGGTTACATACAACAAAAGAGGAAGTAATCCAGGCAATTGTAACCCAAAAAATAAATAAGGCCTCAGGAATTGATAAAGTTGGAGCAGAATTGTACCAAGCAAATTCTGAATAATGGGCAGAATTACTGGTACAATTGTTTAGGAACATAAAATATAGACTATCACCAAAAGGGTAGTAGTACTCCTACACAAAAAAAGATTAGTTATGCTTCCAGAAAAATATAGACTGATAACATTATTAAACAGAAATCAAAAATGTTTTTCTAGATTAATTGTAAACAGAATTCTATTCTGGATAGAGGACAATAAGATGTTATCCAAATGTCAAACCAGTTTCCACAAAGGATACTCTACAATAGATCAGACCTTTACTCTGAAATATATCCTAGATAAATATGTTGTTATTAAACAGAGGAAAATATATACTGCGTTTTTGGACATCATGTCTGCTTTTGACTTAGTTAACTGAGACATATTGTGGGAAGTCATGAAATATAAAGGCACGGAGGAATTGTTACTATCTATCATTTAACTTTTGTACAAAGAGACCAAATTGGTGATTAGATATAGTAAAGATGGTGCTGTGACAGAGGAAATAAGAGCTACATCAGGTATAAAGCAAGGCTGCTTATTAGCTCCAACTCTGTTTAATCTATATATTGACATAATGGTGGAAGACTTGGCAATGGTTGACACTTTCCCCCAAAAGTGAATGAAACTGAAATCCAGGCAGTTTTATGTGTAGATGATACAGTTTTAATATTACAAACTCTTCTAGCACTAAAAAGACCTATTAAATCAAAAATGGAATCTTTGAAAAAATTGGATATGGTTCTAAATCTAGATAAAACAGAAATTGTAGTTTTTGCTGAAAAGAAATCAAAGTATCCTATATGGAAAGTAAATGTAAATATAGCAGAAGTTAGTGAATTTTGATATTTGGGAGTTATTGTTAGCAATAACCTAAAATGGAACAGACCGCTAGACAAAACAAAGGAAAATGCTAAGACTTTACATGGTATTAATCGTTTTGCACACTCCATAGCAAAAAAAATCATATACAGCAAAATATAGGTGCCTTACAGCCAAGGTGAACTCCCAACTTCTATATGGGGCTGAAGTGTGGGATTTGTCTTGCAATTTGAGAGAAATAAAATCAATACAAAATCAATATCTAAAAACCTTATTGGGGTACCGAGTACAACCTCAAGTTCAGGAATACGGGTTGAAACAGAGACATTATCAATACATGCTACAATTGTAAAGAGGTGTATCACATACTGGAAAAACTGATCAAGGCCACCCAAGATAGTTTATTATATAATTGCTGGGTTGATGCATTTACCTGGAATAATCAGAAAGAGTTAACCTGGCTTTGTTACTTAATTCGTGAATTAAATCAATGCGGCTTACAATATAATTAGATTATGGAAAATCCAGGTGATCCAGGTAATTTCATGTCTCTTGCTACAGTATATAAAGGATTACAGAGAATGCAAATTCTTCAGTGTTTACTTATAACTTTGATATTTTCCAGATTTTGAGCCAGCATTTACAACATAGCCTTTTTTACCCCACCTCATGGACCAGGTAGGTGAAATGTTTCACGTTCCCCTAAACGTGTTTTCACAGTCACTGCAAAATCACATTTTGGATGGGGTTTAAAAAGTTCAACCTGTCTTGATCATGAGTTGGGGTAATAAAAACACTATGTTGAAAATTTGGGGTCAACATCTCAAAAAGCAACAAAGTTAAGAAGAAGCATTGAAATTCTTCAACATTTACTCATACCTTTGCTATTTTTCCAGATTTTGACCCCAAATTTTCAACATAACCATTTTTGTTCCCCACCTCATGAACATGACATGTGACATTTTTAAAGGTCCTGCACAAAATGTATTTTCACCCTTCTACAGCAAAATTACATTTGGACAGATTTCAGAAATCTGATTTGTCATGTTCATAAGGTGGTGTAATAGAAAAACTATGTTGAACATTTGGGGAAAGAAAGAAAGAAAGAAAGAAAGAAAGAAAGAAAGAAAGAAAGAAAGAAAGAAAGAAAGAAAGAAAGAAAGAAAGAAAGAAAGAAAGAAAGAAAGAAAGAAATATTTACATTTTCAAAGTTTACTTATAGCATTGCAATGTTTTTACTTTTTAAATCCACATTTTCAACATACTCATGTTTTTAACCCCCATTGAATAAATATGGCTGGGGTCATTATCCAGACCTCTCCAAACTCTGTTCTTGCAGTCATTCATATGCTCCTTTCACCCATAAAATGCTTCACAATATGAAACACAGACACCATAGGTTTTGACAGGAGATCTGGTGAGATTTATTCCCAAACACTTTTGTTTTAAAGTTAGCCCTTTAAGGCCTCACTGCACAGGGTGTTCAACTTGTTGCCTATCTCTCAGGGGGAAGAGAAGTATTAACAAGCAACTCCTGAGCCCAATAAAGGGAGAAGGGTGAACAAGCAGAAGGATGTTTCTGTTTCAGTGCAATGCAAGTGGAAACAGCAAGAGACTAAACTGCAAGAAATTTTTGTTAAGCTGAATACAAGCTGTTTGTTTCTTTTTCCAGTTAATGAAAGTAAAGCAGATTTCATTTAATTTAAACTGGTATCTGGAGTTTTCTCAGTAAAAGTGTTTCCCAGAAGCTGCTCGGTTTGCTACACTGTCACACATAGTGGCAATGGTGGGATATTGCATACCCCTCCACTTCAAAAAGATATAAACTTTGGGCCTAGTGAAATTCCCCCAGTCCCAAAACCCTGCTTTCAGGTGACCCAAATGGTAAGGTGGGGAGACACAGGTCACAGACCTGATAGTAACATCATATGTTTTCATTGTGGTGAAGTGGGGCATATATCACTAAGTTTTGTGACCGCATGGACTGTGATTTTGCAGAATGTATAGCTACCACCCACATGCACAAGTCCAAAAACCTGTATACAATACTAGTGCAAGTGGGGAACAAAAGAGTTACAGCTCTGGTGGATTTGGGCTGTGGGCAGACATTGGTTAAATAAGCTGTGGTAGGGCCCAACCTGGGTCAGTGGGGAGATTCCATAAATACTGCCTGCTTACATGGAGATTCCCACACATACCCTAACACCCCAGTATGGTTAAAAGTAGGCAAATAGACTGTAATAATAAAGATGTGAATTTCTAAAACCTTACCCTGGTTAGTAGTCTTGGGCTGAGATTGGGAAGGGTTTCACCTCCTGCAGAGCAATACTTGAAGTTCATGCTCACAGGAGGCCAAACAGACAGAGGGACCAGAAAATGTATTTCCCTTTACTGTCTCTGAACTATTTGGCTGAGAAGGGAAATCTAAGTAGTCTGGGGGTCAGATATATAGTAAGAAAAAGGAGGGGGCCCTTCTATTGGCAGTTATAGTGGCTGGGGACCGCAAGGACCTGGGTTCAGTGAAGGTCCAATGTGATTCAGATGAGAACACGGCATTCACATCTACAGATCACAGGATCCTTTCAGAGGTCTGACCAGACCTTTTTCAAAACCCAACCAACACATTTCTGAACAAAGTGCTGATGAGCACAAAAAAAAAAAAAAAGTAGCGGCTACAGGAAATGATGGAGGAGCTGAAAAAACAAAAGCTACATCAGAAAAAAACAAAAACCAACTCAGAAAACTCCGAAACAGCTAAACCCAACTCTAGAGTACATTAAAAAATAGAATTTATTAATGATACAGTAGCACCACCCATGCACACAACGTCAATGTTTCATGCCAAACAGTTTTGAAAAAGCACCTGTTTGTCGTGAAACATTGATGTTTTGTGCATGGGGGGTGCTACTGTATCATTAATAAACTCTATTTTTTAATGTACCCTAGAGTTGGGTTTAGCTGTTTTGGAGTTTTCTCAGCCAGTTTTTTTTTTTCTGAAGTGCTGATTAGGTTCTTAGGAATGCCTACCAGAATTTAGCTGTAGTAAATCGTAAAATGGTAGATGAACAAAAAGCACAATGTTTTCCAAGGTTTGAACTAAAAATTATATTTTGTAGGAGGTAGAACCTGAAAAACAAATTGGGACTTTACATTACCAGTTAATGGTTCCTAGATCTGCAAGAAAGGAGGTACTGAGGTTGGTGCTAGTAGGACATAGGTAATGGCTTTCCTTTTCTGGTTTTCTTATAGCCCACAGCAGGTCACACTGATTATTCATCGAACATTGATAGTGGGTTCAATCTGGCTCCCTTGTAATCAAAGCCACAACAACTTCTTAGTATTTCCAACTGTTTTTATTTTCTCATCCTCAATGTTTCACTCTTTAATTATAGGGCTTTTTCAAGCAGAATGTTTGCAATCTCTGATGTTAAGAAATTCAATAATACATAAATATTATGATGTTTCAAACATTTAAACCTCTTTTTATTTACTTTTTCAGTGAAACTTTAGTACCATAATGCTGTTTTAGTTCTGTTTCCAACAGACATGTGGTACAGTACTTAGTTTCAAATTAAAATTCCTTGCTGCAATAAATTGCAATAATATACATGTCATTATATCAGACTCAATTCAGCATTAACTTGGTTCTATAACACGCTCTGAGGAGTGCTCCACTTTAGTGCTTTCATTTAACTTAGCATCCCTGTGACCCAGTTCCAAAACCCATAACTCTCTGATAAAATTCATTATTGTCATTTACATTAAGCATATGCGACAGGTTGAAAAAAACCTGTATGTAATAAGCATTTTTATAGTAGTCTACATAGTTAGGGTCGGTGGGCCACTTCTATGTTAAACCCCAAAGTTTGCACTTTAATAACTTTGCAACCATTTGTCCAATTTGCCTGACACTTTGCATGCACGACGTCCAACCATACAAATCTGGATCTGGAAAGTTGTGTTTTGGTTGCAAGTACGGTTGTGGAACTGCAAAGTGTCAAAAATGTGAAAAATCATGAACTTTTGTGCATTTTTTTGTCAGGCTTAACAGGCTGAAATCTGCATCTGTTTGGATTCAAATGTGCGTGTGTATATGTGGCATGGGTTAATGTGGTGTCTTTTGAAGATTTGGTGAAAAAATATTAATCCATCCAAACGTTATGCAAATTTTTCATGTTCCATTTTAGCCTATGGGAAAATTTATATGTGCACTGCGAAAACTTTCGCAAACACATGTTTTTGCACATGAAAACATTTCATTATAAGGTATAGGGGTGTCACAAAAACATTTTTGTTTTCGCAAAAACAATGTTTGAAAATATTTCCCATGTGTTGTTTTCTTTGTCACTTCAGTGTGCCAAGGTGGATTGTGCTTTTGGGCTGAAATTTGCAGAGTGGCAAGCCCTGGTCCCACAGATGTGGCTTTTGGTGGCTTGGTCCCAAAACATTTGATAGGCCCATAGTTACAGCATTCTGAAGTTGAGAAATATCCCTTAGGATAATGTTATAGTGCCCATGGTGCCTTTCGGTGCCCGTATCTCGAAAACAATTTGAGATACAGATTTTTCGCTATCACAACTCAAACCACCTTTAGGTGGACTAAGCACAAGTGCAGGTTTTGAAGTCATGATTACAACTGCAGTGAAATCTTTTCCATGGTTGCTACAGTTACTGAGATATTGCCAAATAAGTGTTACGAGGGTTCCTTTTCAATACTAAGGGGCTGCTGTATGGCTCTGTATTTATGTGTATGTGGGAGTGCAGGGCCCAGAGGACCCATACTCCAACATACACGTACCATAATGCAAAAAATGGGCAATGTGAAGGGTGCACAGGGTCTGGAGGGCCCACGCTGCCACAAACACATGCCAGTTACCTGTTACATTACACATTCTCAAAAAGAAGGAAAATTCATTGCAAAAAAGTTAATTATTGCATCAGTTAGGGTTGATAGCATACTGAGAAAAGTATGAAAATGTGATGTTAGGGTTACCACCACTACCACCCCACCCCCACCCCTCCACCCAACAACACATGTCGGGGTGTGCCATGGGGTCATCAGGTCTAACTCTCTCCCCATTCTCCTATACTGTAGTATTTCAGCATGTTTACACATGGAATTGGTTGAGAGTTGGATCTGATGACCCCATAGCACACCCTGCCATCTGTTGTTGTGTGGAGGGGGTCTGGGAGGGGTGGTAGGGGTGGTAACCCTAACCTCACATTTCCATACTTTTCTCACTGTGCTATCAGTCCTAACTGATGCATTGATAAAGTTTTTTGCAATGAATATTAATAATGTCTGCACTCTTTTGCCCTTTATTTTAAAGGTTCTTTCATCCCTCAGCCTGTGCGTCATTATACTTACACATCCTGTGTAACTGCCAGGCCACTTTTTAACAAGTTAGCACCCCCCCATTAAATATGGACACTGGTACCCACATATTGGCATACCATTTACTTTTCAAAAGGTTGGTACCATCCTTGGCATTAGAATGTATACCAGGCTCATTTTCCAGAGGAAGAGAAGAGTGGGAGAACAAGAACAAGTTACATGAACCTTTTGTAAAAATTACAACCCATGTCCAGGGTGGATGCTGCTAGGCATATGCTAGATCTAAACTGCTGAGGGGGCCCCAGAAAATCCAACAACCAGAAACAATAATCAGAATGTCCAGAGCAAGAACTGTGATTGTATAATATGACTTTTTTCAACAGGTGGAAAACTAAAGCAAACGTGGATCCCTATGGGTCAGTCAAGACAGGACAGGTTCATTTCATGAACTCTCCTTGCATGTAGTATAGTTATGAACACACAAAAGAACATCTTCTTACCATTTCTCAATGGTGCATATAGTGGACACCTGCCCATGCACTCTAACATTTTCCAGAACTCTTCCTCGAACATAGGTGCAATTATGTGAAACTCAGCAACACACCTAAACCTGCAGCACTAGCCTTTGCTCAGGTAAAACTGGTGCTCTTTACAAACCAGGAAGCCCTGCCTTGTAAACTTTAAGATGGCGTTCTTCCCACCCTTCGCCCCAACCGTCAGTCTCTGCCATTCTTCAGGGTTACACCATTGAAACCTCCATTCCCCACTGAAATGCTAGAGGTCCCACACTTTCCTTTTTCCATCACTACTGGGGTGACCAAAGAACAAACTGCACTCTCCTGGGTGAACCGTTTACAGAAATTCAGTCTCCTGGGTGAACTAGGGGTACTGACAGGTGCATTCTAGCCCTATCTATGTGCACACACACACCAGAATATGATTCCCCTAAATATTTGGATAACTTGTCTCCTTAGAACAGTACTCACAAACTAGTTGTCCCATCCACTGATCATGGAACAACAGAAAGAAAGGCACCTCTCCTGGGTAGTAGGTCAAAACAATCTCTGAAAAGTTCCTTTCCAAGGCAGCTGAGTCACACAAATGACCTTCAGGGGATTTCCCCTTGAATCCACTGAGAACAAGCAATTCCTTCTACTTCACTCGGCGTAGAAATCAAGAAATCCTGCTGTAGAAAGGTCTCCACCATATCACTGGAAGCTGGAAATTGTACTCCGCTGGGCCCCTCAACTCAGAGCCCAATTGGCAGTCCTTCTGCCACTCTCACCTCCATATTCAAGATCTAACTGCAACTAACTGTAACTGAACATGCTAAGCTCCCCAGAGCAGCTGTACAAACAAAGGGGTTATGTTGCTGTTAGAGTTCCGAATGACCTAATCATTCTTCTCTCAGGCTAGCTGAGTAAACAATTATGTCATTTTGTAAGAAGCCCCTTATGAGCTCCCTACCAGCTGCCTGCTACAGTACCTTGCTACCACTATGACTGATAGGATTCTAGTAACCCCAGGGGACCGGGTGGTTACAAGTGTATCAACATATTTGCACTTGTAGTTAATATCTCAGGCTCCGTTACCTCTCTGCCCTGTAAAGTTTTCCAAATGCTCTGTCTGCTGTCTTTCTCTGGTCTCTGCTATTGCAGCTGTAATTTTCTAGCTGCAAAGATAAAATTCAAAGAAATGCAGGTATTAGTTCTCTACCTCCTAACTTTATAGCATGTTAACACTCAGGTGCTGTATATTAAAGCTTACTAGAATGATCTTACCTCCTTCTCAGAAAGAATGGCATCTTTAGAGAGAATGGAGTTTGCCTCCTGTTTGCTCTTGAACTAGTACGTAGCCTCCCATGTCAACGTACTAAGGCTGGCCCATACCATATCTACTGCAGGTCATTTGGGCAGGAAGAAAACCAAGGAACATATACTTGCCTGGTTCTTCTGGCCAGGTATTTGGAAGGAAGTAGCAGACTTTTGTACTTCCTACCCTTAATGGTAGGTGGTGGCCCACAAAAGTATAAAAAAGGGCCCCTTTGATCCCTATGACCATAATAGATACCCCATTTGAAATAAATGGGGTTGATATCATGTGACCTTTGATAAAAAGTACATCTGAATATCAGTATATATTGGTTATATTGGATTATGTGGCAAGTTACCCCAAGGCTATTCCCATATGTTCATCTATAGCCTGCTCAGTGGCAAAAGAATTGATAAAAGTGTTTTCCTGATTTGGGCTGCTGAAGGCAATCCTAAATGATCAAGGCACCAACTTTATGTTAAAACCTGTGAAGGAGGTGTGTGCTTTATTGAAGGTTAAGGCCATCCAGACATCAGTGTATCACCCACGGACCAGCGGCTTAGTGGAATGCTTTAATAAATTGTTAAAAGGTACAGTATGGTGTCTAAATTTGTGTCAACTGAGGTAAAAAACTGGGATGAATCGTTACCCTATTTAGTGTTTGCCATTCAGGAGGTTCCACAGTCATCCACTGGATTCTTGCCCTTTGGATTTTTGTACGAGTAACAGCCTCAAGCGATGTCGGATCTCTTACAAAAGATATGGGAAGAACAGACACATAGTCTGCCTAATGTGCTCCAAGACGTATTACAAATGAAAGAAAGATTGGACACAGTTGGTAGATTTGCTAAAGAATATTTAATAAAAGCACGGCAAACCCAGGAAGGGCACTATAACAAAGGGACCAGCCTACTGGAGTTCAAGTCCAACAACAGAATACTTGTTCTGTTGCCTAGCTCTGAAACTGAACTCCTAACTAAATGGCAAGAACCGTATGAAGTCCTCAGAAAGGTGGGGTTGGTTAATTACAAACTCTTACAACCAGATAGAAAAAAGAAAAACAAATTTACAATGTTAATTTCACCTACAAAAGCCTGAGCTGCCCACTCAGTATTATACCTGCAAGTTCTGACATCAGACTACGCTTGGAGGACCGCCATAGCTGTGGCAGTGTACAGCACTTAATTTTAACCTTACCATCTGCTGCCTCCAGAGAAATAACCTGCATTTTCTGTCACTAGTTTGTCATTTAGTACCTATAGCAGGCAGGGGACTTGGGATGAGTCAGCAACTGTGCAGTGAGCCAAGGGGGTGGGGCTACTTCACCTATAAAAGCCTGCACTGCTGGCCCAGTATTACACCTGCAAGTTCTGACATCAGACTGTGCTTCGAGGTTCGCCATAGCCATGGCGGTGTACAGCACTTAATTTTCACCCAACCATCTGCTACTTCCAGAGAAATAACCTGAACTTTCTGTCACCAGTTTGTCTTTCAATGCCTATAGCAGGCAGTAGCCTTGGGGGTGAGTCACTGGCTGTGCAGTGAGCTGAGTGGGTGGGGCTGCTTCACCTGCAAAATCCCCCACCACCCACCCAATGCAAGTGTTGGGCATGAGCATGAGTGGCGCGAGTGCCACTTGGAAAAGAAAAAATTGGTTTCAGAACAGATAATTTTAGGTTAAACCAAAAAGCCAGTGTTTCTTATTAAAATAAAAACTGGACACTGAGAATGGACTATAACTTTGCTCACTTAAAGTAAGAAACTACTATAGATTTCTGGTAAGCATCTGAAGTGGGACTGCTGTGCAGTTAAGAAACTGATTGACTGAAGTTTAAATTGAAGACTTTTTCAGATGTTATTCTTCTAAAATAGTGAGTGTTTTAAGAACTGTGTTGTTGTAATTTTCAAATTTCCAACATTTTAAATGGTAAGATGAATCACTTTACTTATTTTTTATGTATATGGGGAATTCTCTCTGCCCTATTCTTTTTAATGAAGTTAAAAGAGTTTTTGGTATTGATTATGGCTGTCCCATTGATATTGGCACAAAAGTTAAATGTACAACAATTTGTCAGAATCCTTTAATAAATATTAATAATCAAAATGCTCAGACACATTTTTAGAACAAACTTGGTATAATCAAACTGTGATAAAGTACACAGTAACTGAAGCTAAACTGCAATAAAATTGTAAAAGATATAACAAATGTTGCAGTATTATTAGGGAATTATTTCCTTTAACATTATTGCTACTTGGTGGTGATATTGAGGGAACCCAGGACTGGCTGAAATAGGTTTAAACTAGACTTTAGAACTGATAAATATAAAGGGTTTCAAATGTATTCATTTAAACATTAGAAGTCTTTCAGCACATTGGGATGAACTAAAAATATGGATTGAACTGGAAAAATGTGATCTTATTGCACTTAGTGAGACGTGGGTAAAAGAATCAACCCCAAAATGAGTATTTCAGTTTAGAGGGCTATGTTTTGTTTCAAAAAGATAGGGCAAAGGGTAAAGGGGGTAATTATTTATGTAAGAGATACTTTACACTTTAATCTAGTTGAGGAAAACCCAAGTAGTAGTTCAGCTAAATGAACTGAAGCAATTTCAAACAGTAACTTAACTGAACACTTGACTATTAAACTTCCTTTTGGGTGGAGAATTGGGCACTGACATTTATTTCTCATGTGACTATTTAACACACAAAACAGCTGGAACAGACATAGTAGTTTTAGACATTGTGGCACTTTTAAATAGAGATGCAGCAAATTTTTAATCCAGCTGGCGGTGAGCCTTGAATGCCCGCCCGGCGTTAGCGAGCCTATCTGATGGGCACTGCAAAGTGCTCACTTCACATTATCATTATTACTTCGAGTTGCCATTATGCCTTAATGTGAAGAAAGGTGAAGTGAGAAGTAAATAGGCAGCCCCCCACACATCACATGGCTTACAGTACTGTAAGTCACATGCTTAAGCCAGGCAAGAAGGAAGTGAGTCAGAGAAGCAGTTTCACTTTCTCCTTTGCATTCATAGAGGGGGAAGGCTTGTGAGAGAGCAGTGTAGGAGTCAGTGACAAAGTGCTTATTGCCTTTGCAAAACAAAAGCTTTTTTAAAAGCTATCTTGATTTAGTTTTTGTATTATGTTTGTGATTTTTTTTTGGAAGTTATTTTTTTTTTTTTATAAGTGTTGTTTTGTTTTGTGTGTGTGTGTGTGTGTGTGTGTGTGTGTGTGTGTGCGTGTGTGCATGCCAGGGACTTGTGTGGGAGGGATGGATGTGGACTCATATCATTCTAGTCAGTCAGGATGTAAGTAAAGGAAGTTGTAACATAGCATTAAAAAAGGTGAGTCGCTGGCCCGTGGGCACGGTTGGAGGGGAATGCAAATATGTGGGGTGGTTGTGTCATGCTGGACTGCTCCCGACTCTTGGGTGTTGCTTCCCCCCTGGCCCCATGTTGAAGCAACAGCAGCAGCAGCAGCAGCAGCACCAGTGCCACCAGTGGCTGCTGTATAGCTACCTTCTCTGCCACTACCACCACCATCAGTAGCAGCTGTAGGGGCTCCAGCCACACCCCCTCCACCACCTCCATAGCCACAGGAGGTGCCCCTAGAAAATCAAGGTGGTGCAAACCATGTGACTCATGCAAGGACTGTGTCTGGTCCCCCCACAACTCCCCAGTGGGGGAGTTTTTTAACTCTGTGGGGGGAGACAGCACAGCCATGGTGTGCCATGTGTGTGGTGTGCTGGTGTGCCATGGCCCCCATTGGACACATTTGGGGACCAGTGGCCAGTGCACCCACATACTCAACCACCCCAAGGCAGAGTGGCAGGCTGCCACAGAAGAGGCCAGGCATCCACCTGCTGGCCCTTCCCTAGCAGTGTCCAAGGGTGCTGCTGGGGTCGGAGTTGTGCTTCGCAGTCACTGTTGCAGCAGGAGGAGGGCCAGTACAGCAGCTGCTCCACCACCACCACCACCACCAGCACCACCCTCTCCACCACCACCCCTGCTACCTGGACTCCCAGCTGCAGTGGACCCTGCCACAGTGCCTGCAGCACAGCATGACATCTTCCTGGTGTGGGTGGCTCTGGAAGAGAACAGTCAGACAGAACAGAGGGTTGGTGCTTTGCAGCAGCAGGTCCACACAATAGAAGAGCAGCAGCATCAAATAGTTTGAATGTTGCACCTGCTGCTGGACCACCACGGCATCCCACAGCCACAATAACTTACGTGATTGTTTTCTGGCTCCACTCCACCCCACTACTGTGTTGAACTGTTTTTGTGTGTTTTTTCTTTGTTGTTGTTTAATAATACACATTTTCCCCTTCCAGGAGAATCTTTATTATGCCACATAGTGCAACACATTTCTGTGAAAACTGCCCATAATTTCATTACAGTGTGTCACTTGACAGAGGAAATCCCACTCTGAGAAGCCACCCACATTCTGCCTCCCTTATCAGAAATGTTAGGACATGAAGCCAGGGAGAGCGCGTGTACATGCTCCATTACAGTGAATATCTGATTGGCAGCTTTCCGAATGTTTCTTTATGTTATAATGGTCAGTTTGTGGTGAAACATGTGGGCACGTTTCCAGTAAGAAGAGCCTTGTTAGTGGAAACATTCCCACATTTCACAACAAAGTGAACCTTATAACATAAAGAAACATTGGGATATCTGCTGGACATTCACTATAGTGGAACATGCACCTGCACTCCCCCTGGCATCACTTCGTAACATTGCTGACAAAGGGGGGCAGAATGTGGGTGGCTTTACTGAATGGTAATTCCTCCGTGACATGACACACTGTAATGAAATTACAGGCGGTTTTCACAGAAATATATTGTACTCTGTGGAGCAAAAATATTCCAGTGGGAGTAAGGCCCCCACATATTATGTTATGTGCATCACCATAACTATGTAATGTGGTGAATCTCTGTAAAGCAGTAGCAGAGCAGCAATCTGTTGAGAACTCTGAGCTATATTTTTTAATGCTATGTTACAACTTCCTTTACTTACATCCTGACTAACTAGAATGATATGAGAATTTGCAGTAGTTGAGTCTGCCATACTACCTTTTTTCATGTGTGAAAAAATGAAAGGAGCATTACTTTTAAATTGGTGCTGACCAGGTCTTTGTCATTGTTTTCCTCTGCCTTTCTCCATCACATCAGTTAGTTGATATATATCACTTCTGTTGTTAATTAACAGTTATGCAGCAGGCAGTGTTTTATGACACCACGGAACAATAGTTTTTGAAAAGCAGCTGCAAATAAATACAAACCTGGTCAATACAATATTGGAAGGCGTGCTCATTTTTCTCGTACATGAAAAAAGTAGTCAATTAAGTAAAGCAGACATAAACTATGAAAAGAAGCATATCATTCAAGTCACGACTTGGAGGTAAGTAGTGGTGGCTGTTGCAATGCAAAGTAGCATAAAAAAGTACAGTTCAAAATTGTCACAACATTCTTGCAATGCTGATTTAATTGTAATGTCAGTATGACATCATCTTGAGCTCACAACAATCACATAACACATAAAAGTGACACAGAGTCCCAGATTTTTTCTGCAGTCCCAAAATGCATCCTCCTTGTCTGCAGAAAATTGACAAGTGGTAACACAGTGAAATGGGAGTGTTTCAGCACACACAAAGTCCCCCAGAATTAATGGCACACTCAGTCATGTGCATAGTGGTGGCACAGAGTCCCAGATTTTTTCTGCAGGCCCAAAATGCATCCTCCTTGTGTGCAGAAAACTAACAAGTGGTAACACAGTGAAATGGGAGTGTTTCAGCACATACAAAGTCCCACAGTATAAAATGATGACCGTGAGCATTCTGTTGCTAGTCCAATGTGTTCTGCGAGGCACTTCGAGCAAATGCAATGTGATCATCTCAACTGGATTGAAGGGTGCCCTTTGGCTGTGCACTAATAGTAGCCTTGGTGAGTAGATATATATATATATATATATACATAGATATAGGTTATGTATTAGGTGAGGAGGGTTGACATGGAAATGTACTCATGGTACTGTTCTGCATCACAGGTCACAGAAACTGTAGGTGTGCACATTCCAGTGTGCTCAATGAACATTTTTTGCACTGAAACTGAAAATGGATAACTATCAAGCACATGAAGATAAGTATTTTTCTTGGGGGGGGGGATCATATTTGCTGGTTTGTCTATAACGGTTTCTTATTTTATTACTTCTTAGCAGATTTCATCTGCATCCTTCTGGAGTCTGGTTGTTGTTAATGATGGTCATGGTCATCTAATGAAATGACTTCTGCGTGTTGCATGTGTGCCCAAGCCCAAGGGAGGTGGTGCCTGATGTTGAAGAACTTTTTTGGATAAAGCCAGTTTGACGGAACAACAAAGCATCTGGAAGTTTCCTAAAAAAGCAATGAATGACTTCTTACAAATTAATTGTTATTTCCCTCCCTGGTTCTGAATCTCAAGTCAAGTTACATTGAAACCCACATCTTGTCAACTAACACAACGTGTGCAATATTTGCTGCAGTCTTTCCAAAACAATGAAACGGATGAAATAAAATCGTAATACTTACCAGAATGGATTTCACATGGATATTCCATTGGTTCCTATAAGTATGGTACAGCTGCAGTACCATTCCCACTGAGTTTTAGTGATGGAGACTTTTTTTTGTTAACCTGTAAAAGAAACAAAATAAGTGTACTGTATGTGTTTTACCATTGCGGCTCTGAAAAGCTACAGAAAACAAAACATACAACTAAAGGAAGTGAAGCAGCATAACAAACATGAGTACACATACTCACTTTATGGTTTAAATATTAAGAAGCTTTGTGTCTCTGGCTGATGAATGTGGTGGTCCGGGGGATGGATAAGCTCAGGCTCAGCGGTGGCAGTGGCTAACAGCAGTCCCAGTGGTGGTGGTGTGGGGGGCAGATAGACTCAGGCTCAGTGGTGGCAGTGGCTAACAGCAGTCCCGGTGGTGGTGGTCTGAGGGGTGGACAGACTCAGTTTCAGTGGTGGCAGTGACTAACAGCAGCCCCGGTGGTGGTGGTGGTCCAGGGATGGACAGACTCAGGTTCAGTGGTGGCAGTGGCTAACAGCAGTCCCGGTGGTGGTGATCCAGGGGGCAGACAGACTCAGGCTCAGTGGTGGCAGTGGCTAACAGCAGTCTCGGTGGTGGTGGTCCGGGGGGTGGACAGACTCAGGCTCAGTGGTGCAGTGGCTAACAGAAGTCCTGGCAGTGGTGGTCCAGGGGATGGACAGACTCAGGCTCAGTGGTGGCAGTGGCAAAAAAGCAGTCTCAATGGTGGTGGTGGTCCAGGGGGCACACCACCTTTTAAAAACTTCAGTTAAAACCTGACAACATTAACCACATCATCATCCTCATAAAGAAAGCTGCCCTCACAGTCATCGATGTCTGAAGTCTGACCACTGGGAAATTCTTTCTCCATTGTTTCGTCATCTATGTTAGTGGTGTGCCGTTTCAGGCAGCCACTACCAGTGCCACCAGGATGGTCCATTTCCACATCACCAAAACCACCATTACTAGGCCGGAGTACGAATACCGAGGTTGCAGTCTGTGCTAGTATGTGCTTCTCATTCATTTTAATGAATGTTCACAAACTAACATTTGCAGGAGACAGGTTTGTCCAACGATCCCTAAATATTGCACCTGCTGAGCTGAATACCCTCTCAACACTTACACTGGCGGGTGGACATGTGAGGTACTTCAGTGCCACTGCAGTTAGCTCTGGCCATTCACTGACCTTTCCACTCCAGCACAAAAGAAGATCTTCAGTTATTGTCAGATGCCTGTTTTCAGACAAATATGACTCAACCATTCTCTGTGCCACACTAAGTCCAGTAGTTGATGCAACATCCTGTTCTCCTGAATCATTTATTTCACACATACCCACTTGGGACAAAGCCTCCCAAAGCGGGTTGATGTCAGCCACTTTGGATGACAGACTACCTTGAACTACAGTCCCTTTCCCCTTGCAGGATATGCTTGATGGTCCTCCAGGTACACCTTCAGTCGGATTATGCTGCTCAGGTTTGCTGACCTTGGCACATGACTTCTGTGCCCCATGAACCAAGCGCACCAGTTGATCACTGATATTTTTTACCTGTTCAGGCCCTCCCACCAGTACTGATGCGATTCTACATTTGTATCATGGGTCCAGAAGGAGCAGGACAGAGAACTGTATCAGTTAAAGCAAAAGGAGGCTAGGAAGGCAGTCAAAACAGCAAAGGCCCAAGCCGAGGAAAGGATAGCCAACTCAGTTAAGAAGGGGGATAAAACCTTTTATAGGTACATCAGGGAGTGAAGGAAGACCAAGGGAGGGATAGTGAGGCTTAATAAAGGAGAGGGAGGGTGGGCAGAAGGAGACTGTGAAAAGGCAGAGATACTAAACAAATATTTTTGCTCAGTATTTATGAATGAAGAGGGGGAGGTACCTAAAACAAACAGTAGAAACACTCTGGATACAGAAGTTGATACCAGCCCATTTACAGAAGAAAGGGTTCTGAAAGAACTAATAAAATTGAAGGTGGACAAAGCAATGGGGCCTGATGAGATTCATCCCAGAATTCTAAAGAACTAAGGTAGAACTAGTGACACCACTGACTACCCTTTTAACAAATCATGGGAGGATGGAGTGGTACCCAAGGACTGGAGGAGGGCAGATGTGATTCCCTTTCACAAAAGTGGGAGCAAGGCAGAAGCAGGAAACTACAGACCTGTTAGTTTAACCTCAGTGACAGGGAAAATGATGGAATCACTTCTGAAGGAAAGAATTGTCGAGTATCTAGAGGCCAGAGGGGCACAGGACCCTAGGCAGCATGGATTCACAGCGGGAAGGTCATGCCAGATGAATCTGATAGATTTCTTTGACTGGGTGACCAAAGTAGTAGATCAGGGAGGGGCTGTGGACATGGCCTATCTAGACTTTAACAAGGCATTTGACACAGTCCCACACAAGATTAATATACAAGTTAGCCAGCCTGGGAGTGGGTCCCAAGATGACAGCCTGGATAAAGGATTGGCTGTAGAATAGGACACAGAGAGTAATAGTGAATGCAGTCCACTCAGAAGAAAGGAGGGTTACTAGTGGGGTACAGCAGGGTTCAGTATTAGGACTGGTCCTCTTCAATGTCTTTATAAGCGACATTGCAGAGGGACTGGAAGGAAAAGTATGTCTCTTTGCAGATGACACAAAGATCTGCAACAGAGTTGATGCACAGGGTGGGGTGGAAAGGATGAGAAGGGACTTGGCAAGGTTAGAGGAATGGTCAAATGTATGGCAGCTTAGATTCAATGCTAAGAAGTGCAAGGTAATGCACCTGGGAAACAAAAACCCAGGGGAAGAGTACACAATGGGGGGTGAGATACTAACAACAACAAAAATGGAAAGGGACATGGGGGTAGTCATATCAGATGACCTAAAGGTGGGCAAGCAATGTGAGAGGGCAGCAAGGAGGGCTGGGGGGATACTGAGATGCATAGGGAGAGACATCACCAGTAGAAAACAGGAAGTTATTATCCCTCTGTACAGACAGCTGGTGAGACCCCATCTGGAGTACTGTGTGCAGTTCTGGAGACCCAGTCTCCATAAGACATGAACAGGATGGAAGCTGTCCAAAGGAGGGCAACTAAAATGGTGCAGGGTCTGCACGGAAGACATATGAAGAGAGACAAAAGGAGCTTAATATGTATAGCCTCGAGGAAAGGAGGAAGAGGGGGGGACATGATAGAAACATTCAAGTACCTCAAGGGAATCAACAAAGTCCAAGAGGGTAGCATCTTTCAAAAGAGTGTGCAAGAACAGAGGGCACAATTTGAAGATGGGGGCGGCTCAGAGGTAATTTGGAAGTATTTTCACAGAGAGGTTGTGGATGCATGGAACAGCCTTCCGGAGGAAGGTTGTGGAGTCAAAATCAGTGGTGGAATTCAAGCATGCATGGGACAGTCATAAGACCATTCTAGGGGGTGGGGGTAGGAAGAAGTAGGCTGCTGGCTAACTAGGATCTGCAGCTTATCCAGTAGGTAGGGAAATGGGCAGACTGGGTGGGCCAAGCGGTCCTTATCTGCCGTCAAATTCTATGTTTCTATGTCCAGCATTGTTGCTATGGCAAAGTTGTCACTATGCTGAATGCTTACAATTTGACGATTCTGGTCAAATACTGTCAGCAGGTGTTGCAGCAACATACTGCTACCATCTCTGGCAACATCAAGACCATGCTGTACATTCAACAATGTCTGCCTCAGCAACCACAGCAGTAGAATTGATTGGCTAATGGAGGTAGACTCGTCACTCACTGCCTGTGTGGCATGTTCAAAAGGCCGCAAAATTGTTATTACAGAGTCCATGAGGAGTCACTGTTCAGTCATCGTAGACATGGAGGCCCCGGAACTGTCACGGCTAGTGTGCATCACAAGATATTCTGAGATGGCTTTGTATTGTTCATACAACCTCTCTGCCATGTATAAAGTGGCGTTCCATCGGGTGACAACTTCCAGCTTCAAGCAGTCCTGAGGCAGGCTGTTTTGTATCTGCAACTGCCGCAGCTGGTCACAGGCCTTTCCAGATGTTGAAAAGTGAGAGCAGATATATCATGCAACGATCAGCATTTCCTTTACATCAGGGTGCTGCAGAAACTCCTGAACCACAAGATTTAAACAGTGGGCCATGCATGGAACATGAAAAAAAACACCATTCATGATGCATTTCACCACATTTGACCCATTGTCACTTGCTATGAACCCAGCTCTCAGGGACAGAGGGTTTAGCCATTTGTCAATTTCAGTCAGTACCACGTTCAACATGTTCTCACCAGTGTGTGAACAGGTCACATTGTGCATAGCAATCATTGCATGCTGTTGAACTCCTGGAAGATTGCTACCATGACAACCCACTTTACTGCACTGATTATTTACACTACCAATATCACAAACAACCCCGAGCACCTGTGTCCAGTGTGCAGTTATACAAAATTATGAACTCCCCACTGTTTTGCCACTTGTCCACATAGCCATACTTAAATGGATGAATGGAGAGAAGAAATGTTGAAGGGCATGTCTTACTGAGTCGGACACAGTACGGAACAACTTGGGGACAGCACGGGTAGAAAAGTACGTCCTGGATGGGACTTTCATTTTGGACAGGCATGTGCAGCAAACCACCGGAATCCAGAATTCTCCACAAAGTAGAAGGGCAAAATATCAGTTGCCAGCATTCATGTGACACTGTATGATTCGGGGGGTACATCAGCTTATGAGCAAAAACACCGTGGGCTGACTTACACGTTTTACACGAGGTGTGATCACAAATGGTTTTGCTGTGTGATGAATGGCATTGGCAGGGGGTGGAGTGTGGACATTTGATGAAGATGGTTGCACAGGTGATGATGACAAACTCAGAAATGCTGTTATTTTGCCAGATTTGCCAACCGGGGTTGATGTACCACTTGCACTAGACATGCTGCATTCACCACCACCATCACCACCACAAAAACTGCTGCTCTCACCAGCACTGGACAACATTTCAAAGTCATTATGGCCCCCCACCTCATCATGTCTGTAGTAATCCTCTGCTCTTATTGCCTCACTACTGCACAGGTTTAATTTACTGCAGAACTTAACAGTCATGGAAGGGAATAACATGCTCGCTATGGTTGCCGGTGATGAAGGTGAACGCCCCACTGTGGTATTAGTTGCCAGCTTGTGCTGGGTCCATAGTGCCAAGTGCCTAGTCTTAAGATGCGTATGCTGTCCTCCTACACCCAGATGGCTCCCCTTTTTAGCTCGACTCACACGCACATCGCAAACCTGGTAGATTGCAACTGACTCATCATCTGCATCTTGAACAAAAAAATCCCAAACAAGGGATTGTGATGCTCTGCTTTTAACATGTCCATGATGTGTCTTATTTAAGTCTGTTAATTTAAGCACTGAAGTGGGGGGGGGCACGTGATGTTTCAGGCACTGCACACCTGGACTGCAACTGACCACCATGACTACCTATCATATTTATTACTGGGTCATCATCATCAACTAAAACCAGTAGATCACAAGTTTTTATGGGGGGGGGGCGGATTCCTGCAAACAGACTCAGACACAGCCACTTTGAATTTCTTTTTCTCCGTTTCCCAACTGGGGTCAACTACATCATCATCATAGTCATCAACGTCACACACATCCACATCTTATGCTTGGATGCTAGCATGTGGACTGCATGTTGCAACAAGATCAACATCATTCTCATCATCACATTCATAATCAGCATCTACACCACCATCTCCTGATATTTTTTAACCACACTGTGAATCACTGCATAGAAAATGAGTGACATTAACTGCCACGGTGGATGGAATATCACATTGTATGCTATTATTGACATGATTATCAGAATCCTCAGGTTCAGTTACTGGGATGTTACTGGGAAGTATGATATTATCTATGCTGCTACTCACTTGCACTGCTTCACACTCAATATTTTTAGATACGTACACTGGTCGGAAATAGAACTTGACGCAACTATACTAATAATACCACCACCACTAACACTAGTAACACTAACACCACTGACTGGGAAAACATCATCTCCTCCAACTATGAGTGAAGCTAATGATTGGACTGTAAAAAAACATTGCAAGAGAAATACCTTTCCTCACATCAGCAATGCACTTCTATGTCTGCGTACTACTACTATGCCCACAGACTGTCTTACTGCCAACATTGCCATGGCGAGAAACAGCTTTTCTTGCACATCTCTTTGCAGGCATTTTGGGGGATCAACCACAATATTATAACCAAATTCAGATTTTGATACATTCACTCTCTGATTGGGGAGGGGGATGCTGGATGTGTAGCCAAAAAAACAATGGTAGCTTCAGTAACAGATAAGAGACTAGTCTGTCATGCAATGAAAACAATTTCAGTAACCAGTGGTGCTGATGAGGTCTCAAAAACAATCCAATCTGGTAAAAAATTCCTTCTGCTCATGGGGGTTGGGGGAAGCATTGACTGCAGTGCAGTCTTTTACAGCAGTACAAGCAGCAAAACAAAGAACAGATACCACGATCGCAGTACAAAATCAGGCAGCTGCAGTGGATAGCAGGTTCACACTGCTGCACCTGCAATTACACTAGTCTGTGGCACAATAAAAGGTGTTATTTGATGTCACGCAACACCGCACACACACTCACACACACACACACACACACACACAACAGTTTGTGTACAATACTGAACGAGTAATCTGTAGCAAATGCAAAAGTTCAGTACTATGCCATGTTACGTATTGTAATGTAAACAATCTGAAATTATGAACTGCTGTACCAGATCCACACAACAAACAGCAAGAAAGTGTTAATATTACTGTGTGTACATTAACACAGTCAGTTGTATAACAAAAATATAACCAAAAAACAAAGAAATCACTATTTCTCCAGCTTAAATCTACCTATACCACAGATACACCCCTCCCCCAAAGAAACACTTTCACTGTCTTTCACTACACACACTCAATGTTGTAAATTAACATTCAAAATCCACACAAAAACAAAAACACTCGATGATATGAGCACAGGAGGGTTTCCTACAACTGACAAACTAAAGTTGGAGCCCCCCAAAAAAATGCAAAAATGCTTTTTTAACATCTTTTACAACATTTCATTCACAGACAACTATCAGAGCACACTGTCTCCTATGCCTTCCTACCCATACTACCCTGAACTGAGGCTGTGCAGATCAATATTGAGCCTGTGTGACCTGAAATCCCATAAATCACTGCAAAATTCACCTTCAGAGCTCAAAAACAAGGTGAAGTGAGGCAAAGTGCATTGTCCTCAATACACTTCACCTTAAATTTGGTGGAGTAGTGGTCTGGGGAGGCGGAGTAATGTGAAGTCATTGTTTCCAATGGACTTCGCATTCCTCATCATAACGTGAAGTACTCCGCTTCGCGTTGTGGAGCACTCCGCCAATCTGCCTTTGCTCCGTGAATCACTTCATGGATGGATTGAGCCCACTTCGCCCACCACCACTTTTAAACAAGGGTAACAAAAAAAATATAATAACGGGAGATTTTAACATTGATTGGACAACTCTAAGTGACAATGTTAGGATTAAAAACATCGAGACAGCTAATAGTTTTTTTTTTGTATAATTTTTTTATTGGTTTCAAAATGATTAACAAAGACAATACACAGCGACATACAAACATACAGACAAGTGCATCTCACAATTCATTATTGTTACTTTCTGAGGTTCCTCTTCATTATTTTTCCCTTGTCATTTAATTCCTCTTATTTATAATTACCTTTACCATATCCTTTAACTATTATATCTCCTCAGTAGAGCAATGGTGGAGCAATGAGGCATGGGGAAGCCTGAAACTCCCTCTTTATCTGATTCTACTCCAGCCACAGTGTAAAATAACCATCTCCTCATTACTTAATGTTGTCAAGAAGGGGGCCCATTCCCTATAAAAAGCATCCTGCCTATTACTAAGCATCAATGACAGTCTTTCTACTGCCAAGTTCTGTAGCATCAATTGGTGCCATTGCAGCATGGTGGGGGCTACATGGTTGACCCAAGTGTTCTGGATACAGTGTCTGGCCATCACCAATATTATTCTAATCCACCGTGGCAATGGCTCCCATTCACCTGCCTCCTCTGGAGACATACCAAACAATCCCTCAATGGGATCCATTTGAATGGGGAACCCCGCCATATGCGTTATTTCTTTACAAATTTTACTCCAAAAGGCCCTTAAGACTCTACAATTTCAAAAAGAGTGCATATATGTTCCTCTGTCCTCTCCGCACTTGCCACAGAGATGAGAAACGGAGGGGCATGCCCTATGCACCACCTTCAGTGGATAATACACTCTGTGCAGGAACTTATAAAAGGCCTCCTTGAACTTATTACATGTTGAAAAGCCCATGTGGCCTACCAGCACTTGTCGCCAACTATCCTCTGAAATTTGGGTTCCCAGGTCTTTCTCCCATAGCTGTTTAACTCTCTGCATATAATCTGGATATATTTCTCTCCCTACATTTACCACCTTACCAATAAACCACTTGGGGTCACATTGCGTCCTATGTATCATCGCCTCCACTGGCTCCCACCCATGTGAATCTCCCCGGCCCCTCTCTACCTTCAATAAGAATGCCTGAAGTTGCAAATACCATAATGTTTGCTGCCCTTGTAGGCCCAACCCCCGTACAATATCTTCCAATCTGCCCAATGTATCTTTACTAACCAAGTTTCCCATACATTTAGCTCCTCTTCTTTCCCAATCCCTGAACCCTCCATCCTCTAATCCCGGTTAAAAAAAAGGATTTCCCTCTATCGGTAATAACAGTGTTTCCCCTTTATTAATCCCTCTAAATTTCCTAAGAAGGTTCCATGCCTCCAATACTGATTTTACTAAGGGGTTACGACCCAACTGGGCAGTATAGACCTGTGCGCCTTTACTATGTAAATAGGCAGATAAATGTCCTGGGCATCTCCATTGTTCCATCGTAACCCAACTTGCCACTGCAGGGCGATAAACCCAGTCGGCAATATATCATTGCTGAATGGCTAAGTAATAATTTGTTAAGTTGGGCAAGTTTAGGCCTCCTCTAGTTGTCTCTGCCTTAAGTCTCTGTAAGCAGATTCTCGTTTTTTGCCCCCTCCATATGAACTGAGTAGCCAACTTCTCTATCTTAACTACGCCCCCTCTAACAAGGTGCAGCGCAATCATTTGCATAGGGTATAAGATCCTTGGTAGGGTATTCATTTTTAATAAATTAATTCGCCCTAACCAAGATATGGGTAATTGCATCCACCTCCTCAAATCTGCTTCTACCACCTTAATAAGTGGTGTACAATTCAATCCATATAAGGACCCAATTGTCCTACCCACTTTGATACCCAAATAAGTAATGCAACTCTCCCTACCCTGTATTCCACATTGTGTATCTATAGCCTCCAGCTTAGGGAAACAAAACATTTTGGATTTATTTAAATTAATTTTATACCAGAAAATGCGGCAAATTTCTCTATTAACTCTAGTAGTAGTGGCATAGATCTCTGAGGGTCTCTAACAAATAAGAGTATATCATCTGCATATAGGGTGACCTTGTGCATAACCTCCCCTTCCCCCTGACACCCTGAATCCCCTGAAACTGCCTTATTGCTGCAGATTAGGCCTCCAGTGCCAGAGCAAACAGCAGCGGCGACTGCGGGCACCCCTGCCGAGTACCCCTCTCCAGGATAAATGGTGTGGTAGGTATCCCATTCACCAAAATGCATGCTCTAGGAGTCTGGTACATAGCTTTAATGCACCCTATGTATGACCCACCCAGACCAAACCGGGCCAGCACCTCAAAGAGGTATTCCCACTCCACCCTATTAAACGCTTTTTGCGCGTCCATAGATATAACATATATTTTTTCTATCTCTCGCACCACCCTCCAGACCACATTAAGCAATCTGCGCATATTATGATAGGATAGCCTTCCCTTTATAAACCCAGTCTGGTCTGGGTGTATCAACGTAGGCAGATAATCCTCAAGCCTCATCACCAGGATCTTGGTCAAAATTTTAAGATCACAATTTAGTAGCGAAATTGGTCTGTATGAAGCACATTCCGATGGCTCCTTACCCAGTGTAGGTACCAGGCATATCATGGCATCATAACAGGTGTCCGGTATCCATAAACATTCTTCCCCCTTATCCCCCTGGAATACTTCACACAGTGTATCCTCTAGCTGACCCCCTAGTGCCCTGTAAAATTCCAATGGGAATCCGTCTGGTCCACCTGCCTTACCTTTTTGCATTTTGCCAATAGCTTTTATAACCTCTTCTTTTGTTATAGGTTGATTTAAACAGTCCCTCTGACTCAACGTTAGCTTGGGTAGCTCTGTCTTATCCAAGAATTCCTGCATCCACTGCCCCCTACCCCTACATTCTGCTTTATAGAGCTGGGCGTAGAACATCTGAAAGCAGTCCCTCGCTTCCCCAGCCTCCCTATGCACCTTACCCTCCTTATTCTTAATCCCCACTATCCTAGTGGGGCATATACCCCCCCTCATAAGTCTAACCATAAGTGGGCCTGGTTTATTAGACCACTTGTACATCTGGTGTGTAGCATAGAACCATGACTTTCTAGCTTCCCCACGCACCAAGGAATTCAATGCTTCCCTTGTAGCTATTAGCAACCGACTTATTGCACCTCCCTCTCCCTGGACCACCCGTCTTTCCAAATCTTTGAGCTGCTCTTCTGATCTCTGTCTCTTTACTTGCTTCTCTTTTTTAACCCTGGCCATATAGGCTATTATGGAACCACGTAGGAAGGCCTTCCCAGCGTCCCAAAAGACAGCACGGGGCACCTCTGATCCTTGATTAGTTTCTTTATAAAAGCACCACTGTTTTGATATGTATTCCCTAAATTCTTTACTAAGAAGCATATATGTAAGGAATTTCCACTGTGGTGGTGTGTCCCATATCCCTAGCATCCTTATCTTCCCTATTACCATAGCGTGGTCAAAAATGTGAATCGGACTATGTGATACATCTATCAGCCTATCGTTCCAGTCATGTGGGACCAAGATATAGTCGATTCTTGTCCATGTCCCATGAGGACTTGAGAAAAATGTATATTCCCTGGCCCCTGGGTTTACTGTTCTCCAGCTGTCTACTAATTCAAGGTCTAACATCCCCATCCACCATTGATTTAGTGCCTCTGACCTTCTCCCTCCCAGTGATCCATGACTGGGTCCAACACACTATTCAGGTCTTCCCTAGTATAAGTCCAGGGAACTGTTCCCCAATTAGTAAATCCAGGAGTTCCAGAAAGAATTTCGGTTCATATGTAGCAGGTGCATAAACATTGCCAAATGTGATTTGTTCCCTATACAACTTCCCCACCACAAAGACATATCTACCTTCCATATGGTCTTTCACAACTTTTTTAACTTCAAATGGTAGACTCTTCTGAAATAAGACAGCCACCCCCTGCTTCCGCGAAGAGTAGGAAGTGGCAAAGCACTTACCCACCCACCCATGAGCAAGTTTGGCGTGCTCAGCGTCCGACAGATGGGTCTCCTGTAGTAATGCTACTTGCGTACCCCGCTTTCTGAGCACTGTTAAGAGCATTGTGCACTTGATTGGATTTGTAACCCTCTGCACATTCCAGGAGACCACTGTTAAGTCTTGTTTACCACCCATATTCACTCTCCTCTTTTTCCCCTGCATAAGAGCCAACCATTGGACCTCCCCATGCCCCAAAGTATAATGCCTCAATGCTCCACTTCGAGATCAACATGAGATGCATACGACAACATACAACAGAAATAACAACAAGATAGCAGGATAACATGAACAGTATACCCCCCCACTGATTGAATGTTAACAGCTACCCCAAGTTCCTACTACCACCCCTCTGATCTCCACAATGAAGTATATCCCCGCTATATCCTTTGTCACTTCGAGTTTTCCCTGTACCAAACCACCAACCCCCCCTTGATGACACCAGTTGCAATCTCTGTGTGAGTGTCAGATACCCCATTCAATGATATTGATGCCCCACTGCTTCTGCCACAGCCGATAGCTATTTGCATTTACTAACCTGTATATAAAACAGAACTAACAGTTTACCAAACTATTCGGGCAGAAAAAGTTTGAGCCCCAGCTAACAACTTTAATGTCCCCCTGTGCAGCCTCGCCTTCCGGTGATATCCCAAAGGTATGTGATAGGAGCACTCCCCTGCTGAACTTCACATCACCCTGAGCCCCCCATAAGAATGTATCAGATTATCTCCTGGCTTAGCTCCCCTTTCTTAACACAGCCTCCAACCCTGTCAAGCCCCCCCCCCTTCCCCACATCATTCGGCAGCAGTATGCCTCTCTCCCAGTATGCTTCATATGCAGAAAGTCTGTGAGAAAGGGGTAGGCCATGCCACGAATATACGCGCTAAGCCCTCCCTCTCCCACGATTTCACAAATGAGCCGACCATTTCTTCTCCATGACCTTCCAGCCTTCTTACACCTTTATGTCCAAAGGGAACTGTCCTGTCCTGAGTATTTGTCATCTGCATACTCGCGTCCTCTCTGAGAAGAAGCAGCCAGGGTAATCATCACTCTGCCATTCCAGGTATGCTACCCATCTCTCATCAGGGAAGGCCCCAGGTCAGGTTTTCCGAGTACTGGGTGTGCAAAAACTCTGCTCACTCCCATCCCAGATGACTAGGCCACGAAAACAAGGAGACATTCAAAACATTAATCTTGCAACAGCATTCAACTCACAGTCCAGCATCTAATTGGCCTTCCTCGTGCCATCATTTGCCCAGCTTCTTTTGCAAGTCAGCCACAAAAATGTCTGCCTTGCTGAGCTCCCAAAAAGAGTACGTTGCCCCCTTGAACTTAATCTTTAGCACTGCAGGATAAATCATAAAGTGCTTGACCTTAAGGTTTCTCAGTTGGGCCATGAGCGGGTTGAACACTGTTCTCTTCTGAAGGAGTTGTAGGGAATAATCTTGTGAGATAAACATTCACTCCCCTTCATATTCCAGCACCCCCTTCCCTCTATATGCTCTGAGGACCACTTCTCTATTCTGAAAAGCATGGAATCGAATGATTTTCTGCTGCAGGGGCTGGTCTCCCGATGGTCGTGGCATTACAGCTTGATGGACCCGTTCCAGTTTGAAGCAGCCATTCTTCGGCTGAATTCCCAATAGCTCCAGGAGTGTCTGGGCACAGAAACTCATTACACCTCCTTTCTCCACACCTTCCGGTAAGCCTCTAAGGTATAAATTAAGTCACCGATAGTAATTTTCCTGGTAGTCCATGGCATCTTTTAACTCCTCTAATTCCTTCTGTAATTGTATGATTTGCCTTGGGGTCTCCGCACTTTCATCCTCCAGTCGTGATATACGCTTCTCCGCCTCCTCTATTCTATTGGAGTGCGCAGTCTGTTGTTCAAGCACTTCTTTAAGTTTCAGGTCAATTTTCTCTTCCAGTTTCAACAATCTGGGCTCCAGTGCAGCAATCACTTGGCCTGTAACCTCTCGGCCTAATGGACCAATTTCGGCTTCCGACAGGGATATTTTACCCACGCTTTCACCCAACGTAGAGGCCATGGGAACCACCGCCTTTTGCCCAATTTTCCGGCTATTCGTTGACTTTTTCCTGTATTAGGCACCAGACACTCCTCCATCACACCTTCCCAAGCTGGTTGGTACTGCTGCACTATTTCGTGGTCAGCCTTTTCCAACCTAATTTTAACTTTTATTTGGCCATTAGCACGGAGCAGCTTAGTGGCACGTCTATCTTGCTAGCTGCTCATCAGCGCCCAGCTAATAGTTTTAAGCAAATGATTAGAGAACAGACAAGGAAGAACTATTAGACAGAAGGGGGTACAACTATAGACTGGGTATTAAATAGAATACAATATTTAAATGGTTCAGGTGTTTTAACTGATGCTTTTCTGACCATTGTCTCGTTTACATGATTAGAAAAAAGTTAAAAAAGACAACAAATGAGATTTTAATTAGGGAAATTAGATCCTTTAAAATCTAATTGAAGAAATATTTTTAGAAGAAACTAGTAACTTAGACTGGCACCCTTTGTATGAACTTATGCCAGTAGATAGCTTATTTTAATGAGTAACTATTAAATATAATTGATCATCATGTACTAATAAAAAAAGGATAAGAGGGAAGAAATCACTATGATTAAACACTAAGCTATTGGAACTGCTCAAATTAAGAAATAGCTATTGGAAACAATTTAAAAAAACTATTTTGTAGAGTGACTTAAACGAATACCATAGAGTTTGAAATACTTGCAAGACTGAAAGAAAGAAATCAAAACAGACATACTATAAAGAAACCCAGTTAAAAAGCTTAACTAACCCAAGAAACGTTTGGAATTCTTTCAAAGATGTTTATCAGCCTTCAAGTCAGGTGAAAGTTGATAAATTAAAGGTCAGACATAAATTGATAAATGATGAATCAGGAATAGCAGATATGTTTAAACAATTATTTACAGATATGACAATATATAAAAATCAGACAAAATATGAATCTAGGAGATTTGATGATGTGGATCATAAGACATTTTGTTCAAAAAAATTAAACTTTTTTAGGGTGACAAGAAAGGAAGTATATGCTCTTCTGTTGAAACTAAAGGGAACTAAAAGGCCAGGTGTGGATGGTCTTTTTCCTAGACTGTTAAAGAGCAGCCGACACCTTCAGGATAACTTAACAAACCATAATATTTAGACACAGTTCAGCATATATTCCTCATTAGTTCTGTATTCCTCCTCTCCATTATTTATTACTGAGGTAATCTGCATGAAAACATTATCTTTGCTCCCAAAGAGTTCATCTATTCCTGTTGCTTTCTCCCTACCTGAGGTCATAATGCACTTCTTATGACATCACAGTTACTCCCATGGCAAAAGGCTATGATGTCACATCAGAGGATTATGCTTTGAAGTAGGGAGTAAACTATAGAGGCAAATAAACTCTAAGAGAACTATAAGGAATAAAGATCATATATTCATGCAAATGTGCTCAGAAATAAATAATGAGGAAGAGAAATATATTGAATATATATGGATTGCAAGCTGAATTGTACCGAATTACTATGTTTTTTAAAGTTTTCTTTGAGGCATCAGTAGCTGTTTAAAATTGTCTGCTAAACAATTGACTGAACCAGTAACATATTTGATTACTCTATCCCTATGCACAACTCAGGTACAAGATTGTTGGAAAAACAGCTATTGTAATCCCAATATTTAAGTCAGGTGATAGGCAAATAATTATTAACTATAGGCCCATCTTCATCTTACCTGCATTAGCAAAACTATTAGAAAAGGTGGTTTTCAAGCAAGTGGCTAAGCATCTAGAAGAAAATCATTCATATACACAACACCAATATGGATTAAAAACAGGGGTACAGCATGGAGACAGCCTTGGTCAGGTTAACCAGTGAAAAATCATCAATGAGGACAGTAAACACTGGGGTACCACAGGGTTCAGTTCTGTGTCCGTTGCTGTTTTCAATACTTGTAAATGATCTAGCAGAAATCTGCAATAAAGTTTCTGCTATAATGTATGCAGCTGATACAGTACTTTATTGTGCTGGAAAGACAGGAGCAGACTTAGAAGTGAAAATGGCAACCAGCATACACTGCATTACAAAGCTGGTTTTCATAAACAAAATGTTGCTGAATGAAAATAAAATAAAAACAAAACTATGGTTTTTGGAACTAAACAAAGGCTTGAGGTAGTTTACAACAACATGGTGATATTAAGGACAAAAGGACAAAGTCTGGAGGAAATATCTAGTTTTAATTGCTTGGGGGTAATGTTAGACAAAACATTGTCTTTTCAAGAGCATATCATGAATGTTACTAAAAAGGTAAACAGCAAATTAGGTTACCTATGTAGAAACAAAAAAGCTTAACATCACATGTCAAAAAACTATAGCAAACCAGGTACTTCTTCCAGCCCTGGAATATAATTCTGTTCTGTTTCTTAATTTACCAAACACAATATTTTAAAAATATGTGGTAATATTTATTATAACATCGCTATCTAAAATACAATCATTTCATTGGTCGGAACACATCACCTGACCATTCATTAATCTCTGATATACCCACAGTTGCCTTGATGGTTCACAATATCCTGATTGACAGCAATGTAATGTGACTTAGAGAAATTATTCCAACATAGACACATTGAAAAAGAGAAGGCGAATTCTGCCTTGCGAAGGCGGATTCCGCCTTGTAAAGGTGGATTCCACCTTCAAAGGTGGATTCTGCATCCTCATTACAACAAATCCACCTAGTGGACAACTACGAAGATAACATCCTCTATAGATATTATTCATAGGCAGAATGACTATTTTAGCAAAAACCCATGTTCAAACACATATATTTAAATATTCCTTAACATAAACCTCTAATTTGATGTGGCTCATGTTAAAGGAGGATTAACCCACTCCAGGATATGGGTTTTTGACCATTAATCCATGCCTGAGTGGCCAAAATCACTTGGCCTGCAGCCTCATGATTCCAGCCCCCCCCCCAGGTGTGTATTAATGTTCAGTAAACCCATACCATGTCGTGGGTTAATCCCTCCACAACACTGTTAGATTTGCTACTAATCAAAGTAAGTTAGTACATCATTGTGACTTACACCACAAGTTTAAAATTTGGACTCCTACACAAGGAATTCAGTATTCAGCATTATGTTTCCTTCATAAAATTCTAAAAAGAGAAGACCTAAAGTTTTAACTAACAGATTAATAAGAGCAAACAGCAACAACTTTTTGCACACATCTTCATTAAAACACTATCAAGAAAATCGGACTAGTACCAAGGCAGCTGAACATTCATTAATGTATTACAGTCCTAGATTACTAAATGACTTTCTCATACTGGGGCTAGTTTTTCAAGTAAAAACACATCAAGAAATGTAAAAAATTACTTAAGGACATTATCAGCATGCTGCTGTCTTGATAATACCTGAGAAGCTAACTTATGTCCTTTAACTTATATAGATACATATGTACTCATGTAAACATGTACATATTATATATAGATTTTCTTTTATTTAATAGTCTGATTTTAATTTGATGTTATCTATGTTGCAATTTTGTATTGCTATATACCTTGTGTATCCCCTTCTCCCCAGGCGTGTCTAAAAAATGGGTCTTTGATCCAGTCCACTTTCCTGATAAAACAAATTAAATAAACAAATAAATAAATGTGTTGAAACCCAGACACCATAGGGAGGTGTTGCTCATTGACCTAGATGATTGTGAAGGGTCCCCAAGTTTAGCGACTGAGGAGGGCACTGATGGCAGAACCCAAGATCTAAACTTATGTAGGAATCAAGTGCCATCTCAGTGTACAACTGACTTATCCAGACCAAAAAGAAAGAACCCCAAAGGCTGGTAGAGAATTTTTGGTATGTATTTTCCCTGAAACTAAGACAGATCCATGTGATTCAGCACCACACAGAGATAGGCCCAGTTGTTCAGATCTACCAACAACTGTTGAAAGAATCTGAGAGACAGTAAGACAGGAAATCCAGTCTATGTTGGAGTTGGGAGTCATTGAGGAATCCCAGAATGAATGGTGTAGCCCAATTATCCTAGCCCCAAAACTAGACAGGACCACCTGGTTTTGAATAGACTTTTGGAAAGTTAATGTTGCATCCAAGTCTGATGCATACCCGGCCTATGTCAAGGGTAGACAAACTTTTAGACTAACTAGGGAAAGCTCATTACATTAGTACCCTGCACCTGACCAAGGGGTATTGGCAAGTCCCACTCCTGAGTCCCATGAGAAAAATGACCGTTGCTACCTGATTTAGCCTATCTAAATTTACTGTGCTTCCTTAGATTTCATGGAGCCCCAGCCACATTCCAGAAAATGATGGGCCACATCCTTTGTCCCCATGGGCTGTATATATTCAGCTTAATTGGGACAGCCACCAGCAGGATGTGGCTGCAGTACTTCAATATCTCAGAGAGACAGATTTCATGGCCAGTGTTGTGAAATGTACCCTAGGGCAGCAGGAGACGACAGGGGTATATGGCTGGGAACAGGCATGTACACCCAGTTATCGACAAATAAAGGCCCTAGCTAACTGTCTCATCCCAACTACTAAGAAGAATGTTAGGTCCTTTCTTGGACTTATGAGGTATTACCACCAGTTCTTTCTGGAATTCTCAACCAATGCTACCCCACTGACTGACCTGACCAAGAAAACTGCCTTGAATAAGGTTGTTGGTCCCCTGACTGTCAGAAGGCATTTCAAGCCATCAACAATGTGCTGTATGAGAGGCCAGTCATACAGAGCCCAGATTTCAACTATCCATTCATTTTGTACACAGATGCATCTGAGGTGGGGCTGGGGCAGTGTAATCACAAGACTTTGAGGACAGAATTCACCCCATCCTACACCTCTGATGAAAACTTTTTCCCCAGGAGCCATGCTATGTCATGCTGGGAAAAGAGTGTCTGGCAATAAAGTGGGCAGTGGGCACCCTATGCTATTGCCTGTTGGGACTGAAGTTCACCCTTCTCACTGACCATTCCCCCAAATCATTACATACCATGCGGGGTACCAGTGCCCATGTCACTAGATGGTATTTGGTTCTGCAGACTTTCTCATTTGATGTGCACTACTAGGCAGGTAGCCATCATGGCAATGCAGATTTTTTCTCTCAGAAGACTGGGTCTCTGATGGCCATACCAAGCATATTACCAGCATGACTCTGAGGGGAAGGGTATGTGACAGAATATGCATGTCTATCATGCTCCTTTCACTCGTAAACTGCTTCACAACCCAACAACACAGACAACGCAGGTTTTGACAGGGGCTGTGGTGAGAGTTGTACCAAACCCCTTTTATCATATAGTTGGCCCTTTAAGGCCTCACTGCACTGGCTATTCAACCTGTTGGCTATCCCTCAGGAAAGGGAAAGGGGAAATTGTTTAACCAGGAAAGGCCCACTAAGCCGAAGTTTATTTCCAGGTGTGACCTGGGAGCACAAGGAAGTTAAGTGACTTGCTCAGGGTCACACAGTATGCAAGTGGGGGCTGATGGGTTTCAAACCCAGGTCTCTGGGTTTTTCAGCTGTGTCCTTAACCACAATATTACACTGCCTCCTAGCCATGAGGCAAGGGAGTTTTAACAAGCAACACCTGTACCCAATAAAGGGAGAAGGGTGAACAAACAGAAAGAGGTCTCTGTCTCAGTGTGATGCAAGGGGAGACAGCAAGAGATGGAACTACAAGAAGTTTCTGTTAAGTGAATACAAGCTGTTTGTTTCTTTTTCTGGTTTATGAAAATAAAACATATTTCATTTAATTGAACTGGTGTCCAGAGTGTTTTCTTTTGATAGTGTACCCCAGAAGCTGTCCAGTTCACTATCCAGTAACATTCCACAAAGCAATGTTTCGGGTTACATTTCATAAATGAAATCTGTGATGTTCATAATGCTGGGGCAATAAATATTAAATAGAGAATAATGTATGGGGAGGTGGTTATAACAAGAAGTTTACACACACCCGAGGAGTGGAATGCCACATACACACTGAGGGTGAAGCCCGAGGGGTTTATTTAGGCATCTCACACTGAGGGTGTGTGTAAAACTCGAGTGAATAACCACCTCCCCATTACTTTATTTTTTATAATTGCTGGTTTCAATTTTTTTGCCAGCTACCATGTATAGGATTTGAAAAGATATGAGCCAGAGAACTGTGCAATAGAAAGTACATCTATTTTTGTTATTACATTACATGCAGTTTTTAATCTTTTGTGTTTGAAAGTTTTTTTTATTTTGGTAAAGAAACAGCAAAACATTTTTTAACCTTGTAACATGTTTTAACTTACAGCTTTTTCTGCAATGAGATCATGATGGTTTCAGTTGCTTTTGTATGTCTGCAAACAGCAGTAAACACTGAAGAGTAATACTGTCTAAAAACATTTTAACTTTTTAAACAAAAAGTTCAAACTGTTATAAACTGTTATGTCTATTTTTAGGTGCAGTTTGTAGAGCTCTTGGTGCTGTGGTGTTCATAGTTATCTAGTTCCTGTAGTGTGGAGATGGAGTGATGTGGGTCTCGTGGTGGCTGGGGAGAGAAGAGCAGAGCATTAGGTTAGCATGGGTTAGGAAGTATCTTAAATGTGTGTGTGTGAGTTTTTTGTTTACCTTCAGTCATCATCAACCGAGTCTTCAATAATGAGGGTTTGTTTTCTGTGCTTCGTTTCTGGAGCATTGTAGATTTTTATCGAGACTGCCTCATTGAATGTGCATTGTGGACTAAAGATGGCTTGCAGTCTGTTGGAGAAAGGCTGTTCAGTCATGTTATGGACTTCTGAGGTGGCACGATGTTGTGGCTCTTTGCTGGAGGTAGATGGCTGTTCTGTGTAATTTTTTGAAAAGGTTAGGAGCTCGCTTACTTTATGTTACTTGGCTTCAGACAGGACAGAATAATTATTTATCGATTGGACATTTCTGTGGCCAGATATTTGTTGTACTTCAGTGGGGGCCATGCTACAGTTCAAAAGTCTTTGGATTGTCATTTTTCATGTTGAATGATTAGTGATTCGTTTGCAGTCTGGAATTCCAGACTGCAGCTTCATTGTCGTCATCATGGCTCTTAGCTTGTTGAGTCCCACAGCCATGTTTCGGGACCAGAGGGAGCCTTCTTTTTTGTTTATGTTTGGGGCTAAGTAGAATGGAGAGTCTTTTGTTTGCATTTCAGGTGGTCTGTTCATTTTGTAAAGATGGAAAGCTGCTATGGTGTCTCTTTCTGGGTTGTGTTTATTTTCATATATTCGGGGCTTTAGTGGTCTTACATTTCTGGGGTTTTCCCCAGTTCTAGTCTTTGTTTGTCTTGCATTATATTCTAGAAAGCTGCTGCCTTCTGAGTCTGTGCCCTCAGTGGTGTCTTCCCAGATGAGGTTGTACTGTTCCTTTGTTCTTAGTGCGAATTGGAGGCCGATATTGAAAAATAGGACCAGTTGGGTTTTCAATTGATAATGTACCTGATTTGTACAGTAATTCTATATCTTCCTCTGTGAGAGGTGTAGCTTTTAATGGCCTGTTTCCATTGCCAAGACGCTTTAGTTGTTTTTGTTTTTTTTTGCAGCAAGTGTTTTTTTTTTTTCTCAATAAAATCTGTGGCTAGTCCTTTCACTATACTGTGGGGATGCTTATGGGATGCTAGGTGCCTATCAATTCTGGCAATTATACCACGGATTGTTCCGGGTTCATATTTGGAACCATTGTGACATTTTAGGCAGTAAATGAAGTTTGCTACTTGGGTATCTAGGTCTTCAGCACTTATTTTTGTGAAATCATTTTCTACTGAAGCTTTTGTGAGGAATTTGCGGAATAGGAGGAGGTCACTGTCTGTTTTTCTTTTTGTATTTTTATTGTCCTGCTCTATTGTAAATGCCTCCCTGACAGCGCTTTCTACAATTTCAAACCTGCTGTCCGTTGTTGAGGAAATTTGTTTTCTGTCACTGTGAGTGAAGTTCTGTTTTCATTTTTTTAGGTACTGACTATTTGTTTGCCGTTGAGACCTGAAAAAGAACGAGGGAGCTGAGAGGAGACCCCCGGCTGACAGAGCGTGAGTGGCTGAATACTTTTGTTTGCTCTGCAGCTGTTTGTGTCTAGCGCTTCTGTAGAGAAAGGTGGCTCGTGTTTGCCGTTATAATCAGTCCAGCTGGTTATAATGGCAAATTATAACCAGCTTTCTCTATGGAAATAAATTGTGGCTAGTTATTATAAACTAGTATTCTGAAAATACAAGGTCATAATCTAACAGAACAAAAATGTTATGTGTGAATCTTTTCATTCACCAGTCATGACAATGTCACTATTATAACTCGTGTTACTAATATGTTAGTTTCAGACTTTGCACTATCAATGCCCAACACCTACACAGCAAATTCAAGTAATCAAACATTTGGCATTGACAAATGGTTGTTTAAATAGAAATTCAGATAGACATTAAGGCCCTGTCCAGACTAGAGCTTTGGTAACATTACTGGTGCCCTGTAACGTTACCGCTTGCTCTAAAAACGGTTACGTCCAGACCTGTAACGGTTTAAAAAGCGTTCTTTAAACCGTTTTTAAAACCACCAAAGAGCAGGTCTTTAGCACGGTTGCTGAAGCGTTACCTGTTCTGTCTTCATTTTGAGGAGTAATGCGGATGGGTGAACGAATTGTGTTCTGTAGAAATGTGTCCTCCAGTGATCCACAATGCACTGCTTTCCTTCCCAGAGCATACTGCGTGTATTGTGGCTTGTGCGCATGGTGCCTACCAGGAGTACACGAGTGTAAACAGCGCTGAGCGGAAAGTTTAAATACCTCCTCTGTGCAGGTTCAGTACAACTACACTGCATCATGAGTGATCAGAGCGCAAGTTGGCCTGAAGAGGCCACTAAACTCCTGCTTGATTTTTGGTCACAGGAGTGTACAAGAGGAGTTAAACAGTTTCAGGAGAAATACAGTAGTATACCAGAAGGTGGCTGAGTATTTATTTGAAAATGGAATTGAGCGGTCAGCCAAACAGTGTCGAGATAAAATAAAGCAGCTAAAGGTCAGGTATCATAAGGTGAAGGACAGCAATCGCCGATCTGGCGGTCGTCGTGTTGTATGTCCATTTTTTGACCAGCTTGATCGTATATTGGGCACAAAACCCACATCTGATCCACTGCACGTCCTTGAAAGTAGTGAACTTGAAACAGAGGTTGACCCTCCTGCCCCTGAACTTGATGTAGATGACTACCCTGTCACTGAGCTTCCAGAATCAGGTGTGTTGCCATTTGCTCCATTATGTATGCCCCCCCCCAAAAAAAAACAGTATACCAACTCAGCATATGCTAACCTTATTTATTGAAGATGTTGATCAGGCAGCCGAGTCATCCATCAGCTTAGATAGTGAGTTTGCTGGTGAGGGCACATCAAGCCCATGTGGAACATCTGGCAGCAGCACTGCATCCTCTGATGTGAATGCTGTCCGGCACAAGCACACATCCAACAGTGAGCCACTATGCAACCTCAGAAAGAAGAAGAGGGTCAGTCGGATGCAGGAGCTTGTAGAAGTAGTCTTCGAGCCCACTAGGAAAATGCTGATGGAGCAACACAAGGAGTTGACGGCCATGGAGAGGGTCAGGGAGGAGAGGGAGATGGAAGAAAGGTTACGTAGGCAGGAGGCAGAGCAGAATGCAGAGTTTTTCAGAAATATGTTAGCGCTGCTGTCTGGGCATTATCGTCTTCCTATTGTGGCAGCATAAAATACATAAACATGTGCACCTTCACAGGTTGAAACTACTGCAAGTCATGGCCATGAACCTGGAATAACAGGTGGTATTGCTCCCGCTCCACAGTGTGGTGGCAGTGCAATGTCCTTTCCTTATGCAGCAAATGCACCAGTACCCACGTTTGGTCATCCCACCCCATTATCGTCAGCACAGGCATCACTGAGTACTGCCCCATGCAGGTGGTCAGTACTGTACCAGTACCCACGTTTGGTAACCCCACCCCATTATCGTCAGCACAGGTACCACTGAGTACTGCTCCCATGCAGGCGGTCAGTACTGCACCAGTACCTACGTTTGGTAACCCCACCCCATTATTGTCAGCACAGGCACCACTGAGTACTGCTCCCATGCAGGCGGTCAGTACTGCACCAGTACCCACGTTTGGCAATCCCACCCCATTATCGTCAGCACAGGCATCACTGAGTACTGCTCCCATGCAGGTGGTCAGTACTGCATCAGTACCCACGTTTGGTAACCCCACCCCATTATCATCAGCACAGGCATCACTGAGTACTGCTCCCATGCAGGTGGTCAGTACTGCATCAGGGAACAACATGAATGGTGCTGGTGTAGTGGCTTCATGTGTTGGACTAGCTGCCCATATATGTGATGCTATGACACAATCTACACACAGTGACATGGGACAACATTACAGCACTAACCATGATCATACTGGTACTTTTTTCCATGGTGGTTTCACACAGGCCTTAGTGGGTGATGATGTTACTTGGACAACCTTGTAGGTATGGGTATCAGTACATTGATAAAGTTCTGACAACGTGTGTGACTCTGACTGCATGATGAGTGATACATCACCTTGTTGTTCTGGCAGTAATGACAAGTACCGCTCTTGAGCAATCGGTCAGAATACATGGCTAAGTTTCTACTGTTAATGTTAGTTACTGCTGTGTGGTGTTGTCATTGGAGCACTGCAATAATAATGATGCCACACATTTGTAGGTGTTATCTATGGTTTTAATACATATTGTGCAGTGCACATTCAGAAACACAACCATGAGTTTCTTTTTCAAAACTTTAACGTTTAAACTCCATTTTAACAGTTATGCTGTTGTACAGTACAGGTTATTAAAATGCTTAATTAGCAATCCCAGTGTTAAAAACACTACAGTTTTAGGGCATAGTTGTTGTGTTAAGGTTACATACATTAAAATGCATTTTTAAAGTCATGCAACAACATACCCGTTTCAATATTAACTGCTGAAACAATTATTTTTTCAATTAACTTTAGAAGTTTTAACTAACTATGTATGTTTTATTACAAGTGTGCTTCATTTTCTGTTTCTATGGGAGTAGTTTCTCATGACAGTTGCAATAAAGAAGCATGTTAACATCTACAGCTTGTTCTGCTTTAACTTCACAAATATATATCATGTACCACTTGTATGCTGAGCTGCTTAGTGGATCACAGATACAACTGCCAGTACTGTCACACACATTAATGGTTGTTGACATATTCTGCTAGTGCATCCCGTATATTAGTGGCCTGATGATTCGTGGCTGCCACAGATAATTCACCTGGGGGAGGACACTCTTGGTCAGCTGGTTGAGGGAACTGGCAGCTCTCGGCTTCTGAGACCCAACTTGCCAGAAAGGCCTCTGACTTTTCCTCACAAAGGTTGTACAATGCACAGCAGGCTCCTATCACATAGGGGACATTACATACTAACATACTATTTGCCAGCAGATTAGGCCTTATGGTCTATCGAGTCTGCTCGAACCTAGATCCTTAGTTGGGTGCAGAGACCCTCCCATCTCTTGTGCTCCAGAAACCCTTATCATCCATCCCCCCCCCAGACATTCTGAATGGCATATTCATTTCTCTTCAGTAGACATCTCCAACGGCCTTTCAGTCTGCCGAAGGCACATTCCACTACCATTCGGGCCCTGCTCAGATGGTAGTTAAAATTATGGCGAAGGTCATTTCCAAAATCAGAATAGGGCTTCATAAGCCAAGGCAGAAGAGGATATGCTGGGTCTCCCAATATCACAACTGGTACACTGACCCCGTTGATGTCTCGAGGCATAGAAGGGAACAGCTGACCACTCTGTCCCAGCTTGTATAATTTACTATTCCTGAGGACCCGAGCATCGTGAACCTTGCCAGGCCATCCAACATTAATGTCCAAAAAATGAAATTTGTGATCAACCAGAGCCTGCATCACTACAGAATAGTAAGATTTCCTGTTGTAGAATTCACAGGCATTACCAGGAGGTGACAGAATTGGGAAGTGGGTCCCATCAATTGCCCCCCCACAATTGGGGAAACCCCACTCAGTCTCGAATCCCTGTATGATGTCTGGCACATTATGTATTCGGATCACCTTGGGTAGTAAGACACAGACAATGGCCTTGCACACATCAATTACTATCTCACTGACAGTAGATCTGCCAACCCCGAACAGATGCCCAAGGGTTCGATATTCCACATTGGTGGCAAGGCACCACAGGGTAATGGCAACACATCGCTGCACTTCAACAGCCTTGCACAGTACTGTGTCGGACCGCTTTATGTGTGGGCTCAATTCTGTGCACAAAGCTGTAAAAGTCAGTTTAGACATGCGGAAATTAATGAGCCATTGCTCATCAGTCCAAGAAGAAAGCATTATCTGCTCCCACCAGTCAGTGGACCTTGGATGTTTCCACACTACTCTGTTAACTGTAACAGTGTTCAGTGTTATTGAGAGAAACAGATCGCTCACAGCAGCAATAGTATGCTGCTGCATCTATTGAAATCGATGTGCCTGCAAGTGGCATGCTACCCGTCGATGTTGTCTCTCTCTTATTAGTACCTGCCGCTTCATGAACCAGCGATTCAGGCAGAGCAAAACAGCAGTGTTTAAATCAGGCGCCTCCATGTCAGTGGTCTGTTTACATGGAGACGCCGCAATGCTTTACGGGACCGTGCGTGTCAGCATGTAGTGCAGCGCTGATTGCTGGGATATGGGTGGCCTCCAGAGCACTGTAACGCTTTTCAAAACGTTACAGGAAAATGGAGAAGGAACACTGATGTGGATGCAGAGTAACGGTTTAAAAACCGATTCAGCTGTGGAATGTGGACGCACAGAAATGGGTTGAATGGTAACGTTTTTAAAAACGTTTTTAAAGCTCATTGCTAGTCTGGACAGGACCTTACAAACAGAAAAAGGATCATGGTCTACCTAGTGTGCACAGCTCCTACATAGGTCCACACTAGCCTAGCACAGAAAAGGCTCTAATCGTATCAATCAACAGTCCATTCATCTTGGACTATCCAATGTCCCCATGAGCACCAACCCCTCCCTCCATCATTTTTACCAGTCCCATGTGTCTGTTTCAACCCTTTCTTGAAACTTGCACCCATCTTAACTTTGATCAGCTTCTCTGGCTCTTCTTTGGTTCCACTTTCCTACCTCCTTTTCCATGAAGAAATCTTTCCTCACATCCCTCCTTACGCTCTTCTTGCTAGCTTATCATTGTGGCCCCTTGTGATGAACCTAGCTAAGCTTAAATGTTTGTTGGCTATCCACTCTGTTTATACCCTTTAGATATCTGAAGTTTTCAATCATGTACTTTCTCTCTCTCTCTTTCTATCCCTCCCCTTCCCCCTCCCTCTCTCTCTCTATCTCTGGGCTTTTAGTGGGTACCTATTGAGGTCAGACAGTACTTCCTCATGGCCCTTTCTCTTGGCCTCATATCATTTTGATCACTGTCTTTGGATTGCTGGCTTTGTCCTTTCACTTAAAAAGACTCTATTTATGCACCCCAGCATCCTATTAGTTTTCACTTATGCCTTGGTAAATTGATCCAAGATCCTGAGGCTGCCACTAATTGATATCTCTCTTCTGAGGTTGTCTCTAGTCCCCCTCACCCATCAAGTACTCAGTCCTTGGATTCCCCCTCGCCAAGTGCATGACCTTGTACTTTATGGCATTAAACTTCAGTTTCTATATCTTTGCACCATTTTCTCAATTTCCCCAGGTCCTTCTTAAATTCCTTTATATCCTCCTCATTATCCACCTTGTTACATATCAGTGTCATCGGCAAATATACACATTCTGTCCTTGGTCCCCTCTCCAGTGTCACAAATGAACACATTGAAGTGTACTGGGCAAAGGATTGACCCCCGTGGCACTCAGCTTGTAACCCCTAACCTCATAGTCTGTACTATTTAGTAGTACCATCTGGGTTCTGTCTCCTAGCCAGTTCCCATCAAGCTAGTGACTTTCTCCCAAGAATCCAGGTCCCTTTGTTTCTTCACTAGCTATCTGTGGTGCAGATTGAACTGCCTTGCTGATGGCCAGCTACAGGACATCTATCACTTGGACCTTGTCCACCACTTGTGATACGGTATCTATTTAGGATACTGAAACTCAGAATCCCAAAACTCAGGGGATTGAGTTCAGTATCCCAATATGTACAAGCCCGACAAGGAGGAAGCTGATGCCGACAGGGGTAGTGTAGCAGATATGACGAACTGCTACCCTACCCCTAGTCAGGCACCACAAGAGTGAGGAGGATGTGGAATCTGGTGGAGCCACTCAAGTGGCGTGGAGGGCTAAGCCACTAGCAGCTCGGCCAGCATGGTGTTCCAGATCTGGGTTCTGTTCCCCAGGTGAAAATTTTTTGAAGCGCTCTTCTGCCCCCCCCATAACTTTTTTAACCTTCTTCAAGGTCCAGTCCCCCTCAGAGTTGGTTATTTTAGTTATGGGGGTGCAGGGGGCAAAGTCACCTGTATTTAATATAAGACCCTTTCAGTCTTCTGAAATTCAGTCTCCCAGACTCGGGCTTATAGAGTTCGGGAGACTAGGTTTCAGGATTTCATAGGTAAGCCTGTGGTATGGCATTAATGGAACTCATGAAGTTTATCTAATTGGACCTCCCCTTCGCAAATCCATGCTGCTTGCTGTCCTCGAGCCCATGGGACTCTGGGAATTTAACCAACTGCTCACTGGTTGTAGTCTATAAGAGCTTCCCTAAAATGGAAGTCAGGCTAACTGGTCTAAAATTCTCTTAGTTTCCCAGTTCTCTTCTTTGTACAGAAGGGCAATGTCTACTACCCTCCAGATCCTGGGGATTACTCCCATGTCGGTCAGGCAGTTGAATAGGTCTCCCAGGGGTGCTGACAGAGCCCAACCCATTGTCCCCCCAGACCCCCACCAATAAAGACACAGACACGTTCTGTGTGGGTGCTCAGAATTGACAATTAATTTACTTAATTCATTCCTTTTAGCACTCCATTTACATTTTACGGTTATACATATGCATGGATCACATCAGTTCTTTTATATACATTTTATACATCATACATTCCCAATTGCACTTCTCCAATCATAATTCCTTTCCAAATTTATACTTGATTAATCTCTCCTTTATTTATTATCTTCTTCTCCCCTCAAGATGTACATCATGGGGGCCATCCTTCTTCTTCCTCCTTCGCTCAAAAGGGTACAAGTGTACACACACCACACCCCCTGCTTCTTGTTGAGTTGTCCTCTGTACTATTTATTATTCCCACTCTCTTTTATCCCCCACTTATCCTATCCTTCCCCTGCCCTACTTTCCATTAGTCCACCTCTAGCTTGCGCTGGACCGTGGACTTCCCCCTTTCAACCCTTCTTCTCCTCCTCCCACATCCAGGGCTCAATGACATCGGCAATCTTGGAAAGAAACACTGCCAGCCCTAAACCCGACAAATGTACTCCATCTCCCTTGTAATATTCATCGTCATGCTCCAGGACCCACCTGTGTTTCACCCTGCCCCCGATGCTAGCAAATAGCCTGCCTAACCCAGCATTCCTACATTTTTGGGTCCTATCCACAGCCTTATGAGTGGTAGCATGTCACCATACCCTCCTTGGGGTAATATCTCACCATACCAGAGCAGCCTTTGGCCACTACTCTTTTATTTTATACACATCCTTCTGGATTTGAAAAAATATATCCAGCTATGGTCTGGTTCCCAAATAATTTCCCCCAAATGAATCATAATCAAGTCTGGGTGGCTGTGTTCCCACCTCGTCTCCCTTAGCGTCAGTAGAAGCTGGGCCCAATTCATGCCTCGCATGACTTTCCACATCAATCTGATTGCATTGATGTCCTAATGCAGCTGCTCCCCCCCCCCGAGTCTCCTGGATGCCTATTTTTCCACCCAGTGGACAAAGGACTGTCCACATATCCAGGCTTCCAACCTCCTTGTATGCCTGCAGGAACCATAAACAGAGAGCAGATTAATGCCTGGGGTCCCATTGCCATGCAGAAATAACATGGGGTTTTCACTCTTAGGTCGGCCAACCATGTAAGCATGAAGGGCCCCTACTGGGAAAATGGCTGCGTTCTCATGTTGTCAACCACACCCTGTTCCCTTGTCCCAACTGGTCAGTCTTTGACCACCACAGCAGCACTGATATCCCATCTCCCATCCACACCATGTCTTCCCAGTGCAGAGCTGCGGTCATGTCTTTCTTTTCGTGCCCCACTACTTTACTGACTCTGAAAGCACCACCATACATGGTGACATATATCGCCCTAAACAAAACTGCCTCACTACCAGATGTGTACACTTGATGCAATGCCCCAACAAGCTTCTCAAGCAGCCCCTTCATCATCAGTCTCCGACCATCGCAGGACCTCTCAGCCCCCTGTTGCCACCCTTGCATCATGCACTGTTTCAAGTTACTTTTTGTTGGGTCCTCCCAATCCTTTAGGGTGCACAGTTGCTCCATTGCTGCCAAGTGTACACACATTGTCACATGTGCCATATCGTTCTTCCATCCTACAACAATAAATTGCGCTACCTGGTCCTCCATTACCATCCCACTTACCTGGCAGCCGTTCTGCTTACGAAATGCCTGAAAAGCCCTCCAAGAGGTTTCATTTTCTCTCAGGATCCTAGGGGACCAGGAGTTCTGAAACAACTGCTTGCTCCCCCAATTCAATCTTCCAGATGTGGTCCAGAATAGCCAATTTTCTGCTCCTGGTGCAATGTCCTGAAGCTTTCCATCTGCAGGTGGGAGAGGCAGTCAGTTATCATGTTGTTCACACTATCAATGTGCCTAGCCCTAAATGACAGATTCAGTGTTAGTCCTCTTAATACCAGCTGCCTCAATACCCTCATGATCCTTTCCGACATCGCCCCCCCTTTTGTTCAGTACGTCCACTATTGCTCTGTTGTCACTCCAAAATGTAGCCTTCTGATTCCTCAGCTCCTCCCCCATGTCTCCATAGCTACCCAAATAGGGAATATCACCAGAAAAGTGATATTTCTCATCATGTCAGTCTGAAACCATGTGCTGGGCCATGCCAGGGCAAACCACTTTCTTCTAAAGTAAGCTCCCATGCCTATACCCCCCCGTGGCATCTGTTTAAAGTTGAAGGTCAGTGTTAAAAACCCATTCCTCCTGCCAAATGTATTACCATTCTAACCACAAAGAAACATCTCTCAGACCTCCAAATCCTCTCTGGTTCCTTTGTTAATGTCCACCCAATGGTGTGGCCTTGCAGCCCCTCCCTTTGCTCTAGCTAGGCGCCATGTAAATGTGCAACCTGGGTCAATGGCCCTGCAAGTGAAGTTTAGATGCCCCAACAACTGCTGCAACTGTACTCTCCATCTTGCTTTGACCGTCCCTAACAATGAGTTTAACTTTTGTGTCTTAGTCTCCGGTAACCGAAATAACTCCCCTACTGTATCTATTTCAATTGCTAAAAATGTGATTGTTTGGCTAGGCCCCTCTGTCTTGTCAGGGGATAGGGACACCCCCAACTCCCTGCACATTGCCTCAAAATTCTGTAACATCTTTTCTGTCTGCTGTCACCCTTCCCCAATGAACAGGAAGTCATCCAGGTAATGGACCACTGTCCCATACCTGTATCTTTCCTGAAAAGCCCATTGTAACCAAGTGCCAAATATGGTGCAGGCCACGGAACAACCCTTGGGCATAGATTCATCAAAGTAATGGTCCTCCACTACTTGGAAACCCAGCAGGTCCCAATCTTCCAGTCGTACAGGCAGCAGACGGAAAGCCACTTCAATGTCCATCTTGACCAGCCATGCCCCCTGCATAGCCCTAATCACTTGGACTACCTCTTCCACAGTGGTGTATGTCACCCTGCTACCCTCCTCACTGATGTAGTCATTGACTAAATCCCTGTCCGGATAGGACAGTTGATGAATCACCCTATATTCCCCTGGCTGCTTCTTTGGGACCAGTCCGAAAGAAGATATTCTCAAGTCTGGCAATGATGGGTGCTCAAGTGGGCCCTCTACCCTGCCTGTCACTATCTCTTTCTGGATTTTCTGTGCCAACATTTCCTCCTTCCCTTTTACCAACTTCAGGTTTTTCACCCCCATTCCTTTCCTTGCTCTTTTAAAGTGCAGACTAAAGCTTTCCATAAAACCTGCCCCCAACTTGCTTGCTGCTTCCATGTCCGGATACCCCTTCATCCATCCCCCCCAAATCTCCACCTTTATAGGTGTACAGGCCAGCCTGAAACCTTTTGCTACCCCCTTCTTAGTTGTCCTGTTGTCTAATATAGAATGTGTAGCCTTTGCCATCCCCTGCCCCCTCCCTCTGGTCCCCCTCCCTACTGCTGCCCCTGAAAACCTGTGTGGCTACCCCAAAAGGACTGCTGGCATAAGCTGTTATGACTGCAGTTGCCCTTGTCCCAATTATACCTACATTTTGTTGCCAGGTGTGTGCCCCTACACTTAGAGCATGTGCGCCTGAACCGGCAGTTAGGCCAGGAACAAGAAGTGTGGTTGTAGCCCCAGTAATACTTTTAAGCCATCCCCGCTTTTTTGTCCCCCCTCATTGTCCATGCTGACTGTCCCGGTACAGATTTCCAACCAGAGGTCAATCTGCCTTGCATCCAACTTCACATCCCCAAAATGCACCATCCTTTTCCTAAATTTTTCGTCATATTTTGGCCAGCTATGCCCTCCTTTTTTTAGGCATTTTTTCTCATTAATGAATAAGTCAACAGGGGAGTGGCCAGCTCCAGCCTTTTTTCTATAACAATTGCCATGTAGTATGTGAAACCTGTGAACCAATTATCCTATATTTTTCCTTTCATGGACTTGTCCTCTTCCCCTTTATCCAACAACATGACAGCTTCTGCCATGTCTTTCTTTTCAAAACTCTACTTTTCTTCATACTTGTTCATATTGTCAACATTGGCCAGGGTGAATATGTCCACAAATTCCCCCCCTCCAAATTTTCTCCTTCATGGCTAAGGGTACATGGTCTCTGATCCAGACCCCTGGTGCCCCAATCTCTGCCCCAAATCCCTTCTCACTGACTGTCCCCCCCCCCCACTGTCCCCACATTCTCCCCGGTCTCTTTACTCTTAATTTCACCCAGAGCCTTCTCTAACTGACCCAAACCATTGTCCCCCATTGATTTGAGCATCTGCTTCTCATATTCCTTACACTGCTTTCCAATGTAACTTCTTTATTACCTTCCTGGGCATTCGGCTGTGTGATGGGACCCATCTGTGGGACCACCAGCTGGACATTGACCGGCACCAGAGTTGGGGGCTGGGGCAATGGCAGGACAGACAGAGCTGGACCCACTGGAACTGGCTGCTCCAGCAAAGGGGCGGATGCAGGGGTTGGTGCTGAGGCGGGCACTGGAGCAGGAGGAGAAGGTACTGGGGTGACTGGCTCGGGGATGGGTTCCATAGGCCTGGGCTCACCCAGGGGCCTGGATGCTCACTTGTTACCTTTCCTTCTCCTCTCCTGGTTTCCCTTCTACTTCTTGCCCTTGGCCGGGCTGGGTGGGTCTGTGGCCTCCAACAGCTAGTTTGCCTTGCTCACCAACTCCACGAATGCCTGGTAGAAATCCTCTTTGCTAGGCTTGGTCTTCTGTGGAGCCATACTGAACCTGTAAAATCCAAAAACACAAAATAACATTAGCAATCAAAACTGTCCTAACGGCGGTGTCGCCCCGCCACCACAGGGGGTCTCGGATCCTCCTGATCTTTGGGCATGCACTGGAAACCCTCTCTGGTGCCCTACCTTACTCCTCCCCCTTTTTTTTTTGTTGCAGCACCAGTACGAGTCTGGTCTACATAGGCATGTTATGCCTCCCAATGCTTACGGCTGGGGTATTGAGTACTCTCAGTGCTGGCCTCTTGTGGTACAAAGTCAAAGCCCATTTTTTCCTGGAAATGATTTTTTTTGTAACATATTCTTATTATTATTCATTCATTATTTTCTTTAATTTTATATATATAGATATACAGTATATATATATATATATATATATATATCAAGGCATGAGGAGGGGTGCATTCCCTCTAATCTGCCCCACACCTCTAGATAATGACCTGGTATACCTTTTACTGGTGGGCGGTTGCCTCCTTTTGTCCTCTAGCTGGAAGAATCCCAAAGGCTGGCAGCCCTTCTTTGCTTCCCCCGCAACACAGTCTGCTGCCCTGAGCCCTCTGGCTGGCCTAAGGCCCCTTGTGGCCTCGTGTTGTGAATTATGCAGCTTTTTATTTATTTATAAATTTTTTTCATGCAGGAGCTGATTCATTCATGCCATGCCATTGTTTTTTCCCCCATTTTGTATATAACCATCCACCCCTTGTAGGAAAATTACTCCACTTGTGGCCTGTGCCCCCACTGCCATAATAGGCAGTCTGAGTCGTTCCACTGCATGGTGGTGATGTCGCACACCACTGACATGCGGTCTTCCTATCTTCCCCCATTTCAGTCTAGCTCTTGGCCCATTTTTTCTGTTGATGGACGAAATTCTTCCTTTTTTGTATGGCCACGAGGAAAATTTTGAGGAGTTTTCACCTTCCCATATCAAAAACCCCCCACTCACAAAATGCCATCCTTTTTGCACCTTTTGTTGTTTTTCCAGTGGTAGTGGTGGCCCGCCTATGTCTCTCCCCTGCCTCTCTGACTCAGAAACTCACCCACTGCAAGAATCAGTTGCTGCCTATTCTGATCAAACAAACAGGGTATCCAACAAAACAGGCAGCATTTCTTCCCTGAAGAAACTCCAAAATGCAGATACTCTGATGTGGCCAAATGCAGCCTCACAAGCAAATGCTATATCATATCCATGCATACCAGGCTATCAGAATCACCCTCCCCAGTCCATTTTGGTGCCACCAAACTCCCTGAGTTGTAACTGCGATACATTGATTACACACAAACCTGCTTCTCCCCAAGTACCACAAAGTTTCTTCCCACCTCACTCCTATTTTGACATCATGAGTACCTCCCCTCACTAACATAGCATATACATGGGACACAAACAGACTGAACAGAAAGAAATACAGTAAGTCCCTTAGCTGGGATTAAAAACCATGGTGCTCAGTTTACCATTCCATTGCACAACTGGTTGCACCACCAAGGCCTATCCCTAGCCAAGGCATCTATTGTATTTCTTTCTCTCTCCTGTGTCCCAACATAACCATAACCAACTGCTATATAATTAAAGTGTTTTTTTTCAGTATCCAGGAAAATGTTTTATAATAATATTGTAACAGAATTCAATTTATATTTCATTTATTTGCTGTGGTCATGTCATGCTCCTCATCCCGTATTACTAATGACATTTACATGAAAACAGGGTCTTTGTGTCTCAGACTTTATTTTATCAGTGGAGCCTTAATCAAGCATGTAGATGCAAAGTGGAGAGCACAGGAGGTAGATGTTTTGTAAGTGTGTGAGCAGATTGCGGGGATCTAGGATGATGCAACAAGTTTCAGCAGCCAGGTGTGTGTTGAGACTGAATTGAATATTCAGTTAAACTTAAGTGTTAATTCTGATTCCTGTTTGCATCACTGTCTAATGTGCACTAGTCAAGGAGTTAGTAAGAGCCTGTGAAATACATAATAATTTCCACAGCAACTGATTAGAATGTCACGCATAGATTATTACACCTTCAGTGAGGAGAGAAACAGGAGGATGAGTTGCAGTCTGGGTGACAATGACACTGTATTCAAGTAAATATTTACAGTATTAAGAATAAAGAGAGCATTAAAGAACATCTGACAACTTCAAGAGAACTTTAACAAAACCTAATATTTATCTAAAGTTCAGCTTGTATTTCACATTAGTTCTTTATTCCTCCTTCCCATTATTTATTGCTGAGGTCAATTGCAAGAAAACAGGATTTTTGTTCCTGAAGAGTTCATTTATTGCTGTTGCTGTCTCCCTACCTGAGGTCATAATGCACTGCTTGTGGCATCACAGTTACTCTCATGGCAACAGTTTGTGATGTCATGACAGAGCATTATGACTTGAAGTAGGGAGTAAGCTGTAGAGGCAGATTTATAAGGGATAAAAATCATGTATTCATGCACATTTCCACAACAATAAATAATGGGGAGGAGAAATCTAGAATATATATGGAATACAAGCAGAATGTTACCTAATTATTATAGAAACATAGAAACATAGAATTTGATGGCAGATAAGGACTGCTTGGCCCACCTAGTCTGCCCATTTCCTACCTGATGGATAAGCTGCAGATTCTAGTTAACCAAAAGCTTACTTCCTCCTACCCCCACCTAGAATTGCCTTATGTCTATCCTATGCATTCTTGAAATCTCCCACTGTTCTTGACTCCATAACCACCTCAGGAAGGCCTTTCCATGCATCCACAACTCTCTCTGTGGGGGAGTCACGTGATGCTCAGCTCAGGATAGCAGCTCCAGGACCTAGCTCTCATTCCACCTGCTAACTTTTGATTAAAAACAACTACTTTTGCTTTCATTCTTCTTCCCCAGAGTGGTTGGACGTCTATCTGATCATTCAGCAGTCAGGATTGCTTGATTTGGGGCAGGAAAGGAGCTCTATTTTAACAAAATTATGGAGGCACATATGCAGCAGACATCTCCACACCTCACATCTCTGCAGACCCCCGAGAAGACACCGAAGCGCTCCAAAAGCCAGACACAATCTTCCAGGAAAGCTTCTACTTCTACACCAGCATCGGGCCTTTTAACAGAGCAAACATTTCTGGAGGAATTCGCCCCTTTTAAAATGGCCTTACAGGACTTGGTGGCTAATCTGAAATCTCTCTGATCAGATTTAGAAGCTACAACTGCTATCAAAGACATAGCAGCCCGGACCTTGTCACTGGAAAGCTGGCGGAACAAAACAGAACCAGAGCTCACCTACCTCAGGCAAAAAATCAACAAAATGGAGAATAAACTAGAGGATCTGGAAGGCCAAAGTTGTCTGAATAACCTCGTCATCTTCAGCCTTCCAGACGGGAAGAGGGAGCTTCCCTGATCCTTTTTGCTCAGAAACTCCTGGCAAGAATAGCAGGCCCATCCCTGAACAACCCTGCATATATAGTCGAACATGCCCACTGGTCTCTTAGACCTAAACCAGTGGATGGGGCACCTCCAAGACCTTTTATTCTAAAATTGTTAAACTATCTGGAAAAATAGGCTGTTGGCTAAATAGGATCTGCAGATTATCCTCTAGGTAGGGAAATGGGCAGACTAGGTGGGCCAAGCAGTCCTTATCTGCCGTCAAAGTCTATGTTTCTATGTTTCTATGTAATAATATGTTTTGAACAAATCCAGAGAGCTCAAGCAGATTTTGTGGGAGAACAACAAAATCCATCTTGCCCAGGACTTACCAGCTATTACGAGGCAAAAATGAGCTGCATGCCACCCACTCGTAACCAAGCTAATTGCAGTCAGTATTCGTTTTAAAGTCACTTACCCTGCCAGGCTTTCTGTTCTTCATCATGGCTGTTGGGTAAATTATGAGTCAGCGGAGCAGGCCGCACCAGCTCGGAAAGCCTCGATGCCCAAGTTATTTCAGGATAGTTGAATCTGACTGCTAGAGGGTGCCAGTAACCCAGTTTCTTTCTGTGAGCCTGCAAGATTGTTCGATTGTACCACACAAATCTATGAACTTTCCTCTTGAATGTGTGCACCTTATGCACCACAAACATCAACTGGATGGAACCACGTGCATTTAGATGGCTTTTGGCTCTCTGTTTCCTCTAGAAGACAAGCTGTCCAAGTCATTTTTTTGGACTCGTTCTACTACATCAGATGGCAAATTATGGAAGAATAACTACTCTATATGGATAATCAAGGGGACTGTTTAGTCTCTTTGGGGTCAACCTTTTGTTTTTTCTTGCTTTACAAGAGACTTTCTATCCTCGCATGTTTAGATATTTTTCCTTTTTTTTTTTCAGGATTACTGTGACTGCCATTAACATTGACTGACCTCTAAATAACATTTTATCTTAACTTTTATTTGTTCTGCTACTTCAGCCTGCTTATTAAGTTTAGTTCTGTTGTATATAAGAAAATGGCAGGACAAATATAAAATAAGGAGATATTAATGTTGGCAGTTGTTTCCCTTGGTAATTATATCAAAGGTGGAGTGGGGGAGGCAGGGAATGGATGAAACTGCTCTGAAGCTCGACCATTGCAAGCCAGTTTGGGGGGGGGGACTCCTCCTGCAGACGTCAAGGGATAAGTAGAGTTACAAGGTTCTTTCTACACTGTTATTCACTTGTCGAATATTTTTTCTGGTTCATTTTTCAGGTTTGGTATTGTTCTTATTATATGTAGTAGGACACCACAGGGGGTGGGGGAGAGGGAGGGGGTCTTCTTGATAAACCATTTCAGTATTCACATGGGGTAAGTTCTGTGTTAATTTGGGTTTCAAATTGGTGAACTGGGAAGGGGGAAGAGGGTGGGATATGGTTATCTCTTCTCTTGTTATTCCTGTTCTAGAAGTTACTCTGGGGACTTGGAGGTATTTGTGGGAGTGGTAGTGGGGGGTTGCCACAGTAGGGGAGACTGTACATAAGTATGTCCAAGTTTACATACAATTTAAAGTTAGAGGGTGCTGTAATGACTCTTAACATTTCCTGAGTAGTACAATATAGCAGCATTTAATTTTTGTACATGGAACATCAAAGGGTCCCAGTCCCTTATCAAGAGATCCAAGATTTTACTTCATTTGCCGAAACTGCAATCCGATATCACCTTTCTTCAGGAAACCCACCTCTCTCCCTCTCAAGTTTCTATATTTAGGTGTTCCTGGATTGGGCAAGTCTATGGGGCTGGCTTGGACTCCAGGAAAAAGGGGGTGGCCATACTAATAGCTAGGCGAGTACCATTCTGCCTCATCCAGGAAATAACACACCTGCAAGGTCGTTTTGTTACATTACATGCTTTATTAGACCATCTAGAGACCATTCTGGGCTCTATAGGCCCTAACAATGATGATCCCTCGTTCTTTGCTACCCTAATGTCCCATCTAGCCTCCCTGTCCTCGCTGCCCATAATTCTAGGAGGGGACTGGAATATGGTCTTGTACAATGACTTAGACAGATCAGGCCAATTCCGGCAAAGCCCAACCCCAGGGCAAACTACCATCAGAGAATTCATGCATTCTCTGGGTCTGATAGACCCATGGTGGCTACTGAATCCAGAACAGAGGGAGTACTCATTTTACTCAAACCCACACAACTCCTTTTCCAGGATAGATTACTTTTTATTGGGTGCAAACTATGTATCTGGTATTGATTTTTGTCATTACTCAGTTAAGGTAATATCAGACCATCACCCCACCCTTCTCCAGCTCAATATTTTACCCACCATGAATAAAGACAAAGTCTGGCATTTTAATAGTCAGTTACTTAAGTTGAAGGAAATTTCCCAGCAATTGGTGACTTACATAAGCACCTATATGGACATGAACTCCCCCTCCGTGCCCAAACTGGACATCTTATGGGGCAGTTTGAAATGCTCACTACGTGGGGAAATTTTACGGCTGGCCATGAAACGTAAGAAGTGACTGTCCACCTCCCTTACAGACCTTTTCTCTCACATACAGACAGCTGAAAAGAGTATTTCCCCTCTCCCTGTGGGGAAGGATGAAAATTTTAAAGATGAATGCCCTCCCTCAATTATTATATCCCATGCAGATGTATAATGGTGTCCTTCCGCAATCATGGTTTAATCAAGTGAATAGGATCGTCACCTCTTTTCTTTGGCAGGGGAAACAAGCCAGATGGGCCTGGTCTAAACTGGCCCATCAGAAGCAGGACAGGGGGTTACAGGCCCTAATCTGTTTCTGTACTACCTGTATGTCCTACTGGTTGAGGTCCTTAGAGGAAAGCCCCTTAAAGAAATACACCCCTCTCTGGGTAGGGATTGAACATTCCCTATGTAAAGACTCCGGTTTAGAAACATGCTCCCTTCCCTTCATTACCAAAAAGCAATTACCAAGACCCCTGCATGACACTCCCCTAGGAGCCTTCCTTTTGATTCAAGCACAACTTTACTCTTTTTTAAAAATCCGCCCCCACCTGGATATCTCTCAGCCTCTTTTCAGGAATCTGAATCTTTTGATATCAGGGAAAATGCTATCCAAAATAAAATTCTGGCCTAATATGGGAGTACAGGCAGTTCAGGATTTAGTAGTCTAACACAGGCTGATGTCTTTTCAAGAGGTGAGGACAAAATTTGGCTGGTCTGCTAATTCAGTTTTCTGGTACTTCCAGGTCTCTCACATGTTACTGAGTCACTTTGGTAACAAAGCCTGGGACAGTAAATTCAATATGGCTATCCTCCCCTTGTTTCAGGCAGCACCAGACTCTCATCTAATCTTATATTACTACAGGGCATTGCAAGTACAGCTAGAAGGTCCATGGTATTACTGGTGGGACCAGGCCCTTCCACCCTTCTCCCCTTCCAGAAACTGGCCAACAATCTGGAAGCATCTTTATACCTTTCTTAGATGGGACCGATACCGCTTTATGCAGTTTCAAATAATTTATAATCTCTACTACATCCTTTCCAAACTGCATTAAATGGTCCGGCTCCCTACAGACACCTGCTCCAGATATGGCAAGGAACCTAGGACTCTTTTGCATTTCCTATGGTCATGCTAAAAGGTCTCTCCCTTCTGGGCTTCCATTCAGTCTCGCCTGAACCCATTACTTGGCCTCTCGAACAAATTTTCTCCTGATATCTGTATTCTTGGGGTATTAGAGGGGAAGCTGATTGGTAACCAGAGATTTCATATGACCCTGATAGCTGCATGTGCGAAGAAGGTGATCCTTGAGCACTGGTTGGACCAAAATATCCCAAGTTATCTAGAGTGGTACAAAGAACTCATGTTTGCATTACAAGCAGAGCACTTTATTGCAAATACCTCCAACAATCTGACTAAATACAACAGTATCTGGGAACCCCTTCGTGTACTGCTATTAGTCTAATGTGTAACCAAGTCTTATAATTGTTGAACAAAGGCACTGAATAGTATCAATAGAGGCGAGCTCTGGCCTTTTTCTCTGTTGGTTGGCTAAAGGACCTCCTGTGGCATGGGAGGATGAGAGGGGGGATTATAAAAAGTTTGGTACACTCTGTTGGTCTGGTTGCATGTGACTCTGCTAATTACTCTAAACTGTGCTTTACAGATTTTCATTATATGCTAAGTGGAGGTTTCTAAGATCTATAAAGTATATTCAATTTGGAAAAAAAACCCTCTCTATGAAAAAATACTTTCTAACACTACCTCTGAGCCTTCCCCCCTCTATCTTTAAATTGTGCCCCCTTGTTCTCGCACATCTCTTTTTCTGAAAGTTGCTACCCTCTTGGACTTTGTTAATTCCCTTGAGATACTTGAAAGTTTCTATCATGTCCCCCCTCTCCCTCCTTTCCTCAAGAGTATACATGTTAAGCTGCTTTAGTCTCTCTTCATATGTCTTCTGGTGCAGACCCTACACCATTTTGGTTGCCCTCCTCTGAACAGCTTCCACTCTGTCTATATCTTTGAGGAGATGGGGTCTCCAGCATTGCACACAGTACTCCAGATGGGGTCTCACCAACTGTCTGTACAGAGGGATAACAACTTCATATTTTCTACTGTTGATGCCTCTCCCTATGCATCCCAGTATCCCCCCAGACCTCCTTACTGCCTTCTCACATTGCTTGCCCACCTTTAGGTTATCTGACATAATTACTTCCAGGTCCCTTTTGATTTTTGTTATTGTTAGTATCTCACCCCCCATTGTGTACTTTCCCCTGGTTTTGTTTCCAGGTGCATTACCTTGCACTTTTGCTGAATCTGAGCTGCCACATTTGACCATTCCTCCAATCTCCTGCCAAGTCCCTTTTCATCCTTTCCACTCCACCTTGTGTATCAACCCTGTTGCAGATCTTTGTGTTGTCTGTAAAGAGACATACTTTTCCTTCCAGGTGCTCTCCAATGTCACTTATAAAGACATTAAAGAGGACCGGTCCCAGTGTGTTTCAAAGTTTTCTTTCAAGCATCAGTAGCTCTTTCATACAGAAAATGAATATAATATCAGTTTATTAAACCTGAATATTATATTTTTTAACAAGTGTTCCTGCATTCTATAAAAATGCTTCAAGAGCAGAACTAGGAGATGAAGAAAGAATAGATGTATAGTAAGCTAGAGGGCAACGGCTATAAGATCAGGCTGAGAGAGCAGTAATACAGATTTGTAGAAATGTTCCTTGAAAATGTATTATTGCTTGATACAGTCTGCATTTGAAAACAGGACTTGTTTTTACGCATGAGGTTAGTGCGTCACTGTTTACAATTTTACAGTATAATTTTGGATTTCACAGCTGCCTTGTGTGCTGAACATGCCCAAACTGGGCTAGCCTTTGTTTATATTTTTCTCAGTCTGAGTGTTTTCAGTAGGTAAGCAAAAAGAATAAACCATTTAATATGAATAAAGACAGTATCTTGCATAAAACTTGTAAACAGATGCAGTCCTGAAGTACATTTTGCTTGCAGAGTGATAGCCAAATCTATCAAATGATTTAGATTCAAAATTTGGAAATTGAATCAGGGTTTAATAAACAAGAGTTGGCTGTAACTAACAAGACTGTACTTTTAAAACTGAAAAGGATGGAAGAGAAGTATTGTACCATTATATGACAACGCTGTTTTAATATTACTTTAGTTTTAAGGTGTTACCTACCTACTCAGGCTCACTAATTTCATCTTGAAGGGGATGACTCCAGGCAAGCTTACAACCATCATATTTGTGGCCCTTCCAAGGCTTTTAAAACTGTTGCTCACCTGCTTTTGCTGTACTTGATAAGCTTGCTAAGGCTAGCTTCTTTGAACTAACAGTCAGTTTTTCAGTTCCTACCTGGCAGACAATGGTTTTAGGTAGCAAATTATTTTTGTAGGAGATTCACTTTCCCTGTACTACATATTGGGTTGGGTTAGTTGCTCCATCAGAGTCTTATGCTGGGACCTAATCTGTTCTTTTTTTTGTTTGCTCCTCCCTCGCTCCCCAGCTGACCACTTCTTTGGGTCACCTAGGACCCCTGCCGGAGCTCAACCCGTCCCGCCAGCCACCACCCCACATGTCAGCCCCCCCCCAGGGAACCCGACATAACTCTTCATCGAATAGGGCCCCCCCCTCTGTCAGGGAAGTAGCCAGGAGGTCCGGCCAGTGCAACTTATTTTGGCCCGGGTGCTGCTGGGTTGGACCGGGCTAGTCTGGGGCTTTGTGGTGGGGGGGATGGCAACAGTCATGTGGCTGGCCAGGGAGCCATTTCTTGGTTTTCCCCCTGGAGCATGATGTCCGGGATATCAAGACAAGGGCCGATGTCTGTCGCACTCCCTAAGTAGTGGGACCCGATATGCTGCCATACCCCTGGCCTTCCCAGAGGTCGGTAGACACCAGACTGTGGACCATCCCTCCGCCCAGGTGATGGTGAGCCATTGCAGGATGCTCCAACCATTTCCCCCCCAGCCAGCCCTCTGACACCCGGGTCCATTCCTGAACCTGGGTCGTAGGTGTCACAAGCGGAAATCCAACCACTGCACCAGCTGGTCAGCTCCTAGTCTGTTCTTAATATTTCTAAATGACCTCACCAAACATTCATGTTTATGTAGTTCACAGAGTGCTTTACACAAGTGTCACCTCTGTCTTTTCAGACCTCCTCCTGAGTTACCTGAGTTGGTAGTGCAGTTCCAAATGATTTTGTCAATATTTTAAAGTAGTTCTCTTTCTTACCAGCTCATTCTCAATGCCAAGAAAATAGTCTCCATGACCTTTGGAACCAGGCAATGACTGCCTTAACTCCAGTCCCACCTGGTATTCAAGGCTTTGGTTGACTCCCCATTAGAGGTTGCACCCATATTTAACTGCTTCAGCTGAGAATTTTGCTAGATAGTCACTTTGATGGGTCTTACCACATTGAAGCCATTCCTAGAAAGCTACTCGCCCACACCCAGGGCACTACCCTGGAAAAAATCAGGTCTCACCTTCCCTGAATGCCATGATGTAATTCTTTAAATTATTCGTCCAGCATTTAATTAGGGCATATAGTTATATTTCCAAAGCCACCCTAGACACACTGAATCCCCTCTTCCTGCCACTTTGCTATAAATTTCCTCCACCACTTGTACCCATCATTTTCCTTCTATTCCTCCCTCTCCCTTCTCTCCTTTGAAGTTAGGCATGTCTCCAACAGTGTCTGCTTTATTTCCAAGTTCTGTCTTGGTTCCCTTTCCTGCCACCTCAATTCTCTCCTCAACTATCCTTTCCCCTTCTTTCTACCAGCTCCAAGTATGAGTAAGCCAGCACAATCCAGATGTCCTTTCCTTAGTGGAAACCTGGTTCTCACCCAAGGTCTCTGATGTATCAGTAGCTCTAAATGGGTACACGGGAATAAGTGGTGGCTGTGCTATCTATGTTAGAGATCATCTACGGTGCCACGCCATCCCTCAAATTGACACTGAGAATACTGCTGAAGCCCTAGCCATTAGACTACTGTTAGGTGCCCATAGGAAGTCCCTAACAATTGTCTTGGTATACATTATCCCCAGATATCAAGCTGCAGGTTTCCACAAAATCACTGAATACATAAAAGACCTTAAGCAAAACTGGGAGGTGGTAGTCCTTGGGGACTTCAATATGAACTGGATTTCATATGAGGCCACCAAATACAAAGATGCCCTATCTTGTATTAACTTCACTCGGATGGTTGACTCACTCACCAGGCTCAACTACTGTGCAGGCTTCAGTACCCTGCTCAATTGGATACTCACAAATCAACCGGACCAGATCTCCAACATCACAGTCCTAGCTGACTCACTTAGTGATCACTCCTCTGTCATTTGCCACTGGACCAATAAGGCATCTAAACCCTCCCCCACCCCAAATTCAAAATGAGACATACTCTCAAGTGTGGGCAGCTAAATGTGCTCAAGGCCTCAGATGCATAGACTGGTCCAACCTCAATTTTGCAATCGACGTAGACCAGACACTGGATTATTTCATTACTAAGTTTAATGAAGCATGTGACAGCTATGCTTTGAATAAAAAATGTAAAATTAAGGGATTCCACAATTCCTGGATATCCCCCACTCTGCTGAATCTCATGGCCACCAGGGACCATCACTGCCATACAGTCAAGGCCACTGGCAAACAGGCAGATTTTCAGAAATATAAAATGACCAGAAATGCCTGCACCTGTGGGATCAGACTCACTAAATCACATTATTATAGGGACTGCCTCACTAATTCCGGGGGGAAATGGCAGAAAATTCTGGGAAAACCTGAAGGACCTTGCTGGTAAAAATAACAAACCATCACCTTCCATGTTACATGTGAACAGGGAAATTACCCAGGATCCTAACACCATCGCCAGTACCTTCAATGACGCTTTCATTGACCACAGCAGCATACTGTCGCCTGCCATCCCTGATGCATCTGATATTAATGCACAAGGCCCAAAGACCCCCATACAATGAGTCCCTTACACATCCCCCTTTCTACCTTAAAGCAATCACCGTGCCCAAAGCCAGAAATATCTCCTGCAGTTACTAGGAAAATCTGGACAGAGCAATGACATGCTGGACCTTAAGATACTTGCCCTTCCCCTGGATGATGTGCTTCTGCTGGTAACAAATCTTATGAACCTATCTCTCTGGCTGGGTCAATTCCCTGAGATTTGGAAAACTGCAGTGGTCACCTCAGTCCACAAAAATGGAAACAGAGCCATTCACTCTGATTATTGCCCAATATTGATTTTTCCTCCCCTCTCTAAAGTGTTAGAAAAAAATAGTTTCTGACCAACTGGTCAACTATTTGGAAAAGTATGGAATACAACACCCACAGCAGCATGGGTTCCACAAGGGGCACAGCACTTCCCTTGCCCTGTTGGAGCACTCGGTTTTCCTGCATGGGGCCCTAGACTGCAGCCAGGTAGCCGGAGCAATTTATATTGACCTGACAAAGACCCTTGACACTCCACCCTGTCGGCCTCTCCACTGAAGCTGTACGCTTGTTTCAGAGCTACCTTAGCAATAGGTCCCATTGAGTAAAAATAGATGGTACCCTCTCTAACAGTCATCATGTTCTAATGGGGTGTCCCGCGGGGATCAATTTTTGGCCCCCTTTTATTCAGGCTTTTTATTAACTTTCCCTCAGTCTGCAAAGAGCAAATTCTTCTTTATGCTGATGATGTTGTCATCTTCTCTAAAAGCCCTGACCCACTTCAACTTGAATCCCACCTTCAAAAAGACTCCACCACAGTGGAAGTTTGGTTTTCCAAATACACGCTTCTAATGAACTACAAAAAAAGATAAAGTAATATTTATGAACCCCCATAATGAGCATAAGAACTTTCAGATGACAATCCTGAATAGCCAGCACACCCTCACTGAACAAGTACAAACTTTCAAATATCTAGGCATCACCTTGGACAGCTCTCTATCCTTTGCACAGCACGCAGATCAAATTGTTAAGGATGTCAATCCTAGAATTGGCCTACTATACAGGCACCGTCATTGCCTGACCCAAGACACCCTGTCACTTGCTATATGAAGCTCCATACTGTCCATCACTTATTATGGGTTAGTGGTTTATGGCAAAGCCCCTGACTCCACCCTCAAAAAGGCAGTGTTGCCCTTAATAAATCCTGCAGGCTCCTTCTTGGTATTAATAGTCTAACCCACATGTGTGACCTCTATGCACAAACCAATTGGCATACCCTGCAAGGTAGAATATGGTATGAAGAACATCTCGTATGGAAAAAAAAACTGCCTTAGCCTAGCCCCACCTGCCATCCAGAACCTCATCTCCACAGCTCCCAACCCCCACCACACAAGAAGCATTGCCAGACAATCACTTCATGCCCCCTTCTTCCATACATCGCTTGCTCAAAGGTCTTTTGCATACCATGCCCTGCTATGGCTTAATGAACTTTCCCCAAATATAACCAATGAGTCCAAACTGGGGCCATTTAAGAGAAAACTCCACCTACACCTCACCTGTCTGACTAGCTGTGACTGCTAGCCCCTGTTCCTTTCTTTGACCACCAGCCTCCTGCCCACTACGCCCTCTGACACCCACCCTCCTACCCCCTTACCTACCTCCCCTCTTATCAACATCTCCTTTCCTCCATGAGCCACTTATTCTGTCCCCCACCCCACCCCCCACCACCAACACCAACACTTGTCTTTCCTACATCTCTCTCTTGGAGCTTAGACAAAGACATATTTACTCTGCTTAAAGCTCTTGAGCTTGACAAATAAATATTTATTCTGCTTAAATACTTCATGTTTATATAGAAACATAGACTTTGACGGCAGATAAGGACCGTTTGGCCCACCTAGTCTGCCCATTTCCCTACCTAGAGGATAAGCCACAGATCCTATTTAACCAACAGTCTATTTTTTTCTATCCCCCAAAATAATTGCCTTATGTCTGTCCCATGTATTCTTGAATTCTCCCACAGTTTTAGACCCCACAACCACCTCAGGAAGGCTGTTCCATGCATCCACTACCCTCTTTGTGAAAAAATACTTCCTCACATTGCCCCTGAACTGCCCCCTCTATCTTTAAATTCAGGCCCTTTGTTCTTGCATGTCTCTCTTTTTCTGAAAGATGCTACCTCTTGGACTTTGTTGATTCTACTGAGGTACTTAAACATTTCTATCATGTCCCCCCTCTCCCTCCTTTCCTCAAGGGTATACATATTAAGCTCTTTTAGTCTCTCCTCGTATGGCTTCTCTTGCAGACCCTGCACCATTCTAGTTGCCCTCCTCTGGACTGCCTCTATCCTGTCTATGTTCTTGCAGAGATGGGGGCTCCAGAACTGGATGCAGTACTCCAGATGGGGTCTCACCAACTGTCTGTACAGAGGGATGACAACTTCCTGTTTTCTGCTGGTGATGCCTCTCCCTATGCATCCCAGTATACCCCCAACTCTCCCTACTGCCTTCTCACATTGCTTGCTAACCTTAAGGTCATCTGATATGATTACCCCCAGGTCCCTTTCCTTTTTGGTTTTTGTTACTACCTGCCCCCCATTGTGTAATCTTCCCCTGGGTTATTGTTTCCCAGGTGCATTATTTTGCACTTCTTTGCACTGAATCCTAGCTGCCATACTTCTGACCATTCCTCCAACCTTGCCAAGTCCCTTCTCATCCTTTCCACGCCTCCTTGTGTATCACCCCTGTTGCAGATCTTTGTGTCATTTGCAAAGAGGCATGCTTTTCTTCCAGTCCAGTTTTGTTACTCTGTAATCATATTGTATGTAATCCTTGTATTCTCGTGTTTGGATACTGTTTCCCTGTAACACTGCACTTACACGGTTTACACTGTCTGAATCTTGAAATGTATGTAATGTGTTATTGTTTGTTTGACGTGGAACCTTTGTAAATGAGCTTCCAGCTCAAAGGTGTTATTCCAAGATCTCAGTAAATAAATAAATACTCCTTAAAAAATTCCAACTCTTGCCCTTCGTCTTCTCTTTCCCAAGATCTCTTCTGGACAGCCTGCTTTCTCTTAAAGGCTCCCTCTGCTCTGTGCAAAACTGCCTTCCCCTTCCAACTTGCCTCCTACCCAGCCGACCTAAACTTTTCCTTTGGGAACATGCCATTCATATCTGAACCTGCTTGTATCCTTTCGTCTTGACCCCAACCCCCCCACATATAATTTCTTCTTCCCCTCTTTTCTGCCAGTTCTGCCCATACCTTGCAGTCAGCCTGCTTCCCTCTTGGTATGCCCCCCCATGGGTATCCCACATACGGGGCTACTGCCACTCAAGGCTTACCTTTGGAACTGAAGCACCAAACTACTGTCAGTGTTCACAGGTTTTGTGCCTAAGTAAGTACTGAACTTTAAATTCTTTTCTTTATAAATTAATTGTTGGACATAGAATACTTGCTCTTATCTACTTAATTATGTAGTTATATCTCATGCTTTACAAATTTGTATCAGTCTCCATATTCCTGAGAACACATGTGGAAACAAGTTATTTACTGTTCAGTGTGCCCTGTTGGTAAAATATTTAATTAATTAATAAATCAAAGAAATAAATCTGTCAATAATGCAACAGTTCTTCTTAAACAAATGTTACACACTTCATTAAACATTGCTCTGTAACCTCCTATGTTGATACCTGCAATCATTTTTGTTTCCAATCACATTTACTGTATTTGGTTCCATATTTCATTTTAATGTTCACTATGTTAGAGATTATGTTTTGTGGCCTAGAGTTAGTCCTGATGTCTGAAGAGTCCCATAAAGTTAGGGAACAATAATTATTGCATGCTAGTTCATCTTAGTCAAATGGTATAAGTGATGTTAAAGGGACAGTAAACAGTGTAGGGGTCACTCAAATTATGAAAGCCTATAAAAAGATCTGTCAGATAAGGTATGGAGCTTACCTGTATGTGTCAAGAGTTCTGAGTTATGAATACCTAAGTCATCCGTAAATCAAAACAAGGCAGCAGCCATTTCATTGAATCATGAGACCAACAGTGATGTCACTGAGGGGCAAGTTGTAATTAACAACATGCAGCTTGCCCCTCAGTGACACCACTTCCTGTTGTAAAAATGGCTGCTGCCATGTTTTGATTTACAGATTAATTAGAAAGTCATATCTCAGGACTCCTGACATCTACAAGGAAATCCAGTACCTCATTTAAAATATATTTTTATGGACTTTCACAATTTGAGTGACCTCTGCGATGTTTACTGTCCCTTTAAACAGTGGCTGTTCAAATGCAGATGAGAATATTAATGGAAAGCCTTGTGCCAGTCATATCTAATGATGTTCTCCATTGATTATTTCCTACACAAAAACACTAAAGCAGCCTCAAAACTGGGAAGAGTCATCTCACAAGACTGGAGAAAAAGTGTGGTCTAAAATGGAATAAAACTGCAGCTTTAAATAAATATAGGATCACAGAAAAATCTGTTAGCTGTTATGTAACTAATTGGTTTGACACCCACAAAAGCATTAGGGATGAGTCCTAGACCTTAAGCTTAATCTTCTAATGGCAAAAGGTTTGCAAAATGTTTCCTTTGTGGCAGAAGGTCCACAAGTCAGTCAAAACTCCTCCTGTGTTGAGTATAACCCATCCTTGTAGTATGGCCACTATGGGTTATAACTGGCATCTGGGTCCTCATTAGGCTCCCACTCTGCATTCTGGTGCCAGTGCCCCCCCCCCAGGACTACAGTACAAATACTCCAATGTACTTCAGTGACCCCTAAAATGATGTGGGGAGTAAAATGTCAGTCAAGCATCTCTGTCACTCAAAAATAGTGACATCACAATGGAAACAGTTATGTATACTTACCTGGAGAGGGTTTACAGTCCTCCTGTAAATACCTTGCTTATCCCAGTACCTATTCCCAATGTGGGTCAGGGCATCCAGGATGAAGCAGGTTACAGAGATAGGGAGTGGGCATGGGAGCATCTTATTAGTCCTTCCAAATTTTGTTGGCTGTGGTGCACTGCAGAAAATGGCCACCACTTCATTACATATGCAAATTTCTGTCTGCTGTTAATATTGCTGTATGTATTTCACTATGTACTCCTCCCCCAAGATGCCTTTAGAAACACACTGCTACATTTTATTAGGCCCTTCCTGATAGAACTCTTTTAATAAATAAAAAAATAAATATGCAAGCCCCCTCTCCCTTGCATAGGGCCTCTGCCTACATGGTATCCAGCCCTTAAATGGTAGTCAAAGTACAGATACCACTGGTTGTGAGCCTGTGTCAAAATACCACCAACAGCACCCAAACCATGGGAATCCAGACATGACACAGTGTCCAAGTATGTCTATGGGGTTACTAGCGAGTGTTCTCCAGAATGAGATGGAGATGAAGTTAGGGAAGTATCAGCAATGACCTGCATGGGTCTACAGATCCAGGTACAATCCAACAACATTGACTGTGCTACAGTGCCTAGTATGATGATTCAGATTTGACAAGACTACCATTAGTGAGTTATTCACCCTATTGGGACCTGCTGGCAGACCAAGATAATAAGGAGCCATCACTGGATGTTAGAAACAGTGGAAACTACTGAAAGAAGAAGGCCTGACAGTCTATCCAGTCTACACTATCAGGTGGTATCTGCCTCCTTGGGGTCCTTGACAATGCTCCCCCTACCCTGACTGCTCCGAGTCCCTTTGTTAGCCCTGTATGTTTATCCCACCCTCTTGCTAAACCTTGAACCATTTTTGCACTGACTAGATCCTTGGACAGTCTATTCCACCCAGCCACCAACCACTCCATGAAGAAGTACTTCCTAATATCCTTTTTAAACCTTCACCCAGCCAGTGTTCTCTTATTACTCCTGGTATTAATGTGGCCACTCTATGAACAACTCCCATTTATACCCTGCAAGTATTTAAATGTTTAGATGACATATTCATTCACATTTATGGTATCTCATGAGTGCATGTTGAGACTCACAGGTCTCTGATTGTAGAGCTTCCTTTGCTGGGAATGTATCAACTTGGTAACCCTGCTCTGCACTGTTTACAGCATGTTTATGTCCTTCCTTAGGCAGTGGTTCCAAAATTTCACACAGTACTCCAGGTGTGGTCAATTCAGGATTCTGTACAGGTGCAAGATGACCTATTTTCTCCTGCTGCTCAACATTCTCCCAATGAATCCCAGCACTGTGTTTGAGATCCCTGCCACACCCACGTCTTTTCTCCTTAATCACAATAACTGTCACCACACCCAAACTGTTCTCAGTGCAAAGGTTTCTGCTGCCTACATACATGACTGCACTTTTTGGTACTGAAGCCTAGCTGCCAGATCAGTAACCATTTACCAGACCTCTTTAGGTCTTCCTTTTTTTACTAGATGCCTGCCTTACAGTCCACCCTGCCACTGAGCTTGGTGTCATCTGTAAAGAGGCAGATTGTCCCTACGATTCCCGCCCCTATGTCACCAATGAATATGTTAAGGAGTACTAGCCCAAGTACTGGTTCCTGCAGGGCCCTGCTATTGACCTCACTCCTGAATAGTCCCATGTATTATTGCCTTCTGTGTCCTATTCCTAAGCATGTTCCACACCCATTGTGTCAATCTATGTGCAACCATGAGGTCCCATAGCTTCTTGACCAGCTGCCTATGTGGCACCAAGTTGAAACCATGCAAAAATCCAGATACAGTATGTCAACCACCTGTCCTTTGGCAACTGCCTTTGTTATCCAGTCAAAGAAGTTAATCAGGTTTGTTTGATAAGACCTTCCTAAAACAAACTCATCTTGCCCTCCATCTTGCAGACCATTTGCCATCAGGATCTCCACCAGCCCCTCTCTGATGATAGTTTCCAGCAGTTTGCTGACCACTGAAGTTAAACTGACCAATCTGTAGTTACTGAGCTCATCCTTTCCCCCACTTTCGTGCAGAATACAAAGTCCTCCATTCTCCAGTCTATAGGCACCACCGCAGACTCTAGGAAGTAGTTGAAAAGATATCCCAGGGAAGCTACCAGCACCTATGTAATTTACCTCAGCACCATGGGGTGCAGCTCATCTGGCCCTGGCAACTTAATGATTTTAAGGGCCTCAATCCCCTTGAGTAACCTATCAATAGCTGTCAGTTCTACTGTCAGTGTCAAGTAGTGAACCCACTTTCTTCTTTGCAAACACCAAACAGAAGAAACATTCAGTATTTCTGCCTTACCCATTTCTTCTTCCACCAATTCCTCACCATGTTTCAGATTGACTATGCCATCCTTCATCTGTCACTGTTCCCAAATGTAGCAAAAGAAGGCCTAATCACCCTCTATAACTCCCTCCACTATTTTCAGTTCAGCGTCTGCCTTATACAATGAAATGCTTTTCTAAAATGAGAAAAATATGAGAGAAATTTCTTTAAGTAGTCCCTTTTAACTTTTTGTTGTTGAATTATTTTCCCATTGCATTTTAGTATCTACCCTGTTTTGATGTACTTTGTATCAATAAAAATGTGAATTAGGCACTGCCACTTTAATGGAGCACTATTCAATGTGACACATCTAAGGAAATACTTTTTTGACAAAGCATCTGTGGGATTAGGGTGTGAAATGTTGTTCTCGCATGGCCAACATGTGCACCACTTTTCATTTTAGCAATATATTATGATGGAAGATACTGTATACTGTACCGTATGCTTAAGTTCATGATTGCAGTGATATTTTGTGTGAGTGCTCAGCCCTTTACTCATATCTGGATCAGTCTGTGAGCAGAAACACATTTGTTCTGGAGGCAGACATTTGGGAATCCTGAACTGTTACTGTACATAGTGGCCTTAGCTCAAAAAAGAAACATACTTTTGAAGAAAGCTGTTTCATCTAGAGAATAAGGAGCTGAAAGTAACTGCTGCTGTCTTTTGGAGAATGAGTCACCCTCCAGTTGGAGCAAACATATAGGTTTTGCATTTACCATATATTCTGCCTTCTTATTAACAGCGGCTGAAAATCTAGTTACAGCAACAGTTCCAGAATTGCAGAGATGCCAAAAGAAGGAAATGAAGTGCTGAACATTTGCAAGGTGTTCAATGAGTCTGAATGCATGGCTTTAAAAGGAAGACACCTGTTTGGCAGCAACAGCTGATGGAAATATATTTAAATATAAAACAAGCCTGGAGGGTCAAAGACTGATAAAGAACATGACATCTGGAAAAAAGAGGAACTCCTTCATTAAAAAAACTGGCAAGAGGTGTTTTATGAGGCCTCCATGGGATTAATGAAAGTCATCCTTAAACATTCCAAGATTTCTGGGAAGAGATCACTAAAGAATTGAGACAGAAGGAGGTACAGTTAAAATCCTTTGGCAATGATACTGAATTTACATATAAAAAGCAAACAGTAACTGTTAACATTAAACAACAAGATCAGACATATAAAGCTTATAAGCAGCATAAAGTTATCAAAGACCAACAATATTATGAGAACAGCAGTGTTCAATTAGTCCAGGCATAAAAAAAATTATCAATTTTAAAGAACACTTCAAATAGATAATGAAGTCAATTTCAAATTGGGTGCAAATAGGAGTGGGCCAGACTCAACCATTGTTTTAGGGGATACCTCACCCTCCCCCATCATCCCATCCTGCCAAAGCCCAGATGCTGTTCTTGGGCAAACAAATACAGGGAAGAGACAGCGAACACAGAGTGGTAGAGGAGGCAGGAATCTGCAGGGGGCACCAGTGGAGCATGTTGAGGCATTAAGGGGCTTGGAGGAAAAATCCAAGCATGAAGAAGTATTAACTCCCCAGGATTTAGCAGAATCAGAAGGCAGTGACTCACTGCTAGTGAGTGTCTGGGCACTTGTAATATTATAACTGTATCTCAACATGCTTTAACAATGCAGGAACTGCTTATATTAAACAAAGGCCTGAGTTTTGTCTCCACTTGTATTAATCATTTTGAGGCACACCTTAATTTGTAAGAATTTGTACGGTTATTGAATCAGTGTTTCTTTCCTATTAATTACAACATGTGTCATCTGGATATTAAAATTTGTGCTCCACATCAGAATGGGGCCAATTCACAGGACATACAAGAAAAGGTTCTTTAGGAAAAATATCAATGTTTCAACCCCCCATGAATGCAGCAGTAATTATGTTTCTCAAAGCCTGCAAGAAGGACCTTGAAAAGTATTGTTTTATGCAGGGCTCACAGCAGAAATAGATTTTCTGTGATTTAACTGTGAGTGAAAGAAATGCATTGAGGTCTTTGCAAGAAAATAAATGTAAAACCTTAAACTGACTGCTGGGAGGAGTGTAGGGGTCATGGACATGGTCAGGTATAATGTCGAAATTTAGCATCAACTGAGTGCTTTAAAAGTATATTGTCCATTCCAGTAGAGATGTTGCAATGTAAAACTTCAGCAACAAAGTTGGTGTGATGTGGCAAGCTTTGCATTTTGTGGAACTTCTTGAAGTTTTACAATTATTTCCCACTTTGCAATATTTTTTTGGGTGAAGTGGTATTTTTATGTTTGCTTGCGCACATGCGCAAGAAACATTATGTGGCAGCTTAGGAGAAAAGCGGGTTGTGGAGGTGCGGCACTGTGCCAGCCAATGCCCGCACTGCATTTGTGGGTTGGCAGTGTTCAACCAATGCAGGCTCACTGTCCTGATGACACTGGTTCTCCAGAAGTGCCACCAACTTGAAATGATTTGGCTGCAGCAATCAGGGGCCACCTTGTCATTGCAGCGTCAGACATTCATCTCTGTGTTGGGTCTGAATAGTGCAGACTGCAAGCTGATGGTGCAATGGTTGGTGGTCCCTGATCATTGCAGCCGACCCAGTTCATTTGCTGATGGGGGAGCCCACTCCCCTTTGGCTTAATGCCCTCCCTCATTTGTTGTTTGCTGAGGGGGTGCCCAATCCTCCTCAGCATCATGCCCCCCCAAACAATCTTTCTTTGCCAATGGGGGGGCCCAATCCCTGTTGGCTTAAGTTCTCCCTCCCCCAAAATGCAGGTGGCACACGGGGAGCCCACCCCAGTGTGCACAAAGCAAGCCTGCAAAAAAAACCTTCCTGCAACATCTTTTAATTTTCGTCCCTAAAACAAAGAAAACAGTCCCTCGTGGTCTCTCATGTCCCCTCCTCCAACCCGCACCCACCTTCTGCGCACCCCACCTCCCCACACCCCCCTCACCTCATACTTACCTCCGTAGCCCAGCACAATGATCTTCAGTGAACTGGGAACACGTCTGCATTCTTCAAAGTTGACCACAAACTGAAGAAATGCCTGTAAGCTGTATAATGGCATAAATAGGGTTTTATGTGGATATCTCTGCCATTTTTTCAACTTTTGGCACCACATTTTTAGCATGGGGTTATTGGGACCCTACTTCATGAATTCAGTCACTGTCACGGCGTTATTCGGTCCTGAAAGGTGATTTCACAGTCACTGCGCAGAATCACTTTTTGGGACAGAGTAACAAAATGACAGTGTCACTGTTCATGAGGTGGGCTCTCAAAAAGCCTATGTTGCAAATTTGGTGAAAAAAATGCAAAAAAAAAGACTGTTTTACAAGTGTGCACTGCGCAGTTTCCACGCACACTCATAATTTCGTGAATTTGTAATATTTTCACTCCAGATTTTTAACATTGGCGTTTTTACACACCTTCTTATGAACAGTACAGCTGTCATTTTTCACATCCTGGCTGAAATGTGTTTTCACACTTCCAGCACAGAATAGCGCGGTCGCTGTGGGAAATCAGTGTTCGAGACATTAAGAAAATCACAGTGACACTGTTCATGAGCAGAGGTCCTAAAATACCTATGCTGAAAATTTGGTGATGAAAGTCCATAAAATGACTGTGCTATGAGCATGCGTTGCGCAGTTTCCATGCACTCTCATAACTTTGCGAATTTGTAATATTTTCACTCCAGATTTCAACATTGCCATTTTTTCATACCTCCTTATGAACAGCGCAGCTGTCATTTTTCACATCCTGGCTGAAATGTGTTTTTGCACTTCCGGTGCAGAGTAGCGCGATCGCTGTCGGAAATCAGTGTATGAGACAGATTAAGAAAATCACAGTGACTATGTTCATTAGCAGAGGTCCTAAAATGCCTATGTTGAAAATTTGGTGACAAACATCCATAAAATGACTGAGTTATGAGCGTGCGTTGTGCAGTTTCCACACACCCTCGTAATTTCGTGCATTTGTAATATTTTCACTCCAGATTTTCAACATTGGCATTTTTTCACACCTCCTTATGAACAGTACAACTGTCATTTTTCATATCCTGCCCAAAATATGTGTTTACACATCTGGCACAGAACAGCTCGGTCGCTGTGGGAAATCAATGTTTGGGACAGATTAAGAAAATCATAGTGACAGTGTTCATGAGCAGAAGTCACAAAATGCATATGTTGAAAATTTGGTGAAATAATTCCACCAAATAACTGTGTTATGCACATGCATTTCGCAGTTTCCATGTATGCTCGGAAGTTAGAGTATTTTTAGTATTTTCACTACAGATTTTTAACATTGCCATCTCTTCACACCTCCTTATGAATGGTACAGCTGTCATTCTTCACATCCTGCCCAATTTGTGTTTTCGTACATCTGGAGCAGAATGCCACGGTTGCTGTGGGAACTCAAAGTTCGGGACACATTAATAAAATCACAGTGCCACTGTTCATGAGAAGATGTCCCAAATGCTTTCATGAGGTGGGGCTCATAAAAAGGCCATGTTGAAAATTTGTAGTGCAAATACCAACAAACGCCCGGTGTGTTAGGGTTTCTAACCATAATGTCCCACCCTGTGCAGACTGACAGGCATCAGGGTTGTGCCTTTGGAATACCGACTATAATGCACATGCCATTCCACCCCCACCCTGCAGCCAGAGAAAGGCATCGAGGTGTGCCTTGGACTCTTCAGCCCCAGAGTTCACCCCATTTTCCTATACTGCACCCATTTCAGTGTATGTCCTTATGGAATGGGGTGACTGTAAAGCCAAACACCCCAAAGCACACCTCAACACTTGTCGGTGTCTGCAGGATAGGGTGAGGTGAAATGGCATGAACGTTATGGGCGACAACCCAAACGCATACACCAATACCTGTCTGTCTCTGCAGAGTGGAGGTGGGGTTAGCATGAAGTTCAATACTTCACTGCCATTCCTATTCTGCATCTGTCTAACTCCTGCATTTCCAATGCTAATACCAGCAAGCAAACATTTGGCACTTGGAGCACAGGACTGCTCTAGCCTGGGGATTGGAACAAGGCTGCAAGAGGCCGTCCCCCCATTCCCCAAAGCACACAACACTTGGAGTATAGGAGTGATCTATCCCAGGGATTGGAACAAGGCTGCAAGAGGCTGTACCCCAACCCCCCAAAGCACACAACAGTTGGAGCACAGGAGTGCTCTAGGCTGGGGATTGGAACAAAGCCGCAAGAGGCCGCATCCCCACCTCACAAAGCACACAACAGTTGGAGCACAGGAGTGCTCTAGCCCGGGGATTGGAACAAGGCTGCAAGAGGTAATAGATGGTGCCTCCCTTTCCCAGCTTGTTTGCTGGGGGGTGTTCGGGACACAGATAGCTACTTTTCTGATTCCAGCTGATAGTTTTTGCTGAGCTGTGCTTACTGACTGTACTATGGGGTTTGTAACTAATCACAACAGAGCTTTAAGGGGTTCTTAAAGGGCTTATCATTGCATGGTTTCTACTATGTTCACTCCTGCGGTATGTTTTACTCACTGTACTGTGTTGTACGCTTTTAGCCCAGTGTACTAGCTAGATTTACTGTTTGCACTGTGAAAGTTACCTTCTAGTCAGTAGTTCTATGAAGGGGAATCCTGTAGGGTCCTGGCATCTTGTGCCAGCGTGTTCTGGCATTCTGCTCCATAGTTTCCACCATTGTTGCTTGCACAACCCACGCATGCGCGGTTGAGGCCATGTCCCAACAATGTTTCAGAGTCCTTGTGCATGCGCACGAGAGCACTGGTATCGTGTAACATCCTGCTACATACTAATGGTGTTCCAACTCTTTTGTTCTCCCTCCTTATAGGCCATACCCCCACCCCCCAAAGCACACAACACTTGGAGTGTAGAAGTGTTCTGGCCCAGGGATCAGAACAAGGCCGCAAGAGGAAATAGACAGTGCCTTCCTTCACCAGCTTGTTTTCTGAGGGTGTTAGCCCATCGACACTGCACGTTGACTGCCCTGCCCACCCCACCCACCCTCCCACCCAGGGCCGGGCCGTCCCTATCTCCCAGGCCTTTTTCCCCTCCTAGCTGCCCCACAGACCCCTGCTTGCTCCATCTCCTACCCGCAGTCCTGCTCACTGCCCTTCCAATGGCCACCACTGGGAGAAGCTGCTGAACCTGCCAGTTCCCGACTTCTGCCCACCACTTTGGGGGCTCTCTACACTGCATCCCTTGCTACCAGCAGGCACTGCACCCAGTGTCCTCTCCTGGATTTCGAACCTGGTACCTCCTGCACCAAAGGCTGCCACCCTACCACTGTGCCACAGAGACCACCACAATAATGAGTGTCTGTATACTCTACTTATACTCACACCTGACTGTCCCACTCACTAATGTGATGACTGTCCACATCAACCTCCACAAACTAACCATGCTCCTGCTGTTATCATTGCTTGTCACTTATTATAGTGAACCCACAGGCCCATCTCACATGCACTCACTCAATACGCTGGATTCTCACCCCACCCTCCTTCACCTCTCTACCACTCTATCTACTGCCTCTTCCCCTTCCCCCCACTGCCAGCACAACCCCAACACCACACCCCCATGTGCCTCCCTACCCTCTTTTACACCAAGCCTTCACAGCCCTCCTCCACATGTCCATTCCTTGCTCTCCCCCTCTAAGCTTTCCTTCCACCACTACCCAGCTAAAAGCCAGCAATGCATAGCCTCCTTTGAATAATCTCCTGCTACTACTGTCCTGGCAGCATCCATCCCAGCCCCATTGGCAGCATACAGCAAGCCTCAGTCCCCCCATTGGTTACATATTGCCTCTATGAATATTTGTAGTTTACCTAAATAAAAGTGTCCCTGCAATGCTGGCTAGTACAGCACCAACCTGACGTCCTGGCTGTAACTGAAACCTGGTTCTCGAAAAAGACTCCTGACTCATTTGTCTCTATCCCTGGCTTCTCCCATCTTAGGGAAGATAGAAAGGGAAAGTGAGATGGTGGTTGTGCCTTCTACGTGCAGGACTCACTGCATTGCCAAGCCCTACCTGCTGCAACGCTAGACAATAATGCCCAAGCCCTCACAATAAGACTCACCCCGGACCCTAACAGAGCCCCGTTAATTCTCACAGTTGCCTATATCCCTCCCCATAACAATCATCAGCAACACAGTCACTCTCAGACTACTTAGCCACCCTCCCACACAAGATGGAATGGATACTGGTTGGGGACCTCAATATAAACTGGCTAGCGAGCTCAGCTGCTCATGCCAAGGACACCTTTGCATCACTAGATCTGTCCCAACTCGTATCCCAACCTACAAGGATCAATCCTTCTAATGGTACTCACACCCTGCTAGACATCCTACTTACAAATCGTCCTCACTGAATCACTGACTTAGTGATCCTCCCTAACTGCCTGAGTGATCACTCCCCAATCATATTCACCTGGTCCTGCCAACTACCAAAACTGCCACCCAACATCACCTCCCATCATCGCTTAAGGCTCGGCAGTCTCTCCAAACTCAAACTGCACCTGTCACACTGTGATTGGTCCCCTATCTCCCAGGCCTCTAATATCGACGATGCCTTGAACTACTTCACCTGCATCTTCAATAAAGTCTGTGATGCTTTTACCCCTCTCACTAACACAACCTCCAAGAAGCGTAATGCTCCTTGGATTACCCCTGCACTACTGCAACAGCTCAAGGAAAGAGACAACCTCTGGCATTGTGCCACTGACTCTAGATTGCAGGTGGATAGGCAGGCATAAAACGCCGCCCACGACAGGTGTACCTGGGCAGTACTAAAAGCCAAGGTGAACCACTGCAGAACCACCCTGGCCTCCTCCTGGTGTAGCTCATGTAACTTCTGGGATAATATTAAAGATCTTAACAGGAAACCATGACCTCCTCCATCCCAACTTAATGTTGATGGCACTATCACCACAAATCCACTCTCCATCGCCAACTGCCTCAAACCCATCTTTTCTGACCTTAGCCCAGTACTACCAAATAACCTTTTTGACCCCATCCAGCCCACCCCAGTGCCAATCCTCCACCGCCCCCCTTTCTACCTCAGAGTCATTACACCAAAAGAAGCGAGAAATTACCTATCCAAGCCCTCAACAGCTCCAGTTATAATAAAGACACCTTCGATATGAGAATTCTGTACCTCGTACTTGATACAATTCTATCCCCCCTCATGGACCTATTAAACCACTCCCTGTGCCTGGGTTGGTTCCCAACCACATGGAAAACTGCAGTTATAACCCCAATTCTGAAAAGCGGTGACTGCACCTCCCCAAACAATTACCAACTCATCTCAATTCTCCCCCCACTCTCCAAAGTCCTGGAAAAAATCCTTGCAGACCAATTCACTGAGTACCTCCTCACCCACAGTATATTATGTAGGAAACAGCATGGTTTCAGAGTAGGTCACAGCACTACTACTACCCTGACAGAATTCTCCAATGCACTACACTCCACCCTAGACAAAGAGCACCTTGCCGGGGCTGTGTTCATTGATCTCTTAAAGGCCTTTGACACGGTCTCCACCCCCTCCTTTTGAATGCACTCCAACTCATTGGCATATCTCAAGGTCCCCTCACCTGGTTCACCAGCTAGCTTTCCAATAGAGCCCAGTGTGTTAAAATTAACAACACCCTGTCAACCACCCTACCAGTATGCTCAGGGGTGCCTCAAGGATCCATCCTGGGTCCACTGCTCTTCAGCGTGTATCTTAATGCCCTGCCAAGCTCCTGCTCAGGAAATATTCTCCTATATGCAGATGATGCAGTTCTATTTGCCTCACACCCTGACCTCTCTTCCCTCCAGCTCTCCCTACAAGACTCCTTTAAACAGATAGAAAACTGGTTCACAGTCCACAGAGTAGTTGTCAATATTAAAAAAACAAAAACCATGCTCTTTGCGCACTGACAAAATAGGGCGAGGGATCACCCCCTGAAAATCCTATCCAGCTCACTCCTCCCACTGGACCAGGTCCAGACCTATAAGTACCTGGGTGTCACCTTTGAAGCCTTCCTCTCATTTCATGAGCACATCAAAATACTCACCTCAGCCACCAGTATCTGAATAGGCCTCTTATATAGCCATAAAGACTGCCTTCCACCAGAAGCTCTACACCTTGCAGTAACATCAACAGTCCTGTCTCTTGTGGACTATGAACTCACAATTTATGTGGCCTCTGATTCCATGGCCGCTCCACCAAATCCAACTGTCTACCAATAAAGCTTGCTGGCTTATCTCAGGTGCAGACAAGTGTACTCATACCTGCACCATCTATACACTCGCCAATGTTCTCTCGCTAGAGGAGCAGTTACAATATCAGACTTGTCTACTTACCAAAAAAATACACCTAGGTCTGACCCCGGTAGGGGTTGCCACCTCCCTTCAGTCAGCCACCCCCCTCGTTACTACCCTCGTGGCCACCAGAACTGTTTGGAAGGTACCCAGGGTCAGGACCACTCTAGCCCAAAGATCCTTCCCTTTCAGAGCCCCATCATGGTATAATGCCCTTCCCCCCAGCTATTACCACGATAACCGATCTAGGTCCTTTTAAGGTGGCTTTAAAATCCAATACCTTGTCCTCACACAGCTGACAATGTGACCACTTCCCTTCCTAGGCCAGGCTCACTCACAACAGGATACTCCTGGCCTTGACAAGGCCTCACCTGAGGCTGTGCTCAGTCGCCCTTCGCTGAGGCCCATTGGCCCAATGTCCATCTAAAGAACTAGAGAGCTCACTCCCTGTCATAGGAATCTGACAATACCTCCCTGGAGGTAGCACCTGTTTATCTGATTGAAACTGTGATGCAACTTCTACTCAGCTAACACTTGTATAGGCAAACTACCCTATCTGCATGTATGTTTCACACCTGTATGATTCCAGACTGCATTTAATTGCCCTAATCTCACTGCTTTATTGTCTTGTGCTGTACCAAACTGTAACCTGTTATGCAACTCCTACCTAGCTACCACTTGTATAGGCATCTAACTTATCAGTACATACATTTCTCACCTGTATGATACTGTACTGTACTCAATTGTCCTAATCTCCTTTTGTTAATGTAGTATACTATATCTGTGACATGGAGCCTTTAGAAACAAGTCTATGACTCAAAGGGTTGTAATTCCTCTGTACTTAAATAAATAAATAAATTCACAAATGCTTGTTTTCTGGGAAGTCTTCGTGAAGTGGCAACCATGCAAGCAAATGTGCCTGACTTCACTAGAAAAAGGTCCACTTTGCCTGCCAAAAACATTGCTGTGTCAGCATGTCACACTTTGCAAAGTTTGCCAGCTTCACAAAGTACTTCATGAAGAAAAGTTTGTCAGCTTCACAAAGAACTTCACGAGGCAAAATTTGTCCACTTTGCACATCTATATTATCCAGTGACCTCATACTTCCTCTCAAGAGAATAATTGATGAATCTATCTGTACTGCATTGGATGAAGGGGTCATCTTTAAAAAAATATTTAATTACTGAATGCCCTATGAGGCCTGTCATTTATATTTTACCCAAAGTCTCCACGTTTTTGGTGAACTACCCCCTTCCCTGGGACACCACTGATCAAGGAGGGTTTGCATACTGAACCTCAGTCTCAGTTTCTTGATGCCTATATAAAACAGTTAGATCCTATACTGGGGATAGTGGTCATATACTGGATGTGTTGAAGGATATTTATGTTGAGAGTGATCACTTGTTTTGTCACTCTGTATGTGGAATTCCTCTATATAGGTATACTCTGTACTTAGGGGGTTAAGGGCCTTGGAACATTACCTGACAAAGAGGGAAGTGGAATTCAGTCCTATAGTCTTTTTGTTATAATTAGCAAAGTCTGTAGTGGAGGGCAATATTTTTTTCCTTCTGGGGGTGATTTTTCTGCCAGTTGAGTCAAATGGCAATGGGACAACATACAGTGAAGCCCACCGTGATGAAGCCCAACTCTGCAGAATTCTGCAGTAGAGTTACTGCAGCAAACAATGAAATTTCAATGGGAGTTAATCTCTTTTGTCATGCAGGAAACCTGTGACACTGCACTTCATCCTGGCTGGCTTCACTGTATGCTCCTATGTATGCTTATTTGTTAAGGAGCTGTGATAGAAGCAGCATATATATTCATCTGAGAGGAACACATATTTGGAATGTGTGGAACATTGACCCAGATATACAGATGATGTGTTTATGGTGTGGTGGGGAATGGAGGAACAGCTGTTGAAATTTCACATACATTTATGCAACTGACACTGACATACATTTCAGAATGGAGTGATGAAGATAAAAATGCATTTTTGTACATCCTGATTATGAAAGGTGGTAAGGAAGGGACACAAAATCTCCATTTTCAGGAAACCAAACTGACCACAACACTCTCCTTCTGTCAAGCAGCTGCCATCCCCTCAACACCGTAAACAACATCCCAAAGGGATCATTTCTCAGGGTGAGGAGGAACTATTGGTATGTACAGTAGATGAACAATACAAAGAAAAATATCTAGCACTCACTAAACCAATTAGAGGTACGTAGGCTCACAGGATAAAGTACAAAATGCCAAGCTTTATTAACGTGCCATAGTAAAAGATCACACTTCTTTGTCAAAGAATGTTCTCCTTTAACAAAGGAGGTATCCAAAATGTATTAGAGTGTGATCTTTCACTATGGCACTTTAGTAAAGCTTGGCATTTTACATTTTATCTCTTATTAGGTTGGAGAGTGCTGGATATTTTTCTTTGTATTGTTTGACTATTTTTATCCTGTACACCCCACTTTCAGTGTGTTTGCCTTTTGAAAGTGCTATGTAGATGACTTTGAGAGAAAATCAGATGAGCTAGAACAGAGATTATTTGAGTGTGGCTACAGAATGGATGTTATTGAGCAGGCTAAGAGTGCAACATGGGATGGAAACAAGGATGAATTGATGAAAACAACAAATGAGAAAAGGAAAAAGACAGACATAATAAGTTCTGTGACAGCCTGTTCTGAGGAAGGCAGAAAGATACAAGAAATAAACAAAAACTGGCAAATTTTAAAGAAATTAAGTACCACAGGACCTCATGGAAAACACCCTGAGAACTGTATATTGGAGACTATATAGCATTTGAAATACTGTGGTTTACATTGTCCAACAGAAACAGACAAAAATGATGTACCCCTCCCCCACATCATGGCTGTCACACCATGGCAAATTCAAGTACTGTGACATAGTAAAAAGTGCAGCAAAACTGTCATGATACTGAAATTGGCAATTTGTGACATTTTGTCTCGAAAGGTGATTTTGTGGTTGCTGCATGGAATCACCTTTCGGGACCGATTCACAAAATGACAGTGCCACTGTTCATGAGGTGGGATCCCAAAAAGCCCATGTTGCAAATATGGTGAAAAAGTTCAAAAAATGACTGTGTTACGAGCGTACGTTGCGCAGTTTCTATGCACGCTCCTAAATTCACCAATTTTTCATATTATCACTCCACATTTTCAGCATTGCCATTTTGGCACACCTCTTTCAAAACAGTAAGCTGTGATTTTCTACAACCTGCCCCAAATGTGTTTTCACACCTGTGGTACAGAATAGCGTGGTTGTTCTGTGAAATCACCTTTCAGGACAAGTGAACAAAATGACACTGGCACTTTTCATGAGGAGGGGTCCCAAAAAGGCCATGTTGAAAATTTGGTGCAATACCTCCAAAAAATGGCTAAGTTACACTCGGGCGTTGAATAATTTCTATGCACATTTGTAACTTTGGTCATTTGGTAGCTCTTCACAGCCCTATCAGCTCTGGCTATAGTTTGTCTTACTTGTATCACTTTAATCATAAACCCTAACCTGTGCATTAACATACTTTTTTCTATGAATTCTTTCTTTCTGAGATAGCCTTAGGCCCTGCAGTCAAACAGTTAGTGTGCCACTAATGAAGTTGGGGGGTGGTGGGCAGGGTGAGGGCCAGCATAACAAATTAACACATGCACTATACATCATTGTTATGTAGTCCCTAGCAATGCAAGTTGCATGGTTTCCTCAGTCCATAGATCACAATTCATATGTTTAACTTCTCTCTAATTTATCTCTGTACTCTTCTAATTTCCTCATGCGCTGAACATGGCAGCGACATTGTTTCCCCTACAGTTGCTAGATTATGAAGTGCTTTGAGATGCAGTTTGTATGAAACACACTATATACCTGTACAATATAAATAAAATGTCTTTCTTGTCCTTGTATGCTTCTTGTTCTCTTAGGAAGCTGGAAACCTGAGTCACTTGCATCATAAGGCAGCACACTACTGCCGCGCCTTCGGGCATCCCAACCGTTACACATGTACTTTATGAATGGTGAAGGGGACCATTCATGAAGCAGCAGTAGTATCCCACACATTGCCCTGAGCTTGTACCCAGCAGCCTTGTGCCTCACAATATACACACTGTGCTTGGTATGGTGTTAAGACATATGTATGAAATATTGGTTGTGCTTTGGCATTCAGTTCGGTGGGGTTCACAGGGGTGGCGGGTGGGGTGGGTGGAGTTGGGTTTCAAAAAAACCCTAACATTGTATTTCCTTACTTTTATTGTTTGCGCATTAACATAGTTGTTTGCTATGAATTTCCTGTCTTTTTGAGATAGCCATAGGCCCTATATTCAAAGAGTTAGTGTGGCACTAACGAGGATATCGCCGTGATAACCATGAATAGCTCCAGTGGGGCTTTATTCAGAGGCCCCAGGTGCAGAATGTTAACCCAACAGCACGACAATACAGAATATACAGCTGCAACTACGCAAATGAGGGATTCCTCATGCATAAAGAGTGCAGCACTAGATTCAAAAATGTCAGCAATACTAACACTGGTGAAACCTTGCCCTTAAGATGGCACCATGGGTGTGTCCCCAATCACCCATTGTCCATTTATGTTACATCTTGGTGCTTAGTGGACCCCCCACCCCGATCACCCAGTCTTTATTATATACATCTTCCTGATATCTACTGGACCCCACAACTACCCAGTCCTTGTTTAATATACAGCCCCCTGGTGTTTAGTGGCCCTCTACCCCATGACCAATAGCCAACCCCCCAACCTGCCCACTCAAGATCCACTGCCCCACATGCCCATCACACTAGACACTGGCCATTAACAGAAATGATGGTGACCAACATGGCCCACTATTCATCTCCATGGCTGGCCACTATTTGACTGTTAGTAAGTCATTGCAATCTGATTGCAAGACCACAATCACTCACTAACAGTCAGATGGTGGCTGCCTGTGGAGGTCAGCAGAGGGCTGTGCTGGTAGTGGTGGGCAAAGTCTGAAAACTTTGCTTCGTGGATAATTTGCAAATTTTACTGAATTCAGAAAGTTCTCCTTTAAGGCAATTTTTACTGCCCCTTAAAGGTGAACTTTGCAAATGGTGAAAATGTGAACTTCACCTGTGAATTGTGCTCTAAGGTGAAGTTTTCAAGGACTGATTGGATTAGAGGTCACATTGTACTGCAATGAGCTGCACTGTGCTGCACTGCCATGCATAGGCTGAATTCAGGACAGTGTGAGGAAGAAAGAGCTAGTGTTGAGTGTGCTATGTATCTTTGTGCCTGGAAAGCTTTGGAAAGTGTTTAAAACATGCAGTTTTTCCCAGAAATCACTCCATTAAGTATCTACTGTGCCTTGTGCCTCTAAATCACCAATTATTTCTGGTATATGTTGTGATTTAGTTAGTTTAAAGTTGTAGTTTTATTTTCTGTATTACAATACTATGGGTGGAGGGGAGCTTAGCTGCAGCAACTTTGAGCAAGAAAAATGCAGGCTAGGCAGCCTTTACTGTCTTAGCAGGCAGTACAGTTGTAGTCAGTGTTTTCTGTAAATTTATTTCCTGATTTCTGGGGTTTGTTATTTTTCTTCAGTAAAACAGTTAGGTGTGTTTTACTGAATTATTTTTGTCACTGTAACTTGGGTATCTTGATTTCGTTTTTGTTTATTGATAGAAGTTAGCTTTTTCATGTACATAGTGTAGTAACATCATTATAATTACCTGATGTGTTGCATTTTATGTGTGTTCCCTTACTCCCTGAAATCCCTGTTGTGCATTATTTCTGTATAAAAAAAGAAAGAAAAAACTAGGGGCAGTGCAAGTGCTGCTGGGGATGCTGGTTCAGGAGGAGCTTGAACTTCAACAGAGGGAACTACTGCTTCCACAAGGTGTGTCCACTGCCCTACCATAACATGAGAATGTCACTTACACCATCTGTGAACCACTGCTGGCATGGATGTGCCACCACCTCCAGAACCCCCACTCGTTGCTTCCATGTGCTTTTCTCCCACTCAGCTCAGTGATTTGCCATGAGATTGGCTCTCTGGACCCCAGTACCCATGTGGGTTCCCTGCTTGCCTCAGTGGACACGTTTATTGCATAGGTTGCAAGTGATCACACTGTGGTCATTAGGATCACAGTTAAAAAAAGACCACACAAAAGACAAAGACCACACAACAAAAGATTTGGAGTATGTATGAGAACTACAAGACTTAAGTCCCTAAGAAATACATTTCAGCAATTTTAACATTGCATCTTTAACAAGTCATAATTCCATCAGTCTTTGGAGTTAAGGGACAACCTATACATCGAAAAAAAAAGAAAAAGAATTGGCCTCAATGAGTACTTTAAGACTAACACATAATATTCCCAGACAAGTTCATGGAGTACACACAGGAAATTCCAAATTGTCTCCCAACTTCACCATGGTGCCAATTCCACAATTTAAGACCGATAATCACTCAGAAAGCAAAAACATGTGTATCCTCTCTTTGACTACAACCATCCCATGTTTCAGACAAATTCTGCAAAAATTGACTGAGTTATGCCTAAAAAAATCATAAAGGAGTACTTGGTGGAAGTGGGGTCATGGCATTTGTGTTGTCAAATTATTCTCTGCCACTTCTGTGTTATCCATGCAGGTGGGTGCTGTGGGAGGTAGCAACAAAGAGGATCAGTGTGAGAGGCAGCAAAATCTCTGGCTCAGGAACAGTGGTCAAGGAGAAGGTTGCTGGTGTCCCCTTGATTGCTGGTAGTGGTGGCACTGCACCTGATCTGGATATTTGGTTCCCAGTATGGATATGTAGATTGGTGGCCAAACAGCTGGTAGCTCCTTTCTGTGCATTATATTACATTGGGCATGGGTACCTGGGGTAGTATTTGTCTCTGGCCATGGGAAAAATTGTATAAGCCTAACTGCAGTGGTAGCAGCACTCTCACTATTTGCCAGCATGTCCCACTGGCAGTGAAGAGTGTAACTAGATTACCGACACAGGTCAGAAAATGTTAAAATTGCTCCTGACTGAGATTGATGAGTGGATGCAGCCTGTTGTGGTGGTACCAGGGCTGCCCCTGAGACTTTTTTGTATCAGTAGCTTCATTTTGACCCAACTTCAACTTGGTGTACCCTAAGGAGAAGTCCCAGATAAATTTACCAATGATGAATTTCCTAATAAATAGAAGAACATAGTGAAACTATCCATGGAGGCAAATTTGGCAACTTTGCTGGCAAATTAAAAGTTTGCAACTTCTCTATGTGCTGGTCACCATCACTTTTATTAATGACCAGTGTCTGATGTGAAGGGGGTGTGTTACAGTGAGTACATTGGAAACCAGGGAGCATAATTTTACTGTTAGTCAGGATGGGCACTCCGGGCACAGTGTGACATGGTGATGGACCCATAATTGGCCCGTCAACGGCTCCTTTGTGCCTTATATTCCCAGTGGGCTCATTAGAATACAAGCACTGAATATGGCCATCAGTAGCAAAAAGTAAGTAAAGTAAAAAATTTTTAAGTGCTTTTCTTAAACCAAGCGCTGTATAAATAATAAATAAATAACAGAAAAATATCAAACATTGACAATAATAAAATCAGACATCATAAGCTTTTGTAAATAAGAATGTTTTTAACTCTGCTTTAACGCTCTCGACGGTCAGGCAGCTTCGTATCCAAAGAGGTAGAGAGTTCCACAGGGCAGGAGCAGCATACGAAAACACACGTTCTCCAGATGTTTTCAAACAGACCCTGGGAATCTCTAGCAATCCCTCATCGTTGGATCAGAGCGAGCAAGAGGGGCAGAAGGGAATAAGGAGATCTTGCAGATACTGCGGTCCTTGTTTGTGTAGGGCCTTATAGGTCAGTAATCCGACCTTGAAGGTAATCCACCATTGAACCGGCAGCCAGTGCAGCCCACATAGAACAGGTGCAATATGACTATTTCTAGATGTTCCAGTCAAAAGCCTGGCTGCTGCGTTCTGCACTAGCTGCAGGTGGTGGATATCAACCCCCGGTAACTCCAGGTAAAAAGAATTTCAGTAATCAAGGCGAGTGGTCACAAAAGCATGGACCGAAGTTGGAAGGTCAGCTGGAGGAACCAGGTGTTTCACCCAGGCAATATTCCTCAGATGGTAAAAAGAGGACTTAACAACAGCTGACACCTGAGATTTCATGGTCAAACCACTGTCAACAATAACGCCCAGATTACGCACCTGGCTTGAGGTCAAGAGCTGGGCACCGCCGAGCCAAAGGCCCGACGGAACCCCAGCCTTATGACCTGCCTCCAGGTGACATGGGTCCATGATCAACACCTCATTCTTATCTGGGTTTAACCTCAGCCAGCTGGCACTCATCTAGTCTTTGATCTCAGCTAGACAGCTGTTAAGCAAAGAGACTGCATCATCCTGTCAGGGAATAAAGGACAGATACAGCTGGGTATCATCTGCATAGCAGTGAAAACCCAGACTGTAATGCCTAATGATATCTCCTAATGGCAGCATATAAACTGCAAACAACATAGGCACCAAAATGGAGCCCTGTTGCACCCCACATGACAGAGAGATGGCATAAGAGGAATAAATTCCTGTGACAACCCTCTGAGTCCACCCTGTAAGGAAAGATCGAAACCAATGCAGAACCATACCAGACAGTCCACAAAGGAGCTGCAGGTGTTCCAACAGCACACCATGGTCCACAGTATCAAATGCTGTACAGAGATCAAGAAGGACTAGAATAGTACAAGCCTTTCAATCTCTCACTATTAGAAGATCATTTAAGACCCGGATGACAGCAGTCTCAGTGCTATGTCTTTTCCTGAACCCCAACTGGAGAGCATCATAGATACTGTGATTCATAAGATGGTCATCCAACTGTTGCGCTACCACCTTTTCAATAACCTTACCCACAAAGGGCAGGTTAGAGATAGGTCTGTAGTTAGCTGGACAGTCTGGGTTCAATGAAGGTTTTTTAAGGAGTTGTTGAATGTCTGCATCCTTTAAGGGATCAGGAAAAAAACCCTGCTCCAAAGACTTCCAGACAATTTTAGCAAGGATCGGGCAGATAACATCTGTGCAACCTATTGATAGTGGCGTAGGGCCCGGATCTAAACTACAGCTGGTAGGACATACAGTCTGAACAATCCTCACAACATCCATGAAACCCAGCCTACTAAAGTCAGACCAGGTGACACAAGGGTTCGCTTCACTTCGCCGATCATCTCAGTTCCCTAGAGAGGGAGCAGGACGGATTCCCGACCTGATGCTGGCAATCTTATCTGCGAAGAATCGAGCAAGCTCATTACACTTTATTCATGAAAAATCTCTTCCAGACTGCAGACAGAGTGGATTGCACAATCTGTCAACAGTCTGAAAGAGTTGAGCTGGTCGATTCCGCGCAGCAGCAATCTCCCTGGACAGAAATTCTGCCTTCTTATGGGTGATTGTTGATTGATAGACACTATAATGGTCCATCAATCTAAGCCTGTCAGCATCTAGGCCAGACTTCCGTCATGCTCTCTCTAACCTTTGCCCAACTTTCCTCAGCTCCTTCAGAGACCCATCAAACCATGGAGATCTTAGGTGCTGAGTGAGCGGGCGAACACTAACAGGAGCAATTTGATTCAGGGCCTCGCCTACAGCCTTATTATAGGTGAGTACGAGATCCCTTGGACCCATGCACTCACTTGAAATACCCAATAGGTCAAGTACCACCAAAAGACCTTCTGGGTAATCCTCAAACGGCGATATACTGGACCATCTCCATAGGGGCAGGCCATTTGGGGTGCCCAAGCTGAATCTTATGGTATGGTTCTGCACACTTTTGGTTCCACCCCCAAATGCGCGACATCCAACTCCAGTAGCAACACTAGGTCCAATGAGTGACCCCCCTATATGAGTAGCAGAGATGACCACCTGTGTAAGACCCAACATCGTCATAAGTTGGAGGAAACTTTTCTGAAAAGGTGAGAGTTCATCGTCGACCCAAGCATTAAAGTTGCCCAGTATCAACCACCTGGGCGACTCCAATGCTACGTCGACGATGAAGTCTGCAGACTCCTTAAGGAATTCTCCACCATCACTGGGTGGTCGGTAGATGAGGAGAATCCTGAATCCTACACCTAGTCCCAGGATACACTCAACGGATCGAGTGAAACCCACTGGTACATCCACAAGACCTAGCTCTGTTTTAAAAAAGATGGCTACACCCCCACCCCTATGATCCAGCCTAGGGCGATGTATCACTGAGAACCCGGTCAGAGCAGCAGATGCCAAAACAGGGCCTGCATTCTCATCCAACCAGGTTTTGGTGATACATGCCAGGTCAGATGTTGCAACAAGGTCTGCTATAATTGCGGTCTTGTTTTTAATTGACCTGGCATTACATAACACAGCCCGGGTTGGATGGGTTTTCGAGGAGGAACACAGTACCTGCCCACAATTTGTGGAGCCCTTGGGTATTGGAATCAGGCAGGGAAGACCCCTCTCCTGCGCCCATTTCACCCAAGGGCATCTCCTAGTCCCCACTACCTCTATCGATCAACCCCTTTTCATTCTCCCACACTGCCCGGTCCATCCACCCCTCAAACACTTTCTCATTATCCCCAATGCACTAGTAGCCCAGGTGCTATCCTGTTTGGACAGCGCTGTCTGCAGTGGACTCCCCTGTGGGCCATATTCAGCCATGGGCTGTGTGGGCACATCTCATAGTCACTGTGTGCTGCACTGTTCCAGCCCCGCATTCAGACAATTTGCGCACGTAGGTTTGCACAGGCTAACTGTATAAATATTGATTCACACCAGACATGCTCTTATTGCTGTGAACCACTCCTGTCTGTGATGTACACATGGCCAGTTTTCAATATGGGGCCCAATGTACATTACTTTGCATATAGTACTATGGGCCCATATCATGCTAGGTCATAGGAGAATAGGTATTAATGGCTGTGATCATGATTCCTCCTTATCCTTGTCCTCCTGGACAGTTGGAGGGAGATTAGAGGATAAATACTTGAGCAGAGTCCAGGAGTCCCACAAAATCCTTCCTGGGACATGAACCCCTAGGGTGGGTATGAGAGTGAGAGAAGGCAACAGGATAAAGTGAGACTGCCCATCTCCCTTATGTACATGTACTGGTGGAAGAGGGGAATTTAGTTGAACTGATCCCATGCATATCCAACCTTTATGAGTCTCATTATGCCCAGTTAAAGATAACCAGTGGTGTCATGTGCAGTGGAACCTGGGGAGTACTCCCCATGCCCTATATGACAATCTGATGGAGGGTTACCTCTTTAGTGACCCTCAGCATCCAATCTATGATGGTCAAACTCTGAGTCTGTCTCCATGGCATGCACAGTCTTTTCTTGGTTTCTACAGCTCGGTCATAGAACCAGGTTGGTATCCGGTTAAAACAGTGAATCAATTTGGGCGACTCAATAAGGGCTAATGAAAGAGGGAGAATGTCTTTTAGATGACATGATTTTTATAGCAAGTGTTTTTTTCAGCGAGGTAGTACAGGAATATAGGGATGTAGTTTGCCGGCTGCTGTGTGGTTAGTAGTTAAGTAGGCTGCTGTGGGGTGACCTGTTGAGCTGCTGGTGTAGCTTAGTGGTTAGAGTCATCGGCTGTGTGTGCTTGGTGTGCTTGACTGGGGTTCTAGGCTGGGTGTTTCTTTTTTCCTTTTTTTTTAAATAGTTTATAGATTCCATTGCAAGGGTCCCTGATGTTTCCAGAATATTGCTTTATACGGATGATATTATTCTGTTTACAAGCCTTTCAAACGTACAATGAAGCCTGCCAGGATGAAGCGCAGCATCACAGGTTTACTGCATGGCAAAAGGGATTAATTCCCATTGAAATTGCATTGTTTACTGCAGTAACTCTACTGCAGATTCCGCAGTGCTGCGCTTCATCATGCTAGGCTTCACTGTAGGTGAGTTGAGTGTCTCTTTAAACCAAAATTTTTCAGCATTAAGTAGATGGTTGTTGAAACATCATTTAATATTAAATACCAGAAAAACACAATGCATTTTGTTTGGTTCTAAAACCAAATTACATAATGTAGAACCCTTATTAATTCATTATTCAAAAGGTAACATGATACAACAGGTCACAGAAATCAAATACCTGGGTATATCACTTGACCCTCATCTTACTCGGTATATAAACAGAAGACAGTAAAGTCTGTAAATAAAAAAACAGGAACTTTATATCGAATAAAGGACTGTTCAACAAGAGCAGCAAGAGAAATGATATCCAGGAGTGTGTTACTGTCCAAATTATACTATAACTCTTTTTTTGTTTACACAACTGGCTAAAAAAGATATGGATTTAGTCAGTAAAACTTTTAACTCTATATATAGATTTGTCCTGGCCAGACCATTTAACACACATCATTGTGTTTTGTACATTGATCTTGGTTGGCTGCCTCCTAGGTTGGCCTATCTTTATAACTTGGGTTGTTTGAGCAATACTGTACTTGAACAAGGTAGGAAATCCCCTTTGTTTAGTTTATTAAAAATTAGTGATGAAACCAGATTGCTACGATCATCCAGCGTATTGCAGTTATTTACCCCTAGGTTTTCGTCCTGCATGGGGGAGAGGGCTTTTTTTCCATACAATGTCCATATCTATGGAACACTTTGCCTACTAATTGTATAAATACTCATACACATGAAATATTTAAAATAACTTTGTACCGTCATTTACAGTCTCTAGCAGTGTGCAATTGTTTTTAGATTTATATTACAAACTTTGTATTGTTTTATATTTTGAATACTGTTTGCATTGTTCAATGATTCGTATATTGTGCCATCTGTCTGTTATCATCTTCACTTCAATTTGTATGAAGCTCCGGGCGTTCCTGAAAAAGGGCCTTGGGCCAGTGATCTTTCCCTGTAAATAAAGTGAATTGAATTGAACTGAATTATGTGTTGTGCTGTGGTTTGTGCCCCCCACCCAGTTCTGTCATCCCCTGGAGCTGGAATATGAGGTTGCCCCCCTCCTGGCTTGATCTCCCTTCCATAGGTTGCTTCCCCCAGAGAATATCTCCCCTCCCGAGTTTCTCCCCTTCTCCCCTTCCCCAAGTTGCATTCCCCATGGAGATGATTATTTATATTAAGGGGGTGTGGGGGGTTTGGGGAGTGAAGCCCCTGAAAAACGTTATTACATTAGTGTTTTTGCGATTTGTAGGCATCACTGTTTGCTGTTGGTGTATTTGTCTGCGTTATTTTGCTGTCACTCTTTTTGTACTCGCTTTTATTTTTTTGCTGTTATCACATGGAACCATGAAGTTTTTATGTGCCACAGCTTCTGGGTGTCAGGCCTTCCTTTCATGACACTCAACAACCTAATCTCATTTATATTTTAAAAACTATTGAGATTTTGTACTTCAAAAAATAGCGCTTGAAGTATTAACCCCTGTTTTGTCAACCTCACAAGTTTCAGATTTCAGTTCCAATCTTTTCTTTTTTGTTTTGATGGACAAAGCTTTTTCTTCCCTTACCCACTTTTGTGACCACTAAGGCTCACAAAACCAGAAGCCTTATCTCACAAAACTAGACTTTGATTCACAAAAATAGGACCTCTCACTTTTATGAAAAATGCCTTTTGAAGAAATTCTGAAAAAATTAACTGAACATATGTAAAATTCCAAACACTAATTAACCTGAAAGTTTGGGGTTTAACTCTCATTAAGTTATGTGCTGTGAACAAGAAAAATGTCTTAAGAACTATATAACACATTTACAACCTTCTAGAACTTTTAAACCACTCATCAAGCCCTTACCAAATTTACAGGATCTTGAGTTCCTGGGATGCATGCCACATTTCAGATTATTCTGTCCAGGGATGTCCATGCTCTTAATGTGCAATACTCAGGGTTTAACAGAAAAATGCCTTCTCAACGCTAACTATAGTGGCATCACAGCACCACTATAATACACATACTGTGTCTGTAACCATTTTTTTTTCAAATGCTCCACTTGCCCTGCATATCTTGTTTAAGTTGTGAAGGCTCATCCTCTCCTGTGGATGGCCTACTCACCATTCTGTGTTGTGTGACCAGCTTAACTGGTCAAGTCCTTTAAGTAGGCATGACTACCTCTGTCATTCTTTGCTGTGCAGCTGTGCTCCAGGAAAAGCCTCTGACTGTATCCTAGCCTATCTCACACAGTCAAGTCGTGACTACTCACTCCATTGAACATTAGCACTTACAGTACTTCCCAGTTACCAGAATGAAGCTTTAGTTTGGTAGAAGGACATTTGCATTTCCAACACCAGACACATGGAACAAACTCCCTCTTCATCTGAGAAAAGCTTCATGCTTATAAGTGTTCATGTCCAGTCTTTTCTGCCACCTTAGAATGCCCTGTATTTGTGTTGCTCCAGAATACCCAACTCATGTTGCAGAACGATGCTCATGCTTCTTGTTTGCTGTGACCCCAATTTTTATGTTGGCTCATGCTTGTGCGCCAGTCAACATATTGCAGTAGTAGCAGATTTGGAGGCATGGTCACTTTGGGCGAATGAAGGGCAAGCAACAGTAGATGCATCCCTTATTCCCCAATAAGGCAGCATGCAGGCACCACACCAGCAACACATAATGTTGTGAGCACATCTAAGGAAAGGTACGCTGCAATGAGAGCCAAGCTCATCACGCAGTGGCACCTCCCAACATGCCCTTGCTGGTGAAGCACTTTCCTAACCTAAACATGGCTGCACTGAATGCCGTAGCCACTTCATTTGTTGATGGGAAGTCCACTCCCCTTTGGCATGATGCCCCCTCCCATTCTATGTGTGTGCTAAGGGGTTGCCCAATCCCCCTTGGCATCATGCGCCCCCAACAATCTTTCCATGCCAGCCAGGGCCCAATCCTGATGGCTCCAGTCCCCGCTAGTTTAATTTGCCAATGAGGGCCCTCCCCATCAGCATGTGTCACCAGCCCCAATGTGTGCTGTGTGTGTAAGGGGTGCCCAATCCCCTCAGCATCATGTGCACTCCCCCACCCACCCACTTCTGTGCCAACAGGGGCCCAATCCCTGTTGGCTGTGGTCCCCCTCCTCATTATGCAGGTGGTACACTGGGAGCCCACCCCAGTGTACCAACTAAACACCTGCAAAAAAAGAAAACTGACCCTCATCTTTTTTTTTTAACCTGTAAAAAAAGAAAACGGTCCCTTGCAGTCTCTCCTGCCCCCACCTCCAACCTGTGCCCACCCTCTGTCCCTGCCTTCCCACCCCCCTTCACCCCATACTTACCTCCGGAGTCCAGCTCGACGATCTTCGGTGGACTGGAAACACCTCTGCATTCTTCAAAGCTGACTGTGAACTGAAGAAATGCAGGTAAGCTGTATAATGCCATAAATAGGGGTTTTCAACTTTGGTGCATATCTCGGCCATTTTTTTGGAATTCTGGCACCAAATTTTCAACATGGAGTTATTGGGACCCCTCCTCATGAATTCAGTCACTGTCATGGTGTTATTCTGTCCCGAAAGGTGATTTCACCGTCACTGCGCAGAATCACCTTTCAGGACTGATTAAAAAACCACAAGTGCCACCATTCATGAGGGTGGCTCTCAAAAAGCCTATGTTGCAAATTTGGTGAAAAAAATCCAAAAAATGGCTGTTTTACGAGCATGCATTGCGCAGTTTCCATGCATGCTCGTAACTTCATGAATTTGTAATATTTTCACTCCAGATTTTCATAATTGGCATTTCACCACATCTCCTTATGAACAGTACAGCTGTCATTTTACATATCCTGGCCAAAATGTGTTTTCGCACCTGTGGCACCTGAATAGCATGGTCACTGTGTGAAATCAGTTTTCTGGACAGTTTGAGAAAATAACGGTGACACTGTTCATGAGCATAGGTCCTAAAATTTGTATGTTGAAAATTTGGTGATGAAAGTCCATAAAATGACTTGTTACAAGCGTGCATTGCACAGTTTTCACACACCCTTGTAATTTCGCAAATTTGAAATATTTTCATGCCAGATTTTCAACACTGGCATTTTTCCACACCTCCTTATGAACAGAACAGCTGTCATTTTTCAAATCCTGCCCAAAATGTGTTTTTGCACCTGTGGTGCACAATGACGAGGTCGCTGTGGGAAATCAACTTTTGGGACAGATTAATAAAATCACAGTGCCACTGTTCATGAGGGGAGGTCCCAAAATGCCTATGTTGAAAATGTGGTTAAAAAAATTCCCAAAAATAATTAGTTTATGGACGTGTTTTGCACAGTTTCTATGCATGCTCATGACTTCACCAATTTTTTATATTTTCACTCCAGATTTTCAACGTTTCCATTTTTTACACCTCCTCATGAACAATACAGTTGTCATTTTTCACATCCTGCCCAGAATGTGTTTTCATCCCTGTGTCACCAAATGGCATACCCACTGTGCAAGACCACCTTTTAGCTAATAAACTGATTGTGCCGCTCTTCATGAGATGGGGTCACAAAAAGCCTATGTTGAAAATTTGGAGTGAAAATACCAACATACGCCTATGACGTTAGAGTTTCCAACTGTAACACCCCACCCTGTAGAGACTGACAGGCATCAGGGGTGTGACTTGGGATCATTGGCTGTAATGCTTACACCATTCCACCCCAACCCCCACAATGCAGCCAGTAGCAGGCATCGAGGTGTGCCTTGCAGTGTTCAACCCTACAGTTCACCCCATTCTCCTATACTGCACCCATCTCAGCATATTTTCTTATGGAATGGGGTAAGTATAAGGCCCAAAGACCCCAAAGCACACCACAACACTTGTCAGTGTCTACAGGGTAGGGTGAGGTACAATGGCATTAGCATTATAGCTGACAAACCAAAGGCACACCCCGAATGCCTGTTAGTCTCTGCAGGGTGGGGGTGGGGTTGGCGTCGGTTCAGTACTTCACTGCCATTCCTATTCTGCATCTCTAACTCTTGCACTACCAATGCCAATACCAGCGAGACAACATTCGGCATTGACAAATGCTTGTTTAGCTTACTTTGATTACTGGTTTGCTGTACTTAGGTTTGCAGTTCATTTTTCCTGTGTTATTTTAGGTTGTATAAAAAAAACATTTCTGCTGGATTATGTTAACCTGTTGATTGCTGTCCTCCTTAGGATCAGCATAAAAATGAGATGCTATATTTCATGGGGTTATCCCAGTTGATTCAAATAAATAAATAAATAAAATACATATGCATACATAAATTTTGTGGTTCAGTATAAATAAATCCATGGAGTTTTCATTATTACTCTGAAGTACATTTCTGTATTATTTACTCTATTTATTGAAATCAGACTGATGTACAATGCTCTGATTGTTTTTTATTGATGCCAACGGTGAATGATGTTTTACTAAGCCCATGCATGCGTGCATTATGGCCTTGGCGAGTAAGTCCCACCTGACGTTTAAGCAAAAGTCTGTGTATCAAGTTACTGGCACTGAGTGCTATGTGAAATTCAAACTCTGCCAGTAAAATTTCTGTGAAAATCAGAATTTTACTTATGTGAAATATCATGAAAAATGGGAGAACATTTTCACAAAAACTTTTGCAAGATTTTGACTTGTATTGTGATTTTTTTTTTGTAAACTGCGGAATTTATTTTTGCATAACTGACAGTCTTCTTCTGCTCTCTATTAGGTAAGCAGAACACTGATGTAACTGGGACTAGGACTGGGAAGAGACACTGGTGAAACTCGGAGTAGACACTGGTGTAACTGGGATGAGATAACACAAAACTGGTGTGGTGAGACACTGGTGTGACCTGCAGCAGAGTTGAAGACACTGCCATAATTTGGAAGCAACACTGTTACAACTGGAAGGAGACACCACCATAACTCAGAGGAGACACTGCCATAAATGGAGAGACACTGGTTAAAGTGGGAAAAGACACTGCTGTAACTGGGAGGAGAGATGCTGATGGAACTGAAATATGAGAGGCACTATTATGGTTTGGAGAAGACACTGGTATAACTAGGAGCACATGAGTATAACAGGAAGATGATGCTGGTATGACTGGGAGAAGACACTGCTGAACTGGGAGGAGAAAATGTTATAATGGAGACTCTAGTATAATAGAAGGAGACACTGGTATAACTATGCAGAAACACTGCTGTAACCAAGACATTAGCATAGCTACTGTATATGTGGGTATAACTGAGAAGAGACACTGGTACACCTAACAGGAGACACAGACATAACTGAGACAGCGATATACCTGAGAGAAGACGATTCCATAATTGGGGAGGCACTGCTGTAACTGAAAGACATGGATGTAGCTGTGAGACACAGATGTAACTGAGATGCAAGTATAATTGTGAGGAGACACTGGTGTAAATGGGAGGTATAATTGGGAGGAGACACTGGTGTAAATGGGAGAATACACTTGTGTAACTGGTAGGAGACAGTGCTGTAACTGGGAGGTGGCACTGCTGTAACTGAGACACTGGTATAATGGGGAAGAAACACCACCATAACTGGGAGGAGATACTGCCCTAACTGGGAGGAGGTGCTGCTGTAATGGAGACACTGTCATACCTGGAGGGAAACAGTGCCATAAATAGGAAGAGATGTTGCCATAAATCAGAGGATAAGTTGCTACAGCAGAGGTCACTGTACAGCTCAGGCACTCCTTTCATGAAAAAATAAGTCTGATTGGTGACTTTATTCTTGGGTACAGCTTTCTGCAGGGTTTTCATGAAATGATTAGTGAAACAGATCCATGGTCCTCATCTTTGCAACAACGGCATTTAACTCTCTGTTAAAAGAATGATTCCAGGGTTACATTGAGAACGTGCTTAGGGCCTATTTAATGTTTGATTGCCTAAGCATTTGATGCTTCATGCTGGTAGTAGTGACTTTTGTGGTTGTGAATGACCTGGCCTGTTCCTTGACACTCCGAAAAATCCAGTAATAGCAAATAAAGAGGGTGCTGCTGAGAAGGAATTATGATTTACTTGATTGGCTGTAGAACTGGGAACAGTAATAAAACTGCCTCTCCTCTGTGTCATCCCATCCTAGAACCAAGCCTTCAGAACCAGGTATGCTGCTGCTTATATGTTGTCAATAAATTGTGTGTTTGCTTTAATGATGGCTTTGCATCCCTGTTTTCCCTACATGTGAGGCCGGCTTACTCCTGCGTACCTTTGACTTGCGTATCTGGAAAATTCCAACACTCTACTCTTCCTCCTCAGCTGCAAAAAAAAAATCCCACACAATGGACTTCCTGTTTGGTTGGTCTTCTTGTAAAAGGGATGCATAAGAGAAGGGTGACCTGGCTCATTATGTGGGTGCTACTGCTCACCCTGGTCCCTACCACCAGCATATCCCCTTTTACCTGCAATTTCCACTTCATACCCCTTTACTTTCTTTGCTGGGACCAGTGGGAGATTCAGGGCACAGAGGAAAAGTTTTCACTGGACCCTGGGGGGAATAACAATTAGGATCACTAGCAGAATCATCATCATCTCTCTGCTCACTCTGATAATGATGTCCATCTTGTCTGACACCACAGCCTTCCTATATCACCACTAACGCTTCTTCTCTGCAATGTGAGAAGGCAGTAAAGAGGACTGGGGAGATACTGGGATGTATAGGAAGAGGCATCACCAGTAGAAAGCAAGAAGTTGTTATCACTTTGTACAGACAGTTGGTGAGACCCCATCTGGAGTACTGAATGCAATTCTGGAGACCCCATCTCCACAAGGACATAGACAGGATGGAGGCAGTCCAAAGGAGGGCAACTAAAATGGTGCAGAGTCTGCACCAGAAGCCATACAAAGAGTGACTAAAGGAGCTTAATGTGTATAAACTAGAGAAAAGGGGGGGCATAATAAAAACTTTCAAGCACCTCAAGGGAATCAACTAAGTCCAGGAGGGTAGCATCTTTCAGAAAAAGAGATGTGCAAGAACAAGGGGACACAATTTGAAGATAGAGGGAGATGGCTCAGGGGCAATGTGAGGAAGTATTTTTTCATGGAGAGGGTGGTGGGCACATGGAACGGCCTTCCTGAGGAGGTTGTGGAGTCAAAAACAGTGGGAGAATTCAAGAATGCAAGGGACAGACAGAAGGCACTTCTGGTGGGGGTAGGAAGAAGTAGGCTGTTGGCTAACTAGGATCTGCAACTTATCCAATAGGTAGGAAAGTGGCAGACTGGGTGAGCAAATCGATCCTTATCTGCCATCAAAGTCTATGTTTCTATGTTTCTCAAACCTCACACTAGTGGGAGCTGCTGGTTCAGTCTCAGATTCTTTAACCTTTCCACCACCATCACTCTTAGTTGCTACAGCTGCAGCATTCATCTCAAGTTCTCTCAGGCATTAAGGTTTTCCTGGTATCACGGTCAGAGTCATGTCCACCAGCACCAGCACTCAACAACTCATGAGTCCTGTGACTTTAGCATTAGAGCTGACACATCCATGCAGAATAGCATGACACCCATCCACACTGGGCCTTGGGATTACTCAGTTTTAGTTCACCATATCCCACTTCATCAAAACGAACAATGTCAATGCTGACTGCTGCAGACCTCCTTGGACTATCCTGTGTGGGAAATTTGGCATGGCACCACCTTCATTCACAATCATTACTACTGCCTATGGCAAATGAATCAAAGTCCACACTTTACCATGTTCATAAGTCTCTCCAGTGCTCCAACTTTCTCTGTTACCAATCATCATGCAAAACATAAACAATTCTCAAAAATTAAGAGAGAGTATGTGTTTGCACTTAAACACTATATAAAAGCATACGTGTGTTCCCAAAACAATTGAAAGGGTAAGAAAAATAACTACTTAGAAAGCCCATTCAGTTCTCTGTCTGACTCACAAAGTAAAGCAAATAAAGCAGTATATCAGCCTCCATCAGCAAACACACACACACACACACAGTAGAACTAGAGCAGTAGGAGGAGCAGTAGAGAGCTGGTTGCTATAGAAAATAACCCTTTGACTCTTCCATTCCCACCAAGAAGAAAGCTACGAGCTGACTACATTATTTGAGGAATTTTGGAGGTGGCAAAAGTTGTGAATTCTGCTTTTGCAGAACTTTCACGAAAATTCAGAAATTTAGTGGAATTTTCTGAACTTCTGCCATTGGTAAGATCGGAATCTTCCAAGTGTATTTGGTTGATAATCACCCTGTTCCATGGGATTTTTTGGCTGAACTGTGGAATAATACAAATGAGTTGTGGAATAACAGTTCTGAGGAATTATTTTTCTGCAGTTTAATGAACTATTCCTCAGTACATATAATTATTCTGCAGTTCAGGGATCAGTACTGCAGACTTTTTTCTCCACAGTTTAATACAATAATCTGCAATTTATATATTTATTCCACTGTTCTAAGTTGGAATTTCCATGAAATATGCTAATTTAATTTCCGCACTTTTGCGGAAGCAAAAATCTGACTTTTGCGGAAACTCTGCCTGCGGAAGTTTTTTTCACACACCTCTAGAAATAATGTTTTGTGGAAATCAAGAGTGAACAGCAGAATATTGTACAGTGAAATTTATTTTAATTATATTCCACAGTCTGTGCCACAAATTCTGCAGTTCGAGTAAATAGTCTGTCAAAACCAACAATATTTTGAGGAATATCAAAGACTTTGTCAACGTCCGTATTTCATGAAATTCATTGAAAAATGCAGAATCCACAAATATTGTGGAAGTGGAATCTATAGATTTTGCCTATCACTACTGGCAGTGCTGGGTGATACAACTTTGGAACTCTGCAATGTTTTTCAAATCAGCATTAATAATAATATGGGATGTGAGCTGCAGTATATTTGCAGTCTTGTCTAAATTGGTTTAAAACAGACACAAACACATTCTTGTCTGACTTATATCAGGGAATTAAGGCAATAGTATAACTGTCTCCTAATGACCACACTTATTAGGTGTCAGTTTATTCTGGCGCATATGGATATAGCAATGCTAATGTGCTCTTTTCCATGGCTGCCTCTTGCCGATGTATAAAACTCATGAAGTATGCTCTTCATGTTATCAGGTGAGACTGGATTTAAATCAATTATGATTTCTTTATATAGCAGTCAGTAAATACACTAATTGCCCACAATGCAACCCATGTTTTTTTTTATATATATTTTTCATTTCCAATCCATCCAGTTAACAGGTAGATAAGCTATGGTGATGTATCTACTTACACTTTTATTGTTTTCTCCCCTTTTAACTTTCGTTCTTGGTGGTTGCTCATTGCAAAAAAAATCTTCTAACTCACAAGCTTGATATCTAAAAACCAAATGGGCTACCATTTATAGGTAGACCATCACTTTTGCAGAGAATTTTCCTTTGCTGGAATTTCTATTCAGAATGTTTTTATAGATACTCTTGGCAGATAATGGCCTTGTGGCCCATCCTATCAGCCCTGAAACCTGCCTGGTATTAGGAATTCTCCCTCACGGACATCCCCCCTCTCTTTCTCTTGTGGGCTGAAATAGTGTATTAATTTTGTTTATGAAATAAGGTTTACATCACTGAGGTTATGAAATATAATTTGGCTCCTCAAGGGTGGGTGCTGTTACATTATTGCATGGTCATGTGACTGCTTTAGACCAATTAAGTTTCTTAGATTTTAATTCCCATTTTATAATCTACATTAAAATTCCCTCAAGTAATTTTCTGTGTAGTTGTTGGGGTATCAAGAAACATGTAAAACATATTTTAATGCTGAAACATGGAAATTAGAAAGGGTGATACTTGACTATTAACATTTAGTGATTTTGAACATGTCAACTGTGTATCAATTTTTCTTTTTAGCTCAAGAGCAACAGAGGTAATGACTGCCTGGTTATTCTGTGCCTCAAGAAGACCTTTTCATCTCTAAATTGCAATACCTCCAATACCCTGCTAGTACTAGAGCTCAACATGCCAAAGCACAATCCTTGATATGCAAACATTTAGAAGATTGTTTGTGTTTCAACTTGGTTTCAGAGACTAGATTCATTGGTTGCTACCCATATATAGTGCAATAGACCTAGTCCAACTGTAAGCAGAAAACATATGTTAACGTACTGTAGGTAAAACGCAAACCCATTGAAAGCAACAAATGATTTAACTGATATTTGAATGGTATTGCATTGTATGAAAAAGGTCTGCTTTATAAAATGGAGCTAAGACTAAGTCAGTTTTCTAATATGTCAGTGCAATTGACATACAGATCATAAGCAAGTGCATATAGAATACTTTCATTAGTCCTGGAATTTACTATTACAATATACTTGTTTTCTCCTTGTACATTTCATTTCAGCAGAGGCAAAAGGCTTAATAAATAATTCACATTTTAGAAAACAATGTTGCACTAGTTAGGGCTGCAGCCCAATGATGAAAATCTCTATGTCTATTTGGACCTGCTAAGACAGAAATCATAATTTTAATTATTGTTTTCAGTTAAGACTGGCCAATCTCTATCAAGATAAATAATAACATATTGTAATAAATATAGAATACCAGAATTTTACACATACCCTAGGTATGGGATGCTACATAAACCATAAGAGCGAAGCTTGAGGGGTTTATAAAAACATCCCACTTTGAGGGAATGTGTGAAATTCTAGTTACACCCACCCACCCATGTTTTATTTTACTTAATTACTGGTCCTCATTTTTTATTTAACTGTGATGGAGGGAGGAGCAGTTGCTGGCACTTCTGAGGTCAGCCGGGGTCCTCCTGGGACTTCCTTTCTCTGCTCAGATGTTCTCTCTCTCTTTCTCTCTCTCTCTATACTTTTCACTGCTGCAGCTCCACTCTCACTATCCCCTTCTCACTACCATGGCTCCATCACGCTGCCACCAAGGGACCAGACTTAACTTTGTAAAAAAAGAAATGGGACAAACAGAGCCCACACCATGGCCACCGACTCATGCCGATACCGACCAGAGCCACCACTTCCAACCACCAACACTGCTGTCACTAGAAGCCTGCAAGGACAGAGTCTCTGACCAAAGGAGATCTGGGACACAGACAAACTGATGGGATGGATGACTTCAATACCAGGTAAGCCATAATGTCCCCAGTCATTCTCTTCCAGCTGCTGACTCTCCTCACAGCTGCACACTGACTACTAAGTACAGTTTGCCTACACTTTCTATGCAATGAGCTTGATTGACAGGCACTGATTACAGCTGCCTAGTTATAATGCAAAATATCAACTGGGCGGGTGTAACATGATTTAAAAATCTGGTTATTCAGACATAAAAAATGAGGACCAGTAGTTAAACACATTTTACACATACTACACAAGAATAAATTACAGTTCCAAGAGGTGAGGAGTCTTTGTGAAGTTATCTATTGAAAACAAGTTGACTATGACTATGACACTTACAATGAAAAGAGTCAAGTTCTAGCACAGTCAAATGAACAGCATAGTCAAATGAACATAATATTAATGTTTGTTGTGATTACTGTATCCATTGATCTTCATTGGGGGTATCTCAGTCATCAGGTCACACATATGGAACTTCACTGTTGGTGAAGTAGGATCCAAATGGAAGATTTTTAGCAATACCACTGGAGCCTCCCACACTGACATCATCTGCCAGTGTCACCAACCCTATAAAGTCATGAGCAGCCCCGTTCCCTACTCAGTTCTTTCCCATTATTGACTCTGTTCACATGGGTCTCTGCAGATGGTCCAACGCAGTTTTGGGCCATTTTTGCCTACAGTTTTATTTTATTTAGTTTTTCTGAATCTCTTTTTATAAGAGATTCCTCTACCTTGTTTATATTAAGAGTTAGTCCTTCTACTTCACTCTTCCATCACTATGGAAAGAAGATTGCCTCTTCAGACGAACATTCTCTCTGTGTCTGCTGTCTTGGGACTGACCATGACGTCTCAGATTGTGAGCTCTCCCATAACTTCAACCAAACCACCCTCAAGTGATGAAAAATGGCTTTCAAAAAATTCCTGATAAAACAACAGGTAGCCAGTTCTGGGCAGGGGTCCCTCCTTCCCAGTCACCAGCAGGTTCATTGAGCTCCCAGGCCACTAAGGCCCTAGTCAAGTCCTTGGGAAAGAGTCATAAAAAAGACCAAGATCAGGATTGTTCCACCAGATGGTGCTCCCACTCCCTGATGGCTTCTTCCTCTTCCTCCTGGGGTACTCTGTCGGCTACAGCTGCACTGATGCCTGTCATTCTCCAAGTCTCTGTTCCTAACAGACCTTTACCAACAGTGCCACCACCCACATTGCAGAGCAGACGGTCATTGACCATTGGGTCAGCGGGTCCCCAGCTCATCGATGCCAGGATCATCAACAACAGCCCTCCCACTGAGGCCTGATGCTTCTCCAGGTCCTCAGGCTTTGGGCTCTTCAGGCCAACAGGGCCCAACAGATGGGTCATCGCACCCTGTGCCATTGACCCCTCCTCCATTGATGCAGCAGTCTACTGTCATCATCCTCAATGATATTTTGATCAAGATTACTTTGGTCTTGGTCCATCAGCTGGGCACTTATAAGCCTGGGTCCCATGCACCGTTGATGGTCCCATCATCACTGATGCCACTTTGGCCTCTATAGGCTGTTCCCTGTGGGCTGTCATCGGTCCCTTGTTCATTGGACCACAAGTTGGAGCAAGTCAGCAACAAGGAGGAGTACCATCCTGACCTCATTTTACCTGAGTAAGAGGAAGAAGAGGAAGAACCTCTTTCTTCTGACAGGACCACTACCTTTTCAGTTAGAGAGGTCTCCATCAAACATACTCCCAGATCTCCTCCAGAGCTGGAGGATCCTACTTTTTTAATATTATGAAGCAGCTGTCCACAGCAATGGGCTTTCATACAAAAGTGGAAGATGCCACCAGAAGGGAGCTGGTGTATTTTCTGGAAATCCCAGAATCTCCTCCCAGGATCATTCCTCTTATCCTTCCAGCCCTGAGGAATGCCACTACTACAGTCTGGTACAGATCTGATATGGTTCTGGCCATGCCGTGCAGGGCAGAAAAGTTATATCATGCCCCACAGGGCCTTCCACACTATGCTGCCTTACCTGAAACTGATTCTGTCATTATAAAGGAAGCCCATAACAGGTCAAAGGTGCCTCCCACATTGCTCCAAGAAACAGGAGGTTCTCAAGTGTTTACAGAGTGCAGAGGATATCAGCAAGCACATCCTTAGGGCCCTCTATGATATTTTGGATACTGGAGCCAGGGCTGCTACCACAGGCATTTGCCTTAGTAGGCACTCCTAGCTGAGGATCTCAGGATTTCTGGCCAATGTCCAGTAAAAGGTGCTTAATGCATCTTTCAATGGCTCTAAACTATTTCAGACAGATGTTCAGGACATCATAAATGAGCTACAAGCATCTGGCAGGGCTATCAAGTCTGTCCACTCATTCTACCATACTCAGCCTAAAAGCAAACAGTGCCCTCCCCTATCTCAAGGTGTCCCACAAATCTGGAGCTGTCTCCCAGCCCCAGAACAAGAGAAAGGCCTCCTTTGTCTTGCCTACCTCTCCTCCTCCTCCTCTGGTGCCACAGAAAAGCCCCCTGGGGTGACAGATCACCCCCAATGGCTGGATCCACCTCTGCTTGACTCCTTGCTCCAGTCCCCAATCAACAGGTGGTGATCGGAGGTTGGGTCTCCCTCCATCTCGATCAGTGGAGAGTCATCACTTCAGATGCCTGGATTCTTCAGATTATAGAGAGGGGTCACACTCTGGAACTCATAGAGCTGCCCCCAGAGACTACTCCAGTACCTTTCACCTACACTCCGGCCCACCTATCCATCCCCTGGGAGCAGGTACAGTTCCAGGCACCAAGGAACTGGGGATTTTATTCTAGGTGGTTCCTGGTCCCCAAAAGAACCAGAGATCTGAGGCCCATATTAGATCTCAGTGACCTCAATCTGTATGCCCAGTATAAAACATTCCGAATGGTAGCACTGTCAGGCCTGATGCCACAACTCAGTCAGGGTGACTGGCTGTGCTCTCTGGACATGCAGGATGCTTGCCAGCATACTCAGTGTTTCCACTGCACAGGAGATTCCTCCAGTTTCTTTTTCAGGGTGAGCACTATCAATTCAAAATATTGGCCTTTGGCTTGTCCTCTATGCTGTGAGTCTTTACCAAGTGCTTAGCAGCAGTGCCTGCAGCTCTAAGAAGGGAGGGACTGTATGTTTTCCCCTATATGGATGACTGGCTACTAAAGGCCCCATCAAGAGAGCAGCTCCTTTGAACTATGGAAAGAACCCTCCAGCTGTCTCTCTCCCTAGGCATTATGGTCAACCTGCCCAAGTCTGTCCTGATCCCATTCAACAGGCTGCAATATATAGGGGTGGTTCTTTACTTGACACAAGGCAAAGCCTTCCTGCCTCAAAACAGGGTGGAGTACCTCATTGCCCAGGCTAAGGAGATCACCTAGAGCTGTTATATCCCTATGAGGGTATACCTGAGGCTATTGGACCTGATGGCTGTGGCCATTCCCATGGTTCCCTTGGACAGGCTGCAAATGCAAGTCCTCCAGTGTACACTCAGGGAGCAATAGGACCAGTGCATGGATGATTTAGATCAGTTAGTGCTGGTCTCCTCCCCAGTCTGCAAGGAGCTCTGGTGGTGAACAGACCCACAGAACCTGTTACAAGGGGTTCCATTTCAAATCTCCTTCCCCAAGCAAATCCTCACCACGGATGCTTCTGGATTGGGCTGGAGAGCGCATCTGGGTCCCTTTCATACTCAAGGGACATGGTCCCAGTTTGAACTGTCCCTGTTCAATGTACTGGAGATGCAGGCAGTCCTGTATAAAATGCAGGCCTTCCAGAACCATCTCCTCCCTGGTCAGCTGTTGATCCAGTCCAACAATCTCAGTGTTGTCTACTATATCAACAAGCAGGGGGATGCATTCATATCTCCTATACAGGGAGGCCATAAGAGCATGGTACTGGGCTTTGGACCACAGTCTGGTTCTCCTGGCAGTCCATGTCCTAGACATGCTAGACACCCTGGCAGACAGCCTCATTCAGATGCAGTCCAGCATGCACAAATGGGAGCTTCTCTAATCCATCACAGAAGATCTGTTCGACAAATGGGGTAATCCAGAACTGGACCTTTTTGCGTCCTCACTCAATGCAAAACTATCCAGTGTCTGCCCATTAGACCCAGGGCCTGGAGTTTTCTGGCAAGACGCATTGTCTCACTCCTGGAGTGGGAGGTTGCTTTACACCTTCCCTCCCTTTCCTCTGATTCAGAGTGTGCTAATCAAGCTGCAGATGGAGGGGGCCAGCATGATCCTGGTCACACCCTTCTGGCTATGGCAGATATGGTTTCCATTACTGCAACAGTTAGCGGAGGAGCCTCAGGTCCCTCTGCCCCTCTGCAGGGATCTGCTGATGCAGGCTCAGGGGACCCTTGTTCATTCCAACCTCAAGTCCCTTTGTCTGCATTTCTGGCTCCTGAGGACAAAGTCACTGCCCGATTTGGGGTATTTCAGAAAGTGACGGGTGTCCTTGTGGCCGCTCAGAAACCTTCCAATAGAGCCACTTATACCATGAAGTGGAAGAAGTTTGCCATTTGGGCTGCCAAACATCATCTGGATCCTTTTACCTGTCCAGTGAGCCAGATTCTGGACTCCTTGATTTCACTGTCAGACTCAGGTCTTCAGTATTCTTCCCTCAAGGTGCACCTTTCGGCTATTCTGGCCTTTCACAAGCCCATGAACAGTTGCACCATGGCTCAGTTGGATGTGTCCTGTACATTTCTTAGGGGCATCCTGCATCTGAAACCTCCAATCCATTTCCTTGTCCCAGCTTTGGATTTGAATTTTGTTTTGGAGAAGTTGACCCTGTCTCCATTTGAGCCAGTCATGACTTGTGAGTTATGCTTTCTTTCTTGGAAGGTGTTATTTTTGGTTGCTGTTACTTCTGCTTGAAGGATTTCCTAGCTTCAGGCCCTCTGGTGTGAGGAGATTTATTTGATTTTTCACAGACAGGGTGTCTCTGTGCACAAATCCTAAGTTTCTCCCTAAGGTGGTGTCTGAAATATTATCTGTTCTGAACTAAGGAATGCAAAGAGTCAAAGCAGCTTTTTGTTTCTTTTGCCACTGGTAGAGAGGGTGTTCAGGTTTCTAAACAATTTTTGTCCAGTTGGTTGGCTCATTGTATTGTGTTCTGCTACAACAAGCATAGCAAAGAGTTGCCAGGTGCGGTGAAAGTCCATTGCACAAGGGGCATGGCTACCTCTGTAACTTGTTTCAAAGGGGTCTGAGCTTCTGACATGTGTGCTGCTGCCACCTGGAGTACCATCCATACCTTCACCAAGCACTACAGTCTGGACATTGCCTCTAGAACCCGTGTGGGTTTTGGCAGAGCTGTTCTGCAGGACCTCCTGTCTTAAGTTTTGGGATGGCCTTCCATCCAGACTGTCATAGTGTATCTGTAACTACTTGGGACTCATTCCATACTGTATGTGTGACCTGATGACTGAGATGCCCCCAATGAAGGTAGAACAGTTAGTTAAGAACTTACCTTAACAGTAGATCTTCGAGGGGATATCAGTATCAGGTCTGCCTTCCCTCCCATCACCCCCCTTTTTCTTTCAGGGTTCTCCTGTGAGAACTGGTGTTCTGGTGTTTCCAGACTTTTATTTTTGCCTGGGCACCTCTTTCTCTCTCCTCAGTTCCCCATGGCTGGAGCTTGTCTCCCTTAGTCTCCATGAGAAAGAACTAAGGAGGATGTGGGGCCACTCATGCATTTATGGGGTTGATGATGTTGGCAGATGATATCACTGTGGGCGGCCCAAGTGGTACTGCTGAAAATCTTCCATATGGATCCTGCTTCACTGACGGCGAAGTTCCATATGTGTGAAGTGATGGCTGAGATCCCCTCTAAGATTTACTGTTTCGGTGAGTTCTTACATAACCGTTCTTTTGACATACTGTAATGTAATATGTTTCCCCTACATCCTGTAAGTCAAACCCAACACCGAGCATTCACAGTATTAGCACCAAGATTATGGAACTCTGTCTCTAGGTTCCCCCATTTTGCTGCTTTGATAGAAATTGTATGCAAATAAACTGAAATATGGATTGTTGTCCAAGTGTTTGTGGGAGACTGATTGGACAAGAGCTATAAAATATGCCATGTGCTATGTAATTATTTTGACTATTATACTGACCCAAGTTGAATTGTGTAATTGTTTCTATTTTGTATTTGCTTGTGAAGCATTTTGAGACCAGGAAAGGTACTGCATATTGAAAATTCCATCTGTCTAACATCAGAATGTACCAGGGCCATTCACACTATTCTAGGTTAGGCAAAAGCAGAAATTAACAGCAGCTAAACTTAAATTAAACAGGCAAAATAAGTTTAGAGATTCAAACAGGCACAGCTGCTAAATTACACAGGCAAAGTAAGTTTAGGGATTCAAACACAGTTGCTAAAGCAGCCACAAGCTGCCTGAGTGAAGTAAAAAAGTCATGGCTCAGTCCAGGTTAAGCCTTTAAGTTACGGTATTACACAGAGACTTGGCAAAATAAGCTGGATTCAAGAGGCAGTTCTAGCAAAAATGATTATATAATCAAATTCAGAAAATACATACTGGGTTTAGCTTAGAAACATTTAAAACACCACAGGCCCTAAAAATTCTTTAAAATGTTGCTGACCCCTATTTTCTGAACAGCTATTATGGAGCACAAAGTAATGCAGAAAATTCTCAGCAAGCAGTGGAGTCTTAGTGGTAACAGAGTGGGTTTAGTGCTGCCAAGTGTCCCAGCATTTGGCTAGGGCAGAGAAGCCCCTGGGGACTGGGATGAGAGAGCTAGGGGCTGGTACCTCAGTGTGTGTGCTAGATAGTAAGCTTGACTTCTCTGCTCATGTTGATACCATCCATGGCAAGCTCTTCCCTAAACTCGGTGTCTTGTACTGCAACAAAAGCTGTTTGTCTCTGCAGGTCCACCAGGAGCTTGTTACCAAAATGATGTTCACGGTCCTTGAATAAGTGGATGTAGTCTATGGCACCACCCCCTCCACTTTCCTTGCCAGACTGGATGCCCTCTATAATGCCTTCTGCTGCTTTGCTACCAAATTCCCTTCTAGTACTCACCACTGCTCCCTCTACTCCTCCCTATCCATCCTCTTCTTACCCTCATGTTGCAAGTCTCACTGCACCTTCTTCATATCTAAATACTGATTTAAGTCTCTTCCCTCATACCATTCCTCACTCCTGTCTCCCAACCCCCTGCCTCATGCACCCTCCAACTCCAAGGGTCATCACACAGTCCCCATTCCACATCCCCGCTAATCTGCTGGGCAGTAAGCCTTCTCCTATAACCTTCCCACAATCTGGAACTTACTCTCCTCCTTCCTTCACTTCTACACCACCCCTGGATTCCTCAGGCACTTTCTGAAACTCCTCCCCACTCCTCTCCCATCTGCTTCTGTCACACTCCCTCTTCCTGACACTTCCCTTCTTTGGAGTCCATTCTGTCCATGTGTTGGGCCTCTTCCTGGGTTCCCATTCAGCATGTAGCCAGGCTCCCATTCTCTCCACCTCTGCACTACCATTCTTTCCCTGTTCAGGTTTCTCTGTTGGTACATTATTGCTGCTGACTGTGCCTTGCTGCTTTATTTTGCACTTGTAATTGTGTCACTATTATACTTTGACTGCACTGTATTTTGTACTGAGTATTGTAACTGTGAAATGTCCTATTGTATCTCCTGTTCCCTTATTCCTGTACCATGCCTGGAAATGGTCCTTGGCTCACTGTGCTTAGGGTCACCAATTTTCAAATAAGTATATAAATAAATAGATCTTAATGATACAGTCCTTCTGTGTTTCTACATATCAGTACATGCAGATATAATATGTTGTTAAAAATGACAGGACTTCAGAAATGTAGCTAAACCACTTTATGTTTTTTATATCAATATAAACTTTGTTTTTATGTTGATATATGGTGTCTGTAGTAGAATCTTATTATTATATCTATTTAGCTGACTCCAAGCTTTCATGTAAAAAAATTAAGGACCTAGCTCTAACAGTTTGAAAGTTATAACTTTTTTATAAAAATTAGCTTTTGAAAGGTCTAACGTTGAAACTGTTGGGGTTAGAAACTTAATTTATTTTTTAAATAAAAGTTTGGAGTCTAGCCGTTAAGAATTAGCTCAGATGATACATGTTTATGTGTTGATACTATACTATGGCCTGGATATTCAAAGCAGTTGCACATGGCGGAACTGAGTTGTGCTGGTGCAAGCAAGGAACTATATTCAGTGGAAGCCAGTGCACAGCGCAAATCCCATTGCACCAGTGTGCAACTATAATGAATGCAGGTGCAAGTGCAGCGGGCGTGCCCATGAATATGCAGCACAGTGTGATATTCAACCGTGAAACCATGGTACAAGTACGGAGCAAATCAGAGATGCACCGAGCAGACTTGTTCCTATAAATACAGGGCACAAGCACACAGAAAGCACTTGTGTCAGGTGCGAGGGAGTGAGAGAGAGAGAGAGAGAGAGAGAGAGAGAGAGAGAAAAGAAAGAAAGACAGACAGAAAGACAGACAAAGAGAGATTCAGAGTGAGAGACAGACAGACAGACCGAGGCAGACACAGAGGGAGAGGGACAGAGGTGGCAATGGAGAGGGAGACAGGGGCAGAGAGAGTGAGAGACACAGGCAGACACACTGCCAGGCAGTGCACCAGATGGCACACAGCCTGCAGCAGCCAACCACCCAGGGAGATATTGGACATCAGGGGCCACGAATAGTGTGCCCTTCATGATGGAGGCTATAATGAGGGGTGTGAGGGGGCATGAGGAACAGAGACGTGGCCAAGGAAGGGCCTGTCGGTGGTATGCCTGACACAGGTGGTACCGTGCCCGCATCACCTTCAAGAACTACAGTGACACAAGATAGTGGGCCGGTACCACCTGAACAGGCCATTCTGAGGCGTGAGCTGTGCAGTGAGGAGATGCAGGCACCTACCAGACAGAGCCATGCCATGTCCATGGAGAGGAAGGTGACAGCCATCATGTGCCTGCTCACCACAGGCACCTTCCAGAGACCAACAGGGGACACCACAGGAATAACCCAGTCAGCCACATCCCGCCGCCTCACACAGTTCCTCAACACCCCATTGCCATATGCTTCGGAATACATTCATTTCCCCAGCACACAGGATGAGCGTACAGCAACCATGCAGGAATTCCACAGGGTAGCACGTATGCCTGGTATGATTGTGGCCATTGACTGCACCCAGGTGGGCATCTGCATGCCACCTGGCCCCGAGGATGGGGTGTACATCAATAGAAAAGGGAGTCTGAGCGTCAACTGTCAGGTGGTGTGCGATGCCACGGGGTGCATAACCAATGTCTGCACCACACACCCTGGGAGTGCACATGATGCATTCATCTGGCACAGCTCTGTGCTGTGCCACAGGTTCGAATGTGGGGACATCCCCATGGGCCACCTAGTGGGTGAGTATAGCATGGGCAAGGGGTGACAGGCAGAGCAGGCCATGGGATGGGGAGGGCAGGGTGGGCATGTTGGCATGGGCACCAGAGACTGGCAAGAAGAACAGCAAAGGATGGCAGAGGGCTAACCATGTCATTATCCATACAGGAGACAGCACCTATCCACTAAGGCCCTGGCTGCTCACCCCCTACAGGCGCCTGTCATCCCCAGCAGAGTAATGCTACAACGAGGCACATGCCAGCATGCACAACATCATTTAGCGTGTATTTGACATGCTGAAGGCATGGTTCCATTGTCTAGACAGGTCTGGTGGTTCCATACAGTACAGCCCCTCAAAAGCCTGTGGCCTATTCCTGGCCTGCTGCATACTGCACAACATGGCCATTGACCATGGGATAGCTTTCAAGGCTGATGAGAGTGACAGTAGTGATGATAACAGAGGCAATGGGCTGGATGGTGGTGGACAGCCCCCCCCGGGCAGAGGGATCCCCAGCTGCAATGGAGGGCACACCAACACCAGGACACCTTCACAGGAGCACTATGGTGCATGCAGGTAGGTGGCACGAAAACCCATGCATGGGCCACACACACATGTAGGGGCATGCATGGCAATGAGCATGCACACACAGAGGTGTGGTGCAGGGGTAAGGGAATCGGTGGCACACACCAACACACAACCACACACAGCAACACACATCCGCACCCATGTACCCACACACCCAGGCGTTGGCATGTGGCGGGGATCAGATGCATTGTACCAGTGCACAGGTGCAACCAGTGCTGAACTGCCCTCATCACACCCATGCCACATGGTCAAGTGGCCGGGCAAACATGCACACATGCAGCATGCGTCGTGACACACAGGTGCCACACCTATCCCCTTCCCTTGCTTTCCTACCCTCTCCCACACCCTTGTTTTGTACATAGTTCAGTTCTTCAATATATCTGTCTTTTGACATACTTGCCTATGTCTGTGTCTGCTTTGCAGGTGGCATGAGGAGCCATGCTGCAGTGGCCCAGTGCCTGTCCATGTGGCGTGCATGTGTCGGGGTGTGTGTTGTGCTTCTGTGGTTCACTGCTGTATGCTGCAGTATGTCTCACTGTGGTGGTGTCCCTCCCCTCAGTCAGTGGCTGTGTCTTAGGGTGCCCATGGGGCTGCTGTCAGGGGTGTGTGGCGGGTGTGTGTGCTCGGCTGTGTGGTCCTGGGTGTGGCCTGCTTTGGTCTGGGTGTGTAGGGGGTGCACAGCCTGCAGCCTGTGGGGGGCCCCCTTGGTAGCCCTCCATTGGCCATTGGCACCTCCTGTTGCCTACTATCTATGCCACTGTTGTGTTCTGGGGTGGGGGTCTGGAGCCTGTGTTCAACCAGCTGTGCCCAACTGGTGGTGGCCTCCTGTGGCCTGTCACTGTGCATCTCTGGCTCTGTCCCTGGGTCACTTCTCTGTGCCATGCCCCCTCTGTTGCTCTGCTGCTCTGCTCCCATGGTTGTGCTGGGGCATCTCTTTCTGCACCATGGCGCAACTGTGTTTGCACCATAGCGCACCTCTGGTTGAGCCATGGCGCAACTGTACCATATTCAGCCGGGTTGTGCTGGTGCAGTACAGCCAGTGTAACCTCTGAATATGGCTCCTGTTGCACCACGGCACATCAAATTTGCACTGCGCCAGGCTTGAGCCGGCCTTTGGCATATTTCTGAAAATCTGGGCCAAAATGTGTTGATACTACTTGAACCTGCTTTATCAGTATATTACCAATACATTGTTTTTGTACTTGTAACACAGCCAAAAAACTGTAAATATGTACTGTCGATACTATTTTTTTCTAACAATAGACTGATTTGATACTATTTTTTGTATCAATTCATGAAATTACATAACAGTTTTTAAAACATTTATTAACATCTTTTTTTTTTCAAATTTTTCTGAATGTTGACATTACTACACAGTTTTCATATTATTTTTCATTCATGGATTGTCCTTAATTTCACTGCAATTATTTCAGTCTCCCCCAAGCAGTAACAAATCTTCCTCACGTTTGCACATAAAACATCAGAACATAATAACATGACCAATGGCTAGTTACTGCTAGCGTCAGATTCTCCAAAGCTTTTGGCATGAATCACACAGGTCATGTTCACTGCCACTAAACATACTGTCCTACTATGCAGGAGACCCAGGTTGAGAAGTGAATTTAGGTCACTCTACATTCTGTAGTTTAGTAATCTAATCTGTGTCAGAGGTGACATGCTCAGTCCCTAGGTATGGGAGGGGAAAGTGGGGACTTGGCACTTAAGCTACATAGTAAATGAACACTCTTTTTCAAGGGGATTCTAGAGTGACACTGACATTGACTGAAGACAACAGATGTTACAGCTAACAGGCTTACAATAACATACAAGTATGCTGGGAATCTTCTTGGTCTGTGCTGTTCAGTGCTGCCAAGAATACACATCCTCTTTAATCTACTGAATGCAAGGTTCCCAGATCTACAAGGATTCTTGTATTGTACAGGGATTTGGAGCTATCTACAGGGAAATAGTTCCCATAGACTTGCATTGATTATATAGGAAAACAGAGCAATGAAGACTCATTATAACATGGGGTCAAGAGGAGCGCTCACCTAATCGAAGCAAGACCACTAGCTGACTGTGCACTAATGCAACATAAATGCACAGTTGCTTGCAGCTCGGATCCCTCCTCATAGCCCACTATAGCAGTACCAAACAGCAGCCATTGTTCTACAGAACGGAGCATGACAGCACTGCCATGGAGGTTAATTTCTCCCTGCTTGGCCACCTCACAGTAAATCAGTAGCTGAATGTGCACTTTTCAGATGGTCAAGTGCTGAGAAAGACAAGTAAAACCCAAAGCAAATCAAGTGGGTCCGAGTGGCATACTGGTCATGACGCTACGGGGGAGCCATCACTAAAGAGTACTGAGAGGCAGAGCACCACAAAAGAGCCAGAGGGCAGCAGTAGGTATGCACAGCTATGTGCTGCAGAGGTGGATGCTCTCGAAAGGCATAGGACAAGCTCAACATGCAAAAGAGCACCCATGAGTTATCAACGTCCTAAACGACTACCTGGCAAGTCGCAACACGGACATCAACTATAAAGATATTTCCATTGTTACATGAGGTCCCTACACCCTAATTGGTACCCTCAGAGGTACACCATAGACAGCTAGTGTAACCCCCCTGCAAATGGGGGTTCCCAAAAGACTTCCAGGAGCTTGCTTGAATGCTCCAAGCCTGAATGGTGTTTGGCATTTAAGCCATTTATCAGTGAGTGTTTTTAGAGCCTCTGGTACTGTCTCTTTAAGAGCTGTCTGCTTGCAGACATAATTAGTTTATATGGGGGGACTGTGTGCTTCTCTGTTTGAGTACCACTCGAGCTGCTGCCAGTTCACTCCATTTTTGCAGTCACTAGGAGTGCAAAGGGAACCTATCTGAAAGATGTAACTGTTTGCCAGAAATCATTTACAGTAATAATGAAATTACAGTTTATCTAACCTACTTTCTTTGCAGTCAGAACTGTGTCTGCCTAGTTCCCCATTCTGGTTTTGAACTGCTGAACTGGACCAATCACTGTGGGGTAAGCTAGCTCTAAAATGGTGCCTTGGACGAATCAGAACTTGGACTCATAATCTGAGCCAGCCACAAGAGGATTGTATGGGCAGTGACTCTGGGAGATGTAGTTTAGACTTGCACCTTTTGGACCAACAGCAGCAGTCTATTGTGAGTGACAGCCAATCCAGTCAAGAACTGGGAGGAACTCAAAGGAAGTGCCGGTTTTGTCTGTTGGAGTTTCAGTTTTTAGCTTTGGCGGTGAAGGGAAAGAAACCCTGTGCTCCTTCAGTACACAGTTTCAGTCAAATAACGTGTATAGGCCCAGAGTTCGGTCTGCAGCTTGTGTAACTGCTTGTTAGGACTGAATCTGTCCTGTGAAAAGAATCAAAGGATCTCTGAAGAGTAGAAACCAGGCTCACCTTGTAGAAGACTGAAGAAATTGTTGAATGCACTCGGTCTGTCAGGAACTGAATCTGCTGTGTGTTCTCCCGGTATTGTGCAGTAATTGCGATCGGGATAGAGAAGCAGCCTGCCTGGTATAGTACTTTTTTTTTTACCATATAAATGTGTGAAGAGTCTCGTGGAGCTCAAAAGTAGCCCTGCTGACATTGAAGGACCCTATCTTGTTTGGAGGTCGTGAGTACTAATAGGGTCGCTCCCTGTTGAATTGCCACATTAAATCCAAATGGAATTACTGTACTGCTGACTGTTTAATTTTCCTTTCTCTGTGTGAAAGGGCCCCTACCAGCTGCCACGGTTTGGACTAGCCACTAGGGCTTGGGTACCCAGGACAGTAACTGGTAGGGATAGGCCTGTGCACAGAGCCATAGGTAGATGGTAAAGTGATAAGCTAATTAACCTGATTTTCCCTGTCCTTGTTATATCCCCTAAATAAATCAGAGCTGCTTGTTTCAGCAAAGTTATACTGTCTGAGGTATTTGTCTATGTTAAAGTACTGTACTGTGATTGTTGCACTGTATCTTATTTCAGGAGGTCCCAGTGCGGAATTAGTCCTGGGGGTAAGTGTATACGGTGAAGGTAATTCTGATATATTGTGTGGGCCACTAGTGGGAAGAAAGGGGTTGCAGTGTCCCAGAGGGCTGTGACCAAGTAAGTTTAACTATTGCAAACCCTGACCTCTGGGTGGAGGCACCCGCCATTGGATCCAGGCCCTCAACCTGTTAGTGGCAAATCAGGCAGGGGTAGTAGCCCTGGGATAGCGCCATCTAGGGTTACATCTTGGAGGCTCACCGCTGGGATTGTGTGTCCTCTAGTGGCCATATTTACAAACCACTGTTAAAAAAAAAATAATAATAAATGGGTACCCGACAGAAGTGGCTGTGCACCGCTGGTGGAGTGGTGTACTGGGGAGGAGATCGACCCCCAAATGCTATGCTTATCCTGGACATCCCCTGGGTATCAATACGGACACTGTGCAGGAGTACTTTCCAAGGTGGAAGGTTTACAAAACCCTGTGGTGGTGGGTCGGCATGCTAATCTGCTCACCCACACTTTCCTGGCCTAGTAGAGTTTAAGGATCCCATAGATAGCTCCAAAGTGCCACAGACCATTACCCCAGGGAGCCCTCACTGCTTGGAGAGTGATAACTAAGGACAGTAAAGACCCGGGGGGAATGAGCCCCCACCACTATCTGAAACTTTTGAGGAGAAATTTGCTAAATGGTTGCTGGGAGAAGGGAAAACTGTGGAGGACTTGAAGAAACTATTCTTGCCACCTGGGGGTGTTCTTCCCCCAACACCCTCTCCCGCTCCAGTGCCTGTAATGGTGGCTGAACCAATTCAGACTCCTATTTCTGCACCTGCCATTAGTCACGACTCTTACCGAAGGTTGAGGATCATCTCTGGCACCCTCCCCACCCCCCAAGGGGAGGATGACTGGGAGACCTGGATAGACTATGTTGCCCCCCAAGTGCTAGAATGGCAATGCTCAGAAGCTGAAAAGCGAAAGAGGGTTAGTGAGAGCCTCTGAGGTCCTGCCCTGGCTACCATCCGTGCTAAACGGGCCAGTAACCTGAAGCGACTGCACAGGCCTATCTTGAGGCCTTGGAGAATGTGATGGAGCCCAGATTCTGATGAGGACCTATGGTGGAGAGTAAGAAATGCACAACAGTACCAAGGGGAGTTGTTGTCTGTGTATGTCTCGGCTGGAAAAATTGTTGCAAGAATGCCTCAGAAAGGGTAGTTTGCCAGCGATTGAACTGGACCGAACCAGACTGGACAGAATCCTTAAGTCTGCCCCTTCTCAGAACTGCTGTTGCTTCAGTACGCCTGGCAAATCGACTGGAATCCCACCCTCCTATGATGAGTTAATGAGAGAAATTCAAGGAGTTGAGAAAAAGGGACCTTGGGAGGGACCTGCACCAAAAGCTGTGGCTATGACCCAGTGACTGAGGTGACCCATCAAGTGAAGTTCAGGGCAGAGGTTGACAGTCAATGAGTGCTCTGACAAGGAAAAAGATATGTCACAATGGGGCGAACTGTTGAGAGAGATCCGGGAATTCAAAAACAGTCCCTTTATGAAGGCCACGCCTGCAACTATGGGCCCTGACCTATATCCGACTGCATCTGCTATGGCGGTGGGGTACCCACCATGTATCTCCTGCTGATAACAGCTCGAACTCAATTCCTTGACCATGGAAGTGGAGAAACTGACAAGATGTCTCCAAATGCTTATCACGCTGCAGACAGAGATGGCACCAAGGTTTCCAGTTAGTAATACCCCGCCCTGGCTCCCAGTGGCGCCTCGGCCAGCTCAAACTCCAGAAAGTATGTTTTGCTATAATTGTGGGAAAGATGGGCACATGAAAAGGGAATGCCGGTCCCCAAAAGACACTGACAAAGTTGCATATAGGCTACAAGGAGAGCTTCGGAGAACACATCAGTGGTTAAGAGGTGCATGAAATGATCCCAGTGAGGGCACCAAAAATGCTAACTCACGTCCTTTTGTGGCAAGGTCAGTTGCCCAGGCCCCCACTACCGCCTCTCCAGACTGGTCCAGAATAGTGGGTCCCTCCATGGAGACCACTGTAAAGGTGAATGGAGTGTCTACAAGAGCTGTATTAGACAGTGGCTCCCAAGTGACAATTATCTTTCAAGATTGGTATCAGAAGCATTTGTCAGACATACCCTTACAACCATTAGAAGGACTGCATGTATGGGGTTAGTGAGAAGGCCTACCCTATTCCGGTATATCCGAATTTGGCTGTCTTTCCCCACCTCCGTGGCTGGAGTGGCCGAACAAGTAGAGACCCTAGCCTTAGTGTGTCCCCCCACTGGACTGTATGATGGTGTCCCTTTGTTGATTGGAACAAATGCTCATATGTTCAGAAGGCTGGCACAGTTGTGTTATGAAAAACAGGGGTCAAAGACTAGTAGAGCTTTAAGAGTTCCGGCTTTAATTAAGAAGGCCTATGAGGCACAGAGAGATGCTGAAAAAATAGAACCAGAGGAACCGGTCGAATTGTATGGAAGAAGGATCCTGAGTCTCTGATCCTGGCGCCAAATGCCCAGTGTACCTTACAGGAGAGGTCCGTATCAGAAAGGATGTTAAGAATAAAATAATTAATGTTGGATGCACCAGGCGATGGAAAATTGCCAGAGGACTGCTGGTCAAGCCTAGTATTTTGCCCGCTAGAGCCCATGCTTATGCCAGAAGGGTAATGGTCCAAGTTCATAATGTGTCTGAAAGAGACATTCGAGTAAATAGAGGTTGCATCCTGGCTAATGTGCATTGTGCAGACACTGCAGTGCTACCCAGCAGCAAGAGTTCAAGGAAGAATGACAGAGTAACGCCTGACTTGTTTGATTTCGCGACTCCCGCTGCCAGCTGAATGGAAAGTGAGGATCAGTGAGAAGCTTGCCCAGAGAACCAGGTGTTTTCTTTAAAGGAATGGGATGTAGGATGCGTGCAAGGCTGAGCACAATATCCGGCTGCATGACGAAGACCATTTCGTGGAGAGGTCTCGACGCCTGGCACCTGCAGACATAGATGATGTGAGACGGCATCTGCAAGAGATGTTAGCTGCTGGTGTAATACAAGAATCCAGAAGCCCTTATGCTTCCCCATTGTGGTAGTGAGGAAAAGAATGGAACAGTAAGATGATGTGTGGATTATCGCACCTTAAACCGGCGGACTATCCCGGATCAGTACACAATGCCCCGCATTCAGGATGCTTTGGACTGCCTAAACGGGAGCAAGTGGTTCTCTGTGTTGGATCTCCGCAATGGGTACTACCAGATCCCGATGGCCTCAGAGGACCGTGAGAAGACAGCCTTTATCTGTCCGCTTGGCTTCTATGAATTCATGAGGATGCCTCAAGGGATTTCAGGTGCCCCTGCCACTTTTCAACGATTGATGGAGCGTGCAGTGGGGGACATGAACTTACTAGAGTGCCTAGTATACCTAGATGATGTTATTGTGTTTGGCAGCTCATTGAGAAACATGAGAGCAGATTATTTAAGGTATTGGACCAACTGGAGGACTTTTGGCCTTAAACTGTCCATTGATAAGTGTCAATTCTTTCAAACATCAGTAAAGTATGGGACACATAGTATCCACCGAGGAATAGAGACTGACCCAAGTAAAGTTGAGGCCTTGACCACCTGGCCACAGCCCAAAATCTAAAAGAACTGCAAAGATTCCTGGGATTCTGTGGTTATTATCGGCGTTTCATCAAGGACTATTCAAGAGTGATCCGCCCTTTACTTAACCTTACTCAAGGGTATCCCCCAACCCACAAAAAATACCAAAAGTCAGCGTCCCTCAAGACTGAAAGAGTGTATTTTCATCCGAGTGAAGTATTTGGGGCCCGCTGGACTCCTGATTGTGAGACTGCTTTTCATGAGATCATATATCGACTTACCCATGCTCCAGTGCTGGCCTATGCCGATCCAAGAAAACCCGTCCTGCACACTGATGCTAGCTTGCAAGGGTTGGGGCTGTGTTGTACCAAGAGCACGAGAATGGCCTGAGACCAGTGGCCTTTGCCAGTAGAAGCCTGACCCCATCCGAAAAGAACTATCCCACATAAGTTAGAGTTCCTAGCTTTGAAGTGGGCTATTGTTGACCAATTCCATGAGTACTCGTATGGGGCTAAAGTACTACTAAAAACTGACAGTAATCCTTTGACCTATGTGCAGACCTCAGCTAAGTTGGATGCCACTGGCCACAGGTGGCTTTCTGCATTATCTACATATGACTATGCTCTCGAATACCGAGCAGGTCTGAACCACAAAGATGCTGATGCTCTCTCCCGGAGGCCTGTTCCCCAGAATGATTGGGTCCGATTGGCAGAACCTGACATTCGGGCACTCTGCCGGAAGTTTGACAGGGAGGAACAAATGTCCGCAGGACGCAGTGGACTGCATGGTGGATTGCTTGGGACCCTCTGAGAATTGCATACCTGCTTATTGCCACTTTTCTGCAATAGACATTGGTGCACTGCCTCAGCTGGACAATGACAGTATTGGCGGGCTCAATCCGCGATCCTATGATCAAATCAGCTTTAGAAGCCTCTATGCAGGAAAAGATGTGTCCAAATTACGCTCCACTGATTTGAGAACTGCACTGTTATACAAAGAAGGTCCTAAGTTGAAACTGATCAATAAACTGTTATACAGAGAAACAGTAGACAGAGGGGGACAAGTAGACAAACAACAACTGGTGCTGCCCACTGCCTTTCGAGACTCAGTATTGAGGTCCTTGCACAACCACATGGGGCACCTTGGTAGAGACAGAACACTTGACTTGGTGAGATCCAGATTCTATTGGCCTAAGATGGGGACTGATGTGGAGCAACACATTTGAACTTGTAGTCGCTGCTTACAGAGGAAAGCTTTGCCCCAGAGGGCTGCCCCCCTTGTTAACATAATCACCAGTGCACCCATGGAGCTGGTCTGTATTGATTTTCTGAGTTTGGAGTCAGATCAAAGAAATATCAGTAATGTGCTGGTGGTCACTGACCATTTCACTGAGATATGCCAAGCTTTCCCACCAAAGACCAGAAAGCATCCACTGTAGCCAAAGTACTTGTAGAAAACTTTTTGTTCACTATGGGGCTCCACAAAGAATCCATTCTGATCAAGGGAGAGACTTTGAGAGTCGTCTGATCAAAGAGATGCTTTCTCTGTGGGGAGTGAGAAAGTCCAGAACCACCCTTACCACCCCCAGGGACCCACAGCCTGAAGGTTTCAACCGCACTTTGCTAGATATGCTAGGGCACCCCAGACCCAAAGGACAAGACTAGATGGAGCAACAAATTAGCACCCTGGTACATGCTTATAACTGCACCAAAGTGATGCCACTGGGTTCTCCCCTACCGCCTGATGTTTGGAAGAGAAGCTCGACTACCAGTAGATGTGTGTTTTGGGGTCTCTCCTGATGGGGTTCAAGCTGAAAACTATTTACAGTATGTGCAAAAGTTAAAGGCCCAGCTAACTCATGCTGCCAACTGGCTCAAACCATGGCTGCCAAAAGAAATCTGGCCAACAAAGAACGGTATGATAAAAAGGTGAAAGCACAGGAACTCCAGGAGGGAGATCGGGTATTGCTAAGAAATCTGGGACTGCATGGCAAACATAAGATTGCTGACAGATGGCACCATCTCCCTCACATTGTAGTGGGCAAACTAGATGATCTGCCAGTGTACAAAGTAAGGCCTGAGAACAATTCAAAAGATGTAAAAACAATGCATAGAAATCATTTACTGCCCATTGGACAAATCCTGATTGAGTCTGAGCCCCCAGAAGTTGCCCCCTCTGGACCAGTGACTAGAGCTGCTGCTAAGAAAGATCAAGGAAGTCTGCACCTACAGAAGCAGAGTTAAAGTGTTCCCTGCACAAGTCCCAGTTGAGCATGACTGTCAGTCCATATCAGAAGAAAGTGAGAGTGACTTTGAATACTATCCTTCTTACGAACTGAGTCAATTGTTTGGGGCAATCCCTAGTCAATACTGGAGACAAAGCTGGGCCTTCTGGACTGTCTAAGCCCCCAGCTTCATCCCTGGAGCCAATGCTCCCAGAAAGTGAAGTGCAAAGCATCAGATCAGATGAAATGGAATCATTGTGCATGGTTGAACTGTTTGAGCTTTCAGGGAGAAAATGATAGATTGGGGCAGACTGGTGATACACCGAACAAGAAGAGTATTTTGAGTGCCCTGACAGTCCACTGCCAGTGTCCGAAAGCTCTCCATGCGAGCCAAATGTTGTGGACTCAGAAACTGTAACTCCTGGAGCTGAAAGTGCCCCAAGTTCTAGCCTCTCTACCCCCATGGAGACTCCCTGACAAGTGAGGACAATGCTGAAAATGAGGCTCAGAGTGCAGAGACTGTAACAGTTCCCCTAGAAAGACTGGTCGAGCTGTAAAGCCTGTGGTGCACCTCAGTTATGATTCACTTGGGAGGCCTGTGGACTTGCCTCTCAATGTTGTCCATAAAGGAGTGTATGTGTCCCGAGCTCATTGCCCAAACTGAGCATCAATGCTAACTCAAGTTACTTGTGTTGCCCTCTAAGTATGGTGCCCTTGCCCGTCCAGCCCCAAGGTAACTGATAGGAAGGCCCTCTCTTCAGGTTTCATGTACAAGAGGTAATAACTTGAGTGTAATTACAATGTATGTGTAATACTATGTGAGTGGCGTACTGCAATGTTTCAGAAATGTGTTCTTGGTAAAATGATATACTGACTGACGATTACATGTGAGCCTAATGCAAATGTATAGGTTGCAGTTAAAACTTATGGGGTACTTGCTTGACGCGGACGTCAAGCTTTCCCAAGGCCAGGAAGGGTTAACCCCCTGCAAATGGGGGTTCCCAAAAGACTTCCAGGAGCTTGCTTGAATGCTCCAAGCCTGAATGGTGTTTGGCATTAAGCCATTTATCAGTGAGTGTTTTAGAGCCTCTGGTACTGTCTCTTTAGAGCTGTCTGCTTGCAGACATAATTAGTTATATGGGGGACTGTGTGCTTCTCTGTTTGAGTACCACTCGAGCTGCTGCCAGTTCACTCCATTTTTGCAGTCACTAGGAGTACAAAGGGAACCTATCTGAAAGATGTAACTGTTTGCCAGAAATCATTTACAGTAATAATGAAATTACAGTTTGTCTAACCTACTTTCTTTGCAGTCAGAACTGTGTCTGCCTAGTTCCCCATTCTGGTTTTGAACTGCTGAACTGGACCAATCAGTGTGGGGTAAGCTAGCTCTAAAATGGTGCCTTGGACGAATCAGAACTTGGACTCATAATTTGAGCCAGCCACAAGAGGATTGTATGGGCAGTGACTCTGGGAGATGTAGTTTAGACTTCGGCACCTTTTTGGACCAACAGCAGCAGTCTATTGTGAGTGACAGCCAATCCAGTCAAGAACTGGGAGGAACTCAAAGGAAGTGCCCGATTTTGTCTGTTGGAGTTTCAGTTTTAGCTTGGCAGTGAAGGGAAAGAAACCCTGTACTCCTTCAGTACACAGTTTCAGTCAAAAGCGTGTAAGGCCCAGAGTTCGGTCTGCAGCTTGTGTAACTGCTTGTTAGAGACTGAATCCGTCCTGTGAAAAGAATCAAGGATCTCTGAAGAGTAGAAACCAGGCTCACCCTGTAGAAGACTGAAGAAATTGTTGAATTGCACTCGGTCTGTCAGGAACTGAATCTGCTGTGTGTTCTCCCGGTATTGTGCAGTAATTGCGATCGGGATAGAGAAGCAGCCTGCCTGGTATAGTACTTTTTTTTTACCATATAAATGTGTGAAGAGTCTCGTGGAGCTCAAAAGTAGCCCTGCTGACATTGAAGGACCCTATCTTGTTTGGAGGTCGTAGTACTAATTAGGGTCGCTCCTGTTGAATTGCCACATTAAATCCAAATGGAATTACTGTACTGTGACTGTTTAATTTTCCTTTTCTCTGTGTGAAAGGGCCCTACCAGCTACCACAGTTTTGGACTAGCCACTAGGGCTTGGGTACCCAGGGACAGTAACTGGTAGGGATAGGCTATGCACAGAGCCATGAAGTAGATAGTAAAGTGATAGCTAATTAACCTGATTTCCCTGTCCTTGTTATATCCCCTAAATAAATCAGAGCTGCTTGTTTCAGAAAAGTTATACTGTCTGAGGTATTTGTCTATGTTAAAGTACTGTACTGTGATTGTTGCACTGTATCTTATTTCAAGGAGGTCCCAGTGCGGAATTAGTCCTGGGGGTAAGTGTATATGGTGAAGGTAATTCTGATATATTGTGTGGGCCACTAGTGGGAAGAAAGGGGGGTTGCAGTGTCCCAGAGGGCTGTGACCAAGTAAGTTTAACTATTGCAAACCCTGACCTCTGGGTGGAGGCACCCGCCATTGGATCCAGGCCCCTCAACCTGTTAGTGGCAAATCAGGCAGGGGTAGTAGCCCCTGGGATAGTGCCATCTAGGGGTTACACTAGTGCTTAAGCATATGTTATACTAACATATAGGGCTAAGGGCATCTACCGTACAAGAGTAGATGTCAGGATATGTATGCATATTGTTGTAATTCACTTTGCTTGCTAATACATATATTCTCCTATGTATTTTCTGTGTATTTCTTACTTGTAAGATGCCAAGGCACCTGTGTCCTTGGAATAATTATGATATGTAAGTCAGCATTGCCACCTTTTGGGGATTTGTACTACTACACTGAGTTATGTAAGACTCTGTATGAGAACTCTTTTGTTTCACAAACTGATGACTACTACAAAATTGTATAATGTTATCTTGGACCGTGGAGCCTCCTCTAATTTAGCCAATAGGGCTCATCTCTGTAACTAGAAATGTTTCTATCTTACAGTAACCATAGTAATTATCATAGGTATATAATGTGATACACTAGTCTTGTACCTCGGAGATCCCAAGAGACACAAAGAAACCTCGAGGTATAGGGAACGCTTAGCACTGGCTCCCAGTTCATATTGGTAAGAACTGCTTAGGGCAACTGTGATTTTATCCTTTTTGGTAGTAATAAACAAGTTTATTACTCTTGTGCAACATGTCTGTGATTACTTGCATTCCCAATATTGCCAAGAACCTGAAAGTGAGGTTTAGACCTCCTGACAATTGGCAACCGCGTGCAGGCGATATTCGGTGTTTGTAAGTTTTCACTTATTGCTATAACTTTTCCCTTTCCCATGGGGACAGTAGGTGTACATTCCCGTATCACCTCTCCCATTTTAAAACCAGTTTGTAGTCACTTACAAAGTCTGGCTATCATCCTTTCGGGTGTGGTCGATGCCGACTCAACTCACTCCATTACAGCTTTGAATTGTAAGCCAACAACTTATGCAGTAGCCTGGCTGTGTGTAAAGTGCTCCTGCTGTGGATCGATACATAACACAGCACCTTTTTCACAGTTTTATTTTTTGTTCTCTCCCACACAATAGCCACCGTATCAAATAGCTGCGCAGAACTGAGACTCGATGTCTCGAACTTCCTTACCTCCCATGGAGGATGGGCTGACTTCGTGAGGGATGCAAGTGAATCTGAAAACCCTATACTGGGGATTTCAACCCAGTACACAGAGATGGGACAATCAATCAATAAGCATCAGGCTAAAGGGATGATGGTCGCGGCTCTCTATGCTGCTCTGGAAACCTCCAAAGTGAGGTTTCGAACCCTTGATCTGCAAATTTCATCTCTTAAGCAACAGATGGGTTTGCAGGAAACGGAATGTGTTAGACTACAACAGAACTTGGAGACTGAACTCCAAACTCTACAGAATGAAAAGAATTCACTTGTGCATCATTCAGCTCAAGCTGGAGAACAGGAACTTTGTATGTTGAAGCAGGAGTGTGAAAGTTTGAGATGGGATAAGGGACAGGCATTGCATATGAATGATTTGCTAAGTGCTGCAAATGCTCACTTGAGTGAGGAGATGGGAGAGTTACAGGACGAGATGAACCAGGTACATAATGACTTAGAAGTGGCTGCTATGGACAATCATGAACTGAGCGCCACGTATAGAGTGTTGCAGAAGCAAATGCAAGATGAGGTTGATATGGATGTTGCAACTGTGAGTCATGCTGAATGTAAAACCAAGATGGCGAAACTGAGCCATCAGTGGGAGGTTCTGACTGGACATGTTAAGGCGATGGGAGGAGTAGCCCCTGCCTTACACATGTCATCTGAAGGGAAGGTATCAGATGACGACATCTCTCAGTACAACACCCAGTCACACCCCTACTATGGCCCAGAAACCCCACCCAGTCATCCACAACATGGCGGGTCCCCACTTCACCCTCACCATGTCATACGTCATCAACGTCATGACGCCCATCATGGGAGATGCCAACTTGGCAGCCCAAGTGATGGGGAGAAGCAGGCCTAGGACTGGTCCCGATGGCACCACCAATAGCTGTTATTAATGTGGAAGATACGCAAGAGATAGAAACGATGATTGAAACTGCAATAGGCAATGTACCTCTTCCTGAGAGAAGTAAACAGGCTATTAAAACCCAGATTAGGAAGCTTCAGCAGGAGGCTGGCACTTAGGATGATATTGTTCATACTGCGGCAGAGGCTGCCACTCGGGCTGCACTAGACGGTGCCCGAGACAATCTACCTCTGCCTGATTGACCCAGTAATCCCCTACAAATGGCCTACTCTGTTCAGCAAATAGCTGACAGTATCGGTCAGATGAACCCGTATGACAACCTCAGCTGTCCCTTAAAAAAGGTGTGTTCTAAATGTGAGATGCTTAGCCTCGCCACAGAATACCACGTCCAGATACTACACCAGACCATCGATCCTAGTTTGTGGGCCAAACTCCCCGATGCCATCTGCCAGGATGGGAATGCCACCTTTGATGAGGTTGCAGCTGAGCTCATTTCTGCTCACAGCCCAGGTATAGTAGGAGTGATGCTTGCATACCCTGTAAAATAGAATGCAAAGCCCAGGGTAGGAAAGTCCAGTGACTTACCACCAGAAAAAGCACCTGGCACAAGAAGCTGTGGATGTAGATCTTATTGAGTATAAGACCCTGTTCCTTAGGAACATGATTCCTGCAGTACGAGAAAAGGTAGAGCCAACCACCTAACCCAATACGGATAGGTTTTCCGACATCCTTTGGAAAACTGAGAGAGTTTACCAACTCTATATCCGTGATCTGGGCTCCGGTTCTAAGAAGGTAGCCACCATGGAGCCTGCTTCAGAGGCCACGACGCAGTACACTGTGGAAGGGCAGGCCCAATACCAACAGGCCCAACATCAACAGGCCCCTCCAACTGATAATCAACACCCCTAACAGACCCAACACCAACAACAACAACAATGGGGTGGAAACCGGAACTGGCATAAGAATAAAAAGCATAAGGGTAAAGGGAAACCACAACAACAAAGAACAGGCCCTTCATATAGGGAGATAGCTGAAGAGAATTGGAAATTCCGAGAGCTCCTGGGACAAGTGCACTCTGTAGCAGACGCTGTTCCTGCATAGGCCCTTGCAGCAGTACAACCGGCGACCCAGACCCCAACGGGTTATGGGGATACTGGAAGTGCAGGCCTTCAGGCCCATACAGGCCTGAACCCAGAAGCTCCTCCCATATAGCATCAGTGCAGCATGGTGAAGTGATTCACAGATCAGGCCCAACCTCCAGCTTCCAGTAGTACAGATTGACAATTACAGGCCCCAGTCCAGATTGTAAACAAGCTGGTCTTGGATACAAATGGAAGGCCCTGCACTGAGGCTGAGGTCGGGGCCGCCTACTAGTAGTCTTGTCAGATACAGGTGCAGCTGTATCTGTATTACATGATGAACATCCAGACACATCCCCTTGGTCCACCGGATGGAGGACCAACACGTCAGGAGTTGATGGTACTAGGCTACCTGCCTACCGTTCTCTACCCCTACCTGTAGAGCAAGGCCATCTAAAGGCCTCATACACTTCCCAACTGATGGTAATGCATGATCATCCTAGTATCATAGGAAGTGACTTCCTTGCACCACACAGCTGTGTGGTGGATCTAGCCAACATGCTACTGATACAGATTCAGGGTCAATACCATACCATTTTGATCCTGATTCACATGTTGTGGCAACAATCTCTGCCAATGACAAGGAGTATGATGTCATAGATTTGTTCAAAGGTCATGAGCTTTTCCCAAAGCTTCTCCCCATTTTACAATGACATCTGGAGGCATTTGCAATTAACAAACATAACTGTGGCAAAATGCACACTGTCCTCGAAGTGCCAGGTCCAGCACATGAGAGGCAAAGGCAGTACCCTTTTCCAACTGAGGTCTTGCCTTCTCTTAGAGAAACAATCAAGTCACTCCTCAAGCAAGGAGTAATCAGAACTTGTGTTTCTACTGCAGACTCCCCAGTGTGGTCCATGAAAAAACCCACAGGTGCCTGGAGACTTACTATTGACTACAGGAAACTGAATCAGGTCACCTCCAGTTGTTCTCCAACTGTGGCATCAGCACCTGATGTGCTATGACTCTAGACCCCTGACCTGAAATGGTTCAGTGCCCTGGACATTTCCAGTGGTTTTTGGTCATTACCATTGGCCCTTAAGAGTCAATATAAGTTTGCCTTCACTTTTGAAGGAAGACAGTACACGTGGACTTGCTTGCCACAAGGATTCCATAATAGCCTGTCCCTGTTCCATCTGCACATAATGGACACCCTCAAGAGTTTCCCTACTCCCCAATGTCTCTTTCAATATGTGGATGACCTGTTGCTGGCAACAGCTACACAGGAACAACATCTGGATCTCTTGGACGAACTACTGACTCTCATCCAAAGAGCAGGTCTAAAATGCAATCCAGCAAAAGCACAACTATGTCAGAAAGAAGTACTCTTTCTGGGTTGGAAAATAACTGACCAAGGTCAAAGCCCTACTTGGAAGAAGATACAGGGATTGCAAGACTTGCCATTGCCTACCAGCGTGGCAACTCGTCAAAGGTTTCTAGGTATGGTGAATTATTCGAGAGATTTTATTTGTGATTTTGCTCAGAAAGCTGCTCCTCTGTATAAGCTACTCAAAAAGGACATCCTATGGACTTGGGGCCCTATACACACCCAGGCTGCGACATCACTGAAGCAGGCCCTGGCCTCCCCCCCAGCTCTGGTCAACCCCAATCCAGCATTAATATTCCATCTGGAATGTGCAACCTCTGACATTGCCATGTCAGCAGTGTTGATCCAGAAGGTTCATAGCACCCTGAGACCCATTGCATATGCATCACAGCTCTTGACCCCAGTGGAATAGAAGTACAGCCTTTGTAAAAGGAACCTTCTGGCCACCTACTGGGCTGTCAAGCACTTCCTGTATATCATTGGGTACTCTCCAATGATCATCAACACCAATCATACCCCAACTACCTTTCTGCTCTCAGACAGAGTGAAGGATGGGTCAGTCTCCAACACCAGACTGACACACTGGTCACTTCTTCTCCAGGACAGAGACATACAGGTACACCCAACAAAAATTCCATCTATGCTGGCTCATGGACTCCTTTTCCAAGGAGAACCCCATGACTGTACACTGCAGTCACCTGATCTTCCAGATCCAGGTCCTTTCCTCCCTGCCATGCCACAAACACTTGACAACACTTCTTTGTGTCGCATCTTTACTGATGGTTCAGCATCCTACTATCAGGGAGAACAAATCACAGGGATGGGCATTCTAGTGATTTACCCTTACGGGAACACTGTTAAAATATCTAAGCGCTGCAGTGTAGCATCATCACAGTATGCAGAGATGGCAGCGGTGGCCTGTGCCCTCGAGTTCATCCAGCATGGGACAAAGGATACTATCATTTTTACAGACTCTAACGGGGTTTGTTGTTCTCTTACAGAATTTCTTCCTTTCTGGCAGAAGAACTCCTTCCTCTCCTCTGATGGCAGCCTAGTGAAGTACAAGGAATTGGTAATATACATACATTCACTGGCACAAAAATTTGCACAAAAATTATGTACATAAAGTCAAAGCTCTTCTCTCCATGACCCCTATCATGCCTTCAATGACACAGCAGACACCCTTGCCAAGGAAGGGGCCCAAGGGGGGGACACCTGGATGATGGACCATCCAGAGGCCAATGCGGCCGTACAAATTGAAGCACTCAGGAAGAAATCTGAACCCTTTTCCCCCCTAGACCTCTCAGCAGCCCAACATGTTGATACTGAACTCAAAGAAGTGTTCAGATTCCTTGGCAAGAGTACCAAAGAGAAACTTCCCACACACAACCCCTATCAGAGGCATGAAAGTAAGTTACACTTGTCACCAGATGACAAGCTCATCTGGTACCAACCAAATGATTTCACCACCAAGTTGTGGGTGGTCCCCAGACACCTCATGTCTGAATTCTTGCACCAAGTGCATGACACACCCACTGGTGGACACCAGGGAGTGGAAAACACCCTCCAAAGGCTTAAGACCACCGCCTGGTGGCCTGGTGTCACCAAAGATGTTAAACAGTACATAGACAATTATCTCATTTGTGCACAAAACAACCCCATCCCTACCAAGTGAAATGGCAAACTCTTACCACAATGACACTCTGGCCCTTGGCATGCCATACAGATTGATTTTATTGGCCCCCTGACCAACACCAGCAGAAATAACAAGTATGCTGTTGTGGTAACTGATCTCTTTTCTAAGTGGGTTGAAGCTTTCCCCACTAAGACATGCACTGCTTAGACCACTGCCAAAATCCTGGTGGAACAGATTTTCTTCAGGTGGGGCCTACCTCTCAAGGTAGACTCTGACAAAGGAACCAGTTTTACAGGTGATTTGATGAAAGAATCCCTTGAACTCCTTGGAGTTCAACAGAAGTTCCACATACCTTACCACCCCAATCCTCAGGTCAAGTAGAAAGAGCCAATAGATGGATTAAGCAAATGCTTTCCAAATTCATTGAGGACAATCCCAAAACCTGGGATTCCCTACTGCCGTTACTCCTTATGGCAATTAGGGATACACCCTCAGCCACTATCCAGCTCACGCCCTTTGAGGTGATGACTGGAAGACAGATGAGATTACCTGAACACCTGTTGTTTGACCTGCACACCCCCATGACAGACCGTGTGTCTGTAGACCAATATGTGGAAAAACTTGGAAAATACTTTATACGCACACACTTGTATGCTGCCAACTGCATGGGCAAGGCCCAGCAACAATCCAAAATATAGTTTGACAAACACACACAGGAAGTGGATTGGCAGGTTGGAGAACAGGTAATGGTACTCTGATTTGCACATCCCATCCATTCCTTCTCCAATAAGTGGGAAGGCCCATACCCTATTGTCAACAAACTCAGTCAGGAAGTCTATCAGGTTAGACTCCTGCATAACAATAAGTTGACTGACAAATGGTTACAGGCAAACCAGCTGAAACTGTGTAAAGGAGCTTAATTACTTTTCCTCACCCCAATCTAATCTTTGATTTTGCTTTTCAGATACACTGACAAGATGGCTATCTTGTTCCATTATCTCCTCATCTCAGGAGTTATCCCCTGCATCCAAGGCACGGTACCGAACCTCCTACCACAACTTGATCATCCAACATGTCCTTCAGAGGGAGTATCCATCAGTATACCCAATAGTCTGATTACTGTCCAGGAAGGTTCTGATGCTTACCTCACTGCTTCGGTTGTTGCTCCTGATAAGTGTACCCTACAAATTGAGTGGCAAACCACATCGCAAGGACAATTCTCCTGTGGCCAAACTCTCCAAAGGAACTTTCCAGGGTTGGCCCAATGCCAAATTATCCCCAAATGGTTCTTCATCCTTGTTACAAACTGCATTAAGAATTCTGGTTTGTACAACATTACTGCCTTAATTGATCCTTCGTACTGTAATTCTTTGTCTAAGGATTCTGCTCAAAAAGTTTGTGCTGTACACTACATGGCTTCTGCAGCCATGTATCTCTCTGTGTTACCACCCACTAATAAACAGCTTTTGGAATGCCGAAAGCACACCCTGGTCCCAGTAGTAGTCTAACAGCCACTGCCCTCCCAGGTTCATTAATTAATAGCTTACAGTTTATGCATATACCTGTTTTGTTTAATCTTACTTACTGGAATATGAAAGAATTTGGTATGTGTCACAATACTAATACATCAGCATTTTATAGTTCATTATTGCTTGATAGTTTAGCTGCATTTCAGATTCATACTCAAGACCCTATTGCCGGGGTCCATTCTACTGAACATAGAGGCAACTTCAGGAGAAAACCCACTCCTTTTTTTTTAATATAATGTTTATTAAAGTTTCAACAAAAACACCAGACAGGATCATGATATCAAAACCAGATACACATATACACATATACAATAACAGGATACATGATCCCTCCCTCCCCCCAATTACACCCCCATGTACCCTCTCCCCTGCACAGTCCTGAGGCTTATCAATCCAAAGATCATAATTATGTGAAGAAAGATCTAAATAGAATATAAAGCATGTAGTGGGGCCCAAATCCTCCTCTATTTGGAATTATTATTGTTAAGACTCGAGATAGTTTTCTCCACTTGAAGATTAGCTAGTAACTCGTTAAGCCATTCAGAATAAGAGACAACATCCATACTTTTCCAATATTTAAGTACCAGCTTTTTAACTGACATAGAAATCAAAGCAATATAATATTTCCACTTCTTAACTGAAATCTGTGAATAATCCCCCAACAAACAAACCTCCGGGGTAAATAGGTCTGTTAATCTGAGCAAGGGGTCAGCCCTACCCTTAATACTTTCCCATAGGGGGGTTATCTTAGGACATTCCCAGAAACTATGAAACAATGAACCTTCCACCTGCAAGCACCTCGCACATTTTGTTAGAACTTATTACTCTCCATTTGGTCAATTCCTGCAGAGAATAGTAAAGGTTGTGCAGGATATTAAACTGCATTAAACACAACCTATCTTGTGTGGCAAAATGGTGGCAATTCCTCCATATGACCGACCAGTCCTTATCCCATTGTGGGAAAGAATCAGACCAAAATTCTGTAGGTCCAAATGGATCCGGGAAACGCCAGTCGTATAGGATGTTATATAGTTTGGAAATTACCTTAGGGGAATAAGCTAAGAAGCCCAGATCCGACTGAAAAGAGAAATTGGAGGATAGAGGATAGCCATCTTCAAATTTTTTAACAAGCAGATGTCTAAGCTGCAAAACTTTAAAGTATTCTGTCTTGTGTAGTCTAAACTTTGACATAAAACCATCTATAGATAACCAGGTTCCATCTTCCTTGAGAAATGAAGACAGTCTTCCTTCACCTAATTTAGGTAGCCAAGAGGGGGATAACATCTCGCTGTCTATTTTAAAAGCTGGGGTATTCCAGATCGATTGTGACACATCTAGACAGTGTTTATATTTTAAAAATCCGTACAGCTGTGAATGGATTCTAATAGATGTTGCGATTGTAGTCTCCTTTAATTTTTTCAGCAGGGAAGATGTGTTAAGGAACAGTAGTGTGGAAGGGGCTAACTTAACTGATTGAATCAGTTCCCATTCTATTTTGAGCCAAGCAGGGACGTACGTGGGAATATCAGGATCCAACCACTTTGAAGTATTTGACAGCGTTACAAGCCCAGTAATACAAACTGAGGTATGGAAGCCGTAAGCCACCCATAAATTTAGGTGCAGCTAGCTTATGGTAGGCTAGTCTCGGTTTCTTTTTGGCCCAAATAAAATCCATTATTAAGCTTTGAGCTTTTTTGAACCAGCCTCCAGATACCAAAATATTAAGTAATTGAAGGGGGTATAGTAGCCTTGGTAGAACATTCATCTTGACCAGATTTATTCTCCCCCATAAAGAAACAGAGAGGGTCGACCAGCGAGTTAAATCCTGGGACATCGTCAATAATGTCGCCTCCAGGTTTTTCTTGATAGTAGGTTGTGTATCCCTGGTTAGTTCAACGCCCAAATACCTCAAGGAGTCCCTGGACCATAATAGACCGAGGACCGTGATATTATTCTTAAAGACTCTATGGTTTAGAGGGAATTCAATAGACTTTCCGACTTTTAGCTTGTAGTTCGATAATTTACTGAATTGCTCGATTATGTCCAGCACGGCAGGGATAGATGTTTCTGGGTTAGATAACTGTAGGAGCAGATCGCCCACATAAGCGGCCACTTTGAGCTCGGTACCTAAAATAGTAAGCCCCTGAACCCTTGGACACAGAACTAATCTGCGGATTAACGGTTCCAAATAAAGATTAAGGAGCAGAGGGGAAAGGGAACAACCTTGCCTTGTACCCGAATATAAGGTAAAAGTCTCAGAGATTTCCCCATTTCCAGAAATCCTGGCAGTAGGATTCTGATAAAGAGCTTTCACCAATATCTGGAATTGTTGGGGAAAACTGAAAGCTTTTAAGGTTTGAAGCAAAAAATTCCAATTCACTCTGTCAAAAGCCTTCTTGGCGTCCAGGGACACCAACACCACTGGAAAGGGGGCATCCCTGGAGGCCAAGAAGACATGTGCGAGAGTGCAAAGGTGATCTGTAGATGATCTGCCCTTCATGAAACCCACCTGATGTATGCCTATTAGGCCAGGGAGAACTAAACCAAGCCTGTCAGCCAAAATTTTGGTTAGAATTTTGATAGCCTGGTTCAACAATGAAATGGGTCTGTAGCTTTCCACACACTCTAAATTTTTACCTGCCTTCGGCAGTAATACAATAAGTGCTTCAAAGAGAGTAGGATCAACCTATATGCTGGATAGGATGTATTGAAAAGGGGAAAGGAGATGTGGGGCAACTAGCTCTTTAAAACACTTATAAAAATTAGAAGAAAAAACATCCATTCTCGGTATTTTGTCCGAAGGGAGGCCCAGAGTCACCTCCATGATTTCCGAGGTAGTAATAGGGGCTATCAACTTCCTACTCAGAGGTTCAGAAAGATGGGGTAGCTGGGTCTCTGCTAAGTAAGAGGAGAGCATGGAATCAGAGGGCGGATTTGGCATGTCACCATATAACTTTTTATAATAATTGGCAAACTCTGACACAATCTCTTGAGGGGAACATTTCAGGGCTCCATCCATAGTGGAACGAATGGGGGGATAAATCGGGCCGATTCAAGTTGCTTAATTCTTTGGGCCAACAATTTCCTGGCTTTCTCCCCCTGGTCTATATAGGAGGCTTTCGTGTGAAGGATGGCAAATTCCGCTTTCTCATTTAGCATGAAGAATTCAATTATGGATTGGTTTCCAATGATCTGATTTGGGCAAGCAGTGCCCTCTGCTTTTCCTCCTGCCTCCTTTTCCATGCAGAGGCCATCCCAATTAAGATACCCTGAAGATATGCCTTAAAGGCACACCATAATAAGTCAGGCCTAATCCCTTGAGTGCAATTCAACTCAAAAAATTGTGTAATATGTTCTTTAATACAGTCCCTACTTTTGGAGTTCTTAAGCAATTGGTCATTCAATTTCCATCTAGATTGACGCTTGGGAAGGGAAGTTAGAACCAATTTACATGACACCAGGGAATGGTCAGAAGGGGGACCGGGGTGAATGACTGAGGCTGTTACACCCGGCAGTAGTGCCTGGGGTAACAACAGGTAATCAATATGGGATGCCGACCTGTGAACAGGGGATATAAAAGTGTATTCCATATTCTCAGGGTGTAGAACCCTCCATATATTGCACAAACCCAGTCTATCCATTAGGTTGTGTAATGCCTGCTGTGCTGGGGAAGGTGTACCTGAGACAGAACCAGAGCAGTCCTTACCCGGATCCATCACTAAATTCCAATCTCCCCCTAGAATTATAGTGGAGGGCAATAAAGAGAGGATATTATTGAGCAGTCGCATAAAGAAAAGAGGGTTGTCTGTATTAGGACCATAAACGCCACCCAACACAACTTCCATGGAGTACATAGTACCCTTTGCCAGTATATACCTGCCATGTGGGTCTTTAATTTCCTGCAAAACCTTAAAAGGGATATTCCTGTTGATAAGGATTAAGACCCTGCAACTCTGAGAAGTACCCTGAGCAGAGAAGACCTACCCTGTCTGGAAGCATCTCATCTGAATGGCTTCCGAGTCTAACAAATGGGATTCTTGAATAAATGCAATGTTAGTGTACAAAATGTCCAGATGTTTCAAAATCTTATACTGCTTTGTTTTATTATGGACCCCCTTGACATTCCAGGTCAAAAAACAAAGATCATTAGCCATCCATCTTATCCAGTAAATAGAAGTAATACCAAATGGCAAGGAAACCTAGAAGACAAACACATACTCTATTGGTCCCGGACTGTGCCCTTCCCTGACCCTCCCCCACCCCAATCCACCCTATTTCCCAATACCCCAAAAAGTAACCAAAGAAATATCCCCAACCCTATGCATTCTTAAGTCCCCGACCCACCCACCCCCTTTTTGTGCTATGCTTAGCAGCTCTCCGCAAAACCACCTTCCCTCCTGCCCTCCCTCCTCCAAAATCCCCCTATTAACTCCATATATGGAAATTAGTGGAGAGCAAGGAAATGCTCGATAGGTTTATTAACTTCAGAAAGCTGTCTAACTGGAATGTTTACTCGATCCCAAGGAACCCTGTTCTTTTAGCCCCCTTTAAACCTAACTACACCTTCCACCCCTTCTGTAAACAGCTTTATTCGTAGTTGTCCTCCTTTATTTTGAAACTCCCTCGAGTACCCGGACTCTGGATGGTCCATTACTCTTTCCCAGTGCCCTGGTTCAAAAGAATACCCCTTCAAATATTCCTCGGAGCAAAGCAAGAAGCATATCCCCGTTTGTTCCAGCAGCTCCTTCAATCGTGGAACACCAACAACTACTGACACCATCAGCAAGCCAGAGTATAACCCTACAAAAATATTCCACCAAGGAGAGAGAGGTTATACAAGGTAAAAAGCAGCAACCGGCCCCCGATAAAGGAGTTGTCGGAATGTTTGCTAACAACGTCCCCCCGGCTATTCCATCGAAGAGAAACACTAAACAAATCAAGCTCTTCAGCTTGGTGGTAACTGCCTCCAAAACTAATGCTATACTTCCCTCGTGTGGCAACCAGCTGCAACTGCCACATCTCTTGTCCCATTTAAGTCCCCCCTGTGGTCTGAAAGCAAAGGAAAATGAATAAATGGTGACAAACACAAAACAAAAGAAATCTGAGGAGACTCTCAGTAAGAAAGTAAAGCGCAAACCCCTCTGCTATCACTGTAGTACCCCCCACCTGTTTTCAATCCAACCGCTCCCTCACTGCAATATTATCCTCCCTGTGTACACTTATACACGCCTACGTCTGAGAGGGAACACCTACCCCTAACCAAGCATTCGATTCCGAGAGGGGGGAGAAAATACAGGGGATTTGGCCATTTTATTCCTGGTACATACTGTAGTCGAGACCTGGCCCAAACTTAACAATGGACATTATTGTTTATCCATGGGGACATCCTTTTTATATTTCCTATCTGTAAGTACCGTACCAAATCCCTGAGGCTTACCCCTAACTCCAGTTCAATTCCATGAGGAACCCAGCTAACCCTACAAACATGGCCCCGAAATATTACCCCCCTGTTAAATCCAACATTAACCTTATAATAGCATTAACTATAACAAGAATTGAATCAGCAAAAACACAGCAAATGCAACTTTATGCCCCTTAATGGAGCCATTTGGGAAAACAAGTCCTGGTCTGAATAACAATACAGTGCCCAGTCCAGATTTCACCGGTCTAGCATTCTCTGGTAATGCTCCATACAACCGATCTTAACTCCTGCACTCAGGATAGGGCTTTGCGGTGACACCCAGCGCATTCTCAAGTGTCTCTGAATAGGTCAGGCATAGCTGTCTTAAGGCCAGTGGTTGCTGATTCCACATCATCATACGAGTGCCACAGACCCGAGAACTGTACCTGCAGTTTAGCAGGGTATTGCATCCTAAATTTGAGACCAGCGGCGATCAGCTTTGTAACCAAGGGGTGGAAGGTGGTCCTCCATTGTCGTACTGTGAGTGGTAAGTCCTAGGCTACTCTGATTTTCACCCCTTCCCATTGTAATTCCTGTATAGCCCTTATTTTAGCAAAAAAGTGCTGCTTCTCCAAAAAATTTAAGAAGTGAGAAATTAATGGTTGGGGGGGAGCCCCGGTCGGAGGCTTTGGCCTCAATGCTCTATGGGCCCACTCTATAATGTAGCAGGGACCGTAGGGAGAGGGCCTACAACTTTTTCTAAGAACTTCTGGACAAATAAAATGGGATCCTGTCCTTCTTCCAGCTCGGGGAGGCTGACGATCACCGTGTTGCTCCTGCGGCTACGGCCCTCCAGGTCTTCCAATTTCTGCTCCATTTTGGTGATTTTTTGCTTGACTTGAACCAGCTCAGGCTCCTGCTTATCTGTTCTTCTTTCCAGTGAGGTGAGATGGGTCTCGGAATCCGATGTCCTGAAAGCTATGTCTTCTATAGCCTGAGAGATGGTTTTAATTTCCAATGTGAGGTTTTTCACTTCGTCTTGAAACGGGCGAAACTCAGCCAAAAACCTGGTGAGCATTAAAGGCTCTTGATCGTGATTCTGCTGTGCTGGTGCCTGCACAGTGGTCAAGGCATTAGCACGTGGCTTTTTTGGGGCCTTCCCAGGAGTGGCTGGAGGCGTGTGTTTAGGCTGTAGCTTCTTCTTATCGACCTCCATCCTCCCAAAACTACCCCAGCGCAGTTCTGCAGAGCTTTCCACACCACTGGGTTACCTTTGCTAGGTTCACAGCCTTATATTCTAATAAAAATATGTAAAAATAGCGGTGGTGAGCAGGAGAGGTTAGAAAATGTGTCTTCTTAGGCTCACTGCATCACGTGACCCGAGAAAACCCACTCCTGATGATCAAGGTCATAAATGAAAGACAGGTGAAGTTGACAGTTCTGATGTCAGAGGTGCAACAGGTACTGTCACAGGCATTTTTGGTACGGCTATGTCTATTTGGAATAAAGCAGACATTGCTGCTATCAAATCTCATTCTGCCAAGTTTTCCACTTGCCTGGTTAACAATATACTACCCCCATTATTGTATGGCGTGGATGGCCTTGGTCAGGAAGAAAGATACATGTATACAACATGCAAGACATTGCTAAGGCATTCACTGATTCAAAAGACAAGATTAAAGCACTCACACAACAAAACAACAAAGAAGCAGATAAACAATACATTGCTAGAGAAATCCTATGCTCTGCCTATGGCTCATACATTATCACTACCATCAACAATCTCTTCCGTGATCTAGAATCTGGAAGGATCCCTGATATTATACATGACAGATGCATTTCCAAATGGTATTGTCCATGATGTAAAACCCCTAGCTGTATTGCTATGTGTATGCAACAAACTCTAACCATTCCTCTCTCCACAGCTAGGAACTTGGGGTTTGTGACCAGACACCGTAACACTGGTCCTTGTTTCACTACTAAGAAATGTTCCATAAGAGGTACTATGTTTGTTTCTTTTACTGTTTCTTTACCATGTTTTGATCCCACTACAGCCTTGTTCAACAAGCTTGCACTGGTACACTCCATTGGGCATTTGGATGAAGACATCTACAGAGAATGCCTGGATCTACTGCCTCTACTGGTTTTCCATCCTTTCCTGGATGCCTGGGTGGCTCCGCTCACGGACTGCTGTGTGAAGAAGCAATACATTTACTTGTGCTGATGTGATGTATTTGATGTTATTCAACCTGTTTGTGGTTATTCTCCAGATAGCATTGACTGGACTTTTACCATGGATGATGACATCACCAAGAATGGCACGGATTTCTCGGATTTGACTTTGGCTCCGGATAAGCTCTACCAATCATATCGTGAGGAGGTTCGTTGCCTGTCAACATGGATTTTGAAGATGGCCTACACCTGCCCTGTCCAGTTGCAAAAGTGGAGACTCCCTACTGTTCGCTCTCAGTATAATTCTGATGGGGAGTATTGTGTGTTAACTAACTTTAAAAGCTATACTTATGGATCTGTGACATGTGTTATTGATAACTCCAATTTTTGTTTTGTTCCCCACCAGAAGACTGTGACTGGACATGCCGTCATAACCCCCGTCTCCCTCATGGATGCAGACATCATTGATGGTAACCCCGATTGTCTGTTCACAGTGTCTGAATACTTACCATATTTTAATGTACACATAGACCCACTGACACTTACATTAAAATCACTTTTAGACAGGAAAGACACACACCTCATCCACATCAGCAATAACATGACCAAGGCCAATGAAACATTCCTCTCATTGATTAATGATGGTGACATGAATGACGTATTGACTAACACCTGGTTGGAAATTACTTTTAAAGGTTTTGTTATTATACAAGCATTTTTGATCTTTACTTTGATTATTATGCTCTATTTCCTACGCTGTGAGCAGCTCGAGTTCCTTTACAAAGCTTACGCATCGGGTTTGTAAATGACCACTGCTCTCTGGCCTTTCCCTAGATTGCCTGTGCTGCCCTTGGAGGCAACAAGGGGGGGAATGTTACACGAGTTCCCTGCACCTTAATTGATACCCTCAGAGGTACACCGTAGACAGCTAGCATTTAAGTTTATGTTATACTAACATATAGGGCTAAGGGCATCTACCGTACAAGAGTAGATGTCAGGATATGAATGCATATTGTTGTAATACACTTTGCTTGCTAATACTTATATTCTTCTATGTATTTTCTGTGTATTTCTTACTTGTAAGATGGCAAGGCACCTGTGTCCTTGGAATAATTATAATATGTAAGACGGCATTGCCACCTTTTGGTGATTTGTACTACTACACTGAGTTATGTAAGACTCCGTATAAGAACTCTTTTGTTCTTAAACTGATGACTTTACAGAATTGTATAATGTTATCTTGGACCATGGAGCCACCTCTAATTTAGCCAACAGGGCTCATCTTTGTAACTAGGAATGTTTCTGTCTTACAGTAACCATAGTAATTATCATAGGTGTATAATGTAATGCACTAGTCTTATACCTTGGAGACCTTAGGAGAGACCCCAAGAGACACAGAGAAACCTCGAGGTATAGGGAACGCTTAGCACTGGCTCCCGGTTCATATTGGTAAGAACTGCTTACGGCAACTGTGATTTATCCTTTTGGTAGTAATAAACTTGTTTATTACTCTAATGCAACGTGTCTGTGATTATTTGCATTTCCAATATCATCAAGAACCTGAAAGTTAGGTTTAGACCTCCTAACAGATGCAAGAGGAGTTTCAACCCTAACATCAAATTTCCTCACTTTTGTCGCTGTGGAACAACCCTAACTGATGTATTAAACATAGTTTTTTGCCTCTAATATATATATATATATATATATATATATATATATATATATTCATGGCAAAAAAATCCATTTAATGCATCAGTTAGGATTATTCCACAATATTCAGAAATGATATTAGGGTTAGAAAACCCTAACTCACATACACCCTCCCAGCACACACACACACACACACACACACACACACACACACACACACACACACATATGCAAGTGGGGGAGGACCAAAGCAACATGACCAATCATAGACAACCAGCAGCAGGTGACAGAAATAAAAAACAACCGTCTAAATGTACAAGACATCCCCACCCACCTGACCAGGTACTGCATGCTCAGTGGAGATCCACAGCAAAACTGAGGCCATGTACGCCAAACATACACATCCCTGATTACAGGTGCACACAACGTACCACACTTAGGAGTTACATGGCCTTACCTAGCGATGCCCCACACCCCACCACACCTGGTACTGCACCTCAGCTATAGAGCACAGCAAAACTAAGTAGTTGGACAGGTATGATATGTGTGGTTGATTTCAGGTATACACAACCTCCCACTGTTAAGCAATGGAGGACCTTCGCGAGGTAATGTCCCACCCACTGAGACCAGGTACTGCAAACTTACTGGAGAACCCCAGTTAAAATGAACCCATGAACATTAACACTGTTACTCCATGATTGCAGCCTTGCAAAGATTAGTACAATAATGAGTCACACAGTCGGTGGGAGAGAATGTCCCTTCCCCTCCTACAACACTTGGTCCATTGTGACTGAAAACTATAGTAAAAGAAAGTCTGTTTATAGCCACGGTACACCTACCTGATTTCTGGTGTAGTACAATTAGCATAGTTATCACTTCTATGGTGTCAGCCATGTAATGGTCTGCCAAACCCTAAGACCAGATACTACAACCTGGGTGGAGACTGACTGCAAAAAAGTGAGGGTGTGGAGATAAATGGTGCACCTCACTCATTGCAAGGATACTCAACTTACCACAATTTGGATTTGTGTGGCATCAGACAGACAATGCCATTGTCTTTACCAGGTACTACATCCTCAGTAGACAGCTACAGCAAAACTGAGCCTATGTACATCCATGATACACCTCTGTCATTGTAGGTACACTAATGTTAGCATGTTCAGAAGTTGCTTGGCCTCAGCCAGCTAATTCCACTCCCTGATAGACCAGTTACTGCATTCTTAGTATACAAACACAGTGAAAGTAAGTCCATGGACATCAACAGTACACCTACATCACTGAAACTGTATATCTGTTAGTGCCATTAGGAGTTGCACTGCCTTCTACAGGCAATAGTTCCCCCGTACCTCCAGATCAGGTTGTGTATCTTGAGTGGACAGATACAGTAAACTTACTATTACACACATCACATACTTAAATGCAACAGTTCTTGTATCTTGATGATGGATGTGTCTTTTTCTACATTTACGCAGTTGTTTTTATTTCTGTTTACTCATAAGTGTACAAACTTTTGTACAGCTGCAATCAGAGAGTTGCATTGTTGATGTCCAGTCAGGGTGCAGTACCAGGTGTGGTGGGGTATGGGGCATCGCTAGGTAAGGCCATGCCACTCCTAAGTGTGGTACGTTGTGTGCACCTGCAATCAGGGATGTGTATGTTTGGTGTACATGGCATCAGTTTTGCTGTGGATCTCCACTGAGCATGCAGTACCTGGTCAGGTGGGTGAGGATGTCTTGTAGTACATTTAGACAGTTGTTTTTTATTTCTGTCACCTGCTGCTGGCTGTCTGTGATTGGTCATGTTGCCTTGGTCCTCCCCTCTACTGCAGTGTGTGTGTGTGTGTCTGTGGGTGTGGTGCTGGGGGTGAATGCTGAGTAGCTATTCCCTAACACCAAATTTCTCGCTTTTGTCACTGTGGAATAACCCTAACTGATGCATTAAAAGGATTTTTTTGCCATGAATATATATATATACATATTCATGGCAAAAAAACTCTGTTAATGAATCAGTTAGAGTTGATAGCACAGTGAGAAAAGTTGGAAATTCGATGTTAGGGTTACCACCCCTACCACCCCCCCCACCCTCCACACAGCAACAAATGGGGTGTGCCATGAGGTTGTCAAACCCAACTCTCACCCCATTCCATGTGTAAACAAGCTGATATGCTACAGTATAGGCACCGAAAGGCACTGTGGACGCTGTAATGTTGTGCTATGGGAAATTTTTCAAGTACAGAATGCCATAACAATGGAATTGGTGTAAATGTTTTCACCAAAGCATCAAAATTCACTTCAAAGAGGGAAGGGTTTGCCACCCTGCAAATTTCAGACCAAATGTCCAAACCATTTTTTGGCTATAAGCTGGCAAATAAACTGCTATATTTGGCATGTGTACCAGCCTACTTTTGCAAAAGTACTTGTACTTTCACAAAGTAGCATTGGTTTCCATGGGGGCTTTCATTAAAAGGTTTGTACTTTCAGAAAGTCCTCATGTTAACTAATGGTACTTTTACTAAAGTGCACAGTTCTTTTGTTCATGTACCATAGGTTAACATGGGGGGACATTTGCAAAAGTACCTGAAATTTTCACGAAAGACCCCCATGTAAACCAAATGGTACTGTCTCGAAAGTACATAGTGTTTTCTTGAAGTTACAATTGGTTAACATGCGGGACTTTTGCAAAAGCACACAGTACTTTGGCAAAAGTCCCTCATGTACACCAATGGTACTTTCCTGTAAATACCAAGTACTTTTGCAGAAACCTTCATGCTGTACATATATTTTTCCCTACTGCCTATAATGGGATGAACTCTTGCAAAGTTATTAAAGTTTATATGTCTTGGTTTTAAATAGAAGTAGCTGCTCAACCCTAGCTGGTACTACCATGCCAGTATAATATACAGTATATGTGTGAGTGTGTATATATATATATATATATATATATATATATATATATATATATATATATATTTTTTATTATTGCAAAAAACTTTGTTAATGCATCAGTTAGGGTTGATGGTACACTGATAAAAGTTTGGATATTCATTGTTAGAGTTACCAACCCCTACCACCCCATCCCCATCCCCACCTTCTTCACACCAACAGGCATCGGGGTGTGCATTGGGGTAATCAGGCCCAACTCTCACCCCATTCTCCTATACTGCACCACCTCAGCTTGTTTACACATGGAATGGGTTGAGAGTTAGACCTGACGACCCCAAAACACACTTCAATGCCTGTTGAAACATAGAAACATAGAATATAGACTTTGATGGTAGATAAGGACCGCTTGGCCCATCTAGTCTGCCCATTTCCCTACCTACAGGATAGGCCGCTGATCCTAGTTAACCAACAGCCTATTTCTTCCTACCCCCCACAAGAATTGCCTTATGTCTGTCCCATGCATTCTTGAATTCTCCCACAGTTTTAGACCCCACAACCTCCTCAGGAAGGCTGTTCCATGCATTCACTACCCTTTCTGTGAAATAATACTTCCTCACATTGCCCCTGAACCCCCCTCTAGCTTTAAATTGTGTCCCCTTGTTCTTGCACATCTCTTTTTCTGAAAGATGCTACCCTCTTGGACTTTGTTGATTCCACTGAGGTACTTAAAAGTTTCTATCATGGTCCCCCACTCCCTCCTTTCCTCAAGGGTATACATATTAAGCTCCTTTAGTCTCTCCTCATGTGGCTTCTCTTGCAGACCCTGCACCATTTTAGTTGCCCTCCTCTGGACTGCCTCTATCCTGTCTATGTCCTTGCAGAGATGGGGTCTCCAGAACTGGACACAGTACTCCAGATGGGGTCTCACCAACTGTCTGTACAGAGGGATAACAACTTCCTGTTTTCTGCTGCTGATGCCTCTCCTATACATCCCAGTATCCCCTAGCCCTCCCTACTGCCTTCTCCACATTGCTTGCTAACCTTAAGGTCATCTGATATGATTACCCCAGGTCCCTTTCCTTTTTGTCATTGTTACTACCTCCCCTTAGTTGCGTATTCTTTCCTGGGTTCTTGCTTCCCAGGTGCATTATTTGCACTTCTTGCATTGAATCCTAGCTGCCATACTTCTGACCATTCCTCCAACCTTGCCAAGTCCCTTCTCATCCTTTTCACACCTCCTTGTGTATCATCCCTGTTGCAGATCTTTGTGTCATCTGCAAAGAGGCATACTTTTCCTTCCAGTCCCTCTGCAATGTCACTTATGAAGACATTAAAAAGGACTGGACCCAATACTGAACCCTGCGGTACCCCACTAGTAACCCCTCTTTCTTCAGAGTGGACTCCATTTACAATTACCTTCTGTGTCCTGTTGTCTAGCCAATGTTTTACCCAGGTGTTAGGATGGTGGGGTGGTGGGGTGGTAGGGTTTGGTAACCCTAACATCGAATTTCAAAACTTTTGTCGGTGTACTATCAGTCCTAACTGATGCATTAATTACATTTTTTGCAAAGAATTTCCCTTCTTTTTGAGAAAGTGTAATGTACTGTAACTGGTATGCGGTTGTGGGAGCGCGAGCCCTCCGGGCCCTGCACTATCATCACACTGCCAATTTTTGTGTAATGGTATGTGTATGTGGGAGCACAGGCCCTCTGGGCCCTGCTCTGCCACTCACACATAAGTGTGGAGCCATACAGCAGCCCTATAGTACTGAAAAGGAACCCTTGTAACAGTAATTTGGCAATATCTGAGTAACTGTAGCACCTATGAAAAAAATTGCACAGCAGTGTTATTCATGACTTCAAAACTTCCACACAATCTTAGTTCACCTAAAAGTGGACTAAGCTGTGGAGAATGAAAAATCTGTATCTCTCACCGTTTCCTAGATACGGGCATCAAACGTCGCCCCTGGTGCCGCAATGTTAGCCTATGGGAAATTTCTCAACTTCAGAGCACTCTAACTATGGGCCCATTGAATGCTTTGGGATAAAACCACCAAAAGGCACATATGTGGGACCAGGGCTTGCCACCCTGAAAATTTCAGTCCCAAGGACCTAACTGTTTTGATACTGTGTGGTGGCAAAGAACTGCTGTTTTGGGGTGATGTTCTGTCACAAATTACGACAGTTTCACAAAATTTTGTGACAGAATGGGCATGACACTTTCATGATTTGTGAAAGTGTCATATCCGTTCTGTCGCAATTTGTGACACTACACCTGGTCCGATCACCAAACCGGCATTTCTGGGTTTTTCCTCCCCAAAAAAAGATATTGCTGTGATCCACAGGGCCCGACTAGGTAAATACAACTGTCAGTGTTTATCTAAGGGGTCTCAAATTAAACACCAGGCATTTTTCTCTCTTTCTCTAACTGAAAACAAGATGGCCACTGCATGGCAGTAAAAGGGCCATTTGCGATAGTAAAATGTAGTGGCGGCAGCTATCGAGAGACACATATATTTTTTTCCCAATGACTATAATAACTTTTGAACAGTTTAATATATTTTCACCAGATCTTCAAAAGGCACATCAGTGACCCAGATCTCATCTTCCGTGAAGATTTCAGACCAAAAGGAGAAATCATTCAGGCTGTAGCCATGAGCAAAGAAACACACAAAAATCCAGTTTCTGCACATTTTTTATCACTCTGCAACCACTCATCTGACCATAACACAACTTGCCAGATCTAGAGATCTATGGTACCAGACCACACATGCAAAATTTTAGGTAACTCCGTTGTATGGTGGCAAAGTTATTAAAGTGCACAATTTTGGGCTTAACATAGAAGTGGCTGGACAACCCTAACTATAATGGCACTACCATGCCAGTAATATATATATATATATATATATATATATATATATTATTTAATGTTAGGGGTACCACCCCAACCCCCACACTCCACACATCAACTGATGTCGTGGCATGCCATGGGGTTGTCAGCCTTAACTCTCACCCCATTCCATGTTTAAACAAGCTGACACACTACAGTGTAACAATGGGGTGACAGTTATGCCTGACAACCCCATGGCATGCCCCGACATCTGTTGGTGTATGACAGCTAGGGGGGTTGGGGGTGTGGTGGTAAGGGTGGTAACCCTAACATTGAATTTTCAAAGTTTTGTGGCTGTGGCATCAACCCTAACTGATGCATTAACAGAGTTTTTTGCAATGAATTTTCCTTCTTTCTGAAAAAGTGTAATGTAACTGGTATGTGACTGTGGGAGTGCAGGCCCTCCAAGTCATGTTCTTCCTTCACGCTGCCCATTTTTGCAGAACAATATGCATATGGGGAAGCCAGGGCCCCTGGGCCCTGCACTGCCACTTACACATAAGTATGGAGACATACAGCAGCCCCATACTACTAAAAAGGAACCCTTGAAACACTTTTTTGGCAATATCTCTGTAACTGTAGGAACTATGGCAAAAATCCCACTGCAGTTGTAATCATGACTGTGAAACCTCCACACAAGCTTGGTCCACCTAATGGTGGACAAAGCTGTCCAGAGCGAAAAATCCTTATCTCAAATTTATTTTGAGATACTGGCACCGAAACATGACGTGTGCACCACAATGTTATCCCATGGAAAATTTCTCAACTTTAGAACATTGTAAGTAAGTTAAATTGTTTGGGACCAAACTGACAAAAGGCACATCTATGGGACCAGGGCTTGCAACCCTGCAAATTTCATCCCAAAAGCCCAAGTCATTTAGGTGCAGTAGGGTGGCAAAGAATTCCTGTTTTTTGATGTAATAGTGTCACAAATTGCAACACTTTCATAAAAATTTGCGAAAGAATTGGCATGACACTTTCATGATTTGTGAAAGTGGCATATCCTTTCTGTCAAAATTTGTGACACAACGTTACCCAAAAGAATGTTGTGCCGTATAGCTCAGGGCCCAGCTAGGTAAACTCAACTGTCAGTGTTTACCTAGGTGCAGCCAAATTTGAACTACAGCTGTTTTTGTCCATCACTAACTGAAAACAAGATGGTGGCAGCTCGACAATAAAACAGCATAGCTTGAAAGAAAATTTAGCTTTTAAAAGCTTTCGTGGTGCACATATATTTTTTCTCATAGGCTATAATGGGAAACTTTAAACTTTAATAACTTTTGAACAGATTAATATTTTTTCACTAAATCTTCAAAAGGCACTTCATTGACTAATGTTCCCGTATACCCTGAACATTTCAGAGCAGATGGATGAACCGTTTGAGCTGTAGAGACAAGCAGAGAATTCATACAAGTTGAGGATTTTTCACACTTTTCAGCACTCCACAGCTCCGCAACCAAAAATCTGACTGGAACAAAGATTTCCAGATCCAAAGACCTATTGTACCACACCGAGCATGCAAAATGTCAGGCAGACTGAAGAAATTGTTGCAAAGTTATTAAAGTGCATAAGTTTGGGTTTAACATAGAAGTGGCTATGCAACTTTATACTGGCCTTACCGGGCCAGTATTATATATATAATACTGGCCCAGTAGGGCTAGCATAGTTAGAGTTGTGCAGCCACTTTTATATTAAACCCAAAATTATTCACTTTAATAACTTTGCAACCATTTCTCCAATCTGCCTGATATTTTGCATGCTCGGTGTAGTACAATAGGTCTTTGGATCTGGAAATCTTTGTTCCAGTCAGATTTCTGGTTGCGGAGTGGTGGAGTGTTGAAAAGTGTGAAAAATCTTCAACTTGTTTGAATTCTTTGCTTGTCTGTAGTGATATATATATATATATATATATGTTTGTTTACCAGGTAGGTGTACTGACCACCGACATAAAGATGGTACATAGGTAATACAGTTACATTAACAGAGAAAGGTACAGGAAATAGAATAAATTGAATATATTGAGTAGCTTGGTACAATTAAGTGCAAAAATACAGCTGAAACACAATAAAGTAGCAACTAAAGTGTGAGTACAATATACATGATGTACAATCAGTCAGTCTGATGATCGTTCAGCATTGTACAATGGGACAGTTAGTCTTAGGTACAGAAGAATTAGGACTGTCATCCGAGGGAAGCCATGCCCCACCCCCAGCCACCCACTTGGGCTGCAGCAAGACAGAGGTGTGGGTGCAGTAGAGGTGTGGGTCAATCTCACAAAAGCAGCACATTTAAAGTTATATAAGTACACAACACGCATTGTGAAACTAGTTAACAACTACATAGTAGTGCAGCTACATTGTAGTTATACAGTAGTTACTGTGTAGTTAATGATACTTAAAATTATCCTTCAGAAAGCATTCCCTTATGAACTTACTGCAGTATAGCATAGCAGTTAAAAGCACTGACCTGCAAACCTGGAAACCTGGGTTTGAATCCCAGAGCCACCTCTTGTATACTGTGCACCCCCCCCAAAAAAAAGAACTAAAAATAAACATGCAATCTAATATTATAAATTGCTATACAATAAAAAATTATTAATTTATATAATTACTTATTGGCTTTTAACAGTGCTGTAGTTACTAAGGAATGCACTGCTTCTGTGGCATTGTTTCCATAGTTAATGTCTAACTAACATTTACTTATGAAGTAAGTATGCAGAAACTGACACTTAAAATAAAGCGTAAGAAGAAGGGTATAACAGTGCTGTAGTTACTAATGAATGTGCTGCTTCTGTGGCATTGTTTCCACAGTTAATTCCTAACTAACATGTATTTTCAAAGTATGCAGAAACTGATACACAATTCTTATTATGCTTTATTTTAAGTAACTACTATACACTTACATTGACTGTCAATGCTGTAGTTCTGATGTATATTTTCCTTCAGAAATCATTCACTGATGCACTTACTGCTTAATAAACACACATTCTAATATTCTTAATTGCTATACAACAACATTGTTTACTTATACAATACAAGTAATTTACATAATTACTTATTGCCTTGTAACAGTGCTGTAGTTACTAACAAATGTGCTGCTTCTGTTGCATCAATCCACATCTCTTCAAAACCCACACTCTTGGCCTGCTACTGCCCATTTGGGTGGCTGGGGGTGTGGCATGACTACATAGAAACATAGAACATAGAAACATAGACTTTGATGACAGATAAGGGCCGCTTGGCCCACCCAGTCTGCCTATTTCCCTACCCATTGCCCTACCTTTGCAACAGCTGTTACATGTGTAGTTACACTTGTCATAATAATGCTTTATCACCGATCTGCTGTGTGGAGTGGTGGTGGGTGGTGCAGGATACATAGGCAGAAAACCTTCCTTAGCCATTACATGCCCTTCCCACTGGCTGAACAGTGTGGCTGCCATAGCATCATCCTTCACATCAAGCTATCCCAGCCCTCTGACTGTACCATGAGGGCTGGGGGGCAAGGCGATAAACATAGGCAGACCAGAAGATCCCCTTACTGGAAAACAGCAGTAATGGGAAGACCACCCATATCCCACAATTGCCCTTTCCACACAGAGTGCAGAATTCAGTCTGCTCCTTGTCAGTCCATCTGATTGGATGTCTGCTGTTGATCACCAGGCCTGGGAATGCACATCTTGCACATTCCCTGCTGCCTGTGTGAATAGGGTTTAATATTAGATTGCATGTTTAGTAAGCAGAAAGTTCATGAGGGACTAATTTCTGAATGAAAACTTACATCACAGATACAGTACTGACATATGGTAAATGTAAGTGTGTGCAACTGGAAATACATGTTACCTAGGCATTAACTGTGAAAACAGTACCATTATTTCTTAGCCACAATATTGTTATAGTGTCAATTAGTAATTATGCTAATGAAATATTTTTGTGTACAGTTACATATCAATTTACAATGTTAGACTGCATGTTTACTAACCTGTAAGTTCATGAAAAACTGGACTACAAACATGGAACATCATCTAAAGAGTTGCCAGTCAGTGCATTTAACTGTAGCAGACCGAAGTTGCATTGTATTCATATTTTAGTTATCATTCTGATTACACTTTAACATTTTTCTGTGTGATTACCTTTTAAATAAATGTCAGATAGACATAGACAGTTGAAACATTGCACACAACCCGCTTTTATTTGTAGTTACACTTGTAGAAACAGATTTAATAATGTCAAAAGTAGTAGCATAGTAGTTACACAACAGATTTGCTGTTACAATTTGCAGTAGCTATTACATGTGTAATTGCCCTTATACAAACAAATGACACAATGCCAGAAGAGACAGAGTGGTAATAGATTTTCTGTTACACTTTGCAGCAGCTGTTACACGTGTAGTTACACTTGTCAGAATTAAATGATTTGTGCCGAAAGGGAGATTGTAGTAGTTGCACACGTATGCAAGTTGTGTAACTACACCATACCCACATGTGAAACTAGTTAACAACCACATAGTAGTTACATGTAACTACACAGTAGTTACAGTGTAGTTAAATCATGCAAATTGTGTGTAACTACTTTACATGCACCTGTGAAACTAGATAACAACTACATTTTATTTATTTATTTAGTTTTTGTTTACCGGGTAGGTGCACTAACCAGAAAGACTATTTTCAGGCACAACCCGGGAGAGTACAGAGAAAAACTTCTGAAGGACATCATAATACATAGTACAAAGTGCAGGAAATTATGATACATAGTACAGATTACATAACAGCAACAATGTGACAAAGAAATTGAGGTAGTTTGACCAAATTAAGCTCTTAAGTTAAATTAAGACAAAATACAGTCTGGTCAGTATAGGAAAATTGAAGCAGTAAGATCAAAGTACAGTAATTAATATTTACACAAAAACTACACAATAAGGTCAAAATTATCCGACCAGGAACTGTGCAAGTGATTAAGGGAAAAAGGAGCTGTGAGAGCGATAGTCACCAATCGTAGATTGATAAGGGAGGAGCTTGGGAGAAAGGTGGAGAAGGATGATAGGATAACCTGGAGGGGAGAGAAGGAAGTGGGGTAATGAAGTGAAAGAAATGAGGAAGCGAAAGTGGAGAGAAGGGAGTTTCACAGACAGGGTGGGCCTTAGGCTCCTAGATGATGACAGACCGGGGGTAGGGTTAGAAAATAAGAGCTAGGGTGGTTTGAAACAGGAGCATATATAGGAGGAGAGGAGAGGAGATGATGTTGCAGTTCTTTCTTAAAGGAGTTGTGAGATAAAGATTGGTGCAAGGTTATAGGCAATGAGTTCCAGTAGTGAGGTGCATGACAGGCAAAGGCATGACCACCTTTATTTGTGCAATGTCTCTGGATGAGGACTGGGATGTTTGCTGCAGAGCACAGCATATAGTGGGTTTTCTGGTAGAGAAGGAGACAGGCCAGTGAGTTTGGGATACGGGACCTGATAATGTTATCAGTAATGGACCCAAGCACATAGGACCTTAGTTCAAGTGGTGGAAGCCACCCTAGATCAGAGTAGAGAAGACAATGATGTTTGAGCCAGGGGGAGCTGGATGCAAAGAGACAGATGTTATTGTAGGCAACGTCCCATTTACGAAGACTCGACTTGCTGGCGGAGACATACGTAGCAACCCCATAGGTGAGAGAGGGAAGTAATATTCCATTGGCTATGGTGAATCTAGCTGAAGGAGTGAGCCCATAGCTAGTTCGATAGGCAATCCCGAGTTTGGAGTTAACCTGCTTGCAGATATTATGAATGTGGAGGTCAAAACTCAGGGATGGGTCTAGAGTGACCCCAAGATACTTGAATGAATTAATCACTCCAACAGATGAGCAATCCATGGAGGAGACATTAAAGAGTGTTTGGGAGCGTTTGAGCTTGGGACTGGATCCAAATAACATAGCTTGTGTCTTAGTTGAGTTTAAGACTAGTTTGTGATTTTCAAGCCACCATTGTAAAAGCTGGTAATCACTGGAGAGTTTTGTGCTAATGTATGCGATGTTATTTGAGCTGCAGTACAGGACAATGTCGTCTGCACATATTAGGGAGGAGGTATTGAGGAGATTTGTAGTAATACTATTAATGAAAATGGTGAAAAGCAGAGGACCTAAAATAGGATCTTGAGGTACACCAATGTTGATGGTAGCCTTATCAGAGAGGGTGGAATTGAATTTCATGTATTGTGATCTATCAGACAGATAGTTCTCAAACCAGTTTACAGCATTTTTCGTGAAGCCAAGAGAGTTTAGGGTAGCAATGAGGAGGGAGTGGTCAACAAGGTCGAATGCCTTGGTCATAACAATAAAGATGGCCCCGGTGAGCCTGCCAGAGTCCATAGCAACTAAGGTGTTGGATGTGTGTTTGAGTACAGAAGTGGTGGTACTATGACCCTTGCGGAAACCATGTTGGGCATCAGTTAAGAGGTTGTGTTTCAGTAAGAAGTCGGTGGTCTGGGTTGCAACTATTTTCTCAAGTATTTTACTGAGAACAGATAGGATGTCAATAGGACGGTAATTCAATGGGTCAAGTGGGTTGCCTTTTTTGAACATGGGGGTAATTTTGGCAATCTTCTAAATATCCAGGACAGTACTTTGACACAGAGAGAGGGTAAATATTTTTGCAAGTGGAGCAGCTATGTGGGGAGCGGCCAATTTTAGGAGCTTAGGTTCCAGGTTATCAGACCCAACAGCTGTGTGCTCTGAAATGTTTCTTAGAATACACAGAACCACACTGGTTGGGATGGACTTGAAATGGAAAGCATGCTTCGGGGAGTTAGCTGGTGGGATGGGGTTTGACGAGGTAGGGAAAGTGGAAGTATATTGTGTGAGGTCAGCAAATTGACTGTTAAGGAAGTTTGCAATAGTGAGGGGGTTATTACAATGTGTGCCATTTAGAGTCATATCATTTGGAGTGGATGACTGGTTCGAGCCCAGGAAGAACTTAATATGGGACCAGAATTTTTTGGGGTCCCCCTGGGAGTCTATTAAAAGGTTATTGCAGTATGAGCTTTTTGCTTGCTTGATTTCTTTCTTACAGGCATTTCTTAATGCTCTATGTATTAAGGTCTGCAAGATGACCTATTTTCTTATGCTGAAGCCAGATTTTGTCCCTCTGTCTTAATTTAGATAATAAGTCAGATGTTAGACAGTGTGTCTGCCTATTTCTAACCCTCCTAGTTACAAGTTTACAGTGGATTTCTTGCAGTTCTAAGAATTTTACCATGCAGATATTTAGAACTGTCTGGACATCTACTGTGCTGTAGAGAGGGGAACAGTCAATTCAAGCTACATCAAACAAGAAGGCCTGTGAGTCAAAGTTTGCAAAATTGCAGAAAGTAATAAAGCAGAGCTTAATAGGTTCAGACCTACCTTTGCCCCAGACACAGACAGTGGGGGAGTGATCTGTAATGGCATCAGATAGAATTCCTATATCTACAATATTCTCTGGGAGGTATGTCATAATTCAGTCCAACAAGGTGCTAGTATTTGAATGAGGAACAGTTCTGGTGGGCAATGGGATAAGTTGATGTAAGTTAAAACTCTGTAGTCTAGTCAGTGCTGTGATGTGTGAGTTATCCAACCAGTTTAAATTGATGTCACCTAGAAGTAGTTACATGTAACTACACAGTAGTTACAGTGAAGTTACAGCATAGTTATATAGTAATTACAGTGTAGTTAATGACACTTAAAATAAAGTGTTATCGACATTTGTCTTGAGCATAAACACAGGGTCATGGGGGGAGGAGTTTACTGAAACTGGCAGGATGAAAATTCAGGGGGGATGTCTGTAAATAATTTTTCACCAAAAAAATCGGTAGATGGGTGGAACACGTTACCTGAGCAAGTGGTGAAGATCAAATCTGTGGGGAGTTTGATGGCTGGGTGGGACACACCATAGTAAGTTGGGGCAGAGGTAAGGGGGGGATGGCAGCTAGGGCCTATGAAGTATAACTAGGCAGGGTGAGCAGAGTAGATGGGCCACTGCGCCTTTCCTGACATTATTTTCTATGTTTCTATGTCTGGTTGGGCTAGTATGGAAACTGGGGTGTGACAAGGATCATTGTTGGGGCCATTCTTAATTTGTACATTTGAGACTTAGAAGATTAGGGATCTGGATATCAAAGTTTACAAATGGTACCAAGATAGGGTGTACTTTGAAGGAAGCTGAGAATGTAAATAAACTATAGGAGTATTTGGAATTTTGGCAAAAGTGTGTTTAGTATTTATAAACTGCACTACATGTGGTTGAGGTCTTATACACTTGGAACAAACGGTTTACTAGAAGAATGGAATGATATTTTATTTATGAAATGTTGGAGACAAGCTATAACACTGCCCAAGCTATGCATGCTACTAAGTGGAAGTGATTGCCACTGTATTTTATTGACATACAACATGCACCCAATATAATGGGAGTATGTAAGACTTGTTTATTTGTTCCTTGTTAACAGGAGATGGCACATACTTGTAAAAGAAAGAATCATATTATTGTGAAAGTAAGGTATGAATGCTGTGTTGTACATTGTGCATATTAATTGTTTCTCAATAATAACACTATTTGGAGAGTAAGTTATATATCATTCGTATTAGGAGAATGCCACTGCAGATCCGTTGCACTTGGTTCTGCATAAAGGAATAGCTGGGTGAGTGCACTTTATTATCATCATTTTTCACCTCTGCTGTATTTTTTGTCTAAGATATTTTAATGTTTTTTCATTTAAAATGGTGAAAAATTCTTATTTTTAGACACAGAACCAGTAAACCCAAAAGAAGGAATATGTCTGAAACATGGATTATAGCAGACGTTTGCTTCAGGTTGTTTGTGTTTCAGAAATACAATGCAACAGAATTTACTTTTTAAATTACTGTGGTGAGTGGGCCTATTATTCCAGTCTTTGTCTGCCTAAGTAAATCCTTTGAACTTAGCTCTCAGGGTTTAAATGGCATCACACACCTCAGGCGTGTGAAAAAAACAAACTCAGAACATACATCTTCCCATCTATTATTCTATATATATAACAAATGCTTTAACATGAACTCTGGCTTTATATATTCTTTGTTTTATTTTGATTGTTCTCATGTTTTAATCTTTTTTATGTTTGCTTGCATGCATGTGCAAGAAACATAGTGCCATCATCCGAGTTTTCGGAGGTGTGTCACCCCCCTCTTCCAATTCAGTCAATGTGTTGGCAGGCGCGGCCCAGTCCGCCAATGCATGCTGGAGCTATGTAACAGCTCAAAATACGATGGCGTACACTTGAAAGGGAGCTACGTCAGTGAGCAGTGATCAGATATCACCTGCCCGCGCGCAGCCCCTACACACACACACATCGATGCATACCGCGTGCTGCCCCCACGCACACTGTATAGCCGACGGGTGCTCAATCCCCCATCGGCTGTGCTGCACTCTCCCCCAAAGCCTTCCACATGCTATGCTGGGTGCCCACCCCAGCGTGGCAACTCATGGTATAGCCGACGGGGGTGCCCAATCCCCTGTCGGCTCCACTGTCCTCGCCCCCCCCAGAGTACAGGGTGCCACGCTGGGAGCCCAGCCCAGCATGGCAAACGTCCCGCATCATCATAATAAAAAAAACAACCTGTAAAGAAAAAACGGTCCCACGCAGTCTCCCTGCCCCTCAAAACCTGCACCCACCCACTGCGCACCCTGCCTCCCACACCCCCCACCCCATACTTACCTCCGGAGCTTGGCGCCGACGATCATCGGTGGACGGGAACACGCCTGCACTCTTCAAAGCCGACGCAAGCTGAGGAAATGCTGGTAAGCTGTATAATGGGATAGATATGTTTTTTCAACTTTGTTGCATATCTCAGGCATTTTTTGGAATTTTTGCACCAAATTTTCAACATGGGGTTTTTGGGACCCCTTCTCATGAATGCTGTCACTGTCATGGTGTTATTCAGGCCCGAAGGGTGATTTTGCAGTCACTGCGCAAAATCATCTTTCGGGACCAATTAACCAAACGACACTGCCAGTGTTCATAAGGTGGGCTCTCAAGAAGGCTATTTTGAAAATTTGGTGGAAATATTCCAAAAATGACTGTTTTATGAGCTTGTGTTGCACAGTTCCTACGCATGCTCGTAAGTTCATGAATTTTCAATATTTTCACTCCAGATTTTCAATATTGCCATTTTACCACACCTTCTTATGAGCAGTACAGCTGTCATTTTTCACATCTTGCCTAAAATGTGTTTCCGCCCATGTAGCTCACAATGGCACAGTCGATGTGTGAAATCAATGTATGGCACACATTAAGAAAATCACAGTGACACTGTTCATAAGCAGAGGTCTTAAAATGGCTATGTTGAAAATTTGGTGAAAAAATTCCTAAAAATGACTGTTTTGCGAGCGTGCGTTGCGCAGTTCCTATGCATGCTCGTAAGTTTGCGAATTTAATATTTTCACTGCAGATTTTCAACATTGCCATTTTATTACACTTCCTTCTGAACAGTACAGCTGCCATTTTTCATATATCGCCCAAAATATGTTTTCGCACATGTAGGTCACAACGGTGCTGTTGTTGTGCGAAAACAATGTTTGGGACAGATTACGAAAATCACAGTTACACTTTTCATGAGCAGAGGTCTTAAAATGGCTATGTTGAAAATTTGGTGACAAAAGTCCATAAAATGACTGTGTTATGAGTGAGCATTGCGCAGTTTCCACACACCCTTGTAAGTTCATGACTTTGTAATATTTTCAGTCCAGATTTTCACCATTGGCATTTTTCCACACTTCCTTATGAACAGTACAGCTGTCATTTTTCACAACATGGCCGAAGTGTGTTTTCACACTTTCAGCACAGAGATGCGTGATCGCTGTGGGAAATCATTATTCAGGACAGATAAAGGAAATCACAGTGACACTGTTCATGATCGGAGGCACCAAAATGCCTGAGTTGACAATCTGCTGTAAAAAATCCCCAACCTAATTATATTACGGGTGTGCGTTGCACAGTTTCTATGTACGCTCGTGACTTCACCAGTTTTTTTTAATATTTTTACTGCAGATTTGCAACATTGCTATTTTTTACACTTCCCCATGAACAGTACAGCTGTCATTTTTTACATCATGTTTGGAATGTTTTTGCACCTGTGGTGTTAAATGCTGTAGTCGCTGTGCATAAGCAGCTTTCGGCTAACAAACTGATATTGCCACTGTTCATGAGGTGGGGTCACAAAAAAAGCATGTTGAAAATTTGGAGTGAAAATATCAACGAATGCCTGAGGTATTAGGGTTTCCAACCATAACGCCCAACCCTGTAGAGAATGACAGGCATCGGGGTGTGACTTGGGATTCTTGCCTGTAATGCTTATACCAGTCCACACCCTGCAGCCAGTGAGAGGCATCGAGGTATGCCTTGGACTCTTTGGCCCCAAGGTCACCCCATTCTCCTATATCGCACCCATCTAACCGTATTTCCTAATGGAATGGGGTGTGCATAAGGGCCAAAGACCCCAAGGAACACCGTGACACTTGTCAGTGTCTGTAGGGTGGGGTGTGGTGAAATGGCATGGCCGTTATGCCTGACAACCCAAAGGCACACCCCAATGCCTGTCACTTTCTGCAGGGTGGTGGTGGGGTTGGCTTCAGTTCAATACTTCACTGCCATTCCTATTACGCAGCTCTGTAACTTCTACACTACCACTGCCAATGCCCGCAAGCAAACATTCGGCATTGACAAATGCTTGTTATATTTTTCTTTCTTTTGAAACTTTTCCAGTGGCTTACAGCATCAGAGGTTAGTTATGAATGCAAGATGCATGCTGCTTGTACCAGCCATGCACTTCACCTTGCACTCAGCCTATCTACTGTACATACAGCACACTAAGGCATGGGCAGTGGTTAGAGCTCTGCTGGACATAGGGTGGTCAGTTGGATGTGCTGATCTGGCTGTTAGTGGATTCTGACTCTGAAAGGATCCTGGATAATGGCCAGGGCCACTGTATCCCTTCCCCAGTGCAATGGGAAAGGTGGACAGCATTCTACAAAGTTAGCTGTACTTAGGATACAAGAGAGCTGGTACTTCTTTTGGGGGCAGGGGCAGAACATGGCCTGTTGAGGAGTTTGGGTAAGTGCATTACCAGTGTGGAAGTTTACCTGGCTGTGTAGCCTGTGCTCCCCAAGAGACATATTTACCCTGTGTAACAGAACTGTTAAATGTCTATATACCTGGTGCTGCACACCTAGGGCTCCTTCTTCAGTGGGCAGCATTCGGTAGCTGGCAGGGCTCTGCACTATAGAGGTACAATGTACAGGCTAGATGTGGGTCACATTGAAATGCCATGTTATACGGTAGCCTCCATGTCATACAGAGGGCCAATATGCTGCATGTCTGGTGCAAATGCCCTTTGCATCCTTTCAAAATCAGACCACAATTGAATCTGTGCGTCCAAAATGATTCTTGTTCTATCTCCTCTTTTACCCCATACTCTGACCTGGGCATCCCAGTGGGAGGAGTCCGGATGTCAGGGGCAGCAATTCTAATTTTTTTGTTTATTTTGGCATTCATTCCCAGCTCTGTCTATAGCCATAGCTACTGCACTCTCTGTACAGCTGCCTTTTTGTCCACCGTGATATCAATAAAGGTATCAGTTGTTGAACAAAATTGTCATTTGTGACACTAGTGGCAGTGACAGATGATATGGCAGTGGGACTATTAATTCTTCATCTTTAGCTACCTCCTTCTTGCCTTCTGCCTCTGGACCTGTTGATGCTGGGAGTACCAGAATTGACAATAACCTTGGGTGGGTCCCAGCAAATGCATGGGTTGCCATGTTCCTTATTTTTGTCACCGGGTCAGACTTCATATCAACACCAGTCTGCTGTTGTAACTGAGGCAGCTTTCACTCAGTAGCTTCTGCAGGCTACTCAACATGAACCTGAAACAATACATCTATCAGAAACTACCCTGCAGCTACCAAGGCTCACTTCCAGAGACCGCAAGGGTGGAAGGCTTCTTGTCTGACCACTAATTTCTCCCTGCTGCCTACTGTACTGATTGCTCTAGGACTTATAATTCATACTTCATCTCTTTCTCTTTTTCTCCCTCTTTCCACTTCACTAACACGCTAACTATTTAGTAGAAGCTGTGTGCCAGATCCATTTATCTAAAATCATTATATAAATACTATCCAAATTGTTCCTTCCATCAGACACAGTCATGGGACTATTTTACGTAAGTGCCACATTTAAAAACTTGGATGACCATGGATTCTTGAAATTATTTCTCACTATTTTTGTTTTTTTGTCTAGAACAGAAATCATACCCAGTCTTCTTAAAGTTGCTATTTTGGGTCCAGTTGTTAGTGGCTTATCTCAAACACACTGCTTTGCCTGCATTCTGATAAGCAGCTTTTTAAAAATGTAAGTTATGTAGTTTACAGATAACATAGTTTTGTGAACAATTAAATAGTGTTTGATAACACCATTTTTGGAATCAGAAATACAGAAAGAATCTGTTGTGTAGAGACCAAATTTATATGTACAACACTGTGTACCAACCCAAAGGTTGTGTGTTCTTATCTCTCTACTGCATAGTTTGCCCATGTTTGAACACCACTTTAAACTTATCAGTAGGATCTCTGTAATGAGCAGCATTCACACATAGTGTATACAGGTGTATTCCAGCTGCTTGACAGAATACTGTGCATCTGATCTTGAAAATAAAAACATTGAATTCAAATACATTTTTGACAGCTGCCTGTCCCAAGTGCATGCAAAAGAATTATGGTACTTCAACAATAAGAAACTGCATATTTCTGTAACAGATCTTCTTAACAAAAAAAAAAAAATCCAGGATTATACCTGTGTACAGTTTAACACCTTGTTACAAAAGTTGGTTTCTGAGGGTATAGAAATCCAGTGACAAGGTAGCCTATAACTCGGGATGGGTGGATGGAGCAATCTGCTTATGTAGTATACTTAGCGATCTAAACATGGTGGCAGTATACGTGGATGGTCAAAGGGGTAGAAACTATGGTTTTGCAAGTAGCAAAAGGGACTTGCAAGCAAGTATGAGGTGGGTCAGCTGGTGTATTGGAAGCCAGCTGTTAGTGAGTACATTTCAGTTTAGAACTAGCAATGGCAGCAGCATGTTAGCACATGCAAATTAAAGGCAGGGCCATGAATTATCCTAGAAACTGCTTATTGGAAGTATTCACAGATTTACAAAATGCTGGCACCATGTTTTTCTTGATTGCAAATGACTGCAGGCCTTCAGCTATCACACACATTGCCTTAATAAAGGACCAGTGGTAGTGTTACAGGCACACAACATGGCTAACTTTCAGGTGTTGTTTGACCTCTTGAATTTTAAGTCATGTTTTACAGCACATTTACCCTGGCAAGCCCATTTGAGATGCATTTTATTTTCAGTGGTGTTCTGCTTCTACTCATTTTTGTAAATGAGTGGTCAGGAGCACTGGGAGGTGACCTGACTTGCTCAAGGTCACACAGTGACCACTATTTTGGAGACATGCGAGTTGTTGTCTACCCTATCATCTTAGCAAAACAAAATGACCAACATCTTTAAAAACCTGTGATGTGTGAGAAAACATGAGAAGTCTGTGAAATGTACCTCTATGCTGTTCCAGAATACTCATAAGTGTGGTGCATGCAGCGAGCTACAGTTTGTCGGGCTGTAATGGAAACAATGCCCTTATAAGCATCTTCAAAACACACACAATGTGATATTTATTACAGGGAACTAAATGTCAATAATTGGCATGAAAGTGACTTGAAACTTTTGTTCATTTGCATATATGTTTACAGTATACGTTGGTATAGTTAACTGCCAAACATTGCTTTTGACTGGCTCACAAGATGGGGAGGGGGCTGATGAAGTGTCCATTTGAGACTTTTGTTTTGGCTGGGCTTGCTGTTGTGTGGGTATGGTATGCAGCCACTGTGCACATGGCTGCTGTACAACAGTCATAATGGCACAATTATAGTACATCTGCATCGTGGGTACACAACTGGCCTTATGCACTGTGTTTGTAGGATCTCACCTGGACTCTCAGTGAGAAACTAAATGGTAGCTTCCAGTACCTCCTTGCTATGGCACGACTGACTGGCTGACTAGGGATGTGCGAAACTGGGGAACTTTAGTTTGTGACATGCTTTGTGAAGTTTCCCCAGCTTTGCTTTGCTGGGACATATACTTTTCAGTTATCGTCTGACAATGTGATCACCGTCACCCAGCAAAGACCTATCAGTAGTGTTACTTCACTGGTGAAAGTGTTTACAAACAGCCAGGACACGTAGTTTGTGTCAGGTAGGTAGCCCTTTGCCATTGAAAACTATATAAAGTGTTTCTTTTTTTACCTCAAAGCTGTTTTTAAAAGTGTAACCCACGCTACACTCACTGTAACAATTTTTCCCACTCTCCTTCAACCACGTAGATCCTTCTAAATAAAGTGCCCCACCCTGCCACCCTCTAGCATCCACTTTCTCCCCACCCCCAAAGTCCATTTATAATAAATACAATATTCCTTCCCCAGTCCACACCACATTAGTAAAAAGACCACCCACCACCTCCACCACATACCTGTCCACCACAGCCATAATATTTGAAAGAAACCCCTCCAAACAGCCATCTGCTAGAACCCACATTCCCCCCTCCCCATATGAGTCCTGGCAAATATTTATAATAAAAATCTATATCCCTCCATGTGGCACATTAGTGAAAAAAACCACCCACCTCCCTACCTCATGCTTGTCTTTTAAGTCATAATAATCATAGGGTACCCCCCCCACCCTCCACACTCTTGTACCCCTCCTCCCGTCCTAGCTCTAAATAACAGTTGCAGTTAAAGACACAGTTAGATATTTCCTGAAATGTCTCTAATACATTTAGAAATATTCCCTGTCTTCCTGTATTACCACAGTAGGAGCACCAGAAAGAACCTCTTGAGAAATATTGTGAAATATCATGAAATATCAGACCATGTCTTTAGCTGCAACTACAGAATAGAAGGATAGACAGTCGTTTTATGGCCTGTAAGACCACAAAACTACCCAACACTGGAGTAAGATGCCTTTCTTCTTCAGTGTCCTAGTATAGAATGAATGAACAATGATATTCTCACCCATACTAAAACCTGATTGGCTGACAAATGGCCAATCAGTTGTTATTATAGGTATGGATGTCCTAATTCATTCATTCTACAGCAGGACACTGAAGAGAGAGGGTATCATCTCCAGTACTGGAGAGTTCTGTATTCTTACTGGTCAGAAAAAAGATTGCAGCATATGTATCATTTTAATTTGAGACAAGGGGAAAAAGATGTTAGGTGTTAGTGCATGGTAGGGTGGGGATTCCCTATAATTATTATGCCTCAGGGGGACAGGTATAAGGTAGGGGGAGGTGGGCAGTCTGCTTTATTAATGTGGTATAGGTGAGGGAAGGTATATTGATTTTATAAACCCTTCACTGGGACTGTGTGGAAGTGGAGGCGTGGGAGCTAGAGGGCTCCATTTAAATAAGGTGCACTGCCTAATTGGCTTACTTTAAACAAGGTGCAATCCCTAGCCAAAGTACTGGTGATTGGTGGGGAACCAACTATTGGAGACATCCATATATCTCCTGAACTATAACCCAGAATTTAGCAGCTCAGTCCTTGGTCATTCACAAACTTTAAATAGCTTTTCTCATTAGGGGTGCAATTGGTTATGTCACAAATCAGTTAATACTAAGAATACACATGCCGGTGACCCGGGTTTGGGAATGGACTCGGGATGCCAGGGGCTGGCAGGCGAAGGGGAGGATTGACCATCTGGAGGACTGTTCTCCTCTCCTGGGGCGGGTTGGGTGGGGAGCCTCGCTTGTAGTGGCCCCCGTGAGACTGGGAGTACTACAAGCAGTGCAGGAGGGATAACCAGAAAAACAGAAAAAACACTTCGGTGGCCACCAGATGACGGCTTCCATGTTCTACACCGCCAGAACCTCTTGGATCCTACTCCTCCACAGCAGCAACATCCTGGGTCAGTAAAAATACAGTGTTCTGGGTTTCCCCTGCCCCTGGTGCCTTCCCCTTCATAGGAGGGGAACCCGCCCGGCAAAGGGATACGATGGGACACCTGGGGGGTTGGCTGCAGATCTGTGGTAAGGAGAGAGCTCGGAAAGAGGATAGCCAGGGCAGTAGCAGCACCAGGAAGCCTGAAGGAGAGGGGGACTCTGGAGTGTCAGAGGTAAAATAAAAAAAAAAAAATACTAAGAATACAGTGCACCCCCCCCCAGAAAATCATTGAAATATTACAGTTTGCTTTCTGCCTCAAATAGATATTGACTTATTTTTATCCCAATGGGGAGTAGGCATCTCTTGGTGTTTTCTGCTTTAACTGATTTGCGCTATTACCAGTTGCACCCCTCATGAGAAAAGCAATTGAAAGTTTGTGAATAAACAAGGGTTGAGCTGCTAATTCTTGGTTAGTTTAATGTTTAGAAGATATATAGCTGTCTTCATTAACTGGCTCCTCACCAATAACTAGCACATTGGCTGGGGACTACACCTTATTCGGTGGGCAATGCATAGGGACTTTGGGAAACTCAAGGAGTGGTCAAGACCATGACAGTTAGGGTTTAGTGCCCAATTATGCAAAATCATGTACCTGGGCATAGGAAGCCAGGAGCTGAGTATAAGTTGGGGTGGGGATGCTGACAGTCACTGAGCAGGAGAGGGACCTTCGGTTATCATATTCAATTACCTCAAAATGGCAGGGCAGTGTGAGAAAGCAATGGGTCAGGCCAGTAGGATGCTGGGATTTATAAGGAGACGTGTCTCCAGCTAGAGGAGGGAGGTTGTGCTACCAATGTATCGCTCAATTGTGAGACCCTACCTTGAGTACAGGATCCAGTTCTGGAGGCCACACCTCAGAAAGGACACAGACATAGTGGAGGCAGACCAGAGTAGGGCAATTAAAATGATGCAGGGCTGCATCAAAAGCACTATGAACAGATACTGAGGGATTTCAAGACATAAATCCTGGAAGACAGGAGAGTGAGAGGGGACATAATAGAGACATATAAGTACCTCACAGGGAGAACAGTGTGCAGGATGAGAGTCTTTCAAATGAGAAAGTGCACCAAGACCAGAGGGCATGCAACGTACATGGAGGGGGAAGTTTAAAAGGAATGTGAGGAAGTACTACTTCACTGAAAGAGTGGTGGCTGCCTGGAACAGACTGCCAGTGGAAGTGGTAGCAGCAAAAGCAGTATGAGGCTTCAAGCATGCATGGGATAGAAATAGAGTATTATTAGTAAATATGCAGGGAGGAGGAAGGGTCACAGGAGACCAGTTAGGGTCTGCAGAAGCAGACTAGGCAGGGACCATCTGGACAGACTGGGTGGGCCAAGTGGTGCTTTTCTTTCAACAAATTCTGTTTCTATGAACCAGACAGAATGTTGGCTCAAATTTTGTTTGGATTGCCTTCTACTAGTTTGTATGGATTTGCTGTGGAAAAATTGATATTGCTCTTAAGATATTATATTTTTATAAAATGGTTACAAGAAATCCTGGAGAATGATTGGCTGAAGCAATGCCTGACCTATGACCTAATCACGTCAGAACTAGTTATTAGGATCAGTGACATCCCAATACTTGTGGGCCATTTATCAACTAGAACAAAAGATAACAGCCCATAAGATACATGGCTATAATTCCATAAGGAGATTCTGGTCACATCAAAGCCATAACAGCAACACACAATTGTTTCTAATGATGTCAACAAATTGCAAGATGGAATGTTAGCCTTCAGTCCAATTGGCAACATTTTTTAATCTAGGGAGGGTCACTTGGTATTCTTCTCTCTCTCTCTCTCTCTCTCTCTCCTAACTTCATTTTTTTCTTTACTGTTTTGTCTGTATGATAATTTTTATATTGCTTTGTAGCTTCTGTGGTTTTCACTGACTGAGTCACTATATTGTTATTGCTCCCCCCCAATAACTGAGCTGTGGCCTATTTGTTTCAGGTTTTATAAAATCAACCTTCCACCGCCACCAAGGCTACTCAGCCGAACCCTTCTCTCCCATTCTGTCCCCCTGATTGATATTTTAATTTTTAATCATACCTCATTTAGTGTCAAGGACACTTGGTGTTCTTTTCAAGGCTGCTTAGTGTTCTTTTTCAGGAGCTTAATTGCTTCATTTGGAGGAGAACTTGTAGCCTTGAGTTCTGGCATTTGCTTACTTGATAAGTGTATTGCAGATCCCTGGCTGGGAAGCTGTGAGCCTCCTCGCTTATCAGAACTTCCTTCTTGTCAGTCATGAAGCAGTACTGGTAGTGTTTGTAGAGGTACCAGATTGCTCACCTTCTTTGCAACAGTCAAGGAACTGCCACAACAGCCCTTGTCAAATGCAGAAGGGGTTGGGGATGGATGGTTGGCATTTGGGTTAACATTTTTCTATCCACTAAATAAACATATTGTTTAGTATAACCAATCCTCTGTTACACTAAATTGTAAATAGTTTCCAAAGGCCAGTGTTGCCAATATCTTGTCTCCCTGGCCCTGCTTGAACTGCACTGGCAGCCTAGCTAAGTGGCTACCTCCTTTAATATCTGTCTACTAATTGATAAGGCCCTACACAGGTTGGTCCTGGGAATCTATTAGAACTCCTGCATGCTTACGTACCTTCATGCTCTCTTTGCTCCACCGAGGTGGGCATTTCAGTTGTATCGAAGGCCAAATTTAAAACCTTGGATGACCAGGCCTTCGAGTTTGCTGACCCGGCCTTATAGAATTCACTCCAGAGGGCCCTCAGAGAAGCCCTGATGGTGGAGGCCTTTAGAAGGGGGTCTGAAAACCACTTTGTTTAATCAAGCATTTCAGGATAGCTCCATCTACCTTACTTGTCATCCCTGCTAAGTTTGAGGGGTTATGGGTTTAAACTGTTTTAGCTCTGAGTTACTTGCTGCTTAATATTAATGTATGTTGTTACTGTTATTCTTACACTTTACTGTAAGACACCCTGGACCTCCAGGTAAGGGTGCCTATAGAAACAAATTCTACTACTGCTACTTGGTTACGTATATGTCTAAAAGTGCTAAATCATCATGTAGTTATACAGAACTGTTTAGTGAAGTGCAGCTTCTGTATAGATTACTGGCTGGTTTGATTAACAGAGCAGCTGCTTTTGCTCATGCCAGTTTGTTTGTTACTGAGTCATTGCCTCTTCGCCTGTGGGATACTAAACACAACAATGTCAAATTAAACAGTGTCCAGCCAGCAGATTCTGGGCCATCCATGTGAGTCATATCCTGAAAGGTCATTGCTGGGAACGGCAGTGGCCACTTTATCAACGGACAGTCACAGTCAATGTCCAAACCCTTCGAGTATATCTTATTGCATTGGAAATGCACCACAACTAAATTGTGTCCGACCTATCCTCTGAGTGCTTTTTTTCTGAATCTTACCTGCTTGGCTGACATGTAGCATGAGACTTGCCTTTCCCATTTCTGTTACTTCCAGTGATTGTATCTTAGATCTGTTCAGTGTGGTGATCTTGCTATCCTACAGTGTATTTATTTAATTTTGGTCTTGATACGAATGAACTCATTTTATTAACTTTGTCAGATCAGAATCTCAGTATCTCACCCCCTCATTGTGTACTCTTCCCCTGGGTTTTTGTTTCCCAGGTGCATTACTTTGCACTTCTTTGCGCTGAATCTAAGCTGTCATACATTTGACCATTCCTCCAACCTTGCCAAGTCCCTTTTCATCCTTTCCACTCCACCTTGTGTATCAACCCTGTTGCAGATCTTTGTGTCATCTGCAAAGAGGCATACTTTCCCTTCCAGTCCCTCTGCAATGCCACTTATAAAGACATTAAAAAGGACTGGCCCCAGTACTGAACCCTGTGGTACCCCCACTAGTAACCCTCCTTTCTTCACTGTGGACACCATTTACTATTACCCACTGTGTCCTGATGTCCAACCAGTGTTTTACCCAGGCTACCACCCTGAGACCCACTCCCAGGATGGCTAATTTGTTTACTAATCTTTTGTGCGGGACTGTGTCAAATGCCTTGCTAAAGTCTAGGTAGGCCATGTCCACAGCCCCTCCCTGGTCTACTGCTTTGGTCACCCAGTCAAAGAAATCTATTAGATTTGTCTGACATGACCTTCCTGTTGTGAATCCATGCTGCCTTGGGTCCTATGCCCCACTGGCCTCTAGGTACTCAACAATTCTTTCCTTCAGAAGTGATTCCATAATTTTCCCTACCACTGAGGTCAAACTGACAGGTCTGTAGTTTCCTGCCTCTGTCTTGCTCCCACTTTGTGAAGGGAATCACATCTGCCCTCCTCCAGTCCTCAGGTACCACACCATCCTCCCACGATTTATTAAAAAGGGTAGTCAGTGGTGTTACTAGTTCTTCCCTTAGTTCTTTTAGAATTCTGGGGTGAATCCCATCAAGCCCCATTGCTTTATCCACCTTCAGTTTTAAGAGTTATTTCAGAACCCTTTCTTCTGTGAAAGGACTAATATCAACCCCCCTATCCAGAGTGCTTCTATTGACCTGATTAGGTATTTCCCCCTGCTTTTCCGTTTTGAATACTGAGCAGAAATATTTGTTCAGTATCCCTGCTTTTTCACTGTCGCTCTCTGCCCAACCACCTTCCTCTTTGTTCAGCCTCAGTATCCCTGCCTTAGTCTTTCTTTGCTCCCTGATGTACCTATAAAAGGTTTTATCCCCCTTCTTAACCAAGTTGGCTATCTTTTCCTTGGTTTGGGCCTTTGCTATTCTGACTGCCTTACCCACTTCCTTCTGCTTTAACTGATACAGTTCTTTATCCTGTGCCTTCTGTGTTTCCTTATACTTCCTGAATGCTATCTTTCTCTCCCTTACCTTCTCTGCCACTTTTTTTCAGAACCATAGTGGTTTTTTCTTACATTTTGATTTGTTTATTTGCTTCACACAAAGGCTTGTTGCCTCTGTGATGGTGGTTTTGATGTTTCCCCATTGTTACTCCAACCCACCTTCTTGCCTGTTTGCTAGTGCTTTTCTGAGGCACTCTCCCATTTTGACAAAATCAGCCTCCTGAAGTCCAGTACCTTCACTTTTGTGTGGCTTGACTCTACAGCTAAGTTTATCATGAACCACACTGTTTGGTGGTCGCTTGTTCCCAGATGGCTACCCACTTCAAGATCAGAGATCATGTCTCCATCCCCATTTGAGAGTACCAGGTCTAAGACTGCTCTCTCCTGAGTGGGTTCCAAAACTAGCTGTCAGAGGCATGCCCCCTGTAGGGCATCGAGAATGGCCCTGCTCTTGGATGTGGCTGCAGCAAGGGTGCTCCAGTCAACATCTGGCATATTCAGGTCCCCCATCAGCAACATCTCCCCTTTCTCTGCCATCCCAAGGATGCCTTCTATCATTTCCTTCCCCTGAGATGGGGTCTGTATACAACCCCTGTGTGGATTGTGAGTCATTTCCAGTCTCCAAGGTGACCCACAGTGTCTCCTCTACTCCCTGTTTACCCTTTAGTTCTGTTGCTTTGATCCTTTCCCTTACATAGAGGGCTACTCCTCCTCCTCTTCTTCCCTCCCTGTCCCTCCTGTAGATTGTGTGCCCTGGTATGTTGACATCCCAGCCATGGTTCTCTGTGTACCATGTTTCTGTGACTGCCACAATATCCAGGCATCCCTCTTCCATCAAGGCCACCATTTCAGGGAGCTTTTTACTTAGACTATGGGCATTGTTACTCAATATCCTCCATTTTTTATGGCTTTATTTCTTTTTGCCCCATCCCTGTCCCTACTGCTTTTGTCTTTTCTCCATTTACCCCTGCCCTTCTCCCTGTTGACTGCTCTATCTTGGTGTTTACCTCACTAATTACTCTGATTTTGGGGGGGGGGCTAGGATTTCCCTTCTCCTCTTAAGTGCCCCCCACTTGGCTAGTTTAAAATGCTTGCTATTGAAGCACATAAACCTATCACCTAGGATCCTGGTTCCCCTCCAGGATAGATGCAGACCATTGTGCCTGTATAGGCCTGCATCCCTCCAGGTGGAGCCCCAGTCCCCAATGACGCAAAATCCCTGAGCTCTGCAACAGCTTTTCAACCACTCATTGAATCCCATGGTGCGGAGTGCCCTAGCCTCATCCATGCCATAGACAGGTAGCACTTACAAGAAAGTTACAGTGTGTGGTACTTGTCTAAGGCCCCTAACCAACTCCACAAACTCCTGTTGTACTGCTCTGATCCCATTCTCAGCCAGGTCATTCGTCCCTAGGTGAATAATGACATCCAGCTCCCTCCCCCTTGCTGCTGATCCCATGATCCTGAGGATTCATTTCCTCTCCCTCCAAGCTTTGGTGCTGGGCAGGCACCTTACCTCCTTTCCCCTCCCCCCCAGTTCTAGCCCCTAACAATTGAGTCCCCCACCAGGAGTTGTTTCCTTCCCCTGTGGGGTCCTGGACCACCCTCCTGTGGGTCTCCATTGTGGAGGTTCCCAGCATCCTACTTGGTCTCCACTGCAGGTGCCTTCATAGAGGAACCATGCTTCACCAGAGTGTTGAATGAATTGCTGAGAGGCACAACTGGAGGGATGCACCTCTGTTCCACCACCCTCACCCTCTCTGAGCCCACCGTGGTCCAACCACTCCTCTTTCTTGGCAACCTCTGAGGTAGTGGCAGTGGCCTGGGTGGTCCCTGGATGGGGGAGCAGGTTTCCCGAATCCTTGCCAGGTCAGCATGGAGATGAACAACCTCCTCCCTCAGACGAGAGAGGTGCCTGCAAATAGGGCAGCAATGCAGTCTCCAGAATGTCTCCCAGAAGACTGCTGCTTCACAGATAATGCATTGCACCACTCCCCACATGTCTGTGTTCCTTCCAGTTACAGATGCTTTTTGGTTTTTTGTTCTTGTTTTAGTGTGTGCAAGCTTGTGAGTGTCTCTACACCCTATTTAGTGTGCTGTGCCTTTAAGGATATGAACAGGTGTATGTTGTTAGAAGTTTTGGGGAAGTGATGTCAGAGCCCCTGCTATAAAGGAAGTTATGCGCTTGGAGTGGGTGGGGTGAGGGGAAGGGTGGGTGGGAGTAAACCATGCCATCCAGAAACAATCACCTACAACTCTTACCCTCCACCCCAGGGAGTGCCTTTCTTCCTTTTAGACACCTATTTCACAAAGGCTAAGTAACAGGTCTAGTCACACCTGACTGCAAATATCTCCTAGCTACAGTTCTTTCCTGGCAAATTAAAGTTAAAACTAAGAAAAGTCCACCCCAAAAACAGAATCTATATTAGTTACTTACACAGGTCCAAAAAGTAATAATTCAGTTCAGTGTAGTCTAGAAAATAACCTCCTTGATTCAAGGAAGCTGTGGCTGCTTTCTCACTCTCCCTGTCTCAGTCTCAGTAGAAAGAGGTATGGCCTTATTAGGTTGTCCCCCATGGTCTCAATTCTTTTTCCTTCTAATACCCTTCATATCCAAGGTAGGTATCCATTTACTTATTAAACTCCAAAACCAATTCTGCCATTATTGCCACACCTGGCAGTGAGTTCCACAGACTGAAAATGTTGTTGATAAAGGAAAGCTTCAATCAAAGAAAACTGTGGTGTCAACTTGTTTTTTCATGATTTATAATCTACAAGAACTCTCTTTTATCAAGTTTAATGTGCCTATGTATAATTATATAAACAGTTACCATATCCCCTCTCAGTCTTCTATACTCCAGTAAAAATAAGTTCAGATCCATTAACCTATAGCATCCCGATGTGGTCTCCCTCCAATCCCATAATTATTCTGATCCCTGTTTTGATTCTTTCCAGTTCACACACATTCCTTCTGAGGTATGGCAACAAAAACTATGTGCAATATTCCAGATCTGGTCTTATGTTTCCCCTACATATTGGTAGTATCATTTCACTGGATCTATCTATAACACTTCTGATATTCCCTAAAACTACAAATCTCTGCATGTTGCTTAACATTCATCAAATCTCTGGTTAAAGTCACACCTGGTTCCTCTTTATTTTCCATTTCTTCCAGCATATGACCTCCCAATGTGTATTACCATTCACTACTATAAAATCCAAGGTGCATTATCTTATATTTACAGAACTAACATTACATTTTATTTGCTACTCTTCTGCTCACTGGTTCCTAGATGTGGTGAGGTGCAGGGTATACTATGTCAGTGTCTGTGACCAATCTTTTGTAGTGAATAAATTAGTATTTCATCAGATACCTGACTTTGAGACATCTTTTACTGACACTGGCAAATTGAACATAGTACAGCCATTTACTTGAACTGTGATTTTCATACTTTGGTGGGTTTAGTTAATAATTCTGTAAAGACTGATATGATTTTTTCATCTGAAACAGAAGGTGTTTCTGCCAGAACCTCCCAAGATCTGTCCTCAGAAGACCATGGTAGGAGATTAATTAAATTACTAGGTGCACATTTACTGACATTTCTAAATGGTAGATTACTGGGTGATTTTTCTGGAACCATCACATCTCTTGGCCTAAATTCAGCCTCAGTGATTGATTATGGAATAACTACCCTTTTAAATAGGAAAAACTTGTTGATTGTAAGGTTACCATTTTTAACAGACTGTGATAATTTTGCTATTATTATTGGGCTCTATGCTGTGAGGGGTGGAGTGCCTCCATGCCTTGTATGTGAGGCATGGAGAGACTCCACACCCAGTGTGCCCCCCATGTGGGATGCACCAAGGGGGAGCATGCAGCCCCTATGCATCCGATCCTCCACTTGTGTGGACCACAATGTGCAGGGGGTGGGCAGGGGGCATGCCAGGACTATGCACAATGCTGTGTAGTGCTGGCTGTGAGGGAGTGGAAGCAGCCACAGGTTATGCCAGGGAGAACCCTGCCATAAGCCCCCTGCACACCTTATGCCTCCATCCCACACCAAGGGGACCCCAGCATCCATAGCCAGAGGACACCCTGGGATACTGACACCAGCACCCAGCCTAACCCCCCACTGTCCCCTTGTATGCCAACCCCCCCACACACACACTCATGGTGGCACCAGCCCATGAACTGCAGATCTCCTCCCATACATCACTACCTGCCTTACAGCGCATACAGTAACCTTCTTGGAGGTGCTGCCTGTCTATGGCAAGGGTGATGCTAGAGTACTCCTCACCAGGGAATTCAATGAATGGTTGAAAAACTGGTGTGGAGCTCAGGGTTTTGGCTTCATTGGGGACTGGGGAGCCACCTGGAGGGATGCAAACCTATACTGGTGTGATGGTCTGCATCTGTATGGGGGGGGGACCAGGATCCTAGGTGAGAGGTTTAAATGCTTCATTGGCAAGCATTTAAACTAACCAAGACGGAGGCACTGAAAAGCAGCAGGGAAATCCCAGCCTCCCCCTACAAACACAAGTAATTAGTGAGGTAAACACCAAGGTAGAGAGGTCATTAGGGAGCAGGACAGAAGTAAATGTAAAAAAAGGCAAGGACAGGAATGGGGCTAAAAGGGGTAAGGCCATCAAAAAGTGGAGGGTGATGAGTACCAATGCCCATAGTCTGTGTAACAAGCTCCCTGAACTAGTGGCCTTGATGGAAAAGGGTTGCCTGGATATTGTGGCAGTCACAGAAACATGGTACACAGAGAACCATGACTGGGATGTCAACATACCAGGATACACAATCTTCAAGAGGGACAGGGAGGATAAAAGAGGAGGAAGAGGAGTAGCTCTTTATGTAAAGGAAGGGATCAAAGCAACAGAACTAAAGAGTAAACAGGGAGCAGATGAGACACTCTGGGTCACCCTGGAGACAGGAAATGGCACCACAATCCGCATGGGGGTTGCATACAGACCCCCATCTCAGGGGGAGGGAATGGACAAGGAAATGATAGAAGGCTTCCTTAGAATGGCAGAAAAAGGGGAGATATTGTTGATGGGGGACCTGAATATGCCAGATGTTAACTGGAGCACCTTTGCTGCAGGCACATCCAAGAGCAGGGTCATTCTTGATGCCCTACGGGGCATGCCTCAGACAGCTAGTATTGGAACCCACTCAGGAGGGAGCAATCTTAGACCTGACACTCTCAAATGGGGACGGAGAAAGAATCTCAGATTTAGAAGTGGGTAGTCATCTGGGAACAAGCGACCACCAAACAGTGTGGTTCACGATAAACACAGCCATACAATCAAGCCATACAAAAGCAAGAGTATTGGACTTTAGGAGGGCTGACTTTGGGAAAATGAGAGAGTGCCTCAGAAAAGCACTAGCAAACAGGCAAGAAGGAGGGTGGAGGAACAATGGAGATAATCAAAACAGCCGCACAGAGGCAACAAGCTTTTGTGTAAAGCAAATCAACAAAACACAATGAAGGAAAAAACGCTATGGTTCTCAAAAGAGGTGGCAGGGAAGGTTAAGGAGAAAAGATAGCATTCGAAATATAAGGAAACACAGAAGGAGAAGGACAGAGAACTTTATCAGTTAAAGCAGAAAGAGGCTGGGAAGGCAGTCAGAATAGCAAAGGCCCAAACCGAGGAAAGGATAGCCAACTCTGTTAAGAAGGGGATAAGACCTTTTATAGGTACATTAGGGAGTGAAGAAAGACGAAAGGAGGGATACTGAGGCTTAATAAAGGGGAATGAATGTGGGTAGAGGGTGACAATGAAAAAGCAGGGATACTGGACAAGTATTTCTGCTCAGTATTCACAAAGGAAGAGGAGGGGGAGGTACCTAAACCAAACAAGAGAAACACTCTGAAGACGAGAGTCGATACCAGTCCATTTACAGAAGAAAGGGTTCTGAAAGAACTAATAAAATTGAAGGTGGACAAAGCAATGGGGCCTGATGGGATTCACCCAAGAATCCTAAAAGAACTAAGGGTAGAACTAATGACACCACTGACTACTCTCTTTAACAAATCATGGGAGGATGGGGTGGTACCTGAGGACTGGAGGAGGGCGGATGTGATTCATTTTCACAAAAGTGGGAGTAGGACAGAGGCAGAAAAGCTATAGACCAGTTAGTTTGACCTCAGTGGTAGGTAAAATGATGGAATCACTTCTGAAGGAAAGAATTGTTGAGTACCTAGAGGCCAGTAGGTCACAGGACCCAAGGCAGCATGGATTCACAATGGGAAGCTCGTGTCAGATGAATCTAATAGATTTCTTTGACTGGGTGACCAAAGTAGTAGACCAGGGAGGGGCTGTGGACATGGCTTACCTAGATTTTAGAAAGGCATTTGATACAGTCCCACACAAAAGATTAATACACAAGTTAGCCAGCCTTGGAGTGGGTCCCTAGGTGGTATCCTGGATAAAAAATTGACTAGACAACAGAACGCAAAGGGTAGTAGTAAATGGAGTACACAGTGAAGAAAGGAGGGTTACTAGCAGGGTACTGCAGGGTTCAGTACTGGGACTGGTCCTTTTTAATGTCTTTATAAGTGCCATTGCAGAGGAACTGGAAGGAAAAGTATGTCTCTTTGCAGATGACACAAAGATCTGCAACAGGGTTGATTCACCAGATGGAGTGGAAAGGATGAGAAGGGACTTGGCAAGGTTGGAGGAATGGTCAAATGTATGGCAGCTCAGATTCAATGCAAAGAAGTGCAAGGTAATGCACCTGGGAAACAAAAACCCAGGGCAAGAGTACACAATGGGGTGAGATACTGACAACAGTAAAAGTGGAAAGGGACCTGGGGTAATTATATCAGATGACCTAAAGGTGGGCAAGCAATGTGAGAAGGCAGTAAGGAAGGCTGGGGATACTGGGATGCATGAGGAGGCATCAATAGTAGAAAACAGGAAGTTGTTATCCTCTGTACAGACAGTTGGTGAGACCCCATCTGAGTACTATGTGCAGTTCTGGAGACCCCATCTCCGCAAAGACATAGACAGAGTGGAGGCTGCCAGAGGAGGGCAACAAAATGGTGCAGGGTCTGCACCAGAAGACATACAAAGAAAGACTAAAGGAGCTTAATATGTACCCTTGAGGAAAGGAGAGAGGGACATGATAGAAACTTTCAAGTACCACAAGGGAATCAACAAAGTCCAAGAGGGTGGCATCTTTCAGAAAAAGAGATGTGCAAGAACAAGGGGGCACAATTTGAAGATAGAGGGGGGTCGGCTCACAGGTAATGTGAGGAAGTATTTTTTTCACAGAGAGGGTTGTAGATGCATGGAACAGCCTCTCTGAGGAGGTCGTGGAGTCAAGAACAGTGGGGGAATTCAAGAATGCATGGGACAGACATAAGGCAGTCCTAGTGGGGGGTAGGAGGAAGTAAGCTGTTGGTTAATTAGGATCTGCAGCTTATCTGTTAGGTAGGAAAATCGGGAAAACTAGGTGGGCCAAGCAGTCCTTATCTGCCATCAAATTCTGTGTTTCTATGTTTCCTCTGCCTCCCCATGTTCTGGATCATGGCCCCACCAGGCATGTGTGGTGCTATGTTTACCCCCCAGACACACACACACACACCCTCATAGCACCTCCCCCACCCCTTATCTTCCTGTCAGTTTGGGGGCATGACACAGCCAGTGGCACATCCCACCTCTCACCTCCATGGCTGCTGGCCATGTGGACATCTGTAGGGGAGAGCAACCAACATGCCCCACCATGTAAGGAATCCACTGAGGAATCCGGGACAGGCATCCCATTGGATACCCACCCAGGTGTGCTGCTCCACCCACGGCTGCCCTGCATGAACCTGCATGTACCTGCATGCCGAGAGGTGGGGCCGTGGACAGGTAGCCAGTGGTTATGAATGCCACCGGAGGTGCACCTGTTCACAGGTGTGGAGCTCCGTGGGCAGGATATGTGCCTTGGATGCATAATAGAAACATAGAAACAGAGAATTTGATGGCAGATAAGGACCGCTTGGCCCACCCAGTCTGCCCATTTCCCTACCTAATGGATAAGCTGCAGATCCTAGTTAACCAGCAGCCTACTTCTTTCACCCCCCACCCCCTAGAATTGCCTTACGGCTGTCCCATGCATGCTTGAATTCAGTCACTGTTTTTGACTCCACAACCTCTCCGGAAGGCTGTTCCATGCATCCACAACCCTGTCTGTGAAAAATACTCCTTACATTACCTCTGAGCCACCCCCTCTATCTTCAAATTGTGCCCCTTGTTCTTGCACACCTCTTTTTTGAAAGATGCTACCCTCTTGACTTTGTTGATTCCCTTGAGGTGCTTGAAAGTTTCTATCATGTCCCCCTTCTCCTCCTTTCCTTGAGGCTATACATATTAAGCTCTTTAGTCTCTCTTCATATGTCTTCCGTGCAGACCCTGCACCATTTTAGTTGCCTCCTCTGGACAGCTTCCATCTTGTCTATGTCCTTGCAGAGATTGGGTCTCCAGAACTGCACACAGTACTCCAGATGGGGTCTCACCAGCTGTCTGTACAGAGGGATAACAACTTCCTGTTTTCTACTGGTGATGCCTCTCCCTATGCATCCCAGTATCCCCCAGCCCTCCTTACTGCCCTCTCACATTGCTTGCCCACCTTTAAGTCATCTGATATGACTACCCCAGGTCCCTTTCCATTTTTGTTGTTGTTAGTATCTCACCCCCATTGTGTACTCTTCCCTGGTTTTTGTTTCAGGTGCATTACCTTGCACTCTTAGCATTAAATCTAAGCTGCCATACATTTGACCATTCCTCTAACCTTGACAAGTCCTTCTCATCCTTTCCACCCCACCTTGTGCATCAACTCTGTTGCAGATCTTTGTGTCATCTGCAAAGAGACATATTTTCTTCCAGTCCGTCTGCAATGTCGCTACAAAGACATTGAAGAGGACCGTCCTAATACTTGAACCCTGTGGCACCCCACTAGTAACCCCTTTCTTCAGAGTGGACTCCATTTGCCATTACCCTCTGTGTCCTATTTTCCAGCCAATTCTTTACCCAGGCTATCATCTTGGGACCTACTCCCAGGCTGGCTAACTTGTATATTAATCTTTTGTGTGGGACTGAGTCAAATGCCTTGCTAAAGTCTAGGTAGGCCATGTCCACAGCCCCTCCCTGATCTACTACTTTGGTCACCCAGTCAAAGAAATCTATTAGATTCGTCTGGCATGACCTTCCTGCTGTGAATCCATGCTGCCTTGGGTCCTGTGCCCCTCTGGCCTCTAGGTACTCGACAATTCTTTCCTTCAGAAGTGATTCCATCATTTTCCCTATCACTGAGGTTAAACTAACTGGTCTGTAGTTTCCCGCTTCTGCCCTGCTCCCACTCTTGTGGAGGGGAATCACATCGGCCCTCCTCCAGTCCTCAGGTACCACCCCATCCTCCCATGATTTGTTAAAGAGGGTAGTCAGTGGTGTCACTAGTTCTACCCTTAGTTCTTTTAGAATTCTGGGATGAATCCCATCAGGCCCCATGGCTTTGTCCACCTTCAGTTTTAAGAGTTCTTCAAGACCCTTTCTTCTGTAAACGGGCTGGTATCAACTTCTGTATCCAGAGTGTTTCTATTGTTTGTTTTAGGTACCTCCCCCTCTTCGTTTGTAAATACTGAGCAAAAATATTTGTTTAGTATCTCTGCCTTTTCACAGTCACCCTCTGCCCACCCCCTCCCTTTATTAAGCCTCACTATCCCTCCCTTAGTCTTCCTTCGCTCCCTGATGTACCTAAAAAAGGTTTTATCCCCCTTCTTAACTGAGTTGGCTATCTTTTCCTCAGTTTGGGCCTTTGCTGTTCTGACTGCCTTCCCAGCTTCCTTTTGCTTTAACTGATACACTTCTCTGTCCTGTTCCTTCTGTGATTCCTTGTACTTTCCGAATGCTTCCTTTTTCTCTTGAACCTTCACTGCCGCCTCCTTTGAGAACCATAGTGGTTTCTTACATCATTTTGTTTTGTTTATTTGCTTCACACAAAGGCTTGTTACCTCTGTGATGGCAGTTTTTATTATTCCCCATTGTTCTTCCACCCCTCCTTCCTGCCCATTTGCTAGTGCATTCCTTAGGCACTCACCCATTTTGGCAAAGTCAGCCCTCCTGAAGTCCAGCACTTTTGCCTTTGTATGGCTTGACTCTATTGCTGTGTTTATTGTGAACCATACTGTTCGGTGGTCACTAGTTCCCAGATGGCTACCCACTTCTACATCTGTGATCCTCTCTCCATCTCCATTTGAGAGGACCAGGTCTAAGATTGCTCCCTCTCGAGTGGGTTCCAATACTAGTTGTCTAAGGCATGCCCCCTGTAGGGCATCTAGAATAACCCCACTCTTAGAAGTGGCTGCTGCAACTGCACTCCAGTTAACATCTGGCATATTCAGATCACCCATCAGCAATATCTCCCCTTTATCTGCCTTTCTAAGTATACTTTCTATCATTTCCTTGTCCATTTCCTCCCCTGAGAGGGGGGTCTGTATACAACCCTGTGCGGATTGTGGTGCCATTGCCTGCCTCCAAATTGACCCACAGTGCTTCTTCTCCTCCCTGTTTACCCTTTTGTTCTGTTGCTTTGATTCCTTCTTTTATGTAGAGAGCTACTCCTCCTCCTCTTTTACCCTCCCTGTCCCTCCTGTAGACAGTGTACCCTGGTATGTTTACGTCCCAGTCATGGTTCTGTGTGTACCATGTTTCTGTGACTGCCACGATATCCAGATCTTCCTCCTCCATCAAGGCCACTAATTCAGGAAGCTCGTTACCCAGACTACTGGCATTGGTACTCATTGCTCTCCATTTTTTGATGGCTTTACCTTCTGTAGCAGCATACCCCACTGACCTTTCTACCTTGGTCTTTTTCTCATTTAGTACCCTGTTTTGTAGGGGGAGGCTGGGATTTTCCTGCTGCTTATCAGTGCCTCTCCCCTTGACTAGTTTAAAGGCTTGCCAATGAAGCATTTAAACCGATTGCCCAAAAGACTTGTTCCCTTCCTGAACAGATGCAGACCATCCTGCCAGTATAGGCTGGTGTCCCTCCAGGTGGAACCCCAGTCCCCAATGAAGCCAAACCCCTGTGCTCCACACAATTTTTTCAACCATTTGTTAAACTGCATGGTGCAAAGTACCCTCGCCTCACCCATGCCACTGACAGACAACACCTCTGAGAAGGATACTGTGTGTGCTACTTGTCTTAAGCCCCTCCCCAACCCTACAAAGTCCTTCTGCACTGCTCTAATCTCATGATGAGCTAAGTCATTTGTCCCTAGGTGGACAATGATGTCCAGCTCAGACTCCCGTGCAACTGTTCTCGTGATCTTAAGGATGCGCTTCCTGTCCCTCCAAGCCATGGCACCAGGCAGGCACCTTACTTCAGTTTTCCCTGCTCCCCCCAGTTCTATCCCCCTAATAATTGAGTCCCCCACCAGGAGCTGCTTTCTTTCCCTGTGGTGCCCTCTGCCTCCTTCCTGAGGGCCTCACTTGTGACAGTTGTCTGCACCCTCCTTAGTCTCCTCTGCGGGTGCATCCATAGGGTAATCCCTGCTGTTGGAACATAGGCCCCAATGTTAGAAGGATGAATCTTTTAATATATATGGAGAGATAAAGATCAAATCCCTTGATTGAATTAACTTCTATAGTAGAAATAAAAAGAGATTATTTTGGAACAAATCAGTAGAGGGTAATCTGACTCAAAGTATTGAAACAAATCATTTTATACAAGTAATACATTGTATTATTTCAACTAATACTCCTGGAAAGAACTTTCATTAACTACAGTAATTATTTGGCAATATTAAACCATTACTACACAAAGAATCCAAGAATACAGTTGTAGTAAACTAACAACATGGTTTAATTCTGACTGTAGTGTAAGAGCCAAAAAACTTTTAGATCCAGTTGCAGTAGAGAGACGCTGGGACAGTTATTAAAAAAAATGAATAATTTCTGAAAGAATATCAATTAAATTATCCCTTAAAGCTATGGGATGATCTGTTAAAGGCAATCATGGAAATGTCTCCCAAAAAATCAGTCAAACAATGGGGATGGCTAAGGTAAGAGTCACTTGGGCACAAACATAACGGAAATGACAAAGTACCGTACTCAGAAGCAGTTCAACTCCACAGTACCAGGTCTCAGGAAGAAACAAAACTTCTTGTGTTGCAGGATAAATATTTACTGTTAAAAAAATCAGAACGCTCTGCCACTTCCCCAGTCTGGTCAAACAGTTTTATACCACTCAAGTGTTTCCTGAAAGCCTTGGGCTTGACTTTCAAAGGGTAATGCAGGACTTGCATCAAGCTCTGCATCAGATGTGTTTTTTGGCATGATTGCACCAAATTCCTTTGACACAACTGCACCTAATTTTAGTACATTGGGTGCAGTTGTGACAGTTTTCTCAATTTATGGCAGCTTGCACCAAAGATTTGGTGCAAACCCTGTAAAAAGGGTCCTGTAAATGGTACAAGTTAGGCCAGGGAAAAGCTGATCCAACTTGTGGCATTTGGCACTCGGGATGGAAAATCCCAATCACTAGCTGGGAGAATGCTACAAGCCCCATGCGCCAAACAATCGGCACACTAGGGGCTTACAGCATTCACAGGGCTTTGAAAATGGAGCCCCTGATGCCACTCCCAGAGGTCTGCACTGAAAGTGTGTCATTTAAACAGACAGTACAAAATCAGTCATAAAGTACCATAAGATACATGTGATGTTATCTGGCAACATAAAAAGGATTCAAAATCAATTTTATAAAGTGTTTGCCAGATGTCTGGTGGTGCAGTTTGGAAAGGCATCTAAGTGGGGGAGTCTAGTAAAGACAGTGTTTTCTTCATTAAGGCCAACGAATTTATGTAGCAGTGCTAACAGATATAGTATTTTATGTAATTGGTGGTAACTGTCTGAAAATGTGTTGTGAGTGTGTAATTGTTTTATTTTTTGTGCTTAAGATTGAGAATAGTTTAAAAATATTGTTTACATGAGGTAGTAGTAATAGCTAAGATTTTCAATGTGGCAGCCAGTACATTTTGTGTTAGGATGCAGTGATATGTTTAGAGCAAGTAAATAGTTTTCTTGGAGAGGAAAATGAGATTCTACAGCTGACTGTGTCTTTATAGAGGTTTCTTTTTCCATCAGGTATTTATCCTCTACGGTGGGTGGTGGCATGAGTCAGCCGTCCGACACTGGACTCCTGTGGTCATTCAGGCAGCTCTTCTACTGCCCATCAGAACCACCAGAGCTGATACAGGGGGCTTCATCCAGCCATGGCCCCCAATTATCCACATTTTCTCCCCTGTTTCACTAGAGGCCCCAGTCAAGATCGGCATATGTGTGGAGGCACACATGCATGCCCTGGCCTGGACCAATTCTGCTACACCCATCCCTGGCCTAACACCTGTCTCTGAGCCCTGCCTGCACCACCACCATCATACCTCCACATGGTGGTGGTCAAAGGCTGGGAGAGATAACCTCCCCTATCTAGGAAAGGAGAGCCTGCCACTGGCTGCTCAATCCTTGCCCAGCTCTCCTCCTGACCACCCCCTGGTGACCCGTGCTCATTCCCAAACACAGGTCACCGGCATGGTGAGAGGTAAGGCATCCAGTGCCTCAGCCTTCTGCACCACTGGGCTGGCTTCCTGTATAGAAATTATATGTTCGGTCAGCTGAAATCTCTCAGCCAAAGAAATTACTTGATTTGTTCTTGCCATTTTATAAATATATATAACTGTTGCTTTTTTATCGTTCTTGTCTTTGCCTCCCCTTTCTTCTTCCATTAATTGTGTTTTCCATCTTCCCCAACCCTGTACCCTCCCATTCTGTAGTTTGTATCGTAATAGCATCACTTTTTTGGATTGGGCATATTTAGTCACTCCAGTATTTTTGCACTTCATATCTGTATTTGCAACATTTATCTTATAACACTTTATGATTGATTTTGTAGTGTCTCTTTAAATTACACATTTTTAAGTGCAGACCTTTGGTAGTGATGTCAGGTCTTGAGAAAGCTTTTGAGTGGTATAAAAATGTTTAACTGGAGTGAGGGAGTGTCAGAGTGTTATGCTACTTTTTAACAATAAATATTTATCCTCTACAACACAAGTGTTTTTTCTTCCTGAGACCATGTACTGTGGTGCCATACTGTTTGTGAGAACTTTGCTGTTTCAAAAAATACAGGCTTTTGATTGTGAAGAGTTCTGCAGGTTTTTCTAGACAATTATTCTACCATATTTCTTCAAGTGTTTGGAATGATTATTTCAAATCATTGTTCTCTGATAATAATATACATGAGAAAGGAATTATTTTGAGGGTATCTAAAATCCCTATAGAAGTTATCAAAAGTAAAATACAATTTCCAGGTAGGTCCCTTTAAATATAATACTGCACAAGGGATGGTTTACATTTCTATCAATGTACTGCACATGATAAAAAAATCAGTCTTGTAGGGTACAGATATTGGGAATCCTATAATTGATATTTTAAAGAATGATTTAATCCACATGAATAGAAAGGTAATTTAATTGTCCAATTACACAACACGCATTAATCAAGTAAGCAACACAAGGGGGTGTGCATTTGACATTTCTAACACATGGCAATGGGTGCAGAAAGTGGCCTCATGCCTTTGGCCCCTTGCCACGCATTAGAAATGTGTAATGCACACCTCTGAAGTTTCTTTTTTTTATCATCAAAATGTTATTGAGCATTTTTCAGAAGAATGTGTATGATTCTAATTCATACAAATAAATGTTCATGCTCAGATTTTTGACATATTTCATATCATGCAAAAGGGCTAGCATATACAGAACAAAGGAACATAGACAAGAAAGAAAAGGCAAAAAAAAGTCACATTTGAAATATTATGTTAGGTCTTAAAAAATAAAGATCTGTTTCACAGAAAGGAGGTTCCGTTCTAATACTTGGTAATATAATTCCCTGTTTTCAAAAAAATGTTCTTAAAATAGTGTATTTAAGAGATTGAGTTTCCATATACTATAAGGAAATTGTTTCAAAGAGGTTGGACTTTTGCAGTGACCTAATATTAATCAATTAGGAGACATAGAAGCAATGTTTAAAATAGTCTGTTCTTTCTTAGATAATCTCTCACAGTCGTATTTCAGGAACAGAAGGGCCATGAAATCCAAGCCACTATTAAATTCTGGGACTATTTTGGCAATTATCTCTGTTGTTTTCTATCATAAATTAGTAAAACCACAAAACCAAAATGTGTTCCATATCTGCATCAGCTGCTTTACAATGTTCAATACATTGAGTTTGGGCTCAGTTTCATTCTGCAAATTTTTTTTTGGGGGGGTATAATATGCTCTATTTATGATTTGTATCATTGGTTGGTTGCCACCCCCTTTAATCAATTTGTGCCAGTAAAATTGTGCCTTCTTCTATTTGCCCATGTTTAGAGAAAGTTTCTTTTTGAGGGGCTGTTAGTTTTTCTAAAATCCAGGCAAAACATCCCTTCTGTTTCTGCAACATGTTTGTTTCTTCTGGTGCTCTCTCCCATCGATCATAATCCTTAAGGTATAAATCATTTAACTAAATATACACGTACAGTACAAGTCACAATAAACTGTTCCACCAATGAATTGGTTTAGCACTGTTTTTTTACAGTTGACAATGCACTGGCAACTCATATTGCATTGCTTTTCAATGCTTAACCAGCTAAAGAGCAATGTTTGTAAACTGTTTTTGCTACTCAGTTGGAATGCGTCATCAGCCCAGTCACAATGCAATGCAAAATTGAGTTTTAAGTCTAAAGAAAGTTTATATAGGGTTTTGTGCTGAATCCAGCAACATTTATGCATTCAGTCAGAAATGATAAAACAACTCATTGCAAGAACAGTTTAATGTGACTTGTACTGTATAATGCAATTTCCTCCAAATGATATTGGTCTTTACATTTTACACATGAAATACATTTTCTTCTGTGGTCAGTCAAGTCTGACCATCTGTTTATTCCTTTGTTTTTCCATGATTTGTAACATAAATATTCATTTCTTATTCTGTGCTTTGGATGGTCTCAGATAAAAGTGTTTATGTGTCTTTCTGCTATGTAATGATTTGCAAATTGAAATTCCCTTGCTATTTTACTTACCTGTTTGATTTTATTGCCTTTGAACTTAATAAACGATTGAAGTTAAAACCATATATTACACACTTGGGCCCAGATATTCAAAAGGGTTGCACATGGCGCAACAGGGTTGCACCATGCACAACCCACTGATGCGCCCCGGCACGATATTCAAAAGGGAAAAGTGTGCAGCACAAATCCCGATGTACCGGAGCACATCAGTAATATATGCAGGCACAGGTAGGGGGGGGCATGCCTATGCATAACCTGCACAGCCAGATATTCAGCCCGGAATGTGCAGAGCCATGCATGCGCAACTCCTACCAGTGCCAGCACAAAGTTAAGACAAAAAGAAAAAGGAACAACTGATGGCCACCCACAGGTGAGCTGCCGCATTGCAGGGCACAACACGGCAGCTGCCACCCGAGTTCTGGATGCACCTGGCACCCCCCGCCCGATCATGGGCATATGTTTAAATATAAAGTCCCTGTCCAATATACCTGGTGGTCCAGTGGACTGCTACGTGCCCGATCGCGGGCACCCGTTATAATATAAACCCACCCCGTCCAATATCCCTTGTGGTCCAGTGGATCGAATGCTGCCCGATCGCAGGCATCTGTTTAAATAAAATATCCCCCATCCAATATCCCTGGTGGCCCAGTGGACCAAATGCTGCCCGATCATGGGCATCTGTTTAATGGAAAATGTCCTAGTAACCTGGTGGTCTAGGGTACCCTCCTCCCCACCCGCCCACTGAGCCCCACCACCCACTCCCCCCATCAGCCAGCGGGAGGCAGCACCCCAGCCGCATGCCATGCCACTGCCCACTGACTGACACCTCAGTAGGGCTGCATGCCCATTGGTTTACAGCATGAGCCAATGGGTGTGCAGCCCCTTCCATACTACACATTCCAGATATGTGAATGAATCATTCACATATCTGGAATGTGTAGTACGGTAAAATCGCACCACTGCCTGGACCCAAACCTGGTACCTCACCTACCCCAACCACAGACCAACCCCTGACACCACGACGCAGCTCGGCAACCCACCGCAGTGCCACCCCTTACAGCTCTTCTTCCCCCTCCCAGCCCATGCTTACCGTGCTCGCTCTCCACCCCACGTGCATACATATAGTGACAACCTGTTGCCCATTTCACCCACCCTCCCATCCGGTCACCCTATTCTCCCATTGCCATGAGGGATTCAGCCAGGAATGAGTCACCTTTATGGACGGTGCCCTTCCCCATGTGCCCTCCTCATGGGATACCATAATTACCTACCTCCAAGGAATCCTTGCCCATTTTAGGGATCAAAGCAATAAAAGCTTCTAAAAAATCAATGGGAAATGCATTATTTTGATAATAATTATAAAAATCCATCAGGTGGAGCCAACTCCATTCTTAAAGTGAAATAAAAACTGAAAGAAACATCATTGGGGCCCAGGATGTAACAGGAGTAAGGGAGTAGATAGTGTTGTGTTCTTCTGAAGCACAATTTGGAGTGGTCAGAATAGAAGCCAATGCCAGACCAAGACAGGGAAGATTAGCAGTACCTCAGTGTTCCCAGATTTGAGCCTCTAGGTCTGGTGTGTCAGACTTCATTACATACAATTTGGCATAATATTGTTGAAATTCTCCTGCAATTTCCCTAGGGGTTGTCAAAACCACATTACTTGAACTAGATTGGATACTCTTCATAAATCATGCCATTTCAAATTGTTTAAGCCGTATAGCCAATAATTTGCTAGCCTTCTCCCCATGCATCTCATAATTACACCAAGAGCAGAATACAGTGTATTCCGCTTGTTCTCTATTCAGTTCAGCATATGCTGCTTTTTCTTGGTTAAGATATATCCAATCATTTTCTGGGGAATCTGGTTTATCATTCTTTTCTAAACAGCAAATCGAGTGGAGCAATTCCTGAGCCTTCTTTTTCCTACATTTTTTCTGTGTAGAAGACAATCTATGAGGTCCCCTCAGATTACACATTTATATGCACTCCAGCAGGTAGCTTGGGATTGCACTGAAGACTAAGTATGAAAAACTGTGTGGTCACCTGTTTTAATTTAGTACAGCACCACTCATCTTTCAAAATATGATTGTTGAGCCTCCAATGGTAGTCCCTCTCCAAAACAAGAGACAAACCCACCAAAAGTGAAACTGGGACATGGTCAGAAATTAGTTAGCTATGGATCTCACAGTAATGAGCAGTTTGTAAAAAAATTGGGCCTACCAAGACATAATCTATATGAAAGGAAGTGCTGTGGACTGGAGAGGAAAAAGTATATTCCCTATCTGAAGGGTGAAGAATTCTCCAAAGGTCCACTAAACCGCAATTATCTAAAAGGTCTCATCGGGCCCTCTGTGCCGGGTAGAGTCCCCTCCGAGTATTATCCAACCTGTCCAAAGTATTATCCATTGTGAGGTTCCAATCCCCCATAACATTTTGGTGAGTGAAACATGAGTAGAAACAATATTCATTAGAGTAACAAAAAATACAGAGGTATCTGAATTAGGGCCATAAACATTGCCAATAAGCATCTCAGATATGCCTTCCATTGCATGCAGAAAAAGGTAACTGCCTTCCAGGTCAGGATATTCTTTGAGTACCTGGAAAGACAAGTACTTCCTTACCAAGATTATATCCTCAGCTCTGCGGGAGTTATTACTCGCACCAAAGGAGAGACCCACCCACAGCCTATGAAAAAGGTGTGCATTCTTTGCCAGTAGATGCATTTCCTGAAGGGTAGCCAGGTCAGCCTTAAATGTAACTAAATGCTTAAGTACCTGGATACACTTCCTAGGAGAGTTGCCTCCCTTAATGTTCCACATAATACAGGTTAAATGAGATAATGCCATAACAGAAAAAAAATAACATACCATGAAAAACAGCTGTGGAATGTCATGTAGCCAGATAAACCAAAGGCAGACTCCCTTCCATATTGTTAATATGAGTTAGCTCTATTCAGTCCACAAATCCACCAAAAACCATCCCACCCTGGTATCACCAATCCATTGTGCTTGTAAAAAACAGTAAAACTAACATTAGATAAAGTTATAAATTCTCGACCCAAAAACCCAGGAAACAGAAAGAACAACCGCAAAGTATCAACCCTTAACCCAATATACTGTAAGAACACTTCCTCTGTGTACTCACTCCAAAGAAGGGTGGACAGGATAGGGGACACACCCAACATGAGGAGAACCCCTCCATGCACTCTTAGGCCGTGGTGGCTGAGACAACATACATACAACCCTGGTCTCCTCATCCTGGCCTAAATCACGGAAACTGCAAAAAATGACACAGCCAAACACAAAGCAAAAATAAGAGATAGGGAGGAGGTAGGACGTTGGAAATATATATATAAAAAAAGGAGTTGGTTGGTTATCACCTTGCTCTCCTAAAGTGAGGTTGCTTCTTTGGTTCCCTGATGAAGTAGACTCATTCAACTTAAAAAAAGCTGTTCATCTCTCTCCAAAAAGGAAAGTCCAGTAAAAGCAGAACTACCAAGAACTCAAGGAGGAGAAGTCTACTGGATATCAAAAACATAACAAGGAACTTGGGTGGCTACAGTCTGTTGCTAGGAACACAATATATCCACAACCTGCTACCCGGATAACCAAGCAAACATTCAGACCATTATAGAGAGCTCTGGGGCAAAGCAGGAATACATTCCCTATTGGATTAAAACTAGTATCAGCCATAATAAAGAAAAAGTTCAAACAGACCAGGTTCTTACTAGTTCCAGAAACCACATTAACTGTAAAAAAAGGATATTACCTCCAAAGCCATAAAATACAGGCATTAAGTCCACTGAAAGCCAGCCACTTTGTACTCGATAAAAGCCCTCAGGACCCCTTCAGGTGTTCCTTTTCTTCACTACAGTGAAAAGGAGATGAGGGAAATGCTTAACTAGCTCCACCTTAGCCTGTTCAGCAGACGAGAATTCCAACGTACCTGAGGTCATAGACACAAACAACCAAGTGGTGGTATCGCATATAAAACTTGATTCCTGCATTGTACAGAACTTGTTTAACCTCCTGGTAAGCCAGCTGTCGGTCCTGAACCATCAACGTGACATCACCAAAGATGAAAAACTGATAGTCATGCCACAGCAAAGGATGTTTATCTCAGGCTTGTTGAAAATATGTACTTTGTCCTGATACTGTAGTTGAGGCACTTTAAAATAATTATCCAGGGCTTTCCTTGCGGGGCTGGCTGAGGATGAGGGAGCGGTGGGCTCTCTCAATCAAATAATCAGAGTCTTGCACAGGTGGGCCAGTGACAACCTTCAATAGCCTTTGAAGGAAACTCAAGATGTTAGCACCCTCAGCTTGCTCTGGTATGCTGACAATAACCAAGTTGTTTTGGCTGCTTCTAGCCTTCAGGTCATCCACCTTAAGCCCCAATTTCATCATCCGCTTCTTCAAATCCTGTATCTCCTGGAGTTCCTAAGCTTGAGTGTGTTTGAGGGAGCTTATCCTGACTTCAGCATCCCACAGTCTCTGGTTAAATGATCCAAAGTTGGTTTTAAAAGCTGCAAATTCTCCATCATTTTGGTCAAAGTAAGTTTTATCCCCGTCATATCTGCTAGGATTAAGTTGAGTTTGTCCGGTTTAGCTCGGGTGAGTCAGGAGTGAGTCTTTTGCATGGAGGCTTCAGCCTACTCTGGATGGGTGGTGCCACATCAGCGAGTTCATTGTTTTCCAAGCTAACTGCTATCTCCATATCGACTGCTGTGTTCCACAAAGTCTCTATTGGTGCAGGGCAACAACAGCAACCAAAAGAGGTAAAGTTGGCTGTTAAATAATGGTGACATAAACTAGTTTATTGCCAAGAACACAGAGCTGGGTGAGATCTGGCTGTTCAGTTCGATGACATCACATTACTCCTTCTTTCCTTTTCCCTTCTCCCCTCTTTTCCTTCCTCTTTCCACTTGCTCTTCTTTAACTAGGGTGTATGCTCCACAAGGAAATTCAGCCAACACATTCGCAACCATTCTTATTGGTTCTATATGATAATGGTGAATGCGTAAGGCGATCACCATTATTGTACAGTCAGAGTACTGAAAACATTTTTGGCACTCTGACAACCCCGTCGCACAGGACAACGGCACCGGGACACGTATTTTAATGCTTTCTGTCGGGGGCTGTGCCCACCATCCCTTGATGAGGGCCGCCCTGCACCCCCTACTAAAGGATTCTCAACTTCGGGGGGGTGCATGTCGGGGGGGGGTGAAAGCATTAAAAAATAAAAGTTTGGGCCAGGCACAATAAAATCGCACAAGCACCCTGACCCAAACCTGATACCTCACCCACCCCAACCACTAGCCAGCCCCCGATGCCACGATGCAGCTCGGCAATCCACTGCGCTGCCACCCCCTACAGCTCCTCCACTGCCTCCCAGCCCACACTTACCGTGCTCACCCTCCCCCCCGTGCACGCACATACACATAGCGACATCCTGTTGCCCAGTTCACCCACCCCCTCATCCGGTCACCCTACCCTCCCATCGCCATGAGGGATTGTACCGGGAAGGAGTCGCCGTTATGGATGGCGCCCTTCCCCATGCACCCACCTCAGGGATACCATTCTTATCAGTTAAGCAAAGTTTCATTGCTTGCTTAACTTTGGAAGCCTGAAACTGTAAATTTAGTCGCTGCATATAGGAGACTCACTATATAAATAGACAATTTTACTGAATCAGATCCATAACTTCCCCTGTTGCTCAACTGCTAATTCATTCACAGGCTTAATATACTCGTACCTTATTTCTACTCCCTTCATTTAAATATGCTCCAGCAATGCAGTCAAAATTTTACTTTGCCTGTGTTCATAATATATTCTCCACCACAAACATGCTTGCCAGAATGTATTTTTGATTTAGCAGTTTTGTAATTTTATTCACGCCTTTCGCTGTTTCCAATTGCTGGACTGAGCAGGTTGCAGTTGCAGCCATTGGGCTGGATATTCAAAAGGGTTGCACAATGCACAATAGGGTTGCGCCAGCGCAAGTCAGAAAATGCACCATTCTGCGATATTCAGCAGGAGGCAGTTGCGCCACTGAAAACATGCTGAGCAACAGCGCAATGATAATGAAGGCATGTGCAACCGAAGGGGGTGGAACCACGCATAAAGGGCACAGTGCGATGTTCAAAGACTTGCGCAATGCACAACAGTGGAGCAGGCGCAAGTTGCGCCACAGCAGAAATGAGCCAAAATAAAAAGGAGCAAGGAAGAGGCACAAGAACGCTACAGGGAAGCCACATGAGACAGAGGCAGAGACAGGCACAGGGAAACAGGGAGAAAGAGAGCAGGCCAGGGAAACCACACCACACAAGAGGGGCAAGGGAAGGCGTGTGGGGCCACAGAGTGCAGAGGCCAGTAGGTGTACCTGGTGCAGGGGAGGTAGTAGTCAGGACAGTGGGGGGAACAAAGCAACATCAGCTGGGGGACACAAGCCAGGGGCGTGGAGTGCCACCTTCTACATGGATGCCGTAATGAGGGGGGTGGAAAGGCATGCTGCAGAGGGATGTGGCCGTGGAAGGGCCCATCGGTGGTATGCCCTCAACAGGTAGTACCGAGCCCGCACCAGCTTTGAGCTGTACACAGATGTTGAGATTGTGGGCTGGTACCGCCTGAACAGGACAATACTGAGGTGGCTCTGTGAGCTGTGCAGTGATGTGATGCAGGCACCCACACAACGGAGTCATGCTCTGTCAGTGGAGATAAAGGTAACAGCCTGCATGTGCTTGCTCGCCACGGGTACCTTCCAGAGACCAACAGGGGATACCACAGGCATAACACAGTCGGCCACATCATGCATCCTCACCCAGTTCCTCAGCACATTGCTGCCACATGCTGCGGAGTATATCCATTTCCCCAGCACTGCGGCGGAGCGCACAGCAAACATACAGGAGTTGCACAGGGTAGCATGTATGCCTGGCATGCTAGGGGCAATAGACTGCACCCATGTGGCCATACGCACACCACCTGGCCCCGATGGGGCCACCTACATGGATTGGAAGGGATATGCCAGTGTCAACTGCCAGGTGGTGTGTGATGCCAGTGGGCGCATCATCAATGTCTGTGCCACGCACCCTGGGGGAGCACATGATTCCTTCGTCTGGCACCAGTCAGCACTGTGCCACCGATTCAAGAGTGGGGACATCCCCACAGGTCATCTAGTGGGTGAGTATGTATGTAGAACTGACATATCGTGGGCAAGGGGGGGTAAGCCAGAGGTGCCATGGGTGTGGCCCACAGGGCTTGGGGCAGTCTGAGCCTGAACAAGACTCTAACCTCCACTATCTCCACACAGGTGACAGTGGATACCCACTCCATCCCTGGCTGCTCACACCCTACTGGCGGCCCATGACCCCATCGCAGCAACGCTTCAATGAGGCACATGCCACCACACGCAATGTCATTGAGCGGATGTTTGGGATGCTGAAGGTGCATTTCCATTGCCTGGACACCTCTGGCAGTGCCCTACAGTATAGCCCCTCAAAGGCCAGTGGGATATTCCTGGCCTGTTGCATCCTGCACAACATGGCCAAAGACCGTGGGATAGCCGTACAGGTCAAAGAGGGGGACAGCAATGGGGACGACGGTGACAACGGTGATGATGGGGATGGGCAGCCCCCCCCTTGGCCGACGGATCCCCAACTGATCCGGCTGGCACAGCTGCACTGGGACACCATCACAGAGGAGCACTTCAGCCAACAGAGGTAAGTCATGGGGCCATGTGCAACCACCAGTGGCTAGGACACAACCCACATACATGCATGGAAACACACCAGGGGTGCATGCTGGCAAGGGATGTGGCAGGGCACTGAAGCACACACATACAACTAGGGAGGGGTGAACAGTAACATGCCACATGGATGGACACACACACATGCACACACAATAGGCACAAAGTGCACAGGAGTCAGGTGCAAAACAGAGCCGGAACACAAACACTAGCAACACACATGTCCACAGGCCACCACGTCCACTGACTGTCTATGTGCGTGTGTCAGATGCTGGGCACCATCGAACTTTGGTGTACAGCGCAATGCAGGCATCATCATGCACACGTACCTGTGGACAGCAGTTGGGAGGGTGTGCGGGTGGACCGTGTGTTTGCGTGCAGGGCCGGGCACCCACCCATGCACTGTCCACCGAAATACACAATGCACACAGGGCAGCACCAGACAATGCCCGTGCTGGAAGACAGGTCAGTCTTGCGGCACAGTGCCACGTCCACCTCGGATGTGTGGGCGGCCCCACCGAGACCCAGCAGCACTGGCAGGCTGACCATGGGCCTCATGGGGTGGCACCGATGGTCCACCAGGGCTCCACTGCATGAACATGACCCTGCCTGCACAGGGCTTTGCAGCACACCAAACATACCTGCACCAGGAGTGCTCAGGATGCCCACAGCTGAACCCATTGTCGACAGGGTGGGTGTCGCACGACACCGGGAATGGGGAGTGGATAGCGAACTGCGCGGTGTGAGCGATGCATGGGCACCAGACTGTGTGCCCATTGTGGCCATGACAGCGATCAACACCTGTGTTTGCCTGTCAATGGCAGCGGTCACATCCTCCCACAAATGGTCAATCCGTGACAGGATCCTATTGGTGTCCCTACTGTGTCACTCCTCTACCCACTCCAGAGCCACACACAGTGCCTTCATGGACATTGCAAGCCGCATCTGCTGCTGTACTGATGCCTGCAGTAGGCGGGTGTGCTCGTCAAAGCGGTCGTCTGCCACCTCAGCATCTCGTCCATCAGGGTATGGAAGGGCCTGATGTTCAGCACCCCTTGAGAGTGGGCGCTGCTCACCAGGACCAGGTATGGGCAAGTCCACAGGCAGTGCACAGATGCCACCGCTGAATCCTGAACCCCCAGTCCCGGTGGGCGACTGCTGCTGCTGCCCCTCCGCCTGCTGTGCCCAAGGGATCAGTTGTTCCGCCACTGTGGCCGCAACAGTCCCACTGTCCTGACCAGCCACCGGTGCTGCCCCACTGGTGCTGACAGGCACAGCCTGGGACTGTGCTGACACGCTGGCACACACGTCGGAACCAGCCAGGTCCATGGGCGTGAGCTGGCCTGCTGTGTGTCCATTCCATGGCACACACATCACTGCCCATAATGGTCATGTCATCATCATTGGTGCAGGTCTCTGCCACAGCCACAGCCACAGCCACAGCATGCTGGCATCCTTGGACACCAGAACGCTGAGACACAGGAAGGGCCTCCCCCACACCTGTCTCAACGACATCAGTGTGGACAGCCAGGCGGACCCACTGTTGCAATGCTCGCTGGATACCTGTGGAGGTGGATGGTCCCTCCTCCAACTCCAGATGACTGTCTGCAGTGGACAGGCCCTCCACCGCTGACCCCTGCAGACGCGCAGGATCTGTAACAGAAAGTAAGGTCACGTTAGTGCATGTGATCTACCCTCCCCCCCCAACAGACCATGACTTACCATGCAGTGATGGGCTACCACCTGTCTGGAAGCCACCTCCTGGAACACCCTCTATGGCACTGCATTGCATGCTTGCAGCGAACCTGTCCTCTGCCGGTGTCAGCTGCACCACCTTCAGCTGGCCCCCACCTGTTGCAGCATGTGCCGCCCTGATGGCAGCCACCTTCTGCTTCACCCTCCTCCTGTCGGTACCCATCTTCTTCTTACACTGCTGCACGGAGCGCTGGTGGCTGCCGTGCAGGTTGACGGCATGTGCCACCCACTCCCATGCAGCAGCATGGACCTGAGGGGTGTCCTGCCGTCCACTGAGCAGTGGCTCCTGATCGAGGTAGGCCTCGAAGAGTGCCTCCATCTTGGCCTTGGTGAAATTGGGCCTCCTCTTCCGCCCACCATCATAGTCCTCCTCACCCAGACCTCGCTCGGTCATTATTCAGCCTGTATGGATGACAGTGGTTACCTGTGACTGTGCAGTACAAAGCAAGTCCCTGATACCACAGTCCAGAACCTCACACAGCATGCAACTCACCAATAAACTGCAGTAACCAAATATGTCCACTGCAGAACAGTGTCACAGTTTTATAGTGCAATCCATGCAAATTAGGTGAGGAGCAACTTTAATGAGATGCAAATCGCTCTGCTGTGCCATTGCATGGCTGATCGGATGATTAGCATATGATGGCTAAATATCACGCTTTTGCGCTTTGCGCAATTGTATTGAACGTGCTGAGCCAATGGCGCAGTTCTGTGGCATGCGTAGTACGCCTCACTGCGCATGCCCAGGTAGCTTACACAGGCGTCTGCCGTGCTGATGACATGCTGTGCGCGGTAGGCAATGCAGGGCATGGCCACCATTGTGCCAGTGGTGCTATAGTGAAGGTCACTACATGGTGCTGTGGCAATGGGCCTTCATAGGCACAATGCCACAACTGCGAGATAGTCCACTGTGTCGCTGGCACACAGGCAGCCAATCGCACTACATGCATTGTCGTCCGATGGTGCTGTGCGTGGCCTTGTGCCAGGGACTCTTGACCCTGTGCCCAACCTTTGTTCCCTTGGCGCCATGCATCAGGCATAGGTGCACCTCTATCATGCTGTTCGGTAACAGCGCGATAGGGAATGGCAGTGCTGTACCGCGCAGCATCTGCATGTGGGGTACTGCGCTGTATAGCACCATATTGCCTACTATAGCATTTGCAATGGCATGGAGAAGGGCTGCTCCCTGGTCTGTGATGGAGTTGGCAAACCTGGTGGCCACAATGGAGCCACAACGTGGGCATCTCTTTGGGGAGGCCCCCCTGGATAGGGCCTAGGTCCCAGGTGTGGAAAGAGGTGGCCACAGCCCTAGAGGCGGTGACTGGCAGGGGCAGGATGGCAGAGCAGTGCAGGCACTGATATGGTGACCTTATGAGGAGGGAGCCTGAGTTGCTGGCCAGACTACGGTCACGTGCCAGGAGGGGCATGGTACCACAACCAGGTAGGGGTTCCGTCAATACACTGTTATCGTCCATATGAGTCACATTGTTGTTTGTGTCCAGCACATAGGGGAGGGACTGTATGTGGTTGGCCGTGGCGGTGTTCACGGGGTGGGGGTGGGTGGGTCTGGCTGGGTGGGGGTCACACTCCTTGGAGCAGGGGACTTGCTTAGGGACTGCATTGATGTTCTTCTCTCCTTTTTGTCCCCACAGGCCCAGAAGAGGTACGCTGCTTGAGGGCAGAGCACAGGGCGGTGGAAGCCACAGCCAGGCAGGCCAAGGGTCCACAACGGCCATCCAACTGTCCCTATAAGGGTGAGTAACAGACATCCATGATTAATATTGCATGCTGTGTGACAAGGTGGGCAGCGGGGCATGACCACCATTCACTGACATCACTGCCATATACGCCACTGGTTACAGTCAACACTGTCCAGTGGCAATGCATGCCTGGGTGTGCTTCATTGGTGGTGCATGCGTGCACCAGGTGCATGGCTGTGCCACTGCCTTTGCACCACATAGCCATGTCACTGGACAGCCACGGTGGTGCTGTGCGTGACTTAGCTGGTGGGTGTGTGCAGCATTCCGCATGGCTGTATGTGCCTGGGAGGGCATGTCCTGTGGATGTGATCACTGCGGCTGGTCACACACCATCACAGTGGTATGTCCCATGGCCATATGCCATGCACAGTGGGCGGGCTGTATGGGGCTGTGCATTCCCACCTATTGACTGTGCTCCCTTGTCCTAGGTGCGAGACATCTGAGGGAGATTCGAGACACCCTGAGGGAGCTACTGGCCCTGGCCCAGGAAACAGTAACCATCTTGCGGAGGATTGATGAGGCGGGGGTCCTGAGGAGGCGCCGAGCGAGGGGGAGCCAGAGCCTGGACCAGCGTGGGCAACCTTAGTCCCTTGTCCCTACCCTCCCATCCCACCCTGGACCCACCCTCCCACCCTCCTATCCCATCCCATTTGGCCACCCTTCCCCTGACCACCCCACCTCTTTGTGTCCCCAACCCATGTACATAGTTGTTATTATTGTATATAGTTGGTTTATTTAGTTTTCTAATACATTTAACTTTTCTATGAATACCGTGGTGGGCTCTGATTTGCAGTGGGCTATAGGTGCTCAGCTGCAGTGGTGTGCCTGGCATCAGGGGTGGTGCAGTCATGGGTATGTGTGTGTGTGTGTCTCCGTGTGGAGGTGTCTATGGTGTGGGGGTGGATATCAGTCAGTGTCTGTGGTGTGTGTGTTGTTCCCCGTGCACTGTATGGCTGTGTGCTGTGGTCAATGGCGCATGCTCTGTGTCCATGGTGCACCCATCGGCCTGTCCATGGCCTGTGCAACTGACACCCATGCCTGTCTGTGACCTGCATGATCTGCTGGCATGTCAGTGGTGGCATTCCCTGCATGGCGGACACTGTACCCGTCGCTTTGCTGGGTTGCCCATGTCACTGGTGTGGTGCATGCCTGGCTCGGGTGGCACTGTGGGCAACATGGTCATTGTCCCACTTCCATGCTGTGGCTTGTGCATGTTGCAGGGGATGTGCCCTACTGTCTGTGGCTTGTGCTTTGGGCAACTCACGGTGGGGTATTGGTCCATGGTGCCGGCGCAGGGTGGTTGGCACTCCAGTGCCATGGTGGACTGCAGGTTGTGTGTACACGGCTTACATGGGCCCACGATGAGGACTTGGTTGTCCCACCACTGCGTCCCTGTGTTGTTGTGCCCTTGGGTATGGGTGGGTGTCTGTCCAGACACTGTGTGGCATCTGGTGTGGTGCATGCTTCCACACACCACTGTGGGTGTCTGTGCTGGCTGTTGTGGCCAGTGGTGGACCAGGGTGTGTTACTGGAATACTGTGTGGAGCGCTGCAGCACTGGGGGAGGTGTCACTTACACGACCATCCAATATGGGGTCAATCTTGTGCCAACGCATGGTCGGTCTCTCAGCAGTACATCGGGGGACTGTGCGTGGTGGCACTTTGTCTGCCGTTGTTGCATTGCCGTGTGCTGCAACCTGCTAATGGGTGCTCATGGTGGGGCTGGCTTGCATGGTTATGTGGTGCACAGGGTTGCATTGCCACTGTGGGGGTGGTGGCATGCATGGGTATCCCTGCAGTGCTGGTCACTGCTCATGGGGGGTTGTCTGGGGGTCACTGTGCAGGGTGTGCTGTGCACTGGGGGGGATGGTGTGGCACAGGGTGGTCTGCCCTCCTTATGTGCCAGTCACAGCTTGCCGGTAGGTGTGATGGGGCACCATGGCCAGGCTGTGGGTTGGTTGCTTGACTCCATGGACCAGTGGTTATTCCAGCCCTCCCCTGGTTGTGATGTGCTTGGGGTGTGGGGGGACAATGTCTGTTCTGCTGTGTGTTCCTGTGCCCATCTGTGGCATGGGTGGTGGGCCCCTACCTCCCTAGTTGTACAGTTACATTGCTCTGCTGCTGGGGGGCTCCCTGCTTGTGCTATGGAGCCTCTGGGCTGCTCAGCTGGGCAGCCCTTGTTGCGCCATAGCGCATCGTATCTGCTCAGCTTCCCCTTCCTAGTTGCGCTATGGCGCAGGTTGTGCGATATTCAGACGTTAGCTGTTGGCACAATTTGGCTTTGCTCCTTTTTTGAATATCGCGTCAATTGCGCATGGGCACTATGGACTTGTGCTTGCTCCTGCTATTGCGCACACTTTTGGGTGCAGTTTGAATATCCAGCCCATGGTGTTTAACAGGACAGACTTCTCCAACTTTAGCTCTGCAATTAGTGGTTTGCAGTTTTTAAATTGAAAGGGCTTCCTTTATTGTTTGTTGGCAGAAAAATAGTTTGCAGTTAGCAGTTTCAGCCTGAGGTTTCCAGGTCTCAATGCGTTCCACTGGCATCCATTTACAAACAGAAAACAAGCGGCCCACTCTGAGAAGAACTTGCATCGAATGATTTCTTGGATAACTCGCAGGCGAGTAGCACGTAGATCTAGGTCTTATCTTTTATGCAAATTTTCTTTGATTTTTTTACTTGTTGAGGCATGATGCAGTCAAAATACAGCTTGCTACCAGACGACAGGAAGAGAGCTCACTGTTGGACAGGAGAACCTCACACATGTCCCTCAGTGTGCCATGACATCACTCTAGCCACACCCCCAGGGGTTTCCTATTATGCTTTTAAATGGGAAAGTAACATTTAAAAAAATAAGACAAAAACATTTATAAATTTGAATAAATATTAATTTATTAATTAAATATTAAGGCACCTAGAGAATGGCCTACCATTTTGTTTTTGGGAGGGGCCAAAAAAATCAACACAGATTAACTACATGTTGCACTTAGTCTTGCTATTGAGGAAAAAAATACAAATGAATTTGCCAAAATGAAGAGGGCCATTGAAGGTCACAGTTCAGTTCTGCATGCTTAACAATCTGGCTAGAACATCAGTGTTGCTAGTAGGTGCCACTATGGGTGGCACTTATTTAGTGGGAACTGAACTGATGAAGAATTTTGATGCATTAGGGGACATATGTGGCTGTGCTACCAGGATGTTGCTCCCTATTTTTCTGTTTTGCTTGCTGGCTCTTCAATAACTCTTCAGGCTCCCTTCACTGAAACCATGTCCTGGCTCCGAAGACCTGCATCAGACAACATTTGGACAGCAGTACTGAGTGATTCATTTATCATGCACTCAGCTTTGCCTCTGTGCTCAAGTTGCTTATAATGGAAGATAAAAAGTTCAGCCACGTGGGTTCATTCATGTATCAGACATCCCTTTTATCTGAGGTGTCCTGAGGAAGCCTTTTGGGATATAGGTACAGTGCCATCATTCCTTCTGGCAATTTGGATAAATGCTCTTTAAAACTGTGTACTGGGCATAATGGGTTACCAGGCACAGCAAACATGTATACTCTATAAGACTGCTTCCCTGTTTCCATTGGATTGTTGTAGTCCTTGGTGTGTTCCGTGAACACCTAGATAACATATTTTATATTATTTTATGCAAAAGCTTGTGAGTTTCAGCTAGTTGGTCCTCTCCCTGCCGCATCTGGCCACGTACAGCTGCAGGTCTAACCAGACATTTCGCACAAGGCCAGAGGCAGTGTTAGGAGACAGGGCAGGTGAGGTCTGCAATTTGTTACGGTCACTGGCAGTGACTGATTTGTGATGCTTAGACATGTCTTTATTATCATATTTATACTGTTTCATTTTAGCTTAAAAAATGTTATTTGACATTTTGAACTTGAAATCCATAATACCGTTCATCCGGTGGCCTACTGCCACGGAGTCCAGGTGGTGGTTCAGTGCTACTTGGAGACTGCTGAAGCTGCTCAGCACATACTCAGTACCAGTAGCGGTTCATACATCTACATAAAATGTCCTGAACATTTCGTTCAGCTTGGCTTTTGAACAAATTACCCAGTCGACAGTGATATCATTAGTTGTGGACCATTGAGAGAACACCATTGCCCATCTTGTTCATTTGATAGTGTTAATTTTGTTCCAGCTGTCTTACAGTTTATTTAGCCCAGCTGGTGCCAGAGTAATAAAACACGGATTCAAAGTGATCTTGCTTATTACAGCATTGCAGTTAAGACTTCTCTCATTGTTGTCATTTTGTTGGTCCTGAAGTCTGTGATCTTGTGAATTAAACATCTCCTTCTCCTCTGACAGTGGCACCTTGAAAGCCATGGAAAGTAAAAATGCCATGGCAAATGAACTGCCTAAACTGTGAGGGTTATAGCATGGCTAGTAAGAAAAACAGGATGGCATATTTTTAAAAACTGAAAATTCTGCTTGAATGCACTGATATTCTCAATGTAAAAAAAATCACGCTTTCCTGGACTACACATTAGCCATGCATTAGACATTTCTAATGCACAATAGTCGATCATGGTTCAGGATTTTTTTTTTCTTCTCATTTAATAATTCTGAACATGTTTGCTTGCATACTGCTACGCCCATTGTGACAAATGGTCTAAAGATTACCTCACACAGTCTCTCTCTCTCTCTGCAGGATCACCTCAGGAAGAAATACAATATGCTGGTCAAAGATTACTTGTTTATATTTGCTGTGTAGTTGTGAGGCATAGATAGCACAGCGGCTGAAATTAACAAATTAATAACACAAGTTATACTTATAACAGTGAAATCATCATGATTAACACATAACACTGTTGTTTTCTTTTATTATGAACCAGAATTTTCAAGATAGTAGTTTTTATTACTCCCAGCATATGAAACGGACAGGTGTCATTTATCAGATATCTTCTGAAACATGATTTTAAAAAATTGCCATGAAAACAGGTTATGGAGGGGGGATTTAAAAATGACACCTGCCATATTCATTAGATAGGGTAAAAAACATACCTTTGTTGAAAATGTGGGTTCAGAAAGTTAAACAAAATCACAACATTATGAGTAAATGTTGAAAACTGTCAATGTTTGTGCATAGCTGTCTTGTTTCTTGACATTTTGACTCCAAGGGCAGGATTTTCCAATGCTTGTGAATGTGCAAGCCCCGGGTGCACCATACATATGGCCTACGGATCTTGCACATTCACCCACTGGCATTCGGGATTTTCTATCCTATGTGGCAATTGCTGCAAGCTAGATCAACTTTTTGTGGTCTATCTTGCAGCAGTCTCAAGGACCTTTTTTACTGAGCTTGTGCCAGATACTGTATATGGCGCAAGCTTCCATAAATCTTTGGAACTGTTGCAACTGTGCCTGAGATTGTAAAATCGGGCACAGTTGTGACAAAGGGGGTTGGTGTACCAGCAGATCCTAAGTGCCATGGCACAAGCCCAGTGCCACGTTTTTAAAATCCTTCCCAAAAAGTTTAATATAGTGGGCCCAATTCTAAGACACACGTCACAACTTGCAGGCGTATGTGAGTTGTGACATGCGCCACTATGCCAGGGACTCTGTGCCCTATTCCAAGACAGGTAGGGTCCCTGGCACTTACGTCCTGCTACTTGCGGCAGCTGCATGGTTGCACCACGGGAATGGTGAAATGGACCTGGGTGCCGCAAGCTGCTGACCGCAATGAACAGTCCCCTGAACCCCCAAGCCATGGGAAAAGCCCTCGAGGCCCTGTGGGACATGGGGTGGTGGCAGTGTGGCAGGGGCACAAGGGTGGCACTGAAGAAAATGGACCCAGGTGCCGGTAGGTGGCACCCAGAATTGAAGGAGGGGCATTTATGTGATTGTGGGTGTCCGTTGGGCATGTCTGCATGTGTGTGTGTTGTGGCACTGTGGGGGGGCAACCACTGATTGGCATGGACAGATGCGCTTTAGACCAGCTAACTGCTGGTCTAACCCCACAGTGTCGTAGTGTGTCTTGGAATCGCATAAGTTGATTATGGCAGCTGTCCTTTCAGAATAGGGTGCAGTTGCTGCTGTAACTCCCCTTCTGCCATGCCATAGGGGCTGCAGCTGGTGGAAGGCCCCTTGGATGTAGGCTGTGCATGCCATGGGGAAGGCCACCTCTCGGAATCGCAAATGGTGTAATGCATGTCGCAAGGTGCAACTTTGGGTCCATTGTTTTTATGGCACTAACATGATGACCATGACAGATGTCATTTATGAAACCCTGGCCAAAGTGTCATTTTGTGGTGTGAGTGTGAAAGTTGTTTTGAACAGGATTTGAAAAATTACACCTGTCATGTTCATGAGGTTAGATACAGAATGGCTACAGTATGTTGAAAATGTTGGGTCAAAAGCTGATAAAACTGTAGAGTTACGAGTAAATGTTGAAGTCAGAATTTCAATATTTCTTCATAACTTTGTTGTTTTTTGAGATTTTGACACTAAATATTCAACTTAATCTTTTTATGACCTCACGTTATGTACATACCAGCTTGCTTTCATGACATTCTGTCCAAAATGTCATTTTTTGGCATGAGTGAGAAAACATTTTTGGGTGGGATTTTAAAAATGACACCTGTCATGTTCACGAGATGGGGCAACAAAAGGGTTACGTTGAATATCTGGACAAAAATCCTTAAAAGTAACAAAGCTGCGAGTAAACGTTAAACAAGTTCACTGCTTCTTCATAACTTGATTGAATTTTAAGATTTTGACCCTCAATGTTTAACACAATGTTTTCATCTCTCCACCTTCTGAACAAGAGAGGTCAAATGTTTTAAGTCCCATCTGAAAGGTGATTTTGCGGAGTGACTGTGAAAACATGTTTTAAAAGCGATTTGAAATTTACAGCTGCCTTGTTCATGAGGTGGGGTACAAAAAGACTTATGTTGTGAACTTGGGGCAGAAATGTTAAATATGAAATGGTACAAAGGATGAACTCCACTCAGTAGTAAATTCCAAATATTCTCTGTTTTATTCACTTCTCACTTAGACTGCCCACCTACATGAGAAGTGAATAAAAGAGAGAATATCTGGGCCTCAATTCACAAAGGGAGCACAAGGTGGGTGCAAATGTTTGCACTGCACTTCCCGGCTGCACTGGTGGGCAGCAGAGCTACTGTATTCACAGTTGGATAGCCCGGTGAGCTTTCCGACTGTGAATAGGGGCTTGTGGGGGCAGCACTAACCCAGGAAAAGCAGTGGAATACTTAGTAGTGCTGCCCCCACAGCCAGCCAGGAAAATGGCCCCACAGCCAATAGCACTCAGTTGGTAAAGTGCTATTCACCAACAGTGGCATGCAAATTAACCCACTGGGAATGCAAGGCACTAGTGGCCATTAGTCTGCCCATTATGGGCTCATTTGCATGCCATTAGTGTGATGGCAGATGCCCCCCACCAGCCCAAGCTCCACACAGCCACATACCCCATAGTGTAGTGGTGCCCCCCAACCCCAATCACGGACTCGACAGTAGAAAAAAAGTATTTCCATAGTGTAGGGTCCCACCCCAAATCCCTAATGGCCCGACTACCCACTAGTTATGAAAAGAAAAACCTTTCCATAGTAAAGTGATTCATCTGTGTCCCTGATCACCAGATTACCCATCCAGTAATATAATAAAAACTTTTCCATAGAGTACCGGTTCCTCCCCTCTCCCAATCAACCAATTACCCATCAGGTAATATAATAACACATTTTCCATAGAGTAGTGGTCCCTCCCTGCCCCAGATTGGCTGATTACTCACCCATTATTAAAATAAAATAGTTTCCATAGTGTAGTGGTCCCCCAAACCCCCCACCCACTCTATTAAGCACGTACCACCTGCTCCCCCATCCCAGAATGGCTGACAGTCAGCAAGCAACACAGCCCTCCTCAGACCTCCACGGCTGCCCACCGACTGAACTGTTAATGACAGCCTACAGTATACACTACAAGCCCATTGGTTGACACTGTGCCCGGACAAAGTTTTGTGAATACTGCTCTTGGAATTTACTACCAAGTGGAGTTCATCCTTTGTATTTTTTCACATTTGGATTGGTGTTTTTTTGGGGGGTGACCCAAGCTTGGAATAATTATTTCCAGACATAAAGGAAAGGGCAACTTGAACCAAACACAAACAAGTTTGCAAAAATGTTAAAACCCGGCAAAGTTGTTTGTACAAGTTCAAAATGCATCAAAAGGTCATTAATTAGACTCATCACATTTTCATCATTTCGCAGTTGGCCTCAGTAAGAAGCAGGACCTTCAGTAGTTGGGAGAGGATTACTTAGGTGAAGGAGGTATGTGAGGGGTGGATGTGTGTGGGGGTGGGTGGGTGCTGAGAGGGGGTCAGGGTGAAGGAGAAGATAGTGCTAGAACATGTTCTTTTTTTCAGGTTTTCTAAAGAAAAAAAAATACACAATGGATGGTTTTCTTTCCTTCAGGGACCAGCACTGAGGATTAGGCACCCCTGTGTTGGTGTCTTGTTTGGTGGAACTGGGTTGGGCACCCTGGTGTTGCATGCTTTTGGGATATGTTTTCCTGCACTGGGGGGATGGGCAACCTTGTGTCACATGTTGTTGAGTGGGGCTGCTGGCACTGTTGTTTGGGCACCTCAGTATCGGAGTGTTTCCAGGAGGGTGATAGTTGGGTTGTGCAGGAGGGGAGATATTGGTGGTGGACTGAGTACCCAGCACTGGTGCAATTGAGAAGCTGAGTTGTTGTGTTTTCCATCAGTGGGGTTGGACACTGAACTGCTGGATATTGGGGGTGTTGTCTTTTCTGGCAGTTGGGATGGGCACATGACTGCTAGAAGTTGAACCTGTGGGGAATCAATCAGGAGGCTGGGTACCAGTGGCAGAGGGTGGATGACGTACACCGCTTCATGCAGCCGTATGGAGGGGGCTCTGTTAAAGCATGATGCCTGAGTTGACAGTGAGCCACTGTATGTGGCTATAAGGCTGATGACAATGTTTCCTGGTTGGCTGATGGGCAGAAAAGCCTTGTGATTTGTGGCTGCATTCTTTCATGTGTGAGAAGTTTCCACCCATCAGCCAGCTCAAAAGCATTGTAATCACCCTTGTCACTACTGGGCTTTCACTCACTTGCATCCTACAGACTTAGCTCCACTGCTACTAAAATACACACTTTCTGACCTCTACACTACCTGAGTTGCTCCAAGATTTGCATTGTGCATGTGCAAGCAAAAATAAAAAGACATCTCCCCTTAATCCTGTGATGTATAAATAGATCACCTTGCTGGATAATATAGCTAATATTTTCAAAAAGTTAAATATTAAATAAACTGGAAGCAGTTTGACCACCACCTACCCACTTCTTTGATCTCTGCCACCAACCTCCTCGCATTGCCAGCTCAGAGGCTGCACCGATCTGGGATGAATGCAATGAAAACCTACCTGTTTCCTGGCCAAGAAAATTCATCCCCTTCTTTAATACTGCTGCCAATTGATAGCTAGTGACCAGGGCTCCATTGCCATGCAAGAAAAAACTGCCCACCATAGTCAGCCTGAACACCCTATACTCCTACAATGCCTTTACCATACATCTCCCCCCGGCCTGTCCCCTCCCAAACACCGCCTATACCCCTTGAACCATCTGATCCATCTTGGATTTATGTAGCCATATCATTATGTTCTCTTCTCCCCATTGCACATTCCCCAATCATAGCCCCCAGCCCCATCCTTTTTGTTCCTCACTACCACATCACTGACTCTGCAAGCACTCTGGTGCATTTCCAAGAAAATCACCATAAACAGGCAAGCCCCATAAGCTAAATTGCAGATATTCTTTAAAACTTTTAATAGCCATTACAACAATTCTCCCACTACTGGCCCACTAGTGTCCATTGTCTTCCCCTGCAGCCTCTGCCATCCTTGACACATTCTCCTAACCACCAGGCTCTACTGGGCTTCCCCCACCCTTACAAATTGCATACCAAACCTATTCCGGCTAGATATATCCCCATAGTCGAGTGTGCCATCACCTCATCCCACTTTTGCACCATGAACCTTATGACCTGACCCTTGGTTACTAGCCCACTTACCTCCATCCCAGAGTGCTGTTGAAACTCTTGGAATGCTTTTCACACCCCTTCATATGCCCTCAATGTACTTGCAGACCAAGAACTTCTAAACAGCAACTGGACTCTTTCTATCCAATCTCCAACAAGTGGGGTATGACCAGCGTTCTCCTGGCAGCCGCCCAAGACCAACGACCTGAACCTGTCCAACTGAAGATGGGAAAGAATGTCAGCCACCACATTTTTAATGCCCTCAATGTGTCTCGCTTTGAAAGACAGATTCAACCTCAAACCTTCCAGTACTAGTTGCCTCACCAACCTCGTGACTGTTTCTGTGGATCCCCTCTGCCTATTCAACACCTCCACCACTGCCCGGTTGTTGCACCAGAAAATTATCTTTTAATTCCTCAGTCACTCACCCCATATGGTCACCACCACCCATATTGGGAAGATCTCTAAGAAAGTGATGTACTGCAGCAGGTCCCTGCTTTCCCACTCTATCTGCCACCTCTCCGATATCCATTCCCCTTTAAAAAATGCCCCCATCTCCAGTGCCCCTGCCACATCTGTATATAGCTCCAGATATGCATTGAATAACCAATCCTCCTACCAAAATGTGATGCCAAGATAATGCTGCAGAAACTGCTCCCAAACCCCTAGATCCTGGCGTACCCCTTTTGAAATATCCACTCGATGATGTGGCAGCCTTGCCCTACCCGTGGCCCTAGCCAGTCTGCAGGTGAAAACTCTCCCTGGTGTAACTGCCCAGCATGCAAAATTTAAATGACCCAATAATTGTTGCACTAGTTACAAATGTAGCCTCTGTCTACTTTTCATGCACATAATCAGTTCTTTTAATTTTTCTGCCTTATTGCCTGGAAGCCTGAATACCCGATCCTGTGCATCCACCTCAATCCCCAGGAATTCTAACTTGTGTGCGGGCCCCTCTCTCTTTCCTTCTGCCAATGGTACCCCCAGTGTGTTACACATCTCCCCAAAGTCCTGTAGCATCTCTGCTGCCCCATACTTCTCCTGGCCTATCAGCAGAAAATCATCTAAATAGTGGATGACTGTTTTGTGCCCGTATTTGCCCCCAAATACCCATTGGAGCCATGTATTAAATGTCTCAAAAGTGATGCATGCCACTGAACACTCCATTGGCATTGCCTTGTCAAAATAGTACCCCTTCTTGAATTTGAAACCCAGGAGGTCTCAATTCTCCACCCTTATTGGAAGCAACTGGAAGGTGGCTTCTATGTCCATCTTTGCCAGCCATGCCCTTTCCACTGCTTTGATCATTTCTCCATCTCGCTCCCTTCAGCCACATGAATTGCAAGTTAATCAGCCCACTTAGGATTGTAGATTTCTGCTTCAAATTCTTGTCGCCCTCAAGCTGCTTACCGGCGACTGGCTACCAACGAGGAGAACTCCTCCTCATTGGCTCCTAGATCGAGCCGATTTGAGCTCCAGCAGAAATCTGCCACCAGGCTGCTCGGTTTTTTAGTACACAGAAATTTTCTCCCTTCTGCCCTCCCAACCCCCGGCACTCTTTAAATACTCTTGCTGCACCTCAGACTCCACCCTTCAGTGCAGCTTGTCCAATTGAAACCCAGCAGTATTAGTCCAAATCATCAATACTAATCTTCTCGCCACTGCTGCTGCCTGCTGTCATTCCTAGTAGCCCAATCCTCCTGTCTCTCACACTTTTCCACTACTGTTCCCCCTCTCCCCCACATTCTAAACTCTCTACTTTCTCACTGCTCCTATAATCTCCCACCTCACCCTGCAAATGGGTCTCTCTCTCTCAACCACGTCATCCAGTTTCCCTCTCTCTCTCCTCACATCCCTCTCATTTCTCTTACTTACTTACCTTCCTTCCCCATCATCCCCTCCTTCCTGCCCCTCCCTCCCTTGCTGCCCTGATATTTTTCCCTTCCTCCACCTATCCCCCCTACCCCCTTATGGTCCACCCCTATGCTATCCCATCCTTTTCTTCTCTCTTCTCCTTCCCTGTGTCCCACCTTTTCTACCTCTTCCCCCCTTTTCCCTTTCATTCACCCTTCTCTGCTCCCTCCCACTTCCTGAACCTCGAGGCTCTCTTCCGGTGCTTAAATCTCCCTAGCAGGTCATAATGTCGTATGCAGAATAGTATGGACATTACAGCTAACCTGATTAGCGCTGGGCAGAGACATGAGTGGTGCACTACCACAAATACTGCTGTATGTGGTATTTCACGCTCGCATTATCCCAGGCAGAGGATAAGACCTCTGCTGGGATAGGGTTCTGCCGAGCAGCTGCCATGGCTCAATGGACTGAGCCATTACAGCAAGGAACCCAGGTGCTGCGTCTGGGACCGGGTTTGATTCCCAATCCCAGAACATTTTATTTTTTTAGCACTTTAGTGAAATTTCACTGACCCTCCCCCCCCCTGAGTTGAGAATCTTTATTGGGGGGGGGGTTGGGGAGGCACAGCCCCCAGCATAAAAAGGGATTATGCTGCATGTAAAGAATCATGCTGTGTTGGCAGCACAATATTTCCATGCGGCATAATGTTATGAGACATTGTGACCCCGTGCCTTAAACCTCTATGCCCAGCCCTTCGTGCACAGTTCTGACAGAGCCAAACACCCTTTGCTCCTTATAGTCTCCCTCCTCCTCTTGCTTCTAGCCAGTGACATACAACCCAACCATGGCCTCACCGTGCCTCTACCCACCACCTCCTCATCTTCTGCCCTCCCAGGACTGCCCCCTAGCCTGACTTTGTGCTCACTCCCCAAGGGCCTCCGCATTTTTCTTCTTAGTGCCAGGAGCCTCCTCCCCAAAATGGATGCCCTAAACCTATGGTTCACCCAATATTACCCTGACATACTCTGCATCTCAGAATCCTGGCTATCTGCCAGAATTCATAACTCCTGTCTTGCCATTCCTGACTGCAACTTATTCCGTCAGGATAGAGGTAAGTGAGGTGGTGGGGTAGACCTGTACATCAAGCAATCCATTTCAAGCTCCGTTATTTTCAAGGAATCCTGCCCTTCCTTCCATGAATCCATTGTTGCATACTTATCCTTTCCTTCTTCCATCCCCCCCTTTACATTGGTGCTCTGTATGCCCCACCAAATACCTCAGCCGATTTCCTTGTCCAGTCTATCTCTTCTCTCTCCTCCAGCACATCAAATGGTGAACTCTTGCTACTAGGTGACTTCAATCTCAGCTGGCTCTCCTCATCTGCCAAGTCTACCACCCTTAAGATAGAAGCCCTCAGTCTCTCCCAGCTAATCCAGGAACCAACCCGCCTAAACCATTGGTCCCAAAACCACTCCCTTCTGGATTGGATTTTATCCACTCCTCCCCAACAGATCTCTGCCTCAGGCATCCTCTCCAACACCCTTAGTGACCATTGCTTTACTTATTGTGTTCGCAAAATCCACTCCTCCCACTCTACTACCAAATTAATTTGGTCTTGCTCCCTCCACTCCCTTAATGAATCTGCCCTGCAACAAGATCTCACAAACATGAACTGGCAACCAGTTTTTTCCATGTCGGATGTAGACTTTGCCCTATCCCAGTTCTGCAACATCTTCAAGAGAATCTGGGACCTCCATGCACCACTTAGAAAAGTTAGGGTAAAACACTACCACCACCTCTGGATCACCTCCGACCTCATCGCCATGTGTCATTCCAGGGACAAAGCCTGGAGGCTGTACAAAGCTTCCCATGCTCCAAGCGATCTCCAATCATGCAAACAACTCAGAAATAAATGCACCAAGGTCATCCATTAGTCCAAGGCTTCATATCCCAACTAAATCAGAGCCAAAATTCCCCTGCATCTTTCTGGAAGGAGATCAACTCTCTTCTGGACCCCCCTTCCAAACAAGCATGCCCAGTCATCAAGATTGATGGCAGCCATGTTTCTGACCCCACTTCTGTAGCTGAGGTCTTCAATAAGTTCTTCATCTCCTGTTCCTTGCCAGGCTCCCCCCCACCCACTCTTCTGTCTCTTCCCCCGACTCCCCTGAATCATCCTCCCCTTCCTCTGGCTTCCTTTTTCCCCTCCCTTCACACCTCTTGAAATCTACAATGCACTCACCTCCCTTAATCTGTCCAAATCCAGCCCTGATGGTATGCACCCTAGACTGCTCCATATCTCTTCCCCTGCAATAATAGCCCCCTTGACATACATACTGAATCTCTCTCTATCCACAGTCACCTTTCCCATAGCCTGGAAATTGTCCAAGGTCCTTCCATTACACAAAGGTGGCAATCCCTCCACCCCGGTAAATAAGCCCATCTCTCTCATCCCCCTGCCTCACTAAAGTCCAGGAGTCCCTCATGCTGTCCAAGCTCTCTGACTTTCTCTCCTCCAACAACTCTCTTACACCTCTACAGTCAGTATTTTGGAAACAACATTCCACCATCACCTCTCTGCTGCACATTACCAACTCCACCCTCAATGCCATGGACCAAAGCCAAATCACTGCTGCTATCTTCATCAACTTGGCAAAAGCTTTCAACTCTGTCCCCCACTCTCTGCTTCTCCATAAACTTAGCTTCTTCAGCCTTGCTAAACTCACTATTGCCTGGTTCCACTCGTACCTCCAAAATAGTCAACAGTCAGTCCAAATAGGTGACACACTCTCCTCTCCTCTCCTCTCCCTATCCTATCAGGGGTTCCACAAGGCTCTGTCCTTGGCCCCATCCTCTTCTCTCTTTTCATAAATGACCTTCCCTCCACCTGTCTTTCCTCCAATATACACCTTTATGCAGATGATATCATCATCTATGCCTCCGGCCCTTCCCATGACACTGCTCTCCCCAATCTCCAAAGAGACTTCAACAGAGTTCAATCCTGGTTCCAGGAAAACCAGCTAAAACTCAATGCCAAAAAAACAGTCACCATGGTTTTTGGCTCCAGACAGAAGCTTACCTTCCTCCCTGCCCCTCCTGTGATCACCATCCTGGACAGCTTGCTCCTTGTGCTGGTCACTGCTTTCAAGTACTTGGGAGTCTGGCTGGACAGCCATCTTGATTTCTCCACTCACCTTGAGGCTATTTGCACCAAACTCTGGCCCAAACTCGCAATCCTCTATTGACACAAAGCCAGCCTCCCTCTCCCCACCTGACATGAGCTTGTATATAAAACAATCCTGCCAGTGCTGGACTATGCCGACATTGTCTATGGAATGGCTCCAGTCTCTTCTCTGTCCAAATTAGACATCCTTCTCAACTACTTCTGCCGCTTTGCCACTGCCTCCCCCCACTCACTCATCATTGCCTCCTCTATGCACCACTCTCCCTGGCTCCGCTCTCCCATAGGAGAACCATCCACAGTGCCTCTCTCATGGCAAAATATTGGTTTGGCACCTTCCCCCCATCTCTCATCCTGCCTTACCCCAGCCAAACCCTCAAATTGCTCTCTTCACCTCAGGGATTCGCGCACTTTCCACATCCCCCATACTCACACTTTTATTGGTCAGTCTACCTTCTCGTACTATCTCCTTCTCCTCTGGAACAATCTTCCCTCCGACCTCCACCTGACCTCCCCTCTTTCATCCTTTAGACAACTCCTAGACTCCTCCGCTCAATGCCCCCAATGCTTCTAAAGACCCAGCGTGCTCCTCCCACCTCCTCCCTATCTCCACTTAAACCTTCCCTCCATAGTCCCCTGCTCTTTGTTTCTCATGACTTGCTGGTCTGAGTTGTCTTCCTCCTGTCTCTAACCCACCCCTACTCTTCCATGATCCCCGCTTGAGGAAACTCAATTGGTCTTAAGTTATAATTGTTAGCTTCACCAAAGGTACTGTTTCCTATATGCCAGTACATATACTATGTATATATTTTTATGAAACCAATTATGTCCTTGTACATATTGTTGTAATCTACTTATTTTGTAACACCGTTCACTCTATGTATACTTTGTACCTTGGTCGCACCTGGAAACGAGTCTCGGCTCAGTGTGCCTTTCCCAGTCATCAATTTTAAATAAATAAATAAAAATAAATCAATTTCTACCACCTGATCCAGCTTGGCATATGACACCACATTTTGCTCATCCAAAATTGCATCATTAACCGATTCCTCTTCCGGGTAGGACAAGTGGTGAATCAGCCGGTAAACTGGTTGCTTTTTGGGTACTAGCCCCATAGGTGACACTCTAAGCTTGGGAAAAGGGAATGCTTCAAGTTAGCCCTCAACCCTGCCTGCTGCTACCTCCTTCTCTGTCTTCCTCTGGACTACCTCCTCCTTCCCTTTTACAGGCTCACCTTCATAGCCTTCCTTCCCACTTCCTAGTGTAGGCTGAACCCCTCCATAAAGCTGTCCCTCAATAGTCACCTAGCCTTCCTATCTGTATATCTATCAGTCCACTCCATCAGAATCCCTGTCCTGATTGGTGTTTGAGGTATGCTAAACTCCCCCCCTCCTCTTGAGTTCTCCCTCCATCAATTTATCTGCCTCCTGTGCCTGACCCAAATGCTCCTCTGCCACTGAACCTCTCCCTTTGCCACCCTGCCCTACCCCTCCACCTCTTGCCTGCACAAAACTCCCCCAAAAGGGCTGCCCATGTTTTGCTGGGATCCAAATCTGTCCCCCATGGCCCTGCACCAAGATACCAGATGTTGATCCACACCCTTGGAGCACAGATGCCTGAACTTACAGTTCTCCCAACTACAGTTTGCTTTATCATATCTCCAACAGGTTTTAATCTGATTACCCATCAGAACTTTTGCCTCTTTGAGGCCCCCCCTCATTGTGCCCTGTCATTGCTCTAAGCCACAAATCGGAATGCGTGGAGTCCCAACACACATCGCCATGTGATGCCATCCTTTGTCTCAACCTCTCAACATAGTGTAACCATCCATAACCCCCATTATCTCATTTGCATCCCATATAATCACTGACTCCGTTAGCAGCAGTATGGCCAACTCAGGCTGCTTCTGTAACAGGATCACACTACTTGTGTGAAACCAGCCATTCATGCATTGAAAGTCTTACCCTTGTAGCTTTTTTTCTGTTGTATTCCCTACCAATGCCACTGCCATAGCCATCTCTGACATCCAGACTGTCTCCCTCTGTTCATATTTCTTAGCTGTCTCCTTGTTCACTAGTGCAAACATAGCCACATAGTCCTTTTTCCATATTTCTTCTTTTATGGATTGTGGCATGTGATCACCTAGAGTCATCCACGGTGCCCGCTCTGCTCCCCCCTTTCCCCCTTCCATTCCTTCTTCTTGCCCATGCCCTGTCCCTCCTTTTCCTTTCAGCTCCTGCAGTGCCTTTTCCATCTCCACTAAACCTTGTCCCTCACTTTCTTCAATGAGACCTATTAAATACTCTTCAAGCTCCCATCGACTGTCAAATCTACCGGTGAGTCCTTACCTCTGAGTTTCTTAGCTTCATCGGTCCCTGCATTGTTTGGGCACTTTCCTCCCTTGCCTTTCTTTCTGTCATCCTGTGGCACTTTCCTCTTCCCATCCTTCTATGTCTTATTCTCAGATTTCTTCACCTCATCCAGGAGGGCTTGCTTGTACCTGTCCCATGAGCTCTGCTGCTTGCTTTATCAGCTTCTCGCTGCCTGATCCCTCCTTGTTTGTGTTTCTTTTCAGTGCCATTCCTATACCAAAAACTCAAAGCAGAATATCCTGTTATAAACAGCTGCCCCCACAGTGGCATACCAGCCCTGCATGTCTGCTTTGGTCCCTATTCTCCCTCTTTATCTTCTTTTCTTTTTTTTTATTATTATTTTTTTGTAGCCTGCTTTGCTCATCAACATAGACAAATCAACTATTCAGCCACTCTGGGACCCCCATCCGTCTGTCACCTCCCTCAAATGCAACCTGCTGCAGGACGTTTCCTCTGCTATTTGAAACCAGTGAGATTTTCTGTAAATACTGTACTTGCCATGTGCCTACACTCCTGCTGCACTAACTTCGATATCTAATATGCATGTATCGATTCACCTTCCTACCAGGATGGCTTTTTCTGGAGTGGCATCTGCAGTATTTACCAATATGTTTTGATTGGTAGTGGCTTAGTTTAACAGCTCCTTCTATGGCTCTCTCACCAATGGAACAGCTACATGCCCCTCTTTGAACTGTTTCTGGTAGATGGCAGCCCCTGGTAATGTCAGACGCTGACTGGCGAGCTTTAAATCATGGGCTGGCACCTGCTGATCTCTGATCCTACTCTTTCTGCCTCCTTATCCTCTCTTCTTCCCCTGTTCTCTGCTTTATGCTCTTTTTTTTTTTAAATAAAGTAGTCCTTGCAGTCAGCCTCGATCCCGCCAGATGCTGGCCACTTTATCCTAGCCACCAAATCTTGTCCCAAGGATTCCTGGAGACAAACCCACCTTCAACTACCAACCGCTCACCCACATGGCTGTCCCCCCAACACTCACGACTCTCTCCATCCAAGCAGCTTGGACCTTCCTCCCTACATCCCTTTGCCACCACTCACTGGATCCACAAGCAACCTTGCGATTCTTCTGCCACTCCTAAAATCAAGCAAAACCTTGAGCTTGCATACATGCTCCTTTCCCCTATCAACCTACCAAACCACCTTTTTTACTAACACCCAAACTGTCCAACAACATTGCTTTCCAGTGCTTTGTGTTTTTCTGTTTTATTTTAAACAAACTCTTACCAAAAGCTCTCATCCAACCTTCATTCTAACCACTTGGCTAATAACTACACAAATGCCTATGCTTCTCATACAGTAAATACCATAGCCAAATAGACCTTACAAATCCACGTTCTCAAGCTGGAAAGCCAAGTTTATTACTCTGTATTATCTGACGATCCAAATCTCCACATGTCTCAAGTTTGATCTGCAGCCATTTGATGTGCCTGTGTTTCTAATTCAGAAACCAGCAAAAGAAGGGCTCTGTCCTCCAGAACCTACACCTATATACCCTCTTTAGGTCCTCCCCTTTCCCCATCTGTCATCAATCATCTTCCCCCCCCACTCCTCCCTAACCCTTGATTCCTTCTGTCTTCCTCCCCCCTCCTTACCTTCTCTAATTCTCCTCCCCCCCACCACCATTTTATTACAGGAAACCCCCAACAAGCCAGGTTGCCCTTACAGGGGCAACCTCTATTATTATTAGAGGGAACTCTTTTCAGATTAAAGGGAAATATTTTAACACTAGTAGGAGAAAATATTACTTCTTTGTCAAAGGATGGTTAACTGTTGGAATTCACTTCCATTTGATATTGTTACCAGCAAAAATAAATAATCATTTAACCCTTGCTCTTTGGTGGACAGATATATCCATCCTGATTTCCTATACGTTCAAATTCTTTCAGCAGCCTAACAGTTAAAATTAAGTTGGGATAATTTAATTTTGGCAGGAGTACAGTTAGAATATTATGGGTACTGAGAGAGGAGTGCTTTATGGTCCTTGGCCTTTTGCTCCTGAAACAGCCTTAGTATGAACCTTAGTACCCATACATATCATGCCATTATACAGTTTAGCATTTTACCAACATATTTTAAATCATTTTTTGACATTTCATTGGAACTAATTAATAGTTTACATACTTCTTGTAGCGACACCCAGTTTATTCCAATGGTCTGCTGCATGGAAGCTGATGCCCATTTCACCAAAACGTGAGAAGGACTTTGGGTCCTTTAGTCTTTGAACTTTGGAATTCTTGGTAAAGCAACTGACTTGGTCATGCTGATCCGAGAGACTGTCTGAAACAGGTGGCTGCTTTTAAATCAAGACATGACCTTTCTCCATAAAACATGTAATTGTGTGCTCACAAATAAATGTATACTAGCCAATGTATCGTTCTACCTCACTGTACCATCTGGATCTTGTTTAGAATTATGTAAATTCTGACTCTGTACTGTATGTCTTATAAAACATATGCAACAATGTCACTGAAACAGGACAACTTTGTAAACAAGGCTTCTTGCTGCAACAGTTTGTAGCACCTTGAAAACCAGGACTGTTCCACTGCTTGGTAACTGGTATGCAAATGAGTCACTAGGTTTGTTTATTTGTTTTTGCTCTCACTACTACTGGTAGATATGCACACCTGATTCACCAACTAAATAGTTGTGGGAACCTGTGTGGGAGAGAAGGCACTGGACTGGACTGACTATTGACAACAGGAATTGTGAGACTTGGTCACCTTCAAAGTAAGACTTTGACAAGTGAAAAAAAGGTAAATGTATTGGGCTGTTCTGCCAGTGTGACAGATACAGCTTGCAAAAATGAAAATATCAACAATAACCCATTTGTAGTTAAATCTCTTAATTTGACTGTAACTTATACTCTTTGTTCTTCTTTCCCACAGGACTGCACCTGCTAACCCTGGGGACTGTAGGCTATACCTGAGCCACCAGTCCTCCAGTAATACCAATACCACTAGTACAAGGCCATCCCTCAGACCTCAGGCACTGCACTTTCTTTCACATATGCCTTAAAAGCATGCAGTGGCTACTAGGTCTATACCCACCTCAGTCAGCCCACTCACCCCTTTTACCCAGATAACATTCCCTGGTATCTAACCAATCAGAATTTACTTATACTGTTAATTCATTTATACTCTGTCTTCACTATACCCTATATTCACTATACTCTGTTGCATGTACTGTTATCACAGTAGCATTTAAATTAAACATTTGGCTAACAAATACTTGTAGGCACATTGTATTCAATTCCCCTTCAGTCTCTTATCAAAGACTCTTCGATTGCTAGATGGTAGACCTTTTGTAGCAATGGGAATCATCAAATCCCTGTATGGCAGATGAGTCTCCCTCTTGAACTAGTCTGCAAACAAGATTGAACATATTGGACCACTTTCTTTATGAGCTTTGGAATTTAAATGACAAAATGTAGACCCTGTAGACCAGTGGTGTCCAATACAAATTTTTTCTTGGCTACCAATCTGGCCAGTGAAGCACCAGACTGGCCACACAACTCAAAAACTGATTCAAACAGCAGACAAAGCCCATTGTAATAGTACATTTACTATCAAGAAAATCCTAGTTGCAAAGCAGGCACAGAGGTTTCTGTTCACTTTCAATGACCAAGAACTTAATTTTCCATTCGGTCTGAAATTTTCAGTTAACTTTATTCCAGTCTCTCAACTTCTTACCAGCCAGTTCTGATGAAAAAGGCAATTCCGCAGCAGTATTTTCAGTTGAACTTTCAACATCTGCAGTTGGTTCACTTCTTTTCACACCGCAAACTTATCAATCACTGCTGAATTTTAGAATGTTGAATAAAAAAATGTAGATTCACAACAGATAAAGTATAAGTACAGTAGCACACCCATCAACAACCATGATAATGGCATGATAATTAAACATCACTACTATGTCATCCTGCATTGGGCGTTGTTGGGTGCCTTAGTTACTGTTACTACTTTCAAAACTTGCAAGAATTTGTTTGGCACCTTAACTTGATAATTCATACAAGCATCAGGAATTCAAAATACCACATTTATAAAATTATGTGAATGCTTTCTGCCATTTTTAACACTTTTTGATGTTGGTACTCCATGCACCTAAATTGGCAATGGCCACACATTTATGTGCCATTAGCCACATGTAGCCAGTAGCCAACAAATCGGACACCACTTCTTTAGACTTTGCAGCAAAACCCTGGTGTTGATGGTTCTGGAAGATGACCTGGTTGCTGGAAAATGCTGTGTTGAACCTGTTGGATGCAGGCTGAAGCAACTTACAGGAGCAGACACTATTTGCAGCAGGTAATAAATAACTCTCCTGGTTTTAATTTACTGCCCTACTGACCCTGGCACTGATATACAGGCAAGTCCCTGTAAGATAGGCTTACTGTATGAGAACTAGTCTTCCAGGCCCTGTCTGGCTGTAGGCCTCTGTTGGCTAGACTCCCTCTGGTCAGGAACTGGCCCCTTCAGGTCAGTCTCCCTGCTGAATCTCCCTAAAATGAACTGTGAGGCTCCTTTTATGCTTAAACAAGTTTCTATTACTCCCAAATCCTGTCCCCTGAGTAGACAGCAAGCTGATTCCACTCCTCAGCACCAATCACAACATATTCCTCCCTATAATCCTGCGAAGCATGGGCTATAATAAAATCCTCAGTTTGAAATTATTGACCAACTGCCTGAAAATTCCAAACCTGCTCTGTTCACATGGATACTTAACTATGGCATGTTGCATAAATTACTGTATAATTACTGGTGACTGTTTTTTTTCCCTAAGGGAAATTGGATTGTAATTCTCCATTATAACCAGCTGGTTATAACAGTGAACATGCACCCAGTTTTCCTTGTTCTTAGCAAGCGCAGCCACCACCCTTCCGTTCCTCGGTGCTGACCACCATTCCCCAGTGCTACAGAGTTTGCCGCACTCCAAGTCAGCAGTAAATTAATTAAATAAATAAATAACTGGGCTAAAAAATTGGCACTCTGACATTGAAATTTGTCTGTGCTAACAAAAAACAAATAAACATTTCTATCCCGAGCCATGGACGGCACTGAAACACAACCAGTCGGTGGCTCCCTAGGGATATCTATATTTTATATAATTGCTGTGGTGAAAACATGATCTGCAGCAATTATATAAAAATAAAGGCTGGGTCAGTGCATAAAACTTGAATTTTACACACACCCTTGGTGTCAGATGCCTTTATGTGGCGTCCCATACCTCACGGGGAGGATGTACAGTTCTCATTATAACCTCCTGCCCAGCCATATTTCTACATATAACACATTTAAAAATATAAATAATCACATTTCCAGTATCCCAGCTGGATAGCTGACTTCTCTAACTCTCTACAGTATTTTTGGTAATTAATTTCTGTCAGGGGAACCCCATGTTGCTAGTAACAAGTTTCTCTAGTGTGAAAATCTGTAGTGTCTTAGGTAACTGTAACTATTACTTTTGAGGAGAAAACAGCTTAACAATGATTCCCTTCTACTTTAAATCACACTTTCCCTCTCGTCTGAGCTGGAAATAATTTATTCACAGTGTCTGTGGTATGAACTCCTCCCAGGGTCTGTCACAAGGGCTCCAATCATCTCACGCCTCCCCAAAATCACACACCCCCTCCTGGTTCCTCCTTCATCCTCATTCAGGCAGTTAGTCAGTAAACAGACTAGCACATCCTTTTAGATTTTTAGATATATAGTAACATGTTACACATGTCTTTTATGCAAATGTCATTTGTACAGTGATTTTTTTGCATATGCTAAATACAGTAACTTGTCATATAATGTTTTTATGTTAAAATGAATTTGTATGATTATCTGTATGTTTCGTAAATATTGTGAGATTTGGTATATTAGTGCATAAGTTGTGTTTTATTAAAAACACCCACATTGTGCCTATAAACAGACCTTTGGTCTAGTGTACTTATCTGGTGAACAAATAAAATTGGTTGAATTATCCTCACCTGCTGCCAACATGACTTCAGAACTACAGACAGCATTTTGTGACCACTTCACATTCTCAGCTCAGTGATTCCACTTTCCTTACTTCTTAGACAGATGGGACTATTTGTATTGGAAAACCCATCCTTTAAATTATACAAATACCAAGCTTGGTGAGAATCTAACTTAAAATGGCAAAGTTATAGGGTGTAGTAAAACAAATATTGCACATTTCTGCTGTTTAAAATCTGGCTTATGCTTTCACTTGGGAACCGCAACCTTAACTAGTTAAGTTTTTATAATTAAACACTTTTGTGGTAAACTGATTATATGGTTCTATTCCACAGACTATGAGCTATCTTGCTGTTACCTTAGATAAGTTATTTTTTTTATAATTACAGTGCTCTCCTTGAGTGTGTGAGAGCAGTCCGCTGCTGTCTAAGATGGTGCCTGTTTTTCATGAGTCCACCCAAGTGTCTAGCAGTGTACATCTCTCTCTCTCTCTCTCTGTCCCCCAACCCACCAGGGTTATTAATTTACATAGCAGCCAGTCTCTACATACTCCATTACCTGGCACTTGTCAGCTGACAACTAAAATGTGTGCTTGAGTACCTAAAATTGAGCTGTCTGACTACTGAGAACACTGCACTCTGTGATGCTGTCACAGGCCTCAGCCTGACTTCTGACCGAAGGTCCAGAATTACTGAGGTAGTAGTGCACTCCACCCAGAGTCAGCATCCGAATTTAGGATCCACTCTTCCTGCTTGTCTCTCAGTGTGGTAGCACTCCTTTCAGAGCCAGCTTGGCTCACTCTACATCTCTCACCACAGCTGCCGTTCTGCATTTACAATGGAGCAACTGCTCCTGACAACCAAATCACTAATTGTGTATTTTGAACTTATTTTAAAGTGCAAATAATTATTTACTGGAACAAGGCTCTCTACAACCCAAGGCTGGTCATAGGGCATGCCACTAGACCATCAGGGACCACACTTGCCAGGCCATGCTACTTGCTAGCCCATGGCTACCAAACTATAAAAATTGGCAACTGACTTATTACTGGTGCAAGACACCCTATTATTACTTGTAGGTTATATACAGTGTGTGTGGGATATAGGCAATTGCTCCCCCTTCTTAGCTTCCCCATGTGTACCAATGATATGCTCATGAGAATGTTTCTATTTATTTCAGAGTTTGACCTCTAAAGTGGCAAGATCCCAAATGTCTTTGCTGGACCTCCCACCATGTGACCCATAGCTACTAGGTATGTTTAGTTGCTTGAGGAATATTCCATGACTGTTACAAGTTACTGTATATTGTGCATAAAAATAAAGTTCTTTATTACTATACTGAGAAAAAGTATGTGATCTATAGGCCTGTACAGTTTCAAAAAAACAGATTCAACCATTTAACTTTATGTCTTGTTTCCAGGGGAATCCAATTCAACCAGTGGTACAAACACAATAGTGTGTATAAAATGCAGCATTTAAGACAAAGCGGGCCAACATATTAAAAATGTTGCCCAGACTATACAATTCCCTTTTACCTGCATACATAAAGATGCAGCTTTCATATTCTAATTTTGACATAATTAACACACTTGCAGTTTTCAATGTTACTTCTTTAGTTAAACAGCTTGACATTTACCTCAGAGCCCCCTCTTCTGACACATTTTCTATCTTACACTGAATGTGATTTGAAAAGAAGAGACAAGTATCAAAAATTATTCCCAGGTGCTTATTATGGGTGTGTAAATACTGTTTCTGAATATTTAGTTGGTAATCAGTAGCTAAATATTCAAACATTTGGTATTCAGATAATTAATATTTGTCTCTGCTTAAAAAACAGTAACAAAAAAAAACTTCCTCCACCTTTGCCTATTTTACTCTCCCACCCAGCTATAAAACATTTACCCATCCCCACCAAATGTCTGCACCCTGATCCCTCTTCTCTCCACAGCACCCACACAATATTGTAAAATGTTATCTTTTCCCTATGATGGATGAAAGAACAGCCTACCCATCTCCATGGCCAGCTGCCGTGTTGTTCAAAAAAAGTGCTTGTTTTAACTACACCAGCAATAAGACATGACGAGGTGTGGGTTATGACCTGATAAAAGCACCCTCCAGGTGCATTATAAGGCATGAGGCGCTTGTGTTGAGTGCCTTTAGCACCAGGGAAGTGCTCTTATGAGGCCATAACCCACACATCAGAGTATCTTATGACACTTATAAAATGGGCCCTACAAGTAGAAATTAAAAGTTTAAAAAGGAAAAGAAAAGAAAAAAATTGGGAAACAGTTTCCAGTTAGAAGAGAAAAAATAGCCCCCCATGTACTGTCCTGTAAGTATAGCACAGTGTATTTTTTAGCTTGATCACCAGTAGATGGACTCCCCACCCCTACATACACACACACACACACACACACACACTGTTTAGGTTAGGTTCCCCACCCCCACACTCCCTCTACTACACACATACACACACTGTATGTGCTTTCCATTTGTGTACAGTTTAACACTGTGTGTTTTACATGGATAAAGGCCATTTTGTGGGGATTGAGCATGTCCATCTTCAGCTCCCATACTGTAGAGCATCCTTCCATTAAACTGCATCTGGCAAAGGGAATGCGTCTTTCAAAGGAAAATGAAAGATGCAGTGCTTCCTCTATTTTACTGAGTTATCTGTTCTTGAGTGATCAGAATCGGTTTTAGTTGTGGATATGGTTGGGGGATAGTGGCATAGAATGCACTGTCCAGAGAAGAAGTCAAAATGGGCATTGAATGGAGTGCGGACTTTGGAGAAGCTGCTGCACTTCTAACAACCTAGCTGGATAACTGTGGATCGACGACCTGACAAATGTTTCTCTCAAGTAGAACAAAGTGTGTGTGGAAAATGTAATTGGGGGTCCTTTTTACTTAATGTAGTGCTTGTTACTGTTTCTGAGGTGGGAGGCAAGTATTGATTTTTATTGTACCATGACACTGCTCTCCCCATGGTTTTGTCAGATGCCAGCTGAGGAGCTGAAGTGGGAGAGTGGTGCCATGCACTGATATTTATCATGTGCTGCAGTCTGGTTGACACAAATAGTGCCCGCCTGATAAGGGCACAGCTGAAAAAGGCTTTCAGTCAGTCAGGATACAGGAAATTTTCTGCCCATTTTATAAATTGAAATATCCCCCTAAGTCTCCCTTGTCCCCCACACCCTGGCAGCACACTTATCCCACACCGCCCAGCACCCAAGTAGCATGCCAGAAAGATGACTGGCACAGCTTGCCCTCCTCCATGGCCAGCTACCATCCAATGAATGAATGAGTGTGCTTGTGTTCTCTGTAATAATAATACTAACCAGCTGATCATGTCAGTCTATCATAAAAAAGCACTTTTTCTTGAACAACATGGTGGCCATCAATGGAGGTGGGCGGGCTGTGCTGTTCATTTGCTGTGGGATGAAAAATAACATTTTTCAATATTGTGTGCTTGCTAGAGGGAGGAGGATGGATCAGGGTGCAGGTGATGGGTGAGGGATGTGTCAGTATTTCATGTTGGGGGAACAGTAAAATGGGGAAAGGTGTTTTTGTAGTTTTTTTATTCAGCTGGGAATGAACAGTAGTTCCCAAATTTGAATAGTCTTCAATTCAAGAAAGGCTCCTAAATATTCAGGAGCTCCACTGTTTGGGGTAGTCAGGAAATACTGTCTGGTTCCTGTACACCTCTAGTATTTATATTGCTTCACATGGGCCAACTGTTGGTCTACAAGACCCCTGATTGGCAGATCTTTTTATTCTTTTGTAAAGGGTCCAAAACTCATGCTTCCTGAGACTCAAGACTAATCATGACCTGGTGAACCCCTTCTGAGCTGTGCAGACGTCTTCTTCTAACTTTTCCTGCATACATCCTGATCCATGAGTTAGACAGGAGCTTGGGGAGAGTGATTTGTGTAAACAAACAAAAAATACCAACAACAAAGTGCTCAGGATAGAGTCGTGTGGGACCCTTCTTAAGAGGTATATAGTTTCTGATAGATTATTTTTCACATGGACTCTCTGTTTTCACCTCAGTAAGTAGGACCTGAACAAACCCATGACATCAGGATGCATGCTGACACCCCTATCCTGTCCATCAGAAAACAGTAGTCAACCAGTTCAATGGCCTTCATTAGGTCTATGAAAGCTATCTTGAAAAAATAATTCTGAAGCCTATATCATAAAATTAATACATTCTTAGTAATTCTGAAGTTTTATAGGAGGTATGAGGCTACTCAATAAGGCAAGGCAATGCAATTTTATTTGTAGGGCGCTCAATCCTGGAGACTCTGGGTGCCTAACAGAGATTAAAACAAGAGCACAGGAATAAAACAAACATGAATAAATATAACAATAGCAATTCATAAAATACTAATTACAACAATTAAAATGATACAAGGGCTTTGGACTTTTGTATTAGGGGACTAGATCAAGATGGAATCAGAAATCTGCGAAAGCCAGGACAAAGAGGTGGGCCTTCAGCCTCTGCTTGAACACCTCAATCAAGGGAGCCTCCTAGACTGAAGGTGGTAGTGAGTTCAACAGGGTCAACCCAGAGACGTTAAATGTCCAATCTCCTGAGGTCCTGAGTTGAACCCTGGGAATGTCCAGAAGGCCACTCAAAGAGAAGTGAAAGGAGTGAGCATAGGTCACCGATGTCAGGAGCTTTGACAGGTAACCAGCCTCTTAAAGACTAAATAATGCAATAACAACCTCACAGGCTCCATTTGGAATTGAAACTTGGGGCCCAGGCAAAGTAAGTTACATTGGAAAGGCTTTTCCAGATTCTTTTGTACTTTATTGCCATTACCTCCAAACATTTCTACTTATGCTTTAAGAGCAGAATTAGACACAATAGATCTAAAAACTGAGGTGGAATATATCATTTGCGTATACTGGCTTAAAATTTTAAGTATCCCTAAAGACAGATTACAAAGCTTTGCTTTCTCTGATATGAAGAAACTGGGTTAGATGAGTTGTACAACATATGACTGCGATATTTGCTAGAAATATTTTAAAAGATTGGACTGTATTCCTTACAGTCTTTGTCTTGTGAAAATATAAGTAAGTGATACAAATTGGTTGTTAAAGAAGATGTATGGAATCTTGCCAGGTTATCTGATGTGGAAAAACTTCAAAAATTCTATTTCAGCCCATGTCTCATATCATAAAGGTAAATCATGGTTTAGAATATTACTGAAAAATAATATTAGATCCCAAACTTAGAAATGCTATAACTTTATTCTGTTGTAATATTTTGAGCTGCAATATCTTGGAAGGTAGCTATAATAGTGCACCAAAGGATCCATGTAATTTAAATTGTTACTTAAAAAACTCTCACTGAGAAGATATCCTCATGTGGTCAAGTTGTATTCTTGGTACACCAATATCAGGAATCAATAGTTGGCCAATATACTGAGGGATTACCCCCCCCCCCAAGATGATTGTATATTCACTTTCACTACTTCTAGTAATGAGGTTCTACATAAGCTTGATGGTTTTCTTAGTTATGCTAACAGACATAAAAAGTCAATATTATTAACTCAAAAGCAAAATGATTCACAACCAAACTAAACTAATAATATTTACTTAATTCACTCAGTAATAATATATCATTTTAAATGTGCTTCTTGTTAGATTATCTATATCTTTCATGTTATAGATTGTAAAATCCTATAGTATATTGGGTGAACAATATGCTTTTAGCTGCCACTCCTGTGTTCAGTTATGCCATAATACTTGCATTTCGTAGGTGGATAAACACTCAGCCTTCATCCTCATGCTGCACAACACACCCAAGGTGTCTAGTTATGCAAGGAATAACACTCGCCAAAGTTTGGGTGTTCTCTGATATATGGATGCCTAAGCTATGTAATGGCATGAGGCATATGCTGAGTGCCTTCAACCACCCAAGAAGTCCTTATATTAGCACACTAGGACACATTGAAGGGTGCTATATAAAATAGTCATTTAGTTCTGAACTGTCCAGATATGCTCTGATAACCAGACAGTCAGGTGATGCTCTCTGCCAATCAGAGCACTAGGAGTTCATTACCTATTTTAACTGCACACACAGGGCATGTTATCAAGTACTTTGCAACCATTTAAAAGCCAGTTAGTATTTTCACTGCAGTATTAAAGTTCTGCATAGGAAATCTCTTAATCAATGATATCAGGACTTCCAGTGCAGCTCTGGACCTAATGGCAGCTTAAGATTGGAGCTGTGCTCAAACCTCCCCCAAAACTACTAAAAAGCCAGAATTTCACGAGGAAAACCTAGCAGATGGAGAAATTTTTACAGATGGCATCAAATACACAAAAGGGAACCATGAACAGGGATGAAGTCTTGCCAATAGAAGAAGAGAAATTGGGAGCTGAAAAATCGGACTTGGAGACATCAGAAATATCACAGGCCCAGATGACATCTTCTGGAAAGAAACCCAAATGCAGGAAACTGAAAAATAAAGATTTAGTCCTAAAAAACAAACTCGATAGAATAATAACTGACTTACAAGAAACCAAGAAAGACTTGCAGGACTTTCAGTCTGAACATGATCTCCTACATACTGATGTATCGAATCTGCAATACCAAGTAAAATCGCTGGACCAAAGTGACACGTACCAGACCGCAGAGATTACAAATATCCAAACAACTATAACTCAACTCCTCGAAATTACCAAAGCACTGGGGGAGAGACAAGAAGATGCCGAGAATAGACAGAGGCATTAAAACGTAAGAATTTACAGAATTCCAGAAGATAGTGAGGGCAGAGATATGAGAGGATACATAGAAAACTTGATAAGAGAGGAATTAAACCTTGAACAAGATTTTCCTATAGAAATAGAGAGAAAGTCCACAGAGGACTTGGCCCTAAACCTCAAGATCCAGAGCAATGCCCTTGCTCAATAATAGTTCGATTTCTAAGTTATTATACTAAAGAGAAGATACTCCAGAAAGCATGGTCAAAAGGGAAAATATTCAGGGGAAAACAAAGACTTTTTTTTTGATAACGATTATGCGAGAGCCACAATGCAGAGAAGAAGGGAATATGTACCTTTGTTTCCAATTCTAAGGCAACTGCAGCTGAAATTCTGAACACTTTACCCATCCAGACTTTTAATCCAGTATCCCAATGGACAGACTGCATATGATACAGTAGAGAGTGCAATGGAAGACCTGAGAGAAAGAGGATTTGAGCTGCCCACTAAATTGCCAGGGAAACCACAAGGACTAAATTCGGGACTGAACAAAGAGAGAAGACCAGAAAGACAATCACAGCAAGTAGTACTAGATGAGATGAAGAGGCTATTGGGTCAATTTGCAAACAAAAAATAATGGGTTTCTCCTAGAGATAAGTAGGCCAAAGAGATAGAGAGCAGCACTGTGGGGAAGTGGAAAACCAGCAACTGAAGAAGTAGGCCCTTGGTCTAGACTGCAGCGGTTAACTGGGAGGGGGTGAAACCAGGCTGGGTCAGGGGTGGACATCCCCGTGGGGAGTAGTACATGAATGTCTCCATAAATGGAGAGAGGACCCTGTGAGACTGGCTAGGGATTCTCTAGGAATTGCTTTCACCAGTGGGTGCCAAAACAGATTCTGTAAGAAAGATCGCGCTCAGAGAAGGTGCTAATGAGCCTTGAAATAAATAAAAGAGAATGCTGAATAGTCTAAGAGGGGTGACTGGGAAGCCAATTGCTGCTTCTTTGGCTTGTGGATAGGCATTACAAAGAAGCCTTGGAAAAGGGTCGAATAGTAAGGGCAGGTGCACCCGAGGAGATGAATACACAAATGGAGTCACAGTGGGGGCGGACTTAGGAGAGAGAGATACGGAGAATGGAGCCAGTTGAATTGGGGGTGATTTGGTGGAAAAACCCTGGGGGGACACCCAGACTGGGCCTGGAAAGCTCCACAGGGACCACTTGGTTGTGATTGGGGCTGCCTGAAACTCGAGTGAAGGGTTAGCTAAGGAGATCAAGGCCCTCCCAATGGGAGGAGAGGGCAATCACTAAAAAATTCACCAGATGGCAGGCTGTGCTCTAAGGCCAATAATTAAGAAGAACGCCATATGGAATAGCTCTAAGGGAAAGAAAGAGCTACAGTAGAAATAAAATAATTTGATAATGGACATAATAGGGCAATAAGAATACAGAAGAAAATGGAAACTGAAAAACAGGAAAATTTAATTAAAGGACATGGACTGATGAAAATAAAATAATATACAACCCAGAGATCAAGAAAGGGGGAGAGAAAGAGTGATGATGCAACCAGAGCTAAGCACCTGTGTACATTATCTTAGTTTTTTTAGTAGTTTTCTTGGTATTTACAATTATCATTTAGAAATTTATCTAAAGGGACCGGAAGACCAGATAGGGAACCCCAATAAGACCCAATTTGAATTTTATTTATATTCTGGGGGATATGTACAACCCTCGGGGCAGGCCTACTGGGTAAGGCAAACAGCCCATACTAGATGGATTATTCCGTCCTTGTCAGAGAAGAATCTGACATCGGAAGTCACTATGTATATAGTTAATATTCAGAAGAAAAGAGACAATCAGTTGGGGGGGAGCAGAAAAAAGGAGAAGGTATAGACTCATTGAAGAGCAAAAATGGTTGAGAAGTAGGTCGGGAAAAGAAAGCCAGAAGTGAAAACACTCAGGAGTAGAAGTATAATAGAAGTGATACAATGTAATAGATACCAGAGAATGCTAAGGGAGATCGTGTTTCTAAAGAAAGTTAATGTCCCAGACTAAGAAAACCCTGAAAGTGGTGTCTCAGAATGTCAATGGATTAAGTAACCCTATAAAAAGATCAAAAATAATTTCCCACCTTAAAAAAATGCATCCCCAAATTATTCTTCTGCAAGAGACACATTTGTCAAAAGAAGAACACCAGAAATTACTCAAATATGGAATGACAGGAGCAGTGGCCAGCACATATACAAGAGGACATAGGAGGGGAACAGCTATTCTTATTCCACGAATGTTGACATTTCAAATTCTCAAATCATATCAAGATGAAGAGGAAAGGTTAGCCTTGGTAAAGGGAAATTGGGAGGGCCAAATATACACAGTGTGAAGTATATATATACCTCCAGGATCAAAGAATATAGTATATCACACAGTCTTTGATAAAATAATAGCCTTTAAACAAGGGAAACTAATATTAGAAGGAGACTTAAATCTTCTAATGAACCCAACAAAGGATAGTTCAAGCCCCAATACTCCCAAAGTGATGAATGAACAGAAACATGGCAAGAGATAAATAAAGGACCTAGCTTTAATCGATACCCGGAGACACTGTCACCCAGCAGTATGGGGTTATACACTTTTCTCAGGGGTTTACAATACCTATTCATGTATAGATTACTTTTTGGTGGAAGCAGAATCACTTGATATAATACATAAGACAAAGATTTTCCCAATTATCCTATCAGATCATGCAATTATCACTATAGAACTAGAAGCAGAGCAGGAAGTAAAGATGAAACAATGGAGGTTTAATAATATGTTAATTAGGGACAAACAATTTAAAGAAAAAATACAACAATGGATCCCCAGAATAATACAAGAAAATACAATAGAGGAGGTGCAAGAGGGAACACTATGGGACACATTAAAATCAGTACTAAGAGGAGAAATTATAGCATATGCAACTCATCAAAAGAAAAAGAGATAGAATACAAAAAGAGCTGGAAAAGGAATTAGAAAGACTACAACAAGAAGAGAAACGATAAGACTAAACAGATTAATCAGATCAATCAGGTAAAGACAAAATTACAAGATATATTAAACCAGAAAACTGAACAAGCCTTGATGTATGCGAAGCAAAAATATTATGAGGGGGGAAGCAGAGCAGCTAAACTACTTGCTTACAGATTAAGAAAACAACAGGCACTATCAACAATCTCCAAATTAAAGCATCCAACACAAGGCAATATACTTAACAAAACAAATGAGATATTAGAAGGCTTTAGAACATTTTATTCAAAATTTTGCCACCAACAACAAGAACCAGAAGATGAAGAATATACAAAGTTTTTCACAAAAATGAAACTACCTCAAATTACAGAGTAACAAAGCAAGTTATTAACATGTCCAATTAGCCCCCAAGAAATAAGTAATGTCCTAAAAAACTCCAAATCGAATAAAAGCCCAGGCTCAGATGGATATACAGCAGCATTTTATAAAACATTTAAAATAATTTTACTCCCACCACTAAGTTATTTAATGCTATACAAGATAATGATTTCCCTATACCAAATAGCTAGCAATATGCTAATATATCAACAATACTTAAACCAGCTAAAGACCCACTGAATTGTGAATCTTATAGGCCCATTTCAGTTTTAAACCAAGATTGCAAATTCTTTACAGGCATTATGGCCAAAAGATTAGAAAGCATACTTCCCCATATTGTAAACAAAGACCAAGCAGATTTTATTATAAAATGCCAGACAGCGGATAATGTTTAAAAAACAGTATACTTACTACAAGAAACACAAAACGAAAAAAAAAAAAACTTTTATATTGCTAAGTATGGATGCCCAGCAAGCGTTTGATGGAGTTTCCTGGAGATTTCTAAGATACACGATGTAAACATTCAACTTCCCAATAGATTTCTTAAATATAATACAAAGCATATATTCATCCCCACAAGCCATGATAAAGGTAAATGGATGTTTTTCAACCTGTTTCCCTCTAAACAGAGAAACTTGACAAGGCTGCCCCCTATCCCCCTCACTATTTGCTATATATGCAGAACCGTTAGCACAAGCTATTAGAGAAAATGAAAGAAGTGCAGGGATAAAATATCTTAATACCAGCCACAAAACAGGATTTTTCACCGATGACTTGCTGATATACCTAACTGAGCCAGAAACCTCTATACCAGAACTATTCTCCCTTCTGGGTGAGATGGAGTCCACAAACACAACTAAAACAGAAGTGTTATGTTTAAATTATCATCCAAGTGAATCAGTTTAGGCAAGATACCCACTGAGGTAGAAAAGCAATAAATTCAGATATTTGGGGATAATATTAACAAAAGAAACTCAGGATCTGGATGAAGCCAATTATGGCCCACTATTGCAATCTATCAAGAAAGATTTTCTGAGATGGGACCCCTTACCTCTTTAGCTGAATCAGAGAAAAGAGGTTATTAGAATGAATGTACTCCCAAGGTTCCTATACCTCTTTCATACTCTCCTGATATACCCGCAACAGACAGATTTAAAAAAAATGGAATAGTATGATATCCCAACTCATATGGCAAGAAAAAAAACTGAGAATAAAATATAAAATCCTCCAGATGCCAAAAACAAAGGGAGGCCTAGCCCTTCCTAATCTAGAACAATATGCACAAGCTGCAGTAATTTCACACATATTGCAATGGCTAGATGGCAGGGCAGATCCAAATTGGAAAGAAATAGAGAGAGGAATTCAACCTGAGGGGATAGAGAAATACTTATTTGGACAAACTATACCAAGATCAACTATGCAACAGGAGATCAGATTTAAATAAACCAGACAATTATTGAAAGTATGGAGGTCAATAATCAAAAAAATTAAAGATTCCAAAATTAATCTATTACAAAAAATAATAGCAGACCCTAGGTTTGAACCCACTAGACAGGACTATAATTTCACTAGGTGGCACCATCAAGGCCTAACCAGATTCTACCAACAATATGAACAGGGAGCTTTTTGTCAATTCAGAACACTACAAGAAAAGTATCAGCTAGGAAAACAAAGATTTTTTAGATTTCTTCAGATGAGGCATTACTGCAGAAGTATGTTAGGAAAAGACTGGGACCCAAGAGAGAGACACCCATTTATGAGAATAATAATCAACACAATAGAGATAGCAATACCAGAACTTGTAATATCTAAAACATACCAAACTCTAGCAAGCAACCAGAAAAAGATCTAGTTACATCCGCAGCAACGCTGGCAAGAAGAGCTGGGTATCAATTTAGAAGAAGAGAATTGCGTAGCGATACACACAACAGTACATAAAATTACAAGATCCTCAACCTGGAGAAAATTTTGGTGGAAATGTTTGATAAGATACTTTAGAACTCCACTGATAGTAGGGAAATATAATCCACAACTGGGTATGACTGTTGGAGAGTGTGTGGAGAACAAATACAGTAGCTAATCATATACACATATTTTGGAGCTGTCCAATATTGAAATTATTTTGGAGAATGGTGGGAGAAGCAATAGGAGGATTATTTCCAGAAATAGGGACCCTCACACCAGAAATAGCACTTATACTAAATTTAACAAAGGAATTAGGAAGAGGCAACACAGGGCTCCTATTAGCCATACTACTCTTGCAACCAATAAAGCAATCATGAGGAAGTGGTTACAAAGTGATCCACCTACCTCTAGAGAATGGGAAGACAAAGTATATCAAACATATAGAATGGAATTTATGACTGCTCAGATCAATCAAAAAACACAGAAAACTATTAATTTCTGGACTAAATGGTGGCTATGGGTTTCAGGTCATAGAACAGATATTATCCTATGAGGATGAAGTACCTACTGGCAGAACAGGGACTACCACAAGGGACAAAATATAAGAACTATCATGTGCACTTCTGAGTAATTATATCATGAGACTAATTCATTAGACCAATATGTAAGATGTATCAATTAAAATGATATGTTAAACAAGATTGTACAAAAAATTTATTCTGTACTTCTGGAAAAACTGAAACAAAAAAATATTAAAAGAAAAAATCAATTATATCAGGTTAACTCAGGGGGAAAACAAATCAACTTGGCAATTCATAGCAATCTCATACATAGGATGCATTGCTAACTGGAGGCGCAGTAAGTTAAATGTGAACTGTATTGTATTGTAATGCACCTAGCCAGATCCGGCACCCCATCACTTTGGCACTTTGAATCTTATGGACGTGGGGCCAAATTCTCAAACTTCTTGAAAATCCTGCAGCTACAGGAAAAACTTGGCGCAAAGGGGTTACCACTTGCAGAAACAGAAACGTAGAATGTGACGGCAGATAAAGACCGCTTGGCCCACCTAGTCTGCCCATTTTCCTACCTAAAAGATAAGCTGCAGATCCTAGTTAACCAACAGCTTACTTCTTCCTACCCCTCACTATGACTGCCTTATGTCTGTCCCATGCATTCTTGAATTCTTGCAGAACCACAGTTTCTCCCATAGGAATGGTATTCTCTAAAGTACAGCTGATTTACATCAGGGTCCATGATTCATGACAGCTTACAGATGGTGTTGCCACAGAAATCCACGCAGCTGTGAAAAAATGTTTTGGCCAGTGGGACCAGCAGTAACATCTGCCCCAGCTGTTGCATGTGAGAATACCAGTCTCCACAGTTGCAGAGATTTTGGGCTGCAACTGGAATTGTGGTGTGGGACTTAGTCCCAAAACCTTTTGAGAATCTGAACCATGGAGTTTAGTATGAAAAAAGGTTGAGGCATTTCTTATTCAGCTTACCCCAACACAAATACACAGATGTCCATACTCATTGTGCTTTGTGCTAGGTCTGAGGCTTTTGATTATATGTGTGTTATAGAAAACACACAGTTTAAAAATATTTGCCCTCTTCTAACATATATGCATCTTTTGTGTCCTAAATATTATTCTTTCTTATCAGCATTTGAATTACTTTGCTTTTTTATCACTCACTAAGACAGTAAAATGCATCCAAATGTATATGCTCCCAGTAAACTGGCACATTTGCTAGTATAGAGGGATGCAGTTCCCTGAGTGCAGAATGAAGACATAAACAGAAATAGCAATACTAATCTATGTAATGCAGTAAGGAAGAAGAGATGAAATTAAACCCCTGCAGAGACAGAGAAAAATAATTATACTAAATTATGAAGGCTGAGGTGAACTAGACTGAAAACTTAGACAGCTCTGGTGAGGCCTCTAGCAAAATGTTAGCAGGTGTTGGTGGCCATTTGAAATATTGTAAATTTGAAGAGAGACTCTGGCTAAAAGGGCTATATTGCACAATTAGAATAAGCATACCTCCAATAAATCTCATACCAAAAATTAGGTTTCTACATTACTTCATTTTAAAGTTATGAGCTATTTTGTAACCCTGATTTCACTACCTGTTCAAAAAAGCCAGTTTCAGTAAAGAACTGCTGATGAACTCACAATCTAGTCCTCCTGTCAGCAAGCAGATAGGACCTGTTTCTCCAAAGTTTAAAGATTGTCTGCAATAGTTTTCACAAGTAAAACAGGCATCTCCATTCATTAAACATTACTATAAAAACTATGTGTGTTTCAGGTTTTGTAACAAAGTTGACAAATTCATATTTTTTGGATGCCTTTTTGGTGTGGTCCATTTCTCCAGGGTTGCTGGATACTGAGTCAGTTTGCCTCCAGGCTGTTGATACCATTTGGGGTGCTACTCTACTGTGCCTGTTAGGAAGTTGTATTGTTACTAGTATTGTACTGTTGGTAACTTCATTGCTGTTTGTCAGTGTCTGCTTTACAATAAGTTTTAATAGGGGCCCTATACGTGTTAATTCCTACTAGGGATGGAAGTGTTAGCCCTGGTCAAATGATAATTTTAATAAAGGAATGATGCAGAGACAGGATGGGTATTGTGATGGGATAAAGCCGAGTATGTCCAACATCCGAGAAGTGATGTTATCCTAGCATGACACACACCCTGGAGTGCATCATTAAAAATACATTTTAACATTAGAACACTAGAGCAGTATGACAGCTAATATGCTGATTTACATACATCAACAAGGAATTCTGGGTAGATTATAAAGTTAACTTAAATTTTCCTTACTCGGTAGTGTAGTCTCTTATTTTGGTAGTGGTGAATGCAGCATAGCACCTAACATGTAGATACATGCAGCAAGGCACTGTGGGTACAATATGAAGCTGTTTTCCATTTTCCTTACTTGGAGGTGCAGTCTCCTTTTTGCATTTGATGTGCTTGCACATCAAACATCTTGGGACAATAAACGGGACATGAGAGGTGTGTCACTGCCAAGCCAATTACAGCTGAAATTGCAATGGGTTTGGCACTGCACACCAATGAGTAGGTCTCCCAGTGCTTGGTTCTCTGCTCCCCCCGCCTCAACATTAGCCATGGGTGGCCTTCTGTTAAAGCTGACATTGGGGTGCCCAGTCCCCATGTTGGCATCTATTCCTCCCATTAATGTGGCACACTGGGAGCCCACCCCAGTGTGCGGAAATGTACTATTAACGAAAATAAACCTGTGAAATAAGAAAACTGTCCCCCGATGTACTTTCTTCAATGCAGAATCCTGCATTAAAATGTTCGATACAGGATCCTGCATTGAACTGATTTGCCATCCCAAAGTGTTTTTGCCAACATCTGGGTGCCCAATCACCGAGTTGGCATGTTATCACACCCCCACACACACATTGTGGCACACTGGGAGCCCACCTCAGTGTGCTCAGATAATTGTTCTTTATATTTATTTATCTTTCCGACACTGGGATACCCACTCCCAGTGTCGGATACCCCACCCCAAGCCCCCTTTATTTGCTAATGAGGGTGTCCAATCCTCCCCTCGGCAGCATGTATCCCCTTACCCAACTCATGTGGCACACTAGGAGCCCACCCCAGTGTGCCCCAAAGTATTTATTTATTTATTTTGTTACCTGTAAATATAGAAAACCATCCCCCAAAATATGCTTTTTAACCTGCAAAAAAGAAAATGGTCCCTCGTTGTCTCCCCAGTGCTCCCTCCACCATCCCCACCCTCCCACTGAGCGCCCACCTTCCCGCACCCCCCCCCACTTACCCCATACTTACCTCCAGAGGTCAGCACCGTCATCTTCTCAGGACTGGGACATGCCTGCACTCTTCAAAGCTGACCAGCAAACTGAAGAATCAAAGACAAGCTCTGTATAATGGCAGGCAATGGGGTTTCAACTTATTTTGATATCTCAGTCAATTTTAGGAATTTTAGACCCAAATTGTCAACATGGGGTTCTTGGGACCTCACCTCATGAATACTGTCACTGTTATTTTGTTACTCAGTCCTGAAATGTGATTTTGTGGTCACTGCATGGATTCACCATTCAGGACCAAGTAACAAAATGACCAGTGCCACTGTTCATCAGGTGGGGTCCCAAAACGGCCACATTACAAATTTGGTGAAAACATTCCCAAAAATGACTGCATTATGAGTGTGTGTCACGCAGTTTCTACACACACTTGTAACTTCACCAATGTTTACTATTTTCACTCCAGATTTTCAACATTGCCATTATTTCACACTTTCTTATGAACAGTACAGTTGTCATTTTTCACATCTGGCTTGGAATGATTTCCATACACCTGTGTCGAGGACAACGGGTCGTCACAAAGTAAACAATGTTTGGGATGGATTAATGAAATCACTATGTCACTGTTCATAAGGTGGAGTCTCAGAAAGGCCATGTTGAAATTTTGTACAAAAATACCCCAAAACGCCCGTGTTACATGCGGTCATTGAAATTTCTCTATGCATGCTTGTAACTTTGGCAAAGTTTTATATTTTCACTCCAAATATTCAACATTGCCAGTTTTTTCACACCACCTCATGAACAGTATAGCTGCCATTTTTCACATCCTGCCTGAAATGTGTTTTTGCACCTGTGGCACCAAATGGCGCAGTTGCTGCATGAAATCACCATTCAGAATTGGTTCTAAGTGGTCAGGGTACTGACGGTAGGGTGCCACTATTTAGAGCGCTGACACAAGGGTGCACACAACAAGGGGACCCCTGTGAACAGGGCATCTGTGCAACAGGGCACCCAGCGCTCTGTAGTACAATGTGTACCCTGTGGGTTGAGTGCTATGCCACCAAATTGCTGACACACACATGGCCTTGCACTCAGAGAATTGGACACCATCGCCATCCAGCAGGAGCATGGTCCTCTGTGGTATGTGCACCAGTTGACAGTTACGACATGCTGTTAGTGGTACTGAGTAGGGTATCAATAGACACTGTGGATGGCATGACTTGCCTGCGTGCTATGCTATGGGTCTCCATATATCGTGGCGGGTTAGAATCCTCCCTTTCCCATGCACACACTGTACAATGGTGGAAGCGGTACATGAGGTGACTGATGCAGTATGTATGGGCATTCCCCCCACCAGCTTTGCTGTGTGCATTTAAGGGGTGTGGAAAGTGTGGCAGGCGCACTGTCAAGGGTGGTCATTCCGACATGTGCCCCACCAAATTCCTCTGCACTGGAGCTGCCATTCATCATGCATAGGTAGCATGGGACAGCAGATACAGAACGGGATCAGACTGTACACTGCACTGCCTTTCATGCAAGTGGTCTGTCTCCTATATTACATTACAAGCCATGTCCTGTTGCAATGGGATGTGTACTGGGAATATATGGGGGGATGACGGAGGGTGGTTAGGTATGGGCGGGGAGATGTGTATGTGACTAGCCCATGGTGTGTCCCTGCCATGCTGTGTTGTGTTGGTTGGCGCCCCCCAGTCCCCTGCGGCTGTGTAGACCGGCGCTGTGCCTGCCGGTGGCCTCCCACTGATGCTCTAATGGCTGGCACCCTACCGCAGGTGCCTTGACCACCCAAAACCTTTGAAATTGAGTAACAAAATGATAGTGCCACTGTTTATGAAGTAGGATCCCAAAAAGCCCATGTTGAAAATTTGGAGTGTAAATACCAACTAATACCGTGGACATTAGAGTTTCCAACCGCAACCCCCCCCACCCTGTAGAGATTGACAGGCATCAGGGGGTGTGACTTGGGGTCATCGGCCATGATGCTTATGCCATTCCACCACCACTCCTCCCACCCTGCAGCCAGTGACAGGCATCGAGGTGTGCCTTGGGGTCTTTAGCCCTAATGTTCACCCCATTCTCCTATACTTTTATTTATTTATTTTATTTATTTGAAGGTATTGGAAATTACAAACCTTTGAGCCATAGACTCATTTCCAAAGGCTCCACATCAGTAACATTTAAGCAATAAGACATGAGGGGGTGTGGGTTATCGGGGGATTTACCATGGCTGGAGTGGTTTGCTCACGAGGTGCAGCCGAGTGGGTAAATCCATGCCAGCCATGGTAAATCCCCCGATAACCCACACCCCTGAGTGGCTTACTGTGATTATACCTTGCAATTCAGTATATGTTTGTACTTAAAAAATGCCACATTTTTTTTGTTTTACTTAAAAATATAATGATTTTATTAAATTATTCTTCCACACAATAAAATAGTCCCTCTTGTTTGTATAGTGAGAGACAGTGACATTTAATGTAGTGTTATTCAACATTCTTATGTTTAGCATTCAACACTTTTATTTAAGTTTATAAAGTTTCATTAACTGAGCAAACATATAGAAAACAGTTTTTAATATTGCTAAAGTATTTAGGCCAGTCTTTATTCCATTGTTGAGTTTAATAATGTGCATTTTGGTTTCATCAGTGCTGTTGCTTTAAATGTTTTCATGTGGTCTGTGATGTGATATTTAACATCCTGGGTTGTGACCTGTTGGAGAAAAAAAAATACTTAATTTGTTTTTATTCTTGAGGGGGCTGGAGTTTTTAATTTTTTGAGGTGCAACACTTTTTGCCTTACCTGATTATTTGCAGATGAAATTGACAGTACCATAGTTGACAAGGCTGCCGATCGAAGGCATTTTTGGATGTGTCTGTGAAGGAGATTGGCTGCTCTCGTCATGTGAATGCTGTGTCGCGATGTCCGTTGCTTCTGATGTTGTTTGCATTAGCACCATTGCCTCAGGAGCTGTCCCTGATGTATTTCTTGGGGTGTGTTCAAAGATGTCATGTCTGAGAGGTGCTGGAGGTTTCAAGGCTTGTGCATCAGGTACAGCATGTGGTGGAGATACTATGGCATTGTTTATTTGTGCAGAGAGATGATTTCTGGAATTGGGACTGTTTTGGCAGGAGCTGTGGGCGCAGTTTGAATTTTGTGTTGTTCGTTGTGCAGATTGGTTCACATTTCTTGATGTTTCGTCACTAATGATTTGCCCCCACTTCATAAATTCATCAGCGTTGGGCCGCCAGTAGCTTCGTAACGAAGATTCACTTTTATGACCAGTTATGGACATAATTTGTCTTGCTTCCATACCCGAGTCACTCAATAGAGTGACAGCTGTTGCACGGAGGGAATGATTTGTAAAAACAGTCTCAAACTCGGCCTCTTTACATATATACCGTAACATGTTGCCTAAGAAATTTACGCCCATTGGTTCAAATGTGTACCATACTGGCATGTTGTTTAATGCTGACTGATCCATCTTTTTGGGATGCAGAAATAAGGCAGGAGGGTTTGGAGGTAATTTTGACACATACTTTTTATAGCTTTTTACTGGGCACAGAGGATCATTTGGCTGAGCAAACATAAAGCCCCTTGTTAATTGTTTTGTAGGGTCATTTATTTCTTTGTGATTTTTTGTTTGCTCATTAAAAGTTTTCGTGATGTATTCATGGCCTTCTTCATTTGCTTTTATTTCAAATGAATGGACTGTCAGTTGGCGCACTCCCTCATTTCCACGACGAGCAAAGTGCAATTGAATATCCATCCAGACTTTTCTAACTAGTCCGATGGCTGTGTCTGGTGTTGGAGCCGATGAATTTCATAATCCGTTGAGCTGGTTGATGGTTAGTGGGGCTTGATGCTCTGCTCTGTCTTTCCTATCTTTTCTATAATGTTTTACCACAGCTTTAAAAATGTTATTTCCAGTATTGAACTCTGTATCTAACATGAGATTTAAGCTGCGACTTAGGGAAGGGTCATTTAAGTACCTGTTTAGGCCTGCTCTTAGGCTTATGTAGCTTGTCAGTATGTACTCTTTGCCATCGCTGTTACGGACTGTACTATAGTACTCTCTTAGGATTGTGTTTAAGTCTGAGGGGCTAATGGTGGCTAAATTTATTTGTACATTCTTTTGCTTGCACCAGTCTATGGAAATGTTCACTGCCCAGCGAGTTTGCTTCTGAGTTGCTATTTCGTGACGTTCAAGCTCTAGTTGCTGCATCTGTTCACTTGTTTTATGGTCATGACGCTGTCTTTTTTGACCCACAGCATTGGACGGCCTAGATGACTGCGTAATACCCGCTGAGTTTGAGTTTGGAACTGCGGGAGGTACTGCAGCGGATGTCGGCTGCAGATCTGACTGGATGTTCGTGTTTTTTTGGAGCAAGAAGCGGTGGGACTGGCACTGGAGGCAGACTTTCAAAACGTACATTTTCTGTCAGATTACAATGTGATTCTATGCTCTCTACTCAATGGAAGATTTCATCGAGCTCAGCAGTGTCGATGAGATCAAAAGAGGTGTCCATTTCTTTTTTTTTTTTTTTCACTGTACATGTGTGAAACGACGGTAGTTTGCGGGCTATTAATATGGCGGCTATTTCAGATTTTACAGGCTGTCAGAGTAATTTGAAGTTAACGTTGCTCACGTGGCAGGCTGGCACCTTTTGCAGTGATTACTGTACGATTTACAACGGGGGGTGAGGTGCCAGTCTGCCCTTCTGATTGGACCATTTGTGCAGTGCATGGTATAATATACAATACAATACAATACATTAAGTGACATAGTACATTACATTAAGCGACATAATTCAGTATGGTAAATTTATTACAGTGAAGTAGCATAGCAATACACCAGTTATGGTGTCTATTATTGTAGTACACTTGATACAGTGGTGTTATTGTCTATCAAGCATTTTTAATCCATAGCATAAGGTGATTACATAGACAGCGACCTATACAGAGTTGTAACTAAACAGGTCCTTATGCTACATAGGCATGCTGTTAGTCTTTTTAAGTGAGAGAGCAGTCCGGTGGGCAGACTTTGTCACTGAGCTGCCACAGCTAATTATCACAGCTAATGCAGTTACTTCACTGTGGGAAGGTACAGGAGCGGGTGGTGAGAAGGTGGTTCCTGAGGGCCACTTTGAAGGCACCAAGTTTTGGGTGGCAGGTGACCGATGAGGGTAGGGAGCTGAACCAGGTTTCTGACGGGGAAAGATCTCTGGGCTAGGGTTGTCCTAACCCTAGGGATGATTATGGATGATTTAACTGCACTGCAGGTGTGGACCGTGGGGATAGCAGTGACTAGAGTGACTGAGACTTCGGAGGGTGTTAGTCCTAGGAGGGAACTTTTGGTCTTGAGGCAGGTCTGGTACAGGAGGCTTTCCTCAAAATTGAGAATCTGTGTGAGGGAGTACACCGTGCAGGTGTGTGTTGTTTGGTATGCTCTGGACAGGAGCCTGCAGGCTTTCTTAATAACCACTTTTATTTTGTTGATAGCTGTGGGATCTGCAGTGGTGTAGACCGGCAGTCCATAGTCAATTAGGTACATGATGGATGAGGTGATGGCTAAGCGCAGGGCTTCTGGTGATAGGCAGTCTTTGTGGCTGTATAGGAGGCCGATACGCACGTTAGTTGCAGATGTGAATGTGTTTATGTATGCATGGAAAGTGAGGGCAGTATCAAAGATAACCCCCATATGTGTGTATGATTGGACCTGCTGAAGGGGTTGGAGGGAACTGGCGAGGATATGCAGGTAGGTATTTTTCAGTTTGCTCTGGTGGTGTGAAAATAACAAGAACTTGGTTTTTTTCAGGTTCAGGACTAGTCTATGCTCCATGAACCAGTGCTCGGTTCAGCTGAATGAGTGCTGGAGTGAAGCCTGGAGACTGGTGGGTTTTGCATGGGAGGCATAGAGGACGGCATCATCTACATATAGAAGGACCTTTCCTGGGCAAGAGGTGGGAAGGGAGTTAAGAAACAGACTAAAAAGTTAAGGGCCCAGAATAGAGCCCTGTGGTACTCCAGAGTGGATGGGACAGGTGCAGGATAGTGTTGTATTTATTCTCACACATTGTGTCCTGGAGGACAGGTCGCTTGAGAACCAGTCCAGGTATCCTTCGGAGAAACCAACTTGCAGGAGGGTGTCAAGCAGGAGGAGGTGATTGACAGTGTCAAATGCCTTGGAGAGGTCAATGAGCATGACTCCTGCCAGTTGTCCCTTGTCTAGTGCGGAGTGGATATGATTTGAGAATTCTAGGAGGGCTGTTGTGGTGCTATGTCCAGCACAGAAACCATGCTGTCCTTTGCAGACCAGGTTATGGGTTTCTAGGTAGGGGTCAGCTGGTCCACCACTACCTTTTCTAGGGCTTTGGGGGGTGGACATTGGTCGGTAGTTCCCAGGCAATAGGTTATCTTCTCCTTTGTGGATGGGTGTTACTACTGCATTTTTCCATTCACTGGAAACCTGTCTGAGGCAGAGGGACTGGTTTAGAAGGCCTGTGACTGGAAGGAGCAGGATGTCCAGGTCCAGGGCCAGGAGGAGAAGTTTAATATCTAGGGGGTCATTTAGGGGGCCTGACTCATTTAGGGTCTTGCTTAGGTAAGGCTCTGCTTCCTGGGGAGTGATAGTCTGGAGATAGAAGGGTGGACGCGAGAGGAGGGGGGGGTCAGAGGTGGGTATGGGGTTGAAGAAGCTTTGGGAGAGCACTGAGCTTAGGTCTGTGAAGCTGGTGTTCAGGGTGTCAGCAATTTCTTTTGAGTTAGTGGTGACTGATCCATTCATTGTGATCTGGGAGGGGCCCATATTTTGCTGTTTAGGGTTTTTCTATTATCCCAGAAATTACGGGATGATTCCCAGGAAGCAGTTAGGTTGGCCCTGTAGAATTCGGCTTTTGCCTTGTGAATGGCCCAAGTGCATCTATTCCTTTCACACAGTAGGCCTGCATGTCTGCAGGTTTGCCTGAGTCAGAGGCTTTGTGCCACAGGTTGACGCTGTTTTTTAGTTGCTGGATGAGGGATGGTGTTATCCAGGGTACAATTTGTCGTTTAGTGTGAGTCTTTTGGGGGGGGGGGCAAAGGTGTCACAGGCTAGTGTAAAGGAGTTGTAGAAGTAATCTAGTGCCACATCCACATTAGTGGCCTGGAATATTGGTGACCAGTCCCAACAAGCAAGATGTTGATTGAATTTAGAGACATTGTCTGGGCGGAGGCAGCGTCGGAGGGTGACGGAAGAAGCTGGCACAGCCTGACTGCCTGACCATGTGAAAATTACTGGGGAGTGGTCACTGAAGGAGTTTGGTAGGATTACGATATCCAAAATTTTATGGGGCCAGTTGGAGAGTATAATGTCCAGCAGGGTACACGTGCCAGTGGCTGGGTTGTACCTAGTTGGGTGGGTCACCAGTTGGTGGAGGTCAAGGGCTGCTAGTGAGTCTTTGGAGGAGGCAGCTGTGCTGGCGAGCCAGTTTATATTGAGGTCACCCAGCAAAATATGTTCAGATTTATGGGGGAGACTGGCAATGTTTTCCGTGATGGAGTGCAGCGCATGGGTTTGTTTACTTGGTGGGACATACGCCACAGTGATTATAAGGGGGCTCTGGATGGGTCTGGTGCATGATGATCCAGCATTGGAGTGCAGCCTTTTTTTTAGTATGCTGCATACAGTATGTTCATGGATGCAATGCAGAGGCCAGAGACTGGTGTGGAGTGGGGTGGTGCTGGGGTGCCTGGGCCACGGTTGGGGTGGATGTTCCCAGATGGTAATAGGAGCAAGGCGATAATTCTGAATAGGTGGAGGTGCTTTTTATAGCGGCCAGCTGAAGAGCTACTAATATTACCTATGGTATATGTGCAGAGGATAGGGAGTGCGTGTAAGGTGGGTATGGCAGGTTAAAGTGGGGGCCAGAGCAAGCTTGTGACGTACAGATGTAGGGGCATGTGCGTAGGTGGGTGGGGAGGGGGATATTGGTGCGGTCAGAGTGGGGCTACTGTAGTGGAGGGCAGCCTGGGGCAGCTGTGAGATGTGATAATGGGGGAGGGTGTTGGGCACAGTAAGGGGGGAATAGCATCAGTATTAGGAGAGGAGCCGGGTTTAGTAGGTGGGCGGGATTGGCCATTGTGTCGTGTGGGTGTATTTTTGTGCAATACTATAAGGAGGTCCCACTGCCTCCCCTGAGTGAGGGAGTCTCTGTGGCACAGTGGTAGAATGAAAGACTATGGTGTAGGAGGTACCAGGTTCGAGACCGGGGCAGGACTTCTGAAAAATAGCCTGGTATGGCCCAGGGTGTGATACTATGAGCCACAGAAGGAGAGGGTTGTTGGCTGTAAAAGATGGGGTTCAGCAGCGACTCATACTGGTGGCCGGGAGAAAGACAGTGTGGGGTGGAGTGGGGGTTCAGGGGGAAGAGGACAAGAAGTTAGCAGGGTGGGGCAGGGAAGGATTGATGAACTGCTACAGGGGAAAAGGAGGGATGGGAGTAATGGAGCAGGGCGGTGGCCTAGAGTGTCAACGAGGAAAGTGAGAGGCTGGTAAAAATTGAGCGGCTGGGCTCTTGGGAGAAAGGAGTACAGTCCCCTAGTGGGTGGTTTGTATAACCTGCAAATGTGGATCTAGGGACTTAGTTAAAAATGGTGCAAGTGTAAGAAGTCACGTGACTGGGGCATGCTTTAAATTGATGGTCGGGATTGGGTGGGAGGGTGGCTGGGGCTAACACCCCTATTGAACCTGTGCAAGATAGGAGGCAGATTATTACCTCTTGGCACCTCTTGGGAGTGAATCCTGCCCCATCTGTGAGCTGCTTCAGAGAGCTGTGTGGCGTACTGGGCAGGTTAGTATGCAGCGGGAGGCCTGGCGACTACTACGCATGTGCAGGTTGTTTGTACTGCTTTCAGATATCTGGCACCTACTGCGCATGCGCAAGCTGCTATGTCGGAATAGCTTGTAAAGGTCTAAGATGGGGACCTGCAGGGCCCAGCAAAGACACTACCATGAGGAGGAAGGTCTGGCTGAACACCTACGCAGCTACGCTAACAGCAGGAAACACAGGTAACTACTACAGTGCATTAAGTCAGAGCAAGCAGCAGAGAAATACAGGCAGATCATTGCTGTAATTCACTCTAAAACAGCATACATGCACGGAGCAGTTAAAGTCCATTAACACAGTGCACAGAGTGTAGGTGCAGTCCCTTCTGCACTCATCTCAGCTAGAATTATGTTCGGTCATTGAAATTTTGCTATGCATATGTGTAACTTTGGCAAATTTTTATATTTTCACTCCAAATATTCAGCAGTGACAGTTCTTCACACCACCTCATGAACAGTATAGCTGTCATTTTATACATCCTGCATGAAATGTGTTTTCACACCTGTGGTGCTGAATGGTGCAGTCACTGCATGAAATCACCTTTTGGGATTGAGTAACAAAATGATAGTACCACTGTTCATGAGGAGGGGAGCCCAAAAAGCCCATGTTGAAATTTTGGAGTGAAAATACCAACAAATGCCCAGGGCATTAGGGTTTCCAACTGTAACACCCCATCCCCTACCCTGTAGAGACTGACATGTATGGTGTGACTTGGGGTTGTCACCCATAATTCTCATGCCATTTCACCCCACCCCACCCCACCCTGCAGCCAGTGACAGACATCGAGGTGTGTCTTGGGGTCTTCGACCATAATGTTCACCCACTTCTCCTATACTGCACCCATCTCAGCTTATTTCCTTATGGAATGGGGTGAGCATAAGGGCCAAAGGCCCCAAGGCACACCGCAACACCTGTCAGTGTCTGCAGGGTGGGATGAGAAGGAATGGCATGAATGTTATGGCCAACAATCGAAAGGCACATCCCCAATGCCTGTCAATCTCTGCAGGGTGGGGGTGGGGGTTGGCATTAGGGTTGAAAACCCTAATGCCTCAGTAAGGAAGTAAATCAGGGCAGGGCGGTGTACATCACCTACCTTAATTTCATGAAAGCCTTTGACAGCAACCAACATAGAAGGCTGATTAACAAGATGGGTAGTCTGGTCACAGGGCACAAGCTGATAAATTGGGTTAGAAACTAGCTGACACACATGAGGCAAAGGATGGTGGTAATGGGATCCAATCTGGGAAGAGGGTGGTGACCAGCAGGGTACCTCAGGGATCAGTTCTTGGACCAGTCCTGTTCAATGTCTTCATTAAAGACATTGTGGAAGGGCTAGAAGGAAAGGTCTGTCTGCCCATCTGCAGATGACACCAACATCTGTAACAGAGTGAATACTCCAGAAGGGGTGGAGAAAATGAGCAGGGACATGGAGATGTTTGAAAAATGGTCTTAGTAGCGGCAACTGATATTTAATGCAAAGAAGTGCAAATAATGCACCTGGGAAGAGGGAAATCTGGGGAGAGTTACAGGATGGTGGTGAGGTGCTGATGATCACCAAGGAAGAAAGGGACCTAGGAGTTATCAGTTCTAAAAACAGAGCACAAATATTGCAAGGAGGGCCAGTGGCAAGCTGTGGTACATAGGTAGATGTATCACTAGCAGAAGGCATGAGTTGGTGATGCCATTGTATAATGCACTAATGAGGCCTCACCTATAGTATTGTGTGCAATTCTGGAGACCGCAACAACATAAGGACATTGAAAAGGTGGAGGCAGTCCACAGAAAGGCAACCAAGATGGTACATGGCTTGCAACACAGAACATTTCAGGAGAAATTAAAGGACCTCAGTATGTACTCATTGGAGAAAAGGAGGGAGCAGGAACATGATAGACATGTTCGAGTACCTCAAGGGCATAAACAAGGTGCAGGGGGTAGACATCTTCCAATGCATCAAATATTCAGCATTGACAAATGCTTGTTTATGTAGTGGTTACAACAACATAAGATCTCAGATGTTTTATTTCCAAAACAAAGCACTGTGTATACACTATATAGCTGACAACATTTCTTTACTGAGAGATGTAGTCTATTTCTGTAGTGAATACAGAAATATATTAGCATGTATACTAATTTACATAGTTAGGAATTGTGGGTACAGTAAATAGCTAGTTTTTCTATCTCCCTTCTGATGATATTCAGTCATGTGTGTGCTGGGACTAGATCCATGGGGCCAGATATTCAAAACTTTGTGCTGGGCGCAAACCGTTTGCACTCGGTTTGTGCTGAGTTTGCATGGGTCCCCTATATGCAAAAGACCAAATAGCACGAGCAACCCGCATTAGCTCTGGGCAAAATTATAATGTATGCACCGTGCAAAGAGAAGGGGTGAGTACATGAATATAGGCACTATGATATATTCAGTGCATTAGCACCGTGCAAAGTGTGTTTGCGTGACTTTGTGCGACACTTTGCACAGCGCAACTTACTGCCCAGAAAGAGGTAGTCTTAACTCTGGGCAAAACAAGGATGGGGGCATGGACACAGCAGCAATAGGCAACATGACCATAAGTAACAATAGCATCATGGTGCACCTGATGACTGCAGCCACTGAGGAGGTAGAGAGGGCAGACGGCAACCCTGGGCCACTCCATATGCTGTGGAAGGGACATGCTGCACACACGTCCAGTCCCCCATAGGGGTACACTACCACAATCCAGTACACATATGCAGCATTGCGGAATGGAGGGTACTGAGGGGGAGAGTGTGCAGACGGCCAGGCTGCACCACATAGTAGGTGCTGCCACATGGCTGGGGCCATCCACACAGTGCACATGTGCCAGTGATGGGAATGCCCCTCACATCAGTGTGCCTGTATGATGGTATGTGTCTGCACCCCCCCCAGGGCATATACCACACACCTATCCAGGCTCCCGGTCACACACAGCCAGCCATGTGCATGTTAGTGTGGGAATCCCATGCCACTGGCACAGCGCATGTGGGTCACAGTGCAGTATGACTGTGGTGCCCACTGTCAGAACACACCTACCAGCTGTGCATGTCACTGTGTGGAGTGCAGCAGTCATTGATGCCCAATACACCATAGGCATTTCTGTGTCACTTACACTACCAGCTACCTTGTTACTGTAGCGTCTGCTATGCACTGTAGCAGAGACTATAGACTATTGCATGCAGCACCACCAACTGTGCCTGTGCTGGGTAGTTCCCTAGGGCACAGTGGTCTCTGCAGCTGTGTACAAACGTAGCCTGCAGCTAGCACTATGCTATTCCACACTGACATACAGGTGTGGCTGTGAGCAGACCCAACCTGCCCCTGTACTTCCAGACTGACATACAGGTGGAGATGTGAGCAGTCCCAGCCTGCCCCTGTCCTTCCACATTGACATTCAGGTGGAGCTGTGAGCAGACCCAGTCTGCCCCTGTACTTACAGACTGACATACAGGTGGAGCTGTGGAATCCTGCAATAGTGCTGGGAAATCTACAGGCAAATCAGGCCATAATGAGATGCTAATATCAATGTTTGCCCATGGACTGCGTAAGTAGGCTCATTTGCATATCACTTTTGAATATAGCAAATTTTTGCCTCAGGCAAATGTCTAAGGTCAGGCAAACATGTTAGTGCTACTCAAGTGCTGTGAAAATGTGTTTGTGTTGCACAAACCAGTCTGAACCATAGTACAGTTCTGCAGTATTTGGCCTGCACTGCTGTTTGCAGCTTTAGTGAATCCACATCTTTGCTAGTGCATACGTTGGCCACGTAGTTCACCTTTACCTTCCTCCATGTATATGTGCACTGGGCTGCTGTTGTGGTACACTTCCTGGATGCAATATTCAGAGATATTTTATTTGCTGAGTTATTTTTGCACTGCACTTCCAGCCCTGCTTTGCACAGCTTCATTTGCACGCTATATTCAGCTGCTTTAGCCCGGGGCTATTCCTTTGAATATAGTGTGCAAATGGTTCCGGGCTAATTTAGCACACTGTGCAGTGCTAATTTTGCCCCAGGGCTAAGTTTTCAATATCTTGCCCTTGATGTTATACTGGGATAACATCACGGGTCCAGCCCCAGATTGACCAATCGGAATGCAGCATTCTTTCTAGCCATTGTATGATTTCTTTTAAATGCTGTCCTGAGAAATCACCTCAAATAAATGACAGGTGTGAATGATGACAGCTTTTCACCACATCAGAATTATCCAGTCAGCAAACTCACAGCAAAGTGCTAGGAGTCAGCATCCAGCAACCCTGGAGAAATGGACCACAACAAACAGGCACCAAAAAACATGGATATGAATTTGTCAACTTTGTTACAAAACCTGAAACATGAATAGTTATTAAAGCAATATTAATTGAATAGTGCTGCCTGTTTTACTTGTGAAAAGCATGCGCATGATCTTTAAATTTTAGAGACACAGATCCTATAAGCTTGATGCCAGGGAGGACTAGACCATAAGTTCAGGAGATGGCATCAGCAGCAGCTCTTCACTGAAACTAGCTTTTTTGAACAGGCAGTGAATTTGGGTTTGTAAAATGACTTGTAACTTTTAAGCCAAGTAACTTAGAGATCTCATTTTTGGCATACATCTGATTGGGACTATACTGATCCAAATTCTGAATTTATTGATGGCAGACATTTTGAATGGAATCCCTCTTTAAACTTTGGAGAAACAGGTCCTATATGCTTTCTGAAAGGGAGGACTAGACTGAGTTTAGATGATATCTGCAGCAGCTCTTCACTGCAACGGTTTTTTGAACAGGTAGTGAAATCAGGGTTACAAAATAGCTTATAACGTAAAAAAACACATTTTTGGTCTCAGGTTTATTGGAGGTATGCTTACTCTAATTCTACAACGTAGCACATTTGGCCAGAGTCCCTCTTTAAATAAATAACAGTGATTAAAAATATTTTTCTGGGATCACGTCCTCCCTATTTCCGCACATATGTGGATGTTAGTAGAAATAAAAGTTTAGGCATATCCTAGTAACCCTAACCCCCCACCACCCACACACACACAGATTTTCATACCCATAATGCTTTGTGCTGGGTTTAAGGCTTTTCAATGTATGTATGCTAAAAGAACCCACACATTTGAAAACAGCTGCCTTCTTTTATAATTAATGCACTCTGTATTTTGTCTTCACCTTTTTTGTTAGCATTTAAGTTACTTCTCCTCTTTCTACTCTCTACAATAACACACACTGGCAAATGTCAAATGTCACTTACTTGTATTTGTTATCATTTTTGGGAGTAGATAGTTCAACAGTTACAGTTAACAGATTAATATTGCATTAGAGAAATTGTTCTATTTGGGAAATGAAGAGGTGTGCATATAACATTGTTGATTTTTCAGAGTGTGAGTTGTGTGCCTTGTGACTGGGCAAGGACTTGAGAACAGTCTGGATAAGGGAGGAAAATCAGTATTCTTGTACCATGATGGGTAATGAAGGGGCAAGTCCTCAAGCACTGTCTCACAGTTCAGATTGATACCGCATCGTTTGTATGCTTTGCAAGCAATCCTAATGACACTATATTTCTGGGGTATATCCGTTGAGACTTGTTATTGCTTTAATGAACAAAATGCTTTATGTTTTAGTGTTCAAAGCACAGGCAAGCAGAGTAACACAGCTCCTTACCTAAAGTGATCAATGAGTGTAGGAATATTTTAGAACATCTGTTTTATTTGCTTTTTACCACATTATGGAAATACAAGAATTCCAGGAGCAGCAGTTGGACCAATCAATAACTGCCATAGAGGCTGTGATCACAGGACTTAAAACAAAAAAAGACACAGGTAATGATGGCTTTCCTATCGATCTTTATCACCTGATTCTCCCTCTAGTAATCCCGATTCTAGAATGCCTTTTTACTGAGCTCACCAGCACCAGAACATTCCCACCATCAATGTCCACAGCAACTATAACAGTGCTACCAAAGTTGGGAAAAGACCCTATGTACCAATCCAGCTATAGACCTATCTCTTTAATCGTTAATCTTGAAGAAAGCTTCCTTGGACCCAGACTGTTTTTCAAACTACAGACCCATCTCTAACCTTCCCTTTATTGGGAAGGTTATTGAAAACGTTGTAGCTGCCCGATTGGATGACCATTTAACCATCCATAGTATCTACGAATCCTTCCAGTCTGGTTTCCGTAAAAGACATAGCACTGAGACTGCACTGGTTCGGGTGCTTAATGATCTTCTGAGGGCGAGGGATCAAAAGAAATGTTCCATCCTGGTTCTCCTTGATCTCTCTTCAGCTTTCGACACTGTGGATCACGTGGTGTTGTTAGCACGCCTGAGGCAAATCTGTGGAATGTCGGGAACCGCTCTGCAATGGTTCACTTCATTCCTTACTGGGAGATCACAAAGAGTTGTGTTAGGGATTTTTTCCTCTGGCCCAGTCTCTTTGTTGTGTGGAGTGCCTCAGGGTTCTGTGCTGTCACCCATGTTATTTGCAGTGTATATGCTGCCCCTCGGAAACATTATAAGATGGCATGGGCTGAGGTTTCACTGCTATGCAGATGATACCCAGCTATACCTGTCTTTTGCACCCAACCAGGATGGAGCTCTCTCAGTGTTTAACTACTGCCTGGGGGAAATCCAAGACTGGATGGATTCTAGTTGCTTAAAATTGAACTTGGAGAAGGTTGAGGTTTTGGTGGTGGACCCGGGTGGTCAGATTGAGAGGTCATGTACTGGCATGCCTTCTGGAATTTTTCTTGGTGGCGTGTCACTACCGACCTCTGAACAGGTGCGTAACCTTGGGGTGATCCTTGATGATAGGCTGACTTTTCAATCTCAAGTGTCAGCCGTCATCAAGACTTCCTTTTACCATCTTAGGAATATTGCCTGGGTTAAGCACCTTGTTCAGTCTGACTCCTTGCCAACGTTGGTCCAAGCATTTGTGTCCTCACGCCTAGACTACTGCAACGTCCTTTACTTTAGGCTTTCTGGGGTTGACATCCACCGCCTACAGCTGGTGCAGAATGCTGCAGCCCGGGTTTTGACTGGGACAAGTAGGTCCTGTAATATTACCCCGGTGCTGCGCAAACTGCACTGGCTTCCTATACGGTGGCCGATCACCTTCAAAGTCATTTTATTGACTTTTAAAGCCCTTTGCGATTAGGGTCCGTCCTATCTGAAAGACCTACTGGTCCCTTACTGCCCTGGCCGATCGCTCCACTCGGCCGACATGAGGTTGTTGGAGATTCCAAGAGTGAGTTTAAAATCTTCAGGCAGCAGAGCATTTTCTCATGCTGCACCCACTCTTTGAAATTCTCTACCATGCCAGTTACGGGAGTGCACCTCCGTGGAGGTATTTAAGAAAGAATTAAAATCATATTTATGGAAAATGGCCTTCTTGGATAGTTTAGTTAGTTGCAATATGATTGGAATTTTATTGTAATTTATTATGTTTTTATGATGTATTTTTATACGTTTTGATGTCTTGTGTTGAAATTTGAATTTATGATTTTAACTTGTTCAGAGCCTTGATATATTGCAAGGCGCTATATAAATAAAATTATTATTATTATTATTATTATCACGGCTGATGGGAAGATAAACGCAAAAGTTCTAGCAATGAGACTAGAGTCTCTTCGCCCTCTCTTGATACATCCATCCCAATCAGGTTTTGTTCAGGGAAGAATGAGCTCAGATCACATCAGAATCCTAACTAACCTGATTCACTTAGCTTCCCAGTCCCTAAATCCCACAGCCGCAGTCACAGTAGATTTTGAAAAAGCCTTTGACACTGTAGAGTGGAAGTATCTATATGCAGTTCTTACCCAGTTTGGAATAGGCCCCTATTTCCTATTAGTATTGCAGTCAATGTATTCAGTCCCTCAAGCTAAAATTTTAACAAATTCAAATCTCTCCCTACCCTTATCACTTACCAGAAGAACCAGACATGGATGTCCCTTATCCCCCCTTCTCTTTGTGTTAGCAATAGAACCCCAGGTAGCTATGATTCGGCAGGACCCAAATATCAAAGGGATATCAGTAAAGCACCTGGAATACAAGACTCAACTTTACGCTGATGACCTACTGGTGCTGATGGACCAGGCAGTGAAATCCCTACCCCCACTATTATCTATCTTAGACAAATTCTTTTCTCTTTCAGGCCTAAAAATCAAACAAACCAATTCAGAAGTCCTACTGCTTAATAAAGCTGCCACTCCCCAACAGTTTTCATCATTCTCCCTTCGCTGGACCTCTACATCCATAACCTATTTAGGCATAAAATACCCCCAAGTTACATACCTTTTGTGTCTTAAATTTCAACTCACTCATACCCAAAATTCACCTGGAACTGGACCCCTGGAAAGAGCTTCACCTGTCCTTGGTGGGTAAAGTAGAAGCAATAAAAATGATAACAGCCCCAAAGGTCTTTCATCTATTATCCCACCTACCCTGTCATATATCTAATAAATGGTTTGATAAGCTGGATTTGTTAATAGGTAATTTCATATGGGAGGGCTATAAACCCAGATATAGTAGGAATAAGCTTAGGGCCAGTTGGAAAGTGGGGGGATGGAATCTGCCTTGGTTCAAAGGGTACTACTGGGCATTTAGGAATGCCCAAACCCTGCAATGGTTCTCAACTGAAGGTAAACTTCCTCCACTATGGACACAAATAGAAACAGTCAAATGCAGCCTAGTCAACCCTGCTTCTTATCTTTTAAATACAAAACACTCCCACCCACACTTGCCTCCACCGGTCAAAGTATCACTAAAGATCTGGGCAGACACAAGTAAAAATTTAAAGAATAACATATTGCATATTCCAGCCTTTCCCCTGTGGCTTAACAAAAGTAGCTGTGTAGAAGGGAAACCATTACACTGGCAGGAATGGGAACAAAAGGGAATACACACTGTCAAGGACATATTGATACTAGGGACCATGACTATGGACTCATTCCAGGCCCTACAATCCCAGTGTAACATACCAAACTCTGAGTTCTGGAAATTCCTACAACTTCAGAGTTCCTTGACTCATATCCTCAAAGCTATGAACAAGCAAGAGGCTCAGACCATGATCTCACCTATGGGGAATTGCATTTAGGCCAAACGAGGAACAGCAGGCATGATATATGGGGCAATTAGGGATGCTATCCCTGACCAAACAAACTCAGCCAGAGATTACTGGGCAGCAGCTTTAAATACCCCAATTATAAATGAGCAATGGGCTCAATGCTGGGGACATGCCCATGAATCTGTTAAGGATCCCAAAAGCTGCCTTATACAAAACAAAATCCTCCACTGCTGGTATCGCACCCCTGAAGTATTATACAAAGCCAAACTGGTGCCTGCACATCAGTGCTGGTGCTGTCACATGCCACATGGTGACCTTCATCATATCCTTTGGAGTTGTATACTTATACAACATTACTGGAGGCAGGTGACAAAGCTCCTCCAACAAATTCTACAAAATACTCTAGTCACACCCCCTAGGTTGCTCCTGATTGGTATAGATGAGGGCCACTATAAATACCCTAAAATAAAAAGATCTCAGCTGATACAGGCCAGTATCATAGCCAAAGGGCTGCTATTGCAAAGGTGGCATACCTCAGAAATACCAACTACGGTAGAATTCATGGCTAGTCTATCTCAACTAGCCATGTTTGACAGACTTTCCCACCTTACCAACAATACTTTGCATATTTACTTCCTCACCTGGAATCCCTTGTGTAGATATTTACAGCAATTTAACAATAACCCATCCAGAGGGTCAAATCCTCCACCAAGAGAAGGCATAGGTTAAGATTCATATCATTGGGTCTCCTAGTCCCCCAAAGGCAACTATCAATGTGGAGAGGTTAAAGCTGCACACAATCCTGCAATATATCAAAAAATTCACTATCAGGTAATTAGAGCCAAATTTTTAGGTTTAGGTTTTGTGGTTCACCCAACTAATTGAAGGATCCTGGCTTGCAGGGCCTATACACTAACCGTCTGTGATCCGCCATTCATGTAAAGTTTCATGGTATATAGCTGTGAAATAATCATTCTTCATTAAGCAGTAGCAAGCAAAGACAGAGTTTATGATGACTATTTTGGTATTAGCAGAAATACAGAGACATTTTATAGCCTGTCATTTCTCAATACCAGTAGGTTTATGCATTGCTTATACTAACCATTACCAATGACACAGCATGTAATATAAAATTGTCAAGCTTATAAGACTGCTGCAGCCATCCTTCTAGTTACGGCACTTTAACTATACATCTTGATGTAATCCAAGTACTTACAGTACATGCAAGTCGTATCTTATGTAAAATGCAATGGCTGAATTTTTGATTTTCATGTATATATCTTGTGTTTTGAAAATACAATAAATAACATTTTGAACTTTAAAAGAATTCCAGGAGCTACAAGGACTGCATCGTATGTTTGCAAATGATATGGGTTGTTCAACATCTCTGCCATTCTCTCATTTACAAACTTCTTAACAGTAACATATGTGGAACAAAAAAAATGGAGGTAAGATTTCAAGGGAAAATTAGGAGTTGCACAAGAATATCCTGTACCTGCCATTTCCAGCCTTGTGGTGCAGCAAGGACAACAAAAGGCAAACAAGGACAACAACTGAGAGTGTGTAGAATTTCCAGTGTACTGGAGCTCTGATAGGTGGTGAAGTAGCACACACCCAAACACCTTCTCAAAGTTCAGACTAATATTAGTTTATTCATACACTTTCCTAGCAAACATAGTCACTTGATTCCTGGAGTTTATGTTTTGAGCCTTGTTTACTGGGGCAGGCAGTGTAGCCGAGAGGTTAGAGTAACGAGCTGTGAATGAGCTTGGTACATCCAGCAGACCTGGGTTTGATTCGCCCAACCTCCATTTGTGTACTGTGTGACTCTTAGAAAGTCACTTAACCTCCCAGTGTTCCCAGGTTGCCCCTGAAAACAGGCATTTGTGCCTAGTGGGTCTTACCTGGTTACCAAAGACTAAAATAAAAAAAAATATTTATGTTGTAATGGCCAAAATGCTTTACTTTTGGTGTTCAAAACACAGGTAAGTAAGGTAACACTGCTCCTTACAGTACCAAAAGTGATCACTGAGTCTAGAAATATGTTAGAACATCTGTTTTACTTGCTTTTTAACCACATATGAGAATAAATTAATTCCATGAGTTGTGCTCACTGCATCATGAGTATGTAAATGATATACATTGCACAACTTCACTGCCATTTCCTGAAAAAGTTCCAAAACAGTAACGCATATGATGGTAGTAAACAGTAGCAAATACAGAACAATTAGCAGAGATAAGATTTCTAACAGGAATTAGAAATTTCACAAGGAGCTCCCTTGCCTTGCATTTTTGTGATTGGGCACAAACTTTAAAAATAAAACAAAAACTTTAGGAAGATTTCAGCATTTCAAAATGCAAGAGGTTAAGGAAGGGCACCCCAAAAGCCATCTCACACTGCAGACTAATATTAATTTATTCATATACTTTACTAGATAACATATGCTCTTCATTCCTAGAGTTTAACTGTTAACTTTGTTTATTTATGTTGTAATGACCAAACTGTTTTAATATTTTGTTAGTGTTTAAAACACAAGTAAGCAGAGTAACACATATCCTTACCTGCAGTGATCAATGAGTGTAGAGATATGTTAAAAATGTCTGTTTTACTTGCTTTTTACCATGTATGAGAATACAATAATTCCATGAGTTGTGCTCACTGCATCATGGATATGCAAATGATATGGGTTATGCAACATCTTTATCATTGCCCGAGAAGCAGTTAAAAACAGTAACAAATATGAAAGTAGCAACCAGTACCACATGTGGGACAAAAAGCAAAGGTAAGATTTCAAGCAGGAATTTAGAGTTGCACAAAAACGCTGTACATTGCATTTTCCACACTTCTAAATGAACAAGGACTTCAAAAAGAAAAGGAAAAGGAAAAGAAAGGCTGGGAGCATTTGGATTTATGGAAGAGATTCAGTATTTGGTAATGTATGAAAAAATTACATGCCCCCCAAAAGCCATCTCACAATTCAGACTGATACTGATTTAGTCACATGCTTTACAAAAACTTACATTCACTTGCATCATAGAATATATTTGTTAAGCCATCTTTATTTATGTTGTAATGACCAACATGCTTGAATTTTAGTGTTCTAAACACAGATGAGCAGAGTAACAGTGCCAATGAGTGTAGGAATATGTTAGAACCTTTGTTTTACTTGCTTTTTACCACGTAAAAGAATACCTTAATTTTATATGTTGCAAGCACTGCAACACTGGTATGTACTGTAAATGATACGGGTAGCACAATATCTCTACTTTTCCCTGAAAAGCAAACTTCTTTTTTTATATATAGCTTTTTATGGCATTTTAGGTATTTTCTCCCACTTCCCTTCCTGAAGCCCTGGCACATGGCTGTGCGTGCGTGTGGAGACACACACATGCACCGTGGTGCAAGCTCATCCCCCTTCCACTCACCCGTAACAGTGCCACCCCCTCCCACCTATACTACCCACAAGACCTCTACCTGGTGGGAGTGGAACTACAGGGGGTAACAACCCACCACCCCTGGGAGAGGAGAGCAGCCTGCTGGCTTGCTCAATCCTGTTCCTCCCTCCCTCCATGTGCTGGCACCCCAGCAACCCAAGGCTGTTCCTGAACCCGGGTCACCAGCATAGCATGAGGTGTGGCATCCAGTGCCTCAGCACCATCAGGCCGGCTGAAAAGCAAACTTCTAAAGAGAAGGCCATATGGAAGTAGTAAACAGCAGCACAGGGGAACAATAAGCAGAGGTAAGAATACCAGCAGGAATTAGGAGTTGCACTCCCCATGCATTTTCCACCATTGTGAATGAGCAAAGATCTCAAAGGGAAAGAAAGAGAAAAGTGGAGATTCAGGGCTCGATTCTCAAAGCCATAAGATAGGATGCAAGGTGCCTGCGCCAAACATAAATGGTGTAAGTGGCACCTTGCATCAAAAACTGTCCCCTGAGCTATTCACAAAAGCAGCCTGCACCAACTGCAGGCTGCCTACCCCAAACAGGGCTTGCGCTGGCTGTGCACCCAAGAACGGGTTGTGACATGGCACTAGGGGGGCATGTGGACAGATGCAAGCTGCCACATCCCTGAATGTGAGATTCACAGTACTCTCCCAGAAGGAAAATTTCTAAGTACCCTTAGACCAGCCAGGGCTGGTCTAAGGCTACTTAGAAAATTCTCCTCTGGGAGAGTAGCCTGTTTGCAGCAATGTGCTGTGGCCCCCCCCTCCCTGATCCCTGATGTGCCTTACATAAAGATGATATAAGTATCCCCTCCCTGGTAGTCTAGCACCCCCCTTCTCTGATCCCTGATGTGGCCTGGTATAATAAAATTTAATAGTGTCCCCATACCAGGTGGTCAGGCCCCCCCGATCCCCAATGTCCCATTTCATTTGTATTGATAACATCCTCCTTCCCTGGTAGTTCAGTGGCCCCCCCACTCCAATCCCTGATGTTGCCGGTATTATAGTATCAATGACACCCTCCTTCCCTGGTAGTCTAGTGGCCCCCCACCCCTATCTTGCTAGTATTATATCTAACAAGGACACCCTCCTTCCCTGGTGGTCTTGCAGACCCCCCACCCGGGGGTGCCCTGCCCTCCCGCTCCCCCCATCCCATAACTGGGCTGATGACTGGCACAGCCCACCACTCACCACCATGGCCAGCTGCCAACTGAGCTCTGAATGAGCACGTACTGTATATAGTACTCACTCAGTGATTGACAGCTCACTGAGTGCCTACTATATGCGTTATGCCCTCATTCATAGCTCAGTTGGTGGCTGGCCATGGTGGTGAGCAGTGGGCTGTACCAGTCACCGGCTCAGTTACAAGATGGGGTAGTGGGGTGGTAGGTCACTGCCAGGTGGGGGGTCCAGAAGACCACCAGGGAAGGAAGGTGTCATTGGTACATATAATACAAGCTACATCGAGGACTGGGCCGGGGGAGCCACTAGACTACCAGGGCAGGAGGGTGTCATTGATACATATAATATCAGCTACATCAAGGATCGGTGTGGGGCCACTAAGCCACTACAGAAGGAGGATGTTATCAATACAAATGAAATGGGACATCAGGGATTGGGGTCTGGGCCACCAAACTACCAAGGAAGGAGGATATTATTAATACAAATAAAATGGGACATTGGGGATTGGGGTGGGGGTGCCTCTAAACTATGAGGGAAGGAAGATGTTATCCATACAAATAAAATGGGATATTACCATCGGAGATTGGGGCCACTTGCCACTAGGGACTAGCTAGAATGAAACACCCTCAGGATGCACTGTCTGTTTGGTGCACTGCCAGAGTTGCCACAAGCCATGGGGCTTTGCAGCAGGGACCCTGCCCAATAGAGAATCAGGTGCAGGGTCCCTGGCACAACAGACTTTGACTCAAGCTGCCTTTGGTGGCAGCTTGCTTCAAGCTAAGGGCTGTTTGAGAATCAAGCCATCAGTATTTAGAACTGTGATAACTGAAGAAGGAGCACACCACAAAAAGCCATCTCACAGGTACAGACTGATTCTAATTCATATGCTTTACAAGCAAATATATTCACTTGTTTCATGGAGTATGTAGGTTAAGCCATGTTTATTTATGCTGTAATGACTGAAATGATAAAATGCTTTAATTTTAAGTATTCAAAACAAAGATAATCAAAGAAACACCACTCCTTACATAAAGTGATCATTGAATGTAGAAATATGTAAGGAAAGCATTTTTACTTGCTTTTTACCACATATAAGAATACATTAATACCATGAGTTGCAAGCACTGCATCATGGATATACAAATGATGGGACGTATGCACAAATGCCTACATGCTGTGTAAGGGCAGCACATAGGCATCCATATGCCTGAATGCCACACAGTGGTGATCTGCAAATCCACGGCAGCATTCACCTAAGGTGCGCTAGCGTCTTGCACAATGGATCCCCTGGCCAGCTGCACAGTGCCATGCTACTGGCTTGCTGGGGGGGGTGCCTGAGCCGCACGTACAGTATGATGACGGCAGTTGTGTGCCATGCCACAGTGGGTAATGCTGCATGAGGGGGAACCCTGACACAAGTATTTAAGTGTCCCCCAAAGGTTAACAGCATGGTGCGGTGGCAACAGGATCCCCCTGCATACATCTGTACCTGCCCACAGTGCTGCCTGGGAGGGAGGGATGTATCCATTTGGGTGAACACTGGGTGTTTAAACCCTGTCATGCAGTGCACCATCCTAGGACCCCCTGCATGAGTGCAGCAGGGGATCCTCTCTGGGACCCAGGATGGGTGTCCAATTAGATTCCCGTCCATGCAGCCGTGTTCCTCACCTGTGTTGCTGTGCAATGGGGGGATGGCATATACAGGTGGCCAGCAATGGTGAATGCCTGCTGGTATGGACCTGTCCACAGGTGTGGGGCAACATGGACCAGGTGCATGCTTTTCAGACATACCCACACCTGGGTCATGCATAGGCCCCAATATGAGTTGTGCAAAACCTTTGCCGTTCCCTGAGAAGGAAAGTTCAAAACAGAATACATATGATAGTGAACAGTGCCATATGTGGAACTAAAAGCAGGGGAGAGAATTCAAGCAGGAATTAGGAGATGAAACAATGAGAAAATATTAATTAAGGCAACAATAGAAATGTTGATAGAAATGAACAAAGATGTACCTAAAGATGACAAGTATGTGGTGGTGCAAAGGGTATGGGGAAAATAGGAACATAAACATAATAATTACAAAGAATGCTATCAAGCAATAGAAAGTAACAGGTAGTGTATACGGACAATGGCAGCATCGGGGGCAAAGATCGGAGAAGGGAATTATAAAGGGCAAGTGCCACAGAGTGGCTAATGTGAATTACATTGAAGGGCACCAGATTTGAGCAGGACAGAGATCAGAGAGGGAAGGAAAGGGTATGTGCTGCATATTGGGGAGGAGAGAAGGGGAAGTGCCACAGAGTGGCTAATGTAGAGCAAGAATATGGGCATATTGTGGGGTAGAGATTAGGAAGGAGGAGAGAGAGTAAGTGATGCTAAGCAGCTAATATGTAGGGACAATGCAGGAATTTGGGGAGTGCAGATCTTGGGAAGGGGTGAAATAGAAACATAGAAACATTAGACGTTGACAGCAGATAAGGACCGCAAGGTCCATCCAGTCTGCCCATTTCTTTTTCTACCTTTTGAATGTGCCATAGGCCTTTCCTCTGTCAATGGCCTATCTATTCATACTCATCTGTATTGCGCCCTTATGCCTATCCCAAGGCTGTTTGAAGCCCTGCACTGTATTCATATCCACCACTTCCTGAGGTAGGTCATTCCATGCATCCACCACTTTTTCTGTGAAAAAGAACTTCCTCACATTACCCTTTAATTGGCCTCCCTCTAATCTCATGCTGTGTCCTCTTGTCCTGCTATTTTTCTTATATTGAAACATGTTAGACTCTTTCACCTTGTTAATGCCCTTAAGGTGTTTGAATGTTTCAATCATATCACCTCTTTCCCTCCTTTGCTCTAGGGTATACATATTAAGTTCAGTTAATCTGTCCTCATATGTTTTCTAATGTAGTCCATGCACCATTTTGGTTGCCCTTCTTTGGACTTCCTCAATTTGGTTAATGTCCTTGTGAAGGTGTGGCCCCCAATACTGCATGCAGTACTCCAGATGGGGCCTAACCAGTGTCTTGTAAAGAGGGATTATTACCTCCCTCTTCCGACTTGTGATACCCCTACTAATACACCCCAACATCCCTCTAGCCTTACATACTGCTTTAGAGATCTGCTTGGATAATTTCAGGTCATCGGTGATGATGACACCCAAGTCTCTTTCTTCCCTTGTGACTGCCAGCAACTCCCTTCCCAGCCTATAGGAGGCTTCAGGGTTTCTCTTCCCTGTGTTCATGATCTTGCACTTCCCTGCATTAAACCCCAACTGCCACTCTTCTGACCATTCTGCTAGCTTATCCAGATCTCTTCTCATTCTGCCCACACCATCTGGATCATCTACTCTGTTGCAGATCTTGGTGTCATCTGCAAACAGACAAACCTTACCCTCCAGTCCATCTGCAATGTCACTGATGAAGACATTGAAGACGACTGGCCCCAGGACTGATCCCTGAGGTACCCCACTTGTGATTTGCATCTCTTCTGACTGTATACCATTTACCACCGCTCTCTGTTTTCTGCCCATCAACCAGTTTGCCACCCAGTTGACCAACGTCTGACCCACCCTGAGCCTACCCAGCTCAGCATCATAGACACAGGGGGGAGGGAGGTGAGTACTACTCCCTTCACAAAAGAAAGGGTCCTACAAGAGCTTGCTAAGCTCAGGGTGGATAAGGCAATGGGACCTGATGGCATGCATCCCAGGGTACTTAAGGAGCTAAAGGAGGAACTAGCAGAGCCATTAGCAGAATTGTTTAGTGAGTCTATGAGCACAGGAGAGGTCCCAGAAGACTGGAGAAGGGCTCATGTGATCCCGCTCCACAAGAGTGGTAGCAGGGAGGAGGCGGGGAACTACAGACCGGTCAGTCTTACCTCAGTAGTGGGCAAGATTATGGAGGCACTCCTTAAGGAAAGGATAGTGCAACACCTGGAATCCATAGGGCACAGGATCCAAGACAGCATGGGTTTACAAAGGAAGGTCCTGTCAAACTAATCTCATAGATTTCTTTGACTGGATAACCAGAGTGGTGGACCAAGGGGGAGCAGTTGATGTCGCCTACCTTGACTTCAGCAAAGCTTTTGACACTGTTCCACATAGAAGATTGATAAATAAGCTGGGTAGGCTCGGGGTGGGTCAGAAGTTGGTCAACTGGGTGGCAAACTGGTTGACGGGCAGAAAACAGAGAGTGGTGGTAAATGGTATACAGTCAGAAGAGATGCAAGTCACAAGTGGGGTACCTCAGGGATCAGTCCTGGCCAGTCCTCTTCAACATCTTCATTAGTGACCTTGCAGATGGACTAGAGGGTAAGGCTTGTCTGTTTGCAGATGACACCAAGATCTGCAACAGAGTAGATGATCCAGATGGGGTGGGCAGAATGAGAAGAGATCTGGATAAACTAGCAGAATGGTCAGAAGAGTGGCAACTGGATTTAATGCAAGAAGTGCAAAATCATGCACATAGGGAAGAGAAACCCTGAAGCCACCTATAGACTGGGAGGGAGTTGCTAGCAGTCACAAAGGAAGAAAGAGACTTGGGCATCATCATCACTGATGACCTAAAATCATCAAGCAGACCTCTAAAGCAGTAGGTAAGGCTAGGGGGTGTTAGGGTGTATTAGTAGGGTATCACAAGTCGTGAAAAGGAGGTAATAATCCTCTGTACAAGACACTGGTTAGGCCCCCATCTGAGTACTGCGCAGTATTGGAGGCCACACCTTCACAAGGACATTAACCAAATTGAGGCAGTCCAGAGAAGGGCAACCAAAATGGTGCAGGGACTGCATCAGAAGACATATGAGGACAGATTAACGGAGCTCAATATGTATACCCTTGAGCAAAGGAGGGAGAGAGGTGATATGATTGAGGCATTCAAACACCTTATGGGCATAAACAAGGTGAAAGAGTCTAACATGTTTAAATATAAGAAAAATAGCAGGACAAGAGGACACAGCATGAGATTAGAGGGAGGCCGATTAAGGGGGAATGTGAGGAAATTATTTTTCACAGAAAGGGTGGTGGATGCATGGAAAGGCTTACCACAAGAAGTGGTGACTATGAATACAGTGCAGGGCTTCAAACAGGCATGGGATAGGCATAAGGGAGCAATAGAAATGACTATGAATAGATAGGCCACTGACAGAGCAAAGGCTGATGGCACATTTATAAAGTAGAAAAAGAAATGGGCAGACTGGATGGGCCTTGCGGTCCTTATCTGCCATCAACTTCTATGTTTCTATGTTTCTATTAATCAATGTCCTATGTGGAACAGTATCGAAAGCTTTGCTGAAGTCAAGGTAGGCAACATCAACTGCTCCCCCTTGGTCCACCACTCTGGTTACCCAGTCAAAGAAATCTATGAGATTAGTTTGACAGGACCTTCCTTTTGTAAACCCATCCCGTCTTGGATCCTGTGCTCCTATGGATTCCAGGTGTTGCACTTTCCTTTCCTTAAGGATTGTCTCCATAATCTTGCCCACTACTGAGGTAAGACTGACTGGTCTGTAGTTCCCTACCTCCTCCCTGCTACCACTCTTGTGGAGCGGGAAATAGAGAGCAATTGTCACGTGAGTGGCTAATGTGGAGGACAGTGAATGGCAGCATTTTGATGGGAGAGATTATGGAAGGAGGAAGGGCAACTGCTGTAGAGTGGCTAATGTAGAGTATATGGAAAATGTTGGCATGTTGTGGTTTACAGAGATTGGGGAGGGGATGGATATAGGGTAGGTGGTGCAGAGCAACTAATGTGAATTACAGTGAATGGTGTCTGTTTGGGGGGGCCAGATATTGAAGGGGGGGTTAGAGCAAGTGTTAAAGAGCAGGTAATGTGAGAGATTTGGAATGGGGGTATGTTTGGGGCAGGGACTTTTTTATTTTTTTTTATTTATTGAAATGTTTTAACTGGAAAGCACACTGAACAACAAGTTGCTCGTCTCCCAGTGCAACCTGGGGGGAAGGGGTACAAAGGATAATAGAAATACATTCAAGGTGCATAAAACAGCAGTTACAGTACATACAACGATCACACAGTTGGCAATTGAAGAGAAATACATCAAGGTGCATAAGAAAAACAGTTACATACAATGATCATACAGATGGCAATTTACAGAAGGCAATTTAGTGTAGGGGGAGGGGAACAAGAGGACTTTGCAGGCATGACCTCATACTAAAAAAGAATACTAATAGTAGGGGTTGTTTTGGTATAGACAGAACAGATACAGCAAGTGGACAGTTGCAGAGAGGTGCAAAAGTATTTGCAAGTGCATGAGGCATATGCAATTATTAAAGTGCCAAGGGGAGAGGGGGTTGGGCAAGTAGATATCTAGTACAATAGGAAGAACAGAGGGGAGGAGGGGAGTGAGAGCTGAGCCCAGGGACCCCTCCAGGATGTGTAGAACCCTGCAAGGGGCAGGGACTGATAGACAAGGAGGGGGGGATTTTGGTGAGGGCCAAGAGGAGAGGGAATTGGGCAGGAACAGTAGACAAGTGCGCAGGGTGAGAGGGGGAGTGGGGAGAAGCAGGAGGGGAAGGGAGAGCCGAGCCCTAAGGGTGCAGTCAGGATGGTGGGAGGTCGGGTGGGGGAGTCAAACCCAGGGCCCCCCCAGGATGCTGAGAACCTTTCTAAGGGTAGGGGAGGCTGGTAAGGAATAGGGGGGAATGAAGGGGAGTGCCAAGGGGAGAGAGCAAATAGTTAACAAGTGCTATGGATAAAAAGGGAAGAGAAGAGGGGGAGGAGGGGAAGGAAACTGAGCCCAAAGGACCACTTCAGGATGCTGAGAACCCTGCAAGAGGGCAAGGGAGGCTAGAAAAGATTGGAGGAGGAGACCTGAGCCCTAGGGACCAATTCAGGATGCTGGGAACCCTTCAAGCGGGGCAGGGAAGGCAACAAAAGATAGAGAGGAGGAAAGGTTGGGCTAAGAGTAGATATAGGTTAGGGTGAGTTAAGACATAAGCAAGGACGTGGATGTTAGGGGAAAGTCATGGCAGGAGCAGCTAGGTGAAAGATAGTTGTGAAGGGCTGAGCTGATGGAGTAGGAGAAGGAGGAGTGATGCACTTGAGGAGGAAGGGAAATCCAAATTTTAGGGAAACAGTATGGTGGGAGTGAGCATGTGTCACAGAGCAGCAAATGTATACAGAGAATGACAGCATGTTGGGGGGGGTTAGAAATGGGGTTGAACAGAGACAGAGCTGGAGAGTGTGTCATGTATATGAAGAATGGCATGAGGGTGAGAGAGATGAGTGAGGGAAGGAATAGAGGGAAAATGACACACAACAGGTAATATGAAGTACCTAGAGTGGCAAGACATTTGAGAGTGAGTTGAAGAGAATAAATGCATGATACTTGAAGCCCATGAGAGAGGGAATCACTGCTACTGAGTTCAATTTCCTAGCAATAAAAATTCCAATATTTCCCTCTATATATTTTCTTCCCAGAATCTACAAAGATGCCACTAATCCCCAAGGACAGCCAAATGTAACAGGGATTGCAGAGTTATGGAACCTCTCTTCTAGTTTCCCAGTTCTCCCAGTCTTTCCTCGAATGTTAAATTGTTGAAGCTTCATATCATCATAGTTGCACTTGCTCTGCACAATTTCCAGTTCCTGCTTCTCCCCCCTCCAGATTCGAAGACCAAAATTGGGTACCATAATCCAGATATGGACTTATGAGACTCACATGTACAGGAAGGATAACATCTTCACAAAAAGTTTCTTCTGATGCAAGCCAGCACTGTTGATTTTCTTGGTAATTTCCACGCATTGCTCTGTATGATAATTTTTTGTTACAACAATCTACAGATCTCGCTCTCTCTGTCTGACTACTTCCTAGAGTTTGGTCCCCCAAGTAATAGTGCTGCATTCTGTTCTTTTTTCCAAGGTGTGTGGCATTACTTCTGTCCCTGTTTAGCTCCATACCCTGTGTTTGTGTCCATTCAAGTATATTGCCTAGATCCTTCTGAGGTTTTAATTCCTGTTCCTCAGTTTCCATAACTTCCCCAAGTTTTGTATTATCAGCAAGCACCTGTACCCGGTAGTCTAATTCATTATCCGTATCTGATATATCTCTATCCATATTTCTATCTCTATCTCTATCTCTGTGCCTACTACCTTATAGGGGACTTAATCAAATTCCTTGCTGAAGCCTAAACACTGTGTATGATATCCACTGGTTTGTCGTCATCCAGGTTCTTACTGAGAGGCTTGTAAATGGTCAGGGGATTTGTGACACATGACCTGCCAGAGGTAAAGCCATGTTGTCTACTATATGTTAACTTGGTCCATTCCAGATGATTATTTATCATATCTTTTATTTATTCCATGCCTTTACCTGCAGTGGAGCAAAGGGCCAACATACGGTCCCTTGGAGCCTGCTAGCGCTGCAGGTATAGGCATTCTATGTGGCATCACATATCAATCAGAGGGACAGTGCAGATAGGATTTCGTTCTGAGGATTTTGTGCTGATTTCAAACATTTCTGGGCATTTGCCCATTCCCCTTAAGAGGATGTGCAGAGCAGGAACTGCGGCATTGTTTGTGGAGGGCCGACTGGGAAGCCGCACTCACTACTTGCGATGGAGCAAAGGGCCAGCATAGGGTTCCCCAGAGCCTGCTAGAACTGTAGGTAACATTGTTCATTGAGGGCTTAAGTGGTAATCCATACTGACTACTTTCGTCGGAGCAAAGTGCCAACATTCAATCCCACAGAGCCTGCTAGCACTGCAGGTACAGACATTCTGTGTGGCATCACATATAGATCGGAGGAACAGTGCAGACAGGATTTCATTTGAAGGAATCTGTGCTGATATCAGACATTTCTGGGCATTTGCCCACTTCCCTTAAGAGGGTGTGTGGAGCAGAAACTGCAGCATTGTTTGTGGAGAGTGCAAGTGGGAGGCCACACCTGCTACTTGTGGTGGAGTAAAAGTAGGTAGGTAGGTAAAAGTTTATTTTTATACAGGTAATACATGTAATTTGGACAATAGTCCAGTTTACAAGACAGACCTGTGTAGTCCCTTATCTAAAGTACAATTTATAATTATAACATCAAGCTAGAATTTGCCATAAAAAAACATACAAACTTCCAATACGACATATACATAAACACATTAACATGAAATATAAATGTTACTATTGTAGCAACAAAATAGCAAGTAAAAGAAGTACTCCCTTCAAACCTATGTAAAGTACAGGACTTATCAAACTTTACGGCTCATAAAAATAGTAGTTAACAATTACAAATATGAGCCTTCAGATATTTTATAGTGTAAACAAATGTGGAATGATTTACAATTTCCTTTACATCAGAGGAAAGAGAGTTCCAATTAATAGCAGCTTGATGAATTAGGGTCCTATCCTCATGTTTATTTCATGATTTTTCCATAGTGATCTTATTCAAATGTAATGACCTAGTTAATACCATTTTTGTGTGTGTTGATCCATTGGAAACAGCAATTTTGAAATTGGATGATTAACGCAAGAATATTACATTTTATGAATTAGAGTTAACCATTGACAGATATAATTTGTGTCCAAAGGTGACCAATTTATTTTACTTCGCAATAGACGATGAGTACAATAGTTCCCCTTAAGTACATATCTAGCCACTCAGAAATAAATGTTATCCAACCTGGCCAAGAGTGTTTTACTGCATATTCTACATATCAGTTCGCCATATCTTAGCACTGGAATAATTAACTGTTCAGCTAACTTCTTCCCATCTATTAATGTTAAGCATTCTGTGGTTCTCCTTAAGGCCCCCACCCTTTTATTCACTTTTTTTACTAAGGCCATAATGTGTTGAGAAAAGGACATCTGCTCATCGAAGGTCACTCCCAAATAATTATAATCCATGACCTGTTCCAATTTGGTTAAGTTCATTGCATAAATTTGTAATTTAGAAGTATCGGATTTTTTTTTTAATAAGGATTTCATGCATTTTGTTTTCTTTGTGTTCATAATCAGCCTTGACCTGATGAACCACCAATCGATCTTTAAAAAGTCAGACTGCAGGTTTGATTGCAACTCATCATCAGAGTGGCCAGATTCAACAATTACCGTATCATCGGCATATAACCGGATTTCTGTACACTCAGCCACTTGTGGAAGCTCATTTATAAAAATAAGAAACAGAAGAAGTCCCAGAATCGATCATTGAGGAACTCCTCTGGTAACCCCCACACTCTCAGATGAATAACCCTGAACCTCCACCAACTGGGAGCAATTACTCAGATAGGATTTTAACCAGTCTAGAGGGCCATCTCTGATACCTAACCCTTGCAGTCTCTCGATCAATAAGGGGTGGTCCACCAGGTCAAAGGCCTTCAAAAGGTCCACAAAAATCACTGCTGTCTCCATGTTATTTCCCAAAGGGCTGACATATGGTCCTCCGGAGACTGCTAGCACTGCAGGTACAGACATTCTGTGTGGCATCACATATCAATCAGAGGAACAGTGCAGATAGAATTTAGTTCGGAAGATTTTGTGCTGACTTCACATATTTTTTGGCATTTGCCTGTTTCCCTTAAGAGGGTGTGTGGAGCTGGAACTGCATCACTGTTCGTGGGGAGGCCACATGGGAAGCCGCACACACTATTTGTGGCAGAGCAAAGGGCCAACATACAGTCCCCTGGAGCCTGCCAGCATTGCAAGTACAGACATTCTGTGTGGCATCGCATATCGTTTGGAGGGACAGCACAGATAGGATTTCGTTTGAGGGATTTTGCGCTGACTTCAGACATAGCTGGGCATTTTTATGTTTCCCTTAAGAAGGTGTGTGGAGCAGGAATTGTAAGGGCTGAAGTTTTGCTAGTGTATTAAGAGGGGTTCTGTGAGGGGAATGTACTGCTTTTGGGTCAGTAATGTCTGGGGAATGTACTGCATTTGGATCTGTAATGTGAAATACTGTTGTGCCTTCACAGTGATTTAAGTGTGGGAACTGTTGTGCTAGCTGTAATCCCGGTGTCCCATTTGGTCATCATCTGTGTCCTCTTATCTTCCCCCCTCTCCCCACCGTCCCATGTAATACCTTCACCTTTCCCATTGCTGGCAGCATTGTTCGTGGATGGCTCGAGTGGGAAGTCACACCCATTACTTGTGGCAGAGTAAGGGGCTGACATCTGGTCCCCCTGCGTGTGCTAGCACCTGCAGGTACAGACATTCTGTTTAGCCCACCATCGCAAAAGTGGCAACTGCCCCATCCACCCCACACCCTCCAACCCTTGGTGAATATCTTCTATGTAGTGTGGGTCACGTGACCTATCTCCTCTTAACCCCATTAGCAGCTCATACTGCCTGATTACTAGGGATTGCTGCAACTCTACCACCACCTCTCCTCAATTCTTAATAGAATGAATCGTCCTTATTCATCAGTCCCCCTCTGTTACTAAATTCAGTGATTACACAGCAGTCGTGTATTCAGCTTATTTTTCCCAGTCATTTAGCTTATACTCCCAGTAAGTAAATTTGGTGGCTTTCAATCCCCTGACGATGTAACCTGCTCCATCCATGGCTTGCAGCTGTGTCTGGTAGGCCATTCTGCCTGTTAACTATTTGCAGCTGTTGTGATCCTTAGCCTCTCAGCCACCCCTCCTCCCCGCTCATGGTACACACTTATACTCTGCTGCATCACACTATTCAAATTTAAACCCAACCCTTCCCATTGGAATGTCCAGTGCTCTGAGCACTTGTAGCCACTATGGGATGTCATTCAAACTATGTTATGGGAAACTGTGATAGAGCTCCTGTCTTCTAGTATTGCTTACTGCTGTGAATGAGAATCAATATAAAGTCTGTGCTAAGAGTTAAGGACAGAATTTTGTTCCTATAGATCATTAAGTCAACATTTACGCTGTCATTGAAAGGACTGTTTTTAGTTATTGTATACTGGATATAGTTTACTGCTGTGTGGAAGGCTTTGTATACAAATCACCCAACTTATATCATAACATTGACAACCCCACAATGAAACCCTGACTGCGACGGACTTTGTGGCAACAGGAATTTCTCAGCGACACACTTTGCGGTAAGGGGGAGCACCTAACTCCACTATTTGTGTGGCGTTGAGTTAGATATTTAAAGTAGGGTGTGCAGGAGGCTGCATTGCTAAGCTCGAGTGTGGTCAGTCTCAGCGTGTTGCAAATTGTGGTCAGGATGTCGGTGTTCGGATGTCAGCAGGATTCTGTCACTGTAAGTGATGTCACTGTGGTTCCTGTCGCTGCAGCTCGGTAGAACCCTCACCCTACACCCCATTATGTATTTCTCTATCCTCCTTCCATTTGTCCTTCTATTATCCTTCTGCCTGCTTCTCCCTCCTACCTCCATTCCAACCCACCACTACTCTTTCTTTCCAACCCTCTCCCCTTCTTCCCAGTCTACATCTTCTACCCTCTCGACCTCTTGTGTTCCACTTCTTTCCCACTCCCCTTGGCACCCAGGCGCCTTTCTCCTCCCATCTGTCTCATCTCCTCATGGCTCCATCTTATGCACTTCAGACTCTCCCCTTGTCTATACCCTTCTTCCCCTCCCTGCATACCTCCCCACCACATTCGGTGACCCATTTTATCAATCAAGCATCTGCTTCCTCTCCTTCTCCTTATGGCGGGTGGTGTTGAGCCCAACACTGGCCAACTCCATGCACTTCCCTCTGATCTTCCAAAAGGGCTCCAGGTGGCCTATATCAACATCTGCAGTCTCCTTCCCAAAATTGACCTGGTTCAACCTCTCATCACGTCCCTCTGACCAGATGTCCTCATTTTATCAGAATCCTGTCTCTCCCCCCAAATTCCAGACATGGCCATCACAATCCTAGGTTTCACTCTTACCCAACAAGACCACCCCAAAAAGGATGGTGGCATTACTATCTACCTCTCCTCCTCCTTTCGAATCTCCACAGTGCTTTCAGCGTCCAGTCCTGCAGCCTATGAACTCCTTGTTGTCAAACTCTTACTCCCTTACTCTTCTCCAATCTATGTTGCGGGCATCTACTGCTGCCCAGGCCTATTTCTCACTTTGATCATTGAGCTTCTGACTACTATAACTGCTCTCTCCCCTTCTGGTGATCTCAGTCTAGGTGACTTCAATATTAATTGGCTCTCTTCACTCAACTCAAAATTCTGCTAAAATATAAAGTCACTGCATCTTACCCAACTTAACTCCACCCTGACCTACCTTAACGTGACACCTCAAAACCACTCTCCCTAGGACTGGGTCCTCACCAATCATCTGCACCCCATCATTGATGCTGGTACACTACCTGATGCACTTAGTGACCACCACATGGCTTACTGCATGTGCAAAATTCACCACTCCAAAGTGCCCACTAAAACTATCCCAATCCATTCCTTCCAGTCATTAGACCTATCCTTCCTTCATGCTGACCTACTGTCTACTGACTGGTCCCCAATCTCCAATGCCATTGACATTAATGCAGCCCTTGATTACTTCCACTCCAAATTTATACAGATAAGGGATCAGCATGCCCCGGTGTGCAAAACCAGGGTCAGAGGCTCCTTCCTCCCCTGGATCTCTGCTGACCTTCTGGCCTGCCAACATGCTCATGGCCTGGCATGGAAATCCTATAAGATCTCAGAATCCACTGCAGAACTGCACAGGTATCACTCCCTGCAAATTCTTGCACCAGAGCCACTAGGTTAGCCAATGCCGAGTTTTTCTTATCATCTTTCCAGAGGAACTTAAGTCATCCCTATAAGTTCTGGAAAGTCATTCAAGACCTTTTCTGCCCTCCAACCCAGTCCACCCCCCCTCTAAATTTAGGGGCCTCCTCAGCCTCTGACCCTCCATCTGTGGCCACTGCTTTCAACACTTATTTCACCACATGTGTATCTACCCTCCTGTCCTGCCTCCTTCCTTCGACTTCCCTCCCCACCCCCTTCCACCCACTTCTTCTCCTCCATTTTTCTTTTCACCTGTTTCCCCTTCCTCCTCTCTGAAAGCCCTTCTAGCCCTCAACCCCTTCCAAAACAGCAGCACTGATGGGCTTGACCCTAATCTCCTGCACCTCTCTGCCCCTGCATTTGCCTGTCCTCTTGCCTCTTTACTAAGCCTCTCCATCTCTCTGGTCTCTGTTCCTGCATCTTGGAAGCACACTACTGTCATCCACCTCCACTAAGGTGGTGACTCCTCCTCTCCTGTGAGCATCTGCCCTATAGTCCTCCTCCCTATCCTCTCCAAACTCCAAGAACATAGTTCTAGCCCAACTCTCTCCCATCCTTGACTCCTCATCTTTCTTCACCCCTTTCCAGTCTGGTTTTCAAAAACTCCACTCCATCACCTCATCCTCCCACCTATGACTAACAGAGTCCAGCCACACAGCTATGGACCAGGGTCTTCTCACTGCCACCATTTTCATTGATCTGGCAAAAGCATTCAGTACCATTGCTCATCCACTCCTACGTCACAAACTCAGTTATTCTGGGTGCCTTCTGCCCCTACAACTCATTGGTTCAGCTCCTACCACACAGGTAGATCTCCATCTGTAAGGTTTGAAGGTGCCTTATCCCTTCCCCTCCCCATTACCACCATTGTCCCCGAGATACCATTCTTGGACCTCTCTTATTTTCCATATTTCTAAATGACCTTCCATCTGCTGCTCATCTGCATCCATATGCATGTACACAGATGACACAGCTCTATTTGTCTCTGGTTCATTGCCACCTGAGCTAATGACCAAGCTCCAACTTGATTTTGACTCAGTCCAACATTGGTTTCAGTCTAATCAGCTATCTCTAAATGCCAAAAAGACGATCTCTATGTGCTATGGCACTAGACCAAAGCTTTCCAAATTCATGGCCCTCCTTTCCTTTCACACCATAAATGGAGTCCCTATTGAGGATGTGCCTGGCTTCAAGTCACTAGGTGTCTGGCAAGACTATCACCTCCATTTCTCCCAACATATTGACGCCATTCACAAAAAACCCCATCCTAAACTTGGTGCCCTCTATAGGCATAAAACTGCATCCCCCCTCCCTGCCCGCCGAGACATCCTCACCAAGATGATTCTCCCCATCTTTGATTTTGGTGCCTTAGTCTATGGTGCTGCACCTATATTCACTCTGGCTAGACTGGAACCCCTCTTCCACTCCTTCTGCCGCTTTACTCTCAACTGCCCTACCTGCACCCGCCACTGTACTCTCTACTCTTCTCTTTCCTTCCCTTCCATGGAAGATTGCCATCTGTCCCACCATGACTCCTTCACCTCAAAATTCTGGCTTTCCACTCTTTCTCCCTATCTCGACTCCCTACTCTCTTCCTATACCTCCTCCTTCTACTACCTCTGAAATGTTAGGTTTCACTCCCTCAAGCTCCCTTTCCATAAAACTCTCACTGGCCAATCAGCCTTTTCTTTCCACTTTCCTAAGCTCTGGAATTCCCTCCCCTTAAACATTCTCTCTGCTCTCTCTAAACCCTCCTTTATTTCTCTTCTCCACTCCCACACCTCCCCCTCTTTCCACTGTCCTTAACATGCCTGTTCTTGCTCTTCCTCCCCCTTCCTCCATTGTCTGATTTACACCTTACACTTCCCGTCTCCTTCCTCTGTGTACCTAAAAAAAGGCTCTTTTCTCCCAGCTCCCATTCCCCCTATAGCTCTCCATAAAGGCTAATTATTCTCTCCCTGTTCCTATATCCCATTTTCATTATTGTGTATTATACCTCTCCCTTATTCCTCAGGTTCCAATCTGCTGCCATTGTTTAATGCACTTATTGTTTATACCAAACTGTTGACACTGTATATCGCACATATTGTTTGTACCCTTTCTATTTTCTGCTGAAATCGGTATATTATATCCTATATGTACTCTCTTAATTTACATTTGTGCTACTGTATATATTAACTTACCCCTTCCCCTTAGCCCAGGATGTATCTGGAAATGAGCTATTTGAGCTCAGTATGTTTTTCTTGGTGAAACACTTTAATAAATAAATAAACCTGGATAGTGTGTGAGGCTAATAGGGTGGTAGTTGTTGACAGATGTTCTTTCGCTGATTTTATGTATATGAAAAACTGTGGCTTTTCTCCAAACCAGTGGACCATCACCTGTTTCTAATAACCCATTATGGATGTACTGTAAGTCAGTGGTGCTACTATTTCATTTCCAATAATCATAATAAAATTTAAAGATATTTTTTTCCAGTCTAGCCACATTGTTCAGATTTAGTCCCCTCAATTTACTCATGACCATATCCTGTGTCATAGTTCAATGGGACTTCACAACCACAATGTGGAGTAATGCTGTGCAATATTGTTGATAGTCAGGAGAGTAGTTGTAAGATTGATTTCTTTGACTCACATATGTGAATGATTTGGCCATTCATACTCTCTGGCTCTTATTGGACTACCACTGTTTTGGGGTACTGTCAAGACAAACACACCCTCTTGAGGTGGGTTCCACCACTAGAGGTGCAGTGGAAACATAAAGCCTTTAGGCTACAGGTACACTAGGAAAGAGTCCAAGGAGAGAAGTGAGCCACTGGATGAGGAGGGGAAGATGGTCAGAGCAAAGAAACAGATTCTGAATAAAGCTGGAGAAGGGTGGTTTAAATAGCTCAGGAAGGGGGAGGTGACTGGCTTCTCCTACTCATCAAAATCCACACATACTGTAGCCATTAACTATTTAATGGCCCTACTGTATATAGCCAAAGTGTGGAACAATGCTTGTACAACATTTTTAATGGTCAGGAGGCTAGGTTTATGATTGAGTTGCTTGACTGTTATATGTGGATGCTTTGGCCATTTGCACTCTGTGCCCCTGTGGGACTACCATGTTTAGGGTACCATGAAGGCAAAGCAACACTTTTGTGGAAGGTTCTACCCCTAGATGCGATAGGAAGGAGCCCAAAAGAACTTCAAAACAGGAGCTGCAAATGTAGACTGAGTGGCAGAATGACATAGCTGATAACAGGTGACAAGTGATGGCAGACAAAGGCATGACTTCAAAAATATGAGCAGGAATGGCAGGATTGTAGGATAATAGGAAGATCCACCATCCAAGCCCAACTTACAGCAGAAATCCTACTACTAAAGGAAATGTTATAATTAAATATATAACCTACATTACGGCCATTGGCACTTAGGAGAGGAAAAAAACAGCAGAGGAAATATCTGGGGATACATGGCCTAGGCTGCAGTCCCTACTAACATGAGTAATTATTATTAAGACCGCTCACCTTTGTTTTTCTGTGAATGAATTTAATGTTTGTGAAAGGTACTGCATTGACAGCACTGGAACCTAAGGTCCTCTGCTTATCGCATGACAGGTACATCATGGGTGATCACAATGTAAGCTTCCCATACTGCCCCTCCAATGTACCTCAACCCTGCCATGGAGGGACCACTGCATAGATGAGAGGGTAGTTCAGACTCAGTGCCTATTCAGTCCTTGGTCTCTAATGTGAGACTGCCAGAAATGGTGCCAAGAGCTCAGCTTGATAATTTCGAATTCATTTCAGAGGAAGTTTTGGAGGCATGACTTTTGCTCAATCCCTCTAATGGGGTAAAGCTGTGGAGGTGCAGTGAGTTGTTCTTTGCAGTTAAAGGAAGTTCCCTCATGAAGGATGCCCAGAACCCAAAGCATGCGATGATGAGAGTAGGGACTGGTGAAAGGCTAGCACCCAGTTTTAAGACTATGAGGAGGATTACCCTGACTGAAAACTAAAGGAAGGCAACAGAGAATGAGACTAGGTGAACATTTGGCAGCAACAGGGAGAATACCATTCAGTGGTGCTACTGATATAGTCTGCATAGCTAAAGGAACTCATATGGCATTAGGGCTGCACACTCTGGCAGCTGAAGTCTTGAATACTATATTGTGACGTGCTGCCAACTGGGGGTTTGCATGGCTAAAGTTTCCAGACCACCACCCATTACAAGTGACTTACCCGTAAGATGCAGACTTCAATGTGAGCATGTTTACCATAAGGGCAAACCCGAAAGCAAGATTCTGGGAATATGATGATGGCCTGTATGAATGCATTCATAGTGCTTGATGGCATGGAAGCAAAAATAGACTCCCTAAATGGTGACTGTTAAAGGAGCAACTGATATGATTGAGATTGACAGAATGATGATGGCTGAAAGGAAAGACTGACATTGGCTAAGAGTGAAATGAATGAAAAGGTACTGAAAATATGAATGCATATCAAAGGTCAAAATCATAGGTAAAACTCAGCCACAAGTAGAATGCCAGAAGCTGTGTAAAATTTGATACTGAAGGGAAAATGCTGAAACAAACTGCTTGAGTTAGCTGACTAAAACAACTGACTGAGTACGATTGGGAGCAGTTGTCTGGTTAGAAGCCAGGATATATTAAAGAGAAAAAATGCAATGAAACTGAGACAAAAGTGTCTTGGTATGGACATCAGGTACTGTAGACGTGACTGAGAAAACACAAGCTAAATACTGCAGAATGACACAAGTAGGACACAGAAACCAGTAAGTACACTAAAATTAAACTTAATGAGTAAACAAAGGAATTCAATGAGTACATGCATGCAGCGTGTGTGGCTGACATAGAGAAAAGAAAGAAGCACAATGCTAGAGTCAAGGAAGGCAGAAAGACAAAATATTAACCTAGAGAACTGCTGAAGGGACAAACCAAACACGAGCTGAAGGCACAAACCAAACAGGATGCCTAAAAATCAAAAAGGAAAAGCAACAGCAGCAGCAAAAATAAAAATAAAAACAAGGAAATGCAGCAGCAGACATGGGGACGGGGGATGCAGAGCCTCTGGCTGCAGCAAAGAAATAGAGCTTCCATCCATCTAACTGCAGCATAGCCTTTTAATTAAATAAAATGCTGGAGCTAAATTTCCAACATTATCTCTAGTTATAACTCTGCAAAAGTGGTTAATAAAAGCCTGTACCGTAGCATCCTCCTTAGTGAGGAGACTATCATTACAATTTAACTACATTCCCATATAGGTAGAATTCTTTGGGATCTGCATGTTTTCCTGCAAGTTTATTTTCTGTTCTCCTCTTTTTATCAATAGCAAAGATCTAAATCTGAAATGAAGCTACACTGCTGATCAGAATCTGATTCAATTCTTTTATCTAACAATTAAGAAATCAGACCAGCAGCTATTTATGAGCATGTATCATAAACCCATGGAGTGCAATACATTGCTGCACTTCAACCGTTATCATCAACACAGTCTTGTATAGAATATTCCGATAAGGCAGATATTATGCACACACCATAACTACACCCTTCAATCAGATTTTGAAAAGGAAACAAACATAATGGGTGCTCATTTCCTCAATTGAAATTATGCCCTCTAGTGCACAGCTAGAACATATGACAGGGCCAAGATGACAAATCAAGATGAATTGTTTGTGAAAAGAAACCATGTCTCACAAGAACACCAAATAAAATTTTCAACTGAGTGGAGCCAAGAAATTTCAAAAATTACAAACGTGATTCACAAGTACTCATATGTTTTGATCAGTTATCACTCTTTAAACAACTTTCATAGCTGTCAGCCTCAGTGTGTGTTCTGATGTGACAGAAACATCAGAGACTGGGTTGTGCACAGCCTCTGTTGAGAGCTGGAATACCACCAAAAGGCATCTACAAGCATGGAATTTGTACCCACTGTAGTAATTATGATCTGCCTCTGTAATACCCTGAAAAAAGGTGTCCCCATAATCTCAGTTCAACACCAGTGTCACTAGGTGCCCCAGTGTCCCAAGTCAGTGATGCTCCCCAGCCCAGATGCCCCTGACAATGTAAAATGGCAGGAAGGTGAATGTACTAATGGAGGAGGACACAGCAAACTGCTGCCTGCAGTTTAAAACTTTTTTTTTTCTGTTTGTCCCCTGCAGCCAGTTCTCCTACCCAGCCACAGTGGCATGAGCCTCTGGCACTCTCAAAATGTCCAGTTTGTGCTGGAATGTTGGATGCCCTCTGAATTGCCAGGGACTCAGCATCCCAAATGCTGGGGGGGAGGGGGCTTACATTGGTGGTTGACAAGTGGCTGAGGAAATAATGTCCAGAGAGTATTCGCAGGCACTGAGTGGAGTGGCAGGGCCAGCAATCAGGCCTGAGGGAGCAGGGAAGCTTACCTCCATTAGCAGTGGTCCTGGTTGTCCTACTCTGGTTGACAAAGCAGCAGCAGAATAATCGTGTCCTGAGGCAAGAGGCAGAAGCAACAGTTGATGATTCCGATGTTGATCAGTCTCGGTGTGGGCTCTGTTCAGCCCTTTATTTTATTAAATTTGGAAATTTATTTTGTTCCCTCTGTGGCAGCAATGAGAAGCAGGTTCTCAATGATGAGATCTGAGGAAAAGAGAGAGCAAGAGCAGGAAGAGAGAGAGGTACCAGACCAACACAGCTGGCCAAGCCTCCGACAGCACCACCACCACCACCACCACCACAGCAGCAAGAACCACCACCCCAACCTTTGTCCCCAGTCAATGACACCAGCAGCCAGCCTTCTTCTCTATCTCCTCACTTCATCCTGGGTCAGATGGTGAGTCAGTGGCAACACCAAAGGGCCAGTATTGACTGCCATAGCTATTATTTTATTTGAAAAAAAAAGAATTTATATGAAGCTCTGGATAGCACAATGGCTGAGACCACAGGGGGTCAGGGCTGGCCCCAGGATAGATGACAACCAGGGACAGGCCAAGTGGGAAGGAAGCCCAGATTTAAATAATTAAGCACCCAGAGGGTGGAGCAAGAGGGCGAAATGCTCTGATTCAATTGCAATAAAGCTACCGGAGGAGGAGGAACAGGGGGCAGGGCAGATTCTATTTTAAATATTAAAGTGGCTCCAGCAAGGGAGCAGATGGGCAAAGCAAAGCTCCAGTTTAGACAGATGACAGCCCAGCTGGACTACTTGGGCCAGGGCAAGCAAGCTCCCATTTTTTTTCATTTATTTATTTGTGTGTTTCAAAGAAAAGGGCACTCTGTTACAGGCTGTGGGTAGAGATGGACTGATAAGGCAGTCAGGCTATCATAATTCAAAACAAAATAAATGTTTATTCTTCACAGCAGAACAATAATAGGTAAAAGAAGTGAACTTAGGTGACAAAATAAAAGGAGGTAAATCAAAAATCCAAACTATATACATATATCAACTAGAATAGGCTAGTTATACTAGGTGTTTGTCCATTAACACCCTGCTGCTATCTATCTTCTAGCTCTGATCTGTCTTATAGAGGGCTTTGCACCCATGTGATGACTAGCTCTGCCCATTAGTACTTCTTTTTACTTTAAATTCTTTATTTACAACATATTTTCTGTCAAGGAACACATTATACATATTCTTTCATCATAATAAAGGGTCAGGGGCATTCAAACCATAATAATAATTTTGAGCACCAAACAATTTCTTTGTTCTGTGACCCTAACCACCTCCCCAAGCCATTTCCTATATAAATCTAGCAAGGAGGAGGCCAGCCTGCTCTATAGAGACATAGAGCTGAGGACAGGGTGCATCCACAGGCCAGGCTACACTCTGAGAAACAGCATTTTACAGGTAAACCTTTTCTTTAAATTCCCTGTTTTTAACATAATAGCTCAGAATGTGTGCCGAAATGCTTTTGCAGGCTGTTTCCTGCCTATTTTGTTACTTTAGAGGAGCTGTGCTCCAAACACTGTTTAAAGGAGTGATGCTTCAAACTGCAACTTTTACACAAAAGGTAAAGAGCTTGAGAAGCCACACCACTGACGAAAGGTTAAAAACAAACCTCAAGCTCCAGGTGGTTGCTTCTTTTTAGTTTAGAGCCAATGCTGCTTGTTTGTGCAGAAAATAGGCTTTGTCTGACTGTTGCTTTGTTTTTAGAGGTACCTAAAGCCATTGTTTTACTGCTTACATGCTTTAGGGTACCTGGGAGAACAAAAGCAGCATTTCAGCATAACAGCTGAAACAAACAGCCAAAAAGGAGTTGTGTGACCATACGCACAGTCGTGGCTCTGCAGGACAGAGACTGGGGAATTTTACAGTCTGCAAACAGCAGTACTGCCGAGGAGAAAATTTAGAAAACAGCTTGTAGCTTTCTCTGGGTGGCAGTACCTTGCTTTTCCTGGACCAGGCTTCTTTTTAAACAGCAGCAGCAACAGTAACAATATGGATAATATGGATAGCGAGATTTCTTTTATTTACAACTTTAAAGCCACAGCTTATATCAATGCGTCTCAGGGATAAACCTTTCAAGGGCATTTTAAAATGGGAGTTGGGACAGTAACTCCATGCTATGCCTTGGCTTGCACATAAAAGCTGGCTAACTAACAGTGGTAAAACCCAGGGCTGTGAACATTAAACATATAGGAACAAACAACAAAGTGGGTGGCCAGCCCAACAAACAAAACATATAATGCAGTACAACATGTAACACCGGACACTCACAACCCAGGTATGCCAGCATTACCTTCCTTAGAATACTGCATTCAAAAACATGGGGGATACACCCTTTCACATTCTCCTCCCCACCCAAGACAAAACCTGTGAGGTTTTTAATCCTAGCATGGTTTTCAACATTCATACTAAAGTACACCTGATATCAGATCATTCACTGGGAGAGATGGAGTCATAGCCCATCCTCACCGGGGCTCCACCTGGGGGACCCTAATACAAAACATTATCAAGTGGAATGAGTTTCCTCTTTCCTGCATACTATTTCATTTTCCCTGAGGTATGATAACAGGTGTGCATTTTCACTTGTCCCATATCTGGACATATAGTCCACATCACATTGTGCGGTACCCTTCCTATGCTTAATGGTAAACCTATAAGGCTGTAGGAAAGGTATAATCTCATTATGTGAGGGTCCCTCCCTTCATGACATGGAGCCACCATAATGGATTGTGGTCTGTCCACAGTTCAAATTCAACACCCCAAAGTAAAAGCAGAGTACTTCTACAGCCCATCTGACAGCTAGGCACTCCTTTTCAATTGTTGAATAGCGAGTTTCTTGTTCATGAAGTTTTCTGCTTATATAAACTATCAGATGTTCCTCTCCATCTATTATCTGGGCAAGTACAGCACCTATGCCACAGTTGGAGGCATCCGTCTGAACAACAAATGGTTGAGTAAATTCAGGAGTGCATAGAACTTGGGATGAGCATAATCCACCTTTGAGGTTCTGAAAAGCTTCCTCGCATTCTGGAGACCAAACAATTTTGTCAGGTTTGTTCTTTTTGGTCAGGTCAGTTAAAGGGGTTGCTATAGTGGCAAAATTGGGTAGGAAGCGATGGTAATAGCTGGCCAGACCTAAGAACAAACACACATCTTTTTTTTTTGGTTTGGGGATATTGGCCACAGCATCCACATTTCCAATATTGGGTCTTAACAAACCTTTACCAATTTGGAAACCTAGGTATCTTGTTTCCTCCATAGCCAAAGAGCATTTAGATGAGTTGATCATGAGACCAGTATCTTTGATGGCATTTAACACTTCTGTAAGATGACACATGTGATCTTCCCATTGGCACTAAAAATGACCACATTGTCAAGGTACGCTGCACTGTATTTGGCATGGGGAGTCAGGATACGGTCCATGACTCTCCGAAATGTTGTAGGTGCACCATGGAGACCAAATGGCATCATGGTGAACTGAAAGAGGCCTAGGGGTGTACTAAATGCTGTCTTTTCATGGGCATCTGTATCTAAAGGAATTTGCCAGTACCCCTTCGTTAGATCTAGGGTACTGATGTACCAGGCATTTTCTAAGTAATCCAAGATGTCGTCAATTTGAGGCATTGGGTAACTGCCAAACTTAGAGACAGTATTTAGATGCCTAAAATCCAGACAAATCCTTACACCTCCTTCCTTCTTTCCTACTACAACCATTGGGAAGCTCCACTCACTATGGGAGGGTTCAATAATTCCTAATGCCTGCATTTTCTGAACCTTCGGATAAGATCTTCTCTAACCCTTTCTGGGAGTCAACAGGGCTTCTGTCTTATGGGTTGTTCCTGATTTACAATAATGTGATGCACTGCATCCTTTACCCTTCCTGGTGTTCCAGTAAAAGTGCCTTTAAAAGTGTTTAACAGTTCCTGGAGTTCATCGTGCTGGTTGGGCATTAACTCAGAGTTGATTTTTACATCTGACAGTTCCCCTACACTTTCAGATGTTGCTATGCTATATTAAGTTCACTTTCTTGGGGTTCTGGATATACATAACTGCATAGAGGAGATGCCCGCTCCACCCAGGGCTTAAGTAAATTGGCATGATAAATGCGCTTTTGATGTTTCTTGTCAGGAGTGGTTACCTCATATGTCACTGAATCCACACGTCTAGAGATAACATAAGGGCCTTGCCATTTCATGTACAACTTATTTTCAGATGATGGCAAGCATAACAATACTTTATCTCCCTCTGAAAATTCTCTAAACCTGATACCCTTATCATAGTGCTCTTTCTGTATTACTTGCTGGTCCTGATTGACTTTGTGTGCTTTCTGGACACATTTAACTAACCAGATCTGCAACTGATGCCAATAATCCATTGGGCTGATCCCTTTTTCTGCAGCACCTTCTTCCCACTCCTCTTTGATTACATGCAGAGGACCTCGGGGATTTCACCCAAACAGTAATTCAAAGGGTGAAAACCGGGTAGAGGCCTGTGGTACCTCTCGATAAGCAAACATTAGATAGGGTAGGTGTACATCCCATTTAGATCCTTCTTCCTGTACAAAGTTCTGAAGCATTTTCTTCATTGTTTGGTTGAAACGTTCAACCAGGCTGTCGGTCTGAGGATGGTAAGGTGTAGTGTAAATGGCTTCAATACCGAGGACCTGATACAAACATTTCAACAAGCTGGCACAAATGTTGCTCCCTCTATCTGTAAGGATTTCTCTAGGGATACCCATTCTACTGAATATCTTACCAAGCTCTTCAGCAGTCCTAGGAGCTGTAACAGTTCTAAGGGGGACAGCTTCAGGGTATTCAGTTGCATAATCACAAACTACTAGAATAAAGCGGTTACCTTTGGCACTTTTTGGTAAAGGTCCAACAACATCCATTGCTATCCTCTCAAATGGTGTTGTGAACAAAGGCATGGACTGAACAGGTACCTTGTCACTGTGTCCGATTTTGGCAACTCGCTAGCATTCACTACAGCTTTTACAATATTCTGATACCTCATCATGAATGCCAGGCCAAAAGAATCTATGGAGTAAGTGACTTAAGGTACTGTCCCTTCCAAGATGTCCCGCCAAGGAAATATCATGAGCTATTTTCAATAACTTTTATCTATACTGTTTAGGCACCAACAATTGCTCCACTCTTTCCACTGTTCAGGGGTTAACCCATATTCTATATAACAGGTCATTTCTTAACTGGAATTCAGCTTGCACTGAGTCAGTAGAAACTCCAACCTGTGAAAAGAAAGGTGTTAAGGTTTCATCTGCCCTTTGTAACTCTTTCAACATCACAGACCCACTCTCTTTCAGAGATTCTACATCATCTAACACTCTAACATCAAGTTTATTGTCACTAGCATTAGACTGAGTCCATAAATGTTTTTCTTTTCTCTTCTGGGCTTTGGACTTCTTCTCTTTTCCAGGGGCCCCATAAATGTCCTATTCAAAGAGATACGACAGTTTCAATGTCTTTTCTTTCTTTGCTTGTGCCTGGGTAACAACAGCACACAAGTTGTCTGCTAATAACTGTTCAGACTGGGGATGATCATGACCATTGATGATGGAAACAGGTAAGTGTGGTACTTCCCCGACTTTCATGGTTTGAGAGTGTCCATTAATTTGTAGTACACTATCCAGTAATGGATAGTGATGAGTGTCACCATGAATACAGGTTACTCCTGTATAAGGGCCTCTTGGTGCAGGTTTCATATCTAATACATCAGCTTGAACAAGAGTTTGTTTACTCCCCGAGTCAAGTAGGCCACTCACCAGTTTTTTTCCCAGTTTGCACTGGAATTAAATATTGTCTCCCGTTGGCAAGAGCAAGTTGTGCTTGTTCAGTTTTCTTTTTCGAACAGAAGCATGCTATGTGCCCCTCGCCACCACAGTCTCAACGTATTATATCAGGGTTATAGCCCTTAGGTCTAATACTGTTAGTGCAGTTCCCCTGATTAGTGTTATTGTTCCCAGAAGTAACAGAAGGGCTCTTACTGGAGATTGTTGCGGCCCTTTCTGATGACATGGTCTCGTAGTAATATAATCTTCTGCTAACCGTATGGCCACATGAGAGGACTCTGATCGTTGTTCTTTCACCCAGATCTGGAGGTCTTGAGGCAGTATTCTGATGAACTGTTCTAAAATAATAGACTCCAAGATTTGGTCTACAGTTCTTGTGGCTGGTTGTAGCCATTTTATACAGAGGTCTCCCAGCTGCGTATAGGCATCTTGAGGAGAGTCTGTTGTATGGAACTTATATGTTCTAAACCTCTGGCGATATGTTTCAGTACTGATGTCATATCACTTTAACACAGCTGCCTTCACAACATCATAGTTATTAGACTGGGCTACCTCCATGTGAGTGTATGCAAGTTGCACCTTCCCAGTTAAATAGGGTGCCAAACGTACCACCCACTGATCTCTTGGCCAGGAACATGCTGCTGCAACCCACTCAAACATCATCAGGTATACTTCAGTATCATCAGTCTCAGTTAACTTAACCATCGTAATGTTCTTTTAGGTGCCTCCAGGAGGTGCTGGAGGTCTAGTTGTGCCCCTTGTTTGCATAGCTGGGAGCAGATCTGCCCACTGAGCATCACTGTCTCTCTTGTCCATTTCCCTTTGTCTTTCCATGTTGACTTGTCTCAGACATAACCATCTCAACAGCTCACTGGATTCCACAGGTGGCTCACCTCCAGAAGCTTGAGCCTGCTTCTCCTTCCTGTCGCCTTCCATTCTTCTCGATACTTTCAGCTTCCCTTCTTTCCTTCATACCACCGGGTCAAGACCAGGAACCAAGGGTATCTGGAATTCCTCAGCCTTATAATAAGTAACAACTCCAGGTACTGGGACACCTTCGTCCTGCTGCATCCAGTCCACCATGACCTGGGCAGACCCCTCCAGTCACAGTCCCACCACTGCTACCATGTGCCACAGGCTGTGGGTAGAGATGGACTGATAAGACAGTGAGGTGATAGTAGTTCAAAACAAAATCAATGTTTATTCTTCACAGCAGAACAATAATAGGTAAAAGAAGTGTACTTAGGTGACAAAATAAAAGTAGGTAAATCAAAAATTCAGACTATATACATACATCAACTAGAATAGGCTAGTTGTACTAAATGTTTACCCTTCAACACCCTGCTGCTATCTATCTGCTAGCTCTGATCTCTGGTCTGTCTTATATAGGGCTTTGCACCCATGTGATGACTAGCTCTGCCCATTAGTCATTCTTTTTACTTTAAATTTTTTATTTACAACATATTTTCTATCAAGGAATACATTATACACATTATTTCATCATAATACAGGGTCTAGGGCATTCAAACCATAATAATAATTTTGAGCACCAAACAATTTCTTTGTTCTGTGACCCTAACCACCTCCCCAAGCCATTTCCTGTATAAATCTAGCAAGGAGGAGGCCGGCCTGCTCTATAGAAACATAGAGCTGAGGACAGACTGCATCCACAGGCCATGCTACACTCTGAGAAACAGCATTTTACAGGTAAACCTTTGCTTTAAATTCTCTGTTTTAATGTAAAAGCTCAGAATATTTGCCCAAATACTTTAGCAGGCTGTTTCTTGCCTATTTTGTTATCTTAGAGGAGCTGTGCTCCAAATACTGTTTAAAGGAGTGGTGCTTCAAACTGCAACTTTTACACAAAAGGGAAAGAGCTTGAGAAGCCACACCACTGAGGAAAGGTTAAAAACAAACCTCAAGCTCCAGGTGGTTGCTTCTCTTTAGTTTAGAGCCCAGGCTGCTTGTTTGTGCAGAAAATAGGCTTTGTCATAGAAACATAGAATTTGATGGCAGATAAGGACCACATGGCCCACCTAGTCTGCCCATTTTCCTACCTAACAGATAACCTGCAGATCCTAGTTAACCAATAGCTTACTTCCTCCTACCCCCCCCACCAGGACTGCCTTATGTCTGTCCCATGCCTTCTTGAATTCCCCCACTGTTCTTGACTCCATGACCTCCTCAGGGAGGCTGTTCCATGCATCCACAACCCTCTCTGTGAAAAAATACTTCCTCACATTACCTCTGAGCCATACCCCCTCTGTCTTCAAATTGTGCCCCCTTGTTCTTGCACATCTCTTTTTCTGAAAGATGCTACCCTCTTGGACTTTGTTGATTCCCTTGAGGTACTTGAAAGTTTCTATCATGTCCCCTCTCTCCCTTCTTTCCTCAAGGGTATACATATTAAGCTCCTTTAGTCTTTCTTTGTATGTCTTCTGGTGCAGACCCTGCACCATTTTGGTTGCCCTCCTCTGGACAGCCTCCACTCTGTCTATGTCTTTGCAGAGATGGGGTCTCCAGAACTGCACACAGTACTCCAGATGGGGTCTCACCAACTGTCTGTACAGAGGGATAAAAACTTCCTGTTTTCTACTATTGATGCCTCTTCCTATGCATCCCAGTATCCCCCCAGCCTTCCTTACTGCCTTCTCACATTGCTTGACCACCTTTAGGTCATCTGATATAATTACCCCCAGGTCCTTTTCCATTTTTACTGTTGTCAGTATCTCACCCCCCATTGTGTACTCTTGCCCTGGGTTTTTGTTTCCCATGTGCATTACCTTGCACTTCTTTGCATTGAATCTGAGCTGCCATACATTTGACCATTCCTCCAACCTTGCCAAGTCCCTTCTCATCCTTTCCACTCCATCCTGTGTATCAACCCTGTTGCAGATCTTTGTATCGTCTGCAAAGAGTCATACTTTTCCTTCCAGTTCCTCTACAATGTCACTTATAAAGACAGTGAAAGGACCTGTCCCAGTACTGAACCCTGCGGTACCCTGCTAGTAACCCTCCTTTCTTTAATGTGTACTCCATTTACTACTACCCTTTGCGTCCTGTTGTCTAGCCAATTTTTTTATCCAGGCTGCCACCTGGCTGTTGCTTTGTTTTTTGAGGTACCTAAAGCCATTGTTTTACTGCTTACAGGCTTTAGGGTACCTGGGGGAACAAAAGCAGCATTTCAGCATAACAGCCAAAACAAACAGCCAAAAAAAAGCTGTGTAGACATGCACACAATTGTGGGTCTGCAGGGCAGAGACCGGGGAATTTTACAGTCTCAAACAGCAGTACAGCCGAGGAGAAAAGTTAGAAAATAGCGTGTAGCTTTCTCTGGGAGGCAGTACCTTGCTTTTCCTGGACCAGACTTCTTTTTAAACAGCAGCAACATTAACAATATGGATACCGATATTTCTTTTATTTAGAACTTTAAAGCCACAGCTTATATGAGTGCATCTCAGGGGCAAACCTTTCAAGGGCATTTTAAAATGGGAGTTGGGACAGTAACTTCATGCTATGCCTTGGCTTGCACATAAAAGCTGGCTAACTAACAGTGGCAAAACCCAGGGCTGTGAACATAAAACATATAGGGACAAACAGACAAACAACAAAGTCGGTGACCAGTCCAACAAACAAAACATATAACGCAGTACAATATATAACACAGGGCACTCACAACCCAGGTATGCCAGCATTACCTTTCTTAGCATACTGCATTCAAACACATGGGGGAATATACCCTTTCACACACCCAGTGGGCAGGGAATGGGCAGGATGGCCCTTATTGAAAAATGATTGCCCAGAAAGGCCAAGTAGGGGCAAGGCAGAACCCTTTTTAACTCAAGGGCAGCAAAGGTGTCCTAGTAGTCAGGTAGCTACAAGTAGTCCAAGCCAAGTGCTAGTGATAAATAAGTAAATCACTGAAACACACTGTGGCACCAGCTTCAGCCAGGAACAAGGAGAAGGGAGTGGACAAACAGAATGGCCACCCTAGCAGCACTGGTGCCACAACCCTAGCCAAGGACTAGAGATTTTTAGTTTAAAAGTGTTTAACTGACCCAGAGCCCTCTAGCAAGGGAGGGATAGTTAGCATAGGACCCTTAGTACATAGGCTAAGTTAATCAACCCTCAGCCAGTGACCATCCCACTGGCACAAAGTAGCACTACTGCTTGCAGTGCCAGCAACCTGGGTTTAGGAGCAGATCAGGGTCACTGGAGGGCTGGCAGGAGGAGGTAGACAGAGCATCCCAGGAGATGCTCTTCTCCTCTAATGGAGGGATCACCATTCCCTGCTGCAATACTGCCACCTGGGTGACCACAGGTGGAGGTGCTACGGAGATGGCGTAGTGTGGGTGGGGAGGATGCCGGCCAACTTATGGTGCACACAGAGTGAACATGCCCATATGCCCTTGGTCCTCCTAGTGCATTGACTCCTCAGTGTTTGGGGAGAATACCAGGTCAAAGCCCTGCAGCTAGCCAAGCGATGACCCCCTGATATCACTGGACAAAAAAAAAAAAAGACTGTGGGCAGTCTCAACTGACTGCCTGATGAAGACATAAAGCAGGTGAGGGGAAGTGAAATGGAGGATGCTCCCTCCCTCTCTCCCCGCTGGTGAGACAAACCTAGGCAGCATGGAATGTGGCATGAGAGGAGGCTCAAGAGTTGGCGGGGAGCCCAAGAGACTACCTTGAGGAGCACTGAGGGAGTGGCCAGCTGTGGAGAGAGAAAAGGGCATAAACAGAGAATATAGAAAAAAACACAGCCAGTAGGGCAGGACTGCTGTTTACTGTGACAACCCAAGCATACTGTTTGCCTGTGGGTGGGAGGAGGCATGGCCCATGGTCCTCGTTTAACTAGGTATAGCCAGCATTCAGCCAGGTTTCCCCTTAAGCAATACTCACCCAAGTGCAACTGCTATTCAAAGCAAATGTGATGAGTATTGAATGAACATTTTTAAGTGAAAATATCAATGCATTTATACCGATAGTGCTGAATGGAATGTAAACAATTGTGAAAGGCAATAACTGTTGTGTTCCAAGACTGCTATTTAAAGGGACAGCCTCAAAGTAAATGCATGCTCTGAGACTTTGAAACTGCTCTACACACATCAAATTTGCCCTATCTGTCCTGAGTCTGTCCAGTTTTGGTCTAAGACTGTTTATAGTGCCCCAAAGTTGCCTTGCATGGTCACTGCATGATCTGAGACTGAGATATTGTCCTTGCATGCTGTGAACCCAAAAGTGACTACACGTTTTCAGAACTTGTGAATTGCCCTGGATGTTATTGAACTACCCTGCATTATATTGTATTGCACTGCATATTCTCGAACTGCCTTGCCCATTCCTAATTATCCTTTCGATGGTTGCTTTATCCAAAGGCTGCCGAGACCAGCAACCACCAAGTGAAAAGACAATTCATATAAAGATTAAACTGTCCATTGCCTAACTGCATGGTCACAACTCCTCTTGCATGATCTGGAGACTGTTTCACCCAGGTGTATCCTGACAATTTGGGACCAGTCAGTCATCAGAATAGGAATAGTGTAGTCAGTTAGGGAACTCCTAGTCACTTGCTTTCATCAGAGTATTCATGCCAACCCCTCCCTAACAGTTATCTAGGTAGTGCAGGGTACAACAAAGTTTCACAGATAGGGATCCAATCCTCAGTGAGTTAGGGTTTCGTTTCAGGTCTTCCAAACTCCAGAGATTCTCCTGAGGTCAGTAGTGATGGTCCAGAGGGGTTCAGAACTTCAGTTTCTTCAGTCCTTCAAATCTTTTCATGAGGTCACTGATGATGGCCTGGAAGCTCTTCAGTTCTCGACAAGTCCTTAGAAATATAGTGCCCTGCTCTCTCCCAGACCCCATTGTGATGGTCTGGTACTCTTCTGTGGAATACAAGTGTGTTGTTCATATCCCTAGGCTCTGTCAATGCCCAATGACCAAATTCCTTGTTTTTTATCTGCTCTACAAGCCAGCCAATGAAAAGCCCATGCTCAGGGGTTTCATAATTGGCATTCCTCTGCAACACATATCTATGGTGCCCAATGGATCCATTTGAACTATGGGGTGAAATTGTACAAATTTACAGTTAGAAATCCCACAGTAGTTCATAGTACAGTTCATAGTAATAGCAACTTTAGTCGTTCAGCGTTATAACAATAATCTTAAGTAGTTTAACAGTAATAGTAGAAGTGAAGGATTTTTTTTTCACCCCTTTCCTTGTTCTGAATTCTATGGTTCAGTTGCTCAGTAGGCTGATCCTTTTCATGAGTTGTTTTTCCTGCATCTCCATTTTGGTGAAACTTCCATCATGTAGTCAGTAGTCAAAGAACCTCCTTACCTTCAAGTTCAGGTTCCAAGACCTCCCTTCCATCTCTGGGCCACGTTTCCCCTCTACTTTGAATATCCTTGTCATGGCACAAAGTATACTGTTCAATCCTTCATCAACTGCAGCACCACAGAAGTGGTTTACAAGCCTGTGAGCTAGCATATATTGGTCAAATAAAGAGGGCACAGAAGGCATGAATTGGTGAACATAAGATTGATATACAGGCAGGGAATCCAGCCTAGACCATGACCAGACACTTTAGGGAAATTGGCCATGGTGTGTGGCAAATATGTGATTCATAGGAATTGAGAAAGTTACTCTGGGACCACATGCAAACTCCTTGAATAATAGACATTCTGTATCAATGATCTTAACAGAGTAACATCTCTGGGCCTGAATGAGAAACTTCTACTAAATTAGTATTATAACATGATTTCATCAGAGCATCATCTTTAATAAACTGCTGGTTAGCAAGTTGGGTAACTTGGGTGTGGGTAATAAGGTGGTAACCTGGGTAAGAAACTGGTTAGCGGATAGGACACAGAGGGTATTGGTAAATGGGGTTTGCTTCAAGGTAGGGAGGGTGACCAGTGGGGTACCTTAGGGATCAGTGCTGGGGTCAGTTCTCTTTAATGTCTTTATAAGTGAAATAGCAGAGAAACCGAAAGGGAAGGTCTGCTTCTTTGCAGATGACACCAAGATATGCAACAGAGTGGACACTCTGGGAGGGGGTGAAAAGGATGGGCAGTGATCTGAAAAGACTGAAGGAGTGGTCAAGGGTTTGGTATCTAGGCTTAGATGCTAAAAAGTGCAAAATAATGCACTTGGGCCATAGAAGCCCAGGAGCAGAATACAAAATGGATGGAGTATACTGGCAAAGACCAAGCAGGAAAGAGACCTGGGGTAATCATATTGGATGATCTAAATGTAGCCAAGAAGTGTGACAAGGCAGTCAGTAGGGCTAGTGGGGTGCTGTGGTACGTAGGAAGGGATATCACTAGCAGGAAGGGAAAGATGGTGCTGCCCCTATATAGATAGCTGGTAAGACCCCACCTTGAGTACTTTGTTCAGTTCTGAAGACCACATCTCAGGAAGGACAAAGACAGAGAGGAGGAGGTGGTCCAGAGGAGGGCTACCAAAATGGTGCAGGGTTTGCATCAAAAGTCCTATGAGGAGTGGCTTAAGGAGCTAAGAATGTACACCCTGGAGGAGAGGGGGGATATGATAGAGACCTTTGAATGCTTCACAGGGGTTAATAAGGTACAGGAGGGGGTATTTTTGAGAAAAAAGGTGCTCTTGAACAAGGGAGCATGCTATGAAGCTGGAGGAGGTAAATTCAGGAGGGATGTGAGACAGTACGTCTTCACAGAAAGGGTGCTAAAACATCTGGAATGGCCTCCCAGTGGAGGTAGTGGGGACAGAAATGGTGGTGGGGTTTAAAAATGTCTGGGACAGGCACAAGGGAATCACAGGGGTAAGGAAGTGGGGAAAGAGATGGTGCCATTGATTAAGTAGGGTTTGCAGCAAAAAAATGAAGGTTAAAAAAATGGTCAGACAGGGTTGGCCCAGTATCCCTTATCTTCTGTCACACTTTATGTTTCTATGATGAATTAGATACTGCGACACCTGTGGCCTGACTAAGAAACACTGGATTCCCAAGACATGATTTATCAGTTATAGTTCTGGATTTGATCATGACACTGCTGTATGCTGGAAAACTGCAATTTTAACGAGAAGAGAAATGGACTTGGTGTTTGTGTTTTTGATAATTGAGGATCCAACTCTGTTGTATATTAAAGGAAGTTCTATACATACTTGATCTTGGAGAAGATTACCATTCTTTATGGACATAAATTATTGTATGTGTATATACTGATCAAATCTTGTGCATAAATTTTGTCACATTTGGATTAATGTATTAAGTACCTTCTTAAGCCACTGGTGTGGTTTTACTTGAAATGTTTGGTGGGGCTATTTATATTTATATGCAGGGAGAGTTTGTGGAGATGCACCAAGGCTTGCAGTGCAGAGCAAAGAAAAACTTAATTGCAAACACAAGAGAACGCTGGCACCTGCCAACAATCATAGCATTTGTTTTAAGTGAGCTACACTCCCCTTTATCACAGTGCAAAATCAGCATAGAAAAAGGGCAACAGACCTGCTTGCTTACAAAGTGCTTTCTTTTACTTTTCAAAGTGCAAAAATGTGCAGTAGCAGTAGCGGCATTAATGCTAAAAGGCAGTCCATGCTCCTGAAACGAGCTCCTTCCCCCTCCTGCTCCAGATACAGAACAACCTCAGCATCTCGTGACACGTTTCACGCCCCCTGGTGCTTAATACATACTTGATTTTGGAGAAGATTGCAATTCTTTATGGACATAAATTACTCTACATGATACTGACCAAATCCTGTGCAGAAATATTGTCATTTCTGGATTGATGTATTAAGTACCCTCTTAAGCCACTGGTGTGGTTTTACCTGAAATTTTTGGTGGGGCTATTTATATTTACCTCTTTTTTTTGTTTATTTTCTATTCTTGTGTTGGTCTTGTCACTTTTTTGGTGTATCAATTTTCTTGGGATTACTGCATGTTTATTCATTTTGGCATTTCTTTTCACTTCTAGTCTACATGTCACAATCAGTTGGTGAGGATGAACCCACCATTGTTTGAAGACCTGGCTTCTAATTACACCCACTAAGTCCACATTGTACACTATAGTGTATTCAAGGCGGATCAGTGGGACTATGCACTAACTTTGAAGTGTCACAATGTTGGTGCGCTGGTGCATATGACAGTCTGCGCACCTCAGCTCAAGTACTAAATAATGTATGTGACAGGATGTCCATAAAAAGAACCTCTCCTCTGTTTTGTTGTTTTTGGATTTTACACATACTTTCTGGTGTATGGGTTCTATTTTGTATTGCCATGTAGAAGCAACTGGGATGCCACAGCCTGTACTAGACCAAGAATAAAAAGTCTACTTTTTCTCAACCCGTTTTCTTCTGAATTTATTCTGCACCCAGTCACCTAAAGCCTACCATTATAGAAGATAAAGGTGAGACCCAGTAGAGCTTCTTAATGAGTGTTACATTGTAAATAACAGGTCTACAGTAAGTTTGAGTGCTTTTCAACCGGAGAGCACAACCTCCAACACAAACTGGAAAATATTTGTCTTCTTATATAATTTACGTACCCTACATATTGTACTTCTTTCTTCTTATTTTAGTTAGTTTACCATTTTTAGGGCTTGAGTAGGCGGAGCCCTGCAGACTTCTTGCTTTGAGAAAAAGCACTCCCACATTCCTTGCAAACCAATAACATGTTGGAGTGCCAAGAAAAGTTACCTCCACAACGGAACACTCAGCCCTCACACTGTTTTTTTTATTTTTACTTTCAGTGGTCCATGACAGGTGAAATACATAATTCTCCACCAACCCTCCCTCTCAGCACCTGCCAACCCATACCCTCCACCCAGAAACATGATGGTGACACTAGGGGGTGCCCAATCCCCCAGTGTCCCAATCACAAAATTCCCCCACCCACTACCACTCATGCCAGATAAAAAAACACTGATGAGCATCTGGGGAAACATAATATAGAAACACAGACATTTTCGGCAGGTAAAGACAGTTTGGCCCATCTAGTCTGGCCATAAGCCCTACACTAGTATGTGGCTACTGACCCTACCTGGTCAATGACCTCTTCCCTCTCCTCCCCACCTCTAAGGTTTCCTCATGCCTGTCCCAGACATGTTTAAATCCCTCCACTGTCCTTACTCCCACTACCTCCTGTGGCAAGCTATTCTATGCATCAACTATTTTCTCAGTGAAGAAGAACTTCCTCACATTACCCCTCAATTTGCCTCCTTCTACTTTCATATCATGTCCCCTTGTTCTTGGACTCTTCCTAAACTGGAAGATGCCCCCCTTCACCTTGTTTATACCCTTGATGTATTTGAAATTGTGTTGTGTTGTATCCGTGACACTCCAGACATTATTTCATGGGTTTTCAACCCACCTGATAGGCTAGTGATGCACATGTGACCCAGATAAAATTTCACAGCATACCTACTGTAGGTCCCAGGAGTCCCCATTCTCCAGTTTCAACTTTGCATCTGAAGAGGCTACGAGCACTCCAGGAGTCCCTGTTAACTAATTATCTAAGGCAGGCCAAAAGCTGTCTTCATGAATTGTGTAGCTCCCACAGCAGTTTTGATTTAATGTGATTAACTGGAAATCTTAATAAACTGGCTGGCTTGTAGTGGCCACAGCAGCTAAACTGAATTCTTTCATTAGGATTTAATAATTGAGCTGTTTTTTTAGTGTTTTCTTTATTGGCATTAACAGATATTTCATTGAAAGCCAGGGCTGCAGTAATTTGCACTGGTATAATCTGCTGCTGTTGTTGCCGGATTGGTGTGAATTATTTGTTAGTGTTGAGGAGAGACAGAGAGATTTGAGAAGAACTGATATTCTGTTCATTTCCTAGGTTTTTCAGCTGCCCAGTTGCCCTGTAAATCAGAAAAGATCATTTACAAGTGCTGTTTGTTGTATCTCTCTCTCTCTCTCTCCTCCCACATTTTTTTGTGTATAATTATTAAGAAATTGCCATATTTAGTTGCTTTGAGAAATGAACTAGAATGAGCCGTTTGCCTGCATGCCCCACTATATTGCTTGAAACACAGCTGCTGGCGACTCTCCTCTCAAGTGGGGCCTCCCTGATGCAGCTCCGATGTGCTCGCAGCGCCTGCCCCTTTCACTTTCCACCACATGTGGGTCTCTAGCCAGACTTGTGGCACCCCCTCACAAGCAGATGCTATGCGGCCATCCCTCCCTTCTTTTCTGGTCTTGCGCTACCACCTATTCAGCATGTAGCGCAGAACGCTATCGGATTCCGCATGCAGCCCCTGCCTAAGTGGCTGCCACAGGAGCATTATGATATTAATTGGCCCATGAACACCTGCAGTTGCTTGGAGTGCTCAGGTCGCTTGTGCTCACAGTCCCTAAAGCAGTGACTGCTACAAACAGGCTTCAGTTTCCTGCAGTCCCTAAATCAGCAATTGTTTCAAACAGAGATTTAAGGGGGGCATTCTTTATTAAGAGCAATTACGATTGCAAGCTATTTTATAGGTGCACTTGTTTTAAGCATGTACAAATCTCAGGCCCAGCCACGCTGGCCCCCCCACACGTGGTTCATGCAGGGCACTAATCTGGGATGCCATTTTAGGACAGGACTACTCTCGCCATCCAGAGAACCTATCAGCTGTCATTTTGGGCATGAATCCTGGACACCATTTTAGGAGAGGATTCTCTCTTCACAGGACATTATTTGGCCACCATTTTGAGCAAGGCTGATGCCCAAACTGGATAGTCAGCCACCATTTTGGGCAGGATTATTCCACAGCTGCATTGCCACTGCTGGAGGCAGCTTGACCACCACTTGATTAGAGTAGATAATCCTGAGCGGTCACTGTCCATTCTTTCTCTTGGCACTACTTCCCAGCTCACAAGCAAGGCTCTGCGTAGGATGCGAATGTCACAGCATTTTAGACACATGCTTGTATGGTTTATATAGATATATTGTTGACCTCCATGGTTCCCCCCTACTTCCAGCCACACAATCAGTGCATCTTGGCACTGTATTGGGCTCAAGCAAATAACATGAGCTGGGTTCTCCTATATTCATATATATATATATATATATATATATATATTAAGAAAATACAAAATCACACATGCCCCACAATGCAAAGCATCATGGGCTGCATATGCAAATCACCACAGAATGTTATGCTGGTCCAACTTTAAGCAGAATTGCAGGGTGCCGAAAGGCCTCTCACACAGTTTGCAAAGGGTGCTAACAGAAGACATAGACACATGTTGTCCTACCAGGACTCATCAGTATGCCTCGTCTGTTTTACACCCCAGTGGAATGGACCAGCTACCCTTAAGGCAGTGTGCCTTGGATATATTGTGGTGAACCCATTAAAATAAAAAACTATTTAAAAGACAAAGAACCTCAGTGCGCAAACACTGAGGCAAGGGTTACCCAAAGGGCATTTGGCTGGGAAGCCAAGTTTCAAGAAAATACAAAATCACACATGCCCCCACAATGCAAAGCATCATGGGCTGCATATGCAAATCACCACAGAATGTTATGCTGGTCCAACTTTAAGCAGAATTGCATGGTGCCGAAAGGCCTCTCACACAGTTTGCAAAGGGTGCTAACAGAAGACATAGACACGTGTTTCGTCCTACCAGGACTCATCAGTATGCCTCGTCTGTTTTATATATATTTATATACTTGGCTGGGAAGTAGCAATGCTACTTTGCTTCCTTTTGCTTCTGAGCCTCTCATCTTCCTCAATCCCAAATGACAATTATGATATACCCCATGCCATGGTGATTAAGGCAGTGAATTTGGCCTGCCCACCCCTGCCATCCCCAGTGGACACCCACCAATTCGTTATTTATATTCTGCCATTTTGCACTGCAATCCCTGGGGTATCCCACAAAAAGGCTCTCTATCCTTACAACACTCCTCAAGTGCCTTGCATCCATTTTGGCATTACATTAACCCACTATTCCTGTCCATCAGATTATTACTTTGTGATAAATTCCACACCCATATAACAGGACCCTCACCCATTACACAGTGGTTCCCCAAGAAGAGGAGGAAATGCTCTGATCACTCCCTATCCCTATCATTTGGTGCCCTCCTCAAACTAATCTTCTTCCTTCTGATCAGTATTGGTACTATTGAAATCAATCCTGGCCCCACTGAAAGTTTTTTATCCCCATCTGATCTAGTCTCCATAAATGGCCTAAGTTTCCTTCACTTCAATGCCTGCAGCCTCCTAAAAAAGTTCTCCTTAATACAGGCATGGGTTGCACATACCCTACCTGACTTCCTGGTTATCTCTGAAACTTGGCTCAGATCTACAACAAAGACAGTGATATAAACCTTCCCAATTACCAGCTCTTCAGATCAGACCGCCCTTCCAGGGGTGGTGGGTGGCCATCTACGCCAAGGAAACCATCTCGCATCCTGCCTCATCAATACATCCGAACCAAAGGAATTTGAATGCTTGTCAATTAAAATATCCCTTCCTAACATGTCTTCTTTAAATTGATTGGCTGCTATAGGCCTCCCTCTGCAGGCCTCAAACTCCTATCCCACCTAGGATCAATACTCAGTCTAGGCCCTGAAGATACCATCATCCTTGGTGATTTGAATTTAAATTGGTTATCTAATGCATCTGCACCTAGTAACCTTCTGTGACATCTATGGATTCACTCAATTAATCAAAGATCCAACAAGGATTAACCTAAAAATACTACCAACAGCTCACTCCTGGATATTATGATGGTAAACAAGCCTCACTTATATTCTCATGCTGGAGTGCTACAGTGATGTAAGTGATCATTGTCCTATAGCTGGCATAAGATCTACACTCAAGCCATCCAATCCTGCAAAATTTCTCCATAAAGGTCAAAAAGAATTTCAACATCTCAGGATATCTCTTGACTTGTGCAATACAACATATTGCCAAGATTTTTACCTTACAACCTCAGTTGAGACAGCTCTTCAGATCTTAAAGGACATTATCACTAATGCCCTCAATATACATGCACCAATCGCCAGTGTCAGAACTAAAGTAAAATCTTGTCATTGGTTCACTGCTGACCTTAAATCAGCTTTGTTAGCCAGAGACAAACTCTGGAAAAAGGCAAGAAAAACAAAGGATACTAGAGACTGGCTTCAATTCAGAAAAGCAAGAAACTCATGCACAAAACAAATAAGAAATGCCAAAGCTGCCTACTATAGAGCTGAATTGGATGCATCCTATACTAACCCATCCAGATTCTGGGGTACTATAAAGGAATTCTAGGCCAAAATTCTACCCCTGCCTTACCCTCCAAACTGCTACTAAGTGACATAGAAATCACTGACAAGCAAGAAATCTTAAATACCTTCAATGACCATTTCACCACAGCTGGCCTAGCATTTGACTCTTCACCTGCAAATCTCTTGAGATCATCATTAAACCTTCAATCCACTGTGGGACAAAAGGCTGCTTCAACATTGTCCTTCGAACCAATATCCTTAAAAGAAGTAGAAGACCTCCTATCCAATTTAGATACTTCTAAGAGTGTAGGTGCAGACTCCCTGGACCCCTACTTTCTTAAAGTAGCATTGAACGCCTTATCTGCCCCCCTCACTCACCTCTTCAATCTTTCCCTAGCTACTAGTTCCAGCCCCTCCATATGGAAAACAGCTCAAGTAGCTCCACTACTTAAATCAGGTGATCCCATGGACCTTAACAATTACAGGCCCATTTCCATCCTACCGGTACTATCCAAGATGCTTGAAAAATTAGTAAATTCACAGTTAAGGGCCTATCTGGACACCAACAACCTCCTAAATCCAGCACAATCTGGATTTAGATCAATACATAGCACTATCTCTGCCCTAGCCAAAGTCACTAACGATTGGCAGACTGCCTTGGATAAAAGAATAGTACCTGTCCTGTGTTCCTGGATTTGAGTAAAGCATTTGATACAGTGGATCATGAATCATTAATCTCCTCTCTTGCTCTGTAGGCCTTGATTCACTCTCACTCAATTGGTTTAGGTGCTATCTCTCTGGAAGGTTACAATTGGTAAAAATGAAAATTACCTATCTACCTCTAAACCACTGCTAAGAGGTGTACCATGAAGGCTCTATCCTAGGCCCCATCCTCTTTGCCATTTATATTAATAACATTGATGCCAACCTCTCTCAATCTAACATTCATCTGTTTGCTGATGATACTGTATTATGTCAGCAATCCCTCACCATCAAAAGCCTGTGAACTGTTACAGTCAGAATTCTCCATCCTACAACACAACCTATTGGAAACAAAATTACTTCTAAATGCTAAAAAAACAAAAGCTATGTTCTTTGCAACAAAGAATTGCTCTGCCACTACCCCATCATTCATCACCCCACAATTATCCACCTTATTTGGAGAAAAGCTGGAATTCGTGGATAAATTCAAATATCTTGGAGTCTGGATTGACAATAAGCTTGACTACTCTGTCCACACTGAAGAGCTATTAAAAAAGTTGAGACAAAGGCTTGGCCTATTTTACAGAATAAAACACTACCTTACCAGAGACTCCAAACAAAGATTAATCCAGTCATTCCTATCCCTTATTGACTAAGCTGACTTTCTCTACGGCCATTGCTCCTCTCCCTCTTAAATAAGCTGGACACCCTGTATCATAGAGCCATCAGATTTATTACAGACCTTCCCTCCAGCACCCATCATTGCTCTCTTTACATGGCAGTCAATTGGACATCCCTACAGCACAGAAGAAAAGGAATGCTGCAATCTGGATCTTTAAAGCTTTATCAGGCAAACTCCCTCCTATATCTCAGACTGTTTCACCGAATCACATCTAGGCCATACACCTTAAGGATCAATAAGCTCATTATGCTAAAGATTCCCAATACCTGCACCCGGTTTGGGAGGGCTTCTATCAGCTATTCCCTAGCATTTGTCTGGAACTCACTCCAAAATCTATGAATCTGAATACCCTCTTACCCTTATCATCCTTCAAAGATTATACACCGCCCTATTTCCAGAGTTGTGCAACTGCTTCCATAAGGCCTAGTCTCCCATCCAACCTACACCCTCCCTTCTGTAATCCACTATGTTTAGTTTCCCTTCTTCTACCCAGTCAGTTATCACATTTCATATAAAAGCCTACAAAAGCCCTATTATCTGATTATTATCCCTGCTATATCTATTATCCTCTTCATTTTTACAGGTTAAGTTATTTTACTGTGCCTTGTATAGCTGTAAATTTTGTATATATCTCTTATTTATTTGATTGTATTAATGTTATGCTATTCTCATGTCTTTGTAAAAAAACTTGTACCCTTATTTGTATGACCACTCAGGTCCATCTTGTAAATGAGCTACGCTCAATGATGTTCGCCTGAATAAATAAAGATTTTGATTGATTGATTGATTGATTGATTGATATAGGTTTTAGAAGAAATATTATGGGGGTGTGGCATTACTTTCATTACCTGCCTCACAGGTACTTACCCCATTGGGTAATATATATATACTGTATATATATATATATATATATATATATATAAAACTCTGTCCTTCTTTCACCCTTTCAGATGGTAAAATCTAAGAAGCGTATGTCCTGCAGTACGGCATTGCTGCCCCATACCCCAGGACCACTCTGCCCAGCCTGCCTACATGAAGAGAAACAGGCAGCAGGAGGCCAACCTTCCAGCACTGACTTGGACGGTCAAGAGCCTGGAGTTTCTGGCTGGATGAATCCAGGGGCTCTCCTTATTCATACTCAACAGGCAACGGTGGCTATGATGGAAAGTCAGCAAAATTTCATACTGAAGGTTATGGAAAAGCTGGAATCGCTGACCAAGACAAGGTCACTGACCCCTACCACCCCAGCCCAACTCCAGGCCCAAGCACCCTTCCCCAGCCAAATATCGATGAAGAACCTGTGGCATCCCTTCCAGGGGATGAGGATGCAGGTGGAGCACCTGATGACTGTAAGGATGTCGATTCAGGTGAGGAGGATATGGACACTGTACCTGATACACCTTCCTTAACTTCAAAGCTTTGTTCCTGCAAACTGAATCCGGGCCTAATGAGGGCCATTAAATCAACAATGGGGTTTGACATAGATACACCAATGCCTGAATCCAAGCTCAACCCCATGATCCAGCAGAACCAGAAGACCAAGGACATTTTCCCTAGCTGCCCTGCTATCGATGACATTTTCACGAAAGAATGGGAAGCCTCAGAGCCTGGACACATGTCAGAGAAGAGAAATCTTGACAGAATGTACCCAGTACAAGAGGACAAGGTCAAGTCGTGGTGTACTGCACCAATTATAGAGCTTCAAATCACAGCATTCAGCAAAAAGATGGTGCTGGCTTGTGGCACTATTTCACTTAAAGACCCCACTGACAGAAGAGATGCTGAAGAAGCTTTTTGAGTTTTCAGGCATGACAGCTAGGGCTGTGGTCACAGCGGTCTATTCCGCTAGGGCACAGATTTGCTGGTTGGAAGAACTGCTAGAGAAAGCAGACCCCAAGTCCAGGGAAGCAGAGTTTCTAGAATGTACACTCGACACAGCTAAATATCTGGGAGACATGGCACTTGACATGCTAAAGTTAGAAGCTAGATCTGCTGCTTTGACAAACAGAGCCAGACAAGCTCTATGGCTCAAACTCTGGGAAGCAGACAATGAGTCAAAGATGCTCCTACAGAACATGCCCCTGAAAGGGCATAACGTGTTTGGTGAATGCCTGAAAGATTTCCTGAAACAAAAAGAGGAGGGCAAGGACCTCATGAAAGATAAACAAAGAACCACTTATTTGCCTTCTGCTTGGTGCGGGTTTCAGGGGAACAACAGGTTCCAACAGAACAGAAGGCAGAATTATGCAAGTAATTCCTTTCGAGGGAGAGGCCCCAACATCAATAGTTTCAGGGGCTCCTCACAAGGTACATACTCAACACCCCGAGGTAGATACCCAAAGTTTGGAGGCAAAGGCAGAGGAGGAAAGTCAAAACAGTACTGACTATCCCACCATATTATCGCCAATCCCAACCCCACACCTGAACTACCTGCCTATGGGCAGAGACTAATGTCGTTCCATCAGCAATGACAAGAGACAACATCAGAGAGATGGGTCCTGGAGATTATTTACCAAGGTTATGCTATTGAATTTTCAAGCACACCCTCCAGGGACAGAGTGATATTGTCTCCCATTTCGAAAAAGAGGGCCACCGCCCACCAGGTACAGGAGATTATCCAAGACCTGTTACAAAACAATGCTATTCAACTGGTGCCAGCAGCTGAGGCTGGCACAGGGGTCTACTCCATTTTCTTCCTGGTTCCAAGGAAAAACAGAGACCTCAGACCTATCCTGGACCTAAAATTCCTGAACAGATTCATATCCACCCCATGGTTCAAAATGGAGCCCCTCCGGTGGACCCTAAAAAACATATGAGTGGGGGATTACCTCACATCCATAGATCTGAAGGATGCATACACCCACATTCCAATCAGACTGAGCCATCAGTGCCTTCTCTGATTCCACATACTGGATCAACACCTACAGTATCAGGCTCTACCGTTCGGCCTCACATTGGCACCCAGGGTGTTTACAGAAGTGTCCGTTGTCCTAGCAGCCCAATTACGGGAACAGGGAGTGGATATCATTCTGTACTTTGACAACTGGTTGATACGGGTGCTCAGCAGCACCCAGTCTTGGAGAGACACAGACTTAGTCCTGATGACTGTGTCCCAGAATGATTGGGTAGTCAGTCAGGAGAAGAGCTCCATATGTCCCTCCCAACACATAGAACACCTCGGTGCAGAAATAGACATGGCCGAGGGGTTGGCAAGACCTTTGGTAAAGCGGTCAACTCAGTGATGTCGATGGTGCAGACCCTAAGGTTCACAGCCGAGCCAATGCTGGGTCAAGTGGCACAGGTTCTAGGCTGCATGGCATCCTGCATAGACCTGGTACCTTGGGTGAGATGGAACATGCGCCCTCTACAATACTGCATAGTGCAGCAGGGCTCCCCTTCAGAAGACGACCTCAGCAAGGTGGCTCACTTGCCAAGGACAGTGAAAGACTCATTGAATTGGTGGGCACACCGCCCAAACCTGCAGAGAGGTTGCCCTCTGGAACTGTCTTATGAGGTGACAATGGAGACAGACACTAACCAGCCTGATCGGTTGGGGAGCATGCTTGTGCGATTCCACCGCACATGGCAAATGGACGTCAGCAGAGGCACGACTGTCCATCAACATTCTAGAGATGACAGCAGAGCAGTGTTCAACACTCTGAGAACATTCAGGCACAGCATCATTGGTCAGTCAGTGTTGGTGAAATACAACAACCAGGCCACAGTAGCTTGTAGAGCAAAACAAGGCAGAACTCGCAGCAGAGCCATGCTCAGAGAGGCTGCCATGGTGTTAAACTGGGCCCAGTCCAATCTTTCTCACCTCCACACTGTTCATCTGGTGGGAAAGTTGAATTTCAGAGGGTTCTGGCTAAGCAGACAGTGGGTGCATCCCTGGGAGTGGCAGCTGCACCCGGATCTGTTCGCCATGATACACAGGAGGTGGGGGCATATCCCAATGGACCTGATAGTCTCCAAGGTGAATGCACAGGTCAAGATGTACTTCTCCAGATACAGGGAGAAACAGGCATTGGCAATAGATGCCCTGTCACAAACATGGGGCCAGGAATGATCATATGTCTTCCCTCCAACTCCCCTGATACCACAGGTACTGGTGAAGATCAGACTGTCCAAACTATAGATCATTCTGATTGTGCCTTTTTGGCCACAGAGAGCGTGGTTTTCATCCGCAGTATACATGACCCTGGACAGGTGGACCCTCTTATATTGGAAGGACATGCTGTGCCAGGGACCAATGATCCACCCAGCCCCTCACACCCTGAAACTGTTGGCTTGGCTCCTGAGAGGCTGACACTGCTAACAGCTGGGTAACATGAGTCTGTCATCTCAACCATGCTACAATCCAGGAAGCCATGTACTACAGCCACGTATAACAGACAGTGGAACATCTTCACCAAGTGGTGCAAGTCCTCTCAACTCGACCCAATGTGGGCCGATATGTCTGTGATTCTGCTGTACTTACAGCAGGGGTTAGACAAAGGATTATCTCCTTCCTCCCTATGGGTACAACTGTCAGCCATAGGTGTGGCCATGGGGAGAGTCGGCCTCTCACAGCCTGGTGCTCACCCGGATGCCGTCAAGTTCCTTAGAGCTACACAGACTATTAGACCACCCATTCAGTCACCTGACTATGGTGCTCGATGCCCTAGGGAAGAGCCCATTCAAGTCCAGCCAGCAAATTCCACTCTACTGGTTAGGTCTAAAAACCTGCTTTCTGGTGGCAGTCTGCGCTGCCTGCAGGATTAGTGAGCTAGGAGCCCTGTTGTGCAAGGAGCCATACACTATATTTATGGCACAAGGGTCTTTATGAAAACAGTGCCGGCCTTTCTACCCAAAGTCATGTCCACATTCCATAAGGAGCAAACATTAGAATTACCAACATTCCACACACAATCACAACAGGGAGGGCCAAGTACCCATCATCCTCTGGACATAGGTAGTACCATTGCATAATACATTACATGAACACAGACAATCCGCAGGTCCGAGAGACTCTTCATAATAGCCCCAAGGCCAAAAACAAGGAATGGCTGCTTCCAAAACCACCATCGCTAGCTGGATAAAGAGGTCAATACAGGAGGCATACAAAACAAATGGTCTTACTCCTCTGGAGGGGATAAAAGCACATTCAGCAAGGACAATGGCCACTTCCTGGGCAGAAAGAGCCAGCGTAACCATGGAAGACATATGTAGAGTTGCGACCTGGACCTCTGTTCACACCTTCGCAAGACATTATAAACTGAGCCTCTATATAGACAAAGAACTGAATTTGCCACAAAAGTTATGTCCTCAGCGTGTCACAAAGAAATGTCCACCTGATCACCCTGGCCCACCCTGAGGGATGTTGCACTGCTTATTAGAAGTAACCCATGAGGTAATGTCTGGAGTGTCATGGATACAACATAACACAATGGGTGTTTACTCACCTGGTAAAGGTGGTTGTGTTAGTTGTATCCATGACACTCCACGACCCCACCCTTCAGGGCAACTATGGCACAGATCTTCACGCTGGACAACTACAGTGTCAACAGAATTATATGATTATAAGTATTACTAGTATTGTACTCTGAATACACTATTAATCATAGTCAGTGTCATGAGGAACTGAATTTAGAACTGTACCAACAGGAAATAAACTAAAGGTGGTGGTTAAACATTGGTCAAGTTTTCTTAATTTTATATATAGACAGATACGGAGTAGGGTGGGAGTCACGTAAATAGGGATTTGGCCTAAAGTATTTGCATTTCAGCTATGGAAGATTAGAACAGGAGAATGGGGACTCCTGGGACCTAGGTATGCTGTAAAATTTGATTTGTGTCACATGTGCATCACTAGCCTAACAGGTGGGTTGAGAACCCGTGAGGTAATATCTGGAGTGTCATAGAGACAACTAACACAATCACCTTTACCAGGTGACTACACACCCAGTCTCTATCATGTCATCCCGGTCCCTCCTCTCCTCCAGCAAGTACATACTGAGGTCCTTTAGTCTCTCCTAATATGTTTTCTGGTCTGAAGATGTCAGGAATGGAGCAATAAAACTTACTGAGTTTAGTGGAAGTGTAATATATGTTATGTCAAACACTAAACTGAATTTTCTTTAAATCAGTATTTTTAGAATCTGAGTAAAAAGATACAAATATGTTATGCCACTCCTCCTTCCTGCATCAGAATACCAAGGTCACTGTGCCATGAGATTTGTAAAGAAGATAGACTCACCTGAGCTTTTTCTATAATTCATTTGTAGATTTTACTTATCAGTTTTTCTCTGGATGTTAAGGTTACTTAATCCCTCAGTGTCATGATCAGCATCTCAGTCCTGATTTTTTTTTATTTTGTTGTAACCTGTAACAAGAAAACCATCCATCAAAGTCATTTGCTCCACTTCTGACACCCCACCTGACCCTCCCACACAGCACCCCCCCAAGCCCTTACTTTCCCATCAGTGGTCTGATTCCGTAATCCTCTCTGAACTGCAGACATTTCTTGACTCTTCAAAGCTGGACCATGAATTGAAGAAACAGGTATGCCATTAAATGTATTTGAATGGGGTTTTGAACATAGAAGCATAACTTGGGCATTTTTGCATAATTTTGGCCCAGACTTTCAACATGCCTTGTTTGGGACCCCACCTCATGAACAATGTCACTGTTGTTAGGTAAATACATCTCAAAAGATGATTCTGTGGTTTCATGCAAAATAACCCTTCAACCAGGAGTTGAAAATTTGCTCTGCCCCTGTTCATGAGGTAGGGTCATAAGAAGGCTATGCTGAAAATTTGGTGTAAAAATATTAAAACGCAACAAAATTATGAGCCTACATTGAATTTTGTGAATGCAGCCTCATAATTTTGAGAATTGTCAATATTTTGTCATCAGATTTACAACACACCCATATCTTTACAGCACCTCATGAATGTGGCAACTGTCATTTTTCACATCCTGGTCCAAATTTGTTTTACATCCCGAAAGGTGATTTCGCTGTCCCTGTGAGAAATCACCTTTTAGGCAGGAGCTAACAATTATCTCTGCCCTTGCTCATGAGGTGGGGTCATAAGAAGGCTATGTTGAAAATTTGATGTAAAAGTATTAAAAACAACAAAGTTATAAACCTACATTGAATTTTGTGAACACAGCCTCATAACTTTGGTCATTTTCAATATTTTTACCCCAAATTTACAACATAGCCACATCTTTCCGGTACCTCATGAATGTGGCAGCTGTCATTTTTCAAATTCTGGCCAAAATGTTTTTTTTACATCCCGAAAGGTGATTTCACTGTCCCTGCAAGAAATCACCTTTCAGGTAGGAACTGACATTTTTCCCTGCCCTTGTTCATGAGGTGGGGTCATAAGAAGGCTACATTGGAAATGTGCTTACTTATTTACTTACTTACTACTTGCCAGCAGAAACAGGCCACACGGTCTATCAAGTTGGCTTGAGTGTGCAGCTAGCACCACACTTTCTTCAGTTGCCCCTCCCCAATTAACCCCCCCACACAGATGAATGCCAACTAACCTTGAACCAGATTAAGCTGTTGGTGGTATTTTTGGTGAATAGGGGGAATTTGGCTAGGACACAGGGGAAATTCCCTTACTCTTGCACCAGGGGGTGCTGTCCTTCTGAATTATGGAGATGGCGGCATCCAGTGTGGGAGTGACTGTGGAAAAAGAAGGAGGCGTAGTCCTTGGCAAGGACATGCACCACGGACTGACAGAAGGGATGGCTGGAATGCACTCCGTGGGTGGCCAGCAATTCATCCCAAACCAGGAAACTACAGAAGCAACCAAACATTCGCAGACTGCAGAACATGACAATCAGACTCACAATATAACTCCTGGCATACTGGAGGACGTTCAGGCCAGAGAACAGTTTTCATAGCACCAACTGCAGGAGAAAAAGAAAGCACTTCTAAAACAAATGGAGAGCTTCGATCAACAGTACCAGCCCAGGCTGCTCAAACATTAATAGAGGAGGGGAAAAAAAAAGAAAAGAACATTCAAGAACTCACCAGAATCCCAGGCTAAAGTTTTTTTTTTCAAAGTGGGGAAGACTCCTAAAGTGGAATCATCAGAACAGGAAGACACTGGGATCATAGGGATTCACAGACCAAACCAGGAAGCTCGTGCTGGACTCCCGAGTTAGCTCTATGAAATGAAGGTTAGAGTCAGCAAGTAGATGGAAGTTGGTCAGCAAATTATGCACCAGAGGATCTTTTACATACAGCTCTTCCTGAGAACAGACCAACTATCACTGCACATGCCATGGAGGACCCAGAGCTGGACAGGAACACAACTAATGACCCCAAAAACTCAGGTACCATTTCTTATTCACCCAGGGGGTCCCAGTCTGATATTTTATTTGATGCCACACAAGGGGAATGGGGTCACAACCCAATTTGAGCCAGGAGGAGGGGGAAGGAATACCATAACAGGGTTCTAACCCAAAACAAAGGGCAACCTTTGCTGAATTATTTAAAAAACCTGTAGAGCTTGCAAAGAGAAGAAATGCAATACTCCTACACTACCTGGGTGGGGATGGAGCATTTACCAGACAGGTACTATGTTGGGTGCATATTACTAAAACAATCATTAGGATTTACCCCATGGAAGTATGTGCTCTGATCCATGCCCCAGGGGAACATACATTTGACATCAGTTTCAGAACCCCTGAAATCTTGGAACGTTTTTGGATCAAACACATGCAGGTTAAAATGAATCTTTTATGGACACCCTTTCAAGGCATCCTGCTGATGAAACAATCCTTTAGGATAATCACTATTTTATTTCAAAATGAAGGGGTAAATGTGTCAGATACTTTATATTGGTTGGACAGACATTGTGATATACAAGGAACGCCAGACCCTGTTCTTGATGGGGAAGTATTTTGGAATGGCGGGTGAAAAGTTAAAGTGAAATTGATTCAAACAGATACAGAGCTTCATCATTTACCCAATTGCTTCTGTATTGGGAGGGATAAGGGCTTTATTTTGCACCCAGGCTAGTAAAGAAAATGTTATAAATGTGAGTCAGCAAGACACATTAGTACACCCTGCAATATAATGCAGTGTAATCAGTGTTGGAAACTTGGTCATTCAGGATTTGAGTATGATTACAACCCCAAATGTAATTTGTGTGATGAAGGGGGACACTCCTTTGCAGAGTGTCCATGGGCAGCTCACAATACTGAGGAAGCAGATTATGGGATTCAGGATTATTATATTCATTGAGCGACAAGGATGGCCTCTGAGTCTGCAGGAGGGAGGGCCCCCCTGAGCCCACAACCACAGAGGAGACCACATGCATGTTGAACTTCAGCTGTACCCAAAGCCAGTAGTATCACATCCACAGAACAGGCCACACAACCAGAATACGCTACTATAGGCCCAGAATTTTCTGGGTCCACAAACTTGGGACACTGCAAAGTAGAAGTGACACCAAAAAAAATGGCTATGTCCCCTTCCCCACCACCCTTCCCTCATTCACCAGTTCCACAAACAGAACTTCAAACACATCCAAAAAAAGGAACTGTTTCCTCATGTTCAGTTTCTGATAACATCCCCTATGATATTCCTACAGACAATAGATACACCATCTTGTTGAAGGGTTTAGAGGAGGAGGACAATGACTCAGACATGGCATCAAAAACATCTTCACAGATGGAAGCTGGTACAGACACAGAAGCAACAATGGTAGTAGAAAGTAAAGTTAAAAAAAACGATGAATGAGGACAAGAATGAGGCTCAGAAAAAGCTCCAGGAAAACAGCCTCCACTACTTAAATTTCTTTCTCCACTGAAGAATAGTGCTATGAGTGAACGATTGCTAGTTTAAATACAAATAGCATTCATTCTCATGTGAAAATGCTTGCCACCTTTGATTTATTTTTCTCCCACAGGTTTGACATTGTTTTTTTTTCAGGACACAAGACTGTATGATCTAAGGGATTTTGACAGAGCATTGGAAGCATGGGTATGGGGACCAAGTTATTGATCTGGGGGAGTTGATCTTTGTTCTGGGCTGGGGATATGTTTTCAAGACCCCTCCATAACTATCTCACATTTGGTGGAGTTATCTCCTGGTAGGGTTTTACTCTATATGTTAGATTACAAGGAATATAATTTAATCTAATAAATATCTATGCACCACAAGTTAAAACAGAAAAAATTCCTTTACTAAAATTAATCCAACCTTACCTATTTACTAGCAGGAATGTATCATTTGGAGATTTTAACATTGTTAGATTACAAAAGGACAAGAGTTCCAAGTCAAACAAAATATATTGTGATACAAATTATTTGAAATTTTTATTGGACCAGACTGGATTACAGGACGTTTTAAAAACCATTTTTTCCCCAGCCCCACACACATTCTTGCAGGATAAAAGGTCATCTAGGATTGATTATTGGTTTTTATCCCCCCGCCCCAACTACAATGTAAAAATTTGGCTACCACTATGGTAGCTACATCTGATCACTCATTACTCAGTGTAGAAATTTCAAATTATAAAACTACTTCCAAAGGATCAGGCTTTTGGAAATTAAACCTTTCATTGTTAGACATACCAGAAATAAAAGGTTTTCAGTATACTATGGAAGCAAGGAAGTCAGTTTTCCATTTATATGACATGCCTCAAGAATGGTGGGAGGACACAAAACAAGAGTTTAAGAATTATTTTCAGATGGTGGGGAGAATACGAGGCCATTATAAAAACAACAGATACCAAGAACTAATACAAAAATGATTGCATTTTCAGAATCAGGCTGCGCTAGGTCTTATTGTGCGGCCAGCAGCCCTTCAAGAGGCAAAAACTGAGTTGGCCCAAACGCAGTATGACAGAATGTCCTTTTTGTTATAAGAACAGAAATTTGGGACTCATGGTACCCAGGCTCATATAAACCCTTTTGAGAGTTGTAAGACTTCAAGAAAAAAGAAAGAAATTAGGCAACTTAAGACTACAGGAAATAAAGTTGTTACCTCAAACAGAGATATTTTATTGGAAATTGAACATCACATCCATTCTCGTTTAATGGCAGACCTGATAGTTACAAATGCTAATGCTGAAGCTTAGCTCACACCAGGTAACCAAAAAAAAAAATCCCAGATTACTTTATTCCCTTCCTTTTGGCACCTGTTATGGCACAAGAAGTCAGACAGTGATACATCAGTCTCCAACACATAAGGCCCCGGGATAGGAAGGGTTACCTAGTGAACTTTATAGGCTTTTAGTTCCGATGTTGATCAATGAGCTCACCGAAGTCTTTAATGTCAGTCTACGACAATTACCACCCAGTATGTTACTTGGTTTGGTAATTTTATTATTTAAGAAAGGAGACAGGGAAAATTTAAATAATTGGAGACCAATCATGCTATTAAACAGTGATTACGGGATACTTACAAAACTTCTTAGTCTTAGAATTTCAGCATGTTTAGAAGACATTATACACCCTACACAGTTCTGTTCTGTACCTGGCAGAACAATTATAGATGGACTTATTCTAATAAGGGAAATACTGGAGAAAGGACTTTCAGAAGAAATTTTGGGCATCCTGATTAGCTTAGATCAAAATAAAGCCTTTGATCAAGTTACACATACATGTATGTGAGCATGTCTGGAAAAAATGGGATTTCCACTTCCATTTATTCAGTGGATACAAACATGCTATAAAAATGCAGTGGCTGCACCATATGTAAATGGTTGGGTGGGGAAATCTGGGGAGGTTACTAGTAGGGTCAGACAGGGCTGCTCTCTTAGCCCCTTACTTTATATTATTACTCTAGAACCTTTTTAACCAGACTCAATAGTGCAGATACAGTTTGAGGACTCATTATCAATAGTGATATTCCAGAAGTGAAATCAATCATATATGCTGACAATGTACTGTATGTCTTTTCTTGGCAGATTTCCCCTCATGTTCTGCAGTAGAAGCCATGATGGTACAAAACACTTTGGGTTCAGGTTCTTCCTTTAATCTTTCTAAAAGTAAAAGCATGATTATTGGTATGGTAGATATGGATCAGACACATGTTATGAAGATTTCACTCACCCAAGAGGTAGGCAAACTTTAAGAAATATATTTTGAAAAAAAGGTATGGACTTTTTTAATTGGGATCTTCTTTTGAAGGAAGCTCATGCAAAAGTTAAAACTTGGAACAGTTGGCATATGTCTAAGAAGAAATGGATTTATATGGTTAAAACCTTTGCACTTAATATGTTTCTGCATCTTTGTGTGGTTTTCCCTGCACCCAAACAATTGGACACAATATACAGCATTTTCTTTCATGCAATCTGGGGCAGCAGGTTCAACCCAATTAAATGAGACATTTTATATTTAGATATTAAATGTGGGAGGTTAAGAATGCTAAATCTAGTAGTTTTTTTTCTTTCGTGTGTTTGCAGACAGGAACCTGAAACCCATGCTAAAAGATAGGAATAAGAGCTGGAGTCCATGGTTACATGATATGGTTCAGCCATGGACCCAGACTTGGAGTATAAATAATGTTATCCCCCGGCAAAAATCTTTACTGGGGCTACCAGGCTACTTATATTCTTGGTTTAGCAAAGTGATATTGTGGGGTGTACAGAAACAATAAGTAAGTATTCTCTCTAGAAAGGCTTTATACTACACCATAATGGTACAACATTTTTTAGATCACCCAGAATTTGAAAGTGTTCTCCAACACAGATTCTACAAATTGGCTCTATGCTATACTCTCCAAGAATCCCAACCAGTATGTGGGATTCTGTGTGGCTTAGTGTTCTTAAAAAATCAATTGTAAAGGGAAATTTGAAACATAAAGAACTTAGTGAATGGTATTGTCCAAGATCAAATATGTGTAACAATACAGTAGAGACCATGGGTGGGATATTCAGAGCAGTTACGCCATGCACAATAGGGATGCAGCCATGCAAGACCGGAAATGCGCCATAGTGCAATATTCAGTGGGGGCGGCAGTGCAGCACAACATGCAATGCTCCACAGCGCAACAGAAATTAATGTATGCGCAACTGCAGGAGGTGGAACCAGGAATAATGTGCACAGTGTGATATTCATCAGTAGGGGACATGTGCAGCAGAGAAGCAAGCGGAAGTAGCGCGACAGCGGAAATGAGCCAAAATAAAAGAGAGCAAGAGAGAGGAGGACGAATGCGCCACAGAGGAGCCATAGCATGGGAGCGCGGAGACAGAGTAGCAGGGAGGCAAGACAGGAAACAAGAAGCAGGTGTGGCCAGGAGGTGGACAGGGCCCACCGGAGGTGTGTGTGAGTGACAGAAGGAGTGTGTGTGTGTGTGTGTGTGCCTGTGTGTGTGTGCGCGAGAGGGCCTGAGCGTGCCACAGAGGACAGAGGGCAGTGGCAAGAGGCAGGGCACACAGAGGTGAACAGCCAGAGGTGTACCCGGTGCATGGGGCAGCACCAGCAACACAGCCGCACGGGGGAACACCAGCCAAGGACATGGCCAGTGCCACCTTCCAGATGGAGGTGGTAATGAGGGGTGTGAGAAGGGAGGCAGCAGGGAGGCGCGGCCGTGGAAGGGTCCATCAGCGGTACGCCCAGAACAGGCTGTACCGAGCCCGCACCACTTTTGAACAGTACAGTGACACTGAGATTGTGTGCCGGTACCGCCTGAACCGGGTGATTCTGAGGCAGTTCTGTGAGCCGTGCAGTGATGAGATGCAGGCACCCACATGTCGGAGCCAAGCGCTGTCTGTGGAGACTAAGGTCACAGCTGTCATGTGTCTGCTAGCCACGGGCACCTTCCAGAGACCAACAGGGGACATGACAGGCATAACCCAGTCAGCCGCGTCATGCCTACTCACACAATTCCTCAGAGCACTACTGCCATGAGCTGCGGAGTACATCCATTTCCCCAGCACATGGGCAGAGTGCACAGCACACATACAGGAGTTTCACAGGGTAGCACGGTTGCCTGGCATGCTCAGGGCCATAGACTGCACCCATGTAGGCAAACACATGTCACCGGGCCTGGAGGGGGCAGCCTACATCATCCGCAAAAGCTACCCGAGTGTCAACTGCCAGGTGGTGTGCAATGCCAGAGGGAGCATAATCAATGTCTGTGCCATGCACCCTGGAGGAGCACACGATGCCTTCATCTGGTACCAGTCCACACTGTGCCATAGATTTGAGAGTGGGGATATCCCCACTGGCCATCTGGTAGGTGAGTATGCATAGCATGCTGGGCGATAGGTGCAGATGTGGGGGGGTGTGGGGCATTGGCAGGGGTGCCATGGGAAATGGCCATGATGGCCCATGGCACAGTATCACAGACCACCATGCTAATGACTCCCCTCTACACAGAGGTGACAGTGGTTTCCCGCTACAGCCCTGGCTGCTCACACCATACCAGTGCCCCACGACCCCAGTGCAGCAACGGTACAATAAGGCACACGCCACAACATGGAATGTCATCGAGTGGGTGTTCGGGCTGCTGAAGGCATGGTTCCACTGCCTGCACACATCAGGCGGTGCTCTACAGTACAGCCCCTCAAAGGCCTGCAGGCTATTCCTGGCCTTCTGTATCCTGCACAACATAGCCACCGACTGTGGGATAGCCGTTGAGGTCGAGGAGGGGGACAATGGTGGGGACGAAGAGGACACTGGTCCAGCTGGTGTTGGGCAGCCACCCCCTGGGTGAAGGGACCCCTGACTGGCCCGGTTGGCACAGCAGCACTAGGACACCATCGCAGAGGAGCACTTTGGACAACACAGGTAGGTCAACAGGGCCACATGCAACCACCAAGGGCAAGGGCACAGCCCACAGACAGGCAGGGGGTGGACACCAGGGGAGGACAGCATCAGGGGCATGGGAATGGGTGGGGAACCACACACAAAGGCAGGGACAGGCAGGGCTGCACACGATGTGCACACACATGCACACACACCACAACCCATGTCCACAGGGCAACTGGCACGCCCACCCCAACAGGCACCCCCACACCCACACAGAATCACACACAACCATGCCCAGTGGCTGGCACTGTGTGTGCCTCAGATGCTGAGCACCATTGCACAGTGGCAGACAGTGATGCACAGGCAGCATCATGCACATGCCACAGTGGCCAGCAACTGGGAGGAAGTGCACAGGGACCATGTGTGCATGCAGGGCTGGGCACCTCAGCCATGCAACGCACAAAGAACACCACAGTGCACACTGGGCAGCTGCAGACAGTGGCCGTGGAGGGGTACGGGTCAGTCATGCAGCACAGTACCACGGCCACCATGGATGTGTGGGTGGCCCCGCCGAGACCTGTCAGCCATGCCAGGCTGGTCAGTGGCCTCATGGGGTAGCACGAAGGGCCCCCAGGGGTGACGCTGCATTAACGCGACTGTGTCCGCACATAGGTCTGCAGGTCACCAAACATGCCCGCACCAGGAGTGCTAGGTATGCCCACAGCCGAATCTGGCATTGACATAGCAGGTGTCGCACAACGCCGGGAACGGGGGGTGGACATAGCACTCTGCCGGGTGTACGGCAGCTGGGCACACAACTGGTTGGCCAGTGTAGCCACGACAGTCGCAATTGCAGTGGTCTGCCTGTCAATGGCAGTGATCACATCCACCTGCTGCTGAGTCAACTCTGCCAGGAGCAGGGCATGGTCCCTGCTGCGCTGTTCCTCTGCCTGGCACAGCGCCACACAGATTGCATCCACTGCCACCATGAGCCACATCTGCTGATCCACTGAGGCCTGGAGAAGATGGCTGTGGTCGTCCAAGGGGTCATCTGCATGTCCAGCATGCTGTCCCCCATGGTGTTCCTGGCCCTGCTGCACAGCGCCCCTCGATGGTGGGCACCACACAGCACTGCCATTCTGGGGTACGTCTACACGTGGTGATCTGCCACCACCCCCCACCTCTGTCCCCACGTTGACAATGGCCATCTGCTGCCGCTGCCCCTCTGGCTGCTGATCACCAGGCAACACTGGTGCGGCTGCAGCGGCAACAACAGCTCCGCCACCCTGGCCGCATGCTAGTGCTGCCCCACTGGAGCATGCAGACACAGCCTGGAAATGGGCTCTTCTGCAGGTAGCCACACCAGCACTACCTGTGGGACCATCCTGTGTCCCACATACATCACTGTCTGGTACGAGCGTCACGTCATCATCAGTGCTGGAGCTGGCCCTGGTCCATGTCTCAGCACACTGGACACCGAGGGTGGTGTCACGCTTGGACACAGCCAGAGCCATGTCTACACCCACACGACCGGCATCAGTCTGAACAGACATGCAGGGCTGCAGACGGTCAGTCCCTCAGACACCTGTGGAGGTGGATGGGTGCTCCACCATGTCCAGGGCCTCCCCCTTGGCGGACACACCCATCACCGCTGCCCCATGCAGACACTCAGGGGCTGTAAAGGAACACAGTACCGTTAGTGGTTCTGCCTGGCCCTGGGGCCTGCCCCCCTCCACCCACACACTGCCTACGCTGGACCTACCATGTAGTGATGGGCTGCTGCCCATCTGGAAGCCACCACCAGGAACACCCTCAACGGCACTATGCTACATACTGCTGGCCACCTGCTCCTCCCGTGGCATCAGGTGGGATATACTCTGCTGGCCCCCACCAGTGGCAGCACGTGCCACCATGATGTTGGTCATCTTATCTTTTATCCGCCTCCTGTCCATGCCAACCTTCTTCTTGCACTCCTGCACAGACCACTGGTGGCTGCCCTGCTGGTTATCGGCACGTGTCACCTCACCCCACTCTGCTGCACGGGTCTATGGTGTTCCCCTCTGTCCACTAAGTAGCAGCTCCCTGTCGAGGTATGCCTTGAACAGGGCATCAGATTCTTCCTTTGGTAAAGTTGGGCCTCCTCCGTTGCACCCTTCCCTGCTCCTCTTCATCCTCTCACTTGGTCATGCTCATGCCTGGGGTGTTACCTTGGGCTGTGCAGTCCCATACAGCCCTCCCAGACCACTGTCCCCATGTCCCAACAGCATGCCACCTACCTCAAAGGACTGCAATACCAATCCATGGCCCATGCAGCCTCAGGTTGCATTTTTATAGTGCAATGCATGCAATGAGGGCAGGCGCAACTGTAATGGGATGAAAATGCAGTGGATGCGCCGTGGAATGGCTCATGAGCTGATTTGCATATCCTGGCTGAATATCACGTTGTTGCACCTTGCACAAAGGTGTTGAGTGTGCTCAGGCTATGACGCACCACTGTGACGTGCGCAATTAGCACCGCACCACGCATGCCCGCGGTGCTGACACCGATGCTAGCGGCGCTGCTGATGCACTGTGCATGGGAGGCAGTACAGAGCATGGCCACTACTGTGTCTGTGGCGCATGTGCGCTATGTGCCCAGAGGGGCACTCATGCCATGGTGCACCATGGGCGCCATGGCACCACAGCGCGGTAGGCCACTGCATGGTGACACACACATGCACCCTACCGCGCCACACACAGGGCTTCCCAATAGCGCTGTGGTTCTCCTAGTGCAGACAGACCCTTGACCCTATGGCTGACCTTTGTCCTCTAGGCACCATGCGTATGCATGGCTGCCCCCATTGCGCAGTGTGGTGGCAGCGCAATTGTGACTGGCAGTGCAGTATTGTGCTGCCTCCACACGTGGGGCACATGCGCTACAGGGCACCATTTTGTGCTCACCAGTGACAGCACCATGTCGCACACCAGAGCATCAGTGTGGACAGCGGTGGAACTGGCTAACCTGGTGGCATTAGTGAAGCCCCATGCAGGTACCCCTTCTGAGGCCATGGACATCAGTGTGGCAGGAGGTGGCAGAGGACATTGAGGAGGCCACGGGGAGCAGCAGGACTGCTGAGCAGTGTCACCACCACTATGAGGATCTCCAGTGGTGGGACCCCAACCACCTAGGGTGACTGCAGGCATGTGCCCGGTGGGGCGCCGTGCCATGTCCAGGTAGGTGCTCCTTCACAACACTAGTAGTATCCATCTGTCCTGGTATCACGATGGTTGGCAGGCAATGCCATGGAGGGGCCTGTACCTGTGTTGCCAGTGTTAAGGGTGCTTCTTGTACACCCTGCACCACCAGGTCATGGCTGGGCTGTGCAGGCATGCACACAGCAATGGGGAGCTATGTTTCTTATGTTTACTGATGGTACTCTCTCCATGTTTGCACTCTAGGCCTGGAGGATCACCGTAGGGCCTGGTTGGCCCAGGAACAAGGATGGCAGGCTGGCACTAGAGGTGTGGCCTTGCAGGCAGGGCACAGTGGTGGTGCCATGGGTCAGCAGCTCCTTGCTGACCTGGATGCAGGTGATTGCCGTGTTTCCCCTTACATCTGTGCATGGTGGGTTGCAGGGGTGGAGGTGGGGCATGGCCCCCTGCACATGGGCCCTACTGTCATGCACATCCCACGGTGCCCTCTGCACCATCCTGTGCATCTGCACATGTGGGTGGGTGTCGCAGGTGGGCTGTGCGTGCACTGGACACCTGGCTGTGCCACTGCCATCACACAGTATAGCCATGACGCTGTATGGCCACAATGGTGCCATGCACTGCACGGCACCATCGTGGCCATGACGCTGTATGGCCACGATGGTGCCGTGCAGTGCATGGGCAGTGGGGGTGTGCAGTGGTTTGCATGGCTTTGGGTGCCTGGTAAGGTGGGTCATGTGGGTGCACCCACTGTGGGTGGTCGCATGCCACCACAGGGGTGCAGGCCACAGCTGTATGCCATGCACATTGGATGGGCTGCGGTGGTCTGTCCAGTCACATGTACTGACTCTGCTCCCTTGTCATAGGTGGACAACGCTGGACGACCCTGGAACATCATGTACAGGAGATCCTGCAGGTCACCCGAGCCACACTGGAGCTGCTGCAGGGTATGGAGAGGAGTGAATGGCGGTGGCACAGATGGTGCCACAGGGAGCGCAGGGATGAGAGGGGCTGCCAGTAGGGCCTGCAGCACCCATGCTGTTCCTTTCCCTCCCTGAACTGTACCTCATACCCCTTTGTCCCCCTCCTAGCTATTCCCTTTGCCCCCTGCCCATCCCCCCACAGGTTGTAGCCTTGTACTTCCCCTCCCCCACTTTGTATATACCAATGTAAATAGTTCCTGTTGATTATGTTGCCTGTTCCAATATAGCTGCTTTTCATACTACAACTGTGTTGGTCTCTGATTTGCAGTGGGTGCCTGGTGCCTTGCTGCAGTGGTGTGTATGGCGACTGAGGGGTGGTGCCGGCCTGGCCATGGGTGTGTCTGCCAGGGGTCCTCCACTGGTGTGGGTGGGGGTCATGGTCACTGTCTGTGGTATGTGTGTTGTGCCCTGTGCACTGTTTGCCTGTGTGCAGCAGTCTCTGGTACATGTGCAATGTCCCAGTCACCCCTGGCAGTGTGTGCCTGGCCCGTGTGGCTGTGCCCCTTGTGTGTCTGTGGTATGCACTGTCATGCCGACCCCACCACCGCATGCATAGCTGATTGCGTGACATTGGTGGCAGTCCATGCCAGCCACCCTCTGGGCACGGCACCCTGGCAGCTGGAATCCTGACTTCTGGTCTATTCCACGTCTGCTTCTGGTGACACTGTGGGCGGTGCTGTTGTTGTCATCCCCCTCCATGCTGTCTATGGTGTCTGGGGTGGTGCCTGTGGTCTGGTGTCTGTCACATGGGCTCCAGCTGCATGCTGGCAGAGGACTGGTTCATGGTGTGCACACCACATGGCTGGCTCACCAGCGCCATGGTGGTGTGCAGGCTGTGGGTACACAGCAGCATTGGACTCAAGACAGCAGCATCTGTTGCCCCACTATGTGTGGCTATTTGACGGGGTACCCTTAGGACCAGGTGGGGGGTTTGTTTGTGCCCTGTGTTGCCTCCTGTGTGGTGCATGCCTCCATGTGCCACAGTGGGCTGCTGTGCTGTCTGAAGGGGCCAGTGCTGGGACAGGGTGTGTGCATGGGTGGGTGTGTGGGGTGCTGTCCTGCTGGTGGTGGCATCCAGGGCGGGCCTTGTCACATGCGGGGTCCCTCGGGTACTGCTGCCAGGTCACCCTCCTTGCTGTGCCACTGTGGGGGGCATCCAGGGGGGCCTTGTGTATTCTGTGGTGGCGTCAGTGGCTGGTGTCACCTGTTGTGGGGGGGTCACGTTGGGGCCGTTGTGCATGGTGCCATGGGGCACCGGGTTGCATTGTCACGGTGGTGGTGGTGGTGGTGGCATACCTTCGGTGCCATGCACTGTTTGGTCGTACTTCTGGGCTGGGTATCTCGGGATCACTGTTCAGGGGGTTGTCAGCACTGGTGTGGTGCTGTGGCACTGAAGGGTCCTGGCCCTCCTTGTGTTGCGGTCACTGTTTACCAGGGGACAGTGCTGGGGCACCTTGCCCTGCGGGTGTGGACTGCTGGCCCACGTCTGCTGTTGGATCGGTGCTGGGGTACATGGGCTGGTGGTCCGTTCAGCTCACCTCTGGTTGTGCAGCTCATGGGGGTCCTTGCCCTGCGGGGGGGTTGGTCTGTCTGGCCTGCTGCATGCTCCTCCATCATGGCGCATCCATGACTAGTGCACTCCTGCTTCCTGTCCTTGTCCCTGTGCATCCCTGGGTGTGCTACTGCGCATCGGTCCTGCTCCACTGCACATCCCTAGTTGCGCCATGGTGCATCGGGTGCAAAATTTAGCTGTGTTGCCAGGCAGACCTTGACCTGCACTTGGTTTGAATATCGTGCCCATCGTGCAATGGCTCACTGCTCTTACGCCTGCTCCGGCTATTGCGCATCTTTTTGGCGCAGTCTGAATATCCCACCCCATACTGTAAATCATTTATTTTTTGAGTGTCCATATATCATTCAATTTTGGGTATATGTTTTTTCCCAATGGAAAAATACCCCATTGACACTCCTTACGGAATAAATTTTATACTGGGGAATTTTGCCACAGGCTTGGAAAAATTATTATGATGGAACCATACATGTAATTTTGGGGTGTTTAAAATATTACATTCAGCAGGTTAGATACACATGGTCTCTACAATAACATTTTATTTCACCTGAACAGTTGTTCTGGAAATTACACACAGCTATACAGCACATTAAGAACAAGCATTTGTCAATGCCGAATGTTTGCTTGCTGGCATTGGCATTGGTAGTGCAGAAGTTACAGAGCTGCATAACAGGAATGGCAGTGAAGTATTAAACTGAAGCCAACCCCACCACCACCCTGCAGAGACTGACAGGCATTGGGGTGTGCCTTTGGGTCATCAGGCATAACAGCCACGCCATTTCACCACACCCTACCCTGCAGACACTGACAAGTGTCACGGTGTGCCTTGGGGTCTTTGGCCCTTATGCGCACCCCATTCCATCATGAAATATGTTGAGATGGGTGTGGTATAGGAGAATGGGGTGAACTTTGGGGCCGAAGAGTCCAAGGCATACCTCGATGCCTCTTACTGGCTGCAGGGTGTGGAATGGTATGAGCATTACAGACAAGAATCCCAAGTCACACCCCTGATGCCTGTCATTCTCTACAGGGTGGGGCGTTATGGTTGGAAACCCTAATAGCTCAGGCATTCGTTGGTATTTTCACTCCAAATTTTCAACATGTTTTTTTTGAGACCCCCACCTCATGAACAGTGGCAATATCAGTTTGTTAGTCGAAAGCTGCTTATGCACAGTGACTACGGCATTTAGCACCACAGGTGCAGAAACACATTCCGAACAGGATGTGAAAAATGACAGCCATACTGTTCATGGGAAGGTGGAAAAAATGGCAATGTTGCAAATCTGCAGTAAAAATATTAAAAAAACTGGTGAAGTCACGAGCGTACATAGAAACTGTGCAACGCACACCCGTAATGTAATTAGTGTGGGAATTTTTTACAGCAGATTGTCAACTCAGGCAGTTTGGGACCTCCGATCATGAACAGAGTCACTGTGATTTTCTTTATCTGTCCCGAACAATGATTTCCCACAGCGACCACGCATCTCTGCTCTGAAAGTGTGAAAACACATTTCGGCCATGTTGTGAAAAATGACAGCTGTACTGTTCATAAGGAAGTGTGGAAAACTGCAAATGGTGAAAATCTGGACTGAAAATATTACAAAGTCATGAACTTACGAGGGTGCATGGAAACTGTGCATTGCTGACTCGTAACACAGTCATTTTATGGACTTTTGTCACCAAATTTTCAACATAGCCATTTTAAGACCTCTGCTCATGAACAGTGTAACTGTGATTTTCTTAATCTGTCCCAAACATTGCTTTCGCACACCGACTGCACCATTGTGCGCTACATGTGCAGGAACACATTTTGGGTGACATGTGAAAAATGGCAGCTGTACTGTTCATAAGGAAGTGTAATAAAATGGCAATGTGGAAAATCTGGAGTGAAAATATAGAAAATTCGCAAGCTTACGAGCGAGCGTAGGAACTGCGCAACGCACGCTCGTAAAACAGTCATTTTTAGGAATTTTTTCACCAAATTTTCAACATAGCCATTTCAAGACCTCTGCTCATGAACAGTGTCACTGTGATTTTCTTAATGTGTCCCATACATTGATTTCGCACACCGACTACGCCATTGTGCGCTACATGGGCAGAAACACGTTTTAGGCAAGATGTGAAAAATAACAGCTGTACTGCTCATAAGGAGGTGTGGTAAAATGGCAATGTTGAAAATCTGGAGTGAAAATATTGAAAATTTTTGAACTTACAAGCGTGCGTAGGAACTGTGCAATGCACGCTTGTAAAACAGTCATTTTTAGGAATTTTTCCACCAAAGTTTCAAAATAGGCTTTTGAGAGCCCACCTTATAAACAGTGGCAGTGTCACTACTCATTACTCAGTCCCAAAGGTGATTTCTGCAGTGACTGCAAAATCACCCTTCGGGCCCAACACCATGACAGTGCAATAATTCATGAGGAGGGGTCCCAAAACCCCATGTTGAAAATGTGGGCCCAAAATTCCCAAAATGCCTGAGATATGCAAAAAGTTGAAAAACCCTATCTATCCCATTATACAGCTTACCAGCATTTCCTCAGTTCGCGGTTGGCTTGAAAGTGCAGGCGTGTTCGGTCCACGAAGATCGTCAGCGCCCGGAGTCGGAGGTAAGTATGGGGGTGAGGGTGTGGGGAGGCAGAGGTGCGCAGTGGGTGGGCGCTGGTGGGGGCAGACACAGCGAGGGACCGTTTTGATTTTCAGGTTGTTTTTAATGAGTGCGGCGCACGGGGCGTTTGCCACGCTGGGATGGGCTCCCAGTGTGGCAGAAGGACAGCTGGTTGAGGGGCATGGAGCCGACGAGGGATTTGGCACCCCATCAGCCATAACATCTGTTGCCATGCTGGGATGGGCTCCAGCATGGCACCCTGTACTGGGGGAACAGTGGAGCCAACGGGGATTGGGCATCCCCGTCGGCTATACGAGTGTAGCCACGCTGGGGTGGGCACCCAGCGTGGCACATGGAACTGTGTTTCGGGGTGGGCGCAGCACAGCTGACGAGGGATTGGGAACCCCCATCAGCTATACAGTGTGTGCGTGGGGGGGGCCAGCACACAGCATATATGTGTGTGTGTGTGTGTGTGTGTAGGGGGAGCACGCATGAGCAGGCGATATCTTATCGCTGCTTACTGGAGCGTAGCTCCCCCTTTAAACTGTACTCCACTGCATTTTGGAACTGTCATAGACAGCTCCAGCAGGCATTGGAGAACTGCTGCCGCGCCTACAAACACACTGACTGAATTGGAAGAGGGCTGACACACCTCCGAAAACTCGGATGATGGCACTATGTTTCTTGCACATGCGTGCAAGCAAACATAAAAAGGAACAAATAGCATTACCCCAAGAAGTATATAACAAATATTAAAAACATATGAATTGGCTGGATACTGGCTAAGTCACAAATATGGATAAAAGTGGAAGCTACAAACAGGTTTTTATCATTAGATATAGAGATAGAGGAGGTGGGATGAATTTCCATAGAGAAGACATAGCCTTCTATGTTCAGGTGTGCTCTGTAGAATGTACGCATTTATACTAAAATTTTATTTGCAGTTTTTGCTTTCTGTTATTTTTTTTGGAACTGTATTATGTTTTGTTTTTTTTTGAAGTATGAATAAAAAATTCCCCCACTCTTATAGTGTTGGGGGGGTCTGTTTTCCATGCTTCTTGATCAAACTTTGGGCTCATGTATGATGAAATATTTATTTATGTTCCCCCTTTCTTTTCTTATGATTTAGTGTGAAGTAACAACGATGTGGATATATTTTTCTTTTAAGTTCTAGCATATAGGGTGTCTACTTGTAATACTTATTTTTTTATTTTTCTTTGCTTTAATATGATTTTGTGTGTGATATAACACTGTTTGACAATATTTACTTTGAAGTTTTAATAAAAAATTCCCCTACTCTTTTCAATACGTGCCATGGGATCTTTAACATCCATCTGAACTACCACCAGAACAGGCAGATGGGACCTCAGTTTAACGTCTCATCTGAAAGACGGCACCTCAGAAGTGCAGCACCCCCCTCACGCTGCACTACAGTATCAGTACTGGGATATTAACTGAATTGCACTTACCTGATCACTGAAGCCATCTGCATTCTGATCCTGCCTTCTGTAGTCCGATCGCCATTTTGGGTTCCCACATTTCATTGCTCTGTGTCTCCAAGCTCTCCTCAGCCACGCAGTCCAGAAATATGGTTCTTCCTGCCTCTTCAGCACCTTCATCCAAAGCATATGACCTGCAAGAGAGCAGGACAATGTCTTCTCAGTTACTATCCAAACCTATAGAACTAAAAGCTCAGAACCTTTGTATGGGTGAAGACATTGTTTTCCTTTTCCAGCATTTAACCCAAACTGAGCAACAAATTGACTTGCATGACCTTGCCTCAAAGCAGAAGGTGGCCCACCTCCATGAACAAGACCGCACCATCAAACAACTGTAGGAGTGGCTGAAGGATGTTGAAAATTAGGGTTACAACAAAAATCTGCATGTAATTGGCTTTCTGGTGGGATGGAAGGTAAGGACACAAACACCGTTCTACAGAATGTTCTCCCGGTAATGCTCCACTATCAGTGTCCTTCCCCCCCTGGAGCTGGAACACTCTCATCACTTCCTAGCCCCATCACCTAAGCCTGGAGAATACTTCTGCCCCATCCTGGTCAAGTTTCTCTGATATCCAGTAAAGGAACAGATGATGCAGCTGGCCAGAGAAAGGAGTCCTCTGATGTGGCAGGGCACAGAATTAAACTTTACCTCAACTTTTCTCTGGCTCTGACCAAATATTGTAGGGTCTATACCCATGCCAAACATGCTCCAATGTGTCTCAAAGTGCCATATAGTCTCCACTATCTGGTGACCATCCGCATCACCAGAAATGAGGTACAGCAGGTGGAGAATTTCATCTGATGTTCTTGCCCAAAGGCCCAGCTGCCCGACCCCATGCAGCCTGACAATCCAGAGGACATGAACACAGTCCCAGCCCTATACACACACAACTCTGGCTCCCAAGCGGGCCCTCCACCACAATATGAGAAACCCCCAGAAGGTGACCTGTGCATACCCATTAACCGAAAAAAAACTGTAGCACCACCAAGAAGACCAAGAACCAAGAATGTACCTCCTTTCCTGCTCCTAAGCTTTGGAGCTGTAGACAAAGCAAAGACAATGAGACCTCATTTGAAAGTTCTGAGGGCAAGACCACCAGGAGCTGCTAATGCTCCCCTCTGCAACCTCCAGCCTATGGAACCTCACAATCTAAAATCACAAAGGAACAAAGGTGCTGCTACTTTCAAATTTCCTGCTCCATCTGGCCACAATCCAAACTCATGTGGTCCTGCTTAACATGCTACCCACCTCTGAAAAGACTCACCTCCAATCCTACACTGCCACCTCTGCTGCTTCTCCAGGTGCTTCACTACCAGACCAGGACTGAAAAGAACTGAACTGTTTTAATCCTGTATCCCTCCCTACTGCTTTGTTCTTCCAAATGGTGCAATCAGGACCCTGTAGCAATTAAGTTCTGCATCCTGTCCTAGGAATTAAAGCAGCCATGACACCTGTTGAACAATACTGCATATCCTTTTTTGCATTTACTTTGCAAATAACTGCAAGGCCCCTTTAATATTGCTTTAACTGTTTGTTTGTTTTCTTTTGTCTTACAGGTCATGACTCTACCTTATATATGTGATGTTTCATGAGTTTACTGCTCACAGTGCTTTTTCTGCTTGCACTGATGATAAGACAAAAGAGGGGGTGGGAGTTGCTTTCTGATCGGACCCTGTCTCAAAGATTTTGGCTTGGCTCCCTCTGGGTGTGAGCTGTCTGACGCTGTGGTGGCTCCTTCAGTCTGTTCTGCCTGATTAATAAGGGTTTATTGACTCCATCACAAGGTAGTCATGCCTTCCAATCCTAATCTCTCTAGTGTAAATGCTCCTTAGAGCTTGCTATGTGCCACATTTGTTAGGCCCTCTACAGGCCATTTGGCTGCCATTACCTCCCTACTCTGGTAGCTCCTCAGAAGGTGTTAGGTCTTCCCATCTACTCTACTGTCAATCAACAGGCAATAATGGGACTACCTTTCTTCCTATATTTCGTGACTGAGTGCAATTATCATTACTCAGCACTCCAAATTATCTCCAAGTTTTTAGTTACTTATTGTTATTGGGATTGTATTGAGGGGAGAGAAGGAGGGAACCATGCCTCAAACCTTATCCAGCCATTTGGGATGCTGAGTAAGGCCACCCACAGCATACAGTATGTACCAGCGGTTCTAGAACGGGGCTGGAGACATTTTGGTAACTCATGTTGTCTGTATTGCTGCAGTTCATTATGATGTATATAGTTATTGTTTTCCCATCGAGAACTGTTTAGCCTGTTCTGTTTATATTATAAATTTACAGCATACTTGCTCACTGTGAGACAGCCATGGATACAGTCTGGTATTTGCAGTCCTTTTTACCCTGTATGCCTTTAGGAGGTTACCGCTCTCTGCCAAGGTACACATCCTACATGGACCACCACCCCGCCACTACAGCCCTTGGGCATTACTCCCTATCTTCCCCCCTCATCATTGACCTATCTTAATTTCATCAAATGGAATGTGAAGGGTCAACTCCCCTATAAAATGCAAGTGCTGGCCCATTTAAAGAAGTTCCACACTACAGATGCCGTGCAAGAAACCAAGCTGTCCTCCACCAAAGCTGGCAAATTGAATGGATGGGCCTAGAAATTCACAACTCCCAAACCTCTGCTAAATGAGAGCTTTCAATATTAATCCATAAATCCCTGAAGTGACAATGCACTGCCTCTATTACACATACAGAGGGTAGATGGATAATAGCCCTGATGTCAGCTCCAGAGAGTCCCCTGTTGCTACTAAACCTGTATGCCCCAACCAGGATGACCCACTTTTCTTCTCTCACCTTAGAGAGGAGCTCACAAAATGTAACTCCCTCTCAGCCCTCATTATATCTGGGGGAGACATTAACCTTACCCTGGACCCTTTCTTTGACCGCTCTTCCACCAACCTTGACTCTTACCTCAGAACCCAGGCTGCACTAAAGGACCTGCTCTATGAGCACTCCCTAACAGATATTTGGCACTTATGCACCCTCACACCAGGGCTTACTCCTTCTACTCCCTGGTATATCGTTCTCTGACCAGAATAGACAACTGGCTCACCTCCACATATGTTACCAAAATCACTGTTGATGTCCGTATCCATCCTTTGGTCATTTCAGACCATGCTCCAGTATTGTTAACACTGCTGTGGGATCCTCCATACTCCAAATCATCCTCATAGAAACTTGACCTCCTTCTTCTTAAAGATCCCAAGGTCAACCCATGGGTTACAAATGTAATTAAGGACTTTCTATCCTGCATCAACAATGGGGCAGTAAATGACCACAGCCTATCAAATACCCTCAAAGCCTTCCTTAGTGGGCACATCATTGAGTATGCCTTACACCAGCAGAAAACCAGAGAGGTAGAGGCCCAAAATCTAGAGAAGCACCTTAAAACCCTTGAGGACAATTACAGAACTACCCCCTCTCCTGATCCCTCAGAGTTGATCAAGGTTAGGGTACAACTCACATTACTCTAAAAAGGCTGAACTAGCCCTTCTTCATGCTCAACAAAAATACTGGGAAGGGGGTGAACACTCCAGCAAGATCTTTGCATATAGACTGAAAACTATGCAAGCTGACTGACACATCCTAGGTTTAAGGGACCCTACTAGACGTTTGTACAAAAAAACTTCAAGAAATTAACACTGTCATGAAGAATTTCTATACTCAGCTTTTTACCTCACAGCTCAACCCATTTCTAGAGCTAATTAGCACCTTTCTGGATCCTCTTCCGCTCCCTATTATCACACCTCAGCAGGCCACTTCCCTAGAGATCCATATTTCTCTGAAGGAGGTGTCTCAGTCCATATCTTTCATGAACATAAACAAATTACCTGGGGAGGCGATAGCTTTCCTTTTGAGTTTATCCAAGCCCTGCAGGATGTGCTCTCTCCACTTCTCCTAAGGGTGTTTTATTACTCTTTCCATACCCAATCCTTGTCTCCCTCTGCCAGAGAAGAGGTTGTTACAGTCCTCCCAAAAAATGGCAAAGACCCCATCTCCCCTGCTAGTTACTCTCCAATATCCCTTATCAATGTGAATGCTAAGATGTTTGCTGACATCTGGGCCCCAGACTGGAGCAAGTTCTTCCTACTCTAATTCATCCATCACAGGCAGGATTTGTGAAAGGTCACTTTAGTTCTGACCACCTTGCACCCTCCTAAGTTTGCACTACTTGGCTCAGTCCCCCCGCAGCATTTACAATTGATTTAGAAACAGCATTCTGTTTCATTGAATGGCAATTTCTCTTTACTGCCATGTGCATAGCTGTCCTAGGCCCCCACTTCTTAACTGCTATCCACACCCTCTACATGGACCTTAAAGCCAAACTCTTAACTGATAGCCTCCTTTCTCAACCCCTTTCCCTCTTTCACGGCAGTACATAAGGCTGCACACTATCTCCTTTGTTGTTTCTACTGGCCATTGAATCCCTGACCCTTGCACTTAGAAATAACCCCATTATCAAAGATATCCAGGATGGGCACATAGAATATAAAGCACTGCTTTATGCTGATGATTTACTGATCCTCATGCAAGATGGTTCCAAAGCTATCCCTCCATTGTAATCCCTTCTTCACTTCTACACTAAAGTATCCGGTCTTAAGGTTAACCACTCTAAATCAGAGATCCTACCTCTCAACACACACTGTACCTCCCTTGTTTTCGATAACACTTGAGGAAATGAACAGCTCAGGGGATTTTCTACCTAGGTATCATGGTCACTAAGTCCCTGGCTGATGCTGCTAGACAATCTTCATATCTACACTGAGCATTGGAAGGCTTTGAACCTTTCACATATGGGGAAAATAACAGCTTTAAAATTGATGCTGACCCCTAAAGTTCTGTATCTTTTTGCACATGTACCCCTTTCCATACCCAACATGCGGTTTGCCAAACTTGATCGAATAATGGGGCAATTCCTATGGAATAACAAGCCCCCCCCCCCACTTTAGTAGAGGTAAGCTTAGGAAACACTGGTCTCAAGGAGGCTGGGGTCTTCCACACTTTCAAGGATATCATATGGCTTTCCTGTCCTCTCAGATAACACACTTGTTTATTCCATCTCGTCCTTGCTCCTCGTTATGTGCCCATATTGAAATCACAGTTCTTTTCCCATCCTCCCCAGTACTTTTATTCTGCAAGTATCTCCCTCCCTAAATCACATCCCACTATGCCCCCTCAGTGAAATACTGGGAAAAGTTTACTGCCTCTTTAGGTATGTGTTCTGCACCCCTCCTCTTTGCCCCTCTATGGCATAACCCAATTTTTACCATTGCCAAGAGAACCATCTTTTGGTCCTCATGGGAAAGGCATGGCATAAACACTGTTGCAGACTTATGGCCCTCTAATCAGTCCCACCTGATGTCTTTTGCTGAACTAAAGGGTACATTTGATCTCCTTCAGTCTCATTTTTGTTGCTTCCTCCAACTCAGGTCTGACATTCTACCTCACCTCAAACCCCTTGCCTTCGCTTCGCCACCATTCCCACCTCCACCACGTCCTAACTGGATATCTTTACCCAAAGGCAGGGCTGGTGTAGATTCTTCAAGCTTTTTAGAAATAAGAGCACAGATCTGACCAACTCATGTCAAGAAAATAGGGAATCAGAAATTCATATTCGTATCCTGGAGGAGGCATGAATCAAATGCTGGGTCAGAGCTCATGTAGCCTGTAGGGACGTTAAGCCCAATTAATACAACTCAAAATTCTCCATCACTGGTACAGAACTCCCCAAGCCCAATTGCCGGCCCATCAGTGCAGCAGTAGAGCTACTGCCCGCGACACCAGTGACCCAGGTTCAGAAACAAGCCCGAATTATCTGAGCCCAGCCTGGGGGGGGAGGTCTGAGCATCCCATAGGACACTCTTCTTCTCCTGGGGGGAGAGTGCTGTGTTTTGCTGCAGCATTGCCACCTAGAGGTGTGTGGGTGGTAGGGTATGTAGGACATGGAGTGGGAATGGATGTGATGCACTACATATCACTCAAGACTGCCACCACATGTTCACACCGGGGCCATAGTCCCAAAAATGTCAGTGTCCCTGTGGGGAGGGACAGAGTGGTAGACCATGGAGAACTGAAGACCAGAAAACACCATGGCTGGCAGGATGATCTCAGACCTCTGCAGGCCCAACACCCAGTGACTCAGGCTCCTCCTGACTCCAGATCTGAACCACAGTGGTTCAAGAGAATCCCCACCAGCCTGACATGGAGGGAAAGCCGTGGGAGACTCAGGGAGAGGTAAGTCCTTAGAGAAGCCGGGGTGACAGGGCTGGGATATTTGGTGGGAAGGAGGACCAACCAAGGAGGCAGGAGGAGATAAACTGTAAATACATGTTTTTTTAAAAGAACTCTCCAAGCCTTTCAGGTGATGGGTTTAATGTCACATGACAGATGATGCTAGAGATGTGATTCTGTCTCAGGGACCCTATCCCACATCCTCTGGGATTGCCCTCTAATCCACCCCTTTTGGGCCCATATCCTTACCTACCATGACCAAATACTGTCCCAGCAGACAACACTAGATGACACTTTGGTACTCCTTGGCATCCTTTCCATTGCTCTCCTTCTTTCTTATCCCAGGGTACAATTGGCAATCTCAGCTACCCTTATAGCAAAACATCTTCTACTCTGACATTCCCACTTTCAATGAATGCCTACAAGCTGCTGGCCAGGTATCTACTTTAGAATGTTTGTCTCACTCAGCACTGCATAAAATGTCCAAATACAATAACTTCTGGGCTCCCTACTTTGCACACCTATGCCAGGCCCATTCACCTTGAGCCCCAGTCCCTGACACAGTCTAACATCTACTGGACTCGACCTATTAAAAATTGTGTTGGCCTCCCAGGTTGATACCTACAATTATGAAGTTAGCCTGTAACTTCATTACCTTTTTTTTTCTTGTGACTGTATACAGTCTGTTTGTTGCTACCTATATCTACTGTAATTCTTACATTTTACTCCTTGTTTTGTATAGCTGTATACAAGCAATGCATTTGTGTATACCTGTTCTGTTTTAAAATTTCAATAAAATCACTAATGTTAAAAAAAAACGACAGCTCCTCTGAAAAATAAGTCTTTGTTGACTGTAGCCAACTCTTGTTTTACATTTTCTAGTCTTCTGAAATTTTGTATATCTCTGTGTCATTGGTACCTTGATTAACTACCACTTCTCACTGGACTAAAGAATAGTATAGCATTTACATCTATGTAGTACTGGTCATACAGACACTCCAGAAGCTGGATATACTGCATAATCGTATGGCTCAATTCATTGAAGATTGCTAATTTAATACACATCATTGCAGACTACACAGAGCTCTGGATATCTTAATCCAATAAAAAAGTCTGTATAAACTAGTTTTTTCATTGGTGTGTGTGCAAAGGGCAATTTCTGGCTATTTAAGGGAAAGGACTATGAGATGTCCCACATTGTAGTCTGTAAGAAGATTAAATTTGTACCAATCTGTACAAATAGTATTTCTGAATTTAAAACTTCGCATGAAACTTTTTCATTTAATTACTATTGCCCAATATTGTGGAATTCTTTTCCTCCAGTGATCAGAAAACTGATTGACAACTTCCATCTGTTAAATAATAAAATCCTGGTTTATACATTTACGCCCCATCTTTTTACCTTTTTTTTATTTTTTATTGAAATAAACACAAATCAGTAAGATAAACACTATATTCACAATTTTTCTGAACATAAATTTCCACGAAAAAGGCAGTTCAATAAAATCAGTTTCACAATGGCATGCAGCAATGTTTAGTGGTTACTTTAAGCAAATCATATTGTATTTCTGGAGTCTGTTAATAATTCTAACTTAGTTTCAACATTAATGTTTACATGTCCTTAAGGGTCTAATCTTGGAAGTCCTATATTTTTATAATTCTTAGCAATTTCAAGGAAAAGATCCCATTTGATATGGAAAATTTCAACTTTATCATTTTTAAAATAATGTATCTGTTCTAAAGTATACAAGTCAATCATAGGGTTAAACCAAGTCTGTATTGAGGGTGGGCTATGGTCTTTCCAAGTCATCAAGATACACTTTTTAGTTACTAGAAAGGTTAATGAAAATAGCTTGTGGTGGTGGTGATCCATTGAATTTTGTTGTATTAACTCATGTTCCAGTAAAACAGTTAGCAGATCCTTCCTTGGTCTGATACCAGTAGCCCCTTCTAAGGCCTCAAAAATTATGTCACAAAATGTGGTTAGTTTTTTACATGTTAAGAACATGCGAATGAAGGATCCTTGATTATCTTGGCATCTTGACCATTTTGCCTCTAAATTTGGGTTGAATTTATGTAATCTGGCACGTCCTATGGAATATATTAAATTGTATCTGTTAGTGTTTTGAGGAGTAAAATTCTTTGTGGGGTTATGATAAATTGTTTTCCCATTCTTCCTCAGTAATACTTACTCCTAGGTGTTGTTCCCATTTCACCTTCAGACTGGCTAGGGTAAATGTTGAGGAATTCAGCAACAAATTATATATGGCTGATAAAGGTCTGATATTTGGTTCCTTGGTTAACAAAATGCATTCTACTGGTGAATATGCTCAGGTAAACCATGACCTAATAATACAGTCTCAGATTTCTGAAGAAATGATAGGTTAAGATGTTGTATTAGTCCTGGATTTGGTTGAATGACGATAATAGATTTCCATCATAAAGACCTTGTATGGTTCTAATGCCATGTTCTTCCCATGTTTGAAATCTGTAATACAAGGTCCAAAGCCATAATTTCGGTATATGGGGGTATAATATGAAATCATAACCTTCCACCCCATGATTTTGTGGCATTGTGGCATTGTTTCCAGTTTAACAAAGTAGTGTACGTCATGACTAATTTATTTCTTGAATGTTTATTTTTATTGTACTACTGTGCATACAAAATGTTTTTTCGCATTATGGTATTTATGAAAGTGCTGTTCAATAGATAAACTCTTTGTGTGGTCCCCCTTAAGCCAATCCATAATTTGATAAATTTGGGTGTCAAGGTAGTAATGTTTGAAATTTGGGAATGCAAGCCCCCCATGCATTTTTGGTAAAATGAGTTTTTTTTAAGGACAGTCGAAGTTTTTTTTTTCCTTTCCAGATAAATTGTGAAATCATACAGTCCAAATCTTTGAAAAAATTACCTGACATGGTTATTGGTAACGCCTGAAAGAAAAATAGTAGTTGGGGTAATACAGTACATTTATTTTAACTGCATTACATCATCCGATTAGAGTAAGGGGGAGTTTCATACATCTTTCTATATCTTTCTGAATGTTATGTATAAGTGGTGGGAAATTTAATTTGTATAGTTGTTCTATTTGTTTGGATACAATTATCCCTAAATACTTAATTTTATCCTTTAGTTTTTGCTTAATTGTGTAGTAATCTTTGTGTTTGGTGTTGGGTTTAAATGTAATGCTTCAGTTTTCATTATGTTTATACACCCTGAGCCTCATAACAATGGAACTATTATAACATGTTTAGCCTAATTCCTGCACTTATTGTACTTCATTGTTTTTTTTGTTTCACCTGTTTATTGTACCTTTGTTATTACCTGCTTATTGTAACAATTTTATATGCCCTTTGTACTTGTATTGTTCTCACTTAACTTGTAACCTTTGTAAAGGGGCCTCTCAGCTCAAAGGTTGAAATCTGAAACTGAAGTAAATAAATAAATATCCAGATGCTTCCCCAAATTTTGTAATTAAAGACATTAGTGGTGGCAAATATTTTTCCAGATTTAAGTATATCAAGGTATCATCCACGTATAGACTGATCTTGTGTTCTTCGATACCAGTCTTAATCCCCTGTATATAATTGTTTTTATGGATTGCCACTACTAGTGGCTCAACTATCAATGCGAGGAGCAATGGAGAAAGGGGGAATGCATGTCTTACGCCTCTAAACAGTGGGAAAGCATCTGAAATATTGCCACTGGTTTTAATTTTTGCAGTGGATGGTGGTATAATATTTTTAGCCACTTAATAAATGAGGACCCAAATCCAAAATTATTTAGAGTTTGAAGTAAAAAGTCCTATTCAACCCGATCAAAGGCCTTCTCCGCATCTAATGCCACTATTATGCTTCTTGGTCTTTATAGAGCTCTATCAGGTTTATAAGTCTTCTGGTGTTAGCTCCAAGCTTTCTGTTTTTAATGAAGTCATTTTGATCGGGTTGAATGAGACTATGAATTAATCTTTCTAATCAGATTGATAGTATTTTGCTAACATTTTCATATCTGTGTTTAGTAATGAGATTGGTCTATATAACCATACTAGTTATGGATTTTAATCTTTTCTTGGAAACACTATGAGCTTGGCTTGATAGAATAAAGATGGCAGGGATCCTGATCTAAAAACATAGTTATATAAATCCAAAAGTGAACGTACTATTAGTTCAGAATATTGTTTATAAAAGTCTGAAGAGAATCCGTCTGTACCTGGAGTATTACCTGAGGTTAAGTTCTTAATTGCATAGCAAATCTCTTCAATTGATGTTGGTATGTCCAGAATCTGCTTGTCTTGTTGTGTAAATATGAGTAGTCAGCGTGAAAAATCTGTGTATGGCTTGGGGGAATTTGGGTCTTTCTGTTGTATATAAATTTTGGTAGAACTGCACAAAGGTTTGATTTATTTGTTCTGGGTTGGTAATTAAGTTGTTTTTCTCATCTTTAACAGGCCTGAATCCTATAAGCTTTTTTTTCTTTCTGCAGCTGTAGGGTCATGACTTTTCTGGCTTGTCCCCAAGCATACAGTATTTGGCTCGGGTCTGTAGGATGCTTTTTTCTGCCTTAAATGATGATATTTTATTGTATGTGTCTCTAGCTAATAGAGCTAATCGAAGATCTTGAAAGACTTGTGAGTTGAAAGTTAGCATGTGTTTCTTTTCCAATCTGTTTAATTCATTTTGTGCATTAATAAGAGTTTGTTTGACTATCTTATTGATATATGAGCCATACCTAATTACTGCACCTCTTACAGTGAACTTAAAAGCCTCCCATCTTGTTTCAGATGATGTTTCTGAACTATCGTTTAGTTGAAAGTATTCTATTATAATTGACTGTAGATAATCTGAAAGGTTTTTATCAGTCAGATATGAATTATCCATCGTTCAAGCCCAAGGCCTGGAAATATTAGTCATTTGTATTGACATTTGTACAGATGCATGGTCTAAAATGTGAATATTATTATATTGTATATTTTTAATACAGTTGTTTACTGTATGTGAAGTGAGGAAAAACTCAATCCTTGTGTAACACTGATGGGGTGGGGAGAAGAAGGAATATGTCTGAGTTGAAGGATGTGCTTCTCTCCATGGGCCTTCTAATCCTAAATCTTCCATAAAGTCCCTAAGGGTTTTTCTCACCATAGCCATGTTATCTCTATATGAGGAGGATTTGTCCAATCTGGAGTTCATTGCCATGTTAAAATCTCCTTCCAAAATATAAGTAGTTAAAGGTGGGTAGAGTGAGAAAAAAATCCACAAAGAATTTTGGGTCACAACCATTAGGGCCATATATACTGTATTCACCAAGGTAAAAACTGTACCTGAATGGTGGATTTCTGTTATGCTATATCTGCCAGTCGAGTCACAGATTGACTTTCAAAATATAAATGGCGATTTTTTTTTTGATAAAAATAGCTACCCCTTGTGATGTATTGTTATAATTAGCTACTCGATATTCCCCACATTTTTTTAAGTAGTAAAATGCCACATCTGCCATTGTAAAGTGGGTATCTTGGAATAAAATATTATTGTTTTTTTCCTGTCAAGGCATCTAAAAAATTGGTTAGCCTTAACCCTGTAATGTAGACCCTTGACATTCCAGGTTAATAATTCACAGTCCATACCTGTTGAATTTCATAACCAGTTTTAACTACTTACTACTTAAAAAATTAATTTTTTCATCATAAATTGAAAAGCTGTTTATTTTGCTATGCTTCTCACTATGTTTAAACATCTGTACTTTATATATAGAACCTTGTCTCTTGCCGAAGTCCATTTTCTCATTTAAACTAAAACTTAACCATAAAAAGTTTTCATCTATGTTGTGTTCTTCATGGGAAATGGAGCCCTGTCCCCCCACCAAACCTAACCTTCCACCCTTAGTGCCCACTCCCCCTTCTCCCCTCCCAAACCCTTTTACACCAATAAAAGACAGCCCCTCCCTCTTACCTGGTACTTGCAGTGAGCCTAGCTTCTCCTTTCACATTTTGTGTTTATTGTGAAATGGATTGGCTTTGTATTAAAAAAAAGTAGATGGGGAGGAATGGTCTCAGCACCGTCACATCCCAGTGCACCCTAACCTTTGTTGGAAAAAGGCCTAGAAACCAAAAAGAAAGACTGAAATAAGAAAGGGACATTTAGTCAATACAGACAGCAGACAACTAAATTACACAGTTAAAGTTTATAATTCTACTTCAAAATTGGACTTCAAAAATGTATTCCACTCCTCCTAATCATTTTTTTGTACTTCTTTCTCCTTCTCCCCTTCTCTTCCCCCCTTTGCCCCCTTCTTCTGCAGAGTTACTTACAACTTCCTTTGAAACTGATTCTGAACATGCCTCTGAAGAGTTGTAATTATTTACTGTGAGAAGCAAAGTTTGGTAAGATGTTCAAAACTGCTCAACATGGAGGAGACAGCGTTCACAGTCCTGTCGGTTTAGACACAGCTATGGGGAGGTACTGCTCTGACTACAACAGTCACTCATACGAACATACAAAATTTGCCAGCAGATAAAGGCCTAGAGGTCTATCAAGTCTGCTTGAATGTGCAGCTAGCACCCCTTATTCTGCAGCTGCCCCTCCCTTCTACCCTTCCCCTTCATTAACTCTCCCCCTTGTCCTGTCCCATCCTCGTTTGAAGCAGTCCACTGTTCTACTGCATACAACTTTAGCAGGTAATGCATTCCACCCAGCCACCACCCTCTGTAAAAAGTGTCTCCTCATCTCCTCCTGAACCTTCCTCGCCTCCAGTCTCATATCATGGCCCTGGTGGCCTCCCTCCCTTACTTTGAACAGCCCCTCTGTACCCATCTTGTTTATTCCTTTCATGTATTTAAAGGTTTCAATCATGTCACCCCTGTCTCTTCTCTCCTCTAGTGAGTACATGTTCAACTCCTTCAACCTCCTCTTGTATGATAAGTCCCCCAGCCCCTTGATCATCTTTGTCACTCTGCGCTGCACCCCCTCCAGTAACTTAATGTCCCTCTTCAGATACAGACGCCAGTACTGCATGCAGTACTCCAGGTGTGGTCTAACTAATGACCTATACAGTGGCAGAATCACCTCCTCCCTCCTCGAGGATATACCCCTTGCAATATAACCCAGCATTTTGTTGGCCTTTGCAGCTGCCTTCCTACATTGTGCCGAGTTGTTCATTGACCCTGTAATGAGCACACCCAGATCCTTCTCCTCCTCTGTCTGGGCTAGCTGCACTACCCCTAGCTGGTAACTCCTCCTGGGTTCTTCATCCCAAAATGCAGCACCTTGCACTTTTTGGCATTAAAGCCCAGTTGCCAGGTGTCTGACCAGGTTTCAAGCTTTGCCAGATCATCCTGCAACCCCTGCCATCCCCCTAGGTCATCCATCACCTTGCCTACCTTGGTATCATCAGCAAACAGACTGATCTTGCTCTTGATGTCCCATGATATGTCTGCAATGAATATCCCAAACAACACTGGTCCCAGCACTGAGCCCTGTGGAACACCGCTCGTCACTGCCCTTGGGTGTGAGAGCTCCCCACCCACCACCACCACCCTCTGTTGCCTTCCCTGCAGCCAGTTTCCTACCCATCTCATCAGCTTTGCACCTGCCCCTGTGCCTACTAACTTCCTTCCCAGCCTTCCATGTGGCACTGAGTCAAATGCCTTACTGAAGTCCAGATACAGGACATCCACTGCATGGCCCCTGGCCAGTTGCCTAGTTACCCAGTCATAGAACTCAACCAGACTCATGCTGGTAGCCTTGGATTTCCCTGACTTGCTGTAATCTGAACAAAGTGATTTATGTCCTTTCCAGGCAATGGTAGATTTCTGTTTTCTTTTTACTTGTTGGGTTGGCTTCTGAAAAGACTTTTTTGTAATAGGTAGAAAAAAAAGAAACTAAGCAAGGGCAGTTACAGGATGCTGATAGAGCAGTACAGCCATCTTAGATCTCCCAAATTCAGTTATTACATATCACCCCCTCTATAGTACTCTGCAGTCAGTTTTTTAAAGGGTCTTCCCCATCTGTTGCTGGAGTTCCACTTATACTGGATTTCCTAAATGACGGGGCAGAAAAGGGGCTAAGTCCCACTTCCCTCAGGATACAGATGTCAGGTATCTCAGCCATTACAGAGCACCTACCAGATATGCAGTAGGCCAGATTGGTGCACACCCTGATATCGTCAAGGTCTTAAAAGTGATCCAAATAGCTTCCCCTCATGTTGGACCAACTTGTGTGCCTTGGCAACTGCATCTCATTCTGAACACTCTTCAACAACCCCCTTTCCAGCAGGATTCTCTTTATAGGGTTATGCTAAAACCAGCTTTCTTGGTCGCCATTTGCTCAGCCAAGACAATTGGAGAGCTACAGGCTCTGTCTGGCAAGAAGCCCTTTTTTAGTCTTCCATAGCAACAGGTTATCCTGTAACTCATCTCTTCCTGCCTCCCCAAGGTGGTAAATCAATTTCATCTTGAGCAGGAGATACTTCTCCCTTCTTTCAGCTCTGAACACAGTCAGCTTACTAACATTCCACATCCATGGGATGTGGGAGGAGCCAACGTATGTATTATCTGTCTGTCATGGAGAACAGTTATAAGTCAGACTCTTCATTATCTAAACTGACACAAGAGTGTCTATAGACACAATTGCTCAATGGCTTCACTCCATGATTGCAGAAGCATACCGAACAGATGGTCTTGACTTGCCTCCCAGGATTAAGGTGCATTCCTCTGGGGCAACTGCTATCCCCTGGACCAAAAGAGGTCAGGTGTCCGTGCAGGACATTTGTTCAGCAACTACCTGGTCTATGCTGCACACCTTTTCCAGACATTATTGACTGGATGCAGCATCAGCTGATACAGCCACCTTTGGCAGGATGGTCCTTCAAGCTGCTATGGATCCACACTATTCAGTGGCTGCATTGTCCCTCCCAAAATCAGGGTAACTTCAGCACTGCTACTAAGATCCTAATAGTGATGACAGTGGAGTACTACAAAGGGGATGACATGTAATGGTATTTACTCATTTGGTAAAGGTGATTAGATGAGGCCCCTTTATAGTACTCCACAGGCCCTCCCAATGCAGACTGACTATATAGTGCAGCATGTTCTATGGACTAGCCTAGTAGTAGTCAAAAGATGGAGCAGAAGAATGTTGTATGACTCTGATTATTAATGTCTGACCTCTTGTTAGTTTGCTATTTTTTTATGGTTATCAACTGATAATAAAGTGCCACTGTATGCTTTTTAAAAGCTGTGTGAGGTATTATTTATTTCATGCATGAGCCCAAAGGGTGTTGGCATGCAATTCAATATGATATGGTGGATTTCTTTTCCTGGCTGTTTTTTGTTTTCTTTTTTCTATTTTCTGGTAGAGAAGTGTCTCAGTGGAGTTTCTGGGATGGTCTAGGTCTGGCCTTCAGCCAGCTCCAGTTTTTCTGGATCATGCATCACCTACAGGATGGATGAGGGATATTCCCAATGGTGATGACTGCGGAGTACTATAAAGAGGTCTCGTTTAATCACCTTTACCACATGAGTAAATACCATTATACCAGTCCTGCAACAGTTTTGTTGTTTACAAGCATAGTCACTTTAAACATGACACAGGACAGAGTCTCCCCCAATCTGTGCATTTTAAAGCCACAGACATGAATTTAATATATGTTCCATATGGGAGACACTATATATGTTCTAATAACTTGTATGTATCACTTGTATAGTGTTAATAGAGGTACCAGGTCACTCAGTTACTGTATACTTCAAGAGCTGACAAAGTTGTGCAACTAATAATTCAGAGAGAACTTTTATAGCTCTTAATGTTTCAAGCTACTTGCTCTGGGTAAACAAAATAGTTAAAGAATGTATTGGCAAATACTGTTTGATTTAGGTTGACAAGGTAGCAGCCAGTGACAACACTGGATACTGCACTATCTGTAATCAGCCCTACGGGAGAAATGGATGTACTGATATATGGCTTGTGTAGCCTAGCTATCTGAATATCTAAGCGGGTCAATTTACAGTATTTAAAATAATTTCCATTGAGAAACCATAGCATATACTGCCAAGGACTGCATGAAGTAAACTGACTACCCATGAAGTGCTTGGCACTACATGGAGATGACTGCTAGTCTGCAGCAACCTCCCAAAGTTGAGCAAAACAGAAGTCTGGCTCACCACCAGCATGTATATTCAGCCTAAACTACAGAACGGAATATGGAATACTCATTGTAATTTTTTAACCTTCCAGGTTAATTGCAGTCTGGTGATCAGTTGTTTTGATTCCCAAGAAGAGAACTGGTTCTTGCAGGTAAGAAGAAAGATTGCTACGGCACTTTGGCCCTGATATTCAGAAGTGCATGTAAGCTCAATGTTTGCGCTGTGCCTACACTTGTGCTAATCCCTTAGCATGCCATATTCAAAGGCATTGTGCTGGTACTGAACCCTATGACTATAGGGTGGACTGTGCACTGTGCAACCAATGAGTGCTAGTGCATTGCAAAGCACAGTGCAGCTTTGAATACAGCACTGAAGATAATTCTGCAGACAAGAGGCCACACAGCGGTGCAGCCATGACTTGAGCACCAGATACAGAGCTGCACACTGGGGGCAGCTATGGATGAGTGAGAAGGGTACCAATAACTGACACATGACACAGCATGACACATGACACAGCAGCACATGTAGAAAAATAAACTGGCAACAGGTCGTACAATACAAAAATAAAGCAACAACATCACATAAAACAAGGGGTGGGGAAAACAAAGCAGGGGCAACGGCCAATAAATGGGGAATCCTACAGGGATACCCATTCCCCTCCCAATGCCAGCCCCACATCAGCGTTTCCCTGCCAGAGGCAGTGATGGTGGTGGTGGTGGCTGCTGTTGCTGATGGAGAACCATGGCCAGGTCTCAAACGGCCTGGTTGGTGTCCTTCACTCACCTGATCAGTATATGTTGAAGGTGGATCAGCCTGCGCAGCAGGTCATCCCTTAACTCTACATCTTTGATATGCCTCTGACAACTAGTGGGCCTCTGAGTACCTATGGACAGATACACAATGAACTCAGCCAGCTGTACACATAGGATGAGAGACTCAGCAGTGGACTAACATGTGCAACCAAGGTACGACCAGCCAACACATGGGCCACCATGCCGCACATGGGTGACAGGAGTCAAACAGATGCAATGACCCAGTTGTGCCATACTAAATACAGCAATGTGTACCTTTACAGTAGAGGACTGCACATGCAGTGGGTGTGCCGTGATGCACTGGAGTGAGCTAGAGCTGCGGAATGGACACACACCACTGGCAGGCATGCCAGATGTATGAATGTAGCACATCATAAGCAGCACCAAGCTGGAGCCCAATAGGCACTGTAATGGCCCGGTGGCAAGGAGTTGTACCCATACACCCCTGCATCAACTGCCCAGGTATCCTATGTGCAAGCCAACATTGACATGCAAGACACAGACATCCATGAACCAGTCCAGGTGGAAGCAAGGGTGGGACTCAGGCACACACAGGTGGTGCACACAACACAGCTGTACATAGCTTGGCCCATCAAGCAGCACTGTATGAGCAGGCATCGTAACACGTGAGAGCAGCCACGCTTTATGTGGGTGAGCACCTGACATGCTGTTTCCCCAGTCATCACAACTCTGGTGTACAATGCAGAGTAGCCTAGAGGCATCCTCTGTCCTGGTGAATGTTGGTTGCACCCTAGGTAGAGTTTATCTCCCAATACAGACCCTGTGCAGGTCATTGGCCCTGCAAAACCCAGTTGTGTCTAACTGTATGGCTGGCCCCACCTATGAACACTGGAGTAATCATACTCTAGTCATCCCTGTGTTGTTTAGGCACTACTGCATCTGCATAACAATGTCATTCACATATGGTACACTACATGCACTATCCACCAATGCCCCTACCTTTTGCTGTTGCCTTGCCACATATGCAGGCCTCCGGTGAGCCACAAAGGCATGACACACAGTGCATATGGCACCGGAGATGGCACAACTGCAGATGGACTACCACAGAGGTTGTATGATGCACACAGTAGGACACAGTGGTATAGTAGTACTACAGTGGTCACTACCAACCACCTGATGACAGCTTCGCATACACATTCCCAATCATATAGCAGTACAGGCCTGACCATCCCTGACAGGGTCACAACTTGGGCTGTGAGGAATACCACCAACTCCCTATGACACCTGGTTGATGACAGAGAGGGCATGCCATGGCACAGTAGAAGGCATGACACAGCACAATACACAGACACAGGACACTATTTCAGCAGCATGTAGCTGCACAGAAGTAGATTGCACAGATCATGACACACCACAGTAATACTGGTGGGCCAATGCCCCAAGCGAAGGATGAGTGTCCCCGAGCCAGCCTCAGAGGTGATGCCCCCACAGGCATACATCCTGCATAGCAGGCCACACTGGGACTTCAATCACTGGCCATGGAGGCATGCAGCAGGTGACGGAAGAGTCTACACAATGGCAGGCCCAAGGATGTAAGCGATGACATCCCCTCTCCTTGATTGTGTTCACTCACACTCATATTGCTGCCTTGATCAGGTGCAGAATGTGGTGTACAGTACCACCCTCCACCCACCTACAATGTCACCCTATGCCATGTTGCCTCCCAGCCACGCCCATTGTTTACACTGGTAAAGTCTGCCCATTGTGCCGTAACCCAGCAGGAGACCCAGCTCACCCACATCAACAACACCAAGGCCTTTACTGTCAACAATTCTGTTGACATCCTGCATGCCGCACAGAGAGTGCTGTGTAAGTTACACTGTGTACAGCACACATTGCAGTGTCAAAGCACACTCCACTGGTGTAATAAATAGCCATGATTGCAACAACAGATAGAGCCAGGCCCTAACACCATTGAAAGTGGTAGAATCATGGCCATAAAGGCCCAACCTGCTCCGGCACCTATGTGTGTTAACAAGCAACCACGGATGAAACACATAACACAGGGGACTTGCATGGATACCTCTCCACTGACTGACTCCTTCAGGCCCATTCACAGCATGGCAATCTGGACCGGTCCTCTCCACAGCTTGTCTGGTCCTGCTGACCTGTGCTCCTGGCAGGGGCCAGTTGTTCACTGAGGTCTGTAGAGGAGGAAAAGGGAGGTGTGATCAGTATTCTGCAGTGGAACACAATGCACCATTCTGTACGCAGCACACAGTATAAATGCCCATATGCCTGACTGTGCACCGGCCGCCACATGTGCATAATGCTGATGGTCGGGTTCGAGCAGGCTGCAATGTACCTATAGGACCACCTGTGGCACCACACACATGCATGCCATGGCAGATGCACAGCAGGTATGATGTCCCACTGTGGAAGATATGACCTTGCACAGTGTACACTGTCCCATGTAGTGCCCACATCCTACCTGTCCCCCAGCCCCTGTACAACAGACAAATACAAGTTGCTCCAGACCCTTTCAAGGCATAGTATGCATGGGTATGCATGGTGCGCCAGTCCCCATATGATAAGGGTAGATACAGCCATTCCTGTGCAATGGCTGAGGGGGTCAAGATTCAGTAGATGTGGCCCCTCACAGTGGCCGGTACATGTGTGGAACCCCATATGCAGTGACATAGTACTCCATACTGTACCTGGCAAATGCCTACCAGTGCCTACGTGAGATAGTATGGACAGTGCGCATGATATAGACGGTAGCCATCCTGCTGGGGACACCTACCAGCACAGCCATAAGTAGGGTACATGTGACTTCCTGCTGGATTGTACCCCACAATGGGTGGTGATATGTACGGGTCAGTATACCTGGAGAACAGACCCTGCATAACATGCCATAACACTATACGTGAGGCCTGTTGTGCACTTTGACACTGCCACCATGTCACTGTGGTGGCCCACAACCATGCTGTCCAGGCAAGTTCATGCCTTAGGCAACAACGTTGGGTCCTGTCATGTACAGGGCATAGAGACATCCCGTGAGATATGGGGCCCAAACACCTGCATACATACAGGCAGGCCATGCAGTGGGTCATGTCCTATAGCACACAGGTGCTCAACATGGGCACACAGGTAATGTGCACAGTGCCTCAGGGACAGTAACCTTGTCACATACTATCATGACACAGGCTTGCACATGGCCATTACACACACAATACCTACAAACATCTGTACTCACCTGGCATGGGCACGGTGCCACCATCCACATGCCTTCCTGTACTGGAGGTCATTATATCAGTGCCTACGCTGGTCACCAGTGCGGGTGAGCACAGTGTGGTATGTGAGGCGCCACCCCACAGACATCCACACCTCCCTCTGGGGCCTGTCTGACCTTGCCACTTCCCCAGCAGCTGTTCCTCTCTGGCCACCACCAGGTTGATGAGATATGACAACTCTGTGGTGGATCACCTGTGGACCTTCTGCTGCCTGGCCCTGTCTCTTGCCTGACCAACTGTCATCCGCTGAATAGGCCTAGCATGTGTCAGATGCTCCTGCCTCATTCTGAGCTGTATGGGTGTACAGGATGTAGTGTTGTGCAACACATTGGCATGGTAGCATTGCGCTATGTCACATTACACTGTGCAACACGCACAGCCGGGAGGCTGAACTGGAAGCACGTGCCAGACATGGGGTGGCATGTGCGTGGGATGCGCATAAGCATATTGGGCATGCACAGCTCTGAACAGTGCAGAGCACTGCTATTGCGCAACAGCCTGGTACACAGGGCTGCGCAGACTGACGACATGTTAGGCAGCAGGTGATGTCATGCCTGTGCCACAGCACAATGTTGTACAAGAACAGGTGCTGTGCAAAGCAATGCACTAGTGCAACCACGTTAGTATGGAGGGCAAAAGTGAGATATTCAGCCAAGGTATTCAAATGTACTAATTTCGCAGTCAGTGGGCAAACAACCATATTTGCATGTCATTACTGGCAGGTATGCATACATTAGCATGCTTTATTCTGCCTGGAGTATATAAACATGCTCAGTGCTAGATTCTACAGCTGAACTGCAGGCAAACAGAGGTAGGTGTCCTGTAGAATAGCCTGGAAAGGGATGGGTGACCATTGGGCTGTGTGTATGCCAGGGCTACAGCAGGGTTCCAAGATTTATTTGGCATTTTCCATGTACCTCCAGGGTGAGTTTTTATGTGTCCCTGTAGCTTCCATTATAAAACAGTCTAACTGCGACAACCAATCAGTGCGCAGAATTAGAGTAACTCTTATCCCTCATACAGATGCCGTCTCATGCTGAGTGACCGCTCTCCTACTTACCGACACTGGGCACTCAAAGCCTATCACTTGAGAAGTCGAAGCCTCCCACTCATGGATGCATCTGCCAGAAACCAGCACAGCTGCTCTTATCACTGTGAAGTCTTGGCCCATCCATCTATGGCTCAGTTATTAACTTAGAGAAACATGGACAACAGTTCCAACAATGTAAACTTTTCACTGCTCCTTATGAAATCACTGCCATTAAACGCATTCTGAGCAGCATCACCACATCCTTTAGCCTGTGGGATGGGACATGCCATTAAGAAGTGTAAGGAGGGGGTCAGCAAAAAAAGAAACTTTTTTAAAAAGCTTATAAACCCCTCTGTGAGACTTCCTTTCCTTTGACAGCAGTTAGACTGCTTTATAATATATTAGTATGTATACTTGTGTGTGTTTTTCTTACTGCATAAGAATGTTACCTTGTGCCGTTTCGGCTGACAGAACTTCTCAGCTTGCCCAAACAGCACAAGATAACAGTCTTATGCTGCAGGAAACACACACAAGTATACATATTAATATACAGTACATACTATGGAGCACAAAGTAGTCAGTTGTCCTGTGTAGTCAATGTAAGTCCATGGGAACAATTTCCCTGTACATGTCTCAATTGCCCTTAACAATACAGGAAGCCCTGTACATCTGAGGGCCCAGCTATATTAGAAATGCATAGGTGGGGGTTGGGGAGCCCTCATATAGATTTCTAAGTGGTGGACATGTCAGTTTAGGTGGTGAAACTCACCTATAGTAGTCAGTGGGGCAGGATGACAGAGATGGCGTACCTGTCATACGTGGTTCAGTGAGATGGTTGATCACAGTTCCTGTGACTTCTGACGAATGTTACTCCTGTGTGGATGCTGTATGCAGTGATACCCTGGACACATAGCAGGGGTGGCCACTGGCATCTACATCTAGTGGTGGCAATGTTGTAATGTCTGAGTGTAGGCACCCTCCTACCATAGTCCATCTTGCACAATGACAATGGAGATGACCCCTCACATACATGCATAGATGCTGGTGGCCCTTGCCCATGTCCTCCTCTGTCCGTCTGTTACCTTAACAATGGCTGAGTCTGTGCATTGCAGGCCTGTGTCAGACAGCCGGTAACTGTGAGAACATGCTTTGCCAGGACACCTATGTGGTTGGGGGGCTACAACATAGTCTCATTCAGCTGTGTGCCACTGTGTGTACTCCCCGGTCACCTGTATTCCACTCTCTTGTCCAGAAGGTACCATGGAGGACTCTGACAGAATTTGGGCCCACTGCTCTTCCGCGGAGGACTTACAAGCACTGGCATACACCTATATGGCTGGGGAGGAGGTGTTATTCAGGAGTACGGCCATGAATGGCCAGGTATGACAGGCCTTGGAGATCACAGATGTTGTCAATGCCATTGCTGGCCACAATAGTCCCATGGAAGCAGTACAGAAGTGCTTCAGTGACAAGTGGAGGCAGACAAAGCAGGTCATGGCAACACCCAGCAAGGAGCTGCATGCCACAGGTGGGGGCCCACAGGCATCAGAGGCTGCATGTATCCTGGATCCTGTGAAGGAGGTCATAATATCCACCTTACAGAATTTGGAGGTGATGGGAGTGCCAGTTGGTGGCTATGAGAGCCAAGTGGGACCTGCCCAACTGTGTGAATGACTGCCAGTGCGATGTTCAATTGGTCATGTGTGTATATATGTATGGGTGCATGCATACACCAGTGCCGGTGACATATTGGGTGCAAGCCACACTATTATTTCTATGTTACCCATTGTGTAGCTGTGCACATTGCAGCTGGGGTGTGTGCCCACTGCTGCTGGGCATGTGTTCACCGGTGCTGGGGTGTGCACTCACTGGTGCTGGCTGTGTGTTCACAATTGTTGAGGGATGTGCTCACTAGTGCTGGGTTATGTGTCCCATGGTGACAGGGTGTGAGGTGTGTAGGAACATGGTGGTTTAGGAAGTGCACAGCACACACAGCATGGGTGAAGTGTCACCGTATGCTGGGCATGCATGCTGCCTTGGCCGGCACATAGTTCTGTATGGGATAGTGCTGCATAACCCTCTCGTCCTCTCTAAACAGCACACCACATCTTACTGGACACAATGAAGGATGCCTCAAGACCATCTTGGTGGCAGCTGCTCCTGCCACCCACCCATTTGCTCCAGCTGGTGGACAGCAGCGAGGATGATGTGGAAGAAGAGGATGACAAGACCTCTTTAGGAGCTGGGGACTAGAGGAGTCTGCCTCAGACCAGGAGGGGTTGTTCCCCCACCAACTCCCATACCAAATGGGCCCCAGCCACTGTCACCACATGGCCCAGCAGTCAGAGGTCTAGCCCACCACAGCCCCTGGCACAGCCACCATTGAGCCACCCCAGGACCCCAACAGTGCCATGGTCATTGCCGTGCCAAGAGCCAGCAACTGTTGGTCCTCCTTATGATCCATTCTCTGGCATGGCTTCAGCCCTACCACCACACATACATCCCACCAGGTTGGTCACAGCTAGTCTGCAGTGCTCACAATGAACTGCAGCACCTACCATGGTGTATTCCCATTCCATACAACAGCCAAGGGTGCAGCCTGACCCTAGCTCAATGAACCGTCCTCAGCAATAGCGGGATGTGGCTTACAACTGGAAGTTGCTGTTGGCTGTGGAGGTACAGACTGTCATGCAGCAGGAACTGATACGTCTCCCCCACATGCTACACAAGAATACGGAGTGTGTACAGGACTGGGTGGAGACATGTCATGCGGAGCTCATGGTGGCCCTACATGACCTGCACCAGGATCTGGCTGCAGGCATGAAACTATGATGCCAGGACATTACCAACTGCCTGGATCTTCTATGTGCCACTCTGCTGGAGGCTGCAGCCATGATGGCAGGCACTGTGAGGGCTAGACATGGCCCCAACCTGTCCAGTGGGAGTAGTGCCACCCCACAACAGGCACCACAGTGTAAACGCATGCCAGGCAGCACTGGAATGAGACCACCCAGCACACCCTGGACTAATATGTTACCAAGGACACCATGTACAGCAGGTCATGACCTGCTCTTCCCCAGAGTCAGTATCCTGCAGGATCGTGGCCGGAAGTGGGTAACACCATCCCTACGCTCATCCCTCATACCATGTATGGGGTTCCCCTCAACCATACCAGGTACAGTGCAGACATACTGTCCATACCTGGGGAGGTAGTAAGAGCTGTATATTGGTTGCGCATGGTCATCCCTCACCAACCTGTTCCCTCTCCTTCACCCCCAGTACCCATGTCTGTGACACCACCATCTGTCCCTGTGACCCAGTCCAGTCAGTCCTAGCCCGGCATGGATGGCCAGTACTACTGCAAGCCCCGCCCCCAGCTGGCAGGTATCTATGTGTACAGCCCTTTGCCCCTCCCAACATGGCCTGTCTTTGTGTATACCCCATTTGCTACCCCCTGTAGGTCCTGTAATTTCATCAACTCCCCTTTTGCACCCCATCTTGATGGCATGTCTCTATAGTGACACCCCCTTTAGGACCCCCTGCTAACATGCAGTTAATTTATTTGTGTGTCCTATTTGCTACTCCCCTACCTGGTTGCAATGCATTTCTGTTTCCCCCTTTTGTTACCCCCTTGCCTGGCATGATGCTCTGTATGTACTGGTGTTGGTCTGTGCTAATACTTCAGCAATAATGAATGATGGGGGTTATGTTAATGTTCTGTTAATCATCCCCTGGGGACATAATGTGGCATGAGGTGCAGCTAAGTGCCATATTGTCCCGAGGGGTGATTAACTGGACAGTAACATCACTCCCTGAAATTCCTTATTGCACTTACTATAATTGAATCCCGGTGCCTTGGAGCTTAGCATTTTTTTTTTGTCTTTAGAACAATTATTCTTTAACATTGAGGTTAAATAATCTCTTAGCCAAAGGTACACATAAATGTGATTAATAAACCTCTTAAGTCACACAGCACATTTTTAGCATGCTTTTTTGCTCATTTTCTTTTTGTCTACACCTCAGTAATAAACAGAGTATTCTGAGCAAGTGGAAGGGATTTCAAAACTTACTGTACGTACAAATACAGTTTGTTTTACCGTTTTGTGCCACTTGGCACACTGCATGAGCGTTCAGCTTATCACATCTTGGTCAGTGAGTTTGATGAATTTTATTTATTTATTTATTAAAATATTTCACCAGGAAGGCGCACTGAGCAACAAGTCGCTTGTCTCCCAGTGTGATCTGAGGGAAAGGGGTACAATAGGAATGAGACATTAAACATTCAAGTTATAAGGTCAACATTAATGTACAGTTGTAAGGCAGGTGTTACAAACAGTGTTACAACAATGTTGCACATACTAGGTAGAAAGAGTGGACAATAATAAGTGCCGGGGTTAATAAGTAAACAAGTGCTAACGTGAAAGAAAAAGGGAAAGGTGAGGAGGAGGGAAGGAGGGGAGAAGAAGAGCTGCAGTCCTGGAGACCCTTCAGATGTGAGGAACCCTGCAAGGGGACTGGGGGGACCAGAGAGAAGGGGATAAGGCAGTTTCTCATAGAGACCCCTTCAGGATGTGGGGAACCCTGCAAGGCAGCTGTGGGGCTAGATAGAATGGGGGATAGAGTTGTAGGGATTTAAAGAGGGAGGAGCAAGAAGGAGGAGGTGTGACTTAATGCTAGGACGTGAATAGGACCTAACCCAAGGGAGGACCCTTCAAGATGTGGGGTACCCTCCAAGGGGGTTGGGGAAGGTCAGTAGATAGGGATTAAGAGAGTGATAGGAGAGGAAGGGAGTGAGAATTGAACCCTTGAGGGGAAGAGAATTCACACCTTTGGAGGGGATGGGGCCTAATCAATAGTCCATCAGGATGCATTGGACCCTGCTAGTAGTCATGGAAAGCCAAGGTAGTGGCTAGCTAGAATAGGGGAGATATGCTTAGGTTCAGTTGGACCCTCTCAGGATGCTGAGAACTCTGCAAGGGGCACTGCGAAGACTAGGGAGAAAGGTAGATAGGGGAGGCGAAGGAGAGGAGACAAGCCTAGGCCCAGTAGGACCCCTACAGGATGCTGAGAACCCTGCAAGCAGACTGCGAAGGCTAAGGAGAAAGGTAGAATGGAGGAGGGGAAGGAGAGGAGGAGAAGAAGAAGAAGAAGCATTTATATAGTGCTTTTCATAAACAGTGTATCCCATAGCACTTTACAAGCAATGCTAGACTGGCAGTGAAGTGACTGAATGTGTAGTGGCTGCCATATCACACATCAACACCCACACAGCATGGACAATTGCATGATCCGGTTTATGAGAAGGAGAATGTTGTCTAGGACACCAGGAATGTCCCCTACTCTTTGCAAAAAGTGCACTGGGTTCTTTTACTTCCACCTGAACACCCACCAGGACAGCACCAGGATGGGTAGAAAGGACCTCGGTTTAACATCTCATCCAAAGGACTGCACACCCCCAGCAGTACAGCACCCCACTAATACTGCAATCAGATGCCAGCGTTTTTTCAGGTATGAGTCCAATCCCAGTGTGGGACGAGAACCCATGACCTTCTGGTCCGGAGGCAGATGTGCTACCAACTGGAGACATGCCTAGGTGCTGTAGGGCCCCTTCAGGATGCTGAGAACCCTATAAGAGGACTGCAAAGGCTAGGGAGACAGGCAGCTGGGGTAGGGGGAAGGAAAGGAGACAAGTCTAGACGCAGTAGAACCCCTTCAGGATGCTAAGAACCCTGTAAGAGGACTGCAAGTCTAGGGAGATGGGTTGAATGGTGGGGGAAGGGAGTAGATGAGAGATGCAAGCCCCTTAGGGGGTGCAAGAGGGACCCATGGAGAGTATTTGGGGTCCCTTACATTCTGTAAGAGATCAAGGGAGGCCAGTAAGGGGGAGCAATTTGGGAGAAGGGGAGGAGAGCTAGAAATTTGGGGGTGGGGTGCACAGGGTAAAATGAAGGTGACAGTAAAGAGATAGGGTTTGTCCAGGGCTTAGAGGAGGGAATTAGGAAGGGATATGGCTGTAGAAGCTAGGAGCAAGGTAATTATTGAGGGCAGAGCTGATGGAGTAAGCAGAAGGGTAGGGCACGATAAAGATCGCGGTGGTGGGTGCGGGGGGGGGCATCCAGGGCAAAGCGGCAGAAGGAATTGAACAGGGTGTCCAGTCTGGCCAGGGAGGACTTAGGGGCAGCACCATAGACTGCATCACAGTAGTCGAAAATGGGCAGTATCATCTTCTGAACAAGTTCAGGCCTAGCCGTAGGAGGGATGCAACTACAGTTCCTGAACAGGGCACCAAGTTTGGGGCACAGTTTTTTCTGGATGGCGTCAATATATCCAGAGAAGTTTAGGTGTTGGTCTGACAAAACACCTAAGTACCTGCAGGAGGATGTGTCCTCAAGTAAAGTCCCATCAAGGGTGTGGAAAGTGGGTAGGGAGGGAAGCCTAGAGAGTCTCTGCCTTGTGCCAAAGGTCATGGAGACAGTCTTCTTGTCACTGAGGAAAAGCTGATGGTTAGCAAACCAGAGCGGAACCTTGTTGAAGTCTTGCTGTAAGCTGGTTGTAACTTCAGCAGTACTGGAGCCAGATGCATACAGGACTGTATCAGCAGCATACATATGTATAGCAGAGGAGTGGGCGCAAACAGAGGGAAGGCCATTTAAGAAGAAGGAGAATAGGAGCAGCATTAATACAGAGCCCTGGGAGATGCCAGTGCTAATCAGGAGGGATGGGGAAGTGACATCCAAGATCTTAACTGATTGAGTTCTGCCAATAAAGTAGGCCTTGAACCAGTTTGTGGTGGAGGGAGATAGGACAGCTAAGTCGAGGAGAAGGGAGTGAGAGACTGTGTTGAAGACCTTGGCCAGGTTGACAAAAATGGCAGAGGTAATTTGGCAATTGTCCAATCCTGGTTAGGATAAAGTCTGTGAGCCATAGGAGAGAGGTGGTGGTTGAGTGTTTTTTCCTGAAATCTGACTGGAAAGGGGTGAAAAAGGAGGTGTCAGATAGAAAAGAGGTGAGTTCGGAGAGGGCAATGTGTTCTTGAAGTTTGGTATGGGTAGGGAGGAGAGAAATGGGGTAATAGTTGCCAGGGGATGAGGGGTCACCCGGTTTTGGTAGAGGAAGAACCACTGCATGTCTCCATGAAGAGGGTACTGAAGCAGTAAAGAATGAGAGATTTAGGATTATTGAGAGGGGGTAGGCAATGGCCGAAGCAGAAAGGGAGAGGAGTTTTGGATCAAGGCCATCAGTGGAGGCACCTTTAGAGAGGCTGATGGTGAGGAGGGCACTTAGGGCATCATTTGGGATTACATTGGCAAAAGAGAAGTGGAGGTGGGAGGGTGGTAGAGGGGCACACCTGCAGAGGGTGGGAGGGGATGGGTAAGAGGGGGGATTTCAGTATCTCAGTGGCGAGGAGGTATAGTAGGAGTTAAATTTTACAGCCACAGCTGGTGGGTTGGACACTAGTGAGCTATTTATTTTAAGTACCGGGGGGGGTGAGAGGAGGGGGTAAATAGGGTGTGGACCACCTTCCAGAACTTTGAAGGGAAATTTATGTTACTGATGAAGGTAGATTTGAAATATTCGAACTTGGATAACCTTGTAGCCCTGGTGCTAGCGTTTCAGAACACGCGGTAGTTCACGAGGCCACTAGGATGCTGGGTAGCTTTATAACACTTCCAGGCTCAATCTCTAGCCCTAAGGCAGGCCAGAAGTTCAGGGGTTATCCAAGGTAAGTGGTAACCTCTGATTCTGGTTTCTTTGAGTGGAGCAAAGGCGTTCCAGTTTACAAGAAAGATTTCTTTGAAGTAGGCAAGGGTATTATCAACTGAGGGGAGAGAGGTTTGGGGGGACCAGTCAGAAGTGGCAAGGTTATTCATCAGAGGTTCAAGGTCAAGAGACTTGAAAGAGCGTAGTTGTATGGTTTTGTCTGGTGATTTAGTTCTGTGGACTTTCCTAACTATGAATATTGGATTATGGTCACTGAGAGCATCGGGGATGCCAGAGGTGATGACGTGGTGGTGGTGGGAGGTAAGGGCCCAGTCGAGTAGAGAGTGTTGTTGTGTCTTGTGGTTTGGGAGGCTGGGTTCGGAGATCAGTTGGGAGAGGTTTAGGGCTCCAATTTCATTTTTAGTTTTGGTAGTTTTAGGTGACAACCAATTTATATTGAAGGTGCCTAGGATGAATAATTCCCCAGAGTGAGCAAGGGAAGGGATGGAGGTTAGGAGGTATAGTGCGACCAGAGAACAGATATTTAGGCCCCAGTATATGCTGGCTGCAAAGATAGGGAGAGTGAAGGGAAGGGTCACATGGATAGCTAGGGCATCATGGGTCTCAGGATTGGAGGATGAGTAGATGATGGAATATTGGATAGAGGCTAGGACATAAATGGCCACACCACCACCCCTGCCAGCACGGTCTTGCCTTAGCAGTGAATAGCCAGGAATGGAGACCAGTGGTCAGGGATGAAGTCAGGGATGAAAATGGAGCTAGACTGTTATATTTTAATGTCACAATTTACACTCAGACCTCTAACCCAGCCTGTAATGTAGGACTCATGCCAGGTGTTTGAGCTGTTTCTGTATAAACAGCAATTAACTGGAGAGGTTAGCATGAGGCGAGTGAAAAAAAAAACATCCAGTCACACTACTGAATAGGTGTGCTTTTAGTCTGTTACCCATTGGATCGCTAATAATAAAGATGTGTTTTTCTCCGGCGTAGTGTATAGTGTACACAACTGCTTAGAGGTGAGTACCATCATCTGTTAAGTGATTGCTGTGAAGCTGACCATTTATTTATTTACCTCTCTGTCTTTCTACCTATCTATCTATCTGTCTGTCTGTCTGTCTGTCTGTCTGTCTGTCTGTATGCCTGCCTGCCTATCTATCTATCTATCTATCTATCTATCTATCTATCTATCTATCTATCTATATTTCTGTCTGTCTTTCTGTCTATCTTTCTGTCTGTCTGTCTGTCTGTCTGTCTATCTATCTATCTATCTATTTGCTATTTACCAGGTAACTGCACTAGACAACTAAATGGCTATGTTTTCAGACATGAGCTGGAAGGTTACATGTGGTTACGGGTCAGGCAACAATGGGTGACATTGACAACAGAATACATAACAGAATACATAGCAACGGTAGTACACAGACAATCAAAAACAAGTCCAGAGTTAATAGCCATTGGAGAAGCAGTCAACTACTGATTAATTACACTAACAGGAAAGCAGCAACTCGGAGAGGAAGGGGGTTAGGAATGTGTCTGCAGGAGAGGGGCAGCTGACAGCTGATTGCCCAGCATCTATTCAGTGTCTTCAATAACAGCAGACAGGTTTGTGTTAGTAGATGGTGGAAAAGGGAAGTTTACTGTTATGAAGCTGTACTAAAGTGTTTCTAACTGCTATTTAGTTTAACTTGGATTCTACCCCACAGTCGCTGACATTTACTTGTGAATTACACAACATGCTACAGCACTTTTGAAAAGAAACTGTTTTCACATAACAAAACATAGGGACATAGGAGACTGAATAGAGGCTCAGGTTTCAGGCATGTTGCCACTGCATACTGTGCTCCAGAATGTGAATAGGGATCAGGGCAACAGTGCGGAGTGCATACAGATTTTCTGTTTGTCTTGCTAGCATGGCTTAATGGCGGCTATGAGTTTTGAAATTAGAACCTGTATAAACAACTAGGATGTTCATTTCAGCTATCAGTTCATGATAATCAGACTCTAGAGGTATATTAATAAGTACATTAACATAGGGCTAGCAGAATGTTGAGAACCAATGAATTTGCTGCATTTTTTTAGATGCTTCTAATAAATTGAGTAAACAAAATGGGGAGAAGGGGGTGTCTTTGGGATATATTCACTGCCTAGGTGGCCACTAGGGATGTCCCCACCTTCAAACCTCTGCCATGGGATGGAGTTGTATCAGATGAAGGCTTCATGGAGGCTGCCAGGGTACCATTCCAGGACACTGATGATGATGCACCCTGTTGCATCACACACCACTTGGCAATTTTTATTTATTTATTTATTTTATTTATTCAGTCTCGGATTACAATACTTTTGAGTGCAAGGTGCTCATTTAGAAAGGTTCCACATCAGTGGGGAAGGTGAACAAACATTACAAAGGCATCAAGACAAAGACATGGTTTAACACAAAGGCAACAGTACATACTCTGTAACTAAAAAAATAAAAATTAAAAAAACTCTTGAAGGGAGTAGGAATAGAGTGAAAGGAGGTGCTGAAGTAAAGAGAAAAAGGGGAAAAGCAGCCAACCAGCCTTGTCAGTACAAAGGTAGAGAAAGTGGTGTGGTACAAGAAGTAGTTGGGACAGATGGGGAAGTGGGGGGCAGGAGGTGAGGAGGGATTGAGGGAAGGAGAGGTAGGGCTACTGGAAGGGAAGGTAAAACTTAGAGGTGATGGGTGAGGGAAAAGTGTTGAAGGAGGCAACACAGTAGGCGGTAGCAATTAGGTGGAGCAGTCGCAGATATAGTTTGCCGTAAGATGCTGATGGACCATGCGCTTGAAATGTCCAAGCTTTGGTATGGTTGTGATTTAATTAGGAAGTGCATTGAAACCATGTGGCGCTATGTATGCAAATGAGTGCTACCCTTGAGATGTCCGGCACCTGGGGACATGCAGAGGTTGGTGGGCTGAGCTTTGGGTGTACTGGGAGCTGCAGTGGAGGCAAAGTAGGCTGCCAGTCCCAGGAGGTAGGAGACCAAGAAGTGCTTTTTTTAGCTAACAGCTATGTTTGGTACTGTATCCTTCCACTTAGTTGAAGCCATCCAGTTTGATAGTATAGGTCACAAGTGTGAGTGAGGCATGCAGCACCAGTGAGCAGTCTGCACATCTTATTTAATGCAATGAATATTCTATGGAAGGTGGAGGTAGTAGCAGCCCCATAGATAACCAGGCCATAATCGACAGTGAGTAGGATAGAGCTGGTAATTGCAGTGCTAAGGGCTTCGGGTGTCAAACAGTGTTTATGATGGTAGAGTGAACCAATCTTGATATTGGCCACCCTGGCGACATTATCAATGTGCTGTGCATGGGAGAGTGAGCAGTCCAGAGTTATTCCCAGGTATTTAAAATGTTCAATCTGTTCTAGTGGAATTCCCAGTTTCTGAAAGTAAGGGGCTGAGATTTGCGTTTACTGTGGGAGCTGCAGAACATCATACTAACATACTATTTGCCAGCAGATTAGGCCTTACGGTCTATCGAGTCTGCTCGACCCTTAGATCCTTATTTGGGTGCCGAGGCCCTCCCATCCCTTGTGCTCCAGAAACTCCTGTCATCCATCCCCACCCCCCTGGGACAGGCCATCATCTGATACATCCACTTTCTGTGTCTGTCCCACCCTCTCTTGAAGCCCTCCACTGTGGATCTCTGAACCAGCTCGCCAGGCAGTGCATTCCAAGGGTCCACCACCCTCTCAGTGAAAAAACTCCTCCTCTTTCCCCCTCACCCTTCCACCTTCCAACTTCAAACCATGCCCTCTGGTGATACCTCCCTGCTTTAGTCTAAAGATCCCCTCCATGTTTACCCTATTTATTCCCTTGAGGTACTTGAAGACCTCAATCATGTCCCCCAGTCTCTCCTCTCCTCCAATGAAAACAGGCAGAGCTCCTCAAGTCTGTCCTCATACGTCAAATCCCCTAGACCTCATATCATCTTAGTTGCCCTCCTCTGTACCCTCTCCAGGAGCTGTATGTCCCTCTTCAAGTGTGGTCTCCAGTACTGTACACAGTACTCAAGGTGTGGTCTAACCAGTCCATTGTACAGCGGCAGAATCACATCCTTGCTCCTAGAGGTGATCCCCCTTACGATGCATCCCAACATCCTGTTTGCCCTGCTAGCCGGTCTCCTGCACTGCTCAGAGTTATTCATACATGCATCCACCATGACCCCTAGATCTTTTTCCCCTATTGAGGCCTCCAGTGCCTCCCCTCCCAGGGTGTACCTGTGTTTAGGGTTTCCCCGACCAAGATGCAACACCTCGCACTTGGTGATATTGAAATTTAATTTCCATGTGTGAGCCCAGCTTTCCAGGGTGTCCAGGTCCCTCGCGGGCCAACCTCCCTCTTCTCCCTCAACTACTGCTCCCATCTTGGAGTCATCAGTGAAGAGACTCATTTCACACCCTATACCCTCCCTGATGTCCAATATGTATGCATTAAACAGGATCGGACCCAGGACCGAGCCCTGCGTACCCACTACCAACCTCTCTAGGGTTCGAGCTCCCCACAGACCACTACTCTGGGTGCGTCCAGCTAGCCAGTTTTCAATCCATCTGACCATCAAAGGCCTACCTAACCCCATCAGTTTCTCCACCAGACCATTGTGGGAGACAGAGTCAAACGCCTTGCTGAAGTCCAAGAATAATACATCCACAGGTTTTCCCCTGTCCAGTTCTGATGTTACCCATTCGTAGAACTCCACAAGATTGGTTTGGCATGATCTACCTGGCACAAACACATGTTGCCGACTATCCAGACCTCCCACCTCCTCCAAGTACACCCCCAATCATTCCTTTAGTATACTGTCCATTGATTTTCCCACCACCGAGGTCAAACTGATGGGTCTATAGTTACCTGGTACTTCCCTCGACCCCCCTTTATAGATTGGCACCACATGTGCCTCTCGCCAATCCCTAGGTATCCTCCCTGTCTCAAGTGACCTGTTGAAGAGCTCCGCCAGGGTTGCAGCTAGTATGTCCACCAATTCCCACAGTAATCTCGGATGAATGCCATTCGGCCCAGGAGATTTGTCTTTCTTTAGAGCCTTGAGGGCTAACCACACCCTTTTGGCAGAGATAGCATCATCCGTCCCCTCCACCTTACTGGCCTTTTTATCCTTATTCAGATGTGACACCCTTGGGGTACCGCTCCCTCCCTCTTGTTCCATTTCTGTTGCTCCCCTGATCCCACTTACTGCTGCTTCTATCCCCTTCGTGCCTTGCTTTGTAGATATCCCATCCCCTTCCCTAGTGAACACAGAGGCAAAGTACTCATTAAATACCTCTGCCTGGTCCCTCTCCTCTTCCACCCATCATGACTTCGTTTTTTTTGTAGTTAAATATCAATTCATGAGAGTTGAACCAGATCTCTAGTTCATTAAAACTAAGCTGAAGTTGATGCTCCAGTTGCATGGGATCCGGATTACAGGAGAAAATTACAGCATTAGCATACAGGAGAATCTGCAGGTGACAGGCCTGAGGGAGGTTGTTTAGGAAGATGCTGAAAAGTAAAGCCCTAAAACTGAGCCCTGTGGTACTCCAGAGTGGACAGGCTGCTTGTCAGAGGTAAAATTTGAGATTTTCACCTGTTGGGAGTGGCCGTCCAGGTAACTCTTAAACCATTGTAACGTGTATAAGGAGAGACCCATGGAAGCTAGTTGCCAGAGCAGAAGGGGGGTGTTGAATGGCATCAAAGGCCTTTGTTAGGTCTATGAATGCCACACCCACTAGAGTGCATTTGGCAAGAGATTGATGGATGAAGCCAGTGAACTGTAATAATGCTGTGCTGGTGCTGTGACCTTTTCGGAACCTGTACCGCTGTGAGCATTGGCTAGAGTATTTTACAAGATAACCCATCAATTGATCAGCCACTATTTGTTCAAGTGCCTTAGATAACGGTGGTAGAATTGATATGGGCCTATAATTTGCATGTAGGGTCCTATCCCCACTTTTGTAAATGGGGGTTACTAGGGCAGATTTTCAGATTCGTGGAAACTGAGCCAGATTTAGCGAGAGGTTTAGAATCTTAATGAGGGGTTCAAGCAGTTCATTTAGAACCAGGGCAATGATTTTAAGATCCAGTGAGTCTCCACTATTTCTTGATTCCCCCAGTACTTTGCATATGTATTTCTTAGCTGTTGACTTTGAGACCTTCCGAAAGTAAAAAGATGGAGGGGCTGTTGAAATATCATCAGGACTGCGTGTGGGGGGGGGCTTCATAGAAAAAGTCCTGAGGGGGAACGCTGCTCAGATTGGTGATGGCATTTTTAAAAACATTCACTGTGGTAAGAGGGTACAAAGTTGGGGTCCCATCGATGTTTAGCATTGAAGGCAAGGTTTTTGGAACATGGCTGGTAATGTCTTTGATGTTATTCCAGAAGCTCTTACTATTTCCCCAGGAATTTGCAAGTGCTTCCTGATGGAATTTTGCTTTCTCAAGGTGGATTGCCCTTGTGCACTCATTCCTGACCTTTTTATATTCCAGCACATCCACCTGTCTGCCAGTATTTCTAGCTCAAAACTGGAGGGGGGCCCTTAGTTTTATCCTAGTGATGAGCTCAGGGGTTTGTGATGCCACACACTTTCATCTTTCTGTAGGGAGCATGGATGTCACAGGCATTACTGAAGTGCTTAATTAACTGGTCCAAGACTAGGTTGATGTCCTTGGTGGAGTCAAGTAATGACCAGTCCAGGTTACACAGGTGTTGTTTGAGGAGCTCAAGGTGCCCACGTTGCAGCACCCTACTGTAAATTGTCTGTGGTGGGGGCTTTTGAAATTTGTTTGTCCAGCTGCAGGTAATGGGGGAGTGATCACTTAATGAGCCAGAGTGAACTGCTGGGAATATGTTCAGGATGGTTAGAGAGGATTACATCAAGGAGAGTACTTGTTCCTGTTTTGTAGTTGGTCCTGGTGGGGCAGTGAACGGGTTGAGAGAAATGAAGTGCAGAGATAGAGTCCTTCAAAGGGCCAATGTTGTGGGACAACCAGCTGACTTTGAGCTCACTGAAGACTATGGTTTCAGAGTTTAGTTTCAGGTAGCAGATGTAATCCATAATGCTGTGGAAACCTGTCAAGTATTCCTTTGGTGGGATATAGACTGATTAAATCGTGAGCACTTTATTATGAGCACCAAGCAAAACTTTTATTGCAAGTGCTTGTGCAGAGCATCCGAGGTTGACCATAGATAAGGTATGACCCTTAAATGTCTCCTTAAGATAAATGGCACAGCCGCTGCCACATTTAGCAAGCCTGTCCAGTTGGAAAATGGTGTAACCTGGTATAGCGACAGCCATGTCCAGAATCTTCAGGGAGAGCCATGTCTCAGCACAGACAGAATATCAGGGTTTTGCTGGTTGATCCAGGTTTTGAGGTTATCCATCTTACTTAATAGGCTGCAGATATTGACTGCTGCCATTTTGATTGATCCAGTCTTAACCTGGCCCTTGAGGTAGGTAGACCTTGCTGGGACAGGATTAGGATGAACATTGCCTGATATTAACAGTGGCGTGAGGATGATTCTGATTAGAAAATCTTTCAGTAGTCTTTAATTCATTTTGTCCACCTGTTTATGGTTGGGTTGCCTCCTCTTGCCCCATTGCAGTACTGTAAGGCAGATGGGTAGTGCGGGGGGGGGGGGGCGTAGGTGTCATGGCCACGAGGGTTTGGAGAAGCCCATGGAGGTGGCAGGAACCAGTGTTGCGACCAGGGACCATTTGTCAATATGAGGAAGTTACCTGTTTGAAAGCTGGGGTCATAGTGAAGGTTGAGATGAAGATCAGTTTTTTGTGGAGCATTGCTGTTTGTCACCAGGCGGGTTGATGTGGCAAAAAAAGGCCAAGAGAAGGCGTATTGAGAAAACAGGATGTAACCTGCACATTTTCAGAGGATTATTCTAAGCACAGCTGGAACTTTTATTAATAGAACCCAGGCACTCCAGAAAGTAGCAAGCGAGGGCTAGGACAGGAAAGTGCAACTGATCCCTCTAGTGGTCACCCTGTATAACCAGCTAATGGGAAAATGCCCACTTACTATATATCTGTGACCATGTGATCTAGCCACCCTGTGTAAGTAAATCACCAGATTAGGCAGGCAGGATGGCGGGTTGGGGGAGCCAGCACAAAGCATCACTGGAAAAGAGGATGCCCTTAGAGATGCCGACGAAACTGGCCTTTGGCCATGGGGGTCCCATTCCTGCTTAGTGGTTCTGCTTTGGGTGGGCAGGCAGGCAGCGTTTGTTATCCAGGCCGCTACCGCCAAGGAGTGTTTGCCTAGTCAGGAGCCGCTCACTAGTGAGAGAAAAGAAACAGGGAAACATTTTAAACCAGGCAGTAATCAGTGTGCCGGGGGGGGGCAGAGGAGGCAGACACAGTGGCTGTAGAAGGCAGATGCAGACAAAGGAGAGATAAATCGGTCAGTGGTATTGGAACAGGGCCAGGCAGTTAGTGCAAGCAATTAACTGTGGCTAATAGAGTGGATAGTGAGGGCAGACAAAAGAGGGATTAAGAGGAGCTGAAACAAAAGGAAATTAGAGCTTTACAGTCAAATTCTAAGACATTCTGCTGCTAAAACATCAACTAGACTTTAACATGGCTATTACAATTAAATTTAAAAACAGAATCTACAAAAAGGAGCAAACTGAGCTACAGTCCAAAAAGGGTTTCTGTGCTGGCCAACAGGCAGCTGGAGTAGAAGAGTGCTAACCAATCAGGGAAGAGCCAGGTTCAGGCACCCGAAATTCAAACTGGTAGTGCAAGAAACTACCATTCCTGCCTGAGAAACACCCTTAGCGGTGCTAATAAAACCGGCCATTGGCCGCGGTGGTCCCTTTCCTGCTTAGTGGTGATTCTGCTTTGGATGGGTGAGCGGGTGGCACTTGTTATCCAGGCTGCTACCTCTGAGGAGTGTTCATCCTGTCAGGGGCCGCTCACTGCCTGAGAAGCACCCTTAGTGGTGCCGATGAAACCAGCCTTTGGCCATGGGGGTCCTGTTCCTGCTTAGCAGTTCTGCTTTGGGTGGGCGGTGCTTATTGTCCAGGCTGCTACCACCAAGGAGTGTTCATGCGGTCAGAGGCCACTCACTGCCTGAGAAGCAACCTTAGCGGTGCTGATGAAACCTCCCTTTGTCCCAGGAGGTCCCATTCCTGCTTAGTGGTTCTGCTTTGGGTGGGCAGGCAGGTGACGCTTGTTGTCTGGGCTGCTACCGCTGAGGAGTGTTTGCCCAGTCAGGGGCCACTCACTGGGATGGAGTGGTCCCCCTTCCTATTGACATAGGCCTCTACTCCATCACCAGTGGGCACCCAGATGGCAACATGGGTGCAGTCAATGACACCTAGTACAGATGGTAGATGTGCAACCCAACAGAACTGCTAAATGGTTGATGCTCACTTTGCTGGTGTGGTGGGGAATACAGTGAACTCCCCAGCATGGGCAGTAGGGTGTCTAGGAACTGGTCCAACAGATGTGAGGCAGCTGATAGCAAGATACCAGTGGTGCACCTCACCAGTGTCTTTAATGTTCTGGTGGACAGGAAAATCACTGCAGCCATCATCTTGAACTCTATGAACAATGCATGGCTGCACTGGTGTCTGTCTGGAACTGGTCAGGCAGCAGCTCACACAGATGCCTGAGCATGGGCCCATTAAGCCAGTGCTGACCCATGATCTGGTCATCACTGAGGACCTTGAATGTGATTCCTGAATGGTCCTGTCGGCAGCACAGTTCCTCCGTGGCCTTTGTCATGGCCCTGGGTGTGCATTGGCCCTCTCCTCATCCTCCAAGACCTACTGCATGAAGTATGCAATGTGTGCTCCCAGGAGTCCCATCTTGGAGTGCGACATGCAGTGTCTATGCCAGCCTCAAGGGCTTGACCCAGTTTAAGATGGCCTTTTCATAGGCAGCAGTTACGCCATGCTAAGTGACCTGCGCTAACCTGTTTGCGCAGAAGAAACATGATGAATATTGTTCTGTGCCATTATGCGTGGTACCGCCCCTGCTTTTATGGGCTGCATATTTTATCTCTGCACTGGGGTGCTAGCACTATTAGCATGCGCAGTGGTACCCTTTGAATATGGGATTTCAGTATAAACCCATGCACAGCATGGACGTAAACACTTTGTGCCAGGCGCAAACCTTGGAATATCTGAACCGTTGACTGTAGAATGACTTGATACCCTGATCCCGATAAACCCGCTGATTTACATGCTCTTCTGCACAAAGGCAGAGATGCAGAATGTTCCAATATTAAGATTAGCCTTTTTAAATGAATACACAGAGTAATGTGTGCTAGCATTAATGAACAAGGAAAGAGGAGATGGGTGTATTACTTCATTTGCCAGTCTGAGCAGACATACAATAAAGAGATACTTAGTGATCAGCAAGATAATTATTATAGTTGGCATCAGCAGACTCAGTTACAAAATATACCAAAACTATTTGAATGTGAGTCTATTCTTTCCTTTATTGTTAACATCTTTCTGAAAACTGGATCTAAGTCCCTTACAGTTCATGAGCGGCTGAGGCTCAGCCTTGAACTGAAGTCATAATGCCGTGATTATGACATCACAGTCTGTTGCAGTGGAAATGACTACAATATCACAATCAAAGCATTATGATTTTAAGCTGCAGAATAGGCTTCATCTGTAGGTAAACTGCCAGTGGGAAAATTCTGGTCTTCATGTTAATGCCCTCAGTAATGAAAGATGGAATTCCTTGAAATTCAAGTGTTTTTTTTTTTAAGAATGTAGTACAGCTGAGGTCTACTAATGTCAACTTAGATTTTTTTTGTGTGTGTGTCTGAACCCTTTCTTTAAAAAAAGTTAGTAAGGGACCTGTGAGCAGACAGTCAATAACCATACAAAGGGCTGTGTGGGTGGAGATGAAGATTTTAAGAAACGCTTTGTTTTTAATTAAATTCTACTGAAGTCCTACTATTCCTTTCACACTGACAAGATTTCACGTAAGTATTTAATTAATCCAGAAGCACTTGATGGGCTGTTTACTCTTGTTATGGCAACACTTCATTTTGCTGTGTATGCATTTTGGTTTCAGGAACATGCTCATATGTTTTGCTTTGGCTGGCAGCTGGGTCAAAGAAACATGTGAAGAGTGTTGTCTTTGAAAACAAGGTTCACTTGATTCAGAATGTGCAGGTCCCTACCGTTGTTAACTAAGATATGCCATTGGACTATCCATGGCTGTGGTTAACTGTTGGGTTATACAGGAGTCAGCCTTGGATCTACTGTTACTCAGTACATACATGCTTGCAAAGATAATTGGGAACTATAACACTGGATTCTGTTGCTATCTAGGTAACACCCTTCTGTATCTTTCCGTTTCCTCTGACCCCACATTGGCTCTATACCACTAGACAGAGTGCCTGAATGAGATTTGACTTGGATGGGGATGGGGAGCAACAGGTTGAAGCTGAATCTTGATAAAACAGAGATTATGCTGATACCAACTGGTCACAAGAATGAAGAAAATGGCCAGTCTGCCCTGTCATTGAAAAAATGTAGGACTGGTAAAAGTCAACATGTGGTACAGCTTGGGTGTTCTCATTGGTCTGATGCCTGAAACTCTTCTTTTAGTTGCAGTCAAAGATAACTTTTACCATCTGAGAAATGCATTCAAATTATACCCCTTTCTTCCTCTTGAAGACCTTGTGCTATGAGATCTACATTTGCAAAGTATTTTTCATATTGTAGAATTAAGCCTTAAGGAATTACCAGTTGGTGCATTGATATCAGTTGTCTAACCCTAAGGAACTCATGATGCATGAGGCAAAGCCAAGCATCTTGGGCCACTGAGGTTAGAGTAACAAAGATAACTCAACCCCTGGAATGCCCTAATACTATAATGAAACTGAAATGATTTCTCTTTGTTTAAAAATTAATGTTTGCAAATAGAATAATAGATAGGGGACTGTGTATTACAAGACAATAATACCATCGAGAGGTTCCCATGTCCCCAGAACCTCAAGATGGTATTATAATCTTGAAGTACACAGCCCCTGTCTGTTAGTTTTTTTATAATTACTGGTTTCAGTATTTATCAATCTGCTAATCATTAGTTTCAAATGCTGTAATAACTGGCTTCAGTGATATTTAACTGGTTACCCGGTTATTTCTGCACTGCATAATAACCGAGTAACCAGTTGATATTATTTAAACACTTTTCCCATTGTCTACAGCTTTACAATACATTAAAAAGCTCAAATAAACATAATTTTCTGTTTAAATATTTAAAACTGCATACTGTATGAAATTTGGTAAATATGGCGCTATGATCCCTTTCTCTCTTGAAACAGCATGGCAGTTGCTCTCATCTCTGTTTCCTGCCTATCAATGTAATCTCTGTGAATTAATAGATTGATCTCGTCTCAAAACCAGGAGATTGCATCAGCAGTGCAATTTTGTGCACAAAATGCTAATAGGGAAATTGGCCAACTTTTCTGTCAGCATTATTAAGTGTTGTGATTTCTATTGTCAGGAAATACAGCTTTACCCAAGGATACATGCTACTGCTGGTCAAATAAACAAATAAATGTTCCTGTTGCAGTTCCCTGATAAAACTTCAAAGTGTCTAATTTGTGAACTATGGCCCACATTTTCAAAGGAGATGCATGGCGCAAAGGAGAGATGTGCCACGCATCACAGAAAATGCAGTATACTGGAGGCAGTATAGTACAGTGGTTTAAGGCTCTGAGCTGGAGACCTGGGTTTGAGTCCCGCAGCCTCCACTTGCATACTGTGTGACCTTAAATAAGTCACTTAACTTCCATGTACTCCCTGGTTACACCTGTAAACAAGCTTCAGCTTAGGTGTTTCTACTGGTTTAAAAAAATGCATGGAACTGCAATATTTAAAAAGGAGAGATGTGTCGCCCATCTCTGGATGCATTGCCCATCTCTGGATGCACCATCATGCAGAAATAATGTATGCAGCACAAATAAATGGGGCATTCCCATATATGCCACGCACCCCTATATTCTGCCAGAATGTGCATCTTACGGGCATCTCAGAAATGAGCCACCCAAAGTTAGGCGTACAAAAAGATGGTCTAAATTGGCCAGCCACCCTCAGGCAGGCTGCAGAACAGCAGGCAGGCCATCAGGAGACAGCTCTCAGAGCTGCACCAGAACATGCTCCTGGCACCCACACACAGCTGTCATGCCAGGATGCATGTCCCCAGAGCCACAGGTGCTGTGTCACCACTTGCACCATACAGGGAGTAACACCCTGCACTGCACCCAGATGTAGACACCCAGCAGCTGCATGCCAGTGCTGTCAGGTGCCACCTGGGCACACCAGCAGAGGGGTCAGCCACAATGCAGCAGATTGACAGAGGGCCATGGCCTACACCGATGTGGTCTGCAGGGTGCCACTTGGTGGTGGCATGAACCCAGGGTGCCATCTGTTTCAACAGTGCCCAGGTAGTCTGGGGGACAGGTGGCCAGGGATTGATCTGTGGCACACACCCATGGTGTTACACCATAGGTACACACAAGTGGGGCCAACCCACTTGGGTACCTGGTTACTCTCTGCACACTGCCTTTCCTTGCAGTCATCACCGTGCTCCTCTCATACAGGGGGTGTGGGGCACTGCGGGTGACTGTATGCTGCATATGGAGCTGATGTATCACATGCATGTAGTATACTGATCAGACTGTGTCACTCTGTGCCATCCCCTGTTTCATGTACAGGTGGGCCCCTGCAGCCACTGTCAAGGTGGGCCTCCTGTACCCCAGTCTGACCCTGTACATGGCTATGGGTAATAACACTGTACCCAGGCCAATGCAGTTCACCCACTCACACACAAACAGTACATCACACCAGCCTGATAGGCTGTAGTACCTCCTGTTCACCTTTGTGGAGTGGTGGGGCAGCCCTGCAAAGCTGGAAATGAGCATGCCCAGGGTATGCAAACTGCCTCAATACATTCCGGTAATGAGCTGCACATGTGGGAGATGGGCTTGGAATGTGCAATGAGGCCATTTGCATATCCTGGCTGAATAGTGCAGTCTTGTGCACCGTGCAAGTGGCTTTGCATCATGCATTTCCCCATCTCCACAAAGGGCTCAGGTCACCTTCTGCACCACACATCCCACACTGCATGATCGTGCATCTTTAGGATATTCAGCTGGACATGCGTGGTTGCATCTCACAGCACATCTTCTGAATATCTCATTATTTTGGGCCTCAGATGCACAGTGCAGGCACGTGCACGATTCTCTAGGGGACTTTTGAATATGGGGGCCTATGACAGCAACTGATAAGTATTGTTGTTATTTATTAGATGACATTAATTTTTTTCTGATGCTGTTGACATAAAATTTAGAAAGACTGTTAGATGACAAATGAACTTGCCGTCTTTACTAAATTCTGTCCTCTACATGAAATCTGTATTAAAATGGGGGAAATGATATCTAGCAGTGTTGATAAACATTGCTAACCAGTAAATTATAAAAAATAAATTATGTGCAGATGTTGCGTTACCTGTTTTTTTCCGAACACCAACAAGTAATGTATATCTGCACATACAGTATATTATTCTATATAATTCAAAAATTTCTATTGTACAATACATGAGGGTTCCCTTTAGAATGCTAGTCAGCTGAGGAAAATACACCATTTCTAGGCAATGTTTTATTATTAATGGTGAGGCATGAGGCACGAGGCAATTGCACCAAGTGCCTTTAGTACTTGGTTGTGCATTAACCCCAGACAACCAATGACCTCAAATGTCTTATTATGCTTATAAAATGCATAAACTGAGAAACAATTTAAAAAACAATAAAATGAAATTTTAAAAATTAAAAAAGGCATGTTCTTTTGTTAAAAGTAACTAGCAAAAAGTAGTCCTCCTGCAGTTATCAATCATTTGTCTTTCCACACATTCAATAGATAGAAAGTTTATGCTTTATGGAACATAGGAATTCAAACGGCTGAAGAATTTCTCTGGCTGAATGTTCACCCTCTAACATGCAATAGAAGGTTTTATAAAGAGCCAGATTCTCAACTGTATGTAAAATGGGCAAGGAAATCACTGTGTCTTGATTGACTGAGACTTGGTTCTAGCCATGGCAGTAAGGGAGTACCACCAATGGCTAAAAACAAGTCCCTGCCAACTAGGGCACCTCACAGAATTCATAAGCTGCTTACTTTCTAATTTCCATCACAAACATGGCTGCAACCTTTACTCATATATAAGAAACTTCAACTAAGCTCTAAAAATGAAAGTCCATTAAATTAAATAAAGTAAATGATTTAATGTTATTTTCACTCAGGAGCCCCTCCTCACACACATACACAAATTTAAAAAATCAAAGCCGGCCCAGTAGCACTGAGGATTGAGGCGCTGGACACTGCATCTCGTGCCATGCCGGCAACCCAAGTTTGGGAACGACCTTGGGTCATCGGGGTGCCAGCATAACGGCAGCTCTCCTCTCCTGGGGTGGTTGTCACCCCCCCCCCCATAGTTCCACTGCCACCAAGTAGAGGTCCAGTGGCAGCACAGGCAGGAGTGGGCGGCAAGTCAGGAAGGTGTATTGAATGTGCGGGGCATGGCATGCCTCCACACACATAGGCAATATCCAGGACTGGTGTGGTGAAAAATGAAAAACACATAAAATACATAATGAAAAAAAAAAATCAAGTACTATTCAGAGTTTCCACTGCTGGTGTTTATTTGATGACCATGAAAAAAACCACTTCCTATCACTACCAGATTGCCCGAGAACATCCTGCTCCTTACCTGGCAACAGATAAAATTGAGGTTCTGGGTCCACTTGAAACCGGTGTGTGTGTCCATGTATACATACTTGTGGAACTCTGAAAAATTTAAAATTCATGTATTCAGTGTTATCGTTCTGTGTGTGGGGGGTGGGGTGAGGGGAGCATTCTACCACTGGAATGATGCAGAGCTTTGAATTCTTCTATTCTTTAGTAAACAATCACACAATGTATTGAATGTGGAGAAAGACAGATGACCAACAGGTGAAAAAACAAATGCAGAGGGGCAATTTTACATGGTTTAGCAACATTTTATTATATTTTTTGTGGCTTTGAAAACTTTTAGTTTTTTTACGCCCAACTTTTTCCTCGGTTTTCTCCCGCCCCTCCTCGGATCCACACCAGTGTGTGTGGAGGCACTTGCATGCTGCATTCTGAAGCACCCTCATGGTATTTGCCACCCCCTCCTGCCTACACAGCTACCTGACCACCACACAGTGGCAGTGGAACTACAGGGGGGGGCGATGACCTCCTGAAGAGAGCAGCTGCTCAATCCCTCTCCTACCCTCTCCCATGCTGGCTCCCCAAAGACCCGAGGTCATTCCCGAACCCGGGTTGCCGGTGTGACATGAGGTAAGGCATAGCACCTCAGCCCTCTGCACCACTGGGCTGACTTGAGTTTTCAGTTTTTAAAAGTTGCCTATGGGCCCCTGGGTACCCGGTTAGAATAGCACTACAGGAACAGTACCAGTGCATGGAGCGCTAGTCCCTGTAGTGCCAACATGGATAACGAGAGGGCATTTACAGCACTTTCAGTAAGTGCTCCCCTGGTCGCTGTCCATGGTGTTTACAGGACACAAGGGCACCAGGATCCAGGAGGCTGGCGGAACTGCTTCTGTGGCATGGAGGGCTGGGGCATTGAGCAACTCAGTCAACAGCACTGGAGACCAGGGTTCTAATCCTGGTCTCCAACTTTTTTGTGCACTTGGGACTTAGTATTTTTTATGTGGGGCCATGGAAACAGTATTCCAAAGCCCCACGAATTTTAACTTTCCCTGTGATCTGCTCTTCCTCGGAATGAGAATCCTTCAGTCCAGGGGGTGTGGGGGGCTAAATACAAAATCTGCACTATTTTTTCCACGCGGTTCTTGACCGCACTATTATTGTCAGCACTGTTCTCACCCAGTGCTGGGCCCCTGACCATGGAGGAAACCCAGTACCGCCAATGGCCTGTTGTGCCTTATTGCTTAAATCTGAAGCAGTGTAAGCAGCAGAGATTTCACTGACAAACTGGTAAGGATAGAAGGCTCATTGTCACCAAGGAAACACCAGGAATTAAAACTGAGAATCGTACTTCATTTCTGAAGTTTGTGTATGTAAGAAGGGTATTATGAGTGGAAAGAGTGTTTCATTAATTAATTTAAGGGAGTTTTACTTTTTAAAGGCAAACTGTGCTGAACCTGCAAGCCATTTCCCCAGTAGAAGCTATTTTTAAGAACTAGTTCCATTTCTGTTTACTGTTTCATCTATGCAGGCCTTTCAGTAACCACAATGGGAATTTCTGATGTACAGCTTTGTAGTAAGTGTCATTTTAGAACAGTATGATGTAGTTGATATCCCTCCCAGCCACAGTCAAAGTGCAGGGGTGTTTGAGTGGTTACGTAGCTCACACCACTGTCTTCTATTTGAATTCAACATTAAATGAAAGTTTGAGAAACTTGAAGAATGTGAGCAGCTTTCCATTTATCCTGGGTTACTGCTGAATTACAGCTGGAGAGTGCTCTGCAGCACTGGCTTGTCTGTCTGTTGCTTGGGGGTTATCAATTCCCGCAGAGCAATGGGTCTCACTGCCTCAGTGTTCACCACCTTTCTGGACTTTTTCCTGAACTCTGTAGTAGAACATGGATGCATTGTGCCATCAATAGAAGAGCAGAGCAGGGACGTAATCTGTATCATACTGTTCATAAGTGGTCTCTACCAACTGTATGTAAATCAGAGGCACTCATTAGAGAAGCTAAACAGCCTATAGAAATGGCACATTAACATAATCTGAACTGGTATTTAAAAATGAGCTTCTACTTGGAACAAGCATTTGTCAGTGCTGAATGTTCGCTTGCTTGTATTTGCTTTGTAGGTGTTTGGCATTGATAGTGCAGAGACAATTCAGTTTCAGTTTCAGTTTAGTTTTTTTGGTTATAGTGCAATGGCATGTGAGCAAAAGTTGCCCAATTTCACAAGCGTCCAGTTTCAGACAAATACAACATGAGGTTACATAACATGGCAGAACAGTCAAGGTTAACAATTAGGGGGTTACAGCGTACTAGGTAGCGGGCAAATGAAACAAAATAATAACAATTAACAAATTTAAGTAAACAATAAGAAGTGCAGAGGTATAAAAGTGCTTGTAATTCACAGACCAGGGGATCCTGCCTCTGTGAGATAAGGGGCAAGATTCAGCTGCAGAGTTGGGGAGAAAAAGGGCACCCAGAGAGGAGCATCTGGTGGTGGAGCACTTGCAGATGGCGGTCTGAGAAAGGTGTGACTTTAGGTTATGCTTAAAGGAGGCTGTAGAGGGGCATTGAATGACAGCGGGGGGGGGGACTGTTGAACAGTTTTGCGCCCTTGTGGGAGAGGGTGTTTTGGCCTTGTGTGGTGCGACAGAAAAGGATGGAGAAGGAAAGGGTGGAGAACCTTGTAGTGGACCGGGAGAGAAGGCACTTGGGGAAGTGAGATAGGGTGTTGTCTTGGAAGAGGCCTAGGGGAACTTTTATGAAAGAAGGTAACTATTTTGCTGTTGAGTCTGTCCTCAAGGGAGGTCCATTTAGAGATTCTGTACAGGTCACAGTGGTGGGTATGTCTGGGGAGACCCGAAATAAAACAGATGATGTAGTAATAGATGGAATGGAGTATGGGGAGGTTACTTTGAGTAAGGGGTGGGTAATAGACTAGAGTGCCATAGTTGAAGAGAGGGATCAGGAAGCCGGTAGTGAGCAGGGTATTGAATTCATTGGTCAGGAAAGGCTTCACTCTATAAAGCATGCCCAGCCATTGGTGAGTTTTTTTAATTAGCCGATTTACTAGGTATTACTAGGTTTTGTAAGTAAGTAGGCCTAGTGCCTATCGAGACCACCCTCCCCACGCTAGAGGGGTGGATTATATGACTGTCCCTAATAGGAATTTATCCAGTTCCTTTTTATATCTCTGGAAGTACTTAATATTCACAATATGCTGGGGCAAAGAGTTCCACAGTGTGATCGCCCTAATAGTGAAGTAGTGTTTACGTTTATTTGTGCCTGACCTTGGTATGTGGATCTGCCTATTATGGCACAGCAGATTTTCAGATTTTTCTGCAAATTTAATGTTACACTCATTCATGAGTTTTTTGTCATTTAATGTGTTAAAAAGTAATAGTTAACCCCCATAGTTCCTCCTTAGCTGTAAATCGTACAGTCCCAGAACAGTTAGCCTATCATCATATGATAAGCTTTTGACTCTTGGGATTAACTTGGTTGACCTTCTCTGCAACGTTCTATAATTTTCTATTGCTTATTAAGATGTGGGGCCCAGTAGGAGGCTGCATATTCTGTATGCAGTCTAAAAAAAGATTTATAAAGTGAGAGGATGCATGTGAATCAAAGTTGAGGTGGCTGTCAAGAAGCAACCCGAGGTATCTAAATTCGCTGACCCTTTCGATAGTATTGCCATTGTTGTCCAGTAATGTGAAATTGAAAAAGAATGGTTTCCACCATGAGGGCTGGAGAAAACCATTGATTTGGCTTTCTTCACATTAAGCACTAGCCCGTTGGACAAGAACCATGAATAGAAGCTACTGAAATCACTCTGTAGCTTGAAAAGTAGGGAGGAGGGGTCTTTGTCCTTGCAGAAAAGGGCAGTATTGTCCACGTACAGGATGAGTTTGCTGTTCCTGCAGATTTAGGGAAGGAAGTTTACAACCAAGGAGAATAGAAAGGGACCTAAAATGGACCCTTGGGGTACTCCGAACTTGATGGGGCAGGGGTTTGATAGGACACCATTTAAATAGTAATTAACAAATTAATAACACAACATATAATAGTGAAATTGTCATGACTGGGAAATGAAGTGGTGCACACATAATCTTATTGCTTCTTTGATTGTGACCTTGAATTTTCAGAATACTAGTCCCCAGCATATGAAATGACAGGCGTCATTTTGAAATGTGACCACAAACATTGTTCTCTGGAAAAACTGCAAAAACAGGTTTTGGAGGGGGATTAGATAATGTCACCTGCCATGTTTATTAGATAGGGGTAAAACATGAGTATGTCACAAATGTGGGTTAAAAATTAAAAATATTGCAAAGTTATGACTAAACATTGAAAAATGTCAATGTTTGTTTATAATTTGTTATCAGCTTCAGCCTCAAATGTTCAACATAGTTTTTTTGTTACAACACCTTATGAACATGACAGGTCTCATTTATGAAATCCTGTTCAAAATGTCATTTTGCTGCACAAGTGTGACAAGACGTTTTGGGCAGGATTTGAAAAATGTCTGATCATACTAATGATGTGGGGTACAAAAATGGTTATGTTGATGTGATGTTGAACATGTGGGGTCAAAATATGGTAAAGTACTAAAACTAGGAGTAAACATTGAAGATTTTCAACATTTCTTCATTACTTTTTTTCACTTTTTGAGATTTTGCCCCCAAATTTTCAACATAGTCTTTTTATTACCCCACCTTATGATCAAGACAAGTGAACATCTTTAAATCCAATCAGAAAGTTGACTTCACAGAGCAGCTGTGAAAACATGTTTCAGTGGAGATTTAAAAAATTACACCTGCCTCATTCACGAGATGGGGTAAAAGAAAGCTATGTTAAAAATTCGGGGTCAAAATCTGGAAAAATAGTAAAGTTATGAGTAAATGTTGAACAATTTCAATGTTGATTCATAACTTTGTATTTAGTTTTTTTTTGAGATTGTGGCCCAAAATGTTCACCATATATTTTTTTTAAATATCATTTTTATTGCTTTTTTAACTTGAACAGACCGTATCAATGTATTATTACATTTCATAATATATACTTTAATATGAACCTGCCCGCCTTCCCAGCACAATAATAGGATGTAACATTATATATATAGGAATAATATTTGAAGACTTTACATATTTATAGTATCTTCCTCTAAGGGTAAAAGTGCATAATAACTATCTCAACATATGTTTGTACCTGTACAATTGCTGCCTATAACTCCACGTGTGTATTTATGTATCTCACCGGTATGTAATCCCTGTCCTAACCTCACTTAATTGTTGTCTCCCCCCCCCAAAGACGAGGTACCTTTGTAAACGAGTCCCTGACTCAAAGGTTGTAAAACTGATTACTTCAATAAATAAATAAATAAATAAAAATTTCTTACATTACACCAGCTTAATCAGCAATCCATGTATAGAATAATTATTACATCATCATATTTCCACTTAAATCTTGTCTTGTAATAAGGCAGTATGCACTTGCCCCCAAATGTGATTATATTTCCCTAAATTATTGTTACATAAATAATGCAATATTTCATATCTTATAGTTTCTAACATTAAATTATTCCAGAAGGCCATTTCAGGAATCTGTATACTTTTTCATAAGCGTGTAATACATACAAACATAAACAATTTACCAACAGATAAAGGCCTAGTGGTCTATCAAGTCTGCTCGAATGTACAGCTAGCACCCCTTATTCTGCAGCTGCCCTTCCCTCGCACCATCCCCCTCCCTTGACCCTCCCCCTTGCTCTGTCCCAGCCCCCTTTGAAGCAGACTACTATTCTACTGGATATCATGTCTGCCAGTAATGCATTCCACTCAGCTACCACTCTCTCCATAAAAAAAGTGTCACCTCATCTCTCTCATGATCCTTCTTCCCTCCAGCCTCATATCATGGCCCTGCATGTCCCTTCCCTCCCTTACTTTGAACAGCCCCTCTGTACCTGTCTTATTTATTCCTTTCATGTACTTGAAGGTTTCAATCATATCCCCTCATCCCTCTGATCCCTCTGCTCATACCGCAAGTACATATTCAACTCTCTCAGCCTCCTCTCCTATAGTAAATCCACCAGCCCCTGGATCATCTTTGTTGCCCTGCGCTGCACCCCCTCCAGTAACTTAATGTCCCTCTTCAGATATGGGCACCAGTACTGCACGCAGTATTCCAGGTGCGGTCTAACTAATGATCTGTCAGTGGCAGAATTTCCTCCCCCCCCACCAGGATATACCCCTTGCAATGCTACCGAGCATTTTGTTGGTATTTGCAGCTGCCATCCTACATTGTATCAAGTTGTTCATTGACCCCGTAATGAGCACCCCCAGATCCTTCTCCTCCTCTGTCTCGTCTTGCTGCACTCCCCCCCCAGCTGGTAACTATTCCTTGTGTTTTTAACCCTAAAGTGCAACACCTTGCACTTTTTGGCATTGAACCCCAGTTGCCAGGTGTCCAACCAGGTTTCCAGCTTTGCCAGATCATCTTGAAACCCCTGCCATCCCCCTAGATCATCCACCATCGCTCCCATCTTGGTGTCGTCAGCAAACAGAAGGGTCTTGCTCTTGATGCCCAATGATATGTCTGCAATGAATATCCCAAACAACACTGGTCCCAGCACCGAGCCCTGCAGAACACCTCTCATCACTACACTTGGAGATGAGAGGTCCCCACCCTCCACCACCTTCTGTTACCTTCCCTGAAGCCAGTTCCCTACCCATCTAACCACCCGTACCATGCCTTCTAACTTACTTCTCAGCTTCCCAAGTGACACCAAGTCAAAAGCCTCACTGAAGTCCAGGTACAGGACATCAACTGAATACCCCCACCCAATTGCCTAGTTATCCAGTCATTGAACTCCACCAGACTGGTTTAACAGGATCTGCCACTTACGAAGCCATGCTGTCTACTTTCTTGTAGTCCTTTGGCCTCCATGAGGGCCACCAGCCTCTTCTTCAGTTTAGTCTCCATTGGCTTACCTGTGATGGATGTGAGGCTCACCAATCTGTAGTTCCACAGTTCATCCTTGGGGCTGCTCTTGTGGAGGAGCACCAAATGAGCCATCCTCCAATCCTGAGATACACACCCTGAGTGTAGTGAGGCATTGAAAAGGTTTGTCAAAGGTCCTACCAGGACCTTTGCTGGCTCCTTCAGTATCCTGGGGTGGATGCCATCTGGGACTGGCACCTTGTCCACTCTCAGTGCCCTCAGACCCTCCAGAACCCTGCCCACCATGATTTCCTGATCTGTCACCCTCCCTCCATTCCTGCCCTCCCTCCCCTTGATATCACCCCCTTCTCCTTAGTGAATACCGAGCAGAAGTAATCATTTAGCATGTCTGCCTTAGCACCCCTTGCTTCCACCCACCTCCCCTCCTTCCTAATCCTTACTATATGGTCCTTACAGTTCCTTTTCTCCCTGTTGTACCTGAATATGTCTTTCTCCCCCTTCTTAATGCCCTGTGTCAGCCTGAGCTTATTAGACACCTTGGCTGCCCTTACTGCCCTTGTCACCTCCTTCAATTCCTTCAGGTACTCCTCCTTGTCCCCCACCCTCCCTGTTTTTTGTACCTCCTAAAGGCAGCTCTTTTCCTCCTTACCTTTTCCATGACCTCCTTGCTCACCCAGCTAGGTTTCTTTGCCCTAGCCTTCTTGTTCTGGGCCTTGCTGCAGGTTCTGGTTGCCTCCACTCTCCCTAGCTTTATGAGCTCCCACCTCTGGTTGGTGCTCATACTAGGTTGAATTCTGGCCAAGTACCCCTTTACCACTTCCCCCATCCTCCTGAAGTCAGCTCTCCTGTAGTCCAGCAACCTTGTGCCAGATTCCACTCCTTCCTTACCCATATCCAACATGAACCTGAGTGGTGGTCACTCCCCACCAGTGGTTATTCCACCCTCAGTTCCCTTAGACTCCCCATTTGCCAGCATGAGGTCAAGGGTATTCCCTAACCTGGTTGGCTTGCTGACCATTTGCATCAGTAAGCTGTCCTGGAGGGCTTCCAGCAGTACCTGCTCCCTTCTATTTCTGGTTGTTGGGGTATTCCAATCTACTCCTGGCATGTTGAAGTCCCCCACAATCACCAGACTACCCTTCTTGCAGGTCCTCCTGATCTGTCCCACTAGTTCCCTGTCTAACTCCTCTGTCTGAGAGGGCAGCCTGTACACCACTCCCATCCTGAGAGTCCTATCCTTGTAAGACTGTATTTGCATCCAAAGTGACTCCATACTACCCTCCTCCCATTCCTCCTGTACATACTACAGTCCTTCCCTCACATATAGTGCCACACCCCCTCCTTTCCCATTCGCTCTATCCCTACAAAATATCCTGTGCCCTGATATCAACAGGTCCCAGTCATTGTATTGGTTGGCCCATGTTTCAGTGATGGCCGCCATGTCCACCTCCCCGTCTGCCACGAGAGTCTGTAGCTCTGCATTTTCTTTCCAAGGCTCCTAGCATTCAGAGCGACCACCTTCAACCCCTTCCCTTCCCCTCCCATCCTGCCCTCCTTTACTAGCATCGCCACTAGAACTTGCCCTTTGTCCTTTGTCACTGTTATGGGGGGTAAGCTCATATGGCTTTCCAACCTGTGGCCTCTGCATGTCCCTTGCCCACTTGCCACCCCCAGTTCAAGTTTAAATTCCCAACTACCTCTATGTACTCCTCCATCCTCTGTTTCAACACTTTATTTCCCTCCTTGCTCAAGTGTAGTCTCTATCCTTGGCATAGAGACTACTGTCCTCCCAGGTCCCTCCCCCCCACCAGCTCATACCCTTTAGCATGACACCAGGTTCTTAGCCATTCATTAAATTCCCCTATTCTCAGCTGTCTTGCTGTGCTCACCATGGGCATTGCAAGTATCTCTGAGAAAGTTACTGCTCTTCCTGCCCCCAAATTGTACTAGTTCCTCAACCCTCCTCTGGACTATATCTACCATCCTGTCAGTCAGGTCATTTGTCTCCAAATGTATAATAAAATGAGGCCTCTCCCTTACCTATCTAGCATATTTTAGAAGAGATTGTCCCACCCCTTCTGCAGTCATTCTCGGCATGGCCTCTACCCAAATGCAACTATGCCTCTCCCCTTTGCTACCCCACCTGACTTCTCTTAGTATTGAGTCCCCCAGCACTAAGATTCCACCCCTCTTACCAACTGCTTGCTTCCCTTTCTCCCCACCTCTCGCTCCTGGCTCCTTTTCTTTCTCCTGCCCAGTAGTTCCCCCTTCCGTCACTGTTGTAATTCAGCCAGCAGAACTTCCACCTCTCCAGTTTCATCTGGACTTCTATCAGTTACTACTCCAATCTCATCACCTCCCTCCTACTCCTTTCCCTCTAGTACTGCAAAATGATTTTCTGAAGACCCTTCTCCAATTCCTGCTTCCTCCCTCCTCATACTAGCCCATTCCCTCCTTTTGACTCCATGACTTTTGCCACTTCTTCTCCTCCCCTAACCAGTCCCTTTCTCCTCCTTTCTGTTGTCTTTGTTCCCTTGACCAGGGTTCCCCCAATGCTGTACCCCTTGGCTTGGGTCCCCCTGTCACTGTATGCCTTCTTCTGACCCTCTCCTCCTCTCTGTTGGCCCAAACTGATCTCCCTCCTCATCTCCCCTCCTTCCTCCCTCCAGTGTTGGGCTATAACCTCCTCCAGTCTGCCTTGCCTGTCTTAGCTCCTCCTGCAGACCCTTGATCTCCTTTTTTAAGTTTCCCTATTTGGCTGCATACTAAATATTCCACAACCCTCCATGCTAATTTTAGAAAGATTGGTGCATCACAGTTGTTGCAGCCTACCACCCTACCCATTGCTCTCGTCGCCCACCAGTGACATCCAACCCTTCCAGATGAAGGATATCCAATGCTCCTCCAAGTCTCCCCTCTCCCTCATATCATCGCAAAACATTCTTCTCCTTTTCTCAATTTCCCTTACCTCCTTTGTCATACACTTTAGACAGATTGTGCAGCTGCCTTTTAAGTTCCTATGCCTCCTGTCCACACCCAAAAATAAACTATAATCAACTATTGTACAGCCTCCTTCTAACTCCTAGCCCTCCTTTCCACAATGCAAACCCCAATGCAAAGAGGTAAAAATGAAAGCACTTTGTGTTGTAGTTACTTTCCTTTCCCAAAGATAGTGGTCACCGCTTCACTCACTGCTGTATCTTCCCAGATGTCTGCTTCTGCAATGACAGGTGCATGTTCTTTGCCATTTTGGGGATGTGATGTCAGAACCCTTGGTATAAAGGAAGCAGCGTACCACGCAGTGGGGGTGGGGCAGGGTGGGTGGGACCAAGCCCATGCCCTCCAGAAACAATCAGGTAGCTGAGGCCCCAGGCCAGACAATTAGCACCCTTCCCTCACTATGCACTAAATGTTGCAGCTAGTGAAGACAGCAAAAAAAATCACCACCCCACTGAAGCACAAAAAATAGGTCTGATACCAGAAGAACAAGGTCTCCAATTCAAAGAAACAACAGCCTCACCAACAGCACACCAAAATAGGCTTGAACTTAAAAGATATAGGTTTACAATTCAAAGAACCAGCCCCACCAAAAGCACACCAAAATAGGTTTGAAATCGGAAGAAACAGGCCTCCAATTTAAATAAATAACAGCTCCCACTTAAAGCACACCAAAATAGGTTTTCAAAGTTTCAACAGCTCCAAAACAGTTCCCTGCTAGCCTCTTTTAAGAAGCAAGAAAAATGCATCCTGCTACCAAGTGAAACAGCAAGAAATAACACCACTTAAAGCACACCAAAATAGGTTTCAAAATGTCAACAGCCCCAAAACAATTCCCTGCTAGCCCCTTAGAAATAGTAAGAAAAAATCACCTGCTACCAAGTGAAATCAACAAGAAGCAATTTAAAAGCAGCAAGGAGCAGCTACTGCACTGAAATGAATCTGATTATTTCCCCTTCTAGACTCTTCTCTTTTAACATTCATGAAAGCAATAAGTAAAAATACATACAATCAATCTTTTGGTAATTGTTATAAAGATGATGTGGTTAACATACAAAGTTCTGGTTCAGATATTAATTTAGTTTTAAGAGTTGTATTAATAGTTGTTATAACCTGATTCCAAAATGTCCTAATATTAGGACATAACACTAAAACATGTAATGAGTTGGCAATCTCATCACATCCTCTATTACAATAATGAGATACTGAACTGTTGAATTTTTTCAATAGATATGGCGAATAATAAATTCTATGAAGTATACATAGTCTAATTTGATTCACATGATTATCAATAGCACTATTCTGCTTTTTACAGATAAATTCCCATTTATATTCTGAAATGGCTACCTTCCATTTATTTCTAAGATCCTGGGAAATGTTTTTCCTAGAATGCTTAATTATTACGTATATATTGGACATTAGTTCTCCCACTACTCTATACAATAGTATTAAACAGCAAGTTGGATTCAAAACTAAGTTTATTTTTTGTCTATTACATTTCTAATTACTGTACAAATTTGTAGATAGCTAAAAAGCACATTTTGAGGCACTCTATATTATGTCTATAATTGCTGGAATGATTTAATGGTTTGGTTTTCAAAAAAATCTGCTATAGTATTTGTTCCAAACTGTGACTATGTATTTATCTATGATGAGATAAACAAAGGATGGTAATTGTTTTTAATTAATGGTGATGGCATACAGATTTTGTTCTCATATTTTAAATCTTACAGAATGTTCTTCCAGTATTTAAAAGTATCTCTAAAAAATACATTATTTTTTATTTCTAAGTACATCACTATTTAAATAAAAAAAATGATATTGTATCTTAGATGGAAAACTATCACCTGATTCAAAATATGTCAAAGGTGGGGGATTAGTACTAAAACATTATTTAAGATGCTCCAGAATAGTTGCCCAATAATAATATTTTAAAGTAGGAAGTTTTAAGCCCAGCTGATAATAGCTTAGGTATATATTTTTTTTAAATCTAGGGCATTGATTTTTCCATACAAATTTATTTATGATTTTTTTCTATTTTATTCCAAGTATCATCTGATATATTAATAAGTAATGCCTGAACGATATACAAAAAGCATGGCAATACATTCATTCTGATTACCTGAATTTGACACAATAATGTAATTGGCAATCCTTTCCATTTTTACAAATCATTTTCTATTTTGTTTATTAATGTATACTGATTTAGTTTTATTAGTTATTTAATATCATTTGTTGGTTTAATCCCTAAATATAAAATACTTTGTGTCTGTACTGTAATAGGGATATTATCTGCATTTATTTTAGAATTTGAAGGATTTATTAACAAAGCTTCTGATTTTTTCCAATTTATGGTATACCCAGATTGTAATCGATATTCTCGAATTATTTGAAACATTTTCATTTTTGTTTTTGGATCTTTTAAATAACTATAATATCATCCACAAAAGTGATAATTTTAATATTCCTTTGTCACTAAATCTGAATCCATTAATTTCCTTTTCCTCTCTAATTGCATAGGCCATTGGTTTGATAACAATTGCAAATAGAAGGGAGGATAGGGAACACTCTTGTTGGATCCCTGCCCCAATGGGAAAATTGAAGAAATAGTGATATTAGTTAAAAGTTTAGACTTAGGGGTTCTATAAATTGCAGTTATCCAAGATATACATTTTTGTCCTATATTTGCTGATTTTAATACTTTTATTAAATACATCCATTCCACTTTATTAAAGGCCTTTTCAGTGTCCAGGGATACCACCATGCCCCCTGTATTATTATTAGAATATAAAACAGTCAAAGCATTTCTTATGTTATTATGCCCTCTCCGTCCCTTGACGAAGCCTGTCTGGTCATCCTGGTATTAAATGCATACATGTATGTATATTTAAATGATCTTCTCAAGGATAACTGTAGCAATAATACAAAATGCTGGTTACATTAAAAATTGTAACTTGGAACATAAATGGATTCAGTAATCCTATTAAAAGGAAAAATATATTAAACCACATTAAACAAAAGAAAGCAGATGTAGTGTGTTTACAAGAAACACACTTAACACTCAATGAAGCCAACAAAATAGATAGAATGTGGGAGAGAAAAGTGGTACATTCATTATATACAACTAAATCAAGGGGTACCACTATATTATTAAGAAAATAAGTACAAAAATGATACATAATTATATTGATCAAGAAGGTAGATTTACTATTATTTTAATAAAATATCGATGAAAAATCATAACTCTTGCATCCATTTATGTTCCTAATGGAAATGCATTGACTTTGTTACCGGAATTTTTCTTTGCAATATCAGCATTTCCACAACCTTATATTGTAGGAGGGGACTTCAATTGGATAATTAAGCCAAAGTTTGTAACAACTTCAGGATTTAGAGACTATAAAAAACAAATTCTGGCCAGAGCTGATGGGACTGCAGGTGAGGAAGTTGAAGTAAAAATATGGAACATTTGTTTTTTAATATGTTTACACCAAATTTGCAATACCCTGCCTCATGTAGAAGGGCAGAGAAAATATTCAACTCCTGGCCTAAAACTGATTTTGCACAGGGACTGCAAAATCAACTTTCAGAACATAAAAACACATTATGGGCAGGAGTTCAAAAATGACAGCCGTAACATTCATGAGGTGCTGTAAAGAAATGGCTTTGTTGAAAATTTGAGGTAAAAATATTGACTATTACCAAAGTGAAGAGTCTGCATTTGTAAAATTCAACATAGCCTCTTAACTTTATTGTTTTTTTTTAAATATTTTTACACCACATGTTCAGCATAGCCTTCCTATGACCCCACATCATGAACAAGGGCAGAGAAAATGTTCAACTCCTGCCCAAAAGGTGATTTTGCACAGTGAGCCCAAAATCTCCTTTTGAGATCTAAAAAAACATTTTGGACAGGATTTGAAAAATGGCAGTGATCACATTCATGAGGTGATGTAAAGATATGGCTATGTTGTAAATATGGGGTACACATATTGAAAATTACCAAAGTTACAAGCCTGCGTTCACAAGATTCAACATAGGCTCATAACTTTGTTGTCTCTTAATATTTTTACACCAAATTTTCAATGTAGGCTTCTTATGATCCCACTTCATAAACAAGGGCAGATCAAATTTTCAACTCCTGCTCAAAAGGTGATTTCATGCAGGGAGTGCAAAATCACATTTTGGGATGTGAAAAAAACATTTTGGCCAGGATTTGAAAAATGACAGTTATCACATTCATGAGGTACTTTAAAGATATGGCTATGTTTTGTGTTTTGTCTTTTTAATTTGGAACTTCTTCACCTAATTCTATATTAAGTTTTCTATTTTTAGTTGCAGTTTAAATACCAGTTTTTTGAGTCCTTTGCTGACCTGTTTCAGTTGCAGACTCTGCTTTTTCAACTTTGTTTTTTTGCTTTCGCTGGAATTTTTTTTGAAAAAAAATCTTTGAGGTCTTTAGGTTCTTTTTTATTCATACTTCTAAAGCCTCAGAATCATTTGTTAAGTTGTCTGAGCATTTTCATTTATTGTCTTACAAAGCTGCCCTATTTCTAGTGGCATATTGCTCACGTGATATTGTTTTGTAAGTTCAAACATTTGCTCCTTTTTTATGTTTAAATTGGAGCTTTTTCTTTTTTTTTCTGTTACTGTCTTGTTTTGTTCAATTTAAGCTTTTGTACATTGAGCTTTGGCTACAGTTATTTCATGACATTCATTTATTGACTCACAGAGCTGCCCTCTGTATCTCAAGGCATTTTCCTCAGACGATATACCTTTATAAATTTCAGGTAGCCTTTTCTTATACATTTGCCCAGAAAAAGATAAAACATTAAAATGTTCCCTTTAGTTAGTTCTTATTTCAGTATTGCTTTTGTCTTACTCAGGTTTTGCACAATTTGCTCAGTCTAGGCTAAGGTTACATACACAGCCTTTTTAATTCCATTGCCATAATCAGAAACTTTAAATCCATAGTCTTTTCTGAAGTGTAACTCAAATAATAAAACAAGATATAAGCTGACCAGTTCATTGAGTCTGTTGCTTCATTTATGGCTGTTAAGATGGCCTAGTTTTTGGTTCATTATCAAGTCTTCTGTCTTCCACACTTTTGTCTCCAGTCACTTTCATATAAACGCTTTCAGTACTTTTGAGTAGGGGGAAATAATGTAAAAACGTTTACCTGCCTTGCAGAAAAAGACAACGCTAAAACATCATGAGCAACCATTAAAACTCTGCATCCTCATTGCAGCTACTTAAACTACCAGCATTTATTAATTCTTCAAGCAACTGTTGGTGGTATTTTATTTTCAAGAAACAAACTCTTGATCCTAGGTAAACAGGACCAGTTTAGCTAGATTCTGGTGTTTGCTTTATAAACAAATAGAGAAAATGTAGAAAAACATTGTTACATAGGCAGACTCTAGCTACTTACATACATTCCCAAACTTCATAAAAGCACATACATTTGAATGCTATATGGGTGTTTTCTGGATAAATCTACCCCTCCGACAACCTGGTAGGTTAAAAGATTGGAATACATTTCCATTAAAATACTATACCTCTATTGAAATACAAATCAGGCAATAAAATGTTTGTAATAAAAATGCATGTCACACATGGTTTTCATTGTCTTTTATTGTTATCAGCTACACCCCTCCTGTTCCCTGTCTTCAAAATTAAAATAGAAGTATATTTTAATGAAAGGTCCCATTTTTATCTTTTAAAAATAATTTCTTATTTTCATTAATTTTAAATTAAATATTTAAATGCCATTTTATAGGTGCTGTAGAGACACTCCAGGTTGTGCCATTATGGTGATACAATTGCAATTCTCAGTTGCATTTAATGGCACTTGGCTGCACTTCATGCCTAACAGTGCACCTGAGGCCTGCGATTACATCACCATAATGCACACCCTATCAAGTCTTATTGCTAACGTAACTACTGTGTGTAAGAAAAAAGTTGGTAGAGGCTGTTCTGATCTAGGGAAGGCAACATTTAAAACTGGAGATTACTGAGACATTCATTGAAATAGGGTGCTGTACATAAAACCTATCTAGGATATCCATGTCCTGCGTTGTGGCTGTGGATACTGGTGGAGGTGTGTGGTGGCAAAACCCTACCTGGGGCATCCTTAACTTTGATGATTAGGCTTAGGATGTGCCGCTGACTGACTTTTGTAGCACAGTCTTATCTAGGGTAACACAATATTGCGAATGTCATTTAAGCAATAATGCACAACAGGGTGCGTGTTATGCTTGGATAATGTCATGCCTTGGGTGGTTGGGCATGAGGTCAAAGGCTGAGTGAGTCCAATGCCCAACAAGTGATGTTATCCATGTATGACACACACCCTGGAGTGCATTATTGCTATTATACAGTGGCTTGTTTTCTAAATATAACAAAAAATACAAAAAATAACTTTTTGTTTGTTTTTTCACTGTATTTTTGCATGTGGAGGTATTTTTATGAAAAAAATAGTGCAAGGTGTGTCTTTTTGCCATTAAGTGGTGTTGTTGCTTGATTGTGCCTGCTTCTCATAATCATGCGTAGTCTGGGTTATGTGTGTTTTCTTTGGGAACTCACCCCCTCATCGCCCCTCCTGACAATATTACTGCCATTTTGTTACACGGTACTTTTTTATTTTTAGCATTAACAGTCTGTTAGTGCAGTTCTAAGGAATGTTGCCATTTTTTTTTCAGGAGCCAAACACCACCCCTCCCCCCGTCTGACAGCTCCACTTACTGTCACTCACACCGGAGTGCTGGTTCTCCAGTGTCTCTCATTGGTACCGCCATGTTTGTACAGAGAGAAGAATGGTTGTGAAGCCCTTTACTTTGGCAAGGGCTGAGTTTTGAAGCCAGTAATCTCTACAGAGTGCTATTGAGTGCAAGGGATCATGGAATGCCTGCTTTTTGAACTGGAGAGGAGAGATCTGAAGATATTACTGTTGAAAAGGTGCATTTCATTTTAGGTGTGGTATGAAAGAAGGGCTTTGGTTACTTGGTGTGATGTTGACTTGTTTGAAAGTTGAGGGGGAAAATGGACATCCACGTCCTGTCATTTTCATGAAGCGCTGGCTCTCTCAGTCTGTTTTCAAAGCAAGGGGGATGCAGTGATTTTTTTTATTTCATTGTCTGAGGTTGTGTTGGTTTTGGACTTTCATACAGTGACATTATGCTCAGATCACATCACTGGTGAAGGTAGGCACTTACCAATCAGAGAGCAAGGAATGTTCTTGCCATTATATAATCAGTACTGTATTTACAACTGTTTAAGTACTGAGTTAAAGCCTTACTAAGGGTGCCATAAATCTGTGTTTTTAAGCAATAAGGTATGACCAGGGGTTAGATTAACAGTCTGTTAATCATCTCTAGGGGTGTTATGTGGCACAAGGTGCAGTTGAGTGCCATATTGCCCCTAGGGGGTGATTGACTGTTAATCTAACTCCTGGGAGTGCCTTATTGCTATTATAAAAATGTTTTCCAAAAGAAAAGTGTTAAAAGTATCCTTTATAAATGTTTTCCTCATTTAGAGGGAGATTTTTAATAAAACAATTCTTCCACCAGCAGTTTAAGAATTCTGGTTCAAAATCAGAATGCATCATTCCGCATATTCAGCTGTGCTAGAGGATGGAATACTGACAGGAAGAATCCATGTGCCATGGTGATCAGGCTGTACATGACAGTATAACATGGTTTGATGTAAGGCTGTTGGAATCCTAACAGCCAATCAGATTGCAGCATTTCTGAGAGCCTTTTTATAAATTGCCTTCATCTACTACTGTCACAGCATAGTATCCTAACACATAAAAGAGTAGTCTAAATCTGCTAAACAAGAGGACAGGGTTAGTTAGTGGGTAAGAGTGTGCTTGCACAGTAGTAGGAATTGAAGTTTAGTTTCAGATAACAAGAAAGTGAATCATGCAGGAACACAGGGCATGGGAGGGGGGCATAGTGAGCTGTAGGTACTATGGAGGGGCCATCTTCTATAATGTACTGTGGAGGCTCAGCAGTTGCCCAATCTGTTTTTGCAGTAAGTACTCATTCTCAGGAGCCCAAGCCACCCTCTGGATACCAGCCACCCTAGCCCTGGTCTCCTGTTTTTCCTCCAGGACTTATCTTCATGTAGAATTCAGCATGACTGAAGTATTTGACAGAGTGCAGGGCTAGTGGGTGACTGGGTTCAGTGGCAGCTCCTCTCTTGAATTTTTGCTTTTCTCCCCAGAGAGGTGGCATGCAATGCCTCCCAAATGGCTCCATGCATGCTTCCATGAGTGGTGCATTGGCTGCTGTTCTCTCCCCATGCATCAATCCCTGCCTGCCTCACTCCCAGCTGACACTAGGGATCAGGTGAGTGGCAGGCACTGATACCCTTCCTCCCTTCCTCCATAAGAGAGGAGAGGAGAGCAGTCCTCTGGGTGCTTAATCCTCTCTCTCCCCAACCCCCAAAGACCCCTGATGACCCCAGTCTGCATCTAAACCTGGGTTGCCAGCATGGTGTAAGGTGTGATGTCCAGTGCCTCAACTCTCAGCACTACAAGGGCAGCCCAGTTTCCCCAAACTGTAGGAGATTATTGCCACTTACCTCAGAGACTGCTGCAACCTGGGCTGAAATAACCTTTCTATGTGGGTCATGTCATAGTGGAGGCAGAAGGTAACTAGTTCTGCTCCTCTTCCATAGCAGTGAACAAAGTTTCTGAAATTTGCTTCTCACTTAAATTCATGAATTTTGGCAACTTCACTTTACTGATTACCTCAATTTGCATAATTATTCACCTGACAAATCTACACTAATTAGGTAATTTGGGTAGTTTGCCAAATGAATTTGTGCAATTGCTAGTGAAACACTATGTGATTTGCATCTCTAAAAAAAAGAAATACCTCCTTCCACCCACTGTGCTGTGTAATACCACCCCTTCCTACCTCCTAAGCACTTCCTATTCATATACCCATTTCCCATCCCCCACTGGCACCCTCCTCCCTTCTCTGCCCTGGCAAATTTCATGGTAGAGTCAAGAAAGAGTGACATATAAAAGTTCAATACCCTTCCCCAACCCAAACACCAATCACACTCCCCCTGCCTCCCCCACCCGAGTTCCACCAACAGGTCAAGTCATAAGCAGGGCCACTGGAAAACTGTGCCCGAAATTTTTTGCGGAATCCGCAATTTTCACCATGCTCTGCAAAAACTGACATGTTCCACAATTTCTTGCAATTTTGTATTTTTTATATTGAATTGTTTAAAAAGCATTAACATTTTTAATAAAATACTCTCAATATATTGACAATTTTGCATGCAGACTTGGGTTTGGCCGAAACAATGCAGTGCAAGGTACAGCAAGGGTTTTATGTGACATTGACTTCTTTTGAATCTTTGTCTTGTTTGGTTTCAAAATCCACTGGTCAAGCATAAGTACACTTAAACACTTAACATTTGTTTTGTGTTGAAGCAGTCTATCAGAAAACTTTTTGTTGACACACAGACTGAAACAAAAGATGGGAGAAAACGTGCAAATTATCCCGTTCACTTAAATGGGGTGCTAACTATAAAGCCTTTTTGTAAGTGGCAGGGCAAGTTATTCCTTGTGAGCATACTTTCATTCAGACTAGTTTTGATTCAAACAGCTGATGATTTCTGGATGGTCCTGCTGATTTTAAACTTGAATAAGCTAGTTGGTAACAGTGATCTCATTCTTAGCAACTACCCCCTAGATGCTCACATGCAAAGACTACAATAAAAACCTGACTAAAGTCTAAAAAGAAGCTTATAAAACACAAAACGTATCTGAACATTTATCTTTAACTAAACAAAATCATTGCAGCCAGAGTAAAACAAAGGTAAATTACAGGGTACCCAGACTACTGTATGATGCAGTAAAAATCTATCGTTTTTTTTTGTTTTACATTCTTTTGGTAACCACGTAAGGCCCACTAGGCACACGTGCCTGTTTTCAGGTACAACCCAGGAGCACTGAGGAGGATAAGTGACTTGTCCAGAATCACACAGTATACAAGCGGAGGTTATAGGAATCAAACCCAGGTCTGCTAGATGTCATCAGCTCATTCACAGTTTCTTACTCTTACATCTAGATTATACTGCCAGCCCCAATAACCCCCAGATTTAATGTTTAAATGTGTGATTTCAAAAATAGTGTACAATACCTACAGTACAAATTATGACCATTAAACACTTTAACAACATTTTACCAAAACTCTGTTATTCACCACTCTGTCTGCTTATTTTTTCTTGTACCCAATTGGGTGAATAGCTGGCAGAGCACTGTAAACAGCTGTTGATTGGGCTTCATTATTCTACAGCCAGAAACAAACAAACAAAAAAATTCTTCTGGCTTTATTTAATATTTATTTGCTGTGGCTCACTTTATAGAATCTATTTAGCACTGTATGAGGAAGTTGCTTTTAAATTTTGGAAAATAGGCAATGCTTATGATAACTTATCAGTTTAGTATTCTTGTTAGGAACATAACATTTTATTTACGTTTTAAACATATTCAGGTGTCAGAGTAATTCATTTAGCAACTTATACTGACTAATATATGCTGCAGAAAACATTAAAATATTTATTGTGAAGCACTCAGGGTCAATAGTAGAACCCCCGCAATTGCCCACAATTTTTACAAAACACTCGCAATTTTGGGTAACCTTTTCTGCAATTTTCCAGTGGCCCTGGTCATAAGACCCCCCCACCTAACCGCACTCTGGTACCAACCACCGTCATCCCCTCACCAGCACCCAGAAAAAAATCTGACCTGTAATAAAGAAAATGGTCCCCTGGTACAGAGCATCTTCTCTGTTCAGTGTCCACCTTGGTAATGGTGCTGGAGCACAAATGAATGGTGACATCTTTGCTCCTAGTAAAACCTGATCTGCAGCAAATTCAGCCAATTAGCAGCTCAACCCATGGGGAGGGTGTGCACTGGGTCTGGATTTGTTTTGTGATTGGGAGATTTATGGCTGTCTTCATTAGCTGGCTCCCCACCAATCTCCAATACATTGCCTGGGGACTGCACTTATTTAAAGTGAGACAATATGGCAGTGCACCATAATTTAAAAAGAAGCCAGCTCTGGCAGCTGCATTTTAGAATAGGGCCTCAGTCAATGGAAGGAGTATTTTGATGACTGGTGGCTGAGCTGACTTTCACTTTTTGAGCTCTGAACTGAACACTTAGAGACACAACTCCCCTGTAAGATGTAATAAGTAAGTAGCCATTTGAGGCAAAAAGCATATTGTAACAATTTAATTATTTTCCAAGTGGTGGGGTGGGATGGGGACCTGTGAACTGGGTCTCTTGGTTTAGCAAACTGAGGGGGTGGTGGAAGTAGTGGCCTTCTTGAAGGATCTCCTGGTGTTCAAGAAGGGTAAGGCAAGGCAGATCAAGCTATTCTAAACAAACAGACTCCATCTAAGCAGTGAGGGAACTAGTATCCTTGGGGCAGATGCTGGATATCTTTATCTCTTTTAATTTAAGCTAGGGGGAGTCTGGTGTCGGGACAAACCAGGGCTCTACTGTAGACACAAGAGACCTAACTGATGCTCCCTTCAACTAGACAGGATAGGCAGGGCAGACAAAATACCAGAAAGGCAGAACATGGCGGTAGAAGGAAAGGGGCTAGGGATGAAAAGGGGAGGGTAAAGTTGCAGCCAAGAAAACAGAAGGTAAAAGGGTTCCTGGAAGATAGCATATAAACTCCGGGAGTCTTGACAACAAAATGTTAATCCTACAGGCTGTAGTAGCAGAAGGCATACCTGATATCATGGCCTTAACTGAAGCATGAGCAACACAAAAGGATGAATAGGAGCTAGCTACCTGTGGTTATGCTCTGTACAGAAAGGACAGGGTACATGGCAGAGGGGAAGGGGATGCCCTGTATGTAAGAGACAGCATACCGGCTACACAGGATAGGACCATAGGGGAGGAGAGTGGGACAGAATCAATCTGGGTACAGCTAAGAAATGCAGAGAGAAGGATCATCAGATTAGGGGTGATGCATAGTTTACAAATTTGGCAGTCCATGCATCACCCCTAATCTAAACCAGGAGAGCATGGACAAGGCATCAGGTAAGGAAATCAAGACAAGAGCAGCAAAAAAGGAGGTTGTGTTGATGGTGACCACAACCTGCCTGATATAGATTGGGATATACTGGTGGCCAAAAAATGCTGAGAGTCAGCTTCTGATGGAAGTGATGTAGGAGCCCTTCCTAGAACAGTGGGTTAGGGAATCTAGCAGGAAGGGGGCAATTCATGATTTGGTTCTCTCAGAGTCATCATTGTTGGTATCAGAGTGGAGGATTACCTAGGGACTAGTGACCATAACTCAGGGTGGTTCAGTATTGTCCTAGAAACCCTCCAATCCAACTCAAGGACAGTGGTTCTGGACCTCTGAAGGGCAGATTTTTGGGAGATGGGATCATAGCTCGTCTGATATCCACATGAGTAGAAGGTACAGCAGTTGATGAAGGACCACAGCCTTTAAGTGAGCAGTGAGAAATACTTTCTTTTGCAGCTCATCTGGGAAGGGAACACACTAGTGTGAGCTCTGGTAACCTATTGCTGAGTAGGTAGAGTGACCTGGGTTTGGGAGCAGACTCGGGGAGCTTTGCTAGTCACTGTCCTCCAGTGTTTAGAACAGTTTTCAAATGTAACCTGTCAGCCTGGGAGATTTTCCCAAAATTGAGATTATCACATAGCCCTTCATGTTGAAGCAGTTGGGCAGAAGTGGGTGACCACTGGGAGAAATTAATCACTGTAAGTGGTCCTGAGGTCTGGCTGACATCCCTTGGTACTGGCTCAGGTACTGTCCTTTTAAGTGTTGAGGCCAGCACACCAGGAAGTGATAGAGCCCTTGTGGACATTTTATAGCATCTGGGGGTGAGTCCCAGTACCTGCAGAAAGGCAGCAGCTTCCACATAGAGGCTTTAAGTGCCCATCTGTATGTATTTGGCCCAGAATAGAAGGAGAGGGGACAATGTATTTGTAGCACTGTACCCATCCCTGACAGTACAGTGTCCTGAGAATGTATGTTGTGTAGAGGGCCACCAGTGAAATAGGAGACCCTGTAAGACTACCTGATTTGTCTGTGTGAAGGGCTATAAATTTGAAGAGAACTTCTGGTAAATTGTGGACACTATGGAACAAGTCCTAAGTAATACGCCCCTTTAAATAAAAGCGTCCTCTTGGGGACCACATATCAATATGTGTGAGCAAATAAATGTTTTTGTGTTTGACTCAGCTGCTTAGAATGGAGAATGTTCTTGTTTAGGTACTTGGCCATTACTAGCAACTGTCAAGGAGTTCCTAGCCTTCCCTCAGTGCCCTGTCATTTATAAGAACCGTGGCCGGTACCCTATTTTGTTGGGTGGGATCTGCAGTAACTGACCTTGGGGGACCAGCTATATGTTTATTCCTCATAAGAACTTGTTCTGTATGTCTTAGTCATAACCTCATTTTCTTTCCAGGCCTTCGGTGTATACATGCTTATGTCTGCCAGCCTTTTGTTGTGCAACCTCCCCTGTTGCCCCTGGATTATCTTCATGGCCCTCATGGTCTCTGTGTGGTCCATGTCCTTTTAAAAGTGTAGACTCCAGAATTATGTGCAGTACTCCATATATGGCCTTACCAGGGACCTGTACAGGGGCAGTATCACCTCCAATATCCTGCTATCAAATACCCTTCCTCTAGGTCCCAGCATCAGGTTTGCCTTCCTGTATGCCTCATTGTACTGAGCTGTTGACTTGAGGCTGTCACTAATGATTACCCTTGCTCTTTATCCTCTGTCATCAATGTTTACTCCCCCACCCCCTGTATTTTGTTTTAGTGTTTTTTTCTACCGATGTGTACCACTAAGCACTTTGTAACATTTGAGTTTAGCGCTGATAAACAAGACCTGTTTTCCAATTTTTCAGGCCCTTTTCATTTATCTAACTCCTCTCTCCTTGTCCTCTCTGCTGCAGATCTTGTTAGTGTCATCAGCAAAGAGGCATACCGTATTCTGTATGCTCTCCCAGTATCACAAATGAAGTCATTGAAGAGCACCACCCTTACTGAAAAAAGGCAAGAACTTTGTATTTTGACTGGTACATCATGCAAGGATATATGCTGGACTATGCAAGGTACGTGACACCAGTTCTTATGCAAGAATTATATGTAAGGAATAGGTAAGTAATGTGACATTTCCTTGCGTGAAAAATTAATGCAAGAAAAAATCCATGCCAATATCATGAGATAAAAAAAAATTGGGTGTGGGTTTACTGCACTACAGTATGGATTTTATATGTTCCTGATGTGGTACTAGAACCTACAAAATTCTGTCCCCAGAGGAGGGTGCTCAAACTTCTGAGCCACTGACCCATGTTGTACAAGTGCCTTCCAAAAAAAAGTACATAAACAGATACTCAAGCTGTAGTCTTGATCAATTCTTATACGGTTATTACACTTTTAAAAGGAAATTTCTTCATTCTGCTCCCAATATTTTTAATTTGAAAGTGCAAGACCACTCTTACAACTCTTAGAGTGGTCTCCACATAGAGAATAATGGATATCCAACTATCAGTGACAAGCTGGTTAGTTCATCAAGAGGTTGCCATGGCAACCATTTGAACCTCAAGAGCACAGCTCGAAAGGTTCAGTTGCCATGGGCTACCTCAAGATGAACTAACCCAGCTAGTTACCGATAATTGGGTATCCATTGTTTTTTATAGTGTAGGATGCCAACTGCTGCTAAAACAGAAACTATCTGGGAGACATACTTTGTTTTTCCTCCACTGTGCCACTTTGCTTTGCTGTTGTTTTTACCACCCCATCCACTTCCTGTTCATGTAACGCATATGCATAGTTTGTTTGATGTTGTTATGCTGTAGTAGCTATGTAGCTAGTGCTGCATAACAGCTATGATAATGTAGCTACCGCAGCAGAACAACATTTTGAAAGCAATTGATTTACATTGCTAGCAATGTTCCATCATGCACTATATCAATATTAATATAATCTTAAGTCATAATACTGTACTTTTCTTGAGGCATAGCAGGCATTACCATGACGAAGTATGATGTCAGTATAGATGGACATGAATTCATGTGGGGAATAAGAAACAAGGGTAGATAAACTGTAAGAAATTAAGACCCTGATTACATACAGATTTCCTCAGTAATGACAGGAAATCTAGGAAAGATATATGTAATATTGGCTGAATAGTACCTAAATAGTGCATATATTACAAGTTTTTACTTAGGTGCAAGCTGCTTTTTATAGTTCAGATTCTACCTAAAGATTTGTACCAGCATTATGAAGACATGCATTTTTTACTGCATGTACTGTATACAGAGAACAACAACCTTCCTTGCACAATGTACTATAATCCTTAAAAATGCATTTTCTACTTTCATGATCCTTGACTAGTGTAAATATATGGTATGCACCGCCGACAGTGACACATTTACAGTGATCATCAGTACAGCGACTACAGCACCAGGCCAGCACAGATGATCACTGGACCCAGGCACTGTATTCGGGGGATTTGCACCCCCTCCCCAAATCAGCTCTGACTCAGAATTGTGAATATATAGTGGGGGGTGCAGGGGGCACAGCCCCCCACCTGGGGGGTTCGGGGGCAAAGCCCTCCCAAAAAAACAACTTTCAAACTGGGAAACCATCTGCTGACCACAAATGCGGCTTGACATGACATTTTTGCTGTCCAATCATTCAAGAAACCTTTTGTCAAACACCGGTCATAGATCCTAAATATATGATTCCTTGCTAACCCCAGGAATTCTTCACTGACGAGTTACAATTTATGCATCTATCTCCATGCAGAGAGAGGCCCCGGTGATAGAACTTTATTCAGATGATGGAATTTTAGAATATAGATTTCAAACACCTGCGCTCACACACCACTCTGCCAGTTGCTTCAGTTCTGTTTCTATGCCTGAAGGGAGCAGTCACCCCAAAGTTAGCTCCTGTATCTCTGGTCGCTAAACATTTAATTGTTTTCAAAGTGTCTAAAAAAGTTACATTTGTATTGTTATAGTTATTTTTTTAATACTCTGCATTAGTTAGTGTTATATTTAATATCTCAGTTTCTCCGGTTCTGGATCAATTCCGAGGAACCTGAGAAAACCCTGACTGGCTACCTACAGTATTTATTTTTTACTTTTTTTTTTGCTAATTTTAGGTTAGAAAATATTGCCCTACAGCTTTTTTAAAACAGAAGTTTCAGCTGCACTGTTTTACTATTACAGGAACCAGGCTGCTTCATTTTCTAGTCCTGCCAGTGGCCTTTGACCTTAATTAATTGGTTCCTGTTACAAGAACCACAGATTGAACTTTGGCCCACTTTTTTAGTCTCAAGAATCATTTTGATTTTTTAGGCACTTGGATAGAGGTTTTTCTTTTGGCAATCGATGCCATTTAACAGTCTTTTTAAACTGGCATATTTATGTAACGCCCCACCCCCAAAGTGGTGGGGCTTACCTTAAGCTGTCTCCCTGTGCTCTCCTTTTGCCCTTCATCTGGCCATGTCCCAACCCTGTGCTCTGCCTTTGTAGCTGGGCTAATGTCCAGCACTAAAGTTAAATTCCTGTAACGTATTGCTGTGTCCATGGTCCTTGTGCGACTGTGCAAGATGGTGCTGTCGCACTATAGCTTTAAGAAGCTCAGTATCTGTATATAGTGTGCATAGCCTGTGCTGGGTCTGAGTAGTCCGGAACTCGTGACTGGCCAAGGAGTGATCCTATAAGCTGCACTTTTGCATTGGATAACAGTGCAGAGAGAGCTCTGTTAAATGCTGTCAATGTCTGAATCTAAAACTAAATTGTTTGTATATAAAACTAACTTTAAAGTGGGACTGTTTATTTATCATCCGGTAGCCATCTTGGTACTTTGATCTTTGCTTTTAGCCAATCAGAACTCAAAGGGTCCTAAGGGATCCTTCAGCTATGGCTGCTGGGAGAAATAGAGAACTGCGTGTTTTGCACTCTTTATTGGCCAATCGGAATGCCAGAACTGTGGCTGACAGCCTCATCTCCCAGTTGGACTCTGGTATTGAGTTTCCTTCAGTTAAAGAGGGACAGCTGAACAGGCAGTTCTGAGGGAGCCTCCAGAGAGTGAGGAGGCTCAGGCAGTGTGCTCTGTGAGAAAGTCTGGAGGCCTATCTGGGTTTCCACAGCCAAATAGCCCAGAAGTGGTCTGTTTGAACTCCAATATCTGCAGCTGTTGCTGAAACTATTGAGAGAAAAGAGAAAGCTTTTTCCCATAAACCAAATTTTGCAGGTTTGCCTGAACTGCGTCAGCGACTGATTGGTACAGCCAGACTGAAGTAAGTCAGTTTCTTAATTCTGATTCAAGTTGCCAGAATTGAAGTTGTGAACCAAGACTGATACAAGTGGTTTCACCAGCCAGAGAACTGTTTTGCTCAGAGCTACACCTCCCAGAGAGGCACCTATTATGAAAAACTGCCAAAGTGAGTTTGCTAAAGCCCGTTTGATCAGAGACTGCATTTTGTTTGCTAAACCAAAATACCAGAGTTGGTATTCTGAGCTAAAACTGTATCTGCACATGAACCAGTGTGGGGAGTCAGCTACCGCTGCAACAGCTAGCATTGGTTTGCAGACACCTCAGGAGTAATGCCTAGACATGGGGGTCAATCATGCAAGCCCTGGTCTACTCTGCTGATCCTGTCTCCAGAAGCCAAAAGCCTGTGGCCTCAAACCGAGACTCCTGAAGTCTGAAACTATAGGAAGCCATCCATCTTGACTGCCAAACAAAGCCTAGAAAGCTGCAGAGTCGTGAGTAATTTCAGGGCATGTCCTTCAATAAATGTTTCTTTGTTTCAAGAGTTGTTAAAGCATTTTGCAGGCCATTGGGCCTGGGATTAAAATACCAGTTTGCCAAAGAGTCAAGCTATTTGTTCTTTAATGTTCAGTCACCTTTGTATGGTTATGGAAATAAATCAGATTGTTTGTTTAAGTGCACCAATGCTGGCCAACCAGCTGCAATACGCAAGGCCTGCAACTGTTCTAGTCTGAGTACTTAGTGAATATAAGTGGGACTGTCCATGTGGACTACTAATTAGTGTTTAAATGCTTTGCCAAACCAAAAGAAACACAAATATTCAGCTTTCAATTTGCACCATTTACCCCATTGTTTATCCCCCTAATAAATGAGGTTTGTTGTTAATGTTACCACTGTCCATGAACATATTATTACTAAGTGCCAGGTTACTGTGTCTAGCTATAAAATGCATTGTTATTGCTAATAACCATTCCTTGCAGGTATACAGGGTGTTTTGCGGTAGCCAGAACCCTGCTGGCAAGTGTATTCACTGTGAGCATATTATTAACTATCGCCAATAATTGTATTACTGAATGCAAGGTAAATTGTTATACAGAAATCCATGTGTGGGACCACTGTTTGGAGCAGTGGTTAGGTACAGCATCCCAGAGGGTTGTACTAGACCCACTTAAAATCTACTCTTTCTGGTAACGAGCCCCTTTTGTCATCAAAACCAGAACCCAGGCCCCTCAACCTGTATTGTGGGCAGCAAGCAAGGCTAGTAGCCCATTGGTACAAGGTGCACAGGTTACATCTTTGGAGGCACCACTAGGATCTCCTATTTACCATTTGGGCCCATAATGAGCTTGCCGCCAGTATGGACAGTGTTTTTGGTCCCAGTTCTGAATTTCCTTCGAGTAGAATGGCTGGGCAATATTTGATTGGGTGGTATGAAGGAGAGGATAGTGACACCCAGAAAGCTATCCTGCTCCTAGGCATACCCCTGGGTACTGATAAAGGAACTATAGAGGAAGCCCTCTCAAAAGTGAAGTGTCTTGGCAGAACTGTTGTAAAAGGCCAAAATGTAGATTTGACCACTCAAACTTTAACTGCTTTTGTAGAATGAAGCAATACTGTAGATGTTAGGAAAGTGCCTGGAGTCATTGTTTTAGAGGAGTCCAGTGTAGCCTGGAAAGTGGTAAGCAAGGACACTGTGGCTCCCCCTGAGCCAGAGTGCCCTCCCGTGTCTGAGAGTTTTGAAGAGAAACTTGCCAAATTGTTACTGGCTGAAGGGAAAGGGGTTGAAGTGCTTTGGATGCTACTGGGCTCTGGCAGGGTACCCCTCCTCAGGATGAAGAGACTAAGCCCATTTATGCCCTTCCCCCCCTTGGACTCGTATAGAAGGTTAAAAATGTTTTCAGGAGTAACACCTACTCCAGCTGGACAGGATGACTGGGAGACATGGGCATATAATGCTGCTCCCTTAGTGCAAGAATGACAATGTTCGGAAGTGGCAAAAAGGAAAAGGTTAAGCAAAAGCCTTAAAGGTCTGGCTCTGGATACTATTCGCTCAGTGCGAGTTGATAACCCGGAGGCATCTGTGCAAGACTATTTGGCCGCATTGGAAAATGTATTTGGGAGCCCTGAATCGGGCGAGGACTTTCTGTGGAGGTTTAAAACAACCCAACAGCATCAGGGAGAGCCCATGTCTGTGTATTTACATCAGCTCACAAAAGCCCTAGAGAAATGCTATAGGAAAGAAGATGTGGCCTCAGGTGAACTGATCTGAATCAGCTTGGATCAAATACTTAAGTCTGCTCCATATTCTGATTTATTATTGCTCAAGTTGCAGCTACCAGACCACAGGGATTTGCCTCCCTCCTATAGCTTGTTGATGAAGGAATTATGGAAGGCCGAACAAAGAAGGGCACAGTGGGGTCTCCCCCATGCATCTGCAACTGTCACACAAGTCACTGACAGTGTGCAGTCAATTGAAACTCATGGGTTGAAGGCAGTGCCAAGAGAGCACCATGAGACAGTTGTGGTGAGCCAGAACCCCTCTGTGATGGATGTAGGGGCATATGCTCAAGCCTCTGCCTCAGACTATGACATCAGAGACCTTAGAACTCAGACGGATGACTTGTTAAAGATGGTAGCTGACCTAAAGGGCTGTCACCCACAATCCATGCTCGGGACAGAAGAGAAGACCCTGGAGCAGAAGTATATAGCCACAAGCTCTCATATTCAGGCCCCAAGTGAATACACTAGTAAAACAAACAAGCCAGGCTGGAGGCCACCATGTGATGCACCTCCTGACCTCTGACTGAACCAAGAGGGCATCTTCTGTTACCGTTGTGGAGTAGATGGGCATACCAAGAGAATGTATTGCGTACCAGCGGACCTGCATAGAGTCCTAGATGAACTGCTGCCTGAACATCAGAGGTGGGGAAATGCCCATTCACCTGTGAACACCTCAGTCACCAAGGCCGCTGTCAATCCCTCACAAGAGAGTCTGCTCATAGACTTTGATAAGCTAGTTGGCCCATCCAGAGAAACAAACGTCAGAATCAATGGTATTTCAACCTGAGTCATATCTGACAGTGGTTCTCAAGTAATCATCATTTTCAAGGACTAGTATGATCAACACTTATCTCACTACCCATTGCAGCCCCTTGGTGGTCTGAATGAGTGGGGCCTGAGTGATAAATCCTTTCCCTATCTTGGCTATCTTAAAGTGCGGCTTTCATTTCAGTCTTCTGTAGCTGGTGTGGGAGACCCAGTAGAGACTCTAACCTTGGTATGTCCAGAATCTGGGATGTATGATGGAATACCAGTATTGATCAGCACCAATGCCCACATGTTTGGCCGATTCACACAGTTGTGCTAGGAGAGACTGAATGAAAAGACTGACTGGGCCCTGCATATTCACACCATCATGAGAAAATTATATGAACTGCAAATGCAGCCTAAACAGCAGGATAAAGATGAACCCATGGGAACTGTATTGAGGAAGGACCCCACTACTACTGTGCTCCCTCCAAGTGCAGAATGTTGCATCAGTGAGGAGATCCACTTGAAGAAGGATGTGACTAATCAAATACTGATGATAGATGCTCCTGCTAAAAACAAGTTGCCTGAGGGGATGTTAGTTAAGCCTAGCATGCCCCCTGTATGAGACCATGCTTATGCCCAAGTAGTGGTCATCCAGGTGCAGAATGCCACTGACAGAGATACTGAAGTCCATAGAGGATATACTATGGCAAACGTCTATTGTGCCTATACTGCTGTACAGCCTTCTTGGAAGAAGAAAGGAGAAGATGGTGAAGTATCTGCCAATATGTTTGATTTCAGGGGTTCCCCTATTTCTGAAGAATGGTGAGTCTGAATTAGCCAGAAGCTGGCTCAGAGAACCAAGGTCTTCTCCCTAAAAGAGTGGGATGTAGGATGTGTTACAGCTGCTCAGCATCACATCCAACTACATGATGGACAGCCGTTCAGGGAGAGGTCCCAAACACTAGCATCTGCTGACATAGACAATGTGTGGCATCACCTGCAAGAGATGATAGCTGCTAGAATAATACAAGAGTCCCAGAGTCCTTATGCTTCTCCAATTGTAGTGGTAAGGAAGAAAATGGAGCAGTAAGGATGTGCATAGACTACAGAACCTTAAATAAAAGAACCATTCCAGATCAGTACACTATGCCTCCCATACAAGATGCATTAGACTGTTTGAATGGGAGCAAGTGGCTCTCTGGCTTAGACTTGCAAAGTGGATATTATCAGTCCTAAAACAGCTCACAAAACTGAAAGTGGGCAAGGCACTGGGACAGGATGAAATTTGTTATAATATGCCTGCCATCCCTCGTCCCAGGCTCGGGCTCCAACCTATCTGCTTGTGGAGAAGGAGGAAGAAATGTACTATGTACAAGATGGGGAAAGTGACCCCATGGAATCAGGGGTGCACCTGAGCAAATGTTTGGCTGTCCACCAAGGCATACGGAGGACAATTCTTCATTTTACTAACATGTCAGCTAAATTATAGATATCCTCAACTCCCCACAGTATACTGAGGAGGAGGAGGAGGAAGCTGAATTTATGGATATGATGGGAGTAGCACCTACAAGGAGGTTGCTGGTTCCCATATACAAATCACTTCAGAAGGCCATTTCAAAAATCATGTCTACCCCTACTTCAGCTTCAGCCATAGATAAAAAAGATTGAAAGAAAGTATCAGATGGGCAGACAGTGGTGGAATACTTGCATGTCCACCCTGATCATCTAGGGGAAGTCCAGTCTGCTGCCTACAAGAAGGTAAAAGTCACCTGCTCTGCAGAGCCCCCTGAAAAGCACTCCAAAAAATTGGATGTTACAGCCAGAAAGGGTTAAACATCACCTTCCCTACTTATCAGGCAGGCAGCTTATTCAGCACATATTGCACAATACCAGAAAGCACTTTGGAATGCAGTTCCTGCACTGGTCAATAAAGCAGATGGTGAACTGGCACAGGAATTAATTGCCACAGCAAGATCAGGCCTGGATGCCACTAAATACCATTTACACACTGTTGTGGACACTAATGACACTGCTGCTAGGGTTTTAGCTCATGCAGTGTCCTTAAGAGGATTTTTTCTGATGAAGGACAACTATCCTTTCCCATGACACTCAGACCAAAACCATGAATTTCTCCTTTGAGAGAAACTCAATTTGTGGTGACAAAACAGAGACATGCGTGAAAAAAGTGGATGAGTACAAAACCACTTACATGAGGAGCAATGAGGAAAAAAAAAGGCCTCTACCTCCTAGAGGCCTTATGGAAGGGGGGCAGGGGCTACTTCTCAAGAGCTTATGCTCCATACACCCCCATGAGTATCAGCCTCAAAGAGGTTACTATAGTGGCAGAAGGGGCTCAAACCTTCAAGCCTCAACCTAAGCAAAACCCCTGACAGTTCTGATCAGGTCGCACAACCATTGCAGGTGGGGGGAAAGGCTGTCATACTACTTCCAAGAACAGGTAAACATTACCACAGACAAGTGGGTTCTGGAGGTAGTGGGCCAAGAGTTGTCACTGCAGTTCAAAATATTCCCAAACCTGCAGAAACACAAGTTTTCCAACTCGTTCTCCAATGGAGAGGCTTCTGCTGGAAATAGAAGTAAACAAACTCGTTGCAGACACCCGAACAAGCACATAAAAGAGAAATTAAAGATGGTCACATTGAGAACAGTGATACTATCCTTACAGTCAGGGCACTGGCTAGGATCACTGAACCTGAAAGATGCCTCCACAAACTCGAAGGCTCTCTGGGCTGTCATCGAAGAAAGAGGAGCGGAGTTTAAAGCTGGCAGCTGCCGAGGTAATGATCTATAACATTAATTGCTTTCTCAACACTAACTTCTGGGGAACTCGTGAGAGAAGCTCCTGGGGAAACCAATGGTGGTCTTTTGGTGAGATAGCCTCCGGGTGACTAACTTTGTCCATTACCATCTGCCCTGTAAGGATTCAGGTCAGTGAGAGGACCCCCCCTTCCTTACTCCCAGGCCTTTGAAATAAGTTTTTTTCTGGACTTGGATTCCTAACTACACTGTTCTATAATTTTAAGCCCTGCCTTCAAGGGCCTTGCTTTGCTGGTTTGAATCAGCAGGACTGCCATTGCTGAAAAGTGGGACTCTAAGCACCGTTCTAGCTCACATTTGTTGGGGGGGGGTTGGGTATGAGGTTGGTGGGGGGAGTTTTTAAGTGGCATAGTGCTGTGTATGGTTGTGGCTGCATGAATGCTTAGATCTGCTGTGCATTAGTCATATGCTTGTTTGCCTGAGTGAGTGCTTGAACTTCTGCAGACATTAGTAGTCTACCTGGATTTAGTTTTGGCCGGTGACTTGGAATGTGTAAGTTTCTGGGGTGGGCCAGGATTGTGTACGAGGCATCCCAGCTGTTCGATCTCCAGCCTTTCATCGACCTCCCTATGTCCAGCACAGCTGTTCGTCACTGTTAGGAGATCGGGATTGGGAGGTGCCTTACTGATTGACAATGGCGGTGCACCTCAGACACATTGTCGGGGGCAGGATCAAGGTGATTAGGTGCAAAAGGTGCCCTGGGGTTAGTTGGGCATTAGAGAGAGGCCAGACATGATTGGTCCCCATCCCAAGAGACCCTACCAGACCGAGTGAGCAGGTAGCTAGAGGAGCTGCATTGACCACCAATCCCCTGAGGGCAGTGCTATGCAATGCCAGATCAATCAGAAACAAGACCGCACTTATAGCAGACCTAATTTCTACAGTTGCTCTGACTTGCATTATGGAGACTTGGCTGGGTGATGATGCTGGCCCAGTATTGGATGCTGCTATCCCCCCCCCCGGGTACTCCATTGTTCACTGTCCCAGAGTGGAGCACAGGGCCGGGGGAGTAGCCATCTGTTTTAGAGCCAAGCTGGGTGTCACCATGCACCCAGTGAGGATTACTGGATCCTTTGAATGTATGACAGTACGTGAGGGTCCAGGCACAGGCCACAAGATTCTCCTGATCTACTGCTCCCCTGTGGTGGTGGGAGATTTTCTGCAGGGGGTAGCCAACTTCATCATTGGTGAAACATTGGAGTGTCCCAGGTGCTTAGTACTGAGGGACTTCAATGTTAGAGCCGACAACAAATCTTCTGGGCAAGCTTTTAACCTCCTCCAGATTATGTCATCTCTGGGCCTGTCACAAGAGGTTTCTTCCATGACCCATCATGGCAACCACATGCTAGATCTGGTTTTCTTGCTGGGGCATGAGATTAACAACCTCAAGACTGATCGGGTGAGTTGGTCCGATCATTGCATGGTGGAGTTCTCATTCAGGGCCTCCCTCACCCTGAGAGCCCTTCCCCTGCAGAGAATGTCAGTTATCATACTTTGAAGGGATTGACCTCCAAGGGATTTCTGGTGGTAGCTGATCTATCTAGTGTGGAAATTGCATGTGTGTGGGGACCAGGCGCAGCAATTGTCACCTATAATAAGGTGCTGTCCTTGGAGCTCGACTCCCTCACATTGGTTCGTGTATGACCCAAATCCTCTCACTTGAGATCCCTGTGGTTTGACAGGGAGCGCAAGGTGATGAAGATTGCAGGTCAGAAGCTGGAGTGCTGCTGGTGGAAGACTGGGCTGGAGGTGGATAAACTGGACCTGTGTGCACTGTACTGTGAGTATCGGGGGCAATCAACCATAAGAAGGCAGAGTTCCTGAACAGGGAGATTGCCATAGGGAAGAACCAACCAACTGTGCTTTTTCGGACTGTGGACAGACTATTACACCCAGTCTGTTTACAGCTGAAGAAAGCTTTTTCCAATGCTTTATGCAAAGAGTTTGCTTGGTTCTTCTCTAACATGGTGTCTACCATCTGGCAGGGGATTCCGCCAGCATGCTATAACAGGGCTGACAGTGATCATCTTGGGCATCAGAGGGGCTCTCCACCTGTTTGGGGTGAATTTAAACTGATGTTGGTAGCTGAGGTCATTGGGATGGCTTCCAAGCTAAAGCACACATACTGTGGACTGGACCCAGTGCCGATGTGGTTCTTGATGGGATGCGTCGACATTGTTGGCCTGGTGTTCGCCTTGATTGTCTGGTGCTCTTTGTTGAAGGGGGTGTTTCCAGATACCTTGAAAGAGGCACTGGTGAGACCCCTTCTGAAGAAAACATCGATAGACCCTGACATCAAGGTGAATTACTGTCCTATCTCCAACCTTCGTTTTCTAGGAAAGGTTGTTGAGAAGATTATGGTGCAGCAGCTTGAGGAGCATCTTGTGACCTTTGATCTATACGAGCCACTCCAGTCTGGATTTCATGTGAGGCATAGCATGGAAGCTGCGTGCAAAGGCTCAATTCTCATTTTCCTCGATCTCTCCTCTGCATGTGACACGGTGGACCATTGTGTGTTACTCGACCACCTCAAAGAATATTGTGGACTCGCCAGCACTGTTATCTGCTGGTCTGAGTCCTTCCTCGCTAACATGATGCAAAGGGTGGTGATGGGGAATTTCTCCTCCTCCCCAAGCCTCCTGTCATGTGGGGTGACTCAGGGTTTGGTCTTGTCCCCAATTAGAGATGGGCAAAGTAAGTGAAATTCGCTCAGTGGAGTAATCCATGAATTCACACCCATTTTGCGGCTCAAAATGCGGAATTTCGCCTGGCAAAGTGGTGAAATTGCACCCTACAGAATGGCAAAAGTTCACCTTCAGCAGCGAACTTTTGCCTTCCTCGGTGAAATTCTTCCTTCAGTGGTGAAATCTCATCTACAGGAGATGGAATTTCACCTTAAGAAGGCGAAATTTTGTTGTGGAATGCAGAATTTTGCCCGCGGAAGGCAAAATTTCGCCTAGGCAAAATTCAGCCTTAGGCAGAAAAATTTTGCGAATTGCTCCACAAGGCAAATTTGGCTACTTTGCCGGCCCTTCACCAGCAGAATTTAAATTCGCTGCATTTCTATCCCCAATGTTGTTTGCCATGTACATGCTGACCCTGGGTGAGCTCATTAGGAAGCACAACATGGGCTTTCATTGTTATGTCGATGACACCCAGTTGTATCTTTTCTTCACCCTAGGGACACCCAATGCTGTGGAAGTGCTAAATAACTGCCTTGCTGAGATCAATGACTGGATGGCCTCCAGCTGGTTGCGGATGAACCCTGATAAGATGGAGGTACTGGTGGTGGAGTCGAACAGAAGGTGTGATAGATTGGCCTCTGGGGCAGCAACAGGATTGATTCTGGGGCCATCTCCATTGAAAGCCTCCTCTAGGGTGTGCAATCTAGGTGTTCTTGACAATGGGCTGACATTTGATTCTCAGCTGTCATCCATCGTCCAATCTAGTTTTTACCATCTGAGGAATATCGCCAGGATCAGACCCCTAGTTCCGCCTGAGGACCAACCTGCCTTAGTGCATGCCTTTGTGACATCCCGGCTGGATTACTGTACTGCACCCTACTTTGGGGTCTCGTGGGGAGCCCTCCACCAGTTGCAGCTAGTGCAGAACGCTGCTGCCAGGTTGTTGACTGGACAGTCAAAATACAACCATATCACCCTACTATTTCACGAGCTGCACTGGCTGCTGGTCAGGTGGAGGGTTCTTTTCAAGATTGGCTTGTTCACCTTTAAGGCCCTACACGGACTCAGCCCTGGCTACCTGGCTGACCTTCTCACACCTGCCACCCAGGTCTGCTCCCTCTGTTCCTCCTCTATGGACCTCCTTGTGATTCCCAGGACGAGGTTAAAAACTGCCAGCGACAGATCTTGTACTATCACCAACCCTATCCTGTGGAATTTGCTTCCTCCAGCTGTCAGAGAGGCCCCTTCAGTTGAGGTATTCAAGGCCCTCCTAAAGATCCATTTGTTCAAACAAGCATTCCTCGACCCAGCCTGCCAACGCTAGCCGGGTTATACTGCCGGTTGTTTTAAGCAGGTTTTGCTGCATTCCTTTTTAGGCCTGCTGCCATTACTGCACCCTTTTTAGATTAACATGTTTTAGAGTGTAATTTTGGATTTAATATGCTTTTATTGTATTTTAGTACTTCTGTTTTATGTATTTAACGTATGGTGCCCAGAGCTTCCAGGACTGGGCGCCCAACAAATAAAAATTGACTTGACTTGACTACTTTTATATGCCAGTCAGGTCTTCCCACAGGAAATATCTCAGGTTCAGGCTAGAGAACTGTCAATACCAGTTTGTAGCGCTTCCATTCAGCCTTACCTCAGCACCAAGGGTATTCACAAAGTGCTTAGACGTAGTGGCAGCACATCTGAGAAGGCAAGGTGGTGCCTTGATAACTGGCTAGTCTCAGAAAAACAGAACAAGAGACAAGGAATTCCATTCAGACTGTAAAGACCACCTTGGAGAATCTATAATTCTTGCTAAATCTACAGAAGTTCCAAACAGAACCTGTTCAGGTGTTGGATTTCATAGTAGCAGAACCAGACACCCTGCAGCAGAAAGTCTTTCTCTCGCAGGCCCACTGCGGAAGGATTTCGGACCTGAAGCAAGTGAATGTGAGGTGCTTGCATACTGCTACACCATTTATTTTATTTTATTTATTTATTTAGTTTTTGTTAACCAGGTAGGTGCACTAGCCATAAAATGACTATTTTCAGGCACGACCCGGGAGAGTACAACAAAAGGAGAACAGTTGAACAACAGCAACATGGGTACAATAGTACAAATAGAGGAACAGTACAGCAGTGCTACAAAAATACAATGGGTAGAAACAACAAAAATAATGGCAAGCATTATACAGATAATGGCAGTAAGATATATAACAAGTGCAGAAACCATGAACCCGACCTGTGGAGTGAAAGGGTTAATAAGATAGTAAGGTTATATAAAGAGAAATGTGAGGAATGATCAAATATAACAAGAAAGACTGACAGAAGGAAGGTCAGGGGTGGTAATTGACAAAACAACAGTGGATGGTCAGCAACAAGGTTCAAGAAGGAAGAGAGCTAGTAGTCAAGAAGTTATTTACAAAGAGAAGGAAAAATATGGGGGGGGAAGAGGAGACAGTCTTGGAGCTGGATTAGAGCAGGGGTGACATTACTGTAAGTCTCAAGAGCTTCAGGTTGGGTCAAAGCATGTACAAGCATCAGCTAAGGATAGATAACAACGATATTCACTTTTAAATCCAAAGTGAGACTGAGACAGCCGGAGGTTGAGTGGAAGAGCATTCCATAGCCTGGGAGCAGAGAATTGGAAGGCCCCTGTGCCTTTAGTCATCCGACATCTCGGAACATAGAGCAAGGATTTGTCAGCTGATCGCAGGCCATGGGAGGATGGTTGAGGGACCAGCAACGCCACCAGCTGGGATGGGTTTTTTTCCCTGATGATCGAGTCCATTAGTGATCCAAGGTAGTATTGTTTACTGGCAGAGGGTGAGAGACAATTCAGATCCTTATAAAGAAGGCAGTGATGTTTGAGTCGAGGTGACGAAGAGGCAAATCGGCATATATTGTTATAAGTTACATCCCATTTTAGTAGGGAGGTTTTATGGGCAGAGGTAAGAATAGAGGCACCATAGGTAAGGGTTGGGAGCAGAATACCCCGGGCAATTGCTAATTTGGCCGAGGGTGTAAGCATGTAGCCTGCTTTGTAAGCTACCCTAGTTTCGAGTTTACAGCTTTGCACGAGGACTGAATGTGAAGATTAAAATCCAGGGACTGGTCCAGCAAAATCCCAAGGTACTTGAAGGAAGTAACATTTTCAAGTGGAAATCCTCCTGGGTGAAGAACCTCCAGCAAACTAGAACAGGTCTTAATCTTCGGTGCAGAACCTAGGAGCATGGCTTTCATTTTCTTTTCATTTAGTACAAGCTTACAATCTAATAGCCAGTCTAAGACCTTATTGAAGTCTGAAGTAAGTGATGTGTTTATGCAGGCAATACTAGAAGAACTAGTGTAGATGATCAGGTCATCAGCATAGAGAATAGCTGAGCAGGATTCCAGGACCTCAGCTGCATTGTTGATAAAAATTGAGAACAGAAGGGGCCCAAGGATAGAGCCCTGGGGGACCCCAAGGTTGATAGTAGACGTGTTGAACAGGGAGGAGTTAAATTTGACAGCTTGTGACCTGTTTGACAGGTAGCTACAGAACCAGTCCACAACAGGGGTAGAGAAATGGAATTTATGGAGAGTGGAGAGAAGCAGGGGATGGTCAACAAGGTCGAAAGCCTTAGTGAGGTCAATGAAGATGGCACCTGTGAGTTTTCCAGAGTACATGTTGGACAGAATATCAGTAGTTATTTGAAGAAGAGCCGTGGTGGTGCTATGACCTTTACTGAAACCATGCTGAGTGTCTGAGAGGAGATTGTAGCATGTAAGGTAGTCAATGGTCTGTGATGCAACTATTTTCTCTAGGATCTTGTTAAGGACAGAGAGAATTGCTATAGGTCTGTAATTGGCCATGTCCTTTGGGTCACCTTTTTTAAAGACAGGCATTACTCTTGCAGATTTCCATAGGTCTGGCACAGTGCTATGGATAAGGGATAAAGTGTAGATTCTGGCAATCGGAGAGGCAATGAGTGGAGCAGCCAGCTTAAGAAGACGAGGTTCCAGTGAGTCAGAACCAGAGCTGGTATTGGTAGATATGGATCTCAGTAATTTCAGAACTTCTGCTCTTGATATAGCCTTGAAATAGAATGGTGGCACTGGAGGAGCATCATACGATAGGGCAGTATGGTTGTCTGATGGTAGTGTGGTAGGTAGATTGGAGTGCGATCCACTAGGTTGTAAAGCCAAGGTATAGTATGAAAGATCAGAGAAAAGATTGTTAAAACTGTTTGAGATGGTCCTAGGGTCATTACAATGTGCCCCATTTATGATCATTACATCAGGAGTGACCCATCATGGTGGTACCAAGAAATGTTTTGACATGGGCCCAAATTTCGGTCGCAGGCTGAGCTGTAGAAGGTCCTTGCAGTATTTGCTTTTAACAACTCTAACTTGTCTCTTACATCTGTTCCTTAGTTCACGTATAGACAATAAGATCTGACTGTAGGCCAGTTTGTTTGTAGCGAATCCAAAGCTTGTCCCTCTGGCGCAGATTAGCAAGGAGGTCTTTATGCAGCCACCTCGTCTGTTTTCCTCTGACCCTTCTAGTAGTCTTGGGAGCATGTTTATATTGAATGGTAAGAAATTCATTTATGAATATCTGTAGAGCAACCTCCACATCCTTTGTTTGATAAATACCTGCCCAGTCGATATTGGAGACATCATAGAGAAATGCATCCTGGTCAATATGAGCTAGATTTGTAAACGTGATTAGTCTTGATGGAGGAGATGAAGGCGCAACCATAGATAGGATACAAAAGTAGGTGAGTGGTCTGTTAGTGCATCTGCAAGGATTCCTGCTTTTGACACATGTTCCATACGGTTAACCATCACCCAGTCTAGGAGTGTACCCATTTGATGGAATGACGTGGCTCTAGTTGCTTCAGAGATCAACTGGTGAAAATTATAACTAAGCGTGAGTGATTGCAAGGATATTTGAGCTGACCTTAACCAATTGAGGTTAAGATCACCTAGGATGACAGCCTCATTATGATTTACAGTCTGGGAGGTGATGTCAAGGAGTTCTTGAAGACCTACTATTCCCCCAGCAGGTGGATTATAGGCACAGATAATATGAAGCTTCTTTTCCCCAATACAATAGTTGCCTGTATTAATTGCATAATTGCGGAGAGCAGATGCTGGGACAATAGAGATGTTGAGGTGGTTTTTGAAGAATAGGGCAACTCCGCCTCCACGCTTGGATGAGGATCTATCCCACCGGAACAGAGAGTAGTTAGGCAAGGAGCATACTTCATCAGGTATTCCGGGTTTTAGCCAAGTTTCTGTGAGACAGAGTACATCAGGATTGTAGAGTTTCACCCAGGCCTCGAGTTCTGCATGGTGACAGGTAAAACTTCTGATACTGATATGGGCAATTAATAATCCTTTCTTGGACATACCAGATAACTCATTTGGGGAAAAGAAACAGGTAGGTGGACCTGGATTTAGTTTGACATCCTCAGATAGCAGAATAATGATCATGGCTAGGAACCAAAGCCTTGCACAGTGGCAGGTTAGGGTGAAAGCACATCTCCATGGCAGCTTCCTCCTGGCATGTAGAGGGTAATAGATGCTGCCTCTAACAAGGAGAATAGGGTTAGGTTGCAGATCAGGCTTTGTCTTTGCAATCAAGTTAGAGAAAATATAGTTGCGGTAAGCCTCTGAGGAGTCTTTTGCCATTTGGTTACATGGGAGAGCCCATGTGGCAGTGTCCAGGCTGAGTAAAAGGACAAATGACAAGAGTGCCCACAGCAGACTATACTTCGCCATAGTGTTACTATTTCACTTGGGTAGGAAGGCTAGTGGTATACTGAGACAGAGGATTAGCTCTTAGGGATAAAGAGATAGTGTGTGTAAAATTAAGACAGCCAAGGGTGACCGTGTTCACCGTTTTAGCCCTTGGCAAGGTAGAAGATAGAGCAAAACAACATGAAGTGTTTCCTGCTAACGTAGCAATTATTTAGAAGAAGTGGATCAGAAAAGCAGAAAGTAAAGCCCCACAAAGGTTAATTGGGAAAGCAGACCAGCTGGAGGCTCTACTTGTGGTAAAGATTACAGTGAGGAAATGAAGACCCATACAAGATATGTTAGACGGCACCCCTAGTGGTGGAATTTTATAAGGAACCAAATGGGAGACTAGACAGATAGCAGTAGTGTTCAGCAACAGCCAATACAAAGCAGAGGGTGCCAAAGCCCAGAGACTGATAATCCGACAGAGAAAAGGCAGTGCCAAACAGTGGCTGAGCAGAGAGCAGCAGTCCAATTAGAGGAGGGTGGTAGCAGGTGGCCACCTATCAAACCCGCACAGTGCTAGTCCGGACACTTAACCGGATTTGAAGGTGTCCTGTTCGTCAGAACGATAGAGGTACGGGCAGCTGGCAAGGATTAGCCGCGCTGCTCACTGGGAGCACGATCAGGCACAGTGGATCTATTTTAAGATATAAAATGTAGGTTAAGATAGGAAGTTATTAGCTAGGGCAGGAGGTACCAAGGCAACTTGAAAAATACTCGGGGTAGCAAGAGAGGAAGCCCAGGTATGGAACTGCACAGTAGATAGCAGAGCAGGAACTAAACAATGCTGATAGGCAAGCAGAAGGTGAAAATAGGAAGATGTCTTTAAAGGCAAGACAGAACAAGTGTTAGGCCTAATAGCTGCACTCTGTATCTTTAAGAGGAGTTGCAATATTAGAGAGAGGGGAGGATGAACATTGCTAGGGGTGGTGCCGAGGGGGGAGGGAGAGTATTTAATAAAGGCTGGAGGGTGGCCGTAAAAATTGAAGCAGCAAGGAGACAGAAGGACAGAAAGTGAAAGAGAAATTGAATTATTTGCAGGGCAAAGCTTACAACTGTGACCCAAATGGAATCTGGTCTAAACAGAAAAAACTGTATCACTTTAAACTTACTTTCTGATCCAGGGTAGCTTACCACTGGACCTTAAAACAAAGAGAGCTGTAATATTTTACAATCTACAAACCTGTAGCCTAAATGAACTTGCACTTCAAACTACCCTTAGAGTGCAAAATTGCAGTAAACAGGCTTAGGTTCAGCTTAGTTAGGATTTACAAGACAATTTGAGAGACTTAACAAGTACCACAATCAGAATATAACATTAGCTTAGGTCCAGAGAGGAAACAGCAGTAGCAAAGAATTAAAGAACTGCAGCAGCCCGTCAGCAGACAGAGTCGATGGTTCTGGACAGTCCAGTTTCTGCAGCGTACCTGGTCTGGTGATCAGCGGGCAGTGCAGCGAAGGCAGCCGGCCGGACAGAAGGGTCCGCCCGCGCTTGAAGTAGCAGACGCACCCGTGTCAAGGGTGAAGCTAAGGGAAGAAATCAGAAACAGCCAAAGTTATAAAGTTGTAAGAGAGGGAGTGTTTACAGTCGGGGGGGGGGAGGAGGAGTTATTCACTTCAGAGCAGAAAATTAACAGGCTGGAGCTATGGCACCAGTAGCTGGTCAATGAGATCAAAGAGTAGTGACAGGGGCACAGTTAAGAAAGGGTGTAGATGTCTAGGCCCAGAGACACCTCACAGCAGGAGGAAATTCTAACTGGAGAAATATGGCTGAGACAGAAAGGCAGACAGAAAAGGTATCAGTTGCAAGGCTTAGCTTAGGACTGAAGCACAAAGAAACCAGGTCTACATAGGAGAATAAGGACAAAAATTGAAGCAGCAAGGAGACAGAAGGACAGAAAGTGAAAGAGAAATTGAATTATTTGCAGGGCAAAGCTTACAACTGTGACCCAAATGGAATCTGGTCTAAACAGAAAAAACTGTATCACTTTAAACTTACTTTCTGATCCAGGGTAGCTTACCACTGGACCTTAAAACAAAGAGAGCTGTAATATTTTACAATCTACAAACCTGCAGCCTAAATGAACTTGCACTTCAAACTACCCTTAGAGTGCAAAATTGCTGTAAACAGGCTTATGTTCACGTTTAAGTTAGGATTTACAAGACAATTTGGAGAGACTTAATCAAGTACCACAATCAGAATATAACATTAGCTTAAGGTCCAGAGGAGAAACAGCAGTAGCAAAGAATTAAAGAACTGCAGCAGCCCGCCAGCAGGCAGAGTCGATGGTTCTGGACAGTCCAGTTTCTGCAGCGTCTTCGGTCTGGTGATCAGCGGGCAGTGTGGCGAGGAAGGCAGCCGGCGGACAGAAGGGTCAGCCGCTGCTTAAGTAGCAGACGCACCTGTCATGGGGTGAAGCTCGGCCTGCGGACCAGCGGGCAGTGCAGTGAGGAAGGCAGCCGGCGGACAGAAGGGGTCCGCCTGGCTGCTTGAAGTAGCAGACGCACCCGTGTCAAGGGTGAAGCTAAGGGTTATACTTGCAATAAAGCAAAGAATGTTTTTGGATTCAACCTCGTTGTGGACAGTACTTTATTTACAAAGCTTGGAGTGCAGGTGATTTTGTTTTGTGTGTTTCTGCCGGATTTACAACCCTTGCCTGCACTCCTCCCAACCTGGGCCATTTGCAGTTTGACTGTCTGTTTTTGTGCAGCCTAGGGGCATTGGCTGCTTAGGGGCACCTGGACACTAAGATACATTTGGCTGCTAAGGCTGTTTGTTCAGTGTCTCTGCTGTGCTGGTGCTAGCGCTGCCTGAGTCCACTGAGAGTGCTGCTGTGAGTCTGGCCCTGCGGCACAATGTACACACACACACACCACATCACAGGTTTAACTAGCATGATAAGTCAAAGTCAGAATCCACCTCTAGCAAAAAACAACAAAGTCTGCCCCATCCTGACTCTCGCTGTGACCCCACCCTGCCATCATTTGGCTCCCCTTCCTCCCTCCTCCCTTCTTTCCTGTTTCCAGAAAAAAATGCTTATGCTAATCTGCTGAGTCATCTGTTTCTTGTCGCCGCTGCCCCCCAACACACATACCTTGAATGCAGCAAATGTCCCTGCCTCCCGGTCCCATTCCGTCAATGACATAGTGCTGATCATCCCCAGTCAGTGGCGGATTTGGATTTCAAATCCCACTGGCACCACATTACTTAGAGCAACCAGGGAATGCTGGGCCAGGTGTGTGCTCAGTCTATAAGAAGGCCATATTTCAGGGCGCTTTTCTTTCATTCGGACAGCGACTCCTGGCGTTAATTCAGTTCTGATGGGCTGTGGCACACACATCAGCACTGGGACTTAGTAACATAACAGCACAGGCACCGATGACTGGCAACTGTGTGGTTCTGCTTTTTGGAAGCACTGTTTGATCAGGACAAAGAGGTTTGCTTTTTGGCTGGACTTTCCCTCAGCTAAGTCAAAATATCAGAAGGATTTCAAAATGTTGACCCTAGTCTACTCCTTGTGTAAATGTCCTGAATGAGGCTCAGCAAATGATTAATGAATAATTAAAGTTTAAGTTGGAATCAGTGCTGCTCATGCCTTGTTGCCCCCCCCAAAAAAGGCAGCAGAAATAAGCAGTCTCTATGCAATAATGCAAAGAGTTATAGAGATTCTAAGACAGTTTCTATCACCACCTCTCGTTAACCTAGCCCTGCAAATTTGTAAGACTAGTAATCTAGTATGGGTTAGTAAAATCAAAATAATCAGGTTAACTATTTATACTGAATCCAAATTAAATGCCCTGCTAATGGCATTTCAGGCAAATACTTAGCTTTGTGCCATATTACTGCATGTTCAATTTTACATTCAAAACTGAAATAGCAATTGACTCCTGGCCAATTAGAATTAACAAATCAGTAAAGAAACAAAACCACCAAAACCCACAGCAAAACCAAACTATGTTCCATGCAAAGGAGACCAGTTGCACTCCAGCTAGGCAGCTAGACTAGTAGGTAGGCAGACACCACGGTAATGGCAATGGCATTTGATTTAGTAGCCAAGATGCCAAGTAGTATGTAATACAAGAAAAACGCGTGGTACTGGTCCACTGAGATGGAGCTGCAATAACAAACTTGATCGATAAGCAACACAAAACTGTAATCCAAGAACAAAGACTGTGGTCAAAGTGGTGCAGTGAAAAAGAGTTTATTGGAGCCATGCAAACAATAAAAAGATGGTACTCTGACTAGGCATAGTTGCCATCCCCTGACTTGAACCATCTTGTGTGAGGTGGGGGGGGGGCACATGAAGTTTCCAGCCTATGGGCACCATGTACAGTAAGTTAATGCAGCCCTGCTTCCTGTGCTCTGTCTTGAATACTCCAGTCTGTGTGCAGAGAAATTGCACTGCCTTAACCCAAAGAAAGTACTAGGTATCTACATGGACCGGACAAAAGATGTCAGGTCTCCAAACACTCAGCTTTTTGTTACCTATGGTGAGGTTGACAAAGGTAAACCAGCAACCAAGAGGTCTATCTCTCACTGGATAGTCTCTTGCATTCAGTTCTGTTATGAAAAAGCTGGAAAGGTGCCACACTGAGATTTAAGGGCACACTCCTCAAAGGGTACTACAACCTCTGTGGCATCCACAATGGGCATCCTATAATTAGAAATTTGCAAAGCAGCTACCTGGAAAACACTGCACACCTTGACAAAGCACTGTTGCCTAGACATACAGTCCAGGAGGGATGCCAGCTTTGCAATTGCTGTCTTGCAGAACCTTTTTCCTAAGTATTGTAGGTTCTGAACTCAGCCTCTTAAGGTACTGCTCTAGAGTCTGCATAAAGCGTAAACCATCAGTGAGGGATTCCTAGGTTTTTAAGAAAAAAATACTCACTGTAGTAATGTTGTTTCTTTTCAGGGATCACACACTTTGATTTATACTCCCTAACCATGCCTCCCTTCCAGAACCTGAACATAGGTTTACACAAGAATCCTTTCTTTTAATGAGGTGATTGGGCTTTACTATTACAGTTACTCTACAATTGTAATGATTGGATTTTCATAAATATTTCAATGTTTTTAGCATTTTACATGTCTCCTTCAATTTAATTGGTGTTTCATAAATGTTTTGGCTAAAATTTATAAAGATTTCAGTTGCCTTTTAGCTAGTTTTAGTACACACAGCTTCACTCTAGTCATAGAAACAAATCTGAAGCAACTGTCAGAGTGGAGCTTGAATACAGAGGTTGAACCTACATTCTAACATTCCATCATTTGAATAAGGTTCTATCTCTGGAGCATCTGTCTGCAAGGAGATAGATGTATAGAGTGTATATTATAGTGAGGGATCCCTGAGAGGAAACAACAGTACTACAGTGAGTAATTTGTTGCTACTTGCACTTTTCTTACAAACACATAACATAGCAATATTTGTACCACACTACATTTTAAACTTGAAAATTTCATGACTAGTGTTAAATCTTAAATTATGATCTTGCAAAAACCTTGTGTGTACTTGCAATAAGCTTGCATTTATTCATGCAAGAAAAATGACAGTTTGTGTACCTGATAAACTTCTTGCACAGTCATACAATAACTTGCAGTAATTTAGACACTACATACATTTTCTTATGTTATTCTTACAAATCATACAAGCTCAGCCATACATCGTTCATTTCTTTCAGTAAGGGCAGCTTCAGAACTGATCTCTGGCATAGTACCCTGCTTGTGACTCCCCTAGGCTCTGAGTGTGAACCATTAATGACCACTCTCTGCATCCTGTCCTCCAACCAGTTCCCAATATATCTGTTTGGTCAATTTGTCTGCTGTCCCTATGTAACCCAGATTTTTATGAGTTTTTTCCATGTGGTATGGAATCAAATACTTTGCTAAAGTTGAAGTACAAAACACCCACTGCTTGATGGAGATGTGCAAAATCAGAAAATTTCATTCTGCAAAATATTTTGCAAAATTTGTGCATTTTGTGAAATATTTTGCAAGTGTGAAATACAAAATTCTACAGGCAAAATGCAAAATTTCAACTGCAAAATTGAAATTTCACCACAAATTGTAAAATTTCACTCACAAAATGGCAAAATGTTGCTGAAATTTGGCGAAATTGTGCATTTTACAGCAAACTTCTGTGTTTCATGGGAAAAATTTGCAATTTTGCACCTGGTGAAAAATTTCATGGAATGGTAGAATTTTGCAAACTGTTTTGTGAGGCAAAACTGTCAATTTCACAGCAATTTTCATTGGGCAAAATTTTATTTCGCAGCATCTCTACTGCTTGACCCCTGTCCACTGACTTTTTTAACCCAATAAAAATTCTCAGTCAAGATAATTTGGCAAGACCTTCCTGCTACAAAACTAAGCTGTTTCCCTTTCCTGCAATTTATTCATAATGTATGGGAGGCCCTTATTATTAAATTAAATCAATCAAATTACAACCTTGTTATGCCATCATTATGACATCTGTCTTTTGCTAACCCTTCTTGAGTATGTCATATCAATGTTATTACAAAATGGAATGCTCACAACACTCAGTGTTCTGCTTTGAGAAAAATTATTAAAATGTTGGTATTAAATTAATTGATTTGCACCAGGCTGTACTGATAAATAGTGTTGTGAAGAACACACAATAAACATTGTTGAGGAATCTTCCTGCATGGTTTACAACTGCCTAAGGTAAGAATTACTCTGATCATAATTCAATCTACGATTACACAATATTGGTAGCCCATACATTATAAAATATAATGTATGGTCTTTGGTTAATAACCATACTGAAAACACTTCTCGAAGTTGCCATGATGTCTGAAAACCTCTCAAGCTACACTCTCAAGGTTTACAATGATGTCATGGCAACCTCTCAAAGTGTTTACAGTGTGGTTATTAACCAAAGACCATACATTGTCCTCTATGTCTCCAAGAATTCCATTATCTGCTTCTCAATGATGGTTTCTAGCAGCTTACCAAGAATCAAAGTCAGAACAATCGGTCTGTAGTTTTTCAGGTTGTTCTTGTTCCCACTCTTGTAAAGCATCACCCCTTTTGCAACCCTCAAGTCTACTGGAACCACCTTCTTCTCTATGGAACAGTTAAATAGACATACAGATGGTACTGCCAGTGTCTGCTCTACATCCTTCAGCACTCTAGAGTGAAACCCATCAGGAACAGGTACTTTGTCCAACTTCAGGGATTTGAGACCCTTGAGCACTTTTTCCCCTGAGATTGGTCCTAATTCCAGTCCACTCATCCCACTCTCTTTGTCTGGACTCCAAATCCGGTAATGGCCTCAGTCTTCCATAATGAATACTGAAAAAAGTATTTGTTCAGTATGTATGCCTTTTTCCCCATCTTTTCCCCCCATGTCCCTTCCTTTTTATATTTCCTTGCACATGCACATGAAACATCTTGCAGTAGAACAACATTTCAGAGGTGTGTGAGGGATGAGTCCAAAGCAGAGCAATCTACAATACAGTGGGCTTGTCCCTGACAGACCAATGAGCATGCAACCAGACTGTGACACTAGTCACAGTTTCACAGCTGGAAACTGTTCTCCAGTTAAAAGAAATGAAATTAAGTGCTCCAATGAGAGCATGTCATTCCATTTATTTGCATAATGCCAGCTGGTAAGCAGCTGAGCACAGGACTGCCCCTATTCCCATTCTCCCTCATATTGCCTGTCTTTGCCCTTCCCACATGTCTTGGTGTCCCTCATCTTGTAGTGTCCTGTTCCTCCCCTTTGACTGCTTTCCCTTTACCCATACTTTTATTGTGCTCTAGTCCTGCATTCCATGACACCCCTGGGCTCTTTGCTCTGCTCGAGGCCACTGTTCCTTCCCCCACTGGAAAAACTGCTTCCTTCAAATCTTGGGAACTGCAACCTTCTACTTACACTGTAAACATGTGGGACAAGGTCCCATTACCCGTACATTTCTGCATCATCTTTTAACAAATTCCCCCCTCTTCTATAAGATGACCCTCTCAACCACGTGGCTGCTGCACCAAGGCAAGCAGTGACTAATTCCCCCACTCTCTGAAACAGTCCATACTGTATAAACACTGCACACTTGTTTTAGTCGGGGATCTTTGTGTACATCAAGGAGGCAGAACAGTTGTAGCAGCAGGAAACAGAACAAAGAAAAAGTGGCCAAAGTTCTGAACAAGTTCTACAGTACAAGCAACTAATGTTCCCACTGTATACCATCTTCGCTTCAGAATCAATGGAAGAGGCAGTTGGCACTGCTAAGATTGGGAGGTGGAGCTTGGGTCAGATACATGGTAGCAATTGGCTAGTTGCCTGTTTCTTGCTTACATGCTTATGATGTTGTTCAGACTGCGCAGAAGTGGGCATTACAAACAGATGGGCTGGTCTCTGCAGTAAAGAAGTTTGTTGGATTGTTATGATATGGCTTTACGTTCCTTTCAGTGTCCTGGCCCTGACCTGCTAACATCTGGCTGCACCGCAGAGAATGAAAGAGACGCTGAAGAGTTGTCACTGATGGAAGATAAAAGTTACATTCCATCTCATCTCCCATCATGCTGACAACCTCATGCTTATAGTACCATAAAACTGTAAGTTAAATCTCTGCCTCAGGGCTGCTGCGCTGCGGTATTTGTTGTTTTTTTTGCCTGTCTGGAAACTCCAGTCAACAGTCATGGACTTTTTGCTTGTGAACCTCAAAGAATCATCTACTTTTGAGAACTTCTCATGCAGTTTACATATACATTAATGTCTTTTAAATACAGTACACAATTATTTTATGTGGCTGCACTGTTAGAAAATCTAAGTCATTCCATGAGTCTTTGTATTATGTTGGACTCCAGTTAAATTTAATAATTCCTCAAAGTAACTCTTACATTTCTTAAAGACTAACAAACCATTAGCTTACAGAGCAGGCAGCACAGTCCAGGCAGGCAACTCGTGCCAAGGAGTTGCCTGTCTCAGGAGCTAAATTTGCTACTTTTGGAAATTTTTTTGTTCGGTAAATACATAAATATTTGCCGTAATTAGCTCAGCTCATACCTTCATTGTATGAGGTGAGCCGATCAGCCACTGAGCATTGCAGCACCACCACTAAAATCAGCACTCAAATGACATGCAGTAAGGAAAGGGGCTGGCAGCGCTTTATGTAGCTATTAATAGGATCAGGGAAGGGGGGCTGCCTAAATTACTAAGATTATCTTTGCTGGTAATTTTACAAGTATGGGGCACTTTATTCATCTCATCCTTATAGAACTGCCAGTAGAGATAATCTTAGCACATTTAGACAGTATCCCTGCCCTCTCCCCATCCTAGTAATAGCTACATAGAGCTCCGGCAGCTCCATTCCTTACTGCACATCAAAAAAGTATTGATTTTAGTAGTGGTACTACAGTGTTCAAGCATCTGCTCAGCTCACCTCATACAATGAAGCTATGAGATGAGCAAATTAAGGTAAATATTTATGTATTTACTGAAACAAAAAAATGCTAAAAGTAGCAGATGTAGCTCCTCGGGCAGGCAACTCCTTGGCATTAGCTGCCTGCCCAAACTGTAAGAATATTTTGGCAGCTCTTTAAGGCTGTTGTTAGTGGCTCTTTTTCAGTAATATTAACCATCTGTCTAATATCTATACCAGTGGGGGGGGGGGGTGAAGGCCAAACCTGTATATCCAGTGCTTGAGGGATGGGGTTATAAGTCTGTCTGGTGCTTGAAAGGAGTGGGGACCTGTAATTATTTGCTGTTTGTGGTTATTGAACCACTGTGTATGGTAAATGCTGTGTTTCTCTACTTAAAGACCTTGCACTACTAGTATCTAAGTGATGTTGTATAAATACTTTTGTGTTTGCCTATAGTCACAGTTCTTGCACTGCAAGTATCTAAGTCATTAATGCACAGTAGCACTAAACTCTCAAAAACTGACTGTACAGATGTTTTTAAAACAGTCTATCTGCTACTGGGGGGTTAACTTATGTGTACAGTGAGGGGCTAAAAGTGTGTATGAAGCTGGTGGAGGGTTGAACCTGTGTCTCAATTGCTTAGGGGGCTAAACATCGATTTTGTGCTTTGTGGGGTCAAACTGCAATTGTGTCTAGTATTTGGTGTGTTTGAACCTATCGTTTGGTGGTTATATATCAGTTCTGTCTAGTATTTTGTTGTGTTTGAACCTTTCTGTATGGTGTGGGCTACAGTTTGTATCATAAGGCATACCGCTGTTGATACCAGGGCCCCCAACTCCCCATTTCCAGGTGGACCCCTTGCTACCCAGTCTGACCCTGGCTGTCAGATGTAGTTTTCCTGGGTGACAAGCCTGGCAATCCCCCTTTCCTTATACCTTGTTTCCATAGGGTGCCTTTATACAGTCACCAGTGATATATTGGACATGACTATGCAGTGTAATTTGACCATTACCCCTGGATCAGGCTTTGTTTTCATGTAATAAGATTCATTTGTCATTGTAGGCTGAGGAAGGGCACCATAGTCTGGGAGACTCCCAACTGTTGGTCAGACTCTCCCTCTCAGGTTTTGAGTATGGTTCCCAACTCTTCACATCCTTTTCAGCAGTTCTGTATTGCCCAGTTATGCTAGCTGTCCCTTCTGATGCAATTTATTATTCCCTCACTTCCCCACCCTTCCAGTGGCTGCTGGGACAACAAGAAGCACAGCATCCAGAATCCACCACTGGGGTAGGGGGGTTCTAATACACGTACCCCCACCTTCTTTTTACCTAAGGAAAGTTTCCTTATAGCACATATTATTTAATCATTTCACATTAAAAAAAATATGGGGAAATGGACCCATATTTTTAACTTTTTTTGTGAGGTGCATTTAGAGTAAGCAGGACATATGGTGGGATATTTATGTTGTAGCACACTGGTAGTAAACAGTCTCTGAACTTAATTAAAATACAGCATGTTTGTGATTTTGGTCACTATTATAACTTGTTATAAAATGTCCTGTCCTTTCACCCATGTATAAACACATTTAAAATACTTTACAAAACTACAGCTAGTGAAGTAGATGAAGAAAAAGGAGATTCTAGCCATAGGCTAAAATGTATGGTTCTATGTCAATACATTGACAACGGTGTTGTCGAAACCCCTGACATTGCTGGGAACAATGCCAACTGTCAGCAGTGTTCCCATTGGGAAGAAGTGTTTTTTTTTTTTGCGGGGGGTGAACCACATGCACAGGCTGTGCCCCCGCACCCCACATCTCTCTACTCAACCAACCCAAGTCAGAATTTGTTCGAGGTGGAGGCAAAACACCGTAATAGCAGTGTCAGCAGACAGCGGCCCACAACAGCGACCTAGCGAGATTTGTCGCTTTGGTGGTGTTTGCTGTAATATTGTCGATGTGGTGGTGTGCTACCAGATGCATTCCTAAAAGCTGTCTGAAAACTACTACAGATATTCTATGATATTCTATTGTGATTAGCTGTCACCACAATTATGGAGATTATGCGTGGATATTTTAATATAATTCATGTTTCACGCCCCTGAAAAACTACAAATGCGAGGAGTCTGAGGACCTTCTGAAAACAAGTTGTGACAGCTCAGGGCTGTCCTGGTCCTTGAAGGAAAAAGGAGCATCTTCAGATTTGTGGCTCAATCATTTGATTAAAAAAAAAAATAATAATTCCATAAAAAAAAAAAACAGTTTTCTGTTTGGATTGTTAAACAAGAAAGTGACAAATGGTTAAATTTCAATTGATGCCCAAAAGCATACATAGCATTACAGTTGTATAGTGTTGGGTTACGTTTCTTGCTGCACATATTTTTGAACATCCATAGTTAGCATCTTCTGATTGTTTCTATAAGGTTTGCAGTGATGAACTACTGTGAGAGCAGGGTTAGTGTAGCAGTTTCTGTGTATCAGTCTCCCTTCTGTCTTCATTACCACAAGGGTGACTGGTGTGGAAAACTGGTGTTGCAGAAGAGTGGGTATGTAGGGTTCCCCCAATGTATGGCTTGCAGTAGGTCCCCAATGTCTTGTAATCTACCCCTATGTCCAGTGCTGGCTCTTACATAACTCCTGACTCAAGTAATAGCCAGCATGTGTGTCCGGCCTGCGGTCATGTTTTTTTTCCAGTTGTTATTGAGGGGAGGGTGGGCAAATCAACAGCTGGCCACTGCTGAACCCAGTCAGGAGCACCCCAGCAACTGTAAGATCACTGAATCCACTCAGCTTGGAGCACCCCCAGGCACCAGCACTTCCCCAGATCCAGCTACGCCAAAGAACTGAATGCTGTTCTCCAGGGTCCAGTCTGAAGAAGTGAATTCACCAGGTATACCCCAAGTGAAGCCCAGCCTGGAGTCTCTTTCTCCTTCCCAACAGTGGCAGGTATCGATTTAACCACAGAACCAAAAAATAAATAAATAAACACAGAACCACATCTTCATTGTCTGGAAGCTCCTTTCCTTTAAGGTGCCCCCCCCTCGCTTTTCCTCCTGCCCTGGGAGGGTTGCTTGATTGGAGCGGACAAGAACTGAGGAACAAGCAGGTGGCCAAAGGAGCATATCCGGAAGGTGATAGCAGCAGGCTGAGCTAGCAGACTCACTCTCAGTCCAAGCTAGGCAAATGGTTGCCGTTGTGAGGCTTGCACATAAAGTACTGATACAACTGAATTCAAGGTATTAAAATGCCAGTGAGAATGAACTGTCAGGTACACCATAAACTGTTTCAAAGTATTGGATGATAGTTAAATTTATTATGGTGCTTTTTATTTTTTTTTTTGTTTTTGCATATTTTTATTAGATTTTTTTATGCGATAATTTGTACAATTTTATGCATTTTGTATAGTAAAAACTTGAACTGAATTTACCCTAATTTTAGCTCTGCTCTCATTTTTTTATCAGGATGCTTCCAGTTTTGTTTTTCATATTCCCCCCACCTAACCCTCCCTCTCAGTACCCACCACCCCACATATCCCCACCCCCCAAAACATAAGTGTGACACTGGGGATGCTTAATCCCCATTGTCATGATAATGATATAAACCCCACCCAACCCTCCCTTGACACTGGGAGTGCCCAACCCCAGTGCAGAAATCCTCTGTCTTTATTTTTATTATTTTGTACCTGTGAAAAGAAAACTGTTCATTGATGTCTTTTGCGGCCAAGGCTCCCCCACCTGTCCCTCCCACTCAGCAACCCCAAGCCCTTACATACCAATCAGAGGTCCAATGTTGTAAACCTCTCTGGACCATAGACACATCTTCGCTCTTCAATGCCAGACCAGGAACTGAAGAAACAGTATGCACTTCAACATATTTCAATGGGGGTTTGAACTAAGTGGCATAACTTGGGCATTTTTGCATATTTTTGGCCCAAATTTTCAGTATGCCATCTTTAAGACCCTACCTCATGAACAGTTGAACTGTCATTAGGCAGATCTGTCCCAAAAGCTGATTTTGTGATCCCTGTGTGAAACAACATTTTGAGCAGGAGCTGAAAATGTTATTTGCCCTTGTTCATGAGGTGGTGTCATAAGAAGGCTATGTTGAAAATTTGGTGTAAAAATATTAAAAAACAACAAAGTTATGAGCCTATGTTGAATTTTGCGAAGGCTCATACCTTTGATAATTTTCAATATTTTCACCCCACATTTTCAACATACCCATTTCTTTATAGCACCTTATGAATATGATAACTGTCATTTTTCAGATCCTGGGCAAAATGTGTTTTACATCTCAAAAGATGACTTTGCATTCATTACGTGAAATTACCTTTAAGGAGGGCTGAAAATTTCTCCATCATTGTTCATGAGGTGGGGTCATGAGATATTATAAGGAAAATTTAGTACAAATGTTACTGAACATTGAAAGTCATGAGCCAGTGTTGAAATTACAAACACAGGCTCATAACTTTGCTAATTATCAATATTTTGACCCCAAACTTTCAATATAGTCATTTCTTCTTAGCACCTCATGAATATGACAGCTGTCATTGTTTTTTATTCTCTGTTTTTCCCTTTTGTCACCACAGCCTCACCCCTCCCTCGAGGTCCCCCAAGGCATCCAAAGCTGGCCTAGGCCTTCTCCCGGACCTCCTCCTGGTGCTTACCTCCATGCTGCCTAGGCTTACCCCCCAGCAGGGAAAGGCAGAGCAGCTCCCCATTTCAGTCCCCCCTACCTACTAATTGTCTTCCTCAGGTGGCATTCAGGATCATCCGGTTTCAGTCCTCTCTGCGACAAGGTGTCAGGCCTATCGTCAGGCTTGGCTGCCAGGCTTTTCCACTGTAGTTACTGCCCCCCTCCCATATACCATTTATCTTTCTGAGTGAGGGGGCAGGACTATAACTCACTAGGGCCAGAGTTATGAGTGAGCTGTGAAAGTCCTACCCCCTTACAAATGGAAATAAATTGTATATTTTCAGTCAAGCAATTATGTATTTGATTTATTCAACATCAGTTTATCACTTAGGCTTTTTAAACCAGATGTCTCTGTATGGATTTAATTGTTTCTCTTTCAATTCAGTGCCTGGTTTCAGGGCACAATAAGGCTACTATAATGTCATCAGCATTTTGACAAACCTGCGAAACATTGCAGCAGGTGAAGATTTGTTTAGTAACCTTCAGTTGTGATTCAACTAACACAATACACCCCTGCCACATAAACCCTGCAAGGAAACATTCGGCATTGACAAATGTTTGTTTAATCTAATAACACCCTTGTTAGTTTTCCCTTTTCCCTTATGTACCTGAAGAAGGTTTTCTTCCCCTTCTTGACCCCTGCTGTTCTCAGCTCTCTCTCTGCATTACTTTTTCTAACCATGATTCTTGCCTCTTTTAGCTTTTACAGATAATCGTCCCAGCTGGCCTCTCTCTCTGCTCCCACTTGTAGTTTTGGAATGGTGCCCCTTTTTTTGCCCTTATTGTTTCTTCCACCCCTCTGAAAACAGCATCAGTTTCTTGTGCTTTTGTTTTTGCCTGCGTGCCTCATGTATGATGCTGTCACCGCCTTTACACCCTGCTTTATGGTATCCCATCTGCTTCTGATCTGACCTCTCCACTTCCTCTTCCCTACTAGCTTATCCTTCAGTATGTCCTCCTTCTTGCTGAAGTCTGCCCTTTTGATGTCCAGGACCACAATTTTGAACTGGAGTAATGTGTTCTTATGGTATGTTAACCCACACTACATTGTGGTCCAGGAATCCCAATGGTTTCTACACCTGTACCTTTCTTACTATCTCAGCATTTACCAGAACCAGATCAAGAGTGATCCCCTTCTAGTCTGTTCCCAGACTCACTGCACAAGAAAGCAGTTCTGCATCACATTCACCAGTGCCTGATTTCCTGCACTATTTGGATGCTGGGATCCCAAATACCACCAATAATAGGCGACTCATTATTTAAAACTGAGTAATGAATAGCATCCGTGCACTATTTATTTATTTCACTTTTATTGACCAGGTAAGCAACCTAGACATCTTCATGCCTACTTTCAGGTTTGACCCATCAGGTTTCACAACAGGCCGATTATAAGGAAGACATATCATTAGGAAAAGAGGGAATGGACAGCAGAATACAAAATTAAATAACAACAGATAGTGCTATAGCTATGGACCAAAATAACTGAGAAAACTACAATAAAACAAAATTCAGTTCAGATACTGATCATAGCTAGTAATTAACTCCAACATAAAAATGACAATCAAATGTGAATGACAGTAGGCAATGCAATAACAGTTCATGGAATAAACTAAAATCAAGTGAAGGTACAAGTAGAGTTATCCTTTTTCTAAAAGATAAAAGATCTTTCAAACTAAGAGTGTGAGGAGGTACGAACAGGCAGCAGAAAAGTTCGTAGCCTTGGCATGGTGACAGTAAAGGCTTTATCCCCCATGCTGCTTTAAATTTTGAGAACAATAATAAGGAATTGTTGTTGGACCTGAAGGGGAATAAAAGGTGGGAGAATTTACATAGAGCTGCGAGATGAGCAGGGACACTATGTCTGGTTACTGTAGTTTGTCCATAAAACATCACAACATAAAATGGCAACAACTTGAAGGAGATAGCCTCCCAAGTTTGCTATAGAGATATGTTTCTATGTTTCTATAGAGTTCAACATGGTGAGTCAGGTGATTCAGAGACAGAGCAAATCTGCATATGTTGTTATATGCAATGTCTCACTTAGTCAATAGGGACTTAAACGCATGAGATAAGCCCATAATTTAGGGTGGGAAGAAGAACTCCTCTGGCAAGTGGAAGGCAGGCAGCTGGTGTCAGATCCAAACAGCACAGATTGGATTGCCTTAGCATTCAGAATGTGTTTGTTGTTTAGAAGTCATGTTTGCATTTTATGGAAATCAGTAGTGAGCTGGGATTAATATGGCTTATGCTTTTAGAACTAAGTCATTAGTCTATAAGGCAGTGCTGCAGGAATCAGGTGACCAAGGCTAGTCTCGTGGCCTCCCCCTCTATCTCTATCCTTTCCCACAAACCTACCATATTTTTTTGTTGTTCCACACAGTTTGAATAACAAAGTTATGTTGTGTATTGTGGCTCCTGTCACAATGCCACAAGCTGACGGTGCATATTTAACATTACCTCCTTACTAGCCCAATGTCCCCAACCCTAAATCATAGTCATTTAGATGGGGAGCCCCACCACCTGACTGCCAATCTGTGATTTAGAGGTGGGGCAGTAGTGTTTCAAATCTGGCTAGCTCAGTATCCACCTAATGGCATCCCTGCCCTTTTACAAGACACTGAAGCAAACCGGTGCATGACCAGGAGTAGGGGGCACAGCAAGTGCACCCTTAATTATGTTATGCCCAAGCATTATCAATTATGTATGTGCTTCTCCCCCTCATTCCATCCTCCCAATCATGCATCCATTCACTCTGATGTCTTAAAATCGTTTGAATGAAATGGAAATGCTGTGGTGGCAGTAACAAATCTAGATGGATTTGAGAGACTACTGGGTCACACCCCCAAAATCATGAATCAAGGTCAGGTGGGGTGCCATCATCTAAATGAATATGTTTTGGAGACTGGGGGTGGGCTAGATGGAGGAGGGGTACTGTGAAAAACATTCTTTTGGTTACTGGTATAGTGCCAACAAGAGTCCCCATATGGAGATTATTTTTCAAACAACTGTGGGACAATGTGGAAGGAGGAGGTGGGTGAATGGGAAAAAAAGACTGGGATGGGGATGGGATGAACAGGGACTAAATCAAATCAAATCATTTTTATTTGTAAAAAGTGCTATTCCAGTGATCAAAGCACTTGTACAATCAAATAAAAATATGCAATACATTAAAATACAAACTTATCAAACAATAAATTAAAATTTACAGAGCAATACATTAATAAATCCTAGTGGCTCAATGTGCAATTTTATGTCACAAATGTCTAAAATCAGCTGGCAACGAGGGACAGTCAAACGTTCAGGGAATGCTAGGCTAAATAAATAAGCTTTAAGGGCTGCTTTCAAATTCTGGATGATCAGGCACTCTCTCACTTGACGAGGTAAAGAATTCCACAGGGTAGGAGTGGCAAACGCAAAAGATCGGGCTCCAGATGTCTTCAGTCGTACCCTGGGAATCTCTAGCAATCCCTCATTGGTGGAGCGGAGTGGGCAGGAGGACACAGTAGGGACAAAGGAGCTCTTACTGGTATCGGGGTCCCTGTTCATGTAGGGCTTTATAGGTCAGCAAGCCGACCTTGAAGGTGATCCGCCACTGAACTGGCAGCCAGTGTAGTCCGCAGGGCACAGGCGTGATGTGACTTGGCCTGGAAGTACCAGTCACCAGCCTGGCTGCTGCATTCTGCACCAGCTTCAGGTGGTAGATATCAACCCCCGGTAGCCCTAAGTAAAGGGCACTGCAGTAGTCAATGCGAGAGGTCATGATGGCATGGACCAAAGTTGGAAGATCATCAGATGGGACCAGGTGTTTCACCCGGGCGGTATTCCTCAGATGGTAAAAAGAGGTCTTGACAATGGCTGACACCTGCGATTTAAGTCAGCCCGTCAACAAAAATAATGCCAAGGTTACGCACTTGGTCTGAGGTAGTCAGCTGGATATCACTGAGCCAAAGCCCAGATGGTTGTCCAGCTGACAAACCCATCTCCCAATGATCTGGATCCACAACCAACACCTCAGTTTTAGCAGGGTTCAACTGCAGACAGCTGGCACTCATTCAATCATGGATCTCAGAGAGGCAATTGTTGAACACTGAGAGGGCATCATCCCGTCTGGGTATGAGGGATTTGTACAGCTGGGTGTCATCTGTATATCAGTGAAAACTCAAGCTGTATCACCTAATAATGTCCCATAATGGCAGCATATACACTGCAAACAACATGGGAGACAAATTGAAGCCCTGTAGTACCCCACAGGGCAGGGGGAGAGGGTCAGAGGAATAATCCCAGAGACCACTCTCTGAGTCCTGCCCTCAAGGAAAGATCAAAACCATCTGAGAACCGTACCTGACAGTCCACAGAAGAACCACAGGTGATCCAATAGCACACCACGGTCTACAGTGTCAAATGCCACGGAGAGGTCATGGAGGACCAAGATGGAATGGGACACCTGATCTCTCGCTATTAGGAGATCATTTAGTACCCGGACAAGGGCCATCTTGGTGCTATGCCTTTTCCTAAATCCAGTCTGGAGAGAATCATAGACATTGTGGGTCGATAGATGGTCATCCAGCTGCAGTGCAACCACCTTCTCAATAACCTTGCATACAAAAGGCAGGTTAGAGACTGGTCTGTAGTTGATCAGACAGTCCGGGTCAAGGGAGGGTTTTTTCAGGAGCAGTCACACAACCACCTCCTTTAGGTGGTCCAGAATGACCCCCCTCTCCAATGACCTCCAGACTATCTCGGCGAGGACTAGGCTGATCACATCAACACACCCCCACAAGGAGTCGCGTTAGGCCTGAATCCAAACTGCAGCTGGTTGGCTGCAACGTCTGGACAATCCTCACAATGTCCATGATATCTGGCCGGCTGAAATCAGACCAAGCAAACCGGGTGCCTGCAACCTCCTACCAACCACCGCAACATCCATTAGAAGGAGCCAAGCCAATCCCTGACCTGATGTCGGCAACCTTATCTGCGAAAAACCGAATGAACTCATCACACCTCTCTTGGGAAAAAGCTCCTCCAGGCTGCAGACAGATTGGATTGCACAATCTGTCCACAGTCCGTAAGAGCTAAACTAGTCGATTTTGTGCAGAGGCAGTCTCCCTGGACAGAAATTCTGCCTTCTTACAGGTATTTGTCAATTGATAGACTGTATAATGGTCCCTCAATCTAAGCCTGTCAACCCTCAAGCCCAATTTCCGTCAAGCTCTCTCTAGCCTCCGACCCACTCTCCTCAACTCCTTCAAGGACCCATCAAACCATGGGGACCTTGGGCAAAGAGTGAGGGGTCAGACATGAACAGGAGGAATGGAGTCCAGGGCCTCGGTCACCGCCCTATTATAGGCAACTACCAGATCCCCTGGGTCCACACATTCACTTGACAAACTCAATAGGTCCAGCACCACCATCTCCATAGGGGCAAGTCCATTAGGGGAACCACAAAACTGAACCCTATGGTGTGATGGTCTGACCAACTGACTGATTCCACCACCAAGTCAGAGATCTCCATGCCCAGGAGGAACACCAGATCCAATGAATGGCCACTGATATGGGTAGCGGAAGTAACCACCTGTGTGAAGCCCAGCGAGGTCATAAGCTGGAGGAAGTTCTTACCAAAATGCGAGAGTTCATCATCGACCCAGGCATTGAAATCCCCCAGAATTAACCATCTGGGGGATCCCAATACCACGTCGACAATGACGTCCATGACTTCCTGCAGGAATTCTTTCCCAACTCTGGGTGGATGGTAGATGAGTAATATTCTGCACCCCACACCCACACCCATGATGCATTCAAAGGATCTGGTAGTCCCCACTAGTACATCCACAAGGCCCAGTTCCAATCTAAAACAGATGGCTACACCCCCGCCCCTACGATCCATCCTCAGGTGGTGTATCACCGAGTACCTGGCTGGAACAGATGCAAACAAAACTGGGCCTGCACTATCATTCAGCTAGGTCTCAGTGATGCAAGCCAAGTAAGCAGTCTTGTTCTTAATAGACCTGGCATTGCATAACACCGCCTGAGTAGGATGAGCAGTCAAGGAAGACCCGCGTTACCTGCCTACCCAAAGTAGAATCCATGGGTATGGGAACCAAGCAGAGAGGACCCCTATCCCAGTCCTATTTTGCCCAGGATGTCTCCTTGTTCCCACTACCCCAATCTTCCCACCCCTCTCCATTCCCCCACCAGACCTAGCATCGCCACCCCCTTTCTTCCTTCTCCTGGCTATCCCACAAGCATGACATTTTTCGTATTCTCAGCTGGCAATGAGTGACAGTCAAACGTCCAGAGGTTCCCTGAGTCTGGAGGGGGAATAGCGCCTGACTGTCTTTTTACCCTCCAAACACATCTCATTCAGCAGCAGCAGCAGCAGTCAAATCAACAACAAAAACACACAATATCCCACCACAATCAATCCCTCATACCAACAACACTCAATACAACCCTCACTCCAAAACAGGCAACCCACCAGCACACTCCACTCACACACACCAAATACACAATTACTCTACCCACTGACTAAAATGACACAAAAGACCCAAAACTATAATCCCACCACCCCAACTAATAATTCAAAATTAACAGAAAGATTCTATGGCAGCATGTACAAATACTAGAAAAGAGAGCAGTCACTATTAATCTCTCAATAACTGGAAGTATAGACCCGTTGAGCTCCCACCTCACCGGGATACAGCCGGAGAACCCTTACCAGCTCTACCTCTCATATAGGCATGCCAAAGGGAGCAGAAATTAACCATGGAATGTCACTAAATAAAGGCACTCTCACTGCCCCACAAGTACAAGTTCAAAATGGTCCGAAAACAAAAAGAGGTCTGACTGTCTCCTGTGGAATCAGAATATTCATCCAGGTATCCACCTTCAGTAGAAAAGAACCTGCAAGATCTTCCTGAAAGATAGTTTTTGACTCTATCTGACACCTTGATAACAGCTGTTCCTCACCGCTGACACAGAAATCTAAATAGGGACACTAAGACTGAGTGAATAAGGGCTCCCAGAGCACTCCCATAGGAGGCCGCTGCCCTGGGATTTCATGTCCGCAACTACGGCCTCCGGTCAGGCTCAGCCCACCAGCCGATTCCCCTGCAGACCTAGGAGAACCAGGGACGGTTTTATCTGCTCTTCAGCTTACCCCATTCTCAGACTCTCACACGAACACAACCCCGGTGGCTGCTCACCCAGGCAGGCTACAGGGACCCCCTACACAGCCCCAACAGGCCCCTCAAAAAGTTCAGGGTATCTCCAAAACTCCAGGGATTCTTCTCAATCCTCAATCCCTCATTGAAGGAGGGCCGGTGGAAATTTCTGGTTCAAGTCCATTCCCCTGTCTCCTCCATGGCACTTAGAAAACAAATACTCTGGCTATATGGTTCCTGTGGACGCAAAGATCTTCCACAAATCTGGCTCCACGGTATACTCCAGACCTCTTCTTTTCTTCTTCGCTCCCCGACCAAACTGCCACCATTCCAGACAGGTAAGTAAGCTTCAGCTCCCACATAAATGAGCTGGTTCATGGACCACAATTTCAAAGAAAAATGAAACAGTCCATTCCACTCCAGAGTAAAAACTGAACACTGGAGCTTGCAAACGGATAACTAAAAGTCTTAAACAAATTTGTTACTCCATTAATTACCATCCTGGTTTCCTATACCCGAAAATGCTCCTAAACTGACTCACTCACTTTAGCGTCCCTAATCAAGCTGCCACTAAATTTGACTTAACTAATAGCAAACAACAAATAGATAAACATCAAAGACTAGCCCTCACCACCTGTGGAGGGGGAAAGGCTTTTGTTTTAAAAAACAATTCTCTGACCTAGTACTGAATATCAATAACCAATACCCAAATAATTGGCTCCAAAATATGAATACTCATCTGAATATTTGAAAAAAGGTATTTCCACATCACTTTCAGTTCTAGTTCTATTTTATCCAACCCAACTTGTCCTAAGTCAATCCATCAGAGCTGGAATTGCCAACCCTCAAACCCTTACTAGTTGTCACATAGAAACATAGAAACATAGAAAGTGATGGCAAAAGGGGACCACAAGGTCCATCTAGTCTGTCCATGAACCTACTTGGTGCTATTCCCCCTCCCCTCCGTTGCCTTTCCATATGCTGCCTTTATGTTTATGACATGCGTTCATGAACTCGCTTACCATTCTGGCCCCACTACCTCCTTGAATAGGCTATTCCATGGGTCCACCACCCTCTTTGTAAAGAAGAACTTCCTTGTATTACTCCTGAACCTCCATCTCTTCAGCCTTATGTCATGCCCTCTCGTTCTCCCGCTCTCTTTCAATTGGAAAAGCTCCTGAATGTTAACCTTATTTATACCCTTCATATATTTAAAAGTCTCAGTCATGTTTCCCCTCTCCCTTCTCTGTTCCAGGGAGTACATTTTGAGTTCCCTCAGCCTGTCCTGGTATGCCATATGGTGCAGTCCCTGCATCATTTTCATGGCCCTCCTCTACACCGTCTCAATTCTGTCTATTTCCCTTTTGAGGTGCGGTCTCCAGTACTGCACACAGTACTTCAAGTGGGGATGCACCAGTGCCGTTTAGAGTGGTATTACCACTTCTCTCCTGCGACTCGTAATTCCCCTCCTGATGCAGCCCAGCATGCCACTTGCCTTTAGTGCCAACTTTTCGCACTGTTCACCCACTTTCAAGTCTTCTGATATAATGACCCCAGGTCCCTCTCCTGGTTGGTGGAGGCTAGCTTCTCTCCCCCAGGTAGCAATCCTGTTTGAGACTGCTTCTGCCTAAGTGCATGACTTTGCAATTTTTGATATTGAATTTCAGCTGCCATGTTTCCGACCAGTCCTCCAGTTGCTTCAATTCTGAAGTCATACTCCTCACACCTTCAGGGGAGTCCACACTGTTGCAGATCTTGCTGTCATCAGCAAACAGACATGTAGCCCCTCCCTGGCGCCATCCTAGAGATGGCCACTACCCCTGCCTGGGTGGCCACTAGCCAGGTTAAGGGGGCTGGGTTCTATTAGCTGTTGCACAGCGGGTCTTTTCCCAAAGATAAAAATAAAATGGCAGTGCCTCCACCCAGAGTACATTTAGTGGGTCAGATCTATACCTGTACAACCCCCTGGGATGTCATGCCGGCCCATCTCCCTGAACAGTTACCCCAGACATGGACTTACCAGAATCGAACATTCCCACATTCCAAACAGGTAGCATTTTCAAACTCAGCTATTAAGATGCTCACTAGAATCAGACTCCTGAGTCAGACTTTTCTGAAACAATAACATCATCATGTATTTACATGGGGAGGATTAGGATGGGGTAAGTGGAATAGAGGTTAAAAAAACATTTAATAATTTGCATTTTGAAGATTTCCCAATACTCATTTTCCCTTTTATTTTCAACCCCAAATCACCCTTTGATCATGCAGCCAACAGACTACCTGACTATCTAACTGCTGCAGATATTCCCAATACCCAGACCCACAGGTTCCAGTTTAGAATGGCACCCCAAATTCTGTCCCTGGGTACCCAGATGTTAAGTTGCAGGCCTGAGGTGCAGCTGGTCAACTGGCATTGGTGCGCTCAAAGAATTAAGGTTAACTTTTTACACCTTTCTCTTATATCTCCACTGGCTTCCCATGCCAGAGGGGTCACAACCCAACCACGCCACCTGAGGAAGATTCTAACTGAGCCAATATGTAGAGTTAGTTGGTTGGCGTTTCACCAGCATTTGTTGCACCTCTAAGTTTCTAAAAAAGAAGTCCACAGAACATGGGTGTGTGTACTGTTCTTCTGCATTTTTTGCTGTTTTCTCAGTCTTACAGTGGCACCTTAGGAAGTAGGGTGTGCTTACCTACTCTCACTCTCTTATACAAAACATGCTGTGCACCATGGGATACACGGGACATAGCCACTAATAAAATTACATAGCTACTAATAAAATAACAGAATTGTGCAATGTTATTTTACTAGCTGCTAGGTTGACAGGTAAAATAAAAAATTGTATTCTGCAAATTGTCTTGCCCAAACTGTGTTATTTATAGATGTACGTAAGATATAAAAATATGGTGAGATTAAGCAGTGTTTGCTTTTCCTATAGCTGAGAGACTCATAGGTGTGTTGCAGATATGACCACTACGTGCGACGCATATCATTCACATAGAGTGCACTATGCAATTTTCTGTAATCACAGAGAATGCGCTATGCAGACTGATGAAATTCACTCATTGTGGTGAATTTCTGCCACAAATCATTTAGTAAAGTTCCCTGCAACTGCATAGTATAGCAATTTGCATAGTAAAATTCATGCAGTTGTGCAACTTTCGCTATGCAAAATGGGAAGCTACACTCTGCACTATGCAAATTGCAGAGTTTTTGAGTTTTACACTGAGCTGCTGGCATAAACAGAAGAATCAGACTGGCTTGATCTGTAATATCTGTGTCTTAACAGATTTTCAGTAAAGACCAAGTGAAGCACCTCAAAATTCCTGTGCCAGTGCTGTGAAGATTGCATGTACAATAACCAGTCCACAGTGAGCAACATGAAGCTGAGTGGTTGACTATCAAGCTCCTGCTACAAAACTACAGCTAAAGAGTGCCCCTGCTGACAAAGTAGTGCTCCTGGTAGCACTTGCAACAAAGGAACCATGCTCTGGGGAACTGATTGTAAAACCCTTACAGTCTTTGGCATGAGCAAATAGGAAAAGTGTGTGTGTGTGTGTGTGTGTGTGTGTGTGTACTATTGATACTCTTACCTTTGGGAAGGGCTTGTGCCATGTCCACATGCACAAATCATTTCTGCCACCTGCTTGTACCCCAATCCATTAAAACAGGGCAGCAACCTCATTAACCTACTCATACAGACTGCAGTAAAACTTGCATTCTGACCACCATAGGGAGAGCATGCACAGGAAAGTGAAACTTATTAGTGCCATGCTGAAATTTCAGATTGCAGTGGAATGGAACTCCGTGGCCTGTCAGAAGCAACATTTCTAAAACGGGATTATTAATTTGCAGTTTACATAAATTGAGAGCTAGGTTTTCAGAAATTGCAGAAAACCAGTCAAGGGCTTACATACGCCACAGAAAATTAACCCATGCTTTTAATTAAAAGAGTTAATTTTTTTGACTCCACTTACCTCATTGTTAAACTTAGTTTTGTGTCACTTTCTCCATGCATGTGGTTTTTGACTCAGTTTGCTTCATTTTTTTATTTGATTTGTTCCATTTTTTTTTTTTTGTTCAACCTGCTTTTTTTTGGCTCAGCTTGCATTATTATCACGATGCATCACATGTTTGACTCAACCTGTGGTCAATTTTGTTCCATCTTACTTTGTGTATCTTGTTTTGCCTCAGTTTTGCCTCATTCTCAGCTTGCATCATTCTCACCCCATGCGTCATATGTTTGATGCAGTGGGCCTCTTGCGTCATTTTGGGGTACTTTGCCACACAGCATGCATTTCTTGCAAAATAGGGTGCACAGTGTTTGGAGCATCTGGATTGGATGCAAGGTGGATGTTTGACACACCTTGCATCACTCTAAGGGCCCTTTGAAAATCCTGCCCCGGCAATTTTGTACAAAAAAAAGTAGCTTCAAATGTATATCTGATGCATTACCATAACAAAGAAATTAATGCTGTCTGTGTTATACTGAAAATAAACTAGCACGCATTACAGACCAGGTGTCCTGGTACTTTGCTCACCCAGAGCTTCATCAGGGGATGGACTTCCGGTATCCCCACCTCCCTAAAACAGGTCCCTCTATTGGTCTAGCAGGAATATGTGGGCATTAAAAATGCATCAGCAACTGCATGTGGCAAGTAATATCATCTTACAGTCATAGGGCTAAACCAGTTAGAAGCTCTGGGAAGGAGGCATACCTGTTACAGTCAGCAAGAAGAAATAGCAGCTAAGGGAGGCCATACCTGGAGTACACTCAGAATGACCAAACAAATTGTACAAGATGATGAGTGGCTAAAAGGCACTAGTGTGCATAAAGGCAAACAGATAAAGAACCCATAGTTTGGTTCAATGTTAAAAGACTGTATTTCACAGACTCAAACACTCACCCACCAGCACAGCCAACGTTTCACCCACCTGACCATGGGCTTTGTCAAGGCATGGCCAATGTGGCTAGCACACTCATATTTAAACATCACTGTTAAAGATACAGAACAGCTTTTCTTTTTTCATCAACATTTAAAATCATTATAAACACATGTTAAAAAACTATGTATATCCTTCACATCAGCCCATACCAGCAAATACCCCTTATAAAAAATATCAGTACATGCAACCCAAAGTATATAGATATATATTTATCTCATGTATTCATTAGCATATGCAAGGAGGTCAAGTAGAATAGCAAAAAGTCAAGTTCCCATATTAATTCCATGCCTCTATAATTAATAACACTATAATATTTATTCCCTTTAATAATACAATCTATTTATGCTCTAACACCTAGAAGGTCACTGATGCTGTAAAAGGTCAAATTCTAAAAAAATATATTGGTCCCTACATAAGCATACTACAATATCTGTATATAATAAGATTCTTGGCAAAAAACTTCATTAATGCATCAGTTAGGGTTCCACCATCAAAAGTAGGGAAATGTGATGTTAGAGTTCCAGCCCTTACACCCCACCCTCCATGCATCAACAGCCATCAGGGGTGTGCCTTGGGGTTGTCAGCCCTAATGCTCATTCCATTCCATGTGTAAGGAATCTGAGATGGAACAGCATAGGAGAATGGGGAGAGCATTAGGGTTGAAAACCCCAAGGCACAGCCCCGATGGCTATTGGTGCATGGAGGGTGGGGGTGAGTGGGGTGTTAGGGTTAGAAACCCTAACACTACATTTCCCTACTTTTGGTTGTGGAACCCTAACTGTATTAACAAAGTTTTTTGCCAAGAATTTTCTTACTTTTTGAGAATGTATAATTGTAGTCTTATTTGCGTATGGGAGTGCAGAGCCCTGCACTTACATTTACAGGGCAAGAGTGATGAAATTGTCAGCATAGACATGTTATTACCTCACCTGATGTACCCTATACAGAACATTTTCAAATCCCAGCAAAAACATAATTCCATGCAACAGCAACGCCATTCTGCACCACAAGTGTGAAAACATATTTTGACCAGGATTTGAAAAAATGACAGCTATGAGATGCATTTGGTGGGGTAATAAGTGTATGCTGAAAATTTGGTGTCAAAATATTTTACATTTACACTTATTACCGTTCATAGTGAAATTGCTAAGGATGGTCATGACTCAGCCATTTTTTGCCATTTTGAACCCAAATTTTCAACATGGCCTTTTGACCCCACCTCATGAACAATATGACTGTCATTATGTAAATCCTACCCAAAAGGTGAATTTGCCAAGCAACCACAAAATCACCATTTGGGCAGGAGTTACATAATGACTGTCACGTTGTTCATGAGGTGGGGTCCCCAAAAGGCCATGTTGAAAATTTGAGGTCAAAATGTCAAAAAATGGCTGATTTTTCCATAAAAGTTGAAAGCCCCATTGAAATGCATTGAACCACATTTACCTTAGCTTCTCATATTGCAGTCACCAGTTCCAGCATCAAGACGTGTCTTCGGCTGGGAGTGCGGGTGTCAAATCTTAAATGTCTTCAGGTGAGTGAGGGTGTGTGGGAGTGTCAAGAGTGGTGTGGGGGAGGGAGGTGCACAGTGGGAGGTTGATTGGGGGTGCGGGAGTGATCGGCAATTAACTCTTTTTTTTTTTACAGGTAAAAAAAATAAAAAAGACATTGAGGGACAGTTTTCTTATTTTCAACATGAAAATAACAAGGGAAGGTGAGGAAATGCCACTAGCCACCAACAACATGTAAAAATAGGCACCGGGGATCAGGGAGGGAGGGCCACTAGACCAACAGGTAATTTTAATCATGAGTCATGACTCATGACTGGCAGTTATCTTCCATTATAGAAAAGGTCTGAGAAATGGAGATTTCTGATTGGCTGCAAACATTCTAGCAGCCTTATGTTAATCTTTTATTAACATACATGTAGAGCTTAATCATATGCTGAACAAGGTTTAACACAATTAAAATAAAACATTTTTATCATAATAGCAGTAAGGCACTCACAGGGGTTATGTTAATGGTCAGTTAATCACCCTCTAGTGGCATGTAGCACTCAGCTATGCCTCGTGCTACATCACACCCCTAGAGGGTGATTAATAGACCATTAACATAACCCCTGGTCATGCTTTACTGCTTAGGTATTGCTTGTTTCATGGTTCTCCTTCCCCCTTCTGTGTGCTGGAATACAACAAAGTCTGCTCTGCCAGAACTGCAGCTCCTGCAGCTGTGTCTCCCCTTCCTGCCTGCCCAATAACAGAACTGGCTTTGCTTGTACTGCCGCTCCCATGGCTCTTACTCTCCTTGCCACCTGCTGAAATACAACAAAAATGGCTGTGCTGGTACTGCTGTTCCCATGCTCTCACTCTCCCTCCCACTTGAATAGAACAAAACCACCTCCTCCAGTACTGCTTTTCCTATGGCTGTCTCCCTCCTACACACCAAACTACAACAACTCTGGCTGTGCTGGTACTGTCACTCCTGCAGCTGTTGCTTCCCTCCAGATCACTTCAATACAACAAAACCAGCTTTACCCATACTGCTGTTTCCATGGTTGTCTCTCCACCACCTACTCTTCCCAACTACAACACATCTTGTTCCACTGCTATAGCTGCAGCCGCGGTTGGGCAATAATAACTGGGTTCCGTTTTTTCCCTTAGAACACCTGTAGCATAATTTGCTCTAATAAAGGAGTGCTTATTATGGCAAACACATGCCGGGTTTCCTTTCTCCTGTGCATGCGTCAGCGCCCGCTGCCGCTGTTCCGCATTGCCACAAGTGAAACTAACTATAACAGACCAGACTGCCACTCTGACTCGGTGGTAAGTAAAATTTAAAAAAATGACAAATGGTTGCACTAAAACTTTGTCAAACTGCCTCCTAACAAGAAAAAAAAAACAAAAAAAAAAAACAAGCCTTCCTTCCAGCAGCCACGTCTAACTGCTGACCCTGCTGAAACTCAGTTGGACCGCAGCTGCATGAAGACGTCTTCACTTTATTTTATATAATTGCTGTGGTGAAAAAATGAAGCCCAGCAATTACATAAAATAAAATATGAGTCAGTGTGTGTAAACTCGAAGTTTACACACACCCTTGGGGTTACTTGCTATTCATAAATCCCTTGCACATCGCTCCCAGGGTTTATGTAGCTTCTAACCTCTCGGGTGTGTGTAAACTTCTTGTTACACACACTGATCCATACTTTATTCTATATGCAATAAATTAAAAAGGTAAGATCTGGGAAAGCAACATCTCTATAAACACAGACCACCTGCACTTTAAATGTTGAGAAAAATCCAGTAAGTCGTTTGAACACCGGGCACATGGAGTGATCGGGGATTACATGATGCACACCAAGTTATGCAGAAGTATTTTACTAAGGTAGTGGGAGATGGGTTGGAGCTAGCCAAGCATCATTGTGGCAGCATAAACCCACAGGAACATCCCTGGGAACATCTATCTCTCACATCCGTCATCCGTAATTGGTGGGAGGCATATGGAAATGGAACTATCAGAGAGATAAGTACACCAGCTACAAAATGAGACCAAAATTGACAAGAACTTTGCAATGTACCTACCTCAAGGGCTACTACTGGCTACAAGACCCTCAGCAGCGGACCGGCAGTTCGAATTTCCATACAAGTCTTAGGGCATCTAGTAGGTCTCTGAGTGGGACCTCCACTATCATGGCCCTGGAATGAGAGAACAGAATCGCCACTGAGTTAACAAATATAACAATACGGCTGAACAAAACTTGACTGACACTGCAAAACTCAAAAGCACAACAACGAGAACTACTAGCTTTAAACTCCAGGGTCACTGGCATGGAGGAAAATGTCATGGCACATGAAACTGCTGCAATCTCAGCAAAGTTTAAACCACCAAAATCATGCCCAGATACAACACCTGCTTCAAAAGGTGGATGATATGGAGAACAGGTCCCGATGAAACATTTTGAGGATCATCGGGACCCCAGAGGGTGCAGTAGGGAGAGACATGTTTGTTTTTAGCAGTCTTCCTCCCAAAAGTGCTTCATCTTAATAACCCCACTAAATCAGTCTTGGAGCAGGCATACTGGTCCCTGGCACCACGTCTGAGGGAAGGGGAAAGACCTCACCCAATTCTTTGTAGATTCCTGCAATATCCAGAAAAAGAACTGTATTTGCATACAGCCAGAGAACTGGGGAATTTAATGTGGAATGGATGCAGAATGCAGCTCTTCCAGGATTTTTCCCTGGAACCGTCATGAAAATGGAGAGCCTGTGCTGTGGTTAAAGAAGAGCTAGGCATCCCCACCTCCCTCCTCTACACATCCATGTTAAGAATTAATTACAAGGGGGACTTTATTACATTTGACAACCTGGGGAAAGTGCAGCAATTCCTGGAAGAGCAAGGCTGGGAACATGAAAGGTGCCCTCTCCCTCCCAGATCACGACTGAGTTCTTCGGATGTCTCCCCGGTACCAGTACTTATGGATACCCTGCCTAGTGAGGAGAAGGCCTCACAAACTCCAAATCCAGAAACACCTGTGACTCCCTGGTAACAAGTTCAAACAGGGCATCAGAGAGAAAAAAATAAGGATACAAACGGCCAAAGAGACCCCCGACTCAGTAAATGCTTCAGAAGTCGACAAAGCAGGCTGCTACTCTCAGGCACCAGTACTGCTTCTCCTGCTGATACCCCAGTCAAGCTCTTTAACAGATATGACCCACTGCATGAGCTTACCCCAGCCCAATTTGAGATGTCCATGCCAGCCATGGAAATCGCTCCATCAGAACTTCAGCCTCATGACAAACAGGACGCATGGGCACCTATCTCCCAGGCCTGAGCCGACTCCGTGCTCAACGATGACATTTTAGCTGTGATTCCAATCGGGACCATCACTCCACCAGATCAACAGGACTAAGGTATAGATTTCCCACTAATGGAAGTCCTAACCCAATTCCGGAGGCCCGACCTGTCAGCTGCCTGCAATGTCTAAACTGAGCACTTTGAAATTGACTAAAATATCTGCAGGCCGCCGATTGATTCTCATGCCATGAGCAGTGGTAAAAGTGATGCATGGCACTGGGTCAACCCTCATGGTTTTATTCATTTTATTTTATTTTTCCTCTCTCAACGACCATGCCGCTATGTGCAAAGTCATGGTCTCCTGTCAAAGGGTATCCCCAGGATGCAGATAACAAAGATGACAGCTGTGAAGGGAGAGGAGACAAGACTTTGAGTCCAGATTTCAGATCCGCTGCAACCTGCGGTGCTTTGATAAAGTAAATTGAAATTGACTAGAGCACTGGCAGGCCGCGGAGAGAGCCACTCCCTCTCCTTCTCTCTGGAACCGCGTGGCAGCTGCTACGTGAGTCTAAGACTTTCACTGAAAGTAACTGCCTGTACTGAGAGTTGCAGCCTCCTTATGGGCAGTGGTAAGTCCTGTATGATGGGTTCTAAAATTAAGAGCATGAGGGGGAATTTTAAGGAGTTGAAGGGCCGAGGGAATATAAGGGTGCTCTGTTGATCTAATAAGGAGTTGTCCTACAAATAGATAGCTCCCAGGCAGTCAGGCAGAGCAACAGGGTAACACCCCATAATACCTACTAGGCTGTATGTAGTTGCAAGGCATGCTGTTAACAAATGGGGCTTCAGGTTACTTGAGGAAGTAGTGTGCTCTGGAATGAATGGTTCAAATGTTTTTTCAAGGTGTGGTTTAAACTGTTTTTTTATTATTACATGGTGAAATTGTTGATAGCTGCACAGTTCTGGGGCAGCTGTAGCTCTGATTAATCCCATAGCTGGTAGATCCTGGTGGCTAACTCTGAATAAATATGCTAAGTTCTCAAACCAGGGTAGCAAGCAGAGAGATGCCCAAGAAGGCAGCTGGTGGCTTACAATATACATGGCAGAACCCCTGCCTTCACCTGTCTACCCCAACCAGTAGAAGGGGGACTTGGAGGACAGGGGACTTTTATGTGATTTCTCCCCCCCAAGCAGTATACAGCACAACTGCCCATGGTAACTGCCCAAGGGAAATGCATGCGTGGCATTTGAAAATCACAAAGGAAAAGGGGTACACATCCCCACTACACTGAAACATTGAGACTAGATCCTGGGGATGCTATACTTTGAGAAAGTAGAGATTCAACAGGCTCTCACCAGTGCAGACAGCTTTGGCATACAGGCCTTGACAAGACTTGTGTGGAACCCCCCCCTCCCCCGAGACTCACTGAGTCCTCGGATAGTAATTTCCAGCTAGCTGGACAGGTACGGATGTTTCTCAAGGTCACTGTTTATTGTATGTTGTTTCAGACTGAGTGTATATAAATTATGTATTATGCTATGTGGTTGTTTTTACTATTAGCCCTAACTTGGGCAAAGCTGCTGTCACTGTGAGTTTGGACCCTAAGAAGGGATATACCTAATGGCAAACAGAAGAACCCATGAACACAGCACCAGAGAAACGCAGGTGTTAGTAGAGGGAAAAAAACTAGAGTATCTGTACATATACAAGAGTGTAAGGGAACTGGACCAGGAAACAGGCTGCGCAGGGAGTACACAGCAATATTACAAAGAATTTCGGGCAGGGAAAGAAGGGGTTGGGGATTGGGTCTCTAAGAGAGAGGAAGTCTAAGGAGATCAACAACCCAGTATCAATATGCCATTGGAATATTAAACAGGGATGATGGATAACACAGCTTTTATTAATGCTGCCTCAAGGACTGTGAGGGGCCTTAACTCCCCAATAAAACAGAAAAAGGTGCTATCTCACCTGAAAAATCTCAGAACCCAAATTCCCTTTTTACAAGAAACCAAACTAGTTGAAGGGGAAGCAGTAAACTCAAAAGAGAATGGGTGGGATGGGAAGTGAACAGTGTCTCTACGTCAGCCAAAAGAGGGGTCTCAATCCTGGGTCATAAAAAATTGAATTGGGAAATACTAGATTCATGTTCAGATCACCAATGGGGGGTGGGTTTTGGTAAAACTCACAACCCCCACTGGCCCACTTATTCTGGCTAACATTTATGCCCCTAATGAAGATAAACCTGAATTTATGGATAGCATCTCCCAAGCTATTCTAAACATGGCATTTGACAATCTGGACATTATTTTGGGAGGATACTTCAATCTCACACTCGATCATTTTTTAGCATGCTCCAACTCAGGGCCCAAACCTCACACACTCCCTAGCAGTCCTCCAGAACCTGATGGGTCTGCATCAATTGACGGATATATGGAGAGTTGACCAGCCAGCAGCCAGGGACTATACCTATTTTTCAGCAGCAAAAGCCATTGCCAGCAGGCTAGATTTCTGGCTGACCTCCCCAGAAATAACCACAATGCTCCCTCAAACTTCCATTGCCCCAATATACATATCTGATCATGCTCCAGTTTCCCTCAGATATCCAGCAGTACCTCACCAGCCCGCCTCAGCACAGTGGTGGCTAGACCCTCTACTGCTTCAGGATCCTGATTTTAAACAATGGATAATGGTAGACTCAAAACTCTTCTTTGGGGATAATCCACCAGGCTCCGCCAACCCTGAGGGGATATGGGATGGGGTACAAAGCCACAATGAGGGGGAAGATAATAAGCTACACCTCCCACAGGAGGAAGCAGAGATAACAAGAGATAGGAATACTAGAAAGAGAGTTGAAAGCAAAAGAAGAGTGTATAAAAAAGACCACAGGGAGCTGCAGAACTCATACCTCATATATGACATCATCAAATTAAGTATCCAGCTCAATTCGCTGGTAACTGGGAAAGCTGAACTACAGCTCCAGAGAACTAAATTTAAATATTGGATGGATGGGGAAAAAATAGCAAATTGTTGGCCTATAGATTGCGGAAGCAACAAAGGGACAGGCATATTGCACAGATGACTGATTACTCCGGCGAAAAAAGGACCTCCCCTAGAGACATCAATGAAATTATGGGGGGCTTGTACAAAGGCCTATATACCTCCCATATACAATGGGACAAACAAGCATTTAATACCTTTGTAGATAATGTTCCCCTCCCCCAGCTTTCTGAAGACCAGCAAAACCTATTAGATGACCCCCTCACCCCGTAGGAGCTCAAGGAGGCCATCAGAGTGATGGCCCCACATAAATCCCCTGGGAGTGATGGATACCCAGCAGACTTCTACCAGGTAGTTCTAGACTCAGTAGCTGCATCATTGCTAGCCATGTTAGAAAAGTTGCACCATCAGCAAAGCCTTCCCCCCACATTAGGCGAAGCCATAATAACAGAGCTTCCTAAAGAAGGGAAAGACCTCTACAACCCTGCAAGCTACTGCCCAATCTCCCTAATAAATGCGGATACCAAAATCCTGGCTAAATTGCTAGCAGCTAGATTAGAAATATGACTCCCCTCCCTAATACACCAGCCACAAGTAGGTTTTGTAAAAGGTAGAGCAAGCACTGATCACCTTAGAGCTCTCATAACCCTGGTCCAGTCCACAGCAGGTCTTCCCACACCTGCAGCGGCCTTAGCAGTGGACTTGAAAAAGCTTTTGATTCTGTAGAGTGGGAGTACCTGCATGCAGTGCTGGACCAAGGAAATTTTGTGTCATGCTTTTGTACATGGATCCACACATTATACCAGGCCCCGACAGCGACACTCTTAACGAACAACATTCTATCCCCAGCTTTCAAACTACATCGAGGAACAAGACAGGGTTGTCCACTGTCTCTGCTACTTTTCATTTTGGCAATGGAGCCCTTAGCCATGGCCATCAGGGAGCACAAGCAGATCCAAGGCCTTAGAGTGGGAGAGGGAGAGCACAGTATGAAACTATATGTGGATAACTGCCTAATATTGATGAAGAATATAGGCGAAAGTCTCCTGCACATACTGCATACATTAAGTAGCTTTGCCAAAATATCAGGCCTATGAATTATTTATTTTATTTTTATTTATTTTTTGATAACCGGGTAGGTGCGCTAGACATGAAAGTGACTATTTTCAGGCACAACCCGGGAGGTCAACAACATAGGGGGATAACAGTTACATAGAGTACAGTGTCAGGAGCTGTGCAATACATTTCAGGCAAGACCTGGGGGGTCAGAACAACATAGAGAGATGACATTTACATAGAATACAGTGTCAGGAGCCGTGCAGTACATCGCAAGCATAAGGTGAGACAAATTTAGGACAAAATAACGATACAAGGCATAACTGGTTTAAAATTAAACAATTGTAGATAAGTGCACAAGTGTGTATTAACATAGTAATAACAAGAATATGAGGTACATAGAGAAGAAATCAATTGAACGGCGGCATTATAACAAGGTACTGAGAATGAGAGGGTATTAGTTTGGAAGGGGCAGGAAAGAGAGGTAAAGTTGGAATGGGAGTAGTGGGGCTGGGGGAGTGAGGTGTAATCTCACACTGTAGAAGGTGTAACCAAGGCGGCCAGGGCAGGATAAGTCTGGACCTATGGAGTGTTGAAGCAGGTACATTGAGCACAAGTGGTAAGGAGGGAGCGGTGCAATTTCTTAAACATGGCATGATTAGGTGCAAGGCGAACATCTAGGGGCAGCGAGTTCCAGTAAGAGGGGCCTACATGCAAGAAGCCTGATTTCCCTTTGGTAGTTCTACATCTGGGAATGCAAAACAAGGAAAGTTCAGTAGATCGGAGACCATAAGAGATGGGCTGAGGGATTAGCAGGGAGGCTAGGTAGGTGGGCATACAAGATCAAAGTACACTGTCTATCAGGTTCCCAAGAGAGAGGAGACGTTGTGCAGTGGGAGAAAGCCAATTGAGATCAGAGTACAGCAAGCAGTGATGTTTTAGCCTGGAGGAAGCAGAGGCATAGCGGCATATATTGTTGTAAGTAGTGTCCCACCTATGAAGATTAGCTTTAGATGTATTTGTATAGAGTACCGATCCGTAAGAAAGTGATGGAAGAAGGATTCCTCTAGCAATGGCAGTCCTAGCAGTGGGGGTAAGAATATAGCTTGTTTTGTAGGCTAAGCCCAGTTTGGCATTCACAGCCTTACAGGTGGAGGTAATATGGGCATCATAGGTGAGGGATTCATCGAGTAAGACCACCAGATAATTAAAAGAGGTTACCATCTCCAGTGGGGAGCTGTCCGCCCAGGTGACCTGGAAAGATTTACGGTGCTGTTTTAATTTAATAGAGGAACCAAAGAGCATGACCTTGGTCTTAGCGACATTTAGGACAAGCTTATTTTTGGTGATCCAGGATTGAATATTTTGTAGGTCCATGGAGAGCTCATGATTAATAGAGTGGACATTATCTGAGTTTGTATAAAGGACAAGGTCATCGGCATAAAGCAGCGATGAACAGGAGGATACCACTTGAGGAATGTTGTTAACAAACATCGAGAAAAGCAGGGGTCTGAGGATAGAACCCTGCGGTACACCAATATTGATGAGAGCTTTTTCTGAGGTGGCCGAATTGAATTTCACGGTTTGATGCCTGTTTGATAGGTAGCTATGGAACCAAGTTACAACATTGGGCGAGAAACCCAGGGAGTGGAGATTGGTAAGCAGAAGAGGGTGGTTGTCTAGATCGAAGGCTTTTGTCAAATCGATAAAAACTGCACCAGTTAGGTGACCCTGGTCCATAGTTTGAAGAATATCATTTGTCAGCTGCAGAAGAGCAGTTTGAGTACTATGACCTTTTCAGAAACCGTGCTGGTTTGGGTGCAGTAGGTTATGTTTTGTGAGGTGTTCTGAGATCTGAGCTGAGATAAGCTTCTCAAGGACTTTATCTAGTGTTGACAATATTGCTATTGGTCTGTAGTTGGCTGTGACTTTTTTGTTGCCTTTTTTGAAAACTGGCATGATTCTGGCAAGTTTCCATACCTCGGGCACCACGCCTTCACTCAGGGACAGGTTGAATATGCAAGCCAGAGGTCCTGAGATGAAAGGTGCCGCCAGTTTGAGGAGTCTAGGCTCAAGGCAGTCAGCCCCAACAGCAGTACTGTCTGATATGGAGTTTAGGTGTTTGAGGACGTCATTTTTCGATATAGCTTTAAAGTAGAAGGTAGGCATTTGTGAGGTTACTTTTGGGTGGGGGGCTTAACACAGGCATATCAGAGATCCTACCTCTGAATGAGGTCCCCCTTCCCACTGGGGTCTTGGCCTCAGGCCTCTCCTGTGCAAAGGCAGGAATTAAATATTTGGGCATACAGATCCCCAGGAATATTCAGCAGTTGATCCCAGCACATCTCAACCCTTTGTTACTGACACTACAGCAGGAACTGAACAGATGGAAACATCTCAACCTGACTCTGGTAGGCAAAATAGAAGCCATAAAAATGATGGCAGCTCCAAGAATATATTATGTCCTGGTGCATCTGCCGGTGGCAATACCACATATCTGGTTTGAGAAAATCAACAAACTAATAAAAACCTTCCTGTGGGGCAAAGGGAGACCCAGATTCAGCTGGATAAAACTGAGAGCCCTGAGGGATGGGGGGGCTGGAAAATGCCAAACTTCCTTTACTTTTCCCTTATTAGCATCACAACCCTATCGATCTACATGTTCAAAGACTCCCCAATGGAGCTCCCAGCATGGGTAAAGATAGAACCCTCAATACTAGACGGAGTACACCCAGCAGTTTATCTCACCTCCCCCCTCCCTAAGCAACACCCCAAATGACTTACCATAAAGGCCACCCATGCAGCCTTCCAAAAAGTAGGACAGCTAGCTCAAACAAGCATGCACACGGGAGTGTATACTCCTATATGGCACAACCTGAACATACAGATTGATAACAGGCCAATACACTGGTAATCATGACAGAGCAGAAACATGCACAGGATTAAAGACTTCCTGGATCCTGGCAGCAGCATGCTGATGTCCCTTCAACAAATGTAGACGGTCTATAACCTCCTTAAAACAGAGTTTTGACACCGGCCTGCCAGAGCAGTGGTTGGATTTCTGCTTGTGACGCCAGCGATCCGGGTTCGGGAATGAGCCCAGGTCGCTGGAGGGCTGGCCGGGGGGAGAAGGATTGAGCATCCAAGGGACAGCTCCCCTTCTCCTGGGGGAGGGTGGGGGAGTGCTCCAGTACCTGCCAGCTCCTAGCGGAGGCTAGGGGTATCGCAGGACATTGAACCAACACACAAAAATTGGGGAGGGGCAGACGTTGGCAGTTGCCATGACGTCACTACACCACCCCGCACAGAACAGAGGAAAAATGGCTGGGTGCCCACCGGATGACAGTCTCCAGGTCCTCTGTACCACATAACTCTCCAGGGAGCCATTCCCCGCAACCTCAACAGCATCCTGTGGCCTATAGGTAAGTGCCAGGCAGCCCCCACTGGTGCATTCCCCCTCGGAGGGGGGGAACCCACCTGACGATGGGATACGCTGGGATACCGCAGGAGGGCTGTGATATAAGGTTAGCGGGGCAGTCAGGACTCATGAGAGGTAGTAGGGTGGTATAGCAGTGGGGGCCTTTGGAGTGCCTGAAGGAGTGGGGGGCACCAGAGCAGAAGTGGGGGAAAAACAGATTACACACGCACACAAAAAAAAAAAAAAACAGAGTTTTGGAAGTATTTACAGCTCAGAAGTGCCTACACAGCTTGGCAGAAGGAGAAGTACACTTGTAGGACAGGAATAGGAGGCACCCCACACACCCCAAACCCCCTCCCTTTATCACTCTGGCTGAGAAAACAACAGGGACTAATGGGTAGATTCCAAGAAATTATTAGTTAAGCATCCTAGACTAGGGTAACCACCTTTTAAGAAGCCCAAAGTGGGACATTTTTTACTGAAACATGATTTTCCGCAGGACAATATTTAACCTCAGCCAATGCAATAGACTTTTTTTCTCTAAATAATCAAACTTAAGACTAAGTGTTGCAGTTTTTTAGGTGTTCCCGGTGTTTCTTTTCATTTTAAGGTGTTTTAGTTAAGGTGCTATAGTTTTTGCAACATTTAGAGGCAAGTCTGAAAATATTTTTTTCTGCTATAATGTCAGGACAAGTAGTATTTTTCATGTGTTTTCGCAGGACACAGCTGTCCAAATCAGGACTGTCCTGCAAAAATAGGGACAGGTGGTAACCCTATCCTGGACCCCACCTGCAAAGTGGGAGAGAGATGGCAAAAAATGTTAGGCAGAACTATTCAAGATCAAGCATAGGAAGATTGCTGGAAGCTGGCACAAAGGGCCTGTAAGGACTAAAAAGCCTACTTATACAAAAGAAAATACTGCACTAGTGGTACCGTACCCCATCCATTTTAAAAAAGATGGGGTTAATACCCACAGACCAGTGCTGGAGATGCAAAGCCACAGAAGTGGACCTGCTCCACATAATGTGGCAAAGTGAGAGTATATGTTCCTTTTGGAACCAGGTGATAAAACAATGTGAGAACATGCTAAAGGCTGAAATACCACTTTCCCCAGGCCTGGTCCTCCTGGGTATTCCCACCTTAAATGCGAAGCTAAGTAAAACTCAATTACAATGGCTAATGCAGACCTCCATTGAAGGGAAAAGATTACTGTTAATGAGGTGGAAAACCTGGTTAGTACCAAGTCTGGGGGAGTGGTACCATGCCATGGAAAAGCTGACAATAAACTTCAGACTTATGTACTTTACAATGCAGAAAGTTTTTATGTACCACATGGTATGAGGCCCATACCAGGAATAATTGAACTCCTAAAGTTTGGATCCAAAGTTAGAGTGGAGGAAAGACATGCTGAAGCCCCGAGCTTCATGCTAGGTAGCATAACTATTGAACCAACTTTCTGTATCAGAATGGGAGAATCTCGGAGGAGCCCCCCGCCCACCCCCATCCCAAGAGCAACATTAGCAACAATGGAACTCTAATAGTGCTCTAAGCCTGGTCAAACAGTAGTAGTGATAAATGTGTAACATTTTGTCTGTATACCCTAGCACAAGTATATATAACAAGATATGCAAAATGCCTATAACATAACAGAACTATACACCCGCATGTCAGAAATATGTTCATGTTCAGAAATGTTCTTCATGTGTAATGTTTTTCTTTTGTGGATACTCAATAAAAAGATTAACTGCAAAATCAAACAAAAAAGTAGTGGGAGGTATGATTTTCACATAATATACATTATGTGTTTACAGTTAATACTTATATCTACTGACACATTCTAGTATACTTTGTTGTAACCTGCATGTTCCACAGGTGGCACTACAGTCACAAATTGAGGGGAAAGATTGATGTTTCGTGATACATGCAAACCCTTTTTTTGCAATTTGCAGAAAAAGATGGTTGTTTTGTGAAAGCAAGTGCTGCAATTTGTGGCAAAAGAATGTCTCAAATAAAATAAACACATTTCTGGGCATTGTGTTACAATCTGACCCCAAAATCTGATTCCTCGGGCCAGGAATAGGTAAACACAACTGTTAATGTTTACCAGCTACCAGTAATTTTTACACTGTTTAAGTCTGATTGCCTTGCTAACTGAAAACAAGGTGGCAGCAGCACAAAAGAACGTTCCCCATTTGTGAAAGAGAATGACACTTTTGTGATCATGACATACTCTTTAGAATGGGACATCTAACTTTTCCCATAGAAAATAATGGGAAACTTTGAAATTTAATAACTTTTGAACTGATCAATATTTTTTCACCAAACCCGCAAAAGGCACATCTATGACTCATGCCCTATATAATCTAAAAACTTCAGACCAAACACCCAAGCCATTTCTGAGAAATGGCATGACAAAGAATTTACACAAAAATGGTAATTTTCAAGTTTTTGGCACATCGTATCTCCTCACATGCACATCCGACTGCAATGAACCTTACAACAACTAGGGATCTTTGGACCCCAATGGTACATGCAAAATGTCATACAAATTGGTTAAACTACTGCAAAGTTATTAAAGTGCAAAAGTCTGGGTTTAACATAGAAGTGACCATTGAACCCTAACTATAGAGGCACGACCACACCCCTATAATACAATAACTTACAATCAAGATCTACTATGAGAGCTCTAAATCTTCCAGAACATGTCCTATGAGAGCTCTAAATCTTCTAGAACATGTCCTATGAGAGCTCTCATAGCACATGTTCTGGAAGATTTTGAGCTTTTATAGTAGATACTGATTGTAATTTATTGTTTCTTATTATATACAGATTTTGTAGAGTGCTTATGTAGGGACCAATAGATTTTTTAGGATTTGACCTTTTGCAGCATCAGTGACCTTCTAGGTCTTACAGCATAAATAAGATTGCATTATAAAAAGGGATACATTTTATAGTATTATTAATTATGGAGACATGGTATTAATATGGGAACTTGACTTTTTACTACTCTATTTGATCTTCGTGCATATGCTTATGAATACATGATATATACATATATATGCTTTGGGTCATATGTCTTGGTATTTTGAATAAGGATTATTAGCTGATATGGGCTGATGTGGAGAATATATGTAGATTTTTAATGTGTTTAGAGTGATTTTAAATGTCGATGAAAAAAAAGCTGTTCTGTATCATTAAGAGTGATGTTTACATATGTGTGTACTAGTCACTTTGGCCACGCCGTGACAAAGCCCAAGGTCAGGTGGGTGAAACATTAGTGGTACTGGTGGGGTTAGTGTTTGAGTCTGTGCAATAAAGCCTTTTAACACCGAACCAAACTGTGGGCTCTTTATCTGTTTGCCTACACGCACACTAGTACCTGTTAGCCACTCATCATCTTGTACAATACCTGTTACAGTACCTATAAGAATAAAATAAAATAAAATGAAAAGCTGGTACCAAAGACCAAAGTACAGAAACAAGTCCTAGTCCAGCTGTAGGATCTATTTATGGAAGGTTTGAATACCAGGCACATGACCCCTAATGAAGTTCTAGCTGAGTGAAGCATCAGGGCACTTAACTGTACTGAAGCCTTTTTTGGTACAGTACAACAGAACTAACATTCATTTGTTTAACAATGGTTATGTACCAGATATACATATGAAGCTACTTTTTTGTGCACAAAATAAGTAGTGTTTACTTTGCAACTTTATTCTAGACTGGCGTTCTGTTTATCCAGTTTACCTGCCTTTGTGCAACTTTGTTTAGACAAATCCTGTATCCCCTTCCCAGCTGGTTGTGAGAGCACTGTCACAGTGATTGCCCTGATATTTTGATAGGGTTATGTAAACTATGGTGCTGCCTGCAAATGTACTTCATCCATTCTTTCTGCCATTTTATCCAGGGCTGCCCCCCTTACCCACACTGTTTTCTTCATTCTGAACTTTTCTTTCCTTCTTTTGTTGGCAGGTGCCTCTACTCTCAGCTGCTCTCATGGTCAATTTCTAGTTCTCCCTGCTCTCCTGCTATCTTTCCTCCATCTTCTCCCTCCTGTCTCCACTAGTCCTACTCTCTCAGGAACTCAGACTCTCATTGCTTTCTTCTTCCTTTCTTCTGTACTTCTGCTGGACAGGCCTAATTCTCATATGGACTCCCATCTCCTCGGGATAACCTCCCACTTTCATTTTGCTCAGTCTCCTCTCTTTTCTCTCTAGAACCCCTACTCTGGCCTACGCAGCCCATTCCTGCCCCTGCCATTAAACTCTCTTCAGAGTGTAGGTTATTGGTCATTTGGCCAATTTTATTTCTGGTGGCCCACACCCTGTTCCAGAAATTTTAAGGATGATGCACCTGGAGAAATTATGTATATTATACATGGTCTTATGCACAATTGCACCTTGTGTAGTTTTTCGGGTATAATTGCTGAGTGTTACTATTTGATTCTTTACCAATGTTTTGTTTATCACATCTCATTATTCACAATTTCACCTTGTATGTTTGCTGTTACTATGTACGATTGTTACTTTTCTAGCACTCTTTGTTCCCTCCCCACAAAGGCATACCTGCAAACACGTTTCTGCTTAGTATGCCTTTCTCAGTCACCAAATTTTTTTTTTTTTGCCATTAACTCTTTATTCATTTTTCGTTACAGGAATATGATCCAACAATGGCAAGTACAGACACAAAGTAATACGTACATGCATATGTTCATACATAAAATGAAGCAAACCCTGTAACATACCCCCAAACCCTCCCCAATCCTGCCCCCGCCCCTAACCCTCCCAGCACAAGTCCCAAGAGATGGCATACCATCAAACCATAGTAAAACTACATTCTCCTAAAGAGAAAAGAGCATAAAAGGACCCCAAATCCTGTCGAACCTGGAAAGCTTATTCTGGAGGATAGCAGTCATTCTCTCAACCCTCAAACAAGCTAGTAATTCCTCCAGCCATTCAGCATATCTTAGCACAACAGAATCCTTCCAGTGTCTAAGAACAATTCTCTTAAGCGTGGCAGCAATCAGGACTATATGGAACCTCCTAATCTTGACGGGAATATGAGAGACATCTCCCAACAAACAAATTTCTGGAGTAAAGAGATCCCCAAGTCCCAATAACGGATTCACCCTACTTTTAATTTCTGCCCACAAAGAGGCTACCTTAGGGCAGTGCCAGAAAATGCGCATCAAATCCCCAACCCCGGCTTGACACCTGTAACATATAGCACTTGTAGCAATTTTCAGCCTAACCAATTTTTGTGGGGAATAATAAATATTATGAAGGATTTTGAACTGCATTAATCTTAACCGATCCTGCAAGAAGAATTTTTGACAGTTCGTCCATAAAGCCTTCCAGTTAAGCGCCGAATCAGGAAAGACAGAAGCCCAGTATAAACCTTGAACTGGGTTTGGAGAATACGCCCAATCAAATAACACTGAGTATATTTTGGAAATTGCATGCGATAAACCCACCAACGGCCCCAATGCAACATAAAAATCTAACCTAGGACTCCGAATTGTCCCACTACCCAACTTGGCAACCAAAAGGTGCCTAATCTGATATACCTTAAAAATTGCCGTAGTAGGCATTTCAAATTTATTCAGGATCTCAACAGAGGAGAATATTTCCCCATCGGGCGAAAAAAAGTCTTTCACACAACACTCCTCAGGTAAGGGCAGCCAGGCCGGACTAAGAATTTTATTACCTATTACAAAGCGTGGGTTACCCCAAATTGGCTGAACCCAATCATTAAAGTGATCATGTTTCAAAGCAAAAGAAAGTTGCATGGCTCTACAGAAATCGATTGGAGAACTCACGCAACTGGAGGGGGCAGTACTGGCGCAGGTGAAGCAAGGCTTCAGGCCTCAAACCAAATTTCCGAGTCAGGCCAACTCAATCTGTAGCCAAAGCGGCATATAAGGGTGCTGTACTGAAACATCTTTACCTTCACCCATCTCAAATACTTGCTGCATATGGCTGCCCAAAATATAAGGCAAAATGTGAGCCTCAGTCCCCCAGTAATTTGGTGCTGCCAACTTTGATAGGCCATATGAGATTTTTATAACCCCACACAAAGTTAGCTATCATATTGTGTAGCTTCCTGAACCAGGCAAGTGGTATCCAAATATTCAACATACTCAGAGGGTAGAACAATCTAGGAAAAACGTTCATTTTAACTAAATTAATCCTACCCCATAAAAGAAATTGGCAACTCACCCACCTTTCTAAGTCCAGCTTAATGACACGCACTAAGGGATCTAAGTTCAACTGAAATATCTTAGTCCTGATCTGGTTAGATTCAGACCAAGATATCTTATAAAATCCGACTTCAGGACAGACCCAATTCCGCTACCTCCTGCTTAAAAACATTTTTATTAAGGGGAAATACAACTCATTTATCTAAATTTAACCTATAATTAGCCAGTGAGCTAAACACCCGAATAACCTCTATAAGAGCAGGAATGGAAACCCTCGGATTAGAGACATAAATCAGCAGGTCGTCTCATGATGCAGTTATTTTCACAGTATAGTCCAGAATTCTAATACCCTCAATTTCTTGTTTTTATATAATTGTCCTGATGAGAGGTTCTAGGTATAGATTAAAAAGAAGAGGGGACAAGGGACATCCTTGCCTAGTACCTACATAAAGATTAAAAGGGTCTGAAGTGACACCATTACAGCTAACCCTTGCAGTAGGGTTTGAATAAAGGGAACTGATCCATTTAAGAAAAGGCTCAGGAAACCCAAATTTCCCCATCGTAGTTAACAAAACCCCCCAGTAAACCCTATCGAAAGCCTTCTCGGCGTCCAAAGACAGCAGGGCCATGGGGGTACCACTGTCCTCAGACACCGAGAAGGCATGAGCCAAGGTCCGCAGGTGATCAGCAGACAACCTGTCCTTCATAAAACCAACTTGCTCTGGGCCAATAAGCCCGGGTAAAACCCGACTTACACGTTCTGCCAACAACTTGGCCAAAATCTTGATATCGTAATTAAGCAGAGATATAGGTCTGTAACTGGATGGTTGTTCCGGAGGTTTATCCTGCTTGGGAATTAAAACAATAAGTGCCTCAAATAAGGACTGATCCTGCACCTGATGACATAAGATATGTCTAAATAAACTAAGAAGTAAAGGGGCTAATAACTTAGAAAACTTTTTATAAAAAATTAGACGAGAACCCATCCGGCCCAGGGGTTTTATCCAATGGGAGACTCTGAATAACCAATTCAATCTCACCCTGAGTGATATCGGCTACTAACTGCGCCTGTTGAGACTTAGACAGAAAAGGGAGGTCCAACCCCTCAAGAAAGGCAAGCATCTCATTCTCAGTAGGGGGGTTATCCATTCTACTATATAAAGATTTAAAGTATTCTCTAAATACTTGCACTATCTCCCCAGGGGGTGGTTTTAACCTGGCCATCTACTTTAGATAGAATCCCTGGGATTACACGAGATGACTCCAATTGTTTAACTCTCCTAGCCAGGAGTGATCCCGCCTTTTCACCCTGATCAAGGTAACTAGCCTTGGTCTTAATTAAAGCCAATTCCGCTTGTTCCCCCAACAACTTTAAATAAAGATCTCTCATCCTAACCAGTTCCAACTTCTCGTCCTCAGCAGACTGCAAGGACATAGTAGCTTCTTTACTTTTTATTCGGCTCAGCAACTTGATAGGATTTGTACCTCTCCTCTTCCTTTGGATGCCTGACCTATTAATATACCTCTTATAAATGCTTTAAACGCATTCTCAAACAACATCAGGGGCTAATATTATCCCCTACATTATTAGCTATAAATTCTTCTATTTTCGTGGAAATAAACTCCGCAATTTTGGGACTGCGCAGCATCTGATTATTGATCCTCCACCTACTGCCCCTCTTAGGAAGAGTAGAAAAAGAAATTGACGCCACTACCACAGCATGATCGGAAAGCGGCCCCGGCATAATCTCAGACTCCAGCACTCCTGGAAGAAGAGTGCCAGAAAATAACAGGTAGTCTATACGAGATGCTGAGCCATGAACTGCAGAAGTAAACGTATACTCCCTATCTTTCGGTGAACAACCTCCATAGCCCACTAGGCCAGTCTGGTCCAACAACTCACCCAGGCTCATTGAGCTGGAGAAAAACTACAATATTTCTCCTAGTCCTGTCCATCAATGGGTCCAATACAAGATTCAAGTCCCCCTAAGATCATGGGGATCTGTACAAGGGGCCAGATTTCAGAAGCTTAACAAAAACTCCTGAGAGTCCGAGTTGGGACCATAAATAGACCCAAGAAGTACCTCCACATTCTGTAGTTTGCCCTAACAAACACGATCTACCCTCACCATCCTGAATAACCTGAAGCGGTGCAAAGGTACAGACCTCACGCAGAAGCATCATCACACCTCTGCTCTGTGTGCTACTCATGAGGAAAAAACTGACCCCATCTGCAGGCGCCTCATGGAGTTACACTCTGTTTGAAGCAAGTGCGTCTCCTGCAGGAACACAATGTCTGCCCTTAGTACCTCTAAGTGCTTTAAAATACTGTACTGCTTAACCTTTTGGCATGCTCCCTTTATATTCCAGGTGCAACTTTAATAGACCCATACAGTGCCATTATCCAGAATTTCTGATTCAGACCATGGTATGCTCCCATTTAAATGGCACACCTTGATACCCCAATTAAGGACTTGTGCACGATTTATCCCCCCCAGACAATCCTCATAGGCACTACAATACCCGATTAACATTAACCCACCAGTATCCCCCACCCCCATCCACACGGCCTCTAATGTCAACTTGTATCACTGCATCCTCCCCTTACTGCCCCTCCCCATCCCAATGTCCCCTGTAAACAACCTTCCTAATCCTTTTATACATATCCCCTCCCAGAGAACCCCACCTGCACTTAAAAACCCTCCTCCCTCCTCCCACCCAAGCTTTCTGGCCCGTGACAACAGCCCACACAGCCTCGCTCACCCCTGCCCCACACACCTTCCTCCAGGCTATTATCGCATCACCCACCTACTACTTACCCAGTCCTGTGCTATACCATCAACCTTCCCTTAACCCGCTACTTAACCTTCCCAAAATCACTAACAGGGTCTAAATAGAACCCTCAAACCCAAATCACCCCTTGTCATATAACATTCTATTTATGTTAAAATGATGGTATGAACCTCCCCTATATTAAAACAGCCAAACTCTCTGCCAGACTAACAGTTACCTAACCCACTGGCACTCTATACCTAGCCTGCCACTACATCTCTTAACCAGGTGAGAGAAACAGCGTGCTAACTGCCTTTGAAGTGACTAACACAATAAATTCAGCTTCCAAAGGCTGATAAAGCCATAATTACCGCTACAAAAAAAAAAAACAAAAAAAAAAACAGAGATTCCCACATTTAAATGCTGAGTAACATTACACAACAGTCTTCAGGCTCCCTCTTGTGGAAACTCGCACCAATTACATTATCCTCTGGTCTCAAAAATAAACTGGCTAAGCAGGCTATAACCATATGCCTCCATCAACCCCAATTGCTTCTAATTGAGCAAAGCTCAAAACATGAGTAAAGGAAAACCGGGGGGCTTACAGTCTTCCCTGCCTAGCCAGAGGTAGCCCGAACTAATCCAAAGCTTTTATCCACATATTTAAAACACCAACAAAACGTGATCGGGGCAAAACAAACACCGAAATTAGACCACAGTTCATACAGATTCAACATTTTCCATGCACTTTCATGTCCATGCAGTAGAAGTCCCAGGAGTTACGTCGATCAGCCTCCGAGCCCTCGGGCAAGCAAAGAACATCGCCCCACGACATCTTCACTTCTTCAACAATCCAGAAGCTTTCATTCAGTGATACCCGAAAGCTCCCGCTGCTGGCTTCATGAGTCTTTAAACAGGTTGGGGAAGGCAGATTGTAATGCAGACCGCGCGATCTCCACCGACTCAAAATGCCTCCACTCTCCCTCCATCTGGACTTGGAATTTAGCCGGATAGCCCATTCTAAATCTGACACCAGCCGCAATCAATTTATTAATCAGGGGATTGAAGGCCGCTCTCTTTTGCCGGACTGTTACAGGTATATCTTGCGCCACCTGGATCTTCACTCCTTCCCAGTACAAATCCTTGCTTTCCCTGGTTTTCAATAGAAAAAGTTGCCGTTCTTGGTAATTTAAGAACCGAAAAATCAAAGTACGCAGTGGGGCATTTGGCGGGGGCAGCGGCCGTAAGGCGCGGTGAGCCCACTCTATGGTATAAGTAGAGCCAAAAGGAGAGGGACCGCTACTTTCTCCACGAACTTTGCACAAACTTATCGGGTCTGGCCTTCCTCTCTCTCCGGTAGACCCACAATCACTGCATTATTACGGCGGCTTCTTCCTTCCAGGTCCTCCACCTTCAATTCTAGTTTGGCCACCCGCTGCTTCAATTGATTTACCCCCACCTCCATTCTCTTGGCATTCCCCTCCAAGGACCGAATTCTTGTTTCATTATCGGTGGTCCTCCGGGCAAGGTCCTCCAATGCACCGGTAACACTTTTCATTTCGCTAGCCATCTCCTGCATTTCCATCTTAAAGGGCCAGAATTCTTCCTAGAATCTAGCTAGCGTTAGGAGCTCACTTTCCAACCCCCCCTGGTGTAGAGCCCTGGGACTGCTGCAAACTCGAGGCCCTTGCTTTTTTCGGGGCCTCCTCCGGCGTCTCGGGAGGAGAGTGTTCCGGAGGGGCTTTGCGCATTTCGGTTTCCATCGAGCCCCCAACCACTTCAGCACGGTCTTCCACTACTATAACCCAGAAAGGAATTCTCTAGGGTGAGCTGAAATCCCAAACAAAGGCTCTATTTGGAGGCAAGGTGAACGGAGCTTACAGGGGGATGCAGCTATACAGTGCTCTGCATCACATGACTCCCAGTCACCAAATTTTAAATGAATGGTTGGTGTGGGTGAGGAGAACAAACAACATCACTTCATGTGTGGGGTGTATAGAGGAGTTGTGGGATAACAGATGGACCAGACATAGAACTTCAGGTCAACACACGAGCTCTGTGTGATGTTTATTTAAAACATAGGAAAATAATCTTAAGTAATGGTATATCCCTGCTTCAATACATCACTTTCCAGCAACAGACTATACATGTCCTTCCTCTGCACTTCATCAACACCTAGTAACCCACTAATCTATCTCTTTAGTGAAACCAACTATTCCCCTATGTTAGTCTTGTGTGTTTGGGTGATGGGGGGGGGGGCTCAAAAAAAAAGAAAACCCCCCAAAACAAGCTAAAGAAAAAAAACCTCAGTGCAAATGTACTGAAGCAAGGGTTACCCCAAAGGGCATTGGCAATAAAGCTAAGTTTCAAAGAAACACAACATCACACATGCCCCCATAATGCAAAGCATCATGGGATGTATTTGCAAATCACAATGAAATTTTGGTTCAGCTTACAGCAGGAATGCACGGTACCAAAGGGCCTCTCAAACAATCTGTAATTTACATGCATTTAAATAACAAAATAGGGGGTTTCTGATATTTATTTATTTATTTGAACAGCAGTTTGGAAAAACCTTTGAGCCAGAGGCTCATTTACAAAGGTACCTTGTCACAGGAAGACATAACACAGAACAACAGTAAGTTACAACAATAATGAGTACAAAAATGGGGAAAATACAGCAAGTTGGTACAAGCAGGAGTGGTGCATATAATAATAGGGTTTAGGCAATCTATAAGCAGCTTAAAAGGTAGCTTTGTCATAATGATTGAGTAAGGCTAAGACTAGTAGCAATTACAGCTTCGGGTATTAAGTAGGTGATTCCGTAAGGACGTTTTGAAGCAGGATATCAATGGGGCATCAGAGATGGAAGGGGGCAGTGTGTTGAACCAGGAGGGGGCCCTGTAGCTGAAGGCTTTTTGACCGTGTAAAGTCCTAGCCCTGGGAATGGATAGAGTGGATTTGCCAGAAGTACAAGTTTGAACTAGTGGTATAGAGAGGCAGATAGTGGCTGTCAGCCCCGGTGGGGATAGCCCAAGGAGGGTTTTTTTTAGTAATGATACAGGTCTGATATTTGAGGCGCTCATCCAGGTCAAGCAACAAGGCTTTAGAGTATAGCTGACAGGTGTGTGTTAACCTAGGCACCCCAGTAATTAACCTACAGGCCTTGTTTAGAATAGTGTGAATTTTATGGGCGGTCTGATCAGCACCATACACGGCAGCCCATAGTCCACTAGTGACAGGATGGATGAGGTGACTGCGAGTCGGAGGGCCTCGGGGTAGGCAGTTTTAAACTGGTGTAAGATGCCTAGTTGGATATTTGCAGCTGTGGCAAGAGCTGATATGTGTCCATGGAAGGAGACAGTGGGGTCAAAATGGACCCCCAGGTATTTATAGGAGTAGACTTGCTCAAGCGGGAACTTAGACCCAGAGTATATGAGAAGTTTGAAGTTGCAGGACTTGTTTTGTGGGTGAGCAAAGATCATGGTTTTGGTTTTTTTAAGATTTATCACCTGTCTATGTTCCTTGGACCAACCCTCGGTTTCATTGAAGGATCTCTGCAGGGAGTCCTGGAGAGCGATAGGGTTACGATCTGTGGCAAAGATGACAGCATCATCTGCATACAGTAATATGTTTCCAGAGCAGGAACCTGGAAGGGTGTCAAGGTAAAGGAAAAAGAGTAAGGGGCCCAGAATGGAGCCCTGGGGAACACCAGAATGGATGGGACAGATGTCGAAGTGAGTCCCGTTAATTTTAACACGCTGTGAGCGGGCAGACAGATAACTGGTGCACCAGGAGACAGGCCCAGTGGCAAAACTGGAGAGACTAAGGGCATCCAGAAGGAGGGGGTGGGAGACAGTGTCGAAAGCTTTAGAGAGGTCTATGAACACAGCACCAGCCAGAGAGCCCATGTCTAAGGAGGAGTGGAGAAAATTGAAAAACTCTAGGAGGGCATTACTGGTACTATGGCCAGCACGGAAACCGTGCTGTTCAGGACAGAGGGTGTTGTAGTTGGTGAGGTAGTCAGTGATTTGAGAGGCCACCACCTTTTCCAAGGCTTTGGAGAGAGGAGAGAGAGAATGGAGATAGGCTGGTAGTTTCCGGCACAGAGCCTGTCACCACCTTAAGAATGGGAGTGACTGTGGTGATTTTCAGACAGGCGAGTGCCCAGGCAGAGAAGATCGTTGAGGAGGCAGGTGATCGGGGTAAGGACCAGGTCTAAAACCTGTTGAAGGATACATGGTTCCAGGGTGTCACTGCCCGTACTATTACTCCTAAGGGCATTGACTAGGTGAGGTCTAAGTTCTTGGGTAGAGACACGGCGGAGGTGAAAGTACGGGCGCGCAATGTCTGTGGCAGGCGATGGGGGTGGAGGGTTGAAAAAATCAGTAGGGAGGATAGGGCTAAGATCCATGAAGGAGGCATTGAGGTAGTAGGCTATAAGGGCTGGGTCAGAGGGGATAGTGCCATTGATGTTGATCTGGTAGGGTGGGGGGAACGTGTGCTCCCATTTAACTGTTTGATATTATCCCAGAAGGTTCTGGGATTCCCCCATGAGGCGGTAAGTGAGGACTGATAATGATCCACCTTGGCCTTTCTGATAGCCCAGGTGCACTTGTTTCTGGCAGCAGCATACATCTGCCTATCACTGGACCGGCCTGTTTCAACGGCATGGTGCCAAAGATTATCCCTATGTTTGAGTTGTTGGATCAGGGCTGTGGTAACCCAGGGAGCATTCTGCACTTTGGAACGGCGGGTTGTCAGTGGGGCAAAGATATCACAGGCTTTGTTGAACATCTGGATAAAGAACGATAGGGCCGTATCAATGTCAGGGGCAAACTGTATAGGAGACCAATCAATTTGGGACAGAAGTTCCTTGAGTTTCTTCAGACCACCTGGTTTCAGGTGTTGCCGACGTATGGACTGAGCTAATGATTTGGAGACTGTGGACGACCAGTGAAATAGTATGGGGGAGTGATCATAAGTGAGTCAGGGAGGACTTGGACATTGAGGATCCGATTAGGGCAGTTTGGAGAGTACCACATCGAGTAAGGTACTAGTGCCTCTCTTAGAGTTAGTCCTAGTGGGGTGGGTAACGAGTTGTGTCATGTCGACTGAGGCAAAGGAGTCACGGGCAGAAGAGGAAGAAGGGCTGAGCCAATTGACGTTTAAGTCACCCACTAGTATTTGGTCCGAGGGAAGGGGTAGTGAGGAAAGGTACTCCGTAAGTGAGGCAATAGCCTGCAATTGGTCTCTAGGGGGTATGTATGCAGTAGTCAGATAGAGTGGGCCCTTTAATGGGTCAGGGGTCAGTTTCAGTGTAAGCACCTGGGCCCTGGAATTAAGGACAGGTGTAGGTAGGGCAAGTCCAGTGAGAGATTCTTTAATGTAGATGGCACAGCCACCACCCCGTCTTCCAGCCCGGTCAGCCCGGAAGAGGGAGAATGCGGGGAGGGAGACCGAGGAGTCTGGAGTGGATTTTGTCAGTCAGGTCTCAACCGGTGCGATGACGTCTGGGTTAATAGATGTGACCAAGCATTGTAGGGAGTCAAATTTTTTCAGGAGGCTACAGATATTCATTGAGACTACACATAGACCAGGGGGCCCAGTAGAAGAGTTGTTGTGAACTGGGCCAGGGTTGGGGTGAATGTTCCCTGACAGGAGGAGTAGCATAACTAACACCCTGGCAAGGTGGTGGTGAAAGGTATTTCTACGACAGATGTGGGGGGGGAGTTTTAGGTACGGGTGGGCAGGGTAGTACAGGATGGGAAAGCAAGAGTGAGAAGACTCCCATGAGTGTTAAAGGAAGGAACGTGGGGGAAGCTGGAGGGTGGGCAGGGAGGGCAGAGACACCCAGTGGTCCCATGGAGCGTGAGAGCAGGCTCAAGAACATAGGAGGGGTGTGGTACCAGAGGACAGAGGGGAGCAACATACTGGCATGTGGGCAATCGCACTGAGATGGACGGGTAAGACAGTGGCAACAGGCACATGCTGAGCATGAGGCAGGACCAGTGGTGTGTGGTGAGCATAGTGCTGGAGAGCTAGAAATGGTAAATGGAGGAAAGAAGTGCAGGAGGCTGGCCTGTGACCGTTAGGGCCACTTTGGTGCAGTGGTAGCGACACCGCCTCTGGGATAGAGGGTACCAGGTTCAATACTAGCCCAGCGTTGTCGGGCTAGCACCCCACAGCAGGAGTCCAATAAGTGAGGGAGAGGTTCTCTTTACCTCCAGAAGTTATCAGGCAAACTGGTGTCCTTCCCGCTCCTCGGTAGGAGCGCTGTGTTGTCCCGAGTCTGCCGCCGTCAGCAGTAAGCCTGGGGGGGGGGGACAGCCTAAGTAGTGGAGAGAACAAAAGACCACAATTACTATGCAGCGGGAGATAGTGTGACTAAACAGACAGACTTTGTACTGCGCATGCGTGGATTTCCCAAGATGGCGACAACAGTGAGCAGGTAAGTAAATCACAACTATCCCAATAAAACTGAACTATCACAGAGAACAGTAGAAAATGTCCTGGCTGAATGGTGTTACAGGTCAGTGAGGCAACTCTTAAAGCACCAGGCAGTTCTCTCTCAGAGTTCTGAACAGTACAGAGCAAACCACACCAGATGATAAAACAATCAAAACTCCTGTGGGGATAAAAAAGAATATGTCCTTAAAGATACCAAGCAGGTAGCACCCCACAGCAGGAGTCCAATAGGTGAGGGAGAGGTTCTCTTTACCTCCAGAAGTTATCAGGTAAACTGGCGTCCTTCCCGCTCCTCGGTAGGGAGCTGTGTTGTCCCAAGTCTGTCATGGTCGGCAGTGGAGCCTGGGGGGCAGCTTCCAGAGTTATCAGGTAAACTGGCATCCTTCCCGCTCCTCGGTAGGAGCGCTGTGTTGTCCTGAGTCTACCGCGGTCAGAAGTGAGCCTGGGGGGTGGGGGAACAGCCTCCAGAAGTTATCAGGTAAACTGACGTCCTTCCCACTCCTCGGAAGGAGCGCTGTGTTGTCCCGAGTCTGCCGTGGTCAACACAGTAACCCCAGTAACCTAATTTCTATAATACAGTCACCTAGTACTTTTTACCTTTATCAAAATCATCTAGTGCCATGGTATTTTCAACAGTTACAGGTTTCATACACTTAAGGCATATACATCAAGGTATTTTATGACATAATGATATTGCATACTAAACTCAACAAAGAGGAACACAGCCTGTTGTTTTACATCAGCTCGGAGGTCACCACAGTAACCTCCCTGTACGAGGACCTGAGAGGGAAAAGGAAAATTAAAGAGCACACTATATCATAGTCAAGAAAGGGAAGGGGGGCCCATAGGTGGCCAACCTTATGGATTAGAAATTCTAATGGATAAATTAGGCTAAGAAATAGAAGAACTGTTGCAACAGATTTAAGAAAAGGTTGGTTCTCAAGAGTGGCAGGATCTCCCTGTCACAGATTGGTTTAATATGTTTCAAATATTTTGCTTTTTTTAAGAACTATGTATAGGGGCACTTTGATTTACTTTGGTGATGTGCTTACTTTGCTTGACAAAGAAGTCACACGTACTGGCACATTTGTTGGCAAACTGCCACTATGTTTAGTCTTCACCTGGCAAAGTGCCCGATTCAAACTGCAAAATGAGTGTGGGCTGCTCTAGGCCACAAAAGCCAATACACCATCAGTTTTCTTGAAAATTTAATTTATTTGAGTGTGCTCCAACATTTCACCTTAATAGGCTTCTTCTGGGGACTATAAATAAAACATAAATTATATTTTAAGTATCAAATTAATTAATTATTTACATACAATAATTATTAAGCACTAAATAAAGCAACAAGGGCCAGATATTCAAAACTTTGCCCCGGGCTAAATTAGCGCTGCCCAGCGTGCTAAATTAGCCCAGAACCAATAGTCCACGATATTCAAAAGGGATAGCCCCAGTGCTAAACCTGCTGAATATCGTGTGCGAAGGAAGCCGGGCAAACAGGGCTGGGAATGAAGTGCAAAAATAGCCTGGGAAATGAGACAGCTCTGAATATAGCAACCAAGAAGTGCAACCAAGTGCACAGCAATGCGAAGGAAGGTAGAGGTAAACCATGTGGCTAATGTGTGTGCTAGCAAAGGAGTGGATTCATTAAAGCTGCAATTACTAGTGCATGTAAAATTCTGCAGAAATGTATCATGTTTCCAAAACATTTGTGCGGCACAAACGTTTGCCCGGGCCAAAAATTTACTATATTCAACAGTGACATGCAAATGAGCCTACTTAGGTAGTCTGTGGGCAAACATCCAGATTAGCATCTCACTATGTCCTGATTTGCATGCAGTTTGCCCAGTGCTATTGCAGGGTCCAACAGCTCCACCTGTAGGTCAGTCTGGAAGTACAGGGGCTGGCTGGGTCTACCCAGAGCTCCACCTGTAGGTCAGTCTGGAAGTCAATGGTGGTAGCTGTAGGCTACATTTGTACAGAACTACATAGAATATTGTGCCCCAGGGGACTACACAGCACAGGCACAGGTGGTGGTGCTGTATGCAATTGTCAAACTGTAGTTCCTGCTACAGTACACAGCAGACACTACAGTAGCAAGGGGCCAGTAGTGTGAGGGTCACAGCAATGCCTATGGTGTGTAGGGCATCAATGACTGCTGAACTTTACACAGTGACTGGCCCATCTTGCAGATATATACTGACAGTGGACATAACTGTTATGCTGTTGTGCGACCCACAGATGCTGCACCACTGGCATGGGATACTCACAGTGACATATACATGGCTGGCTGCGTGAGCTTTGGTGTCAGTACAGATGTGCGGTATGTGGCTGGGGGGGCACATACCATCAGATATGGACACTGGTGTTGGGGTGTTCTCTACACTGGACCATTTGCACTATGTGGATTATCCCAACCTTGTGACAGCACACAGTATGTGGTGCAGACTGGCCATCTGTACACCCTCCCCTCAACACCCTCCATGCTCCAGTGCTGCATGTGTGTGCTGGATTCTGTTTGTGTCCGCCAAAGGGTGGTCTGCAGGTGTGTGCTGTATGGACACACTGCCATAGTGTCCACTGGGCTCTTGGTCATCACTTAATGCCTGGCATGGCTGGGACCAGTGGCAGATGATGGCAACAGAGGAGGTGACATCTGTGTGCAGCATGTTTCTTTCATGCCTGGTTTCTTTCTATGTTTACTATTTACTGGTTAAGTTCAATAAACCACTGCTGGCAGACCCTCGCAAACTCCATAATTCACACTTGTGAATCACAGAGTTCCATAAACCATGGTTCTATGTCACACAAAGTCACGCAAAGCCATGCAATACTGTGCAAAGCCACAAAGTCACATAAAGCTGGTTTGCCGAAAGTTAAGACTACCTTTTCCTGGGCGTTAATTTGTACCACGCAAAGTGTCATGCTAAGTCATGCAAAAACACTTTGCATGGCTCTAGTGCACTGAATATAGCATTGCACCTGTATTCATGTACACGCCCCCTCTTTTTGCCCTTTGCATACATTATTCTTTTGCCCGGCACTACTGCAGTTTGCCCATGCTATTTGACCTTTTGAATATAGTGGACCCGCACAAACCAGGTGCAAACGGTTTGTGCCCAGCGCAAAGTTTTGAATATCTGGTCCCAAATATTCATTGTTACATACCAGTGTTTATATTTGCTACAGTATTTTGTCTCTTTTTAGTATTCTGTTTGGTATGTTCGAAATTAAATTATCATCTCATAATTTTAAAATTATTTCCACAATAGAGTACATACCCATTTTACTGTATTCAGCAGTGCATATAGACATGCTACCTACTCATTCAGCAGCACTGCAGTTCCTCCTTAGTGCATTCTTGATTACCAGTATCTCAGTCTTACGTTTTTCTTTTTTTGCTATTTCAAAAACATGATATTGAATATTAGATGTATGTATTTTGCAATGTTTTTACATATTTAACTGAGCATTACATTGCGTAAAGTTCTATTTAACTGATCCTAAATAGTTTATACATACATTTCCTTAGTACAAATACATATATATATATGTTTGCCCTATGTACTTTGTTTAAAGCTGTTGTCATTGGTGCACTGTAGGGAGCGAAAAATAAGACATCAGTAGCCTCATAACTTAAATATGGTAGTGAATTCTTAAATGCCCACTTTATTTACTCTGCCTAAATATTTATTATAGCAAACAGCTCTATCTTGACTATTTTCTTATTTCCTCCTGTACTGACTGCACATGTGCAGAACCACTTATTAGGGCTGTAAAACTTAAGTAAAATACTGTCGGCTGTGCCTTGTTTCTCTCCCCATATTTGTATCTAGATACTTCCTTGTAGAGACATACTGCTTTTACTACCTTAAACGTCATAATGGTTGTATATCTTTGAACCTGTTCTTTGGGCTTCTCAATTCTTTTAAACTTTTAAACCCATTTCTTGAACTGTTTTACAAATGCTTACTAACAGATACCACTCAAATTACTTTGCTTGGCATCTCGACCTGGAAGCAAATGATGCCATTCGGCTCAACCTCTTGTACCCGCAGCAAGCCATGTGCTGATGTGGAATGTATTCAGTGAGTATTTCCAAGGTGATGCCATTGCTTAGCACCCATGGCCCCCTGTGAGCACACCAGCTGGTATAGACTTCAGTTTATGGTGCTAACAAGAGAACTCTTGGTAAACTCTATTATATCATACTTCATTTTGCAAAGGCACCCTGTAGCTTTCTATAAAATACTTTCCAATTTCTATGTTGTTCTAATGATGTTTAAAAAGATACTGTAGAACAAGTTATTTTCAGGCAAAGTAAATTTAGCACAAACACAAATGCAACCATAATTGCGTAAATTTATTTTAGCGCTAAGTCATAATCACGACATTCACTATGATGGAAAAATTACAAGAAGTGCTACTTAGTGCAAATTTATTTTCACTCAGATTGGTGCTTCAGCGAAAATAGTGGAAATTATTTGACAGTGAAAATTTCAAGTTCTACAGTATAGTATTCCTCCTAGTTATGTTATTTTAATATATAGATAGGTGTTTTTAATACTACTGGAACGTATACAAAAAAATTTGGTAGGATTGCTGCAAAAGTGATAATAGTATTGAGACATATTGATGATACTATGGTTCAGAGCCCATTATAGTATCATTTGGAGCTCTGAACGATAGTATTATTAAAAAAACACAAGATTGCAAGCACAAGACTGTCTCAGGCTGTACAGCTAGCAACCTGTCAATCACAAAACATGCTTTGCTATTGGCCGCTTTTTGACTGTGGGTGGGCAGCACAGTTTCGAAAACATGGCAGCTGTGTCTTGTTTAGTGATAAAAAAGTCCCAGCCTTGCACTCTCATTTTTCTTATTATTATTAGGAAGGATTATCTGGTTGATTCTGCCTCCACTCAGCACCTCCCCAAACCAACCAGGTAGGATTTCCTAGTAAAGCGAATGATCAGAGGCACTGTGACCCTGACAGAATGATTGACACAAGTGTGTGTTCATTGCAGTGGTCATATGGCTGTTGTTCCAACAATAGTGGCAGAACGATTCAGAGCTAGTTATTTATTTTTTTTGGATCCATTTATTTAAAAACAACAGATAGGGGATAGTGGTGGGTGAACTGGGCTCAATCTGCTCTATGATAGATTCGTGAGAGTAGCATGATTTCAAGAGAGTACCGCGAATGCGAAGTGGAGACTTTATGCTATAATTGGTAATTTTAAGTCCATTGAAAACAATGACTTCTCGCTACTCTGCCTTCCCAGACCACTACTCCACCAATTTTAGAAGCGAAGTGCATTGGAAACAATGTACTTCACCTCACTTCGTCTTGTTTTTTAGCTTCAAAGGCGAATTTTGCAGTGATTCATGGGACTTCAGGTCACATGGGCTCTATATTGATCTGCACAGCCTCAGTTTGGGGTAGTGTGTGTAGGAAGCTGTAGGAGACAGTGTGCTCTGAGAGCTGTCTGTGATTCAATCCTTCTAAAAGCTGTTAAAAAAGTGTTTTTGAGTTTTTGGGGGGGCTCAAACTATAGTTCATCAATTGTAGGAAACCCTCCTGTGCTCATATCATCGAGCGTTTTTGTTTGTGTGTGGATTTTGAATGTTAATGTACAACATTGAGTGTGTGTAGTAAAAGACAGTGAAAGTGTGCTTTGAGGGAGGGGCGTATCTGTGGTGTAGGTAGATTTAAGTTGGAGAAATAGGGATTTCTTTGATTTTTGATTACATTTTTGTTATATAACTGACTGTGTTAATGTACACACAGTAATATTGTCAGTAATTGTTGACATTTTCTTGCTGATTGTGTGTTGTGTGGATCTGGTGCAGCAGTTCATAGTTTCAGGATGTTTACAATATGTGGCATATTACTGTACTTTTTAATTTGCTACGCATTACTCGTTGACCATTGTAGACAAACTGTGTGTGTGTGTGTGTGTGTGTGTGTGTGTGTGTGTGTGTGTGTGTGTGGTGTGTGCAGTGTTGGGTGACATAAAATAATATACCTTTTATTGTGCGCCAATGTAATTGCAGGCGCAGCAGTGTGAACCTGTTATCCACTGCAGCTGCCTGGTTTTGTACTGCCATCATGGTATCTGTTCTTTGTTTTGCTGCTTGTACTGCCATAAAAATCTGCAGTCAGTGCTCCCCCCACCCCCACTGGCAAAAGGAATTGTTTTCCAGATTAGATTGTTTGTGACCTCAGCACCACTGGTTAGTTAAGGCATTGTTTTCTTTTTCTTTTGTGTGTTATTTATTTTTCACCCCTCATGCCCCATGACTCACCACTCCTTTGGGCTGCCTAGGTCCTTCATCCGCAAGACGTTGTTTTCACTTGTGAATTAGCGTCTCTATCTGTTGCTGAAGCCACAGTTGTTTTTTGGGCTTCGCATCCAGCGTCCCTCCAATTAGAGAGTGAACGTACCAAAATCTAAATTTGTTTAGAATATTGTTGTTGATTCCCCAAAATGCCCACAAAGAGACATGCAAGCAAAGCTGGTTCTCACCATGGCACTGCTGCCAGTAAGATAGTCTGTGGGCATGGTAGTACACAGACGCAGAAATGCATTGCTGATGTGAGGAAAGGTATTTCTCCTGCAATGTTTTTTACAGCCCAATCAGTAGCTTCACTCATAGTTGGAGGAGATTATGTTTTCCCAGCCGGTGGTGTTAGTGTTAGTGGTGGTGGTAGTATTAGTATTGGTGCGTCAAGTTTGAATTCTGACCAGTGTACTGTATCCAAAAATATAGTGGAGTGTGAACATAGAAACATAGAATTTGATGGCAGATAAGGACCGCTTGGCCCACCCAGTCTGCCCATTTCCCTATCTACTGGATAAGCTGCAGATCCTAGTTAACCAGCAGCCTACTTCTTCCTACCCCCACCCAGAATGGCCTTATGACTGTCCCATGCATTCTTGAATTCTGACCACAGTTTTGACCCCACAACCTCCTCAGGAAGGCTGTTCCATGCATCCAACAACCCTCTCTGTGAAAAATACTTCCTCACATTACCTCTGACCGCCCCTCTATCTTTAAATTGTGCCCTCTTGTTCTTGCACTCTTTTTGAAAGATGCTACCCTCTTGGACTTTGTTGATTCCTTGAGGTACTTGAATGTTTCTATCATGTCCCCCTCTCCTCCTTTCCTCGAGGCTATACATATTAAGCTCCTTTCGTCTCTCTTCATATGTCTTCCGTGCAGACCCTGCACCATTTTAGTTGCCCTCCTCTGGACAGCTTCCATCCTGTCTATGTCTTTTCAGAGATTGGGTCTCCAGAACTGCACACAGTACTCCAGATGGGGTCTCACCAGCTGTCTGTACAGAGGATAATAACTTCCTGTTTTCTACTGGTGATGCCTCTCCCTATGCATCCTAGTATCCCCCAGCCCCCCTTGCTGCCTCTCTCATTGCTTGCCCACCTTTAAGGTCATCTGATATGACTACCCCAGGTCCCTTTCCATTTTTGTTGTTGTTACTGTCTCACCCCATTGTGTACTCTTCCCTGGGTTTTGTTTCCCAGGTGCATTACCTTGCACTTCTTAGCATTGAATCTAAGCTGCCATACATTTGACCATTCCTCTAACCTTGCCAAGTCCCTTCTCATCCTTTCCACCCCACCCTGTGCATCAACTCTGTTGCAAATCTTTGTGTCATCTGCAAAGAGACATACTTTTCCTTCCAGTCCCTCTGCAATGTCGCTTTATAAAGACATTGAAGAGGACCGGTCCTAATACTGAACCCTGCAGTACCCCACTAGTAACCCTCCTTTCTTCTGAGTGGACTCCATTTACTATTACTCTCTGTGTCCTATTCTCCAGCCAATTCTTTACCCAGGCTGTCATCTTGGGACCCACTCCCAGGCTGGCTAACTTGTATATTAATCTTTTGTGTGGGACTGTGTCAAATGCCTTGCTAAAGTCTAGGTAGGCCATGTCCAAGCATTGCAAGTGAGTGGAAACATAGATGATGTCATACTTCCCAGTAACATCCCAGTAACTGAACCTGAGGATTCTGATGATCATGTCAACGATAGCATACAATGTGATATTTTGTCCACCGCAGTTCATGTCATGCATTTTCCATGCAGTGATTCACAGTGAGGTGAAAAAATATCAGGTGATGGTGGTGTTGATGATGATGATGAATGTGATGATGACGATGATGTTGCTGTGGTTGCAACATGCAGTCCACATGCCAGCATCCAAGCAGAAGATGTGGATGTGTGTGTGATGTTGATGAATATGATGATGATGTAATTAATCCCAGTTGGGAACCAGAGAAAAAGAAATTCAAGGTGGCTGTGTCTGGGTCTGTTTGCATTAATCCCCTCCCTGTAAAAACTTGTGATTTACCAGTTTCAATTAATGATGATGATGATGACGACCCGGTAATAATGATAGGTAGTTGTGGTGGTCAGTTGCAGTCCAGGTGTGCACTGCCCGAAACATCACGTAGCACCCCCCCACACTTCAATGCTTAAAATGACGGAGTTCAATAAGCAGCATCATGGACATGTTAAAAGTAGAGCATCACACTCCCTTGTTTGGGATTTTTTTTTGTTCAAGATGCAAATGATGAGTCTGTTATAATCTGCCAGGTTTGCCATGTGCATGTGAGTTGAGGTAAAAAGCCATCTGGGCACAGGAGAACAGCATACGCATCTTAAGAATAGGCACATGGCACTGTGGACCCAGCACAAGATGGCAGCTAATACCAGAGTGGGGCATTCACCCTCGTCAGCAACCATAACGAACATGTTATCCCCTTCCATGAGTGTTAAGCCCAGTAGGAAATTAAACGTGTGCAGTAGTGAGGAAATAAGAGCAGAGGATTACTACAGGCATGATGAGGTGGAGGAGCATAATGATTTTGAAATGTTGTCCAGTGCTGGTGAGAGGAGCAGTTTTGATGGTGGTGGTAGTGAATGCAGTATGTCTAGTGCAAGTGGTACATCAACCCCAGTTGGCAAATCTGGCAAAATAACTGCATTTCTGGGTTTGTCATCATCACCTGTGCAACCGTCTTCATCAAACGTCCACACTCCACCCCCTGCCATTTCGCAGAGCAGAACCGTTTGTCATCACACCCCATGTAAAATGTTTAAGTCAGCCCACGTTACAGAGTGTTTTTGCGCATAAGCTAAAGTACCCCCAATCATACAGTGTCATGTGAACTTAATGTTGCTGTAGCCGAAATGCTGGCAATTGATCTTTTTCCCTTCTCCTTTGTGGAGAACTCTGGGTTCCAGCAGTTTGCTGCACATGCCTGTCCAAAATGGAAAGTCCCATCCAGGACATACTTTTCGACCCATGCTGTCCCCGAGTTGTTCCGTACTGTGTCCGACTCAGTAAGACATGCCCTTCAACATTCCTCCTCTCCATTCATCCATTTAAGTATGGATATGTGGACAAGTGGCAAAACAGCAGGGAGATCATGTTTATGTATAACTGCACACTGGGTGCAGGTGCCGGGGGTTGTTTGTGATGTTGGTAGTGTGAATAATCAGTGCAGTAAGGTGGATTGTCATGGTAGCAATCTTCCAGGAATTCAACAGCATGCAATGATTGCTATGCGCAATGTGACCTGTTCACACACTGGTGAAAACATGTTGGACGTGGTACTTACTGAAATTGACAAGCAGCTGAACCCCCTGTCCCTGAGAGCTGGGTTCATAGCGAGTGACAATTGGTGAAATGTGGTGAAATGCATCACGAATGGTGGCTTTTTTCATGTTCCATGCATGGCCCATTTTTTAAATCTTGTGGTGCAGGAGTTTCTGCGGCACCCTGATGTAAGGGAAATGCTGACAGTTGCACTCCGTATCTGCTCTCACTTTTCACGATCTGCAAAGGCCCGTGACCAACTTCGGCAGTTGCAGATGCAAAAAGCCTCCCTCAGCACCGCTTGAAGCTGGAAGTTGTCACCCGGTGCAACTCCACTTTATACATGGCAGAGAGGTTGTATGAACAATACAAAGCCGTCTCAGAATATCTTGTGATGCACACTAGCCGTGACAGTTCCGGAGCCTCCATGTCTTTGACGACTGAACAGTGGTGCCTCATGGACTCTGTAATAACAATTTTGCGGCCTTTTGAACATGCCACACAGGCAGTGACTGGCAAGTGTCTGCCTCCATTAGCCAATCAATTCCACTGCTGCAGGTACTGAGGCAGACATTGGTGAATGTACAGCATGGCCTTGATGTTGCCGGAGACAGTGCTAGCAGTATGTTGCTGAAACACATCCTGACAGTATTCGACCAGAATCATCACATTTTGAACATTCAACGTAATGACAACTTTGCCATAGCAACAATGCTGGACTCACGATACAAATGTGGAATTGCATCAGTAGTGGAGGGAGGGCCTGAACAGGTAAAAAATGTCAGTGGGCAACTGGTGCGCTTGGTTCATGGGGCACAGAAGTCATGTGCCAAGGTCAGCAAACCTCAGCAGCATAATCCGGCTGAAGGTGTACCTGGAGAACCATCAAGCATATCCTGCAAGGGGAAGGGGACTGTAGTTCCAGGTGGTCTGTCGCCAAAGCAGCTGGCATCAACCCGCTTTGGAAGGCTTTGTCCCAAGTGAGAATTTGTGAAATAAATGATTCCGGAGAACAGGATGATGCATCAACCACTGGACTTAGTGCGGCACAGAGAATAGTTGAGTCATATTTGTCTGAAAACAGGCATCTGTCAATAACTGATGATCTTCTTTTGTACTGGAGTGGAAAGGTCTGTGAATGGCCAGAGCTGACTGCAGTGGCACTGAAGTACCTCACATGCCCACTCTCCAGTGTAAGTGTCGAGAGAGTATTCAGCTCAGCAGGTGCAACAGTCAGTGATTGTCGGACAAACCTTTCTCCCCTGCAAATGTTAGTTTGCTAACATTCATTAAAAAGAATGAGAGGCACATACCAGCACAGACTGCAACCTCGGTATTCGTACCCCGGCCTAGTCATGGTGGTTTTGGTGATGTGAAAATGGACCACCCAGGTGGCACTGGCAGTGGCAGCATGAAACATCCCACCACTGACGACGCAGATGATGACACAATGGAGAAAGAATTTCCCAGTGGCCAGACTTCAGACATAAATGGCTGTGAGGGCAGCTTTCTTTATGAGGATGATGATGATGTGGTTAATGTTGGCAGGTTTTAACTGAAGTTGTTAAAAGGCGGTGTGCCTCCCTAGAGTCAGACCACCACCACCACAACAGATGCTAGCCACTGCCACCACTGAGCATGAGTTTGTCCACCCCCCGGACCACCACCACCACCAGGACTGATGTTAGCCACTGCCACAACTGAGCATGAGTTTGTCTGCCCCCCTGGACCACCACCACCAGGACTGATGTTAGCCACTGCCACCACTGAGCATGAGTTTTTCCACCCCCTGGACCACCACCACCACCACTGGAACTGATATTAGCCACTGCCACCACCACCAGATGCAGGAAGATGTCACAGGGAATGTCATCATGTGCCACAGCTATCACCACCAGCACCCACCACCAGTGTCATTTAGACAATATTTCCCCATTACATTGACCATGCCAAGGCAGAGGGAGTCAAACAGGAGACCACATCCATCAACCACAGGAACAAAGCTTCTTAATATTTAAACAATAAAGAGAATATGTGTACTAATGTTTTTTGTGCTATTTAACTTCCTTTAGCTGTATGTTTTGTTTTCTGTAGCTTTTCTGAGCTGCAATGGTCAAATACATAAGCTAAACTTCTTTTTTTTTTTTTTTACAGGTTAACAAAAAAACTCTCCTTCACTGAAAGTCGGTATGAATGGTACTGCAGCTGTACTGTACACAGGAAACTGTGGAATATCCATTTCAAATCCATACTGGTAAGTATCAAGATTTTATTTCATCCGTTCAATTTTTTTTAAAGACTGCAGCAAATGCAACTGAGTACGATTCATAAACTAGGTGACATGTGTATGTCACCAAAACTATTTCTGCAAGATATCATGCACTGTATTCTGAACTTGCAGCTGTGCAGCCATGACCATGAGCACAGGTTGTGTTACTTGACAAGATGTGGTTTTGAAATGTAACTTGACTTGAGATTGAGAATCAGGGACAATCAAGTTGTAAGAAGTCAATCATTTCTTTTTATAGGAAACTTCCAGATGCTTTGTTGTTGTGTCATAGTGGCCTTAACTAAAGAAGTTCTTCAACATCAGCCCCCCCCGCGGGCTGGGGTAGACATGCAACATGCAGAAGTCATTTCATTAGATGACCATGACCATCATTAACAACCAGACTCAAGAAGGATGCAAATGAAATCTGTGAAGAAGTAACCAAATAAGAAACCATTAGAAACAAAACTTCAAATATGCTTCCCCCCACCCCAAAAAAAAAAAATACTTACCTTCATTGGCTTGAGAGTTATGCTTTTCAAATTTCAACGCAAAAAGTTCTCATCGAGCACTGGAATGTGCACACCAGCACTATCTGTGACCTGTGATACAAAACAATACCATGAGTACATGTCTATATATGTCAACCCCCCACCTACAAAATACACACGTTTATATATATATATATATATATATATAGATATATATCAACTCACCAAGGCTACTATTAGTGTACAGACAAAGGACACCCTTCCACCCAGTTGAGATGATCACATTGCATTTGCTGGAATCACAGCACACATTGGACCAGCAACAGTTCGCTCACGGTCATCATTTCTGAGGGGCCTTTGCATGTGGTATAATGCTCACATTTGACTTCGTTACCACTTGTCAGTTTTGCGCACACAAGACAGATGCATTTTGGGCATGCAGAAAAAATCTGGGGACTCTGTGTCAGTACTGCGTGCATGACTGAGTGCGCCATTAATTCTGGGGGACTTTGCATGTGGTGTAACCTCACATTTGACTTCGTTACCACTTGTCAATTTTATGCACACAAGACAGATGCATTTTTTGTGTTGTGATTGTGAGCACATGATATCATACTGAATTAAAGCAGCATTGCAAGAATGTGGTGACAATTTTGAACTGTACTTTTTTATGCTATTTTACATTGCCAGCCACTAGTTACCTCCAAGCCATGACTTGAATGATACAGTTCTTTTCACAATTCCTGTCTGCTTGATTACTTTTTGTCATGTCTGAAAAATAAAGGAGAACGCCTTTCAATATTGTTCTGACCAGGTTTTTAGCACTATTTGCAGCTGCTTTTCAATAAATATTGTTATGGGGTCATAAAACACTGCCTGCTGCATAACTGTTAATTTTACAACAGAAGTGATATATAGCAACTGATGTGATGGAGAAAAGCAGCAGAAAATACTGACAAAGACCTAGTAAGCACCATATTAAAAGAAACACTCCTTTTATTATTTTAGACATGAAAAAAAGTAGTAAAGCAGACTCAAATACTGAAAATTATTGTATCATACAAGTCAGGAATAGGATGTAAGTAAAGTGGCAATGTAAAATAGCATTAAAAAGTATAGGTCAGAGTTCTCAACAGATTGTTGCACTGGTGCTTTACACAGATTTACCACGTTACATAGTTATTATGGTGTGTTGCACCTAATATATGGGCTCCTTACTTCCAGGGGAATCTTTCTTGCTCCACATGTCCTTACATCGTGCAATACGTTTCTGTCAAAAATTCCCATAATTTCCTTAAAGTGTGTCATGTCACAGAGGAATTCCCATTCTGAAAAGCCACCCAAATTCTATCCCCCTTCCTCAGCAACATTAGGAGGTGATGCCAGTGAGAGTGCAGGTGTGTGCTCCATTATAGCGAATGTCCGGCAGCTTTCCGAATGTTTCTTTATGTTATAATGGTCAGTTTGTGGTGAAATGTGGGCAGCGTTCCACCAACAAGGCTCTAGTTACTGGAAGTAGCGCACGGTCTCATCACAAACCGATAACTTATATAAAAACATGAAAGCTGCTGGCGATCACTATAATGCACGTGACTGCCGCCCTCCCTGGCATCACTTCCCACCGCACAGAGCAGGGCAGAATTTGGGTGCATTTCAGAATGGGAATTCCTCCGTGACAAGACCCACTTTAATGAAATTACAGGCGCTATTGACAGAAATGTATCGCACTATGTAAGGACATGTGGAGCAAGAAATATTCTCCTGGAAGTAAGGTGCCCATATCTCGGGTGCAGCGCTGTAAGATGGTGAATCTCTTTAATGTCTGTTTCACAAACAAAATAGTTATAGAGCCTCAGTAATGTTTTCTTTGTGTCAGGATTCAAGAATCGGATTTGAAGTGTTTTGCAAAAGCACGAAGACTGAGCAATGCAAGTATGTTGTGTTAAACTGCATGTGTGCCGTCAGTGTTCTTTCCTGTGTGTGCATACGTTGTCCAGATTCATGAAAACGTATATGTGGTAAGACTTGTTGCAGTATCAAGAATAAAGATAACAAAGAATACATGATGTATATTTTATTGGTACCATCAGCACCAGCAGAGTAAGTGATATGATATTTTTTCAGAGGTATCGGGTCACTGTGCACCTTAGTCGCTCACAGTGCACACATGACTTTGTGGAGATCATAGCACAAAAAACACATGATCTCCTAAAAGTTATGTGTGCAGTATATGACTAAGGTGCGCTGTGGCCAGACACCTCTGAGAAAGTATCGTATCACTTAGTCCACTGATGATGATGGTGACAATAAAATATATGTTATTCTGCTCGCTATTCTTTATACCATAAACACTGCAACAAGTCAGCAACAGCAATATATGTTTGCAAGATGCTGCACAATGTCTGATGTTACACACACACACACAGGAAACAACACTGACTGCACACATGCAGTTTAGCACATCATACTTGCACTGCTCACACCAGCTTGTCCACAAGCACTCCACAACAGAAAGTCAACATTACTGAGGCACTGCATTACAACAAAAGGGCAAATGTCTAAAGAACAAAAAAAGCACACAAAAACACTACAGCACAGTAGTGGGGAGGCTCAAAAAATCCCTTAATGGGGGACTCCATGGTGTTCCAGCAGTAGGTGGTGCATTGTCAGTATTTGCAGCTGCTGTTGCTGGATTTAATCCACCTGCTGCTGCACAGCACCCACCTTCTTGTTGCTTTCCTTGAGGGCTGCCCACACCAGCGCAATGTCTGCCTGCATTGCAGGCACTGTGGCAGGGTCCACTGCAGCAGGAAAGCTAGGTAGTGATGGTGGTGGTGAGGGTGGTGCTGGTGGCTGTGGAGGCGGTGGTGGTGGTGGAACAGCTGCTGCTGTTGCCCTTCTTCTGCTGCGGCGGTGAGGCACATCACGCTCAGCACCCTCTGCCACTGCCACAGAAGGGCCAGCAGGTGGATGCCTGGCCCCTTTGGTGGCAGCCTGCCACTCCACCTTGTAGTGGTTTGCCATGTGTGTGCACTGGCCACCAGTCTCCAAATGTGTCCCCCGGGGGCCATGGTGCACCTGCTCACCACACAGATGGCAAACCACAATGGTGCTGTCTCCCCCCACAGTTAAACAACTGCCACACTGGGGAGCTGTGGGGGGGGGACCACATATACTGCCGGAAGCACCTTCATTCACCTGGAGCTCCATCTGCGGCTGTGGAGGTGGTGGAGGGGGTACTGTTGGAGCCCCTGCAGCTGCTACTTGTGGTGGTGGTAGTGGCAGACTCAGTGGTGATGCTGCCACCAGTGGCACTGGTGCTGCTGCTTCCACAGGGGGAGACGCAACACCCAAGAGTCGGGAGCGTTCCAATAACACCCGACCACCCCCACATGTGCACACTCCTCTCCTCTGCCCACGCCTATGGGCCACCGACTCTCCTCGTCCTGGGTCCATCAGGTACATGTCCCTCAGACTCTGACCGATGCCTCAATATTCCAACCTTCACATGCACTCACACAGTCTCACACACATACACACACACACACACACACACACACACACACAAAACAAAACTTATAAAAAAAATTCAGTAGCAAAAAAACAATGAAAAACATACTACAAAAAAAAATCAAGATGTAGCTTTTAAAAAGCTGTTTTTTGTGCTTGAAATCACAAGATGCCAACTACAAAACAAACTCTCCTCTCTCTATACACCAAAAAGGTTTCTTCCTTCTACAACTGCAAAGGAGAAAGTGAAAGTAATTGCTTTTCTGACTCACTTCCTTCCTGCCTGGCTAAAGCATGTGACTTACAGTACTGTAAGCCATGTGATGTGTGGGGGCTGCCTATATTTTTGTCACTTTGCCTTACTTCATGTTAAAGCAGAATGACAACTCGAAGCCATAATGAGAAGGTGAAGTAAGCACTTTCCAGTGGTCACTTCATGTAGCGCACCGCGAACACAAAGTGGCCACTTCACGTCTAATTCGCTGGCGGAATTTAAATTTGCTGTATCTCTAATAGGGGACTGGGTATTCAAGGGTTTAAAACCATCTTGAGGTTCTGGGGATATGAGAACCTCTTGAAGGTATTACACCCTTGTAATACCCAGTCCCCTATCTATTATTCTATTTGTATTACATGTATGAATCGAGTCCTAATGTTCCACAGATGTAATACACTACATTATAATAGTTTACCTTTGCATAGATAGATACATAGACACTGTTGGCAGATAAGAGCCTATGCCCCCCCCCCCAAGTCTGCCCATTTGAGCTTGTAAGTTCACTTTATGTTTTCCTAGAAGTCTGTTGTCCCTTACCCCTGACCTCCAAAATTCCCTTATGTCTATCCCATGCATTCTCAAATCCCTTGATTGTTTCAGCCCCCACCACTTCCTCTGGCAGGGTGTTCCACTTGTCCACCACCCGTTCTGTGAATAAAGTTTTCCTCACGTTTCCTCTGAATCGCCATACCTCCAATTTCATCCCATACCCTCTAGTACTGGAACATCTTTTTTGCTGGAAAATAGTGTATTCCTGCACCCTGTTCCTCCATGTAACGTACTTGTACGTCCCTTTCATATCCCTTCTCTCCTGCCTCTCCTCCAGGGAGTTCACATTCAAGTCCTTCAGCCTGTCCTCATAGGACTTGTGATGCAATCTTTGTTGCCCTCCCCAAACCTTCTCTACCCTTTCTACGTCCTTACGTAGATAAGGTCTCCAGAACTGTACACTGTACTCCAGGTGGGGCCTCACTAGTGTCTTGTACAGTGGAATTATGACCTCTCTTTTCCTGCTGGTAATGCCCCTGCCTATGCATCCTAGCATCCTATTTGCTTTACCTGCTGCCTTGTCACACTGTTTCCCTACCTTGAGATCATCAGAGATGATAACCCCAAGGTCCCTTTCCTGCCTGGTGCATGCTGTATCCTCACTCCCCCCCCAACTGATATGTTGTTCTAGGGTTTCTGTGCCCCATATGCGTTATCTTGCAATTCTTTGCATTGAATTTCAATTGCCAAACTCTTGACCATTCTTCAAGCTACTGCAGGTCCCTCCTTATTCTGTCTATACCCTCTGACATGGCCACTCTGCTGCAGAGCTTCATGTAATCAGCGAACAGGGAAATTCTGCCTTCTAGGTCCTGCCCAATGTCACTGATGATGATGTTGAATAGGACCAGTCCCAGCACTGATCCCTGTGGTACCCCACTGGTCACTCTTCCCTCTATGGAGTGACAGCTATTTTCCATCACCCTCTGTGTCCTGCTGCCCAGCCAGTTACCTACCTGCTGCACAGCTGTCCTGCCCACTCCCATATTCCCCCAGTTTGTTTAATAGCCTTCTATGTGGCACAGTGTCAAAGGCCTTGCTGAAGTCCAGATAGGCTATGTCCACTGCCTTCCCCTAATCCACCTCCCTTGTCACCCAGTTAAAAAACTCAATGAGGTTGGTCTGGCATGACCTCCCCCCAGTGAAACCATGATGCTTTGGGTCCTGTAGTCCGTTGGCAACCAGATGTTCCACCAATCTCTTCTTCAGTAGTGCTTCAATGACCATCCCCACTACGGAGATCAGGCTGACTGGTCTGTAGTTTCCTGCTTCCTCTTTGTTCCCGCTTTTGTTTAAGGGGACTACATCTGCTGTCCTCCAGTCTTTGGGTACCTCCCCTGTTTCCAGTGATCAGCTAAACAAGATCGCTAGAGGTTCAGCCACCACCTCTCTTAGTTCCTTTAGGACCCTGGGGTGCACCCCATCTGGCCCCATTGTTTAATCAACTCTTATTCCTTCCAGTTCCTTTAGGACCCTTTCCCGTATAAAGGGACATGTGTCCATTTCTGTGCCGTTCCCACCCCTTGTACTCCTTTCAGGCTCATTACCCTCCTCTTCCTCAGTAAAGACTGAGCAGAAATACCTGTTTGATATGTCAGCTTTACTGTTGTCATCCTCCAAGTGGCCCCCATCCTCCCCCTTCAGTCTCACTATCCCTCCGTTTGCCTTTCTTTTTTTCACTTATGTACCTGTAAAAGGTTTTGTCCCCTCTACCCACTGATTTTGTGATGTGCTGTTCTGTCTGAGCTTTGGTTTCCCTTACTGACCTCCCTGACTCCCTTTGCTTCTCCTGGTACTTCTCCCTATCCCCTTCTGCCTACATCTTTTTGTATTGCCTGAATGCAGTCTTTTTAGCTTTCACTTTCTCCATTACCTCCTTGGAAAACCATAATGGCCTCCTCTTCCTTTTCCCCTTGCTAACCTGCATAAAGCATAATTCTGTTGCTCTTGTAATCCCTATTTTAAATATTGCCCACTGTTCCTCAACCCCTGATTCCTGCCCCATTCCCCTTAATGCCTCTTTCAAGTATCTCCCCATTTTCCCAAAGTCTGCCCCCCTAAAATCCAGGATATGTGTTTTTGTGCGGTTTGGTTCTGCTCCTTCTGTGATTCCAAACCGCAGTGACCAGTGGTCACTGTTCCCCAGGTGCTCCCCCACTGTTACCCCATCACACTGTCCCCGTTTGTGAGCACTAGGTCCAGTATTGCCTTCTGCTGAGTTGGTTCTATGACCAGTTGCTTGAGGAAAACACCTTGAAGGGATTCCAGGATAAATCTGCTCCTGGTTGATGCCACTGCCAGGAGGCTCCAGTCAACATCTGGAATATTGAAGTCTCCAACCAGCACTACCTCACCCTTGTCTGTCATCCTTTGGATGGCTAGCATCAGCTCCCTATTTGTTTCTTCCTCCTGGGCCGGTGGTCTGTAGACCACCTCTGTGCGGATGGCTGACCCCATTTTCCTTTCCAGCTTAACCCTCAGTATCTCTCTGCCATTTTGTCCTTCTTGGATCTCAGTGGCCTTTATGCCATCTTTCACATAAAGTGCCACTCCTCCTCCTCCCTTCCTGCCTGCCCTGTCTCTTCTGATTATGTTGTAGCCGGGTATGGCCATCTCCCAGCCATAGTTATCATTACACCAGGTCTCTGTGATGGCTGCAATGTCCAGGTCCCACTGCACCATGACAGCCTCCAGAGCCTTCATCTTGTTGCTAAGGCTTCTGGCATTGGCACACATGGCTTTCTATGATTTGAACTCTCTGGACTGTTTAGCTGTTCTACTCCAGCCCCTTCCCTGGTTGTCCTTTATCCCTGGTTCTCCCTGCTGTCTTCCCTTCTGTTGAATTTTGCTCCCTTTCTGCCTATCCACCTCTTGGGTTCTTATCTCCATCTTTTGCACACTGCTTTGTAGAGATATCCATTCATACTGTTCACTGGTTCCACTGCTAGCTGTGGGGGTGGGCAATTAGGTACCAACCTTGCTGGCCTGCTACCCCCTTTGGCTAGTTTAAATGCTTGTCCATGTAGCATTTAAACTTATCATTGAGTGCTTAGATTCCCCTCCAGGATGGATGCAGGCCATCAGACTTGAACAAGCCTCCATCCCTCCAGGTGGGTCCCCAGTCACCAATGAATCCAAACCCTTCCTCGCAGTGCCAGTTCTTCAACCATGAGTTAAAGTTCCTGGTGCATGTGCCGCTATCCTCTCCCATGCCTCTCACAGGTAGTACTTCCGAGAAGGTGACAGAAGTAGCTACTTGTTTGAGACCCTTCCCCAATTTCCTAAACTCTTCCTGAAATTCCTTAGGCTCCCCGTTTGCCAGGTCATTAGTACCTAGGTGGATAATGACATCTGGCTCACCCTCCCGTCTTGCCTTCCTGGTGATCCCCAGGATCTTCCTCCCATCCCTCCATGCCATGTCACCTGGTAGGCACCTCACCTCCCTGTCCTCCCCCTCCTGTGTTCCTAGCTGGATCCCTCTTATGATAGAGTCTTCCACCAGGATTTATTTCCTCCACCTCCTCTGGGTCTGCACCGGAAGACATATGAAGAGAGACTTAAGGAGCTTAATATGTATAGCCTCGAGGAAAGGGGGGGGACATGATAGAAACTTTCAAGTACCTCAAGGGAATCAAAAAGTCCAAGAAGGTAGCATCTTTCAAAAAGAGGTGTGCAAGAACAAGGGGCACAATTTGAAGATAGAGGGGGCGGCTCAGAGGTAATTTAAGGAAGTATTTTTTCACAGAGAGGGTTGTGGATGCATGGAATGGCCTTCCAGTGGAGGTTGTGGAGTCAAAAACAGTGGTGGAATTCAAGCATGCATGGGACAGTCATAAGGCAATTCTAGGGGTTGGGGGTAGGAAGAAATAGGCTGCTGGTTAACTAGGATCTGCAGCTTATCCATTAGGTAGGGAAATGGGCAGACTGGGTGGGGCACGCGGTCCTTATCTGCAGTCAAATTCTATGTTTCTATGTTACTGCTCTCCCCACTGAGGTCACCTCCCTTGTTAACCTCCACATCCTTCCCTTCCATTCTCTGGGTACATCTGCTTGATTGTCCCTGTTTGCCAGTGTGGCATACGAATTCTGGAGTGGAATAGGATTTGGGATGTGCCTCTGCCTGACTGCCCTAACCCTCCCCGATCCCACTGTCATTCAAGTGCTCCTTGTTCTTGACATCCTTTGAGGCAGTGGCATTGGACTGGGTAGTCTCGGATAGGGGCAAAGGTACTCCTGACCCAGTTTACTTCTGCTCTGAGTCTGGCTACCTCATCCTGCAGTCTGGAGAGATGCCTGCAGATAGGGAAGCACCTCAGCATCCAGAAGGTCTGCCTGAGTACGGCTGCCCCACATCCACTGCGTTGCACCACTCCCCACATTATACTGCACTTATACTGCTATTTCAGTACTTGTCTTTTACTGAAACTCTCCTTGTAGTTCCCCCTATTAATTTACTGTCCTGAAAATCCAGCCACCAATCCTCAGATACTTTTTTTAAAGAAGGAAAACAAAACAAGCTATGCTGCACTATGGCCGATTACATCAAGATACCTTGGGCCACAATGTATCCACACTTTTCACAATGTTGGTAGAGCCATGCAGAACATACAATTCTGCCAGCAGAATGCCTGTGAAATTACCATTCTGTTTCCTTGGAATTTCATGGAATTTGCACAGAAATTCTGCAAACTTTCATCAGATTTTAAATTTAAGTTATTTTGGTCTAGTTTTTAATGTCCACATCCAAATTATACTACATTTGGCAGGTCCATAGGTACTGATGGCTTTCATATGTGTACCAAATTTCAGAGTCCTAGACTGACAGGGAGTTGAGTTATGGGTGGCCATTTAAATTTCAATTATTTTTATCTCATTTTATAATTTCTTATCAGAATGTCTCCACAGTTGCAGGATTTAGAGAAACTTGCATCATGTGTACACACACCAAGGTGGCACAGGGTCATATTGCTGCTAACAAAAACAGCATGGCAATAAATGCCACAAGCATAATGCCATGCACAGAAATAAGGCTGGCAAAACACTGACAGTATGAATACAGTGCAGATCCATTGTGATCAATAGGGCTTTTCATCTTTTGCAGGGGGCTCTGCCCATCCATGCCCACCACAATCCCCCCAGACTAAAATAACTAACTCCAAGGGGGTGTGGACTTCAGGGATGGGGCAAAACCCGGGAGGGGGGAAATTCTTTTTTTAAATAAAAAAAAGTGGCAACACCATGAGAAGTGGGGGGAACTGAACCATGGTTCCTGGTCTCCAACACTACCAGGTGCTGATGCCTTAGCCACTCTACCATGGGAGCTGCTCGACCAGGCACCACACAGGCAACCACTTAAGCACTCCCCCGTCTGACCGTACAGTGACAGAGGTAGCAGTTATTGCCAACTGCTGTAAAGCTCCTGTCACTATACAAGGTTTAACACTATCTGCAGTGCATTTTTTGTCACACTGTTCACATAGCGACATATTGACCTGGTACTCACCAAAGTTTACATCTTAAGCTTTAAAGGGGGCAGCGCTATTGTTAGACAACCATTTTGCCAAAATTTATATTCTAGTTTAGTATAACTTTGAACACATTCATCACAATGTTATAAAATGTTGCAGGTGTATAGGCTATTACTACATTTATATCTGTACACAGTTGTATATTTCTATCTCTAAATGTGCCTGAGTTATATGTAGATAGAAGTTGTCATAAAACTTCCCACAAAAAATAAAATGACAGGTTTTGAGCACTTATCATTTTGAGACAATGCTTCCTAATGTCATGATATTTGGCATAATATTAGAACTTCTATCAAAAAGTAATCATGCCAAATTTCAGATCTCAGGCTCAATAGAAGGCTGAGTTATGACCAAATTAATACATTTCAAATATTCCACTGAATTTCATCAAATTTTACATTTCAGTTATTTTGGTCTACATTCAATGTACGTATCCAAATGATATCAAAACTGGCAGGTATACTGGCACCAGTGGTTTTCATAAGTGTACCAAATTTCAGAGTCCTAGACTGAAAGAGGGTGAGTTATGGGTGGCCACATATTTAATCAAAATTAAATTTCCTGTCATTTCCATTTCATTTTAAAAATTATTATCAAAATGCCTCCACAGTTTCATTATTTAGAGAAACTTGCAACATGGGTATGTGCACCAAGTTTTAAGTATCAAGTTTTAAAGGGGTCTGTGCTATAGATAAACTAAACATTTTGCCAGAATTTCAATTTCAGTTGTTAGTATAATTTTGAAATCATTCTTTGAAATGTTATAACATTTTGCAGGTATAAGGGTTATTACTGCATTTATATATGTACCTAGTTTAATATTTCTAGCTCTAAAGGTGCTTGAGTTTTATACAGATAAGACTTTTCATGAAACTTCCCACAAAAAATGACAGATGTTGAGCACCCATAATTTTGAGATGATGTGTCCTAGTGGCAGGATATTAGGCACACCATTAGAACTCCTGTCAGCGGTTAGTCATGCCAGCTTTCAGATATTTAGCTCAACTGACAGTTGAGTTAAGACCAAATTAATAAATTTCAAAAGTTCTACAAAATTTGGATGAAATCCCCAAAAATGTCATGAAATTTCACAGAATTCCACTGACATTCCATGAATTTGAATTTTTCTCATTCTGCATAGCTCTAGATGTTAGCCTAATATGTGCCTTCGCTTGCCACAGTGTATGTCTCATAACATTTAGCTGGTCTTACACAGTTCTAACATTTTTTTTTATATGATATCTTCTACATAATCACAGGTGTCTATTGCAAAAAATAAGGAAGGGGACAGCATTATTTGGGGCTTGCATTATAACAGAAAATGTTGAACTGTGACTATTATTTTAAGAACAAGTAATGAGGTTACCAACATGCTTGCCAGTTAGCTTCCTCATTCAGGCCACAAGGTGCACACTGTGTCCCCAATCACATATCCACCACATTTCTCTTTTTTCAACTAGTTTATTATAACTTCATCCCAAAGTTGTCTCTAGTACTTGTTCCAACCCCCAATGTTGTAGTTGCACCACTGTTTGTCCTCTATTTGCAATGTAGTGCAAATGATGAATTATCATCTTTTATTCTCATTTTACTTTTATGTTCAGTAATTCTTTATTTAAGTTTTTGTAATATTTTTCCAACATATAAATGGTCGCGCGGACACTGGATAACATAAATTACTCCCATGGTGTTACAGTTAATATGTGCCCATATTCTTTCCCTGTATGTGAATGCTTGAAAATCTCTTTGAAAGAAGTGTGACCACATGCCATACATCTCCGAAATGGATACATGCCCCCATTTTAATGGTCCCAATCAGAGCTTCCCTCTTTTTAATATATTTTTTGTGGAAAATTCTGTGTGAACTAAATTATCCTAACTATTGAGAGCCTTTTTTTGAGTTTACAAAAGGTTTTAGCAGAGAGATTCAAAGGATTCATAGGATGTCTGCAAGTCCAATAGCGCTAGCCATATTGACTTGTGGTGAATTTTAGTCATAGTCTACCAGTACCCTAACTTTCATGACCTCATCCAATGATTTTTTAAACTGGGTCATGCTGGTACTGCAAACAACGTTACCCAGCAAGCTATTCCATACAAAGACCACCCTCAGATGTAGGCTGCTGTGGGATGAAACTGTAACATTTTCCAGTTGTCAGGTAGCGGTTTTTGGATCTTGGGCATTTGGGTACAATGTGTTGTGGAAAAGGTAATCCTCCGGCCCATTTCACTTTGTTTGGATTTTACTGTTAATGCTTCTTGTGTAGAAATGCTATTAGCTCTTGCTTTTGCCTTCACCAATACTGACTTTCTATGCCTTTCTGTTTGAATCTATTTATTATGACTGGTTGTTCTTGTCTGAAATGCTGTGCCTGGCTACAATTTCTCTTAGCTCTTAAGAGGTGAGAGTAAGAAATATTTCCCATTAGTTTTTTTTTTTTTCAGATGAAAACTTCTTGAGTATAATGTTGTGTTTCTGTCAGTTGGTTTTCTGAAAAGCATTGTATCTAATTTGGTGCGATTTTTTTATGTTGCTTGCATGCATGCGCAAGAAACATGTTGCGGCAGCTTGCTGCAGAAGCAGGTTGTGGAGGTGTGGCACTGTTGTGGCCATTGCCCCCACTGCCTTTTGAGGCTTGGCCAATTTTTACCAATGGGGTGGCATGCTGCTGATGACACTAGTTCAGCCAGCATGCCACCACCTTGAAACATTTTAACCACTGCAATCAGGGGCCGCCTCATCATTGCAGTATTAGCCATTCTGCTGCAATGAGGGAGTGACCTGTCATTGCAGGGTGGTCAATTGCATGCCCCTGACCCAGTTGGTTGATGGGGAGCCCAGTCCCCATCTGCATAATATCATCACCCAGAAGATTCTGTTGTCTGCTGAGGGGGTACCCAGTCCCCCTTGGCATCATGTCCCCCTCCTTCTTTGCCGATGGGGTGCCCAATTCCCACCGGCTTCAGTCCCCTTTCTGAGTAAATTTGCTACAATGTGGGGAGCCCACTCCCCATTGGCATAATGCCCCCAAATGAATTGTGTGCTGAGGGGTTCCCAATCCCCTCAGCTGTTCCCCAGATGTCCGATGGGGGTGCCTAATCCCCATCGGCTACAGCCCCAAAACACTCAGGTGGCATGCTGGAGCCCACCCAGTGTGCCAAATGTTCCTGTAAAAGAAAACCATCCCACAATGTTTTTCTTTTTAAACCCTATAAAACAGAAAACGGTTCCTCGTTGAGTCCGTGGCCCCACCCCAACCCGCACCCACCCTCTGCACACCCTGCCTCCCACACCCCTCAACCCATACTTGCCTCTGGAACCCAGCGCAACAATTTTCAGTGGACAGGAAACACGTCTGCACTCTTCAAAGCCGACCACAAACTGAAGAAATGCCTGTAAGCTGTATAATGGCATAAATAGGTTTTTTTCCAACTTTGGTGCATATCTCAGGCATTTTTGGGAATTTTGGCACCAAATTTTCAACATGGGGTTATTGGGACCCCTCCTCATGAATTCAGCCACTGTTATGGTGTTACTCTGTCCCAAAAGGTGATTTTGCAGTCACTGCTTGGAATCACCTTTTGTGACCGATTAACAAAATAACAGTGCCAATGTTCATGAGATGGGCTCTCAAAAAGCCTATGTTGCAAATATGGTGGAAGAAATCCAACAAATGACTGTTTTAAGAGTGTGCATTGCGCAGTTGCTACGCACTCTCGTAACTTTGCGAATTAGTAATATTTTCACACCAGATTTTCAACATTGGCATTTTTTCACACCTCCTTATGAACAGTACAGCTGTCATTTTTCACATCCTGGCCAAAATGTGTTTTTGCTCATCCAGCGCAGAATAGCATGGTCACTGTAGGAAATCAGTGTCTGGGACAGATTAAGAAAATGACAGTAACACTGTTCATGAGCAGAGGTCCTAAAATGCCTATGTTGAAAATTTGGTGATGATAGTCCATCAAATGACTGTGTTACAAGTCTGCATTGTGCAGTATCCATGCACCCTTTTAACTTCGCAGATTTGTAATATTTTCACTCCAGATTTTCAACACTGGCATTTTTTCACACCTCCTTATGAACAGTACAGCTGGCATTTTTCACATCCTGGCCAAAATATGTTTTTGCACTTCTGGTGCAGAATAGCGCAATCGCTGTGGGAAATCAGTGTTTGGGACAGATTAAGATCGAGCGAGTGAGTGGGAGGGAGTGAACGAGCTCAACTGAGCTCTGTCAGGACTGCTGCATATTTCTTTGTGAGCAGAAAAAGGCACCAACACAGGCAGGAGCACAGTACAAAAGGGCAGCCTGCAGCACTGGGAGAAACAGAACAAGCGAGTGAGAGAGGGGGAGTGAGCGAGCTCATTGGAGCTGTGCCGGGACTGCTGCAGATTTCTTTGTGGGCAGAAAAAGGCACCAACACAGACAGAAGTCCAGTACAAAAGGGCAGCCTGCATTGCCAGGAGAAACAGAATGAGCGAGTGAAGGAGGGGGAGTGAGCAACTCAACGGAGCTCTGTCGGGACAGCTGCGGATTTGTTTGTGGGCAGAAAAAGGCATCAACACAGGCAGAGGCCCAGTACAAAAGGGCAGCCTGCAGCACTGGGAGAAACAGAATGAGCGAGTGAGAGAAGGGGAGTGAGCAAGCTCAACAGAGCTCTGTCTGAACTGCTGCGGATTTCTTTGTGGGCAGAAAAAGGTGCCAATGCAGGCTGGAGCCCAGTACAAAAGTGCAGCCTGCAGCTCTGGGAGAACTAGAAGTAGTGAGTGAGAGAGGGGAAGTGAGCGAGCTCAACAGAGCTCTGTCAGGACAGCTGTGAACTTTTCTGTAGGCAGAAAAAGGCGCCAACGCAGACAGGAGCCCAGTGCAAAAGGGTAGCCTGCAGCGCTGGGAGAAACAGAATGAGCGAGTGAGAGATGGGGAGTGAGCGAGCTCAATGGAGCTGTGTCAGGTCTGCTGCAGATTTCTTTGTGGGCAGAAAAAGGTGCCAACGCAGGCAGAAGCCCAGTACAAAAGGGCAGCCTGCAGCTCCGGGAGAAACAGAATGAGTGAGTGACAGAAGGGGAGTGAGCGAGCTCAATGGAGCTCTGCCTGGACTTTACAGTTGCCCACCCTCCCGCCCAGGGTCCTCTGTGGTCCTATATTACAGCAGGGTCTCTGAGTGGAGACAAAGGAATGATTGGATATTTTTAGGATTGCTGTAATAATACAGATTCAGTTCTGTTTATTTCTCTAACTGAGCTAAGTACTGAGCTATACTGTTATGATTGCTGTAATAATACATATTTATTTGTTCAGTTTATTTCTCTAACTGAGCTGAGTAATACTTGGAGTGCAATAGGATTTCTAACTGGGCAAAGTGAAACTATATGACAGCTGAGAACAAAAAGTATGGTAGCTGAGGGGTAAAAAATGGATAAGGAGGCTTTGGGATTGCTACAGTATTACAGTATCTAATGGAGGAGATTTGAGACTGAATTAACCCGATCGGCAAGGGGGGAGTAGGGGGACTAGTGTGGGGAGGGAACAGGAATTTGAGTAAATAGGGGCCTAACAGTTGAAGTAGGGTACAGAACCTGGGAGTAAGAGCCCATAACATAAGATAGGGGCCAAAATGGGGCAGGTGCCACATGTCAGTAGGGCAGGCATCTTTGGAAGGGTGGTGGGCTATACAGGGTGTGAGTCTGCCATGATCCTGGACTGGGCTTGGAGGATAGGGGGGTGTATGGTCTGTAGATGACTGTAGTTTGAGGGAGGAATTGTAGAGGTTAGGAAGGAGTCTAAGTGGCAGGGCAGATGAGTATGGTAGGCATCCTGGGGGGAATAGAGATGGCAAAGGGGTTTGCAGGAACAACAACTAGGGAGTGAAACTGACCCCAGTATCAGAGGTACTAACAGAAAATACAGGAGAGAGGGCGCCTAAGGGGGGGCCTCCTGATGGGGAAGGCAGAGACCATGAGGAGTACCAGGGGAGAGAGCAAATGGCTGTGGGTAGGGAGGGAGCAGGGGTGGCACGGAGGGGAACAAGTAGGAGGGGGGAACCGATAGGGGAAGAGATGTAGGAGGGGTATTGACTAGGAATAGATTCAAACCTCTGCTATGGGAGAGAGAGGGGGAGCAGGAATATACCGAAGGGGGAGGAAAAGCGGGGCATGAGAGGGACGGCAACAGGTAGGGGAAGAGATAGGGAGGATGAAAGGGTAGAAGGGAGCTAGTAAGGAAGGAGGCAGTGGTGATTGCAGGAGAGAAGGCTACGGGAAGGGGGAAGGATGGGAGGGGCATCACTATCAGGGTAAAAGGGAATGGGGGCTCTAAATTGACAACAGCGGGGATAGGAGAGGGGTTGGAAATCAGCAGGGGAAGAGGAGAGGTCGACATGGGAAGCCCAGTAGGAAGTAGTCAGGCTGGGAAGGGGTTCAAGGGGAATGGGAGGAATAAGGCAGAGAAAAGGGGTGAGGTGGAAGTAGGGGGTACAGATACAGAAGTCACAGAGGGTGCACCTGGCAGGGGTAAGAGACAGGGAAGAATGAATACTGGGGTGGTGGAAGGGACATTAGAAGGGAAAGGGGGTAAGGGATGGGAGTACTCATCCTGGGGATTCTATACTGAAATGGGTGAGATGGAACTGAAAGGGGGAAGGCACAGCCGTATTTGGGTTGAAGCTGTCCCAAGGTTGACTGCAGGAGGGGCAGGGCAGGCACTGCTCAAGCATGCAGCGAGGGGGAGGAAGAAACCTCATTTATTGTTGCATCTACGTACAAACGACTTGGCGGGGGACACTGTGGAAGTAGTGAGGGGGAGGGTTCTAGTAGTTGGGCAGGCAGTGTGAGAGGGTGGGGAAGTCAGTTGCATTCTTGGAGGTACTGCCGGTACCATGTGCAAGCATGGGGAGAAAGGGTAGGCTTGAGGAGTTCAACGAGTGGCTGTGGGATTGGTGCCACACCAAACATTATGGGTTAGTGACCAACTGGGGTAGGGTCTGGGGGGGGGAATAGTGACTTATATACGGGAGACAGGGTACACTGGAGCAGGAAGGGGAGGGGAGTATTAAAGGCAGCATCACTGCCGGCCCACTGGCACTGAGGGTTGAGATGCTGGATGCCACGCCTCGTGCCACGCTGGCGACCTGGGTTTGAACGCAAGCCCAGGCCACCAGGGGTCAGCAGGGGAGGGTTAGGATTGAGCATCCGGAGGACTCCTCTCCTATCCTGGGGTGGGATCCAGGTATCCACCGCTCTGTAGCGGCCCCTGATGATGACCAGGGGCGCTCGCTACTACAGTGGTGTAGCAAAGGGGGCAGAGTGTGGTGGACGTTGGCATGCTGTGCCTAAGAGTCATTGCTTGCCCACACTCCGCAAAGGGGAGAAAAGTGGAAAATGGGCTACAGTCGGGCAACATGAGCTTCCGACCCCCGCTAACAGTTCTTAGACATGGTACTTTCACTTCCAAATACCTAAACAGCACATATATGCAAGCAACATTCAGCACTGACAAATGCTTGTTTGTAATGCTGCTGTCTCCAGTAGTAAGTTCACTTGATCCCTGCTACTGGTTGCAGTGAATTGTAAATTTGGGTCCCTGGTGTTAATGTAAACAAAAAATTCCCCTGAGGTTTCATAATTTCCTTTCCACAATAATAATACATCATCAGTGAAATGCCGCCAGAACAAAATGTCCTGTTTGTAAATGTTGCCTCTTTGTTCAAAGTCATACATACAGGAATTTGTACATTGGGGGGCCACGGTGCTACCTATGGCTGTCTCCTTGGTTTGACCATAATATTGTTTTTCAAATTTAAAATAGTTATGATATAGGACTATCCTGGCCATTTCTTGCAAAAGACTAGTTTTTGGTTTACAATTGTCTGGTCTTGTGTCTAACATTTTTCTCATAGCTGCTGTACCCCCTCATAAGGAGTGGAGGTATATAATTCCTTAACATCAATGGTCACCAAAATTATATCAGTCATATCTACAGTTTTGTTAAGCCTTTATATTAGGTGAATCACACACTGTAAGTGGTACAGTATCACATATATATGTGGGGATAGTTTCAATCAGGTACAGTAGTAGAAGTTCACATACAAAGACAATGGACTCTATCCCAGAGACTATAGATCTTCCTGTCGAAATGTCTGGCTGCCTTTGTGGAGACCAGCAGTAGCAACAGTGAGGCAAGGTGTAATGAGCTGGGACAGTGGGAGAGGTGAAGCAGTAAACATTTCTCTCTTCAAACCTTTTCATCCTTCAGTAGTCCTGTGAACTAGGTGGGGGCATAAGCTACTACCCTTCACATCTAACTGCTAACAATCCCACCTAGCACTGATGAAATCACAAATAAACTGCTATAACTGCTGCTTACTGTTTAAACACAGATCCTATACCTGTATCGAACTGCTGGCAATCCCATCCTCCTTTTAATTTATAACTCTGTATGATTTCAGCTGCAACTCAGTGACAATGACCCTGCTTTTTACTACCCCTTTTTAACTCAACTCTTTTGTCACTACATATTTAACTTTGCAAACTGCCTCGTTGTCCTTCAGGGCCTGCAGTCTGGGAGAAAAAAATGTATTTTTATAGTGTATAGTGGAGCATTGTTCTATACAGAATTCCATCCATTTAAAAATTCTTTTGTACCACAATTCAAAGGACATGGAATGTGATTGTACCCTTTTGTGGTACAATAGCATTCTGAAACCTCTAGAGACTGCACAAGTTAGTTTCGTTCTGAATGCAAAAGAACCACCATGTGCACATTGAACATAATACTGTATACTATAAAAGTACAGGATGAGCAACTTTATGCACAACCAGTGTGTTCTGCCACCTTGGGGTTCGGATTCCCACAGACCTCTCAAGGTGAGAGGGAATCGGAACCCCTTTATGGCAGAACACACTGGTTGTACATAGTTGCCTATCCAGTACTGTCTATATTGTACATAAGGATTAAATTAGGCAGACTCTTAAAGGAACTCTAGTCCACCTCCTCTAGCAAAATTGTATGAGTCTTTTTTTCAATCACCTTTCTCCCACTACCACCCTGGTTGGCTCACCTCCCATTCCTCCATGGGTTGCTCCTACAACAGGGTCCTTGTGTTGTAGCCCCCACCACCACCACCCTTCCTGGATCTGGTAGAGAAGAAAACTAGTCAGTCAGTATGCAAGAATCCCATTCTTGCCTGTCTTCATCCTGATGTCAGGGCATTTTTGAACATACCTTTGTTGCAATGGATGTACTGTAGGTGCATTCAATGATGACCCCCCTTCCCACATGATGTTTCGTACATGCTCTGGGTCACAGTTCATCTGTTGAGAAATGTACCATGTAGGTCACCTCTCTTGGCCTGCTGCAGAATGACTGGATGAATACAGTAGGTCCAGCCAGAAGTTGCAGGTCTCAAGCATGCTTTGTTGCTCTATCCCTCCTACATATGAGTAATGTCCTCTTCACCCCCCATGCTCAAGCAATGTTACTGTCACTCCCCCAACATACATACAGTTTCATCACCCTCCCACATGCACTGTCACCTCAGACCCTCACACACATGGGTTGTCATGCTCGCTCCCCAATGTGCAGTCATCTTCAGATCATCACACACATGCCCATGCACCACTGCGCACCTGCAGTCTTACAAACATATGAACATACGAAGAAGCCAGCAAAAGAAGGTCATTTGGTTTATCTAGTCTGCTCATATCGCAGGGTCCACAGCTTGAGCTACTGTCATGCTCTGTCCTCAACAACCCCCCAGACACATGGACTATTACAGACCCCTAAACACATGCATTCTCACTTTCTAACCACCCACACATGCACTGTCACCCTCACACCCAACACACATCTTCTGTCATCCACAGACTTCATATTCCTGCACTATTACCCACAGCCCCCATACATTCACAGATCTCCCACAAACTGTACATGATCTGCAAACCTCAGGCCCCCTCACACATGCACTCTGACCCACAGACTGTGCAAACAGATTCACTGTCACCCACATGCCTTCCAGTAGGTTTGATGTTACCCACAGACCTCCCACATCCACTTCTCTTCAGTCAAATTGTTCTCTTCTCCTCAGCATATAGTATTGTCTCCATCACCTGCTGTACAAAATAAACAATGCAAAAATAAATCTATGCAAGTGAACTGTGTGAACTTTTGACAGCTCTTGTTTTGGATGTGAGTTATCCTTAGATAGCAAATTCTCTGTTGGTGGTTTATTGCAGTTTAAGAGTGGAAAATACAGATTATTCATTTACATCAAACATGAATGTCCTTTAATTATAAAGATGTAAGATGAGCCTTTCAGTTAAGTTTACAAGTTGCTTAATAACTGATACAGACTGGTGCAGATCTCAGTGTACAGATAACTTACACAAAGAGCCTTCAAAAAGAGCTACGCCCTCCTTGAGACAGATCTGACTCCCATCCCAGAAGGTAACTTAAAACTTTCTTACTCACTTGGCATAATCAACATTTCAGACAAAACACAGCACAAACAAAAACCCTACCCTGAGAGTTACCTCTGGACACACTGCAGTTTGCACCACTGCAAAATTTTTCAGAACTGTGACTGCAGAATAACTCCTGCTTCTCACTGCTGTGAAATACAAATTTTGATGCTGTGGAATGACACTACTGTAGAACTATAGCTTTTCCATACAGTGGCATCATTTCAGCAGAATCATATGGGTTGCAAAGCTCCACGACCCACCACATTTTATATAAACAAATGCTAGAGGAACCTTGTTTTAGGGGTTCCTAGGGGTTGCAATGTACATCACAGGGGTTGCAAAGAAGTCAAAGGGGTCTCACTCGCAACTCCTGGCTACCGCTAAATGATGCTCCTGTTTCCATGTAGCATAGATACATAGATGTGTACTGCAGAAAAAGGCTCTTGGCCCATTCAATCTGCTCACCTACTGTACCTACTGTAAATATTCTACCTTTCCCTTGTGGCAATCCTCCACTTTAACACTGCCCCCCCTTTTCTAACTAATACCACCAGCCTGTCCCATCCTTGCTTGAAGTTGCTGATGAATTTGGACTGTACCACTTTTTCAGGTAGCTTATTCCATGAATCCACCACCCTTTCCATGAAGAAGTGCTTAAGGATGTCTATTTTAAATTACCCCTCCAGCTTCAGTGAATTCCCTCTCATCCCTGAGTTTGAACTCAAGGAGGATGGTTCCCTGGTGACTACCCCATTTATCAATGCAGGTATTTGTATGTCTTAGTCATGTCACAACTTTCTCTCTTTTTCTCAAGGTAATATGTGTTTAAGTCAGAAAGGTATGGATTGATGGGGGACTGGGGTGATACATGGGAAGACAAGGGGCTATATGCCAGGGATAGGCTGCATCTCAACCTGGAGGGGAGGGAGATCCTTAAACTAAAATTTTTGGGATTCATTGGTGATAGGTGGGGTTTAAACTTGTAAAGAGGGGAGGGATAGAAAGACTGAAAGCCCCAGTGAGGAAGCTTGAGGTTCAGGTCTAGATCATGCAAAATGGGCTGCAGGTAGCGCTAAAAGACCAGGGGGAACTGAGGGGGAAGAGAGATGGGGGATTGTGCTGGGCTGAGAAGACTGGAGAGAGGGTCGGGGGTTGAGTGGAGGATGGCCCTGATCAATGCTAGGAGCATGGGCAATAAAATGCCAGAGCTCCAGGCATTGCTAGTTGAGAGTGCAACAGACTTGGCAGCAATTACTGAGTCATGGGCCACCCAGAGGCATGATTGAGACTTAAATTTAGAGGGCTACACATTGTTTATGAAGGATAGGGAGGTAGGAAGAGGGGGAGTGGCATTGATAGTCAAAAATGACATAGTAGTTGGTGGAATCAAGGAGGCAGAAGGAGATGTGGAGGCAATTTGGGTAACCCTACAAAAAAGGGAGGGTTAAAAGATTAAAAATAGGGGTGGTGTACAGACCTCCCGCAATGGAAGTGGAACTGGAGGATGATCTGGCTGAGAACATCAGGGGTCACTGTGGCCTCGGAAAGGGAAGGGTGGTGATCATGGGCGACCTGAACATGCTGAGGGCAGACTGGGGCACTATGACATCCTCGGTGGCCATGGAGCAGAGGTTGATGGATGTCTTCCAGGATGCCTTCCTAGTCCAGCATGTGGGGGAGCCTACTAGGCAGGATCGGATCCTGGACATTGTCCTAGCAGATAGTGACCAGATAAAGGGCCTGGAGGTGAGCAGCCCATTGGTAGGCAGTGACCATGCCACGGTCTGATTTCTTATGTTCCTAGGGGGAGAGGAAATTTGCACTAACACAGAAGTAATAGATTTCACAGGGGTGGACTTTGAGGGCATGGGAAGGATTCTTAAAAGGTGCTTGGATTATATAAGGCCAGACATGGATTCTGGTAGCTTGTGGGAGACCATTAAGAAGGGGGGTGTAGGAGGCTTCTAGGGTCTGCGCAAAGGTAAGGCGCAAGCAATGTAGGGCCAATAAGCCATGTTGGTGGACCTGGGTGGTGCAGGAGGCGGTGAGGGAGAAAAAGGCTGCCTATGCACGCTTAAAGCACTCAAGGGGGGCTAGGGAGAGGGGAGAGTATGATTTTCTGGCTAAGAGGATCACCAGGGTGGTAGGGGGGGCCAAGGTGAAGAAGGAGCTTAACCTGGCCAGGGATATCTGCAGGGGGTAAAGGGGTTCTATAGATACATAGGGGAGAAAAGAAAAGTGAGGGCACAGATCAGCAGGATTAGAACTGGGGGGGAATGGGCCCAGGCAGCTGGGGAACAAGCTGAGGTGCTAAATGAGTACTTTGCCTCTGTCTTTACCAGGGGAGGTGGGGGATCCTTCCAACCCGATGGGAGGGTAAAGGAGCCCACTGAACCAGGAGGTCAGTTGGAGACTGAAGGACTAGATGAGACTAGGGCAGGGGATGGGTCGTATCTAGAAGTGGAGGAGAGGATGCATGAGGAGGGGGGATGGAAGGGCGAAATCACAGCAGATAGGGTGAGAGAGGCCCTCCAGTCACTAAAGACTGAGAAGGCGCCGGGGCCAGATGGGCTGCATCCAAGGGTGCTGAAGGAACTGGCGGATGTGCTGGCAGCTCCACTGGCCTCCCTCTTCAATGTCTCCTTGATGACAGGGTGGGTGCCTCAAGATTGGAAGGTGGCTCATGTGGTGCCTATCCACAAAAGGGGGTCCAGAGAGGAGATGGGGAAATATAGGCCCATTAGCCTAACATCTGTGGTAGGCAAGGTTATGGAGGGCATTATCAAGGTGAGGCTGGGGGGGCTGCTGGAAAGGTTGGGGCACCTGGATGACAGGTAGAATCGTTTTGTTCTGGGGAGGTCATGCCAGACTAACCTGGTAGAATTTTATGACTGGGTGACGGGTGCCCTGGACCGACATAGGCCAGTGGACATCCTCTATCTGGATTTCAGTAAGGCGTTCAATTTGGTACCTCACAATAGCCTACTAACAAAGCTGGGGGTGGGGAGGGGGCAGTTGCTCAGTTGGGGTGGAAAAACTTGGCTTACGGGGTGAATACTGCAAGTGGTGGTTGGAGAGAGATAGTCTCCTCCCCAGGAGGGTCATCAGTGGGGTCCCCAGGGTTCAATCCTGGGGCCACTCCTGTTCAATTCCTATGTCTTGGGCATAGGGAGGGGTGTTAGGAGTAGGTTGAGTCTCTTTGCAGATGACTCAAAACTGGGAGTACTGGCAGATGGGCAGGAGGGGAGAGAGGCCCTGCAGGGGGATCTGGATACCCTGGGGGGTGGGCAAGGAGTGGGGGTTGAAGTTCAATGCAGGGAAATGTAGGGTGCTGCATCTGGGGGTCAGAAACCTGGGATATGCATACACCCTGGGTGGGACCACACTGCAGGTAACATCAGGTGAGAGGGACCTAGGGATAGTGGTGGACAGCAAAATATATAACACAGAGTATTGTCGAAGAGCTGCAGCAAAAGCAAACAAGATACTGGGCTGCATAAACAGGGGGAGTACCTCCAGGAGGAGGGAGGTGATCCTCCCTCTGTATAATGCCCTGGTTAGGCCGCATCTTGAGTACTGTGTGCAGTTCTGGAGACCCCATCTTAAGAGGGACATAGTGCTGCTGGAGAGGGTCCAGAGGAGGGTGACCAGGATGATTCAGGACATGGAGGGTAGGACCTATGAGGAGAGACTGGATGAACTCAATCTGTACGCACTGGAGGAGAGGAGGGACAGAGGGGGACATGATAGAGACTTTCAAGTGTGTAAAGGGGACAAATAAGGGCGGAGCCAGGGAAGTGTTCAGGCTTAAGAAGGGGGGAACTACCAGGGGGCACGAGTGAAAGCTGGAAGGGGGAAGCGCAGGAGACACTTCTTCACAGAGAGGGTGGTGGAACCATGGAAAGCACTGCCCAGGAGTCTGGTGGAAGAGACCACAGTGGAAGGATTCAAGAAGGGTTGGGACAGGTATGGGGGGAAGCTGAGGCCAGGGAGGGCCACCTCTGGGGCTGGGTGGTGGAGGAGTGTGCTCCCAGTAGGGAGCTAGCTTCCGAGCAGACACAATAGACTATGGGGCCTATTCTGCTGGCTTTTACTATGATACTATGATACTATGAAGTCCTGCAGCCTCCCCCTGCATGTCTTATCCCCCAAGGCTATGGATCAACTTAGTTGACTTGCACTGTATGCCTCCACCTTGTTGCAAGTCCTTCCTCAAGTGTGGGCTCCACTACCTAATGCAGTATTCGAGGTGTGGCACCACTAGTTATCTATGCACACTGGCAGGATCACCTCTTACCTTCTACTGCTTATTCCTCTCCCTATGCAACCCAACATATTGTTTGCTTTACTCACCACCCAGTGTCAGTGTGCAGACAGTTTTAGGGTCTCCAGTATCAGCAACCCTAAAGCCTTTTCTTCTCTAGTGCTGTCACACCCCATCCCCCCATCTAGTATTGCACCCTTGGATTCCATCTCCCAGTGTGCATTACTTTAAGTTTTTAAGGGTTAAGTTCAGCTGCCAAATTGTGACCTACATCTCCAGCCTGCCCAGATTCTGCCTTAGCTCTCTTCTCCCTTCCCCTGTATCTACCCTTGCATAGATCGTTGTATAATCTGCAAAGAGGCAGATCTTATGTTTACCTTCACCAATATCACAGATGAAAATATTGAATAGGGCCAGTCCAAGTACCAACCCATAATGAACCCCACTAGTCAATTCCCTCACCTCTGAAAACTCCCTATTTTCTACCACTCTCTGTATTTGACCTCCAAGAAGATCTCTATCCAATTTGCCCTTCTATCTTCTACCCCTAGGTTACTAATCTTTTTGACCAGCCTCCTGTGGGGGACTGAGTCAAAGGCCTTGCTAAAGTCAAGATATACTATGTCAGTTGCCTGCCCCCTGTCTGCTGCTGCTGTGGTCTCCCCATTAAAGAATTTGACCAGATAGGTCTGAAAAGACATTTGTCTCGCAAATCCATGCTGTTTGTGGTCCAGCAGGAGACTTCCTCTAGAAAGTCTACCAAGTCTTTCCTCAGTGGGGACACCATGATTTTCCCCACCATAGACATCAAACTGACTTGCCTGTGTTTCCCTGACTTATTCCTCTCCCCACTATTATGTAGAGGTACAACATCCACTGTCCTCCATTCCCTAGGGACCACCCTGTGTTTAGAGAGCAATAGAAAATGTCCGCTAATGGCCCTGCTACCTCACATAAGGTCCTCAGTTGTAAGCCATCAGGTCTCATAAATTTATTTACTTTCAGTCCTGCTCTCTTTCCCAGTACTGTTTTCTCTGTTATCTGGACCTTTCCTCCAGTATCTTTGTATCCCCCCTTCCTAACCCCACAATGTGGCAGTGGCCCATCCTTCTCCTTAGTAAATACCAAACAAAAACATTTGTTCAGTACCTCTTTTTTTCTTTGTCTTTGGTAACCAGGTAAGGCCCACTAGGCACAACTGATTGTTTTCAGGGGCAACCTGGGAACACTGGGTGGTTAAGTGGCTTGCTCAGAGTCACACAGTATGTGAGTGGAGGTTGTGAGAATCAAACCCAGGTCTGGTCTGCTGGATGTACCCAAGCTCATTCACAGCTCATTACTCTAACCTCTAGGCTATACTGCCAGCCCACCTCTGCCTTCCCCTTGTCCCTCTCCTCCCCCCACCCCTCTCTGCTCTTAAGTCTCACTATACCCCCTGTGATCTTGCACTTCTTTTGGAAGTACCGGAAGAATCCCTTATTCTCCACTCTTCAACCCTGCTGCCAACCAGAGCTATGTCTCTGCTTTTGCCTCCCTCACCTTCTTGGTGGTTTCTCTTGTTGCTTCCAGATACTTCACCATGTCTTCCTCCCTTTGGCTTCTCTTATACAGTACTTGCGAAATGCTTTCCTACTGATTCTTACTGCTGCCCTTAATAACAGGATTTGTCAGCAGAAAAGGGTCTCTTTGTCCACCCAGTCTACCCAGATGTTCCCTGCCGAGTCTTTCACCGTAGACCCTATTTAGTCTCTGGCGACCCTTCCACCTTCCTGCTGCTTCTCTCTAATATACCCCTGTGTCTATCCCACTCATGCTTGAAGGCCCCAACTGTTTTAGTCTCCACCATAGAAACATAGACTTTGACTGCAGATAAGGACTGTTTGGCCCACCCAGTCTGTCCATTTCCCCTACCTATTGGAGCAGCTGCAGATCCAAGTTTTACCAACAGCCTACTTCCTCCTACCTCCCACTAGAATTGCCTTATGTCTGTCCCATGCATTCTTAAAGTCCCCCACTGTTTTTGACCCCATGACCTCCTCAAGAAGGCCATTCCATCCATCCACAACCCCCTCCGTGAAAAAATACTTCCTTGCGTTGCCCCTGAGTTGTTCCCACCTCTATCTTCAAATTGTGCCCCCTTGTTCTTACACATCTCTTTTTCTGAAAGATGCTACCCTCTTGGACTTTGTTGATTCCCTTGAGGTACTTGAAAGTTTCTATCATGTCCCCCCTCTCCCTCTTTTCCTCGAGGGTATACATATTAAGCTCTTTTAGTCTCTCTTCATATGGCTTCTGGTCTGGTGCAGACCCTGCACCATTTTAGTTACCCTCCTCTGGACTGCTTCCATCCTGTCTATGTCCTTGCAGAGATGGGGGTCTCCTGACCTGCACACAGTACTCCAGATGGGGGTTTCACTAACTGTCTGTACAGAGGGCTAACAACTTCCAGTTTTCTACTGGTGATGCCTCTCCCTATGAATCCCAGTATTCCCCCCAACCCTCCTTACTGCCTTCTTACATTGCTTTCCTACCTTTCAGTCATCTGATATGTCTGCCTCCAGGTCCCTTTCCATTTTTGTTGTCGTTAATACCCCATTGTGTACTCTTCCCTTGGGTTTTTGTTTCCCAGGTGAATTACTTTGCACTTCTTTGCATTGAATCTAAGCTGCCACACTTTTAACCATTCCTCCGGCATTGCCAAGTCCCTTCTCATCCTTTCCACCCCCCCCCTTGTGTATCAACCCTGTTGCAGATCTTTGTGTCATCTGCAAAGAGACATACTTTTCCTTTCAGTCCCTCTACAATGTCACCTATAAAGACATTAAAAGGGTCGGTCCCAGTACTGAACCCTGCGGTACCCCGATAGTTACCCCCGTTTCTTCGGAGTGGACTCCATTTACTATTACCCTCTGTGTACTGTTGTCCAGCCAATTTTTTACCCAGGTTACCACCCTGGGACTCACTCCCAGGCTGGCTAACTTGTTTATTAATCTTTTGTGTGGGACTGTGTCAAATGCCTTGCAAAAGTCTAGGTAGGTCCATCCACAGCCCCTCCCTGGTCTACTACTTTGGTCACCCAGTCAAAGAAATTTATTAGATTTATCTGACATGACCTTCCCACAGTGAGCCCATGCTGTCTTGGGTCCTGTACCCCACTGGCCTCTGGGTACTCAACAGTTCTTTCTTTCAGAAGTAATTTCATAATTTTCGCTACCACTGAGGTCAAACTAACAGGTCTGTAGTTTCCTACTTCTGCCTTGCTTCCACTTTGATGAAGGGGAATCACATCTGCCCTCCTTCAGTCCTCAGGTACCACACCCTCTTACCATGATTTGTTAAAAAGGGTAGTCTTTGCTGCCACTAGTTCTCCCCTTAGTTCTTTTAGAATTCTGGGGTGAACCCCTTCAGGCTCCATTGCTTTGTCTACTTTCATTTTTAGGAGTTCTTTCAGGACCCTTTCTTCTGTGAATGGACTGGTAATGACCCCCTTATCCATCGTGCATCTATTATTTTGTTTAGGCACCTCCCTCTCCTCTTCTTTTGTGAATACTGAGCAGAAGTATTTGTTCAGTATTTCTGCTATGTCACTGCCACCCTCTGCCGACCCCCTCCCCCTTTATTAAGCCTCAGTATCCCTCCCCTGGTCTTTCTTCACTTTTCATGTACCTAAAAAAGGTTTTATCCCCTTTCTTAACTGAGTTGGCTATCTTTTCCTCGATTTGGGCATTTGCTATTCTGACTACCATCCCCACTTCCTTCTACCTTAACTGGTACAGTTCTCTGTCCTGCTCCTTCTTTGTTTCCTTATACTTCCTGGATGCTATCTTTTTCTCCCTAACCACTAACCTTCCCCACCACCTCTTTTGAGAACCATAGTGTTTTTTCCTTCATTTTGCTTTATTTGCATCACACAAAGACTTGTGGCCTCCGTGATGGCAGCTTTGATTTTTCCCCATTGTTTCTCCACCCCACCTTCTTGCCTATTTGCCAGTGCTTTTCTGAGGCACTCCCCCATTTTGCCAAAGTCAGCCCTCCTAAAGTCCAATACCCTCACCTTTGTGTGACTTGACTATATGGCTGTCTTTATCGTGAACCACATTGTTTGGTGCTCGCTTGTTCCTAGATGGCTACCCATTTCTAAATCTGAGATCCTCTCGCCATCCCTGTTTGAGAGTACCAGATCTAAGATTGCTCCCTCCCGAGTGGGTTCCAACACTAGCTGTCTGAGGCATGCTCCCTGTAGGGCATCGAGAATTACCCTGCTCATGGATGTGGCTGAAGCAAAGGTTCTCCAGTTAACATCTGGCATATTCAGGTCCCCCATCAACAATGTCTCCCCCTTTCCTGCCATTCTAAGATTGCCTTCTATCATTTCCTTGTCCATTTCCTCCCCCTGAGATGGGGGTCTGTATACAACCCTCTTATGGATTGTGGTGCCATTTTCTGTCTCCAGGGTGAACCACAGTGCCTCCTCTCCTCCCTTTTTACCCTTTAGTTCCACTGCTTTGATCCCTTCCCTTACATAGAGAGCTACTCCTCCTCCTCCTCCTCCTCTTTTACTCTCCTTGTCCCTCCTGTAGATTGTGTACCCTGGTACATTGACATCCCAGTCATGGTTCTCTGTGTACCATGTTTCCGTGACTGCCATGATAGCCAGGTGTCCCTCTTCCATCAAGGCCATTAGTTCAGGGAGCTTGTTGCCCAGACTATGTGCATTGGTACTCATCACCCTCCAATTTTTGATAGCCTTACCTCATCTAACCCCACCACTTCCACTGGCAGTCTGTTCCAGGTGTCTATAACCCTTTCAGTGAAGACATATTTCCTCACATTTATTTATTTTTATTTATATATTTAAACTTTTGTTTACCTGGTAAGCAATATGAACCAAGGCCCTTTTTCAAATGTGATATGGGACCATAATAAATACAGTGAAGTTGTTGAAGAACATCTCTCTTGAAATCCTCCCCCAAGCCTCATTACACGCCCCCTGATCCTGGTGCTCTTTCTCATTTGAAAGAGACTCCCCATTTACCCATTTCACCCCATGAGGTTCTTGCAGGTCTCTATCATATCCCACCTCTCTCTCCTCTCTCACAGGGTGTACATGTTGAAATGCATCAGACTGTCCAGGTAGGGCTTCTCATGAAACCCCTGCACCATATCAGTTGCCTGACTCTGGCCCATTTCCACCCTGTCTATGTTCTTTCTGAGGTGCAGCCTCCAAAATGGGACATAGTACTGCCATTTAGTATCACCCAGTGTTTCCTATCTGTTAACCAGTTCATAACCCCATTCACCACATTGGATCCCCCTCCTAGGCTGGTTAACTTCTTTATCTGCCTCCTGCACTGCACCGTGTCAAGGGCTTTACTAAAATTCAGATAAGTTCATCTACTGCTGTCCCCCAATCTATTTCCCTGGTCACCCAGTCAAAGAAATTTATCAGCTTCATTTGGCATGACCTGCCCACCACCACCCCCACTCCAGTGAGTCTTTGCTGCCTGTGATCATGCAGCCCATTGGGTTCAAGATACCCTACCAGTCTTTCCTTTAGAAGGGTTTCCATTAATATCCCAACCACTGAAGTAAGCCGGACTGGCCTATAGTTTCTAGCCTTCTCCCTTCTGCTGATCTTATGTAGAGGGACCATGTCAGCCCAGTGAGCTGTTGAAGAAGGCTGTCAGTGGGGCAGCTAGCACCTCCCTCAGTTCTTTTAATACCCTGGTGTGTATCCCATCCAGTCCCATAGCCTTGTCCACTTGCAGGGCTTCAAGTTCCTTCAGAACTCTTTCCTCTGAAAGAGGACTTGTGTCCACCTCCTCCTTACTCCTTCTTCTTCTAGGTGGTTCAACCTCCCCACCACCACCACTGTGAAGACTGAACAGAAGTACCTGTTTACTTCTGCCCTTACATTGGCCATAAACAACAATAGCCCCTTGGCCCCTTTCCCTTGGATACCTTTGGAATTGAGCTATCTGCTGCATCTATCATCACCTTTTTAAATGCTTACCAATTTTCCTCTATACCACCTACCTTCATGCTTATCTCCAGTTTATCTCTCACTTTGCTGAAGTCCACTTTTTTGAAGTTCCATACCCTTATTTCTGTTCCCCCATCTCTATCCCAATCTAGACCTCCATGCTGCTGTCCTGTGGTTGATAGAAATGAGAGGTTCCAGAACAGCATAAATATACTAACATTTTTAGTGCCAATTTCTGATTTATCTCCAGGCATTTCCAGTCCTATTACCAGCAGGTTTTTGCATCATTGCTTTTCAGTGAGTATTGATATTGGAATTTAACAGCAATAAGATCATTAATGACAAGTTCCTACATCACTTCAGCCTCAGGCACAAAAAGTGAATGTAACCCAAACAAGACCAAGCACATTTTTTTTTATCAATAACATTTTTATTAGATCAAAGTCAGATGCATTAAGCATATGCACTATTAGAACATATTAAATTGTACAATACAAATATAAAATACAACCAAAAATATATTTCTACTGAACTTTCATCAAAATCTCACCAGTATAGTAAAAACAAAAAGCTGTTAACATGAAGGGCTGGATATTCAGACTGCGCCGGGCAGTGGCACAAGACTAGGTGCAGCACTACTGGGCTGCGCCAGGGCCAGGACCAGGTGATATTCAACGGTGATGGCCATGGTGCAGCACCATTGAATATGGCAAGGGTGGTGCACATACTGTGCATAGTGCAGTAGCACTGCACCAGGGCAAGCCACAGAGGGGGAGCACGGGGATGCACCAGTGCAAGTGCTGTTGCGCTAGGTGCATCACCCACGATATTCAGCCGGGGGCATGCAAATGAGGCCATAATCTATGCAAGGTGCAAATGGATCTATTTGCATGTCATTATGGCCCCATTTGCAAGTGATGTGCTGGGCATCTCGGCGAATTGCACCTGGCACCCTACCAAGCTGCTGTCATCGGGGTTGGCTCCCTGGTGGTCTATTGTAGCCCCCCCCATGCTCGATCGTGGGCAGTAGGTAGAATAACTGCATGTCTATGCCCAATTGCAGGCAGTAGTACATCAATAGACAATCCTGGTGGTCTAGTGGACCCCACTCCATCCCCGTATACCTGATAGCGGGCAGTAGTCAGTATACTTTTCATCCCATGCCCAGTCGCAGCCAGTAGTTAGACTATGATTAATCCAATGCCCGATCGCTGTCCGTACCGCCAGGTGCTGCCACCCGCCGATGACGGACGGGGTTGGCTGGCCAGGGACCTTCATGGGTGGGTGGGTGGGTAAGGAGGAGGGTACCACTGGATCACTAGGTAGACATCAATTATTATTATGGCATGCTATCAGGCTTTTGGGGTTGGTTCCACTAGACCACCAGGAATCATTTTCAACACACTACAGCCCGCAATCGGGCATATGGGAGGGGGGTCCACTAGTCTACCAGGGATCTCTTTCTAGACACTACAGCCCACATAGGATTAATCATAATCTATCTACTGCCCACAATCGGGCATGGGATGAAATGTATTCTAACTACTGCCCATGATCAGGAATACGGGGAGGAAGGAGGGGTCCACTAGACAACCAGGCTTATCTATAGGCATACTACTGCCCATGATCAGGCATAGTTTTAATTATATTCTAGCCACTGCCCACGATCGGGCATATGGGGTGGGGGAGCACTGGACTTTCAGGGGGACTGGTTGCTTGTGGATGGTGTTCCCACTGGGTGGGGTGGCCACCCACAGCTGGCAGCTGTTGTGTTGTGCCTTGCAATACGGCCACCCGCCCGTGGGTGGCCAGCATTTGAGCCTGTATTTCATGGCTCAACTTTGAGCACCTGTGGGTGCGGAAGTGCGCCCGCACATCCTGGGCTGAATATCGATGTGCTGGTATATGCATGGGCACGCTCCCTGCATCTGCGCCGCATAGGATTACATTGTGCCCCAGTGCATCAGGATTTGCGCTGTGCCGGGCAGCCTTTTCAATATCCCACAGGGGCGCAATGTGGGGTTGTGCCAGCACAACTCTGTTGCGCCAGGCGCAATCCCTTTGAATATCCCGGCTGAGATAGCATTCCTTTTAGATATATCTACTAATTAAAAATATGAAATTCATTTTAAAACCAAAAAGGAACCATTGTTCCAAGGTAAATATTTTCACTAACTATTAAGGATTTAGAAACTTATTTTGTAACAATAACTAACTATCTAATTTGTACTGTTACTATTAAAAGCTTGCCTAAATAGCATTTGTTCCCCTACTTCACATATACTTAGTAGTTCAGGATTCTTAGCCCAGCAAGAAAAAGACATTTATAGTAAATGCCTATCAGGATTTGTAACACCATTTGACAGATACTCCCTTATAGAGAGAAATAGAGGAGATAAAAGCAAGAAAAGAAATATAGATTGAATTAAAATACAACCTAGAAAACTAGGCCTAGATATTCAAAGGAGATGTGCTGCACAAAGTGAAAATGCACTGCACATCTCAGAAAATGAGCAGAACTGCAATATTCAAAAGGAAGAGATGAGCCGTGCATCTCCGGATGAGCCATCATGCATCTATAATGTATGCATGTAGAGGAGGTGTTCCCATTAATGTGTCGTGCATGCCTATATTCAGACAAAATGTGCAGTGCATCTGCTGCACATCTCAGAGATGAGCTGCCCAAAGTTAAGCATGGAAAAAGCATGCATAAATGGCCAGCTACCCACAGGCAGGCTGCAGAACTGCAGTCAAGCCATCCAAATACAGCCCTTGGAGGTGCACCAGGACATGCTCCAGGCACCCACACACAACAGTAATGCTGGGATGGATAAACCCCAAGCTACAGTTGCCATGTCTCCACTGACACCATTCAGGGAGCAACCCCGTACACCGCTCCTGGACATAGACACCCAGCAGCTGCATGCCGGTGCTGTGGGATGCCCCCTGGACATGCCAGAAGTGTGAACAGCCTCAATGCAGCAAATGTACTGGGGGCCATGGCCTGCACCCATGCTGTCTACAGGGTGCAACCTGGTGATGGCTTGCACCCAGGGTGCCGTCTGGGGCAATTGTGCCCAGGTAGTCTGGTGGTTATGTGGCAGCCTGGCACAGGCCAGGGACTGACCTGTGGCACACACCCATGGCAGTACACCATAGGTGCACACAAGTGGGACCCATCCACTAGTGTACCTGGTCACCCTCGGCACAATGCTATTCCTTGCAGTCATCACCATGTTCAACTCATATGGAAGGGGGTGGGGCACTGCAAACAACTTTACACTGCATATGGCGCTCATGTATCACATGCATGTGGTATACCAAGAAGACTGTGTTACCCTGTGCCATCCCCTGTAGCATGTCCAGGTGGGCCCCTGTGGCCACTGTCTGAGTGGGCCCTCTGTACCCCTGTCCAACACTGTATGTGGCTATAGGGTGTAGCACTGTACCCAGGCCAATGCAGTCCACTCTCCCACACACAAACATTCCATCACACCTGCCTGCTAGGCTGCAGTTCCTCCTGTTCAACTTTGTGGAGTGGTGGGGCAGCCCTGCAAACCTGGAACTGAGCATGCCCGGGGTATGCAAATAGCCTGACTTCAATCCAGTAATGTGATGCAAATGTGGGAGATAGGTTTGGAATGTGCAGTCAGGACATTTGCATATCCTGTTTGAATAGTGCAGTTTTGCACACCACGCAAGTGGCTTTACATCGCGCATCTTCCCATGCTCTGCATATGTCTGATTAGCCTACGCTCTATGAACCTGGTTCACAGAGCATAGGCTAATCCTCAACTACAAAAAAACTACAAAAGAAAAATCAGTGGCTTTCTCTCATCGACAAAACCCCCTCAGGGACCTCACCCTTCATGTTCACAATCATCAAGGCTCTCTGATCGAGCAGGCAAACTCCTTCAAATATTTGGGCATCACCCTTGACTCATCCCTCGCCTACCATCCACCCATTCACAATCTGAGGACCACCATCAACACCAGAATTGGCCTACTGTACAGGCCCAAACACTGCCTATCCCCAGTTGCCCTCCATCTAGCTGTGCAATCCTCGATCCTCTCTGTTGTAGACCATGGGATCATGTTCTATGGGGCCGCAGACATCATCACCCTGTGCAGAACAAGGACTGCCCTAAACAAAGCCTGCTGCCTTGTAACAGGCTGTGACAGATGGACACATACGTGTGAGCTCTAGAGTCATACTAACTGGCTAAACTTTGAGGGCCGTCTAAAATATCACACTTGTCTACTGGCAAAGAAGATCCACAGCAAACTTTCCCCGCCAGGCCTCCACTCCCTTACCCAGCCCATTCATCAAGAAAGGGAATCCAAGAGCTTGTCCAAAGCTCCTCATCTGGTTCCCCACTGTAGGACCACTCTTGGCCAAAGAGCCTTCTATCACAGAGCCCCTCAATGGCTCAACGGCCTCTCTGTCTCCATCTCAGCCTTACCTACAATTGGTCCCTACAAAACCTGCCTCAGGGAGTTCCTCCTAAAGGGATCAGCCTGCAATTGTACCTAAACTCCCCAGCCTGTGCTCAATGGAAACTGGTTATGGCTTTGTATACAAGATCTTAGCTAATTTCACTGAGTGTTTCATGCATGCTTCTTGACTCTGGGTCTCACATCCTCTGAAGGTTATCTGACTCAGGGTCTTCTCTACCCTTTGATGTTTAGCTATGCTGCTAGTATACTGACTATTCTGTATTATATTTCCCACTGTATCACCTTGTTGTAAAAACTGTCTGTAACACTGTGTTGTAACAAATGTCTGTAAATAATGATATGGAGCCTTTGCAATGGAGTCTATGACTCAAAGGATTGTAATTCCGATTTCCATTAATAAATAAATAAAATGGCTCAGGTCACCTGCTGTGCCACGCATCACCCTGTGCTTGATCGAGCATCCTGAGGATATTCAGCCAGACATGTCTGAGTGCATCTCATGGCGCATCTTCTGAATATCTCATTATTTTGGGCTGGCACATCTCAGATGCACAGCACAGGCACTTGCATGAGTTTGTAGGGGACCTTTAAATACCTAGCCCCTAGTCGCTATTCAAACCTGGAGCTTTTAAACTTTCGCTCACCAAGTTGTTGTATATATAATCATTTAAACAGGGCCTGAAGCATCCAATTGTAAGTGGGTGGTATTTTGTCAGGGTTGAAATAAGCTGCCTTCAGAGGTTAAATTGTAACATCAAGCAAGATGCCATTATCACTGACTGGTCTTTTGTCAGCTAATAGTCTATGAATGTTACCAAATTTGTTTTCAAACTTATGACTTAGACCTCTCAACTGTAGGGCCAACCTTTCTACTCTGAGAATCTCTAAAAAGTTATTTTTCCATTCTGCAAATGAGCAAATTTTCTCCTCCAACCAGCTTTTCAGAATACAATTCCTGACTGCTACCCCAATGAGGAGAAGAGAGTGCTTTTGTTCATGGAACAGGCTCGATCTTCAGAGAAGTGACCCAAAACATAAGTTTCAATATTAATTTCTGAGTGTATAGTTGGTATAGTATGGAATTCACTATGAACCTTCTCACACAACTCCTGAGTGTGTCTGCACTCCCAGAAGATGTGTGTCAGTGAACCTTCAGCTTGATTACACGTATTACAATTGGGATTGTGAACTAGGCCCATCTTATGCATGAGTACAGGTGTAAAAAACAAATTATGAAGTGTCTTAAAGTGTACCAACCTTAAGTTTACTGCTGCAAAGGCTTTAGAGGGCAGTAACCATATATTTTCCCATTTCTAATTATGAGTACTTACCCCCAGCTTGCAGACAATCCTCTTGCAGGTTCAGGGATCATACATCTGCTGCATTCTAGGATTAAATTATGAATGGTTGAGACAGAAGAACAAATTTGCATACATCCCAAAAAGCAAACTGTATTGCTGTTAGGTATCTTGTCCACTTGAATTGTTGATGCTATTATATGTCAGAGTTTCATATAGTACTCTGAGTCAAAGTCTGCTCTTTCGTATTTCTGTTTGAATGCATAATCTGAGAGGAACATGTTTGCCCTAACTAAATCTTGAACCCTGATAATACCCCTTTGAGCCCAACCATTATTATACAACGCCTTAACATTATCCAAGAAATTCTTATTACCCCATAATGGCTCAAGTTTGGAATTTGATGTATCAAGGTTTAAACTGGATTTTACATACCATATAACTCTAATCAAGTCTGTTAATATCTTAGAACCTGTTATCTTCAGATACTTGGCAAAATCACAGAACTGGGAGATGTCCCGTGTGCTTTAGCAAGCTCCTTCTCTGTTTATACCCACTCCAGTTTATATCCGTTAGTGATGACTGACAAATTCCATTTTGTAATTTGGGAGATTCTTGCTGCCAAATAGTAATAAAACAAATCAAGGGCTTTCAATCCTCCATTATTTGTACCTCTAGTCAATTTATGGTAGGCTAGGTGAATTCTTTTGTATCCCCAGATAAACCTTGACAAATCAGAGTTAAGTTTTTCGGTCCAATTCTTAGTTATGTGACAAGGAATCATCATAACAATATATAGAATTCTGGGGAGAATATTCATTTTATTGCATCCAGTCTTACCTACATACCCAAGGGCAATTTATTCCATTTAGCTAGGGAGCCCGCAATTTTGTTCTTTATCTCAGCCAGATTAATTTTTACTGTTTTTGCAACATTTTTACAGATCTTAATGCCCAAGAAATCTATACTGTTCTTTGCCCATGTGAGCTCATATCTCGAGATGGCTTTCTTATTACATAGTCTATTTAGCGACATAAAATACGATTTGAATGCATTCAGTTTGTAACCTGAAGAAGTACCAAAGTTGTTTAGTATTTGCATGATCTGAATTAATGAGTGCTCTGGGTCAGATAGTGTGATTAAGAGGTCATCAGCATAAACTGAAGCCCTTGATTGTGGTGCCCGCATTTAACTTTCTTATGAGTGGGTCTATTGTTAGGTTAAAAAGTAGTGGGGACAGTGGACATCCCTGTCTAGTTCCTCTATGGAGTTGAAAATAAGATGATGTTATTCCATTTGTGACGACAGCTGAGGAGGAGTTGTTATATAGAATCTTGAACCATTTGACAAAACTGTCTGGAAATTTGTAGAGATCAAGTATTTCAAATATGTGTGACCAGAGAATTCTGTCAAAGGCCTTTTCTGCATTTAACACCAGCAACCCACATGGTGTATTAACCTTATTGGCATATTCTAAAATATGAAACAGTTTCCTGGTATTATCTGCCGAATGACGTCCTCTCATAAATCCTATTTGTTGTATGGTCATTAAGTAAGGTAGAACAACTTCCAATCTGTTCAAAAGGATTTGGGCCAAAATTGTTATGTCCGTGTTTATTAGGGAAATAGAATGGTAACTACCACATTACAGTGGGTCTTTACCCACTTTGTGAATTAGGGTGATAAGACCCCCTAGTTTGATTAGTAAATAAGGTCCCTTTATCCATTACTTCATTAAAAACATTTTTTTAGAATGGGTGCCAGCTTATTACAAAAGGTATGATAAAAGTTAGCAGAGCATCCATCTGGGCTTGGGGTTTTATTTTTCTTTAATGTTTTAATACCGGTTATGATCTAATTTTCTGTGATACTTGCTCCTAGCCTGTCTTGATCCTGTACTTTTACTTAGGTATATATAGGCCTTCACAGAATTGGTGTACTGTCAACCCAATATTTTCCTGTTCTACTCCATATACTTCAGTATAAAATTCATAAAATGTATCATTTATTTGCCTATGTCTTAAGAGGATATTATCTAAACTATGCTTTAATTGCTGTGATGTTGGTAGTTACAGAGTTTTGTTTTAATCATATTGTTAGTAGTTTTGCTGCTCTTGGTCCTGAGTCTAGATAATTAATTTTAGACTTTCTAATAGCAAAATCAGCCTCAGAACTGATCAATTCATTGTATTGTATTTTCAGATTTTACCAGGACCTCCATGTTTCATCTGCTGCACCTACATCCAACGTCTTCTGCAGATTTTATATCTGTCGCAGCAGTACCTGTAGTGCCTTAGACCTTTCCTTTTTCTTCCTAGCCAGTAAGCTTATAAGATCACCCCTTAAGCAACACTTCAGTGCATCCCAAATATTCATCCAAGAAGAGTCCCCATTGTTGTTTATGTTAATAAAGTCTTCTATTTTATTTGCAATTTCTGCCTCAGTATCTACCTTGTTTATGAGGAAGTCATTAACGCTCCGCCTTTTAGTGCTCTTGTCTGTTACTTGCTTAGAAAGGTTCATTACCACCAGTGAATGATCCAAAACCACAATTTGCTTCATCAGCATGTTAACCCTCTTAATGAAGTCTTTAGGAACCAAGATATAATCAAGCCTTGAACCTGACCTACGGCATTGGGACCAAAAGGTATGTTCTTTAACCCTTGGGTGGAGCAATCTCCAGATATCAATTAGTTTAATGTTGGACAGAAGAGCATGTAACTCTATCCATGCTTGCTTTATGCAGTCTGACAATAGATCTTTCTAAAGTGGGATCAATAATTGCGTTCAGGTCTCCACCTAAGATCATAGTTGTGTTATTGTATCTATTTAGCAATTTAAATACCTTTTCAAAAATGTTGTGATCTGGGGCTGTTGGGCTGCAGATATTGACAAAAGTGAATGTTTCTTCTCCTATTTTCCAATTTGAGATTAGAAAATGCCCATCAGTATCAGCTACTTGATGCTCAAGATGGAAAGCAACATTTCTTGCAAAAATGATCAGTATACCTGCCTTTTTTGTACTATTCCCTGCCCCATACACCTGCTCAACCCACTCCCTATGCATTAGATTGTAATGTTCTTCCATTAAGTGTGTCTCCTAAAGAAAAGCTATTGAGGCGCCAATTTTTCTAAGGTGACATCATGGAGTACATTTTAAGTTTATGATATAAGCCTCTGATGTTCCAAGTGAACAGCGTTAAGTCATTAGTTAGTGTAATTTGCTTGGTAATAAATAATCTATGATTCTCGTTTAACAGTCTCTATAACACAGGGAGTTAGCTAGGTGGACAAAAATACCGGCTTGTTTCTTAAAGCTAATAGAAACAATCATAGTATAATCTTGAAGTACAATAAAAGAGGTCCTATTATCTATCTTAGCAACATGATGAGCTCCAGTTTTCAGGTGGTGGAAAATACAGTAAAGAGAAGGAAAGTTTAAATAAGACAGAAACAGAGTGTAAGTCATTATGAATACCCCTCTAGAGCTCTTGTGTGTAGAATGCCCCCCCACTCACCCTTCAGACATTCCCTTCTAGACATTCCCGAATATAATCAAAACGCTAAGCTATTTAGCCCTAACAAATCCCTGGGGTCTAAGACCCAGCAAAGTAATATTCTATGATTTGAGGAAATTATCTGTAGTAATAAGAATAGTATTTTATAATAGGCTGACCATCCTGTAACAGGATAAGGCTGATTATTTTTAGTCAGCCACTTACCTTAAAACAGAATACATAGCCCTTCACAAACTATATTATTAAGTGTAGCATGCCCCTACCTAACATCAAAGAATAATATATGTATATCATGTGACTTTCGGCTGATTAATAGTCTTTTAAAACATTAGAAATGAGAATAATATAATCTGTTTATGAGTGATCACACTAGGCAGTCAATCCACCCCCTCTGAAAAAAAAACCCTGCAAATTGAGTAATAAAATAAAATAACACCAACCCTATACCATTAGTAATGTGAGCAGCATCATAGCCCCCTTAACATATTCCAACACTGTAAACCTAGATCTAGAAAATAAGTTACATATCCTAAGTAATAACACAAACAACTGTTGTATAACACTGATATTGTAAAGTTGTACGTACACATTTGTGAAGCTATTATCACCAGCCATCTCAGTCTGTAACCTGCACAAACTGAAAAGAAGAGCAAATTATATAAAACATTAAGATTACTATAATGTACAACGAGTGTACTGTTAATATTGTGGCAAGCCTGCTGGGTCATTAGTCATATGACAAAGGGGGTACATAGATTTATGTTCCAAAACCCCTCAACACCTGTTTTACAATGACTTAGATATAGGCTTTAAAGTCAATTTATATAGAGAAATACAGTTGCTCCCGCTGATGTCCAACATGATAGAATTCAGATAAAATATTGGTTTTGTAGGTAGCTCAATAAATTAAAAGTAATTAAGGCACATTACCACAATGTCTCTTTCACTTTCCATTAGGTGTAACAGATCCAGCCATGCCCTTCAACCTCCATGAAACTCCTAGTATTCCACCAAGGAACGTGCATGAGGGCATGCATGTCTAGAGCATGACCCACCCACCATGGAGAGAGGAAGAATGGAAGGCATAGAGGGAGTGTGAGCAGAACCGCTGAAATTCAAAAATGAGTAAATAAATCAAGATGGCCACAAATTAAAAATTTAGGAAGGACCTCTCATCTGTAAGAACAAGAGCAAGCCACACACAGACATTTATTTACATGCCAGAAGTATCCAGGGGCTTATGCTAGGGCCAAAGCAGTCACAGTGTGCTTGGGGCAACAGTTTCTGACTAAACAGAATCTCCCAATCCAGTCACACTACACATCTCAGCGCAGCAGTGTTTACACAATCAGCAAGCTAAATAGCCCAATATACCTCCTTTTACAAAGAGAAGGTCCCACTAACACAGACCTGAACTAAATAAAGAACCCTGATTTGGACTATTCGGTGGTCTCCTGAAGTATCAGGAAATCAATTTTCTGAGCAATTTGATAGCTTGGCATTAATCTGATCACCGCTGCTGACCAGAGACATATAGATAAGCTGGGACCATATTAGTGGTGTGTGAATGGGGGACCTGTGTCATATAAAACCATGTTAGCAGCACTACAACAAATACCTAGGCCCTAGCATACCCCACCAGGTGTCAAAGAGACATACAGCATAAGTCTCAACCTCCGTATGCCACTTGCCTCCCACCCAAAAAATAGAATTAATAGAAAAACTAGTCAACATATTTTCACACAAAATAGAGAGAAAAAAGGAAAAAAATGGCCATGACAAAAGGTTGCTGCCTCACTCCATCTCAACCCCCCCATTTGTGCTCCAAAACACTTAAGACATTTAATAGGATGCACTACTGCACTGTTTCAAGTTAACATTGGAAGTCAAAATCTGAAAAGAGTTTAGGAAAGTCTACTCTGAGCTCTTTCTAAGCAGCCTCCATAGTGTTATGTTCCTTTATTCCATTCTGTGCCCAAGTCCTGAGTCTAGTGGGGAAAAAACAAACCATATTTCAGACCAGCCTCTTGGAGTTTCTTCTTCATGGGGTAGAAAGCATCTCTTTTTTTTAATGGTTTCTGGCGGAAGGTCATTAAAAATGTTAATGTTACAGCCCTCAAAGAAGATTGTTGTTGTGTTTCTGAGAGCCCTTTGAATATGTACTTTTTGTTGGAAATTCAAAAGTTTAAGAATGAAAGAGCGAGGTTTCTCATTTCTTCCAGGTTTGGATTCTAGGGAATGATGTGCTCTCTCAAAAATGTATTTATAACTATCAGACCAGCAATGTTCAGAAAAAGTCTGTTTGAGAACTCTATTGGGTCTGACCCCTCAATGCCTTCCTTTAGCCCAAAAATCCTACGGTTGTTCTTTCTATTCCTGCTTTCCATTTCTTCTAGCTTCTCTTCCAATGCCTTAATTTTCCTGCTGTTTTGAACTCTCTCTGTCTGTTCTTTATTAGAAACATCATCAACATTACTTATTCTCACTTCTGAATCTGTTGTTCTCTTTTGAACCACTAGCTCAGTTTTAAAAGCTTTCATATCCTCTGCCATGTTACCTAGAGTCAGTTTCGTAACTGCAAATTCCTGCATCATTATTTCAAAGTGAGCTTCTGTGACGGGGAATTTGCTGCTTGTTTTTTGCTATCAGACTGAACCGTATCTGGCTCTCTAGGATCACAATCTGAACTAGGGAGAGGTCTTTTCATGTGGCTAATTTCTGGCATCCTGTCTATCAAATTTTCCTCACCTCTGCTAGCCATTGTTGTTGCTTTCATATTTTACTTAACATTTTGGCCAGTGATATTGTTCTCGGCAGTGTGGCAGAGTAATTCTCCTTTAAGAAGGAGAAAAGAGAAAGATTTAGTCCTACCAGGTTTTAGCCACAGGGTGTCACCAATGTATTCTGGAGCAGTATTTTTGTGGTAAAAGGTAGAGAATGAGCCAATCCTTGTTTTCTTTTATTTATACAGGCAGGAAGATGACTTTTCTCTGAACCGCGACACAGCACTGAAAGTACAAGGGAACCTGAATACAAGACAGCTTCTTATTATACCATCACACATGTAAGTGTACTGGCTGCATAAAATGCTGTCAGCTCTTTTAACCAAATTGCCTATTCATCTAGAAAAGTTGTTGTTCTGAGCTTAAAACATTATAAACATTATAAACTCAATCATTATAGAAAGACACCTCCATTTACATTTACAGGGATAGGCCGCAGTAGTGGAGCCAGCTCGTAGTGTCTGCACAGCTCGCTGACTTTCGATTGAATCCGAGGTCAAGCACATGTAGACAGCAACTGAAAAAAATTAATTCAAATAAAATAAACCATAAGTAGACATAGTATGGCTATAATGGTATCTCGGGGGTCTATTGACAAATATAAACCACCCATACATTTATCTGTGTCCCCAGAACTCCTCAGTGCCATTGCAGCTTTATTGTGTAGGCATGGGTATATTGTATTCCTTAAATTCAGTTGGGGTGATAGGTTCTGGAGAGGAATGCCAATCAGTTTTTTACTGAGGATCAATCCTTCTGAAAATATTCTTGAAGGAAGAGGAGTTCTCACTATCAGAATATATACTGTACCCTAGAGGTAGTGGTGACAGTACTTGTGGTTCTCTGCCTTACTCCTATGGCTCTGGGTCAGGTGACTCTAAGCAGGATAAACTTCAGACTCATTGTCAGTCTCAGAGTACTTGATAGCTCCTGCATTCTCCTCATTGCTACTGTTTTTAATCGGCCGAATGATTATAATCCTCCACACACACAAGGAGTTGTGCAACATCAGTTATTCTACAGTATATTCTGCTTCTGCCAGCACTCTACCTTACCTTCTCTAGGAGGCACTGCCACCCCTATTGTTTGGCTCTCTCCAGGTTATTGCCACTGCTTATAATAGACTCTTCTCAACAGTTACTGGTATGTTACTTTTCAACCGTACTGGTCACTTTATTTGCAAGTGAATGTTGCCCAGGATCCCATTCATTTCTACCCGTGTCTTTGTATTTTTATTCCTGTTAATTTGTTCACCATTAAGTACTTTACTTTGTACCTCACCATTGATGCTGTATTGTTGTAATATTGTATCCCCCCCCACCCCGGTCACACCTGGAAATAAGCCTTGGCTCAGTGTGCCTTTACTGTTTACCAATTTCAAATGAATAAAACAAATTAATTAATTAAAGGTATATATACAGTTTATTGTGCTGAGTGAAATTTAAATTGTACTAGCAAAATAGTACAGACTTTGCATTTCCACAGTTTTCATGTAATTGCATGAAAATCTTGGTCAGCAATGGTGCATTTTGTCCAAACTACACATTTTGAAAAATTATTTTTTTTTTAAATGAGTACTGTAGTTTATAATGTTTATGTGTGAAATATGTAAAAGTGTTCATTTTTGTCCAAATTGTTTTACAAGCAGGTACTAAAATTTGCATTTTGGAATTTTTTATGCACAAAATTCTTGTGTTTTTGTTCACTTTTTTTTATTTTAAATCAGGTGTTTAAAAAATGTGCAGTTTGGATTTGTTATGCACCAAGTATTCAAAAGTACATGTTTTCACCTAAAAAGATATTACTTGTAAAACTAGAACATTTTAAGAATGTCAATTAAAGGGATCACGTGATGAGCTAAGAGGAGAGAGGATGTCCTGAGTACCGCTCCCAGGCCCCTGCTGATTTACTTAAACTACAAAAGCTACTAAGGGCTTTCTTTGGACATTAAGAAAATCTATTTGGTTACTAAGGCATCTCTGCAAACTTCTATCTAGCCAATTGGTATAAATTGCAGCTATTTATCGCTGATTCTGTGACGTATACAGTAGGCCGGGCTGCATGTCCGAGATGGAGTGTGGAAATGCAGAGCCCTTGTCTGCTCATGTCCTGGTGGTGAAGCATCCGAAACCCCAATCACCCATACCGGAGGACCAGGAGGATCAAGTGGAACTTGATGGGGGAAACAAATCATACTCAGATGACATTTTGGAAATAAAACCAAATGTTATAAGGGCTAGTGGCAGATTTTTCCATGGTAAAATCAGCTCTAAATGCCCTGGCACAGAGGATGGGAGATGTGGAATCCAGGGTCTCTTCCAAAGAAAGAAAAACTTCGACACTCGACCAGGAGATGGTCACCCTGCACAAACAAATTAGAAAATTAGAAGATCGAATTGAGGAATCAGGAATCACACAGCAGGAGAAACAACCTAATAATGACTGGGCTCCCAGAGAGGATGGAGGGAACAGACTGTGTATCTTTCATACAGGAGCTTCTCTTCAAGCTGCTGGGCCCAACACCATTCAGGGATGCATACAATGTAGAACAGGCACATCACGCCCTTAGAGAGATCCCCTCCAGAAGCATGGCCCCACGTATTAATCATGATATTTTTGAACTATAAAGAAAAGGCCCATGTCCTCAGCAAAGCCAAGCAGATAAAAAAATTTGCAGTGGAATGGGACGTCTATTTGGCTGTTTCAAGACCAAACTCCATCGGTTCGGGATCTCCAGAAAGAATACCTAGAAATTAAGAAGAAACTGTACCTAGTTGGGATTAAGTTTAGAATGCAGTATCCGGCGACTCTCATGGTGAAGCTTCAATCTGGAGAGAAAAAAATATCTGACAGCACGAGACACCATGGACGGATTGCGGTTCGAGCTTCCATCACTATTTAAATCTCCGACCTGATTATGTACTGAGAATGTGAGTCCTAAGTGAAATTTGGAACTGGTGAAGTGAGAGATTGGAATATTCTATTTTTAATTTTTTTATTTTTGGTTGTTTAACCAGGAGTAGCACACTAAGCTGAAAGCTTTTTTGCAGGTGCGACCTGGATTCTGCTGGGACTGAAGTGTTTTCTGCAATTTACAATTTATTGAAAGGTTCAAATGTGTTTGTGATGTGTTCTCTAGTTGTGTTGTTTTAGCTAACCGGGGGATTGAGTTGGAGAAGAGGGAGGTAATAGGCTGAAAAATAAAAACCTGGTTGGGCCTGGTTAGGGTTTGGGGGGAGAGACCCTGCCGTCTTTCGGATGAGACATTAAACCGAGGTCCCATCTTCCTGGATTGGTGGTAGTTCAGGTGGATGCTAAAGATCCCATGGCACTTATCGAAAAGAGTAGGGGAATTTTTTATTAAGACTGAAAAGCAAACTAAATACACAAGATGTTACAGCACACCAAATCATAATACAACATTAAACAAGTAATATAAAAGGTAGTACAGCATCCAAATGAACAAAAATAAATATCAACATTTTTAAAGTACAAAAAAAAAGGAAGAAGAAATAACCAAAGCTAAACAAAACTCCTCTAAAACAAAAATATGAGAACATTATATATACAAAGGTATTACTACATACTAAATTTATAATACAAATAATAAACAGAAATATGTATTTCATCATACAGGCAATGGAAAAAATGAAAAACTCTGTCATTAGAGTCCTAAAACCCAAGTAGCAAATGCTGAAAGTCCTCCCCCCTTACTTAAAGAAGCCAGAATTTCTATGAGAGAACAAATACCAAAAATTGTACTGACAACATACAAAATAAAAAAACAAAGAAAAATAAGTATGCAGCATACTTTTGTCCCTTGTAAACCTAAAGGGAGAAAAAAATTGTGAAAATAAGATGAAAACATAAACACAACATTATCCCATACATAGTAAGCTGAAATACCCCCGTACATGCATACTATATGGCAGTATGTTTTCCAACTCAAAGCACCTCTTATAAAATTAACTGGTATCCACAACATACACTTCCATAATATATGGATTCTTCATGTTCCTATATATATATATTTTTTTTAATTAAACCATACTCAAAATCAAGAATACTCCTCACCAGAAAATAATTCATTTCTACCAGAAACTGCCACTTCTCATTAATTAAGACCAGAAGAAAATAACAGTGAAATTGCAAAGAAAAACACTCAGTACACATATATTACTAGTCATAAGCAAAAGTGGAATTATGCAATGACTGAAATGTATCTCAAAATATACCCTACCAACTCATAGCCAATCTATACTGTACCACCAAGACTGGAAGATTTATATGGCACTGACTTCCTTTCAGTATTTCTATGACTAAGAATTGTAGTAGTAATCATATGAAATAATTGCTCCTCAGTATATTCTAATTGTTGCAGTGTCAGCTCACACCGCACATGCCATATATAGAATTTAAAACACACCAAAATAACCAAAGTGTAACCCTATCACATTTAGTCCATTTGAATGGAAGAATACCCAAGTATAAAATCTCAGGGTTAAATCACAAAGGGTGATGTAGCCATTTACCCCGTAAAAATTCAAAAACCGTTTTACAAAAGGACACAGAAAGAACAAATGGTTCATGGATTCCACCACCTCAACACAAGTCTCCCTAGGGCAGTAACGATGTTCTACACTTTTATGTTTTAGGTTTCCTTTGACATTGAGTTTCCCATGTAGGGAAAGCCACATAACATCCCACATATAAACCAGTATACGGGTAGATGTCAACATTTTCCCAATCAATATTTTATCTGAAATAGGTTTAAAGTTAAAACAAGCTGTATCATGAAAAAAAGTAGATAGAAGATGTGCATATAGTGTTTTCTGGTCATGTTGTGAAAAGTGTTCTGGTACTAAACACCAAAGTTTTATTTTCCCAAAACATACCCTTAAAGTTTCTGGAATATTATACAAAGAACGCTGTTTTGGGATGCATGAATGAGGAAGCCAGAAGGGGAGTATCCCTGCCAAGGAATCCAAAACCCATGGGATCCAAATACCCTCAGATTTCAATAATAATGGTCTCAAGTTTACATTAGCAAAAACTGTAAAAAAAAAAAATGGGATTAATCATTTTAATACCCCCAATTTTTTTCTCTCTAAACAGTAAACACCATTTAATGGGATTCAGTCTACTACCCCAAATGCCTGAAAAAAAAAACAACCATATATCCGGGTCTTCAGCTTAGGTAGACTAAAACTGCAGCTAAATACAAAAAAATTGGGAGTAAGAAGGTCTTAATCATATATACCCTTTTTAATTTGGACAATCTCCACTTATTCCACAGTAAAATTTTCCCATATGCAATGTTCAATTTGGAGGACCAATTTAAGAAAGCCAAATCCCCGGTACCAAAAAGAAGTCCAAGAATTGTACAGGTCCCTGTCACAACAGGGATCCCAATTACCGTAGATTCTAAAAAACATTTTAATCCAAAGGGAAGGCATTTACTTTTCCTATAGTTAACTCTGGCTCCCGTGTATTCGGAAAATTCCCAAAGTATTTGTCCCACTAAACAGGTGGAAGGTAAATCCCCCACAAGAAAGCAGATATCATCTGCATATGCAATACTTTTAATTTCTTCTGAAGTACTAGAAAAAGAAACCCCCTGAATAGCAATATTATCATTAACGCAACGAATTAAGGGGTCCAGTATAAAAAGATAGAGAAGGGGACTCAGGGAACATCCCTGTCTAACTCCCCGGGTAACCATGCATGCCTTCCCCATCCATCCATTACAGTATGCTAAAGCTTTAGCATTAGAATAACAAGATTTTATCCAAAAAATAAAAGTACCTGGAATCCCATAACTAGCCAAACAGTCCCAAAGATATTCATGGTTTACCCTGTCAAAGGCCTTTCCTGATCTAAACTAAGAATGAAACCTCACCTCCAGTCTCCCCTGGGACAAAATTTCTCTTATTAAATTAACCCATCCGTTATACTCCGGTCAGGAATAGTACAAGTCTGAGAAGAATGTATCAGAGTAGATGCACAAAACAACAACCTGTTATTCAACAATTTGGTATACAATTTAAAATCAGTATTTAATAATGTGATGGGGTGCCAGTTTGAAAGGTCAGTCCTTAAAAACCACCAACCCATTACCCATTGAATCAGGCAAATTCCATGAAACCATCATATCCTGAAATAACTCTAGGATTTCAGGTAACAAAACTTGCAGAATCACACTGTACAATTCATATGGAATTCCATCTGTTCCAGGTACAGAATTCTTTTTAACCATTGCAAAAGTGGTCATTATTTCAGATTGAGTAAGTGGTGACACCAGTACCCGTTGATCGGATGATAAAACTTGTGATAAAATACATTTTTCCAACCAAACCTTATGACCATCCTGGGAGGATTCCTGATGACTAAATAAAGACTGCACATGCTCCTCTATGGCTGTCATAATTTCATACCTTTTGGAACAAAGACACCCCTTAGCATCCTGAATTAAAGACATCCGCTTTTGATATTGTAGTTGAGCACAGAATTGAAATGGATTCATAAAATCCTGTGAACCCTGAGTTCCAAATTTCCGTTCCTGTTCTAAAGATCTAAGTCTATTATATTGTAGATCATTCATTTTTCGTCTGGTTTCTGCTAATTCTGCAAGAATCATTTTATCTCCTTGGGAAGCTTGAAACACTAAATTCTGAAACTGTGTTTTGTAAATACAATATTGGTCCCTCTTAAATTTCCCATTTAATCTTCCTATGTGTTGAAAGTATCTTTTAATATCTAGCTTTGTATCCTCCCACCATTCCTGTGAAGTGTCATATAACATTTTAACCGATTTACGTGCTTCTAATAAGGAAATAAAACCATCCTTAACAGTTGGAAGAGACAACAGTTCCAAGTTCAACCTCCAATACCCAGGACCTTGTTGCATACCATCATAATTAGAGACCATCAGTTCTATGATGGCATGGTCAGATGGAGCAACAGGATAGGGCCTGGTATTTTTAATCTCCAAGAAAGGAGATATAAACCAGAAATTGATCCTAGTAGCTAGGTTACCTCTGAAATAGGTCTTATCTGGCCTGCCAAAAAACCACAAGCATCGACCAAACCAGTTTGTGAAATCAAAGCAGCCAGGCAATTGGTATCACAATATAATTTTTGGGTTTGAGGACCCCTGTCCTTTAAATACAACCCACAATTGAAATCTCCTCCCAAGAAAACATAATGAGATGTAAACAAATAAGGCTGTATAGTGTTAAAAGCTTAATTCTAGCTGTCTTTGTTTTGTAGGGCATATACATTAATAAACCAACAGTGCAATTTATTTAACGTGACATCTAATAACAAAGCACGGCCCGGGCTATGTCCACTACCTGTATGGATTGTAGGCCAAAGGGGAATTTAAAACAAATTCCAACCCCACAACAAAGATCCTCTCCATAGACCAATAAGTCACTCCCATTTCCATCCCACAGAGGCTCTATCCATCTCTTTGTCTGCTGTGTAATCGAGTGTCTTGAAAGAATACCACATCATAAAAAAGGAATCAATAAAGCATATACCAAAAGTTGTTTTCTATCTGACTGAATACTGTTAGTATTTAAAGAGGCCACAGTAATACTAAATAACATATCCATTATGTATAAAACAAAAACAAAACCCATTAAGTGTTTAACTAAAGGAGAACTAATTAATCTTGAAAAAAAATTGGAAAACATTAGGATTTCTTCCTGACCCATTTACGGAACCCATCCTAGATTTATTTTTTGAGGGATAGTTAAATCTTTCTGTACGTCAGTGTCTGATCCTCCATCCGCTTGAGAAGAGGAACCAAAACTGAGTCTGATTCTGTACCTACATCAGGTTCTTCAACCTGCAAGGTGGAAAAGGTGTTTTGCACTGGGAGATGGAAGACTTCTGAAACAGATGTTGCAGTTTTTCCAGAACTCCTTCTTCGATTATTAACTACAGTGAAGGCACCTTCTGGTGGAAGGGGAGGCATAGAACCTGCATCACAGATACCCTAGTACTAACAGTTCTGCCTCAGATGGAGGCATGTGAGAAACCAAACGAGAAGTGGATAAGGCCTCCGAAGGGGGATTAGGCCTTCAGGAGGTGCCTCTAGGTGGGGGAGGCCCATATTGTTTCAAAGTCAATTTTAATGCAATATTCAAATAAAAATCCTGAGTGGTATAATCCTTGTCTGCAGTATTATGGGCTGCCCAAGGACAATCCATAGAAGAATGCTGTTCCTCACAAAGACTACACTTGGGAGGATGATGACAGTCAGTCATAATATGCCTCACTTCCCCACATTGAGCACATTTCATTGTATCACAGGTTCGACTCAAACGTCTACTGGAACCGCATATATAACAATGGCGTGGCTGTCCAGGATGAAAAATGAAACCCTTGTCACGACTCAGGTAAAACAACTTGTAGATGTTGAAGTCCATCTCCGCTTGTGGTAAAAGTCACCTTATACCTCCACCCTCCATTCCAAAAACTTCAGAATCTAAAATTGGTTCCGATTCCCTTGTATTTGACAACGCTTTCTCCAGCCAGTATGAAATGTCCGTAATATTCACCCCTTCATTTCTGAATAAGACAGTGATCACTTTAAAAGTTTGTTTTGTTAAAGGTATAGCTTGAAAGTGGGTCCAAGCTGGGTTCATTTTAAACAGGGCATACTTCATCCAGAAACGATTCAGGATGTCAGGGGAACGAAAACTTATGTCATATGTAGATTCTCCCGGAGTATGAATCAAAGCATACACTTCCGAGGGAGAAAACCCCAGCATCTGCTTCAATAGGACTTTCCCCACATAAAAGCGGTCTGGCATCGTATCCGCTGGTCCTAAAAACCGCAGCCGAACTGCATTCCTGCATTTAGCTAAAGAAACAGGTTTTTGAAATAAACTAGAGAAAGTGGGAGCTGTCAGGGCTGGGGTTACTGACTCATTGTCAGGAGGTACTATAGGAATAGATCCCAGCGCTTCTTCCGACTGGAGGGAATCACTAGCCACAATAATGTTTTCCATAGGCCCCTGCTGTGCTGGAGACTGTATAGGGGAGAAGGAAATGGAATCTGCTTGTGAAATGGGCAAGTCCATCATAACCATCTCTGCATCTGTATTAGCAGATAAAGTGTGCCCTGAAACAGGGTCTAAGGCTAGCACATATGGTTTAGGAAACAGGACTGTATCAGGCCTGTGCATATTGTGTAGGAGGCCATCCACAGTTCCCCCCAGTACCCCCGTGACACTCCCCGAACCCGGAAGTGGAATATCGGGATCCGCAACCCACTAACCTGTTTCTGTTTGGATCCAACCAGCTCGTTCCAGTGCCCGTTCCGGAGACCATACCAAATCATGCTGTGAGTGATTTTACAATCCTGTGTCTTTGCCTGATGTAGTATCCTCTATTAGAGGGCCCGCTGCAAAAACTTTTGCTGTAGATGCCGTAGAAGGCGGTGGTGAACCTTGAATTGAACGTTTACTTTTTTTTTCTTCAGCATGCAGTTTAGCTGCTCTGTAATCAGCCTCAGCCTGTAATAAGAGGTCCTGTTTCACATGGACCACTGCGTCTATATCTTCATTGCCCTCCACAGGTATGGGCCTGCTCCGGGACTTCCTGTAACACCTAGTGTCACCATCGTAGAGGAGTGTAGCAAACTCCATTTTCGGTGGATCCTCCACCCATTGCTATCACAGCAAGCAGCGGGGCTGAGGTACGATATGCTGGCCACCCTGAGAGTGTGTATTCCAGCCATACCATGTTCCCCGCTGAGCCTTGCTAACTCACCAGCCACAGCATGTCCTCCTCCACTGTCCTCCTCCTCCGCCATCTTGGTCCCACCAGAAAATGGGTCCCCCCCTGCTCACAGGAAGCAGGAAGTAGGGGAATTTCCCCGGTGTCCTGGCCAAATTTCCCTCATTCACTAAAAATACCACCAACAGCTTAATCTGGTTCAAAGTCAGTTGTCGTTCATCTGTATCCCCTTCCCCCGGGTCGTGCCTGAAAATAGGCAGGATTTGTCTAGTGCACTTACCCGGTCAACAAAAACTAAATAAAAAAAAAAATGAAAAAAAATAAAATAAAAATTTGGAGTAGCCTCAGGTCGAGACTGGGGGCTTGGTAGGATAAGCCACTTGGGGCAAGATGCACCTGTATGCTGGTTAAAACACCCAAATTTTCCAGGGACATAAGTGGATAATATTTGCGGGATTTCTGGTGGCTTTATTGGGGGGTGGGAGATGGTGTGGACCCCATAAGCTTGGAGGGGTTAGTCTAGAGAAGGTGGCAGGGCCGAGGGGATTGGTTTGTCTTTGCCTCCACTCACAAGGGAAAGTGCTTACAATTGGGTCATGGCTACCCCCGAGTCAGATGTTTTTAGCTCTCCAGCAATTGCTTGAGAAGTCAGTGCACAGGCGTATGTTCTATTGAGAAGATTACTAACTTTTGCTCGCCAGCTTCTAGGGGGAGAGAACAGAGAGTCGTGACCTATACCCATCCGGACAGGGTGGATGGTAGGCACCCTCTTCATAGTAGATGGCTGCTTTCTCCTAGTAGACCAAATAACATTTCTGTAAACAGCACTTGGAGAGAGAGAGAGAGAGAGAGAGGAGGGAGAGGAAAATGGTTCCAATGTATGACTGATGGGGGGAGGGGACCTGGTTGCACCATATGTCCCCTTCTTAGTTCTCTCCTCTGACTAGGAGCACTTAAAGAGAGTGATGGAAGGTACAGGACTCTACCTCGACCTGATGTTTCCTTGCTCTGTCACCTGACCCGGATGACGAGGTAGCACACTAAACGAATACCCCATAGCAAGAACAGGGTACTTAAGGGGATCTTGGGAACCAAGTGGAGGGAAGGGGTGGCCTCCCGATGCACTCAAGAGATTAAACTAATGAGTACTGAATGGAGATAAATGTGTGGGGCACCCCCCAACAAAGGGCTCCACGAGCTTTACATTGGGATTGAGGGGCTGGGGGATACTCAAGGAAATGTTCATTCATGGATCGACATTTTCTAGGAGGGCAATCTATGGATCGGGGACCTGTGTGGGAGGGGGGATAGAGGGAACTGGGAAGAAAGAGAGTCCAAGGTTTCAAAAAGGGATGGATGCAGATCCTATGAGAGCGAAGGGTAGTGGTATGAACATACATAATGTTAAATGCTAAAATAATTTTTTTGAACGCCAAAGGCCTTAGGGGTAGAAGGAAAATATTGGTGGTTCTGAGACATATACAACAGATGGGGGCCCAACTTGCAGCATTACAGGAGACCCACTTATTGACAGAAGAGCTGGGCCTTCTTAAAAAATTGTGGGTGGGCCAAGTGTTAGAAGTGGGCAGTGTAACAGCCTCAGGGGTGTATCGATTCTTGTCGGGAAAGCATGTCCATATACAGTAACACAAGTGGTAGTAAGGGAGGACGGTAGAGGGATCTTTATCTCAGGCACTATCCTGGGCAAAGATCTTTCAATTGTCTCCATTTATGGCCCCACACCATCTAACTCTGACTTCTTTGCCTCACTAGAAGTGGACATAGCTATGCTATCAGCACACCCCCTTATTCTAGCAGGGGACTGGAACTTGTGTTTAAACAACTGGGAGTATAGGAAACCACCATCTAAAAAGCCACTAACTAGGGCCCAGATGGCCATGAGTAGATTTTTAGAGGCCACGGTGTTGGTGGACCCTTACCGGACCCATAACTCGGGAACCAACAATATGACCTTTTTCTTGGGGGCTCACAAAACCCACTCCAAGATTGAATTTTTCCTGGTCAATAAGGAAGCGCTAGTGAGAGTTAAAGAAATGACTACTCATAGTAGAATTTTATCTGACCACTCCCCAATCCAGCTGACATGGGAGATTGAATCTTGTCCACCTAGGCCATATAGATGGAGATTGGATGAATCTCTCCTGACAGACATTAAAATCCAGGGTAAGTTAGAAGATGCTCTTAAAGAGATCGTCCAGAGTCAACTACCTACATTTCAGGACAGAAAGTTAGCTTGGCCAACCTGTAAAGTTTTATATGCAGGAGTAGCCCAAAGATACACAGCGAGGAGAAATAGGCTGAGACGAGCTCGAGACGAGTTTATCCAAGGGGCTATAGACTCTCTTGCCTCCCATAGAAGGGTCATCTATAGATTTAGATGCCACGCTCAAAGATCTTAGAGAGAAGATGGCTGGCATTGTCTATGGCAAGGTGGATTACTGACTGGAAAAGATCCAAGCTAAATATTTAATACAAGGGGATGTACCTGGCCGCCTTCTAGCAGCTAGACTGAAAGAATGGGAGGCAGCACGATCTATTACTCTAATAAGGGTGGAAGGGGAAACCATAATTGACCCCCAAGAAATGGCTGATGCTTTTGCATCCTATTATAAAGGGATTTATCAAAGGGGAGTGACTAGTAACAAGGATGAAATACAGGCATTTCTCAATAACATACCTCTCCCTGTGCTAGACTCGGCACAGGCAAGGGAGCTGACAACCCCAATAAAAGACGGGGAAATTTTAGAAGCGGTTAAATCATTACCAAGTGGTAAAACACCCAGACCGGATGGTCTCACAGCCAAGTTTTACAAAACACATATCTCAACTATACTCCCACTGCTCAAAGATATGTTCACTGACATAATGCAGGAAGGAGTGCCCCATCCCTCACTTTACCAAGCATACATTACCCTTATCCCGAAACCAGACAAACCAAAAGAACTAACAGAAAGCTATAGACCCATAGCATTGATGAACCAAGATATCAAGATACTGACGAGGATCCTAGCTAATAGAATCTTGAAAGTTGCTCCAGCTTTAATTAGTCAGGAACAGGAAGGGTTTATGCCAGGCAGAGGGGCACATGATGCACTTAAGAAGCTCCACCATATCCTCAGCCGATCAACTGACTCTCAGTTACCCATGGTGTTAATCTCTTTGGATGCCGAGAAGGCCTTCAATAGGGTCTCCCATGCCTTTTTATTTGTCACCATGAAGAGGATGGGTTTCCCAGAGGGCCTTCTTAGGAGAATTAAAAACTTATACGCAGCCCCCTACAGCTAGGGTTTTATGTAATGGATACTTATCGCAAGAAATCAAGTTAGAAAACGGGACTAGACAAGGATGCCCCTATCACCTATTTTGTTTAACATTTACCTGGAACCCCTCCTGAAGGTGATTAGCATAGAGTCAATGATCCAGGGCATCAGTGTTGTGGGAGGAACTTAAATTTTCTGTTTTTGCGGATGACATACTTTTACATTTACAAGATCCAGCTGTGAGCTTTAGGCAGGCAATAGAAATCATTCGGCAGTACTCTAGAGTTTTGAACTACAAACTGAAGCTGAACAAAACACAAGTTCTCCCCCTTACCCCGCATACGTGTAAAGCAGATTTTGAACCACTCCAGATTCACTGGGCTCCAAAACTAATCAAATACTTGGGCATATGGATTACTGCAAATATAGAGGAAGGAGCGGAAGCAAATAAAGAAAAGCTGCTGTCAACAATCGGAGGAGACATACTTAGATAGAATAAACTCCCATTGAGTTTTACAGCTAGGTTATGATTGGTCAAAATGAACCTACTACCCAGATTATTGCACCCAATTCACCTAGCTCCATATATTATTCCCAACTCATGCTTTATTAAAATCAAGAAACTCCTATCTGAATTTCTATGGAACTCTAAGCCTCCTAGGAAAAAAACACACTATGCTACGACTCCCACATGACATGGGGGGGGTTTAAATGATCCTCAGCTATATTATGTGGCGGGGCAGTTGGGTTTAATGGGATGGTGGGGTGGACATTCAGAGGGAGATGAATATGTGCCAACTTGGCTCCAAATAGAGAGACAGATCTTAAAAGAAATAGGTGTTTACCCAGAGGTGTTACTTTTCTCTAACCCAGACGGCCTCCCTAAAAAAGGTAAGATGACTCCAATAGGTAAAATGGTAAAGGCCTGGTGGTCATTCTTAACCCCAGCACAGAGGAGGGAACAAATGAAAGCCTGGGATCAACCTGTGTTAGGTAATCCTAACCTTCATTTAGGGGGCAAATAATTACCAAACAATGGGCCAACCAATTGGTGGGCCTTAAACTTTCGGATTTTATAAAAGAAGATAGGGCAGTTCTCCCATCCAGGTGTGATGACATACACTTTTTTAAGAGGATTCCGCTTACTAATCTACTGGACAGGGTGATGAGAGGGATGGAGGCCCTCCCAGGAAACTTGTTCACCTGGGAAAAATTAATGGAGACAGACTTTATACTTAATCCTATCTCACAGGTCTATAGGGTGTTACTGGATTTTATGAGTCCATCCTCCCCGGTACAGACTCCATACTGGGACAAGATCATGGCTCCCCTAAGGCCTAACTGGAAAGATATATGGAAGAGCTGTGAATATATACCTATACCTAAATATAAGAACATGCAGTTCTTTATCTCTTCTAATATGTACTATACTCTGGCTAAGCTTTATGATAGACACCTCAGATAGACGTATGCTTTAGGTGTGGTAAGAAGCCAGGGGACATCCTACATGTGATGTGGGACTGTTCCAAAATACAGCCCCTATGGGTTACAATTAAACAGAAGATGGACCCAATTCTAGACTATTCTGAGTTTATACTATCCATGATCTGTATATTGGGTGACCTGATCCAAGTTACAGGGGTTACTACTAAATATCTTTCTTTAATATCAGCCTTGGTCAAATCCTTTGTTCTGAAGCATTGGAAAGATGAGCTTCCGTATACATATGGCCAGTGGTTGGGAGATCTTATGTGGGTGCTGGGAAGAATAAAGAGACAAATAATTGGGGAGGGTAAGAAAGGGCTATATAATAAAAGGTGGATGTCTTTGGAAGCAGTATATTCAATACAAATTGAAAGCGCTCGGAGCAGGGGTCTGTCTGTCAGGTTGAGACTAGCTGATGATTAATGCTTTGACTACCGGATTAACTCTATATCTAATCTCTTTGTTGGAGAAGGTATATATACTCTCAATTGTTTCTATGATAGGTTGACACCATTGTAACATAAAGATCTGCTGAACACCAAGTGGTGGGGGGACGTTCTCTTTTTACCAGGGGACACAGCTGCGTTCCTTCCCTCTACTTACTGGTAGTAAAGGAGATACTTTAAATAGGTTCACTTTGGGGGAGGCAAGTACCTGCCTTAATTTGTCAATTTCAGATTGATATCTGCCTACCCTGCATCATATGCTGATCATTGGATAGCAACTTTATATGTATGGGAATGTCCATTGCAGCTGAGTATGTACGTAGTTGTCGCTGTACATAGTAACCACAGCTAGTTTTGTGCTGTGGAACCAGGGCTACTCCCTGGTGTAAATCTGTGTCAGTCTATTCTCTTATTGTTAAAATTAATAAACATGGTTTAACAAAAAAAGAAAACAATGAAAAAAAACACAATGTCAAGAATGTCAATTAAACATTTTAAGAATACGGTAAATTACATGCAAAATAAACAAAATTATGCACATTTTACTAAAATTGAATGAAACAGAATTTTCTAATTTCTCTCAGCTATAATGTTCTCTTTCTCTTCTTTTTCTCCCTCTCCCTTCCTTTCTCTCCCTCCTCTCTCTCTCTCTCTCTCTCTCTCTCTTAGTTTAAGTATTTCTATTAACACTTTCATCTTCTTATATTTAACCATGCCAGTAACTCCTGACTGCACAGTTTTATCAATGGGGCTCTTTTTAATTTTTGTTTTTTAATGATATCTTGGAGAACACCTGTGAGTGGATGCTTATTTGTAGGTTCCACATCAGATATAAGAAAAAATTGAACAGGTACATAATGTGGATTATGTCACTGTAAACGTTAGGTATTCCTTTAGTTATATATGTATACGGATTGGAAACTTGTGCATAAGATAGAGATTTGTTTAGGGAAAAGCTAAAAATAATTCGATGTTGTCTTGTAATTTTTTCAAGTCTTTCTATTCTTTATGCACAGAAAAGTTGCATATTTAATATACATATGCAGGTGGATATGAAACTTGTGCATGGGGAAATATGTAAGATTTTTTGAATAGTAGAAAAGCTAAAAAAATAATTCTATTCTGTTGTATATTTTTCTTCCTTTCGTATGTACATAGAAAAACAAAAAACAAACAAAGTTGTATATTAATATACCTTGTGTATACTGAAGTGAATAGCAATGGCTATCTTTAGATTAGCTTTGATGCATACATGTGAAGTGTTTATTTTTGTTTTGTGTCTTGATGTCGACCTGATAGCTTAGTAATTTTTAGAGAAAAATAGTTTTTGGGTAAAATAATGATTTATACAAAGGGGTTTATTGTAAACTTTAAAATTAAGTGTTTGTATCCGGTGGACATCAATACACTACCACATGTAAACAGTGGTTTAGTTAAATGTATGTGTAAAATTAGAGTTTAAAGATTTTTCTTGGAACACTAAAAGAGATTTTTTTAAAGTAAGATAGCTTTTGCATATTTAAATCATAAATGAGATAACATGATGCATATAGAACAGTGAAATTATATCGTTTGTAATGATAAATTAGAAAAGGACATTGTTAACTTAAATGCTTTTGTTTATAGGAGGCTATGGGTATATTTAATTAGTTGTCAATTAGTAGCATGTGCACTTTGAGTATTTATAGATGTAAGGGGCCTTGAGACTGCACCCCATGGGGAAGCCATTCTGGTGAAGTGCAGGGGTTTAGTGGTGGCTGGCGCATTGGACTAGGGTAGGTACTGCTAGAATATTTTTGATAAAATCCATCTTATCTTGTTTGTATTGTTTTTGACTGTTAGAAGACAACAAGTATATTTTAATAACAGCATTTTATTGCAACTGTCTAATTGTGTAACAAAATAAAATATTGTTATATTTTTGCATATCCAAAGTGCTGTAGTGGATTTTTTTTTGCATGACCACCCAGTATTTGCTCACCGTAATTCTTATGGACACATAGCATTACATTACAAGGCATTACATTACAAGCAAGTACAAAATTGCATTGGTACAAAACAATACATTACAAGCTAGGTAGACAATAAATTGGTGTGAATTACAAGATTGAAATAGCATTTAGCTTAAGGTATAACATTTAGACACTGCTACGGCATTGGTGAGAAGGTGCCTGCGTCGGAGAGTTATGCATACTTGTGGGGAGGGGAGAAACAGCATGGAGAACAGGCACAGCTGTGGCATAGTGAAGTGTATGCCTGTGTAAGGGGTTAAGAACAGACTTAAGGATGGTTGGAGACAATGGGGCTAAGAGAGCAGCAGACAGGGAGGGCATGAGGGTAGGGACAGAGAGGAGAATGGGTGCCCAGTTCGGAGGGAAGGGGGTAGATGGGGGTGGGACAAAGTGCTGTGAAGGTAGGTGCCCCTAGGATTAGGTGGAACACCAAGTACTACTGCTTTACAGTGGTCCAAATGTAGGAAAGTTGTTTTGGTCATCATGAATGGCTAATGCAGTCACAGTTGTCATCTGTGGCAAGGTGCTGCCTGAGCTTACGCTAGAAAGCACCAATGGTTGTGGTATTGGAGATGGCTGAAGGAAGGGCATTGGTCCAGTGTGGTGCATGGTAGTAGAATGCACGTTGACATGTGCAGTGTGGCATCTAGGTTCACTGAAAATTTGGCTGTAGGTTCTTCTGGTCAGCCTGGCACTTACATGGCATGTGAGCAGATTCTGAACTCCTGGTGGTATAAGATTTAGTGTGATTTTGTTTGGCCACTAGACAGGTATGGTACTTAACTCTGCTCTTCAGCTGGAGCCACCCTGCCTATGAATAGAGCTCACAGGTGTGTGTAAGTCTTGCAGCACCTGTGAGGAGTCGGCAGGCCATGTTAAGGACCAGGGAGTTGTGATGGAGCACTGAGTTTGGTGCAGAACCATAAACCGCCAGGCCATAGTCAACAAGGGTAACAACTGAGCTGGTGATGGCCATGTTAAGTGCTTCACATGTGAGGCTGTGCTTGTGGCGGTGGAGTATCCCAATTCTGGAACTGATGGCCTTGGCTGTGTTTTCTATATGCTGTGCATAGGACAGGGCAGAGTCATGGGTGATACCCAGGTACTTAGAGTGCTGTACGAGGTCAATCGAGTCACCACTGTTATTCAGAATGGATAGTGGAAAGGTCCTGTGTTTGCTGTGGGTGCTGGAGTAGATCTGATTCATAATCTTAGTTTTTTTGTAGTTAAGGATTAGTCTGTGCTCCTTAAACCATGTTTCAGCAGCAATAAGTTCTAGTTGGAGGTCATTTTGAAGTAATTTGGGGTTGGGTTGCAGGTGGCAATGATGGCATCATCAGCAAACAATGGCATGTGACTGGTGCAAGATCCTGGAAGTTTATTTAAGAAGATACTGAAGAGGAGGGGCCCCAGTATTGATCCCTGGGGAACCCCGGAGTGGACAAGTTTGCTATCTGAGACAATGTCCCCAATCTTGACCCACTGTGAGTGATTGCTGAGATAGCTATTAAACCATAGAAGTGTATCAGGCGAGAGACCAGTGTTGGCTAGCTGTTCAAGGAGGAGTGTGTGGTGAACCTTATCAAAAGCTTTTGATAGGTCGATGAAGATAGCCCCCACTAGCTGCCCTTGATCCATGGCTTGGTGGATATAGCCTCTTCTTTCTTTACTCTCAGGAGAATTGCTTCCTCTCTAGGCCTTTGCTAAGGTTACTTTTTTCAAGCTAAGCAATTTATCAGACATGGCTGGGAAGTACTCTGTTTTAGCAGTTGTGCTGTAAATTATTTTCAACTGTCAGTCGTATCATTTGGGGAAGCTAATTTCATTCAGTACTAAAATGATGATAATAGATGTTTTGTTGACTTTGTACAGTGCCTAATCTTCACACTGGTAAATGCTAAATTCACTATCAGTTCATTCTATACATACTCAGAATAGGCGATCTGTTAAAGCAACAGCGACTGGGACCTCACAATCCCTGGATACAAGGTGTACTGGAAAGATAGACAGGGAGGGAAAGGGGGTAGGGTAACTCTCTACATGAGGGAAGGGATACTGTGGACCAGGGAGGAAGGGGAAGAAGGAAAGCCGGAAGTCTTACGGGTTCAGCTCCAAAACACCAAGGGAAGGAAGATTAGATTGGGGGTGGTGTACAGACTGCCCTCACAGAATGAGAACATGGACAGGGAATTTGAGGAGCAAATCCAAAAGATATCGTAAGTAGCAAGGGGAGCACTGTCATAGTGGGTGACTTCAAACTGCCTGGGGTTGACTAGAGCACCACAACTACCTCTAACACAAAAGAACAGATAATGCTGGAGGCTATACAGGACAGCTATCTAGTGCAGAGCGTGATGGAGCCCACCAGGGAGGGTACCATACTGGATCTTGTGTTACCTAACAAGGACCAGATCCAGGATGTTGTTGTGCAGGACCCTCTAGCAGGTGACGATCACCACACACTGCGGTTCTCCCTCCACATCAATAAGGAGGCAACCAGGACCAGGACAAGAGTGGTGGATTTTAGGAAAGCAGATTTTGTCAGGATGATCAGCATCCTGCTGGGGCATCTTGCTGCAGTCCACCTGGGGCTGGATGCAGAACAGAAGTTGTCCATCATAAGGAAGAGCCCAATGGAGGCAACTGACACATGTGCCAAGACCCAGAGCAAGCAGTCCAGGTCTAAAGAACCAAGCTGGCTCAGCAGCGAAGTAACAAAGAAGGTGAGGGAGAAGAGGTTGGCCTTCAACAGGTACAAAAAGACTGGAAGAGTGGAGGACAAGGGGAAGTACATGAAGAAATCCAGGGAGGTGAGTAGGGTGGTCAGGGCAGCTAAAGCAGCAAGCGAGCTAAGACTGGCTCAGTGAATTAAGGAAAAGGAAAAGGATTTCTTCAATTACATACGAGAAAAGAGGAGCTGTAAAGATGAGATTGTCCAGATCAAGAGGGAAGGGGGTTGGGCAGAAAATGGGGAAGATGAGGCAGATGTTCTCAATGAGTACTTCTGTTCTGTGTTTACTAATTAAAAGGATGGGCAAATATCACAGGGGAAAGGAGGGGCAGGCAAAGGGGAGCAGAGGTGATGGATGAGGTCATCCAGGCAGACAGAGTTCTAAAAGGACTGGAGAATGGCCCACATGGTGCCCCTTCAAAAGAGTGGTCCTAAGGATGAGCTGGGTAACTATAGACTGGTAAGCTTGACATCCATTGCGGGGAAGTTAATGAAGACCATTCTCAAGGAAAGATTGATAATCTTTCTGGAGGAAAATGGTTACCAGGATGAAAGGCAGCATGGGTTTGTCTCAGGTAGATCCAGGCTCGAAATATAGCCTTTCTGGATTTCTGTGGAAAGGCATTTCTAGCCCTGGAAGTGTACTTTTTCAGCCAGCATTTCCATATTGAAATGCATGCTACAATGTGCTGGCTTGGCCACTTGGCTACAGTGACAATAGTGAGCCTCTGTGGTGCGTGCGAGCACCATGTCTGAGTCATGGGAGGGCTGTTAAAAATAGTTCTAAAAACAGAAAGCGCATCATGCAGAGAAGCAGGAGGTCTACAATAAACATTGGGATGGCTGGTGGTCAGTGTGTAATGCGCAGGAGGGGGAGTGCTGAGGGGGGAGGGGGAGTGACTCAGACAGGGATGTGTGCGAGCACGTCATGCACAGAGGCAGGCGGGAAGGGGAAAGGAGGAGAGCCTGCAAGTGGGTTATTTGTTGTGCTAAATCAGAGGAAAGGTGAGTTGCCATGACATGGGTCAGTAACTGTGAAGCAGGACGTGGGAAGGTGGAGCGTAGATCATGGGCTGAAGAGAAGGCTGCTGAGGAAAAAAACATGCAAGTCGGACATGAGGAGGCATGCAAGACCAAAATACAAGTGGGTAATCATAAAGTTCAGTGCAGCTTTGTTTGGTTCTCTACATACCTCTCAACCTCTTGCCTCCTGAATCAGGGACAAAGCTTAAAAAAAATCAGGGACAAAGACCCAAAATCAGGGACACATCATAAGAATTGATACAATTTATTCAGAATGCTGATAAAATAAGAGGATTTGTGCTACAATGCATTTTCTGAAGAAGAAGAAGTCTGAATCTTTAATATTTTACATTATTTTGTGATTTTAATTCCCACTCTTCTGTCACAAAAACACAAATTTTACAAGGGACAGAGGAAAACGTTGAGGCAAAATCAGGGACATCCCTGAAAATCAGGGACAGTTAAGAGGTATGGTTCTCTGTACATAATCTGTAACTTTTTATACAACTATCTGTATGGATTTTGTTTTTTCAAAACTGTATGTAACTGTTCTGCCTTAAGTGCTTTGAGAAAAACTCGACTGCATTTCCTCTGGAACTGCTTATGTTGTACCTTTGTACATAAGCACTTGTGCTCCAAAGTTTTAAATAAAAAGTAAAGATAAATGTAAGTGAGGCAGAAGAATGGGACTTGGTAGAAGGTTTAGAGTCCAGAAAAGCCAGGAAAAAATACACAAAGAAAATGAAAAACATAGGCAGAGAGAAAAGCATAATAGGTAAAGAAACATAGAAACATAGGCTTTGATGGCAGATAAGGACCGCTTGGTCCACCTAGTCTGCCCATTTCCCTGCCTAGAGGATAAGCTGCAGATCCTATTTAACCAACAGCCTATGTCTTCCTACCCACCACAAAAATTGCCTTATGTCTGTCCCATGCATTCTTGAATTCTCCCACAGTTTTAGACCCCACAACCTCCTCAGGAAGGCTGTTCCATGTGTCTACCACCCTCTCTGTGAAAAAATACTTCATCACATTGCCCCTGAGCCGTCCCCCTCTATCTTCAAATTTTGTCCCCTAATTCTTGCACATCTCTTTTTCTGAAATATGCTACCCTCTTGGACTTTGTTGATTCCACTGAGGTACATAAACATTTCTATCATGTCCCCCCTCTCCCTCCTTTCCTCAAGGGTATACATATTAAGCTCCTTTAGTCTCTCCTCGTATGGCTTCTCTTGCAGACCCTGCACCATTTTAGTTGCCCTCCTCTGAACTGCCTTCATCCTGTCTATGTCCTAGAAGAGATGGGGTCTCCAGAACTGGACGCAGTACTCCAGATGGGGTCTCACTAACTGTCTGTACAGGGGATAACAACGTCCTGTTTTCTGCTGGTGATGCCTCTCCCTACACATCTCAGTATCCCCCCAGCCTCCCTACTACCTTCTCACATTGCTTGCCAACCTTAAGGTCATCTGATATGATTACCCCCAGGTCCCTTTCCATTTTTGTTGTTATTACTACCTCCCCTGCAATGTGTAATCTTCCCCTGGGTGTTTGTTTCCCAGGTGCATTATTTTGCACCTCTTTGCATTGAATCCAAGCTGCCATACTTCTGACCATTCCTCCAACCTTGCCAAGTCCCTTCTCATCCTTTCTACTCCTCCTCCTTGTATATCAACCCTGTTGCAGATCTTTGTGTCATCTGCAAAGAGGCATACTTTTCCTTCCAGTCCCGCTGTAATGTCACTTATAAAGACATTAAAAAGGACTGGACCCAGTACTGAACCCTGCGGTACCCCACTACTAACCCCTCTTTCTTCAGAGTGGACTCCATTTACAATTACTTTCTGTGTCCTGTTGTCCAGCCAATGTTTTACCCAGGCTACCACCCTGGGACCCACTCCCAGGCTGGTTAATTTGACTATTAATCTTTTGTATGGGACTGTGTCAAATGCCTTGCTAAAGTCTAGGTAGGCCATGTCCACAGCCTCTCCCTGGTCTACTACTTTGGTCACCCAGTCAAAGAAATCAATTAGATTCGTTTGACATGACCTTCCCGCTGTGAACCCATGCTGCCTTGGGTCCTGTGCCCCACTGGCCTCTAGAGATGCAGCAAATTTAAATTTCGCCGGCGCAGTGAACACTAAATGGGCACTTCACATTGCCACTCCACTTCGCGGAGTGGCCAGCATGAAATGCCCACCGCCTTATTATTATTACTCAGATTGTCATTCCGCTTCTTTAAGGCTAAGTAAGGTGGAGGATAACAATATTGACAGCTCCCCCCACACAGAGTCACTAGAATAAATGTGCGTCCCCAAAATGCTACTGTCGTCTTGTCTCCAGAAAATTCCCCAGTGCTGATGAAGTGAAATGAGAGAGTAACAAGAAATGCAAAGTCTCCCAAAATTAATGGCATACTCAGTCATCAGGGCAGTTGTCAGACAAAGTCACCAGAATTAATGTTCATCCCCAAAATGCTAATGTCTTGTGTCCAGAAAATTACGACTGCTGATGAAGTGAAATGAGAGTGTAACAAGACATGCAAAGTCTCCCATCTTAGAAATGCAATGAATTAAAATTCCACCAGTGAAGTGCCCATGAAGTGGGTACTTTGCGTTGTCACTCCACTACGCAGAGTGGCCAGCATGAAATGCCCACTTCGCCTTGTTATTGTGATTGTGACTTCTCATTGTCATTCTGCCTTAACCTGAAGTAAGGAGGAGTGACAACAATATTGGCAGCCCCTGGGCTCCCACACATCACATGGCTTACAGTACTGTAACTCACATGCTGTACAGGAACGCAAATGCCTACGGCTGTAGTTCCCCAATGACATTGACCTGTATCACAAAACTCCCCAATTTGAAAACTCATATCAATGAGTGCAGTGGTGAAGTCTGGAGAGGTACTACAAAACAGGCTTACACGATGCAAGTAACTAGTAAAAAAATTAATTTTATGATTCGTGATGTGTTCGGGAATCATGACTGCATTTTTGACTGTGAAATATTAATTTATTTTTCTTGGACTTGTAGCTGACGAGCGTATTGGAAACATGAATGCCTATAGCTGTACTTCCCTGATGACCTGGCTGTTCACAAAATTCACCAGCTTGAAAACTCCTATCAATGGATACAGTGGTGAAGCCTGGAGAGATACTACAAAACATTAATTTTGTGATTCGTGACGTGATCGTGAATTGTGTACACCACACCAGTATTCTGAAGGGAAGCCAAAGAAACAACTGTGACTTAAGTAACAGATGGAGATTGGGCCCTAAAAAGATGCAAATGCACAGACAGATTAAGATTGCACTGCGCACTAAAGAGATGCAGATACAAAGGCACAAAAACACAACCTAACCAGTGTTCTCCATCAGAAATCCAAATTTGGAAAAGAATACCTTTTGTCATTTGGGGGGGGGGGGGTTAGTGCATGGCAGTAACAGTCTACTACTACCAGTAAAGATACCACAAGCAGTACAAAAAATTCATGCAGATGCAGTGGATAGCAGGTTCACACTGCTGAAATTACTCTGTGGCACAATAAATGGTATCTGATTTAATGGCACACATGCATCGCACACACACTCACACATACACACACTACAAGTAATGCTCAGCAAATTGAAAACCTTTAGTAATACAACCAAATGTTTTAAACAAACTGAAATTATACACTGCTACACCCCAACAATCAGCAAAAAAAAGTCAAGAATTACTGAAAGTATTACTGTGTGTACATTAACAGTTATACAAGAAAAATGTAACCAAAACAGAAAGACTGCCTTTTTCTCCCAGTTAATCTACGTACACCACATATACACCCCTCCCCCAAAGCACACTTCACAGTAGACAGACTGACTGTTCTAAATTAACATTAAAAATCCACACAAACAATAAACACTCGATGATATGAGCACAGGAGGGTTTCCTACAATCGATGTACTAAATTTTGAGCAAAAAAATGGCTCAAAATGCTTTTAACAGCTTTTAGAGGATTTGAATGGCAGAGCTCTAGGAGAAACTGTCTCCATCTTCCACTACACACACTACACAGAACTGAGGCTGTGCAGAACAATCTAGAGCCCATGTGACCTGCAATCCCATGAGCACTGCAAATTCGCTTTGGAACTCAATAACAAGGCAAAGTGATGCGAAGTACATTGATTTCAGTGTTACTTCGCCTTAAAATTGGGGAAGAAGTGGTTTGGGGAAGGCGGAGTAATGCAAAGTCATTGTTTTCAATGGACTTTGCGCTCCCCATTATGGTGCGAAGTACTCTGCTTCACATTGCGGAGCACTTCGCGGATTCCGCTTTACTCCGCGTATCACTTCGTGGAGCGAATTTAGCCCACTTCGCCCACCACTACTAGTCTCTAGGTACTCAACAATTCTTTTCTTCAGATGTGATTCCATCACTTTCCCTACCACAGAGGTCAAACTGACTGATCTGTAGTTTCCTGCCTCTGTCTTGATCCCATTTTTGTGAAGGGGAATCACATCTGCCTTCCTCCAGTCCTCAGGTACCACACCATCCTCCCATGATTTGTTAAAAAGGGTAGTCAGTGTCACTAGCTCTCTGCTTAATTATTTTAGAATTCTGGGGTGAATTCCATATGGCCCCATTGCTTTGTCCACCTTCAGTTTTAGGAGTTCATTCAAAACCCTTTCTTCTATGAAAGGACTGGGATCGACCCCCCCTCTCTAGAGTGCTTCTGTTAATTGGATTAGGCACCTCCCCACCTCCTCTTTTGTGAATACTGAACAGAAGTATTCATTCAGTATCCCTGCTTTTTCACTGTCCCTCTCTGCCCACCCACCGTCCATTCTGTTCCGACTCACTATCCCTCTCTTTGTCTTTCTATGCTCCCTGATGTACCTATAAAAGGTTTTATCCCCCTTCTTAACCGAGTTGGCTATCTTTTCCTCAGTTTGGGCCTTTGCTATTCTGACTACCCTCCCTGCTTCCTTCTACCTTAACTAGTACAGTTCTCTGTCCTGCTCCTTCTGTGTTTCCTTATATGTCCTAAATGCTATCTTTTTCTTTCTAACCTTCACCGCCACCTCTTTTGAGAACCATAGTGACTTTTTCTTTCATTTTGATTTGTTTATTTGCTTCACACAAAGGCTTGTTGCCTCTGTAATGGCAGTTTTGATATTTCCCCATTGTTGCTCCACCCCTCCTTCTAGCCTGTTTGCTAGTGCTTTTCTAAGGCACTCTTTCATCTTGCCAAAGTCAGCCCTCCTGAAGTCCAGAACCCTCACTTTTGTATGGCTTGACTCTGTAGCTGAGTTTATCGTGAACCACACTGTTTGGTGGTCACTTGTTCCCAAATGGCTACCCACTTCTAGATCTGAGATCATCTCACTGTCCCCATTTGAGAGTATGAGGTCTAAGATTGCTCCCTCAAGAGTAGGTTACAAAACTAGCTGTCTGAGGCATGCCACCTGACAGGCATCGAGAATGGCCCTGCTTTTGGATGTAGGTGCAGCAAAGGTGCTCCAGTTAACATCTGGCATATTAAGGTCCCCCACCAACAGTATCTCCCCTTTCTCTGCCATCCTAAGTATGCTTTCTATCATATCCTTGCCCATTCCCTCCCCACTGACATGGGAGTCTGTATATAACCCCTGTGCGGATTGTGGTGCCATTTCCAGTCTCTAAGGTGACCCACAGTGCCTCCACTCCTCCCTGTTTACTCTTTTGTTCAGTTGCTTTTGTCCCTTCCCTTACATAGAGACTATTCCACCCCCTCTTCTCCACTCCCTGTCTCTCCTGTAGGTTGTGTACCCTGGTGTGTTAACATCCCAGTCATGGTTCTCTGTGTACCATGTTTCTGTGACTGCTACAATATCCAGGCATCCCTCTTCCATCAAGACCACCAGTTCAGGGAGCTTGTTGCCCAGATTATGGGCATTGGTACTCATTACCCTCCATTTCTTGATGGCCTTACCCCTTTTTGCCCCATCCCTGTCCTTATTGCGTTTGTCACTTTCTCCATTTACCCCTGCACTTCTCCCTATCGACATCTCTATGTTGGTGTCTACCTCACTTAGTACCCTGATTTTTGGGGAGGGCTAGGATTTCCCTGCTCCTCTCCAGTGCCTCCCCCCTTGGCTAGTTTAAATGCTTGCCAATGAAGCATTTAAACCTATCACTTAGGATCCTAGTTCCCCTCCTGGACAGATGCAGACCATCATGCCAGTATAGGCCTGCATCCCTCCAGGTGGACCCCCAGTCCCCAATGAAGCCAAATCCCTGAGCTCTGCACCAGTTTTCAACCACCAATTGAATTCCATGGTGTGGAGCACCCTAGCCTCACCCGTGCCATAGACAGGCAGCACCTCAGAGAAGGTTACCGTGTGTGATATTTGTCTAAGACCCCTCCCCATCTCCACAAACACTTCTTGCACTGCTCTGATCCCTTTCTTAGCCAGGTCATTTGTCCCTAGGTGGACAATGACATCCAGCTCCCTCCCCTGTGCAGCTGCTCCTGTGATCCTGAGGATTTGCTCCCTGTCCCTCCAAGCCTTGGTGCCAGGCAGGCACCTTACCTCCCTCTCCCCTTCCTCCCCCAGTTCTACCTTCCTAACAATGGTGTTCCCCACCAGGAGTTTTTTTCTTCCCCTGTGGGGTCCCATGCCACCCTTCTGTGGGTCTCCTTTGTGGAGTTCCCAGCATCCTCCTTGATCTCCACTGTGGGTGCCTCCATAGAGGAACCACATTTTTCCAGAATGGCATAGAAATTGTGAAGAGGTACAACTGGAGGGATGCGCCTCTGTTCCACCACCCTCACCCTCCCTGAGCCCACTGTGGTCCAACCCCTCCTCTTTCTTGGCAATCTTTGAGGCAATGACAGTGACCCTGGTGGTCTCTGGGTGGGAGAGGAGGTCCCACAAATCCTGGCCAACTCAGCCTGGAGATAAGCCACCTCCTCCCTCAGCCCAGAGAGGTGCCTGCAGATGGGACAACACCGCATCCTCCAGAACATCTCCCGGAAGACTTCTGCTCCACAGCCACTGCACTGTACCACTCCCATCATGTCTTATTTCTGGCCCCCCAAACTGTTGTTTGGTATATTTACTTTTTCCTTTGTTCATTTCTTTTTTTTTCCTCTCCCTACGTACTTACTGCCTCTGTGCCCTTTTAGCTCCTGATCTTCCTGTTCTGAGACAAGAAGTTCCTATATTTCTCAGTTGTCTCCTTACTTGCTCAGAGTCAGACCTCCAGAAGCTAGGGGGGACGGAGAGCTACTCTTGCCCTTCTAGGATGGTGAGTCTTTGGTGGTTCTGTGATCACTCACTTCCTGCTCCCAAATAGGAAGTTCCTGTTGTCAGTCAAATCCTGTGCCTATCAAAGTAGAACTGCCTTTGGGCAGAGGGCAATATAGTCCCGGTAGAGAAGTATAGTTATACCAGCAGCTCCTTTCTCCTGGTTTGGAGGGACAGGGAGTGAAAATAAAAATGAAAGAAAACAGTAAGTGAAAAAGAACAAAAGGCAGCATGTAATAAGAATGAGTTAGACAAGACAAGGAATAAATGTACAAGTGAGAAAGGAAAAATAAAGTAGTAAGGATACACAAAAGCAGTGTTCAAACACATTTTATTTCACATTGTTTTAGTTATAAATCATTTATGTTAGGCACCATTTTGCAGACATATGGGTTTGGCTCAATAGCATGTAAAACACATTTTCATGTGGAAATGTGGCAGTGCTCCAGGAAATGTAAAGTGTCAGGCTCTCATTTCCAGGGGTAATGTAGCAGCCTAACCATTATTTCTAGACCTGAATCCTGTCAGACATACCTAATTAACTTTTTTCATTGGGTCACAAGGGCAGTTGATGGGGGTCATGCTGTGGATGTCCTGTACCTGGACTTCAGTAAAGCCTTCGACTCAGTGCCCCACAGGAGGTTGTTGGGCAAGCTGAGGAGCCTGGGGTCAGGGGCAAGCTAGTGGGTTGTGTTACGAGCTGGCTGCAGAACAGACAGCAGAGGGTTATTGTGAGGAGGGGAAGCTCCAAATCAAGGCCCTTGACCAGTGGGGTTCCACAGGGCTAGGTGCTGGGCCCCATTTTAATTAACATCTTTATCGGGGACATAGCTGATGGGATTGAGAGTGAAATCTGCCTATCTGCTGATGACACGAAGATAAATGTGACAATGGACAGTGAGGAAGGGAGGCAAGAACTCAGGGAGGATCTGGCAAAACTTGAGCAATGGTCAGGGGAATGGCAGTTGGGGTTTAATGGTAAGAAGTGCAAGGTCATGCACCTTAGAACCAGAAGCCCCAAGACCACCTGCTGGCTGGCGGGAGTACAGGTGTCTGTTTCTGAGAAAGAGAAAGACCTAGGGGTAATAGTCAACAAGAATATGAAGCTATCAGCACAGTGCCAGAGGGCAGCAGGTAGGGCCAATCAAATGCTGAGGTGCATAGCCAGGGAAATCACCTCCAGGAAGGAAGAGATCATCCTGCCACTATACAGATCACTGGTAAGACCACACTTGGAGTACAGTGTGCAGTTCTGGTGCCCATACCACAAAAAGGACATTAGATTACTAGAGGGGGTACAGCGTAGGGCAACCAAGATTATCCAGGGGCTGGGGGATTTACCCTATGAGGAGAGATTGAGGGAGCTTAAAATGTATTCCCTGGAGGATAGAAAGGAGAGGGAGGACATGATAGAGGCCTTTAAATTCCTAAAAGGCATAAACAGGGCTAAGACGGTGGGATTATTCTGCTTAAAGGGAGGGAGAGTATATATCCATATTTCTTTTATCTATTTTTAGTTTGTTTTGAAAAGTGCTCTTTCTTGTTCATTTTGACTCTGCATTGGCATTTTGTTTTAGATTTGAAATAACTGAAGTAGTGAGTCTTTAAATACAGTTAAAGAGCTAGTGCACTGCCTAAAACTAATATTAGTTTATAAAAGTAGTCAACAATTATCTTTTATATCTGTCATACATTTTCTTTTCTTTTTGGTTAATTAGAAGATTGTCTACATGATGTTAGTAGGTGTGATGTGTCGGACAGCACTCAGCCTGGCAGCTGACATATCTAGCTCTGTTTCCCTCAGTTTATCATCAGCATTGTGAGCTCACTGACTGTGACATCACTGCTGATTAGGAACAGCAATTCAGAGGCTGCCATCAGACACCTGTGATGTCAATGTCAGTGAGATCAGAATACTGATGATGTAGTGTGTGTGGGGGGGAGGGATAGCGATAGATACAGTATATCAGCTTCCAGGATAAGAGCTGTTCCACACATCCAGCACAATATTATCACATAGCAGTCTTTCTAATGAGCAAAAGGAAAAAAACAATACTTCAGAAATAAAAAGTTACAACTGACTGCTTAAAATGTATATTATTTTCCTGTCTGTCTGTTTGTGCTCCACTAGTGCTTTAATGCCTGGTTTTCATCCATTCACAAAGCAATGGGGCCTGATGGAATTCACTGCAGAATTCTAAAAGAATTAAGGGGAGAACTAGTGACAGCACTGACTACCCTTTTTAACAAATTATGGGAGGATGGTGTGGTACCTGAGGACTGGAGGAAGGCAGATGTGATTCCCCTTCACAAAAGTGGGAGCAAGGCAGAGGCAGGAAACTACAGACCAGTCAGTTTGACCTCTGTGGTTGGGAAAGTGATGGAATCACTTCTGAAGGAAAGAACTGTTGAGTACCTAGAGGAAAGTGGGGCACAGGACACAAAGCAGCATGGGTTCACAGCGGGAAGTTCATGTCAGACGAGTCTAATTGATTTCTTTGACTGGGTGACCAAAGTAGTAGACCAGGGAGGGGCTATGGACATAGCCTACCTAGACTTTAGCAAGGCATTTGATACAATCCCACACAAAAGGTTAATAATCAAATTAACCAGCCTGGGAGTGGGTCCCATGGTGGTAGCCTGGGTAAAACATTGGCTGGACAACAGGACACAGAAGGTAATTGTAAATGGAGTTGTATGGCCCTCACCCCAGCCTTTTTGCAAATGACAGGTGGTATGCTGTTGAAGCTGACAGCAGTACCTGGTGGGGACTGGGTTCAGGGAGGACTAGGTTACTCGGCACAGGGGGCCTAGGTCTGGCTACTCTGCACAGGGGCACCCAAGTAAATCCGAACACAGGAAGCAATAACTGTAATGTCCAATACCAGGAATGGGATTCTGGAGTGTGGCTTTTATTCACATCCAAACTGAACAAACAAAACATAGACTGACCCCCATGGGGCTACATTCCTGGTAATGCAGATAAGAGTACAGAACACTTCTTCACTATTTCAGCCCTCAGGCTCTGAACCCACCAGACACAAAGCCCAGACTTGCACGCAGCTTTGGGTACACAGCCCGACTTGTACACTACTTGGGTTTTTTCCCCTGGCCCGGCTCCCACGTCAGCCACTTACATAGATACATAGACAGTGTCGGCAGATAAGGGCCTATGGCAGTCTGCCCATTTGAGCTTGTAAGTTCAGTTTATGTTTTCCTAGAAGTCTGTTGCCCCTTACCCCTGACCTCCAGAATTCCTTTATGTCTATCCCATGCATTCTTAAATCCCGTGATTGTTTCAGCCCCCACCACTTCCTCTGGCAGGGTGTTCCACTTGTCCACCACCCGTTCTGTGAAGAAATTCTTCCTCATGTTTCCTCTGAATCGTCCTCCCTCCAACTTCATCCCATGCCCTCTAGTCCTGGAACATCTTTTTCGCTTAAAAATAGTGTATTCCTGCACCCTGTTCCTCCCTGTGAGATACTTGTATGTCTCTATCATATCCCCTCTATCCCTCCTCTCCTCCAGGGAGTACATGTTCAGTTCCTTCAACCTGTCTTCATAGGACTTGTGATGCAATCCATGCACCATCTTTGTTGCCCTCCTCCAAACCTTCTGTACCCTGTCTATATCCTTACGTAGGTATGGTCTCCAGAACTGTACACTGTACTCCAGGTGGGACCTCATTAGTGTCTTGTATAGCGGAATTATGACCTCCCTTTTTCTGCTGGTGATGCCCCTGCCTATACATCCCAGCATCCTATTTGCTTTACCTGCTGCCTTGTCACACTGTTTCCCTACCTTGAGGTCATCAGAGATGATAACCCCAAGATCCCTTTCCTGCTTGGTGCATGCTATATCCTCACCCCCAACTGATATATTGTGCCAGGGTTTTTGTGCTCCATATGCATTATCTTGCACTTCTTTGCATTGAATTTTAACTGCCAAACCCCTGACCATTCTTCAAGTTTCTGCAGGTCCCTTCTCATTCTGTCTACACCCTCTGGTGTGTCTACTCTGTTACAGAGCTTTGTGTCATCAGCGAACAGTGAAATTCTGCCTTCTAGGTTCTGTGTAATGTCACTGATGAAGATGTTGAATAGAACCAGTCCCAGCACTGATCCCTGTGGTACCCCACTGGTCACGCTTCCCTCTGTGGAGTGACAGCCATTTACCACCACCCTCTGTGTCCTGCCACCCAGCCAGTTACCTACCCACCACACTACTGTCCTGCCCACACCCATATTCCCCAGTTTGTGTAATAGTCTTCTATGTGGCACAGTGTCAAAGGCCTTGCTGAAGTCCAGATAGGCCATGTCCACTGCCCTCCCTGATCCACCTCCCTAGTCACCCAGTCAAAAATTCAATGAGGTTGGTCTGACATGACCTCCCCTGGTGAAACCATGCTGCCTTGGGTCCTGTAGTCCATTGACAACCAGATGTTCCACCAATCTCTCCTTCAGTAGTGCTTCCATGATCTTCCCCACTACCGAGGTGAGGCTGACTGGTCTGTAGTTCCCTGCTTCCTCTTTGTTCCCGCTTTTGTATAAGGGGACTACATCTGCTGTCCTCCAGTCTTTGGGTACCTCCCCTGTTTCCAGTTGATGGCGGTCCATATGGCAGTGAACCAATTTTCTGTTGGTGGCTCCCCACACCACCTTAGAGCCTTTGACTCCTTAAAGGAAATTTTCCTTCCAATCCCACATCTGGGTACTTCCCTCATCACTGGCCAAGTGCATGAGGCAAAGTAGAAATCCACAGATCAAATCCATAGAGGTGGACCTGGTTACTAAAGATGGGGGGTCACCCACCTCCAGCTCCCACAATCCATACCCGGCCATTTCTCTGGACACTAAACAACTCTTTTTGAAAGCTTGGCAATGTAGATTACAGGGTAGATGTATAGCACATCTCCTCTACATGTCTTGACTTTCCCCTTGTGCTGTACTTGAACATACTTTTACTTTTGGCTAAGCCTATTCCTCTAGGCCTCCCACTAATTCAGTAGTCCAATCCCCACTTTAACACAGTTCAGGTGAAACATGGGCCCTTTGAAAAGAGCAGAACTCACCCTTTGGTTGCAGGTGCCCCACAGGTGAATCTTGACATCTTCTTGTGCCACAAACACTTGGGAAAAAATAAGGCAGCTTCTTCTCTAGCAGTAGCCAGGGGGTTGCCCCTGGAATAGCAGGCAAACCTTCCACCCCCATCCCCTCAGGGATGGAGCACAGAGACCCGAATCAGCGGTCTCCACCACTTAAAGAACAGCTTACTGTGTCCCTCTTTAGGCAGAAACACACACCTTTCCCTAAAAGTAGCTCTATTTCAGAGCTGAGGCTCCAAGAGCCTGTGCACAGAACTGCTGTGCTCCTCTCTTCTTCACTGCTCACAAAACTCTCTCCTCTCCTATTCAAAAACTCCCAAAATTCTAACCTAACTCCCTTCTGCAGATTCCAATGTGGCTCATGCAGCTGCAATAGTTCTATGGTGATGTCATCCCTCAGTCTCAGCTGATACTGAGAACAGAGTGAGACAGTGTGAAATCCATTTAACTGGAGTTTCACAAGCTGCCTTCCCTGCCTACCACTAGGTCTTACTGGGATTCTAGTAACCTCAGATAACAGGGGGGTTACAGAGTCCACTCTGAAGAAAGAGGAGTTACTAGTGGGGTACTGCAGGGTTCAGTACTGGGTCCAGTCCTTTTTAATGTCTTTATAAGTGACATTGCAGAGAGACTGGAAGGAAAAGTATGCCTCTTTGCAGATGATACAAAGATCTGCAACAGGGATGATACACAAGGAGGTGTGGAAAGGATGAGAAGGGATTTGGCAAGGTTGGAGGAATGGTCAGAAGTATAGCAGCTTGAATTCAATGCAAAGAAGTGCAAAATAATGCACCTGTGAGACAAAAACCCAGGGGAAGATTACACAATGGGGGGGAGGTAGTAACAATAACAAAAATGGAAAGGGTATTCATATCAGATGACCTTAAGGTTAACAAGCAATGTGAGAAGGCAGTAGGGAGGGCTGGGGGGATACTGGGATATGTAGGGAGAGGCATCACCAGCAGAAAACAGGAAGTTGTTATCCCTCTGTACAGACAGTTGATAAGACCCCATCTGGAGTACAGTGTCCTGTTCTAGAGACCCCATCTCCACAAGGACATAGACAGGATGGAGGCAGTCCAGAGGAGCGCAATTAAAATAGTGCAGAGTCTGCAAGAGAAGCCATATGAGTACAGACTAAAGGAGCTTAATATGTATACCCTTGAGGAAAAGAGGGAGAGGGAGGACATGATAGAAACTTTTAAGTACCTCAGTGGAATCAACAAAGTCCAAGAGGGTAGCATCTTTCAGAAAAAGAGAAGTGCTAGAACAAGAGGACACAATTTGAAGATGGGGGGGACGGCTCACAGGCAATGTAAGGAAGTATTTTTTCACAGAGGACACATGGAACAGCCTTCCTGAGGAGGTTGTGGGGTCTAAAACTGTGGGAGAATTCAAGAATGCATGGGACAGACATAAGGCAATTTTTGTGGTGGGTCAGAAGAAATATCCTGTTGGTTAACTAGGATCTGTGGCTTATCCTATCGTAGGGAAATGGGCAGACTGGGTGGGCCAAGTGGTCCTCCATCAAAGTTTATGTTTCTATGTTTCCATGTTTCTATGTTCTCAGTTGTTTGTGAACTCTCATAGTTAAATATTATTTTTTTGTGTTACTAAGGCATACTAACATGCAACGGATACTACTCCCTCACCTCATGGGAAAATGGGCGTTCACAAATACCTGAGTATAATAATGAAAGCCAGCGAAGAGCCATATTTAAAGAATTTCTTTAATTGTTTCAAATAAAAAAAATGCTAAAGCTGTGCCAAAATTGGGAAAAAGGGTTATCCTACAAGATAGTAAAAAAGGGAGCAATCTAAAATAGAATGGAAATGTATAAGTCTCAGTGCCGACTTGATGCACATATAATCCTTTCAGTCCTGATGTTCTTCTGATTCCAAATACATCTACTTCAACATGCACCACTGATTTAAATTGAAATGAAACAAAATTCCAAGATACAGATGATGACTGGAAATCTTAGACATGCAGACTATGATCTGCATCTGCACTCATTTGCCTCTCTCACAGCACTTTACAGCAATAGCAAAATGTGTAATTGCACATCTCTAAGACATTGCCATTAATGAGACTACTGCATCATTTTTAAATTGAGTTGAAATGAAGACCTGGGCTTCATGTAATGATGCCTCATCTTAGTCACTTAGAATATGGTCTTCAGTATATACTGTACTCAGCTAACCAAACTGTAGTGTATGGGAGAGCAGAATTTTTAATGGATTCAATGAATTTCTAGTGTTGTTGTTCCATTGTTGTGATGTCAAACTGCTGTTGTACCATCTTGAATACATCACTATTTTATTTATTTATTTATTTATTAGGGTACAACAACATGGAATGCCCTCGTGCTCATCGTGCTGATTGGTTGTATGTCTTTCTTTTTTTTTTGTAGATATTGTTTATTGAACTTTTTCCAGGTACAGCATGGGCCTTCAATCTGAAAGAATACATAACTCAGGTTTAACACACTGGGCTGGCTACAAGCAGAGGCAATGGCCCAATGAACAGCAATACATTGAAACAGTATTCCCTCTATGGTACAGAATGGGGGAGACTGTATTTGGTACTGACAGATGATAACTTCACAAGCTGTCATTTGGCCATTACATATTCAGTGTCAATGTCAGTGACTCAGAAGGTTGCACACTTACCTCTGAGGCTGAGAGATCAGAAAGCTGTGGGTTCTATCCCCACACCAGGCACTTGGGTTAATATCCCAGTACTGACACTGTAGTGCAGCATGAGGGGGGGTGCTGCACTCCTGAGGTACCATCTTTCAGATGAGATGTTAAACCGAGGTCTCATCTCCCTGTTCTGGTGGTAGTTCAGGTGGATGTTAAAGATCCCATGGCACTTCTCGAAAAGAGTAGGGTAATTTTTATTGAACAACACAATAATACAAAAAACAAATGTCATCATAAATATAGAAAATAGAAATGAAAATCAAAAAGGAACATACATAAGTATTACAGCATACGGTAATCCCAACCTCCATCAACTCGTTTTTCTTCACTAAAAAACAAAGAGCCAGAAGGGGGGAAAGGCATAAACCAGTATTACATCATACAGGGTTATAAATAAAAGAAGGGACAACAAACAAATAAAATATTACAATATACAGCTAAGAACAGAAATATGGAGTAGACAAAAAAAAACTACCTATAGCATTAAAGAATCAAAATTGAGGAAAATGACACCAATATTGTTGATAAATGGCAGTAGTCAAGTCCAGGAATTCTTTTTCAGTATAGCTTTTCAAATCTTCTGAAATCAAGGAACATAATACTGATTGTGGAATGTAAGTTTTCTGTATAGAATATTGACATCTACTTTGCCAAATCCAGTATTTCAGATATGCAAATAATACCAATACACTACTGGGGTATAAAAGGCTCCATTGATTTGTCAGAAGTCCTAATACAAATATGTTGTAGTTTAGAAATTGAAAGGGTAGACAAATCCAAATCTGTTTAATAAAATCCCAGAGTCCCACTACATAGGGACACTCAAAAAATAAATGTGGAATAGTTTCTAAAAGATGTTCACAACCAGGTCTAGGACAAATACATTCCTTCAACTCTTTATGTTTTAAATTATTTTTCACATTCAGTTTATCATGTGCACTAAGCCAAATTACATCTCTAGTTTTATGAAGTAATCGAGAATCATCTATCATTTTACAGATATTTTGTTTCTCTGTTAAAGATCTGTCTTGGAAAGGTTCTATTTTAAAGTGGAAATCCATAACAGAATAATAAAATTGCCAATGGGACAGATTAAAAAGATGTTGTTTAGGGACTGACCAGATTTTTAATTTATCTAAACCATATCTGATATGCAAAGGGAAAGAAAAAGTCTTAAGATTTTTTGATAATCCTGTTGCATCACCCCAACCAGAAAAAAACACATTTAAGGTATGACAAAGCCATTGACAGCAAGGCTGTGAATTATGAGATAAAACAGGAACAACATTGGTGTAGAAAAAATTAGTAAATAAAAATACTAAAGGGTTAGGAATCACTAGACCACCCTCCTTTTTTGTACAGTAAGTAATTCCACATTTAACCATATTTAATCAAGATCCCCATAGGGCTGAGGAAAAACAACTAAAGACCTTGCATTCCAGGGATTTTGGAATAGGAAAAAGTTAACTAATGTATAAAAAAAACTAAAGAAGGTAGGACTTAATCATGTAAATGCATTTGCTTTTATGGATTTTCCATGAGTTCCAGAGCCGTACTGTATGTTCAGCCAATTCAAGTTTTAAAGACCAATTATAGAAGGAGATATCTCCTGGTCCAAAAAAAAACCCCAAAAAATATTTGAGGAGAGTAAACAATAGGAAGTTCTCCAAAGCAGGTTAGGAAACTATTTAAAGGGGCAATTGATAAACCAAAACGTTTGTTCAAATTGAGTTATGCTCCAAAACTTTTAGTAAGGATTTGTAAAAATTGTAAAACATATAAAGCAGAACTTTGAGTAGATACTGTTACTACTAAGTTGTCTGCATATGTGCAGGCTTTAATAGGAGGGAGTTGATAATGCTGAATACCTATAATCAGAGGATCCGAATATATTGTGTGCAGTACTGGGTCCAGAGTTAGGATGTATAAAAGCGGACTTAATGGACATCCTTGGCGTATGCCTCTCAAAATCTTGTGAGCGGTCCCAAAATGCCCATGAAGTAAAGGGCAAACTAAAACAAAAGCAAAATATTTTTGTAAAATAGATACAAAAAAGTGAGGAACGCCGTATTCCAATAAACAAGTCCATAAGAAATCATGGGCTACTTTATCAAATGCTTGTGCCTGATCTAAACCTAACACAAATTTAGCTATTCTGACCATAGATTTATGCTTGCTGCAATATAAATTTTGTTTTATTGTGTAATTTTGTTTAGAAAGATAAAAACTTTAGTGCTTTGACATAAAACTTTTACCTACTGCTTGGAGCCCTGCACAGGAAGCAGGAAGAGTGAGCCTGTAGTTCTCACCATAGCACTGAGAACTACAGACTCAGATTTAAGCACTTATTTTTAAAACTTGTTATATTCTTTGCACTTCTGGGGCATTTCCTAGCTCTTTTAAGGCTAAGAAGCTACTTTGGGGCTAAATTTGATCGTTTTGTAAATGCTACGATTCTGTGACCCTACAGACCAGCTTCCAGGTCACCTGACTATTTAAAACAGCCCCGCTACGAGCAGGGCAGTGTGCATTTGCACATAAAGATGCATGCAAAGACACACACGTCTGTGCATGTTTGGCATGTTCAGCGTGGTAGCGTGGAAAGGAGGATTCACATACTTAGTAAGTTTGGAAACTAATTTAGCTTCATATTGCATTGAATTTAATTACATTTGAATTGTTTACCATGGCTGATTTTATTAAAACTGAAACAGGGGAAATTGGTATCAAATGTCCAATTTGCAACATGTATTTGTTTACATCTGATTTATTAAATAAACAACTGAGTTATAAATGCATCAAACGTATTATTAATGAAGAACTTCAACAAGAAATTGAAACATTTGGTGTGAGACTACAATGCCTAGAAGCAAGTCAAAAGAATATGGTACACAGATTTCAAACAAGTAGTGAAGTCCAAATAGAACCATTGACTAAGAAAAGTGGAAATATTGATAATTTAATAAATAATGATTTAATTAATTTTCAAATAAACGACTGTAGTCTAAATTTAGAACCATTGATACAAAAGCTAAATACTAATCCACCAGTTGAAAAATTACACATTAATAAAAAAAGATGAAGAGAAAATGATTTAAGTAACCTTGATTGTGATTGGGTTACTGTAAATAATACTAGGGCAGCAAAAAAAGGAAGAAGGGCAAAAGCTTTTGAACTACCCCTGTCAAACCAATATTCAATCTTCAGTACTTCTGAAGATAAAGAGAATGACATAAATCCTTTGATTATTGATAATCTACCCAATGAAACTATGGAATACCAACATTCTGATAATTCAGACAACTTAATGAATCATAGACCTAAAATGAAGCACCCAATCTAACAATTTTAGAAAGGGAAATAACACCGCAGCCTCTTTTTGTTTTGGGGATTCTATGGTTAAGTTCCTTGATAGACAGATTTGCAATCCTGATGAAGAGTTTAGAACTGTATCATCCTTTAGAGGTGCAAAAATAGGGGATATCACCTCAATACTGGATAACATACTAGCAAAGTCACACAAGCCCATGGTTATAATCCATGCTGATGCTAATAACATATTAAGAGAACCAATCAACAAAATTAAATGAGATTTTGTCTCAATGACAAACACATTAATGGACCTAAACTGTAGTATTTCTTTTTCTCAAATTCTACCAATACCCAAAGCTTCTGAATATAATCTAAACATAATCAAATTGATAAATAACTTGCTGAGAAAATGGTGCTTGAAACAGGAATTGGGATGCATAACGCATTGGGAAAACTTTATCTATAGGGATGAACTCTTTTCAAATGATGGACTACACCCTAGGAGGAGAGGGAATGCCCTAATAGGTAAACAAATACTATCTCACATACAAAAATCTTTAAACTAAGTTATGGGGGGAGACTCCAACATTTCTGGATTCTCTTAATACTAAAACCACCCAAGGAGATAAGAAATTAGATAATATAACAAACTGTACTACCAAGGATCATGAAACAACAACATTAGAAAATACTAAAATGAATATATTACTCTTAAACTCAAGAAGTCTCTTGAATAAAATAGATGAACTATCTGATTTCCTACATACAAATAAAATTGATATATGTGGAGTAACAGAAACATGGTTTAAGGATGATGACTGGGCTACTGAAATACCATGCTATCTAAAATATGAAAAAAATTGCACTAATACTAGAGGAGGTGGAATAGCTTTATATATTAATAATAAATTGAAAAGCTATCTAATAAATAATCTAAATAAGGATACTTCAAGGGAATTAATATGGATTAAGATAAATCTTACACCAGAACATACTATTATAGTGGGACTTGGATATAGATCTCCAAATTTAAATACAGAGGAAAATCATATGTTTATAACCAATATAGAAGACAATCTACAGGATCAAAATTATTTACTTATGGGAGATTTCAACTTCCCAAATATTGATTGGTACAATTTAAAATGTAGCACATCAATAGGTTGTGCATTTTTAGATCTAATAACCATAAATAATTTAAATCAACTGGTAAAATTACCTACAAGAGGAAATAACATATTAGATCTGATTTTTCAAACACAGAAAACTCTGAGGCAAATGTTACTATTAAACATCCACTTGCAAATAGTGACCATAATATGATACATACAATAATGAATTTTAATTTATTCGACTGAAACTTTGGGCTGCAAAGTTGTAAAAGATTTCAAAAACTCTAATTATAAAAAAATTAAACAATATCTTATGGAATGTAATTGGGCTTCTGAACTTATTGACAATAACATTAATACAGTTTATAATAAATTTATGTAAAAAATTAATACAAGTATTAAATTATGGGTCCCCGTTAGAAGGAAATACATAAAAAATCGAAGAGCCCCCTTGTGGTGGAATCACAAAATAAAGAAAATCTTGGCAAAAAAAAATGTTTATATAAGAAATTCAGGAAAAATAATACTAGCTCTAGTTGGGATAGATACAAACAAATATCAAATAAAATTAAGAATATGATTATAAAACAAAAAAAGAACCTTGAAGAAAAACTTGCAAACACTGTTAAAGATAATAAAAAATCATTTTACAATTATATTGGTTCATTAAAAAAAAATCCTTCTATAGGACCCTTACAGTCATCAAATCAGATAATGACCAGTGAAACAGAAATTGCAAATAGACTGAATAATTATTTCATAAACATTTTTAAACCAAACAATCCAGAGTCTGTAGGTGATAAAATTAAAAAAAATTCCTTTTCCCCTATAAGTAAGGATGAGGTGTTAGACGCTATAGATACTTCAAAAAATAATGGAACTCCTGGACCAGATGGTATTCCTCCGTTGTTCATTATTAATTTAAAGGAACTATTGGTTGGACTATTAACATTAATATTTAACTTATCAATGAATACAGGGCATACGGCTTCAATATGGAACAGAGCTATAGTTATACCAATCCACAAAGGTGGTAGTAAAACTCAAGAGCAAAATTACAGGCGCATTAGTTTAACTGATGTAATATGTAAACTGATTGAAAGAATATTAAAGAGAATAGAATCTCTAAATATGTAGTTGATAATAATATCATTGATGTCTCTCAACATGGTTTTGTTAAGAACAGATTGTGTCAAACTAATCTTCTGTATTTTTTAGAGCCAGTTAGCGATGCATTGGATAAAGGATTATCAGTGGATATAATATTTTTAGATTTTTCTAAGACATGTGACTCAGTGTCACACCAAATACTAATATCAGAACTAGAGAAATTGAAAATTGACCTGATAGTAATTAGATGGATACATGCTTGGTTGTCAGATAGATCTCAGCAGGTATCAGTCAAGGGCTATCTATTAAAATAGGGTCCTGTTACTAGTGGTATTCCTCAGGGCTCAGTATTGGGTCCAACCTTTTTCAATATTCTCATTTCATCTATGTGCCCATTAAACGACTCCTGTTGGTTGGTCAAATTTGCTGATGACTGTAAAATAGGAAACATCATAAATGATCAAACTTATGCGGTTGAAATGCAAAATAATCTAAATCATTTAGTTGAATGGTCTACAAAAAAGGTACTACTGTTTAATGAAACAAAGTGTAAGGTAATGCACTTGGGCAAATATAACCCATGTTTCACATATACTATTAATAATACTGCTTTACAAATAACCCAGCAAGAAAAAGATTCAGGAGTAATTCTTTCAAATGACTTTACATATAATATACATACAATAACAGCTGTTAAAAAAGGCAATAAAAAATTAAATTGTATATTAAGAAACATTAAAAGTAGAGATAAAAAAGTTATGTTGCCATTATATACTGGTCTTGTTAGACCGCATTTAGAATACTGTTCCTCTGTTACGGCTCCATGCTTAATTAAAAATAAGAAATTAATTGAAAACATCCAAAGAAAAACAACAAAGAAAATAACTACTATTCAAAATTTGGATTATGAAACCAGACTAAAAGAAATAGGGCTTTATTCAATGGATTATAGGAGACTTCGAGGTGACCTATGCTTAACATATAAAGCATTTCAGAATGAAATAATACTAGAAACTATATGATTACAAAGGAAAAAGACTGCTATAAATACCAGATCTCATATACTAAAACTTAAAGGCACAAATAACAACACGGTTAAAAGAAATAACTGGTATACTCAAAGGGTGGTAAACTCATGGAATAAGCTCCCAACTAACGTGGTACTTAGTAAATCAATTGCTACATTTAAAACTAACTAAGACAATTACATGGGTTATTAAAATATAGTTTCCACCCATGACAGGGTGGCGAGTTCACAAAAGGTAGAAATATCTACTGAACCTGTATAAATCTATGAACCTATGAACAAAAGCAGGCACATTACAGGTGTAACAATGATCAATCAGGTCCCGTAATATAAGCAAAGTGTCCAAAATTTTGCGTCCTGGTACAGAACAAGTTTCCAAAGGGTGAATAACATCTCTGAGTGCATTAGTTAATCTATTATTTAAGATTTTAGTGAAGATCTTTAAATCTACGTTTAGTAGTGTAAGTGGTCTCCAATTATCTAGGTTCAACTTATTACCCTTTTTGTAGAGAAAAAAGAGGGTACCAATATTTAATTGTTCTGGAATTGTATGTGCCTATAGTAAATCATTATAGACTTGGACCAGCTCTTTAGGGCAGTACAACCAAAGCCATTTATAAACTTAGAAGGCAGCACATCACATCCAGGAGCCGTATTCAAAGACAGAGAAGAAATAGCAGCTTGCAATTCCAGTTCAGAGATAGGCTGTACTAAAAGCTTTTATTGTACTTGTGAGATTTGGGGTAAATATAATGATTTAAGCCATTCTTTAATAGTAATGGACATTGTAAAAGTAGTTCTGAATTTTTGTATAATATAGCAGTCTATTTCAGACAAAAGAGCTGACCTGGTGTGGATATAAGACCCATCTGGCAATTCAAGTCTGTCAATATGTTGTTTCTGCCTGAAGTTACAATTAGACAACGTATTGTTGGATATTGTAATGTTGTGTATTGTGTATATTTTGTATTTATTTGAGTAATGTCATGTTATATGTTTAGATGTAACTTAGTGAAATACAAATAGGACTGTCTTGAGAACAAGATTGTATAATCCTAATTATTAGAATTTCCTGTATAAAAATAAAGTTTTCATCATCATTCATCATCAATTTTCATAAGGATTAATCAAACAGAATTTTCCTCGGGTTCCAAATTTTTGTTCTTGTTCTAGTGATTGAAATCTGTTATATTGAAGTTTAGTGAGCTAATTTTTAATAACCCTAATATGTTGAGATATATGGCACAAAGGAGGCTCTTAATTCTGAAGGGTTTGTAATTGACGCTATAGATCCTGGTATCTCCTGTGTCTATTGGAATGGTAAAACCTAGAATTGGTCTTTAAATGTGCAATGAAATCATGCTTAGAATCTAACCACCAACAAACAGCATCATCATACAGGCATAAAACTGATTTTCTGGCATCTAGTAGATCAAGCACAGGAAATTGGAGAGTTTTATAAAATAAAGCAGTATTTAATCTCCAGGGCCATTTTCCATAAGAGGTCTCAGCTACGTTGGACAAAGAGATACTAGAAACATAGAAACATAGAAGTTGACGGCAGATAAGGACCGCAAGGCCCATCCAGTCTGCCCATTTCTTTTTCTACCTTATAAATGTGCCATCGGCCTTTGCTCTGTCAGTGGCCTATCTATTCATAGTCATTTGTATTGCTCCCTTATGCCTATCCCATGCCTGTTTGAAGCCCTGCACTGTATTCATAGCCACCACTTCTTGTGGTAAGCCATTCCATGCATCCACCACCATTTCTGTGAAAAAGAATTTCCTCACATTCCCCCTTAATCGGCCCCCCTCTAATATCATGCTGTGCCCTCTTGTCCTGCTATTTTTCTTATATTTAAACATGTTAGACTCTTTCACCTTGTTAATGCCCTTAAGGTGTTTGAATGCCTTGATCATATCACCTCTCTCCCTCCTTTGCTCAAGGGTATACATATTGAGCTCTGTTACTCTGTCCTCATATGTCTTCTGATGCAGTCCCTGCATCATTTTGGTTGCCCTTCTCTGGACTGCCTCAATTTGGCTAATGTCCTTGTGAAGGTGTGGCCTCCAATACTGCATGCAGTACTCCAGGTGGGGCCTAACCAGTGTCTTATAAAGAGGGATTATTACCTCCCTCTGATGACTTGTGATACCCCTACTAATACACCCTAACACCCCCTAGCCTTACCTACTGCTTTAGAGGTCTGCTTGGATGATTTCAGGTCATCAGTGATGATGATGCCCAAGTCTCTTTCTTCCTTTGTGACTGCTAGCAACTCCCCTCCCAGCCTATAGGTGCCTTCAGGGTTTCTCTTCCCTATGTGCATGATTTTGCACTTCTTTGCATCAAATCCCAGTTGCCACTCTTCTGATCATTTTTCTAGTTTATCCAGATCTCTTCTCATTCTGCCCACCCCATCTGGATCATCTACTCTATTGCAGATCTTGGTGTCATCTGCAAACAGACAAGCCTTACCCTCTAGTCCATCTGCAAGGTCACTAATGAAGATGTTGAAGAGGACTGGCCCCAGGACTGATCCCTGAGGTACCCCACTTGTGACTTGCATCTCTTCTGACTGTATACCATTTACCACCATTCTCTGTTTTCTTCCCGTCAACCAGTTTGCCACCCAGTTGACCAACTTCTGACCAACCCCGAGCCTACCCAGCTTATTTATCAATCTTCTTTGTGGAACAGTATCGAAAGCTTTGCTGAAGTCAAGGTAGGTGACATCAACTGCTCCCCCTTGGTCCACCACTCTGGTTACCCAGTCAAAGAAATCTATGAGATTAGTTTGACAGGACCTTCCTTTTGTAAACCCATGCTGTCTTGGATCCTGTGCCCCTATGGATTCCATGTGTTGCACTATCCTTTCCTTAAGGAGTGCCTCCATAATCTTGCCCACTACTGAGTAAACAATGATCTGAAATAGCTGTAACTTCCATGTTACAGGATTGAACATGCACCCTAGCAGGAATAAAAAAGTAATCAATGCGGGAGGATGACATTCCTTAATGAAACGTGTGGAGGGGCCTTGGAAGGATGGAGTGACAGGCATCTTTTAAATTTGATTGGGTGAGAATAGATTTTAACACAACTACATTGCAAAACACCTTTTCTGTTTTCCCTCCTCTATCTGAACATAATAAACTACAATTAAAATCTCCTCCCAATATTACTATTTTGAAAGTAAAGAGAAAGGGTTGAAATTCTTTCCATAAAACAATGAGTCCGGTTTTAGTTTGAGGAGCATAACAATTAATTAGTCTGAAAAAAGAATCATGAATTATCACATCTAAAAAAAAAATCCTTCCAGGTTGGACCTCCACTAGTTTCAAAACTTGAGCATTATAAGAAAAAAAATAGCAAGACCACTACATAAATTGGAACCCAAAGACCAATAACTGGTTCCGCACTTCCAGTCAGTTTGAGCCACAGCAGCTAGCTTCTGAGCTGGTGTACAGTCTAGTATCCTGTAAGAATAAAATATCTAGAGGACTAGTTTCAAACATGGCAAAAGTGGCTTTACGTCGTAACCCATTTCTAATACTGTTTGTGTTCAAGGATGCTATAGATAAATCAAGCATCTAAGAAGACAAGGTAGCGGGGACAGAAATTTCTTTAGCTTTAGATCTAGTACCCCATCTTTTCTTTTTAACTTTAGGTTTTACAGGGTCTAGATCATCCATCCCTGAGGAAACCTCTAAAACAGAGGATGTGTCAGAAACATCTTCCATCTCTGTGTCTCCCCATCTGAGTGGTGCATATTGATTTTGTAGTTGGAAAGTTTCAGCGCCTTGCATTTTCAGTAACTGTTTACCTCACCCCTGTTTCACAAGGTGAAAGGACTGAAGATCTGGGGAGGCATATTTTGGGTAATATGGGTTTTAGTAGGTTCCACTACCGGGAGGTCAGTCAGCTTTTCAGAGATGGGAGAGGGAGCTGAGGGTTCAAGGTCTGCAGGCGAAGTATGCACTGTAATGGGAACGGGGTGGAGGCTGCTGAGAAAAACAGTGGTTAGATCTTGGTCTGGAAGATTTGTGGACCGCTGAATTGAAATAGAAGTTGTGTTCGGCAAAATCAGCAATAGAAGTATTATGGGAGGCCCAGGAACAGTCAGTAAAAGTGTGGCCCTCGGTACCACAAAGACTGCATTTAGGGATAGCAGTACAGTGTGCTCCTGAGTGACCCAACATACCACACATAGAACAGCAGATGTTATCACAGCTGCTGCGAACATGACGAGGAGAACCACATTTAAAGCAAGTTCTAGGCATCCCAGGATAAAAATAAAATACCTCTATCTCTGCCTAAAAAGAAACTACTAGGAAGATGTAAAATTCCAGCATTAGACATCCTTAATTGAACCTTAAAACGCCACCCTCCCGTCCAAAACCCTTCAGTGTCAAAGATGGGATCTGGGAGACCTTGAATTTCACATTTTTGTTCTAACCAGTAAATAATGTCTTTTACATTAACCCCCTCATTTCTAAAAAGAATAGTAACTGTTTTCAGGGTAGGACCAGTTAAAGGTAGTACAAAAAAATGTGTCCAAATCTCAGAGTCTTTCACTGTTAAGTATATTTGCCAGAATTTGTTCAACAATGCTGCAATCCGAAAACTAACATCGAAACAGTGCTCTCCTGGAGCATGAATAAAGGCAAACACCTCAGAGGGAGAAAATCCCAGGGATTGTTTAATCAAAAAATGACCTACGAAAGCTCTATCTGGTGGCGTCTGTAGTCCGCTGGTGTACCTGATACGAACAGCATGTTGGTGTTTTGCGTTGACTGGTGACTTGTGAAAGAAGCTTGCAAAACTGGTCTTTTGCTTGGTTTCTGTAGTCGTAGGATTAGTAGAATCCTCAGATGGTTTCGAGGGAGTATCGTCTGCACCTAGTATTATTTGGCTGTCTAAAATGTCAGTTAAGAGAGATGAAAGCGGATTTTGCTCTGTAGTGTCCAGAGATAAGCTAGGCTGCTCATTCGTTGTAGGGGCCAGTAAGTTTGAATCCGTGGACTCTTTGTGGTAACCATTTTGAAGTTCAGGAGTGTGCTGTAAACAAGGGACTGAAGAAGAAGAACCAGGCAAAGGGATATTAGGGTCAGGCAACCATCCTCCTGCAGCATTTGGAATCCAGCCAGCTTGTTCTAATGCCTGGTTTGGTGACCAATTTCCATCTTCAAAAACAAGATGTGCCTCTGTAGACTCTGTTCCTGAAATGGAGTTCACTTCAGAATCTGTCATTGGAAATTTCTTTCCTTTCGTAGACTCAGGGCTCATACTCAACCGTTTACATTTTTTCTTTTCTTCCTCGATTAAACGTTTCTGGTGAGTAAATTTCAATTCAGCCAATGATAACAGATCAGCCAACCATTTTTTCTCAGTAAGCAGGTTATCCTGTAAAATTTGTTCAGCCTCATCCAATTCCAATAAGACAGATGTGTCCAGAACTGGCGATATAACAGCAATATTCCTTTCATCTAAAGTAGAGTGCATCTCAAGTGCTGGATCTGCAGGAGCAGAGATGCATCCTCCTGCAGGTACACCAGGCGACTCAACTGATGGAGAGTCCATCAGCAAGGGTCCCCTACAGGTGAGATGGGGAATTTCCCCCAGTGCCCTGGCCAAATTTCCCTCATTCACTAAAAATTACCACCAACAGCTTACTCTGGTTCAAGGTCAGTTGGCGTTTCATCTGTATCCCCCTCCCTCCCCTGGTCGTGCCTGAAAATAGGCAGAATCTGCCTAGTGCACTTACCCAGTCAACAAAAACTAAATAAATAAATATTCAATGTGCATTTCCTAGCCCTAGGCATGGCTTAGGCTTAAAGTGTAGGGGCGAGCACTGGAAGGGGCCAGAGGGGGGACCCAGGTCCAAAATACAAAGAGTATATTATTATACTATGAGAGCACCACACTATACCATTAGGTAACAATCTGCAATCAAGGGACCAGGGTGGGGTTTCTGCTCATGGCATCAACCAACAAGCATTACTAGTGGTTAGAACAATGCTCTGTATGGTAATTGAGTGAGAAGGTGAGTCTATTCAGTTGGCAAATTTGGTTTACTAGTGTTCTCCAGGTTGTTAGATTTAGGAGGGAGTTTGAGGTCACCCATAATTTAATGAGAGGCACAACAGAAAAAGAACATGATGGGAGTGGTACAATGCAGTGGATGCAGGACAGCAGTTTTCAGGAGGACATTCTGGATGCTGCGGTGTGCCCCATCTGCAGGCACCTCTCTGGGCTGAGGGTGGAGGTCACCAGTCTCTGAGGTGAGCTGGCTAGTATGCGATGGACCTGTGCCCTAACCCAGAGGCCACCTAGTCAGCTTCCACCTCCTCAACAGTTGCCTGGCAGAAGAAGTGGTTGGACTATGGTGGGCTCGGGGAAGGAGAGTGAGGTGGCAAAGAGGCACATCCCCCAACCAGTGGCACTACATAACTCATTTGCAGTGTTGGAGGAATGGGAAGGACATATGATGACACCCAAGGTGGTGTCCAGGGAGGGTGAGAGAGACATCCAGGATGGATTCTGAGGGGAAGAGCAGAGGATCCCAGAGGAGGAGGAAACAACTCCTGGTGGGGGACTCTATTGTCTGGGGAATAGAGTTCAAACAGGAAGTAAGGGAGAGAGGGAGGAAAAGTGCCTACCAGGAGGCACAGCTCAGAGGGATGGGGAGTGAATCCAGAGGATCACAAGTGCAATAGCAAGGAGGGAGGATCTGGATGTCATTATCCACCTAGCGATAAATGACCTGGCAGGGGATAGGGAGGAGTTAGGCAGAATCCAGGAGAAGTTCAAAGAGTTGTGGAGGGGCCTGAAGAAGGTGGCAAGCTCTATGTCCTTCTCGGAGGTACTGCCTGTTCATGGCATGGGGGAGGCCAGGACACTCTGAATCCAGGAATTCAACTCATGGTTGAAGGAATGATATGGAGAGGAGGGGTTCAACTTCATGGTGGACTGGGGGCCCCACCTGGAGAGTTGTGAGCCTATACAAAGTTGACGGCCTGCATCCATCCATCGAGGGGACCATGGCCCTCATAAAAGGAAGTAGGCTGTTGGTTAACTAGGATCTGCAGCTTATCCAATAGGTAGGGAAATGGGCAGACTAGGTGGGTCAAGCAGTCCTTATCTGCCTTCAAAATCTATGTTTCTATGAAAGGTTTACGTGCTTCTTAGGCATGCATTTAAACTAGCCATGGGGGAGAGGGGATAGGAAATGGAACATATACCCCCAAGAGCACAGGAACTACAGGGAAACACTGGAGGGAAGCAGATCGACTGAGGGATCACATCAACATAAAAACAGGGGGCTGGAAGAAACTGCTTCTCAGACCAACAAGGATTATAATCATAGAAACATAGAATTTGATGGCAGATAAGGACCGCTTGGCCCACCTAGTCTGCCCATTTCCCTAACCTGATGGATAAGCTGCAGATTCTAGTTAACCAACAGCTTACTTCCTCCTGCCCCCACTAGAATTGCTTTATGTCAGTCCCATGCATTCTTGAATTCTCCCACTGTTCTTGACTCCACAACCTCCTCAGAAAGGCTGTTCCATGCATCCGCAACCCTCTCCATGAAAAAATACTTTCTAACATTACCTCTGAGCCATCCCCCCCTCTATCTTCAAATTGCGCCCTCTTGTTCTTGCACATCGCTTTTTCTGAAAGATGCTACCATCTTGGACTTGTTAATTCCCTTGAGGTACTTGAAAGTTTCTATCATGTCTCCCCCTCCCTCCTTTCCTCGAAGGTATACATATTAAGCTGCTTTAGTCTCTCCTCATATGGTTTCTGGTGCACCATTTTGGTTGCCCTCCTCTGGACAGCCTCCACTTTGTCTACGTCCTTGTGGAGATGGGGTCTCCAGAACTGCATGTAGTACTCCAGATGGGGTCTCACCAACTGTCTGTACAGAGGGATAACAACTTCCTGTTTTCTACTGTAGATGCTTCTCCCTATGCATCCCAGTATCCCCACAGCCCTCCTTACTGCCTTCTCACATTGCTTGCCCACCTTTAGGTCATCTGATATAATTAGTTCCAGGTCCCTTTCGATTTTTTTTGTTGTTAGTATCTCACCCCCATTGTGTACTCTTTCCCTGGGTTTTTGTTTCCCAGGTGCATTACCTTGCTTTTTTATTGCATTGAATTTGAGTTGCCATACATTTGACCATTCCTCCAACCTTGCCAAGTCCCTTTTCATCCTTTCCACCCCTCCTTGTGTATCAACCCTGTTGCAGACATTTGTGTCATCTGCAAAGAGACATATTTTTCCTTCCAGGTGCTCTCCAATGTCACTTATAAAGACATTAAAGAGGACCGGTCCCAGTACTGAACCCTGTGGTACCCCACTAGTTACCCTTCTTTCTTCACTGTGAACTCTGTTTACTATTAACCTTTGCATATCCTGTTGTCCAGCCAGTTTTTTATCCAGTTTACCACCCTGGAACCCACTCCCATCAAAAGAGGGAAAGGCTTACTAGAGAAAAGCAGGGAAGGGGCATTACATCTTGGACAGCCATGTGTGCAAATGCCTGAAATCTGAGTAGCAAGATAGGAGACCTTGAGGGTATGATGGTGGAATCTGGCTTTGACATTGTGGCCATCATTGAGACTTGGTGTAACAAAAACCAGAGCTGGGAATTGTGCATTCCAGGTTACAATCTATTCACGAAGGACAGAGTGGGCAGAAAGGGGGAGGAGTGGTTCTATATGTTCTATATGTGAGGGAAGGCATAAAGACCACATAAATTTTAGGGGAACAGGGTGGAGGGGAGAAACTGTGGGTTGCTCTAGAAAGGAAAAAGGCAACATCCATCTGCACAGGGATAATTTACAGACCACCAACTCAGGGGAGGACATTGATAGGGAAATGTTGCTAGCAATCCAAAAGATGGCACACAAGGAGAGGTGTTGCTAGTGATTTCAATCTACTGGATATAGATTGGCACCTCCCCACAGCAGCAACAGCAAGGAGCAGGAGCATCTTAGACTCAACAGGAGGTATTCCTTAAACAGATGGTAAAAGAGTCCAAATGGGATGAGGCATTACTGGACTTGGTGCTTACAAATGGGGACAGCCTGCCAGGGTTTACTGTGGGGGAGTGCCTGGGGAACAGTGATCACCAAACAGTGTGGTTTGAAATAACTGAAGGGGCAGAACCAAGCCACACAAGGACGAGAATCCTAGATTTTAAGAGGGCGGATTCAAAAATATGGGAGAAATCCTAAATGAAGCCCTAACCAGAGTAGGGGAAAAGAAAGGTGTAGAGAAATAGTGGAAGTCAATCAAAGAAGGAATTGCAATGGTGACTCAACTCTGTATCAAACAGGTGAGTAAGGAGAAGAGAAAAAAGAGACCAGTATTGTTTTCTAAGATAGCAGAAAAGGTTAAAGCAAAAAAAAATAAAATAAAATAACAGCATTTAGGCAATACAAAAAGACTAAGGAGGAAGGGGGTGGTATCAGAAAAAGCAAAGTGAGGCAGGGAAGGCAGTTGGGGAAGTCAAGTTGTGAACAGAAGAACATGTACCAAATTCAGTGGTAAAGCGAGGCAAAGTCAAGGCAAGGTAAATTTTGTTTATATAACACCCTATCCAGGGGCTCAGAGCGCTTTACAGTAAAAACACCCCCAAGAATTAAGATCAAAGGCTTTTCTTTTTTATGACTGTGGGTGGAGTCTACAGGAGTATTGCAAGTACAAAAGGAGTGATGTCCTGTTTTCTGTCTGTGGAACTAACTGAAGGTGAAAATAGTCTCCTCTGCCTTACCCTCCTCCAAGAAATGTTTTCCGCCCTCAAATAAATATGCTTTCATGTCAGTCAATGGTTTCAGGGTACTATCTTTTTTCTTGAATGGGTGGTACAAGAACTGGAATCTGAGTAGTGCGAGGCAGCATTGTTTTTGGAGGGAAGTAAGATCCAACCCACCTCCATCAAGAAGCTTCTAAAAATCCAGCCCACCTATTTTTTTATTCATGTGGGAGGGGCATGAGGTGGATCCTATCATGCTGAGAGAAGAGTCACTAGTTTGGTATCTGGCCAAGGAACAACAAATCTGTGGAGTCCCTAGGAGAACAGATAATACTTAATGCATTCAAACTGACTTAAAAACCCTTGGAACAAATGATTATCAGAGTCACCTGGTGTCTTAAAAGGAAAGACTCAGCTTTCATGTATTTCTTAAACATTTATATACTAAAAACAAAGTTCAGCTTTTGGGATTAACAATATATCATCATCATCATCATCATCATCAAATCTTTATTTATTCAGGCGAGCATCATTGAGCAAGGCTCATTTACAAGATGGACCTGATAAGGTCAAGGTTCAACAATTGATACACAACAGATACATCATACACTTATATAAAACAGTTATACATACAGGGGAAAAAAACATTTATAAACACAGTGATGTACAGTAAAATTCACATGATAGAGTGGGTTATAGGAAAGTTGAGCTAATATTTACAGTATATACAGTGTATACATATCCCAGTGGAGGGGCCATGGCAAACACACAGCATAATGTAATACTAGGATGGTGGAAGGTATTACTGGTGCCATAAGATGGGGTGTCTGCCTGGGAGGGAGAACTGAAGAACAAAGATTATGCCATATGGTGAATTTTTGGGAGGAGATTGTGAGATGACAAAGCTAGCTCTAGCGATAGCAACTGCATTTCTCTGTGAAGAAAACTGTACAACGCTGTTTAAAGGATGCAATTGGAATAATATTGGACAGTTTTAGGGATTTTTTGTAGGGTGTTCCATGCTATAGCTAGAGAATAGCTGATTACTGCCCTCCCTAGCCGGGTGTTGAATTTGGGCAATTTGAACAGGATGATGTTGTTGCTTCTTAGGGCATAGGAGCTAGGAACGGTCTGAGTGAAGCAGTCCAGAATATAGTTTGGAGGTTTTTTTGATAATGCTCTGTAAATCCATAGAGCTGCATTTCTGTTCCTTCTGAGGTTTAGGGAAACCCATCCAACTGCAGCATAAAGTGAGCAATGATGGGTATTAGATGGCAGATCTGTTATGAATCTTATTGCTCTATGGTATAAGGTATCCAACTTGTGTAGGTAGGAGATGGGGCAGTGACTATAAAGGAAGTCTGCATAGTCAACAACTGAGAGAAAAATGGCCTGGACTAACCTCATCTTTGAATCTCTGTTTAGGAAGGGTTTTAATCTATAGAAAAGGCCAAGCCTTTGGCGAAGCTTTTTTAGCAGTTCTTCTAAATGATGAGTGAAGTCAAGTCTGCTGTCAATCCACACACCTAAATATTTGAATTTTTCTACATACTCCAGATTTTCTCAAGTATAGTGCATAGCTGGGGAGAATGATTGAAGAGGAGGTGCTGGTGGAGCTTTGATTTGTGAACATCATTGCTTTAGTTTTCTTTGCATTTAACAGAAGCTTTTTCTCAAGTAGCTGATATTGTAACAAGGAGAATTCTGTTTGTAGGATTTCACGGCAACTGCAGAAGAAGGGTTGCTGACATACAAAACAGTGTCATCAGCAAAAGAGGTGTACAGTGGATTTGGTGAGGGTTGAATCAATATTATTTATATAGATGGCAAAAGGATAGGACCCAGGATAGAACCTTTGTTTACCATATATTATCTATACATTTTTAATTATCTTTACAGATAAATCATGCAGGTTCATGTATCTGGTGTAAACAGTCTGTGATTAAATGTATTTTGCTTTTTCCCTGGCTCAGTTTCTATCAGTGAAAAGAAAGACTGGAACAATTATCAGAGCTGCCATCCCCCCAACATTCCTGCTGAGTTTATACCTGTTATTCCAGTTTCTGTGCCTGTGTGTAGTATATAGGACGCTTTAGAGCATTATTTTTCTTCTGGCTTGAGGAGTTGAGACCACAGAAAGTTAAAGGAGTAGTCCACCCAGCATGTGCAAAAAACATATGTTATGTAGAGTGTTTTGATATGTACAGTATGTTAAATCCTAGTGTGTCCTTCCCTCTGTCTGCTATTATGAGTTTCTCCTATATTAGCTTGCTAGCTGTATGGTAGTTTTACGATCCTTGGGGATCTCCATAACAAATTGTTTTATTGGCTTTCTTTCTCCTAAGATGCCCCTTGTCTCATGTGACAGTGATGTAGCCATGCCCTCAGATTTAGCATGTGTACTGCTTTAAAATTAGTTTAGCAACAGCAGATCCTTGTAGCTGATCTTATCCAGGGAGCATAAATGTCAACAGTTAGCTGCCTGCTGACCCATTGAAACAGTGATGTTATTACACAGTAACATCACCGTAGCTTTGGATTTGGATCATTCCGTGCGTTTTCTCTTAAGAAATATTTTTCCACACTGACAAAAACATCATTTAAATTCTGTATATAGCAACAAGCCATTGTATAGTTCAATAAGGCACTCCAGGGTGTGTGTTATAGTATAATAATGTCACTCCTGGGGTGGTAGAAGCAGTCAGCTACGCCTTTGCTAAAATATGCCCTTTCACAATGTACTGTACTTTGATTCAGTTAGTGTATGCAATAGCCTTCATGTGAACACTCTGGGCTTCTCTTTGACTCCTGAAGTCTATTTGCTTTAGCTATTGTATATTGTTTGAACTGCTTTGGTCTTCTTGATGTGGTGCCTGTGTAAATGAGTATCTGACTCAAAGGTTTGTAAATCTAGTATTTTTTAAATAAATAAATAAATGTTTATGTTTAAGCCCATGAAGCACCCTTATCTAGTTAATGCATTCACAGTCGTAGTGGCTCTGCCAGAGCTTGTTTCATACAGCTTTATGCTCCCCGTCACCCCTCCTGGCTTGCTTGGCAATGGCAAAGACATGTATTTTGTAGTTTTCTTCCCTTAACCCCGGGATCCCATTTCGCAGTCGCACATGCGTGTGGAGGCATGCATTTGGTCTGTGGCTTCGGTGATGGTCCCTTCCACCCACCTGGCCTATTTCCAGGTTTCTCTTGTGGCTTGGCACTAACACCTAGCCTCCACCAGGTGGCAGCCAAGTGCTGGGGAAACCCCCTGTCTCTCCCTGGAGAGGAGAGCTATCTTGGGGCTGCTCGATCCAGTTCCTCACCCCCCCCCGAGCCAACCCCTGGTGGCCGAAACTTGCTCCCGAACCCAGGTCACTGGCATGGCACGAGGTGCGGTATCCAGTGCCTCAACCCTCAGTGCCATCAGGCCAGCCCAAAAGTAAAGGCTTTTTCTAAAGGAAAAGGTTTTTGGAGAGGCTTTAAAGGCCTCCACTGAGATGGCTGCATGTACATAAGGTGGAAGAAAATTCCCCAAAGATGGTGCAGCAGTGCCAAAAGCTCTGAAGCACAATTTCTTAAGGCAAGAGGAGGGTACAACAAGCAAGCCAACCTCGGCAGAGCATAGGGGGCAGATAGGTCAATACAGCACCAGGAGCTCTTTGAGGTAGTCCGGTCCCGAACAATGCAGGGCCTTGTAAGCTAACAAGCAAATCATTAGGGTGATGAGTGAACTCATAGGTAGCCAGTGCAGAGTGCACAGAACAGGATTGACATGATCCCTCATTGAGGCACCCATCAACATCCTGTCCACAGCATTCTGCACTAGCTGCAGTTTATGCATCAATCCTCCAGACAGCCCTAGGTATAGAGCATTGCAGTAATCAAGTCTGCTGACAAAGGCATGAATGATCATGGCCAGATCATCAGGTGTCAAGAATGGCTGGATGCTGGAGATATTCCGGAGGTGGAATAACCCATATTGAACAACTGATAACACCTGTTGTTCAATGGTCAGTCTGTCATCTAGAAAAATGCCAAGATCTTTAACTGCACTTACCACCGATAAGGGCCACCCACAAACTACTGGGGCGAGCAACCTCCTGTCAACAGAGACACCTCCATGACCTGGCTCCAGCACCATAACCTCTGCCTCGCTGGGTTGAGACAAAGCCAGTTAGCAGACATCCAATCGTTAATCTCAGCCAAGCACTGGCTTAGAGTACATGAGGCAGAAAGGTCACCTGGGGCACAAAATGGGTACTGCTGGGTGTTGTCCTCATAGCAGTGAAACCCCAATTTGTACTACCTAATGATCGCTCCCAGTGGCAGCATATACATGGAGAACAGCAAGGGGGCCAAAATAGACTCACGCGGAACACCACAAGGCAGTGCTAAAAGTCCCGATAAAAATTTCCCCAAAGCGTGCTGCAATCTTCCAGTTAAATAAGAGCTAAACCAGTGCAGACCTGCACTGATAGCACCCACATAGTTCCACAGATGATCCAATAGCATCCCATGATCTACTGTGTCAAAAGCTGAGGATAGACCCTAGAGCACCAAGATGATATATTGCCCTCAGTCCCTCGCCATGAAGAGATCATGTGCCACCATGACCAAAGCCCTCTCAGTGCTGTGCCGGGGCCAAAAACCCAGTTGGAGAGGTTCAAAGATGGACAAACTCTCCAAATGCTCGGCCAGCTGGTCAACCACCACCTTCTCAATAACCTTCCCCAGAAAGGAAAGATGAGAGATAGGCCTATAGTTCGAGAGAACTTCAGGATTGATCTAAAGTTGACTTTTTAAGGAGGGGTCTCACCACAGACTCTTTCAAGGGAAAAAGTCATGGAACCACAAATTGGCCCCTTTAAATCCAAACTGTTAGCACACCTTATTGCACACTGCAAATATGACTGCAAGAACCAAACCTAATGCTACCAGACAATCGCCCCTACTCCACAATTACAGCACTTATTCCCCCACCATGTACCCTAACATTCTCCAACTCAATTTTCAATCCAGCACTTATCTTTATTCCAACTCGCCACCCCCCCCCCAACAAATCCTTACCCCTATCTATTTCAACAAAACACTCTGGGTGGTTCCTTCACTAAATCTCATGCCCCTACTCCTCTCACCCTCTCACATCACCCACCCCAGTATAATTTTTTTCCAGTAATTCACCTTCACAATCCCTCTGGGTGTTTCTTCTCCTGACCGCTCTACCTGCTCACTGTCAAAACCCCACATCTCGGGACTGATTCTCTTCTAATGTTTCTAAACCCCCTGGTACACAGCTAACTACACACTCTACCCTCATCCTCTGGGGACAGAATATCTGCCCCTCCCCCAGGGCAGTTTCTCCTCCCTGCTATAACATTGTAACCTTTTTGTATGATATTAAGATGGAACAATGGTATCTTATGCAATTGTAAATCACTATGTTCTTCTAGTATGCCATATGTTTTTTCTGAAACTGTTAATTGCTTTTTCAGTCTTGTTATATCACTGAATTTATGTATTTTACTGTAAACTGTATGTATCCTCACAACGTGGAACCTTTGTAAACGAGCTGCCTAGCTCAAAAGTCTTTAATCTGAGAATTCAATAAATAAAACAAAGCCATAGGAAAGACACTCTCATATAAGGACCCATTTACAATCTCCACGAACATTGGACCCAGGAAATCCAAGCAGCTGATGACAAGCCACTTTGGGCCTGGGTCCAGAGCACATCTGGTGGGATGCCATGCTGGTAAGCACATGGAGGATCTTAACTGCTAGAACCAGCCGAAACTCACTCCAGTTTGGCAAAGCATTTTCACCAACAGGCCGATCACATCCCATAAAAGCTGGATCAGAGTAGGCAATGCTTGCCCTTATAGAGGACACCTTGTTGGCAAAGAAATACCCAAACTGCTTTCACTTTTCTGCAGAAAATGCTGCCCTGGACTGCAAACAGGAGGGATTCAACCAACTGTCAACAGTGCGGAAGAGTGAAGCTGGGTGATTTCCTGCTGCAGCAATTGACCAAGACAAAAACTAAGTTTTCTTAAGATCGATTGCCTGCTGATACTCCAGGTAATGAAACCTCAGCACTACTTTGTCCTCCTCAGAGCAAGATCTCCACCAGGCATGCTCCAACCTATGCCGCTTAGTCTTCAACTGACACAGCTCAACACAATACCATGGTGAGTGACGTCGGGAGCTTAAGGGGCAAACATGGAACGGTGCAATTGGGTCCAAGGCCTCAGTCATGTTTGCATTACAAGCCTCAGCACCAGCTTCTGAACCCTAAGCACAGGCTAGAACAAGCTCGAGACATCCAGTGACTCCTGGAGCTGGTAAGGCTCCAATTTATTTTTCGGATGACACTGGATTATCTCTGCAGAAGGGGTTGATTGACATGCACAGGAACTCAGCAGCATGATGATCCGACCAACAGACCTGATCAACCTTGACCACCGTAATGTCAAGTCCAAGTGAGAAGACCAGGTTGAGAATGTGTCCAGTTATGTGTGACTTGGATGTAACCACCTAACACAGTCCTAGGTGATTCATCTGCTGGAGGAGCTCTTGCCCCAAATGACAGGATTCATCATTAACTCAGGTGTTAAAGTCCCCCAGGAACAAAATCCTGTGGGACTCCAACACGTGCTCGGCAAAGAAGTCTGCCAGCTCCTGCAGGAAAAGGCTGTCACCTACTGAAGGCCAGTAGATAAGGACTATCCTGCCATTGACTCTCAAGGTGCACTTAGTGACCACACACTGAAAAGACACTGGTGTTCTCACTGAGAATGCAGTGAGGCCCCAGATGGATCTAAAGCAGATGGCCACCCCGCCCTCAGGGATAACAGAGGCCACTAGCACAGGGCCAGTGTCATTGCCCACCCAAGTCTAAGTAATGCAAACAAGGTCGACTGAGAAATTGGCAATGAAAGACCCCATCACCATAGTCTTATTCCTCAGTCATATCATGTCCGAACAGCGAAATTTCAGCAGTGAAAGACAATACAGCAACAATATAGATGAAATTCAAAATTGTCACTGTAATGGTCCCAGTAGGGAAATTTCACTGTTTCACCATGGTTTGCCCCCACTTCAAGTCAACCCTGACTTGGAGTTTGATATTTAGAGATTGGTGATGCGGGGGTGAAGCCCCAAGAAAATAAAACAGCCAGTGTCTGACAGGCAAAATTTCACCTGTCAACATTGGGGAGTTCGTTGTGCCACACTTTGGCAGTGAAATTGCTGATGTGGTTTGTTGGAACCTTCTTCAGTGACCTTGTGCTACAAAGAACGGCCCAAAGGGGATGAGCTGGACAGGCTGGATGGACTACCTGCAGTCCAAAGACATTTGGCAGAGCCCTAGGAAGGGGTACCAGGTATGATGGTCCTCTATTCTGGGACCTTCTCCTTCCTGGGCATCTCCAGGGTCATATTATACCAATCCTACCCCCCCCCCCCCCCACATCACCAAACTGGGGATCTTCACTGTGATGAATGCTCCCCCTTTCAGAACTCCCAGCTCCCGACAGCGGCTGAGCACCCCTGCCTGCAAAGGCAACCAAAGTCCTGGAAAAGGACAAAGTGACCTGAGAAAGTCCACTGAATAGGTGAGCCTCAAAGACTCACAAAACCTTTTACAGGTACTGTACATCAATGAAAAAAAGAGGGCAAGGGGGGATTGTGCGACTGAAGGGGGAAAATGGGAGCAGTGTAGAGGATAAATGTCAGAAAGCAGATATACTGAAAAAATATTTCTGCTCAGTTTTTATGGTGGAGGGGCCAGAGAGTGGGCCAACATCACACATGAAAGGGGCATGATGGGCACAGAGATGGACACTGACCCTTTTCAAAGGAAGAGGTAATCAGGGAACTGGTGGAATTGAAAGCTGAATGAATAAACTTTATTTGATCAACTAGAGTAGAAATGTACCAAGGTTATTACAAAAGGATAAACATTTCCAGTAGTTCAATGTGACATTTAAAACCATTCCATATATGAAACAAACCATACTATAAGAATACAATTTTTTCATAGTGGTGATGACACTCCCTTGATATTATTCTGAAGTTTGAAAAGAATATGCGAAGAGTAACTGAGGGGAGAAAATGTCATATTAATTATCTTTGATCTCTAGATTTATTGGACTGGGTCTCTAAAGTGAGCCTCCAGTGGTTGGCAGTGAGTGTTATCTGGATCTAGATGAGGGAAAGGCCCCACATTCTCTATTGGGGCTATTGGGACTGCACTGCCTTGAGTGACTTCCTCTTTATTTGGGTGGCTCATAGTAAGCTTCAAATCCTGTGTGTTATTAGTTGCAGGCTGCTTACTAGAAACCCCTTTCCCTTTCCCTTTCTTTTTCCTTTTGTTCTTTCTAGAGTTTTGAGTCCCCCTTACAGTATTTTTTTTTGGGGGGGGGGGAGTAGCTGGGATTACTATAAGGGAAAATAAAGGCCTACATTTATTTGCCTGTAATTCAAGATTGGAAATTTGTTTTCCCAGTTCATCAATTGAATATTGGACATTGTTTTGGAACCCACATTCATTTTGTTCTTAGTTTCATTAAGGAATTCTAACAGCACAGTGTTGGACATTAAGAGGTGTGCCAAAGCTTTCAACATATATAATGATACTTTCCCTGTGTATTGCTGAAAAATTGCAGAATCCAACTTAATCTATTCAACTTCTTTATCAAGTTGTTCAAACACTGCGTTAAATGACTGAGCACTATTTATGTCATTCCAGTGATCAGAAAACTCTGGGTTTGGTGATCTGATGAGTCTGATTCACATGTGTTTTTTTTTTTTTACAAATCAAGGGGACTAAATAACTCCAGTTTAGTGCCACATAGTTTAGAAAAGTTTAGTAAGGGTAACGGGGAGGTTACTATTGGGTTATTAACCCTGGGTGGAGAAAAGTTCTAATTTTCCTCCTCTTTTTTTTTTTTTTGTTGGGGATGCTGATAAAATGTTGCTGGTAGGAACAGGGGAAAATCTGTAGTTATCTTTCCTTTTTGTCAGACTGGTTGTTGGGCTAGTTTTCCTGTCTCTTGTAAAGCAAGAGAGGAGGACTGCACAGGGAAGCAAGCAGTACTCGGTTCAGAAAAAGTCAGGAAAAAGCAAACAGAGAACCGGCACCTTCTTTAAAACACGTAATGCTCTGTTAGCTCTGTTATAGCTCTCCTTTGAAAGACTGACAGCCGAAAGTTCTAATATGGTACAAATGATTTTAATAATGCATGAAAATGCAAAAAAAACTCACTTAAAAATGGCACAAGGAAACAAAAGGAGTTCATGTATGGCTAGAGTCCATAAGTCCATAAAGTTCCTTAAGTCCAAGAGAACGCCATGTAATCCAACACACAAATGGCTGTATGGCCCAAACAAGTATGAGCAAAGGCTGAGGGTCGCTTCCAGCTGATGTCACCTGATGCATTTCGCTTGTAGCTTTTTCAAAGGCTGACATCCAAAAGTATACACCTGTATTTAAACACCACCCTTAAAGGGAAATCACCCATATTTTACTCAATACAAATAACTATATACGAAACATCATATAATCAAATATAACAAACAAGTAAAAAGGAAATAATCAGAGCTTTGCAAAGTGTTCATTATACAGCCCCAGTAAACAGATGCACAACTTACTGCTGGAAATATTCCACATAACAAATGATACCGTTATCCAGTAGGTCATAGTGTAATCTGTGCACTGCTGAAAGATAGAAGAAAAAAGACATAGATGTTAGATAGAAAAACACCTAAAATTAAAAACTACTTATTTTTTATACTTCAAAAAAGGCCGAATCTCAATCCTCTTATTTAAACCTGGTGTGTACATTGCTCTCATGGCAAATATCCAGTATTGTTCCCTACGTAGACGGAGGTTATCAAAATCCCCCCCTCTTTTTGTCAGCATAGGTTTTTCAATTGCTGTAAATACAAACTTGTGTGCACCCTTGTCACTTGCTCTTAATATATGAAGAGCTAAGGCATTTTTTTCATCACCATTTAAAATAGACCTAGCATGTTCACCTACACGTATTTTAAAGGGACGTTTTGTTTTACCAATGTAGAAACTGTTACAGGAACATTCTGCAATGTATATCACTCCTGAAGTACAGCATGTGACAAAGCCCTTTATCTTAATGTTAGTTCCTGTTGCATGATTTTTAAAGGTTTTAGTGGTTTTTTACCCACGAACAATATTTACAGTGACCACATCTATTGCACCCCTCTACTGGTTTAACTAACCAATTATTTGATTTTTCCACAATTGGTTGTACAGAGTGCACCACTAAATCTTTGAAGTTTTCTCCCCTTCTAAACACTACACATGGATCCCTAACACTAGTATGGATTAAGTTAGTGTCCAAACGAACTAAATGCCAATGTTTCCTAATTATCTTTGCTATTTCTCCTGATTGGGGGCCATAGGTAGTGACTAAAGTGGTCTGAGGGTCACCGTCATTAACCCGATGTTTCCCAATCAATAAATCTTCCCCTTGCTAGTCCATCAACTGCACATTTAGCTTTTTCCAGTATATTACTGCTATACCCTCTATTTTGTAGTTTGACAGTCAGTTCTTTCGCCCTCTTATCATATTCCTGTATATCACTACAGTTTCTTTTTGTGCGAATGTACTGACCTTTAGGTATGGCATTAATAACATGCCTGGGGTGACAACTGTTTGCCAGTAAAATAGTGTTACAATCTGATTGTTTAGTGTAAAGATCTGCCTTAACACCACCTATTCCATCCTTATAAATTCTTAAGTCCAAAAAATGAATTTCAGTATAACTAGAATTAATAGTAAACCGCAGATGCTCATTACTATTTTCTAGATACTTCACAAATTCAAACAATTCTTCCTGACTCCCTTTCCACACCATAATAACATCATCAATAAAATGTCTCCACAGATCAATTTTGTGTAGAAAGGGATTATTAGGGTTCCTAATTGTGTCCAGTTCCCATTTTGCCATGTATAGATTTGCATAATTTGGTGCCATACTTGCACCCATGGCCGTACCCATTTTCTGTAAATAAAAATCATTCCTGTAGAAAAAAGTATTGTATTCTAGTATAAACTTAGTCAGTTGAATTAGCACTTCTGTTGGTGGTTCTTTCACCGACCGTACATCCAAGTAAAATTCTAAGGCTTCCAGGCCTTCCCTGTGCGGAATGTTCGAATATAGGGATGTAACATCAAGTGTTACCAGAATACTCTTTTCCTCTATGGCCAAGTCCTCTAATACTGACAAAATGTCACTAGTATCTTTTATGTAGGCTGGTACCTGTTCCTGAACAATATTGACTAAAAAAGAATCCACAAATTTCGCTAGTGGTTCAGTCAAACTATTGTTGCCTGACACAATCGGCCTCCCAGGTGGATTCATCAAGTCCTTATGAATTTTAGGCAATACATAAAATCTGGACCTAGCTGGACACTCAACAGTTAGAAACTTGTAGACCTTATCAGAAATCAGTCCTACATCTTTTATTTGCCTTAAATAAGCATCAATGTTCTTTTTAAAAAGCAATGTATTATCAGACTTTAATTTTTCATAGTAAGTTCTGTCTGAAAGTTGTCTCAAAACTTCAGAATCATATTTAGTCGTGTCCATGATCACAACAGCACCCCCTTTATCTGCTGCTTTTATTGTAATATCTGTATTCCTCCCCAGACTTACCAAGGCTTCTTGTTCAATTCTGCTTAAATTATGATAATAATGTAAATCTGTATCTTTATTTAGAAGCCTCAAACCTTCCTCACAACATTTTAAAAACATTTGAAGTGCAGAAGACAGTGGGGGACAAAAATCAGAGACCGGTTTAAACAATTTTACATTATCAGAGGACATATGCATATCAGAATTTCCAATTCCATTATTCACAGGATCCTGACCCCCCCCCCCTCGAAAAAAAGGCTTTCAGTTCCAAATTACGTACCAGTCTATGGAGTCCAACACCCGTCTCAAAATAATTAAATCTCTGTGTTGGAGTGAAGGAGAGACCCTGTTTAAAGCGGCAATTTCAGTTTCACTCAGTTGGTAATTAGAGATGTTAATTACAGAAATCTCCCCTGTCTTCGTCTCCCTCTCCAGCCTCTCCGCGGTGTTCCTCTTCGGCCTCTTCCTTCTACCGCCTCTCCTAGTACGTTTGGCTCCACATCTTGTCTCCTTATTCGTTGACTTCTCCACGGGACAGAAGGTGGCAGGACTCCCAGAATAGCACATGGTTCCTCTTCTTCTCCTAAAAAACGATCCTGATCTTGTTCGTCTGCAGTTGCGGTTATGTAAGCCGGTTGTTCTTCAGCTTGTAGTGAACTGTGTATATTTGTATTAATGACAGTGGTTTGTGCAGACCAATTAAACACCTTGTCATTCAAATAATCCTTTTCGTCTCTCTCAAACTTAGACTTTTTAATATTTTTAATTTTCTCATCGTATTTATATATATTTTCAGTGAAACTGTCCAGTTGTTGGGAAAACAATGGTGCACCACTAAAAAAGCATAATTCTTCTTCTTGTTTTTTTAAATTGGCTTCAATTTCAGACTGGATCAAAGCATTCTCTGTTAAAATTAGTTCAATGTATTCACGACTGGCCTTTTCACTTATTTGGCGCCACTTCTCTAAAAAAACATCCCTCTTCTGACCACAGGTTGGATTCTTTAAAATCCTTAAGCCTCTGGGAATTCGTTTAACTTCTAAATAAGCCTTCAAACATATTTCTTACCAGTGCAGCTGCTTAAGTTTGCATGCGGTCTTTTCAAAGGCTATAAAAGCCTGCCGGATTGGTCCTAGTTATTTGTATTGAGTAAAATATGGGTGATTTCCCTTTAAGGGTGGTGTTTAAATACAGGTGTATACTTTTGGATGTCAGCCTTTGAAAAAGCTACAAGCGAAACGCGTCAGGTGACGTCAGCTGGAAGCGACCCTCAGCCTTTGCTCATACTTGTTTGGGACATACAGCCGTTTGTGTGTTGGATTACATGGCGTTCTCTTGGACTTAAGGAACTTTATGGACTTATGGATTCTAGCCATACATGAACTCCTTTTGTTTCCTTGTGCCATTTTTAAGTGAGTTTTTTTGCATTTTCATGCATTATTAAAATCATTTGTACCATATTAGAACTCTCAGCTGTCAGTCTTTCAAAGGAGAGCTATAACAGAGCTAACAGAGCATTACGTGTTTTAAAGCAGGTGCCTGTTCTCTGTTTGCTTTTTCCTTCTTTTCCTGTCTCTTGCCTTTTTATTTTTTCACTGTTTTTCAGTCCTTTATTTTTTTTCCTGTTCCTGGGGTTTATTCGTACTATTCTGGACTATCCTGTTGAAGGGGTCCCCTTGTTCTGGAGTGTGCTCACTTAAAATCAGTGCCTACAGCTGGTATCTTTGAGTTGGAGGTTCCACTAGAACAATGTTCCTCCACCCTCCCAGCTTTCATCCAATTTGTTCCCATTTGCCCTCACAGCATTGGTGCAAAAAAGTTTATTGTCAACTGGAGTTGAAGTTGAAAAAAATAAGCTCTCCCTTAAATATACATCCATTTTTATTAATATAATTACTTGTGGGCTTTCCCCTACCCTTTGTAGATCTTTTGGTCAATATGTTCCCACTTCTTGTGTTCATGTTTACCAATCGTATGTAGAACAAATATAGAAACGCAAATCGCTATGAGTGCAATACAAAGTTGTATCAAAATAACAATAAAATCGTGAGCAATATAACATGCAACTTAATAAGCAAAAGTCCTCCATGCAGAAAATCCAGTCCAAAGTTCACTGATGGATGCTCCATTCCAAAAGGAAAAATGCAAAGAACTATTTCATGGGGAGCTGACAGTACGATATAGAAGTTTAAAAATGGGGCGTTTTATCTCCTTGTAGGCTGAGACTGACAAACGAATACCAAGTTGTACCGATAGAGTTGATATAGCGATCTTGTTCAAGTAGCTTGGTAGTCAGTCAATGCTGTCTTGAACAGTCTGGGAAGTCAGAAGAAGCCACTGGTGCTGAAGCTGGAGCTGGTGAAAATAGCCCACATAAAGACCCAGAGGTCCCACAGGAAGTCAAGTCCGGGCTATCACCCCACAATTCGAGGGTCATGGAATCTGCTGCTCCTCACCAACACTGGGACGATGTCAGGATTCATACTATTCAGTAATGAGGTGAAACTTTATTGATAAGAGATAAAAGGAAATGGAAAGAAATAAGAATGAGTGAAGACACTAGTAAATAATAAGGAGGTACAGAATATTAATATATAAGTACCAAAAGTATAACTTAAAAATCAATATCTAATGGTGAATAAAATCAGAAAAATCAGAACAAAGTAAAAAAGTAAAAAGCAGACTTACTCCATTCATGCCATATGTACCAATAAAAGGTATCAAAAAATATTAGGAAAACTCTCCACTCAGATCCATGACTTCAGTCAAGATCGATGCTAGAAGGAAAGTAATGGTGATCTGTCTGACAGAATGCCATGCATGCACTTTTAGCTAGAGATTACCTCGTGGGAATTTAGCTCTCCTGGACTAGTTAGTCACATGGTGAAGAAAAGCTCAAAGTTTAAACTCAGGTAATCCAAAATACAACAAAAGGAAGAAAAAATATATAACAAATTTGGCACTATTGCACTATTACTTTATTGCTCCATTGCACTGTTGCACTACCTGTAAAATTACTGTGTACACTAAAATGAAAACAAAGAGGGTGCTGCTAATATTAGAGGTTTAGGAAAATAAGGAAAATACTTTAAGATTATGGAAGATTAAAGGTGGTTGTAAATTTGAAGTTTTAAAATCCAAAGCATTCACCAAATGCATAGAGAACAATTATCTGTTTTAGGGTGTAGACCTTATAACCAAAGAAATGTAGCACCATTGTTTCCAACTGTTTCTCCCTCAGCTCTCCGCAGAGCTCGCTGCCTTCTCTCTTCTGGGGGGGGTCCTTCCCCACTGTCGGAACTCCTCTTCTCCTGGAACAAGAAAGCAGAGCAGAGACAACACAGCAACAAAAATCTGGCAGCACGAGATGGACTGGAAAGAGAGTAAGGTACTACAATTAGTGTATCAATGGTAGTTTACCTTTAATAAAAAAGCAATAAACCTCCTCAGTCTCCTGCTGTATCTGGTCCTCTCCAGCAGGTCAGTGTACAGCTGCCATTCCTACAGCCTCTCTCTCAGCAGTCAAACTACTCCTTCTGGTCTCAGCAAAGAGTGCCAACTTGCTTAGAGTTGATAAGGCAATGGGACCAAATGGGATACACCCAAGGATTCTAAAAGAGCTAAGGGAAGGGTTGGCAGAACCACTGACTGCCCTGTTCAGCCTGTCTTTAGAAACAGGGGAGGTTCCCAAGGACTGGAGGAGGTCTGATGTAGTCCCTCTATACAAAAGTGGGGACAAGGAGGAGGAAGGAAACCTCAGACCAGTCAGCCTGACCTCAGTAGTGTGGAAGGTCACGGAAACACTATTGAAGGAAAGAACCGTGGAACACCTGGCTGTCAACAGTCTATAGGACACAAAGCAGCATGGTTTTATGGGTGAGAGGTCATGCCAGACTAACCTCATTGAGTTTTTCAATTGGGTAACCAGGGAGGTAGATTAAGGAGGGGGGCGCGGCAGTTGACGTGGCCTACCTGAATTTCAGTAAGACCTTTGACACTGTACCACATCGTAGGTTGATAAGGAAGGCGCAGAGCATGGGAGTAGGAATGAAGGTGGTGAAGTGGGTTGAACGTTGGCTGAATAATAGGACCCAGAGGGTGGTGATAAATGATATTCACTCTGAAGATGGTCAGGTGACTATCAGTACTGGACCCAGTCTTCTTCGATGTCTTTATTAGTGACATTGCAGAGGGTCTCGAATAGAAGGATCTTCCTGTCCACTGATGACACTAAGCTTTGCAACAGGTTGGATACTCCAGGGGGAGTAGATAGAATGAAGGGGGATCTAAAGGAGTTGGAGGATTAGTCAAGGGATTGGCAGCTGAAGATCAATGCAAAAAAGTGCAAGGCACATGTCGTACAAAAACCCAGAAGCATCATATCATCTGGTGGGAGAGGAAATATTCCTGCTCCAGTCAGGAAAATTACTTGGGGGTGATCATCTCCGATTACCTCAAGCCTTAGGTTGGGAGGCAGTGTGACAAGGTAGCAGGAAAGACTAGCCGAATGCTGGGATGCATAGGCAGCAGAATCAACAGCAGAAAAAGAGAGGTAATAATTCCACTGTACAGGAGTTTGGTAATGCCACATCTTGAGTACTGTGTCCAGTTCTGGATGCCCCTTCCCCCCACTTAAGGACATTGATAGGGTGGAGGCAGTTCAAAGGAGGGCGACCAGAATGGTGCAGAGATTACATCACAAGCCCTATGAAGCTAGACTGAAGGAATTGAATATGTACTCCCTAGAAGAGGAGGAGGGATAGGGGGATATGATTGAAATATTTATAATACAGTACCTCACAGGAAGAAATGCGGTATAGGAGAATACAGTTTTTCAGAGAAAATGTTGCTCAAGAATGAGGGGCCACAAGATGAAATTAGCAGGATCGAGATTCAGGGGAAATGTGAGAAAGTACTTCTTCACGGAGCAGGTGGTGGACAAGTGGAATAGCCTACCAGCAGAGGTGGTGGGGGCAGAAACAATAGATGGATTTAAAAAGGCTTGGGATAGGCATAAAGGATTATTAGTAACTGGAGGAGGGGGAGAACCTAATACCGGCAAAGCATAATAGAGCAGAGTTATTGGAGGTATTGGGGCAGACTAGGTGGGCTGACAAATTTCTATGTTTATGTGATCACTTACTTGGTCACTGTTATTAGGATTCCCAAAAGATAGTGAGAAGAAGGGTCTCTGTGACCCCTGGGATTCTGTAACAAGAGATATAGCTGTGGAATAAGTTTTTTTTTACCTTTGTTTTACCAGGAGAGACATACTAAGGTACAAGCTTGTTTACAGGTGCAACCTGGGAGCACAAGGAAGTTAAGTGACTTGCTCAGGGTCACACAGTATGCAAGTGGGGACTGTGGGATTCAAACCTGTGTCTCCAGGTTTGCAGCTCAGAGCCTTAAACCACTGCACTATACTACCTCCTAGTTGGGAGTTTAAGGGAGAGATCAAATACTTCCCTGAGTTCAGTCTAAATAGCTGTTAGGTAGGGTTGAATTATTATGCAATCCCATATGACATGATAATATGATAGTGTGTAGAGTAGTTCATTGTTCTCTACAATTCCTCCAGCAGGAAGCAAAGGATGTAGGATGGTAGTGTGCTGTGATCACTGGAGTGCAGAAGAATCTAGTGAGTGTTTTCTATGCATATTCCCTCTACTGGAGTGAGCTTGTTACCTTAATAATTGACTGACAGGCTCATATCTACATCTCCGTGTCTATGGGAAGTTAATCTCAGACTCCCATTTCTGGGCCTCAACCATAGAGGAGACCCTGAGGTTAGTTTGAAGTACAGTACATGATATAACTGTGAGATCATGTGGGGGAGTAATCCTGTCTGAAAGAAAGTGATACTGTAGGAAATAATGTGGCGGTAATTGGTTGGATTGTGGGCTACCACTGTTAGGGAAGTGATATAGTGCCTAACTTGAAGGTATTGCTAGAAGTCAGTATGGTGTAGATGGTATTTCATTTGTAAGTCTGTAAAAGAAAATATTACTGCACCATTGCAAAATTGGTATATATATTTCAGTGAAAGCCTCTCCCATAGGTATAATCTATCATCTTGCAAGAATGGTGCAAAATGCTCAAGATATGGTAGAGGGCACAGGAGCACCCAGTAGTCTCTCTCCTCTCCCAAGATGGTGGCCACGCTGGGCTAGCCACCAGCAGTTTTTAGAGTTGTTGCTGTTTTAATTTCAAGATTAATTTTTGTGTGTGTGTGTGTTGGGTTTTATTTATTGTTTTATTTATTATTTTTATTACTTTTCATTTTATTGTTAGTAAGTGGCAAGCTGGCTTAGATAAGGAATTTAGTGAGTCAGCTAGCTAGCGTTGCAGGGTTCTTGGGTCTGATAGTGTAGGTTTTTATTCTTTTATTCTGTCGCATGGTGCTGTTAACTATCATTGCTCCCTGTTGTGTTTCGTTTTCATTTAGTGGGGTCATTTAAACTGAAAACAAACTTTTAAGTAAACTGCACTAAATCTGCCTTACTTACCAGCTCTTTGATGCCTTCTGAAGGTCTTGTGGAGGCTGTCGATGAACACTGAGTGACCAGCTGAATTTCATGAGGGAGTGTAGAGGAACTCTTTTGGCAAGGTCATGCTGACTGGAACAGCGCTGATGTGCTTTGTTGATGGATCCCCAGCCAGAGCCCTGAGTTCGACTGCTGTGATGGACTGCCATGTTGGACTGCCGTGAGTGTGCCCTTAGTCTGTTTTGGAGGTTGGTTTGGGATCCGGGGGTTGGGGTTCTCTTGCAGCTGTCCCCTGGCACTCATTCCCAAATGGGAGGTGCTAGGTTAGGGCCAGCTGAAGGGCTGATTATCACTTGGGTGCCTCTTAGGTCTCTGTGAGGCATCTAGGGTTGGCTGGATGTGTCCCTAGAGCCATTTGTCCAGAATAATTTGGCATGATTACCTCTCCGGTGGCGGGTGTTTTGGGAGTTCCCCTCCATGGTTCTAGTCAACATGCCTGCCTGCCCTCATGTGCAGCCTAGGGATTTTTTCCTGGGGCAGCTGCGGAGGCAGCTGCCACTATGTAAGGCCTGCACCAAGGGGAGAGGGGGCTATTTGGCTTGGGGAGTGAAGAGAAGGAGCTTGAGGAACAACTTCTCCGAAGAAGATCATTTTCCATCCTCTGAATTATCTGCTGGATCTATTTTTGGACTGCCAAGGAGCTGGTTTGGATTTTTCGCTGATTTGATTATCTGTTTATGTATAAAGCAGTGAGAGTGCCTTTTTGGTTAAAATGCATATTTTATTCTGCGGTGCTCTACTAAGCCCATGTGAGAGCTGGTTGCTGTATTTATTGGAGTTTTCAGTCCCAAGGAAGTGAGAGTTCGGAGGAACATTCATGTGACCTTTCCTTATGAGACATTCAGCAACTGTTTTATCAGTGGACATTTAAAATACACCTTACCTGAGGACTCTATTTTGCCATACTCAGTTGTTGGTTTTTCATTTTGTGTTTTTATTTTTAGGAGTGGTGTTTGGGTTTTGGATTTTGTGGGGTGTTTAGTTATTTTTGAATGGTTGTAGTGTGATAATTGCTGTTTCATATTGTTGATTACTGCTGCTGGGAGTACAGGCAGTCATGTGTTGGGAATGTTCCTTAGTGGGCAGGCACTACTCCCCCTCCAGGTTGAGAGGCCTGCATCCCTTAGACTGCCCCCCACTGTTGGCCAAGGTCTATAGGCACTGTTGGGCTTTGGGGATAGCACGGGGAGTTGGAGGGGCAGGGGCCCCAGGCCTGGGGGGGTGGTGGAGTGGAGCAGGCCAATTGGGGTAGTGGGTTCAAGGAGGCACCCTGGGGCGAAATGGGTCCAGGAAAGGGGTCCTCCCTGCTCGGTTCCCATACCCAAGGCTCCGCTATTGGTGGGCAAATGACACACTCTTCCTCAGCCACTCATCCAACTTGGGCAGTGTTATGCAATGCCAGGTCAATAAAGAACAAGACAGCAGTAATTGCTGATCTTGTTGGAACATCTGACCTGGCTTGCATCACCAAGACCTGACTGGATGAAAATGCTAGCCCTGTGTTGGAATCAGCAGTTCCAGCCAGGCACTCAGTGACACACCGCCCGAGAATGGATCATAGGTGTAGGTGTAGGTGATGATAGGGGGTGTAGCCATCTGTTTCAAGATGGAACTGGGCCTTGTAGATGTGCCAGTGGGGGCCACCAGATCCTTTGAGTGTATCATGTTCGCAGGTGTGTGTTGCAGGATACTCCTTGTTTACCGTCCACCCGGAAATGGGAAAGTTTTCTTGCAGTGTCGCCAACTTTGTGGTCAACATGGTGTTAGAATCCTCCAGGTGGCTGGTCCTGGAGGATTTCAACGATGACAAACTCTCGCCGCATTTTGGTCAGGACTTCCTCCAACTGATGATTTCATTGGGCTTCTGCGACCCATAATTGTGGTCACTCTCTGGACCTGGTGTTCCTCCTGGGGAAGGAGGTCTCCAACCTGATGGTGGAACTGGTCAGTTGGTCTGACCATCACACTATAAGGTTCAGTTTTGTGGCTCCCCCCAATAGACCTGCCCCTTCAGAGATTGTGTGGTACTGCCCTTTAAGGGGGTGTGATCCCCGAAGGTCTAATGGCAGTGCTGGATCTATCGAGTAGACCGATGGAATGCTCGGATCCATGGGATCTGGTATTGTACTATAATAGTGCAGTACTGGGGGCCCTGGATTCCATAGCTCCTGTCCTGTTCGCCCACTCACTCTTCATCCTCGGTACCCTTGGTTTGATGGGACCTTGATGGAGTTGAGGCAAGTGGGGCAAAGGTTGGAACGGCGCTGGTTGAAATCCAGCTTAGAGGATGACAAGCTTAGACTGATGGTCCATTACTCAGATTATCAGTCAGCAGTCTCCTGTAAGAAGGCAGAGTTCCTGTCCAGGGAGATTGCTGCAGCAGGGAATCGACCAGCGCAGCTCTTCTGGACTGTCGACAGGTTGTGCTGTCCAACTTGTCTTCAGAATCGGAGAGCATTTTCACAATCTAAGTGTAAGGAGTTCGCTCGATTCTTTGCAGATAAGGTTGCCACCATTAGGTCAGAGATCCATCTTGCATGTTCCAAAGAGTGTTGCAGATATCAGTAGGAGATCACAGGCACCCAGGCTGTCTGGGTGAATATTGATCTGCTGGCGATCACTGATATCTTGAAGATTGTTCAGGGCTTGTGACCGACTTGCTGTGGTTTGGACCCTGGTCCAGCCCACCTCCTTGTGGAGTGCTTGGAGGTCATTGGGCTGGGCCTGGCTGAGATTGGCTGGTGTTCGTTGGAGAAGGGTGTGTTTCCAGACCCCTTGAAGGAGGCAGTGGTGACACCCCTTTTGAAGAAATCCTCCTTCGACCCAGACTGTCTTGTGAACTACAGACCAGTCTCTAACCTGCCCTTTATTGATAAGATTATTGAGAAGGTAGTTGCGTTGCAACTCGAAGATTATCTTGCCATCCATGAGGTCTATGATCCTCTCCAGTCTGCTTTCAGGAAGAGGCATAATACCGAGACGGCCCTTGTTCAGGTAATTAATGATCTCCTGATAGCGAGAGATCAGAAGAGCCATTCGATCTTGGTCCTTCTTGATCTCTCTCTGCAGCATTGGACACCGTGGACCATGGGGTATTACTGGAGCACCTGTGACTGATCTGCGGACTTTTCCATTCTTTTCCTCATGGGCAGGACCCAGAGAGTGTCGGGGATTTTTTCCTTTGCTCCGCTCCCCCTGACCTGTAGGGTGCTGCAGGGCCCCATTTTGTCTCCCATGTTGTTCACAGTGTGCATGCTGCCATTGGGAGACATTATAAGGTGGTACTGGCTGAGTTTTTACTGCTATGCAGATGATACTCAGCTGCACATGTCCTTTGTGCCTGAACAGAATGATGCAGTCTTAGTCTTTAACAACAACTGCCTAGTCGAGATTCAAGACTGGATGAGTGCCAGCTGGCTAAGGCTGAACCTGGATAAGACTGAGGTGTTGTGGTGGTGGACCCAGGTCATCAGGCAGAAGGGTTATCTCCTGGTCAGCCTTCTGGGCTTATGCTGGGGGGCAACCAGTTGAGGTCATCAGAACGGGTGTGGAATCTGGCCATTGTACTTGATGGCAAGTTGACACTTAAGTCTCAGGTGTCAGCTGTCTTCAAGTCCTCATTTTACCATCTGAGGAACATCGCCCCGATAAAGCACCTCATTCTGCCTGATGATCTTCCAATGCTGGTCCATGCCTTTGTGACCTCCCACTTTGACTACGGCAATGCTCTATACCTAGGGCTCCAGTGGTGGACATCCGCTGCCTGCAGCTGGTGCAGAACACGGCAGCCAGGTTGTTGACCAGCTTGTCTAGCGATATCTCACTTGTGCTCCGCAAACTGCACCGGCTGCCTGTGTGGTGGAGGATCATCTTCAAGGTAACTTTGCTAACCTATAAGGCCCTACAGAGACTGTGCTATTTGCAAGACCTCCTCTGGCCCTACTGCCCCCTCCACCCACTCCGTTCCTCCGATGAGGGATTGTTTGAGATTCCCAGGGTCCATTTAGAAACCTCAGGGGCCAGAGCTTTTTCTTTTGTGGCCCCGACCCTGTGGAATTCTTTACCTCATTGGGTTAGAGAGTGCCTGTCCACTGAGACTTTTAAGTCTGCTCTATTTGACCTAGCTTTTACTGATGCTATTTAATCTGTAATTTGCCAGATCTGCCTGTTTTATCTTTTGTGTGTAACCCCTAGATGGCGCTATCCCAGGGGCTACTACCCCTGCCTGATTTGCCACTAACAGGTTGAGGGGCCTGGATCCAATGGCGGGTGCCTCCACCCAGAGGTCAGGGTTTGCAATAGTTAAACTAACTTGGTCACAGCCCTCTGGGACACTGCAACCCCCCTTTCTTCCCACTAGTGGCCCACACAATATATCAGAATTACCTTCACAGTATACACTTACCCCCAGGTCTGGTTCCGGCACTGGGACCTCCTGTGAAATGAGATACAGTGCAACAATCACAGTACAGTACTTTAACATAGACAAATACCTCAGGCAGTATAACTTTGCTGGAAACAAGCAGCTCTGATTTATTTAGGGGATATAACAAGGACAGGGGAAATCAGGTTAATTAGTTTATCACTCTAATAATTCATCTATGGCTCTGTGCACAGGCCTATCCCTATCAGTTACTGTCCCTGGGTACCCAAGCCCTAGTGGCTAGTCCAAACCGTGGCAGCTGGTAGGGCCCTTTCACACAGAGAAAGGAGAATTAAACAGTCAGCAGTACAGTAATTCCATTTGGATTTAATGTGGCAATTCAACAGGAGCGACCTGAATTAGTACTCACGACCTCCAAATAAGATAGGGTCCTTCAATGTCAGCAGGGCTCACTTGAGGTACACAAACCTCTTCACACATCCATATAAAGAAAGCACTATACCAGGCAGGCTGCATCTGTATCCGATCGCAATTACTGCACAATACCCGGAGAACACACAGCAGATTCAGTTCCTGACAGACAGAGTGCAATTTTCAGCAATCCTCCAGTCTTCTACAGGGTGAGCCTGGTTTCTACTCTTCAGAGATCCTTTGATTCTTTTCACAGGTCGATTCAGTCCTAACAAGCTGTTACACAAGCTGCAGACCGGAACTCTGGGCCTTACACCGTTTTTGACTAAAACTGCACACTGAAAAGCACAGGGCCTTCCTTCTTCACTGCCAAAGCTCAACTGAAACTCCAACTGACAAAACTGGCACTTCCTTTGAGTTCCTCCCAGTTCTTGACTGGATTGGCTGTCACTCACAATAGACTGCTGCTGTTGGTCCAAAAGGCACTGAAGTCTAAACTACATCTCCCAGAGTCACTGCCCATACAATCCTCTTGTGGCTGGCTCAGATTATGAGTCCAAGTTCTGATTCGTCAAGGCACCATTTTAGAGCTAGCTTACCCCACACTGATTGGTCCAGTTCAGCAGTTCAAAACTAGAATGGGAACTAGCAGACACAGTTCTGACTGCAAAGAAAGCAGGTTAGACAAACTGTAATTTCATTATTACTCTAAATAATTTCTGGCAGTTACATCTTTCAGATAGGTTCCTTTGCACTCCTAGTGACTGCAAAATGAAGTGAATTGGCAGCAGCTCGAGTGGTACTCAGAGAAGCACACAGTCCCCATACAAACTAATTATGTCTGCAAGCAGACAGCTCTTAAAGAGACAGTACCAGAGGCTCTAAAACACTCACTGATAAATGGCTTAAATGCCAAACACCATTCAGGCTTGGAGCATTCAACAGAAGCTCCTGGAAGTCTTTTGGGAACCCCCATTTGCAGGGGTTACACCCTTCCTGGCCTGGGAAAGCTGACGTCCATACAAGCAAGTACCCCCATAAGTTTCAACTGCAACCATATACATTTGCATTAGGCTCACACATGTAATCATCAGTCAATATATCATTTTACCAAGAACACATTTCTGAAACATTGCAGTCGTCACTCTTTACACAGTATTACATACACATTGTACCTATAACTCAAGTTATTACCTCTTGTACATGAAACCTGAAGAGAGGGGCCCTTCCCTATCAATTACCTTGGGGCTGGATGGGGCAAGGCACCATACTTAGAGGGCAACACAAGTAACTTGGAGTTAGCACTGATGCTCAGTTTGGGCAATGAGCCGGGGACACATACACTTTTATGGACAACATTGAGAGGCAAGTCCACAGGCCTCCCAAGTGAATCATAACTGAGGTGCACCACAGGCTTTACAGCTCGACCAGTCTTTCTAGGGGAACTGTTATAGTCTCTGCACTCTGAGCCTCATTTTCAGCATTGTCCTCACTTGTCGGGGAGTCTCCATGGGGTAGAGAGGCTTGAACTGGGGCACTTTCAGCTCCAGGAGTTACAGTTTCTGAGTCCACAACATTTGGCTCGCATGGAGAGCTTTGGACACTGGCAGTGGACTGTCAGGGCACTCAAAATACTCTTCTTGTTCGGTGTATCACCAGTCTGCCCCAATCTATCATTTTCCTCCCTGAAAGCTCAAACAGTTCAACCATGCACAATGATTCCATTTCATCTGATCTGATGTTTTGCACTTCACTTTCTGGGAGCATTGGCTCCAGGGATGAAGCTGGGGCTTAGACAGTCCAGAAGGCCCAGCTTTGTCTCCAGTATTGACTAGGGATTGCTCAAACAATTGACTCAGTTCGAAGAAGGATAGTATTCAAAGTCACTCTCACTTTCTTCCGATATGGACTGACAGTCATGCTCAACTGGGACTTGTGGAGGGGAACACTTTAACTTTGCTTCTGTAGGTGCAGACTTTCTTGATCTTTTCTTAGCAGCAGCTCTAGTCACTGGTCCAGAGGGGCATCTTCTAGGGGCTCAGACTCAATTAAGATTTGTCCAATGGGCAGTAAATGATTTCTATGCATTGTTTTTACATCTTTGAATTATTCTCAGGCCTTACTTTGTACACTGGTAGATCATCTAGTTTGCCCACTACAATGTGAGGGAGATGGTGCCATCTATCAGCAATCTTGTGCTTGCCATGCAGTCCCAGATTTCTTAGCAATACCCGATCTCCCTCCTGGAGTTCCTGTGCTTTCACCTTTATCATACCTTTCTTTGTTGGCCAGATTTCTTTTGGCAGCCATGGTTTGAGCCAGTTGGTACGCATGAGTTAGCTGGGCCTTTAACTTTGCACATACTGTAAATAGTTGTCAGCTTGAACCCCATCAGGAGAGACCCCAAAACACACATCTACTGGTAGTCGAGCTTCTCTTCCAAACATCAGGCGGTAGGGGAGAATCCAGTGGCATCACTTTTGGTGCAGTTATGCTACCAGGGTGCTAATTTGTTGGCTCCATCTAGGCTTGTCCTTTGGGTGCAGGTGCCTAGCATATCTAGCAAAGTGCGGTTGAAACGTCTCAGGCTGTGGGTCCCCCTGGGTGGTAAGGAGTGGTTCTGACTGTGACTCCCCACAGAGAAAGCATCTCTTTGATCAGACGACTCTCAAAGTCTCCCTTGATCAGAATGGATTCTTTGTGGAGCCCATAGTGAACAAAAGTTTTCTACAAGTACTTTGGCCACAGTGGATGCTTTCTGGTCTTTGGTGGGGAAAGCTTGGGCATATCTCATGAAATGGTCAGTGACCACCAGCACATTACTGATATTTCTTTGATCTGACTCAAACTCAGAAAATCAATACAGACCAGCTCCATGGGTGCACTGGTGGATGTTAACAAGGGGCAGCCCTCTGGGCAAAAGCTTTCCTCTGTAAGAAGCTATACAAGTTCGAATGTGTTGCTCCACATCAGCCCCCATCTTAGGCCAATAGAATCTGGATCTCACCAAGTCAAGTGTTCTGTCTATACCAAGGTGCCCCATGTGGTTGTGCAAGGACCTCAGTACTGAGTCTCGAAGGCAGTGGGCAGCACTAGTTGTTGTTTGTCTACTTGTCCCCTCTGTCTACTGTTTCTCTGTATAACAGTTTATTGATCAGTTTCAACTTAGGACCTTCTTTGTATAACAGTGCAGTTCTCAAATCAGTGGAGCGTAATTTGGACACATCTTTCCTGCATAGAGGGCTTCTAAAGCTGCTTTGATCATGGGATCGAGATTGAGCCCATGAATACTGTCATTGTCCAGCTGAGGCAGTGCACCAATGTCTATTGCAGAAAAGTGGCAATAAGCAGCAGGTATGCAATTCTCAGAGGGTCCCAAGCACTCACCATGCAGTCCACTGGTCCTGTGGACATTTGTTCCTCCCTGTCAAATCTTCCGGCAGAGTGCCCGAATGTCAGGTTCTGCCAATCGGACCCAATCATTCTGGGGAACAGGCCTCCGGAGAGAGCATCAGCATCTATGTGGTTCAGACCTGCTCGGTATTCAGAGCATAGTCATATGTAGATAATGCAGAAAGCTACCTATGGCCAGTGGCATCCAACTTAGCTGAGGTCTGCACATAGGTCAAAGGATTATTGTCAGTTTTACTAGTATTTTAGCCCCATACAAGTACTCATGGAATTGGTCAACATAGCCCACTTCAAAGCTAGGAACTCTAACTTATGTACAGGATAGTTCTTTCGGATGGGGTCAGGCTTCTACTGGCAAAGGCCACTGGTCTCAGGCCATTCTCGTGCTCTTGGTACAACACAGCCCCAACCCTTGCAAGCTAGCATCAGTGTGCAGGACGAAGGTTTTCTTGGATCGGCATAGGCCAGCACTGGAGCATGGGTAAGTTGATATATGATCTCATGAAAAGCAGTCTCACAATCAGGAGTCCAGCGGGCCCCAAATACTTCACTCGGATGAAAATACACTCTTTCAGTCTTGAGGACGCTGACTTTTGGTATTTTTTGTGGGTTGGGGATACCCTTGAGTAAGGTTAAGAAAGGCGGATCACTCTTGAATAGTCCTTGATGAGCGCCGATAATAACCACAGAATCCCAGGAATCTTTGCAGTTCTTTTAGATTTTTGGGCTGTGGCCAGGTGGTCAAGGCCTCAACTTTACTTGGGTTGGTCTCTATTCCTCGGTGGATACTATGTGTCCCACATACTTTACTGATGTTTGAAAGAATTGACACTTATCAATGGACAGTTTAAGGCCAAAGTCCTCCAGTGGTCCAATACCTTAAATAATCTGCTCTCATGTTCCTCCAGTGAGCTGCCAAACACAATAACATCATCTAGGTATACCAGGCACTCTAGTAAGTTCATGTAACCCACTGCACACCCATCAATCGTTGAAAAGTGGCTGGGGCACCTGAAATCCCTTGAGGCATCCTCATGAATTCATAGAAGCCAAGCGGACAGATAAAGGCCGTCTTCCACGGTCCTCTGGGGCCACCGGGATCTGGTAGTACCCATCATGAGATCCAGCACAGAGAACCACTTGCCCCGCTAGGCAGTCCAAAGCATCCTGAATGCGGGCATTGTGTACTGATCAGGGATAGTCCGCGGTTTAAGGTGCGATAATCCACACACATCCTTACTGTTCCATTCTTTTTCCTCACTACCACAATGGGGAAGCATAAGGGCTTCTGGATTCTTGTATTACACCAGCAGCTAACATCTCTTGCAGATGCCGTCTCACATCATCTATGTCAGCAGGTGCCAGGCGTGAGACCTCTCACGAAATGGTCTTTCGTCATGCAGCCGGATATTGTGCTCAGCTCCTTGCACGCATCCTACATCCCATTCCTTTAAAGAAAACACCTGGTCTCTCTGGGCAAGCTTCTCACTGATCCTCACTTTCCATTCACCTGGCAGCGGGAGTCGCCAAATCAAACAAGTCAGGTGTTACTCTGTCATTCTTCCTTGAACTCTTGCTGTTGGGTAGCACTGCAGTGTCTGCACAATGCACATTAACCAGGATGCAACCTCTGTTTACCTCGAATGTCTCTTTCAGACACATTATGAACTTGGACCATTACCCTTCTGGCATAAGCATGGGCTCTAGCAGGCAAAATACTAGGCTTGACCAGCAGTCCCTCTGGCAATTTTCCATCGCCTGGTGCATCCAACATTAATATTTTATTCTTAACATCCTTTCTGATACGGACCTCTCCCTGTAAGGTACACTGGGCATTTGGCACCAGGATCAGAGACTCAGGATCCTTCTTCCATACAATTCCGACCGGTTCCTCTGGTTCTATTTTTTCAGCATCTCTCTGTGCCTCATAGGCCTTCTTAATTAAAGCCGGAACTCTTAAAGCTCTACTAGTCTTTGACCCCTTGTTTTCATAACACAACTGTGCCAGCCTTCCTAACATATGAGCATTTGTTCCAATCAACAAAGGGACACCATCATACAGTCAGTGGGGGGACACTAAAAGGCTAGGGTCTCTACTTGTTCGGCCACTCCAGCCAGGAGGTGGGGAAAGACAAAAATCGGATATACCCGGAATAGGGGTAGGCCTTCTCACTTAACCCCCATACATGCAGTCCTTCTAATGGTTGTAAGGTACGTCTGACAAATGCTTCTGATACCAATCCTGGAACATAATTGTCACTTGGGAGCCACTGTCTAATACAGCTCTTGTAGACACTCCATTCACCTTTACAGTGGTCTCCATGGAGGGACCCACTATTCTGGACCAGTCTGGAGGGCAGGTAGTAGGGGGCCTGGGCAACTGACCTTGCCACAAAGGGCGTGAATTAGCATTTTGGTGCCCTCACTGGGATCATGTCGTGCACCTCTTAACCACTGATTTCTTCTCCGAAGCTCTCCTTGTAGCCTATATGCAACTTTGTCAGTGTCTTTTGGGGACTGGCATTCCTTTTCATGTGCCCATCTTCCCACAATTATAGCAAAACATACTTTCTGGAGTTTGAGCTGGCCGAGGCGCCACACTGGGAGCCAGGGCGGGGTATTACTAACTGGAAACCTGGGTGCCATCTCTGTCTCTTGACGTGATAAGCATTTGGAGACATCTCGTCAGTTTCTCCACTTCCATGGTCAAGGAATTGAGTTTGGGCTGTTATCAGCAGGAGATACATGGTGGGTACCCCCACCCCATAGCAGATGCAGTTGGATATAGGTCAGGGCCCATTACTTGCAGGCGTGGCCTTCATAAAGGGACTGTTTTGAATTCGGATCTCTCTCAACAGTTGCCCCATTGTGGCATATCTTTTCCTTGTCAGAGCACTCATTGACTGTCAACCTCTGCCCTGAACTTCACTTGATGGGTCACCCTCAGTCACTCGGTCGTAGCCACAGCTGTTGGTGCAGGTACCTCCGAGGTCGCCTTTTCTCAACTCCTCGAATTTCTCTCATTAACTCATCATAGGAGGGTGGGGATTCCAGTCGATTTGCCAGTAACTGAAGCAACAGCAGTTCTGAGAAGGGGCAGACTTAAGGATTCTGTCCAGTCTGGTTCGGTCCAGTTCAATCGCTGGCAAACTACCCTTTCTGAGGCATTCTTGCAACAATTTTTCCAGCCGGAGACATACACAGACAACAACTCCCTTGGTACTGTTGTGCATTTCTTACTCTCCACCATAGGTCCTCATCAGAATCTGGGCTCCCATACACATTCTCCAAGGCCTCAAGATAGGCCTGTGCAGTGGCTTCAGGTTACTGGCCCGCTTAGCACGGATGGTAGCCAGAGCAGGACCTCGGAGGCTCTCACTAACCCTCTTTCTGCCTTCCAAGCATTGCCATTCTAGCACTTGGGGCAACATAGTCTATCCAGGTCTCCCAGTCATCCTCCCTTGGGGGTGGGAGGGTGCCAGAGAAGATCCTCAACCTTCGGTAAGAGTCGTGACTAATGGCAGGTGCAGAAATAGGAGTCTGCATTGGTTCAGCCACCATTACGGGCACTGGAGCAGGAGAGGGTGTTGGGGAGGAACACCCCAGGTGGCAAGAATAGTTTCTTCAAGTCCTCCACAGTTTTCCCTCTCCCAGCAACCATTCAGCAAATTTCTCCTCAAAAGTTTCAGATAGTGGTGGGGCTGATTCCCCGGTCTTTACTGTCCTTAGTTATCACTCTCCAAGCAGTGAGGGCTCCCTCTGGGGTAATGGTCTGTGGCACTTTGGAGCTATCTATGGATCCTTAAACTCTACTAGGGCCAGGAAAGTGTGGGTGAGCAGATTAGCATGCCGACCCACCACCACAGGGTTTTGTAAACCTTCCACCTTGGAAAGTACTCCCTGCACAGTGTCCAGTATTGATACCCAGGGGATGTCCAGGATAAGCATAGCATTTTGGGGGTCGATCTCCTCCCCAGTACACCACTCCACCAGCGGTGCACAGCCACTTCTGTAGGTACCCATTTTTCTTAACAGTGGTTACGTAAATATGGCCACTAGAGGACACACAATCCCAGCGGTGAGCCTCAAGATGTAACCCTAGATGGCTATCCAGGGCTACTACCCCTGCCTGATTTGCCACTAACAGGTTGAGGGGCCTGGATCCAATGGCGGGTGCCTCCACCCAGAGGTCAGGGTTTGCAATAGTTAAACTAACTTGGTCACAGCCCTCTGGGACACTGCACCCCCTTTCTTCCCACTAGTGGCCCACACAATATATCAGAATTACCTTCACAGTATACACTTACCCCCAGGTCTGGTTCCGGCACTGGGACCTCCTGTGAAATGAGATACAGTGCAACAATCACAGTACAGTACTTTAACATAGACAAATACCTTAGGCAGTATAACTTTGCTGAAACAAGCAGCTCTGATTTATTTAGGGGGATATAACAAGGACGGGAAATCAGGTTAATTAGCTTATCACTCTAATAATCTACCTATGGCTCTGTGCACAGGCCTATCCCTATCAGTTACTGTCCCTGGGTACCCAAAACCCTAGTGGCTAGTCAAACCGTGGCAGCTGGTGGGGCCCTTTCACACAGAGAAAGGAGAATTAAACAGTCAGCAGTACAGTAATTCCATTTGGATTTAATGTGGCAATTCAACAGGGCGACCCTGAATTAGTACTCACGACCTCCAAATAAGATAGGGTCCTTCAATGTCAGCAGGGCTCACTTGAGGTACACAAACCTCTTCACATCCATATAAAAGAAAGCACTATACCAGGCAGGCTGCATCTGTATCCCGATCGCAATTACTGCACAATACCGGGAGAACACACAGCAGATTCAGTTCCTGACAGACAGAGTGCAATTTCAGCAATTCCTCCAGTCTTCTACAGGGTGAGCCTGGTTTCTACTCTTCAGAGATCCTTTGATTCTTTTCACAGCGGATTCAGTCCTAACAAGCTGTTACATAAGCTGCAGACCGGAACTCTGGGCCTTACACGTTTTTGACAAAACTGCACACTGAAAAGCACAGGGCTCCTTCCTTCTTCACTGCCAAAGCTCAACTGAAACTCCAACTGACAAAACCGGGCACTTCCTTTGAGTTCCTCCCAGTTCTTGACTGGATTGGCTGTCACTCACAATAGACTGCTGCTGTTGGTCCAAAAGGCACTGAAGTCTAAACTACATCTCCCAGAGTCACTGCCCATACAATCCTCTTGTGGCTGGCTCAGATTATGAGTCCAAGTTCTGATTCGTCCAAGGCACCATTTTAGAGCTAGCTTACCCACACTGATTGGTCCAGTTCAGCAGTTCAAAACTAGAATGGGAACTAGCAGACAGCTTTCTGACTGCAAAGAAAGCAGGTTAGACAAACTGTAATTTCATTATTACTCTAAATAATTTCTGGCAAACAGTTACATCTTTCAGATAGGTTCCTTTGCACTCCTAGTGACTGCAAAAATGAAGTGAATTGGCAGCAGCTCGGCAGTGGTGCTCAGAGAAGCACACAGTCCCCCCCATACAAACTAATTATGTCTGCAAGCAGACAGCTCTTAAAGAGACAGTACCAGAGGCTCTAAAAACACTCACTGATAAATGGCTTAAATGCCAAACACCATTCAGGCTTGGAGCATTCAAGCAAGCTCCTGGAAGTCTTTTGGGAACCCCCATTTGCAGGGGGGTTACATGTGGTTTTAACTAGTTAGAAAGTTTTCTGTTTTTACTTTTGTACAAATGCTCTGATAATTGAAAAGTGCTTTTTAAAAATAAAGATTGACTTGACATGACAAGGAGTGAGAGGAATGGGGTGAGAGGAAATGTTTGTTGGATAGAGTGCCCAATCTCAACCTGGAATTTCAACCAGGGATTAAGAGACTGTACATTTTCAGAGTGGGTAGTGCAATGATGTATCACCTGTATAAACACTTGAGTGGGGAAAAGGGGCCTCTCTGTGTTGAGCCAAGCACCATGTTGTCTATCAAGATGTCTGAAAAGGAGAAAACAGATATGTGCTGCCCAGTAATATAGTTTAAGTGAAGGAAGAGCCAGGCCACCATTATCCTAGCCAGACTTAGTTGTAATTTAATTCTGAGTTTTTGACTGGCCCAAATAAAACTAGATGTTTCCATTCCCTTGCCTCCAGGACTGAGAAGGAATTTGTATCTGGACATTTTGGAATAAATACAGGGTGCATGGAAGGGTAACAGTCCTGACCACCTCCACTCATCTGGACAAAGAAAGGGGCAACGTTCTCCAAGTTCTAAAATCCTGTGCCATGTTGTGAGAGAATGGGGTGTAATTATATTTAAAGGACAGAGATGGGTCGGCTGAAAAATAACCCCTAAGTGTTGTATCTTCTGCATGTTCCAATGAAAAGGGTATGTATTTCTGAAGGCCTGATTTGGTGAAAACTGAAAATACAAAGTCTCAGTCTTCACGGTTTTCAAGCAATATCCTGCCACTCTACTGAACTGAGCAAGAATATCTAAGACTCCCACGAGAGAGACCTCCAGGTTCTGAAGCTATAGTAACACATTGTCCATGTATTGCGCTATCCAGTGTTCTTCCCCACCCAAAGAAATCCATCTCAGGACTCCCAATTCCCTGATAGCTTGAGCTAAAGGCTCAATATAGGCCACTAAAAATAAGGGGGGACAATGGGCAGCCCTATCGGGTGCCCCAGCAGAGAGAAAAGTCTGAGGAGCGGTGGCCACTAATCTTAACATTAGCCCATGTAGAATGATGCATGTTCTGTAAAAGAGAGATAAAGGAGGGAGGAAATCCCAAGTGATTAAGGATTAAATGAAGGAAAAGCCATGACACCCGATCCAAAGCCTTTTCTGTGTTGAGGCTTAGTAGCACAGAAGGAAAAGGGGAGTGCTGCATCTGATGAAGTAAATGTAATGTGCAGTGGATATTATCTATTGTGGTGGGTGTCTGAATGATCCTGGTTTGGTCTCGATGAATCAAAACAGGCATAAGGTTGTAAATCTGATGAGTGAGTACTGACATGAATAAATTGCCCCCAGGTGGCACCAGCGGCGAATCTTCTGGCCTGCACCGGCATTGCAGGCAGTGCTGCGACAGGGAAGCGTGGTCGCATACCCCCCTCAGGCTGCATCAACGATGGCTCTTCGGGCCTGCACCAGCATCGCAGGCACTGCTGTGACCGGGAAGCATGGTCACATATCCTCCCCCTCAGGCTGCATCAGTGGCAAATCTTCGGGCCTGCACCAGCATCACAGATACAGCATTCCTCAGCTCCCTGAGCATTCTTTCATTGGATTTATCATTGGAAGAGCTCCACTGATAGGCTATTTTAGTCAGCTTTTTCTAGGTAGAATGTAATGCTTTCACCGTGTGTCTGGGGTTACTTTAAGGTATTCAGGAGTAATGTTACAGTTTGCTGTGTACTGTGCTGTACTTTAACTGCTGCTTAGTAGCTCTGTGTTTCAGGATCCCTGAGCCCCCTTCAGCTCCCCCTACTATGCACTGTTCCTGCCCTCCTAAGCCAGCTATTTACTCTGTGTTCGCTCCCTTTGTCCCACTGTAGGCACTGCTGCAACCGGGAAGCGTGGTCGCATACCCTTCCCCTCAGGTCACATACCCTTCTCTTCAGGCTGCATCAGTGGGGAATCTTTGTGCCTTCACTGGCATCGCAGATACGGCATTCCACAGCTCCCTGAGTGCACTAGCCTACCCAACCTGTCCCAACCACCCTCCCACCCAGGGGCAGCACTACCTTTATAGGTGTCAGAACCTGTCAGACTCTTTTTTCCTCCAAGGAAAACAAGAGAGGTCCTTTCTAACCACATCCCTCAAGTATAATCAGGACCCTCACACACACACACCCCACTCCCTCTCCCCAACCAGTTATCCCCACCTGGTGTTGCTGGGTATCAAACCCTGCTCTTTGTATCCCCTTTGCCTCCCTCAACTAGTGCCTATTCCACTAGGCCACCACTCAGATAGTTATTCTTGCAACTTCCTCCTCTATACCTTCTGTCCAGCTACTCCTGCCTTTATACTGCCACCTGGTGGTCAACTTGAATCTGACCTCCTGCCTAGCTATTCTAAACCTCATTTCTGTTACACCCTTTAATTCCCACCTCTCTATTCACTGTGTTCCCTCCAAAGGATAGCCCACTCCCCCTTTCGTTTACTGCTCCATTTCTTCATCCTCCTTGCATTCTGCCCACTCAGCTTATATCCTCCCAATCATACCCTCAGCCCCCCCCACCCTCATCCTCCTCAATGTCTCTCCTTAGCTGGCCACTCTACTTGCCCCCTCCTCTACCCTTTCCTACACTATGTTACACTCTCCTCTGCCAAATCTCCTACCTCCACCCTTGTGCCTTCTCCCTGTGATGGCCACTGTACCCTCACTATGAGGCCAACACCTTGCTCTTTCAACAATCTAATTAAAAAGGTGGTTCTCAAGATTTCTAATACCCTGTTTCCTATTCCTTCTCATGGACGGGGATGTTGAACCTAATCCTGGCCCTGCCAGTCCCTCTGGACCCTCAAAAGGTGGCTTAGGTATCTACCACCTAAACACTAGGAGCCTACTGTCAATAATGGATCACCTTAGGGCTTGAGTATCTCTGAACTCCCCTGACATCCTCTGTGTGTCTGAATCATGGCTATCATCAAAGATCCCCAACTTTGCAATTTACTTCACAGGCTATACCCTATACAGACAAGACAGAGGGAAAAGAGGTGGTGTTGTAGTGGCCTAGGTCCTTGACTCCCTTCCCTCCTCCATTATGCTACAGCAAGCCTCCATCTCCTCTCATGAGCTACTGCTTTTCAAACTGACCTTCCCTTTGACAGCCCCACTTTCATAGGTGTATGTTACTTCTCTCCCCCAAAGCCCAGCCCTCTGCCCTTATCTCCACCCTTGCCTCCCTAGTCTCTCTCTCCCAAAAGGGAGAGCTACTCCTCCTGGGTGATTACAATGTAAACTGTCTCTTGGCTTCTGCTAGGCCCATCATTCAAAGCACAGAGGCACTAAACCTAGTTCAACTCCTATCAGAACTGACTAGGCTAAATCCACACTCTCCCAACCACTTCTTAATTGACTGGATTCTAACATCCTACCCCAAAAAATATTCATCCACCTGTACCCTCCTCGATGCCTTTAGTGATCACTGCATGAATCACTGCCACAGAACATCCCATCTCCCCCACTACCCCCCAAGTATTTTTGCTTCTGTGCACTCAAATCCCTAAACACAAGGGTCCTCCTTTCTGACCTACACCTGGCTGGCTGGTCAGGTGTTTTCATCATCCCTGATGTATATTCCACCCTCACATCCTTTGCCTCCACCTTCCTTAGAATCCCCGTAAAAAGACTTTGACTTCACCAGAGACATCTCCCCTGGATCTCTGACAAACTAATCTGTCTTTTTAAATCAAGAGACCAGGCTTGGAGTCAGCCCAGTGGCACTGAGGGTTGAGGCTCACACCTTGCTCCACGCTGGTGACCCTGGTTCATTCATGAGCTTGGGGTGCTGGGAGTTGGCTGGGGGGCAAGGGTGAGGGGCTGATTGAGCTGCTGGCAGGCAGCTCTCCTCCTTGGGGAGGGCTCGAGGGTCTCCTCAGCTCTTGGTCACCTCCTGGTAGAGGCTGGGGTGGGTGGCATCATGTCGAGGAGCCCTGGTGCTAGGCCAAGAGAAGGGCGGTAAGGGCCATTACCGAAGCCATGGTGTGCATGTGCGCCTCCACGCACATGCACATCAGTGTTCTGGGGCCTCTGGATTTAGGGGAGTAAATGGGGAAAATACAGGGGTTGCAGCAGGGTGATGCCTCCTGGCCAACTCTGGGGGATCCACCGGAACATGCAGGCATCTATAAGATCCCGACAGACCCCCGGAAGACAGGGCCGATGAGGACAGCAGCCCGCTGAGGAGGATAAAAAACAATACGGAAAAAACAAAAGAAACAAAAATAAGAGACCATGCTTGTCACTCTTACAAGTCTTCCTCCATACCTGCAGACCTGCAACACTACAGAATACTACACAATGCCTGCACCAAGGCAGTGTACACTGCAAAAGCTAACTACTTCAGGGACAAACTGAATGACACTATGTTGTCTCCAGCCGACTTTTGTAACACTCTCCATCCTTGTCTAGGTTCTGCCTCCTCCACCTCACCTGCCTTCCCCAACTTCTCCACCTCTGACCCCTCCATAGTTGCCTCTGCCATAAACCTCTACTTCATCACCTGCACTCTCCCCACTGACACTCCTCCCACTCTAGCCCTCGTCCCCCTCCCCTCAACCCAATCCACCCCACTTCTCCAGTGGGTTCTCCCTCCCCCCAATCACTACTGTGGAAGTTCTTTGCGCCCTTATAGCCCTGAATCCCTCCAAATCCAGCCCTGATGGCCTTGATCCAAAGCTTCTGAAAATCTCTAGCCCAGCCATAGCCCCCCACCCACCTACTCAGTCTTTCAATCATTCAGTGCACTGCGCCAAACTCTTGGAAATTAGCCACGGTCATTCCTCTCCACAATGGTGGGGACCACTCCCAGCCAGGTAACTGCAAACCCATATCACTACTACCCACCCTCTCAAAAATCAATGAGAAACTCATCCCCTCCAGATTAACATCCTTTTTTGATTCCATCAACTCCCTCAACCCCTTCCAATCTAGCTTCCAACGTGCCCACTCCATCTCTTCCTCCCTGCTTCACCTCACAAACCATTTCCATACCACCATCGACAAAGATCACATTACCCTAGTGATTTTTGTCGATCTTACCAAAACATTCAACTCAGTCTCCCACAGTCTCCTCCTAGACATTCCATCATCCTTAGGGATCTCTCCCTCATCCACAGTCTGGTTCAAGTCCAGTCTCTCTGATAGAAACAAGTATGTACAATTTGGCTAGGCCAAGTTCTCCTCCCTCCCCATCCTAGCTGGAGTCCTCAGAAGGCTCAATCCTCAGCCCTACACTCTTCTCTATCTTTGTCAATGACCTCCCTTCCATCTGCTCACCTACGCACTGCCACATGTACGCCGACGACATGGTCATCTTTGCTTCCGGGCCCTCACTGTATGCTATCCAGACATCCCTCCAAGAGACCTTTACAAAAACCCTACAGTGGCTTGAGTCAAACGGCCACAGGTGCAATACCAAAAAAAAGTTGCCATGGCTTTCAGCTGCTCCCAGCACTTAGCCAAACTCTCATCTGCCCCCCACTTCTTCTCCCTGGCTGGCACACCAATAGACACAGTACAGCCCTTTAAGTATCTAGGGGTTTGGCTGCACCCCAGGCTCTACTTCTCTGAACACATTGACTCCATGCATATCAAACTCCGGCCTAAACTGGGTGCCCTTTATAATATCAAGGACTGCCTCTCACCACTGATCCAAAAAGAACTGATTACTAAGCTCATTCTCCCAACTTTCGACTCTGCAGACGTCATTTATAGCTCCGCACTCCAATCATCACTTTCCAAACTAGACCCTCTTTTTAACACTTTGTCACTTTGCCTCGAACCTCCCCTTTAGCACCCCTCACTGCTCCCTTTACTCTGTTCTCGATCTCCCTTCCCTTGCTACCCAACGTTTCATTCACTGCGCTGCGTTCATTGGCAAGTACTGGTTTGCATCTCTCCCTACCTACCCATCAGGCCTTCTCTCCCCTTACCCTTCATTAGGTTATGGCCTCAGATCACAGAACTGCTGCTCAGTTCATCTTCCACTACCGCACTCCCAAGCGGGAAAAGCTGCCTTCTCCTACAGGCTTATGGCTCTGTGGAATCGACTTGCCCAACTCATCCACCTCGCCCCGACCCATGATGCACTAAAACTCCAGCAGAAGGGTCTCCCCTTCCCCCCATAGCTGCTCCCCCTCTGGCCCTACTTGACAGAACCCCCTCCAAGCACCCTGTTAACACCAACCATACACACCTTCCCTCACATTCTTCACACTTAGTCACATTTGGCCTATTCTCTTATTACCACTCTAGGTAACCACTTACCCCTTCCCACTATCCACTTCCCTTCACTTATTTTCACACTTTTTCACATTTGTCCTAGTCTCTTTTGCTATCTTCAGCAACTGACCACCCTCCCTTCCCCACCCCTCCCTCCCTTTATTGCTCTTTTACCCTATTGCCTCCCCACTATCTGCAATTCTTTAATGCTGGCTGTTGCCTCAGCCTAAGGCACTGGCACTGGCTCTCACCTCTCTATGCTTTTTGCACTAACTTATAATAAGATTTGTAAACTTGCACTATATTTATTCTCATTGTATATAAATCTCAGGTACTCTGTCCTCTATTGGGACATTTTTTGTATATATTTAGTCACACAATGTTCTGTTGCAATGTTATCACTATGCTGTGTATATCCCCTGTATACTCCACTCCTTTTTCCCCCGGGTCACACCTGGAAATGAGGTCCGCCTCAGTGTGCCTTTCCCAGTCACCAAAATGTTAAATAAATAAATAAATTTAATACCAAAATTGGGCAATAAGAAGAGCAATTAAGCAAGTTCTTCCCTGGTTTTGGAATTGCAGATATTGTGGCATATGCCCAAGTGGGTGGGGTAGGTTTGCCCTTCAAAACTTCATTAAATGCCACAAGCAGTAGAAGCTATATATTTTCCTTGTTGTGTTTATAAAATTCAGTGACATATCCGTCTGGTCCTGGGGCCTTCGTAGTTTTGGAGTGACTAATCACTAGGTCAAGTTCTGCAAAGGAAATTGACTGCATTAATCATTGCCCAAGGTCAATTGTCAATGAGGCAAAATCAGTTTCTGCAGGAAGCCATCAATGTCCACTTGAGAGGGAGTATGTTCAGGTGTACATAGTGCCTCATAGTAGGACTGAAAAGCCTGGGCTGTATCATGATAGTGTGTTAGTCTGTTACCCATACGTGGGTGAGATATAGTACTTATAGTGGCTAAGCAGTATTGTTTGTGAAGCTGATATGTTCACAGGCTGGATGACCTGGCTCCAACTTCATAAAATCGTTAGCGTAAGAAGGTAAGTAATATTTCTGTTTGTTCAAGAGCTCTTCTATCGAACTCCGCTTGAACATGGGCTAGCTGCACAGTGACTGAATAATCACCTTGCTGATGGGCAAGTTGTAAAAATTGTAGTGTGTCTTCTAGTTGCTGCTTGCGTTCTTGATGCAGGTTCTTGAGCTGAGAGGCATATTGTATAAGATAGCCTCTAAAGACTCTTTTGACACTATCCCAGTGTGTCGCTGATGAGTTGCTGCCCAGGGGATTATCATGTAAAATCTCCATTAATTTGTCCTTTATAATGGTGCAAAACTGTGGAGACCTTTGTAGATATGGATTGAGGCACCATCTTGTAGATCTGTTCTCTAGACCAAACTCCAAGTAGGTGCCAGCAGGGGCATGGTCAGAGAGGTAGATGTCCCCAGTCTTATTGTTTGTAACATGGGAAGTACTCCAGTTGTGTAAAGCAGCAATCTAGTCTAGCATAGCTATAGTGGGCTGTGGAATAGTGAGTGTATCCATGGACTCTGGGATTTAAGGTGCACCACACATCCACTCACCGGACCTCTTTAGCTATATTTTTGAAATATTTTTCTGATGCAGTCTGACTGGAGGGGTGGTCTGACTGGAGGGGCAGGCAGAGGAAGTGTCAGTTTGGGGGTTGAGGGACATATTGAAGTCACCTGCTAAGGCTAAAATCCCTTTAATGTGGGATATAATCTTATCCATTGGGGATTAACTATCTGGAGTATTTATACCTGGGGGCACATAAACATTTGCAAAGTAACCTCGAGCTTGTGAAGCGTGCCGTGTACCATTACCAGGTGGCTGTCAGGATCTCACCAAACCTGTTGTTCTTAAAAATTGGTACATCATGGGAATACAATAACTACACCGCAATGCCTGCCAGATAGGGAGGATGATGAATATTCTGCCACAGAACCAAATTTAACTAATTTGGCATGCTTCATTGGTGTAAGATGCATTCCTGGAGATACACCAAATCTGGCTTTAGTTTCTTAACATAGTTTAAGATTTTTGCCATTTTTAAGGCCATTTACATTCCAGGAGCAGAGATATATGTTGAGGGGACCCATTGCATGATATTAATTTGAACAAGGCCTGGATCCCCCCCAGAGCTGCCACCTTCCACAACCTGAGCCATGCTGTGTAGTAATAAATTCATAAAGTGACCATGCTGACCTGATATATACCTAGACGTAAATATGGGTAAGAACCTTAAGTACAACTGGGAATACTGGGCATGGAGTATTAACCGTTTCCTGTGGTTCCAAATGCAGAACCTGTAATTGGTATAAAGTTGGTCACACAAATAACTGTCAGTGTGGTCCAAAACTGGGGGTCCAGCTGGGACCTAAACTAAGTGAGCTTCCAAGGTAGGGGTCTGTTGGGACCCTTGTGCAGAAGTGATCTGTGCGGAGGTAAGTCCCCATATGGGAGGCACCTCCAGCCATAGTGGCTAAGGGAAAGGCTATAGATGGGTGTGAAAGGAAAGAACTGACATCATGTGCTCCATTTGCTTGACCCGTCAGTCAGCACCTCTGCCTTATTATTTCAGTGAGATGGATTTGGGATCCAGCTACTATCAAATTCTCATGGCCAAGCAAGATTGTGAAAAGATGGCATTTGTCTGCTCCCTGGGGTTCTATGAGTTCATCCAAAAGCTGCAGGGGATCTCAGGGGTGCCAACCACATGCCAAAAGCTAATAGAGCAGTGGGAGACATGAACCCATTGGAATGCCTTGTGTACTTGGATGACATTATTGTATTCAGGAGAACCCTACAAGAACATAAAGCTCCACTGTTCAATGTATTCAACAGACTGAAAGAGTATGGTCTCAAGCTGTCTGTCAACAAGTGTCAGTTCTTCAGGACCTCAGTTAAGTATGTGCGTCATGTCGTGTCCCAAGATGTCATCTGTACCAATACTGGCCATGTTCAGGCCTTTACAACCATACCAAAACCCACCCAGCTGAGAGAACTACAGAGTTTCTAGGGATTCTTTGGCTAATACTGCAGGATCATTAAAAACTATCAAGCCACTGCAGTACCTGCCCCAAGGGTATCCTTTTGTCAACTGGAAAAACAAATGGGCATCACAGTCCACTCCTGAAAAAGTTTATTATAGAGTGTATGAATCATTTGGCCCCAGATGGACCTGAGCTTGTGATAAAGCCTTTGAAAAGATAATCAAACAGTTGACCAAATCCCCTGTGTTGGCCTACACAGATTCCAGAAAGCCATATATGTGACATCCCCCCCATTTGGGGGCTTCTCCCGTGTCTGCTGCTTGCATCCTGTTCTTTTCCCTGGCATTTCTGCTGCCTGGCCCAAGTCCTTTAATGTTCCTCTGGTGCCCCAGGTTCCCCAAATATGCCCCAGTACTTGAGTTTAGCTCATTTTGGGTTTAAAAAGTTAACCTGCGAGTTGCTGCACTTTCCCTTGGCTCCTCTAAGTTGACGGCACTCGCACATGCATGAGGGAGCCTTTGATTTACTGACCACCATTTTTGCAGTTGAACAAAAGGTGTTCTGGTAGTCCTGGTGCCCCTTCTAAGCTAAATGTGGGCCAGAGACCTCAAGGAGGTGATTGAGAAGCCTTGTAAGTGTGAAAATGTTAAGTCTGAAAATGGGATATAAATGAGGGCTACTGAATATTAATAAAGCCCTCATGAATAGCAATGAGGAGCTGCCTGCCACCTAGGGGCACTGTATTCTGAAGGTAATGACCAAAAAACTATTGTAAATAATTGTTAAAGAGTGGGCTCATTCAATAGGGCACTGTTGGGAATACCTAATCATGGGATTCATTTTAAATTAAAAGTATTTGAGTTGGCTGCACCAGAAATGTAAACTTGGAGACATTGCATAGACTGTGTAAAGGCTGCATATACAGATGCCATCTCTGCAGCCATCCTCCAATAGAAAGGCAGGATTTACCACAGAGACTTTTAGGACAGTGCCAAAGACTCTTGAGGGGAAAAAGAAGGAATAATTCTTGGCTCCCATATTTAAGCCAGTGAAGAGACTTAGACTGTAATTGACAGCTTGGGTAGCCATTCGGAATCCAGGAATTTTGGTCCTTATTTAAAGAACAACTGACACCACTCTGGCCAAAAGTGCTACATTGCAGAATTAGAATAAGCATACCTCCAGTTAATCTCATACCAAAAACTAGATTTCTACATTACTTCATTTTAAAATTATGAGCTATTTTGCAACATTTGATTTCACTACCTGTTCAAAAAAGCCTGTGTCAGTGAAGAGCTGCTGATGATGTCATCTCATGCACTCACAGTCTAGTACTCCCTGTCAGTAAGCTTATATGATGTGTTTCTCCAAAGATCATGTGCAATGGTTTTCACAAGTAAAACAGGCAGCACCAGTCAATTGACATTGCTTTAAAAACTATGTGTGTTTCAGGTTTTGTAACAAAGCTGACAATTTTTGTGGGGTGCCTTTTTGTTGTGGACCTTTTTTCCATTGTTGCTAGATGCTGTGTCATAGCACACTGTTGTGAGGCTGCAGAATGAATAAGTTTCTGATGTGGTGAAAGGCTGAGATCATTCACACCTATCATTAAATTGAGGTGATTTCTAAGTATGGCACTTTAAAACAATTATTCCATCTCTTTTTCAATGGGGGATGGCAAGGCAATGCTTTTTTGAAACCTAAGAGTTTCTAATTTAGCCAACCCAATGTATTCTCCCTGTTAGGTTGTTTTCTGGCCTACATTCAGTGGCTCCAGGGTTGCTGGATGCTGAGTCAGCATGCCTCCAGGCTGCTGATGCCATTTGGAGTGATACTGTACTATGCCTGTTAGGAAGTTGCATTGCTGCTAGTATTGTAATGTTGATAACTTCACTGCTGTTTGTCAGTGTCTGCTTTACAATAAGTTTTAATAGGGACCTTATATGTGTTAATTCCTACTAGGGGCGGAAATGTTAGCCATGGTAAAGTGATCATTTTAATTTAGAGTAGAACATAGATGAGCCTGAATGTAGGTCAAAAACAGCCTGACAAAGAGAAAATATTGGGCTGGCTTAATTAGACACAAGTCTTATAAGCTTGCTGGCAGGGATTGCTAGACTGTGAGTTCCTGAGATGACATCATCAGCCGCTCTTCAATGACACAGGCTTTTTGGAACAGGTAGTGAAATCAGGATTACAAAATAGCCCATACCTTCAAAATGAAGTAACGTAGAACTCTAGTTTTTGGTATGAGATTTACTGGGGGTATGCTTATTCTAATTCTGCAATGTAGCAGAAGTGGTGTCAGTTGGTCTTTAAGGGGGACAGTCTGAACTGAGTTCAGTCCTAGTCAGTCTTGGAATGAGTTCTAAAGAGTCCGACTGGAGCTTCCAGAGGGTAGGAGGCTCCCTGCAGCTCAGAGAACTTGGGGAGAGCTCTGCTATGCCTCTTCTCAGCCAGAACTATTGCTAAGACATTGGGATTGCCAAGCCTACATAATAGGAAGCAATTCTCCAGAAGGGAGCTAAATAAGTAATTGTCCCCTGAGCTGAAATTCCAGACAAAAGTGGGTTCAGAGCTTGAAAGATCCCTAAAGTGCATCCCAGTGAGAAACTGTTTTGCCTCAGAGACAGCTTCCTAAATCACAAGCCTGGGGTCTCCAGCCAATTTGCCAGTGGGAGATTTGAATCTCTGCATTGCCAGCTTACATTTCCAGGACTGCAGTTTGCAAGTGGTTAAGCTATGCTGCCTATTTGAGACTGTGCCAGACCATAAACTTGTGATGCCTGACAACTTTCCTAAAAGACTGTTGCTGCCTGTGAGAACCAAGCTGCCAAATGATCAGAGAAGGGAGACAGCTCCTATGAACAAGATCATCACGGGTTGCGGCCACCCTTGGGAGGGATGCCAGGAAGTGGAGGTGAGTCGTGATAGCCCTGGTCCCTGTATCCTGGTCCTAGCCAGAAAGGACAAAGTCCTGCAGCCTGCATCCACATCCTGCCTTGAGGGTAGTCAACCTGAAAATCAACCCAGATCCCGAGATCCAAGGTTCAGTGAGTACAACAGGGTTTTACCCTGCAACATCACTAAAATACCACCAACAGCTTAATCTGGTTCAAGGTGAGATAGCATTCATCTGTATCCCCTTCCCCTGGGTCGTGCCTGAAAATAGGCAGAATTTGTCTAGTGCACTTACCCAGTCAACAAAAACTAAATAAATAAAATAAAAGTGCTTTACCAACTGATTTGCCTTTCGAGTTTGTATGGTGGTTTAGACTGTTTTTTCAGGCCACTGGGCATGGGGATTACAATTTTCTTGGGAATAAAGTGTGGTTTATGTTGTGACAGCCATGTACAAATAAAGCCTTAATCATTTCTTTATTTAAGGGCCCCAACCAGCTGCAGTGCCGGCCAACCCACAGTAACACTTCAGGCCTGCAAAGTAGCATATCCTGGGTACCCAGTGAGGTCAACTGGACAGTCCAGAAGGGTGAATGTATTGTGTTTAAATGCTTTATAATGATAAAAACATTGTCAAAACCAATGCACTGATTAATGTAACTTTAATTTGCATCCCCTACCCCGTGTTCCAATCCCTTAATATATCAGTTATTTGTTTGAATGTTATTCTGGCCTGTAAGCATATTATTACTGAGTGCTGGGTTTAATTCAAATAATTGAAAGGTACTGTGTTGCTGCTAGTAACCATTTCTTTACAGGCACACAGGTTGCATGCCGAGTTCCAGACCCTGCTGGTAAGTGTGGTCACTGTGATCACATTATTAGCACTCTCCATTGACTGGTAATTGAATGCAAAGTAAGGTGTTTTGGGAGACTGCAAGTGTGGGGCCCCTAGGTGGGACTGTGGGTAGGTAGAACTTCCCAGAGGGTTGTGCTAGCTGAACATCTAACCAATTTAAAGAAATCTCTGGGTGGAAGCACCATGTCAAAGCATTACTGTTGTAACCCAGGCCACTCAACCTGCAGGTAGGGAAGCAGGCAGGGGTAGTAGCCCTTGGTATAATGGCACCAGGGTTACATATGTATTACAAACAGATGTCAGCCTCAGTAGTTTAGGAGCAGTGCTGTATCTGGAACACCCACCAGAACTCCATCTAATAGCACATGCAAGTCATAGTATGTGACCATCAGAAAGAAATGATCCTGTCCTCAAGCTGGAGTTTTTAGCACTCAAATGGACAGCTGTTGATCAGTTCCACAAGTAACAGTATGGGCCCACAACACAGACCACACAATAACAACTCTCTCTCACCTACACGCAGATGACAGCAAAACTTGATGCTGCAGGACATCATTGGTTGTCAGCCTTCTCTACATATGATTACTGTTTGGAGTATCACCCTGGAAAAAGCAAAATCAACACTGATGTGCTATCCAGAAGACCCCACCGAGGAATGCCCGGACCTGAATGGCTCTGAATCCCAAAGACTGACGTTCAAGCATTGTGCAAAAGGTATGATCCAGAAGAACTGACAAACTCCAGTGAATCACCACACCTGGTATACAGCTTGGGCACCTCATGAGACTGCATACCTTTGACCTATTGCAATGTTGTGCCCCTCAGTAAATCCACTTTGCCAAAAATGAGTCCCCAAGCATGGAAGACAGAGCAAATGGAGGACTGTGGCTGGGAGAAATTACAAAAGTCTGATTTTGTGGAATTTTCATGAAATTCCATGAAATGTTGTGAAATTTCATGACATAGTTTAGAATTTTTTGAAACTCTTTAATAAGTCATAACTTAGTTGAAATTTAGCATGCAGATTATTTGGAAGAGGCCCTAAATGGATACCAACTTTCTTGACATTTGCGTGAGGGGAGAGGAAATTATAGGCATTCAAATTCTGGTTATTTATTATTCATGTGAAAATTTTGGAAAATATTTCTATACTTACAACTTAGCCACCTTTGGAGCTAGATAACTGAAAATTTATATGCATACTTCCTTGGAAGAGTCATAGAAACTGCTAAATATAGTGATAATTGGCTATGTTAATTGTAAGTTACAGGTGTACAAAATTTCACAATTTATTTGTAAAATTGTGTGACAATTTTCAAAGTATTTGGATGTTTCTAGCTCCACTGCTGTTGGAGGGATACACTCAAGATTTGGCATGCATACCAAAGCAAATATGTCCTTGAGTTTAATTAAGCTGGATAAATGTGGTTTACTAGGTTAAAATTTATTGCTGACACTTTAGAAATTACCAGTCAACAAAACTTGCTCAAAAATTCATGGACACATAATAGACATGTGGTAAAGTAAAACTCTGCCTACAAATTTCACATGAAGTGCTGAAATTTGTACTCAATGGAGTTTCACACAGCCTTCTCCATATATGAGGACTTGACTCCATACGCCATTAATGCGTTGTGTTTGTAAATTGTGCAAATTTTGCAGCGAAGTGTGGAATTCCACCATGAAACAAGAAATTCATGGGTGAAATTTCATGCTTTGCAGTGAAATTCATGCACTTTGCGAATTGTGCAAATTCATGAATTGTGTGAAATTCACAGAATAATTTGCAAAGCGAATTTTTCAGACTTTGCCCATCTCTAACACATAATAGGTAATGTCACTAGAATTCCACTTGTGGAATTTAACTTTCACAGAGCACTTATCATCACTGAATCACCTTACCTGCACTAGCATCATGGCCCTGCAATGCTCCTCCAACACTTCTGCAACAGTAGTTCCCAGCATTATGCTCTATCATGTACACAATTGGGGGGGGGTACTAACAACAACAGAAATGAAAAAGGACCTGGGATTATTCGTATCAGATGATCTAAATGTAGGCAAGCAATGTGAGAAGGCAGTAAGGAGGGCTGGGGAGATACTGGAATGCATAGGGAGAGGCATCACCAGTAGAAAACAAGAAGTTGTTATCCCTCTGTACAGACAGTTGGTGAGACCCCATCTGGAGTACTGTACTGTGCACAGTTCTGGAGACCCCATATCTGCAAGGACATAGACAGGATAGGCAGTCCAGAGGAGGGCAACTAAATGGTGTAGGGTCTGCACCAAAAGCCATACAAAGAGAGACTAAAGGAATTTAATATGTATACCCTTGAGGAGAGAAGGGAGAGGGGGACATGATAGAAACTTTCAAGTACCTCAAGGAAATGAATAAAGTCCAAGAGGGTAGCATCTTTCAGAAAAAGAGATGTGCAAGAACAAGGGGGCACAATTTGAAGATAGAGGGGGGATGGCTCAGGGGCAACATGAGGAAGTATTTTTTCATGGAGAGGGAGGTGGACGCATGGAACAGCCTTCCTGTGGAGGTTGTGGGGTCAAAAACAGTGGAAGAAATTCAAGAATGCATGGGACAGACATAAGGAAATTCTAGTGGTGGGGTAGGAGGATGTAGGCTGTTGGTTAACCAGGATCTGCAGCTTATCCAATAGGTAGGGAAATGGGCAGACTGGGTGGGCCAAGCGGTCCTTATCTGCTGTCAAAGTCTATGTTTCTATGTTTCATAACTAAAGATATTCAGAGAGTTGTGTCACAATTGCCAGTGTAGCAACTAGTTGTAAAGCTTGGAATCACTTGATGCCACTATTTTCAAATTGTAAAAATATGCATTATCTACAGGGTTGTTAAAGAGTCAGCAGGTGGCATTGTACAGAAACAATGCTGCACGTGCATGTTCTTCCACTATTATTACACTAAAGGAGAACTGCCTTGAATCTGCAAGTCTGTGTTTCCTGTAGAAGCTGAGTTTCTAATATTGGTTTACATTCTGTTTTTATTCCATCTTTACTGTCCTTTTGGTAAATTCAGTTGGTGTTTCTGCTTTATATTCTGGTGGATAGTACCAATTTAGAATTGTATGATGCACTTTATGTCCTTGTTGAAGAAGGTACATTGTTTTCACAGTGCATTCACATTCTACTCTGGAATTCTGTATCCCAAAAGGGACATAAACTACATCATGGAGTTCTAAAATGACACTTTCCTCCAGTATGTTAAATCAGAACTCCCACTGTGTTTATTAAAAGTCCAGTAAAGATGGAACAATAACAGAAAGAGAGCAAAGATATGTACAAAGCATCACCTGGGAAAAATGAGTTACAGGTTCAGCACAGTTCTCCTTTAAGTCAATGAGCTCTAGTGGTTATCTGGCATATTGCAAGAATTCAGTCTAGTTTACAGTAATGTCCATGACTGTTCTTGATGGTTTGTCACTCAAGGAAGTGACCTGATACTTGGCACCACTGTACTTTTACTATGGATCCTTTTATGACTGCTACCCTACTGACACTTTACCCAGCCTTTACCATCCTTCAAAATGGCAACTCAAGTGTATGACTGGGCAAAATGTAGGGACATGGCTTTGCAAAAGTATCACAGAATTCCATAATTTCATAAAAGCTCATGAATTCAGCTTTAATTACTGATGTTAAAGTGGAATATTTGGCTGCTTATAACTTAGCCAGCCTTTAAGCAAGAGATTTGAGAATTGGCAAACACAGACTCTTTCTTTTTTCTGTATTGGTTTTTCCCCCAGAGGTCAACTCGACTCTTGGGCATAACCCTTGATCAGGCTGAACTAAGCCATCATTTTGTCTGGTATCAGGCTTTTCTCCAAGTTATTCTCTCACATCTCCCCTGTGAGAGGGTTGCTTCTGTTTGCGTCGCAGAGCCACAGCCCTCCCTGTGGCAGGAGAAAGCTCATTGGCCCAGCCACAAAGGTCGCTGTGTTAGTGCAACCCTGGGGTTAGGGCAAAAGGGGTAGATTATACGGACCAGGTGATCCTTATCTGCCATCAAATTCTATGTATCTATGTAACTCACCTCCAACCCTCCCTGACTGAGATGCATTGCTATGCAGTAGCTGTTTACGCTAAGGCCTGCTCCTGATGTGACTTCCCTGGCTCACTTCTGAACCCAGGTTGCCAGCATGGCAGTGTGACACTGTACTGCTGAGCCATGGGGTGTCCTGAAAGCCTAATATTTAGGGTCAATGAACCTAACAAAATTGGTGATATTCCATTCTCTAGTTTTATAGTTTAGAGGAGCTTAAAATTTTGCAGATTACATAATTGCAAAATGTAATTTTAAAATGCATGAATGTTTGTACAGTTATAATTCAGACACCTTTAAAGACAAAGATATGAATCTTGGTGCAAACCTGTATGAGCCATGGTAAATTCAAATTAACAAATTTAGTGCAATCTGTACTAAAACTTTTGAAATTTAATGGAAATATCTTAAATCACAATTTTTGATGATTTTGCCTGAAGTTCGTGGGAGTGAAATCAACAGTATCAAAAGCTTTGCTGAAGTCAAGGTAGGTGACATCAACTGCTGCCCCTTGGTCCACCACTCTGGTTACCCAGTCAAAGAAATCTATGAGATTAGTTTGACAAGACCTTTCTGTTGTAAACCCATGCTTCTATGGATTCCAAGTGTTGCACTATCCTTTCCTTAAGGAGTGCCTCCATAATCTTGCCCACAACTGAGGTAAGAGTGACTGGTATGTAGTTCTCTTCCTCCTTCCTGCTACCACTCTTGTGGCATGGGATCACATGAGCCCTTCTCAAGTCTTCTGAGACCTCTCCTGTGCTCAGTGACTCACTAAACAGCTTTGATAATGGTTCTGCTAGTTCCACCCTTAGATCCTTTAGTGCCCAGGAATGTGTGCCATCAGGTCCAATTGCCTTGTCCACCCTGAGCTTAGCGAGCTCTTGTAGGACCCTTTCTTTTGTGAAGGGACTAGTGCACACCTCCCTCCCCCCTGTGCTCATGGTGCTGAGCTGTGGGCTGTGCCTTACCTTCTCCTCAGTAAATACTGAGCAGAAGTATCTATGCAGGATAGATGCTTTTTCTTGGTCCTCCTCCACACACACTCCCTTATCCCCTTTGATCTTGGAAATACCCCCTCTGGACTTTCTCCTTTCACTAATGTATCCATAGAAATTCTTTTCACCTTCTTTTACTGTTTGTGCTAATGTTTCCTCAGTTTTGGGCCTTTGTCTGCCTTACTGCCTTCCCTGCTTCCCTTAGGGAAGTTGGTATGCCTTCCTATCTTTGTCCCACTGCATTCCCTAATATTTCCTGACAGCCAGCCTTTTGGCTCTGACCTTTTCTGCTACTGTTTTTGAGAACCAAAGCTGTTTCCTCCTTCTTTTGCTCTTGTGTTTCTCTCTAACACAATGGGATGTTGCTTCAAGTATTGCATCCTTAATGCTTGCCCACTTTGCCTGTACCCCCTCCCCTGTATTTCATCTTGCCAGGGCTAGCTTAACTCTGTTGACCATCTTATCAAAGTAAGCTCCTCTGGAGTCTCATATTTTTGCCTTGGAATGGGATGATTTAGTTTTAGTGGCCAAATTGAACCATACCATGTGATGGTCAGTGGCCCCCAGGTGACCTCCTACCTGGAGATCTGTGATCCTTTCCCCGTTAGTCAATACTAGATCTAGGATAGCCCTGTCTCTTGTGGGTTGTTCTACCAGTTGTTTGAAGCCCTCCAACTGCAGGGAATCCACTATGTGTCTAGTTCTGGTGGATGTTCCTGACGGTATTGACCAATCTGTATCTGGCATGTTGAAGTCTCCCATTATCAGAACCTCCCCTTTAGATGTCATGTTTTGTATATCTTCTAACAGTAATGTGTCTATGTCCTCCCCCCAGTCTGGAGGCCTGTAGACAACCCCAGTTCATATGGCTGTCCCATTTCCAATTTCCAGGGTGATCCACAGTTCGTCTGGCTCCTTATGTGTATTTTGAATTTCTGTAGCTTTGATATTTTCATTAACATAAAGGGCCACTCCCCCCCTTTTTTGCACCTCAGTCTCTTCTGAACAATACATAGCTGGGTACTGAAGTCTCCCAAGTGTGGTTACTGGTGAACCATGTCTCACTAATGGCTACTATGTCCAGTTTAGCCTCCTTCATTGTTGCCTGCAGGTCTGGGATCTTGTTTCCCAAACTGCGGGCATTTGTGTACATGATTTTCCATTGCCCAGATTTCAGTGTGTTAGTTGTTGGGTGAGGTCTGGCATTGCCCCAGCACATCGTATGGGGAGCTGGACCTTTTTCCTTACCTGGTGATGCAAATGAACTACAAACATGCTGAACTCCTGTTTGATCACTAGCTAAGGGAAGGGGGGGAAGTGTTCTTCCCATTTGATGTATTGGGTGCTGCACCCCTCTACCCATTTGCTGGTTTAAATATTCTGCAAAGACATCAAACATCTGCTCCAATGCACTGACTCCCTCCTTAGTCAGATGCAGTCCATCAAATTTAAAGGACTTTCACTCTCAAAACTGTTGCCAGTTACCTACAAATTTGTTTCCTTTTTCCTGGCACCAGCCCTTGACCCCCATGTTTAGCTCCTCTATCTTCCCTTTTCTGACCTTCCGTCCATCTGCCCCCCTCTCCCAGACTGGCAGGATCTCAAAGAAAGAGATGCGGGATGAAATGGATGACAGTTTTTCTCCCAGCCTGGTCAGGCGTTCCTTGCTGTCCACAACTGACCAGCTGGCGAGTTGGTTAGTCCCTATATGTACCAGGATGTTGATGTTTTCTCCAGCTTCCTGCATAATTTTGGCAATGCAGTCAGTGTCTCTCCACATTGATGTACCTGGGAGACATTTGACCTCTACCCCCAGCTGAAGGTAGGTATCAACTCCTCGAATCATGGAGTATCCTATGATCAGAAGTGTTTTGGATTTCCTTTTTGCTTTTTTTGTTTTGGTCCCTGTTCTGGGTGAGTTGTGTTGCGCTATCTCCTGTGCTGCAGTGTCCTGCTCTGTAGTGTTGTCTGCCCCTTTGTTTGATTTCGGAGATAGAGGCAGATACCTGTTTGTAGTTTTTATATCATTTGTGGAGGTGATATGTTGGAGAGCACTGAGTAATGGGGCACCCAATTTGCCCTTCCTAACCACCTGCCAATCTCCTGGACCAACTACCCTCTGCGGTCAGGGTGCCTCATTTGGATGTTGGGGAAATGGCGGGTGGTTCTTATAATATATTTTCTCCTGAATATGTGATTTGAGGCATGCAATCTTTGCCCATGCTGCATGGAACTGAGCCCTTAGATCGCCAATGGTCCAGCATGTAGGACAGCATCCTAAATCCTGTATAAGTGCCCTTTTGAAAAGTGTCCTGCAGTACCTGCAGTTAATAATATCCATTCCAGATGAGTTGCTGGGTTTATAACATGGTCCAAGTAATTAGAAGGAGGAAAATGAAAGCAAAAGTTTGATTTTTTGTTTTGTTTGTTTGTTTTTGTATAACTTGTTGTAACAAGTTAAATTACTTGTGCCCCTGTAAGTGAAGTCACTACGTGGATACCCCTCTAATCCTCCCCTTCCTGCTTTACTACAGGAAATGCCATGACTGTGCTACCCTATAAAAAGAGTGTAGCAAGGGGTGGTTGGCGATGGGGGTGGGTGGATAGGCCCTTCCCCTGCCAAAAAAGAAGAACCACAGATGAAAGAAACAAGGCGGTAAGAGTAGAAACAATCAACCAACAACAAATGCAGTAGCCCTGAAAGCTTAGCTTAATGATAGGTAAAACTGTAAAACCTGTAAAGCACCACCTGTAATAATTTCACAGAAGATATACCCTGTAAAAAACACTGCTACAGAAAAAATAAAGCAGTAACAGAAGATATACCTTGCAAAAAACAATTTGAATCAGAAAAGATTACAGCAGTAATCTGTAAGCACAAAACAGTAACAAACCTGTACACACACCCTGTAATAATGCAGCAGAATGTATACCCTAGAACAGCAATTTGAATCAGAGAACAATAACACAGTAAAATGTTAGCAACAAACAGTAAGAAACCCTGTGAGTACAAAATAAAATAATAACACACAGTAAATCTGCCTAGCCAAAAGAAACCTTAATCTTTTTCCTTGCTCTGACAATGTTCCTTGCTTTGTTCATGCAAGCAAACCTAGAAGAAAAAAGCTCAGATGAAGCTAGGTGCTTTTGCCAGCAAACCTAGTCTTCCACCTAGCCCTGCATGATGAGTTGGGACACTTGGTCATTGGCAAAACATTGGATCAAGTTAGAAGATTGTTCCATGGGCCTCAGATGAGTATGAAGGTGGAGAACTGTTAACACTGGGTAAGCCCCCCAAAGGGGTTTACCTTTAGGAGCTGTGGCTCCCGGTCTCCCCATGGGTCTGTGAGTCAGGTGGCTCTGGGGGATCTGCATCTTGCAGTACCATTTCTTTTCTGTGGCTGTGGCCACATTGGTGGTCCTGGTCAGCTCAGTCTGAGGCAGGTGGACCGAGCACCGGGTGACGGTTTTCGACCTCCAGGCACATTGTGGTGCTGGCTCCAGTTTTCTGGGTCAGCCAAGCCTGGTACTGCTTAGATCAAGAGTCGGGAGGAAGAAAAAAAGAACTGTAAATAGGTTTTGGCGTCACGAGCTACTGAGCATGTGCGACCACCGAGTAAAGAGATTTAAAGGAGCTGCTGCTCCATTTGTGTGGGTAGTTCACCACCTTGAGTAAGGAGTAGATTGGGGCACAATGTAAATAGTTATATTGGGACTACAGGTCCCGTAGGTCTGTGGGGCACAGGGTGGTTTGGCACCTTGAAACTGGTCATTAATTGGACCTTTGATTTGGCGGGTTAGTTTTGGCACCTTTGGGGGAAAGATAAAAGGGTGAGCACCCAGGGAAATGAGGGGAGAGAGGATGAGTATGGGTGATTGCCCACTCAGTCAGTGAGATCGTCATATTTTTTTTATTTTGTGTGTGGCAGTAAGTATGACAGGTGTGAGGACGTGTCGGTGGCCATCCTGTTCTGGAGCCCCATGTCTGGTGCTGGCCTAAAGAACTGTACACTGGGGGGAAAAAAACAGTCTGAGGTTCAAATCTTGCAAAAAACAGATGTCTGATAATTTCTTTTTCCCAGTTGGGAAGCAACTTGGAGGTTGGTCTCATTTGGAAGGATATTTCTCTATTTTTCTCTAGTTGGGATTTGATTCTGTAAGTACTCAGGATATCAATTAGTTACAGAGTTTCTGTCAGCAGGTGACTGAGCTTATTGTTATCAAGTGGACAAACAGCCGTACCATAAACATGCTAATATAAGTTTGTACAGAACTGTACATGGACCCTTACAGTGTGAAAAAAAGGTGCACAGAAATAAGGGGTCATACAGTAGAAACTTGTTGAGTATTTTGGGCACAGTTCTCATAAAAAATCTAATTGAGTCAACAAGTGAGCATACTCATCCGTGCATACAGTTACACTCACAGTGATGCCATGGGGCAATCCCCATATCTGCTTTTATGTTCGAAAGGGAGGCCAGGCTTCCAATGGACCTTGCATTTGGAGTGTCATCTGAAGGAGACAATTTAAAGACTCACACCAAATATGTTTGAAGACTAAAGCAGTAATTGGCTAATGCCTATAGGCTGTCTGCAAAATTGTTTGCAAAGAGAAACTTAGTAAACAAAACCTGATATGACAAACATGTCAGAGCTCACAAGTTACTCCCTGGAGACAGAGTCTTGGTTTGGAACTTTGGGTTACCTGGAAAGCATAAAACTGCAGATCAGTGAACCAACATCCTCTATTTGGTCACAGAGAAATATAATAGACTTAAAGGGCTCAACTCTCAAAGGGGGCTTAGATTGGGGCAAGCTGCAGCAAACAGCAACTTGCCCCAAAGCTCGGTATGCCAGGGACACTGTACTAGATATTGGAACAAGAAGGATCCCAGTGCCTAAGTTCCCACACTTGCAGTAACCTCTCCTGTGTGACAAACACATTGTGCAGGGGAGGGATTTGCCGCAGGTTTGTGTGTAAGGCGGTCCCCCCAACCTTTCCTGGTGGTCTAGTGCCCCCCCGATCCCCATGTTGCCCTAATTATAATGCATACATCACCCCTTCCTGGTGGGCTAGTGCCCCCCCAATCCCTGATGTCACCTGTAATTACAATGAATACAAAACCCCCTTCTTTGTGGTCTAATTGACCCCCACCCCAACAGGTAGTGCCCACCAACCGGCTTCCTCATCCTGAAACATATCAGGTAACCGGCACAGCCAACCTCTTTCTTCCACAGCTGGCCACCAACTAAACTGTCACTGAGCACGTCTTGTATAGTGTACGCACTCATTGATTAATCATTGAGCACGTACACTACACAGTAGGCTGTCAGTGATAGTTCAGTCAGTGGCCAGTAGTGGAGGTGAAAGGTGGGCTGTGACAGTCACCGGCTGTGTTTCAGGATGGGGGACAGTGGGGTAGTGGGCACTACCTGCTGGGGTTGGGATCCACTAGATCATCAGGAAGGGTTTTTTAATTCATTGTAATTATGGGCAACATCAGGTATGGGGGAGGGGATCAATAGACCACTTGGAAGGATTATTTTAATCATCATGACTAAGGGCGACATCGGGGATTGGAGGCACACTAGACCACCAGGAAAGGTTATTTTATCAATTATGAATTCAGACAACATCGGGGCAGTGAAAAGGGACCATGGCACTTTGCCACAAAGAGGTCAACTTTCCCAAGGAGAATTTTCTAAGTACCTGGCTGGTCTAAGGGTATTTAGAATTTCTCCCTCTGGGAGAGTTCTGAGAATCCCATTTTCAGAGATGTAGCAGTTTACATCTGCCACATGCCCCCCTCCCCAGTGTCAGGTCGCAGCCTATTTTGGGGTACATGGGCAGCACAAGTCCCGTTTGGGGCAGGCAGCCTTCATTCGATGCAGGCTGCCATTGAGAATTGCTCCCAGCACACAATTTGGCACAGGGGGCACTTTGCACCATTCTTTGTGGTTCAAGCCCCATGCGCTGTACTGGTGGCTTTGAGAATTGAGCCCACAGTATACAGAGTTTGCTTAGGGAGGGTCCCAGTAGAGGTAAAACTTTGCACCACAACCATTTGCTGCACAGTAGACAGTTGTACATTCCAAATCTGGACAATGGCCCAGAATTTCCCCCAAAGAATGGTAGCCAGAGGTTTTCACAAACACAGAAGCAAAACTAGTCAGCCTGCAATCAGCCTAGATAATGTCCACTTAGGCCTCCAGAAAAGCCTTCACCTGAACCATCACCCAATTTAACAGATTTGTCTGATGAGGAAGATGACCTTCTTAATTATTATTCCATGTGGACATTCCCCAACTGTTTAATGCTTCTTATGATTTGTGGATGCCAACTACTCCATCCACATAGTTTGATCAAAATGCAGAGTCTTTTGAACCCCCACTGAGACCAGTTAACCCTGACGATACAGTCTGGGTTTTCATTGCTATGCAGATGATACCCAGCTGTATATGTCTTTTGTGCCCGGTCAGGATGCTGCCTTGTCAGTATTTAATAACTGCCTTGCCGAGATACAAGACTGGATGAATGGGAGTTGGTTGAGGTTAAACCCGGGGAAAACTGAGGTGTTGGTCATGGACAAGGGTCACTGTGAGGTGGGTCTGCCGAATGGATAGCCCTCAGGCTTATGGCTTGGCTTGGGGGCGTTCAGCTGACGACCTCAGATCAGGTGCGGAATCTTGGCGTAATAATTGACGACCGCTTGACACTTAAATCTCAGGTGTCAGCGGTGGTCAAAACTTCCTTTTTCCATCTGAAGAACATCACCAGGGTGAAGCACCTGGTTCCTCCAGAGGATCTGCCAATGTTGATCCACGCTTTCGTTACCTCAGCCTAGACTATTGCAACTCCCTGTACCTAGGGCTATCGGGGGTTGAACTTCGCCGTTTGCAGCTAGTGCAGAATGCGACGGCCAGGTTGTTGACTGGATCTTCTAGATCCAGCCATATAATGCCTGTGCTCTGCGGACTGCACTGGCTGCCAGTGTTTTGTCGAGTCACCTTCAAGGTCGGTTTGCTGACCTATAAAGCCCTACACGATCAGGGACCTACTTACCTGAAAGAGCTCCTCTGCCCTACTGTCCTTCCCGCCCCCTCCAATCCACTGACAAGGGATTGCTAGAGATTCCCAGGGTTCGTTTGAAAACTTAAGGGGCTAGATCATTTAGTTTTATGGCTCCGACCCTGTGGAATTCTTTACCTCGTCAGGTGCGAAATTGCCCGACTGTCCTAAGCTTTAAAGGAGCTTTGAAGACACAACTTTTTAATATAGCTTTTAATGATTTATGTTAGTTTTAAACTTGGCTTATTTATTGTTTTATGAAATTGTACAGGCGCTTTGGTTTTGAGAAAAGCGCCTTTTTAAAAATAAAGATTGATTGATTGATTGAACTATAGCGTGTGGATCATCATGTAGTATTTGACTGAAAGATAGCTATTGTAAATGAACAAGCTCATTCTGAGGAATCTCTTTCACTGCTCAGAGAAAAAGGATGTGCACCCTCAGTTGCCCAAGAACCAGAAGAAATCAGATTGCAATGTTCAGAAAAGCCTGTAAGACCCATTATGAAGCTCAGTTATGACATTCCTGGTGCCCCCACTGACCTGCCCCTTTATGTAGTGCATTGTGGAATCTATGTCACACCCCGATTCATACTCTGTAGTGTGTTCAAGAGACCTAGGTTATAATGTGGGGATGCAGAGAACTGGAAATGTTGATCAGATAAGACATTATACATATAGAAATATCTGTGAAACTGTTGTTAATTCTGAACCCGTTGATATTGTTATGTTGCTATTTATCCTGTGACTAGCATAGTTCAGACTCCTTTATCTAAGTAGAACAGTTAGCTGTTGTTGTTCATCTGTGTTTCAAGTATGCACTGAATGGAACTTGTAGAATTGCCAGGATGACAATTTATGACCCAGGGGATAGTATAACATCCCCCTCAGGAGTGGGCTTACCTGAACATCTGCCTGCCACCTTCCCAAGGTGCTCAAACCCAAGACTAATGCTGCAGTGGATACTGCAGTGGTCAGCTCTCTCCCACTTGAGCAGGTTGTGACAGGGAGAGAGTGCGGCTGTGCTACAGGAATTGCCTTTGCCTCCTACACCTTCCTCCAGTGATGGCCGTGGCCATTATTCTTTGACTTCAGTCCCCCAATTATGGTAGTGGGGACTGGGAGCAAGCAGGGATGCCACACATCTATGGCACTCAAGGTGAAACAACATCTCTTCGGTGCCATCTGCACTGCAAACAAACATGCCAATGATGGCCTGGAGTGGAAGCGCATGTGCAGGGGCTCCTCCCCAACGCACTCTGCTCATCCTGATTCTGCCAGCATGTGACTTGCAGACCTACCACCCCACCACCACAGTGGTACAACTGGATAGTAGCTTGGGAGGGGAACTTGCAGACCCAGGGGCTAGCACAGATTTAGGGGCAGCAAAGTAACTAAAATTAAATGACTTTGGAGCACAAGGCTCCTACAAGAACATGGGGTAGAAATTTTTATGACCCCTCACCTCGCCCGCCAACCAATTAGAGGACTGAAAATCCTAGCCAGGGACTGCAAAGGATTGTGGGAGGATGATGCAATCTGGGGCCCTCCCACATGGACTGGCAGGCTATGAGGGCCATCAGAGGGCAGGACAGGGCAAACGGACTGATGGACAGCCCTGTCTGTCCAATGGGATACTGAATTGGAGAAAGAAGTTTCTGGACTCTTGAGAAACTCATGGCGGTCTGAGAGAGGCACTGAGGTGTTCAGATCTGCTGCTGGTGAGACCAAGTGAAAGGCCTAGCTAGGCCAACAATCTGGCAAGCCCTACAAGGGTTCATCCTAAAAACTCATTGTGAGCTTTATCCTGAGCTTCCCTTGTTTAGAGACTGTGCCAGGGAAAGGCATCTATGTAGTGAAAGCAGTGAACTTGTGCCAGACAAGCACCTGTTGAAAGAAACTACTGAGAGTTTGAGCCTATGGGGCATTGCTACATACTGAAGCTGCAGAACTGTACAGAGACAGAGACCAACATCCTACCAAAAATGCCTCAGAGCGAGGTAAAGGGCCTGCTAGACCTTATCTAGTAGGTTAAATCGGGGAAAAGGAAGTCATGCCCTGAGTGCGTGGGTATTCTTAATCTATAGGGGAGCTGGACCACGGGGGTCATTCCTGGGGTCTGGGCTCCTTGGAAACTGGGAAGCCATCTGTAGTGCTCCTGTGACTGAGAGCTGAGCAAGAAGGGCTGTGTCTTCAGAGGTGTAAGCCAGAAGAGCTGTGCTGATGCTGAATGTCTGAGGGAATCTGAGGTACTTCATCCCCAGGCATCTGGGGCCGGTTCCTGACTGCTTCCTACCTGGTTGCTGTGTGCTGGCCCCTGCCCCAACTGAACTGCTGCATCCTTGGGTCATGTGAGTGCTGGCATTGCTGACTGGGGTCTTTTGTACTTTCCAGTTTGGATTATAATTCCTTTATTTGGATTATAGGTTAGTTTTCAAGCATTTCTCCTTTGGATTTCAAATTCTTTAAATTGTGCTAGCACATTATCATCTACTAAGGGTATAAATTGCAAACTTGCTGATTTTCATCAAGTGCACCACCAAAAGATCCCAGGCAATATAGCTGTCAGGCCTGCACCAGGACTCTAGCATAATTCCTGGGTACCCAGAGTCTTTGGTTATTATATCATACTTGAAGTTGTAGTTTTACTACTGGTACCAGCTGAAGAATTACCACACTCTGTGCAGTATAATTCCTCTTTTTGTGTCCCTTGAATGGGTGGGTACTTCATAGACTGGGTGGGATCTGAGAATGTGGTAGTGACTCACAGCACAGTGGATTCCAGAGGGCATTGCTATAGGGTGGGAGCGTGAAAGGTGACTTGCATTTGTCTAACCCCCCCTTTTCTTCAAGTGTCCAGGCCTGGATCCTTAAATAAAAGTACTGTTAATTTGTTAAATGTTATTTCTGTGTGTGTGTGCCCAGTTTGCTTAACTGATTAAAGCGTTTTTTGGTGAAGGTAACAACTGTCTTATTGGTCCGCAGGGGGTGGTCCTGTCCAATGCATGGAGGTGGGAAGGTACTGCACACTGCATCCCAGGGGGTAGTACTGCATGCAACATCTGGCCCATTTATTCTCTCTGGGTGAAGGCACCACACTATTTCTTATTTGTTCTGGCATGAACCCCTGTACTGCAGGTGAAAGAATGAATCTAACCTCTCAACCAGGTGGGTTCTATACAGCCACCAGGTAGGGTGTGACCCCCCCCACACACACACACACAGACTTGGGGGTCACACATACTATCCCTCAAAACAGAAGGTCACTGCTTAAGACAATCAGTACTAACTATTCCAACATTTAAACTGTCTTTAAATATCAGTGACTTTTAAACAGGCAAAATAATTTTCTAAACATGTTTCAAGATAGCCAAAGGGGAGTTACCACACATTCTCAGAGTCTCCAAATTATGTAGTTTGCTACAGGCATCAGGTGGGTAACATCAGGCAGCTTGAACTGCAATTGATGTGTCTCACTATACCCACTCTTCTCAGGTAATTTCCAGCATTTTCTTTCAGAATTCTCCTTATGGAATTTTAGTTTTGCAGTTCCTTTCAGTTCAGCCACAGATACCAACTGTGCATACCAGTTGATGGGCTTGGTTGTATTCTGTGGATTGTTTCAATTCTGTGGAGCTGACTTTGCAAGTGATAAGCACTAGTATGGTGTGCATTATATGATTTTAATGCATGCCCCAGGAGTGTTGCAAGGCACTAGGCCAAAGGCCGAGTGTCCATACACCCCTGGAGATATATTAAAATCCTATTATGTACACCCTGGAGGAGCTTATTTACACTTATAAAATGGCTCCAATGAGGATTTTTTGGGAAGAAAAAAGATTCGGCTCTTGACCGTGCACATATAGAGATTTAATGCATGGTCAAGTGATGTCGCGCGACCAATGACATTTCTAGAGTTTTCGTGCCTTTTTATAAATTAATTTTACCCAACACTTGTGTAAAGAGTTGATTCAATCTGATGTTTTGTACAGTAATGCAAATGTTTTCACTGAACTCTCTCATTGTGGGATTCTCAATGAAAGCCACAAAACCTGTCCTGCTATTGTCCCCAGTACACACAGAACACTACTGCCATTGTTAAACGACACTATTAGTTATCATCTCCTAGAGGTTGTGCATTAAGAGGAACCTCAACCACATGTGGGGCATTCAAAAACTTTACTCAGTATCCCTTAACTTTAATCTTTAGCAAATACAATGTGTCAAACATTTTAAAAACAAATAGTCTGTAGTCCCCCCAAGTGTGTCGAACATTTTAAAACCAAAAAACAAAAAGTCTGTAGTCCCTCCAAATAAAAACTCATGGCAAGCACCAGGAAAAACAACTGAATACATTTCTATTAGTTAGTTTCACAGCTAAAAGGAGGGAGGTGGTATTACCTCTGTACACGTCCTTGGTTAGCCCCATCCGGAGTTTGGTGCTCAGCTGTGGAATCTGTATCTGAATGACACGGACTGGCTTCAGGTGATGAAACATAGGGTCACCAAAATGCTCCAGGGGAAGTAGGGCAGATCTTATGAGGAGAAACTGGAGAACCTGAACATGTACATTTTGAACCCTGGTGCCGTTATACCAAGGGCTACTACCCCTGCCTGCTTCCCTTGCTGCAGGTTGAGGGGTCTGGGTTCGGAAATCAGGGTACTGTGGTGTGCCCACCAACAGTAGAACTACAATTATGATGCTTCCACCCTGAGTAGTGCTTAAGTGGGTTCCTAACAGAATTGGTACAGCCCTCTGGGAAGCTATAACCACCCACAATCTCACCTAGTGACCTGATACACTTAGTTTCACAATTGCAATACTTCACTCTTGAAATACAGGTTAATACCATCAGTAATGATATGCTCATGTACAATCCACTTCCCAGCAGAGTTCAATCGCCTGGTGTTCACCCTGCAACCTCCTGCAAAAGACTGTTTTAATAATAGAAACATGCACTCTCAGTATGCTTTGCCAGTATTTCGGTAACTTTAAGCCAGGTAATGATATACTCACAAGTCAGGTTAACAGTAACAATAAATCAGGTTTATTGAGGGGTCGTGAACAAGGGAGGGGACGAGAATCTAGGCAAATGATTACCCTGCTGTACTGAGGCAGGCTTAGTTGCTTGTTAATTACTTTAGTCCCTGACTTATCAGTCTTTGCAACTACTGGGTACCCAGAGTGGGAAACAGACATGCCTGAGGCGGTCCCGTGGGTTGGCTGACATTGCAGCTGATGTTGGGGCCCTTGATGGAAAGAAGGGTGATTAAATAGGAGCAACACACTTGTAAAACCATAACCATTTGAATCCATGGCTGGATGGCCCAATCACATTAAAACACATTAACTGGCAAATTGACTCAGATGGTACCATTTGAACAATTGATGATTTGTTACAGGGATCTACCCTGGCTTTACTCACTGTACCCAGATGAATGGAAGAAGGCACTGGTGATATCAAGACCTGCTGCTTGTTTGAGCAGTTGATGGGGACCGGGGCCGACATGACTCACCTCCGCTTTGTGGTCTTTCTCTGTAGGTGGCCACAACCTGCATTTGATTGCTGGGCAGGGGCTGAACCCTGATGCTGGTCTCTCACCCAAATGCTGAAAATGGCACAGAAACTGTGTAGCTGGGCCAATGTTGGCATAGGCCATGCTGAATGGGATGTCTTTTAAAGTTAAGCTGCATGCTGGTGAATCCTCCAGCTGGGTTCTGATGAAAGTCTTTACTACATTGGAGTGGCTCCTGATTTGACACAGGAGTCCCAGGATCAGTGTCTCCACACACACGGTAGGCCACAGGCTCGTGCCTGAAGAAACAGCAAACGTTCCCTTTTCTTCGGTTATTCCAGTTTCTCCTCAGCCGATTGCTGAGAAATCCTTTTTATTTGCTCACAGGGCAGTTTCTAGTTCTCAGTCCCATTTTTGGACCAAGTTGAGTCCCCAGGAGGCAAGTTTAGGCCTCTCCCAATGGAGTTTCTCCTCAGCCTGCACACAGGCTGTTTCCTTCTCAGTGTCTCGAGCAGAACTCTACTCTGCTTAAAACAGTCCCACAGGTAGTTCAAGAATCCTGTATTCTGGTTGACTAAAAGAGCTGTCAATCACAGTCTGAGTGCTCCTAGTAGTCAGATTAGGCACCAGCCTGGACTGTTCACAGTTTCACCCATAAGGCATTATAATAAATACTCCTTGAGGATCCCTTGGTTCTGATTGGTCCATATCAGGAGTCCAGGACCAAAGATCGGGCTTCCATTGGAAAGAACTGATACTGGCTGAACTGGCAGTCCAAACAATTTATTTTAGTTAAAGAACAGCGGGGAGTTAGAAATAACCATTTACAGTACATGAAAGGGATCCCTTTGCTCTACTAGTGATAGCAGAGTGGAGTCAATCAGGGAAGGGTCCGGCTGATCAAGAGCTCCATTGTACTCAGACCCAGCCCAGGCTATTTACTCTATACCCAAGGCTGGAGGTCTTAAAGAGACAGCGCAGTGGCATGGATGTGCGCACACATGCAGAGCAACAGCAACACCTTCCTGCATGTGAATTTTACCTTCTATTGCTGGATGTCTGCCAGGCAGTGGGCATTAGTGGAGCCCAGGGAGATACTTTAGGTAAGCCCCCCCCAAAGGGGTTACACATGCAGAAGGCCAGGAGGGAGAGGGGGATAAGTCTGAGACCTACAAATTCCTAAATGGAATAAAGAAGGTAAGCAGTAGGGAACCTGTTCACTATGAATGATATCTCAGTGACAAGAGGCCGTAGGTAGAAACTGGTTAGGGGAGCTTTAAAAGGTATGTGAGAACATTTTTCTTCTCCAAACATGTGGCAGAACAATGGACTAAGGTGGTTTGAACAGGCCCCCGGGTTGGCTAAACCACAATCAGGAGCTGCAGTCCTGTATTTTGGAAGAGCAAACTTCAGTAGGCTGAAGGAGCTGGTCAGGGATAAATTATTATGGGTGGACAACATGGATGGTATGGAAGAGAGATGGGGCAATGAAGGGGCCATTCTGGGGGGCATCAAAAGTCTGCATGAGAACAGTAACCAAAAAGAACAGGTTCAGGAGACAGCTATGCTTCTCAACAGGGGTTAAAGAAGCAGTGAGGGCTATGAAAAAGGCCTTCTTCAAATTTAAAGAAAAACAGGGAGGGGAGAATGGGGAGAATGTTTGCAGAAAAATAGGGAGGCAACAGCAGACACAGAGTTGTGTGTTGCTGAGGGGTCAAGTATGGAGAAAAAACAGTTCTTCAGGTACTGTATATTAGTGACAAATGGAAGAAAGAAGGTAGAACTGTGAGGGATAACTGAGGGGGATAGGTTGATTGAGGCAGATGGGTAAAATATCGCCATACTTAATGATCCCATTTGCTCATTTTTATGGTGGCTGTGCTTCCGCACCCAACATTTTGTGGCAATTATAGGGGATTTTGAGGTTGTGTCACTGCCATGCCCATTGCACTTCACAAAAGAACGGGCCGAGCAGTCTACACAAATGACCACACACTGTGGTCCTAACATTACTGTCTGCCTAGTGGGCTGAAACTTTGTGTACTTTAAAGGACTGAATCTGCTCCAATCAGAGATGCCTTCAGACCTTTGATTTGCATGAAACCAGTCAGCAAACAGCTGAGTGGCTCTCAACGTCACCCTGTAACAAAGAAAACCATCCATCGATGTCTGTTGCAGCTGCTGCCATAACTGCCTCCCCTCAAGCCCAACCCATGTTATTATGATGGCACAGAGGTGCCCAATCCCTCATGCTGGTTGCTCTTCCCCCCTGCAAAAGATAAAAATGTCCATCAATGTCTGTTGCAGCTGCTACCCAAAACTGCTGCCACTCCCCCAAGTCCAACTCATGTTATTATAAACCCTGTAAAAAATGAAAAACGTCCATCGATGTCTATTGTTGGCTCCCTGGGAACTATTCTTCCTACTGACACTCCAAGTCAGCCACCCCACATACATAACACCAAAACTGGGGGTGCCCAATCCCCCAGTGTCAAAACCTGAAATAAAGAAAACTTTCATTCTTTTTTTGTTAATAAACCTTGTAAAAGAGAAAATCCTCCAACGATCTCTGTTGTACCTTTAGTTCCCCCCACCCGATCCTCCCACTCAGCACCCACCACCCCTCTCCAAGCCGTTACTTACCCACCGGGGTTACGACACCACAATTTTCTCTGGACCACAGATTCATCTTCACTCTTCAAAGCCAGACGGCAAACTGAGGAAATCAGGTATGTGGTTCAATGTATTTCAATGGAGTTTTGAACTTAGTGGCATAAAATGGCCATTTTTGCATATTTTTGACCCACATTTTCAACATGCCTTTTTTGGGACCCCTCCTCATGAACAATTACAGTGACATTAGACAAATCTGCCCCAAAAGGTGATTTTGTGGTCGCTGCATGAAATCATCTTTTGGGCAGGAGTTGAACACTTTCTCTGCACTTATTTATGCGGTGGAGTCATAAGAAGACCATTTTGAAAATTTTGTGTAAAAATATAAAAAAAAAGTTATGAGCCTACATTGAAATTTGCAAATGTAGGCTTGTAACTTTGATAATTTTCAATATTTTTACCCCAAATTTTCAACATAGCCATTTCTTTACAGCACCTCATGAATGTGACAGTTGTCATTTTTCAAATCCTGGCCAAAATGTGTTTTCATGTCCCAAAACATGATTTTGCAGTCGCTGCGTGAAATCACCTTTCAGGCAGGAGTTGAAAATGTTCTCTGCTCTTTTTCATGAGGTGGGCTCAAAAGAAGGCTATGTTGAAAATTTGGGGCAAAAAATATTAAAAATCAACAATGTTATGAGCCTATGTTAAAATTTACCAACATAGCCTTGTAACTTTGGTCATTTTCAATATTCTGACCCCAGATTTTCAACATAGCCATTTCTTCACAGCACCTTATGAATGCGACAGCTGCCACTATTTAAATCCTGGCCAAAATGTGTTTTCGTACCTATAGCACGGAATGATGTTTTGCCTGGGATTTCAACATTTTCACCTCCCATGTTCATTAGGTGGGGTAATATAAATGTAACGTGTAATTTTAAAATCCTGGATGACGTGTTTCTACACTTCTGTTGCGAAATGTCATTTTGGCCAATGTACTACAACTGGCACATGTCATGTCTATAAGGCGAATCCTAAAACAAGTATCTTCAAAATTTGGAGTCAGAATTGCAAAACAAAAAATTGTTTCACAAGCAGCCAATGCTCAACATTGACAAATGCTTGTTCACTATGGAGCACTGGAGGCCCTTGCCAGATAGTAGCATCAGATCAGCAATTAAGGAGGTCCCAGAGATGAGGGAGACAACATTTACTAGTGAAAGGATCCTGAATGAGCTGTCAGCCCTAAAGATTAATAAGGCCCCAGGATCAGATGGATTGCATCCAAGGATACTCAGGGAACTGGCAGTAGAACTCATTGATCCCCTGGTAGGTCTATTCAACAGCTCTCTAAGGACAGGGGTGGTTTTGAAGGATTGGAGGGTGGTGGATGTAGTTCTGCTTCATGGGGGAGGGGCAAGGAACAAGCAGGGAACTACAGACCTCTCAGTCTTACCTCTATTGTAGGAAAATGATGTAGTTACTGGTCAAAGCGGATCTTGTAGACTACTTGTAGAACAATGATCTGCAGGATAGTAAGCAGCATGGATCTGTGGCAGAGGGCTCTTGCCAGACTAATCTAATAGTTTTCTTAGACTGGGTGATGAGGGAATTGGATAAGGACCTCACCTCACTGTGGATTTGCTCTATTTTTGACTTCAGCAAGGCTTTCAAGTCAGTATCCCACAGTCGCTTGCTGAAGAAGATGGAGGATCTGGTTGTGGCTAAGGTCATAGTAAACTGGGTAGGTAACTGGCTAAAGGGGAGGCAGCGGAGGATAGAGGCAATGGGGTTCAATCAGAAGAGAGGGAGATCATGAGCAGGGTTCCACATGGATCTTTCCTGGGTCTGATCCTCTTAAAAATGTTCATCAGCAACATTGGTGATGGGATCCAGGGCAGGCAGGGTCTCTTTGCAGATGACACTACGCTCTGTGGTAGGGTGGATAGTGATGAAGGAATAAAGGAAATGGAGAGAGACTTCGAAAAGCTAGAGGTGGGGTCAAGGGTTTGGCATTTGAAATTCAGCACCAAAAAGTGCAAGGTTATGCACCTAGGGAACAAGAACCCCAGGATTGAGTAGTGGATGGGAGGGGTGAGACTCAGTACCATGGCTGAGGAATGAGACCTTGGAGTTATCATCAGTGACTCCCTGGAGCAATCAAGTCAGTGCAACAAGGCTAATATCAAGGCAAATATGATGCTTGGTTTTATCAGAGGGGTACTGATAGCAGAAAAAGAGAGGTAACACTTCCCCTGTATAGATCCTTGATGAGGTCACACCTGGAGAACTGCGTCTAGTTCTGGAGTCCTCATCTTTGGAAGGATAGGAATAGGCTCAAGACGGTGCAACGCAGGGTAACAAAAATTATTCACGGCCAACACAACATGCCCTATGAGGAGGACATCAAGGTACTGAACATGTCCTTGATGGAAACCAGAATGGCAAGGGGAGATATGATAGAGACCTTCAGATTCCTAGAAGTAATTAACAGGGTCAACTGTGGGGGACTATTTAACTTGAATACCAGCTTCCAGTCATGTGGTCATGAGTGGAAGCAAACAGAAGGAATGTTCAAGAGGGATATGAGGAAATATTATTTTACAGAAAGGGTGGTGGAGCCATGGAGGTGGGTGCAAAAACTGTTAGTAGTTTTAAGTATGGCTGGAACAGAGTGAAGGATATAGTGGTTGCTCGGGCCTCAGCATCAGAGAGGAGAATGAATGAGGGCTAGAAAGGGCTAGGAGCCTAGAGGAATAGTAGGACCCAGGACTAAATACAGAACTCGGGCAGACTGGATGGACCTTTGTCTTTTTCTGCTGCCATTGTTTATGTTTCTATGTTTCTGTGAATTATGTGGTGGAGGCTTTGTCTATAATGGAATTCACAGAAGGCTGGGAAAAATATTTTGGGGGCTGGTAGCCCCATGGGGGGGGGTAGGGGCTGAAGGCAGGGAAGGGGAAAGTGGAGCAGAGCCGAGGTGACAGGGGAAGGGGATCAGATAATAAACTAAGTCCCCTATCTGGCTGTAGACCAATAGGGAATCAGTAAGGTTTTCTTTGGGCAGACCGGATGGAACTTGTTTTTTTTCTCTGCCATAATTTTTCTATTTCTTAATGCTGCATGTTAACAAACCTTTAAGAGGTATCAAAATGGATTATTACCAAAAAGATGGCAGGGTAGCAGCATTCCAAGGAAACAAGAGGAACAATATCATCTCTCCCTTCCTGCATCTTTGCAGATGGATGTCTAAGGCATGACGTTCATTAAGAATACAGACATCCCTGTGGAGGAATGCAATCTTTGTTCTTTAGCTAATGATGAGTAATGCAAAAAAAGTCTCTCCTTTTCATAAGTGTTGTCTGCAGTTAATATGCAAAACTGAAAAGACGTAAAGCTTTTGGCTCTTTTCATAAAGATACAGGTTCATAAAGTGTAAATGTTTCAGCAAGCCCCACATACCATTGAATTTCTGCAGAGGTAATAGCAGTGGTTGGTAGATAACAAACAGAGGTTTATTGTAACACTCTAATGTTGAACTGAAACCAAATCCAGTGCTTGCCATCTCAACTAAAATTACCCTTCATTGCTATTTAATTAGACAAGGGTTCATTTCACTGCATGCGCTATTACATGATAGCCTTCCAGCCAGAATGAGTAACCAATAAGTTGTACCAGGGTGTGTACTGTAGGGACACACTACATGTACAAGTGTGTGTGAGGTGCCACTTGCCTTCGACAATCAGGGATTGCATCAGTTCCCCACAATGCCCACCCTGAAGGGGCTCATTGTGCCTATAAAATTGTATTTTTTTTGAACATATAAGAGAAAAGCAAAACACTTTTTAAAAACAAGCATTTGTCAATGCCAAATGTTTGCTTGCTGGTATTGGCATTGGTACTGCAGGAGTTAGAGAGATGCATAATAGGAATTGCAGTGAAGTATTAAACTAACGCCAACCCCCACCCCACCCTGCAGAGACAAACAGATGTTGAGGTGTGCCTTTGGGTCATTGGCCATAATGCTCACAGCATTCTACCTCACCCCACCCTGCAGACACTGACAGGTGTCACGGTGTGCCTTGCAGTCTTCTGCCCTTATGCTCACCTCATACCGTAAGGAAATAAGCTGAGATGGTGCAGTAAAGGAGAATGGGGTGAATGTTAGGGCCAAAGACCCCAAGGCACACCTCAATGCCTGTCAGAGGCTGCAGGGTGGGGGTGAGGGTGGAATGGCATGAATATTACAGCCAACAACCCCCCAGCCACCCCTGACACTTGTTAGTTCAGAAAGAGGGGTGGGCGTTATGGTTGAAAACCCTAACACCCCAGGCGTTTGTTGGCATTTTTGCTCCAAATTTTCAACATGAGCTTTTTGGAACCCCACCTCATGAACAGTGGCAGTATTATTTTATTACTCAATCCCAAAAAGTGATTTTGCACAGCGACTGTGCAATTCGGCGCCACAGGTGCGAAAAAACATTTTGAGCTGGATGTGAAAAATGACAGCTGTACTGCTCTTAAGGAGGTGTGAAGAAATGGCAATGTTGAAAATCTGGAGTGGAAATATGAAAAAGTGGAGAAGTTACGAGTGTGTGTAGAAACTGTGCAATGCACGCTCATAACGCAGTTATTTTTTTGGATTGTTTTCACCAAATTTTTAACATGGCCTTTTTGAGACCTCCCTTCATGAACAGTGGCACTGGGATTTCGTTAATCTGTCCCAAAAATTGATTTTGCTCAGTGACTGTGCCATTCTGTGCCACAGGTGCAAAAACACATTTCGGGAAGGATACAAAAAATGACAGCTGTACTGTTCATAAGGGGTGTAAAAAAATGGCAATGTTGGAAATTTGGAGAGAAAATATTAAAAATTGATGAAGTTATGAGCGTACGTGCATACAAACTGCACAACACACACTCAAAATGCAGTAGTTTTTTTGGATTTTTTTCACCAAACTTGCAATATGGGCTTTTTGGGACCCTACCCCATGAACAGTGGCACTGTCATTTCGTTACTCAGTCCAGAAAGGGGATTCTGTACAGCAACTGCAAAATCATGTTTTGGAACTGAGAAACAAAAAGACAGTGCCAGTGTACATGAGGTGATTCACCCCAGAATCCTAAAAGAACTAAGGGAGAACCTAGTGACACCACTGACCACACTTTTTAACAAATCATGGGAGGATGGGTTGGTACCTGAGGACTGAAGGAGGGCAGATGTGTTTCCCCTTCACAAAAGTGGGAGCAACGCAGAAGCAGGAAACTACAGACCTGTAAGTTTGACCTCAGTGGTAGGGAAAATGATGGAATCACTTCTGAAAGAAAGAATTGTTGAGTACCTAGAGGCCAACGGGGCACAGGACCCAAAGCAGCATGGATTTACAGCAGGAAGGTCATGTCAGACGAATCTAATAGATTTCTTTGACTGGGTGACCAAAGAAATAGACATGGGAGTGGCTGTGGATATGGCCTACCTAGACTTTAGCAAGGCATTTGACACAGTCCTGCACGAAAGATTAAAAATCAAGTTAGCCAGCCTGGGAGTGGGTCCCAGGGTGGTAGCCTGGGTAGCAAACTGGCTGCAAAACAGGACACAGAAGGTAATAGTGAATGGAAGGGTGGTCACTAGTGGAGTACCTCAGGGCTCAGTACCGGGTCCAGTCCTCTTTAACATCTTTATAGGTGACATTGCAGAGGGTCTGAAGGGAACTGTATGCCTCTTTGCAGATGACACAAAGATCTGTAACAGAGCTGATACACAAGGGGGTGGGGTAGAAAGGATAATAAGGGACTTGGCAAGGTTGGAGGAATGGTCAGACATATGGCAACTTAGATTCAATGCAAAGAAGTGCAAAGTAATGCACCTGGGAAACAAAAACCCAGGAGAAGAGTACACAATATCAGGGGAGGTACCAACAACAACAAAAATGGAAAGGGACCTGGGGGTAGTCATATCAGATGATCTAAAGGTTGGTAAGCAATGTGAGAAGCTGCAAGGAGAGCCGGGGATACTGGATGCATAGGAAGGCATCACAAGTAGAAAAAGGGAAGTGGTTATCCCTCTGTACGGACAGTTGGTGAGACCCCATCTGGAGTACTGTGTGCAGTTTTGGAGACCTCATCTACGCAAGGACATAGACAGGATGGAAGCAGTCCAGAAGAGGGCAACTAAAATGGTGCAGGGTCTGCATCAGAAACCATATGAAGAGAGACTGAGAGAGCTTAATATGTATACCCTTGATGAAAGGAGAGATGGGGGGGACATGCTAGAAATGTTCAAGTACCTGAAGGGAATCGACAAAGTCCAGGAGGGTAGCATATTTCAGAAAAAGAGAAGTGTAAGAACAAGGGGGCACAATTTAAAGATAGAGGGGGGACGGCTCAGGGGTAATGTGAGAATTTTTTTTTTCACAGAGAGAGTGGTGGATGCATGGAACTGCCTTCCTGGGGAGGTTGTTGGGTCTAAAACAGTGGGGGAATTCAAACATGCATGGGACAGACTTAAGGCAATTGTAGTGGGGGTGGCAGGAAGTAGGCTGTTGGTTAACTAGAATCTGCAGCTTATCCAGTATGTAGGGAAATGGGCAGACTGGGTGGGCCAAGTGGTCCTTATCTGCCATCAAAGTCTATGTTTCTAGGTGGGGTCTCAAGAAACCCATGTTGAAAATTTGGGATCAAATCTCCCCAAAAATGGCTGAGATATCAACCTAAGTTGAAACCCCCCATTGATTGCCATTATAGTGCTTACCGTGATTTTCTTCAGTTTGCGGTTGGCTTTTGAAGAGTGCAGACATGTTCCCGGTCCAGAGGAGATCACAGCACCGGATCTCCAGAGGTAAGTATGGGTGAGGGGTGTGGAAGATGTGTTGCAGAGGGGAGGGTCAAGATGGGGGTGGCAATGACGACAAGGGACCATTTTCTTTTTAGGTTTAAAAAAAAAGACCTTGGGGGACAGTTTTCTTTTACAGGTGAAATAGTATGACAAAGAAATTTCGAACACTGGAGTGGGCTCCTAGTGTGCCAGACTGGTGGGGGGGGGGGATCAATGCTGACCCGGGGACTGGGCACCTCGAGCTGGGCTGAAAAGAAAGGTGGCATGGGGGTGCATCTGACACCAGGAGTGGGCATCCCAGTGTTGGAAAATATAAAGAATTACTTTGGCACACTGGGGTGGGCTCCCAGTGTACCACAATAGTGTGTGGAGGGGGGCATGCCGACACAGGGATTGGGCACCCTGTTGTCAGCAAAAAATATGTTCAGACTTGGGGGGCATTCCAACATGAGGATTGGGCACCCCCATTGTCATCAAAAAAAATGTTCACCAGGAAAGGCACACTGAGCAAATGAGTTGCTAGTAAGTGCAGCCATGCGCATTACTGTGCACTGTAATGCACATGGCTAGAATGTGCCTGGTTGCTAGGAAGGAGGGGGGAGAGATCTGCCACTGGAATGATGAAACTGTCCGTGATTGGAGCAGCAGAGTTCTTTCAGATTTGGTGCTCAGTCTGAAACTGCAGTCATCGACAGCTTCCCTGTTGATTGATAGCTGAGGGATGCGCCTATTAAAGTGCCCCCTGCATAGGCCACAACATTGCCACACCTCTGCAATGCTCTACAAACCTCAATATGTTTCTTGTGTGCTGTGTGCGCAAGAAAACATAACAAGGAAATCATCTGTACTAAGGCTGTAATTCCATTAAAGGATTCTGGTGACATCATAAACCAAAAAAGCAAAGTGTGGGTGGTTTGTGATGTCACCAGAATCACAAGATGGAATGACAAGCATAGTTACTGATGCTTTCCTAGCCGTTATTTTTTCTGTAATAAATGGAACTCTGTGAACATGTCAGCTCCTTATACTATTGGTCTGATGTCATAATGATGGTACCATGATTTTTGATCTCATACCAAGCTTATTATGAGTTGCTGATGTCATGGATTCCCTATGGGGGAAAAAGGACCACCCATATACAATACACAGAGAATAATGCATGAGCAACCACACACACAACAAGGCTGTGTTTCCATTGATGGGTGAAAAGATGATGTCATCTTACTACAAGATGGAAATATCAGCCTTGTTGTGTCTGGTTGTCCATGCACTGTTTTGTGTAGCATATGCTCTTTTTTATTTACCATCTTTCTAACTCTGTCTTAAATATGGTCAAATAAACAAAATGAAACCCAAACAGGATGGTGTTTAAAAATGTTTCATTGATTTAAGTAATAGCTACATGAGATGGCAATATTTGTAGTAGTTTGTCTTTTAACAAAACAGTTCACTTGTGGTATTTTCAGCATTGCTCATTTCTTTATCCTAAAGACTCCTGAAATGTCATCAGATGTGGTAGTCGAGCCCACTGGCATGGCTCCTCCCCTGAAGGCAATTCAGTGTAATGCCAGGTCCATCAGGAACAAGACCACGATAATAACAGATTTGATCATGGATTCCTTGGTGGATCTGCTGTGCATCACTGAGACCTAGTTGGAGGATGACTCTGGCCCTGTACTGGAGGCATCCATTCTGAGGAGCTATACGATGGTGCACTGCCCTAGGCAGGAGTGCAAAGGTGGCATGGTGGCATCTGTTTTAGATCTGTTCTGAGACTTGCAGCCTAGCCAGTGAGTCAAGCCAGGTTGTTTGAATGTGTGGTTGTTATGGGTGATGCAGGTGTAGGGGAAGGATCCTTCTTGTTTACCATCCCTTTGGTTGTGAGAGTGAATTCCTGCAGGAATTCATGGAGTTCATAGCTGGCCTGACTGTGGAGTACCCAAGGTGGCTGGTGTTGGCGGTTTCAATATTTGGACCATCGATGACTCTCTTTTTGCTGATCATCAAGTCCTCCAATAGATGGAGCTTTTGGGCTTCACACAGGCTGTCACCACTGCCACCCACCAATGTGGCAGGACCTTGGACCTGGTTTTCCCTCTGGGGTTCGACGTTTCTTTTTTTAATTCAATAAGCTTTATTAATTTCAGATAAGACAACATAAAACACAGTCCCTTGAGGGGAGATGACAGTGAAACAACCGATAAGGTATAGCAGACATTCCCATAGAATCTATCATCCCCCCCTACCTCCCACAAGCCCCTCCCACCCTCTCCTCTCCTTACTTCAAATCCTCCCTTGACCCTCCCCACAAGCCAACTGTTATTCATGTGTCATTCAGGTAAATAATCGCAGCAATGGTCTACATTCTAACCTGGTTAGGGCTTCCAAATAGCAAGCAGAGCCTCTAATGCTCCCCATTTGCTCTGGTATGTTGCATAACTATTACGCATTAGGCAAATATGTTTCTCCAGTTGCAATGCCAGCAACACCTCTTTGTGCCATTCCAGGACAGATGGGGATACATTGTCCTTCCAGTGCCACATTATAACCAACTTTGCTATTATAGCAATCAGGACCATGTGACCTTTCCTGACCTTGGGTGTGCCCTGGGGAAAAAAATTCAATAGACAAGCTTCTGGGGTAAATAAAGGGTCCGGACCCAAGAATGAATCCAAAGAATGCCTAATTGCCTGCCAAAAAGTTTGCACTTTTGGGCATGTCCACAGCATATGGAACAGAGTACCCAGCTCACCTCCACATCTAGTGCAGGCCGGGGAAGAAAGTCGCCCCAGTTTGTGAAGTTTAGTAGAGATAAAATATAGATTGTGCAAGATGTTAAATTGGATAAGATGCATTCTATCCTGTTTAATAAAATATGAGTATTGCACCATAGTTTCTTCCAGAAATCTGCGTCTATACCCAGGGGTAGTTCCTGAGCCCAATAGTAGCAAACGCCCTGAGGCAGGTTGCTTTGTAGTGCTTGTAACTTTTTTTAAACTAAGGAAATTGCATGGGGTTGCCTGGCCAATTTCAAAATAGAAGATAACTCTACTTCATCTGACCGGGGCCCCGGGTTTTACCTATGTGGGAGACTATAACCTCCTTGAGCTGTCTATATTGGAAGATGCTACTAGCGTGTGCATTGAATCTGTTTTGAAATGTGGGGAAGGAGATTATTTCTCCATCAGCAAACATATCTGCAACTTTCTTCCCCATCAAATTAGGCCGGTAAGACACTGGGATGGGCAGAAGCCCAATTCTAAAGTGAGGGTTGCCCAACATTGGTTGTTCTAGAGAGGTACTCCAGTTAGTGGACATATTCACCTGCAACTGATGTAACGCTTTAATAAACCAACCTAACGGGGTGGACCTTAAGGGTTTAGGAATTGCCCGGGGGATGGCATATAATAAAGCAGGGAGGGTACACTTATACTTGGCTGCAAGGTACTTCTCTATTTCCAGCCACTCTGGTGAGTAATCTTGCATGTTTACGACTTGCGTTTCCTGCACCCAGTGGGTTAGCTTACTAATATGATGGGCACAGTAATACAAAAAAAAGGAGGGAACAGCAAGACCGCCCTGCCCTTTTGGAGCAGTTAATTTAAAATAGGACCTTCTGACTCTTTTGCCCTGCCAAATGAAGGCATTCAACATTGATTGCAACTTGGTGAACCATTTTTTAGGGAGGAAGCAGCCCAGCATGCCCATTGGGTATGAGATACGGGGTAACACATTCACCTTCACTGTGGTGATCCTCCCCCAAATCAACAGGGGGACAGCACCCCATCTATCAAGATCCGATTTAATATTAGTCAATAAATCTGAGAGGTTGGCTTTCGCCATGGAGGTAATATCTCTTGTCACTTGGATTCCCAAATATAAGAGGGATTTCGACTCCCGTGAGAGAGCAGACAGTCACCTCTCCCCAGGAAACTCTATTATTCAGGGGGAACACCTTGGTTTTGGCGAGGTTGAGCTTATAATGGGAAACCTTGGAAAAGGCCCCAACCTGCTTCAAAAGGGCTGGCAAGCTTTCCTGCGGGTCTTCTAAATGCAACAGCAAGTCGTCTGCGTAAGCTGAGAGAGTGTATCTTTGGTCCCCCACCTGGATCCCCCAAATGTTTGGGGAAGCTACCAGCTTCCTAATAAGGGGTTCTAAATATATATTGAATAAAAGATGGGAGAGGGGACACCCCTGTCTGGTGCCTCGGTGAAGCAAAAAGGCCTCAGAGAGGACACCATTGCATCGAATTTGGGCTGAAGGAGAAGAATATAACAACCTAATCCACTTAAGAAAGCCCTCGGGGAGACCAACCTGCAACATAGTGGTAAAAAGGAAGTCCCATGACACCCTATCAAAAGCCTTCTCGGCATCCAGTGACACCAGAGCCATAGGAAGTTCTGAGTCCCTAGCCACAGAGAGGAAATGTAACAACTTCCGCATGTGATCTCCCGAGGACCTTCCTGTCATGAAACCAATTTGTTCTTTACTTATTATAAGGGGCATGAGAGGTCCTAACCTATTAGCCAAAATCTTGTTCAGGAGTTTAATATCAGTGTTAATCAATGAAACAGGCCGATAGCTCTCAGGGTATTGCGGATATTTGCCCTTTTTAGGAATAAACGTAATTATCGCCCTCAAAAAGGTGGGTTCAGATAACCCCTTATCGAACCAGAAATTATAAACTTCTGTCAACAATGGGGCTATTTCCGAAATACAGACCTTGTAGAGACTATTAGAGAATCCATCAGGTCCCAGGGATTTGCTCATTGGGAGGCGCTCAACAGCCCTCACCACTTCTTCAACCTTGATGGGACCCTCTAGGAAAAAGTGTGAGCAGGTGATAACCTAGGCAGATCAATCAAACTGAGGTATTTTGTGATATCAGCCATAGAAGGGCGATTAACCAGATCTTCGGCATATAAACTCTGATAGTATTGCCTTAACACCCTTGCTATCGCACGGGGATCAGTGACAATTGGTGTATCTTTATCCGGTTTGATACCCGGGATAAACCAGGATGCCTCCTCTTGCCTGAGCCTCATGGCCAGTAGTTTACTAGCTCTTTCCACAGATTCTAAGTAAAGAAACTTTGTATGTTTCAGTGACAGCTCAGCTTTCCGGGAGATAAGACTGAAATATTGGGCTTGCAGGCCATGCAGCTTGACCCATTCCTCGTCTAGTGATAGCCGAGAAACTGTATTTTCCAATTGGAGAATTGAGGATAGCAAAGAGTTCAATTGTGACTTGAATTGCCAGGATTTTGTTGAGGCCATTCAGATGCACTCCCCTCTTAGGGAAAATTTTAAAGCCGCCCAAACCACCTCGACCCTGTTGACTGACTCCCTATTGCTCCTTATGAAATCGGTGATAAAATCTCTTATATGCTGCAAGGAACTGGGTTTCTGCAGTAGCTGGGTATTGAACCACCAGAGGGTGTCCTTCTTAACTCCAGGTCCCACTAGGAGAAGAAGGGAGACCGGCGAATGATCTGAAATAACCCTTGCATGTATATCGGCATTAATAACACCTGGGAGGCCAAAAGAGCTCATAAGGAGGAAGTCAATTCTAGAAAACGTTTTGTGTGGTGGAGAAAAAAAAGTGTATTGACGTTCCTCCAAGTGCAAGACACTCCAAACGTCGATGAGATCCGCCCCCTTCATGAGCTCATGTAAGGCCCTCTGGGCGGGAGAAAATCCCTGTCTCCAGGAATCGGATCTATCTATATGTAAGTAGGAGGTAATATTCCAATCCCCCACAAGATGATAAGTTTGTGGGGGTTGGAAACAACCAACTCCATCAAATGTGTGAAAAATTGGGGGGAATCGACATTTGGCCCATAAGCCGCTCCCAGTATAACTTGCTGTGATTCCAAAGAGCCATGCACTATAACATGCCGACCATCGGGATCCCAAAGTGCTTTTTCAAGGGTAAAGGGAATCTTTTTATTTATTAGAATTACCACTCCTCCCCATTAGTGGATTTACCAGCCCCATAAACTTGTCCAACCCACGCTCTGCGGAACAAAACAATATCCTCCCACCGGAGATGCGTTTCCTAAAGGAAAGCAGTCCCAATGTTCAAGCATTGCAAGTGTCGAAGAATAATGTGTCTTTTACAACGATCTTGGGCACCCTTTATATTCCAGCTTATAAACTTATATGGGCCACTCATAATAATATTTCGATTGTGACACTACCCCTGTTGCTGTTTTTGATGTAGTAGAACGAAAACACTTGGCCCCCCCATCCCCCTAACCTTAATATCCCTTACCAAACACCTATTAATCCCAAAAAACAAATCCATACACAATAACTAATACCAATTACTACTAACTCTACTTCCTCCACTATTCTATACCCCAGTTCTAAACAACCGCATCACAGTGCTACTTTCAGTGCGTGATGTTACTGCAGCCTGCGTCCCTCATAGTACCCCCCCACTCCCACCCCTCCCCCACTATTATTGACCAAAGAAAAAGAAAAAGCCCCAGCAGGATGTGTAGCTCCATGACACTGTCAGGTGCATACACATGTACCAGTTTCCGGAAGTAGCCCTTTGGCTCGATCACTCCCCTTCCCTGGTGGAGGAAAAACTAAATTTCATTTTATCATCAAGTGTCAGAAAAATAGTAGGAGGACTAGCATAACTGAACCCACCAGACAACATCAGCGCTACCCCCTACATAAGAAGTGAAGGTGAAGGACAGTTGCCCCCCACCATAAATAACACTGAGCTTGGTCCCTTAAAATGTCAGAAGGGAAATCATACAAACTAGGAATAATAATAAAAAAAATAAAGATCAGTGACCATCCTGACCATATTAAAGTCTGTTTCCCTCAATCTACTGCATACTCGAGGAGGGCCTGTATTACACTCTTAGTAGCTTAATATCATAGACCAAAGTCCAGTGTCCCATCACTCTGTTTTTCAGGACAGACAACCAACGTGGACCGTCTCCGGGTCATGAAAGGGCTAGGCGACACTCTTCACCTGGTCTCCTGTGCGAGTAAGTACTCAGTTCACTGTGGTACTCTCGCAGTGGAAGGGGCTGTGCCATTCAATTAAAACAAAAGTGATCGGTCTTTCTCAGATCTGCAGGGGTGAGCTCCCTATTTCCCCATCAGGCAATCATTCTGAGGAGTGTGCTAACATACAGTACAGTAACCGACAAATCTGCTTTGTTCGCCCACTCATACACAAATGGAAACTCGCCCCAATACAAGCCTCACTTGAACAAGTTAGGGAACAGGGTCTTGAGCTCCTTCATCGCTTGCTCCTGAGATTCGAATGAGAGCCATTGCTCTCTGGATTTAACCTGGAGTGTCGCAGGGTATCTCATGCGAAAGTGTTTCCCCGCAGCGATCAGCTTAGACACTGTCGGGTGCAATTCCTGCTGTTTCAGTCGAACAGACTGCGGGAGATCCTGCGTAATACGAATTTTACGGCCCTTCCGGAGAACTTCCTGCAGGTTCTTAACTTTGCTCAATATGAACTGCTTGTTGAGGAAGTTTAATAACCTGAAGATGATGGGCCGAGGAGGGGCATCAGGAGGCGGAGGAGGACGGAGAGCTCAATGGGCACGCTCAATGATGTATGTTGTGCTGTTCGAGGATGGCCCGGAGATTCTCACACACAGCTTCTGTACAAAAAGGATTGGATTATTTCCTTCCTCTTTCTCGGGTACTCAGATCACCAGGAGGTTATTCCTCCTACTCCTCCCTTCTAAGTCTTCTAGTTTTTTCTCAAGTTCTTGATCCTACGGCCCAATTGGGTGGCCTCCTGTTCCATTTTGCCCTGTTTTTTCTCCAGTGATGCAATGTTAGCCTCAGAGTCCCCCACACATATCGCTAGTGATTGTACTGATGTTTTAATTTGATGCAGGTCGTACGACATGTCAGATATTTTTTCCTGCAGGGGCTGCATTATTTAGAGGAACCTCTCCTCCGAGAGGGCTGTAGCCGACGTGGAAGATTTAGATTCTCCTGTAGCTTGCTGTTTTGGGCGCTTTGCAGCCTTATCCTTCTCAGGCGTCGGCGGGGGGAGTGCCACGGAGGCACTCTTTTCATGAAAATGTCCATTCTTGCCGCGTGATTTCACTAGTCATTCAGACGTGCAGCGTTACCTCCACCAGCCAAAGCCACTTATAGGCGACGATCGACTCTCGGTATGAATTAAATCACTCTAATTAACAGCGGGAAAGCGGAGCCGCGGGTGAGTGCTGCTGTTCTTCAGGCTGCCATCACGTGCCCTCGGGTTCGATGTTTCTAATGTTAAGGTTGATCCACTCAACTAGTCAGATCATCATGCTGTGAGTTTTCAGATCAGAGCTTCCCCAAGACATTTTAACCACCCTGTGGAGTTAGATTGGTACTGACCTTTAAGAAACGTGGACCCTTGTAGGTTCCTGTCAGTACTGAGCTGCCCAAGCCTGCTGCAGGTTTGTGCTGAGGGGGTCAAATTTGCTGTAAACGCTTATAGCACGGCAATCACCACTACACTTGACTCTCTCACACTTTTTGATCTATAACCTACGTCTTTCAACAGAGCTCCCCTTGGTTTAATGGTGAGCTCAGACAGTTGAAGGCCAAAGAGTGGAGACTGGAGCAGTCTTGGTAGAGATCAAGTTACCTGGAGGATAAACTAACCCTGAGAGCTCACTATAAGGAGTAGCAGGGCAATCACTCTAAGACAGGTAGAGTTCCTGTCATGGATGATAACTGCATGGGTTAATAGACCAGCTCAGCTCTTCTGCACTGTTTACAGGCTGTTACCCTGAACTTGCCTACAGTTCAGGAGGGTATTGACACATAAACGGTGTGAGGAGTTTGGTCAATTTTTCCTTGATAGGGTATCCTCTATCCATTTCTCAGTCTCCTCAGGTGGGCTTTCATGGCCCAGCATGATATAGCCTATGACTAAGAGAGCCTTTTGGTCTGTCTGGGATGAATTATACCCTGTGTTGGCTGAGGAGATCCTCCGAGTGATCGTAAAGCTGTATCCCACCTTCTGGTCACTGGATCCTGGACCTACCCAGATTCTTTTGAGCTGATGGGAATGTACTGGTCCAGTGATTGCTAGGATGGTCCAGTGTTCACTTGAGGAGGGTGTTTTTCTGTTGACCTTGAAAAAGGCTGTTGTGAGACTCCTCAAGAAACCCTTTTAGGACCCAGACATTTTGGCAAATTACAGACCTGTCTCTAACCTTCCCTTTATGGGAAAAGTTATCAATAGAGTGGCAGCAATTCAGCTGGAGATGCACTTGGAGCTTTCTCTATGAGCCGTTTCAGTCTGGTTTCAGAAGGTGTCATAATATAGAGACTGCACTTCTTAGGGTGCAGAATGATCTTCTTCTGGCTAGAGACAGAGGGTAATGTGCCATTCTAGTTCTCCTTGACCTGGCTTCAGTGTTTAACTCTGTAGATCATGAGATTTTAACAGATCATCTGCAGGACTCAGTGGGGCTTAATGTGGTTGTGCTGAGGTGGTTCAAGTCCTTCCTTTCAAGTAGGGTGTTCTAGGTTGCATGCAGGAATTTTGTCTCTGCACCAGCTGCCCTGACCTGTGCAGTCCCTCAGTGGTCATTTCTGTCACCCATGTTATTTGCTGTGTACCAGCTGCCACTGGGAGAAGTGATACAAAGGCATAGTCTGCAGTTTCACTGTTATGCTGATGATACTCAGCTGTACCTTTTGTTTGCCCTGGGTGAGGAAAATGCACTGGGTGTGCTAAATGATTGGCTGTGATCAATGACTGGATGGCCTGCAGCTGGCTTAAGTTAAATACAGATAAGACTTGAAATGCTACTGGTAGACTCGGGTATCGAAGGAATGACTGGCTTGAGTGGAGGCTTGGCTGATTAACATCTTGCGCCTACTCAGCATATAGCCAGAGATAGGGTGAAGAATCTGAGCATCATTATGGACCACAAGCTGACTGTGGAACATCAGGTATATGCTGTGGTCCGTAGAGGTTTCTTTTATCTTAGGAACATTGCCCAGATCACCCCTTTCTTACCCTTCCTGACCTGAAGTCCATGGTGCATGTCTTCCTAACATCTAGGCTAGACTATTATAATGCTCTTTATCTCGGGCTATCTGGAGGTTTGATGTGCCGCTTGCAGCTGGTGCAGAACGCTGTGTCCTGATTGATTACTGGAGTTCCTTGCTCCAGAAATATCTCTCCAGTTCTAGGGACACTGCAATAGCTGCCTGTGAGGTGGGCAAAATCCTTCAAGATAGGTTTGTTAACATACAAAGCCCTATATGATCTGGATCCTGACTTCCTAAAAGAGCTCCTGTGTCCATATGCTCCTGCTCACCCTCTCCACTCTTCAGAGGTGGGCTTGTTGAAGGTCTCCAGATTACATTTAAAGTTGTCTGGAGATTGTGTTTTTGTTGTGCCTGCACCACTTTTGTGGAACCAGCTGCTGTGAGAACTTCGAGAGGCCCCTTCAGTTGAGAGCTTTAAATGAGGATTAATGCACTATTTGTTTTTATTTATTTATTAAAATGTTTCACCAGGAGGGCACACTAAACAACAAGTTGCTTGTCTCATGGTGTGACCTGGAGGGGAGGGGTTACATAGGGTTGTCAAGGATGATCAGTTACAATGGTTTGTGGGTAGTACAAACAATACAACATTGTAAGATTATGCAACAGCTGGAACACAAGGTATTGTACAATAAATAGTAGTGAGACATTGGGTAAATTACAATACATGTCCAAAATCATACAAAAGAACATGTAAATGTACAAAACAGTAATAATGCAACAGAGCCATTATAGTGCACGAGTGTACCAGGAGCAGGCTTGAAGTAGTGCACAAGTGCTGTTGGAGTAAAAAGGATGTAAAAAGGTTGGGGGAGTGTGGCCAAGCGCAGGAGCAGAATGACGGCTTGAACGAGGAGCTCCATCCACATCGCCTGCTATTTTCCCTCTACACCCTACTAGATCACCAAAAACCCTAACAATTCAACTCATTAATCTATCCAGATGCCTGCATCAGCTAAATCAGTGAAGAAACAGTCCAAAATAACTTTTAATTCACATGGATCGAGCCGAGATGCTAAGGGCCTACCTCAGAGAAAAGAGTGAGACGAGCCCGGGCAAGGGCCTGCAGCAGAACAAGTCTCTCCTGCTCCAGAAATCTCCACAATGCAGGACAATTCCATTTCAGGTCCAATCAACGTTGTGGCTGAAAGCTATCAAAATTTAGAGCATCTTCTGAAGGACCCAAAGTATGATCTAGGCACTCGCATGGAAGCGAGGTTTGAGAATGTTACTGCCCAAATCCAGCGTATGCAACAGGCAGTCAATAACCTAGCAGAAATGGTTGAGACGCACAAATCCCATATAGGAGAACTGGAAAACCGATTGGGGAATCAGGAGGATCTAACATCTAGACAATCTACAGACCTCACGAAAGCTCTTAAAGAAACTGAGCTCCTTAAGCAAATCTTGGATGATCATGAGAATCGGAAGTGCCGTTGCAACATAATAATAATCGGGCTTCCAGAGGGGCTTGAGGGAAGAGACTGTGCATGATACTTGCAAACCTGGTTCAGGGATGTGCTACAATTGCCACAGGATGTTACCTTAGAAATTCAATGAGCTCATCATTCCCCTGGCCCCAAACCTTCACCAGAGCAGAAGCCTCGTCATATCATAGTTAAGTTCCTGAGGTACCAGGACAGGCTCCTAGTCCTTGATGCAGCTTGGAAAAAGGGAGTGATTATGACACAACAAAACCGGGTCAGCCTATTCCCTGATTACTCCACAGTGTTACAACTGCAGAGGCAGGCCTATACTGAAGTTAAAAAGCTGCTGCACTCCATTTCTTGCCCCTACACTTTGGCTTACCCTGTTAGGCTCATTATCCAGCCTGTGGGAGGTCCACAGAAGGCCTTTACCAGCCCAGACCTCGCATTGGACTTTGCCAGAGAATTGGAGTGCCAGAAGAGAGGCTAAGTGGCTTGCTGCATGTAAGCAGGATCTCCATCAGGTACTGTGAATATCAGTGGTGGGTGATTGGGGAGTGGGGAGGCATCTAAGCCTTATTCCAATCTATAACTCCTTTGGGGACCTATCATGGCATGATCGTCGGGCATCCCCACCCTTCCCTTCTTCTCTTCCCCCTATAGGCATCCTATGCGGGACAGTGCAGACTAATTTGTCTCAGGGATATTTTGGCCGTGTTACTCTCTTGGAGACAGCCATGTGGAAAGCAGGACTGGGCCTCTACTCATTCTAGGGCTAATCATCCTCACGTGGAAGATGGCATATTCCATGAACTTTCTTTCTGGATTTGGGGTAGTCCCATTTTGAAGTTTGCTTGTTGATGTTTGGACTACTGTTTGTTACTTGGACTACCACTTCCGGGACTAGTACTGAGAATGAATATTTGGCTCTTCTCCTTGAGAACTTATATGAGGCTTGGGGGGTGGAATGAAGGAACAATCCGTTTTGGGGCCTGTATTTTTTTCTTTAGTTACTGACTTAAACTAACTTGAATTCTTTCATTTTGAACCCTGCATCTATGCAGTCGGGGGCACCTGATAAGGGAGCTCATTGTACATTTTATGGTTAGAGCTATGGAGGTAAAGCTGAAATCACCATTTAGGTGGGGTGGTTAGGTCCCCATGCCTCTGAAGGGGACAGACAACCCTGCAGAGCTCGGTAGGCAGCTTCCACTTCCCAAGTAAATCTGTGGGCAAGGAAGGGTCACTGGGAGAAGTGTTTCCCAGGCCCTCACCACCACCCACCGGTCCATCTTATTGGACAGTAGGGGGAATGTGATTGTTCTCAATTTTAATTTTTACTGAATGCTTATAATAGCAGGCGATAAGGCGCTCTATCCACGAACAGTAGTGGATGGGAACAGCAGACATTTTGTTACTATTTGGGGAGGTATGTTACTGTTGGTCTGATGTTACTTTTATTCTACGTGTTAGTTGGAAACCAATATGTTATTAGGGGGAAGGGAGGGGGGCTCACTGCAAAAATGTGGTTTACTGCCATGTACTATTCTAAGTTTGACATTATGGGGGTTAGGGGAGGGGGATGCGGGGTTCTTTAAGGGAGTTCTTTTCTTACAGTTGGGTTTTTTTGTAAAATTAGCTGAGTCAGTTCTGTTTTTCTCACTGACTTACAGTTGACACTTTGGGACCAAATTAAGTTACTATATGCTCATGGCTAGTATTACTTTTTTATCATGAAACATCAATGATTTGCGAACAGTGGTTAAAAGAAAGCGAGTATGGTCATATATTAAGAAACTTAAAGAGCAGCTGACAAGTCTGTGACTGCTATGCATTATCTGAATAATAAAGACATTTAGAAAAGCTATGGGTGTTTCTTTTTTTCAAATGAAACAAAATTAAATATGTTTTTCTACCTTGTTTTTGTCTCCGTGTGCTCTCCGCATTTACGCTGGCTGTACACTTGAATATGCTCACTCTAGCATCACGCACAGCGCGATAATGTGAACTTAGGAGTAAATACTGTTCCCGCTACTGATGGCTCCATGTGTTCTGTGTCGCGAAGTTCAACATTTTTCCCTTATGAAGCGATCGATTTTATGTTCAGAAGTAGTCGGTGCCGGTGGTGCATATCAATGATATTGTATTGTTCTAATTACTAGTGAGCCGTACTGGGCACATCAGTTTGTGCAATTTATTTTATTTTTCTTCATGTAGCAGCCATTCATTCATAGAGCTGTATTTGATCTATCTTGTCATCACTTATTCTTACCCTACTGTTTAAAAAGACTCCTGTGGAGTGTTAACACTGTTTTAAAAAGACAGCAGTGTGGAGGCATATTCCCATTAAATTGTAATAGGGCTCCAGAACAAACTGTTACACCGTACAATACGGGAATATAAATTCATTATACAGTTCAGTCCTGAGGTGCATGCCAAGAAACTGTGTCCTCCGATTTGATGTTTTGTCATAAAATTGAGAAAAAATACATGACAATATTTATGACTGTGTGTATTTAATTAAGAACTCAGTGCACTGTGTACATGCAATTTATTTATCTGCCACTACTGTTTATTTTGTACATTTGTGCCAAAGGTTATTTCTTGTTCAACAGCCATTGCTGTAATCTTCTGCCCAAATCTGTTACTAGGTAATTTTGGATTCTTTTACATATACTGTAAATGCTATACCAATTGACATCCATAAAACATATTGTGATATCCATAGTCAATGTGAAAATGGTTAATACTTGTGTGGCATATGGATGCAATAATACCCATAAGGATGGCATTAGGCTGCATAAATTCCCAACAGACCCTTCACTTACAAAATTGTGGGATCAGGCTGTGAGCCACACACGGTTAGATTGGCAGGGTGCATCCAGTAGTTTGTGTAGTGTTCACTTCACAGAAGACTGTTGTGAAACACAATTTGTTCTTATGAAACAGTTTGGCCTCCATACTGGTTGAACTTGCCCTCGTTTGAAGTGTGATGCTGTACCAACCATATTTAAGAAGCCAGCCACACCAGGTAGTGTCAGTGCAAAACCAAAATGTCAAAGAACTTTAGCAGCTATTGAGAAACATGAAAGAAAACAGGTGTGTTCCCATGTTAATAATCAAAAACTAAAATATTTTTGTCCATGACCATTGTGCAATTTCATAGTCATTTACCAAAAAAAAAAAAAAACTTATTCCACATAGCAGTGTACTGGTCTTCAGTGCAGATGCTCACACACTGTGTACAGTGCTGACAAATGGTAGACAGCCTGATGTGCAGATGGTATGCAGCACATCAAGTCAGTCTGAACCCCACTGTTTTGCTTGGTTTGGTTGTGGTGGTGGGGTGGGAGTGAAAAACGAATTGCTGTTTGTGGTCCCAATTTTGTAATTAACAAATTTCAAGGATGCACACCTTGGTGCATGGACATTGTCATTTCATTCTCTTAGTCTTATGATGACATGTATTTTTATTGTTGTGGTGCATGACTAAGAAAGAAAGGGATCACTGTCTGTGACTGAACCGTAAAATAATCTTTCTGCATGGATGCACATGGTGACACACTATTTGTGGTACAGGGGAGGTTATGATTACACAGAAAGGTTGCGTAGAACCCATATGCTGTGGTCATTTTGTGTTGATGGTGGTAGAAAGGGTTTGCTGGGACCCAAATAAGAAATATACTTTCTGCATGGATGCAAGTGGTCTGGCATGGACAATATGCCATGTCATCAGTTTAGTGTCATGATCACATTATTTTGGGGGGGGGGGTAGTAGAGGGGAATGACACAGGGATTTGTGTCTGTTACCCAACCATGAAATACACTTGTTGCATTTATCAACACTGTCACACAATTGGTAGGGTGCATTGTAGGCAAGAAGCTCACAGCAAGATGGTGTGCAGCACACCAAGATGGTAGTTATTCTTGGCATTTTATCTACCACATAGGTACTGCTATTCAGTGCACATGGGCACACGCTGGACACAATGCAGCCAAATGGCTCACAGCACGATGCATGGATGGGACCATTGTGTGAAGTCCAATTTCTATGCTGTGTATAATGCAGCAACAGCACAAAGCATTATGAATAATTTGACATATTGTTAGTATCATGATACTCTTTATTTTTGGGTGTGTGTGTGTGTGTGTGTGTGTGTGTGAGGGGTGGATTTCTGTCTTGAGTTGTGGCACAACTGCATTAAACCATGCTATTCAGTGGCACGAATGGTAGCATGGCAATGAATAGGTCATATACTGTGGTCATTTTGGGGGAGTGGGGTGATAGAGAAAGTGACTGCTATATGTGAACAACAAGTGTAATTCACTAGTCGCAAGGATGCACACAGTCAGTGCTGGTCATTAGTCCACGTTATAATTACATATGAACATAGGAAGAAGCCAGCAAAAGAATGCCATTTGTTACATTAAGTCTGCTCATACTGCAGAGTCCACATCTTCAGGTAATGTCCCTGTCCTCCCTCCCCACTCCTACCATCCTCCCTACCAATGATCCCTATTTCCTCCTATGCTTATCCCAGCCTCTCTTAAAGCTGCCCACTGTCTTGAATGAGTTGACCTCTTCTGTCACCACATTCCAATTGTCCACCACCCTCTATGTGAAGAAGTGCTCCCTGACCTCCCTCCTAAACCTTCCACACTCAAGCTTAATACTGCGCCACCTTGTTTTATGGTTGTCAATCAGCTTAAAGTGGCTCTCCTTATCATCTTTATTTATCCCTGTCCAGTACATCAAGGTCCCAATCATGCCCCCCCATCTCTTTCCTGTATTCCAGGGAGTACATTTTCAGTACCCCCAACCTCTCCTCATATGCTGTGCCCTGCTGACCAGCTATCATCTTTGTATCCCTCTTCTGTACTTTCTTCAGCGGGTCAATGTCAATTTTGAGTTGTAAGTACCACAACTGAACACCATCCTCTATATGTGGCCTTACCAGTGACCTGTACTTGGTCAGTATAATCTCCACTGTCCTACTACTGATCCACCTAGATATGCATCTCAGCTTTGTTTCTGCCTTTCCTGCTGCTGTCTTGCATTGTGTGGAGTGTTTCATGTCACTTGTAACCATCACTTCCTGGTCTTTCCCCTCTTCTGATGAAGCTACTAGGACTCCACCCAGATAGTACTGTGTCATGGGATTCTTGGCTCCAATATGCATAACTTCGCTTTTCTTTGCAGATCTTGGTCCACATCCACAGTTTTTCCATATCTTTTTGTAGATCTTGTATCCCTTCAGCTGTGACAACTCTCCCACAGAGCTTAGTGTCATCCTTGAATAGGTAGGTTTTAATAACATTCCCTGTGTCACTGACACACACATTAAATGACATTGTCACCAGCACTGAGCCTTATGGGACACCACTCATTACCTGTCTGGTTCCAGATAACTCTCCCCCAACAACCACCCTCTGTGTTGTGTCCCTCAGTCTGGCCTGTTCAATATGCCATGTCATAATTTTGCTATCATGGTAATATGATTTCCTTTTTTGATGGGGGAGGATTACAGGTGAATGACACATGGATTTCTGTCTGTGGCACAACTATGAAGTACACCTTCTGCAGACAGCAAGGTGGTTTCCAGCACACCATGATGATAGTACAGCCTGTCCTTTCATGTACAGCATGGGTATTGGCATTCAGTGCACATGGTCAGATACTATACATAGTACAGCTAAATTGCACATGGCACAGAGCGTGGATGTTTACCATAATTTTACTCTCAAGGTGACATGATTCTTTTGCTGTGTGGTAGAGGGACTGTGACAGGGATTTCAGTCTGTGACCCAACCATGACATGCAGTGGGCGCACACATAACATGACCGCTTTGTCCATGCTGTTTCACCAACCTCTGCTACCATTCAGAATTTGGATGGCATGTGTCAGTTTCCAAAAAACTGTTTCCACATGGAGTGCATTTAGTGTATGAAGTGTATGGATTCTGAATCCAAAGGATGAATTCTTGATGCATCAGTTTGCAACATTGTGTTGTCTACAATGACGCCAACTTCTGATACCTTATTCGGATATTTACGATGACAGCTTAATGCTTCTCATCATTTTAACAACTAAGAAGAAAATGTTGTCATTCACAACAGTGGATCGTTTTAATATAAGTTTGGTGTTTCTCCACCTTGTATTGCATGCTCTTATTATTTACTCAGTTTTACAAATTGACTGTTTATTGACATACACTGTATATTTATTTTGCATATTTTGTCCTATGTACATTTCCCAACAATTGTTGGATACCCTTTTGCAGAACATGGCAACTAGCAACACCCTCTACCTAGTGACTGATGATGATACACCATCAACATCTACACAGTGTACAGCAGTTACTATAAAGACTCAGACAATAAAGCCAGCAACCAATGATTGCTGCATTCAGGTGTCCTCGACACAACTGAAGATTCTGTCTTCAAAATCGACACAAACGTCACCATGCTTGCAGAGCACCGGTAATAATGCAATCACATTGAATTTAATAGTATTATAAAAAGTGTCTGAGAAATGTAGCTTTCTGATTGGCTGTAAACATTCTAACAGCCTTATGTTACTCTTTTATTAACATACATGTAGAGCTTAGCCATATGCTGAACACGGTTTACCCCTGTTTAAAATGTTTTTTTATTATAATGGCAATAAGGCACTCCCAGGGATTATGTTACTGGTCAGTTAATCACCCTCTAGGGGCATGTGGCACTCAGCTGCAAGTCGTGCCACAGTACACCCCAAGAAGGTGATTAACAGATCATTAACATAACCCTTGGTCATGCCTTACTGCTTAATTATAGTATATGTTTAGGGCTCATTGTTAATGTAAAGTGGGGGGTTTCAAAATTATTGTGATATATTCAATGTTCTGGAGAACCATATACGTATAAAACAGTGTGTGGTTGTCCATACACAACAGACTATTTTGGCAACTTGGGGAAGCGATGCCATCAAACTGATCTCTGGAGCTTTGCTTCTGATGTCAGTATGATGTCATTGCATCCTCACGATTGAACATAGTCTTGTTGCGTATGGTGAAGCATACAGTATTCTATATATATACATATATATATTGTGTGTGTAGTACAGCATTGTTTTGTATCTAATTCCTTCATTATGAAAATGCTGTTGTGTCTCAGTGCAAAGGTAATGGAATGTGATTGTACCCTTCTGTGGTACAAGGACATTGTAAAACCTATAGAGACTGCAAAAGTAGTTTTTATTTTTAACTCAGAAACAGAAACACACTGCAGGTAAGTTGCACATAATACGATCCACTATGTGACACACAGGATAAGCACCTATTTGCACTTGTAGTGAGTTTTGTCATGTGATGGTTCTTATTCACACAGATCTTGAGCTTTGCTCTCTGTGTAACAGTGAATCAGAATCAGTTTGTGGCAGAACATATAGAATACTAGATGGGCAACTATGAAGACCCATTGTGTTCTGTCACAGAGTAGTTCTGATTCCTTCTGACCTCAAGAGCGAAACTCGAGCAGTTGATGGGATTCAGAATAGCAGTGTGACAAAAGACACTGGTTGTGCATAGAGCTGCTCATACTGTATTCTTTTATAGTGTATAGTACAGTGTTAAATATGTGTTTTCTGACTTGTTTTGGTTTCAAATGAAACTGACTCCTGCAGTCTGTATAGCTCATAGAATGCTGTTGTACCACAGTAGGGTATAATCACATTCCATGCCATTTGGCACTGTGGTAAAACAGCATTTTGAAAGGGATGGAATTCTATACAGAACAAGACTGCACTATACACCACACACTGGTTGTGTATTGTTGCCCATCCAGTATTATGTACTGTATGTAGTGTGTAGTGGAGCACTGTGTTCTGTATATACTGTAAATCATTCCTTTTCAAAATGCTGCTGTACCGCAGTTCAGATTTCCAGAAATGTGTATACCCTAATGTGTAATGACATTCTTGTATGCCTCATGCAACATTGCACCCATAGTGAGTGATTACCTGGAGCAGTAATGTATCGCCCACTTCATTCAGTCTAGCTTAATTATTTAGACTGTGATATTCTATTTCACTGCTAAACTGTCTAGTACTGATCTATGACTATATCCACTGGGAGTATGCAGCTAACTAAATGAATATTTTCGAACTGGCTTACTAGAACTTCATTACGAATGTACTACAATTTACAGGTAGACAGACTGTAAAGGCAACAAGAGACATGGCTGTTCAGTGTGATCTACTGGTGCCCCAAACTGGAAACAACATGTCATCACTGATACATCACATGCCACCACTACGTTATGACAGTGAAGATGAAGAATCCAAAGATGAAATTGAATCAGACAATGACACAGACTACTATCCCTCATCTCCACCAAACAGTGATTCAGAGGAGGACATTACTGAGCAGAACATGTCAGAGTCCATTACAAGTGACATAATTAAATGCCCAAAATATATAGTATTTCACAGTTCACTACATGAATTACTATGATGATGTCACTGCCCCACTTGTGGTGAACCCATCACAAAGCATTCAAGTAAATTCCTGCTCTGAGTGTGCAAACATGCTTCACATACTTCTTTAAATATTCCTCTTCATTAACGCAGAGCAATGAGTGTGGTGGAAGCGTAAATATGGAGCTAGAGGGACTAAAGAGAGCCATCTCTTCCATTAACAAATGGGGTCTGCATATTGAAGAACTAATCACTGACCAGCACACACAGGTTTCAAAATGGGTGAGGGAAAATATCGAAGCAATGGAACACAAATATGATGTGTGGCATGATGCCAAAGGTGATGTATGTTTCGTTACTGTTAAATTTATATACACCACGTAGAAATCAGAATGATTATTTTTGGGAACAATGTGAACTAGTCACTTCAGAAATGTTGATGAGACATTTAAATTACTGGTTTATGGTTATTAAGGCATGAAGGTCAAACCTGAACTATTAATATGTGTACCTATACAGTCCATATGTAAATGTAGTCATCTGTTGATATGTTGGCATTATATAATTTACAGTTTTATATGCCATCCATCAAAATGTGTCTTGCTATTTGTAAATGCTTAAAGAAGAAGTTGCTGGCTATATCCAATCTGAATGACTGCTGGGTTCTAAGGCCATGGATAAGTAGCATTGTGAACCATATGTACTGGTCCATTGGATCCACCCCGGAATGTGAGCCGAAGTTGGTACTAGCAAAATGGCTTAGTGTGGCAACTCACATTCAGAACATACATACACATTCCAGCTAATTGTTTCCCCATTGTGTGCATGGAGAGATCAATGAAGAGGAGCGACGCAAGCAGTGGCTACAACCATGTTAGTAATCAAATGATTTTTTTTTTTTTTTTACACATTGATCCGACTTTGAGATGGCTTTTGCAGTATGTATTCACCAGTAGAAGTAAGCCAAGTCAGTGGAGAAAGTGGGGGTTAGGTTTTCATTGCTCTTGTTGGAATGGGAGAGACTAACCAACGACTCTTGGGTGTTCCAGCTAATGTCACAGTGACACTCTATATAATTCACTCAGTCCCCTCCCACAGACCTCCTCCATAGTCATATTATTCACCACCGCACATTACTGTGGTGGAGACGGAGCTAAGATCCCTGCTGTGTAAGATGGCATTAGAACCTGTCCCCTCTTCATACCAGCAGATTGGTTACTATTCTCATTTCTTCCTAGTGCCCAAGAAGATGGGCAATTGGAGACCAATTTTGGATCTCAACAACCTCGATCTATATGTGGAACACAAGAGTTTAAGAATGCTCTCTCTGTAGAGCCTTCTCCCCTTGCTTAAGTCTGGACTTTGGCTATCATTTCCTTATAGGGGGCATTTACTCTTCTCCTGTCATGCCCTGTCATCCTCTGGTCAGCTGATGTGAGGGCTGTCCCCACCAGAGGCTGCTACCTGGAAGATTTTCTATGGGACCCTGATGCCTGACAGCTTAGTCCAACTGGTGAATGCGTACTGCAAGAGCCTATGTCGAATATCCATTTTATAACAGTCATTTAAAGCCAATTTGAAGCAGTTACACCAACTAATGTTTCATTACAGCATCTAATGTGGCTGTACATGTGGAGAAAACCATAATGGATACCAGACTGAAAAAGGACATCCAAAAAATTATCTGGGAGGTATCAAACATCAGAACTTGAGGCATTCCATAGCATACTGAATCAGTTTGCACCAACATTCATATGCTTCTTGTACCAAGGAATCAACTGCAGGTATAATATATGGGGAACCCATAACATTAAGTTAAATCAAACAGATTGCAACCTTGTTATGCCATCATTATGACATCACTGTTCATTGTGTCATATTAATGGTATAGCAAACTGGCATGCTCACATCAATTAAGGTTTGAATGAAACAGAATGTTCACAACAATTAAAGTTCTGTAAAGTAATTCAGTAAAGTAAAGTTATTCAATGCGTGATTGCACAATCTTGGTAGACCCTACACTTAAAAATATAATGTATGAGTTTTGGTTAACAAGACTGACGAACACACTTTCTGAGATTGCCATGACATCTGAAAGCCTCTCGAGCTGCACTCTATAACTGTTTACAGCAATGTTATTAAAAAAAGACCATACATTATCCTCTATATACAGTATTGTGAATTCAGTACTGAGACCAGTATACTGGTATATACGTCTATATGTAATCATTAGTTTATGTTCATTCAGGAAAGTCAAATGCGTGATTGACTAGTATGTGATATTATTTCGCAGTACCACATTAGTCCTGCCTCACCATGCAATGCTGTGTTGATGAGTACTGACTGCAATCATGCAGTTGCATTACAAAGTACTGCTCTGAAACAGTTGGCTGAACAAACATTGTATGAAAGAAAATTCTGCAAGCGACATCATTTTATGGAACAAAACTATGTTTTGTTACCTAATATTGTTACTGTACGTTATTAATTATACTGGAAGCACACTGACCTCTAATAGTAGCTGGACTATAAATATTAATTTTTGTTGCACAGCTATGCTTGCTGCACTTCACTATAATGAGAATTCTAGATGACCACAAGCATGCACCCTTGATGGCAATTTGCAGTACTCCATTCATTTCCCAAAGTATAAAAAGGGGGTCACCAATACCAGCAACACATGGTAAGCATTTGGTTGTCAGACACTCGCATAGCCTTCACCTGGACAAGCTGGGAAACTTATTGATATAGTACCTTCTGCAGTACAAGCCTGCAGGATCTTACTAACCTAATACAGAACTGACAAGCATTTGGATTGCGGGCTGGTGCTAATTTTGACCCATGTATATCCACTAGTACATTTGGAGTTATATCTTATAACTCTGTAGTATGTGTGAAGATTACACAGTTATTCTTTACTTTTAACAACTTACTGTAGTGATGCAGTAGGCATTGTGATGTGATCAACAGTTTGGACACTGCTCTCTGATTGGTTTACTGTTGAACTATGATCGCAGCACAAGTGAGTAGCATTATTTTTGTTAATGTTGCTTTAAACTGCAACTGATGGCAGCACAAGTGGATAGAGGAGAACTGAAGTCAGGACTGGGATTGTTGGGTGGTATTCATTAATCAAACTGTATCACTCCTTTATTTATTGTACAACAGTTTAATTTCAATGAACTTTCCATTACAGAATATGCCTCTGACCTGATGCAGGCAGTACAGAGTCTGACAGAAGGATTATCTAATGATGATGACAGACATAACACTTGACACAATGCCAGACTCTCTGTGCACTTCACATGTGCACCCTGACAAGAATACTACAGTTGAGAACCATGTGTCAAGGTTCAATAAATAGACTTTTGGAGTAATACCTATGAGAAACTGCACAACTAGCTACTGTAGTTGGTTACAAAACAATCTGTACATGATCACTGATTAACACACCAGTTATTTAGTTATTTCATTTCTTTTGGAACTGCAGTTTACATTTTAAGACTGTTTAAATTAAATACAGACTTAACTATGTCTAAGTACTGTTTTCCTATGTTTTACTAGAGGCGTTAGCTGCTCTTTAGCTTAGCAAGGCTACCTTCTGCACAATGTATTTCATGATCACCAAGGAGTCCTGCCGTGGATAGATGCCCCCGGTGCCTACTGCCGTCTTTCCTGCCCCTTGGCGACCTCACTGTCTGCACTGCTGCCACGTCTTCCCCATACTACCAGTGCCACTCTCATTCTGTCAGTGCTGTCTCCTGGATGCCAACGTGGCCACTGGTAGCCTTCTCTTCCCACTCCCCCTAACTGGTTAGCACATGACAGTACAGCATACTACAGTGTCCGCCTTGGCGTGTTGGTGGTAAACAACATATGTCTCTCTCTCTCTCTCTCGCTCTCTCCACAATGGTACCCTTTTCTCCTCTCCTGGACTTGGTACTTCAGAAACTAGTCATTGAGAAATAGTGCAGATCACACATGCCTGCTATTTACGTTTGCTGCGTTACAGCAAAAAAAAAATAGCCGGTTGTGCTCATTAATGTTACCTGGCACCTCCTCACATGAAGTGTGAGTTTACTGTGTATTCTTGCACAGTCAGGAGACTGGACACCACCAGTTACTGTAGTGCTGAAAGTAGCCCCATGTTATAATATGAAGTCAGTTAACTTCATTGTGCTCCTAGGTGACACCTTTAAACAAGCTTTCAGCTTGGTGTGTGTCTCCTAGTGAAATAAACAGAACAAAAAAATGTGAATGCCACCTGGTACAGCATAAATTTTTTATTGAACTCAAATGTATTTTATCTGCAAAAAAAAACTATACTGTGCTAAAATACATGTTTTTATTCATTAATTGATTACAATTCTGAAATTGAGCATGCAGTTGTTTGGATTTACATTTTCACCTTATAAGTTGCTATCATCAATAAACCATAATAAAACAGACTTTTAAAGTCATCCATCTGCAAAAGAATATTAAAACAGTTATTAATTAATGACAAGTGTTTGGAACTATTTTAAACTAGATAGCTCAACTGTTCATAAAAAAAGATTTGTACTGTTCTCCTAAACTGTTTATAAGAAATGATTTTAACTGTTCACTGCATCTGAACTGTAACTGTTACTGATCTAGCGCAGCTGAATGAACACATTTGAACTGTGAGTCACACATATCTATAAACAGAGATGCTACAATTTAAAACATGTTATTATTTTTTATTTATTATTCTTTACATTCAATTTAAATGCAAACGGCATTACATTAACTTCATTTAAAGTGTTGGATATGGGAATCCAGCATGCTCTGGAGATGGAAACCTTTCACAGATTTGATTCACAACACAAGAAGGAATAACTACTTGAACATGGTGTCCAAGGGAGCCCCAACACCAGCGTACAAACTGCCTAGAGGCAATATATCGGTAACGCCTATAAAGAAAGGAAAAGGATTGTACAGTTAATGTTGCTTTTGTACTGGAAAGTGTTGTGCTATAACTAATGTTAACACGCCTGATAAAAATGTTACCCCAGCCACAACTTCTTTACAGTTCTATACTCGAATAATCACTACATATAGGTTAATGGATGAGTAACGATGCACAACATACACAGTATTGGATGAGCAAATAAGCAGAACAAGTGTGTTGTGCCACAGAGTGGTTTTGATTCACTATGGCCTCGACAGCAAAGCTCGGGTGGTCCATAGTCCATGGGAATCAGAACCCAGAGGTAATTAAAACCACTCCATGGCAAAAAACGCTGGTTTGGCATAGTTTGCCATCCAGTATTCTCTATACTGTGTTTTGTTTTCTGGTTTTCATAATGAAACAGATTTGTGAAGTCTCTAGAGGCTCTACAATACAGTCTTACCACATAACTAAATAGAGGTACTATAGTGCCTCTCTCCGCGATGCACCACCGATTGCAGTAGCATAGCGTTAGATAACATCCATGATACTCCAGTGTGCCCCCCACCCACCCTGGAGCAATGATTGTCTAAGATAAATGACACATATATCCCTGGTACTCAAGTAATTCTCCCATCCCCCTCTGATTCTCATATCTCTGCCCCATCGCCGAATAGACACTCACTACCCCTCCCTGGTGAACCACACTGTGGATCAATGGCCATGCAGCCCATACCGTAGCTGTCAGTCAGCGGGTGACCTCGGAGGGATGTGGGTGAGCATGATGCAGCCCGACGCTAATGGGGGGAGGAGTGGGAGTGAGGATAGAAGCTGAATGTGCCTGGGGTCTTTTGTGAGTGGTATACTGTATAAATAAGTGAAAACAGGGTATAAGTTAAGACTTGATATGCTTTGTGGTCATTATCTGTTATCAATTTCTATGTTTCTATATGTTATTGTAACAATTACTGATGAATGGGTGTCCCATGCAGTCTTCCATAGTGTTGGCAAAATGTGTAGTATGCTGCCTCCAAGACAAAGACATCCAAACAGACGGTCACAAATCCAGGGTGCAAAGTCATGCAGGTGTATTCAGAACTCTTTCTTGAAACCTGTTCAGGCTCTTTGCTGCGATCTGACTCCACCACTGTGGGCATTACTGAACGGTGACTGCATCTACACCTGTGGGACAAAATATGTCACAGTCACCATGTTTACATGCCAGGCAGCAGTCTGATTTATGAAGAAATCAGATTCCATAACAATTATGATTTAATTTCAGTGGTGTTGGTTACACGCAGCCTCTATTAGTATGCCCTACAACTACTCCAGACCTTAGTATGTACCCTGTCACTTAGGCAATAATGCACTCTCAGGTGTTTGAGCAAAACTGTATTAATCATCCCCTAGTGGTGTAATGTGGCACGAGGCTTAGCATAGTGCCATATTGCCCCTAAAGGGAGTCATTAACTGACAGTTAATGTACCCCATGGAAGTGCATTATTGCTGTTATAAAAAATATTTAAAAAGTAAAGTGTTAAAAGTGTCTTTTTGAAAAGTTTTCCTCATTTACATGTATATTTTTACATACTAACATACTAAAAGCCAGCAGAATAGGCCTCTTGATCTGTCGTGCCTGCTCGTTTACCAGACCACTACTGGGTGCTTGCTTCTCTGCACCTTCCACCCCACAGAGAGTGTTCCCCAGCTTCAGTTTCCTCCTGTATCTGTCCCACCCCTTCTTGAATCCCTCCACTGTGCCCGCCTCCACCAGACTCATGGGCATTGCATTCCATGGCTCCACCACCCTCTCAGTGAAGTAGTATCTCCTACGCTCCACCATGTTTTCTCCCCCCTCCAGATTCCACTCGTGCCCCCTAGTTGTTCCCCCATTCTTTAGCCTGAACACCTCCTTGGCTCTGCACCTATTGATCCCCTTTACATACGTGAGGACCTCTATCATGTCCCCCCATCTCTCCTGTCCTCCTGTGCATGCAGACCAAGGTCTTCCAGCCTCTTCTCATAGGGCCTTCCCACAATATCTTGAATCATCCTGGTCACCCTACTCTGGACCCTCTCCAGCAGTGCTATGTGTTTCTTAAGGCAAGGTCTCCAGAAGTGCACAAGTACTTGAAATGCTGCCTGACCAGGGCATTATACAGAGGGATAATTGCCTCCCTCCTCCTGGATGTAATCACCCTGGTTATACAGCCTGGTATTCTCTTTGCTTTTGCCATGGTTGTTCGACAATTGTCAGTGTCATTCACTTTGACGTCCACCACCACCCCTAGATCCCTCTCACCTGATGTGGCTTGCAGTGTGACCCCCCTCAGGGTGTATACATGGCATGGGTTTCTGACTCACAGATGCAGCACCTTACATTTCCCTACATTAAACCTCAATCCCGACCTCCTTGACCACCTATCCAGAGTATCCAGGTCACACTGGAGAGCTTCTCTCCCTTCATCCCCGTCTGCCAGCACTCCAAGTTTTGACTCATCAAAGAGACTAAGCCTACTCCTAACACCCCTCCCTATGTCTGACACATAGGCATTGAACAGGAGTAGCCCCAGTACCAAACTGTGATGGACCCCACTGGTGACCATTCTGGGGGAGGAGACTATCCTACCAACCACAACCATCTGTATTCACCCCATAAGCCAGTTCTCTACACACCTGAGCAACTGCCCCCCTCCCAAAAAAGTTCTTACAGCAATGGTTTAAGATTGCTGATTCAAAATCAGAATACATCATTCCAGTAATTCCACGGTACTAGAGGATGGAAAGGCGACAGAAAGAATCCATCAGCCTTCCATTAATCCATGTTGCAATGTCATGTACAGCCATAACACAATGGTACATGGATTCATCCTGTCAGCATTCCATCCTCTAGTATTGATCAATGACTGGAATGTTGCATTCTGATTTTGAATCAGCATTCTTAAACTGTTGATGGAAGAGCTATTTAATTAAAAATATAACTCTAAGCGATGAAAACATTCAAAAAGTATTCTGCCAACACCTTTCTTTAGGAATACTTTTTTATTACAGCAATAGGGCACTGCAAGAAGTTACATTAACAGTCAATTACCCCATTAGGGCAACATTGCACTCGGATGCAACTCGGCCCACATTACACCTTTAGGAGGTGATTAACAGACTGTTCATTTAACACAAGGTCATGCCTCATTACTTAACTCTATATAGTGTATGGGCATCAATGACTATTTCGGACACTGACATATGTTGCAGTGAAACGGGTGGGGGGAGCACCTGAGGGTTTGTTGTAGGCTAAAACTACTGTCAGGGTTGTACAGATGTTTTTGCAAGTTCAAGTTTAAAAATCAACACGTTCAAGCTTTATTTTATTGGGGTAATCAAGGGTATAGCAGCATTAAAAGTTGCACTGCTGCAGTACTGACATCACCACTGCAGCAGAACAACATAATTATGTCACTGCTGCAGCTGAAGAAGCATATTCCAGGCATGGAATTCAATGCATAACAGCAGGCAACCACTCACTATGGCCTCAATTCTAGAAACATTACGTATGGCGTAACAGCACTTGCGCCAAGCATAATGGCGCAAGTAGCAACTTACGCCAGCAGTTGTGACATGCACATGTTGCAGGCCACTTGAGCTGAAGAGCTTTTACACCAGCAGTTGCACCATAAACACCCTGCAGCATGGCACTAGGGGGTTTACGGCAGCAGTTGTGCCCCATTCCAGAAACGCAGCAACAAAGTCCCCAATGTCGGGATTCTACAAGAACCACCGGAAGAGAACCGGCAATGTAAGTTACATCAGCATTTAGATGGTGTAACTTATGTATGCCCCCCAGAGGTTCTGTAGACCCACAAGCAGCCCAGCAGGCAATCCACATGTGCCCTCCCCCCTACATGCCCAGCATACTCCTGTAGGTGCCCTGCAGGGCTGCCCACACCCCCTGCCCCTCAAATCCCTGAACAGTGAATGCACCCCAGGGCTGCCCACAGTCCCTGACCCCCAAATCCCCGAACAGTGAATGCCCCACAGGGTTGCCAACACACCCCATGCCACTGAACCCCCCACTGCTAAATGCCCCGCAAGAGTGGTGCTGTCAATCCCCACCCATGCACAGACCCTGAGACATTGCTGTAATTGCTGGCCATACCCCAGACCATCCCTGGTAGTCTAGTGGCCCCCCACCCAGCCATGCCAGTCCACCCAGCACCCCACCTGTCCCCAGCCAGCGACTGGCACAGCTCACCTCTCACCTCCACGGCCAGCTGCCGACTGAGTTCAGTAGGAGTGCTTACTGTATAGACATGCTCAGAAGTTAATTTCTGAGCTCATCTATTCAGTAAACTCTCCGACTGAACACAGTCGGCGGCTGGCCATGGAGGTGAGAGAGGGGCTGTGCCAGTCACTGACTGGTGACGGGTGAGCGGTGCTGGGTAGACTGGCACAGCTGGGTGGGGGGACACTAGACTACCAGGTGCCACAAAAACAACATCGGACTGCGTGTACTGTACATACTGTACAGTACACTAGTCGCAAGGGACACGGGATTGGTGTTGGGGGACACATGGTGGCATGGCAGTGGGTGGGGGGCCTTCTGCCTTGCATGGCTCTGCTGGGATTTAGGCATGGGGGACACTTGTGCCTTGCAGCATTGTGGATGTAGCTTGCAACTTCCTCTCCAGGTATGCCCTCTGTTCGGCTTACCTGACTGTATGTCGCAAGTCGCAGGACTTAGACGCGGGGACCCTGCCCCTTCTAGAATAGGGCGCAGGGTCCATGTCGCAATGGCGATTGGCACAAATCACGTTTGGCAGTAATTTGCACCAACTTTCTAGAATCAGGGCCTGTACCTGCTACTGCAGCACAAAAAGCAAATTCCAGACATGGAACCTCATGCATAACAGCATTCCACATACACTATGCCTCTGTAGTACATACACAACAATCAAATAACCATCATCAATTCCTGAACTGATCACCGTTTTAATGAAGAATAATACTGAATCAGCTACTGAGGTGTGAGATGAAGCAGAAGTGATGTAGCTTGCACTGTCTCTCTCTTCTACCTCTGTGATGATGTGCACACATTGCTCATAGCTTTGTGGGGGGCACATCACTAACAGGACTTTCACCAAGCAATAAATTGTCATTTTTTGACAATGTCCTTTCTGCAGTTCTGACATGTCAATGACACTGGGAGAGGCACATAGAGAATACAGCAGGAGGTCACCAGGTAAGCAGATATATGCATAGCGGGTTGGTGGGCAAGAGCAATGAGGCTGCATATAAAGGAGCCAGGGTGAGAAGAAACACATCACTGATCAGTAATTAAGGGATTGGTGAGCTGAATTGCAGTCCTTCAGAAGCCAGAGAATGAACAGTGGACCCTAGTATCTCTCCGTCTCGGTAAATGTTAGGGAACTGTGTTTCTGAAGTATAACATGGATAGCTGTAAATTACTGAAAAAACATCATACACCTCTCTTCAAACTGAATATAGGTAACCCAGGTACTGTATGAGAGACTTCACAGTGCACTTTCACTGTCTCATCTCACAGTACATTAATGGCTGCCATTCAGTTTTGGATTATGCACCCTATAACAAGTCACACACAGGCACCCACTGATACTGCTGGCTGCCACTTCACATCGACCGTGCGTATATTAGGGAATAATCAGCGGCCATTCAGAAGGAGTCAACCAATGAGATTGGATGTCTTGACTAACTTTATGAAAGCAAAGTTATTAAAAAGATTTCACATATGCAAACGAACCACAGAGTGTTGTCCATACTTGCAACATCAGTATTTGGTTCTGGTATTCCATCACACACATGTTCGTCACTGTTGCCCATTGGCAAGTAAGGCTCAAACATGTAGGGCTGAATGGTACATAAATTCATTACTGGTAACACAGTAGCACCAACTTTACCATCATTCTCATGCTCATATTCACTGTGTTCTACATCTGCTGGATTGCTGTCACTGTCCTCACTCTTGTCATTGAAAGAGACATGTGAATCTTCACTGTCGGACAAGCAGTCAGTAGCACTACAAAAAATATTCCCAGATTCAAAACATGCCACACTTGCTGCACAATTGACAGTAGAATGCGACAAATTAGCAACATCCTGTATGTCACTTGTACAGGGATTCACATCACTAACATCAGTACCACTACTCATCCCTGTATCTCCATCACATGACCTAACAACAGTGTCCGCATATCTCACAGTGGATTGCTCATTTTTAACATCTAAAGAGGGTGTAGCAATCTGCTGAGTAATGTCCACACCACCACTTGCATACAAACTGCCGAGCACAACATCTTGGGCCATACTCAGAATGTTGCATGAATTATGCACAGTACCACAAACACTAACAGTACTTACACATCTCACTGTACCACCACAGTCATGTAAAACATCACCCTTACTAGCTGCTTCTGACAAACCAGTACCACACACCATCACAACACTGTCAGCATTCAACAAATCACCAACAGTAACATCCACACTATCAGAGTACAAGCCAGAGACATCCATGACAACATTACTCAATGCTGCCATACTAAATGTACAATCACTTTTATTACTGTTGCTGACAGTCACAGACATACTGGCATGATGAGACACGATACTGCTGCTGCCATGACCTCTGACTGAGGCACAAGAATGAGTACCAGAACTAACACTGCAATGCCCTGTAATGAACTTACAATTGGTACTGCCAGTACTAACGCTGCAATTGCCCATAAAAGAGATACCAGAGGGGCTGCTAATGCTGCTGCTACTACTCATAGTAATGCATGAAATGCTTCTGCCAATGATGTTGCCATGGTTTATGCCAGTATTAGAAGCATCAATGTGAACTGATGAAGACAAACCATCAGTAACACTATGAGGTACATTATCTCAAGAAAGGCCTTCGGAATTAGACTCAAACCTCACACCTACAACTTCGGTGACATTAGGAGTTGCTGCCATTCTGTTAAATCAGACTAATCTGACAACAGTTACCAAAAAAAAACTTTATTTTATCAGGATGTACACACACCGCTAAATGAAACACACTGTAATTGCCTGTAACTCCCATAAGTGCACCGCGACTGTATTGAAGGGGCGCACATGTGCTGATCCTAAGGTTGTATCATCACTCAGTGACGGAGCACTTGCGCACTGCTGCAGAGGCATGGGGATGCACATTCACAAGCGCTACCTTAAAATATGAATAAAGCAAAACAAAAACAATTAAACCAAAAACTCGCATTGCGATCGGGTCTTAAGCACATCAAGCATGCTACAGGAATCAGCATTACAGGTAAGAGACACATGACACCTGCTCTTTAAGGGAGACATAGTATTTCTGCAGGAGATTCACTCCACCAAGGAGGAGGAGGCTTGTTGCCCGGGGGAATCCTGGGGTGGTACTTTTTTGGCAGCCCCCTTTACATCTAAGGCCCATGGGACTGCTATATGGATCCGACCTGGCCTACCCCATTAGGTGCTATCTTGGGTGGCTGACCTTCACGGCAGATATGTAATCACAGTGGTTGATTTGGGAGGATAGAAACTCACCTTGGTCTCGGACTATGGACTTAATTATGACTCACCTGACTTGTTTACACACTTGGCAACCACCATCACTCCTTTACAGATTGCATAGTCATGGGGAGGATATGAACACTTACTGGGATACTAAACTTGATAATTCAGGGACCCGCCGGGGGGGGGCACCACCCTGCAGTGCCTCTGCTCTACGCAGGATGGTAGAGGGTAGATCCCTTACTGAGGCTTGACAATTTAGCCATCCTGCTTCCTGGAAATATTCCTTTCTTTCCCATGCACACATTGTTTATACCAAACTAGATTACATTTTTTTCCATCTTATTTGGTGGGGGAAATAGCTGAAGCCGAATATGGTCAGTTGGTGATATCTGATCATGCACACCTTAGAGTGGTAGTGTCCAGGGGAGTAGACTCACCTGATATGACTCAGTGGCTCCTTGATCCTGCTCTGCTTTTAGACCAGTAGTTTATTTGTCAGCTCAATGACCACCTCAGGGAGTTTGTCTTTCTGAATCCCCCAGAGGATACGAGTAGTGGGACAGTGTGGGACACCCTGAAAGCCTTCGCTAGAGGTGAAGCTATCTCATACTCTTCCTTCCAAAAGAAAACTAATACAGCTCAAGAGCATCACTTAGAAAAGTCAGTAAGTATCTTGGAGAGGGCTGATATGGTACAACAGACCCCACACTCCATATCAGAACTTAAGTCATTGAAAGGTATTTTAAAGCAGCTCTCCATTAGGAAGTTGGAGCGGGACCTGTTGCTAACAAAATCTAATACATTCTTTGATGGGGAAAAATCTGGGAAGTTGCTGGCAGGTATGGTTAAATCTAGATCAGCAGAACAAATTATATTAGGTATAGAAGACCCCAATCGAGAGGTCACTTATGACCAAACCAAGATCAACAATGCCTTCCGGGCATATTACTCTACCCTGTACACCTTCGAACTCCCACCTGGAGCAGACCTAGCAACATTTCTGGGGAAGATTGATCTGCCTATCCTACATGATCAGGACAGCAGTATCTTGGTGGACCCGGTGACATTAGAGGAGCTACGAAGGGTGGTGTGGGGGACTAGAAAGCGGAAAGCTCCGGGCCCTGATGGACTTCCCTCAGAGCTGTATAAACTGATTTGGGACACTGTTGGCCCTCTGATGCTTCGGATGGTGACTGATGCCTTAGATCAAGGGACCCTGCCACCCTCTCAATATTTGGCTACCATTACCATCCTGCCCAAACCTAGTCAAGACCCTCTTAAGTGTACCTCATACCGACCCATTTCCCTTTTAAATGCCGATTATAAAATCATAGCCAAGCTACTGGCATCCAGGATTGAAGGGTTACTGCCCCGACTGATACACCTGGATCAGGGAGGGTTTGTGAATGGTAGGCAGGCAAAACATAATAAGGTGGACCCTGAACATTATACATCATTGGCCCTGGGGTAGTGGGGGGGGGGGCAACTAGACCTTGACACCAAAAAGGCATTCGACCATGTCGAATGGCCCTTTATGCTTGCAGTTCTTGCAAAATTCAGCATGGGTCCCCAGATGTTACAATGATACTGTGCCCCCAAAGCCCAAATACTCACAAACAATGTGGTGTTGGCTCCCTTTTCCCTGACTAGGGGAACCAGGCAGGGTTGCCCCTTGTCCCCACTTTTGTATGTCCTTACCATCGAAGCCCTGGCTCAGGCCATTAGATCTGCCTCTGGCATCCAAGGCCTTGACATTGGAGGGGGGGCATAAAATCTCCCTTTTTGCTGATGATATCTTTCTTTTCCTTTGATCCCCAGAGAACTCCCTTCCTGTTTATCAGAACTTTTTACCTTATATCGACCACTTTCGAGGCATAAAATCAATTGGGGGGAAAAGTGAGTGGATGCCGTTAGCAGAATCTTGGGATTCTATTACTATAGCCAGTATTAACATACCTTGTACCAACCAGATTAAATACTTAGGAATTATAATCCCTTCTGCTATTTCCAAACTGGTAAAAATTAACATGAATGACATGGTTAAAAAAGTTAAAGAGGACTGTACAGTTTGGAGAGCCCTTCCACTGACCCTCTCGGGAAGGGTTAACTTAATTAAAATGTCGGTGGTGCTGCAATTTTTATATTTTTTCCAGACAGTCCCCCTCTGGATCCCTCATAAATTTATAAAATCATTAGAGGGTCCCGCTACTCAACTCCTTTGGCAAGGCCAGAGACCAAGAATTAAAAAAGAGATTTTATGACACCCAGTCGGGAAAGAGGGCTTGGGTCTCCCTAACATTCAGTATTATTATATGGCTGCACAGCTGGCTTTTGAGCAAGATATGCTTAAAGTGGGACTTAATAGACCTGCATGGGTGGGCTTGGAAACACGTTCATTTACTCCCCTGTAATATGATGTCCTGGTGGGAGGTAGGGGATTTTCCCAACCTATTAAATTAGATAATCCCTGTACTACAGCTATTTGGAAGGTGTGGCAGAAGGCTCACCAAGTGCTGAGGTGTGGGATACAGTCAGTTTCTACAGACATTCCCTTTCTGACTTTTACTGAACAGTGGGGGGGGTAGCGCCTGGAGACAAGGACATTTTAAAAAACTGGTATTGCCAGAGTTTAAAATCCCTAGGCCAGTTGTGGACGGGGATGAGGTGTTACCCTTTCCCTCCATTATTAAAAAATACAGTATTCATGCCTCACACTATTTTGTTTATCTACGCCTACAGACAATTATATCCCAGCTGGGGGCTCAGCTGCCGGAAGGCCAATTGGGATGCTGGACACCACTGGAGGAAGTGTTTGTGGGGCAAGCTACTGACCTGGCCTTTAGACCCCTTAGGAAGTGTTACAGGCTGGTGTTTGGGGGCACTCCCTGACTCCTTAACAAAAATTAAAGCCTAGTGAGAATCAGATATAACTCCAGAGGGCCTTACAGGGGTAGACTGGTTGACTATTCTTAAGAACACAGGGAAGTGCTTAGTTAACAAGAGGTTGTGAGCAGTTCAGTATAATGTTCTCCTTAGAGCCTACTTTACCCCATGCCTGGCTCACAAGATAGACCCACCAGTGTCGCCCTTATGTCCAAAATGCCCAAAATGCAAAATCCATGAAGGCACTCTTTTTCACCTGATTTGGGAATGCCCGAAAGTGCAACTATTCTGGGCAGATGTACGACAGATTCTAACTTCGAACATGCAATGCCCATTAATATTAAACCCAGCTGAAATTTTGTTGGGCCTGTCTCTTGGAGACTGGGGAAGAGGTCCATCACTTTCTACAAATTTGTGGAGATTAGGAAATGTGGTAGCAGTTAGATTATTACCACAGTATTGGAGATCTTCAGAAATGCCTACTGTATCAGAATGGGTGAACTCATTTATAGATTGTATGACGCTAGAAAGAACTCAATATTTTGTTATGGGCCAAATAGCGTAATATTGTCAGATGTGGTCTCCAATAGAAGATGTTATAGTACAACCCTTGTTTCCATTGTTTTAAATTAATATCTACCCCTATTGTTGTCTGAACCTTTCACTCTATGGGGTGTACTTCCTTGTAAGTCCCCCTTGGAGAGACTATTTAATGTAAGGTAATGCTGCCATTGATGTTTCTACCTAAGGCTTTGTGAACCACTGTATTTGGCAACATGTTATACCTGATCTGTCAGACTTGTAACTAATAAAGTATACAAAAAAAGAAAAGGACAGGGTAGGTTGTGCACACGGGTGACCCAGAAGGGCAGGTGAAGAAGAGAAGGGGAGAGGCAAGAACTGAATATGAGGAGAAGGGGCAGCAATTTCCTAATTCTCCCTTCAGGATGTTGAGAACCCTGCCTGGGGGGAGGTAGGGTAGGAAGGCAGAAACTGGGGATAAGTATTAAGGAGGGTTAAAGCAGGAACAGCTGAGGGAGAGGTAATTGTGTAGGGCAGATGTAAGGGAGTAGTTGGAGGAGGAGTGTCATATTTCAGGGGGGAGGGAATTCCAGATTTTAGGGAAGCGATGGGCGAAACCAGTCTGACCGATGAGGGTGGAGTGGCGAGGGACCATCAAGGTGTCTGACAGAGTGGGTGGGGGGGTGGAGTGGAAAGAGATAGAGGATGAGAGATAGGAGGGGAGCACTCCGAACCAGAATTTGGAGGTTAGTTTGGCACAGTGGGAGATGTGTCTGTGAGATAGTGGAAGGAAGGTTAGAGAGCGATAGAGTTCACAGTGGTGGGAGCATGAAGGGGAGTCAAGAGCAAAGTGGCAGAAGGAGTTAAAGAGAGTTGCCAACTTGGTCAGGGAAGATTTGGGAGCAGCACCATAGACTACGTCACAGTAGTCAAAGATGGGGAGTATCATCTTCTGGACAATTTCACCCCTCGCAGCCAGTGGGATGCAACTATGATTCCTGTACAGTGCACCAAGCTTGGGGTGCAGTTTCTTCAGGATAGCATTGACATGCACAGAGAAGTTGAGGTGCTGATCCAGCCCAACCCCCAGATATCTAAATGAAGAGGTGTCCTCCAAGATGGTCCTATCAAGGGTGTGGAAGGTGGGTAGAGCCAGGAGCCTAGAGAGTCTCTGCCTGGTGCCAAAGGTCACTGAGACTGTCTTCTTGGCATTTAGAAAAAGCTGGTGAGAAGCAAACCAGAGCTGAACTTGGTTGAAGTCATGCTGTAAGCTGGTTTCCACAGCAGCAGGGTTTTTGCCGGAACTGTATAAGACAGTATCATCAGCGTACATATGGATAGAGGAGGAAGATGAGCAGGCTATGGGAAGATCATTAAGGAAAGTGGAGAAGAGTAAGGGACCAAGCACTGAGCCCTGAGGGACACCAGTGTTGATGGGGAGTGGAGGGGAGATGGAATCAAGGAATCTCACTAATTGAGTCCTGCCACTGATGTAGGATTTAAACCAGTTGGTGGCTGACAGAGCAAGGCCACCTGAGGAGAGGGAATCTAGAAGCAGAGGATGGGAAACAGTGTCAAAAGCTTTTGCTAGGTTGACAAAGATGACTGAGGTGATCAGGCCATTGTCCATCCCTGAAAGGATGGAGTCAGTAAGCCTGAGGAGGAATATGGTAGTTGAGTGATTCTTCTGAAAACCAGATTGGAAGGGGGTGAAGAAGGAGGAATTGGAGAGGAAGGATGATAGTTGAGAGAGAACTAAATGTTCTTGAAGTTTGGCAAGGGTAGGAAGGAGGGAAATGGGGTGATAGTTGTCAGGAGTGGATGTGTCACCACCCTTGGGGAGAGGAAGGACTACAGCATGTTTCCAGGATGAGGGTACTTGGGCAGAAATATAGGAGAGGAGCAGGAGCGGAAAGGTAGAGAAGTTTAGGATCGAGCTCATCTGGTGAGGAGCCTCTAGAGGGGTTCGGGAATAGAAAGGTACTAACAGCTTCATCAGAGGAGATAGTAGAAAAGGAAAAGGGGGGAGGGGTAGGCACTGGCTGAGGTGAAGGGCTGAAATTAGTAGGCGGCAAGGGGAGAGGGAATTTAGAAGAGATGTGGTGCATGAGGTGTAGTAGGCATTAAATTAGTTGGACACAGAGCCATGGTTGGAAACTAGGGAGTTATTTATTTTGAAAACTGGAGGGGAAGGGGGAGGGGGTGGAGAGAATAGGGCATGAACTACCCTCAAGAATTTAGATGGAAAGTTAATATTAGTCAGGAATGAGGACTTGAAATAATTGGTCTTAGCCAGTCTAGTAGCTTTAGTACATGAATTGCATAGCATTCTGTACTTGACATAGTCATTTGGATGTTTAGTAGATCTGTGTTTTCTCCAGGCCTGATCATGCTCCCTGAAGTAGGCCAGAGGTTTGGAGGTGATCCAGAGGAGGTGAAGCCCACAGACTCTGGTCCTTCTGAAAGGAGCAAAGGCATTCCAGGAGGCAATGAATTTATCCTTAAAATAGTCAAGGGCTTGGTCGACAGAAATGGCAATGAAGAGGGGAGCCCAGTCGATAGAAGCAAGTGCAGAGCTGAGTGGGGTAAGATCTAAGGATTTAAAGGACTGGAACTGTATGATTTTAGGGGGAGGTTTGGGGTGATGGACCTTACATACAATGCAAATTGGGTTGTGATCACTAAGGGCATCAGGGAGGAGACCAGATTTAATGACATGGTGCGGGTGGGTTGTGAGTGCCTAGTCAAGCAGGGTGTGGTTTTGTGTTTTGGGATTATGGAGTGTTGGCTCAAGTATAAATTGAGTGAGGATTGGAGCAGTGACATCATTACGTAGCTTGTTTAACTTGGGAGACAACCAATTTAGATTCACATCACCCATTATGAACAGTTCACCAGATTGCAAGAGGGAGGTGATATTGGCTAAGAGTTCAGTCATGACCGAGGTTTGAATGCTTGGGTGGCAATAGATGCCAGCCACAAAGCTTGGGATTGAGAAAGAAAGGGTAATGCGGGTGACAAGGCCTTCATAGGTAGCTGGGATGGAGGTAGCTAGGGTGGTAGTAAACTGCAGTGAGGACAGGATATGCATGGCCACTCCCCCTTCATGACCCGATCGATTTTGTCTGGAGAGGGAATACCTAGAGATAGCATTGGCATTGTCAGCCATGTTTTTTTTTTAGTCATGTCTCGGTAATAATTAGGATGTCAGGGGTGTGTGAAATCATGAGAGTTTGTAGGAGGCCAGTTTTAGGTAGCAGGCTGCAGATGTTCAGGTGGAGGAGCTTCAACCCATTGGGAAGGGTTGTAGTGGAAGTGGGGTTTGGAGACATGTTGTTTGAGTAAGGAGTCAGGGTAGGAGAAGAAAAAGTAGGACCAGGGTTGGGGTGAATGTTCCCTGATGAAAGAAGGAGGAGGGCAAGGATTAAATAGTGTAGTTTTGGACTTTTGTAATTAGAGTAGGAAATACAGGAGGGAGGGGTGGAGAGAAGGAGATAAGGGAACAAAGAAAGGCAAAGTGACTAGGAAGGGAAAACAAAGATGCTTGAATGTAGCAGGGAAAGTGGGATCTGTTTACAAGAGGAGTAATGGGTGTGTTTAACAGGATGAAGGAGGTATGGAAAGGAAGCAGAGAGAGAGAGAGAGAGAAGTGGCAATAGGTGTAGAGGGGGAGACTGGGATAATGGTAAGAACCAGGAAGGGTGTGAGTAGGAGGGAGATGTAAGCCATTCTGGGTTGGGTAGTAGAGGCTTTCTACAGACTTGCAGATTCAGATTACACCACTGAATGTTAGGACGTAGATAATTTTCTTTAGGTATGAATGACACAGGACTAGAAGTGTTAGGGGAGAGCAGTGGGAAGAGGATTGCAACCTACATGTCTTGTTGCCCTCTAGTGGCTTTACAATATAATATATAAATGGAAAAGTAGACACACAAAAAAAACAGTCAAAATTACACTTTAAACTGAAGAAATTCGGCACTGAGTATTAAAACAGTCCAGATATCAGAGGCAATACTGGATTACGTGAAAAAGGGGTAATTAATACTGCAGTGATATCATCAGTACTTTGCCAACTGCAAGGTTGTTGCTCCATAAGGATGCAGCTAGAGAAGACTCCTGACCAATCAGAATGCAGGGATTTTCTTATCTATTTTATAACCAGATATACTGGTAGTAATCTATGGCTGCCACTGTAACTTTTAACATCAATTCCAATTGTACTGATGGAAATATAAGTATTAATTTCTAGTATGACTTAGCATTAATGCGAGTGATCTTAACCAAGACGTCATTTTTTTTTCTGGGCAGTCATTTAATAATTATGTATATTCTTTATTAGTCATGTCCAAAATAATGTTTTTCTGATGGATAATATTATTTAAACATGGTTGATTATGACTATGTATGGTAAGTTATGCTTGACTAATGACTATAACATGGGCATAAAAAATCATGGTATATGACTGGGTGACTTGTGTTTCTATGGAGTTCTATGGCAACAATGCACTTACATTAGAGCCATCAGGATGCAACACAAAATACTATAGAATTCTGCAGAGTAACTGCAGGAAACTGTACAAATTCCTTTTCTCATGTTAGAATCTGTAACACTGCATTGCCTCCTAGCGGGCTTGATCACACATTCTAAAAAGACAAACATAACAGCTACTGTATATGATAACACCATGACCAAAGTTCAAATCCTTGTTGGGACTACTTATAGTATATAGTTCAGGGGTGTTGTTGTTTATGAATCTCCTTACAAAGCCAGATGCTACTGTACCCCAATAGTAATATCAGAATGTTGTTTTACCATAGTAGACATTTCACAACTGTGGTTCAACATAGAATCCATGTCCCTTAAGATTCCTTATGCTTAGCTTCACTGCAGGTTCCTCATAATAAGGTAGTAGCACTTTATTTATTTCTTAGGTACCCAGTACCACAGGATCTGGGTGCCTTACATAACAAAAATACAATAAGTGAACAACAGCAGACAGTACATTAAATTTTACAAATAAAAGGGACACGTTAGGGTATCACAGGCTAATCTCTTCCCTTTGGGCTAACAACACCTCAGATGGGGGTCTACATGGCTCCATGGTGAGAAGAGCCTGCTGCCACATTTTCCAAGCCATTGCTTGCAGGTACAGCCTGGATAGTGTTCTGGGAACTCAAGACTGTGTGGCTGTCTCTGTAAATTTTCTAAGAACAACTGCCTTTCTCTTGGGACAGTTCTTATTGGTCATCCATGGACCATGAGCTCCTTGTTTGGTTCCACATCCTGCCAGGCATATTCTTATTCTGCCTGACTGGACTATGTCACTACCATCGGCCAGTTTATTTAAAGCAGAAAAAAAACACTAAAGCAGAACAACCACAAGGACTGTACTCAACTCAGCTTGCAATAATTTTATTGTCTTTTCACAGATCTGAAAAATGTAGTCTCCACCATTTGATCACAAGAACTCTCACTTTCTGAAGAAGATAAATAGATCTAAAATTACAGAAATAAATGGACAACTGCAACATAGTTTACCACACTGGATCATTATGCATACCCAAACAGTTCATAAAGGGAAACCAATCACTTGTGTTATGGTGACTGATACTTTCTTTCTTTCTTTCTTTCTTGGAAATATTATCTTCATACTTCATAAATACCCCGTTTATAAATAAATATGTTACGGAAACTCATAAGTCTTTTGTTAAATTTTGTGTAGGTTACAGTATGTCTCATTAAATTAGTTACTTACTTTGGTGTGATTTTTAAAAAGTCTCTTTCCACAGTTTATAATGTTTAGATTTATTTGGTATTCTGTAAAAACAGAATATAAAGTGAATAGATTACCAAATTAATTATAATTTCTGTAATGACATATTAATGAGACTACTTGTACCTTTACATACCTCGGCTGTCTCTTCAACCAGTATTCAAACAATTCCTCGCTTTTGTTCTAAAGCTCAGTGTTACTGCTGTATCCAGTGCCTGCAGTGAATATCACAGTTACATCTTAAATTAGTATCTAAAAAAAAAATAACACTGTAATGCAAAAAATAGTTTTCTAAAGCACATATCCTTTCTAGGGCAGTTGGTTCCACTTCCCAGATGGGTTATTTTTTTTCTGAGCTGCCGAGTCTCACTAGTGCAAAAGGCTTTGAAGCTGAGTGGGATTGGGCTGTGGCATCTGACATGGTTATGTCAGTGAACATGATGGCTCAATTGTGTCTTCATGCTGTGCAGCTCAGACTGCAGTCATGCAGTGCTCTGCAAGTGCTTAAGGAGCTATGCAGAGTTCCTACTAATTTTAAATGGTACAAGCAAACGGTTATGAAAATGATGGTCTCTATTAATGATGAATGGAAATAAATTGACCAAACACAACTATGAGACACCCTACTAAAGTACTTATCAAACACTCATCTCCAAATAAATGTTATGTTAAGCAGCTGAGCATAAATAAAAAATAAAGTGAACTAGAGGAGGACTTGAACCATGGAATGGGAACGTTCCTATAAGCTCATTCCAATTCATGGCTTCATTGAAGCCATATCTTTTATCAAGGACTCTGAAGCACATAATCTAGTGCACCTCTCTTTCAAGCAAGTTTCTCTCATAAAAATCAATATCATTTAGTTTTTATGTTTGCTTGCACGCATGTGCAAGAAACATAGTGCCATCATCCGAGTTTTCGGAGATGTGGCAGCTCTCTTCCAATTCAGTGTGTTTGCAGGCACGGCCTCAGTTCTCCATTGCCTGCTGGAGCTGTCTATGACAGCAGTCAAAAATGCAGTGGAGTACAGTTGAAAGGGGGAGCTATGCTTCAGTGAGCAGCGATAATATGTTGCCTGCTCATGCGTGCTCCCCCTACACACACACGCATGCATACCGCATGCACACCTCCCCCACGCACACACTGTATAGCCGACAGGGGTGCCCAATCCCCCATCGGCTGTGCTGCACTCCCCCCAAACAGAGTTCCACATGCCATGCTGGGTGCCCACCCCAGTGTGACTACACATGTATAGCTGATGGGGGTGCCCAATCCCCCGTCGGCTCCACTGCCCCCCAGAGTACAGGTTGCCACGCTGGGAGCCCACCCCAGCATGGCAACAGATGCTGTCTCTGACGGGGGTGCCCAATCCCCCGTCGGTTCCATGTCCCCCCAGAACAGCCGTCCTTGTGCCACGCTGGGAGCCCACCCCAGCGTGGCAAACATCCTGCGTCGTCTGGAGTCCTTTGTTTAAAAAAAAAACAGAAATAGAAAACGGTCCCTCACTGTCTCTGCCCCCACCCGCACCCACCCACTGCGCACCCTGCCTTCCACACACCCCACCCCATACTTACCTCCAGACTCCAGCGACGATCTTTGGTGGACCGGGAACACGCCTGCACTCTTCAAAGTCAACCATGAACTGAGGAAATGCCGGTAAGCTGTATAATGGGATAGATAGGGTTTTTTCAACTTTGCTGCATATCTCAGGCATTTTTTGGAATTTGTGCACCAAATTTTCAACTTTGGGTTTTTGGGACCCCTTCTCATGAATGCTCTCACTGTCACGGCATTAATCGGCCCCAAAGGATGATTTCACAGTCACTGCATGAAATCACCTTTCAGGACCAAGTAATGAAATGACACTGCCACTGTTCATAAGGTGGGCTCTCAAAAGCTATCATTGAAAATTTGGTGGAAAAATTCTAAAAATGACATTTATAGCGATGCGTGCGCAGTTCCTATACTGCACGCTCATAGGTTCGAATTTTCAATATTTTCACTCCAGATTTTCAACATTGCCATTTTACCACACCTCCTTATGAGCAGTATAGCTGTCATTTTCACATCTTGCCCAAAGCGTGCTTCCGTCAAGTAGCGCTGTCAATGCGGTCAGTGCAAAATCAATGTATGGGACACATTAAGAAAATCATAGTGACACTGTTAATGAGCAGAGGTCTTAAAAATGGCTATGTTGAAAATTTGGTGAAAACATTCCTAAAATGACTGTTTTCTGGCGTGCATTCGCAGTTCCTATACTGCAGCTTCGTACGTTTGCCGAATTTTCAATATTTTCAATCCAGATTTTCAACATTGCCATTTTACCACACCTCCTTATGAGCAGTACAGCTGTCATTTTCACATCATTCCCAAAGCGTGTTTCTGCCATGTAGCACAATGGCGCCATTGGTGTCTTAAATCAATGTATGGGACACATTAAGAAAATCACAGTGACACTGTTCATGAGCAGAGGCCTTAAAATGCTATGTTGAGAATTTGGTGAAAAAATTCTTAAAAAATTACTGTTTTATGAGCGTGTGTTGTACAGTTCCTATGCACGCTCCTAAGTTTGTGAATTTTCAATATTTTCACTGCAGATTTTCAACATTGCCATTTTATTACACTTCCTTCTGAACAGTACAGCTGCCATTTTTCACATGTCGCCCAAAATATGTTTCTGCACATGTAGCGGAGAATGGTGCAGTTGGTGTGCGAAAGCAAGGGTTGGGACAGATTATGAAAATCACAGTTATACTGTTCATGAGCAGAGGTCTTAAAATGGCTATGTTGAAAATTTGGTGACAAAAGTCCATAAAATGACTGTGTTATGAGTGAGCATTGCACAGTTTCCACGCACCCTCATAAGTTCATGACTTTGTAATATTTTCAGTCAGATTTTCACCAGTGGCATTTTTCCACACTTCCTTATGAACAGTACAGCTGTCATTTTTCACAACATGGCCGAAATGTGTTTTCACACTTTCAGCGCAGAGATGCGTGATCGCTGTGGGAAATCATTGTTCAGGACAGATAAAGAAAATCACAGTGACACTGTTCATGATCTGAGGTCCCAAAATGCCTGTGTTGACAATCTGCTGTAAAAAAATCCCCAAACTAATTACATTACGTGTGTGCATTGCACAGTTTCTATGCACGCTTGTGACTTCACCAGTTTTTTAAATATTTTTACTGCAGATTTGCAACATTGCCATTTTTTACACCTCCCCATGAACAGTACAGCTGTCATTTTTCACATCCTGTTCGGAATGTGTTTTTTGCACCTGTGGTGCTAAATGCTGTAGTCGCTGTGCATAAGCAGCTTTAGGCTAACAAACTGATACTGCCACTGTTCATGAGGTGGGGGTCACAAAAAAAAACCATGTTGAAAATTTGGAGTGAAAATACCAACGAATGCCTGAGGTGTTAGGGTTTCCAACCATAACGCTCCACCCTGTAGAGAATGACAGGCATCAGGGGTGTGACTTGGGATTCTTGCCTGTAATGCTCATACCATTCCACACCCTGCAGCCAGTGAGAGGCATCTAGGTATGCCTTGGACTCTTTGGCCCCAAAGTTTACCCCATTCTCCTATACTGCACCATCTAACCGTATTTCCTGATGGAATGAGGTGCGCATAAGGGCCAAAGACCCCAAGGCACACCGTGACACTTGTCAGTGTCTGCAGGGTAGGTAGTGGTGAAATGGCATGGCCGTTATGCCTGACGACCCAAAGGCACACCCCAATGCCTGTCACTCTCTGCAGGGTGGTGGTGGGGTTGGCTTCAGTTCAATACTTCATTGCCATTCCTATCCTCTGTAACTTCTATACTACCAATGTCAATGCCAGCGAGCAAACATTCGGCATTGACAAATGCTTGTTTAACTCATTCTAATCCACAAATGGACTGAGTTAAAAAAAGTAAATTATGTTGATTTGTTTCTGTTTCCTGTTAATAGAGACATTAATTTTCATAGCAGTTTGCTTGTGCTGTTTAAAATTGATGGGAACACTACATACTGTAGCTCTTTGAGCATTGGCAGAGCAGTACATGATTACAGTCCATGCCACAGAGCATGAAGATTCAATTGCAATATCACTCACAGTGTCACTGTCATCACCAAGTCAGATTCCACGGCCTTGTCACACTCAACTTCAATGATTGGCAAACTAGCAAGACTTGTCATCTCAGAAAGAAAAACAACCAATCTGGGAAGTGGAAACAACCACACTTGAAAGGGTATGTGTTTTAGAAAACTAAACTTTACATTATAATACTGTATTATAATCTATGGTAAGAGCTTGTTCTGTACAGAAAGTCAGTTAAGACTGAATTGAATTTATTATATTTTCAATAGGATGAGGGTCTCTAGGCACAAGGCCCATTTTCAGAATCATCATGCATAAGGTTGCAACAGTACATTAACAAGTGACAAGTAAACAGCATAACAAATAGTATACATGCAAAGTACAAACAGCAGTATAAAAAACAATCAATCAATCAAGCAATCAAATATACCATACTTCAAGTGCAATTGCATTCATATTGGATCAATTTTAAAACTGCTCCTTTAAAACTTTTGATTGCTGGAAGGTTTCCTTATGAGGGTGGAAGTCAGTTCCAAAAAAGTAGCGGAAGTATATTGGAAGTTCATTTTGCCAGACCTAGTGCATACCCTTGGCACTGTTAATCCCCTCTCTGGGATATCATGCAGTGCATGTTGTGGACCATATGGTATAAAATAGTCAACTAAGTAGCCTGGAGCTTTGGTTTTTGTACATTTAAATACTAGATAGTGCAATAGTCTTTCTCTCCTCACTTTTAAGGTGGTCCAGTTTAGGCTAGTAAGGAGTTGGCAATAATGTATGTTGTTTTCTGTCCACATAGACCCAGAGCAAGCATAGTCACTCTATGCTTTACCTTGTATAGTTTTTGAAGCTCAGTTTTGTTTGCAAACCCGTATATGAAAGACCCACAGTTTATTTGCAGTAAGACAACAGTGGAACCCAATTTTTCTTAATAATATGTATGCAGTGGATGTACCTCTTTAAGGCCCCCTCTCTTTTGCAAGACTTTTGTACATAGTTTACCCATGTGGTCTGAAAATGTTATATCCTGGTTGACACAGACTCCGAAGTACTTGTATGTACTCACTTTCTCTATTTGGTCTTCCTCCAGGGACACAATAACATCCAAAACATGCTCAGTCATTTTTTAGCACTAATAAAAGGGAATGAATATTACATACATTCAGAAATTCAGAAGTCAGATATGGCACTGCATTGTCCAGTTCCAGAATCAAATTTATTTGGTTCCATTTAATTTTAAACATATCTGCTGAAAATGCAGTTTGGACAAACTTTTTAAAAGACATAGACTTATTAATAGTGGGTGCCACAGTAGCAGTTTCAAACTCCTTTCAAACTATCGTCAAATATTCTGAACTAGTACTTTGTAAATCTCCCTGGTACAAATATTCCTTTAATAAATAAACAAACAGGACATAAGTCAATGGATAAAGACAAAGTAGCAGTACAACGTATAATTCCAAAATTTAGGTTTAAATGTATCACATGTAAAGAAATAAAAGATGTAATTAAGAAATTAAACACTAAAAAATCTTATGGATTAGATGACATAGAGGCAAGATTTATAAAAGAGTCAATAGATATATCACCAATTCTGACAAAGCTCTTTTACTGGAGCTTAATGGAAGAAAAATGTCCAACAATGTCAAAAGAGGCAAAAATCGTACCCATATATAAGGGAGAATCACCTATGAACCCTTCAAATTATCGTCCCATAGAAACTTTTGTCCATAGTTTCAAAGACCTTTAAAAGACTAGTACATGGATAGCTTTGTTAGTATCTGGAAAATGGCTTGCTGCTGTCTGGGTGCGAATCTGGATTTAGGAAAGGACACTCCATGGACACCGCCCTCACCGACCTAATTAATACAATGATATAATGTTCCTGTCCTTTGCTTAGTTATCTATCAAGCTCCCTTTATTTGATACTGTCTGTTGTCATGGATTAAACTGACTGTGATATTTAATATATTATTTACTGCACCTTATGTACTTGAATTGCAATGTATGCACTCTGTATTGTTGTGTTTTTGATTGATCTCTCACCCTTGTAACCCCTCTCCTAGGATGCTTCTGGGAATGAGCTGTTTACAGCTCATGCTGTCTTTCCTGGTGAAACCTTTTCAAACAAATAAATAAATAATAAATAAAATATAACTGCACCATCTTTAGAAAGGGACGGGTGGTGGGTACAGTATTCATAGACTTGTCTAAAGCTTTCACTACAGTATACCAGAAAATCTTAATGGATATTGCTATTTCAGGGGAAACTTGTGACTGGTTTAGGTCTTATTTGACAGGAAGAACACAACAAGTTATAGTTGGAGGTGTGCATTCAACTAACGCTACTGTGCTAAGAGGAGTCCTCCAGGGATCTATATTAGACCCATTACTATTTTAATATACATACTGTAAATCAACTAACAGATATAATTGAAAACTCAAAAATCATGTTATATGCAGATGATGCTGCTGTTGTGGCATCTGGTATAGATACCAAACAAATGAGGGAAAATTTACAAAGAGATTTCAGAAGACTTTCTGCATGGTTTGAAGAATCTAAGCTGCTGTAGTTTTGAACAGTAAAAAGTCAAAAACAATGGTATTCAACAAATGCTAACCTAAAAAAGGAATTAAGGGTTTTCAGATTGAAATTAAAACAAACAGCAATGAAATCCTTGCCCAGTTAACTGAGTATAAGTATCTTGGAGTCTGGATAGACCAAAATTTAAAGTTTGACTAGCACATTGCAGAAATGATTAAAAGAGTAAATAGTAGAATTGGTGCTTTTAGACATACTGGATATTGCATAAATAAATAAATGAGAACAACCATTGTGAATCCATTACTGATTCTGATACTAGATTATGGCAGGCATGTATACAGACTTGAGAAAAAAAAACATTACTAAAGAAGGTTGAAGTCCAATATAATCAATTGGCTAGAGTCATAGTTCAATGTGACTACAGGACACAGCACTAAAACCTATATGAAGATTTTGGTTGGGTTATCATTAGGAAATAAAAGAAAACTAATTCTGGCTAACAAAATCTTCAAAACAATAACCAATTCAAGCCATTATATCTATTTGAAAAATTAGAGAAAATTGAACATAAATGTAGTCTGAGAAATAATAGTCTTAGAGAATACAAATTGCCAAGACCATCAAATAAATCTGGAGTGAAGTCTTTTCCATATGTGGCCACATCAATATGGAACAAAATAAGTGATTCAATTAAAAATTCTGATAAAACCTCGAAAATGTTTGTTACAGTTCTGAAACAAGAACTGGCTGTTCGTTGTATGTTCAGTGGATGATATTCTAATCTTAGGCCTAGCAATGATTATTGATATAAGTACTATTTGTATCTTGTTTACTTACAAGTATGTGTCCTATATGTAACTCGTTTGTTATATTTATCTTATTGTGTTTTAATTTGTGAACAGGACCGCCTTGAAAATAGGATCTTTTTGTCCTAATAGTATGTGAGTACCACCTTATTCCTGTATAAAAATTAAGATTTGTGCTACTTTTACTACTACTCCTTGACTATTTTGCACATTATCTCACAATGGGCTTTCTTAAGGGGCAGAGGGAGCAACCTTACAATCTAACACCATCAACTATGGTGACTATCATTGCTCTTTTATCAACATTGTTGCTGATGCGAGATGGGAACCTAATTATTTGCAGAATGTCCGAGCTCTCAAAAGCATCTTTCAACCTCTGCCCTCTTACCCCACCCCAGTTTACATTAAAATCACTAATTAAAATTATATTAGCTTTCCCTATTGTAGCATCCAAAGATTGTGCTACAGCAGGAGCCTCAAAGAATAGAGGGTTTATGTTTGGGGGCAATACACTGTTCCAAATAAATGCTTATTTTTTATAATAAGATGTAAATGTTGTGTTCACTGCAGGCATTGTAAGCAGCAATAATACTGAGCTTTAGCAGGAAAGAGAGGAAGTGTTTGAATACTGGTTAAAGAAACAGCTGAAGTATGCAAATGGGCAAGTAGTCTCATTGATGTCATTACCGCATATATAATTAATCTGGCAATCCATTCACTTTATATTCTGTTTTTACAGAAGAACAAATACATCTAAACATTATAAACTCTGAAAATAGATGTATCAAAATGCACACCAAAGTAAGTAACTGATTTAAAGAGACATAACCTACACAAACTTTAATAAAAGTTTTTTGAGTTTTGGAAATATTTTTATTAATAAACAGGGTACTTATGAAGTATAAAGGTAATACTTCTTGTTGAAAAGAAAGACTCTTACACCATAACACAGGTGAATGATTCCACATTATTAACTGTTTTTGTATAAAATCTATAATGGTCTGCTGTAGTAAACTACATGTGTAAAAAAAATCAACCCTCTCAGCTTGGTATTTTAAATAACTACTAGAACCCCAGAAAATCACAGAACCCTGGCACTAGATATTTAGAAAGGGAACAAAACCGGACAAGATTTCTGTTTTTTGGCTAATTTAACAAGTGGATGGAAGCAAACCACTGTGTCACGGCAGCGTGGATGTCTTTCTGTCTTGCCTGTAACTTCTGTGAGTGCTGGGTCACATAAGCTACCTTCAGTGAGTTTCCAAAGTGGCTCCTGATTGGACAGGAAGTCTCGGGAGATTTTGAATGCCTGCTGAATAGCAAAACACTGAATAGCCATGAACAGTGCAATTATTCACTTTTCTTTCCAAGTAACAACTACCCTATGATTTGTGACATTCAAGAAATACTTTTTTTTGCTTACACACCCCCCTGATAAATACTTCTGTGTCCAGTACCTGTATTCTTTCTAAACTACAAAACAGCTACTAGTACCCTGCTCGACTGGGTTCTCACCAGTCATCCTTCCCATATCTCCAACACCGCTGTCCTTCCTGACTCACTAAGTGACCACTCCACTGTTATCTGTGTGTGGTCAAGAAATTCCACAAGCCTCTGCCTAAAGTCATCACCAGTAGAGTCCTCCCATGTGCTCAACTAAATCACCTTAAATCCTGCCTCTGCCTACAGGACTGGTCCCTTATTTACCATTCTACAGATGCTAACTCAGCTCTCAACTACTTTATCTCATCCTTCAGTGTGGTATGTGATTCTTACGCCCCGCTCAAAATATGAAAAGTCAAGGTGCTCTGCAAGCCATGGCTAACTGGTGAGCTTCTAGCACAACTAAAATCCAGGGACCACCTATGGCCTCTAGCTAGGGCCTCCGGTGCCCAGTCCGACATACAGAACTACAAACGTGCCAGCTATAACTACATTAAATCCATTCGACTACAAAAAAGCACGTACTACAGAGAAGCTCTCTCCAACACCTGGGGAAATGAGTCTGAGTTCTGCAAAAACATCAAAGAAATCACGTGGAAGCAGCCAAACTCCTCCCCAACTATGCTTAAGGTAGATGAATCTATCACTCTTGATCCCCTGGTCATTGCAAACACTTTCAATGATGCATTCACTGACCTAAGCAGCATCATCCCCCTGGACTTTTTGCTGGATCCAACCTCCACTACCCTCTGTGGCGATCCCACCTCTTCCAGTTACCTGCCCTTCTACTTCAAAACAGTTAAACTGCACAAAGCTGGTAAGCACATCACCAAGGCAATCTCCAAGTCAAGAACTAGTGGGGACTCGCTTGACCTCAAACTGCTATCTCTCATCCTGGAAGAAGTAATAGTCCCATTAACTCATATTATCAACCTCTCCCTCAACCTCAGTCAGTTCCCTGACAATTGGGAAGCTGCTACAGTTACACCAGTCCACAAAAGCGGGGATAAGACCTTCCATGGGAACTACTGACCAATTTCGATACTACCTCCTCTCTCCAAGGCCCTCGAATGCATAGTGGCTGACCAACTCACTGACTACCTGGAAAAACACAATCTCTTTATATCCATAACAGCATGGTTTCAGAAAAGGACACAGTACCTCATCTACCTTATTGGAATTCACTGGAGCACTACACAGCACCTTGGATAAGGGTCATCTAGCAGAGACAGTATTTGTTGATTTGACCAAGGTGTTTGACACTGTCCACCATTGTCTGCTGATTAAACAACTCCAGCTTACAGGGCTCTCCCCTGTTGCTGTAGCGTGATTCAATAGCTACCTGCAAAATCGGTCACAAAGAGTAAAAATTGCTGGTGCCCTCTCAGATCCCAGATCGGTCCACTCTGGAGTCCCCTAGGGGTTCATCCTGGGCCTGCTACTTTTCAGCCTTTTTCTCAACACCCTCCCAAAATCCTGCCCTGAACAACTCATCCTCTATGCAGATGACGCTGTTATCTTCTCTTCCCACAAGGACCTAGTGACCTTATAACTCAGTCTTCAACAAGGCTTTGCCACTGTGGAAAACTGGTTCAGCAGTCATAAGCTGGTCCTCAACCATAAAAAAACTAAGACAATGCTCTTTAATAACCCACACAACAGGCATAAACTTCACCCCCACACTATTTCAATGTGCCTTGAAAGTTTCATTGAGCAGGTGCAGTCTTTCAAATACCTAGGGATATCTCTGCACTCAAATCTCTCCTATGTGGATCACATAGATGGCTGCCAACATGCATCTAGGCCTTCTGTACTGTCACAGACAACATCTCACGGCAGATTCTCTTAAGATTGCCATCCAGATCTCAGTTGTCTCCATCATTGACTATGGTCTAATCATCTATGGCTTTGCTTCTGCCACTGCCCTTAGGCGAATATCAACATCCCCTAACAAGGCCTGTAAGCTCACCACTGGTGCCCACTGTCTCACACATACTTGTGACCTTTATGCCCAATCTGGATGGTTTCAACTTTCCAACCACATAAAGTATCAAACCTGCATCATGGCAAAGAAAGTCACCCTGGACCTCGCCCCTCCTGGAGTCCAAGCCTTACTGAATCAAAGACTAAATCCTCATACCATCAGGGGCTCTGAATCCCAGCTCCACGAGGTCCCCCACTGTCACACCTCCCAGGGCGAAAGATCCTTTGCCTACAGAGCACACAACTGGCTAAATAAGCTCAGCCCTGACATCTCCTCGACTACTACTCTTGGCTCATTCAAATCTAAGCTCCACCTCCACCTCACTGGTTCTAGCTCTTGTGACTGTTACCTATAGTCACCTTAGTCCACTCTCTATTTCTACCCCTCCTAGCACTTATTATCCCCCTCTCCCTCTTCCTCCTTTCCTTCCCATCTCTCTCCCCCCCTTCCCCCATTAGCAATTTACTGTGTTATATTTAGCTATGATATCTTTGCTCAGTACTGTCGACAAGGCCACTGGCTGCTGTCACCTCCCTTCCCCTCTTGTGACCTTACCCACCCTCTGTTACCTTTGTCCCCTTTCCCTCCCTCCCTCCACCCTTTCCAGTTTGTTACACTGTTCTCCTATGTTATTTCAAACTGCTACTGTTTTACCTATCTATTGCATTGCTTTCTCCCTAGTTGCTAGTTCTGCTTCCTTACTGTATTTACTGTTTTGTACTTACTGTATTGTACTGTTTTCTGACATGGAACCTTTGTAAAAGAGCCTTGGCTCAAAGGTATGTTGTAATCCTAGACTTAATAAATAAAAGATGAGGAAGCATTTTAAAGCAGAACCCAATGCTGGGCAAAGTCCTCTATCAGTGTGCAAACAGTCCGACATGCCCAGAGTGGTATAATTGAACATGCACAGGGCACAGTATGCCTGTGCAATGTACTGTATGTTCAAAAATACACCTTGAGAGTGCAGTGTAATGAAGGTGCAAACAACAGGCAAAAGCCCACTGCTAGCCTATGAAGAGGAGACAGCCAGGGTCACAGCAGGCACATAACATACATACACATGAGCAAACAAACCATTTGTATAGGCAAACCTGCTTGATCCCGAGACCCACAGCCCTATAACAGAACCATGTCATACCAATGATCCCCTGACCTGACAGAGCACTAAGAGGTCATTTGCATCCCATCAGAGCCTCATTAGAATGCTCATTTACTTTTTGGACGGTGTAGTGGCTGTGGGTTCCACACTGCAGCCTGTGGTCAGTTTCAGTGCTATCACAACCAAATTGCTTTCCTCCTCCCTGATCCCTGACAGCTGCTCACACTACATTCCTGGTATCCATCGCCCTGCCCTGCCAATTTCTGAAGGCAACTGTCAATAGTGTGCTCTTCTTGGTGTGCAGTGGCCCTTCTTCCTCACCTGATCCTCAATGAGGACTATCAATACCGTATATTCCCTGGTGTCCAGTAGCCCCTTTCCCTCTTGGTAGTCTCCTGCCCATCCCTCAATTCACCTCCCCACTGACAGCAGCCAGCACTTACCCCCTCACCTCTTTGTCTGGACACTGTCTGCCCATTCTAGTATTGCTATCCAGTGCTACTGTGTGAGGAGCACCATGCTAGAAAGGTTTAAGTTCATGAAGAGGATAAAGAAGTTGGGCACTCAGATCCTGTTTAGCAAGAGTGAAAGTACAGTAACAAGACGGCATGACTGGAGACTTGTAGATGGGAGGTTTAGCAGGGAGGTAAGGAAGTTCTTCACAGAGAGGATGACGGAACCATGGTATAAATTGCCTGCTGAGGTGGCAGATGTGTGGAGACTATTAATGGGTTCAAGAGTAGGAGGGACAGGCACAGTGGACTACTAATGCTACAAAGAGGTTCAAAAAAGGTTTCTGGTCACTAGTATTGCTGAGAGTGTTCCTTTTTAGGGATGCAGTGGGTGTACCCCTGCAGACCTCTTGCTATGAGAAAAGGACTCCTGCATTCCTTGCAACCAAACAACATGTTGGAGTGCCAACACAGTCACCACCACATCTGTGAAGCACTCCGCACTGCACTAGTTTACTGTTGGCAGTCAATTTTTTTTTAATTATACTTATTCCCCCACCCAACCCTCCTCTCAGCATCCACCACCCCACACACCCCCGTAAACATAGTAGTGACACTGGGGGGTGCCCAATCTCCCATTTTCCCAAATCCAATCACAAAATCCTGTTACTGACCCTCCCCCCATCCACTACCATGCATGCATGGTTATTTCTGCATTTTTTTATTTGTTTAAAATATATTTTTATAGTTTCCACCCACCTACCCTCCCTCTCAGTACCCACCACTCCACTTCCCCCCAGAGACATTAACAGCGGCACTGAGGGGTGCCCAATCCCCCAGTGCAGGAATCCTCTTCCCTCCCCTCCTGTTCATTACTGTGCATGGTCTGTTATTTGTTTTTGTAATACTTTCTTCCACCCACCTGACCCTTCCTCTCAGCACCCAACACCCCCCCCCAGAAATGTAACAGTGACACTGAGGGTGTCCAATCCCCCTGTGCAGGAATCCTTGTGTTTTTTTATCCTGTAAAAAAAAAAACATCCAATGGTGTCTTTTGTGGCCATTGAACTCCCCCCCCCACCTGACTCTACTACTCAGCACCCACCACCCCACACCCTTCCAAGACCTTACTTACCCATGGGGGGTCCAATGCAATAATCATCTCTGGTCCATAGACACATCTTCACTCTTCAAAGATGGACCCTGAACTGAAGAAACAGGTATGCACTTCAATGCATTTCAATGGTATTTTGAACTTACTGGCATAATTTGGACATTTTTTCATATTTTTTGGCCCAAATTTTCAACATGCCTTTTTTTAGGACCCTGCCTCATGAACAATTGAGCTGACATTAGGCAAGTCTGTCCTGGAAGGTGATGTTGTGGTCCCTGCATGAAATCACCTTCTAGGCAGGACTTGAAAATCTTCTCTGCCCTTGTTCATGAGGTGGGGTCATAAGAAGGCTATGTTGAACATTTGGTGTAACAACATTAACAAGCATTTGTCAATGCCGAATGTTTGCTTGCCGGCATTGGCAATGGTAGTGTAGAAGTTACAGAGCTACATAATAGGAATGGCAGTGAAGTATTGAACTGAAGCCAACCCCACCACCACCCTGCAGAGAGTGACAGGCATTGGAGGTGTGCCTTTGGGTTGTCAGGCATAACGGCCACGCCATTTCACCACACCCCACCCTGCAGACACTGACAAGTGTCACGGTGTTCCTTGGGGTCTTTGGCCCTTATGCGCACCCCATTCCATTAGGAACTATGGTTAGATGGGTGCGATATAGGAGAATGGGGTGAACTTTGGGGCTGAAGAGTCCAAGGCATACCTCGATGCCTCTCACTGGCTGCAGGGTGTGGAATGGTATGAGCATTACAGGCAAGAATCCCAAGTCACACCCTGATGCCTGTCATTCTCTACAGGGTTTGGTGTTATGGTTGGAAACCCCTAATACCTAAGGCATTCGTTGGTATTTTCACTCCAAATTTTCAACATGGTTTTTTTGTGACCCCACCTCATGAACAGTGGCAATATCAGTTTGTTAGTCGAAAGCTGCTTATGAACAATGACTACGGCATTTAGCACCACAGGTGCAAAAACATTCCGAACAGGATGTAAAAAATGACAGCTGTACTGTTCATGGGAGGTGTAAAATGGCAATGTTGCAAATCTGCAGTAAAAATATTAAAAAACTGGTGAAGTCAGATGAAAAGAAACTGTGCAACGACAACTGTAATATAATTAGGTTGGGATTTTTACAGCAGATTGTCAACTCAGGCATTTTGGTGCCTCCGATCATGAACAGTGTCACTGTGATTTTCTTTATCTGTCCCAACAATGATTTCCCACAGTGACCACGCATCTCTGCGCTGAAAGTGTGAAAACACACTTCGACCATGTTGTGAAAAATGACAGCTGTACTGTTCATAAGGAAGTGTGGAAAAATGCCATTGGTGAAAATCTGGACTGAAAATATTACAAAGTCATGAACTTACAAGGGTGCGTGGAAACTGCGCAATGCTCACTCGTAACACAGTCATTTTATGGACTTTTGTCACCAAATTTTCAACATAGCCATTTTAAGACCTCTGCTCATGAACAGTATAACTGTGATTTTCGTAATCTGTCCCAAACATTGCTTTCGCACACCAACAGCACCATTGTGGGCTACATGTGCGAAAACACAGTTTGGGTGACATATGAAAAATGGCAGCTGTACTGTTCAGAAGGAAGTGTAATAAAATGGCAATGTTGAAAATCTGCAGTGAAAATATTAAATTCGCAAACTTATGAGCATGCATATGAACTGCTCAATGCACGCTCGTAAAACAGTCATTTTTAGGAATTTTTTCACCAAATTTTCAACATAGCCATTTTAAGACCTCTGCTCATGAACAGTGTCACTGTGATTTTCTTAATGTGTCCCATACATTGATTTCGCACATCGACTGTGCCTTTGTGCGCTACATGGGTGGAAACACATTTTGGGCAAGATGTGAAAAATGACAGCTGTACTGCTCATAGGAGGTGGTAAAATGGCAATGTTGAAAATCTGCAGTGAAAATATTAAATTCGCAAACTTGCTAGCATGCATAGGAACTGCGCAATGCACACTTGTAAAACAGTCATTTTTAGGAATTTTTTCACCAAATTTTCAACATAGCCATTTTAAGACCTCTGCTCATGAACAGTGTCACTGTGATTTTCTTAATTTGTCCCATACATTAATTTTGCACACCGACTGCGCCATTGTGCGCTACATGGGCGGAAACACGTTTTGGGTGAGATGTAAACAATGACAGCTATACTGCTCATAAGAAGGTGTGGTAAAACAGCAATGTTGAAAAATCTGGAGTGAAAATATTGAAAATTCGCGAACTTACAAGCATGCGTAGGAACTGTGCAACGCACGCTCATAAAACAGTCATTTTTTTGGAATTTTTCCACCAAATTTTTAAAATAGGCTTCTTGACAGCCCACCTTATGAACACTGGCAGTGTCATTTGGTTAATTGGCCCTGAAAGGTGATTTTGTGCAGTGACTGCAAAATCATCCTTCTGGCCCGAATAACACCATGACAGTGACAGCATTCATGAGAAGGGGTCCCAAAAAACCCATGTTGAAAATTTGGTAAAAAATTCCAAAAAATGCCTGAGATATGCAACAAAGTTGAAAAAACCCTATCTATCTCATTATATAGCTAACCGGCATTTCCTCAGTTCACTGTCGGCTTTGAAGAGTGCAGACGTGTTCCTGGTCCACCGATGATCATCGCGCCGAGCTCCGGAGGTAAGTATGGGGTGATGGGATGTGGGGAGGCAGGGTGCGCAGTGGGTGGGTGCTGGTTGTGGGGGGGCAGGGAGACTGCGTGGGACCGTTTTTTCTTTACAGGTTGTTTTTTTTTTATTATGATGATGCGGGACATTTGCCACACTGGGATGGGCGCCCAGCATGGCACAAGGATGGCTGGGGTGCAGGAGCCAATGGGGGATTGGGCACCCCTGCTATTAGCAGTATCTATTGCCACACTGGGGTGGCCTCCAGCTGGCACCCTGTACTCTGGGGGTGAGGACAGTGAGCCGATGGGGATTGGGCACCTGTCGGCTATACCATGAGTTGCCATGCTGGGGTGGCACCCAGCGTGGCATGTGGAAGGCTTTGGGGGGGAGCGCAGCACAGCCGAGGGGGGATTGGGCACCCCCGTCAGCTATACAGTGTTTGCGTGGGGGGGGCAGCATGCAGTATGCATGCATGTGTGTGTGAGTGTGTGTGTGTAGGGGGAGCTGTGCATGAGCAGATGATATCTTATCGCTGCTCACTGAAGCATAGCTCCCCCTTTCAACTGTACGCCACTGCATTTTGGAGCTGTCATAGACAGCTCCAGCATGCATTGGCGGACTGGGGCCATGCCTGCCAACATACTGACTGAATTGGAGGAGGGGGTGACACACCTCCAAAAACTCGGATGATGGCACTATGTTTCTTGCACATGCGTGCAAGCAAACATAAAAAGCAACAAAGTTATGAGCCTGTGTTGAATTTTGCAAATGCAGGCTCATAACATTGGTAATTTTCAATGTTTTTACCCCAGTTTGCAACATAGCCATATCTTTACAGCACCTCATCAATGTGACAGCTGTCATTTTTCAAATCCTGGCCAAAATGCTGTTTTTTTTACATCCTGAAAGGAGATTTTATAGCCCCTGCATGAAATCACTTTTTGGGCAGGAGTTGAAAATCTTCTCTGCACTTGTTTATGAGGAAGGGTCATAAGAAGACTATGTTGAAAATTTGGTGTAAAAATATTAAAAAAAAACAACAAAGTTATGAGCCTACATTGTAGTTTGTGAATGCAGACTTGTAATTTTGGTAATTTACAATATTTTAACCTCAAATTTACAACATAGCCATTTCTTTTCAGCAATGTAACAATTGTGATTTTTCAACTCTGGTCTAAAATGTGTTTTTGCATTCTGAAAGTTGATTTCACAGTACCTGTGTGAAATCACCTTTCTGGCAGGAGCTGAAAATTTGCTCTTCCCTTCTTCATGAGGTAGAGTCATAAAAAGGATATGCTGAAAATTTGGTGTACAAATATTACAAAACAACAAAGTTATGAGCCTATGTTACATTTTCCTAACGCAGGTTCGAAACTTTGGTAATTTTCAGTATTTTGACCCCAAATTTACAACATAGCCATATCTTTATTACACTTCATGAATGTGATTGCTGTCATTTTTCAAATGCTGGCCAAAATGTTTTTCACATCCCAAAAATTGATTTCGCATTTCCTGCATGAAATCACATTTTGGGCAGGAGCTGAAAATTTTCTTTGCCCTTGTTCATGAGTTGGGATCATAAGAAGGTTATTTTGAAAAGTTAGTGTAAAAATATTTCAAAAAACAACTAAGTTATAAGCCTTCGTTGAAGTATGTGAACACAGGCTTGTAACATTAATAATTTTCAATATATTGATCCAAAATTTACAACATAGCCATTTATGTACAGCACCTCATGAATGTGACAACTGAAATCTTTCAACTCTGGCCTAAAATGTTTTATTTCACATCTCGAAAATTGATTTCACAGTACCTGTGCGAAATTATGTTTTGGGCAGGAGTTGAACATGTGCTCTGCCCTTTTTCATGAGGCAGGGTCATAACAAGGCTATGTTGAAAATTTGGCGTACAAATATTACAACACAGTAAATTTTTGAGCCTACATTACATTTTCCTAATGCAGGCTCGTAACTTTGGTAATTTTCAATATTTTTACCCCAAATTCTTCCCATGCAGCCCTATTGGCTCTTGCCAGAATTTGTTTAGATATTGTCATCAGTAAAGATAATCTGAGGGGAGTAAGCACTAATGTCTGTCAGAAACCTACCAATATTTTATTTATTTATTTATTTATTTATTGCATTGTTTTACCAGGAAAGATACACTGAGCAACTTAATGCTAATCTCACGGTATTTCCTGGGGAAGGGGAAAGGGATATACACAGAATACAGATATACAGAGTACAGTTCAGGTAAATACATACAGATGGTGTAATTATACATACAGTTATAAAAACAGGAACAAGGCACTTGAGACAATAAAGGCTGTAGAGTATTAGTGCAAGCAGAACTTAGGGGCAGCATACAAAGTAGAATCAGTACATAGGATACAAGGTTGACAATGCATAAAATACAGACAGTACACTAGTGCAATATGCAGCAGGGTGAGCATGTAGGAACCAGTCACCCCTGTTTAAGAGCTGGTCTATAGGAATAAGTGCAAATAGGGAGGTGAGGGAAGAGAGGGAGATGGAGAGAAAGACAGAGAGGGAGACAGATAAGGAGGGAGGTCAGGAGCAGGTGCAAGAGGGTGTGAGGTAGTTGTGCAATGCAGTGGTAAGGGAAAAGAGGGAGGAGAAGTGATGGATTTGTGGAGGGAGAGCATTCCAGATTTTAGACAGGTGGTAGGAGAAGGCTATTTGGCCAGAGGTAGTGGTTCTGCAGGGGAGTGATAGGGTGTAAGTGTCAGCATGGGATCTCAGGGAATAGAGGGAGAGGGTAGGGGTGCCAAGAGAGGAGAAGATATATGAGGGTAGAGAACCAAGCCAGAATTTAGAGATGAATTTAGCACCATGAAGCGTGCACCAGGAGTGTAGGGGAAAAAGGTTGACAGCGCAGTAGAGGTCACAGTGATGGGTACGGGAGGGGGCATCAAGAGCAAAATGACAGAAGGAGTTAAAGAGAGAGTCCAGTCTGGATAGGTGGGTCTGTGGAGCAGCATCGTAGACTATATCACAATAGTCGAAAATGGGCATGATCATCTTCTGTACCAGCTCACGCCTAGCGGCGAGCAGGATGCAGCTGCGGTTTCTGTAAAGTGCCATAAGCTTGGGCCTTAGTTTTTTCAGAATGGCATCAATATGTACAGAGAAGTCAAGGTGTATGTCCAGCCAGATGCTGAGATACCTGAAAGAGTAGGAGTCCTCTAAAGCAGTCCCATCAAGGGTGTGGAAGGAAGGGAGGTGAGTAAGCCTAGCAAGTCTCTGCCTTGTGCCAAAGGACATGGAGACTGTCTTCTTGGCATTTAGAAAGAGTTGATGAGATCTAAAGCAGAGTTGGACTTTGGTGAAGTCAGACTGAAGCCTGGTAGTAACATCAGCAACAGTATTGCCAGAGGTAAACAATACTGTATCATCCGCATACGTATGGATGCTAGATGTGGTGCAAACCTGGGGAGGTCATTTAAAAAGATGGAGAACAAAATGGGGCCTAACACAGAGCCTTGTGGGACTCCAGTGGTTATAGGCAGGGGGGGGAAGAGGTAGCATCAGCAATTCTCACTAACTGCGACCTGCCGGAAAGGTAGGCACTGAACCATCCTGTAGCAGATGGGGAGAGACCAGTAGCTGAGAGGCTGTGAAGGAGGATGGGGGTGAGAAACAGTGTCAAAGGCTTTATCCAGGTCTACAAAGGTAGCTGAGGTAATATGCCCTTTGCCATAGCCTGAAGAGATGGTGTCAGTTAATCTTAGGAGTGAGGTGGCGGTAGAGTGGGATTTCCTGAAGCCAGACTGGAAGGGGGTGAAAAAAGTGGAGTCAGAGAGAAATAGAGAGAGTTGTTTGAGTACTGTGTGTTCCTGTTGTTTAGCTAAGTTTGGCAGTAGGGAGATAGGATGATAGTTAGCAGTGGAGAAGGGGCCGCCACCCTCCGGGAGGGGGAGGACAACAGCATGTTTCCAGACAGATGGCACAGTGGCAGTCGCAAAGGAGAGGTTTAGTAACAGGGAGAGTGGGAAGGCTATGGCAGGAGCAGAGATGTGTAAGAGCCTGGGATCAAGGTCATCAGGCAAGGAGCCTTTGGTAGGGTGAAGGGCCAGGGAGGCTTGAAGGGTAGAAGCAGGGGTGACAGGGAGAAGGAGAACGGGGGAGGTGTAGGGTTCAGAAGAGGGACGGGGCAGAGGAGCAGAGGGGAGGGATGGGAGGAGGGAGGCCTGGAGGTGAGGGAAGTAGGAATAGGGATGGGGATGCAAGGCGCAGAGGAAGAGAGGTGCAAGAACATAAATACTCTCCTGCTGGCCAGTTCATGCCATCCCTGCAACACCATTGAAAATATCTCCACTAGTCAGTGTTTGTGTTTACAATGAAATTACAGTAAGTTAGAGGATTTTGAGACCAACTCACATTATCTGGTTGAGAGATTTAAACAAAGGGGGTATTCTGAAGCATGCATTCAAGGAGCCTATCAGCATGCTAAGGACAATACTAGACAGCAATTGCTTGTACTTGGATCGAGGAGAAGTGGTGGGATATGGAGATGTAACTTTGCTACCACATACAGTATTCAGTTGAGGGAGGGGGAGAACAGCATTCATAAAAATTGGCATATTCTTCTAACTGAGCCTAAATTGGAGAAATGGGTGAAGGACTATATCCATGCATGGTTTACAGGCATCCACCAAATTTGGCAGACCAATTGACACATAGTTTACAACCCAATCCCAAGCATGACATTTGGTTACCATCCCTGCCATAAGGGTGTTATAAAGGTCATGCATGCAAATGTTGTGATGTCATAATTCAGTCAAAAAACTTTCACCCACCCTACCACTCAGAACATTTTCAGTGTTAAATAAACAAAAAAAAATACTTGTGATACGACACATGTTGTTTATATGGCAACATGTTCGTGCTCCTGTCTTTATGTTGCCAGAACCAAAAGGAAATTAAAAGAAAGGGTAGGTGACAAACAAGGGCACTGGCAAATAAAAACATGGATTATGTCACAGCTGCTCATGTTTTGACCTCAGATGTACTGGCAGTCCAAAAATGGCAATTTATGAGCATAGAGAAAGCTTATCTGGGACCTAGGGGATGGGCTCTGCAGAGAGTACTGTGACAGAAGGACGGCTATTGGATTTTTAGATTCGAAACCACTAAGGGAAAGGGGTCAAATGATTAAATAGAATTAGCACCCTATTTATGAACTGCCTTCATTTAGCTGCAGTAGGCATAATTTTGATTAGCAGGCAGATTTAGTATAGTATATTAATTGTACTGACTCCAGTTCTTTATGCCAAACTTGTTGCATGCACTATTGTAATAGCTTCAAATGTCCAGCAGGCTTTCAATGTTTTCCACGTTTTTAATTAGCACTAGGGAGTGTTGCTCTTTTAAGTGTCTACACCTTTAAGAGATGTTAGTGCAAAAGTACATGCACTAGGTGTCATTTTCCATCTCTTGACAAAGCAGAAACATGAGGCATTGAAACATTTGTGGAGGGGTCAGTTTGTTGCGTTTGCACATGTACTGTAAATAAATTGAATCTTAGAAAATGGGACTATAGAAAGCTTCATTTTGGTTGGGTAAAAGTGCCAATCAGCCGGTCCAGTATGAGACAACAGAGACCGGGAAATATCTAGTCCCAGTCTCTGCTGTCTCATATAGTTCTAATAATATTGGGCCAGTAGAACGTTGAAAATGGCAAGTGCAGCCATGTTGCTTCTCACGTACCAACAATAAAGCAGTTAGCTGATCTCCTCCTGTCGCGTCTGCCATTTTACTGAACTTCCCTCAGTCACGAGTGAGTAAATGACTGCAACATCTATTTTTTTTTCATCCTGTACCCCATTACCAAATGCAGTGCACAAATAAAACATTTAAAAAAAGAAAACAGCCCTGTCACGCCGCTTCCCAACCACTAACTGCCATCCCATGATCAGAATGATCACCGTCACACTCTCCGACTCTATTTTGTAGAAAATGTAAGTGTCACAACTCACAGTTATAAAAGACTCTGTCTCGCAAAGCAGAAATTGACATTAAATTTTCCCACTGCTCTCTCTCTCTCTCTCTCTCTCTCTCTCTCTCTCTCCGTCGACTTGATCGTTGTTTCAATTGCTCTGCTCGGTTTTCGGCTCCCTGCTCATGCCATGCCAGCAAGGTTAAACTTGTAAAAAAAAGCCTCTGTCCCTAGTGCCAGTATGCCACTACATTCCCTGTATCACCTTATTTAATGAACTACTGTCCCCGACTGTGCTTCGGTACCCCACAGCTCTTGCTCCCAGCTTCAAAGAAAAGCTAAACCATAGTGCCACTGTCTTGGGGGGGGGGACACACGACACAGACTAAGGAAGCAAAGTGCCTGCATAAGGAGCAGCAACAGCTCCTGATCTCCATCACTTTCCCATGTAGTAAATCTTACAAAATCAGACTAACTATTGCAGTGATCGCTGTCTCCGTAACAAAATGGACATAAAAATCAGACACCCCTCGACATCGGTCCCAGCACTGGTACACCTCAGCCAATCAAAGTTGCCAGTGTTTTTGTCCCCATCACGACGATCCCACAGCTGATTGAATGTAAACTTTCTGACAGCTGTCAAAAGCCGGCATTTTTCTTCTCTGTGTGCCCCGAAATTTGAAAACCAAACTGACAATGTCAGATAATGTGCCAGTGTTCTTTCAAATAGTAAATGAGGAGACTCTTCAAGAACTGTTCCCTTCATCGGAATCGCCATCAGCTGCAAAAACAAAACAAGCAGAAAAATGGACACAGTTCCTCGAGACAAGCCGTCATATATAGGTGAGTGAACAGGAGCTGACTGAAATAGAAAGTGATAGGGATGAGTGTAATACAAAAAAAAACACTATTTGGGCTGTGGGAGTGTTCAGCGACTGGGCATTCAGGCAGGGTCTGGCCGTTAACTTTCAAACAGAAACTGCGGAAAAGCTCTGCAGCTTACTAAGGCAGTTCTATGCTGAGGTGCGTACCAGTGCTGGGACTGAGTACTCTGTTTCTGGCTACTGTGCCATCCGTGCTGGGCTAAATCGTCACCTTAACAGCACCACAGTAGCACGTAGCCTCAACATAATAAGTGACCCAATTTTCCATCCTGCCAACAATGTTTTTATCAGTATCCTCAAAAAATATCACAAAGCAAATAAAGACAAGGCTACCCACCACCCTGCAATAAATGCAGCAGATCTAAAAAAAACCCGTGACTCTGATGCTATGTCACCCAGTATTGCGCCGGGCTTAGTGAAAAGACTCTGGTTTGAAATACAAATCCACATGGCCCGGTGAGGCAGGGAGGGGTTACGTGAGCTGACACCCAAGTCATTTGAAGTGAAGGTTGACGAAAATGGTTGCAGATATCTAAGCCTAGCACACAACCAGCATTCCAAAACCACAACCAACCCAGGGAGTCGAACAAAGAAAACACCAGACGGTATTTTTGAGGAGCCTGAGAATGAAAACTGCCCAGTCAAACTGTACCTGAAGTATATTTCAAAAATCCCAGCAGACGCCAAAGCCCTGTACATGCATCCTAGAAGACTCCCCCAAGCATTCCTAGATACTCAGCAAACATGGTACTCAAATGAGCCTATGGGAAAAAATTATTTAGGCTCACTAATGCCACTAATAAGTAAAGAAGCAAACCTCTCAGCAAGATACACCAACCACAGTATCCGTGCCACCTCAGTACAGATCTTGTCAGACACAGGTCTCCAAGCCAGGGAGATAATGTCAGTAACAGGGCACAAATGGGAGCAGAGCCTGCAAAGTTACTGGAAACCATCTACACATGATAAAAAGAAATGGAGCAATGTCCTGGGTGCACAGGAAACAACATTCAAGACAAAAGACCCAGAAGAACCAAAAGAAAAGCCATGCTGCAGCTCAGCCACGCCCCCTACTGGAACCTCATCAACACCATTCAATCTCCTGAATTGTCCCTTCACAGCACCAGCGAATTTTATCAACTACAGCAATTAAAAGGCACACATTTTATTGTTTTCTCCATCCCAAAGCCAAAGTGCAACATGGGTTATAAAAGCGCTTTATTTTCCCATCCCAGTCCCAAAAGGGACTACTTTTTTCTCCAACAGTTAAAAGTTCATATATCTGAATGAATAAAAAATTTTAACTGAAAAACTATTTTGTGTCTCTGTCTCATTAATGTTACCCATTTTCCATTTTCTAGGCAATAATACCCTCCAGGTGGGCGGTATTGTCTACTGGACTGAGGGGCTAAGGCCCCTCCACCTGTGGCGGCGGTCCTCATGACGCCCCGGCGGTCCGTATAGCACAATACCACCTACCCTGTCCGGTATTATTGCTTACATAAGTAACATACTGTTTTTGGCATCACGTGCAAGTTTTGTTTTTTATTGTTTACCTTGTAAACTTCAGCAGCAGCACTCTGAGATGCCTTTTTTGTTTGTAATTTAAGTAAAGGGTTGGAGTAATTAACAGTTGTGTGTGATCAAATGGGGATAAGGAGAAGAAAGCATCAAAGGAAATGTATCCCTCTATGACAATAGGTTAAGGGGATAATGTAGAGAACAAAAGGCAGACTGGATGGACTGTGGGTCTTTTTCTGGTGACAGTTTTCCTGTTTTCTATTTCTATGTAAAGCAATATGATATTTGCAGTCTGACAAATTGCAGTCTGCATAATGGGCTTCTGTAAACACACTGGGGCATATATTTCAGCAGTATTTTTACATATACCCCTAACTCTAGCATGGTGAAAGTTTTTTTACTGAAACATGCGTAAAAGTTTCAGACCACCCACCCAACCAAGTTAGTAATTGCCCATACCCCCCCACCCAAAATGTTGGGCTTCAGCTGTCAAGACCAATAGGTCACACATTTTATTTCCTGGTCTTCTAGCATTTACACACACTGCTATCCAGAAGTCCCGCTTGCCTAACAGTCATGTTACTGTTCCATCTGTACTGGCCTTTTAGTTAGCTCGGTTATTCCTGATTTACACACTGATGATCAGCACTATTTTAGAACTGCATAATATAGGTTATGTCCTTGTCAGCCACATAGTTCTATAGTAAAGCATGGATGTATTGTGACAACAATGCAAAGGATTAACGATGACATAAAATGCATCACATTACATGGAAACAGTGTGGTAGATGAGGACATTAGATGGAAACAGAGAAGGACTAGCCATAAGGGGCAAGAGCTCAGGTAGAGGAAGCACACAAATCTGAGACAGGGACATGTAATATCTCAAGAGGTGGACCAAGAAGAAGCAACATCTATGAAGGGCAAGGGGGTAAGGAATGGAAGAGAGAATCAGGATAGGAAGGGCAGGCAAGGTGGACTTCAAGACAGCAGTATGTATAAGTGGCAGAACCCTAGGGAATAAAATGTACAATCTCCAGGCATTGGCAGCTGAGGCTCAGTTGAACCTGGCAGCCATGATGGAAACCTGACCAGCATACTATTATGGGGATGGCCCGGTGGCACTGAGGGTTGAGGCATTGGTCACCATACCTCATGCCACACCAGCAATCTGGGTTCAGGAATGGACTTGGGACACCGGGGGTCGGCAGGGGAGGGAAAGGATTGAGCATCCATAGGACTGCTCTCCTCTCCCTGGGTGAGTTGCAGGGTACTCCCTTATTTGTGGTGACCTCCGATGGCAATCGGAGGTAGCACAAGTTTAGGGATGTGAGAATGGGGAAAACAGTGGCAGATGTCGATGGTAGGAGGCAAAGCCCCGCAGGGTCAGTTCATGCTGCATCTTCAGGGAAAACACAAGGAAAAAACTCCAGAGGACCCAAATAGGCAACGATGACCCCAGGAGCCAAAGCCCACATCCAAATGCCAGACCACTTTCCCACCAGCTCTCTAGAGCCCCTCTACCCAGCTAAGGATGGGTCATCTGGATTTCAGAAAGGTCACCAGGTATGAGAGGCGGTTCTGCACTGGGGGGGGGGAGCCTTGATCCAGAAGCCAGCCAAGTCCGTAGACTTGGGGAGAGGGTGGTTCAGCCCTTGTACTCCCAGTGGAAAGGGTTTTAGGCAGAGAGTAGAGGCTAAGGCTGAGTGGGTACATTTGAGAGATGTCTTAGCTCTCCGGTGCAGAAACAGAATATACTAAAGGAAAAAAAAACACTATTATGACCAGGATCTTGTAGCTCCTGACTACACCATCTATAGGAAGGACAGGATAGAAGGCAGGGGAGGGCAGCATACCACTATTTCTGAGACAGGACATTAAAGTCATGGAGGACAGGGACACAAAGGGGAGTACCAACTCAAGGACCATTTGGGGGCAATTGTCCACCAGGTAAGCTGAGGGTCATCAAAATAGGGGTACTTTATAGACTGCCAAATCAGAAGGAGGCAGAGGTCAAGGTACTGGGAAGAGATCAGGAATGCTGCAGCACAGGGCAATGTGGTGGTACCGAGGGACATCAACATGCCAGTTGTGGAATGGAGTATCCAAGTAGCAATAAGCTCCCAGAGCCAGAGACAAGTGGAGGCATTCCAGAACAAGTTTCTGGTACAATGCATTGCAGAACCAATGAGGGAAGAAGCAATTCTTTATCTGCTCCTCCCAAATAGGTAGAATGTCAGAGTATACTGTAACAGAACCGCTGGGAAGCAGTGACCATCAAACAGTATGGTTTAGCATGGTGTCAGAGGCTGCATACACCAATTCATAGACCAGAACAATGCTGGATATTAGGAGAGCTGATTTTGGGAAACAGTGGGAATTACCCTGGGGTAAAACAGAGGGGGTGAAACCGAAGGAAGGAGTAGACAGAGCATGGGATGTTATCAGGTAAAGGATGGGAGAAGTCACTAACCACTGTGCAAGGAAGGTGGGCAAGAACAGGAAGTACACGAATCCTATGTGGTATACCAAAGAGGTATGAATAGAGGGGAGGGAAAAAGAGGGTGGCCTTCAAACGGTACACAACCAGTAAAACAGATGACAATAGGGAGGTTTACATAAAGCAGCAGTGTTTGTTAATCGGCCAAAAATGTCATTATGAATTTTTTTAAGCATTAATACATTTTTTACATAACTAGATTCATTATTTGATTATGTTTGTTTCTCAACTCTCAATTCAACTCATCTTTATTTTTAAAAAGCACAAATCAAGACATCTAAATGCTTGCACAAAAAGATAGAAAAGATGCAGCAGAATAACCACATACTACAATTAAAAAACACATAAAAACAACAACATGCATTAGCAATAAATTATCCAAATTCCAAAAAGGCAAGATTAAACAAATAAGTTTTCATGGCCAACTTAAAGCTTTCCATGGTTGGGCACTCCTTTATCGAACAAAGTAGAGAATCCCACAGGGTTGGGGCCATAAACGAAAATGTCCTGGCACCAGATGTCTTCAGACTGACCTTGGGAATTTAGGCCATTGACAGTGTAAAGACATATGGCACATTCATAAGGTAGAAAAAAATGGGCAGACTGGATGGGCCTTGCGGTCCTTATCTGCTGTCAACTTCTGTGTTTCTATGTTTCTATCCCTTGTCAGTGGAGCAAAGTGGGTGGAGGGTGCAATAAGGACACAGGAGTTCTTGCAGGTAACGTGGACCCTGACCGTGTAGGGCATTATAGGTCAGCAAACTGACCTTGAAGGTGACTCACGACTGAACTGGCAGCCAGTGCAGGCCACGGAGCACAAGTGTGACATGGCAAGATTGAGGTAAGCCAGCCAACAACCTGGCCACCACATTCTGTACCAGCTGCAGGCAGCGAATATCAACCCCCGGAAGCCCTATGTATATGGAGTTGTGGTAATTAATGCGCAAGGTCACAAAGGTATGGACCAGAGTTGGAAGGTCATTGGGTGGGACCAGGTGTTTTATCCAGGTGATATTCCTCAGATGGTAAAAAGAGGATTTGATGACAGCCGCCACCTGAGATTTAAGCATCAGTCCTTCAGCAAAAATAATGCCCAGATTACGCACCCAGTCTGAGGTCAATAGCTGACTTCCACCGAGCCAAAGCCCAGAAGGACAACCAGCCAATTGTCCCTCAACCCGATGGCTCACAACTAACACCTCGGTCTTGTCCAGGTTCAGCTTCAACCAATTGGCACTCATCCAGTCCTGGTTTTCAGCAAGGCAGTTGTTAAACACCAAGATGGCATCATTCTGCCCGAACACAAAGTACATGTAGAGCTGAGAATTGTCTGCACAGCAGTGGAAACTCAGCCCATACCACCTCACAATATCCCCCAACAGCAGCATATATACTGCGAACAACATGGGCGACAACATAGAGCCCTGAGGGACCCCACAAGGCAGGGAGACCGGGTTGGAGGAATAAATTCCCGACACCACTCTCTGAAACCTGCCAGTGAGGCATGAGTGGAACCACCTGAGAATCCTACCTGACAGTCCACAGATGAACCTCAAGCACTCCAGCAGCACATCATGGTCCACAGTTTCAAATGCAGCAGAGAGATCAAGGAGAACCAAGATGGAATGGGTCCTCTGATCTCTCGCTATCAGAAGATCATTGAGCGGCCGGCCCGGTGGCACTGAGGGTTGAGACGCTGAACACCACACCTCGCGCCATGCCAGCGACCCGGGTTCGGGAATGAGCCCGGCTGCTGGGGGTCAGCAGGGAGGTAGTAGGATCGAGCATCCGAAGGACAGCTCTCCTCTCCCGGGGGGGGGGATCCAGGGGCATCCCCGGTGCAGTGGGACCCCCGGTGGAGACCAGAGGTACTACTGCTGCTGGGAGCACAAAGCACAGAGCCGGAGGCTGATGCTTGGCCAGAACATGGGCGGACACACGCACGGCATAGCCATTGGCATCACTGCACGCCTGCCGGCTCAGGGGAAGAAAAGGTGGAAAACTGGGACTAGTCGTGGCGGCATGATGGCCGTCTCCCGTAGTGGACTCTCTCGGCGCCTGAGGGTACGCAGCAGTACTGGATCCTGACTGGGGTGGGTTGAGCTCCGGAGGGAGTGCTCCCCACCACCGCACCACGGGGGGCAAGCCGCAGGGGTCGCTGCGAGGCCTGAATTTGGATGCCGGAGGTAGCCCAAGGAGATGGCGGCCGGATGAACCTGGGGAGATGCCAGACGTGGGAAAGGTAAGGCAGACTGGTGGCCCCTGCGGGGATAAAGAAGTAGGAAAAAAAAAAGAAGATCATTGAGTACCCGGACAAATGCAGTCTCGGTACTATGCCTCTTCCTGAAGCCCAGCTGGAGAGGATCATAGATCTTGTTGGCGGTAAGGTGATCCTCCAACTGCAGCATGACTGCCTTCTCTGTAACATTCCCTACAAATGGAAGGTTAGAGATAGACCTGTAGTTAGCAAGGCAGTTGGGGTCAAGAAAATATTTCTTAAGGAGTGGTGTAACCACCATCTCCTTCAGGGTGTCTGGAAACACACCTGTCTCTAAGGAACACTTAACTATCTCCACTAGGACTGGGCCGATTAGCTCAATACAGTACACCCCACAGGGAGGCAAGTTGCACCCGGGTCCAGACTGCAGCAGGTCGTCTGCAAACTCTGGATGATCTTCACAACATCCACAATTGCCAGTCAATCAAAATCTGGCCAGACAAATCGAGGAGCAGCAACCTCCCACCAACCACTGCAATCCCCATTGGAGTGAGCAGTACAGATATCAGATCTGATGCTGGCAACGTTATCTTCAAAGAACCGAGCAAACTCATCACACCTTCCTTGTGACATCTCTCTCTGTGGCTGGAGACAGGCTGGATTGCACAGTCTGTCCACAGTCTGGAAGAGCTGGGCTGGTTGGTTCTGTGCAGCAGCTATCTCCCTGGACAGGAATTCTGCCCTCTTACGGGAGATTGCTGACTGATAGTCCTTGTAATGGGACATCAGTCTAAGACTGTCAACTTCAAGGGTGGACTTCTGTCATCATCGCTTCAGCTTTCACCCCACTCTCCTCAACTTCCTCATGGTCCCATCAAACCAAGGGGACTGAGAGTGGAGTGTGAGTGGGCGAACATGGACAGGAGCAACGGAGTCCAGAGCCTCAACCACAGCCCTATTATAGGCCTGCAGTAGGTTCTCTGGGTCCATGCTTACACTCGGCATGCTCGATAGATCCAGCACTGCCATGAGGGGTCAAACCCCTAAAAGGGCAGTAACAGACCATTTCCACAGGGGCAGGCATATTGGGGGTAGCAAGGAAATTAAAACTTATGATGTGATAGTCAGAGCAACCAACCAGTTCCACCACTACGTCAGAGGTCTCCATCCCCAGTAGGAAGACAAATTCCAATGAGTGGTCATGAATATTGGTCACAGAGGTAATAGCCTGTGTGAAGCCCAATTAATTCATTAGTTGGAAGAAGTCCTGAAAAAATTGCAAGAGTTCATCGTTGACCCAGGCATTGAGTCCCCCAGCACCACCCATCTGGGGCACTCCAACACCATATCAAAGATGAAGTACGTGACTTCCTGCAGAAACTGTTTCTCATCCCTGGGTGGACGGTAGACCACAAGGATTCTGCATCCCACACCTGCGCTGATGATACACACAAAGGACTTAGACTCCCCAACTGGCACATCAATAAGGCCCAATTTCATTCTAAAACAGATCACTGCACCCCCGTCCCTGTGTTCCGGCCTCTAATGGTGTATCACTGAAAACCTGGACAGAACAGCTGACTCAAGAGTAGGGCCAGCATTCTCATCCAGCTAGGTTTTGGTGATACAAGCCAGGTCTGATAACTCAACAAGATCAGCAATTACTGCTGTCTTGTTTTTAATGGACTGGCATTTCATAACACTGTCCAAGTTGGATGAGCTGCCAAGGTCGGCCGAGCTATCTGCCCACCTAATGTGAAGCCCTTGGGTATGGGTACCAGATAGGGAGAACCCCCCTCTCCAGAGCCCAATTTGCCCAAGGGTGACCTCTGGACCTCACTACCCCAATCCATCCATCCACTCCGCTCCACTCCCCCTCCAGGTCAGCAACCCCCAGCCTTCCACCTCTTCCTCACAATCCCCAATGCTCAACACTGCCCATATACATCACTGGGCAAGGGGGGACAATCAAAAGACCAGAGACCACGGAGCTCAGAAGGTAAGTAGAGCCTAACCAGGAGAGCTCTCGACCAACACATACTAATACAAGACTACCAGCACACTCAACAGCAGTCCAAACAATAATAAACCACACAAACACCCCAAACATATAACACTACAAGGTCCAGTAAAATTATTGAGTCTTTATGATCCAGATGGGGCTAAGCTTGCCGCACTTATAAGCCAGTCATGAGCACAATGGGTCTCTCAACCCAATTTGCCCACAAAAATTAGTCCGAGGAACTGTGCTCTCACCATGACATTCCAGAGCAACTTAACAAAGAAACAAGTTCTAGGGCTCTCTCACCACCCTACCAAGGCAGTTAAACACTTCCAACAGATTTCTTGAGAACTGAACAGTCATTCAAAATTCCTTCTGAAGATTGTAAGACAGCCTACAGACAGGGCAGCAGGCTAGAGTGTTCTGCCCCAAGAAGAGTTAGGCCCCCCCTCAGAAAGAGGTCCTCCGATCCCTCCTTTAGGGTGCCCTAGGCAGTCAGGACTCCACCACCCCCAAGCAGTGAACACCACTCCTGCTTTGTTTGACTGCCTACCCCCCAGCCAGCCACCTTATCTGATCACAATAGTCCAAGAACCAGAAAGACCACAGGCAGATGAGCTGATGTTCCCAAAAGGCCACACACAAAACCAGGTCACCACCTCACCTTCTGGTTCAAGGAAAGACCAGGGTGGGCCATGCAGAGGACAGTGCCCCAGCTGGACAATGCCTCTCAGCAAAGCCCCCTGAAAAGCTCCTTGGCAAATGTGAGCACAACATGATCATTATGCCCTTCAGCATATGAGTCTGCCTCCCCTCTTCCCACAGGCAGCCCACACCTAGACCTCCACTCCCTAGCTTGCAAGGAGAGAGACTCAGCCGGTCGCCACAGTCCCGGTTTGTAGCCTCCTTCCAGCAACTGTCCACAGATGTAGTAAAATGGAATGAGCTCACCAACTGACCAAACTTGCTGTCAGTGAGATCCTTAGCTGAAATCCACTTCTTCTCCTCCTCTTCCTCCTCTCGGGTACAGGTCAAGAAAATCCCCTCAGGACTCCACAAATAGGCTGCCATAGAAGGACTCAAGTGGCTTTCCACACTACAACCCGGCTTGAACTCGAACCCAAATTCAAAAATTAAGATGGATAAGTGCCGGGCGAAGTCAGAGCAGTACTCAGTCGGATGAAAAATGTAAAAGTTCTTTAGAACACGGACTGGTCACCTAAACGGGCATGGTGATCAGAATGGTGAACAAACAAACAATCACCACAGCAGACAAGTGAGAAAAATTATAAAGCTGCTAGCAAAATTGCAAACACTAGCTAGCACCGGCACCAGCACTCAGTCTGCATATAAATGTGGCACAAAAATAGAACAATAAAACCTCAAACACATACACTCCCTCACTAATCTACCTCACTTGCAAGCACCCTAACTAAACTAACTAAAAAAATAAAACAAGAAAATAAAATAAAGTAAAATAAAGCTGAATAAAACAAAAAAATAAAACAACACAGAGGAGCTGCTGTTAGGGTTGATCCATTCCGGTCGCCATCTTGATTTTCCTTCTCACATGTTTTTTTTTAAAACACTTTTATTACGGATGTGACAATTAACTACACAAGTTATTAAAGATGGCCACCACTAGCAATTTTTTAAAATTCTGTTCTCTCGAGGTTACTTTTTGACTTTACATACTGGCTTCTTACATTTGATGTATTAGAAGGTAGCTAGCACACATTTATGATGGTAAACAGGACAGTGCTACAGCAAAATGTTTAATTTCTTCATAGTGGGTGTGTCCAGAGAGCAAAGACTTTTTAAATCTTCGGAACCCCATATGACAGTTCAGCAGTGAAATACAATGATGAGAAAAATAGATGTACTGATGTTTTTGCCAAATATGTAGTATTGCTTAGAAATAACATAACAAAAATTGTTTCCCCTAACACATATTGCAGCTTTAAAGGGGACAGGAAATGTGTACTAATCAGCAGCAGTTAGTAATGTTCCTATTTATAGCAATTAAATGTATACCTCCAAATAATCCATATTTAATTGTACATGAACAAACACAGATAGGGAAAAACATGTTTTCAATTATTTTCTTTCTATGGACAACATGCTGCACATTTATTTTCATGGAACTGGTAGTTTGGAGTTTGTACTATGGCATGGTGTATGTAAAGAATGCTAATTATGAGCTGTTGACCTATCAGAACCTTGCTCAGAGTTCTGTGCATAAACTGTGACATAGTTAAATCTCCAGATCACAGGTTCCATTAAGAGAACTGTAACAGAATGCTACCCATAAACACAAAACAATGCAAAATGCAGTTTTTCATATAGCTTGTTATTCAGCTACAGTTTAATGTGAATAATTTAAGGGAATGAACATCATTTCTAAAAATAAGAATGCTGTGAATAGCTGCCAATTATGAATTATTTCATGTCCTCTATAAGCCGACTAAAGGATGCCAATAGGATGGTGAGGGAAGCAAAAGCAAATGTAACCACCCAGTCCCCTGGGGTTACTAGAATCCTATCAGTATTATTGTTAGGAAGGTAGCAGGCAGCTGGTAGGGAGCTCATTAGGGGCTCCTTACATAATTACATCATTGTTTACTCAGCTAGCCTGAGGGAAGAATGATTAGGTCAGTTGGACCTCTCGCAGCAGCATAAGCCACACTGTGTGGACAGCTGTTCTGGGGAGTTTAGAATTCTCAATTGTCAGTCAGAGTTCTGTGTAGTGAGTTGTTGAGTGAGGAAGTGAGAGTGGCAGAAGGATTGCCACTGGACCCTGAGGAGAGGGCCCAGGATTTCTCACCATAGTGGAGTGACATTTGCAGATTCCAGTGAAGTGGTGGAGACCAGTGCTACAGCAGAATTTCCTTATTTCTACTCCCAGTGAAGTGGAGGGAGCTGCTTGTTCTCAGAGGACTCAAGGGGCAATCCCCTGAATGTTCTGCAATGTTTTCAGCTGCCTTGGATAGGACCTAAAAGAGACTTTTATTGGCTACCCAGGAGAGTGCTTTTCTTTTCCTTTTGTTGTTCCATGCCATGTGGACGGGACTACCTCTGTGAGTACTGTTCTAGGAGACCAGATCTCCAAATTCTTTAGGGGATTCGATAGTCTGGGGTGCGTGTGCTCATACATAAGGCTGGATCACACCTGTCAGTGCCCTTTGTTTCACCCAAGTGAGTGAATTGCTGTTAAACTGTTCACCCAAGTGAGTGCAGTTTTGTTCTTTGGTCACCCCAGTGAGTGATGAGTTAAAGTGTGGGACCTCTAGCATTTCAGTGGGGAATGGGGGGTTTCAATGGTGTAACCCTGAAAAATGGCGGAGACTGTCAGTTGGGATCAGGGGTGGGAGGAACGCCATCTAAGGGTTTACAAGTCAGGGCTTCCTGGTTCGTAAAGGGCACCAGTTTTACCTGAGCAAGGGCCAAGCTGCAGGTTAAGGTGTGTGGCTGAGTTTCTCTTACATGCACCTATGTTCAAGAAGAGTTCTGAGTGTGTGGCTTAGATTCACTAAATAACACTCATGGGAGGAAAATGTTCATGTGCGTGGTCAGGTGTCCACTAATGCACCTTTTGAGAATTTGGGAAGAAGATTGCTCTGTTGTTATTCACGAACTGTACTGCATGCAAGGAGAGCTCATGAAATGTACCTGTCCAGCCTAGACTGACCCTTGGAGGTCCACTTCTGCTTTAACTTTCCATCTATTGAATAAATCCATACTGCACAATCCCAGACACTGTTATGAAAATTCCAATTATTGCTTTTGGTTGTGTGGATTTACTGGGGCCCCCCTCAGCAGGTTAGATTTAGCATATGCCTAGCAGCATCCACCCAAGACCTGGGTTGTGTTGTTTACACAAGGTTCATGTTGTTTTGTTTCTGTACCCCCACCCCTCTCTTCCTCTAGAAAATGAGGCAGGTATACAGCCTAACACCAAGGGTGGTCCCTACCTTTCTGTAAAGTAAAATGGTATGCCAGTATATGGGCACCAGGGTTTCCAGACTTTAATGGGGGTGTGCTCACTAGTCAAAAAGTTGCCTGGGGGTTACATAAACACTGAATTTAAAATTAGAGGGAGTGAATGACTCATTTTTTTGCTATAACAGGGAAAAGCATAAAACTAAAGAAAGAACTGTCAGGCTTAAGGGGAAGGGAGTAGTGGGAGGAAAACAACAATGGTAAGGCAGACATAGTGAATAATTATTTATTTTCAGTCTTTGCAGTGGAAAAGAATGTATAATTCCCAGAGTGTGGGATAAGACCCAGGATAGATGGGGTTAGAGTAATAACACAGAAGCAAGTGCAGAGGAAAGGGTATTGAAGGGTCTAGAGACACTAAAGACAGACAAATCTCCTGATCATGAAGGCCTGTACCTGAGGGCGTTGAAGGCAGTGGGACAAGTACTGTTGGTGCTGCTGATGGACCTCTTCAATTGTTTGATAGAAACAGGTTTGATGACAGAGGGCTGGAGGGAGGCTGATGTGGTGCCCCTACACAAGAGTGATAGTAGGGATGACCCAGAAAATGACAACCTGGTCAACTTGACTTCATTTGTGGGTAAAATGTTGGAAGCCATTATTAAGGACATATTGGTGGAACTCCTGGAGACTAATTGGTTACAGAACAGAATAAAGCACAGGTTCTTGGGGAAAAATCTTGTTAGCTGAATTTGATAGAATTTTTCAATTAGTTGACAAAGGCTGTTGATAAGAATCAGGCTGTAAATGTATGTGAACTTTATCATGACAGTGAACTCTGTGTTGTACAGTATATAGACTTCAGCAAAGCAGTAAACTCTGTTTTATATAAAAGACTTGTTAATGAACTGGCAGGTCTTGGTGTAGGGAAGAAACTTGTAAAATGGATTTGTAATTGGCTGGGGGAGAACACAGGGAGTGGTTCTTGGTGACTTTCAATGACATCATCACCAATGTAGCAGCAGTCTAGAGGAGCTCTGTGTAGCTACCCACTCAAATCCAAATAAATCTTGTAAAGCCAAGCACCGCATAAGGAAAATATCTACTTTGCTTCTCCTAACACTACCTCCCCAGCAGCACACCATAATGGACCCCCATGTCTCCCCTCCCTAAGCCCAAGGCTGTAAGTTTACCCCCCCAGACCTGCCTCCCATCCCTGTGCCACCCCCCCTCTTGTTCACTATTCTTCCACCTAAACTTGTGGCCCACCAACTCCCCCTGCACATCCTGTTCTCCCTCCCCTGCCTAACCCACTGCTGCCAGACAAGTCCTCTTGCTTAAGGCTGCTCCTCCCTCCCCACCCTAACCCTGACCCCACCTCTCCTGAAGAAGGTATTTTCCTGAATTCTACTCTGCTGTAACACCCACCAACACCTGCTTATGCCCAGCGATCTGGTGGAAGCCTCCCTTACCCAGTCTCCTCCTTCCTCTGTCTCTCGTAGAAGGTTATCACTGTGCTCCGGTGCATACTTAGATTATTTCCTGTATTGCAATGTAATTTGATCTGTTGTCTATATTTGACTCTTGTTTGTATTCTTGTGATGTATTGATGTGGAACCTTTGTAAAAGAGCTCATGCTCAAAGGTTGTTTCCGAATCCAAATCCCTTCTCCTTTCATGTCTGGAAAACAATCAGTGCACAGAATTGGTGCAGGCGGTCCAGTCAGTAAAATGAGTGTTACGTTCATGCTATAACAGCATGGTCTCTTCAGTGACTGGTACTCCCCAGACAAAGCTGTGGATTTGGATCCAGAGGAGGAGTCCTGTATAATCACATCCAAAACGTTGGTAGTGGAGCTGCGGAATGTTGGCTCCAAATTAACGAAAATGGAGGAGGTGATCACTACATCTCAGCAGGACATCTAACAGCTCCAGGTAAAAACCATCAAGCTGGAGAGGGGCCTCAGGTCCACACCTATGTAAGTAGATACACACAACATGGCCCTGATTTATTTTTATCACAGGGACTGTGAAGTCACCCAAAAATTGGAAGAACCTGCGTCCAGATCTCAGCACAATAACCTCTATATATACAGTCTGCCAGAGGATACTGAGCAAGGAGATATGGAGGATTTCCTCTTTTCATTTCTAAAGAAATGCTTGACCTCCCAGCCGATTTAGTCCTGTGAATAGAATGATCTCACCGGGCTCCTGCCCCAAGCCCAGGGACAAATGCAGTAAACCCAGATCTGTGGTTCTTTGGTGTATTAGTTATGCCACTAAGACGTGTATCCTCAGAACAGCAGGGGACAAAAAAGGTTGTCAATCATGATTTTACCCAGGGGGCAATGGACAAATGAAGGAAAATCCTGCCGGCAATTAAAGCACTCAGAGGGAGAAACGTCAAAGCCCATCTTCTGGCCCAAGCACAGCTCCACAGTTTTACTGATCCAAGCCCAACATATTTCAAAACTCGGGGAAGGCTGGAGAGCTGCTTACACAGTTGGGAGTTCTGATGCCTGCACTGGATACTCCTGAACTAGCTGGTGCCATTTCCTAGCTCCAACAGCATGAACGGTCGGTGATTCCTTCAAACAGTGGTGGGAAGAGAAAATCCCAAGGCAAACTGAATGAAGCATACAGTAGCTCTGAATTTTCAGGACTCACCGACCAGACACAGTGTTGACCCCATCTACCTCTACACCAATGGGCTAAAAGGATGGTCAGCTGTATGTCAGGAAGGTAATGAGTAATGAGGATCTATACTTTGTCTGCACTACTGACTCTTGGGTGATGCCTGAACTCCGTTTTTCCTTCTGGGGTTTTAGGGTTTTTGGGTTAATTCCAGATTGAACTCTTATTTTAATGCAACTCTGAACACTGTTGTTTGGTTTGGGAGGCAATATTTTTCCTGGTGGCACACCACTCCCGGCATCTTGGGGGTGAAATTCAGGTGCTGCAAATTAATGTTGTCACAGTAAAATTATGGTTGTTGCACTTTAACATATGTTTAATGTATAGTGTTGCCCCTTCACAGAGTGCTCAGATTTACTATTATGGCTGTTGCACAGATGTATATCATGTTTTGGGCTGAGGGGAGGAAGGTACAAGCAGGTTCTGGGGAGTTGGGGGGGGCAGCCTTCATAAAACCTAGTTCTAAGAATGTGGTGGGTAGTGTCAGCTGGTGAATGGTATTGGCCGTTTGTGGGCAAGGAGCCACCACAAGGAGAGTTCCAGGGAAAACTCCCATGGAGCTCTTCAGGTGCTGAAACACACAGGGTTAAGCACAACGGTCACCGAGTTTGTAAATCCACCATGAGCAGGGCTACCAAGCTAACAACTGACCCTGGTAGCGGAGACAGTAAAACTGAAATATATGGGAGGGGCTGGTGGGCAAAGACTTGAAGTTTGGTGTCTGGCCCATCTCTCCTTCTGGTCAATCTGTAAATGAATGTGGTGGGCAACGATTCAGCATAGCAGAAGGCTGCACAGAATCCACTACAAGGTGATCTTTATGGGCAGTTGCACACTGCCAGACTCCATGATTTTAGGTTTAGTAACATAATAAACCCTATGTGTGAGGGACTGAAGGGGAGAGCTCATGGTGGGCCCTGTCATGCGTGGGCCATGTGCTCTATAATAGATATTCATGTGAGTCCAGTGTACAAATACAACAAGATTATACAGATTTGGTTGTGGGGGGTCTTCAGTCTCTTTTGATAAACCTGCAGAAAGGGCAGTACCATTTCTAATTTGGAATGAGTGGGTGGGGTGAGAATTGTTAAGTAGACCTAGATATGTGGGCCGATGATTTATGATCAAACTGGCTACAATGGGTAGAGTGGGTGAGCCATGTTCTTACAGTGCCTGCAAGGGGCACTGAAGGGTTCACGCCTATGTCTTTAATACAACATCTATCAGTACTGCCTAAGCCTCTACATCTAGACATCACTTTTCTTTTATAACTGCATTATTTCTTACTCCCCCACAGCTCGGTCTGCCTGTCATCTGGCCGCCATCCACTAGCCCCATTCAACTAATCAGCTCACTCGCATCTGGCTAGCACACAGTACCTGCAGAGGGGTCCCCACTCCCCCTGCCAGGCCCGGATCTAATACTGGAGCTTAATTCCAGATAAATCTCCTGGGTGATGTGAGACACGGCCATCAAGCCGCCATGACTGACTGCCAATTTTCCACCAAGCTTCTTCACCTGCAGCATGGACATGAAGTGACGTCCAGACAACATGCCGATGTCTGCTGTGCTTCCCCCAAAGTACACAGCACCTGCAATTCCCCCCACTTCCATCGGGGGTCCTCAATGAGTGATGTGTGCCCCAATCCCACCCCAGGGAGAGGAGAGCAGTCCATCGGATGCTCAATGCTCTCCCTCCCCAGCTGACCCCCGATGGCCCAGGCGCATTCCTGAACCCTGGTTGCCGGCATAGCACAAGGTGTGGTGTCCAGCACCTCAACCCTCAGTGCCACTGGGCTGGCTTTGACGTCACTTTTTTTTATATTATTCTGGTGGTTTTTCAAATGTGTGTTTATGGTTCTGTCATGTTCTTTAATCTTACAACTAAAGTGGGTTACCACAAGCTCGGTGGAGGTCAGGGGTGGGTAAATGGTACAGAAGGATTTTTATGTAGTGGGGATAGTGTGAATTGAACATTGTCTCCTATAATGTGGAGGAGTTGCGCTACTTATTTGGAGGATCCCTCTCCGAGTGGATAGGGTAGAAGAGGACATAAATGGTCAGTACCTTTACATTGAGGGCTATTATGGGGCTACACCTTTTGCCTTATTAAAGGTATATTCCTCCTGTTCAGTTTGGGAGAGGATGGCTTTCAATGAAAGAGTCCTACTGAAGCTCCCCTCCCCATGATGGGAAATTTTTTTTGGGGGGGTGATATCAATGTTGTCATAAATAGCACATTGAAGAGAAGGGCATGGGGTGTATGAACTCAAGGGCTAGACAGAAGTACCACAGTGCTTAGACAAAACCTTCAAGGAACTTGTATTAGAGGGGCTCTACGATGCTGGTAAGACAACACTTTTGTCAACTGACATCACAGCGACAGGATTTATGTCAACCTCAAATTGTGGTCAACATAAATCCCAATTGTCTCCTGGTCCATTTTTTTATTGGGGGCTTAGCCCCTGAACCCCCCATGAAGGGGGCTCTGCCCCCACACTCCCCCTAATATTGATTCTCAACTCCGAGTAGGAGTTGATTCAGGGATGGGGGTGCAGGACTGGGAGACAGTGTGGCCCTGTGTCAGGTACACCAACACAGTGACCTGTCAGCAAACTGTCGATTTTGTCAACAGAGATGTAGGTCGCTGTGTTGGTGTCACTAATCATGGCTAGAGGCTAGATGGAAGATGTACCATCCCCAAGGAAAGGATTTCACATTTTTTTCTGCATCCTAAAATTCATACAAGAGAATCGGATTGTTCTTTATGCCCATTGAATGGTTGTATAAAATCCAAACTGTCACAATTGTTGGCATCACTCTGTTGGACCATGCCCTAGTTCTGTTGTGATTCACTGTTGACCTGGTCAGTAAGAACTCTGGCTGGTGCCTAAATAATTCCCTGTTGAATAACCAGGAATTTGTAACTCTATTGAAGTTGAAAATAGGGGAATATCTACTTCATAATTGGGAAGAGGATATATCTGTGGGAGATAGGTGGGATGGGCTTAAGGCTTCTCTCGTGATTGATGTTATTCAATATACCTCTCAGAAAATAAAGGAAGGCATGTTCAAGAGAGAATGGCGTTAGAGCAAGAATTATTTGATATAGAGGCTACCCATAAAATTACAGTGGCTATACCTTACTTCAATAGATCCAAGAGTTGAAAAGAAAATTGCAAGTATATATTGAACAAAAACATTAGGGTCAATTGAGATTTGCTAGGTGGAAGTTTTATGAAGTGTGGAACAGAGCAAGTCAGCTGCTGGCATGGTAAATTCAAGAACAGCAAGCTAACTGAGCAGTGCTAAAAATTCAGGAAAAGGATAGGACACAGGCTCCAGGTCTTGTGCCCGGTAAAAATTGCAAACACATTTGCCTCATACTACCACTCTCTATATGCTCAAGAAAGACAACCTAATCATTGGGAATAGATAGAAACCTATTTTGGCAAGTTGAGGATTCCTAAATTGTCTCAGCAGGAGACAGAGGATTTAGAAAAGAAAAACAATCACTGGGGAGGACTTAGAAGAAGTAAACTGGGAGCAGAAATATGGGAAGTCACTAGGGGTGGATGGCTTTACTGCTGAATTATATAAATCTTTGAAGGAGGACCTGTCTAGCCTGAATCTACAACCCCTTGTCTCAGTCACCATGCACAACTGAACAGGATAAAAGGAGTCTCATAAAACACACTGTCACTATGAATAACCTAACACAGGCAGTAATGGTCACATTCCTTTCACTCATCACCTTCCAATCATCCCTTCCGTCTCACCTCACCGTAGGTGACATGGGTTATAGTTTAACTCTTAATGAAACATACTCTACCCCAGCAGTAGCAACCAAGTGCCTATGCAACGGAACCCCTCCCCCATGACAGCACTAGTTAAAATGGACATTCTGTTAAACTCCAGCAAAGGCAAACATAGTCCCTGCCCCCCCGTGCCTTCAGTACTAAGTTTACCTAATCTAAAACACCTCAAATGCCACCTGAAAAGGTAAACTCTGAAACACATAAACATTGATGCAAAAAAGGCAACCTTACTTCTACTACTCCTTTTGGGTAATGTTCATCCCAATCCTGGTCCCCTAACACTGATTTGAAACTGTGTCACAAGAATGGATGCTTGAAGATTACATCCCTAAATATCGGCAGTCTCCTGCCAAAATGTGTCCAGTTCCAAGCCTGGGCTTATCAACAGAGGCCTGTCATCATCTGCCTTACCGAAACCTGGCTTACTCCCAAAATTAAAGATAATGCTGTAACGTTAGCAGGGTACTCTATATTCAGGATTGACAGGACAACTAAAAGGGGAGGGGGTGCCTTATATATATATATATATATATATATATATATATATATATATACAGGACTTAATACAGGGGTGTGAGTTCCCCATCAGTCGTAACTATTGTGACCATGAGCTCCATGCAAAAAAAATCCTACTTCGGGCACAAAACAAACTCCTCATAATTGCCACTGTCTATCTACCACTGAGCAGGGCTAAAGTGGGCCTGGAAAATATTTTTGACTCTATCAGGCAGATTAAAAGAAACAATGAGCTCATTGTGACTGGTGATTTCAACATAAACTGGATCAGCAATGACTCTAATACTCAGAAGGATCTAGTTGTGGGAGTTTACCTTACTCAAATGGTTGGTGAACCCTTTCATTTTAACTATAAAAATGGGACCAGCACCCTTGTAGACTGGATCCTGGCTAGCAGCCCATCCAGATTAACAGGAGTTACAGTACTCTCGACTCCTTAAATGACCACTCATCAATCATATGCTGCTGGAGTAATAAGCCAGAGCAAGCAGCACCCACAGTGATTGAAAGCAGGGTTTTCAAATGGGGCCTACTTAAATCCCTAAAAGTGTCACTTGCTGTAATAGACTGGTCACTTCTGGACATCATTCAGGATATAGACCAGGCCTTACAATACTTCATTGAGAAATTCACTTTCATCTGTGACATTTATGCACCCATTTGTAAAATGAAAACCCGTGGTACACTCAATGGATGGATCTCATGGGGTCTGCAGGAGTAAAAGAGGGAAAGGGACAATCTTTGGCACAAAGCCAAGGCCACTGGCACTGCCCAGGATTATCAGGAATATCAGGCTGCAAGAAAGAAATGTACCTATGATATAAGACTGGCCAAGCTAAATATCATAGAGAACAACTAGAGAAAACCTGGGGAAATAGTAGGAAGTTCTTGGAGAAATATAAAAAACCTACAGTCACTGCCAAAGACATGGCCAGATATTTCCTGAAATTTCTGTGATATTTCTAGAGAAATCTCCTGCTTTCTGCAGTTCCACGGTAGGACTAGCAGAGAGAAAGTCTTTAGAAATTTAATGAAATATCTGGAAATATCTGACCATGTCTTTGGCTACTACTGCATTAGGGAAAGAAGAAAAGAAACAACATTCTCTGCTCAACAACAAAGGTAACATCACCCAGGACCCACTCCTGATCATGGACTCCTTCAACACAGCATTCATAGAACTTATTGTCTTATCTGATCACGCAACGGCTTGGGTGTCATTGGCACTGGACACCAATTTTCAGAGGGATTCGTCTTGGAGGCTGAACACCCATCTTCTTAAGGATAACTATGTAATGTCCAGGATTCCTGTCCTCATCCAAACTTTTGTAGACAACAATCGCAACTCGGTCCAGAGAGCAGACCATGAATGGTGTGCTCTGAAGTGCTTTCTTAGAGGGGAAATCATATGGCTTGCCTCTACACGTAAGAGTCGAAGGGAAGCTGAGGCTCTCTCTTTACTAGCCCAGATCCGAACCCTAGAGCAGTCCCACTCCTCATCCTCTTCTCTCCTGACTCCCTGCAGTCCGTTCTCTCTTTGCAGAATAAATATTCTTCCCTTCTGCAGGAAAAAGTGGAATTTTCTATACTAAGAACAAAGGCAAGGTATATAGAGCATGGGAAAAAGGCAGGCCATTTATTGGCACTGCGCCTTGGGAAATTAGAAACCTCCAGGAGTATACCTCCAATCTGCACCCCTGAGGGGCTCTACATGTTAAAACCCACCCCAGGGAGGTGGTCACTGTTTCTGAGCACTTTTATTCTTCTCTTTATGGCTGAGCCACATCTCTTCTGATGAAAGAGGATATGATAACATATATAAACTCTGCAATGTTACCCTCTCTGCCAGTTCCTCACCAAGCTTTCTTATCTACTCAACTTTCCCAACAAGAAGTGGAGTCCGCTATCAACTCCTTAGTACTGGACAGTCAAGGCTCCAGGCCCTGATGTGTCCCCATCAAACATTTATAAATGTTTTGCTAAAGACCTGGCCCCCATTCTTTTCCAGCTATATCACTACATGCTATCTGGCGAAGTTCTGGACCCCACTCTATTAGAAGCCACCATTATTCTCCCCCTCAAACCAGATAAACCCCCCTCCTGCCCAGCCAGTTACTGGCCCATGTCACTATTAAACTGTGACATTAAAATTCTCGCAAAAATTCTGGCCACTAGAATTGAAAAGGTCTGGTCCTGTCTTCTTAGCCTGGAGCAGGTGGGTTTCATTTCTGGCAGATCTTCACTTGATCATGTACGTAAAATCTCCCATATCTTTCAGGCAGCAGAATCCTCCTCCCTGTCAATGGCACTAATCTCTCTTGATGCAGAGAAAGCCTTTGACAGAGTGGACTGGGATTTTCTGTGGGCAACCCTGCATAAAATGGGATTCCCTTCAGAATTTTTTTATTGGATCCAGACACTGTACACCCTCCCATCTGCTAGAATTCATTGTAATGGAGTTTACTCTTCTCTCTCTCTCTCTCTCTCTTCCTCTTTCATATTGGTACAAACCAAGGATATCCACTGTCCCCTTTCCTATTTAATCTTTATTTAGAACCATTAATCAGGCATTTAAAAACCTCTCCCAATGTCACTGGAGTTCCTATTGGTAACATCGCACTGCAGATTTTGGTTTATGCCGATGATATTCTCTTACGCCTGTCAAATCCCGTCTCGTCTTTAACAGAAGGTTTGATAATAATTGATACCTTCTGTAAGTATTCAAATTACAAGCTGAATTTAAATAAGACCAAAATATAACCCCTTAATCAACTCACCTATAACCACTTTTTCACTCAATTCAGAAAGAAATGGTCCCCTAGAGGCATTAAATACCTGGGTATCTTTATCAACTCAGACCCTTCCCTTACATGCAAGCTTAACTTTGTTGATCTATGGAGTTCTATCCAACAGGATCTCTCTCTCATTGGAGAACTCTTCCGCTTTCACTATGGGGCAAGATTAACATCATTAAAATGAATGTCCTTCCCAGGCTCTTTTATTCCATTAATATGCTTAATATTTGGCTACCCCTATCCTTTTTTAAATGAATCCATGCTGACATTACTTCCTTTATTTGGTTAGATAAAGCTGTTAGGAGATCCTATCTAAAACTGAGTATGCCTAAAGAATCTGGGGGACTCCGTCTACCTAACTTTTTACTCCACTACTTGGCAAGTCATCTTTATAAATGTGGGAAATGGCTGTCTATACCCAAGCTCCAACATCAGTTAGATTATATCCCCATCTGGCTACAGATTGAAGTCGACCTACTATCCACCCAAAAGCTGAATCCCTCTGGGATTCTCTTCTCCCTTGTGAAACTCCTGTCAAAACCCTTGAGCCTGTCCCCAATCAGTATCTCACTTAAAGTTTTGTCGCAACTATGTGGATACTTTAAAATGTCTCCTACCACAAACGTCTCTCAGCCTGTCCTCTCCAATTTAAATATCAAAATAGGGGGGAAACGCCATTCCCACGGCCTGGCTCCTGAAATCTCAAGAACTTAAAGTATCAGACTTCTACTGTCAGTCTTCTATTTTAACCACTCAGGAAATACAAACTAAACTTGGGCTGACATCGGCATCTATTTTCAAGATATACCAACTTCGGCATTTGCTGATCAATTTGTTTAGGCATCAACCACAACCCCCTATTTTTGGAGATTTCCTGCAGCAGATCTGTGGCCCAGCTTGCAGGCCTCATGGAGTCTGCATTGTATAAGCATTTACTCATTAGTCCCCAACCTCCCCCCATCAGAAGTTTCCAAGGTATGGAATACTCTCTTACCTGATCTGGAACTTAACTGGGCTCAACTCTGGAAGGACCTGTATATTTATATCTCACAGGACAGGTACAGGCTAACTCAATACCCGATCCTAAATAATATGTATTATACCCCGCCTAAATTAACCTAAATGGGGTGCTTCCCTTCAGCTTTATGCTCTAGATGTGGTAAAGAAGAGTGCCCCCTCTTACATATCTCCTGGTCCCTCGAGGAGGTATCTCCCCTGTGGACACAAATAGAACAAAAACTGGATCTGCTTCTAGGCCTTCAGACCCTATTCCCTCCGGCTATCTACATCATCTGGGATTTCTCTCAGATTCAAGTAAAAGAAAGAAGGTACCACATGGCTCTCATCTCACTGGCAGTTAAAAAGTTTGTGCTTAGACACTGGACAGATCAGGCATCTATTACTTACTCAGAATGGTTGCATGAAATATATTTTGCCCTTAGAGCAGAGCAGTTAATCGCTAGTGTTCACCATAGTAAATCCTCATTTACCAAAAATTGGGGGAAACTGTGCACTCTTTAACTGTCCTGATTTTTCTTTGTTGACAACCCCAGGTACCTCTATGATTATCTTAATGGACAGTATTCAGGTTGAATCTTGTTTATTTTTCATGGCTACACATACCTTTTTAACACTACACCTCGCTCGGGGCGGGTGGCAGGAGTAGGGTTGGGGGGGTAGTGGGAACTGGGGATGTATTTTATCCAGCTCAACATATTGATATACATGGTCAATGCTTTGTTGTTTATTGTGTGAATGGTTGTAAAATCAATAAAACTTCTTTGATGAAAAAAAACACAGCATTCACAGAACTGAGCTCTTTGCTCCCCCTGGACTACCTCTCAGCACCCAATTACACACTGGGGGCCTCCATCAGAGACAACAACCATCCACTGTTTTACTTCAAGAGTGTATCTCAGTTCAGGAGGTCATGAAATATGTAAAGAGGGTACTAGAGAAAACCAGGCAGGGAAGTGATAAATTAGATATGAAAATATTGGCCTTAATCTTGGACGAGGTACTAGTACCCATCACAAAACTTTTCAATAAATCCCTCACCCTGGCCAAATTCTCCAAACTCTGGAAGCAGGCACTTGTCACCTCAGTTTAAAAAAGTGGAGATCAGTCCAGTACAGCAAACTACTGGCCAATCTCCATTCTCTCTCCCTCTCTAATGCCTTGGAGAGGATAATCTCAGACCAGCTCACAGACTATCTGCAGAAGTGTATCATTCAATGGCTGCAGCAGCATGGCTTTCAAAAAAAACACAGTACTTCAACCACCTTAGTTGAAATCTCTGATTATGTCCACCAGGCTCTAGAAAGAGGCAGGATTGTGGGGTCAATTTTTATTGACCTCACCAAAGTCATTGATGCAGTCAACCACCCCCTACTGCTATAGCAATTATTGCAGTTAGGCCTATCCTCTACCTCAGTTGCATGGTTCAAGGACTACCACTCCTGCAGATCACAATCTGTAAAAATTATGACGGCAATGTCAGCAACAAGAGAGGTCTCACTGGGAGTCCCCCAAGGGTCTATTCTTGGACCCCTTCTGTTCAGCCTTTTCCTAAATGACCTACTGAAAGCCTTCCCCACTAAAATCATTCTATTTGCAGATGATAGGTGTCACTGTTATGTTCCTGGGGGGGTAGGTGGTGCTGAGAGGGATGACTGAGTGAGGGGGATGTCTATAATTTAAAAGAAAACAAGAATCAGTGGTCACGGCACACTCCACCATATTCAAGATGGCCACCACAGGCTACTGTGCATGCACTAGTAGTCGTGCATGCACAAATGCCTACATTACGACTCCCAACTAGAATAACAGTGCAGGGCTTCAAACAGGCATGGGATAGGCATAAGGGAGCAATACAAATGACTATGAATAGATAGACCACTGACAGAGCAAAGGCTGATGGCACATTTATAAGGTAGAAAAACAAATGGGCAGACTGGATGGGCCTTGCGGTCCTTATCTGCCATCAACTTCTATGTTTCTATGTTTCTATGTAACTCACTAAAGATCTTCAGTCCACCTTCAAACAGATTGAGGATTAGTTCAGTTAGCAGAAACTTATGCTTAACTATAAAAAAAAACAAGACCATGCTCTTTGCCAACCACCAAAACAGAAAAATGATCCCTCAACTTACCATCATGAACAATAGGGTGGAGTCCCTAGAATAATTCCACATGTTTAAATACCTGGGGATCTTAATTGATGACCATGTGATTAAATCAGTCAGCACCAGACTAGGGGCCCTGTATAGGCGCAGAAATTATCTTACACCAACAGTGTTGGAGACTATTAGACACGCAGGCACCAATGAAGTCATATTTGACCCGTATGTAAGGTCCAACAGAAGAAAAGCTTAAAGGTAATTGCCTAGTGTCAACTTTGCACATGTTTTGCACTACCAGTAACAGATCTGGTCCTGCAAACAGGACAAAGATAAAGCAATTTGGGTGCATTTTACCCCACATATTTAAATTAGCACTATGATATGAATAACAGGGTATTGATAGTATGGGTATAGCTATAAGAAAATATAAAAAGAAAAAAAAAGAATTCTTGTTATATTTGGAGTTCTAGTCAGCACTAGATAAATGTAATACACCTGTGTAAACTAATTTAAATTGTTAACCTATCAAGCATGGAACCAATTAATTCTAAGCAATTACTTGTGCTTTCTCTATTAATCTGTAGTGGTACCAGGGTCCAAATTAACTTGCAACCTGATATTTTTACAAATGTAAGTTATGGTTCTTCTGTTGCATAAAATGAAGAAAATGATTGTTTTCTAAAAATTCTACAGCACCAGTGCCAGAAATGGGGTACGTTTATCTTACACTGGATAATTTGTGTTTATAATGAAGTACAATGCAAATGTATTTGTTTTGTAAAATTGGTCAATTACTTAGTGGCCACAGCACATTTGCCCTCAACATTTAACTCAGTTATACAAATGTTTTAATTACAAATCTGTGAGCATATTTTAGAAAGTAAGATATCAAAATAAAGCCTCTATACCTTCCACCATGACTGGGCAAAGTTCAAGCGGGGAGAGGATCTTACTAATAAACTTGGACATGTGTAACCCTATAGATTTAGAAACAGTAAGAGAGTAGCAGATAAATTTTGAGTATCAGATACATTTTGAGACTATGCTTAAACAGGGAATGCTAAGCAATGCAGTATATCTTAAACATGTAGTATATCTTAAACAGAGTCTTTAAGTAGATCATTACAATACCTTAGTTAACAAATGTCATGGCTAATGATATGCTTACAAAAAAAAATGAATGATGAAATTTGTGTTGGATGTGGTGCCTTTGTTCTCTGTTACCTTTAGAGATATTGAGACAGGTAGACTTTCTGCTTGTCTGGGTTGAACCAACTATTTCATGTTGTACTAAGCTACAAAATGTTGTATGTGATTTTGCATTGAAAAGTCACTTTACTTGTGGCATGTCTGATAAAGCTAAAATTGCCACTTGCAAACTGAACTCTGGACTAATATGTGCAAGTGTGTACTGCTCCTACGGAAAATGGACATTGCTTTGTCATGTGATTTCCAAGCTTTTGCTTCACCTGATGCCACTACTACACAGGCTGAGTTGTCCTACCTGGAAGACACCTGCACAGCATTGCCACCAAGAATACACAAGATACCTACACTTACATTGGAGATATGAACTTTTCTGGGCTGAAAGGCTGAAGAACTGCTCCCTTTAGAAATGGACAATGATGTCATTGCCAAGAACATTTGTGCTTTGCCCACCTTGGAATGGTGGCGGCCTTTTCTGTGGACTTTTGTTCAGCATCCTATTGCATCTATTTCTGTGTCTAAAATTCATTTTGTTATATGTATCAAAAAGTTTGAAAGACAAAGAACTCTGTGCGCAAATACTAAGGCAAGGGTTACCCCAAAGGGCATTTGGCTGGGAAGCCAAGTTTCAAGAAAATACAAAATCACACATGCCCACACAATGCAAAGCATCTTGCGCTGCATATGCAAATCACCACAGAATGTTATGCTAGTTCAACTTTAAGCAGAATTGTATGGTGCCGAAAGGCCTCTCACACAGTTTGCAAAGGGTGCTAACAGATGACATAGACACGTGTTTCATCCTACCAGGACTCATCAGTATGCCTCATCTGTTTGACACCCCAGTGGAATGAACCAGCTCCCCTAAGACAGGCTGTCTTGAGTCTACTTTGTCTCAATATCCAGATTCAGGCACAAATGTATTGTATGACATGTCTTGCTTAGTGTGAAACACCTGAAGTAAAATATCATCACCGTATATGTTAGAGGTCATAAGGTCATGAGCATATCATTAGTTAGACTACATGAGCACAGCATGCCTAATGCTGTGACAGATAGGATTGACTAATTAGATTCCATGAGCACAGTACACCCATGCCAGGTGTACTGTGACAGCTACAGTATTAGCTGAATTCTATTAGCACAGCATGTGACATAAGTGCTGTGACAGCCAGGGCTTGTTAAGATGAGCATATTAGTAGCCCAAATATATTTTCTATATACACAAAACTTATTAATACTTATTAGACTTTACACAGATGTAGTATGCATTGCAGACTAGGTACATTTTAGAATACATCATTATAGAATTAATACAGCCAGCCAGAAATAAGGGAAAATATCTTGTAATTAAAGGGTCTTGATGTCATAGTGGAGAAATATGCTGGGAAGTAAGGCATCTGTTTATGCTTTGCTCAGACTGTACCATGCAGTTCCACTGATTAGACTGACATGTTTAGAGATAGTCAAGGTGTTTTGTCTCTCTCTCTCTCTCTCTCTCTCTCTCTCTCTCTCTCTCTCTATCTCTGTGTAAAACATATTATTCTGTACCAGAGAGAGAAGGGAACTGTTAGGCACTATTAGACACCCAGGCACCTATGAACTCATATCTGACCCTCATGAAAAATATGCATCTCTGAATTATGCAGACTCTGCAGAGCTTAGGGGATAGCCTGTCTGTTCAAACCCATATAAAAAGTGGCTAGTTATTATCAAGGTTGTTCACACAGTCCGATAGCCAGCTATGGCATGTCAGCCTTCCCTCTGTGCTTGACCCTGCTATTGATGTGAGTATGAATTCATTATACTTGGTAGCAGTTTAGCTGAAGATAGGCAGGGTACTTAACAATGCAAATGATGAAATGTATTGGTATTCTGTGTCTGATGAATGTCACTGATATGATGGTACAGGATTGAAAATGTCATACTGGATGTCTGTGTTTTTCTAACTGTAAACCCTGTGTAATAAATTAGATTTTGTTACACTTTTACAACCTTTGTAAGGCTTTCATTAGAAGTTCATCAGGAGTTTTAAAGAAATTGTAATATAATAAATTATCATTTCTAACAAGCAACACTATGACTCTCAGTGACCAGCTCTATACTATCAGTCATAGATTATGGTCATGTGGTGCACAGCGCAGCACTGGACGTAGCTCTTAAAAGAGTATCCACCACCCTCAGTAAAGCATGCTGACCATTCCTGGGGGTAGACAAGCTCACACACACTTGTGTTGAACAAGTCAATGGCTCAACCTGAATGCGAGGACTAAATTCCAGTACTGCCTACTATGTAAAAAAGCACAACTGGGTCTTTCCCCTCCATGTATCCTCCAAATCTTTAAATCAGCCCCTTCACAGCACTTTACCAGAGGCAATGCCCATGGCTCTCTCTATGTCCAATTTAGGAGAACATCACTAGGACAAAGATTGTTTGCCTATAGTGTCCCACTCTGGATGAATGAGTTCCCGACCTCTATAACTAACACCACGACTCTCCCAGCCTTCCAGAATAAGCTGAGGCAGCACCTAGCAAACAACAAAATCTGTGAGTGCTGCACAGGAAGTTAACTCCCCCTTTGGTGCCACCCTCTCCACACTCATCAGTATGTGCGAAGGCTTACCCTATGTGACTACTTAACCCTAGAAATATACTATCTCCAGCTATGCACCTACACTATACCACTGACAGTCCTCCTCCTAGCCCTCTGTCTTTACTACTGGCTAGGCCAGTCCTCCTAATCCTATTCTAGATAACCTCCACCATCTCCCTTCCCTGCTCCAACCCCACAGTACCCTCCCTTTTTCACCTTTAACTATTGCATAGTGTATGGTGTATGGTAGAACATCGCTCTATCCAGAATTCAGTAAGAGCCAAAATGTGGTTCTGCTTCAGTAATTATGTCCATACTGCAGCAGAACAACATTTCATTCTGCTTCAGTATGGACATCACACTGTGTTGTCTACAAGTGCTCCAGTCTCCTTGGCAACCAGACAAATTGCAATTCCCCAACTACTTCTCACACTAAACTGTGAAAGAAAAGAAAAGCGGTTTGTAAAACTTGTTCAGTTCAGTGACTGTCAGTAACTAGAAAGACTGCGTGTTGTGATCGCTTAAGAGTTCCGATCGCTGTGTTTTGTGCAAAAGTGTTCCTGTTTCCTCAGTAGTAAAGTGTTTACTTTGTGGTCTCTGGTTCTTTGAGTTCTTTCTGAATAACACTCTACCATACACTATAAAGAAAAGTGTCCTTACCGTTAACAACAATGCTAATCTTTATTCCTCGTGGTGACTATGATGACCTCTCGCACTGCGATCTCGAGTTCTACAGTCATCATGGCCACCACTCTGGTAAAGAATAGCCTTGTTGTTAATGGCAAGTCATACATTATCCTATATCTCCTCAGACACACACCACTCCTCTAATGTTCTTACTACCTCCTTTTCCTACACAACCTTCCCAGGTAACTCCAATTGTAGCAGTTTATGTGACAAAGCTGTTTCCCAGCTGCTCCTGAAGCACTAAGATGTCTCAGTCATTTACACAATTTCTCTGTGATTGTTGCATTGTAATCCTGAATTTCATAACAGTTTTTGGTAATTTGATCTGACTTGCTGCTTGTACTCTGAACTTTGTCTTAATGTTCTATACCTATGTCCAAGCTCTGGGTTTGGTGTGGAACCTTTGCAAATGAGCTTTTAGCTCAAAGCTACTTTCTGAATTCTAACTAACTAAATAAATAAAATAAAGTTATCTTGTGGAACCTGTAAAATGGAGTTTTTACTATGTCATGATTTGTGTACAGAATGCTAAACATGAGCTATTGTCCTATCAGAACCATATTTAGAGTTCTTTGTACAAATCATTACATAGTTAAAACTCCAGATCACTAGTTCTGTAAAGAGACATGTAACAGAATGCTGTCCATAAAAACAAAACAATGCAAAATACAGGTTTTCACATCAGTTTATTTAGCATCAGTTACTTGTGGCTCATTTAGGCATTTGGATATAATTTCTGTAGATGGGAACATTATAAACAGCTGACAATTAGAAATCATTCCCTGTCCTCTTTAAATTGTTTACATCTATCATGGCTAGATGGTTATAGCGAGAGTGTGTGTGTGTGTGGGGGCTGGTCCATTAGAATCAAACTGACTTCATTAAAGGGTGGAAGTTACATGATAATATCTGGCACCTCCTGAATAGTCTTTCCTCACAGCAACCCATAGTTCCAAATTATCATTTCAATGGATGCCAAAAAGGCTTTTGACTGGGTGGACTAGATTTTCCTCAAACACACACTCTCAGCTATGAATTTTGTACCAAAATTTCCTAGATGTATTGATACATTTTACAGAGATCCAGAAGTCAATGTGTGGGTGAATGGGACCATCTCTTCTCGCATCTCCCTGCAGAGAGACCACCCTCTCCCCTCCTCTATTTGCATTGAGCATTGAACCCTTGGCTGCAACAGTGAAGCAAAATCAAGAAATTAGGGGCATATGTGTGGGGGAGGCAGAACAAAAGTTGGCCCTTTATACAGACGATTCTATTTTTTGTAAAGGGACCCCAAGTCTACTACTCCTGCTCTTTGTCAAGAACTGGAATCTTTCAGGGTAATTTCTGGATATAAATTAAATTATGACAAGTCAGAAGCACTTTTACAACATCTAAGACCTCGCTGTAAATGAGCAATAGCTCAATTGCAGCAATCCTAATTCACAGAACTTGTATGAATAAAATATTTTACTACTACTACTGCTACTACTTTCAGTGTCAGGACACTGCCTAGTGGAATTTAACAATAACTTCCCTTTTAAATGGGCACATGATAATAGCATTCGCTATTTGGGAACTAAAATAACTTCTCAATTATCAAAACTCTATTAGTTAAGCTTCTATGCCAGTTGAGTGGAAATGGCCCCCACCAGCATCCATTTATGCCTTTTACCTGACATAGCAGGGGACTTAAATACTTGGACGTTACTCCTGCTCTCCCTGAATATCCATGAAGATATTGCCCAGACTACTTTTCTACTTCCAAGACCTACATATATGAATCCCTAAATCATTCTGGGTGAAACTTCATAAGCTCATTCTTAAATTTTTATGGCAGAGTCACAGAGTTTTGGTGGGAATGAACACACTGCCTTCCAAGAGAGCAGGGGAGTATTGGGCTCCTGAATTTTGAATGGTATTGCCTAGCTGTAGAGTCAGCCCAGTTAATAGCCATGGCTAAACAGCATATAGATACAGGGTGGTATATGTTAGAAAATAGAGAAACACTACCAGGACCTTTATATACCCTGATGTTTATGATTGGGCTAGCCCACGTGTAAAGCAAATTGGGAATCAATGGACAAGGACCTCAATAAAGGTTCTGCACAAATTGTGCCAGCTGACACAGACTCCAGAAGGGGTAGGTCCACTTACTATCAATAATTGGCAACCCTGATTTCCCACAGGGGGCTACTAATCCCAGCTTTTGAGATAGAATCAGGTGGGCCTTACTGCTTTTTTGCAGTTTTTCTCTGCTTGGTTTTGTGTATCCTTTGCAAATTTTAAACAGAAATTTAACTTACCTAACCTGGACCATTTCAAATTCATACAGGTGCAACAACATGTCTTGACAGAGGTCAGTAAGGCTTGGATCACTAGGGAGATGACAAAATTGGAAGACTGCCTATACTGGGTGATCCACCAGAAAGATAACCACTGGTCCATATCCATGATATACGAAGTCTCAAGGACAAAAGGGGGCCATAACCTCAATCGTTAGAATAAGCTGGGAGAAAGAATCTGGTCACCCCATTCCGGATACCAACTGGAATCAGATTTTAAAGCACGGGTGGAAGGTTACCTCTTCCCCAGCATGGACAGAGTACCATTGGAAGATTTTGGTCCACTATTCTATACCCCAACTTCAGTATAACAGCCCATTTTCACCCAGGAAATACAGATGGTGGCCATGTTGGGCTAGCCGCTGTGTCATTGCATTGTTTGAACCGTGATTGTGCTGTATTTGTTTGCTTGCTCATCTTTGTTTTGAGCTCTGCAGTATTTTAGCATCTTCCAGCACCTCATAACGTTGTATTTATTAACACTTACTTAATTTCATTTTCGTTCCATTTAATTGTCCCATTGTTTTAGCAGTCCTATCGTTAGTCTGACTTGGAGATCCCTTTAACCTGATTAGGACTACCTATAGAGCCTACAGAAAGTGTATAGCATCCCCCGGATTGTATCTATGACAGGGATTCCACTTTCAGGGGGAAATCTCTTTTTCTTCATGGAGATCGATTGATTTTGCAGTGGCCAGTGTTATCTTGGATTTAAAAACTCAAGACCTGAGGACAGGATTTTGATCTGGAGTGTTGGACCGAAGTGCCTGGGATTTTTGGAGTACCTGAGAGGAGAAGCTGGTTTTATTGATTCCTGTTGATCTTGGTGTGGTGAGATCTTTTGAAGCAGAGAGAGGAGGGTTTTTTTTTTGCCTCTTTGATATATTCTTGACTGCTTGCTACTTTGAAACCTAAACTAAGGAGTGTGTTTTGGCATGAGACTCTTGGGGTGAGCCGCCTGGGGTGGTTGCTGCCGTTGGCTGGGTTCAGGGCGGGTGGTGCCGGTTTCGGACCTGTTGAAGGATGGGCCCAAGTAACTGGTGTATCCTAGGTTCATTGGGAGGATCCACTGCTGAGTGAATTCTGTGTCAGGCGCCGTTGCTGTGGATTTGACTGGGGCAGTGGTCTCCTGGAGATGTGATTATCTCCCCTATGCTAAAAAGTGAAATTAACAGTGCTCCTGTTTTGGAATCTGCATCTATGACCTCTTCCTACAAACATTCATCTCCTGAGAACTTTGTCTTTTTCTGGACTGCCTTATAATTTTCTGTACTCTCTTTTGGACTCTTGGAGAGAGCAGAGTCTGAGAGTGAGTTTTGGTTTGGCTAGGAGATGTGAGAGATCCCTTGGCCCCTCAACAAAACAAAAGCTGGATTTAGACTGATATGTGTTAGGCTCCTGATATTGCATTGATTTTAGTAGTATTGAACTACGTGGATTGGAATAGACTGAAATGGACTGAAATCTGTTTGGGAATTTAATTGGATTGTAATTGAAATAATTTGTTTATTTATTTTAGTTAGATTGCTTATTTGGCAGTTATTATTTGTGTGTTATTGATGATTTGAATGCTGTTACGGTATGTGAATGGTTGATAGGATTCTTGTGGGGTGTATGGTTGTGTGAGATGTGCCCCATTGGAGGTGGGTGTGTATGTGTGGTGATAATAATTATAGTGCGTTAGTGTGATTTTATTATTTTGGGTTTATTTATTTTGATTATCTTGGTTGAGATATGCTGGGAGGGTGTTAAGATGGACAGGTATTATTCCCCCACTGTGCTTCGTGATCTATGCCCCTTTCACTGTCCCCCATTATCGCCTGAAGTTTATAGGAGATGTCGGGCCATGGGGATAGTGAGGAGGTGAGTGCAGCGTATATGGACTGGGCACAGCGGGGGAATGGAGAAGAGTGGGCGGATAGAGGTAGTAGGACTAGGGGACACCCTGGGGTGAAATGAGGTCAGGAAAGGGGTATTCCCTGCCTGATTCCCATGCCCAAGGGCTCCACAAATTGTGGACAGGTCCTGGGATCCTCCTTGAGAACCCATCCAAATCAGGTGGCGTTATGTAATGCCAGGTCAATTAGGAACAAGACTGCTATTATAGCTGATCTTGTTGCAACATCTGACCTGGCATGTATCACCAAGATATGGCTGGATGAGAATGCAGGCCCTATTTTGGCATCTGCTGCTCCAGCTGGGTTCTTGGTGATACACCGCCCAAAGTTGGATCATAGGGATGGGGGTGTGGCCATCTTTTTTAAAATGGAGCTGAGTCTTATGGATGTTCCAGTGGGTTGCACTTGATCTTTTGAGTGTATCCTGGGAGCAGGGGTAGGGATGGTGGAAAATTGCTGAAGGAGTTTGCGGACTTCATTACTGACATGGCATTGGAGTCACCCAGATGGTTGATTCTGGGTGACTTCAATGCCTGGATCGATGATGAAGTCTCACAGTTTGGGAATAATCTCCTCCAACTTATGACTATGTTGGGCCTTACACAGGTGGTTATCTCTGCTACCCATATAGGGGGTCACTCATTATATCTTGTGTTTCACATGGGGATGGAGATCATGGGATTGGGGGTGGAACCAAATGCTTGGTCAGACCATCACACCATCAGATTCAGCTTCAGGGCACCCCCAGTTAAGCCTGCCCCTATGGAGATGGTCCAGTACCGCCCTTTGAGAGGTATTACCCCAGAGGGCCTATCAGCAGTGCTGGACCTATCGGGTTTATCAAGTGAGTGCATGAGTCCAAGGGATCTTGTACTTGCCTATAATAAGGTGATGGGTGGTGCCCTGGACTTAATTGCTCCTGTTCGTGTTCACCCATTCACTTTGTGCCCAAGAACCCCTTGGTTTGATGGGTTCTTGATGGAGCTGAAGAGAGTGGGGCAAAGGCTAGACAGGGCTTGGTGGAAATCCAGTCTTGATGTTGACAGGCTTAGGTTGATGGACCACTATGAAGGTCTATCAATCAGCAATGACCCATAAGAAGGCAGAGTTCCTGTCCAGGAAGATTGCTGCTGTGCAGAACAGACCAGCTCAACTCTTCCGGACTGTCGACAGCCTCAAGAGATTTTTCACAAATAAAGTGTGATGAGCTTGGCCGGTTCCTCGAAGATAAGATTGCCAGCATTAGATCGGGTATCAGCCCAGCTCTTTCTTTAAGGGATTGCAGAGATCGGCGCAAGATGGCAAGCACCCATGTTGCCTATTTTGACTTTAGCAGGCTGGAGTTCATGGATATTGTAAGGATTGTCCAGACTGTACAACCAACCAACTGTAGTTTGGATCTGGGCCCTACACTGCTATTAGTAGGTTGTGTAGCTGTCATCTGCCCAATCCTTGTTGAAATTGTCTGGAAGTCCTTGGAGCAGGGGGGTCTTTCCTGATCCCCTCAAGGAGGTGGTCATTTGACCACTCCTTAAAAAATCGTCCCTGGACCCAGACTGCTTAGCTAACTATAGACCTGTCTCTAACCTGCCCTTTTTGGGTAAGGTTATTGAAAAGGTGGTTGCTCTGCAGCTGGATGACCATCTTACAAATCACAATGTCTATGATGTTCTCCAATCTGGGTTTAGGAAAAGACATAGCACTGAGACCGCCCTGGTCCGGGTTTTACATGATCTCCTAATTGTGAGAGACTGAAAGGCTCATACTATTCCAGTCCTTCTTAATCTCTGTATGGCATTTGATTCTGTGGACCATGGTGTGCTTTTGGAGTGCCTGCAGCTTTTTTGTGGACTGTCTGGAACAGTTTTACATTGGTTTCACTCTTTCTTACAGGCAGGACACAGAGGGTTGTCACTGGAATTTATTCCTCTGACACCTTCTCCCTGTCTTGAGGGGTACCACAGGGCTCCATTTTGGCACCCATGTTGTTCGCAGTTTATATGCTGCCATTAGGAGAGAGATCATTAGGTGATACAGTTTGGGTTTTCACTGCTATGCAGATGATACCCAACTGTATCTGTCCTTTATTCCCAGACAGGATGATGTGATCTCTGTGCTTAACAGCTGTCTAGCTGAGACCAGAGATTGGATGAGCACTAGCTGGTTGAGGTTAAACCCCGGATAAGACTGAGGTGTTGGCTGTGGACCCTGGTCACCTTGAGGTGGGTCCTAGGACTGGGCTTCCATCTGGCTTATGGCTTGATGGTGTCCAGCTCTTGACCTCAAACCGGGTGCATAACCTAGGCATTATTTTTGATGATGGTTTGACCCTGAAATCTCAGGTGTCTGCCATTGTCAAATCTTCCTTTTATCATCTTAGGAATATCGCCCAGGTGAAACACCTAGTTCCTCAGGCTAACCTTCCCATATTGGTACATTCCTTCATCACCTCCCACCTTAATTACTGCAATGCCCTTTACTTAGGGCTGCCAGGGGCTGATAGCCACCGCTTGCAGCTAGTGCAGAACATGGCAGCCAGGCTTCTGACTGGTATGTCTAGGTCTAGTCATATTACGCCTGTGCTGCGCGGACTGCACTAGCTGCCAGTTCAGTGGCGGATCACCTTTAAGGTCAGGTTGCTATTAAGCCCTACATGAACAGGGACCCCAGTACTTGCAAGATCTTCTTACTCCCTACTGCCCCTCCTGCTCACTCCGATCCGCCGATGAGGGATTGCTAGAGATTCCCAGGGTTCGGTTAAAGACATCTGGGGTACGTGCATTTCCTTATACTGCCCCTTCCCTGTGGAATTCTGTACCTCATCAGATAAGAGAATGCCTGATTGTTTCAAGTTTTAAATCTGAGCTCAAAACTTATCTGTTTTTTAAAGCTTATTCTGAATGATTTTAAATATGATTGTTTAATTTAGTTTAACTGTGTGTTTTAATGTGTTTGTACAGTGCTTTGGCTTTGAAAAGCACTTTAAAAATAAAGTTTTACTTTACTTTACCTACTTAGATGAGTGTTAGAGGGGTTGTCAGGACAGGGAGACATGCCATATTATGTTCTAATATGTTCTGGCAGTGCTCCATAGTTAAAGGCTATTGGTAACAAATCCACATAGAATGAGAGTGTGTTTGGGGTCTTAAAGTACCTTTTGACTTTGCAACAATGGTGCCAGGGTTTGCACCACCAGGATTAAAGAAACAATAGAAAAAAGAGCTATTTCACATCTTCTGCATAATGGTAGTAAAGGGCCTATCTGCCAATGGTTCTCCCCCACAGGTACCGACTATTGCTGAGAGGAAGGGGAGAATTCAGAAAGTGGAAGAAATGGAATACATTACAGCTGATCTTTTACTTACTAGGGACAAACATCTAGAGAAGTGGGGTCTGAACACCTCACTGCAGGAGGTAGGCGGCAGGTGGAGACTGTCAGGTAACCTGCCATAGAAATGTAAGCAATGTAACTACTGAAGGAAGAAGAATGGCAAACACAGTTATATTTATAGTTGTAGTGTAGTTTACTGTTCATTGAAAGTTTACATTGTTTTATTTTGTGCGACTCAATGCTAGCAATGTACAAAGGTAAATTACATAGTTTATACTTTGTCATCAACATACAAAGCTGCAGGGACATTAAATGGACTTTTATGCCATGTATGAACTGTACTAGAAACCACCCTACTGGGTCAATTGGCATGGATGAACAAAACTAATATAACAATGAAGCAAAACAACAGGCACAGGGTCATAACCAAACATGGCAGAACATCATGTGGCATAAGAGTGTTGCTCACTTCACCTGTAACTTTTCTTCTGTGAGGGCTTCATCCCCCACACCCCCCATTATGGAGGGCTGAGCCCCTGGACCCCCCCCCCACTAAGGATTCTAACTCCAGGGGTGTCCAACAAGGACAGCACACAGGTACGGGATTCTACATATTGTTGTGCGCTATTATGTGTACGACATTATGACCTGGTACGAAAACAACACAAGCAAATAGCCTGTATCCATTGAACTGGCAAGCTGCTTTGTACACCAATGTAATGCATTTTTAATTCCTCAGTAAACTTGAGCTACACAAAACAGAGCATGGTTCCTAATGGTGAGTTCTCAAAGGTGAGGGGCCACTAGTGGGGTACAACAGGGGCCATTCCTAGTACCAGTGCTCTTCAACATCTTCATTTGAGACATAAGTGAAGATATCTAGGGCAAAATCTGTCTCTTTGTAAATTATACAAAAATCTGTAGAATGGTGAATAGATTTTAAGGAAAAAAGAAAATGAAGGAGGATCTGGGGAGGTTGTAGATGTGGTTCAATGTATGTCAGCTGAAATTCAACACAAATGAATGCACCTTACCTGTCATATTTCCTTGACAAAGCCCCCTGGCTGCAATGTCTCCCACCCTCGCCCACCTCCCCCCCATATCTCCATTCCTGCCCCCGCCCCAACCACCTCCCATACTCCCCTTACCCCCTGCACACCTCCTCCCCCTCGATCTCCTACCCTCACTCCTTCCCACCCACCCCTCTCCTTCCCTTGTCTTGCTCATAGCTCAAGTCTTTGTACTGGTTATTACATGTCTGTAAGTCAATGACTATATGTTTGCAACTAAAAATTATGACTGTTGCACACGCTGATGTGGAACCTTTGTAAAAGAGCCTCGGCTCAAAGGTATTGTAATCCTAGATTGAAATAAATAATTAAATAAATAAATAAATAATGTCATGTACATAGAAACAAGGAACCCAGGAACACAATACAGTGTGGTGGTGTGTGAGGGTGGAACAGACAGTAAAGGAAAGGGATCTAGGAGTCAAAATATCTGATAGTCTAAAATCAACAGCACACTGTAATTAGGCAGTGGGTATGGCCAAAAAATGCTAAGATGCACAGGCAGAGGGATCACTAGCAGGTGCAAGGAGGTGATAATGCCCCTGCATAGATCTCCAATGAGGCCCCATCTGGAGAACTGCATGCAGCACTGGAAGCACCATGTAACAAAGAACAGGGGTAGGGTCCAATCAGTTCAGTTGAGGGAAGGTTTAATGTATCCTACCTGGTAAACAAAAACAATTAATAAATGCATTTAGGGGCAGCAGAGTAGGCCATATAAGGAAAGACTGGCAGATTTCAAAATGCCTTGGTTGGAGACCAGGAGAGAGGGTGGACGTGATAGAAACAAATGAGTTTCTACAGGGATCAAAGTGGACAGCAGGGAAGTGTTAGTCCTAAGTACAAACACAAATACAAAAGGAAATTTTAAGAAGTTGGTAGAGGGCATGTTCAGAAAGGGAATCAGGAAGTACATTTTTACAGAGAAGGTGCTAGATAAGTAGACAGGCTGCCCTACGAGGTGGTCTGTGCAATGCCAATGGTGAGGTTCAAGCATAGGTGAGATATTCACATAGGTTTGGAAGGGGATGGGGGGACATGGAGCAGAGGGGTGTATGACAACAAAGGGACCTCGTCTAATGGGTAAGGTAGGGAGTAAGGCTGACTGGACAAACCAACTGGCCCTCTTCAGATTAAATTTCTCTGTTTCTATTTTTCTATCCTACCTTATTGTAAAGGCCCTTAGTACCAGTGAGTAATCCTGAAACTCCCATTTAAATAACCAGATGTCCAGTGAAGATGAAGCAGTAAGAGAATGCCAACCGTTATTTGAAATGCATCTTCTATCAGTAACACAGGCTTTCAGGTTATAGGCAGTTCTCTGTTAGGGGCCTAATTCTCAAGGCATTCAGTACCTCTCATATTCCACAAGAGGCAATTCTGTTTATCAGAAAAATGTAAATACAAACTTCTAATAACAGAGTAACGGTGACTTAACCCGTTAATTAATGACAATATTTACCTATTTTCCAAGTTTCAGAAAATTAAAAAAAATGCTAGAATTGGGAATTGGCACAGGCCCTGTATTGAGAATGTCATGTTAAGAATGTGTCTCCTTCATTCAATGATTGCATGTTCTTTGGTTTTATTACACCACTGAGAAACCTAGTATTCACATTTTCTGAATACACTAACAGTTCATTACTATAGCCAGATGTGGAGACTGGCTACAATTCAATAAAGGGACATCAGTGTTTTATCTAGCACATAAACAACTAAAGAAACACAAACTCTGGCCAGAACTGATAGGGCTGCAGCTGAGGAATTTGGGGTAAAACTATTGAACATTACCAGAGTTATGAGCCTGTGTTATTAAAATGTAGCGTAGGCTCAAAAATATTTTGTTTTATAATATTTGTACACCAAGTTTTCAACAAAGCTTTGATATGACCCTTCCTCATGAAGAAGGGCAGAGCAAATTTTCAACTCCTGCCTGAAAGGTGATTTTGGGCAGGGACTGTGAAATCAACTTTTGGGACACAAAAACACATTTTGGAGCAGGAGTTGAAAAATGACAGCTGTCATGTTCATGAGGTGCTGTAAAGAAATGGCTATGTTGAAAATGTGAGGTCAAAGTATTGAATATTACGAAAGTTATGAGCTTGCACTTGTAAAATTCAGCATAGCCTCATAACATTTTTGTTGTTAAATGTTTTTACACCAAATTTAGAACATAGCCTTCTTATGACCCCACCTTATGAACAATGACAGAGACAATTTTCAACACCTGCCTGAAAGGTGATTTCATGCAGGAACAACAAAATCACTTTTCCAGATGTAAAATAACATTTTGGCTAGGATTTGAAAATTGACAGTTGTCACATTCGTGAGGTGCTATAAAGATATGGCTATGTTGTGAACTTGGGGTAAAAATATTAAAATTACCAAAGTTATGAGCCTGCATTCGTAAAATTCAATGTAGGCTCATAACGTTGTTGTTTTTAAATATTTTTACATCAGATTTTCAACATAACCATCTTATAACCCCACCTCATGAACAATGGTGGAGAAAATGTTCAACTCTTGCCTGAAAGGTGCTTTTGCACCTTTGGTGACTGTAAAATCACTTTTTGGAATAGATTTACCTAACATCACTTGCATTGTTCACCAGGTGATGTCCCAAAAAATATATGTTGAAAATTTGGGGCACAAATATTGAGAAATGGCCAAGATACGCTACTAAGTTTAAAACCCAAATGAAATACATTGAAGTGCATGCCTGATTTCCTCATTTTGCAGTCCAGCATTGAAGAGTGAAGATGTGTCTATGGAACAGAGAGTATTACAGCATTGGACCCCTGATGGGTAAGTAAGGGCTTGGGGGGTGTGGGGAGGAGGGTGCTGAGTGGGAGGGTAGGATGGGACTACAGGAATGGCCACAAAAGACATCGATGAATGTTTTTATTTTTTACAGGGTTTAAAAAAAAGCACCCCGAGGAAGCTGGATTGAGACACTGGGGGATTGGGCATGCCCAGTGTCACTCTTATGTTTTGGGGGGGCACTGAGTGGGAGATTCAGGTGGGAAAATATGAAAATAAAAAATAATGGGGGAGCCCTGATTGTGACACTTGGTGGTTGGGCACCCCCAGTGTCACTGTTATGTTCCTGGGAGGGGGTAGGTGGTGCTGAGAGGGAGGACTGGGTGAAGAGGATATCTATAATTTAAAAAAAAACAAGAATCAGTGGTCATGACACACTCCACCATTTTCAAGATGGCCACCACAGATTACAGTGCATGCACTTGTAATCGTGCACGCACAGTAGACTGCGGTGGCCATCTTGGAAATGGTAGAATGTGCCAGGATCGCTGATTCTTGTTTCCTTTTAAATTATAGACACCCCCCACTCAGCCCTCCCTCTCAGCACCCCCCCCAGAAACATAAGAATGACACTGGGGGCACCCAATCCCTCAGTGTCATGATCAGGATGCTGCTGTGTTTTACAACAATTGGGCAGTGCCCTGGTGCCCATACAGACAAGGAGCAGAGTGCTCCAGGGATGCCACAGATGCAGAGGTGACTGTGCTCCATGTCCAACATGTTCAGTTGAAAGGAATGTGCTGAGTGTTTTTTCTGTAGCAAGAGGTCTACAGGGCTATGCCAACTGCAGCCCTAGAAAAATATGTAAACTAGGCCTTTCTCCATTTCAAACAGATAACAACAAAAAATGCATACGCACATTGGCATTCCAGCTAAGTGTGCATATCCATTTTCATTTTCTCCAGGTGTTCCTGTCTTCTGTTCCCCCACATTTGTCACCTTACAGCCTTCTTACTATGCTCAGTTAATTTGACCCTACTTGAGGACTCCTCAGCTTATTCACTTGTAGTATGTCTCTCCCGCCCCATCATTACCTTTTTGTTTTCCAGCTTTTATTCTTAACTTTACTATCACTTTTTCTCCAAGATTTTACCAAATATACACATACACAGTACATACACGTACTGTATATGTATATAGGAGATATGCAATGGAAACAAGTGAAATACATGATTTATCTGCACAAGAGCAGTTTTACCTTGGGTAACCTCATGAGTGGCGAAAGCCACAAGTGAGGTGGCCGAGGTCAAACTGCTTGAGTGCAGGAAAATCATGTATTTCAAGAGTTTTCCATTGCATATCTGATTTATGCAATAGGAAGGAATTTGGGGGAATTTTTTAATTTATATTTTGGCGAAGTTTGTTTTTTCTTATGTATAATGTTAGTGGAGTTATTTAATGTATTCTTTCTCGAGAGTGGGGTGGTTTTTGTGGTTGCTCCCTCTGTTGCTGTGCAGCAAGCATTTTTAATGGTTGGTATCTATATGTGGGGGGCAGAGAGTTTTGAGAACATGGCAGCTCTGTTTCTCTCTCTCTCTAAGCAAGATGTGTTCTAAGCAGATATGCTGATGTTATGCAGTGGTTTATTTTATTTTTGTATGTCTTTGTAAAGTAATTATTTATATGGTTGGTCCTGCTTTTACTGTACGCTTGCTGATATGTGCCATAGAGTAGAGAAGGGAGATATCACACGCACTGTGTGGCTAGTAATTGGGACTGGAGCAGAAGGTAGAAGGACCTCATGTGGGAGAAAAGCAGGGTGATAATGGAGCCGACCACTTTATTTCTTTTTCAAGGTCAGTTTCTGGTTCTGGTTCTGTTTTACTTCTGTGGTGGAGAGATTCGTATAAAATGTATTTTTTTGCCCTGTGGAGAGATGAGTGTAAAATAGAGGAGTGATGGAGCAAGTGATTGAGGGGGCAGGTGAGCGAGCGGGTGGGCGGGCAGGCAGGGGTAGGGAGACTGCATATCGTTATTTTTTCAGATGTTGAAAAACAGAAGAGAAAAACTGTTTCAGATAACAAAAAGGGAAACTGTGATTGCTGGTAGGGAAAGTGGGAAGAGTTTTTGTTTTGAAGCACTGTGTGGCAAATGGGATGGCTGAGGAGCTGGCAGGAAGAAGCACAACTAGTTGTGTCAGCAGACAGCTGGAGAGTTTGGTGCCTAAGTGCAATTAAATTGAACTGAGGGCAAATGTAACTTGTGCTGGTCAGAGGAAGGCTAATAGATGTTGGGGCGTTAAATAAATGGTGGTTGATTGATGTCAGGGTGTTAAATAAATATTAGATCCACCTTTTATTTAACACCAGTGAGAATAAATGAATTTATTTAACAGTTTCTCCACCCACACCTTTTGCATGAATATTTACATTTTCTTTGCAAAAAATGTCATTAATGTACTAGTTAGGGTTGGTTACAGTGAAAGAAGTTGGGAAATGCGGTGTCAGGATTTCCAACCCTAACACCCCACCCCAACCCTACAGGCATCATCTGGGGAAGGGGTGCTTTGGGGTTCTCAGCTCTAATGCTCACCCTATTCCATGAGTAAATAAGCTGAGATGGGTGCAGTATATCAGAACAGGGTTAGGGTTAGGGTTGATAACCCCAAGGCACACCCCTCCTTGCTGCCTGGAGGGTGGGTGTAGGCTGTTAGGGTTGAAAACTCCAATGCCACATTCCCCTACTTTTGTCGCTATAGCCAACCCTAACTAGTGCATTACCAAAGTTTTTTGCAAAGAATTTCCTTACTTTTTCAGACAGTATAGTCAAGGCCACTGTTTTTGGTTTTTTACCGGAATATCTGGTAAAATTCTGGAATTAGGGCTGCTTGAAGACTGGTAAAAATGAAGATTTCATGGAATCTAACATTTTCTATCAGATCAGTAAATCTATAAAAAAGTATGTTTTTCTTTTAATTCCTTCCTGTACTGTTTTCAGTTTGCTTTATTAAATGCTCTGTATATTAAGCCTTCTTTAATTCTGATTATTTATGCACATACTAAAAGAATGATAGCAGAATCCCGGTAAAATCTGGAAATTAGAGTAACAATCACCGGTGAAATTCTGGAATCTTAAGTCTTGAAAATGGAATTTAATTGTTTTAATCACTGTAAATCAGTGGTCTTGAGTATAATCATATGCTCATTTGGCTGTGTCAGCTAGAGATGGGTGAATTTTTTCTTCTGCCAACAAAATTCTGGAGAAATGCCGATTTCATTTCTGTGAAATTTCATGGAATTTCTGTGAAATTTCATGACATTTCACCAAAATTGTGATTTCGGTTATTTATGTCTAATTTAAAAAGTATTTCTGCATCAGGCACCAAATTTAGAATGTTTCAGATGTCTGTATTTAAAATGACTGAATTATAAGCCTAAAGTTCAGAAATTTTAAAATTACAGTTAACAACTATGTAAACTAAAAGTGTGTGTTCAATTTGCACCAAATTTGTTATGCTGACATTAACTATGCCCATACATAACTGTGCCAAGTTTCAGATCTCAGGCTTTAATGGTGACTGAGGCATAAGCCTCTGAACTTTCAGACACTTTAAAAGTTACATTTCACAGTTACATAAACTGCTTAATTGTAAACCTTTATAAGTTTAAAGCAAGAGAACAGAATAGCACCAATGTTGTTAAGTTCATTGATGCTAAATATTAGGCTTTAAGGTAACCACTACGGTCCAGCAACAGAACGTCATGCTGCCATGCTACGACTCAGGTTCAGAAGCAAGCTCCTGGAAGTCATGTCGGGAGGCTGGTCATAGCTAAACCTTACAACTTGTATTTTGCAGTTTCTATTATTCTTCCAAGAAAGCATGCATCTATGTTTTCAATTATCTATTGCCAAAGGTGGCTAAATTCTAAGCACAGAAATATTTTCAGAAATGTTCTCATGAACATTAAATTGCTGGGCCTTGAGCCCTTACACCTTCCGCACCCTTCATCCAAATGTCATGAAACTTTGCACACTTATAGAGTCTGCCTCTGATATAATGCATGCCAAATTCCAGATGCCTACCTTTAACATATACCAAGTTATGGCCAATAAAATGATTTCACAAAATTCCAAACAATGTCATGAAATTTCATGAAAATTTACAGAATTTCATGAAAATTGTGTAAATTCAGAATATTATAATTTCACCCACCTCTAGTGGCAGTGCAGAACCCTTTGGGCCCTGTGCTCCCATCCCTCCATAGATGCATACATGTATGTTGCTGTGGAAGTATTTCAGCTAAAACAGCAACCAAATTGTCAGCATAGCCTTGTTATTACCCCACATCATGAACGCTGGCTGAGAAGTTTCAAATCACAGCCAAAACATCATTCCAAGCTACCACAATGTAATTCCATGCCACAAGTGACAAAACTCATTTTGGCCAGGATTTGAAAACTGACAGCTGTCATGTTCCTGAGGTAATGTAAAGAAATGGCTATATTAAAAATCTGGGGAGAAAATATTGAAAATTACAATAGTTATGAGCGGGCGTAGTGAAATGTCAACAGTTGCACACAAATTTGCCATTTTAACATATTTTGACCTAAAATTTTCAACATACTCTTCTTTTGACCCCACCTCATGAACAGGTATGGTGAAAATGTTGAAGTCTGTCCTGGAAGATGATTTTGCCAACCAACTGTGAAATCATCTTTCAGGTAGGATTTGTGAAATGACACCAACATTGTTCATCAGGAGGGGTTCCAAAAAGGATATGATGCAAATTTGGGGTCAGAATCTTTGAAAATGACAGTTATGGACCAAAGTTGAAAACTCCATTGAAATACACTGAACCGCATTTACATTAGTTTCCTATATTGCAGTCACCAGTTCCAGCAGCAAGACATGTTTTCGAGCACATAATAGATCTTCACCCTGTGATCTGTTCAGGTGAGTGAGGGTGTGTAAGGGTGTACTGGTGTGTGGGGTGGTGGGTACTGAATGGGAGTTGGGGTGGGGGGGTCTGATCATTGAGAGACTGTTTTCTTTTTTTGTACAGGGGTAAGTAAAAAAAATTGAAGACTGTTTTCTTTATTTCAGGCTGGGACAGTGTTCACTGGGTGCGGGGGGGTGCCACTAGACACCAGGGATAATAAAAAAAGCAAATAGGGACAGCGATCAGAGGGTGGGGGTGCCGCTAGATGCCAAGGATAATAAAAAAAGTAATGGGGACAGTGATCGTAGGGACTGGGGGCAACTAGACACCAGGGATAATAAAAACAATAATGTGAATGGTGATTAGAGGGTGTGGGGGTGCCACTAGACACCAGAGAAAAGGATTTCATATCACAAAAAAGATTCTTTTTTGTGATTCCTGATATATAAAAGAATTTTTTTTTGTATCAGGAAAAAAAGATTTATAATCTGAAAAAAAAACAGAGATATTTCTTCAACAGAGAAATACTGAATCTAGCGGAGGGAGTCTTGATAAGCAAGCTACATGTGTTGGTTTCTACTCAACACGTAACTATTTTCCGTTATTTGATTTTGTTTCCCTCGCTAACTGTAAAACAAAATGGCAGCTACATGAAAAATGATTTCCCATCTGCGACACAGGATGATCCGTTTGCGAGAAAGGATTACCAGTTTGTGACAAAGGCTCCTTTTTTGAGGCTAGCATCTAAGTGGAGTGTGAAATTCCCATTGAAATATTATGGGAAACTTTAAAATGTAATAACTTGAGAACAGATTAATATTTTTTCACCAAATCTTCAAAAGGCACATCTGTGACCCTAGGTCTTTCTACCGTAAAAATTTCAGACAAAAAAAAACAAGCAATTTTTGTGCTGTGTAATGACAAAGAAATGAAAAAAAAAAAAAAAGATTTTCAAATGTTTTCACACTCTGTATCTCTGCACCCACGTAAAGTGACTGGAACAAAACTTAGCATATCTAGATAACTACAGTCCCTGATGGTGCATCCAAACTTTCATGCAAATCGGTTGAATAGTTATGAAGTTACTAAAGTTCATAATTTTGAGTTTAACATAGAAGTGACCGTTCAATCTTAACTATGGAGACGCGACCAGGCCACTATAATATATATGTACATATGGGATATGCCATGGCTGTATCAGAAATATCCATGATATTTTCCTGAGTGCAGTTTGATCTTATGACATCACAAGTGGCAGACCCAAGAACGATGTCAAAGGTCAAACTGCATGAGGGAGAAATATCAGGGATATTTTTGATATGGCTGAGGCATATTTAACTTATGCAACACTGCCTTTTTGGTGTGTAAATAAGAACAGATTTATGCTTGTTTTTTGTTCTTAAAGTCTAAAATTGTAGTTTAGTTTGATCAATAATAATAATAACAATAAGCTTTATTTTTAAGTGCCTTTCAAGATATCAAGGTGCTTTACAATAATCGAAATATAATTTCATAAACAGCAAATACAATAAATAACACAACAGATCCATACAACAATAAGTCATTGATAGGCCTGTTGCCACAAAAAAGTTTTAAACCCCTGTTTAAATCCCCCCACAGTCGTGCACTCCCAAAGCTGACTGGGTAAAGAATTCCACAGGGTAGGGGCAGCAAACATAAATGTATGGGCCCCAGAAGATTTCAAAGTCACCCTTGGAATCTCTAGCAACCCCTCATCAGCCAAGCGAAGCTGTCACACAGGGAAGTAGGGAACAAGAAGCTCTTTCAAGTAGTCAGGACCAAGTCCATGTAGGGCTTTATAAGTCAGTAAACCAACTTTAAAGGTGATCCATCACTGAATTGGCAGCCAGTGCAGATCGGGCAGCACCGGGGTAAAATGTGAAGCCTGGGAAGTCCCCATCAACAATTGTGCTGCAGCATTCTGCACTAGCTGCAAGACGTGGATATCAACCCCAGGAAGCCCTAAGTAAAGGGAGTTGCAGTAGTCAAGGTACGAGGTCACAGAGGTGTGGACCAACACAGGCAGTATCACAGGACGGAACAAGGTGCCTGACCCTGGAGATGTTCCTAAGGTGATAGAAGGCAGACTTGTTGACTGCTGACACCTGAGATCAAAGGGTCAGACCATCATCAAGCACCACTCCCAGGTCACGCACCCATTCAAAAGTAAGAATCTGGGAGCCCCCTAGAAAAAGTCCAGGGGGCTGACCAGCCCTCAGCCCCTCTATCCGATGACCCAGATCCACGACCATCACCTCAGTCTTTCCCACATTCAACTTTAGCCAGCTCGAATTCATCCAATCCTGGATTTCGATGAGGCAGCTATTAAATACTGAGAGTGCACTATTCTGGTCGGCTGCAAAACACAGGTAGGGCAGGGTATCATCAGCATAGCAGTGAAACCTCAGCCCATACCATCTCATAAAGTCTCCGAGGGGCAGCATATACACTGCAAACAACATGGGGGACAGCACCGAGCCCTGAGGAACCCCATATGACAGAGGGAGTGAGTCTGAAGAAAATATTCCAGACACAACTCTCTGTGTTCTGCCAGTGAGGAAGGATTTAAACCACCTGAGGACCGTACATGTCAGGCCACAGATGAACCTCAGGTGCTCAAGCAGCACCCCATGGTCCACAGTGTCAAAGGCTGAGGAGAAATCAAGGAACACCGGGATGGAATGGTTTCTCTGATCTCTTGCCATCAGGAGAACATTGAGCACCCAAACCAGCTTTGCCTCTTTCGAAAACCGGACTGGAGAGGTTCATAGATATTATGGATGGTCAAGTGGTTCTCCAGCTGAATCACCATTACTTTCTCAATCACCTTCCCTATAAAGGGAAGGTTCGAGATTTGTATGTAGTTTGCTAGCGTGTCCGGGTCAAGCAGCATTTCAAGATGACTGAGTGACAACGTACATGATACTATTGTGTGTGTCATGTATCATCATGTGTTCATGCCAGGCAGGCAGGGCCTGTTTGGGTTGGTGCTGAGTAAATGGAGTCAGTTAAAGTTGAGCAAGTGGTGCAGCCTAAGCAGAGGGCCAGGAAATATGTTACTGGAGCCAAGGAGAAGTGTGCTTGAGAAGTGGCTGGAGATAAAAGAATATATTCATAGGACAGAGTGGGAGTTAAAATAATGACAACGAAAGTGGTCTGTTTTGGCAGGCATAAGCAGTCAATAGTGTGGTTAAAAAGTTTCACTATGGCTGGGCTAAATTTAGGAGTGAGTGTTTTATAGGAGGCAATCAGGGGAGAAAGTGAAATTTGTTCATTGGGTTTGCTGAGGATATGAAACTGGGAAGCGGCAGCCGGTGCACATGTGAGCAGCTGCATTCTGAGTTGTTTGCACTGATGGTCTTAATCAGTTAGTGCTGACAATGAAAATGCTTTTGCTCATGGGGACCTTGAGTGAGAATATTTCAATAGTTTCGCACAGGTCTGAAGTGAGTAAAAATATCAGTGATTGGTGGCAATAAATATACTCACAGGTGTTGCATGTATTAAGTGTGCACGACCCTCCAAAGGTTTGACAGCCTGAACTTTGACAGTCAAACTGTATATAGTGTGCCAAAGTTCTCTTAATGGTGGACTAGCTGGCACTGGTTCGACCATTAAAAGTCATTAGAGAATAGGATAAATGAAATAACATAATGCACTGGACTAATGAAGCACTCAAAAGAGCATGATGATGCAGTGGCCCACATTGAAGGGGACTGAGTCCAAAAATTCTGTCCACTTAGTCAGTACCAAACATGGACAATGTTAGTAGTAAAAAAGAGTATGTGGCTAACAAAGCTCAAATAAAATGGTTGTAACTTTAAGGAAAAGGGGGAAATTGTTTAACAAGGAAAGGCACACTAAGCTGAAGCTTGTTTCCAGGTGTGACCTAGGAGTCTAAGGAAATTGAGTGACTTGCTTAGAGTCACACAGTATGCAAGTGGGGGCTGTGGGATTTAAACCCAGGTCTCCAAGTTTGCAGCTCCATGCCCTTAACCACTACACTATACTGCCTCCTCTAAGGAGGAGGGGGAAAGGACATATCCCCTAGGATGAATCCCAATTCTGCAGCATTTTGCAGCACTTTGTAGAATGTTGCAGCAGACCTACTGAATAAAGCAATGTATTTTTTTTTCCATCTGTTTCTTGCCATCCCACCCAGCCCCTATCTTTCCAGCCATCTAGCCCCATCACTCCGGCATCCACTGGTCACACCTCTGGCTAGCGAGGTGCCAGCTGGCCCATTCATAGGGCCTGTGAGAGGCCAGCTGTTATCCCGCTGGGTGGGTATTTCAGCCTCTATTTTCTCCTGCTCCCCTCAGTGTGTCATGGAGTCGTGCAAGGAGGCTAATGGCTGAACAGCGCATGCTTCCGCATTTGGCATGCCGGGCATCTGCCCTGCTCTTCCCCCTCTATGTGGGTCCATTGTGCTGGCCCCCAGTCACCACTAGGGGTCAGGCAAGCAGTGGACTCCACCCCCCTCCCCAGGAGAGTAGAGCTGTTCTCCAGATGCTCGATCCTCTCCCTCTCCCTCCCTGGCTGACCATTGGCGGCCCGCTTGCATCGCAAACACAGGTAGTGGGCATGGTGGGAGATAAGGCATGATGCCTCAACCCTCTGTGCCACTGGGCTAGCTCAAAGCAATGTAATTTCAATGGCAATTAGTCCCATTTGTCATTCAGGAAAATGTGACACTGCCAGGATGAAATTAATTCCAGTTTTCTGCATGACAAAAGGAACTAATTGCCATTGAAATTACATTGCTTTGTTCAGTAGGTCTGCTGCAGCATACTACAGAGTGCTTTAAAAGAGGGTTTCATGCTGGGGGACACTACTGTATATGCCCACAAAATATCAGTACAGAATCCCATAGCGTAGGTTGCTGGTTCCAAATATTGTGTGCCCATTTTGATAGTGCTACACATGGACAAGGCTTCCCATTATGACATGGATAAATGCTGTACACGTTGGTTTCATGGACAACATTGCCCACAAAAATATTTATTCTGCCTGTGTAGACTTGCCAAAAATTCATAAAACATTAATCTGAAGAAGGCTGAGTAAAGACGACAGTGCAGCATCCTACAGTGTGGGCTACTTGTTCCAAAAATTGTGTGCCTATTGTGACAGTGCCATACATGGAAAAGGCTTCCCATTTTGTTGTGGATAAGTGTTGTACACACTGGTTTCATGGGCTACATTGCCCTAAAAATGACTTATTCAGACTGTGTAGGTCTGCCAAAAATTCACTAGACATTAATTTGAAAAAGACTGCATGACAATAACACGGCAACATCCTAGAACATGTGTGTGTGTGTATGTGTGTGTGTGTGTGTAAGCTACTGGTTCCAAAAAGAACTAATAGACACAGAAGCTCTCCCCATCCACCTCATGATCCTCCTCTGTCTTTCACACAATTGGAAGTGTAAGAGAGTCATTATCCATAAACCGTGGCAAACAGGGCTTTGGAAAAAGGGGAAGGTTATTTTTTTTTAAAGTGAGCATCTCTACATTTTGATTACAAGTTTCAAGTTTATAGTTTGATGATATTGTGATTACAAGTTAAAATCACAAGTTCAGATTGTACATATTACATTATTTTCCTAATAGACATATGTAATTCATTCTAGGCTCATGAAAAAAGTATTAGTGTCAATGCAATTTCCTAAAGGAGAACATAGCAGAAGGAAAATAGATTTTCCAGGAATGTCTCCCATAAAAGTAGCTTACATATTTTCAATTGTATAATTAAATTTCAGTTTTATAATATTAAAAATCCAAATTGCCATGTTACAGGTTGTAACAACTTAACATAACTATATTTCTTTAGCATTTTACATTGTATTTGAGCCCTTCGGTAGGAAGAGATTTTAGGAAACTTGAGGAATTTTGTGCTCTTTGGCTAATTCAGGAAAATAAAACAAAATACCTTTCCCGAAGGTAAACAGGAAACCATGGGTTCAGATCTGTATACCTACCTCCCCATTATGTGTATAAAAACTTGTAATTCCATATTCTAATAGAAAGAAGACCAATTAGATCATAAAACTAGAATTATATTACTCAAGTTTAGAGCTGTGCAATAAAAACTTGCCAGTGGAATTTGGCTGAAAGTCAGACTTTCACTTCTGCGAAAGTTCAGAAATCATTTGGGAAACTTTCATAGAAATTCCAACTTAGAACAGCAGAATAAATGTATGAACAGCAGATTATTGTATTAAACTGCAGAATTTCTTTTAGCAACATAAATGATAGCATTACTCTGCAATACATTCATTCTGCAGTTCAATGAGTCACTGAACTACGTATTGCTGGCCCCTGGCACCGTGGTGTCTTGTAGCACCTCTCACCCTCCCATTGCTTGCCCATGTTTATGTTTCTCTGGTGTCCAGTGGTATACTTCACCCTCCACCCAATCACCCCATACTGTTTCCTTGGTGCATAGTGATATCCCCACCATCCAATTACTTGCTCCCCTGCCCATATTTTTGTTTCACTGGTGTCTAGTGGCACCGCTGGCCTCCACTTGCTCATCTATGGTCCATATGTATGCTTCCCTGGTGTCTAGGGGCACCACCAACCCTCAGATCACTCACCCACCACCTGTATTTATGTTTCCCTGGTGTCTAATGGCCCCCCCCCACCCTCTGATCACTCGTCTGCCACTGTATTTATGTTTCCCTGGTCTAGTGACACCCTAACCCTTTAATTCATCACCCCAATAGTTGTATTTATGTTTTCCTGGCATCTAGTGGCTCCCCCACACAATCCACATCAGGAAGGGAACACCTACCTGCTGCCACCTCCCCTTCCATAATCATTGGTGGATTGGTCATGTGGGTTGGTGCCAAGGAGAGCCCATACAGTGACTGTCACAGCCCTCCTCTCACCACCTCTACCAGCTAATGTATGTAATGACTGGGAGTGTGCAACCGGAGACCGGCACAATCCTCCTTTCACCACCTCAGCCGACCGCAGTATGTAATGACAGGGAGCATGCAGGTATTATTTGGTTTTGTATAAAGTAGTTATATGCAAGAAATAATACCAGTATCCACCAGGCTAGAATATATTTATAGATGTCTGCAACCACCCTATCAGGTTCTGGTGCTTTATTCAGTTTTGTTCATAAGATTGCATCATGTATATCCTGACAGGTAATAATGATTGCTATTGGTTTATTTTGGCTGTTCAACTTTTGTGACAAAACTATTGTAGTATTTGGTTTTTATTCTTCATCTTTACCAAGATATATTCCACTCTCCTGGCTGCAATCGTGACCCTTTCCCAGGACTGCTGTTGGGATCCTGCTTCTGGCGCCTTTTTTGACTGACCGTTGCAAGCTGCACTTTAAAAGCAGCTAAAAACAATTCTTTTCTGCTGCTAAAGGCTTAGCCCTGCCACTCCCACCACCACCCTTGGTCGGCTCTCAAATTTATAGCTAGGTTTGGTCAGGTGACTGGCTGAAATAACCTATCAGCCCACTTTTCCAGCTGCAGGTTATACAAATTCAACACTAGTGGCCGCTACTATGTACCTCATATTCCCTACATATAAAATGCTATCCCTGCTAATAGCAGCCCACCTGACTTCCAGGATCATACAGCAGGCTCAGCACCCCCGAGGCACCTAAACTATTTTTCAACAACTTTCATACATCAATTCCTTATCTCGATGACTTGAAACGTGTCCCTCCAACCTCTCCCACACAAGCCTTAGTGATCATGCTGGCTTTTACACTTGCACACTCACTTTAACATGCACTCTCACACATGATACTCACTGTACCTCAGCTCTTCCCCCATCCAGACCCCAATCCCCCACCACCCTTGTAAGCCCCAAAACTGACCCCCACACTCTTCCCACCCTTTTAGCAAGCATCATTCCGTCTCTCTGTCCCCACCACCAATGCTAAAAGTCCTACACCATACCAAACCCAACGTCACTCGTCCAAACTCTGCAAGTTAGCCCTCCTGTGGCATGCCATACTACTTCTCTTATTATCTGGCAATATCCACCCCAACCCTGGTCCGCCCTGCACAGTGGCCTCATCTAACAGACCAAGTGGGAGCCTTCTGCTAGCTACTCTTAATATATGTAGCCTACCAAAAAAACACCCCCCCCAGGCTGGATTGCCCAGCATGCTTCGGACATCCTAGCTCTATCTGAGACTTGGCTCTCTGAAAGAATACCCAATGAGGTTGTCTCTCTCAGTAATTATTCCATCTTCCGGGCTGACAGGACCAGCAAGAGAGGTGGTGGGTGTGCAATCTATGTTAAATCCTCTCTTCATGCCACTGAAGTACAAACCCCTATACCACAATATGGCGCCCAGTCACTCACAGTTAAACTTAGTCTGGGTACTAAAACCCTCCACATCACTGCAGCCTATATCCCCCTGAGCAACCAAAAACTCACATTTGACTATCCTCCACAGTATCTCCCACATACTCAACACTAGTGAAGTTATCATTATGGGAGACTTTAATGTCAACTGGCTATCCCCTGCCTCTTCCAGCTTCAAAGACACTGCCCTGGCTTACGATCTTACCCAACTCATCACCTCTCCCACCAGAAGGGACAATAGAACAGGGATCTCCACCCTTTTAGACCTCATCTTCACCAACAGGCCATGGAACATCTCCAATGCCACTGTGCTCCCTGACTCTATCAGGGACCACTCCCCGGTGACCTGCTGGTGGTCAGGAAAATTACCCCCTGCCCCCCCAAAATCACCTGGCAGAGGCAACTAAAAAGAGGAGGCTTAGAGAATCTCAAAACCCACCTATCTACCAGCAATTGGCTCCCCATCTACACCACGCAGTCTGTAGATCTGGCTCTCTCCCACTTTATAACCACCTTCAACACGGCCTGTGACATTTTCGCTCCCCTATCCAAGCAAGTAGTGAAAACCAGAACCACACCCTGGATCACCACCTCACTACTTAACCAGCTCCAACATAGAGACAACCTATGGCATAAGGCTCTTGACTCCCAACACTCCTAGGATAGACAAGTATACGGAGGCCCGCAACAAATGTACCTGGGCCCTACGACAGGCGAAAGCTACTTACTACTAACATACCCTCACCTCCTCTTGGGGAGACGGTAAAATATTTTGGAATAATATAAAGGAACTCAGTGGTAAATCCCACTCCCTCACACCCACCCAGCTCACAATAAATGGGGAGATCACCCAGGACCCTTCCTCTATCGCTGAAGCCCTCAACTCTGCCTTCTCGGATCTCTCCCATATACTCCCCAAACTACTTACATCCCCCCTCCCTCCACTGATACCTCGGTAACAACAATATGATACCCTTTGTTTAAAGAGTCATTTCCTGCCTCGAGGCAGAAACCTACATTTAAGCTTCTTGCCAATGCCCGGCACAGCAATGATTCCCTAGATCTTAAACTCATTAGGCTGACCCTGGATGTCACACTACCCCATCTCACTAAATTTCTCAACCTTTCTTTATGCCTAGGTCAGTTCTCCTCAACCTAGAAGAGATCCATAATCACACCCATTCTGAAGAGTGGCGACCCCACTAACACAACCAACTATAGACCAATTTCATTACTTCTTCCTCTCTCCAACGCACTGTAGAAAATAGTTTCAGACCAACTATCAGAACACCTAACTAAACATAACCTTCTCTGCCGGGAACAGCATGGTTTCTGGTCCGGCCACAGTACCGTCACAGCTCTTACTGAGCTCACATCATTCATCCATGAGGCCCTCGACCAAGGCTCTATAGCAGGGGTGATCTATGTCGATCCAACCAAGGCATTTGACATGGTCAGTCATGAGCTACTGCTTTGTGTCCTTCCACAGCTAAATGTGGTCCCTGAGGCTACTGCCTGGTTCAAGGATTACCTATCAGGCTGGTCACAACAAGTCAGGATAAACACCACCATCTCCTCCTGTAAAACAGTCTGCTCAGGTGTCCCTCAGGGGTCTATTCTCGGCCCTGTACTATTCACCCTCTTTTTAAACTCTCTCCCCAAGTCATGTAGTGGTCACCTGCTACTCTACGCTGATGATGCGGTAGTGTTTTGGAAACACCCACAGCCGAGCACCCTCCAACGAGCTCTTCAGGGTTTCTTCAGGGAGCTAGAAACCTGGTTCACTGAACACCGCTTGATCATCAACTACCAAAAAATAAAGTCCATGATATTTGCCCACCGACAAAGCCCACACAGCCAGTTGGCTCTCCTAATCAGAAACAAACAAGGTGCCCCACTTGAACATGTTACATGTTTTAAATACCTGGGAATTTCATTAGACACCTCCCTCTCCTACCTTAATCACATACAACTTCTCTCCTCCGCTGTCAACACTAGAGTGGGTATCCTCCACAGACTTAAACACTGCTTACCCACACAGGCCATGTATCTTGCGGTCGCCTCCTCTATCCTCTCCCTAGTAGACTACAGGATAGTGATATATGGCTCTGCGGAACCCACCGCCCTTCGTAGCATCAACACTGCTTTGAATAAAACTTGCTGCCTAGTCACCGGGTGTGACAGATTAACTCATACCTGTGAGCTCTACGCTTTGGCTGGTTGGCTAAACTTCCAAGGAAGACTTAAGTACCACTCCTGCGTTCTGGCGAAAAAGATCCATCTCCAGCTGGTTCCCATCGGCCTTCTCTCAATAGTCAGCGTAGCCCCCCCCAGGCATAATACAAGACTTGCAGCATCCTCCTCATTTCTGGTCCCCCATTGTAGAACATCCCTTGGGAAAAGATCCTTCCGCTACCATGCCCCTCTTAAGTTAAACACTCTACCCCCCATCTCTCAGATCCTTAGCCTCTCCCTATTTAAAACAGCCCTCAGAGCCCAACTCTTTGAGTCAGAAAAATGTGACTGTGGCTAACTCTCTGCCCGCCTCTGGTGTTTTCATGACCCCAATAAACTTGACACAGGGTCTCGATTGATCCCAAGAATCAGCAACATGCACGTCTCAGACAAGGGTTATCTAGAATTGCTGCCTATTACTATCACCAGTTAACTAAGATTAAGCCTGGACTGCACTTGCAGTACTGTTTTTCGAATTTCTGCTTGTTTATTGTGCGTTCTCTGTATTTGTTTATCCTCCACCCTCTGTAACCAACATGGAGCCTTTGCAAAAGAGTTTGTGACTCAAAGGATTGTAAATCTGATTGTATCTAATAAATAAATAAAATAAAATAAAATAAAATAAAATAAAATAAATAGAATAGTGGGTCACCCATGTGTCTGGTTGTATTTACCGAGGCTGCATATGAATTACCACCTTTGGTTACTATGAGACAAAAATATTTTGTTCTCTTTTTTATGATGGATTTATATAATTTATTCCATAACTCAATCTTGAATTTATACTTCTCTTTCTTTAGTATGTTGTTGTTTTGCCTTTCTCTCCTAGTTAGTTTATAATTTGATCTTGTTTTATATTTTTAACCAATTGACTTATTTAAAGTTTTTTCCTGTCTCTCCACACTTAGTATTAAACCAAGTTACATCACTCCTCACACTGTTACTTTGTTTTCATGCAGAAGGGGCACCAACATTTGTGATAAGTTGTCTCACAATTGGTTAACATCCAGTGGGTCATTCTGTGTTAAACTTTGAGCCTGTCAGATCTGTGGATATGATGTATCTAAAGTTTGACCTAGATCTTTTATGTTTTCCTCTGTCCATTGTAACCATTTAGCATTAGATGTGTCTTATTTATAATTGCTAATATTTCTACCTGAGCCATTATTTTTGTATATTTTAATTGAACCTTTATGGGAAAATTGGGAGACTCAGGTTGTTCATCTAGTTTGATGTCTACTACCCTCACAACTGCATTTGAAAATACAAAGGAAAGATCAATTATAGATGATCCATTGTATAAATCAGATTTACACTTTCCCATGTGGTTACTTTGAGTTCACCTATTAATTAATCCCAAATCTTGATCCAATGCTATTGAAGTTAATCAACTGTCTTCTTTATTATTTGTGTGATCCTAAGTCTTTCTTATATTTGTTAAATAGTTGTTTAATATACTATTTCTATTTCCATCATCATGGTCCCTAAACAGATTCACCTTGCCATTAAAAAAAGTTGGAAGCCTGGCACTGAACTCACCTGCTATAAAAATGTTATAATCCATATATTATCCATTATATTTTGCAAGGAATTTTCTATCTTTTCCCAGTCCCCAGTATGTTTTTTTAGATGTAACAAATGGCAGAACATAAATATCAATAATTATGTTCATATTCTTGCTTCTTATGCTATGTACCAAGATGTGTTCATTTGCTATATCTATTTTTGAATCTGTAATATCTTTCTGGAGTTCAACAGCAAATATGAGACCAATCCTACTCCTACCCTTTGCAGACTTTTTTGCCATTAATATAAATACATCAAAGTTGAGAATTTTGAGAGAAGAATATGTCCACCAAGTTTCCTGTACAAGTATGTCAAAAGAGGAAAGATATTTCATATACTCAAGATCACCTAGTTTTTATGCAAGTCCATCTATATTCCATGACAGCAATTTTCAAGTTTTAGTATAAGTTTTCTTTTGTAAGGTTACATCACCAATTTGTAGTCATTAACTTATTTCTGTAGCAGCAGTAAATCTATTATATCTTGTTAAATATTGAGGTAAACGTGCCACATCTTCCATTATTAGTATTTGATTTTCTTCTGTTGCTAAAGGCCCTTTGCCTCCAGGAAAACTCAGCAAATTTGAGATATTTAATCCTAATTAGTCTAGTACCTCAGTTCTGTCATATATTTGTTTTACTAATTGTTCTTCTTTAAAATAAATATCAATTTGATTTTGGTTTGTGTACTTGGATGGCTTTTCAATCCAATAAATGGAATCATGTCTCAATGGCTTTTACAGGATACTTTAAAAAATCAATTAAAGCTTTTTTTCTAGTTTTCCCTGGTTGTTCTCCATTTGGAATATCCCAATCAAACATCGTCAGCACCTCTGAATAGGGTTTATCTATTCTGGGCTGCATGTAATTATATTTAACAATCCTTTCAATTCTATATATTAATGCTTCATGTTGAGGACTGTCTATCTTAGTGTAGTCCTTTATTTCGTGACACATATATTTTTTTTCTATCGGAAATCCCAGTTGTGATAAGTAAACACTGTTTTCCAAAATTATATTAACTGTTTCAATATTTTGCAACTGTGCTATCACTATACCTTCTTGATTATTCTTATCTGCTTGATCTCTATATATCTTATAAGATGATAAATGATTGGTTATTCTCAAAAGGTAGTTGACTTTTCTTTTTATTGAGTCTAGTGTCTCATTAGTTAACATGTTAATGCCTTTGATCTTTATTTCATACACCCTCTATAAGATCTTTTCATTTTCTGTTGCTCTGGATATTTATTCAGTTCTTCCAATACTGTATCTATACCTCATGGAGGGTGTATATTTATTTTTGAGACTTGCAAAGCATTACTTTCTTCCCATATTCCCTTTGCCACCTTTCTAGATTTTATAAAGATCATTACCCGTTCCAAGTTGTTTTTTGATCTCACTATTTATATGATGTCATTCATTTTCCCATATGTAGTAACTTATCAACTTTTGCATTCAATGAATCTTTTGTTTCATCTATTTTTTTTAATTCCATTAATTGTTAATAATATAACTACTTCATTATTTACTTCTTTCTCTTCATTTTTGTGGGATTTATATTTTCAGTGTTTTTATATTCATTGAACTCCAGATGTTGATTTGGGGTTGAACGGTATGCTCTCCTGTTGGTGACAATATTGCCTGCAGCACAAAAAATTCTGAGTAGTCACTTGCAGGTGGGCAGCTGAGGTGTTTAACAGTTACCTGTGTCAAAGACAGACAAATTGTCTTTTATTTGGTACCAGTACAATAGAGGCTCATCTTCTGCTTGTAGCAAGTTCTCATCAAAATAATTCTGCATCATTGTGTTTGCTGGCATATCAGGCACCACTGTGTCAGAAAGTGACTTGCCATGCTTTTTCATGAAGCCATAGTCAGACAGTTAGTGGCTTGTCATCAGTGGCTATCTTTCTGTGGGGTGCTGTAGCAGCAGCAATAGTAGCAGGTTGACTTGGAGACAAAAATGAGTGACGTCTGTGATGTTCGGTAGTAGCAGTGGAAACACATTGGGATCCTTCTCCTTCCCTCTCCTCTACCTGGCCTTTCACTGTGATTGCAAGAGATGATGATGATAGGTGTTGTTCTTCTGCTCTATTTGTGTTCCTATTCTTGTTTTGTGCCATACCGACAGAGACCAGATGGTTAAGCCAAGCTTTATAGGACTGCTGATCCTTACCCCATTCTTGTGCAGTAAAGAATGTCTCAAATGTGTCTTTGAATTGAGGGTCCAAGGGAGTGGCTATGACATTGTGCTCATCTGTAACCATTTTTGAAATGCATGTGTCATTCCAGAAATGTGATCTTACTTTTTCTACTAGGCTGAGAACAGTGTTATCCTCCTTTTCCTCATATTGAGTATTCTTACAAAGAATTTGTCAGTTAATGAGGGCAATGAGGGGGAGTACCTGGCTTAGATCAGCTCCATTAGCACTTACCCTTGTGGCCTCCTAATAAAGGCTTTAGCACAGTGCAGATGGTCTCCATAAGGCTCCACTGAAGGGCTGATGTTTACTGTATATCTCCCTTACCAATATCATGATCAGCAGCATTCTGGTAGATAACCTTCTGTTCTTCTAGCAGATGTACAATTATATAATAGGTAGAATTCCATCTTGCTGCCACATCCTGTTTAAGGTGGTGGAGGGGAAGGTGGTTCTGCTGCTGAATATTTCATAACGTCCTCCATGCCCTTACAGAATGGTAAAAGTGAACGCAAACTTTTTGGGCCAGACCTACACATGTCTGCACAGTGGCACCTTCTTCATCTAGGAATCCCTGAAGAACCAGAGCAAAACATAGAGCATGTGTATAATCCACAAAGTCAAGTGCCTTTACAATGGTCTTCACATGATCTGACACTATAAAATCTGGTGTTGATAAGTCTGGTGTCAGTCACACATCAAACATCTGCTGAAGGAAGTGTAACAAGTTTTCTGCATGATGGTCAATATCAAAGCCAGCAATATATAAAGCTGCTTTCTTGCAGATGTTGGTGCACACTGGTGACTTGTAGATACTTCTACTGCTGTTGTTGGCACTTAACACAGAGGATGAGGATGAGGAGGGGGGCAAAAAGGGGAACCAACCCAAGTGGCAGTCACTGCCATGCATCAGTAATCTGACCACTGGTCCACATATCAGTGGGATGTGAACGGTATGAACAAATGATGCTTTCAGAATATCTAACACAGTCTTATAGACACTGTGATACAAATCAGGAAGAGCCATGTGGAAAAGTAGGTATGGCTGGCCACTTGATACCTTGGCACTGTAACTTGCATTAGCGATAGAAAACCTGCATTGCTCATGGAGGAGAATGGCAACAAGTCATTGGCTGGCATTTTCACAATTGCTCTTGTTAACTGTTTTGCCTCTGGTCTGTAGGCTTTATATTCATGGCCCATTTCCAAGAACTAGACTAATGAGAGTTGAGTGTTTTTTTGCCACCCCAGGGGGTGAAAGCAACTAAGGATTTGCGGCCCCTCAGAGGTGTGAGCATCAATGAGCTAAAGTACTGATGAATGTAAGATGCTGGAGTTGTGCATTGGCTACCACTTGAAAGACATTCTTCCTTTTCCTCTCTACCTGGTCTCCTAATGTTCTCCTACCCCAGGCCATTATTATCATCACCAGCTTCACTGCCTGGTGCTGCTGCTACTAATGCCATGTGCTTGCGTGCCTTCTCATACTGTAATCTGTGGACTTCAGCAAATGTCTGTTCATAGTAGGTGCTCCCAGCCTTGTTCCCTCCATACCCCACCCCAGACTGTCTTTATATAAAAGACACATTGCAAGTGTTCTTAATTATTTGTCCACACCACAGAAAAACTATGCCACCAACATCACTAGTTTGGTCTTTCCTCCTGGCACTCTTGGCTGTTGCCTAATGGGTGGGCTACTGTGGGCTGATTCCACAACATTGCCCTCCTCCTTTTCCTCCACCAGTTCATTAGGATCAGGTAATAGTACTCCTGCCTCTGCCATGTGTCCAGGGCTATCTGTTTTGCCTGTGTCTACTTTATCTGCTGTCATTACACATGCTTGTTGGGTTTTTGTGTTCACTGAGTGTGCACATGCAGTGAACATTTTGCAGTAGAGTGGTTTTGAGAGGTGTGGCACTGTTGGTTCAATGCATAGCAGTCTGCAAGGGGCACATCAGTGTCACACCAATCATCAGCAAGGCAGATCATGACACTGTTCTGGCTTTCTGGACAGAAACTTTGTGAAGTTTAAAGGACAGAGCTGACCCAATCATAGGGTGGCTCTTTCCTTTAATCTACATAATGCCACCCATCAAGCAGAGCTGATCTATCATGATCAACTTGCTCTAGTTCCTTCATCCTCATGTAATCCCTGGTGCTGAGGCCCACCCACCTTGTGCCACTGCCAACCATAAAGAAAAGCCTTCATCAATGTCTCCTGCCCCATCCATGTCATTAGTAAGCTGGCACAGGGATGCCCAATCCCCTGAGCTGGCTACAGACCCCCCACCCTGCCCATTTTGAGTGTGTGGCTCCCAACATAATGCCCCATGCAGATACAACCCCCAGTCTGACCATTTTCATTGTGTGACAACAGTAAACCCACCCTGCTGCCACCAAACATAAAGAAAACCCTCCCTCAATGTTTTGTTCTGGCACAGGGGTGTCCAATCCCCCATGCTGGCTGCTACATGTCACCCTGGCCATTTTGATTTGTGACACCAGGGAGACCACCCCCAGTGCCACCAAACATAACACCAACAATGGGGTGCAAAATCCCCAGTGTTGGTACCTGAAATAAAGAAAATCATCCCTTGTAGTTTTTTTAAACACCCTGTCAAAAAGAAAACTGTCCATCGATGTCTGTTGAAGCTACTGCCATTATTGCCCTCCCACCTGACCCTCCCACTTAGCACCCACCACCCTACACCCCCTAAGCCCTTACTTACCTATCTACTTGGGGTTCAATGCCATAATCCTCTCTGTAATGGACAGAAATCGTCACTGTTCAATGCCAGACCATGAACTGAGGAAATCAGGTATATGATTCCATGTATTACAATGGGGCTTTGAACTTATCAACATAACTTGGACATTTTTGAATATTTTTGTCCCAGATTATCAACGTGCCTTTTTTTGGGGACAAAATCTCATGAACAATGACAAGGAAATTAGGCAAATTTGTCCTGATTGTTGATTTGGGGGTTACTGCACCAAATCACCTTTCAGACAAGATTTGAACATTTTCTCCACCATTGTTCATGAAGTGGGATCATAAGATGACTATGTTGAAAATTTGGGTTAAATATATTTAAAAAACAACAATCTTATGAGCCTATGTTGAAATGTATGAATGCAGGCATGCAGCTTTGGTACTTTTCAATATTTTGGACTCACATTTCAACATAATCATTTATTCGCAGCACCTCATGAATATGACAGATGTCATTTTTCAGATCTTGTCCAAAATGTGTTTTCAAACTTGTGGTGCGAAATCACCTTTCAGGCATGATTTGAAAATTTTCTCCAGTCTTGTTCTTGAAGTGAGGTCATAAGAAGGCTGTTTTGGATCATAAGAAGGACATGTTGAAAATCTGGGGTAAAAAATAGTTATGAATGTACACTGAAAATTTTCAATGCACACTTGTAACTGGGGTAATTTTCAGAATTTTTAACCCAGATTTTTAACATGCTCATTTTTTCACACACCCTCATGAATGTGATAGCTGCCATTTCTCAAACTCTACCCAAAATATATTTTCAGACTTGTAGTGCCTAATGACATTTCAGCCATTGTTTTCTAAATGACACCTGTCATGCTCAGAGGAGTGGTCATAAAAAGATTATGTTGAAAATTCGGGGTAAAAATGTGAAAAAACAACTAACCTATGACGAAACACTGAATTTGTTCCAACATTTACACATAACTTTATTTTTTGCAGATTTTGGCCCCTAATGCTAAACATATTCCTTATCCCATCTTCAGAACCTCGCAAGTGTCATTTTTCAAACCCCTTCTGAAGTTTGTTTCAAAAGTTGTACAGCAAAATCGCCTTTCAGATGGGATTTTAAAAATGTCACCTGTCTTGATCATAACATCTGGTCATAAAAAGATTGTTGGATATTTGGGATCAAAATGTGGGAGCCCACTTAAAAGTTAATACTGCCTCTCAGCTGCCCTATCCTGGGCAATTACAATCTAAGTATGTGTAAAAGCGGGACTCCACTGAAAATGAGACATTGCATCTTATCTGTTCTATCTTGGGTAAAATAGAGGATAATGGCTGGGGATTGGGTACTAACCATGCTGTAAATACCTCAAGTGGTTGCTAGGGCAGCATTGTAAACCTCAAGAGCGCAGCTTGAGAGGTTTACTATAGCCCTAGCAACCACAAGAGGTGATTTCAGCGTGGTTGTCACCCGATCAACAGCCATCATCTTTTATAGTATATGGTCAAAAAAACACTGTTTGCATTCTATGTGTGAGAATTATGGAACTCTGGTGCATTCTTTTTTGTTATGCCACTGTTTGGAAGTTCCGAAGTGTGGTTAACAACTTTTAAAATTCTAAATAGTGCACAACAAAGCTGTGTAAGTGCTGATTATGGTGGTTAATAGGCATTTACCATACATTATTATATAGTAAAAGTGTATACAAGCAAAACTCAGTACAACAGCAATACCAGCTGTGAACATAAAGCATTGGCAAATGCACATTTTGTTTTATCACCACTTTTGGTCTTTTTTGATCTCTTACTGCATGTCCACTTGCCCCAAGTTAAACCCTCAACTGTTCCACCTCCTCCTCCCCAGAACTGCTACTGCTGCTATCACTTTTATCTCTGTCCACAAGTTCCACCAAATCACTTTGTTCCACCTCCTTTGTCTCTGTCTGTGTCAATACCTGATGCACTTCTTTCTAATTCCTTTTATCTACGATTGCTCATGTTGTGACCCTTGCAGTGCTAATGTGTGTAGTTTCTCCAATGTGTGATAATTTATGGACTGTTTGACCACTACTGTCATCTTCCTCTGCACTTGCAGTTCCCACTGATGCAGTGTGCTGCATCGTTGAGATTGGGAAACAAGTGAGCACTGGCAGACTATCACCTCATGCCCCATCTGTCCACTGCCCAGCCCCAAGCACACTCCTCCTCTTCCAGGATACAGTCTTTCCACTCTCAGGCAAGCCCCAGGTCCCAGATACAGGCTGCAACACTGCTGCTGCTGAGCTTCCCTTGTTTCCTTCTTTTTTCTCCTAAATATACACCTTCAGCACCCCTGCTGTTGCAGGACTAGTGTAGGCTGAACTTTTGAAGCGTGTCTTTGTTTTGAAGAATTACCTAGCTAATCTAACTAGAAGTGAATCACAGCCATGCATGAGCTACTTAACAGCCCAATGATGAGTACATGACTGAGTTGTCCTGCTGATTCTAGTGGTCTAGCTGAGACTAGCTCCAAAATGAGGCCTTGACTAGCACTGTGCCCTAGTTACTGTTTTAGGTGTGAACTGCTGTTTGGGGTTTGATTGGCTCATCTGGTCTGCACCATTTGGACCAGGGAGAACCAGTTGTACCAAAAGTCCACTTATTTCATCTAGAAGCTCACCACAGTCTGAAAGAATCAAGCACCCAAAGTTTGAGGTATTTGATTCTTTTTTAGAACCAAACTTGCAGCCCTGATATATAGGGAGCCATGAGTGATGCCAAAGGTCAAAAACATCACTGAGAAATATCGATGAGATTTCTCCTGGGGGCATGGCATATTACACTTAACCAAAACTTGTGTCAGTTCAAGCTTTTAATGTGTTTGTTTTTAATTTCTTACTTTTTTCTGTTGTTTTTTGTTTTCTGTTTGTTCTTTAGGAAGTCGGAGTGGTGCAGGACACATGATGCACACAAGTAACACTTTTGCATGCCACATTGCAAGGGTATGTTACAAGGGCTTACTGCTGGTGCTGAGGAACTAGCAGGCCTGTAGTGGGATCAAGAGTGGCTTTTTCAGTAGCCATGAAGAGGAGCCTGCTGTTCAGCATCAGGAGGAGGGTGTCCCACTCAGGATTGCAGAACAGGTCGGAGCAGCAGTCAGTGGTGTCTAGAAGTAGAGGAAACAATTGATTGCAGCTGCTATGGGGGAGAAAATGATAAAGCATGAATATTTGGCAATGTTTTTAATTAGTTTTTTGTTTGGGTCACTATTTTTTGATATTTTTTAAATAAAAAGAAGCAAGAGCAGCAGAGTGGAGAAAATGAAAGTACTGTAAATGAGTTTCTGGTGAAGTGAAACCAGCTGGTGAACACCAGCACATGAGTGAACATTTTAGTTCTCAGATTAGAACTGTGCTGCTAGTGCTGCTGGCTTTCACCAGTCAGGACCCACAGTACAGTGAAATAGAGAATACATAATGGATTGCAGTGGAATAACACATTTATCTCCATTAGTGAGTGGTAAGACCCATAACTCATGATTGGCGAAGCCACAAGTTAGTTATAAAGGTCTTACCACTCATGTGTGGAGATAAATGTGTCATTCTACTGCAACCCATTATGTATTTGATATATATCACACCATTTATAATGTTTTTAGTTGTGTTTTACCTTGTTTTAACTTAAAACTGCCTTTCTTTCCATTGTAAGTTCTTCATCTGGCCCATTGTTCTCTGTGTTCTATTTCCAGATGCTAAGTGGAAATAATGTGTTTTAAGTTAAATAAATTGTGTTCTAAGTGAAATAATGGTGTTCTAAGTGAAAATAAATATTTATCCCAAAATAACATGATTTATTTATCCAATTTATTCACCACTGGTGTGGTATTTATTTATCTATCTATCTATCTATCTATCTATCTATCTATCTATCTATCTATCTATCTATCTATCTATCTATCTATCTATTTATGTTATAAGGGCACAGTCGTGCCCTATAATTTGGGTTCAATGTTCACTTCTATGTTACACTCAAAATTTGTACTTTAATAACTTCATAACCATTCAAACTATTTGCATGAAGTTTTGCATGCACTGTCAGGGACCAGAGATCTCTTGATGTGGCAAGTTTTGTTCCGGTTGGAAGTCTGGGTGTGGAGATACAGAGTATCAAAAATGTGAAAATTAACATTTTGATAACATTGTTTGTCACTCTACTGTGCAAAAACAGTGTGGGATTTTGGTCTGAAATGTTTAGGGTGGAAAGGTCTTCAGTCACAGATGTGCCTTTTGAAGGTTTGGTAAAGAAATATTAATTCATTTCAAAGTTGATAAATTACAAGGTTCCCCATTATTTCCTATGGGACCTGTTAGATGTCCCACTCGAAAAAGGACTCTTTATCACAAGTGTGGAATCCTTTTTCACAAATGTGGGATCTTTTGCTGCAGATGCAGAATCTTTTTCCATGCTGCCTCCATTTTGTTTCCAGTTAGTGGTGGCAACAAAAGTAAATAAATAAAAAATATAGGGGTTTAGTACACACCAATGGTTGTATTTGCCTAATAGGGACCCCTGGAATCCGATTCTGGGGTTACTTTTCTGATAGCTTACTTGTAAATGTGTTTTTCATAACATGCCAAAATCCTTTTTTGCAAATTGTGGAAAAAGAATCATGAAACAGGATTCTTTCTCACAATTTGTGAACAAGGATTTTCCTTTTTCTGCAAATTGTGAAAAAGAACAGCGAAACAGGATCCTTTGCCGCAATTTGCGGAAAAGGATTTTCTTTTCTCACAAATTGTGAAACAAGCACTGCAGAAAAGGATTCTTTTTTACAATTTGTGAAAAGGAATTTTAAGTGTGCTGTTTTTTTTTTGTCACTCCACAGTTAACAAACGGTTTGTGATTTTGGTCTGAAATGTTCAGGGTACAAAGTGACTGCCCCACAGATGTGCCTTTTGCTAGTTTGGTGAAAAGATGTTACTCTGCTCTGTAGTTCTAGGGATTTAAAAGTTGGGAAATGTGGTGTTAGGGTTTCCAACCCTAACACCCCACCCAACCCTACATGCAGCAGCAGGCATTGATTGCGTGCCTTGGGGTAGTCAGCCCTAATGCTCACCCCATTCTCCCATTCTGTACCCATCTCAGATTATTTACTCATGGAATGGAGTGAGGATTAGGCCTTCCAACCACAAGGCACACCCCCCACACCTGTTGCTGCATGCAAGGTGGGTGTGAGGGTTAGGATTGGAAACCCTAACACCACATTTCCCAACTTTAAAGAGAAGTTGATGTCTTCCAGAGAACTTTAGCAAAACATAATATTTAGACACTGTCCAGCTTGTATTCCACATTAGTTCTGTATTTCTCCTGCTCATTATTTATTACTGAGGTCAGTTGCATGAAAACAAGATCTTTGCTTCTGAAGAGTTTATTCCTGCTGCTTTCTCCCTACCTGAGGTCGTAGTGCATTGTTTGTGGCATCACAGTTACCCCCATGACAACAGATTGTGATGTCACAACACAGTATTAACACTTGAAGCAGGGAGTAAGCTGTGGAGGCAGAAGAACTCTAAGGTATTAAGATCATGTATTCATGCAAATGTTCTCAGTAATATATAATCAAGAGGAGAAATATATATAATATGTACAGAATGTAAGCTGAATTGCACCTAGTTATTATATTTTTCAAAGTTTTCTTTGAGGTGTCAGCAGCTCTTTAAACCCAAAGAATTCCAGAGCAAAGTAATGTATTTTCACATTTTGTCACTGGAACCCTAACTGATGCATTAATGAAGTTTTGTGCAATGAATATATTTTTATTTTATATTTCTTTATTTTCAAATTTGTTAACTGGGTTGGGACACTGGACAAAGCCCCTTTTCAGGACCAACCCAAACAATAGCAAAGAACAAAAACAAACAAAACAATCAATAAATAATACAATCAATAATAGAAATTAAGTATTACAATTACAATGACAAACATTCAAGGATAACAGATAAGTCTTAAAATGTACTTTAAAACTTGATAGGGAAGTAGCAGAGCATAGCAAAATTGGCAAGTCATTCCACAATTTAGGACTGAATTAGTAAAAGAGCAAAAACCATATTTATTCTTATGCATTCTAACTTCCAGTGTTACACCCCTGCTGGACCTAAGGCAAGTAGTTGACTCTGGAATGGTTATTAAGTCAGACAAAGGGAAGGAATTACCATAATAAATAGACTGATAAACCAAACAACCCAATGAATAGGTGAATTTAAACCTCAGGGATAGCCACCCAATAGTGGAGTACAACATACAATGTTGCATCTTCAGAGGAGCTGCAGGAATGAAATGACAAATGTTGTTAAATGCAACTGTAAGAGTATGGCATTCCCTAAAACCTAAATTGTAATACAGATAATAAATATAGTCAATATGTGGCAATAGGTTTCCCAAGGCAAAAGCACAGGTCAAATATTGTTTAAATTCATACAACATACCAATCCTCTGATTTATTGCTCTTCTGATGGCCTTAACCTGAGAATGAAAGGTCATGTTTGGGTCAAGTTGGACCACAAAATATTTAAATTAATTTACCTGTTCAACAATAATAATTCCAGAACCATCATGAATTAACAAGCATGGATTATCACTAAGCACGTAGTACTACCAGATATCATCGACTTAGTTTTCTTCACATTCATAATCATTAGATTAGAAGACAGCCAAGAACATAAAAGGTGAAACTCAGGTTCTAAAACAGAACTAAGCTGGGAAACTTAAAGGGCCTGATAAAACAAAATAAGAACATCTGCGTATAAAAAACAATATATTATAGGGACACAATATAGTAAGGGGTAGGTAGGTGTTTAATGATAAATCCCTAAATTTGCACCATAATAGCTTCACCCCTGTTCAACAGAATTGCACAAGATTTTGCATGTGTGGTCTGGGGGACAAGATCTCTTGATTTGGCAAGTTTCATGACAGTTAAATGTCCTGGAGAAAAATAAACACATGAATCTAGCTAAACAAGGCCCATTTAGGTTAATTCTGGGGTTTGATGTTTGGAAAAAGACCTGGAAATTTGGTATTGGGACATCTGTTAAATCCTAAATGGAAGGCTTAGGAAGGGCTCCTGATTCTTCTTTCATGAGCTGAAATTCTTCTTTCATGAGCCTCACAAAAGATGAATTTGGGTCATGAAAGAAGAATTGAATTTCACAAAAGAAGACAATTCTTGTTTTATGAACTTCTTTTGTGAGATTTCTTCTTTTGTGATCTTCTTTAGTATCAAAAGAAGCTCACAAAAAATGTGTTGCCTGCATAAATGACAGCCTCTTTTGTCAAGGGCTTCCTGACCAAAAGAAAGAGGTGACAGTTGGAGGCAGCAGTCATGTGGTGAGTGGGAGGTTTTGTTTCATGTTAGTGTGTGGGTCACAGCAAGTACAGAATGCAGTGGATAGTTAAGCATGACTTCAAATGAGTAGTCACCTCATATTATATTTCTGTTTTCAAAATGGGTGATGTAAGGAAGCTACGAGGTGCAGGGTTCAAGTCTGGGTGAGGGATGGTAGCACCAGTTATGCAAGCTCATGATCCTAATGAGTTCAATTTGGAAAGGCAAAACTGTTTTTTTGAGTATCATGATTTTCTTTAGATCCAAAAAAAAGAAAAATAGAGGCTAATCTCCATCAAACTAATGGGTCATCGATTTAAAGTGTAGGAGTTTCATAAAAGCAATTGGGTAGAAGTTTGGCTCTAAAGACAACTGATGTATTTTAAGGCTACTCCCTCAGGTGTTCAACTATTAACAGACAATTTTCTCACCAGACTTAACCAGCACTGCAATGGTTGGGGAGATGTGTAGTTTTACTAATGTTTCTTTTCTATCTGATTGCATTGACAGGCATGGCTACAAGAAGGAAGCATGCTCAGAAGAAGTCAGGAGCACCAGGAGCAGGTCCTAAGGAGGATCCAGTACAACAGGTGATGATGATGAGGGAAGTTCAGGTAATGTTGGAGGCAGTGCAATGGAAGGAGGAACTGCAGAAGAAGAAGAAGAGGAAGGCACCAGAAGGGGACAATGACAGTGGGGCAAGACGATTGTCAGGATAAGGGGCCAAGAGAGCAGTCAGGGCTCAGTGTAAGAATAACACTGTTGATCTTACATTACAAGGGAGTTTTAGGAAGTATGTAGAGGAGATTATTGGGGCAGCAGGGGAGAAGAATTTTGGAGGAGCTGCAGAAGGTAATGGAGAAGTTCAAAGAAAAAGGGGGAGAGAGGCAAGGAAAAAGTCAAGAAGGGTGGGAGGGGATGAGGGACAAAGGAAGTGGGTTTAGGGCACACCAGGGGTTATGTTAGGAGATCACATGCTACTAGCACTGAAGGAAAAGATATGGAAGAGGGAATACACAGACATTTTTGCATTGGTGGACAAGGGGGCAGCAAAGAAATATGAGGAGAAGGAGCAGACAGGTAAGATGGAGAGCGTAGTGTCATTAACGATATTGGAGAAGATTCAGGAGGACAAGACATTTAAGAGTAAGACCATGGAGATGTGGCTGATGGGGTTCACTTATTTTAGTGCCATCATGCTGCTAGAAGCAACTGGAGCTAGCCATCCCACTATTAGCATATTTGCTTATGGTGCATAATGCATATAAGATGCTATACCTGGTTAAACAACTAAATAAAAAAAAAAAGATGCAAGACAGATATGGGTGGTTGCAGTATGAGGAGAAATTCAGTCTGAGGATGGCATCCCACAGGGATGTACGGTGGGATATTAGATATCCTGATATTTGGTTTGAGACTACGACAGTTCAGACATTGGTGGGGAACTGGGGGAGGTGGAGATGGGGAACCAGCAAAAGTTTTGCTGGGGATTAAACAGGGTTCAGAGCACATGGGCTAATTGTAGATTTAGGCATTCATATTCAAAATGTGCAGGATCGCACCTGGTCTCTTGATGCAGGAGCATGGGGACAGGTTTTGCGGGTAGCCCTTTAGAGAGCAGCCCTTTTGGGGGTACAGGAGTCTGACAGAAGGGGGTTAGGTAGGATGAGGATAGGAAGGGGAAGGATCTTTAGCTTTGGAGGGGAATCCTGGGTGGGTATTTGAGAGAAGGGAAGGGCAGTGGCAAGAGAGATGGGAAGGGGATTTGGGCTGGTGAAGACACTAATTAACAAGGAATTATTGAGGGCATGGTTAGAAGGGTACCCAGATAAGAGAGCAGCTAGGTTGTTGAGGGACAGGTTCACAGAGAAGTTTAGTCTGCAGTATGAGGGATGTGGGAGAGAAATGCAGGCACAGAATCTTGGATCCATAAAGAATAAGGAGGTGGTGGTGGTGGAGAAGCAAAGTAAGGAGGCAGAGGCAGGCAGGGTGGAAGGCCCATTCATGGGGCCTCCTTTTGGAGAAGTTAGGGTATCATCATTGGGGCTGGTTCCAAAGAGGTGATATGATTGACATATTCAAACACCTTAAGGGCATTAACAAGGTGAAAGAGTCTAACATGTTTCAATATAAGAAAATAGCAGGGCAAGAGGACACAGCATGAGATTAAAGGGAGGCTGATTAAGGGTAATGTGAGGAAGTTCTGTTTCACAGAAAGGGTGGTGGATGCATGGAACAGCCTACCTCAGGAAGTGGTGGCCATGAATACAGTGCAGGGCTTCATACATGCATGGGTAGGCATAAGGGAGCAATACAGATGTGTATGAATAGATAGGCCACTGACAGCAAAGGACAATGGCACATTTATAAGGTAGAAAAAGAAATGGGCAGACTGGATGGGCCTTGCGGTCCTTATCTGCCATCAACTTCTATGTTTCTATGTTTTACCACCTGCCATATCCAGAAAGAGAATCAATCAATGACTTTATTAGTGAAGAACAGAGTGCAGTGTTCCATGTGACATTGGACCAGGCTGTGGAGTTGATTTGGGCATTGGAGGGGGCATGGTTGGCAAAGACTGATTTAAACTCAGCATTCAGGCTGCTCCCCATTCAGCCAGAAGATTGAAAGCTATTGGGTTTTTAATTCAATGGGGGTTATTATTCTGATAAGGCTATGCTGATGGGCTGTTTGGTGGTGTGCGCCACCTTTGAGATATTCCTCACGTGGTTACAGTGGGCATTTGAGGGCCAATACAGGCATAGGGCAGTGGTTCACTATTTGGATGACTTTCTGTTTATGGAACAAGGGGAGGAAGGGACTGCCAACATGTTACAGTGCTACTAGGAGATGTGTGACAGATTAAGGGTCCTGTTAACAAAAGGAAAGAGGAGAATCTGGAACACACGTTAGAGTTTTTGGGGACAGAAGTGGACACAGAGATTGGTTCATTCAGGTTGCCAGAAGGCAAGGTGCAGAAGCTATGGGAGTTATTAGGAAAGGTGATGGGGACGTGAAGGGTGTCTCTTTTGGTGATGCAGCAGCTATTGGGACATTTGAACTTCACATGTAGGGCAGTGACCCTGGGCAGGGCCTTTATACACAGGTTGGCTAAGGTGATGAAGGGGGTGCAGAGGCCACATCGCTGGGTAGACATAATGAGGGGAGTGAGGAAGGACCTAGAAGTATGGAAGAATGTTTGTGGTAGTAAAATGGGGTCACTTTCTAGTGGTGATAATGGATATTTAACACAGATTTGGAACTCTGTACCAATGTGGCAGGTGTCTTTGGGATTGGGGCATACTTTGGTGGGTAATGGATATCAAAGTAATGGCTGAAGGAGTAGATAGTGAGGAGGTTGGCATGAGACATTATTATTCTTGAGATCTTCCCCGTATAGGTACCAGTGGTCACTTGGGGACCTCCTCACAAATTGGTGGGTGGTATTTTGGTGAGATAATTAAGGCAGTGGTAGAGGGTCTGAATATGCAAACAACCACAACAGAGATAGTAATGAAGCTGGTTTTACAAGGGTTGAGACTAAGCATGTTGTTTTGAGCTGAGCACATTGACAGGGTTAAGAACATGGTGGCTGACATCCTTTCCCATTTTCAGTTGGACTGCTTCTGGTGCATCGTGCCAGGGGCAGAAGCCAGGAGAATGACGGTCCCATCTCACTTGTGGGAGATTGGTTGGAAAGAGCCCAGCTGCTGTACAGGAGCTCTTGGTCTTCAGGGATGCTGAGGACATATGAGGGATCTTGAAAGACATTCCAAGAGTTCAGACAACAGGCCAGAATGGAGGTAAGTGGGCTGGTGATAGAGAGGCAGGTGATGAGGTTCATCATGCAGAAGTGTGAGGGAGGGGTAGTGCACTCCACCATGGAGATCCACTTAGCAGCGTTGGGTCTGATTTTCAGTCTGAGAGGCTGGGGGTGGCCTTGCAAGGCACAAGCAGTCAGGAGAATGATGCAAGGTTGGCAGAGGATAAATGAGAGAAGCCAGGATGGAAGATGCCCAATATTGGAGAGTTTGCTAGGGAGGTTAGGTGGGGGAGTTGGGAAGTACATGACATTCACTTTATGAGGCTTGTCGTTTTGCAGCAGTCTTTTTTTTAATCAAACTTTATTATTATTTAAACAACCATTCTTACACCCAGTGTACACATAGGTCCTTGATGACTATACTAACAAATTAGGTGTAGACACCTAGAAATCCTTATACAAGGGCCAATGTCCATAGCACATCACTATAAACAAATGTGAGCAAAATTAAACCAACTACTGATAATTTCAACACATATGACAACCGATTCCCAAAGACAGTAACAAGATGAAACAGAAACAAGACAGACAAGAGAAAAGGAGGGCAGATTAAGGCCAGAACACCAGATTTGAATTCCCTGAGCTGAGGAAGTAATAGAGTGAACTAATCACATGGTAAAGCAAGCAAATAAATGTCACTGAACCAATAAGCTTAACTGAAGTGAGCCAGGATTTCCAGAATGTTTTAAGCTTCTTTCTCTGCCAAAAAAATGAAAAAAGGGAGCTGGTTGCAGAATTGTTCTGTCTGTAACCATAGTAAGGCTGTCACTTGCTCCATAACCAAAATCTTATAACAATTTCTGAGCCATAAATCCTCTGATTGAGTGATCAGAGTGAACCATAGCTGTATTAGCATTTTAAGAGCAACCACCACCAGGATATAAAACAAATACTTTGCCCATTTAGTCTGAACCCCTGGAGGGGGCAGCCTCAGGATCAAAATTTGATAGTGTTATGGACTGGTAAAATCAAAAATCTGGCTTATCACCTCCGTGACCCTCTTCCAATAGGATTGGAGGCATGGACAACCCCAAACATATGTAAGTACTAGTCCCCTGCACACCACTGCCCCTCCAACACAAGTCTGAATGATGGTATCCATAATGTTTGACAATAACGGGAGTATGAAAGTAGCTCACAGACACCTGTCCATACCTGAACCCATTCTGCCTCTGGAAGAGAGATCCCAAATTCAGTCTCCCAATTATTCTTGACCTGAATTAGGTGGTCTGGTTCCAACTCCTGAAGCTGGGAATACATTTTGGAAACAAGACCCGAACTGCTGGGTTGTGTGGTCAACAAAGTTAGAATTAATCACAGAGGGTTAACCAACCATTTGGAGGGCTTCCAGCCATGGTGCTTCCATTAAATAATGATTTATCTGTAGATAACAAAAGAAGTCTTGAGGAGGTAAGTCAAATTCCTCTTTAGGCTGAGTAAAGGTTATAAAAACCTTCCCATCAAAAAATGTACCCAATTAATATAGTCCCAAGCAGTCCCACCACGGAAAAAGTCCATATCCAGATGGATGGGTATGAAGTCTAAACATGAGTGAAAGGGGATTGCCCTGCATACACTAGTAGTAAGTCAATCAGTGGTACAAACCTCTTCCCAGATCTTCACCAGAATTGCTGCCCACAGGTTAGTGACCACTAAAGAATGAAAGATAGCCCTGTCCATAAATGAACTATCAGCCATTTGTAGGGGGTGCATGGTGGAAGACTCCAAAAGCATCCAACTAGGAAGCTCTGGGGTTGACATGTATAGGTGACAAAATGGTGAAACTGGGAGGTCCAATAATAAACCTGAAAATTGGGGACTCCCAATCCACCTTGAGCCTTTGTAGCTGAGAGAATGGATCACTTAAGCTGAGATTTCTTCCCTCCATATGAACAGCATATGTGTTAAAGGAAGCCAAACAAAGGCAGGAACTGGTAGGGATATGGGCCAAAAATAGAAAAAGGAAATAAGGGAGAATGTTCATTTGGACCATTTCCACTCTGTCACTCACGGGTAAAGGTAATTCTATCCAACAGAAGCAGTTCTCCAAAACTTCAGTCAGAAGCTTAGTGTAATTAATAGAAAACAGTTTGGTAATATCGCGGGGTATCCACATTCCTAAATATCTAAAGCCTACTGACACCTGCTTAAACCTGCAACTCATGGTATTAGATACCTGTGGTGAGGAGCCCAAAAACATGATCTCAGTTTTCAATTCATTGCAGCAGGATGAGGAGGGGGAGGAGGGATAGATGAGGGAAAGAGAAGGACCATGGGAGTAAGGTCAGAGAGAGAGAGGAGAGAGAGTAAAGGATAGCGATTGATGGAGTGGGTAGAATGATAAGCCCACCAGAAGTGGGGATATAAAAGGGGAAGGGAGAACAGGATCTTCCCTCTGTTGTTGCTAAGCAAGTTATCCTCCCTCCTGCCTAGTAAGTTAGCAAGAAGGGGGGGCAGTTAAGTGGAGGCTATGGCTTAGATGAACTGCAAAAGGTGGACAACAGTGGGTGTCTGGATATGAATGATAATTCAGGGAGCATGGAAGAAAGATGAAAAGAGGGTGGAGGGATTTGGGGAAGATGCAGAATTAAAGGATACAGGGGGCCCAGGGAGTACTGGACCAGAACCTAGGGCACGGGATTCCTCGGTGTTACTATGTACCACCATATCTGCTTTGGTTTACAGCACACATAGGCAAAGTTTGAGTGACAGAAGCATACTAAACAATTAGATGTTAGTCAGAAATGCATTACAGAGGAAGTCTTAAAGGACTTATATAAAACAGTATATGACTTTTTAGGTGGTAAAAAAATGTGTTTCATTAATTCATAATTGGCAGCAAAGCTTGAGGATAGGGAGGGAGTTTTCCATTACAAAAGTGATACTATGACATCAGAAAGCTGCTATAGTTGTAGCCATCACCCCATTGAATTATATTGGAAATTATAGTGCACTTTTGTGTGGTACTAGGCCCTAAACTGGACAGTCTATGTCAGAGCAACACATGCTGATGCTGGTAACTCATGTGCCTACTGCAAGGTGACTTGTGATCTGTTGTTCTCATTGGCAGGCCTTCTCATCCACAGGAAACACCAAATAAAACATTTCTGAGCAATACCTGTGGCCCGATATTCAAAACTGCACAAAGTGGAGTACAAATATTTGTGCAATGCCTTGCACTTGCCTGAGTGCCAAAGATGCTATGTTCAGTGGAATAGCACACTGGCACTATTCAACTGAATATAGGGCCACTGCAGTCCAGCGCTAAGCCACTTAGCGCTGGGCAGACATAGTTCCAGAAATAGGATGCCACAATGGCTTGCATGCACACTAAATTTCTGATATTTAAATGGACCCATGCAAATGAGCCTATTGGGCATGCAAGGCACTAAGAGGTCATTTGCATGCTCATTATGGGCTCATTTGCATGGGGAGTGGGGCTGGATTGCATGGCACTGCCCTGCACTTGCCCATTCCCAGAGAGCTGTCTCTGCTGCTAGTGGTCCCCCAAATGCCGCTCACTGGCCCAGTGCTAAAATTAAATTTTCCCTGGTGCAAGTGGTCATTCCCATTGATCACCAGCCCAATGTAAAGAAGTAAACATTCTTTGGTGTCCAGTGGTCCCTCCACCCAATCATCCATCCATCACATAGCCACCATATTCCTGGTGTCCAGTGTATCCCTCCAACCTGATCCCCTGTATATTAAAGTTAAACCATTCCTTGGTGTCTAGAGGCTCCCCTCCCTATCTCCAATCCCTTGTATACTACAGTAAAACCATTCCCTGGTGTCCAGTGGACCCCACTACCATCCAAACTGGCAGGTAGTGCCCCACCACCCTATTCTACCATTTTGACCCCTAGCCAGCGACTGTCACAGCCCTCCACTCTCCTCCATGTCCAGCCACTGACTGATCTGTCAGTGAGCACATACTGTAACAACTGACTGTACAGTATGCACTCATTAACTGCTTAGTCAGCTGGCTGTGGTGGAGAGAGGGTGGAGGACTATGCCAGTCATTGATTCAGGGTTGAGATGGGAGAGCGTGATGGTGGGGTACTACCTACTGGGGTATGATAGCAGGGGATCTGCTAGATACCAGTGAATGGCTTTACTGTAGTACACAAGGGATAGGGGATAGAAAAGGGGTTGGCTAGACACCAGGAAATGGTTTAACATTAATATATAGGGAATCAGAATGGGGGGATACACTGGACACCAGGGAAATGGTGGCTGTGTGTTGGGTGGGTGATTATGTGAGAGAAGGGCTCACTGGACACCAAGGAATATTACTATAAATATCAGCTATGGGTGCGAGTGGGGGTAGGGACTGCTAGGCACCAGGTAATACTACAAAAACATTGGGCATGGGTGCAGGTGCAGGGAGGGACCACTTGACACCAGGGAACATTTAATTCTTAACATCTGACCAGTGATCAGCAGAGAGGCCCACTGGATACCAGAGAATGTTTAAGTTGTAACATCAGGGTATTGATCAGTGTGTGGGGGGCATTAGCACCAGGGACAGTTTAATTTTTGACATTATGCCAGAGGTTGGTGGGGACACCACTAGCACCAGGGATAGTTTAATTTTGGGCACTGGGCCAGCAGTGGGAAGGGGGCAATGTACTTCCTCCACCAATCCCTAGGGTTGTGCAGGAGTAAGTTGTGTTTTTAGTTGGTGGTATCTTCACCATGCATGGGGACCATGTAAAATAGCCTTGCACGATGCACATACTCTGAATATTGGACTGCACCAATATCCAGGTTCCTGCCCCATCATTTGCAATGCCCCCCCGAATATTAACCAGGTGCAAACCCTGTTTGTCCATGCTAACCGGGCTTTTGAATATGGGACATCCATGCAAAACCAGGTTTGCGCGTGCAAAGTAGGCTTTGTGCCCAGACAAAAGTATGAATATCTGGCCCCTAATGTCAGATACAGTAGCATGAAATGTTTGTAAGTAAGGGCACACTTCCCCCTCCTCTTACACATTTAACACCATACCTCTGTATTACTATAAATGTTTACCAAGGCCAAGTAAGCTCAACAAGCAGACAATGGATTACAAGCCTCCTAACATTTGTATGTTGTACTATGCTGCCACAGTGGCCTTGAGCAAGCCACATTCCAGGGCAGCGAGATGACACTTCTTGGTCATAACCATATTGCACAGTGCAGTGCTGTGCTGTGCTCTCACAGTGGCTTTCACCTCATTTTTTGTTTTCTTTTGCAGACAAGTTTTCATAATTGTAGATCAACTAACAGTGGAGGACAATGAAAGCAGTGCTTGAGAGGTCAACCAGAGCCTCTAAAAATGAAGGTACAGGGTATCCAAATCTTCCATTAAATGAATGAGATGCATTACAGGATGGTCTTACAACAAATCCACTGTGCTCACTGTAAAAATTGGCATTCATTTTGCTTAATTCAGTGTATGATGCATACAGTTGGCTAAATTGATGCTTCTAGGTGGCAGAACAGTCATTTCTAAGTATTGCACAGTAACCCTTTGTGCTGACAGCCTTTTTCCCTGCCCCACAGGACGTGTTGTCTCATTTGTGAAGCTAAGAAGATGAAGCAGTTGGAGCAGGCCAAGATGTGGATGGAAGCTAATGAAAATTTCTCAGATGTGATTATTACAGACAAGAGCACCATTGCTGTGTAATCCTTTTGCCTTGTGACATTTAGGAAAAAAAGGCTCCTGGTACTGAAACCATAGTTGAAACACCCAGTGAAGGTACACATTTAGGGTTCCATCTCCTGACAAGGGCCCGGGCCAGTACTGATCCTCACTGGCATCATGAAGGGCAATCTCTATAGGAGATATTGTCCAATACATTGCTGCCTTACAGAGAGCATTTATTTGCAGATGGGCATAGACTTTTTCAAGGTTTGTGATGAGACAGTTTTTATTTACTATATTTTTATTTAAAATGTGTTAACTGGGAACGGCACACTGAGCCAAGGCTCATTTCTAGGTGCGACCCAGGGACATGATTGACAACACATACATACAAGTGAAAATACACTGTGTATATAGGAGACTGGGTAATAAATATAAATTAAGGCAACTATATAAGTATGGAAATTTTAATTGTTTAGCTAAGAAAGAAATTATATATAACAATAATGCAACTTTAAAGAACAATGGGAACAATGAGTACCTAGGAGAGTGACTAGGAGAATCTTAGCAATGGGGGGAGAGAGAGAGAGAGAAGAGGGGGAAAGAGATGGAGAGAATATAATGAGGCTGGGTTGTGAGGGGAGGGGGAGGTAAGGAGGGAGTTAGGAGCTGTGAGGGGTGATGGTGGTGAGGTTGAGGGTTTGAGAACAGGTGCAAGGGGTGGGGGGCAGTTTTAATTTGGCATTTGAAGGTTGGGCAGGATTGGAAATCCTGGAGGGAAGCAGGCAGTTGATTCCAGAGATGTGGAAGGTGGTATGAGAAAACATAGCCTCCGGCTGAGGTTCACTGGTGAGGAATGGAAAAGAAATGAGGATGCCAAGATCTTAGGGGGTAGACATGGAGGGGAGCAGAGGAGAGGAGTGAGAAGTGGTAAGTGGAAGAAAGTTGAGCCAGTATTTTGCCATGAAAGTTATAGCATGAATGTGCCTCCTGTGGGAGAGAGGTGCAAAGTTTTGCAAGGAGAGAAGAGTACAATGATGGGTATGCAGAGGGGAGTTTGTGGCAAATCTGCAGAAAGAGTTGAGAAGGGTGTCGAGTTTGGAGAGTGAGGAGGCAGAAGCAGAAGCATAGATAATTTTCCCTTAGTTGAAGATAGGGTGGATAGTTTTTTGAACTAAGTCATGGCAGATGTGTAGGGGGATAGCATGCTTGTTACAATAGAGCACACCTAGCTTTGGGAGTAGTTTTAAGCAAAGGGAATCAATATGGGTGGTGAAGTTGAGGTGCAGGTCTAGCCAGAGGCCTAGGTGTTTGTACAAGGTGATGGAGTTGAGGGTGGAGGTTTCAGAGATGGTGAATGTTGGGGGGCAGGGGAGCCTGGCCAGCATTTGGGGGTAGCCAAACACTATGGCAACTGTTTTTATTATTGTGTTCAGTTTTAGGGAGTAGTCCTTGAGCCATGTAAGCACGCAGTTAAAGTTGGACTGGAAGGGAAGCTGTATAGAGTCAGTGGTGGGGCCTGACACATAGACTATGGTGTCATCCTCATAGAGGTGGACATTAGATTGGGAGCAGACTGAGGTGAGATCATTTATAAATATACAAAAGAGGATAGGGCAGAGGATAGATCCTTGGGGGACCCCGACATGATGGGGAGAGGGGGGATGTGAAGTTTCCTATGATGACACACTGATATCGGTCACAGAGGTGGGATTTGAACCAGAGGACAGTGGAGGAGGCAAGGCTGGCTGAGTGCAATTACTGGAGCAGGAGTGGGTAATAGACAGAGTCAAAAGCTGTGGCGAGGTCATTAAATAGTGTAGCTGTCTTTATCCATAGCTTTTTGGATACAGTCTGTGACCCAGAGAAGTGAGGAAGTTGTTGAGTGTTTTTTCCTGAAATCTGACTGGTGATCAGAGAAAAAATTTGTAGAGGTGAGGAATTCAGTCAGTTTTGTGAGGACTAAGGTTTCCTGGAGTTTTGTCAAGAATGAGAGCAGAAAAACTGGACAATAATTTCCAGGGGATGATGGGTCTCCTCCTTTGTGGAGTGGGATAAGGTTGGCCTGTTTTTGTTGACTTGGGACAGAGTTGGTAAGTAAGAAGAGATTTACTATGTGGGAAGGGGGAGCAATGGCTGGGGTGGAAAGGCGCAGTAGCCTAGGATGAAAGCCTTCTAGGCTAGACTTTTGAGGATCAAGGTTACAGAGGGCTTGATGGATTTCAAGGGTGATCATAGGCTGGAGGCTGAAGCCATTTGAGAGGGAAGGGGAGTAGGGAGGGTCTGGACTGCTGGATAGAGTGCAGGATGTGAAGTTGTTTAGGATGTCAGCGATTACGGCTAGGTCGGAGACAGGGATGCCATTTTGTATTAGTGAGGGGGTAGTTGCCTGGCTGGATGGGTTTATTTATTTAATTTTGTTGACCCAGTAGGCCCACTGAGACTATAAGTCCCTATTACAGGGGCAACCGCGGGGGAGAAGGATACAGATGGTAACAAACGGAAATTGAACCAGATTAAGCTATTGGTGGTATTTTTAGTGAATGGGGGAAATTTGGCCAGAACACTGGGGAAATTCCCCTACTCTGCTTCCTGTGGGACCAAGATGGCTGCCTCTGGACATGCTGTGGAGGACATGGAGGTGTTGGAGGCAGGGGAGTTGGTCTCCTCCCCAGTCTCTGGATTGCCAGCGATCTCATTGATTCTTCCTCAAGCTTCTTCTAATGGATCTAAGTTGCATGCGTCTCCCAGTTCATTTCCTTCCTCTGAAACCTTGATGGATCAAAGTAAGCAAACAATTGTTTCTTCCCAGTCTGTTCCTATACTGCAACAGCTAGCATCTGCTAAAGAGTCTCTACAGAATACTGAATGTTTATGACCTGCAGATGTGGACGCTTTGCTGTTACTTGAGGAAACACGCTATCTTACAAAGAAACAGGAGCTTTTAGCACTTAAGAACTCAGCTTTGCAGCTGCCTACTGATTCTGACTCACTGTTGCAGATTACTGCGTCAGACACCCGAAAAACAGCCTTGACATTTCCGCATTCCAATGTGGTCTGTTCGATGATTTCTTCTGCTCCTGCTGCTGAAACTTCTCCTGAAAATCTTGTTGTTTCCCCCTATCTTCTTCCACGAACCTCTGCCTCTGACTTGCCTCCTGCAGAGGTTGTTCCATAGGGAGATTGGTCAGTTGACTCTACTCTTGTTGTGGCAGGGTGGGAGAGGGATCCAGTTGTTGGTACCTGGCGCCCCGGTCCTTCCCCCGTTCGGATCAACCCTGCAGATGCCCCAGCTATTTCTCCTGTGCAAGACCAGTTGGACTTTACACTTACGCCTGCTTGGCGCTTAACACAGAATCCAACTTTCAATTTACTGGTTTCCACTTCTCCTGAAGCTCCGTTTTCAGACTCCAACCCTCTTCACCGAAGTTTACCACCCCAGGGCCCTGGTCTACCACCTCAACGAACTGAATGACCAACTTATCTTGCTTCTACATCTACTAAAACGTATGTATCTTGTTTTTCTGTTCCCACCCAACAGGCTAAGAGACACAATGCTGTCAGATTACAGTATTTGGGGGGTTTACCTGAAATGCCCGATAGGGTTTTTGTTGGGCGCACTTTGCTTAAACACTCCATGAAATTTGCTGCTTATGATATCCACGCATTGATACATGTTTCTAATGAGTCCCATTTTGATGTAAGTTTTAAAACCTTAAAAGGTTTAGAGAGAAATTTTGGTCCCAATTTCATCTGTTGAAAAATACCCCTTTATGGTCACCTTTCAGTGCAATTCCTTTAACGAAACCTGCACAAAAGACTGTCACTATTCTGTTTAGAAATGAAGGTGTTAGTTTGAACGATATTACAGTTTGGCTGAAACAAAGATGTACAGTGCTCTCTGACCCTGAAGCTATTTTTGATTCAGAAAATTTGTGGACGGGAGGGTGGAAGGTTAGGGTTATGCTCCGGACTACTGATACTGGTATGCAACACCTACCCCATAGTTTTCTGTTAGGCAGGGATAGGGGAGTTTTGTTCTATTCTGGACAACCTAAAGCCTGTTGTAAGTGCGGTTCCACTTCTCATCTCAGCAGCATTTGTGACACTATTAAATGTACTGTTTGTGGTGGTCTTGGTCATGCAGGCTCACAGCGTACTGAAGAACCTCTCTGTGTTTTATGTGAAGACATGGGACATACTTTTCAGCAATGTTCCTGGGCTGACCATAATTCTTCTACTTTAGCTGATAGAGAGGAGCAATGGCTTATTATTGCAGTGGCCCAACGTTCTAACATTAAGGGTCCCTCTTCTTCTACAGTTGCCCCCCTCCTACTACTTTAGCTGAATCACATAGTGTTGTTTCCACTGCCACTGTAATAACTGCTGGGGAGGATTTGATTGAGCCTGTCCCACAACCTGTTACATTTTCTCTACCTCCCCACCCTCCCTCTTCCCCAGTTCTTCCTAGCTGTTCTACTTCAGGTGGCTCTTCTATGGGACCCCCACCGGCACCATTAGAAACAATGGAACCTTCCCCTTCTGACTCTTTTACTATACCTTCTAGAATTACAAGGGGTTCAAGAAAGTTTGGTTCACCTTCCTCTATGGCTCAGAGGGTAGAGACTCTCCCTTTGACAAATAAATATGAATTGCTGCGACATACGTCTGAAAACACAGACTCTGACTCTTCTTCTGTCCAGCCCTCTCACCCTGAACTTACTACAGATACTGAAGTCCCTATCGACAATTTGGGGTCCCAAAAAAGGAAAGCCAAGACAAAACGTAAAGAATGTACCCCAAGAAACGGTAGACAGAGGTGATTGCTATGCATATGTCTACTTCTTTTGCAATACATACTGTTAATGTTAACAGTATAAAAAACAACATAAGAGGGATTCAGTTTTTTCATTTTTGTCTTGCCTTACTGCCGGTATCATACTTCTACAAGATGTTAGATTCCATTCTTTGCCTGAAATTACTAGGGCCCAAAAATCCTGCCATTTAGGCCCCTCCTATTGGTCATTTGGACAGGAGACATGTTCTGGGGTGGGTATTTTGTTTCATCTTCCTAATGTCTCAATTATTAAGATTGTAGATTTATGCCCTGGCAGAGTATTATTGATAGACTTTAGGTTCCTTTCTATCCCTTTTCGGATTATCAATATTTATGCCCCACAAACCAAGTCACTTAGAATTGAAGTCTTGAAAGTGGTTCGACCCTATCTTTACACCTCTATGCACGTCATTTTTGGTGGCAATTTCAATTGTGGGTTGTCCACTAAGGACAGGTCCTCATTCTCAAAAACCGCAAAATTATTTTGTGATACCACTTTTCTCAAAAATCTTTTATTTTCTGCAAAACTGAAGGATGCTTATCTTTCTCTCACCCAGACACATACCCCTACCTTTCATAAAGGCTCTTTAACTACCCAGATAGATTTTTTTTTGTGTCCTCCTTTTTACAGACTTCTGCTGCTGAAGTACAGGTGGCTGAATTTTCAGATCATGATTTGCTTACCATTTTTCTTGGTCCTAAGAATGTTGCAACTTATGGTCCTGGCATTTGGAAATTTAATATTTCCTTATTAGAGAATTCTCTGTTGTTACCACTTCTTAAATCTTTTTTTCAAAACAGAAAATCTGTGTTTTTTCTTTACGATGATCCTTGGTGGTGGTGGTGGTTAGATACGAAGAAGGATTTGACGAAATTACTGAAATCCTTTAGCAAAACTCATCATGAAGATTGTTATTTCACATACCATAGGACACAACATCAGCTGCAAAAACTCCTTACCCTTTTGTATACCACTGGCCAGGATTTTTCTTCACAAATTAGTACCCTGAAAAAATCTTTAATGGACTATCACTCCAAAAAATATGCTTCAATGCAACAACATCAACGTTTTAGTATAAAAGGTGCCTATGATGTGATCTGCCCGTTTGCACATTTTTCTAAACAGGTTATGGGGAGAACCATTGATACTATTGTGACTGAAGCTAGTCATACAATTACTGATTCTAGGCTTATCCAAAATTATGTGGCCAAGTATACTCAAAACTTATTCAGTCCATTCCCTACATGTCTACATGATATATTGACCTTCCTTAGTCCCATTTCTGTTCCTGATGTGCAACAATCAGTATCTGATATGCTTGCTTGTGATATTCAGACATGAGAAGTAGTTGAGGTCATCACAACTCTGCAATCTGGAGTATCTCCAGGCTTGGATGGCCTTCCGAATGAGCTTTATAAATTGCTTAATATTAAGTTGAGCATGGAATTGGCCGCAGTTTATAACTTCCTTTTAAAAGCTGATATTTTACCATTGGAATTTAATATGGGTAGTACCTTCTATATCCATAAGAAAGGAGACAGAAAATTACTGACTAATTGGAGGCCTCTAGTCTATTGAATACGGACTTTAACATTTTAACTAAAATTATTGCTCTCCATCTAGCAAAGCTGGCCCCTCTTGTTATTTCAGAAGCTCAATCTAGTAATGTTCCAGGCAGAAGTATACATAATCATGTCCTTTTATTATGGAATTGGTGGAACATGGCAATTCAAATAGGTTAACAGGCCTCCTGTATTCATTGGATCAAAGACAGGCATTTGATTTGGTAAGTCAAGACTTTTTATGGCAGGTTTTGAGACATTATAGGGTTCCTGGTACTACTCTCTCCTGGTTACGCTTATTATATTCTACAGCCACTTCTATCCCTCTTGTTAATGGCTGGAATGGTCCTTTGATACCTTTAAAGAGAGGTGTTAGACAAGGGTGTCCACTCAGTCCCTTTTGTATATCTTTTTTTTGGATCCCTTACTTCGCACCATTAATACAGCACACAATGTTAGGCCTATTTGTTCCTTACCACTTTCTGTTTTAGCCTATGCTGATGACATGAGTTTAATAGTAACTGAAGTTCCTTTGGCAGATGCATCTCTCTAGCTCTGTAAGTCCTTTGGTCTTGTTTCAGGAGCATCCCTGAACTTGGAGAAATGTGTCAGTCGACGGCTTGGAGCTCAGCAGTAGAATGATGTAATAGTTTCCAGTATTGCACTTTGTGACACCCCTATTAAGATTTTGGGCATTCAGTTTGGCTCAGGTCCTTTAGACATTCTCAACTGGACTCTCAAACTGGACCTAGCGCAAGCCAAAGTTTCTCTTTGGAACACCTGGAAACTCAGTAAAAAAAAGAGGGTTTACTTGATAAAGTCTCACTTACTCCCGATTTTTTTGTTTTTGGCTTATGTTTTTCCCCCTCCCCGTGTTTTGGAAACCAAACTTCTGAGTATATTTTTTCAGGCCTTATGGGGCAGCCGCCTGAATCCCATTAAGCGTTCCATTACCTGCTTACCTTTCAAGGAAGGTGTTCTTTAATATGATACACCCATTATTTTTTTATAATAGTTTATTTTTTGTGACTAACCTTAAACCACTTTTAGTTAATTATGATGTGGGATGGGAATTTTATTTTTTTCAATCCTGTCAACCCTGGTTTCATCTTTGGGACCTTAACACTTTGAAACAGGTTAAACATGTATCGTCTACCCCTTCTTATCTTCGTGATACCTTTTGCCATTTAAAACAATGGAAGATTACTAGCTATATGATTATGACTCAACATAGGAAAGCCATTTATAATTTTTTGATAGATACCACTTGTGCAGACCTTGTAATTTTTCCCAAATGTCCCCCTACTTCCTTACTTGCTTTATACACACTGTTAAAGAACCCACGCATCCCCCAGAAGATGTGGGCTCTACATTGGCTTAGTTGTTATGAACGGATCAATATTAAGGCAAATCATAAACATAAACAGCTGAATGAAAGATTGTGTTCCAGACCTTTATGTGTAAATCAGGATGAAACAATACAACACCTGTTTTTTCATTGTTCCTATATCACTGGTTTTTGGTTATTTTTAGCGAACAGATGGAAGGAACCTTTATTTACTTCTGTTACTTGTGAGATGTTATTGCATGGTAGGTTTCCAGCGACCTGGAAAAAGTGGAATATTGACTCTCTAAACTTATTGTTTACCATCATTAAATGGCATTTATAGACTGCTCGCTGTCTTTTCACCTTGCAGCAAAAAGATATGTCCCACCTACTGGTGGTCCAAAGTATTGAACAGGATTTAAAAGATGTTTATTTTTCTGAACTAAGAAGTTTGTCATCTGGATCATTGTTTGCTTTATGGAAATGCTTACCATGGGTGACTGATTCTGATTTTCCTGTTACATGAGTCTTTCGTATTTATTTTTGTCAGTGTGATTTTGGTTTGTAGTTTCTTTGTCAATAAAAATTTCCCCTACTCTGTGGTAGGGGGGAGATGCTGTTCTAGGAGAGGACGGCAGTCTGCCTCAGGATGGCTGAGGAGGAGGTTGTGGAATTGGAGCAGCTGGTGGTTTTATCCCTGACCATGGCTGTAGCTTTGCATGGGGATTCTGAGCTGCTTTTGGATGCTGCAAATGTGATTTCTGCTGTGCCATTTGAAGTGCCTTGTGAATTTGCAGTAGCGGAGCTGGTGAGTTTTTCAGCTCCACAATTACAGCCTAAGAATTCTGATACGTCTTTTGACACAGCTCACCCTTTGAAGACTGTTCCCCTGCTTGACAGACCTGTCTGTTGACCTGATAGTAGTAACAGGCTTCTGGTGAGTCAGCGATCGGCTGACAGGAGCGAGGGTAGTGCATCAGTGTCAAACGCATTGAAGGATTTCTCCGTTGGAATGCGGAAATTGTCTGTTGTCTCAGGGCAGGATTTTCCCTTCACGGGTGAAGATTGGACAAAAAAGTCGGCTCTGCAAAAGGCTGGATGGATCCAAGGCGTAGATGGATGATGGCTCCCAGATATGAATTGGGAAACTTTTTCAGGCACTTCCACCAGTGGTTCTCCCCCTTCGGAGGCAGTTTCTGAAGGCGTTTCTGCTTTGTTCGCTACTGCTGTAGCATCGGGGGGAGGGGGGTTACTTTCAGACACAGAACTATTGACTGAGGCACCGGGACCTACTGGCCCGGGTTCTGAGAACACTTCACCCAGGATTTCTCACCCCCCTCCCTAAATGGAGACAAGAGATGGTGTGGGCCTTTTTTTTCAGACCTGTTTAAAAATAACAACGTTGAGCAAGCTCCTCGCCTTAATGCTGTCCACTTGTGGTATAGAGGTGGATTACAGGAGCATCCAGATAGGACTTATGTGGCCAGAACTTTATTACTTAATTCTATGCATTTTCGTGCTGCAGATATTTTTGCCGTAATTAATGTTAGAGTTGAAGATTATTTTGATGTCAGCTTTAAAACCTTTATAGGGTTAGACGTTTTTTGGAGGAAATATGTATTTTTTAAATTACTGCATTATGGACACCCTTTTGGGCAATTCCATTAACAAAACCCCTCTTTAAAACTGTTAATATCATGTTTAGGAATGAGGGTGTTAATGTGGTGGATAATCTTTTTTGGTTGGGAAAACAATGGGATGTGTTGGGCCCTCCTGAGGCCATCATGGATTCTGAGGGAATTTGGACAGGAAATAGGAGGTTTAAAGTTAAATTACAGATGGTAGAAAATGAGGTTCACCATGTACCAAACAGCTCTTTTTGGGGTAAAGATAGGGGTGTCTGTTTTGACCCGGGTCAGCGGAAAGCCTGTTATAAGTGTGGTAGTGGTAGGCACTTTAGCAGTACTTGTGATCGGGTGCACTGTGCCTTGTGTGGTGACTATGATCATGATAGTGCTGTTTGCTGAAATACCTTCCACTGTAATTTATGTGAAGAACAGGGCCATGTGTACCATCAATGTCCCTGGGCAGGTCAGAATAGATCTGGAGGCCCAGATAAGGACTCCCTTATTAGTCAGGCCCAAGATAGATGTAGGCCGCAAGGGCTGCATTCTTCAGCTGAGGAAGAACCTCAAGCTAGACCAGCTAGTCACACTGATGCTTCTCCCTCTAGTCCTACTCATACTGCACAGACCCCCTTCCAAGATACTGGTGCTTCCTTTTCCCATACCCCTGAAGACCTTGTGCCTTCCCAGTCTTCTCCTGTAGTTTCTGATTTACAGAAACCTATGCACCCCCAGCAACTGATTTTCAGCCTGGGTGACTAGGTCTGCTAGTAAAGGTAAGGCCCAACCTGTACAGATCCCACTTCAGAATACCAATCAGGTACAGTACTTCTAGATGGAGATATGGGTTCTGAGTCTAATGCTTCTTCCCGGTCTGAGGTGGTCTCAGAAATGGAGTGTGATGATGATACCACCCTGTCTGGTAGGGGAGTTAAAAAGAAATTAGGGGAAAAAAAGGAAAAAGGATAAGGCTTCATTTTTTTTATCACTATTTTTTTCCATGACCTCCTTACGTATAGCATCTCTTAATGTTCGGAGTATTCAGAAGATTAAGAAAAGAGCTGCAGTTTTATCCTTTTGTAAGGATTCAAAAACTGATATCCTTTTTTTACAGAAAACTAGGCTTCATTCTTTGCGTGATATTTCTTCCACTAAGAGACTGTGGCCCTGGGGGATTTCCTTTTGGACATTTGGGGGGGTGCTGCAGATGGCCTAAGGATTTGTTCTATACATCTCATGTCAAAGTACAGCAAATTTTAGATATTGTCGCTGGATGGGCCTTTTTGGTAGACTGTTGTTGGTGTGGGTTTTCTTTACACTTGATTAACACTTATGGCCCATAAAGTAAAGCAGCCAGGGTAGATTTGTTTAATATTATTAAGCCTTTTCTTTTTACTGAGCAGCATGTGCTTTGGGGGAGGGGATATGAACTGTGGGTTAGATTTAAAAATTAAATACAACATTCAGTAGAAGGTTTATTGTTATTCTCATGCTCTTAGGGATACTTTATCGCTTACAGGCCTAAAGGATGCTTATAGATTTCTCTACCAGGATAAAGGAGCCACATATTATAGAAGTGCGTTATCTACACATATAGATTTTATTTTTGTATCTCAGTTTTTATATCCTCAAAGGTTTCAACTTTCTTTTTCTGAATTTACTGATCATGTTTTGCTATTACGTGATATATCATTTCGAAATATTCCTGCTAGATTCCCTGCAGTTACTCGGAGATGGAAGCTGAATGTTTGTTTATTACAACACTCAGAGATTAGCTTAAAGTTGGCAGATTTATTTTTTTATAGGAAATCTCTGGCAGAATTTTATGAGGATTGGATGCGTTGGTGGATAGATACAAAAGAGGATTTTAAAAAGTTGTTTATCAATTTTAGTAAATTTACTGGTAATAGGGATTATTTACAATATTTGCAATTTAGGGATCAGTTCTATAAACTAATGTCCTTACCTAATGTTTCGGACTATAGAATTAAAACTCAACTGGATGAGATTAAAAAAAAGTTTTCTTATCATGCTACTAAAGCAACTCTCCAGAATGCAGAATTTAGATATGGTACAATCAAATAACCATATTCTTATCCACATGCATCCTGTAAGGATACTGTGCATCATAAAGTAATGACGGGCCTGTATGATAATAATGGATGTTTGAAAACCTCAGATGTAGAAATGTTGGAGGTTGTACATTCCCATTTATTTCAATTTTTGGGTACAGAACCTGTTTCTTTAAGTTTTTGGGGACAGAATGTTCCTTATTCCATTCCTCAGTTAGATTCTGTTTTAATTACTGAGTTAGAAATGCCTGTTTCTTCCCAAGAGGTTAGGGAGGCAATTACCAGATTAAAACTGGGGGTTTCTCCTGGGATAGATCATTTATCGCATGAGTTCTATAAGAAGTATATAGATGAACTGAGTGTTACATTACCACATGTATTCCATTCTTTGGTTGAGACAGAAGAGAGATTTGTGCAGAATTTTGTCTCAGCATTGGTAGTTTTTATTTTTAAATCTGGGGATCAATATGATTTGTGTAATTGGAGGCCTATCAGTCTTCTTAATACTGACTATAAAATATTTTCTTCTATTCTCTGTAGTAGATTACAAAAGGCGGCATCCATGCTGATACATCCTGCACAAAATTGATCTGTTCCTGGGAGGAATATTAAACATAATTTACTGTTGTTATGGGCTCTGACAGAATTTGGTAAACAAAATAAATTTTCTTGGTTTCTTTTGGCCCTGGATCAGAGGAAGGCCTTTGATACTGTTTCTCATGTTTTTCTGTTTACTGTTTTAAAATATTATGGATTACCTGGTCAAATGCTGGAATGGATTACATCCTTGTTTAAGGGTGCTTCCTTTTCCCCCATAGTCAATGGTTTGGTGGGGACAAGTATTGATTTAAAATGAGGGGTTTGTCAGGGAAGCCCACTGAGCCCGTTGCTTTTTACTTTTATATTAGACCCTTTGATTAGAGGGATATTAAGTAATGATTTGATTCAGGATATTTCCCCAGGTGTGGATATTTTCCCTTCAAAAAAATCTCTGCTTATGCAGATGATATTTGTCTTATAGTGCAAGACTCAGTTTCAGGAATTAGGCATTACAACAGTTTGAGGACTCTTCCAGATTTTCAGAAGCATATTTAAATTATGATAAATGTCTCGGTTTACAAAAAGGTTTTGAGGATTTGGTACAACTGATTGGCCCTGTACATATAGTGCATTCTTATATTAAGATTTTAGGTGTTTACTTTGGAGCTTGTGATGTTGCTTCTTTGAAGTGGGAGGAGAAATTAGTGTTGGGGGAAAGAAAAGTACATATGTGGAAACCCTGGACTCTCTCAAAATTAAAACGGGTTTCTATTACTAAAAATTTCTTCTTCCCATTTTTTTATATATTAATTGTTTTTCCCTTACCTTTAACATTTGAAACTCGGTTATTAAGTTGTTTTTTACAGATGTTATGGGGTAACAGATTAAATCCTATCAAAAGAGATTTTACTTATCTGCCAATTCAGGCTGGGGGGCTTGGTATGATAAATCCAGTGTTTTTTTTTTCTATTCTTTTTTTTTTAGTTCTATCTTGCTTCATTTAAATACTACTGAGGATTTATGGATGGATTGGACTGATGAGCTGTTTAGCTCCTTTTTTCAATATTGGGGGGGATCAGTGAGTTAAGAGTGTCAAGGGCCTGAACCTTTCTGATTTTGCAGTCCCTGGTTTCAGAAAAGTGAAAGCATGGCAATTGCAAAAAGTGGAAGCTTTTTTTTTACTGAATAGAAAGCAGATCTATCGCAGGATCATGGAAATTAATTTTTTGGTCCAGGTAGATTTTCCAAAGTGCTATCCTTCTAGACTACAGTTTGCACTAAAACTTTTATGAGACTTTAGAGTTCCTGTTCATATGTGGGATGTTTCTTGGCTTTTTTCTTATGGGAGACTAGGGGTCAGTGGAAATTGGAAACATAAGGCGGTGGAGAAAAGGGAGTGTTTAAGACCAGGGTGTGATGGGTTATTGGAATCTTTAGAACATTTCTATATTAGTTGTCCATATATTATACTTTTTTGGCTTGATTTACAGAACAGATGGAAGTGGGGGCGTATTCCTTATGAATCCTTAATGTTAGAGGATTACTCAGGATTCTTAAGGAGGTATCACCCTAGTACTCTGAATGTGATCTTTGCCTGCATAAAATATCATCTTTGGCAAGCTCAGTGTCATTATTATTTACAACTTGCTGTTTTATTAAACTCTGTTATTAGTTCACAAATTGAAAAAGCAATACAAAAAGTTAAAACTTCTGATTTTCTAAAGATGCATAGGAGGACATTTGCTATATTTTGGAAAAATGTAGATAATTTATTTTGATTATTTTTCCTTCTTTCCTTGATTTGTTTTGACTACCTGTTTCTTTTGTTATTTATACTGCTGATTTCCTTTTTTGAGTATCTTTGTGTTTTCTTATGATGTTATTTCTCTGCAATAAAAAATTCCCCATCTCTGTTGGTAGGAGGCACTGTCCATGAGGTGTGCAAGGTTAGTCCTGTTGCAGCTTGGAGCAAGGAAGGATGTCTGTGGTGAGAGCTCCCTGATGAGTGCGGTGATCACTAATAATGGGGAGCAGCCGCCTGTTTCACATATGGAGCCGGTTTCAATGCCGGTAGTGGAGGAGGCCCTGGTGCCTTTACTACAACCCAATCCATCGACTGACAGTGAGGTTACTCACCAGAACCCGGTGCAAGTTTCAGCCTTGCTACAAGATGAAAAGAAAAGAAAGTAAATGCAGGAGTCTGCATCTTCTCCTGAAACTCTAGCGATGAAACTTTTTATGGCCACCTCAGGAGGAACCGGACTGTCTAACCTAGAAGTTACTACCGAGACAAATGCTATCCCAGAGCAGTCTCCTGAATTTCAGCCTGGGGAGGAAGGCTGGACTGCTAAGGAGGCCTTGACTCATGCTGGCTGGATTCACCATGCTGATGGCAGGTGGATAGTTGATACGGGGAGTTTATTGGAAAATAAAGAAAAAGGTATTCCACTCCCAGAGACAATGCAGATGGATTGGGCTGAGGATTTATCAGTTACAGCCGTAGGAGAAAATCACACTGCTGACAAAATTTCTGCTTCAGGTACCCATTCTTATTCTCCTCTTCTTTCTCCTCCCATATCTAAACCTGATTTTCTGGCTGTAGAAGGAACAGATGGAACACAACACATCCAATCAGCGATATCTCCTTCTAGAGAAGGAGCTCAAAAAAAACCTATGCAGAATTATTTCATAAGCCGGTAGAAATGGCTAAAAGACTCCATGCAATTCATTTGCAATATTTAGGAGGGATGGATGGTTTACCAGATCATTTTTTTAATTGGCAAAATTCTACTAAAACAATCTTTAGGTTTTACTCCTAGTGAAGTTTATGCCCTTATTCATGCCCCTGGGGAACACCATTTCAATATTAGCTTTCAGACTGCCACACTTCTAGAATGATTTTGGACTAAATATGCAACTTTAAAAACCAACCCTTTATGGGTTCACTTCCAAGTTATCCCCCTTACGAAACAGTATTATTACCATTCTGTTTTGAAATGAAGGGGTAAATATAACTGACATTTTACAGTGGCTTGAAAAGAAGTGTGATACTCAAGGTACTCCTGACCCTATATTAGACACTGATAGATTTTGGAATGGGGGATGGAGGATTAAGGTGAAACTATTCTCCATTGACAATGACTTTCAACACCTCCCTAACAGTTTTTTTTTAGGATGGGACAAAGGCTTTATTTTCTATCCAGGTCAGACTAGAAGATGCCACAAGTGTGGTTCCTTGAGACATAAAAGTTCTGCTTGTGACAAAATCCAGTGTTTTCATTGTGGTGAATTAGGGCATGCAGGACTAGACTGTATTAATACTCCAAATTGCAATTTCTGTGATGAACCTGGTCATAATTTTGAAGAATGTCCCTTAGCATCCCACAATACAGATGATGCAGACTTTACAGTACATGATTTGTATATATCATCAGCCAGATCAGGCCGGGGGCCGATAGATCCAAGACCTCCTAGACCATCATGGCCTGGGGTCTCTTTGGTCTCCACACCTGTACCATCCACAGATTCTATTACTCCAGACCCTGTTATGAATGTGAATCCTATGACACCACCTATTGTTGCACCTGGGGCTCCTCTTGTTGGAGATCAGATTACAATTGTTGTTATGGCGCCTCCCCCCCAGTCTGACTCTACCACCCCTGGGTTACATGAGCAGACAAAAAATACCCCCTCTGGAGATATTAGGATGTCAGAAGGCCAAGTTTTGGTTCTCCCTCTTTCTAATAACTTTGATGGCTTACCAGTAGAGGAAGTTTTGGATGATTTAGATTCCGATGAAGCTTCCAGAACATCCTCACAGGTCGATCCTATATCTGATATAGATCAAAATTTGAAGCCTTTAAGCACTGCTAAAGTTAAAAAGAAATCTTTGGGTAGTAGGCCAGGTATCTGAAAGAGTACTAGGAAGAAACTAAATGTCAAATTTTCACCTTTCCTCTTTTTAGGTGACCTATGGGCAGTGATCTCAATATAGGGTCCCTCAATGTAAATAGCATTAGATCTGAGAAAAAACGTTTTGCTACATTTGATTTTTTTACTAATTCTGATTTACATTTGATTTTCTTTCAAGATACTAGGCTTTAAACTATAGTAGACTTTGATATTGCCTCCCAGGCTTGGCTGAGAGGTGCCTATTATTGGTCATGGGATGGACGATTGGTTGCTTGCTCAGGAGTGGGTATTTGCTTTCTCCGTCTTGATATTTTGGATACAAAAGTGGTAGACCTGGAACCGGGCAAGGCACTCATATTGGATGTGATGATTCAAGCTGCTGATTTTCGATTAATTAATATTTATGGCCCGCAAGTGAAATCAGAACGTATTGGCCTTTAGGCAAAAATTCAGCCTTTTTTATTTACTAGACGCAATGTGTTATTTGGGGGAGATTTTAATATTACTAGGTCCTTTAAAGATCGTAGTTCACAAGGTTCAAAGTTATATTGTGATACGCACTATTTAAATGATTTGTTGTGACTTACCGGTCTTAAGAATGTTTGGGAGGATATTGGTCATGGTCCAGCATATACATTTTTTTCAGGTGTCAGGAAATCTAGGATAGATTATTGTTTTTTATCCCCTTACCTACACTGTTGTGAGCAAAAATGGCTCCCTATGGCCACTTTGGATCATATGTTGCTTATGGTCACACTGTCTGAATTTCCAGCTTTCTCCAAAGGTCCAGGTTATTGGAAATTAAATTTTTCCTTATTGAATATTCCTGAAGTTTAGGAAGGATTTAATGCTTTGTTGCTGGCACATCAGTCAGTTTATTTTCTTTATGACTCTCCACTTTTGTGGTAGTCTGACACAAAGGAGGATGTTATTGCCTACTTTAAATCCATTGGAAAACTTTTGGGTTATTTTAATAAAACCTCATATTATGAACTATAATGACAACTAAATAACATTTATTCTCATTTGACTACACATACTGAGGTATCTACTAAAGATATTAATACTCTAAAAGAAAAAATGTTACAAACTCAGTATGATAGGCGTAAGTCTCTTGAGGTAGAACAGAGATTTGGCATTTCTAGTTCCCAAGGTGCATGCAATCCCTTTGAAACTTGTGCATTTAACAGGAAAAATAAAGAGATGAGAAGACTAGAAACAAGTTCTGGTGGATTTGTAGACACACAAAAAGAGATTTTGTCAGAACTAGATCAGTTTTTGCAACAACTTTTTAGAGCAGATCCAACTATATCTAGTGAGAAAATTCAAGAGTGGTTGGGATTATGTACATTGCCATATCTTCCAGAGTTTCTCAGTAACCAGTTGAGTGGTCTCATTACAGAAAAAGAATTAACTTCTGTTATTGTGACACTCCCAAAAAATAAATCCCCTGGCTATGATGGCATTACAAATGAATTATATCCTGTTATGTATAAAATTCTAAGTGGAGAACTTTTGTCTCTCTTTAATACTATTTTAAACTCAGGTTCTGTTCCTATCTATTTTAATCAAGGGTTGGTTATTTTTCTGTACAAATCTGGACCGAAAAAGGACCTCAGGAATTGGAGACCTATTACCCTATTAAATTCTGACAGTAAGATTTTGTCCAAAATTTTGTGTAATAGACTGATGAAAGTTTTACTGTTTGTCATTGGTCCATATCAATTTTGCTCTACACCAGGGAGAAAAATTACTGACACATTGATTTTGCTTAGAGAAGTAATGGATAAAGGTTTTTCAGGTGAACTTACTGGGTTTCTCTTTAGTTTTGATTAGCTGAAAGCTTTTGATGGGGTGTCTCATTAATACCTATGGAGGTGTTTGGAAGCATTGGGATTCCTGTTAACATTTATTTCCTGGTTGAAGTGTTATTATGAAACTACAATGGTAGCTCCTTTTGTTAATGGTTGGGTGGGACAATTTTCGAAACATTCACGAGGTGTGAAACAAGGCTGCCCACTTAGCCCTCTTTTACATATTTTAACACTGGAATCCTTGTTATGGAAAATTAACAATGATAGTACACTACTATTAGAGGTCTTTCACTTCACAGTGACATGGTAGAACTAAAAACAATAGCCTACAGTGGCGTTCTCAGACATTGCCATAGTGAGCCTTCCCCAGCCATGGAAAAGATCTTGAGCCTCCCCAAAATACTGAAATAAACTTGAGCATCCCATTGAAAAATAGCATATTTTGCACAGTACATCAGGAATAAAGTGAAACTCCTTTGTGTAGCTGGCTTTCATTTTATTCAGCTTAATGTACCCCCCCCCCCATAATCCCCCAGGCCAGCCTACTTTCTCTGCTATGTCTATTCTTAAACCATTGTTGTCTCTTGTTGAGTTAACTTGTTTACCCTTTGTTGCAATACCATCATGGGTCAGACTGCATTTTCTGTCTGTTTCCCCTCTATCTGGGATAAATTTCCTTCCGACCTCTGCTTCTCCCCATCTTACACTGCTCTTAAGCAACTTTTCAGGGATCCTTTTGCTCCCTCCTGCTCTTCCTCCTAGTACCTCTCTGCTTAATCCATGTATTTGGGCTTCTTTGCCATCAACCTAATTGTTCAGTTGTTACCTCTTATTGTTTGCTCATTGTTTGTACTTGTTTGCACTATTGTTCATTTTCTATTGCTTGATGTTTTGCAGTTACCTTTTGAATGGTATTCACTCCCTGCCCTTCCCTGTATACACCAGAAATGAGCCCTGGCTCAGTGTACCTTTCCTGATCACCAATTTGTCAATAAATACATAAATTCACCTACTATTATCCTTTTTCAGTTTTCCTCATCCCTTTACACAAAATATTTAAAACTCAACATTTTAATACAGCACTCTTTTAGACTTACTTGAGCCTCCCCAGGGAGGCTGGCCTCTCCATTTGAGAAACACTGGCCTACTCTGATGATTTATGTGTCTTTCTAGCAGATAAACAATCCGGTGCAGCCATTGATGCACTGATGCTTGATTTTATGAAAAATACAGGTGCAAGGATAAACAAGAATAAAAGTAAGTGCATTTTCCTTGGTCTAGGGGATTGCCCGTATGCAACTATTATGAAGGTTCCAGGTACCAATGAGGCTGTATGTATTCTAGGAATTTATTTTGGAATCCTTGAAGGTGCATGGTTTAATTGGTCTAAATTGCTTCAGGATGCAAAGCATAGAGTTGCACAGTGGAACACCTGGAAAATGTCAAAACTGAAACGAGTGTTTATGATTAAGACTTATTTGCTTGGGCATTTTCTGTATGTGGCTTCTATTTACCCCATTCCAAAATGTTTGCAAACCTCTATCTTAGGACTTTTTTTTAGTGCAGTGTGGGGAAGTTGGTTAAACCCTATTAAGATGGGTATTTTGTATCTTCCAGGAAACCAAGGTGGATTGCTAATGATCAATCCAATTCACTTTTTTTTCTCTATATTTGTATATGTTAATCTCAAGCCTTTACTTTGTCAGCTTCCCAATCTCTGGGATTTTATTTTTATTTTATTTGTAAAATCAGTTTACAACCTTTGAGCCAGAGGCTCGTTTCCAAAGGTACTTCGTCACATAAAGACATACATTGTGTTTTTGGTTACATAGCGTAGGTTTGCAAAACAATAGGCGTTCAACAGAGGCGCCACGTCACACTGTGGTCAGACAAATACATTTGGGTTACAGGGTACATGTAATTGAGAACAGGTGTTACACAAGTTGGTATCAATAGTGAGCAATCTAATAGGTAAACACTGGAACAGCTGGCACTGGCCAGGTTAAACATAGGCACGGTGTACAGGGAAGTGGTGGTGGGGATGGCTAGGTGGAGAGCCGCCCGGAGGACATTGTCAAGAGAAGTAAAGGTGGAGGCTACTTCAGAGACAGGAGCAGTTACGGTGTTGATGATGTGGTTTCAAGGTGGTTTTGAACTTGGAGATGGTGGTGGCATTGGTGATGGGGGCAGGAGAGTTAAACCAGGTTGGGGCTCTATAGCAGAAGGACCTCTGGCCATGGCTGGTTCTTGATCTGGGGACCATTAGAGTAGTCTTGTTGGAAGACGTGTTGCAATAGTGGGAGGCTCTGGTGGATGGATGCAGACCCAGGGGAAAGCCCGAGTAGCATTTTTGTGAGGAGACAGGTTTGGTATTAGAGCCGTTCATCCAGGGAAAAGCAATTTAGCCTCGATATACAGCTGACAGGTGTGTGTGAGCCTGGGGCACCAGTAATCAATCTGCAGGCTTTGTTCAGGGTAAGGAATTTTTTTGAGTGCAGTGGCGTCAGCAGCACCATAGACTGGTAGACCATAGTCTACAAGGGACAGAACGGATGATGTAACAATGAGCCGGAGAGCATTTGGGGGAAGGCAGGTTCTATGGCGGAAGAGAATGCCAAGCCATGTGTTAGCGGCGGATGTTAGGGCATTGATGTGGTTGTGAAATGTGAGGGCTGAGTCGAAGGTAACCCCAAGGTATTTGTAGGAGCAGACTTGTTCCAGTGGCTGATTGGTACTTGGAAGGATATAGAGTGGGTGGTTGCTAGCTTTGTTTTGGGGTGGGAAAGAGCATAGCTTTGGTCTTTTAAGATTGATGAAGTCTGCGCTCCTTAAACCAAGCTTCGCACTGTTGAAAGACTGCTGTAGGGTGTCCTGGAGGGAGACGGGATTGCGGTGGGTGGCAAAAAGGACAGCGTCATCTGCATACAGTAGAATTTTGCCAGGGCATGCACTGGGCAGGGTGTTCAGATAGAGCGAGAAGAGAAGGGGGCCCAGGATGGAGCCTTGGGGGACCCCAGAGTGAATGGGATGAGTACCGGAGACTGTGCTATTGATTTTTACACACTGTGATCGAGCGTCAAGATAGCTTGTGAACCATGCTAGGGGGCCAGCCGAGAGACCAGTGTGGCAGACTGCATTCAGCAGAAGTGGATGGGAGACAGTGTCGAAGGCCTTTGAGAGGTCGATGAACACTGCACCAGCTAAGGAGCTGGTATCCAAGGAGGAGTGTAGGAAGTTGGAGAATTCAATTAGGGCAGTGCTGGTACTGTGACCAGCATGGAAGCCATGTTGCTCTGGGCATAAGATGTTATGCTTAGCCAGATAATCAGTGATTTGAATGGCCACCACTTTCTCCAGGGCTTTAGAGATGGGGGGGAGGATGGAGATTGGCCGGTAGTTGTTGGCCGATGACCTGTCGCCCCCTTTATGAATTGGTGTGATAATGGCTGTTTTCCAAGCTGTGGGAAATTGTCCCAGGCAGAGTGACTGGTTAATTAGGCTGGTGAGTGGGGCAAGGACTTCATCTAGCACCAGCCTGAGGATACTGGGGTCCAGTGAGTCACTGCCGGGACTGTTGCCATTCAAAGCTTTGATTAGGATGGGTCTGGCTTCCCGGTTGGAAATCTTGCGCAGGTGGAAGCTGGGGCACTGGAGGACAGGGGGAGGTTGGTTGGGGGGAGGGTCAAAGAAATTACTAGGGAGGACTGAGCTAAGGTCAGTGAAAGCGGTGTTGAACCAGTTAGCTATGGTGGCAGGCTCGGTGGTGGTAGTGCCATTTCTAGTGAGCTGGGATGGGGCAGAGGAGCGAGCTTTTCCATTGAGTTGCTTAATATTATCCCAGAAAGTCCGGGCCGAGCCCCAGGAGGAGGTAAGGGAGGCCTGGTAATGGTCGGCCTTGGCTTTCCTGATGGCCCATGAGCACTTATTCCGGGCTGCATTGTAAGCCTGCCTATCAGACAGACGACCGGTTTCAGTGGCAAGGTGCCAGAGGTTATCCCGATTTCTTAGTAATTGTAGAAGAGCCGGCTAACCCAAGGTGCATTCTGTTTTGGACCGGATTTTGGTGAGGGTGCAAAGAGATCACAGGCCATGTTGAAGGTGTGAGTGAAGAAGGCGAGGCAGTGTCAATGTCGGTTGCATGATGAATGGGGACCAGTTTATCTGGGTGAGGAATACTTTAAGTTTTTTCAGCCCCAGGGTGGGAGGCGCTATGGAGAGTGGTCTGGGCTTTGGGTTTGGGATTGAGACTGCCCAATGAAATAGGATAGGGAGTGGTCACTTAGGGAGTCTGGGAGGACCTGGATGTTTTGGATTTTATGGGGTCGGTTAGTTATAATAACATCCAGAAGGGTGCTGGTACCTCTCTTAGGGTTTATTCGTGTGGGCTGGGTGACGAGTTGCGTCAGGTCTTGGGCGGCAAATGCGTCTCTGATTGCTGATGAGGAGGTGCTGAGCCAATTTACATTAAGGTCCCCAACTAGGATTTGCTCCACCTTATGGTGGAGGGTTGCCAGGTAGTCCGTTAAAGATACCAGGGCCGGGTGCTGGTTCTTTGGGGGAACGTAGGCTGTGGTGAGATAGAGAGCTCCTAGAGGGGTCCGGGGTGAGTTTGAGGGTAAGAGTCTGGGCCCCATTTTCAAGGGCAGGGGTGGGGAGTGCATGTCCAAGTATTGTGTCCCTAGTGTAGATTGCACAGCCTCCCCCTCGTTTGCCTACTCGGTCCTCCTGGTATAAGGTATAGCCTGGGAGGGAAACAAATGAGTCAGGGGTGGATTTGGACAGCCAGGTTTCAACCAGGGCTATGATGTCTGGTTGATGAGCCAAGGCCCAGCACTGTAGGGTGTCAAATTTCTTCAGCAGGCTGCATATGTTCATGGAGGCTACTTGAAGACCAATGGGCTAGGTGGGTGGGTGGGAGGGGCAGGGCCTGGGTTGGGATGTATGTTCCTTGTTAGGAGTAGAAGGAGGAGAAGTGCTCTGGTCAGAGGGTTCCAGATGGAGAGTTTCGCTGGGAGTGATAGGATGAGGAAGGGGTTTCAGAAGCACAGGGGGTGGGTAGGGCAGCACAGGCAGGGAAGGCTTGCATGATCAGAAGCGCAAGAGAGCTTGGGGGGAGGAAAGGTAATGTCTGGATGGGGGTGAGGTGGAGAGGAGCATATGGGGTGTGTGGAGGAGGAGGGAGGGGAGGAGCAGTGGTAAAGGAGGAGGGGAAGACAGTAGGGTAGGTAGGAACACTGGAATAGTGAGGCTGAGGGTTAATAGGGACAATAGGGTTGGTGGAAGGCAAAAGAAGGAGGAGGAGAGGAGAGAGGCTGGTGAGCAGGGGGTGCACATGCATAGTTGGTAAGGGTGGGGGAGCTGAAGTGAAGAAAGAATGGGGGTACTAGGATGATAGAGGGGAGATAGTAGTGAAAGGTCACTTCTAAGCCTAGTTGCTGCTATGGTGTAGTGGCAGGGCTGGTGCCTGAAGTGTATAGGGTACTAGGTTCAAGTCTTGATCAGGGTAGTAGGAGGGAGCCCAGCCAGTGGCTGTAGCAGCAGGGAGTTGGGTTCAAGGTCTGCAGAAGCACTCAGATAACACTTTAGCAGGGTTAGAGCGTTTTTAGAGGTTTGAAATGCTGCAGTAATAATAGACAGGTGTGCTAGCTGAGTGGTGGGACTGCCGATTTTGAAAGTGAGGGTGTAGGGTTCAAAGGCAGCAAAAGAGAAGTGGTAAACTTATATTTTGGCAGGTGGGGGGGTAAGAGACTAAAAGGCTTAGAAAGTAAGAACAAACTAGGTAGGCAATGTGGTCCAGAGGTAGAGCTGCTGACTCTGACTGCATGGGTATTGGGTTTGAGCACAGCTCAAGGACAGAGTATAGAAAGTTTTTTTAATTCAGAAAAGGAGGGAGGAAGGGTTAAGAGTTTGAAAGTAGAGAAAGATGTTGGCCTGGTTCTTTGGCTTAGTGGTTAGTCAGTAGACTTTGGACAAAGGGTACCAGGTTTGATGCTGGCAGGTGTTTAGTGATAGGCTGATGGGAGGAGTGAGGAAAGTAGGTGGTAGAAGGATTCAAAGGGAACTGCAGTGACCTCTAGTGGGTCAGCTTTTAAGCAGTAGCTAGGAGGGGTAGAGAGTTGAAAGAGGAGCTAGAGTAGAGAGTGTAGTGACCCCTAGTGGTTGGTGTCTATAAGCTGCAAATGGGAAAGTAGACACTTAGTAAAAAGGAGGGTAGGTCATGTGATGTGACATGTGACCTGCCAGCAGCAATAAATGGGGATGGGATGGAGACTGGGCCTTCACAGACTAGACAGAGGGAAGTCCCTCCTGAAGATACGGCTTCTTCTGGTGCAGCTCCCCCCCACCTACACCAGTCACTTTCATAAAACTGTTGACTTGGCAAAGAGACGGAATGCTGTTCATTTACATTATGTGGGACATAGGGATACATCCCCAGATCGTTTTCATGTGGGCAAGGTTTTACTTAAACAGTCTCTGGGTTTCTCCCCTTCAGAAGTATATGCCCTAATTCATGCACCAGGAGAATGTACTTTTGATATCAGTTTCAGGACTCTGGCCTTGCTGGAAAGGTTTTGGTGCAGATTTTCTAACTTGAAAACAAACCCACTTTGGGTGGATTTTATTGTCATACCCTTAACTAAACAACCTTTTCGAGTTATGACTGTTCTTTTTCGAAATGAAGGGGTGAATATTACTGATATTGTTTATTGGTTGGAAAAAAGGTGTACTATTCAGGGGAACCCATCTCCTATACTGGACGATGAGGGGTTCTGGACTGGGGGTTGGAAATTTAAAATTAAATTACAACAGTCTGATCAGGATATAATTCACTTACCGAATTGCTTTTTTATAGGTTGGGATGAGGGATTTTTTTTCTACCCTGGCCAGCCCAGGATGTGTTTTAAATGTGGATCTAATAGGCACATTAGTACAACTTGTGATGTGCTTAAATGTACTCACTGTGGGAACCTGGGACATGTCAGTGCACATTGTTTTCAGGAACCCAAGTGTAATCTTTGTGGCGAGATTGGTCATGTGTTCACAGATTGCTCTTGGTCGGCTAAAAATATGGAGAACACTGATTTTGGGGTCCAAGATTACTATATTAAAGAAGTCACTGCCCCTTTGGTATTTCCTGTCCCTAGATCTCCTGTGGACAGACAAACAGCAAAGGGTCCCAATAGGGACCCCCCCTCCGGTTCAGTTGCATAATGCTTCTGTTCTTGCACCAGCCCAGTCTGTCTCACGAGAAGTGATGGGAACCCCCCCCCCTTCTGATTAATTATCTAGTTCCCAAGATTTTTGTGTGGTACGTAATGAAAGAGGGCGAGGCCAAAATCCAAGGTCTTTAAAAGGGTGATAGAACCCTTGGAGGATACAAACCCCTTTGAGATCCTTTTGGATGGCCTCACTGATAAGGAAGATGAAATTTCCTCAGTTGTGGAAAGTCAGCATCAAGGAGGGGATATGTTGGATTCGGTTGGGGTGTTTGAGGAGACTCCAGCTTCTAAAGTTAGTGGCAGGGTGACCCGAGCCTCGAGCAAAGTGAAGTGATGAAGGGTTTTTCCCTATGGCTTCCCCAGGTATCATTTTTGATTAGCATCCTTGAATGCAAATAGCATCCAGTCTGATTTTAAGAGAATGGCGACTTTTGGGCTTTTTTTAAAGTCAGACCTGGATTGTCTGTTTCTGCAGGATGTTCATTTACATTCTCCATCTCTCATTGAGGCAGCCTCAGTAGACTGGATATGGAGGAACAGTTACTGGTCTCAGAGTCCAGAGACTTGTTCTGGGTGAGGATTTTTTTTTTCCCCAGATTAAAATGCTTAGACTCTTAGAAATTGTGGAGGGTCAGGCCTTGCTGTTGGATATTATGTGGAAGGGTTTACCTTTATGTCTAATAAATATTTATGCGCCCCAATTAAAATATGATATGGTAAGACTTTTCCATACCATACAGCCTTTTTTATTTATAACTATGCCAGTATTTGTTTGGGGAGATTTTAATTGTTCTCTCCCACAGCAGGGGCGTGGCCTTTCTGGGAAAAAAACAATATTGTGATGTATCTTGTTTACAAAATGTGATTTCTGATGTAGGTTTACTTGAAGTGTTTGGTTCTAGATTTACACTGGCCCTGCATACTTATGTTTGTGGTCCCCGTACGTCTAGAATTGATTATATTTTATATCTGCCTTTCTTTGTATTCAGGAAGCAGTAGTAGTCGATGTAGCAACTTCTGATCACCGAATGTTAATTTTGTCAGTAGGAAGCCTCCCTGAACAAAGACGTGGTCCAGGTGCTTGGAAATTAAATATTTCTTTGCTTGATTTTCCTGTTGTTCAGGAAGGTTTTAAACATGTTATGGAAGCCAGAAAATCTGTGTTTTTTCTCTACGAGGATAAGAATGACTGGTGGGAGGATTCAAAACTAGAGTTCCGATCCTACTTTCAGTCCATGGGAAGACTTAATGGCTCTTTTAGATGTGACACTTTATGGTATTTAAGATCTCAACTGTAAGTTTTAGCTACTCAACAGTATGATAGGGGTGTTTGTGATCCTTTAGCCATTAAGACCCTGAAGGATAGAATAACTGTCCTACAACAAGAGATGATGAAGGGGGTTGTTAAACTACAATGCTATCAGTTATTTGGAAAGAAACATAGCACTATTCCTTTTGATACCCTGGCCCAGGTTTGGGAGTAAAGAACTATGGAATCCCTGCGGTTGGTAAATGGTACTATAGTAACTGATAATTCTGCCATGTTGGCGGAAATTAACTGGTATTTTACTGAGGTTTTCACAAGTAGGAATTTGCCACATGATAACATGGGACATTGGTTGAAGGGCTGTGCTCTTCCTAGTATTGCTGAGGAGCTGAGATACAATTTAATTGAGCCCATTTCAGTGCTAGAACTTAGGCAGGTAATTTAGTCCCTTTCTGTGGGTACATCCCCTGGCTCGGATAGATTACCTCACACCATATATAACACGATTTGGGAATCTTTAGGGGATGAACTGGTGGCTGTCTTGAATAGTGCCTTAAGTTTAGGGTCTTTACCAGCTAGCATGTATGATGGGGTATTAGTTCTCTTATTTAGGGATAGTAATAAAGAGGACCTGAGGAATTGGAGACCCATAACTCTCTTAAACACTGACAGTAAAATTTTGATGAAGGTGGTTGGGAATAGATTGGTGGGTGCACTGGATGCAATAGTCCACCCTACACAGTTTAGTGGGGTACCTCCATGGAAGATACAAGATGCCTTGATCCTTATATGGGAGATTTTGCATAAAGGTAGCACCCATGAGCTGATGGGACATCTGGTGAGTCCAGATCAATCTAAGGCTTTTGATTGGGTTGAATATACCTATATGTGGGCTGTTCTTCGTAGTTATGAGTTTCCTGATTAGTTTGTTTTTTTGTTACAATCATGTTATAAAAGTATTTGTTTATTACCTATCATGAATGGGTGGACGGGGTTAAGATTCCAGTTGGCAGAGGGATGCGGCATGGCTGTCCTCTTAGTCCTCTTTTGTACTTATTGCCTTTGGATCCCTTGTTATATAGAAAACATAAAGTGGATGATATTATGGGTCTTTCTGTCAGTAGTGTAGACACACAGATAAAGACTATTGCTTATGTGGATGATCTTTGTTTAATATTGGCTGACAAAGCCTCAATCTGTTGGCTCAGGAGGAACTATGGCTTTTTTCAGAGGTTACTGGCTCCATAGTCAATCACAGTAAATGTTGTATAATATCACTGGGATGCGAGGGTACAGTATGGTCCTTGGTATAGCAGTTTCCAGTGATGACAAATTATGCAAAAATTTTGGGTATATTTTTTGGTGATCCTGATCCACAGTTTTATAATTGGGAGGTAAAGCTTTGTTCTGCACATGAGTTGGTCACAAAATGGAACACCTGGCACATGTCAAAATGTAAACGGATTTACATGATTAAATCACATTTATTGCCAATGTTTTTATTCTTATCTGTAGTTTTTCCTCCCCCAAAGGCCCTGGAATCTTCAGTTTACAGTGTTTTTTTCAGTGTTTATGGGGAAGTAGATTAAACCCTACTAAGAGGGGTATCACATATCTACCTATAGCTCAGGGAGGACTGGGAATGATTAACCCAGTGGTTTTCTTTTACATTACCTTTCTTTTTCATGTTGTCCCTATCGTACATAATAAATTGGGTTTGTGGAGTCCATGGGTACTGAATGAGTTTGGGCCCTTACTAAGGGCATGGACCTCTTTAGATTTTCTCTCCAAGCAAGTTCATGTTTCTTTCTTGGCAAATTATTGGAAGGAGGTGGTGGGTAAGATTAAGGTATGGGAACTGCCCTATAGGCAATTGACTACAGGAACCAGAAAGACTGTGTATGAGTGGCTGTTGACTACATGGTTTTATGAGAACCCATGGTCTACAGAACATTCCCCTTTGGGAAAGGACACCCTGACACATTTTCTTCATAGCCCTCAAATCCCAGCTTATATGTGGGATTTTGTCTGGCTCTGTGCACATCAAAAATTGGGGGTGAAAGGGAATATGAAGCACAAAGTGTTAACAGATCATACCTGTCCAAGAGTCTCTACTTGTCCTGAGGTAGTTGAAACTATGCAACATTTGTTTGTGGAATGCCCTTATGCTGTAGAATTTTGGACTTATTTTCACACACACTGGCCCTCTGGTCCTTTTCAGGTAATAGACCCAGACATTTGGCTTAGAAGTATTCTCCTGGGGTCATGGGTTAAATTTGACTCTGGGACAATACTGTTATTTATCGGGTATGTTAAATTTCAGTTGTGGCAGGCCCATTGTGCTCTGACCCTAAGGCAGAAGATACTGTCTTGTGCTCAAGTTTTTCATACAGTCCGAAGAGAGATCATTCGATGGCGTACTTTTGAGCAGAATACAACCTCGCCTGGCCTTTACAGATTATGGTGGAGACATATGTTTTGGTTGGACACAGGCTGATTTTCTTACATTCACAATCATTTTTCTTTCATGTACTCCTTCAGTAAGGTTGGGTAGAGAGGGTAATGCATTGGCAGAGGTTAATTTTGATTGTATGTTTTTTTTTTGATGTATGACTGTGCTTTTATGTTTAGCTCTGGAACGAGGATGAGTTTTCCCTGCCCTGTTAGTGGGGATGGGGGTTCTGTATACATTATGGATAATTTCTGTTTTTCATGTCGGCTGTACTACTCCTTTTAGGTTTTTGATTTCTTTATTTCTGTTTTGTGTGCTGTAATAAATTGTTGTCTTTTTTGTTTGTTTTGGTTTTGAATGGGAAATTTTTCCCTACTTTTTAAGTAGGGGTGGGGTGGGGGTTATTTACGCTTATGACTTATTTTGTTTGCTTTTCTTGTACACTATAATAATTTTTCTGGTGTTTTTCTTTCTGTTTTTGTATGCAGTAATGCAATTTTGTATATTTTATTTTCAGTTTTTAGTATGATGAAATACTTATTTATGTTTACTCTTCATGTTGTTTTTTTTAATTTTTGTGCAGTAACACTATCATGTATGTATTTTACTTTCAAAGTTTTGAATACAATTTTTCCCTACTCTTTCAGTGGGGATGGGATAGGGGTTATGTGCAACTACAGATTATTTATGTTTAAAGTTTATGTTCACTGTAATACTTTTATGTTTTTGATTTCTCTCATCATGATTTTGTATGATGTAATACAATTTTACATATTTTTGTTTTAAGTTTTGAATAAAAAAATTCCCTTACTCTTTTCGAGAAGTGCCACGGGATCCTTAACATCCACCTGAACAACATCATGGTTTAATGTCTCATCTGTAAGACAGCACCCCCTTCATGCTGCACTGCAGTGTCAGTATTGGAATTTAACCTAAGTGCCTGGTGTGGGGAGAGAACCCACAGCCTTCTTATCTTCCAGCCTCAGAGGTGAGTGTGCAACCTACTGAGCCACTGAGGGATCTGATTGTGCTCCAAAAGGATGAGGAGTCAGGGCAGGATGAAAGATTTGACCTCAAGTATTCAGTTTTGGTTTGGCAAATTTCTTTAGTGCAGGAGTTTCTGAGTTTCTGATAATGGTGGAGGCTGGGGATGGCTTTTGAGGTTTTAAACTTTAACCAGGCTTTGTCGTGGATTCTGCAGAGAGATAGGATGTGGGGGAAGATCCAGAGAAGGTGGTGAGGTTTAACCCTTGTGCTGAGGAGAGGGGCATGTAGGTCCCGGGTACCTGACAGGACAAAGGAGGAGTTCTGGAGGGCTTGGTTAACTTCACAAGCTGAGAAGACAGGGGACCAGTCAGTTGAGACTAGGTGAGCCAGGAGAAGGTTGAGATCGAGTTTGTGGATAGGGTGATGATTGAGGTATTTTGGGGAGGATTTGGATAGGTGCACCTTCCCGGTACAATAGGTGAAACAGTGGTTACTGATGGCATTGTTCAGGACTCTAGAAGTACTGTAGATATGCAGTGGGGGTGAGAGGAGAGAATCCAGTCGAGGAGGATATAGTTGGTGGGGTGTGGGTTGTAGCGGTTGGGATGTGTTAGCAGCTGAGAGAGGTTTACTGCCTCGATGTAGTTCTGGCATGTGAGGAAGAAGGGAAGGGGAGAGCCAATCAATATTGAAGTCCCCCATCATGAGTAACTCACTGTCGGAGGACAGGGTGGTGAGTGAGTTGAGGCACGATAGGAGGGTATCATGGGCAGGTTTGGGGGCAGCGTAGAGGGTGCCGATGTAGATGAGGGCTGTGGAAGGGAGGCAGAGATGAACTAGGATGGTCTCATAGGATTTGGGGATTGAAATGTCGAAGGAGATGGAGCTGGGGAGTGAGCTGCGGACATTCATGGCCACTCCTCGCCTCTCTCACCATGATCCTGCTGATCCTGCTGTAAGGTGGGTTTTGGGAGAGCAAGAGGAGAGCCAGGACTCCAATATGCAAAGAACATCTAGTGGGTGCTGGGTTAACCAGACTTTTAGGGTGTCCATCTTGAGTAGAAGGCTGCGGGCATTTATGTGGAAAGTATGGAGACCCTTTTGGGGTGGGGGCTGGGGGGGAGAGGGGATTAAGTTTGACATCACCTGAGATCAACAGGAGAAGGAGTAGAAAAGAGTACAAAAGTCATTTATTGGATGGAAACAGCAGGGAGAGGGGGTAAGGGGCTCTGGGGTGGTGTAGGGAGAGAAGGAGGTATATTTGTTTAGTTAGGGGGCTGGGAGAAGGCCCGGATGGATAAGGTAGTTGGTAGTGGTTGGGAGGGCATGGGAAAAGGGGATTATTAGAGGGGTACTAAATAGGAGAGATTTCAGAGGGGGTACTCTTAAGAGGGGGAGGTGGAGTGAGGGTGTGAGACACAAGAAGCAAGAGCAAAAAATAGGGGGAGGAAGGCAGCATATTGAGGAAAGGACACGGATGTGGAGAGGGAGGGGAGGGTAGCTTCTTGAGCAGAGGTTATAGTAGAGCAGAAGGTGCCAGGGCAGGAAAGCCTGAATTGAGAGATGGTGAGAAATTCAGCAGCAGGAACAATTGAGCACTAAGTGACACCTGGTGGTAGAAGATGATAAGGAGCCAACAGGATTTTAGGGAGATGGAAAAAATCACAAGTGCCATATGACCCATGGGATCTATAAATAAAGAACTGGCTAAGGGCAGGTGGCTGGGTGGGGGAAGGGTGGCGGGGTTCAAATAATAACTAGCTTAGGATGTAATTACATTAAAAAAATCCTGCTTAGCTCAAAATAACTGCTGCAAAATATATTTACTGCTATAAGAATGGCAGACTGAGAATAAAGTAAGCAATTCTGAGGAAAAATGCACATTACAACAAACGGAGAGAGAAAAATAGACGTCAATTTCAAATAATGGTAGGGCACTATGCAGTCTGTCTCAGTGGAGTGTGTACCTCTCTTAGTGCTGGGCAGGTGGGGAGCAGCTCCAGTGGCTACAGCGTTAAGGAATGCCCCGGGGGGAGGGTGTCTGCAGAAAAACGGGACAGAGAAAAATTAAAAAAAAAACTTTTAATTGAAGCAGCCGAGAGGGATGGATTATGTTAAGTAAATTATTTTCAGAATGGAGAGATTACAGCTTAAAATAGCAGAGTCAGGCAAAAGAGAAAATAGGTGGTAAACGTGTTTAAGGAAGGTAGAAGTTGTAGCTCAGAATCTAGCAGGCATTTGGTAAATGTATCAGACTGCCTATTATCCTGAACACAGACTAACTTTCTACAAGAACATGAGTTTAACAAAAATGTCATTTAGTGCAAACTACTGAACTGCATCTCAAGTTAAAGTTACTGTAACTTGAGATGCGGTTTAATAGTTACATAAATATTGATACCTAATTAAACTCATGTTCTTCACAAAGTTAGTCTGTATTCAGGATAATAGGCAGTTGGATACATTGATTAGTTGGCCTGATGTCTATAGCACCTGCATTCTTTATGTTTTACAGATTACAACCCAAGACATGTGGTGTCAGAAATACGTATAAAAGAAAGAGGAGTGAACAGGGTCAGGATGCAACCAGAATTTCTTGATCTGAACCTAGCTGAGATGGTGTTTCATCAAATGAAGTATTACATCAGGAGGAGGGTAAAACTGAGGAACCGTATGCAGCTGATATGAGGCAACAGACACTTCTGGCAGCTGGTGCTTACCGCTTACAGCGGAAAACTGAATTAGATATATAGATCATCTTGACAAGGTCATGCCAGCTGTTGTTCAGGCCAATGGTTGTGGAAGAGAAATGTAAAATATATGATTACTGCACACAGCAGGCTCGATTCTCATACATGTTGGACTGCCACAAACCCTGGCTGCGCCAACTACATGGCGCATGGGGCTTGTGGCGGTCCCCGGCCAGCATTTGGGATTCTCGATCCCATGCACTATATGGAGCAAGTTAGACCAACTTTTGCTGTTCTAACTTTTGAGACCCCTTTACGGGGTTTGTGCCACAAACTTGGTGTAAGCCACCATAAAAGGTGTATCTTGTTGCAAATGAGCTTAACCTTTGAGAATCTGGCACAAGGTGCTTCTGAGTGGTCAGCGCAGTGCAGGGTTTGATGAAGGGTTTGTGTAAGCCCTGCGTCAAGCTTTGAGAATCGAGCCAAGTATGTTTATTTTTGTAATCATTTAATAAAATTAAACTCTGGAATTCAGGTGTGTTGTGTCTTTTTTTGTATTCCACATTATGGTACGGTAGAATCAACTTTTAACACCTAGCCAGGCAGCATCCAGAAGTGTGATACCAGTTTTGCTAATCCAGGATGTTGAGGAGGGTGTTTTAGCAATGCAATGATGGGATCAAATTCTAAAGAACAGGTAGTGGTTTTGTTAAGAAGCTGTGGAGGAAGGGCATGCAAAACCTGTCTTAAAAGTCAGTCAGAAAAGGTGTTTTAACAGTACAAATCACTATAGGAAAATGGAGACATACATGGAAATTCTGCCCATAGACATGCATTGGTTATATGGGCAAACAGAACAATTTTGCTTCCAAGGCAAATACTGCAATGCCAGGATGGAGTGCAGTACCTTGCAAAATTATTGCAAAAGACTGCAGTATGCTGCAGGGAACATTATAATTCAATGGAAATTAATCCCTTTTGTCAATCAGTCTTTTGTAACATGTCATTGGTTACAAGGTTCTGTGTTGCATCCCGGCTGACTCAGTTGTACTTTACACTACAGGAAAACACAGGGAAATTAACTTGGAGTTATAGCGAAAATGCCACATCAATCAAAGAACACTGTGTAACCCCATGTCTTGTGAACTGTACAGTGTTTTGGTCTAAGTGGTGTTAGGGGTCCTTTATACAATACACAGCATCTGGGGGTTCTAATGTACAACAACAGTGCTCTCTGCTACAAACGTTTTCATTAGGCAGCATGGTTATGGCAAAGCAGAGCATAGAGAGGAGGTGGAGGAATGTCCGACCTGGCCTGAGATCAAGAGCCCCTGCCATGCACTTTAGGTTACATCAGAGCACTCCTTTACAAGAATTGCTTAGAAAATGTATGGCATGTCACTGCTCTGAAAAAAGTAGTTGATTGTAACACTAATAGGAGCTCTGGGGACTGGTAATAAACTGTACATGCAAGTTTTCTTCTGCTAACTTCTCTCCTTTGTTTTATCTTCCAGCCATGCAGGCACTGTCCCATTGAGTTTGAGCTGAGAAGCAGGGCAAGGACTGATTCTTCACAGTGTTCATGGAGTGGCCTTTGGACAGCCGGAGCAATGAAACTTCCCAGGGGCCTGGAGTTGGTAGAGATACTACCTTGACAAGTATAGTGAGGTGTGGTTAACCTGTGGTAACTGCATACTGTAAAATGTTTTGCAAGATATTTATAAAGATGGCATATTATCAACTTTTGTTCACTTTTTTGATTTCTTCTGGACCTATCTGTTTTCATACCAATCCTGTGCGCCTTTGCTCTGAAAGCATGGTGCAGATGACTGAAAGGCACTTTGCAAGTTGTGATTAAGATTTTAACGAGCTTTAAGTGTTTTTTGTTTTGTCTTTGTAAATTTTGTGGGCATTTGTACTTTTTTCTGGAACAATTTAGTTTCATACCAGTCCTGCATGCCGTCAGTCTGAAAGTATGTTAAAAGGCAACCTATAAGCACTTTGCAGGTTTAAACTATGATTTCGGTGAGTTTAAAACATTTTATTTCTGTAACTTCTGTGCACATTTGCATTTCATTCTGGAATAATCGGGTTTCGTACCAGCTCTGCAAGCCATTGGCCTGAAAGTGTGATGCAGAAAACCAAAAAGAACTTTGCGGATTTAGATTAAGTTTTTAACATTTTAAAAATGCTATCTTTGAACTTTTGTGCTCATTTCTGGAACAGTCTGGTTTCATACTAGTCCTGCATGCTGTCAATCTAAAAATATGGTGCAGACAACTGAACGGCACTTTGCAGGTTTAGATTAAGATTCTAGTACATTTTAAAGATGTTATGTTTTTGATTTTTACCTTTGCTAACAATACATAAAGTTCTTTCTTACAGGTGTCAGTAAGTCGGATGACCCACCTGCAGCTGTGACAGAAGGCACTGGAAGAGGTTCATGTGTATGAGTCGCCTCCCCAAAAGCCACTGGATAAAGGGGAGATGGCTGCATTACCAGCAGCGTATGGCTACATGGTCATGCAACAGACAGCAGAAGGTTCCTTGAGAAAGCCTTCACAGGCGAAACCAGGTCGGGTCACACACTAGCCGAATTTTTGCATCACACTTTATGTCCAGCACAGCTCAGCCAGTTATTTACTGTGGCAATTATTAAATACTTTTTACACTGCATTCTGGTGCTGTGCATTTTGTTTCTGATGGTCATGCAACAACCTATGCCAGGGGTTAAATAGGAGGCAGCTGCATATTGGAAAACATGAACCAATATGCACACACATGGCTATTGTTAACTGTGCAGACAGTTGAACTAAATTTGACTTAATCGCTGCAATATTTATTTTAGATAGTGATTTTTGTATAAAGAGACTCATGTGGAGATTATTGCAATGGCATGAGGTAATGTCAGGGGGCAGGGGACTGGGGGAACATGGTGCATATCACCTAGAAACATGGAAACTTTGATAGCAGATAAGGACTGCTTGGCCCACCTAGTCTGCCCATTTTCCTTACCTTCTGTGACACTGCAACCCTGCTTGATCTCTGGCTTTCCCCCCTTTCCCTACCACTAAGGTTCCATAATGCCTATCCTATGCCTTCTTGAATCCCACTATAATTTTTGCCACCACCACCTCTGCTGGGAGTCTGTTCCAGGCATTCACCACTCTTCCTGTGAAGAGAAGTATTTCCTTACATTTCCCCTGAGCCTACCCACGTCCAACTTCATAGCATGACCCCTTGTTCTTGAGCATCTTTTTCTCTGAAAATGGCTTCCCTCTTGAACCTTATTCATACCCGTGAGGTATTTGAAAGTCTCTATTATATCCCCCCTCTCCCTGATTTTCTCCAGAGTGTACATACTGAGGTCCTTCAGTCTCTCCTCATAGGGTTTTTGATGCAGACCCTGCACCATTTTAGTTGCCCTCCTCTGGACTGCTTCTACTCTAGAGGTGGGCAAAGTTCACAAAATTCATGAATGTCACGCAATCTGCGAAGCGCAATTCACGAAATTTGCCCAATTTGCAGAGCATGGATTGAACGTGAAGTGTGGACATTCACGGGCAAATTTCCACACTTCACAGCAAAAACTTAGTCTAGTGGGCATCCCCCTCCTGCCAATCACCAGTCACCAGTCACTGTAAATATTAAATCCCTAGTGTCCAGTGGTCCTCCCTGCCGATCGCTGGCCCCCAATTTACAAATAAATTATGTTTTTCAACTAAATCCCTGGTGTCTAGTGGGCCCCCCACTGCCGATTGCCAGCCATCATGTAAATCCCTGGTATCTAGTGGTCACCCCCATGCTGATCCCTGATCAATGTCAAATAGTAATTAAATATCTGGTATCTGGTGGTCGCCCCCCCCCCCCCCATCGATCGCTAGCCCCAATGTAAAAATAAATTTGTATACATCATTAAATGCCTGGTGTCAAGTGGACTTCCCCCACCCTGTCAGGTAGTGCCCCCCATCCCACTCCTCCTACCCCGACCCCAACCGGGTGACCAGCACAACCCTCCACTCTCCACCATGGCTGATCACCTGACTGAGCTAGAATGAATGAGCATGTACTTGTACAAGTATGCGCTGGTTCATTCTAGATCAGTCGAGCAGCCACCCATGGTGAAGAGTGGAGGGCTGTGCTGGTTGCCCGCTCGAGGTCAAAGTGGGGGTGCATGGTGGGGGACACTACCTGATGGGGTGTGGGTGTGGGGGGTTCACTAGACACCTGAGATTTAATGATGTATAAAAATGTATTTTTATATTGGAGCCGGCAATCAACCAGGGGGAGGGAGTGACCATTAGACAGCTAGACACCGGGGATTTAATTACTATTTTACAATGGCAATTGGCAGGGTGACCACTTGACACCAGGGATGTACACCGGGAGCTTGTGATCAGTGGGGGGTACACTAGACACCAGGGATTTAATTAATATTTTACAGCAAATTGCCGAACACACTAGACACCAGGATTTTCATTGGGGCCGGCAATTGGTGGGGTGGGGGGTCCACTAGACACCAGGGATTTAATGAAAAATTATTAATTTTGTACATTGGGTACCAGCGATCAGCGGGGAGGGACCACTAGACACCAGTGAACAGAATTTACATTTGTCATTTCTAACTTTTTTGCTTTTTTTTTTTTTAAGTGCAATTTGCACTAATGAAAACCAAAAACAAGACAAAGTTACAAATGGTGAATTTTTCATTAAATGGATCAACTTCGTAAAGTGATCCACAGAGGCACATTTGGCGACTTTGCCAAAAATTCACAGGTGAAATAAAACTTCGCTGCATCTCTACTCTGTCTATGTCCTTCTGGAGATGTGGTCTCCAGAACTGGACACAGTACTCTAAGTGAGGTCTCACCAGTGATGTAATCAGCGGTATCATCACCTCCATCTTCTTACTGGTGATACCCCTCCCTATGCACCCTAACATCCCACTGGTTCTTCCCTCTGCCTTGTCACACTCTTTGGCCACTTTTAGGTCATCATATATGTTTACCCGCAGGTATCTTTCCTGTTTGGTGGTCGCCAGTATCACTTTCCCCATTCCATACTCCGCTGCTAGGTTTCTGTGCCCCAAGTGCATGATATTGCAATTCTTTGCATTGGAACTTAGATGCCACACTCTTGACCACTTCTCAAGCTTTCTTAGATCCCTGTTCATTTTTTCCACCACCACCACCACAGAGTGTCTACCCTATTGCAGATCTTAGTGTCATCTGCAAAAAGGTGTGCCTTCCCTTCTAGCCCCTCTGCAATGCCGCTAATAAAAACATTAAAGAGGACTGGTCCCAGTACTGATCCTTGTGGCACCCTGCTGGTCACCTGTCCTTCCTTGGAGTAAACTCCATTTACTACCACCCTCTGTTACCTATCTCTCAACCAATTTCTTACCCTGTTTACCACATTTGGACCCACTCTAAAGCTGTCCAACTTGTTTATAAGTCTCCTATCTGAAACAGTGTTGAAGGTCTTACTGAGATCCAGGTAGGCCACATCTACCACTCCATCCAGATCTAATTCCCTGGTCACCCATTAAAAGAAATTTATCAAATTTGTTTGACATCCAGTGTCCCCCCTTGCAGAAAGCAAGAGGTAATCATGCCACTGTACAGATCCTTGGTGAGGCCGCACCTGGAGTACTGGAGTACTGTGTCCAGTTCTAGAGGCCACACCTACAAAGGGACAAAGACAGATTAGAGGTGGTTCAGAGAAGGGCCACTAAAATGGTACAGGGGCTGCACCATGAGGCAAATGAAACTAGGCTCAAGGAACTGAAGTTGTACTTACTAGAACAGACAAGAAACAGAGATGACATGATAGAAACAAATACATCAAGGGAATAAACAAGATGGAGAACCTCTTCTAAGAAAACAATGGAACTCAGAGAAGGTGGCACAACTTGCATCTGGTGGGAGGAAAGTTTAGGAGCAACTATAGAAAGTACTTCTTCACGGAGAGGGTTATAGAGCCATGGAACAGCCTACCAGCACAGATGGTGGCAGCTAAAACAATAGCAGAATTTAAGCTAGTGTGGGACAGACAGAGTGGACAGCTTAGCTGGAACAATTAAACGGGAGGGGGTAGCCACCTTGGGCATTATGGAGCTCCCCTACATCCTCCCTGGCCACCACTATGAGCACCTCCAAGGGACAGTCCAGCTCTGCTAGGGCAATGTAGGAATTGCGTAGTGGTACCATACGAAGGTGGGATGTTCCTCTGACCCACTACCCTCACCCTTCCTGTGCCTACCATAGACCAGCTGCTCCTCCTCCCTGGCACCCTTTGAGGCAGCACTGATGGACTTGGTGGTCCCTGGGTGGAGAAGGAGACCTCCTGAATCCTGGCCAGCTCGGCCTGGAGTCTAGCAACCTCCTTCCCAGGGTTCAAGCTTAACATTGTTTCACTAGCTGAAACACTAGTGGAAACTGACCAGGGCTAGTGCAGCTAACACTCTACTTGTCCTTCTTGACTTAAGCAGATTTTCATGGCTGTTAATGAAGTTAAAAAAGTATCTACTTTAGCAGGCTCTAGTCCTCATGCTAATCTCTCTCAATGTTCCAGATGGCCTGATGTAATTAACAGCTCATTAAGAGCTGCAATTATCTGGCAGTTCAAGAGAGGGATCCCACAAAAGACTCAATTCGAGTCATTATCACTCCACTGTTAGGACTTTCTGCTAGTGTCCAGGGTGTGATCAAGGGTAGAGTGCTATTAGGTAACTAGCTTCAAGTTTTCTGAATATGTCTCTGACTAGCAATTTGTCCCCTTATTTCTCTACATTCTGAGTGTCTGTATCCAACATTTCAGTGACAAAATGCAAGGAGGTATACAGAGTCGGCACTGCAGGTGGTGGGTTTTACCCAGCTTCACCATAACTTCCCTCTCCCTTCCAAATCTCTTAACTCTGTTCTTTCCCTCGATACCACTGCAGATCATACTCTAAAATGACCATCCACAGATCCATAGCTGCCAGTACCGGCAAGTGTAGGGGTTCCCCAGCTCTTTTAAATGGACCATGCAAAAAGCAGGGATACTGAATGAATATTTCTGCTCAGTATTCACAATGGAAAAGCAGGATGAGAGGCATAATCCAGTCAATAGAAGCACTCTGGATTGGGGGTTGATATTAGTCCTTTCACAGAAGAAAGGGTTCTGAAAGGACTCTTAAAACTGAAGGTGGATAAAGAAATGGGGCCTAATGGGATTCACCCTAGAATTCTAAAAGATCTAAGGGAAGAACTAGTAACACCACTGACTACCCTTTTTAATAAATCATGGGAGGATGGTGTGGTACCTGAGGACTGGAGGAGGTGGATGTGATTCCCCTTCACAAAAGTGGGAGCAAGACAGAGGCAGGAAACTACAGACCTGTCAGTTTGACCTCAGTGGTAGGGAAAATGATGGAATCACTTCTGAAAGAAAGAATTGTTGAGTACCTAGAGGCCAGTGGGGCACAGGACCCAAGGCAGCATGGATTCACAGCAGGAAGATCATGTCAGACAAATCTAATTGATTTCTTTGACTGGGTGACCAAAGTAGTAGACCAGAGAGGGGCTGTGGACATGGCCTACCTAGACTTTAGCAAGACATTTGACACAGTTTCGCACATAAGAGTAATAAACAAATTAACCAGCCTGGGAGTGGGTCCCAGGGTGTTAGCTTGGGTAAAACACTGGCTGGACAACAGGACACAGTGGGTAATAGTAAATGGAGTCCACAGTGAAGAAAGGAGGGTTACTAGTGGGGTACCGCAGGGTTCAGTACTGGGGCCGGTCCTTTTTAATGTCTTTATAAGTGACATTGCATAGGAACTAGAAGGGAAGGTATGTTTCTTTGCAGATGACACAAAGATCTGCAACAGGGTTGATACACAAGATGGGGTGGAAAGGATTAAAAGGGACTTGGAAAGGTTGGAGGAATGGTCAAATGTATGGCAGCTTAGATTCAAGGCAAAGAAGTGCAAAGTAATGCACCTGGGAAACAAAAACCCAGGGCAAGAGTACACAATGGGGGGTGAGATACTGACAACAACAAAAATGGAAAGACACCTGGGGTAGTCATATCAGATGACCTAAAGGTGGGCCAGCAATGTGAGAAGGCAGTAAGGAGGGCTGGGTGGATACTGGGATGCATACGGAGAGACATCACCAGTAGAAAACAGGATGTTGTTGGCCCTCTGTACAGACAGTTGGTAAGACCATATATGGAGTACTGTGTACAGTTCTGGAGACCCAATCTCCACAAAGACATAGACAGGGTGGAGGCTGTCCAGAGGAGGGCAACCAAAATGGTGCAGGGTCTGCACCAGAAGACATATGAAGAAAGACTAAAGGAGCTTAAGATGTATAGTCTCAAGGAAAGGAGGGAGAGGGGGGACATGATAGAAACTTTTAAATACCTCAAAGGAATCAACAAAGTCCAAGAGGGTAGCATCTTTCAAAAAAAGAGATGTGCAAGAACAAGGGGACACAATTTGAAGAGAGAGGGAGGACGGCTCAGAGGTAATGTGAGAAAGTATTTTTTCACGGAGAGGATTGTAGATGCATGGAACAGTCTTCCTGAGGAGGTCATAGAGTCAAAAACAGTGGGGGAATTCAAGAATGCATGGGACAGACATAAGGCAATTCTAATGGGGGGTAGGAGGAAGTAGGCTGTTGGTTAACTAGGATCTGCAGCTTATCCGTTAAGTAGGGAAATGGGCAGACTAGGTGGGCCAAGCGGTCCTTATCTGCCATCAAATTCTATGTTTCTATGTTTCTATGCCAGCCATCACCAACCATACAGTCCCATCCTTATCCCACCCAGCATGTCTTTTCATCCCAAAAAAAAAACCTTTGGATCATATATGGTACAGAAATAAACCTTAATAAAATACATAATTTGAAAGCTTAAAATGAGCATTTGTGGAGTACATAGATCATCCTATATAGAAATAGAGATAGTATAGCATTATGCCTGTGTACTGTTTCCCCTGGGCTGATGAAATGATAATGTGAAAGAAAAATCTGTTATTGCTGGGGCAGTGCATATTAAAATCAATGCTTTCAAAAATAAAAATGTCATAGTTTTCTATTTCCCAAGCCCCTTAGGTTTGTGTAGCCTCCACCCCCAAAGAAATCTTAGATGTGCCCCTGGCTCACTCGAGACTATACAAAAACATCCACAAGTGCAGATCTCCAGTTGATGATAGGGTGGGGGCTGAGAGTGTCCTTCTCTGCCTGACTCTGTTCATTGCCCTGTGGGTGGTGGTGACAGTGTGGAGAGGTGCATGATGATGTCAGCTATTGAGTGTGCAGTGCTAGGACTGCTTGATTAGACATTTGCTGTTGTGGTGTCCTCTGGTTTGGTGGGGAGTCAGAAAGAGGATGAGAGAAGGCTATGGTACAAAACAATGGGGAGGGGACTCACTGTGTGTGATGGCATTGCAGTCTTTTTTTTTCTGCTGGGGAGCTGGAAGCAATGTGGGAGTAGGATAAATGTGCAATAATCAGAGTATTTCTTGGCTTGCATTGTTTCCTGTATAAGTGATAAAAATTTACCATTATAATTAAGGGTTAGTGCAACTTTTTGCAGGCTAATGCCATTTTGAATCAATTAGCCCTGCTGGTTAGTGCAAAAAAGATTAAGGTTGATCCCTGCTCCTTCCCGAGCCTAGAGAGGTGCATGCAGATGGGGCAACACTACAGTGTCCAGAAAACACTCTGAAAACTGCTACCCCACAGTCACAGCACTGCACCACTCTCAGCGCATCCATTTACTGCTCTGCCTGTTTTTGGTTTGCTTACTTTAAGCTGCTTTTTCACCCTAGCCCTAGATAGGGTTTTTCACCTATTCCCAACCTTTTGCTTACCTTAAACCCTTTTTAACCTTACTTTAGATAGGGTGTTTCACCTTTTCCCAAACGTTTGCTGACTTAAAACCCTTTTTTACCCTTACTCTAGATAGAGTGCTTCAACTATTCCCAAACATTCAATGATTTTAAACTGTTTTTAACCCCTACTCTAGATAGGATATTTTACCTATACCCAGTTTCTGGTGTGCCCTAACACTCCTCACTCCCTTGTAGCATGTGAACTACAATAAGAGTTTAAGAGGAGACATCTACCTGCCTCCTCCTGCTTAGTCCAGTCACCTAATTCACTCCCCTACTGTTCCCATGCCTCCTTTCTGAGGGGTAGAGTGTCCGGCTGCAGGCTGCCTCATTGGGCTGGCTCCAATTGGTAGACTACACTGTGATGTTCATGTCTTGGGGGTCCTTAATGCGGGGGGGTCGCTTGATGGCCTAAGCCTTATATAGGCCCCCACTCCATCCTGATGCTTTGTAGCAGCCCATTGATTGGTTGCTGCCAGGAGTGGGAGGTGCAGCCATTCTCCGATTGACTCCTTCTCAGAGGCTACTCAGCTCTCCAAGCTCCACTTTAGTCTGGCACTAATTCTGCTTGCCAGGGGGCTATTCTACTCCCCCTGTTCTTCTCTCAGCCCTATCCTAAGGCTACTACTGACTGTTTGGGGCTATTTAAAGCCCACTGCCTTCTAGGAAAAAACATTGATTGTTTGGGCTATTTAAAGCCCGATTTCTTCCCACTTATTCCTGGTGTTCTGTAGCAGCCCCTTGATTGGTTGCAGCCAGGAATGGGAGGCATGGCTGTTCTCTGATTGGCTCCTTCCTGGAGCTTACTCAGCCCTCCAAGTTCTGCTTCTGTCCACCTGACAGTGGATAGTTGGTTTGCACCATACCCCCACCAGTCTCCTACCCAGAGGGTGGGGGACTAGGGGGATATGATGCATATCACCTGACCATGCACAGGTGGGTTGCATCATGTCCACCTTCCAGTCTCCTACCTAGGGGGCATGACACTGAATGGCACCATATCCCCAGCACCGTGCTCCCACCCATGGCATTAACTCAAATCACTGATGTGCAGCATGGGAAGGTGTCTGCTGGTCGGATGAGCAGACTTTTGCAATAGGAGTACCTGGACCTGGTCCACATGAATAAGCCATCACCACAAAAGCCACTGGATGTTGAATTTAAATTGTAATACTGTACTTAACTGTATTCTGAAATGCTGTGCTGTAGGGACCTGAGGGGGCAGACTCCACTAGCATGAGATAAAGTTGTGGGGGCCAGGGAACTGGGGGTACATGGTGTATATCACTTGATCAGGGACAGGTGGCTTGAACATGCCTTCATCAGTCCCCTAACTTGGGGGGGACAGGGGACTAGGGGACATGGTACCTACCACCTGACCACAGACAGGTGGTTTGCACAATGCCCATCCCCCAGTAGCCTACCTAGGGGCACGGGGCTTGGGGGCATCATGTACCCCAGCCCCATGCTCCCACCACCAGCATTACCTCATGTCAGTGCTGTGCAGATGTGCTGTTAGGGTGGTGTCTGCAGGTTAAGTGACCCAACTGAGGCTGTGATGGAGGGCCTGGAGGAGGTCAGTATGGACAAGCCACCATCACAAAAGCCACTGAAGGTAGGAGAGCTGTCATCCTTACCAGAAGTGTATGGCTGCATGGTCATGAAGGAATCTCTGCTAAGAGTGAAACAGGAGGAAGCTGTGTCAGGGGAAACCTAAACCAATATGCACACTCACATGGCTACTGTATGCTGTGTAGACTGTTTGAACTACATTTGACTTAACAAATGCTACAATATTTATTTTAGATAGTGATGATTGTGTTTTATGTAAATAAGGGATATGTGATGTCTGCCTTTAATATACATGATTTATTTAAATGAGCTGTGAGTGACCTCGGGTGACTTCACGAGTGACAAAGTCATGAGTGAGTACTCGAGGGCATGAACAGCTCTTTCAAATAAATCATGTATATAACAGGCATCCATCACATATCTGATTTATGCAATTGGCCTGTTTGTCTTTTTTGGGTGATTTTTTTTTTTTTTGAAGTTTTACATCTTGACAGGATTTTATGCTTTGCTGGGAACTACTTGTGAGCAGGTCTTTGCCATTAGCAGAGTTGTATGTGGCTGTGAATGGGAAAAAGTATGTGGAATTTGATTGGATGTGGTTTTGTGAATGAATGTGATTTGGCTGATGTGATTGGTTGCAGCAGTCTTGGGAAAATGACTGTGACTGGATGGTGGTCGTGGTCATGCGTGTTCATCATAATGGTGTGCCTCATAGACAGTCAAGGTGGAGGAGCCAATCATGAAGGACCTCTCATGTGTCGGGCAACTCTTTGAGTCTCTAGTGGCCTACTTTGTTGCTTGAGGACCTGGAGGATGCACCTGGAATTATCATAGATGATGGATTACTTCGGGGCAGCAGGAAGATATTCAGTGCAGCATTGACATGTTCATGGTTATTGCAGCCTAATTTCAGCATCAGAGAGCTGAAGCAGCAGTGATTGCAGTGATGACTGGTCTGAGAGGGAGTAAGCCATCTTCCTGTGAGAGGGTGCTAGCTGAGTGATGTTTGGATGTGGGCAGGAGTTCGGTGTTCAGCAACCTTTATGTTGAGGACACTGCATATTTTGCTGCACTATTGTGGGCTGTCGATTGGAATTCAACTGGATGATTTGCTGCTTCTTCGTTTTTTACATTTTTTTTTATGTATATGGTGGCAAGGTCTGGATGTTATCTATGTGGCACTTTGGATTTATAACCTGGAATCACATGTGCTTCATTTTTTTTTTTCTATTTTTAAAAAAGTAACATTTGATTTACTGAATGGATTTTACTTGTTTTACATGTTGGATTATCAAGACAGACCAAGGAAAAAAAGTAAGGCAAACATTTCATTCTTAATATAAGTTGCTTAGGCAGGTTTAAAACAAATTACACTATAAACAGTTTAAAGATTTACAATATTTTGATTAGAATGTCAACAGCAACCCAAGTTACTTAATTAATTTATTCTGTCATGTTTTTTCTCTTTTTTTAATTTTTAAAATATTTGCGTTTCCATTCAATTTTTAACCATTTTAAAAATGTCAATCAACTTGAAGTTACAAACAGGGAAAATCCACAGACAAACTCAATTTATTCTATGTGAGAAATGCTGCTTACAGGTCCCTTTATGGGTACTCTGTGATGCACCTGTCAAAGGTTGCGTATGTAGTCAGTTCATTAGAAAAACAGTCAGATCTATGTTTTCCTTACAGCTAAGATTGCTAATAAATACTGCGTTTTGAAAGACTGAGCATTTGTCTACAAGTTGATAAAAAACCTGCTTCTTCTGATTTTACTTTTCCACAAATGTCCAGTACTGAGGAATGGAAGTCTTGTAGGAAAGCTTATGATAGGTTTGCTGTGATCTTGCTGGTGTTCACACCTGTTAGCCAATAGGAATTGTTTTTACAGTACATTTGTTGTTTTCCGAGCTGTTGGGAAAAGATACAGTACAATAAAATAAAGTTAGGCATTGTGCATCTTTTTCTAAACACTGTTTGTATTGCTTTATTTTATTTACAGTTTCAAATTATTTTTTTTTTTACCCTTTATGCATACTTCTGTTTATGTTCACATTTCAAGCTTGTTACCCCATGTTGTCTTTTGGGAGCAGTCAAAGTACTGACAGGCTATGTTGCACAAAAAGTGTTGCTTTCCTATACCCCACAACTCCACCACCACCTAATGGTTTAGTGGATATTGTGGTTAGAAGACACAATGTGCATTCCTTACTTGTACACACTTATACATAAAAATAAATGGCAAAAAACTATGTCAGTGCTCTAGTTAGGGATAAAGCCACAAAAGTAGGGAAATGTGGTGTTAGGGTTTTCAAAGCTAACACCCCACACCCAGCCTACACACACCAACAGGCATCGGGGGGTCTGTGCCTTGGGGTCATCATCCCTAATGATCACCCCATTCCATAAGTAAATAAGCTGAGAGGGGTACAGTATAGGAGAATGGGATGAGCATTAGGACTGATGACCCCAAAGCACACCCCCGATGCCTGTTGGTATGTGCAGGTTGGGTGTGGGGTGTTAGCTTTGAAAACCCTAATGCCACATTTCCCTACTTTTGTAGCTTTATCCCTAACCAGAGCATTAACACAGTTTTTTTGCAGTTTATTTCCATACTTTTTCATATAGTACAATCATATCCTTATTTTACTGTGGGAGCGTAGGGCCCTCTGGGTCCTGCACTCCATCGCTTCATAGATGCATATATGTATGTAGCTGTGGAAGAACAGGGCCCTCCGGGCCCTGCGCTTCCATTTATAAGACAATAATTACCAAATTGTTAGAATAGCCATCTTATTACTCCACCTCATGTACCCAGTACAGAAATTTTTCAAATCCCTGCCAAAATGTAATTCTGCACAACCGCAACACCATTCCATGCCAAAAGTGCAAAAACACATTTTGGGAAGGATATGAAAAATGACAGCTGTGACATACCTTTGGTGGGATAATAAGATGGCTACATTGGAAATCTGGGGTCAAAATATCAAAACTTTCCAAAGTTACAAGTAGGCATAGTGAAATTGCAACAAATGGTCATAACTTTGGCATTTTTTCATATTTTGACTGCAAATCTTCAACTTAGTCTTCTTATGAGCTCACCTCATAAACCCCATAGGTGAAAATGTTCAAATCCATGCCAAAATACCATTCCATGCCACAGTTGCAAAAGCACATTTTGGACAGGATGTGGAAAATGACAACTGTGCTTTTCATGAGGTGATGTGAAAAAATGTCTATGGTGAAACTTTGGAGTCAAAATATTGAAAATTACCAAAGTTATGTGCGTGCATAGAAAAATTTCAATGAACACGCATAACTTTGCTATTTTTAGAAATGTTTTCACCAAATTTTCAACATGGACTTTTTGGGATGCCACCTCATGGACACTGGTGGTGAATATAAATTATTCAGTCCCAAAAGGTGATTTCACACAATGACCACAAAATCACCTTCAGGGCCTAATTAATGAAATGACAGTGCCAGTGTTCCTGAGATGGGGTCCCAAAAATGCCATGTTAAATATTTGGTATAAAAATTCTTAAAAATGGCAAAGTTGTGAACATAAGTTCAAAGCACCACTGAAATACATTGTATGGCACTTACCTATATTTCTCAGTTCACCGTTCAGCTTTGAAGAGTGCAGACGTGTCTCGGTCCACATAAGATGACAGTGTACGACCTTTGGTGGTATGTATAGGGTAAAGGGATGGGGTGGGGTGCTCAGTGGGAAGGTCAGGATGGGGAGGGGGACAACGGGGACAATGGGACCATTTTCCTTTTTTCATGTTTAAAAAAAGATGTCAGGGAACTGTTTTCTTTTTACAGGTACAAAACACGGAAATACATATTTTGGCATACTGGGAGTGGGCTCTCCAGTGTTCCTCACTGCTGGTGGGGTTTGTAATGCCGACACAGGGATTGGGCATCCCAATGTTAGCACTGTAAATTAAATAAATAAGAATTAGGAGATGGCAATTGGAGGGTGGGGGGTGTCACTGGACACCAGGGACAGTGATCAGAGAGTGGGGGGTGCCACTAGACACCAGGGATAGTGATTGGAGGATAAGGAGTGCCACTCAACACCAGGGAATATTATAATAATTTATGGGGACAGCTATGGGCAGGTGTGGGGTGCCACTAGACACCAAGGAAAAGGACTCTTCACAGTTAACCCTGCAGCTGGCAGCACAACTTCAGCTGTGGCTGCAGAAGTCAAGAAATCCCATGTGTTCTCATACAGAGAACACAGGGGAAGCGCTCCTCTTGCTAAGCAGGGTACCCGGGATTTTGGATGCCCAGAAAATTTATTTCTGGCAATAATGTGTAAACAAACATCAGACTCTAGCTAACCAGGTCTAGTTTAGTTGGTTTCTGATGTTTGTTTTTAAAAATCCCAGGATTTTCATGTGTTTTCCACTTTTGTCAGTCAGTGGAAAAAGTCAACAAGAGTGCAGTTGGCACGGTATGAAAAAAGTTTGTTGCTTTGCCAAACAAGTGGCGCAAAGTGAAAAGCACGCATCTGCAAAATTAAATTTTACCTTTAGCCAGAGAATATTATCTGAAATACACCACAACGTATGCACAGGTCGGAAAACACTAAAATTTAAACCCTAATAACTCTGGAACCCTTTGATATTTTTCAACCAGACCTGTCTAAAGCATTGCTTCAAGACATGACACACGTCACCTACAAGACTGGGGCAAAATTTCCTTTCCATGTAGGTTGTAGGTGAGAGCAAAAAAACCCTGTTAAGGATAGGAAAAAAGTTTTTTTTTTTTTTCAAAAATTGACACGTGGATCTCAGAAACCGCACAAGCTGCTGTCACAAAAACTCCTGCATACCAGGACCATGACTCCTAGACAACACATACTGTACAAAATTTCAGCTCATTTTGTCAAATGGAGCTAAAGATATTAATGTGCAAAATTTGAGGTTTAACATTAAACAGGATACTCAACCCTAACTAGAGGGGTGCTACCATGCCCCTATAATAGGTGCATAATGACTGTGGGTGCCAACATTTAAACCTTTTGCTTTCTTGGGTGTGGTGGTGTGGGGGTGTAGGGATTGGAAAACTGATGACTCTCCTATGTGCAGGCTGACTGTTTTTGATGGGTGACATTTAGGATCTTGTGGAAACTGTAAATAGTATATTCTTACTATACTAGCTGCTGTGATGAGGTTTGTGGTGGTGTGTTGTGGCAGAATAATTTGACTGCTCTTGATGGTTTACAGATATTTATGTCTTGAATTTCTTTTTAGATTAGTACCTGTAAATGTGATTGTCCATTGTAGCATACATATTTGTTACTGTGTGAACAGCACTGACGGCCCTTTTTTTTGTTTGTTTATGGTCTGATGATTGGACAATATATTCACGCACTGAAGATCACTTAGGATGGTAACTGTCTAAGGACATCTGTAGAAAGTATTACATTTTTTGTTTAGATTTCCATCTCTACAGTATAGGGCTGTACACATTTTGTTAAGGGGTTATTTGAGGTACCGTTCCCTTCACAGAGCTGTTACACAAGACAATCACTTCAGTGCACACTTACCAACTGACTTGACAATATGCTACACTTTGTTGGAGGTTCTAATACATCCCTATGGAAAAATATTTTACTACATTTTTTTGGTGAGGGTTTATTCTTATTAAACATTTTTGGGTTATCTTTGGTGTGGTCAGCTACTCTGATTTCATACTTTTTTGCATAACAATGCTTTCACTTACCTTCTCTAATCTGAATCATTATCTGAGTCTAGAACTTGTGGGCACTTTCTTTTGAGGCTTTCATAGTGGTTACCTGTTGTTTCACGGAGGAAAATATGAAAGTATGGTTAGTTTTTCTATTTTTTGATATTTTTTTTTATGGAAACCCTTTTTTTTCTTTTGTGCCTACATTTCTGTCCTAACATTTAATAGCTGAACTTTTTTTTTTTCTTTACTGTTACTGTAATTACTCTTTTGCTGAACAACTTTGCTTTCTGTGTGCTGGATTGTGGACATGTGATTACGGCCTTCAGTTACAGTGCTACCCCTTGCTGCCATCCACAATCCCCCCACCCCCATCACACATACACACTTGGAGATGCACACTTACATGCCACAGTTGCAGTTTTACAGTCAACTCAACTTTTAAGTTTTGTTCTTTTATATCCTACTGTTGGGGAGGCAGTATAGCACAGTGGTTTAAGGCTCTGAGCTGCAAATCTGGTGACATTTAGCAGACCAGACCTGGGTTTGAAACCCACAGCTTCCACTTGCATACTGTGTGACCCTGAGCAACTCACTTAACTTCCCTGTGCTCCCAGGTTGCACCTGTAAAAAAGCTTTCAGCTTAGGGTGTCTCACCTGGTTAAATAACTAAATAAAAAAACAACCAAAACAAACTCTTGCCAGAGCCGACAGGTCTGCAACTCAGGATTTTGGGAAAAACATTTTGTAAATTACCAAAGTTACAAACCTACATCTACATAAATGTGTTGTTTTGTAATATTTTTACACCAAATTTTCAACATAGCCTTGTTATGACCCTGCCTCATAAAGATGGGAAGACAAAATGTTTAACTCCTGGCTTAAAAGTGATTTTGTGCAGGGACTGCAAAATCAACTTTTGGGATACAAAAACACATTTTGAGCAGGAGCTGAAAAATGACAGCTATCACATTCATGAGGTGCTATAATGAAGTGGCTATGTTGAAAATTTAGGGTCAAAATATTGAATATTACCGAACTTATGAGCCTGCGTTCACAAAAATTAATGTAGGTTCATAACTTTGTTGTTTTTTTTATATTTTTATACCAAATTTCTAACATAGCCTTCTTATGACACCACCTCAAGAACAAGGGCAGAGAAAATGTTCAACTCTTGGCCAAAAGGTGATTTTGCACAGGAAGCATGAAATCACCTATTGCGATGAAAAAAAACATATAAGCCAGGATTTGAAAAAATGACAACTGTCACATTCATGAGGTGATGTAAAGATATGGCTATGTTGTAAATTTGGGATAAAAATATTGAAAAGTACCAAAGCCATGAGCCTGCATTCATAAAATTCTATGTAGGCTCATAACTTGGTTGTCCTTTAATATTGTTGCACCAAATCTTCAGCATAGCCTTCTTATGACCCCACCTCATGAACAAGGACAGAGAACATTTTCAACTGGTGCCCAAAAGGTGATTTTGCACAGGGACCACAAAATCACCTTTTGGAATGTTAAAAAAATATTTTGGACAGGATTTGAAAAATGACAGCTATCACATTCATGCAGTACTGTAAAGATATGGCTATGTTGTAAATTTGGGGTAAAAATATTGAAATGTATCAACGTTATGAGCCCGTGTTCACAAAATTCAACATAGGCTCATAACTTTTTTTACACCAAATTTTCCACGCAGCCTTCTTATGACCCCACCTCATGAACAAGGGCAGAGAACATTTTTTTAACTTCTGTCTGAAAGGTGATTTCTTGCAGGGACTGCAAAATCACCTTTTGGGACAGATCTGCCTAGCTACAGTTACATTGTTCATGAGGTGGGGTCTCAAAGAAGGCATGTTGAAAATTTGGGCCCAAAATACGTAAAAATGCCCAAGTTATGGCACTAAGTTCAAAACCGCATTGAAATACTGTACATTACATAGACTTTGACGGCAGATAAGGACCACTTGGCTCACCTAGTCTGCCCATTTCCCTACCTACAGGATAAGCCACAGATCCTAGTTAACCAACAGCCTCTTTCTTCCTACCCCCCCACAAGAATTGCCTTATGTCTGTCCCATGCATTCTTGAATTCTCCTACAGTTTTAGACCCCACAACCTCCTCAGGAAGGCTATTCCATGCATCCACTACCCTCTCTGTGAAAAAATACTTCCTCACATTACCCCTGAACTGTCCCCCCCCCCAGCTTTAAATTGTGTCCTCTTGTTCTTGCACATCTCTTTTTCTGAAAGATGCTACCCTCTTGGACTTTGTTGATTCCACTGAGTTACTTAAAAGTTTCTATCATGTCACCCCTCTCCCTCCTTTCCTCAAGGGTATACATACTAAGCTCCTTTAGTCTGTCCTCATATGGCTTCTCTTGCAGACCTTGCACCATTTTAGTTGCCCTCCTCTGGACTGTCTCTATCCTGTCTATGTCCTTGCAGAGATGCGGTCTCCAGAACTGGACGCAGTACTCCAGATGGGGTCTCACCAACTGTCTGTACAGAGATAACAATTTCCTGTTTCTGCAGGTGATGCCTCTCCTGTGCATCCCAGTATACCCCAGCCCTCCCTACTGCCTTCTCACATTGCTTACTAACCTTAAGGTCATCTGATATGATTACCCCAGATCCCTTTCCTTTTTTGTTGTTGTTACTACCCCCCCCATTGTGTAATCTTCTCCTGGGTTTTTGTTTCCCAGGTGCATTATTTTGCACTTCTTTGCATTGAATCCTAGCTGCCATACTTCCGACCATTCTTCCAATCTTGCCAAGTCCCTTCTCATCCTTTCCACGCCTCCTTGTGTATCAACCTTGTTGCAGATCTTTGTGTCATCTGCAAAGAGGCATACTTTTCCTTCCAGTCCCTCTGCAATGTCACTTATAAAGACATTCAAAAGAACTGGACCCAGTACTGAACCCTGTGGTACCCCACTAGTAACCCCTCTTTCTTCAGAGTGGACTCCATTTACAATTACCTTCTGTGTCCTGTTGTCCAGCCAATGTTTTACCCAGGCTACCACCCTGGGACCCACTCCCAGGCTGGTTAATTTGACTATTAATCTTTTGTGTGGGACTGTGTCAAATGCCTTGCTAAAGTCTAGGTAGGCCATGTCCAGAGCCCCTCCCTGGTCTACTACTTTGGTCACCCAGTAAAGAAATCTATTAGATTCGTCTGACATGACCTTCCCACTGTGAACCCATGCTGCCTTGGGTCCTGTGCCCCACTGGCCTCTAGGTACTCAACAATTCTTTCCTTCAGAAGTGACTCCACCACTTTTCCTACCACAGAGGTCAAACTGACAGGTCTGTAGTTTTCTGCCTCTGTCTTGGTCCCACTTTTGTGAAGGGGAATCACATCCGCCTTCCTCCAGTCCTCGGGTACCACACCATCCTCCCATGATTTGTTAAAAAGGGTAGTCAGTGGTTTCACTAGTTCTCCACTTAATTCTTTTAGAATTCTGGGGTGAATTCCATCAGGTCCCCTTGCTTTGTCCACCTTCAGTTTTATGAGTTCTTTCAGAACCCTTTCTTCTGTGAAATGACTGGGATCGACCCCCCTATCAAGAGTGCTTCTGTTAATTGGATTAGGCACCTCCTCCTCCTCTTTTGTGAATACTGAGCAGAAATATTCATTCAGTATCCCTGCTTTTTCACTGTCCCCCTCTGCCCACCCACTGTTCATTCTGTTCAGCCTCACTATCCCTCCCTTTGTCTTTTTACGTTCTCTGATGTACATATAAAAGGTTTTATCCCCCTTCTTAACCGAGTTGGCTATCTTTTCCTCAGTTTGGGCCTTTGCTAGTCTGACTTCCCTCCCTGCTTCCTTCTGTCTTAACAGGTACAGCTCTCTGTCCTGCTTCTTCTGTGTTTCCTTATACTTCCTGAATGCTATCTTTTTCTCCCTGACTTTCCCCGCCACCTCTTTTGAGAACCATAGTGGCTTTTTCTTTCATTTTGATTTGTTTATTTGCTTCACACAAAGGCTTGTTGCTTCTGTGATGGCAGTTTTGATGATTCCCCATTGTTGCTCCACCCCTCCTTCTAGCCTGTTTGCTACTGCTTTTCTGAGGCACTCTCCCATCTTGCCAAAGTCAGCCCTCCTGAAGTCCAGTACCCTCACTTTTTGAACTGCATACTTGTGTCTTCAGTTCGTGGTCCAGCTTTGAAGAGTGAAGATGTGTCTGCAGTCCAGATAGAATTATGGTGTTGGACTTCTGATGGGTAAGTAAGGGCTTGGGAGGGTTGCAGGGTGGTGGGCACTGAGTGGGAGGGTTGGGTGGGGGATAAGGAGCGGCTGCAGAACACATCGGTGGACCTTTTCTTTTTTTTTTTTTACAGCTGGGAAAAAAAAAGGACAGAGGATCCCGATTGCAACATTGGGGAACTGGGCACCCCCAGAGTCAAAGTTATGTTTCTGGGGTGGGTGGATTGGTGGGTGCTGATTGAGATGGAGGGTCAGGTATGGGGAAAAGGATAATTGGGGGAGAAAATGAGCATGACACTGGGGATTGGGCACCCCAGTGTCATTTCTATGTTCTGGGGGATGGGGGTGCTGAGAGGGAGGGTCGGTGAGGGCAATTTCTATAATATAAAAACTATCAATAAATAAAATAGGTGGTCCCGGTGGAACACAGCCCACTCCACCATGACCAAGATGGCCACCGCATGCTACTGCGCATATGCGACTGCTAATACATGCGCAGTAGAGTGCAGTGGCCATATTGGACACAACAGTGTGCTCTGTTCTGCCGTGACTGCCAGCACTGTGAAATAGTGCAGTGCTGCGGTTGGTAGGGACAACATGGGCAGAGTGCCTCACAGATGCAGAGGCGACTGTGACGCAAGTCCAACATGTTGCTCATTCAAAAGTAATGCGGAGTCCTTTTTCTCATCAATTGTAAAAGATCTGCATGGCTCCACCCACTACAGCCCTAAAAACTGCAGAACATGTGCAGCGCTATGCGTATTGCATTTCACATTAAAAGTTCTTCATTATTCTTCTTTGCTAGATAAATTACTTTCACTTACATTTTGAGTCATTTTTTGTTTATTTTTCTATTCTTTTATTTATTGATTTATGTGGATGTATCTATTTCTTTCAGTCATTGCTTGGTTTTTGTGATTCATTGTCTTACCTTGGACAATGTTGAATGTTATTTACTTTGCAGTTATGGTGGGTTGATGGAAGCAGGAGCTGATTAATTATTTCCAGTTTGGTGGTACCGTGCGGAGGCTTTTGATTGTGCTGCTTTCCTGTTGTTCTTTTGTTTTGCCATGGTTGCTCAGCAAGCTCAAAATATGGTACTGTTTCTCTTCATTTACCTTCAAATAATCAGTTAAGCTTTGAAGTGGTTTGTGGCCTGATACTTGAATAATTTTGGTTGGTGCCACTATGCTGTCGGATAGATTCTGTACAAGATGTTTTCTCACAGAGTTATTCGTTATTTTCTTGACAGTCTGCATTCCAGCTTTGTGCATCACTGTCTTTATTAGTGCTGCTAGCTTATTTATGCCAACTGGCTGACTTTTAAACCATGATGATGGGTGATGTTGCTTGCTGTTAAACTTGATGGACAGGAAAAATGCTGAATCTGCTGTAAGACACTTCTCAGGTATGTGACTCTTATAGCATAGATAGTTTGCCACTGGACACCTGTTTGAGTTGTTTGGACTGGCATATGCTCTGGGCTTCAATTTTCTTGTTTCTCATGGGTTTGCCCAAGACCTGATCTTCGTCTGGCACTCCTGATTAAATTGAATATACTGTAGATTGTTTTCATCTCTTTTGCAGTCTGTGCACCCCCACTTTATATTTCTTGTTTCTGTGTTCCCTTGACTATGAAGAACATTGTTATTATTAACCACATGGTGTTTAGGAGAGATTCAGGGGTACTGCATGTGGTCCTACTTGTTCAGTTTCATACTGCTTGTCTATGAGGGTATCTGTTAACTCATCTGCTGTGTTAGGTTTATTGCCTCTTCCCTCCCTTTTGAATACTTTTTGTTTGGATTGAAGCACTTGTCTGGTTGCTTGAAATTGAATAGAGGTTGACAGTAAGTGTGAATGCATCTTTAATTTGAGATGTCATTCTAGGCTTTGGAAAATGGATCTGAGAAAGAGTGGTTCATAGTGACTGCCATCCTTTCTGCATGTCTTCATAAAACAGTGACTGAGCAGTTTATTTAGATTTGTTGGTGGCACGTGGTGAATTTCAGTTGTCTTTTATGTATCTACAGAAGCCCTGTACATCAGTTTTGGTTTTTTGGACTGTGTTTTGATTTCCTCCCTGTTCTATGAATTCTTCTATTGTATTCCTATCTATGTCTATGCTTGTGACTGCTGGTGCCTGTTCTGTTTCTGAAGTTACTGTTGTTTGGTGCAGGGGGCTGAGGTACGAGTATCGGAACGGGGTCTTTTCAGTATCTGTCAGGGTATATGATGGTGCTTTCTCTCGTTGCTGATGTTGTTTGTTTTGTACTTTGGGAGGGCTAGTTTCATGACTGTGTGCTACCCCGGTCTGTAAGCTAGACTCTGGTTACAGGTCTTCCAGTGGCTCTGTATCATTTTCGATCTGTGTTAAAATTTCTTCCAGCTCTATTTTAAATAACTGATTGTTTTCATGATGTTTTATTTCAATTGTGATGCTGTTTAAATGCAAGACCACTTGTTTTCATTTGATAAATGTGGTCGTTTTTTCTCTGTAGCTGTCTAGTTCAGTGGGCACAACAGCAGTGTCCATTTTGAAATAGGTTGTGACACTGGCACAGAGATCGCGATTGTTACTGGTCATAATGTCTCAAGACAGCACTGCTCATTCATGGCACAGAAAGACATGCTGGGTAAGGAGTTCATGATTTGGGGGGCAATTTTTATGATACTATTAATTAGGACGATCAGCGGGGTTGTGTTGTATGGGGAACTTGTGTGTCATTTTATTTATAAACACCATATGGCTTGCTATTCCTGTATGTATACGGTAGATAGCCTAAGAACATAAAACGAAGCAGAGAATTAAAAAACAACAAGCAACAAGTAAGGACAGTTGGGGGTTGTTTAACAGTTTGGTTGTGCGGTTGCTTAATGTATGATCGTGATCTGCTCTTGCTGTTTTTTTCACTTTTAACATGAAGCTTGGTGATTGCAACAGTGTTTCCTGAAATCCTGGCCCAGATATTCAGAGCAGTTGCGCATGGCACAACTGAGTTGTACCAGTGCAAGTGCGGTATTGCGCCAAGGAGCCATATTCAGTGGAAGCCAGTGCGCAGCACAAAATCCATTTTGCCAATGCACAACTATAATGAATGCATGCACAAGAGCAGGGGGCATGCCCATGAATATCCAGCACAGTGGCATATTCAACCATTAATCCATGGCGCAAGTGTGGAACAAATTGAAGTTGCTCTGAGCAGACTTGTTCCTATGAATACAGGGCACAAACACACAGACAGCACTTGTGCCAGGAGTGGGAGTGAGAGTGAGAGGGAGTGGGAGAGAGAGACAGACAGAGAGAGAGAGACAGACAGACAGACCAAGGCAGACACAGAGGGAGAGGGACAGAGGTGGCATTGGAGAGGGAGAGAGTGAGAGAGAGAGAGAGAGAGACACACACACACACACACACTGACAACCAGTGCACCAGGGTGGCACACAGCCAGCAGCAGCCAACTGCTCAGGAGAACAGTGGACAGCAAGGGCAATGGACAGTGTGCCCTTCATGATGAAGGTCATAATGAGGGGTGTGAGGGGGCTGGAGCAACAGTGACATGGCAGAGGAAGGGCCCATCGGCGGTATGCCAGACACAGGTGGTACCATGCCCGCACCACCTTTGAGAATTACAGCAACACAGAGATTGTGGACTGGTACCACCTGAACAGGGCCATTCTGAGGCAGCTCTGTGAGCTGTGCAGTGAGAGATGCAGGCACCCACCAGACAGAGCCAAGCCATGTCTGTGGAGATGAAGGTGACAGCCGTCATGTGCCTGCTTGCCCAGAGACCAACAGGGGACATCACAGGCATAACCCAGTCGGCCACGTCCTGCCTCCTCACACAGTTCCTCAACACTCTGCTGCCACATGCTTCAGAATACATCCATTTCCCCAGCACATAGGCGGAGTGTACAGCAACCATGCAGGACTTCCTCAGGGTTGCACGTATGCCTGGTGTGATTGGGGTCATTGACTGCACCCACTCGACCATCCACATGCCACCTGGTCCTGAGGGTGTTGCATACATTAACCAGAAGGGGATCCCCAGCATAAACTGCCAGGTGGTGTGCAATGCCACAGGGTGCATCACCAATGTCTGTGCCACATACCCTGGGAGTGCACATGATGAGTACATCTGGCACAGCTCTGCACTTTGCCACAGGTTTGAATGTGGGGACATCACCACAGGCCACCTAGTGGGTAAGTATGGCATGGGAAAGGGGCAATGGGCATAGCAGACCTTGGGATGGGGGAGGGCAGTGTGTGCATGTTGGCATGGGTGCCAGGGACAGGCAAGGGGAACAGCATAGAATAGCAGAGAGCTAACCATCTCATTATCCACACAGGAGACAGCGCATATCCACTGAGGCCCTGGCTGCTCACCCCCTACTGGTGCCCGTTATCCCCAGCAGAGGAACGCTACAACAAGGCACATGCCAGCAAGCACAACATCATTGAGTGTGTCTTTGGCATGCTGAAAGCACATTTCCATTGCCTAGACAGGTCAGGCAGTGCCCTACAGTAAAGCCCCTCAAAAGCCTGTGGCCTATTCCTGGCCTGCTACATACTGCACAACATGGCCATTGACCATGGAATAGCTGTCGAGGCTAATGAGAGTGACAGTAGTGGGGATGATGGAGGCAATGGGCTGGACGGTGGTGGACAGCCACCCCCTGGGTGGAGGGATCCTCAGCTGCTACAGCAGGCGCGATGCCACCAGGACACCATTGCACAGGAGCACTATGGTACACACAGGTAGGTGGTGTGATACACATGCATGGGCCACACAAACAGGTACAGCACACATGCAGGGGCATACATGGCAATGGGCATGCACACACAGAGGTGTGATGCAGGGGTAGGGGGGTCAGTGGGACACAACCATACACAGCAACACACATACACCCACACATCCAGGCGCTGGTATGTGGAGTGGATCAGATGCATTGCACCGGTGCACAGGCACAGCCGGTGATAGCCTGCCTTCATCACACCCATGCCACATGGTCCTGCAGCTGGGCAAGCATGCACACAGACAGCATGCAGTGTGACACACAGGTGCAACACCAGTGGAAGGCACACACACCACCCATATGCACACAGGGCAGCAGCAACAGACAGCGGTCAGGGCAGTCCACACATCAGGACCACTGTATGGAGCCATGGCCACCACGACCACAGGGGCAGCCATGCCGGGGCCGATCAGCAGTGATTAGGCTGTGCATCAGCCATGGGGGGGTTGCAACAGCCCCCATGGGGTGGAACCGCTGGACTGCAACCATGTCTGTGTGGGTGTGTGCAGGCACCCAAACAGACCAGCCCCAGGTGTGCCTGGGATGCCTACATCAGAGCCCATTGTCAACTGTGATAGGGTTGCCCCTGACACCGGGATCATGGGTTGGACAGTGCACTGTGGGGGGTCACATGTGCACGGCCATGCCCTGTGGCAGCTAGCAATGCAAAGCCATCTATGATCACAGTGACAATGCGATCCAAGGATACAGTCGTGGCCTCCTTCATGTGCTGCATCCCCGTCAGGATCTGTGCAGTGGCCCTCTCCTGCTATTCAGCTAACTGGCACACTTCCATACACAGTGCATGCACCCCAGTGGCAAGCAGCACCTGTTGCAGTACAGATGCCCACAGCAGACAGGTGTGCTCAGCCAGCCAGTCAGCATCCTGGGGCTCCTGGGCAGGATGCCGATCCACATGTGGTGACCGGCCACGCTGCACAGCCCCCATCTCTGGTGGATGCTGCACAGTGTGGTCTGCAGGGGGATTAGGCACAGCAGGTGCACCAGCAGTGGACCCTGGGTCCGGCTGCCCAGCGGCACCCGCAGCCTGCTGTTGTCACCCGTCTGGCCACTGTACATCACCCAGTGCCTGCGTGGCTGCACCACCACCACCGCAGAGCACAGCTGGGTCAGTGCACACCACTGTATCCACAGTGGTGGCAGGCAGCTGTTCCACCACTGGCAGAGCACTGGGTGTGCTGCCTGTGTCAGAGGCCAGCAGGGGCGTCTCACCCACAATGTCGCCCATGCTGTCCAGAATAAATGTGATGTTGTCATCGGAGCCAGAACCCACCAGATGTGTGTCTCTGCAGAGGACACCAAGGCTGGCATCCTGCAGAAACACATCCAGGGCCTCGTCCGACCCCAGGTCCAGGACATCCGCCTGCATTGTGGTGGTGAGCTGCAGCCTGTCAGGCCCCGGATGCCAGTGGAGGTGGATGGCTGGTCCTCTGGGGCTGTACCAGCATCCAAGGCTGCTGCTGCTGCTGCCGGCACTCCATCATCTGCATGGAGGCATGCTGGAGCTGCAAGAGAAAGACAGGCATGTCAGTGATGCATTGCCCACATGTGCCCCCCCAACACTGCCGCTGCATGTGTCCTGTGGCATGGCATGCACGTGGGTGCGCACACATGCACATGACATGCATGCTGGCTGCATGCACGCCAGCATGCCCGTGTATGCACCTAGCTGTGTGTGGCTGACATACCTACCATGAAGAGATGGGCTGCCACCCATCTGGAATCCATCTCCAGGCACACCATCCACCGCCACCAACTCTTCCTGCAGTGTTAGTGTTAGCGCATCCACTCACCCCCCTCCAGTGGCAGTCTGGGCTACACGGATGGCTGCCACCTTTTCATTAATGTGCCTCTTGTCCATCTCCACCTTCTTCCAGCACTCCAGTGACGACTGCTGGTGGCTGCCATGCTGGTTGTCATATGCTGCCACCTCCTCCCATGCACAAGCCCTGGCCTGTGGTGTGCCTGTGGCACCATTCAACAGGGGCTTCCTGTCCAGACAGGCCTCGGACAGGGCATCTGTCTCAGCCTTTGTGAAATTGGGCCAGCACTTCCGTGCAGACCCACGCTCCACACCCTCCTCATGATTCAACATGTCACTGCCTGTGGATGTGGACAGCAGAGCGTGTCAGTGGCAGCATCTCCCTGGTCCGTCCCACCCTGCAGTGCTGTCTGCTCCCAGTGAGCTGCAGCGGCATGCACAACTTACCTCGAAAGGATGCAATACCGGTCCATGGCCTGTGCTGTTCCGTAGTGCTTATAACGTGCCACACATGCAAATGAGGTTTGGCACAACAGTAATGACATGCTAATACACCCAGTGCACCACACATTGGCTGATGAGCTCATTTACTTGTGGTGTCTGAATATCATGATATTGTGCCGTGCACAATGGGATTGCACAGGAGCAAGTCATGATGGCACAATGCACATGCATGTGCAGTGCCCAGGCCCACAGTGCACATGCGTGTCACGGCATCATGGTGTCAATCATGCACTGTGCGTGGACTGCACGATGCAGTGGCATTGCACATGTTGTGCTTTGGCCAGCTACGCGCATGGCTGCACATGGGGTGCCATGCTCTATCGCACAAGTGAGCAATGCCAGTCGATCCCTGGGTCAGACCTCTGGTGCTGTGACCCCGTGTCACCATGCCCATTCCATGCATCTCTGGCACTGTGCGATGTGCGTGTACTGTGCATGCTTCCACGCATTATGCGGCTGGTGCATGGTGTGGACATGTGTGCCTCCTGATGCCATTTTTGTCCCTGAGATCGCGGTTGTGAACATGGTGCAGGGATGAGTTTGATGTGCCCCAAACTGGACACAGGTGGAGCTGGTGAACCTGGTGGCCTGTGTTGAGCACCATGCCCCCCAACTGTTTGGGCAGGTGTCCCTGCAGCAGGTCAGGGTCATTGTTTGGCAGGGAATTGCTGCCAGGCTTCAGCAGAGGACCGGGGTGGCCAGGACAGGGGTGCAGTGTTGCCACCAGTAAGGGGACCTCCTGCGGCAGGACCCAGAGTGCCTGCGGAGGCTGCAAGCATGTGTCAGGTGAGGCACTGTGCCACAGCCAGGTAAGTCATCCCATGTTACATGTGTGCCCTGATGCTGTACTGTGGTGTTGGCTAGGCTGCCTGGCATGCCCTGCAGTGGGGTACACTGTCATTGTGCGCATCGTGGTGTGGCATTGCCAGCCACTGCTTGTGTTGTGATGCAGCTGTGTGAGATGTGTCGGGCAGGGGCACACCCTGTGCACAGGGGTGGGGGTGGTGGGTGGCTGCTGTGGTTGATTCCCGATGTGTACCTGTGTTCTTTCCATTCCTAGGGCCTGAGGATCATCACCAGGCACAGGCAGCAGCTGTACAGCAGGCCACAACGGGCTACGGTGGAGCGGAACTGGCACCAGCGGAGCAGCAGAGGGCAGGTAGGTACTGTCATGGTCCTTCACACTGTACATGGGGGTGGCGGCGGAGTGGGTGCAGGCATGGCCACCTGTGCCATGTGCCATGGCAGCTGTGTGTGTGTGTCACACCATGTGTGGTGCATGCCACTGTGGCGCATCCATTGGACACTTGTGCCAGCTGTTGGTGGGGTGGGTGTGCGCCTGGCTGCCAGTGTTGTTGCCATGGTGCTGCCGGTGCACTGTACCATGTGACTGTCATTGCACAGTTGGGTGGCCATTGTGTGGCAGGGACCACCTCTGTGCAATGTCGTGGTGCACTGAGTTGCAGGCAGGCATTGGCCCACCCCCCTGCGGGTGGCCAGTATGGGCCCTCCAGGGGTGTATGTTCCCGCTGCCCATTGCGCACTGTGGGTTGGCATGGTTCCTTGGGACATTGCACTGATCATCTGTCCTGTCCCTTGTTATAGCTGTCCAGCAGCGGGGACTCAGGCGGCCATTGTATGGATGGCTGCTCCGGCAGATTATCCTGATCGCCTCCACAACGATGGAGGTGGTTTTACAGATGAGGCGCCTGCTGTTGGCAGAGAGGAGGCGGCGACAATGCCAAGGGGTGTCAGGACATGGCCACCATTGGTTTGGCCCCAGCTTTCCCATTTTCCCTGCTGTACCTCCCCCTACAGTCCCCCTTCCCACTGTATGGTCCCTGTTCCTGTCCCCTTCCCTCGCTTTACCTACCCTTTCCCATCCCCTTGTTTTTGTACATTGTTGTGTTCATTAATATGTATATTTTGACTTACCTGCCCATGTCAATGTCTACTTTGCAGGTGGCATGAGGAGCCATGCTGCAGTGGCCCAGTGTCTGTCCGTGTGGTGTGCATGTGTAGGGGTGCATGTTGTGCTTCTGTGATTCACTGCTGTGTGCTGTGGTGTGTCCCACTGTGGTGGTGTCCTTCCCCTCAGTTGGTGGCTGTGCCTTGTGGTGCCCATGGGGAGGCTGTCAGGGGTGTGTGGAGGGTGTGTGCATGGTGGCGGCACACGGCCATGACCATTGGTCGGGTACTGGCCGCACACTGTGTTAGGGCCCCTGCTTGGCATTTTGCCACCTGTCCCATGTGGTCTGCCATGCTACCTGCCTCCCAGCATGTTCAGTGCCTACTGTGTGGGCTTCCTGTGTGCCTGTGTGGCATGTGTGTGCTTGGCTACATGGTCCTGGGCATGGCCTACTATGGTCTGGGAGGGGGGCATGGTCAGCAGACTGTGAGGGGGGGCTCCCTTGGTGGCCCTCCATTGGCCATTGGCACCTCCTGTTGCCTGCTATCTGTGCCACTGTTGTGTTCTGGGGACTGGTGTCTGGGTGCCTGTGTGCACCCTGCTGTGCCCTGCTGGTGGAGGCATCTTGTGGTTTGTCACTGTGCTTCCCTGGCTCTGTTCCTGGGTCTTTTCTCTGTGCCATGCACCCCTCTGTTGCTCTGCTCCCACAGTTGCACTGGAGCATCTCTTTCTGCGCCATGGCCCAACTCTAATTGCACCATGGCGCACCTCTGTTTGCGCCATGGCGTAACTGTGCCATATTCAGCCGGGTTGCGCTGGCACAGTTTGGCTTGCACAACCTCTGAATATCACTCCTGTTGCACCATGGCACATTGGATTTGCGCTGTGCTGGACTTGAGCTGGGCTTTGGCTCATTTCTGAATATCTGGGCCCCTGTAAGTAGTCCCGGCAGATCAGAAAGGCTGGGTGTGTGTGTGTGACATACATATTGGATACATAAATATTGTATTACATAGCTACTGTGTACATAAATGCTGATGACATACTTACTATGTACATAAATGCAAGTTTTTTACACAGTATCTATTATACACGTTTTTATGTAATGCATTTTTCTCACACTTACTGCATAAATGCAATTATTTTTTTATATACTGTATATAGAGGGACTAGTATGGAGGGGATTTCAATGACGTGAGGTAATATTGGAGGGCAGTGGACTGGGTTATATGGTGCATATCACCTGACCATGAATAGGCAGTTTGTACCAGGCACCCACCCCAGTCATCTACCCTGTTTGGCAGGTGGCTAGGGGTGTATGATGCATACTACCAGACTGTGAACAGGTGTTTTGCACAATGGCCACCCTCTCAGTCACCTACCTAGGGGCAGGAGACTGAGGGGCACCATGACCCCAGCCCCATACCCCTACCCACAGCATTACCTCATGCCACTGGTGTGCAGTATGGAAGAGTGTCTGCTGATTGGATGAATAGACTGCTGCAATGGAATGACCTGGGCAAGGTCCATATGGGCAAGCCCCACCACAAAAGCCATTGGATGTTTAATTTGAATTATAATCTTGTACTTAACTGTATTCTGAAATAATGTCCTGTTGGGGACTAAGGGGGCAGACTCCAGTAGCATGAGGTAATGTTGTGGGGGGCAGGGGACTGGGGGGACAATGTGTATACTACTTAGTCAGGGTCAGGTGGCTTGCATAATGCCTCCATCGGTCCCCTACCTGGAGTGGGTAGGGTACTAGGGGATATGGTGCATACCACCTGCCTTTGGACAGGTGGTTTGCACTATATCCATCTCCCCCAGTATCCTATCTAGTAGAATGGAGCTTGGAGACATCATGTCCACCAGCCCCAGCCCCCTGCCCCCACCATTGGCATTACCTCATGCCACTGCTGTGCAGTATGGGAGTGGAGATGGTATCTGTGGATCAGGTGACCCACCTGCAGCTGTGATGGAAGGGCTTGGAGGAAGTCCATTTGGATGAGCCACCATCACAAAAGCCACTGGAGAAAGTGGATCTGTCATCCTTAGCAGCAGTGTGTGGCTACATGGTCATGCAGAAAACTCTGCCAGGAGTGAAGCAGAAGGAAGCTGTGTCTGGGGAAACATGAACCAATATGCACACTCACATGGCTACTGTATGCTGTGCAAACTGTTTGAACTACATTTGACTTAATAGTTGCTACAATATTTATTTTAGATAGCGATGATTATGTTTTAAGAAGGTTTTGATTTTTTTTATATAGAGGGATTAGTGAGAGGACTGCAATAGCATGATGTAATGCCAGGGAGCAGAGGTTGGGGGGAAATGGTGCACACCACCTGGCCAAGGCAGATGGCTTGCACCATGCCCCCAACATTTTCCTACTAGGGCAGGTGACTAGGGGGACATTGTGCATACCACCTGACAGCGGACAAGAGGTTTGCATCATGCCCAACTCCAGTCTACTACCTGGAGGACAGAGGGCTGGGGAAAACATTTATTGTGCCCTATCCTTCCCCTCTCTTACAAAAAGGTGACTCTCCCACTGTGCTAAATTCACCTCCAAGCACTGGTTGGGTGAGCTCCCTTCCTACCTAACCTCCTCCTCCTCCTCCTCCTTTATAATAACCCCCCATCTTCCCAATCCCTTAGATCAACCGACTCCTGCACCCTGGTAGTCCCCCACAGATCCACCCTAATTGGCCAATCCGCTTACTCTCACTGCCTCCCAAAAATTTGTAATTCACTCCCCCCTCAAATCCAGCACTCATCCTCCGCCTACTACATCAGCTCTGCCCTCAAAAATTACCTTGCACCTAGCTGCTCCTGCAATGTCTCTCCCTAATTTCCTCCTATAAGCCCTAGATAAACCCTACCCCTCTACTGTCACCTTCATTTTACCCTGTGCACCCCACCCCCAAAATGTTTAAGTCTCCTCCCCTTCCCCCAAATTGCTCCCACTAACTGACCTCCCTTGATCGCTCACAGAATGTAAGGGATGCCAAATGCTCTCCATGGGTCCCTCTCCTACCCCTCAAGGGCTTGTATCACTCATCTATTCCCTTCCCCTATATCCCTCCACCTCACCCATCCCTCTCCTTTCCCCCTTTTCTTTCACATAAGCACTTGTTTACTTACTAACCCAGCACTTATTATTGTTCACTTTTTCTACATATTATGCACAGCTCTGTTTTAACACTGTTTGTAACACCTGCCTTACAACTGTATGTTAATTTTGATCTTGTAACTTGAATGTAACTTAAACAGGACTCTTCCCCTCTCCACCTCACCCCCCCTCTCCTTCCCCCCCACCTCCCCCTTTTCTTTCACGTAAGCACTTGTTTGCTTATTAACCCAGCACTTATAATTGTCCACTCATTCTACTTATTATGCACAACACTGTTGTGCCACAGCTTGTAACACCTGCCTTAGAACCGTATGTTAATGTGATTTTGTAACTTGAATGTTTAATGTTTCACTCCTATTGTACCCCTTCCCCCAGGTCACACCGAGAGACGAGTGACTTGTTGCTCAGTATGCTTTCCTGGTGAAACATTTCAATAAATAAATAAATATCCCAAGCCTCCTGCCCCACCCCAGTATTACCTTATGCCAGTAACATATGGCACCATTGGGGTACAGGGGTCAATGGCCAAGGAAGTGAGAGAATAGCCAGCTGTGTCTTGTAAACCAGGAAACAATGTGCACACTAGTATGATGTACAAACTGTTTAGACCAAAATAAATGCTACTGATTTTAGATAATAATGATCATAGTGGGGGGAGTCCTATGGCATGAGGTAATGTCAGGGTGGGGAGTAGAGGACTGAATGGGACTAGGTGCATTCCTCCTGGCTGGGAACAGGTGGTTTGCACCATGACCCCAAATTTCCTACCTGAAGGAGCCTGGGGACTGGGGAAGACATGGTGCCTACTAACTGACTTTGAATTGGTGGTTTGCACCATGGTCAACCCCAGTATCCTATATTGGTGGCAGTGGGCTGTGGGCACCATGCCCCCCAGCTGCTTGCCCACCTACCCATGGCATAACTTCATGCCACTGGTGTACACCATACAATGCAGCATTATGTCATCTCGGGGGGGACATGTTTGGTGGGGATGTGCCTGAAGAAGTGCACAGGAAAGCTTTTGTCTTCCAGCCATTAAAGGGTCATCCTGTCAAAAATGATCTGATGTGTGGGTCAAGGCTGTAGTCACCCTGGTGGACACAAACCGGCCTGTGGTCAAAATGGACAATATGACATAATGGGGCTCTGTGGTTTGTGGACAGATCGTGTATGGTACTACCGTGATGAGTATGTGGAGACTGGTGGGGGATTTCAATGGCATGAGGTAATGCTGGGAAGGGGCAGGGGATGGGGGAATATAGTGCATACCAACTGGCTGGGAACAGGTGGTTTGAACTATGCCCCCACCAGCCCCCTATGCAGGGGAAAGGGGACTAGTGAGACATGATTAGGGATGTAAGTTTGTCATGGATAAGGTTTTAATGACTCATTGTTTGTTCATGAAATCATTAGTAAACAGTAGTAAATGTTGTGGCACTGTCATCATTGCTACAGTCTGATGACACTAGTGAAAGTCATGGAAGTCCTGAATAAAGATCAAACGTCATGGAATCAATGATGTGTATGACTGCCATGACAAACTTACATCCCTAGACATAATGCATACCACCTGACTGGGGACAGGTGGCATGTATCATGCCCCCTACAGGTCCCCTGCCCAGGAGGCAGGGAAGTGGAGGCCACCATGCCCTTAGCCTCTGCCTCAAAAATTATTTCATGCCAGTGGGTGGCCCATTTGCAGCATAGCTACAACAAAACAGGAGCATGGAGAAGCAGAGGAAGAATGGATCAAATTGATCTGGGATGAGTTGCCCCTGCCATGTGCATTAGGCCAGGTAGGAGATCTCCTCTATGAGGATAGTGAGGAAACACTATGGCATGTCTCTGTGCCTGAAAAGGTAATTGATGCATTACATCACATCAGTGGTGGTTGGGAGGACTAGTGTGATACAAGGATGTTTTATTACATTGTGCCATCTCTATAATGGAGGCCAGTAACACAGCCTGCAGGCGGTACTGCCAGGGATGGGCCAGGGAACAGAAGGGACATGGTGAATACCACTTGGCTGCTGACAGGTGGTTTGCACCATGCCCCACCGATTCCTTCAGTGTGTAGCAGGGGATTGGAGGGACATGGTGCACACCACCTGGCTGAGGGCAGGTTGTTTACACTATGCCTCCACCAATCTCTGCCTGTAGTGGAAAAAAAGGGCTGTGGGGGACATGGTGCATACCACTGGTGGCCGGGTAGCAGTGGTGTGCACTAGATTCCCTAGTGCCCGTCCCTGGGATGTATGGGTAGGAAGAATCCTGCATCCCAACTGGCTAGGATCAGTGCATTATAAGAGCATAATGTACTATAAAAAACAGGTCCTGCTAATCAGGATGCAGCATATATAGAAATTCATGTGCCAGTCTTTAGAATTTTAAATCAAGCAAACAAGCCATTTTATTCAATCAGGTAGTCACAGTAACACAGACACCCCGGGAAGCTACCCAAAAAAGTCCAGAAATACTTCACGCAAACCTTTCCGCATTTACGATAACCTAGTCATCAACCAGTCATTAAACATTCATTTCTTCTTTTTTGTAAATAATTCAGTTGCTCTTTAAAACGTCATGACCGTTACTCACTTAGCAGTCACTTCCAACAATGCTGTTCCTGTCTTCCACCTGCCCAATCATTAGGATGCTAAAACTCTGACAGGGAACAAAAATGGTAATGATTCCTTTCTTAAAATGTATACATTTTATGGGTATTTAGTGTTAAACCCCTAACTTTGCAAATTAATAACTTTGCCTCCATTTAATGGAATTGAATGAAATTTTGCATATGTGGTCTGGGGCTCAAGGTCTCTTGATCTGGCAAGTTTCGTGATGGTGGATGTTCAGATGCTGAGATCTAGATAGTGCAAAAAGTGAAAAAAATTGGAATTTTGACTGTTTTATTGGCTCTCCCCTACAGCCCAGATGGTTTGGAATTTTGTCCTGACATTTTCTGGATAGGAGGAGTTTGCACTAGAAAGAGGCCCTTTTTTGGTTTGGTGAAACGATAGTAATTGGTTTCCGAGTTAGAAGGATTTGAAATTTCAGTTCTGAGCATGTTTAGTAGAGTTTTTCATTCATATGTCCACTGCAGAATTTCTTCCCCACAAAAGAAAAATCTTCTTCTGTTAGCTGAAATTCTTCTTTCATGAGGAAAAAAATTTGTTTTGTATGGCCATCATCTTGTTTTGCAGTTAAAAAAAACTTGAAATCCCATATAAATGAAACCCTGGAGAAAAACAAACACATGAATCTAGCTAAACAGGGCCCATTTAGCTTGATTCTGGAGTATGTTATTTATTTTTTTAAAGACCCAAAACATGAGTTTGGGACATTCCTCAAAACCTTGGTGAAAAGCTTAGTGAGGGATCACATGAAAGAACTGTGGTTCTCTCGTGAGATCAACAGTGTGATGTCAACATAAAATAACTTTGGTTCTTTCCTGAACTCAGCAGTGTGAGACAACAGCAGGACTTTCTTGGTTTTTGTAGCCACAGCTGGAGAGCTGCTGCCAGCCTGAGTTTCAGCAGTGAGCCATCAATTGCTGAATCACGTGAAAGATTTATAGTTCTTTTGTGAGCTCAAACAAAAGAACTATGGTTCTTTTGTGAGATCAACAGTGGGATTTTCTTGGTTTTTTGTAGCTGCAGCTAGAGTGCTGCTGCTGGCTTGAGTAAGAGCAGTGAGTCAGCGATTGCCGGATCATACAAGAAAACTATGGTTCTTTTGTGAGATCAACAGTGGAACTTTTTTGGTTTTTGTAGCCACAGCTATAATGCTGCTCCTGGTTGGAGTGAGAGCAGTGAGCTGTTGATTGCTGCATCATACAAAAGAACTATAGTTCATTCATAGGATCAAACAAAAGAACTATGGTTCTTGGTTCGTTCGTGAGATCAACAGCATGACTTTCTTGTTTTTTGGTAGCTGGAGCTGGAGTGCCACTGCTGGTTTGAGTGAGAGCAGTCAGGCATCTCTCTCTCTCTCTCTCTCTGTCTCTCTCTTTTCTTTATCAATCTATTTATCTGTCCGTTTGTCTATCTGTCTGTCTATCTAGCTAATAAGTGGACCTGGATGCCCACCCCTATACCACTTCTCTCACCTCACTCCCCTCTAAATTGCCCAACCACCTTCCCCAATCTATGGTTGGCAGCACTGGGGTGCCCACCCCCGGTGTCACAGAAGAGCATCCTGACACTGGGGTGCCCAACCCCCATTGTCAGCTTGGGATGCCCTGTAATAAAGAAACTGACTCTTTATGATCTTTTTTGTTTGTTTGTTTTACTTAACATGGAAAAAAGAAATGTCCATTGCCAATCTGACCCCCCATACTCGCACCCACACCACTCTGCCCCCCCACTCTGCACCCATCACTCCACACCTCCCACACACACCGTTACTCACCTGAACATGTCCCATGACGTAGATCTGCACTCTGATCGAAGACACGTCTTGCTGCTGGAACTGGTGACTGTGATATGAGAAAATTAGGTAAATCTGGTTTAATGTATTTAATGGGGTTTGAACTCTTATTCATAACTTTTTCATTTTGTTTTCTATTTTCACACCAAATTTTCAGCATGGCCTTTTTGTGGTAGATGTTTTCAAATCTGTCTTGAAAGGTAATTTTGTGGTCATTGTACAGAATCACCTTGAGGGTGGGATTTGGAAATTTTCATCTACTAGGTTCATTTGGTGATGTCATAAGAAGGATATGTTGGTGTAAAATATGATACAATGACCTAGTTGTAAGTGAACATTGAAATATTTCATTGTTCACTCATAACATTCCTAATTTTCAATATTTTTCCATCAAACTTTCAACATGGCCTTTTTGTGACCCCACCTCATAACTGAGGCAGTTGGAATTTTTCAAATATGTGCCAAAAGATGATTTTGCAGTTGCTATGTGAAATCATGTTTGGCGGGGATTTGAAAATGTTCACATTCCAGGTTCATGGGGGGGTCATAAGAAGGATCTGTTGACAAGTTGGTGTAGAAATACCTTAAAATGACTAGGTTATGAGTGAACATTGAAATATTTCAACATTCACTCATGACTTCACTAATTTTTAATATGTTGATGCCAAACTTTCAACATAGCCATTTTTTCACACCTCCTTATAAATGTGACAGTTATCATTTTAAATCCTGGATGAGATGTGTTTTTTGCACTTGTGGTATGAAATGACATTTTGGCTAATATACTATAAATGACACACATCTTGTTTATAAGGCAAGGCAAGGCAAGGCAAAATTTATTTAAAAGACGCCCAATCCCGGAGCTCTGGGCGCCATACAAATTTTTTAAAACAGCCATATAAAAATAATAATTATACAATTCATACACAATAAAAATACAGAATCAAAAAAAAAAATCAGAAACATTACCATAGATATCAATTCAAACCTCAAATGCTTTAAAAAAGAGGAAGGTTTTCAGCTGGGCCTTAAAGGTGTCTACTGTGGGGGCTTCCCTGACCATAATTGGCAGAGAGTTCCACAGAACAGGAGCCACGGCGCTAAATGCTCTATCGCCAGCGGATATCAACCGAGTTCTGGGAATGGCCAGGAAGCCCCCACTAGAGGAACGAAGAGGGCGTGAAGAGAGGGCAGGTAACAAAAGGTCTGACAGGTAACCAGGCCCCGTCCGGTGTAGGGCCTTATAGGTGAGAAGACCCACCTTAAAGAGGACTCTCCACCTGACTGGCAGCCAGTGCAGTTCGCGCAAAACTGGAGTAATACGACAGGACTTCTGCTGTCCAGTCAACAGCCAGGCAGCCGCGTTCTGCACCAGCTGCAGTCTGCGGAGAGATCCTCCCACGACCCCGAGATAGAGTGCATTGCAGTAATCAAGCCTTGATGTGACTAAGGCATGTATCAAGGTAGGGAGGTCCAGAGGCGGAACAAGGGGCTTAATCCTGGCAATGTTTCTAAGATGGTAAAAAACAGGTACGAACCATGGAGGATATTTGAGCCTCCATGGTTAAGTCCCTGTCTAGAATCACTCCCAGATTTCACACCCAAGAGGAAGCCTTCAATGACACAGTTCCAAGAACAAGCCCAGTTCCTGTGTCAGAGGCCATCCTATAACGGACTCTGTTCGACTCCACTACCAATACTTCTGTCTTATCGGGGTTTAGTCGCAACCAGCTGGAGGCCATCCAGTCATTAATCTCGGCCAGACAGATATTATGCACCTCCACAGCATTTGATGTTCCTGGGGCAAAGGAAAAATATAGCTGAGTATCATCAGCATAGCAATGAAAACTCAGACCATACTTCCTAATGATCCCACCCAGAGGCAGCATGTACACTGCGAACAACATTGGGGCCAGTACCGATCCCTGAGGAACTCCACAAAAAAGGAGACTGGGTGTAGATGAGGAATTCCCCATCATAACCCGTTGCCTCCTGTTTGTAAGAAAGGACTCAAACCATTTGATGACAGTTCCGGTGAGTCCACATAGGTTCCTAAGGCGGACAAGCAACACACAATGGTCCACAGTGTCAAATGCTGAAGAGAGATCAAGGAGAACAAGAATTGTCTTGTCTCCCCAATATCTAGCCCTGAGGAGATCATTTTGCACCCGAACAAGTGCTGTTTCAGTGCTATGTCTAGCACGAAAAGCCGACTGGAATGGTTCATATAACTTGTGAGACATGAGGTGCTCTTCCAACTGAAGCGCTACCACCTTCTCAACAACCTTCCCCAAAAATGGAAGGTTGGAGATAGGACAGTAATTTGCCTTGATTTCTGGGTCCAAAGATGGCTTCTTTAAGAGGGGTCTCACCAGAGCCTCCTTCAAGGCATCTGGAAAGACACCCTCAGAGAGGGAGCACTGTACAATCGAGGCAAACACCGGGCCAACGGAGTCAACACATCTCATTAAGAAACGCGTTGACACCGGGTCCGGTTCACAAAAGGTATGCTTCATATTGGTTGCTACCTCGATAACCTCACTATCCTCCACTGGCCTAAACTTGCCCCAACCAGATGGAGTGCACTCAGAACACATCAGGCGATCACTGCCAGCTATAACATTTCTAGCTGAGGAAGCCACCCGTCGGATCGAGGATGCCCTGTCCGAGAAGAACCGAGCAAATTTCTCACAGTCTATGTTGGAAAAAACCTTCCCGGGCCATAGACAGGCAGGATGTAAAAGCCTATCCACAGTCCAGAAGAGTGAGGCCGGCCAGTTCTTCCCGGTGGCAATCTCCCTAGACAAAAAATTTGTCTTCTTACGGTTGATTGCCTCCTGATACACACCGTAATGGGCACGCAGGACCAGTTTATCTGCCTCCAGATGGGATCTCCTCCAGCAGCGCTCCAATCTCCGACCCATCTTCTTCATCTCCCTGAGCTCGCCATCAAACCATGGTGACCTCAGGTATGAAGTTGTGGGTCGTACACGGACAGGTGCGAGGGAGTTAATGGTGTCAGATAACACCCGATTATAGGTGTCAACCCCGACAGCAACACCTCCCACGCATGCATCGCCCACACTAGACAATTTCGCTGCCGCCAAAAAACCCTCAGGGGTCAAATCCCACAAAGGGTGACAGCTAATCATCTCAACAGGGGAAGGGCTTATGGTGAGAGCCCCAAGTGTGAACTGCACCGTGCAGTGATCAGACCAGAGAACAGGCTTGATCCTGAGATCACTAATCTCAAGTCCCAGTGAGAACACCAGGTCCAACATGTGGCCATTCCGGTGAGTCGATGCAGAAATAGCCTGCGTCAGACCTAAGGAGCACATGATCTGAGAAAACTCATAGCTGTATCCATGACTTACGTCGTCGACCCAAACATTGAAATCCCCCAGAAAAAGACATCTGGGGGATTCCAACATTCCGCCGGCGACGAAATCTGCGATCTCCTGCAGGAAATCTCCCATCGGCCCAGAAGGGCGATAAATGAGAAAAATCCTGCAGCCCACATCAGGTCCTCCACGGATGGCCACACATTCAAAAGATCCTGGAGTTCTCATCGGGTGCATGGTGAAGGTCAGGCTGGACCTAAAACAGATAGCTACACCACCACCCCTGCGTTCCACTCTGGGGCAGTGCACTACGGTGTACCCAGGAGGGACTGCAGCCTCAAAAATTCGGCCTGCATCATCTCCCACCCAGGTTTCCGTAATACAAGCCAGGTCGACTGATGAAATCAAGGCAGCAATAATTGCTGTCTTATTCCTGATTGACCTGGCATTACAGAGCACTGCCATCAGGGGATTTGGGGGTGATGCAGCCCCATAAGTTACCTGGCCACTCAATCTAGTGGACTCCCTGGGGATGGGCACCAACCAAGTCTGGCCTCTCCCATGTGCCCGATACAACCCAGGGCACCTTCTGGACCTGACAACCTCAATCTTCCCACTACCCAAACATGGGTTGTTCGAAAATGCACGACCGGCGTCATCTCTTCCAATCCCAACTTCCCAGCAGCGTCTGATAGTAATAGCTGAAACTGGGAGGGGGATAAAAGGGCACAGGTCATGCAACATCGAACTAGCATAAGTGATTCTAGCCCCCTTCAATCCTCCCACATAGCCCATGTGCATCTAAAGCACAAATAATCCTTAATTATCAAAGTATACACAGTAAACTACTTAAACCTAAAAATATCTAGCCTAGCCTATTCAATCAAGAAGTATTACTAATATCTAAAAGATAACACTACAACACTAAAGCCCTAATTCTCAGCCTAGATGATAATATAAAATAATAGACTGTTTAGCTATCACATTACTTTTACAGGGCGCAGTAAACAAAAACATACCCTTCTCTTCTGTGTCAACTAAAGCATTTCCAATACCCAGTGGCTACTTTCCCCTCACAGGCGCTTCGTCTCTTCTGCAGACGGCAGGCAGCTATTAAATAAGTGCAATCCCCGCCCCAGGACACACAGGTCCTAGCTCCCCCAAGTCACTTTCGGCAGCGTAGAAAGGCACAAACCTGCTACACAGCTATAAGGTTGAGTCATTAAAAAACTATCTTGAAAATTCGGGATCAAAATAAAAAAAATATTAAGAAATGTGTGCAGTGTCTGCCTTTATCACAGGGGGTAGTACTTTGTGATCCTTTTCTGGTGAGCTGAGTTTTGGGGCAAGCTCAGTGAGCCAGCTGGATGGGCTGAGGCTGAAGGAACATCATTGTTATTCGACACCACTGCTCAGCCAGGGAAGGAAAGGTGCAGGGTTGCCTGCATGGGCCCAGGTACCATATAGTGAAGAGAACTCTTCTCTTGGCATAGGGCCCTGCACCTTTGCAAATGTGGGTGACAGAGGGCCCTGGGCATTGACTGAAAGATTGACTCTTTGCCCTGGGCATCTGTATATGCAGCCAAATGGACACACAGGGCCCAGAGAGCCCTGCACTTCCACAGTCCACCTGACAGGCCCATGAATTATTGACATCCATCACTGCACTTCCATAGGTGAACAGAGTCTTCGCTTGGTGCTGGGCCCAGACAGCCCTTTGCATCTGCATCTGTTCATGCAGGTCCCAAAGGGATATACATGAATGAGGATATGATTCCACTGTTTCTCAAAGAAAGGGAATTCTTTGCAAAAAAAAAACTGATTTAATGCACCAGCTAGGTTCAACTTAATGCAACAAAAGTAGAGAAATGTGGCATTAGGGTTTCCAACCCTAACCCTCCCCCCACCAAGCAGCAAAAGGACAAGCCACACAAGCAACCACAGATAGCCATCATCAGGTAAGATAAACGACATACAACTGTTTCCAGATAACACAAATGCAGTAGCACTGACATGCTACCATTGTGAATTTATATCTGTGGCTGCATAAGTACATGCCCCAATAGGACATGTGCTTATCCAGCCACACCTGTGTATGTATATCATATAGTATGCATGAGTAGATGTGGCTGTAGCCCCACAACGGCCTTTGCTTCTGCAGACAAAATGCTCCATGAAGCCTGTGCCTCTGCAAACAGTGATACTCATGCATGCTGTATGAGGTACCTCACTAGATAACATGATCCGCTTCTGCATTGTTTTCTATATGCATCTGCATAAATGAAACCCTGCTACCCCTGAACAATTTCTAGATCATCTGCTGAAACCATGATACCCACATCACAACAGTACTTCCATCTATGGCAGGCCACAGGTGCCTGCCCTTCTGGAGTCAAAGTCGGTGTGTACATCTTACACCTGTGGCTGAAGAGGTGTTGGTCCCTCAGTGAAGAACAAAAATCCCCCATGCACTGCACATCTACAGGGTTAACTTCTGAGTTAAGGGTTTGGCATCTGGGCTTCAATGCAAAAAAGTGTAAAATCATGCACTTGGGGCACAGAAACTTGGGGGGCAATGTATCAACTAGGAGGAGAAGTATTAGCAGTAACAAGACAGGAGAGAGACCTAGGTGTGATAATTCCTGATGACCTGATGGTTGCTAAACAGTGTGCCAAGGCAGTGGGAAAGGCTAGCAGGATGCTCAGATGCTTAAGCAGGGGTATCACCAGCAGAAAGATGCAGATAATAATACCCCTGTATAGACCACTAGCGAGACCCCACCTTGAGTACTGTGTCCAGTTCTGGAGGCCCCACCTCTGAAAGGACATAGACAGGGTAGAGGTGGTATAAGTGAGGGCAACCAAAATGGTGAAAAGCCTGCATCAGAAGCCCTATGAAGAAAGGCTTAAGGAATTAAATATGTACTCCCTAGAAGAAGGAGGGAAGAGGGATATAATAGAAACTTTCAAATACATTACAGCTATAAACAAGGTACAGAGAGGGAGCATTTTCCAGAGAAAGAGATGCTTGAGGAAAAGGGATCACACTATGAAGCTGGAGGGTGAGAGGCTAAGAGGAAATGTGAGGAAGTACTTCTACACAGAAAGGGTGGTGGATGCTTAGAACAACATCCCAGCAGAGGTGGTGGAGGCTAAAACAGTCACAGGATTCAAGAAAGCAAGGGATAGACACAAGGGGATATTAGACGTAAGGCAAGGGGGGATGCAAACTGGAGAACGAGTAGGGTCTGCATTGGCTCTGTAGGTAGGGAAAATAGGGCAGACTATGTGGGCCGAGATGTCCTTATCTGCCAACAACTTTTATGTTTCTAAGCACCAAAACAAAAAAGAGAGAAGTCTGCACTCTACAGTGCAAACTCAACTACACCCGGCTACTCCTTGTGCATTTGGAGCTGCTTGCTCTTTCTTCAGGGGCAGAGTTTATTAGTAAAACTAGGACCTTTAACTTGGTCCCCAGCCAATCACAGAATGTAAATTTAAATATTCATCATGCCTAATACATAGTGAAAGTTGCACTCACTCTTCCATCAAGGAACTGAGCCTTTAATTCAATGCTATTACAGAGACTGGCTGGAGTGCCATATGGTCGCATTGTGATAGTAGTGATGCCAATTAATTACCCAAAATCTTAAAAACAGTAAATATTAAAATTAAAAACAATGTCACTGGTAACACAAAGGGACATGAGCAGATAGTAGAATAAAACTGAACAGCAAATATCACAGCAGCAGATTAAATATCACAAAAAGGCAAGCTTAAACATGAAACGGCAATAGTTTCCTGCAGAAAATTGGAAATTGTAATCAAATGTCAAATATTTTCATGGATTTGCAACATGTCCATCTACTAAAAAAGAAAAAGAAAAAAGGGGATTGAGGAAAAAAGGGAAGGGGGTTGGGAGAAGCAAGGAAAAGGATAAACAGGGTCAAAAGAAAGAAAATTCTAGCATTGTAAATGATGACTATAAAAATATATAGTCTATACTGTCATAAACAACTTATTTCAAACCACATTACAAAAAATATTTATGGTCCAAAACATCATGTAAACACTCTGGGGACAGACTTTTTAGATGTAGAATCCACCAAGATTCTCTTCTCAGCAATTTGTGAAGCCTGTCTTCTCTCTTTGCCAAATTGGGCACAAATTCAAGGGCTATGGATTTCAAACTTGCAATGCTTTGCTGGTAGCACAATTTACAATGTGCCCCTATTGTATTTTTGTCTGACGCATTTCTTATGGCCCCAGTATACTCCAACTTTTTAACCTTCAACTGCCTGGTGCTCCTGGCGACATCAATTTTACAGCAGAAATACCAGACAGCAAAAACAACAAACTCAGAGTAACAGCTTGCAAATTGACGAACTTCTACTGGCTTCTTCCAAAATCCTGTATGTATCCATTTTCACCTTACTGCATATTTACAGACAGTGCATCTTTTATATGGAGAGAAGCCAGTAGGCTTGTTACTTAAACAGTGCTCCATTCTAGGTTCAACATAATGACTTCTGGTGAGGCAGTGAGGCTGTGTCCTTGGTAGAGACCCCTAGAAAATGTGACTCTCAGTTTTGGCCCTACAATATTAATCAAAATTTGTGTCAGAGAGCAAAACTGACCAATGTTTTAAAACAATTTCCTTCATTTTTTTTGCTGATGAAGTATAACTAGTGACAAAATTCACTGTTGCTCTCTTGGAAATGACATCATTTTCTTGGACCAATAAAGACTCCCTTGGTGTGTCTCTTGCCCTGTTATATACCCTGTTAATCACTTTGCTGGAGTACCCCAGCCTTCAAATGTTTTTTAAGATCCAAACTCTGCTTTTCAAAATTTTCTTTCAGTGGCTTGCAGTGTTGAAGACAGACAGAAGTAGTGTTGCAATTTTGCTGTCATGGATTTTGTGGCTCCTGTGCTTCTGCAGACAGAGGTCAGTGTGTGTGTGTCTTATGCCTGTGGCTGCAGAAGCACAGGCCCATGAAGAGTGTGTATATCTTACAGTGTAAATGAATACTTGAGACTACAGAAGCACTGGCTCCTTACAGGCCTGCCCATCTACAGACAAAAAAATAGTTATAATTTGGGTATCATGGATTTTTATCTGTGGCTGCAGGGGCCATTGCTTCTGCACACAGAAGCAGTGTTGTTATTTGAGTATCTTGGATTTTTATGTTTCCTTGCATGTGTGCAAGAAACATCTTGCAGTAGAACAATATTTGAGAGGTGTGTCAAGGAAGAGTTCAACGCAGAACAGTCTACAGTGGGCTCGACCCTAACAGACCAATGAGAACGCAACCAGACTGTAACACTAGTCCAAGTTTCACAGCTGGAAGCCATTCTCTAGTTGAAAGAAATGAAGCGCTCCAATGGGAGACAGCACATTACTTTTATTTACATAATGCCGCTGTCAAGCAAGAGACACATGCCACAGGGACAGATCTTAAGAAGGAGAGGCAGCAGCTCAGCAGCCACCCCCCCCAAGAGAGAGTGCACAGGATTGAAAGAGGTCATGAGTGGCACCAGTGTCAGGGACAGAGCGAAGATAGAGAGCCCCCAAAAAGTGAGAGCAACATGCGGAGATGAGGTGAGTACAAGCGTGCATTTCACTAGTGGGTGGCCCATCCCTACAGCAGTGTCAGCTCCCCCCCTCACCCGAGACAGACACAGCAACAGTGAGAGATGCTTCCAGTGCAGCATGTATGTGCAGGTCCAATCCATCCCAGTCAGAGACGGTGTCAACACCACCACCTCCCCAACACAAAAGTGGAGTACAGTGTGTGCCCAAGCTCAGTTGTCATCTATTTTATTGCCGCTCACTCTTGCAGCATCTTGCTGTCAGTCCGAGAATCTGTCTGTCTTTCTGAAGCCCAGTGGAAGCACACAGCACAAACAGAGAAGCAGAGAAAGTGGCAGTGAGAGTGCCATCACTGGGACAGAGAACACCCACGACCCTCATGCCCCAGTCCCCGTAAATACAAAAAAAACAACCCTCCCACTCCCTACCTCTGTATGCAGTCACACCTGCCACCCTTGTTCCCTGTCCCCGTAGCAGAAGGTGACCCTCTCACACCCTCCCTCTGTGTACAGTCCCACCCACCACCCTCGTTCCCCGAATGTATCCCTGAAATAAAGAAAACAATCCCCCTGACATCTTTTTTTTTGTAAACCTGAAAAAAAGAAAACCATCACTCATCATCCTCCCCATCTCGATCCTCCCACTGAGCACCCCATCACCCCACACCTCTCCTTGCCCCATAGTTGCCACAAGAGATCAAGTGCTGTCATCTTCTCTGGACTGGGACATGTCTGCATTCTTCAAAGCCCAACTGAAAACTGAAGAATCAAGGTAAAGGCTGTATAATGGCAGTCAAAGGTGTTTTGAACTTATGTTGATATATCGGCCATGTTTGACATTTTTGAACCAAATTTTCAACATGGGCTTTTTGGGACTCCACCTCATGAACACTATCACTGTCATCTCGTTAATTTGATCCGTAAGGTGATTTCGTGATAGCTGCATGGAATCACCTTTTGAGACTGATTAATGAAATTACAGTACCAGTGTTCATCAGGGAAGGTCCCAAAAAGCCCATGTTGAAATTTTGGCACAAAATGTTGAAAAATGTCAGCGTTACAATCATGTGTTGTGCAGTTTCTATGCAGGCACATAACTTTGGTAATTTATAATATTTTCACTCCAGATTTTCAACATAATCATCTTTTCACACCACCTCATGAACAGTGCAGCTGTCATTTCTCACATCCTGCCTGTTACATGTTTTCACACCTGTGCAATGAATGGCGCAGTCACTGTGTGAAAGCACCTTTTGGGATTGATTCATGAAATGACGGTACCAGTGATCATCCCCCAATTTTTAACATTGCCATTTTTCTCACAACACCTCATAAATAGTACAGCTGTCTTTTTTCAATTACTGTCAAAAATATTTTTCCACACCTGTGGTGCAGAATGGCATTACAGTTGTGCAGAATTACATTTCGATGGGTATTAGAAAATGTTCTATACTGGGTACATGCAGTGAGGTGATAAGAAGGTTATATTGATTATTTGGGGTGAAAATTATTTAAGATGACACAGCTATGACTACTTGTTGCAATTTCACTATGCCTGCTCGTTACTTAATGTGTGGAAATGCAGGAACCAGAGGCACCTGCATTTCCACAGCTAGATACATATGTGCATCTGTGGAGGGATGGGAGTTCAGGACCCAAGGGACCCTGTACTCCCACAGTAAAATAAAGGTACTATTATACTATCTCAAAAAGTGAGGAAATAAATTGCAAAACAATTTGTTTATGTATCAGTTAGGGTTAAAGCATCAAAAGTAGGGAAATGTGGCATGAGAGTTTCCAACTCTAACACCTCCCCCCACTGACACCCAACCTGACCACCCCACCCTCCACAGACCAACAGGCATCAGGGTGTGCCTTGGGGACATCAGGCCTCATTCTCCAATACTGTACAATCTCAGCTTCCTTACACTTAGAATGGGGTGAAAGTTAGGCCCAACACCACCAAGACACACCTCAATGCATGTTGGTCTGTAGAATGTGGGTGTGGGGTGTGGTGGTTGGGCTGGGTGTATGTGGGGGGAGGTGTTAGGGTTGGGAACCTTATTGCCACATTTGCCTACTTTTGATGCTTTAACCCTAACTGATGCATGAACAGAGCTGTTTTGCAATATATATATGTGTGTGTGTATATTCATTGCAAAAAACTCTGTTAATGCATCAGTTAGGGTTAATATTACAGCAACAAAAGTCAGGAAATTCAGTGTTAGGGTTCCCAACTCTACCACCCCACCACACCCCCACCACCCTCCACATACCAACAGGCGTGTGGGTGTGCCTTGGGTTCATCAGGCCTAACTCTCACCCCAGTCCATGTCTAAAGAAGCTCAGATGGTACAGTACAGTAGAATGGGGTAAGAGTTAGGCCCGACGACCCGAAGGCACACCATGACGCCTGTTGGTATATGGAGGGTGTGGGGGTCTGTTGGGGTGGTTTGGTTGGGAACCCTAACACTGAATTTCCTGACTTTTGTTGCATAATATAAACCTTAACTGAGGCATTAACGGAGTTTTTTTACAATGAATTTTCTTACTTTTTGAGACAGTATAATAGTATCCTTATTTTACTGTGGGGGCGCTTCAATCCCTCTGTGCATGTGCATATGTATGTAGGTGTAGCAAACAACAGTGACCAAATTGTCAGCATAGCCATCTTATTATCCCATCTCATGTACCCCGGTACAGAGAAATTGTGAAATGGAAGGCAAAACGTATTTATGCACAACTGCAACGCCATTCTGCGTCACAGGTGCAAAAACACATTTTGGGCAGGATATGAAAACTGACATATGTACTGTTCATGAGGTGGTGTGCAAAAATAACTATGTTGAAAATTTGGTGGCAAAATATTAAAAAGTACCAAAGTTATGCGTGTGCATAGAATAAATTCAATGGGTGCACGTAACGCGGGAACTTTTAGTATTTTTTTCACCAAATTTTCAACATGGCCTTTTTGGGACCCCACTTCATGAACGCTTGCACTCTCATTTCATTAGTCAGTCCTGAAAGGTGAATTCACACAGTGAGTGTGCCACAGGTATGAAAACATGTTTTGGGCAGGATATGAAAAATGACGGCTGTATTGTTCATGAGGTGGTATGAAAATATGGCAATGTTGAAAATCTGGGGTGAAAATATTACACAAAATTGCAGAAGTTATGAAGGTGCATAGGAAAATTTCAATGACGCACTTTCTTGGGTGTTTTGGGAGTGACACTGCCATTTTTATGAGGCTTTGGATCCACTCGAATACTGGCACTGTTATTTTGTTACTCAGTCCTGAAAGGTGAATCTGTGCAGCAGCCACAAAATCACCTTTCGGGACAGAGTAATGAAATGACAGTGCCAGTGTTCATGAAGTGGGGTCCCAAAATGCCCATATTGAAAATTTGGTGAGAAAATACCAAAAAATGGCTGAGATTCCTTGTTTGTATCGGAGTTATATGAAGTAGTATTTTAGTTCGTATGACAAGATATGAACTAAGATCCTTCTTTGTATGATTCATGAAGCAGGATCCTAGTTCATATTTTGTCATACAAACTAATATCCTACTTCACATGACGCCAATATGAACAAAGAATTTAAATGTTAATTATACAATGACAAGAAAATTTCCTGGTCTCTGATTGGTCAGTTTTGGGCTGGACCCATGATGTTATCCCAGTACAACATCATGGGTCTAGTCTCTGCCTCACTGTGAACCTGTAGATGAGCTATATGAGCTAGATGACCCCTTTTTTTGCATCTCCTCTTAAGAAACAAAAATATTTTTCCACACAAAAAAACATTCTTTAAAATTATTTTTTTATTTTATATATAACAACGAGCCATTGTATAATAGCAATAATACCCTCCAGGGTGTGTGTCATTTGGAATAACGTCACGCCTCAGTTGTTGGATGCACTCGGCCTGCGGCCTCGTGCCCAACCACCTCAGGCATGACGTTATCCCAGCACGACCCACACCCTGTTGGGCATTATTGCTTAAATAACACACATTTTAAGGGAATTTTCCTTGCAATAAAGTGCAAAATGCACCTAGGGGGTCCCACAAGGCAAGATACATGTGTTTGTTCCTCCACAGAATATCATTTTGGGAGGTTTCCAAAAATGAACTTTTCAGGAAAAACTAAAAACAAGATGGTGACCATACGAAGTAGGAATTTTCCCAGATGAAGCAGGATTCCTTCTTTGTTTCATACAGCTGTATTGTAGTGCTTACTGAGCATGGTCAGAAACTATTTTTTCCAAATATTTCAGTTCAATAACTTAAAAGTTGCTTATTCTTTTTTTCACCAGACTAGTAAAGGGCACATCTGTGGGGTAGTCCTTTTCTGCTCTGAAAAGTTCAGGCCAAAAAAACAAACTGTCTGAGCTGTAGGCAAGTTCAAAGAAAAATCCTAGCAAAGTCAATGAGTGAAAACATGTTTTTGTCACCTCTCCTAACTTGGAGACCGCGCATCCAACTGGAATGTAACTTGCCACATCAGGAGATCTGCCCCACAGGACAGTGCATACTAAATATTTTGCAAGTCTGTTGAACCATTGCAAAGTTATTAAAGTGCAAAACATTGAGTTTAAAATTGAAGTGCCTACTCAACCCTAACTATAGGGGAGCCACCGCACCCCTGTAGTTTGTGTCTATGTGTGCTGTGTGTGTGTGTGTGTGTGTGTGTATATATATATATATATATATATATTCTTTGAAAAAATCTGCGTTAATGCAACAGTTAGGGTTTTCTACAGTGACAAAAGTGAGGAAATGCAGCGTTAGGGTTTTCAACCCTAACTCTGACTTCCCCCCACTGCCACACATACACACACACAGAGACACACACAGACACACATATAGAGACACACACACACACACAAAACACACAACTGGGGGTGGTACATAGCAAGACAACCACCCACAGACACACACCATAACGCAACAGAAATAACATACAACTTCTTAAACATACAACAACAGGCATTCATCATCATGTTTCACCAACTGTATCACTTCTGCTGCCATTCCAGTCTCTCGGGTGCATATACCCTTCTGCATAACAGCATAATGTAAGTAGTAAAACACATGTATTGGTGGGACCGTAGGACCCAGCCCCCACCAACTTGCCCATTTCTGCATAACAGCATAGCACCATGTTCCCACCAAGCTGCCCGTTTCTGCATAATACCATAATATAAGTAGCAAAGCACATGTATTGGTGGGAGCCCGGGACCCTTTGGGGCCTTGCACTACCACCATCTTGCCAAATATTACTAATTTCTGCATAACAGCATAATGCAAATAGTAAAACACATGCATTGGTGGGAACGTGGGACCCAGCCCCCACCAACTTGCACATTTCTGCACAACAGCATAGCCCCATGTTCCCACCAAGTTGCCTGTTTCTGCATAACACCATAATATAAGTAGCAAAACACATTTATTCCCACCAACTTGCCATTTATGCATAACAGCATAGCCCCATGTTCCCACTAACTTGCCCATTTCTGTACAACAGCATAATATAAGTAGTAAAACGCATGTATTGGTAGGAGCATCTCACATGCTTGTACAGGATGTTGGTGTACGCACCCAAGAGACTGGGATGGCAGCAAAAGTGATACAGTTGGTGAAACATGATAATGGATGCCTGTTATGGTGTGTTTAAGCAGTTGTATGTTATTTCTGTTGTGTTATGGTGTGTGCCTGTGATTGGTTATCTTGCCTTGTACTGCCCCCCCAGTTGTGTGTTCTGTGTGTGTGTGTGTGTGTGTGTGTCTCTCTGTGTGTATATGTATGTGTGGCAGTGGGGGGGGAGTCAGAGTTAGAGTTGAAAACCCTAATACTGAATTTCCTCGCTTTTGTCGCTCTAGAAAACCCTAACTGTTGCATTAACGCAGTTTTTTGCAAACAATTTCCTTACTTTTGGAAAAAGCATAGGTAAGTACATTGTCACACAAGTTGGTGGGAGCACGAGACCATAACGCAACTTGGCAGATCAAGATATCTACCATGCCCCACCATGCATACCAAATTTTGTGCAAATCCATTGAATGGTTGCAAAGTTATTAACGTGCAAAATCTCAGGTTTAACATTAAAGTGCCTACTCAATATATATATTTTATATATATATGTAATAGATAACCCACTCTTAGGTGTGTGGTCACACTCTGATATATGCACACCTTGGTGTGCGTTGTACACGCGAGGCCACAGGCTGAGTATGTCAACCACCCAAGACGTGTGTATATCAGAGTGCGACCGCACACTTTGGAGTGGGTTATCTATCTTATAAAATGGCAAAATTCTTTTGGAGGGGGGCGAGATATGCACTGTCATGTGATGTGTTTTATACAATCAGAACTTTGGATTTGGATATTAATTTTCTCCCCATTTTGTAAATATATTTATATATGTATATTATACTGGCGTAGTCGAGCCATTATAGTTAGGGTGAAACGGCACTTCTATGTTAAAGTCCAAGTGTTGAACCTTAATAACCTTCGAGCTGTTCAATGGATTTTCAAGACATTTGGCATGCATATTCTCTATGGGGAGGACTCTTGAGCTGCTAAATTTCATAGGAATCCATCTAGTAGTTTGTGAGATATAAAGTGATAAAAAAAACAGAAAAATCCTGATTTTTTTAACATTTCTTTGTCACCCTGGATCTCAAGACGGCTTCGGGTACTGGTCTGAAATTTTCAGGGTAGAAAGTCCTTAGGTCACAGATGTGCCTTTTGAAGGTTTGGTGAAACAATATTAACCTATTCAAAAGTTATGACATTTTTAATTGTCCCATTATTTCCTATGGGAAAATGTATATGTCAGGCACGAAAGAAAATTTTTTCACACAATAGGAGTATTGTGCGAAAAATTTATTATTTTAGAACAATAGAACTACTGTGCAAAAAATACCAGCTTCTTTTCACAAAAAATGCTGGTATTTTTCACACAGTTCACACTCCTGTGATCGACTGAGCTGTGTTGTGGGTGCCATCTTGTTTTGCTGCTTAGCGAGGATGTTGAAGTAATGAACATTTTAAACACAAAAAACATCAGAAAACAACTAAGGAGAACCTTTTTAGGTGTTTACTCACTATTTTCTTGTGTTTTAAGCTGGACTCAAAGAAGTTTTTCTCTCGGGTGCCAGCTTATACAGAGAATGACTTGGAGTCCATTTTCTATGTGAGAAGAGCAGTATTTTCTTGACTTCTGCAGCCGCAGGTGGAACTCTTACTGCCGGCTGCAGAGTCATGGAAGACCCGCTTTATGTGCACAATACATGGTGTCTACTGGGCATATTGGGAGCCTACCCCAGTGTGCCCAAATGTATTATTTATGTATGAAAACCTATGAAAAGAAGAAAACCATGCCCCTAAGGTCCTGGAAACAGGAAATGGGACAGCCATAAGAACTGGGGTTGTCTACAGGCCCCCAGACCAGGTGGAGGACATAGACACATTACTGTTAGAAGATATACAAAACATGACAGCTAAAGGGGAGGTTCTGATAATGGGAGACTTCAACATGCCAGATACAGATTGGTCAATACCAGCAGGAACATCTGCCAGAACTAGACACATAGTGGATTCCCTGCAGGGGGAGGGCCTCAAACAACTGGTACAACAACCCACAAGAGGCAGGGCTATCCTAGATCTAATACTGACTAAGAGGGAAGGGATCACAGAGCTCCAGGTAGAAGGTCACCTGGGGGCCAGTGACCATCACATGGTATGGTTCAATTTGGCTACTACATCTAAATCATCCTATTCCAAGGCAAAAATATGGGACTTCAGAGGAGCTGACTTTGATAAGATGGCCAACAGAGTTAAGCTAGCCCTGGCAAAAAGAAACACAGGTGAGGGGTACAGGCAAAGTGGGCAAGCATTAAGGATGCAATACTTGAAGCAACATCCCATTGTGTTAGACAGAAAAGGAAGTGCAAAAGAAGAAGGAAACCACTTTGGTTCTCAAATACAGTAGCAGAAAAGGTCAGAGCCAAAAGGCTGGCCTTCAGGAAATATAAGGGAACACAGCGATGAAGATAGGGAGGCATACCAAACTGCCCTAAGGGAAGCAGGGAAGGCAGTAAGGCAGGCAAAGTCCCAAACTGAGGAAACACTAGCACGAACAGTAAAAGAAGGTGACAAGACTTTCTATAGATACATTAGTGAAAGGAGAAAGTCCAGAGGGGGGTATTGCTAAGCTTAATGGAGAATAGGGAGCATGTGAGGAGAAGGACCATGTAAAAGCATCTATCCTAAATAGATACTTTTGCTCAGTATTTACTGAAGAGAAGGTAGGGCAGGGCCCACAGCTCAGCACCATGGACACAGGGGGGAGGGAGGTGAGCACTACTCCCTTCACAAAAGAAAGGGTCCTACAAGAGCTTGCAAAGCTCAGGGTGGATAAGGCAATGGGACCTGATGGCATACATCCCAGGATACTTAAGGAGCTAAAGGTGGAACTAGCAGAGCCATTAGCAGAACTGTTTAGTGAGTCTCTGAACACAGGAGAGGTCCCAGAAGACTGGAGAAGGGCTCATGTGATCCTGCTCCACAAGAGTGGCAGCAGGGAGGAGGCAGGGAACTACAGACCAGTCAGTCTTACCTCAGTAGTGGGCAAGATTAAGGAGGCATTCCTTAAGGAAAGGATAGTGCAACACCTGGAATCCATAGGGGCACAGGATCCAAGACAGCATGGGTTTACAAAAAGGAAGGTCTTGTCAAACTAATCTCATAGATTTCTTTGACTGGGTAACCAGAGTGGTGGACCAAGGAGGAGCAGTTGATGTTGCCTACCTTGACTTCAGCAAAGCTTTTGACCCTGTTCCACATAGAAGATTGATAAATAAGCTGGGTAGGCTCGGGGTGGGTCAGAAGTTGGTCAACTGGGTGGCAAACTGGTTGACGGGCAGAAAACAGAGAGTGGTGGTAAATGATATACAGTCAGAAGAGATGCAAGTCACAAGTGGGGTACCTCAGGGATCAGTCCTAGGGCCAGTCCTCTTCAACATCTTCATTAGTGACCTTGCAGATGGACTAGAGGGTAAGGCTTGTCTGTTTGCAGATGACACCAAGATCTGCAACAGAGTAGATGATCCAGATGGGGTGGGCAGAATGAGAAGAGATTTGGATAAACTAGCAAAATGGTCAGAAGAGTGGCAACTGGGATTTAACGCAAAGAAGTGCAAAATCATGCACATAGGGAAGAGAAATCCTGAAGCCACCTATAGGCTGGGAGGGGAGTTGCAAGCAGTCACAAAGGAAGAAAGAGACTTGGGCATCATCATCACTGATGACCTGAAATCATCCAAGCAGACCTCTAAAGCAGTAGGTACGGCTAGGGGGGTGTTACGGTGTATTAGTAGGGGTATCACAAGTCGTAAGAGGGAGGTAATAATCCCTCTTTACAAGACACTGGTTAGGCCTCACCTGGAGTACTGCATGCGGTATTGGAGGCCACACCTTCACAAGGACATTAACCAAATTGAGGCAGTCCAGAGAAGGGCAACCAAAATGGTGCAGGGACTGCATCAGAAGACATATGAGGACAGATTAACAGAGCTCAATATGTATACCCTTGAGCAAAGGAGGGAGAGAGGTGATATGATCGAGGCATTCAAATGCCTTAAGGGCATTAACAAGGTGAAAGAGTCTAACATGTTTAAATATAAGAAGAATAGCAGGACAAGAGGACACAGCATGAGATTAGAGGGGGCGATTAAGGGGGAATGTGAGGAAATTCTTTTTTACAGAAAGGGTGGTGGATGCATGGAATGGCCTACCTCAAGAAGTGGTGAGCTATGAATACAGTGCAGGGCTTCAAATAGGCATGGGATAGGCATAAGGGAGCAATACAAATGAGTATGAATAGATAGGCCACTGACAGAGCAAAGGCCGATGGCACATTTATAAGGTAGAAAAAGAAATGGGCAGACTGGATGGGCTTTGCGGTCCTTATCTTCCGTCAACTTCTATGTTTCTATGTTTTTTTGTTACAGAATCCTGCATCAAAATGTGCGCAAACTTCGATGTAGAATCCATCATCGGAGTATAGTAATGAGCTGCACAATGCTTTCCTATACCAAAGCATTGTGTGGCACATTATAGTACGATCCTGCATCGAAATTTGCACACATTTAGATGCAGGATCCTGCATTGATCTAGTCTGCCCACTCCATTCTCTGACATGGGGGTGCCCAATCCCCATGTTAATCTGTAGCCCCCTGCCAATATTGCAGCACACTGGGAGCCCACCCCAGTGTGCTAATATATTAATATTTTACAAGTTCAACCTTTCCAACAGTGGGATACCCACTCCTGGTGTCGGGTGACCCCCCCCAGCCCACTCTTATTGCTGATGGGGGTGCCCAATCCCCCTGTCAGCGTGATGATCCCCCCGACCTTATGTGTCACAGTGGGAGCCCACCCCAGTGTGCCTAGTACCCCTAATAAAACCTGTAAAAAAAAAAAGAAAACCGTCCCGATTATTTTTTCTAAATACCTGTAATAAAGGAAACCATCAGTTGTAGTCTCCCCAGTCCCACCTTCCCCATCCCCACCCTCCCTCTGTGCACCCACCTTCCTACACCCTCCCCTCATCCATACTTACCATTTGGTGGACAGGATTGGTGATTTTCCATTTAGTCCAACCGCAAACTGAAGAAATCGAGATAAGCCATATAATGGGAGTTAATGGATGGGGTTTAACTTAGGTTGATATCTCTACCAATTTGGGGAATTTTGGTTCCAAATTTTCAACATGGGGTTCTTAGGACCCCTCCTCATGAACATGTCACTGTCATTTTGTTTCTCGGTCCCAAAAGGTGATTTTGCGGTTGTTGCGTGGAATCACCTTTCAGGACTGATTCATGAAATGACAGTGCTGCTGTCATGAGGTGGGGTCCCAAAAAGCCCATGTTGCAATTTTGGTGAAAAAATTCCCAAAAATAACTGCCCTACAAGTGTGCATTGCACGGTTTCTACGCATGCTCGTAACTTCGCCAATTTTTAATATTTTCACTCCAGATTTTCAACATTGGCATTTTTTAACACCTCCTTAGGAACAGTATAGCTGTCTTTTTTCACATACTGCCCAAAATGTGTTTTCACACCTGTGGCACAGAATGGCAAGGTTGCTGCGTGAAATCAACTTTTGGAACAGGTTAACAAAATAACAGTGCCACTGCTCATGAGGGGAGAACTCGTGAAGCCCTTGGTAAAAATTTGTGAAAAATTATTAAGAATGGCTATGTTATGGGCATGCATTGTGCATTTTCGATGCACACTTGTAACTTTGCCAAGTTTTCAAATTTTCACTTCAGATTTTCAGCATTGCCATTTTTACACAACACCTTAGGAACAGAACAGCTGTCATTTTGCACATCCTGTTCAGAATGTGATTTCGCACCTGTGGAGCAGAATTGTGCAATCACTTTGCGAAATCAACTTTTGGGATCAATTAACAATTTCACAGGTGTACTGTTCATGAGGGGAGGTCCCATAATTCTGATGTTGAAAACTTGGTGAAAACATTTCAAAAATGAGTGCATTATGAGGGTGCATTGCACACTGCCACAATGCCACCTGATGTCAGAATGCAATACACACTGAGAAAATACAGCAAAGGGACTATTTACAGTATTTAAAACTAGCTTTAGCTTTACAGGTATAATTAAGAAAGACTTTTTGCCAAAAAAACTCAAGTGAAGTGGAACACACTGTGCATGGAGAAGGGTAAAGTTGGTTTAGGGGTCCCAAATATTAGGGCCTCTATATCGCAGCTCAGTTACCGTATATAGGGGCCTACAAAAACACAGGTCAGAATTTAGCTTGAGCACAGATATAACAGGACTGCCTGGGAGCTGTGAAACTGGCGGATCTACTATTTAATAATCCAGAGATGAAAGTTATAAATGCCCTACCTAACCCGTGGCTCAACACCATCTTATTGACACGGAAGGAAACTTTACAAAATTTAAAGTTAGAGGAAGATATATTTGGCCTCACTAAGCTAGGGGCTTGTAGGGACTTTGCACCCAGGAGAATTAATGTTACTTTTGTTAGGTGGGAAAGACAGGGCTTGGCAAAGGTGAGACAATTTTCTCTGGAATTACACTAAAAAGTTATCGACAACTCCAGGATGAGTTTAACCTCCCACATAAAGATTTTTACTGTTACCTACAGGTAAGACATTATCTAACCACGGGTCCCAGACAGACAGTGGTTGGGAAGACAAATATCCACCCCCTGGTGGTTTTCTGTTCTGGATTAGTAGATTCTGGAAGGGAAAAGAACCTAGTTTCTAAACTTTATAAGCTGAGTGGAGATAATACCCCGCAACATAGATTAGATATTCAATCCGGATGGGAGGTAGAATTAGGAACAAGAGTTCCTGAAAACAAATAGAATCAAATTTTCCCTCACGAGTGGAACTCACTGTCCACTTCACTGCATACCTTGCCCTCCTTAAGTCTCTTTAAACGTCCCCTTTATTTCTCCCCTCCTCCGCCTTGCTTGTGCCCAAAACCTGACTAATCCTCAACTGGGCCCATCACATCTTAGCTCCTTCACCGCTTGCAGCTATCCCCACCCCTTCATGTTGAATATATGTTGTTGTTATCCATAGTGTTGTGTACAATTTTTTATATCTGCTTGATGCTATGCGTCCATGTACTACCTGCAACCTTAATGTCTCTATGCTCTTATGAATCATATGTTTGTATTCTTGTATTATTGCACTGTTTTTGTATTCTTGTATTATTGAACTGTACTTTTACCTCCTTTTCCCCCTCCCCGGGTCGCACCTCGAAATGGTTACCAATCGTTAAATAAATAAAATAAAAATCTGGAAACAAGTCCACAAGACAACAGTGCCACCCTCCCGGAGGGAGTTCAGATGGCAAGTTTTGTCACACTTGTTTAGAATCCCAGTGGAATGAGGTTTCCTTCTGATTACTGCTGAAGGGGATGTGGGCAGGTTGGAACCCACAAGCATATTTTCTGGGGGTGCCCAAGGATTAGTAGGTTCCTGGGGGGGAGAGGTCTGATGGCCCATCAGTAACATATTGCAAATTCAGATCCCAGATCAATGTGAAGTACTGGTGCTTGGTAGTTTTCCTCCTGAGGTGCATAGCTCAGGGCAAAGATATTTGTTTAACATCCTTGTCACAGGAGCTGCCAAGGCCATTACTAAAAACTGACTTTCAGACCAGCCTCCCACAGTAACACAATGGCTTAACTGTTGCCAACAAATTAATGATATGGAGAAATTAACGTCTCACCTCAGCTTACAAACAGAAAAATTTAAGGCCTAAAGGCTTCCTTTCTACAAGTTTATGAGTAACAAAGAAGGTGTGCCACTCTTGGAAATCTTGGCAAGAGAGACACTGGGCTAACTGAAGTTAAGCATAATCTCTTATACCTAAAAGAAGGCCTCTCCTACACTACAGCTAATGCATAGGTAATGCATAGGTGCTATGTGTGAAAAGATTAGATGCAGGTCTGACAGTCTGCAGATATAGGGTGGTTCTCCTCGTAAAGTGCTCCTGGGGTGGGGTGGGGTTAGGGGGTACTGTGTGTTCCATGTAGTAAGTGCAACTGTTTGTGTAGTTTTTAGACATGTATCTCCAATATTGTAATGGGGATGTATGTGTTTCAAATGTCATGTATGTGTATGTCCAATGAAACGTTCAATAAAATTGTACTTTCAAAAAAAAAAGAGAAAGACTTTTTGCGAGGAAACAAATTATTAATTTTTTAAAAGTACTTATTGACTCTTAAGCCGGCCCAGTGGCATGGAAGGCTGAGGCATCATGCCTTACCTCCTGCCACACCAGCAACCCATGTTCATGGTGCTAGAGGGTCTCTGGGGTAAGCCAGGGAGGAGGAGGATTGAGTGTCCCAGGGACAGTTCTCCTTCTCCAGAGAGGGGGGGTGATCAGTGGTTGGTGCTTGCCTGGCCCCTAGTGGAGACTGGGGGCTGGCACACCAATGCTGTCCACAGTAGGCAGAGGTGGGGCAGACACCCAATGGGATGCACACAAGAGCATGCACAGCACCTTCATTGGCATCATTGCATGCCCTACCTCTGAGGGAGTAAACAGGAAAAGTGATCTCCCAGCTGGATGAAGGAGGGGCTCACGGGTTCTGCTCCCCAACCAGCCACGGCACCAACTGGAACTGGATCTATTCCTCAGTGGGGGCCAGGGGTACACCCGCCAACCTCGCAAGGAGAGGCAAGCCCTGGAGGAAGATGGTTGGCATCAGCCAGTAGACATCGGCGGGACATGGCTGGGGCTCCCTCCCAAACATGGGCTGAGGGGAGAAAAAAAAAAGAGTATGAAAAAAAGTACTTATTACTGATTTTTTTTTTTGCCATTTTATAACTATGATAAGCCACTCCAGGGTGTGCCTTAAAGGATTTTAATACATTTCCCAGGGATGTAAGGACACTCGGCCTCTGGCCTCATGCCTTAGCATGTCACTGGGGCGTGCATTAAAATCCTTTAAAGCACACTCTCTCATGGCTTATTACTTGCTCATGGAATGGATGTGCTCCTGTATCTTTATTTTAAGAGAACAGAGTGTTTGACCTACAAAGATCATGTTGCAGGTACACCATAAAACATATATGACAAATGAAGTGTCACATGTGACTAGTTCTCTAATTTCAGCTTTAATGTTGCTATCCCATTCACTACAAATACCACCAATAAGCTTAATCTGGTTCATGATCAGTTGGCATTCATCTGTATCCCCCTCCCCTGGGTTGTGCCTGAAAATAGGCAGGATTTGTCTAGTGCACTTACCCGGTCAACCAAAATGAAATAAATAAGTAAATAAATCTCTTGAGTGCTGGAACACATTTCCATTTTGTGCAAATCTACAAATGTTGCAACTAGAGCACACTCAAAGGATCCCATTGTTCCTACTGGGAGGGCTGTGAGGTTCAAATCTGATGTAAAACAAATTGCCACACCCCTACCCTTTTGATCCTTTCTCGGGCAGTGAATCACTGAGTACCAGGCCGTAATTGTCGATTCCAAAATGGGTCTGGCATTATCATCCAGCCAGGTCTCAGTGATACAAGACAGATCAGATGTTAAGACAAGATCAGCAATAATTGCTGTCTTATTCTTAATGGATCTGGCATTGCACATCACTGCCCGAGAAGGATAGGCAGATGAGGCTGGTCCAGCCACCTGCCCACCAAACATGGAGTCCTTGGGTATGGGTACCAGACAAGGAGAACCCCTTTCCTGGACCCATTTCATCCCAGGGCACCTCCTAGTTCCCATCACCTCAATCCACCCTGACCCTCTAACTACATTCCTCACAAAAGACCTCAACTCCTTTTCCTACACCAACAAGCTATCCCTGTTCAGACCTATAACGCATGGTGTGCCACAGGGTTCCATCCTGGGGCTGCTACTTTTTCCCCTGTTTATAAATAACCTGCCAAATAATTGTGGTGGAGCTACAGTCCACCTATATGCTGACAATGCCATCCTGATATTGGGTCGCTCAATATGAATCTGGTATCTGACTTCCATACACTAGAGGACTGGTTTGTGAACAACCATCTAGTCCTCGACACTAAAAAATACAAAACCATGTTGTTCCACAATTCTGCCTACAAGACACAACCTCAATTCTCCCTTTCAATCCAGTCCCTAAATGGAGATGTTCTCAAATCTGTCTAATCATTCAAATACCTGGGGGTTACCTTGGATCCTTCACTCATGTTCGCAACACGTCTCACTCTTAACTAAGACGATCAACCAGAAGCTGGGTATCCTTTATTACCTTTGACCTCTGATGTCATTGGTCTTGTGCCAAAAAATAGCTACTTCCACATTCCTACTTCTCCTCTTCTCCTCTTTTCTCCTATGGGGCCCCGCTATTCCTCCAAGCCCAAAACCACCATCCTTGCTCACCTCAAACAACTGTACTATAGGGTTGGGCGGTTTGCGCTAGGAGTCAAAAACAGGCATCACCACTGTAATATGCTCTCATCTCTGGGCTGGTTATCTTTCAAGTCTCAGCTACAGTACACTACTATGTGCCTTTTGTGTGTAAGCTGGTATACCTTTATACCCCCCCCCATGCTTTGGTGACCTCATCGCACACAGGCATATCTGATGTCCCCTACAGTCTGCCTCCCTCCCCTTACTTGTTGCTCCCAAACACTGGCTGGCAGCTGGCCAGAAATACTTTGCCTTTTCTTCCACCTCTATGAGGAACTCCTTCCCGCACATGATTCTCTCAAGCACATCTCTACCACAATTTAAACATTCCCTCTCACTCCATCTCTCTGCCTCCTCTCCATGCACCTGCCATCGCTAACCAAATAATGTCCCTGCGTGGTAAGTCACTCTGTTAGTCCATCTTTTCCTTCACTCTTTCTTTTTTGGCTCCCTTGAATTTATCTGTTTTAGTGCTCATGTAATTTAATATATAATGTGCTTGTAACATTAATGCTTCGCTCATTTATTGTACTATGCTGTTAGCTTTGCTCTGTTAGCGCTTGAATTTGTAATTCCCGTTAACTTTTGTTGTTGCTGCTGTCTTTTTTCTTCCCCGGGTCACCCCTGAAAAGGGACAGTTCTGTCTCAGTGGACCTACCTGGTTACCAAAATTCAAATAAATAAATAAATTTACACAACCTGATCTGCACCATTGTGAGCAGAGTGGATAAGTTACATCTGTGCAGCTCAGGTCGTGTAAACGACCTGAGGAGTGTTGTAGGTCACTCTGTTGTGGCGAACCATGATTCCTGTTTTTGTAGGAGCACGTACTGGTGCAGGCATTTTTACCTAGCATGTAAACATGTTGTTCTGCCTGCACCAGTGCACCCCTTTTGCACCCTGTAACATCTAAACTATCCTTCCTCCTGACACTGCATCAGTTGCCCTCTCCCTCCATCTGTAACACCACCCTTCTAACTTTTGTATTTTCCCAAAAGTCCTCAAGTCTCAAATAGCCATGGCTGCTGGTAATGCTGCTATCCCAACCCTTCTCAAACCCCGCCAGAGGCAGTGAGTGCACAGCTGCAGCAGCACACACTAACCCATGGCATCTTAAGGGAAATTAGGTTGAGGACCAGGAGAGATCACCAAAGAGCATATATTGCTGTTCTAACCCCCAGCAGAAATTTAGTATAAAAAGGTGAAAGTACTGAATGCCACCCTGCAATTGTGCACACTTGTGTCTGTGTAAATGGCAGCTATGAGCGGTGTGGCTGGAATGGTGGGCAAGCAGTGCAGATGGGAACACATCAGCCAGGTACGTGTAAACACGGCTAGAGATTTTTTCCTCCTCTCCCCGATGGCCCTCTCTGAGTCTATGTTTGTTTGCTCCTCCCCTTTTGCCTCTCCACATTTTTCTTTTCCAGAGTGCTTTCTTTTTTTCTTTCTGGATAAAAAATCCTCATGGGTTTCACTTTCTTTTGCGGTACTGTCTCCACAGTCACTAGCTGAGGGGCTGTTTCTTGGGAGGTTTCTGCTTTTTAGGCTTTGATTCCTTTGAGTGGCCTCTACTTTTTGAATGCTTCCTCCCCCAGTCCAGTACTTGTCCCTTGTCATAATCCTCTTGGGGTCTATTTAGTTCATTGGTTTAATGTTGAATTACCTCATTTTCATATTTTGCCAGCTCTTTTTGTAAATTGGCATCCAGTTCTTTGAATTCTTTTCCCCTTTAAATTTAAGCACAGCTTCTTTGGCTTGTTTTATTTCTTTGGAAAGAACGGTAGTGTTCTGTGTGCTAAAGGTCCCTTCTGTGAAAAGAGATAAAGTTCCAGGATGCTCTGGTTAAACAGCAAAAGCACTGAGTGATACCTACTTGTAGCTCCCTCAACGGTGCCTGAGATCTGCAGTTCATGACAGCAACCAATTGGATTGTTGCAATACTGTACTTCACCTGTATGGATTAAAGAGAGCTTTTGATGCTACAATATTCTTCTGTTAATTGGGTAAGAATCTGGAGACATGTGTATGCATATGTTAAACAGGACAGGTTATGCCTGGCTCAGTTTAACATCATGCATAACAAATACTTTACCCCGGCTAAGTTATATAGAATGGGTAGGTTGCCTGACCCCAATTGCACTAGATATTCCCAGGAAGAAGGCATATTACTGCACATGATATGGGCATATCCCAAGTTTCAAGTATTTTGGCAATCTATTTTGGACCATGTTGGCACCCTTTTTTGGTCACACTCATTACTTTACTGTTGAAATACGTATATTGGGAAATGATGACCAATATTTTTGAAACAAGAGAAACTATATATGGCTTTAATTAAAGGTGTGGCCAAACAGTTGTTATTGAGACACTGAAAGGACAGCCAGGTGCCTTCCCAGAAAGAATGGGTTCAGGAAGTCCTTGTGGTAATTAATGCGGAAAGGGTACTTGCATCTGCAAACTATGCTTTACATACTTTCCAGGCCTGTTGGACCCAATTTATAACTTTCTTGCTTGGGCGATAACCATGTCTCAACTACCCCCTTACTAGTCAGGGAATCCATGTTATATTTTTCTTTCCACTTAATGAGTCATTTATTTTATTGTTTTGCACTGGGTATTTGGTGAGAACTAATTTTCGAGCACTTTTCTATGTTTTTTAGTCTACATGGGTTGAGTAGGGGGTAAAGGAAGGGGGGAGGGTGGAGGGGGTTGGGAGGTTTGTTTTGTGTGTTCTTGTTTTGTGTGTTATTACCTGTATTACTGTATTTGTTAGATCTTCACTCATTGATATATACAGTATGTCTGTTTTTTACTTTGAGTTTATATGTTGTATTGTTGCAAAACTCAATAAAGCATACTAAATTGCAAACAAAAGGGAGCTTTTGATTGATGCACATGTTATAGTGGTGCGGTCACACCACTACAGTTAGGGCTGAGCTGTGGTTTCTATGTTAAACCTCAATGTTTGCACTTTAATAACTTGGCAACTGTTTAATAGATATACACAAAATCGTGCATGCATACTCTTGTGTGGTAGATCTCTTAATATACCAAGTTTCATTTAGGTCGGATTTGCAGATTCCGAGCTGCGCATAGTGCTAAAACATTAAAAATAAAAAATTTTTGTGCTTTATTTGCCATTGCAATGTGCCCAGATGGTTTGGAACTGTGGTCTGATATTTTCAGGGTAGAAAGGGATTGCCTCACAGAAATGCCTTTCACTGGTTTGATGAAAAAATATGAATCTGTTGCAAAGTTATTTAATTTTAAAATTTTGAATTCTGAGCATGCTCAGTTCACTCTTTTGGATAGCATCCTGGAACGGCAAAAGAATTTGGTCTCATGAAAAAGGATTTCTTGTTGTGAAGGGCCAGTCCTTTTCCTGAGGAAAAAAAATCCTTTTACATGAGCCGCCATCTTGTTTTCTGTTGCTTTGGGAATAAAAAATTCTCAAACTTGCCACAATGACGTCTTCCACACATACCAAAATACTGTATGTATCTTGCTTACAAGGACTTCATTAGATGGATTCTTTAGTTTTTTTACTGTTAAATGTATTATTTAAATCCATTTTCACCACTTGCTAACATCATGTTTCATGAAGCTTTTTTCATTCTCGTGAAAAAGGATTCCATCTTGCGAAAAAGGATTTAAATAAAAAAACTAAGTCCGAAATCCTTTTTCGAGAGAATAAATTCTGTTTTGAGAGAATGAAAAAAGATATTGAAAAAGGATTTATTGACTTGAATGAAGATTTGGGACTTAGTTTTTCCCTGTTCCTTTGTCATGGCAATAAATCCTTTTTCATTTGATAAGGCAAAGGATTTCTGCTCATAACAAAGAATTTATTCCCTCCCATTGTGCCCTGCTCCCCGTTATGTTACTTATATGTGTATCCCTGGTATCTAGTGGCACCCTCCACTGTCCCATTTTCATACAGCCCACATTATGTTTTTATATATTTTCCCAGGTGTCTAGTGGCACCCCACCTCCTCTGATGCTCATTGGCATTTTCTTATGTGCTTGCCCTAGTGTCAAGTGGTACCCCACCACAGTCCCATGTCCCAAGGAGCCTGAAAATAAGAAAACTGTCCCTTGATGTCTTGATTTTTTTAAAATCTGAAACAAAAAAGCCATCCACCAGTAATGTCTCCCTCCACCCAACCTCCCACTGTCCACACACCACCCTGCACCCCTCTAGACCCCACACACACCCTCATCCACCTAAACTGCTCCCACTGTGAAGATCCACACAACAACTGAAGATATGTCTTGCTGATGGAACCAGTGACTGCTGTATGAGAAACAAGATAACTGTGGTTCAATGTATTTCAATGGGATTTTCAACCACAGTTACCTCATCTCTCATATAGCAGTCACCGGTTCCAGCAGCAAGATGTGTCTTTGATCAGAGAGTGCATCTTCACAGTGGGAGCTGTTCATGTGAGTAATGGTGTGTGGGAGGTCTAGGGGGTACAGGGTGGTGTGTGCACAGTGGGAGGTCAGCTGGAAGTGTAGGTGACATCATTGATAGACCTTTTTTACAGGTTAAAAAAACAAACACATTGAGGGAATATTTCTATATTTTCAACATGCGAGGGACATGGGAGGATGGGGGTATCATTAGACACCAGGGCAATGTGTGACATAAAGAACACCAGCTATGGGAGGATGGGAGGCACCAGTATGTACCATTGAGCAATAAAGTTATACAGGGTGCAATCAGAGATGAATGGTTTCTTTTTGTAAAGGTTACAAAAAAAAACATGAACAGACTGTTTCCAACCTCAGGCATGGGAGAGTGGGGGGGGTACCACTGGACATTATGGCAATCAGTGTTACAGTGCTCTTAATGTTAGCAAAAAAAAATGTATTGCAAGTGTGTGAATACACACACACAGCAATACCGAGTCAAAACTTTATTTCATATTGAAACCTTTCATTGATAAATGGAAAGCTCTTTTTAACTGATTTCACCACATATATACACATATCGATGCAGGGATGGGAGCACAGGGCCCAACCCTAATGCTCGCCCCATTCTCATTCAGTGTACACATCTGACCTTATTTACCAATGGAATGGGGTGAGTGTTAGGCTTGAGAACCCCAAAACACTTCCCACACCTGCTGTGCTGCCTGGGGAGGTGTTAGGGTTGGAACCCCTAATGCTACATTTCCCTACTTTTGTCACTTTGACCCTAACTAGTGTATTAACAAAGTTTTTTGCAATATATATATATATATATATGTATGTGTGCCTGTGTGTCTGTGTGTGTGTCTGTGTATATATGTAGATGTGTGGTAGCGCCACTACAGTTGGGGTTGAGTAGGCTGTTTAAAGTTAAACCTCTAACTTTAACTTTAATATCTTCACACCATTCAACAGATTTGCATAAAAGTTTGCATACCTTGTCTTGAAGGCAGGATCTCTTGACATGCCAATTTTCATTCAGGTGGGATGCACAGTTTCTGAGATCTGGATGGTGAAAAAAGATTAAAAAATAGGGGAGAGGGTTGCTGTTTTTTTTTTTTTTTTGCCATTGTCTAGTGCCCAGACAGTTTGGAATTTTGCTCTGAAAATTTCAGGGTAGAAAGGGCTTGGGCAACAGTGGTACCTTTCACTCATTTGGTGGAACAAATATTAATCCATTCCAAAGTTGTAACAATTTGACATTTTGGTTCTGAGCATGCACAGTATGGTCTTTTGGAAAGCTGAACAGTACGGAATAAGAATTTGGCCCATATGAAAAATATTCTATTTCATATGGGGGTAATCTTTTTTCATATGGCCACCATCTTGTTTGCATTAAAAAAAAAAACACCAACACGTGTATCTTGCTAATCAGGACCCCATTAGGTGGATGTCACAATTAGTTTTTTGAAAAATGACCCAGAAATGTTTTTTAACACATTTTAAAATCCTTTTTCAAAAGACGATTTTTTTTCCATACTGCCATACTAAACAAGAATCAGCCATACGAGAAAATATTGTCTCCATACAAATAAAGAATTTAGGCTTTTTTTATATTCTTTTTCCATATGAAGAGACCTTTTTTCATGAGAACAAAAAAGCTCATGAAAAAAGAATTCTTAATATGAAAAAGAATGAGAAAAATTCAGATGAAGGGATCTTTTTTCATGAGAATGAAAAAAGCTAACAAAAAAGATCCATTCATACAAATAAAAGAATTTGGACCTAGAGTTTTTCATATTCTATTTCCGTATGAAGGATTTTTTGTGTGTGTGTGTGTGATTTTTTTTTTGTTCTCATGAAAAAAGATTCCTTCATATGAAAAAGGAATTTGGACATAGCTGTTTTCCACATTTCAACTTTAACAAGGCATACCTCTGTCAGTGTTTGGAGTTAAGGGACAATCTATATGTAACCCCAGTCAGGTATGCCATTTGTATCTGACAGCAATACCAGGTGGGCTGGGTTTGGGGAGGAATAAGCCACTCAGCACAAAGGCTAGATTTGGCTGCTCTGCACAGGGGCACCCAAGTAACTCTGAACACAGGAAGCAAAAAATGTAATGTCCAATACCAGAAGTGGGATTCTAAAGTGTGGCTTTTATTCACATCCAAACAGAATAAACAAAGCATAGATGGACCCCCAAGGGGCTACACTTCTGGTAATGCAGATTAAAAGAGATCAGAACACATCCTCTTCACTTTAGCCCTCAGGCTCTACCACACACCAGGCACACAGCCCAGACTTGTACGCTGTTTTGGGTTACACAGCCCGAACTTGTACACTGCTTTGGGTTACACCCTGGCTCAGCTCCCTTGCCAGCCACTTGGACACCTTCCATACTTCATGGAAATATTTTCTGGTGGCTCCCTAAACCACCTAAGAGCACCTCGGCTCCATAAGGGAATCCTCCTTTCAATCCCATGTCTGGGTACTTTCCTCAGGCACTGGCCAAGTAACTGAGAGAAAGCAAAAGGTGTCTCAGAGCAAATTCGTAGAGGTGAATTTGGTTACTACTGATGGGGGGGTCTCCCACCTCTCGCTCCCACAATTCATACCCGGCCATTTCTTTGGACAGAAACACCTCATCCTTTAAAACTTTGCAGTGTAGATTCTTGCTAAATTTATTTCACATTCCATCTACTTGTCTTGCTTCCCCTTTGTGCTGGACTTGAACATACTTATACATGGCTTTGTCCATTAATCTAGACCCCCCACAAAGTTAAGCAGTCCAATCCCCACTTTCTTTCTTTCTTTCCCTTTGTGCTGGACTTGAACATACTTATACATGGCTTTGTCCATTACTCTTGACCCCCCACTGAGTTAAGTAGTCCAATCCCCACATCTTCCAACTGTACTTGGCTGTGTTTTCCTGACCCCACAGTAACAGTCCCTTTAGTTTCCTTCTATTCAGGTGAAAACACTTGGCCCTTTTTCAGAGTGAACTCACCCTTTGGTTGCAGGAGCCCCACAGGCATTTCCTCCACAAGGAATCTTCCTCTCAGAGCTTCTGGTGCCTCAGCACAAGTCAGACAGGCAGCTTCTTTCCCTTAGCCGGACTCAGGTGGTTTGCCCCTGGAAAACAGGCAAACACCTTCCCCCCATCCCATCAGGGATGGGGCTCTGAACCATTTGAGAGTGGTCTCCACCACTTCATTTACCAGTTCCTGTGTTCCTCTTCAGGTGGAAACACACACCTTACCAAAAGTAGCTCTGAAACAGAGCTTAAAGCTCTGAGAGCCTGCACACACTCTGCTGCACTATAGTCTATCTCTAAGACTGCACACAGACTGCCTTCAAATTCCCCAATGTTCTACTCTAACCTCCAACTGCAACATTCCAGTGTGGCTTATGCAGCTGCGACAGTTCTAAAATGATGTCATCCCTCAGTCTCAGCTGAGACTGGGAACAGAGACGGTGTGAAATCCATTTAACTGGAGTTTCATAAGCTGCCTTCCCTGCCTACCACTAGGTCTTACTGGGATTCTAGTAACCCTGGGTAACAGGGGGGTTACATAAATATCAAAACAAAGGTCTCAGTGAGTACTGCAAGGATGACACAATGCACCATGAAACAATTTAGAGGGCATATACAAAACCATAAAAATTAAAAAATAAAAATTGCCATAGCATAAAATTGCAACTTTACTGGTTGTTTGGACTACAACTACAAAGAGATGGAAGCACAGGGCCTGGAGGGTCCTGTGCTTCCCTAGGTAAATGGATGACTGCATATATGAAGGGATGGAAGCATAGGGCCTAGTGGGCCCTGCACTTCTCTAGGTAAATGGATGTGTTCATGCAGGTCCAAAAAGGACCAGTGTAAATGAGGATATGATTCTACTACCTCAAAAAATATGGAAATTCTTTGCACAAAAACTTCATTAATACAACAGTTAGGGTTCAAATTAAACTGACAAAAGTAGGAAAATGTGTTGTTAAGGTTTCCAACCCTAACACCCCACCCCACCCTGCAGGCAGCAAAAGGAAAAAAACATTAGGGTTTTGCCTCTCTTGAATCTTTACCAATCATGGCTGGGGTCTTCCTTGGGGTTGTCAACCATAACACTCAACCCATTCGCATATAGTCTGCACATCTGAGCTTATTTGCTGATGAAATGGGCTGAGTTTAGGGTTGACAACCCAGAGGAAGAACCCAGCCCTGATTTGCAAAGACTCAGGAGAGGAAAAACCCTAACATTTTTTTCCTTTTGCTACCTGCTTGGTAATGGTGGGGCATTAGGGTTGGAAAGCCTAACACCACATTTACCTTCTTTTATGGGTTTAATCTGAACCCTAACTGGTGCATTAACAATGTTTTTGGAAAAGAAAATGCTACATACCTATATTTGGGAGCCTTCTATATAGTATATTATTTGGAAAAAAAACTTTGTTAATGCACTACTTAGGGTTCCAGTATCAAAAGTAGGGAAACGTGGTGTTAGGGTTTCCAACCCTAACACCCCACACCCATCCTGCAGGCAGTGGGGTGTGCCTTTGGGTTGTCAAACCTTACTCTCACCCCATTACATGAGTAAATATGCTAATATGGGTACAGTATATGAGAATGGGGTGAACGTTAGAGTTGACAACCCCAAGGCACACCCCCATGCCTGTTGCTGCTGCAGGGTGGAGATGGGCTGTTAGTGTTGGAAACCCTAAAACAACATTTCCCTATTTCTGATGCTGGAATCCTAACTGGTGCATTAATTAAGTTTTTTTTAAAGAATGTCCTTACTTATTGAGATAGTATAATCATATCCTTATTTGCCTGTGGGTGCACAGGGCTCATGCGCTCACATCCATGCATAATTTTTGAGATATTGTTATCATATTTTTTTTCCTGTTGGAGCACAGGGTCCTCCAGGCCCTGCACTCACATGAGTCCATAATGGTATCCATTTTTGAGTGTGGGAGTGCAGGGCCCTCTGAGCCTTGCACTATTATCCATCCATAATTTTTGAGATATTGTAATTGTATCCTTATTTCCCTGTGGGAGCACAAGGCCCTCCAATCAGTCCACAATAGTATCTGTATTTGTGTGTAGAAGTGCAAGGCTCCCATCCATCCAAAATTTTAAAGGTACTGTAGTCATCTCCCATCCCATGCTGTGCAGCACCACAGAAAGACCTCATATTGCAATGTTATTCTACAGGAATCACAGAAAAATTTGAAACCTGTATAACGCCACACCAAATGAATATCTTTTCATCAAACCAGCAAAAGGCACATCTTTAGGGAAATCCCTTTGTACTCTAAAAAATGTCATACAAAAATTGGAAGCCATGTCTTCACAACAGAGTGACAAAGAAATGACTGTGTACATCACACATTACAATGTTATCCTATAGGAAACAAAGGAAAATTTAAACCCCCAGAACTACTGAGCAAAGTAATCTGCTTTCACAGAACCAGCAAAAGGCACATCCATGGAGCATGCCCTTTATTTTATTTATTTTTATTTAGTTTTTGTTTATCAGGTAGGTGTACTAGCCATGAAATGACTATTTTTAGGCACGACCCGGGAGAGTACAACAAAGAACAGTAGAACAACAGCACACATGGTTACAGTAATTAACAAGTAGAGGGGTACAGTAAAAGCTATAATACAAGGATAACAATAAGTAGGAGTTACAATATATTGGTAAACATAAGACAAAAAGGCATCAAAGTTTAAAAATAAGTGCAGGAGTCATGGATTCGACCTGATGAGAGACAGGATTAGGTCCGAAAATAAGGTAAGTGGGGAGGGAGAGAGAGAGAGAGAGAGAGAAAGAGAGAGAGAGAGTAACATAAGATAGGAAAAAGGAGGTGTTAAATGAAAGAGGAAACAATCAAGGAGTAGGAGGGAAGATGTTAAGAAGATTGGGGTCAGTAGGTCTAGGGTGGTTTGAAATAGGAGCATTTACAGGACAGGATTAGGTGATTCCGATATGCCTTCTTGAAGGCATCATGGGATGAGGCCTGGCGAATGTTTAGGGGTAGATAATTCCAGTGTTGGGGGGCGAAACAGGCAAATGCACTGGCGCCTTTAGAGGTAAAATGTCTGGGGATGAGAACAGGGGCAGAAACTGTTGAGTGACGGTCATAGAAGGATGACTGTGTTTGAAAGAGGCCTGCAAGGGATTTAGGAGTTTGTGATCTGATAATGCTATCAATTATGGATCCAAAGGCATAAGACCGAGGCTTATGGGGCGGAAGCCATCCAAGGTCAGAGTAGAGGGTGCAGTGGTGTTTCAGACAGTGGGAGGAGAGCGCATACCGACAGATATTATTGTAGGTGACATCCCATTTCCGGAGACTGGATTTGCTTGCGGTTGTATAGGTGACAACGCCATCGTTTAGAGAGGGAAGTAGAACTCCATGGGCTATAGCAAGTCTAGCTGAGGGGGTGAGAGCATAGCTGGTTTGATAAGCAATACCAAGTTTGGTATTCACCGACTTACAGGTTTGAAGGATGTGGGTATTGAAAGTTAAAGAGGAATCAAGCATAATATCCAGATATTTAAAAGAGCTGACCACCCCAATGGATTTACCACTTAAGGTGGAAACTTTAAAATCATTTTGGGCTTGTTTGAGCTTGCAGCTTGAGCCAAACAGCCTGGCTTGAGTCTTGACTCATTTAAGATGAGTTTGTGAGAATTCAGCCACTGTTGGATGAGTTGAAAGTCATGGGAGTGTCGTTCATTGATATCATCAATACATTTGGCACTGGTGTACAGGACAAAGTCATCCGTGTACAGCAGGGAGGTGGTCTGTGGCAGGTTTGAGTTGATATTGTTAAGAAAAATAGAGAAAAGCAGTGGGCCTAATATAGACCCCTGGGGGGACCCTTATGTTAATTGTGGTCGTATCCGAGGAGGTAGAGTTATATTTTATGAATTGAGATCGGTCAGATAGATAGCTACCAAACCAGTTTACTACATTAGAGGAGAAACCAAGAGATCTGAATGCAGCAATGAGAAGAGCATGGTCAACCAGATCAAAGGTCTTGGTCATATCGATGAAGATGGACCCAGTAAGGAGGAGAGCAGAGTCCATGGCCTTAAGGACATCAGAGGTAAGCTTGAATAGGGCAGTTGTAGTGCTGTGTCCCTTTCGGAAGCCATGCTGAGCTGGATTTAGGAGGTTGTATTTAAGGAGAAATTCATTAGTTTGGGTAGCTACAAGTTTTTCTAGAATTTTACTAAGAGCAGACAGGATTGTAATGGGCCTATAATTGAGTGGGTCTTTGGGGTCACCTTTCTTGAGAACAGGGGTTATCCTTGCCATCTTCCATATATCTGGGACATGATTTTGACTCAGCGAGAGATTAAAGATCTTGGTCAGGGGGACAGCAATGATAGGAGCAGCTAGTTTTAGTAACTTGGGCTCAAGATTGTTCGAGCCCACTGCCGCATCCTCAGGAATATTATTAAGTAATTTGAGTACCTCCTGGGATGAGACAGACTTGAAATAGAAGGTTGGTTGATTAACATGTGGAGGAATAAGAGGAGGTGACTTGGCAGGAAAGGAGGAGGTGTATTTTGTTAGATCAGAGAATTGATTACAGAAGAAATTAGCTATGGTGAGGGGATTGTTGCAGTGGACACCGTTGAGAGACATGTTATTAGGGGAGTATAGAGTATTTGAGCCCATAAAGAATTTTATGTGGAACCAGAATTTCTTTGAGTCTCCATAGGAATTGGTTAAAATATCTTTACAATAAGAGCTTTTGGCCTGTTTGATATCCTTTTTACAGGAGTTATGCATGGCTCAGTAGCTTTATACCCTGAACATTTCAGACCAAAATTCCAAACCATTTCTTCATTGTGACGTGACAAAAAAATAACTGTGTAAAAATTATTTTTTTTTGCAAATTGCAAAACAGGATCCTGTTTTGAGCATTTTTTTTCTCAATTTGCAAAATAGAAAAATCCTTTTTCGCAAATTGTGAAACAAAATCCTGTTTCGTGATTCTTTTTTCTCAAATTTGCGAAAAAGGACTTTGGCGTGTTAAAAAAAATGCATTTCCAGGTGATTTATGAAAAACTATCACCAGAATCCAATAGTACGGGTCCCAATTAGCAGAACACATGTTTTGGTTACTTCAAGAAAACATAATTTTTTTCATTTTATTTTAACTTTGTTTGCCTCACTAAGAAAAAACAAGATGGTGGCAGCATGAAAAAAGATTCCCCATTTGTGACACAGAATCCTGTTTTGAGGCTCACATCTAACTTTTCCCATCGAAAATAATGGGAAATTTTAAAATTTAAAAACTTTTGAACGGATTAATATTCTGTCACCAAATCTTCAGAAAGGCACATCTGTGACCCAATACCTTTCTATCCTAAAAATATCAGAACAAAATCCCAAGATGTTTTTGCGCAGAGGCATGACAAACAATAAAAAAAAAGGTAATTTTCAAATTTTTTGACACTTCTTATCTCCATACCCACACATTTGACCAGAATGAAACATGGCACATCAAAACAGCTTCCATCCCTGATGGCACTTGCAAAATGTCATGCAAATTGGTTGAATGACTGCAAAGGTATTAAAGTGCAAAAGTTTAAGTTTAACATAGAAGTGAAGGTCGAACCCTAACTATAGTGGCGTGACCACACCCCTATAATGCAGTTGTTAAGAAGGCAGTATAGTGCAGTGGGTTAAGGCTCTGGGCTGCAGATCTGGAGACCTGGGTTTGAACGCAACAGCCACCTGGGTGCATACTGTGTGATCCTGGGCAAGTCCCTTAACTTCCTTGTGCTCCCAGGTTGTATCTGAAAACAAGCTCCGGCTTAGTGTGCTACTCCTGATTAAACAATGTTCCCTTTCCCTTTCCTTTATGTATGCCAATATTGTGTGTGCACAGTAGTTTTAACACTTCTGATACTAGGATTTATTTTTTACCATGGTCCATGCTCTGTTGATGGGGGGTATAACGTATTCCAGTCAGTTAGATCATTCTGTCCCTCCCGATGGTCCAAGCTGACTGGCAAACATGTTCAAAACCATTCCTCAGGTCTGTGTTTAATGGAGGATGGTGATCAGGCCAAGCTGACTGGCACAGAAAAAATTTTTAAACATGTATACCAGTCAGCTAGGAGCATCCCTCCCTTCAGTGGTCTGTTGTTGATGGACAAGGTAGTGGCTGGCCAAGCTGACTCACTTATGTGCACGGGAAAGTATTTAAAAAAAATTGTGCATTTCTGAGAAGGTGTGGGGGGTGAAAATGTCCATACCAAGTGAGGTAGTTGTGTAAAAAATATTGTGCAGGTCTGGGAAGGTGGGTGAGGGATGGGAATGTCTGAGCCGAGTGGGAAGATTGTGCAAAAAAAAAAAATTGTGCATGTCTGAGAATGTGGGTGGAGTGTGGGAATGCCATGCCGAGTGGGGAAGTTGTATAAAAAAAATTGTGCAGGTCTGTGAAGGTGGGTGGGTGTGGGAATGCTATGCCGAGTGGGGGGTTGTATAAAAAAATTATGCAGATATGGGAAGGTGGGTGAAGGGTGGGAATGTCCATGCTCAGTGGGAAGGTTGTGTAATAAAACTGTGCATTTCTGGGAAAGTGGATTGGGGGGTGGGAATGTCCATGCCGAGTGGGGAGGTTGTGTAAAAAAATTGTGCAGCTCAGGGAAGGTGGATCTGCTCTGTTCGGTGCTGACTCATCCCAGTCCCATTGATTAAAATGATGGGAATGAATGAATGATAATGTCTTTGCTCCTAGTAAAACCTTATTGGTTTAATCTTTAGCCAATCAGGGTTTACAAGGACCAAAGATGTAAGCACTCATTCATTCAATGCCATTTTACCCAACGGGACTGGGATGAGTCAACACCGAACAGAGTAGACACTCTGCATCGGGTGACCATTTTCTTCATTCACAGCACACCACAGGGTCTCTCCTCCACAAAGGGAGGTAAGGTTTGCTGGGGGGAGGGATGTGAGAGTGCCAGTGGGGTAGGGTGCCTATTATTAAGCCAATGGAGAGGCTAGAGTCGGCATGGCATCGGCACTGGAAGGCATTGACTGAGCAGAGTAGATGCTCTCCATCGGGGCTGGAGGACCATTTTCACCTCTTTGCCCTCCTACTCTTGCCTTTAGTGCATACAAAAAGGGTATTGTAGAAAAGTTAAATAAGAAAAGAAAAATGATATGGTAGATAAGTTACACATTACAGTCTAAGCCGCTTATAATGGGCACATTTGTGTAAGTAGATTCTGCCTGTTATATGCAGCGTCGCTTTAACCAAGAACGTTGTTTTTTAAATTTTTTTTTAAAGTGCTTAATTAACATTAATGTCCTTAATGCGAGTGGTCTGCAGAAGAGATGGGGAGTATACAGTACAAAGGAAGGTAATAAGGACATTGATTTTATTGTACAGTACCTACAGTTTGACCAAGCACTATGTTTCCGTGGTTGCCTGGGTTTGCAGTGAATGATGCCACTGTTGATGCAGAAATCGGTGATGGTGAACGCTAGGATTTTCCAGCCGACATACATGGAGTCTTTCCATGGTTGAACAGCACAGGTAAGGAGCTGCTGAAAATTATACTGAGCACAGAATAAGTGGAGTAAGGGGAGAGAAATAGCAGACTGAGCTGCTGAGATGATGTAGGGATGTGAGGGAATGGACAAGAGAGTAAGAAATAGACTGGACCCAACTAAGAGGGACACCCGAAATTTAAACAGCACAGGTATGGAGCTGCTGGATAAGCTAAGATAATGGGTCACCAAGGTGAGGGAGGGAGGTGAGGGAGAGAACATACATGAGAGTCACACAGCTAATGAGGGCAGCCAGGTGGAAGAGACACTGTAATCCATGTCATTCAGTGTCATTCACACCTACCGTTCAACATTTAACACCCGATAACAGTGGTGCTAATTACTGTTGCTTTGATAAAATCCACCTGAAATAGATGACGGCTCTAAGACGCTATAGACAGCATTTTTAAACAGTACACCTATGGGAGTGGCAAACGGAAAGCAAAAAATGCCTGAAATAACTGGCTGCCCAGAATACCCGAGGGTGGTATAAGTGGCGTGGACTGTACTACTACTGAGAAATTGCAAACATGCTGTCTCTGCCCACTCACCTGCTGGTGATGTTTGCCAGCGAGGGATATTTTGATTTGTTTTATGTTCATGGAAGGGGGGATGGAGGGATTTCACATAGCACAATTGGTGGGGGAGGTTTTTTTAAGTTGGAAAATCCGCTGGCAAAGTTGGCCAGTTCAGTTGCAGAAGTTGCAATTTTTTCATGAATGTAAATCAGGCGGATTCGTGCAAACTTTGCTGGCAGAGAAAAAATTAGCAACATTTCTACTTGGTATGTGTATGTGTATGTGTATGTGTATGTGTATGTGTAAATATACATATAGGATAGTGCATGGGGAACAGTTGACAACAGGGCTATTCTTTCACAGAGTTGGCACTATGACGACGGATTACCTCGAGAGCGTAGCTCGAGAGGTAATCCATCATCATAGTGCCAATGAGGTGAAAGATTAGCCCTGTTGTCAACTGTTCCCCATGCACTTTTCTTTGTAGTGTATGGTGGAACGTCGTTTTTTGGGGGAAAAAAATCACTACAGCATGTTTCTGCTTCAAAATATATTTACTGGGTTACTAGAAGGAAAAAAGAACTTTACATTTTGAATGTTTTCACGCTTGACATTTTAACTGTTTTAGAACTTTACATTTTGAACATTTTAGCGCTAAACATTAGTACTGCCACCGACATTGCTACTTTCGCTATGTGTCCTGTCTATGGAGTGAGCCCTAACTGTCAAATGCTGCTCGAGGACACAGTGTGTGACGTGCGCAGTGCAGTAGAACAAAAAATCGTTCTGCTGCACTGCGAACGTCACTAGTATAGGAGAACATTTGGACAGCGATGGATTTCGGTGGATAACGACGTTCCACCATACACTATGGTATGGTTCCTGTTCCATATTCTTTTGTTTGATTTCTTTGAAATTTTTTCTCCATATACTGATTTGATTTGTGACTGTAACTCATTTAGACAGGCTATGCATTTTGTTTTTATTTTCATATAACTAATTCAGTTAGACAGGCTATGCATGTCAATTTTATTCTCATGTGACCATAGTCACAGTATGTTAGGCAAGCTGTGCATTTGCCTTTATTTTTAATTCCTGAACTTAATTTATGTATTAGTGCTTGCAACTTGACATAAGTGCAACCTGATCTTCTTAATTTATGTATTAGTGCTTGCAACTTGACATAAGTTCAACATGATCTCTGCAACAGGCAAAATGCCCTCGTTTGACCCACGAGAAAGCTAAGCAACTACATCTTTCCTCCTCAGTATGTCCTTCAACTAGAGCTAGGCTACCTCCGGAGGATCTTTACAAAGATTGGCGAAGATGTTTTGCAAGTTCTACTGGAACAGAATAGATCATCTACAGCAGCATACGATCAACCTACTGTACACATGAAATCTTAAAAACCTATTGAGCAAAAACAGCAACAACAAATAAAATGCAAGAAGGCATCAACCCCCAGTGACAGCTTGCACTAAGTGCTGCTTTTAGTCATGCCAACACAGCCTCACAGGACTGGAAGGAATTCATCATGGACTGCATTAGGTGGTTGGCTCAAACTGACATTCCACTACAAAAAGCATCTGCCTTTGAAACTCTTCTGTGCAAGTACACCAAGCATGATGGTTGCCTTTCTGGACCTTCACATCTGAGATTGACATACCACCAGGATCTCCAGTCTCAGCAGGAAGAATCTGTGTGAAAGCAAGTGGAGGACATAGAAATATACCGGATCTTAGACAAGACAACAGAGAGTTGTGGATGGAGTGTTTCGGGCTTTTTGTCACAGCCCCTCAACAAACTGGGGGAGCAGGCTGTTCTAATTGGAGTTGACTTTTTGAACCACATAAATCACATCACAATAGCACAATCCTTGCTGTGGATCATAAATGACAGTTATGTGAACTTTGGCAAAGTCTTAGCTCTTGTCACAGATAGTGCCAGCTATATGCAAAAAGATGTTAAGGCCATTTTGTCCCGGATCCTCTCAAATGCTGTACATGTTACTTGCTTTGTACACTTGTTAACTTAGTCCTGGAAATCTGGCCAAACATGCTGGTTGACTTAAACACTGTGGATGACTTAGTTAAAAAGTATTTTTTTGCCAGGGCCCCATATGCTGGCACCAATATCTGGCATTTATGCATGCAGAGCATGGAGTGGTGGCAAAAATTCCAGCTTAAAGAGGGAGTCCGATCAAAAGTACTACATTGAAGAATTAAAATCAGCCTACCCCCAATAAATCTCTTACCAAAAATTAGGTTTAAACATTACTTTGTTTTAAAGTTTTGAGCTATTTGTAACCCTGATTTCACTCCCTGTTCTAAAAAGCCAGTTTTAGTCAAGAGCCACTGAAGATGTCACAACAAGAACTCACAACCAAATCCTCTCTGTCAGCAACCTTATAGGACCCATTTCTCTAAAGTTTAAGAAACTGTAGCTATAGTAATCATTAATATAAAAAAAAAACTGACACAGTGCTGGTTGTAGTGCTTGTATTTCCAGAATGTTCCAATACATAGAACACACAGTACATAAAAACATAGAAAATGACGGCAGATAAGGACCGCTAGGTCCACTTAGTCTGCCTATTTTCTCTGCCTGTTGCAGACACCACAGAACCTATTTGATCTCTGACTTTGATCTCTTATCTATTACTGGGTTTCCGCTATGCCTATCCCATGCATTCTTGAATTCCCCTACCGGATTTACCCCCGACCTCTGGCGGGAGGCTGTTCCATTCATATACCACCCTTTCTGTGAAGAAATACTTCCTCATGATGCTCCTTAGCCTACACCCTTCCAGCCTCATGTCATGACCCCTTGTTCTAGAACATCTCTTTTTCTGGAAAATGCTACCTTCCTGTACCTTATTTATGCCCTTGAGATATTTGAAGGTCTCTATCACACCCCCTAACCCTCCTCTCCTCCAGGAAACACATATTGAGGGCCTCCAATCTCTCCTCATATGACTTATGGTGCAGGCCTTGTACCATTTTTATTGTCCTTCTCTAAACTGCCTCTACACTTTCTTTCTATGTCTTTATGGAGACGTGGCCTCCAGAACTGGATACAGTACTCCAGATGAAGTCTGACTAATGACGTTCCAGGTCCACCTTGAAAATGAGCTTGCTCAATTGTGATCGCCTGGTTAAATAAAGACTTTGATTGATTGATTGATTGATTTCTATAGAGGCATCACCAACCTCTTTCCTTCTGCTGGTAATACCTCTCCCTATGCACCCCAGTACCCCGCTGGCTTTCCCCACAGCCTTGGCACATTGCTTGGACACCTTTAGGTCATCTGATATGATGACCCCAGATCCCTTTGCTGTTTGGTTACCATCAGTATCTCTCTCCCCATCGTGTAAGTCTCCCCTGGGTTCCTGTGCCCCAAATGCATGATTTTGCACTTTTTTATATTGAATCTTAGTTGCCACACTCTTGACAATTCCTCTAGTTTTTTCTTGGTCCCTCCTCATTATTTTCTACCCCTCCTAGAGTGTCTACCCTGTTGCAGAACTTAGTGTCATCTGCAAAGAGGCACATCATTCCTTCCAGCCCCTCTACAATGTCACTTATGAAGACATTGAATAGGACTGGCCCCAGAACTGATCCCTGTGACAACACGCTGGTCACCCTCCTTTCCTCAGAATGAGTTCCATTTACCACTACCTTCTGTGTTCTATCCCTCAACCAGTTCCTAACCCAGCTTACCACCTCGGGGCTGATTCCCAGGCTGTTTACAAGCCTCTCATGTGGAATGGTGTTGAAGGCCTTGCTGAAATCCAGGTAGGCTACATCCACCATTCCCCCTGGTCCACTTTCTTGGTCACCCAGTCAAAGAAGTCTATAAGATTTGTTTGACATGACCTTCCTGCTGTGAATCCATGCTGCCTAGGGTCCTGTGCACTGCTGGATTCAAGATACTCTACAATCCTGTCTTTTAGCAGTGATTCCATTGTTGTCCCCACCACCAAAGTCAGGCTGACTGGTCTATAGTTTCCAGCCTCCTCCCTGCTCCCATGTTTGTGTAGAGGGCTACATCTGCTCTCCTCCAGTCCTCCAGAACCACTCCCATTTCCAGCAATTCATTGAACAGGGCTGCCAGTGGTACTGCTAGCACCTCCCTAAGTTCATTTAATATTCTAGAATGAATCCCATCTGGTTCCATAACCTTGTCCACTTTCAGCTTAGTGAGTTCCTTTAGAACTTTCTCCCCCATAAATGGTCTGGTGTCAACCTCCCTCCCTCCCCTTGTTGCTCCTGTCCTTTAATTGTGGTCCCTCACCTTCTTCCTCTTTTGTGAATACTGAACACAAATATTTGTTCAGGACTGTTGCTTGCTCCAAGTCCCCTTCCACATAATCCCCTTCTTCCACCTTCAGCCTTAAAATTCCACCCCTTGTCTTTCTCATTTTACTAATGTAACCCCCCTGCAAATGGGGGTTCCCAAAAGACTTCCAGGAGCTTGCTTGAATGCTCCAAGCCTGAATGGTGTTTGCCGGTTAAGCCATTTATCAGTGTGTTTTTAGAGCCTCTGGTACTGTCTCTTTAAGAGCTGTCTGCTTGCATACATAATTAGTTTGTATGGGGGGACTGTGTGCTTCTCTGCTTGAGTACCACTCGAACTGCTGCCAATTCACTCCATTTTTGCAGTCACTAGGAGTGCAAAGGGAACCTATCTGAAAGATGTAACTGTTTGCCAGAAATCATGTAGAGTAATAATGAAAATACAGTTTGTCTAACCTGCTTTCTTTGCAGTCAGAACTGTGTCTGCCTAGTTTCCCATTCTAGTTTTGAACTGCTGAACTGGACCAATCAGTGTGGGGTAAGCTAGCTCTAAAATGGTGCCTTGGGCCGAATCAGAACTTGGACTCATAATCTGGGCCAGCCACAAGAGGATTGTATGGGCAGTGACTCTGGGAGATGTAGTTTAGACCTGGCGCCTTTTTGGACCAACAGCAGCAGTCTATGTAGAGGACAGCCAATCCGGCCAAGAACTGGGAGGAACTCAAAGGAAGTGCCCGTTTTGTCTGTTGAAGTTTTCAGTTGAGCTCTGACAGTGAAGAAGGAAGGAGCCCTGTGCTTTTCAGTGTGCAGTTTAGTCGGGAAGCGTGTGTAAGGCCCAGAGTTCGGTCTGCAGCTTGTGTAACTGCTTGTTAGGACTGAATCCGTCCTGTGAAGAGAATCAAAGGATATCTGAAGAGTAGAAACCAGGCTCACCCTGTAGAAGACTGGAGAAATAGCTGAATTGCACTCGGTCTGTCAGGAACTGAATCTGCTGTGTGTTCTCCGGGTATTGTGCAGTAATTGCGATCGGGATAGAGAAGCAGCCTGCCTGGTATAATACTTTCTGTTTTACCATATAAATGTGTGAAGAGGCTTGTGTACCTCAAGTGAATCCTGCTGCCATTAAGTGACTTTGCCTGTGACTGTTTACCATATAAATGTGAGGTCTCTTGGAGCTCAAGAGTAGCCCTGCTGACATTGAAGGACCCTATCTTGTTTGGAGGTCGTGAGTACTAATTCAGGGTCGCTCCCTGTTGAATTGCCAAATGGAATTACTGTACTGCTGACTGTTTAAACTAATGTTTCTTTTCTCTGTGTGAAAGGGCCCCTACCAGCTGCCATGGTTTGGACTAGCCACTAGGGCTTGGGTACCCAGGGACAGTAACTGATAGGGATAGGCCTGTGCACAGAGCCATAGGTAGATGAGTAGAGTGATAAGCTAATTAACCTGATTTCCCCTGTCCTTGTTATATTCCCTAAATAAATCAGAGCTGCTTGTTTCAGCAAAGTTATACTGCCTGAGGTATTTGTCTATGTTAAAGTACTGTACTGTGATTGTTACACTGTATCTTATTTCACAGGAGGTCCCAGTGCGGAACCAGTCCTGGGGGTAAGTGTATACTGTGAAGGTAATTCTGATATATTGTGGGCCACTAGTAGGTAGAAGGGGTTGCAGTGTCCCAGAGGGCTGTGACCAAGTTAGTTTAACTATTGCAAACCCTGACCTCTGGGTGGAGGCACCCGCCATTGGATCCAGGCCCCTCAACCTGTTAGTGGCAAATCAGGCAGGGGTAGTAGCCCCTGGGATAGCGCCATCTAGGGGTTACACTAACATACCTATAAAATGTCTTGCCCCTTTCATTACTGCCTTGTCTATTTTTTTCCTCTGTTTGCACCTTTGCGATACTTACCTCCTTCCCTGCCTCCCTCTGCTTATCCAGATACACTATCCTGTCTTCCTTTTTCTGTGTTTCCTTGTACTTTTTAAAAGCCAACTTTTTCTTACTTACCTTCCTGGTCACTTCCTTTGAGAATTATAATGACTTTCTTTTTTTCTTGCCTTTGTTTATTTGCTTAACTTAAAGGTTCATTGCCTCCAATATGGCTCCTTTTAGATGAGCCCACTGTTCCTCAAAACCCCCCATCCCTCTTTCCCTGCTAGGGCTTTCCTAAGAAATACCCCCCATCTTTGCAAAGTCTGCCCTCCTGAAGTCCAGGACCCTCACTTTTGTGTGGCTTGACTCTGCCACTATACTCATATTGAACCACACCATGCAATGATCACTGGACCCCAGGTGTCCACCCACTATGACATCTGCAATTCTGTCCCCATTGGTGAGTACTAGGTCCAAAATCACACCCTCACGGGTGGGCTCTCTTACTAGCTGTCTGAGGCATGCCCCTTGCAGGGAGTCCAGTACATCCCTGCTTCTGGCTGAGGCTAATGCTGAAATGCTCCAATCAATATCTGGCAGACTGAAGTCACCCATCAGCAGCACATCCCCTTTAGTCACCATCTTATGGATGGCATTTACTAGTACCTTTTCCAACTCCTCCACTTGTGCTGGAGGTCTGTAGATTACACCTGTGTGAATAACAGTGCCATTGCCCAACTCTAGGGTGACCCACAGGGCCTCCACCCCACCCCACAATCCCTGTACCTCAGTTGCTTTTATGCCCTCCCTGACATAGAGAGCTACTCCTCATCTCTTTTTTGCCTTCCCTGTCTTTTCTGAATAAAGCACAACCTGGTTTAGCTACATCCCTGTTATGATTCCCATTGTACCATGTCTTGGTAATAGCAACAATGTCCAGGTCAGCCTCTGCCATCAAGGCCACCAGATCTGGGATCTTATTTCCCAGCCTGCAAGCATTCGCACACGTGGCCTTCCATAGTTTATTACTTCCCCATCTGTTATCCCCCTTTTTATCCTTATGCCTTTCCTCATTTGCCCTCCTGCCTTTAATCCTTTATCTCCTTTTCTCTGCAAATCTACCCTTTCCTAGTTTAGATACCATTGGTGATTTCCCAACCTTAGGGTCCTCCCTGCTGTCTATATTAACCTGTGGGGGTGGGAAGTTTGATTCTCCCTTCTTCCTTCTGCTGCCTCCCAATTGGCTAGTTTAAATGCTTGCCAATGAAACATTTAAAGTGCTCACTAAGGACAATGGTTCTCTCCTTGTATGGATGCAAGCCATCACCCTTGTACAGGCCCACACCCCTCCATATGGGTCCCCAATCCCCAATGAAGCTGAAACCCTTCTTTCTGCCCCAGTTCCTCAACCATGTGTTGAAGTCCTGAGTGTGGAGGTTCCTAGCCTCCACCTTGCTATTGACAGGCAGCACCTCTGAGAAGATCATAGAGCTTCCTACCTATTCAAGGCCCCTCCCCAACTCCCTGAACTTCTCCTGCACTCTCCCTATCTCTGCCTCATTCCTAGCCAGATCATTTGTCCCCAGGTGGACAATGACATCCAGCTCCCTCCTCCTTGCTGCCACCCTAGTGATCCTCTGGATCCACTTTCCCTCCCTTCAAGCTGTGTCTTCCAGCAAGCACTTAACATCCCTCTCCACCCTACTACCAGTCCCCAACTCCACTCCCTGGACTATGGAGTCCCCCCAGGAATTTCTTCATCCTCCTCTGGGTTCCTCTGGTACCCCAATTGAGGTCTCCACCCTGAAGGACCTCTACATCTGTCCCAGCCACTACTTTAGGTGCCACTGTGGGACAGTCTCACCCTGCCAGTGTGGCGTAGGAGTTCTGTAGTGGTATGGGATTTGGGATGTGCCTATGCTCCACCGCTCTAACCCTACTCAGGCCCACCATTGTCCCTCTACTCCTCCTCCTACCCGATATCCTCTGAGAAAGCAGAGATGGACTTGGTGGTCCCTGAGTGGGGGAGTTGGTCCTCCTAACCCAAGCCACCTCAGCCTTGAGTCTGGCAACCTCCTCCAGCTCAGCCCAGAGAGGTGCCTGCAGATAGGGCAGCACTGCAGTCTCCAAACGGTCTCCTTGAAGACTGTAACCCCACAGCTGCTGCACTGCACCACTCCCATCATGGTTACTCCTTATTTCTAGACTTTCCCCGCTATCCTTAACAAAATAAAAACAATTTTTTTTTTAGATTATTTGTATCTCTTAATTAAAAGCTTGAAGAAATTAGCTCAGTGTGTCAATAACCGCACTCCCTGTCAAATCCCCCCTTTATGTGGCCTGTAGGTCCCACCCTTCCTGTTCCTTGACAGGAAGTTCTCCCTCTGTCAGTCAAATCGGGCTGTCTATATATTACAACAAGGCACGGGTGGGTGGATGTAGAGCTGGAAGCAGGGAAAAAACACCCCAATGCTGCTGCCTAATCTGAGGTGAGAAGGAGAAGACAGAACACACAGGTTTTGAGGTTAGTCAGCACATTCCTGCTCCTCAGCTCCCTCTAAATTATCACCTCTGATCACCAATCACTCCCGGTCTGTGGTGTTTTCATTACGTTAGCCAAATGCTTTCCACAGACAGGACTACCCAGAAAAATGCTGTCCCCTGTAAAGAAATGGGATCAGAAATGCAGTACCCTATAAAAAAGTAAACTGGAATAAAGCATCAATCAATTGTGTCCTCTGATCCACTCTGGAGTGAATTCGGTCTGTCATTAGCCCAGTGTTGTTCCCGGACAGGAATACCCACAAAAATGCTGTCCTTTGTAAAGAAATGCAATCAGAAATGCAGTACCCTGTAAAAAAGTAAGCTGGAATAAAGTATCAATCAGTTGTGTCCTCCGATCCTCTCTGGAGTCAATGCAGTCAGATGCCTGGTACTGTACTTTAGAATGCATCAGAAGGTGATTTTGGAATGCAGTGCTGAACCAAGATACAGAATATCAAAGTTGTGCACAATTTTACAGTGTTGGAGGGACATGCAATCTTGGCATGTGGCAGGGATATGCCATCTTGCAGTGTGGTAGGAAACTCAGTTTCAGAATATGACAGGGACACACATTGAGGAATCTAGTGGGGACTGACAATTCCAGAACATAATAGGGTGCATACTGTTAAAATATGACAGGACACACCATTTTATTTTTAAACTGCTTGTCCCTGCCACATTCCAGAATTGTACACACCCACCACATTTCAAAATTGTGCATCACATTCCCACCACAATCTGACATTGTGTGTCCAGCCATAGTCTAAAATTGTACATAACTGCCACATTCCAAAATTGCATATAAACACCACATTCCAAAGTTGCATTTCAGTGCCATATTCTGAAATTGTGTCACCATCACATTCCAAAATTGTTTCTCCACCCCATTCCAAAATTTTGACTCATTGCCAAATTCCAAAATTGTGCTTCACCACCACTTTCTAAAATCGTATGTCACTGCCACATTTTTTAAATTCTGCATCACTGCCACAATCCAAAACTGTGCATCTCCACCATATTGTGAAACTGTGTATCATTGTCACATTCTGAAACTGTGCACCACTGCCACATTCTGAAACTGTGCATCACTGCCACATTCTGAATTTGTGCATCACCACCACATTCCAGAATTGTGCATCACCACCACATTCCAAAACTGAGCATTACCACCACATTCTGAATTTATGTCATATCACATTCCGAATTTGTGCATCACTGCCACATTCTAAAATTATGCATCACCACCACATCTTGAAATTGTGCATCACCGCCATATTCCAAAATTGTGCATCAGCACCACATTCGGAACTTGTGCATCAGTGGCACATTCCAAAATTGTGCAGCACCACCATATTCCGAAACAGCATCACTGCCTCATTCCGAAACTATGCACTACTGCTACATTTCGAAACTGTGCATCACTGCCACATTCCAAAACTGTGTGTATCACTGCCACATTCCAAAACTGACTGTCATCACCACATTCTGAATTTGTGTGTCATGCCACATTCTGAATCTGTGCATCACTGCCACATTCTGAAACTGTGCATTACTACCATATTCCAAAATTGTGCATCACTGCCACATTCCAAAATTGTGCATCACTGCCACATTCCAAAATTGTGCATCACCGCCACATTCTGAAATTGTACATCAGCATCAGAGCCACTTTCAGAAATTGTGCATCAGCACCACATTCCAAAGTTATGTGTCAGCGCCACATTCCGAAATTGTGCATCACTGCCACATTCCAAAATTGTGTGTCACTGCTAACTGCTACATTCTGAAATTGTGCATCACTACCACATTCTAAAATTGTACCTGCCTGCCACATTCTGAAATTGTGGGTAAACTTCCATGTTCTAATATTGCCTGTCATTGTCACATTCTGAAAATGTGCATCCCCACCATATTGCAAAACTGAACATCTCCACCACATTCTGAAACTGCATGTCCAAGTCACATTCTAAAATTATCCATCCTTGCGTCATTCTGAAATTGCATGTGACTATCACATTCTGAAACTGCATCACCACCACATTCTGAGATTGTGTGTCCATTCCACATTCTGAAATTAAATGTTGCCACCATGACTAAACAATAAAATATGACAGGGTGTGCATTATTGTAGGATAACGGCACACCGCTGGAAGTGAAGCTTTACGTACCTGAGAAGTGCCACTATCCCACAGTTCCACACACACTCTAGAATGCCTTATTGTGATTATAAAATGGCTTCCCTGATTTTTTATTTTAGGACCAAGTAATGAGGTTCAGAATGTCAAGCATTTCTAAACTGTGCTGTTGTGCTGGGATATCAGCAGGGTCATGTGACTGGATTACACCAATCACAGTACAGTATTTCTCTTACCCATTTTATAATCTGAAATCAAGCATCCCAACCACACCTTGAAACTGTGCGTCACCACCACATGCCAAATTAATGCATCAAAGACACATTATGAAATGATATATCCTTGCCCCCTTCCACAACTATGTGTCTCCCACATTTCAAAACTGTGTATCTCTGACACATTCTAAAACTATATATCACCGTCTCATTATGAATTTTAGCACTCCTGCCACTTTCCAAAATTGTGTGTCCCGGCTACTTTCTGAGATTGTGTCATTGCTGCATTCCACAGTTGCAGTCCAGTGGCATTTTGGAATCTCATCCCTGCAGTAATCTAAAAATGTACACATTTTTGTTATTCTAGAGCCATGTTTGCTACTGTATTCTGACCCCTTCATCACATTCTTATGTACTATACTTTACATTTGCATATTATGGAAATGTATGCCCTGACCCACTTAGTGCAAGCTTTCCTTTTTCAGATGTTTACTACAACTGCAGTTTTATATAACATGGCAGAAATAAATCGTATAAGGTAGTTTGAAAGAAGGACTAGGCTCTGAGTTCTAGTTATAACATCAGCAGCAGCTCTTTACTGAAATTGGCTTTTTTGAACAGACGGGAAATTTAGGGTTACAAAATGACTTGTAACTTTAAACAAAGTAACTTAGAGATCTAATTTTTGGCATGTGGTTGATTAGGGATATTTTGATCCAAATTCTGAATTTATTGATGCCAGAAATTTTGGCTGGACTCCCTATGTAAGCTGTGCTAATACGTTGGTGCTTGTGAGTGAAGGTATGTGTCTATCTTGCCAATTATCTGCATGTCTTAGCAGAAGATTTGGACTGCAATTCATCAGATGCAACCACATACATAAAACTAAAAGCTCTACTGGCAAGCCCACTGAGTGCACTGACAGCTTGGGCTACATTTGTCACAGAACATGCCACTGAACTTTACAAACTGATTGAAGGGCTACAAGCCACAACAGTACCACATGGGCGCAACACATTTCCGATGCCTTAAACTGTAAACTTACTTGATTTTTGCTCCACAGCTGGAGTTGGGAAATACAGATCAAAAATAGTTGAGAAGTTGTCAATATGCGCTGAGACAGCATAAACTACATGTGCAACATGTTTCAGCAGGTGATGCTGGAAAGTAGTTAGAAGTTGCACAGTGTGATAAAAAACCATCCATTCATAAAATTGTTCAAAACAGTACAAGTCATTGACCCCAAACAGCTACCAGCACTGGAGAAACAAAAAGACTACTAAGGGAAAGGGAAAATTGTTTAACCAGGAAAGGCACACTAAGCCAAAGCTTATTTCCAGGTGTGATCTGGGAGCACAAGGAAGTTAAGTGACTTGCTCAGGATCACACAGTATGCAAATGAGGACTGTGGGCTTCAAACTCAAGTCTTCATGTTTGTAGCTCAGTACTCTAAGCCATAGTGCTATACTGCCTCCTTACTAACTCTGTGATATCATGGTTAAGTGGACATTTCAAACTTTGAATGGCATGTCTACCAAATAGCAGCTACCAAGCTTCCTACAGACTGCAGCATTTCAGAATGGTGAGGAGACCAAACACAGTTGTTGGGAACACTTTCTTTGCTGGCAAAGAGATATCATTTGTTGCCTGTAAGCATAGCTGACATAGAAAGGATTTTCTTAGGCCCTGTCCACACTATGCCTCTGTAACGTTACAGACTGGTCAAACCATTACTGTAATGGTTTGCATTTACACCTGCAATGTTACAGAAGGTGTTTTCAAAACTGTTATAGTAACCTGTTTGTATGTGGCTTCTACAATGGTTTTGGTAATGGTTCCAGGTTTGTAACGTTACAACCTGCAGTGTGGACATGTGACTGTGTACCCTCCAGTCCCCTACTATACCTCAATGCATTGCGGCAGTGCACTGGTGCAGTCTGGGAAGTAAACAAGGGGAAGAACCAGGAAGCTACAGAGCGCTGATCGCGAATGTAGTGAACCTATGCTGACAGGCATGGGGATGCCAATATAATGCCACCAGCTGGTGTAGCAGCAAAAAAACAGCAGTACTAAGCAGTGAAGCTTGTGTTTTTGCAGTCTGTGCAACAGGCCATACACGTTGAGCTGAGGATCAGCAGAGTGGTTGGTCTGAGTGTGGCCAGTAAAGTCACCTGTGAGTCACCTGTGAGCCAAAACCTGCAGAGACAGTAGGCAGCATTATTGTAGTTTGTGGAGATGTAAGCATGTCTGAGTGTGGTCTGATGAGGCCACGAAATTACTGGTTGACTGCTGGACACAGCAATGGGTTCAGTCTGAATTGGCTAGTGCACGTCGCAACACCAAGGTGTATCAGAAAGTGTCGGAATACCTGTTTGAACATGGCATTGAAAGGAGTGCCAAACAATGCAGAGACAAAATAAAACAACTCAAAGTGTGCTATCACAAGACTCGTGACAGCAACAGGCGCTCAAGTGATGGGCATGTGGTGTGTCCCTTCTACGACAAATTGGACAAAATACTGGGAACAAGGCCAACAACCGAACCCCACTTTGTCCTAGAGAGCTCTGCTGTGGAATCCAATGATGACAGTGATGGTGCAGGGATGGAGGAGTCATGCCTGCCCAGCGTAGTTGATGCTGACGTAGAGGCAGGTAGAGAGTCAGGTATGCACAATATCAGTCACTCTGTGGAGTACTGGGGGGTGAGAGGTGGGTAGGACATACTGAGTGGCATGATGCAGCTGAGAGGCATCTCAAGTGCAGTACAGCACCGCATGCCATGGATGGGTGTGCTTGGAGTGCTAGGTGGGGTTGGGAGGGTGCTTGGTGGGGTTGGCTGGGGCATGCTGCCAAGACCTGTCTTTTTTGCAGTTCTGTTGTACACTGTGTATGATCAAGCTGTTTTGATGGTGGTGGGTGGTTGCAGTGCTGTCAGTCAGCAGATGTTACCAATAGGTACTATGCAACTTGCCTGTTGCAGCCTGCGAATAACCATGTGTGGCATGCTCATATACAAAACGTTTGTTGTTCTGCAGATGATGAGAACAATGATCAGACGTCCTTGGATAATGACCTGCTGGAGGCATCATCTGTGTCATATGCCGCATCATGTGCTGTGAATGATGAACGCCCCGGAACATCAAGCGATACATTGGGTGGTAGCAGGGGAAGAGCTGCCAAGCATTCATTTGAATGTCAACCACTTTTCAACCTGAGAAAGAAGAAGAAAGAATCAAGACTGGACAACCTGATTGGAGCAGTGCTCGAGCCCCCACTGCAGATGCTGCAGCAGCAGCAGCATCGAGAGCTGCTTGAATTGGAACGGGAGGGGGCTAGGAAGGACAGGGAGATGGAGGAGAGATTAAGGAAGCAGGAGGCAGAACAAAATGCACAATTCTTTAGTAACATGTTGAAACTCTTAACTATGCAGTTCCAACAGGCAGCCACAAATGTCATGGTCCAGCCACAGGGTAGCGTGCCACCTGCAGACACTGGTAATGCAGCAAGTATGTATGCAGGCATCACCCGTACTGCAACATGTCCTACCCAGGTCAGCAGTACTCAAGGCACTATGGCCACTGCTTGTACCCCTGTCATGTCCCACAATGCTTATCTCACAGTCACTCATGGCAACATCCAGCATGCCAATGATGTTCCATGTGGCTCTCTGTCCTCCCATACCATGTACCAGACACCTATGCTTGGCAACCCTAGGATAGGAATGAGGGTGACAGGTGGTGGTACAGGAGTGCCACCTACTGTCTCGTGTCAGGCACATTTGGATTCAAACCCACAGCAAGGCAGCATCCCCTCAAGTGCCTGGTCCACTTTGCCCTCTGCTACCAATACTCACACACATGGTGCCAGAAATAATGCCCCGTTGGATCCTGACCCCACATTGGCTGTTCCAAGCTTCACACAGGATCTGTGCAGTGAAGAGTTCCAGTGGACAACACTGTGAGCACAAGGGCTGTTCTCCCCATATTATTGAATGCCACTTGTTCTGTGATGGTTTTAGTTTGAATGGTACCTGTTGTTATCAAGTGTTATGCCCCTTCCCCCCATACTATTACTCAGGGAACCCAGTACAGATGGTAAGCTACACTGTATAACAAGTGGTTCATTGTGAATCAGTGGATCTCAAAGCACACTACTGGTAGTTGCTTTACAACTGTTCAAAATATTTGTCAAAAAGCACAGCAACGTATAAGCTCAGAGATGCCTTTATTGTACAATTGCAACCATGGACAGCACTGAATGTAAAGTGATGGAATAGTATGCTACTATTAACAAATGACACACTCTACTGGTGACATTATGGAGTTGCATCATTGTCTGTTGCACAGCTGTGTAATTCTGACTTGTTTATTGTTGCTGCGCATTATCTACTGTTGCTGACATTTGGTGTCTGCCATGTGACCTTGTGACGGTACCATCCAGTACTATCTTCCTGGTGGTGGAAAGAAACACATATCAGGGCTGTATGACCTAATATGCAATGCTGTATCAGTCCCTAGGGGTCACAGTTCTGTTAGCTGTGAAATACATGTCACTACAAATAAGTGACTGTATCACTCACTATACTGATGTTTATTTGTTTATGTTTACTTTTGTCTGTGCACGTAACAGGTATAGTACTCAGGCACTTTTCCATATGTTACACTGGCACATATATTGTTGGTCTGTTGTGCCTAATGTTTGTTCATTACTGTACCAAGGTTTTGGACATCTGCATCATAGGTATGTGTGCAGTGTAGTACTATATACATGGAGTACACTGTGTATGGCAAGGCACCTCGACAGATTACATGTCGTGTCACTGATGTGTACCAATACAGCTACATTTATATCTGGCTCATGATGCAGTGATGGACATGGTTTGTTGTACCACCAGACATCTAACGACATGGTTGCCATGCATACATTAATAAACACAGCACTACTGAACTAAGACTGACTTGCGTATCATTCCTTATGCATGTTGGAACGGTGAGTACATGGGTCACTGGTGGGATGGGATGCTGTGAGATGATCTGTGGTATTTGGAGAGGTATCTGTGGGTGTGTGGAACAGTGGATGGCTACAAGGTTGTTATACAGTCAGCAATGCAGGTAACAAGCACATACCTGTGTGTCACAGGTTTGTGCTGGTTTTGCACTGCTGCCTGATGACACCATTCATTAACACTTGGTGCAATGTGCTCATATATTCAGGCACACAACTTACCAAACCTATGCGTCCATGAGGTAGTCAGCTAGGGCATCCCTGATCACTGCTGCATATCGACTCTGGGCCGTGACAGTCATTTCCTCAGTGGGTACACTGTCGTGCTCAGTAGGTTGTGGGTATATGTCTACTGCACTGTCAAGAGCCCAGCTGTCCATGAATACCTCTGCCCTTGTCTTGCACAGATTGTGCAGCACACAGCATGCCCCTATGACGTAAGGAACATTGCTGATGCTGAATTCACTGCTCTTCAATAGGCACCACCACCTGCCTTTGAGGCGCCCAAAGGCACAGTCGACCACCATGCGTGCCCTACTGAGTCTGTAATTGAAGTTGCGCTTCATGGGTCACCATGGTCATTATACGGCTTCATGAGCCAGGGCAGTAGGGGATAAGCAGGTTCCCCCAAAACAACAACAGGTACAGCAATTCCAGCTATGTGTCTTGGTGATCCCATGAACAGTATACCATTCTGCCCAAGGGTGAACAGCTTGCTGTTTCAGAACACCCTTGCATCATAGACCTTGCCTGGCCATCCCACATTAATGTCCATGAAACAATACCTGTGATCTACAAGAGCCTGCATGACAATGGAGTAGTATGATTTCCTATTGAAGTACTCTGTGGCATTTCCGGGAGGGGGCGTATGATTGGGAAATGGGTGCCATCCACTGCACCACCACAGCTTGGGAATCCCCAGTCCTTCTCAAATCCAAGCACTATGTCATGCACATTCTGCACCTGTACAACCTTTGGCAGCAGTACTTGCACTATGGCACGGCACACTTCTATAACTATTTCCTCCATGGTGGACCGACCAACACCAAACAAATGGGACACTGTTCTGTACTCTACATTTGTTGACAGCCGCCACAGTGCTATTGCAACTCTTTTGTCCACTGGTATTGCTGGACGTAGGTGTGTATCCCTCTGGGAGATGTACGGAGCCAACTCACCACACAGACATTTGAAGGTCTGCCTGTACATCCAAAAATTTGATAGCCACTGCTCATCTGTCCAGAATCGTTTTACAATGTCGTCCCACCACACAGTGCTTTTTCTGTGAGCCCACACAGCTCTGGGTACTGTGCCACTTTCAAGGACACACATCAATATGTCCTGTAATATGGACACTGTGTCAAGCACACCTTGGCAAATGCTGGCAAGCCTGTGTGAGGCACAATGTTGTGCAGCCCTCCTCTGTCTCCTACACCTGGCAGTCTGCAGGTTCACTGCATAATACTGCATTATACAGGCCAACGAACACACTGCTTTGGAAAACGCTGCCATGTTTCACACACCCTACTGTGTTCTGTGTGCATGGTAACCCTTGGCATTCTGGGATTTCAGTAAACAGCACCTACTGCATCTTGGGATAGGCACTGCTTCCAAGGGGTTACACCACTCCCAGAATTATTCATAGTGTGGACAGGCTGTAACATTATCGTAATGGTTTCGACAGTGTTAATTTTACAGTGTGGACACACTGTAACATTATAGCTTTTAGTGGTGTAGTGTGGACAGGGCCTTAGTCTACACAAACCTGCTCAAAGACAACAGGAGAACACTGAAGGGTGACAATGCAAAACTTTTAGTAATGCAGAAACATAACAAGGAATTTTAGTGCATTGCAATGCATTGTTATAGACAAGTAACCTGTGCATTACGAAACAGTCTATAAAAGTCTGCTACTGTTTTCCTGTAAAGTACTGTATATTATACATGACACTACATTACACTGAAGTATATATTCATGTTTTCTGTAAGTAACAAAATATGTTCAATGTTTGTCTCTACATTTTGATTTTACGTTTGTAATTTTATTGTGCCATATTGTATCACTTTATATTTTATAACTTGTATTTTCAATAAAGTTTCAATGAATTGCAGATCTTGTTTGTATTTGCATTGGAGTTTTGTTTATTAATACTGGAGAAAACCAACATGAAATACTTGTTCATTGTCTGTTTAACACCTAACCCCCCACACGCACACACACATTTTCTGCAAAATGGTGCCTCTCACTCCCACAATTTATGCCGGAATTGTTGGCAGTTTTCCAGTGCCTCTTGCTATCATACAATAGGTGTGAAAACAATTTAGTAAGGCTTGATGTACTTTATGTGGGGGGTGGGCAAATAACATGAAGGGCAGGATATTTTTCCAATTCACAGCAGAGCAACATCCTTTTACTTTGCAGTAACTAAGCATGACATGTTTGGTGCTGAATCAGTTTAATTACAGCAAATTAACCCTTAGACTGGTGACAAAATTGGAATGTATAGGACTTTAGGACTGATATATCAGTCCACAACCCTGCAAGGGTTAAAAGTGATGTTAATGGAAAATCTATAATTACAGATGAACCATTTTTTTCCAATAGTGGTTAATGTGACGCCAGTTTGTGAATGAGAAAATACATTGATTTAGAAAAAAAACAGAAACGAATGAACAGTAATAGGTGGTTCTTTGTTGGGGACCCAGTCTAATGGGTGCTGATGCACCATTATAGTTTAGCCACCAAAAATAGGTAATAAGTCGAGGATGTCTGACCTGGGTACTAGGGTGTCTGAGTTAGGGGGCTTGAAGTGAAAATGTTCATCAGACCTGTAAAATTAAATATAGTGAAAGGGTCACAAAGGATCCATAGTTCTGTAGAGAATAAATAGGATGGCTAGGATTAAACATAGAATAATACTTATCTGATGGGGGTGGGCAGTGTCCTGTCAAATCTGAGTAAGTGAAGGGAAAAATGGGTTAATATGGGAAAAATGTAGTAGCAAGATCAGAGAGTGGAGAGATGCAATAGGGAAATAGAACAACACTGAAGCAAAGGAAAAGTGAGCTTTAGAAGAAAAGTTGCAGTTTAAAGATGCAGTACACTCCAACTAAATGGGACGCCATTAAGTGGGACTCCCACCAGGGAACTGATTATCACCCATTTAGGTCAATGACAGTGACATCTGCATAGGTGGGAGAGTGCTAAGTCGTAATGCCACTTTAGAGAGACAATCTCCACCTGCCTAAAAGTCACAATCAACACCTCTGTCAGCTCTGCAAAATAAAACCCAGCCCTACCTTGCTCACTTTACTCACTGACACAGTAAAACCGGTGCTCCCTAGGAATGAGCTGTCACTTGCTGACATAGTTAAGGTGCTGGGGGCCCTTGAAAACCCTACCTGTTCCTTAGCGTGGGTAGTAGCCCAGTTTAAGATCTTCAAAAGTCAGGCAAGACACATGTACAAGAATCTTGAAGCCATTCTTGCTGACTGCCATTTGAATTCCAACCCAGCAGGAAAAAGAAAAAAGGGAGGGTAAGGACTGTGCCATTGAGGATGCACTTATGGTCTGGTTCCAAAATGCACTGGCCAAGGGGGCTCGTGTCTCAGGGTCCATGTTGAAGCAGAAGGCTGCCAATCTTGTTGTTTAGCTGGGACATTCAGGGTTTGAGCCAAATGATGGCTGGCTCTCTCAATTGGAAGATCAGACACCAGATTGTCTTCAAGAGGGAGCACGGTGAGAAGCAGGATGCAGACTCATCTGCAGCTGAATCCTGGATCACTGATGTGCTCCTTGGTCTGTTAGCCAGTTTCCACAGAGAAGATGTTTTCAATGTGGACAAGATGGATTTGTTTTCTGTGGCTACCCAGATCGTGGCCATGCATTAAAAGGATCATAGAAACATAGAAACATAGAAACATAGAAATTGACGGCAGATAAGGACCGCTTGGCCCACCCAGTCTGCCCATTTCCCTACCTACTGGATAAGCTGCAGATCCTAGTTAACCAGCAGCCTACTTCTTCCTACCCCATCCCCAGAACTGCCTTATGACTATCCCATGCATGCTTGAATTCCACCACTGATTTTGACTCCACAACCTCTTGAGGCCGTTCCATGCATCCACAACCCTCTCTGTAAAAATACTTCCTTAAATTACCTCTGAGCCGCCCCTCTATTTTCAAATTGTGCCCTCTTGTTCTTGCACCTCTTTTTTTGAAAGATGCTACCCTCTTGGACTTTGTTGATTCCCTTGAGGTACTTGAGCGTTTCTATCATGTCCCCCTCTCCCTTCTTTCCTCGAGGCTATACATATTAAGCTCCTTAAGTCTCTCTTCATATGTCTTCGGTGCAGACCCTGCACCATTTTAGTTGCCCTCTCTGGACAGCTTCCATCCTGTCTATGTCTTTGGGAGATTGGGTCTCCAGAACTGCACACAATACTCCAGATGGGGTCTCACCAGCTGTCTGTACAGAGGGATAATAACTTCCTGTTTTCTACTGGTGATGCCTCTCCTGCATCCCAGTATCCCCCAACCCTCCTTGCTGCCCTCTCACATTGCTTGCCCGTCTTTAGGTCATCTGATATGACTACCCCAGGTCCCTTTCCATTTTGTTGTTGTTAGTATCTCACCCCATTGTGTACTCTTCCCTGGGTTTTGTTTCCCAGGTGCATTACCTTGCACTTCTTAGCACTGAATCTAAGCTGCCATACATTTGACCATTCCTCTAACCTTGCCAAGTCCTTTCTCATCCTTTCCACCCCACCCTGTGCATCAACTCTGTTGCAGATCTTAGTGTCATCTGCAAAGAGACATACTTTTCCTTCCAGTCCTTCTGCAATGTCGCTTATAAAGACATTGAAGAGGACCGGTCCTAATACTGAAACCTGCTGTACCCCACTAGTAACCCTCCTTTCTTCTGAGTGGACTCCATTTACTATTACTCTCTGTGTCCTATTCTCCAGCCAATTCTTTACCCAGGCTGTCATCTTGGGACCCACTCCCAGGCTGGCTAACTTGCATATTAATCTTTTGTGTGGGACTGTGTCAAATGCCTTGCTAAAGGTCTCGTAGGCCAGCCATCCACAGCCCCTCCTGATCTACTACTTTGGTCACCCAGTCAAAGAAATCTATCAGATTGGTCTGGCATGACCTTCCGCTGTGAATCCATGCTGCCTTGGGTCCTGTGCCCCTCTGGCCTCTAGATACTCGACAATTCTTTCCTTTAGAAGTGATTCCATCATTTCCTATCACTGAGTTAAACTAACAGGTCTATAGTTTCCTGCTCTGCCTTGCTCCCACTTTTGTGAAGGGAATCACATCTGCCCTCCTCCAGTCCTTGGGTACCACCCCATCCTCCCATGATTTGTTAAAAAGGGTAGTCAGTGGTGTCACTAGTTCTACCCTTAGTTCTTTAGAATTCTGGGATGAATCCCATCAGGCCCCATTGCTTTGTCCACCTTCAGTTTTAAGAGTTCTTTCAGAACCCTTTGTTCTGTAAATGGGCGGTATCAACTTCTGTATCCAGGGTGTTACTACTGTTTGTTTATGTACCTCCCCTCTTCCTTTGTAAATACTGAGCAAAAATATTTGTTTAGTATCTCTGCCTTTCACAGTCTCCTCTGCCCACCCTCCCTCCCTTTATTAAGCCTCACTATCCCTCCTTGGTCTTCCTTCTCTCCCTGATGTACCTATAAAGGTTTTATCCCCTTCTTAACTGAGTTGGCTATCTTTTCCTCGGTTTGGGCCTTTGCTGTTCTGACTGCCTTCCCAGCCTCCTTTTGCTTTAACTGATACAGTTCTCTGTCCTGCTCCTTCTGCGATTCCTTGTGCTTCCTGAATACTTTCTTTTTCTCTTGAACCTTCACTGCCACTTCCTTTGAGAACCATAGTGGTTTCTTACATCGTCTTGTTTTGTTTATTTGCTTCACACAAAGGCTCGTTACCTCTGTGATGGCAGTTTTTATTATTCCCCATTGTTCTTCCACCCTCCTTCCTGCCCATTTGCTAGTCGTTCCTTAGGCACTCACCCATTTGGCAAAGTCAGCCCTCCTAAAGTCCAGTACTTTTGTCTTTGTATGGCTTGACTCTATTGCTGTGTTTATTGTGAACCATACTGTTCGATGGTCGCTAGTTCCCAGATGGCTACCCACTTCTACATCTGTAATCCTCTCACCATCTCCATTTGAGAGAATCAAGTCTAATATTGCTCCCTCTCGAGTGGGCTCCAGTACTAGTTGTCTAAGGCATGCCCCTGTAGGGGCATCTAGAATAACTGCACTCTTGAAGTGGCAGCTGCAACTGCACTCCAGTTAACATCTGGCATATTCAGATCACCCATCAGCAATATCTCCCTTTTTCTGCCATTCTAAGTATACTTTCTATCATTTCCCTGTCCATTTCCTCCCCTGAGAAGGTCTGTATACTAACCCTGTATTGTGGTGCCATTGCCTGTCTCCAAATTTACCACAGTGCTTCTTCTCCTCCCTGTGTACCTTTTTGTTCTGTTGCTTTATTCCTTCCCTTATGTAAAGAACTACTCCTCCTCCTCTTTTACCCTCCCTGTCCCTCCTGTACACAGTGTATCCTGGTATGTTTATGTCCCAGTCATGGTTTTGTGTGTACCATGTTTCTGTGACTGCCACGATATCCAGATGTTCTTCCTCCATCAAGGCCACTAATTCAGGAAGCTTGTTACCCAGACTACGGGCATTAGTACTCATTGCTCTCCATTTTTTGATGGCTTTACCTTCCAGTGCAGCATCCCCCACTGACCGTTCTACCTCTGTCTTTTTCTCATTTAGTACCCTGTTTTGTAGGGAGAGGCTGGGATTTTCCTGCTGCTTGTCAGTGCCTCCCCCTTTGACTAGTTTAAAAGCTTGTCAATGAAGCATTTAAACCGATTGCTCAAAAGACTTGTTCCCTTCCTGGACAGATGCAGACCATCCTGCCAGTATAGGCTGGTGTCCCTCCAGGTGGAACCCCAGTCCCCAATGAAGCCAAACCCCTGTGCTCCACACCATTTTTTCAACCATTCATTAAACTGCATGGTGCCAATTACCCTCGCCTCCCCCATGCTTTTGACAGGCAGCACCTCTGAGAAGGAAACTGTGTGTGCTACTGTCTTAGGTCCCTCCCCAACTCTGCAATGTCCCTGCACTGCTCTAATCTCATGATGAGCCAAGTCATTTGTCCCTAGGTGGACAATTACGTCCAGCTCGGAATCCCTTGCAGCTGTTCTCGTGATCCTGAGGATGCTTCCTGTCCCTCAAGCCATGGCACCAGGCAGGCACCTCTTCATTTTCTCATCTCCCCCAGTTCTATACCCCTAATAATTGGAGTCCCCACAGGAGCTGCTTCCTTTCTCTTGGTGTCCTCTGCCTCCTTTCTGTGGGCCTCCCTTGTGACAATTATCATCAGTCTTCTGTGGGTAAGGTCTACAGGGGAGCTTATGCTCCAGAATGGTGTATGGATTGTGGAGTGGAACAATTGACTGGGTGTGCCTCTGTTCCACCCTCCTCACCCTCCCTGAGCCCACTGTGGTCCAACTGCTGTGCTTTCTTCGCAACCTCTGAGGTAGTGGTGTTGGCGCTAGTGCTCCCTGGATGGGGGAGGTTCCCTTTCTACTGTCCAGTGTGGCCTGGGGGAAGGTTTCCTTACTACTGTCCAGTGTGGCCTGAAGACGGGCAACTTCCTCCCTCAGGGCAGATAGTTGTCTGCAAATAGGGCAGCATCTCAGCCTCCAGAAAGACTCCCGGAGACCTGCCCCACAGCCATTACATTGCACTATTCCCCACATGTTTATCTAGTTTTTTTTTTATTGTATTTGTATGTGTGCGTGCGTGTGATTTGATTATATAGAAATATATATATATATATATTATACAACGTGTATGTTTATATTATCAGTGCAGTGTGCTAGAGAGGATATGACAGTGAAATGCACCTTGCACTCGAGGAAATGATGTCAGAACCTCAGGTATAAAGGAACTATTTCCAGGGATGGGTGGGGTGAGGGTGGGAAGGGTTGGGCCTAAACTGTGTCCTCACAAAACAATCGACTAAAAGCTCTCACCCACCGCTGCGATGAGTGCCTTCCTGTCAGCAAGATACCCTACACAACAATTTGACAGAGAAAGTACCCTGCTAATCAAACAGAGAAAAATCCAGACATCCAAGAGAGAGAGAGTTTAAGATCAAGAGCGGACAAGTGGGAAAAAAAGTGAAGGACCGTATCTCGGTCCTTTACTGTGCTAACCTTACAAGCATTAAAAAAATAAATTCCAGTCAGAGTCAATATGGCTGCAAAATAATGAATTTGCAGCATGGTCTTCTTATTACCCCACCTCATGAACCACATACGTGAATATGCTCAAATGTAAAAGCAGAAAGCTGCTGCTCCACTCCCACAGACCTGCGCCAGGTAAAAGTCCAAGTTAGTCTCACAAGCAAAAAATACTGGCACCAGGTTGCAGTACAAAATCACAATGGTTTATTTATAAATATATAATCAATACAAAACAGTACCTTGGTGGTAAAAAAGCAGGGCATGCTCCAAACCTGGTTTCACCTGTAAGGCTTTATCAAGTACTGCAGCCTGGTGCCAGTATTTTTTGCTTGTAAAAGTGTTTAAATCCCTGCAAAAATGTGATTGTGCAGCCCCAAAATGTACAAAACACATTTTTGTGGGGATTTGAAAAATGACAATTATCACGTTCATGAGGCTGTGTGAAAAAATAACTGTGTTGAAAATTTGGGGTCAAAATATTTAACATTTTTGAAGTTATGAGCGAGCATTGAAAAATGTCAATGTGCACTTATAACTTGGTCATTTTTACATATTTCAACCCCAAATTTTCAACATAGCCTTCTTATGACCCCACATCACGAGTAATGGTGGTGAACATTTTTAAATCCCACCCAAAAGATGATTTTGCCAAGTGACCACAAAATCACCTTTTGGGCCTGATTTGCATCATTCCACCACCACTGTTCATGAGGTGGGGTCCCAAAAATGCCATGTTGAAAAGTTGGGTTGAAAACATGCAAAAATGTCAAAGCTGTGCCTCAAAGTTCAAAACCCCATTGAAAAACATTGAACTGCATTTGCCTTAGCTTTTCATATTGCAGTCTCTGGTTCCAGCAGCAAGATATGTCTTTGATCAGAGAGCGGATCTTCTCTCTAAGACATGTTCCAGTGAGCGAGGGTGTGTGAGGGTGTTGGATGGTGACTGCTAAGTGGGAGGTTGAGGTGGCAGAGGTAAGATCAGTGAGGGACCATTTTCTTATTTACAAGTTAAAAGAAAAATAACATTGAGGGATGGCTTTCTTTATTACAGGTCACATTTAAGAAATCAATATGGCAGCGATGATCAAAGGGTGGGGAGGTGCTACTAGGCACCAGAGAAACGTTAGAGAAACACAGGGCCAGTGATCGGAGGGAGGGGGTGCCACTAGACACCAGGGGAACATTAGGGAAACACAGGGACAATGATCGGAGGGAGGGGGTACTACTAGGCACCAGGAAAACATTAGGGAAACACAGGGACAGTGATCAGAGGGAGGGGTGCTACTAGGCACCAGGGAAACACAGGGACAGTGATCAGAGGGAGGGGGTGCCACTAGACACCAGGAAAACATTAGTGAAATGTGGGGATGGCAATTGGATGCTGAAGTAGAAGGGCCAGGTGGCACTTTTACTCCCAGCCTGTAAGGAGCTCAAGCTGTGGCCTGCTCTGTGCAGGTGGAAAAGGAGACAGACTAGAGTAGTGTTGGGAGTTGGATGAGGCAAGAGCAAGTATGCCTCCCTCCACCAATCCAATCAGCTGCACCGCGGCTGTCTGTAAATGCCCTGAGGGCTTGTTTTGTGAGATGCAGCAGGTACTGCCAGTAATCAGGAGCCCCATTGCTGCTATCTGAAAGTGCCCCTAGGACTTGGTTAAAAGGTCAAGGAGAAAGCAGTATGTGTATCTGGAGGCCAAAACAAAGAGAGCCATATCTGCAAAAATGTTAGTCTCCCAATCAGGTGGGCAGCATGTGAGTCACTAGTTAAAGCCACATCGTGGCTCATTTTAAAACACTAGACTGGGCTGTATTTAAATAAAAGTGCTTGGGGGAGGCAGGAGAAGAGGCAGGGTGCTCCCCAAGGGAGCAGTAGGAAACCTGCACTGCGGCTGTTATGTTAGTGGCCTGAGGGACTTAACAGAAGGATTGGGGAGAGTAGGAGAACATAAGGGCCAGGAGGGCCCACTGTACAAGCTGTATAGTGGCAAATGCAAAAAGCCTCGAGAAGCTGTAGTAAACAAATAAGCATTCCTGGGGCAAAGGAAGTCCCTCCAGGGACATCAACTTAGAGGCAGGCCATGTGGAGCCTGCTAGTGAGGCTGCTGACATCAGAGATGTCCTGACATCAGCAGAGATGCAAGATCAACCAGATGTGTACAGTTTGCCGCCCCCCCCAAAAGGGTAAATAAGAGGATGAAATGGGAGAGGGACTACAGCCGGGAGGAGCTGGCTTGAGGTATTCCCACCTCTAAGGGGGGTGCAAACTCACTCCTGATTGCCTGCCAGGGGCCTTAGTGACTCAATGGATCAATTAGGCATTGTATAGGGGACGGTAAGAAGCTGAAGTAAGAGTGGTTCTGGGTCTTTCTCTCCTCCTCCTCCTCCTCCTCCTCATCAAGCTGACAGGAGTGCAGTGGTTGATCTCTGCCACAGGCAACTTTTTCTCACAGGACTGAAGAAACAAGTGTAGAAATTTAAAGTGCTGGGTTAGGTAATTAAGGGGCTACCACAACCAAACAGGTTAACTTTCACTGTAATACATGGGCCTTGATAGTCCAATTTAATGAGGAGTGAGGGAAGTCCATTTTAGTCAGATTAATCACTGAAAAGGAGTTTGTTGGTTTAATTAATTCAAAGTTATAAGGAGGGAATTCACCTTCTCATCGAAGGACCAGAAGAGAAACAGGGGTGCAGCATAGCTGGCAGACCAGAGGACCAGATGAGGACTGGAAGTGCAGCAGAGCCAACCAGAGGATCTGAAAGACAATGTCTTATCATCCCTGTCCATGGCAGGGCATCGGACATCAGAACTACCATTACTCCTATGGACAGTACACATTTGGATTCGAGGAAGAAGAGATTGTGATCTCAGGGACTTTTAACAGACTCTGGGACATTTTAGTTGTTTTGGGGGTGAAGTTTAAAATGCTTATCATTTGCAATAAATGTTAGAAGACATTCTTTCAGGAAAAGAGACGTGCAATTCAGCTTGTACTGATTTTTTTTTTTAAATAAAATTCTTCATTGGTCACAATATATAAGGTGCAAACATATATAGATGATCTGGTCTTACATACATATAAACAGAACAATCTTATTATTCCTAGCAGTAAGAAATATATTCCATGACATTACTTAGTGTTATTAAAGAGTTAATGGACAATAAATCAAAATAATGGATTATTTTCAGAGCATAGGGGTGAAAAACAGATATTAAAGTCATTCAAAGTCAACAGCACTCAGTTTTTCTAATTCTTTGTCATATAAGCTCCAGAATGCATCAACGTTTCAGAAAAATTCTGCATTGCATAAAACATAACTTAGAAAATGATAGAGCATTGCCTGATATTATAATAAAGCTGCTTTATCATGCTTTATCATTGAAAGTGATTTCCCACCTCTGTGGTAATTCCTATTGGCGTTATAATTTTTTTTTTGTTCATTCACATAAATACTTGACCAACTCTTGTAACTAACCTTCCTTGAAGCTAGCTGGATAGAAACATAGGAACAGAATTTGATGGCAGATAAGGACTGCTTGGCCCATCCAGTTTGCCCATTTCTCCCTACCTACACTATTACCACAGACCGTGCCTGATCTACAGCTCCTTCTCTTTCCTCTCCTTCCTGTCCACTATGATTCCCTTGTGCATATCCCATGCATTTTTCAACCCCACCACTGTTTCTGGCCCCACAACCTCCACTGCAGTGTTCCAGGAATCCACCACTATTTCTATGAAGTACTTTCTCACATCTGAATCTACCAACCCCCCCCCCCAGTTTCAAAGTATGTCCTCTTGTTCTTGAGCACCTTTTCTTCTGAAAATTACCTCCCTCCTTTACCTTATTTACCCCATGAGGTATTTAAAGATCTCTATCATACTCCATCTCTCCCTCCTCTGTTCCAGGGTGTACATGTTGAGGTCCTTTAGTCTCTCTTCATAGGGCTTTTGATGCAGACTCTGCACCATTTTAGTTGCCCTCCTCTGGACCACCTCCACTCTATGTCCTTCCGGAGATGCGGTCTCCAGAACTGGACACAATACTCTAGGTAGGGGTTTCATCAATGATCTATACAGAGGCAACACCACCTACCTCTGTCTGCTGATTATACCCCTCCATGTGCATCCCAGCATCCCACTAGCCCTCACAATTGCCTTGTCACATTACCTTGCTATCTTTAGGTCACCCAATATGATTACCTCCAGGTCTCATTCCTGCTTGGTGGTCATCAATACCACTCCACCAATTTTGTACTCTGTCCCAGGGTTTCTCTGCTCCAAGTGCATTGCTTAGCACTTTTTCACATTGAAACCCAGCTGCCATACCCTTGACCAATTCTCTAGTTTTCTCAGGTCTCTGCTCATCCACCCCCCGGAGTGTCCACCCTATTGCAGATTTTAGTGTCATCTGCAAAGAGGCAGACCTTCCCATCCAGCTCTTCTGCAGTGTCACTTATAAAGACATTAAAGAGGATGACATTAAAAAGGAACGGTCCAAGCACTGATCCCTGAGGCACCTTGCTGGTCACCCTCCCTTCCTCAGAGTGAACTCTGTTTACTACCACCCTCTGCGCCTATCCCCTAACCAATTTCTTATTCAGTTTACTACCTTTGGATCCACTCCTAAGCTACCCAGCTTGCTTACTAGTCTCCTATGTGGAACAGTGTTAAATGCCTTACTGAAATCTAGGTAGCCACATCCACCACTCAACCCAGTCAATGAAATCTATCAGATTCATTTGATATGACCTCCCCATGAACCCATACTGCCTCAGGTCTTGCAACCCACTAGATTATAGATACTACATAATCCTTTCTTTCAGCAATGATTCCATTAGATTTCCCAGCACCAATGTCAGGCTGACTGGCTTATAATTTCCAGCCTCCTCCCTGCTACCACTGTTGTGAAGTAGGACTACATCTGCCTTCCTCCAGTCTTCCATGACCACTCCTGTTTCAAGTAAGCTGTTAAATAGAACTGTCAGTGGTATAGCCAGTATTTCCCTAAGCTCCCTCAGTACCCTTGGATGCACCCCATCTGGCCCCATTGCTTTGTCCACCTTCAGATTAGTGAGTCCCTTCAGGACTCTCTCCTACAAAAAAGGAGTAGTGTCCATCTCCTTCCCTCCAAAACTTTGGTTACTTTTTTGTGGCTCCTCTCCTTCTCCTTCCTCTGTGAACACTGAACAAAAGTATTTGTTCAGATTGCCTGCCTTTTCCTGGTCACCCTCTGCATAGTCCCCCCCACTTCCCTTTTTAACATTACAATCCCACCCCTGGTCTTCCTTTTTCTTTCATGTGCATACCTAAAAAATGTTTGGTCCCCTTTCTTTACCTCCTGAGCTATTCACTCTTCAGTTTGTGCCTTTCTGCTAATTAATTCTTTCCCTGCTTCTCTGTTTCCTGATACACTTCCCTATCCTCCTTTCTCTGCATCTCCTTATTCCTTCTGAATGCTACCCTTTTAGCCTTTACCTTTTCAGACACCTCTTTTGAGAACCCTAGCATCTCTTTTTCTTCTTGCTTTTCCTCACTTGTTTGACACAGTCAGAGGATTGTTGCCTTTATTGTACTCTCATGTAGCTTCACCCACTGTTCCTCCACCCACTCAAGCAACCCCCCCCAAGCCAGGTCATCCTTGACACAATCACCCATCTTTATAAAATCTGCCCTACTGAAATCCAGGACCCTCACCCTTGTGTGGTTAAACTTCCTAGTTGAACCACACTGTACAGTGATCACTGGTCCCCAGGTGGCCTCCCACCTTAACATCTGCAATACAGTCCCTGTTAGTGAGTGGCAGGTCCAGTATTACCCCCATCACAAGTGGGTTAATTGATTAATTGCCTGAGGAATGCGCCCTGCAGAAAGTCTAGGATGTCCCTGCTTCTAGATGAAGCCACTGCTGGGAGGCTCCACTCTAAATCTAGCAGATTGAAATTCCCCATTAGCAGCAGCTCCCTCTTTTCTGCCATCTTGCCAGTGGTTTCCACCTGTACCTTATCTAAGTCCTCCCCCTGTGCTGTAGGTCTGTGGATCACTCCAGTGCAAATAGTAGCTGCATTCTCCATCTCCAGGGTGACCAACAGTGCCTCTGCCTCCCCCTGTATTCCCTGTATCTCCATCACTTTTATGCTTTCCCTTACATAAAGCACCATAACCCCTCCTTTCCTTCCCCCCGGTCCTTTCTGAACAGAGTATAACCTGGTAGGGCCACGTCCCAGTCATGGTCTCCAGTGCACCATGACTCAATAATGGCCACAATATCCAGTTTGGCCTCTGCCATGAGGGCCTCTAGATCAGGAATCTTATTTCCTAGACTTCTAGCATTCATGCAAATGGAGTTCCATATTTTGTTTCCACTATGCTTGTTGCCCTCCTTTTTGCCCTCCCTCCTTCCCCACTCTCTTTTTAATCCTCATGTTCCCTTCCCCCCTTTATCTCTATACCCTGCTTCCTTTATTAATTTGCACCCTAGGGAATTAGTCTCCCCTCATATATCATCACCTTGGGATACCATCACCTAGGTACAGTAGTAGCCACAGACATTGCCAGCTATTTCCTGAAATTTCTGTGATATTTCTAGAGAAATCTCCTGCTTTCTACATTTACACAGTAGCGGCAGCAGAGAGAAACTCTTTAGAAATGTTGTGAAATATCTGGAAATAGCTGGCAACGACTGTGGCTACTACTGTAGATGAAAGCAGGGTTTAGGCAGGCATTTTACTGACCCTGTGTCAAGCATATCCCTTGACTGCTCCGCATCAGGAATGCAGTCCCAAATTCACCTCCATAGAACTGCTGTGCCCCATGTGTGTCCTACGTGAAAAAGCTGTTTTCTTTGTTGCTGTAAACATAGACTTTGTAATATTTTTTTGGGTACAAAACTGAAATACAATTATGACAGAGTTAAGAGACTAATACTGGCCAAGGGGCATATCAATAAGTCATTAAGGCATGAAACATGGAAGGGGGAATTGGGGCAAATGACCTCCATAGTAGCACTGGTACTGCTGTAGGTACTGTAGCCAGGAACTTAAGAACAGGATATTGCCAGTAGACAGAGTGTCTATTGGAGTGTTTATTATGCTAGGTCACCTATAATCTGGTGCACCTGCACATTGTTACACCAGACTGTGCTTGAGTGTGATGCATGCTCTGTATAAAAGTGCTGTCTTGTGACATCTGGTGGCTGCTGCTACAACTATGGAGCACTAAAAATTCCAATGTGAGAGTGGAATGGAAAGATAAATGACAATGTAAGTCTGATGCCCAGCACCGTGACACAAAATTGTTATGTGTGGTGATGGCTACCTCTGCACAATAAGTGGCCTAGTGGGGATTTTATTTTTAAAATGTCATCCCCTAAAGGCCCAGCTCCGACCACTATCTGCACAGCTACTACCTAGCCTGGTTGCCACTCTGGACCACAGAGAGCTCCCTTATATGCCCCTTCAGGAACCTTCCCATGCTAAGACATTTTAAAGGGCCTGTCTTCTATCTAGTCACTCTGAATTCAGTGGCAAAGTGTTGCAGGCAGTGCAGTACTTGAGTGTGCCAGTGTCATCTGTTGGGACAGGGAATTTCCACTTTTCTTTCTGTCCCAAGATGCCTGGCTGTCCACACATTTGACTGGACTTTGAAAGACTTGCATCTTGATTGCACTGGAACTGTGTTAATTGCATCAAGACTCTTAGACCACAAAAAACGTGGATGCATTTACCACAAGATGCACATCAAAAATGGCACAGGTGTCAAAATTAATTATTGTGCTGTAAAGTGTAAATGCATCAGAAAGTTTGAAAATCATGTGGAAACATACTAACACATTTCAATTGATGCATCTGTGACACAAATATTGTGCTATGTCCAGACAGCACTTGGTGTTTAAAGCAACAGAACATGCGTGCCTCTAAGCCTTGATGTCTCCCCACCAACTGCCATCCTTGGCTGCGTTGTACCACCTGAGTACCCCCAGATAGTGATCATGCAGTGGGAATCATACAGGGGGATTTACATGGATGCTCATACCCCTTCTTGCCCCAGCCCTCCATCATCACAGTCTCATTCTCAAACCCAGGTCACTGGCAATATGGCCTGCTGTACAAAAATGATATTTTCAGGTGGAAAACTAGTATGTAATTGTAAAGCTTGATATTAAATCGTGATTACAATCCCTATCTCTCAGTGGTGGTCATGCCAAATTCATGAAGAACAGGCGAATGTTTTGAGCATTTAAACCCCCTCACAATGGGGCCTACGTTTAGTTCCCTGCATCCCTCCTGGAATCCTAGATGCCATGCTGGATTTCTTATGTGAATCAGGTCCACAAGAACACAAAACTTTGAAACATAGAATTTGACAGTAGATGAGGACTGCTTGGCCCACCACCCCGGTCTGCTCATTTTTCCCTACCTGGTGTCACCGCAGACCTAATTTAATTTTCCAACTCTCTCTCCCACCCCTTCCTTTCCACTAAGATTCCCTTATGCCTATCCCATGCATTTTTGAACCCCACCACTGTTTTCACCCCCACCACCTCCGCTGGAAGACTGTTCCAGGCATCCACTTTGCTTCCAGTGAGATGTACTTCCTCACATCCCTCTTCAATCTCCCACCCTCCAGTTTCATTGCATGACTCCTTGTTCTTGAGCATCTTTTTCCTGCAAAGTACTTCCCTCTTCTACCTTATTTACTCCCATGAAGTAGGGAGACTGAGTAGCACTCAGTGGCAGCATTTCACCTCCTCAGCTCCCTATGCTACACATTACTGCAGGGGCCTGCAGTGGATACTGGGACACACTGGTGAGATGTGGTAGATGGAGTTTCTGGCTGTTCCAATTACTCCTGCTAATTTACAGAACCTGCTCCATGGAGACATGTGCCATGAACTTTCCTGCAATTTTGGCTGTAGATCCCCAAATCATTGGGGAGCAGTCTGCCAATGGATCTCATATCTTAGGAAAAAAAATTCCCTCTGTCACTGGGCTGGAATCAGAGGTAAATGCTCCAGTGTCATGTTGTTAGCTGCAGTGTTCCCCAGTAGGGCTTCCAGCTCTGATAATTGATTGCAACACAGCTTTTGTTGGTACCAGCAGTGTGGGTGTTTATGGGGAAAGAGCTGAAGTACAGTAGAACTGCCTCAAAGTGGCTTTTGTTGATATAAACCATGCCAGAATTGGGGGGCAGCACTGCCACTGGCTGCCCCATTTTTTTCATCTACTACCTAATCACCACCTCATGCTCCATCAATGGAGTTAACTACCGGAAACTAGTTCCAGTTTCTAAGCTCCTTCACCACACAACTCCATCATGAAGTCAGTCTTGTAATTTGACAAACATTGAAGGGACACAAACGGGTGTTGTTTCCATGTCTGGTTCCTACTGACTATGATCACAATAACCCTAATGCTTCTATGCTATGCAGCCTTAAAAATGTGAGCCAGCCACTGAGTGCAATGAACAGTAAGTCATCATAAGTGGCAAATGCTGATTTTCATTTGAGTATTCTTCAGATATTCTGTAACTCATGACTGAAGAACATTTTATTTTTAACCAGGTATAGCACACTAAGCTGAAAGCTTTTTTTACAGGAGCAACCTGGGAGCACAAGGAAATTAAGTGACTTGTTTAGGGTCACACAGTATGCAAGTGGAAAGTGTGGGATTCAAACCCAAGTCTGGTCTGCAGAATATCACCAGATTTGCAACTCAGAGCCTTAGACCACTGCGCTATACTACCTCCTCAATAATTAAATGAGAATTAGCATTTGTTAAACAGCTCCTGCAGGAAACAGGTTTGCAGGTGAAAAAAATTCCCTTCAAGTTCTCTCTTGCTATTGAAACTAATTAAAACTGAAAGTACAGATTACGTCTTTCAAAGCAGTGTGGCCCAGTGGTTAGAGCACATAGTTCTGAAACAGGAGAGTCCAGGTGTATATTGTTTGGCAGCCAGAGATCCACTGTGAGATTTTGGGTGAGTTACTTGACCTCTCTATAAAGCTAACTACTAGTACTGTAGATGCAGGACCCCACTGAAAACAAGATGCTAGACCATACCTCAGATATCTTGAGTAAATAACTATAAATATAAATAATTACTGTACATTCAGAAGTCAGATAGCCTGCTCTGGAACTGACTATGGAATTAAACAGACTGTAAGACAAACGTGTATTAGGTCAAACTTTTACATTAGATTTATTTTTGCACATTGATGAGGGTAAAATGCATGCCTTACATGGTATCTACTTTTCATATCCCATTACAGGTATGGTAACAGAACTTTTCTCCTCCTGCCACCAGCTGGGGTTCGCTGTGCAACAGATGAAGCCTGAGCCAGAGGATGGTCTACTGTATACCTATTGTTATATGGGACTGACCCAGACTGCCATGTACTGGTCCATCTCCCCCCCCCCCCCGCCAAATGCAAGTGCCTGTGAGTGGCTTTTATTGATTCCAGTAGTGCCGGTGTTCACTGGGGGTGGGGGGTCTGTGGTTACAACAGATGCCTTTTGTTAATATCAGAAGTGCTAGTGTTGGTGGGGGGGGGGCAGTAAGTAGAAACAGAACTGCTGCTGGCCTTTGTTAATACCATCAGAGGCAGTGTTCACAAGGTAGAAGGGCTAACAATAGAACTGCCACCGAGTGTTTTTTTTGTTGGTAATAGCAGTACCAGTGTTGGAAGATGACTGCTGCTGGTACCACTGCTTTACTGGCCCGCTGCCTGATAACCCGCTTTATGTTTTATCATAGAAATGGGGCTGCTTTAATCCACAAATAAAAACTAGTTCCAGCTCCTAGATGCCTACTCCACAGAACACCATGATGACACCAGTCTTGTGATTTGGTGAACATCGGAGGAAAACAAATGGGCTACTTTTCAGTATCTGGTTCCTACTAGGGTACACACAATTCGTGATGGCAAGCAGCCTACTACCGCTATGCTAAGTAGCCTTAAAAATGACTTTTAAGTAGCTTAACAACATTCCTCATACTTTCAGCCCTCTAAGAGTTTGTAGTATATGGTTGAGGGGTGTTGTGTATGGATTTCCATATACACTGCAAAATGCTGTTGTACTGTGGTAATGATGTAGCTATCGTGGTACAATGACTTCTTGTTGCACCAAAGTAGCTTAGTCATGGACAAAAAGGAAGCACATGCCAGTTCCTTCTCTCCCTCACTGTGAATTTCCATTCATGAGGCCCCCAAAGTGAATAAGTACCAACTGTTTCCCTGTTAATGTAAAAAAAAAAAACTCACCCTACAGCCATGCTGCTCACTACCCTTCCAGTGCCAAGAGTTGTACCTTTTAATTTTTCAGAAGCTGTACACTATGTTGACATTCGTTTGTACAAGAGATGTGCATAGAGCAGCAGTCCTGCCACATTAAACTTTTCTATTCAAATGAGTGTTATTCAAATGGAAGTACTTAAAGAGAAACATTTATGCGCAGTGGCTGACATAGTTTGAAAACCCACAAATGCTCTTTCAAATGAGGTTTTGGGCGTACCTGTAACTATACGTAGTTAAGAGATATAGATGACAGAGTATGTTCAACACTAGTTTATTTAATTTTTATTAACCTGGTAAGTTCTACTGCACAAGTTCTGTAAGTTCATCACAATTAAATGTCTATTTGCAGGCATGACCTGGGAAGTTACAACAGCATATACATATAACAGAACAGACAATATCAAAGTGCATTCATTACAATTGACAAATTGACACAGGTAAAACAATTAATCAACTGCTTAAGTGGAGTTCAAATAAAGTGAATGAAGTACCATGCTAATGTGAGGCTAAGAAATGCAAATAGCAAAAAAAATCAATAGTGAGTAGAAACAGGATATGTATAATATAGATTATAGATCGCAGGACTGTCCCGACCAATTATAGCCCTCTCTTTATTCTTATTACCGTAAGAGTACCTCATGTGTTCTCGCTAACTCCTCTTATCGTCACCATTTTAAATAAAGAAAAAATGTTTACATTTTTATACAGTTAGAGATCTGTAATAATTTTATGGGGCTGTTAGGATGGCCTCTTCTAGGTCTTAGAGTTTCACCTCTTGTGTCCTTAGGACCACAGAACTGCTCATCTTTGGTTCACAGTCTTCTGTTCCTAAAAACATGCAAGGCAACATTCATATCCATTAGAGGCCCTCCTAATGGACCCATAAACTTATAAACTATAGCAAGGCTTAAAACAGTAAATAAACAACAGTTAAGATGAGCAGCTAGGTACAAGAGCAAATAGCTTTTTTGAGGAGGAAACTACGGTAGCCATTCCGAAAAGCCTGCACTGTCTGGCACTGAAGAAGCTCAACTGGAATGGAGTTCCACTGATGAAAAGCAAGACAAGTAAATGAGCTACCATCCAATTTTGTTTTTGTTTTAGGTATGGAGAACATGCCGTAATTGGAGGATCTTAAGGGACAGGCAAATCTAGCAAGCTGAAGGAGCAAAGCAAGTGATAATAGGGATTATTTATGAAGGGTGTTGAAAACAACACCAACCAGTGTGAGATCATGCATTACAGTCATTTTTATTAGGTTGATTGCGCGCATGTGCAAGAAACATGTTGCATCAGCTTTCTCCACAAGCAGGCTGTGGAGGCATGGCACTGTTGTGCCCAGTGCCCTCACAGTCTGCAAAGGCTTGTCCCCCATCCCCCAATGCCGTGGCACGCTGCTGCTGACACTAGTTCAGCCAGCATGCCACAACTTTCTAAAAAATCGGCCGCTGCAATCAGGGGCCACCTCATCATTGCAGCGTCAGCCATCCGCTGCAATGAGAGAGTGACCCGTCATTGCAGGGCGGGATGTGAAACCCCTGATATTGTTTGTGAACATGGCTGTAGCTTGCCGCCATGTTCACAAACAATATAACCCCCTCCCCCCCACCGTGTTTACTTGCTGATGAGGGCCCTAATCCCCATTGGCTGTGGTGCCCCGTGTTTCTGCTGTTGCCAATGGGGGAGCCCACTCCCCGTCGGCATTCTGTAACCCCCTCCGTTTTGTTCCTGCCAACGGGGTGCCCAATTCCCGTTGGCATAATGAGCCCCGCTCCCCGTTTTGTTCCTGCTGACGGGGGTGACCAATCCCCTGTCGGCTACTGCTGGCCCCAAAACTAAATCCTCTGGTGGCATGCTGGGTGCCCACCCCAGCATGCCAGATACCTCTGTGAAGGGAAAAACGGTCCCGCGACATCTTTTGGTTTTTTTTAAACCTGTAAAAAACAAAACTGTCCCTCGGCACTCACCCTGCTCCCAACCCGCAACCCGCACCCACCCACTGTGCACCCTTTCTCCCCACACCCCCCCTCACCCCATACTTACCTCCGGAGCTCGGCGCGATGATCTTCAGCGGACCGGGAACACATCTGCACTCTTCAAAGCTGACCGCAAACTGAGGAAATGCCGGTAAGCTGTATAATGTAATAAATAAGGTTTTTTCAACTTTAGTGCATATCTTGGGCATTTTTAGGAATGTTTTCAACAAATTTTCAACATCGGTTTTTTGGGACCCCTCCTCATGAATTCTTGAACTGTCATGGCGTTAAACTGCCCCAAAAGGTGGTTTCGCGGTCACTGTGCAGAATCACCCTTCAGGGCCAATTAATGAAACGACAGTGCCAGTGTTCATGAGGTGTGCTCTCAAAAAGCCTACGCTGCAAATTTGGTGGGAAAAATCAAAAAAATGACTGTTTTACGAGCAAGCGCTACGCAGTTGCTACACACGTTCATAACTTCACAAATTTACAATATTTTCATACCAGATTTTCAACATTGACATTTTCTTACATCTCCTTGTGAGCAGTATAGCTGTCATTGTTCACATCCTGGCTGAAATGTGTTTTCGCACTTCCTGTGCAGAATAGAGCGGTCGCTGTGGGAAATCACTGTTCAAGACAGATTAAGAAAATGACAATGATACTGTTCATGAGTAGAGGTCCTAAAATGCCTATGTTGAAAATTTGGTAATGATACTCCATAAAATGACTGTGTTACAAGCGTGCGTTGTGCAATTGTCACGCACGTTCGTAACTACGCGAATTTATAATATTTTTCACTACAGATTTTCAACATTGCCATTTTCCCAGACCTGCTTATGAACAGTACAGCTGTCATTTTTCCCATCATGGCCGAAATGTGTTTTCGCACTTCCAGCGCAGAATATAGTGGTTGCTGTGGGAAATCACTGTTCGGGACAGATTAAGAAAATGACAATGATACTGTTCATGAGGAGAGGTCCTAAAATGCCTATGTTGAAAATTTGGTGATGATAGCCCATCAATTGACTGTGTTACAAGTGTGCGTTGCGCACTTTCCACGCACCGTTGTAACTTTGCAGATTTTTAATATTGTCACACCAGATTTTCAACAGTGCCATTTTTTCATGCCTCCTTATAAGCAGTACAGCTGTCATTTTTCACATCCTGACCGAAATGTGTTTTCACAGTTCCGGCACAGAATAACATGGTCGCTGTGGGAAATCAGTGTTCAGGAGAGATTAAGAAAATGACAGTGGCACTGTTCATGAGCAGAGGTCCTAAAATCCCTATGTTGAAAATTTGGTGACAAAACTCCATGACATGACAATAATGTATGGTAGAACATTGTTATAGGTAGAAATCTACCCTTTTATAACAACGTTTCACCATCGCTGTGACGTCACGACGTTGTTAACCCATCGATGGTATGTCACATCGATGGGTTAACAACCAGGAACAGTATGGGCATGCGCGCAACTGGATCGGACGGCCTTGAAATGGCCGCGGCGGTGAGGGAAGAGCAGTGGTGAGTGAAAAAAAAAACTGCAGTAAGGAACTGCTTTCTTTTCTTAAAAACCTAAATAGTGCCATACACTATAAAATATAATGTATGGTACATCGATGATTAACCATTTTTTTAACCAATCTCGAGGTTGCCATGGCGACGTAAACCTCTCGATCTTCGCTCTCGAGGTTTACATGGTCACCCTGGCAACCTCTCGATGGTTAACAAACCAGTTAACCATCAATGACCATACATTATCCTCTATGTGTTACAAGCGTGCATTGAACTGTTTCCACACACCCTTGTAACTTCGCAAATTTGTAAAACTGTCACGCCACATTTTCAACAGTGGCATTTTTTCACAACTCCTTATGAACACTACAGCTGTCATTTTTCACATCCTGGCTAAAATATGTTTTTGCATTCCTGCTGCACAATAGCATGGTCACTCTTGGAAATCAGTGTTTGGGACAGATTAAGATCGACCGAGTGAGGGGGGGGGAGGGGGGAGTGACCAAGCTCAACTGAGCTCTGTCGGAACTGCTGCGGATTTGTTTGTGTTCGGACAAAGGCCCCAACACAAGAGCCCAGTACAAAAGGGCAGCCTGCAGCACTGGGAGAAACAGAACGAGAGAGCGAGTGAGGAAGGGGGAGTGAGCGAACTCATCAAAGCGCTGTCAGGACTGCTGTGGGATTTCTTTGTGGGCAGAAAAAGGCGTCAGTACAGGCAGGGGCCCAGTACAAAAGGCCAGTCTGCAGCGGTGGGAGAAGCAGTATGAGCAAATGAGACAAGGGGACTTAGTGAGCTCAACAGAGCTCTATCAGGACTGCTGGGATTTCTTTGTGGGCAGAAAAAGGCGCCAATGCAGGCAGGAGCTCCGTACAAAAGGGCAGCTTGCAGCGCCAGGACAAAAAGAATGAGCGATGAGAGAGGGAGACTGAGTGACCTCAATGGAGCTCTGTCAGGACAGCTGCAGATTTCTTTGTGGACAGACAAAGGTGCCAATGCAGCCAGGAGCCCCATACAAAAGTGCAGTCTGCGGCACTAAGAGAAACAGAATGAGCGAGTGACAGAGCGCTAGTGAGCGAGCTCAAAGGTGCTCTACTGTGACTGCTGCAGATTTCTTTGTGGGCAGAAAATGCAGCAACGCAGGCAGGAGCCCAGTACAAAAGGCCAGCTTGCAGCGCCGGCAGAAACAGAATGTAAGAGTGACAGAGGGGGAGTGAGCGAGCTCAGTGGAGCTTGTCGGGGCTGCTTCAGATTTCTTTCTGGCCAGAAAAAGCCGCCAATGCAAGCAGGAGCCCAGTACAAAAGGGCAGCCTGCAGCAGCAGAAGACACAGAATGAGCGAGTGAGGGGGGAGAGTTAGTGAGCTCAACGGGGCTCTGTTGGGACTGCTGCAGATTTGTTTGTGGGCAGAAAAAGGCAACAATGCATGCAGGGGCCCAGTATAAAAGGGCAGCCTGCAGTGGCAGGGAAACGAGAATGAGCGAGTGAGTAAGCGCAACAGAGCTGTATTGTAACTGCTGCAAATTTCTTTGTGTGCATAAGAAGGCAGCAATGCAGGCAGGAGCCCAGTAGAAAAGGGCAGCCTGCAGCTCCAGCAGAACAGAATGAGCGAGTGAGACATGGGGAGTTAGCGACCTCAATGGAGCTCTGTCAGGACAACTGTGGATTTCTTTGTAGGTAGAAAAAGCCATCAACACGGGCAGGAGCCCAGTACAAAAGGGCAGCCTGCAGCACCAGGAGAAACAGAATGTGCGAGTGAGACAGGGGGAGTGAGCCACCTCCATGGAGCTCTGTCGGACAGCTGCAGATTTCTTCCTCAGCAGAAAAAGGTGCCAATGCAGGCAGCAGCCCAGTACAAACAGACTGAGCCACTGGCACAGGGCAACTGAGCGAGCTCAACAGACCAACACAAGCAACATTCGGAATTGACAAATGCTTGTTAGAGCATTGTGATGTCATCAAGGAACAATCTGTGCTTGACTCAATGTAGATAGGCACAGCTTGTTCTTTGATGACATCACAATGTTCTAAAAATGTCTGCAATGTTGTCTTAATTTGAACAGACTCAGTCATCTGTATCTCTGGACTTCTTCCAGCTAAAGATGAACCCAATACCTCTTTGAAAGAGCATTTTATGGGCTTTTAAAGTACGTTGGACACTAGGTATGACAGTATCCCTTTAATGTGACAGAATCATCAGCCCGGTGCGCAACTCTTATACGACCATAAATAGCTACACTTTGAGGTGGAATGTAGATCCAGCGCCACAACCAAATGTTGGCTAAGTCACCACAGTTATAACTTTGTCTGTTTTAAATGTACCATATAATATACAAAATAAGGTGTGGGTGGCCATACATGACAAGGCTGTGTGTCAATCATAGGGGTTATTATGACATCCCATGAAATCTCAGCTTTGCTGTCAAGGTCACTGCAGTGGCAAAACCTCTTGATGAAAACACAGCCTTATTGTGTATGGTTACCAATGTGTCATTCATTATATGCTGCATTTCAGTTATGCTCTCCCAGAAAAAATATATTTTAAAACAGTTATTGATAGAAACCTGAACATACAAGTGACCTTTATTTTATTAACTGTTTAAACCGTAGTCCTGGTTATTTCTTTAAGTTATTGTCACAAATGTCTCTAAATACCATATGTCAGCATACGTAGTTTTTATGTACTGTAGTTCACCTTTTTATTTCATGTACTGTATTAAATCTCTGTGTCACTGGCATGGCTGAAAAATGAGGGCTTATGACCCAGCAGTGTCTGAGGTTTACAAAGTCAATACAGCTGTGCAGAGTGCAGAATTTCTCCAGAGGAATTCAAATGCAATCCAAATTCCACTTCTGAGAAGTGTGGCAGAATTTGGTAGTGAATTCTGTATAATTCCACCAAATGAAATGTAATTCTTATAAAGTAAACGGTGTGCTTTTAAAGTGAACTGCATTTTCATTTCTTAAAATTACAGAAACATATTCTGTGAAAAAACCTGTGGAAGCAGTAGAATTTTATGTTCTATGGCATTTTGCATTACTTGGTGAAATTTATTTTGGGGGGCTTTTTTCGCAGTACAAAAGGCCTATTCGGCGTAAGGCAGAAGTTTGCAGAATTTCTGGAATTCCATAGAATTCTAGCGGAAGCAAGTTTCTGCAGTTGCTTACACCACTACAAATTAATCGATAAAGCCATGTTGTAGTAACAAATAGGACATTTATCCACCAATCAATATACTGGTTGAATTAACCCAAATTTAATGAAAGGGGCTGTAGAAAAAGTTCAGAGAGTTTATTGGTGTCACATACAGAACTAAAGGGCCTTTCAGGGGAAGGAGAAATAAGTCTGTTTATGGGTTACAGATTATGCGTATTGTACAGCACTCACTCTGGCGAGACACTGATAAAAAAATGTGCAACAGCAAAGCATTCTTTCATTCCTTTCTGTAACTGGGGAACAAATGTTTTGCATTTTTCACTAGCGCATACAATGTTATCAGTCCTTGGAGAGTTTAGTAATGACTTAGGAATGTGAAAGGCCTTTCCTTCCAGGTCCTGAATGCATCATGTTCATAGACCACATCAGCTGTTTGCAGCATGAAGTTAAGTGTGAATCAGATTAAGCAGGATGTGTGGGACTAATAAACTGGCTGATACCACTGACTATTTTACAGATACCGCAGAGAGAGAGAGAGAGCTAGGACAGTTATCTTTATAGTTTCCTGTGTTGTTGCTCAAAAACACATGCACATACAAAAATATTTTGGTGTATTATCAGAATACCAGTTATTTATCTGTTAAGAGATGGCATATGTCAAGCTTTCAACAATAGTATGTTCTGTTAGAATGCTGGTAACTGCAAGCATGTTTGACATGATTTGGGCATGCTGTGCTTACAGTCTAAACTGTCATGGATCCTAAGGGCCTGATCCAGGTGGTGGAGGCTGTGCAGTAAATGTACACATCTTGAAATTCACAGCAGAGATTATATAGGCTGACATGTACTTAGGGTGATTTGGAGTGAGAAGGAGCTGTAGTCAAGGACTGTTCTACATTCCTTCAGAATGCCTCTTAACCCCACAATATAAGGGGGGTGGAATGTCCTGCAGAGACACAACATGGAAATATCATCTGGGGATAGCACAATAAAGACAAAACTAAAAAAGCCAGGCAATGTGCCCCAGCCAGGAAAACAGGAACCAGTGTGTTCTGCACTGATGGACAGACCCACAGAACTGAGGTAGGGTGGCTCTTAAGGCGGCTTCTATCTGCCTCTCTAACAAACACAGACAACCAACTTTATGGTGGAAGAGACAATGATAGTTGCCATGGAGGTCCACTGCTTTTGCTAAACTCAGTATGGGTCCTCCAGAGCACTGAAGGGTATGCTGGCCCACAAACAGGTGATGTGGTAATACCTTCAGACTGCCATTAATGCAGGAGGCATTATCAATCAATCAAAACTGATTGCAACTCACAGTAACAAGTTTAGTACAAAATACAAAACTACAGAATTTGGCAAGTTATAAGAACAATACATACGTAAGTCCAGGCAAGCATTGTAAAGTTCATACATTGCAGGAGTAGGCCTGCAGTACTGCTGACACCCTTAGTGCAATCAAACACAAACAGTGTGACCTCAATGGTATTAGAAAAATAAAAACTGTCTCACAGCACCGAGGCATAGCTGGCTTCTCGTGTGTGTGTGTGGGGGGTACTAATGAAGAGCCGGAGGTGGAAAACATGGTATCAGAAATATTCAGACACAATTTCATTGATGGGGAAGATGACTGGCTGAACATACTATATGTTGGTATCATACTGTACCGTATGATAATGTACAGTGTGCAAAAGCTGGCCACATATTTATGACTTACCTCCTCCCACAGATGTCAAACCCCTGTGAAGGACCTTCATGAAGACTGGGATGACAGCCACCCCCTTTATCCCATCGCACCTCTCCTGCTCACACTGCTATCAATCCCTTATATCTGCCCCACCCCAACCTAAATCCCTGTACCATCTCTGCCTCAACCATTTCCCTTGGTAAGCTATTCAATTTGTCCACCACCCTCTCTGTAAGGAAGCAGTTCCCCACATCTCTCTTAAACTTACCCCCAGCCTGTTGGTAGCCATACACCCTAATGTTGGTCCCTTCATTATGCCTGGACAATTGTTGACAATCTACCCTGTTAATGCCATTGAGGTACTTAAAGGTTTATATCATATCTCCACCTCTCCCTTCTAGCCTCAGCTCACTCAACCTTTCCTTGTAAGGCCTCCCTGAAACATAGAAAAGGACTGCTTGGCCCACCCAGTCTGCCCAGATGGTCCATGCCTAGTCTGTCTCTGAAGATCCTAACTGGTCTCTGGCTACTCTCCCTCCTCCATGCCTATTTACTAATATTCCCCATGTCTGTCTAATGCATGCTTGAAGCCCGCTACTGTTTTTCCCTCCACCACTTCTTTTGGTAATCTGGTCCTGGTGTTCACCACTCTTTCAGTGAAGCAGCACTTCCTGACATCCCTCTTAAACTTCCCCCCCTCCAGTTTCCTTGCATACCCTGTGGTCATGGTGCGCTTCCTTATTTAAATGAGACTCCTGTCCTGCACCATGTTTGCCACTGTGAGGTATTTGTAGGTGTCTATCATGTCCCCTCTTGCTCTCTTCTCTTCCAGGGTGTACATGCTGAGATCCCTCAGTCTCTCTTCATAGGACTTTTGATGCAACTCCTGTAGGATTTTATTTGCCCTCCTCTGGCATACCTCCATCTTATCTATTTCCTTTCTGAGGTGCGGCCTCCAGAACTGGACACAGTACTCCAGGTGGGTTACAAAAGTAAGCGATACAATGGCAATAACACCTCCCCTCTCCTACTGGAGATACCTCTCCCTATGCATCCCAGCATCCCACGGGTAATACCCACTGCTTTGTCACACTGCCCTGCCACTTTGAGGTCATGAGATATGATAACCCCAAGGTCACTTTCCTGCCTAGTGACTCAGTAACTCCCCCTATCCTATATGAACATACGTATGAACATACAAAATTGCCTGCAGATACAGGCCATTAGGTCTATCTAGTCTGCTCGAGTATGCAACACTTCAGTTCATTAGACTGCAGCTGCCCACCCATATGCCCTCCCCATCTCCCGCCCTCTCCCAGTTTGTACCCTCCCCTTGAATCTGTCCCACCCCTCTTGAAGCCCCCAACACTCTGCAGTGATACGACTTTCTCTGGCAGAGTGTTCCACCCTGCCACCACCTTTTCTGTGAAATAGTGCCTCCTCAGTTCCCTCTTGGACCTGCCCCCTTCCAACTTCATAGAGTGTCCCCTGGTTTCCCTTCCACCTTTCAGACTGAACATACACCTGGTGTCTACTCTGTTCAAACCCTTCAGGTACTTGAAGGTCTTAATCATAACCCCTCTCTCCCTTCTTTCCTCCGGGGTATACATATTGAGCTCTGTCAGTCTCTCCTCATAGGGTCGTCCCCCAACCTCAGAATCATTTTTGTTGCCCTGCGCTGTACCCCCTCCAGTAGTTTGATCTCCCTTTTCAAGTAGTGGTGCCAGAACTGCATGTAGTACACTAGGTATGGTCTCACCAGAGACCTGTAGAGGGGCAAGATGACCTCCCCACTCCTAGAAGTAATCCCCCTTGCTTTGCACCGTAGCATCCTGTTTGCCTTTGCTGCTGCTTTCCTGCACTGAGCAGAGTGGTTCTTCTCCATGGTTACCAACACTCCCAGATCCTTCTCCTCCTTGGATTTTGTTAATAGTACACCCTCCAGCCAGTAATTGTGTCCTGGGTTCTTGCCTCCTAAATGCATCACTTTGCACTTCTTGGCATTGAAACCAAGCTGCCAAGTATGAGACCATTTCTCCAGTTTTGCCAAATCCTCCTAAAGTACTTTGGCTCCCTCTCCCCCACCTACCTAGGCACAAATCTTTGTGTCATCTGCAAAGAGACTGATCTTGCTCTTAATCTCTACTGCAATGTTGACTGTGAAAATGTTAAAAAGAACCAGCCCCAGCACCGAGCCCTGTGGTATACCACTTGTTACTGCCCTGGGTTCAGATGCCTCCCACCCCATTACTACCTTCTGCTGTCTCTCTGCAGCCAGTTCTCGACCCATCTGACCATTTTCCTCTCTGCTCCCAGACTCTTCAACTTGCAGGTCAGCCTACTGCATGGCACCCAGTCAAAGGCCTTGCTGAAATCCAGGTAGAGGACATCCACCGCATGTCCCCTGTCTAGTACCCTCGTAACCCAGTTGTAAAACTCAACCAAGTTCATCTGGCAGGATCTGCCTGAGACAAACCTGTGCTGCCTTCCATCCTGAATATTGTTATCCTCAAGAAATTACACCAGTCTTTCCCTAAGAATTGTCTCCATCAGTTTTCCTACAGTTGCAGTAAGGCTCACTGGTCTGTAGTTCCCTGGTTCGTCCTTGGGCCCACTCTTACGGAGAGGTACCGCATGTGCTTCCCTCCAGTCCCTGGGCATGCACCCCAAGTTCAGAGAGGTATTGAACAGGTTCACCAATGGTCCTGTCAGGACCTCTGCCAACTCTTTCAGCACCCTGGAGTGGACTCCATCTGGGCCAGGTGCCTTGTCCACCTTCAGGGACTGAAGGTCCTCCCTCTCCCTTTTCACTGTGATTTCCCCATCCATGGTTGCTTCTCCCCCACCCTCTTCCACCTCACCCATCCCTCTCCTTGGTAAAGACTGAACAGAAATATTCATTAAGTACTTCTGCCTGCTCAATCCCCTTTTCTACTCACCCACTTCCCCTCCTGATCCTAACAATTTGATCCTTGCTCTGCCTCTTCTCTTTGATATATCTGAAGAAATCCTTTTCTCCTTCTTTGATCCCCTGTGCTAACCTTCGTTCCCTAGCCATCTTTGCTGCCCTTACCACTCTGCTCACTTCTTTGGATTTCTTCACATATTCTTCTCTGTCTTCTGCCCTGTTGGATCTCTTGTAGGTCCAAAATGCATTCCTGTTTTCCCTCACCTTCTCCACTACCTCTCTTCTCATCCAACTTGGTTTCTTGGTCCTGGCTTTCTTGTTCTGGTGCTTGACACAAGTTTTAGTGGTTGCGCCAGTCCTGTCTTGATGACTGCCCATTTTTGTTCCCTGTCCATTTCTGGGCGGATGCTTGCCATATAACTTTCCAGTATGTGTACGATGCTGCTAAAGTCTGCCTTTTGAAGTACAGGACCCTAGTTTTTGTAGTGGCTACTTCCCTACCCAGATTCCTTGAGAACCACACTGTGCAGTGGTCACTGCTTGTCAGAGGTTTCTCCACCCTTACATTCCTGACATGTTCCCCATCTTCCAGTACCAGGTCTAGTATATTCTCCTCCCTCCTTGGCTCCATTACCCTCTGGGTAAGGAAGCCATCCTGGAATGCTTCCAGGAGGAGCTGCTCCCTGGCACAAGTGGTTGCTAGGATGTTCCAATCTACACCTGGTAGATTAAAGTCCTCCACCACCACCACTGTACTCCCTTTGCCACTATGCCTCCTTATCTGCTCCCCCAGTCCCCTGTCAATGTCCTCCTTCTGGGCTGGAGGTCAATAAACAACTCCCAGAGAGATCTTGGTCCCTTACTGGCTGTGTAATTGTAGCCAGATTACTTCTGACCTGCCCTCCTCCCCCTTCCTCCCTATTATATCTGATCCCTTCCCTTATGTAAATGGCAACCCTCCCAGCCTTCCCTTTATCTCTATCCCTCCAGAATAGTTTGTACTCTGGAATGGTTAGGTCCCAGTCATGGTGCCTGATAGCCCATGTCTCAATAATGGCAGCTATATCCACCTCCCCTTCTGCCATCAATGCCTGCAACTCAGCCAACTTGTTCCCCAGGCTCCTAGCATTTAGTGAAACCATTCTCCATGCTGCTCCTATCCTTCCTACTTCCTTACCCTTCACTCCAACCCCTATTTCACCTAAGGTCGTATATATCCCTGTGGTGGGGGGAGGTCCATGGGGCCCCTCTCCAGGTGATTCCCAGCTGCAATGCCTCCCCCCCACCTAGTTTAAATGATACCTCTCATTGATGAAATCCCCCAGCTTCCACTTTAACACCTGTGACCCTGCCCTGCTGAGGTGTAATCTGTCCCCTGCATAAAGATCTGTGTATCCCATGAGCTACTCCAGTCCCCCCACCAATCCATACCCCTTGGTTCCACACCATTCCCTCAGCCACTTGTTGAAGTCACAGATTCTTCTCTTCCTGTCTGTACTAGCCATTGGCCCTGGCAGAACTTCTGAGAAGGCTACCATTGTTCCCTCTTTGCTGCATAGTTTTCCCAGTTCTCTGAAGCTGTCTTGTACCACCTCTATCCTTCTCCATTCCAGATAATTTGTTGCCAGGTGCACCACAATATGCGGCTTCCCCCCACCTTCTCCACATATCTGCCCATATGCTGCCCCACTCTACTTGCTGTCATGCCTGGCATGCATTCTACCCAGATGTTACTTTTTCTGACACCCTTTCCCCCCATCTTATACCCTTAAGTATAGAGTCCCCTAGAATTATGACTCTCTGACATTTATCCTGCTCACTTTCTTGTTGCCCTCCACTCCCCCTGTCCCCCACCTTGTGAGTCCCTCTCATCCCCCCGTCTCACCTCCCCTTTGCCTCTCTAACCTTTGCCATGTCCTCTCCCCCTTGCAAATATGACCTGGCTGCTGACCTCCACCTCTGAACTATTTTACATCTGTGGAACCTCCCCTTTGCACTCAGCTGTTGCTCCATCCACCACACCACCACCTCTTCTGCTATTACTTCCCCATGTCACCCCTGAAATGTGGCCATCCCCCATTCAGACTCCCCTCCTTTCCCTATCCTTAGCCATCACTGGACTGCCTGCCACTTCCTCCGTCCTCCTGTCTCCTTGCTCCTTCCTTCCCTCTGGAGAGACTGCATCACCATCACCTCACTGCACCCCCCCCACCACTGTGTCTTCTTGGTATACTGCCTCCCTGCTGTGTACCTTTTCCCCTGTAGCATCCTCTCCCTACTCCTTCACTGTAGCTTCCTTCCTCTCTGCTACCTGGTTTTCAGAACTAGCCAACACTGAGAATCTGTTTTGCAGTACTAATCTCCTTTCCTTGAATGAGTCCAGTCCCACTTCCCACAGGCTGATATCTTTGCTCCGACCCAGTCTTAGTCATGCCCCTGTGCCTGACCCTCCTCGAGCCATCACTTCCTTCTCTTGGCTGCACCCACTTGTGTGGCTCTCCTGCTGTCCCACCTAGTTCCCCCTTATTTTTGCCTGTTATGAGCTCTTTTGGATGCCTCATTAGCTTCCCCTCCTGGCTGTGTTCCCCTCTATTCTGTCTCCACCATGCCTCCAGTTCCCTCCTCAACCACCTTATTGACTGCCTGAGCTGGCCCACCTGCCAACACACCCTACAACCCCTTGCCCTCCAAGCCACTCCCGGGAATATGGCTGCTCCACATCCTTGGCAATGTATAACCCTTCCCATCTCCCACCCTATTTGACTGCCCTTGCACATCCTTTCCTCCATTAACCTGGTCCTACCCCACTCCATGGAACCCTTCCCCCACCTTGGACTCCCCATGTCTGTACAGGAAATATGCAGCCCTCCCAGTTATGCTCTTCCCTGTCTACCAGTGTGGCCCACCGCCTGCTGTCCTCCCTGCTGACACCCTGCAGATGCTACTCAAGATGCTACACTCCTGCTTCTTGACACTCAAGCTTCAGGGTAGCCTGGTCCCCTTTGAAATATAATTGGATCCCAGCCCCGCTATTGGCTAGTCCAAGTCATGTGACCACCCCTCACCTCCTGTATATTTCCCAACATCTCCCTCCCTCAGTTAAATGCCCTCCCCATACCTCTCAACTGTCCCTGATTTTGCCTCAGAATTTTCCTCTGTCCCTCATAAAATCTGTGTTTTTATGACTGAGCAGTGGAGATTGTAAGCATAAAATAATGTCAAACATTAAAGTTACAGACCTGTTGTTCTTCAGAAAATGCATCTTAAACTAATCCCCTTATTCTATAAGCTTTCTGGGTGAATATTGCCAATTTTTAAGATTTTTCCCTGATTTGGGGTCTTTGTCCCTGATTTTTTTAAGCCCTGTCCCTGATTTATGAGGCAAGAGGTAGAGAGATATGCCCCCCCCAGCCAAAACAAAATAATTTGTTTTGAAGTTGCACTGTTTAAATCACGCAACACACATTGCCATCTCATTAAATGCTACCTCAATCCTATAAGAAAACAAACAGCACAGAGAAAGTACTTATCTTCTAGCTCCAGCTGCCTGCCTCCCTCTGCTGAGTTTCAAATCCAACTGAAAGCAAACAAGTTAAATTGCTCTTGAACAATCACTTGATCCCAGCCCCGCTATTGACTGGTCCAAGTCACGTGACCACCCCTCCCTCTCCTGTGTATTTCCCAACCTCTCCCTCCCTCAGTTAAATGCCCCCCCTTGTTTCAGCCAAGACAAAATCATTTGTTTTGCAGTTACACTGTTTAAATCACACAGCACACGTTGCCATCTCATTAAATGCTACCTCAATCCTCAAAGAGAACAAACAGCACAGAGAAAGTATCCTATACTCAGCTCCTGGGCTCCTATGCCCTAGATGTATGATTTTATAGTTTTTGGCATTGAACCCCAACTGCCATGCTCTTGATCACTATTTGAGGTTCCCAAGCTTCTTACATGTGCTCTCCACCCCCACCTGAGTATCCACCCTATTGCATATTTTAGTGTCATCTTCAAAAATACCTCCCCTTCTGTTTCTTCCAGAATGTCACTTACAAAAACAGTGAAGAGGACTGGTCCCAGTACCGGGCCCTGTGGCACCTCGCTGGTCACTCTTCCCTCATTAGAGTGAGTGCCATTAACCACCACCCTCTGTCCCCTATCCATTAATCAGTTACTTACCCAGTTCCCCACTTTGTGTTCCACCCTTATGCTCCTCAATTTTGTATCAGTCTCTTGTGTGGCACAGCATCAAAGGCCTTGCTAAATTCCAGATAAGCCATGTACACTGCCCTCCCCTGATCTATTACAATGATCCTCCAGTTGAAGAAATTAATCAGATTTGTGTGGCATGACAACCCCCCCCCCAGGTGTGACTCCAGTGACTCCATGCTACCTTTGGTCTTGTAGCCATTGGATTCAAGATATTCTACCAACCTCTTCTTTAACAGGGTTTTCATTAATTTCCCCACAACTTATGTGAGGCTAAGCAACCTATAGCTGCTAGCCTCTTCCCTGTTGCTGCTTTTATGGAGAGTAACCATGTCTGCTCTCATCCAGTTCTCCAAAATCACACCTGTTGCCAGTGAGTTTTTGAATAAGTCTGTCAGTGGGGCAGCTAGCACCTCCCTGAGTTACTTTAGTACCCTTTGGTGTATCTCATCCAGTCCATAGCCTTGTCCATTTTCAAAGTGGCAAGTTGCTTCAGGACTCTTTCCTCTGAAATGGACTTGTGTCCTCCGGCCCCCCTTTTCTCCTGCTGCTCTCAGTTGGTCCGTTCCCCCTCCCCTCCGCTGTGAAGACTGAGCAGAAGTACCTGTTTAGGATGTCTGCTTTTTCTTGAGCTTCTTTTGCAGTCTACCCCTGCCATTCTCCTTATCCTCACTATCCCTCCCCCTGCTTTCCTCTTCTCACTTATGTACCTAAAAAAGTCTTATCCCCTCAAGCTATTCCTTTGGCTGCATACTGTGTAACATTATGGTGGCTCTCCGTACTGTTTCCAGTGGATCTCTGTCTTTCTTAAAGAGCTAGTGTACTGCTTGAAATTAACAGTAATTTTCAGATGCAGTCAGCTATCACTTCCAGTATCTGAAGTATTTTTTTATTTTCTGTTTGCTAATTAGAACATTTTCCACCTGGCAGTACTGGGGTGATGTGTGGAGCAGCACTCTGTCTGGAGGAAAAAAAAGTCAGTTCTGTTCCTCCCACTACATCATCAAAACTGAGGCCAAACACCTTGAGGTACCACAATCCTTGCAGCCTGAGTAGTGACTTTCACAAGCTACCAATCAAAATGCTGGAAATTGTGACATCACTAGTAACCAGGGAGAGACAGTCCCTGCTGCTTCATGTGAAAGTGAAACCTGGCAGTAAGAAATGGTTCTCATTGGTTACTAGTGATGTCGTAGTCATTGTGGTTTCAGTGTTGATGTAGTGGGAGGAACATAATTTACTTTTTTTCCCCTCCAGACAGAGTGCTGCTCCACACATCACCCCAGTACTGTCAGATGGAAAATCTTCAAATTAGCAAACAGTAAAGTATAAATACTTGAGATATAAGAAGTGATGGCTGACTACATCTGAAAGTTACAATTAACTACAGGCAGTTTCCAAGCAGTACACTAGCTCTTTAATTGGAAGGCTCCAAAACAAATCACGGTACTCTAGATGTGGCTTTACCAGAGATCTGTAGAGGAATACATCACTTCCTGCTTCTCCCTGCCAATATAGCCCAGCATCCTTTTGGTCCAAACATATTACTTATCATACTACACTGATATCTTGAGGTTAATGCTAATGATTACTCCTAGGTTCTTTTTCTCTGTGTTTTGCCTACTCTAGCAGCTCCTATCCAATATTCCATTTTGGGTTCTCTTTTCCAATATGTATAATCTTACCTTTTTTGTATTGACTTTGAGCTGTCAGACCTTGAACCATTTTCCAGCCTCTGCAGGTCATTTCTCATTGCCCTAATCCCCTCCTGTATGTCTTCCCTACCACATAATTTTATCTTTTCCTGTATGCCCTCTCCTATGTCACAGATGAATCTATCGAAGAAACAGGTCCAAGAACTACCTCCTGTGGCACAGCACTCATCACCTTCCTGACCTATGAGTATGACCCATTTACCACTACTCTGTTTGTCCTTCCCTTAGCCACTTGCTTATTTAAGTTAATTTAATTAGTTTTTCAGAAAATAAAAAAAAATTGCATCATTTTATTGATTATATCATTTGTGTGTGGGAGGGAACTGAATCTGATTTAGAACAATTCATGACATGGGCAAATAATAATTAATTGAATTTGAGGCTTACCCATCAGGCTAGCAGAGAAACAATTAATTTTCTGGATTTGACATTTTTTGTGGATAATGGGAATACAATTCACAGCATGACCCATAGAAAACATACAGCCACCAATAGCTACCTGCAGGCTGACAGCTCCCATCTGAAACACCTAATAAAATAAATTCCATATGGCCAATTTTTATGTATTAGACGCAATTGCTCTAGAAATGAAGAATTTGACAAGCAATCAGAGGAAATGTACAACAGATTTGTACAGAGGGGTTATGACAGGGTGGCATTATATGCTGCACTCGAGAAGGTCAAAGGTTTGAATAGGGACTCACTGTTAGAAACCAAGAACATAAAACAAGAAGAAAAAAATGAACAAATACCTGTTTGTTTTATTACAAAATATAATAGGGCAGCTGGAGGCACTGGCAGCATTATCAGAAAATATTGGCCAATTTTATTGAATGACTGTAACTTGGCAAAAGAGTTAACAGAAAATCCAAGAATTATATTCTCAAGAGCAGACAATCTCAGAGACAGGCTGGTACATATCAGAAGCACGGTGTGAGAGTAACACTGCCACAGCGACACAAGTACAGTGCCAGCTGGAATCCCGATCACAACAACAGCACACCACCACAGCAGTCGACATGCCCCCACAGCGTTGCTCAATATAGCATCCGTAACTGCAGGGACTACCTGATGGAGCTGGCATTGAACAGCAGCCTTCAGGTGTGAGTCCCAGGGTGCGTGTGGGGGGGGGGAGGAGACTGTACGTGGCACTTTGCCTGTGCCACCCCCTGTGGCCACTGTCCTCTGTGCACCGGTACCTTGCCCAGCAGTAATGTCTTGTGGGGACTGGGTGTGCTAGGTGGTCAGTGTAATCTCGCATTGGTCCTACAGCCACTGTTGCCATGCATGGTGCCATACCAGGAGCTGGCTGTGTTGGGGGCATCCCCTGTGTGTGTGTTTGTCTCTGTCCTTGTCGCTGATCCTAGTGCAGCTCCGCTGTGCCTACTGGTGACTCCCACCCACCTCCTGGCATGTCGAGCTGCTGGCCATCAGGATGTCAATGGCAGGGGGGCTCATCGTCATGTCCATCTCTGTGGTGTCTGACAGTGGTGTTGCTGCTGCAGCTTTCAGTGGCTGTTCATGACTCTGTCCATCGGGGTGTCTGTCATGGCAGCTGTGGCGGTGTGCAGGCCATCGGTATCCTGTGTGTTGGGGTCATTTGTGGCTGTTCCCAGTTGTCGCTGTGGGGGATGTCGAGCAGTTCAATGCCAATCTCCTGTAGTGCTTCCTACATATCCACTTTGTGGAACACAGACCAGAGCCTGTGTACAGACAATGGTTACCCCCACCCCTCATTGGAATGTATAAATGTGAGAAATGCAATGTTTGCAAATTCTGTCATCGGAGCAAAAAGTTTCAGTTAGATGGTTATGAGAAAACAATTGAAATCCGAAGCTTCATGAATTGCAGCAGCTCTTATGTTGTTTATGTGATTTGGTGCCCTTGCAACTTGGCATACTGTATATAGGTCACACCATTAAGCCAATTAGGCAGAGAATTCAGGAACATATGCGCAACATATGAGCTGGTTTGTTCAACAAACCACTTGGTAGACATTGTGCTGAGAGACATTATTTAGAACCAGATGGGACAAAATTTATGATATTAAAATTTGTACCAAGAACCCTGAGTTGGAGAGACAGATTGAACAAACGCCTGCAAAAAGAAAGCTATTGGATTTTAATATTGGTAGCTTGATACCAAAGGGATTGAATACGGAACTAGATTTAAAACCATTTCTAAAGAAAACTTGAATTTCTATGATGTCATTGATTTAATGTAGTTTTATATTTCATTACTCTCTTTAAAAATGTAATGTTCCTCACCTATTTTCTACCCTTTTTTTCTTTCTTCTGCAGAAACCTAACAATATGGGTGTTGGTGACTATGGAGACTGTAGATCCCTGATCCAGTGCCTTGGAAGAAAGTATGGGTGATCACATAACCTGAGGACCTGACTAATTCTGCATCTTTACCTCTGTAACAAAGCTCTACCTACCTCAACAGCATCTGTTTAGTTTGAAATATATGGAAATGTTTAGAAAATGAAAAACTTAAAACTAAAGAAGAAATAAGTAGAAAAGAGTTGATACAACAATTGGTTTAGCCATGAAAATAATAAAAATAATTTTGTTTCATTTATTTATTTTATAGCTAGTTAAAACTTTTCAAGAGGCAGTTTAATGCTAAGAAAAAGTAAATCAAAGAGCATTTAATCTGTTTCTTTGTTTTTGTAAAATTGTATCTGTTATGCTGCTATTCATTGTTTGAATCCCACTAGCAGCCACTTACAATGAATTCATGATGTTAAATGCTTTAGAACACTAGATGGCTGCATTCCAATGTAGGAATTTTTATTTAAGGGATTAATGTGCCACAGTAAAATTGACCCCTAGAGGAAGACTTTTGTCAAAGAGCTGGGGTTTTGGTGTTGTGGTGTTCAGCGCCAGCATCTTGAAAATACCTGCAATAAAAGAGGAGAAATTTTTGAAATCACAACTGACTCCTTTATTTTTTTTTGCAGAAGATTGGTGAGTGCTTTGGCTTGCTTGCTTGCCTATTGGACTTGTTTAGGGGTTAGCAGCCCTCTGCAGAGTACCGGGCTCCACATTGCCATTGAGCACACCTGTTACTTGCTTGTTTTGAAATGTAGCCCAGCATCCTGTTGGTCCTAACATATTACTTATCGCACTACAGTGATATCTTGAGGTTAACCCTAATGATTACTCCTAGGCTCTTTTTCTCTGTGTTTTGCCTACTCTAGCAGCTCCTATCCAATATTCCATTTTGGGTTCTCTTTTCCAATATGTATAACCTTATAGTTTTTGCATTGACTTTGAGCTGCCAGACCTTGAACCATTTTCTAGTCTTTGCATGACCTTTCTCTTTGCCCTAATCCCCTCCTGTCTGTCTTCCCTACCACATCATTTTATCTTTTCCTGTATGCCCTCTCCTATGTCACAGATGAATTTAATGAAGAAAGAGGTCCCAGAACTGCCTCCTGTGGCACATCACTCATCACCTTCCTGACCTACGAGTATGACCCATTTACCACTGCTCTCTGTGTCCTCCCCTTAGCCAATTGCATATTTAATTACATTTAATTAGCTCTTCTCCATTCATGGATCCCTCAACTTCCTCTCAAGTCTCCTGAATGGCATTAAGTCAAATGCCTTACTGACGTCCAAATATATGTAAGCACCCCTTCAGGAGCTTACTAGTTAACTTCCGGTAGCTAGGTGTAGTTAGGTAAAGAAAGCTATGTTGCCTGTAGCTCTGGAATGTGGGCCTGCCTGCAGCCAGCAGGGGGACCCCTCCCATAAGGGGTATAAATAGAGGACTTTGGCACCAAAAAGGGGAAGTTAAAAAGAGCCAGGAGAGAGTGGGGAGGGTAGTCTGCCAACCCAGCCCTCCTCCCTCAAAGGCCTGCTAAATGAGTGCTGTGGTTTGGGGCCATAGAGAGTTATGAGGGAGCTGTGCAGCAAGCAGTGGGGTCCCTTTGGTGCTGTTTCATGGGAGCCAGAGGCCAGATAAGACATTAATGGAGCCTTCCAAGTGATCCTTGGCACCTTGGCTGGGGCACCGGAGAGGGGCCCATCCAGTAAAATTTTCACCCGTGGTTGAGTGCAGCCTGAAAGCTGGTGAGATGTCTGTAGCTGGGCCAGTTATGGCAAAGGGGTCTGGGGTGCAGTCCAGAAGCGGCAGCCTGGATCACTGGGGGGTGTAGTGGTGGTAGCCTATCCCCTTTCCCCAGACTGAGGGCCGCTGCAGTGTTTGGGTTCTCATAGGTGGTGCAGTCTGCGGAGGTAATAGGAGTCCTGCATGGGAGTGGCTGTTTGGGACTCCAGGAGGGGTGGTAGTCCACCTGGGTGTTCCGTGTGGCACTTCAGCTGGGCCCCTGAGTGAAGGCAATACTGAATTGGAATCGCTGCATGAAAGGAAAGTGCCTCGGGTCTCCGGGGGTGCCAGGAATATATGGAACTCCTTGGGATGCTTGGAGCAGGCATGTGACATCAGTGATTGAGTGGCAGGAGGGTTTTTTGTGGTACTGTTCATGCTAAAAGTCAACACCAATATAGAAACAAAAGTACTCTCAGAAATCAACGTGCTCCCTGTTTTAAAGTAACCCCAGTGTTAAGAAGGTAGACAGGAAATGGGATTGGGGCAGTAGAAACATCTCGTGCTGTCTCAGTTGCTACCTCTGTTTGAGCATTTAAGTGACCAAGAGAAAGAAATTAAGTAAATGTCTGGTGGATGGGACGTTGTAAAGTATAAGGAATATGTGAACGAAATGCTGCTAAGTCGAAGTATATTCCTGTGTGGCCTTTTGTGGCCCACCATTTAAAGTACTGCTGTCAGGAATGTAGCCTTTTCAGCTCAAGGGGATTTCTGCATGAAAGAAGGTCAAACTGTTGAAAAAAGAGATTGCTGCAGATTTAAGGTCGGGTTCTGTATGTGTGAAATGCTTCCACTGTTGTTTGAGTAACCCCACACTCCATGGAGTGATTTATCAAATTATTCATTGACATTAAATAAGTTCTGCACTTTTGATTCCGGAGTTGACATTGAATTTAATAAATAATAACTGTTCAAGTTTTGCTTGCTAACAAACATTGCCCTCTGCAGCTATCCCCACCGAAATAAGTGACGTACCTGCTCCCCCTGCATGTGAAGCCTTCTGGCAACATCTGTGCACCAGGTAATGAGCATATTTATTTTCTGGACTGTTTTCTGGCTGTACAGCCACCCTCTCCCACCAAGATACCATCTGGCATACCGATACACTGGGGTGGGAGGGGGCTTACATATATATCATACGCAGCCTGGCCTTTGTCCAGAGCTTGCGACACAAGAGTTGAAGAAGCCAATCCAGTTCACCTGGCACAACCCCTCCCCCCATCACAAAGCCATGCTACCTTTTATCAAGTAGGTTGTTAGCTTCAAGGAAATCCACATTCTGTTCCTTGATGACAGACTTCAGCAACTTCTGCAAAGAGGTCAAACTAACCAACCTGTATCTGCTCAGGTCATATGTATCCCCACCTTTGCAAAGTGGGGACTAAATCTGCCACTCTCCAGTCTTCTTGGACCACTCCTTCACTGGAGATAAATTAAACAGTTCTGTCAGTGACATTGATAGTACCCCTTCCACATCTCCAGTTCCTTGTTTACCTTTAGCCATCTCAGACCTTTGAGTACCCTGCCCCTATAATTAGTCCCATTTTTAACTTCTACCCATTTTCCTCCCATGTTTTTTATCACTCTGGGAGGGAAGCATTTTTTTACAGTACATTTTGCAGATTTTTTGCAGCTCTTCCTCCACTGTGAATACTGAACCGAAGTATTCATTCCACAGATTTGCATTCTCCTCATCCTTCATCACACACTCCTCTCCTTTAGCCTTTCTATGCCCTCTCTTGTCTTTCTCTTATCACTAAAGGCCTTACAGTTTTCTTTGCCATCTCATCCCTTTTGCATTTTTGAAGGATGCCCTCTTAATCCATATAGCCTCCCTCAACTCCTTGGAAACCCATAATGGTTTCCTATGCTCTTTTGCCTTTACCTACCATTTCAGTACAATGTTTGGAAACCTCCAAAACTGCTTTTTTTAGTGGACTCACATTTTGTGTCTATCCCATCCAATTGCCCTACACCCTTGAGAATAACCTGCAGTAAATCCTCCATCCGTCCAAAATCCAGCCTCCTGAAGTCCAGAACTTGAGTTTTGGTCCTGGAAGATTGGGTCCCTAGGGTTATGTTAACCATACAGTGCTGTGATTGCTTTTTCCCAGTGAGGCCTCGACCTGCACCCCTTCAAGTGAAACTGTGGTCTGACAGTATCAGCTAGGACTAAGGTGGCCTGACTTTAGTGTGTTCCCTGAAAGGCTGTAGTAAGATGCCATCCTGAAAGATGTCCACCAATGCCTGACTATATGCACTGCTTGTCCTGGGTATGTCCCAGTCCATATAGGTAGATTCATATCACCCATCAGGACCACATTCCCTATCTCGATAGCATTTCTAATGTCTCTTCCAACAACCTGACTACTGCCTAGGGCCAGTTTGGGGACATGTATGCAGCCCCATCCAGATGTTCTTCTCTTCCTTCAGCAATGGCTATACCCACAGTAATTACACCCCTTGACCCCCAGTGGAGTTCACCTCTGTTACACTTATAGCATCCTGTATGTACAATTCAATCCCCTCACTGTTTCTCAGTCTTTCCAGAACAGGGCTTATCCTGGTACTGAACAGTCCCAGTCATGGTTGTCCATAGCCCATATTTCCATTACACCTATGATGTCAACCCGTCCCTCCGTAGCCAACACCTGCATGTCTCCCATCTTGTTCTCTAGGCTCCTGGCATTTATACTGATCACCAGCCATGTTTCACTTTCTCTGTCCATGTCCTAACCCCTTCATGCCCCGTCTCCCATCCTAGTCTTTAACACCTCCCTCAATTCTGTGTGCTCCCTACCATTATTCCCACTCTGCCTCACACCCATGATCAGGATAGTGCTATTTTAGCCTCTTACACTTGCTACAATGATCATGGGTCCCTTAACATCAGGATCCCTGCACCAAATTTCAAAGACTTGCAATAAAGACATCAAAATTCTCACCTGGAGCAATTGCCCCTTCTTCAGTAGAATGAAGGCTATCTCTTCTAAAGAGCATGTTATCACAGAGGTGCCCCTGATCCCCTAAATTTTTGAACTTCTCCTCTCTGCACTACTCCCTCAGTCATTAGATGAACTATCTTTAGAGACTTCTCATTACTCTTATGTGCTCACTGGCAGGACCTCTGAGTAGGCCATTTATGCTGCTACAGCCCTCAGCTTTCCCCCTAACATCCAGAAGCTAGCTATGACCTTCTCCAACTCATGGAGGGCCAGTTTTTTGATCCCCAAGTGGATAATCACATATGGCTCCTCCCCCATGCAGCAAAGTAGCCCTTCTATCCTAGTGGTATCTCTCCTAGTTGTAGTCCCTGGAAAACACGTCATTACCATACAGTTCTGCCTACCTCTAGACATCACTCTCTCCCTCTAACTTACAATCAAATACCTGACCACTATGACTTTCTTAGTCACTCTCCTGGTTGTTGACCACTCCCCTCTCTTAGGTGTTGCCTATGTGTCAGTTCACGGTGCTGGAGAAGTAATCAATGCCATCTCCCATTGAGGATTACTTGGCTGGACCATCTCTCTCAGGTGGGGGAATTGGTTTATGGTCACAAGCCAAGGACTGCTTTTTCAACCTTGAGGTCCCAGTCTGGTCCCTTGCCCACTATCCTCCATCTCTCAGGATGGACTCTTGTGGGCTGCTGTGGGAGACAGGTGCTAGCAGATGACTGCAGTCCCCACTCCAATCCACTGCAAAACAGACATATGTCATCCCTTGCTGCAGCTAGCTCTGAAGTGAGCACTGCAAAGCTCCTCCATAGTGGGCAGGGTGCATCTCCAAAGCACTAATGAAAGATTGCTACCCCACAGTCCCTGTAGCTAACTAGATCCCCCACAATAGCCCATTCTGCATGTCATCAGTCCTGAGCCGGTTCCTTGTCCCTTCATTCCTGCCTTATCCTAGCTGAGCCTTATCCTTCCTAACCCACTTCCATTCCCACTTACCCCTAGTAGTTGTATAAATCTGGTTCAAACATGAAAGCTGCCTTATCCCAAATTTGAGTTTTAGTACAGTAAAACCTGAAATGGACTCTACCCCAGTTGTGACTTTGTTTCAGTCCCAATCAAATTTGACATTCCATCTATACAATAATGGCTTTGTGCCCACCTCCCTGAGACAGACCCTTTACCCCTGTAGGACACTGTCAGCTACAATAGTGATTATGAAAATAGATGCACCTTAGTCCCCTCTTGGGAGGGCACCAGGACAATTCTACATTTTGTCATGGGTTAGCAAACCTATAGTCAGAGGGTCCCCTGATATGTTTTAGCTAGGCCATATTCTCAAGGCCCCTACTTTTCTGTGGCACATTGAGACCAAGTTCTGCACCAAGATCACCATTTTCTGCAGAACGTCTGCGGCGGTGGTTTGTAATTTCAGCGGAAGTTCTGCGGCACTAATGAACTACCACATTACAGTGTCAACTTGTCACCCTGACTTCATGTCCATGGCAATGGTCATAGCAATCAGGATGGGGGAAAGCACAGTAACACTAGTTCACAAAATAACAGACTTATAGAAATAATTTTATGTGCAAAAAAGAAAAAAAATAACCCATCTCTTAAGGACCTAGCCTATTGCATTAATAAATATGCAGAGAGGACCTTATGAAATAAATAAGATATTCCTATGCTCATGCTGTCTATACCACTCCATGGTTGCCCTGTGTAGGAGAGAGAGAGATACTGCATATGTATATATATATATATATATATATAATTTTTTTTTATTTCCATGAAATTGTATTCTCATTCATACAGTTTTCTTTGGAAATGTAATAAACAGAATAGAGGAGATATCGTAAAACTCATTTTTCATACCAATCCGCTTCCCCTGACATACTATGTAACACAATCAGGCCATGTCATGCATGTGAACCCATTGTGAGATAAAGCTCTCCAGCCCATCACAATATGTCCCCTGTGTGACAGAACACTGTGCCATACTTTCCCAGTCTCAGAGCAGTGGTGTGCTTCCCCAGTCCTTGTGCTGCCCAGCCAGCTCCCAGAACTCATCTCTGAACCCGAGTTGCTGGCATGGGGACACAACCTGCTACCCTCTGGTACAAACAGCTGGCCCTGTGCACAACATTTCTCCATAACTTTTAGGTGATTCTATTAACCAATGACAATATGTAATCAATAACCCTGGCAAAAATGTGTACAGCACAATTATTTAACAGGTATATTCTTTCAATAGGTCTACACATTATTATATTTCACTTTTCTGGGCATAATTACTTTCTTTTTCTTAAAAATGACAGGTTTATTCATTTTACCAGTTATTCATTTCAGATGGCATCTCTATACCTTAAAAGCACAAATAAGTTTCTACAAAGTAAGGTATGGACTTAACAGGTCTATGCTATTGTCAAGATTTTGTGTAAGTTGGCCCCAGTGTAATAAAGTAAGACTGAAATTTGTATTAGGCTGTAATGCAGGTTGAGCAAATATCATCATACCTAATGTGCTGTGCCACTGCCTCTGGCAGCGGGAGCTGTGGTAGATAATTGACTATTTCTGTGCAGAATGCAGCCATTTCATTAGCTAATGTATGATGTTATAGCAATGATAACATCACATTCTGAGCATACAGGGTTCTGGATATAAAAAGAGGGGATGAGAACCAGTTTCTATGGAAAAATGGAAATATTAATAAAGAATCGCCAAGAACAGTGAATTCTGTGGCACTACAGAAGTAGGTTGCAAGTTCTGAGCAAAATTCTGCGACCGCAGAATTCTAGGGGCCTTGCCTGTATTAAATTACTCTACTACCACAAGATTATCTCTAAAAGGTCCAGTATTTAAATCAGCACATTGCTGTAACCCAGGCTCTGTAGGTTTCTGATAATTTTTTAAAACAGTCTAGAGTACCACAGTTCTTGCCACAAGCAAATACAAAGCACAACATTGCTTTTTTCTAGGCCCCTTCACAGAAAAACATATAGAAACAATTTAAATATTACAACACTAAACATTAACATTTGAAATGCAAACATTGCAACATAAACCTTTTAAACAGTGTCACACTTCGGGTGCAACATCTTCTTCTTCCTGTTGCCCCAAGCTGATGCTCCCAAGTGTGACATGCTTATGCTCCAGCCTACTGCACAGAGGGTCGCTTGCAAAATGCAGTTTAGATACTGCTGGTTGCCTTCTCCACACAATGCTTCCAGGCCACGGGCACTCCACTAATCCACCTCCTAAATGGATAAATTCAGAGGCACAGAATAGAAAACAGGAAGCAGTTCAATCCGAACTGAGGACAGCTCTGTGACTTTTTTTTGTTGTTGTTTGCATCTCCTCCTAGCCCTGAGAATTGCAGGCTTTCAAGAAACTCAACTGACTCCCAGTCCATTCGATCCTACAGATAACTGATCACTCAATTGATCCTTCTAACACTCCCCTGTGACATTCAAGGATGTTGAGCAACTATTAACCAGATTAGACAATAGGAAAGGGGCAGGTGCTGACAGGCTTGAAGCTATTTTTCTAAAAATGGGGAGCCATCTGTTAGTGGCACAAATTATGCACATCTTCAACCTTTCCATCTCCACAGCCTCTGTCCCACCCAGCTGTAAAACAGCACATACCCTCCCTTTGTTCAAGCCTGGCAATTGGAGCAATCTCAATAACTATAGACCAATCTCTATTCTACTGGTCCTATCCAAAAATTTAATTCACTTGCAACTAAAAGACTTTCTGGAAAACTCCAACCTACTTAACCCACTCCAGTCCAGGTTTAGGTAGAAGCACAGCACAGTCTCAGCCTTGGCTAAGGTGACTGATGACTGGTTCTCTGCTATTGATAACAAACAATCCACTTGTGCTGTGTTCCTCGACCTAAGTAAGGCGTTTAACACAGTGAACCATACCCTCCTTCTGCACTGCCTCACATCCCTGGAATTGCATGACACAACTGTTAAATGGTTCTCTAGCTACCTTTCAGGTAGGCTACAAGGGATCAAAACAGATGGGGACCTCTTGGACCCAGTGCCCATCACAAGAGGAGTATTCCAGGGCTCCATTTTGGGGCATCTCTTCTTCACTATCTATACAAACTCCCTGAATAAAAATATCCATAACTCAAAACTGCACTATTTTGCTGATGACATGGTGCTATACACTTCTAAGCCTTCTGAGCGAGAGGCCTGTACCATTTTGCAATCTGACTTCAACCAGCTCTTGTTCAATCTTGCTGGCTCAAAACTCCTCCTAAATGCTAAGAAGACCAAGGTAATGTTTTTCGCCTCATCCCATGTGGCCTCTTCTCCTGGTTCCCATAAAGCCGCCCCACCCATCATAACCATCTTTGGGGACACCCTCAAGGTCATGGATCAATTTAAATATCTTGCAATCTGGTTGGATAGCAAACTATCCTTCAGTGCCTATATTGATTGCCTAGCTAAAAAACTCAAAACTAGGCTGGGATTCCTCTTCAGGAACAGAGCCCTCTTTACACTGGACAGTAGGCAGACTGGTGCAGGCCACATTTCTACTGTTGTTGGAGTATGGCAACATTATCTGTAACTGTAGAGCCGCAACTCATACCCACAAACTTGACATCCTATACCATCGGGTGTTACACTTCATACTTAATGCACTATCCAGGACACATCACTGTTCCCTCTATTCTTCCCTAGGCTGGACCTAGCTAGCAACCAGGTGCATGTTACACACTGGCCAATGGACCATGAAATTACTGGTGAGTAGGTTGCCTCATTATATCCGTTCGCTAGTGCACTTGTCTCACAACATCTACTCCCCACATAACTCAGACTTTGTACTCCTGGATGTCCCCAGGACATGTACTAAACAAGGCAGAGGTGCTATTAGCTTTGTACTCCCAATAATTTGGAACCAGCTGCAAAATACATTGAAGCTAACCAAACTTGTATCATTAAATTGCTTTAAGATACTTGCCAAGAAAGCAATGAAAGTGGTATGCCACTGTCCCTAAAACTAATCAATCTTATGTTCCCCCTCTCCCCTCACCTCAGCATCCCTATCCCTCCATCCTTCCACCACCTATCCTGTCTCTCTATCCTGCCACCCCCTCCCACCACACCATTCCTGCTAACCCTATGCCATTAAGTGCTACCCTGCCCTCACTTCCACTCCATCCCTATTACCACCCCTGCCCAAGCCCTCCCCTACCCCTCCATCTTACCTGTCCCTCCATCCTTCTGCCATCCATGCCAACCCCCTCTCCTCTCCTCTGTCCTCATCTCACTACCATCCCTGACTCCAATCCCTCAACCATTCTACCACCTTTGATGCCCTTCTGTCTTCTGCCCCATGCCACTAACACACCCGCCCTTACACCCCAGTCACCCCATTGACCCCTCAACCCTAATTCACTGATGTACCATATTGATACGCCCACAGAGGAAATACCCTCAGCACTTACCTCCTTGCACATTCTCTGTCTCTCCTGCTTCAAAGGTGGTTGGCCAGATTCTTATGTTTTTCAATTACTGTCACAATAGTTGTATCCCTAATAGTTAGCTCCTCACTTTGTATTAGCCAGTATTAGTATAAATGTTGTACCTTTATTACCTGCACCCAGTTCCCTTCATGTTATTGTATTTAGCTCTAGCAAATCTGTTTGCATATGTACGTATCAATTCAAATCAAACTTTATTTAACAAGGCATCAACACCATTGAGCAAGCTCATTTTCAAAGCGATCCTGGACAAGGAACAGTACGATACATAGACATACAAAAACTTGTAACATCAGCAGATTGCGGTACAAGGTCAGATGCAAAATACTTGAGTCCGTCAAAGGAACTCTCAATTAGACATTTACAAAAAAAACAATATCAAATAGGGTAAAGGGAAAGGCAAGACAGAAAACTGTAAACAGACTGGGGCCTGCTAGTGGATATATGAAGGCAGAGAGAGGGAGTGAGAATCATGGATTAGGGGAGGGAGTGTGTGTATTGGAAATCCCTAGGAAAGAAGGAAAACGATATACAACAACTATTAGAGTGGAGACATCAGTAACTGAAAGGACAGATTACCTATAGCAGCTACAAGGTTTCCGCAAATATTCGACTAGCAGGGCTTTGAAGAAGAGAAGGCTTGGCAGTGAAGTAAGCTTGAGTGTGCTTTGCATAGTGTTCCAGAGTGAAGGGAGTGCGGAGTTAATTGTGGACAGTCCAAGGTTAGTTTTCATTCTGGGTACTTGGAAGCAAAGAGTTGCATAACATCTGAGACCATAGGAGCCACAGACACATTTGAACAGGCTAGAAATATATGCAGGGAGCTTGTCTGTGAGAGCTCTATAGAACCAAATGAGCGCATTTCTTTTTCTCCTTGTTGAAAGTGAGAGCCAACTCATCATTTGGTACAGAAGACAATGATGGGTGCGAAAAGGCAGGTTAAAGATGAATCTTAGGGCTCGGTGATAAAGGGTGTCGAGTTTATTTAGCGCTGTGAGAGGGCAATGATTGTAGAGGAAATTGGCATAATCGAGAATGAATAGGAAGGTGGTTTGTACTAATCTCTTTCTAGATTCTGTGGTAAGCAGATGTTTGATACGATAGAATAGTCTGAGTCGCTGTCTTAGCTTTTTCAAGACTTCATTTAGGTGGCATAGAAAGCTAAGTTTGTTGTCCAGCCAGAACCCTAGGTATTTAAAGGTATCTACTGAGTCCAGGGGTTCACCCAAGAGCCAGTAGTGGCTCTAGCCACAAATGGTTACCAGGGCACAGCTGGGGCACAACAGATGGCAGCCAGGGCACTGATATATTGTTACTATGGGGAAGCTCTGCCCCATATGGGGCACCTACTGGGACACAGCATTTTTTAACCAGGGCACGTGCCCTGGCAAGCCCTGATGTAGAGCCGCCACTGCCAAGAGCGTTAGTAATGGTGGGATGTGTGTGGAACCTGAGGCTGCTTTTGGAGAGAGAATCATAGATTTAGTCTTTTTGGCATTGAGAAGGAGTTTATGTTTGATGAGACTATGTTGTAAGGAAGTAAAGTCTCGTTGTAGGTCTTCACAGGCCATGAGAAGAGAGGAATTTGAGGCATAGAGTACAGTGTCATCAGCAAATAGATGCCCGTTTGCTACTTGCACGTGAGAGTCCAAGTTGTTGATGTAAATAGCAAATAGAATAGGTCCCAGAATGGAGCCTTGGGGGACCCCTCGCAATACGGATTTCTGTGGAGACAGGTCGCCTGCTGATTTAACTTTTTGCAATCTGTTAGAAAGGTAACTAGTGAACCAGTTGATGGCAGAGTTGTCTAGGCCGATATTTCTCAGTGATGTAAGCATGATGTTATGATCCACGGTGTCGAAGGCCTTGCTGAGGTCGAGAAATAGAGCAACTATGTGTTTTTTAGAGTCTAGGGCAATTTGCCAGTCGGTAGTTACTTTTGCAAGAGCAGAAGTGGTGCTGTGTTTTACCCGAAACCTAGACTGGGCAGGGTTTAGGAGATTGTGCTGTTCCAAGTGATCTCTGATTTGAGTATTGACAATCTTTTCCAGGACTTTTGACAGAGTGGAGAGTACAGAAATAGGCTGGTAATTATTCAGGTCACAAGGGTTCCCTGACTTAAAAAGAGGTAGAATATAGCCAGTCTTCCACGTCGCAGGTAACTCACCCTGACTCAAAGAGGTGTTAAATAAGTGGGTGATAGGGGCGGTCTGGTAGAAGTAGCCAAGCTTTAAGAAGAATGGCGTGATGTTACCCGTGCTGGCACTTTTTTTTGTGTCCAATGCCAAGAGGAGGTCCTCTACTTGCTTAAATGAAATTGTGGGAAAGCTGAATAAAGGGGGGTTTGGTTGATAAGGATAAGGGATAGCATTTAAGTTAATTGAGCTATCACCCGCATGGCTAAGCTTACTGACGGGCGAGGTATCAACATATATGTTCTTGTTGTTATTGTTTTGTATTCCAGGACCTCACTGTGAATGAGTTTGCTCAATGAAGTATTTCCTGTAATAATGAACTTGAACTTCAACATAAAACAGCTGATTTGGGTCTTCTTTGCAACGATTAGCCATGAATCCAAATTGACTGCACCCACGCCTATGATCCTATGTAATCTGTGTTATCTTTTTGAACTGGATCCCCCACTGCAAATGAGCTTTGCTTAATGGGTCTGAACCCTGAACAAAAAAAATAAAATGAGAGTCCACCTAGAGGCTGGAAGATGCAGATACAGAATGGAACACATGAGGCAGTTCAAACACAAACAAGGATGTTCCTGAACTTGTTTTATTTGTAATCTCCTCTTAACTCTAAAATACATATTATAGGTACAAGTGACAATATGGTGCAGGGGCACACAGCCAAGCAGCACTACCCAGTCAATCACTCCTGTGGGGAACAGTTGCATTGGGACCCTACTCAGCACACCGAGGATCTAAACATCACTGGAGGATAACAACAGCACGTCATGGAACACCAGTGGGACTGAATATAGTGTTTTTCTTTTTGCAATTATGTAAAATTTATTTAATTTTTACAATAATCACTAAACAATATAACAATAACCAGCAAACAGTGAACATGTGACAATAACAATAACAGGAAACAGCAGACAGTAAACAATACAAGAAGGCAACTGTATAAAGATGATAACCACAAACCATATGGGACTGAGTATACTGTTAATGGTATTCAAGGAGCTGGGCACACAACAGTGGCTATAGCCATCATGACACACACCCCACAAGACATGCATGCAGTACTCCTTCACCCCAATTCCTGACCCCTAACCACTGACAAGCACAAACAAAATCACATAGTGCATCTGCTTTGTAGTGCACCTATTCAGCACAAGACCAACCCCAGGAAACCTCAACTTAAACTGACAACAGTGATCCCCTAAATATATGAATAAGAACCATGACAGCACCCATTGGCAACAGAGGGCAGGCTTTGCAAGGGATCCACCTTGAGGTGTGGCTGATGGAGCAGCAGAGGCTATGTGAAGCAAAGTTAGTCATTACGAGCAACACCATATGAACAGGGAAGTTGGTGCCTTGTGCGCAGAGTTGGCTGGTGTGGCTACAAAATTTGGTATCATCTACACACAGCTGGGATCTGTGCACACTGATCTAGGAGCAATGCATACAGAGACAAGTGCCATCATACAGCCTATGTAAGGATGCTTGTACAGGCTGTCTGGTATGCTTGAATGGGGTCCTGCAGCCCTTATACACTAGTCAAGGCCCCCAATGCCATATGGTTCAGTGACACCTGGCCAAATGATCACTGCACCTCCACCACCCCACTGCTAATGAGGAGGATAGACCAGCACAAGACACAAGTGAAAGGAAGCTACCTGAGGGTGCTCAAAAATCTGTTACAGAACCACCTCCTGGCAAGCAGTGTAACAAATCACAAGATGGCACAGGTCACAACTCCATAAGTCCCTTCACAGAGTAGACACCGCTTAGCTGAATATCCTACATATGCACCCACTACTGTTATGCACTTTCGCACCATACCACATGAAACCTGTTGCGCATCCCTGTAGAAAGGGTACATTATGCATGCTGTATGAATACACTTCTATTGTCATCTGACACCACAAATTCCACCACTCCAAACCACGGTCCTATACACAGTACTCAACAACACCCACCTAGGTGAAGTAGGTGTCTTAACACCCATTCTTCTCCTGCTCTTCCAGCTCTTATCCAGTGAGCATCCATTGTGAGGGGCAAGGGGGCGTGGAACTTCAGCATCAATGGGTGAATCAGTGCCTACAGGAATATACCTATCCTAAGGTAGTGGTATTCTTTTTGACATAGCTAGGTTATGCAGCATGCAGCATGCTACAAATGTACATCACATGTTACCAGGGGCCAGCAGTAGAGCGCCACCAGCTTTGTACAGCCAAAGAAAGCCTGCATTTTAATATGTTTAATGATTTCCCCCTTGTCTGTCACTGATACTCATTGTATCATGACTGTACATCTGTCTCTGGCTGCACTAATGTCATCAGGAAATATGTTCTCAATGGGTTACCTTTCTCACTTGTTTAACATAGAAATAGGCAACATGAGGGATGGTGTGCGTTTCACACATGTGGACATGAGCAGTACTCTGGCCACAATATGTGTGCTTCCCAACCAGCCAAGCTGTGACTTCTAAAATATGTATGCATCATGTGTAAACCACAGGAATGTGACACAAGCATGTGTGAAGAGTCCTGTGGTATCATACACCACTTGCATATGTATGCAGTGGGGTGCCTTCCTATTGAGGTACTGTACATCTCTTCATTTTCTGAGACTGCCACAATAACCACATATTTCCAGTCAATGTCTCAAATCTCTTTAGAAATTCTAGTTACTACATGGAATGCTGATATCTTATAATAACAGGCCAATACTAAGCTCATATTGGCAGAAGTAGGCCTATATGCCCTTTGAGACGGTCCCCCAACTTTTCAGTTGGAGTAACCAGTAATATTATACTTTTTTAAATTAATTCTTAATCCAACTTTCAAACAGATGTTGTGGATTGCATTCCAAGCCCCCAGCACCCTCTGTATGTAAATGTTTCCTGTTGGTACTTTAGATGGTATTGTGAGGTTGTAGTTAGTGTCCCCTTGCTCTGTGCTCTGCTTTAAAATCGAGTCCTAACAGAGTTCTTATTTTATCATTCTTAAAGGATACCTAAACAGCATTTTGACAACAAACTATTCAAAATCTGATTCCGGAGGTGACTAGTGGAAAGGCTGCTGTATTCATTAGTGCTAAAACTACATTTATATCATTTACCTAAATGTGGATCCAGAGCATTTGAAAATTGTAAAATCAGCCTTCCAATTTCAAAAAAACTGTCTTACCTACTTCCTAAAATTGCTGCCAAATGTGTTATGTGAGGACATCATTGGAGCCAAAGTCAGAAAGATATATGGCTCTCTATAGTGCTAACTAGTTCTTTTTTCCCCTTTGTATAGAATTGTTTAACCCAAATGGTCAAAACCATGTGCATTATTTTGTATAATGCACATGTTAGGCTATGGTTCTATTCATTTTGTTTACTTTAACATGCTGAAATTGTGTTTTAATCCAACCAACTTTCTCTGTGACAAACCACAGTGCAGTACAAATCTTGAATAACCTGGTGGTCTAGTGGTTATGGTAGACCAAGGATGCTACAATGGGGGAGCTGGGGTGGTGTGCATGCTTAATATGCACTTTTTAACATTTTTATTAAACCTTTATATTTTCTGCTATTATTCTTTTCTAGTATGTTTTTGACAGAACCTACAAATGTAATCCATAGTTTGAATGTAAACATTTGTACAATCAATAAATCAGACTTCTTCAACAAAGTGAAATGCAGCAAGAAAGTACATTACAATGTGGGGTTGGGGGGGTTGCAGCCACACCCTTCACCACCCCTTAGATCCACCACTTTTTTGTAGCAAAGTTCTTGTGAAGTCCAATGTTAGAGTTCATACTTTCTAGAAAATCAAATATATGCTTGTCTTCTTTATCCATGGGAAATAATAATAATAATAAGAATCAACATTTATATAGTGAATTTCATATACATTGTATCCCAAAGTGCTTTACAAGCTATACTAGACTGGTAGTGAAGTGACTAAACATGTAGTGGCAGTCATTTCATACATTAATATCCACACACAGCCTTGGACAATTGCATGAACTGGTTTTATAGGAAGCGGAATGTTGGCCAGGACAACAGGGTCAGGTAGTGATCATGGTGCTGGCAGCCCCACATCTTATTTCTCACAGTAATCTGCTCATATTTCTCTCCTTCTGCCTTCCCCCTTCCCTGAATATAGCAGTACCTTGCAGGAGTGGCCTTCTCAGTCCCCCTCTGGTATTCAGTCTTCACTATTCCTCCTCACACTGAAAACTGATGAGCTCATCACCCTTCTGCATCATGAATGCAAGTAGTACAGTCCCTGTTTTACTTTGACATATCCAATATAAACCTATCTTTCCAGTAAGTCAGGCTCATAGCAGCAGGGAACAATGGGAATGATGGGCTTTCCTATCCTTAAAAGATCTAGGCTACCTTTGATTAGGCACTATTAAATGATGGAAGTGCACATCATTATGCACGTCATTTAATAGTGCCTAATCATAGGTGGCTTAGATCTTATATGGGTAGGAAAGCCTATTTTTCCACTTGTGCCATGCTGCTATCATCCTGGCTTACCAGAAAATTATGTGTATTATTAATATGTAAAAATAACACAGGAGACTGTACTAGCCACATTCATGATGCAGAAGGGTAGTGAACACACCAGTTTTTGGTGTGGAGAGCAGGTAAGAAGAATGAATGCCAGAGAGGGACTGAAGAAGCCATTTTAGCAGGGTACAGCTATATTCAAGTTAGTTGAAGACAGGAAGGAGGTCGTTGAGCAGATCACTGTGAGATCTGAAATGGGCTGCCAGCATCGTGAACACTACCTGACTGTGGATGTGAGTAGCTAGCGATGACAAATACTCAGAGTGGCAGGGCTGCACCTAAACTGTTACTTGAATTCAGTGTAGGAAGATTACCCTCGGGTGGGGGGGTGTTGACATTTGTTAGGACAATATTGAGGGAGTTGTGTATAGCTCATTCAAGATTTGGAAGGGTGGTAGCCAGCCAACTCGCATTGTGGAGTAGAGCACAGAAAAGTACTGGAGAAGAATTGCTAGGAACTGTCCTGTGGGGTTCTGCAGATCACAGGTAAAGGAGTAGACTGACACTGGAAGTCGGGTGGATTCGCTCAAAGTATTAGTATGCCTCTCCTGCTAATAATATTGTTATCCATTGTAAGTGCAGCCTTTCTGAGGGCATGAACAGCAGTTTTTCTGATAGGCATGATACTTATTGCTTGGCCCTCCAGGAAGATCTAGTTGTTAGTTAATGAGGCGGAAAAAAAACATAACAGGGGAACTGTAGATACTACCTTCACTGTGCAGAAGGGTGGTGATCCACTCAATGTTTACTGTGGGAACAGAAGCCAAACACTGAGAAAGTGGACTAGAGAGTGATTTGGGAGGCATTTTTTAACAGTGCCAGCTGGTGATGTGTATTGGTATAGGTGTGCACAACTCTGTGAGGTACAAAATTACAATCTGAGGTGTGATAATTCTCTTCATGAGACCGCAAGCTCATATGCTGCCCCAGGCAGTACTAAGGATAGAGTATGGATGGCGGGGTGCTCAACAGAAGGCAGGCTAGGTGCAGAGGGTTCACGTGAAAAGGGAAAGCCTTATTTGTGGATTAACAAGAGAGCATGAACTTTTTAATTGAACCAGACCGGTACTTTGCTGTGTGACCCTGAGCAAGTCACTAAACTTCCTTGTGTTCCCATGGCACACCTGTAAACAAGCTTTCAGCTTAGTGTCTCTCTTCTGGTTAACAAAAAACAAAATTCAGGGCCTCATATAACCACTAGATCATCAGGTATTTAAAGTGTTGTACTGTACTGTGGTTAAAGTAAACAAAATGAAAAAAATCATAGCCTAACATGAGTACTGATCCAAATAATCCACAAGTTAACACATGGTATTGATCATTCTGGTACAACAATTCAAAACAAAGAGGGAAAGAAGAATTAATTAGCACTGTAGGAATATATGTGGGTCTCTGGCTCTGGCTCTGATGATGTCATCATGACTCATCACTTAACACACTTGGCAGACATCTTAGGGAGAAACCAAGGCTGTTTTTTTGAAAGTGAAAGGCTGATGTTTGCATTTTTCAAAAGCTATGAAACTGCATTTATTTTATTTACATAAATGCAGTTTTAGCATAAATGGAAACAGTAGCCTTTACTTTACCTCACAATGAAGCCAGATTTTGGAGTTTGCAGTTTTAAAAAACTGCTTGTTTAGATACCCTTTAACAACATCACATAAAAGGAGGTGGTCTCCTCTTATCCTTTTCCTTTTTAAACTGAAAAGACCTAGCCTGACCAGTCAATCCCCCTCTGAAAATGCTCCATCTCCGTTACCATATTGGTTGCACTCCTCTGCACCCTCTCCATTCTCAACAAATCCTTCTACAAAAATGGTGAATAGAACATGACGCTATAGTCTAGCTGATGATGATATAGGTTCTGTACAAGGAGACAAAAACCTCTGATGAGCTACTTGCAAAATTATGCCTTTTTCAACCTAGGATTCTGTTTGCCTTGTTTGCTACATTATCAAATTGCCAGGTATAGTCAAAGCCCCTAGTGATCAAGACCCTTAGGTCTTCTATTACCTTATTCAGTATTTGTCCTTCCAGGTAATAATCACTATGACTGTTCATTTTTTCAAGTGTATATTTGTTTACATTTGCAACCATTACCCACTCCCTGGCCACTCTGAAATTATGCTAGGTCTTTTCAACTTCTAATCCATTGCATGGTTTCAACAGGTTCTCCCAACTTGATATCATCTGCATACTTCATTGTCAAATTCCATATCCTCTTATTTTGGGCTGATACTGCATGAATATACAAAACACAGTTAGAGCCAGGACATATCCCTGGGAGACTCCGCTCATCTCGCTACCAAAATCAGATGTGTACCCATTAATACATACTTTCTTATTCCTATTTGTCAGCCAGCCCAAAACCCACGTGTCTAGTTGTTGTACCATTGGTAGCATGTGTCACAAACCCACTCAGCAGGTTAGCCCTCTACTCCCAAAGTGTCAACCTCAGAGCGCAGTCTTGTGAACAGTTAACAGAAACAGGGTAACCCTCCTGTCTGTTTTGTGGGTTCAAATCAACCCTTTGGTCTCAAGTCACAGAGGGATTCAAACTGTGAACCTCTTGCTAGCGTACCCAATGCACAGGCTCAGATAATTCTATCTTCGGGGGGCCAGATACGGGCACCTAACCAGGTATACAGAAATTAACCCTTAAAAACTCTAATAAAAGACATCAGATTACTCTTACCTTTTTCCAGTTTGGTATCACCATTCAAGCTTATGCACAGTGTCTGCTTTAACCATATATGCTTCACTTGTTAAAGAAAAGAAATTCAAAGACAGACCAAGTAGGCTCTAAAAATAGAGTTTTACTAAAATAGATAAAAGTATGTAAAACATAAAATACAGAACCATATATCACAAGAACCATACAGCCTTTTAAAAGAAAAAGGTTTTAACAGTGCAGTTCCAACTACAGTAATTAGATTTTGTCTCTCTCTACCTGTATACTTTCTTAAAGTGCTCAAAGATGTTTCTTTGTCAGAATGTAGAAAAAAGTGTCTCTGAAGTAAAACAGAATACTGTTTAAAAAAACTGTCTTTGCCAACCCCTTTGTGTGAGGTCACCTAGCTCCTCCTCTGTTTATTAAAAATCATACACCCAAGGTGTTTTAACATTTTATAAGGAAAGTTAATTAAGGTTACATCAGCAGAAACTCCTTTCCCCATGTGACTTCCCCAATCAAGTCTGTAAAGTTTCCTTTCATCTATGAGCAGTATCCCCTCTCACACAGACATCAAAGCATTTATGATTTTGCACCAGTGTGCCATCCTGGTTTCCTCCTTGAAATGTCATAAAATGGATACTGATTTCCCTCTTATCAGTTAAAGCAATATTTAACTTGAATAAACTGGAGATTCTTGATTAAGGCCTGTTCTAGTCTGTAATTAGCTTCTGGCCTTCCAGGTAACACCTTGTATCTAAAACCTGGGTGTGTGTGTGTGTGTGATCTCACATGCTGTCTCAGCATCTCTCATTAGAGACAGTCCATAACAGATATTTATATTACAAAGAAATGATAACGTACTCATAATTGGCTGTCCATGTGTCACAATCCTCCCCACCTAGACTGAATTTGGGGGCTCTATCCCTGGCATGGGATAAGCTTCCCAAATCAGTTCACTCCTCATACACGCGAGACAGACCATCTGAGTTCTGGTTTCTGGCTCCAACTCTATGTACAATTGTCATATCATACCCTTGCAAAGCAAGACTCCATCTTAGCAATCTACCATTGTTCTTTCCCATCTGCGTCAGTCAAACCGGGGGTTGTGGTCAGTCTGCACCACAAAATGCTGCCCATATAAGTATGGCTCTAATTTCTTTAGGGCCCACTATGGCAAGACACTCTTTTTCCACAGTGGAGTATGCCTGCTCCCTGGGAAGTAACTTCCTACTCAGGTACACTACTGGGTGATCTGTCCCTTGGCTGGATGTCTGACTCAGTACTGCCCCAATACCCACATTGAAGGCGTTAGTCTGAACTATAAAGGGTTTGTTCTAGTCAAAACAGGAGCACTGCACAGTGCCTTTTTTAGTTTGGAAAAGGCTTCTTCACAGGCTGGGCCTCAGGTAATTTTCTTTGGCATCCTTTTCTTGTCAGGTCAGATAGGGGAGCAGCCAGGGCATTGTAATTGGGTACAAATTTCTTGTAGTACCCTGCTGTCCCTAGAAAACTCCTGACCTGCTTCTGTGTTTCTGGTCTGGGCCATGCCTGGATTACCTCTATCTTTATTTGGTTAGGATGGAGCTGTCCTAGGCCTACCACAGGCCTGAGGTATGCTACTTCTCCCATGGCCACCTGGCACTTCTTGGCTTTGACAGTGAGCCTGTCCCTCTGTATCCTGCCCAGCACTTCCCTAAGGTGGGAGAGGTGTTCCTCCCAGCTGGTACTATAGATGGCAATGTCATCCAGGTATGCCATGGTGTATTCCTCAGCACCATTTAACACCTGGTTCACCAACCTTTGGAAAGTGGCCGGGGTGTTCTTCATTTCGAAAGGCATTACTTTAAATTCAAATAAGCCTATCGGAGTGATGAAGGCCAACCTCTTCCTAGCTCTCTCCATCAACTCTATCTGCCAATACCCCTTGGTCAGGTCAATAGTCGTAAGGTAGGTCACCCCTCCCAACTTGTACAGGAGTTTGTCTGTCTGGGGCATTGGGTGGTCATCGTGACTGCATTCAGTCCATGATAGTCCACACAGAAATGAGTAGAGCCATCTGGCTTGGGCACAAGGACTATGGGTGAGGCCCAGGGGCTGTGGGATCTCTGGATTACCCCTAAATCCAGCATCTCCTCCACTTCCCTCCTAATGTCCTTTTGGACAGCCTCTGACACCCAATATGCTGTCTGCTGTATGGGTGCCTGTGTCCCTGTCTTGACATCGTGGGTCGCTAAGGGGGATAGTCCAGTCTTGGTGCTAAACAAGGGGGCAAAGTCTGCTAAAACCTCCCTTACTTTCTGGATCTGGTCTGGGGCCAGCTGGGGAGACAATTTTACTGCCTCCACAGAGGACTCCCACTTACTTTCTTCCATCAAATCCAGAAGGGGGTCTCCTTCGTACATCCCCTCCCCATAACTACACACTGCAAACACCATGTCAGCCCTATTTGCATATGGCTTCATTATGTTGACATGGTACATCCTTTCTTTCTGTCTTCTGTCAGGTAAATCCACAATATAGTTCACATCATTTACCTTCCTAACCACTCTGTACGGTCCTGCCCACTCAGCCTGCAGCTTGTCTTTCCGGACCGGAATAAGGACCATGACTTCATGACCCACCATGTACAAGTGAGCTCTGGCTCTGCGGTCATACCACACTTTTTGTTTCTGTTGGGCAGCTGCCAGGTTGCTCTGGGCTGTCTCCATAAGCACCTTCAGCCTTTCCCTAAACTTATGGATGTAATCCACAATGGGAGTTCCCTGGGTGGTGTGCTTGCCTTCCCAGTCCTCCTGGATCAAGTCTAGGGGCCCACGTACCTGGCATCCATATAAGAGTTCGAAGGGGGAAAATCCTGTCAACTCTTGGGACTCCTCCCTGTATGCAAACAACAGGTGGGGAAGGTATTTCTCCCAGTCCCTCCAATGCTGTTCAGCAAACGCCCGGAGCATTGACTTTAGGGTACCATTGAATCTTTCCACAAACCCATTGGCTTGTGCGTGATACGGTGTCATGCATCTCTGCACCACCCCACACTTCTCCCATAAACATTTTATCAGGTCCGACATGAAGAAACCCCCTTGATTGGTGATAACCTCCTGTGGAAACCCAACACGGGAGAAAATCCCAAGTAAGGCAACTGCCACTTTGTCTGTCCTCCGAGAGGATAGGGCGACTGCCTCTGGGTACCGGGTGGCATAATCCACCACAGTCAGGATGAATCTCTTCCCTGAGGAGCTAGGGGTATTTAAAGGCCCCACAATATCTTTTCCCATGCTCTGGAATGGCTCCTCCACTATGGGCAATGGAATCAGGGCCACTTGGGTTTTCTTGCCCGCCTTCCCTATTTCTTGGCACCGTTGAGAAGACCTGCAATACTCTTTCACCTGCTGGGTGAAGTTAGGCCAATAGAAATTCTGGGCCAACTGCTGCATCATGCGCGTGATTCCCAGATGACCAGACAAGGGAATATCATGTGCAATCATGAGCAACTGCTCACGACACCCCTGGGGAATGACAAGGTGCTTGCCTAGCATCCCTCCCTCTGTCTGCACAGCCTGACTGTACATAAGTCCATTTTCTCAATAAACCTTATGTCTGCCATCACCTCCCTGTGCACCGTCCGAGTGTGCCCAAGCCTTCAGCTTCTCTAAACTAGGGTCACTTCTCTGAGCAGCTGCAAACCCCTCACACATTCCCAAGACATGGGACAGGTCCCCTTCAGTTGCTAAACTAGGGTCTCTAGCACTTGTGTCAGGGCACTCAGGATCACTGTCAATCCCAACCCTCTGACCGTGGGTCACCCCTCCCTCTTTGGAGTAACCCTATGTAGCTGTGTGGTTACTTGCTACTGGGAAATTTCTACCCCCTGTCATTAGTCTTCCCATCTGGAGACACAGGCTGGGGAACCAGCCTCTCAGTGGCTTCCACAATGGCTTCTGTGGAGTTCAGAGAACTACAATTTTCCCTTGCCACTTGGCTATGGGTAACTGCACATACCATCCCCTGTTTGAGATTGTTGCCCAGGATCATATCCACTGCTAAAATTTTGGCTACAGCCACCTGTTGCACAGTCCCCCCTGTTCACCCCAGCCTAGGAGAACACAAGTGAGGGGCAATGTTTTCACCTCACCAGTAAAGTCCTGTACAGTGACGTATTTATTGGGTATAAGCTGACCAGGCTGTACTAGATCCCCCTTTACCAAGGTCAAGGATGCATCTGTGTCCCTTAACCCTTGCGTCTGTATACCATTCACCATGACTGGGTGCATGTATTCCCTCATGTTCACTGGCATGCTCCCAGGGACACACAAATAACCCACTTCTTTTCTAGTACCATTCTGCATATTATTGCTCATTCTTTTGGAACACTGTCTGGCAATATGCCCAGTTTCTTTACATAACCAACATTCACTTCTCTTTTCAGAGAAATCTTTTTTCTGAAACCTGGGGCTAACTGGTTTCGGTGGAGGCAGTCAGGGTTTTAGCTGCCTTGAAGGTGCGCTTTTCCCTTTCTGCACAGCCACACCTGCCCCATTCATTCTCAGAGCAGGTCTGCTCTTGGCATAGTGGTCTGAGAGTTCAGCAGCTTCTTGCACTGTTTTGGGATCTCGGTCCTCCAGCCAGGTTTTTAGCTCTGCTGGGCATGCCCAATAAAACTGTTCTAACAAAATCACATTTTAAATTTTATCAACAGAGTTTGCCTCAATTCCTTCCCACCAATGTTTTGAAAACTAACATTGTTTCGTGGCTAGCTCCTCATAGCTCATGCCAGGGCTTCTCCTGAGCTTACAGAATTTAGCTCTGTACGATTCAGCAGCTAATTCAAATTTTTTTAACGGTGCAGCTTTTAGTTTGCTGTAATCATCGCTGTTCTCATTGTCCATTTGACCCAATGCATCCCGAGCTTTCCCGGTAAGTAGCGGGGATAGCTGGAAGCTCCAGGACTCTCTAGGAATTTTAGCCTGAATACAACATTTTTCAAAAGAATTTAAAAAAACATCCATATCCTCCCCCTTTTTAAATTCGGCTATCAATTTGGAGTTCAATTTGTAACCCAGTCCTGCAGTCCCAGTTAAACCCAAGCCACTTATCTGCTCTGGTGCCACTGGTTGGAGTCATAGCCTCTCCAGTTCATGTTGCCTCTGGCACTCCTGCTCCTCACAGTCTGCGTCTCGGTGTTCTAGCTCTCTCTTCTCCTCCTCTGCAGCTCGCTGGTGCTCACATTCCTTACAGTCTGTCTCTCATTGTTCACGGTCCGCCTCTCACTTCTCTCGCTCTCTCTCCCTCTGGAACTCCAGCTCCATCCTGTGCAACTCAATTTTCAGCCTGAGTACTTCTGGATCCAGGATACTGGTGACCTTCCCCTGCTGCTGTGGCCCTTCGCTGACATTGGCCCTGTTGCCCTCCTCATCAGATCTGGACACTGCACTGGCCATTAGCCCTGCCACACTTGAGGTTTGGTCCTTTTCAGTCAAGGTCTGTGACTCACTGCTCTGGGTATCTGCTACCATCAGGGAATCCACTAGGTTCTGTTTGCTGGCTTTCACCTTGAATGGGACTCCTCTGTCCCAGCACAACTGCTTTGAGTAGTCTACAGTGTGCCTGCTGTAGTTGGAAGCCATCTTCCCTAACTACTGCTACTCTGACTTGCACTTTAGGAAAAAAAAAAAAAACAGGTAGGGACTTGACTGTTCGCCAAGTGATATAGTTCTGTCACCTTTTTTAAAAAATAAATCACTGCCTTTTCCTTTCTTTGCAAGCAAGCTGATGGCCTCAAGCTGACACACTGAACAATACAAGCTTGTAACACCAAGATTTTTTGCACCGCTGCCAACCAATCTGTCACAAACCCACTCAGTAGGTCAGCCCTCTACTCCCAAAGTGCCAATCTCCGAGCGCAGTCTTGTGAACAGTTAACAGAAACAGGGTAACCCTCCTGTCTGTTTTGTGGGTTCAAATCAACCTTTGGTCTCAAGTCGCAGAGGGATTCAAACTGTGAACCTCTTGCTCATGTACCCAATGCACAGGCTCAGATAATTCTGTCTTCGGGGGGCCAGATATCTTTGCCTACGGGCACCTAACCAGGCGTACAGAAATGAACCCTTAAAAACTCTAATAAAAGACCTCAGATTACTCTTACCTTTTTCCAGTTTGGTATCACCATTCAAGCTTATGCACAGTGTCTGCTTTAACCATATATACTTCACTTGTTAAAGAAAAGAAATTCAAAGACAGACCAAGTAGGCTCTAAAAATAGAGTTTTACTAAAATAGATAAAAGTATGTAAAACATAAAATACAGAACCATATATCACAAGAACCATACAGCCTTTTAAAAGAAAAAGGTTTTAACAGTGCAGTTCCTACTACAGTAATTAGATTTTGTCTCTCTCTCTACCTGTATACTTTCTTAAAGTGCTCAAAGATGTTTCTTTGTCAGAATGTAGAAAAAAGTGTCTCTGAAGTAAAACAGAATACTGTTTAAAAAAACTGTCTTTGCCAACCCCTTTGTGTGAGGTCACCTAGCTCTTCCTCTGTTTATTAAAAATCATACACCCAAGGTGTTTTATAATTTTAGAAGTAAAGTTAATTAAAGTTACATCAGCAGAAACTCCTTTCCCCATGTGACTTCCCCAAGCAAGTCTGTAAAGTTTCCTTTCATCTATGAGCAGTATCCTCTCATACACAGACATCAAAGCATTTATGATTTCGCACCAGTGTGCCAAACCTGGTTTCCTCCTCGAAATGTCATAAAATGGATACTGATTTCCCTCTTGGCAGTTAAAGCTATATTTAACTTGGATAAATAGGAGATTCTTGCTTAAGGCCTGTTCTCATCTGTAATTAGCTTCTGGCCTTCCAGGTAACACTTTGTATCTAAAACCTGTGTGTGTGATCTCACATGCTGTCTCAGCATCTCTCATGAGAGATAGTCCATAACACATTTTTATATTACAAAAAAAATCATAGTGTACTCAGAACTGGCTGTTTACGTGTCACAGCATGCACATACTACATATTAGACCATAGTGTAGCACTAGGTCAAACACCTTACTGAAGTTTAGGTGCACAGTGTCAACTGATACTCCCAGCTCCATGGTTTTTCTTATTGGTTCACAGACACTGAGCGTATTTGTCATACATGATCTGCCGGTGGTGGACCCATGTTTCTTGTCTTTCTGTTCCTGTCATGGTGAATTTAACGAAGTCCTGCTTGTGTTGCATCAGTGCTTTGGAGACTTTGGTGACTTGCTATAAGCATCTGAATAATGCTTATCATCTCATTCTATGTCCTGAAATGATCCAGTGACATAGTATGCCAAGGCTGTTAGAACCCTGGTGTGCGCATTTAAGGCATGGCTCCATCTTGTCTTCTTTTGTAGATGTGGTACCAGGAGATCACAGAGTTATGGTACCACAGTTGAACCAGACCCATTAAATGCACAGCAGTTTTGTTCTTGTACCAGAATCTGGTCTGGTTCAGTAGGCATAGGGATACATTTGCTGGCATCTCATCTCTTCCAGCTCTAGATCAGCTCAGCTAGGAGTACATTCATGTGGGACCCAGGACACATGCTCGCTATTAGAACTAATGATGGCACAATAGCCCATGACTGCATTATGGTTCACCCTCAGTATGTACATGTCAACCACACTGGTGGGCCCTTTAGTATTTCCCTTGACCAATGGATGTTCAACTTGTTAAGAAACTGGACAGTGGGCATGACTTTTTGACATGTGCATCCAATGTGTACTCAAAATAGCACCTTATTTGGCAGGATTATTTATTTGAAAAGGACCTTTTTAAAGCCTGGGCCTATCCTCAGCATGGCCTCTTTGCCTGAAATACTTACTTGTGGGGGTATTGGTGCATGGATCAAGAGGAGTTTACTGGAGGTGGTGAAGCCACTCCAGATGAGTATGCAGTAAACCTTTGTATACTCACCTGGAGTGGTTTCAGGTGTGTATGCAGTAGTTTACTGTACACTCACCTGGACTGGCTTCAGGTGAGTATGCAGTAAACCACTGTATACTCACCTGAATCCACTCCAGGTGAGTATGCAGTAAACCACTGTATACTCACCTGAATCCACTCCAGGTGAGTATGCAGTAAACCACTGCTTTGCCATGATTTATAATGATATGGCTATATTATAGGTACTGATGGCCATCTCTTCATGTCATTGTAGGGCAACATTAGACCCATCAGCGCATTGATACTGCTGTAGGGGTGGGCCAGGACAGGGCCCCAAAAGAGTCCCCCATATGATTGGGGCACCAACTGAGACCCAGAGTGGCCATGGCATTATGAACACAAGGACCAGAGCCACCTGGAGACAACGCATCCACCTGGGGCCACCAATGGGAGCAGAACAGCAGCCAGCAGAACAGCAGTGGGAGAATCCTCTTTGCCCATTAAGGATCACCCAGAAAGCCATGCAGTCATTCAGCACTGGGAGTAATGCACCCCAGTAACCAGAACAAATTCTGAGGGCTACAGTTCTGCCACTCTGGCTAGACCTCAGAGTGATGTACTGGAATAAACATCTATTACCCAGTGGTGTTCTGAAACAAAATGATTGGTATTATTTTGTCCTGTTACTGTGCCTGTCAGTTTCTTCCAGCTGTGTGCATGACCTGGTGTGTGTGTGTGTGTGTGTGTGTGTGTGTGTGTGTGTGTGTGATGACTGTGTGCTGGGATGCACATGTATATATAAGTGTAAATCAGAAGACCCCCTTAGGTGTTTGGTGTGGGCACATGTGTGATGATGCTCATTCATAGTTATGACTAGAGAGTACTACCAATGTGCCTGCTGTTTACAAGTTGTACTTATTCCAGTTTTTGGGGATAATACACTTTTATTAGGAGATGTGCCATCCCTACTGCAGCCCTGGGGTGGGAACATTTCAGAGCTCATCATCCACTTATGTAAATGTTTACTCTGTATGTGGCTCAGTGTCTGCATGCAACAAATCTGGATACAGTTTATCTTGTCACACCCCAGATGACACTACTGACATATAAGGTGAGGACGTGAGTGCACAGCACTTACACATGTGCAGATTGTTCAAAGTGAATATGCATCTGGCCTACTTCCACAACTTTGGCATGGAATTCATTATGTACTTTCCCAATGTGGCAGTTTAGCTTTGCATTACATTTTATGTATTGTTCTTTATGAAACTGCACTGATTTTCTTTCTTTCTTTCTTTCTTTCTTTCTTTCTTTCTTTCTTTCTTTCTTTCTTTCTTTCTTTCTTTCTTCTTAAAATATCAAAACTGCCTTTACTGGCATGACAAGATATACAGGTATTTCCAAAGTTTATACATCAAACTATTCATACAGTAAGACATAAACATACTAAAATGCATTTATGATGCCCACTGCAGGAGTGCATTGGATTTCCTTCCACAAGTACAGTGGTGTCTAGAAATCTTCAGCACTGGATGTGTAGGGAAGACTCATCTGGCACCCAAATGTACACCAAATTGTGAGACAAGAATATTGAAACACTTTAGGGAACAGCTGAAAATGCCATTCTCAGATTTTGCTCCATTAAAAAGCACTATATAAAACAAGCTACAGTAACTAACTGAAACACTAACATACAGTAATTTAGCACGCAGCCAAGTACACATTTTGGTGTTATATAAACCAAGGAGAGGTACCCATCTGAGGAATGTCAAAAAGATGATTAAGAGAGGAAAAAATTAAGACTTTGCCATTTCTATTTGTGGCAAACAGGCTCTTTGAGAACACATACTGTAGGTCTGGTAACAGAGGAAAATTGTAGCTTTTCAGAATCGGGCCACAGTGAAGACTGTTAATAGTTACTTTTCATCATTGTGTTATCAGCACATAAAGGAAATACAGGAGGAAGCAGGCCAAGGAGCGCTGGCAGATATTTTGTACCTATCCATTAAAATCAGGGCATGTATCCAAGGACTGGAAAGTAGCAAAAACTGTCAGTGCTGTTTAAGAAAAGCCCCATGGGTATGACCTTGGAAATTACATGCTATCCAGCTTAATTTACATTACTTATGCAGCACTAGAAACTATTGAAAAGGATAAAATACAGAATCATTAATCTATTAAAGTGTATTATATGCAAAGAGTTATAAAACACAGGCAATTGCCTAGCTTTGCAAGACATCACATTCATCAGCTGTTTTTTGCAAACCGACTAAGACATTTTTTTATAACTGAAAAAAAATCATTATTTTGAATGGGGAAATGCTGCAGTGATACAAAAATGACTAACTTATAAAAATCAAAATGTTACTTTTAAAAGTTTGATGCCTAAAACCAAGTTTGGGGTTATTTGTTTTTCTTGATGAATGAACGTGTTGAAGGGGGTGGGTTTGACTTTGGAATATTTTTTTACAGTATACGTGAGTAAATTGTTAGAGAAAGGAAGTAGTGTATTCTCATAAGAAGTTTGGGATAGAACATAGACTTCCAACTGAATACATGTTGTCCTCCTGTGATGACATTTTACAAACATATACAGTATATAGGGGACCTTGTATAGGGCATATAGGAATAAGCTTTTTAATCACTCTCAAATATTGCCAACAATACTGCCTAGCAATGAGTGTCAGAGCAAAGCAGAGCCACAAGCTTATCCCTGGGCATCCTACGGGACAGCATATATATTATATATATATATATATATATATATATATATATATATATATACATATATATACACATATCATGGAACACAACTTACATTCATACAGCAGGCTAACCAAAATAATTGACAGCTACCAGGAAATAACATAGCCTACAGGAAGAAAAACACATTATTTAGCTAGAAGGTGATTAACATAGTTGAATGTCACTTTTATTCAGCTCTGTCATTCATCCTTCTCATGGTACATATCTATCTATACAACAACAGTGAGGGAAAAAATGTCAGAATAAAAGCAACATCTTGGCTGATGACAACGTTAACAGTAAAATACTACAACATTTTGCTGTACATGTTGCCATAATTGATGTATTGAAGATTATGTCATCACAGTCCATACTTCACCAATCTGAAAGCAACTACAGCCTTACAGTGCTGATGCAGCACAGTTGCCAAGTGCAGCACTGAAACCAGCAGTTGAAATCAAAGAGAAACAGTTAAATCTTCAAGCAAACAGCAGATTTAATAGTTATAACTAGTGGAGAGCAAATCTGAGAAACTGCTTTCTGGAAAACTATGTTAAGTGGCACTTTGTGCAGTTCTTTGCCTAGTGCAAAGATTTACCATAGCAAATCTGCCCCTGTGAAGTGTTACTTCATGTACTGTAGTGCTTTACCCAGCAAAAGCAGTACTTCACGTTATAAGTTTAGGGTTAAGGGGGATTGATTTGTTCATTCTGTTATGTGGCCACTGAAAAATCCAGTCAGGTATAGGAGCAGGGTGACCATGCATTATGCTGTATTAATGTACAGTCACTGGACTGGTTTTACCCAGTTAGATTTCTTTGATTTTTAGACCCATTTTATAAATATTGAGGACTGCAACTTAGTTCTACATGTGCAGGTACCGGTATGGATTCTATAGGCCAAGTGCAAATAATGATGATAATGCTCTCTGTCATTCATTGTAGGTGTTGTAGTCTGCATGTGTAATAACAAGATTTCAGAGAAACAGAAAACCATGTTCATATCTTATTCATATAGTGGGTCAGGTAGGGAATTAGTAACAAAGTGAACAGATAACCTTGAGGCAAACTGAGTTGTCAGAAATATAAAAGGCTGCTTCGGGATGACTGCATTACCACCACTGTGTTTGAAGCATATTAGAACAGAAAAGACATTAAATTACCATTTGAATAACATTAATACGTTTTCACAGGAGGAAACCAAATTTATTCTCAGCTCTAAAGAATGTGAAGAACTGCTGCTGTACCCACTGCTATTGCTTATTATGGCACAGAAGGCAATTTTGTCACATAGTAATTAACATTATTTATTGTATGAACTTTTCTGTTAGCGTAAGTGTGAATGTCATGTGTACTTTGTCAGACTCATAAAGGATTGATTTAGAAATTAAACAAGCAGGTACTCAGAGAAATGTTCTCAGAGTACCATTAACATTGTTAGAAAGCAAAGACATGGTACATAGATCATGGTATGTCTGAAACAGATCAGTTTTATTATGTCCAGAGAAATGTTTTTATACTGAACTGTTGTGGCACTATAGCGGCAGGAATAACTTTTATCACTGGAAAAATTCCTGTGCTAATCATCAAAGTGTATCTTTTATTTAGATTTGCTGAGACTCACAAGTCCACTTGAGGTCAGCTATGGTAGTGATGTACTGCACAGCTCTTATAAAACAAAATCTGGTCAGAGTCATTACGGCTGCAAAATGATAGGATATATACAGCCAAAAAAAGTGAGAAGTTGCTTCAGACCCAAGGAAAGCTGAAGATTTCATCAATGCATGAACAGATGCAGATGTGCAGGGCACTTTGGGCTGTGCACTACGGAAAGACTCCATCCACCTACAGAAGAGCAGGGCCTGGCACATTCACTCTTTACACATTCACTCTTCACGCATTCACTCTTGACCGATTCACTCTTTTTTTTAATTTTTACCCCAAATTTTCCAGATATTCATTTTATGACTGCCCTTATAAACATGACATGTAGCATAAATAAATAATACAATCAGCATGAAGCTGACTGTATAATTTATTTTCTAGTTCTGCATATACCCCTTAGCTCTGTCATTTCAATAGGTTATTTGACTGCGAGAAGCTACTGCATGTTTTAGTGGAACTACTGTTCATATCACCTACTACTGTTTTTGGGATCACTGTTAACAATGCCTGTGTCTGCATGCCTGCCAGGTTTACACAGGGATACTGGATGCTCTCTGATGCATTTTTCTTGTTACTTAATCAACCCCGGTCATAACTTCAAATCTCACCAGGATAAATCCAGTACTCTATCCATCCATCCAACCAACTGTGATAATTCAGTCTAGGTTTACTTCCAGGGTCACAAGGCTTGAGCTCTATGAGGGTCTGGATCAGAACCCCAACTGTGCCCCACCACAAGTGCCCCAAATCTATAGCCCTCCCTGGTGCAGACACCCAGGTATCAGCTGTGGCATTAATCTTTTCAAAGAGACTTGGATCCATAGGATACACATATTCCTGTCTATATCACCCCTTGTGGTCAACACCCCGATGGCGAAACACAGAAAAAGACCATTACAGCGACATTACAGCGGTAATGGTACTATGTGTTCATGTCAGTGTTCGCCCCCTCCCGGACCAACTCCGACCTGGAGTTGGAATCCTAGAGTCCGGGGGGTGCGGGGGCACAGACCCCCACAGAAAACAGTGATGCAAGAGGCGGCACGATACCTGCGTCAGTATTGTGCCATCGCTGTGGGGGAGGTTGGCATTCTTGCCGATGAGATATCTTGGTGCTTCCATTCAAATCCCAGTCCCTTCAACCTGACACTACTTAGCAGTGGTATTCAGATAGGGGACTAAGGATCGCCCACATGAATGTTCGGAGCCTCACTAAAAATAAGGCTGATCTGGAAGCATAGCTATCATACTACTCACCTGACATTCTGGCATTAACAGAGACATGGCTAAAGCCCTCCATTCCTGACTCTATATGTGCAGTAGAGGGCTATAAGATGCTCAGAGCTGATTGCCTCTCCTCTAAAAGAGGAGGGGGTGTTACCCTCCTCTTCAAAGAACATTTAAACATTAGGGCTCTGTACACAACTCCTCGGGGCTCTTGCAAGACCCTTCATGCAGTCCTAGTGCTGGGGAAGACAAAAAAAATTCATATGATATGAGCCTATAACCCACCAACATGTGGCGTCACTGGTCTAAACAACATCACTGACTATCTTACTAATCTAAAGGCAATTATGAGATACTTCTACTAGGGAACCTAAATCTTGACATGCATGGTAAACATGCTGGTACCTATAACTCTGTCCTAGGAAAACTGCTGCTCATTCAACTCATTACCTGCCCAACCAGAGTCCCTACTGGTGGCAACCATCACTCCCTACTAGACTGGATTGCTACTAACAGAGTGAACAGAATCCTGGCAGCAGGCACTTTGATGGACTCCATAAGCGACCACCTACCAGTCTATTATGTATGGAGTGCATGCAGGCAGAAGCCTCTGCCAAAAGAAATTCAGTTTAGGAATTTCTCAAAGCTAAATGTGGGGGCACTAATAGTGGATGTGAGAAATGTGGACTGGTCTCCTTTGAACCATATTATGGATGTTAAGTGTGCTTAGACTATCTCTTAACCACTATTTTGGCTCTTCGGGATAAACATCTGCCCCTTAAGAGGAGACGTGCATGGAGCACTATGACAAAATGGCTTCACAAGGACTTTCTGGCGGTGATGAAGGAAAGGAACCGAGCCTGGGCCAAAGCTAAGAATTCCTCACTACAGGGGGATTGGGAGGAGTACAGGTGATGGAGACATATGCAAGATAGACATCCAGGAAGCAAAGGGAGCCTATTGTAAGAAGCTGCTACAGAACTCTGTGAGTGACTCCTGAGGCTTTTGGTCTCACATAAAGTCCCTAATGGGTCAAGAAAGCAAGACAGATATTACTGAAATGACACTGAATGGTATCAACTGTAACAACCTGCATACTATAACCAATGCCATGAACTCTAATTTCTCTGACCTCTCGGAATACACCAACCTACTAGGAAATTCACCTGATCCAATCACAGCTGGTAAGGATAATAGACCAGGCACTTTCAACCTAAGGATGGTAACTACGGGGGGAGGTTCAACGACTCTTAAAATCCATCCCAGCCTGTGGATCTACGGGGTCGGATGGAGTACTGCCAAAATTCCTAAAAAACAGCCTCCTCTGCCTTAGCTGCTCCTGTAACGAGAGTCCTCAACCTATCTATCACCACTGGAGTGGTATCAGTGGTCTGGAAGATTGCGAGGGTGGTACCTGTGTGTAAGAAAGGAGATCCCCTAAGTATAAATAAGTGCTTCCCTATAGCTATCCTCGCTGTCCTAAGCAAGATCTTGGAAAAGGTGGTTGCAGCGCAAGTGTCAGACTATCTTCATCACAACAAGCTACTTACCCCTGCCCAGCATGGATTTAAAAAGTCCAATAGCACAAATACAGTGGTCTTACAGCTCACCAATGATGTAAAACAGGCAATGGATAGGGGCCTCCTCACTGGAGCTATCTTTGTAGATCTTGCTAAGGCCTTTGATTTGGTCAATCATCCGTTACTGCTGAACCAGCTAACATCACTCGGTTTCTCATGAGATGCCACCTCCTGGTTCACCTCCTGTCTCACTGGCCGTACTCAGTTTGTGGAGATCAACAACGCAAATTGGATCTTGCTCCTGCCAGCCTCGGTGTCCCCCAAGGATCCATTCTTGGACAATTGTTGTTCTCCCTTTTTTATCAATAACCTGCATAAACCCCCCGGTCTCTCTTCTATTAGCCTTTATGCAGATGATATGGAGCTTTACACCAGTAACAATGACCCAGCATCCATAAATGCCATGCCAAAGACTGTCTTCAACTGTCTGAACACCTGGCTCTGGCAAAAGAAGCTCCTGCTAAATGCAAAAAAGACTGTGGCCATGATGTTTGGCTCTGCCCTCAAAATCAAGTCATGTGCCATACCTCTTGCAATTCCTGGCCCTGACGGCCCTACTTTGGAGGTAGTGGACACTTTAAGTATCTGGGATTCACTCTTGATCCCTCGTTTGACTTCAGTCTTCACATAACCAACACCTGCAGAGCTATCAACACCAAAGTGAGTATTGCGTATAGAGTCAGATCATCTCTGATGGCTACTGCAAGACTAGCCATTGCTCGAGGGTTCTCAAGCCAAGACTAACCTATGGCCTTATGGCTTTTCAGGACTCTAATAAAGGAGCTCTGCAAAAATGGAACACTTGCTACAACAATATCTATCGTTTCACCTTGGCTGTCCCCAAACTTACCCACCGTTGTATGCTCTATATTAGTCTAGGGTGGCTGTCCCCCTCATCCACTCATCAATACACAGCAGGCTGCCTCATAGATAACATTATCCGAGCTGGAGCACCCGAATCCCTGGCTGGTATGCTACACCATAGCTCTCAACCATACCCACTGAGATCTGCTGGTAGATTGTTGCTCCACGTCCCTTGAAGCACAACAAAAATGGAGGAACGTGCTTTTGCTGCAGCTGCACCAAGACTCTGGAATGCCCTCCCGGATCACATCAGGAGCTCACAGACTCACCTGGCTTTTAAGAAAGAGCTCCACTCGTTCCTACAAGCTAATGGCAAATGCTCCAGTGCCATGCCCTGAGCCTACCTTATACTTTTAGGCAACCCATCCACTTAAACCTTAGCACTTAGTCACTTGCTTTAGTTATAAGGTTGCCCAATCAACTGCTTCCTACTACAACACTGCTTACCCCTAAAATGTCTTATGGTAATTACGTAGTGTCCTACTGACTGTATACACTGCACTATTCCTTGTAACCAGATGCTGTCGTATCTTCTTTTGAAGTTATGTTGTGTTCTACTGTCCTATTGTACTGCACTGTCCTATGTTATCTGATGTTGTTGTACTTCTCCTGGGTCATGCCTGAAAATAGGCAGTTTCTGTCTAGTGTACTTACCCTGTAAACAAAAACTAAATAAATAAATTTAAAGTATGCTTTCCAAAATGTCATTTCATACCACAAATGTGAAAAGATGTCTTGGCCAGGATTTAAAAAATGACATCTGTCATGTTTATGAAGTGGTGTGGAAAAATACGTATATTGAAAGTTTGGATTCAAAATATTAAAAATTAGCAAACTTATGAGTGAACATTGAAATACTGCAATATTCAGCCAAAACCTGGATATTTTACCATATCTGTACACCAGATTTTCAGCATCTTCTTATTACCCCGCCTCATGAACCCCATAGGTGAAAATTTTAAATCCCTGCTAAAACGTGATTCCGCACCACCAAAACGTTGTTCTGTGCCACAGGTATGAAAACACATTTTTGGCCAGGATTTGAGAAATGACAGCTGTTATGTTCATGAGGTAGTGTAAAAAATGGCTATGTTGTAAATTTGGGGTCAAAATATTTAAAATTACTGAAGTTATGAGCAACTGTAGAAAAATGTCAATGTACGCCCTTAACCTTGTCATTTTTACATATTTTGACTCCAAATTTTCAACATAGCCTTCTTATGATCCCACCCTATGAACAATGGTGGTAAACATTTTCAAATCCTGCCTGAACGTTGATTTCACCAAGTGACCACAAAATCACCTTTCGGGCCTGATGTACATAAGTCCACCACCACAACTAGTCATGAGGTGGGGTCCCAAAAAGGCCATGATGAAAATGTGGGGTCAAAATATGGAAAAATGACAGTTATGCATCAAAGTTCAAAACCCCATTGAAATATATTGAACCACATTTACCTTACTTTTTCATATTGCAGTCTCCAGTTCCAGCAGCAAAATGAGTCTTCAATTGGAGAGTGGTTCTTTGCCGTGGGACATGTTCAGGCTAGTGAGAATCTTTGGGTGGGGAAGGGAGTGGTGACTGCCGAGTAGCAGGTTGGGGTGGCAAGGGTCAGATCAGTGAGGGACCATTTCCTTTTTTACAGGTTTAAAGAGAAAAAAAACATTGAGAGACAGTTTGCTTTTTTACAGCTGACATTGTTAAAATTAATACAGGGATGGTGACTGAAGCGTGGGAGTGCTAGACACTAGATACCAGTGAAACAGTACTATATAATGGGGACAGTGATCGGAGGTTGGGGTGCCACTAGACACCAGGGAAACAATACTATATAACAGAGATGGCAACTGGAGGGTGGGTGTGCGACTACACACCAGGGAAACATTACTGTATAATGGGGATGGTGGTCAGAGGGTGGGGGGTGCCACTAGACACCAGGGAAACAGTACTATCTTACTTCGATGGGGCTCTTGCAGCAGGCTTCACTGGCAGGACTGAGGCTGCCAGGTGCCAGGGCCACATGAAAAACTTCTAGCTAGCAGTCTATCATGCGGGACCACCACCACCGAGATTAGCATGATAACGTCCACCTATCCTATAAAGTGGGCGGTACCTCGGACCTATGTAAGTTCTTTCCCACCATTGACCCACACATGTCGTACCTTCACGGACACCTGCCTCAGTCAACTGTCATTTTCTCGCGTTTTACCCACACTTTACTTTTCCTTTTTCACTGGTTATAACATTGAATTTTCTGTGTTTTTTCCATTAAGTTTATGTCTTCTTCTCCTGCCTCATCTTCCAACCAGCTGATGAAGTGTGCCTCTGGCAAGCAGATACCTGCCCAAGACAGTCACTCTTCCCACCTGCTCTGCTTAGGCCCCAACCATGACACCAATGCCTGCCAGCACTGCCAGGACATCAACCAGGCCACACGGATATGCAGCATGAAGACCTTTTAAAGCTACCTACTAAAGCAGTAGTTACCACAATAGAGAAGGAGCTTTAGGCCAAGAGTTCTTCTACTTCCCTTGCTCAGTCTTCCAGCGCATCTTCTTCTTCTTCTTCTTCCCAAAAGGAGAAGAAATCGAGTGGAAAGCATAAGCACCGGGACCATCCTCAGTCAGCCTCTCAGCTTGCAGTCACCACACAGACCGACCACCTCGTCTGGGTCTTCCTCCCGCGGGGGAGTCAGACCCTCCTTCCTCATCAGCCATCACACCCTCTGGGCTGTCAGTGGTGCAGCCACCTGCCCTCATCTCCATTTCAGACAGTGGCTCTTTGGGGCAGCAAACTTTGTCCCCTGCCTCCCTGCCCCTGACGCTCAGGCCTTTAGCACCGGTGGGTTCTCACCCAAGTGACTCATCCCAGGTTGGTTTGTCTGGCAGTGGGTCTTTGTCCATTGACTACGCTGGCCAAGGTGTTGCCATCATTGGTCCCTGACTCTGGGGCTGCCGCTAGCCCTTCCAGGCATCACTCAGATCAAGCATTCACCTCCTCATCCACACAGGTGACACCTCTGCCCTTACCTCGGAGTACTTCCTCCCTGCAGGAACCACCCTTGACACTGGAGCCAACATCTGCTACTTTCCTGGACTGATGCCAGCCTTTGCCTCTTAGGACAACGCCAGCCCTGCCAATGCCTCAACCAATGACTCCTTAGTCATTGTCACCTCAGCCTCAGCTCACACCACAGCCAGTGCTGCCTGGCCCTCCTCAGGATCCCCAGCTGGCACCAGGTGGACCTATGCCAGGGTACCCTATGCTGGCTTCTTCACTGATGTATCAATATCCCCAACCTCATTATCCTTATTCTCCTTATAATCCACCACCACCAATGGATTATAATGCTCCGTTTAATGCCTGGTGGTCCTTCATGCAAAATAAAGATGCACCCAGAAGGACTTCTATTCGTTCTCCCTGGGATCCCCCACTTCAGGACCCAGACCAGGCAGGACCTAGCAACCCTCATACCATGGGGTTTTCTGGGGGTTGCACTAGTGGGGGCTCCAGCCAGCGTGTGGATGACTGTCACCCTCAGATACCAGTCCCTGAAAGCAATTAATCTGGGGACGACTCTTCTTTGTCTTCTGAGTCATTGGAGGGCTTCACAGGCTCCTCTGAGGGACATAACCAGGCCAGGAGAGCCCTTAAATCCCTTCCAGATGACCCCTCCTTCCTTGACATTATGCATCATATCCAATCCCTCATGGAATGGGAAACAGAGAAATTTGACCCAGAGCCTGGTACTATATCTCAGGAAAAAAGAGACCCTCCTCTTGGTGGTGCCTCCTTTAATTAACTCTTCAGAAGACGTTACTAACGCAGCATAGAACCACTCCTCTTCCACTCCAGCTTTACCCAAGAAGGAGGATCACCTTTATCATGCACCGGTGGGCAAGACCTTCCTTGGAGATCACCCCACGGCAGACTCCGTGGTCATGAACACAGTTCATGACTGCACGAAGAGGCCCAAACATCTTAGTACTCATCCCCTTGTCAAGGAATCTTGGCAGCTAGCCCAGTGGGGCAAGCGAATATATGTCTCATCCACACTAGCCATTTGGGTGGCTAAATATTTGGCCTATATGGTGCAGTACCAGAATGCCCTCTGGGATCAAGTGAAGGATCTGGTTCAAACCCTCCGAGGACTCTACCAAAATACAGTTGGCCCAACTCCTGAAATCAGGGTCAAATGTGGGCACCCATGTCTTGCGGGTGGCATATGACACTGTTGATGCATCTGGGCATGGGGCAGTGACAGGGATCTGCCTTTCTCGCTATTCATGGCTTAGGGTGTCTGGCTTTGCACCTGATGTTCACGTCAGCATCTTAATTGCACCTTTCAGGGATTCTGTTCTGTTTGGGGGAGATTCCCAGGACATTATCTTCCACCTCCAGGAGTCAGGCAAAGCTCTTAGATCGGTTCATTCCCTCTACTGATCCCAATCTTGGACTGCCCAGCATCAGTCCTTTCATCGTTCTTCTTACCACCCCGCTAAGAACTAGCAGGTGAAAGGCCCCTTTAAGTGCAAGGCCCACACCCCACCAGCCAGAGCAGCTGCCCTTATGGCTCCAAGAGCACCCACATCCATCCTTCTCACCCCTGGGTCCACCGCCTGACTCCTTGCCCAAACCCCCCTCCAGCAGAGATCATGGGGGAGGTTGTCAGGGGTTGGTTCTCCCTTTACCTCAACTGGTGGTGAACAGTGGCCTCAGTCCAATGGATGTTACAGCTTAGCGTGGTCACACCCTAGAATTTCTGGACCCCCCCCACCCAGAAAACCCTACCTTGCTCTCCCATTACCCTCTGGCCCATGTCTCCCTCATCCAGGAAGAGATTCAGGCTCTCCTGCACCAAAAGGCCATAGAGCCCATCCCTCCGGCTCAAAGAGGAAGGGGGTTTTACTCCCACATCTTCCTCATCCCAAGAAAATAGGGGATCTGAGGCCAATCCTGGTACTCAGCCACCTGAACCTGTACATTGAGTGCAAGCGCTTCAGGATGGTCACTCTCCAGGGGTTGCTACCCCTCCTTCACCAGGGGGACTGGCTCTGCTCCCTGGACATGCAGGATGCCTATCTTATGAACACACGAACATACCAGCAGAAGCAGTCCTTGCAGTCTATCGAGTCTGCTCGATTGTACAGTTAGCCCCTCATCTCACAGCTGCTCCACCCTCCCCACCCCTCATCATCATAACTCCCTCCTCACCCTGTCCCAACCCCTCTTAAAGCTGCCCACTGTACTACAGGAAACCACTTCCTTGGGCAGAGTATTCCACCTGTCCACCACCCGTTCTGTGAAAAAAATGTCTCCTGATTTCCCTCCTGAATCTTCCCCTCTCCAGTCTCAGCTGATACCCTCTCGTATCCCTCCCCCTTCTAATCCAGAAAATTCCCTCTGTATTAATCTTGTTTATCTCCCTAAGGTATTTAAAGGTTTCAATCATATCACCCCTATCCCTCCTCTCCTCCAGGGTGTACATGTTCAACTCGCCCAATCTATCCTCATTGGACTTTCCCTCCAAGCCCTGGATCATCTTTATCACCCTCTGTTGCACCCCCTTCAACAATTTGATATCCTTCTTCAGGAATGGGCGTCAGTACTGCACACAGTATTCCAGGTACGGCCTGACCAGAGACCTGTCTAGAGGAAGGATTGCCTCCCTATTTCTGGAGGAGATTCCCCTCGTTATACACCCTAGCATCCTGTTAGCTTTCACTGCCACCTCCGTGTTCTGGGCTGAGTTGTTCATGCTGCCTGTTATAAGCATTCCCAGATCTTTTTCCTCCTCGATGCTTTCCAGCTGCATCCGTCCCAGCTGATAGCTCCTCCCCTGGTTCCTAGCTCTGAAGTGCAGTACCTTGCACGTCTTGGCATTCTGGTCCATATCTTCATAAGCAGGTCTTCCTGGCCCACCACCGCTTCCTCCATTTTTGCTTCCAGGAGGACTACTTTCAGTTCCGGGCCCTCCCTTTTGACCTTTCCTTGGCACCCCAGGTTTTTACCAAGTGCCTGGTGCTGGTGGCCACAGCTCTGAGGAGACAAGGGTTTTATGTGTTCTCTTACCTGGATGACTGGCTGCTGACAGCCCCTTCCAGGGACCTTTTGCTTCAGACCCTGGAGTGCACCTTCTGGCTTTTCCAGACCTTGGGGATCATGGTCAATCTGCCATAGTCTTGTCTTTCTCCATGCCAATGCCTCCAGTATATTGGGGCAGTCCTGGACTCTTCCCAGGGTAGAGCTTTTCTGCCAATAGACAGAGTAGAACGCTTGATAGAGCAGGCCAGTCTAGTCTCCTCCAGTTGACAGATCCTGGCCAGAGTGTTCCTCTGCCTGTTGGGGCACATGGAGGTGGCTATAGCCATAGTTTTCCTGGCCCGTCTGCATATAAGAGTTCCCCAGTGGACCCAGTGGGTCCAATGGTATCAACGCACCAATGACCTGGATCAGCCAGTTATGGTCTCCAACTCGGTGAGGAGGACCTTAGGCTTGTGGCAAAACCCTTCCTATCTCTTGGGAGGGATACCATTTCAAGCTGTGTCCCCTCCACTGATCCTCACAATGGACACCTTGGGTCTGGGCTGGGATGCTCACTTCGCCGACCATCAGAGCCAGGGGACCTGGTCCAAGGTGAGGCGGCATCTCCACATCAATGCACAGGAGATGCAGGTAGTTCTTTATGCGCCGCAGGCCTTCCAGACCCACATTATTCCCAGCCCGCTGCTCATGCAGATGAACAACATGTCCATAGTACACTATATCAACAAGCAGGGGGGCACTCATTCATATCCCTTTTGTTGGCAGGCAATGAGAGCCTGGTACTGGGTCATCGAGCATAACCTGGAACTCACAGCTGTTCATGTTTCAGGTGGCCAAAATGCCCTGGCTGACAGTCTAAGCTGGTCCAGTTCGAGGGCTCATGAGTGGGAACTCCTGTCCTCGGTGGTCGAAGATCTCTTCGACAGGTGGGGCCATCCAAAGTTGGACCTTTTTCCATTCCCACTCATTGCAAAACTGCTGCTTTTCTGCTCACTTGATCCAGGACCTGGAGTTTTCTGGCATGACACATTGTCCCTCTCCTGGAAGTGGAGGTTCCTGAATGCCTTTCAGCTCCTGCAGAGGGTTCTTCTCAAGCTCCAGTTAGAGACGGCAGAGATGATTCTAATAGCTCTCAACTGGCTGCATCAGATTTGGCTCCCCCTTCTGCAGCAGCTGGAAGTGGAACCTTCAATACTCTTGCCCCTGTGCTCTCCCAGGAACAGGGCCCCCTGGTCCATCCAGACCTCAAGTCTCTACTGCATGTCTGGTTCCTGTAGATTTAGCTATTGCCCACATTAGGGTTTCTTCCAGGGTAGCTGATGTCCTGGTGGCTGCTAGAAAATCTTCCACTAGAGCCACCTATGCCTTGAAGTGGAAGCGCTTCTTCCTCTGGGCCGCTGCTCACCACCTAGATCCCTTCACCTGTCCAGTGAATCTGATTTTTGAGTATCTGCTCTCCCTTTTGGACTCAAGCCTGGGGTACTCCTCTCTTAAGGTGCACCTTTCTGTCATCTCTGTGTACCATGCACCTATTGAGGGCAAATCAGTTGGCAAACTGGAGGTATCCTGCACCTTTTTGTGGGGTATCCTGCATTTGAAGCCTCCCATTCTGGATCCCGTCCCTCCATGGGATCTTCTTTTCATGCTGTAAAAGCTTGCTCTGCTTCCCTTTAAACCAGCCACAAGTTGTGAGCTGTGCTTTCTGTCATGGAAAGTGTTATTTTTAGTTGCTGTTACTTCTGCTCAGAGGATTTCTGATCTTTAGGCTCTGATGTATAAAGAGCCTTATTTAGTTTTTCACTGTCATTGTGTACTAATTGTAAGTTTTTACCCAAGGTGGTGTCTGAGTTCACGTTAAACCAATCCATCCACCTCCCCGTTTATTTCCCTGAGTACAGTATTCTAATCAGGGGGAGGCCTTACTCCATACTTTGGATGTGTATCGGGTGCTTTGGTATTATATATTTTTTTATTCTCAATCTTTATTCAACACCATCAAATTCCAACAGAGTACATTGAAATTACAGAATTACAGGAATATTTAAGAATAGACAATAATATGTCAACTAAATAACAACACATCAAGGAAATCATAATTGCAATCAAGTAAATGGTGTCCGACTTGCTTAAAGAGAAAGAGAAATAATCAAACAGTAGTCCAGAAAAGTAAAAAGAAAAAGAACGGAGAATGTGTCTTCTTAATTCATACATTAACTATGATACAAACCCAGCTAGGGTGGAGAATCATCCAAGAAAAGGGAAAACACAGTACTGAAAAGGAAAAAAAAACTAGTTTGTTATATTATAATCTCTTCAGCTTAAAAAAGAAAAGAGAAAATATTTTCAGGAGGCTAAGTTTATCCTATGAGGGTAAATTGGGAGATAGATGTCCTATAGAAAAACAGAGAATAAATGAGGTGATGAGGGGTGGGAATGATATTAGTCTTTTCACAGAAGAAAGGGTTCTGAAAGAACTCTTAAAACTGAAGCTGGATAAAGCAATGGGTCCCGATAGGATTCACCCTAGAATTTTAAAAGAACTAAGGGAAGAACTAGTAACGCCACTGACTACCCTTTTTAGTAAATCATGAGAGGATGGTGTGGTACCTGAGGACTGGAGGAGGGCGGATGTGATTCCCCTTCACAAAAGTGGAAGCAAGGCAGAGGCAGGAAACTACCACCTCAGTGGTAGGGAAAATGATGGAATCACTTCAGAAGGAAAGAATTGTTGAGTACCTAGAGGCCAGTGGGGCAGAGGACCCAAGGCAGCATGGACTCACAGCAGGAAGGTCATGTCAGACAAATCTAATTGATTTCTTTGATGGGGTGACCAAAGTAGTAGACCAGGAAGGGGCTGTGGACATGACCTACCTAGACTTTAGCAAGGCATTTGACACAGTCTCACACAAAAGATTAATAAACAAATTAGCCAGTATGGGAGTGGGTCGCAGGGTGGTAGCCTGGGTAAAACACTGGCTGGACAACAGGACACTGAGGGTAATAGTAAATGGAGTCCACAGTGAAGAAAGAGGCATTACTAGTGGGGTACCACAGGGTTCAGTACTGGGGCCAGTCCTTTTTAATGTCTTTATAAGTGACATTGCAGAGGGACTGGAAGGAAAAGTATGTCTCTTTGCAGATGACACAAAGATCTGCAACAGGGTTGATACGCAAGGTGGGGTGGAAAGCATGAAAAGGAACTTGGCAAGGTTGGAGGAATGGTCAAATGTATGGCATCTTAGATTCAACGCAAAGAAGTGCAAAGTAATGCACCTGGGAAACAAAAATCCAGGGGATAAGTACACAATGGGGGGGTGAGATACTGACAACAACAAAAATGGAAAGGGACCTGGGGGTAGTCATATCAGATGACCTAAAGGTGTGCCAGCAATATGAGAAGGCAGTAAGGAGGGCTGGGGGATACTGGGATGCATAGGGAGAGGCATCATCAATCGAAAACAAGAAGTTGTTGGCCCTCTGTACAGACAGTTGGTAAGACCACATCTGGAGTACTGTGTACAGTTCTGGAGACCCCATCTCCACAAAGACATAAACAGGGTGGAGGCTGTCCAGAGGAGGGCAACCAAAATGGTGCAGGGTCTGCACCAGAAGACATATGAAGAAAGACTAAAGGAGCTTAAGATGTATAGCCTCAAGGAAAGGAGGGAGAGGAGGGACATGATAGAAACTTTCAAATACCTCAAGGGAATCAACAAAGTCCAAGAGGGTAGCGTCTTTCAGAAAAAGAGATGTGCAAGAACAAGGGGGCACAATTTGAAGATAGAGGTGGGATGGCTCAGAGGTAATGTTAGAAAGTTTTTCTTCAGAGAGGGTTGTAGATGCATGGAACAGCCTTCCTGAAGAGGTCATAGAGTCAAAAACAATGGGGGAATTCAAGAATGCATGGGACAGACATAAGGCAATTATAGTGGGGGGTAGGAGGAAGTAGGTTGTTGGTTTACTGGGATCTGCAGCTTATCCGTTAGGTAGAGAAATGGGCAGATTAGGTGGGCCAAGTGGTCCTTATCTGCCATCAAATTCTATGTTTCTATGAAACACCGCTACCAAGGAGAAAAATTCCACCCACCTTCAGGCTGCAAAACCCTCATATAACTCCCATCTGGTCCACCTGTTTTGGAGTTGGGGAATTCTCTGCTGAAGGGGAGTAGGTAACTCTCTCATATTTATTTATCAGGTTAACCATGTCTTTCCAGTCCAAGACAGTTGGAGGGTCGGAGAGGAGCCACATTCTGGTAATTACTTTAAAGACGGCCACTAGCAATATGGCCCATAAATATTTCACCTCTCTACCCACCAGTTCCCCAGGTGGAAGACCAAAAAGAATGCACTCTGGGCCAAAAGGGGATGTAAGTCCTAGAATGCCTGATAAAAGACCATGGATCTCTTGCCAATAGGATTGTATATTATCAAAAAATATGAGTCTGTAAGGCCTCTCTCTCCCCCTACATCCCTGCCAACAGGCTGGAGGCACCCCCAGGTTCCACTTGGACACCACTACTGGTACACAAAAGTATCTAATAGGTCATTTCCAAAGGAATTCCCTCCAGTCCAGGGAAGAGGAGGTCTGCCAAGTATATTTCCAGACCCTATTCCATTGGAGAGCATCAAGTGTTATTCCCAAATCCTGTTCCCATTTTTGTTTAACTTAAATTTGTAGTCTGGGAAAAATCCATTATGAAATTTGCATATTATAGAGCAATGGCCTTTTCCCCAGCTTTGAAGCCCAAATTGCTTCAATCGGAGAACCAGGTATGGATCCCTCCACTTTCTGAGTGGCTATCCTTATTCGGGTATTAATGTATTCCCTGATTTAATAGTATCTTAAAGGGTCAGACGGGAGCCACCCATATCTGGCTTGGTCTGTTTCAAAGGGAACAACTGAACCTCCCTGCATAAGTTGCCATGGGGCAAAAATACCTTTCGTAGCTTGTCATTTAAACCAGGCATCTGTGTTGGCTGGGAGGAATCCAGGGTTCACTGTCTACCACTGGTATTTCCATAAGATACAGTATTATATTAACCACACTCAGACTGTTAGGAAAACTGACCAGTTGTTTGTTTTATTTGCCCCAAGAGAGAAGGGGCACCAGTTTTGAAACAGTGTTTGTCAAAATGGTTGGCTCATTGCATTATTTTTTACTACCATAGTTACAACAAGCCCTTACCTAGGGCAGTAAAAGGCCACTCTACCAGAGGGATGGCAGCCTCTCCTATCTGTTTCAAGAATGTGTCTGCTGTGGACATTTCTGTGGCTACCATCTGGAGTTCTGTCCATACTTTCATTAGGCACTACAGTCTGGACATTGCTTCTAGGCACAGGGTCAATTTTGGACTCACTGTCTTTCAGGGTCTTCTTTCCTGAGCCTTCTGCTGTTGCTTTTTGCCTACCTCCTGGCTGACATTTCTGTCAGTTATGATACAGCTTGGGACTCAGTCCTACTGGTGTTGCCTGCCGCAAGAGCCCCCTCAAAGTAAGATAGTACAGTTATGTAAGAACATACCATAACAGTAGATCTTTGAGAGGCGCTCTTGCAGCAAACTCTACTTTCCTTCCCTCCTTCCCCCCGATAGCTTCTTCTCCTTTGCTCCTCTTCTGCTTTTCCTCAGCTCTGAGGAACTGCCTCTGTTCTCCTTTTTTGCCTCCAGTTCCGGGGTCACTGGTGGGAGAACTGAGGTAGATTTGGGGGACCGCCCTTTTATAGGATAAGTGGACGTCAGTGTGCTGACATTGGTGGGAGTGGTCCCCCATGATGGGCTGCTAGCTAGAAGTTTTCTGTATAGTCCTAGCAACTGGTTGCTTTAGTCCTACTGGTGTTGCCTGCTGCAGGAGCTCCTCTTGAAGATCTACTGTTATGGTAAGTTCTTACATAACTGTACTATATTATGGGGACAATAATCAGAGTGTAGAAGTGCAACTAGACACCAGGAAAACATTACTATATAATGGTGACAGTGACTGGAGACTGTGAGGGTGCCACTATACACCAGGGAAAGATCATATATATATATATATATATATATATATATATATATATATATACACACACCATGGAGGAAAACAAGCGCCAGCTCCAAACCCAGAAGTGAACTGTAAGTGAGCATGTTCCAGGAAAATAGTGCACCTGGTGGGAGGGGGGAGGGGGGAGGAACAGCACTGTAGTCAATGGCGAGGATCACATGTGCTTCAGCTCCACTGCGGAAGGACACAGTTGAGGTATTTGGTCAGGTGCTTCCAGAGTCCTCTCCCTCTACTATGTAATAGCAATACATTTCAAAGCTCTGCTATGCAACTATAAAATCATGTAAGCCATGAGTAAGGTAGGCAAATGTCACAAACATGTTTAACTCAAAAGTTTTCCATGGAAAGTTCAAGTATAAGTATAAAATCATACATATCTTCCATCATTCATGCCATTGCATGAATGTATTTGTATAGTAGCTTATTTTTCACTAACAATGACAAAATGCTTTAAAATGCTGAGTCTTCCCTTGCCCACTTAAGCCTCTTCCTAATACACTGCTTAATTAATATCATCCTAATCTTTTGCAACTGTACCTTTTCATGACCTTACTTCCCTCACCCTTTTTGCACCATTTTGGTGGTGTTAGAGTATTTTGCTAGAGTTTTGCAGAACAGGACATGGCAGCACAGGAGCTAGCACAACAAAACTCACCCAAAACAGAGACCAAAACAAAAAAAAGCAACACAAAAAACACTTCTTCTCATAGGCGACTCCATGATTTAGGGAGTTGATGCCTACCTCCAGCCGGGGGTAATGGTCAGATGTCTCCCAGGTACATCAGCATGGAGAGACACTGAATGCATTGCTAAAATCATGCAGGAAGCAGGAGAAAACATTTATGTCCTGGTACACATAGGGACTAATGATTTCTCCAGCCGGTCAGTTGTGGAGACCAAGGAACTCCTGACCAGGCTGGGAGACAAACTGTCATCCATCTCATCCGGCAACTCCTTCTCTGAGATCCTGCTTGTCTGGGAGAGGGTGGGCAGATGGACGGAAGACCAGAGAAGGAGTGATAGGGAAGCTAAACATGTGACTCAAGGGCTGGTGCCAGGAAATAGTATACAAATTTGTAGGTAACTGGCAACAGTTTTGGGAGTGAAAGTTCTTTAAATTTGATGGACTGCATCTGACTAAAGAGGGAGTCAGTGCATTGGGCCAGAAGTTTGACGTCTTTGCAGAATATTTAAACGAGCCAATGGGGAGAGGGGTGCAGCACCCGATACATCGAACGGGAAGAACACCCCTCCCCCCCTCAGCTAGTGAGCAAACAGGAGTTCAGCATGTTTGTAGTTCATTTGCATCATTAGGTAAGGAAAAAGGTCTGGCTCCCCATACAATGCGCAGTGAAAACACCGGACCTTACCCAGCAACTAACACACCAAAATCTGGCTAATGGAAAATCATGTACACAAATGCCCGCAGTCTTGGAAACAAGATCCCATATCTGCAGACAACAATGACAGAGGCTAAACTGGACATAGTAGCCATTAGCAAGACATGGTTCACCAGTAATCACACTTGTGAGACTTCAGTACCCAGCTATGTACTGTTCAGAAGAGACCATGGTGCAACGGGGGTAGTAGCCCTTTATGTCAAAGAAAATATCAACGCTACAGAAATTTAGAATACACATAGGGAGCCAGAAGAACTGTGGGTCACCCTGGAAAAAGGAAATGGGACAGCCATGTGAACTGGGGTTGTCTACAGGCCTCCAGACCAGGAAGAGGACATAGACACATTACTGTTAGAAGATATACAGAACATGACAGCTAAAGGGGAGGTTCTGATAGTGGGAGAGTTCAACATGCCAGATACAGATTGGTCAATACAAGCAGGATTTTCCACCAGAACTAGACACATAGTGGATTCTCTGCTGAGGGAGGGCCTCACACAACTGGTACAACAACCCACAAGAGACAGGGCTATCCTAGATCTAGTAATGACTAATGGGGAAAGGATCACAGAACTCCAGGTATAAGGTCACCTGGGGGCCAGTGACCATCACATGGCATGGTTCAATTTGGCCACTAGAACTAAATCATCCCATTCCAAGGCAAAAATATGGGACTTCAGAGGAGCTGACTTTGATAAGTTGGCCAACAGAGTTAAGCTAGTCCTGGCAAGAAGAAATACAGATGAGGGGGTACAGGCAAAGTGGGCAAGCATTAAGGATGCAATACTTGAAGCAACATCCTATTGTGTTAGAGAGAAAAGCAAGAGCAAAAGAAGGAGGAAACCACTTTGGTTCTCAAAAACAGTAGCAGAAAAGGTCAGAACCAAAAGACTGGCCTTCAGGAAATATCAGGGAATGCAGCTGGATGAAGATAGGGAGGCATACCAAACTTCCCTAAAGGACGAAGGGAATGCAGTAAGGCAGGCACAGTCCCAAATTGAGGAAACACTAGCATGAGCAGTAAAAGAAGGGGGCAAGGTTTTCTATAGATACATTAGTGAAAGGAGAATGTCCAGAGGGGGTATTACTAAGATCAAAGGTGATAAGGGGGAGTGTGTGGAGGAAGACCAAGGTAAAGCATATATCCTAAATAGATACTTCTGCTCAATATTTCCTGAGGACAAGGTAGGGCAGGGCCCACAGCTCAGCACCATGGATAAGGGGGGGAGGGAGGTGTGCACAAGTCCCTTCACAAAAGAAAGGGTCCTACAAGAGCTCGCTAAGCTCAGGGAGGACAAGGCAATGGGACTGGATGGCATACATCCCAGGGTACTAAAGGAGCTAAGGGTAGAACTAGCAGAGCCATTATCAGGACTGTTTTGTGAGTCTCTGAGCACAGGAGAGGTCTCAGAAGACTGGGGAAGTGCTCATGTGATCCTGCTCCACAAGAGTGGAAGCATGGAGGAGGCAGGGAACTACAGACCAGTCAGTCTTACCTCAGTAGTGGGCAAGATTATGGGGGCACTCCTTAAGGAAAAGATAGTGCAACACCTGAAATCCATAGGAGCACAGGATCCAAGACAGCATGGGTTTACAACAGGAAGGTCCTGTCAAACTAATCTCATAGATTTCTTTGACTGGGTAACCAGAGTGGTGGACCAAAAGGGTGCAGTTAATGTCGCTCACCTTGACTTCAGCAAAGCTTTTGATACTGTTCTACATAGAAGATTGATTAATAAGATGGGTAAGCTTGGGGTGGGTCAGAAGTTGGTCAACTGGGTGGTAAACTGGTTGGCGGGCAGAAAACAGAGAGTAGTGGTAAATGGTATGCAGTCAGAAGAGATGCAAGTCACAAGTGGGGTACCTCAGGGATTAGTCCTGGGGTCAGTCCTCTTCAGTATCTCCATCACTGACATTGTAGATGGACTGGAGGGTAAGATTTGTCTGTTTGCAGATGACACCAAGATCTGCAACAGAGTAGATGAACCCAATGGGGTGGGCAGAATGAGAAGAGATCTGGATAAACTGGCAAAATGGTCGGAAGAGTGGCAACTGGGTTTTAGCACAAAGAAGTGCAAGATCATGCACATAGGGAAGAGAAACTCTGAAACCACTTATAGGTTGGGAGGGGAGTTGCTGGCAATCACAAGGGAAGAAAGAGACTTGGGCACCATCATCATAGATGGCCTGAAATCATCCAAGCAGACCACTAAAGCAGTAGGTAGGGCTGGGTGGATGTTGGGATGTATTAGTAGGGGTATCACAAGTCATAAGAGGGAGGTAATAACCCTTCTTTACAAGACACTGGTTAGGCCCCATCTGAGTACTGCGTGCCGTACTGGAGGTCACCTTCACAAGGACATTAACAAAATGGAGGCAGTCCAGAGAAGGGCAATCAAAATGGTACAGGTACTGCATCAGAAAACATATGAGGACTGATTAATGGAGCTCAATATGTATACCCTAGAGCAAAGGAGGGAGAGAGGTGATATGATCGAAGCAGTCAGACACCTTAAGGGCATTAACACAGTGAAAGAGGCTAACATGTTTCAATATAAGAAAAATAACAGGACAAGAGGACACAGCATGATATTAAAGGAAGGCCAATTAAGGGGTAATGTGAGGAAGTTCTTTTTCACAGAAAGGGTGGTGGATGCATGGAACAGCCTACCTCAGGAAGTTGTGGATATGAATACAGTGCAGGGCTTCAGACAGGCATGGGACAGGCATAAGGGAGCAATACAGATGAGTATGACTAGATAGGCCATTGACAGAGTAAAGGCCCATGGCACATTCATAAGGTAGAAAAAGAAATGGGCAGACTGGATGGGCCTTGCGGTCCTTATCTGCCATCAACTTCTATGTTTCTATATATATTCACTATGTGACATATTGCTGCTGCTTCCATTATAGTCTAATTTTATATTGTACCCTATACTTGCATTGCCATATGCAGTGATGCTTACTCTTTTCCTTGGATTTTAAATGTTATTGTTATGTTTAGTATGTGTGAGTTGGCTGTGGTGAGTTTTGAGTAGTGAAATGGCAAGCAGAATGTAGTATCAATTGAAACATTTCCAAGAAAAGGTGCAGGAAGGGTATATTGTGTAATTTGTGATGAGTGACAGGCAAGCCCAGGAAAATAAGCTAAATTGTTTCCTCTTGGTCAAGGTATGGAAGGCATGTCTAGCCTTGGCTCATCAAGATATAGGAACACCAAGGGTAGTCTGTTACAGCCTAAATTTCTACTCAGATGGTATTACAACCCCTTAGCCCTTCATTCCTCAGGAGTTTGAACACATCTGAATTGTTGGAGGTGCTCCCAGAGGATGGCAGGACTTTGTCATATAGAGCGGTTATGCCCCTTACAGCTCTAGCGCTCACCCCATTCTCATACACTCTACACATCTCAGCTTCTTTAATGATTGAATGAGGTGAGCATTAGGGCTGAATACCCCAAGGCACACTCCATGACTGATTTGGGAAGATGAAGGAGAGGTGAAACTATAACGGTTTTTCCTGTTGCTGCCTGAAGGGTAAAGGTGGAGTGTTAGGGTTGGATACCCTAATGCCACATTTCCCTACTTTTGTCCATATATATATATATATATATATATATATATATATATATATAGATCCTAGTTAACCAACAGCCTACTTCCTCCTACCCCCCATTAGGACTGCCTTATGTATGTGCCATGCATTCTTGAATTCCCCCACTGTTCTTGAATCCATGACCTCTCAGGAAGGCTGTTCCATACATCCACAACCCTCTCCATGAAAAAATACTTTCTCCCATTACCTCTGAGTCATCCCCCCTCTATTTTCAAATTGTGCCCCGTTGCTCTTGCACGTCTCTTTTTCTGAAAGATACTAGCCTCTTGGACTTTGTTTATTCCCTTGAGGTACTTGAAAGTTTCTATCATGTCCCCCCTCCCTTCTTTCCTCAAGGGTATACATCTTAAGCTCCTTTAGTCTCTCTTCATATGTCTTCTGGTGCAGACCCTGCACCATTTTGGTTGCCCTCCTCTGGACAGCCTCCACTCTGTCTATGTCTTTGCAGAGATGGAGTCTCCAGAACTGCACACAGTACTCCAGATGGGGTCTCATCAACTGTCTGTACAGAGGGACAACAACTTCCTGTTTTCTACTGTTGATGCCTCTCCCTATGCATCCCAGTATCCATCCAGCCTTTCTTACTGCCTTCTCACATTGCTTTCCCACCTTTAGGTTATCTGATATAATTACCCCCAGGTCCCTTTCCATTTTTGTTGTTGTCAGTATCTCACCCCCATTGTGTACTCTTCCCCTGGGTTTTTGTTTCCCAGGTGCATTACATTGCACTTCTTTGCATTGAATCTAAGTTGCCATACATTTGACCATTCCTCCAACCTTGCCAAGTCCCTTCTCATCCTTTCCACCTCACCTTGTGTATCAACCCCATTGCAGATCTTTGTGTTGTCTGCAAAGAGACATACTTTTCTTTCCAGTTCCTCTGCAATGTCACTTATAAGACATTAAAAAGGATTGATCCCAGTACTGAACCCAGCGGTACCCTGCTAGTAACCCTCCTTTCTTCACTGTGGACACCGTTTACTACTACCCTTTGCGTCCTGTTGTCCAGCCAATTTTCTATCCAGGTTACCACCTTGGGACCCACTCCAAGGATGGCTAACTTGTTTATTAATCTTTTGTGTGGGACTGTATCAAATGCCTTGCTAAAATCTAGGTAAGCCATGTCCACAGCCCCTCCCTGGTCTACTACTTTGGTCACCCAGTCAAAGAAATCTATTAGATTCGTCTGACACGACCTTCCCGCTGTGAATCCATGCTGCCTTGGGTCCTGTGCCCCACTGGCCTCTAGGTACTCAACAATTCTTTCCTTTAGAAGTGATTCCATCATTTTCCCTACCACTGAAGTCAAACTAACTGGTCTGTAGTTTCCTGCCTCTGCCCTGCTCCCACTTTTGTGAAGAGGAATCACATCCACCCTCCTCCAGTCCTCAGATACCACCCCATCCTCCCATGATTTGTTAAAGAGACTAGTCAGCGGTGTCACTAGTTCTACCCTTAGTTCTTTTAGAATTCTTGGGTGAATCCCATCAGGCCCCATTGCTTTGTCCACCTTCAATTTTATTAGTTCTTTCAGAACCCTTTCTTCTGTAAATGGACTGGTATCGACCTTCATCTCCAGAGTGTTTCTCTTGTTTGGTTTAGGCACCCCCTCCTCTTCCTTTGTGAATTCTGAGCAGAAATATTCTTTCAGCATCCCTGCTTTTTCACTGTCACCCTCTGCCCACATTCCCTTCCCCTTTATTAAGCCTCAGTATCCCTCCCTTGGTCTTTCTTTGCTCCCTAATGTACCTATTAAAGGTCTTATTCTCCTTCTTAACAGAGTTGGCTATCCTTTCCTCGGTTTGGGCCTTTGCTATTCTGACTGCCTTCCCAGCCTCTTTCTGCTTTAACTGATAAAGTCCACTGTCCTGCTCCTTCTGTGTTTCCTAATATTTTCTGAATGCTATCTTTTTCTCCTTAACCTTCCCTGCCACCTCTTTTGAGAACCATAGCGTTTTTTTCCTTCGTTGTTTTGTTGATTTGCTTCACACAAAGGCTTGTTGTCTCTGTGATGGCTGCTTTGATTACTCCCCATTGTCCCTCCACCCCTTCTTCTTGCCCATTTGCTAGTGCTTTTCTGAGGCACTCTCTCATTTTCCCAAAGTCAGCCCTCCTAATGTCACAAATGTAGGGAAATGTGGCATTAGGGTTTCCAACCCTAACTCCCAATCCACCCAACCCTCCCTCAAACAGCAAAAGGATTTTGGGTCTCCAGAGTCTTGGCAAATAATTGTTGGGGTCTTCCTTGGGATTGTCAACCTTAATGCTTTCTCCTCATCCCCAGTTGCAATCAGTAGCCTCCAGTCCAAAGCACAAGGTACAGCTCCAAGCCAATGCCTCATAGTGATACACTCTTCAAAGGTAGAGAAGTATGTCTTGCCGCATCTTGCCAATACAATTTGTTATAGCTTCCATCATGCAGGCTAAAAAAGATCATGAGTGAAGTTGTTTTCTCATGGAATAGGGGTGGGCATTAGGGTTGATAGCTCCAACGAAGACCCCCCCCCACCAATTTTGCCAAGACTCCAGAGACCAAAAACCCTATTTTTTTTTCCTTTTGCTGCTTGGAGGGTGGGGGTGGGTAGTTAGAGTTGGAAACCCTAATACCACATTTCCGTAGTTTTGTGGCATTAAGTTTCCCTAACTGGTTCATTAACAAAGTGTTTTGGAAAGAATTTGTTTTCTTTTTGAGGCAGTGGAATCACATACTCATTCATGCAATTCCCTATAGGACCTGTATAAGCAGATGTAGGTGCCCTGCACCAAGGGAAAACTCAGTCCACCTACAGAAGTGCAGTGATGGATATGAAGAATTCATGGGGCTGTCTGATTGGCTGTGGAAGCTCAGGGCCCTGTGGTTCCTATGCTTCCATGTGGCCGCAGATACAGATGCACAGTGCAAAGAGTGCATCTGTCAGCAATACACAGGACCCTCTGCCACCCACAGGTGGAGAGGTGCAGGGCCCTTTGCCAACACAACACTTGTCTTCACTATATGGTATCTGAGCCTGAGTAGACAACCCTGTACCTTTCATTCCCTGGCTGGGGGAGTGTCGGGACTCATATAGCAGTGCCATCCACCCCACTCCATCCAGCTGGGTCACTGACCTCACCCCCAAACTCAGCTCACCAGTATGGGATCACAAAGCATAACTTCTAGGGTTAAGACTGGCACTACACACAAAGTTTGTTAACAATTATATATATTTTTTTTTAATTTTGACCCAAAATTTCAAGGTATTCATTTTATGCTTTGCATTATAAACATGACGTGTACCATTTGGAGTATATTGGCTGAAATGTCATTTCGCACCAGAAGTGTGAAAACACATCTCATCCAGGATTTAAACAAGCATTTGTCAATGCTGAATGTTGCTTGCTTCTATGTGCTGTTTAGGTATTTGGAAGTCATTGGAGTGCAAATATTGAAGATTTGCGAACTTACGAGCGTGCATAGGAACTGCGCAACGCACGCTCGTAAAACAGTCATTGTTAGGAAATTTTTCACGAAATTTTCAACATAGCCATTTTAAGACCTCTGCTCATGAACAGTGTCACTGTGATTTAGTTAATGTGTCCCATACATTGAGTTTGCACACCGACTGCGCCATTGTGCGCTACATGAGCGAGACGCGTTTTGGGCAGGATGTGAAAAATGACAGCTGTACTGCTCATAAGGGGTGTGGTAAAATGGCAATGTTGAAAATCTGGAGTGGAAATATTGAAAATTCGCAAACCTACGAGCGTGCGTGGGAACTTCCAACGCACACTCGTAAAACAGTCATTTTTAGGAATTCTTTCACCAAATTTTCAACATTACCATTTTAAGATCTCTGCTCATGAACAGTGACACTGTAATTTTCTTAATGTGTCTCATACACTGAGTTCGCACACCGACTGCGCCATTGTGCGCTACATGGCCGGAAACATGTTTTGGGCAGGATAGAAAAATGACAGCTGTACTGCTCATGAGGAGGTATGGTAAAATGGCAATGTTGAAAATCTGGAGTGAAAATATTGAAAATTTGTGAACTTACGAGACTGCGTAGGAACTGCGCAATGCATGCTCGTAAAACAGTCATTTTTAGGAATTCTTTTACCAAATTTTCAACATTGCCATTTTAAGATCTTTGCTCATGAACAGTGACACTGTAATTTTCTTAATGTGTCCCATACACTGAGTTCGCACACCGACTGCGCCATTGTGCGCTACATGGCCAGAAACATGTTTTGGGCAGGATGTGAAAAATGACAGCTGTACTGCTCATGAGGAGGTATGGTAAAATGGCAATGTTGAAAATCTGGAGTGAAAATATTGAAAATTTGTGAACTTACGAGCCTGCGTAGGAACTGCGCAATGCACGCTCGTAAAACAGTCATTTTTAGGAATTTTTTCACCAAATTTTCAACATAGCCATTTTAAGACCTCTGCTCATGAACAGTGTCACTGTGATTTTCTTAATTTGTCCCGTACATTGATTTCGCACACCAACTGCGCCATTGTGCGCTACAAGGGCGGAAACACATTTTGGGTGAGATGTGAAAAATGACAGCTGTACTACTCATAAGAAGGTGTGGTAAAATGGCAATGTTGAAAATCTGGAGTGAAAATATTGAAATTTCGCGAACTTACGAGCCTGCGTAGGAACTGCGCAACGCACGCTCGTAAAACAGTCATTTTTTGGAATTCTTGGACCAAATTTTCAACATGGGGTTTTGGGACCCTTCTCATAGATGAATGTCACTGTCATGGTGGTATTGGTCTGAAGGGTGATTTCACATGCTCACTGGAAATCACCCGGCCAGATAACGCCATGACAGTGACATCATTCATGAGAAGAGGTCCTAAAACCAGTTGAAAATTTGGTGCAAAATTCCAAAATGCCTAAGATATGCAATAAAGTTGAACCTCCATCTAGCCCATTATACAGCTTACTGGCATTTCCTCAGTTCGCGGTCGGCTTTGAAGAGTGCTGATGTGTTCCTGGTCCACCGAAGATCGTCGCCGGAGTCTGGAGGTAAGTATGGGGTGGGGGTGTGGGGAGTCGGTGTGCAGTGGGTGGGTGCGGGTTGTGGGAGGGGGTCGGAAGATGCGCCGTGGGATCGTTTTGTTTTATAGGTTTAAAAAAAAAAAAGCGTTGTGGGGCGTTTGCCACGCTGGGGTGAGCTCCCAGCGTGGAACTAGGACAGGAGGCCATTCAGCGGCGGAGTTAGGCACCCCATTGGCCAAGGACTGATTGCCAGCGCTGGGTGGGCTCCCAGCATGGCACCAACACTACTGGGGGGGACAACGAGCTCAGCCGACGGGGATTGGGCACCCGTCGGCTACACAGTACATGCGGGCGCGCACCGCGTGTGGGGGAGCTATGCTTCATCGCTGCTCACTGAAGTGTAGTCCTTTCAATTGTATGCCACTGCATTTTGGAGCGTGTCATAGACAGCTCCAAAATGCATTGGCTTACAGGGGCCACGCCTGCCAGCTCACTGACTGAATTGGAGGAGGAGGTGACACACCTTCAAAATCTCCGATGATGGCACTATGTTTCTTGCACATGCGTGCAAGCAACATAAAAATGACATGTGTCACATTTATGGGGTGGTATGGAAAAATGGCTATGCAGAATGAGTGTGTTGAAAGTTTGGAGTCAAAATATTGAAAATTAGTGAAGTTATGAGTGAACATTGAAATACTGCAACGTTCACTCATAACCTGGACATTTTACTGTATTTGCACACCAAATTTTTAGCATAGCCTTCTTATTAGTCCATCTCATGAACCCAGTAGGCAAAAATGTTGAAATCCCCGCCAAACATCATTCCATGTCACTGAAACATTACTCCATGCCACAGGTGCAAAACACATTTTGTCCAGCATGGGGTCAAAATGTGTTGCGCGATTTCTTTGGACCTTTTGTTCTGTGGGGCTCTGCCTCACCCCGTTATGGGGTGCACCCTGGACCCCCACTTAGGATTCTAACTCCGGAGGGGGGTCCAACACAGAGAGTGCACAGGTCCGGGGTTCACGCATAATGCCGTATGCTATTAAGCGTACGACATTATGACTCGGTACAATTTTGTCCAGGATTTAAAAAATGACAGCTGTCATGTTGGTGAGTTGGTGTGAAAAAAATGCCTATGTTGAAAATTGGGGGTTAAAATATTTAAAATTACCAAAGTTACGAGTGATCGTAGAAAATTTTCAATGTACGCTCATAACTTTCCTATTTTTACATATTTTGACCCCACATTTTCAGTATAGCCTTCTTATGGCCCCATCTCTTGAACAAGAACATTGAAAATTTTCAAATCCTCCCAAAAGGTGATTTCACAAAATAACTGCAAAATTGCTTTTCAGGCCAGATTTGCATAATTCCATCATGATTGGTCATGAGGTGGGGTCCCAAAAAGACCATGTTGAAAATGTGGGGTGAAAACATGACAAAGGTGACAAAGTTATGCATCAAAATTCAGAACCCCATTGAAATACATTGAACCACACTTACCTTAGTTTCTCACATTGCAGTCGTTGGTTCCAGCAGCAAGATGTGTCTTCGACCAGAGAGTGGATCTTTGCCATGGGACATGTTCAGTGTAGGAAGGATGTGGTGTGTGTGAGATGGGGGGTTCATAGTGGGAGGTCAGGGTGGGGGGTCAGATTGGTGAGGGATCATTTTCTTCTTTGCAGAAAAAAAAAATAAGGGACAGTTTTCTTCTTTGCAATGGACCTGAAATGGACATTCCAACAGTAGGGACTGGGAACCCCTGTGTCAGGTGATTGTTCAGCAGCATCCAGGTTGGGCAGCTCGGTGCTACCACTTAGAAAATGAGTACAGGGCAGGCAACCTGAAGTGAAGGGGAGTGAAGACAAGCAGTACTGGGGATGGGCACCCAAAATACATTTATAAAATATGGCTTGGGTGAGTGGGTGATCTGGAGGAGAGGGGAGGGAGTAGATAGATAGATAGATAGATAGATAGATAGATAGATAGATAGATAGATAGATAGATAGATAGATAGAACATAGGAAAATAGAAACTGGCAGCAGATAAGGGCCGCACAGCTCATTCTGAGTCTGCCCTTTTTGGTTGTATTGCTTACACTGTAGACCCCTCCAGGTCTATGGCACTTTCTTGTCCACCCCCTACCCATCTCTTATGATTTCCTTGTGCTTATCCTAGGCTTTTTTGAATCCCACCACTATTTTTGCCCCCACTACCTCCACTGGAAGACTGTTGTAGGCATCCACCACCCTTTCCATGAAGAAGTATTTCCTCACATCTCTCCTGAATCTAACCACCTCCAGCTTCATATCATGACCCCTTGTTCTGGAGTACCCTTTCCTCAAAAAAATACCTCCCACTTGTGCTTTATTCACCCTTGTAAGGTATTTAAAGGTCTTGATCATATCCCCCTTCTCCCTCCTCTTATTCAGTGTGTACATGTTTAGTAAAATTAGTCTCTCCTCATAGGACATTTGATGTAGACCCTGTACAATCTTGGTAGCCCTCCTTTGGATGGCCTCCTTCCTGTCTATATCCTTTCTGAGATGTGGCCTCCTGAACTGGGAACAGTACTCCAGGTGGGATTTTACCAAAGACCTATATAGTAGTAACACCACTTCGCTCTTCCTGCTGGTAATACCCCTACCTATATACCCCAGCATCGCACTAGCTCTGCCAATCACTTTGTCACATTGTCTGGCCAATTTCAGGCCATCCAATATAATTACCCCCAGGTCCCTTTCCTTCTTGGTCATTGCTAGTATCTCTTCCCCCATTTTGTACTGCACCCCCAGGTTTCTTTGACCCAAGTGCATTATTTTGCATTTGTTTTGCATTAAACCTTAGTTTCCAAACTTTTGACCACTCCTCCAGTCATGTCATGTCTCTTTCCATCCTTTGCACCCCCTCTGGAGTATCCACCTTGTTGAAGATCTTGATGTCATCTGCAAAGAGGCAGACCTTCCCTTCCAATTCCTCTGCTATATCACTAATGAGGACATTAAAGAGGACTGACCCAAGTACTGTCCCTGTGATACCCCACTGGTCACTCTCCCCTCCTCAGAGCAAACTCTATTTACCACCACCCTGTGCTTCCTATCCCTTAACGTGTGTCTTACTCAGGTTACCACCTTATTGCCCACCCCATGCTACCCAACCTGTTTACCAGCCTCCTATGTGGAACAGTGTCAATGAGTTTGCAGAAGTCCAAGTAGGCTACATCCACCGCCCTTCCCTGATCCAACACCTTGGTTACCCAGTCAAAAAAAAAAAATAACAGATTAACAGACAGACAGATAGATATAAAGGATAATGCCTGATGTACAGGCGATAACCATGGTGTAATCACCTTGAGTGGTTGCTAGGGCATAAGTAAACCTCGAGAGCGCAGCTTGAGAGGTTTATCGTTGCCCTAGCAACCACGAAATCAGGGTTTAACATTAAACAGCTTACTCAGCCCTAGCTATAGGGGAGCTACCGTGCCCCTATAATAGAGATAGAGATAGAGAGGGAGAGAGAGAGAGAGAGAGAGAGAGAGAGAGAGATTGGTGACAAAGAAAGGCAACTGAGTCAAGAGTACAAGGGGTGGGAGGATTATAGAGGGGGATATTAACAAATTAGAACTACAAATATTTAAGGGATAATAGGATAGTAATAGTACTATAGGAGTCATTATACAATGGGCAAGAAAATATACACCAAATCCTGTATTCTGATTAGCTGGCTGGCACCTTTCTACCATGGTAAATCTTACGCTAACCCATGCAAAAGGTGCCACTGGCATTCCCACCAAAATTACTCTGATCCCCCCTGAATATGAAACCAGGGAAACTGCAATATGAACTCACCGCTAAATAGCTACGTAATGAGTGAGTTTCAAACGTCCATATCTGTTACCACTAAGCTCCCCAGAAAGTACCTGCATTCTGTCTAAAAAAAACTCTGTACCTCCTCCTCCCCTGCATTCTGAAAAATAGTAGGAATACTGCATGAGAGCTAGAACAGTCTTTTCCAAGTCTTCCCACATGACTCACCTGTGGGACCGATTTGTAACTGCCACTCACTTCCATTCCCACATTCACCATCATAGCTCCTGAAACTTATTGCTCCTGGTGCCTCACTCAAATCAAATGAATCATTCCCACCTCAAAAGAAAAAAAACAGTACCATATCGGGCACACATAACACGACTTAAAACAGTACTTGCTTCTGACTGCAAAACAGAGATTCACCCGGATATACATAGTGAATGACACCGGTGGGCTTGCACCACGCTATCTGATAAAGTGACCTTCGTTCACACTTCTTACTTGCAGACTATGACAAAATAAGTAACGACTTGCAGGCTGTCCTTTTTTTTTTTTGTGGACCTTGTTTATTCTCCGAGCAACCGGGGAATTCTCTACAGCTGCCTGTGTGACCTTGACTCTACCTCCCTGTCTGAAGCCCACACATCCAGGCTGCTCCAGCCAGGTGGATCCCCCAACTCTGAGCACTCCAAGGTGGAACTGCTTTATGCCCTGGCATGCTATCTGAAATCTAATACTCCGGGCCTGACTTGGGGGGGGCCCTGGATGGTTAGCCTGACAGTGGGAGTGTGGTGGAGGCACAGGCAGTGCTTTAACCTATCCTCAGGGCCAGGGCTTTCTCTCATTTTCTTTCCCCCAGGAGCACAGCCGTGCAATGATGTCCACACGGCTTCCCATAGACTTCCATTACTCTCCTACCACACAATGCACTCCTGTGCTAGTAGTACCCCCGGTCTCCACCGGGGGTCTTTACTGCACTGGGGAAGCCCCAGAGCCCTACCCTGAGAGAGAAGAGCAGTTCTCCAGACACTCAATCCTCTCCATCCCCTGCCGACCCCCAGTGCCCGAGGTCATTCCTAAACTCAGGTCACCAGTGTGGCACGAGGTGTGGTGTACAGCACCTCAATCCTGCAGGCTGTCCTTCTTAAAAAAAAATGTCATGACACCGTCACTGTACAGTGAACAAAAACTTCACCCTGGAACCACACGCACACTGACAGAAATAGCTAAGAAAAAAAGAACAAAAAAAAAAAAGAAGAACCTAGGAGTCACAGCCCTTTCTTTAAAAAAAAAAAATAAATGACAAATATAACCCTCTGCATATATGGCTACATTAGAATGCATGGCCAACAACACCACTGTCCTAGCAACCAAGACCACAGTCCTAGCAACCAAGGACTATTTTTTTTCTGACAGAGTGATACACACAATAAAAATAAATCAAAAACCAAAAAAAGATATTTGCATTAATTGTTTTGTATCTCAAAAAAAGGGAAACATTGTATAATCACAATAAACCACTCCTCATGGCCAAACCACACCAGCCATGGTAAATCTCAACATAGCTCACACCCTGTCATGGTTTATTGCTTAATTATACCATGGTCACAAATACAGTTGAAAAATGGCACCGTCTGATTGCCAGCTGGGAGCTCCGAGCTGATGTAAATCCTACAATCACCCACAAAAGAGGTGCCAGCCAGCTTGAAGCTTATGCCCCCCAAAGCCACAAACCACAAATCACTGCAGCCACAAATTTAACTTCATGTGACCACCATCTTGTATGCCTGCTTAGTGTACTTCAGCCGTTACGGAAAAGAAAACAAGTAAATTAAACTCATGGAGGTGACGTTTGACTTGATTTACCCTGTGGAACTGGACAACATTTTCCGTTCTCTTGAAAGCAGTCAGTGAAATGTTGAACACTTACCTTCTGGTCCGGTAGTTCTGTCACCAACTCCTGAGCAGCAAAACACCGATGTGCCAGCCGTACCCCATCCATCCCCTGTATCGTCAAACCCTGCTCCTTTACAGTCAAACTTCATGGTCATCAGTAACTCAGCAGGTCCATCCAATCCTAAAGGTGAAAAACAGGCACATCATGAAAATGTCACATTTGAGGAACTGATAAACTTAGAGTTCCAAAGACATGAGCAAGCCACTCAGAAACAGACCCGCTGGTCTGTAAGCATTTTTTTCTGTACTGCTGCCATAAAAAAAAAATAGAAATTAACTTAAGCACAATAAACAGTAGAGATTTAAACACAATAGTAAGAGAGTTCTAGAGCACTGTATGCAACACAGATGGGAAGGAGTACATCCTTAGTAGCTTTGTAAGCCTGAGAGCAGGACTTAACAGATTTCTAAATGAACCTCAACTTAGCAGATCTGTAAACATTATGTCTGACACTGATTTTAATACAAGTAACAACATTTTCAGAGTAGTGGTAAAAAAGTATAGAAAACAAGGAAAAGATATAGGTGAACATCGTGCCCCATTAGGTATCCATGAACTGACAGCCATCAGAAATTCAAAAGCAGTAAGCCCTGATACAGCCACTGGACTTGTTCGGAAGGTGTGGCTTAATGTCCAATTACATTTTGCTAGAAGGGGAAACGAGGGAGTGAGGCAGCAAAACATTCAATCTTTTGAAATAAAATCCACTGAAGATGGCTTGGAGTACATAACAAAAACATTTAACGAGCAAACCAAAAACCACAAAGATATCAGTGACCCAACCAAGCAAAACAACAGAGCTTTTTGTCCAGCGAAAAGTTTTAGAAAATATTTGTCAAAGCTCCCTCCCAACCCAACAGCCTTGTTCCTTCATCCCGAAAAATTAGAACAGAGTGCCCTTGATAAAATGGAGGTCTGGTACAGTCATGAAGCAATGAGAGTAAACTACCTAGGAGGCATGCTACCCAGAATTTTTAAAGAGGCACAACTCCCTAAAATCTTTACAAATCATTCCTTATGTGCCATGGCAGTTACATTATTAAGTGAATCTGGGATGGAAGCACATCAGATCATGGCCATACCCGACCACAATAGGGAAACATCCCTTCGCAGTTATTGGTGGCCAAGTCTGTCTGAATTTCAAAAAATGGTGCCAGATAATATCAGGACAAACTTGTGCAGCCACCAAGCAACAAGAAGCAAATATCACACTGAAAACACAATGTCAGCCACCCACTGAGAAAACGTGTAATGCTGCTCCCAAAAACCACCCTGCAACCCAGGTTCAAGCAGCAACTTCCATCTCTGAAAATCTACTTCAATGCATTGACATCCTCCAAAAGAACAGAGAAAATCTGTACCATCCTGAAGTTTTGCAGCAGACATCTGTGGAGAGCATCGTCCTTCAGCCTGCATTTCTCCGAGCTGGTGAAATGGTGCTGCATCAGTCAGATGACTGCCCCAATCAATCAACCAGGAGACCTGCCCATCTATGCTGTCTCTATGCAATCTCTTCAACTATGGCACAGTAAACTTTTATTATAAATAAAACAAAGATTAGTAAAACCAGAAAAAAGATCAAAACTTCTCTAACAATGGTACAAAAACTCAAAATCTTTTTCTTTTCCTCCACAGGCATATTTTCCAAAACTGATCTTATGGCACTGTTCCCACAAGCCTACCATGCAGAGGAAAAGACAGACGACTTGCAAGCAAGTTAAACCAATACTTCTTAAAGCAACACCCCACTTAAAGTAGAACTTCTTAATGAACACCCCTTCTAAAAGATACACCTAAAGTTACAGTTTCAAGTTCATTTCATTGCATTACAAATAAAAGAAAATGCATTCTTTCTTTCAAATAAAATACACTCTTTCTGGATAATAGTTAATTATTACACAACTACGTAAATCCTACAATTCTGATTATATTTACATAAATGAATACACTGATTAAAAAGTTACATATTTCAATGAAATGTATCTTTTACAAATAAAATATTTGCTTAATGGTCATACAGTGCATGGACCATTTTTTTTCAGGTGTAGGAATATTTGTAGTAAAATGATAATATATCTAAAAAGTTGTTAATAAAAAATGTCCTCACTTAAAATCTATACCAACCTATAAAATAATCACAACAAATCACTTCAGGGTGTGGATTATGATGGGATTTACCATGGATGGCCTGGATTTGACCACTCGGCTTGCAGCCTCATGGCCAAACCACACCAGCCATGGTAAATCCCACCATAACCCACACCCTGTCATGGTTTATAGCTTAAATAATCTGATTACTTTGCAGATAATGTGTGAGGACACAAGTAAAGAAACAAAGTTATGCCTTAAAGATGCTAGATATGAATGGACTTTCTATATAGCACTAAATTTTCTGTACACAACACATGTGCCAAGCTTGCATTAATGTTTCTTGTGAGCCTTGCTCTCTGCTTGGTTATTGTTTTTCTTGTTTTTATTTATTAGGTGGGGATACAGTATGTCCAGTATGTTAGGTGAGATTTAAGATTGCTCAAACCTAGACATTATTTGTATAGCCAGAAACTACTTTAATGGATGCAACAGCCCCAAAATTAAACAGGCCTTCTTGCTGAATGACTTTGATTCAGGGTCTATAATTTATTTATTTATTTATTTAAAATGTGGTAACCAGGAAAGGCACACTAAGCCAGGGCTCATTTCCAGGTTCGACCCAGGGGGAGAGGGTAATGGGTTATACAATAGAGTAGCAAACATCGAAAACATCTGGGTGACCAAGTAGAATAATATATATCTAGGTAAATACACAAGGTACATATTGGGAGTAGAATAAATTTACAATGTGCAGAGTGTAATAGGCAGTGTAATACAGCATAAACAATTGTACACAGGCAAATATAAGTATATACATAGGCACAAATAGGTGGTTAAACTGGTCACTTAGGCATACCAGGTATACATATGCATAAAGTTAGGACAGCTCAGGAAAACACATATGGAGGGTTGAAGAAAAATTTAGGGTAGGTGGATAGTGTGGGCACAGAAAGGATGCAGGGGAGTAAAGATATGGGGAGGCAAGTTGTACCAGGTGGGAGAGCAAATGGGGGAAGGGTGAGGGGGAAGGGAGGAGCAGCGGGGGTGTTGGGGGGTAGAAAGGGAGCAGTTGCAGTGAGAGGTGGGGAGGTGTTTTAATTGCTTTTTGGGTGAGGCTAGAGTACCATAAGGTGGATCGAGTGGGAGCTACGATTCCAAAGATCAGGGAGTCTGAAGGAGAAAGCGACCTTGCCTGATTTAAAGGATGGATGAGGGAGAGTGAAAGTGCGGGAATCATGGGTTCTGAGTCAGTGGCCTGAGACTGATGAGGGGAATAAAAGATTGGAGAGATGGGGAGGCTGTGAACCAGAACTTGCCAATGAAGGCAGAACAATTAGCACAGCATCATTTTGTGAGAGAGGAGAGGGATAGGACAGATTATGGGGAGCAATGGTGGTTTTGAAAGGGGAGATTGGAAGCAAAGTGACAAAAGGCATTATACAGGGGGTCAAGTTTAGTGAGAGTCATTTGGGGGGGCTGAGCTGTAGACTACGTCAGCATAACCTATGGTGGGGAGGATTAGTTTGTTTATGAGCTCTTTACGAGTCAGGAGGGAGAGACAATTCTTAATCCTATGCAAAGCTCCCAGTTTGGACCAGAGTTTGGAATGGACAGAGTCAATGTGCTGGGAGAAATCTAACTTGGTGTCCAGCCAGACCCCTAGATATTTGAAGGACTGCACTGCATCTATTTTTGTACCATCCAAGGAAAGAAAGGATGGAGAGGAAGAGAGCTTGGCCAGCCTTTGGGCGGTGTAGAAAGCTATGGCAACAGTTTTTTTGGTATTGCACTTGAGGAGGTTTGCCTCAAACCAGTTGAGGGTGTTCTCAAAAGCAGCCTGCAGGGATGACTGGATTGCTGGGAGAGAGGGGCCTGAAGCATAGATGACAGTGTTGTTGGTGTACATGTGCATGTGCATGGGCGAGCCAGAAGATGGAAGGACATTAACAAAGACTGAGAAAAGAGTAGGGCCCAGGATTCATCCCTGAGGGACACCAGCATGAATGGGGAGGGGGTGGATTTGGAGTGGTCTAGTTGTACATATTGATATCTGTCTGAGAGATATGATCTAAACCAATCTGTAGAGGTGCAGGAGAGTCCTAGTAGCACAGTAGTAGTAAAAATGTATTTTTATACAGAAAAGAAGCATGTCATTTGGATTTTATCAATCCAGTTTACAAGACAGTCCTGTATACTATCTTAGTTTCACAAATCAAATAAAAACAGTTATAAAAGTACTACAAAATTGACTTATAAACATTAACAAATAATGCATTTAAAACAGACAGAAGGTAAACCATGTTATGGGGAGGAGGTTAAAAATAGCTCAAGGATTACCTCATACAAGTACACATATGTACACAACAGTTGCTTAATGCCCTAACAAATTTCTTGTGGTTTTGTTCAGCTCATGCTAGGGGTGGAAGTGGGTTCCAATATAAGGATGCTTGAGATTTCACTGTTCTGTCTCCGAACCTATTATTTCATTTATCCAGTTAAATCTTATTTTGATGTATAATCCTAGTCGAACATTTCCTGGTAGCAGAGTCCCTTGTGGTCAACAATTTAGAAATATTATGATTAAAGTGATTAGTTTTGTATTTATGAATAAAGGTTAACCAGTTTTTCTTATAATCAAAATCAAAGGGTAAACAATCTAATTTAGCCGATGTGGAGGTTAATTTTGTTTAGTAGGAGACTGTGGGAGACTGAGTCAAACACCATAGCAAGGTCCACAAAAATCGCCAAGGTGAAATGATAAGAGTAAAGCTATTCCTGGTTATCAGTTATTCAGTAAGGACAGGGAGAAGTGTAGGGGGTGATGGAATAGCAATCTATGTTAAAGACAGCATAGAGTGTGCCAATAACAACACCACCCCAGAATTAGGGGAAGTCGCAGAGTGCTTTGAGTTGCTAAAACAGGTCTTAAAGGTAAAAAAATCAAGACAGCTGTGTTCTGTAGGCCTCAACTATCCAGCTCATGATACTATAAGGCTTATGGACGGTATCGGTGAGGTAGGAAGCAACAATGATGTGCTGGTAATGTGTGATCTCAACCTACCCCAGATTGATTAGAGTACTGAGGAGGCCAGGGGTTGACTAGAATGTAAAGTCTTAGCAATGATAGCATTTGACTTAGAACAACTCGTAACTGTACCAACTAGGGGAGAGAATATCCTGGATGTACTATTGTCCAATGTCAATCACTCGATAATAAACTTTGAGACCATCCCCCCTATTTAGTAATAGTGCTCACAATGTCATTACTTTTGAAATTAATAGATCAAAACATATCACTAAGGGGAAGACTATTTGCAAAAATTATGCAAAAGCTAACTTTTCAATGATGAGGGTCGAATTGCAGAAAATAGACTGGAAAATAATAGTTGATAAATTAAACACAGAAGAGGCCTGGGATAAGATTATCAGCATAATTTCATTATTAGAGGCAAAATTTGTTTCTTCATACCAGGCTTATAACAGCCAAGGGAAGAAACATTTGTGGTTTAATAATAGGATAAGAAGGCTTATTTCCAAGAAAAGGTTATTATATAACAAAATGAAAAGAAATCCAGTTCCCACTAACATTAGGAATTACAAAATGGTACTGAAACAACTTAAGCATGCCATAAAGAAGTCCAGAGCACTGACAGAGTTTAGGTTAGCCAATACAAAGTACAATCACAAGACATTTTATTCTTATATTAATGAGAAAAAAGGGAATGACAGAACAGTTGGTCCCCTTATAATTGATAACATCACATATAATACACCACAGGGGATGGCAACAGAGTTTAACAAATATTTCTGTTCAGTATATGACCCTGTTGATCAACTTGAGAAGCTCCCCGAGGCCTTTGACCTCCAGGGTCACTATCAGTTAGATAATTACAACCAACAAGGTTTTTGGTAAATTAGCTGGGCTTAATGCATATAAATGAGCTGGACCGGATGGCCCTCACCCCAAACTATTGAAAGAACTGGCTTAAGTCCTTGCACCCTGGATAGCAGATATTGGGAAAAGATCCTTTTAAATGCCTGTGTACCCACTGATTGGCGTAAAACTACTGTAATACCAATCCACAAAAAGGGCAGTAAGACTAATCTTGGGAACTATAGGCCTATTAGCCTAACGTCGATAGTGAGTAAAGTAATTGAAGACATAATTAAGGATGAAGTGATTAATTATTTAATGAGTAAGGGCTTATCTGACACAACACAATATGGCTTTTCTACTAACAGGTTGCGTGCCACTAACCTGATTAGCTTTTATGAGTTTGTAGGACTCAATATAGATCAGGGCAAAGGGGTGGATGTGCTGTTCCTGGAATTCAGGAAGGCATTTGAAGCCCTTCCTCATAACATCTTAGTGGAAAAACTTCTCAACTTAGGAGTAGATATTGGCTTAATTAGGTGGATCCAGACCTGGTTAGCAAACAGAAGGCAGGCTGTTAGAATTAACAGTGTGGTTTCACCAGGGGGCGCTGTAACTAGTGGGGTGCCACAAGGCTTTGTCCTGGGACCACTACTGTTTAATAAATTCATAAGTGATCTTAACATTATGAGTAGCAAGAAATTGGTTAAGTTTGCTGAAAATACTAAACTGGGGGTTATATTGGACAATGAAACAAAGAAAAAAGATGATTCAGGATCTAGAAAGTATAGAAAGATGGGTAAAGACAAACAAGAGGCAACTAAACACTGAAAAATGTGTTATCTTGCACTTTGGTAGGAACAACAGTAGACAAGTATACCAAGTAAATGGGATAACAATTAAATCTGTGACTGCCGAAAAAGGATCTGGGTGTCATCATAGGTAATGACCTCATGCCTAGTGCATATTGTAAACAGGTGGCATCCAAAACAGGTCATCATCTAAACTGCATACAAAGGTCCTTCTCCTCAAAATCAAGTTCAGTACTATTACCCCACTACAGGTCCTATATCAGGCCACACATGGACTATTGTTCCCAAGTGTGGAGTCCATACCTTAAAAAGGATATACAGGTGATTAACAAAGTAAAAAGGAGGTTCACTAAGCTTCTCCATGGTTGTAAGTACTTACCATAAGAGCATCGCTTAAGGCACTTGGGACTTTAGGATGCAGGCCTACGGAGAGCTAGGGGAGATACGTTATTTCTGTTCAAAATTTTAGAAGACCCAGTTTTAAGTTCTGATCTGGACCTAGTATATAAGGATATCAAGAATGATCTAAAGGGCCATAAGTGCCAACTTACAGAATCTTTCTCTAAATCAGAACTAAGAAGAAATGCATATATACCAAGGGCAATTAGATTATGGAACCAGCTTCCTAAGAATCTGGCTAATGTGTCAAACCTGTCAAAATTCAAACAGGGGGTTGGATGCTTTTATCCAGGCAGAAAACGTATTTAATTCCACTGAGTAGTGGGGGCAACCTTCATGGGCCTTGGCTTTCTGTTGCCCTATGTCCAAAGCATTAGCCAAAGTATTGTCCATGGTGGAATGAATGTGGTTTGTGAGGTGGAGCAGCAAGGAGGAGGTGGAATGGATGTGCCTGAAACTATATTGTAAGGGGCTTAAAGTGTTTGAGGTGTCCAGGAAGGAGCTTTTCTTTTGAAGATGAGTGCCTCCTGGATTTTGGAGGGAGTGGGGAGGAGTGAGATTGGCATGTAGTTGCCTGGCAGAGAAGGGTCCCCTCCTTTGTGCAGTGGAATGACTTTAGCCAGTTTCCATGCCCTAGAGACTGCACATTATGCGATGGATAGGTTGAAAAGGTGGGGCGGAGCAATTGCTGGAGCAAAGATCTTAAGTAGTTTCGGGTCAAGGCTGTCTGGGTTCTGTTTGGAGGGATTTAGGGTTTTTAAAGCCTGGAGTATTTCTGTTATTGCAAAAGGGGGGAAGGAGAACCCACTGGTGAAGAAAGTGAGGGGGATATAATGGATGAGGCCTTCATTGATCATTCGTCTTCTTCATCTCAAAGCCAACACTCAGAAATTACCTCCAGATTCATAAAACAAATCATTTAAAAACTGTAAATACTAAGGTTTCATTTCAGATCTGTTTATGCACGATGGTACCGAACCCAACTGAAACATAGAAACACAGAAATTGTCAGCAGATAAGGATCGCCAGGCCCAATCAGTCTGACCGAAAGTACTGATGCCTGCCATTGAAGATTCCTAAAAAAAATTTTCCTCTCAGAATTCCTCAAGATCTGTGATATGCATTTCACCTGATGAACCAGAAAAGATAAAGGTTTACAATACCAATGGATTCCCAGTGAACCTCTGGAGCTTCTTAAATGGAGAAATAAACTGAAACATAGCACGGACACAGAGTTGCTGAATCCTCAACATACTGGCTGTTCTACAAAAAACTTAGAAACCAAAATAGAGTTAGGGATAGAATGGTCAAATCAGATTCCTACTCAGATGACTTCCTTGCCAGTGCTATTAACCTGATGAAATGCTGGAACAGTGTGGAAAGAGTTGGGCAGAATGCATTTCGGGGCATGCATTCTGCCATGAGACTATGTTGGACCCTTTCAGTTCTTGTGAATGCAATTATTGGACAGCTAGCATGTGGGAGGGGGAAGAAAAGACCTCCAGACAGTAGATACACTCATCTTGTTGTGGGACATTAAGAACTGATCTGTAGGTGGATGCTGGGGGCAGGTTTACAAAATCAATCAAATTCACTGTAAACATGTTCAATGCTTCAAATGGTGAGCCTGCCAGAAGAAGTGTGGAAGCTATTTACTAGAAGGTAAACTAAAAAACAAATATTTGTTTATTTATTTATTTGTTTACCTGTATTTACGCTGTATTTTGTAAACCCTGTGTGATCTCGGACTTGCTGAAGACTTTGTGGTCTTAGTTGGGACACTTGGAGATCGCCTGAGGTTTTTTCCGGGTCCACGTTGGAGGAGGATTCCCCGGGATTGACTGGGCATTCTCAACCCGGTGATTGGTGTTGTTTCCCCTTTTTGTAATGCCCTGAACTGGATAGAGGAGGTTATCGGGCTAAAGACTGGTGTCTGTTTCTTGTAGTGGCAGACCACGGAGAAAGTGTCGGGACTCAGTCCAGAAGTGAAGAACGGAGCTGGGACAAGACCAGAGGCGGCTGCAGGGAGGTGCGCCCTATCTAAGCTCCCTGTGGATGAGGGGGTTGGTTGGAGGCTTACCGGAGGGTATTGTCTCTCTCTGCCCTGAGGGCTTGCAATTCTGGGTGGTCATTAGGCCACTCCTGATTTGGGGCCCTGACCCCGGGAAGTGGTAGTGTTGGGGTTTTCCAAACTGGTGCAGACCTCAGGGGTTCATTTTGCCCTTGGCTGTCGTAGTTGTGGAGAAATTTTATTCCCTTCGGGATCCGTAGTGAATTGGGTCGAGAAGCAAGTTGCTGGTCTTTGAGAGGGATTTGGATTATAGCCTGAACACTCCTTGGGGGATTCGGACTGTCGTCAGGCCCAGTCTCATTTTATGGTACAGCGGACGGCAGTATTTGCCTGGACGGTGTGGTATGATATCCTGAACCTTGTTTTTTTTCTAATCTGCTGGTCCAGAGAAAAGAGGATAAGTACTGGTGACTTTTTAGACATAACTTTGAGTGGCCCTTCGGAGATGTTGTGATTGGGCCTCTGTTTCGAATATTTGACTGGTAGTTTTGTATGCTGCTGTTGAGAAAATAGTACTCGGATTTTAAATGATAGTGGTGAGGGGGGTGAAGAATTTGGGGTCACTTTTTTCTAACTGGAACCTACTTTCTGGGACAAAAACTTCCTATCCTTTCCTTGCAGTGAGAGTGCTCAGTCTCTGAAAGCACTCAGGGAGTGAGAGTCCCCGACTGCCCACAAATTTATATTATTTATTTAGTTCATATGGGAAAGTTTATTTTATTTTATTTCTTTTATTCCGTGCAGTGAGAGTGCTCGGGGGGGCTAAGCATGCAAGTAGTGGAATTACTTGTGTTGCCTAACCAATTTATACTGTTTTGACTACTGTTTTTTGGGGGATATTTTTATTTTTATTCATTTGTTTTGATTTTCTTTATTTTAAATTGTGATTTTATTTATTTTGGTTTTTGAAATAGGAATACCTGGTGTGAGGAGATATCCCTGTTTCTATTTTTCATTTATAATTTTTGTTTCTTTTGTCTTCCTGAAAGCAGGTTCTAACGATGAATAGCGATTAATTTGAGTTAGTTAGATTTCAGTTTATTGATTTTTGGTTTATTTATTTTTTGTTTAGTTTCTGTTTGAGCTATTTTAATTCTTTGGATTGGGATTTGAATTTTATTAGCTACTACTGTGAGAGTAGAAGTTTATTGTTTTTGCTCCATGTTAGAGAATTGTGATATATATCGCTATCCAACCCCCCAGGTCATGCGCTATTCATCCTCCGCTCTTCGTGCCCTCAGCCACTTTTTTTCCCACCATTACTTTTCTCCATCTATCAACGCTGCCGGGCTTTGGGAATTGCCCGCAGGAGGTTAGGGAGGGGCGGGGGGTATGAACAGTGGAGGATGGATGAAAGGGGTGCTCGCATTGGGGTGGTTAAGCCTAGAAGATGCCCTGTGGCGAAATGGAGTGCAGAACATGGGCCTTCCTGTCTGGTCTCCATACCCAAGGGCACCACCACTATAAATGGTGGGCAGGTGACTGGGGCATCCCAGGAGTTCTGTCCAACTCAGGCGGTGTTATGCAATGCCAGGTCCGTTGTGAACAAGACTGCTGTTGTTGCAGACTTGGTGGGTACAGCAGACCTGGCTTGCATCACTGAAACTTGGCTGGATGGTAATGCTGGCCCTGTACTCGAGGCAGCAGTTCTGGCCAGGTATTTGGTGATACACTGCCCAAGATTGGATCGCAGGGGTGGGGGGGTTGCGGTCTATTTTAAGACCGAATTGGATCTCACTAGTGTCCCAGTTGAGGAGACCAGATCATTTGAATGTGTCATAGTGGCAGGTGGGGGTTATAAGATGGCTCTCATCTATCATCCACCCGGAGATGAGAAGCTATTCCTTACGGAAGTGGCGGACTTCATTGTCGACCTGGTGTTTGAGTTGCCCAGGTTGATGGTGCTGGGTGACTTTAATGCCTGGATCGATGACGAACTTTCACAATTTGGACAGCACTTCCTCCAATTGATGAACTCATTGGGCCTCTCACAGGTGGTTACCTCTGCCACTCATAAACATGGCCATTCCCTTGACCTGGTCTTCCTCCTGGGGATGGAAGCCTCTGATGTGGGGGTGGAACCTATCGGATGGTCTGACCATTACACTGTGAGATTCAATTTTTGCACCCCTCCGCGTAGGCCAACCCCTGTGGAGATGGTCAAGTACCGCCCTTTATGGGATGTGACTCCCGATGGTCTAACTGCGGTGCTTGATCTATCAGAATTTCCTGTGATGAGCTTGGATCCAGAGGTTCTGGTTCTGGCTTATAACAAGGCCATTACCTCTGCACTGGATTCCATTGTTCCAATCCGTGTGTGCCCTCTCTCTCCCTTCGCCCTCGGTCGCCATGGTTTAATGGGGACTTGAGGGAGTTGCGGCGACTAGGACGCAGGTTAGAGAGGTGCTGGTGAAAATCCAGCTTAGATGCCGACCATCTTAGACTCCTAGAGCATTATCAACTCTATCAGTCAGCAATTACTCATAAGAAGGCAGTATTCCTGTCCGGGGAAATTGCTGCTGCTCAGAACCGACCAGCCCAGCTCTTTTGACCCGTAGACAGGCTGTGCAACCCAGCCTGTCTACAGGTTGGTAGAGCCTTTTCACAACTGCAGTGTGAGGAGCTTGCTCGGTTCTTTGCAGATAAGGTGGACGACATCAGGGCGGAGATCCGCACAACACTCTCTATGGGAGTTGCCGTAAACTAGCCCTTGGTCGCAATCCCAGTTTTCCTGGAGTTCCTTCAAAAGGCCAGAAATCGAGGATGTTATGAGGATTGTTTAGGGTATGCGCACTACATCCTGTAGTTTAGACCTGGGTCTACAGCCCTGATTATGGGCTGTGGGGAGGTTATCATCCCGGTTCTGGTGAGGATAGTCTGGTGCTCCTTAGACACTGGTGAATACCCCCACTCCCTGAAGGAGGCAGTGGTGACACCAGTGTTGAAGAAGCCTTCTTTGGACCCAGACTCCCTTGCTAACTGTAGGCCTATCTTGAACCTTCCCTTCGTGGGGAAGGTAATTGAGAAAGTAGTGGCTGCCCAGTTGGACAACCATTTGACCATCCATAACATTTATGACCCTCTTCAATCGGGTTTTCAAAAGAGGCACAGCACTGAGACTGTGCTGGTTCGGTTGTTCAATGATCTCCTGATGGCGAGAGACCAGAAAAAATGGTCCATTTTGGTCCTGTTGGACCTGTCAGCAGCATTTGACACCATAGACCATGGGGTGTTGCTTGAGCGCCTGAGATGCATCTGTGGGCTTTCAGGTTTGGTTCACAGATGGCTCACTTCTTTCCTTACTGGTAGAACTCAGAGGGTGGTGTCGGGGGTATTTTCCTCCAATCCTACCTCTCTGTCTTGTGGGGGTGCCTCAGGGCTCTGTGCTGTCTCCCATGTTGTTTGCGGTGTACATGCTTCCCCTCAGAGACACTGTAAGATGATATAGGCTGGAGTTTCATTGTTATGCCGATGACACCCAGCTCTATTTGTCTTTTGCACCAGACCAGAATAGAGCACTCTCGGTGTTTAACAACTGCCTTGGCGAGATCCAAGGTTGGATGAGGTCCAGCTGGCTGAAGTTGAATTCTGGGAAGACGGAGGTGATGGTCGTGGATCCTGGTCACCAGAAAGGGGGGTGGGGAGCAAATCATCCCATAGGTTTATTCCTGGGGGATGTTGAGCTCTCTATCTCTGAACAGGTGCGCGACCTAGGGGTGATTCTTGATGATCGGCTGACATTACGTGCTCAGGTGTCGGCTGTCGCTAAGTTATCCTTTTACCATCTGAGGAACATCGCTAGGATCAAGCACCTTACTCCATCTGGGGACCTACCTACACTGATCCATGCCTTTGTGACCTCGCGTTTGGATTATTTCAACTCCCTTTACTTTGGGCTTCCAGGGGTTGATATCCGCCACTTGCAGCTGGTGCAGAACTCAGCAGCCCAGTTGTTAACGGGGATTTCTTGTTCTTCCCACATTACACCGGTGCTGCCGGATCTGCACTGGCTGCTGGTTCAGTGGCGGATCACCTTTAAAGTTGGTTTACTGACATACAAAGCCCTACATGGTTTGGGCCCTGACTACCTGAAAGAGCTTCTGGTTCCTTACCACCTGGAGCGACCGCTCTGCTCAGCCAACAAGGGGTTGCTAGAGATTCCGAGGGTAGCTTTAAAATCTTCCGGTGCCTGAGCTTTTATGTTGGTGGCGCTTGACCCTCTGGAATTCTACCCCATTGATTAGAGAGTGCATGACTGTGGTGGGTTTTAAACAAGCTTTGAAGTCTTTCCTATGGAAGAAGGCATATGGGGATGATGCAGACATGGATTGATATTATTGATTTTATGATATTTTATTGTGATGTTATTTTAAATGTACTGCGCCTTGATTTTTGAAAGGTGTACTATAAATAAAGATTTTTATTATTATATTATTTTTATTTATTTAGATCTAGGATTACAATTACCTTTGAGCCAAGGCTCTTTTAGAAAGGTTCCATGTCAGGTTGAGAATGAGTAGGAAATATCCTGATATTACAGTGCCTGCAAGGAAATTTGGATGAGCCAGAGCAGACAACATAGTATACAGTAGGACTTTGTTTTACTCTTTTGTTTAGGCTATATTTTAATTGGGGGAGGGGCTGAGCCACATTCTTGATTAGGCCAGTGTTTGGCTTCTTTATATAAGCCACCACATCCTTGAGCAGTCAGTTGATCTCTTTAGTCAGTTAGTCAAGTGAGCCAGGCTAGCCAAGAGGCAAGGTGGGGAGATCAAAGACCAGCCAGTGCACAGACCAATAGGACAAGGTACAGTAATCTGGAAGCTACCCACATCCTTACAGAAGAGACTATGGACAGGTACAGTTGGAAGAGTTATAAAATGAGATGACAGTATGGGTTAACAGTCTTTCTTCTGCTGCTAGATTCTATGTTCAGTGAGTTTGGTGAAGGTAATGCAGACAGGATAAATGTTCACTTGGTACATTGTGAGGGCTATGTAATGTATATCGCCTTGCCTGCAAAGGATAAGAAGAGATGCATTTGCTGTTATTACTGATGGCTGGTGCTCTAAAGAGGTATGCCACCAGTCTGAAATGGCAACTGACTATGCCATGGGGGTATACAGTAGTTAGAAGGGCTTGCAGCTGGGGGGATGGGGATTCTAGATTCCAAGATACTGGGAGAGAAGCACACCTGGTATGCTTCCAGGGCTGTATGGAAGGCAAAGGAATACTGTACATTGCACCACTGTAGACTGGTCAACACTTCCAACACTCTCAGAGAGCACACAGCTGGGATTGAGTGGCAGATGGAGGCACCATGGAGGCACAAGGAGGTGCCTAGGCAGTTCAGGAAGATGAGGAGGGGAGACTAAGGACTTGGGCACTAGGCCTGTGGGATTGCTGTTAGCAGGGACAGGTAAGCTCAGGAAGAGCTTGGGAAGAGCATGGCAAGGAAACTAATCATGAATGGTAGGGTTGGGACATGGATCCATGTAGAAAAGAGAGATACTGTAGCAGGCATGATCATAAGAAAGCACAAATGACATAGACACAGCATTCTCAAGGTCAAATGTAACTCACTTTATTAAATGTAGTTAAAGTGCAAGAAAGTGCATGAACACAGACATGCAATTTATTATGAACACATGCTAATGGAGCCAGTTGATGCCACGACCAATTGGTACCCTATATATTGAGCCTCCATGGCCCTTCTTCAGGGAGATTAAGGAGGGTCAGGAAGAGGCAATACACAGGGTGCGACTGGTAATGGCATCTGCTGGCAATGTTAGCATGTGTTAAATAAATTGTAGGTCTGTTTTCATGCACTTTTTTTGCTCTTTAACTGTACTTACTGAAGTAAGTTACAAAGGACCCTAAAAGTGATCTGCCTATTTTTGTAGTTTTTGGTTATATCCCATCAGTGGGCAAGAGGCAGAAGTACCTGTAGACCTTGGACATCTGGTCTTTTCAGAATTTTGCCATGATCATAAGGAAGCATCATCACCAGAGAGCGCAAGCAACAGGTATCAGACTCTGGATAGCCAGGTTGAGGGGTGTCAACAGGCTACTGGAGATAGTAGGTGCAGTTCAGGCACTTGAGTAGAGGTGTGCAAAGTCATAAAAATTTACTCTGTGAATTATTTCGAATAGAAGCATAACCTAATGAAATAATCCGCAGGGTGAAGTAGGAACATCATAGAGAATTTTGGCAGCTTTGCAGGCGAAACGACTTTGCAAGTCATTAAGTCAGAACCCAAAGTCATGGTGTCCATGAAGCTAACTTCGCCAGCAAATTTTGCCGCAAGCAGGTGAAGTTCACAAAGTATTGTGGGGTTGGAGGTCACATGTGGCTTGACAGCCAATAGAAAGCTCAGGGGATAATTTCTCTGTGCAGTTTTGAGAGAGAGACTGAGAAAAGAGGAGCTGCTTCTGAATCAGAGAGATTTATGGAACATAAACCTAAATATCTACTTTTAAAACATTTTAAACCTGATCTATTAAGTGCAGAATTACAATTTTGGGGGTTTTCTAGTGTGAGTGTGGATTTTGACTGAGAGTGAGTGTGTGAGTAAGTTTTGATTTGAATACCCCTGGGTCCTACCCCAACCCCCACCCCTTGTGTTTTTAGTCTCCCTCCCCATTCCTTTTTTTAATACCTTGGACTTTTAAAATAATATAAAAACCTTTCTATCCTTTATTCCTTTGCCTTGTAGCTGCCCGCCCGCCCTCCCCCACACACACACATTCTGAACAGCATAGCAGCAGTTGTATCCTCCCAGCTCACGTGTTAGTCAAAATCCATCTTTTCACCCTGGTAGTGTGCCCGACCTGTTGATGTAGCCTCGTTGTGTGGTGTGAGACATAGCATCCAAACTTTACAGTGTTCCAGACTGATTTTTGCAGTATTTCACTGAATTTTCTCATTATTGAGAACACCAGTGGTATTCCTCCCAGACTGTGTTGCTGCTCTGTTGGCAAAGTATGTCTCAACTTTTGAAATCCATCTATTGACTCAGATTGCCAGGTACCCTACCCGACCTGTTCTTGTACCCCCATGTGCTATGAGAAATAGTGCCCAAAAGTAACAGTGTTCCAGACTGAGTTTTGTAGGATTTCACTGACATTTCCTGTTATTGAGGACACCAGTGATATCCCTCCCAGACTGTGTAACTGCTCTTTTGGCAAAGTACATCAAAGCTTTATAAATCCATCTAATAATCACTCAGGTACCCTACCTGACCTGTTCTTGTACCCCCATGTGCTGTGAGAAATAGTGCCCAAAAATAACAGTGTTCCAGACTGAGTTTTGCAGGATTTCACGGAATGTTCCTCTGTTATTGAGAACACCAGTGGTATCCCTTTCAGACTGGGTTAATGCCCTATTGGCAAAGTATGTCCCAGTTTTTAAAATCCATCTAATGACTCATGTTGCTGGGTACCCTACCCGACCTGTTGTTGTATCCCCGTGTGCTGTGAGAAATAGTACCCAAAATAAATAGTTTTTCAGACTGCTTTTTGCAGTATTTCACTGAATTTGCCCCTTGTTATTGAGAACACCCATGGTATCCTTCCCACAATGTGGTACTGCTTTGTTGGAAAAGTATGTCCAAGCTTTATAAATCCATCTAATAATCACTTGGGTACCCTACCCGACATGTTGTCATACCCTGTGCTGTGAGAAGTAGTGCCCAAAAGTAAAAATTTTGCAAACTGATGTTTGCAGGATTTCACTGAATTTTCCCCTTGTTATTGAGAAAACACATGGTATCCTTCCCACACTGTGTTACTGTTCTGTTGGCAAAGTATGTCCCAGTTTTATAAATCCATCTAATAATCACTCGGGTACCCTACCCAACCTGTTGTTGTACCCCCATGTGCTGATATGAGAAACAGTGCCCAAAAGTAAGTTTAATTTCTGTGTTGTCACTGCCAGACCTTAAGAAAAGAAGAATGCAAAGAAAGAGAAACAGGAAAGGAAGAGGAGTGAGTCACACAGGCAAGACTTTAAAATCATTTGTGAGCAGTGGAGCAACTGAAACGGTGAAAGAAGGACAGTATTGTGATGTGGAGTTGCCATCAACAAGTTCTACATCCTCTTGGATGGGTGCTGTTAGCAGTACTGCTGGAGTATTTACCAGTGGCTTTCCTGCATCTAAATTTTTTTGGGCAAGCTCTGTGGCAGCCATGTTAGCTGGTGAGGGAGATGATGTGGTGGGAGGTGTCAGTAGTGCAAGCAGCCTGAAAATTACACCAGAAGCAGTGTCTGATAAAGATACAGTGGTGCATGTTCCTGTCTCTGTTGCTGCTGGAGGTGCTGACAGTGGTGGTGTTCCTTTTGATACAGCTGAGGCAGTGAGTGAGGGGGATGTTGGAATGCCCAAAAACATGGGTCGCGCCACCATGACAACTGTTGCTATGCAGACAACAGACACACAAACTGTTGAGACTGAGGTTCAGCATGAAGAGGACATTGACAGTTGATGCCATGCACATGATGATGAGGATGAGCCTGAGGAGGATGTTGATGAGGTGCTGGATCAGGATGATGATGCCACATGGGAACCGGACGAGAAGAAGCAGAAAGGTGGTGACAGTGAAGGGGTTCTTAAATGCACCAACACCATTGATTTAACCACCAAATGTCAAAGTGAAGGCCCCCCCCGCACTATGCCTGGTGTGATGAGAGAGTCAAACTACAAAAAAAGTATCCCCACCTCGATACTTCACCTCCATTGTCCCAGTCAAAGCAACATGAGAAAAAAAGGGCTACAAAATCCCTAGTGTGGGACTTCTATGTGCATTACAGCACATTGGGCACAGGTTCCAGGAGTGGTCTGTTTGGAATCTGAGCATAGTGGCAGAAAGTGCAGCAAGGCAGACTGTGGTGGCAGAAACATAAGCAGTATTAGGCAGCACGCGACACTCACAATGAAAGGCATGCTTGGATCCCACACCGGGGAGAAAATGCTTGAAGTACTACTGAGTGAGACTGATGAGTGGCTGCACCCACTCTCAGTGAAAGCTGGCTTCATTGCCAGCGACAATGGCTCTAGCATTGTAAAATGCATAAGTGATGGTGGGCTTCTCAGGGTGCCATGAATGGTACACTGCCTCAACCTCGTGGTCCAGCAGTTTCTTAGCCATCCTGATGTGAGGGTTATCTTGTTGGTGGCCCACCACATCTGTGTCCACTTTGCCCATTCAAGGAAGGCCCATGACCAGCTTCAGAGAAAGAACAATGTGCCACATCATTGCATGAAGTTGGATGTGGTGACCAGATGGAACTCCTCACTGGACATGTTGGAGCAGCGATATGAGTAGTATAATGCTGTGTCTGATTATTTGCTTCTACACACCAGTCATGACAGTGCTGGATTGTTCATGGCTCTCAGCACAGAACAGTGGCATCTAATGGATGGACTGATAATGATTCTGCATCCCTTTGAACATGCAACACAGGCAGTGAGTGGGGAGACTGCCAGTATCAGTCAATCCATCCTCTTGCTATGCATGCTGAGGCGGACACTGCTTAATGCTCAGCAATTGATTGAGGCAGGAAGTAACAGTTTGGCCTTGATGCAGTACATGCTCGACTTGTTGGAGTCCAACCCTCATATTATTGGAATTCTGCAGTCTGATGACTTTGGCATTGCCACAATGCTTGACCCACATCATAAGCATGGCCTTGAGTCTATACTAGACGGTGGGCATCAGAGGGAAGAAAACCTTACCAACATTCTGGTTAGAAGAGTTAGAGGGGAATACATGCGCAAGACACATAGGGCACCGAGCATTGTTGCTACCACCACCACCACCTCCACAGCACTGTCAGCTTCACATGCCATGACTATGTCAACAGGCAGACAAAAAACAAAAAACCACCAATCCCATTTGGGATGTTTTAAGCGAGGTTGGTGTTGCACCCATGGAAGAGTATGATGAGGAGGAGCATGATGAGGTGGCCAGACTCAGAACAGTACGTTGCATGGTTGCGTGTTTCATGGCTGAACAAAACACTATGCAACTGGTGATGAGCCATTATTGTACTGGACAAGCAAGACAACTGAATGGCCTGCACTGACAGCTGTGGTGATAAAATACCTTAGCTGCCCCCCCAGTGTCAGTGTTAAGCATGTGTTCAGTGCTGCAGGTGCCATTGTACATGACTGGTGCACAAACCTGTCACCAAAGAATGTGGAAATTCTCACATTTATAAAAATGAATAAGGGACACATTCCATGCAAGACCATGACATCCATTTTCCTACCACATTCTCCTGACAGTGGATCTTCTGAGGAAGATGAAGAGACAGATGGTACTATTGGCAGAAAGATGAAGTCATCATACACTGTTGACACCGATGTTGATGACTCAGTTGTGGAATATGAATACCCTTCCGGTGAGAACTCCAGTCTTGAGGACTTTGAGGGTGTCTTCGTTGAGGACAGTGATGACCTTGAAGACAACAAAATTGTGTTGTGTGCCACCTTTGTATGCCATTATATTCTCATACAGAATCTCCAGAATTTATGTTATTATCATGACTGTTAATGTTCCCTTCTCAGAACTGTATTGCCGCTGCTGCTGCTGCTACATTTTGCTCATCATCACTCAGGAAAGACATCATCATCCTATTCATGCATAATAAAGCTTCAGGGGATGACCCAAAATGATATAATCAAGAACAGAAAATATTAAGTATACCATCCATTCAACAGTACATATTCAAAAAAGAAAATCACCACATCTCTAATAATTTAAAAGACTTACCTTCCAGTACTGCCATGCAGTGAATGGACTCCAGAGCATCAGAGAGTGAGTAGCGGACTTCTATCTTATTTGGATGGAGTCCACAAATACCTGCAAGGATGCAGAATCACATATGTTCAAAAATACAGTGCTTGACAGTTTTCATTAACATGCCACAGAGGAAACAGAAGCAGGAAAACAACCCCCAAGAAAGAAAACTTACCTTCACCAGAACTCCCCACCATAAAAAAATAAAAACTGAAAAAAATGTACTTACCTGGCACCACTGGAAAAGGAAAGCTTCAATTCCCATAAAGCAATCCAGACTGTCGAGCTCAAGTATGTGAGATCCCTACAAGAAAAGAGACACAGTCAAAGTTTAAAAACCAAAACATCAGCCATCCCCATTCAATACCACATTATCTCAACAAAATGAAATCAACTTACCACTTAAACTGCAGGAGTGGGGTGCAAGATACAATGGGTACCATCGATCTGTCACTGTCATACATGACCAGACCAGCAGCAGCAGACAGACAGGAGCAGCGCCGTCACTACAAGTAATCTTTCAGGACATAAATAATTATAACAACAGCAGCAGTGGGAAAGCAGCAGCAAGACTTTAAATGCTGGGTGTCAGAAGTCTTCATATGTTAAATATCAACCAGCCATTGTGAGTTTTCCTTATCATCCACAGTCACATTATTCCAGAATGTTCTTGTTTTCATTCAGCAACTGCACAGCTGTGTAGCAGCAGCACGTATATCACATGTGTTTTTCTCGCAGGAGACATACTGCGGTACAACAACAGGCATATTCTCTTGGCATAAATGTTTTCTCATTTTATTGTTGGATAGGTGATTTCTCATGGAAGTTCGCATACAGCGCAACAGACAAGAGTGGGCCGTGGCAGCAGAGCAGGCCAGCACAGCACTTTTTCACATAAATACTTTCTCATTTTATTCTGGGTAATTTCTCATGGAAGTTCGCATTCAGTGCAGCACACAAGAGAGAGACATAGCAGCAGGATAAGATAGGAAAGATTTTTGGGTTGTGTTGGTGTTTTCATGTCCCTTTTGAATTTGTACTTTATAGGGGGGTACAAATACAGCACTGACAAACCGTACAGACAAGACAACTCTACCATAAACCTAGGACAATTACTACAGGATGTGAAAAAAAATATATAGCATGTCAGGAAGAATATGAAGAAAGTTATTTATTGGGGAAGGTTACACAGGGAGTACAATATAGTAGGATAAGACATTACCCAGTACACATTAGACAAGGGGATAGACACGTTTTTGTTGTGCTTTTTTATATACTTTTTATTTTTTGTGTGTTTTTTTTTTTTTACTTTTTTGAAGGGGCGAGGGACAATAACACTTGTTGGATGGGGACATAACACTTACAACATATAGAACAGAAATGAAAAAAGGAAAAAAAAAATTAACTACTGCTACTGGCTCCCAACCCATGATTCAGGTCTTCAACCACCTTCAGCAGCTTATCCTGCTGCTCCACACGATTTGCCACTGACTTTCTTTGACGCCTTTGAGCTCCTCCAAAACTTTGCTTACATTCTGCTCCATGCTGGACACTTACTCCGACAGGGTGACCAGTTCTGCCTTTGTGGCCACTGCATGGGGATCAAATGGCGGCACTGGGGAAGGGGCTGCTGAAGCCTGTGTTGCTGTGACCTGCTGTTGTTCCTGGCTGGTGGTGGTGGACTCTTTCTGTGCATGCCAGCCTACGTACCTGGACAACAGGCCTTGACTACCCCCTCCTTCTGTCCCGCCACATCCCGAGGATGAGCCGCAGGCTCACGCTGAAGCCTGGCTTCCCATTCCTGGGCATGGTGCACTCGCATGTGGGTTCGCTGACCACCAATACCCAGATGGCTCCCCTTTTTCCCCCTCCTCACTGCTGTCCCACAGAGTTTGCAGGTGACAGTACTCGGGTCTTCCCCATGCCACTCAAAGAGGTCCCACACTGGGGAACAATGGAAAGAGAAGGGGGGACCCTGAACTTCCTGCAGATGGCTGTTGCTGCTGCTGTGCTGGTTCTGGAACTTCTGCCTCCTGCTCAACCATCACTGGCACCACCTGCACTTGCTCCACCTACTACTGGACTGCCACGGTCTCCATCTGCTGCTCTTCCTCATACTGGCTGCTTGTAATCGTCTGACCTACCCCTTCTTGGCTAGATGCCTCCCTCCCAGCCCCAAATGCAGAATGATTGAGTCAACGCACACCACCACAGCCCACTTTTCTCATCTCTGACATCCTAACAAACAGTAGTACTACCACAGGAAGAAAAAGTAAAGGGGTTTAAATCAGATGAGATCAAATATAACAAAAAATGGCACAAATAATGAAAAGACCAAACAATAAACACTGAGAAAATGAAACCACAAGACAGAGAAGTACAAGTAGTGAAAAAAAAACTGCTTATGAAGTAGATAAGAGTTTTTTCTGCTTTTCCAACAGCTATAGATTCAAAATACCTCAGAGAGCTGCCTACAATCTCAGACACTGTGAGAAAATGAAACTAACTCACTTACTCACTCACTTCCTGCCTGCTTCAGTCTCACCATGTGACCTGCAGTCCTGCTCAAAGTGTACACCATGTGATTCTGCTCAGCACAAACTGCACTTTGTCAATGAACTTCAATGGCACAATTAAGCGGTATAGCCGGCCAAGTTGCATAGGCAAATTTAGGCTATTTCAAGGCAAATTCACAAAATGCTCCATGGAGGCGGATTTCCCAGATTTGCTCAAACTTCAAAAGCAAAATAAAACTTTGCAACATATCTACACTTGAGCACCTCACCTGCCAAGGAGGATGAAAGACAAGGCTTGGCAGAGTGGTAAGAAGGTGGTAATAACTGAAGACTCCATATTTATGGCAGTGGCTATAGTGGTGGGGCACTGCTGCACCAGGATAGTAGCTCAGGCAAGGTGGTTTGCTTTCCTAGAGAACGATGAAGTGAACTACTATTGATGGTCCAACAATGCAGTTGGCAGAAGAAGCAGGTCATTTCCATCCTTGCTGGCATGAACAACATGGGGAGTACCAGTCCAGAGAATATGAGGAAGACATTCACGGAACTCAGAGAGTTCCAGAAGGGAAAGCTATACAGAGTTATCTTTTTGAGATCCTCGTATTCCTAAGCTCTAAGGAGGGGTGGCAGTGGCCAATTGAATTAGGCAAGCTAACAGTGGGAAAGGTTCTTGTGCAAGAAGGAGGGTTTTCTTTTTCTGGTCAACTATAGGGCCTTTTTGGGCAAGGGACATCTGTACTCCTGGGATGGGTTCACCTGCACCAGGAGTGAGACTGGGTATGGTAAAAGAGAATAGACAGGGCAGTCAGGGGAACTAAAGCTACAGAACATGGGGGCTGCTCCAGGGGTTCACTAAGTCTAGGGCAGATGCTGGGGATCACCAAGGGAAGGACAACAGAGCATGGAAGCACCAGGAGAGAAGACCACCCCCCCAGAGGAATGAAGAAGCATAGAAGGGCAACTATCCACACTTGCATGCAGGCCAATATGAAGACAACAACCAGCAAAATGGGCAAGCTTGAAGTCCAAATGTACTTTGAAGGCTGGGACTTGGTGACACTCATTAAGAGCTAATGGGGGAAGACATGACTGAGACACCGTTATAGTGGGATACATTCAATTTGGAAGGGATAGACATGGCTGGAAAGAGGGTGGAATGCTCTCTATATATGACTGCATAAGTAAGGTGCAGGAGAACTGGAAAGTTGCCAATGTGTTCACCATCATTAAGAAGGGGAAGGTCAGGTCCAGGAAGTACTCAGCTTAGCGTCATTGGTTGGCAGTGTCTTTTTAGTCTTGTCTTTGACCAAGCACATCCAAATCTTCCTCCTACTATGTTGATTCTGAAGGACTTGGTCTCATGTCCCTATCCCTTTTTATGTTGGTTCGTGCTTGCGCACGAGTCAAAATATTGCAGTAGCAGCAGATTTGGAGGTGCGGTCACTGTGGACGAATGCAGGGCACACATCAGTAGGTGAGTCACTCATTCCCTAATAAGGCAGCATGCAGGCACCACACCAGCAATACAGAATGTGGCCACCAGATCTAAGAAAAGGTCCGCTGCAATGAGAAGCAAGCTTCTCATTGCAGTGGCACAATAACATGCCTCCCGACGTAAACATGGTAGCATTGACTGCCACTGCCTGACTTCAGGGGTGCCCAATCCCCCTGTTGCATGCCCTGACCCACTTCATTTGCAGATGGGGGAGCCCACTTCCCATTGGCATAATGACCCCCAAGTGTATGCCAAGGGGGTGCCCAATCCCCCTCGGCATCATGCGCTCCACCCCAACAGTCTTTCTTTGCTAACAGGGGCCCCAATCCCCATTGGCTACAGTCCCCTTCCCTGTTTATTTTGCTGATGGGGAGCCCACTCCCCATCTGCATATGCTCCCATCTGTTGTGTGCTGAGGGGTGCCCAATCCTCATAGCTCTTGCCCCCTTCCGTATGTGCCGATGGAGGTTCCCAATCCCCCGTCAGCTACAGCCCCCCCAAAAACAATCAGGTGGCACAATGGGAGCCCACCAGCGTGACAAATGTCCCTGATGTTCCCTTTTTTTATTCACTTGTAAAACAGAAAACGGTCCATCATGGTGTCCCTTCCCCTCCCGTGTCCCGCACACACCTTCTGCACACCCCTGCCTCCCCACCCCTCACCCCATACTTACTCCTGAGTTCTGGGGCGAACGATCTTCGTGGACCGGGGAACACGCTCCTGCACTCTTTCAAAGCCAATCATGCAACTGAAAGAAATTCTGGTAGCTGTATAATGGCATAATAGGGTTTTTTCAACTTTGGTGCATATCCTGGGCATTTTGGGGAATTTTGACACCAAATTTTCAACATGGGGTTATTGGGACCCCTCCTCATGAATCTGTCACAGTCATGGCATTACTCGGTCCCAAAAGGTGATTTTGCAGTCACTGCACGGAATCACCTTCCGGGATCGATTAATGAAATGACAGTGCCACTGTTCATGAGGGGGACTCTCAAAAAGCCTATGTTGCAAATTTGGTGGAAAAACTAAAAAATTGGCTGTTTTATGAGCATGCATTGTGCTGTTTCCATGCAAGCTCATAACTTTGTGAATTAAGCAATAAGGCATGACAGGGTGTATTTATGTGTAACATCATCCTGGGGTGGGTTGAAGCACAGACTTGCTCCACCTCACCCCAGGAGTGACGTTATTACACAATAACACACACCTTGGAGTGCCCTATTGCAATTATACAATGGCTCGATTTTATACAAAATAAAAAAATATTTTAAAAACATTTTAGTAGATTTTTAGTGTGGCAATATGTCTTTGAGTGGACATCATGATCATCTGCCAAATCATGCAGTGATGTTATTGTGTAATAACATCACCATCTCAGGTACACACTGACCAATCAGAGTCCAGGAAATTTTCTTGCCATTGTATAATTTGTAATATTTTCACTCCAAATTTTCAAAATTGCCATTTTTCCACACCTCCTTATGAACAGTAGAGCTGTCATTTTACATATCCTGGCTGAAATGTGTTTTCACATGTCCGACGCAGAATAGTGTGGTTGCTGTGTGAAATCAGTTTTCAGGACAGTTTGAGGAAGTGATGATGACACTGTTCATGAACAGAGGTCCTAAAATGCCTATGTTGAAAATTTGGTGAATAAAGTCTATAAAATGACTGTGTTACAAGCATGAGTTGCGCAGTTCCCACGCAACCTTGTAACTTTTCAAATTTGTAATATTTTCATGCCAGACTTTCAACACTGGCATTTTTCACACTCCTTATGAACAGTGCAGCTGTCATTTTCATATCCTGTCCAAATGTGTTTTCGCACCTGTGGTGTATACAATGGCGTGGTCACTGTGGGAAATCAACTTTTGGGACAAATTAACAAAATCACACTGCCACTGTTCATGAGGGAGGTCCCAAAATGCCTATGTTGAAAATGTGGTTAAAAAAATCCCAAAAATAATTGGGTTATGGACGTGTGTTGCACAGTTTCTATGCATGCTCATGACTTTGCCAATTTTTCATATTTTCACTCCAGATTTTCAATGTTGCCATTTTTTTATACCTCCTCATGAACAATACAGTTATCATTTTTTACATACTGCCCAAAATGTGTTTTTGGACCCGTGTCGCCAAATGGCAAAACAACCTTTCAGCTAATAAATTGATAATGCCGCTCTTCAGGAGATGGGGTCACAAAAAGCCCATGTTGAAAATTTGGAGTGAAAATACCAACACTACAGCGTTAGGGTTTCCAACTGTAACACCCCACCCTGTGCAGACTGACAGATGTCAGGGGTGTGACTTGGGATCATCGGCTGTAATGCTGCCTGTTCCACACCCACCCCCAGAGTGCAGCCAGTGACAGACATTGTGGTGTGCCTTGGAGTGTCCGACCACAAAGTTCACCCCATTCTACTATACTGCACCCACCTCAGCATATTTCCTTATGGAATGGGGTAAGTATAATGCCCAAAGACCCCAAAGCACACCACAACACTTGTCAATGTCTACAGGGTAGGGTGAGGTAAAATGCCATGAGCATTATAGCTGACAACCCAAATGCACACCTCAATGCCTGTCAGCCTCTGCAGAGTGGGGGTGTGGTTGGCGTCACTTCAATACTTCACTGCCATTCCTATTATGCATCTCTAACTCCTGGACTACCAATGCCAATGCCAGCGAGACAACATTCGGCATTGACAAATGCTTGTTTTTTTTGTGGTGATTGATGAATTTGAAGTTTATGATAAGGTATGAAAAGCTGACTGTAAAAGGGGCGCAGGTATTGATAAAATCTCTTTCAAACTTGAGGCCTCTGTTTTGTCAAAATATATTGCTTATTTGTTTAATTTTTCAATACAATCTGCTCAACTTCCACAGGATTAGAAGACAGCTTGTATTATTCCTCTTTTTAAAGGAGGTAATACTCATACTTATTATCCTATTTAAGTTTTATCAGTGTTTGTGAAGGTATTTAAAAACTTCATACCTACTGTACCTACTGTAGGCATTGTTCTTTAAGCAATAAGGTATGACAGGGTGCGCTTTGTTGTGTAATAACATCACTCCTGGGGTGAGGATGAAGCATGAGGTGAAGCCGAGTGCTTCCACCACCAGGAGAATATTGATACCACCCTGGGTGCCTTATTGCCTAATATAATGGCTCATTGTTATACAAAATAAAAAAAATTAAAAAAATGTTTTTAGTAGAATTTTACTGAGGGAGTATATCTTGTTTCTTAAGAGAAAAGGAAAAAAAGCTAATGTTAATCAATGAGGACAGCAAACAAAGCTAATGCTAATCAATGACAGTGATGTTATACTGAGATATCATCACTGTCTCAGGCACACACTGGCCAATCAAAATCCAGGATTCTTTCTTGCCATTGTATAATCTTATTTAACTAAGTATAAATTGGTCTTTTTTCATCAGTCAGATTTCAGGGCAGGCCATAACACCTCCAATGTTGCTTCACTATTTGTTCGTGACTTTTATACTTCATTTCAGGGATGTAATGCCGAGACAATTTCTGGGGAAGGGGCACACATTAGCAATTGGTCTAAGAAGACCACAAAATTACACTTTTACAGCCTTCCTCACTCTGGAAAGCATTACTTGGATGAGCATTTGGGAGGGCATGTGCCCCCTAGAGTCTATGGGCATGACGGTCGTGCTTCATTTGCTAATAAATGTGTCAAACTGGCAGTTTGTTTTTTGGGACTTGTCCAAAGCATTTGACCTTGTTGATCATAACTTGTTACTTAATAAAATATGTTCCTTTGGACTTAATGGTGATTCCCTACCCTAGTTCATGGCTTATCTTCACAATAAAATGCTGTCTGTATGTGCTGTTGATGTCTGTTTTGATCTTGCTGTGTTTGAAAGATGTGTACTATGAGGATACGTGTTAGGCTCTCTTCTGTTTCTGCTCTATATTAATGATTCACCTACAGTTGCAGCCAAAGACTTTGTCAGATAATTCCAGGTGTTTCCCAGCATATTTCCAAAGAGGTTCTCTCTGGTGACCCTTCAGTGGTATTGCATGCAAGCAGAGAATTTCTTTAGAGATATTACAGAAATTTCAGGAAATATCTCACCATGTCTTTGGCTGCAACTGCAGTTTTTGTTCTCATGCGCCTAACCTGTTTCTCTATGCAAAATGATACTATTCTGTATACATCTCATCGAGATCCTATATGGCAGTCCAGCTTGTTCAGGAGGACTTTTATCAACTATAGGAGGAATTATTTAAATTGAGGATCCTCCAAAATGTAAAACAAAATCTAGTGGAAGCTGTTTAGCAAATCGAAAGTAGGCACTCTGACGAACTTGTTTCTTACCACTAATAATAGTATGAAACTTTATTATTATTATTATTATTTGGTAACCAGGTAAGGGCCATTAGGCACAATGCCTGTTTTCAGAGGTGGCCTGGGGCACTGGGAAAGTTAAGTGACTTACTGAGGGTCACATAGTATGCATGTGGATGTTGTGGGAATCAAATCCAGGACTCCTAGATGTACCAAGCTTATTTACAGCATGTTACTTTAACCTCTAGGCTATACTGCCAGACCCACCCTGACCTTAGTGGATACGTATACATATTTGAGCATTTTCATAGATAGTTTTCTATCATTTGAAAGTCACATACTGTATATCTCTCTGGGAATTTAAAGAAATTGTTAGCCTTTTATATTGTACAAGGCTTCAGTTTGGTACATTTATTAGAAAACAACTAGTGTCTTCACTGTTTCAGTCCCAGTTAGATAATGGTGACCACATATATCATAATGCTTCTACTACCCTATTCAATTCTTTGGACATTTTGCATCATAGCTTGCTACAATTTGTCACTGGCTTTCTTTGGCAAACTCACCACTGTGTGTTACATGTCACTCTTGGTTGGCTTCCTTTGCCATACAGAACATATGAACATACGAATGTGCCAGCAGAAACAGAAGGCTAATTCATTGGTATACTTTTGTATACCAAATCTTATTTGGCCAAGTTCCATCATATTTGATTGCTGTATTACAAAAAATAAATATTGATTACAAGTTACATACTGTACAAAAGACCTCTTCTCTTTCTTCCTCCTGAAAGTTTTGAACTATAGTAATTTGGGTAAATCATTGTCTTTATCATATTATATTCCATACCCTGGCTAGAGATGCAAAAATGTTTTAAGTTGTAAACATTGCTTTCAAGAAAAGCAAGTCGGGGTAACAGTAAACCGGTTAGGAAAAAAAGAATGACCTTCATGGCTGATTTGCTTAAAAACGTAATTTATTTTACATCATTTAAAAATGGAGTAGCAGCAGCACTCACCCCATGTAAGCTGACATTTCATGTGATAAGTACACTTTTTCAAGGTGTCTTGAAAAACAACTCGAATAAACAAAGGACTTGGCACACACCAGACTTGTAGATGAAAAATGCTATTGTAATATTTACATAAACAAATCACAGATACCAAGTTAACACCCTTACATATTGACTCAGAGATAAGAGTCTTCCTCAGGGGCAGAGTTAGGTTGGAACAAGCCACCATAAATACCCCAGTGCATCAATTATAAATAACAGAGACCTGTGTGCCTGATTAACAGTGCATATTGCAAAGACAAAAACTTGCACATTGATGCTTAATAAAAAGTGCAAATATGCTAAACAAGACTTCCTAATTATATTGTGAATACATGTTTGTAATATAATCTAGCTTTGAAAAACAAATAGCCTAACCTGTTTTCCTGGTAGAGTTCTACTTTTACGTTGTGGCTCCAGTTACAGTTTAAGTTGCTCCCTTGTACCTTATAATGTACATATGTGAAAGCACTGCTTTCCATTTCATGTTTTAAAATATTGATTTCATGGTTATTTTACAACCACTGTGATTGTTGCCAATGATGACTGAATTGTTAAATGTTCATGCCATATGTGGACAAACGCTTTCTGTGTTATTGTTTATGTACTGTTGTGGGTTGCATGGTCTGCAGTTATAAAAGAGGGACCGCCCCTCAATTTGCCTACCAATTAAAATCTTGATGGATTTTGACTGTAGACATTGAAAGTCATTATCTAGGACAGGAACATTCAGGATGTTTCTAGCCCTTTCTCACCTTAATGTAACCCTGGCACCATTATACCAAGGGCTACTACCCCTGCCTTGGTGGCCACTAACAAGGATGAGGAGCCTGGGGTCCTATTTTAGCTGCAAGCTGGTTCTTTCTCAAGATAATAAAATTGCACAATGCCTCCACCCAGAGTATAATTTTAGTGGGCTGGCTTTAACCTGGTGCAACCCTCTGGGATGCTGTACCCACCCACAATACCATCATGCCACCCCAAACATGACCCAATAAACATTTTCCCACATTTTAAACATTTTGTAATTAATGATGGGTTATTAATAATATGCTCACAAGACAGGATCTTGCAAAAACAACAACAATTTATTTACATGGAGAAGGGCTAGGAAGGGTAAATTGGAATAAAGGTTAAGCATATTTACAATATTCATATTTGATTTGATATAGGTAATTGGCTTGGATTGGTTTGATTGCATAATTATTAGCATTTTACCTTTGATCATAAATCGCAGTGGTCACCCATCAACCTCTGAGATAGTCAGGTCCCTGACTATCTAGCTAGCTGCATTAAAGGCAGAACATCTTTACAATTGCCCACACTGGTACCAGTTCCAGAGCCATACAGAACCCCACATTCCCATATGAAAACCTGGGACCCGATACCAAGACAGCCGGCGTAACTTGTGTGCAGTTGTGAGTTACGCCAGTTGCCTCTAAGCCAGGGACCCTACGCCATATTCCAGAAGTGGTAGGGTCCCGGCAATTGTGACTTGCAATATATGCCATGTGTGTGGTGGTAGCTTACTCATGGTGTATATCCGCTGCAAGTCACAACTCATGATGAATGCCAGGTGACCCCCCCTGAAGCACCCAGTGCCCTGGAACACCACCAGCCATACCAGGGGGCATGGAGGGGGCAGGACAGGAAACACAGGTGTCGGGGGGTGCACCAGAGAATGGACCCCTGGGGGTCCCTGCTATTTGGGGGATGGGGGCAGAGGTATACATTAGGGGACACGAGGGACACATCTGCACCATTGCCATGGTGCCAGGAGGTGGGCAGCCAACGGATGGCACCGTCGGTTGCCACTTAGAGCAGCTCAGAGCTGTTTTAACTTAGCCACACCACTGTGGCTTTTGTAATTGCACTTGTGGGTTATGACAGCTGCCCTACTGGAATTGGGCTAGGTTGCTGTCTTAACCCGCAGTTGCACCAGGCATTGCTGGCTGCTGCATAAGTGCTGGCCTAACCTGTGTTTGTTGCAAGCCGCAGATGCCAAGGCACAACTTGCATCTTGGAATAGGGGCTGGTGTATTGCCTGGCATAAGTAGCGAGATGCGCCACGGGGTTTGGTGTATCTTGACGCCAGCGTATGCCCTTCTGGAATTGGGCCCCTGGATACCTAGCTCTAGAGTCTTAACTGTTGCAGGCCTGTTTTACAGTGCAGCTGCTGTTGGACAGCTGTTGGGGCCCTTGAGGAAAGAAAGATGATTAAACATATGCAACACACTTGTAAAACTCAAAAGCAATTGTATCCTTGGCCAGATGGCCCAGTCTATTTAAACACTTTAACTATGTACATGTCCCCTCTAATTAATGGGGCATGGACCCTGCATACTCACAGATCAGAGGTCATCATAATGGGCAGACTGGATGGGCCATAGGCCCTTATCTGCCAACACTGTCTATGTATCATCAGTTCATCATAATCAGGTTGTAGAGGAAGGTTTAGGGTGATTTTAGCATGCAGACTCTGACTCCAGAGGCAATGAGGCTGGCAAAGGCTTACAGCTAGGTATCCCATTTCTGACTGCAAGATGTTGTAGCTTTTGCAGGTGGAAACAAAACTCTCCTTGCTTCTTTTGGCAGTGCCCCTCTCTGGGCTGAAATCACTGACTGGAAAGACCAGGTTGGGACCAGGGCATGCATGTCTCAGACCCCCATGTATGGCTATACCCCTCAGGGGGAGGCTCATATGGCAGTGTCAAGATGGCACGCAACCAGACTGTGTCCCAGGCCAATGCAAGGATGGTTACGTTGCATTCAGCACATTTATCTGTTAGCACATTTAGCATATTTATACCTTGAAGAAGTCATAATTAATTTGAGCATGTGCCAGAGTGGCACCAGAGCTCTTTCAGGCTTGCCCTCAATGGATGGGCACTTCTTCCTCTAAGGCTAGGAGGACCCAGATTCTCACAGTCCATTTCAACAACTTATGAGCTTATCTGCATCCTGTGCACAACACCAGACACTGGAGCCTGAACTTTACCACTTGAAACACACTTACACTAGACTGAGCTTGAGGCACAGCTCACTACCCTCTGCAACGACTTGAACTCGGATGAAGCTGGAAGCTTGGCTCATTACTTTTAACAGGCTTTACTTCTTGACCAAACCGATGCTGTAGACTTTTATGAACTTAAAAACTCAGACACTTTACTTGGTAGCAAAACACAATCACTGAAGCTTCTCTCAATCACAAGTCACATAAACAAAGTCCCTTGTGACCTTTGCTGGCAGTTTGCAGCTCCCAACTGGACAATAAGATGTTTACTGGCCCAACAGGCACTGTCCAGAAAAATTCTGCATGGTCAGGGAACTCCCCCCATTCAGTCCTGTGGCACTTTACACAGTCACAAATCCATATTTCACAACTCACTAGACCCTTCTCTGGTCACTGGAATACTTGTCCACCCATTTCTTTGCTTTGATTAAAGTGCAGGGTACAGACAGAGAGCCTCAGAATTTTACTTGAATGGGCTTTTCTGCCCCAAACAGTCCTTTCACTACTTGTACTTGTCAGCACAAGTATTTACTCACTCAGATTAGTTGCAGAAATGGCTTTCATGGCTCTGAGGGATCCAGGATTCATTAGCACTCTCACTGCTGAAGCAGAACATGTGTGCAGCTCTTTCACAGCTGAAGATTCAGGTTTCACCCATGTTTTTCCATAAACCTGGAAAGGCAGATGCCAGCCCTGGAGGACAATTTCTGGCAACCCCCAGGCTAGCAACTTCTGTTTCCTGCAGTCACTTGCCTCTTTGGCATAAGAAAGACCCCCCCCAGAGGGGCTTGACTGGATTGAGGGGCTCAATTTGGAGCAAAAGACCTGAGCCCCCACCTCTGTGGGGGCCTGCACTGGAACTGAGCTCAAACTGAAAAATACTGTCTTTTATGGAGTCCTTCTGGGACTACTGATTTGTCAAAGCAATTTGTTGCTTCCCTTATAATTGGATGAAGCTACTTGTCAGTCCACAAAATTAATATTCATTAGCCTTACTCAATGTACAATAGGATCCCTATTTTGGCACCTGATTTAGGTCCCTGCAGTTTCCCCACAAGCACTTGGCCATGTCCCATGAGTCTCTTACACCATCCCAACAATCCCTGCTCTGTAGTCCTGGCTTTCCGATTGGCTGCTGCTACACTAAAATTGCTGCTAGCATTAGAGTCCCTTTGCAGTTTTAACACAGTCCCAAATAAAAGTTCTGGTGCAGCCAGGAGATTTACTTTATTTATGCCTTTGCCCCACAGTCCAGTAGCTGTTTCTGTGCCCTCTTGATCGTTGCCCAGCTTAAACATTTTACTTTAGTCCCTTGCCTGTTGCTGTTGCCAATATTTAGTGCCCCCTTGGCAGCAGACAGGCATTTTATCTGAGTCCCAATGCTTTAAGCCTGGAACAGCCAGAAAATACATTTTATTTACATCATTGCCCCACTAGTAACTAGCCCAATTGGTGTCCTTCCAGATGTGGTCCTTACTTTATATTTAATTGCAGTCCTTTTATGGTCACTGCTGCCAAAATACTGTCCCCTTAGGTGGCAGGAAGTGACTTCATTAATAGTTACCGGGCTCCTTATTAATATTCATGAATCCCTTCTTCCCAAGCACTCATAGCGCTCACTATTTGCAAAAGAAAGTGGGCTCTTATGGCCCTTGCTGAGCTCACTGGTCCCCACACTGCCCCAAATGAGGACTGTGACCAGCAAACAACCCCCGCTAGACTGCAAAGTTAGTGGTTGGGAGATCAAAGGCACGGCATTGCACAGGTACGACCACCACTTAGCACCGGAGTGCTACTGCAGGAGTGGCAGATCACGGCCCAGCCTCTGAGGCCAAAATGGGCTAAAATTACCCTGGGACTGTTCAGAGGCAGATCAAGGGCACAAATGTGGACCTAGGCTGTGGCAGTGAACTGGGGAAACACTTGGGGGGACCAGCAGGCATTCGGGAGGTGCTCCAAGGATGAGAGCAATGGAAGGAAGTGGCAACTAGGTAAGCCCCCATTTGGGGGTGGGTGTTACATTAACTTTATCAGGAGTGAGCAGACTGTGCCAAACAAACCTGACATCTTCTTCAAGGGGGTGAATAGGGATGTGGACAGTAGCACAGCCATATACTTAGTCTATCTGGAATTCAGCAAGGCCTTTGAAAACTGGGGTGTATGGGACGTTCCTAGGCAAAGTACAGTACACCAGTGTGGTATACACGAAGAATATATAAAGTGCAGTGCTAACTGGTTATGGGGCAGGAAACAGAGAGTTGTGGTGAATGGGTCCTGCTTCAAGTGCAGAGTGGTTTTAAGCAGTGTCCCTCAAGGGTAAGTACTGGGAACACTGCTGCTTAACATTTCCATCAACAATCTGGAAGCTGGGGTCTGCAACAGGCTGCTTAATTTCACTGATGAAACTAAGCTGGGAGTGGTGGTGGATTCCCTTGAGGATAGGGACACACTTCAGAAGGATCTGACAAGCAGTGTGATTGATCCAGCTTTTGGAGTCTCAGACTCAGTACAGGCAAACACCAGGTGCTACATGTGGGGAGGACAAATGGAGGTAGGACTTAAATACTTTTGGGGGCTCCTCATTGCAGAGAGGGAGGAAAAGGACATGGGGACCATCACACTGTAGCAGACAAGGTGCTGAAGCATAACAAGTAGTATGAAGATGTACCAAGAGAGCTGGCAGACTGCTGGGGGTACCTGCAGAGTAGAGGAAGTAATCCTGTACAAAGCCCTGGTAATCCCCCGTCCCTGGAGTATGATGTGCTGTTCTGGACTCCTCAATACAAAAATGACATTAATGCAGTTGGAGAGAGACACAACACTAGGCAATCAAAATGATTAAGGATAGTGAGAAAAAGCTATGAGGAGAGGCTGGAGGCCCTTAACATGTTCTCCCAAACATAAAGGGAGTTTGAGAGGGTGCATGATGTCTGTCTTCCCCATACTAAATGATACTACCAAGACCAAACAGAGATATTTGACTTGGTGTTCTCCAGCAGAGGTGAAAATACAGGGCTGCCAGTAGGAGGCTATTCTTCTCTTTGAGGCTGGTGTGCTTATAGAAAAAACTACAAGTGAAGACAGTGTATAGAAAGACTGTACAGGCCTTGGACCAGATCTTCTTGTTAGGTCTTAATATAAATGCAGTCAAGAATGACCCAGTATTCTGGCTAATATCTCTCCTTTGTATTCTAAACAAAGTGATGGAGAATATTGTCTACAACCAGGTATAGGATTATATTGAACAATGCAGCTTACTTACTGTTCGGCAACATGACTTTAGAAAAAATCATGGAACAAACACAGCTCTTGTTAGTCTTACTACAGATATTTTCTCTGCCCTTGATTTTGGTTTGTTAGCTGGTGTGGTCTTTATGAACCTCACCAAGGCTTTTCAGTTGGTGAACCACCAACTACTTATTATGAAGTTGAAATAACTTGGCCTAGATATCCTGTCTACACAGTGGTTCTCAGACTACCTCACAGGAAGTTCACAAATCGTCAAATGGAAGGGTGCATTATCAGACAAACTCCCTATCCTGGATGGTGTCCCTTATTGGACAATACTGGGTCCTCTACTATTCTCTGTGTTTGTAACTGACATTCCTCAAAACTGTGGCATGGCTAAACTGACTCTATATGCAGATGATGCCATATTGTACTGAAGGTCTCAGGATGCTGTCCAACTGAATTATTTTCTCGGGAAAGACCTTCAATTACTTGAGAGCTTGTTCTATACCAGTAAACTAGATATTATTATTAAAAAGACAAAGGCCATCCTGTTCGGCCCTAAAAGCCTGGGCTCCAAAAGGTCACAAATCCTGCCACCTATTCTCTCAAATGGGTCTGTGATTGAGGTTGTGGAATCTATTAAGTACTTGGGGGTGCACTTAGACCAAGACAGTACCTACAAAGTACATACTGAGCATCTAACAAAGTCTCTGAATCAAAAGTTAAGCCTCCTGTATCGTCTAAGCCCCTTCCTCAGAAAGGATTCTCATCTAAAGATAGCTACTGGTACCCTTCTACCCACCTTGTTATATGGGTCTCCAGCACTACACTCTGTCACAAGCACAGAGATGCAAAGGATTAGAACCTTGTACCATAGGACAGGACACTTTTCAGCTGGGTTCCCACCTATGGAGTACCACTGTAATGTGCTGCAATCATTAAACTGGCCAACTATTGAAGGTAAATTAGCTTATCCCTTACTATGTCTAACATTCAAACTCAGGCTCAGCAATGCTCCCCCAAGCCTGACAAACCTGATAACGACCAAACAGAATAGAAGGTCACTCAGGTCCTCAGGCTATCTGTTCCTCCATGTCCATAGAGTGAGGACCACCCAAGGGCGTAGGTTGTTTGCTACCTCTATTCCGTCCCTTTGGAATGCCCTCCCTAGCAGTCTTCAGGAAAACCCCTCAATTGGTGGCTTTAAGAAGGGACTAAAGGCTCATTTAATGGAGCTTAGTTATTGCACCTGCAATCGCAGATGTACTAATAACATGTGTAGATGGGCAGACATATGGCTGATCCGGCTTTATTTACTGAAATGCTAACCACAAACTCTAGGTTACTTATTTTCCTCAGTATATCACACTACTGTTATGGGCTCTTGATCTGGATTTTATTTTATTTTCTGCATCTAAAGATCCTTATAACATTGTTCACAAGTGTTTCATATAAGATGTAACTTCCATGATTAATGTTGTAACCCCCATGACTTATTTGTCTAAACTATGTCACCACACCCCATTGTGACATGCTACGTCCCCCTCTTATCTTAATCATTTTACAAATGTCCATATACCTACTGCAACTCACAAATGTCTTTCTAAAATGTCAAATTACCCACTGTAACTCACAAATGTCTTTTCTATGCATCTTTTCTATGGGGTATCCACTATTCCAGGTTGTTGTAATGTGCAATCCGTATTGTTCTACATGTTAATGTATTGTGCTATTCTGTAGTTAATTCCAGGTCACCCCTGAAAAAGGGACTCGTATGGTCTCAGTAGGCCTACCCGGTTGCCAAAATTAAATAAATAAATATCATCATCCCCTGTCTCTCATCCCCCCCCCCCCATGGAGAAGTTCTGATATCAACCAAAACATAATCTGGAGGCTTGCAAACTCCTGGAGGTATTGGAAGTCTTAGGTATGATGCTTGCTTGTGCACAGGGTTCAGAGAACACCATGAAGCACTTTAATGGTGCTCTGACGTCTGCCTTAGACTCTGTAGCAGCTTACTGTGTTCATCCCTTGACTTCCTGATGTAACTCTCCCTGGTATTGCGCTGAACTGTGCCCGCTGAAGATTAAGGAACAGCGGTTGGAGCATTCCTGGTGCAGAACTTGGTCTATGGTGATAAATTGGCATTGAAAACTCACTATTGTGAAAAGCAGTGAGCAACTACCCTGAAAAAGACAGAATTCCTGTCATGTACAATTGCTACAGAGAGTAGTTATCCAGCTCAATTATTTCACACAGTGGACAGGTTATTAAATCCTTCCTGTTTACTATCTGCTAGAGTTCTTTCTGCTGAATGATGCAGTGAGTTTGGAGACTTCTTTGCTGACAAGGTGTCATCCATTAGATTGCGTATCTGCTCAGGTGACTTGTTATGGGCCGGTGATGATCAGTGCCGTGGTGACATTGCTGATCTGCCTGCCTGGGGTGAGTTTTGGCCAGTTTCTGAGGACGAGGTTGTCAAGGTTATGGCTGGTTTGCATCCCACCTGCTGTTTGCTGGATCCAGGACTTTCCTGGCTTCTTTTAGAGTGCTGGGAGGTGATGGGCCCTGTTATTTCTTTGAGGTTATTTCTCAGATCACACGGTGTTCTTTGAGGGAGGGTGTCTTTCCTTCTCCCCTTAAACAGGCAGTGGTGAGGCCCCTTCTTAAGAAACCATCCTTGGACCTTGATGCTCTGAGGAATTACAGACCCATCCCCAATCTTTCATTTCTTGGGGGAGATTATTGAGAATGTGGTGGTTGACCAAATGGTTGAACACCTTGAACAATTTAGCATTTTGAACCCCTCCAGTTGGGCTTTCAGGCATGTCACAGCACTGAGACTGCTCTCATCAGAGTCACAAATGATCTCCTCTTGGTAATGGACTAGGTGCCTTTCTACCATCTTGGTCCTACTAGATCTCTCAGTTGCATTTGACACTCTTGATCATGAAGTGCTTCTGGATTGCCTGAGGAACTATGAGGGACTCAGCATTACTGCATTGCCCTGGTTTGAGTCTTACCTTCTTTGGAGAACCCAATGGGTGGTCTCAAGAACTTGTCTTTCTAGGGCCTTGATGCTCCCTTGTGCTGTTCCTCAAGGCTTGATCCATGCTCCCCATGTTATTTTCAGTGCATTGTACATGCCATTGGGTGAGATCATTAGATGGTATGGTGTTGAGTTTCACTGCTATACAGGTGATACTCAGCTCTACCTGTCTGGAAATCCTGGTGGTTCAGCAGCAGTCCCAATGCTGGAGAAGTGTTTGTCTGAAATAAATGACTGGATGGCCTCTAGTTGGCTATGTCTCAACTTGACTAAGACAGAAGTCATGATTGTTGAGCCCAGTAGGTTGGGCTACTAGCTATGGTGAGCAAACTGTCCTTGTGTCCCTCGCTGGACGCGCAGCCACTCAAAGCTGTAGATGCCATTAAGAATCTTGGGATCACCTTGGACAGTAACCTGACTCTTGATCAGCAGGTGTTGGCAGTTGTCCAGGCAGGCTTTTACCATCTTTGCAACATCACCAGTATCAAATGGTGTCTAGTTCCTGTAGACCTGGCGATGATAGTGCATGCTTTTGTCACCACTAGGTTCGAGTACTGCAACGCACTATACCTAAGATTATCTAGAGGTTTGTTGCAACATCTGCAGCTAGTCCAAAATGCTGTGGCCCAGCTTGTTGTGGGCTCCTCTTGTAGGGACCACATTACGCTGATGATACATGCGCTGCACTGGCTGCCTATGCAGTGGCGCATAACCTTCAAGATATGCTTGATAAATTTCAAAGCCCTATATGGTTTGGGACTAGACTACTTAAATGACCTTCTAGTTCCCTACTGACCATCTCACTCACTCCAATCTTCCAATGCAGGCTTGCACATAGTCCCTACTTCTCAACTCTGTCAGTCTGGTGACCAAGTGTTCTGTGTGGCAGCACCTACTGTATGGAATGCTTTGCCAGACCATATTAGATCTGCCCGCTCGGTAGAGGCCTTTAAATCCAGTTTGAAATCTTCATTTGCTGAAGCTTTTGCTTTACTGTTTTTAAAGTGTGTCTACGTGGCTGGATCTGCAAAAAGACACTGTTGATTATTGGCAAGAGTTTATAATCTCACTGCTTCTATGGTGTGATTATGAAAGGCTGCCAGTGGTCTACTGCACAAATAAAAAATGCACGGATGACCACAACACTCAGTTTAGGCTCAAAATTTGCAGAGGGAGATACAGCAAAAAAGGGCACATTTACTGCTCCCTGACAATTGTACAGAGGTGCCAAACCTCATCTTGAGCTTCAAAATGTTAAAATGATTCCCCCCCCAACATCACCTCACTAATCCAGTCTATGAATAGAGACATAATCAAACATGTTGAAAGTCTTTTTAGACATCAGCTGCTGATCATGACTGTGGCTGAATTTGACAGTGGCCAAATTACAATGACTGACTTCACCAGAAAATGCACCATTCTTGATGCCATCCACCTCATGAGCAAGGCGTGAGCTGAGGATAAAGAACTGACAATGGCTAACTGCTTTAGAAAGGCAGTATTGTCTAAGACATGACCACAACCTGTGAGAGTGAGAGTGAGAGCCAGCACATAATAGATGCATCACTGTACCCCAGCCGTGCACCAGGAGGAACTTGATCATGTAGTAATAGTACTAAAAAGCATTATTATCATACAGGAGGCAAACACCATCAAGGTAGAAATAACACTATTTACAAGGTGATCCTGGGTGATAGTACAGTACGTATGTTATATACAGATTTTGAAGGAAATAAAAAAAATAGCATTCATGTAATGTTTTCAAATAATAGTAAAAACAAATGTTTGTTGTTTGCTGGCTATATATCTTGATATCTTGGTAATTATTTGAGCCTTTGGCTGGTATAGTAAAATCTTTTGCCCTCACTGATGTAACAACCTGGGCACATAGAGTTCCGAATCCTACTGTAATGTATTATGGAAGAAAGTTATTGTATGTTCATGTACTGTGGATCAAATTTTTGTAAGTTCTACTTATAAAAACAAATAAAAGTTAAAAAAACAACAAACGAACAGAAAAGGGAGGGAAAAGAAAAAAGGTGAGAAGTGGAAAAGGTAGAAAGAGGAGGAAAGGGATGGAAAAAGAAAGGGGCAGAATAATGTAAATATTAAAAACAACAAGGGAGATCACGTGATGCAGGATAGCGAGTAGCAGCACCCTGAACATCTCTCACTCACTCCGTGATTTAATTTACGATTAAAACCACTCTAATTGCTACAAACAGTAGAAATCAAGCTTTTTAGAGGACAAAAATCATCCTACATTGTCTGTCTGCAATTTTCCTACCTAGTATGGAAGCAGAGATGAGGCAAGCATTACCAAAGCACACGCCTCCTTCTACACCAGAAAAGGCTAGTAAAAAAACAAGGCCGCAAGCTACCTCGACCGATCATACCTCTCAAGTTCAAGATCCCAATGTTCTAACAGTGGATTGGTTCTTACTCAAGTTCAAGCCATTCCGAGAAGAACTCAGCTCGTTAACAGCGGAGTTCAAATCCATGACCACGGCATTGGAAAATGTCTCTACAAGGGTCGGAGACAATGAGGTGTGTATTGCTTCTGTGGAAAAGCACTTGGGGAGATTTGAACTGGAGCTGGTGCTGAATAGGCAGAAATTGGCTCAGCTGGAATCCAAAATCGAGGACTTAGAGGGGCGCAGTAGAAGCAACAATGTTGTAATTATAGGGCTGCCAAAAAAAGAAGAAGGGGCTGATGCAGTCATATTTATTCAAAAGCTGGTCGTGAAGCTGGCAGGTCCCTCTCTGTATGGAGCTTCTTATTCCATCGAAAGGGCTCACCGATCCCTGTGCCCTATTCCAGCAGTAGATGCTCCCCCCAGGCCACTAATAACTCACTTTTTGAACTATTTAGAGAGGCAGCACTTCCTGATGAAGGTCCGGAGTCTGGATCAAATTAATGGGGTGAAGTTCAGCTAAGGGTTACTCAAGATTTCCCTGTGTCAGTTCATCAGCATAGAGCCCTATTTCATCCCCTTGTCAACAAGCTGATACCGTCGGGGATAAAATTCAAAATGTTATATCCATCGAAGCTTCAAATTCTGCTCGAAGGTACTTGGACCAGTTTTGAAGAGCCGAAGGTCGCGGAAGCTACCCTGAGAGCTGCAATGCTGAACCTGTTTAAGGATCGCTGAAGGAGAGGTGGACCCGATCTATGTATCCTCTTGTGGTGATGCTGCCACCTGTTATGCTGTTAGGGGACATTGGATCTTTTGGGAATTGGTTCTTTTTGGGGTTCTAACACTTCAAAGTGATTGGGTGCCAGTTTATCTGTTTAATTTCGGGGGTTAAGGTGATGCCCATGATTTGTTCTTTGCCATACCTCAGAAGGCCTCGTGAACTTTTTGTTTTTCTGGACTCTATGCCTGAAACAAACACGCTAAGTGATTGATTGTGACCTGAACTATAGAGTTATTCAATGCAAAGCTTGTCTACTTTATAAGCTTTCATGTGTTTTTTTTTTTTCTTGACGGGCGATTGGAAATGCAGCTCAATTTTATAACAACACTGTATGTAGTGACTTGTTTATTTCCTGCTTCTGATCTCTTACATGTAATACTCGCTAAGGGCACAAGAGGCTGCCCTAATACAACTTATTTGTCTGCTGTTAAATAGATTAGGTTTTTGTGTGGTCTAAAGGGTCATACATATGGCAAAGTAAGGGGTTTCCTGACAATTCTATAAGGTTAAGACTAACAAGGTTTTATTTTCCTTTTTAGTGTGTGCCTTTATTGTGCCTGTTGCACTATTTCTTGTTCTTAAATTAGTTTTAGGTTTTGAACTGGGTTTAATATTGTATAGTAATTAGCAATGACACGGGTGAGTGGGAGGGTAGAGGAGGGGTTCGTTGTTTCTGTTTATCACGTACCTTGCTACTTTGATGTTGGTAGGAAGGGGGGTGTTCATGTTTATCATGAAACTCAAGACCAAGCAGGGTTGTGGGGTTCAATGGCTTAATCGAAGGATTTTTGGGTCTTGTGTTATATAATATCTAAGGGGATAAGGGGGTTAGAGGAAAGGGGGTGGGTGTAGGGAGGGTGACCGTGGCTGGATGGTATTAAAGATAGGGGTAAATTACTGCATTTTGAATTACAATTTTATTGTAAATGGGACACTAAATGGCGGGTAGTATAAAACAGCTTACTTGGAATATTAGGGGTGCCAGAAAAAAAGTTAAACGCTATCAGATCCTAAAGCATGTAAATTGTCTAAAAGGGGCTGTTACATTTCTATAAGAAACCCATTTATTGGCCTCTGAGGGCTCACTTTTCAGAAGACAATTTGTGGGTCAGGTTTTTAATGCAGGGGACAGTACTCAAAGCAGAGGGGTAGCCATACTATTTTCCCAAAACATTCATTTCAACTGTGAGCTCTGTATACAAGATCCAGAAGGCAGATACCATGGCAGAGGCCATTTTTTTTTAAACCTAAGCAGTGTGTGAATCTCTCTGCAGGCTCTTTGCTTTAAAACTACAAGCTATTTTAAAAAAATACTGTGATTCTGTTCTGTGTTTGTGTTTGTGCATACTACGAGTGTGTGACTGAGTACTGCTGATGTTTTGTCAGGAAGCAGGAAGAGGGACTGTAGTTCTTTTGACCAGACTAGAGAACTACAGTTCAAAAAGGGACCTTTCCTTTTTAATTTGGGGACTAGCATACACTTATACTCCACCAGCTCCACGCATGAGTGGTTTTCGTGGAGTTTTAAAAGGGTATTAAAAACATTAAATCTCGAGGGGCTCTGTGACCTTGTTTGAGTACTTCCGGGTCACGACATCCTATTTAAACCTCCTGGTTTGTTTGTTCTGTTCTACCATTTTTTTTTAAAACCTAAGCAGTGTGTGGATCTCTCTGCAGGCTCTTTGCTTTAAAACTACAAGCTATTTTAAAAAATACTGTGATTCTGTTCTGTGTTTGTGTTTGTGCATACTACAAGTGTGTGACTGAGCCCTGCTGATGTTTTGCCAGGAAGCAGAAAGAGGGACTACAGTTCTTTTGACCAGACTCGAGAACTGTAGTTCAAAAAAGGGACTTTCATTTTTAATTTGGGGACTAGCATACACTTATACTCCACCAGCTCCATGCATGAGTGGTTTTCGTGGAGTTTTAAAAGGGCATTAAAAACATTAAATTCCAAGGGGCTCTGTGACCTTGTTTGAGTACTTCCAGGTCACTCATCTCCATTTATTGCACTTCTTATGTGAGCAGGGTGAGCAAGGGAGCAGGGCGTATGCGACTCCGTGCGCGAAGACGTGTGCTAAGACATGTGCGTTTAGCACGTGTTAAGCGTGTTAGGCAGTGTTAGGTGGAATAATTACGGCCGTGTTGTCACCTTCACTTATACTTGTGAGTACTATTACATTACATGGTTCTGTTGTTTTACCTCTAATGTGTGGTAATGGCATCCTATTTAAATCTACCAAGCAATATTAATGTGTTTGTAACCACTACTAAAGGGGAAACAGATATACAATGCACATCTTGCTATATGTTTAGCTTATCAGCCGATATTGCTGATAATTTCCCCTTTCAATGTGCAAAATGTACTGACAACATTGTATTACAATGTGAGAATAGCTTATACTATAAACAGATATTGGCATTCGAATCAAGAAATTATTCCGAACCTATAACAGTTCAAGATGCTTTACATGTAACAAATATCACTTTAAATGAGACTTCCTCTACCTCTACTTACAGCATCCCTTCTGGCAAAATAATATCTAGTGAGAATAATCACGCTGCTATGAGTGGTTCAGTGATTTATCCATCTGATGTCTCTAAAAAAAAGAGCTAGAGAAGATGAGCACAGTTTGGTAAACAGCATAGAAGATACAACTTGGTATAATGTGCAAGGGTCTAAAGCTACTAAAAAAGAAGGAGAAAGGCTGAGTATTTTAACATTCCACTGCATAATAGCTTTGACCCATTGTCCACTGCCCCTGTTGATTCTAATTGTATTCCTATTGAGTACCCTAATGAAAGATTAAATTCTAAAAACACTTCCCAAGTCATGGTTGATATGCCAAATTCTTCAACTCCACCACCTAATTCCACGACTGATATTCCTTTGATTGATTTTGCTACTATTCAAACTGGTGAAGAGGCACCCTCTATGTGTGTTCCTAATACTGATGATTCACATACTAGACAAATATTTGTTCTGGGTGATTCCTTAGTTAAACATCTGGATAGGGTTTTATGCGAGCCTGACAAACATAATAGAATTGTTCTAGTTTCAGTGGTGCTAAGATCTCAGATCTAACATATATGGTCGATAATATTATTAGCTCTCAAGACAAATCCACTGTGTATTATCCATGTTGGAGCCAACAACATCTACAGAGACTCTGCTCAGAATATCAAATTAGCCTATGTTTCTATGACTAATAAAATGATTGATCTCGGGTGTGATATTATTTTTTCGGAGATTCTACCCATACCACGGTACTCCCGGTTTCTTAATCATAAAAGTAAAATTATTAACAACTGGCTTAGGCAATGGTGTTTATGACAGAATATTCTGTGCATGACCCATTGGGAAGAGTTCTCTGATAGATCTGAGCTTTACTGTCCTGACGGCTTGCATCTTAACAAACCAGGGAATGCATTGCTGAGTCAACAATTCCTATCTACAATTAACATAAATTTAAACTAAATAGTGGGGGGAAGGGGGAATGCAAATGTACACACCTCTTCATCTCACTCTTATAAAGTCTCCAGTAAACAATTACAGTTTCTTAGTTTTAATGTGAGAAGTTTGACATAGAAATTCGATGAGTTACAAACTGTGATTTCGAATAAGGATTTTGATATTATTACGGTTTGTGAAACATGGGGTGATCATAACTCCCACTGGATCAAGCAGCTCCCTAGATATATCTCTTATTATCTGAATCGAAGTGAAAGAAAGGGTGGAGGTGTTGCCTCATTCATTAACAATAAAATCAACTCAGTCAATATTTCTAGTTCTATAAAAATTCATAATTTCCTGACTTTGGCTTAAAATTTTCCTATCCAAACAGGATTTTATTATCCTTGGGACATGTTATGTTCCCCCAAATTCATCTAGTTTAATTATGGACGCCATTCTTTCCGAATTTGAAATAGCTACTCAAATGGGTTATGTTATTATTACAGGGGATTTCAATCTCCCAGATATAAATTGGCAGTCATTCACAACATCTAGCAGTATTAGTAATAAATTTTTGTCCACTTGTTCAGAACTGGACTTACAGCAATGGATAACTTCTGCAACCCGAGGTAATAATATATTAGATCTTGTTCTGAGTAGTACCGCCTTAGATATTAGGGATGTGCATATTTCATCACCAATTGGCAGCAGTGATCATAATTCTATTTTATTTAACTTGCAGAGACATATTGTCTTTAATATTAATTTTCTTGATTATATACCTGTACGACAAAGCTGATCTCCACAGTATCAATCTATACCTTGAAAAAATAAACTGGTTATCTTTTTTTGATAACCAGTCCTTATAACAAAGTTGGATACTTTTCAAATCACTTATTTCGACTCTTAGTGATACTTATATTCCATCAAAAAATAAGAATTCTAATGGGAACAGACTCCTAGATGGATGAATAAAAACATAAAACATTTAATAAATATAAAAAATAAAAACATCGTGAATTCACCTAAAGAATAGGACAACTTCTAATTGGGAATCTTATTTAAAATCAAGTAGGAAGTGTAAATTAGTCATCCGTAGGGCCAAATCTAGATGGGAAATGAAAATGGCAACAACAGCTAGTAAGTCTAATTCCAAACAATTTTACTCTTATATAAACTCCCTCAGGAAAAGTCCAAGTGTGGTGGGGCCTCTTACAACAGAAAACATACTTATCCATGAGCCGAAAGCCATGGCTGATGTATTTAATAATGAATTTTGTAAAGTTTTCTCTGCATCAGAAGTTCAATCACCTGTACCTATGATTTCACCATCAGACACTTTTATCACATTCTCAGTTGAGTCTATTCTTAAAAAACTACACTTACTAAAAGGTAAATTTTGTTCAGGCCCAGACAATATAGCAGGGCATTTACTTTACCAATTATCTAAACATATTGCCTTTCCACTCAAACTTTTATTCGACCTTTTTTTACAATATAATTTTATCCCTTGTGAATGGAAAGAGGCGTTTGTGGTACCAATACATAAGAAGGGATCAAAACATCTATGGGAAAATTATCGGCCGATTGGTTTGACTTCATCCATATGTAAGGTGTTAGAAAGTCTACTAAAGGATATTATTGCCCCTATTATTGATGCATCTGATTTGGAACAATATGGCTTTAAGAAGGGTAGAAGCTGTCTGACAAATTTGCTGTGCTTTTATGAACATTTTAGTTCTTGTTTGGATAACCGGTTAGTCTGTAACATTGTCTTTATTGATTTCAGTAAAGCTTTTGACACCATGCCACACTGGGCTCTAATTCAAAAACTCACAGGTCTTGGTATTAATAGTCATATAATTACATGGATTCATAATTGGCTTTCAAACAGAACTCAAAAGGTGATGATTAATGGGGCATTTTCTAACTCTGGTAAAGTTTTAAGTGGTGTTCCACAAGGCTCGGTTCTCAGTCCCTGTCTTTTTCAGGCTTTTATATCTGATTTAACTAATTCCTGCCTTTCATTTACAATTAAACATGCAGATGATGTGAAGATTGGAGGACCATGTTCTAATTTAGACCAAATATCTTGTATTCAGCATGTTCTTGATATTATTAGTACCTGGGTTAATAAATGGGGCATGAAGTTAAACTCTACAAAGCACAAAGTAATGCATTTGGGTTCTAATAATTTAAATTTCAGTATATTCTGGATGATTTACCATTGTGTGCCACTAATGATGAGAAGGATTTGGGTATAAACATTTCAGATGACTTAACATATTCCAAGCATATGCATTCGGTTATTAGTACATCTAATAAAATTATTTGGTCTATTTTAGTAAAATTAGATCTCGAGATCAGGAGGTGTTGTTACCCTATTCAGGTCCTATGTCCATCCCCATCTTGAATATGCTTCACAGTTGTGGTGTTCTTTAAAAATCAGATAGTTACTCTCTTGAAAGGGTTCAGCTAAAATACACTAAAAAATATCTGGTCTTGAATCCTCATCTTATGAGTTTAGGTTGGATACATTGAAACTAATGCCTCTTACTATCAGACGCATTAGAGGTGACCTTCTCCTCCTATGACATTATTCATGACCCTATATCATGACTGAGTTAGGATTTTCTTTTCAGTCATCAATACATAATACTAGAGGTCATGTCCTCCAGTTAACTGGTAAATCTTTTAAACATAATAATCGTCGCTTTTTCTTTCTATAAGAACTATTGGGCCTTGGAACAGACTTCCATCTGATGTAGTAACAAGTAATACTAAAGAGATTTTTAAACATTGTCTCAACACACTAATTATGTCTGGGTATGACCTAACATTCTACTCTATGGCCTAGCATAGGAGCTTTATGGGCTTTGGCCTACTAGCTGTTTCTTGTAACCTTAGTATGAACCTTAGTATGAATTCTGAAAGGATTACTGGACCATACGGAAGTGGTGCTATGTTGTATATATAGCCCTAACTCTGACTCTCCAGCCTTCTTTTTTAAGTTACTTGCAGATCTACTCCCCTATGTTTCCTTTCCTCTGATTTTAGGAGGGGACTGGAACCTGTCTTTTACCCCTGACCTGGCTAGATCAGGGGTCAGAAGATCTGGTCTCTCGCCTGCACAGAGAGCCCTCCAGGACTTGGCGGACCAACTGGAACTGATTGATCCCTGGAGGGTCTTATATCCCTCCTTGAAAGAGTATACATTTCGGTCCATTGTTCATGGTACATCTACCAGAATTGACTACTTTTTAATTAGTCATAGTTTTTTACCAGGGGTCATTGATAGTGCCATAGAACTGGGAGTCCTCTTGGATCATGCAGTGGTATGGTGTTCACTAAATCTGACTCCTAACGTTCCCAAAGAGACCAGCTGAAAGTTGAACAATCAAATTTTGAGAGCTGAGCCAGTAGTTAAAGGCATCTCGAAGGCAATTGACCAGTATACTGAGTCTAATTTTGGCTCAACAGGCAGAATTGACCTGGAATGGTGTGCCTTGAAGTGTATCCTAAGAGGGGAGCTGATTAGAATTGCCTCTTATAAGAAAAGGGTTAAACAACAAGAAGCCCTCACTTTACTTAGGGATATACACCAACTAGAAAAAGAGTTATCACCTACTACTCCGGAATGTGATAGAATTAGGTTACTGGGCTTAAGGGCCCAATACAGCTCCCTTTTGCTTGGTATAGCTGAGTATGCAATAATGAGAACCAAAATTAATTATGTGGATTGGGGGAAAAGATTGGCAAGTTGTTGGCCCTCCAGTTAAAATCTCAAGAAGCTTCAAGAATTGTTAAGGGTATTAGATCTAGGCAAGATAACACCATACAAGTGAATACCAAAAGAATAGTACAGGAATTTGTGAATTATTATCAGGACCTGTATGGCCCTATGCCTAACTCTCCCGGGAAACAAAAACTAGATATATATCTTGATGCCCTCCCTTTGCCACAATTATCAGAGGTACAGAAATTAGCATTGATGGCTCCCATAATTGATACAGAAGTAGGGAATATAATAAACTCCCTTCCTTCTGATAAAGCCCCCGGCCCTGATGGGTTTTCACTCAATTTCTATAAATCCTTTCATAAACAATTGACTCCCTGGTTAGGTCGGCTGTGTAAGTGGTTTCTAGATGGGAAAGAAATAGATGACAGTTTCCTGGAAGCCCTAATCCTTGTCTTACACAAATCAGGGCGGGACCCAGAAATGGTAACTAATTATAGACCCATCTCTTTATTGAATTATGACATGAAAATCATAGCTAAATGATTAGCAAACAGACTGGCTGCGGTTATGCCCTCCATAATTCATCCAGATCAAGTAGGTTTTATGAGGGGGAGGAACTCCTCGGACCACTTGAGAAAGCTGTCACACATTTTCTCTGTGTACAGGGACTCCGATGTGCCTGCTGGGTTGCTGTCCCTGGATGCGGAGAAAGCTTTTGACAGAGCGGACTGGGGTTTTCTATTTTCCACAATGGGAAAATCTGGGCTCCTAAAGGAATTCATTGGTTGTATTTCCTCCTTCTATAAAACCCCCAAAGCCCGTGTTTATTGTAATTTTTTTTTTTTTTGGATAGATTGTTTCTTTACTCGGGAACTCATCAAGGGTGTCCATTATCGCCACTTCTTTTTAATATTTATTTGGAGCCTTTGCTCTTCAAACTCAGAAGTTCCCCTTTGATTCCGGGTACTCCCCTGCATGGCCTTGATCTCAAAATATCGGCATATGCAGACGATATTCTGCTTCATTCTACCAACCCCGCTGTTGCATTTGAGGCAGTCTTTCAGATTATTTTAGAATTCGGCACCTCTTCCAATTACAAAATCAATCTGGATAAGAGCATGGCCTTTCCCCTAAATTATAGATTGCTAAAGAATGATATCTTGCACTTGGGGCTTCGATGGTCTCCTAAATGCTTGAAATATCTGGGCATTTGTCTTACTAATTCTGATTCCCTCACAAGGAAACTGAATCTTGATGACACCCTGCACACTATACAGCAAGATCTTACTAGATGGTCATCCCTTCCTATCTCTCTTTGGGGGCACATCAATATAGTTAAAATGAACATCCTGCCTAGGATCTTCTATCTCTTGCATTTGCTTAATGTATGGCTACCCATTAAATGGTTCAGGAAAGCTCATTCCATCATCTCTTCCTTCATATGGGCTGCCAAGCCCCTGAGAAGAGCTTACCAGAAATTGATGGCACCCATGGCTAGAGGTGGCTTGAGACTACCACATATTGGGGGATATCACTGGGCCAGTCAGGTCTCTAAGTATATGAAATGGATGTCTAGTGAAGAAACATTATCCCGGCTGCCATATGTGCCACCGTGGTTAATTCTAGAGAGAAGAATGTTAGCTGCAGCATATTTACCTACATCTACTTTATTATATAGCACATTTAAAAATCTACTGGCTAATATTCCCTCTCTCCCATAGGGGTTTCGGTAAGATCCCATGCTCAGTTGTGTGCTTTTTTAAAATATAAACATACTGAAGACTGGAATCAGCTGTTGGTGGATAACCCAAATTTTAGGATAGGAGACAAAAAGATTCCCAAACTTTGGTTTCCCCAGCTCCAAAATGCGAAAATTAGGGACTTCTTAGATCCATAGGGGAAGTGTATCCCTGTGTCTGCTATTATTAACAAATACTCCCTAGGATTGGGACAGATGTTTAAGATATTTCAGATATCTCATCTCCTAAACTGGTTAAATAGACAATTGATCACAGAGGATAAGTTTTCTGATTTCTTTACCTCCCTGGTGGAAGTAGTGCATCTTCCCCATGCAATAGCCCAGTTGTACAGCTCCTTTTTAGACCTGATATCCACCAATCTGGAGGGAGGCCCCAAATACTGGGTTAGACAGTTCCCAGATCCCAACATCAATTGGAGTACAATCTGGGAAGGAACCTATATTTGCCTATCTCAAGACAGGTTGAGACTTACACAATTTCAATTTTTACATAACTTGTATTGGACACCCCTTAAACTTTTCAAGATTGGTAAGACCCCTACTCCAACACGTAATAGATACAAGCTGGAAGACAGCTCCCTTCGTCATATTTTCTGGGACTGTCCCTCTGTTCAGGACCTCTGGACAGAAATTTGTGACAAAGCTGACCCGCTGTTAGGTCTGGAGGATCTGTTCACACCGGAGAGTTGTCTCATTAGGAATTACTCCAAGGTTAAGGTCAGAGTGCGTAGATATCATATGGAGATGATTGCATTGACACTTAAGAAACTTGTTTTAAGGCATTGGATTGATACCCAAAAGATTTCTTATCTAGATTGGCTTCAGGACCTGTTGTTTAATCTGCATATGGAACAATTCAAGGTATCTCTGGGTCATCCCTCTTCCATATATAAAAAAGATATGGGCCAAGATGCATGCTATTTACAGTATGTGCTCCAAGTTGGAGTTCAATTGGCTCAATGATATCCAGGGCTTAATTTGTCCCTATTGTAAAGACTGAATATTTCCTCTCCCTTGTGTCAACCTAATGCCTTTCTCTGTGTGGTTCTTTGCTCTTAGTAAGGTTTGGAGTTAATATTAATTTAAGCCGAGGTGGGGAGCTATGGGCGGGGGGTGTTGGGGGATAGTATTAGGGATGCAGGGGGGGGGGTTGGGGTTGATAGGGTGGGGTAGAGGTTAATGTGGTGGGGACATGTCACTGTTTTCCCTGTTTCTGTTAGCATGTCTGTATTGGTAGTTTTGCCATTCCTGTATCAGTGTCATGTCACTTTGTTTGTACTGGAAAATAATAAAATATTAATTTAAAAAAAAAAAAAAACTACCTGCATTTATCTGTCAAGAATGTGATTTTTGTGAAGTTAGTGGAAGGTAAGTAAGCAATAATATTTATTTATTTATTAATTTATTTATTTAGTTAAACATCAGTTTAGAAACCTTTGAGCCAGAGGCTCATTTACAAAGGTACCTCGTCACAAAGAGGACATCAGAACAGTAGTACAAGGGACACAGTACTTACAAACAAAAAAGTTACAGTTCAATTACAATTTTGTTACAATAGAATACAATCTCCAACGAGCAAAAGATAACAAAAGAGAAAACTTATGGTCGGGGAGAGCTGGTGGAGTAGAAGGGAGGGAGATAGAGGAGGAATTAATAGGGAAAGGAAGGGGGGGCTGCTCAGTGAGCATTGTCAAACAGAGTATATATTTTTTTTACACTAGGCTAGCGGCAGTTGCATTTGCGAGCTAAGCAGGAAGTTTCTGAGCCTGGGCTTAAAGCAAGCTAAGGTTAGTGAGTTTGAGACACTGGCAGGAGGGAGTTATACCAGTGGGACGACGGTGAGGAATGCCCTCTGACCTTGAGAGGTCCTGGCTCTCGGAATAACTAGGGTAGCTCTTGAGCGAGCTGCATGATCAGGTCAGTGCAGTATGGCGAATGGGGTTGGATAGGCCCTATGGGGATAGGGCATGCAGGGCTTTAAAGGTGAGCTGGCATGTCTGATACATGAGTCGCTCTTTCCAGGTTGAGTAGGGTAGCCAGGGTGTACAGCTCACATGTGTGAGTGAGTCTGGGAGCACCAGTGATGAGGTCTGCAGGCCTTATTAACTGTGAGGCGAACCTTGTTGAGGCAGTCTGATCTGTAGTCATAGACCGAAGGCCATAGTCAACAGAGACATGACAGAGGAGGTGACAGCCAGGTGGAGGGCATCAGGAGGGAGGCATTGCCTGCAGCTGCAAAGAATGCCCAGCCGTGAGTTGGCTTACAGAATTTAGGGCAGATATATGTCCATGGAATGAAAGTGCAGGGTCAAAGGTTATACCAAGATATTTATAGGACTGCACCTGGTCAATGACGAGATTGGGTGTGGAGTGGACAGCTAAGGAAAACTTGCTGTACTTATTTTGGGGGTGGGAGAAGAGCATCGTTTTTGTTTTCTTAAGGTTGATAACAAGTCGGTGCTCAGTGAACCAGGTAGCTGCAGAGTCAAAGACTAGTTGGAGGAGTTCTGTAGCAGCATGGGGTCATTGTGGGAGGCAAGAACAGCATCATCAGCATAGAAGCATCTTACCCATACAACTGCTGGGTAGGAGTTAAGAAAGAGTGAGAATAGTAGGGGTCCAAGGAGGTGAGCCCCTGCGGCACCCAAACAAATGGGGCATGTTTCAGAGAGAATACCGTTGGCTTTCACATTAGGGGCAGGCGGAGAGATAGCTGGTGCACCAGGAAACAGGTCTGAGGCAAAGCCTATTAGATTCGAGGTGGAGAGCAAAGAGGATGACAGCAGTATCGAATGCTTTAGACAGGTCAATGAATATAGCACCAGCCAGGGCACCAGAGTCCAAGGAGGCATGGAGGAAGTTGGAAAATTCCAGGAGTGCTGTATTGGTACTATGACCTGCTCTGAACCCGTGTTGTTCAGGGCAGAGAACATTGTACTTACAGAGGTAGTCAGAGACTTGGGATGCCACAATTTTCTCTAACGCCTTAGAGAGGGGGGAGAGGATTGAGATGGGTCGGTAGTTACCCGGAAGAGTCCTGTCACCACCTTTATGGACAGGGGTAACTGTGGCAATCTTCCAGGCAGAGGGGAATTGTCCGAGACAGAGTGATTTGTTGAAAATGCACGTAATTGGTGAGAGGACCTGATCCAGGACCTGACGTAAAAGGCAGGGATCAAGTGAGTCATTACCGATGGTGTTACCTTTTAGGGCTTTTAGCAAGTAAGGCCTAGCTTCTTGCATGGTGACACGGCCTTGGTGGAAGAGGCGGGCAATGGGCGGTGGTACAGATGGAGGAGGTGGACTGAAAAGTTACCAGGAAGTACTGAGCTAAGGTCGGTAAAGGAGTTATTGAGGTGGGTGGCAATGAGGGCAGGGTCAGAGGAGCGGTACCATTGATGTTGAGAGAGAAGGAGAGGGGACTGGGAGTGACCATTCAGTTGCTTGATGTTGTCCCAGAAGCACCTGGGTTCCCAGGAGGAGGTAAGAGAGGCTTGGTAGTATTCCGCCTTTGCTTTGCAGATGGCCCAGGTGCACTGGTTGTGGGCGGCAGCATAGGACTGCCTGTCAGCTGAATGGCCAGTAGCAACAGCAAGGTGCCTAAAGATTGTCGCGTTGTTAGTTGCCACATTAGGGCAGGGTGATCCAAGGGCATGTTTCACTGGACCTCCTAGAAGTTATGGGAGCAAAGATATCACAGGCAAAGTTGAAAGTGCTCAAAGAAGGCCAGGGCCAGAGTCAATGTTGGCCCTGCCAGGAGGGACCAATCAGTGTGGGCAAGGAAGCGCTTAAGGCCTATGAGTCCCCAGGCCTAAGCCACCTGAGGTGGTTTTGACGGGATGAGGGCCGAGGGTTTCCCAGTTGAAAAGCACAGGGAGTGGTCACTGAGGCAGTCGGGAGGATTTGGAAGTTGTGGATGCGGATTGGCCTGTTGGTGAGGACCACATCCAGGAGGGTGCTTGTCCCCCCCCTAGGGTTTTTTCTAGTAGGCTGTGTGACCAATTGAGTTAGGTCAATTGAATCGAAACTCACGGTGGGAGGAGGACGAGGGGCAAAACCAGTTTATATTCAAGTCGCCCACCAAGATTTGGTCCGACGAGTTGGGTAGGTAGGTGAGGTAGTCAATTAGTGGGCCCAGGGCCTGGGATTGGTTCTTGGGAGGTATAATACTTAACAGGGGGGCTGTATTGGGCTATACCGGACTGCCCAGGGTCGTAATGAGGCCCAACGCCGCAGGCGGAGGGCCTTATAGCCCCTGGAAGGTCTGGTACAGCCCATATCACCCACCCTGGAGAGTATTATTGCACTTAGAAAATGGGCACTGTATTGTATATGTTTAAACAAAATAATAATTTTCATTTTAAGATGTTAAAACTTAAGCCTTTTATTTAATTTGTTAAACAAATAGTTCCTCCGCCTGTATCCGAATACTTTTTTTTTAGAGCCAGGACTTTTGATCTAGTTGAGATTCTGTAGTTTGGAGTTGGTTGTTATGGTTACCCCCCCCCACACACACACACACACACACACACACACACGTGCACACACTCGCATAGAGGGCTTAGAGGTGATAAAAAAGCTTTAGTTATACTGTGTGCACTCAAGTTTGCAGCCTTGTTTGTTTTTCCCTGGTTTTTATTTATTCAAGTTATGTGCTTCGAAACATGCAGCTGTTACAGGAATGTCACCTCACACATACTGCTCTCCCGGTAGACTCGCTGTTCCCCTCCTGTCGCCGCTGAGGTCCAGGCGATGAATGCTGCGGCTGCTCAGTAATGTGCAGCTGTTACAGGAATGTCACCTCACATATACTGCTCTCCCTGTGGAGTCGCTGTTCCCCTCCTGTAACCACTGAGCTCCGGGCGATGAATGCTGCTGCTGCTCAGTAATCCCCCGCTGCAGTGAGGAGTGGTGGTGGCGGTTGGGTGAGCTTTGAGAAAAAAAAGCTGCAGTCGCTTGAGGGCACGCTGTGGAGAAGGTTGAGAAAGGTGGCAGAAATATGAAAAACAAACCTGCAAACAGCAGGTACATTCATTATGTTTTGATGGTGTTTTGTGGAACTGTAGAAATTAGTTGATGATCGGTGATGGGACAGGGTCCCAGACATGGGGTGGGGTTCAGAGAAGTGTGACGGGCGGGTTAAATTGATGATTTCTGTGTGACCTATCATCTGGTATTGTGTGGACTTATGGTTTTAAAGGGGCATTGCACTGGGCACGTTTTCCAGGGCTTATTTTCAGCTTTTTAAACAAGTGCATGCATTCTCTGAGTGCTGGTGAGCAATGTTGCTTTAAGGCTGCAAAAAAAAAAAAACCTCTGAGAACTCGAGACAGACAGACACACACTGCGATCAGCATGATTTTAAGATGAGCTGGCTGGGACACGGGGCTCTTCCTTTCTGGTTACACTGTTTTGTGTTTTTATTTATTTTTACTTGTATGGTGTGTTTTGATGGCCAGCTATGTGGGTGGGAGGTTGGTGAAGGTTTGCAGCTCGTAACGGGGGAAACAGATCTCAGTGCAGAAGGGACATGGCAGCATGGAGACAGTGTATGTGGACAGAAATATGAAGATACACTTTCTGTTGCTTTTTGCTTGCTTTCACTGTTAATCTATAACTTTTTATGTTTGACTTGCTCTGCTCATGATACTATTGGGGGGGACTCGCTAAGGTACCTCATTCAAGATGGCGGTGTTAGTCAGTTGAACATTCTAATGGCACACTAATACTTGCAATGGTATGAGGGAAGACTGACTGCACTAGTTATTTGCCAGTCTCTGTTGACTCATACCAGACTGGGTAATTGCTGGTATTAGCCAATCACAGACTAGTATTTAGCTTGTCCATTTTCTAATATCATTTCACTTACTATATAAACACCCTATGGTCCTCTCCTGTTGAACTGATCAGTTCATGGTGCTTGACAACCAGATTGAATGTTTTGGAGAACTGAATGCTAGAAGCCGTGGTGAATTTGTGCCACTTTTTGGATGGAATTCTGAACTACAGAAAAGAATGCCATACTTGAACCTGGATTGCATACTATGAGCTTTTTATTCATTATATTTAAAGGAAAACTGCACCCTCATATCTTCTAAATGTTATTTGTTTCCATGTCAATAGACAATTCTTTTCATGTAGCTGTTAAGGAAGTATGCACATGTTTTAGTCTGTTTTACAGTTGATACTAGGCCCTGTGACTGCCCTGGGAGTCTCCATTTCATGGTTTTTGAAATCGCATTGTCTCTGAGAGCTGCATTAGCATATCAGAACATGATGTCAGATCACTCATTTATACCATGTATCTATATGCTGAAAGAACAAATACCCTGAAAAACTCTCTGGAAACTCATAAACTGAGTGAAGTTTAAAGGGGAAAAAACCTGCATTTTAACTCAGATATTTTGCAAAGCTCACTGAAAGTAAATGTAGTATTCCACACCATTTTGCAGCTTGTTTCTTTTAAGACTAATTAAGCAGGCAGGCATACTGGGGAGTTTAAAGGGTGATTACGCATCATGTTCTGGTATGCTAATACAGCTCTCAAGGACAATGACATTTCAACAACCACAAAATGGAGACTACCAGGGCAGTCACAGGGCCTAGTATGAACTGTAAAAACAGACTAAAACATTTGTATACATCCTTAACAGCTACATGAAAAGAGTTGTCTGCTGACATGGAAACAAATAACACTTAGAAGACATGAGGATGTAGTTTTCTTTTAAGTATCCTGGGCATTTTCATTCCTCATTTCCTTAGTGTTCCCCTCTTGTAGTTTCTCCACACCCTCACCCTCCAAATTTCCTTGAATCCATTAGTGTTCCTTCCCCCTGTATATTTTGTGAAGTAGACGTGGTGCTCACAACCCTTGTTCCTATTATCTGTGCTTTGCTGCCTCCCTGATGAGCTGTCAGCATGAAGCATGTCTGTAAATAACCCTAAAAAGTATACTTCAAGGTTTACTCTGTTATCATTAGTGCTTAAATATTGTGTGTTTTCACATTTGTGCTATAGAGCTAAGGGTCTGTTTGGCGATATTAATGTCCTCGCTAATACTAGAGCAACTCTATTGGGTTACACTATGAAGCCCTAGATAGTGATAAAGTTAGTCAAGCCACAGTATTAGAGAAAGGTTTAAGTAGGAGAATAGAAAACTTAAGGAACTAGAGTTCTGGGTGAGATACAAACTTTAGAAAACAAACTGAAATTGTTGACTGAGAAAAAGCTTTCTCTCAATTCATAGAATGAACTAAACAACTTGAATGATTTGAACAGGGCTTGAAAGGTAGAAAACAACAAAAGTATAGGAAGGACAATCTGGACTACACAGATAGTAAAGTATACAGTTTGGAGTAAAAAAACATTCACAGGGAAACCATAAAACATTGTGTCTTAAGTACAGAGAGCTCAGAAGACTCGGACAGAGGCAGACAAAATAAAAAAAAAAGATTTTTCTTTTCTTAAGCAGGTCTCAGAGGAGACCCTCAATATGCAATGATCAGACAGGGAGCAGTACAGATGGGGAGAGTGTGGACAGTGCAGGTGGGGAGGACCAGCAGGGTGCAGTAGGAGTGAGTCTGGACTGGCCTCAGAAACAACAACCACAAGGAAAACAATTATAAAAGGCACAACAAAAATCAGAGAAAGAGGAAAAAAAAAGAGAGAGAGAGAGAGAGAGAGAACAAACCGACAACAGGAACAAGGGACTGGGGGTGGAAACTGGCATATGACCAATCAGTCTTCAACCTCTCATTGAGACCTTCAAATGTGGATGAGGTGAGAGTCCTTTCTGGGGGAATCTCATTTGCACCCACACCAAGAATTAAGCAATAAGGCACAACAGGGTGTGGGTTATTGGGGATTTACCCACACCTTGTGTGGTGGGTCATGAGGCACAGCTGAGTGACTTAACCACACAAGAGATGGGTAAATCACCCAATAACTCACACCCTGGAGTGCCTTATTGTAATTATACAATGAACTCATGTGTAAAATACATTTAAAATGTGTTTAATTATGTTTTTTATAAATGCCATTCCTCAGCTGTGGGTTATGCAGGATTTACCCACAGTCATGTGACATGTTTTGATCAATGAGGTTACAGGATTTTCACACACCATTGTATAATAGATGTTTTTAAGATAAAATTAGATCTTTTTAAGTTTTTTAGAAATATTCAATGGAGGGATTCTTTAGGGAGTCACAGAAAGAGGAGGATCCTAAAAACATTCAACTGAGACAGAACTGAATGTGAAGTTCCAGTTCCTTCTACCTGGACTAATACCCCATTCCACTGAAATCTTTTCAGAGAACATACTCCTGGAGGTAGATGAAATGGTTAGGAAATTTAAACCACAGGCCCAAAATCTGTCATGGTATAAAAGACCTTAGGGTGTGCACTAAACAGAGCCACCAGGCGAGGGAGTTCAAAAGGTCCCCCCCCCAACTAGTTAGGAGGGGAAAGAGGGTAATTAAAAAAGGGAAGGGAACAGAGAAGTGAGAAAGGGAAGGGGGGGCAGGGGTCATGCTGGAGGGTGGTATCCTTGAATGCAAGGAGTCTGGAAAACAAGGCAGAAGAGCTGCAGACAGTGATGGCAGAAGGAGGTGTAGACATAGCAGCCATCACAGAAACTTGGACCACCCAGTACCAGGACTGGGACCTCGTGATCCCTGGTAAAGGTTGTACCGAAGGGGCAAAGAGAAGGGGAAGGGGTTGGGGAGGTAATTTAAGTAAAGGAATGGATTTTATGCAACAAGAAGGAGGGGGGAGGAGGGTAGGACTGAAGCCTTATGGGTACAGCTCCAAAACTCGAAGGGGAGGAAGGTTAGATTGGGGGTAGTGTACAGACAACCCTCTCAAAATGAGGAAATAGACAGGGAGTTGAGTGAGCAAATTAGAAGACTCAGTAGTAAGGGCAATACTGTTATAGTGGGGGATTTCAATCTGACGGGGGTTGACTGGAGCACCCCAGCTACCTCTAGTGCCAGGGAACAGGTCCTCCTGGAGGCCTTCCAGGAGAGCTTCCTGGTACAGAGGGTAACATAGCCAACCAGGGATGGAGGGTAACATATTGGACCTTGTGTTGATAGACAGGGAGCATGTCCAAGACATAGGGGTGGAGAACCCACTAGTAGGAAACGACCACCGCACAGTGTGGTACTGCCTCAATTTAAGTAAGGAGGCAGTCAGGACCAAGACAAAGGTGTTGGACTTCAGAAGAACAGACATTGATAGGATGGGAGATATACTAGAGGGGCATTTTGAAAAGATCTACCCAGATATGGATGCTGACCAGAAATGGTCCATTATCAAGATGGGTCTGGCAGAGGCCACTTACATATATGCAAAGACCCAAAGTAAGAAGTCCAGGACCAAAAGACTGGACTGGCTATGCAAGGAGGTATTAGAGAAAGTGAGGGAGAAGAAGGTTGCCTTCAGCAGGTGCAAAAGATCCATGTGAGAGGTAGACAGGGAGGAGTACTCAAGAAAATCCAGAGAGGTGAGCAGAATAGTCCGGGTGGCCAAGGCTTAAAGGGAGCTACAGTCACAGCCAAAGACATGGTCAGATATTTCCTGAAATTTCTGTGATATATTTAGAGAAATCTCCTGCTTTCTTCAGTTCCACAGCAGGGGCAGCAGAAAGAATCTCTTCAGAAATTTCATGAAATATCTGGAAATATCTGACCATGTCTTTGACTACAACTGTAAGGCTGGTACAGGGGATCAGAAAAGGGGAAAAGGATTTCTTCAGGTACATAAGGGGAAAAGAAACTGTAAAGATGAGATTGTCAGGATCAAGAGAGATGGGGGGTGGGCAGGAAAGGGGGGGCAGGCAGAGGCACTCAATGAATACTTCTGTTCGATGTTTACCAGGGAGAAAGATGGGCCTATGCCATAGGGGAGAAGTGGGATGGGCATGGGAGGAGCAGAATTAATGGATGGGGAAATCCCATCGAACAGGATTTTGGAGGGTCTTAAGTCCCTGTGGGTGGACAAGGCACCGGGACCAAACAGTGTTCATCCAAGAGTCCTGAGGGAGTTGGCAGAGGTCTTGGCGGGCCCTCTGGCTGACCTGTTCAACATGTTTCTGGAGACAAGGTGCATGCCCCAGGACTGAAGTATGGCACATATGGTGCCTCTTCACAAGAGTGGACCCAGGTATGAGACAGGTAACTACAGACCAATCAGCCTTACCTCCATTATAGAGAAGTTAATAGAGACCAATCTTAAAGAGAGACTAGTAATCTTTCTGGAAGCAAATGGTCTCCAGGACAAAAGGTAACAAGGGTTTTTCTTTGGAAGATCCCGCCAGACCAGTCTGGCTGATGTTTTTGATTGGGTGACAAGGGCACTCAATAAGGGGCATGCCGTGGATGTCCTGTGTCTGGAATTCAACAAGGCCCTCAACTCAGTGCCACATGGAAGGATGCTCAGTAAACTGAGGAACCTGGGAGCTGGGGAAAAACTGGTAAGCTGGGTTAGGAGCTGGCTATAGGAGAGGGTAATTGTAGGGGGAGAACTCTCAAAACCCAGAGTTGTAACTTGCGGGGTCCCACAAGGCTCACTACTAGGACCCGTGTTATCTAACATCTTCACAGGCAACATAGCAGATGGGATTAAAAGTAAAATCAGCCTGTTCAGAGATGACACAAAGATCTGTGCAGAGGTGGACAGTGTGGAAGGGAGACAAGAATTCCAAGAGGACCTGGCAAAGCTTGAGCGCTGGTCAGACATACAGTATGGCAGCTGGGGTTCAATGCTAAGAAGTGTAAGGTCATGCACTTGGAAGCCAGAAATCCTAGAAATAGCTACTGGCTGGGGGGAACAGTTAGCCACTTCAGAGGAGGAGAGGGATCTGGGGGTACTAGTCACAGGTGACATGAATCATTCTGCACAGTGCAGGAAGGTGGCAGCCAAAGCTAATAAAATGCTGAGGTACATTGCCAGAGGAATCACCTCAAGGAGAGAGGAAGTCATCCTGACATTGTGCAAGTCACTAGTGAAACTGCACTTGGAGTACTGTGTGCAGTTCTGGTGCCCCTACTTAAAGAACGACACAAAACTACTGGAGGAAGTGCAGCATAGGGTGACAAAGGTGATGCAAGGCATGGGGAACAACCATATGAGGAAAGACTGAGGGAGTTCAAAATGTATTCCCTGGAGGATAGAAGGGAGAGAGGTGATATGACTGAGACCTTCAAATACTATACTTAAATGGCATGGATAGGGTTAGTACTGAGGGCATTTTCAGACTAAAGGGGGAAGGAACATGAGGGCAGTCTGAAATTGGATGGGGGAAGATTCAAGAGTGAAATAAGGAGGCACTATTTTACAGAAAGGGTGTTAGCAAGGTGGAACGCACTGCCAGGGGAGGTGATATTGTTAAAACCTTTGGGCAGTTTTAAGAAGGGGTGGGACAGGGCCAAAGGAAAAGTCAAATCTGAGGGGAGGTGAGTGAGAGGGGAGTCAGAGGACTTGGTGGATAAATCAGGTAGATGGAAAATGGGGGGGGGGTGGCAGCTGCAATAGATTAGACTGTGAGCTGCACACTCAAGCAGATTTGATAGACCTTTATGGCCAGCATCCGCTGGAATTTTTATATGTTCGTATGTAAGACCAACATTAAAAAATTTGCAAGATGATTCAAATGTTATAAAGGCAGCAGACAAGGGGGGCAGGGGTAGTAATTATGAATAAAGAGCGCTCGCTTCATGAATGTAACAGACAATAATATTACTTACAGTTTAGCTCTAACTAGAGATCCTTTACTGGAAATAAGAACTAAAATCTCAGAAGTGATTTTTGAGAGGCAGATGGAAGGGCTGGATAGAGGACTGGGTGGCAGAGAGCCTGATTAAATGGTTCCCTGTCACACCAGTCTTCTACTGACTGCCAAAGGTTCACAAAGGGGTTAGTCCCCCACCCCCCAAAAAAAACAATAATATAAGGTTTGAATTAGATATTAGAACATTTAACAACTTTTATCCACTTTCATATCATTGAATATGTGTCACAAATGTCTACATTTTTACAAGACACTAGAGACATACTGGCTCTCATAGAGGAGTTAAATAAAAATAACTTAGAACTGTCAGACAGCCTTCTAGTCAGTATGGATGTCGCAGATCTACATACAGTACTTCAATTCATTATTCTGAAGGTATAGCTGTTTTGGAATCCATTTTGAATTTACAGAACCAAGATAAACTCCCCCCATGTAACTTTTAACAGAGTTGGCAACACTGGTACGGACATGTAATTATTTTAGTTTTGATGAAACATTCTAACAAGTTAGAGGTATGACAATACAGTGAACAATGGCCCCATCGTATGCCAACCTTTATATGCGTAATTTTGAGTCAGTGTACTGTGCATCATGGATCCTGCTGTCAGTGCTTGGTAAGAGACTCTAAAACCTACAAGTGTTATATACATGATTTGTTCTTTTTATCAAAGGGTACTGAAGAAGTCATTAGGTATTTTCACAGCTTTCTGAACAGCTGTAATTTCAACCTCAATTTCACATTCAATTTTCCAGGTTGGAGACTAAACTGCTTAAGGAACCAATTGAGCAGAATACCATTTTACTAACATTTGATTTTCCAGGTTGCAGTCTAAACTGTTTAGAAGCTCATTGAGCATAATACCATTTTACAACTGGACTATCATCACCCCAGGAATCTGACCTAAAACATCCCTTACGGTCAGTTCATGAGCACAAAACTTAATTGTTCTACAACTCAGGACTTTGAAAAATAAGTAATGGCCACTAGATTTAAAGACAGAGGTTATACTAACAACTGTCTTGTGGATGCAACACAGAGGGTAGCACAGGTGGGGGAGAGTGGATTTGCTAAAGAAAAAACAACCCACGTCTAGTGTTGGTTACCCAGATAGAATAGTCTTCTCTATATTGGTGAAAGTCTCCTGGACTGAATTTCTGCAAATCGCCATCATCAGGTATCAGCTTTTTAATTTTAAATCAACTTTCTTGAAGCCTCCCCCAAGGAAGCATATGCCTTACAACTAGTCTTACAAACATGGTGATGATGGGTCCTGCAACTGAATCAACATTTTCAACATTCTCATCTGACCACTCTTAAAGCAACTGCACTTGTGGACTTTAAAGAACAAAGGAATTTTAACACATTTTGTGACTGAATCAACATTTTTGTCTGACCTTTTCCAAAGGTATTGTACTTGTCTCTGAGGACTTTGAAGATCAAAGGAAACATACAGACAAAAGGATTTCACACATTGCATATGCCTACTGTCTGACCTACTCCCAAGGTATTGTACTTATCTCTGAGGACTTTGACGAACAAAGGAAACATATAGACAAGGATTTTACATATTGCATATGCCCAGGCCACAGTTTATTACCTTTCAGGAACTTTAACATATTATGTGATCCTGGATCTCAACAGTACTGTAGTTCTTCTCTTAAACCCTCTGGCACCAAACCCTCCAGTCTTTTTTTTCATTTTCTCTGTGCCGCCATAGTGTAGCTATCCACCTTAGCCCACTAAAATCCTACCCCACCACCCTCCTATTGCTCGGGCCACCCCCGACTGCCTAGCCCACACTACTGCTCTCCTGCCTCGCTAAAAAATGCTTTGGCTTAGTACCCACCACCTGTTCCTGCTCACCTCACCCTCCTTTTCCTTTGTGCCAACTCCCCCTCCGTCACCCCACCCTCCACCTACTCTCACCTTTCTATACTACTACCCGAAACATTGTACCATGGCTTTTATTCTGGAAGTCTTAAACAAACATCACCCAATTAATACCTGGGTGCAAAGAGCCATATTTCCTAATTGGAGACTGCCACATCATTATAACTGACAATGATCACCCTCTACTGGGACTCAGAAGACAATCCAAGCATCTTAAAAGTACAAGCAGAAACTCACTCCAACCTATTATGAACTACGAATGGCATCGCTGAAACTCCTGCTCCTCCTACTTTTAATATCTGGTGGGATACACCCAAACCCTGGTCCTGTTGCACTGAAGCCGACAAAAACAGGAAAGTTGGTAGTGGTCTCCATTATCACTCTAAATATCTGCAGCCTCCTTCCCAAATTGGCATCTCTTCAAACTCTCGCTGGACAAAAAGCCTGATATACTAGCCATTGTGGAAACCTGGCTATCTCCCAGCACCCGGATCATGCGGTCTCGCTTGAAGGCTACAATCTTTTCAGACTCGACCGGGCAAGCAAGAAAGGTGGGGCTGTGCTATCTACATAAAGGACAACCTCTCCTGTCAACGCGGCAGCTTCACCCCACAAATATGCAGATGCAACTCCTCCCTATCAAACTGCTTCTTGGCACAAAAACAAAGTTCTCACAGTGGCCGCAGTCTATATCCTCCAAAAGACCACTGTGCCAGTATTAAGTCTGTACTTGATTTTGTTAGTCTGCAGCCCTCTGAAAATGAGCTCCTCCTCCTCGGGGATTTCAACATAAACTGGCTCGCCTCTGACACTGGCTCTTACAAAGTTGACATCCTAGCAGCAAACCTGACTCAGATGGTAACCTCCCCCACCCGGAAAAATTACAAAACTGGTACAAGCACCCTTATTGACTGGGTTCTCACAAATCACCCTGACCGGATAAAAAACATTAAAGTCCTCCCTGACTCCCTCAGTGACCACTCCCAGTGTCCTGTACCTGGTCTAATAAATTTCTCAAGCCACCCCCAAAGTTATAAAGCAGAGTATTGCCTTATGGGAATCTTATCAAGTTGAAAACCCATCTCCTACAACAGGACTGGGCCAATCCTTGAATCAACTGATATTAATACCGCACTAGAATACTTCATTAAATCTTTCAACTCTGCATCGACTTATACGCCCCAGTAAAACGTAAAATCAAGCGCTATCAAATCCATGGATTACTGCCAAACTACTTGCGAGCTCAAGGTTCGGGACCACCTCTGGGCAGTTGCCAGAGACACAGGCTCACCTCATGATACCCTAAAATACAAGCAGAGCACGAAATAGATGTACCTCACAAATTAGGCAAATGAAGAGCACCTATTTCAAAAATGCCCTTGAATCCACCTGGGGTGATGGAAGAGCTTTTTGGGACAACATCCAAAACATAATGGGTAAACAATCAAAATCATCACCTACCATTATGAAAGTTGATGGATCCACCACTCTTGACCCAAAGTCTATTGCAGATGCTTAATAAGACATTCACAGACCTTAGTGGGGTCCTCCCCCCAGATTTCTTCTCGGACTTACCTGTGCCTAGCCTAGTATCACAAAACACCCCTCGTGACAAACCACAATTTTACTTCAAGAAAATCAAAGTGCACGAAGCACACAAGTACATAAGAAAGGCCTGCTCCTAATCCAGAACAAGTAGTGACACGCTAGATCTAAAAATCCTGTCTCTCAACCTGGATGAAGTAATTCACCCCCTTGCAAAAATTCTTAATCTGTCACTTTGCCAAAGTCAATTTCCCAACAAATGGAAATCTGCCATAGTTACGCCAGTGCACAAAGGGGGGGACAAAACCTCAACAGGAAACTATCGACCATTATCAATACTCCTTCCCCTCTCCAAAGCACTTGAACGAATAGTAGCAGACCAACTCTCTGATTACCTGGACAAATACAATCTACTTTGTAATCAACAGCACGGCTTTAGGAAAGGACATAGTACAACAACAGCCTTACTTGATTTCTCTGGAGATCCACTCAGCCCTGGACAAAGGGTGCCAAACAGGTGCAGTCTTTATCGATCTTACAAAAGCTTTCGTCACAGTCCATCATGGCCTACTTACCTCCCTACTTTCTAGCCTAGGCCTGGCCGAAGGTCCTTGTGCTTGGGTAAAAAGTTACCTGTCCAATCGGTCACAGGCTGTAAAAATCTCTAATGAACTCTCCGACTTCAAACCAGTTCTCTCGGGTGTTCCACAGGGATCAATTCTTGGACCGCTCCTCTTTAGCCTGTTCCTTAACTCCCTCCCAGATATCTGCCAGGAGAAAATAATCTTATCGCTGATGATGCTGTAATTCTCTCTTCCCACAAGGATCCAAACTCTCTGAAAAAGCCTGCAACTTGTTTTCTAGTGTTGAAAGGTGGTTCCTGGATAGTAAACTTGTGCTAAACCACAATAAAACAAAAGCCATGCTCTTCTCCAATCACCAAAACAAAAATAGGCATACTCCACTCACCATACAAACCTCTGAGAATTACACTGGACCAAGTAAATACTTTCAAATACCTTGGCATCACTTTTGACCAAGGGCTCACCTTTGCAACCCACATTGACAACACTGCGAAAACAGTGAACCAACGTCTTGGAATACTATTCCGTAACCGTCAATTTCTAAATCAAGCGGCACTGAGAATAGCTATACAGAGTTCCATAATCTCAATCATTGACTATGGCCTTATTATTTATGGCTCAGCTACCTCCACTGCTCTAAGGCGTATCTCAATCACTCTAAATAAGGCCTGCCGGCTCCTCACAGGGGCTCAAAGACTGACTCACACGTGTGATCTGTACTATGAATCAGGCTGATTGAACCTATCAAATCGTCTTATTTATCTCACCTGCACAATGGCAAAAAATCTATCTTGGGACTGACTCCATTATGTATTCAAAACCTACTCCTACTGAATCCTGGCTCCGACCCTCCACCAGATCTGAACGCCAACCTTTCCTGGTTCCGAGATGCCGGACTGCACAGGGACAAAGATCTTTCGCATACAGGGCCCCGACATGGTTCAATGTGCTTAGTCCACCTACTCTATCCTCAACCTCGCTTGAAGCTTTCAAATCCATGCTCTATGCCCACCTCACCACCACTAGCAACTGTGACTGCGCTAGATAAAGACTACTACTCCTCATGTCCATCCTCACATCTGAGGCCTCTTCCTCCCTGACTAATGAACCCTCTGGTACCTCTACTACTTCCTGTCTCCCACCCAAACTCACTCCCCCCCTTTTTTCCTGTCCCTCTCTCTTACTCTCCGCCACCACCTTTCCTCCTCTCTAGCCTCCTTTGGCACCTAATGATCACCCTCTCCTGGAAGTTTCCTTAACCTCGAAATTGTCTACTCGCTTGAACCTGTTATAGCTTGTTTTTCTATGAAACTTAAAAACGTTACTGCCTTAAACTGTTAATAGCAAATTTATGATGTAACTTTCCTGTCTGGTTTTACCTGTAATGTGTATCGTGCTTTGTTAAATGTTCTTTGTGACGTGGAACCTTTGTAAAAGAGCCCTGCCTCAAAGGTATTAATTCCTAGACTAATAAACTAAACTATACATCACTCTGAGATATTAGGAAATGTGGGGAAGAGTATCAGTAGTAACTGGGGTACATTGCAAAATGCAGACAGGGGTAGGAGAATTTTTACCTTACCACCACTGACAGTAGCCAAACTGTCAAGTACCTTCAAAGGTTAATTAATTAAGTCTAATTTGTTACTTTAAAAAAAAAGAGAGACAGGTTTTAGCTTTGGACCACTGCCTCCCTGGAATTTCCTGTGTGGCGCATGTGCTCAATGCTACAATACCCATAAGGTACAGAAGTTATTCGGTGTTACTTGGTGTAAAAAAGGTGGAAGGAGGCTCAAGGCCTGTCGTGACCACCATCTCTGCACAAGTAGGGGAGATTAAACACTAACCCAACAGGAATTTATCCAGTTCATGTTTGAATGACTCAAAAGTAGACATATTGACCACTGAATTTGGTAATGTATTCCTTTTTTTTTTTTTTTCCGAGCTGCCGTCCGCCTGATGTATCTCAGCCCGGTCACGGGCCATGGGCTTCCACTCCCCGAATTAGCCATGAGCCCCCCCGATACCCATGGCTTGCCCCCCACGGCGGGGCTGCGGCACTCTCCCCTGCATGCCGCAGACATTCGGACTAGGTCGGGAGGCTTGGCCCGGGGAGCTAATTGAAGCTCTGGCGAGCCTCATTAGTGGCAGTTGGCAGCTCCTTTTTTCCGTTTTTCTTGGGGAGGCGGGTTCGTGCAATGACGCCAGTGTCTGCCCCGCCTCCTAGGTATGCGAGCACCGGTAGCGGTACTCCTGGCCTCCGCCAGGGGTCGCCGATGCTCCGGGTGCTTCCCCACCCTCCCCCCAGAGAAGGAGAGCAGTCCCTAGGATGCTCCATCCTTCTCTCCTCGGCTGGCCCTCCAGTGACCCTGGTCTGTTCCTGAACCTGGGTCGCCGGCATCGCATGCGGAAATCCAACCGCTGCGCCGACGGGCCGGCTTGGTAATGTATTCCTAAGGGAAGCTGCTCTAATTATACAGTAGAACTGTCTTTCAGTAGTACAGGATTTAGGAATAATAATTTGTCTATTATGACATCTAAGATTTTATAATCTAGGAGCAATTTTGATATTGGTACTATCCATTAGTGTAGTGTCCTTCAAGATATTATATAGAAGCAACATATCACACCATCTCTTCTCAATTTGAGATCATATAAATCTAAGGCCTGTAGTCTTTGCTCATATGACAGGTATTTAACTCTCGATATCAATTTAGTAATCCTCTTTTGCATACTCTCTACCATTTTTTGATCTTTTTATAATGAGGTGACCAGTAGGAGGCAGCATAGTCTGTATGTGGACGGATATAAGATTTATAAAGTGGTAATAGACAGCACTCATTCCTACTAACAAAAGTTATTTTAATGGCAGAAAGTATATTGTTATCAGTCTGAGTAATTTTTCTGCAATGGTCAGTGGAAGTCAGTGAACTATTAATAACTACCCCTAGTTTTTGTATGGCTTAATATTACATTGTTTAAATGATAATCAGAAATGACATTTTTAGTTCCAAGATAGATAACAGTGCACTTATCAGAATTAAATGTCATTTTATTTTTATGTGCCCACAATTCTATAACACATAAGTCCTTCTGTAACAATAAGATTTTTCCTGGGGTGTCAACCTTGGCTGAAAGTTTTGTATCATCTGCAAATCTGCAAATATTATTGGTCACACTGATATGAAGGTCACTAATATAGATTCCAAACAATATAGGGCCTAACACGGATCCCCAAGGGACCCCACTAGTCACTTTAATGCTAGATGACAATGAAATGCCTATTTTAACTCTTTGTATTCTATCAAAAAGCCAATTGTTAAGCCAGTTAGTCAAATAGTCACTAAACCCAAAATGAATAATTTTGTTTACTAAAAAAAGATGTGGCACTAAATCAAAAGCCTTTGGAAATCAAGATATGTAATATCCACTGGTATGCTGCAATCCAAACTTGTACTAACTTTTTCATAAAACGCAATCAAATTAGTAGTACATGATCTTCCTTTTTGGAAGCCATGTTGGGTTATGTCTATTAATCCCAAGTCTTTGATTTCATTTTCAATTTGAATTTTCAAAATTTTTTCTATGAGTTTACTGTCGATGGAAGTTAGACTAATTGGTCTATAGTTATTTGTTAGTTTTGTAGAATCTTTTTTGAAAATAGGAACTACATTCACCATCCTCCAATCCTCTGGAACCTCCCCTGTTGCTAGAGATTTATTAAATATGATATATAAAGGAAGCATCAATTGTTCTACAATCTCTTTAAATAAATAGTTATTCAGATTATCTAGGTCAGGGGAAGAGTTATTGTTTAGGGAATGAATAGCAGCTATTATTTCTTCCTGTGTAATATACTCATGTTGATGAGAGGGGTGATGTGATGAGTGAAAGATGGTTTCTTCCCTTGAAAAGACTGAGCCAAAATATTCGTTAAAGAGCTCAGCTACCTCCTGAGTATTATTTATATCTTAGCCATCTTTAAGCATAGATGAGATTTGGTTGATGTTTTTTTTATAGGAGTTAACATAAGTGTAAAAAGCTTTAGTATTCCCTTTTGCAAATGCAAGTTTAAATTCCAGTTTCTTTCTTTCTATTTTGATAAGTGCCTTAGTTTTTTTTTACTTCCTTTTTAAATAATGAAATAGTTTGAGCAGTGAGACTGTTGTAATCAGAGAAAATATCACATGTGGTACGTGTCATGTTATTTACATGTTGAAGTGCCCTTGTGTTAGATTTGATGTTGGAAAAACAAGCAGGGAGTTCAGGAAACAAATTTCTGAACACAAGTCCTCCATCAGATGTAATAATACAAGTGGAAGTGTGGCTAGGCATTTTAGTCAGGAAGGTGACCATGCTATGCTTTCATGGGGTTCAAAAGGTTTTACATACATGAAGGGGTGTGACTGAGAGTGCCTTCTTCTCACAAAGGAATTTGTTTGTATTTTAAAGTTGGTGAGCTTAACAAAAGATTGGGCAGAAACATTGAAGAGGTCCATCCAGTAGATCCATTTTTGTACATTAGGAGGGTGCCAGTTGGTGGTAATGTGATTCCCCTATTGTGTTCTGCTCGCCTTAATATTTCCACTATAAGCAGCATTTTACAAAACTTACATTCACATTTTTAATTGTTACCAGCTAGCTATGCAAAATGTGCACTAGAAAATGATGGTTACGTCATTAGTCTGATGCAGGCTTATAGTGATTCAGAGAGGAGGTGGAGTGCCTCTCAAGGACCTGCCGGCAGACAAGCGCATCATGTGATGTGATCACATGACCAACAAGTAGCAGAGCACATTTCCTGCCTCCTAGGCTGATGTTGAGGGAGTGGCTGCTGGTGCTGAGCACTTAAGGGAACTGTTTCAACATGCCTGCAATTCACACATCAATGCTGCTGTAGGGAGCATAGGTCTGTTTTGGGAACTCACACTGGCAACTCTTGGTGAGTGTTCTGAATCTTGTTCTTGAACTGCCAATTCTCATAAAGCGTACACTGAATTAAACTACTAAAAGGACCGCACCTCTTGAAAAAGCTTTAATGTACTAAGCATACTTCTCAACCTCCTACCTCATGACTCAGGGACAATGCTTAAAATAATCAGGGACAAATGACCAAAATCAGGGACACATCTTCAAAGTTAGTGATATCCACTCAGGAAGGTGGTAGAATAAGGGGTTTGGTGTAAAATGCCTTTTCTAATGAAGAACAGGTCTGTAACATTAATGTGTGACATAATTTTGTGCTTACAACCACTGCTGTTTGGTCACGGAAACACAATTTTTAAGAGGGACAGGGTAAAATTTTGAGTTAAAATCAGGGACATCCCTGAAAATCAGGGACAGTTGACAGGTATGGTACTAAGGGTTTATACTAAGGGATATAGAACGGCAGAAGGCCATATGCCCATAATTGCCATCCCCACTTCTCAGTGGATCATTTTATATATAAAGAGCTTTGTTGTTAAGATATTCGTCTAGCTTGGATTTAAATCCTAAAAATGTTGTTTGATTAACTATATCTGATGGCAGTTTATTTCATGAGCTTATTACTCTGGGTAGGAAGAAATTGTGCCTCAGATTAGTTCTGGATACTTCCCACTTTATCTGTTTATTGTGCCCTCTTAAATAATGGGCATAGCCTCTGTAAGTGATTTGTAAGTCTTCTGATAATTCAATATCCTTCAGTATTTTATAAAAAGTCAGTAAATCACCTCTCTCCCTCCTAACTTGTAAATGCCAGAGTTTGAGATGGTTTAAGTTATTCGGATAATCAGTGTACTTAAGATTAGATATTTGCTTGGTGAATCTCCTCTGTGCCTTTTCCAGTATAACAATGTATTTTTTAGCCAAGGGCTCCAAACCTGAGAACAATAATTGAGATGTGGACACAAATATTTTATATAGTGGCAACATAATAGATTCTGATTTATTTGTAAAATATCTTTTGACACAGGTGGTTAGGTGGTTTAATTTTTTTGCTAAGTGTCTACAGTATCATTTTTCATACTACTAGTAACCAGTATCCCAAGGTCTCTGATTTCATCAGATGTTTGTAGTTTGTAATTATAATTCCACTAGTCCTGTTTTTAATTATTCTTGCCACAGTGCATCACAACACACTTGCTAAGGCTAAACAGCATATCATTTTGATCAGCCCATTGCACATTTTCTTTGATGTCATTAATCATGGTTAGGGCTGTAAGTATTTCATGGGGGTCACGGATTTCACGATTACCATGAAATTAGTAGTCCCCCGTGAAATTCATCAATTTCCTAACCACACCTAATCCTCCTTTATTTATTTAATGTATGCCATTTATTTATTTAATTTATACCATTTATTTAGTTAATGTATGCCATCTTGCTCTTACCAGAGAATCAGAGGAGGCACTCCGGTTTACTTAAAGCATGACAGTAGGCAGTATCGCGATCTGCTGTCACTACTACTGCATTGACGGGGACGGGGTGGCTTGTCTTTACATTTCTGACAGCTGAATATAGGATCTTGTGAAAAAAATACGCTGCTCTCACTCTTTCTTTCTTTGTCACAGTGACAGCGTAACTCAGTTCTGCCACACGTCTGCATATCAAGACCCACTGCTACATGTCTGCATATGCACTACTTTTTCGGACAGTACGTACTGAGAGTACAGTTATATTTTTAAGCGCTGGCTTGCAGGAGAAAAAAACTATTTTATACTGTAGTGGGGGTGACAGTTACATTAAAGGGCATGCATGGCACAACAGAGGCTGTGCTGCACAGAATCCTATAGCTGCAGCATGTTTCACCAGGCAAGATATAGATGGGACACAAGGCTATTTCTTGGCCATGAAAAAAGCTATTTTTACCGTGATCATGCCATGGACTTCTCCCCCTTTTACCGTGAAAAAATTATATCCCTAATCGTGGTCTGTTTGCCTACAACAGTGTGTACTGCCCCCCCCCCCCATTTAAGATCATCAGCAAACTTTAATAGGTTATTGCTATTGGACACTTGAAGATCATGTACGTACAAATTAAAAAGCAACAGACCTAAGACGGATCCCTGAGGGACTCCACTGGTCACTGTACCCTCATGGGAGAAATGACCATTAACTCATACTATCTGCGTCCTATTGCTAAGCCATGATGATACACATCGGACTAAAGATGGTTTGATCTTCATTTTGCTAAGCTTCTCAATCAGACCTACATGTGGTAGAGTGTCAAAAGCTTTTTTGAAATCAAAAAATATTATATCCACAGGTTTATTCTGGTCTAGGAGCCTAGCAACATTATTATAAAAGCTTAATAAATTAGTTTTACAGCTTCTCCTTTCTGTGAAGCTATGCTGAGTTTTATCCGATAGCCCCTTATCTCTAAGATGTCCTAATATAGCATCCTTCAGTATACTCTGAATAATTTTGCAAACTATAGAGGTAAGACTAATCGGTCTATAATTAGATACAATATTTTTACTGTCCTTTTTGTATATGAGAACAACAATGGCTCTCTTCCAATCAGCTGGGACTCTGCCTGCATTAACTGTCTTGTTATCTATAATTGATATTGGAGTAGATAATAACTCAGCCAATTATTTAAGTAGTCATGGGAGTAAGTCATCAGGGCCAGGAAATTTATTGGGGCCCAACTTACTTAACTTCTCTTTAATAATTTAGTGGTTTACATATGTCTGTATTGATATCCTCCATATGGTCCAGCTTATTCTGGGTTGTAACATTTATGCTGTTTCTGGTAAACACTGAGCAAAAATAGTTATTAAAAATCGTGGCCATTTCCTTAGGGTTACTGTGAGTTTGGTCAGATACACACAGGAGTCCTATTACTCTCAATGTTCCCCTTATACTATTAATGTAAGAACAGAAGCCCTTCATATTATTCTTGGTGTGTGTGAGCATAAATTCAGTGCCCATGCATTATTTTTATATAGTTAATTTTAATAGTTTCAGTACAGATTTGTGTTTTCTAATATTATGTGTAGAGGGTGATTTTTTTTTGATAGCATATAGCCTTTTCTTTTTATTTATGAGTCTCTGGATTTTTCTATTAAACCATAAGGGTTTCTTTCCTCTGTTGTCATAAACCTTTCTCACAGGAACATATTTGTTCTCCAGATTTTTAATTGTTCTGGTAAATTGTGATCAAGCATTATTGGCATCAAGCTTTGAAAGCTTACAAGGGAGGTCCATACTTTGCAAATGTTGCCTAATGGAGTTCCAGTCAGCCTTATTATAACTCTTGAAGGTTGATACTCCCTTAGTAAGCTGTTTCTTCTTGCTAATTTCAAAAGTGACAATGTTGTGATCACTATAAGATAGGAGCGCACCGACTTTTACATTTTTTATTTAATTGGGTATATTAGTACACAATATATCCTAAATGTTGTTTCTTCTGGTTGGCTCACAGATCATTTGATGTAAATCAACATTGTCCAGTAGGTCAAGGCTCTCTTGTTCCTGTGTGGTACTAGCTCTTGAGAAAGCCCAGTTTATACTTGGAAAATTAAGATCACCCACTAGAACGACATCCCCTTTTCCAGCAGTTCTTAAAATCTGGGCAATAATTATGTTAGTAAGTTTGATTTTGGTATTGGGGGTCTGTATAATACCCCCATGTGTATATTTTTGCCTACTGTTCCTCTAATTTTTAACCATACAATCATCAGTTACAAGGGGTGGTATTTCAGAGCACTCCAATTCATTTTTTATATAAATGGCTACTCCCCCACCCCTACATTCTATTCTGGGTTTATTAAAAGGTTGGTATCCTGTTATCTCCATGTTCCATTTACTGTCCTTGTCCCACCAGGTTTTAATAATATAAATGACATCTGTATCACATGTGCATAATAAAGCTTTTGATTCTGCCATCTTACTCACACTATGGGTATTTAGTGACATTATTGTCATATTATTCTTACTTGGTTTTTGCTTAATTTTTGAAGCTCCTATCTCATGTCTATTGTTTCATGCCCCTCGCCCCTTCTTCTAATTTAAAGTTGCCATAGCTGCTCTAACAAGACCTAGACCCAGTGTTTTACTTCCCTTTCTGCTAGGATGAAGCCTATCCCTACAGTACAATTCTGGTTTGTTGAAAAAAGTATCCCAGTGCCTTATGAATCTATACCCCTTCTCACTGGACCAGCTTCTCAACCATTGATTGAGATTCTTAATGTCAGCGTGGCTCAGTTGGTAGCACATCTGCCTCTGGACCAGAAGGTCGTGGGTTCTCATCTCACACTGGGATTGGACTTGCACCTACAAATTGCTGGTATCCGAGTGCAGTATTGGGGGGTGCTGTACTGCTGGGGTGTGCCATCCTTTGGATGAGATGTTAAACCGAGGTCCCTTCTGCCCATCCTGGTGTTGCCCTGGTGGGTGTCCAGGTGGAAGTAAAAGAACCCAGGGAACTCTTCACAAAGAGCAGGGAACATTCCCAGTGTCCTGGCCAACATTCCCCTTCCTATAAACCAGTTCATGCAATTATCCAGGCTGTGTGTGGGTGATGATGTGTGATATGGCCACCACCACACATTCAGTCACTTCACTAGCAGTCTAGCATTGCTTGTAAAGCGCTTTGGGATACTGTGTATGAAAAGTGCTATATAAATGCTGATTCTTCTTCTTAATCTCCCTGTTCTTACTCTCATTGGCCCTAGGTACAGGTAACAATTCAGAAAATAAAATTTTGCACCCTTTACTCTCTAATTTATCAACGAGTTTCATGAAGTCCTTTTTAACCACTTCAGTGCTCTTCCTACTGGCATCATTAGTCCCAGCATGTATGATGGTGAGTGGTTCATCTCCTGCTCCCTTCAAAATAGTATCAACCGTCGTAGTGATGTCACTAACTCCTGCCACCAAATAACTACACAACATGATGTTTTTCTTGTCAAACTGGCATTTGTAACTGTCGGTATATTTTATTATAGAGTTGCCTAATACAATGTACTGGTGAGGTTTATTTCTATGGACAGTTTGCTGTTCAAGGGGTTCTAAATGGTCTATGCAATTTATATAGTCATTGGTCAGAAGAGCAAATTGATTTGTAAAGGGTAGAGTATTAGGTTGCACTGCTGAAGTACTAGGGCTGTCAAAAAACAACTGGCTATGGTCCGTACCTGAGATGTCCCCTTTTCCTCCACAATGCTGGATATCTGGTAATGTGTCAACTAAAATGTTGGAGATTCAGGGGGTCATGTGGTGCTGGTGATGAGCTATCAGCACTCCTTTTGAGCTCCCCAGCATCACTGTTAAACAACAGTAAAAATCTCGACTTTTGGCCTTCTACCTGTATGTACTACTAGTAATCAGCTCAGAGCATTGAGCGGCTGAAATATGTCTGCAGAAGAAGTTCAAATGGCAGAAGCAGCACTGCAAACTCCCCTGCCAGCTTCAGATGGGGAGGAAGATCAGGTAACAACCCTGGAGACCAAGCACCCTTGTCGGAGCAACTCTCCACTCCAGCCCACTCCATCGGCACCGGAAGAATTATTTCCAGTGCAAGTTTACTCCAAACTTTCTGTAATCAAGCAAGCAGTTTTTCAAATGATTGCAGAGATAAAAGAAATAAAACCTACCTTACAGGAGCACTCTACAAGAATGTCGGATGCAGAAGCTCGTATCTCATCCTTTTAAGATCACTGGGCCCAGTCCCAAACCTGAACTTGTGCAGCTTAAAAGATCCCTGGCAGCTCTCAAATCAAAAGTTGATGATCTAGAGGGAAGAAATCATCAAACAAATCTGATAATCCTTGGTCTGCCCAAGGGAGAAGAGGGGCTGAATACCCTTGAATTTGTGCAAAAGCTATGTGTTAAATTGGCAGCCCCCCCTCACCAAACATCCCCCATTATGTGGTGGAGCATGCCCATAGAGCTCTTAGGGCTAAGCCTCCCCCAGAGGAACCCCCCCAACCAATAATTTTTAAACTGCTGAACTTTTTAGACCATGACCATATACTCAAAAAAGTGAGAAGTTTGGACTCTATACAGTGGGCTGGCCAGCAAATTAGAATTGTCCAGGATCTCAATGCTAAAGTCCACCAAGCCAGGGCTGCATGTCACCCCCTGCTTAGTAAGCTCTGGCAACCCAAGTGAAACATAGGCTTCTTTATCCATCCAGACTGGGAGGTGACTTCAGTATCTGGTAAGCGCCACTTTGAAAGTGTGGAGCAAACGGCAGCAACCTTACCCCAGCTTTTCCCCTGACCTATTCTGCACTAAAACCTGAGGGGTATTATTGAACTGAAAGAGATCAGACATGCTGATTCACTTTATTTTATCTAGAGATGATCCTTGAGTTGTCAAAGCTATCTTTATTTTAGTGCAATCTTTATTTATGCAAATTGCATCTTTTCAAACTTCACCACGCTGTCACAGTTTCTGCAGTTTGGCTCATCCCTTGTGCTACAATGCTTGCAAACTGAATGTCATGATCTCCTTTTTGGATAGATATTTCCAGCAGGGATGGGATATCTGTTGTGTTCAGTGGCAACTGGCTATCTGCCGACACTTCTCAAACTTTGCATATTATTTCAGATCCCTACAGTCCGCACTACTTTGTTTTATTTGTGAACTCTTTTGATTTACTAGAGCACCATTTGCTGATCCAAGGGTTCACAACTGAAACTTTACTCTGTGAGGTTACAACACTGTGGAGCTCGTCCTCAAGTTTCCTGCTCAATATGGTAATACACAGTGAATCAGATGGTGCTCCTTCAAACTGTTTTTTTGATGTATTGTCTGGCTCCTTCTTGTTTTCCTGGTATCACAAAGTAGGTGATAGGTGGCATGTTGGACCCCGATGCATTTATTTAATTATTGTTTTCACCTGTGCGCAAACTAAGTGACATGGGGCAGGCTGTGTGTGAACTCAAAGGGCTGCAGGAGCTGTTTTACCAGAACATTTCTGTTTGAGTTCTTTATTAGTGATTTGTCTGATGGTATATAGTTCTGTATAAAGTTATTTGTTACTGTAGAGACATCTGTTATTTACCATCTCTTTTCTTATAGTGCTAAGGATGTATCCATGTACATTATCAACCATTAGCCAAGGGGGCTGCAATATTGCTTTCTCTCTTTTTGGACTTATACATTTCTATGCAATGGGAGCTATCCTCTTATTTAATTTTTGTTTGGGAACAATGATGTGGTCAAGTCTGACTTGGGTGCTTGCTCCCCAATTATTTAATTTCTGATGTTCTTTTCCTATTATTTAGCCTATGAATACATTGCCTGTATAACCTTTATAATATTAGAATGCAAGCTGTTACTTAGAACGTGGTTGAGGTTCTATACATTCTTGTTGCCTGGGGTGATGTTGGGGACTAGTTCCGCCGTGTCTCGGAACATTTCTAATTAGGAGTAGGCAGTAGGCCTGAGTTAAATTAGTTTTTCCATTTAAATACTTTGTTTCCTTTTTCTTTGTTAGTTGTAGTTAATTACTGGGGATTTTTGCCTGTGGGTTATTTGACGGAGGCTATTTGGGTATCTTTGTTTGGTTGCTTGGGGAAGGGGAGGGAGGGTCCTGGTGCAATGGTCTCAGAAACATCATATCTGTCTTCTGTGAATTATTTTATTTTATTATGGCAAGTCCAGTACTATTTGTAACATGGAATGTCAAAGGGGGAAAGGATAACAGGAAAAAATATGTTTAATTGATACACCTGCAGCAATTTACTCCCCAGATAGTATTTTTGCAGGAAACCCACTTGCTGGACTCTCAGATGTCTTTTCTGACCAAATCTTGGGTTTGAAAGGCATTTGGAGCTGGCAATAGTTCACGCCAACAAGGTGTGGTGGTTCTCATCTCCATATCCATCCCTTTCACACTGTTAGCAGAAACAAAAGATCCAGAAGGTCGTTTTATTTTTGTGCATGGTCATTTGGGGAATTTAACGTTTCTTCTGGGCTCTGTCTACAGCCCCAATCTAGATACACCCATTTTTTTTCCAACTCTGGCCACAGCTTTGGCTTCATTTGGTCACCTGCCAATTTTCTTGGACAGGGATTGGAACCTTGTCCAATCCAATGATTTAGACAGCACATATCAAACAAAATCTGGACTATCCCATGGGCAGAGAACAATGAATGAATTTTCAGACCTCCTCAGTCTGGCAGGTCCCTGGAGAATTTTCCAGCTTAGTACTCAGGACTTTACTTTCTTTTCTATACCTCACAAGGTGTTCTCAAGAATAGACTTCTTCCTAATCAGTAAGCACTTAAGTCAGAGTATTTTATACAGCCATATACAGGCAAGGATTATCTTGGACCATTCATCCGTTACATTAGCCCTAGATTTTCCATCTGCCCCCCAGCACCCTCACACTTGGTCATTAAATAATCAGCTGTTATGAGACCCAGATGTTACTGCCCATTTTAAACAGTATATGGAGGTAATAGTTCAGTGTAATTAAGACACCTCTCTACTCTTGGATAGTATTTGGGGGAGCCTTAAAACCACCTGGAGGGGAGAGCTTATCAGACTGGTATGCTTTAGAAAGTGGAAAAGGCAAGCCAAGTTAACCGAATGACTTCAGCAATTCCAATCCATAAGAGCACCATTTCTGCTTCCTCACTGACCCAAACCCAGGAACAACTAGTTCAATTACGGTTTCAATATTCGGAGCACCTCCTCGATAAGGCAGATAAAACAGCTGCTAGATTGAAAGCCACATATACTGAGCAGGGCAACAAAGCTGGCAACCTTTTAGCACTTAGAATTAAACAACAATCTATTTCCAGATGAATATTCTCTTTAGAGGATCCGGATACCGATCTGCCAGTGACAGACCCTAAGTGGATGGCTGCTATTTTTTCCCATTTTTATCAATCACTTTATATCACCCCTCTGATTGACCGAGATAGTATAGCAATCCAAGAAACCTTTTTGACAGCAGCTCAACTTCCTTACCTTACTGAGACCCAAATTCAAACTCTCTTAGGACCCATCACAGATTCGGTGATGTCTGCAGCTATTGATTCATTACCCCTAGGAAAAGCCCCAGGCCCAGATGGGTTTACTGCACTATTTTATAAAACCTATAAAGATTTACTAACTCCACTACTTACTACTCTTTATAATTACTGGAGTACCCACACTACCACAGACAAGTCACTTTTCGTAGCCCGCATAGTACTGTTACCCAAACTAGGGAAAGACCCTACTAAACCAGAAAGCTACCACCCCATATCATTGATAAACAATGACATTAAACTATATGCAAAAATACCTGCAATCAGGCTATCATCTGTTTGGGGCCCTATGCTTGTACTTGAGCAAGCAAGTTTTGTTGCTTGATGGAACTCAAGCGAACATTTTAGAAAAATGTTCCACCTTCTTTCTGCATCTAGGGAGACCTCTAAGGACTCGGTTTTGGTCTCCCTAGATGTACAGAAGGCATTTGATCAAAATCTCATGGTCATACATGTTCAGTGCCTTGGAGAAATACCATCTCCCAATAGAATTCCTTGACTGAATAAAGATTCTTTACACGTTCCCTATGGGGTATCCAGTGAACATGGTGACCGTGATTGAGCGACTACAAAAAGGGTGACTCAATCACAGTGCCTGTGTTCTGGGATACCTGGCAGGGTAGGCGACTGTGACAGGCTGTGTGTGTATATACAGGCATGTGGGGGGACCACGCCACATGACAGGTGGAAGGGGAGGGAGGGTATGTGGGGTGTAGTACAGCAGTCAGCTGCTGGGCTGGGTGTGTGGCATGGTGGGTAGGGTGGCAGGTTCGGTTCTAGAGTAAGCTTCTTTTTTGCATTGGGCTGATTTTATCTTTTATTAAAGTGATTTTGTGAGGTTTGCCATAAACAACTAAATAAAATGGGAGCAGTAAACTGTAGGAGTTGTGATTCAATCTCCTACCATTCAAACTGCCAAAAAGTGCTGTTTTCCCCTGAAAAAAATACATTTAATTTCTGTGCTTTGCTTCATTTGCTTAACCCGCCCCTTCTTTTTCTCGGTGCTACAACCCCCAACCATGACATCATGCAAGGGAAACAAAGCTGGTTTGAAACAGAGACCTCTGCTGGTCAGTCTTGGTATTGTATTGCAGACATCTACAGTACCAAAATAGGGGACTACATCTCTCAGTAAAGAAATCTTGTCAGCTAGATACTATATGCACAATGCCTTGTTTTGAAAATAAACATATGAGAGCTTTTATTATTGAAGCCATTACAGAAATATGAGACTGCACTTCACAGTAAGGAAATTGGAAAACAACTTCTTATTGTACCCACGATGTCTTACTACAGATGTATACATATTATTTTTATTTAATCTTGTTTATTTATTCGAGTGTTTCACCAGCAAGGCACACTGAGCAATAACTGCTCATTTCCAGATGAGTCCTGGGGTACAGGAAAGTAAAGTTACACAAGTATATAGTACATGGGTACAATTGAGGAGACAGTAATACAACAGTTACACAGAATACAAGGGTCATTTACATATTAGGCAGATGGCAGTAAGCAGAGACAGTAGGAACAATATGGTGGGTAAATACAACAATCAGACTAGTATTACACATGAGAATAGAACAAAAATACAATAGGGAGTTCTTTGGATGAAGAAAAAGAGACCTCTGTTGGTCAGTCTTTGTACTGTAGATATCCATACTGCCGATTTAGGAAACTACATCTCTCAGTAAAGAAATCTTGTCAGCTAGATACAGTACTATATGCACAATGCTTAGTTTTGAAAATAAACATATGCAAGCTTTAATTGTTGAAGCCACTATAGAAATTTGAGACTGCACCTCAGAGTAAGGAAGTTGGAAAACAACTTATTATACTCACAATGCCTTGCTATATATGTCTACATATTTTGTTTTGTAAACTTTATTTTGAAACATCAGCAGTACATAATTGTTCAAGACACAAGTCTACTCAGACAAGACAGTATATGTCATCATAATACCACATGCAGTCACCCCCACCACCAAAAATAAGGGACTGCACCTCTGAGCAACTAATATTTAAATCAACTTTATAATTTACCCAGAATGCCTTGGTGCTGTATGTAAAACATTGACACTTCCCTTACAAGACATCATTCTGGGGGGTGTGGCTACTCACAGAAAACTGGCTGACAGAGTGCAGATAAAACATAAAATAAAATGACTATGACAGATTTTTTACAAAACAAATTGCAATTTCATCATCCAAAACATGGGCGGCAATTGCATACTGTGTGAAAAAGGCATCTGCAAAACATCACAAAATCACTTTAAGTTTTAACACACCCCTGACATTCACCCCCCTGGAGTTGAGAATCCTTAAGTATGGGGTGTGGGGGACACAGTCCCCTGCATATCCTTCAATCCCTTAGCTGGTTTTGTGGTTGCCTGCAAGTGTATATTGCCGAACTGCTTTTCGGCGATATACACTCGCCATAATAGCGATCGCTGTAACACATTCGCTATTATGACATAGAACCTCTCTACGGCATAGATTTTGTATAATAACAAGTTATCTAACTCCTTTCTGTTAACTGGAGGCACCCAGCAGAGTTGCCCTCTATCCCCCTACCTTTTTAATTTATATCTTGAACCCCTAACCAGAGTGATAAATTCTTCTCCTTCAGTTAAGGATGTAGAAGTGGGGAGGTGGCTCTTATAAAATCTCATCATTTGCTGATGATATTTTGATTCACCTTTCAGACTGGACTACACCCTTACCCAAAGCCCTAGAAATTATTTCCACTTTTAGAACTTTTTCTGACTGTAAGTTAAATCCTGCCAAAACAGCTGTTTCTACTCCTAAATCTCTTTGTGTCCAACTGTGCTTTCAAGGTGAGACTCTGGCACTGAACAATTTGGGCATTAAGCTTACTAAAGATATACCCAAACTTAAAACCCTAAATTTAGACCCAGTGGTACAGCACACTGAAAAAGATCTTGAGAGGTGGAGGCATTTGTTGCTATCCTTTTGGGGCAGAGCCAGTCTTGTTAAAATGTGTGTCCTTCCTAAATTAATGTACCCCTTAGGCATGCTGAATATTTATCTTCCTAAAAAATGGTTTCAGAAATTAATTTCCTTATGCTCAGATTTCCTGTGGTTAGATAAAACCCCTTGCAAGGCATAAGATACATTATCTAGGCCATACAAATATGGTGGAATAGAACTGCTGGACTTTTACAAATACAGTTGTCCCTCGTTATAGCGAATCTTGTCATAATGAATCCCGCTTAAAATGAATGTAATTTATGGCTCCCGCTACAATACATTCATTTCGTCTGCTTGTTTTGAAATTGACAAACTGTCAGTTCATAAACGAGCAATGAGCTAATGATCACAGATGGTAATAAGCTATCAAGCTTTCAAGTGTAGTTGTAGCTCTAGTAGCTGTAACTAGCTTCAGACTTTTGCAATCAATACATTCACTTCATCTGCTCGTTTTGAAATTGACAAACTATCAGTTCATAAACGAGCAATGAGCTAACGATCACAGATGGTAATTAGCTATCAAGCTTTCAAGTGTAGTTGTAGCTCTAGTAGCTGTAACTAGCTTCAGACTTTTGCAATCATTGCAATTAAGTTATTAAGCAATTGAATGCACTTTTTTGGGCATACAAGCTCATTCACACTGCAGCTCTCGACAGCAACCCTGGTCCTAACTTCATGGCTTCATGGCTGAGATAAAAAAAAAAAAGGCACTGGATGTCAATACCAAACTGGCCATCATACAAAGGTTAAAAAATGGAGAGGGACTCGCCAAACTTGCCTCCGAATTTTCACTTGCCAAGTCAACGATTTGCACCTTCTGTAAACAAGAGGAGTCTCTGAGGGCTTTCGTGGACAACTGCTTAGAGAAAGACGGTATGCAGTGAAAAAAATTAAGGCTTGCTGGCAATGCTGTGGTGGATCAAGCCATTAAAATATGGTTTGAGAGTCAATGTGCAGCTGGTGTCCCAATCTCTGGTGCCATTGTTAAAGAGAAGGCTGATTCTTTGGCAAAACAGCTTATGGGTGATGAATGCAATTTCAAATCCTCTCCTGGCTGGCTCTGGCGATTCCAACGTCAAAATGGCATCAGACAACTTAAAATTGCAGGTGAGCAGAGGTCAGCAGATGATACTGCTGCTGCTGAATTCATGCCAAAATTGATAGACATTTTAGAAGAGGGAGATTATGAACCTTGCCAGCTGTACAACGTTGACAAAACAGGGTTGTTCTATAAGTGTTTGCCTGACAGAACTCTCGCTGCACGAACTGAGACAGATGCCTCAAAAGGATACAAAATGTTTAAGGACCGGGTGACAGTGCTTGTTTGTACAAATGCAACTGGCGACCATAAGTTAAAACCACTATGTATCGGTCGCTTTGCGAACCCAATATGTTTCCATCACATAAACAGAGATTCCCTCCCTTTTTTGTACGAATACAGTGCAAACTCATGGATGACCTGGGATATTTTTAGACAGTGGTTCAATCAGGAATTTATACCTTCTGTGCGAAGACTCCTTCGATCGAAAGGTAAGAACACTAAGGCTATTCTCCTACTAGACCAGTGCCCTGCACATCCAAAAGCCAAAGAAATGGTGAGCAGAGATGGGAAAATAAAGGTTCTTTACCTGCCCAGTAACACCACATCAATCATCCAGCCGATGGACAAAGGTGTAATAGCTAATCTGAAAAAACTTTACTGGAAGCAGCTGTTAAGGGAGATTATTTCACAAAACAACGGGACAGAGCTGAGAAAATTTCTAAAAGCATACAACATTAAGGATATGATGTACATTGCCAGTACTGCATGGGACTCAATTACAGCTGAGAAAGTGACCAATTGCTGGCGCGACGGCCTTGGACCGATATTCGAGGACAGTACCACTGTTACCCCTGCTGTGTCCACTCAACATGATGAGATAGACAGAGAGGATATCACCATTGCTGCACAATTAGGGCTTATTGAAGGGATTGGTCCTGATGCCCACAATCAACTTCAGCAGTGGTTTGCACAGGATGACACTGTGGCTGTGCTAACAGACGAAGACATTGTGGCTGAAGTGAAATCTGGGCACTGCACTCTATCAGACAGTGAAGATTCAGTTGAAGGGGCGGCAGGCACTGAAGAAATCAAAGTAAGCTCAGCCGAGGCAATAGCAGGACTGGAGACAGGGTTGTGGTATCTGGAACAGCAGTCCTTTGTGTCCTTACAGCTGCTACAGTTAAGACAGCTCATATTGCTGTGCAACAAGGATGTGCTTAACAATGGTCTAACCCAGAAAAAAATGGACTGCTATTTTAAATAAATTAATAATGTATACTACAGCTCTGTATGTTGCTTGTAATAAATTTTGTTACAGTATTTAATGAAAAAGCGTAATTAAAGTCATTGCAATTTTATTATGTTTTGTCTTATTTTTCATTTATAACGAATACTCGCTATAACAAACTATGGTAACAGCCCCCAAGGCGTTCGTTATAATGAGGGACAACTGTACTATTTAGCCCTACATGGGGCCAAATATCTCCAATAAGGAGAAGTTCCCACATCTCCTTCTCCTTCACCTTGCTGGCCAGAAACTGAGCATTCTCTGGCTAAAATATATAACTTTTCTTTAGAATCTTTGCTTTAGACTCCATATTCTAAACTCCATGGGCTCTCTGTACCTCCCCCATAGGATGGAGTATACGAGACCACTCTCAATTGTGCCAAATTCTAAAAGTTGTTCAAACCAAAATGTTGACCCAGCCTCTGTTCAATAATTACAATATTTATATAACTGGCAAGACTATTCCATCCTCTTTCTGGCCTATATTGTCTACCCTCATAATGGCTGCTATGGTAGTTGAAAATAAAGTGATATCTTTTCTACATATGATGCAGTTACAAATTCCCACCCACTTTATTCTTTAAATATATGCAACTTCATAACTGTATCAAAAAGTGTTTAGGTCCTGTCCTGGGGCCAGATGTTTCTTCCTCTCCTTTTCAAGAGTATATTCAATATGCCTGTAAGAGGAAGACAATAATTATGATTTATAAGGCTCTGTTACTTCGTGACTGTGCTCTGATTTCCCCAGTTGCCTATTATTGGCATAATCTTTTGGACCTTAACTGGACCTACTCTCATTGGTACGCAATTTGGACTGCTATCTATACTTACATTAAGCAGGACAGGCTCAGACTGATGCAGTTCAACATATTGCATAACCTTTATCGTACTCCATATACCCTATTCAGAATGAAGAAATTGCCTTCACCTATATGTTCTATCTGTGGAATGGCAAAGGGTACTTTATTCCACAAACTGTGGGAGTGTCTGCCAGCCAAACAATTATGGACTATGGTCAATATGAAATTGTCCCCTTTGTTCAGCATCAACAACTATTTTGTTCCCCAAACATATGTTATTGGGGACTATTCCAGTATTGGAATTTTTACACTTAAGTATTATGTAATTTTTTTAACACTGGGAAAAAATGCTAATCAGGGAGTGCCCCACACTGAGATGTGGGGCATACTGACATGAATGTTACTTAGAAACATAGAAACATGGAAGTTGTTGGTAGGTAAAGACCTCTTTGCCCACCTAGTTTGCCCTATATTCTCTACTCACTGTGCCACCGCAGACCATACTCAATATCCGGTCTTCTCCTCCCCCCTTGCCTTACTTCTATGGTCCCCTTGTGTCTATCCCATGCATGCTTGAATCCTGTTATCATTTTAGCACCCACCTCCTCTGCTGGGAGGTTGTTCCAGGTGTCAACCACCCTCTCCGTGAAGAAGTATTTCCTCAAATTCTCTGAGCCTCCCACCCTCCAGCTTCATAGTGTGACCCCTTGCCCTGGAGCATCTCTTTCTATGGAAAATGTTACCTTCCTGTCCCTTATTAATATCTGTGAGGAACTTGTATGTTTCTTTCATATCTCCCCTTTCTCTCCTTTCCTCTAGAGAGTTCATATTTAGTTCCTTGAGTCTTTCCTTTTAGGGCTTTTGATGCAGGCCCTGCACCATTTTGGTAGCCCTCCTTTGTACCGCATCCACCCTATCTATGTCCTTCCAGAGATGGAGCCTCCAGAACTGGACACAGTACTTGAGGTGGGGTCTTATCAGAGATTTATACAAGGATAATACTACCTTCTTCCTTCTGCTGGTGATGCCCCTCTCTTATGCATCCGAGCATCCTGCTAGCCTTTCCCAGCCTTATCACACTGCTTAGCTACTTTCAGGTCATCACAAATGATTACCCCTAGATCCCTTTCCTGTTTTGTGCTTACTAGTACCTCCCTGTTCAACTGGTACATTGCCCCTGGATTTCTGTGATCAAAGCACATGATTTTGCAATTTTTTGCATTGAAACCCAGCTGCCATTCCCTTGACCAATCTTCCAGCTTTTTCAGATCGTCCCTCATTCTTTCCACCCTCCCTGGTGTATCCACTCTGCTGCTGATTTTACTGTCATCTGCAAACAGGCATACTTTCCCCTCCAGCCCTTCCACAGTGTTGCTAATAAAGACAGTGAAGAGAACCGGGCCTAGTACTGACCCCTGTGGCACCCTGCTTGTCACCTTGCCTTCTCCAGAGTGGAACCCATTTATCACCACCCTCTGACTACTATTGCTTAGACAACTTCTTACCCAATTTACTACTTTTGGACCTACTTGTAGGTTGCCCAGCTTGATAACCTGTCTTCTATGTGGAATGGTCTCAAAGGCCTTACTAAAATCCAGGTAGGCCACATCTACCACTCCTCCCTGATCCACGTTTCCCTTTAATTGAGTCTTTTCGAAAGATGAATATAACTAGATAGAAAAAAGTTGGAAATAATGGATATTGATGTGTGTGTCTGTTACTGAGCAACCCATTTGTATGTTAAAGTCAATTCTGCTTTTATGCACATGGGGCTGGATTTTCAGCCTCTCCTGGGACCAAGTCCTGCTCTGCAATGGCCACTGCAGACTGAAATCTTTGCACCTGCCAAGTTCCCTGTTTTCAGCCAGCACAGCTGCAGGAGATGTAAAGCCAGGTCCCACCAGGCATAACATTTCCCTGCTGCTACATTGAACAATTGGCTGCAAGCTGCTGTAAATCAGGGAGCCAGTCATGAACTGGTTCCCCCTTTGAAAATACTGTGGCTGTTGGAAAAACTATGGCTCCGCAAGTGAAGAACCACTTGTGCCAGTTTTGCCCCACAGCTGCAGGACTGACGGGGAGCACGAGGTCATAATGTTGGAGACAATAACCACGTGGCAAACAATACTGCAAGCAAAATGTTGTTCACTGCAATAACATTGAGAAAAACAGTGACCCTCCAAAACACAGCACACACCATAGAAACTAATGGGCTCTTTTTCCTTATGCGGGGGGCTCCATCTCCCACACCCTCCAATGTGGTGGGCTTCACCCCGCACACTCTACAGACTTAAAATAATCAACTTCTGGGGGTTGTGGACTTTGGGGATGGGGAGAAAATCAGGAGGGGGGGACTCCTTTTTAAAAAAAAAAAAAGTTGCAACACCAGGAGACCTGGGGGGAACAGAACCATTGCTCCAAGTCTCCAATCATGCTGTGTGCTGGTGCCTTAGCCACTTCACCATGGGAGTGGCTCAACCAGGCACCACACACACGGCAACTTCATCCCTTCAAAGTAACAGCATAGAGCGACAGGGGTAGTGGTAATTACCTCTTGCTATTATACTCCTGTCTAAATGCTTTTGCACTTTGCACAGAGCATTTTTTGCAGTACTCTTCTTGAAGTGCTATATTGACCCGGTTCTGACAGGGGCTTTAAAAATGTATCCCATGGGTGGGGGTGCCAGATTATGGGCATACAACAGAAAATGCATATATCAGAAATTTATCTAGCATATATCAGAAATGTATCTATTTCAGGTATCTCAGTTGACTGCCATGTTACTAGAGATGTGTGAAATCAGAAAATTTTGCTTAGCAAAATATTTTGCGTAATTTCCGCATTATGCGAAATTTTTCGCCTAGGCTAAATGTAATTTCGCCTCCAATTTCGCTTTCACATAATGTGAAATTTCACCCAATTTCACTGACTTCGCTTTTACATAAGGTAAAATTTCACCAAATTAAGCTGAATTTCGACAATGTTTTTCAATTTCGCCAGCGAACTTACAATGCATTGTGGGTAAATAGCTGAAATATCACGTGCAGGCTGTTTCCTGCACAGTGTATTGTCTGTTGAGTTAGATAGCAGTTCAGTGTGGTGCATTGCAGCCAATAAACCCTTCAAAAACCTCTTTATTTGTGATTTTTGCGAGTTAATTGCTCCCAAAATCAGCATTTAGTTCCTAATGCTGCTAGTGAACTTTTTTTGTTTTGGTATCGTTAAATAATATTAAATTAAACTTAGGTAGTGTTTTCAGTTTTTTCTGTGTCTGTGTCTGTGAGGGAATTGAGTGGGAGAGGGTTGACTGTGGTGTGTGTGTGTGTGTGTGTGTGTGTGTGTGTGTGTGTGTGTGTGTGTGCATGTGAAACCAGAGCAGGCTAATTCCTAATATTTGACAGAATAATCACAAGTTGTGAGTGAGCTGCTTTAATTTCTTTTAAGTCTTAATATTTTTGTTGGTGCGCTACTTATAAGTTATATTTTTCTTACATATTGATCCTTTTTTGGGGTAACTTTATCTGAACAGTTACTCATTCTGAGTAGTTCTGTTCCTGTTTCCCTTTGCTTAATCACTTTCATGCTTTATTTTTTTATTGGAAGTATTCGTGTACATTGACCACTTGACTTGTCCATATCCAGGTACACTGCAATGTTGAATTGCTCACAGAAATTAAAACTGTGATCTAGCCTCTGCATTGCAGTGTACCTGTTTTTCTATTTAATTTGGTTACCATATTAACCCTTTCCTCCCTGTTACACCACTGGTGTTTACTACCTGACCCTACTATATATGGGGGCATGTTAGGCAGTGGCACCACCATGGTTAGGCCTGAAAACCATTTGAAACCTTGCAGAAAACAGCAGATTTGTGTCCTGGTGGTGGATGTGAACCGTAACTGCATGTCTGACACCTGATTTCTGTCAGAATGTACTGTAACATTTTTTGGGAAACATATCTGGACTTCTGGGACATGTTAGGCAGTGACAACACCATGATTATACCTTAAATGACTGGTAAACAGTGGGCCAAACAACATGTTTAGGTCCAGGTGGAAGGCATGCAACATATAACAGCATGTCTGATACCTGATTTAGTTCTGCATTTACGTAACATTTTTTGGGAAACATTTCTGGACCTGTGGGGCATGTTAGGTAGTGGCACCACCACGGTTAGGCCTGAAAACCATTAGAAATGGTGCAGAAAACAGCAGATTTGGGTCCTGATGGTGGATGTGAACCATGTAATTGCATGTCTGACACCTGATTTCTGTCTGAAAGTACGGTAACATTTTTTGGGAAACATTTCTGGACTTGGGCATGTTAGACAGTGGCAGCACCATGGTTAGGCCTGAAAATTATTAGAAACAGTGCAGAAAATGGCAGATTTGGGACCTGATGATGGATGTGAACCATGTAACTGCATGTCTTACACCTGATTTCTGTCTGAATGTACTGTAACATTTTTTGGGAAACAGTTCTGGACATCTGGGCCATGTTAGGCAGTGGCAACACCATGATTAGGCCTTAAACCATTGGTAAACATTGGGCCAAACATCATGCTTTGGTCCAGGTGGAAGGCATGCAACATATTACAGCATGACAGTGACCTGATTTTGGACTTAATTTACTGTAACATCTTTTGGGAAACATTTTGGGACCTGTGGGGCAGGATAGACAGTGGCACCACCAAGGTTAGGCCTGAAAACCATTTGAAACAGTGCAGAAAACAGCATATTTGGGTCCTGGTGGTGGATGAAACCATGTAACTGCAAGTCTGACACCTGATTTATGTCTGAATTTACTGTACCATTGTCTGGGAAACACCTCAGAAATTCTGGCCTTCTGGGGCATGTAGTCAGTGCCGGCACCAGATGTGTTACATCTTCATAATGTTGCACACAACAATATGTGATGCAACATCACATAGCATTGTGAAACAGTTATTTAATAGGCACAATACTTGACAATTGTGGATAGGAGGAGGAAATATGTTAAAGAGCAGGTGACACCTTCAGCATAACTTAAACAAAATATAACACTGACCAACAATTCAGTTGCATTCCCCATATATGGAGTTTGCAAAGGAAAGGCCAGCACCAGTTGATGGCTGTGGGCCATTAGGGTAAGGTGCACAGAGTCTGTATTTTTTAATTCAAATACCTCATGTGAGTTGCTCCCAACTCAAAGTAAGAAGTAATCACCACAAGCACATAGCCATAAAGTTCTCTCTTTATTACAAGTGTGGCATGCAAACAATGTAAAAAATGCTCCCATGTAACTAAGATAAAAAACGCTCGCTCCCTCAAGGCACTGTACTTCATGATACATATAAGGAATGATGGTGTCTTGGGGCAGCGGGCGTTTTTAATTTGGTTATATGGAAGCACTTTTTACATTGTTTCCTTGCCACACTAGAGAATTGAATAAAGAATGAGCACCTTATGGACATGTGCTGTGGTGAGTACATCTAACTTTGAGTTGAAGCAACTCACACAAGGTATTTGAATTCCAAAAAAAATGTGCACTAGTCTGTGCACAAGGCCCAGATGGCCAACAGCCTTCGGCAGGAGCTGGCATTTCATTTGCAAACTCAATATATAGGAAATGCAACTGCATTACATATCATTATGTTACTAAATGGAATCCTGTAGGTGTAACCAGCTCTAAGAAGTAACACACACCACAAATAATAAGGGAATAAGGTGTTTATTAGAGGAGGGGGACATGGACATGGTACTGAATAAGCATAACAAATGACAGGCAGGATCAGAAGGAAAAGGGTAATACAACAAGGAGTGGGGAGAACTAGTAGAGAACAAGAAAAGGGACTGAATTCTATAGGGAGCATAAGACAGTAACAAACACAACAGCAATGGTCAATAAAATTATTTTACATACAAAATAAAGAAACAAGAGGACTTAAGGAATGGATGTAGATTTAAGAGGACATAATAGCTTTTTTGGGGGGGGTTATTTTTTATAGGGGAGAACATAGAAACAACAGAATGGAAGATATAAAAATGAAAACAAAAAAGACAAATTAATTTGTGCTGCCACATTAAGTGACAGCGGGGCCACCACGGAGTTCAGACAGGATGCCCATGATTTTGTCAACATCACACTGCAGTTTAGAAATCTCCCCCCAGGCATCACTAAATTCCTATCTGAAACTGTTGAACTTCTATCTTTGATGCTGGACTTCAGACAAGATAGCTGATAAGTCCACATGTGTCACTGGCACTGCTGGCAGAGCGGGGGCTGCCTGTGCTGCTGGCTTTGGACAGGGGGGCCTTGGAGGGATCTTGATGTTACTGACTGCTGCTGTTTTCTGATACAGCAAGCACGGAGAGGACGTTTAACTGGTACAGCCACGCCTCCCTCCTGCTCACCCCCTTCAGTGCTTACACCCAAACTGCTCCCCAGAGCTGCACTTGATGATGCTGTCACCTCCCACAATTTGAGGTCCCATTGTAGTGGGTGGTGGTGGACCTTGTGGCTACACTGGCCAGTTGTCCTGAAGTGGGATCCACATTAACCTCGATGGACTTCCTGCCCACATAGATTGCAGGTGACATTACTGAGGGCTATAGGCTTGTGTGCTGGGCAGTTGTCCATGAGGATAGTGATTTTTTGTCACTGCTGCCTCATTTTTTTATCAATTACATTTACTCAATCGTGGAAAATTTCTGCTCTCATCCATGCATTGGCATTAGCAGTGTACTGTATAGCTAAAGCTTACAGAGTCAGTCCTTTAAAACATCTGGATTTTTAGACTTGCCCACGATCAGGAGCTTCATTTTTTCAGTGCCAGTGCTATTCACACATATCATAACTGACACCCTCTCCTAGGCTATCTTGTGCCTAGCTGGGTTCTCCTGTTTAAAATAGAGCATACTGTCCGGAGTAGCTCAAAATAAAACAGCAGTTTGATCCATGTTAAAAATGTCTATTGGAGCAAATGAGGAAAGTATAGTAGACGGCACTTCACAGATCCACTGGTTAGATGCATCCTGCTCACTTTCAGCCTTTTCTCCATGAATGCACTTGTAGGTGATATTGTTGCACTCCTTCCAGTGCGATAGCCAGCCAGCCATCAGCTCAGCCTCAATCCCCATGGTAACCACAATAATTTTGACTTTCTCCAGCAGAATGTAACCAGATCAGGGAAACACCATGGTCTCTTGCTACAGTAAAACCTCGCAGGAGCACATCACTGACTCAGACATCTTTGCTATCCATTTTTCTCTTATGGTCTCTCTTTGAGTTGGTACTCCATTCCTGCAACATGCCTTCTTTCTGTTTTAGTGTCTGGCCCACACACAATACATCAGTGGAAAACTGTGCAGCCAGATCTTTTCTGGAGACTCATGGCTGCATGGCTCTATTAAGAAGTTAAACCTTCTTTTCCAATGTAAGCACAGTGTGCTTTACCTTCTCCACTTTTTTTTTTGTTTGCTCAGTCCATCTGGCTCAAAAAAAGGAAAGCAAAAATTACTCACCATAGTAATGCTGTTTCTTCTAATGGAGTCTTGCTGTATTCTGACTATATGCAGTTAGCCCCAGCACTTGAACTGCTCCAGAGAGTAAAGGGTTAACTCTATGCCAAGGCATAGAACATTGAGCTTGAGCTCGGTTTTCAAACCTCTGTACCTGATACTCCTCAGTGTAACCTTCAGATTCTTATGAGCACTATGCTAACTAACTAACAAAGTGGAAATTCTTTCTTAAAATTTTTGTGCCAAAGGGCAATAACCATATTTTTAGGGTCAAAAGATGCAAGTCGAGATCCCAAAAAGAATCTAAATAGATAGTGAAAACAACCAATATATATGTAATAAAAAACAGAAAAAAACTCAGACAGGATGAGGTATGCCAAGTACACCTCTGGGGTGCAGCACTGTGACTGCCAGCCCACATCCCAAAATGACTAGGTTCCAGGAGGGGAGGCAGGGAGGGAGGACAGAATACAGCAAGACTCCATTAGAAGAGACAACATTACTATGGTGAGTAATTTTTTCTTCAAACAACTTGAAGTCTTGCTGTATTCTGACTATATGCAGACTACCAAGCAGTACCCCCTTGGAGGAGGGAGTTACAGAACCTATTTTGGGAACAGGCTCTGCAGCACTGCTGTGCCAAACCTAGCATCACTTCTTGACTGAACGTCAAGAGAGTAGTGCTTGGTAAATGTGTGAACATTTTTCCAGGTGGCTGCTTTACAGATTTCCACTAAGGGTATATCTCTAGCTGCTGTGACCAAAGCAACTGTACCTCTACTGGAGTGAGCCCTCAGGCCTGAGGGAGGCTCTTTCCCCAACTTTGAATAGCAGAACTGGATACAGGAGACAATCCACCTGGCAATGGTTCTCTTGGTAGTGGGTTTACCTTTTCCCACTTCTCCATAAGTGAGAAACAGCTGTGAACAGTTATTTCTATGGGCCTTAGTGTGTTCTATATAGTAACTAAGGGCCCTTTTTACATCAAGACTGTGTAATCTATTTTCCCCAGAGGAAAAATGGTCAGTAAAAAATACAGGCAATGACATAGACTGATTCAAATGAAAGTCTGATACCACCTTGGGAAGAAACTTTCTGTTGGTTGAAGGACCACCTTATCCCTGTGAAATGAAATGAAATCAGGTTCTACTGATAAAGCCTGTAATTCACCGATTCTCCTGGCAGAAGTAATGGCTACCAGGAATACAGTTTTCCAAGTCAAGTACTTCAGCTCAGCTGAGGATAGAGGTTCAAAAGGGGACTGTGTAAGACATGCAATACAAATTTTCAGGTCCTAAGAAGGAGTATGTTCCTGAAAAGGAGGGTTAATATGAACCAGACCTTTCAAACATTTCTTGAAAACTGGATGAGATGCCAGGGAAGGGCGTTTCCCAGCAGATAAGAAGGCAAAAATAGCTGCCAAATGGACCTTGAGAGTAGTAGGCCTGAGGCCTAAACTATTAAAATGCACTAAATAGTCCAAAGCAGTTGCAATATCAGCTAAATCTGGCTAAATGTGCATCTGAGAACATCAAAAACCAATTCTCTTCCATTTGGAATTGTAAGTTTTTCCAGTAGAATGTTTTCTACTAACCTTTAAAATGTCCAAGACTGATTGGGAAAGATGCAGGCTTACATATTCCAGCTCTTCAAGAGCCAGGCTTTGAGTCTGAGAGTCTGAAGGTTGGGATACAGTAACCTCCCCTGTGAGGAGGTGAGGAGATTGAACTGTCTGGGAAGACACAGAGGTATTGTCACTGACATTGACAATGCTAGAGGGTACCAAGGCTGTCTGGCCCAGACTGGAGCCACCAGAATCACTCTGCAAGGCTGAGACCTGATCTTGATAATAATAATAATAGTAATAATAATAATATTTTAATTTTTATAGTGCAATTCTTATTTCAAAGCACTGTACATACAAAGCATATCATAATAATTTAAAAACTTAACACAAAATCAGCATTGATTTAAAAGCATCCCCAATTATAAACATCATTCATTAAAAGCTTGTCGGAATAGGTGTGTTTTCAGGCTGGTTTTAAAGCTCTCCATGGTTCTGCACTCCCTAATCTGATGAGGTATAGAGTTCCACAGGGACGGTGCCACAAACATAAATGCCCGGGCACCAGATGTTTTTAAATGTACCCTGGGAACCTCTAACAACCCCTCATCAGATGAGCGGAGAGGCCGGCCGGGGCTGTAGGGAATCAGGAGCTCTTACAGGTAACTCAGTCCCAGTCCATGCAGGGCTTTATACTGTAGGTCAACAGACCAATCTTAAAGGTGATCCGCCACTGTATAGACAGCCAGTGCAGAACACGCAGCACAGGAGTAATATGACTAGAGCACAATATCCCAGTCAACAACCGAGCCGCAGCGTTCTGCACCAGCTGCAAGTGGTGGATATCAACCCCTGGAAGCCCCAGGTAAAGGGAGTTACAGTAGTCAAGGCATGAGGTCACTAAGGCATGGATCAACATGGGCAAGTCATTGGACGGAACAAGGTGTTTGATTCTGGAGATGTTCCTAAGATGGTAAAAGGAAGACTTAACGACTGCCGACACCTGCACATGCAGTGTAAGCCCATTGTCAAGGACCACCCCCAGATCACACACCCATTCAGAGGCCAGCAGTTGTGCATCATCCAGCCAAAGCCCAGATGTTAGACCCACCACCAGCCTCTCTATCCGGCACCCCGGATCCACTACCAACACCTCTGTCTTCCCGGAGTTCATTTTCAACCAGCTAGTCTTCATCTAGTCATGGATCTCTGTCAAACAGCTGTTAAACAATGAGACCGCACTATCCTGGTCAGGTGCAAAAGACAGATAGAGCTGGGTATCATCAGCGTAGCAATGAAACCTCAGCCCATATTATCTTACAATGTCTCCGAGGGGCAGCAAATACACTGCAAACAACATGGGGGACAACACCGAGTCCTGAGGGACCCCACACAGCAGAGAGAATGGTTCTGAGGAAAAAATTCCAGACACCACCTTCTGAGACCTTCCGGTGAGGAAAGAACAAAACCATCTGAGAACTGGACCAGCCAGGCCACAAATAACCCTCAGGCACTCAAGTAGCACCCCATGGTCCACAGTGTCAAATGCTGAAGAGAGATCCAGAAGTACCAAGATGGAGCGGAGTTTCTGGTCCCTCGCCATCAGGAGATCATTGAGCACCCGAACCAGAGCTGTCTCAGTGCTATGTCTCTTCCAGAAGCCTGACTGGAGAGGGTCGAAGATATCATGGTTGGTAAGATGGTTCTCCATTTGCAGCGCAACCACTTTCTCAATCACCTTCCCAACACAGGGAAGGTTAGAGATAGGTCTGTAGTTGGCACAGTTGTTCAGGTCCAAAGAAGCTTTCTTAAGAAGGGGTGTCACCACCGCCTCCTTCAGGGAGCTGGGGAATTCTCCCGAGTCTAAGGAGCACCAGACAATCTGTGCCAGGATGGGGCCGATAAACTCAATATACTCCAATAATAGACGTGTAGGGCCCGGATCCAAACTACAGTACGTCGGCCGCAAAATCTGGACAATCTGCATGATATCCTCAGTCAAAGGAACTCCAGGTTGACCAAGAGAGAGTGCCCAAATACCAACTGCCATCAACTCCCATAGAAGACGCTAAGCGGATCTCGGCCCTGATGTCGGCCACCTTATCCGCAAAATAATCGAGCAAACTCATCACACTTAATTTGTGAAAATACTCCTCAAATCTGCAGACAGGATGGGTTGCACAACCTATCTATGGTTCAAAAGAGCTGAGCTGGTCGGTTTTGAGCAGCAGCAATCTCGCTGGACAGGAATTCTGCCTTCTTATGCGTGATTGCAGATTAATAGCAATGATAATGTTCTATCAATCTAAGGTGGTCGGCATCAAGGGACGATTTCTGCCAGCGGCGTTCTAACCTCCATCTAACTCATCTCATCTCCCTCAAAACTCCCATCAAACCAGGGGATTTGGGGTGAAGCGAGAGTGGTCGAACATGGACTGGGGCAATGGAATCCAGAGCCTCAGTGATGGCCTTGCTATAGGCCAAAACTAAACTCTCTGGATCCTTGCCTGCCTGCGGAACTCCCGAAAGGTCCAATACTGCCTGAAGGCCTTCAGGGGTTACTCCCCTCAATGGGGGGCAGTATTTGACCATTTCCACAGGGGTAGGCCTATGGGGGGGGTTGGAAACTGAATCTCACCGTCTAGTGCTCAGACCATACAACTGGTTCCACCACCAAGCTGAAGGACTCGATCCCTAGTAGGAAGACCAGATCAAGAGAGTGACCTTGCTTATGAGTGACAGAGGTAACTACCTGTGTGAACCCCAACGGATACATAAGTTGGAGAATATTTTGATCAAACTGCGAGAGTTCATCGTCGACCCAGGCATTGAAGTCACCCAGGACCATCAGCCTGGTGACTCCAATATCATGTCGACAATGAAGTCCGCGATTTCCTGCAGGAACAATTTCTCACCCCCGGGTGGATGGTAGATGAGAATGATTCTGCAGTCCACACCTGCTACTGCGGTAAACTCAAATGATCTGGCCCCCTCTCCTGGTACAACAGTAAGGTCCAATTTCGATCTAAGACAGATAGCCACCCTTCCCCCCACCCCTGCAGTCTGATCTTGAGTGGTGTATCACTGAAAAAACGGCCGGGACAGCTGCCTCCAAAATAGGGCCTGCATTGTCATCAAGACAGGTCTCGGTGATGCAAGCCAAGTCTGTCGACTCAACAAGATCAGCAATAATTGCTGTCTTGTTTCTAACAGACCTGGCATTGCATAACACCACTCGGGTCGGACGGGGTTCCAGGGCCGGCAGAGTTATCTGCCCAGACAAGCCGGAGCCCTTGGGTATGGTAACTAGACATGGAGGACCACGTTCCAGTGACCATTTCGCCCCAGGGCATCTCCTGGACCATACAACCACGATACGGCCACCCCACTCCTCCCCTCCGCAGTCCTGGACTCCCTGCCCCTCCCTTCCCCCTCCTACTAACGATACTCAGTGCCCTACAGTGGTAATAAACCACTGCAGGTAAAGAAGCGAGTGAGTGAGAAGGGCTGGAGACCTGGAGTTCAGATGAGGAGTAGTGCCTGACCGGGACAGCCTCAGCCCAACACATCCTCCGACTCGAAAAATCCGTACTTCCACTCCCTATACAGCTATTTCTCCTCCCCAAAATTTATAAACTAAGACAGTCCCAAATATAACTAAACAACCCACAAAATAAAATATGTAATCTAAAAGAAAATACAATATGAGATTTAACAAAATAGAATTAATAAAAATATTAAACTAAAACACAACCCCAAAATTGCACAACTAAAATAAATTAAAACTCTTATTCTCCTCAAACAAGTCACCCCCAATTAATAAATAACAGTTTTAAAAGGTTTGTAGTGCAGCAATTACAGTCTCCAGCTGTAGTCTTGAATTATTCCCCTCACAGTGCTCTCACCACTGCAAGGACAACTTTCAGTCCTCTTCAGCCCCCTCTCACGGGGCCGAATTTTAGTATTCCCAGTATTAAAAGAAAAGTGCTCAAAATACAGTGTCCAAGCTAGAATGTGTAACATCCATCATTTAAAAATGAGAAAATTGTACATCACTGAATTCAGCAGAGGTCCAAGAGAGAGGAACCTTTATCCAGATACAACCGATTCTAGACTCCACTCAGCTATTAAATCACCTTCGATCTTTGTATAGGGGTACCTCGTTGCAGCCACCCAGAAACCTCTCTTCCATGGGTCAGGTTCCCCCAGACCAGAACCTCAGTGGCCAAAAATCAACCCACCTTTCAGTGGGCCCCTTGTTCCACCTAAAGGAAACAAATCCACCCCACCACCCTCCGGTAGTGGCAAGAACCATCCCTCTGTCTGGGCTGGGGACCTAACCCCCTTCAGAAATTACAAGGACACTCCGAAGAACTCACTGCATGTACCCCTTCCACAGGCTACTTCCCTGCTGGTCCTGTCCAAAAAAGGTGTCGATGTTGCTCCTCTTGCTTGGTCCAACTAGGCTCTCACCCCGGTAGAAACCGCTGCAAGATGCAATGTTCTTTCACTCGTCTCACCTTACGATAGTCCCAGCAATCAAGCTTGCACTGCCTGCATCATTATGGCCTCCACACAGTCCTCTTTGATACTAACTTGCTCCACTCCACCTTCGCCCTCTGTCTCTATGAAACAACCACACTGTCAAAACAAAGAGCCACCCAACTGCTGAAACTTACAGCTCCCAGTCCTTTTTCTTCTGCAGCCCGCAGCCTCTCACTTGATCAGGACCCTGAATATCAGAGGAAAAGGAGGAAAAGCATACAGAAACCTGCTTGTCCAGTTCAACAAGAGAGCATTCTGAGGGACAGATCCCAGAAGAGCTGGTCTGCAGCAAAACAGAGGAAGTTGGTGATTGCCTGGGGCTGCAAAGAGATCTATCTCTGGAGTGCCCCACCTCTTGAAAATGACCTGAAGAATTAGGGGATTCAGGATCCATTCGTGGTGCCCCCGAGAAATCCTGCTGAGGGCATCTGCTAGAATGTTGTCTTTCCCTGGAAGATGCCCAGCCATCAGGGAAGCCTGAAGGGAATAAGCTAGAGACCATATCTTCATGGCCTCTGTGCACAAGGCCGAGGACCGAGTGCCTCCCTGCTTGTTGATTTACCACATGGTTGTGGTATTGTCTGTCCTGATCTGCACCACTTTCCCTTTAATAGTGGTTGAGAATGCCTGAAGTGCTAGAAAGACAGCCCTTAGTTCAAGGAGGTTTATGTGCAGAAGAGACTCCTGATGAGACCATGTTCCCTGAGCAGTAAGCTGGTCCAGGTGGGCCCCCAAACCCAGTAGAGAGGCATCTGTGGTGAGAATCACTGAAGGAGCCTGACTGAGGAAGGGAACACCTTGTTGTAGATTGTCCTCCTCCTGCCACAACTGGAGGGCCTGAACCAGAGTTTGAGACACTGGGACCAATTTGGAGACAGGGTCTCTTTTCTGAGATCAGTAAGATCTGAGATGAAACTGAATATCTCTCATCTGAAATCTTGCTCCTTGCACCACTGCAGTGGAGGCTGCCATGTGGCCCAGCAATTGTAGAAAGTGTCTGGCTGGGCAAGATACTAGAGGACGAAAAGAGGAAGCCAGAGTGATGAGGGATTGTAACCTTAAAAGAGGGAGAAATGCCCTTGCCTTGATAGTGTCTAGTTCCACCCCTATAAAAGTGAGAAGCTGGGCTGGCTCCAGAACAGACTTTTCTAGGTTCAGAATGAATCCTAAGAAGTCCAGAAGGTTTTTGGTGACCACTAGAGCTGACTTGACTTGGTCTGAGGACTGACCCATGATGAGTCAGTCGTCCAGGAATGGGAACAGAAGGATACCCTGTCTCCTGAGGAATGCCATCACTACTGCTAAACATTTGGTGAACACCCTTGGAGCAGATGTTAGGCAGAAAGGCATTGCTCTGAACTGGTAATGGCCTGAAAGCAAATCGAACCTGAGGTACTTTCTGTGGGAATGTCTGATAGGTATGTGGAAGTAGGCATCCTTGAGATCCAGGGAGGCTAGCCAGTCTCCTGGTCTCAGGGAGGGAAGAATTATTCCCAGAGTCACCATCTTGAATTTGGGCTTTGTAATATGTCTGTTCAGGTATCTTAGATCTAGGATGGGTCGCCACTCCCCTGTCTCTTTTGGGGTAAGGAAGTATCTGGAATACAGTCCTTTTCCCCTGTGACAAATAGGTACCTTCTATACTGCCTGAATAAGAAGTAGAGAGGAGACTTCTGCCTCTAGGGCCTTTGTCTCCAAGGGAGAGGGAGGACTGAAAGACTTTGCTCTTATTTTTGGGAACCTTTTGAAACTGAGAGCAAGTCCCTTGCTCACTACTTCCAGGACCCATTTGTCTGAGGTAATAGACTTCCAGGCCTGGAAGTAGTGAGCCAGCCTGCCCCCTACTGGAACTGGGGAAGTGACCCTGACTGCCACCTCAGGATGTCTGCTTGACAGGGGGCTTAGACTGAGTGAATGATGGGATCCTGGTCATCCCATGTCTGCCTCTTCCCCTAAAGAACCCCCTCTGCTGGAAAGAAGAGGAGGCCTGGGCTTGGTAAAAAGGCCTGTGAAAAGGCCTACCCCTGCCAGCCCTAAATTTCTGCCTCTGAGGAGTGGCCTGCTTTTCTTTGGCTGCAGCACTCCTGTAGGTGGTCCTGTACTCGTCCAACTTTGTCATGTAAGCCTCTGCTTCCCAAACAGAGAATTACCAGTTACAGGAAAATCCATGGCCTTAGTCTGTGTATCCTGTAAAAGATTGGTACACCTAAGCCAAGCAAACCTCCTCATGGAGATAGATGTAGCCATGACCCTGGAATGTACATCATTCGAGTCTACAGCACCATGGAATTGCACTTTGGATGCCTCAATACCATCTACAGCCATCTGCTCCAGCTCCTTGCCCAGCTGGGGGGGGGCATTCTTAGCCAGCTCCGGAACTGTATCCCACATAGATTTCTGGTATCTGGCTGTATATGCCATGTAATTTGATTGTCTGAGTCCCAAAGAGGATGCCAAGTATTGTTTCTTTGCCATGGCATCCACTTTCCTGGAATCCTTATCTGGGGGTGAGATGCCAGGGGGATGTTAGCCTTGTCACAGGCTGCAGCTTGCACTACCCCAACATGGCTGCAATGATTTTAAAGGGATTCCATCCCAGGACCTGACAAAGCATACCTCATATCCATTCTTATATCCACAGGAGGGATGGATGTGGGAAACTGCATAATTTTCTGTATCTCTTTCCCCAGGGATTTATGTAAAGGTATAGCCACTCTCTTTGACTCTGGGACATCCATCATTTCCACATAGTCAGGCTCCTCCTGATCCTGTTCAGCCTCTTCCATTGGAAGCTGAATAGTCTCAGCCACTTTCTTGTAAAACAAGAAATGGGAAGGGGACTCTGAAAGCCTTGGAGGAGAAACATTGGAAGGCCTGTCTGGGGAGATGTCAGGCTCTACTGGCTTATCTAGGTCTTCAAACTCACCTTCATCATAATCTTCTTCCTCTCCCAATCACCCTCATAGAATGCTTCAGGATCTATTTCAGAAGCAACTATTTATGACTGACGTCGCCCGGAACCAGGCAAAGCGATTGGACAATTGTAATCGCTTTCACTATCTCTTCAGTGGTCAGAACATGGGGAGTAGGATCTGAACTGGCTAATTTACATTTCCTTTTTGACAGAACCAACTCTGCAGAGTCGGCTCTCCTTTTGCCCGAAGAGGTATCACCCAGGTCTGTGTGCACCTCCTCAGGTTTGGTCGCAACCGAACCGGGCTGGCCATCTGGGACAGCAGACTTCTCGGCCTCCCTTTCCTTTACCCTATGTAAACATTTTTCCAAAGTGGCTTTGGGAAAGTTTTTACAAATTTGGCAGTCTTCTTTGAGGTGGTCAAACCCCAGAGAATACATACAGACGAGGTGAGGATCAGCCTTAGCAAAGGCCTCCCCACTCATGCTACAGTGCTGAAACCCAGTGGGACTGGTTTTCTTTTTGGGTTTCTCAGACATGCCAGATTCAAAAAGTTACCCTTCACAGTGTTTAAGCCAGGCAACACACATTTATCTATTCTAACTGTGTCACTGGTGGGTTAAAAAAATCCCAGAAATGCAGATTTTTTTAGGAACCGATAAGTACCGGAAACCACAAAATTATCACACAAAATAAACAGTTAAGGATTCGTTTCAGTTCCCAACCGGACTGATCGGGAGAGAATGAAAGAAAAAACAATTTCTACTAAATAACTCACACTTCCTACTAAGTTACACTTATTGTACCATGACAGAGATTAAAATACCAAATAAAATAAGAAAGCAGTTGAATAAACCGACCAATTCAAACTTTTACCAAACTGAAGCGGAGAAATCTCCAGAGCGACTTCACAGTTAGGCAGATTAAAGAATCTGATGGTTACACTGAGTAGTACCAGGGACAGAGGTTTGAAAACCGAGCTCGAGCTCAACATTCTATGCCTTGGTATAGAGTTAACCCTTTACTCTCCAGAGCAGTTCAAGTGATGGGGCTAACTGCATATAGTCAGAACACAGCAAGACTTCATGTCGTTTGAACTTTAAAAGCTCTATTAACCAATCTGAACCAGCAACACAATTTGCCAATTAAGGCACGCAGCTATAGTTAAAGAGTGTTTAAGATCTCACTCAGCTCCCAAGAGCCTGTCAGCACTCTTGGTGAGCAACTGTTAGCACCTAAGATTAAGCATAAAGCCAAAATTCCTGTGTGCACACAACCAAATAAAAAAACACTGTCAGCATAGGGAAAAAAAATGGGAGCAGATGAAATTGTGCTCATCACCAAAATGTGCACATAACTGAATGGCACTCAAGTGGAATTCAAGTTATATATCTTCTCTATACTAAACTGGTATGGTATAAGTGGAATTAACTGTACTAACAGAGGACAGTGTACGCACAACCATACACTACAAGGCTGTGTTTGAATCAAGAGGTCTCTTGTTACCATGGAAACCTTGATATTCAAACTCATCCTTGTATGTGTATGGTTGCTCATATACGATCCTTTATAGTGCATGGGCAACCATAGTATGAAACTGGAATAAAAAATATTTATTTATAAAACAAACTGAGCACCCACACATTTCACGCTGCAACTGTTTATTTTACAAATAACAAATTACACACTTACAGACTGGAGCATCAAAAGTAAAAAGCAATATAATTGGAGAAATAGGGTCTGTTTTTTAGTTTTGATTGGGTGACTAGTGATGTGAGCAAGTTTTATTGAGCGGCTCAACTTGAGCGACTCAATAAAATCACTCACCAGTTAGAGTGAGTGATAAAAAAGATTGAGGAATCCTGTATAGCGAGTGTAGCAGTGAGCTGCACTTGCTAGTACAGGATAGCAGGTGTAATTAGGCCAAGCTTTGCCAAGCTTGCCATTTGGCATAGTGGCATAGGGAGCTGGGGAACCCAGGTTCGGGTCTGCCTGGGGAGAGATTTTTTCTTTTCTAAAATACTTTTAAATCCGTTCCACCTGGCGTTGATAATCAGAAAATTGGGGGGCGTGGGGGGTTTGCCCCCTGCAAAAGTAGGTGTGGGGGGCGCCCCAGCATAAAAATGTTATTGCTACTGTTTTTCATCGGTGTGTAAGTGACAGGCACTATTTGCAATGATCGCTTTCATATGTATCGCCCTTTTTAACGTCGGGCAATTTTGCATTTGGTCAAGCTGCACGGCAAGCTAAAATACTCCCCCATATCACATAAAACCTTTGGAATGTACCCAGAAGTTAATTCAACAGCTTCTGTGTCTCTATCAGTGGCACCAAAAGACAATACAACTGTTGAGCGCATTCTCTTCCAAAGTTCACCTGCTGCTCTCAAAGAAAAAATATTGGAACACTCTTACTTTTCAGTTCAGCAGAACAGTTCAGGCTTGATTAATGAGTTAATGAAACTATTCTAATCTGTTGTGCTGCAGTAGTAACATCACTAGTGCAACACAACAGCACTGTGACATCGCTACTGCAGCACAACAAGGAAATAAATTCTAGTAATATAATTTTATGTACAACACTGCTCTCCCATACACCTATATACTCTTTGTCATTTCAGTTGGATACATATTCCTTCAGATTAATATAGCTGTTATAGTGTCTTACAGAATCTAGTGTTCCTATGCCTTGTCAAGTCTGATTGCACCATTTTTTCAAAGTTTACAAAATATTGCATAAGTCCTTTTATAAATACTACTCTTTCACATTTTTATGTGTTGTTAAGTTAAAAAAAAACTACAGTAGTTTGTGCCAGCAGAGGTTTTTTTTGAAAGGAGATCTGCTTCTTCCAAAAGGATTGGTCATGAGTATCGATGTTCTACTTTGACTGTCAAGATGATGGGCTTTTCCTATTTGTTTACTGTACATGTAGGAGTTACTGTTATCCCAGTCCTCCTACCCAGTACAGAGAGGGTTGTTTACTCATTCAGTGAAATGTAATTATTTATCAAAAATATGTATATTTATTAGTGCTGTGTGGAATGTGTAATTCCGCTGGTGAAATTAGCACAGAATGACCATTCTGCTAGCAGAATTTCTGCCAGAATTTTGCTGGTTCTTCTGTGGAATTCCACCTACTGTGATCCCGGAATAATATTCTGTAGAACAGCATTTTCTTTCCACAGAAAATTATTCTGCAACTATTTCCATGGAATATATTGAGATACATGGAATAATATTCCACAGAACAGCATTTTCCTGTGGAAAATCATTATGCATCTATTTTCTTCCATAGAATTCCACCATTCTGTTTCTGGCAAAATTGATGACGTAGCTACTGCAGCATAACAACCTTGGTGGATGGATGGATTTCTATCCACAACAACATTTCACCATACACTATATTGTTTTATGGAATGACCACAAAAACAGGTTTTGGAGGGAATTTTTTAATGACATCTGCCATGTTCTGTCAATGGAAGAAAAACACGAATGCGGTACATGTTGAAAATGTGGGTTCAAAAAGTAGAAATATTGCAACACTATGAGTAAATGTTGCAAAGTCAATGCTTGTTAATAATAATCTTGTTTTTTTCAATTTTGACCCCAAATGTTCAACATAGTTTTTTATTACACCACCTTATGAACATGACAAATTTCATTTATGAAATCCTGATCAAAATGACATTTTGTGGCAGAAGTGTAAAAGATGCTTAGGATAGGATTTGAAAAATGACACGTCATGTTCATCAGCTGGAGTACAAAAATAGCTATGTTGAATATGTGGGGTCAAAAAGTGGTAAAATAGCAAAATTTGGCGTAAACATTGAATAATTTTAACCTTTCTTCATAACATTGTCATATTTTGAGATTTTGACCCCAAAGTTTCAACATAGTCTTTTGATTTCCCACTTTATGACCAAGACGGGTGGGACATTTTAAATCCCATCCAAAATGTGATTTCACAGAGTGACTGCGAAAACATGTTTGGGGGGATTTGAAAAATGTCACCTACCTGGTCCATGAGGTGGGGTACAAAACGGCTATGTTGTAAATGTGGGGCCAAAATCTGGAGAAATGAAGTTGGCCCAGTGGTGCAACGGTAGGGCTACTGCCCTCCACACCAGCAAACTGGGATTGAGAGTGATCTCAGGTTGTTAGGGGCTGGTGGGAGAGGGACTGGATGAGCATCTGATGGATTACTCCCCTCTCCCGGGGGGGATGCTAGCCATTTCCACTGAATAATTGCCACCAGGTGGAGGTGTGCTGGCAGTGTGGGCCTGAGAATGGCAATGAAAGGGTGGGTGCTGTGGGACTTTACAATGCAAATGTGCCTCCACATGCATTCATTGACATACTTGCCCCTGCAATGGGTTCTGGGAGAAAATAAGGAGGAAAATGCAGTGAGGAAGGTGTAAACTATACTCGGCACACTGAACTCCTACCTGCCTCACCAGTAGGAAACACCTACCGGCTGAAACTGGATAAGCCTGGGGAGGTGATGGGTGGTGGGAGTCACTGGAGCAGGGCAGAAGGGATAAACTGGTTATGGAAATAGCAAAATTATAAATAAACGTTCCTTCATACCTTTGTTGTGTTTTGAAATTTTGACCCCGAGTTTTCAATATAGTCTTTCTATTACTCCACTGTGTCATCAAGACAGGTAGAATTTTTTAAATCCCATCTGAAGTGTCTTTTGAAAAAATGTCAGCTACCTGGTTCATGAGGTAGGGTGAAAAAAACACTATGTTGAAAATTTGGAGCAAAAATATAAAACAAACACTGGCAAGAGCCGACAGGACAGCAGCTCAGGAATCTGGGATAAAAATATTGTAAATTATCAAAGTTACAAGCCTGCATTTGCAAAATGTAATGTTGGCTCATAAATTTGTTGTTTTGTAATATTTTTACACCAGATTTTCAACAGAGCCTTGTTATGACCCTGCCTCATGAAGACAGGCAGAGAAAATGTTCAACTCCAGGCTTTAAGGTGATTTTGCGCAGGGACTGTGAAATCAACTTTCAGGATGCAAAAACACATTTTGAGCAGGAGTTGAAAAATGACAGCAGTCACATTCATGAGGTGCTGTAAAGATATGGCTATGTTGTAAATTCCGGGTAAAAATATTGTAAATTACCAAACTTACAAGGCTGTGTTTGCAAAATTCAATATAGGCTTATGACTTTGTTGTTTTTTAAGATTTTTACACCAGATTTTCAACATAGCCTTCTTATGACCTCACCTCATGAACAAGGGCAGAGAAAATTGTTAACTCTTGCCTGAAAGGTTATTTCTTGCAGGGACCGTGAAATCAACTTTTGGGATGTAATAAAAACATTTTGGCCAGGATTTGAAAAATGACAGCTGTCACATTCATGAGATGCTGTAAAGATATGGCTATGTTGTAAATTTGGGGTAAAAATATTGAAAATTACCAAAGTTACAAGCCTGCATTCACAAAATTCATCATAGGCTCATATCTTTGTTGTTTTTCAATATTTGTACAGCAATTTTTTAACATAGATTTCTTATGACCCCACCTCATGAACACAGGCACAGAAAATGTTCAACTCCTGCCCAAAATGTGATTTTCTGCAGGAACTGTGAAATCACCTTTCAGGACAGATCTGCCTAATTATTCATGAGGTAGAGCCCCAAAGAAGGCATGTTGTAAATTTATGCCACAAAAATGTGAAAATGGCCAAGTTAAGTTCAAAACTCCATTGAAATACATTGAACAGAATACCTGTTTCTTCAGTTCATGGTCCAGCTTTGAAAAATAAAGACTTATCTGCAGTCCAGGGAGGATTACGGCATTGGACCCCTAGTGGGTAAGTAAGGGCTTGGGGGGATGGGTGGGTGCTGAGTGGGAGGGTTGGGTGGGGATAAGAAATGGCACAAAAGACATTGATGGATGGTTTTCTGTTTACAGGTTAAGAAAAAAACAGGACCAAGGATACCTTGATCGGGACACTGGGGATTGGACAGCCCAGTGTCACTGTTATGTTTCTGGGGGGTTGCTAAGAGAAAGGATTGGGTGGGGAGAAAATATTTAGGAAAAAAGGACCAGCATAACAAGAGAACACAATTGCAACACTGGGGGATTGGGCACCCCCAGTGTCATTGCTATGTTTCTGGGGCAGGGTGAGGTGATGGGTGCTGAGATGGAGGTTCAGGTGGGGAGAATTTTTATAATAAAAAATAAATTAAAAAATTAAAATAGGCAGTCACCACAGAAAATGGCACACTCTGCCATGACCAAGGGGACCGACGCATGCTACTGTGCATGTGTGACTACTAGCGCATGCACCATAGAGTGCAGTGCCCATCTTGGCCATGGCAGAGTGTGCCATGTTTTGACATGACCACCGGGCATTGTAAAAATAGTGTAGTGCTATGTCAGTAGAGATAACATGGGTGTAGGGCTTCACAGATGTGGAGGAGACTGTGGTACAACTCCAACATGTTGTTCTTTTGCAAGGAATGCACTGAGTCTTTTTCTCATAGCAAGAGGTATGCAGGGCTCTGCCCACTGCAGCCATAAAAATGAAAATGTTACAAGTAAAAGCTCAAAATGTATTAAAAAGCCATTAACTGAACTTACCTTGTTTCAGGCACTTCCAGATGGATGTGTCATGTGTGGACCAGTTAGGTAAGTGAGGGCTGTAGGAGTGTGGGGGGGTGCTGAGAGTGGGGTTGGAGTGGGGGGGCAGGATCTGTCATGGACTGTTTTCTGCTTTTCAGGTGTAGCTAGGTAATGGAGCACCCAAGGAACTGATCAGGAGGTGGACAGGTGGCTAATAGTTGAGACTGGCACTGTTTTTTCAGTTACTGGACACGAGAGGAAGTGATCAGCAGCTGAGCAGGCTAACAACAGAGGGTGGGATTACCTTTTTCATGGACCAGACACTAGAGGAAGCAAACAGGAGGTAGCTGGGCTAACAGCAGAAGGTGGGATTGATGTTTCATGGACAGAACACTAGGGGATAGGACTGGGAGGTGAGAGGGTTAACAGCAGAGAGTGGGATTGTTTTTTCTTGAACTGGACACCTAGGGATGTGATTGGGAGGTGGGCGAGCTAACAGCAGAGAGTGGGATAGTTTTTCAAGGACTGGACACTGGAAGAGGAAGTGATCAGGAGGTTAGCAGGCTAACAGCTGAGGGTGGGATTGTTTTTCAGAGGCTGTACACAAGTGAAAGTGATCTGTAGGTGGGAAGACAAATAGAGAGTGGGATTGTTTTTTTCATAGACCGGACACCATGGAAAGTGATCCGGAGATGGGTAGGCTAACAGCCAAAGGTGCAATGTTTTTTCAGAGACTGGGCACCGGGGAACGTTATCAGGAGGTGGGTGGGCTAACAGCAGAGGGTGGGATTGTTTTTCAGGGACCAGACATGGGGGGACACAATTAGGAGATGGATCGGCTAACAGTAGAGGTTGGGATTGTTTTATTGCAGACAGAGCACCGAGGGAAGTGATCAAGAAGTGGGTAGGCTAACAGCAGAGGGTGGGATTGTTTTTGGTTTACTGAGGGAGCACCAGGGGAAGCGATCAGGAGGTGAGTAGACTAAAAGCAGAGGGAGGGATTGTTTTTCTTCAAACAGAGCACAGGGAAAGTGAATGGTTGGGGGGACAAGCAGAAGGCTGATTCTTTTTTTTTTTTATAATTTCTTTTTATTCGCAGTTTGATATTTCAACATGTGATATATTTACATATAGGATGGTATCCAGTCCATAACATGAGGAAAGCAATATGGCACTAATTTTAAAACAAACATCAGGGAACAATAGACAGGTAGATTTTGTGCAGGCAGTATTCTTAATTCCTGTAAATTCATGCCTGAAATATTATAGTACATATAGTATCTAAACACTCCATGACTGGAGCTCAGAGCCCAAAAATGATATACCAAATCTCCTTGGTTTCTTAACTTATTCAAGGTTATGACTATTATAACTGTTATAAGTTCAATATTCACATAGCATCTTCTACTGTATTTCCAAAGCAGCTGCTGAGAGTTTCGCATCTGAATTTTCAGATGATTCTCCTTCTTTTGAAGAGTCAGGATCATATTGTGTATGCAGAAAATCAGCCAATTGAGCAATCTCAAAGAAAATATATGTTTTGTTCTTGTAGGAGATCCAAACTTTTGCAGGTGCTAGCAGCTGGAAAGTAGCTTCCATTTCCAAGACTTCCTGCCAATTTGTTAGAAACGTGCACCTTCGTTGCTGTGTTTGGTATGAGAAATCTGGATATTTAAAGAATCTATTTGCCTTATACATTAAAGCTCCCTTAATTCTGGACTATTTAACTAATAGGTCTCTGTCGGACTTGAAGACATAACTCATTAGACATGAATTTCTAACTTCAGGGTCTGGTCTTGATAAAGCTGGTGGTCCACATGAGCTCACATTTTGTTGTATTTTATGTAGCCTGAAAGCTTTCATGATGAATGGCAAGTTTTCTGATGGTAGATCGAATACTTCAACAAAAATGTTCTTTATCAGGTCTCTCACATTTTCAAATTCGGCATCTAAATGCTTACGCAGACCAACAATCCTCAAGTTCTTGTATCGGATTTTATTTTCAAGACTTTCAATCTTCCTTAGCGTATGATAGTTTTCTTTTACCACTGCAGCATTAGTAGCTTCAAGTGCAATCACCTTATATTCATTTCCGGTAATATTTTAGAGCTTTCTTCAATTTGCTTAGTACTGGTTTTCATTTTTTTTTTTTTGTCTTCTTTATTTCTATCTCTAGGAAATTAACGTTTGTGTTCATTGTATCTTGCTTGCTTTCTTGTGTTTTGAGTACCTGCAGCACTCTGTCAATTCCCAGTCCCAAAGTTTCCAGTGTATATTGACCTGTTGGTCGAGTATCAGTCTCAGTCTGTGAACTGGTCTGTGAGCTAGAAAATGTTGCCATATCTTCTGTAAAGTTCTTTTCTTGTATTCCCATTTTCCCTTCAGGTAAATCTTGTTCTGTAGCTTCCAGCAAGTTCGGGTTAGCAGTCTGATGTTGCAATTCAGTTACAAATGCTGCGGCCAACACCTGGTTCAATCCTTGTGAAGCCTGCTCCTTTGGTGTTCCTGTCTGGGAGAATGCTGTAGTAGCTGCCACACCAGCAGGCACCCCACTACCTGGGCTGAGTCCTGTCCAAAGAAATTTCTTCTTTATTGGATGAATACGAGGTGAGGTGAACTCTTCACTTGAAGTGGACGAGGTTCTGTTTTTCCATTCCTCCATCGCATAAATGAAAAGAGAATCCAATCATTTTAAATGTCTTCTAACATTTTCAAAATGCTAAAACAGTGGGAGCTCCCTCAGAATGCTGCTGCATGCTAGATGGCCATATTTCCCCCTCATCCAGCAGGCTGATTCTGACGCTACTCAGCTGGTTGCTGGGTAGCGTCTTGCAGATGAAAGGATGCAGCTGCACTCTGATACTGTAGGTGTGGCTGTCTCCTTTCAATTACACAATGTTTCCACTCGTTAGCCAGGCTGAACAATGTGACTATCAGGCTGCTCATCATTAGGCTGTCACTGGAGAGCCTCCTGCAGCCAGAGCTACACTGAATGCTACAGTGACACACCTCTTCAACCCCATCGTTCCTGAGTAGACCCAAGATGTTCACCTCATACTGTGTGTGCAAGCAAACATATAAAAACTGTGTTGGAAAGCTAGCCTGTTGATTGTCTGGGATCCTTGTGAATACTGCACAGTATGTACATGGGTCATACAGGCCCCGTTGTTATTCTATGCAGGGGTGCATGCACAGGAGTTGAAATTTCATTTTTATTTTTAACAATAAAACATGCCAGTGAGTCGACTTGCTGAATTTCATAATAGTGGTAAGGTGACTTCAGGGGCAGGTTTACATATCAGTACTCCTATCCCCACAGTGAATTGCACTCCCTTTGAGCTCATCTGGTAAAATGGGGGATTACCTCAAGTACCCAATCTGCCATCAAGCCATATCATTTGAATAAAATCTGCTTAAGACAGAACCTTTGTAGTAGCTGCCCTGCAAAAGTGAAATGCATTCTTGTTTGGCATTTGGACTGCCCTCACTGTTCCTTCATTAAGAATAAGCTGAAAACTTGACTTTCACTAAAGCTTTTCAGATTATAGCCTAGGGAATATCTAATGCCACTCTTATTTCTTGGTTCCATTGTTACTTAACTCATATGAGTATTACACAGTGTTCTTTATTTATTGGTTAGTGGTCAGAATTTATTTATTACTTTGATTATTTATTGCAACTGTTTTGTTGTAATGTCTGAATGTTTTAAAACTGTTAAGCACCAAGGACTTTGGAAAGGCATTTTTTTAATAAGTGATGTATGTATGTGTCTATCTATCTATCTATCTATCTATCTATCTATCTATCTATCTATCTAGCCATCCATCTGCTGTATCTGTTTATCTATCTGTTATACCATTGTTACAGTGATGCTGTAACAGCGATTCAATTACAGTGACACAGTTTTGTCGACTGCAGTTCCAGTGAGGTGGTTTTGCTGCTGACAGGTTCCTTACATCAACTGGTGTGCTGCCGACAGTTGTATCACATCTGTTGGGGTAATGAGGGTCTATTGAGGGGTGGCACAGGTAATTTAATTCCCTTATTGGAGCGTTCCACCCAAGTGTAAGGAAGTTCTTTGATGTGCTGAGAGGTGAACAGCTGCTTACAAAACTGAAGATGCAGCAGGTCCTATGTGGCGGGGAGCTTGGCAGTTCCAGGAAGAGATACAGGGACAGTAGTTACAGACTACTGGAGATCATGGAACACTATGAGGTGCGCTCAATGCAGGACTATTTGATGGGCATTGCACTCAATATTAAGCTTCGGGTGTAATGGCTGGGGTGGGAGGCAGTGCTTGATGTTGCTGTATTTGTTACAGTATATACTTCCCTTGGTGATTTTGGTGGTGAGGTGTGATGACAGATGTTGGAGTACCACTTCGATGTCTGTCTCAGTTACTTAATGAGTGACACTTGAGCATCACTTTTGTCTTCATTTCTACTGTCAGCAGGGGTGGTTCTACAGCAAGGGGTAGTGTATGCCTTTTCCTTGATGGTATGTACGCCATGGAGTTTGTTATATTAAAGTATGAGGAGTGCTGGGGGCTGCGCCCCCCCCCCCAGCATTTGCACTTGGAGTGACATGTTCATGTCTTGTTTCTTATATTTGTGGTAGTTTTCGCTGTGCTGGTGTGTTAGTTGGTGGAGTGTCACTGTAGAAGCTGTTGCGGCTATGTTGTCTCTCTAGGACCATCGCTGATGCTTCTGATGTACCGGTTTAGTAGAACTCTATCTATCTATCTATCTATCTATCTATCTATCTATCTATCTATCTATCTATCTATCTATCTATCAAACAATCTAATCTATTCTCAAGTAAATTATATCAGATTACTAGAGCATGTTTAGCAATTTATATCCTGAACTGGATACTTTTTTGGGTTGTTTTTTTTTTTTGCAGTTGTTTAACCAGGAGTGGCACACTAAGGTGATAGCTTGTTTACAGGTGTGACCTGGGAGCAGAGGGAAGTTAAGTGACTTACTCAGGGTCACACAGTATGCACGTGGGGGCTGTGGGATTCAAACCCAGGTCTCCAGATTTGTAGCTCAGAGCCTTAGACCACTGCACTATACTTGCTTCTTAATTTCATTTAAAATTGCTACAATTTTAGCCAGTGAATAGTTTTGAAAGGTTTTTTTTTTTTTGCTGTATTATTTCTTCTGCGCTCCCAGCTTCCATCATCAGTTGTCCCCAAGCGCGCCCTCCCCCGAAGGTTAGACCCCTTCCCTTGTGCACCCCGTGACTTACCCTTCGTGGCAGGGTGGTGGGGAGTGACTCAACCCACCCCAAACGGACCCATGCCAGGGAGGTGCCTTCTCGGAGGTGGCGCACTGTGGGGACCACGTCTTCCAGCTGAAGCTTTTTTCTGCTTTTCTCCCCTTGTGAGGAGGCAGGGCGTGCAATGACGCCTGCGGTGAGAGCACGCATGCTGCCGCAAGTGCTCTCACCAAGCATCTGCCTGTCTCCTCCCCTTCAGCTGTAGCATTGGCGTGCTGCCCCCCAACAGCCGCTAGGGGCCAGTGGAGCACCGACAACTAGTGTCCCCCCACCCCGGAGAAGGAGAGCAGTCCAACGGATGCTCTATCCTTCTCCTCCCCGCCAACCCCCGACGACCAGTGCTCGTTCCCGAACATGGGTGGCCGGCCTGGCTTGAGGTAAGGCATCCAGCACCTCAGCCCTCGATGCCACCGGGCCATTTTGAAAGGTTTTAATTTGAAAAAGTCTTGCTTTTCCAGTCATTACTTCATAAATGCAGACACTAAAGTGCTTTTGCATATGAAACAGTGTGAGATAATGGATCAGAAGCCAGAAGTTTGCAAATTTGAAGTCCATGACATGGTCTGATGTTATCAAGAACAAGTGCATGGAATGTTTCTTAAGTGGCAGGTCCTCAACATTCACAGAAGGGGATGAATGTAGGAGTGATGTCAAATAAGTCATGTGTATCTCACAGCATGTCTGTGCATAGTGTGTGTGTGTGTGTGTGTGTGTGTGTGTGTGTGTGTGTGTGTGTGTGTGTGTGTGTGCCTGTGTTTGACTGAGAATGTTAATGGGATTTATGGCTGCATGGTTTTTATGAGCAACACACAGAGTACAATTGTGCCTCAATGCTTGTGTGTGTATATGATTAAATGTGTCTTCATGGATGCTCGTGTGTATGCAAGTCTCAGTTGCTGTTTGCATGAATGTATGTATGAGTATCTAAGTGTCTACATGTCTTCTGTCAACTCTTTTTTCCACTCTTTCCCCAGACAGGGAAACAATATCATGTTATCTGTTTTGGGTCTATTCATGTTTTGATGCTTGTATTTTGTTTTTTGTCTGTAAGGCACCCAGAGCCCCTGCGACTGGGTGCAGTAAAAAATAAAATTGCCTTGTCTAAAATGTATGTAGATTAGGAAGGTCCATTATTGTAGCAATAGTGCTGCCTCTCCCACACTGATGACCCACGTGTGGAAACGGACTTGGATCATGGGGGGGGGGTAGGCCTGGGGGAGGAGGACTGCACATTCCATAAACACCGCTCATCCTTTGCTCTTTGCCTGCCACCTAGTCAAAGCCAGAAGGCTGCATAGTGGGAACTCACACTCAAGTGAGGGCCAACCCTCTGGTACATTATAGATCGAGGGAGTGCTCCTGACTATAGATAGGTGAAGATGGCAAATTGGCTTAGTGAATTAATCCATGAATTTAGTGCAATTTGTATAGTGTGGATTGATCCGCCGACCACCTAGTGTGAATTTCCACCCACAAAGTGTGGAATTTCACCTGTGAATGGCAGAGTTTTGCCTGTGAATGGCAAAATCTCACCATGAATGATGGAATTCACCATTTGCAGGTGAAACTCTACTGTTCACCAGTGAAATTCTGCCATTTACAGGCAAAATTCTGCCATCTGTGGGCAAATCTCCAACAGTCACATTGGCAAATGTTCAGCCTAATAGCTAAAATTTGTGGATTGTTCCATGGGGGTGAAGTGGATAACTTTGCTGGAACTTTGTCAGTGAATTAAAACATAGCAACATCTCTACTCCTGACCAAATGGAGTGCTCCTTTCCTCTGCACGTGAGACACTCTTATTCTGTGAAGAATGTCTCACATGTAGCTGCCCTGGAAATGGGCACATCTGGGGAAGGTTTTTAATTTAAATAATATATTATTGATCGAGCTTGATCAATACTAGCGTGTGTATTAAAACTATGATTGAGCCACTCTTAGGTTTTAAGAGTGGTCTCACATTCTTAGTATATCTGGACCACTCACCTTCAGTTCATGGTTCTCATATCCTAACACTGCATGTGAGACCACACTTACAGCTGCAAGAGTGTCTCGGCGGTGGTATTAACATAAACATTGGTAATCCACAAGGTGAAAACCTGGAGAAAAATCTTTCAACAAGCATGATGACTTCGACACATTCATTGTGCCCTGCATCACTGACTGTGTCACTCACCCACAAGAAGATGTACCTGTGTACCATAAGCAATGACGGTAGATCCCAGGTGGGGCTGGAGGGTGTTGACAGTAGGCAGAGCAAATGGGAGAATAGAACAGAAGGAAAAAAATGTGTGTGATTTTTCATTATTTGTTTAATTCTCCATGATTTGTATGGTATTTTCACTATTTGTAACACTGAATTCGTCTGTGCTGTGTACTGCATTTTTGTCCATTGCTCTCCTCCCCTGGCTCACATTTCAAAGTGAGCCTCGACTCAGTGTGCTTCTCCCAGTCACCAATCTTTAAATAAATAAAATTAACCAGTGGTAGCGTTTCACTGCCTTGACTTTGGCCCAAATAACTGACACATTATGATTTTTGTATGGAAATCCATATGGATGTAAGTAGTTAGACCTCCCAAAAGAAAGATTTTGGTAACTCCATCACTGCATAGAAAATGTTCAGCTGCTCAATACCTTAATATTTATAAAAAGAATTACTATAAAATAAATTTGTCATACTTATTTCGTTTAATGGCTACATGGCCCTGTCGTTGTGTAATGACACACGTACCCATGGTCACTGCTCATGCAAATACTCTCACTCATAAGAAACATTCAAAAAAGGCCTGCTCATTCAGAAAACTATGGCACCTACTCATAGCACACAAAAGTGAAGTGTCATGCTCCCTAAAATCTATTTACTACTGCCATGCAGTAACTGTACAGCAAAATAACACAGGAATTTGCAGATTCAACAAATAGGTAATCCAAAACAAAATGTAATGGGCACCCTGCTGTTAGCCAGCAGTGAAAATAAAAACAATGAGGAGCAACAACTGGCTCCCCACTCCCAACATTTGTGAGGTTCTCACAGTTCCCCGGGGGGTTGGAACACGGAGTCTTCTTCACAGTTAAAATCAATTATTTAAAGAGGTATTACACCCACCCCTCAGAATGCAACATGCTATGCTTGTCAATATAAAGTTACATAACAAATTAAGAGCATCATTTTCGTGACACTAATATAAGGGTGACCAAATGGAAAGAAACCAAGAAGATATGTGTAAAGACAGGATAAAAAAGGATTTGAAATACTGCATACTAATACCACATTGCAAAAGTAAATGGAAAAGAAGGAATCAAGAAAAGAGTAATAGCACACCATCTAGCCCTTGGGGTTAGTTTTATAACTGTATGTAGCATCTGTGACCGAGACTTTACCCCCGCCCAGGGCAAATGTTTGGGGGGGGGGTGAAGAGAGAAAGATAGAGACCATGACATAATTTATAAGCATAGTGCAAATGTACAGTAATTAGTCAACCATCAATTCCACTACCTTGATCTGGAACAGGCTGATAAAGAAAAGAAAATTCTCTCAAAGTAGCAGGAGTATGCGAGGAGAGGGGAAATATTTTGTTACTTTATTATAGCAGAATCCCCCTACAGAATAGATGAGTTCTAATTAGGTACAGAGGATGATAATGTTGTTTCTAAGGTTTGTATCCCCTGGACACCTAAAGGGTCCTTCCTTTCTGGACAAATATACAAATATTAAAAAAAGCAACATATGAAAATCCTGTTGACTTTGGAAAAAAAAATGTCTGTTATTATCACTGACGTGACTGTGGGTTGGGGGGGAGGACGCATTGCATCATTAATAATCCATTTTTTGCTTACCCGCTATTCTCTTTCTGCATAAGTTTCTGTTTTTGTTTTCTATTAACCGGCTCTGTATGTAGCCTTCTATTGCATAATAAGATGCCAAAACCAACACCACTCCAGACTTAAAGTGTAAAGAGCTTTAATTACAAATGTTACAAGAAAGGCGAATGCCTGCAGCATACCATCTACAGCTCAGCAACAAAAAAGAACCCAGACCAGTTTCGCAACTAGTGCGTCATCAGGGGGATAATCCATTAACACAATGTAACTGATATAAATAGTAGTCTCTTAAAGAGACAGTATACATATAAAAAGGAGGCAGAAATTGCACTATAAAGAACAACATAAATATAAGTGAACATATACATAAATATATAAATGTATCCACACATATATATGTATACTACTACCACCTATAAAATACTACACTAGGGTGTTTAGCAACTCATTTTTAAAGTAACTCTTATTAATGATTTTAAATTCAAAACTAAACTAAACGAGTAGAGGAGCATAACTCTTAGGTATTCACAGAGTATATTATACTGAGTATATTGTACCATGCTAAAGCTAATATATATACAAGTATATACTCATATATACTTAAAAGGAAAAAGTGAACAAATAGAAATGAAGGATCAAAAAAATTAAAAAATGAAATGAAAATTAATTCATAACACACAATAAGAGAAATACAACTAATACGAACCAATCTAATGAAACACAAGTTAATACTAATGTGTTCCTAGTATAGCATATAACCTGAAATTTTACTCTATATAGTTTCAACATACTTTTCAGGATCATAAAGTCTTAACACGGATCGTTAAGGACCTAGGAGCAATAAAAAATAAGAAAAAATACAAGTCTGTGAGAAAAATACTCAACAAAACCCATCATTAATAACATATTATATATAGTTTCTTACTTCCTAATGCATGTTAATAATTCAATTTTATCATTAAGACCAGGTGTGCTCAATGCTCCTAAAGTAAAAATCCAGAATGATTCCCTGTACTTGAGTTTCTCTTTTAGGTTAACACCTCTAGGTCCAACTACAACTATCTCAATTGACCAAAATTTAAAGGTATGGCCAATTCTCCCTTTTATCTTACAGTGACAGGCCAATGCGTTTGAAAGGTCCTCAGTCTGTATCAATCTTAAATGTTCCCCAATTCTAACTTTAAAAGATCTTCTCATCATTCCAACATAAAATGTGGAACACTCACACGTTGCCAAGTATACAAAATTGTTTGTACTACAATTAAAGAAATCACTGATTTCATATTTCTTTGTGTTGTTGGCAGTAGCAAATGTCTTGGTTTTAGAGATGGAGGGGCAGAACTTACAAATGCCACATGGATAATTACCATGTGGCAATGGTGGTAACCAACTATCCCTTGATACAGAAGAAGTCACCTGTTCTTGATAACTATGGACCAATCTATCTTTCAGACTATGTCCACGTTTGTATACCATTCTAGGTCTCTCTAAAATATTTGTTTTTAATAACGGTTCAGATCTTAATATATTCCAATTATCATTCAGGATCTGTTCTATATTCCCGGCATGTCTGGTATACTTCGTAGTGAAATTCATTCTGTCGATGTTCTGGGACACATTTTTCTTAATTGTAAGAAGTTCTTTCCTATCTCTTCCTAATGCTTGATCTAGAGCTGGATACACTATATTACTTCTACAGCCTCTAGCCAAAAACCTAGTACACATCTCAGAGGCATTGGCCAGAAAACCAGAATCATCGCTACACAGTTTCTGTGAACCCACAACATTTGTGCTGCGGGAATATTCTTCACTAGATGTTGTGGATGGCAACTGATGGCATGTAACAGTGAATTCCTGTCTGTATCCTTCCTGTACAAGTTAGTAGTATAAGTACCATCTTCATTTTTCATTATCATTAGATCCAGGAAGGAAACAGACACAGGATCACATTTCACAGTGAATTTTAGATTTTCATTGCCTGTCTCCAAATAGGATATAAAATTATCAAGTTCACTGCTACTATTGCGCCACACCATAAACACATCATCTCTATAGCGACGCCATAAATCAATCTTATCCAAAAAAAGGATTAATCTGGTCATCATAAATGTATTCCAACTCCCACTTTCCCAGATACAAATTCACATAATTAGTTGCAAATGTTGCCCCCATTGCTGTTCCTTTAACCTGTAAATAATATGTATCCTGGAAAAGAAAACTATTTTTAGTTAGTACATGCTCTGCACATTCAAGAAGAAATTCCCTTTTCCCAACATTTAATTGTTGGTCAAGATCCAACCAATACCATAATGCTTCTAAGCCCCCAGCATGTGGAATATTGGTTTACAAAGAACAAATTTCCATGGACACCAATAGCCAATCTGCATCCGATTGCATATCCTCCAGGACCTCCAATATATGTGTGGTATCCCGCACATAAGACTTTAACTTATGTACGTAACTTTTTATATGTGAATACACATACTGGGAAAATGGCTCTGTTAAAGACCAAATTCCTGCCACTATTGATCATCCTGGAGGATTATTGCAATCCTTATATATTTTTGGAAGAGTGTAAATACTTGCTCTAATAGGTTGTTCAACAGTCAGAAAACACAAGTCAGCATGCTCAATAATACCATTAGATTCAGCCTGGAATAGAAAAGAATATATCTCCTTTTTAAAAGATAAAGTAGGGTCACATAAAAGTTTCCTATAGAAAAGTGTATCATTGATTTGTCTCTTAATTTCTGCTGTATACAGTTCAGTTGACATCACCACAATAGCACCACATTTGTCCGCTGGTTTAATAGCCAAGTCCCTGTTTTCCATAAGGGATTTTATTGCCATGGACTTAGAGTTAGTAATATTAACAAACGTGGGTCTATTGTCTCTATCTAGCAAGTCCTTAAAGTCCTGCTCACAGGCACTTTCAAACACTCTAACCGTATCATTATATGGAGGCAAAAAAGTAGAAGGTGGCTTAAAAGGCCTTACCTCATGTTCACTAGTGTAGGTATTGTCAAGTTTGTTTATGTATATGTTCACTTATATTTATGTTGTTCTTCATTGTCTTCATCTTTTATTTATCTTTCTATTCTGGAAAACCATTAAAACCCTGTTCTCTCCCCCGGCCCAGCCACCCTCCCCTACCCTAAACCTTCAGGGCAACATCATATCAACCCCCAGCGAAGTTGCATCCGCTTTCAACTCTTTTTTCTCTACTAGTGCCAAATCTCTCCTAGACAACCAACAGCCTTGTGCAACCGCCAACAACCACCCTGCCACTCCCCCGCCATCCTCAGGCATGCCCACCTTCTCCTTTCGGCCGGTCTCCCCAGCTGAAGTTTTTGCTGCCCTACGCCTCCTAGACCCAAACAAAGGCAAGTGCCCGCAAGGTCTGGACACCAAACTCCTCTTCCTATCAGCCTCTGCAATAGCCTCCCCCCTAGCCGACCTACTAAACCTCTCTTTCACCACGGCAAAAATTCCAGCTGCCTGGAAGGAAGCTGTAATCATCCCCCTACCTAAAGGGGATGACCCATCTGAGCCGGGCAACTACCGACCAATCTCTCTCTCCTACCGGCTCTGGCCAAGCTGCAAGAGCAGCTGGTACTCACCCAACTAACACAGTTCCTTGACTCCACCTCTTTCTTCATTCCATTCCAGTCGGGCTTTTGCAAAAATCATTCCACCATCTCAGCTTTGCTAAGGCTCACTAACGATATCTCTTTGGGTATGGACAAGGGCCTCATCACCTCTGCTATTTTTATTGACTTGGCCAAAGCCTTTGATACTGTGTCCCACTCCAAACTTCTCTCAAAATTGCAACAAGCAGGACTCTCTCAGCCCGCCTCTAACTGGTTCCATGACTATCTGTCAGGCAGAGTGCAGGCTGTAAAACTTGGTCCTCACATCCCCTCCCCACTTCCAGTGAACATGGGGTCCCCCAGGGTTCGGTCCTGGGTCCCCTACTTTTCTCCATTTTCTTAAACGATCTGCCTCAAGTCTGCTCTAACTCAGCATTACAAATGTATGTGGATGATACAGTATTGTACACCTCTGGCCCCTCTACCGATGACACAATTGCATCTCTTCAAAGGGATTTCGATGCCGTACAAACTTGGCTCAGGACCAACCAGCTTATCCTAAATGCTAAGAAAACCATCTCCAATACTTTCGGCACCCATCCCAAGCTATCCCGGCCAGCAGCCCCCCCTGACTTCCACACCTTGGATGGTTCCAAACTAGACTCCTGCTCCTCCTTCAGGTACCTAGGGGTCTGGCTCGATCAACACCTTGATTTCCATGCCCACATCAAATCACTACAGAAAAAACTCCACCCTAAATTAGGAGCACTGTACCGGTACAAAAGCACCCTCCCCACCTCTGTTAGGAGGGAGCTAGTCCTCAAAATGATCCTCCCCATTTTTGACTACGGTGACATGGCCTACAGCACCACCCCTCCATCTACCTTGGCCAGACTGGACCCCCCCCTCTATCACTCATTCTGTCGTTACACACTCGACTGCCCTCCCTCCACCCATCACTGTGACCTGTACAGTGCCCTCTCCTTCCCATCTCTAGAGTCTCGGCATAAACTACATTGTACAAATCTTATTTTCAAATACTGGTCAAATACCCTCCCCCTCTACCTCAGCTGTGCTCTAGCACCCCAACCACCCCCAGCCTACCCCTCAGAGCTTCAGATGCAAAACAGCTCCATGTACCTTTCATGCACACCTCTAAGGGCCAAATGGCCTTCATGCATTGATTGCCCAAACTATGGAATGACCTACCGGCAGACATCAGGCTCTCAGCTTCCCACTGGGTTCTCAAACGACACCTGAGGTCCCACTACTCTGATGTATGTAACTGCCACCCACAGATTTAGCTGACATGTACAGTTTAATAAAGCCTTTGCACCTGCTGTCTGCTGTCTACCCACACTGTTGTACTGCGACTACTGTTAGCTGCTCTAGACCTGTGTAACACTGCTGTACTGTGATTTAACTGTATCTTGACCTATGTAACCCCAGGTTGCATCTGGAAATGAGCGGTCCCCGCACAGAGTGCTTATCTGGTAAATCTCTTAAATAATTAAATAAATAAATTGTGCAATTTCTGCCTCCTTTTTATATGTATACTGTCTCTTTAAGAGACTACTATTTATATCAGTTACATTGTGTTACTGGACTATCCCCCGGATGACGCACTAGTTGCGAAACGGGTCGGGGTTCTTTTTTGTTGCTGAGCTGTAGATGGTATGCTGCAGGCATTTGCCTTTCTTATAACATTTGTAATTAAAACCCTTTACACTTTAAGTCTGGAGTGGTGCTGGTTTTGCCATCTTATTTCATTTGATTTTCAATAACCTAGGACACTTCTTTATAGCTGGAGCTGTTTTTTTTGCCTTTAGCCTTCTATTGCACCCTTATAGGTGCTCCAGTGGCACCACCCTGAGGCAGTGTAGTCTAGTGGTTAGAGTACTGGCTTTGGAACCAGGAGACACCAAGTTCAAACCCACGCCAGAGCTGTATACTCATTGTGTGACCTTGGCAAGTTATGTAACCTCCCAGTGCTTCAACTCACCCAGCTCTGGAATGAGTAGCAGCTGAACCCTACTGAAAATGAAATGTCGCATCTCAGCTGGGTTGGCCGGGATAAATAAATTCTTACAACCGAATCCTCCCAGTTTTTGGTTCACCTTTATGCAGTTCTTTGTTGTTCTCCAATTTTGCTTGCTAGCTGGTAGCTGTTCATAACACCTAAGGAAATGCCAAAGCTTCTTTATAATTTGTCCTATTTGGGGAGGCACTCAATTTGATCAATCAATAGATCAATCACTCATCAATAATCAATCATTTTTTATCCACGTAGCACCTTCTCCAGGGGGCAGAAGGTGCTGCACACAATAATACAAACAGGAGCAATGTAAAATAGCATAAATATTAGTGTAAATGCAGCTGCGGTATAAATAACAAAACTTATATTAACCTAGTCAAATCAGCCTGGGTTAAGAAATGCCATGAGAAAAGGTTTTCCTTTTTAAAGGTCTAAACTGAGGAGATGCTGACAAATCACATTGTTATGAGATCACTTCCTCCATCTTTAAGGAACCCCAGTCTATTAGTGTTGATCAAACCCAAGGTAAAAACTCAGAGGTTCACCTTTTCAATTAGTTACTTCATCCCGAGTTTGTGGAATTCATTGCTTCCAAAATTCAGATTTACAAAACTGAAATCCCTTCAGTTATGATGTTTAAAAACTGATTCATATATTCATTTGTGGAGCAAGGGTGTCACTTGACTGCTGTATAAAATGTTTTTCGTGTTTTAGCCTCACCTTGTATTTTTTAAGATGTGTATTTATTGAACATTTGTAACATTTGTAACGTAGCAATCTTTGCAGTTGTGTTTGTTGTCTTAAGTAATTCTGGGACACTATTGTTAATGAGCTTTGCACAATAGTCTTACCCTAATAAAATAAAAATGAAATGAAATGAGGCAGAACGCAGAAAATGAGGAAGGGAGTTCCATAGTCAGGGGGCAGCCATTACAAAAATGTGATCCCCAGATGTCTTCAAGCGGGTGCATGGAAGCTTCAGAAAAGTCTCACCATTGAAGTAGAAGGGACATTTTGAAGCATGCAAACATTGGAGGTTGGCAGTGATGCCAGAGCCCACTCAGTGCGGGGCTTTAAATATCATAAAGCAAATCTTGCAGGTGATATGCCATCTAACTAGAGATGTATGTTGTCAGGAAACTCACTTCAATCTGAAACATAAGGACACTTGTCCTAGGTGAAATCTGACTTAATTCTCATCTGGACTATTCACTCTGCCTGGCTGCACTCAGGTATGAACTCACACAGGTATGAGGGGCCTGTCCAGGGGCAACCAAATATTATTGTGGTATTTATACAGAGCTTCAAGCATGACAATAGAGTCTGGCCCAGTAGTGAGATTCTTGTTAATCTCTGCCGCTTCCACAGGGTGGACACTCACCCTCAAGAGGATTTCCTACCACTTGGTGGATGTAAGTCCCCTTCCTTTTCTGAGGGATTTCTGAGAGGCTTTAACATTGGAGGGGACAGCTTGGGCTTCAATGGTTCCATGCCATAACAGCACTCGCTAAACAGAGATCACTGTTACAGCAAGTCTACATCATCGAAAATCAAAATGGTGATGTACACTCCCCACCGAACCTGTCAACAGTGATGAAAACCAACAACAATGTATCTATGTGGGGGGCTGTGCCCCACACACCCCCTATGGGGGGTTTCAACCCCACACAACCCTAAATTTGGATTCTCAACTCCAGGGGGCTGTATGTCAGAGAGAGGGAGAAACCCAGATGTAAAAAAACATTTTAAGTGCCACACACATGAAACAAAATAAAAAACTCTGCCCAGCCCCAAACTCTGGACCTCCCTCACTGCAGCTCACCACCCTCGCCACCACACCAGAATGGCAGCTTAGCAGCACACCACTAAACTGCAGCTCACATCCCTTTTACTTCCTGAACCCTCCCCTTCTGTTTCTTCACTTTTGTAGCACCTCACTATTTTTGTCCCTAACCTGGCGCTATAACCACATCTTGCTACCCTTTCAAGACAGCTCATATCACAGGCACTGAAACTGAGTCACTCACAAGTGAGTCGCTCAATTTCGGTCACTATTATAACGTGCTACAGGGTTCAACAGGACATCCTCTTCCTTTGCCTGCAGGTTTCTTGCAAGGAGATTCCATTTTAACTAGGTTCCCATTGGGTGATTGCTGAGCTGTACTGGGAGACATTGGAGATTTTTCTCTCCTGGGGGCAGTGCTGCTTACAGTGAGGGTGCTGGGTTCACTTGATATGGGCTGTTTTAGCACTCTGCAATGGTCCAGACCTCAATTGTCTGACTGTTACTACAATCTCACGGTGGGGGATAGTCTTCAGGCTCCTACATTTCCTTAGTCCCATTGGTAAGCCTTTCCTAAGTCTCATACAGGATCGCCACCAAAAACAGTAAGCATTTGTAAACACACCGAGTGCCAGGAACCTATTTTTTTCTAGCAGAACCTCCCTTTCAGCTGTCCACAAAGCCCTCCTTCCTTTGGACATCCCTTAATCCCTGTCCCATGCAGAAGTTTATAAATGAAGCTGTTTGTGAGGCAAATTAAAGGCAATTAACAGCCTGTCTTCCCCATCACAATATGCCATGTGTAGCTACTTCCACAATTCTGGCTAAAAGAACAGTAAGCAGTTTTAAACACTGACTGCTAGGAACAAATTTGTCTCTAGCAGAACCTGATCAACAGCTGTCAATAAGGACCTCTTTCCTTTATACATCTCTTAACCACCAGTCATGTCCCTCACAAAAATTTGTAAATCAAGCAGTTTTTCCAGAAAATTGAAAGCAACTAGTAGCTCTTCCTCCTGTTAACCACAATTTCCCTTTGTACTGAACCTACTGTACTCCATCTACTTTAAGTAAAAAACATTTAGACTTTTTAAATACTTACTGCTATGAACTGATTTGTCACCAACAGAACCTGCCTCACAGCTATCCACAAAGTAGTTCTTCCTTTTGACCTCCCTTAACCCCACGCCCCACATAAAAAGTCTGCAAATCAGGCTGTTTCTGCAACAAAATAAAAGCAATTGACAAATCTCACTTCCACTTTACCACTGTCTGCCCTGTGTAGCAACTCTCTCTATTCTGGCTAAAAGAAGTAAGCTGTTTTAAACTCTAACTGCTAGAAACTGATTCTTCTCTGCAGAACCTGCCCCCCAGCTATCTATAAAGCTGTCCTTTTTTTGACCTCACTTAACCCCTGTACAGCACAGAAAGTTTTTAAAAATCTAGCTTTGTTTGCAGCACATTAAAAGCAATTAACAGCCCTTGCGTCCCACTTACCACAATTTGCCCTGTGTGTTGCTACTGCCCTTACTCTGGCCTTTTGACAGAAAATGTTTCCTATAAACCTGTGTCACAGCAATGGGCACTACTTTCCTCCAGTCATTTCCTTTTCTTTGGCTAGTGTGAGGTATTGTTTTTTATTTAACCCCAAAAGGAATCCCTTTGCATACAAGATCATTTGCTAACATAAGTTTATTGATGTGTGTGTGCATGTGTGTATATGTGTGTGTGTGTGTGTGTGTGTGTGTGTGTGTGTGTGTGTGTGCACATGCAGTGGAAGTAATGAGGAAGCTTGCAACTTTATAGAGTGGCTAAATACCAGTAACTTGAATTTGATATTCACACATTCCATGAACCACACTGTGTGCAGTTTCCTAGATGTCAGATTCCAGGTCAACAAACGGAACCAGTTAGCAACATGTTTTAGACAGTAAAATGCTAGAAACACCATCTTACGATACGATAGTAAGCATACAACTATAACCATTTGGAGTATACCATAAGAGCAGTATTTACATGTCCATAGGAATTGCTGTGATGTGAATGTAATCAATGTTGAAACAGATACGGTGATGTTACATTTCCTCAAGAGGAGCTACCCACAGAACCTGTTAGATGAGCCAAGGAGATCACTGGTTCAATTGACAGACAGGAGTTACTTAACCCAAAAACTGTAAATAAAGAAATGAAAGTCAGATACTATTGCTATTGTAATACAACCAAATTGTCCCAAGGATAGCCAATACTGTGCATTCCCCTTGCATTTCCTGTAATTGGATAGCCTATTGGGACTGGCTATTGGTGATGCACCTTAATTCTTACAGAAGAGATAGGAACCTTGGGGATATGCTAACACATGGCTACTGTATTTTCAAGACAGGCAAACTGAACATTTGAACTGGGTTCCATCCTGACCTAACAGATTTGATGTCTGCCAGAATTGTAAGTTTTGTAAATATAGAATCACTAGTGCCACACTCCAGCATCCTAACCTGGAGAAAAGTTACAGTGCAGCAATTTATTTCTTGTTATATCAGATATGTGGTATATGCAGCCTGATATGATTCTGGCCAGGGTTGTGTAGATTTTTTTAAATTCCAGGGGCATTGAATTCCATGAAATTTTGTAAAATTCTACCTAATTCCATGGAATTCTCTCAGTAGCAGAATTCCAAACTTTTGAAAGTGAAATGCTTTTTGCAGACTAGCAATCTGCAATTTACATAAATAGCAGATTCTTTTTCTGCAGTCTGTGGAATATTATTACACAATTTACATAATATACAGAAAGTTATTGTGCCTTTTACATGGAAATGCTTTTTGGAATTTTGCAAAATTCAAAAAGAAATTCCCAAAATAATTTTTAAAAGCAGAATTGGCATTCCAAATGAATTCTTCAGGTGGAATTCTGCATTCTGCACAGCTCTAATGTTGATCAAGTCTATACTGGTTACACAGTACATTTTCTAAAAAACATTCAGGATCATGCCTGTGCAATTACATCAAGCAGTTTGTAAAATGCTCATAGTGCCCATTTCGCAATTGTCTATGGTTCCAGTCCTTGGAGACTTCATTTTATGGGCATTGAGTTTGTCCATTCACTGCGTAGAAGTGGTGATCATACCTGCCACCTACTACAAAAAAAGGCCAGAGACTGTGCTATGTCGAGGTCTGAAAACCAACTGGAATGGCTCATAGATATCATAGCACATCAGATGAGCCTCTAATTATGATTCCATCACTTTCTTTAGAACCTTGTCTAGAAAGGGAAAGTTTGAGACATGCCTCTATTTAGCCCAGATCTGTAGGTCCAATGATGGTTTCTTAAAGGTGAATTATAATCTTCAGGATTTCTTAATGTCTGAAAGTCCACTAAAAGCTAATCTGAGCGAGCTATTGTGTTATCCTGTAAGTTTTAGCAGTCCAAGGTTATTCATATGTAAGTCAGCCAGTAATTAAAGGTTGGGGCAGCCACGTGTTTTATGCTTCTGATAGGCAGTGATGTCACTGCAGTCTTGGCCTGCTTTGATTGCAGATAATACAGTAGGGTAAATAAGAAGTTTTCTGTTTAATTGTGTTTTAAAGTGTTGTTACAACACTTTCTACATTTATAATAATTGCTTTTTATATGCGTTGAAACTATTGAGTTATCATCTTTACATGTCAAACTGTTAGTAAAAATCCTATAATGTATGGTGAGCCCTTATTACCACTAAAAAATGGCAAGATTATTTCTTGATAATCCCATCGCTGTGACATCGGGGTTATAGACCCCTCCTGATTGCGTCATAGCGATGGGATTACAAACGAAGCCAATCTGCACATGCATGCACCTTTTTTCCTCATGCACCGAGGACCTTAGGGAAACTAGTGCAGCGGCAAAAGCATGACCCTGGAGGGCCACAGTGGTGACTAAAATGGCAAGAGTAAGGAGCTTTCTTCATTTTTCCTTACAGTTTATGGAAACCATACACTATGAAATATAATGTATGGTCCCTCAATCAGTAATCAGTTTGTGTAACATCTCAAGATTGCCATAGCAATGTAAACCTCTTGAGCTTTGTTCTCAAGGTTTACTGAGGTCACCCTGACAGCCTCTCACCAGTTAACAAACTGGTTACTGATAGAGGACCATACAGTATCCTCCCTATAGAATTCTGATATTATTATGTTAGAAAATCCCATTCAGTGCAAAGTATTTCAGTAAGAAACTGTTGTACTTTTAACTGTATCAAAAGAAGTAAAATACTCTTTTAATAACACATTTCAAGTTACAGTATGCATGTTTTAACAGTGTTGTCCAGCTATGTGTTTCTGTAATTAATAAACAAGTAATTTTGTCCTATTTTTTCTTTCTAAATCAAATTTGCACAGAAATAAAATATTTTCAGAATCATATCAAATGCTCAGACTGTTTTTGCTGTCTTTGTGCAGGACAGTCACATTGAGATACAGCTTGTTCGAAGGTATGTTTTGGGAGCTCAGGGAGATTAAGTGACTTGATCTTGGCCACACAATATGCAAGTAGAGCATGCTGGAATCAAAACCTGTTCTGCTGGATGAACCAGGCTTGTTCACAGTGCTTTGCTTTAACCTCTAGGCTAGACTGCCAGTTGGTCATCAAAAACTACACATTTCAGGGCTGGTCCCGTGGTGCCAGGTCAGTAGCTACAAGGCCACATTTGCATCTTGCAGACCTACGTTCACACCTGAAACCCATGACTGTAGGAGAACAAGCTATAAGAAAGGGGATGAAAAAAAAAAATTAGAAGGCACTGCTGTGGGAGCCCCAGAAAGTTGTACTGACTTAAACACAGCCAAGATCTATAAATCCTGATATGGTGCCCCATACCTATTGGCACCATAGTGCCAGCTTTGAAATGTGTAGTTTTTGATGATCAGCTGGCAGTATGGCCTGTAGGTTAGAGCAGTGAGCTGTGAACATGGGTGGTTCATCCAGCAGAACTGGTTTTGATACCAACATGCTCTGCTTGCATATTGTGTGACCCTGAACAAATCACTTAACCTCCCTGTGCTCCCAAAAAAAACCTGGAAACAAGTTTCAGCTCAATGTTCCTTTCCTGGACAGAGATTGTAAAACAAAATTCTGCAAACATTTGTTATGATTCTGCAAATATTATTTTCTTCCTATCTATATTTGACTTGAAAAGAAAAAGACAGGTCACAATTATTTGTTTATTAATTGCAAAAACACATAGATGGATGGCATTGTTAAAACATACATAACTTGAAATGTGTTATTAAAAAAGTATCTTATTTCTTCTGATAAAGTTAAAAGTTGGACGGATTCTTAATTAAATATTCTGGACTCACTAATTATTGTATTTTCTAGCATAACAATACCAGAATTCTATTGGATTATTTTTACTAGCAGTTTGAAACGTAAAGGTGATACTGCTCACTAGTCTCATTTAACATGCAAAACAATTACTGTATAAATGTAGAAAATGTTGTAATAACACTTTAAAACACACTTAATAAAATAGTCAACTTCCTATTTAAACTACTGGATTATCTGCAGTCAAAGCAGGGCCAAGTCTGTGGTGACATCATTGCCTGTCAGAAGCCTAAAACATGTGGCTGCCCCCAGCCCTTAATTACAGGCTGATTCACATATGAATAACTCTGGACTGCTAAGATTTACAGGTACGCACAATAGCTCAATCAAATTCACTTTATATGGGCTTTCAGACATTAAGAATTCATGGGGGCTGTGGGATTCAGATCTGGGTTTGAATCCCACAGCCCCCACTTGTATACTGTGTGACCCTGAGCAAGTCACTTAACTTCCTTGTGCTCCTAGGTAGCACCTGTAAATAAGGTTTCAGCTTAGTGTGTCTTTCCTGGTGAAAAAAAAAAAAAGAAATCCTGAATATGAGAGTTCTCCTTTAAAGGGGCACTGTCAGTGTTTGACTGTCATTTCTAGCTAAAATCAAACAGTGTGCCTCTTGATGCAAACCACTAAACATATGCTGCAGAATACTCCTATGTACAATAAAGGTAATGTTTTTTAACAGTTTGGCACTTTTTAAAACAAATACCTTGTCACTCATCCCGATCGCAATGCCTCGCGATTCCGGAGCTTTATCAGGTCAGGACCCGTCGGGGACATACATCTGCCACGAGCGTGGTCCTGAAGTACATTTATGTCATACACTGCATATGGTGTTACATTGTGCCTGTACCCCACATGATTAAAAAATGTTCCATTTATCAGTGCCAGCAAAACGAGCACTGGGAGTACTTTAACTCATATTTTTATGTCATGGCCAAAATCCCACACATGCGCACTGATGGCATGCTCTTGCACATGCGCAGAAATTTTTAGTCATGCCGTTGGTGCACATGCGCGGGATTTCGGCCACGACTTAAAAAGAAGAATTAAAGTACTTCCAGTGCTCGGTTTGCTGGTGCAGATAAATGGGGCATTTTAGAATCTTGTGGGGTGTAGGCACAGTATAACGCCATATGCTGTATATGAAAAAATGCACTTCAGGATCGCGCTCATGGCAGGCGCATGGTCCCGATCTGGATGTACTTCTGGAATCGCGGGGGCATTATGACCGGGACAGGTGAAAAGGTATTTGTTTTAAAAAGTGCCAAACTGTTCAAAAAACATTACCTTTATTATACATAGGAGTATTCTGCAGCATACGTTTAGTGGTTTGCATCAAGAGGCACACTGTTTGATTTTTGTCAGAAATGATGGTCAAATGCTGAGAGTGCCCCTTTGAGAAGGGGTCAATGCTACATTCTTCAAAGCAGCAGGGATGTATACTTCCCTCAATTAATCACAGATAATCTCTGCTACCATTGGAACCAATGAGTTTCAGCAATTCACCAACCTGGGGCCAGAATACAGCATGTAGGTCCCACTAGAAGATTACTGTTCTGATCGCAGATACTCTGTCAAGGAAGATAGACCCAAATCCCTCATACTGTACATGCTTCCTGAAACTACCCCCTTTACAATAGATATGCTGGATGCTCTGTTCACAGTGTAGAAGAGCTTGAATGATCTGTTCTACCCTGCTGTAATCATCAAAAAAACATAGAAACACAGAAACATAGAATTTGTTGACAAAAAAGTATTGTTTGGCTCACCCAGTCTCCCTAGATGTTCCCTGCCTAATCTGTCTCTGCAGACCCTTACTGGTCACCGGTGACCCTTTCTCCTCCCTTCCATTTTTTTAATATACCCCTGTGTCTATTACTTGCATGTTTGAAGACTCTCACTGTTTTTGCCTCCACCACTTTTGCTGGCTGGCTATTCCAGGAATATGCCTTCCTTTCAGTGAAGAAACATTTCCTCACAATTCTCTTAAACTTGAGGGGTGGAGCCTGGCATCTAAGATGGTGGCTAGGTAATTTTGTGTGGGAAGACAGCGGCTACATCCTTGATGACCATCTGAATAAACCTTAAGCATTTGGAAAGCTTTAATAATGGAAAAAGTCAACCAGAGTCAACCAGAACATAAGGGCAGTGCAGTGACCCAAACGGGACAAGAAAATGGAATTGAACTCACTGAGATACATTGTGTGGTATCTTTCTTGGCAAGATTGCATTGTTCCCTCCAAATGGGCCCTGTAAGCATCAGGTATCTGGTGAACTAACCAGCTCCCAAGGAAGCACTTTGAACCAGTGGCACAGGGGAGAAAAACACAGTGGAGTATGGTTAAAAATGGTGCCCACTTCCAACCATCCAACGAGCTGGAGAAAATAACTGCCATGCTCAGCAAAGTTTGTAGGACGCTTCAGAATTAAAATTAACCACCACTAAAACTAACTTAGATCTGCAAGGCTTGGCAGCGAGAGTAGCTGGCACAGAAGCCACTGTACAACAAGCTGCACAGATTTATTAACATGAGGGTCAGCTAAGAGAAAATCATGGGCAAATCCAATACCTGATGACTAAGGTAAACGATATGGAGATTTGAAACCGTAGGAAAAATCTCAGCATCATCGGTATTCTGGAAGGAATGGAGGGGAGAGATGAGGTGACATCTCTCTTTTTTTTTAAATTTAATATGCTTTATTTATTTTCCAAGACAATAAGAGCAACATAAAAAAACATTACATAACATAACATACACACAGTACACAATACATAAACCAGACCCCCCTTCTCCCTCAATCCCTCTATCCCTCCCCCCAAGAGATACCAGGTATGCTGTAGAAAATCACAGAGATGACTACCATGTAAATAAGAATAACAATAACCACTTGGGTCTAAGGTCCATAGTTTGGGGTTTATATAGATAACGCAAGTAATGATATTAGTTACTAAGAAGAGGTATGCACCAATAAAAGGGTCTCTACTCCATTTTTTTGTTATATACTTGCAAACAATTCCTGCTGCTAGCTATAGTTTTTTGATTCTTAAGCTGTTTAAGACCCTGTTCAGCCACTCAGTATAGGAGATTACCTCTTGATCAAGTCAGTGACACAAGACCAACCGCTTTACCGATAGGTATATTACAGAGATATGAAATATCCTTTCTTTTACTGGGATTGCAGAAACATTTCCCACCACACAAATTTCAGGGGTAAAATACTCATGTAGGCCAAGTGGGGGATCTAATTTTAGTTTAATTGTTTCCTACAACGAGGCAACCTTGGGACATTCCCACAAGATGTGCAATAGGGAACATTCTGATTGTGTGCATCTAGAGCAAATCGTGGACTGGAGTTTACCCATCTTGTGCAGATAAATTGGGGTGAAATTTATATTATGCAATATGTAAAATTGCATGAGATGTAATTTATCATTAGTGAGGTGCTGATGCACATCCAAACATGTGCAGTCAGAGTTGCTTGGCAATGTAGGTAAAGCAGTTTCCCAAAAGTGGGAACATCCTGTAGCAGTGGGAAATAACTGGGGAAATAAAAGGGACACTGAGTGTGACACAGAGTGAGGTTGCCAAGAATGGGACTGGGCAAGGGAGATAAAGCTGTTGTAGCTGATATTCCACTCTTCCATTCCAAACCATTTGATCAACATGTGCCGGATTTGATAGATCCTAAAAATCCGTCTGAAGAGAATGTGGAGGTGGGTTACAAGGTCCTGAGTATTAAGCAGCTGCCCATCTCTCAAGAGGTCAGAGACCTGTCTACCAATTCCGTAAAACTTCGGTGTGAGAGAATCACTCCATCCAACCTAAGGTTTGGATTATTACAAAGTGGCTGACAGCTGTGTTGTATATGCTTATATTGCATAGATCTACATAGTTGAGCATGCACCTTAACTAAGGTATGTATCACTGTCCCTTTGAGCTGCATTGGTAAGGTATTGGGGGAGACAAAGAGGAGACAAGCCCCAGAAATTCCAGCTGTTGTTATTAGGGATCTCTCAATCTGTAGCCATATAGGCAAATATGTGGACAATCCCATTTGAGCAGAAGGTAAAGACCATTTGGCATATTTTGACAGATGACTAGCCAAATAGTATGAATAAAAGTCGGGCAGTTTAAGCCCACTCAGGTATTTCGGAGCCCCCCAGTTGTGCGTATGCTCTGCAGGGAGGCTTACCTTTCCAGGCAAAAAGGGATATAACAGAGTGGAGATTTTTAAACCAGGTGAGTGGGAAGAACAGATTAAGCATGTTGAGAGGGTAAAAATTGCGTGGGAAGTACGTTCATTTTAATAACACTAATTCAGGCTTGCAAAGATAAGGGGAGCAAGGTCCATCTGCCCAGGTCTTGCTTAATGGTTTCTACTATTCTGTCAAGGTTTAGTGTCCTATTTAGGGATTGCCTCTGGGAAAGAGTGACACCTAGATATGTGATCTTAGACACCCAGAGTAGGCCCAATGTTTCATAATCTAAGGAAAAGACAAGGTGAGTAAGAGGCATAATAATGGTCTTGTCCAGATTCAGTTTATAATTGGAAAAGGATCCAAATTGAGAGGTGATGAGCACGGCTTCTGGTATGGAGGTGACAGGGTGCAACAGGTGTAGTAGAATATCAACTGCATATGCTGAGACTTTAAGATCAAAGGGACCAATAGGGATACCTTGGATAAGCGGGCAGACTGGGTGGGCCATAGGCCCTTATCGGCTGACACTGTCTATGTATCTATAATCAACAGTCTAATTAATGATTCTAGATAAATGTTGAACAGGAAAGGAGAAAGGGGACATCCCTGACATGTCCCAGAGTAAAGGGAAAAGCCCTTCGATAGTACTCCATTGCAGTATACCTTGACATTTGGCTTAGTATACAACATTTGTATCCAGTGGATAAATCCCTTGGGAAAACCAAACTTTTCCAACACCAAAAAGAGGAAGTTCCATTGCACCCTGTCGAATGCCTTCTCCGCATCTATAGAGACCAATGCCATGGGGTGCTCAGCCACTCTGGACATGGAGAAGACATGCTCCAGTTTCCACAAGTGGTCTGTGGAGGACCTCCCTCTCATGAAACCAACCTATTCAGGCCCAATCAACTCGTCCCACACTTGCATGATCCACATGGAGAGAATCTTTGCAAAAATGTTCATGTCACAATTCATGAGAGAGATAGGGTGGTAATTAGTGACCGTGGCTGCGAGTTTGTTGGGCTTAGGCAAGACTATAATGAGCGCTTCTAACAGGGAAGGATCTGAAAGACCCTTGTAGTATAGATAGTAAAAGAGCTGGGCCATAATACGGACTAGCTCCGTTGCTAAGGATTGATAAAAATTAGAGGGGAAGTCCCAGGGATTTGTCTGAGGGTAGGTATTGAAGGGCTGCAAGAATCTCTTGGTCCAATATAGGATGAATCAAGTAAGCTTGCTGCTCAGGGGATAACACTGGGAGTGGAATGGAGTTCAAATAAGCTTGGATTTTTGCTTTGGAGGGGGGATTTGCGAGAGGACTATATAGTTGGCAATACAATCTGTCAAATTCCTGGACTATCTCTACCAAAGATGTTTTAAGGGTATCCTTCACCTGAGAAGAGATAGCATTGACCAGGCAGCGAGCAAGTGCCCTGCTTTGTCTTTCTGGTCCAAATATACTTAATTTATTTTAAGAAGGGTGTATTCAGTCCTCTCTCTAAGTAATTCTGCATACTGGTGTCTCAATTTGGTTAGGGCTTCTTTTTTTTTTTCCAACTTTATTTCCCTCCGGGCAAGGCTCATGGAACCTTTCTCGGGCATCCTGCCCATATCCTGCCCACCTGAGTTCCCCTCTGACTGTGCCTCCTCTCTCCCCCCTCCCTGCAGCCTGCACCCCCTGTTTAACCCATCCGGTGGGTCACCCTCTCCTCTTTGGGCGCCCTTGTAAGTCAGTCTCTTGCTGCAGGTTAGGGCCCCGAAAAGGAAATGAAATGCCAGTTGAGGTGAACACGGCAGAGGGCACTGGGGGACAGGTGCCATCGCCTATTCCATGGAGCCAGTGTTTTCCTTGTTCTGGTGGCCTCCCCCCACCTCCCTTGCATGGGCACGCCTGATGCAATGGTGCATGGCAACCCTGCCTGTGTCAGCCACACTGTACGGTGTGCAGCCCATGCACTTCAATGCTCCCGATCTCTACTGGGAGCAGCTGGTGAACCAGGCTATCCCCCACCCTTCCCCCTGGGAGGAGAGCTGCCCCACAGGTGCTCAATCCTCAACCCGCCCCTGCTGACCCCCAGCACCTGAGCTCACTCCCGACTTCGGGTCACCAGCATGGTGCGAGGTGTGGCATCCAACGCCTCAACCCTCAGCACCACCGGGCTGGCGGGCGTTACGGCTTCTTGCTCTGATTCGGAGGATTCCAATGTTGGGCTATGTTTCAGGACAGTAATCTGGTCTAGTAAGGTGTACAGGGAAGCTTCCCATTTCTTCTTTTTCATAGATGCAATGCAGATAAACTCTCCTCACAGCACACATTTGAGTGAGCATCAGATTTTACCTATGTCCAGAATGGACTCCAGGTTGTGTTCCCAGAAGTGACCAATAAGGGACTGTATCCCTGATGGAACCTGAAAGTCTTTTAATAGATGGGTAATTAATTTCCAGATTTTGTCCCTTTTAATATTTGGGGAAGGGTTATGCGCCAACCATATTGGGGAGTGATCCGAGAGCACTCTTGGGGCTATCCTCCCATCAGTCACACCAGGAAGGGCACCTGCACTAACTAGGAAGTAGTCAATTCAAGAGGACAAATTGTGCACCGAGGAGTAGAATGTGGACCTACGTTCTGTAGGGTGGAGTACCCACCATGTGTCACAAAGACAGCCCATACTTAAGAGTTTGTGCAAAGCTTGTTGAGTGGGAGAGGGCCTACTGGGATGATGATGAGACCTATCCAGGTCTGACATAAGAGTAACGTTCCAGTCACTTGCCAAGATAAGGTGGAGGTGCACATATGGGGATATTAGGTTAGCCAAACTGGAAAAGAAATCTGGTGTTGGTATATTAGGGCCATAAATGCATCCCATGAGCATCTCCGTATGTTCCTAGATACCATGTAAAAATAGGTATCTACCTTTCGGGACCTGAATAGACATGAGCAATTGGAAGTTAGTGCCCCTAAAAATAAGAGCAGCTACCCCTCTTTGATTGGTGGAATCCCCTGCAGCAAAAACTTGTCCCACCATTTGGTGTCGGAAAAGCATGTTCTCCGAGGCCAGCAGGTGGGTTTCCTGAAGGAAGGCAATTTGGCAATGCAGCAGTTGCAGGTGTTTTAAGATCTGGTACTTTTTGCCCCTAGAGTGAGCACCTTTAATGTTCCATGACACATACAGTATCTCATACCCCATATGTACCAGGGGAGGTAGTCAGGAGGTTCCCCATTGTGAAATCTGTGCTTGTGGATAACAGATCCAGTATCTCTTTACCCCCCCAACACATATACATGTCTCCCCAACAAGTCTCCTCCTTCCCTCCCTCCCCGGACCATTTAATACTCTAAAGAATGCCCAAGAAAAAGATCCTCTTTCTACCCCCAGTCCTCATGATTGATCCACTTCACTGAATTGGGCCATGAAGTAGATCATACCCCTCCAAACAGTTACAGCTTCATCCCTTCCCCAGACAAACCTACAATATTGTGTACATAATGGGTCCGCACCATATAAACAATAAAACATTATAACAGTTGGTGCAAAAACTGAAATGTATATCAGCCCCATCCTTAGAACTAAAAAGTTAGTAGGTTCAACAACAAGGGTTACTGGGACTCCAGTTAAAACTGACCAGGGCCTCATTCATCTGTTCGTCAACCGATATTTAAAATGAACCCCTGATCTTGTGTGTGCTACTAAGTTTATTAAAGGGAAAGTCCCTTGGTCAGATCAATGATCACAACAAATATTTATCCCTCTGGCGGCAAATCTGTGACCAATAGCCATGAAATTGGGATTAGAAAAGTAATAAGCCGAAAACAGAAGCTGAATACTTAACGTCAGTAAGGTTCCACTGGTAAGTCTTCTTTAAAGCAAAAAGACAAGGTGCAGTCCCAATTTCAGACCTAGTGCACATCCATGCAACTCAGACATTTATCAGATCCCAAATTATAACTGCTAAAATGAAGATCATAGTTAAATTCTGTGTCCAACAGGATAGGCCACCTACATCCTCAACTAGTCCATTCACTTGAAGAGGTCAGGATAGAAGGATAGAAGGCCTGTGGTAGCTTGCTCCACCAATTCAAAATGATGCCACACATCTCGATGTTGCATTTGAAATGTAACTGGGTATTTCATCCCAAATCGAATCCTGGCTACAATAAGCTTGGTGACTGTCGGGTGCAGGTAGGTTCTCTTTTGCCTCACACATTTGGGTAAATCCTGGGCAATACAAATCCTCCGGCCCTCCCACTGCAGCTCACTTGTTTCTTGAATTTTTCCCAGGATATGTTTGTTGAGAAAGTTTAACAGCTGGAAAATTAGAGGCCGTGGAGGAGCCCCAGGAGGGGGTGTGGGGTGCAGAGATCAGTGAGTGCATTCCACCACATAATTGGGGCCATTGGGAGAAGGGCCCACAATCTGGCCACATAGCTTTTGCACCAATATTATAGGAGAGGATCCTTCCTCTGCCTCTGGGAGACCTAGGATCACCAAGTTGTTTCTCCTCGACCTTCCTTCTAAATCTTCCATTTTGTGCTCCATGGATTTAAGCCTCTGCCATATTTCGGCCAGCTCTTGATCTGTTCTTGTCCTCCAGTCATCTAGGGAGGAAATATGCAACTTATTGTCGCTGGTGCACTGAGTTAGGGTCACCAAAGAGGAGGTAATGGTGTGAACAGAGGTCGGCAGGGCTACTAGTATGGTTTTCAGAGGGGAAATCCCCTCCAGAAACTTCTCTTCAGTAAGCGTGACCTGAGGACTCGTGCTGGCTGCCGCCCCAGCCGGTGTTGCTTTGGCGAGCTTCGCAGTCTTGTCCCAAGTCAGTGTAGGTGGCAGAGTGTGGCGAGGTAACCTATCTCTCATGTCTGCCTCCATGCTGATTAATTTTTTCCACAGTGATGTTCTAGGTGGTTTCAGCAATACTGGATGTGCCAGGATTGTCACTTAGGTGATCAAAATTATGAAGAATTAAGGTTTATTCGGAGAGTGGAGTGAGATCCAGAAGAAAAGCGTCTGCTCAGGCAGCCATCACGTGCCTTGACCGTGGAGACATTTCTAAGGCATGCTCTGCCCGAAATGCTTCAACTGAACAACAAGCCACTCCCCAAGCTGGAGAGAGCTCACAAGATCTTAGCTCCCAAGCCCCAACCAGGGGGAGCAGCCTCATCCAATACTCTGTAAATTCCTGAGATATCCCAAGAGTTGTATCTGAGGGCTGCAAGGGACAGGGAGGAAATAAAATGGCAAGGGTATTTAGTACAACTATCCCAAGATTACTCATCTGACCTGTCTAGGAAACACCGTGCCTATGCTGGGGTAAAACAACAACTCTATCAAACATCCCTGAGGTACCCAGTGATGTTGAGGGTACACTACAAGGGATAATTCCTGCTGTTTAACAACCCCTGGGAGGTGCAGAACTTTTTTACAGAGTACACAGGAGGCAGCGAGAGTGTCATGGCAGTCCCAACGATCACTATGAGGTGCTGCAGGGAAAGCAATGGAGTATATAGAGGAAAGTGAGCAGGCAGCACCAAGAAACAGAATGCCAATTAGAGAAAAAGGAGAGCCTTAGCAGAAAGTGCAGAGGGGGAGGCTGAGAAAAGAGAATAAAACTCCCAATGTAAAAACCCCAGCTACCAAGAAATTCTCCCCCCCCCCTTTCAGGAACTGGTCTGGGAGCAAACAATGGCTTCAAAACCTTTTGGATGCAAGTAATAGTTCTCCAGTTGATACGCCTGTCAAGACTGTCAATCGCTTTGCACCCCTGGGGGAACTACCACCAATGGCACTGGATCTCTCAAGAAAGCCAGAAAATGCCCAGGAGGAGTCTGCCCCACTTACAGAGACTTTGCAGGACTGGGAGCAGTTGTGCCAAGAGTGGGCAGACTGCCTGGGAGAATGTGCAACGCGGCTTGCAAGAGATAAGGCTGACTGAATAGTGAAGCCATGGCTCAAGGTGTGCAAGTTTGGTCCGACTGGCCACACATAATGTTTGGGACTTTTGGACATTAAGGTAATTCCCTTCAAATGTGGCTCTTCTCAAAGGTAAATAGTGTAATTGCAGATGACTTACCGGAGCTGTCCAGAGGCTTAACTAAATCCAGAAGTCCTCATTCTGTTGAAGCAAGATCCTTTTGGAGCCATAGCAAGGGGTAATTCCCAGGTTTTTAAATACTCTACTCCTCCTTCAGTTGAATGGCTGCTTACTTGTGTGCACAGGGCTTAAATCACCAAAAAGTAACTATAACTTTACGGTCCCCAGGCCTAGCCAATAAAGTAGTTGCTGCCTGGTACAAATATGCAGCTACTGAGCATCAAGAATATAGCGCCGGTACCAAAGCAGCTGCAGAGGCTTTAGTTTTTTTAAGGTCAGATGATCAATGGCCAATGGCAGGCATGGGCAGACTAGTGGGAAGAGCACAGATGGGACTGCTGGGCAATGGGGATCGTCATCATCAAGAAGGGGGGAAACACCAGTTATAAATCACTTACGGCTGGCATGGAGAGCAACCAGTGTGGTTATTTAAAGATAAAGCTGTCGATCTTGGGACCACAAATGACTGCATCCACTCAAACAGCATGGCGAACCCAGATGTGGTGATAGCCACGCCCACTAGCATAATTAGTGTAGGGTGGGGGCCTAAAAGGGGGAGAGGGAGGAGGGGAATTGTACAAGGAGCCAACAGGAGGGACCATCCATTGATTGGAGGGAGGCACTGGACACTACTCAAGAAATAGGGGAGTTTAAAGGAATCTTGTCATCCAGAGTAGGACACGCCCACTGCAATACCTGGCTGATGCCTGTGATGTGTCCCCACTGCACAAAAGGGCAGCAAGAACGGGGAAGCATTAAGGAAATCATAAGGGCAGGTGGTTAGGTATATAATGGGAGGGCAGGGGTACTTCTCTGGAAAAACTTCCTCCAAGGTCCTCATAGCAAACATTTATGGCCTAAGGAGCTCAGCTCGGGTACTGGGTCACTGGCACCCCAAGATGCGATTATAGGATAGGGCCCCATGACTGAATCATTGGTGTTAATTAGTATTAGCTACTGTTACCTAATATGGATAGGCTATACCATTTTTTTGCAACTGCTCTTATTGTTTCTACCCCAGAGGGTCTTCTTGAATCCTTGGCTCATGACAGTTGCATCAGCTGGGTTGACATAGGAAGACTCCACAACTGGGAACGGACTCGGGTCACTGGAGAGCCGGCCGGGGTGGAGTAGGTTAGAGCATCCCACGACTGCTCACCTACTCCAGGGGGGAGGGTGGGTAACCAGGAACGCCTGCATGGTACTTCTGGCGGAGACCAGGGGTCCAGCCGCAGCGAGCCTTGATGTTGGGAGGCGCGGGAACGCCGCTGTGCCTTGACGCTCGGGCACCACCACGCCTCCAGAAAAGTGGAAATACCAGCCTCCTGGTTCGCCGGATGATGGCTGCCCGCCTCGCTGGTCCGAGGGTCCTGTGCCTCCAATCCCACCTCAGCAGCACCCAGGGTCTGACGCCATACGCTGAGGCCCACCTCCCACCCTGCGTGTCTTTCCCTGAGGAGGGGACCCACCCGCAAAGGATATGCCGGGCCACCCCTGGCCGGCTGCGATGTGAGGTGAGGGGAGGGGGGACAGGACGAGGAGGCCACGAGAGGCAATGTGCAGCCAGAAGGAGTGGCAAACCCGGAGGCACGACTGGAGGGAAAGAAAAAAAAAAAAAAAAGCTATACCAGTTCTGTTCGGAGTCAACATTTTGCTTATGCTTATAGGGGACCCAGGTTTCTAATGGATGTTACTAAAAAGAGTCGTATGGTTTAAGGGAGATCTCTGCTGTACATACACTTATCAGATAACACACAAAACAATCACAGAGATAAAGAGGATGAGTTACTTTAATGAAGGTGTCCATAGGGTAAGACGAGGTGTCAATAAGAGTGTGGGGGAGGGGCAGGGAAAGGAGGTGGAAAGCTATGCTAAATTTTACTGCAGGAATGCTGAGAGCCAAAAAACCTGACAGAGAAGGGTACAGTGGAGGTGTAGGAATGAATGATGGATAAGCTAGAAATTGTAAAAGTCACCTCCTTGAATGTGAGGGTCTTGAATTCACTTAAAAAAAATAAAAAAATCCTATCAAGACTAAAACAAACGAAAAAGCAAGTAGCATTCCTGCAGGAAACTAAATTGGTGAAGAGAGAAGCTCAGAAATTAACAAGGGAATGGGTGGGATACCACAGCATGGCAGGGAAGGCAAAGAGAGGAGTATCAATACTAGGGCACAATCAATTGAAGTTGAAGATCTTGGGTCAGAAATCAGACACCGAGGGTAGATGGGTGCTGGCCAAAGTGGGGACACCTGGAGGAACAATCCTTTAGCTGACATATGTTCCAAATGAGGACTTCCCTGAATTCTGCCATCAGGTATCTCAAGCCATCATGGAGATGGAGGATGAGGACATGGAGATCATCCTTTGGGGGGGGGGGGTGAAACTGTAACTTGGCCATGGACTTTGTCCTAGACTGCTTCAATTCAAGGCCTGAGCCTCATTTAAAGTCAATACAGGCCCTTAAGGAGCTATTAACCCTGCACAGATTGCAGGATGTTTGGCCCTTAACCCACCCAGCGGAGAGGGACTATATGTATTTCTCAAATGCAGGAAAGGTGGCAGGCAGATTAGACTACTGGTTTATCTCTCCACAGCTCACCCCATAGGTGTTAGGTGCCACAATTGCCCCACTATACATCTCAGATCATGCCCCCATAACTATTTCTCTGGCACTAGGGCCGGCTACCCCCAGGTCACTGCAGTGGAAGCTGGACCCACTCCTGCTACAGGAGGAGTCATTTAGGGACTGGCTAGACACCAAAGCCCAAAATTATTTCCTGGACAACCCTCCAGGCTCAGCCTCACTGGCAGCCATATGGGAGGCTTTCAAAGCAACAATGGGCAGCACAATAATCAGCTTTGCATCACACAGAAGAAAGCAAAGGGAGAAAGAGGCAGCTGCCTTACAGGAGTTATTAGGGGAGAAAGAGAAGCTGTACAAGAGGGATCCAAGTAAACTGAGCGGCCAAGAATTGGTACAGTATATGTAGTAGTAGTAATTATTTTTTATTCATAAAATGTATATGAAAAGGATAGGTGGTATAAGCTCTGTTGAGCCAAGGCTCATTTCCAAGGAGGTCCTATTTTTACATACATAATATTGCACATGTAAGTTACAATAAGTACAATACATACAAAATCAACATATCACAAATTTAGAACTTACTGCAAATACATCATATGTACAGCCTACAGGATAAGATCAAATGTGCAAATTCTGCTGATTTAAGATATAAAATATGTCTTTTTAGACACTGTGCTATTCCCTACAGCAATGCAGTGGCATTACTGATTTCGCATAATACCATCTTTTTATTGGTACCATATCTACAGTGCAATTTGCATTCCGTAGAGAAATAGGCACAGAGTTCCACAACACTGGTCCCCTATACCAAACCGCTGACCTACCTATATTTAGACCATACTTTGGAATTATGTATTTCAGACCATAAGCAGACTACAAACTTTCTCTTATTTTCCTAACCTTAAAATATTCCTGAATATAAGGAGGCACTTTTCCTTTCTGCACTTTAAACATGAATGTTAGGAGGTGCCACTCTATCCTGTCCTTTAATCTCATCCAATTAAATGATTTATACAATTCACAATGGTGAGTTTTCCGGGGGGCATTGAGGATGAAATGAGCCAGCCTGTTATACATTGTATCCAGTTTGGCTAGTTCCACCCCGAGGCCCCCACATAAAGCATATCTCTGTAGGCCAATACTGGGAGCACCATAGTGTCTACTACCCTCCACCTTGTATCATTGGACATAAAATATTTTAGTTTATACAACATGCCCAATTTTTTATCAATATTCAATAATAAACCCTCCAAATGTAATTTCCAGTTCAAATTTTCATCTACAAATAACTCCAAGATACTTGCATTTAATAACTAGTTGTATCTGAACTCCTTCTAGGAGTAAATATTTAACTCATCTTTCTTATTCCCATTACAAGTGAACAACATTGATTGTTTTTTTTTGTTTTTTTTTTGTATTCAAGCATAATTTACATATCTAAAGAAGGCCTGCAAATGATAAAAAGCTTCCTGTAATTTATTTTGTATATCAAGTGTTTTCCCCCTTTACATAAATCACAGTATCATCTGCATAAATGTGGTATTTTATTGAAGGGTCCAGAAATTGTAAATTATTTATATATATATGGTGAAAAGCAGCAGACTTAAATTAGATCCTTGTGGTACCTCTGTTTTAATATGTAGTGGTATAGACCTATACTTGTCCAATTCTACCACTTGTTCTCTATCCAGCAAATACATTTTAAACCATTCATACTCTATAACCCTCACCCCTATTTTATGGCATCTGGGCAGGAGAACGCTGTGGTGCAAAGTATCAAAAGCGTTAGATAAATCTATAAATATAGCACCCACGGACATTCTCCTGTCCAGACTCCACTGTACATCCACCAGTACCTTCACCAGAGCTGCATTTGTACTATGTGCAGATCTACATCCTGACTGATAAGCATTCATTTGTTTATTTGATTCCAGGAAAAACTTAAATTGTGACACAACAATTTTCTCCAAAATCTTTGATACCACTGGCAAGAGAGAAATAGGATGGTAGTTGTTAATATCATGTTGCTGTCCTCCCTGGAAGATTAGTACCACCTTAGATATTTTCCAACCTTTAGGAAATTCACCGGTAGTCAAACAAAAATTAAACAGATATGTTATTGGGTATGCAATACAAGGGGCTGCATATTTCAGCAATTTTATCTGTATATTATCCAATCCTATGACTTTCTTAACATTCACTTTCAAAAGTTCCTTCCTAACTTCATGTACCCTAATACTTCTAAACTTAAATGTTTTAAACCCATTCAAATGTTGAAAGACTTCTTCCTGAATTTTATCCCTATTGCCAAGGGAATTAGATTCCAAAACGTGTGTACTTACTTCTATAAACAATGTGTTGAATGCATTTGCCACAGTATGATTTAAAGACACCAGTTGCCCATCAATTTCAATCCTTCTTACCTGCTCCTTTTTAGTACTTCCCATCAAATTAGCCATTGTTTTCCAGAAAAGTCTAGGATTTTGATTTGTATTACTATCCAATTCTTCTGTGAAAAACATTTGCTTAATTTTCCTAATTTGTGTAATGTATTTATTTGTTGCCTGTCTATACTGAGTCCAGTCTCCAGCAGTACCTGACAATTTTGCTTTATGCCACTTTTCATCCCTTTCTTTGTTGTACTTGTGTAATGTAGCGTTATACCATTTTTTATTATTAGCTCTTACTCTTCTCTTGTTTATCAGAACATGAAGGTCGCATGCTTTTACAAACTCTTCCTGAAAATTACAACCAGGCTTCTGAGGCTGTAGGTATCAGCTATAATCTATACCAATCCACTTTCTCAATATCTAATATGAATTCAGCATAATCAAAATGTTTACAATTCCATCACTCAACCATCTGGACCCCTTTACAAGGTTTTACATGCTTTTGAAGTACAAAAGTAACCTAATGATCAGAAAATGCATCAGGCAATACTCCACTTTGAGAATATTCAGAAGGTTTATTTGTAAAAATTAAATCCAATAAAGTTGAATGTGATTGATTTTTACTATTTATCCTTGTAGGTTCTTCCAATAATTGAGTTAATTGTAGACTCTCCTAAAAATCAATTAAGCTATTTACTCATTGTATCTGCAGCCAATTTACATTGAAATTCCTGTGATCAAGAGTTTATGTGTAGTATTAAAGTGCATAATGTAGGCTGTAAAAAGTATTATTTTCTATTTTAGGGGGCTTATAAATTCCAGCAATCAATATAGGTTTAATAAAGGGAATCTTTACTTCAACATATGAACTAGTCTCCTTAAGAATACAATTGAACACCTCAGTCACTAGGAAAGCTGAACTACAAATTATCAGAACCCAGCATAAATATCGTACTTATGGAGAGAAGCTGGGCAAACTCTTGGCCTATAGACTAAAAAGGCAGCAGGCCGAAAAGCATATTGCACAGCTGCAGGACAGCAAAGGTAACTGCCAAATTACTCCTAAAGCAATTAATCAGGTCATGCTGGAGTTCTACTAGGCCCTGTATACCCCACAAGTAAATTGGGATGAAGAGACCTATAGTGGGCATTACACGACCCAAAATCTCAGAAGCCCAGAAATTGCTCCTATACACCCTGTTTAACACCCAGGACCTTTCCTTAGCCATCAAGAGCATGGTCCTGCACAAGGCCCTGGGGGGAGAGGAGATGGATTCCAGGCAGATTTTTACAAGGTGGTTCAGGACACTGTGTCCCTCCTATGTTAGATATGCTAACAGAGGCCTTAGGAAAGGAAGGCTACCAACAACCATGAGGGAGGCCATTATTACAGTCCTACCTAAGGAGGGCAAAGACACAATAATGCCAGGAGCTATAGACCCATATCCCTCATTAATGCAGACACCAAAGTACTGGTGAAGGCCTTGGCAACTTGCCTGGAATAAGTACTACCAACACTGGTCCATCCCTCACAGGTGGGCTTCATGAAGGGGAGAGCAAGTGCAGACCATCTCAGAGCATTGATTATGCTGATACAAAGTGCAGCCTCACTGGACACCCCACAGCAGCCATCTCAGTGGACTTTAAGAATGTGTTTGATTTTCTTGAGTAGGAATTTCTGCATGCCATCCTACAGCAGTGTGGTTTTGGGGAAGTATTTAGAAGATGGATTAAAACTCTTTATAACGGCCCTATGGCTAGGATTCTCACCAGCAACACTTTGTCGGGGCCATTTAATTTGTACAGAGGAAACAGGCAGGGGTGCCCACTCTCCCCCATGCTAGTTGTGTTGGCAACTGAGGCTCTGTCCATCACCTTGTGGGACCCTCACATTCGAGGAATAGAAATGGGGGAATGCACATATCATACCCTGCTGTACGCAGATGACTACCTTATGCTGATGAAAGACGTGCAAGCAAGTGCCTCATATATACTGAAGCTCCTGAATACCTTTGCTGACATTTTACAGCTACAGATAAACAAAAGCAAAACAGAGGTGCTCCCCTTAGTAAAAAAACTCTACACCACAAAGTATCCATAACACTGGCGTATCATGGGCCAAAGGGGAAATAAGATATTTAGGAGTAAAAATAACACCTCAGGTGCACACATTAATACACAAAAACTTTGCCCCACTGCTTTGCAAGTTGCAAGCTGAGGTACACAGATGGAAACATCTGCATCTCTCTATGCCTGGGAAAATAGCTGCTATCAAAATGATGATTGCCCCCAGGGTCTTTTATTTGTTATCCTACATTCCAATAGAAGTGCTGACTGGTTGGTTTAGGAAGCTCAACTCCATGATAGGATGCTCCCTCTGGGGGACTACGATCCCAAGATATAGCAGTGCCAACTTTGTGGGCTTGCTGGAATAGGGAGGATGGGGGCTACCACACTTTCAACAGTATGCTTACGCCTTCTCATTAGCCAGGACCTGCAAAATGTTCCAAGAGCATGATCTGAACAGCCCGGCTTGGTCTGACATGGAAACAAGTGCACTGCTAGGTAGTGACCTAACCACACTTGTAGGCCACAGTCTGCTGGCACAATTAAGAAGTGGCTTACAGTGAAGGCAGCGCACAATGCATGATATAAAGTGGGACAACTTATTAACTCTTGTCTGGGAGTAGGGAGGTTCACCAGCTTTTGGAACAACCCTGGATGGAGCATAGACAGACTTCCCTTCCTGTGGGAGGAATGGAGAGGTAAACAAATACACAGATTAAAGAATGTTCTGACAGCAGATGGGCCGACGATGGACTCATTCCTGTCCCTACAAGAGATATAAGTCGAACAAAAGGGCGTTCTGGAAATACCTCCAGCTGAGACATCTCTACCAAAGCTGGGCCAAAGGCCAGGGTAACTGCAATTGATGCAAGACCCTAGGGCCAGACATCGACAAAAAACTACCCATTAGGTAGTGGACAAAGAAAACCAAGGGCCTGACTTTGGTGATATACAGGCAGAGAGACAGCCACTGACCCATCCTCTATGGCCAAACTAAAGTAGCAAAAAATGCTGGCTGTGGGCATAATGGAGGAGGAATGGAACAGTTGCTTGATCATAGCACAAAAGGCATGTGGAGACCCACATAGCCTCCTGATTCAAACAAGATACATCTATGGTACCACTCCCCACTCCAACTTAAAGCTATGGGTCTATTGCAAATTGATGAATGTTGGAGGTGCAAGGTCAAGGGGGCTGATCTGCTGCATATTCTCTGACACTGCCATCTAATCAGGCCAATTTAGAACAAGGCTATAAACTGCTGCTCAGAGATACGTGGGTGTTTTATTTATTTATTTATGCATGTATGTCTTTGTTTACCGGGTAAGTGCACTGATTCAGAGGACCGTTTTCAGTCATGACCTGGGCCACAGGGTGGCAAGCAACAGAGAGAGAGAAACACAGCAACACATACAGGGAAACTTCAATCTATACTGTAAATTCACATCTTGGGCACAAGGTGGTGTGGAAAAAAAGAAATACAAATAACATAATAGTACAAGGCAATGGCCAGGCACACATAGTGTGAAAAGTGGGCCATACATAGCAATAGAAATAACATGAGATACTGGAGCCACATTACATGTTGCAGGAGAGCATATGTAGCATTATAAATTTTAAATATGACGTGAGACCAGTTTAATACAGTCATCAGTAAAGTTGTACGGGTTCATATAGTTAGAGTCTCACATCAGTTCAGGGATTTGCGGTAGCGAGGGAAGGAGGGTTATAGAACTACAGCGATGAGGGAAGGGATGAACAGAAGGGCAGAGGCGGAAAGGAGACGTGGGCATTAGGGTGCCTTAGGGTTACTTACTGGGTGCAGTGACAGTCAGCAGCTGCTAGGAGCCAGGTTTTCATGGCCTATTTGAAGGCAAGGTGTGAGGGGGATGCGCAGATTAACTGTGGCAGATTGTTCCATAGAGAGGGTGCAGAGACGGAGAAGGCTCTACTTCCCATTGCTGTGGAGATGCGGAGTGTCTCCAATGGGGTGACTGAGGATGCCCTAAGTGTCCTAGGAGCCACTCTGTCTGTCAAGAGGAGAGAGTAAGGGGATAAGTGTCGGTATCTTAGTGCATTGTCCACTAGACAGCCCATCACATAGTCAAAGCGACCTTGTACAGGGAGCCAACCCAGTGACTGGTAAAGAGTGCAGTGGTGGGTCCGGTGGGGAGCTTGAAGGATGAAACAACAGATAGAGTTATAGGTAGTGTTTAGTGTTGATTTCAAGGTGGGGGGATATGAGGGAGTAGACAGGGGAACAGTAGCCAAGTACAGGCAGTAGGTTGCCCTGGGCGATGGCAAGGCGTGCTTCAGCCGATAGAAGGTTTTTGAGATTGTAGGCAGTGCCAAGTTTTTGGTGGATTCTCTGCACAGTGTTGTTAACATGCTCAATGAAAGAGAGGGAGGGGTCAAGAGTGACACCTAGGTATTTAAAAGATGGGACGTTCTCAAGATGGGGGGCTGCTGGGGTGTGTACAAGGAGGCAGAGTCAGATTTGGCAGCTTTGGCGAGGAAAGGCTTGGAACCAAAAAGCATGAACTTAGTCTTCTTTTCATTGACTAGCAGCCTGTTGGCAAGGAACCATTTATGAACAAAGCCATAGTTGTGTGTGAGGATGGAGGAGATGAGCTTGATGGATTTATCACTGTGGAAGAGGACCAGATCGTCTGCATAAAGGAGCGCTTGACAGCTGAGGCTATCCCCCGGGAGTGAATCAATGAAAATGGAGAAGAGCAGGGGTCCAAGTGTGGAACATTGGGGAACTCCAGTGCATACAGGGAAGGCAGCAGAGGATGCATTGTTGATGATGACAGACTGAGATCGACTGGATAGATAGCTGCAGAACCAGGCTGCAGTTCCACCGGAGCAGCCAAAGACAGACGGTTGAGTGGAGGAGGTGATGGTCAACAAGGTCAAATGCCTTTGATAGGTCTATGAAGACAGCTCCTGTGGCTTTGCCTTGGTCCATTTTTCTCAGCACATAATCAGAGAAAAGGGCCAAAGCAGAGGAGGTACCTTGGTGCATGGCGGAAACCATGCTGGAGAGGACATAAGAGGTTATACTTTTTGAGATGCTCTGAGAACTGGAGGTGCACATTTTTTTCAAGTAGTTTGCTCAGGTGAGGGAGTAGGGAGATGGGGATTCAGGGTCACCACTTTTGAAAATGGGCATGACATTTGCATATTTCCAGGAGTCAGGAACCATAGAAGATGTAAGGGCGAGGTTGAAGAGGAAGGTGAGGGATTTAATCAAAGCAGGGCAGATGAGTTTAAGAAATGCGGGGTATAATCCATCACTGCCAGGGCTGCCTTTAGCAGAGAGAGATTTCAGGAGCTTAATATTGTCTGCATGCCCAATGACTTTGAAGCGGAAAGGTGGGGGCAGGGTGGTAGCTGAGGAGGAGGAGGGGTGGGAGGTGGGAGGTTCAGGGTGGAGGACACCTGTGGAGGGAGCTTGCTCAGATAGGGGGATAAGTCCATGAACTTCGTGTTGAAGATATCTGCAATCTCAGTAGGGTCTGAAATAGGGCCAGAGGGGGATTTAAGCTGCGTTAATTGTCTACTGGACTTAGGGTTAAGGATAGTCCCAATAGAGGCCCAGAACATGCGTGGATTGCCAAGGTTGGCTTTCTGTTGATTAATGTGGAATTTGCGCTTGAGTGATTTTGTAGTCTGTTTGCAGGTGTTGCGTAGCTGTCTGTAAGCATTCCAGAGGAAGGGAGGAGAGGGTGATGCCTTATAGGCTTTCCATTTGTTATCCCAGGCTTTCATTAGTGCCAGCAGTTCTTTGGAGAGCCAGCGGGTACAGCCCCCTCTTACCCTTCTGGTTGTGATGGGGAAATGGATGTCCTGTAGGTGGGAGAGTTTGGATGTAAGGTAAGTGACTGCATCAGATGAGCTGCTAAGATGGTAGAAGGTTGTAAAGTCTATAGCCCTTATGTCACTAAGGACAGGGCTAGGGTCCGAGCAGTTAAAGTTCCTGAAAGACAAAAGACTGTGAGGGGGGCAGACAGATTTGGTAGACAGTATAGCATAGGTAGAGGTGTGGTCACTTATGGAGTCAGATGTAGTGCCTGCTTGGAGGACCGAGTCAGCCCGGTTTGTGATGATCCAGTCAATCAGGGAGTGATTATGCGTATGAGCGTTATGTCTGATGGGGAAGGGGATAATTTGCTCTAGGTTGTGTACTTTCAGTGCACTAGAGTAGTCCAGTGAATTGTTATCCAGCTAGTTGAGATTGAAATCCCCAAACAAAATTGTGTCTCTTAGGGGTGTTGTACTGCCTATGCCATTTAGAAAATTTGATAAGCCTGGTGTACCTCCTGGGGGTTATACCAACAACCCAAATAAAGTTTCTTGGATGCGCCTAGGATTACTTCTGCAAGAAGTCACTCACTTTGAGAGGTGGCAGTGGAGCAGCTGATGATAGTGGCAGTAATGTGGTCTTGCACATATAGTGCCACACCCCCTCCCTTCCTGCGTCCTGGTCTGTCCAGTCATAGGAGTGAATAACCATCCAGGTTGTACGAGGAGTCAGGGTGGTGGGGTTTCAACTAGGTCTCAGTGAGACCTAGTGCGTGTGACTTTTAGAGAGATACCCACGCCTCAAGCTCATGTAACTTTGACAGGAGGCTGCAGATATTCATGTGGGCAACTTTCAGTCCATGGTTTCTTGTCCAGGCAATGTCCGTGTGGTCAATGTAAGTGTCTATGGGGCCAGGGTTACTCTCTACATCACCAGAGAGGAGAATCAGTGTAAGTAGAGGGCAGATAGGAGGGAGCCAATTGGAGGATGGAAAGGTGAGGGAGTGCATAAACCTGCCGAGTTGATGGCGTTCGTAGTTAGACAGTAGTGCCAGGAGGGTTGTACTCGTGAAGGTAAGTTCATGTCCATTCACAATGATCATGGAGTATGGGAGAGGGTGTGGGGATTGGGAGGGGGGTTTTGCTGCTCCATGGCTAAAATTGATGCACAGGCATCAGTCGTCAGCAGCAGCATGGGCATGGAGACCAGCATAAGGAGCAACACGCAAGTGTTGATTTTAAGAGGCATTCTGGTCGCAAAAGAGAAAATTCTGTGAGGAGAGGAGAGCTGAGAGGAATCCTAGGGAAAAGGGGGAGTAGTCCTGCGGTAGTGGGGACTGGCAGGCAGTACCAGGAAAGCCGTGGGCAGCGAGCAAACCACTCTATAGGAGGGGTGTAAAATCCCTGCACTCCCAGCCATAATGATATCAGGCCTTGCAACAATGTATCTTTCTCTGAAAAATCAGCAGAAACTCTGACTGATGAAGGCATCAGTTAAAGTCAAAAGACTCATCTTGAGGAGGTGGTGAACGACAGATGTCCAGATCTTTATAGAATGCTTATAGCCATTGAGAAACTTGTCACCTACACAAGGATGACGCAATTTGCAGCCAACAACAGACGGACATTTCTAATACGATGATCCCTACTTATACAATACGTCTAAGCTAAGGCAAATAAATCAGGAGCCTCACAGACTAAAGATTTGCTGAAGCCACCATGAAAGGCCCAGGTTTTGCATACAGGAAGGCTGCCAGTTGTCCCATTAGCCGAGGCCCGGGTAAATCAAGAAACCATACCCACCCAGATATAACGTGCAGAACAGCAAACCCTTTCTTACCCCAGATAAATTTACACATGTGAAGCCAGACTCTGTCAGTTAAGACAGGGAGACACCTAACCCACCAGTTAAACACCTGTCTATTACTGTATGTGTTGTATAAAAGTTGTATGTAAATGAACATCCAAGTTACATCCTAATGTATGTAACTCCATGAATGTGAACTGGTGTTGTGATAAATGTACTGATCATCTTTGTGAATCAATAAAAAGATTAACTGCAAAACAACAACTCTCTTAAATTCCCCCCCCCCCAACTTCATCTCATGCCCCCCTGGTTCTTGCACTCCTCATTTGAAAGAGACTTCCCTCCTGCACCCTGTTAACCCCTGTGAGGTACTTGTAGTTCTCCATCGTGTCACCTCTCATTCTCCTCTCTTCTAGGGTTTACATGTTGTGAGCCCCCAGTCTCTCCAAGTAGGGATTCTCATACAACCCCAGCACCATTTTAGTTGCCATCCTCTGGACTGCCTCCACTCTGTCTATGTTGTTTCTGAGGTTCAGCCTCCAAAACTGGACAGAGTACTTCAATTGAATTCTCACCAGCAAGTGATACAGAGACAATACCACCTACTTCCTCCTGCTTAATATACCTCTCCCTATGATCCCAGTATCCCACTAGCACTACCCACTGCTTTGTCACACTGCCCAACCCCAACCACATTATGTTTGTCATATATGATAACCCTAAGGTCCCGTTCCTGTTTGGATACTCAGTACCTCTCCCAACCTAAAATCAGCATCTGGGTTCCTATGCCCTAGGTACATGATCTTGCACTTTTTTTGGCATTGAACCCCAAATGCCATTCTTTAGACAGCTCCTTGAGTTCCCCAGATCACTGCTCATTTACTCCATCCCTCCTAAGTATTCACCTTATTGCAGATTTTGGTATTATCTGTAAAAAAGCATACCTTCTCTTCCAGTTTCTCAGTAGTGTCACATATGAAGACGTTGATGAGGACTGGTCCCAGTTCTGAACACTGTGGCACCCTTCTGGTCGCCTCTGCATCTTTTGAGTGAATGCCATTTACCACCACCTCTGTCTCCTATCTGTTAACCAGTTTCTAACCTAATTCATCACTTAGGATCCCAGCTCTAAATGCTCAGTTTTTTTATCAGCCTCATTTACAGCACAATGTCGAAGGCCTTGCTGCAGTAGAGACAGGCCATGCCCACTGCCTTTTCTATTTGCCTGGTCACTCAGTCAATGAAATCCATCAGAATCGTTTGGCATGCCTCTCCCCCCACTCCATGAATCCATACTGTCTGTGCTCTTGCAGCCCACTGGATTCAAAAGCCTAAACCAGTCTTTCCTTTAATAGTGTTTCCTTTAATCTCCCCACCACTGAAGTAAGACTGACTGGCCTATAGTTGCCATCCTCCTCCCTGCTGCTGCTTGTATGCTGAGGGACCACATCAGCTCTTCTCCAGTCTCCAGAACCATGCCTGTTTCCATTAAGCTGTCGAATAAAGCTGTCTGCAGGGCAGATAGCGCCTCCCTATGTTCCTTTAGAATCCTTGGATGTGTCAGGTCCAATCCAATAGCTTTATCCACCTTCAGAGCTGCAAGTCTCTTCTAGACTCAGCTCTTTTCTTTTTCAAAATACAGCTTTATCAATAGATAAAATATATTATGGAGCACATAACAATAAAGTGGATTATTTACAACCATCCTATAAAGCTGGCAGTATAAAATAAGAAGGGAGCCCAATAATACTCCCGGGAACATGTAAGTGTTGACAGTAATTATTGGTCACATGGTTCTCATAATATAGTGTCACAGATAGAGAAGGCCACACCCATCTTTTGCCAGTTGGACTCTTTCTTTTGAAAATGGACTTGTGTCTATGTCCCCAAGTGTTCCTGCAACTCCTTGGTGGTCCATTCCCTCTCCCTCCACTGTACAGACTGAGCAGAAATATCTGTTCAGGAAGTCTGCTTTTCTTGGTCCTCTTTTGTGCAGTCCCCCACCCCTACCCTTCCAATCCTCGCTATCCTTCCCCTTGGTTTGCTCTTCTCACTTATGCATCTGAAGTCTTATCCACATTGGTGATCCCTTTGGCGATTCTTTTCTCTGTCTGTGCCTTTGCTTCATTCTCTGACTTTCCTGCTCCCCTCTGCTTTTCTATGTATACTTCCCTGTCCTCCTCCCTCTGTGTTTCCGGATAATCCTGAATGCCGCCCTTTTTCTCCTTCACCAACTTTTTTTGCCACTTCTTTAGGGAACCATGATGGTATCCTTTTTCCTTCTGTGTTTACTTACTTCCTTCATGCAGAGGCTAATTGCTTTAGTTATACCCTCTCTTATGTTTGCCCACTGGCCCACTGTGCCACCACCACTCCCTAGCAGTCCCCCCCCTTAAGGCATTTTCTGGAGCAGTCCTCCATTTCTTTAAAATTTACACTCCTAAAGTTCAGGACCCTTGTCTCTGTGTGATTAGACTCTGTTCCTGTCTTAATGTTAAACTACACTGTGCAGTGATTGCTGGTATCCAGGGTAATGCCCACTTTGACATCCGCACTGCTGTTCCTGTTAATAATTATTAGGCCCAGCACTGCCCCATTCCTAGTGGGTTCTTTGACTAGCTGACTGAGAAAAGCCCCTTGCAAGACATCAAGATGGCCTACTCCTTGCAAAAGCTGCAGTTGGAAGGCTGCACTCCATATCCGGCAGATTGAAATCACCAACCAGCAGCACCTCCCCCCTTTTTGCCATTTTGATGATGGCTTCTCAAAGTGCCATATCCAACTCCTCTCTCTGTGCTGAGGGCAAGTACACTACCCCAGTGAGGATAGCTGCCCCAGAGCCCATCTCCAGGGTGACCCACAGCACCTCCAGCTGTTCCATTTCCTCCTGGTGCCCCTGTACCTCCATGGCCTTAATCCCTTCCCTCACATATAAAACAGTCCCTCCATCCCTGTCTTTCCTGAATATAGAGTAGTCTGGTATGGCCATGTCCCAGTCATGGTGCTCAGTGCATGAGAACTCCTCAATGGCCATTAAATCCAGGTCACCCTCCATCATGATGGCTTCCAGGTCTGGAATTTTGTTCCCAAGACTATTCAAGACTCATCTCTGAAAGGAACTTGGTCTTCTTCTGTGTGATTGCCCCTCTCATACACCCCATAATAGGCCCACAGAGCCAGCCTTCCTCCACTGAATACAGTCTCAACCAGGTATACTCCAATCTCAGTCCCAATGCTTTGAACCACCTCAACTTATCATTGTAGCATGGCAAGTGGTTCCACCCATTGAGAGCACCGGTGTTAGTGCCCCCGATCATCAGGGTGCCAAGTTGGGATTTCACTGACCCCTATTTTTGTGAGGGGCTGCCCCCCTTCTAAGGATTCTAACTCTGAGGAGGGGTAGACTTCAGGAAGTGGGCACAAATCCCAAAATTGGCGCCCTGATGTGCCGGCACACAAATGCCAGCACTCTACTGGCCGGAAGTGTGGCAAGTTTCAGTCAATGGCCAGTGGGTGGACGAAGAGTGGCATCAGAGTGTCAACTGCAATTAAAAGAATCTTAGCATAACCCTCCACAGCTTCATCAACACCCCAGTGCTGACAGTTAACATGCTTGTAGTGTCCAGTACCACTAAGGGCTTATCTGACTCCAAATTTCATTTTGAGTGCTACTGCATCATCCCCACCAGAGGGAGAGCCCTGAGTGAAAATCTCACCACATAATGAACCAACCAAGCTATCGTATCAGCCTTAACATTAATGATATTGAGTCCCAGAGGAAAAATTAGGCCCAAGGTGGATCCACGTTCATTGGTTGCCATCGTAACGTTATGCTATGGTAAATGAACTAGTGTGTTAAAAAGTAATGTGTTTCCATATAAACATATACAATGATGGCAGAAAAATACTGACAGTCCATCCATCCAGTATGCCCATATTACCCTGTCGTACCCCAGGATTTACTGTTTTTGTGGGGTCTTCGCTTACACTATTTCCTCTTTTGTTACTCATATTTCTGCCCCCTACTTCCAGATGAGTAGCTAATATCCCCTTGACCCTCTCCAAGACATGTCTGAAGTCATTTATGGATTTGGCACCCACCCCTCTTACTGGCAGATCATGCCATGGCTCTACCACTCTTTCTGTAAAATAATGCTTCCTCACATCCTTTTTAACCCCCCCCCCATTAACCTCCACTCCTGACCCTGATCTTCTCTTTTCCTGGTAAATAGCTCCTCACAGTCTACCTTGTTACAGTAATTCCTTTCAGAAACATGAAGGTCTCTATCATATCCCCCCCTTTCTCTTCTGGTTTTGAGTGAATACATTATTTTATTTATTTATTTTTTATTTTATTTAGTTTTTGTTAACTTTTTTGAGGACTAGACAACTCTGCCTATTTCCAGCCTCATCCCAGGGGAAGGGGATACAAATGGGTGCCAACTGACATTGAACCAGATTAAGCTATTGGTGGTGTGTTTAGTGAATGGGGGAAATTGACCCGGACACTGGGGAAACTCTTCTGCTCTTTCCGAGAAGTGCCATTGGATCTTTAACATCCACCTGAACCACCACCAGAACAGGCAGATGGGACCTCAGTTTAAAGTCTCATCTGAAAGACGACACCTCAGGAGTGCAGCACCCCTCCCCCCATGCTGCACCAGTGTCAGTATTGGAATTTAATTCAAGTGTCTGGTGTGGGGTTAGAACCACAGCCATCTGATCTTCCAGCCTCAGAGGCAAGAGTGCAACCTGCTGAGCCACTGACACTGCCCTTTTCAGTGTTCAGTGCCTTTTACTGATCCTCATTGAACCAGCACTCCTGGCCCTGAATCACCTCGGTCATCCTACGTTGTACTTTCTCTAGCCTGTTGCTGTCCTTTTTTAGGTGGAACTCCAGAACTGGGCACAGTGCTCCAGGTACAACCTCCCCAGTGGCCTATACAGTGGTAACAGTACCTCCTGCCTTCTACTACCAAATGCCTCCCAATACGCCTCAGCATCTTGTTTGCCTTGCTGAATGCCTTCTTACTTTGATTGGTTTGTTTAAGGGACTCCCTAATGATGACTTCTAGATCCCTTTCATCGAATGTTGTGACCAGTTTAAACCCCACATCCAATATTCTATTCTGGAATGTTGTTCCCTGAATGCATAACTTAGCACTTTCTGGCATTGAATTTCAACTGCCAGAACTTGGACACATTTTCCAGCCTTTGCAGGTCTCTCTGAAACTCCCTTATCCTCTCCGTGTTGTTAACATTGCCACAGAGTTTAGTGTCATCTGGATTACACTACTACATCCCTACAGGCACTTGTCCGACACTCAACATACCGATGCCAAAATCCCAACTCACATTTGACCAACAGTTCGATTTTGCCTGCAGCAGAGGTTTTTTTTCATGTTTTAAGGGCTTTGCCCCCCACACACCCCCAATGTGGGGGGGCTTCCCCTCCCGTGCCCCCCATATTTAAGACTACAGACTCCGCCGCTGGCAAAATTGAACTGTCGGGCAAATGAGGTCTGGATTTTGGTGTCAGGATGTTGGATGTAGGGCAAGTGCGTTTCGGTGTAATGAATGGATACCGTCATCTGTGAATAGGCACAATCTTTCCAGAATTCCCTCTCCCATGTCACTGATGAAAATATTGAAGAGGGCTGGGCCCAGAACAGATCCCTATGATACTTCACTAGTGACTTCTCTTTCTTTTGATCGGATGCCATTCACCACAGTTCTTTGCTGCCTCCCCTCCAACCAACTCCCTACCCACCTTACTATTTCCATAGGTGTTCCCAGATCACCTGTCTTCTTCAGCAGCCTTTGATGTGGCACTGAGTCAAATGCTGTACTGAAGTCAAAGTAGAGTAAATCTGCAGGCTGGCCCTTATGAACTACTTTGGTTACCCAGTTAGAGAATACTATCAGATTGGTCTGACAAGATCTCCCTGCCATGAATCCATGCTGCTTACTATCCTGAAATCTGCTTTTCTCCAGGTATCCAACAAGGTCTTCTTTGACTTGTGTCTCCATCAGTTTCCCTGCCACAGAGGTAAGGCTGAAGAGTCTGTAGTTACCTGGCTACTCCTTGTCCCCTCTCTTGTGCAGTGGAACCATGTCCACCATCCTCCAGTCCCAGTGAACCACCCCTTGCTGCATAGAGCTATTGAATATCCCTTAACCCCCTCAGATGCATCCAATCCATCCCCAGGGCATTATTTGCCTTCAGGGCTACTAACCCCTTTTTGGCTCTTTTGCCAGTAAATTTCTGCAGTTCTGTTTTCTGGACCTCTCTATCAGCTGCCTTTATGCTGCTCTTCGGTGAGGGCCCATTATTCTCCATAATGAATACTGAACAGAAATAGCCATTTAGCACTGTTGATTTCTGCCCATCCTCCTCTATTAGCCTGGCCCCCTCCGTTAGCTTGAGCATTCCCTCTCCTGTCTTTCTTTTTCCTCTTATATATCTAAAAAACTGTTTTTTCCCCTCTCTTGAGCCCTTCCTCAGTACGCAGCTGTATGTCTGCCTTTGTGATCCTGCCTGCCCTCTTGGTCTCTCTGCTTCAGTCCTGGTACTCATACAGTGCTTCATCCCCCTGCTTTTATTTGTACCTTATAAAGGCCCTCTTTTTAGCCTTCACTACCTCCCTAACCCCCTTAAGGAAACACATTGTGCTATTATACTTGTTTCTCTTGATAAAAGTTCTCGTGCATATTTTTGTTGCTTCAAGAACAGCCCTTTTTATAACCCCACATCTTTCCTTCACTCCTCTGATGCTGTCTACCCCAGCTAACCTGTCCAGCACAATTTCCCTCATATGAATGAAATCCAGCCTCCTGAAGTCTAGCATGTCAGATTTAGATGAGGGCTTACAGGAGACCAGGGTCACCTCTAACCATATAGTACTGTGGTTGCTGGACCCCAGTGGTTCACTGACCATAACCCCACCTACTGTTTCCAAGTTGGTGAGTACCACATCTAGAATGGCTGACTGTCTAGTGGGATCCCAGACCTGTTGTACCAACATGCAGTCTTGCAAGACATCAAGCAGGGTCTGGCATCTGGCGCTACTAGCCACTGGGATATCCCAGTCAATGTCTGGCAGGTTGAGACCTCCCATTATTACAACAGCCCCTTCCAATTCTTCCAGTTGGAAGCTACCGCTTTACTTTTAGGAATCAATATGAATATCTATATAGATATATGCTTTATTATAAGCATTTTGGAGATATGGTTCATTATTATTCTAGAAGGGGGTTTCTTAGAATGGATAATGTAAATTCCAAGAATTTGGAAGGAAGGTATACATTCTCATTTATAGCTGACTGCATGAGCAAACCAAGGCGTTTGGACGTGGCCATGAATTTCAAATGACTTACTCAAGGTCAGGAGTTTCTGACTAAACTTGTAGTTCTGAATCTGGATCACCAGTTTCATAGTCAGTTCCTCTAAATATTACACCATACTGCTCTACAGATTTTCAAATCGATGTATGATGAATTGCAATGCTTTTGGAATATACAGAAACTAAGCATATTGGTTCACTGTGGGCCCAATGTTGAAAAGTCGGGGTTTGCACCACAAGAAGTCCCTATCCAGAGAGCAAATTTGCTCAAAGCCCTATATTTGCTATATTTGAATATGTGCAGAATAGAATATTATACTCTTTTGATACCTTAAAGCACTAACAGATGCACTTTGCACAAAGCACAACACCCTGCTGGCCATAGAGAAGAATGCACCCACACTGAACATAGAGGCTATAGAGTAGCAATAGAGGTTTAGGGGTCCCAAGCCCCATTAGTGTTCATGCACTAACTTGCTATGTTCAAATGCCCCCATGCAAATTACCTCTGTACATTCAAGTGCTAAGAGGTCATCTGCATCTCAGTATAGCCTCATTAACAAGTGAGGCATAGACATTTGCCCTTTAGATAGTATACATATCTGTCTGCCCCACAAGTCTGGTATCAATAGACATCTAACACAGAAGTACAGTATACTGACACTGAACTTCTGAGACAGAATTTCAAACTCAATTTCCATTGGGTGAGGGTATGTTGGGGGGGGGGTCTGTGAGACTAACAGGAAATATATTTACAACACTGGCATGGGGATCAGAGCAGGAGGGTGAAAGGGTAGGGTAGGATTACATTCTTTTTTAGCAGAAGTACACCAGAGATACCTGTTGGGTGGGCTGAGAGAGAGGCTCCATGCACCGCTGTGCCCCATTGAAAACCTAGGGTTTAAAAAGCATTAAACAGCACTGCACAAGCTGCCCGCTAGCACTTCCAAAACCACCTGAATATACCACTGCACATACTGGATGCATGCAGATTTGCATGTGCACCTGATACTCACACACTATCAGTTTACTGCACCTGTGAATAAGACACCAAGTGTGCACCCTGTCTGTCCAGTGTGCAGGGCACAGTGAGCGCAGCACTAGATTTGTTTGTGCACTGCTAACTGTTTAGATATGTGATGTCTTAGCTTTACAATAAATATTTGTGTTTGTTTCTGTTACATTCTTGTTTAGCACAGATTTCCCCCAGTATGTTAAACCAGAATAGCTCTCAATGATCTAAAGATTTTTAGGCAATCATGCCTTTGGCATGGAATCCTTGGCTTTTCCACTGTTGCATACTTTGTTAATCTCTGATTTCTTAGATAAAAGGTTTTTACCTTTTTTAGGTGGAAAAGTGCATTTTGGAATTAACCCTAAACACCTAGCTCTTTTATGTTGAAACATTTAAAGAATGCAGGTGGGGCTGTGCTGTGCATTCCAATAATGTTCCACACCATAATTAGGCATGGCAGAATTATATCACGGAGGTTAATGCAACCAGAAGGAAACAACAGTGATAATCTCAATGCTCAATGCTAAGTGTCAGCCTGTTATGGGTTCTCATACACTACAGCCCCCATTCCTTTTTTCCTAAATTTCTGTATATACGTCTGCATTACCTTAGCCCTCCCTATTCTTGGTCCTGAGCCTCCACCCTGCTCTATCATCACACCCTTGGCTTTCCTTTACCAGAACCTTTGTTGTGATCTGACTCTCCAGCCTCAGGCACACTGTGCAGGCAGCATGTCCAGGATCTGGAGAGGAGGGGTTTGCTATCCTGCCACTTTGATGCCTCCTATAAATAGAGGGAGCATTGACATTGCCAGAGACCTCACAGTGTAGGCTTCTTCCCTCCATACTTGTACATCTGATGCTCTCAAACAGATACAATGCCTTGTGTATAGGGGTGGTGAGTGGGGATAGAGAGAAAAATCATACCTGGCAGCATGTATTATGGCTTGCTCACCCCCCCAGACACCCTCATCATTGGGCCCAGCTTCACCTTCCACTCTCTCTGCCTCCTCAGAAAGAGTGAACATCTTTTCTTGGGCTGGGGTTGCTGCCCCTGCCTGGGCACTGCCATGAGGGGTTCCTCACAAGATGCCTCAAAGAGGGAGCATCTCTGGTCCTTGAGCTTAAAAGGGTAGGACTGGAGTCCTGATGAGAAGCTGTGTGTGCAGGAGAGGCCAGAAGAAGGAGGGGAGGGTAAACATAGCATATCCTGCAGAGGAGACACCGGCTGAATTAAAAACCACAGACACTGGGATGGATGTTCAAAATGGTTCTGTTGATGCTAGCTGGACACTAAAATCACTCAGTACCTGCAAAATATTTATTCAAATGAGCTATTCCTAGCAGTTTTTTTATTTATATTAAATATTAAATAGCTGAGCCTTTCTAAGACACAAACATTAACAAATCATTGGTAAATATCATTAGTAAATTCAGTACTAATGGTTTTAGTATCCCCACTCTGAGTTATTCCAAATAGTATAACTCTAGTAATCGCCTATAGAAAAACTAAACATAGCTATTACAATTTTCACAAGCAAGAGATTTTTATTTTAATTCACAAGTCATAACTAGCTGTACTGTACACGGAGGAGTACATCCTGAAATCATTATTAGGCTCATGTTACTAATACAGGATTACACTCTGCAGGATCAGAGCAGCAACATAGGGATATCTCAGAAGCAGAAGGGGACAATCCCTCTTGCCCATCAGCAACAGAGAATCAAAACCAAATGGTAATATTAAATGCACTCTGAAAATAGGAAATAAAGTTAGAATTGACATTTGGATCACAGGTCTTCTTCAGGAATTATCTCACAGTAAAGAAAAGCAAAGTTAGAATAATGAGTTTATAAGCTAGAGTTGTTTATTATTGTACCCTAAAGTAACAGGAAACAGACTAGCCTCACATAATGGTACAGCATAAAGGCTTAGCTGCCACAGTGATAGCCCTAGTTTATACTACAGATTATAAGTTTATTTAATTATTTATGAGCTAAAGAAGCTCATTGATTGGCTGCCGTGCCGGTCTGAAATCTCCTAGAAGTGCCTGGCATGGCAGCCATACAGCTGTTCCTGCGCTGCCCATGGACAGCATCAGTGGCAAAACAGAGTGTTTTCACTGCAGCTATCAGCCAGAGATACTGAAACCGGCATGTAGAAGTGGCCGTTAGATGAAAACAAACTGCACAAAGTCAAGAAAAAAGATGGAATTTTCTGAACTGCAATTTGGCATGTTCTCGCAGGCAGACGTCGAGTAGTGGCTCGGTCAGTTAGCTTACACAGCTGTTGAATATTCATCAGTGACATTTATGTTGCCGCTGAATGATTACACTGTAAAAATGTAAAAAAAAGGAAATTACTGCGATTAGACTTATAATCGCAAAAATGACCTCAGAGCCATTCATTTCCTGTCGATTAATGACCGGCTGGGTGGGGGTTGGCCCTCGGCTTCACCTTGGGCCACACACCCCCAGCTGGTCATCAATCTCCAGGAAATACCTGGCTCTTTGGTCATTATTGCTTAAATATTGTGCAATTGCCTGAGTAGTTCTGATAATAGTTCCAAAATGGCTCCTTAATATGGGACTCCACTTTTCGTAATGAAATGGCTTACTTGTTTTCCTTTGTGATGCCACAAAACTCTAGTTACTTGAGATTGTATTGTTCAATTCATGCACTGTTCAATATTTGATGACTTGAAGAAATAATTTAACAAATAAAGAAGATGACTGGCAGTCCTTGGAAGATGGATATTTGAGACAAGGTGATACTATGCTATCTTCAAAGAAGTTATGCTACAAGATAGACACTTTGCCCTTAAATGAGAAGGTTACAAAGCAAAATAAACTTTATAGAAAAAGGAAAACACAGAATGAGCCAAAGAGCAACATCATCATCTACAGACAAGAACAGCAGTCAGCTGGGAAGCAACAGTTGTTAAGAAATGGTATAAAGGTTTATGTATTGCGCAGTTGTTGAGCATATTTTAGATAAGGATGGATACATTTTCAGTTGTAGTCTAGGTGTAATAAAGGAAATGACTAAACTGGAGCTTTGCCCTGGTGGTGCATCCCTCAGATTTCATTAGCCAAGATCTGTTGCATATGCAGTGCGTCAAAAGACTGACATGGAGTTGAATGCCTTGAGAATCTGGAGAAAATTCAAAAGCAAACTACTCTGACTGAGAAGCACACATTGTCTTATTTATTTATTAGCTTTTGGTAACAGGGTAAGTGCGCTAGGCAACAATCCTGCCTATTTTCAGGCACGACCCTGGAGAGCACAAGACAAAGGTACACATATTACAGTAGTACAACTTAAATTCAAAGAAAAACATAATGTAACAAGCAATAATATAAAAGCATATACAGTGGATAAGAACAACAAGATTGGTACGCCAGGATACAAACACATTAAAAGCATTAATGTAGCAAGAAATGGGAGCAGGTCCGGGCCACAGGCCGGCCGTCAAGTAAAGTTATGAGCATCTGCAGTGACCAAGGGTGTGAAGGTGAGAGAACAGCGAGTTTTTAAAGACCTGGTGGGAGGCAGAATTTTTAACCTGTAGGGGGAGTGAGTTCCAGAACTTAGAGGCAAAGTAAGAGAATGCCTGTTCACCCATTTTTGTAGTGCAAGGTCTAGTTGAGAGCAAAGGGACAGAGGAGGACCTGAGGGTACAGGTTTGGGAAGCGGTGGGTCAGCAAGTTGGCCAGGGAGTCCAGGCTAGGAGGTCTAGTTAGGGAGTCAATAAAGCATCCCAGGGAGTAGGCCCGGAGATCCTTGGGTGACAGCCAGTTTAAACTGGAGTAGAGGAGGCAGTGATGAGTAAGGTGAGGGGCAGTTAAGGCGAATCTGCAGATATTATTATAGGAAGTGTCCCATTTGCTAAGCACACTGGGGTTGGCAGAGTAAATAAGAGGTAGAGCATATTGGTGCTGAGGGAGAAGCACCCCCCTTGCTACAGATAATCTTGCTGATGGTGTGAGGGACTAGCGCACTCGGTAGGCACCACCAATTTTTGTGTTAACAGCATGACAAACCACGTTGACATGTATTGAAAAGTCGAGGGAGGGATCTGGTGTGACCCCCAGGTATTTGAAGGAGGACGTGTTGGTGATAGAGGAACCATCCGGGCAGTGAACCAGGAGCTTAGGAGCCGTGGAGGGCAGTTTTTTTGAAGAACCAAATAGCATGGTCTTAGCAGTAAAAAGATAAAAATTCAGCTCAACTATGCATTGATTATAAAATAACAAGAAAGCTTGTCCAGGATGTTCATCCTGAAACCGCAGCGATAGCTACAGCCTTAAAAGGCAGTGAACTGTTTACGAAAAGTAATTTGACACAGACATTTCTGCAAATGAAGCCTAGTGCAGTGCCAAGAAGTATAATGTGCCATTATAAGTACATACTGTACCATTCTGATCTATCAGTATTCAAGTTTGATATTTGAAGCTGTTTCTGCCCTAGACTTGTTTAAGCAAAATATAGTCAAAACCTTGCAGTATCTCCAATGTTTGATCTGTTAGTGATATGGTGTGTCAGTCACTGGCAGTGAGGGACCAGCCAAGTCACTTGGGAAATGTAAATTGGGTTCCTTCTAAACTAGAGCATAATGACATTCATTGCATGAAATCTAATTGTGTTCTTAAAAGGGGCATGAAGTTTACATAACAAAAACATTTCCATGGGATTATTAATAAATATTTCTCTTCCGGGCTTTCTGACAATATGCTGCTTGTTGCAAAGATTGACTACTTACACCGCGCCATGTAAGAGATGTCATCTTCCTATTTGTCATATACAGTATAGTGGCATTATCATGGTAAGACTGTATGTCTCACACTGAAGGTGTCACTCCATTGATACCATTCATTATTCAACAGGAGTGGGCAAATACCTTATATTGAATATTTGGCCAAATATTCTATTTGCAGTTGGACACCCCAATTATTTGAGCATTCCATATTCATGTTCATTTTTTTTAAAACAAAGATAAAGAAACAGTCCCCTTTTTCCCCAGCATGAATCCTTTCAAATATGTAAGCACCCCACCCACCCTCAGTTTGAACAAATATCCCACCCTGCCTCCCCAGCACCCATAATTTAAGTGTAATTGACAAAAGAAAACTCAAATGAGGGGTGACTGGCACAGCCCACCTGCATCCATGGCTGTCCACCACCTTTCAGTGATTGTTGCACTAAAACAAATATGTCCTCCTACCCTGGTAGCAGCACACTCCTCTGCCCCTTCCCCCATGGAGCAATTTCATTAGCAACAACTTGACAAAGAAGATACAAGGTGACCAATACAACCTTCTGTCCTCAATGGCTGACCACCCTATACAGAATTAAAGTGCTCCCATGTTTGCTCACATTGCAAAGCAGCTGATCATGTGATCTGCTGATTTGCTATACAAGCAAGCGGGGGAGTGCTTTCAGTCACTGGAGGGTGGCTAGCTGTGGAGAAGGGGGCCAGCTGTGTCAGTCTCCCTTCTGTCTTCTTTCTCAAGTCACCGTTTGTGGAATATGTACTGGGGAGAGAGGATAGGAGGAGGTGGGTGCTGCCAGGATGAGGGGTGGGGGATATATTTGTTTTAGTGTGACAAATGCTGAAAGATGGTTCCCAGTCTTGGTGGTGGGCAGGTTGTGCCTGTCATCCCTCACTGAAGTTTATTTTTAAAATCATACTTAAATTATAAAATTGTGGGTGAATGGGGGGAGGAGGGTGGGATTGGGGTTCAAACTGAGGTTAGGGGATGGGAGCTTTTATATGTGAAAGGATCTGGCTGGGGAGGAGGGTGGGGGCATTTTCTTTTTCTTTTAAATAGCATTTCCCAAATAAGAATAGATACAAATGTGCCACTGTTCATTATTCGGATCCAAATAACAAATAGTGCATTATTAGTGGTATTTATTAAATGCTATTCATCACTTGCACACCCCTGTTATTCACATGCAATGACATAATCACATTGCCTTACAACAGTAAAAGTGCAATTGCAGGTTGGTTTTGGCTTGCAATAGAAGACTCACTCCTGCAGGTGCTGCCTTAAGCAAAGTCTGTTTGTATTTGTCACAGGAGGTGGAAATATTTTTGTTTTGTTTTTTTGAGACAGCATAGGTGGGGGTAAATTGTGGGGAAACTTATTTGAATTAGTGTGTGTATAATTGACTGAAGGTTAAATTTGAAACCAGCCATAGCTGGCCACATTTAATGGACATATTAAAGAACTGTGTTTTGCCTTGTAGTTTGAGGAAGGGGTGACAAGTGTCTTGGGTTGTGGCCTCAGCTAGTTAATAACTGGAGGTGAGACTGCGTCACATTTCAGATTGCAGGTTGGCTTTGGCTTGCTGGCTGGGCTAATGAGGAAGCTCTTACTCTGGGATAAATGTGTGCACTCTCCCAGCATGTCTCAGTCTGTAGGACACTCTGCAGAGGGACCACCAGACCAAGGTGTTCTTTCTGATTGGATAACCTATCTAGCAAAGGTAAGTCCACTCACTATACACTGAGTTTTTCAACTACTTGTATAAGCCAAATGCATAGACAGCCAGTGCAGGGAATAGAGAGTAACCTTAATTCATAGCTGACCTGGTTTGCTAATTTGGTGTAACTGTGTTGAATTTCCTTGTATTGTACTATAGCCTCACCCAGTCTAGGTGAGCCATATACCTACCGGGTCATAATGTTGCACGCTTAATAGCATACAACATTATGGCTAACCCAGTACAGCGTAGGATGCTAGCGCTACTGGTGCAATACCATGTATTCTGCTGTACGTGGTATTGCACCAGTAGTGCTTTCCCAGGCAGAGGATAAGACCTCCGCTGGGAGCAGGTTCCAGCGAGCAGCTGCCATGTCTTGAGGGACTGAGCCACAGCAGTAGGAACCCAGGCACTGTGTCTGTGACCAGGTTTGATTCACGGTCCCAGAAACATTTATTTTTTTTCATCTTGTGCGCCCGCCAAGTTGAACCCCCCTGGAGCTGAGAATCTTTAGTGGGGGGTTCAGGGGGTGCAGACCCCCATAATGGGTGGTGTGGGGGGCAGAAGAAAGTCTTATGCCTCATGGCAGAAATCACGCTGTATTGGCAGCACGATTTTGCCATGAGGCATGATGTTTTGCGACATTATGACCCTGTGCCAGCCATATATACTGTATCTATTATGTGTGGTTAGGTGTGCTTGTTTAGTTCACTTGTATTGTACCACAGCTTCATCCTGTGTTGGGACCCCTTTATTGCTAGTCTGTGTTAAACGGACACTGTCAACCCCCTTAGGCCTCAAAGTGTCCCTAGTTTAAAAAATACATTTTATGATTGTTCACATTCTATAAAGACTGTTGATACAGCTGGTAGTTTGGTTCAGATCCCTTTTTTCTTTTAAAAAGTGAAAATGGATTGCCCACCAAACTGGTGTTACCACACCAAAACATGTTTATTTACATTTCCTGATCGGCTCCCGCTGCATCTTTTCTGGACTCAGGAACACCCGCAGCACAGTCTAGCCACTCATTATACAGTGGGAGTAGAGGAGACTATTGTATCATGAGTGGTTGCTCTGTTTAAGGGTGTTTCTAATGTTCGGGAAGTTTTCACTAAGACTAGCTCAATGATTTGAAGCAAAACAAATCTGGGCATAGCTTTACATTACCATGGATTTCAGTTCTAATAAGCAAGGAGGCAGATAATACAACCAGCAACAGCAATGAATTTTAGAGACAGTAAGCAATCTTAAAATGTGGTATTTTACCTAAAAATAATATGATGCAAAAAAGGATGACAGTGTCCCATTAAGTGTGGTAAGAAACATAGAAACATAGAACATAGAAACTGACAGCAGATAAGGACCTCTAGGTCCACCCAGTCTGTCCTTTTTATGTTGGCTTGCCATGCTTCTGTGCAAGTCAACATCTTGCGGTAGTGCAGATTTGGAGGCGTGGCCGCTGTTGGGCAAATGCAGGGGACGCATCAGTAGGTGCGTCCCTCATTCCTTAATCAGCCTGCATGCCCCATGCATGCTAATGTGGTGAGCACATCTAAGGAAAGGTCCGCTGCAATCCGAGCAAAGCTTGTCAGATGCAGCAGACCCTTCCTGCATGCTCACCACATGAGCAGCATGGTGGGTGGCTGCCCGCCCAATGGCCGACTTCAGGGGTGCCCAATCTCCCAGCAGCTTACTGTGGCCTAACAAGCAGCCCCCCCATTTCCTATATGCAAAGGGGGGTGCCCAATCCCCCTCGGTTCTTGTGTCCCCTCCTGCTTTTATTGTGTGCCGATGGGGGAGCCCACTCCCTATTGGCATAAATCAGGCGGCCCCACCCACATTTCTTAAATGCCGAGGGGGGTGCCCAATCCCCCTCCGCTCTTGCCTCCCCCCTACCTTTCATTGTGTGCCGACGGGGGTGGCCAATCCCCGTCGGCATAAATTCATCCCCCCATTTTCTGCCGATGATGATGCCCAATCCTCCGTTGGTTGCAGCACCCACCCCCAAAAACAGTTAGGTGGCATGATGGGAGCCCACCCCAGCGTGCCACATCCCTGAAAAAAAAAAACTGTCCCCAATGTAAGTTTTTGTTTTCTCCCTGTAACAAAAACGGTCCTATTAGTCTCTCCTGCCCCCACCCACTGCACACCCTGACTCCCCACACCTCCCCCTCACCCCATACTTACCTCTGAGTCCGGCACGATGGTCTTCGTGGATCGGGAACACGCTTGCACTCTTCAAAGCTGACTGCAAACTGAGGAAATGCCAATAAGCTGTATAATGGTATGAATGGGATTTTTCAACTTTGCTGCATATCTCGGGCATTTGTTGGAATTTTGGCAACAAATTTTCAACATGTGGTTTTTGGAGCCCCTCCTCATGATTTCTATCACTGTCATGGCGTTAATCGGCCTCGAAAGGTGATTTCACAGTCACTGCGGCAAATCACCTTTCGGGACTTCATCTAACAAAATGACGAGTGCTGATATTAATGAGGTGGCCTCTCAAAAACCTATGTTCCAAATTTGGTGGAAAAATCCAACAAATGCCTGTTTATAGTTCGTTGTGCAGTTCCTATGCAGGCTTCGTAACCGGCGCATTGCAATATTTAATGCCAGATTTTCAGCACTGTCATTTTGTATACCTCCTTGTGAACAGTACAGCTGTCATTTTCCACATCCTGCCCGAAATGTGTTTCCGCACTTCCGGCGCACAATAACGCAATCGCTGTGGGAAATCAGTGTTTGGGCCAGATTATGAAAATGACAGTGAACAGTTCATGAGCAGAGGTCCTAAAATGCCTATGTTGAAAATTTGGTGATGATACTCCATAAAATGACTGTGTTACGAGCGTGCGTTGGCAGACTGCATGCACACCCATACTGTTGTGCATTTGTGATATTTTCACTCTGGATTTTCACCATTGCCATTTTTCCACACCTCTTGATGAACAGTACAGCCATCATTTCACATATCCTGCCCAAAATGTGTTTTCGCACTTCAGGCACAGAATAGCGTGCTCGCTGTGCGAAATCACTTCTTGGGACACTTTGAGGAAATAACAGTGACACTGTACATGAGCAGAGGTGCTAAAATGCCTATGTTGAAAATTTGGTGCCGAACGCCCATATGTAGAGACTGACAGGTGTCAGGGGTGTGACTTGGGATTGTCAGACGTAATGCTCATGCCATTCCACCCCCACCCTGCAGCCAGTGACAATCATCAAGATGTGCCTTGGACGCTCTGGCTCCAGAGTTTACCTCACTGTCCTATACTGCACCCATCTCAGTGTATTTCCTTATGGAATGGGGTGAGCATAAAGCCCGAAGACCCCAATGCACACTGCGCCACTTGTCAGTGTCTGCAGGATAAGGAGAGGTGAAATGGCATGATCACTATGGCCAACACCCAAAGGGACACCCCAATGCCTGTCAGTCTCTGCAGGGTGGGGGTGGGTTGGCATCAGTTCAGTACTTCACTGCCATTCATATTATGTGTCTCTCTCTAACTCCTGCACTACCGATGCCAATGCCAGCAAGACAACATTCGGCATTGACAAATGCTTGTTTCTACCTGCTGCAGACACCACAGACTCTACTTGATCTACAGCTTTGACTTCTTTTTTATTACTAGGGTTTCTCTGCATTTCTGAATTCCCCTACAGAATTTTCCCCTACCACCGGAGGCTGTTCCATGCATCTACCCCCTTGAAATTCCCTTTGAATTTGTACCCCCTAGAGGGCGCCGATTTATGAAAGATTACAACAAAGCTAACTTCCAAGCTATTAACAAAGAAATTGTAAATACTAATTGGGAAACCTTGCTCTCTAAATTACCTACCTAGGAGGCTTGGAATTCATTTAAATACATAATAAGCAATTTAGAAAATCAGTATATACCAAATAAAAAAAATTATAATAATAAAGGGAAGGTCCCAGTATGGTTCAATAAAGCCATTAAATCCCTAATCAAACTTAAAACTAAACTGTTTAGTAAATTAAAAACTAGCTTACAACCCAATAAAAATATAGTTTTAACTAAATACAGAACAGCAAATAAAACATTGAAAAATATGATAAAAATAGCCAAAGTCAAATTGGAATATAAACTAGCCCATACCAAAGACTGTCATAAGTCACTTTATTCCTACCTAAATAATAAAAAAGGTAACTCTAGGGAAATTGGTCCAATATTCAACATGGGAACCAAATGTGAATCAGACATTGATACTGCAAACCTTTTTAATAAATATTTTTGTTCAGTTTTTTCTCCTACTGATAATAATGCTTATAGAACATCTCAATCTTTACCTTATTTAACTATTCAAAAAATTAACATGTCCGACATTCAACAGGCGATTGGTAAACTAAAATCAACTATAAGCCCAGGCCCTGACAATATTCACCCAAAATTTCTCAAAGCGACCTCCCAGTATATTTCCCTCCCTTTGCTAATTATCTTTAATAAATCATTACAGGAAAGTCGAATACCTAATGATTGGTGTACAGCAACTGTCACACCAATATTTAAGAAGGGAAATCGAGGAAACGTCGAAAATTACTGTCCCATTAGTTTAACCTCTGTTGTGGGAAAACTTATGGAGAGAATTGTCAAAGGGAAGTTAGAGGATGAGATTACAACTAAGGGTATAGCCGATTTAACTCAACATGGCTTTATGCCAGGTCACTCGTGTACCACAAACTTAATTGTTTTTTATAATATAATTAGTAGATACCATGATAATGGCATTCCTACAGATGTAATACAACTTGATTTCAGTAAGGCATTTGATAAGGTACCACATACTAAACTTTTACAGAAATTAAACAACATTTGGCATATCAATGTACCTCGTTGACTGGATATCTGACTGGCTCACATGTAGAACTCAAAAAGTCAAATTTAACAATATACTATCTGACTGGGGCTTGGTGACAAGTGGGGTTCCCCAGGGTTCGGTATTGGGACCCACTTTGTTTAACTTATTCATCAGTGATATGCAAGCTGGACCAAATAACTATCTTTCAAAGTTTGCGGATGACACCAAACTGGGGGGGTAAAGTAAACAACCTTAATAACTTGAAATTTAGTTGCCGACTTAGGAAAATAGAACAGTGGGCAATTGAGAATGGAATGTTTTCAATCATGAGAAATGTGTGTTCTTCATTTTGGAAGAAACAATCCAATGAGCGATTACTATCTTAATAATATTAAACTCAAAACATCAAGTTGTGAGAAAGACTTGGGGATACTAATAAATAACAAACTTACATCTAGGGAACACTGTTTAAAAACAGCTAAAATGACTAATGGTCTTTTAAAACAAATCAAACGTACCTTTGTAACCCGTACTGAACAATGCATTATTCCCTTGTATAGGACTTTTATAAGACCTTATGTTGACTATGGCTCCCAATTCTGGAACCCATATCTTAAGGGTGACATATCTTGCCTGGAACATATTCAGAGAAGAGCAACTAAAATAGTTACAACACTTAAACATCTTGACTATACTACAAGACTGAAACATACTGGTTTACACTCACTGGAAGTTAGGAGAAAAAGAGGCGATTTATTAATAATTTATAAAATATGTCAATCACCCACTCTTATGACCCAATGTGGACTTGATTATTCATCTAGAAAGATAGTCCCTAGACTACATAATAAACAGCTAGAAATACAACCTTTTCACACTAACAAGAGTGGTAATTTCTTCAACATATGAGCGGCAAGGTTGTGGAACACTTTGCCCAAAGAATTAATCACCAAATCTAGTTTTGATGCATTTAAATATAACTTGGATCTATGGATAAGGGAGAACCTATATTGAGCTATAATGTCCCACAAAAATGTGGGGAATAATCTCGATGGGCTTCGGCCTTCTTTTGTCCCTAAAACCAAGTAATACCAAGTAATGTGAAGAAATACTTCCTCATGTCACCCCTTAGTCTACCCCATCCAGCCTCATGTCATGACCCCTTGTTCTAGAACATCTCTTTTTCTGAAAGATGCTACCCTCCTGTATCTTATTTATGCCCTTGAGATATCTGAAGGTCTCTATCAGATTCTCCCCTTACTCTACTCTCCTCCAGGGTATACATATTGATTTTCTCCAGTCTCATTATATATGACTTATGGTGCAGGACTTGTACCATTTTGTTGCCCTTCTCTGAACTGCCTCTACCCTGTCTATGTCCTTTTGGAGATGCGGCCTCCAGAACTGGACACAGTGCTCCAGATGAGGTCTCACTAATGATTTGTACAGAGTCATCAGCACCTCCTTCCTTCTGCTGGTGATACCTCTCCCTATGCACCCCAGTACCCCACTAGCTCTCCCAACAGCTTTGGCACATTGCCTGGTCACTTTTAGGTCATCTGATATGATTACCCCCAGATCCCTTTCATGTTTGGTGGCCATCAGTATCTCTTCCCACATCATGTAAGCCTCCCTTTAGTTTCTGTGCCCCAAATGCATGATTTTGCACTTTTTTGCATTGAATCTTAACTGCTACACTCTTGATCATTCCTCTAGTTTACCTAGGTCCCTCCTCATTTTGACACCCCTCCCAGAGTGTCTACCATGTTGCAGATCTGAGTGTCATCTGCAAAGAGGCATACCTGTCCTTCCAATTCCTTCTCAATGTCACTCTTGAAGACACTGAATAGGGCTTGCCCCAGACCTGATCCCTGTGGCACCCCACTGGTCACCCTCCTTTCCTAGAATTGAGCTCCATTTACCATCACCCTCTATGTTCAATCCCTCAACCAGTTCCTAACCCAGTTTATCACCATGGAACCCATTCCCAGGCTGACTAACTTATTTACAAGTCTTTTATGTAGAATGGTGTCAAAGGACTTGCTAAAATCCAGGTAGGCCACATCCATCGCTCTCCCCTGATCCACTTCCCTGGTCACCCAGTCGAAGAAATCTGTCAGATCTGACATGGCCGTGCTGCTGTGAATCCATGCTGCCTTGGATCTTGTGCTCCACTGGATTCAAGAAGTTCCCCAATCATTTCTTTTAGCAGTGATTCCATTATTTTCCCCACCACCAAGGTCAGCCTGACTGGTCTATAGTTTCCAGCCTCCTCCCTGCTCCCACTTTTGTGGAGAGGGACTACACCTGCTCTGGTTGTTAGCTTTGCTTGTGTTGTACCATATCTTTATGTTACGTGACCCCAATTAAGTTATTCTGTGCTGGTAGTCAGTATGTCAAGTGTACTCGTAACAACTGCTTTCCAATCTGGATGATCATACATAAGGTAGGCCAGCATAAGGGTATGGGAGAGGTAGTGGAAAACCGATTAGTATCAGAAGCCTAAAGGTTTTCATAAGGATCAGTATAAGGATGAGGTATAACAGGGAGCAAGTCAGTTGCAAGAACGATGAGGTGCTCTTTTCCAGGTTTACGCTCTGGAAGAGGGGGACACTGCTCCTTCTGCAGGACCTTTGCCGAGCTCCATTCTCAGCTGGTAGCAGTGAGGGAAGAGATAGCGTTCTTGCTACACCAGCTCTGCTGAAGCCCACAGCCCACACCATTACTCCCACAGAGGCCCACTGGTCTAGAGGAGGAGAGTGGTGGGGAGGAGGACAGGAAGGGTGGAAGGGGCAGCCACAAGGAGTTCATCGAACCCCACACCATTCAGAAGGCAAATTGTGCTTTCCCCCTGGAGGACACTCAGGTACCTGACTCTACCTGGGGGGGACTGTGGGTCAATTAGGGGGAATAGGAGTGATGCCTTGGTGACACATAAGAGTGAGAGTAAAGAGAAGACAGCTAGGAGAGTCTTAGTGGTAGGGGATTCTATGAACGGGGGAGTAGAATGGGTGATGGGGGTGAGAATGGGTGGGGGATGGACAGGTGTCTTCCTGGAGCATCAGTCATCCAGGACATAGACATAATAGAGCTGATAGCAGAGAGGGAGGGGGAGCAGAGAGTGCTGGTACACTTGGGTACCAATGATCTGGCAAACCAGCCTGTGGAGCCAGTGAAGTAGAACTTTCAGAGGCTGGGGGACAGATTACAGGTACACGCAGCCTCCCAGGCCTTTTCTGAAGCCCTCTGTCTGTGGAGTAGGTGGGAGGGAAAGCTAGATTAAGGAAGGAAGAGACAGAGGAACTAACTGGGTGGTCAAAAGGATGGTGTCAGTAGAAAGGGTACCACTTTGTGGGGGACTTGTGGGGTTTCTGGATAGGAGACTCTCCAAAGCTGATGATCCTCACCTGAAAAAAAAAAGGGAATCAGTTCACAGAAGTAGAAGTTTGATGTCTGCAAGAGGCAGTTAAACTGACTGTGGGGAACACTGAAGCTAGGGGAACCATGGTAAAGAGAGTGAGGGATAGAAACCTAGCTAGTGCACTCCCTATACTGGGGAAGAGGTAGCAGTAAAGTGGGTAACAGTAAGGTGGGTAAAAATAAAACTGAGGTTCATACAGGAGTAGTGGAAGAGGCAAAGGAGAGAAGGCTGCCAGGGTCTGCAAGCAACAGGAAAAATAAGAAGGCAAGAAGAAGGGGAAGGAATGCCGGTGTAGGATCACAAAACATCAAAAGAGCATCTGGAGCTACTTGGAAAGGGGTCTGCCTTAAAGCCAGGAGTTTGAGTAATAAAATCAGTGTGGTCCAGGCATTAGTGGAAGACTCTGTGGTGGACCTTATATAGCCATCACAGAAACTTTGGCCATAGAGAATATTTGTGGCAGACTCTAAGACAGACCTTATACCCATCACAGAAACCTGGGCCACAGAGAATTATGATTGGGACTTGTCATTCCTAAGTTATGTAGTGTTTAGACAGGATAGAGGGAAAGGCAAAGAGGGATATAGCCCTATATGTCAAGAAGGGTATAGAGACTGTGGAGGATGAACACATCAGGGGAAGCATAGGAGAAGCAGAGTTAGCATGGATTCACCTCATGGTGCCCCTTAGGCAAAGGTGTACTGGTGGGGGTGACCTATAGATGACCAAGACAAGGAAAAGAGAGAGAGATAGGGAGCATGGGGAACAGCTGGCAAGGAGAGTGAGGAAGGGGATGTGGTGGTGGTGGTGGGTGATCTGAACCTGCTGGATATTGACTGGAATATTTCAGCATTCAGCTGCACCAGAAGTTAGGCCCTGTTAGATTCATTGCAGGACTGCCTACTGGTGCAGCTGGTTAAGGAACCCACTAGACAGGTGGCTATTCTCAATTTAGTGCTCACCAACTTGGAGGTAGTGGATGGAGTGAGGGTAGCGGAGCCACAGGAGTCCAACAACCTTAACTCCATTTGGTTCAGGCTGGCCCTTGGTATCAGAATGCCTCTGTCAAAAACATAGATTTCAGAAGAGCGAGCTTTAACTAGATGTGGGAGCTGGCCCAAGGTAAACTGACCAAAATGAACAGCCTTGGAGGTGTAGAGGAAAGATGGGGGGGGTCAGTCAAGGGGACCATTCTCAAAGCAACAAGGAGGCAGTATAGCGCAGTGGTTTAAGGCTCTGAGCTGCAAATCAGGTGACATCCAGCAGACCAGACCTGGGTTTGAATCCCACAGCTTCCACTTGCATACTGTGTGACCCTGAGCAAGTCACTTAACTTCCCTGTGCTCCCAGGTCACTCCCGTAAAAAAGCTTTCAGCTTAGTGTGCTACTCCTGGTTAAACAACTAAATTTATAAAACAAAATTAAAAACAATGTCATGCACAAGAATGGTTACAAAACTCAACAGGTGCAAGAGACCAATCTGATTCTCGGAACAGGTCAGAAGAACAATGAGGGCCAAGGAAAAGGCTTTCATCAGCTACAAGGAAAAGCAAGGGAAGAGGAATGGGGCAACTGCCAAATAAAAACTAGAGAAGTAAAGGGGATGGTTAAGGAGGCAAAAGCAGACACAGAGCCATGTATTATGGAGGGGGTCAAGGGTGGGGAAAAAACAATTATTTAGCTATATTAAGGGAAAAAAAGAAGCAGGATGGGGGTATTGTTAAGCGACAATGGAGGGTGCTAGAGGAAGATGAACAAAAAGCAACTGTCATTAATAATTACCTCTGCACTGTCTCTACAAGGAAAGACAGCGGGCCTCTCACTGAAAGTGGCATCAAGGCAGCTGCCAGGGGTTCTCCAGGAATGAGGCAGCCAGTATTTACCAACTATAGAGGTGGTCCAAGGTGTGATAGTTGAAATTCACTGCCAGAAAATGCAACGTTATTCACCTACGGGAAAAAACTAAGGCAGGGTTCTAGATGGGAGGGTTTAAACTGAGCACTATAGCAATGGAAAGGGACCTAGGAGCCATCATTAGTGACCCATCAAACAATCACGCCATGTAACAAGTCCTATAGTAAGCATAGTAGGATGCCAGGGTATATTGGAAGGGGTACTGACAGGATGAAAAATGAGGTACTACTACCTCTATATCGATCACTGGTAAGGCCACACCTGGAATGCTGTGCCCAGTTCTGGAGTCCTCCCCTAAGAAAAAACAGTGACAGACTGGAGAAAATGCAGGGTGACCAAAATGATTCAGGGCCAGCAGGGCAGATCTTATGAAGATCATCTCAAGGACCTGAACATGTACTTGCAGGAGACCAGGCAAGAGAGGGGAGATATGATAGAGACATTCAAGTTCCTGAAGGGAATAAATAAGGTGAACTATGAGGAACTATTTATCAGGAGTACAGAGTCAAGAACTTGAGGTCACAAGTGAAAACTGGCAGGGGGAAGGTTTAAGAAGGGTATGAGGAGGTTCTGTTTTACAGAAAGAGTGGTGGAGCCATGGAACAATCTGCCAGCAGAGCTGATGGATGCCAAGACCATAAATGGTTTCAAGCATGGCTGGAACAGAGTGAAGGGTTTGGTGGTTGCTCAGATCGGTAGCAGTAAGGAGGGGAATGGGCAGTGAACTGGGGGGGATAAAACCCCATACGGACAGTAGGTCTCAGGGCAGATGGGGAACTCCAGTCAGACTAGATGGACCTTTGATCTTTTTCTGTCATCATTGTCTATGTTTCTATCTACCTGAAGAAAAACTATAAGCAGACATTATTTACAAGAGAGAAGTACACTATTAGAAAAGGTGGTGTAGTAGTTTATTTTTGGCATGTGTTTGGAATGTCTTTTTTTTCTGTAAACCTTTATGTCCCTTCTAAAGTTGCCAACTGAGCATCATGTGCTTGAGAAAATAGTTTGTATACTTCTCCCTAGGAAGTTTATTCATCTAAAAATTTTCATCAACGCTGACTCATGGGTCCAGCAGCAGCAGCAGTAGCTGCGTCACACAATGTGGGTGATGTGGGTTTGGGTCCTGAGTCCAGGTCATCAGCAGGCCATTGGGGGAGCAGGAGGAGGACTGAGCATTCTAGACAGTAGTCTCTTAAAGGATGATCTCCCCCTCTGGGAAGGAAGGGTTACTACTTCCACAAAAACACTGCTACTTGGGAGACCAGAAGTACCTTGGAAGGTAGGACATTCTGGGCTCTGCATCATCACACTTATGTGCATACAGCTGAAGCCTCTTGCGTACCAGCACCCTGTAGGAACATCTCAAAAAACTGTTCCCAGCTTCAGTGAGAGGAAATGTGGTAACCTTTAGGCCACATTGCAGTAACCGCCCTCTCAATAATGGGTGTCCTGAGGAGCATGCTAAGCTAAAGGCCCCACCATAGAGAAGAGACAAATTCTGGGACAGAGCTAAGTGGCAGAGAAGATGCAGACTGAGCTAGGCAGTCATCCAGCTGAAGGGGCAGCATTAGAGATAAGGGGGCAGCACTAGAGATAGGGGGAAAAATGTAAATTGTAAAACAAAATATTTTTTTACCAGGAAACATGCTGATCTTAGAACCTGCTTATTTCCAGATGCATCCTGGAGAGGGTGCACAGGTCAGGACTGTACATGCATACAATTAACAAATTTACAAAAACCGGGTTTACATACAGTGAGACAAAGTAATACAAAACAACTGGCTATGGGGATCAAGATCAAGCAACAAAATATACTATATGGAAAATGTCAATCTGCAGACAGGAGCACTTTTCCAAATGCAATAATCCATGGTTTGTGATGGACAGTTGCCGATAATCCATGTCTAAGCATGAATTATCACTACCTGTCAATCACCAACAGTGGATTATTACAAACAGAGAAAACCACACTTCCACCATTGAAGTATTGAAGTATATTTGATAATTAAATAAGTCCTGAAACTGCCCTTGAAGTCCACCAGCAGCACACAGAGCAGTGGTACTTTCTTGAATTTTAACACCGCAGATGGATGTGTGCTGCTGGCAAGCTCTCCACATATATCTGATATACCCACAGTCACAGAGGATGCATTGCAATAGTGACTGTCAGCACCTATTGATATAAAACATAAAAGTACCCCACAATAATTGTGTAACGTAACATAATGCTGGCACAAGGCTGCATTCAGATTAATGGATTGGGAGGGACTGTTTTATATCAACATGTGTATGTCAATAACTGGCACTTTCTTACTGTAACTGGGATTATCCCTATAATATAAAACATTTATATGGTGGTGAAGCGTGAGTTACAAGGTGACAATTCAATCTCAGGGTGCATGGAACATCACAATCCACACAGCCTCATGGACTATTATGTTCCATAAATCCCACCATTGAATTATCACATATGTAACTCTCACTTCCCCATTGTTTATTCTATATGTAATGCGTTCCAAATTGCTATTACTATACAGTAAGAAAATGTTATCAAAACATAAAGCAAACATGCATAAAGACTTGGAGAATGCAAGTTAGAAACAAAAACAGAAAACTAAAGTAGTGAGAGTGGAAAACCAACTATAAACTAGACCCAGAAACATAGGTTTGGCTGACAAGATCCCAAAGATGTGCTTAAAGTGCATAATGTGAAATAAACATACAGTATATTCACAGGGAGGATGTTCTAGACATTAGGCAATCTGTACAAGAAACCCACTGTACCTGGTCCATGGTCTTTGTGCATTTAATGATAAGGAAGGGCTTAAATACTCCCAAATTAGGAGTGATTTTTTAATTTGAAGATTAAGGTGGATGAGGCCCAAGATAAATTGTGTGAGATGAAGGGGCTGTATTTTTTGGATAAGACTTTTGGAGGTGGGATCATACCAACTTGTGTTTATGTTCCCAGTAAAGATTCCCAGATGAAGCAAGCACAGTGGAGGTGAGAGAGGATATCTTGCAGAGATTCAGGGTAAAAAAGGTAAGTAAAGAATGAGGGAAGATCATTTTGACATGAAGTGGAAGCAGCAGTCAAGTCTCCACAAACCCAAAATCTTATTGAGCTCTGTTCTTTCCCTGGATTTGTGAACTAATATGGCATCTTCATTTCAAATTTCATAGCAATGGCTGCAGCAATGAAAGACATACTGATCAAAAATTTGAGACAGGCCTGGAGTTCTACCTTTCAACAAAATAAAAAAAGAGAAACTAGAACCTGTCATTGATTATTTTTTCAGGGCTCAATTCCCTGTGCTATGTGAATCCCTCCACAGGTATGTAGAGCAGTCTCTGCAGCATGTAGACCCCTCTCTGCATTTGCAGAGATGTCTATGCATCCCAAAACTTTCTCTCCACATGTGGATGTTTTCCCCAACTGGACCTAGCACTGTCTGCAGAACTACAGTATGCAATCAGTATGGCTGGGAGTTCAGTAGGGGTTGGCGAGACCCTCTACAGCAAAACAAAAGCCTGATATACCTGGGTTTGGAATCATGGAGGGCACAAAGCATAGGGTGGCATAAGATAACACCTGTTGTAAGCTCTGCCATCTCCACTGCTATGAGTCCACAAGGGTCACTATTGGGGATTCCACAATGTTTGCCAACCCTCCAACCCTGTATGGAGGACAGGAAAGGGTGGCAGGATGGTATTTTTAGATAACAAAAATGTTCCATCCTGGAAAGGGGAGACAGTATTCCAAAGAGGACTGCTGTACCTCATAATCTCCTGCTCGAGGTAGAGCAGGAGAGCTACCTGCAAGTGGACCCGAGTTTTCTGTTGGATGCCTGGGTCCAGCACAGATTCACCTTCCAGACCACCACCTGTCTCTGCTCCTATGGACAGGGTTGAATGGGGGCTGTAGATAAGGTCTGTGATTTGGGATCATGCAGCGGGATTGGGGGGACAAACCTCCAGAGGTCATCACTGTGGAAATCATGTGTTCAGTGGCCTGTATTTGGATCAGGCCCTTTTTGTGTCCACTTTGATCTACTTAGCCAAGCATAGAGCTGAAAAGTACAGAGCAGAAGCTGCTGTGAGACTGTACGTTGCCTTAAAGGGTCCTACTAGGAACATTTGTGCTTTTTGTACTGCACAGCTGTCTCCTACAGCCACTTGGAGGAATATCCTTTTGTCTCTCTGCCCCCCCCCCCCCGGAACCAGCTGCTGCCATAATGTGTACTCCCATACCAAAATCAACTACCCATAAAAAACATTCTATAGTTATATAATTGCTAGTTACTACAAAATGCATTTATTTGAGACCAATTCTTATTCATGCACATTTTGCATACAAGAGTCTACATACTTTCAGCTGAAAAAAGTTAGTATGCCACTTAGATGCAGTCCAGCTACCTGTGATCTTAAAAAAAATAGCTATTCAAGAAGTATGTAAATAAATACTTGTGAATGCTTTTGGTTCAACTGCTTTTCCAAATATGTACATATCTGCAGACAACAACCAGGATTCATGTGTACAGTATCAGGAGGTAATGATTCCACTTTCCAGCTCCCATAGAGCTGCCATTGTTGGAGTCAGTGATCTTGCTCCTAGGCTTTCTGCTATGGTGTCCATGGTTGATAGATACTGTCAGTGCCATCTGGCAGGCTGATCAAAATTCACATATTCAATTGTACAATTCTAAAATGTTACATATTTTTCAAACTGACAGCTTGATTCAACTAAAATATTTCACAGTCATGTTTTATGCTTAATCACGTTTTATTTTTTATTTTCCATCTAATTTCACCAGTAAAGGAAAATCCACTATATTTCAGTATTTAAAACAATGTAATAAAATCAAATGTTTTGTTGCATCTTTTTACATACTAACAAACATTCCTCAGTAATTAAAGATATGGCAAATGTATTATGGTAAATTAGTCTGTAAAAAAATGAAAGAGTTCACTGCCGGGACATTTGGGGTTCTGTTTCTGAATGTACATTTGCGCCAGACAGGATGCAGTGCAGTACCTTGGAGTATCCTGTCAAGGATTTTATCATGGTACCATGGTTAACCATGGCTGACCATGGTCTGACAATGCTTTGACTATGGTCGGTGACCACGGTAAAAAAACAATGTCAATCTAGCATGGTCAAACCATGGTTGACAATGGTTATTTTTAACCATGGTCGACCATACTTGACCATGGCAGTTATGTATACATTGGTTTAATTAGCTGAGCATAGTAATTTTAATCTTTAACTAAGCTTAAAATGAAGAGCATTGCCTACACTATTTATGGTATGTCAACACAGAAACAAAGAAACATAGACTTTGACGGTAGATAAGGACTGCTTGGCCCACCTTGTCTGCCCATTTCACTACCTATTGGATAAGCTGCAGATCCTAGTTAACCAACAGCCTACTTCCTCCTATCCCCCACTAGAATTGCTTTATGTATGTTCCATGCATTCTTTTTTTTGGGGGGTATTATTTTCTCTCCTCCAGAGCTCCGGCTACGACCCCGGCCCTCCGTTGTGCCCCACAGCGCCATCCCCGGACGTCAGACCCCCTCCCTTGTGCACCCCGCGACTTATCCTTCACAGCAGGGTGGTGGGGAGCGACTCAACCCACCCCAATGGATCACGCCAGGAGGTGCCCTTCCAGGAATGGCACATGAGGAACAACATCCGTGCTGCCAGGCTCACTTTTTCGCTGTTTTCCTCCGGCGGGTCATGGCGTGCAATGGCGCCCAGCGACTGGAGTGCCGCACACTCCCGTGCATGCCCCAATCAGCGTCTGCCACGACCCGCCCCCAAGCTTGCAGCTACATGCTGTCAACCCCAGCCTCCGCTGGGTGAGCAAGCCCGGCCTTCAAATCCCCTCCCAGAGATGAGCAGTCTTCTCCCACGACCCACGGCAACCCATGCCTGTTCCCAAACACGGGTCGCCGGCGTGGTGCGAGGTGTGAGGACCAGCACCTCAACACCTCAACCCTCAGCGCCACTGGGCCGGCTGTTCCATGCATTCTTGAATTCCCGCCACTGTTTTTGACCCCACAACCCCCTCATGAAGGCCATTCCAGGCATCCACCACCCTGATTTGTTTATTCCATCTATGAGATAAAACACTGTGTCAAAGGCATCATCTACAGAAGTCTGTCTGCAGAGGCCCTAAATCACCTAGCATTTGACATTTTTCACCAAAAAGATTGTTCAAATGTTCTGTAACACTTCCTAGTTTCCCTGAACCGCCAACCATCCACTGAGAAGCAGCATTCCTCAAAAAAATATTATGATGACCTGAAGTAGAGGAAAAGACTGCAGTGATACTTATAGGCCTACAGAGCCATCAGGGGCAGTGTTGATCTTTATACATGCAACTGATACAGCTGTACCTTAACATGTACGATTGCCTGAAAATTAAAATAACTATGTATAAACAACGTCTGCATTACCCTGTTTGCTCTCTATTCCAATTAGTATCATTGCAGTCCTGCCCTACTTTGCATCATCATAATGCAGTTTTTAGTGGTGGAGCTGCTGTGGGTGGTCAGGGTTTCAGAGAAACTAGGAAGTGTCACTTAAATATTTAAATGATCCTTTCATGAAAAAAATTTAATGCTGGCTGATTTAAGCTCTTGGACAGAAAGCTCCTTGCCATGAGCTCTCTTCCCTAAGGATGTCAGTTGCTCTTTAAAACAGGTGATGCACTGCTACAATCTAGATTTAAAATAAATATATATATATATATATATATATATATATATATATAAATCTATAAATCTAACAGTATGGATAACGTGCCTGATCTGAGGTCGGTTGGAAGGTCACTGAGAACCAAGGTACCTGAAAGTGAAAAAAGTGAAAAGGAATCACCAAGAATTTGCAGCTCAGCAGAAGACATCAAAATACTGAAGATATAAAGAAAACATCATATACTTATCTCATAATTGTGGGAAGAGTTGGGTCTGGGCCTGTAAGTAAAAGGGACTTAACAATTTGAAAAATAATTACTAGACCCGACCTCCATTCAACTCCAATATTACAGCCCTGACCCTCCCTCCCAACCCCAGTATTAAACATATGTCACTGACCTCCCCTTCCATCCCCCAATATCATATCCCTGACCCCCTCCACTGAATCTCTGTCTCACAAACCATATCCTTACTTAACAGTCAAAGCCCTCCTGACCCCAGTCCACCAGACTCTGGTATTACAGACCTTAACCCCCTCTTCCCGAACCTCAGTATCACAGCTTGAATCTGCCAAAACCAGGATCATGGCTTTGAACCCTGTCCCTATAGCTCTCTAGTGTCCAGCATTAAGAGGGTCATCCCTCTTTTCATACAACTTACAACTGCTGTGTCTACTGTATGGTAGAAAGGTGCTGACCCAAACATAGTATCAAGCACAGAGACTACCATACCCCAACCTTAGTATCACAGCCCTTCCCTTCTCAGTAACAAAACCATGATGTTTGAAATTTAGAATCCAGCCCCCCCCCCATTTTCCTACTGTCAGTCTTACTCCCCCAGCTCATGTTCATTAGAATTCACTGAAAGAACATTGCAATATGCAGAAGGGGCTTGCAAGTAATGAATAGTATTTCCCCGAATACAATGAATAATGCATTGCTCATTATTCAGATACGAATGAACACTGGCACTATTTGTGCCAATTTTTGTTTGGGAAACACTATTAAACAAGCATTTGTCAATGCCGAATGTTGTCTCACTGGTTTTAGCATTGGTAGTGCAGAAGTTAGAGAGACACATAATAGAAGTAGCAGTGAAATATAGAACCGACATCAACCCCACCCCACCCTGCAGAGAGTGACAGGCATAGGGGTGTGCGTTTGGGTCATTGGCCATAATGCTCATGCTATTTCACCTCACCCTACCCTGCAGAGTCTGACAAGTGTTGCATTGTGCCTTGGAGTCATCTGGCCTTATGCTCACCCCATTTCATAAGGAAGTACGTTGAGATGGGTGCAGCATAGGAGAATGGGTTGAACTTTGGGGCTGAAGAGACCAAGGCACACCTTGATGCCTGTCAGTGGCTGCAAGGTGGAGGTGGAGGACCAATGGCATGAACAGTTCAGCAGACAATCCAAAGACACACCCCTGATGCCTATTAGTCTGTACAGGGTGAGATGTAATGGTTAGAAACCCTAACACCCTGGGCGTGTGTTGGTATTTGCACTCCAAATTTTAAAACATGGCCTTTTTGTGACCCCACCTCATGAAAGCATCTGGGACCTCTGTTCATGAACAGTGCCCCAGTGATTTTGTTAATCTGTCTCGAACATAGATTTCCCACAATGACCGCGCCATTCTGCACCACATGAAAATGTCAGCTGCACCATTGATAAGGAGGTGTGAAGAGATGGCAATGTGGGAAATCTGGAGTGAAAATAATAAACATTCTCGAAGTTACAAGCATGTGTGAAAACTGCACATCGCACACTCGTAATACAGTCATTTAGTGGAATTATTTCACCAAATTTTTAACATAGCCATTTTGGGATCTTTGCTAATGAACCGTGGCACTATGATTATCTTAATCTACCCGAATGTTGATTTCCCACAGTGACCATGTGATTGTGCACCAGATGTGGAAAACCACATTTCGGGCAGGATGTGACAAATGACCGCTGAACAGTTCATAAGAAGGTGTGCAAAAATTACAATGTTGAAAATCTGGAAGTGAAAATATTACAAATTCTCGAACTTACCACTGTGCATGGACACTGCGCAACGCACGCGTGTAACATAGTCATTTTATGGAATTTTTTCACCAAATTTTCCACATAGGAATTTTGGGACCTCTGCTCATGAACATTGCTACTGTGATGTTCTTACTCTGTTCTGAACATTGTTTTTCTACAGCGATTGCGTCACTGTGCGTCGGATGTGCGAAAATATAGTTCAGGTAGGATGTGGGAAATGAAAGCTGTACTGTTCATAAGGAGGTGTGAAGAAATGGCAATGGTGAAAATCTGGAGTACAAATATTACAAATTATTGAAGTTACAAGCGTGCATGGAAACTGTACAATGCACGCTTGTAAAACAGTCATTTTTATGGACGTTTGTCACCTAATTTTCAACATAGGCATTTCAGGACCTCTGCTCATGAACAGAGTAACTGTGATTTTCTTAATCTGTCCCAAACACTGATTTCCCACAGCAACCATGCTATTCTGTGAGGGAAGTGCAATAACACAATTTGGCAAGGATGTCAAAAATGATAGCTGTACTGTTCATAAGGAGGTGTGAAAAAATGCCAATGTTGAAAATCTGGAGTGAAAATATTACAAATTTGCGAAGTTACGAGGGTGCATGAAAACAGCGCAATGCATGCTCATAGCATAGTCATTTAATGGACTTTCATCAAAAAATTTTCATCATAGGCATTTTAAGACCTCTGCTCATGACCAGTGTCACTGTGATTTTCTTACTCTGTCCCGAACACTGATTTCCCACAGCGACCACGCTATTCTGCGCCAGAAGTGCAAAAACACATTTCGGCCAGGATGTGAAAAATGACAGCTGTACTGTTCATAAGGAGGAGTGAAAAAATGCCAATGTTGAAAATCTGGATTGAAAATATTACAGATTTGCGAAGTTACAAACGTGCATGGAAACTGTGCAATGCACGCTCGTAAAACAGTCATTGTTTAGATTTTTTCATCAAATTCGCAACATAGGCTTTTTGAGAGCCCATCTCATGAACAGTGGCACTGTCAGTTTGTGAATCGGTCCCGATGGGTGATTCCATGCAGTGATCGCAAAATCACTTTTCAGGATTGAATAACGCCATGACAGTAATCGAATTCATGAGGCAGGGTCCCAATAACCCCATGTTGAAAATTTGGTGGCAAAATTCCCCAAAATGCCCGAGATATGCACCAAAGTTGAAAAAACCCTATTTATGCCATTATACAGCATTTCTTCAGTTCACGGTTGGCTTTGAAGAGTGCCGACTTGTTCCCAGTCCACCGAAGATCGTTGCACCAGGCTCCAGAGGTAAGTATGGGGTGAGGGGAGTGTGGGGAGGTGGGGTACGCAGTGGGTAGGTGTGGGTTGGGGGAGGGGGCTGCAGACTGCAAGGGACTGTTTTCTACTTTACGAGGTAAGAAAAAAAATGTGGGAAGTTTATTTTAATTTTTTTACAGGTACATTTGACACACTGGGGTGGGCTCCCAGCATGTCACCTGCGTGTTTTTTTTTTTGGGGGGGGGCTGTAGCCGACGGGGATTGGGCACCGCGTCGGCAAATAAAAGAGTGTTGGGGTGGATGATACTGATGAGGACTGGGCTCCCCGGTCAGCAGATGAACTTGGGAGAGGGGCATGATGATGCCGCCAGGGGGATTGGGCACCCCCCTAAGTCGGCTTTTCTGGGGACTGTGTGAGGCGGATGGCACAGCTGCCACCATGTCACACTGAAACTTACACTGGGAAAGGCACGCCCTGCAATGAGTTGGTGCTCCTCAATGCAGCAGCTAAAACCTTTCAAGGTGGTGGACACACTTTTGCACTGCTGTCATAGACAGCATGCAATCTAATTCATGCCACAGAGCCCAGCCCCAAAAATAAGTGGTGCCACAGGCCACAACAGGATCGCACCTCTAAACCTGCTATTCCGAAGTTACCACAACATGTTTCTTGCACAGGCGCAAGACAACATAAAAAGAGAAAAATAAACAGACCTACCACCCTCTTCCCCAGCCTAGTCCTTTAGAAAACACAAACCTCATCCCCCACTCTCTGCTCTAAATCCAGTACCACCCCACCAACACCCACAATTTCATATCTTTTTAAACAAAAACTCCCATGATGGGTGACCGGCACAATCTGCTCACTTCCATGGATGGTCAAAGTCTAACACTTTTTTATCAATATTCCACCACCCCACCATGGCAGCACCCAATTGTTCTTCAAAGAATTGCAGTTAGCATGGAGAAGGCACCCAGAACAACCCACCCTCCTTTACTGCTGCTGCCCTCTTCTGGATGAAAGCATTCCCACATTTAATCACATAATAAAACCAGCTGATGACACGAGTGTTGCAAAAAAAAAAAAACTAAGGGATTTCATCCTATTATGGTGATTGTTGCAGGACAGAGATCCAAAAAGCAAAAAGTACAAATACAGAGGAGGAGGATGAACTGGGCCTGGAGATCATTTTAGACGAGGGACTGATGTAAGATGAGCAGTGTGCTGCAGCTGTTGTCAAGAATGCTGCAGTGTTGAGAAGATATTTAATCTAGTGTGCCCCAACAGGATGCAAGGCTGCTTCTTAAAGCTCCAAGGTGGTAAATACAGGGGTAACGTTAGGAGGCATGTTTTCTCCCAGAGGGTGCAGAACCTATGGAACAGCCTGCTAGTGAACACAGGGGATGGGCAGACCACCAAGCAGGTCTTCAAAGTAAGCCTGAAAAGCAAAATTCTGTTTCCCAGGTGATTCACCAATTAACCTGGGTAACAGGAGAATGGAGGAATCTCTAGAAATTCATACACGTTTTTACAGCATATTTTTTTATCCCTGTTTATGAAGCAGTGATGTGGACTTATTGGACCAACAGCCCCTACGACCATAAATTACTACACTGTTACAGGGAATTATCTGTAGCCAAATTTTAGTGCTATGATACATACAGTTACTAATTTGAGTTTTTGGGGCTTGAAAAAGTACCAGCTCCATCCAGGGGAGGAGACTGGGATAGACAGCTCCTTTTGAGGGAGGCTTTCTGGATGATAAAATTGAAGGCTTTAAACAAATGCTATGGCCATAATGATGGGATTGATTGGCAGCCTATCTTATAATTATGTTTCTGTTTAAGATTATCCACAAAAAATATTCTTAGTTGTATTTACAATGGATTAAATCAGTTTGTAATATGGCTACAAATCTCTTCCATAAATCCGGCACAACAATAGGTTTAAAGACACCCCGTGGTACACAAGCAAATGGTCATTAATCCGCTAGATATGCACACTGCTGCAGAAAAACAAGATACCAGCAGGTGAAACAAATTAGGAACAACATAATTAGCCCACGTACCCAAAACATTCGATACATCTGATAACACTAAGACCGAGTAGTACAAAACAACAGAATGGATAATTTCACAACAACCTTTTCTATCTGCGGTGTTATCGTAATACAGCGCTATGTAGATGAACAGTTCACCTATTATGTAACTGATATGCTCAGAGCAAACTCGGAACAGCAAGAAATAGACAACACTTACCAAACCAGCATCATTGACGCCAGATCTCAAACTAATAAAACCTCAATAAATATTACTTTATTCATTTATACATTGTACATTTCTTTTCTGTCATAACTACTAACACCAGATACCACACCAAAATCCATATTATAAGTGCATTAATGACCTCGACGGAGGTCATTTCAGGCATTAATGCATGGTTGGGTGGTGGAAGTTTTCAATTCATGCATTAATGCCTGGGAAATGACCTCCTGTCCCAGTCATTAATGCTTACTTAACATATGATACAGTTATCAGTATTAACGCTTGTGAGGTTAGTGTATGTGCTATCCCTATAATAACAACATATTTTTCAGCATAGAAATCCACACTGATTTAAAATACGAGTTTCAAAACAACAGAAAGAACCAGGCTGTTTCACGGTAATTTAATTTTCAGTGCAAGACCAGTGCAGGAGTGAGAACAGGGATTGCACAGGCAGAAATTCAACAGTGGTGGTGAGTGAGTTAGTGAGGGAAAACAGTAGAGGGAAGAAGCGGCTAAGTGAGCAAAAGGTCTGGTAATGGCAGCACAGGCTAGACCAGTCATCGTATCCCTCTGTGCATTTTATACCCAGACTGAGTGCCATGCTGCATATGTAACCGTCATCTTAGTAATCTTTGGGGATTTTTTATTTGTTTATTTCCTAGCACACGCGGGACTCATATTTGTGCTCTTTTAATCTGTAGCTAGCTCTCCGCCGACTATCAGCGACTCACTCACTCGCAAACACTTATTTTGCACGTTCGTGAAGAAAATAGCCTTTGTGAATGCACAAACTGGCCTGCCTTCAGGAATGTGTGATCTGACAGTTTGCTACGGGTCCAACCATTATCACCACTATTTTTTATACTAATATAGTATGTCTCTATGGACACTGTTAAAGCAGATCTGGTTCCTGTAAGATGTAAAGTTACTGTTCCCTCAACCAGACTGCCCCACTATTTCAAATGGCAGCATTAGATTGTTTTGCTTTTTTTTACAAACACAAAGGCTTAAGGGTGATGACCAAATGAAAGTCTGGTCTTACTACATTAACATTTTTGTTTTGCAGACTGTTTGTGTATTGCTGGCATGGTGGGCAGCCGGCTGGCCAGTCGACAAACTGATGTTGGAGATTACAGTCTGCACTGGGGATTTGCGGCCTCCTGTTTTAAAATATCTTGTGAGAAGGTTTAAAAAAGGTCCGTAGTACAACAAATGGGCACTAATATATGAATTTTTTTGCTGTGTTCACTGCTGTTTTAATTATTACGATAATTATATATTTTTTTGTGATTTTATGTGCTATTGTACTTGAGGGTCATTCTGTGTTTGTACTGTACTAAGATGTCTGCCTGACATTCTTGTACAGAACACAAAAAACATCTATTTCTTGTTCTCCTGCTTACTGGTTGTCAAAAGGATTCCCAATCCAGTGATTGTCACACCTTAAGGCACTATTCCGAACCTTTCAGCCAATCAGATTGCATGAAATTACCTACCCATTTTATAAACTGCAGATCCAGCTGCGCTCATCTGTAATGAGTTAACTGAGTAACTGCCTGAGAAAACTTCCTTGTAGGGAGTCAATGATGGCCCTGCTCTTTCATCTTGGGTTCAATTCTAAATGCAGCTCACACTGGATTTCCTTCATAAGATCGCTGACAGCAGGCTTCATTCTCCATGACATGCCAATCAATCACAGGCACCATCCTTTATTTTATTCAATTTTTATTGTCTTGTTAACTTTTGTATTAAATGTTAACAAGATGGAGCAGTGCATTTCATTGCTATAATCTGATTGGTGTTGACTTGAACACTCACCAATTTGTTACTATTCTCTGGCTGCCCTCACTTTGAGTTTTATTTTTTTTCCGTTATATTAAATTCCATCTGGCATTAAGCCTGTTCTCTTGTTGACTTTTCTTGACCCCTTCTCCTTTCCCTAAACACTGCATATTTAACACTGCCCCTCCCCCTTTGGGCACAGGTGTGTGCCATCTCCCAGTTGACTGCTGGCCTCCATGGCATGAAATGGACCGGCCTCGTTATCAGGGGTCCAGTCAGGACAAGCATGCCAGAGGTTCTTTGACTCTACATGTGTAGTACATTTTTCAATTGTTTTCTCAATTTTGCAAAAAATAAACACTTCAAACACTGAGTCTAGCAAATTTAGGAACTCTTAAGTCCAGACATTCACTAATTAAATGGACATTTGTAAAACCTATGTAACCCATAGGTGACATTACTCCAAGGGCTACTACCCCTGCCTTGCAGGCCTGAACAAGGCTGAGGGGCCTGGGTTCCCAAGATCTACTTTAAACTGGTTCTTATCCAAGATGTTACATTTTCGCAGTGCCTCCACCCAGAGTTTAGCTTTAAGTGGGCTAGATGGAACCTGGAACAACCCTCTGGGATGTTGGGCCCATCTACTTTTACCACAGGACACTCCAAACATGACCAGATAACATTTCCCCAAATTTGATACATTTTATTTATTGACTGGATGCTAATAATATGCTCATGACACAGGTATCTGCAAAACAACAGTGAACAGTTTATTTATGGGGCAGGGACTCAGGATGGATGAAGAGAGGAGTAGAGGTTGTGTATTCACAAAATTTACAGTTGGTTTAATGGTTTTGATTTGTGCTGTTGAAAGCCTCCAGCTGGGTAGATAAGTTGCATTTTAAATCACACAGAAATCACATTTCCCACCAACCTCTAGCATTACCAGAGCCCTGGCTATCCTGCTAGGCTGCATAAATCAGTTGACACAGCATACATTGCTTTACCCACACTGGTACTAGCCCCTGACCTTTGGTATGAGACCCCGCAATCCCAACCTAAATCTGGGTACCCAGTAACCACAGTCCATTTGAAGGTGCAGGTCTGAAGAATGGTGCAGCTGTGCATTGGCTGGCTGATTAGGAAAAATTCAAGCTTAGCTTGGAATATTAAATACTTAAACTATTTACACTTCCTTAGGTATGTGCAGGGCAGGCAGTGCATTCTGAAAGTTGTGCCCCTCCTCTGGGCTAAAAGATCTTGCCGTGTACCAGCTGGTCACCTTATATTTAGCACATTTATATTTCTAAACATTTAGCACTTTCACTTATTAAAGCAATTGTCCAATTTGAGGACATCTTCTGGCACATTTATATTCTTTCAAAATAAACCACACTCGTGGCAATAACAGTTCCTTTAGCACACATGGACTCTTTAAATTTAACTCTAGCTCACATGGGCTCTTTCAGTTTAACTTCAGCTCACCCCTTACAGAAATAATTATATAAAATGTTTTCATGCTGCACACATAAAACTACCCAAGTGATATGTGTGCTGCAAGTATGATTTAAATGTTAAATTGGAACTGTTTGCATGCATGCAGCAAACAAGTGTGGAAACCATGATTTCTATGTTAAATTGGGAAAGACATGTGGCATGCATGTGGTCACTGATAACTGCACACATTAAAGTTAAGTGACTTGCGCAGGATCATACTATACATGACTGGGGGTTGATCAAATTCAAACCCAGATCTCCAAGTCTCCTGATTTACAATTCAGTGCCTTTAACCACTAAGCCATACTGTTTGTACGCATATGTGTGAGCGTATGTGGGAAGTGATAAGTCAATGACACCAGATTCTTAAAGAACACATGGAATGTGTGAAATTTATCATCATACAAAATTCAAAATAAATGACTTGTAAACCAAAACAAAAGTAAAATAGAGTAAGCACCAATTGGCTTTCAATCTGAGAAACTTCAGTACTGTAAGGTACTGCCACAAAGTATAAGCACTTGCCTTCAGCACCTCTACTATCCTTTGTGTTCAAAGACTATCTAACTCAGGTCAGAAAACAACCATCTTATATAGGACAAAATATTCTTACATCCTAGGTCAGCTGATCCGCCCCCTATTCTAATACATCAACTTTCTACACGAATACACAGTATACGGGAATCTGCATGACCGTAGCTTACTTTATTAATAATCACATTCAGACTGCAATTAATTATTTTTATATATAAGAAATAAAACAAGAAAAAGCTTAATTAATAGTTAAAGCTCTTGGCCCCTCCTGTAATGGGCTGGCCTAAGACCTTAGATACACAGATACACAGAAATGTAACGGCAGAGAAAGACACCACGGCCCATCTAGTCTGCCCAACACCCTACCTCCCCCTTCTGTTATGCTTCCACCCTCTTTTCCCAACCCCTTAAATCTATCCCAAGCCATCTTGAACCCCTCCACCATTTCAGCTGCCACTACCTCCTCCGGCAGCTTGTTCCAAGCCTCCACCACCCTCTCCGTGAAAAACTGCCCGCTGACATTACCTCTGTATTGCCCACCTTCCAGTTTGAGGCTTTTTCTCCTCATGTTCACTCCCTTCTTCAATTTGAACAAGCTGTTACCCTATACCTTATTTATTCCCTTCAGATACTTAAAGGTCTCAATCATGTTCCCCCTCTCCCTTCTAGTCTCCAGAGGGTACAAATTCAGCCATCTTAATCTTCTGTCATAGGGTACATCCTGCATCCCTCGTACCATTTTGGTTGCTCTTCTCTGCACCCTCTCCATCAGCTCAACATCTCTTCGTAGGTGAGGCCTCCAGAACTGCACCCCATACTCCGGATGTGGCCTAACCATGGTTCTGTATAATGGCATTAGCACCTCACTCTTCCTGCTATTAAAACCACTCACAATGCAGGCCAACATTCCATTTGCCTTTTCCACCTCCCTGCTACACTGGCTGCCCACCTTGAGGTCACGCAATACCATAATCCCCAGGTCCCTTTCTGTTTCCTTCTCCTTAATCACCAACACCCCAAGGGAATAAGTTTCCTTCCTATTCTTCCACCCCAGGTACATCAGCGAGCACTTTTGTGTATTAAACTTCAATTTCCAGGTGTCAGACCACCTCTCCAGCCTCTCCAGGTCCCGCCTCATGGCTTGCACCCCACTAGGTAAATCCACCCTATTGCAGACCTTTGTATCATCTATGAACAGGCACACCCATCCCTCCAGACCCTCCACTAGGTCAATAACATAGATGTTAAAGAGTACTGATCCTAGCACTGACCCCTGTGGCACCCCACTGGTCACTGCCCGTTCCCTGGAATTTGTCCCATTTACCACCACCATCTGACTCCTTCCCTTCAACCAGTTTTCCACCCAACTGGTGATCCTGTTGTCCACCCCTAGTCTGTCCAGCTTATGTACCATTCCACCACGCGGAATGGTGTCAAAGGCCTTATTGAAATCCAGATAGGCCACATCCACTGCTCCTCCCTGGTTCACTATCTGTGTCACCCCATCGAAAAACTCTATCATCAGGTTAGTCTGACAGGACCTTCCTTTGGTGAAGCCATGCTGCTTGTCATCCTGCATGCCATTCATCTCCAAGTATTCTATCAACCTGAACTTAAGTAGTGTTTCCATTACCTTCCCCACCACTAAGGTAAGACTTTGAGTTTTGTCCTGCTAGTAATTGCCTTCGTTTTTTGAATCACAATAGTACCTGATAGCCAACAGCCCATTTGCTCTTCTCACCACACCCACTACCAGCCCACCCCCAGCAGGTTAATCTTTTGCCTGGGCTGCCTATTTAATCCCCCCTCTCTCTTCATTCTCCCGCAGAGACCACCCCCCCTGAGGAGACCGGAGGTCGCGAGGACCTGCTCTGAAGCCCTCCCTGCCCAAAGAAGCCTCGAACCTGAGACACACCAGGTAATTTCTACCTTGATCCAGGCTGCTGCCACCATCGTTGGCCATCTGGTGTCTTTTCTGAAATGGCCACAAGCTCCCCTGCTCAGCGCATGAATCCCGGCCAGAGTAGCACCTCGAGTTGCTGCCCAGGCTCAAACGGAGCTGAACTGTTACTTTTGTGCCTGATTTTGAAACTATTTCTCCATTAGCTCCTTATATTGTTTTGCCACTAGAGGGAGCCTAATTAAGTTTGAACAATTTGCTCCCAGTACCTCACTTGTCACATTTTACTGCTCTCTAGTAGCTGTTTTCACTTGGTCATCACCCCCTCATCACTCCCTCATCACCCCCTCTCCAATCGTCGAAAGCTATCCTGCCATTGTGCACTCCCCAGATCAGCCCTCCTCCTTCTGCTCCTGTCAGGCAATGTCCACCCCAATCCCGGGCCTGGCAGCACTGGTCCTCCCCCTGAAATCTCCTGGGCTGCGCATTGCTTCTATGAACATCTGTAGCCTCCTGAAAAAACTGGACTCTCTGCACTGCTGGGTGACTCTTCATAAACCTGATGTTGTTGCCCTTGTTGAAACCTGGCTGTCTCCCTCCACTCCTAACTCTCATGTCTCTCTCCCCGGCTACACTCTCCACCGGTTGGACCGTGTAGCCGGCAGGAGAGTGGGGAGCTGTGTCTTCTATTTGAAGGATTCTCTCATGGGTACCACTCCCCGCCTGACCTCGACCATAAGGCCCAGGCACTTACTCTAAAGATGTCCCCGGACCCAGCTAGAGGCCCATTATTCCTAACCGTAGCCTACATACCCCCAAGAACCAATCCCAGGCCCTGGGCCCACTAATTGACTACCTCACCTCCCTACCCAACTCATCGGACCAAATCTTGGTGGGCGACTTGAATATAAACTGGCTCTGCCCCTCATCTTCCTCCCACCGTGAGGCTTTCGATTCAATTGACCTAACTCAGCTGGTCTCACAGCCTACTAGAAAAAACCCTGGGGGGGGGACAAGCACCCTCCTGGATGTGGTCCTCACCAACAGGCCAATCACGATCCCAACATCCAAATCCTCCTGACTGCCTCAGTGACCACTCCCTGTGCTTTTCAACTGGGAAACCCTCGGCTCTCATCCCGGTCAAAACCACCTCCTGAGGCGGCTTAGGCCTGGGGACTCACAGGCCTTAAGCACTTCCTTGCCCACACTGATTGGTCCTCAACGAGGGCTACCAACATTGACTTGGCCCTGGGCTTCTTTGTAAGCACTTTCAACTTTGCCTGTGATATCTTTGCCCCATCACTGCTGAGGTCCAAAGTGAAACATGCCTTGGATCACCCTGCCCTTCTGGCAACTTAAGCTTAACGTGACAATCTTTGGCACCTTGCTGTTGCTACTGACGTTCAGCTGACAGGCAGTCCTATGCTGCTGCCCGTAACCGTGCACCTGGGCCATCCGCCAAAGCAAAGGCGGAATACTACCAAGCCTCTTCACCTCCTCCTGGGGAACCCCAGATGCTTCTGGGACAACATCAAGCAACTGAATGGTCACTCCCAGTCCCCTCTCCTTCTCTTCTCAACATCAATGGTACCGTCTCCTCTGACCCTGCCCTCATTGCCTCCCACCTCAATAACTCCTTTACCGACCTTAGCTCAGTACTTCCTGGTAACTTTTCAGTCCACCTCCTCCATCTGTACCACCATCCATTGCCGCCCCTCTTTCCACATGCGTCGTGTCACCATGCAAGAGCTAGGCCTTACTTGCTAAAAGCCCTAAAGGTAACACCATCGGTAATGACTACGTTGATCCCTGCCTTTACGTCAGGTCTTGGATCAGGTCCTCTCACCTATTACATGCATTTTCAACAAATCACTCTGTCTCGGAAAATTCCCCTCTGCCTGAAAGATTGCCACAGTTACCCCTGTCCATGAAGGTGGTGACAGGACTCTTCTGGGTAACTACCGACCCATCTCAATCCTCTCTCCCCTCTCTAAGGCATTAGAGAAAATTGTGGTGTCCCAAGTCTCTGACTACCTCTGTAAGTACAATGTTCTCTGCCCTGAACAACACGGGTTCAGAGCAGGTCATAGTACCAATACAGCACTCCTGGAATTTTCCAACTTCCTCCATGCCTCCTTGGACTCTGGTGCCCTGGCTGGTGCTATATTCATTGACCTGTCTAAAGCATTTGATACTGTTTGCATCCTCTTTTGCTCTCCACCTCGACCTAATAGGCTTTGCCTCAGGACCTGTTTCCTGGTGCACCAGCTATCTCTCGCCACGCTCCCAATGTGTGAAAGTCAACGGTACTCTCTCTGAAACATGCCCCATTCGCTCTGGGGTGCCACAGGGCTCAATTCTTGGACCGCTACTATTCTCACTCTTTCTTAACTCCTACCCAGCAGTTATGCAGGGTAAGATGCTTCTCTATGCTGATGATGCTGTTCGTTGCCTCCCACAATGACCCCATGCTGCTACAGAACTCCCTCCAACTAGTCTTTGACTCTGCAGCTACCTGGTTCACTGAGCACCGACTTGTTATCAACCTAAGAAAACAAAACGATGCTCTTCTCCCACCCCCAAAATAAGTACAGCAAGTTTCCCTTAGCTGTCCACTCCACACCAATCTCGTCATTGACCAGGTGCAATCCTATAAATATCTTGGTATAACCTTTGACCCTGCACTTTCATTCCATGGACATATATCTGCCCTAAATTCTGTCGCCAACTCACTTAGGCATTCTTTACCGCACAAGAAATGCCTCCTTCCTGATGCCCTCCACCTGGCTGTCCCTCCTCTGTCATGTCTCTCATTGACTATGGCCTTCGGTCTATGGCTCAGCAGATCAGACTGCCCTCAACAAGGTTAGTCTCACAGTAAATAAGGCCTGCAGACTTATCACTGGTGCTCCCAGACTCACTCACACATGTGAGCTGTACACCTGGCTACCCTACTCAACCTGGAAGAGCGACTCATGTATCAGACATGCCAGCTCACCTTTAAAAGCCCTGCATGGCCTATCCCCATAGGCCTATCCAACTCCATTCGCGTGCTGCACCAACCCTGATCACGCAGCTGGTCCAGGAAGAGCTACCCTAGTTATTCCGAGAGCCAGGACCTCACAGGTCAGAGGGCATTCCCCTACCGTGCGCCCACTGGTATAACTCCCTCCCTGCCAGTGTCTCAAACTCTCTAACCTTAGCTTGCTTTAAGCCCAGGCTCAGAAACTTCCTGCTTAGCTCTCTGAAATGCAACTGCCGCTAGCCTAGTGTAAAAATATATATATATATATATATACTCTGTTTGACAATGCTCACTGAGCTGCCTCCCTTCCTTTCCCTACTTATTCCTCCTCCCTATCTCCTCCCTACTCTCACCCCTAGCTCTCCCCACCATAAGTTTTGCACCTTTGTTATCTTTTGCTCGTTGGTGATTGTACTCTATTGTAACAAAATTGTAATTGAACTGTAACTTTTTTGTTTGTAAGTACTATGTCCCTTGTACTACTGTTCTGATGTCCTCTTTGTGACGAGGTACCTTTGTAAATGAGCCTCTGGCTCAAAGGTTTCTAAACTGATGTTTAACTAAATAACTAAATAAATAATAGGACGGTAGTTTTTGACATCGTCCTTCCGCCCCCCATTATGTAATGCGACTACCTCTGCCCTCTTCCAGTCCATTGGCACGACTCCTGTGACCAAGGACAAGTTAAACAGCCTCGCTAGATGCGGTGCCAGTTCATCCTTCACCTCCTTGAGAACCCTTGGGTGCATTTCATCAGGCCTCATTACCTTGTCTACCCAGCTCTTCCCTTACTCCTTCAGCAGTGAATTCTGCCATGGACATCTGCCTGTGGCTGTCACCCTCCCAACCCCATCCTGGTCCCCTACCCTCCCTTTCCTCTGTGAAGATTGAGGTGAAATAGCTGCTTAATGCCTCTGCTTTTCCAAAGTCCCCTTCCAGTATTGTTTCACTTTCCCCACTTATCTTTCCAATCCCATGCTGTGCCTTCCTCCTTTCTCCAACGTACCTAAAGAAGGTTTTGTCCCCCCTCCTTGCCTGCTTCGCTATCCTCTCCTCAGTGGCCTCCTTAGCCCTCCTTATCTTTTCTCCAGCCTCCTTTCTTTTTTCCCTGTAGATTTCCCTGTCCTCATCTTTTTGTGTCCTCCTGTACCTCTTGAATGCTCTAGTCTTCTCCTTGACTCCTAACGCCACCTCTCTAGTGAACCATAGAGGTCTTTTCTGTCTTCTATTCTTTCTTAACCTTCTTATACATGAGTCCATGGCTTTAAATACCCCTCTCTTGATGGCTGCCCATAATTCCTCCACCCCCTGCACATCCCCTATCCTCAACATTTCTTCTCCAACTACCTTCCTCATCCCATGAAAGTCAGCCTTTCTGAAGTCCATTACCTTGGTTCTTGTCCTAATCCTCTCCCTGCCCGCTCTCACCCTGAACCTGACAGCCCTGTAGTCACTGGTGCCAAGCTCTTCCCCCACCTCAACCTCCTCCACACTATCCCCATTTGTGAGGACCTCATCCAACAGGTTTACACTCCTAGCGGGCTCAGTGACCCTTTGTTGCAGGAATATGCCCCGAAGAGCTTCTAAGATGCCCCTGCTCCTTGCAGAGATTGCTGTCTGGGCCTCCCAGTTGATGTCTGGAAGGTTTAAGTCCCCAACTAGCACAATTTCCCCTTTCTGTGCCATCCTCGCTACTGACTGTACAAAGTGTCTATCCCCTTCCTACCCCTGCATAGGAGGCCTATAGACTACCCCAACATGCAGGTTTTTCCCCTGTCCCCTGTCTAGGGTGACCCACGTTATCTCTGTTTCTCCCTCCTCATCGTTCCCTTCCATGGCCCCAATCCCTTCCCTGATATATAATGCCACCCTTCCCCCCTTCCCCTTCTGATCTTTCGTAAACAAACGGTACCCTGGGATCACTGTCTCCCAGGCGTAGTGCTCATTCCACCAAGTCTCACTCACTGCTACAATGTCTAGGTTCTGCTCCATCATGGTGGCCTTCAGTTCTCCAATTTTGTTCCCCAGGCTCCTGGCATTTGCAATCAAAGCCCTCCAACATGTAGCCCCATCATGTCCTTCCCTGCTGCTAAGTGTTCCCTTGATGAGTGTTGTGACTTGAGTGGGAGGCTGATAGCCTCTCTGCTCTACCTCACATAAGGCTGGCCCTGTCCTTAGCCAACCCCCCCTTATTTAGTTTAAATTGAACTTCCTTGCCATGAAGTCCCCCAGTTTGCTCTTTAGTGCAGCTGCCCCTGAAGAGCTCAGGTGCAGCCTGTCTTGGGCATACAGCCCCTCCTCCCATGTAGAGCCCCAGTCACCTATCCAGCTGAACCCCATCTGACTGCACCAATCTTGTAGCCAATTGTTGAATGCTCTTATCTTCTTCTTTCTGGGTGTGCTCGCTCTTGGCACTGGCAACACCTCAGAGAAGGAAATGGAAGGAAAAAGAGTGGTGCTCCTACAGAACCTAGCAAGTTCCTCGAACCTTTCCTGTACCTCCATCAGACTGTTCCCTTCCAAGTCATTTGTGCCTAGGTGAAACACCAGATGTGTCCTTTCAACCTGCTGCTTACCCCAGGATAGAATATGATGCCTCACTTCCAGCACCGTCATCCCTGGCATGCACTGTACCCATACTGCATTGTTTTTTGCTCCCTTCCTTCCCCATTTTAGCCCCTTAATTATCGAGTCTCCCAAGAGTGCCACTCTACTGCCCCCTGCTTCCTGGGTGTCCTTTTGGCCTCTAGCTTTGTGTCACGGGGTTTGGCTCCCTTTGGAATCCTCTTCATGTTCCATCCTGTCTTGGTTTCTGCCCCTGCTCATCTTTTGTTTCCCATCACCTAGTCTATCCTGATTTTTACCCACACCCAGCATCTGTACCTCTTTAGCCTCTCCCTTTAGCCTTTCATCAGACTCCCCCCTCCTGTACCTCTTCATCCCTTGTACTTCCACCTGGCTTCCTTCATCCCTGCAGACCCCTCCTGCATCACTGCTTGAGCATGATCAAATTTCATCTGACCCCCTCTAACTGCTCCTGACCTTCCCTCGTCTGTATCACTGTGCGAGATTGTACCAACTGTGTTTGATCCCCCTCCAACTGTTCCTGTCCTGCCCATCTTTGCAGAAGGTTTTGAGCACCGTACCCTACTTGGGGAAGTCTTCCTCCTTAAGACCTGCCCTGTCCTCATATTTCCCCCCTCTCCTGCACCCTGCCAGGTGCATGCCCCAGCCTCCTACTACAGCTCCTACCCTGCAGGGTTTCTTCCAGTTTATTTTCAGCCTCCCAGGAACTCAACTCCAGCTCTTTCAGTGCTTCCTTCCTGCCCCTTTTCTTATGCCACAGTTCCCCTAGTGCCACCTTTTGGTGTTACCCTAATGTACCCGTCCCCTCCTCCACCCCTTCTCCTGCATGTGATGTGCCTCCCCCCTCCTCCCCCCTTCCACTGCACCTGAGATATTTCCCCCCATGTCCCCCAGCCGCTCTGCATCCCCCTTCTCTGATGACCCCTGCCAGACCCCTTCCTCTCCAATGTCCTTGACTAGAATACCTAAGAGGGCAAAACTATTTGTTACTTCCACCCTCTGGTCCATTTCACCTATACCTGTGTTGTCCTTCATACTGGGCATCCATCTGCCTTTTCCTGAGCCTACTGTCTTCCATTCCTCCTGATCCCTGACTGACCCCTTTTCTCTAGCTACAGGCATCATTTTTGTGCCTCTAGACTTCCTGCTGTCAGTTCCCACTGACCCCCTTTCCTCCTGTCTCTGGCGTTCCTGTCCTAAATCTGGACTTGCTGTTGTCTGTTAACATCTCTGGTCTATCCCCTCTGGATCCCCTTCCATCCTCTCCCTCCCAAGCCCCCGACTTCTGGAACAGTGTATCTGATCCACCAGTGAATCCGCTCAGCCTTTCCCACTCATTCCTTGGCTAATACCGTCTCTGTCTCTCTACTGCCTTTTACCAGCTTCCCACCCATTTAACCCACACCTTAGCCCCGCCACTTCCTCTCTTAGCTGAGTGAGCTGCTTGCACATCATGCAACCCCCCCATCCACCAAGCCCAATTTAGGATCATAGCTGTTCCACAGCCACTGCACCCCACCACCCTGCCAAAGATCCCCATCCCTTGGTCGCCCCTCCCTCTGTGCTGCATTACCATTTCTTCTGTGATACTTAGATACAGTCCTAAAATCACCCTTATGTATTTTTTTGGGGGGCCCCTAACCCTCACCCCCTCCTCAACCCCAACCTACAGCCAAGACTTTTTAGAAATAATAAAGCATGTGCAAACTATAGGCATCAAGAATTAATAACCATAGCCACCACGATCAAGTCCAGGTCACCAGGTTCAAGTCCAAATCCCCAGCACCTCCACCGTCAGCAGTCCAAGATCAAGTTCCCTGCACCTCCAGTGTCAGTAGTCTTGACCCAGTTCATTTCACCTCAAATCAAGTCCAAATCCCCAGCACTTCCAGCATCAGTAGTCCAAGACCAAGTTCCCAGCACCTCCAGCGTCAGTAGTCTCGACCCAGTTCATTTCACCTCAATTTCAAGTCTTTTGGATCACTATAAATATATTTCATTTGAGGGCCACTGTCCCTTAGGAGTGCAGTGCTGTCCCAAACAGGACTAACCTGAATGTGGTAAGAATATAGTAATATAGCAAGACAATGTTTTAGCATTTTAAATGAACAAACAAAGAAGAATTTTTAAATTCTAAGTCATAACAGGTTTCTCTTGTATAAACTGTATTCATAAAATAGACATAATGTTTGACTGAATTATTATCAGTTAAAGACTTGCTACTGAGGCCATAGAACTACCCATTTTTGTAGCGTGAGAAGTTCACCTGGGCGTCTGAAATATTATGGGCTACAAAGAGACTATTATGGTCTAGCCCAACGGAACCTAACAGAGTCCTTTTTCTTTTACATAATTACAAGCCTAGCAGGTATACTTTACTTCCTTTATGTATATATATTTTATCAAATACTTATTGTTTCCTAAGTTAAGGGGCCGCTTCAATCTGTGAGAGGCAGGATGAAAACAGCCTAGCAAAACCTTACTAAGTTTTGCCCTTTTTGTTTTGACTGGCTCAACATAGAACAGGGTAGACAAATTAAGTACAACAGACACCCTTCATAAAATACAAAGACTCCACAAAGCTATTTTCAGCAGGTCTAAGCCCCCTTTGTTTCAGCACTGAAAAGCCGGTATGTTTTTATTATTTAGAAAAGGCGCTTCTTTGAAACTAAGCACATCTAATCTTTATCACGGCTTTTGAACGCAAGCTTGTACAGGCATCCCTGTACCCTTTACTTGCATCACAGCCTATTCCAGCTATACACTTGATTCTTTTAACTATCTTCCAGGGATTTCACCCCCTACTTTATTTTAGCACACAGCATGGCTTGCCTGCTTTCGAGCCAACAACAGCTGCATTGACTGACAGGACTGGGGAAAACTAAACCAAAATTACACCATGTAGGCAGGGAAAGAAAGTAAAGCAGGGCAGTTTAGCAAAGATATCGTAATGGGAGGCCACCCCATTGTGATAGAAAGGTGAAAGTAAAACAAGATAGCAAAAGGCACTACTGCAGTAGATTTCTATGATAGAGGATAAAGAAAAAATGCCACATGGTGTCTGTAAAAAAAAAAAAACATTAATTGGGGGGGTTCCAACTCTAACAATATGGCTCCCTTGTACTTCAATACATACTGCATCTGACTACATCTGCAAGCATGCAGCATGCTTGTAGCCACTGTTATGCTTTTCAGTTTTCTTTTTCTTCTCTTACTCATCTCAGTTTTACAGTTGAACTGTAGCACACATACCAATGGAAACGCATGTAGTTTTTCCACCCACAAAACCACTTAATTACTTCTGTCTGGCCTGTACTCCTGCTATTATCTCACCATAGTTTTGAATGCTTCAACGTAAACAGACTTTAAGGTGCAAACAAGAAAGTATCAATAACCACACACACACACACACACACACACACACACACACACAACCAGTCCCCATCCCCCTATGCACACACATGGTAGCAGATATGGCCATGCTGCTACAGACAACCCACCAAGTATAGATATAAGCAAAAAGGCCCTTACTTGAGTACTAGGGAGCCAGGGGCAGGAGTCTTTAAGAGGTGATGTCTATAGGTCAGAGTGTTGGGGCATACCCCCTTGAAATGAATGGAGTTATTTCTTGTTACTGTTTTATACATTATGATGGTGAGTTGGAGAATAATGAAGGCCACTGTTCTACTAACAAGGGCCTTGTTAGTCAAGTGGTGGCCTTCATTAATCTCCAACGCTCCATCAATTATGTATAAAATAGTACTAAAAAAATACCCCCATTCATTTCAATGGTGCACACCCCTGCAGCCTCCTTTGCCTTTTGTCAAAATAATGTGCCTGAGCTTGGGGATGTGGTGGTCAGCTTCACTGGGGGGGCATAAACTTGACTGTAGTGGGGCTTCAACAGTCTGTGCATACCATACCGCTCAACTGTCCGTGAATATAAGGGACAGCTCTAGAATGTCTAACACCTCTAAAAGGTACAACTTATTTGTTTTAACTGAAAAGTGATATGCAAATCAGGAAAAATTCAAATGTATAAGATTCATCTGTATACACCCCAGAGCAGTGCATCAGATTTCGGCTTAAACCCACACAGTTACTAACCAATTTTTTTCCTGACTGAAGTCCTGCCCCCCAAAAGAACTTTGTCCCAATTTTTCTCCCTTACTGCATTCCATTAAATATCCATCCCCTATAGGTCATGAAGCCACCCAAAGGTAAAGAAACATGAAAAACACATCAATATTTTAGTCCTTCCTCCTTCCCCAACCCCCTGTAAAAATATTTTCTTTTACTTACCCTGCCATGTAGCCAGAACCTGCAGCCTGGCACAGTATGCCACCAGCCCAGTTTTCAGTCTGCTCCCCCTCTCCTTCCACCAGAAACTGGATGCTAGAACTGACCATCACAGGTCCCCAAAGTGGTCCGCGACCAAGTCACCTCACCAACCAAACTCACCCAATCTGGGTTGCTTGCTTCTTGCTTGGTTACTGCTGTGGCTGCTGCCACACTGCACTGATCAAGGCCTATGAAGGCCACCCATACTGCTGTCACCACTGCTGCTAAGCCTAGCTTGCTGCTGTGGGGGTCTGTGTTGTTTGTTTTTGCATGGCAAGCCTTGTAGAGTAAGTAGGTAGCCTAGTCTTGAGTTAGCTTCAAGCTCACCCTCTGCCCCTTCAGTCACCAGGGGAGATGGAGACTCGCTAAGAGTAGACCAACAAAAATATACTGCCACAACACTGCTATTGAGAGTTCAGTGCTCACCAACTCCTCCAAGCTGTCGTGTGCAGTCTGTCTACTCTGTGGTGGGAAAGACAGTAATGCACTTGCAAGACTCATGCACTCTTTCTTGGCTGGAGCCCATCCACATCACATGATTGTGCCTCCGCTAATAGGTGGAGAACATGGACAACACAATGTAGACACAGTCGAGTCTGGAGAGTACCTGCAGCATAAGCACACACAGGCTAGGTGGGCACTTCTTGTGCAAAAGATTAAATCCAAATGTAATGCCATTGTTGCCACACCATAAGAACAACCTAGGCACAAATACTGAGGGGGGAGGGGGTGGGCAACTGCCTCTGCCCTACCTAAATGGCACTGCTGCTTAATGGTCGAAATTTATTCTCAGGTGCTAATGAAATGGTTTCCACTGTGTTCTGAGGTACTGTATTTCCATGTTTCACGATCTGTCCTGATCATCGTGTGGGTTAGTGTCCCTTATTGTTCCTCATTTTGAGTGTCCATGTCCCTCATTTCAGTGACAAAATGTGAAGTATGGTGCATGCTTCCAAGACCCTACTCAGCACAAAGAGTGCTGAACATGGCCATAGTGTATATGCTCAATACAGAATGACAAAGGGAAAGTAAGTGAGATGAAACAGTTATGGAGAAACACATTTGTAGCACTAAATATGCATAAGGGATTTGCATGGTCCAAAACAAAAAGGATAGGCTTTACAACACAGAGTCCCCTCTTCATACATCTGGAATGGTGGATGTTGACTGGCTATAGTCAGCTATAGCTAGGGAAGACGGGATGGGCCACAAGAACCTTATCTGCTGACAACATCTATGTATACCCTAGGCATTTAATGCAGTAAGGAAACAATACTTTACTAAGTAATGGCGATTTAAAGATAAAAATCAAAAGCCATTAAACAGCTTGCAAAAGGATCAGAATTAATGAGTTTACCTAATCTTTATGGGAATCCAATTAAAAATGTATTTTAATGACTCTAATTGCTATCAGTAGTATAAGAAATAGAAACTGATGTGTTTTTTTAGAAAAGATTTGTACCAGCTTAACTGCTGCACACATGGCAAGCATGCAGCATGTGAAACTGATGTGATGTTTAAATGATGTTCACACCAGCCTAACTGCCGCACTCATGTCAAGTGTGCATCATGTGAACCTGATGTAATTTTTAGAAGATGGTCACACCAGCTTATCTGCTGCACACATATCAAGCTTGCAGTATGCGAACCTGAGTTGCTTTTAAAACCTGGTTCGCTTAGGATCACTTTGTGTATGCATGCTGCATGCAAACATTGCACAATTAAGTATGTGGCATGCATTCTGCACGTAAACAGCAGACCTATAGTTCTGTAAGGGACTTGGGTTGTTTCAATTTAGCTTTAGCTCACTTGGGCTCTTTCAATTTAAGGCCCCGTTCGCACTAGGGCATTTAAAACGGTTCAGAGCGCTTGAACCGCTTTAAATGCATGCTAGCTTGGTTCACGTTTGCACATAACTCATTTTAAACTCAGAATTTTGGAAGCGTGCTCAAACCCTGATAAGACCTGGGCTTGAGCACGCTTCCAGAAATCCATTTCAAAAGTAAAGTGATTCACCTAGAGTGCGAACGCGCCAGCTCCTATCCTTTTAATGCACTTCAAGCAAGCGTGCAAAGCATCATGGTAAGCAGCTTTTCCATGCTGCTGAATTCGGTTCACAGTGGGCACGGATCTCTGCTGCAGTGTGAATGCTGTAAAATGCATTGCCTGAGGCGGATCGCAGGAAGGGAGTTGCAGTATGAATGCTACAACACGGTAAGTGCTAATCCACTTTTAAAAACGTTTTGCACAACCGTGCTGTAGTGCAAACATGGCCTAACTTTAGCTCATATGGGCTCTTTCAATTTAACTCTAGCTCATATGGGCTTTTTTCGTTAGACTTTCGCTCACATGGGCTCTTTCAATTTAGCTTTAGCTCACTTGGGCTCTTTCAATTTAGCTTTAGCTCACTTGGGCTCTTTCAATTTAGCTCTAGCTCACATGGGCTATTTCAATTAAACTTTAGCTCACTTGGATTCTTTCAATTTAAGAAAAAATATAGGAAATGTTGGGGGGCCCTTTGAAGTAAACACTCTTCGCTCAAGTTAATGTTCTTCAATCTTTCTTTTTATTTCTCTTCCCCCTACGTTTCACTCGACTTGGAGCTTGTTCACAGGGTTTATTCTTTGTTGCACATCTGTAGATACATTTATTTTATGTCATTGATCAGCATTTTTTTTAATATGATATTGTTATATTTTTAATTCTTTGGTGTATACTCATACCATTCAATAAAGATTATTGCTTGTGCACCCTTGTATATATTCTTAATTTTTCACAGGGTTAATTTATTTGTACTTGTTTAGATCCTAAGTTGCATCCTAAAAAGACATACACAGTATGTTAGTGAACACAGCGCTGCTAACAACTTGGAACAAGGTTTAACTACTGCCTGTAAGGCTTGTTCCCCATATTTCTTGGTTTGCAGCATACTTTATATATTAGTTAAAACTTCTTGCCTTTCTTGTAAAGAATACTTTTGGGCCTGTAATGACATAAACATAATTTTTTGTAAAGCATTGCTGTTATTATGTTGTTTAATATTACAATGTGGCCACATTGTGGCTTCTATTTACTTAATTTGTTAACAGCATACCTTAAAGGAGGCTGTGAGCTTCTTAGAGTGGTATTAGTGTTCTTTGTAGTCTGTGAAAACATAATCATAGTATTCCCCTGTTGGTCTCATAGCCATCATTTTACTTTTATAATTAAAGGTTCAAATACCAACTTCTAAATATTCTTTAATACTTTAACTGCTTACCCTCAATCTTTCTGGTTCAAGTTTCTCCTTTTTGGTTAAGTTCCTCTGCATGTAAGCACTGAAGCCCAACAAGTGTTAATGGTAGCTACTTCCTGATAACCTCTCACCCATTTTTGTGACATCCCATGGTGTGACTAACAATGTCTTCACATCCAGTTGATCGCACCTTGCGATCTCGGTTGCTAAACAACCAAACACTACTGCACTGATCAGTGCAGTTGGGTGCTCACAAAAATGGGTTATTTGTTCCTAGTTGCTGCAGCTCTGTGCTAGTTTACTTTTTTATTTTGTAACTTTCTTGTGAGCTTATTAAAATGTAAATAACATTGTTCGCATACCATGTTTTCTTTTCACATGGTGACATGAGAGTAAAGCGGATTTTTTGCTAATATCAACAGTTCTCTTGCCTTGATTAGAAATGCTGCAAATAAATTCCAGGGTTCTCAGAAGTATTATTTATTATATCACCTTACATTACTGCTTTCTGCAACCCAAACTGTGACATTCATAATGTAACACAGACAGTCATTATTGTTTACTTGCTGAGGGGTCAATTGTAATTTGACCTTCCTATTCATTAAATATTTATCAATCACTCAGTGGCTTAAAATTGTCTTCACAGATTGATTCTGTAGCTCATATTATACCAAGCTTGTTAAACACCATAATATTGTTTAAAACAATCAAATAACACAGGGGTTAAGTGCAGCTCGACCTCTCTGTTGTCAATACTGTAAGTTGCCCTGGCGGTAAAACATCATCTTTACTCTTTTAGATAGTGATCGTATTGTTATTTAGAATATCCATGTGTTTTGACTTCTCTTAGTACACTTACTACAACAATGTTATTTTTCACCTTTGGGTCAATTGCTGCTTGACCTCCCTGTTGTAAGTGTTAGAAGTTGTTCTATAAGTTAAATCTCTACTTCATTTAGAATATCCCTGTATTATTAGCTTCTCATAGTTTACTTTATACAGTAACATTATTGTGATCATACTGGGGTCAGTTGCTATCTGACCTCCCTATTGTGAATGTCAAAAGTTATTTCTACTGGTTAAATGTCTACTTTACTAGTTTACTAATTGATTTCTGTATAATGTTTATTTGTTTTTACATGTTATATCTACCCTTTCAGTTCTATACAATCAAAATGCATGCCTACCAGTTTGTTTCTATATTCATGCCAATCCTGTTGTCTAGTGTGTTCATGTGAAATATCCACCTCATTTCAGCTCTTAAAAGATAATCCCGGTTATTACCTCCTCTTTCTGGTGTCTGTACTTTTTCAAGTCCCCAAAACCTTAAAGAAGCTCCGTTATGGCCTGCTTGTTCAAAATGTGTTGCTACTGGGGATGTCTCTTATTTTCTTCTTATATCTCCCTTATGTTCTTGTATGTGGGTCTTGAGCATCCTGCTAGTTTGTCCAATATACAGCTTATTACAAGGGCATTGTATTACATATATTACCCCTTCTGTCATGCAGTTAATATGCTGTCTAATTGGATGACCATGCCCTGTATGTGGATGTATGAATTTTTTTTTTTTATGTATGACTACATACTGAGCACTTGCCACAAGGGAACATGTCTGGTGCTAATGGTCCCAATAGTAGTTGTGCTTCTTTGTTTTCTGGTAATTTAAATTGAGATTTTACTAATTGATCCTTAATATTCTGTACTCTTTTTGCAGCTATTATGGGCTTATTTAGTCTTTATTGAATGGTATGAGTATACACCAAAGAATTAAAAATGTAACAATATTGTATTAAAAAATGCTGATCAATGACATAAAATAAATGTATTTACAGATGTGTAACAAAGAATAAACCCCGTGACTATTTAAAAAAAAAGTATTTGTTTTTAACCAAAAATATTTATAGAATCAGCTTTGCATCATACACTATTGACATATGAGCTACAGACTTAACTTCTGTCATTTTCTTGTTTTTGATGTGCAAAGGTTTCTCTTATTTTCCCTACTTTTATAACCACCAAGGCTCACAATAGCAGGAGTCTTATCTAATGAAAGTGAGTTCCAACTCATGAAATGGAGGTGCATCAGTTTTGCAAAAATCCAGTTATCAAAAATGTATTAAAAACAATTATCTGCTTTATGTGAAAAAATGACGTGCACCTGTATGAAAATGGCATTTTATTTTCTTACACATTTAAAATCAAAACAACATTTCTGCAAAATCACCTGTCTAAGAATCATTCCTGGAACAAACTCTACTAAACTCCAAAGTTTAAAGTTTCTGCTCACGGTCCATTTCGTACTATCAGTAAGCAAAAATAATGTCTTCAAAACCATATCTGTATGCATTTTCAACCTTCTAGAACTTTTAAGCCACTAAACCACCCATTAACAAATTTAGAAGATCCAGAAATCCAGACACTGACTCTGCATATGCCAAATTTAGGACTACTACATTCAAGGATCGCTGCAGTATTACATTTTAGAAAATGGGTCTAAAGAATTCTGCATCCTGATTGGTTGAGAGATGCCTCTGGCCATGTTCTTATCAGAGCATATTGTGCCAACCAGCACCTTTTCAGCCAGTCAGGATGCAGCACCTGTGGAAATCCATGCATGCCAGAAGAGTTTAACAAAAAATGAGGCTGCTGTGCTGGCAATCTATGGTCACTGCCAGTCCTCCTCCCCCATGGCATGGTCTTTGCCGTGATTCAGTGAAACTCCACCCCAAAAAATGCAGTGTCTTTCAAGAAAAATCTGACCTTATCACTTTTGTTCAAAAGTTTGTGGCAGTTCTCTTATCCATGGCTCTCCGATGGACTGCTGCTGCTGCTGCTGCGGCTTTGTTCCCCGCTGTGTTTCTTCACTCCAACTCACTACAGTCTCCCATCTCCACATCACGATTATTCCTTGGCCTCTCCCAACCAGACTGTGTGACAGAAAATGGAAAAAAAACAGCCACTCTCCTTGAAATCCGACTTTCCAGTTAGTGACCAGAAACTGTACCCGCTAACTGTGCTGCTCTGAGGGTGAGAAAGCTGACCGACATTAAGCGGGCATCCCGCATGCTGCCAGAACACTAACTCGGGGCTTCCCATTGAAGGCTTTGGCTTGCTTAATGAGATGTGCAGATCACTGACGTAAGGCATACGCTTGCACAAAATCAAGCGGGCAGCTAGCTCCAACTTATAACAGTAAATACAAATAATAAAAACAAACAAAAAAGTGCGTGAGTTAGGGGAGAAATTTACTTGAGAGAAGACGGGGACAAAACCGTAAAATGGGAAACTGCACGCCAGCAACCACTAAGGCACACGCTTGCTCAGACTCGAGCAGGAGCTGGCTGCAATTTCAAAACAAATGCTAAATGAAACTAAAACAAATGATAAAATAAAAAAAATGAAGTGTGTGTTAGTGAGAGACAGGCTTGAAAGGACATGGAGAAAGACATACAAACTCCAACACCCTCTTGTGGCTGCATGTCATATCTGCACAACAGAGGGACTATTTTTCTATATTTGGCATATTTAACACTTTGACTATACATTAAAAATATATATATATATATATATATATATATATATATATATATATTTGCCAAGTGGATTTATTGTGGGGGGACCCATTTAATAAGCACAATTTTTTTTTATTTAAGTCTTTGGTAACAGAGTAAGGCCCACTAGGCACAAGTGCCTTTTTTCAGGGGCGACCTGGGAGCACTGGGCGGTTAAGTGACTTGCTCAGAGTCACACAGTGTGCAAGTGGAGGTTGTGAGAATCAAATCCAGGTCTACACCCCTGGAAGTGCTCTTATCAGCACTCAACCCACACCTTGTTATGTGTTATTGCTTACGTAAAAACTGGGATATAAAATAGAAGTACCTACTCAATCCTAATATAGGGGCACTTCCACACTCATATATTACATTAACTACAACACACTGCTGCAAAGGATGACAATGAGAAGGAAGATGGGGATGTAAAATAGTAGTAGACTAAGTAATAAGGAGCTGTGAAGTGTGCAGTTATGTAGTCATCTGCTTCATTCACGGCTAGGTCTATCTAATGATGCTTCTGTATGTCACACATCATTACAAACTACTTGGTGATAAAAATACCATAGTCATAGTATCACTACGAGGACTTGTAGTGGTGTATAATAACTGGTGATCCCCTATAATGGATGGATACGCACACCTGATAAAACACCGTAATAACCCAATGTATTCCATAATAGCTCAACAGCAAGTTATTATGGCATTTTCCTCCTCATGTTCTCACTTTACTGAAGCATTAACAAAAGCACAGTAATTGCGATGAGTTTTTCATTCTCTGCCCCCACAACAAAGTGTACTACCCCACTAACATTTCTGCCTTCCATCCCTGGGCAAACCATCTCCATCACATCAGCCACCTAAAACACATTTCTTAATTAAAAAAAATCAGAAGCAAAAGCTGCTCACTATGGTGACTGCTCAGGGACACGTTCACTCCCAACACAAATATGGCTTATGGGGTCTGTCTCCATGTTAACCTTGTACCAGTTATAATAAAAAAAAATGTCTGTGTGAGGTTTGTGCTATGAGAATTTTTCACACACTGTTGTGTGTGATAATCTCATAAACCCCTCATTTAGAGATTATCACACACCTCAGGTGTGTGAAAAATCACCGTAACACACACCTGTACAGGCATTATTCTATGACTCAGAGGAATGTTCTGGTGCTAGTGCTGCTGCTGAGACTGATAAGCCATACGGTGTCAGTGGTGACAGTGCCACTGGGAGTTATAGAGACTTACTGACAGGAAGTGAAAAAGCAGGAATAATAGATGCCACATGTTAGACATGTGAATAATTAAATGTAAAGTTAAGGTTGATCCTCCACAGTAAATTGAGTTTGAGAAAGACTAAAAATTCAAGCTTTTCAGGATCTAACCTTGAGCAATATGGTGAGGAAGAGTCCTAGATGTACTGTGGCATCTTTCTGAAGTGACAGATATTGGTGAGCATATAAGAAAATACAAAGTCACTTTAATCATTGCAGGCCAGATGTCTTTCATAATTCAATTAGATCAGTACTTCTGCTATATGTTGGCTCTGCTAGATAAGCCTGTGTCATGTACTCTGGTTAACATGTCCCAGCCATTCTCCAAAATGTCCGAGCAACACCAGCATGCATTATCCAAAAGCGTCTAAATGTCCTTAGGCATCCCAAGATAATCTCTGTCAAAGTCTTCAATGTCACACTCATGCCTGGTAGCGGCACTGAGAGAAGACAGATGAGGAGTATCCATACAACTGGAAAGGTGTGTTTGCACATTCTTGCAGGTTTCTTAAAGCTTTTTGCTGCGCTAGTGTAAGTGTATGCAATTGTTTCTATCTGATAGACTCAATCTGTCCTATGTAAATATGTCACGTCTTTATATCTGGGATCTAGAAGTGTTGCTAGAGCAAACTGAATGTCCAGTTGAATGCTGTGAAACCTATCTGCAGGTTGTATAGGAAACATCTATACCACTTCTGTAATGAGTACTGCGTGCTGCTGCTGCTGAGAGATTTTAGATGAACTAGTGGTGTGATGTCACCACCTCCACCACCACCATCTTCACCATCTTCAGCAGCACCACTATCAGTGCTGACATGGCTACCACCTCCAGCGCTGATTTTGTAACCCCTGGGACCCCCAGGAGTTCCTAGATACATTTCTTGTGCTCTACAAAAATGTTCTCTGGGACTGCATGTGCTAGTCAGACCTGGTGTGGGTGATTGACAGTTGCCAAGGGTTAAAAAAGGACTCATAGTTTGCCATGTGAGGATGAAGAAAGAGGCGGTGAACAGAGAAAGAAGACATCAAAGAGAGAAGAGAGCAGAGAAATCTTTCTGGAACCTGACTGTCAAATTGGAGCTTTGCATTACCCATTTTTTGGTATGGGACATGTGGGCCTAGAATGGTATATATACAGTACACTTACTTATTGTTTTGCATGACTGAGCTTTCTATTTCTTGAATTTCCAAAACGTAGCTGGGGATCATGACTCTAGTTATAGGATCTGGTGTTAATTGAACTGAACTGAACTGAACTAAATTGCTTTGAAATTAATTACATTAGAAATGCATTTAGCTGCACAAGAAGCCTAGCATGGCAGAGTATGAGACTGGCTGCAGAACAAGCTTTTGCAGAACACATCACTGCACACATGACTGATATATACCACAGTCCACATCTTTGAATTGCATAGACTGAAACAAAGGTTTCTGTTCCACAGGTCTCTCCATCATATAAAAGATGGAGTTCTGCAGTGTGAAAATGTCTTTAATTAAACAATCTTGAGGAACATTTTGCTTTTATTGGTAATGAGAGAGAAGATCAGTGCATTCATTTGTGCAGAATGATGGAAATATTTAGTAATGATCATTCAATTAATTTCATTTCTTAAACACCTTTCCTGGTGCTCACACACAAAAAAAAAATAATACAAACCCTTACGTGTCCCCAATTCCTGTGATGCCAAAATTGAAATCTTTATTTGCCCCTAATTTGGAAGGGAAAGGATTGTATTTTGACTCTGTGGAGCCGAGCTGCCAATCCCTTCCACTTCCTGATACTGAGAGACACCTCCGCGCTAGCACATTTCATGAGGTCACTATATGCAGAGTGTGGGGGCCCACTCCACAGACATGAATGGAGCTGTTTTTAAACTCTGTTTTTCATATTTTAGATGGCTATTGTGAACAAATCAAGGCCACTACTCCACTAACAATTTCCTTGTTAGTGGAGCAGTGACCTTGACTTGTTCATGATGGACATATAAAAAATGAACAACAGAGTTAAAAAAATGTCCCCATTCATGTCTATGAAGCACACCCCTGCCCTTTCCACATGGTGACATCACAAAACTGGGCAGCTGCCAGTATCAGGAAGTGGAGGGATCAATGTCTTGGCTCCACAGATCCAAAAGACCATCCCTTCCCTTCCCTCCCAAATTAGGTGCAAATAAAAATTCAGATTGTGGCACAACAGGAATTGGGGCAGGTAAGGGTCTTCCATGGTTCCTGGGGGGTAATATTAAAAAGAGCTAGAAAGGTGAAGGTTGATGTGACCCCCCCCACCTCAGATTGTCTGTTCACCTTCTATAAAGTTTGTTGACATAGCTGGGAGTTCTCCATCAGCTTTATTTTTCTTAAGCATAGTCAACAACATACTGTACAACATATTGGGGTTATCACATGTAACCCCTACCCACAAATTGTGGCTGTCTGGCCATCAAATGTTGTCTCAGGCTTGTTAACTTTGGTCAGTGGGCCTTAGGTCCTGTGCTGTCTTTCAGTGTGGGCTCCTTCCTACACAACAAAGTACAGGGGTGGTACCCTCCAGGAAACTTGGCCTCACCCCCAACGATGCAAGCTATCAATATGGACCACCAGGGGTAGTTGGAGAACAGGCAATGGCCTTGATAATTCTGCACACTCAGCAAGCTGAGGATTCCATTCCTTTACTTTAACTTCTGGCCAGGTTGGGCACGGATCCCATCTGATCAGGAATAAACACAAAGACACACATTTCAAGCCAAACCAAGAGCTGGCTTATTTTAAAGTCCAACACATTAAGCATCCTTGAACCCACAGGCATGGGCCTGTGGCAAATTGATATGAGATACAGGAGTTTCTTTAATTGAGATTTACAAAGCCAATGAATCAAGCAATGTACGTAACTGCATTTCATGTTGAGAAAATATCCTGCATAGAAACCCACTGTTCATAGATTCAAAGATCCTTGCTGCAGGTAAGGAGAAGTGTTGGTCTTCTAGTTGTTTAGTCTTTTAAAGCATCAGAGCCCCGAGTCATGGGACCACACACAAAATAATTCCCTGTGCTGGGAAATTGATACAGCATCTCCCCAGAAGCTGCAACAGTCCTGGAAACAGTTGTGTGTACATTATAATAAGGGACTCTGAGCTGGGACCCTGAAAACCACACTGCTAATCATGTGGTGATCCAGAATCAGGATCAGAATTCATTCAGTTCCTGAATGGATCCAAAGCAAGTATTCCAGTTACCTATATTCCTTCCCTCTTTTGAGCAGTCTCAATGAGGAGGAGCAACTCAGATAGCCAGCATGACATCTGCTGCTCTATGACTGCAGTGATCACTTTGTCTTTGTAGCACTTACTCAGGAGATTGCACAGTAGTCATATTGGTTCTTGTACAAATGGGTGAACAAAGTAGACGATTTAATACCTTTGACTGGATCAACAAATAATTTTCAGTACACAAGCTTTCAGTTCTACACAGAGCACTTCTTCAATCTCTGAAGCCCCCAAGAAGGGCTCTGTATAAGCATGAAAGCTAGCTTGTGAACTGAAAATTTCTTGTTGATCCACTGAAAGATATCAAATCACCTTCTTGAACTGGGACTTATTGTATAGAGAGTGCTACAATGGTGTCCACAAAGGACTAAGAGGAACTGGTTTTAAATGTAAGTTTTTCTGATTTACATAATGTGACCAGAGGCTTATTACGCCTACTTTTACAGTGACAGCAGCTGTTTCACACTGATAGATTATTACACCCACCTTGTCTATCGTTTGGAGGACAGTTTTCAGCAGCCAAGTGCAATAATTTGGTTGATTCATCTTGGACATATTGTCACTATTTAGGCAGGGACATCTATAAGTGGCCTGTTAGGGGCTGACAGTAGAAGTAGTAGTAATAAAAAACCTTTCTTTTTATACAGGAAAAGATGTTACCAATGCACACCATTAGGATCAAGATCTCATTTGCAAGGTGGTCCTGTTTTTAGCTTATAGAGGATCACTTTATACGATCCATACAGTAAAAACAAATACAAAAACAACCACTCAAACTCTATCATTAACTATCAGTAACATACTACATCGAAGGTTTTCAATTAACAGCTTGCATTCAGCATACATATCCCTACCATACCTTTGGTGTCAGAAGGCCCCTCATGGTCTTGGAGTGAGTGCCAGACAGTTTTGGATTAAAATGTTTTGGGGTGAATTCTGAGCTGTGCCTAATTTTCTGCTCTTCCAGCCAAGGTCTTGCCAACTGCTAGCAGACTGTCAGGGGATCCTAGATGCAAATATGGCTTTCATTGTCCAGTTTTTCCTCAAGATGGGTGCTTTCCATCTGAAGAGGGCAGTGGTGAGACCATCTTAAAGAAGCCATCTTTGGACTTGGACATCATGGCAGACTGCAAGCCTGCTTCATACTATTCCTTTCTGTGGAAGGGGATAGAGATGGTGGCTGAGACTCAGCTCAAGACTCACCTCAAGAAATATAACATCTATGAACCATTCCAGTCTGGCTTTAGGCCTCTGCGTAGCACCAATACAGCATTCATGAGGTGTCGTTTTCTGGCATGAGATAGAGGGGAAGCTATGTGGTTATTCTCCTTCATCTCTTGTTGGAATTTGACACTGTGGATCATGGGGTTTTGATTGATCACCTAAATCAATATCAAGGACTCACAAGGACAATGTATAAGTGATTTGAGCCCTTCCTATCCATCAGGTTATGTTAGGAACATTCTACTCATGGTCTGCTGTGATAGGATCTTGGAGTGCCCCAGGACTGATTCAACTCAAAGTGTTATTCACCGTGCACATGTTGATACTGGGAGAGGTCATTATATGGTATAAGTTAGAGTTTCACAATTATGCAGATGAACCCAACTGTACCTGTCTTTTACACCCAACAGGCAAGATGTAATCTCTGTGCTAGATCAATGCCTTTATGAAATTTCTGACTGGATGGCTTCCAGCTAGTTGAGCTTGAATCCTGGCAAGACAGAAGTATTGTTGGTGGAATCGGCCTCCCATTGGCCAGGAACAACTCAACCACCTATATGTCTATCACTGAATGGTACAGTATGTCATTGCGAACTGTGAGTAGATTTGAAAATCTGGGGTTCAATGTGGGCTATACGCTGTTACTAGAACATATGGTGGTGGTAGCAGCCCACAGGGGATTGTTCCATTTAAGGAGTATTACACAGATTAAGGCCTATCTAGCACACAAGGATCTGGTGACTCTAGTATATGCCTATTTGAACTCAAGGCTCGACTGCTGTAATGCACTCTACCTGTGCTGGCTGTAGGGCTTGGCAGGGTGTCAGCTCTGTGAGCAAACAAACTCCATTAGCAAACAAGCTCCTCTTTCAGAAATGACCTACAACTTTAGGGTGCTGCAGCTTAGATACTGCCACAGTTTATTTTATTTTAGTTTTAGCTGAGGGTCAGGATAGACCCATTTTTACAGCTGCATGTGCGGAGCCCTGCAGGCATTTTGGGATGACTGACAGAGAGAAAGGGGACTGTGATCAGAAATGGTCCCCATTTTCTCCTGCAGTGTTGTGGTCAGTCATCCACACAGCTCACAGCATTCCTGATGTGTGGTGTCTTGTCCTCCCTTCCCTTCCATGGACAGAGACCCTCCACAGAGCAGTCAACTGCCCCCCCACCCGGGCATTATTTTTTTCTTAAGTTTCTGGAATCTGTTCTGTGCATGGACATTTTCACACAAGCGTGCAGACCATAGTGCGGTAACTGCTGCCATACCCAAGATGGTCACCATGATTCACTGTGCATGCATGAAACACTACACATGCACAAAAGTAGATTGTCAATCGGCAGTATTTTTTGCTGTGAGCTCCATTTTGACAGAGCTCTCACTCAGCTCCCGGAACTCCTTCTGCCGTGACTGCACTTTTCACAGAGCTCTCACTTCAGTTCCTGGAACTCCTTGTGCCATGTGTTCATTTTTCACTGTGCTCTCGCTCACCCCCAGGAACTCCATGAGCAGCTGTATGCAGCCGTATTGGCTCAAGAGTTTGTTACGTTAGTTAGAATTTTAATGAGATAGTGTGAGGTGAGGAGTATTTTTTTATAAGAGTAGGCCCATTGTTATGTACGATGCAGTTATAGTTGCCATTTTCAAGAAATGCTGCTATTTGTGTCTGTAAATTATTGGACTGGTGTAGAGCATTACTACAATAGTGCTTACCATCATTATTACAACAGTGTTTACCATCAACTATTGCTCCAGGGAAGTATGGTGGTAGGAGATATTTGTGTTGACCTTCTGTGATTGATGAGGGCGAGTTTGTAGCCTTGTCCCTCTCCTGTCTGGTGGGCTGTGCCTACCTGAGGAGCCTATTTGTGTCTATTGGTGGTCTGGGCCAGGTGTGCCAGGTACACTCTGCAACAGGGCAAGATGGCTGGATGCCCGGAAGCGAGATTGCTCTGCATACTGTCCAAGAAGCTAGTTGTAGTGGGGTGCATAAGAGGTTTGAGAGTCACTAGGGAAAGGGGTGAGCTGCTGCAGTGTTCAGTTTGGTCTGACAACATTGGACTGTGCATCCATATACTGGGCCAGAAGGTGGATGCATATGAACTTGATGTGCTGACTGGTGGACTGGAGACAGTGAGATAACTGACAGGCTCATTTATTATTCTAACTTCAACGTTTCAGATAGCTTCACTGGTTCATCAAATCCATTGCTTGGCTGTGGCAGTGCTGAATCATTTGAATATTTATCTGAGACTTGCAAGAATAGCTCTGGTGAGAGAAAAGACTGGATTCCAGTCAAAAACTGTGACTGAGTGACAATAATATATAAGTTTAGTTGCTGCTTCTGTGAGAGAGAAGCAGGATTTGAGAGTTAGAAGACTTCCCAGAATCATTATTTTGTGATAAACACATTTACTGGGATTACTGCACCTTTGGACTACTTCTAACTACACTTGACATTGTTAATTTAATCTTTATTTCAGATGAAATGTACAGTAAGGGGGCATGATTATTCATGCTGTTAGGTGTGTGAGAGAGTCAGTGGTGTGTGTTTGGGGGCCTGGGTTTATTCTATCTGATGTGGGGTGGTGTTTTGCAGTTTCCTTTGTTTTAATTGAAAGAGAAACCTGGCAGTATCGTATATTAGGACAGGGGCTCTAAGGCTCTGCTATTCCCCAGTGCTGCTCCCCCAACTGTGTCCCATCTAGGGTGTGACATTCTCTGAATTAGCAGTTTGGCAGTGCAGAGAGGTAGGTCTCAGAAACAGAGGTGGTGGCAGTACAAGTGTTTTTAGGTAAGCAGATGAGGAGGGCACTATCTGGATAGTGAGGACCAGGATATTCCCCGGGGGGGATGAAAACAAAGAATGAGGGCAATATGTGATTGGTTCCCATACCCAGGGTGTTTACTAGACTGAATGGACAGATAACCATGGGGCCATATGCCTTGATGTGTCCTTTCTGGGTAATTTCTGTAATTCAAAGTAGATGAGGAACAAGACTACTATAATAGCAGATTTTATTTCCAGTTCCTCGGCAAACCTGGTGTGTATCTCATAGACCTGGCTGGGTGACGACTCTGCTGCTATACTGGAGGTGGCAATCCCATTGGGTTACTCTGTGATACACTGCCCAAGGAAGGATCATGGGGTGGGGGTCACCATCTATTATAAAGCTGAGATGAATTTCTCAGTGCACCTAGTAGGAGAGACCTTGTCATTTGAATGCATGATCATGCATGGGGGTCCAGGTGCAGGTTGTAGGATCCTCTTTGTGTACCAGCCTCCAGGGGACAAGGGGGATTCCCTGCATGATAATGGTGGACAGTGTCATAGGCAGGGTGTTGTACAAATGGCAAATGGCAAATTTCAGTTATCCGGCACCTAATCCCTGAGGCTCTGGGTGCCTTACAATAAAAGGTAGGGTCAATACAAGCAAAAACACAGTAACAATTTAAAACAATAAATACTTAAATAAAACTTCAGTATAAATAAATGAATTCCTGAAATAAATACAGGTCCAGCATCTTCATCGGGAAAGGCTAAGCAGAAGAAATGAGCCTTTAGCCCCTTTTTAAACAGCTCGACTGTTGGGGCCTCCCTGACAGCAGCTGGCAGGGTGTTCCACAAGGTCGGCCCAGTGACACTAAAAGCACAGTCACTGGACATTTTTAGCCTGACCTTGGGAACATCAAGGAGGCACTAAGTCGAGGAAAAGAGGGAGTGGACTGAGGAGGTAGGTGTTAGGAGATCAGCCAGATAACCAGGTCCCAGCCAGTATAGGGTCTTATAGGTGAGCAAGCCCAACTTGAAGAGGATCCCCCTCCTGACAGACAGCCAGTGCAGTGCCCGCAGGACCAGGTTCACATGACTGGACCTTGCCAGGCCAGTCAGCAACCTAGCCGCTGCATTTTGCACCAGCTGCGGTTGGGGGAGGATCCCTCCAGTGACCTGAAGTATAGAGCATTACAGTAATCCAGCCTCAAAGTCACAAAGGCATGCACCAGTGGTGGCAGGTTTCCGGGTGAAACTAGGGGCTTAATCCTGGTGATGTTCCTCAAGTGGTAAAAACCACTTTGACCACAAATGACACCTGAGCTTCAAGTGTCAAGCTGCTGTCCAGAACAACACCAAGATCCCGTACCCTAGGGGAAACCATTAATGATGTGGATCCCAGAAACAATCCTATATCCACTCCAGAAGCACTCCCATCATGCCCGTGATCCGGCTCAATCACCAGTACCTCCGTCTTGTCTGGGTTCAGTCGCAACCAGCTGGAGGACATCCAGTCATTGATCTCGGCCAGGCAGTTGTTAATCACTTCCATGGCATCCTGTGTTCCCGGGCAAAAGACAAATACAGCTGGGTATCAACTGCATAGCAATGAAACCCCACACTGTATTGTCAAATGGGCAGCATGTATATCACAAATAACATTGGCGACAAGATCGAACCTTAAGGAACTCCACACGACAGGGGCCTCAGGGAGGAGGAAAAATTACCTATCACCACCTGTTGCTCTGTGCCAGAAAGATAGGACTCAAACCAGTTGATGACAGTACCGGTGAGTCCACAATACTCTCAAAGGCGATAAAGCAGCATGATGTGATCTACATTATACAATGGCAAGAAAAAATCTAGCATGCTGATTGGCTAATGAGCCCCAGACACAGTGATGATATTACAGTATAACATCACTATAGCTAGGTCAGGCACAAAGGTAACCGTACTGCAAAAAGGATCCCTCCCTCTGTCACTATCCCGTAGCCCTCACACCTAGCCTTTGCGTGTACAAATATCCAGCCTCCTACTGAACAGTTCAAACTTAAATTACTATCCCATCGCCAAATGCCACTTTTCAGAATCCAACTTCATAAAAACAGAAACTCGTCCTAAACAGACTGCAAGTTCTTCCAAAAAGACACTGTGTCTTTTTGGAAGAACTTGAGGTCTGTTTAGGAAGAGTAAACACCTACTTGTGGCTTTTACCTTCAGCTCCCGCTCCATACGACTCCGTTGTTCAGAGGGCACACTTCAGAAGACTCGCACTCAGCCGTCCATGCCCTGAAAAAACATATATTCCAAGTAAAAAAAAAAGCCATCAGTAACGGCTTTTACTTCTTCTGCTCATTAACAAGTAGGTGTCAGCGCGAGCGCAGTACACATTCATGCTGCACAGTTCCTGAAACGCTTGACAGCTACAGAAGAAACACGGTAAATTTAAAATCGCAAAAAAAAAAAACAAAAAAAAAACTGAAACTCTGTCCCCTTCACACACTGCCTGTTGCAACTTTATATAAATGATCAGAAATGGCAGAGGGGAAACCGCTGTCACAGATCACTATATAAACAAGAAAAGGCATTTAGGACTCAGCAGGCAAGATCGATGTGGCAGCAGCGCCACCGTGTGTTGAAAGATATATTCTGGACTTTTTTCTTAAAGCATATACCTACACTAACAGAAATCATAGAAAAAATGGATAAAAATAGCATTTTTGATTTCTATTTTTTTTAAATTAACAAATAAGCCATTGTATAATAGCAATAAGGCACTCGAGGGATGTGTGTTATTGTGTAATAACGTCACTCCTGGGGTGGAGGAAGCACTCGGCTTCGCCTCATGCTCACCCACCCCAGGGAGTGACGTTATTACACAATAACACACACCCTGTCATGCCTTATTGCTTACGTATCAAAAGCTGATGAGAGATCAAGGAGAACAAGAACTGACCTGCCTCCTCTATCCCCAGCCCTGAAGAGATTGCTGCTGGAAAGAATCAACTGGGTCATCTCTTTTGGGTGGTAGATAGGTTACTACATCCTTTCTGTCTAGAGTCCATTAGAACCTTGTCAGCAGTGAAGTGTGAGGAGTTTGCTTGATATTTCTTGGACATGGGTGCCATCCATGTACCCCCTGAGGAAGAACTGCGTGTTTTTTGTTTTGTAAGTCGCTTCTTGACACACTCAAATACTACTGTCTCTGCCTATTTGACTTGTGGTCCATTACTGTGTGCCACTTTCTCCCTTTTCCTTTAACAGTTTCATTTTTGCAGCTGCAACATTTTTGTATTTACATTAAGACCTTACTAATCCTCCCTGTTATCCATTTGAGCTGGGGCCTCTCCGAGCAGGTTGTGGTGATCCAGCAGTGTTCAGTTTGGCCATCCATAAAGTGCCCATCTTGCTTGAGAAGTGTTTAGGCCAGTTTCAGTGAAGAGGAGTGTGAGGTGATTTTGAAACTTCAGCCTGCTTTTTGCAATCTGGACCCAGACAGATGAGGCAACTGGTGAGCAGCTTGGGCCAAATGAGTCTAGTGTTTGCCAGGATCATTCAGTGCTATTTGTTGGAGGGGGTTTTCCAGACTACATTGAAAAATGTGTTGGTGAGTCCCCTCATGAAGAAGCCATCTCTGGACCCAGAGGTCCAGTCAAATTAAAGACCAGTCTCTAACCTGCCCTTTTTAGGTAAGGTAAAAAAGAATAAATAAAATTGTGCTGTTGAAGCTTGAGTCACACCTCACAGTCTTTGACATCTTTCAGTTCCTCCAGTTTCGACTGAGGTCTTGGCAAAGCTCTGAAACTGCATTAGACCAGCTACAGTATTACCTGCTCAGGGCAAGAGATTGAGGTAATCAGTCAATTCTCATTCTCCTTGATTTCTCTCAGCATTTGCTACTGTGGACCATGGGTTGCTGCCGGACCTACTAAGTAAGGTGGGCTCACCAGCAGTCATATGCTGGTTTGAGACCTTTCTCAGGGACTGGATTATGAGAGTGGTGTTGAGGAGTTTTCCTCATACCATATGCCACTGCCCTGTTGGATATCTCAGGGGCTGGTTCTATCACCCATGTTGTTTGCAGTACATATGCTACCCCTAGGTGGGATCATTAGATGGTACAATTTGGGTTTCCACTACTATGCGGACAATACCCAGTTGTACCTGTCATTTGTCTCTAGGATTTGGGATGCAGTGAAGGTGCTTTATAGCTACTTTACTGAGCTCCATCAATGGATAACATTGAACTGGCTAAGACTCAACCCTGGAGAGACAGAGGTGTTGGTGTTATAAGGCTGAGGCTCAGCTCCTCAAGGCTGGAGACCTCCACAAAAGGGAAAATGGGGGGTAATTCTGGATGATACGATGACACTTGAGGCTCAGGTGATGGCAGTGGTCTGGTGTAGCTTTTACCATATAAGGAACATCAGCTGTATAATGTCCCTTGTCACGTCTGAAGGAATGTCACCACTGGTGCATGCTTTCATGATGTCCAGCCTTGATTACTGTGGTGTTTTACTATAATTGCTGCTTGAATCTGTTTGACTGTATGCCAAATATTAGCTTTTGCCATTTACAAGTTGTTGTTTACTTCCTGCCACCACTTGGCTTCCCCTTGATCCCTGTTCTCCTCTCCCCTCACCTCTCAGCCTTCCTTCACTCAACTCCCCTGCTCCTCTCTTCCCCCCGACCACATCTCCTGCACTCTCCTTTTCCCCTCCCCTCTGCCTCCCCTTCCTTTCTCTGCTTGCTTGCCTCGCCTTTACCTCCTCCTGAGTCACCCCTGCCCGTTCGCTCGTCCCACCCTCCCAGCTGAGTGTTGTTCCCTATTACCCACTTGCCGTAACTTATCCTCCTACCAACCTCTTCTTCCCTGCCCTGCCGTCTCTCGGTTCCACTGGCTCGGCTTGGCGTTGTTACCTTTCCGCTACTGCAGTAACTCTTTGCTTCTCCTCCTCTTGCCGCATCATCACTTGCTGCCTGCAGTCTATCGGTTCCACCAGCCCAGCCGCATTCTGCTACCTTTGCCACTGTTGCTGTCTTTGCCGTAACCCCTGTCACCTTTCTCCGCTTGCCGTCTTCGGCTCCACCGACTAGGCCGCAGGTTGGAACTCATACGCCGCTGCCGTATTTAAGCTGGGGCTTTTAACCTCACTCCCTCCTCCCTCCCCTCCCTGCCATCCCTCCTCTACTCCCTCCTACCTCCCTATTCCTGCCACCGCCTCTCTGTCCTTATATTCTTAGCCATTTCTTTAGCCCCCGTTTTGGCCTGCCCTCTATCCTTCCCTCTATCCTTTCCTCACCTCCTCACCTTCCCCCTTTTGTCATTTTCCATCTTGTTTCTGGCTTACCCCTACACCTATCCTCTCCCCTTTCCTAGGTCCCTCAATGCACTTTATGTATGCGCTCAATGGAAAATGTCCTTGAAATGTATTTTGCCTTGTATTTTCCTTTGTCATGCATTGTATCCTGCCATATGTATGTTCCTGTATTTCTGTGCATCATGTATTTTCGTTATCCTTACTGTATCGTTATGTTCTGTAATTTTACCTCCCGGGTCATGCCTGAAAACAGTCACTTGCTGGCTAATGCACTTACCCGGTTAACAAAAACTAAATAAATAAATAAAATACTCTGTAACTCAAAGTAAATGGACATTTCTATGTGGCCTGCAGCTGGTGAAGAATACTGCGGCATGATTACTGATTGGACTTTCTAGGTTCTGCCATATAAACCCAGTGTCACACGAGCTGCACTGGCTGCTGGTGAGGTGGCGTATTACCCTTAACGTTGATTTGCTAAACAATAAAGGCCTACAAGGTATGGGCCCTAGCTATCTGATTGACTCCTGTCTTCCTACTCACCCAGCCACCCTCTGTGCTCCTCTGATGTAGGTCTACTGAAGGCACCTAGGGCTTGTTTGACGTCATTGAGGGACTGGGCATTTGTGGTGACAGCCCCAGCTATCTGGGATGCACTCTCGAGAGCACTAAGGGAGGCACCATTGGTGACAGCCTTTAAGAGATGCCTCAAATTCCATCTGTTTAAGGAAGCTTTTGATCGTACTTGAACATTTCCCTGTTATGCAGACTATGTTTAAAGCTGCTGCTGATGTTAATTTCATATTTATGATGTTGAATTTAATCTGTACTGTATAGTGTTCATTTACTGTACAGTGCCCTGGCTCTTTGGGGAAAAGTGCTATAGCAAATAAAATGTAACACTACTATTACTACCAAGGGCTGTCTGGAAAGTTGGCATGTTTCCTACAGCTGAAGCAATACGTGGCAGTCAGGCTGATTACTGGAGTTAAAACCTCTGAGCATATCATGTCTGTGCTGTGGTGACTGCACTAAATACCATTTCACTGGCATACAACTTTCAAGATTGCTTTGATAACACACAAAGCCCTACATGGACTGGGTCCTGGCTGCCTGAAAGATCTCCTAGTCTTATGCTCTGACTTGCTGCCTTTTCTCCACCAAGACAAATCTGCTGGCCAGCCTAAGATTAAGAGGAAATCAGTTGGTGGAATGGGCATTCTCTGTGGTGGTGCTTGCAATTTGGAATGTCCCCACTTGCATATAAAATGTTCCCTTGGTGGAGGCATTTCAGAATGGACTAAATGCTCATTTACAGTAATTTACAGTACCTAAGCAGCTGTTTGGTGACATTTAGAGCTAATAGCCTTATGGAGTCTGTTGTTAATTATGGATTTTATGTACATCAGATACCATCCTTTTGTATGTCTATATTGTAATGAATTTATTTGTTTTTAACTGTATCTCAACTTTTTAATGTTTTGGATCTATTCAGTGACCTGCACCCTTGGGATTTAAGGTGCTGTAAAAATAAATTTCCCTTGCCTTGCCTCACCAAGCAACTACATGCATAATATGTCTATTCAGTGCAGGTTTCAAGTTACTGAGGTTTTATAAACAGACACACTCAACAAAGTATTCCTTATGCTTGTCTTGCAGCAATCCACTGCGTCCTCCCCTCCTTCACTTTAAAAACAAAAGCCTTCATGACATGATATAGTGCTGTTTTGGCCAGGCCTAAGTATATGTAGGACTGCACGTAAAGCAGCCATCCAATAAACAACTTCTGGTTAAGGCATCAGCTTGCACAAAAGTGCTGTGGTAATAATAATGCTCTTGCTCATTTTGTGACCACAGAACCTTGAACACCAAGAGTGAATACATTTATCAAAATTCTTCAGTGTTTACAAGTGCCATGGTTACAAGTGGCAGACTGATTATATTCACATGCAGGAAACAATGCAAGGAAAACAGGATTTGCACGGCTCCAACGGTGCTGCCCCAAGAATTCTAGGAAGTTATTGTACTTTATAAAACAGTCTGTGGCATGCTAGATGTCTGTAGCCCTTAAGGTCAGGCAATATCACATTCTGCTAGAAATGTCTTTGGAATAATGGAATGTTTATGAGCTCGGGTTGCATAATGTGCTGTTTATATTGACATTTGTTCAAGGGGCTATATTTCATTCTTTTTTTCGGTAACGGTGAGGAAACGTGTCACTTGCTTTTGGCATTGCTTGGTGATAATTTCAAAGATTTATTTCAATCATCTCCTTGTAGCATCCCAAGACATGAAGAAAGTCACGCAGCAGGCATGGCAGTCCACTGGACAGTTGATACTGGATGCAGATGAAAGTATGCAAGACAAAGCTTTGATAACATTTTCCATATTAGCTTCCTCAATGTCTCCTCCACCCCCCGACCCTCTCTTGAAATCCCATCACATATGAAAAAAATAGGGAACATGAGTGCCAGCTCTATGATCTAGCTATCCTTTAAAGGGACACAGTCAATCTATTTTGCATCATATTATTTCCAGTTAAAAACCCACATCTTAAGATTGCTTTCCTTCTCTAAAATTTGTTGATGTTGCTGGTTGTTTTACCACCCTTCTTTTTTTTTGGAAGACACGAAATGGATGCAAATAGCAAAGTTGTAACCAACCTTGTGTTGTTTCAAATCCTTGGTCTACTCTTGTTGCACACTTCATTAATATTAGTGTTAACCCCCCCCCCTACAAATAGGGGTTCCTATTATGTCTTCCTGGGTTGCCTAATTCCCATTATCAAGATGGTGTGATGTCTTCAGTAGCTTTTATCTATCTGCATGAGAGTGCTCCAGTAAGCCTCCGTGTCTGTCTCTTTAAGAGAACTATTATTCGGTGTGAGAAAATTAGTCTGGACTGGGTCCAAGTATTTAAGACTAGCAACCAGCCAGACAGTCCATATTTCTGCTCCATTCTGCAGTCTCTATTTGTGCAGAGGGGGGCTTTGTTAGGGAACGTGATTATTTGCTGTTTATGTGCTGTAATAATAATAATAATAATAATAATAGAGGAATTTGTCTAACCTGCCTTCCATTGTAGCTTGAACTTTTGTAAGAGAGCCACCATCTTGGTTCTGGACTGCCAGTGTTGGACCAATCAAACCTCAGGGGACCTAAAATGGAGACTGTCCCCAGAGATCTTGTGGGATTAAAATACTGTAGGAATTGTAGTTTTTAGGGTTTGGTGCCTAAATGGACCCGGAGGGGGAACCCTTTCTGTGACAGACAGTTTCCTCGGCCAATTGAACCTTTTGGATTACTGAGAAATCCCCAGAGCTGCCTGAGCAGTGTGTCAGGTGAGAGTGGAGTTGGAGAGTAAACAGCTCGAGCCATCAAGCAGCTGCTCCTGCAAGGAGCACAGGAGAATTGGTGGGAAGGCTCTGCTGGCCTGCCTTTCACATCTTCCAGAGTGAAGCATTGCCTTGAGTGTGAAAGTCAGATTTATCCAATTAGTGGATCGAGACCTGAACTGGAGGAGAAAACTGTGTTATTGCTGCCTTCAGGTGGACCGAAGACTTGCTCCAGAAGCGATCGCCCACCAGGTACCAAAGTGAGCCTCAGATCGAAAGGTTTGCACAGAGAGCCTGCGATTTGCAAACGGACTTTATCCAAACTGTGGCAAAATATTCTAAGTGCTTATAAGTGTGCTGAATGTGTTTCATGGGTCACAATCTGGTTCCCCACTGAGAGTTCTGTTACGCCAGCTGGAGGCTGTTCCAGCACTTTATCACAGACTTCATCTGAACTGTCTACTGTGCTTCGGCCCTGTCGTCTCGGCCTAGGCCACTGCTCCTGACTCAGAGACATTTTCAGCAAAAGACCCACTCAGGAATTCAGCCCCCTGCTCAACACGATCGAATAGGTAGCAATCACCACGGTGAGTCGTGTAGGCCCTGCTTCCCATGGCAATCCAGTACAACATCCTGAGGTCTTCATTTCATCTGTCCTGCATCCTGGTCTGGGTAGCATGAGTACAAACAGGGTAGCTCCCTGCAACATAAGTTACAATCATTGTGTGTCATCTGATTTGCTTGTTTTGGGTTTTTATGCAACAGACTAAGCCATCCAGCTCTGGATTACAAATATTTGGGTTGAGTGCATGTTAATTGTTTTCCTTCCCAAGGACCCCAACAACAGCTCTAATACTGGCCTACCCTGGGCAATGCTTCAGGCTAGCCTGTTTTCTATACTGGGTACCCAGGGTTGCGAGGACTGTGCTAAAGGTACTCACTGTGCATGCTTATTCAGTCTGAAATTAGTCAGATCCCCACCCTTGTTCACATCCCCCTGAATAAATCAGATCGTTGTTGTTCACATTTAACCTCGCTAGTGTGTGCCTTATTGGTGGGGATATAGTAATGCTATTGTATTGTTGTATCACTGGTCTTATTTTCCAGGAGGTCTACAGGGCAATTGCATAAGATTCAGCTCTGGTGGTAAGTGCAAGGGGTATGAGCATATCATTACTGTCATATGGTAAATGTGAATGTTTTGTTGCTGAACTAGTTGGGCCACTAGAAGGGTTGGTGGGTGGTCATAGCATCCTGAGGGCTATACCAACAGCAGTTACGCTACCCCAAAACTGTTCCTCCAGGTGTAGGCACCTGTTCACCGAGCTCAGGCCGCTCAACCTATGCCTAGTCATGCAGGCAGGGGTAGTAGCCCATAGGATAGTGCCACCTAGGGGTTACATTAGAAATCCCCCAAACAGTGCAGCCACTCATGGTGCATTGTATTCTCTCCTTCTACTGCATAATGAGTGGCTCAACTGTGATGGGGCATTCCCAAGTCTAGGAAAGATGCAGTGGAATTAAATCAAGGAATGTTAATAAACATGTTTTTGTGTGGTAATACCAGTATGGTGGCAGTCTGTTTTTCACTTTTAAAAAGAACAAAGGAATTCAAATCAGACTACCAGCTACATCTGCAGTCTCTGCAGAATGTGAACGATTGTCACACATATTTTATAAACTAGGGACACTTTGAGGCCTAAGGGAGTTAGCAGTGTCCCTTCAATGATGTGGGGCCCAATTATTAATGGAAGACTGGCAGCACACTCTGCCACTAAGCCTATAGTTATCTTTTCCTATGCAGAGCTAATGAGGTAATCCAGCTGTGCTCCTTAACCCTCTGTTTTGCCAGTGCTTTGTGGGCAAAATTAGTACTGATCCATTGACATTAAAGAGCAAATTGACTTACTCTTTTAATGTGGGGTATCTTCAGGTCTGTACAAAGCATGTGCTTGCCCTAATCTATGTGGGGTCATAGTAAATTGTAGCCACTATTGTCAAGGAGCTGGCATTGCTGACCTACAATATTTCACAGCACATATCACACCTTTCTGTTTCCCCCATGTGCCATAATCATTACTTTTTAAATATAATTCTGTAATTACTGCTTTTCTGAAAGAGTCATCTTCCTGGGGCACTGACTGCGGGGAGAGGGAAGCATACAGACATACCCAATGCTGAAAAGATTTTCACCACACTTAAGAAAATTGAGGGGTGCCCCATTTCCTCTAATGCTTGGCTGAAGCAACAGGTTGTTAAGTCATGGATACTCATGCAGAGCCATTTTGCATGGGGAAAATATTCACCATGCTTGTTCAAACTGGCCATGCTCTCTTGCAAAAAAACAAGTCTATATTCCTTAAAGAGTGATGGAAAGCCAGCATTTTACCTCACACAATGTGTAATCCTTAATTTAAATGACTGACCTTTCCCATTTCCCTCGGCACCGCAGCCAACACACTTTTTATTGTTAACCGCAGAACAAGCTGTTACATGTGTAGGGTGATTTTTCGAACAGGACAGCAAAAACAACACACTCGACACCACCATCATGTATCAGACAAATGAAATCATTACTCAGCTAACTGAGTAACCGGATCTGCCCGACATAGCAAAACTGTTCTTGCCAACAACAACATCACCATTAGGAGACAATTGCCCTTATTACATTTCTTTTCATGACAGTGTAAACTGAGAGGTTATATTTATCATCATGGTGGTATCTGTCTCCATTTTAGTAGAACAGTTTTGCAGCATCATTACTTTTCCTATTTGCATGAGATAGAAACATAGACTTTGACAGCAGATAAGGACCACTTGGCCCACCCTGTCTGCCCATTTCCCTTCCTATTGGATAAGCTGCAGATTCTAGTTAACCAACAGCTTACTTCCCGCAACCCCCCACTACAATTGCCTTATGTCTGACCCATGCATGTTTGAATTCCCCCACTGTTTTAGACCCAACAACCTCCCCAGGAAGGCGGTTCCATGCATCCACCACTCTCTCCGTGAAAAAGAATGTTCTGACATTACTCCTGAGCTGTCCCCCCTCTATCTTTAAATTGTGCCCCCTTGTTCTTACACATCTCTTTTTCTGAAAGATGCTACCCTCCTGGAGTTTGCTGATTCCCTTGAGGTACTTGAAAGTTTCTATCATGTCCCCCCATCCCTCCTTTCATCAAGGGTATACATATTAAGCTCTCTCAGTCTCTCTTCATATGGTTTCTGATGCAGACCCTGCACCATTTTAGTTGCTCTCCTCTGGACTGCTTCCATCCTGTCTATGTCCTTGCGTAGATGGGGTCTCCAAAACTGCACACAGTATTCCAGATGGGGTCTCACCAACTGTCTGTACAGAGGATAACCACTTCCCTTTTTCTACTTGTGATGCCCTTCCTATGCATCCCAGTATTCCCTGGCTCTCCTTCTGACTTCTCACATGCTTACCCACCTTTAGGTCATCTGATATGACTACCCCAAGTCCCTTTCCATTTTTGTTGTTGTTAGTACCTCCCTGCTGTTGTGTACTTTTCTCCTGGGTTTTTGTTTCTAGGTGCATTACTTTGCACTTCTTTGCATTGAATCTAAGTTTCATATGTCTGACCATTCCTCCAACCTTGCCAAGTCCCTTCTCATCCTTTCTACTCCCTTGTGTATCAACTCTGTTACAGATCTTTGTGTCATCTGCAAAGAGGCATATCTTTCCCTCCAGACCCTCTGCAATGTCACCTATAAAGATGTTAAAGAGGACTGGACCCAGTACTGAGCCCTGAGGTACTCCACTAGTAACCCCCTTTCTTCGGAATGTGTTCCATTCACTATTACCTTCTGTGTTTTGTTGTGCAGCCAGTTTGCTACCCAGGCTACCACCCTGGAACCCCCTCCCAGGCTGGCTAACTTGATTATTAGTCTTTTGTGTGGGACTGTTTCAAATGCCTTGCTAAAGTCTAGGTAGGCCATATCCACAGCCCTTCCCTGGTCTCTTCTTTGGTCACCCAGTCAAAGAAATCAATTAGATTCGTCTGACATGACCTTCCTGCTGTAAATGCATGCTGCTTTGGGTCCTGTGCCCTGCTGCCTCTAGGTACTCAACAATTCTTTCTTTCAGAAGTGATTCCATCATTTTCCCTACCGCTGAGGTCAAACTTACAGGTCTGTAGTTTCCTGCTTCTGCCTTGCTCCCACTTTTGTGAAGGGGAATCACATCTGCCCTCTTCCAGTCCTCAGGTACCACCCCATCATCCCACGATTTGTTAAAAAGTGTGGTCAGTGGTGTCACTAGGTCCTCCCTCAGTTCTTTTAGGATTCTGGGGTGAATCCCATCAGGTCACATTGCTTTGTCCACCTTGAGTTTTAGGAGTTCTTTCAGGACTCTTTCTTCTGTAAATGGACTGGTGTCAACCCCCCTACCCAGAGTGCTTCCATTGTCTGGTTTAGGTAACTCCTCCTCATCTTCTTTTGTGAATACTGAGCAAAAGTATTCATTCAGTATCTCTGCCTTTTCACTGTCTCCCTCTGCCCACCTCCCCTCTCCTTTTTAATCTTCACTATTCTTCCCTTAACCTTTCTATGCTCCCTAATGTACCTATAAAAGGTTTTATCCCCTTCTTAACTGAGTTGGCTATTTTTCCTCAGTTTGGACCTTTGCTATTCTGACTGCTTTCCCACTTCTTTCTGCTTTAATTGATACAGTTCTCTGTCTGCTTCTTCTGTGATTCCTTATACTTTTTGAATGCAGTCTTTTTCTCCTTAACCTTCCCTGCCACCTCTTTTGAGAACTATAGTGGTTTTTTACCCCGTTTTGTTTTCTTTATTTGTTTCACACAAAGGCTTGTTGCCTCTATGATAGCAGTTTTGATTTTTCTCCATTGTTCTTCCACCCCTCCTTTTTGGCCATTTGCTAGTGCATTCCTCAGGTATTCGCCCATTTTGCCAAAGTCAGCCCTTCTAAAGTCCAGTATCCTTGTTTTTGTATGGCTTGTCTTCGTGGTTGTGCTTATTGTGAAGCACACTGTGCAGTGGTCACTTGTTCCCAGATGTCTACTGACTTCTAAATTTGTGATCTTCTCTCCATTTGAGAGTACCAGGTCTAGTATTGCTCCTCCCAGTGGGTTCCAACACTAGCTGTCTAAGGCCTGCCCCCTGCAGGGCATCTAGAATGACCCTGCTCTTGGATGTGGCTGCAGTACATGTCATCCAGTTAACATCTGGCATATTCAGGTCCCCCATCAACAGTATCTCCCTTTTTTCAGCCATTTTGAGAATGTCCTCTATCATTTTCTTGTCCATTTCCTCCCCATGAGATGGGAGTCTGTATACAACCCATGTGCAGATTGTGATGCCATTCCCTGTCTCCAAGGTGACCCAGAGTGCCTCTTCTCCTCCTCCCCCTTTACTTTTTAGTTCTGTAGCTTTGATCCCTTCCCTTATGTATAGAGCTACTCCACCTCCTCTTTTACCCTCCTTGTCCCTTCTGTAGACTGTATACCCCGGTATGTTGACATCCCAGTCATGGTTCTCCATGTACCATGTTTCCGTGACTGCCACAATATCCAATTTTGTATCTTCCATCAGGGCTTCTAGCTCAGGAAGCTTGTTTCCCAGACTACGGGCATTGGTATTCATTGCCCTCCATTTAATGTTGGCTTTATCCTTTTTTCCCCCAACCTTGCTCTTATTGCCCTTGTCTATTTTTCCATTTACCCCTGTCCTTCCCTCTGTTGAGCTCTGTACCTCAGTGTTTACCTTACTACCTGCCATGTTTTTTGTGGGGGGAGGCTTGACATTTCCTGCCTCTTATTAGCACCTCCCCCCCTTGGCTAGTTTAAAAGCTTGCAAAGGAAGCATTTAAACCTGTCACTTAGGAGCTTGGTTCCCTTCATGGACAGATGCAGACCATCGTGCCAGTATAGACCTTTATCTCTCCAGGTGTACCCCCAGTCCCCAATGAAGCCAAAGCCCTATGCTCTGCACCAGTTTTGCAACCATTCATTAAACTGCATGGTGTGCAGTACCTAGCCTCACCCTGCCACGGACTGGCAGCACCTCTGAGAAGGTAACCGTGCTTGCTACCTGTCTGAGGCCCTTCCCCAACTCCACAAATTCATTCTGCACTGCACTGATTCCATGCCTAGCTAGGTCATTTGTCCCAAGGTGGACAATGATATCTAGTTCCCTCTCCTGTGATGCTGCTTCTGCAATTGTGAGGATTCGCTTCTTGTCCCTCCAAGCCATGGCACCAGGCAGGCATCTTACTTCCCTCTCCTCTCCCTGCACCAGTTCTACCCCCTAACAATTGAGTCCCCTATCAGAAGCTGTTCCTTCCCCTGTGGTATCCCTCGCCACCCTTTTGTGGGTCTCCCTTGTGGATGTCCTCAGCATTCTTCTTGGTCTCCACCGAGGGTGCCATCATAGAGGAACCTTGCTCTGCCAGACTGGCGTATGATTTGTGTAGAGCTACAACTAGGGGGCTTCACTTCTGTTCCACCACCCGCACCCTCCCAGAACCCACTGTGGTCCAACTGCTCTTCATACTTGGCAACCTCTGAGGCAGTGGCTGTGGCAGTGGTGCTCTTTGGGTGGGGGAGGCCTCCTTAGTCCTTGCCAGTTCAGCCTGGAGGTGGGCAATCTCCTCCCTCAGAGCTGACAGTTGCCTGCAAATAAGACAGCAATGCAGTTTCCAGAATGTCTCCCCGAAAACAGCTGCCCCACAGCCAGTGCATTGCACCACTCCCCACATGTCCCTCTCCCTTATAATATACAATATGTAATATATATAATTTTTTTTTTTTGTGGTGTGTACTTACCCTTTATGCACTGTGATGTGTTATTAAGAATATGACAGTTCTGCCCCAAGATCTGTTGAGGAAGTGATGTCAGAACTTTGGCTATAAAGGAAATGCCATGCCTGAGGGGAGTGGGGTGTGGGGAAGGGGGGGTAGTCCACAACCACAGGTGACTGTTAGAAACAATCAAATACACCACTGCTCCACCACCCTGGTGAGTACTGCCCTTTATAGTACTTCAACTAACCTCCAGTAACTTATTTAAAAATAGTTTAACTATCACAAAATCCTACGCACCAGTAAATTATTTAAAAACAGTTTCCGTCCCAAAATCCTAGTAGTCAATCTAGCTACCCCCAAGGGACAACCAAAATGCAGTATTCAAACCCTTGTGAAGTTACTTCCAAGATAAGCAGAGTTTGCAAGTTCCTTATTCAACTCCTCAGCCACCTGCAAATTATTTAAAAATAGTTTAACTGTCAGAAAATCCTAGTAGACAATCTAGCTACCTCCAAGGGTCTACCCAAATGCAGTATTTAAATCCTTCTGATGCTATAATGACCAATTTCATGGCTAACATCAAAATCTAGTTATAAGCAGAGCCAGCCCACTGGCACAGCCATAACAATACTGACCATGACACCAATGACCTGAGTGGGAAGCAAGCTCAGGAGTCAGTGGGCCAGAAAAGGAGAGGAGGGTCAAGTGTCCAAAGGACTGTTCTCCTCCTCCAGGGGGTGGTGGCCATGCATCCTGGCACTTGCGTGACACCTGGTGGAGACCAGAAGTTGGGCATGCTAGACCATCGAGATGCACAAGAGGTGTAATGGCAATCAGTGCATGTCACGTGAAGCATGCAGCATGTGTCATGACAGCATTGCACATCCACACCTCCCAAGGGGTAGAACATGGAGGGAAAACAGCACTGATCAGTAGGCTGACACTGGTCTCCTATAGGCCCTGAACTTGGCTATCCAGACATCAGTCACTGACAACTGGGTCCTGTATCTGGTGGGGTTTGGGGGACCCCATTGACCCTGCTGGGTGAGGTAAGAAACCCTGGTGGAACAAGCCAGACAAAGTAAGTCCTGGAGGTTGCCAGGGTGACAGAACTACATAGACTGTAGGGTGGGGGCCTATCTGTACAGGAGGACAAACAAATTAGCAACAACAACAAAAATTCTAATTACAAAGCAGATTCATGGAGAGCAGCAAAGAAGCAGATGTTGGTGCAAAGCACTATGGGTAACAGTAGGTACCTCACTATGAGCAGAGAACAAGCTGACAGCTCTTCCATAGTCCTAAACATCACTTGAAAGAGACCTCTATATTTAGTCCATTCTATAGTAGCTGAGAGGAACAACAGCCACTCCACTCAAAATATAAACTAGCTGAATGACCCAACAGCTTGCCTGTTCACAGCCCAAGATGGCGGAGGTGATCACAAATCAGCATCCTATAAAATACAATGTGAAGGGCTAATTCACTCACTTGATACTTCAGACTGGGATATATTGTGTCTGAAGAGACATAGTTTGTTATTATTTTATTCAATGTTGCACCCTAGTAAGGGAACGTACTGTTATGTGCAGTATAATAGAAAGACAACATCAGCAAAGTGATGGACTTTTCTTTCACTCTTTCTGCAGTGTCACCCTCAATGCCCCTCCTCTTAACCTCACTTCTCCCTCTCCCTTAATACCATCCTCCCTACTGTGACATCTCATCAGCAACTCAATTCAAATTATTCAAAGGTTTACTGTTCGGCACAAAAGCCATTACAAGACATACAAAACATGCAAGATTTCATGCATATGTAACAATTTATGCTTTTTCCATATAGGTAATATTTATAAACTATCACACTTTCTTTGGTAAAATTGTATAAAAAGTATAACTAGCATAAGAAATAGTATGAGTATACGAAACATGTTGTTCTTCATGTTCTTGTTCCAATGTTAGGAAACAACATGTTAAAGCTGTAGCCATGCTGCCAACTAGTAATTCCACTTGATATCAGCAAGGTGATTTGCATATGCAGCCCATGATGCTTTGCATTGTGGGGCTATGTGTGATTTTGTATTTCTATGATAAATGATATTCAATTCCAGCACTAAAAAATGAGCAGGGTACACAAGTGATTAAAAAAATATTAAACAAAAATATAGACAGGGTGGAGCTTAAAGTATTTAAAAAATAAGTTTCAACTGAACAGAGTTGTGGCTCCATTATACTCTGGAGTCCATCCATTTTAAATCAGGCATTCAAGGCTCCACTTGCTCAGGAGTCCATCAATTAGTAAATGAGCTAAAGGATCTGTACATGTTCTGGAGTCTATCAAGTTATAAAATAGAGCAGAAAAAGGCCAGAAAACTCCACCCAAAGGATCTCCCTTTAACACTGAGCCAGCATCTCCACATACAACAACAAGGGAGAATCACCTTGCTCCATCAAAACAGCAATATAAAATATTAACTTTCGCTGAAAGGAAAGAGAATGTTCTTCCAGTAGCCAGGAGCCACAAACAGCAAACCTGCTGGCATGGGCAGTCAAAATCACACAGACAATTCAGTAAAATTGTAAATAGTGGTTCACCTGCATACCAGTGTCCTTTACTAGTATCTTGCTGGTTCTTGGATTTCAACAACAGTTTCCCTTAACAGACATAGCCTAATGTGCCAAAACTATCACCAGTTAATTTTAGTTCTGGGATGGCAAAACTTTCATCAGACCCTCGGGAACCAAGTAATCCCAAGGGAAAATAGCGCCCTCCTCAACATTTCCAGCATTCTCAGTGCCATATAGGGAGATAAACCAGTGCTACACCTATACCTAGGGCATTCAATGTACACAAAATCATCATTTCTGACCATTTGACCATTTATAACCACCCCAGAGCATACATAAAAGAAAAGGTCCACTCTCCATAATAAAAGATCAGTAAGATGATAGCTAACATACAGGGCCAGTTTCCATGGCTCGATAATTAAACTGGGGATCCAGTCAACAAAATAAAATATAGTAAAAGACCATACCTTATGGGGGAGAATTATCCTTTTAACAACATCTGCTTGTCGCTAAAACAGCATCTCATTGATAGAAATCTTTGTAAGGTAAGGTATGGAACAAACCACATTTCTCTTGGGGGACTTTTCCATGAATCAATAAAAGCTCACCCATCTCCTCATCTCCCACTCCAGATTTCCCCAAGCTCCTGACTCTGAGTCTCTGGTGCATACTACTGCTTATAAAATGGGCAGCCAAAACCAGCCAATCAGAACCCAAGCTGTCCATTATAAAATCTGTTCCATGTATGGGTGAAAAAAGAGATGGCAGTGAAAAGGCCAAGATTCTTGTGCCATAGAACATTGGTATTTTGACTGTCAGCCATCTTTTCTTTACCCACTGCAAGAGAAAACCAGAGATTGTGGTATGGCAGAGTGGTGTTGATGGGGGACCTTAATATGCCAGCTACTGACTGTACTATGACATCCACTGTAACCAGGGAGCAGAAGCTGCTGGATGGCTTCCTGGATGCGTTCCTCAATCAGCAGGTGATGGACCCAATGAGGGAGGGTCATATCCTGGATGTGGTTTTAGTGGATGGGGATCTTGTATGAGATCTGGTTGTGGAAGAACCCCCGGCTGGGAGTGACCACAACACAGTCCGGTTTCAGCTTAAACTGGGGTGTGGATCATTCAAGGACAATAATAGTTGATTTCAGGGTGGCAGACTTTCAGAATATAGGGGAAATTCTCAAGGGGCATTTGCGGGATGTAAAACCAGGTTTGGACGTGGACGATAGGTGGGAGATCATAAAGTGGGGGCTACAGGAGGCCACCAGAACCTGTGCAAGAATGAAGCACAAGGGTGGTAGGTCTCATAAACCTTGCTGGTGGACCAAGGTGATCCAGGAGGTGGTAAGGGAGAAGAAGGCTGCCTACAGTAGGTACAAAAAAATGAGAGGAGAGAGGGATAGAGAGAACTATCGCCTTGCAACCAGGAAAGTCACCAGAGTGGTGAGGGGGGCAAAGGCCTGGAAAGAGCAGAGGCTGGTGCAGGGGATACGGGGTAGGGAAAAAGGGTTATTTAGGTATATTGGTGAGTGGAGGAAGGTCAAGGGCCAGCTCGGTAGGTTAAGGACAGCTAAGGGGTGGGTGGAAGGAGCTGGAGAGCAGGTGGAGGTACTGAATGAGTACTTTGCCTCAGTGTTCACTAAGAAGGACGCTGGGGAACTTCCAAAAAAGGGGTTGAAGGACACAGAAAGTGCAGCAGACCTGACTATTGGGGTACCTGCTGAAGAACAAGCCACTGGGGGAGGTAGGCCAGGGGTGAGATATCGGGCTGGTTCTGCTGAATGGAGGGGTAACAGATGCTGATATTCCTATCGGTCAGGTGTGGGAAGCCCTCCAGTCCCTAAAAAAGGATAAATCTCCGGGGCCTGATGCTATTCATCCCAGAGTACTGAGAAAGTTGGCAGATGTTTTGGCTGTGCCATTGGCGGATCTCTTTAACTTGTCACTCCAGATGGGAAGGATGCCAAGGAATTGGAAGCAGCTGCATGTTGTGCCCATCCATAAAGGGGGATCGAGAGAAGAGCCAGAAAACTATAGACCCATCAGTTTGACGTCGGTGGTGGGGAAGGTAATGGAGAGCATACTTAAGGAAAGGCTGGGAGGTTTCTTGGAGGAGATGTGTTACCTGGATGACCAGCAGCATGGGTTTGTGCCAGGTAGAGCATGTCAAACAAACCTTGTAGACTTCTATGAGTAGATGAGATCAGCACTCGACAGGGGTGACCAGTGGATGTACTGTTCCTGGACTTTATCACGGCATTTGATTTGGTCCCTCACATTAGCCTGAGGGAGAAGCTGGGGAGGATAGGGATAGGCCCATTGATGGTTAGGTGGACTGGAAATTGGCTTTCAGGTTGCACCCAATGGGTAGTGGTCAGAGGGGAGGTGTCGTCTCCTAGGGAGGTCATAAGTGGGGTTCCACAGGGATCAGTCCTGGGGCCACTCCTGTTTAACGCCTATATCTCCGATATCAGGGAAGGTATTGGGTGTGAAATGAGTCTCTTTGTGGATGACTCTAAGCTGGGGGCGGTGGTGGAGGGGGAGGAGGGGAGATTGACCCTGCAAGAGGACCTGAATACTCTGGATAGTTGGTCCTGTAACTGGAAATTGAAATTTAACTTCTCCAAGTGCAGGGTGCTACACCTAGGACGGGAAGTGGGGGATGAGTTGCAGGCCATGGCAGAGGAAAGATAACTAGGAGTCTTGGTGGATGTTAACATGAATAATTCAGAGCAGTGCAGGAGGGCTGCGGTCAGGGCAAATAGGATGCTGGGATGCATTGCTAGGGGGATTACCTCAAGGAACAGGGAGGTGATTTTGCCACTGTACAACAGCCTGGTTAGACCTCATCTTGAGTACCGTGTGCAGTTCTGGAGGCCGCACCTAAGGAGGGACATCCAACTCCTGGAAAGGGTTCAGAGGAGAGCAACCAGAATGATCCGGGGCCTGGGGGATATGACATATGAGGAACGACTAGGGGAGCTCAACCTGTTCTCCCTGGAGGAGAGGAGGGACCGGGGGGGCATGATTGAGATCTTCAAGTGCCTCAGGGGAGTAAATAAGGTAAGCTGAGATAGGATCTTTCAACTGAAGGAGGGTGGAATCACTAGAGGACACAGTTGGAAGACTGAGGGTGGTAGGATTAGGGGGGAAAGGAGGAGGAGGAGCTACTTCACTGCGAGTGTGGTGGAACCGTGGAATGCACTGCCTGGGGAGCTGGTACAGGTAGCTACGGTGAAGGAATTCAAGAGTGTGTGGGACAGGTATAGGCAAGGGGTGAAGCGGAAGCTGGTTTGCCCAGGGGGCAGGACTGGGGAATGGAGTAACAGTAGATGGGGACAGATAGAGGGCTACGGTACCCAATCAGGGTGCTGAAGCACGAGCAGACTTGATAGACCAATAGGCTTACTCTGCTGGCGTCTAGTATGTTAGTATGTTAGAACAACCAAAATGACAGAAAGTTTATCGCCCTCCCATGTTAGCTGCCAGTGAAATGTCATTTAATGATAGTGAATATACACAATATTTATTTTCTGCTGCTGATAATCATGTTTCTTCTCCCATGCTCCCAGTCTCCCCATTAATCTCCCCACCCACCGATCGCTCGGTCACTCACTTGGCACATCGTAACCTTAAACTAAATTGACACCAAAGATGATGCAGCAGTATGAAGACAGGAAACAAGACATGCTGCCGACCCATTAGGAAGGTAAAAAACATGATGCTCCCTCTGACCGTTTTCCTCAACCCATAGCTCAACATGGTGACACGGAATGTTTAGGCATTCTGTTTCTCACTGGCAGTGCTGCGATGTGACTTCTTTCCTAACTTCCACCATAGCCATCGCGCTGCCGGTCTTGCGGTGAAAAGAAAGAAATAATTGTTGGTTCAATTTCTCTTTTAAAACTATGCTTTTAACCAGGCATCTTCCTAAATTTCTGAAATCAGTTGGCAGGGAGTATGTGCTGGCAGTTTGTTTGTGTACCTGCTTGCTGCCCCTCTGGCAGTCCTCCCATGTTACTCATATGCTGCTATGAGAAAATCAGTTGCAGGGTAAATAACAAAAAAAGTGGTACATTATATTTTCACACCACACTAAAGCGAATATATGCAAATGAGGTTATGAATATTGAATATGCAAATTAGCTTATGCATATTAAGCAACGTAGGTGGAAGGACTATTTTAACATAGATTAGAAGAACATCTTTTTTCTACAGATAAGCATGATTTTTATAACTGTACAAAGTGAAAAAAAATAGAAGCCTATTTTATTAGCACAATAAGACACTCCAGGGTGTGCATGGAACATATTTTATCGCACGGCCAGCGACTAAAGGCACTCAGCCTGTGGCCTCATGCCTTATTATGCCCCTGGCCGAATGGTAAAATATGTTCCATGCACACCCTGTCATGTCTTATTGCTTACATACTACTGCACCTCTGTCTTGGCTCTTGAATCCTGGCTCCTGATCTCCTGGGCTACTAGGTTCCACCAATCTCATTCTATCTCCTCCACTCTGGGTCCGACAGCATTTAGTTGCTAAAACATCTGTGGGATAAAAGAAAAGAGATGCTCCTCTGAGCACAGTAATTCTAAGCATTATGCGGTTTATTTGCTCAAACCTCCCTCCCCCAGGCAACCATGGTATACCTTTTAGAGGGAAAAGACAGGCATATCAGCACAGTTAGTGCACCATCAGTACATCCAAAACCCTCGACTGTCATCCTTGTTCAGAATCTGAGTTTTCCATGCACTGCAGAAAAAGCCCTGTAGCTCCAATGAGTCTCCCAAGAGACGACACTCAACATCTAAGTCTGCAGGGCAGAGCAACAATGGCAAATTCACGAAAAGCCTTTGCACTCTTGCCCTACATTCATGAGCATCACAATTCAAGTCAGCAAATGTTCCTGAGTATGCCACAACCAACCAACGACCTGCCGACTAGTCGAGGGCAAGAAAGAATCATTTCATAGCTTTTAGTTAAACTAAAAGCACTTATTCAGAGGTGATACATTAAAATAATGTAAATTTCATACATGAGTATAGCTAAAACTCTAAAAAGCAGCTGGCAAGCAGCAAGCAATAAACATGCAGCGGGGAGCGGAGCAGCACCACGGCCATCTTACCGCTCCGCCGCCACCTCCCACAAAACCAGCCCCCTCACCTATGTCAGCATCTCTCCTGCTCCCCCTTTCTTGCAAAATAGTGTTTCATCCCTATCCTCTTACCTATCTACAAACATCACTCCTGTTGTCCCACCCTCTTATTACCTTCACTCATCTGATGATTGTACCTTCCTCATCCTCCACTGCAAATCCTTCACAGTGCAGGCATAGTAGCTTTCTGTGCTAGCCTACCCAAAACTTGGAATGACCTCCTTACCCTATCTGGCTCTCTGCTTCTCTCCCCTCTATCAAGTCACTACTTAGGAATCATTTCTCTTCTCTATTCTTATTGCATCTAGCATTTAACACTTTTCTTCCCATTGTAAAGACAGGGTGCCTCACTATTTCATCATCCTCACCCTACAGTATTTTTTAGATATTTCACATGCTATAGTAGTAGTAATATTTTATTTGCTCAGTCAAAGACCATTACAATAAGAAAATAAAAACATTATATTACAGCGGCAAACCAACAGTTGATTATACAATTATTGTACAAAAGATAAAATCAGTGCTACACACAACTTTTACACACCCTAATTGGATTACCTAGACAAAAACATTATTCCAGGAGCACACCCTGAAAAAGCAATGCATAAACAAGCCAGATATAGACTGTCTGGTGGTTCTAAAAATGCAAACCCCTCATGATCATCAAAACTAATGACAGGACATCTAAGGATTTAAGCCACTCCCCATAAATTACCTAAATGCATCTCGTGGAGTTTGGATGGTACCTGTGCAGTAACCTGTAAGTCACTTATACTTCTTATGTATATTAGAAATGGTTCTGAAAAACCCAGCCACCTGATAGATCACATATTCATCCGGAGACATCAACATAATAGCTGAAAGAGTACTATGGTCTGAAGTACAAAGTTGTGACCAAACCAGGATCAGCCAATGTGATCTAGGCCTACAGTACCATGGACATATAAAAACCACATGTTCGAGGTTTTGTAGTTCTTTTTTACTACAGTTACAGAAGCTGCTGGAGATATCCGTTGCCATGCTATATCTTGCCTTTAAGACATTACTCCTAAAAGCTTCAAACCTGTACTTTGTTTAAACAACTCTTAGCTCGTAATCTGTCAGACATTCTAAATAAAATCTAAAATTATAATGTACATCATTTTTCACAATCCATGGTACAACTTTCAGCTTAACAATGATTTGGCAATCTTTTTCTTTAATAACACTTGTAATTTTATTGGTGCAGTATTTTTTATTTTTAGAGCTAAAGACAATTCCCTTCTCACAAGCCTGTCTAAGGTAATGAAACCCGAACCTGTTTAAAGTTTCGGTTAACCACGGCAACCACAAGGATTGTTTACACTCCCTACTTATCCATCTTTCCTTTTCCTTCAAGCAAGCTCTTGGCAATCTTGTAGAGGGCATTCTGGTAATAGAGATCTAATATCCGAGCAATCTGGAAAGTATTAGGGCCTCCGGACTTGGAAATCCAAGCTCCGCCCTCACTAATGCTATCAGAGTGGAATTAGCTACGCCCAGAACTGATCTTAGGATTTTATTTAGGGGAGTCTCTATTCCCTTAGCCTTCTTATAGTCCCATACTTCTGCCAGATAGAAGGCTTGGGGGGGGTGTACTTTGCCTTAGTGGCCATCACAAGAGATTGAACTGCAGCACCTCCAAATTTTCTATTAAATTTTAGGAGGGCTCCAGCTGTTTGTTTTAGTTTAACACTTAATGACTTAAAGTGCAAATGCCAACTTCCTCTATTATCAAAGGTAAGACCTAAGTAAACATATGACTTTACAGTTGTTATCTTTTAGTCGCCTATTGGGAGAAAATCTAGAACCAAAAATCAGAACCTGACTTTTAACTTTATTTATATGTAAATTATGTGCTGTTGCATATCCAGCTAAGATGTCCAATTTTTTTTTTGCAAGCCTGACCTAGATAACGATATTAAGGCCAGGTTGTCAGCATATGCCAACACAGGGCACAAATTGGAACCCACCATGGGAGAATCAGAAGGTGAGTCCAAAAGGTCCCTCAGTAACTGGTCTATGTACAGACAAAACAGAATTGGGGCCAAAAGACACCCCTGTCTTACCCCCTTGTTTGTCTCAAATGTTTCAGATATTTGTCCACTAGTTCCACTCCTTACCTGAGCCCAGGTTTGACTATATAGTTCTTTTATTATGCTAATAAGGTCATATTCAAAACCTTTCTGTATCATAATTTGCAAGAGCAAATTTTGAGAGATATTATCAAAGGCCACACTAAAATCAGTAAACGCTACATAGAGTCGTTGACCCCTAAGGGTCACATATTTCTCAATCAAATGAAGCAATGAGTAGCAATTATCAGCTGTGCAATAGCCCAGGCAAAAGCCAGCTTGAAATTCACTAAGGCCCCCCAGCTGGTCTAATTGCTCTACAAGTCTTCCCAATAGGATTTTGATAAAGATCTTCCCACTGATATCCAGAAGGGAAATAGGACGATACATACCAGGATCTGTCCTATCTCCCTTCTTATATTTAAGCATGATGGTAGAGCCCTTCCAAGAGCTAGGTATTGCAGATTGAAATATACACAAATTAAAATACTGCACCAATAATTTTGCCCATATAGATGGCACAACCAAGTAGACTTCTGGAGGGATCATATCAGGGCCTGGCGCTTTTCTTCTTTTAAGCTGAACTATAGCCAAATAAACTTCTCAGTAAGTAAAGATGCTATACTGACTTCTATACACAGATGATTCCCAGGTGAAAGTAGAAGTTTCCAGGTTAGGATCAAAAAAGAAGTTTTGAGTAATAATTAATCCACTGTACTGGAGCAATATGTGAGTCTAGCTGGCAACTGCTATTTTTAGTTCCTGTGCCAGCATGCCTGTTGATCATTATTTTGGATTATTTCTAACATTATTTCCCATTGTTGTTTCTGAAAACTTCTACATTTATCACTTAGAAACTTTTTATGCTGAGTTATTAATTTATTTAAGTGCCTGTATGCAAGCCCTGGAACCAATCATTTTTATATATCTTATATGTTTGGTCAAATTTCCTTTTTAAATGTATACATTCCTTATCAAACCATGAGCTAGCTGGCCTAAGTAAGTTCCTAGTTCCATAATCACTATAAATTTAACTTTTCATTTTATTAAAACAAGCTGAGAGAATAGAGTATGTTGTCTCATGGGTCAAGGTATCGCCAGTGAGTGCAGTCAAATTAGCTAGAGCTGCTTGAACTATACATTTGATCTCTTTTAAATTCACCTTGTTCCATCCAATACTAGAGTGGTTCCTTACTGTCAACAAGTTTAAACCCAACTTGGTCTGCGTTTCTTCTACTTCCAACTTTAAAACTAATGGGAAATGGTCACCTTCCCCTCTACCAGGAATGACCAATGAATCCCAAAAATCCATTGGGCCACTCCAAAAAATAAAATCTAGAACAGAGGCACCTACTGCATTATTATAAGTGAAAGTTTCCCTCAAGGTCACCCTTTATCCTTCCATTAACAGGGGCTAGAGTGTTAATTATCAGCAATTCAATTAACTTATGGCCAGAAAGATTAACCTTTTTCTCTAATGATCACCTCTTGAGGCGCGCTGCATTGTCATACATCCAATTATGGGCCTCACTGTCAGAATAACCACTGAAAAAAACAATACAGGCATTGAAATCACCACAAACCATAATATTGTCACAACCAGTTATGGCCCAACAAAAGTGTATCATTTCATTTAATTCTTCCCAACAGTGGAAATGGAAATATTTCAAATTTACTGGTGGAATATAAACATTTATCAAACAGCAAGTAAGCCTAGGAGCATGTTAAAAAATTGCCAAGAAGGAGCCCCTAGAAACTAACAGATGTGTAACAAAATTTTCTCTAATTCAGACCCAAATTAGTAAACCCCCTGACATCCTACCCAACTTGTCCATTTTGATTCCCGGAAGCTGAAAGCAAACATATCCATTTAAGGAAACATTTGAACTTTCAGAGTGCCACGTCTCTTGAAGACAAATTATATGATGTTTATAAATGAAGTTTTTCCATTCTTCATCAGGAAATCTGTTAGCTATCCCAGATATGTTCCAGGATAGCAACACCCACTCAGGGCAGTTTAAATCAGTTTCCTGTATTTTCAAAGAACTATCATGGACAGTCAAGGGGTTAGAGTCTCTAATAGGAGATACCTGTTATATGTTATAAACTCTTCAAAAAGGAGGTTACTAGACATAGGCCCGGTAGCCTCCACCATAATCTCATCCTGAACTAAGACCTGTTCTGGAGGAGCGTTATTTAGATTAACTCTTCCACCCCTTACTGTTTCCCACTCTGTTATATAAATGCCCACGTTATCCAGAGTATCAAGGCATGTCAAGAGCCTTTCATGGGTCTTCTTTGAATTAATATTAAATACCACCTGTTCATCCTTGGGGCCAGAGCCCACTCTTCATGGGACAAACTGTTCTGTGTGCCCTAACGGGATGCCCAATGAATATACAAATAAATCCTGCATAAGATTTTTTAATTCTGACCCTGACTCATCTTGAGTTCTTGCCAGCCCAAAAACCAAAAAAGTCTTAGTTGAAAAACTCTGCTCTGGTATAAGACTAATCAAACAGAGTATCTTACTGGGAATTATATGTATGCCTAGATCATCTAGGCAGGATGCTTTCTGGAGAATGCTCTCCACCATGTCCCCTGATTCAAACAGGACATCTATCTGGGCAAACCTACTTTTGTAGGATCTCCTATGTGCCTGAAGGATTTTACAATTGTGCGAGGGTAAGTGTATGAAGTGTACTAAGAAATTATATAGGGCCTTTTTTAGCTTTCCCCTCATTTTCATGTGGGAGTAGTCTATACCCCAAAATACTTCTATGAGCAGCCTGCTTTATTTTTCCAGCCCTTTGTTTATTTAAAAGGCCTCTATTTATGAAGTCTACCTGACAGCCCAATCTATTCAGTGTTTCCTGGTTCATCCATGTATGATTAGTCAAACTGTGTGCAGGACAGAACAAAAAGATACACTCAATCCCCAAAATATCTCTATCCCTCCATATTTTAGTAAAATCAGAGTCAGAGACCTGGATGCCCGAGACTGCCCTCATCAGGTTCACAAGCTTACTAATATTATCATTTTCAAGGCAACCAGTCCCCATTTAAAACCATACAAAGCTAAGATGGCACAGGCATCAATATATATGAGTGGCGCAGCCTTTGCCACTTGCATAGGGATTTCTTGGCTAAACTCTAAAAATGGCTCAACTTGTTTTTTCTCCATGGTTTGGGCAAAATTTGTAAAATCTTTCCTCACATATCTAAGTTCTTCCTCCATGGAAATTATTGCCCTAGTTAAATTTCCCAGGTGAGGATCACTCTCTTTTCCCAGAATCATAGACTGTGTCCCATTAGGTGGCTGAAGGAAGGCACTCCGCTGTGGGTTCTTCCATTCGGCTAAGTTAATAGCCCTTATTAGTGAATCATCACCAAGTTCAGAGAGCTGGAGCCTCCCTTTTTCACCCATACTGGGCGGACAGTCCATGTTTACAATTTGATTGGAGCTATTGGTGGGGTCCACTGCTACCACTGAGGCCTGTAATTTCTAGTTGTCCTGTACCCTGACCGCAATTTTTTTCCTCCCATTTTTTTTCCCTATCTTTTTCTGCCTAATGTTAGGCTCAGGAGTGGGAAATTAAATCAAAGAAAAATCAGAGTGTAGCTGCTCAGACTGTTTCAATTCCAAAGAAGGCAATTTAGGACTCTCAGGTGAAATTTTTTCCAGTTTATTCAAAATGTCCTCCAATTTAAAACTATTTAGAGCTTGATTGTGTTTAATGGTCTTGATTTCATTTTGTATTCTCACCATCTGATCTAATATCATTAAATGAGATGCATAGGAATTTTTAGTAAACTCTTTGATATCTTTACTCACAGCAAAGGGATGCTTTTCAATTTGGCCCCCAGAGTCCACAAACACTAAGCTAGCCAACTTTTTCCTTAGATCCACAGTGAGCATATGAAGCTCATCCATCACTTCATTTACATTAGTGTGTAGCTTGTCCTGTTCGGACTTCTTTCTAGTAGAAACTGGAGTGTAAATTTCCAGAGAGAACACAGGAGAATGTGACTCATATAAAAAGTGGCTGGAATACAGTGAGATTTCAACATTCTCCTCCACATCCCCGAGGGCTCCCGCGACATGAATGTCTTTACATATAATAGTATCAGGCAACTGTACACCACTCTGGCTGCTTGACAAACTTTTCTTTGCAGTCACAGAGCCCTGAGTACTAGTTAGATGAAAAACCTTTGGCGTGGAATACAATCTGGACATCTCAGTTACCTCAGGGTTAATACTATGAGCAGTTACACTCAAAGGACTAGCTGCAGACGCAGTGTCATTATGTCTTTGAAACATATCAGTAATTTTTAATTGGCTAGCTGACCGAGGCCGAAGTTGATGCTTTTTAAGTGTATTCTTAACACAACCCTTCATCTGGATATTACTAATTTTCTCATGGAGGACACTATTCTGATATGTAATGTTGTTCTTGGTTATACCAGTTACTATCTCTTTTTTGTTTGAATTTTTAGTTTTCTTACCTTTCATTATCTTTTTGCCCTTTTTATTTTTGACCCCTTTCTGCTTATGTTTATTCTGATTCCCATCTGATGTAACAGCCCTATGGGGAGAAACTGGTGCATCCAGATAATTCTTTGTACCAATATCCCTACGGGCTAACTCTGGCTCTGTAACAGCTATAGCAGTTTGTTTTCTGGCAACTAGCATCATAGCAAAAGACTAAAACTCCAAAACAGCAATAAACTTATACAGAAGAAAATATAAATCAAAGCAGTGAACTCAATACAACACCCTTCCAACTCTCCTGGAAGAAAAGATATAAAGGAAAAACAAAAAGCATTTCCTTGTCTGTTTTAGTAGTACTTGCCCAATGCCACTGAGGCAGCCACACTGTTAGTTCCTGGAAAAGAAAGTGCCATATATAATTCTAAGACCTTTTGTCCTTCTTCATTTAGGCAGATCCAGCAGCCAGGGTTCCTCCTGTGCAATCCCAAAATAAATTCTTAAGCGTCCTTAAGCTGCCTCGGTTGTTGAGTTCATTAAGCTTGCAGCACAAAAGGCATTCAAAATCAAGGCTCCTTCCAACCAGCTGAAATTGCACTAGAAGAGGGACCAGAGCAGAAATAACCATGATCAGAAAAACACTTTCTAAAATCAGAGAACAAACCCACCCCAAGATATAACCGCTCTCCCACAGACAAGCGCAGCCACAGGTCCAAGATAACTTAACAGGGGGAGTAAACAGCTGGCAAAATCAAACTAACAGCACTCAATACTTACTTTCAATGTACTGTAAAAGTAACACAGAAAAAGCCAACTGCAGCTACAAATCTCAACCCCTGACATGGAACATCAGCAAGGAAACTTTCCCAGGAGACAGACGCTTAATTCAGGGTTTATACCAAAAGATTGAATTTGGTTCAGAGAGCACAGTTCCACTGCAACACCTTACACACGGCACACAGGAATCAAGCTTCAAATGAAGCAGATGTACTTTATAAAGCCACCGTGTTGCAGTTTCATATGCGCTTCACTGATTATTCAATTAAAACTCAATTAGGGCTCAATTATCCTAGATTACTAGACTCTATAGTCTTATGAAGTGACCCAAACACCCAGATTAGTTTTTAAGGAGTGTACAACACCCCCTTAACAGCAAGAAAGATATTGATTCCTTAGTAGCAAACTTAATTGCAGCAATTCAAACACAGGCAAAATGTGAAAAATGTGAAGGATGTGTAAAAGGTGCTTTCAAGCAATGTGGTTTGCCACTGTCCTAAAAAGAAAACATTTCTAAAAAACTTAAAAAGACAGAAAAAATAAGCAAAAAACCAACTTCCCTTACACATTGAGACAAATAAAGCCTGAAGTTTAGGGCAAAAAGAGGAGTAGAAAAAATGAGAAGAAAGGCAATCTCCCTTTCAAAAGGTTTCCAGTATCGCAGCAGGTAGGGAACCTTCAAGCTTTCCTCAGCAGTTTCCAAAGCAGCTTCTTCCTAAGGCTTCACCAACAATGGTCAGCAGACAGTCCCCTCCTTTCACTGCCATGGTACCACTGCACTGGGTCTGTCGCCGCTACCCCCCCGCAGGGCACTCTCCACCTCCTCCTCTCGGGCACCGGCTGTACCATCAACTACACTCCAGTTCTGTGGAAGAAAAAGGGAGACCACAAGACGGACAAAATGCAGAAAACAAGTCGCACAAGGTAATCTGGAAAGGCTGTGCACTTAGATAGGTTTAACACAATGGTGGCATACTTTTTCTAGAATAAAAAAAGCTTTGTACAGCTCCTGCTCGACTAGCTTCCTTCTCAGCTAGGCAGCGTTCAGCGACAAGTTCCTCCACATACTTTAATTTTGGTTTGTGATGCTGCCTGTATCAGTTTGTTTGATACCAGGCATTTTACACCTTCTACCTTTTATTTTTTTATTCCTTACATATTTATATACTACTTTGCCTTATAATTTTGCATATATTGTAATTTATTTTGTATGCCTGCATTTTCTTGTAAGCTGATGGTGTGTAACCCCCCTACAAGTGGGGGTTCCCGAAAAGTCTTCCTTGAGCTTGCTTAAATGCTCACTACCAGGCTGGTGTCCTGTGTTTTAGCAGTTTAAATGTATTGCCAGAGAGTGCCTGAATAGCCTCTGTATACTCTCTTTAAGAGCTGCCTAGAATGCAGTCATAATTAATTTGAGAGGGAGCTCTGTTAGAAGACGTATTTGTTTGCTGATCATTTGTTAGAGTAGTAATAATATTGCAGTTTGTTCTAACCTGCCTTCTTTGCAGCATGGACAGTTCTGTTTGTTTCCATCATCTTGGTCCTGGACTGTCAGAATGGGCCACTCAGTACATTTGGGACTCTAAAATGGAGCCTGCCTACAGGGGCTTGGTGGGGCCAAAACTTGTAGGAACTGTAGTTTTGGGCTTTGGGTGCCTAAAATAACCTGGAGGGGGAGCCCTTGTTGTGACCGACAGACAGATCAGCCAACCGAACCTTTTGGATCTTGGGGAAAGTCCCACACTGCTTGAAGTTTCAGTTAGATCTGAGTTGGGAAGTGAAGAAGTAACAGCTCGAGATAGTTCCAGCAGCAATCCATAGTGGATTCGTGGAAAGGCCTGAGTTTGGCCTGCATGCCTGCCTGCTGTCCCTGAGAGGGAACTTGCGCTTTTTTCAGACTGAATCCGAATTTGGAGAGCGAATTAAGCCACTGAATTGTGACCAGGCTTTACCCTGAAGAAAACTTAAGATTTGCTGAATGCGATTGGCATGTCACAACTTCCAGCTACCTCCGAACTACCGGATTGTGCAGATACTCTGTAATTGCAACCGGAGAGCCATTTATCTGGAACAGTGGAATTTCCTTACATGTGAATGTGCTGTGTGCTTATAGTGGTCGTGATTTGGTTCTCCACTGTGTGTCTTAACTGTGTTTTGCTTGCTGGAGGCTGTATCCTGCTCTACTGACTGAATCTGTATCCATTTCCATTTGCCTTGGCCCTGCTACACTGGCCCAGCCAGAATACTTGCTATGCAGAGAAAGTCATCGATGAGAGACTGGCCTGGGGATCAGCCCCCTGCTCAATGCCTTGAACAGGAATGATGCCTCGGTGATTCGTGTGAGCCCTGCTTCTCCGGGCACTCCAGCTCAACATCTTGCAGTCTCAATTTCGTCCTGCCTGTGTCCAGTATTGGGTATCGTGAGTAAACATCAGGGTAGCTCCCTGCAACAACAGCTAAATCTAAAAGTGTTGTCATCTGATTGTCTAGTTGCCTTTTCTTTCACAAACTGAGCCCTTCTGCTCCAGATTACAAATAGTGTGTTGTTCATGTTGTTTTCTTCTATCACATGGCCCCAACCAGCTGCAATGTTCCTGGCTAGCCCACCGTTATCCTACCTGGGTACCCAGAGTGTGTGACTGTGTAGGGACTCTAAACTGCATGCATAACTGTCTGATTAATATAGCTTTTAAGCAAATCAACCTGATTATACCCCTCCCTTGTTCAAGACCCCTGAATAAATCAGATTTAACTTTGTTTGCATTTAACCTGACTGTGGTTCCAGTTTGTGTCAAAAGTATTGTACTGTTGCTATTTGCTGTGCTTAACCTTGTTTTACAGGGGGTCCCCAGGGTAAAGCTAGAGGAACCAACCCTGGTGGTAAGTGAAAACAGTATGGGTAATTGCCTGGTGAATAAGGGTCATTGTGAAAGTAATTATTGTATATTGTTCAGGCCACTAGAAGGGAAAGAGGGGGGTTACAGTGTCCCGGAGGGCTATGCCCAGGTTAGCTTGACCACTAACAACCCTGACCTCAGGGTGGCGGCACTCATTTTATTACCCAGGCCCCTTAACCTGCTACTAGCTAAGCAGGCAGGGGTAGTAGCCCCGGGGGATAGCGCCATCTAGGGGTCACAGCTGTATTATTGTATGTTGGTGCTTATAGTATTTGTATTCATTTTTCATTTTTATGCAATGTTGTTTTGACTGTCTCCTCCTAATTGTTAAACAATCACCCCTTGGTTTCACCTAGAAGCAAACTTCACCTTAGTATGTTTAACATAGTTACCAAGTTTTAAATACAGTAAATAAATCTACTGTATATGTAAGAGGCTGAAAGTTAGTGAAGTACTGAACTCTGACAAGAAAACTGAGCTGCCCTGAATGCATGTTGTTCATTTTTCATGAGATCTGAGCTGAATGCTCGGTGTTCTATTTTTTTTTCTCCTCCCAGCCTCTCAACTTGCATGCCTGTCATGTGTCAGGTTTAAAGAAGACATAGGAAGGTTAAGTGCTGCTAAGAGGAGTCCCACATGAATACTCTAGTTTGTTAATGTAAAACTGGGGCTATATAGCAGTGCAGCTGTGACCTCCGCACCATCGTATCTCAGCCAGCAGTGGGGAGTGTGTTACGCCGGTGCTTGCGGGAGCAGGAAGAACTGTTAGTTGCGTCTCGATTTATGTTTTACCAACAAATCAAGAAGAGAGAACAGGAGAAAAAAATCAAAAGAAGAAGGAAAAAGAGAGTGAGAGGCCGGGATTGGACCAGGAGACTTATTGTGTGTGTGTGGGGTAGGGGGAATGCCACATGCCAGACAGCCAGAAAGAAAGTAGAGAAAGCAGATAATAAAGTAAAATTAGCTAAGACAACTGGATTTTCATTACTGTATATGTGAAACATGTTTGGTGGAGGGGGTATAATAATCCATTAGCAGTTGTATAGTAGCCCCTCTCTAGACTGTAGCAGTACCACCCATTTCCCATGCAAAGACAGGACCATTTTTTCTTTTTTCTTTTGTGTATTCCATTAAAAATAAATCCATGACTCATGCAAACAGAGCTAGTAAAGGCATGTGTCACATGTGAAACCTTTTTCAAGGGAGAGGGCAGCCCTTGGCAGTTGAGTAGCCCTTGTCTGCAGCATCACCAGATATTTCCCACACAAGCAGCACCATTTTTGTTTTGTGTAGTTCATTAAAAAAATAAATTGTGCAAGAAGAGGCAGTTAAGGCTTGTGTCACGTGTGAAACCTTTTTGGAGGAAGGGGGCAACCCTTGGAAGTTGAATACCCTCTGTCTGCAGCATCACCACCTGACTTACACACAAGCAGAACAGGACCCCTTTTCTTTTGCACAGTCAAATAAAAAATACATTTTGCAAGTAGAGCCAGTAAAGGCTTCTGTCATGTGCAAAATTTTTTCAATTGAGGAGGCAGTCCTTGGCAGTTGAGTAGCCTCTGTCTGCACTGTCACCAGCCATTTCCCACACAAGTAGGACCATTTTTCTTTTGTGTACTCCATTAAAAAAAATAAATTGTGCAAGCAGAGCCAGTAAGATTTGCATCACATGTGAAACTTTTTTGGAAGGAGGGAGCAGCCTTTGGCAGTTTAGTAGCCTCCGACTGTAGAGTCACCAGGCATTTCCCACACAAGCAGGACAGGACCATTTTTGTTTTGTGTAGTCCACTGTGGTGTTCTGATGATGGTGAGGAACTCCAGGGTCCAAATAAATTAGGCTAGATGAAAGTTACCCAGACAAGGAGAGGCAGGAGTCGTCCATGAAGTTTGATGCCTGTAGGGCTTTATTCAGTAACAATGGGTAGGATGACACGGTCACAGGAGGGGTAGGTAAAACAATAGGAGTGAGAACAGTACTGCTTTAATCTCACACTACTTAGACTTTGCATGCACTACTAAAACAACTACAAGAAAGTGTGTTGAGGTGCACCTCGGCCTAATGCCACTATACTCTAAGATGTTTTCCTAAAAGTTAGCTAACACAGAAAACCATACTGTATGTCACTCTAGTACCACTTGGAAAATCAGATGACATTTACTACCCCAAAGGAATTCTTACAAGGTCGATCTAAGTTTATTACAGCCACGTCCATATGATGATAACAGAGTCCAATTGTCTGAAGTCTGAAGTCTGTGCGCACCGTCGAACACCGTTGGTATCTACAAAGACAGGCAGAAAGGAACTTTAGGATACTAGGAAATGATCCCAGCTCAGGCCTGGTTAAGGCCAGTGGGGTGGTGAGAGGTTTTGTAAACAGACCATAGGTTTCTCGGCATAAAACCCACTCTCTCCCAAGGCTGCCAGCAAGACAGGACCAGAGAAGCTGGTTCCTGGAACAAACCCACCTGAGGGTTGTCAGATTTAACACTGGATGCAGAAAGTTTGCTGGCCAAAACCCACTCTTGGGGCCCCCAAGGATGAAGAAGAACCAGAAAGATGCGTAGTGATGAACTCACTGTAGGATTACCACAACCTGGACGATGCTGCAGCACTTCAGGAGCCAGAAAGAACTTAAAGAATCTGAGGTGAAGATGGATCTCCGATGCAACCAGGAACCAGAAGGATCTGAGGTGAAGTCAGTTGATTCTGAAGTATCGACACAAGGAACTGGAACAAAACAATGAAACGGTGGATGCGTCCTGCACTGGGCTTCAACGGACTCAGCTTGCGGTGAACAACCAGGGGAGGCAAACAAGGTTCTTCCAGGATGTGCACACTCTTCTGCTGGGGGCAACCAACTTTGGGACATCTGGATCAGGAACCGAAAGACAACACTGGCACTGCTAATGTGATGCAGTCAAACTTTGGCGAACGGCTTCGACCTGAAGAACAGAAGGGACGGCGGGTGCAACTTGCACGGATTTCGATGCACTCGATTTTGGTGAACGACAAGGATGGAGTTGATGATCTGCTGCACAGACACTTTCTGAAGAAGAAGGATGATGAAGGCACCTTCCTCCGGGTACAGACTGATTCTGGATGCGTAGAATGACAGACCACACCATGGAACATCAACGTGGCAGAAGATTGAGTCTATCCCCATATGTTGGCAGCACTGTAGCTAGTAGACACACCTTCTCACTATACCAAGAGAACTGCTTGATGATAGAGTAATTTGCCAGAAGCAGGGGCAAATTATCAAGATTTGGGGCAGTTATTCACTTGTGGGGGCAATTCACCTAAACATGGTTAAAATGCACAATCCGGGGCAATTGCAACAATTCTGGAGTAATTGTTCAGATGCAGGGGCAATTGCAACAGTTCTGGAGTGATTGTTCAGATGCCTGGGGCAATTGTACAGATGCAAGGGCAATTGTTCAGATGCCAGGGGCAAATGCTCGATCCAAGGGCAAATTGTTCAAATGCAAGGGCAATTGTTCAAATGCCAGGGGCAAATAACCACAATCCTAATGTGTCACAATACAGTCTTGGTGCTTTAGCAATTAACACAACCTTTCAGATGCTTGAGTAATTACCATTTTGTATTAACAATAAAGTTGTTCACAGTCACTTCACAGCATAGTGTGTACTAGGCACCCCTTGGTTGGACCTTTTCCCACTTAGGGCCTTTCTGGATAGGATCTGGCTACTGCTGAGCACTTTAATACGCATGCCCCAATCACTGCACTTGAATGCATCACTTGCCACTAGGCCAACTGTCCTAAATACTCGGGGCCTAAATGCCCTAATTACCACAGGGTTTGGACGCCCTAATTACTCTGGGGCTGGCTTTCCCTAACTGTACTGGGCCTGTGCTGCCTTAATTACTGCGGGTCTTGGTTTGCCCTACTGTACTGGGCCTGGTTTGCCCTAAATTCTACTGGGCTGACTTGCCTTAACTGGACTGGGTCTGGGCTGCCCTAATTACTATTGGGCTGGATGGCCGTAATTGGACTGGGCCTGGCTTGCCCTAAATACTTTTGGGCCTGTTGTGTCCCTTCTATTCTAGCGCCTGTGCTGCCTTCTTTAATTCTGGGCCAAACGCTGCCCCTTTAAATCTCTCTGGCCTGCACAAGGCCTCTGCTGCCAGGAACAGGCCTGGCCGGCCCCTAATCTGCCTCCCTACTGAATATTTAAATAATTTCCCTAGTGGGCCTTAAGGCTGGCCACTCCCTATGGGCGTTGCTAGCCCCACAACTTATGCTGGCCCCTCCCCTTGGATGTTGTTAGTTCCACAAACTGATGCTGGACCCTCCCTGTGGGCGTCACTAGCCCCAGTGCTCTAAATGGTCCCCTTTTAGCAGGCCCTGGCTCCCCGACTCCACAATGTGTTGGCAGTATCGCCTAGAAGTTAGAGGAACGAGGTGTGAACGAGCTTGATACATCCAGCAGACCAGAGCTGAGTTTGAGTCTCACAACCTCCACTTGCATACCGTGTGACTCTGAGCAAGTCACTTAACTGCCCAATGCTCCCAAGTCGCCCCTGAAAACAGGCACTTGTGCCTAGTGGGACATACCCGGTGACCAAAGACTAAAATAAAAAAAAAAAAACAATGGCGCATTCAGTGCTAAAACAATTTATTTTATTTCTTTTTCAACAGTTGGGCGGTCAGCACTTCCCTAGTGCTGCCACCTGACTCACTGCCCCGACAGGGGGTGAAGAGCTGCAGTCAGGGAGGAGGGAGGTCTTCTGGCAGGAGGGATCACAAGGAGCAGCAGACAACATGAGGGATGACCGGGGGGCCTCAGACGGCCGACGGCTTACAGGCGTGATGCAGCTCTTCTCTGCCACTGACAGGGGACCGGAATCTTTGAAACTTAAAAGCCGGCATAGTAAAATAATAAACGGGGCTAAACAGAGCCCACACCCACCGCAGGGGACTGAATTATTTTTCTTTTACCACTGGACTCAACCGCACAGCACAGACAGAAGCAACAGGAACAGCAGCAGGAATCTTCACTGGCTGAAGGAGGCACCTGGCAGAGTCAACGAGACGGCTTCAACCAAACTCAGGTAAGACCTTGTCTCCTTTGCACTTTGTAGGTCCTCACAGCTCCACAGCCAGACTGACAACTCACTCAAATGGCTAAAGCTCTATTTGAAAAAGCGCTTGGAGTTCTGATTCTGGAACCCTGAGCTCGCACCCACACAAATGGCCATGAACTTGAACAGGGCTCCACGCGCTGGCCAGAGACAGCGGTTCCAGCACGCCGGTGCCCACTCTCTTGCTGCCTGCTCGGGGGATGGAGCAGGCAGGCAGCAGAGAAAAAAAAATATTTTTTTTTAAAATTATGCCCTACCTGACACTGCTCTGGGGGGCACTATAAGGGCTCCTAAACACAATCCCTGCATACCCCTTGACACAACGGGAACCCCTGGGGCATTATAAACCCCCTTACATTTCTGTGATGCCCCCATTTAGTTTAACCCCTTACTTTGGGGCATTATACCATTAATAAAAATAAACTGTGTAAGCAGAGCCAGTAAAGGCATGAATCATGTTTGAAACCTTTTTGGAGGGAGGGGCAGGCCTTGGCAGTTCAGTAGCCTCTCTCTGCAGCATCAACAACCATTTCCCACACAAGCAGGAGTCAGGACCATTTTGGTTTCCTGTAGTCCAATAAAAACAAATTGTGCAAGCAGAGCCAGTAAAGGTCTGTGTCATGTGTGAAACCTTTTTGGAGGGAGGGGGCAGCCCTTGGCAGTTGAGTAGTCTCTGTCTGCAACATCACCAAGCATTTCTCACACATGAAGGACAGGATCATTTTTTTTGTGTATTCCATTAAAAAGTAAATTGTGCAAGCAGAGCCTGTAAAGGCTTGTGTCACGTGTGGAACCTTTTTGGAGGGAGGGGGCAGCCCTTGGCAGTTGTGTAGCCTCTGTCTGCAGCGTCACCAACCATTTCCCACACAAGCAGGACTGGGCCATTTTTGTTTTGTGTAGTCCATTAATAAAAAATTAACTGTCCACACAGAGCTAGTAGAGGTTTGAATCATGTGTGAAACCTTTTTGGAGACAGGGGCAGGCCTTGGCAGTTTAGTAGCCTCTGTCTGCAGCATCACCAACCATTTCCCACACAACCAGGAGTCAGGACCATTTTGGTTTCCTGTAGTCCAATAAAAAGCAAATTGTGCAAGCAGTGCCAGTAAAGGCTTGTGTCATGTGTGAAAATTTTTTAGAAAAAGGGGGCAGCCCTTGGCAGTTGAGTAGCCTCTGTCTGCAGCATCACCAGCCGTTTCCCACACAAACAGGGCCATTTTTCTTTTGTGTAGTCCATTAAAAAACTAAATTGCGCAAGCAGTGCCAGTAAAGGCTTGTGTCACATGTGGAACCTTTTTGGAGGGGGGACAACCCTTGGCAATTGAGTAGCCTCAGTCTGCAGCCTCATCAGCCACTTCCCACACAAGCAGGACAGGACCATTTTTATGTTTGCTTATACGCATGTGCAAGAAACATAGTGCGACGATCCAAAATATAGTGCCGTACAGTTGAAAGGGAGAGCACCGCTTGAGTGAGCAGCGCTCCCCCTCTCCACACACACACATACACATATGCACACACATTGCGTGCTCATGCGCTCCTACCTCCCCCACGCACACACTGTATGGCTGACGGGGGTGCCCAATCCCCCATCAGCTCTACTGTTCCCCCCCAGACTATCGGGTGCCACGCTGAGAGCCCACCCAGTGTGGCAACAGGTCCTATGGCTGACGAAGTTCCCAATCCCCATCGTCCATTGCCCCCAACAGCCTTCCAGCTGCCATGCTGGGAGCCCACCCCAGCGTGGCAAATGTCCTCGTAGTCCAAATGAAAAAAAAAAACCTGAAAGAAAAAAACCTTCCCTCGCTGCTGTCTTCACCCCCTCTCCCACCCGCACCCACCCACCCTCGCACCCTGCCTCCCACACCCACCTCACCCCATACTTACCTCCAGAGCTTGGCCGATGATCTTGGTGGACCAGGAACATGTCTGCACTCTTCAAAGCCGACTGCGAACTGAGGAAATGCCGGTAAGCTGTATAATGTAATGAATAGGGTTTTTTCAACTTTGCTGCATATCTCAGGCTTTTTTTGGAATTTTGGCACCAAATTTTCAACATGGGATTTCTGGGACCCCTCCACATGAATTCTGTCACTGTCATGGCGTTAATCGGGCCCAAAGGGTGATGTCACGGTCACTGCGCAAAATCACCTTTCAGGACCGATTAGCGAAAATAAATGATGCCAGTATTCATAAGGTGGGCTCTCAAAAAGCCTATTTTGAAAATTTGGTGAAAAAACTCCCTAAAATGACTGTTTCTGGCGATGTGTTGCGCTGTTCCTACGCGTCTTTCAAATGAGTTTGCTGATATTTTCAATATTTTCACTCCACCGGATTTTCAACATTGCCATTTGACCACACTTCCTTATGAGCAGTACAGCTGTCATTTTTCACATCTCACCCAAAATGTGTTTCCGTGCATGTAGCGCTCAATGGTGCAGTCGGTGTTCGAAATCAATGTTCAGGACACATTAAGAAAATCACAGTGTCACAGTTCATGAGCAGAGGTGTTAAAATGGGTATGTTAAAAATTTGGTGAAAAAATTCCCAAAAATTACTATTTTACGAGCATGCGTTGCGCTGTTCCTACGCACGCTCGTAAGTTCACAAATTTTCAATATTTTCACTCCAGATTTTCAACATTGCCATTTTACCACACCTCCTTATGAGCAGTACAGCTGTCATTTCTCACTTCTCACCCAAAATGTGTTTCTGCGCATGTAGCACACAATGGCGCAGTCGGTGTTCGAACTCATTGTATGGAACACATTAAGAAAATCACAGTCACACTGTTCATGAGCAGAGGTGTTAAAATGGCTATGTTAAAAATTTGGTGAAAAAATTCCAAAATGACTGTTTCGTATTTAGCGCTTGTTGCGCTGATCCTACGCACGCTCATAAGTTCGCAAATTTTCAATATTTTCACTCCAGATTTTCAACATTGCCATTTTACTACACCTCCTTATGAGCAGTACAGCTGTCATTTTTCACATTCCGCCCAAAACATGTTTCCCCCATGTAGCGCACAATGGCGCAGTCGGTGTGCAAAATCAATGTATGGGACACATTAAGAAAATCACAGTGACACTGTTCATGAGCAGAGGTCTTAAAATGGTTATTTTGAAAATTTGGTGAAAAAATTCCTAAAAATGACTGTGTTACGAATGAGCATTGCGCAGTTTCCACGCACCCTCGTAAGTTCATGAATTTGTAACATTTTCAGTCCAGATTTTCACCAGTCGCATTTTTCCACACTTCCTTATGAACAGTACAGCTGTCACTTTTCACAACATGGCCAAAATGTGTTTTCACACTTTCAGCACAGAAATGCGTGGTCGCTGTGGGAAATCATTGTTCGGGACAGATAAAGAAAATCACAGTGACACTGTTCATGACTGGAGGTCCCAAAATGCCTGTGTTGACAATCTGCTGTAAACAATTCCCAAACTAATTACATTACGGGTGCACGTTGCACAGTTTCTCATGCGCTCGTGACTTCACCAGTTTTTTTAATATTTTCACTGCAGATTTTCAACATTGCCATTTTTTACACCTCCCCATGAACAGTACAGCTGTCATTTTTCACATCCTGTTCAGAATGTGTTTTTGCACCTGTGGTGACAAATGCCGTAGTCGCTGTGCAAAAGCAGCTTTCGCTAACAAACTGATATTGTCACTGTTCATGAGGTGGGGGTCACAAAAACCCATGTTGAAATTTGGAGTGAAAATACCAACGAATGCCTGAAGCGTTAGGGTTTCCAACCATAACACCCACCCTGAGAATGACAGGCATCAGGGCTGTGACTTGGGATTGTCACCTGCAGTACTCATACCATTCCACCCCCACCCACACCCTGCAGCCACTGAGAGGCATGAAGGTGTGCCTTGGACTCTTCGGCCCCAAAATTCACCCCATTCTCCTATACCGCACCCATCTCACAATATTTCCTGATGGAATGGGGTGCGCATAAGGGCCAAAGACCCCAAGGCACACCGTGACACTTGTCAGTGTCTGCACGGTAGGGTGTGGTGAAATGGCATGGCAGTTATGCCTGATGACCCAAAGGCACACCCCAATGCCTGTCACTATCTGCAGGGTGGTGATGAGGTTGGCTTCAGTTCAATACTTCATTGCCATTCCTATTATGCAGCTCTGTAACTCCTACACTACCAATGCCAATGCCAGCAAGCAAACAATCAGCATTGACAAATGCTTTTTCGTTTGTGTAGTCCAATAAACAAAATTGTGCAAGCAGAGCCAGTGAAGCCTTGCATCATGTGTGAAATGTTTTGGGAGGATGGGGGCAGCCCTTGACAGTTTAGTAGCCTCTGTCTACAGTATCACCAGCCATTTCCCACACAGGACCCTTTTTCTTTTGTGTAGTCCATTGATAAAAATAAATTGTACAACCAGAGCCAGTAAAAGCTTTTGCCACGTGTGGAACCTTTTTTGAGAGAGGGGCAGCCCTTGGCAGTTGCATAGTAGCCCCAACTTATAGTCTTGGCAGTTAGGGAGTTCATAACTTGCCTTGAGATGTGCACTACTCATTATTGCCACCTATTTCCCCAAGGTGACTGAAGAAGTTACTTGTCTTTTTCTTGGCAGGGAGCTGGCTTATTGCATGATCAGCATGCAAGCCATATGCTGCTTATGTAAGGCCTCTTTCAGCAGAGGAAGGCAGGCATGCAACCTTGGCACATCAACCTCAATAAGACCCTTACAGTGGACACATCCACTTCAGTGGGCCAGGAATAGGTCACAAGATGGCATGGCAGATGATGTTACACAGGTTCACAGTGGTACACAGACTGGTGGTACAGCTAAATTTAAGCAATAGGGTGTGGGTTATGCTGGGATTTACCCATTCCTGGTATGGTTCAGTCATGGGGCCGGAAGCCGAGTGACCAAATCCACACCAGAAGCGGGTAAATCCCAGCATTACCCACACCCTGGAATGGTTTATTGCAATTATACAATTGTCCACTTCACCTTTTGTACCCAAAAGTTAAACAAAATTCAGTTTTTTTGTCTTTTTAAATAGTTTTTGTTGAATTAATTGTTGCGCCAGAAAAATAGTTCCCTGTTATTAGGTAGAATAATGCCCCCATCTCCCCGGTGAGGCTTCAGTTTTTTTAATCCCTCTCCTCTCAGCCCCACAACTAAATCATGCTTCTTGGTTTCTTTTTTGTATGTTGTTTTTGAAAAGCGACATGCAGGCATACTTCGATTCGCTGTTCGCTTTTGTGTGTGAGCGCTAATGGCCTACCCTCCGTGACCTTGTGCTTCTGGGTTCACTGTGAGCTGTTGTGGAGAATGCTGTTCGAATATTGCTGTGGAGAATGCCATCTCCGACTATTGCCTGACCATTCACTTGCGCCCACCGGTGTGTTATTTACGCCCGTTACCGAAATTTCATCAATCGTGACTCCTTTTCAGCAAAATGGTGTTGGTATAACCTCCGAAGGAACTTTTAATCAGCAAGTTAAATCCTGGACTCACTGGGATTTTTGTGAGGTGCCGAAGTGAGAAGGGTTTGTTCCTACCTGGAGTCATTTCAAGGGAAACTCGTGTCTCACCTATTGGATTTTATTGGACTCTGATGGCTATTTGACTGGAGGAAGGCTGCTACCTGGTGGGAGTCTACAAAGAGGAGAAGCGGTCTAAGCCTGTAGGGCTTACCTTGAGGTGGGTGTGGGGGAGCCACTGCTCTTCCCTTGAGGGGGTCGGGAGTGCATACTGGAGGGTGGGTACTGGCCGTGCCTCTAGGGCTGTGGGGGTTGCCTGACAGTGGCTGGGCTTCGCCAGCGATCCAAGTGGCAGGGTGTAGTTGTGCACCCTGTTGCTCTCCTTTTGGGGTGGCTGGGATATGGCTATTTTGGATCGCAGAAGAACTTTTCCCACATTATGTTTTTGCCTCCGTTCAGTTGATTTGGTTTCTGTTTTTGACACCTGGATTTAAATTACGTTTCACTGGAAGCTGTCTTTTTGGTTTTGGCCATTTTTCATTGAAACTGGGAGGCAGTGAGAGGGCCTCTTTTTTGGAGCTACAGTACTTTTAATCTGAGTAGTGGATATTACTGTGAGAGGGTTATATCCTTTGGACTGATTTTTAATGAATAAGAGGTGGTGAGAGCCCTCTTTTTTAACTTTAATCAAACTCCTAAGGTGCAGCTATTCGGGGGGGCTTTCCTACGTGATCTTTGACTCTGGGGTAACATTGGTATGAACCTAGAGAATTCACTGCTGGGGTGGTGGACTGCTTGAACTTGGGTTTGGTGCTGCTGGAGAGCAGTTACCATTTTGCCCGTGGTCCGTGGCACTGGGGGGGGGGATGAAAAGCCCACCTCATACTGGGCCTAGTTGCAGCCCCTACTCAGTGTGTGTTTTCTCTGGGGAATAGCTGGCTGACCAGCGTCTACAGAATTTGAAGCTATTGCTGGATAATAAATGGATTAATATTAGACTTTTTGTTTTTAACCAAGAGATGGTCAGACTCCATGGATTTTGGACTTCTTTTTAGCTATTTTAGTCAGTGGTGAGAGCACTGGCAAAATTTCCTCATATCTGACTCTGGGACATTTGTTTTGTTATATTGTTATATTTATGCTACCTCTGGAATTTATGTGAGAGATAATTTTGGAAGGGGTAGTTTTGTTCTAGCTAGGTGAGAGCTCCCCAGAAATGTGTATTGTACACTTTGATTTTAGGGATATTTTTTCATTTTATATTGTTATATTTTTATTGTGGTGGGAAGAGAGCATTTTATATTGCAAGATATGTGCCTGAGAAAGAACTTAGGAAGGCATAGCTACTCGGCGGTCCTCCTTTGGTTTCTCCGCCCATTTGAGCTCCCATTACTCCCTTCAGAGACCTATGGGAGATGTTGGGCTCTAGGAATTGCTCGGAGGGGGGGTGCCAGAGGGGGACCACTCTGGTTGGCTGCCAGAGAATCATGGATATGGGTGGTGGAGCTGAGGAGATGCCCTGTGGCAAAATGGCCACTGGACAGGGGTCCTCTCTGTTTAGTGCCCATACCCAAGGGCTCCATGGAAATTAGTGGGCAGATAGCTGCTTTGGTGATCCCCCTTCATCCTACTCGGGCTGTGTTATGCAATGCCAGGTTGATGAGAAGCAAGGCTGCCATAATGGCGGACTTGATTACCTAGGTTGACCTGGCTTGCATCACGGAGACCTGGCTGGATGATAATGCTGCCCCCATTTTGGAGGTGGCAGTGCCAGTTGGGTACTCCGTGATACACAGCCCAAGGAAGGATCCCGGGGGGGGGGGTGGCCATTTGTTTTAAATCTGACCTAGGTCTCATGGTGCTACCTATGGGTCCCACTGAGTCCTTTGAATGTGTTGCTGCGTGGGGGGGTCCTGGCATGGGTTACAGGATCCTCCTGCTCTATGGCCCCCCAGGTAGGGAGGGTGAATTTTTGAGGGAGATAGGGGAGCTTGTTGCAGGTCTGGTGCTGGAGTCCCCGAGATGGTTAATTCTTGGGGACTTCAATGCCTGGGTAGATGACAAGCTCTCCAGTTTTGGGAAAGATCTCCTAAGGAGCATGCTATCTCAGTGACCCACTCACATGGCCACACACTGGACTTGGTGTTTTCATTAGGTCTTGAGACCATTGACCTTACAGTTGATCCGGTAGTTTGGTTGGATCATAGCACCATGAGGTTTAGGTTTGGGGCCCTTCCCGAAGCCCTTGCCTCTGTGGAAATGGTCCGGTACCACCCTTTGAGGGGTTTGCCCCCATCAGGGTTATCGGCGGTGCTGGACCTATCGAATGTGGGGACTGCTTGTGTGATTGGAATGGAGGTGGTGGTGGCAGCATATAATGGTGCTGTCATGGCCGCCTTTCATTCAATCGCACCTGTTCATGTCTGACCCTTATCTACTCATAGGAGACCTCCCTGGTTTGATGGGGAACTCAGGGAGTTAAAGATTAAGGGTCGGAGGTTAGAGAGACGGTGGAGGGGATCTAGCCTGATAGAGGACAAATTGGCCCTGATGTCACATTATAAAGATTAGCAGTGGGCAATCTCTTGTAAGAAGGCAGCATTTTTGTCAAGGGAGATTGCTGCATCAAGGAACAGACCGGCTAAGCTCTTCCACACGGTGGATAGGTTATTACATCCTGCCTGCCTTTGTGTGGGGGGAGCAGGTTTAAGCATTAGGTGCAAGGAGTTTGCTCTGTTTTTTTCCAACAAAGTGTTCACTATCAGAGCCGAGATCTTCTCCACTGTCACTCAAAGGGATTGTGGGGTCTACTCTGAGGTGTTGCAGAACACTCCTCCTGTCTGGGCTGAGTTTTATCCAGTTGGGGTGGAGGAGGTGGTGAGGGTTGTCTCGAGACTGAAGCCAACATATTGTGATCTAGACCCAGGTCCAACACAACTTTTGGTTGGATGTATGGACCTGATTGCGCCTGTTACTGCCAAGATTGTCTGGAGTTCCTTGAGGAATGGGGTCTTCCCCTCGGCCCTGAAAGAGGCCTTGGTTAGACCCCCATTGAAGAAATCCTCATTGGACCCAGACTGTCTCGCCAATTAAAGGCCGGTCTCTAACCTCCCATTTTTAGGGAAGGTTATAGAAAAGTGTTGGCAAGTCAGCTTAGGGAACGTCTTAATTCATCCGCCACCTATGAGATTTTTCAATCCTGGTTTAGGGCTGGGCATAGTATGGAGACTGCCCTGGTGAAGCCGCGTGATGATCTCCTAATGGCAAGAGACAGGAGAGATTGTTCCATCTTGGTCCTCCTGGACCTCTCAGCGGCGTTTGACACTGTGGACCATGAGGTGCTACTTGACCGACTGCGGTTTTGGTGTGGCCTGTCCGGTAAGGTCATCAAATGGTTCAGGTCATACCTATAAGGTAGAGTGCAGAGGGTAGTGATGGGGCTGGCCTCATCTAGCCTGAAGCCTCTTACCTGTGGTGTTCCGCAGGGGTCAGTCTTGTCACCCTTATTGTTCACAGTGTACATGCTGCCATTGGGTGACATTATTAGACGGTATGGGCTGGGTTTTCACTGCTATGCAGATGATACCCAGCTATAGCTGTCCTGTGCTCCAAGTAACCAGGTGGCGGACTCTGTATTTAACAGCTGCCTGTCTGAGATCCGGACTTGTATGTCCCATAATTGGCTGAGACTCAACCCAGACAAGACAGAGGTGCTGGTGGTGGACCCGGGTCATCGTGGGGGGATGGGAGTTTGTGGAAACCACCTAGTCTTGTACTGGGAAGGGTGCCACTGACCCCATCCAATCAGGTTAAGAATCTAGGTGTGATCCTTGACAGTGGCTTGATGCTTGATGCTCAGGTCTCGGCCATTGTTAAGAGTGGATTTTATCATCTGAGGAACATTGCCCGGATTAGGAACCTATTACTCCCCGAGGACCTAGCCTCACTAGTACATGCTTTTGTAACATCCAGACTGGATTAATGCAAAGCCCTGTACCTAGGGCTATCTGGAGGTAACCTCCACCATCTGCAGCTGGTGCAGAATGCAGTGGCAAGATTATTGATGTGTGTGCGTAAGTATGACCATATCAAACCACTCCTCCATGAACTGCACTGGCTGCCGGTTAGGTGGAGGATTGCTTTCAAGGTCGGGCTACTAACCTATAAAGCCCTATATGAAGGGGGACCAGTCTACATGCAAGAGCTCCTTGTGCCTCACCGCCCATCCTGGGCTCTCCATTCCACAGAGGGTTGTCTCCTGGATATTCTCAGAGTGAGGTTGCGCCACTCAGGTGATCGAGCGTTCTCGGTGGCTGCACCTACCCTATGGAATCTATTACCTAGACATCTAAGGGAGGCACCCTCTGTGGATACCTTCAAAAAAGGTTTAAAAACCTATTTATTTAACCAGGCTTTTAATTTTTAGATAATTGAGTTATGTCTTGATTAAATATTACTGCTGATTTTAATTGTATTTTTGTATATTTATAAAATGTTGTATGGTATTGATTGTGAAGCACTCTGAGTCCTTGGAAAGGAGCGCTATATAAATAAAGTATCTATCTATCTATCTATCTATCTATCTATCTATCTATCTATCTACTGTGTGGTCTGGAGAAGATATCAGGGAGACCTCGGAGAATGCCTTTCTTTCTTTTGTTTTGTGAAGTTTGCTGTGGCTTCAGGATCGATTGGAGTTCAAGGGGGGGCATCTGGGACATGACAGTTGGAAGGCTCGACGTCTGCATTTGTGACAGTGTCAGGAGAGCTGGCAGGAGGAGATTTAGCATATATTGAAAGAGGTACCTTTGCCATTTCCACTTATTTTGTGTTGCCAATTTTTTTTTTTAGGTATAGTTTTGGGACTATTGGGCTCTGTGATTTCAAATTCACAGTTCTTTTGAACCTCCCACTCCAGCTTCGCAGTTTAGTGGGGAGTAAAGTTGGCCAGTCGGATTGATTTCACACAGTTGGGATTGTTGAAGTGGCTGACTGGCACCCTTGCTGTGGGTTATGCTAGGATTTACCATGGCTGAAAGGTGCCAGTCAGCCAATCAAAATCCTGAGTTCTCGGACCCCATTGTATAATTTTATATATACAGCACAAAAACCCTCAGACACCAAGCAGGGCTTTGAATGCATCATTCACTTTATCTGCTAGGTCTTTATCAGAATCAGAAAGCTCCCAAACTGAAAAGAGAAAGAGTTCTCTGTCTCCTTCAGTCTTTTTCAGTGTGCCAGTTGCACCTCAGAAACAGTTAAAGGTGCAGCAGGCTTTTGAATGGTGAACTAAATATGACCAAAGTCATCTAGCTGCTCAATAGTTAAATAAAGTAATATCTGCAATGATTTATTTATTTGTTTAAGTGTTTTACCAAGAAGGCATAGTGAGCAGGCTACTGCTTGATTCCAGATGCATCCTGGTGAAGGGGTGGAACGTACACAGTTGAGGAAGCAAATACAAAGTATAATATTTAATTCAATGAGCATAATATCTAGTGAGGTCAGACACAACACATTTGGTTCTAATACAGAGACACGAATAGTAGGAGATACAATTGATACTGTCTCGTAACAGGCACAGTTTAAATATATTACATTAGCAATAATAGAATAGGCAATCAAACATTAAGTGTACAGTAGGATGTGCAACCAAGGCTGTCACACTTTGGGCTGCTATAGGCCTAGTCACATGAGCAGGTAGGGGAGAAATGAGCTAGGAACATGGCGTTAAGACGTGGGGGGGAAGAGAAATGGCTGATTTTAGTGGGGAGAGAGTTCCACAATTTAGGCATTTGGTAGCTAAAGGCTGTCTGGCCCACAGCAGTGGACCTAAGTGGGACAACTAGGATCCGTGGATCATTGCTTTTGAGTGAATATGCTTGGGTGCTTGTGGTGGCAAGGGCAGAGGTGAGGTAGGAGGGGAGCAACTGGGACCAGTATTTGGCCGAGATTTTGACGCTGTGGGACTGCCTTCGGGTATCTAGAGATGTGAGATTCATTGATTGGTAGAGGGCACAGTGATGGGTAGAGTAAGGGCAGTTCAGGACAAAGCTGCAGAAAGAGTGGAAGAGGGGGTCCAGTCTGGCTAAGGTAGCCTTGGACCCCGCACTATAGACAACATCCCCATAATCAAAGACAGGGAGGATCATTTTCTGCACGATGGCCCTACGAGCAGAGACTGGGATATTGTCATGGTTGCAGTAAAGTGCACCAAGCCTGGGGTGCAGCTTCTTGAGTATGGAGTCAACATGTGTGGAAAAGTTGAGGTGCTGATCGAGCCAGACCCCATGGTACCTGAAGGAGGAACAGGACTCGAGGGGTGTCCCGTCCGGGATATGGAATGTGATAGGGGAGGGGAGCCTCGAGAGTCTCTGCCTAGTGCAAAAGGTCACAGAGACATTTTTCTTGGCATTGAGGGAGAGCTGATTTGAGTTTAGCCTGAGCTGGACCTTGGCAAAGTCCAACTGCAGTCTGGTCATAACCTCTGTGGCCAAGGGGCCAGATGTATACAGCACAGTATCGTCTGCATACATGTGAATGGAGGTGTGTGGGCAGGCAGACAGCAGGTCATTATGAAAGATGGAGAACAGGATTGGGCCTAGGACATAGCCTTGTGGTACCCCTGTAGTAACAGGGAGGGGGGCCGAGGTGGCAGAGCTGACTCTGACAGATTGGGACCTGCCTACGAGGTATGAGTGGAACCAACTGGAGGCCCTGCTAGACAGTCCAGCGCTGGTGAGTTTGGTCAGTAGGAGTGAATGGGAGACAGTGTCAAATGCCTTGGCCAGGTCAATGAAAATGGCAGCTGTGACGTGGCCAGCATCCATACCGGTGAGGATGGCATCAGTGAGCCTAAGAAGGGAGGAGATAGTTGAGTGGGATTTCCTAAAGCCAGACTGGAAGGGGGTGAAGAAGGAGGAGGAGTCAAGAAAGGGTGAAAGGCAAGAGAGTACTAGCCACTCTTAGAGTTTTGCCAATATAGGTAGTAGGGAAACTGCCCAGTAATTGCTTGGGTTGGAAGCATCCCCACCCTTGGGGAGGGGGATTACAGTGACATGTTTCCATTCATAGGGGACTTCACCATGGGAGAAGGATAGGTTGGAAAGGGCGGCCAGAAGTTTGGCTATAGTGGGGGCCAAGAGGTGGAGCATTTTGGAGTCCAATCCTGTTGGGCATTTGCCCTTATTAGGATTAAGGGCAATCAGTGCATTATGTACCTCAACCTCGGTGACATGCTGAAAAGAGAATGAGTGGGCTGTGGCTGTGGCTGTGGCTGTGACTGTGATGGGGGAGGTAGGGCTGAGTTGCTGTGCCGGGCTAGGTGAGGGCAGGAGAGTTGCATGGCAACTTGTGAAGTGCAAGTTAAACTGTGAGGCCATTGCTGAGGATTCAGTGATGGTGAGCCCGCCTATCTGTAGGGTAGGAGTGGGGGGCTGCGATGGAGAGCTGAGAAGTGATTTTACCACTTTCCAGAATTTGGCTGGCTGATGTGAGGTGGAATCGAATGAGACTTGAAACAGTTAGCTTTTGCTTGGCAGATTTTCCTAGTGCATGCATTGTGTAATGAGTGATAAATCTGGAGGTCAGCTGGTGAGCTGGAAGACTTACAGGATTTACAGGCTTTATCCCTGCTCCTGAGGAGGGCTAAGATTTTAGTTGAGATCCAGGGGAGGTGTGCACCTCTGACTCTGGTATGCCTGAGGAGGGCATAGCAGTCCCAGATGGCAGAGAACTTGGTCTTAAAGAACTCCAGGGCCACATCAATGGAGGAGAATTGGCTGATGAATGACCAGTCAGTATTGGTCAGGTCAATTAGTAATGAGGTGTGGTCCAGGGACTTGTAGGATCTAGTCATTAGGCTTCTGGGGGTGGGGGCTTTAGGCCTGTGGATTTTTCTTACTGAATAAATGCCATGATGGTCACTTAAGGCATCAGGTAGGAGGCCAGAAGCTAGGATCCTATGAGGGTGTGAGGTGAGGGACCGATCCAGGAGAGTGTGGTTCAGTGTTTTGTGGTTTAACCAAGTGGGTTCTGAGATTTGCTGAGCTAGGTTTAGGGCAGTCACCTTATCGCGAAGCATGGACATGCATCCCTTTTCTATTGGTGACTCTGTTGGGTTTTGGGAGGTGATGAAACTTGCTGCCCCTTGGTATCAGCTGCTATCACAGACATATTTCTCCAGAAAGGCTGTGCCAGCTCTTTATAGGGAACTGATCCAGAAGGCAAACTGTGCATTGCAGTCATTGGTTATTAAAGAAGTACATGTAACAACAGATATGTTGACAAGTGGTCAAACAGTGGAGTAAATGACTGTCACTGCCCAATAGATATCATTTTCCTCTGCAACATCCTCTGTCACCACCAGGTATCAACAAAATCCTTACAAACAGGCTGCCTCAGTATTATAAGCTTTGACAAACAAAAGCATGGCAGTGTGAACATCTTACAAAAGCTAAAGAAACAGTTCTCAGAATGGTTTTCCCCTAATAGCCTTTCCCCAGATTTGTGGTTTCAGACAATGGAGCTAGCATTATGAAAGTATTAAAGGGTAGTGGGTTTCTGCATATACCATGTTTTGCACATACACTCAGTCTAGTGGTATAGGACTTCCTCAGTGAAAACAGGAGTGTGCAGAATTTGCTGGGTGCTGCATGAAAGATATGTGGTCACTTTAGGCACTCTGCAAAACCTTGTAAACTTTTTTTGTGCTCTGTAACAACAGAATAACTTATCAATTCAACAGCTAAAACAAGAAGTTGCAGCTAGGTGGAACTCCACCTTTTACATTTTTCAGAGGCTCCAAGAACAACATAAAACAGTCTACTAGTACACCATGGACCATGCAGTAGAAGCAAGTGCTTACAGCGCAACCATAAGTCAAATCATTCCACTGATTCATCTTTTCATTCAGAGACTGGAAAGACTCCGAAAAACATTTGAAGACCAAGGTGCAAGCACAGGTGTCACTCTTGCTCAAAAGCTGTCATTGTCTTTGGAAATGGACTGCAGGATTATAATGATGTTAGAATCTGAACATTACCTTATAGAAACAATGTTGGATCCACATTTCAAAACCATTTTGCCAGGTCTTCTCCGATCTGGTAGCGTAGCCTGAACCAATACAGAGAACTGCTCACTAATAAAGGGGAGGCAGTATAGCACAGTGGTTTATGGCTCTGAGCTGCAAATCTGGAGACCTGGGTTTGAATCCCACAGCCCCCACTTGCATACTGTGTGACCCTGAGCAAGTCACTTAACTTTCTTGTGCTCCCAGGTTGCACCTGGAAGCAGCTTCGGCTTAGTGTGTCTCACCTGGTTAAACAATTGGAAAAAAATAAAAAAATAAAGTTGCTCTAAAAATGACAACAGAGACACCAGCTAAAAGTGCTGCAACTGCCGATCATGAAAATAGCCATGCTCCCTTCCAAAACATAGATTCCTGTGAAGCTAGAAGAATAAGAAAATCCTTGCATTACGAATCAGAACCCAGGGTCAATTTGTCCACTGCCTCGATGGACAACATATGGGCAGGACTTGATGACATAGAGAAAGACAGTGCTGTTACTTCTCCCATTACAAGTTACTCAGCAAGCAGTATGGTGCTTGACTTCTTAAAGGATCCCAGAGAAATAAATGTTTGAGATCACCCACTTCAGTATAGGCATGAAAAGGGCATGGTCTAAGCAGCACTGCAAAAAGTGGCCCTTTACTATTTAAGTTGCCCCTCAATGAGAGTCTAGTCATAAAGAATGTTTAGCACTGCTGCCTATGTTACAGGAGAAAACTCCTTCCAGAAAATGTTGAAATTTCAACTTTTATCAAACTGAACTATGGTGTATTTGAAGAACACTCGGGAGCACTTCCAAGACACTGCTCACAGAGTAGTGAAGATGAGCCTATTGGCAGTGATATTGAAGAAGAATAGTAAAACAGGGGGAAGGCAATGTTGCTTCAGCCTGTCTCTCATGTCATTCATGTCATTCATGTCCTGTTTCATGCCAGTCACCATTTTGTTTCTTGTAGTGCACTGGGGCTGGCAGTATAGCCTAGAGGTTACAGTAATGAGCTGTGAATGAGCTTGGTACACCCAACAGACCTGGGCTTAATTCTCATAACCTTTACTTGCATACTGTGTGACTCTGAGCAAATCACTTAACCACCCTAGTGCTCCCAGGTCACCCCTGAAAACAGGCACTTGTGCCTAGTGGGCCTTACCCGGTTACCAAAAAAAGAATAAAATAATATAAGACTAGAAAAGCTAGAGGCTACTCTCTGACTCTGTGGGACATATGAAATATTATACAATGGCAAGAAAATTTCCTGGACTCTGATTGGTCAGTGTGTGTGCTTGTTACAGTGAGGTTATCTGAACACAACCTCACAATGTCAAGTCCAAACATACAGATGACTGCATGCCAAACTGAATCACAAACCACAGCTTCTCTAACCAAGAAGGATTGCAATTTTAGTACAGGCGCAAAAGCTTAGTTTCATATAAAAAACATATTTACTGATATTGTTCCACTATTGTAAATTAAAAATGGAATTTTTCAAAACATTCCACAGAAAGTGTTAGAAGGAGAACGGCAATTTCAACGGAATTCTGCATTTGGAATTTATGATTGTGATAAGTCTTAGGAATGTCCCTTTGACTGGTTAGGGCAACTGCTTTCAGGACTCAGGATCCTGGGGTAAATTGCCAACAAAAGCTGAAGGTATTGCTACCAAAGCAGAGGAACAGATACAACAGTACTGGACTTGATAGCATCCAGTCTCCACATCACAGATATTGAGTTCTGCACAGAATCAAATGCATGCAGGAAACTGTTTCCAGTCTCTGAAGCATCAGTAAGAATTTGCTAAAACAGACTGATGTGTTCTGCGACACCATCTAGCCATGCTGTGAATTAGCAGATCTTCCAGCCTGCACAGTACTATTTAGGGAGTCTAGTTAATTCTACTTTCTCCCTTCTTGAAGCATTAAGGAATCTTCTGGAAGAATATACCTCACTGATGATAAGGGGCCGGGGTCTGGAAAAACTAGGGACATTTTCCCCATAAAAGTAATGTAAGACCTACAAACAGTGGTGCCTGCCAGGATCAGATGTAGTGTCACACTGTGTCACAGTTTCCTGTATGACAACTGCCACTGAACTGCATTGTTTTCTGCAGAGTGCTGTAAATGTCTGCAGGATTCTATATGATCAGGCACGGTGTATAACGGGAATGGCTGCTGACAAAAGAGAATAAAGGATCTTGGCTACTATCATAAGCCTTCACAGCTCTGTGGTGAGGCATTTTGGGAGGCAGTCTAAGATAATAGTCAGATCACAGACCTCTGAAGCAGGATATCCAGGTTCAAATTCCACCAATGCACTTATTCACTGTGTGACCACAAGTGAGTCATCGACCTCCTTGTGTTTCAGTCCTTCCAGCTGTAAAACTGGGTAGCAGCAGGACTCTACAGTAAATGAGATGTTGCATCTCAGCTCTACTATCCTATGGAAATACATGATCAGTTTAAAAACCTGACTCTTGCAGCAACCACAGATAGAAGGTGGAGCCTTCAGTAACAAGCTCAAATGCAAGAAGGGAAAGGAAAGGCAAGTAGTTGTAGGTAGTGACTTGCTGGTATGAAAATACAGGTATGAAATATCTTAACAAAACAGTCAGCTAACTACTGGTGCAGTATGGTAGCCAGTGACATGGTGCAAAATATCTAGATATACCACAATATATCATAGGACATCACCATTCATTTCAATCCAATTTCTGTGATATTTCCAGGTATATCCAAATATATAGTGTATCTTGTCACTGCTCTCATTTCCAGGTGTGTCCTGGGGTTGGGTTACATGGACTTATTTTACTGATAGGGGAAATGCTGGCCAGAATACCAGTAGAAATCCCCTTCTGTTACAATGACACATACAAAACTTTTTTATTTTTATTAAGACTTTCATTATCGATCACCTACTTGGGCATTAGACTCACCCCCGAACTACAGCACCTCTGGCATGCTAATATACAACCTCTGCTGAATATCACCAAGACCGAATTTGACAGGTGGAAACTGCTCAGACTTACCCTTACAGGTAAGGTGGCTGACATAAAAATGGTGACTGCCCCCAGGTTCCTCTACATCTTAGCCCATATACCCATTTCCCTTCCCAAACATTGGTTCCAACCCATAGACAAACTGATAGGAGACTTCCTATGGGAAGGATCCAAACCCTACTTCAGCTGCTCTAAACTCAGGGCTCATTGGACACAGGGGGGATGGAACCTCCCATGGATGGGGGAGTACAAATGGGCATTTCAGGTAGCATAAATGGTCCAATGGTTCCGTACTGCTCCCTCCTCACCACCACAGTGGATACACATGGAACTAGAAATGACAAATACCCTATACCGCCCCATCCCACCTGTACCCTTCTGAAGGGATCAGCTTCTAACATGTACTTCTACCTGTTAAGGCCTCAGCCTTCCCCACACTGGAGATGTCCAGGAGAGCATGGCACTATGTACACACAAGATTGGCCACAGCCCCACTCCCCCTTCCACATGTACTGCTCTGGCAGAACCCTCACATTACTATAGGTAGAGAAAGGGTGACCTGGAAACACTGGTTCAGCAAAGGCATCCAAACTGTGCGAGACATATGCGACCCGGCTTCAAACGGGTCACTACCTTTCAGAACCTGCAGGAGAAATGGGGTCTCACTCAAAAAGACTTCTGGATGTACTTCCAGATCCAGGCAGCAGTCACACCCCTTCTGGAGACTCCTATACAGTACACTAACCCCTCGAACCTGGAAACTTGGGCACAACACCCAAAGGACTTGGCAGGTAGAATATACATTAAGCTTAGGGACACCTTCCCCTCTCAGTCAGGAGAATCCAAGACAAGATGGGAAAAAATGCTTCAATGCAATATCTCTAATACCCAATGGGGTCAGGCCTGGAAAGATGCCCACAAGTGTTACCAAGATACATGGTCTAGGCTGATCCAGAACAAAATCTTGCACTCTTGGTACAAGACCCCTGTGGCACTCTATAAGGCCAAACTCCTTGACTCTGACCAATGCTGGAGATGCCAGACCAGAGGAGGTGACCTGGCACATAAACTATAATTGTGTCTGATGATACAGACCCTCTGGAAAGGGCTGGGCTCCATGGCATCCCAGGTGCTCCACAAGCAGAGCCCCCTGATGCCTATGCTCTTCCTCTTAGGGATTCGGACAGATCTCTCACTGTTGACCCTGCAGGAATACAGATAGTTAGCCTTACTTGCCATACAAGCCAAGAGGGCCCTTTTGTGTAAATGGTGTACCCAGACCACCCCCCACAACTCTTGAGGTAGAGGCCTGCCTCTCAACGCTTGTTAAACTGGACAGGATGGCCCATCTTAGATCATATCAAATGACTAAATTCCAACAATGCTGGGCCACATATCTGATATGTCAATCCCCCAGAGGGTGTAGGCTGAAACCCCACAATTCAGCCTGAATCAGCAGGTTCTACATTACCTACATAAGGTTAAGTTGTATGTATGGGAGGTCCTGAAATGCAGGCAGTACTCCTGGCATGTCGCTTCAGCCAGAGCCTTGGATCTCATACCAGGGTCCAAACTAATACTTTCCTTAATCAGGTTCTGTCACCCATGTTATTTGCTCCCAGGTTAACAGGCTGTTTCCCATGTTTGGGACAATTATTTATGACTATGGGATTATGTTATTCTTATAGGATTATAGTAGCCTGGGCACATAGATTCTTTGTGTATATCTCTGTTCTGTTTTAGAAATGTGCCCTTTAAGTATGCCAAAATGAATTCACACCTATCTGGATGGCCAGATGCCATGAAGAGCTGTGAACCCCTTAGAAGGATAAGTGTGTCTCTGGTCCCACACAGCAGTTGACTAGCATAGATCAGTTTGGTGAGTAACAGCTATTATTAGCACATTCTACTGCTAGTCTCCCCTTTCAAGAGTGTCTCCATAGTGCAACCCCCCCCAACTCCCCCCAATTAGAAGGGGAGAGGACCACAATATAACAGACAGCTTATATCATACTATGGCTTTATCAACTTACAGTAAAATGAACTGCACCCTCTAACCATGTGCAATCTGCTGATTGATATATTTTTTCCTTAAACCCTCCCCCAACTCCCCTTCCTTCCCACCCTGCTTCTGCCTTCCCTTCCCCCTTCATAACAAAGCTGTTCCTCTTTTTTGTGAAACTGAATGCTAAGGTGGTACTGTACTGTGATAATTTTGAAAAAAAAAATTTACAACTAAGACTTTCATTATGCCTTTATTATTGTACAGTACTTATGTTTTTCCACCTTCTGTGAGACTGGAAAACAGAATTTATGGGGTATGTTTCCAGCTACTGTGGGGATGCCAGTTAAATCCAGCTAAAAAGGCACATATTGGGGGTTGCTAGAAAGCCACATTTCAGACAAGACATTTTGCAGCTTGGCTCTGATAGAGACCGAAATAAAACTTTAAACTATGTAAGTGAAAAAAAGGAAGACCAGGGGTGGGATTATAAGGTTAAACTTAAGAGGGTTGGGGGGACTGTGCAAATGGGGAAAAGGAAAAGACACATCCTGAAAAAGTACTTTTGTTCAGTGTTCACAGAGGAAAGAGATGGGAAGGGGCTACAAAAATGTAACAGGAGCATTGCAGGGAGGGAGATGGACACTAGCCTCTTTATTCAGAGGAGAGAGTTCTGAAGGAACTCACAGATCTGAAGGGTATCGAGGGAACTCAAAGGAGTACTGGCTGCACCTCTGATGGCCCAATTTAACAGCTCATTGAAAACAGGAGTGGTTCCTGAGGACTGGAGGAGGGCAGATGTAGTCACACTTCACAGAGTGGTAGCAGGGAAAAGGCTGGCAATTACAGGCCAGTCAGTGTGAAACTTGGGGTAGGAAAGTTAATGGAATCACTGGTGAAAGAAAGGATTGTAGGATTGTGGAATATTTTGAATCCAGTGGATTACAAGACCCAAGGCAGCATGAATTCACAAGGGGTAGATCATGTCAAATGAATTTGCTAGAGTTCTTTGACTGGGTGATGAAGGAACTAGATCAGGGTGGAGAGGTGAACATATCCTACCTAGATTTCAGTAAGTCAATCAACACTGTTCCACATAGGAGACTAGTAAGCAAGCTGGGTAGCTTAGGAGTGGGTCAAAAGGTGGTAAACTGGGTAAGAAATTGGTTAAGGGATAGGCGGCAGAGGGGTCTTGGTAAATGGAGTTTACTCAGAGGAAGGGAGAGTGACCAGTGAGGTGTCTCAGGAATCAGCACTGGGGCTGCTCCTCTTTTTATATGTTTATATGTGGCTTCGCAGAGGAGCTAGAAAGGAAGGTCTGCCTCTCTGCGGATGACACCAAACTCAGCAATAGTGTGAACACTCCAGAGGGGTGGAAAAGATGAGCAATGACCTGAGAAAACTACATGAGTGGTCTAGGGTATGGTAGCTGGGTTTCAATGCAAAAAAGTGCAAAATAATGCACTTGAGGCACAGAAACCCAGGGGTGGTATACAAACTGGGGGGGGGGGATTCAACCACCAAGCAGGAAAGAGACTTGGGGGGTAATCATATTGCATGACCTAAAGGTGGCCAGGAAGTGTGACAAGGCAGTTGGGAGGGCAAGTAGAATGCTGGTATGCATAGGGAGGGGTATCGCAAACAAAAAGAGAGGGAGGTGTTATTGCTTCTATAAATTGCTGGCAAGACCCCACCTAGAGTACTGTGTCTAGTTCTGGAGACCACATCTCAGACAGGACACAGGTAAAGAGGAAGCAATCCAGAGGAAGGCAACTAAAATGGTGCAGGGTCTGCATCAGAAGCCCTATGAGGAGAGATTAAATGACCTAAATTGTATAACCTGGAAGAGAGGAGGGTGAGAGGAATTTTTTTCTTAAATATATGTTTATTGAATGTATTGTTTTAAAACTGGTGTTAAGTACACATACTATACAGTATGTTGTATGAGACATTTTTCAGATTTTAAAGATTAACATAACAGATGCCTGTAAACAACAAATAATCCAGTATCCAAGAAGTTTCAAAGAGCTAGATGAACGTATCAGCTCATTTTCAACTTATAAGTGTAATTATTATAGATGTAACTCCATATTTTAGTTAGGCAATAGAGCTGTGTGGAATATAAAATTCTGCCCGTGGAATGCCTGCGGAATGACCATTCTGATTCCACAGAATTCAACAGAATTTTCATGAAAATTCCATGAACTTTTGCACAATTTTTAATTTCAGTTATTTCACTATAATTTTAAAAGTTCACGTCCAAATAGCACTAAATTTGGAATGTAAACAGTACCCTATGGCTTACAAGAGTGTACCAAATGTCAGAGATGTCAGAGTTCAAGATTAAAAGGGAGTGGAGTTACAGATGGCAGAACATTTAATCAAAATTTAATTTTCTGCTATTTTGAGATAATTTTAGAATTTCTTATCAGAATTTCTCCATAATATCAGGATTTAGAGAAGTACATAGAATATGTATATGCACCATGTTTTAAGTCTCAAGCTTCAATATGAGTTGAGTTGTACGTAGCCAAATATTTAGCCAAACTTTGGAGTTCTGTAATTTTAGTATAATTTTGATAGTATTCATTGAAATGTTACAAAAATTGACAGGTACAACTACATTTGTATGTGCATTTAGTTTCAGATTTCTAGCTTTAAATGGGACTGAGTTATAGCCTGCCAAACATGTTGCCAACATTTTAATTTTGGTTAGTTTCCTCTAATTTTAAAACTGCAAATCCAAATTTAACCAGAGTTGAAACATTTAAACTACTATACCACATAGTCATTTCTGAAAAAGTTCATATTTGCAGCTTTAAATGGGATTGAATTAAAAGTAGTCAAACATTCACAACATTTAAAAATTTAATTTTGCAAGAATGCAAACTACAAAATTATAAACCAACGAAACTTTAAAACTAGAGAATGTAATGCTATTAAATTTGGCAGGTTCTTAGACCTTACAAGGAGACTGTGTGTGTGAATTTTATTAATTGCTTGCTGAGAAAAATTGCAAAATAACATCTGTACTTAAAGTCAAATCCCATGAGTCTTTCTGAAAATTGTAGAATTTCATGAAAAATTCCATAAAACTGGAATTTTCTAATTTCACTCAGCCTTATCTGTGGATCCTAATAAAATGATAACGGTATAAGAGGCAGATAGTGCAGAAGGTCACCAGGTTCTAGAGTTAGACGCACAGTTTCACCAATAAATTGACAGCTGAGCTGAGTAGAACAACAGTGGTAGACTCCAAGGTTGGAGCAAGAAAGCACAGAGTGTCAACAATTCAAACCTGAATGCAGGATATTTAAGGATCACATCCAGTAAATGTATGATATAAGGAGCCTGGTATATATGTAAGTCTAAGACTTAGGAGTACTCAAAAAGATGTAGTGGGGGAGGACAATGTCTTGGGCAGAAGGAAGAAAGAATTCTGGCTATTCTGACAGGGTACTGTAGGTTGACAGAAAAAGGAGTAGGTGACTCATGTTTTAAGGGAGTTTGTCACTGTAAAGAACAAACAGAATATCAGTGGGATCCAGGGCCAGATCAAGCCTTAGGGGGGCCTGGGACACTCACAAGTTGGGTGGCCATGTAAAACGCCCAACTTTTCATACCAAAATGTTTTATTTTGCGCAGCATTTACTGAGCACATTGTTTATTAACCATAACAACCACCGTATGGGGAGACTACCCCATTATTCACAGGAGAAAAAGTAACTTGAAGTACAACACCCTGTCATGTTGTCATAGTCTGTAATGTTATATTTATTGTACTGTACAAGACATGAAGGCCGCCAGGCTCCAGATGCTCTGGGGGTCTAGATGCTCTGTGGTGAGTTTTGGGGCTTTTATTGAAGTCGCTCTCCTCTAGACCCTGTTCAGAAAAGCAAAGTAATCTTTAAGTAACCTCTTTAATCACAAGTTTATTTTAAGAAAATAAATTAAACAAAAATAAACAGTGCTTTACTAAGAGGTATGCATCCTACTCCAAACAACAGTAAGTTACTGTATGTACCCATTGTACAGAAGTGTGCAGTTCCAATGTACAAATGTTATGACTCCAAATAAACAGACTGATGTCATACCTTTATCTGCTCATGGGATATCAAAGGAATGATTAATTCCATTTATTTCAGAGTTAGAGGATCCGTGCATGTATACACACACACACACCCACGTCCCTTTATCTCTTCTTTGAACAAGCTCAGATCAATTATCTCAGCATAAAAATAAAATACAGATATCAACTTTCTAAGCCACTTACTGAACTCAAGCTGTCTGCTGTTGCTTGGCGCTCCCTTTGAAACTCCTTAGTTTAGCAGCAGCAGGCAGTTTAGAACAGTGCATCGATTAATCATGCTGCTAGCGATAGAGTGGCCGTGGCGTACAGATAGCGAGTGCAGGTGCTGCCGCTGGCAAAGTGCACGCTGAGCCTCAAAAAACACCAAGAAAGAGTGGTTTAAAAAATGCTGCCCAGATGGTTTGTATGCAAAGCTCCTGGTCCTGGCGCCGCTCCTCGTATTATGCAGCGGGCAGCCCAGGTCTGGTCACAACTTGCACAGGTCCAGGTCCAGCCCCAGACTCAACAAAATGGAAAACCTGTCAGTATCCTAAGGAGGTAGATCACGGTGCTTGCATAGTTAGCCTTCTTCACTTCTTGTGCCACACAGTGCCAGTTTGTTTTTCTAGCAAGTCACCCGACCCTAGCTGCAGGCTGCAAATAATGGAGGAGGAAGGTGGGGGGGGAAACGAGAGAAATCTTCTGCAATGTTGGCTTGCAGGGGCCTATCTGTAGCAGGAGGGTCCGGGGCTTGTGTTTTGTTTTCTTTTAATTAAAAGCCTCTCCCAAAGTCATTTTTTGTTTGTTTCTTTTTATGGAGCAAGCTCCGGGAGTGCTGATTCACGCTTGACTCATGCGGGGGCATGATTGATTACAAATCCTTACCAGTACTGTACCACCTGAAGGAAGGGGAACAATAGAAATCTGCAATGTAGGCTTGCCGGGGGCCTATCTGTGGCAGGGGCTTGTGTGTTTTTTTAATTTTATTTAACAAATGTGCTTCTTCGATCCTTGCTTTCGACATTTTTTAAGGAGCAAGCTGCTGGGGGCCTATGGGGGGAGGTTGACTCACGTTTAACTCACGCTGCGGCGAGGGGGAGGTGTCACGATTTACAAACCACCAGTCCACCTACTAAAAGTGTCTCTCGCTTCCGACTACTGAGGGGCCAGTCTATGGCGGGGGGCCTGGGGCATTTGCCCCATTTGTCCCCCCCTTAATCCGGCCCTGGTGGGATCAGTAGTTTTACTGAGTCAGTCTGGCTATGCCAAAAGAGAAGGGGGGAGGGGAATAGTCACCCAGAGAGGAATAGCAGGACTGCAAAAAGCTCAGCCCAACTTATCAAAAGAAATAGTGATATGTGCATTGTTAATGCTAAAGTCCACAAAAAAGTTCTGGATGCTTCATCTACAGTATATATTATCATAAATATGTGAGAAAATGCTATTAATCATTTTTTTCTTCTCCAAATTAAAATTGCTTAACCAATTTATCCAGTTGTGTTAGACACCAAGACACACTGACTATGGATATGTATGTCAAATGTTAACTCTATGCATGCAAGAGCACAGAAGTTACAAACATCCACATTTTTGATAGTTTTCACAAAGTTTTGTAAATATTTACATAGCAAAGATTTGAACCCCTGTAACTTAAAACTCTCTCATCTAATTATCTCCATATTTAGATCATTCTGTAAACATTACAACAAGGTTATCTATACTAATTTACACATGTCTCACTCCAAAGGTGCCTGAGTTAAATGCAGATGAATTTTTTCATGAAATTTCCTGAAAAAAATAAAATGACAGATTTTGAGCACATATAATTTTGAGACGATGCATCATATTGTCATGAAATCTGGCACATTGTTATAACACCTATCATCAAGAAATCATCACAAATGAAAGGCCAGCCATAACCACAGCAGCAAACACAGCATGGGGCCAGGCAGTCAACAGGTAATGCTAAAGTCAGCAACCCAACTGGAGCGGGCCCCCTACCAACATGGTAGAGTGCATTTAAGGCTGTCAGGAATATGGGCATAAAAATGGAAACTATTTTAAATAACCTAACTGCCTAAGACACAAAAATTTACACTGTGGTTACCTCAGCAGCTGAAGCTCACAATAGCTCTAAATGGACCGGGTCAAGATGGGAAAACTGACCCAGGAGAACTCATATCTTTGAGCATGACTCAAAACCCAGAGAGCAATACAAGGGCCATGAATGTTTGGGTGGCTGGCCTCCCTGAAGAAGTGGAGGGTGAGGACTTATTGTCCTTCTTCAGAACCTGACTAAACACCTCTATCCATGAAGACCAGGGTTTTGAACTACAGCATATTAAGAGAGCTTATTGAGTGAATTCCAGGAGAGCTCAACAATGTGCTAATGGACCTCGCAATATCTTGATTGTAACCATGACACCTGGGATCGGGGACCTGAACCTAGTGTGGGCTCAACAGAATTTCCCTACCACTATTGCACAAAATAATATTGAACTGTTCCTGAACTGGTCTTTTGCAACCCAGATGAGGAGGAAACTCTTCAATCCCATGTGGCAGCAATATTGTGGACTAGAGGTGCTCCATGTTCTCTTTGCCCTAGCCAGACTTCAGATTACATATGGTGGACAGACTTTGCAATTTAACAATCTTAAGGAAGCTTGGAAAAGGGTAGATAGAATCCTAGAGGAATTTCTCCAGCCCCCCCCCAACCAGGAACAATGAATGGAGGCAAATTGGAGGGAAAAGACTGACGTCTCACTGAACTAGGCCAGGTTTTGTGTTCCTTCAATAAGATGTTCCGGAATTCTTTTATTTCCTACTGTAAATATTTATATGTAAACTAAACTTAATTAATATTATGTAACATGAAACTCTGGTACAAGACTGCTCAAGACAATTATGTAAGGGAAGTGCTCGACTTGTGTGTTAAAGACGATGCAATTTATTCCACTCATCAAGGTATGAACTCGAGCTGAATTGCTCTGGAAATCTAGATTTATTTTATTTTTACTTATTTATTAAGATTTCGGATAACACCTTTGAGCCAGGGCTCATTTACAAAGGTTCCACATCAGAAACACATGAACAAGTCGGAGCATAGACCAACAAGAGTGGTTACAGAGACACATTCAAAATATACATAAGAGCCAACAAAGGTGTTGTCACATAATGCTGTAAGAATAATTTTAACAACATGCTTAGTACACAGGTGATTGTAAAGTAGAACGCAGGTGTTGTACAATGTACACCTGGGAAGAAACAATTGAGGTGATTAGGGCAAGGGAAGGACATGGTGCAGAGAGCAGAACAGGTTTCTGGGGGGGGAGAAAAGCAGCCTATGGGCATAGTCGAGTGACAGAGCATGGACAGGCATGGACAGTGACAGAGATGGGGATGGAGATGGAGCACAAGGGAAGGGGGCAGAGGGGGGAGGGAGGGAAGGGAGACAAGAAAAGGTGCAGACCAGGGGACAAAATTATGTGAAACAGTCACAAGAGGCACTCACCACAAGATGCAGATAAAGGTTACTCTTGAAAGCACCAGGCGCAGCAATGTTGGAGATTTCTGATGGAAGAGAGTTGAACCAGTTAGAGGCTCTAACTTTGTATGAGCATTGACCTTGTGTAGTCCGGCAATGAGGGATGGAGAATGTTAGACCTCCAGAGCTTCTGGTTGGGCATGAGACATAGTGAGGAGTAAGAACTGTCAGAACCTCTGGAGGCAGAAGACCCATCGAGGATTTCTTTGCAAGAATGCAGGTCTGGTATTTTAGTCTGCTTGTTAGCTGGAGCCAGTTTGCCTACACGTAGATGTCACAGGTGTGGGTTAGTTGGTCAGCTGAGGTGAGGAGCCGACCAGCCTTGTTTAGGGCTATGGCTATGTGCTGGAGAGCAGTGTCAGTGGAAGATCCATAGAGTACAAGTCCATAATCAACAATTGAGATAACTGAACTCTAAACAGCAAGTATAAGGGCTTCAGCTGTGAAGCAGTTTTTATGTTTGTATTATAGCCCTAATCGGGTGTTCACAGTAGTAGCAACATTATCAATATGTCTGGTGTATGTCAGAGAGCTGTCAAGGGTCACGCCCAAGTATTTGAACAGATATACTTGCTCCAGCATAGAGCCAGTGCTGTTGCTGATTGTTAGCTTATGGTTATTTTACTTGTTGTGGGTTCCATGAAACAGCATTGTTTTAGTTTTTGCATTGTTAAGCATGAGCTTATGCAACTTAAACCATGCTTTGACTTCATTAAAACTACTCTGCAGCTGGGATTGTAGCTGAGAGGGATCAGTGTGGCTGGTGTAGATTACTGCATCATCCGCATATAGTAGAAGTTTATCATGACAGGAGGAAGGAAGTTTGTTCAGAAATATGCTGAAGAACAAGGGACCCAAAATAGATCCCTGAGGAACTCCAGAGTTGACCGGGAGGTAGGTAGAGAGTGATTCCCCAATCCTAACCTGTTGGGTGCGGTCACTGAGGTAACTTTGGAACCAGCGGGTAGTGTCTGTAGAGAGTCCTAGAAGAAATAATTGTTGGATCAGTAAGAATTGGTTGAAGGTATCAAACACCTTTGTCAGATCGATGAATGTGGCACTGGCTAATTGACCCAGGTCAAGAGTAGTGTGGATGTAGGAGGTGAATTCAAGAAGAGTTGTGATAGTGCTATGCCCTTTTTGAAAACCATGCTGTTGGGGACATTGCAGGTGGTATTTTTCAAGATACTCGACTAATTGATCTGCCACTATCCACTCCAGGGCTTTGGAGAGGAGAGGAAGAATGGAGATTGGCTTACAGTTGTTAGTCTGAGTCTTGGTGCCAGATTTGTGAATAGGTGTCACATCTGCCGATTTCCATTTAGAGGGGAACTAGGAGAGTATGAGTGAGTGGTTGAGGATTTTGGTGAGTGGGGACAGAACCTCGTCTATGATGAGGGCTAGGAGTTTCAGATCTAGGGAATCACCACTGAATCTTGACCTCCCAAGTACTTTCAAAAAGTATTTTTTGTCAGACCCTTGGAGACAGTTTTGAAATAGAATGGCGGGTGTGCCGGATCCCTTCCAGCGCTGTCAGAGAGAGTTGTATCTGCGGTTCGGTCAAAGAAATTTGGTGGTAGCAGGTGACTAAGGTCCATGAAAGTAACTTTAAATGCATTTGCTATGGTTAAAGGGTCTGTGGTGATGGAGCCATCTATGTTGAGCATAGAGGGTGTCACTTGGGGTCTTTCCCAGTTACTTCAGTAAGGTTGCTCCAGAATTTCCTCCCATCTTTCCAATTACTGGCAAGGGTGTTCCTGAAGTATTTTGCTTTTTCAAGGCAAATTGCTCTAGTGCAGGCATTTCTCACAGTTTTGTATGCTTGGATGTCAGCCTCTGAGTCAGACACCTTTGCTCTGTACCAGAGATGGTTTGTACCAGTCATGTTCCCATAGGAGAGTTTTAAGGGGCTGTAGACAGCCAGGAACCACTTTTCTGCAATTCAGTTTTCTGAGGGGGCTTTGTGTATTTGTTTGACCATATACATAGGACAGAAGAATGGTCACTTAGAAAGTCAGAAAGAACTTCAGTACTTTTGATGTGCTCAGGGCGGTCGGTAAAAATCCAATCCAGAAGTGTACTAGTCCCAGTTCTGTAGTTCATTCTGGTGGATGATCAAACCATTTGCGAGAAATAGGTAGAAGTCAGTGCATCCTTGTAGCATTTCACTCTGGGATCCAGCCAGTTAACATTGAAATCCCCCTGCATGATAATTTCTGAGATTGGATCAAGGACATTGATACAGTCAATGAGGGAGTGAAGGCCCTGGCTAGTCATCTTGGGTGGAATATAGACTGAGGCGACAGTCAGGACCTTATCATGTGCTCCAAGCAATACCTTGGTGGCAAGGACCTAAGTGCCATTTCCAGAGCTGGTTGTGGTCAAGACATGATCTGAGAGGGAATCTTTTATATAGAGGGCACAGCCCCGGCCTTTCTTCAATAATCTGTCTTGCCTATAGACAGAGTAACCAGGTAACGCAATTGCAGAGTCTGAGATCTTAGGGGACAGCCACGTCTCAATCACCGATAGGATATTTGGGTTGTGATCAGAGACCCAAGCGGTGAGGGTGTCAAGTTTGGTGAGAAGGCTGCATATGTTTATGTTTACCAGGGAGAGAGTACCGTCCCTACATGACCCTTTGTGGCCTTGTTGTGGGGGACCTGGGTTCAGGTGAATGTTACCCGAGATAAGCAGTAATAGCAGTATTAGGTGCTTCAAGAGGGCTAAAAGGCAAATTCTGAGATGCCGCAGGGTCCTTTTTTTAAGAGGGCTCGCACTCAACTGGCTTTAATGGAGAGCAGAAACCAGTTATTAAAAGTGAGGTGCTTAGAAGCATTGGAGTATCCGCTGAGGGGAGATGTATAGGTTGTGGGGGGAGTTGGCTAACATGAATATGGAGATTGTGTATAGCAGTGGTCCCATGCGTATATTGTGGGTGTCCATTAGGCGGGTCAGCGGACAGGTAGTGTAAGGGTCCACCTAATAAGTCGGAGTGGGTGTTAGAGTGGCCAAGGTAAGAAAAAGATGCATGAGCAAACACGTTACCATATTGGAGCTAGGTAAATTCACTAGAAAAGAATTGACAGGCTCCCTTAAAGTGAAGGTGAAGGCAAATTCACAAGATAAAGAATTGAAAGGCTCCCTTTAAGGGATGGTGCAAGACAAAAAAGTGACCAATAGGGTTGAGATTGAGAACAGGAGGCGGGATTTATGGAGATTTAATAGTGGTTGAGGCCGGTTCTACTGTTGGACTTTATCTTTTATAGTGCAAAGCTAAATATAATGCAGGATGTGCAGGTAATGCAGAAGTGCAAAATCATGCATTTGGGGCATGAAAATCCAGGGGAGCTGTACATGATGGGGAGAGGAAATTCTGGTGGCCACAAAACAGGAAATGGACTTGGGGTGATCATATCTGATGACTTAAAGGTGACCAGACAATGTGAAAAGGCTGTAGGGACAGCCAGTTGGATGCTGGGTGCATAGGAAGAGGTATCACTAGTAGAAAAAAAGGTGGTGGTGATGCCTCTGTACAGAACATTGGTAAGACCTCATCTGGAGTACTGTGTCCAGTTCTGGAGGCTGCATCTCAGGAAGGACATAGACAGAGTGGAGGTGGTTCAGAGAAGTGCAACAAGGATGGTGCAAGTGTTGTACCAGAGGTCATATGAGGAGAGACTAAAGGACCTCAATATGTATTTACTGGAAATGAGAAGAGAGAGGGGAGATATGATAGAGACTTTCAAATACCTCAAGGGTATAAATAACGTTCAAGAGGGGAGCATCTTTCAGAAAAAAAGAGGTTCAAGAACAAAGGGTCAAGATATGAGACTAGATGGGAGTAGACACAGGGATAACATGAGGAAGTACTTTTTCACAGAAAGAGTAGTGGATACATGAAACAGCCTCCCTGAAGAGGTGGTGGGGCCAAAAACGGTGGTGGAGTTCAAAAATGCATGGGATAGACACAAGGGAAACCTAGTAATAGGGAAGAGAGTGTAAGCCACAAATCAATTAGCATCAGCGGTATATGCAGTGGTTAGGAACAATGGGCAGACTTGATGGGCCAGGCAGTCCTTATCTGCCATCAAATTTTGTTTCTATGTAGGTTAATGTTCTGAGTACATTAATCCAAAGTGTCAGTAAGGGTCTAGTAAGAAAGCTTTATTTACCTTTACTAATTTTGAAAAAGTAGACGCAGTGACTGTAAACTTCACTTTCATTCGTTCGGTCTGATATAACATGTCTTGATTTTGTACCGCATGGCATTGCATGAAATTATATTTTTTAATGTCAAGATAGTTGGTTTCTCCCTTTGATGTATCAGATTCACAGCCATAATAATCCTGATGCTGACAGATGTGTCTTCTACCTAGATTGCTTAGAGTGCTTACATATAGTATGGATCCAGAAGCAAATGATTCGATACCTCTTATTGGACCAACATAGATGTAACAAAAAGAACGAGGTGCTTTAGCTTTCAGACCAACAAGTCCTTCCTCTGAAGCTTAATGACAGTTATTTAGAAAATACCATACTTTAACACCCAGATCATGCAGAAAAAAACTGAAAAAATTCCCATTAGTTCAAAATACTCATTTGAAAAATGCATAAAAAATGTCAGAGAACTTGAGTAGTACCAGTTCACCTTCAGCTGAAAGGGCCTCAAGGTCAGATGTGCTAGGGGCATAACATGTAAGGAGTACACTGCACATAAATTAAAATGACTAGAGATACTTTCAGAATAAGAAAACAACTACTCGAGCAGAGAGCTCCTAAACCTAATTATGACTGTCACAGTGTGTATAAGAATGCATTAAATGAAAAGCAAAATTCACCTGGATTAAAGACATACTGAAACTGTTAGTAAAAAATAAGCCCCACAAAATAGAACTACAGAAAGCATTTATATATCACATACAAAGAATAAACAGTAACGTTTACCCAAAGTGAGCAATAGTTACACACTATATGGAAAATAAAACTTAGCTGGAACCATTAACCAACTATACTCTCAAACTAGTTATTATGCTACATAAACCATAAGGCCTATAGCGTAGTAACAGGAGTTTATACATGATAATACAAATCGGCAGTATAAGTGCCAAACAAAAAACTACCTGTCATGGACCACCAAGAAATTAAGACCATGCAGCTTGATATGTACAGATTTCAATAAATTCTCAGTGTATAATATAACAACTTGATGTACTGAAAATGTCTTCGAATCTGAATAAAAAATCATAGGAATTAAATTCTCCCCATCCCAAGGGAGAAGATAACTAGTTTTAAGGAGATATATACATATACCTATACACATACGCATGCATGCATGCCCACACACACACACACAAACACAGTCCTGATGCACAATCATTCACATCCATCAGTCCAATTGTCCATATGGGGAGAATTTAATTCCTATGATTTTTTTCTTCAGATCCTTTAGACTGTATTATATGGGCAGATAGGGGCTTGGGGGTCCTGTAGACCACCAGAGACATCATTAATATTAATAAATGGGGACAGGGGCTAGTGGGGTCCACTAGACCACCAGGGACGTGTTTCATTTTAATAAATGGGTATCAGAGCTGGGGGGGATCTGTTGGACCACCAGGGACATCATTAATCTTTATAAAAGGGAATTGAGGCTGGGGGTCCTCTAGACCACTATAGACATGTTTCATTTTAATTAAAGGGGATCAGAGCTGGAGGGATCTGCTAGACCACCAGGGATGTCCTAGAGTGGCACATGGCTGCCTGTGCCTTGCTGCACACCATGACCACAGTTGCCATAATCTGTGAAACTTTGCCACTGGGACCCTACCCAATAGAGAATCAGGCAAAGGGTCCCTGGTGTACCAGCAATCAGCGCAAGCTGCTGTTGTCACGGCTTGCACTGTGTTTTGAGAATCGGGCCCGATGTCTCATTTATTCTTTCACTGTTCCGATTTAGAAAATGGGCTTCAAGAATACTCTATGCTGATTGGGGGAAAGTTCCACCCAGGCATACATTTATTTTTCAACAATCCTTAGTAAAAAAAAAACAAGTCCCAGCTAGCAATACACACTTACTTTAAAATATCCCTGTGCCAAGTTTGATTTCAAAATGAACTGCCAGCCATTTCTTTCCTCTAGCTTAGCAAGCGAGCACCCCCCCATCACCAAGGACTGTTAATTTTTTTCTTTTAACATGCCATCCTACCCACAAAAATCCTGAAAACAACACACTAAATAAACAATCTTTTTTTTTTTTTATTTAAGTAAACAGCCAGCATACTCGCAGCTGTTACTGACATCGGCAGTCTAGCACTCCTCTCGCAGCTGACTGAAATCTCTAACCCACTCATCCACGTTCAGTGCAACCCCAACCCAACAGTCTGAATCCATCTCAGGGAGCAGTAATCAGAAAAGTACCACTACTCTCATCCCTCGATGGAACCTCTTACCTCAGAGCCTGCCTGATCCTCCCATGCAGCACCGACTCACTCAGCCTCTCACTACCTAAAGAAGGGAAAGTCGCGTTATTGGTCCAACATTATAAAAAAAAGTCCTGTACTACTTCTGCAACTTCCAATGCCTCCCTGATCCTGTTACAATCCTCAGCACGTAAGAGCTATGCAAAAAAAGCAGCTGGGAGTGAGGGGGTAACAGAGCCCTGTCAGTACAGAGAAAAAAAAGGACAACAGCCGCTGTATGTGTTGGGGGACAGAAAAGTCTCTGCAGGGAAGCAACAGCTCTCTGTGTCTATGTGTGGGGGGAGGAACCTCTGTGCAGGCAAGCAACTGGGAAAGACTGTAGTGCCCTCTACTGGCAAATATTCCAGTGGAGGGACTATTTTACCCCAAAAATAGACCTTTACAGTCATTTATACAATTTTTTTGTATTTTCTTACATAAAAATGCCACACGTAGCCTATTTTCTAAGCACAATAATACCCTCCAGGGTGGGCAGTATTGTGATATACCAGACCTTCCAGGAGATATAAGGCCCTCCGCCTGCAGCATTTGGCCTCATTATGCCCTTGGGCAGCCAGGTATATCCCAATTCTGCCCACCCTGCTGGGTATTATTGCTTACATGATTAATTTCTGAGATTTGGAAGCAATAACATGGCAGGAGCCTGTGTTCTGTTCAGTGACTTATGACATGTTAATTTTAGGTTTTAGGGGATCAGATTGGGAGGCTTGGGATTCAGGGATTTTGCCAGTGATCTTAACTTGTTTCAAATTATGTATTTGGCATACAAAGTTCCAGTTTACTTTGCAACAAAAAAACTAACTCTATCCAGATTAATTAAAACATTTTTGCAGGAAATCTAGGCGGTCTACTTCCCAGAGGCTGCTCAGACCTTAAAAAAGAGAGACTGATTTATTTGTGGAAAGGAATAGGCTGGGTAATTTGAGTTTTTCTTTAAGCATACTTGCTGGTTTTCATTTCACTTCTGGTATTTGTTTTCTGTTTTTTGCCTATATTCATTTTGTTTAAATGATTGTAATGTAACAAGCTAATGTGTTATGTTTTTGTTTTTATCAATTAAAAAATCCCCCTACCTTTACAATAAGTGCCATGGGAACTTTTAATGTCTTTCTGGGCTGCCACTAGAGATGCAGCGAATCATAAATCTGCTGGCGAAGAGGACACAAAGTGGCCACTTCTCGCTGGTGGAGCACAACTTGAAGTGGGCACCACAAAGTGCTCACTTCGCATTGTCATGATGCCTTAACTCGAAGTAAGGCGAAGTGACAACTAAATAGGTAGCCCCCACACATCACATGGCTTACAGTACTGTAAGTCACATGCTTTAGCCAAGCAGAAAGGAAGGAAGTGAGTCAGAGAAGCAGTTTCACTTTCTTCTTTGCAGTTGTAGAGGGAGAAGGCTATTTGTGAGAGAAGAGCAGTCTGTGTCTCAGTGCTTTTGTGCAAGAAAAAAACAGCTTTTTAAAAAGCTACATCTTTATTTAGTTTTTGTATTGTGTTTGTGATTTTTTTTTGGTACTGAATTTTTTTTATAAGTTTTGTTTTGTTTTTTTGTGTGTGTGTGTGTGTGAGTGAGTGCGGCTGCCAGGTGAAGGTTAGGCATTGACTCTGGACTCGTTTATTGTCAGGGACTTGAGTGGGATGGACCCTGGACAAGGAGAGTCTCTGGCCCATGGGCGCAGGCAGAGGAGGGGAGTGTGCACATGTGGGGGTAGTCGTGTGTTGCTGGACCACTCCCGACTCTTGAGTGTTGCTTCCTCCCCTGTGGAAGCAGCAGCAGCACCAGTGCCACCGGTGGCTGCTGCGCATCCACCTGCTCCGCCACTACCACCACCACCAGTAGGAGCTGCAGGGGTTCCAGCAGCACCCCCTCCATCACCTCCACAGCCACAGGAGGTGCCCCAGAAAAATGTAGGTGGTCCAAGGATTGTATCTGGTCCTCCCCCCTCGCAGATCCCAGTATCGGAGTTTTTTAACTGTGTGGGGAGAGACAGCACAATCGTGGTGTGTCATCTGTGCAGTGTGCTGGTGCACCATGGCCCCCGGGGGACACATTTGGGGACCAGTGGCCAGCACACCCACATGTTGAACCACCACAAGGCAGAGTGGAAGGCTGCCACGGAAGGGGCCAGGCATCCACCTGCTGGCCCTTCTGTGGCAGTGGCCGAGGGTGCTGCTGGGGCTGAAGTTGTGCCTCACCACTGCAGCAGGAGGAGGGCAACTACAGCAGCTGCTCCACCACCACCACAGCCACCAGCACCACCCTCTCCACCACCACCACTACCTGGGTTTCCACCTGCAGTGGACCCACCACAGTGCCTGCAACACAGGCCGATATTGCTCTGGTGTGGGGAGCCCTGGAGGAGAACAATGAGAGGGTAGGTGCTGTGCAGCAGCAGGAAGATACAATTCATCAACAGCAACTGCAAATAGTCACAATGCTGCACCTGCTGCTCGAACACCATGGCATCCCACATTAAGGGATTATGTTGACTTTTTGTTTTGGAGTGCTTGTGGACAAGCTGTTGTGAGCAGTGCAAGTATGATGTGTAAAACTACATGTGTGCAGTCAGTGTTGTTTCCTGAGTGTGTGTGCGTGTGTGTGTGTGTGTGTGTGTGTGTGTGACATCAGACATTGTGCAGCGTGTTGCAAACATATATTGCTGTTGCAGACAGTGTTTATGCTATAAAGAATAGCAAGCAGAATACGGTATATTTTATTGTCACCATCATCATCAGTGGACTAAGTGATACGATACTTTTTCAGAGGTGTCTGGCCAGAGTGCACCTTAGTCACATTATATACTATACTGCACATATAACTTTTAGGAGAGCATGTGTTTTTTGTGCTATGATCTCCACAAAGTCATGTGTGCACTGTGAGTGACTGAGGTGCACAGTGACCCGATACCTCTGAAAAAATATCATATCACTTAGTCTGCTGGCAGTGATGGTACCAATAAAATATACATCAGGTATTCTTTGTTATCTTTATTCTTGATAATGCAACAAGTCTTACCATATATATATATATATATGTTTGCATGAAGCTGTACAATGTATGCACACACAGGAAAGAACAGTGATGGCACACATGCAGTTTAGCACAACATACTCGCATCGCTCAGTCTTCATGCTGTTTGTGAAACACTTAAAATCTGATTCATGAGTCCCGACACAAAGTAAACATCACTGAGGCTCTATAACTATTTTGCTTGTGAAATAGACATGAAAGAGATTCAGTAAGTTACAGCATTGCACCCGATATATGGGCGCCTTACTTCCAGGGGAATCTTTCTTGCTCCACATTGTGCAATACATTTCTGTGAAAACCACCCACAATTTCATTACAGTGTGTCACGTCATGGAGGAATTCTCGTTCATAAAAGCCACCCAAATTCTGACCCCCTTTCTCAGCAACATTAGGACGTGATGCCAGGGACAGCACGGGTGCATGCTCCATTATAGTGAATGTCCGATTGTCTGGCAGCTTTCGAAATGTTTCTTTATTTTATAATGGTCAATTTGTGGTGAAACATGTGGGCACATTTCCAGTAAGAAGAGCTTTGTTAGTGGAAACATGCCCACAGTTCACCACAAAGTGAACCTTATAACATAAAGAAACATTCTGATAACTGCCAGACATTCACTACAGTGGAGCACACACCTGTGCTCTCCCTGGCATCACGTCCTAACGTTGCTGAGAAAGTGGGACAAAATGTGGGCAGCTTTTCTGAATGGGAATTCCTCCGTGAAGTGACACACTGTAATGAAATTACAGGCAGTTTTCACAGAAATGTATTGCACTATGTGGAGCAAGAAAGATTCCCCTGGAAGTAAGGTGCCCACATATTAAGTTATGTGCAGCACCATAGCTATGTAACGTGGTGAATCTCTGTAAAGCATCAGCGCAACAATCTGTTGAGAACTCTGACCTATACTTTTTAATGCTGTGTTACAACTTCCTTTACTTACATCCTGACTGGAATGATACGAGAATTTCCAGTAGTTGAGTCTGCTGTACTACCTTTTTTCATGTGTGAAATAATGAAAGGAGCATTCCTTTTAAATTGGTGCTGATCAGGTCTTTGTCATTGTTTTGCTCTGCTTTTCTCCATCACATCAGTTAGTTGTTACATATCACTTCTGTTGTTAATTAACAGTTATGCAGCAGGCAGTGTTTTATGACACCACAGAACAATATTTATTGAAAAGCAGCTGCAAATAAATACAAACCTGGTCAGAACAATATTGAAAGGTGTGCTCATTTTCTTTTCATACATGAAAAATAGTAGTCAACTAAGTAAAGCAGAAATTGTGAAAAGAAGCGTATCATTCAAGTCACGACTTGGAGGTAACTAGTGGCTGTGGCAATGTAAAGTAGCATAAAAAAGTACAGTTCAAAATTGTCACTACATTCTTGCATTGCTGGTTTAATTGATAATGTCAGTATGACATCATGAGCTCACAATCACACAACACACAAAATGCATCCTCCTTGTGTTTACAAAATTGACAAGTGGTAACAAAGTGAAATGGGAGCGTTTCAGCACATACAAAATCCCCCAGAATTAATGGCGCACTCAGTCATGCTTGCAGTGGTGGCACAGAGTCCCCAGATTCTTTCTGCATGCCCACAATGCATCCTCCTTGTGTGCAGAAAATTGACAAGTGGTAACAAAGTGAAATGGGAGTGTTTCAGCACATACAAAGTCCCCCAGAATAAAATGATGACTGTGAGCATCCTGTTGCTGGTCCAATGTGTTCTGCGAGGCTATTCGAGCAAATGCAATGTGATCATCTCAACTGGATGGAAGGGTGCCCTTTGTCTGTACACTAATAGTAGCCTTGGTGAGTTGATATATATATATAGATATATGTTTGTGTATTTTGTAGGTGAGGGGGGTTGACACAGACATGTACTCATGGTATTGTTCTGTATCACAGGTCACAGAAACTGTTGGTGTGCACATTCCAGTGCTCGATGAGAACTTTTTGTGTTGAAATTTGAAATGGATAACTCTCAAGCACATGAAGGTAAGTATTTTTTTTGGGGGGGTGGGGGAAGCATATTTGCATGTTTGACTGTAATCGTTTCTTATTTTGTTACTTCTTCACAAATTTCATCTGCATCCTTCTGGAGTCTGATTGTTAATGATGGTCATGGTTATCTAATGAAATGACTTCTGTGTGTTGCATATGCGCCCCAGCCTGGGGGGGGGGACCTGATGTTGAAGAACTTGTTTGGATAAGGCCACTTTGACAGAACAACAAAGCATCTGAAAGTTTCCCAAAAAAAGAAATAAATGACTTCTTACAACTTAATTGTAATTTGTCCCTCCCTGGTTTTCAATCTCAAGTCAAGTTACATTTCAAAACCACATCTTGTCAAGTAACACAACCTGTGTACAACTTTTTCAACACTGTCATGGTCAGGGCTGCACAGCTGCAAGTTTTCATTTATTTTAATTTTTTTATTTATTAAATTCTCGGATTTCAAATACCTTTGAGCAGAAACTGCTCATTTACAAAGGTTCCACGTCAGAGGATGAGGGGCAACATACATACAGAGGTAGTAAAAGAATGCACAATAAACAACCAAAAAAAAATATATACAGTTACAACATACTTTGAGATAACATGCATACAACGAGCAGCTTCAGTAGGCAGCTGGCTGAGGTAACTATAAGAGACAGAGGGCACAAAAAGCAGTTATTATTGTAGGCGTGCGACCGGGTGGGGGGGGAGGAAGTAGGCAGGCTAATGGGCCACTGTCAGTAGGTGGGGGAAAATGTCTCATACCAGTGGAGAAAGGAAGCAAGAAAGGAGTCACAAAGAAGTCCCAGTGCCAGAGGGAATGAAACTGGGAAAGGGCGGGCTGTGGGATATAAGTGAGCTGGGAGGTGTCTAGAGAGAACTCTATTCAGAGAAACAGTCACATTGAGTGGAAGAGGTGAGATAAAGTTTGAGATTCCTTTTCAAGGGTCCAAGTGTAGTAGAGGAAAGTGCTTCTTTATTGAGGGAATTGAATCATAGAGTAGCTCTATAGATAAAGGACCGCTGACCCATGGAGGTACGACATCTGTGAACCTGAAAGGTTAGAGATTGGGCACCACGTGTTTGTTGAGTGCCGCTGAAGGTAGTAAGGAGCGTGCTAACACCAGGTGGCATGAGACCGAGGAGAATCTTTTTGGTAAGTAAGCAGGTCTGGTATTGTATTCTGCTGAGTAGGGGTAGCTAGCTGGTCTGTGCATAGAGGTCACAGGTGTGAGTTTGTCGGGCCGCACCCGTTAATAGTCTACAGGCTTTGTTGAGAGAAACAGAGATCCTGTGGAGGGCACTTGTTGAGGCAGAGCTGTAGATGGCAACGCCGTAGTCAATGATAGATGTGACAGAGCTGTAGATGGCTAGTTTAAGGGCATCCGCAGGCATACAGTGCTTGTGTTTGTGTAGCAGTCCAATCCGTATATTGGCAGTCTTGGCAACAGTGTCAATATGCCGAGTGTAGGAAGGGTACTATCCAGGGTAATACCAAGGTACTTGAATTCCTTGACATGTTCGATTGGGTTCCCAGCGTGGTTCTTGATGGTGAGGGACAGAGAGTTGTGCCTGCTCTGTCGGTTATAGAAGGACATGGCTTTGGTCTTCCTGTGGCTCAGGACAAGTTTATGAGAGTTGAACCAGTCTTCGATGCGCTTGAAGTCGAACTGCAGCTGGGATTCAAGGACTGTAGTGTTATGGTGGCTGGAAAACAGGACTGCATCATCTGCGTATAGTAATATTTTTTGGTGGCAGGCACTGGGGAGATTGTTGATGAAGAGGGAGAAGAGTAAAGGGCCCAGGATAGACTCCTGGGGGACTCCGGAGAGGACTGGTTTTTCATCCAATGAGATCCCTGCAATCCTTACACGTTGGATCTGATTATCAAGGTAGCTGGTGAACCATGGAAGGGCATCGCTGGAGATCCCAATGGAGGACAGTTGCCTGAGCAATAGGGGGCGATTAAGTGTGTCAAAGGCCTTGGTCAGGTCTATAAATACTGCCCCCCCAACAGTTCCCTTTGTCAAGTTCAGAATACAGTGCATGAATGATATCTTACAGAAATAGTTTTGGTGACATACACATCACCTAGTTTATGAACCATACTCAATCACATTTGCTGCAGTCTTTCCAAAACAATGAAACAGATGAAATAAAATCTTCATACTTACCAGAATGGATTTCACATAGATATTCCATAGGTTCCTCTGTACGGTACAGCTGCAGTACCATTCCTACCGAGTTTCAGCGATGGAGGCTTTTTTTGTTGACCTGTAAAAAAAAAACAAAATAAGTGTGCTGTATGGCTACAGAAAACAAAACATACAACTAAAGGAAGTGAAATAGCATAACAAACATGAGTACACGTACTCACTTTATGGTTTAAATATTAAGAAGCTTTGTGTCTGTGGCTGATGGATGTGGTGGTCCAGATTTACTCATGCTCAGTGGTGGCAGTGACTAACATCAGTCCCGGTGGTGGTGGTGGTGGTCCGGGGGGGGCAGACAGACTCATGCTCAGTGGTGGCAGTGGCTAACATCAGTCCCGGTGGTGGTGGTGGTCAAGGGGGTGGATAGACTCGTGCTCAATGGTGGCAGTGGCTAACATCAGTCCTGGTGGTGGTGGTGGTTCAGACGGGGGGCAGACAGACTCATGCTCAGTGGTGGCAGTGGCTAACATCAGTCCTGGTGGTGGTCATGGTGATCCAGCTGGGGGACGGACAGAGTCATGCTCAGTGGTGGCAGTGGCTAACCTCAGTCCTGGTGGTGGTGGTGGTGGTGGTGGTCCGGGGGGCAGACAGACTCATGCTCAGTGGCGGCGGTGGCTAACATCAGTCCTGGTGGTGGTAGTGGTAGTCTGGGGGCAGACTGTCTCATGCTTAGTGGTGGCAGTGGCTAACATCAGTCCCAGTGGTGGTGGTGGTCCAGGGGGCAGACAGACTCATGCTCAGTGGTGGCAGTGGCTGACATCAGTCCCGGTGGTGGTGGTGGTGGTGGTCCGGGAGGCCGGACAGACTCATGCTCAGTGGTGGCAGTGGCTAACATCAGTCCCGATGGTGGTGGTGGTCCAGGGGGTGGATAGACTCGTGCTCAATGGTGGCAGTGGCTAACATCAGTCCTGGTGGTGGTGGTGGTTCAGACGGGGGGCAGACAGACTCATGCTCAGTGGTGGCAGTGGCTAACATCAGTCCCAGTGGTGGTGGTGGTGGTTCAGGGTGGCACACTGCCTTTTAACAACTTCAGTTAAAACCTGCCAACATTAATCACACCATCATCCTCATAAAGAAAGCTTCCCTCACAGTCATCTATATCTGAAGTCTGACCACTGGGAAATTCTTTCTCCATTGTGTCATCATCTATGTCAGTGGTGCGCCATTTCAGGCAGCCACAGCCAGTGCCACCAGGACGGTCCATTTCCACATCACTAAAACCACCATGACTAGGCCGGGGTATGAATACCAAGGTTGCAGTCTGTGCTGGTATGTGCCTCTCATTCATTTTAATGAATGTTAGCAAACTAACATCTGCAAGAGAGAGGTTTGTCCAACGATCCCTGACTATTGCACCTGCTGAACTGAATACCCTCTCAACACTGACACTGGAGGGTGGGCATGTGAGGTACTTCAGTGCAACTGCAGTCAGCTCTGGCCATTCACTGACCTTTCCACTCCAGTACAAAAGAGGATCTTCAGTTATTGTCAGATGCCTGTTTTCAGACAAATATGACACAACCATTGTCTGTGCCACACTAAGTCCAGTTTGTTGATGCATCATCCTGTTCTCCTGAATCACTTATTTCACGTATACCCACTTGGGACAAAGCCTTCCAAAGCAGGTTGACGCCAGCCACTTTGGATGACAGACCACCTGGAACTGCAGTCCCCTTTCCCTTGCAGGATATGCTTGATGGTCCTCCAGGTATATCTTCAGCCGGATTATGCTGCTGAGGTTTGATGATCTTGGCACGTGACTTCTGTGCCCCATGAACCAAGCGCACAAGTTGACCACTGATATTTTTTACCTGTTCAGGCCCTCCCTCCAGTACTGATGCAATTCCACATTTGTATCGTGGGTCCAGCATTGTTGCTATGGCAAAGTTGTCACTATGCTGAATGCTCACAATGTGGCTATTCTGGTCGATGCTTTCAGCATGTGTTGCAGCAACATACTGCTACCACCATCTCCGGCAACATCTAGGCCATGCTGTACATTCACCAGTGTCTGCCTCAGCACCCACAGCAGTGGAATTGATTGGCTAATGGAGGCAGACTTGCCACTCACTGCCTGTGTGGCATGTTCAAAAGGCCGCAAAATTGTTATTACAGAGTCCATGAGGTGCCACTGTTCAGTCGTCATAGACATGGAGGCCCCGGAACTGTCACGGCTAGTGTGCATCACAAGCTATTCTGAGATGGCTTTGTATTGTTCATACAATCTGTCTGCCATGTATAAAGTGGAGTTCCATCAAGTGACAACTTCCAGCTTCAAGCGGTGCTGAGGCAGGCTGTTTTGTATCTGCAACTGCAGCAGTTGGTCATGGGCCTTTCCAGATCGTGAAAAGTGAGAGCAGATACATTGTGCACTGGTCAGCATTTCCTTTACATCACGGTGCTGCAGAAACTCCTGCACCCCAAGATTTAAACAATGGGACATGCATGGAATATGAAAAAAAACACCATTCGTGATGCATTTCACCACATTTGACCCATTGTCAATTGCTATGAACCTAGCTCTCAGGGACAGGGGTTTAGCCACTTGTCAATTTCAGTCAGTACCACGTCAAACATGTTCTCACCAGTGTGTGAACAGGTCACATTGCGCATAGTAATCATTGCATGCTGTCAACTTCCTGGAAGATTGCTACCACAACAATCCACCTTACTGCACTGATTATTCACACTACCAACATCACAAACAACCCCCGGCACCTGCGCCCAGTGTGCAGTTATACACAAATATGAACTCCCTGCTATTTTGCCACTTGTCCACATTTCCATACTTAAATGGATGAATGGAGAGGAGGAATGTTGAAGGGCATGTCTTACTGAGTCGGACACAGTGCGGAACAACTTGGGGACAGCACGGGTAGAAAAGTATATCCTGGATGGGACTTTCCATTGTGGACAGGCACATGCAGCAAACCACCAGAACCCAAAATTCTCCACAAAGGAGAAGGGCAAAAGATCAATTGCCAGCATTTCAGCTACAGCAGCATGAAGTTCACGTGACACTGTATGATTGGGGGGTACTTCAGTTTATGTGCAAAAACACTCTGTAACATGGGCTGACTTAAACGTTTTACATGGGGTGTGATCACAAATGGTTGTGCTCTATGAAGAATGGCATTGGCAGGGGGTGGAGTGTGGACGTTTGATGAAGATAGTTGCACAGGTGATGATGACAAATGCAGAAATGTAGTTATTTTGCCAGATTTGTCAACTGGAGTTGATGTACCACTTGCACTAGACATACTGCATTCACCACCACCACCACCACCAAAACTGCTGCTCTCACCAGCACTGGACAACATTTCAAAGTCATTATGCTCCTCCACCTCATCATGCCTGTAGTAATCCTCTGCTCTTATTACCTCACTACTGCACACGTTTAATTTACTACTGGATTTAACAGTCAAGGAAGGGGATAACATGCTCGTTGTGGTTGCTGGTGACGAGTGTGAACGCCCCACTGTGGTATTAGCTGCCAGCTTGTGCTGGGTCCACAGTGCAATGTGCCTATTCCCAAGATGCGTATGCTGTCCTCCTGTGCCCAGATGGCTCCACGTTTTACCTCGACTCACACGCACATGGCAAACCTGGCAGATTGCAAGTGACTCATCATTTGAATCTTGAACAAAAAAATCCCAAACAAGGGATTGTGATGCTCTACTTTTAACATGTCCATGATGCTGCTTATTTAACTCCATTCTTTTAAGCACTGAAGTGGGGGGAGCACGTGATGTTTCGGACACTGCACACCTGGACTGCAACTGACCACGACGACTACCTATCATTATTACTGGGTCATCATCATGAACTAAAACTGGTAAATCACAAGTTTTTAAGGGGGGGGGGTGGAGATTCCTGCAAATAGAGTCAGACACAGCCACTTTGAATTTTTTTTCCTCCGGATCCCAACTGGGATCAATTACATCATCATCATATTCATCAAAGTCACACACATCCACATCTTCTGCTTGGATGCTAGCATATGGACTGCATGTTGCAACAACAGCAACATCATCATCATCATCACATTCATCATCAGCATCTACACCACCATCACCTGATATTTTTTCATCACACTGTGAATCACTGAACGGAAAACGCATGACATTAACCGCCACAGTGGACAGAATATCACATTGTATGCTGTCGTTGACATGATCATCAGAATCCTCAGGCTCAGTTACTGAGATGTTACTGGGAAGTATGACATCATCTATGCTGCCACTCACTTGCAGTGCTTCACATGCCACTATATTTTTGGATACGGTACACTGGTCAGAATTTGAACTTGAGGCACCAATACTAATGCTACCATCACCACTAACACTAACGCCACCGGCTTTGAAAACATCATCTCCTCCAACTATGAGCGAAGCTACTAATTGGGCTGTAAAAAACATTGCAGGAGAAATACCTTTCCTCACATCAGCAATGCACTTCTGCGTCTGAGTACTACCACACCCACAGACTATTTTACTGCCAGCAGTGCCACGGCGAGAACCAGCTTTGCTTGCACTTCTCTTTGAGGGCATTTTGGGGGATCAACAACAATATTATAAACAAATTTAGATTTTGGTACGTTCACTGTCTTATTGGGGGGATGCTGGTTGTGAAGCCAAAAAAACAGCTGTGGCTTCAGCAACAGACAGAGACTATCATGCAGTGAAAACAACTTCAGTAACCAGTGGTGCTGATGAGGTCACTAAAACAATCCAATCTGGTAAAAAATTCCTTTTGCCGGTGGGGGTAGGGGGGAGCACTTACTGCAGATTTTTACGGCAGTACACGCAGCAAAACAAAGAACAGATACCATGATCGCAGTACAAAATCGGGCAGCTGCAGTGGATAGCAGGTTCACAGTTCTGTGCCTGCAATTACACTAGTCTGTGGCACAATAAAAGGTGAATTATTTGATGTCACACAACACCACTCACGCACACACACACAGAACAGTTTGTCTACAATGGTGAACGAGTAATGCGTAGCAAATTGAAAAGTTCAGTAATATGCCATGTATTGTAATGTAAACAACCGGAAATTATGAACTGCTGCACCAGATCCACACAACGCACAATCAGCAAGAACATTTCAACAATTACTGACAATATTACTGTGTGTACATTAACACAGTCAGTTATATAACAAAAATATAACCAACAAACAAAGAAATCATTATTTCTCCAACTTAAATCTACCTCCACCACAGATATGCCACTCCCCCAAAGCACAATTTCACTGTCTTTCACTACACACACACTCAATGTTGTACATTAACATTCAAAATCCACACAAAAACAAAACGCTCGATGATATGAGCACAGGAGGGTTTCCTGCAATCGATGAACTAAAGGTGGAGCCCCCCAAAAAATGCAAAAATGCTTTTTTAACAGCTTTTAGAAGGTTTCAATCACAGACAGCTCTCAGAGCATGCTGTCTTCTACTGCTTCCTACACACACTACCCTGAACTGAGGCTGTGCAGATCAATATAGAGCCCATGTGACCTTAAATCCCATGAATCACTGCAAAATTCGCCTTCAGAACTCAAAAACAAGGTGAAGTGAGGCAAAGTGCATTGATTTCAATGCACTTCGCTTAAGAGGACATGATTGAGACCTATAAGTACCTCACAGGGGTAAACAAGGTGCAGGAGGGGGAACCTCTTTCACAGGAGGAGGAGGAGTACCAGAACACAAGGGCATGATATGAAGCTTGGGGGAGGTGGGGGTTAAGAGGGATGTGCTGAAATACTCTTTCACAGAGCATAGCAGATGCCTGAAACAGCCTGCCAGAAAAGGTGGTAGGAATGAAGATGGTGGGGAGCTTCAAACAAATGTGGAATAAGCACATGGGTATAATAAGTAGAAGTAAAGAAGGAGGGAGGGATACCTGTGACCAAATACTGTCCAGAGTGTAGTAACAGGCAGGGAAAATAGGGCAGAGTAGATAAGTCTACTAGTCCTTTTCTGCTGATACATTCTATGATTCTAAGCATCATGGTACCTCAAGAGTGCAGCACCCCCCCCACACACACACATACACACAGTGCTGCACTAAAGTGTCAGTTTTGGGTATTCTTCCAAGTTCCTGGTGAGGAACTGGAACCCAAAACAGTCTTCTGATCTCCCAGTCACAAAAGACAGTGTACAATGTACTAAGCCACTGACACTGTTATTTCCAACCACCCACTCCTCAACCCACCCCCATATGGGTTCAACTAATACGTTACATTTTATTTTATAAGAATGAGAGTTCAAAGCATTACAAAGTAACATACAGTGGTAATTAAAGGTCAGAAGGCACTATAAGTCCCTCATTTCCATCACCCCACCCAACACTTCACATTAATTCATCATTTGGGTATCCAGTGAACAAGGTGACTGAAATTGGGTGCCTACAAAAAGGGCGACTCAATTATGACACCTGTGTTCATGGCTACAAGGGGGGGGGTGACCATATACTGGTGTGGGCAAAAAAGCGTGATGGGAAGTAAGCGGGTATACATGCGCATGCGTACCCGTGGGGGGGGGCAGGGAAGGGATGGTATGTGGGAGGGGGTGTGGAGGGGCAGCTGCCGAGCTGGTCCGCTGGTGTCATGGGGATGGTGGTTGGCTGGAAGGTGCAGGGTACAGGGTTCAGGTCTGGTGCAGTGAGGGTTTTTTTTTGCCGGCAGGTGGCATGTATTTTTAAGTTTTCACTCCCTGACATGCACTCCCTGGAGTTGAGAATCCATAAGTAGGGGGTGCTAGAGGCACAGCCCCCATAGAATGAGACCTGTGGGTCTTGGGTGCCGTTTTTGTGGCCGCTACGAGTGTGCATTGCCGAAATTGATTTTCGGTGATGTACAGTCACCGTAACAGCGATCGCCTTTCTGCAATCGGCGTTATGAAATGGAATCCATAATTTGTATATTCTGGAAAAATAAAAATCTCTTTTGCATTACATTATCTGGTTCAAAGACACAGGGAAGATTCCTTGTGTATCCACAAACAATGTAAGTAGTGTCTATTTTAGTACTGGTAGATCTCTCTCTTACAGTATGTAACTATATCTTCATGTACAGTAGAAGCTGCCATATCTCCCTGGTCATCCACCTTTTTAGACTAAAAATGCTCAGTGTCTGTGTGCAGTGTTAATATCTGTTTCAGAATCTGAGGAACTTGTTATGTCAGCAGGCTGCAACCAGCATAGATCAGCTCAGCTGTCTTCTGGCACCATGCTGCTTCAGAATGATGTGCTAGCAAAGGTGCCAGGAAATGTTCCTACAAGGTACATCCCTGTCTTTTAGGCCCTGTCCATGCTAGGGATCTTAAAATGTTACAGACGCCCCATAATGTTTTAAAATCGGGGAACATAGTTTGTGTCCACACTGGTAACGTTACTGAACCGAGTTTCAAAACCGTGTTTAAACCCTGATAGAATTGAGGTTTTAGGACGGTTTTGAAAATGGCTTAAGTGAGAAACATTTTTACTTCCCTGTGTGTATGGGTGTCCAATCCGTGTTCCCTGCGGTGATCCTCCTGGCGCCCATGATGCAGCATTTCATCTGCACTGGCAAGTGAGCTGACAGCGCGTTAAAACACACTTTCATTTCGGGAGGTGAGGACGGGCACAGAATTGCGTTAAGACACGGTCCCAACTAGTGTGGATGCGGCAGCACGATAATTTCTGTAACGGTTTAAAAACTGTTAACAAATTTTAATTATAACTGTGGGCAGGGCCTTAGATAGCGTCTGATATACAGTACTGTATATACCCAGGCTGGGATTAGAACCCTGGTCACCTGCTCCATAGGCTGCTGCTTAACATCAACTCCACCCTGCCTGTCATTGGCTTAAGGACATTCCCTGGTGTTTCAGCAACCTCATGTCAAAGTCATAATTTTTTTTGCCCAGTACCTGATGCTCATCTAAGCATTTAAAATCCACAACAAAAAACATGGATTGCTATGCTTGTTTTTAAGTTACATTAGTGAGACTTAATCTCTCTTTATGGAAAAAATTTGGAAGGGGTCCATTGTTTCATTTCTTCCACAAATGCAAAAATAGAGTAAATTACCAATACTGTGACACCCTCTTGAACGGATATTCCCTCAAAAAAGGGGATAATATTTGTACGTTTTTATGCATAAATCATTTCAAACCCATGTAATTTTCATAAAACTTTGATAGATGTAGAATATGGTTATGAGTATAGAAACAGAAAACAATATAGGGATTGTCATGCTTCTTTTGGTTATATCTGCTATCAAAATTGCTGTTTCAGAGGTGGTCAGCTGAGGACAAAAATTATTGAAACATCCCAATAAAAAAATAAAACTTGCAAGAATGCTGTTCAAACAGTTCAAAGGTACATGCAGAATGGCAAGGACTTTAACATAAAATAAACAGTGTAATCGAAGACAGACGGGCATTTAGGTAAAGCGCCTTGAACGATACTACCTGCTGCAATTGTGGGAGCAAATTTCCTTGCTCCCATCCTGTATATATTCTTAGCTGGACATGACATAGTAGAATAAATCTTTATTCTAGTAATACTTCCTTATATTTAAGAATGTACTTGTTTCAGAAAATAACCTTGAAAATTTTTTCGAGATCATCAGAAAACTGGGAATTTGAAACACCAGGGAATGTCTTTAAGCACAACTGTGTGATGCAGCAGATCTGCCAGTGAGCTAGAGATCAGGCAACCAGGGTTTGATTCCTGCCATGCACCAAATAATTTTGATTTTTAAGCAAGAGATGAGGGTTTGAAGCCTAGTAGTGACTTTAAATTTTTTTTTTTTATATAGTCTTTATATTCTAATTTCACATAAGTGGTGATCCACAGCAGCATGATGTTGGCATAGTAAAGTATAATAACAAAACAGCAAAAAGTAACTTGTGCAGGGAGGATATGTTGCTTACAGGAACATTTCAAGGCACCTTTATTGTATGGGCCTTCAAAACTAAGTACTCGTCTTCAGAATTACTAACTGGCCATGCATATCCTCACTTTTTACTACGGAAGTACAGCTGATGGGATTCAATAACATCTGAAATAGTTCCAGAACTGGAATGCACCCAAATCTGGTCATCCAGAACAAAAATAGTTCCAGAACCAGAAAGCTGGAAACAGATGAAATGCAGCAGGGTGGGTCCAGACCTAGAATGAATCCAGGTCCGAGGTTCTGCAACCAGAATGCAACTGGGACTATGCAGGATATACTCTGAATGCTTTGGGTTCAAGATGCATTCCAGTTCCAGAATCCCAGTTCCAGATGTATTCTAGTTCCAGAACTGGTTTGCTGTGTTCCATCTAGTTCCAGTGTTATGGAGAGTTTTGGAACTAGTCCAGTTCAGGGTGATGGCTTCCAAGTGTATACCGGTTCTTGATTTACTGAGTTTTGGAACCCAGTGACATCAGGTAAGTGGAAGCCTAGAGTAAGGCTTTCCATGCAGGGATTCTGTTAATTCTTTATGTATTTGACTCCAAATTGATTCATAAGGGGGGTTTTCTGTGTGTTTTTTAGTATACATATATTGCACATAAAATGTTATTTATTCACAATCTATATATATATATATACAGATTGCCATTTGACATATTATATAAAAAATTAATTGCTGATGCTGATAGTATTTTTAGGGTTGTGTGTATATGTAGGTCTCATTCTCACTATCTTTTTGGGTAAATGTTATTTATTATAGAGCACTTAGCACTTTATTTGAGACTGTCTCTTTAAGGCTGATATTATTTAAGTGATATGTTGAATGAGACAGCATGCATTGACAAAGCATTGGTAGTGATGTGAAACGTACATCTGCGTGGGCACGTGGGATGCTGTTTGATTTTTGTATCCTTTGTAAGCTGTTTTTCATCATGGAATAAATCACTTTTTAACATTACATAGCTTATAGGTTTTTAATTTTTCACTCGCTGTGCTGGGTAGCCCTACTTTTGGATTCTAAATACGTTACGGTTTGTAGTGGCACCAGCTGGTTTACAAGTCACTGCCTGTTTTTCTAGTGCATTTGTTAGATTTTTTGGTGATCACTGTTCTCAGCGAGTTAAATTTCTTCAGTGGGCTCATGGCGTCTGGAGCATGGGAAGTTTCAGATACTATCAGCAGCACCCCAGCGGTATTTTGTGAGTAAACAAACCACAAATCTGCCAACACAACTACACACATTTTGCCTGCTTCTTCAGTTCAGACTGAGCAAAATGGGAGTGAGGTGAGGGCCTTTGTGGAATCTTTGTTTTTTAAAGCTGGGGACACTATTCCACTATTGATGGAAAGGAAGTATGTAGAACCTCCAAATTCAGAGATGCCAAATAATCTGGAAACACAAAGAGTTCCACCTACTATCAAGGAGGCATTTTTTAAGTTAGAAAAATTAGTACTGAAAGCCCGAAGATTATATTTGCAAAAAGTCACTATGACAGCATATTTACAAGGTATAGAGCACCCCGTGGACTGAGATTTAACAAACAGCCAGCTTTTGGCCTAGACCGCCTCCCATTTTTGACCAATTGACAAACACACTGTCTGGATTACAGTGCAGGATTAATCAAAATAATTCTGGTTGATGATGATGAACAAGAAAAAGAAGTTAAGGCATTGATTTTAAATAAAGAAACTCAGGCACAGCCATTTAAGGAAGATCATGAATATATACATTATAGAGAATGACTCAAATCTGTGATTCAAAAGCATGATATAAGGATTAAGAGGGTGAAAGAAACCAAATTTGAAAGGGACAGAAAAGACTACTTAGAAGGCTGTATTTTTGACTGGAGTAAAATGAAAAATAATTACAGAGTTTAATCTATTTTAAAAAGAACAGAACCAGCAAGAAATATGGATACATATACAAGTGGCTCGGGCTCGGGCTCAGAACCAGAGAATTTGAACTGTAGTCATAATATGGCAGTGCAGAATGAAAATATTTCAAATACTCCTTTTTAGGTGTTGGCCAAAGAGAAATGGATATGCCGCCTTTGAATCAACAAGGCCTCCAAATGATGACTGTTCCAACCCCTTCCCCATGGCCCAATTGATACAGGTATTAAATCAAACAGAGAAGGAGCAAGCCAGCAAGAACAACTATCCGAATTTGCCCGACATACCAGAGTTTCAGGGCACACTACGGAGGAGTCCGTGGATTGTCCAATTTCAAAACAAAGGATGCGGAGAGGAACTATGGGCAAGGGGAGGAGGAAATATTTATTGAGGCAGATGGAACCAGAGGCAACGTCGAGGCTTTCAGAACAGGAAGGCCAGACAATGGAATTAATGGAAAATTCTGAGTCACTTGTTGTTAACATCAACAGTTATGTTTTATCAAAAACAGAGGAACATGTACTACAAAAGGCTTGAGTTTTGTCCCTACTACTCATTTTCATGAGTTTAAAGTAGATCAATTTACTAGGAAACTGGACTTACGTGCATTGTTTCAACAAAATCAGAAAGAAGACCTAAATGAAAACAGTTTGGAACCAACTAGAATTTTGAGAAGACCATCGACTTTCATACCACCTAAAAACAGTGTTGTGAACATGTTTCATAGAGCATGTGAGTGGGATATTCTAAAATTAATGAAGGAAGATCTTCCCTTAAGATTTCAAAACTGCAGCGCACAGGAACAAGAATCCATCAGGGGTTTACAAAACACTGATACCATCGTTATTAAAAGTGCTGGCAAGGGTGGAGCAATAGTAATCCTTGATAAAGTTAAGTATTGGCAGGAATTGTTAAATTAACTTAATGACGCTCAGTTTTATTTAAAAATTACCTAGAGACATCACATTAGATTGTGAAAAAAAAACTATTGATGTATATTTGTACGAGTTTCTTTCAAATGGTATGATATCCAGACAGATTTATGGTTTCCTTGTGGTAGAATTTCTAGTATGCTCTACATTCTATGGGAATTGTATGAGTTTCTTTCAATTGGTATGATATCCAGACAGAGTTATGATTTCCTCGTGGTAGAATTTCCGGTATGCCCTACATTTTATGGCCTTCCCAAAATACACAAGCACTTATGGAGCCACTGTTAAGACTGATTGTGACATTGATTGGGTCTGTTACTGAGCCTTTGGCTCAATAAGTGGATCAGCATATTAATAATGTGGTTCCCCTTTGGCATGTACATGTTAAAGACACAACACAGGTGATTCAGCATGTTCAAACTTTGAAAATGGAAGAGGGGGATTTGTTAGCGACTTTAGATATAAGTGCTTTATACACAAATATCCCCCATGGTGATGGATTAGAAGCCATGAGGGAAGCACATTGTCAAAATAGTGATTTGCCAGATCTATTTATTGAGTGCTTGGTGTCTCTAACTGAACTGGTTCTTACCAATAATGTTTTCTTGTTTAATAATGATTTTTTTTCATCCGATTAAAGGGACAGCGATGGGGGCTTCTTTTGCCCCCAGTTATGCTAATATTTATCTGATGCAATGGGAGAAAAGATCAGTATTTTCAAATGGGCACCCATTTTCAACACAGCTGGTGTTTTATATCCATTTTATAGATGATATTTTGATCATTTGGAGAGGTTCACTATTGTGTTTTGAGCAATTTGTAGATTATTTAGAAGGTACTAACCCCCATCTGTGCTTTACTAAACAAGTGGGGAAATATCAAATTGAGTTCCTTGATTTGTGTATTTTTAAAAATGGGGAGAGGGGATTAGATACCAAATTGTTTACTAAAGGGACAGCTAGAAACTCTTTTTTACAATATGATAGCTGTCACCTGAGAGATATACCCAGAAACATTCCAAATGGACAAATGATGAGACTCAAGAGGAATACTTCCTCTTCTATTCAGTATGAGAAAGATATGGAAGATTTAATTAATACATGTGAACACAGAGGTTATAATAGAATAGATTTAATGGGAACTAAAGCAATAGTGGACAAATTGGATAGAAATAATGGGCTGGATATTTAAACTGCGCCCAAAAAGTGTGCAACAGCAGGAGCAAGCACAAGTCACTTGTGCACATGCGCAATAGACGCGATATTCAAACATGGAGCAAGCCAAATTGCGCAACAAGCCAGCGTCTGAATATCGCACAACCTGCTCTATAGCGCAACCAGGAAGGGGAAGCTGAGCAGAGACGATGCGCTATGACGCAACAAGGGCTGCCCAGCTGAGCAGCCCAGAGGTGCCATAACACAAGCAGGGAGCCCCCCAGCAGCAGAGCAATGGAACTGCACAACCAGGGAGGTAGGAAGGGGCCCACCACCCATACCACAGATGGGCACAGGGACACACTGCAGAACCAACAATGTACCCCACACCCCAAGCACAGCATAACTGGGGAGGGATGGAACAACCATCGGACCATGGGGACAAGCAAACAAAAGCACAGCTAGGCCATGGTGCCCCAGCACACCACCGGCAAGCTGAGACTGCCACACAAGGAGGCGGACCACCCCATGGCACAGCAGCCCCCGTGCACAGCACACCTGCACCGTGACCCCAAGACACCCCCCATGAGCAGTGACCACCACTCGGGAATCTCATGCATACCACCACCCCCACTGCCCACTGCAACCTCGTGTACCACAGAACCATACAAGCCAGACCCACCATGAGCCACAGCAGCCTGCACAGACACCCACAGTGGTGTGTGGAAGCATGCAGCACACTGGATGCAACACAGTGCAGGGCAAACACCTACCTACCCACGGGACATTAACACAGGGACACAGTAGTGTGGCAGCCAAGCCCCAGTGTGGGCCCATGAAAACTGTGCACACACAGCCTGCAGTCCCTCATGGCACAGGGGTGACACCCACCCTGTGCATGAACTGTGGCCCTGTACGCCACCAGCAGATGCCTGGATCACAAGTCACAGACAGTGGTGCACAGCCCCTGCAATACACACAGGCCGCAGCATAGAGGTGAGACAGCAACTGCAGAGACCATAGTGTCACCCGAGGCAAACATGCACCACACCATTGACAGGAGGCAACCCAGCATGGTGATGGTCACAGTGGATGACCTACAGGGACAGCCAGCACTGAGAAGGCAGCAGACCTCGCAGGCCACAGACATGCAAGGGTGTCAGCTGTACAGGCCAAGGATGGGTTGACAGGGGCACAATGGACACAGAGCAGGCACCATGGACCACTGCACACAGTAATGCAATGCACAGGGAACAATACACACACCACAAATACCGACTGATGGCCACTCCCACACCAGAGACACTTCCCCATGCACACACACACACACATACCCATGACTGAACCACCCCAGATGCCATGCACACCACTGCAACTGAGCACCTATAGCCAGCTGCAAATCAGAGACCACCACAGTATTCATATCAAAATAACTGTATTCCAAAAACATAACAACAACAACTATTTACAATTATGTACAAGCGTGGGGTGGAGGGACAGGAACAAGGTGGGGGTGGGTAAGGGGGCAGGGTGAACATATGGGAGAGGGAAGGCGGGGTGTGAGGGTTGGTCAAAGGGGGGAGGTTGTCTCTCTTCACTGGCGGCTAGCCTGGTCCTCTGCTGCCTGGGGCAGTTGTCTGGGTCACCTCCTCCTCCTCCTCCTCATGCCATGCTGCTGCAGATCCCGCAGGATGGCAATGGACTCTTGCGCCACCCGCACAAGGTCCTGGATGGACCGCTGCATTCACAGGAGTATCCGCACACCTAGGACAAGGGCTCAGAGTCAATGGATGTGACTGTCCATCCCCCTGCAGCCCACCCAGTATGCATGGCAGACAGCCATGTGCCACGCTTCTGTGATGGTGTGCACCCACCCACAGTGACTGTGTCCACAAGACATGCCCAACCAGGCAGCAACAGCCATGTGTACCACTGCACACACCCACCGTCCATGTCCAGTACAGCACAACCAAAGCCGTACAGTAACATGGCTATGCGGTGAGCAGGCAGTGCCACAGCCATGTGCCCAGTGCACGCATGGACCACCATTGACGCACTCCCAGACATGGAGTGGCACTGGACAGTGCTGACTGTCACATGTCGCGTGCATGGCAGTGGTGTCCATGGATGGTGGCCATGCCCTGCCTCCCACCCTGTCACACAGCATGCAATAGCAATCATGGTGTCATGGCACTCACCCTCATTGGGATGCTGCTGGCGTTGTGGTTGTTCACCACCATGATCCGGTCCTACAGCCACCACCCTCCGCTGCTGCTCAAATCCTCCTCCTCTCGGCTACGCCTGTGGGAGACAAAAGGAGAGAAACACATCAGTACAAACCCAAAACATATTCCCTCCACCCCAATGTGTGTGCCCACCCACCCAGCCAGACCCACCCATCCCATACCCTGTAAACACCGCCACAGCCAACCCTAGACCATTCCTCCCCTATGTGCGGGACACATGAGACAGTGTTACCCATATGGACCATACAAGTGTGTAGATGTATCACCCACATGGACGAGGCACCACGCCCCCCCCGGCACGCGACCGCAGATGTGCCAGTAGCTCCGGCTCCCTCCGTCTCAGGTCCCCATACCGGTGCCTGCACTGTTCAGCCATTCTCCTGTGGCCAGTGGCCACCTCCAGGTCAGTGGCCACCTCTTCCCAGACCTGGGTCCTGGCCCTGTCCAGTGGCACCTCACCAAAGAGTGGGCCATAGTGTGGCTCCACAGTGGCCACAAGGTTGGCCAGCTCAAGGGCATCCCACTGAGGGTCTCTCCTGCGTGCCATCTCTAATGCTTTAGTAGACAATATGGCACTCCACAGCGCGGCAACCCCACGTGGAAGTGCTGCGCGGTACATCGCCGCCATTCCCTATCGTGCTGTCGGTACAGCGCTGCCATTCCCTATCGCGCTGTCACCGAACAGTGCAATAGAGCCGTACACATGCCAGATGTACAGCGCCAGGGGGCAAAGGTCGGGCACAAGGTCAGGGGTCAGTGGCGCAAGGCCACGCACAGCACCATCGGACGTCTACACATCCTGCGCGAATGGTCACCTGCGTGCCAGTGCCACAGTGGACTATTGCACAGTTGTGCCACAGCGCCATTTGGTTCCCAGCGCTGTAGCGCCACTGGCACAATGGTGGCCATGTCCTGAATTGCTGATCGCACACAGCACGTCATCAGTGTGGCAGATGCCTGTGTAAGCCACCTGGGCATGCGCAATGTGATGTACTACACAGTCACGGAAATGCACCATTGGTTCAGCTGGCTCAACCGTATTGCGCAAAGCGCAATGGCGCGATATTCAGCTGACACATGCAAATCATCTGATCAGCCATTCAAAGGTGCAGTGGCGCGATTTGCATCTCATTACAGTTGCTCCACTCCTAATTTGCATGCATTGCGCTATAAATGTACGACATTGGGCTGCGCTGGCCAGATTCAGTTACTGCAGGTGAGAGGTGGGATGCATGCTGTGTGATGTTCTGGACAATGGTCATGGGATAACGCTGTAGACTGCACAGTGACAGGTGTCCACTTCTACCCATACAGACCGACATGACCGAGCAGAGCCAAGGTGAGGGTGAGGATGGTGGGCGGAGGAGGAGGCCCAACTTCACCACGGCGGAGACAGAGGCCGTCTTCCAGGCCTACCTGGAGGAGGAGCCACTACTGAGTGGATGGCGGGGCACCCCTCAGGCCTGTGTGGCTGCATGGAAGGGGGGTAGCTTGGGCAGTGAACCTGCACGGAAGCCACCAGCGCTCCGTGCAGGAATGCGAAAAGAAGATGGGGACAGACCGCAGGAGGGTGAAGGAGAAGGTGGCAGCCCTCAGGGCGGCACGTGCTGGCACAGGCGGGGGCCAGCCAGCGGTGGCGGAGCTGACCCCGGCTGAGGACCGACTGGCTGCATCAATGCAGTGGAGTGCTATTGAGGGCGTACCAGGAGGTGGATTCCAGACAGGTGGAAGCCCATCACTGCACGGTATGACATGGTGGTGGTGTTGGGGGGGGGGGGGAAGGTTGTTCACATGCACTCACATGTCCTCACTTTCTGTTACAGATCCTGTTCGTCTTCAGGGGATAGTGGTGGTGGGTCCAGGCAGTGAGGAAGACGGAGTTGGAGGAGGGTCCATCCACCTCTGTCGCCAGCCAGCATGCACTGCACCAGCATGCGAGCCTGGCTGCCAACTATGTTGTCGGTGAGTCAGGTGTGGGGGGTGCACAGCCTGTGTCTCAGCAGTCTGGCATGCAAGCATGCCAGCACGCTGTGACTGTGGCCGTAGCACGTACCTGCACCATTGATGATGCAAGGACTGCAATGGGCAGTGACATGTGTGTGTCCCATGACGGACACACAGCAGGCCAGCACGTGCCCCTGGGCCTAGCTGGTTCCAACGTGTGTGCCAGCATGTCGGCACAGTCCCGGCTGTGCCTGTCAGCACCGTTGGGGCAGCACCGGTGGCTGTGCAGGTGTCTGGCACTGTTGCAGCCACAGCAGTGGAACGAGTGGTCCCTGGGGCACAGTGGTTGGAGGGGCAGCAGCAGCAGTCACCCACCAGGTCTGGGGGTACTGTGTCCAGCAGTGGCACATGCCCACCGCCCTTTGATATGCCCATTCCTGGTCCTGGTGAACAGCTCTCACCCTCAAGGGGTGTTGAGCATCAGGACCTTCCATACCCTGGGGGACAGGATGCCGTTGTGGCACAGTACCCATTTGAAGAGCACACCCGCCTGCTGCGGGAATCAGTACAGCAGCAAAGGTGGGTTGCAACGTCCATGGAGGCACTGTGCGTGGCTGTGGAGCAGCACAGCAGGGACTGTGCTCTGATCCTTGCAGAGATGGTCCATATGCGGATGGATGTGACCGCCGCCATTGACAGGCAGACCCAGGCATTGGTGCGCTGTCGTGGCTGCATTGGGCACACAAGCAGGTGCCCCTGTACTGTGCACCCACATGCGCTCTCCTCCCATTCCCGGCATCGTCGCGACACCCAGCCTGTCAGCGCGGGTTCTGCTGTGGGCATCCGAGCACCCTGGTGCAGGTATGTTTGGCATACTACAGACCCCAGTGCGGACAAGGTCGCGATCGTGCAGTGGGACCCCTGGAGGTCCATCGGTGCCACCCCATGTGGCCCCTGCTCAGCCTGCCAGTGCTGTTGGGTCACGGCGGGGCCACCCATGCATCCGCGGTGGCCGTGGAACAGTGCAACATGACTGACCTGTCTCCCAGTGCGGGCCCTGTCTGGTGCTGCCCTGTGTGCGATGTGCATCATGGTGGGCAGTGCACTGGTGGGTGCCCTGCCCATCACGCCGACACACGGACCACCTGCACCCATCCGACTGCTGTCCACAGGTGCGTGTGCATGATAATACCTACACTGTACTGTACACCAAGGTGCAAGGGTGCCCAGCATCTGACACACGTACTTGGACAGTACAGGTGGTGGGTGTGGTCTGTGGATCTGTGTGTTTGCTATGTCTGTTCCTGCTCTGCTGTGCACCTGCCCATGTACGCTTTGTGCCTGGTGTGTGTGTGTGTGTGTGTGTGTGTGTGTGTGTCCATATGACTGGTCACCCCTCTCTGATGGTGTGTTTGTGTGCCTGGTCCCTTCCACTCCCCTTGCCGTCATGCACCCCTGGTGTGTTACTCTGTGTGCCTGTGGGTTGCGCCAGGATGGTGTTGGTTGCACATGGCCCCTTGACTTACCTGTGTTGTGCATAATGCTCCTCCGTGATGGTGTCCCGGTGCAGCTGGGCCTGCCTGAGCAGCCATCCAAGGGGGGCTGCTCATCACCATCATCACCGGCGCCGCTGGCATCCCCATCGCTGTCCCCCTCCTCGACCTGAATGGCTATCCCACAGTCTTTGGCCATGTTGTGCAGGATACAATGGGCCAGGAATATTCCACAGGCCTTTGAGGGGCTGTACTGTAGGGCACCGCCGGAGGTGTCTAGGCATCGGAAGCATGCCTTGAGCATCCCAAACACCGGCTCGATGATGTTGCGTGTGGCGGCATCGCCTCATTATAACATGCTGCGATGGGGTCATAGGCGCCCGGTATGGTGTGAGCAGCCAGGGACGGAGTGGGTATCCGCTGTCACCTGTGTGGAGATGGTGGAGATGAGTATCATGTTCAGGTCCATATTGCCAATATCCCTGTGTGCCACTACCATAGCACCTGTGGCATTCCACCCTTGCCCCCGTTTGCAATTCCTACATGCGTACTCACCCACTAGATGGCCTGTGGGGATGTTCCCACTCTCGAATCGATGGCACAGTGCAGACTGATACCATATGAAGGCATCATGTGCTTCGCCAGGGTGTGTGGCACAGACATTGATTATGCGCCCAGTGGCATCACACACCACCTGGCAGTTGACACTGGAATAGCCCTTCCTGTTTCTATATGCAGCCCCATCGGGGCCAGGTGGCATGCGAATGGCCACATGGGTGCAGTCTATGGCCCCTAGCATGCCAGACATACGTGCTACCCTGTGGAACTCCTGCATGTTTGCTGTACGCTCTGCCGCGGTGCTGGGGAAATGGATGTGCTCCGCAGCATGTGGCAGCAGTGCGCTGAGGAACTGGGTGAGGATGCATGACGTGGCTGACTGTGTGATGCCCGTGGTGTCCCCTGTCAGCCTCTGGAAGGTGCCCGTGGCAAGCAGGCACATGCAGGCTGTCACCTTGGTCTCCACCGACAGAGCGTGACTCCGTCTTGAGGGTGCCTGCATCACATCACTGCACAACTCACAGAGCCACCTCAGTATTGCCCTGTTCAGGCGGTACCGGCCCACGATCTCTACATCTGTGTACAGCTCAAAGCTGATGCGGGTACGGTACTGCCTGTTGGGGGCGTACCACCGACGGGCCCTTCCACGGCCACGTCCCCCTGCAGCATGCATTCTCACCCCCCTCATTACAGCTTCCATGTGGAAGCTGGCACTGTCCATCTCCCTGGCTCGTGACCCCCGGCTGATGTTGCTCTGTTACCTCCGCTGTCCTGACTGCTACCTCCACTGCACCGGGTACCCCCGCTGGCCTCTGCAGCCTATGGCCCACACAACTTCCCTTGCCTGCCCTGTTCTGGACTGTTGCTGTCTGTCTCTCTCTGTCTGTCTCGCTTGGCATCCCTGTAGCGTTCTTGCGCCTCTTACTTGAGCCTTTTTATTTTGGCTCATTTCCGCTGTGGTGCACCTTCTGGTTGTTCCGCTATTGCGTGCGACAAACCTTTGAATATCGCATTGCGCTCTTTATGCATGGATCCACCCCCTTCAGTTGTGCATGCCTTCATTTGCATTGCGCTGTTGCTCAGCCTGTTTTCAGTGGCGCAACTGCCTCCTGCTGAATATCGCAGAATGGCGCAAATTCGGACTTGCGCATGCGCAACCCTATTGCGCATGGCGCAACCCTTTTGAATATCCCACCTAATATGTTAACAGGAACTTCCAAGGAAGATATTACTGGCCATGTACCCCCTCTGAATTTTGTTACAGAATATACTCCACACAGTTTTATGATTAACAATATAGTGAGGAAACACTGGAACATACTTAAGTTGGAGCTAAGACTTGCATTGGAAAATGTAGAAACCCCCCCTCGATGGTTTACAAAAGAGGAAAAAATCTAGCAGACCTGGTAACAAACAATCATTTTCAATCTAGTTATGAGTCCACTCCACGGAATTTGCCAGGTGGGACTTTTCCATGTGGAACTTGTAATTTGTGTGCCCATTTACAGACTGCTGCTACTTTTCAACATCCAGTGACTGGAAGAGAATATGTAAATCGGGACTTTATAAATTGTGACTCTTCATATGTTATTTATGTGGCAGTATGTCAATGTAAATGTTTTTATGCTGGTTAAACAAAAAGGAATTTTAAAGTTTGTATATCTGAGCATTTGAGATGCATTTCTAAAGGAGATGTAAACAATGCTCTGGCAGCTCATATAGTAGCCAAAGGGAGTGGACACACTTTTAAATTTCAAGGTCTGCAGAAGGTGTATGCCAATCCTCGGGGGGGGGGGGCAGAGAGAACAAATTGTTACAAATGGAGAGTAAATGGCAATGTCTTTTAGGAGCCCACAGAGAAAGGGGGCTTAATGCCATGTTCAGTATAGTTCCATTTCTTAAAGATAAGAGATAATAACTAGTCTGTAACTGTATTCTCCCTATATTAGTTATATCAGTGAATTTAAAGTATTTGAGTCCAAATTGATTCATAAGGGGGTTTGCACATCAAATATGTTATTTATTCAGGATCTAGATATATATATATATATATATATATATGTATATATATATATATATATATATATATATATATATATTGCCATTTGACATAGTATGTAAAAAATTAATTGCTGAAGCTGATAGTATTTTTAGGGTTGTGTGTATATGTATGTTTCATTCTCACTATCTTTTTGGGTAAATGTTATTTATTATAGAGCACTTGATACTTTATTTGAGACTGTCTCTCTAAGGCTGGTATTATTTAAGTGATATGTTTTTATTTGAGTGATGTGTTGAATGAGACAGCATGCATTGACAAAGTGTCGGTAGTGACGTGAAACGTATGTCTGCATGGGCACGTGGGGTGCTGTTTGATTTTTGTATCCTTTGTAAGCTGTTTTTCATCATGGAATAAATCACTTTTTAACATTACCTAGCTTATAGGTTTTTAATTTTTCACTCGTTGTGCTGGGTAGCCCTACTTTTGTATTCTAAATTCTGTTAAATTCTGTTGTCAATGTGGTCTTGAAATGGATATGTAATTAAAAGTGAATGCTGGGCAAGAAAAAGGCAGCATTAGTAAAGGGCCCAAAATAAAGAAAGCCCTTACTGCTGTAGTTTTAAACAGACCTATGAAACAATTCCTGGGGTGTATTACTCAGACTTCACAAATGCCAACATTTCTAAGTATATAGGTTTTGTTCCTTTTACTTCACTCTGCTTACACCACAGGCAGTACCAGCTTGGCAGAGGTCTGCAGTTATTTGTTATTTATTAAAATTATTCATAAACGACGAGTCCACTGGGTGACAGGAAGTTGCTACAACAGTTATTTATTTAATACACTTATTCATAAAATGACATGTCTACTGAGAGACAGGAAGTTGCTACTGGAAACAGTACTGCATGTACCTGCTGGTAAACCAAAAAATGACTGAGCAAAAATGTCTCAAGAGAACTCCTTGTTATTGTACCAGCAGTACTCAGTGAAAGTGGTTTTCCTGTTGATGGTGATAAAAGTTTGCTTAACAGCTGAAGGATAAGTAAGCAGATTGTGGCAGGTTACATTCCAGCTACAGAACACAAGAAAGTAGCCAGTTTCTGAAAATGCACATGTTTACACTTCATGCCCAAATATTTAAAGAGGGCCTCCCACAGTTAGACCTCCCCCAGACTAAGAAATAGCAGAAGAGTGATGATGGACAGGCACAGGGTGTTTGTTTTAGTGTTGGTGTTTACTGGGGTCCCATGTTTTGTCAAGTACAGCTCAGCCCCGCTAATTGCATTCTGTTTCATCTTTGCTCTTTATTCCTCCACTGAACCATTAAACAGAAGTAACCTTTTCTCTTGTGGCTAATAGTTGTCTAATGATAAGGGCAAAAGGCCATTTAAGGTCCTCTCTGGAAGGACAGCTCAGTACACCATCATCCTCTTATCTTTTAACACAGCAAAGCACGCCACTTTTTAATTCTTGTTATTTCCTCAATTAGTCTCAGTCCCAGGTCCTTCACAAGTTTGCAGACTGATGTAATTTATTTGTTTCTACTCAGTAACCCTAGAGCAGCTGACTTTTAAGATTGAAATCTTGCTCAGAAGCAAATATGAAAATGCATGCTTGCCAGTTCATTGCACTACTATTCCATTAACCAGCACAGTACAGTGAAACTGGTAAACACTCCCGTAAGGATCAAATTGACATTGAATAAGACAGTTTTCATTCAGTTGCTTTCTAAAAACAGAATATATATGTCAAATATTAATAGAAGTTAAGCCATGTTTTTAAAATCAGTTGTTACTGGGCAATTGTTTATTCTTCCATGTAGAGTGTTTTTTTTAAAACTTCCATTCCCGTGTACACCACCCTTCGCCATCTTGCAGCCATTTGTAGTGACCTGACCACACTGAGTTTCCATTTTGGAGGCTGAGATGAGAAGATGCTTTTGCAGAAGAGGTCAGTGTTGTTTCCTAGGATGCCACCTGCATACTGTGTGAGTCCAAAAATAGCAGATCATGGGGCACTCCACCAGTAGGGGTCTCCTGCCGAACCATGTGAGAGCAAAGCACCAGGATGAGTGAGTGCCAGTCACAGCATTTTCTTGTGAGTTCTGCAATAAAGTTGATTAATTTAACCCATTTTTTAATCAAAGTTTTTCAGTATATCCAGAATTAGAAGGCAATTAGTCACCCACCTTCTGGAGTGCTCAGTGAACAGTTGTTTTTTGCCATTTGCTTATTTGAGGGGTGGGCCCCCTCTCTTGGAGCACCACTCCTACCTCCATTTGCACAACTAAATCCGTGATTGAGTCACACTTGGTGAGCCTGTTGCCTTCCTTAGATTACCTGAGAAATGTAGCCATTCTCCAATAATTAAGAGCTGAGGTTAGCGGTTTAAACTCCCCTCTCTAACAAGGATCCCCTACCAGCTGATTGGCTTTTAATGCAGCCCTTTCATTTGAGTTCTAATAAAGCAATATTTGAGCAGCATGTTAACTGATGTAAAGCTTATCCAAGGTCATAAGGCAAAGACATATATTGGGTACTATAAACAAGATAAGATAAGGTAGACCATATCGGGGAGGGGCTCTAAACGGATGAGTGACAGCACCATTTTGCAGCTCAGGCAAGAGCTTGCACTACCCAGAGGCATGTAATAATTTTAAAGGTGTTAATATCTGGCATTGAACAGATCCCCAATAAGGGTAGTCAGTGCCCTTGTATTTTAAGTGAGACAAACAAGAACTGACAGTTTTGTTCCTCAGTTTGAGTTTGGAATGAAGACTGAAATAAAATTGATCCTTCTGGTTTACTGTGAGATTGCATTAACAAATAGAATAATAGATAGGTTCTGGTGTATTACAAGGTAGTAATTACATCGAGAGATTCTGGGGACACAAAAAACCTCGAGAGCGAAGCTCGAGAGGTTTCATGTGTCCCCAGAACCTCGAGATGTAATTACTACCTTGTAATGCCAGAACCTATTTGTTATTTTTTTTAGTATAAGGATAGGAGATTAATTGAGTCACCTCCGTTTCAGCACTGGAGTTAGCGGGTGGATGTGCGTGCTGGCAGGGTTCCCCAGTCCTGTGTGAATGACGGCTGCTTTGTGACTGTTTCGCCCGTTTTTTTTTGGTAAGTGGCGATATCAAGCGAGCAGAGGAGCCCCAGAGAGAGTCCGATTGTCAAATGGTTTTCAACCTAAAAAAAAACCAAAAAAAAACAAACGGTTGCTTCACGGAAGATTGTCTCGCTAAGCGAGCGAGCAAGCTGCCATATTTTCAGACTCCTTCTGCCCACCCACAGAGGAAAAGCGGCCAATCAGAAGGCACGCAGTTTAACACATCAGGGATAGACTTGGACATGCGCTCTTCAGCTTTTTTGATAATACTATCGTTCGGGTGCCGAACGATACTATTACAGCACCCGAACGATAGTATTATCACTTCGGAACAGTAGTATTATCGCTCCAGGAGCGATGGTATTACAAGAATTTTTTTGTATGCTTTTCAGGCATATTATTTCAACAATACATATATTAAAATGCTGTTCATTTGCATATGGTATAACTGTACTCCAGTTACTCATCTAACTATAGCAGCTGTACGTACAGCAGAAAAATTATTGTATATCTGTGCTCAAACAATTGTTGTAGTGTACTGTGTGTGCACACTGTAATACAAATAACTGCTAAATAGTAACGGTACACTGGCATTCACTGCTCACTTTCTCTGTTATACACACCCTGTAATAATGGGGTGTGTGAAAGCGTACACTTAGTATCTGTAAATCAATGCCAGCTACAGTAGTCACTGAACATTTCCCATGCTGTAAGCAAACTTCTGGCTCAGTACACGGCACTGTCTGTCATTAGCCGCAATCACTGTTCAGCTGTCACGGCACTATCCGCCACTCCAGTTTTTACAAAACACAGTAATGGTTTCTGCTTGAATAAAGTGAAAAAATTTACTGCTTCACTTTACAGCTGCAGAATGTTCTGTCAGAAAATGATACCAATGGCCAGGCTGTCTTTCTAGCTCTTATGCTCACTTGCCTTTCGGGATATTTTTCCCTAATCCTTCAAAATTGTAGCTTAAGATAGTATAGATCAAGACAGTTTTGTTATAATATTGTTAGGTAGGGTGATTAAATGAGCTAGTTGGAGTCTAAGTTGGTGTTTATTTTTAGTTAGGTCATCCTAACCCCACTATAAGTTCATCCTAGCCCTACTATAAGTTCCAAATATACACTTTTAAGTTTGTTACTGCATTCCTCCCAGCCTTATGTAGCTGGTTGGATACAGTCTTAACTGGGATTTTGTGGCAGTGAAGTTTTCAGATTTGTTTTCATTGCCAGCTGTTGTAACAGAGTTGTTAACTGCACTGGGGAGACCATGCAGGCTGTGTCTCAGAACTCAGGAAGCAGAGCAGAATGGGATCATTGTCCCGGATTCCCCCCTTTTCCCTCACAAAAAGATGGAGACCATTGTTTGTTGTTGTGCTCAGATTTGGCAATTAATTTATTTATATATCATAATTCCATGTTCCATTTATCATCTTTTATTATTATATCTCTAACAATTTCATTTATTTTCCACCATATATCCATCTCTGATCATCCCTCTTTCTTCTTCTTTTCTCCCCCTAGGTGAGAACCTGGGTGCCTTCTTCTTCTCCTTTTCTGTTAGGTAACGGTGAAAACCAAGACCGCTTTTCTCCTTCCGCTTCTTCCTCTTTTCATCTTATTCCTTTTTCTTTCCCCCCCCTCCTGCCCCCCATTTTTCCCACCAGCCAGTCTCCAGCTTGCATTGGATGACTGGCTTTCCGCCCACTTAGGTGCCTATCGCCTTTTTACCTCGGAGAGACCCCTCCGAACCCTCTCTTCCACCTCTTTTTTTTTGATATATTTCCTGTATGTCTCCTCCATGCTTCTATAAAACCCATCATTTCCGTATTAAACATATCTATGGCCAGATCTGACAAGTGTACACCGTCTGACTTATAGAAATCTTCTACCTACTCTTCCACCCCCCGTAATAGTATTTGTCCTCCCATTTTTTTACTAGTGCCCCTACCCTTCTGTTCGTCTTTCTCCTGGCCCTATCCACAGCTCTATGGCTGTGCTCCAGTCTCCAAACTCTCCTGGGTATCATATCCGACCAGGCCAGGCATACCTTAGGTCACCACTGCTATATTATCTCGAAGTCCCTTTTTATCTGCATGTATGTTTCTACCCATGGTTTGCCCCCAAGGTCATTACCCCCTAGGTGAATAATAATTAAGTCTGGGGTGGGATGCTGCTCCTTCAGCTCTTTCAAGGTGGGGAGCAGCTGCTCCCATCTCATCCCACGGATGCTGCACCATACCAATTTACATTGTTTCACCTCCTGGTAAAGCTGCTTTCCCCCAGCCTTCTTCTCAGCTCTCCTTTCTGCCCAGTAAGTATAGGAGTGGCAGCAGATCCAGACTTCCGTGATCCTCCCACTTCCTATAGGGTTTAAACAGAATAGATATTTCATTTATGATCTTAGTTTCCACCATCATATCATCCCTCCCTTGTCCCCCCCCATGGTTCCCCGTCTGTTACAAACTTAAGCGAGACGTTAGTCTCCACACTGCAGTGTTTGGATGTATCTTTTATAACTGGCCGACCGCCAGTGCCCTTTCTCCAAAATATTATTCACCGTCTCCCCTGCCGCTGCCCACTGTGAGGCAGCCCCTATCCATATAGAGTTGGAGGAATAATTCACCGGGTCCTCCCCCAGGAATTGCATGCCCCTCTTGAGTAATGCAGTGACTTGATAACTCGTGACTCTGCTTCCATCCCCATGCAGGAATAATGTTCCTGTCCTATTTTCACGCTCTGCGTCGAAAGCCCACAAAGCCTGCACTGGGCACACTGTGCCCTCCACATGTTTCTTTAGAGTTACCATGCAGCCTTGAACCTTTTCAAACATCTTCGACCTCTTAATCATGACTTGTATTTCCTTGATCCCCCAACTTATATCTTCCCATTCCAGTCCCCCTTTTTCATCTTGCCTGCCCTGGCCCACCACTTCACTCACTCTCATGGCCCCGGCGAACATTACCACATAAATTGTGTGGAATAACTGGGCCTCGGCCTTTGATCTGCATATTGCTGGCAACACACCTTTCAGTTTCATCAGCCACTGCTCCCCTATTGGCCTCCTATTATCCACTGTCCTTGTTTTAACCTACCCCATCCTTGCATCATTCTTCTAATGAACATTGACTTCGTTGGGTCCTGCCATCTTTTCAGACTGTAGATCACACTAATCCCTGTCAAGTAGACCCCCGCTGTGGCATGGGCTGTCCCCTTCTGCCACTGCTCCGCTGTGAACTTCCCCAACTGCTCCTCTGTGAGCGGCCTACTTACCTCCATGTGGTGAGTTGCCCTGAATGTTTGAAACACTCGCCAGGCCCCGTCATAGGCCCTCAGAGTCGGTGGCGCCCATGAACTGCGGAACAACATTTCTGCTTCCTGCTGCCAATGTCCCATATGTTCATTGGTATGGGCGTTTTTTGCTCATCTGCTGTTGGTGCCAGCCTCCGGAAATGATCCAGCTGCAGACAGGAAAGGCTGTCAGCCAGGGTGTTGTGTACCCCTTCTATGTGTTTTGCTCTGAATGACATGTTCAACTGCAATGCCCTTAGTACCAAGAGTCGCAAAACTTGCATGGCTATTTCTGACCTGGCTCCCCTGTTGTTCAAAACCTCTACCACTGCTCTATTGTTGCACCAGAATGTTACTTTTTGATCCCATAATTCTTCTCCCCAAACCAGGGTGCATGCCCAGATGGGCATGATCTCTAACAAGGTTTTGCCCTTCACCTTACTGTCCCTCACCCAATCTGAAGGCCAAGGCTCTGCAAACCATCTGCCCCTCAGATAGCCTCCCATGCCCAGGCCTCCGGCCGCATCTGTGTAAAGATAGAGGTCTGTGTTATACACCCATTCCTCTTGCCAGAAAGAGCAGCCGTTATATTCCCTAAGGAATTCCTCCCATACTTTGAAATCCTCCTTGACTCCCTTTTTTATGTCCACCCAATGGTGTTGCCTGGCCACTCCGGCTGTGACCCTTGCGAGCCTCTTTGTGAAAGCTCTCCCTGGCCCAATCGCCCTACACTTGAAGTTCAGATGCCCCAGTACCTGTTGTACCTGCTTCAGCTGTACCTTCCTTCTACTGGTATGTATCTTAATCAATTCCCTCAATTTTTCCACTTTTTTGTCTGGTAACCGAAATATTTCCCCTGGAACATCTATCTCGATGCCCAGAAACTCTAACACCCTACTGGGCCCTTCTGTTTTTTCTGGTGCTAGTGGGGCCCCTAGTTCCTGACACATCTGTTAGAAACTGGCTAACATTCTTTCCGTTTCCCTCTTTCCACTGCCTATGAAAAGGAAATCATCCAAATAGTGAATCACTGCCTTATAACCAGTCCTTTCTTGGAATATCCACTGGAAACATGTGCTAAAGGCTTCGAATGTGGCGCATGCTATGGTGAAACCCATGGGCATGGCCTTGTCGAAATAGTACTGTCCCCCAATTTTAAACCCCAACAGGTCCCAATCCCCTCTTCTAACTGGAAGTAGTCTGAAGGCTGACTCTATGTCTGTCTTAGCCATCCATGCATCTGCAGTTGCCCAGATAATCCAGACTGCATCTTCCAGGGTGGAACATGTCACTTTACTATATTCCTCACCGATAAAATCGTTGACCGACTCACCTTCGGGAAAGGATAGGTGATGAATCACCCTAAATTCCACTTTTTGTTTTTTGGGAACCAAACCTAATGGGGAAATCCTCATGTTCTCTAATGGGGGGGTGTCATATGGTCCCTCTATTCTCCCTGCTGCCTTCTCCTTCTCTATCTTCCATTGAAACATGTCTTCCCTCCCTCTCACTGAGCCCAGATTGTTTGCCTCTCTGGCCTGCCTAGGTCCTTCACACTGTAGAGAAAAACCTGTGTGAAAACCTTCTTTAATCATTTCCACCGTTTTCTTATCTGGGTATCTGTCCAACCATTCCTTCCATGCCTCTATCCTGATAGGGGTTCTAGCTGCCCTAAATTGTTCCCTTGTCCTCGTTTCTTTTTCCCCACCAGCTCCCCTCTGGCTGATGCCCGGCCTTGCTGGTCAATGATTTTGACTCCCTCTATTTGCATGCCCCTCCCTCCCCCCATTCCATGTCTGGCCTTTATACCCCTGCCCTTCCGGAAAGAACTGTTGACCCAACCCTGGGTCCTCCCCAGTTCATTGCGTTCCTTGGATCCATGTCATCCTGCATCTGATCGCCGGATGTGATCCCCCACATTTTGAACAGGCATGCCGAAAATGGCATTGTGTCCATGAGCAAAAATCCCTATTGTAGGCCTGGCAACATCTTTGTACCATGGTACCTTTTTTCCCAAACTCTCCCTCCGGCGTGGACTGATCAGTTATGTAATCTGTCCATAAATCTAACTGTTTCGTGTCCCATCGTACATCCCCATACGTGGCCATCCTTTGCCAGAAGAATTCATCATAATATATCCAGCCCACATCCCCTTTTGCTTTTGCTCTCCTTATTATCAGGGAGTATGTGATGAGCGGGATGCCCAATTCAGGTCTTCTTTCCAACACTATGGCTGAGAATGTGGCGAAACCTACGAACCACCCCTCCCAACTCTTCCCTTTTGTGAATTTGTCCTGCTCTTTCTTGCCTAGCAAAACCACTGCCGCTGCCATTTCACTTTTCCCTATATTCTCTGTTTCTTCATATTTCACCGCTGCATCCCAGCTTACTAAAGCGAAAATATCCACATACTCTCCTTTCCATATTTTCTCTTTTGTGGTCAGCGGTACGTGTTCACCCACTCTCATCCCTGGAGCTCATATCTCCCTTGTTCCTTTTCCCTCCTTTTCAACTCCACCTTCCTTCTCCTTCACCACCTCTTCTCCTGCCCTAATCTCAGCTGGCGCATTCTCCGTCCGGCTCAAGCCCCCCGAACCAAGTGCCGAAATGATCTGACCTATGTACTCCTTGATGCTGTCACCAACGGAGCCGGATGCATTACCTGTGACCTTGTCCATTCCTTGCTGCCTGCTAGCATCCTGGTGCTCCAACACGTTCTCCTCTGGGTGAAGGGTTGGTAGGCCTACTAGCGGCTGCGGAGGAACCACTGTATGCTGGGGGTCGAGACTGGGCTCCACTGGGAGAACCACCACCTGTTCCTGGGGAGGTACTGATGGGACTGGGTCTCCTGGGTGCAGAGGTACTGGATTAGCCACCTTGGGTAGCCCCACTGTCTGTAGTTGTGCCCTGGTTGGGCTGCAAGGCTTTCCCACTGGCCGCTTTCCTCTGCCCCCTTTACCCTTCCCCGCTTTCCTTTTCTCTCCAGACCTCCCTGGTACCTCCCCTTCTACCAATTCCCACATCATATTGGCCTTTTCAGCCAGCTCCACTATCGCCTTGTAGGCGTCTTCCTTCGAAGGCTTGCTCTTCTTGGGTGCCATGCTCTTTGCTCTGTCACCTGTGAAAACAGTGGAAAAGAAAAGAAACTGATTTAAACCACAGTCCAGGGGCCATAACCTGAGAGACTAGGCCCACCTCCCCCCATAGGCAGCCTCCAACTGAGATGCACCTGCTCCTGCCACCTCCTTCTTTTCTGTTTTTTTTGCCTTGGCCCGAAATGGCACTCTGCACCTGCTGCATGTCCAGGCCCAGTTTTTCCAGACCACTGGTCACTCCCCCTTTTCTCTTGCTAGGCCCCCTGTCAAGCCCCCTTTTCATTTCCCGGGTCTCTGGGCTTCCCTTCCTCCTGATCACTAGGCCTCTTGTCTCTAGGCCTTCCTGCCCATCCGACTCGGCCCCTGCTCCGTTTGGTCTGTTCCCCTCTCCCCCGGTGTGTGGCGTCATGCCGCATGGATGCTAATGGCTTCTCTTTTCCTTTTTATAATTATCTTCTCTTTTTTTTTTTTTAGCATCCTTCTGCTGTGCTTCCCCCCCAGCGCATGGCGTCATGCCATCTGTCCGCTGTGACGATCGCCCTCTCCTCCCCCTGGCATGTGATGTCACACCGCATGGCCGCTAATGGCTTCTCTTTTCTTCTTTATTAGTCTCTCACCTGTCCTTAGCCCTACTGGGCCATAGGGCATGAACCCCATGCTGTCCCCCCGCTCAGCCCCCTTTTCAGTCCTCCATTTAACACACGCGGTCACCAGCGTGAGACCAGCAAGGCTGCACTGCTCAGACTCGGCCCTTTAGGTCCCTGTGACCCCCTCCGATGTTCCTTGCAGTCCAATGTGTTGCTCCCGACCCCCACGTTGGTGTCCCGTGCCGCCCAGAAAATTGCAGGCTCAGTCGCTTTTCCCTTTCGCCCTGCGCCCTGCAGGGCCTCAACACCTGCTACCCCTCATAGTGCTTCGTATCCAGGCTCCCACGCATAAGACCCCTTCCAGCAGTGCTCTCACAGCCAACTCGGCATATGCAGGCTCCCACACCTGAGACCCCCCCCAGCAGTCTCTCACAGCCAAACGCGGGCTTCATGCTCCAAATCTCCATCCCTTCAGGCTGCTCCTTCCCATCCACTCACTGCTGCTCCTTCCTCTGACCAGGCGGGCGACTGCCCTGTTATCCGAAAAACAAAACGCTCAGACCACGTGGCACATGGCATTCTCACCCCCCACCGATGGCTCTTAGCCTGCTTCGCTCCCCACGCTACCTGCTTCCTTTCCTTGGCCCCCTAGACCTTCTTCCCACAAAAAAATGGATGTTCTGCCCTGCCAACAAGTCAAAGCAAAGCCCGTGTGGCGCTCTCGCTCTTCCCCCAATAGCCGCTAACAACCTGGAAACTCTGGCGTCTGCCCCAGCCGACTGAAAATGCCATGTCCACAGCGTGGTGTTCTCGCACCTCCCCCGACCTCTTTCCAGCATTACCAACAGCCACAAATCTATTTAAATCACTCGGGCACCACTCTTGCCCCTAGCAATGCACTTCCATTACCACAATTTTCCTTAAAAAGGCAAGCATAACAGTACACAATCTGAGGTTCCTCCCATTCCTTTCTTTTTTTTTTATACTGACCCCACAAGATCCAAACCACACAAAACTTTCACTTTTGTGGTCAGAGAAACTACCCCTGCACTACAAGGGCCGCCCTTTTTTTTTTTTTAAAACAAGATGGGTTATTTCTAACATCTGTTCAAAAGACCTACAACATTGCACTGCCTAACTGAAATATCCTTGTCTTTATCATTCATACAATTAAAGTTTTGGAAAATCTGTTACTGCTTACCTGACTAAATCCACCTAACCTGTGTTCTGATGCCAATCTGATGTGCTGCAGTTCAGAAAAAATCAAAACTCCAGCAAAAGTGACTGAGCCACTCCTGTGTTGTCCCTTATGTACCTACACTTGCCCCACCCCTTCCTGCTACCTGTCCATTGTTCTATCCCTGGGCCCTTCCCCTTCTTTCCCTCCCTCCCCTTCTGAGCACACCATCCTGATGAAAAGGGAAGGGGTGCACCAGGACAACCTGGTCTGCCCCTTAAAGGGCAAACTCCATTGTCTTAAGGCAGAATGGACAAGCTTCATCAATGCTTGCTTCATTGAGGATCAGTTGAGCTATGAGGTCTCTTTGCTTTTATCTTTCCCTTTTGCCAGAGTTTGGGGCTTTGTCAAACTGCTACCCTACTAGCGGCATTGAGGGGAGGCCTTCAGCTGATGCTGGGTCAGAAGCTGAAGGCCTCACCATGACAGAGTAAGGCTGACAGCCTGGTCTTGTGGACTGGAGGTGAGCCCACCTATTGGCTTCTTCAGCTAATTCACTGACCCAGAGCAATAAGGGTGGGAGGGAGTTGGTATTTTTGTGACTGGAAGCTTCTGCCTTTTGGATATCATCTGTGCTGGGGTGGCAGTGCAGTGACTGAATTGAGCCTGCCCAAATTTCTGGCTCCTTCTCCTGATGCAGTACAAGAGGCTCTGGGAGGGGGCTGACTTCAGTACTCCTGTGGATTTCCTAGTGGATACACTTTGTTGACCTGCATGCCTGTGTATCAGCAGTATTGCTATTTTTACATATTTAGGGACGGTGCTTTGGGCATTAAATGAGAATGGCCACATACGATATCATGGAAGGAAATTATTCATCTAATTAAGAGTTATCTGTGATTTTCATTTAAATTCTGGGGCTTTGATTTTCTCTGGCATCTTTATTTGTTTGACAGCCTCAGTGTGGCTCACTTGGAAGCACATCTGCCTCTTAGCCACAAGGTCAAGAGTTCTAGTCCCACACCAGGATTGGGTTCATACCATCAATGCTGGCATGTGAGCGCAGTTCTAGAGGGGTGCTGTACTGTTGGGGTGTGCCATCCTTCAGATGAGACACTAAACTGAGATCACTTCTATCGTCTGGTGCTGTCCTGGGGGTATCCAGGTTGAAGTAAAAGAACCCAAGGCTCTTTTGCAGGAGTAGGGGATTTTCATGTATCCTGGCCAACATTCCCCTTCCCATAAAACCAGTTCATGCAACTGTTCAAAGCTGTGTGTGGGTGGGTGTTGAGGAATGAAAAGGCTACCTCTGCACATTCATTTAGTCACTTCACTACTGATCTAGCATTGCTTGTAAAGTGCTTTGGGATATAGTGTGTATAAGAAACACTATATAAATGCTGATTCTTCTTCTTCTAATAAATAAATATAATATGTTTTTTGTCTATGGGGTGTGATTGGTAGTCTGTTATAACAGTTAGGTATGCTTGCTGAATGTTTGTTTTCCAATTGTTTAACCAGGAGAGACACACTAAGCTGACAGCTTATTTACAGGTGCGACCTGGGAGCACAGGGAAGTTAAGTGACTTGCTCAGGGTCACACAGTATGCAAATGGGGGCTGTGGGATTCAAACCCAGGTCTCCAGATTTGCAGCACAGAGCCTTAAATACTGCGCTATACTGCCTCCCTCACGTAGCAGGGGAGAGTTTGGGTTTTGACTTGGGGTTTCTTAAAGGTGGAAATTTGGGGGGTTGGGTGATTGGGGTGATTTTTTTTGTTTAGCTGGGCATTTATGATGGGTTTAAGGGGTTAGGAATTTTACTGGGTGATTTATCTTAGTATTTCAGTATTCATTTTAGTATTTTAGTAGCCTGTCTGAATCTGTTATGGTACCCTAGTCCCTGTGCACACCTACCCCTTGGATATGTTGCTACAGCTGTGTCCCTTTTTGACTTCCCACTCCTTATCCAGATGGTATCTTTAGCTGGCTCAAGGTGTTGGGGATTCTAAGAAGATACAGCATTAGCTGTGAGGGTTAGGGGTGGGTTTCTGGGTGTTCCAATCCAATATGTTAGGTTGAGTCCAGTATGTTAGTCTGAGCCATGGCTTTAAAAGGGTTGATGATAAGAGTCCTCCCTGCCTTGTCTTTATCGTGAGGAAGTCCTTTGAGAATGGAGAACAGACAGTTAATAGCCCCATTATCCATGCTGCTTCCCCTTTGGAAAATGTTATGTAATACCAGATCACTGAGGAGTAGGACAGCAGTAATGCAGGATTTCATTGCTGTTTCCTCAGCAGATCTGGTATGTATCACTGGAAATGTTCACCACAAAAGGTAGCTCAAGTGTGACCACCATGTGCAGGTACATAATGCTGCCACTCACAGTTAGGCCACAGAGCACTGGATAGCAGAAATAAAGGCTCACCTCAGATTGAGTGCGATTTATATGTCAAATTTAAATGTACAAGAGCAACAAAGCTACAGCAGCAGCATCCACTAAACAGCCTGACGTTTTGTGCACGTAACATGCACATAATGGGCGCAAAACATCAATACTGTTTAGTGGATGCCGCTGCTGTAGCTTTGTTGTTTTTGTACAATTAAATTTGACATATTATCACATTCAGCCTGAGGTGATCCTTTATTTCTACAATCCAGGACTGTGTGGCCTGAGCGTGAGTGGAAACATTATGTATCACTGACACCTGCCTTGGTGATGACTCAGGGCTAGTCCTGGAGGCAGCTATCCCAACTGTTTTTTTCAGGGGTGTACTGCCTGAGGCAGAAACATTTGGGGGTGGCCATCTGTTTTAGAACTAGTCTGGGACTCACAGCATAGCCTCTGGTAACAATTTCTGAAAATGATCATGTTCTACTTGATGGTTAAGCTTGAACGACAGACAGTCAAGGCATGTGGATGTGGTCGGAGCTGCAAAGAAGAGCTTCTGGTGCACTGGAACACTGTGTTGAGCAGTGCTGCTGATCCTCGAGATCCTCAATGTAAAAATTGCAACAGTACTGATCTTTATCTCTGTCCTTCAAAGTGCTGCAACAAGCAACAGCAGAGCAGCTTATCATCCTTGTGCACCTGAGCTAGTTCGCAGGAACTCTTGCCATGCAGCCTTAGTGCATCATTAATAATTCAAAAGAGCTGCAGCCATCCAGTCTTAGTGCACCGTTGATGTTTTAATAGAACTGTGGCCATAGAAACATAGAAACATAGACTTTAATGGCAGATAAGGACCGCTTGGCCCACCTAGTCTGCCAATTTCCTTACCTATTGGATAAGTTGCAGATCCTAGTTAACCAACAGCCTACTTCTTCCTACCCCCACAAGAATTGCTTTATGTCTGTCTCATGCATTCTTGAATTTCCCCACTGTTTTTGACCCAACAACCTCCTCAGGAAGGCTGTTCCATGCACCCACTACCCTTTTTGTGAAAATATACTTCCTTACATTGCCCCTGAGCCGTGCCCCCTCTATCTTTAAATTGTGTCCCCTTGTTCTTGCACATCTCTTTTTCTGAAAGATGCTACCCTCTTGGACTTTACTGATTCCCTTGAGGTACTTAAATGTTTCTATCATGTCCCTCCTCTCCCTTATTTCCTCAAGGATATACATATTAAGGTAGGTAACATTTTTTTTATACAGGATAACAATTGTCATTAGGGATAAAACCCTGTTTACAATACAAGTCCTGTTTGATGTCACAAGTATAACAACTCATTATAAATCTACAAGTACAAAAATTTACACAAAACATCTCATACCTCATACTAAATACAAAACAACATACAATCAAATACAATAAACATCACAAAGAAAAATCAAAAATTGCAAACAGACTCAGGTAAGCAAACATATTAAAGGCAATAGATGACATTAAATATAACAAATAAACCAGAGTTTTAACAGTTACACACAACTGAAAACATTAATTTCAAGCTTATTCTAAATGAATTAGGGGATGCCACCCTCACTGACTATGGAAGTATATTCCACCATTTTCCTGCTTGATGTTTTAAAGTTTTTACCCCAAATTTTGTTTTATTATAAGTTTCTTTTATTTTATGTACATGTACAGATCTAGTCAAAGTCCGAGTAGGCTCGGACATATTAGTCAGTGCATTAACGGATATGTAATGAGCAGGTTGCTTTGTAAAAAAATGATACAGTAGTTTCAACCATATCTCTCCATTTCTTTGTTCTAAAGTAGTCCATCCCTAAGAAATTAATAGTATACAATGATGTGTTCTATAATGACTACCCAGTATGAACCTTGCTAATTTATAATAAATGTTATCCAATTTGTCCCACATTAATTTTGGTGCAACCCTATATATGACACTTCCATAATCAATGGTTGGCATCACCATCTGTTCCACTATAATTTTCCTAGTCCTTAAATCCAGACATTTTGATGTTCGTCTAAGGCCTCCTAATTTCTTATTGACTTTTGTCAGCAGTTCCTTAATATGTTCTTGAAAATTTAATTCAGCATTGAAAAGTATTCCCAAATATTGATATTCCATTACCTTGTCTATCAATATGTTAGACAAAGATACCAAACCCAAAGTTGGTTTATCTCTATTTGCAAAGTAAAGTACCTTTGTCTTTTTTGTATTCATCACCAACCCCGACCTGGAAAACCGCTCCCCTAAGCTGCTGAAGTCCCTCTGCAAATTGGCTCTCAGGTCGGCAAAGTCCACCCCAGTGGCAACAAGAGCCGTATCATAGGCGTACAACCGTATGCAAGACATTGATTAATGATGATATTAAGCTCCTTTAATCTCTCTTCATATGGCTTCTGGTTAAGACCCTGTACCATTTTAGTTTCCCTTCTCTGGACTGCCTCTATACTGTCTATGTTCTTGTGGAGATGAGGTCTCCAGAACTGCACGCACTATTCCAGATAGGTTCTCACCAACTGTCTGTACAGAGGAATAACAACTTCTTGTGTTCTACTGGTGATGTCTCTCCTTATGCATCCCAGTATCCCCCAGCCCTCTTTACTGCCTTCTCACATTGCTTGCCTACCTTTAAGTCATTTGATATGACTACCCCCCCGGTCCCTTTCCATTTTTGTTGTTGTTAGTACCTCCCCTCACATTGTGTACTCTTCCTCTGAGTTTTTGTTTCCCAGGTGCATTACTTTGCACTTCTTTGCATTGAATCTAAGCTGCCATACTTTTGACCATTCCTCCAACCTTGCCAAGTCCCTTCTCATCCTTTCCATCCCCTCTTGTGTATCAACCCTGTTGCAGATCTTTGTGTCATCTGCAAAGAGGCATACTTTCCCTTCCAGTCCCACTGCAATGTCACCTATAAAGACATTAAAGAAGACTGATCCTAGTATGGAAACCCTGTGGTACCCCACTAGTAACCCCACTTTCTTTGGAGTGGATTCCATTTACTATTACCCTCTGTGTCCTGTTGTCCAGCCAATGTTTTACCCAGGCTACAACCCTGGGACCCACTCCAAGGCTGGTGAACTTGTTTATTAATCTTTTGTGTGGGACTGTGTCTCTTTCTTATCATCCTCTTGCACCTCGGAGTTATTATTAAATGTAACTGAATGCTGCTTTGTCCCTACTCTGCCTGGTGCTCCTGGAAGACAGTAATGTGGCTCCACTACTCCTCATCCCAGTGCAAGCTGGAATCAGTTGTTTGCCACTAAAATATTTAGCACCCTTTTTTCTTGTTTGAGCTGATGGATATTTGTTTTTAGTTATAACTTTCTCAGCAATCTGCCAGTAAGGGAACGCAACAACTGGCACAGTGTGACACCAGAAAGTTTTCAGCCAACAAAATTTTCAGATATCACCTCCCCTAAGACAGTTTTCACTTGCTATCTGACCATTGCCTGTTTTGGGTTCTCTTGGTCTCAATGCAGTTTTTGTGGTGGGGGTTATGACTGGGTACCAGCACTGTTTTTCCCCCTATGGCTTCTGTTGCTTGAATGTTATTATTCAGGACCCTAGGTTTTGATTGTGAGTCAGGAGATGTTCTTCAGAAAGGAGCTGATTTCCCAAAGCCAGTGGCAGAACTGCTGGGACAGAGAGGCAGACACTTCTGACACTGTTTTTCTGCTAAAGAATACATTGTATTTCAGCCTGTCTTACTCTGTTTAATCATGGTGCTTTAGGAAGGCACCCACTTCAAGCCAGTGGAATTTCAAATAGGAGTAACTTAACTAGACTTGTAATTTTTAACCACAGTACATGTATAAAGTATTCTGACAAACACAGATACAAGAGGAGTCTCATTAAACTACTAGAACTAACAACCATGCGGTATAGATGTGTACATTTGCACACAGCCTAGGCACTTATGATTCTGAGTCCAGACAAAAAGGACCTCATACTCCATCTAGTCTGTCCTCTGCTACCACTGACTTTGCAAGATATTGCAACCACATAATTGTCAGGTTTAAGAGTCCATGACATGCTTGGAATGATGGCTGTAGTTTTACAAATAACACTTCTGAGATTAAACACAAAAACAACCAAGAACTTAGTTTAGTTCAGTTAGTGTTTGTTGACAGAGAACTCACAAAGGGGCTCTTTCCCCTCAGCGTTGATCCATAGACAGAGGTGCCCTGCGGACAGAGGATCCATCCTACCTCCACTTCTTGCTGATTTGCTGCACCAGCCAGCACAGCCTGTCAGTTCATTGGCTCCGCAATGCCAAAATGCTATTGACCAGGTGCTCACTGCTCTCTAATGGCCCACACATACTGTGCCTACTCTGCTCCTACTGGCTGCTCTGCTGTGCTCATGTTTTGCTCTACTGCATGTGTGTTTGTGCTGGCAGGAATTGGTATGTATTTATTTATTTATATATTTTTTATTTGCCAGGTAAGGTGCTCTAGACAAACATTGGCCTATTTTCAGTATGACCTGAAGAATTACTACCAAGAACTAGGTGAACTGATGACAATGACAAGCAAATTCAATACATGACATAAGCAAGAGTACAAAACCAAACACACGGCAAGAAAAATGCACAACTTTGGGGAAATAGTATACATTCTGCATAACCAGTTCCTGGGGCAATTCAAGCAAACAGTGAAATTACTTCACAACTTTCAAGATAAGAAGTTGTAGGAGTACATTTGAAAAATAGTCTTGGTATCTGTATACTTTTTCAAGTTTTTTCCAATTTCTGCCCCCATTTCTGCAAGTTTTATCACTTTATTTTACAAGTATGAAATAAATATTTTAGGAAAAGTGGTGACTGATTCTACTTTGTGTTGGAGGCCATTGATAGTAAATGTGTTTCAAAAAAGCAACAGTATTGTTACCTGACTGTACAGTTCTTATATTTTTCAACATTGCTCCATGCTCTGCCCTCTGGTTTCTCTGATTTCTACTCCTTGGGTTTTGCCTTTGTATTGCTGATTCTTACAGTGTGAGATATTTTGTCATGATTGATCACTGAATTAACTTAATAAGTTCTTGTCCATTTTATCACCCTTTTTCTCTTCAAAGCCTACTGTACATGTGTTGCACCATCTCTATTTTCCTGTGAAGCCACTTGTTTTCACATTGGTGTTCTGTGTGTCTCTGCTGGTGTGTTTTAATTTTTTTTTTATTTTTGTTTTTATTATTATTTTAATCACACTCCTCCACTGCAGCCACTGAGCCTCCTGTTTTCCTGCTCCTGCCTGTGGTGTTTGGGCTGCTAGTCTCTTTCACTTTTGATTGCTATTATAGCCCACTAATATATTACAAGTACAAAATTCTTTATTGTTTGACCTGAAATTAAAATATTAAAAATAATAAAAGAAGTAAAAATAAGCAAAATACATACTATAATTGTTTAGTATCCAAATGTAATCATTTCACCACATTAATTACTGGCAAGACATTTTGAAACATGATTAGCTATTTCAGACAATTCTTGGTTTAAATAACAGTTGCATACAATAGATTTAATATTCAGCTTCAAATAGCTTTCTCTATGGTCTATATTAAGGAAGTTTCGGGCATAATGAATAGGTATTTCATAGCCAAATATCAAAAGCCTATCCCGTTCCTTTTAGAAAGAGAATATAATTAATCTACTGATTAATCATATTTACAGAAATATTAAAACCGAATTCCGGTATTTGTCCCTATTACTTAAAGGAAGAAGAATATAATAAACGTTTCAGCTAATTTCGGTGATCCAAAATTTATTCAGGATGCCAAGGATTCCAGTCTGGTTACCGACACACCCAGAAGTGTATAGTCTCTAATCCACTGGAAAAGCAGTCCTGAAAGACTCTAAAACACGTTTGACTATATTCACTTTCCTTACAGTGGTTAACTTACTATTCAGTCCTGATTTCATTTGTTCCTCAAAAGGCAATTGTACAGGGTTAGCCATGGAGATATGACACCATTAAGAATGATGAAAATAGCTTATTTCAAGAAGGAAAATTGGGATGGCCAATTAATACAATGTACAATGCAATTCAATAATCTAACTAAGAGGGGCATAACATATTCATTGTTCAAGTGTTATGATACATTTGGTGTCCCTGAATTGAAAGTCCATGCAAATTATAATAAGTCATACTAAGAAATACACTACTCTGGTTATATACCTGGCAAAGACTGATCAACAGAAAAACTGTGGCTAAAAATCTTGAAAGTTTGTGAAGCATGACATTATCGGATGAGGAGAAAAGAGTGATTATTATTTCATCAGAGGGGAGACCAAGAATACCCAGGAGTTCCCCCAACCACTGACTTCTTCCTTTTGAATATAAGGGGCATAATAGCAATATGTTTCAGGTAATCCTCAATAGTGAGGCCGCATTTACAGTAAGGCATCAATGCACCCACAGCCACAGAGTTTCCTGTTTTCCTACTCCTGCCTGTGGTGTTTGGGTTGCTAGACTCCCTCACTCCTGTTTGCTATCATAGCTCATTAATATATTACTATTTATTAATTATATTATTGTGGTTTTAAGAACCTTATGAGCCCCACTCTGTGTGTCTGTGTATGTGCTTGCCACTGATAATTCATCTTCATGTTTTATTATGCTGCTGGCCTGTGGTCAGAGGTTGCTCAGTGTGCTGCTTTTGCTGCACCTCAGTTAGCCCTAGGTGGTGGCCCTGGGGTACTAGTTGCCTAGTTGGCACTGTATGCTGCTCTTGTGGTAGTCACAGGTCATATGGAACTAGTTGCTTCCCTGAGCACAATATTTGGTCACTTGTTGCTGCCCTAAAGGACCATGGCCATTGCCCTGGGGCAGAGCCTGCTCAGATGTGTCTAGCTGCAGCTGTAGTGGTAAAGCTCAGCCAGTTGACAATGTGCTGTGTCCTTGGGACAGTCCTCGGCTTAGCGGCACATGGTGCTGCCCCAGGTCAATTCATTTTAATATTACACTTGGTTCAAATGCCCTGCTTAGCTGGCTATCAGGCAGTGACCCTGGGGGAAGAGCATGTTCTGTTGATAGTAGTTGCTCCCCTTGGGTAGAGCTTGGCAGCTGGCTCTGTGCACTGACTTTTGCCACATGGTGCTATCTGCTGTTGTGAGTGTATTAGCTGGTAATGTGTCACTTTGTACCACCCTGTATCAAGCACTTATCAGGTAGCAGTGGTACTGTCCCATTTGCACTATTTGGCCATTTGGTACTATGTGCTGCCTGGGAGGTGTTAATATCCAGTGATCAGCAGGTGCAGGCCTGGAGGAAGTGCTATGTCAGTTGGCAGTAGGTGCTGCCCTATGGATGTTAATATAATATCAGTGGGTTGTGTCGTCTGTTAAAGATATGCTGCCCTGTGGGCAGTGCTTGTCTAAGTGAGCCTAGGTCCTGCCCTGGGGTCATTACTTGTTTAGTTAGCACTTCGTGTTTTCCTGGGGGAAGTGCTTTGCCAATTGACAGTATGAGCTGTCCTGGGTGTACAGCATATCCATTTGGCAGAAGTGCATTGCCCTTGGGGTAGTGATTTTCCCATTAACATTAGGTGCTGCCGCACAGTCATTTCTTGGAGCAAACTGTTTGTGATGCAATGTCCTTATTAAATATCATGTGCCATGCTACATGTGTGCATGAATTTTTCTTTTTAATTTTTTGTTGTGCACCTGATCAACTGAAATTGCTTTCTAGAGGTGGTCAAGACAAGAACAGGGTAAGAAACTTCCAATGCTGTTGCTTCTAAAAAACAAAGAACAGCTGAAATTGTTCCTGAGGTTTGTCATTGCTGATTTTTTGTATTTATTGTATTACTACCTATGCTGGTTAATGTGCAATTCCATTGTTGTCCAGTGGCATCCCATTCCTTGTTGTCATGGTGTCCACTGTCACCTTGAGCACCCCATCGTCATTACCCTGCTCCCCGAATGCGGCCACCACAAACCCATCACTCATCTCTGTGGCCGGTCTCTGTCTAACTTTCTCAACTGCAGTATATACAGTAGAACAAAATGTATAATCAGATCATTTAAAAAAATGACAATACCTAATCTCCTTCACCAACCCCTCAGCCACATCCCAGTCCCCAGTCTGGACATCACAACTGAATGTATGTAATAAAATCTACAGTACTTGCTTATATAGTTACTTCACATGTGTTCCATAGGTTACTTCTTCAGCCACTGAACCAAGTAACCAAAATGTGGCAAACAATTCAGTGGAACTGACTCCAGCTACAGGATCCTAGACAACTCCAGCTACAAGATCACAAACAGAAGCTACTGTAATGAAGTGCTGCTGTGATGCTGGTAATGCAAATGTGTCATCCATGGCTATTGTGACCAACAATGTTGTGTATTGATATGTTTAATTTTTTGTGGATACGGTTCTCTTGGCTAAAACTTGATCCGGCATGTAATTATGTGTCAGTAATTACATGCCTGTGCGCTGCTCTTAGCCAACCAGAACAAGTTAATTTTTTAATACTCGTTATAAGCTAAAGTAAAGTTCCCCCAACCCTGCAATTTAAGTTCCCCCCATACCCTACCAAAACAAGATTTAAACCACAACCTCCCAACCCCATAACAAGGTCCTGCTGAATAGGACATTGAGAAGCATAGTGAGGCAGTTGGTGTTGCTGCCTCTGTATAGGTCACAGTTTCATTCACACCACTACATGACATTTATTATTAACCCTTAGACTGCTGACAGAATTAGAACGTATAGGAATTCTGGACTGATATTTCAGTCTGTGGCATAGCAAGGGTTAAATGTGTTAAGGATAAGGACATACAGTGTATTGCAGTGAATTATTATACATTGGTAGCAGAAGCACTACGGTTAACTGGGCAAAGATGGTGGTTGTGTTATGTTTCAGACATAACAGCTAGTACTTTGTTATTGAGACTTTGGTGGAATGTCTGAAATAGGCTGCTGTAGTAATAAGTTGTGCATTTATCACCATGCTTGTTTAATTACAGATGTATTTATTTTTCTCTACTGATACCGTTTTTCATCCTCCAGGAGTTGTAGAACCTCCCGTGCTAGCTGATGATCATCATGGTAGGTCACAAGTTCATATTGTTGCCTTTGTTTGGGGTTTTGTGAATTTCATGACAATTAAAGATTGCACATTTCTTTTCTTTTTAGTTTCTCAGTTTAGAAATGTTTCTTTTTAAATGACTAATTGCCTTCAATCAGTCACTTCAAAGCCAAGTAAGCAGTTGCACACTCATGTCTGCTTACCTAGCTCTCACAACTTGATGTAGTCATGCTGTCTTTGCAGATTTCCATCATGTTGTGATCGCTGAACAGCACAGCCACTCCTTTCTATTGAGGACTTCCAATGGCACAGTACATTCCACAGGGCTCCATTTTGTCACCCATGTTGTTTACAGTGTATGTGCTGCCTTTGGAAGACATTGTTAGGTGGTATGCTTTGAGTTTACACTGCTATGCAGATGATACTCAGCTGTTCCTGTCCTTTGTACCTGGGCAGGAGAATGCAATCTCGGTCTTTAATAACTGTCTCTCCAAGATTCAGGACTGGATGAATGCCAGCTGGCTGATGCTGAATCCAGATGAGACTGAGGAGTTGGTGGTGGACGCAGATCGTCGGATGGCAGGTATGTTGGCTGGACAATCATCTGAGCTTTGGCTCGGGGATGCTCAGCTGACTACCTCACATCAGCTGCGTAACCTGGGCATTATTTTTGACAATGAGCTGACCCTGACATCTCAGGTGTCGGCTGTTATCAAGACCTCATTTTTCCGTCTGAGGAATATTGCCCGGGTGAAGCATCTGGTTTATCCCAATGATCTTTCTACCTTGGTCCATGCCTTCATGACCACCCACCTTGACTACTGCAACGCCCTGTACCTAGGGCTACCGGGGGTTGATATCCACTGCTTGCAGCTGGTGCAGAATGTGGCAGCCAGGCTTGTGACTGGTACCTCTACGACTAGTCACATTACACCTGTGCTCCGCGGACTGCACTGGCTGCCTGTTCAGTGGCAGATCACCTTCAAGGTTAGTTTGCTGACCTGCAAAGCCCTACATGAACAAAGACCCTGCTACCTGAAAGATCTCCTCAGCCCTACTGCCCCTCCGACTGCTTCGATCCACCGATGAGGGATTGCTAGAGATTCCCAGGGTGCGTTTGAAGACATTCGGGGTCGTTCATTTGCTTACACAGCCCCTACTCTGTGGAATTCTCTACCTTGTTGGGTGAGGGAGTGTCTACCCATCCAAAGTTTTAAGTCAGCCCTCAAGACTTAAGTATTTAGTTTAGTTTTCCCTGACAGTGCCAGCTGATAGAATTTAGCAATTGATGCTATACCGCTGTTGAAAATTACATTAATTGGAATTTTGGATTTTATTCTTGTTATTATGAAGTGTTTGAAAAGGTGTTATTTCTTTGTATGTTTTTTAGATTTTATGTTCAGCACCTTGATCTCTTGGAAAGGCGCTTTATAAATAAAGTTTATTATTATTATTATTTACTAGTGTTGCATAGTCTGGTTGTTGTTGTTGTGTCATTCTCTCAGGGAGCTGGGTGTCTACTCATGCCTATGCCATGTTTCAAGGCATCCTGCTAGTGATTACCCATGGCACTATGGTGCTGATGGTGGGGGGGGGGTTCCTGAGTAATACACAATACTCATTCACCAATCTACTGTTGTTTTTCCAACATCTCTTACTGCAGATCCAGTCACAGTACCTCTGTGTCTAATATCTGTGTCCATTTCATTGAGGTGTCAGTGCTCCTATATTGCTGTCTGGTATGCACCCAGCTGGAATACTCTGACAAGGTCTGGAGACCACACATCAGAAGGACATAACCAGTTTTTGTCTGTCAAGGGGAGCATAACCAAAATGGTGATGAAATATTTCCTCCCTGAAAGTGTGGTAGTTGCATTGCACCAACTGCCAGCAGAAGTAATGGCAGCTACGTTGGTGTAAGGTTGCAGTCATGCATGTGATAGACACAGGAGCATATTAGAATGCAGACAAGTAGGGTCTATTCTTATTGTCTCCCACTCCCATTTGATTTTTGCAGCTGTAGAATAGGCATGGAGCATAGTTTCAGACTGGGTGTGCCAAACATTCCTTTTGGCTGACAAGTTATATGTTTAAGTCTTATGGTTGTAGGACCTGTCTCACTCACATTCTTAAGGTATCAGATGCACTTCCCTTTGGTTCACCTTTTTGATACACTAGGAGTGGTGGGGTCTGACTTGGGGTTGTCAACCGTAATGCCCACCCCTGCCCTGGATCAGATGAAGTCAAATGTTATGTCTTCATGCAGGGCCTGCAGAGCCCTGCATGAAGAAAGCGCTGACAGATTACATTGGCCGTTCTGTATCACTATGAGACACTAGGTTAGATTAGCAGCTTGTGCTTTGGACAGGAGGCTACGGGCTGGGGGTGGGCATTAGGGTTGACAGCCCCAAGTAAGACCCCACAACTGATTCATCAAATACTCCAGAGACCCAAATCCCTAATGTTTATTCATTTCCCATCTTTGTGCACTTTGCGTTTTATAACCCTAATCTCTGCATTAATACAGATTTTTGCAACTAATTTCCGTTCTTTTGTGATACTAAAACTGTATCCTCATTTGTGCATGTCCCAAAGGAACCTGCGCAATATGAGATAAATACACTATTGGAGACGGTCCTGGAATTGTATCCTCATTTGTTGCACAAAATAGGGGAAAAGGGAAACTGTTTAATGAGGTAAGGCACACTAAGCCGGAGCTTGTTTCGAGGTGTTACTTGGGAGCACAAGGAAGTTAAGTAACTTGCTCAGAGTCACAAAGTATGCAAGTGGGGGTTGATGGGATTCAAACACAAGTCTCCAGGTTTACAGCTCAGTGCCCTTAAGCACTACACTATACTGCCTCCTAAATGAGCGAAATACAATACTGGAGACAGTCTTGATGCAGTGCATGGGCCCAGAAGATGCCAACACACATGTCGATACCTTGTGGGTGAGTTTCCCTGACCCGCCACAGGGTGTGGTGTCTGCACCAAAACACTGCTCCATCCCTACCCAGGCCGGGGCTGGTTCTGCATGCTGCAGCACCTTCCCCCATCAGCTTTGTCCCAGTAAACTGGCTCACTGAGGTCACACTTGAACTCAGCTGTTTGGCACGTTAAGGCAGCGTGTTCCCAAGATGTACAACTGACATCCCTGCAAGCAATCTATCTTACTTAACAAATTCTTTTTTTTTTAACTATTTTGACCTCAAACTTTCAACATAGTCTTATGACCCCAGCTCATAAACCCATAGGTGAAAATGTTAAATTCTGTGCTGAAACACCATTATGAGCCACAGGTGTGAGAACACATTTTGGACAGGATGTGAAAAAAGACAGATATACTATTTGTGCAGTGGTGTGAAAAAAGGGGTATGTTAAAAATCTGGAGTCAAAATATTGTAAATTACGAAAGTTACGTGCCTGTATAGAAAAGTTTAAACGCAAGCTTGTAACTCTGCCATTTTTAGGAATTTTCTTCACAAAATTTTCAGCACAAACTTTTTGGGACCCACCTTATGAACACTGGCACTGTCTTTTTGTTAATCAGGCCCAAAAGGTGATTCCATGCGGCGACTGTACCATTCAGTACCACAGATGTGAAAACACATTTTGGGCATGATGTGATAAATGACAGCTGTAATATTCAGGAGGTGGTGAGAAAAATTAGGGATGTTGAAAATCTGGATCAAAATATTGTAAATTACCAAAGTTACGCACCTGCTTAGAATATTTTCAATGCATGCTCATAATTCGGCCATATTTAGGACTTTTTTCACCAAATTTTCAGCATGGCCTATTTGTGACCTCACCTCATGAATACTGGCACTGTCATATTGTTAATAAGTCCCAAAAGATGATTCTGCACAGATCACCTTCCAGGCCCCTTTTTATTTTTTATTTATTTATTTAAAATCGATGACCTGGAAAGGCACACTGAGCTGAGGCTCATTTCCAGGTGTGACCCAGGTAGGGAGTGTACACAGAAGTGAAAAGATTTTCAAAAAGTGTAGATTACAAACAGTATGTACACACATTTTTCTATGCAGTACAATATATACAAAATACAAGGTAAATGTACAGGAATGAAGGCAAGATTTCTATTGGTAGGCTAGAGTTTATAAATTGGGACCGTATGAGTCCTCTGATGCTAGGGTAAGGCACGAGTAGGGGTGGGTTTGAGGCTGGCAGTAAGGCAACTCTAGTCAGCATGACACGAGAGACACTGATTAGGGGCTAGTGAAGATAGGTTTAAGTGGAGAAACACAGAGCGATGACTGGGAAGAGGGGATTGAGTGGGGCTAAAGGGGCAGAGGGAGGAGCGTACTGGGTTCAAAGGAGCATTTGGGGCAGTGAGGGGGTGGGGAGGAGTCTGAGGGGTTGTCTAATGGATGAAAGAGAGGAGGTCAGGCACAGGTCAGAGGCAAGGTTATTCCGGATAAGAGGGAGATGGTATGAAAAAGCTGCTTGGCCAGTAACAGTGTGAGGGCAGGGATGTGGAAAGTGCGTGAGTCCCTGTGGTGAAGAGGGTAATTTAGGAAACTGGCTGGGGTAAGGCAGGAAGTGAGATGGGGGGGACCAAACCAGTATTTTGCCATGAGGGAGGCACTGTGGATGGTTCTCCTATGGGAGAGCGGAGCCAGGGAGAGTGGTGCGTAGAGGAGGCAGTGATGAGTGAGCGGGGGAGGCAGTGGCAAACCAGCAGAAAAAGTTGAGAAGGATGTCTCATTTGGAGAGAGAAGAGGTTGGGGCCATTCCACTGACAATGTTGGCATAGTCCATCACTGGCAAGATTGTTTACGTACAAGCTCGCAACGAGTGAGGAGAGGTAGACTGACTTTATTACGATAGATGATGGCAAGTTTTGGCTGGAGTTTGGTGCAGATAGCATCAACATAAGTGGAGAAGTTGAGGTGGCTGTTCAGCCAGACTACCAAGTACTTGAAGGCTGGGACCAGCTCAAGGGGTGAGCCGTCCAGGGTGGTGATCGCTGGGGGGGCAGGCAGGGAGGCAAGCTTCTGTCGGTATCCAAAAACCATGGTGACAGTATTTTTGGCATTGGGTTTTAGCTGGTTTTCCAGGAACCAGGATTGGACTTGGTTGAAGTCATTTTGGAGATTGGGGAGGACACAGTCGTGGGAGGGGCCAGAGGCATAGATGATAGTATCATCTGCATAAAGATGCACATTGGAGGAGAGACAGGTGGAGGGAAGGTCATTTATGAAAAGATAGAAGAGGAAGGGGCCAAATATAGAGCTTTGGGGGACACTTGATAAGATAGGGCGAGGAGAGGAGATTGTGTCACCTATTTGAACTGACTGCTGTCTATTTTGGAGATATGAGTGGAACCAGGTGACAGCAAGTTGGGAGATGCCTAAGGAGCTAAGTTTGTGGAGTAGTAGAAGATGAGAGATGGAGTCGAAGGCTTTTTCCAAGTCAATGAAGATGGCGGCAGTGATTTGGCAATTCTCCATGGCAGTTACGATGGAGTCAGTAACGCGCAGGAGGGTGGTGATGGTGGAGTGGTGTTTTCTAAATCCTGACTGTACGGGTGAGAGGGAGCTGTTGGAGGAGAGAAAGTCTGACAGTTTGGACAGCATGAGGGATTCCTGGACTTTGGCAAGGGAGGAGAGGAGCAAGACGGGCCTGTAATTTCCCAGTAAGGAGGATCATCGCCTGTATGCAGAGGGAGGATCTTGACCAGTTTCCAGGCTTTGGGAACAGTGGCTGTGGCTAGAGAGAGAGAGAGAGTCAGTATGTGTGTCAAGGGGGCAACTATAGTGGTGGCAGATACAGAACAGTCTGGGGTGCATTCTGTCAGGGCTGGATTTGGACTGGTTAAGGGAAGTGAGTGAGTCATATACTTCCAGTGGTGTGAAGGGAGGAAAGGAAGCCGGAGGAAGGGGGGGATGGTTCAGTCGGGGAGTGTGGGGGCAGGGGCACAGGAGATGAAGAACTTATTGAAAAGCTCAGCTACTGAAGCAGGGTCTGAGACAGAACTGCCATCGATCTTAAGGATAGGACATGCTTGTATGGAAAGGTGGGGGTCAAGAAGGGAGTTGATCAACTTCCAGAAAGAAGCGGGGGAGTTTTGGTTCTGAGTAAGTTGTGCTTTAAAGTAAGAAGATTTAGATTGCCAGATGGCCTTGGTGCATTTATTTCTAAGATGTTTGTAAGATTGGAGATCATGTGTAGCATGGGAGGCTTTGTACAGCCTCCATGCCATGTCCCTGGAATGATACATGGCGATGAGGTCAGAGGTGATCCAGGGGTGGTGGTAGCATTTTACCCTAATTTTCCTAAGGGGTGCATGGAGGTCCCAGGTACACTGGAAGATGTCACAGAACTGGGATAGGTCAAGGTCTACATCTGACGTGGAAAGGACTGGTAGCCAGTCTGTATTAGTTAGGTCTTGCTGCAGGACAGATTCGTTGAGGAGCTGTAGGGAGTGAGACCAAATAAATTTGGGATGGGAGTGCGGGGAGTGGATTTTGTGGATCCATAAGTAACACAGTGGTCACTAAGGGCATCAGAGAAGATGCCTGAGGCAGAGATTTGGTGGGGTTGGGTGGATAGAATTCAGTCCAGAAGGGTGTGGTTTTGGGACTGGTGGTTTAGACGGGTTGGTTCCTGGATTAGCTGGGAGAGATTAAGGGCTTCTATCCTTAGGGTGGTGGGTTTGGCGGATGAGGAGAGCCAGTCGAGACTGAAATCACCTAATAGCATGAATTCATCATTAAATGTGCTGAAGGAGATTGAAGAGATGGCCTTGACTATAGAGTCGGGCGAGGTCTTTGGTGGGGCATGCTGCACCCCAATGTAGAGGGGGTGGAGGAGGGAAAGGATAGGTGAGCAACAATGGATTCTTGGGAAGAAGGGCATGATTCCTTGAAAATAACAGAGCATGAAATGGATTGCCTGAGGTACAGTGCTACCTCCCCACCTCACTTACTTCGTTTCTGACGGAATAAGTTGTAGTCAGGAATGGCAAGAGAGGAGTTAGGGATTTTGGCAGATAGCCAGGATTCCGTGATGCAGAGTATGTCAGGGAGGTACTGGGTGACCTATACAGTGAGGGCAGCCAGTTTGGGGAGGAGGCTCCTGGCATTGAGATGAAAGATACGGAGGCCCTTTGGGAGCGAGCCCGAGGTCTGGCAAGGGGGTAGTCCAGAAAAGGTGGGGGGTGAGAATGTGATTGGTCTGGGCACAAACGGGCCAGGGTTGGAATGTATGTTGCCAGCCAGAAGCAAGAGGAGGAGGGTGAGGAGTGGGGAGTGCTTGGATCTGCCAGAACAGTGCATGGAAGGTGGTGCGTGGAGGTTTAAGCACCGGAGTAGTGCCTCAAGGTTAAGGAGTTGGGAGGGGAGCAAAGAAGGGTGTATGGATGGGGAAGGTAAGATGGGATGGATAGGGGGGTGGGATACGGTGGAGGAGAGGAGAGAGGGGAGGTGGTAGCATAAGGGTAGGCCATACGGGGGTAGGAGGAGGTGACTTCTGGAGGAAGGGGAGAGTGATATCTAAGTGGATAAGAGGCAAGGGGTCAGCAGGGTGGGGACTAGAGAGAGGGGGATGATGGGGTGAGGAGAGTTGAGTTTGTAGGAGATGGCTGCATAGTATGGATGGCAGCATAGTGGCACAGTGATGTAAAGATAGAGTGGAATTTTGAGCAGTAGCGGCCACTAGAGGCAAGAGCTGATATTCTCTTAATGGGAAACACGGCTGATAGGTTATCGCCATCACATGTCAACTGCTATATGGATACTATATAGCTCTGAGTCACTCAAGGGTGGTGGTGGGATGGTGGGGCAGCCAACGCGGAGCATCAGCAGGGTACTCCTCTCCCATCCACGGTGAACTCCAGAGTCATACCTGTGTGCTGTGGCTGTGAGCTGTGGGGGAGGGCTCCGTCCTCCTGCCCTCTCGACCCTCACGGGAGCCATCTAATTCTGAGAAAACAGAGGAGAAAGAGGCAAATTAATACAGGTAGGGTTTGAGGAGGAGCTGAAGAACAATGGGGTGTGGGTCGTGGGACACAGTTTGCTGGCAATTTACTCCAAATTGGTCTGTGGTTGCAAAAAACCACGTGGAGACTTTTAATTTCTCAGATTTCACTCTGACTGTTTCTATTTAATTTTTTGAGCTGTGTGCTGTGGTTTTCTTTGCTCCATTTTCATTTTCACTACAATGGCGTTATGAGCCAAATCCTACAGAGAGCACGGCTTTAATATTTTAAACTGCTCGGGCGGGTCGGGGATCAGCACAGGCAAGCAGTGGGAATTAATTTAAAATTAGGCATTAGGAAACCGGAATTAATTTTAGGACCCTGGTAGTATCAGCTGCAGACATAAATAAGCTGGACTCAATTTGAATTAAAGTTCTTGGCTAGGGTGCAAAAAACGGGCTAAAACGCTGTGAGTTTTGTTGCAAGCTACAAATTCAAGCACTTGGTTAGCTGAAGAAGCAGGCTTATTTGATGAGGTTTCAGTTTACAGATTTAGAATTTTAAGTATACGGTTACACTTTAGAAAACAGGTATACTTGAGAGACGGTTCTGTTCACAATCAGTTTCAAGTTAAAGTACTCAGCTAAAACTGCTGAAAAACATGATTGTTTGCTGAAAGTTAGTTAAGTAAATTCTATCAGCACATGTATGGTGACACAAAATAGCTTAAGTTTTGTAGACACATAAGAGCAGGTTTGAATATTTAAAAATGATGCCAAAGTCCTCCTCTCCCATCCGCAGTGAACTCCAGAGACGTACCTGTGTGCTGTGACTGTGAGCTGTGGGGGAGGAGTCTGTCCTCCTGCCCTCTCGGCCCTTGGGGAAGCTGACTAATTCTGTTTGCTGTGGCTATGAGCTGTGGGGGAGGGCTCCATCCTCCTGCCCTCTTGATCCTCGGGGGAGCCGACTAATTCTGTGTACTGTGGCTGCAAGCTGTGGAGGAGGGCTCCATCTTCCTACCCTCTGGATCCTCGGGGGAGCCAACTAATTCTGTGTGCTATGGCTGTGAGCTGTGGGGGAGGGCTCCATCCTCCTGCCCTCTGGACCCTCGGGGAGCTGACTAATGAAACAACAGTGACAGTGTTCATGAGGTGTGGTCCCCAAAAGGCCATGTTGAGGGGGAGAGGTGCTGACTGTCACCAAAGAGGAAAGGGACCTAGGGTTTACAATATCTGATGAACTTAAGGTATCAAAGAAGTGCGCAAAGGCTGCAGGGAGGGCCAGTGGCACGCTGGGGTGCATAGGCAGAAGTATTACTAGCAGGAGATGGGAGGTGGTGATGCCATTGTATAAAACACTAGTAAGGCCTCACCTGGAGTACTGTGTGCAGTACTGGAGACCACACATGTGTAAAGACATAGACAAGGTGGAGGCTATCCAGAGAAGGGTGACTAAGATGGTGCATGGCTTGCATCACAAAACATATGAGGAGAGACTAAGAGACCTCAATATGTACTCACTGGAGGAGAGGAGAGAAAGGGGGGACATGATAGAAACTTTGAAGTACCTCAAGGGCATAAACAAGGTGCAGGTGGTGGATGCTTGAAATAGTATGCCACAATAGATGGTGGGGGAAAGCTCAGTGGAGGGGTTTAAACATGCTGGGACAGGCACAAGGGAACATTGGATGGGGAGGGAGTGAAGAAAAGCCATTGATCACTTAGGGTCAGTGACTGCTTACAAGTATGGGACTTACGGGCAGACTAGATGGGCCTAGTGGTCCTTATCTGCTGACAATTTCTATGTATCTATGAAAATTTGGTGACAAAATTCAAAAAAATTATAAAGTTATTAACATAAGTTCAAAACACCATAGGAAATGCTTTATACAGCCTTTACCTGTATTCCTCAGTTCGCAGTTGGACTTTGAAGAGTGCAGACATATCTTGGTCCACAGGAGATTGAATTGGCCGACCTCTGGAGGTAAGCACAGGATAAGGGGGTTAGGGTGGTGAGTGCACAGTGGGAGGGTAGAGTGGGGGCAGGGAGAAGACAGGGAAGATGAGAGACTTTTTTTTTTTTCAGGTTAAAACCAAAAAAGATGTCACGGGACATTTTTTTCTTTTCAAGGCGAAACAGAAAATAATAAGAGTATTTTGGAACACTGGGGGTGGGCTCCCCAGTGTCCACATTACTGGTGGGGGTGTAGATGCTGACATGGGGATTGGGACCCCTGATGTTGGCAGTGCTTATATGTCAATGGGCTGCAAAGGTGGGGATTGTTTAACCAGGAGAGGTACACTAACCCAGAGCTTGTTTCCAAGCGCAACCTGGGAGCACAACAAAGTTAAGTGACTTGCTCAGGGTCACAAGGTATGTAAGTGGGGGCTGTGGGATTTAAACCCAGGTCTCCAGATTTTCAGCTTAGTGCCTGTAACTACTATGCTATACTGTCTCCTAAAAGGGGTGGAGCATCCGACACCGGAGGTAGGAATCCCTGTGTTGGGTAAGAATACTAAATAATATAAATTAAGTAAATAAATACACTGCCACTGGGGACTGGAGCCCCCGGTGTGCAGATGACTGTTTAATTCAGCCACAGTCAGGCTGGTGGGTCTACAATGACAGTAGCCCCATCCCTGACATACTGCACAAAACACAACAGCACCAGCCTGCAGTATGCAACATAGCTGTCTTCAATAAATGGCAGTTGTGTCATATAGTGCAAGTACTATACGACACCGCTATCATTTATTAAAGACAGCTATGTCGTATGTATCTTGGTTCACAGGAAATTACATCAACTTCAACAGGTAAGTTTAGGGTAAAGGCGTGGTGGTGGTGTGTGCTCAGTGGGAGGGGAGGGTTGGGTGTAGGCAGATGGAAGCCACTATGAGGGACCGTTTTCTTTTTTTCAGGTTAAGAAACAACAAAGGTGTTGAGGTGTGTGTTTTTTTTTCTTTTCAGGTAGATGATGAATTAAATAACACTATTTCAGGACACTGGGTGTGGGCTCCCCAGTGTCTCACACTGCTTGGGGGGATGTAAATGCTGACATGGAGACTGGGTCCCCCAATGTCAGCAGTGGAAAACAAGGGGCTACACAGGGAGAGGGGGAAGCATCTGTCACAGGGGGTGGGCATCCCAGTGAAGGTTAACAATAATAAATAAAAAAAAAATTGAATAAATACACACACTGCCACCAGGGACTGTGGCCCCCTGTGTGCAAATACTCTAACAGTTTAATTATTCCACAGTCAGGCTGGTGGGGATTCAATGACAGTAGCTCCGTCTCTGACCTATGAGTGGTGACAGCATCAGCCTACACTATATGACACAGCTGTCTGCAATAAATGACAGCTGTGTCATTTAGTGCAAGTACTATATGACACAGCTGTCATTTATTAAAGACAGCTGTGTCATATAGTGCAGGTTGCTGCTTTCATAAAAATTCAGTTATGAATAGAATGTTCATTTTTTTGAACTGCGCATGCTCAGAAATGGAACATTTTTATTAAATATTTTAAAAACTACTTAACTGAGGGACCTAAAAAAACCCAAAACACATACCCTGGATCGTGCGGGTCATAATGTCACATGCTTAATAGCGTCGGCGTTATGGCGAAACCGGGACCTGTCTGCGCTCCTGGAGTTGGCCCCGGAGTTGAGAATCTTTAGTGGGGGTCCGGTACCTGTATAATGGGGGTGTGGGGCGGAAACCCCCATAGAAATGAACATGATGCCTCATGGCATTAATCATCAACACATAGTGTCATGCAGCATTACGTCTTGCGACATAATGACCCTGTGCCCCCTGGACCAACCTCTATCAAATCTGAAAGTTTCAAGTTTCAAAGCCTCCTGTTTTTTTAGTTATCGTGTGGCAAAAAATGTCTTTAAAATATTCAAAAACAGAGACTTGGGGGTTTTTTGCACCTCTGTAACTTTCCTTCCCCTGAACCCATCTACATGAAATTTACAGGATCAAGAGTTCCTGGCCCAGAGGCTGTGTTTTTGACATTTCATGTAAATCGGTTGAAAGGGGGCAAAGTTATTAAGGTGCAACAATTTGAGTTTAACATAGAAGTGCTTACTCAACCCAAAAATACAGACACTATCATGCCTGTATGATATATATTTACACAGACTTTGATGCTGTCCATTTCCCTACCTTTCAGATAAGTTGCAGAACCTAGTTAACAAACAGCCTACTTCCTCCTACCCCACACTAGAATTGCTTTATGTCTGTCCCACGCATTCTTGAATTCCTCCATTGTTTTTGACCCCACTACATCCTCTGGAAGGCTGTTTCATGCTTCCACCACTCTCTCTGTGAAAAAAATACTTCCTCATGTTGCCCCTGAGCAGTTCCCCTCTATCTTCAAATTGTGCCCCCTTGTTCTTGCACATCTCTTTTTCTGAAAGATGCTACCCTCTTGGACTTTGTTGATCCCCTTGAGGTACTTGAATGTTTCTATCATGTCCCCCCTTGCCCTCCTTTCCTCTTGGATATACATATTAAGCTCCTTTAGTCTCTCTTCATATGGCTTCTGGTGCAGACCCTGCACCAATTCAGTTGCCCTCCTCTGGACTGCCTCCATCCTGTCTATGTCCTTGCAGAGATGGGGTCTCCAGAACTGCATGAAGTAATCCAGATGGGATCTCACAAACTGTCTGTATAGAGGGATAACAACTTCTTGTTTTCTACTGGTGATGCTTCTCCCTATGCATTCCAGTATCTTCCCAGCCCTCCTTACTGCCTTTTCACATCACTTGCCTATCTTTAAATCACCTGATATGACTATCCCCAGGTTCTGTTGCATTTTTGTTGTTGTTAGTACCTCCCCCCATTGTGGACTCTTCCCTTGGGTTTTGTTTCCCAGGTGCATCACTTTGCACTTCTTTGCATTGAATCTAAGCTGCCATACTTTTGACCATTCCTCCAACCTTGTCAAGTCCCTTCTCATCCTTTCCACCCCGACTTGTGTATCAACCCTGTTACAGATCTTTGTGTAGTCTGCAAAGAGGCATATTTTCTTTCCAGCCTCTCCACAATGTCACTTGTAAAGCCGTTAAAGAGGACCGGCCTCGGTACTAAATCCTGTGGTACCCTGCTAGTAACCCCCCTTTCCTTGGAGTGGACTCTGTTTACTAATACCCTCTGCGTCCTGTTGTCCAACCAGTTTTTTACCCAGGCTACCACCTTGGGGTCCACTCCCATGCTGGCTAACTTGTTTATTAATCTTTTGTGTGTGACTGTGTCAAATGCCTTGCTAAAGTCTAGGTAAGTAACATCCACAGCCTCTCTCTCTCTCTGGTCTACTACTCTGGTCACCCAAACAAAGAAATCTATTAGATTTGTTTGACATGACTTTCCTGCTGTGAATCCATGCTGCTTTGGGTCCTGTTCCCCGCTGACCTCTAGGTACTCAACAGTTCTTTCTTTCAGAAGTGATTCCATAATTTTCCCTATCACTAAGGTCAAACAAACAGGTCTGTAGTTTCCTGCCTCTGTCTTGCTCCCACTTTTGTGGAGGAGAATAACATTAACCTTCCTCCAGTCCTCAGGCACCATACCATCCGCCCATGATTTTTTAAATAGAGTAGCTTTTCCCATGTTCCTATGATTGCTGAGATATTGTGACATTTGCATCACAGGGGTTACTTGGAATGCCTCTAGGCCTGCAGTATCCTGTGCTGCCACATATGGGTACCCTTATGCAGTACTGGGCATTCAGGGTCCTCCATTATGAAGTACTGGGAGCTCAGGGCCCAGATGACCCTGCACTCCCACCGGGAGATGACCGTTCATGACAATGTCTAAACACTTATGGAAAGATGGGAGGGCCCTGCGCTACCACAAATGGATACCATCATGGAGTGATGGGATCATGAGATAAGGGTTGATTACAATGTGTATACGCTTATGGTTACATAGGAGCACACAGCCCTCCAGGCCCTGTGCTCCCACATGATGGAGGGCCCTTTATGACCACTACACACTATAGACTGATGGGAGAGCAGAGCCCAGAGGGCCCTGCACTCCCACAAACATAAAAGGGTACTATTACACTGTCTCAAAAAGTAAGGAAATTCACTGCAAAAAACTTCATTAATGTATCAGTGTTGAAGCAACAAAAGTATGGAAATGAGGCATTAGATTAGAGACCCTAACACCTCCTTCCAGCCAGCCCAACCACTCCACCACCACCCTCCACAGACCAACAGGCATCAGGGTGTGCCATGGAGTCATCAGCCATAACTCTTACCCCATTCCATGTGTAAAGAAGCTGAAATGATACAGTATAGGAGAATGGGGTGAGAAGCCTGATGACTCCAGAGCACACCCTGATGCCTGTTGGTCTGTGGAGGATGGTGGTAGGGTGATAGGGTTGGGTGAAGGGAAGTGTTAGGGTCTCAACCATAATGGATCATTTCCCTACTTTTGTTGCTTCAACCCTAACTGATGCATTAATGAAGTTTTTTTTGCAATGAATTTCCTTACTTTTTGAGAAAGTGTAATTGTACCCTTATATGTTTGTAAGAATATACAAACATATGAAATTTGCCAGAAGATAAAGGCCTAGTGGTCTGTCAAGTCTGCTTGAATGTGCAGCTAGCATCCCTTATTCTGCAGTTGCTACTCCTCCAACCCTCCCCCTCCTTTAATCCTCCCTCTTGCCCTATCCCAGACCCTTTTGAAGCAGCCCATTGTTCTACTGGATACCACTTCTGCCGGTAACGCATTCCACCTAGCTGCCACCCTCTCTGTAAAAAAGTGTCTCCTCATCCCTATTCTGAACCTTCCTCCCTCCAGTCTCATATCATGGCCCCGGGTGTCCCTCCCCTCACTTACTTTGAACAGCTCCTCCATATCTGTCTTGTTCATTCCTTTCATGTACTTGAAGGTTTCAATCATATCTCCCCATCCCTCCTCTTCTCCAGCGAGTACATGTTCAACTCCCTCAGCCTACTCTCATATGGCAAGTCCCCCAGCCCCTGGATCATCTTTGTCACCCTGTGTTGCACCCCCTCCAGTAACTTAATGTCCCTCTTCAGAAATGGGCACCAGTACTGCATGCAGTACTCCAGGTGCGGTCTAACCAGTGATCTATATAATGGCAAAATCACATTCCCCCCTCGAGGATGTCCCCCTTGCAATGTAACCCAACATTTTGTTGGCCTTTGCAGCTGCCTTCCTGTACTGTGCAGAGTTGTTCATTGATCCATTGATATTTATGGGGCCAAGCATTTGTTAGTTAAGCATATTCAGTAACAGATTTTATTGATTATTTGTATTGCTGTTTTACATCATTGTTTTTAGTTACTTTTTGTAAAGCACGTTGGTAAATTGAAAGACGCTAAATCAAATAAAGTTTTATTTATTATTCATTATTATCCCATAATGAGCATCCCCAGATCTTCCTCCTCCTCTGTCCCAGTTAGCTGCATTCCCCCAACTGGTAACTCCCCACCACTACCATCTTGGTGTTGTCCGTAAACAGGCTGATCTTGGTCTTGATGCCCAATGATATGTCTGCAATGAATATCCAAAACAACACAGGTCCCATCACTGAGCGCTGTGGAACACTGATCATTACTGCCCTTGGGGATGAGAGCTCCCCACCCACCACCACCCTCTGTTGCCTTCCCTGAAGCCAGTTCTTTACCCATCTCACCAGCTTTGCACCTGCCCCTGTGCCTTCTAACTTATTTCTCAGCTTCCCATGTGGCACTGAAGTCCAGGTGCAGGACATCCACTGCATGGCCCCCATCCAATTGCCTAGTTACCCAGTCATAGTACTCTACCAGGTTGATTTGGCAAGATCTGCCACTTACGAAGCCATGCTGTCTGCATTCCTGTAGCCCTTTAGCCTCCAGGAGGGACACCAGCATCTCATTCAGGATAGTCTCCATCAGCTTGCCCACATCCCTAACTCTTCTCTTGCCATTCTCCATCAGCTTGCCCATGGTGGATGTGAGGCTCATCAGTCTGTAGTTCCCCAGTTCATCCTTGGGGCTGCTCTTGTGGAGGGGAACCACGTGAGCCATCCTCCAATCCTGAGGTACACACCCTGAGTGTAGTGAGGCATTGAATAGGTCTGCCAAAGGTCCCACCAGGACCTCTGCCAGCTCCTTCAGTACCCCAGGGGTGGATGCCATCTGGCCCTGGCACCTTGTCCACCCTCAGTGCCCTCAAACCTTCCAGAACCCTGCCATCCATGATTACCATGTCTGTCACCCCTCCCCCTCCATTCCAGCCCTCACACTCCCACCCCCTTGGGTATCGCCCCCCCTTCTCCTTAGTAAACACCGAACAGAAATAGTCATTTAGCACTTCTGCCTTATCACCCTCTGCTTCCACCCACCCCCGCTCCTTCCTAATCCTTACTATATGGTCCTTACAGCTCCTTTTCTCCCTGTTGTACCTGAAGAAGTCCTTCTCCCCCTTCTTAATGCCCTACCCCATCCTGAGCTCCTTAGATGCCTTTGGATGCCCTTACTGCCCTTGTCATCTCCTTCAATTCCTTCAGGTACTCCTCCCTGTCTTCCTGCCGCCCTGTTTTTTTGTGTCTCCTAAAGGTGGCTTTTTTCTTCCTTACCTTTTCCATGACCCCCTTGCTCACCCAGCTGGGTTTCTTAGCCCTAGCCTTCTTGCTCTGGGCCTTCAGCTTTGGGCTCTTTGCTGTCATCAGTCTATAGTGTGTAGTGGTTGTAAAGGGCCCTCCATCATGTGGGAGCTCAGGGCCCGTCCCTGTGCGCCTATGTAACCATAAGTGTATACACATTGTAATCAGCTCTCATCTCACGCTTTCAACACTCCATAATGGTATCCATTTATGGTAGCTCAGGGCCCTTCTATCTTTCCATAAGTGTTTAGAGATTGTCATGAACTGTCATTTCCCCGTGGGAGTGCAGGGCTCCCATTACTTCATAATGGAGGGCCCTGCATGCTCAGTACTGCATAATGGTATTGATATGTGGCAGAGCAGGGCCTATAATTTTAGAGAGGCAGCGCAGGCCTAGAGACATTTCAAGTAACCCCTATGATGCAAATGGTGCACTATCTCAGTAACCACAGGAACATAAGGAAAAATTCCACCACAGTTGTAATCATGGCCTGGCACCCTACATGTATGATCTGTACACCTAGATGTATACTAAGCTGTGTTTAGCAAAATATCTGTATCTCAAACCGCTTTCGAGATATAGGCACTGAAAGGTACTGCATCTACCACAGTGTTATCCTATGGGAAATTTCCAAACTTTGAAATGTTTTAACTATGGTAGTAATGTAAATTTTATCACCAAACCAGCAAAGGTCACATCTGTGGGGCAAGCCCTTTCTACCCTGAAAATTTCTGCCCTTAATTCCAAATTGTTTCTTTGCAGTGAAGCGGAAAAGAAACAGTAAAGTTTAAAAATCCCTTTTCGTGAGCTGTCAAAATCCCTTTTCACAAGTTGAATCCTTTTTGCAAGTTGTCAGAATTCATAGTTTAATCCTTTTCGCGTAGGCCATCTGGCTGTCATGTCACGAAAAGGGATTTTGACAGTTTGTGAAAAAGGAATGGCTCGCAGAAATGGATTTTGACAACTCGTGAAAATACATTTTGACAGCTTATGAAAAAGGATTAGCTCATGAAAAGGGATTTTGACAGCTCGCAAAAAGGGATCAGAAGTGAGTCGTGAGAAGGGATTTTTTTAAATTTAAAAATGAATGTTGTTTGACTAAACTAAAGTAAAGCAAAGTCACAGAAGTGTGCAGGATGTCCCCATGAACAAAACCTATACTTTGATGTCTTCTGAAGACATCCCTGGGGCAAGTTATAATGTTTTGTTTGTGCTCAAAAATTGAAACAAAATGGCGGCTCACAAAATGGGATTTTTTTTCTCATGTAGAGGGATTTCATAAATGCCTCTTCACGAGCTGTCAAAATCCCTTTCCGTGAGCCAAAATCCCTTTTTGCAACTGTGCAGCTATCCAAAAGACTGACCTGAGCATGCTCAGAACCCAGATTTTCAAAACTGAATAACTTTGGAACGGATTAATATTTTTTCACCACACTAATGCTGGCTTGTTCTTTGGAGTAAGCTCTTTTTATCCTGAAAACATCATACCAACATTCCAAATGGTGTGGCCACAGTGTGATGAGCAAAGAACAGCAAAAAATGGCAAAAAAAGCGGCTTTTACACTTTTCACTATGCACCACGGAAACCACAAATCCAATCGGAACAAAACTTGGTACTTCAAGAGATCTACTCCATGGGATGGCACATACCACAGTTCTTGAAAATCCATTGAACGGTTGAAAGGTTATTAAAGTGCAATATTTGAAGTTTAACATTAAAATGCCTACTCAACCCTAACTATAGTGGCGCTACCGCACAACTATTATACATATAACCCCCTGTTGGGGGCTTATCTGAAATCCCCCAAAAGAAGTCTTGTTTCCCTGGGGGTTTTCTTCCACTCCCCCATCTTTTTTTGTCTGGAGTCCCATTTTTCTGGCTTGCCCCTGTTTTTTCTTGGTCTCCTTCTGGTTCTCATGATGGAATTAGACAGAGAGCAGGGCCAGAGGGGCATGTTTCATGGAACTTCCAGCTTTTGGAAAGGCACAGCAGTGCCAGTGAGCTCTGTGCATGTGCACATACACATTTTCATGTGGCCGTTTCGGCGGTCAGTTTTGGGTTGCATCTCAAGTGGTCTCAGTCCCAGGGTTAAGAAAGAGAGGGACTGGAGATCCTGGTTTACAGGGAGAGGCAACCGGGAGAAAGAAACAAGAGTTTTTGTTGAGCACCAATCATGCTGCAGAAATCAGGAGCTGCCTCATTAATATTCATGAGACTGCATCCCATTGAAGTATCAGGAGGTCCTGTCTAGCACTGGGGCACAGGATAGGTAGCGCTATGACAGGCTGGAAAAGGAAATAAATAAAGAAAGAAATGGGTGCAAGGAATAGGAAGGTTGCCAGGCTGTGGGGGAAAATGAATAAATACAGTGCCATGGACTGCAGGCAGGGCACAGAGACACTGCACTGGGCTATGTGTGTGCTGCCTAGGGGCTTAGGGTAATGGCAGCAGTGACTGGGGAATGGAAGAATAAATATGTTAATGAATACAGTTGCTATGCAGGGCACTGAGGTGGCTACAACTGTGTGGGGACAGATTGAAATAAAAGTTAACGGTTTGGCTACATGAATGTTTTAAACTTGGGGCACTGTGTAAATGTTGGGACACTGTTTACTTTAGCCACAATGTTGGAGCAGTCATGTGACACCAGCTAGTCAACCACCAAGCCAGGATTTTTGCCAGGGACTCTGGAACTGTGTGAAAGGACTTATAGGGAGAAATACCAGGGAAATCTAGGTGGCTTTTTCTGCACCAATGAGGTATCGAGGGAGCCTCATATATATTAATTTTTTGCCTAAGGACAGTGGCACCAACAAATGCAGAGTGAGGAAAAGGGCTCCCATAAAGCCAGACCTGTTTGAGTCTTGAGTCAGCTCAGGGAGAGCTCCTCCAGGAGGAGGGGAGCTCTTGCCCCTGAGGAGAGTGGGGCTTGGAAATGGGCCTGCCTGGGGGCTGCCAGCAATTTGTCCCCCAGGGTAGGGAGTATCTGCCTCAGCAGAGAAAAGAGAAGCTGGAGAGAAAAACAGAAAAGTTTGTTTAAGCAGCAGCTTGTGAGAGAAAGAGAAAAGCTACAGTAAATGGACTTTGTGTTGTTCTGAAGCTGCACCACATCAGTGATAAAAGTGCAGCTCGAATGGAAAGGAAATATACAGATTGCAAGGGAAGAGGTTGTGTCCTGATTCTGAGATAAAAGGACAAAGGTTGGGTCTGGCCTGGAAAAAGATCAAGGTTGTGTTCTGAGCCTGGAAAAGACTGAAGGTTGCGTCTAAACCTGGGGTACAGAGTATGAGGAACAAGGAGTATAATTGCGCTGAGAAGAGGAAAGAAAGAGTAAGCCTTTTCAAATCGGAGAATTTTGCTTAGTACCTGCATGGTGGGAAAAGGGATTGTGTGTGCAGGGGATGATGTGTGAGCCAGAGCTAAAAGATGGCTGTATTAAGTGTGAGAGACTGTGAAAGTAGAAGGATGGACTGGTGATTTTCAGAGATTAGAGTACCTGTTGTCAGCTCCTGAGATACAGCAAAAGAGAGAGATTGCTGTGGCTATACATCATAGCAGGAAAGAGACAGAAAGAGAAACAGCAGAAGAGAATGTGCTGGATGTTGCTGCTCGCATCCAGGGACAGGAGGGGAACTTGCTAACCCCTATCAAGTGGGCTCTGTTGCTGCAGGGGGCCACAGGTCTCATACCTGAGTGCTAGGGCGCTCTGATCAGGGAGCCGGGCTGAGCTCTGTGGTGGTAGGCCTTGTGCATGAATTCTGCAATGGGGCCTGTAATGGGCCGAAGCGGACAAGCTGAAAGACCTGCAAGCAAGATGGAAGAGAGGAAGCTGCAGCCTCTGCACCCCTGTTCAAGCTTTGTGCCCGGTTCTGCCTGTGTTGTCATCCATCCATCCCTAGGACTTCAGAGAACTGTGCCATCCAAGGATTGATTCTGCAGAACCTTGAGTAAATCGCAGGAATTGCCCTGCACCTGGGGACTGTAAACAGTTGATCAAGCACATTAGGGCTGGAGGAAGAGCTAAGGGAAAAGGCATGTATAAAGTTACTTAATTCAATTAAGTACATGAATGCCGGCTACCAGTTACACCTCATGCCACCAACTAGAATCTGGGTACCCAGGTACTGGACTTTGGGGAAATGGACTGGGACCTGCAGGTCTGGGTTTTGGACAACTGCAGCAGATAGCTAGACAGACAGAGATGATGGCTGCATTGATTTAAACTTGGGATTGGAATTGGAAAAGGGAAATGTGATTTGGGAATTGCAAATTGAAATGCTTACTTGAACTCTATTCCACTTACCCTCAACCTAAACCTAAACCCTCCCCCCTCCAAATAAACCTGGAGTTATTGTTTTACAGAAGAAAGTTGATCCAGAGCCTGGTTTTAGTGAGCCTGTGTATTGTTAAAATGGAAAGGTGAATGACGTAACTGAATGTGGGGAGGTTCAGATCTTGGTAAGTCCATGCCTGGGGTAACTGTTGGGGAGGTGTGTTGGTACAACATCTCAGGGAGTTGTACTGCAGGTAAGCATACCCACTAAAATGTACTCTGGGCAGAGGCACCACCATTTTTACTTTTAACTTTTGGGAGAGGACCCCTGTGAGTCAGCTATGGGAACCCAGGCCCCTAGCCCTTGGTCGGGCCCACAAGGCAGAGGCAGTGGCCCTCTCCCAGACGGCACCAGGGAGGGGGTTACACACACACACACACACACACATATATATATATTAATTATAGTGGCGCAGTAGCGCTACTATAGTTAGGGTTGAGTAAGCAGTTTAATGTTAAACCTCCAAATTTGCACTTTAATAACTTTGCTGCCATTCAACAGATTTTCAAGAAATTTGGTATGTGCCATTCCATGGGGTAGATCTCTTGATGTGCAAAGCTTTTTTAATCAGATGTGCAGTTGTCGTGCAGCGCATAGTGAAAAAAAGTGCATTTTTCGCTTTTACACCAGTTTTTGCTGATTTTTGCCCATCATGCTGCAGCCACACCATTTGGAATTTTGGTCTGCAATTTTCAGAGTAGAAAGAGGTTCTACCAAAGAACACGTCAGCACTGGTTTGGTAAAAAAATATGAATCCATTCCATAGTTATTAAATTTTGAAATTTTGGGTTCTGAGCATGCTCAATTCAGTCTTTTGGCTAGGCGTATAAATTGCAAACAAGGATTTGCCTCATGAACAGGGATTTTGACAGCTCACAAACAGGGGTTTATACAATCCCTGTTTGTGAGAAAAATTCCCTGTTCACGAGCTGCCATCTTGTTTTCACTTTTTCTCATCAAACAACGTTATAAGTTGACTCAGGGAAGTGTTGTGAAGTAAACCAAGCATGGGGTTTGTTCAGGGTGACATCCTCTACAAACCCACGCATTTGGTTTACTTTAGTTCAGCCCCAAAATGTGGTTTTGACATTTTAAAATTCCTTGTTCTCAACTAGCGTCTAATACTTGTTCATGAGGTGTCATAATCCTTGTTCGCGAGCCAATCCTTGTTCGTGAGCTATCAAAATCCCTGTTCATTAGATGATGACCAGATGGCCCAATCTCACTTACAGGATTTCTCACGAACAAGGATTCTGACATCTCATGAACAGGGATCTGGCTGATGAACAGGGATTTTGACAGCTCACAAACGGGATTCTAAAAGGAATCCATGTTCATGAGGTGTCAAAATCCCTATTCATGAGCTGCTAAAATCCTTGTTCATGAGAAATCCTTGTTCGTGAGCTATCAAAATCCATGTTCATGAGATGATGATGACCAGATGGCCCTAAAATCCCTGTTTATGAGCTGTAAAAATCCTTGTTCATGAAGTGTCAAAATCCCTGTTCGTAAGGTGATGACCATATGGTCCTATCTTGCGAACAGGTAATTTTGACAGCTCACAAACAGGGATTTTTAAAGGTTGCTGTTTCTTTGCCACTTTACTGCAATGAAATGGTTAGGACTTTTGGCTTGAAATTTGCAGAGTAGAAAAGGGGGGTCCCAGAGATATGACTTATGCTGGTTTGGTGTAAAAATATGCATCAGTTACATAGTTATGGCATTCTGAAGTTGAGAAAGTTCCCATAAGATAACACTGTGGCGAACGCAGCACCTTTCAGTGCCTATATCTCGAAAACAGTTCTCTTTCTCTTTCTCTCTTTCCCACAGTTGGGCCTATCTGTCTACTCTCGCTTGCTCTCCTATGGCAGGCCTGCTCAGTCTCTCTCTCTGTCTCTCTCTCTGTCTTTCTGTCTCTCAGAGCGAGCCTGCATGTCTGGTCTCTCTCTCTCTCTCTCTCTCTCTCTCTCCTGATGTGGGATGATCTGTCCTGTCTTTGGCCATCTCTGCCTGCCCCAGCCTGCCTGCTTCCCTGTTCAGTCTTGTAGCAAGCCTGAATGTATGATCTCTCTCTCTCTCTCTCTCTCTTACCTGTTGCATTTCAGTCTGTCTTGTCTCTGTCTCTTTCTACCCTCCTCCATAGTGGGGTTTGCTTGTTCAGTCTCAGTCTGTCCATCTCTCTTCTGTAGTTAGCCTACCTGCCCAGTCTCTTACTCCTTCATAAAGACATACAATTAGCAGTTTGCAATCTCATGTAAAGAATCTGTCAAAATGGTCTATTAGAATACCCTAAAGTCCAGGCAAGAATAATAGGGGTTGGCTAGAGCTGCAAAGTGGCAAATTGTTTTTGTCTTTTTACTATTTGAGTTATGCTGAAATGAGGGAATTCGCTTTTGTAAGTTCTCCAACAGACTTGCTTGCTAGCAAAATCTAGCTGAAATTATTTAATACTATCACAATGGCAAGCCTTTATAGAAATTCATGTATCTCATTGTAGCATACAGCAAAGTCAAAGACTTATCTCAGTGCAGCATCATTCAGATGTTTTTGCATCCAGGGATATACCCTGTGCCTTGATAAGTTTTTTTCAAGTTTGTCCATTAGTAAATGAAAAAAATAAATGTGTGGCCCCTTAGGGCATGTCTTGTCCAGAAGGATTGCCTTCTGAGTCTTTTAGTTGCAGGCTAGTTCTTTCTTTAGGTGCTATAGTTGCCGCTGCAATCTGATTACCTGCTACATTTTGGACGCAATGGGACACATCAGAGACCAGGAAAAGCAAAAAAATCCCTGATGCACTACTAACTACTCACATCAAGCAGAGCTCCTCATGCGCAGAATAGTCAGTTCAAATAAGAGTTGGAGTGCACATTATATAGTTGGCAAAATAAAAATAAGTTTTTTTTAGCAACTCGTAGTCAGCTCATAATCAGCTTGGATTCTACCAACAAACAAAACAAGTAAAGAGTCATAGCCAGGGCCACTGGAAAATTGCAGAAAAGGTTACCAAAAATTGCGGAGCATTTTGCAAAAATTGTGGGAATTTGTGGGGGTTCTACTATAGACCCGGAGTGCTTCACAATAAATATTTTAATGTTTTCTGCAGCATATGTTAATCAGTATAAATTGCTAAATGAATACACTGACACCTGATTATGTTTAAAACATAAAGAAAAGTTTATGTTTCTAAAAAGAATACTAAATTGATAAGCTATCGTAAGCATTGCCTATCTTCCAAAATTTAAAAACATCTGCCACATACGGTGCTAAATAGAATCTATAAAGTGAGCCACAGCAAATCAATATTAAATAAAGCCAGAATAAACAATGTTTCTGTTTCTGGATGTAGAATAATGAAGCCTGATCAACAGATATTTACAGTGCCCTGTCAGCTGTTTACAAGAAAAAATAAGCAGATAGACTGGTGAATAATTGAGGTTTAGTAAAATGTTGTTAAAGTGTTTAATGTTCATAAAATGTACTGTAGGTACTGTACACTATTTTTGAAATCACATATTTATTTTTTTTTCACTTTATCTTTTTATTGAAAATGTTCACAAAGGTAACACAAACAAATAATACAGAAACATAACATGTTATATATAAGGAGTAGATATGTCAGTTAATTAGCAACACAATAGAGAGAACACAATATGCATATATGAAAAAAAGGAGATTACTGTACTAAAATTAGGATTAGGTCATAATTGTGAGGAAATAAAACTGCAAGTGAATGATACTAGAATTGTAATGCAACAACAACAACAACAAAAAAAAATTAGTTTGTATTGTCCATAGAGTGTAAAAATGGAAGTCAGTAAATACCTGAGGATATATCTATTACTACTTGCATATTGCTAAACATAGAACAAGAAAAGGTGATTGCATATGACCTGTAAAAGACAGATAAAATGGAATAGACAAAGAAGAGTAATACAGATATAAAAGAGAAGCAAAGAAAGAAGAATAAAAGAGAAAAGAGTATCTGTGCAATAAGTTATGTCCCTAATCTAATGTATTAATGATGAGAAAAAAAAAAAAAAAGAAGGAAAGGGGGGGGTTGAATACATATAAATTAGGGCATAAAGGTATTAGTAGGGTACCTGGTTCATTCCACTGGGGTGTCAAACAGACGAGGCATACTGATGAGTCCTGGTAGGACGAAACACGTGTCTATGTCATCTGTTAGCACCCTTTGCAAACTGTGTGAGAGGCCTTTCGGCACCATGCAATTCTGCTTAAAGTTGACCCAGCAAAACATTCTGTGGTGATTTGCATATGCAGCCCATGATGCTTTGCATTATGTGGGCGTGTGTGATTTTGTATTTTCTTGAAACTTGGCTTCCCAGCCAAATGCTCTTTGAGGTAAACCCTACCTCAGTGTTTGCGCTCAGAGGTTCTTTGTCTTTTAAATAGTTTTTTTTATTTTAATGGGTTCACCACAACATAACCAAGATACACTGTCTTAGGGTACCTGGTTCATTCCACTGGGGTGTCAAACAGATGAGGCATACTGATGAGTCCTGGTAGGACGAAACACGTGTCTATGTCATCTGTTAGCACCCTTTGCAAACTGTGTTAGAGGCCTTTCGGCACCATGCAATTCTGCTTAAAGTTGACCCAGCAAAACATTCTGTGGTGATTTGCATATGCAGCCCATGATGCTTTGCATTGTGTGTGCATGTGTGATTTTGTATTTTCTTGAAACTTGGTTTCCCAGCCAAATGCCCTTTGGGGTAACCCCTACCTCAGTGTTTGCGCACAGAGGTTCTTTGTCTTTTAAAAGGTATTAGTAGTATCAATATACTTGAAATAGTCCTGCCAGCATCTATTATATGAATTGAGTCCACCAAGAGTACTACGAGATAACCGGTCTAGGGATGCATATTGAGATTTTTGAAGAACATCTGAGAGAGTTGGTATATGGGTTGATCTCCAGTTCATAAGAATCATACGTTTAACTAAAAGAAACAATATGTTTAGCCATCTAAAATGTGCATGTGAGAGGGTTAGATTGTTTGGAGTGAGTATACCTAGCCAAAAAGTTCCGGGTCTAAGGGAATTTTATGTCTGATAACTCTGGAGGCAAATGTGTGAACTTTATGCCAGAGTTTATTAATGAGAGTACAGGTCCATAGAATATGAAGAATATCACCATTGGGTAGGTTGCAATGCCAGCAGTTGTTATTATTTAAAAGACCCTTATGATGAAGTACGGAAGGGGTTCTATACCAAGAATATATTATAATTTGAATTTGAATTAAAAAGCTGCTGGCATCTTTGAATATATTATGGAATATACTCCAACAATTACTCCATTGTTTATTCATTATATTATAATTGAGTAGGGTACTCCATTTATTTTTAGCTGATAGAGTTTGACCAGGTAAGGCATCCATAATGTCTCTATAGATTGAGCTGTTGCATTTTGTAGTTAATTTTATCCAGCATGTAATGTAGTGATCTTGTAAATTATGATTATGAAGATAATATGAGAGAGAGAGAGAGAGAGAGAGAGAAGGCGTGAGCAGTTCGGATGTGTAAATATTTCCAGAAATCTTGTTTTGGAAGGTTCCAAATGTTCTGTAATTCTGAGAAGGATTAAGTGTGAGTGAATTCTGGTCCAGAATATCCCCTAAGAAGGAAATACCTTTGTTTTTCCAAGAATGGCAAAATATAGTTTGGTTCTCTAGAGCAAATAACAGGTTACCCCCCGAAATCACATATTTAAACATTAAATCTAGGGGGTTATTGGGTCTGGCAGTACAGCCTAGAGGTTAGAGTAACAAATTGTGAATGAACTGTGGACATCTAGTAGACCTGGGTTTGATTCCCACAACCTCCACTTGCATACTGTGTGATTCTAAGCAAGTTACTTAACCTCCTCAGTGCTCCTGGATTGTACATGAAAACAGCCAATTGTGCCTAGTGGGCCTTACGAGGGTACCAAAAAATGTAAAAAAATACCAATATATTTTTACTGCATCATACAGTAGTCAGGGTACCCTGTAATGTACCTTTGTTTTACTCTGGCTGCAATGATTTTGTTTAGTTAAAGATAAATGTTCAGCTACATTTTGCGTATTATAAGCTTGCTTTTAGACTTAGTCAGGTTTTTATTATAGTCTTTGCGTGTGAGCATCTAGGAGGTAGTTGCTAAGAGCGAGATCATTGTTAGCAACTAGCTTATTCAAGTTTAAAATTGGCAGGACCATCCAAAAATCCTCAGCTGTTTGAATCAAAACTAGGCTGAATGAAAGTACGCTCACAAGGAAAAACTTGCCTTGCCACTTACAAAAAGGCTTCATAGTTAGCACCCCATTAAAGTGAATGGGATAATTTGCACATTTTCTCCCAACTTTTGTTTCAGTCTGTGTGGCAAGAAAATGTTTTCTGATAGACTGCTTCAACACAAAACAAATGTTAAGTGTTTAAGTGTACTTATGCTTGGTCAGTGGATTTTGAAACCAAACAAGACAAGGATTCTAAAGAAATCAGTGTCACATAAAACCCTTGCCCTACCTTGCACTGCGTTGTTTTGGCCAAACCCAAGTCTGCATGAAAAATTGTCAATATATTTGAGAGTATTTTATTTAAAATGTTAATACATTTTACACAGTTCAATATAAAAACTCTAAAATTGCAAGAAATTGCGGAACATGTCAGTTTTTGTGGAGAATGGTAAAAATTGCAGATTCAGCAAAAAAACTGTGGGTGCAATTTTCCAGTGGCCCTGGTCATAGCCCCATTACAGTAGTCCATTAGTTCTCAAACTTTGACATAGCAAACCTCCCCCAAGCAAATTTGCACAATATACCAGGAATAAAGTGAAAGGCCATTGAGTTTATTATCATTTGTTTCAAATTATTGTTCCCCCATCCCCCCAGGGTCACACCTAGAACCAAGATTCAGATGTGTGCCTTTCCTAGTCACAAGTTTGTACATCAGTAAATAAATATAGAAAAAAAATTACTAGCCAGCCCGTCAGAACAGACACAGCATTGCCAGACAGGCTGTCAGAACAGCAGCAGCACTGCCATTTGTGATGCTGGCAACCTGGATTCAGAAATTAGCCTGGTCCTTCTGATGGCTGTTGGAGGGAAGTCCTAAGTGTTACAGAGGATTTCTCTACCTCTGGGGAGGGAGGATCGCTGCCTCCTCTGCAATGCTGCCACTTGGGTGGCCAAGAGTGGAAGTGCAGATGAGCCAAGGGAGTGGGGGGGCAGTGTTCCTCGGCTGAGCTTGGAGATGTCACACTGTTGTGTGTGTTTCTATCCCCTTGAGCTTGAAGCCTGCCAGTGTCTAAGGGTAGAGAGTAAATACTGAAAAACCACAGGAGCATGGCAGGATGATGCAGCTTCTTCTTCACAGCCTCACATCATCGACTGCAGTGCCCTTCTTTGAAATGTTCGTTAAGGATTACTCAAGGGGTCTAGCCTGCCAGCACTGATGAAAATGCCCTACTGAGGGGGAACACCACAGGGACACAAATAAGGATGGGGTAATTCCCAGAGAAGACAGATGTTGAGGCTGGAGGGGGGCAGGTGGGCAAGAAGGGGACATATAGAGTAAGTTGAAAACAAAGTCACTTGCTATTATCCACTGTGAGTTTATCTTTTTCATTCTCACAACATGTTTAAAACTGAAAATTTAAATGCAGTACATTTTCAGACTTGCTTGAGCCTCCCCTGGAACAGGCTGGGGCCTCGCCAGGGAGGTTGGCCTTACCATTTGAGAAACACTGGTGTTGTCAAACATTTGGCACTGCTGATAATTTATACTGCATAAAGGCAGAAAAAAAACAACGCCATGGCATTCCACGTAGAGCTTGGAGCACTGATCAAGAAATACAGCTGGAACAACTTTAGCTAAGCTGCCTACTTCTAGTGCATGCTTGATGCATCATCACGCCTCCCCAATTTCATTAGCCAGCCTAATTGGCAGTCAAGAGGTGTGTGTGTAAAGTGTGCTATGTGCAGAACCTTGTGGATGTCCAGTCCTTGTTTTGTTTCTCAGCAATTTTGTGTATGCTATAAAACAAGTGAGCAGTGATGCAGAAGTCTGACTGGGGGTATTGAACCCATGGTTTCCTCAGAGTGGATGTACTGACTTGCTGTTTGAGGCTGGCATTGGGGACTCTCCAGCAGGTGGAATGGGTGGGTGAGCAGCTGAGCCAGCAGGGGGAGCGGGATGCTCTCTGCTTGATAGGTAGTGATAGGAGTGTCTCTCTCTTTTGAACTATGAGAAGAGTCCATCCAGTAAGCAGACAGCAGTGTCACAGTTAGCCTGACTGAATATTGGTCTGTCACAGCCAAGCCCACTGTAGCTTTAGCTGCATTGGACCTGACAGTGACACACCTCTGAAAAGTGTTATTTTTTTTTTTGCAACAAAAGTTTGCTGTGCATGCATGCACATGCAAACATAAAAAAGGAACTGACTAATGAGTTGGTGACATATGATATTAGCCCATCACTAGCAACAATGTTCACCACACTGATATAGTCTGATGTAGAGATTTCTTAAGAGTTGATTTAAGTTTGAGAGAGGTTTTAAGGTAGTGTGATTTTGCTATCTGCCCTGAGCCCTGTGCTCCTTCTCTTAGAGCTATAAGTCTGTGGGCTGCACCCTTGACCTTGGTGTCCCATTGAGACTGCTGCAGTGCACCCCCCCCCCACCCAAACATCACTGCCTTTTTTTTTTACTTTTCCATTAGCGGATTATATCTTTTAGCCACTAGAGGACCCAGTTATAAGCACACTTACCCAATCCAACACAATACAGTTCCTGTCTCATTTCACTTATCGTGTGGTCAGTCTATCACTATTCATCAGTCTTTGCCCCCTCCCTCTTCTACTGATTGATACTGATTTTTCCCATTTGCAGCTTATACTATTTGCCCACTCTGCACACCTCCATAGCTTCCATCCAGTCCTGTAACGTGTTCCTGCTAGATAGGAATATAAATAATCTTTCTTTTTCTTCTATGGTTTGTCTATGACATCCATACACATCCTGCTCCTGTCGGAATTGTATATATATGTATATCATGTTCAGGTTGTGTTATGTATATCTTTCTTGTACATGTGCCTTGGAATGTAAATATTCTGCTCCTATCAGTATTGTAAACATTTTGTTCCGTTTGTATTATGTATATTTATATGTAACTGTACAATTGTCCCTGCCAACAGCAGGTCCACCTTGTAAATGAGCTTGCTCCATGGTGATCGCCTGGATAAATAAAGATTTGATTGATTGATTGATTGATTGATTGAGAGGGGTTTTCCACCAACCATGCCAAAGCTGCTCTACATCTCCTTACTCTCTACTACTTCCTGGACACTCTTCCTCTACTACTCAGCTGCTCTGTCCCCCTGCCTGGAAAACCTCACTGCACCCCCCCCACCCTACTCTGCTCAATACTTAACCTCCCTACCCAATCCCCAGACAAACATGTCCCCATACCTACCCCTAACCTGCTCCTTTGTGACCACTAGGAGTTGCTATTTCCACCCCTTTTTTCACCGCTAACCTAGCACTCCCTAGCCTTCTCGGCAACCCCAGACAACCTCCCCGCTAGGCTCCAAGACACCCCCTGGGGTATTCAAACCTGGTACCTTCTGCACCAAAGCTGGCAGCACTACCGTCACTCTGTAGTGGTAGTCACCCTCACTGAAGGTCAGTCTGCACCCTTATTGCCTACTATAGGAATAAAACTATGGGTACCTACACTCCATTACTAAGTCTGCTCTTCTTCACCCTCTTAGTACAGACCTCACACTTACCAGAGCACCTGTCCTCCACACTAGACACCTCATCCCCATACTACCCCACAGTGACTCAGCCCTACCCCACCCTCAGCACAACCGTGACCCCCCAATACACCCACCCTGCCAACACCCCCACTCCCTCCGCCCTCCAAGGCCCAACCTGGACACAGCTGTCCCCTGCCATTCCCACCCTTCTCACTTTATCTATCCCATGCTCCCTGATTGTAAAGTCCTCAGCTGGGTGTCGACCCAAGGGTCTCCATTGCCACCAGCCACTAACCAGAATAATCACACTGCTATTATTATTATCTGGTAATGTACACCCAAACCCAGGACCCATGGCTTCCAACCCTTCCAAACCCTGTACTGCAACTGGCCTCCACTTTGCATCCTTAAACATTTGCAGTTTCCTAAAGAAATCCACTGCCTTCCAGTGCTGGGTCATTCAACATCAGCCTGACATAATTGCACTGGTTGAGACTTGGCTCTCCAAATCCACCCCTGACTCCACTATCACCCTCTCTGGTTATACCATCTACAGGGAAGACTGAGTAAGCAAATGCGGTGGTGGTTGTGCATGATGGTTGTGCACTACTTGTATGGGACTCCCTTATAGGTCAGGCACTCCCAGCTCCCAAACTTGATTATGGAGCCCAAGCCCTCACCTTAAAAATCACACCTGATCCCGCCCAAGGCCTTCTCTTCCTCATGGTCTCCTACGCATCCCGGAGGAATCAAAACCAAGCGGTCCAGTCCCTCATTGACTACCTCACATCTCTCCCTCACAAAGTGGAGCAAGTCATCCTAGGTAATCTCAGTGTTAACTGGCTTGCCTCCACTGCCTCCCATATAAGGGACTCCTTTGTTGCCCTGGATATGTCCCAGTTAGTCACCCAGCCCACCAGATTCAACCACTCTACTGGCACCAGTACTCTCCTAGATGTTGTTATATCAAACCACCCTTAAAAAATCCGGGATGACACTGTCCTCCCCAACTCTCTTAGTGATCACTCCCCAGTCCTCTGTCTCTGGTCATTCTCCACTCTGAAGCCAGTGTCCCAGGCCACTCTATGCCACTGTTTATGACCCAGCGACCTCAGAAAATTAAAAAAATACCTAGCCCAGCTAGACTGGTCCCCTATCCAGCACGCCCCTCACATTGACTCAGCTCTTGACCACTTCACAAATGCATTCTGTAAGGCTTGTGACCTTTTCACTCCCCCTTACTAGGATCCGCTCCAAAGAATGCAATGCCCCATGGATCACCCCACCCCTCCTCCAGAGACTCAAAAACAGAGATAATCTCTGGCACGTTGCTGTAAAATCTGGAAAGGCATCTGATAGACAGGACTACAACACAGAATGCAATAAGTGCACTTGGGCCATTAAGCAGGCCAAGGCAGAGCACTACCAGACCACCCTCACTTCCACTTGGGGTTCAGCCCAGACCATCTGGGATAATATGAAAGAGCTAAATGGGAAGTCCCGCTCCCCCCACCATCTCAGCTCTCCATCAATGGCACCCCCACCACAGATCCACTCCTCATAGCCGATTGCCTTAACACTGCCTTCTCTGACCTAAGTTCGGTCCTCCCCAGCAGCTTCTTTGACCCAATCCCTGCCTCTCTCCCTCCGGTCCTACATCAACCACCATTCTACCTGTGCACCCTATCCCCCCAAGAAGTCAGGCCACACCTGCTAAAAGCCTTAGGCAGCAATAACCCTAGCAGTGACCCCCTCAACTCCAGGATCCTCCGTATGGTCTTGGACGAAGTCCTGTTCCCCCTGACTGACCTTCTAAACCGGTCTCTACACCTGGGTCAGTTCCCAAGTGCTTGGAAAACTGCTTAAATCACACCCATACATAAGAGTGGGGACCGGTCCACCCCCAATAATTACCGGCCTATATCCATCCTCCCCCACTCTAAAGCCATTGAAAAAGTGGTGTCGATCCAGCTCTCTAAATACCTAACCAAGTACAACATTATGTGTCCAGAGCAGCACGGTTTCTGCCCAGAACACAGTACAACCATGGCTATCCTGGAATTCTCCCATCACCTGCATGCTGCTTTTGACTCTGGCAGCCTTGCAGGAGCAGTGTTCATTGACCTCTCCAAGGCCTTTGACACTGTCTGTCATCCCCTTCAACTCGACTCTCTTCACCAACTTGGCTTCTCTGGTGGTCCCATTTCCTGGTTCTCTAGCTACCTCTCTTCTAGATCCCAGTGTGTCAAGATCAGAGGCTCCTTCTCCAGCACTCTTCCCATTCGCTATGGGGTCCCTCAGGGCTCCATCTTGGGTCCAGTACCTTTTAGTCTCTACCCTCCCCAGCTCATGTACTAGTAAAATGCTCCTCTACTTCGATGATGCAGTCCTTGTTGCCTCACATCCCAATCCCACCTCCTTCCAATTATCCCTCCAGCAAGCTTACAACCAAGCCGAAAGGTGGTTCGGCATTCGCAGACTGGTCATTAACCTAAAGAAAACCAAATCAATGCTGTTCTCCCACCACAAAAATAAAGCTAAAAATACACCCTCTTGATTATTCCCAGCACTCTGCACCCGCTAGAACACGTGACCACATACAAGTACTTAGGCATCACGTTCAATACTGCCCTCTCCTTCCACACCCACATTAATGCCCTGTCAGCCACCATAAATGCTTGGATTGGCCTGCTATACTGGCACAGGGATTGCCTGCCTCAGGTTACCCTCAGGCTGGCCATCACCTCCTCTGTCTTGTCCCTCATTGACTATGGCTTGCCCATCTATGCCACAGCTGACAACACTGCCCTCTCCAAAATCCAACTCTCCATCAATATGGCCTGTCCTGACCAGTGCCCCCAGCCACACTCACACCCGCCTTCTCTATACTACCACCAATCTGCTCAACTTTGAGGAGCGTCTGCTCTACCAGACCTGCCTTCTCACCAAGAAATCACTGCTAGGACTCTTCCCCCCCCGGGGGGTCTCCACCTCCTTACAGCAGTCATCATCATCTGTCACCACCCATAGCTCTGTTAAGGCCACCTTCCAGGTGCCCAGAACCAATACCACTCTTGCCCAGAGATCCTTCCTCTACCGAACCCCCACCTGGTTCAACTCCCTCCCTAGCTGCATCTCCAACTTGCCAAAAATTGGTTCCTTCAAAACAGCCCTTTGGAACCATATCTTTAATACCTGCTGTTGTAGGTGCAACTAACCCCCTGTTGTAACCTGTGGTACCTGCCTGCCTTATCCTCTGGCCTGACAATGTCCACTGGACAGCCTCTCCCTCTCCCAGACCCACTCCTTTCCTACTAGGTCCAAATAGGGATGTAACCCGCTGTCTTCTCTGAGGACCTACTATATCCATGGTTGTAACTCACAATTTTGTAACATTGTGTAACCTAAGTAACATACGAACTACTATATTACGTAACCTAAGTGTATCTATGTTAAATGTTCCTTTTACTGCACCTGTAATGTTATCCTCTGTTCACACTTAAAGAGGGACATTAAACTCCTGGAGAGGGTCCAGAGGAGGGCAACCAAAATGATTTGGGGCTTGGGGGACAGGACCTATGAGGAGAGGCTCGAAAAGCTAAATATGTACACATTGGAACACAGAAGGGACCGGGGGGACATGATAGAGGTCTTCAGGTACATGAAGGGGGTAAATAGGGGAGGAACAGTCAGGGGTGCTTGAAGGAAGAAGGAGGGGGCCACTAAGGCGGCATGGGTGGAAGCTGGAGGGAAGATTCAGGGAGAAGGAGGAGGTGCTACTTCACTGAGAGGGTGGTGGAGCCATGGAATGTGCTGCCTAGGGGGCTGGTGGAGGCAGAGACTGTGGAGGGTTCAAGAGGGTGGGACAGGTACAGGAAGGGTTCTGGAAGCAAAATGCAGTGCAGAGAGAATATCCGGAACTGGGAAGGGAGAAGCCAGAGAAGGTGAGGGGGGCAGCAAGGTCAGCTTCCAGGGTAGGGGCTGACCAAACGAGCAGATGCGAAAGACCATTAGGCCTATTCTGCTGACATTTTAGCATGTTAGTATGTTAGTAATCTGCACTGTAATAACTATCTTGATGTCTGCCCTCCCTGCGACGAGGTACCTTTGTAAATGAGTCTCTGACTCAAAGGTTGTAAAACCGATTTGTAATGAATAAATAAATGAATAAACACACTACTGTCCAAGATAACAAAAGGTACATTAATGTTGAAACACCCTGTCATATAGAGGATAATGTATGGGGAGTAGTTAACAACCACATAGTATTCTCATCGAAAGGTTTACGGTAATCATGGTAACCTCAAGATGGGAATTCAACACGGTTGTTAACTACTCCCCATACATTGTTTTTTATAGTGTATGGTGACCAGTTTAGGAGTGGAAGTATCATCACATTACGATTTAGGAAAAAAAATAACCTTACCTTATGAAGCAGATTTAATCACGATTCTGTTTGCGCTGTATAGAGGCACATTTTATTGTTTTCAAACTAGCTACAATTAAAAATTATGCTCAATAGAAAGCAAACAAAACAAGGAAACAGCAAACAATTTCTAGTCCTGCCACACTCAGATGTGGATTCACAGCACTGGAAGGTCAGATAGGCTAGGGTCAAGAACGTGTTCTGTACGCCTTGAGGAAGTGTCGTAGAGTCACTATTCACTCCCAGAGGGGCCATTTGGGGACACGTACTGGAATATTTATACAGGTACCTGGGGAGAGGGGAAGAAGAAACAAAACGAGTACACAATGGCCGCCATAGGTAGTTCAGTAATGGTACATTCTATTTTTTTTACTGTACTGTGCTTTCAACAACTGCCAAGGAGGTTTGAATAACTCATTAGCTCCGAACGCTCCTGCTGTGGAATTTCACAAACTGTGACATTCTTTCTTGTTACAGTATCATTCTATGGTGGTTAACAGCAAAAGAGAACATCAGAACGATACCATAACAGAGCTGTGTTTCTAGTGAATTTCATCAATAATAATGTTCCACCATACACTATAATGTAGTTATGGAACATATATTGTGTGAAATGAGTAAGCAATAATGTATGAGATGGGGTGTTATTATGGGTCAATAATCATACTCCTCTTGACAGTGTTGTTAGACATGAGGCACTTGTCTGCCTTTGAATCCTTAGAGAGAAAAAGTTTTTGCTCTCAACTGCATGTCTCCAACAATGTTCTAACTCCTGATTTACACCTCCCCCAGTGCTGTTATCCACAGTGAAGCAAAACTGACAACTCAGTTCATAAACAGAAAGCTACAAAATGAGCAAGCTTCAAACTGCAGTAATCATTACAAAACTTCCTTTCTGGCTGCAGCACAGAGTCACACTGTGGTTGAGGAGAATTGGCTGCTGCAGATCTGCACTTGGGAGTGTACAGATCCTTTTTTCACAGGTACAAAGTGCAAGTGTGTAATTATCATCACATAATTACGTGGCTGTACTGGTGTTCAAACCAATCAGTACACTTGATTTTTCTTACACGTTATAAACAAGTACAAAGTATGTGATATCATGACTGTGGTAAAGTGGAATATCCGTGTCATAGCTGTGTTCCAAAGCAGACCAACACTCTAAATTCTGGCTCGAGACTCTCCCCTCTTACCTCTCCTCCTTACTCACTGCCCCTCCTCACTCATCCCGCCCTCTCCGATCCACCGACTCACGCACCCTAGCTATCCCTTGTCACACCACCTCAATAGGCCAGGCTGCTTTCTCCTACCAATTCCCAAAGCTTTGGAACTTGCTTCCTCCTCCTATCAGACTTTCCTCATCCCCATCTTCTATCTCCTTGGCCCTGAACAAATACTATTCCTCTAACTGTACTTGTTACTTGCCCCCCCACCACCCTCCTTCCCTCTCAGCTTCTACCCCTGTACCTACTCCTAGCCCTCCACCTCACTCCTCACCCTTGTGTAAATTTACCTGTCACCCCTTTTTTATTATTCCCTGACTCACCTCCCAGTCTCCTAATCCCTCTCTCTGACTACTCCCACACAGGGTATTCTCCTACATCGCCTCTTCTTCTCACCCATACCTGTCCAACCAGTACCAGTGGCTGCACTACATGCTTCCCCAACCCCTCTCTTTCACCTATTTCCCCACTGACCCCCTCTTTTTCCATTCCCAGATACCCATATTACTCCTCCCTCAACTTCCCTATTTTCCTCTCTCACAGCCCCTCAATATTGGCTCTGACCCCCCCCTCTAAGCCTCCTCCCCACCCATATCTTCCTTTTCTGCCTGACCCTACCCCCCCTTGCAGAGCTTCTTCAGCTCCCTGGGGTCGATCTGATCCTGGCTGTCTCCCCACTCTCCCCCTCCTCCCACTCCCCATCTCCTTCTCCTTTTCTGCCTTTCTCTTGTCCCCCTTGCAGGATTCTCAACATCCTGAAGGGTCATAGATTCATGGCAGCTCTTTCCTCTCTCTCCCTCTTCCATTCTGCTACCCTCTACCCCCACTATCCCTCGCCCTCCTACGTCCCTTCTTGTCATATTCTAACCCCCGTTAGACTTGTAACGCACTTACCAAACTTGTGCTCAGACTTCGACTTATAGCACTTCATTCGAGTTCCTGAAATTACCTTCCTAATGTATTACAATGTCATGTAATAGTTCTGCAATGTCATGCAGTTCTAGTGTACTTTTATTTCATCTTCTACAGGTGTTTATTTGCTCTCCCAACTTTTGTAATCCCCCCTCCCGGACACGTCTGGCAATGAGTTGTTTACAGCTCATGTTGTCTTTCCTGGTGAAACATTTTGCAAATAAATAAAACTTACAGTCAGGTATGTTTTTTTGTCTTTGGGTTTACAAAATGAGGAATGAATAAGTGCACTTTGTGCTTTACAAAACCATTCACATGTAGTGCACTTCATGTCTGTTGTTATTTATTGCATAAAGTCATCATGTGCTGCAATATGTATTAATTCTGTAGTGATGGAACACACACTGTTTTGTAGCAGTAGTAGTCATCCTTGTTTATGGTGCCACTCCCCAGAGGCTCAAGGTGCCATTACAAAAGAAATAACATAAAATGCATAAGTAGTTAGTCTCTACTCAGTAAATACAGTACACATAAAACAATCACAAAATAAATATATGTAGTTGATCAAACTCAAATTAGACCCCAAATGCTTGCATAAATATGCCAGGAGCCCATAATCACACCGATTGAACACATTTGGAGTGAAATGACAAACTTTTCATCTCTGGGTGCATGGTTGATAACTACACATTGTTGTTTACCATGTAATCTGAATTCAGTACTAATACCTGCAAATGAGTCAACTTTGTGCATGATTATGTGATTTATGATCTATTGAAGAAGAAGAAGGACCTATCTGTCTCTGACTTATTATACCATGTACGAATGAATATCCACCATAAGGTTCATCCATGTACAAAGGTCTGGTGGGATAGGAGCTTTCCATTTCATCAAAATACACTTAGGAAACTGTATTCAACCAATGAGTGCAAAACGTAACTGCCGAAGGTTAACATTCCTGGCTGAATAGCCGTAAGTAATTAAAAGGCATTCATTTGTTCTTTGCGATCTCTAAGCAGTTGATCTGGATAATGTATTCAGAACTTTATCTCAAAAATTATCTAACATATGACATTCAACTAACATGTGCTTCAACGTACCCTCCATAGATTTACACCTAGGGCAAGTGTTAACATACTCTGGATTCATTAAATTTAGCCAATGGGGAGTATAACACTTTTGATGTATAATGCTAAAATAGATTTGTAAAAGTTTAGAGGGTAGAATGCCGATTTTAGACAAATTAATGGAATGTGCCCTCACAATGTTCCCTCTAATTTTTGTGTCCCATATAGACTTTAATTTTTGCAGGTTAGTACCACTTTTGGAAACCAAGAACATATACATTTTTGAGGTCAGTTTTGAGTTTTTTGGTTGGGTAAACAGTTCTTCCCACTCACTTTGTTGGGTTTCCTTTGATAGATCCCAGTTTTTACAAATATTGTCCTGAATCTGCAAATATCGAAAGAAATGCAAATTTGTAAGATGAAATGTTTCTTTTATTGTGTCAAAAATAATTATTCCTTTTTTGTTGAAGATGTTATCTAGTTCCCAAAGCCCACTGCTGTACCATTTAAACCCAGTATGAGAATATTTGAAGGGGTCAGTATGTGGTTTAGATTGTAACAGTTCTGATTTGCTCCAATTGATCTTATAGCTAGATGTACACCCAAAATGTGAAAGAATACCATTTAATTCTTCATATATTTGATTTAAGTTAGTAGTCTATATTAGGGCATCATTGGCATATAAACTAATTTTATGTTCCGTCATGCACAATGTCAGCCCCTTGACCTTATTAGTTCTAATAGCAATGGCTAGTGGTTTGATTACTAACAGAAAAATCAGTGGAGACATTGGGAAACCTGGTCTAGTTCCCCTATTTAAATAAACTTATTTCAAAAGTTCCTTATTTGTCCTATTACTAGCAGTTTAATTTGAGTACAATATGTTAATCCAGGCTCTGAATTTTTGGTCAAATTTCATACATTTTTTAATAATGTTTCATTGTAACTCCATTCCACCCTGTCTAATGCCTTTTCCGCATTTAATGAAAGAACTGCATGATTTATGTCTTTTAATTTACCTATCAAATTAATGGTTCATCTTATGTTGGATGGTATTTAGGCTGTATATTAATATTTTGGTCAGAATTTTAGCATCAGAATTAATAAGTGAAATTGATCTATAAGAGCCTGGGTTGGTGGGATCTTTATCTTTCTTCTTGAATAGTAATATAGTGGCTTCAGCCTATGATGAGGTTAGAGAATGATAATCCATCATGTGATCAAAAAAGGTATTTTAGATGTGGGATGATTAAGTTGTAGAACTTTTTATAAAAGTCAATTAAGATACCATCTGACCCCGGTGTTTACCACTTTTGAGATATTTGATTGCTTTTTCAGTTTCAATTATTGAAACTGCCTCTTCAGACATTAAAACCTGAGTGTTTTTAAGTGTATGTAATGAAATGGCATTTAAGAATATATCTATGTTGCTGGTATCATCTTCTCTTTCTGGAGCATATAAGTTTTTGTAATATTTTTTCAAACACCCAGTTAATTTCATCTGGGTCAGAAGTGAGGCAGCCAAGTTCATTCTTTTTTTTTTTCCATTTAATATGCTTTATTAAGTTTTAAGATGTACAATCTTAAATAAAGCCATGTTCATTCTTAATATTTATAATGGTGCTTTACTCTAGTTTTTTTTTTCAATTGTCATGAAATAATTTTATCTGGCTTATCACCCAATGCGTAATATTTGGTGTATCATTAACATATGTTTTTCTGCTTCATGTGTAACTAAATTATTGTATTGATTTCATAAATCCAGTAAGTCCTGTAATACTATTGATTCTTGGGTTTGTTTATATAGATTTTCTTTTTGACTGATAAGGTTTTCCAAAGATTCCATATTCAGTTTTCTGCCTTTGTGCCTTTTAGTGTTGTATGCCAATGTTACTCCTCTAATATATGCTTTGAAAGCATCCCAAATCACACTTACCAGTGTACCCGTATGATTATTATGCTCACAAAAATTGCAGTATTTCTTGTCTGATTTTGGAGTGATAACAAAAATCTCTCAATTAAACTGGATCTAATCTAAATGTAAAAAAATTACTTTGAGTTTTTAATATTAATGGTTAAAGCCACCGAGGAATGATTTGATATACGAATTTCTCTATATTGAACTTCTTTCATGCAGAGTAGTAATGATTCAGAGATTAGAACAAAATGAGTCCTAGAGTATGATTGGTATACTGCAGAAAAAAATGAATACAGATTGTTGGTAGGGTATACATAATTCCAGGGGTCTATTAATCTAAAATCCAAAATTCAGATAATTTCACTGATGCTAAATGCTGTTTATCAGCATGGATATTAGATATATCTAATTTATTGTTTAATACTAAATTAAAATTGTCCCTATTATGAATGCAAATTTATATAATCAGAGCTTTAGAAACATTTTATTGAAGAGTGAAGGAGAATTTTCATTAGGGCCATAATTGTTGACTATCATAAACAAATTCCCATTAGCTGAAATCTTGCAGATAATATATTGACCCTGTACATCTATAATAAAGCTAATAATTGTTATACCAGCATTTCTTTTTAAATATGGCTACTCCTCTGCAGTTAGGTCAGTTCACACCAGGTCCCCATCTCCTTGAAAGGAATCCAAAATCTTTCTGCATAAGATGAACTTCGTGGATCAATAAACAATCAATTCCTAATCTATCTGCACAGTTGAATACTTTTCTACTTTTGATTCTATCCCTTAAGCCCTTAACATTTCAAGTAAGTGTTTTTAATGTTAGTTATTTACCTTTATAATATAAAAGGGTGTCATCAGCAAACTTTTATTCAATGTGACCTCAAATTGTTCATAAATACCATGTGACCAAGTACTCCTGATACCATTCAACTGCCACCATTTATCTCAATTTCTAATATCATTAAGGTCTTGCATTGAGAAAATTAGAAAAAAAAATCCCATCCCTCAATCTTTTTAACCCCCAAAAATACATATTGGCCTCCCTAACCCAAAAATCCACTGCCCCCTTTTTTCCCAGTTTCATTAGAAGCAACAACATTTTTACGTATGACCCCAATACCTCAGGTATGAGCAATGTACCAATAACAATAACTAAGAAAGAAATGAAATAGATTGCTGTGCTGTGCCATCCTTTATATATATATATATATATCTGACAGACACTTCCTACCCCTAAACCCCATACTTCTACGAAGGTGGTCATGAAGAAAGACAGGAGAACATTTGCTGCTCAGTGCTTGTGCTTCTCAGCCCACTAACTAGTATCATGGTTATTTACCTTTATTTTACATGCAGCATTATTTCAACATTTTTAATTTAATAATGATATGGAAGAGAGAAAGAGAGAGAGAGAGAGGGAGAGAGAGAGAAAAAATTCTCTTTCATTTCTTTTGTCACTCATCTCTCCCTTTGATTTATTTTCCCACTACCCCTCTTTCATCCACCCAGAGTTCATATATGTTTTGCATTTTACATAGGGGTATTCAAAACCCCACTGCATGCAATTAATTAATGCATTCCTTCTTCAGAGCACTCCCATACAAAGGCTTACATGCAGTCCAGTTTTTACAGAAGGATAATGATTCGATCATGGCTGTCTGATTCTCCTGTTTTTCTATGAGGGTTTTTTTTAATAATCATTCTGTGGATCTTGGGTCACATAGATACCTAGATGTTGTTGGCAGATAAGGGCCTTCAGCCCACCTAATCTGCCCATGAATGCTAGTATCCTGGTAATATAATGCATTTTCAGAGGAGTCTGTGTGATGATACAGTTGATACATCTCAGGGATCTGATGGTTTCTGTGAAGGTGCAGTAGGGGTATTATACTAGGAATTAGACATGCCCTCATAGTCTGGATGTGAATGCAAACATTTTTCAACACAGTTCGGATCTGAAAAGTAATGCATTGTACCATGAGAGAAGAATTTCATTTTGGCCAGGGGAGAAGGGTGTATCTGATTCCCATTTTATTAAAGATCATTTTCACATTTAATAAAATGCTTTGCATGACTGTATGGTTTCCATACTAAAATTGTGCACACCTTGGAATCCATTCACAATCCTGATACCTTGATGAGGTTTCACAAAATCTGGTCTAGGTAAGGGTTGGTCAAGAGTTTGTGAGTCATTCATCTTTAGGTTGCCCCCAAAAAAACAATGTGGCTTGTCCAGAATAATATGTTCTTCAGGGAAATTAATCCCATTGCTTCAACTGACAGCTTCTCAAGGAAAGGTACAAGGTCACCTTTTCCTTCCACTCCCTCCAGTATTTTTAACAATTTTAAATCATTTTTTGTGAGATCAGTCTCCCTGGTCTAGTACCCCTTTTTGCAATATTTGTAATTGTAGGGTATGTTCTTTTAATGTTTGTTAGACAGGAGTAACAGCATCTTCAAGATCACTTACCCACTGTTCAACTTTGGTAGTTCTAATTGCCAATTATTCTGATTTGTCCCCCAAGTCATTAATAGATTTTTGTTAATAGGGCCATGGATAATAATAGAGAATCAAAAAATATTTGAATGTCTGTTTTAATTTCATTTTTAAACCTGGTCAGGATTTCAATTTAGTTGTCCTTCATTGCAGGGGGAGGGGTAGCAGACACACACGTAGTAGCTGAGTCAGTTTGGCTGTTTTCAATCATATTCTCCATAGCTATGTCTTGCACTGTCCCAGCAGGCAGGCTAATCTTTTGTGAAGGGGAACATGTAATGCTACTTGGTTCAGAGTATATTTCTTGTATGGAAGTATCAGTATACACACTAACCTGCTTGGATCTTTGAGTCATTACTGGCCTTGCTATAGAGCTACTCCCCAATGCAGGATCTGGCACACTTGCAGCTGGCTGACTTCAGATAGACTTTGGATCAGGTCCTGGTTTCTGTATGAATACTGTGGAGTCAGAGGGAAGTACAGAAGTGACCTGGTTAACAGAAGAACTGGGGAGAGCTTCAGTTGTTTTGTTTTGATGCCCTGAAGTGTCCAGTATCTAAGAAATGAGTGACTCTGGTAGGTTTCTGTCCAAAAAAGAGAAGAAGTGAAGCTATCTTTGCTACAGGCACATTCTGCCCACTGTCTCACTAGATGCCAAAGCCACTGGCTCACTGGATAATGTGGTTTGTTTTGTCCTTATGCTCCATCATTTTTTGTTTGATGGTAACTGCTCTGTCAATTCTTTAGCATGGCGGATGGACTTCGACATTCTTCAGCAAGACATCAATCCATGAAAAAAACATCACCACAGGTTATAAAGTGCCTGCACATTTTTAATTCAAATTACCAGTGCTGACAGAGCTCAAGGCTGAGCAGCCATTTCTCAAGCAGCCATCTGGGATCAGGTGGGCAACCACTGGGAAGAGGGTGCTTAAAATAAAAAATAATACCAATAACAAAAATCACTCATCAGTCATGTCACTTATTACAAAATATTTCTTCACTGTCAAATGTTAGAAGACTCACCAAAATAGCAGAACTTGCAGATCAGTTAGAATTGTAACAATATTGAATCAACAATCCTGTCAATACCAAGAGGCTTGCAAAAAGCAAAAAGCAGTATAGTAAGGTACGTTTGCAATTTTAACTTGCCACCAAGACAACCCCCAGAGTGGCCAGTAAGGGCAGAGCCAGTTTGGCTGTTGCTGGCAAATACAGAGCTTGAAGTGCATGGCCAATAGCATTTCTGCATTGTGGGGCAATGGAGGGTTGAGATATGCCAGCTTCTGCTGCAAATCAGCAAGAAGAGGAGGCAGGATGGACCCTCTGCCCATGTATCAACACTGAAGGAAATGTTCTCCCTTGTGCACAAAGAATGGAGGATTAGGAAATACTTTCTGTTTCAGTATTGTTCTTTGGGTGGGAGGGGGGATATAGATGCAAACCGACACATTAAACCAGGTAAAGAAAAAAAACCTGGTAGAACTGTCAGAGATTTTTTTTTTTTGCAAATTAATTTTGATTAAATTTAAGCACAGACTTGACAAGGTAATCTGAGGACAAATCAACAAACTATTAATGAGGCACTGAATCTTCCAGGAGAACTTGAATAAACATAATACTGTATTTGGACACATTTAAGCTTATATTTCACCTTAAGTTCTATATTTCATCTCAACATTATCTGTTATGAAATCCTTATGCATGCATGAAATAGGATCGTTGTTCCTTGGAAGTTCATCTGCTCCTATTGCTTCTTCCTAACCTGATGTCATAATACTCCACTTGGGGCATCACATTTATTCCCACAGCAATAGAATGTGATTTCAGAATAGAGGATAATTATTTCAAGAATGGAATAAGTTGCAACAGCAAATGAGCTTTAAGGGATAAAGATCCTGTTAGGTGCAAATTTGCTCAGTAATAAATAAGAGAGGGAAGATACCTATGGAAGGAAATTAAAATCCAAACTGAATTGTGTCTAAATGTTATGTTTTCTAAAGTTTCCTCTCAAGGTATCAGTAGCTCTTTAACAAGAGACTGCCAGATGAGGCTTACCTACTGGTGCAGTGGTAGCACAACCACTTGTGACATTGACAACCTATGTTTGGGAACAAGCCCAGAGCTTCAGAGAGCCAGACAAGGGGAGGAGGATCAGGCATCTGTGGGACTACTCTCCTCCTCCTCCTCCTCCAGGAGAGTTCTGGCGTACCTGACCCCTAGCAATGGCTAGTGATGAGGGAGCCTTGAACTACATACACAGGGGTAGGGGAGTGGCAGACATCTACATGCTGTGCATGAGAGCGTTCACTGTACCGTGCTGATGTCATTGCATGCTCACATCCCTAGGGGCAACCTGTTAAAGTAAAAAGCTACCAGCTGGTAGCAGAGGAGATGATACTCCACAAGCCACTCATGTCCATTCCAAATCTGACGTGCCTGCACCGGGATCCCCCAGAGCTTCACCTCCACTGCAGTCAAACCGATAGAGTGGGGCAGTCACTGAGGAGCAGAAGGCAACCCTGTCCTGGGGGCAAGCTGGGAGAGCCCGACTCTGGTGTGTTTCGGGTGGCCTGGCAGCCGGGCATCAGGTAGGGGGATTTCAGGAAGATGGGAGGAGGTGCTGTGAAGGCTGAAGGATGCTCAGCCCCAGGGCACAGAAGAAGCATAAGCAGAATTGAAAAAAAGGGTCTATGTGATGACGGCGAATGCCTAAAGGCAATCACTGTTGTCACACAGTCAGAGTGCTGAACACATTTTCGGCACTCTGACAAGCCCGGTGCACCAGAACACTGGTGCCAGGACAGATTTTTACTGCTTGCTGTAGAGGGGCTGTGCTCCCCCACACACAGCCCTCAGGGGGTTTTGCCCCTTGCACCCCCTACGCAGGATTCTCAAAGGGGGATCTCAGGGTGGAAAGCAGTAAAAATAAAAGGTTTGGGCTGGGTGCATTAAAAAATCACACCAGTGCCCGGAACCGAACCCAGTACCTCAACCACCCCAGCCACTAGCCAGTCCCCAATGCCATGACGCAGCTCGACCAGCAACTGCAGCGCCACCCCTACAGCTTCTCCACCCCCTTCCAGCCCATGCTCGCCATGCTCGCTCCCACCCCACCCCCCACGCACATACATATAGTGACATCCTGTCATCTAGTTCGTCCACCCCCTCATTCAGTCATCCTACCTAATGGACAGCGCCCTTCCTCATACGCCTACTTCATGGGTTACTGAAAAAAAAGAGATTGCCAGATCCAGAAAGGTCTGCTAATACACCCAGTGAAGCTTTGTTGTATGTTTATATGTACAGTTCCTGTGTCTCTTATGGTCATGGGTGCATTCTCAAGTTCTTTGGGCGAGAGAATAGTGAGAGAACTGCAGAGCAAAGCTGAGCAGTTCTTGCACACAAAGAACTTGAGAAGAAACTCCTTTAACCATAAAAGAGACAAGAGATGTACATGTAAACATACAAATCTTGTTAAAGACCTTTGTTTGAGAAAATGGAATCTGAATTTAAAATCAAAATCTGCTGTGCAGAATATTAGAGAATCTGCTTTGGAGAAATTAGCTATGCCAACTGAACACAGAACTTCAGAATTTTACAGTTGGTTGCATGAGACACTGTCTTATGGTTATTTATTTTATTTATTTATTTATTTATTTATTCATATATCGGATTTACAAACCTTTGAGTCAGAGACTCATTTACAAAGGCACCTCGTAGCAAGGGAGGGGAGACAACATAATTGTGAAGCAAGACAGTGGGAACAGCACAGGTGATACACAAACAGCGTATATAACAGGCATTTCAAGAGTAAGTAAATATAGCCAAGTTGCAGAAGAGTTCACGAAAAGGATAAATCATACAGGGACAGGTTGGATTTGAAGGCACACTCGGATAGCCCTAGTTGTGAGAGCATCTAGAATGTTTTGAAATAAACAAACCTGATTGGTGGAAAACAACATCATAATTTATAATAATCACACAGATACACAATGGAAGCTCTGGTTCTAACTAATGTAGGCAATGATGTCTGATGCCAGCCACAGTATAAGTTGAAGCTCCCAAGTCCCAATCTATGGTATCTTGCAGTACAGGACAGTACAGTACAGTATTGTATTCCTGCTTCAAACAGATTTCTTAACTGTGAGCTGTGAGGCCAGCATTGCTGCTGAGGTGTGATGTCTGATACAGGCTGCAGTGTTAGCTCCTGATACAGAAGTACTGCAGGTGTAAAATGATATCTGATTCCAGCCTTGTTCTTCTTGCAAGATCAGCCTACAGGCAAGGCCCTTGGAGTTCAGTGATTCTGTGGCCACAGAATGTTCCACAGGATTTGCATTATGCTGCAATATATATATATATATATATATGTACACACACATATACATACATATAGTATATATACTCTACATATACCTCTCAACTACCCTAGCGCCACCTGCTCCCCATCTTATGCCCTGCTCATAGGGATTAGTGAGATAACACAGGGCATGGATGCTGCCCACACCCCTCAAGGTTGCCCCCCAACCCCTCCACACAGGCCATCTGCGTCTTTATTTACCCCCTAATACTATGCTCCCCTTCCTTCATCTCCTCACCTGCCCTCCCTCAATCACCTTACCAAAACAGATCAGTGGCTCATTTCAATGCAGAACCAAATGGAAACTCCAGCAGTATGTGCGTAGACTGCTCTTCCTTCTCCTCCTTCTCCTGTAGGATAATATACACCCCAACCCTGGCCCACCCATGCCAGCCCACTGTTCCACTAGGAGCAACAGCTCTGCTAGAAGCAACAGAGTGCTAAAAATTGCTTCAATTAATATCAGAAGTCTCCTACCAAAAATGGATGACCTCCAAGTCTGGGTTATGCAGCACAATCCTGATGTGCTAGCCATTAATGAAAACTGGCTGTCCCAGAAAGTCCCCAATGCCTCCATCTCATTCTTAGGTTACTCCTTATTTAGGCTTGACAGATCAGATAAAAGGGGGGGGTGCACTCTACATAAAAAAGCTACTTAATGGACAAGCCCTACCTCAACTGGCTCCCTCAAGCAAATCCCAGCTGCTAGCAGTAAGGATCATACTTGGCAAGAATGACAAATCCTTAACTGTATTCTCCATTTACATCCTGCCCCGTGAACAATCCACAGGTTTTAAGATGGTCCTTGACTACATAGCTGACCTGCCCCCTAGTACCGAGGTACTGGTGCTAGAGGACTACAACATCAACTGGCTTACCCCAGAGGCTGACCCTTTTAAGGATGCCACTGCTGCTGTAAACATATCACAGCTTGTAATGACTCCCACTAGGATCAACCACAGAACTGGCAATAACTCACTCTTTAACCTCATCCTTATCACCCACCCCAGAAGGATCACCCTCACTGAGGTATTACCTAACTCACTGAGTGATCACTCTCCCGTCGTCTGTTACTGGATGAACAAAACCTCCAGAGCCCCTGCTAAGATCCAAACCCAGCGCATGCTAAAAAAAGGACATCTTAAGCATCTACAGCACTACCTTGCGTGCACTGGCTGGTCCTCTATGTAAAGCGCCCGCTGTGTGGATACTGCCCTTGACTTTTTCATACACCAGTTCAACAAAGCCTACAACATATTTGCCCCCTTCTGCAAGCAGAAGATAAAGGGAGGAACTAACCCTTGGATCACCCCAGATTTACTAAAAATTATGCATGACAGGGATAATCAATGGCACTTTGCAGTTGCCTCTGGGAAGCAAGTGGACATGCAACAGTACAAGGCAACAAAGACCGGACCATTTTGGTGAGAGCAGTGAAGGCAGAGTGCTGGCTACAAATGAAATAGACACTTGAAAACCTGGCAGTGCATGATATAGCTGGAAATAACCTCAGAGAGAACTCTTAAGTCCTGCACAAGACTGGCTAAAGTATTTTTTTCAGTATTGCAGACACTAAAGATAGATGTGTTGCATACCCTGAAGATTAGAGAGTTAAGAAATTCTTAAAGTGGAACATAACTGGGCATCTGTAAAATCTCCAAAATAAACAACATTGATTGGAGTAATCTAAAGTGAATAATACTGATTCACGTTTATGGATAGAAGTATGATTAAAAGACACCTCCTGAGGAAGTCAATGATTTATTGGTGAAACGTAGAGGAAATGGGCCAATATTTATAATAAAGGAATCAGATATTTATATTCAAGAAGATCTGTCTACGTGTGAATTCTTCTGGTTTGCGCCCTTCTCCCCCCTCCCCCAGATATGTGTGGGGTTCACAGAAAGTAGATTAAAGAACACATCTGAAGAGGCAGCAGAACTAAGGACTTCAAGTTCTGAATAATTATATTTACATTTCCCGTGGTTTTTTCCAGGATGATTTTCTGGATCATGTTGTAACAGTACAAGGCCGCAAGAAATTCCTGTACCTGAGAAATATATTGCACCAAAATGGAGCATTTTAAGCATGAGCTCTCAAACTCCTGGGGCAATGGAAAGTGCCTCTAGGACAACATTAGAGACCTTACAGGAAAACCCTCTACCCCTCCCCCAAACTTGATCAATGTAAATGGTGTCCTCACACAGGGTCCCTCTATTATTGCAGACACCCTAAACCAGGCTTTCACAGATCTCTCTGGCATTCTCCCCCCCAACTCCCTAATGAGGCCTGACAGTCCTCCTAGTGCCCATGAATCCCCCCTATGCCAGCCACCCCCCTTCTACTTCAAAAGGGTACCCATGAGGGACGCTAAGAAATACCTCCAAAGGGTATTGGGCAAAGCCAGATACAGCAGCAACTCCATAGACCTTAAACTCCTCAGCCTCACCCTTGACTCTGTCCTCAAACCCCTTACCGCACTTATCAACCGCTCCCTCACCGGTCAACAGTTCTCACAATGCTGGAAAACTGCCTCCATTGTACCAGTCCATAAATGTGGTGACAGGCCACAGCCCTCAAACTATCGCCCTATCTTGATCCTTCCCCCACTTTCCAAAGCGCTAGAGCGTATTGTCGCAGACCAGTTGACTGAGCACCTGAACAAATACATCCAGTGCACTGCACAGCATGGCTTTAGGAAAGCTAACAGCACTACTACTGCCTTACTTGAGTATACAAACTTCCTGCACAGTGCACTTGACCGTGGCCACCTGGTGGGGTCAAACTATATTGATCTCACCAAAGCCTCTGACACTGTGAACCACCCACACCTACTTCACTCACTCCAGGGACTCAGCCTCTCTAATGAGGTTACCAATTGGTTCTTCAGCTATCTTGGAGGCAGAACCCAGTAGGTCAGAATCAACAACACGCTTTCTAGCTACTGCCCTGTAAGCTCAGGGGTTCCCCAAGGCTCCATCTTGGATCCTTACTATCAAGCCTATTTTTCAACTCACTCCCAAAGGCAAGCCCTAACAACACCATTCTGTATGCAGATGATGCTGTTCTTTTCTCTGCCCAGACTGAGCCCACCCTACTCACCAGTGATCGACAATCTGGTTTTTCAGAAGTAGAACACTGGTTCAGTGAGCAAAAGCTGCTGTTGAACTAAGGTGATGCTTTTCACTAGCCCACATAATTAATTTAAATCAACCTGCCTAACCATCCTAAACAACCAAAATCTCCCCTTTGAACAGGTCAATGACTTCAAATATCTTGGTATTACTCTAGATAGAACCCTGTCCTACTCTGCTCACATAAAGCTAATTTTAAGAACTATAAACTCTAGAAATGGTATCCTCTATAGACACTGGCACTGCCTCACCCCTGAAACTCTCCAGCTAGCTATCTCTAGCTCAGTCACCTCCATCATGTATTATGGACTAATAATCTGCAGTGCAGCCTCTGATACAGCCCTGAAAAGAATATCCATCGCTCTCAACAAGGCTTGTCAACTGGTTACAGGCACCTACAAGTACACCCACACTTGTGACATCTACAGTATGCACAGACTCTGTGGCTGACTCTCAAAAATAGGATCACCTACCAGACTTGTCTCTTTGCAAAAAAAATCAGCCTTGGCGAAACACCACTAAGCACCCTATCCCTCCTACTGCCAGCCCCTAACCCTTGCAACACATGCTAAGCATCCTCTGCAAACTACTTGGTCCCTCACTGCAAAACAGTACAGGGACAGCAATTCTTTAGGTTCAGAACCCCATCATGGCTAAACAGCCTCTCCCAGGAGATCCTAAACACCCCTACTCTTGGCCCCTTTAAATGTAAACTGCACCAACACCTCACCTTACTAAGCAGCTGTGACTGCCCCCACCCCAGAGTTAGACTGTTGTGCCCATAGTGACAAAGTGACAAAGTCATATAGTTCTCACTACACCCCACCTCTTCTCTCTTTTTCCCGTCATGAATGTTATTGAATTGCTTACTGTCCTGTTACTGTCTCTTGTAACTGAATCACTACTGCTAGTGAACTGTTTACGAAAGACTGCACTGTGCTCTTGTACATTGTAACTCATGGTTTTGCTCTTATTGTCCTGAGGTCTTGCCAATGCTTCTCTTAGCTTTAACTGTAAAAAATAAAAAGAATAAAACATTTTATCTGTTATTGTGCCCCTCCCGTATATTGTAAGGTTATTTACCAGTATGCTGTCCACCTGTATTTTCAGTAATTCAGTGTTCTGTATGTTCACCTACTGTATGTATGTTTTGACACAGAACCTTTGTAAAAGAACCTCTGGTTCAAAGGTTATATATAAATAAATTATATATATATGTGTGTGTGTGTGTGAAATATATATATGTATGATATGCAGGAATGACTGCGTGATAACTCATTTATCTGGTACAGTTGCCAGTGACCTCAAGTGACTTCATGAGTGGCGAAGCCATGAGTGATGGTTACGAGAGGTCACTGGCAACTGTACCAGATAAACGAGTTATCACAAAGCCACCGCCGTATATTCCATTCATGCAGCAGACTTTTCTTGGTTTAGATCTATTTTGTTGAAGACTGAGATGTTGACCATTAGTGCAGTATAGTGCGTATTTCAATAACACATATTGGGCTAGCACGTAAATTGTGCTATATTGTGCTAACGATCAATTTGCATAACTTGTACCATATTAATTTGCACGACTTATGATGTAGTAAATGTGTAGATAGTTAAATAAATTTATCTACAAAGTGATTCAGATACTGTACATGGATTTATCACACACATTTTATATGGACGCCTATTGTATAAATATATTTATACAATAGGGGTGGGAGCTTCTAGAGTGTGATGCAGTAAAGGTTGTTGACATCACTACTATGTTGATAAAAGCCATTTATCCATACTGTGCTGATGTCACCACTCACTCACTACAACCTGCATTTTAAATGAAACTGCTTCAGTTTCTCTTTCTCACTGAGGCCTGCAAGTTACTCAATTACAATTGCAAAGTACACTCAGCTGTGTGCCATGGTATTTCTAAGACTCCCAGCCCATTCAGAAAAACTCACACCACACACAGAAAGACCAGAAAGCACACAGAAAAAATATTTCAAACGCTTCCACCCCTATTGCATAAATAGCACACATGATGTGCAGATCGTGTACTATGGAAAATATTCTCATTCCTGCAGAGTGTTCTCTGGATACTCTCAATCATGCCTTCGGCACTCATGAGTATCCAGAGCTTACTCTGCAGGACTGAGAACATTTTACATATCACACTCCTGCCCATCATGTACCCTCTACATATATATATAGTCCTATGAGGACAGGTTGAAGAAATTGAATATGTACTCCCTGGAGGAGAGGAGGGAGAGAGAGGGGACATGATAAAGACATACAAGTATCTTACAGGGAGGAACAGGGTGCAAGAATACACTATTTTTAAGCAAAAAAGATGTTCCAGGACTAGAGGGCATGGGATGAAGCTGGAGGGAGGACGATTCAGAGGAAATGTGAGGAAGAATTTCTTCACAGAACGGGTGGTGGACAAGTGGAACACCCTGCCTGAGGAAGTGGTGGGGCTGAAACAATCACGGATTTAAGAATGCATGGGATAGACATAAAGGAATTCTGGAGGTCAGTGGTAAGGGGCAACAGAGTTCTAGGAAAACATAAACTGAAGTTACAAACTCAAATGGGCAGACTAGGTGGGCCATAGGCCCTTATCTGCCGACACTGTCTATGTATCTATGTGTATATGTATATACATATATATATATTATGGTAGCATGGTAGTGCTACCATAGTTAGGGTTGAGGAGCAATTTACATGTTAAACCTAATATTTTGCACCTTAATAACTTTGCAATCATTCAACGGTTTGCCTGAAATTTGGAATACATGATCAAGAACCATGGATCTTGGGATCTGCCAACTTTCATACTGGTCGGACATACGGCTGCGGAGTTATTAAGCATGATCTGCTCGTGCATTTACGCTTTTTTGGAATTCTTTGGTCATCTCTACAGGTTGCACAGTTTGTGCAACTGGTCCGAAATCTTCAGGGAATGTGTGGCCGTGGTCCCTGATGTGCCTTTTGAAGATTTTCTGAAAAAATATTAAACGGTTCAAAAGTTATTCAAAAAACAAGTTCCCATTATAAGTCAATGGGAAAAGTTAACAAAAAGTTCGACAATGTCGCAAATGCAGTTTTTACTTTTGCAAATGGCCCTTTTACTGTCGCAAATCCGCCATTTTGTTTTCAGTTATCGATCAGAAAAATGCTTGGCATTTAAATGTGGGACCCTCTAGCAACCTAATTCTTTTTGTATTCACCTAGTCGGACCCTGAGGATACTAGGTATGTCTTTATTTTGGGGTAAAACACCCAAGAAATATGTTTTTCAGATTTCTAGAAAAAGTACTTTCGAAAAGTACTTTCGCACCTGCGACAGTGTCGAATAAATTTGCAAAAGTTTTCGCAAAATACGACAGTACTTTTCCAGGCCGTGTGAAAATGATAGCAATTCTTTGGCACCCTGCTGCAAAAGAACGGTTTGGTCTTTTGGTCTGAAATTTGGAGGGAATGCAGACAACATCTCACAGATGTGCCTTTCAATGTTTTGGTGAAAAAATATTACAGGGCAGCAAAGTTACAGCACTGCAAAGTTGATGCTTTTTCCCATAGGATAACATTACGGCGTCCACTGCATTACAGGAATCCTTTGGCACAGTGCTGCAAAATAACGGTTTGGTCTTTTGGGCTGAAATTTGGAGGGAAGAAAGCCAACATCCCACAGATGTGCCTTTTACTGGTTTGTTGAAAAAATATTACAGGGAGAGAAAGTTATGGCACTCCAAACTTCTCTTTTTTTCCAGAAGGATAACATTATGGCATTCGCCACGCCTTTCAGGGTCATATCTCAGAAACGGTGCGTGATATGGACTTTTCATCAGAAAAATGCTTAGCCTACTATAGGGGGCTATGTACAAAACTAGCCAGGAAAGTCATAAATCATATCTTTTACATTTTTTTTCTACATCGTACGGTTCCTGAGATATAAGCAATTTACTATTCCAACTCCTCATTTTCTGCTCCGAGACTCATTATTATGCATACATTCTTTCTACTCACTGTCTTTCTCTATGCAGCTTTTGGGGAAAACTAGTCTGTGTGCTTACATTACAATTACCTTTACCACTTCTGCTTGCGGTTCCGTAACTGTTTCACTTACTGTTCCACACCATGTGCGTTACCCTTCGTGGTTCCATTTGCGCTTGCGTTTGCGTTATTTTAATCATATCTGTCTACAGTACTGCTTATCTTTCTGTTTCACTTTGCATCACCATGCGCATTACCATTTGTGTTTGTGGGCACCGTGTTACTATGTGACAAGGCATCATGTGGCAGGAGTGCAGGGGCCAAAGGGCCCAGCGCTCCGCCACCGCATTACATTTAGTATTTCTCTTATACTTCTCCAAAGAAGGGAAATTAGAGCAAAAAAATCCATTTAATGCATTAGTTAGGGTTGTTCTGGCGACAAAAGTGAGAAATTTAGTATTAGTTGTAAGCCCCCTTGGACCCTCCTATCTCAATCGCATCGGGTGTGCATTGGGGTTGTTGGTCCTAAATCTCACCCCATTCTCCTATACCTCTGTTTCTTCACATCTGATGGGGTGAGAGTTAGGCCGCAACCCAACGCTGCACCCCTATGCCGGTTGGGGTGTGCTGGGGAGTCCAAGGGGCGCTTTCAACCCTAACACCGAATTCCCTCGCTTTTGTCACTGTGGAACATCCCTAACTAATGCATTAAATGGATTTTTTTTGCCTCTAATATATATATATTCATTGCAAAAAACTCCATTAATGCATCAGTTAGGGTTGTTTCCATGGCAACACAAGTGTAGAAATTTGAGATTAAGGTTTCAACCCCACTACTCCACCCCACCCTCAAAACCCTAACTCTGCATTTCTCTCCACCCCATCCCACCCCCCACACACACACGCATGCAATAAGGGGAAGGGCCAAGGCAATGCAGCCAATCAGAGATAACCAGCACCAGGTAACAGAAGTAACATAGAACTCTCTAAATGTAGTACAAGACACATCAATCATCATGGTCCAGCAACTGTGTGAGTTCGGCTGCCATCAGAGTGCCTTGAGGGTACACACGCATGCTGGGTAACCATGGGAGATGGCCCACAGTAAGCATTTTTCTGTTACAAACATCGATAACAAGATTTAAGCAGATGCCTATATTTCAATTGTTTAGAAATGATGAAACACACAGTATGTTATCTATAGATAGCTATATTGGAAGTAAGAGTTTTGGAAACCCCAGCAGCAGTCATTGGATGTTTGCATATTTTTATTCTGATAGAATGAGTCAGTCCTAATAACAAATGGTAATAATAAAAGTCATGTTTTGTAGTATAGTGTACTAGCAACATGTGACAGCAACAGTTGTAACATCCAAAGCTAACCATAACATGGTGCTAATGAGTATTTCCGGGTAATGCAGCACTATAACAACGTATGATGGTGCTATTTTCATACCTGAGCAGTATCTGAAAAGTACTATATATGTGTCAGCTCTATCTTTCCTGCTACCACATGCCTATGTGGAAGCAGTGATACCTGCAGCTAGCCAATTGTTAAAGTATGAAAGATAAAAATCAATATTTTGAAAATTTGTACAGACTACGTTTCCTTGTACGAAAAAGATATGCCAGCTATAATGCGTCATCATACTCTGCTGGCAGAATAGAGTTGATCATACTGCATTTGTTTTTTCATTACATAGTGTTATGTGAAATGGATACAGTGTAGCGATTATTGTGCTTACAGATGTGACTGACTTGTATATTGTCTTAAAATCTTGGATGTATCTTCTATGTGTGTGGAGGGTGGGGGGAATGTGGAGTTAGGGGTTTTGAGGATGGGGGCATGGGAGTGGGGTGGGGTTGGAACCCTAATGTTGAATTTCCACACTTTTGTCACTGTGGAAACAACACTAACTGATGCATTAATTAATTTTTTTGCAATTAATTTCCCTTATTTTTGAGAAAGCGTAATTTAAGTGGTATGTGTTAGTGGGAACGTGGGCCCTCTGGGCCCTACGCTCCCTCTACATTGTCTATTTTTTGCATAATGGTATGCATTTGTGGGAGTGTGGGCCCTCAAGGCTCTGCGCTCCCACTGACACATCAGTATGGAGCCATACAGCAGCCCTATAAGGCAAAGATCCCTTGTAACACTAATTTCACCATATCTCGGGAACCATAGCAACTAGAAAAAAAATTGAAGTGTGGTTGTAATCATGAGAGTGAATAGTTCTTGTATCATAAGTCAATTGAATCCATATCTTCATCATTTTTGAGATACAGGCACCAAAAAGCACTGAGAAGGCACCCTTTGTACCCTTGGAATATGTTTTTGCAATATCACTGTAACCGTAGTAAGTTGGAAAAAAAATTCCACTGTAGGTGTCATCTCCTATTTCCAAGCTTGTTTCTGCAGATTAGTTCAATTAAAAGTGAACCAAGCTGCTGGTAGCAAAAACTCTGTATCTCGCTTCATTTTCGAGATACAGGCGCTGAAAGGTGTGACGTACGCTGCAATGTTATCCTATTGGAAATTGCTGAACTTCAGAATGCTGAAACTTTGGGCCCTTTGAATGTTTTGGCACCAAACCACCAAAAGGCACATCTATGGGACCAGGGCTTGCCGCCCTGCAAATTTCAGCCCAAAGGACCCAACTGTTTTGTTGCAGGAGGATTGCAAAGATTTGCAGTTATTTTTAAAATACTTTGGCAAAATACTTCAGTAAATCACGAAAGTTTTGCAAACAAACTCACGAAACCTTCACATTTGTGAAAGTATTCTGTGAAAGTACTTTTTCCTTGAAGTTGGAAAATGCATTGCTGGGGTGTTTAACCCCCAAAGAATAAAGGGCTAGCATCCTTACGACCCCACTAGGTAAACACAACAAATAATGTTTAACTAGAGGGTCCCAATTTTAAATGCCAGGCACTTTTCTGTGTCAATAACTGAAAACAAGATGATGGAATCATGAAAGTAACAGAGCTATTTGCGAAAGCAAAAATGGCATTTGTGAAACTTTCATGATGCACTGCTAATTTTCCCCATTGACTATAATGGGAAATTTGTTTTTTGAATAGCTTTTGAACAGTTTAATATTTTTTCACCAAATCTTCGAAAGGCATATTGGTGACCAAGACTGCATCTTCCCTAAACATGTTGGACTCAATGGACAAACTGTGTGGGCTGTGGGCATGAGCAAAGAAATGCACAAAAAGTCACTTTTCTTTGCGTTTTTGGCATTCTGTAGTGCCACAACTGTACATCTGACTTGCCACATCCAGCGATCTATGGTACCAGATGTGCATGCAAAATTTCAGGCAAATCTGTTGTACAGTGACAAAGTTATTATGGTGCAAAATTTGAGGTTTAACATTAAAGTGCTTACTCAACTCTAACTCATGCCACTATGTGTGTATATATATATATATATATATATATATATATATATATATATATATATATATATGTATATATGGATAGATAGATATGAAAATATATACATAGATAGAGAGATAGATAGCTAGATATAGACAATATAGATATAGATATAGATTATTTTTTTAAAAAACTATGTTAATGCATCAGTTAGGTTTCAGATATAGCGACAAATGTAAGAAAATATGATATTAGGGTTTGCAACCCAAAAACCCCTGCCCCACACCTGAAGCAAATGAGGGGTTGAGTCTTCCCTGGGATTGTCAACCCTAATGCTCACCACATTGCAGTAACAGAAAAGCTAAGATGTGATGGAGACAGGTGTGTATGTTTCATGAGTGCATACAATGGGGTGAGCATTAGGGTTGACAACCCCAAGGAAGACTCCACCCCTCATTTGCTTCATGGGTGGGTCAAAGGTTTTAGGGTTGGAAACCCTAATGTCATATTTCCCTTCATTTGTCACTTTATCTTCAACCCTAACTGATGCATTAACATAGTCTTTTGCAAAGAATTTCCTTACTTTTTAAGATAGTGTAATTGTAGCCATATTTGCCCTTGGGAGTGTAGAGCACAGAGGGCCCTGCACTCCCACCCATCTCTACTTTTTGAGATAGAGTAATTTTATCCTTACTTTACTGTGGGAGTGCAGGTCCCCCCATTCCTCCATAGATGCATATATGTATGTAGCTGTGGAAGGGCCCTGCAGTTCCATTTATAGGACTACAGTGACCAAATTTTGGCATAGCCATGTTATTACCCCACCTCATGTACCTGGTTCACAAAAATGTTGAATCCCCACCAAAACGTAATACCGCACAACTGCAATGCCATTCTGCACCACAGGTGCGGAAACACATTTTGGCTCGGATTTGAAAAATGACAGCTATGACATATATGAGGTGGGGTAATAACAAGGTTATGTTGAAAATCTGAGGTAAAAATATTTAAAATTTCCAAAGTCATGAGTGTGCATAGCAAAACTGCAGCAAATGGGCATAACTTTGCCATTTTTACATATTTTGACACCAAATTTTCAACATAGCCTTCTTATGGCTCCACCTCATGAATAAGGGTAGGGCTATTTTTCAAATTCTGCCCAAAAGGTGAGTTCACCAACTGACTAAGAAATCACCTTTTGGGCAGGAGTTGCATAATGTCATGGATATTGTGCATGAGGAGGAGTCCCCAAAAGGCCATGTTGAAAATTTGGCATCAAAATGGCAAAAAATGGCTGAGTCATGCATAAAAGTTGAAACCCCTTTGAAATACATTGAATTACATTTACCTTAGTTTCTCATATTTTAGTAGCCAGTTCCAGCAGCAAGACATGTCTTTGATCGGAGAGTGGCTGTCGAACCTGGGACCTATTCAGATGACTGAGGGTGTGTGGGGGTGTACGGAGGAGTATGGGGTGGTGAGTTCTGAGAGGGAGGTGGTGGGGGGCTGATCAGCAAGGGACCTCTTTTTTGCAGGGAAGACAAACATTGAAGGATGGTTTTCTTTATTTCAGGGATGGACACTGATGGAGGGATGCCACTAGACACCTGGGCCATATCACAGCGGCATGGGGATAGTGATCGGAGAACAGGGAGGAGGGAGGGACCACTGGACTACCGAAGAATGATATTTAATATGGAAATGGCAATCGGAGAATGGCGGAGGGAGGAGGGACCACAGGACTGCAAGGGAATATATTTAATTTCTACTGGGATGACAACCAAAGAACAAGGGAGGGGAAGAGACCACTGGACTACTAGGGAATATATTTAATTTATACGGGGATGGTGATTGGAGAATAATGGAGGGGGGAAGGGACCACTGGACTACCAGGGAATATATTTAGCTTATATGGGGATGGTGAACAGAGAACAGGGGAGGAGGGAGAACCACAGGACTACTAGGGACTTATTATTTCATTCAGGGAACAGAAATCGGCTGGTGGGGGGGGTCCACTAGACACCAGGGAGCTGTGACAGTTTGAACTGTCATGGACCTTTACAGTTTGCAGTCTTTTCAGTTTAAACTGTAGAGAGCTGTGAATAGTTATTTTCTGATTGATTGATCCTTACCTAAACGAGTGACAGGCAATATGATTCTTGCCCCAAAAAGACATACTTGCCCTCAAAATGTGTAAGTAATAATACAATAATGGAACTAAGCATGTGACTGAGACCTAAATACAGGTCTTGGTCATTCCTTACCAAGTAGCATTTCTTTAGAAATTAATTTTTAAAACAGGAAAAAAAAACAAGATGGCAGACAGCTTGAACAGTATTTCTCTATGCACAAACAGTAAATCTTTAAAAATTAACAGTTTGAAAGGTTTTCATTTACCTTCCTGTCTGGCAGCTATCACAAAAACTGTTATCCCGGGTCGTGCCAGGAAATAGGCATTCTTATGCCTAGTGCACTTACCTGGTTACCAAAAGCATAATAAAAAATAAATAATTCAAAAATGGAAGTATATTTTTTCACCAACCATACAAAGGCACACCCTTGGCAGAGACCCCATCATCCCTGAAAATTTCAGGAAAAATGTCATTCTGTCTGGGCTATAGATGACGGCAAAAATCCCATGTTAACCAATGAGAAAATATTATTTTTCTGTTTTTTACAACTTTATATCTCAAAAACCATATAAGGTGCCATCACGAAATTTTTCACTCATGTCTTGAGACTTTGGCAGAATGACTGTGCATGACACATTTTAGGCTATTTCATCAGAGTACACCAAAGTTATTAAGGTGCACAATTTTGGATTAACATTGAAGTACTGTACCAACCCTAACTATTGGGGCACTACTGCTCACCACATTCCATCAGTAAATAAGCTGAGATGGGTACAGTATAGGAGAATGGAGTGAGCGTTAGGGTTGACAAGCCCAAGGCACACACGCTCACACCTGTTGCTGTATGCAAGGTAGGGGTGAGGTGTTAGGGTTGGAAACCCTAACACCACATTTCCCAACATTTGTCACTGGAACCCTAAATAATGCATTAAGAAAGTTTTTTGCCAAGAAATTCCTTACTTTTGAGATTGTATAATTGCATCCTTATTTGGCTGTGGGAGCACAAGGCCCAGAGGACCCCTGTGCTCCCATCCCTCCGTAGATGCATACATGTGCAGTGAAGCCAGCCAGGATGAAGCGCAATGTCACAGGTTTCCTGCATGACAAAAGGGATCATCTCCCATTGAAAATGTATTGTTTGCTGCAGTAATACTACTGCAGAATTCTGCAGAGTTGGGCTTCATCCTGGTGGGCTTCACTGTATGTTGCTGTGGAAGCATTTCAGCCAAAAAAGCAACCAAATTGTCAGCATTATCTTGTTATTACCCCACTTCATGAATGCTGAGCTGAGAATTTTCAAATCCATGCCAAAACATCATTCTGCACCACTGCAACGTCATTCCACACCACAGGTGAGAAAACATATTTTGAGCAGGATTTGAAAACTGACAACTGTCCCCTTCATCGTACTGGGTCATAATGTCATACACCTAATAGCGTACGGCATTATGGCAAAACCCGGACCTGTGCGCTCCCGAGTTGGACCCCCAGAGTTAGAATCTTTAGTGGGGGTTAGTAGCCCCTGTAATAGGGGTGGGGGTCTGAGCTCCCACAGAAGAAAAAGATAAAGTGAAATTGTGGAACACGATTAAGTCACACTGCATTCTGCCGTGCAACATTTTGACCCTATGCCCCCATTCATGAGGTGATGTAAAGAAACTGTTATGTTGACAATTTGAGGTGAAAATATTGAAAATGATAACAGTTAGGAATGAGCATAGAAAAATGCCAACATATGTGCACCACTTACCCATTTTAATATATTTTGACCCCAGATTTTTCAACATACCCTTCTTATGACCCCATCTCATGAACACGTATGGTGAAAATTTTGAAATCCAGCCTGAAAGGTGATTTCGCCAACTGAACATGAAATACCTTTTGGGCAGGATTTGTGAAATGACACCAACATTGTTCATGAGGAGGAGTCTCAAAAAAAAGTATGTTGAAAATTTGGTGTCAAAATTTTTAAAAAGAACAGAGTTATGCACCATAGTTGAAAACCCCTTTGAAATACATTGAACCGTATTTACCTTAGTTTCTCAGTTCCCTGGTAGTCTAGCGGTCCCTCCCTCCAAGCTTACAGCAACATCACCAGTGGTCAGTTGTGATTCATTAAGAGAATCACACTGAGCCTCTACATTTTTCTAGTCCCTGTATGTTTAGAGGCCCTTGGTGAAGCCAGAAGAAGCTTTGTTGTGTGACCATTTCCCTAGGTAGCCTTTTATGGCAGTATAAGTTATTTCTCTTTGGGTCACTGTTTGCACTGACATTAAAAAATTTGGAGGCTGGCTCCATAGCACTGAGTAATGGGGGATAACTCAGCACACTGGTGACCCAGGTTCATGCCCTGAGCCTGGACATCAGGAGTGGAGACCAGCAGAGAGGGGATCAGAGCATCATATGGATCCTGGGGGGGGTGGAGCAGTGCTGGACCACTTTACTAGAGGATCTTGGAGCTGGCTAATGGAGGTGTTCTAGTCAGTGTGGACCAACACATGCTGCCGAATGTCCCTGCCCCCATGACACCACTGCAATCGCACGAATGTGGGAGGTGGCTGGGACCAGAAAAGTGGAAATTGCCCACCTGGCTGCCAGATGATGGCCACCTCATTCTCCAGAGCCACGTAGCCATTCACAGTCTCCTTCAATCCTCCTAGCCCCTTCTCTTTAGTCAAGGTAGCAGAAACTATTTCCCCTTTTCTGTGCTACCTTGGGAAACGGCCCCCTGCCGGAACGGTTACCGCAGGTCTACCAAGGTTGAGGAATGAAGCAAGGATGGTACGGATGGCAATGGGGATGTCCCAGTGGGTGAAGTTGGTGGCTAACACTGCACAACCTGAAGGAGTGACTGGCTGGATAGGCAGGGAGAGGTGGAAAAAAAGGTGAAAAAAAAAAATTGTCATAGCCAGCTTAACTCCTCTCAGGATTTAATTTTCGGAAACAGCAGCAGGCTCATTCAGAGCAGCTACACCTTTTGTAAATGCCTTTCTCACCCATGGGCTCAATAGACAAATTACCTATTTAACCATTGAATGGAGCTGTTTCACTAACTACTATAGACAATCTGGCTGGCAATGTCACATTAATAAAGAAAGGTTGGGGCATATCACAATTAATAAAGACGGCATTTTGGAAACAGTAGTAGGCTTCCTGAGAGCGGCTGTGCCTATCTCATTTGACTCAAGACAGATCCTTTTGAGTAGTTTTCTCTGTTTAGGGCAGTCAAAAACAAAGTCTTTCACATTTTGTTATAGTCAGGGTAGGGTAATAGGGTAGTTGAAAGATCAGGGTAGTAACTATCCTACCCTAACCAACTACCCATTTTTCATTAGGGTATTTTTAGAGTCATTTAGAGTAGTTTGGAGGTACCTGCTGGTTGTGTTTAGGGTAGGGAATTTTACTACCTGCCAATGCCTAATTAAGACACTGTTGTCTTTCACTTGTTCAGTGGTTGGTGACATAGAGCTAAAAATAACTCCACTATTCTGTTTATTCCATTTCACACAGACCTGCACGAAGGAGAATATAATTATACTGTGTGAAAAAGAAAGGAAATTAATTGCAAAATAATGATATTAATGCAGACATTGGGGTTGAAGAACTCAAAGTGCACAATGTAAGGAAATGAAAAACTAGGGTTTGGAGTCTTGGGAATCATGGTGAATCAGTGGCGTGGTGTTCCTTGGGGTTGTCAACCCTAATGCCCATCCCCATCCCTAAGCAAACAAATAAGATCTCTTGCTTCATGCGGGGCCCTTCATGAAGACAGCTACGACTGATTCTGTTGGTTATATGTGGCAAGACATACTTATCTACCTCTAAAGAGTACATTTCTATGAGGCACTGGCTTGGAGCTATCCCTAGTGCTTCAGACAGGAGGATACATTCTCTGCATTTATGTAGTTTTTTTTGCGACTAATATAATACAGGGATGAGGCTTTTTCCCAATAGTAGCCAATATCATGCATTTCCCAGTATAGAAACACAGAATCTGTTGGCAAATAAAGACCATACGGCCCACCTAGTCTGCCCATTTCCCTACTCACTGCTTCAGCCCCAGATCCTATTTGATCTGCGGCTCTCCTGCTCTGCACATCTCCAGAGTACCCTTATGTCTATCCCATGCACTGTTAAACCTCCATATTGTTTTTGCACCCACCACTTCTGCTGGAAGGCTGTTCCATGGCTCCACCACCCTCTCAGTGAAAAAGTACTTCTTAACATTACCCCTGAGACTTCCACCCTTCAGCCTCATATCATCCCCCCTTGTTCTTGTGCAGAGTTTTCTCTGAAATATGCTTTCAGCCTGTACCCTGTTTATTCCCCTAAGATATTTGAAAGTCTCTATCATACCTCCCCTCTCCTCTCTCCCTTCTTTCCTCCAGTGAATAGATATTAAGGTCCTTAAGTCTTACCTCACCAATTAAACTGTATACCTTCCAATTAAAACTGTATACATCCAAAGGGAAACCTGTATACCATGGGAAAAACATACTTTGAAAAAATGTAAATACAGCCAATACATCACCAATTAAGCAACCATCAAACACTCAAAACAAAATCAACAAACCAATCACCAATTAACAAACATTCTCCACCCCAAACACAAGTAAGTGGAGAAAGCAGAATTCTAGCAAAACAAAAGCAGTCAAGAGAACATGCAACCCCCCTTTCTGACCCAAACAGTTATGTCCCTTGATGCTGCACCACAATGCAATGTAAATGACAGCCAGGTGAGCATACAAACACAACTACCTGTCCCATTTTACACACCAAACAGCCATGTCCCTCAATGCTTCTGTCCTCAGCTACCAAAACCTGTATGCTGCTGCCAAGTCCCTCAGTGCTCAGCTGTATCTTCAGATGCCATGTTTTCCACATTGCAACTGCCATATTGCCCCTCACAAACTCCACTGACCCTGATGACAGACATCACTCCCAACTGTCTTTGCCACACACATAACATGCCACAAGCCACTCTCCACTGCAAACCATGCAACCTGACTGCAAATCTTGGCATATACTACAAGGCCGTCAATGAACTATGGGATGACTGGCCAAAGACACACTCCTCTTTTTGTATAGGAGAACCCTACACTATGGAAACTCCCAAGGGCCTAGAGTGCCGTTCTCCAAACATCTAGGAGTAAAAAAGAACACAGCAAAGTTAAAAACTGCCACAATCAGAGACAAACCAGGGAAAAGGAGCCAATTCCTAGTTTAAGGTACTGAATGACGCTATCCTCATGTATAAAATAAATGTTGGATCCGGTATGCTTGGAAACATACCCATCTCAAGGCTAATGAGATAATAAATCCACTTTCCCTTCAGACTCATGGCCTTATTTTATTAGCCTCTTTCTGCAGTTTTTGTCAATCACTGCTCTTGATTTTCTTTCCAAATCTGTTTCATATGGTGACACAGTTCAATTTATATTCAGCCTGTTAGAGGTTACATTTTTTGATCCAAAAGTCTCCTAAGGTTAAGAAGCAGTGTCAGTTGCATAATAGTTCATCTTGGTCATATGAAACATGATATTAACATAGTAACATAGAAATCTAATGTCAGAAGGGACTCTGGGTCCATCAAGTGCACCTCCTGCTTCATAAGCAGATATAAATACACAGCATGCTGTGCTAGCATGTACTTACTGATAAGGGTTTGCCACCCTTCCTTCTACCCAGGGGACAAGTGATTACCTTGATAGGCAGACATTTTTCAAGGAGTATCATGAAGGCCTGTACTGACTTTATGTTCACTGTCTCTGCTGGTGGACTGTTCCATAGTTTTACTACCCTCTCGATGAAGAAGTGCCACTTAACGTTATCCCTGAATTTACCACCACTGAGCTTCAGGGTGTGTCCCCATGTCCTGCACGAGCACACCAGATTAAACATCTCCATCTGTCTGACCTTGCTGATATGTCTGAGTATGCAGAAGGCTGAAATCATGTCACTTCTCAGCATCCTCCTTAACACGACGGGCCAAGGGACTTTTTTCTACTGGCAGCTTCTATGTTTCCATGTTATGTTTCTGTGTTTTCCTTTTCCCCAAGGTGATCATGTTATGGGCCTCCAACCTCTCCCTAAGCATTTCCCTCCATATCACTGATTTTTTGAGGACCCTGTAAAACTCTGTTCAGAATGAACGGTTATTCGGTACAGCTGAGAAAAATATTCATGGAAACCTTGTGCCAATCATATTTAATGGAGCTCACCTTTAATTATTTAAAATAAAAAAGGGCCTCTTAAAAGATGTGAAAAACAAGGCAGTCTTAAAGAGCTAGTAGAATCAAAAACAGCAGCCAGAAAAATGTTACATATTTTAAGAAGTAGTCAGTTGAAGCTTTTTGTTTCTGAATTGTTTTCCTTTTTCTTTTTCTGTTTGCTCATTAGAAAATTTTTTATGTGAGAGTATCATGCAGGATGTGTGGAACAGCACTCTGCCCGGCAGCAGACATATCTTTTTCTATTCCCTCTACTACATCATAAGCACTGTGACCTCACTGACTGTGACATCACAGGTGATTGACCTGGCAGCTACTGAGTAGCTCTGAGTAGATGTGATGCCATAGTGATCTCACAATACTGATGATGTATTGAACTAGATCTGTCAGCTGCCAGGCAGAGTGCTGTTCCACAGACCACACCTACTAACATCAGTTAACAAATCTTCTAATTGCTCAAAGGGAAATGAAAAAGCATTCCAGACATAAAAAGACAGATGATTGCTTTTAAAAGCTGATATTAATTTAGGCAGTACAATACCTGTTTAAATGCAGCTAAAGGTACAGGAACATATTTTTTCTGTGACATGAGCTGCTGCTTTAAGATCACATGAGTATTATATCTAGAGTTATTGACATGTTCTTCCGTTTTTGAGCCTAGCTTTACAGCTGTACCTATTTAAGAATATTAGTTTATGAGTAGATTCACTAGTAAAGGCCTGTCATAAACATCTTTGCCATTTTCTGGTTTATAAGGGCCTAGGGGGCCTCTTGGCTACCATTTCATTTGCATGCATCACACTTACAGCTGTGCTCAGCTGGTTGCCTTCCAGCTTATTCTGCTGGGGGCACTTCAGTCTACTTTTTGGGAACTATAAATACAGCACAAGTAATAGTTCACCTAAAATATCACGCAGTTTGAATTTTTGTTTTGACTGACATACTGTAAAATAAGTTTACAGTTACTGGATACTGGATAGGTTTGAGACAAAAGAAGGCACAAAGCTCATCGAGATTGTCCCCCACAGCAACAGTGGATCATTTGTTATGATAATACTGAGAACTGAGCCATAAATCCAAACGGGATTTGAATGATTCGAAGTTAGCTATATCAATCAAATCCATTGGTAATGAATTCCAGAATTTGGCAGCTCGAATAAAGAAGACGTTGTCACTTTTTTTGTATTAGCCCAATCTACAATTAATTGTTCATTATGGTGTCTACCCACTATGTGTTTATCTGCTAAAGTAAGTCCAAATTCAATAAATTAACATTCCTGAATTACTAAACAATTAGGCCCAAATATTCAAACTGCGCCAGGCTGTGGCGCAAGCCTCTGCGCTGCTCAAATTTGTTGCACAGGGGTGTGGCTAGGGCGATATTCAACGGAGTTGCGCTATGGCGCAACTGCTTTGAATATCGCACCCTGGCCACCCCCACTGTGCATGGCGCAGTGGAACTGCGCCAGTGCAAGTGGTCAGAGTGGAGCATTGAGATGCGGTGGCGCAAGTGCCATTGCGCCATGCACAGCACCTGCGATATTCAAAGGGTGACATGCAAATGGGGCCATAATTTATGCAAGGCCCCCAGGGGCCATTTGCATCTGATCATGGCCCCATTTGCATGCCATTAGCATGCAGGTGCGCCGATCTCTGACTACTTGCACCTGGCGCCCTGCCAGGCAGCAGCCGTCCGGACTGACGCCCCCTGCAGCCCGATCGCGGGACGTCCCGTAAGGGACAAAGAACATCTCCTATCCCTGGTGGTCCAGTGGACCATGAGTAGCCTGATCATGGCATCAGTATCCCCCCAAAGTCCAATATCCCTGGTGGTCCATAGTGGACCGCACAGAGTCTCGATCGCGGGTGGCATTGCTCACCCCAAGTCCGAAATCCTGGTGATCTAGTGACCCCCACCCCACCCACCCACTGGAGCTCCCACTCCCCACCCCCCATCAGCTGGCGGGCGGCAGCACCCCACCCTCCTGCCGCCCTGCTGCCCGCCGACTGACAGCTTAGGTATGGCTGCACGCCCGTTGGTTCAGAGCATGAGCCAATGGGCATGCAGCCCATACCGTACTAGTCAGTCCAGATATGTGAATGAATTCATTTTGGACTTGGGGGGGATGAGGTATGCCGCCCACAATCGGGCTCCATGCGGTCCACTGGACCACCAGGGATATTGGACTTTGGGGGGGATACTGATGCCCACGATTAGGCTAATTGCGGTCCACTGGACCACCAGGGATATTGGACTTCGGGGGGGTGTCTGATGCCCGCGATAGGGGCATGGGGGGGTGTCACCAGGTGTGGCGGGAACAGCCGATGGCCACCCACAGGTGGCAGCTGCTGTGTTGCACCCTGCAATGCGACAGCTCACCTGTGGGTGGCCCTCGACTTGTTCCTGGTTTTTTCAGGCGTAACTTTGTGCAGGCGCAGGTAGGTGTTGCGCCTGCATAACTCTGCATGCCCGGGCTGAATATCAGGCTGTGCAGTTTATGCATGGGCACGCCCCCCCACCTGTGCCTGCATACATTACTGATACGCCCCGGCGCATCGGGATTTGTGCGGCACACTTTTCTCTTTTAAATATCGCACCGGGGCGCATCAGTGGGTTGTGTTGTGCCTTGCGCAACCCTTTTGAATATCTGGGCCTTAGTATACAACATTATTATAGCCTTTTTGTGTCACTACGTTGAGTTTTGTAATCAACTTTGTGCTTGAGCAACATAAATTATTTACAAACATAAATGCGCAACAAAGTAATTTTTAAGATGTGCTACATATCATACGAACATAAATTGAAACATACAAATATGTCAGCAGGTAAAGGCTTTATGGTCTGTCAAGTCTGCTGGATCGTGCAGTTTCCAAAGTGTTTACAGAAGGAACTGCACCCCCTACTCCATTTCCCTCTTGACCTTTCTCAATTAGTCCCCTCTCTCCTTGCCCTTTCCACAACCCACGACTTTCCCCTTTACCCTGTCCCATCCTCTCTTGAAGCTGTCCACAGTTTTAGAGATACAACTTCCTCTGACATCTTATTCCACTTGGCCATCACCCTCTCAGTGAAAAAATGCCTCCTTATCTCCCTCCTGAAACTATCCTCACCGGCTTAAGGCTGTTCTCTCTAGTGGACTTGTTCCAGCTAGGCTGAGGTGGCCCTCAGTGCTCACCCTGTTTATGCCTTTTAGGTAATTGAAGGTATTTGTCATGTACCCCCTCTCCCTACTTTCCTCGAGAGACTACATGTTGCGCCCCCTCTCCCTACTTTCCTCAGAGACATGTACGCCCTCTCTCCCTACTTTCTCAGAGACTACATGTTGCGCCCCTCCTACTCTCCCGGAGACCACATGTTGCGCCCCTCCTACTTTCCTTGAGAGACTAGATGTTGTGCCCCTCTCCTACTTTCCTCGAGAGACTAGATGTTGCACCCTCCCTACTTTCCTCGAGAGACCATATGTTGCGCCTCTCCCTACTTTCCCCGAGAGACTCACATGTTGTGCCCCTCCTACTTTCCTCGAGAGACTAGATGTTGTGACCCCTCTCCCTACTTTCCTCGAGAGACTACATGTTGCGCCCCCTCTCCCTACTTTTCTTGAGAGACTACATGTTGCGCCCCCTCTCCCTACTTTCCTCGAGAGACTACATGTTGCACCCCCTCTCTCTACTTTCCTCGAGAGACTACATGTTGCGCCCCCGAGACTCTTCTCGTTGGTGTTGCCCCACTGGCCCTAGATCATCATGGTTGCCCTTTGCTGTACCGCTGCCAGCCAGTTGATATGCTTTCTAAGATAACGGCATCAGTACTGCACACTGTACACAAGATGCAGTCTATCCAGAGACCTGTACAATAACAGAATGATTTCCGCCTCCTTCCTGCTGATAAATCCAATTTGCTTTGGCTGCTGCTCTCCTGCAGTGTGCCGAGTGTTTCAGGTCGCTTGTGATGATTACTCCCAGGTCCTTTTCTTCCTCTGACCTGGATACCTGCACACCACCAAACCAGTATTTGGCCCCTGGATTCATTGCCCCCAAGTGCATAATTTTACACTTTTCAGCATTAAACCCCAGCTGACAAATGCCAGACTACTTTTCTAACCTGGCCAGAATGATAATTTTTCATAGTGTGGTTGCTGCGAGATGCCTCTACAAATTATCAAAGTGCCTTGATTTTCAGAAACATATTGCAATTACTGTATCGATACATGTGCTGGTAAATTGATATAGTCTTAACATGAGTCAGACAATGGTCAGCTAAGGAGGTGAGCTGTGGGTTTGTGCCAGCCACCATCATGTGACCAGGGTGGGGGATTGTGGTGCTAGGGAATGGGGGTGCCATTGAACACCAGGGACAAATGACAGGGGGTCAGGGATAAGGAGGGGTGGACTGCTAGACATCAGGCACAATTGACATTGGGACAGAGAGGGAATGGGTGCAACTGGACACCAAGGACAACTGACATAGGATAGAGAGAGAGGTGCCACCGGACACAAGGAACATCCTAAATGGCCGGAGACAGGGAATGTACTTCACTTTATACCCCATGTGGACAGTGACCCTCAATAGATTGTCAAAGTTATGTAGCAGATCTTGATCAATAACTTACACCTTACATGTTAAACACAGCAATATTTTGATCTCATTGAAGACAAACATGTGCTGCAGCCTCACTTCTCACTCGTCCCACATGGGGACCTGGATAACTTTGTTGCACTAAGCAGCCTACAGCCTCTGTCCACTGTGTAGCGCAATATACCTGATAATGACATGTAGATGGCAGGAAATGATATGGTACGGAGGTATCTTGGCCTTGCATGTTGGCTATAGTAATTAGAATTTCATATACACTAGTCGTTGTGACTGCCTTGCCTAATCAGGGGCCCACCACTCACTGCCCTCCACTTCAGTCTTGACAGCTACCTCTCCCCGCCTTGCCCCCTTCTACCTGCCTACCCCCTTGCCCTCTCTCCCTTTCCTCCCCTGGCATTTCCTGACTTTTATCCCGCCCCTCCCTCCCTTAGAGCTCTTACCCTCACCCTCTACCCTCCGACAATGGCCTTCCTGCCTGCGTACCCCCTTCTCTCTCACCTGCAGCGCTTATTTCTAAGACTGCCCTTGGCTGGTATATCATGCTACCTAACATTTGGCACATTTTGAATTACTAGAATTTCCTAAGCCTCAGTCTCTTACTTCTTTTTATTGTGTAACTATGTATTATTATGTTGACCTTTGTATGTATGTATACCCCACATTCCTTCGACGTGGAACCTTTGTAAATGAGCAGTTCCTGCTCAAAGGTATTTGTAATCCAAGATTTCAATAAAATATAATAAAATAAATGCACAGTTCTCCACTTCCCTCATTGTGCCTCACAAACTGGCCTGCTTGCTCAATGCACAGAGGTGCCTTAGTGTGTGTGGTCACATTTGTGATTTGCTCACATATACCGGTTAGGGCTTTTCTTTTTGCAACACTCCTGGGAGGTGTTTCGGAAACCTGTTAGCAATGCATAGAGCTTCAGCATTCATTTTCTAGTCTAACTCTAGTTGTCTGACATGCATGGTTGCATGAGCATCCTGCCATTTATGCATCAATTAATTTAAAAATATTGGGCCACTATGGTATAAATGCAGGCTGTATTCTGCTCAACCCTAGCTAGTTTAATCAGTTTAGTAAAATTCTAGGGGGTTCCCTGTGAGTGGCTAATATGACTCAACAAAGCCCAGTGTGATCCCTCCGATACTGCCCCAAAAGGTTGGTAATCAAGAACTTTTATCTTTACCCTACTCATAGTTCCTCTTTTCATTTTTTAAACAGGGGTTCATAGTAGAGATGCGTGAATCCGGCAGATCTTCACTTTGCAAATTAATTTATAAAGTTTGCCAAATCTGTGAAGTGTGATGTGTCAGCTTAGAAAACTTTTTGGCCAGTGAAGTGGCACTTTTTTTAAAAAAGGTGTGCAAATTTGCCAGTCAAGTTGCAATCTTTCTATAACTTTGTCTGAAAAAAGTGCCACTTCCACAGCAAAACTCATTGCAAAGTGATGAAATGTGCAAATCCTGAACTTTTCCACAAAGGCAAATTTTGCAGTCTCACCAGAAGAACTTTGCCAGTGAAGTAAAACTTCACAGCAGTTCTGGTTCTTAGTTAATAAATATCAGTTGAGATTTGAAAACGCCTAACCATCACTTCAAGGTGACCCCCTTGGTCAGATCCTGCACCATTCTATATTCATTTTTATATTTACTGTACCTTGCTGATACGAGTTGAGGTCTTGCAGTTTCATTCTCCTTTTATGCGCAGTCCACCCTCCAACTTCCTTGTCTCACATTTGTAAAGTGCAGCCTGCAATATTGTTCCCAAGTGTTGGCTGAGGTGCAGGTTAAAAGAGTTTAGCCATGCCTTCCTTCAGTCACTTACGTAGTCAATCCTAGCTAATTGAATCATACCTCTCAACCATCCCTTACTGCATCATGAGGGATGTCCCTCATTTTACCCCCAGACAGGAATGTTTTTGGACCTAATGGCATCCTAAGTAGATATACTTGTGGTGCCTCTATCACCGCTCCCATTGACCCCACCCTTCCATTCTGCTCTATCCACACCAAAAAAGTACTAAAAATTCAATGAATACAAGCTGGACAATGGCAATTCTGTGTTTTTTTTTTTATTGACAGCAGATCAACAGATCTACCATTGGACTCTCAAAAAAGGTATGCTAAAGCAATTCCAGTCATAACTCCTCAATAGTGACTGGTCCCCAATTGACTCAGCCCCCAACATTGAACTAGCTCTTATTCTCTTTATTACCACCTTTAACAAAGAGTGTGATATTTTTGCTCCTTATACCAAAAGGACTATCAAAGGCAATTGTCACCCCTGGATCACCCCTTCCCTTCTCGAATCCATGGCCTTGAGGGACAACCTTTGACATATAGTCCATACCTCAGGCAACCCTGTGGACTGGCAGAGGTACAAGACAACCCATAACTCTTGTACCCATGAGATTCACCTAGCTAAAGTTATCCACTTTCAAGAAAGTCTCTCCTCCTACTGGGGGAATGGAAGAAAGTTTTGGGACAACTTAAAAGACCTTACCAATAAACCCAATACCTCCCCATTCACCCTGCTAAACAATAACGGCTCCACCGCACAATACCACCAAATCATTGCAGACATTTTTAACACCACATTCACAGATCTTAGTGGAGTTCTCCCACCTGATTTTTTCTCTAATACCTCCTTAACTAATGTCACCCTACCATCTCAGTGTCCTGGCAACACACAACCTCTTTCCACTTCAGGATAGTCTCTCCCACTGAAGTTAAAATCTATCTTCTGCATGTCCTGGAAAAGTCCAGATACAGCAGTGACACGCTAGAACTGAAACTCTAGCACCTGGCCCTCGATGCGGTCTTACTTCCCCTCATCAGGCTGTTTAACCGGTCCCTCTGCCTCAGTCAGTTCCCCTAGCAGTGGAAAGCTGTGATGGTAACTCCTATCCACAAAAGTGGGGATAGGGCCTCTTGTAGTAACTACTGCCCTATATCAATCCTCCTCCTCCTCCCAGTCTCAAAAGCTCTAGAAAGGATCATCTCCAGTCAATTATCAGAATATCTCACTAAATATAACCTTCAATGCCAACCAGCAGCACAGTTTTAAGAAGAAACATTGTACCTCCTCTGCCCTCCTCGAATTTACTGAATTTTTCGACCTGAAAGTCTTGAGCCTGGCCTTTGATGCAGTCTTACTCCCCCTTGCCAGGCTTCACCGGTCACTCTGCCTCGATCAGTTCCCCCAGCAGTGGAAAACTGCAATGGTAACTGTAATCCACAAAAGTCGGGATAGGGCCTCCTTTAGTAACTACTCCCCTGTATCAATCCTCCCCCCCACTCTATAAAGCTCAAGAAAGGATTGTTGCCGATCAATTATTGGACTATCTCACTAAATACAATCTTCAATGCCACCAGCAGCACGGTTTTAGGAAGGGACATAGTACCTCCTCTGCCCTCCTCGAATTTACTGACTTCACCCACAAAGCCCTTGATCATGGTCACCTTGTAGGGTCTGTATACATAGACCTCTCAAAAGCATTTGACACAGTCAATTACGCCCTCCCAGTAGCTACCTTCCCACCACTGGAATCTCACAAGAAGTCACCACCTGGCTTTCTAACTATCTCTGTGACAAAACACAGCATGTCAAAATCTGTGATACCCTCTCCACCAACCACCTCATCCGCTCAGGAATCCCACAAGGGTAAATCCTGGGCCCACTTTTCTTCAGCTTTTTCCTTAACTCCCTCCCTCTAGTCTGCTCCAGCAACCTGCTTCTCTATGCAGATGATGCTGTCATCTACTCAAGCCACCCTGATCCCCTACCACTTGAGGGCACTCTTCAAAAGTGTTTCACGGAAGTTGAATCCTGGTTCTCTGACCATAAACTCATAACTAACTATAACAAAAACAAGGTTATGGTGTTTGCTAACCCCATAACAAGCATAAGGGAACGCACCTCAACATCCTCAATAACCATCTCCAGCCACTAGAACAAGTCAGTAGCTACAAGTATCTGGGAGTCACCCTTGAGTCCTCCCTAGCCTTCCATGAGCACATCAACCTGGTCTGCAAAGCGGTGAACATTAGGACCCGGTCTCTCTATAGACATAGCGACCAGCTCTATCCTCTCTATCATCGATTATGGGCTATATATCTATGGCTCTGCAGCAGATACAGCCCTCAATAGAATAAAGATTGCCCTTAACAAAGCATGTCACCTAGTTACTGGAGCCCCCAGACTCACTCACACTTGTGAACTATACGTGCAGACCAATTGGCTAAATCTCAAATGCAGACTTCAATACCAAACCTGCCTACTTCCTAAAAAAATTACTCTCAGTCTCACTCCACCCACCTCGCAGCCACTCATTATGTGTGCAGCTACTCCAGGGAACATGAGAAGTGCCTCCAAAGCCTCCTTCATTGCCCCTCGCTGTAGGACCTCACAGTGCCAGCGATCGTTCATGTGCAGGGCACCAACTTGGTTAAACAGCCTGCCTGCTGCAGTCCTGGCTGAACCTAAACTGGAGCCCTTTAAAGCAAAGCTGTGGCAGGCAGCACCTCACTGCTAATAGTTCCTCTGACTGCACTTAACTTTCCCTGTGTCTCCTAATTCCCCCTTTTCCAGCCCCACTTGCCACTGATGTCAGCCTGATTGCCCCTGATGATAACATCAACTTTGACTGCCACATGATTCACAATGTGTGTAACTGCATTTATTATGCAAATTTCATTCCTGTTTATGTTGTTATATACCTTACTACATGCTCTGTTTGCGCCTGATGACAATGTCAGCTTTGGCTGCTACTTGATTTACGTTGTGTGTAACTGCATTCATAATGAAAATTTTCAAACCTGTTATGTGTTATTCACATTACTGTAAACATTGCTGATTCCTTATTGTATCTCACACTGTTTAACTGTCCTTTGAATTTTTTTTTTGTGATCCTGTTCACTTGATGTGGAGCCATTGTAAATGAGTGCCTGACTCAAAGGTGTTAATTCCGAGAATTAAAATAAATAAATTAAAATAAATAAGACAGTGTTTGCATTTCCAGCTGCCCTCTGCTTACACTTTCCACTTTAGTTTGTCCCTTCTGTGCTGACACTCCTAGCAGCCACTTGGCTTGTTTGTGCCTAACACCACTTCTATGCTCAGAAGTGCTCTGTCCCTCATCTGTCCCACATTGAAAAACACAGACTTTAAAGCCAAAATTCTTAACATTCTTTGTCAAGGAAGCAAAATTAAACTTTAAGCAAATAAAAGCATTGTTTTCCACAGTGTTTTGTGGTTACATCCTTAGTAGGATTGCTCAGATACTTTAAAATCCAATCCAAGTTAGTATAGTCAGATATGAGGATAATCCAGATCTAAATCTGACATCTTTGGCTAGCCCTGGATGTCATTGGATGTCAGATTCAGATATCATAATATCTGACTATCCTAACATTCTAAATTACATTGCCTCCACAATGCAAATAAATAGCTCCCGGTCCCCATCCAAACCACTTGTAATCCCCAACCTTCCTCACCCCCCCAAGCCGCTGAAAGTGCATATAGGTGACTAAGAGAAAGATTATTTAATTGGCACTCGTTATAATAAAAAAAAACTTATACTAAAAAAACACCCCCTGTACTAAATCAGCTCTCATTTTCTTCCATCCTGGCACAAGCCACCCACACTACCCCTCAGTTTAATCGCACCCCCCATACACCTAACACACACACTAGCCCTTATTTCCCTCTCTCCACATGGCACCCAGAAAAATAGAATTACCAGCATTGGGTTAAGGTCAGTGCTAATTGCACCCTCAAACAACACACACACACACACAAGCCCTTATTTCCCTCCCCCACCCAGAAAAATAGAATTACCAGCATTGGGTGAGAGTCTGTGCTAAGTGACAGATGCAGTCCAAATCCTGCAGTGGTGCTAAATCAGAGTAACCCACCCCCACCTTGGCACAAAAAAGCACCCACCCACCTCCAAGTCAGTTAAACACCACCCACCCAACACACCCACAAACACCAATTTCCCTGCTCCCCCAAAAATCTAATTACCAGGATTGGGTGAGGGTCAGTGATTTAGAAATGGTCCAGTACCGGAGCAGCTTGTACTCATCTTCAGTCCAGGCAGGTGAATAAATGATGATGTCCTCCTGTAGTAACACCTGATTGGCTGCTACACCCAGCACTGAACACTGGTAATTCTATTTTTCTGGGTTTCAAAGAGGGGGAGGAGGGTGGGGGGGGCTAGTGGGGGTGTTGGGCAGGGGTGAAATTGAACTAAATGGGTCATGGTGGGTGGCTTGTGCCAGGGTGATGGGAAGTGGGCTCCAATTTAATGTGGGGGTATTTTTTTTTATTATTAGGAGGGTTTTTTATTATTACAAGGAGCTGAAGTGCCAATTAGAGATGCAGTGAATTTAATTTCTGCTGGCAAGGTGGCAGTGAAGTGGCCAATTTCACCGCGTGGAGTAATTCACGAAATTTTCCACATTAGGCAGAATTTCACCTAGGTAAAATTTCACCTAATGCAGGTGAAATTTTGCCTTCCTCAGGTGAAATTTCATTATGGAAGGTGAAATTGCACTGAGGAAGATGGAATTTCACCGCAGAAGGTCAAATTTCACTGTTCCACCAGGGTGAAATTTCGCATTTCGATCCACGAAACGGGCGGAATTTTGCAGATTACTCAGCGAAGCAAATTCTGCTCACTTCGTCCACCACTAGTGCCAATTAAATAATCTTTCTTTTTGTTACTTACATGTGCTCTTAGGGGCTTGGCGAAGGAGCCGGGTTGAGGCTTATAGAGTGGTTTGGGTGGTGGAGGGTTTCTTCAGCTGCAGGGTGGTGGGGACTTGGACAACTAGTGGTGGATTCACATGGATGCAAAACCAGATCAGATTTCCATATCCAAATCCCCAATTAGGATTTAGGATTTTCAGAAGCTTTATCTAAAAATCCTAACTCCTAAATGTTTGCTGAAATCTAAGATATCTGTTTTGGAAAACGGATATTTGAGCAGCCCAAATCCTTATGTTTAAAGATGCGACCCTCATTTTGATGGCCAGTATCCCACATTGTCCTTCATTTTGATTGTGTGTGTGTGTGTCCCATTTCAGTGACAAAAGGTTGAGGGGGTGAGTTTAATCAGTTCAGTTATATTTTAGGGGTGTTCCTGGTGTGTTGCTAGTATGACTCAATAAACAAAGTTCAGCGTGCCCATCTCCCCACTATTGCCCCAAAAGGCCTACAATCAAGGTTTTTATCTTTATACATCTCATTTATTCTTATTATTGTGCTTTAAATATGTTTTTTAGTTAACAGCCCTCAGCTAAGATTTGAAGAAGCTTAAAGTGATTTATGGAAGTTCCCAATTGCCTTTTTCACATAGTATGCCATTTCCAGCCATGCTTCAGATATCGAACCTACAATCTGTTTTGTAAAAAAAAAATCTGGCATAGTCATTTTCTATGACGTTTTATCAGCACTTTGTTTCTGGCAGCCCTCTAGTTTTCTATGAGTGCTTGCTTTTGGCCACACCCCCATAATGATGTCATGCAAGAGAGCCATCAATCACTTTCACTGGCTGCGTGGTCTATTAATGAGGGGAATTTTGGTAATGGTTGCAGCAGTATAACAGCTAATATACTGATTTACATACAGCAACAAGGAATTCTAGGTAGATTATAAAGGTGACTTAAATTTTCCTTATTCAGAGGTGCAGTCTCCTATTTTGGTAGGGGTGACTGCAGTATAGCACCTAATACATAGGCATACATAGCAAGGCATTGTGGGTACAATAGGAAGTTATTTTCCATGTTCCTTACTGTGAGGTACAATCTCCTATTTCTGTACTGGCTACAACAATATAAGATCTAATATGTTTGTTTTCAAAATGAGGACTTGTGCATATGGTATATAGCTGTCAAGATTTCTTTACAGAGAGATGCAGTCTCCTATTTCTCTAGTGAGTACATACATATAATAGCCTGTATAATAATTTACATAATGATGCATTGTGGGTACAGTAAATAGCTGATTTTTCTATATCACTAATCAAAGTGCAGTCTCCTAGTTCGGTAGCGTTTACTGCAGTACAGTCTGTAGAAAAGCCTCTGGAAATTTTTTTTGTGATGCGGGTAGGCCAAAAAGATAATTTGCCATTCTGTGTAAGGATGTTGTTTCACTTTTACTGCCTGCTGCCTGGTGAAGTGACAGGTCTGAAGTGACAGCTTCTGTCAGAATGTGGAAATGTAATAATACTTTTTTATGTTTATGTTATAGGGCTTGAATGGCTGTAAGTAGTTCGGAAGTGTAATTATGGGTCAGTAATTACACGTCTCTGAGCTGCTCTCAGCCAGTCAAATCATTAGACATGTTCTGTCCATGTTATAATGCTATATACAGCTACTTGAAAACAATGTAAAGAGGCCGCTTAAAACTGACAATGTCCCTTTAATATAACTTTTTTTCATTGCATGATGTCAAGGTTGTGGGTTGCATCACTGCGAAAAAAAGCGGACAGGGCTATGCAAATGAAACAGAATACAGCAACAAAAGGATTTTTTTCATGGAAAATAGTACTTTTTGGCAATTTGATTGGTGGGAGACTGATTTACAACTCCTACAGGTTAGTATGCCCATTTGCTATGGCAACCTTCCATAAATCACTTTACTATACTTGCCTGATTCACTTCTCCTGCTCTTCCTTATTGTACTTCTTTATCTCAGTACTCAGGTATCTTCATGTGCTGCTATCAATCAACTCCTCATCCCTGAGGAAAGGGTTGTGTAGATTTATAATTATCTAGGCATGTTCTGTTCATTTGTACATTCCTAAGCTTTCCATGTGCGGAAACTGCTTATTACTGTAATGTCTTTGATTTTATGTTATCTGACTGTTAATGCCTGTATTTGTACTCTCTCGGGTCATTCCTGAAAATAAGTAGGGTCTTTGTCTAGTGTACTTACCTGGTCATCAAACACAAATAAATGAAAATAAATAAATAAACCATCACTTCACGGTGACCCCCTCCAGGAAGGTCTTACATGATTCCATGCTCATCATTATATTTATCTCACTGATATGAGGTAAGGTCTGGCTGTTTCATTCTCCATTGATGCACACACCACCCTCCTGCTTCCTTGTCTCATATTCATAGAGTGCAGTCTGCAATGCTGTTTTCAAGTGGTGGCTGGGGTGCAGGTTAAAAGGGCATCATTTACAAATTCAAGGTGTACAAAGAGCAACAGATCTGTAACACACCAAGTAACAGTCAAGGATTTGTTTGCCAGATTTTGGGAAAGGGCCTCTGTGTACTGTATCAAAGAGGCAGATGTAACTGCAAAAAACACTGACAGCCAAAGCACTGTCACTCCCAGACCTAACAGTAGTGAAAGTGAGGATCAAATTCTTTTGTAACCATATACACCCCCAAGGCAACTGAAGTGAGTAAAATCATTCAGAAATGCTCCAACATTTTACCCAGTGCCCTTCAATTTCGAATTTGATTGGTCCACAACCTCGTAGCAGCTTTAAGAGTGGTAAAACATTTGCAGAAACACATTGTAAGGCATCATTTTCAGCCAGAAATGCCAAAGACTTGGTGGCACTAGAAACCAGCTGACTTCTTTAGAGAGCTAGTTGTGCCAAAAATAGCAGGCAGAAAATGTTATTAATCTTTAAAAGTTGTCACTTGTTGCTTTTTGTTTCTGAATCATTTTTCTTTTTCCATTTGCTCATTACAAAGCTTTCTATGTGACGGTATTAGGTGTGATGTAAAAAGCAGAACTTTACCTGGAGACTGACATATCTAGATCTACCCCTCTTCATTCCTCATCAGCAGCATTGTGACGCTACTGTACTGTGACTTCACAAGTGAATGCTACTGCAGCAGGTGATTGATCCTTCTTGGTCAATTGTGATGTCACAAACCAGGTTGTAGGGCTGATGACATATGGGAAGGAAGAATAGAACAAGTCAGCTTCCAGGCAGAGTGCTGTTCCATATTTATTTATTTGCTTTTGTTAACCAGGTAAGCACACTAGACAACAAGTGCCTATTTTCAGGTGCAACCCGGGAGGTTACAGAGTACATAAGAAACAAAATACAGAGTCAAGGTAACATACAGGCCCACAAACAAGTGGCTGGAACAGCAAATGGTACAACTGGCTTTAAATGGTAAGGTTGGCAGTATGTCAACAAGATACATAACAGCATTGAGAGGTAGAATAACAACAGGCAACATCATGACAGAGAATACATCAAAATAACATGAAAGTACATGAGCGCCTATCATGAAAGAGAATGTGCATCAAAATAGTGCAGCTAGAAGCGGGTACAGATATGACAAGAGTGTCTCTCCAACAGAAGGGCGGAAAGTGCCTTATGCTGGTTATCAGCAGAGATTAACAGCGGTCGGTGTATGAGCTCACAAACTCCCATAGTGAATCAGGGGTGAGGGAGAGACTATTCTGGATCTATATAGTACATAGACAGGCAGAGGCGGTTTTGAGGAAGTTCCATAGGGATGTTTTGAAGCAGGGATGGGAGGGAGAGGCACGAACTAGGGCGGGAAGGGAGTTCCACAGTCTAGGCGCATGGAAGGAGAAGGCCCGGTCACCTGTGAGGGTGCGGGTCTTAGGAACCAGGCGGTCCTGAGCAGCACTAGATCTTAAGTGGTAGGCAGGGGTTCCATATTTGAGGGGAAGGGCAAGTGCAGAAGGAGTGGCCATTCTAACTCTGTTATCAATGAAGTTGCCAAGGACAAAGGTGTGGTGTTTTTCAGGGGGGAGCCACTCCAGCCGAGAGCAGAGCTCACAGCAATGCGTAAGCCGAGGTGCAGAGAGTGCAAAGCAGCATATGTTGTTATAAGCAGTATCCCATTTTGCTAGGCTAGAATTCGGGACTGGGGCAAAGGCTATGAGCCCATAACAAAGTGTGGGAAGGAGTATCCCCCTAGCTATGGCGAGGTGAGCAGCCAGGGTGAGGCAATCTTTGTCTCTGTAGGCAAGTCCAAGCTTGCCTTTCGTGGCTTTACAGATATTCTGAAGATGCGCGGTGAGATCCAGTTGTGGATCAAGGGTAACTCCTAGATACTTGACGGAGTCAATGACCGGCAGGAGGGAGCCATTAGTTCCATAGATCGTTAGAGAAGCAGGGCAGGAAGCGGTTTTGGCCACAGAACCAAAGAGCATAGCCTGGGTCTTTTCCAGGTTGATGGTGAGACTGTGTCCCTCAAGCCAGTTCTGGATAAGATAGAAGTCTGAGCTAAGTCGAGAGTTGATGATAGTAGTATCCTGAGAACAGGACAGTATGACAAGGTCATCCATGTATAGAGTTGGGTGCCCATAGGTTGCAACGGAGGGCAGTTCATTTATGAAGAGGGAAAACAGAATGGGTCCAAGGACGGATCCCTGGGGGACACCGCAGTTAACAGGGGAGAGGGCAGAGAGGGCACAGTTGAAGCAGGTGTATTGCTGCCTTCCCCCAAGATAGTTGGAGAACCAGGCAAGGGCTCAGTGGGAAAATCCAAGGGAATGAAGAGTGGAGTGGAAAAGGGAATGGTCAACCCGATCAAAGGCCTTAGAGAGATCGACGAAGATGGTTCCGGTCAGTTTGCCTTGGTCAGTTGCGGACCTGATCTCAGAAGTAACCACGGCAAGTGCAGTCGATGTGCTGTGCCTCTTTCTGAAGCCATGCTGAGATGGGGAGAGAACTGCATAATCCTGAAGGTAGTGGGAGAGTTGAGCGGCAACTGTCTTTTCAAGAAGCTTACAGGTAGCTGAGAGGATGGCGATTGGGCGATAGTTTTTCATATCCTTGGGGTCGCCTTGTTTGTAAACAGGGACAACCTTGACCACCTTCCAATACATCAGGTATGATCCCCGAGATAAGAGAAGAGTTAAATATATGAGCGACTGGCTGGGCGAGGAGGGGCGCCCCCAAGCTAAGCAGCTTTGGTTCGAAGTTGTCGTGACCTGCCCCCATGTGGTGGAAGAGACCGGAGTTCCTGGGTCTCTCCAACTGAGATCCATTTGAGGTAGAATGGCAGTCGAGGAGGGGGGGGTGTCTGTCCAGGGGTTTAGGGCCAGAGAGTTGGGAAGAAGGAGGAGGAGGAGCAGGCAGATCTGAAAACATGCAGTTAAATGCAGTGGCAATAGTATGGGGGTTATTGCAGTTGGTCCCTCCGATATTCATGTTGGCGATCGTTTCCTTGGCAGACCCACTGACCAGGTTTTTGACATTTTTCCAAAAGCGCCAGGGGTTATTGTCTGAGACTAGCAGAGCAGATTTGCAGTACTCGCTCTTAGCAGTGCATATGGCTCTCTTGCAGGAGTGTCTGAGCTGCCAATATTCGAGGAGGTCGTTATTGTTGCGGGAGATCTTGTGTTTCACCTAGCATTTGTCTCTCTGCTTCATGAGGGAGAATAGTCCACCATGTAGCCACTTCGTTACTGTGCCCGTCACCCTCCTTTTTGTAAGGGATGCATGCCTGTTTTGCAAGGGGACAAATACAGCAAGGAAATAATCAAGGGCTGCAACAGGGTCATTTGTAGCAGTGACCCTAGACCAATTGACACATCGTAGATCCTTGAGGTAGTCGTTGAGGATGAGTTTGGAATAGTCCCTCATCTGGATCACTCTGCTGGGGACTTTGGGTGAGGAGGTGCCCCATATGCAGTAGGTTGGAGAGTGATCTGAGATGACGTCTGGGAGAGTTCCCGAGGGGACAATTCTGTCCAATCTGTTGCTCGGTGCCCAGTCGATAAGTGACCCTTTGTGCCTCCTAGAGGAGATCCTTGTGGGTCCTGTGATGATCTGGCTGAGAGCAAGGCCTGAGAGAAGAGGCTCAAATTACTTGGTATTTGGCCTCAGCCAATTGAGGTTGAGGCCCCCCAGGATTAGCAGCTCATTTGAGCCAACGTTTTCTTTAAGGTGGTCAAGTAGTGAGGAGAGTCCTTGAACACCACCCTTCGGAGGGTTGTAGGCACAGACAAGATGCACCTTTTTAGTGTTCCCAAGTAGGAGGAGGGAGTGAAGGAACTCCGAGGCTGGGGGTTCAGGAGGTGAATGAGACACTGTAGACACATTAAGGTGCATCCTATAGTATAGGAGCACACCTCCCCCATGCTTACTGCCTGCCCTGTCACGCCGGATGAGGCTGTAGCCTGGGAGGACACATGCGGAGTCAGGGATGTGAGGCTTCAATCAAGTTTCCATGATGCTCATAATGTCAGGCTTGTAGCGGGCTGCTCAGGCCGTTAGTTCTGCTAGGTTTTGGAGGATGCTGTGGATATTGAGGTGCACTATTTTTAGGCCTTTGGCGGATAGCCAGGCTGAGGAGGCTTGAAGGAGTATGGGGTTGTCGGAGGACCTTGACAACTGGTTAAGTTCCCAGCCTGCACAAGTGGAGCCATGGCCCCAGCTGTTTGAGGCAGCGAGAGTGCAGGAGGTACCTAGCAGAGGAAAGATCCCAAATGAAATGGCAACACGGCCAAGGTCAGCAGGTGTTGGCACAGTGTGGGCGCTTTCGGCCAGGCACTGGCTAGCAGGAGGACAAGGCAAATCACTTTAGGGAGCATTAGGGGTCCCACTCTTAGCGTCAGATCAGGGGTGGACCTCCCAGAGAGAACCCTGGAAATTGGTAGTCAGGAGTAGCAGAGATCAGGGGACAGGGCTAGATTTTGGATATGCATAACAGTGCTATTAGGAGAGATCTGGGAAAGCAGTTTGGGGGTTGGGGGGGATCAGTAATTCAGCAGTGCGAAGGCTTGGATAGGAACCCAAGGGAGCTCATTCATTTGATTTAGGCTGACAGGATTGTGCTTTAAAGGCAGTTAATACAGAGGAGACCTCTAGTGGTGAATATGTATAGCCTGCAAATGGCAAAGTGGGCTGATTGTTCTTTGTACAACACGTGATGTGAGGTATATAACTCGGTAACGACCATGGGTGGCGGTGGGGGCGGTGGGGCCAATACTGTACACAGCTATAAGTGCTGTTAAAAAAAATCTCCTAATTAGAAAACGGGAAAAGAAAACAAATAAGTCAGATATAAAATAATTGTTCATTACTTTTGAAAGTTATTTCAGGCAGTACACCAGGTTACATTGCAGCACATGCCAACATGTAACTACAGGAAATGCTTTGTCAGTCCCTGGACACAAAATAACATTTGGATCAATTAACCATCAACTGCAATACCATTCATGTGGTATGTGCAGCATGGTGTCCCCAACCCCCCACAACCCCACCACGGAGTGAATGTTGGCAGCACAATTAGAAAGGTCAAAATAAGAATCCAGGAACCATCAGAGCAATAAAATCTGGTATTCAACAAAATTCTCCCGGGGCACATTCCAATGCAATGCACAGCAGAGACATTTTTCAATTAAAATTCTGTGTTTTGCAACATATTCAGCCCAAGCTAAGGCAATGTGGCAATCTCATACCATTAGTCTAACAGAAGGCAGTATGGAGCCACCTTTTGGGTAGCATGAAACCAAAGTGTCAGAATGATGTCCTCAATTTCACCCCATTCTGTAATGCTTTTACTCTGTGTATCTTTCTTTAGTCGTAATAACCCCTTGTGAAACATATTGATTGCCAGCTATGATTTTTTATAGAATCTTTCCGTACATCAATGGTATTCCATGAGCCTATATAACTGCTTGAACCCCCTTCTTCTCTGTTTAAGACTGTGTTTTGCATTAGTGATGATATAAGACATCAAGGCGACAGGCTTGCCATTCAGAATTTGTGTATACACTTGAATCCTTTTGTGTTTGGATTGTTTATGACCATTAACATTGTTTTTAACTATTTAACTGCTGCCATCAACTTTATTTAGGTTGAGAAATTACCTCACATTGTTATTAGAATGTATGTTATCAAGAGTGTTTCTTCCTTTTCTATAAGTTTATTTTCAGCTCTGTTTTGAGCATCCTTTTTTCCCATGGTAGCCTTAAGCATCCCATTAACATTTAGACAGTGATGCCATGGTTTACCTAAATGAACTCTGGTAGTTACACTTCAGTGTACTGTCACTTTAAACATTGTATTTAAAAGCACTAATAAATTGACCACGGCTGCCCCTTGTTGAAGTCTCAGTGCAGAGGTGGAACATTGGTGGTCAGTCTGCTTGTTTTCTCCTGCCTCCTGTGATTTGCTGTGCTCCTTCAGGTATAGTCCAACAAATTCAATTATCCAAACAACTCAGACATCTCCCAGAGTGTTTGGATAATCCAGGTTATACTGTATATCCTTTTCCGCAGTTATTCTTGTTGGCACACTAAACGATTCTTCAAACACATTCAACTTTGCTGTTTTGACTATTGCTTGGTATGCTACAGATTTTTCACTGATTATACAATATGTGATACATTCTCTTTTTTGGTTTATAAAATGGGTAGGGAATTTCCTGTGTCCTGATTGGCTGAGAAGATTCCAAAGCCATGTAGTTTAGAAAGGAAAACCAATGGCTTCTGACTTCTTCTGGCAACTAAGACACAGAACAAAAAAATATCCCTACTCCAAAATATAGAATTTTCAAATTTCAAGTAGCAGCAATGTTTAAAAAGAAAGAAACTATGGTTTTCTTGGAAAAAAACTGCATTTTCTCACAGCTTAATAAGAACCACCCAGTCTCGCTGACACAAACCAACTTCAGACAGAGCCAGCCTTAGGGGGGGTTGCGAACTGTGCAGTCGCACAGGGCCTCAAGAGAAAAAGGGGCCTCCCAAAAAAACAGCAGTCCAGTTGACCTCCTTCTTCCTGGTCCTGTATGTACTAATTTAAATAAAGTGCAAACATGGCACAAAACTAGCTAAAAATAAAGCTACAGGGAGGCCATGACAGCCATGAAGATGTTCCTTGGGGGCTTTGCAACTTCTAATATGGGGCCCCAGCAAGGAGGTTTGCACAGGGCTCTGGAATAACTAGGGCTAGTGCTGCTTCAGAGTACTTCATTGAACATTTAAAACTTTCCTTCCAAGTTACTTTCAACTGTGTTCTACTACCCCATTCACATGGTCTGCTATGCTTTGCTGTTGCCCTCCACACACACACACACACACACACATGCACGCAGCACGCACATGCACACACACACACACACACACACACACACAGGCACTCTTGTGATCACAACAGCCAAAGCAATGAATAAAAGTGCTGCCAGTTCAGATTATTTTTATGCTCATGTCTTTAAACTGAAAAGCAATCTTTATTTTACAAACATGGCTCCACAGGCAAGTTATCATGCTCTCCCAGTTGATTACACTTTCACAGTTCCCCCTCAGAAATGTGGCGTGTCCAATACTACTGTTCTCCTCACACTCACCCCATCTGTAACCCAGAAACAGTAACAGCAACCCATTCTCCTTCCGAGGCTTTCTCTCCCAATTTGCCAACCTAGAAACTGTCACAGGGGTTGGCTTGTGAGGCAGAGAACAGAGAGACTGTCTGACAGCTGACTAAATGAGTGTGACACAAGGAAAAAAAAAAGTCCAAAACTGCAGTTAGTTAGTGATATCATGCTATGAGTGAATGTTTTCTCTCCATTGCTCTCACACACCATTACCCTCCATAGAAAATGACTAATTTGTGTCATTTTGCATACTTCTCTGTTTCTCTGTTAAACACTCTTGTGTTTTTATTTTCCTTTCTTTGCAATTTATGACATCGATGATCATTCCTCATTTCCTGCTAGGACACGGCTCCCTTCTTGCCTGTCAGTCCAACCTGTCTTTTTTTTACTTTCTATTTACATGTATGTCCCCTAATCTTCAGCCTTCCATGTCACAGGACCTCCAGGCACCTTCTGATCCCCCTACCTCGCTCAGGTATGTCCACCTAACTGCCATAGAGACTTAGTTTGCCCACCAGGCAAGGCCAGGGTGGGAGGGGGACATGCCTGGTCCTCACATCTTGTCAGGTGGTGCATACACTGGGGAGATGGATATACCATGCCCATCAACATCATGGATTTTCTGGGGATGCAGTCTTTTTCTGCTTCTTCTGACCTGTGACATCATGTACAGTGCTATCAAGACATGCCCGTGCATGCTATGTGTACATCTACATGCCAACGTCCCCAATGTCCCTTCTTCTCAATCCATGTCCAGCTGCACTGCCATCTATGGTCACCCAGGTGGCAGTATCGTAGTAAAGAATGGAGCCCTCCCTCCCCAGAGGATAAGAGTGTCCTCTGGGGTGCTCACTTCTCCCCCCCTGCTGGCTCCCAATGACTTGAGCTCATTCTCGAACTCAGGTAGCCAGCCTCACCAGAAGACAAGAGGAAGCACTACTACTGCACTGATGGGCCAGCCAGTTCACTCTCTTCTTAGTCTAACATCACCAGTTATGATCTCGCAGCTTAAAAATCCCACTGGAGATGAAGGCTCCTATGCCTGCTAAGGCTCCCAGGGTTGGTCATAATCATGCTCCCTAATGTAGTGGGTAGAGAATGGCAGTCTAGGTAGAAGACCTTACTCAATTGGCTACATATTGCTTAAGTGGAAAACCCAGCCCAACTGCCAGTTCTACTCAATGAAGACAGACAATAATGAGATGTGCCCACGTGTGTGTGAGGGGAGGGGGATCTTAGTGTACAGGTGAATGTTGGAGGGGGCTAGAGGTGTGCATAGAGGTGGGGAGGAATCAGAAGATAAACAGCAACATCCATATTCACTCTAGGGGAAGCATGTGGACTAGTTCTTCTCTTTTGCTTGTTTTTTTTTTTTACATTGTTTTAAAAAGTGTACAGCTGAAATAAAATTAACATAATGAATGCATCTTAATTGTTTCTTATTGGTCACCCATTTTATAAGTGCAGTAGGATACTCCAGGGTGTGTGTTTATTTATTTGTTTGAGAACTGGTGACTGGGAAAGGCACACCGAGCCCAGGCTCATTTCCTGGTGTGACCCAGCAGAACAGGACAAGGGATACAAAATACATTGCACAAATTCAGTTTGCAGTTACAGTAAAGTGCAACCAGAATAATATGATGAATTCAGGTATAAGTGTGGAGTGAATTGGCAAGGCTAAAAACAACAATTAAGCACCTCATCCACATCTACACCAGACAGCACAATATTTGCAGGGAAATGTCAGGGAGAGGGAGAACAGCAGCAGGGGGAAAGGAAGGAGTTTCAGCTGATACCTGAGGGAACCAGGATAGGAAGTGAAGTGAAGGGATTTGAGAAGTTGGTTCCAATGTGTGAGAAAATGATAGGAAAAGGTTGATTGCCCAGCAGAGGAGCAGAGATGAGGAATAGAGAACATGTTAGGATCTCTGGATAGAGGGAGCTGGAAGCAGAAGGGAGGAAGGAGAGGAGTGATGAAAGGGGATCTATGACCGTTGTTCGACAAAAAGTTTGTTGAATGACCGGACAGTGAAACCATCATGTTGACCACATTTGCAGTTGGCTGACAGTTTCCAAGTTGGAACCTTGTTTTCTTCAGGGGGCTTTGCCCCTCGAATCCCCCACGTGGGGATCTGTGCCCCCCACTTTGGATTCTCAACTCCGAGTTGGAGCTGATTTGGGGATGGGGTGCAAAACCCCCAAATACAGTGCCTGGATCCAGCAACCATCTGTACAGCGACCTGGCTCTGTAGTCACTGTACTGACAGTCACTGTAAATGTGTCACTGTTGGCAGTGCATACCATGAAAGGTAAGAGGGAAGGGAACCAAAGCAGTATTTGGATATGGAAGAGACACAGTGGATCTGGCAATGTGAGGGTAGGGGGAGAATGAATAAGGAAGTGTAAAGTGAGCAATGATGAGTTGGGGGGGGAGTTGGTAGCAAAGCAAAAAAGGCGTTGCAGAGGGTGTCCAGTATGTCTGGCCAGGGAGATGGAGGAGATGGGGCCATAGACAATGTCTGCATAGTTAAAGATGGGGAACACAATTTTGATAACAAGGTCTCGGCAGATCTGTAGAGACAAACAATCTTTACTGTGATACAAGGCACCAAGTTTAGGGTGAATCTTGGCATGAATGTGGGCAGAGAAGCCAAGCTTGCTGTCTAGCCACAAGGTGGAGAAGACGGGCAGAATAGGTAGTCTGACCAGTTTCTGGCTTGTGCCAAAGTTCATGGACACATTTTTATGTGTGTTGATCCAGAGATGGTTGAATTGGAACCAGCACAGGACATTGTGGAAGTTTTGCTGGAACAGACCTTCCATGGCTGTAGTAGAGGGACCAGGGTGTAGATGATTGTGTCATCTGCATACATGTGAATATGGTACGTGAGTTGATACAGGCAGAGGGGAGGTTGTTAAGAAAAATAGAGAAGAATATGGGACCTAAGATGGAGCCCTGTAGGACCCCAGCCTGGATTTGAAGTGGGGATGACAAGGCTCTACCAACCTGTACTGACTGTAGACAGATGGTGAGGTATGAGAGGAGCCAGTCAACAGCAGGTGAGAGGTCAGCAGAACTCAGTTTGTCCAGGAGCAGTGGGTGAAATACCATATCCAAGGCTTTGACCATATCCGTGAAGATATCAGCTGTGATGTGCCACTGATCCATCCCAGAAAAGATGGAATCAGTGACAAGCAACAAAGAGGAAATGGTGCAGTGATGCGTCAGGAAACCAGACTGAAAGGAGGAGAGGAAATTGGTGGAGGAGAGGAAATCAAAGAGTCTAGTATAGAGAAGTTTCTTTTGCAGCTTAGCAGGAGAGGGGAGGAGGGAGGTTGGCTGGCAGTTACCAGGGGAGAAAGGGTCCCCCCTCTTGGTGAAGTGGAAGAACTTTGGCCAGCTTCCAAGACTGAGGACCAGCACTGACAGAGAAGGAGAAGATGAATAGGTGAGTCAGAGGAGATGCTGTGGCAGGAGTAGAGATGCGGACGAGTTTAGGATCCAGTCCATTGATGCTGGACTTGGACAGGCTGAGGGAAGAAAGGTAAGTCAGAGTTTCCTGGTTAGTAATGGAGTGGAGGGAACTGGGGGGGAGAGGAACATGAGATGGAGCGGAGGATGCTGGAGGGTGAGTGGAAGGGGAGCACAAGTGGTGAAGAACCCACTGAAGTGAGCAGTGACAGAGGAGGTGTCAGACACAGGTGAACCATTTACCGTGGGGGGGGGGGGACAGACTAGGAGGGTCAAAAAGTTAGTGAATTACCTTCTGAAATTTTAATTGGACATTAAGGTTGTTCTGATGGTTGGCCTTGAATTAATGTGATTTTGCAGTCTGGAAAGCCTTTGTGCAGGAGTTTCTACTAGTCCTATATAACAGGAGGTCAGAAAGGGAGTGTGATAATTTGTAGCATTCGCAGGCGAGATCATGGGACTTGCACTGATCAGTGATTTGGGGGTAATCCAGAGATGGTGGTAAGTTTTTACCCTGGACTTCCTGAGTGCAGTGTGATTGTCATAAACTGAGGAGAATTTAAAGTGAAACAAGGAGAGGGCTCCATCAATATAAGTGGCAGAGGAGATGGCTGTCTAATCTGTTGCAGCAAATTCACTCAGGAGAGCACTGATGTTAAACCACTGGAAGAACATGGTCCAGATATATATTGGGGTGGAAGGTGGATGACGGGTTTTCCTGATTCGGAACATCATGCAGTGGTCACTAAAGCATCCAGTAAGATATCTTCTGCAACAATGCAGTGAGAGTGGGAGGAGAGTACCCAGTCCAAGAGGGAAAGGTTGGGGAAATGGGGGTTGAGCCAAGTGGGTTTGGTCATAATCTGTGAAAGATTAAGGGACTCAACCTTGTGGTTGGTCAGCCTGGAGGCCAGGGAGAGACAACTGATACTGAAATTCCATAGTTAGATGAGTTCACTAGCAGAGGAATGAGAGGTAATGGTAGAGAGGAAATCAACCAGGGTGGAGGTGCAGTTCTGAGTAAGGCATAGAAAACCCCAATGAAGATGGGCGTGGAGGAAGGGAACCACAGCCTAACAAGAAGAAACTCATGGGAGGAGGGTTCAGCCTCTGGGGTAGCCATGGTGCATGAGAGACTCAGACAGACATAAAGGGCAACACCACCACTACTGTGTTTTCCCCTGTCCTGCCGAAAGAGATGATAGTCAGGAAGGGTCAGGCTAGCCGGCCCACCGGTGCAGCAGTTGGATTTCCACTAGCGACACTGGTTACCCAGGTCCGGGAATGGACCCCGGTTGTCAGAGGGCTGGCCGGGGGGAAGAAGGATTGAGCGTCCTTAGACTGCCTCCCTTCTCTGGGGGGAGGGAGAGGGTGTGTGATCGGTGTCTAGTGACACCCAGTGGAGGCTGGGTTGCCGCAAGCACACCAATGCCTGAACATTTCAGGGGCATCATTGCACATCCCCACCCCTCCTTACAGGGGGAAAGAAAAATCTGGGCTAGGCTCATCTTCATGACACCCTGCCTCTGGCCTCTCATCACCGCCGATGCTGGCTTCCCCAACCAGATACCAGAACTGTGGCATTAAGAGCCGGCGCTGCAACCCCGCCCTCTGGGGGGCAATCCAGGGGTGACTGGGGAAGAAGCACAGGCTATGATCAGGGGTGGAAGTCCTGGGGGTCCATGACCAGGGCAGATATCCCAATGGCCAGGTACCACCAAAAAGTAATAAATAAAAAAAAAAAAAAAAAGGAAGGGTCAGGCTAAAGCCTGGAATCCTGGAGAAAAAACAAGATTCCAAGATACAGAGGGAAGTTTGAGTACTGGAAGAAGGCTCCGAGGATTGAAATGACAAATACTCAAACCTTTGGTAGCTGAGGCAGAAAGGAGGGAGGGAAGAAACCAGGGTTGGACTCCACCTCAAAAGAAAAAAGGAGCAGGAAAAGGAACACAAGGATTAAGTGGGATTTCTACCCTTTCGGGGGGGGGCAGTTGAAGGGGCTGAAGGCACGATGGAGAAACTCCAGGTTAAGGGAGGGGGAGGAGAGGAAACAAGGATGGACAGGAATGGAGAAGAGTAAATGGATCAGTGAAGGCTGGATGGGTGGAGGAGGGAATGGAGGAAAGGTCAATAGGAAGGGTGGGGGGGTAGAGAAGGAAAAGGAACAGAATAAGGCAGAGGAGGGCAAGGTACTCTGTAGACAGGGAAGTAAGATGTAACTGCCATTAATTATGCAATACAGTAGTTAAGAGTATGACTAGAACTTTGTTCAAATGTACTATATGGCTACAACTCATAACAGGCATAAACAGTAACTATATATATTTTTTAATTTATTTGAGTTTGGTAATCGGGAGAGGTACACTGAGCTGAAGCTCATTTCCAGGTGTGACCCTGGGGAGGGGGAAAAAAGAGGCAAAATTACAAAAGTATAACAGTGTCAGGCAGGTTACAAAGTTGCTTGGGTAAGGACAAAAGTACGAGTCAATATACAAGGCATACTGTATGTACAAAAAACAGAATACAGGATGGACAGACCGGTTACAAGTGATCAGTGTGAAGGCAAGGTAAAAGTGAAATACAAAATAATCTACAGATCCAGTGAGCAAGTTTCAAACACAATACAGGTGATGAGGATAAAAAAACACTAACAACAAATTGAATTAACTATGGGTGTTATCGTGTAGGTCATTTAATAAGAGCAATTTGGGGGCTAAGAAGTTAAAAACTTGAAGTAGGATGTCTTTAGCACCATGATGTTCACTAGGGGATTAGCCAGGTTGGTAGCAAGAACAGGAGGGAGGTGGAGAGTGGGAGAGGATACATTTAAAGAGATTTATTGATGGTAGCATACAGAGCGAGGTTAGATGGGAGTTCCTCATGTGAGGTAAGTGGAAGGGGACGGCATCCTTTCCAGAGTTAGAGTGTGGATGGGGAGGGGCAAAAGTATGAGGGTCTCATGTTCGGAGATGGTAGGATGTGTAGGAGGAGGGGGAAAGGAGGGAGACGAGGTAGGGGGTGAATGAATCAAACCAATATTTGGCTGAGATAATGGAAGCATGGTGGTTGGTGCAGGAGGATAGAGAGGGGAGTGATAGGGAGGAGTAGATGGTGCAGTGGTGAGTCCTGAGGGGGGCGTTTGAGGTGAATCAACAAAAGGAATTGAAAACGGAGTAAAGCTTGGAGAGGGTAGAGGTAGAGGCAGACCCGTACACAACATCAATGAAATCGAAGAGAGGTAGGATTGTTTTAGTGAGAAATATCCATCAAATGGGGGAAGAGAGGGCATCATTATTTCTGTAGAGAGCACCAAGTTCAGGGCAGAGCTTAGAATTAATGTAGTTGACATGGGTTGTGAAGTCAAGGCGGCTTTCAAGCCAGATTCCTAGGTTAGTGTTACTCAGATAGTATCTTAGACTATAGGATACCAACAGATACCTCACATTTGGCCAGATAGTTGCTGTGGTAGGATGGCAGTGCTATCTGACCATGGATCCTACCCTCTAGGATCCAGTGCATGGATCCTACAAATGTTGTAGATCCTGTGGATCCTAGCAACAAATGTTGTGGATCCGGTGGATCCTAGCAATAGATTCAGCTCAGATTCTAACTATCTGACCTAGGATCCCCGGATCTGACCTCGGATCCATTGCTATCTGACCACAGATCTTAATTATCTGACCTAGGATCCCTGGATCCTAACTAGGGTCCATTGCAATCTGACCTCAGATCCTATCTGACCAAGGATCCCTGGATCTGATCTAGGATCCCTGGATCCTAACTAGGATCCATCGCTATCTGACCCTGGATCCTACATCTGTCTTTGGTAGGATTTCTGGTAGGACCCTAGGTAGGATACCAGCCCTAAATGACAGAAAGTGGTAGGATAAATAAAAGCACTGTCTGAGGACCTAGGTACTTGTTGGCTGGGACTGTATCCAAAGTGGTGCTTTCGAGGGTAGAGAATGAGGGGTGTGTGGGGAGTTGGATATTTTTGGGGGGATGCCGAAAGCCATGGATACTGGTTTGTTGGCATTTACTTTTAGTTGGTTGGCTTGGAACCATTGCAGGAAGTGAGTGAAATCAATTTGCAGCTTTGTAGTCACTATGGGGTAGAGGGGCCAGAAGTGTAGAGGATAGTGTCATCAGCATAAAGGTGCATTTTGGAGGAAGAGCATACAAGAGGGAGATCATTAAGAAAGATGGAGAAGAGGATGGGACCAAGAAAATATCCTTGGGGTACATCTGCTAGAATTGGGAGGTTGGGGGAGGACATTTCCAGCCTGAACACATTGGGAGTGACCAGAGAGGCAGGATCTGAACCATTTGACTGAGAGAGTGGAAGAGGCCATCAAGTTCTAGTTTAAGGAGGAGGAAAGGATGGGAGACGGAATCAAAGGCCTTGGCTATGTCTATGAATATAGTTGCGGTAAGGTGGCCGTGGTCCATGACTGTAAGAATGGAATCTGTGACATGGAGAAGGGAGGAGACAGTTGAATGATTTTTCCAAAAGGTGGACTGGTAGAGAGACAGGAAATCTGAGGAGGTGAGGAAGTGGGTGAGTTGGTGAGGACTAGGGACTCCTGGAGTTTGGCTAGTACAAGAAGGAGGGAGATGGAGTGGTAATTTCCTGGTGAGGAGTGATCACCACCTTTGAGAAGGGGATCACCTTTGCAGATTTCCAGGCCTGGGGTACTGTGTCAAGGATGAAAAAGAGGTTTAGCAGATGGAACAGGGGTTGAGACCTGAAGTAGGAGTGGGTCGAGTCCATCAAGGCTGGTTTTGCAAGGATTCAGTGATTGAAGGGCACGAAATACCTCATGGGCTGTGATAGGGGAGAGATGAAATGTATTTGGAGATGGAAAAGTATGCAATGAAGTGGAGTGGGTAACGGGTTTGCAGATGTGGAGGGTAGGGCAAAGGTTGTGAAAAATTTGTTAAGAGTGGAGGCAACTGTGAGGGGGTCAGAGACTAGTTTGTTGTCAATGAAGAGGGAGGGGGAGGAAGAATTTGATGAGGGTTTAGAAGACAGTGTTTACCAGAATTTATGAAGGGAGTTAAGATTTTCCTGTAGGGTCTTCTTGAAGTAGTGAGATTTAGCTATCCTAATTGCTTTGGTACATGTAGTTCTCAGAGTGCGGTAGGTAAAGAGGTCATTGAGGGAGAGTGATGATTTGAAGTGTGCCCATACACTGTCGCAAAAGTTGCAGAGCTTGATGATGTCAGCTGATATCCAAGGGTGGTGGAAGTGTCTCATTCTGCGGTGATGTTAGGTGGCGTGAGTGTTCCAAACTTTATTTGGTATGTGGCAGAAGAGGGAGAGTGCAGTGTTGAAATCAGTAGAAGAGTAGAAAAGGGACCAATTGGAGGAAGCAAGATCCTGCAGGAGATTTGTGGTGTTAAGGGAGCGTAAGGAACAAACCAGCTGTAGGTGGGGGGGGTCAGGTAGCTGTAATCTGTCATGCAGTAAGTCATTAGATGGTTACTGAACATGTATGGGAGTGTACCAGCAGAGGAGATCCGATAGGGTGTGAGGCCAGGATCCAGTCCAGGAGGGTGTGGCTGTGTGTGGGAGTGTGGGTTGGGTATGGTGGGTTCGTTTATGAGCTGATGGAGGTTTAGTGACTCTGTTTGTTGTGTGGTAGGTTTTAGGGTAGAGGAGGCCAGTTCAAATTGAAATCGCTGAGTAGGATGACTTCGCCAGAGAAGGCGATGGATGATATGGAGGAGATGGAGTTGACTATGGATGAGGGGGATGTTTTGGGGGAGAATAGAGCACACCAAGGAAAATGGTAGAAAGCAGATAGTTCAAACTGCATCTTGGAGTTGATTGCCCCCCCCCCCTTCCAGTTTCTTTGCATGCAATAATTGTATTTTGTGCAGACATGTGGTTAGGGGAAGAACTTTCATTAAAGATGGGTTTAAAATAGAAGAAGAATCAGCATTTATATAGCGCATTTCATACACAGTGTATCTCAAAGCACTTTACAAGCAATGCTAGACTGGTAGTGAAGTGACTGAATGTGTAGTGGCCATATCACACATCAACACCCACACACAGCCTGGACAATTGCATGAACCAGTTTTATGGGAAGGGGAATGTTGGCCAGGACACCAGGTATGTCCCCTACTCTTTTGCGAAGAGTACCCTGTTTTTTTTTACTTCCACCTGGACACCCACCAGGATGGGCAGAAGGGGCCTCAGTTTAATGTCTCATCCAAAGGATGGCACACCCCAGCAGTACAGCACCCCCCAATACTGCACTCAGATGCCAGCATTTTAGGTGCAAGTCTAATCCCAGTGTGGGACAAGAACCCATGACCTTCTGGTCCAGAGGCAGATGTGCTACCAACTGAGCCTCACTGACACCTAAATAGATATCAGACATTTGATAAGCTGCTCTACTTCCTTTGTAGTCTACGCAGCTTGGTGCCCTTGTAATAAATATTACATTGGCACAACAGAAGGAACATTAAAGAAAATAATTCAAGAGCATGCCAGGGCAATATTAAATAAGGACGATAGGAATACCTTGGGTTCACATTTCAGTAGACATCATGGATCAAATCTTAATTTATTAAAGTTTTCTGCAAGAAAGCATGTTCCACCATTGCCGAGAGGAGGTAATCGAAGGGAATTATTGCTACAAAAGGAGACTAAGTGGATAGTGGTTTTTAATACTTTGACACCACTAGGTCTGAATGAAGAGATCGACTTTAAACCATATTTATAGAATCTTTTTGTATTCATTTTTTCTGGTAGCCTCTTCACTTAACATGTTTTTACTAACCCCAGATAAAAAATAAGCACTCTAAAATAAGAGTAGTGAAAGTTTGAGCACCTATTAAATTATAGTATTATGTCCCCTTTTTCTAAGAAAGCGCTTAGTTTGAATGGAGTGATTTAATCAATATTCCAAAATGCTCTTTAATAATTTGTTTTTAATCTAAATATTGCTACAATTTAATAACTTTTGTATTTCAATATAGTAATATGATGGGTTATGGTGTTCATAATGGCTTACCATGAGAGTAAATAAACAAGCCTTTTAATGTAACCCCTAGGCAACACTATCTATAGGGTTACTACCGCTGCCTGTATTTCTGACAACAGGTTGAGGGGCCCGGGTTCAATATTTTGGTGCCTCCACCCACAGCAATGTATCTGGGTGCATCTGCCTAACCTGATATAGCCCTCTGAGAAGCTATATCCACCCACAAACCCACCTACTGGCCATGAACCTTGTAATGTGTAATAACCCTTTACAGCAATTAACATTTTATTTTTCATTTTTTAGTCTTTGGTAAACAGGTAAGGCCCACTAGGCACAAGTGCCTGTTTTCAGGGATGACCTGGGAGCACTGGGTGGTTAAATGACTTGCTCAGAATCACACAGTAGGCATGGAGAGGTTGTAAGAATTAAACTCAGGTCTGGTCTACTGGATGTATCAAGCTCATTCACACCTCATTCTTCCATACATACAGTTGGTATTAAACATTAACAATACATTCACACACCCCTTGCACTTACCAGCAGGGTCTGGTCTTCAGCAAATTCCCTGGAACCCACTGTAAAGACAGCATTTACAATACAAGCATGCATCTTCAATACAGTAACAGATTTCAGTTCTAAACCAATTAAGAGTATGCTCATAAGCTAGTTTAAACGTGAAACAACAAATCTGTTTACTTAAGGGGATGTGAACAAGGGTGGGGCATGAATCTAGGAGAATGATTACTGATTTGATTCCGGTTACTCTGCATGCATGTACTTTAGTCCCACAGTAAAACAGTCTGACAACAACTGGGTACCCAGAATGCTATGCTGGCTGGCCAGAATCCATGCTCGGGGTTGGCCAGCACTGCAGCTGATGGAGGGGCCCATGATGGAAAGATAGGCAGTTAAACATGCATGAACAAGACCTTGGTTATTTGCATCCACAGCTGGTTGGCCCAGTCCTTTGTAACCCTATAACACACTACAGAAATTAGATGGTACAACAAAATGGTTTAAAGAAAAGTTGCAGGGAGCTGCCCTGAGTTTACTCACAACACCAGTAGAAAGAAGATGAACGGGCGATATGAAAACCTGCTGCAGAATACTGAAGAGCATGAGGAAACTGGGCCTGCATGACTCACCTCCACTTCATGGCCTTTCCCTCCAGGTGTCTACAGCCTGTGATTTCTTGTTGCACAGGGGCTGGGTCCCCAAACTGGTCTCTCACCAAGAAAACAGTCAGTGGTGTAGAAACAGATGGCTTCGGCCGGGTTTGGCATAGGCCCAAGGCTGGATAAACACTTTTGGCAAAGTTCAGTTTGTGTTCTGGTGAAAACCTCCAGCTGGCAGACAGTTTCATCGCTGGCAAAGATAGGCTCCCTTCTGGCAATCAGGAGTCCCTGGACAGTAGGCCGTGACCGGTATGCCGACTGGACAGTGACTCCAGGATGGTGAAGTCCTTAACATCAACAATGTCGACAGGTTTCGCATTGTCGGTGTTAAGGACCTGAGGGCAGAAATCTGCTCTTTCTCCGTCCATCGTCCCCCCCCCTTTGAACTAACTCCAACTCAGACTGAGTTATATCAAGAAGGGGGGGGGTGCGGGGGGTGCAGCCCCCCCTAGAGAGATACATCAATGTCTGACAGGTGAAATTTCAACTGTTGACATTGGGGATCTCATTATGTCGAACTTCGACAATACTGTTGTCATTTCGGCATGATAAAACTGTCATGACCCACGATAAGCATTCAGCACATTTAAGTAAAACAACATTTGTTTTTCTATCTCTCAATTCGGTTTCAGGCTGGTTCGCAATTGCAGTTGATTCACTGAGCAAACCTCTCAGTCAGCAAAGACAGTCTCTCACACAAATCTTGGGCCAAACGTTTTGCAGTAGCTCTTCTAGGTCCAATGTCTCAAGCTGCACTTCTCAGAGTCACAAAGCTAACTGCCACAGTTTAAAGATTAGTTTTGGATTAGTCCAATTACTACTACTATGCAGTCCGATGTGGGAACAGCAGCAGGGAAGCAAGTCAAGCCTCTCCCTACCTATTTTCCTCAGCTCCTTTCCTGGAGCTGCTTCTCGATGGCTCGAGCTGCTCACTCTCTCAGCTTTCCAAGCAACTACCCTCTGTCTTCTCACAGTTTCTGAACTAGTCTGGTTTTCTAGCAATCCAGTTGGCTAGGGGAGCTGTCAATCAGAGTACTGATGCTCCCATTTGTCTGTTTAGGCACCAACCTTTAAAACTACAAAAACTAAAGCTTTTTCCCATGAGGCACCGGAACTAAGGACTCCTCAAAGTCCCCTGTGTCCCAATTGGTCCAAATTCCTGGAAGTCCCGGACCAAATATCGTGGCTCTCACTTGGAGGATAAGCTGCTAGAAGGCAGGTTAAAACAAGCACTCTAATTTAAGCATAAAATCAAGTTAGAAGTAAATATTTACAGCACTAGTTAGAGCTCCCTCTGCTTTATTATTGACTGCAGAGTGAAGCAAATTAAAGCGGTGTTCGGCCGTTCGCGAGCTTTGAAGAACTCGGACCCAGCCCAGACCATTGACTGTATACACACTAGCTATTATCTTAAAGGGACAGGCATGGAGGTACATCATCGCACTCTAACACAGATCAACAGATTAAACAAACAACCATGGATTTTCTATCTCTGTGGGACATCTGCCTAGTAGTGGGCATTGATGGAGCCCTGGGAGACACGGTAATTCCTACATTGGTGGGAGGGGCTTCACTAATTAGATATATTGCTTGAAGGGATTTATGGGAAGATTTTTTTCACAGATTTGTTAATTGAATAATAAGGTTTGTTAAATGTGATTAATTAAGAGTTAGATAAATTTCATGTGTTTACTAGTGACTGACTCACACCCTGAGGAAGATCCACATGGTCGAATTGCCGGGGTCAGTCCTTTGTGTCCTCTACATGTTATATGTCTTAATAAACTCATCATTTTTTATATATTTAAGCATTGGTTTCAACTTGTGTGCCACCTTCTTCTGGTTTTCTCCTATATCCTAGCCAGCTCAGCCCAGAAACATGTGACCCTCCGCTCTCAACACAGAGAGGTGCATAAATATGGGGCAGCAGCACCACAATGTCCAGAAGGTTCTCCCAAACACTGCTGCTCTACATCCATTGCACTGCACCACTCCCATCTTTTTGCCTTCTTCTTCTGTTCAACTTAACCTTGTATTTAACCTGTCCTTTCCTCCCTTTTTGCATTGTATCCTGCATATACTGTCTATTGTACATTGTTATCTTCTCTGTATCCTGTGCTATTGTATTGCATTGTATTGTATTTTTACCTATTGTTACCCTGTATTCGTTATTGTACCTACCCATTTCCCTTCCCCCAGGATGCATCTGGAAATGAGCAATTTGCCCAGTATGTCTTCCTGGTGAAACTCTTAAATAAACAAATAAATAAATAAGCTGGTTCAACCCTGGCTAGTTTGTTCGATAGTCAAGTGGGTAGAGAAAAAAATTTTAGGCTTACAGTATCTACACAGTTCTTATTAGCCTAACTATGAGAACTGTCGCAGGGGCATTTTTCAAACAAGCATATAGTTTGTTGTGTTTTGCAGTTAACAATTTACCTTCCTCATCCCTCAAATCTGCAAGTTGTAAATAGAGGTGGAGGCACTTGCTCTGCCCTGTCTGATGATGGGAGGGGCAGGTATTACTAACTGTGGTGAACACAGGGACTTGTTAAAATGGGCCATACAAGGCAAATATTGAAATCCATCTATCTATCTATCTATCTATCTATCTATCTATCTATCTATCTATCTGTCTATCTATCCATCTATCAATCATGCACTGTGGCGGGGAGACTGCTCTATGTGGTAAATCATTTTATATATATATATATATATATATATATATATATATATATATATACATATATATATAGGGATACATGATGGGCATGAGTGTGATATGCCAAATATTGTCACTCCTGGCACGAGTGAGATATACAAGCTCACGATGCAGGAGTGACAATATTTGCCATAGCACACGATCTGCCCATCATGTATTCGATATATACAATAGGGCCAAGAGTTTCAGAAGTTTTGTTATGCTGTCTTGTGTTCTGTTCCTGTTAATGTGTTTGCTCATTCTGTGTGTGAGCTTTTCTGAATGGGCTAGCAGTGTTATAAACTCTGAGACACACATGAGTGTGTTTTGCAATGCTAAATGAGTTAGTTTTAGATAGGAATGAGAAACATACTTTTGTGAAGCTGTATTGTTTAGCAGTCTGGCTGCAGTGAAGTTCAACACATCACAGTAATTGTAATGAACTGAGAGGCAGAGTGTCAGAACAGCTGATACTGTTTTTCAGTGGTAATTAAGTTAGCTGCAGGCAGCGTGCAGAGTGTTCTGTGAAATTGTGCTCTTTAGGATTCTGGCTGCAGTAAAGTTGAAATTGTCACAGTGATTGTAATGGGTGAGAATCAGAGTTTGAGGAACAAGTGAGAGTGTGTTTCAGTGGTAGTTGAGTTAGCTGCAGGCAGTAGTTTAGACTGTTCTGTGAAGCTGTGCTGTTTGGAATTCTGGCTGCATCAAGTTGAGAGCATCACAGTATTGAGCTGGAAGTTGGGGGGGGTGCGGAATAGGTGTGTTTTGTAATGCTCACTGAGTTAGCTGTAGGTAGCAGTGAGACCTCTCAGGTAGTTCTGCATTTGTGTCTATGGTAACAGCACAGGTGTTTCTTTCATGCTGAGGGGAAAGCTGCCTAGGGTGATGATATCAGTGACCTTTTGTGACCTGTGTGTGTAAATGTCTCATATCATCACAGTAGAGCAGAGGGTAAAAAATATCACACTGCAGTGGATGATACACTGTTTTATCTCACTCATTTACCACTCACCCCTATTGTGTGTATATATATATCTTATAGGGGCGCAGTAGCACTCCTATAGTTGGGGTTAGGTGGTTAGGTAGGGTGTTCAATGTTAAACCCATAACTTTGCACCTTAATAGCTTTGGCACCATTTGACAAAATTAGCTGAAATGTTGCACGTGTTGTCTTATAGACAAGGTGTAAATCTATGGAAAGTTTTGTGATGGCATCTTGCGTGGTTTCTGTTATCTGGACATGTAATTTTCCAGTAGACATCAATTTTCTTTCTATACTTCACATGGGATTTGGGTTTGCTCTCACCTACAGTCGACACAGAATGGAACTTTTTTCCAAAACTTTCAGGGTAGAAACATGCTCTGCCAATGTAGTGCCTTAGGAAGGTTTCTTGAAAAAAGTACATTAATTGGTTCCAGAGTTACAAGGTTTTAAAGTTTTGTTTTTTTTCTGTTCTGAGCATGATCAGTAGTGCTTTGGGGATAACATTCTGATATGACTTCAAAAATTCTGTGTCACAAGACCATTTTTGATTTTTCACCACTTGCTTCTCACAGCACAAAACATTTTTTTGTGCTTGAGAGACTCTGTCTTGTTTCTTTTCCCCTTGAAATACGAAATCATGTAAAATACACAAAATGGAGTAATTTTAAAAAACAAACACATGAACCTAGCTATACGGGACCTGTTTTAGCTAGATTTTGATGCTTGTTTTTTAAAGTAATAGCCAGAAATATCTTTTCTGGGCACCCTAAAATCCAGGGTGCTTAGTTAAGTGAGAGAAGCTGTTCACCCATATTCTCTGGATGAAAACTGTAGGACTTTCTTGAATTCTGCAGCCATAGCTGGAGTCCTGCTGTGGGCTGCAGTGAGAGGAGTGAGACGCCAATCCCCTGTTCTGTATGTCTACTGGAGTGAGTCGCCGATCACCTGTTCTTTCTCTCTTTGTTTGTTTCTTTCTTTCTTTCTTTCTTTCTTTCTTTAGACCACAGTGCCCATCACTGGTACCACTTCTTTCTCCCTCCTCCCCTCCAGGTGGCTCGTCCTTCTCAATGTTTATTATAATTAGTTTTTTTGCAATATATAAGTGGACAGGGGTGTCCATCCCCAGTATTGCTTTTGTGGAACCCCTCCCCTCCAGGTCATTCATCTCCATTTGCCCAACACAACAGACTGTCAGCTGAAATAAAGAAAACTGTCCCACAATGTTTTTTTTTTTACTTGCAATAAAGAAAACAATCCCTCAACAATCTGAACCCTCAGCATTATCTCACACTCAGCACCCACCACCCCACACCCCCACACCCTCGCTCACCTGAACATGTCCCATGGCCAAGAGCCTCTCTCCAGTCAAAGACACGTTTTGCTGCTGGAACCACCAAATGCAATGTAAGAAACTAAGGTAAGTGCAGTTCAATGTATTTCAATTGAGTTTTGAGCTTTGATGCATAACTTTGTCATTTTTGCGTATTTTGACCCCAACATGGCCTTTCTGAGATCCCACCTCATGACCAATTGCAGTGGAATTATGCAAATCTAGCCTGAGAGGTGATTTTGCGGTCGCTTGGTGAACTTGCTGTTTGGAAGGTATTTGAACATTTTCACCACCTGTGTTCGTGAGGTGGGGTCATAAGAAGGCTATGTTGAAAATGTGGGGTCAAAATATGTAAATATGGTAAAGTTATGCATGTACATTGGATTTGTCTATGCTCACTCATAACTTTGGTAATTTTAAATATTTTAAGCCCAAAATATGGACAGTGCGATAAGGCAGCAGGTAAAGCAAATATGATGCTAGGATGCATAGGAAGGGGAATCACCAGCAGGAAAAGGGAGGTCATAATTCCACTGTACAAGACACTAGTGAGGCCCCACCTGTAGTACAGTGTACAGTTCTGGAGACCTTACCTATGTAATAACATAGACAGTGCAGAGAAGGTTCAGTGGAGGGCAACAAAGATGGTACAGGGATTGTATCACTAGTCCTATGAGGACAGGCTGAAGGGCTTGAATATGTACTCCCTGGAGGAGAAGTGGGAGAGAGGGGATATGATAGAGACATACAAGTACCTTACAGGGAGGAGAAGGGTGCAGGAATACACTATTTTTCAGTTAAAAAGATGTTCCAGAACTAGAGGGCATGGGTTGAAGTTAGAGGGAGGGTGATTCAGAGGAAACACGAGGAAGATTTTCTTCACAGAAAGGGTGGTGAACAAGTGGAACACCCTGCCAGAGGGTGGTGGAGGCTGAAACAATCACGGGATTTAAGAATGCATGAGATAGACATAAGGGAATTCTGAAAGTCAGGGGTAAGGAGCAACAGACTTCTAGAAAAACATAAAGTGAACTTACAAGCTCAAATGGGCAGACTGGGTGGGCCATAGGCCCTTATCTGCCGACAGTGTCTCCGTATCTATGTATCTAATTTTCAACATAGCCATTGTTTCACACCACCTCACAAATGTGACAGCTGTCATTTTTCAAATCCTAGCCAAAATGTGTTTTTGCACCTGTTGTGCGGAATGATGTTTCGGCAGGGATTTGAAATGTTTCACCTGCCAGGTTTATGAGGTGGGGTAATAAGAAGGCTATGCTGAAAATTCGGTGCACACATACAGTAAAATTCCTAGGTTATGAGTGAACATTGTAGCATTTCGATGTTCATTCATAACTTCACTAATTACAATATTTTTACTTCAACTTTCAACATAGCCAGTTTTCCACATCACTTCATAAAAGTGACATGTATCATTTTATAAATCCTGCATGAGGCATCTTTTTGCATTTCTGGTGTGAAATGACATTTCTTCCAATATACTATAAATGGTACATGTCATCTTTATAAGGTGGATCATAAAACGAGTATCTTGAAAATCTGCGGTCAAAATTACAAATATACATATACTTGTTAACAAAGTTTGTGTATAGTGCAGGTCTTGACCCTAGTGCTTATGCTCTGTGATCCCATGCCAGTGAGCTGAGTTCAGTGGTGAGATCAGTGACTCAGCTGGATGGGGTAAGAGTGTGGAGATGGCACTGTTATGTGACACCTCCCCACACAGGGAATGAAAGGTGCAGGGTTGTCCGCATGTGCCCGGGTACCATACAGTGAAGACAGTTGTCCTCTTAGCATAGGGCCCCGCAGTGGTGGATCTAGAGGGTAGCCAAAGGTGCGGCCACATGCCCCCATTTTAACTCACTTGCTGCTGCTGCATTTCCCTTTGTTGAAAAAGTCTGTTATTGATTGTACAAAAGTTTATATTTAAGATTATATTTATGGACATGGTCCCAGCTCCAGCTTATCCAAACTCGACACCATGTACTGCCGGGCTATAAGATTTATTACTGGGGCTCCGTACTCCACCCACTATTGCACCCTCTAGGCCATGACTGGGTGGACATCTCTGAGTCTCAGGAGACAGAAAAACGCTGCATTCTGGATCCTTAGAGCCTTCACCAAGAAACTTCCACAGTACAGTTCTCACAGTTTGGCCAAGACTCCCTCCAACTTATGATCTTGTTGGGCTTCTCACAGGCGATTGCCTCTGCAACCCATAATTCTGGGCATTCATTGGACCTGGTCTTCCTCCTGGGTATGGAGATCTCTGATTTGGTGATGGAGCCAGTTGGATGGTCTGACCATTACACTATCAGGTTCAACTTCCAGGCCCCCCACATAGGCCTGCCCCGCTGGAGATGGTCTGGTATCATCCTTTAAGGTGGGGTTACCCCAGATGGTCTGATGACAGTACTGTACCTATCGGGACTTCCAAATGCTAGCATGGGTCCAGATGATCTACTACAAGCTTATTACATGGCAGTGGTGGCCGGTCTGGATTCCATTGCTCCTGTTCATGTTTGCCCCCTCATCCTTCGCCCTTGGTCCCCTTGGTTTGATGGGACTTTGAGGGAGATGAGGAGAGTGGGGTGAAGGATGAAGCGTTGTTGGTGGAAATCTGGCCTTGATGCCAACAGACTTAGATTGATAGCCCATTATTTGGACTATCAATCGGTGATCTCACAGAAGAAGGCAGTATTCCTGCCCAGAGAGATCACCGCTGCAAGGAATCGACCTGCTCAGCTCTTCTGAACAGTAGACGGACTGTGCAATCCAGCCTGTCTACAAGTTCGGAGAGTGTTGTCACAGGATAAGTGTGATGAGTTTGCTTGCTTCTTTGCGGATAAGATTACCAACATCAGGTCAGAGATCTGCTTAACTAGTTCCAATGGATGGGGCGGTTATCAGTTGGAGGCTGCAGAACCACGGTTTTGCTGGTCGGCATTTTTCTAGCTGGTGATCATGGATGTCATAGGGATCATGCAGAGTATGTGGCTGACTTTTTGTAGTTTGGACCTGGGCCCAATTCGCCTCCTTGTGGGGTGCATTGAGGTCACCAGCCCGGTCTTGGCTTAGATAGTCTGGAGGTCGCTTGAGATGGGCGAGTTTTCTGACTCCCTGAAGGAGGCAATGGTTACACCTCTTCTTAAGAAATCTTCTCTAGACCCCGACTGCCTCGTCAACTACAGGCCGGTTTCTAACCTGCCGTTAGTGGGCAGGGTTATTGAGAAGGTGGTCACGCTGCAGCTGGACGATCATCTTACCATCCATGATATCTACAATCCTCTGCAGTCAGGATTTAGGACAAGGCATTGCACTGAGATTGCCCTGGTTAGGGTGCTCAATGATCTCCTGATAGCAAGAGATTGAAGGACTCGTTCCAGCTTAGTCCTTCTTGATCTCTCTGCAGCATTTTACACTGTGGATTATGGCATTTTGCTGGAGCGCTTGCAGGTGATCCGTGGACTGTCGGGTACAGTCCTCAGGTGGTTCCACTCATTCCTCACTGGGAGATCTCATAGAGTTATGTCAGGAATTTATTCCTCTGACATTTTCTCTTTACTATGTGGGGTTCCCCAGGGCTCTGTGCTCTTGCCCATGTTATTCGCGGTGTACATGTTGCTGTTAGGAGACATAGTGAGGCAGTATGGTTTGAGTTTTCACTGCTATGCAGATGATACTCAACTATACATGTTCTTTACGCCTGACCAGGTGTAGTGATAGTATAATATGTTGATTATTGTCACTCCATTTTGTATGCTATTTCATGTAATGTATGTCATTTTATACTCCATTTTGTATTGTGTGACTCCATTTTACATGCTGCTTCATTTAATTGGTGTTTTGCTCTTTAGATAGCCTCATTATTATGTTTTGCTTCAGACAGTGTATTTTGCTGACTTGAAGGTCGCATATTATCAGGCAACCTGTTTTTGTAGTTTTGTTTAAACTTCTGCTTAGCTCATAGTGTTCTAGTCACCCGGCCAGTGTTTGGAGCACAGTGACCTAGCAGGTGTAGGGAATTCTGAGCAGTCCTTATGGTGTGAATTCGTAACATCCTGGGAGCCAGGCCAGCTTCTAGAATGTGGGAAAACAAAACTATGAGGGCTGCACGGTTATTTTTAGCATAGAATAAGATATAAATGTAGCTTTCAATGCCTGGTTTAGCCTCCTGCAGGTGGACGATCGCTGGGGGCCAGTTCTGTTCAAGAGAGACTCCAGCCAGGCTGATAAGGGGCTTCCAGCCATTGGAAGAGGGCTTGGATGATGCTTTATTGAATCGGTGATGTATAACCTTTGTATTATATTTTGTTATAATAAAGCTTGCTTGCTGTACTTATTGTATTGTTATTGTGTGTATGTGAGTGTGAGTGAGTAAATAGCTGCCTGGTTTGAGTTGGCAGAACATTTTTTAGTGAATCAGCAGGATTCAAAATAAAATGTCTATTTTTAGGAAAAAGGATGAGTTCTTTTTTTTAAGGTGTATTAAGGTTCAAACAAGCAAGGGCAACTGCCCTTTGTACTTGTAATTTGTGCTTGCTGCAAGTATATACTGTTAGAGCCAATGATGGCTTTCACAGTTCAGGCTGCTTTTGGGGAGAAAAGCAGCGGCTGGTTAAGTAAAGTTAGATAAGCAACATCTGAAAAGAAAAATAAACTACTGTGGATGTACGCATAGTAGGTGACTACAGACGGATGATTTGAAAATCCCCCATGTTGCCTATCTGTGTAGTTTCAAGTTTTTCTGTATCAATTTTAAGTTCCCTTGCCTCCTATAGAGGCTGAAATATTTGATCCTAAACCCAAGTACTGGGGACCTCTACCAGATGGATCTCAACCTAGTACTGTTAGAGATTTTTGTTTGTTTTATTTTTAAACTGCAAACCAGAGCTCTGGAAAAAGACTTGGTTTGGCAGGTTACTAAAATGGCCAAAAGAAAACCTTTGAAAGGGTTAAAACCTTTGAAAGAGTTAATAGCTGCAGCGTTTGGAAATTATCATTAAGGTCCTGCAGTCAGTTTTCTTACTTAGACTAGTATATCGGAAAAGAAGAAGAAAAATACCTTGGCACCGGGTAAGTCTGAATTTTTTTTATTCAAAGTTGTTTTATGTCTGTCTGTTTTATTTCTGTAATACATATACTAAACAAGGTAATGCTCCATCTTTCTCATGCATATTTTCTAGCTTATATCTGTGTTCTGTAATTATGTTCTGTTGTCAAGGTTACGAGATAGAGATTGACTGCCTTCAGTGCACAACAGGTTACAGAAAAAAAAGGAAGAAGAAGCTTCTTTGCTCATAGCTGACTGTTTTAATTGGTTTTATTTGTAATGGAACATTTGTGCTGCCTAGATAGGGTCAGTGAAAAACTTTTGTTTGTAGTTGTTGCTTGGAGCAGGTAGTGTTGATGGTGAAGAATTATGACGTCATATAGATTGCAATGTGCAGAAAGAGTTGTAGTTTGCAAGCAACTGCACAAGCCACTGCTAGGTGAAAATGTAATGTGTTAACAGCTATAAATGGCTTTATCATACTTCTAGTTAAAACCAGAAACTTTTGCAAAATGGCAGAGTGCCATATTTTAGTTATGTGCCAAAGGTGTAATCATGTTATCACGAGATGTGTTCACTTACAGATGATGTGTTTAAACAGTGTTTTGTTCTGGAAAGATTTGGCATGGCAATATGTATAAATGTGTTGGTTTAAAATTGTCAGTGTTACAAGACAGGCAGGAGGCAACACATATATCTAAACCACGTACAGTTTTCTAATGGAACTATGGGCATTACCTCAGCAAATTGGTGGAAACAATGTCAGTCTTATTTTGTGTTAAGTATTTCTTTTGTGTATGTGTATGTGCGTACTGTCTTGGCCAGCAGTTTCATTGTGTACTCTATTGTTATTTAAAGATATTTTAATATTGGTGGTGTTCAAGGACACTACAGGAATGGCTGGGTTTGAATGACCTTGCATGCACACTGTGACCTTTTGCACGTTATTTGACCTTCTTGTGTTTCAACATTTTATGTTACTACCAGTTCAAACTTGATGTGTATTCCATGCCTAAAGCACAACTTTTCACACAAAATGTATATTTTCATGAAAGCACACCAAGTGAACCATGTAATTTGACTTTTATTGCAAAACTAGTATTCTAAGTGAAGAGGAATAAACTTTACAATTTTGAAAAAAGGACTATTACAGCTGTTTTGAGAGTTTACCATCTACAGAGATATGTATGTATGGTATTACCATCAATCTGGACATTTTGTCATGCTTAGGATAAGGGAACCCAGGGCACTTGGCTTCTTTTATCCTATGGAAATAATCTTGTTTTATTTTTAAACTGATGTGTGTTTGTTTTTGTTGTTTGTCTGTGTTTCACAGCTAACCTTTTTATTGCTACAGTATTCGAGCTGTCTCTTGCACCTCGAGCTGTGTCTTCCACCAGTAGGAGCTTGGAGGGAGGGGGTAAGCTACCCTTCCTCCCTTCCAGTGTAATACCCACAAAGGTTGCAAGGTATATGTCATATTTATACTGATTCATGGTCTGTAGCCAATGGTTTAACAACCTGGCTGCCCACTTGGGCTAAGGATGAGTGGAAAATTTATTCGAAAGAAATATGGGGAAAAGAACTGTGGCAGGAAATATGGACTATGGTGCAAAATACTCAGACCACTGTATTTCATGTTGATGCTCATTGTGCTCAGATACACTAGAACGATGGTATAATTCTATTGCAGATGAAAAGCTAAGATTCTTCCAGTGGATATTGAAGAAATTCAAAGTCAGCAGTTATCAGGGCTGGCAAAATGGGCACATCAAAAATGTGACATTTGGGAGAAAGCCACTTACAGGTGGGATATAGTAGGTGTACCCAACATTGGATTTGGTTAAAACTGTTATTGCTCAGTGTCCTATATGCCAACATGGGCAACAAAGACCAATCCCTCATATTGTGAAAGGACAATTGGGGGGGGAGAGCCTACGAAAATGGAAAGAGAATTTGCATGAAGCATTACAGATTTTAAATAATAGACCAATTGGAGAATCTGAGACCCCTTTAATGCGAATGATAACTCCTAATTTGCAAGTGCAGGCTTACTCAACTACAGAAACTGTTATATTGGGAAATTACATCAGAGCTCTGTCTCCTTGCAGGGCAACCCAGAAGCTGCTGGACTTGATTTACATGCCCTCAAGAATACAGAATAAACAGCAGAAACATTCAAGTGATAGAAACTGGTATTGGAATACAAATTCCACCGAGACATTTTGGTTGGATAGCACCTAAATCAGAACTAGCCCTCAAGGGAATACAAATTTTGGGAGGGTGATTGATTGTGATTACCAAGGAGAAGTGAAAGTAATTTTGTTGAATAGTAGAGAACAAAATCTGTTAATTCAACAGTATGACAGAGTGGCTCAATTGTTAATTATTCCAGTTAACAAAGTGACCCCTAAAGGGACAAGCCCCACACTCTTAACAGCAAGGGGGATAAAGCTTTAGATCTACAGGAGGTTTTAACAATGGTGCCAAAATATGGGTTACAACCCAAATGGCCCTCCTGAACCAGCTGAGGTGATAGCCACAGGACGAGACAACACTGTGCTAGTCATCAGATCAGGGAAAGAAAATGGAATACGTGCCTGCACATAAATGTTATCTCGAGAATAATGAAATTTGTGTCTTTCTAGGTCCAGCAATGGATTTTAAAAGGAATGCTGGTGTGCTTATGGTCCATTTGGCAGAGCTAGTTACCCTGGAGGAAGGATTCAAAGGGTTAACTGTAATGACACTGGTTGTAAAGGAACCTGGAGTTGGAAAATGATACCAAAGATAGAACCCAGGAACTTTAGCTGCCCATCCGACAGAAGTGTGGTACTGAACATGACATTTTCACCAGGGGTCAATCTCTGGATGACAACTGGTGGCCCAGGACAATATGCCTACTGAAACAGATGAAATCTCTTTGCAGAATAAGACTGCTATTAAATGCTGCAACTTACCGAATAGTTGCATGGTGACTGTACAACATAGACTTGATTGCTGCATGAATCAAATAGACATTTTCAATGCAAGTATTACTTTGATTGACATAGACACGTTATTCTGCATGAATGCTACTACAATAACTAATAGAACTACTTGGGCAGATCACATTACAGTGTTGAAAAATCATCCTGTAATTAGCAATGATAGTATAGTTAAGGTTCCATCCACATGTACATCAGTAGGCAGTGATATCAGAAAAATGTAATCCATTTTAACATAACGTTTATGTTTAGTAGAAAATGCAAATATAAAAGAGCTTGGTATGATACGCTATTAGGTGGAGCAGGGGCAGGCATGGGAATTTTAAATAGTGTTGATATAGAAACACTGACTAACAGGCTTCAGGCGGTAGGAATTGATGTATTTAGCTTAATTAACTTACAAGCTCAATGGATGCCAACTGTTTTCTTACCCCAAAGATTAACTTTGAATTATGATTTTGAGTTCTTGCAGTTATTTAATGCTTCACAGGTATGGGGAATGGGAGTAGCAGAAAATATTTCGTGATTTATTGATTGGACAGAATGCACAATGCACATATGTATTCTATAATGCAAAGAAATAAGGTCCAGAGTGATTTAATGAGTAAAATGAATATGTGTGAGGACCGTGTTCAAATCATGGATTCCTAGTAATCATTGGATTGTAATATCATCCACCACAGTAAAATGCAAGGTCCTGATAATGAGATCAATCAAGATTGAGTATCTCATTAAATAAAATTAAACAGATAATTCAGGAAACAGATGTAATGCAGGCTCATTTGGCAATAAGAAATAAATCATTAGTGCAAAGTCAGGTCAAACTACGATAGTTAAAAATAAAATGATTGATTTAAGTTCCAAGATTCAACAAGAGACTACTCATTATTGGTGGGATATTTTACAGGATGGTCTCCATCAGCTACAAAAGTGTTAAATATTCTGATACATCCTATCATAATCATTGCTGTGTGACAATTATCTTGCTTATTTGGACTTGTTACTTATCATGTTATATTCGTAGTAATTTTGCTATGGTACCAATATCATACAAATTGTATTCACAATAATCAAAGGACCGAATGTAGTGATAGTATAATATGTTGATTATTGTCACTCCATTTTATGTTATTTCATGTAATGTATGTCATTTTATACTCCATTTTGTATTGTGTGACTCCATTTTACATGCTGCTTCATTTAATTGGTGTTTTGCTCTTTAGATAGCCTCATTATTATGTTTTGCTTCAGACAGTGTATTTGCTGACTTGAAGGTCGATATTATCAGGCAACCTGTTTTGTAGTTTTGTTTAAACTTCTGCTTAGCTCATAGTGTTCTAGGCACCCGGCCAGTGTTTGGAGCACAGTGACCTAGCAGGTGTAGGGAATTCTGAGCAGTCCTTATGGTGTGAATTCGTAACATCCTGGGAGCCCGGCCAGCTTCTAGAATGTGGGAAAACAACACTATGAGGGCTGCACGGTTATTTTTAGCATAGAATAAGAAATAAATGTAGCTTTCTCAATGCCTGGTTTGAAGCCTCTCCTGCAGGACGCATCGCTGTGGGGCCAGTTCCCGGTTCAAGAGACTCCTAGCCAGGCTGACAAGGGGGCTTCCCAGCCATTGGAAGAGGGCTTGGATGATGCTTTATTGAATCGGTGATGTATAACCTTTTGTATTATATTTTGTTATAATAAAGCTTTGGCTTGCTGTACTTATTGTATTATTATTGTGTATGTGAGTGTAGGAGTAAATAGCTGCCTGGTTTGAGTTGGCAGAACATTTTTGGCGTATCAGCAGGATTCGAAAATAAAATGTCTATTTTTAGGAAAAAGGATGAGTTCTTTTTTTTAAAGGTGTATTAAGGCTCAAACAAGCAGGGCAACTGCCCTTTGTACTTATAATTTGTGCTTGCTGCAAGTATATACTGTTAGAGCCAATGACTGACTTTCACAGTTCAGGCTGCTTTTAGGAGAAAAGCAGTGGCTGGTTAAGTAAAGTTAGATAAGCAACATCTAGAAAAGAAAATAAACTACTCTGTGGATACGCACAGTGGTGACTACAGACGGGATGATTTGAAAATCCCCCCATGTTGCCTATCTGTGTAGTTTCAAGTTTTTCTGTATCAATTTTAAGTTCCTTGCCTCCTAGTAGAGGCTGAAACATTTGATCCTAAACCCAAGTACTGGGACCTCTACCAGATGGATCTCAACCTAGTACTGTTAGAGATTTTTGTTTGTTTTATTTTTAAACTGCAAACCAGAGCTCTGGAAAAAGACTTGGTTTGGCAGGTTACTAAAATGGCCAAAAGAAAACCTTTGAAAGGGTTAAAACCTTTGAAAGAGTTAATAGCTGCAGCGTTTGGAAATTATCATTAAGGTCCTGCAGTCAGTTTTCTTACTTAGACTAGTATATCGGAAAAGAAGAAGAAAAATACCTTGGCACCGGGTAAGTCTGAATTTTTTTTTTATTCAAAGTTGTTTTATGTCTGTCTGTTTTATTTCTGTAATACGTATACTAAACAAGGTACTGCTCCATCTTTTCATGCATATTTTCTAGCTTATATCTGTGTTCTGTAATTATGTTCTGTTGTCAAGGTTGCGAGATAGGATTGACTGCCTTCAGTGCACAACAGGTTAGAAAAAAAAAGGAAGAAGCTTCTTTGCCTCATAGCTGACTGTTTTAATTGGCTTTATTTGTAATGGAACATTGTGCTGCCTAGATAGGGTCAGTGAAAACTTTTGTTTGTAGTTGTTGCTTGGAGCAGGTAGTGTTGATGGTGAAGAATTATGATGTCATATAGATTGCAATGTGCAGAAAGAGTTGTAGTTTGCAAGCAACGTGCCAAGCCACTGCTAGGTGAAAATGTAATGTGTTAACAGCTTTAAATGACTTTCTCATACTTCTAGTTAAAACCGAAACTTTTGCAAAATGGCAGAGTGCCATATTTTAGTTATGTGCCAAAAGGTGTAATCATGTTAACCGAGATGTGTTCACTTACAGATGATGTGTTTAAACAGTGTTTTGTTCTGGAAAGATTTGGCATGGCAATATGTATAAATGTGCTGGTTTAAAATTGTCAGTGTTACAAGACAGGCAGGAGGCAACATATATATCTAAACCACGTACAGTTTTCTAATGGAACTATGGGCATTACCTCAGCAAATTGGTGTGAAACAATGTCAGTCTTATTTTGTGTTAAGTATTTCTTTTGTGTGTATGTGTATAAGCGTGTACTGTCTTGGCCAGCAGTTTCATTGTGTACTCTATTGTTATTTAAAGATATTTTAATATTGGTGGTGTTCAAGGACACTACAGGAATGGCTGGGTTTGAATGACCCTTGCATGCACTTTGTGACCTTGCACGTTATTTGACCTTCTTGTGTTTCAACATTTTATGTTACTCCAGTTCAAACTTGATGTGTATTCCATGCCTAAAGCACAACTTTTCACACAAAATGTATATTTTCATGAAAGCACACCAAGAGTGAACCATGTAATTTGACTTTTTATTGCAAAACTAGTATTCTAAGTGAAGAGGAATAAACTTTTACAATTTTGAAAAAAGGACTATTACAGCTGTTTTTGAGAGTTTACCATCTACAGAGATACGTATGTATGGTATTACCATCAATCTGGACATTTGTCATGCTTAGGATAAGGGGAACCCAGGGACGCTTGGCTTCTTTTATCCTATGAAATAATCTTGTTTTATTTTTAAACTGATGTGTGTTTGTTTTGTTGTTTGTCTGTGTTTCACATAACCTTTTATTGCTACAGTATTGAGCTGTCTCTTGCACCTCGAGCTGTGTCTTCCACCAGTAGGAGCTTGAGGAGGGGGGGTGCTACCCTTCCTCCCTTCCAGTGTAATACCCACAAAGGTTGCAAGGTATATGTCATATATTTATACTGATTCATGGTCTGTAGCCAATGGTTTAACAACTGGCTGCCCACTTGGCTAAGGATGAGTGGAAAATTTATTCTGAAGAAATATGGGGAAAAGAACTGTGGCAGGAAATATGGACTATGGTGCAAAATACTCAGACCACTGTATTTCATGTTGATGCTCATTGTGCTTCAGATACACTAGACGATGGTATAATTCTATTGCAGATGAAAAAGCTAAGATTCTTCCAGTGGATATTGAAGAAATTCAAAGTCAGCAGTTATCAGGGCTGGCAAATGGGCACATCAAAAATGTGGACATTTGGGAGAGAAAGCCACTTACAGGTGGGCATATAGTAGGGTTTCTAACATTGGATTTGGTTAAAACTGTTATTGCTCAGTGTCCTATATGCCAACATGGGCAACAAAGACCAATCCCTCATATTGTGAAAGGACAATTGGGGAGGGAGAGCCATGAAAATGGAAAGAGAATTTGCATGAAGCATTACAGATTTTAAATAATAGACCAATTGGAGAATCTGAGACCCCCTTAATGCTAATGATAACTCCTAATTTGCAAGTGCAGGCTTACTCAACTACAGAAACTGTTATATTGGGAAATTACACTAGGAGCTCTGTCTCTTGCAGGGCAACCCCAGAAGCTGCTGGACTTGATTTACATGCCCTTCAAGAATACAGAATAAACAGCAGAAACATTCAAGGATAGAAACTGGTATTGGAATACAAATTCCACCGAGACATTTTGCTGGATAGCACCCAAATCAGAACTAGCCCTCAAAGGAATACAAATTTTGGGAGGTGATTGATTGTGATTACCAAGGAGAAGTGAAAGTAATTTTGTTGAATAGTAGAGAACAAAATCTGTTAATTCAACAGTATGACAGAGTGGCTCAATTGTTAATTATTCCAGTTAACAAGTGACCCTATAAGGGACAAGCCCCCACACTTTAACAGCAAGGGGATAAAGCTTTTAGATCTACAGGAGGTTTTAACAATGGTGCCAAAATATGGGTTACAAACAAATGGCCCTCCTGAACCAGCTGAGGTGATAGCCACCGGACGAGACAACACTGTGCTAGTCATCAGATCAGGGAAGAAAATGGGAATACGTGCTCGCACAATGTTATCTTCGAGAATAATGAAATTTGTGTCTTTCTAGGTCCAGCAATGGATTTTAAAAGGAATGCTGGTGTGTCTATGGTCCATTTGGCAGAGCTAGTTACCCCTGGAGGAAGGATTCAAAGGGTTAACTGTAATGACACTGGTTGTAAAGGAACCTGGAGTTGGAAAAATGATACCAAAGATAGAACCCAGGGAACTTTAGCTGCCCATCCGGACAGAAGTGTGTGGTACTGAACATGACATATTTCACCAGGGTCAATCTCTGGATGACAACTGGTGGCCTAGGACAATATGCCCTAAACAGATGAAATCTCTTTGCAGAATAAGACTGCTATTAAATGTGCAACTTACCGCAATAGTTGCATGGTGACTGTACAACATAGACTTGATTGCTGCATGAATCAAATAGACATTTTCAATGCAAGTATTACTTTGATTGACATAGACACGTTATTCTGCATGAATGCTACTGCAATAACTAATAGAACTACTTGGGCAGATCACATTACAGTGTTGAAAATCATCCTGTAATTAGCAATGATAGTATAGTTAAGTTCCATCCACATGTACATCAGTAAGCGCAGTGATATCAGAAAAATGTAATCCATTTTAACATAACGTTTATGTTTAGTAGAAAATGCAAATATAAAAGAGCTTGGTATGATACGCTATTAGGTGGAGCAGGGGCAGGCATGGGAATTTTAAATAGTGTTGATATAGAAACACTGACTAACAGGCTTCAGGCAGTAGAATTGATGTATTTAGCTTAATTAACTTACAAGCTCAATGGATGCCAACTGTTTTCTTACCCCAAAGATTAACTTTGAATTATGATTTTGAGTTCTTGCAGTTATTTAATGCTCACAGGTATGGGAATGGGAGTAGCAGAAAATATTTCGTGATTTATTGATTGGACAGAATGCACAATGCGACATATGTATTCTATAATGCAAAGAAATAAGGTCCAGAGTGATTTAATGAGTAAAAATGAATATGTGTGGAGGACCGTGTTCAAATCATGGATTCCTAGTAATCATTGGATTGTAATATCATCCACCACAGTAAAATGCACAGGTCCCTGATAATGAGATCAATCAAGATTGAGTATCTCATTAAATAAAATTAAACAGATAATTCAGGAAACAGATGTAATGCAGGCTCATTTGGCAATAAGAAATAAATCATTAGTGCAAAGTCAGGTGCAAACTACGATAGTTAAAAATAAAATGATTGATTTAAGTTCCAAGATTCAACAAGAGACTACTCATTATTGGTGGGATATTTTTACAGGATGGTCTCCATCAGCTACAAAAGTGTTAAATATTCTGATACATCCTATCATAATCATTGCTGTAGTGACAATTATCTTGCTTATTTGGACTTGTTACTTATCATGTTATATTCGTAGTAATTTTGCTATGGTACCAATATCATACAAATTGTATTCACATAATCAAAGGACCGAATGTGGTGATAGTATAATATGTTGATTATTGTCATCCATTTTTGTGTTATTTCATGTAATGTATGTCATTTTATACTCCATTTTGTATTGTGTGACTCCATTTTACATGCTGCTTCATTTAATTGGTGTTTTGCTCTTAGATAGCCTCATTATTATGTTTTGCTTCAGACAGTGTATTTTGCTGACTTGAAGGTCGTATATTATCAGGCAACCTGTTTTGTAGTTTTGTTTAAACTTCTGCTAGCTCATAGTGTTCCTAGGCACCTGCCAGAGTTTGGAGCACAGTGACCTAGCAGTGGGAATTCTGAGCAGTCCTTATGGTGAATTGAACATCCTGGGAGCCCGGCCAGCTTCTAGAATGTGGGAAAACAACACTATGAGGGCTGCACGGTTATTTTTAGCATAGAATAAGAAATAAATGTAGCTTTCTCAATGCCTGGTTTGAAGCCTCTCCTGCAGGACGCATCGCTGTGGGGCCAGTTCCCGGTTCAAGAGACTCCTAGCCAGGCTGACAAGGGGGCTTCCCAGCCATTGGAAGAGGGCTTGGATGATGCTTTATTGAATCGGTGATGTATAACCTTTTGTATTATATTTTGTTATAATAAAGCTTTGGCTTGCTGTACTTATTGTATTGTTATTGTGTGTGTGAGTGTGAGTGAGTAAATAGCTGCCTGGTTTGAGTTGGCAGAACATTTTTGGCGAGTCAGCAGGATTCAAAATAAAATGTCTATTTTTAGGAAAAGGATGAGTTCTTTTTTTAAAGGTGTATTAAGTTCAAAAGCAAGGGCAACTGCCCTTTGTACTTGTAATTTGTGCTTGCTGCAAGTATATACTGTTAGAGCCAATGACGGCTTTCACAGTTCAGGCTGCTTTTGGGAGAAAAGCAGCTGGTTAAGTAAAGTTAGATAAGCAACATCTAGAAAAAGAAAAATAAACTACTGTGGATGTATCGCATGTAGGTGACTACAGCACGGATGATTTGAAAATCCCCCATGTTGCCTATCTGTGTAGTTTCAAGTTTTCTGTATCAATTTTAGTTCCTTGCCTCCTATAGAGGCTGAAACATTTGATCCTAAACCCAAGTACTGGGGACCTCTACCAGATGGATCTCAACCTAGTACTGTTAGAGATTTTTGTTTGTTTTATTTTTAAACTGCAAACCAGAGCTCTGGAAAAGACTTGGTTTGGCAGGTTACTAAATGGCCAAAAGAAAACCTTTGAAAGGGTTAAAACCTTTGAAAGAGTTAATAGCTGCAGCGTTTGAAATTATCATTAAGGTCCTGCAGTCAGTTTTCTTACTTAGACTAGTATATCGAAAAGAAGAAGAAAAATACCTTGGCACCGGGTAAGTCTGAATTTTTTTTATTCAAAGTTGTTTTATGTCTGTCTGTTTTATTTCTTGTCATATGATACTAAACAAGGTACTGCTCCATCTTTCTCATGCATATTTTCTAGCTTATATCTGTGTTCTGTAATTATGTTCTGTTGTCAAGGTTGATGTAGATAGATTGACTGCCTTCAGTGCACAACAGGTTACAGAAAAAAAAGGAAGAAGGCTTCTTTGCCTCATAGTTGACTGTTTTAATTGGCTTTATTTGTAATGGAACATTTGTGCTGCCTAGATAGGGTCAGTGAAAAACTTTTGTTTGTAGTTTTTGCTTGGAGCAGGTAGTGTTGATGGTGAAGAATTATGATGTCATATAGATTGCAATGTGCAGAAAGAGTTGTAGTTTGCAAAGCAACGGCAAGCCACTGCTAGGTGAAATGTAATGTGTTAACAGCTTTAAATGACTTTCTCATACTTCTAGTTAAAACCAGAAACTTTTGCAAAATGGCAGAGTGCCATATTTTAGTTATGTGCCAAAAGGTGTAATCATGTTATACGAGATGTGTTCACTTACAGATGATGTGTTTAAACAGTGTTTTGTTCTTGAAAGATTTGGCATGGCAATATGTATAAATGTGCTGGTTTAAAATTGTCAGTGTTACAAGACAGGCAGGAGGCAACACTATATCTTAAACCACGTATAGTTTTCTAATGGAACTATGGGCATTACCTCAGCAAATTGGTGGAAACAATGTCAGTCTTATTTTGTGTTAAGTATTTCTTTTTGTGTATGTGTATATGCGTGTACTTCTTGGCCAGCAGTTTCATTGTGTACTCTATTGTTATTTAAAGATATTTTAATATTGGTGGTGTTCAAGGACACTACAGGAATGGCTGGGTTTGAATGACCCTTGCATGCACACTGTGACCTTTTGCACGTTATTTGACCTTCTTGTGTTTCAACATTTTATGTTACTCCAGTTCAAACTTGATGTGTATTCCATGCCTAAAGCACAACTTTTCACACAAAATGTATATTTTCATGAAAGCACACCAAGAGTGAACCATGTAATTTGACTTTTTATTGCAAAACTAGTATTCTAAGTGAAGAGGAATAAACTTTTACAATTTTGAAAAAAGGACTATTACAGCTGTTTTTGAGAGTTTACCATCTACAGAGATACGTATGTATGGTATTACCATCAATCTGGACATTTTGTCATGCTTAGGATAAGGGAACCCAGGGACGCTTGGCTTCTTTTATCCTATGGAAATAATCTTGTTTTATTTTTAAACTGATGTGTGTTTGTTTTTGTTGTTTGTCTGTGTTTCACAGCTAACCTTTTTATTGCTACAGTATTCGAGCTGTCTCTTGCCTAGAGCTGTGTCTTCCACCAGTAGGACTTGGAGGGAGGGTGCTACCCTTCCTCCCTTCCAGTGTAATACCCACAAAGGTTGCAAGGTATATGTCATATTTATACTGATTCATGGTCTGTAGCCAATGGTTTAACAACCTGGCTGCCCACTTGGGCTAAGGATGAGTGGAAAATTTATTCGAAAGAAATATGGGAAAAGAACTGTGGCAGGAAATATGGACTATGGTGCAAAATACTCAGACCACTGTATTTCATGTTGATGCTCATTGTGCTTCAGATACACTAGAACGATGGTATAATTCTATTGCAGATGAAAAAGCTAAGATTCTTCCAGTGGATATTGAAGAAATTCAAAGTCAGCAGTTATCAGGGCTGGCAAAATGGGCACATCAAAAATGTGGACATTTGGGAGAGAAAGCCACTTACAGGTGGGCATATAGTAGGGGTGTACCCCTAACATTGGATTTGGTTAAAACTGTTATTGCTCAGTGTCCTATATGCCAACATGGGCAACAAAGACCAATCCCTCATATTGTGAAAGGACAATTGGGGGAGGGAGAGCCTACGAAAATGGAAAGAGAATTTGCATGAAGCATTACAGATTTTAAATAATAGACCAATTGGAGAATCTGAGACCCCCTTTAATGCGAATGATAACTCCTAATTTGCAAGTGCAGGCTTACTCAACTACAGAAACTGTTATATTGGGAAATTACACCAGGAGCTCTGTCTCCTTGCAGGGCAACCCCAGAAGCTGCTGGACTTGATTTACATGCCCTTCAAGAATACAGAATAAACAGCAGAAACATTCAAGTGATAGAAACTGGTATTGGAATACAAATTCCACCGAGACATTTTGGTTGGATAGCACCTAAATCAGAACTAGCCCTCAAGGGAATACAAATTTTGGGAGGGGTGATTGATTGTGATTACTAAGGAGAAGTGAAAGTAATTTGTTGAATAGTAGAGAACAAAATCTGTTAATTCAACAGTATGACAGAGTGGCTCAATTGTTAATTATTCCAGTTAACAAAGTAGCCTATAAAGGGACAAGCCCCACACTCTTAACAGCAAGGGGGGATAAAGCTTTTAGATCTACAGGAGGTTTTAACAATGGTGCGCAAAATATGGGTTACAAACCCAAATGGCTCTCCTGAACCAGCTGAGGTGATAGCCACCGGACGAGACAACACTGTGCTAGTCATCAGATCAGGGAAAGAAAAATGGAATACGTGCCTGCACATAAATGTTATCTTCGGAATAATGAAATTTGTGTCTTTCTAGGTCCAGCAATGGATTTTAAAAGGAATGCTGGTGTGTCTTATGGTCCATTTGGCAGAGCTAGTTACCCTGGAGGAAGGATTCAAAGGGTTAACTGTAATGACACTGGTTGTAAAGGAACCTGGAGTTGGAAAATGATACCAAAGATAGAACCCAGGGAACTTTAGCTGCCCATCCGGACAGAAGTGTGTGGTACTGAAACATGACATTTTCACCAGGGTCAATCTCCGATGACAACTGGTGGCCCAGGACAATATGCCTCACGAAACAGATGTGAAATCTCTTTGCAGAATAAGACTCTATAAAATGCTGCAACTTACCAATAGTTGCATGGTGACTGTACAACATAGACTTGATTGCTGCATGAATCAAATAGACATTTTCAATGCAAGTATTACTTTGATTGACATAGACACGTTATTCTGCATGAATGCTACTGCAATAACTAATAGAACTACTTGGGCAGATCACATTACAGTGTTGAAAAATCATCCTGTAATTAGCTAATGATAGTATAGTTAAGGTTCCATCCACATGTACATCAGTAGCGCAGTGATATCAGAAAATGTAATCCATTTTAACATAACGTTTATGTTTAGTAGAAAATGCAAATATAAAAGAGCTTGGTATGATACGCTATTAGGTGGAGCAGGGGCAGGCATGGGAATTTTAAATAGTGTTGATATAGAAACACTGACTAACAGGCTTCAGGCAGTAGGAATTGATGTATTTAGCTTAATTAACTTACAAGCTCAATGGATGCCAACTGTTTTCTTACCCCAAAGATTAACTTTGAATTATGATTTTGAGTTCTTGCAGTTATTTAATGCTTCACAGGTATGGGGAATGGGAGTAGCAGAAAATATTTCGTGATTTATTGATTGGACAGAATGCACAATGCATATATGTATTCTATAATGCAAAAGAAATAAGGTCCAGAGTGATTTAATGAGTAAAATGAATATGTGTGGAGGACCGTGGTTCAAATCATGGATTCCTAGTAATCATTGGATTGTAATATCATCCACCACAGTAAAATGCACAGGTCCCTGATAATGAGATCAATCAAGATTGAGTATCTCATTAAATAAAATTAAACAGATAATTCAGGAAACAGATGTAATGCAGGCTCATTTGGCAATAAGAAATAAATCATTAGTGCAAAGTCAGGTGTCAAACTACTATAGTTAAAAATAAAATGATTGATTTAAGTTCCAAGATTCAACAAGAGACTACTCATTATTGGTGGATATTTTTACAGGATGGTCTCCATCAGCTACAAAAGTGTTAAATATTCTGATACATCCTATCATAATCATTGCTGTAGTGACAATTATCTTGCTTATTTGGACTTGTTACTTATCATGTTATATTCGTAGTAATTTTGCTATGGTACCAATATCATACAAATTGTATTCACAATAATCAAAGGACCGAATGTAGTGATAGTATAATATGTTGATTATTGTCACTCCATTTTGTATGCTATTTCATGTAATGTATGTCATTTTATACTCCATTTTGTATTGTGTGACTCCATTTTACATGCTGCTTCATTTAATTGGTGTTTTGCTCTTTAGATAGCCTCATTATTATGTTTTGCTTCAGACAGTGTATTTTGCTGACTTGAAGGTCGTATATTATCAGGCAACCTGTTTTTGTAGTTTTGTTTAAACTTCTGCTTAGCTCATAGTGTTCTAGGCACCCGGCCAGTGTTTGGAGCACAGTGACCTAGCAGGTGTAGGGAATTCTGAGCAGTCCTTATGGTGTGAATTCGTAACATCCTGGGAGCCCGGCCAGCTTCTAGAATGTGGGAAAACAACACTATGAGGGCTGCACGGTTATTTTTAGCATAGAATAAGAAATAAATGTAGCTTTCTCAATGCCTGGTTTGAAGCCTCTCCTGCAGGCCTGTACGCTGTGGGGCCAGTTCCGTTCAAGAGACTCCTAGCCAGGCTGACAAGGGCTTCCCAGCCATTGGAAGAGGGCTTGGATGATGCTTTATTGAATCGGTGATGTATAACCTTTTGTATTATATTTTGTTATAATAAAGCTTTGGCTTGCTGTACTTATTGTATTGTTATTGTGTGTATGTGAGTGTGAGTGAGTAAATAGCTGCCTGGTTTGAGTTGGCAGAACATTTTTGGCGTAGTCAGCAGGATTCGAAAATAAAATGTCTATTTTTAGGAAAAAGGATGAGTTCTTTTTTAAAGGTGTATTAAGCTCAAACAAGCAAGGCAACTGCCCTTTGTACTTGTAATTTGTGCTTGCTGCAAGTATATACTGTTAGAGCCAATGACGGCTTTCACAGTTCAGGCTGCTTTTAGGAGAAAAGCAGCGGCTGTTAATAAAAGTTAGATAAGCAACATCTAGAAAAGAAAAATAAACTACTGTGGATATGCGCACAGTAGGTGACTACAAACAGGATGATTTGAAAATCCCCCATGTTGCCTATCTGTGTAGTTTCAAGTTTTTCTGTATCAATTTTAAGTTCCTTGCCTCCTATAGAGGCTGAAACATTTGATCCTAAACCCAAGTACTGGGGACCTCTACCAGATGGATCTCAACCTAGTACTGTTAGAGATTTTTGTTTGTTTTATTTTTAAACTGCAAACCAGAGCTCTGGAAAAAGACTTGGTTTGGCAGGTTACTAAAATGGCCAAAAGAAAACCTTTGAAAGGGTTAAAACCTTTGAAAGAGTTAATAGCTGCAGCGTTTGGAAATTATCATTAAGGTCCTGCAGTCAGTTTTCTTACTTAGACTAGTATATCGGAAAAGAAGAAGAAAAATACCTTGGCACCGGGTAAGTCTGAATTTTTTTTTTATTCAAAGTTGTTTTATGTCTGTCTGTTTTATTTCTGTAATACGTATACTAAACAAGGTACTGCTCCATCTTTCTCATGCATATTTTCTAGCTTATATCTGTGTTCTGTAATTATGTTCTGTTGTCAAGGTTGCGAGATAGGATTGACTGCCTTCAGTGCACAACAGGTTACAGAAAAAAAAAAAGGAAGAAGAAGCTTTTTGCCTCATAGCTGACTGTTTTAATTGGCTTTATTTGTAATGGAACATTTGTGCTGCCTAGATAGGGTCAGTGAAAACTTTTGTTTGTAGTTGTTGCTTGGAGCAGGTAGTGTTGATGGTGAAGAATTATGATGTCATATAGATTGCAATGTGCAGAAAGAGTTGTAGTTTGCAAGCAACGTGCCAAGCCACTGCTAGGTGAAAATGTAATGTGTTAACAGCTTTAAATGACTTTCTCATACTTCTAGTTAAAACCAGAAACTTTTTGCAAAATGGCAGAGTGCCATATTTTAGTTATGTGCCAAAAGGTGTAATCATGTTATACGAGATGTGTTCACTTACAGATGATGTGTTTAAACAGTGTTTTGTTCTGGAAAGATTTGGCATGGCAATATGTATAAATGTGCTGGTTTAAAAATTGTCAGTGTTACAAGACAGGCAGGAGGCAACACATATCTAAACCACGACAGTTTTCTAATGGAACTATGGGCATTACCTCAGCAAATTGGTGTGAAACAATGTCAGTCTTATTTTGTGTTAAGTATTTCTTTTTGTGTATGTGTATGTGCGTGTACTGTCTTGGCCAGCAGTTTCATTGTGTACTCTATTGTTATTTAAAGATATTTTAATATTGGTGGTGTTCAAGGACACTACAGGAATGGCTGGGTTTGAATGACCCTTGCATGCACACTGTGACCTTTTGCACGTTATTTGACCTTCTTGTGTTTCAACATTTTATGTTACTCCAGTTCAAACTTGATGTGTATTCCATGCCTAAAGCACAACTTTTCACACAAAATGTATATTTTCATGAAAGCACACCAAGAGTGAACCATGTAATTTGACTTTTTATTGCAAAACTAGTATTCTAAGTGAAGAGGAATAAACTTTTACAATTTTGAAAAAAGGACTATTACAGCTGTTTTTGAGAGTTTACCATCTACAGAGATACGTATGTATGGTATTACCATCAATCTGGACATTTTGTCATGCTTAGGATAAGGGAACCCAGGGACGCTTGGCTTCTTTTATCCTATGGAAATAATCTTGTTTTATTTTTAAACTGATGTGTGTTTGTTTTTGTTGTTTGTCTGTGTTTCACAGCTAACCTTTTTATTGCTACAGTATTCGAGCTGTCTCTTGCACCTCGAGCTGTGTCTTCCACCAGTAGGAGCTTGGAGGGAGGGTAAGCTACCTTCCTCCCTTCCAGTGTAATACCCACAAAGGTTGCAAGGTATATGTCATATTTATACTGATTCATGGTCTGTAGCCAATGGTTTAACAACCTGGCTGCCCACTTGGGCTAAGGATGAGTGGAAAATTTATTCGAAAGAAATATGGGAAAAGAACTGTGGCAGGAAATATGGACTATGGTGCAAAATACTCAGACCACTGTATTTCATGTTGATGCTCATTGTGCTTCAGATACACTAGAACGATGGTATAATTCTATTGCAGATGAAAAGCTAAGATTCTTCCAGTGGATATTGAAGAAATTCAAAGTCAGCAGTTATCAGGGCTGGCAAAATGGGCACATCAAAAATGTGGACATTTGGGAGAGAAAGCCACTTACAGGTGGGCATATAGTAGGGGTGTACCCCTAACATTGGATTTGGTTAAAACTGTTATTGCTCAGTGTCCTATATGCCAACATGGGCAACAAAGACCAATCCCTCATATTGTGAAAGGACAATTGGGGGGGGGAGAGCCTACGAAAATGGAAAGAGAATTTGCATGAAGCATTACAGATTTTAAATAATAGACCAATTGGAGAATCTGAGACCCCCTTTAATGCAAATGATAACTCCTAATTTGCAAGTGCAGGCTTACTCAACTACAGAAACAGTGTTATATTGGGAAATTACACCAGGAGCTCTGTCTCCTTCCAGGGCAACCCCAGAAGCTGCTGGACTTGATTTACATGCCCTTCAAGAATACAGAATAAACAGCAGAAACATTCAAGTGATAGAAACTGGTATTGGAATACAAATTCCACCGCGACATTTTGTTGGATAGCACCTAAATCAGAACTAGCCCTCAAGGAATACAAATTTTGGGAGGGTGATTGATTGTGATTACCAAGGAGAAGTGAAAGTAATTTTGTTGAATAGTAGAGAACAAAATCTGTTAATTCAACAATATGACAGAGTGGCTCAATTGTTAATTATTCCAGTTAACAAAGTGACCCTATAAAGGGACAAGCCCCACACTCTTAACAGCAGGGGGATAAAGCTTTTAGATCTACAGGAGGTTTTAACAATGGTGCCAAAATATGAGTTACAAACCCAAATGGCCCTCCTGAACCAGCTGAGGTGATAGCCACCGGACGAGACAACACTGTGCTAGTCATCAGATCAGGGAAAGAAAAATGGGAATACGTGCCTGCACATAAATGTTATCTTCGAGAATAATGAAATTTGTGTCTTTCTAGGTCCAGCAATGGATTTTAAAAGGAATGCTGGTGTGTCTTATGGTCCATTTGGCAGAGCTAGTTACCCCTGGAGGAAGGATTCAAAGGGTTAACTGTAATGACACTGGTTGTAAAGGAACCTGGAGTTGGAAAAATGATACCAAAGATAGAACCCAGGGGAACTTTAGCTGCCCATCCGGACAGAAGTGTGTGGTACTGAACATGACATTTTCACCAGGGGTCAATCTCTGGATGACAACTGGTGGCCCAGGACAATATGCCTACGAAACAGATGAAATCTCTTTGCAGAATAAGACTGCTATTAAATGCTGCAACTTACGAATAGTTGCATGGTGACTGTACAACATAGACTTGATTGCTGCATGAATCAAATAGACATTTTCAATGCAAGTATTACTTTGATTGACATAGACACGTTATTCTGCATGAATGCTACTGCAATAACTAATAGAACTACTTGGGCAGATCACATTACAGTGTTGAAAATCATCCTGTAATTAGCAATGATAGTATAGTTAAGGTTCCATCCACATGTACATCAGTAGCGCAGTAATATCAGAAAATGTAATCCATTTTAACATAACGTTTATGTTTAGTAGAAAATGCAAATATAAAAGAGCTTGGTATGATACGCTATTAGGTGGAGCAGGGGCAGGCATGGGAATTTTAAATAGTGTTGATATAGAAACACTGACTAACAGGCTTCAGGCAGTAGGAATTGATGTATTTAGCTTAATTAACTTACAAGCTCAATGGATGCCAACTGTTTTCTTACCCCAAAGATTAACTTGAATTATGATTTTGAGTTCTTGCAGTTATTTAATGCTTCACAGGTATGGGGAATGGGAGTAGCAGAAAATATTTCGTGATTTATTGATTGGACAGAATGCACAATGCGACATATGTATTCTATAATGCAAAGAAATAAGGTCCAGAGTGATTTAATGAGTAAAAAATGAATATGTGTGGAGGACCGTGTTCAAATCATGGATTCCTAGTAATCATTGGATTGTAATATCATCCACCACAGTAAAATGCACAGGTCCCCTGATAATGAGATCAATCAAGATTGAGTATCTCATTAAATAAAATTAAACAGATAATTCAGGAAACAGATGTAATGCAGGCTCATTTGGCAATAAGAAATAAATCATTAGTGCAAAGTCAGGTGCAAACTACGATAGTTAAAAATAAAATGATTGATTTAAGTTCCAAGATTCAACAAGAGACTACTCATTATTGGTGGGATATTTTTACAGGATGGTCTCCATCAGCTACAAAAGTGTTAAATATTCTGATACATCCTATCATAATCATTGCTGTAGTGACAATTATCTTGCTTATTTGGACTTGTTACTTATCATGTTATATTCGTAGTAATTTTGCTATGGTACCAATATCATACAAATTGTATTCACAATAATCAAAGGACCGAATGTAGTGATAGTATAATATGTTGATTATTGTCACTCCATTTTGTATGCTATTTCATGTAATGTATGTCATTTTATACTCCATTTTGTATTGTGTGACTCCATTTTACATGCTGCTTCATTTAATTGGTGTTTTGCTCTTTAGATAGCCTCATTATTATGTTTTGCTTCAGACAGTGTATTTTGCTGACTTGAAGGTCGCATATTATCAGGCAACCTGTTTTTTTAGTTTTGTTTAAACTTCTGCTTAGCTCATAGTGTTCTAGGCACCCGCCAGTGTTTGGAGCACAGTGACCTAGCAGGTGTAGGGAATTTGAGCAGTCCTTATGGTGTGAATTGCGTAACATCCTGGGAGCCCGCCAGCTTCTAGAATGTGGGAAAACAACACTATGAGGGCTGCATGGTTATTTTAGCATAGAATAAGATATAAATGTAGCTTTCTCAATGCCTGGTTTGAAGCCTCTCCTGCAGGGTGGACGCATCGCTGTGGGGCCAGTTCCCGGTTCAAGAGACTCCTAGCCAGGCTGACAAGGGGGCTTCCCAGCCATTGGAAGAGGGCTTGGATGATGCTTTATTGAATCGGTGATGTATAACCTTTTGTATTATATTTTGTTATAATAAAGCTTTGGCTTGCTGTACTTATTGTATTGTTATTGTGTGTATGTGAGTGTGAGTGAGTAAATAGCTGCCTGGTTTGAGTTGGCAGAACACCAGGATGATGCGGCCTCGGAGTTTAAACAACTGCCTTGCTGAGATCCAGGGCTGGATGAGTGCCAACTGGGTGAGGCTGAATCCAGACAAGACTGACGTTTTGGTGGTGGACCCAGGTCGCCGGGTAGAGGGGTCTTTGGCTGAGCAGGCCTCTGGGTTTATGCTCAGGGGCTGCCAGCTGATGTCCTCTAAATGGATGTGGAGTCTGGGTGTTATTTTTGACGTGGGATTGACCCTGAATTCTCAGGTATCATCTGTCGTCAAGACCTCATTTTATCATCTGAGGAATATCACCCGGATTAAGCACCTAGTTCCACCTGGTGATCTTCCAACATTGATCCACACCTTTGTGACCTCCCACCTTGATTATTGCATTGACCTGTACCTAGGGCTTCCAGGGGTTAATATCTGCCACTTGCAGCTGGTGCAGAACGCTGCAGCCAGGTTGTTGACTGGGTTTTCTAGATCTGACCATATCACACCTGTGCTGCGTGAGCTGCATTGGCTGCCCATTCAGTGGTGGATCACTTTCAAGGCTGGTTTATTAACCTACAAAGCCTACATGGTCAGGGACCAAGTTACCTTCAAGAGCTCCTCTGTCTTTACTGCCCCCTCCGACCACTTTGCTCTGCCATGGAAGGATTGCTAGAGATTCCCAGGGTTTGCCTGAAGAACTCCGAAGCCCGTGCATTTGCTTTTGTGGCTCCCATCCTCTGGAATTTTCTACCTCCCCGAATAAGGCGGTGCTGACTGTGGAGAGCTTTAAATCTGCTCTTAAGACTTATTTATTATGTTGATTGTGCGCATGCGCAAGAAACATATTGTGGCAGCTTTCTCCAGAAGCAGGTTGTGGAGGCGCGGCACTGTTGTGGCCAATGCCCCCACAGCCTGTAAAGGCTTGGCCACTTCCCCCAATGCCGTAGCATGCTGCTGCTGACACTAGTTCAGACAGCATGCCACCAACTTGTAAAAAATTAGCCGCCGCAATCAGGGGCCACCTTGTCATTGCAGTGACAGCCATTCGCTGCAATGAGGGAGTGACCCATCATTGCAGGGCGGAACCATGAAACATTGATATTGTTTTGAACATGGCAGCAGCCTGCCCATGTTCACAAACACATTCACTTCCAATCGGCGGGGTGCCCAATCCTCGGCAGCATGTGCTCCCTCCCCATAGTTTGTTTGCCGACGGGCCCCAATCCCCATCGGCTTCAGTGCCATAATGTTGCCGACAGGGGAGCCCACTCCCATTGGCATTATGTAACTCTCCCCGCTTATGTTGTCTACCGACAGGGTGCCCAATCCCCATCGGCATAACGTAACACCCCTGCCCCCCTTTTTCTTGTGTGCCGATGAGGGTGCCCAATCCCCTGTCAGCTACAGCTGCCCCCCCAAAATGGAAGACTCTGTTGGCATGCTGGAAGCCCACCCCAGCATGCCACATGCCCCTGTAAAAGTAAAAAATGGTCCCGGGATGTAATTTTTTTTTTTTTTACCTGTAAAAAACAGAAACGGTCCCTCGGTGGTCTCCCTACCCCACTCCCACAACCCGCACCCACACACTACGCACCCTGCCTCCCCACACCACCCATCCCATACTTATCTCCGGAGTCTGGAACGATGATCTTCGGTGGACCGGGAACACGTCTGCACTCTTCAAAGCTGTCCGCGAACTGAAGAAATGCCGGTAAGCTGTATAATGGAATAAATAGGGTTTTTTCAACTTTGATGCATATCTCAGGCATTTTTTGGAATTTTGGCACCAAATTTTCAACATGGGGTTTTTGGGACCCCTCCTCATGAATTCTGGCACTGTCATGGCATTATTCGGCCCCGAAAGGATGTTTCGCGGTGACTGGGTGGAATCCGCTTTCAGGACTGATTAATGAAACGACAGTGCCAGTGTTCATGAGGTGGGCTCTCAAAAAGCCTACACTGCAAATGTGGTGGGAAAAATCCAAATAATGACTGTTTTACGAACATGCGTTGCGCAGTTGCTATGCACGCTCGTAACTTTGCGAATTTTCAATATTTTCACGCCAGATTTTCAACATTGCCATTTTTTCAGACCTCCTTGTGAACAGTACAGCAGTCATTTTCCACATCCTGGCTGAAATGTGTTTTCGCACTTCCAGTGCAGAATAGCACAGTCGCTGTGGGAAATCAGTGTTCAGGACAGATTAAGAAAATGACAGTGGCACTTTTCATGAGCAGAGGTCCTAAAATGGCTATGGTGAAAATTTGGTGATGATACTCCATAAAATGACTGCGTTACGAGCGTGCGTTGCACAGTTTGCACGCATGCTTGTAACTTCACGAATTTATAGTATTTTCACTCCAGATTTTCAGCATTGTTATTTTTCCACACCTCCTAATGAACAGTGCAGCTGTCATTTTTCACATCCTGGCCAAAATGTATTTTCGCTCTTCCGGCGCACAATTGCATGGTCGCTGTGGGAAATCAGTGTTTGGGACATATTAAGAAAATCACACTAACACTGTTCATGAGCAGAGGTCCTAAAATGCCTATGTTGAAAATTTTGTGATGAAACTCCATAAAATGACTGTGTTACGAGCGTGTGTTGTGCAGGTTCAATGCACCCTTGTAAGTTTGCAAATTAGTAATATTTTCATGCCAGATTTTCAACACTGGCATTTGTTCACACCTCCTTATGAACAGTACAGCTGTCATTTTTCACATCCTGGCTGAAATGTGTTTCCGCGCTTCTGGTGCAGAATACCACAGTCACTGTCAGAAATCAGTGTTTGGGACAGATTAGCATCAAGAGACTGAGGCGGGGGGAGTGACCGAGCTCAACTGAGCTCTCTCAGGACTGCTGCGGATTTCTTTGTGGGCATGAAAAGGTGACAACGCAGGCAGAAGCCCAGTACAAAAAGGCAGCCTGTAGCGCTGGGAGACACAGAACGAGCGAGTGAGGAAGGGGGAGTGAGTGAAGTCAACGGAGCTCTGTTGGGACTGCTGCAGATTTCTTTGTGGGCAGGAAAAGGCAGCAATGCATGCAGGGGCTGAGTACAAAAGGGCAGCCTGCAGCAGTGGGAGAAACAGAACGAGCGAGTGACAGAGGGGGAGTGAGCGAGCTCAACAGAGCTGTATCATGACTGCTGCGGATTTCTTTGTGGGCAAAAAGGGTGGCAATGCAGGCAGGAGCCCACTACAAAATGGCAGCCTGCAGCGCTGGCAGAAACGGAACAAGCTAGTGAGACAGGGGGAGTGAGTGAGGCCAACGGAGCTCTGTCAGGACTGCTGCAGATTTCTTTGTTGGCAGGAAAAGGTACCAATGCAGGCAGAAGCCCAGTACAAAAGGGCAGCCTGCAGCGCCAGGAGAAACAGAATGAGTGAGTGAGAGAGGGGGAGTGACCGAACTCAACGGAGGTCTATCGTGACTGCTGCGGATTTCTTTGTGGGCAGGAAAAGGTGGCAATGCAGGAAGGAGCCCAGTACAAAAGGCTAGCCTGCAGCGCCGGCAGAAACGAAAAGAGTGAGTGAGAGAGGGGGAGTGAGCGAGCTCAATGGAGCTGTGCCGGGACTGCTGCAGATGTCTTTGAGGGCAGAAAAAGCCACCAACGCAGGCAGGAACCCAGTACAAAAGGACAGCCTGCAGCAGCAGGAGACACAGAATGAGCGAGTGAGGGAGGGGGATTGAGTGAGCTCAACGGAGCTCTGTTGGGGCGGATTTTTTTGTGGGCAGCAAAAGGCAGCAATGCATGCAGGGGCCAAGTACAAAAGAGCAGCCTGAGGCGGGAGAATCAAAATGAACAAGTGAGAGAGGGGGAGTGAGTGAGCAAGCTCAATGGAGCTGTATCATAACTGTTGCAGATTTCTTTGTGAGCAGAAAAGAGTGGCAACACAGGCAGGAGCCCAGTACAAAACGGCAGCCTGCAGCGCTGGCAGAAATGGAACAAGCTAGTGAGACAGGGGGAGTGAGTGAGGCCAACGGAGCTCTGTCAGGACTGCTGCAGATTTCTTTGTGGGCAGAAAAAAATTCCAGCAGAGGCAGAAGCCCAATACAAAAGGGCAGCCTGCAGCGCTGGGAGAAACAGAATGAGCAAGTGAGGCAGGGGGAGTGAGCGACCTCAACGGAGCTCTGTCAGGACAGCTGCAGATTTCTTTGTGGGCAGGAAAAGGTACTAATGCAGGCAGAAGCCCAGTACAAAAGGGCAGCCTGCAGCGCCGGGAGAAACAGAATGAGTGAGTGAGAGAGGGGGAGTGAGCGAGCTCAACGGAGGTCTATCGTGACTGCTGTGGATTTCTTAGTGGGCAGGAAAAGGTGGCAATGTAGGCAGGAGCCCAGCACAAAAGGCCAGCCTGCAGCCCGGGCAGAAACGGAATGAGTGGGTGAGAAAGGGGGAGTGAGTGACCTCAACGGAGCTGTGTTGGGACTGCTCCACATGTCTTTGTGGGCAGACAAACCTGGCAATGCAGGCAAGAACCCAGTACAAAAGGGCAGCCTGCAGCAGCGGCAGACACAGAATGAGCAAGTGAGGGAGGGGGAGTGAGTGAGCTCTACAGAGCTCTGTTGGGACTGCTGTGGATTTCTTTGTGGGCAGAAAAAGGCAGCAATGCATGCAGGAGCCCAGTACAAAAGTGCAGCTTGCAGCGGCGGAAGAAACAGAATGACCGAGTGGGGGGGAGTGAGTGAACAAGCTCAATGGAGCTCTATTGTGACTACTGCAGATTTCTTTGTGGCCAGAAGAAGACAGCAATGCAGGCAGGAGCCCAATACAAAAGGGCAGCCTGCAGCTCTGGGAGAAACACAATGAGTGAGTGAGAGAGGGGGAGTGAGTGAGCTCAACGGAGCTGTATCGTGACTGCTGTGGATTTCTCTGTGGGCAGAAAAAGGCAGCAATGCAGGCAGGAGCCCAGTACAAAAGCCCAACCTGCAGCGCCAGCAGAAATGGAACGAGCGAGTGACAGAAGGGGAGTGAGCTACCTCAATGGACCTATGTCAGGACTGCTGCAGATTTCTTTGTGGGCAGAAAAAGCCACCAACAGAGGCAGGAGCCCAGTACAAAAGGGCAGCCTGCAGCGCCAGCAGAAACAGAATGAGTGACTGAGAGAGGGGGAGTGACCCACCTTAACTGAGCTCTGTCGGGACAGCTGCAGATTTCTTTGTGGGCAGCAAAACATGCCAATGCAGGCAAAAGCCCAGTACAAAACAATAGCCTGCAGCACCAGGAGAAACAGAATGAGCGAGTGAGACAGAAGGAGAGAGCGACCTCAACGGAGCTCTGTCGGGACAGCTGCAGATTTGTTTGTGGGCAGAAAAAGGTGCCAACGCAGGCAGAAGCCCAGTACAAAAGGGCAGCCAGAAGCGCCAGGAGAAACACAATGAATGAGTGAGAGAGAGGGAGTGAGCTAGCTCAACAGACCTCTATCATGACTGCTGTGCATTGCTTTGTGGGCAGAAAAAGGCGGCCATGCAGGCAGGAGCCCAGTACAAAAGGGCATCCTGTAGCAAGGCCCCTACTTTTCTGTGGCACATTGGGACCAAGTTCTGTGGCAGGATTACCATTTGCCGCAGAACTTCTGCGGTGGTTGTTTGTAATTTCTGTGGAAGTTCTGTGGCACTAGCGAACTACCACATCACAGTGTCAGCTTGTTATCCTGACTTCACGTCCATGGCAATGGTTATAGCAATCAGGATGGGGGAAAGCACAGTAACACTAGTTCAAAAAATAACAGACTTCTAGAAATCATTTTACACCCAAAAAGGAAAAAAAAAACATCTATCCCTTAAGGTCCTAGTCTATTGCATAAATTAAATGTGCAGAGGGGACCTTATCTGATAAATAAAGTATTTATATACACATGCTGTCTATACCACTCATGAGGTCTCCACTACATATCCCTTATACATTTATATGCAATCTGTAACATACATACAAATATGTGTGTGTGTGTGTGTGTGTGTGTGTGTATATGTGTGTGCATATATATATGTATATATATATAGTGAGAGAAAGAGTTACGGTATATACATACTATATATATATATATATATATATATATATATATATATATATTTGTTTTTAAATTTCCATGAAATTGTATCCTTATTCATTCAGGTCCCTTTGGAAATGGAATAAACAGAATAGAGGAGATATTGCAAAACTCATTTTTCATGCCAACCTGCTTCCCTGACACACTATGTAACACCATCAGGCCATGACATGCATGTGAACCCATTGTGAGATAAAGCTCTACAGCCCATCACAATGTTTCCTCAGTGTGACAGAACATTGCACCATACAGTACCTTCCCAGGCTCAGAGCAGTGATGTGTTCCCCCCAATCCTTGTGGTGCCCAGCCAGCTCCCAGAGCTCATCTCTGAACCTGAGTTGCCAGCATGGGAACACAACATGCTACCCTCTAGCCCAACAGCTGGCCCTCCACACATTTCTCAATAACTTTTAGGTGAGTCTATCAACCAATGACAATATGTAATAAATAACCCTGGCAAAAATGTGTACAGTGCAATTATTGATTTAACAGGTCTATTCATTTAACAGGTCTACACATTATTATATTCCACTTTTCTGGGAATAATTACTTTGTTTTTCTTAAAAATAACAGGTTAATTAATTTTACCAGTTATTCATTCAGATGGCATCTCTATACCTTAAAGGCAAAAATAAGTTTGTGCAAAGTAAGGTATGGACCTAACAGGTCTATGCTATTGTCAAGATCTTGTTTAAGTTGATCCTAGTGTAATAATGTAAGACTGAAAATTGTATTAGGCTGTAGTGCAGGTTGAGCAAATATCACCTTGCTTGATTTGCTGTGCCACCGCCTCTGGCAGTGGGAGCTGTGGTAGATAAGTGACTATTCATTTCTGTGGTAGAATGCAGCCATTTCATTAGCTAATGTACTGTATGATGTAATAGCACTGATAACATCACATTCTGAGCATAGAGGAGTTTTGGATATAAAAAGAGAGGAATGGAACCAGGTTCTATGTATAAACTGAATATTAATGAAGAATCACCAAGAACAGCAAATTCTGCAGCACTGCAGAAGTTCTGCGGTAGGTTGCAAGTTCTGTGCAAAATTCTGTGGCCGCAGAATTCTTGGGGCCTTGTCCTGCAGTGTCAGCAGAAATGGAACGAGCGAGAGAGGGGGGAGTGAGCTAGCTCAATGGACCTGTGTCAGGACTGCTGCAGATTTCTTTGTGGGCAGAAGAAGCCGCCAACAGAGGCGGGAGCCCCGTACAAAAGGGCATCCTGCACCGCCAACAGAAACAGAATGAGCGAGTGAGAGAGGGAGAGTGACCCACCTCAACAGAGCTCTGTCAGGACAGCTGTAGATTTCTTTGTGGGCAGAAAAACATGCCAGCACAGGCAGGATCCCAGTACAAAAGAGCAGCCTGCAGCACTGGGAGAAACAGAACGAGCGAGTGACACGGGGCAGTGAGCGAACTCAACAGACCAACGCAATCAACATTCGGCATTGACAAATGCTTGTTCTCTCTGGCATACTCTGATTTTTAAATTTCATGGATTTGGAAGTTTTTAACTGGTTTTAAAATTTTACTTTGGTGGCTGTCTGTAAAAGCGCTTTGATATTTTTTGAATTGCGCTTTATATAAATAAAGTTATTATTATTAATATAATTATTATTATTATTACATTACTGAGTGCCTGCCAATGTGTATTGCAGGTAGCTATGCATTGAGAAGCCTCTGTTATACCTTACTCCTTATCCCCAAGGTCAACTCCCACTTTGGTCGATTATCTTTAAGCTATGTGCTTCCTTCATTATGAAATAAACTTCAAAACACCTTGAAATTAGTAATCCCTATAAAACTGCCTGCCTTCAAATTGCTTCTCACACATTCCCTCAATGAGACCTGTATTTGTTTCCCCTGACTACTGCTCGCTTCCTGAGGTTGGGACACCTATCCTATGCAACCCTCTGGTTGTCCCTCCTGATTCTTCTCCTTTGCTTTGTAACCCCCCCTACTCCCCCACCCACCTCAGCCTCGTAACCCTCCCCACTCCTCATCCTCCTTGAATTCTACTTCTGTACTGGTACCCCTTCTTACCCCTCCTTGTAAAATCATTGTTGTGCATTGCATATTCCTTCTGCACTGTATTGTATATAACTGCTGTATTTATCTTTTACTGTTATTGCTCCTGTTCCGGTATGTTCTGCACATTGTTGTAAATCCGACTTGTACAAATACATATGTAACCCCTAGATGGCGCTATCCCAGGGGCTACTACCCCTGCCTGATTTGCCACTAACAGGCTGAGGGGCCTGGATCCAATGGCGGGTGCCTCCACCCAGAGGTCAGGGTTTGCAATAGTTAAACTTACTTGGTCACAGCCCTCTGGGACACTGCAACCCCCCTTTCTTCCCACTAGTGGCCCACACAGTATATCAGAATTACCTTCACAGTATACACTTACCCCAGGACTGGTTCAGGCACTGGGACCCCCTGTAAAATAAGATACAGTGCAACAATCACAGTACAATATTTTAACTTAGACAAATACCTCAGGCAGTATAACTTTGCTGAAACAAGCAGCTCTGATTTATTTAGGAGGAATATAACAAGGACGGGGGAAATCAGGTTAATTAGCTTATACTTTACTCATTTGCCTATGGCTCTGTGCACAGGCCTATCCCTACCAGTTACTGTCCCTGGGTACCCAAGCCCTAGTAGCTAGTCCAAACCGTGGCAGCTGGTAGGGGCCCTTTCACACAGGGAAAAGAAAAATTAGTTAAACAGTCAGCAGTACAGTTATTCCATTTGGATTCAATGTGGTAATTCAACAGGGAGCGACCCTGAATTAGTACTCACGACCTCCAAACAAGATAGGGTCCTTCAATGTCAGCAGGGCTACTCTTGAGCTCCATGAGACTCCTCACACATTTATATGGCAAAAAGAAAGTACTATACCAGGCAGGCTGCTTCTCTATCCCGATCGCAATTACTGCACAATACCCGGGAGAACACACAGCAGATTCAGTTCCTGACAGACCGAGTGCAATTCAACAATTTCTCCAGTCTTCTACAGGGTGAGCCTGGTTTCTACTCTTCAGATATCTTTTGATTCTCTTCACAGGACGGATTCAGTCCTAATAAGCAGTTACACAAGCTGCAGACCGGAACTCTGGACCTTACACATGTTTTTTGACTAAAACTGTGCACTGAAGGAGCACAGGGTTTCTTTCCTCTTTACTCCCAGAGCTAAACTGAAACTCCAACAGACAAAACTGGGCACTTCCTTTGAGTTCCTCCCAGTTCTTGACTGGATTGGCTGTCACTCACAATAGACTGCTCCTGTTGGTCCAAAAAGGCGCTGAAGTCTAAACTACATCTCCCAGAGTCACTGCCCATACAATCCTCTTGTGGCTGGCTCAGATTATGAGTCCAAGTTCTGATTCGTCCAAGGCACCATTTTAGAGCTAGCTTACCCCACACTGGTCCAGTTCAGCAGTTCAAAACTAGAATGGGGAACTAGGCAGACACAGTTCTGACTGCAAAGAAAGCAGGTTAGACAAACTGTATTTTCATTATTACTCTACATGATTTCTGGCAAACAGTTACATCTTTCAGATAGGTTCCCTTTGCACTCCTAGTGACTGCAAAAAATGGAGTGAATTGGCAGCAGTTCGAGTGGTACTCAAGCAGAGAAGCACACAGTCCCCCCATACAAACTAATTATGTCTGCAAGCAGACAGCTCTTAAAGAGACAGTACCAGAGGCTCTAAAAACACTCGCTGATAAATGGCTTAAACGCCAAACACCATTCAGGCTTGGAGCATTCAAGCAAGCTCCTGGAAGTCTTTTGGGAACCCCCATTTGCAGGGGGTTACACATAAATAAAAAAAAATATTCTTTCAATTTTACTGTTTTATTTTTGTACCACTTTGCATGTACCCTGATATGTCATCTTGCACTGTTCTTTTGTTATGTTATTATGCCCAAGTCCGTCTTACAAATGAGTTTCTCTCAATGCTGTTTCACCAGGTAAAATAAACATTGATTAACTGATTTATTGATTATAGATTACATTTGCATTTTCTGTCAAAAATGTACTGAACACAATAACAGCAGACAGTATAAAGGATTAAAACAACATTATTAAAATTTCATATCGTGTATGCACACCACTGCAGCACCCCCATTGTAAAATCCTGGATCCATAGACAGTGGTAGGAGAGGTGGCAACATAAACTTGAACCAGAGCCACTGACGTAAAAACAAACTACAAGTGAGTGAAGTCGGGCACTACAGTGAACTGACCAAAAAGACCTTTATGATAGGTACCGACAGTTATTTATTCCACATAAAGGCGTGTAACAGTAGCATAAACATGAAACCCATGTGGGTTTCATGTTATGCTGCTCCTTTATTTTGCACTTATTTTTATGCAATAAATATGGAATATATGTAATAAATTAGCTTTTGGAAAATATAGAATAAATAAGCTTTTATCGGTACCTATCATAATAGATCTTTTTCTTCAGTTCACTGTGATACCCGACTTCACTCACCTGAAAATTCTGGATCCCCCGTTGTACATTTCTCCACCCATGGGTGGCACAGGGCCCTGTGCATTGGCTGACAAATGCACTTTTTGCCCTGGGCACCTGTATCTGCAGCCACATAGAAGCACAGGGTGCACAGGGCCCTGTGCTTCAGCAGCCCACCAGACAGACACATGAATTCTTCACATCAATTGCTGCAAAGAAGTGCAGGGCCCTTGTAGGGCCTACACTTCTGTAGGTGTACAGAGTCTACTCTTGGTGCAGGGTGTCTGCATCTGTTCATGCAGGTCTCAAAGGGATCTGTGTGAATGAGCATACGATTTCACGATCTCAAAAAGAAAGGAATGTTTTGCAAAAAACTTTGTTAATGCTCCAGGTAGGGTAACCTAATGCCACAGAAGTAGGGAAATATGGCATTAGAGTTTCCACCCTGAATTGCTGCCCCACACCCCAAGCAGCAAAAGGAAAAAAACATTAGGGTTTTGGGTCTCTGTAGTCAGTGGTGGGGTCTTACTTGGGGTTGTTGACCCTAGTGCCCACCCCATTTCCAGAACAAACAACATTACACATGATCTCATTTCTTCACACAGTCATAAGACGTCTTGTGTAATGGTAACTAACTAGGGATGTGCAGGTTGTCTTTTGTGGTGCTAATGGGTCAGGCTGGAAAATTATGAGCCAGAATCAGAATATATAGTAAAATGAAAATTATGCAATCAATAAAAATAAAAAAAGAAAGCAGAATTATGCTACACAGTCACTCAAAATGCCTGTGTAAGCCAGTGGCTTCACTTTCTCCTCCTCTGGTTCCCATCCCACACTCCCTTGCTGCACTGGTATGATCACAGAGGTGTGGTCTGATCAGTCCAAAGCATGTAATTTTAGGAAAAGAATGGAAGACTTGATGTTAGTAAAGAAAGTTATGAGCAGGCTGCTATCAACAGCAACTATAATAGTCTATGGTTCAGCTGCCACATGGCAATTGACAGGCTCCAACACTGCTTTACATGTTTGATAACAAAAAATATATTTTATGTATTTATTTATTTATTTATTTCAGATTAATACCTTTGAGTCAGGGACTCATTTACAAAGGTTCCAGGTCATACAGATACAGAAGACAGGAAATAACACATAGGTTACATAAAGGTTACACAGTTTCCATAGTACGTTTACATTGCAAGTTACAAAGGGTACACATTATTACATTGGTTTCAAATGAAATTAGTGATCCTAGTAACCCAGGACAGAACTAACTCGATTAGAATTCAGTGCAACATAGAGAGTGCTGTTTCCATTTAAGATGCAGATTGGAATGCAGTGCCATATCAGAATAAGTGCGGAGTACAGCAATATGGCTAAGGATCCAAATCTTGCATGCCAGTGGAGCAGCTAGAGGAGGCTTTGTCAGTGCATGGCATAGGAGAAGGAATGTGGTGGAGAGGAGAAATGTGGCAGGGGTGGGCAGGGGAAGAGGAGGAAGAGAAGGAGGAGGAGGAGAGGAGCAGGGGTGGGCAGGGGAGTGGGGTGGCATGGGGTAGAGGGAGGGTGTAGGTAAGAAGGAGGAGGAGGGGTGGCATGGATGGGGAGTGGAAGGGAAGGTCAGGAGGAGGAAGAGGGAGAGTGATGTGAGGTGGGAGATGAAGGGGCAAGGTAGAAGGGGTGAGGGAGAGCATTGTAACAATTTAAACTAGTGTCAGAGAGTAGTATGAAAGGAGCCAGGGATTACTAAAAGTACTTTTAACAGCATCTAGCCTTTCGGACAACCAGCATGCACTATAGACCATAGCACCAGTCTATCTCACTTATTAACATGTTGTAAAACAACAATACAGTAAGGAAATGCTTTTAACAGCACCTGTTTTGGGGGCAACTGGCACCACAGATGGGGTAACTCCCATACTGCTTTATGTGTCTTATAATAACTATGAAGTGTCTGCAGTGTCAGTGGCTCAGTAGGTAGCACATTCGTCTCTGAGGCCGGGAGATCAGAGGGCTGTGGATTCAGTTCCCACATCTGCCACTTGGGTTAATATCCCAGTACTGACACTGTAGTGCAGTATGAGAGGGGTGCTGCACTTCTGAGGTGCCGTCTTTTGGATGAGACATTAAACCGAGGTCCCATCTGCTTGGCTTGGTGGTAGTTCAGGTGGCTGTTAAAGATCCCATGGCACTTATAGAAAAGAGTAGGGGAAGTTTATTGAAAAAGAATCAAAACATCATAAAAAGAAAATCAAAATACATCAAAAATCATCAAAAATACATAGAAAATATTCTGTACAAGGCATAACAAAGGAAAAACATAAAAAAAATTGGAGAAAAAAATGTTTCCATAAATCATTTACCTTATCTTTTGGAAATCTACGAAAATCATTTTCTTTAACATGTAACAAACCTTCTTCAATTTGTGAAATAATAGTAGCATTCAGTACTTGTTGCTGTAATACATACTGACAATGGGCTTACCATAAGAAATATTGAACATAAGCAAAAAAAACAGTGAAAGTGCTCTTATGATAAGACTTCCATACCCTAGTATAATCACCCAAAGTTAAAGTGTGATAAGAGATACGAGATAAAAAAAGGCAAATTCCAATGAGAGGCAGCATCCTGCCAAAATAGCTGACTATGAAGGCAGGTAATAAAAAAATGAAGCATATTCTCTTCAATGTTAGAATATGTGAGCCTAGGACAAAATCTATCTGTTTGAGATTTATATTTTATATTTTCCCTGACTCCCAACCTTCCCTGAACAGAGAGCCATACAACATCCCAGAGATGAACAGGGAGTCTAAAATCTGTTAGTTTGCGTAAAGCAAATATCATTTTAGTGGGTACACAATCCAGGAATTGGAGAATAATTTGTTGAACGTCATAACCAATATAAGAATAAAAATACTTTCTATCCACAGACATTAATTTCGTAAATGAAACTTTCCATTGTTGCATTTTTTTTATAGATGATATTCCATAAGTAGGAAGAGAATCAGAAAATACAATTTTAGGAGGTAGAACAGTCCATTTTACAAAATAACGGGACCAAAGAAGTTGGGACCATAATTGCCATGACCTAGTAGCAGAGGTCCATAGATAACTATAAGAACTAGAAAAATAAAAGGAGTGAGAAAAAACAATAGGATTAATCATATTCAATCCTCCTTGTTTAATAGGTAAATAAGTAATTTCCCGCTTCACAGGATTCAACCTATTACCCCATATCATTTGAAAAAAAAGACTAAGAAGTCAGGTTTCTAAGTGAACTGGAGGTGGGTATACATAGCTTAAATAAAGAAAAACAGGTAGCAGAAATGTTTTAACTATTATAACCCATTTTCTCTTCCCAAACTTCCAACATTTCCACCTATTAATTTTAGTTCCACCAATCTGTAACTGCCTATCCCAATTATATGTAGCCAAATCACCAGGACCAAACCAACGACCCAGAATTTTGTGAGGAGAAGAAACCAAAGGAATCCCCAATTTAGTCAGAGAATTAGGTCATGTATGGTCCAAGGAAAAAATAAAACTCTTTCCTATATTAAGTCCTGCCCTACAAAATGAACCATAATTTGAAAAAACTTCCAGAGCCTGTGTCAAAGAAGAAACATCCTGGACAAGTAATGTGACATCATCAGCATAAGCAGTAACTTTTTTGAGTGGTAACGAGGGGAAGGGGGCCAAACCAATAATGCTCTGATCCCAATGTATCTGTCTGATAACAGGATCCAGAGCAAAAGCATATAAAAGGGGGCTTAAAGGACATCCCTGTCTGACTCCTATAGCAAGAGGAATATCGGTTACGAAAAGCCCATTAACTGAAGGGATAATGGTGACATTAGAATATAGCATAACAATCCAGTGTATAAATTGTTTGGGGATACCATAACACAATAATAAAGGAAAAAGATGTTGATGTTGTACTCTGTCAAAAGCTTTAACTTGATCCAAAGCTACCATATATCCTGAAATATTGTGCACGGTACTAGCCTCATATAGTTCCCTTAAAAGATATAAATTATGTTGAATTCATCTCTTGGGGATGGCACAGGTCTGAGCTGGGTGAATGAGAGAATCAGCAACAACCGATTATTAATAATTTTGGCCAAAATTTTATAATCACTATTTAGGAGACTAAGAGGTCTCCAGTTAGAAAGTAGGTGTTTATCTCCAGATGTATATAAAAAAAGAAGAAGAGAGGTGTTAAATCCAAAGAAAGAAGAATGGGAAGTTAACATGGAGTTAAAAACTAAGGGCAAAAAATAGCACATATAGGAGAGAAATGTTTTATAAAAATCATTTGGAATACCGTCAAGTCCAGGAGATGTACCAGTAGTTAATTGTTTGATGACTTCCTCTACTTCTCAAGAGGAAATTGGTTTTAGTAAACACTGTGACATAGAATCTGCCATTTCAGGAAGAGGTGTAGAAAACCCTTGTAAAAGGACAGTAGCGGAATCAGAGGGAAAACTAAAGGTAGAACCAACAAATTGCTATACTACAGACAGCATTTCCAAATCAGTAGATACCACAGTACCATCTGGTTTAGAAAGGCTAGTCATCAAAGTTCTATCTAGTCGTTGTTTACATGCAGCATATGGAGCAGATGCTGGTGAGTTCTTCATCCCATATCTGAACTCCATTTCCAACGATTTGGCCCTATCATACTGATAGTCTTTCATTTGTTTTTTAATTTCAGAAATCTGGGATTTAAATTTCATACTGTCACATGGAGGCAGGGACATTAATTTATATAGTTGGTTCCTAAGTAGTAGGCAGTGCAAATAATTAGAATTTGCTTTATTTCTACTGAAAGTAAGTAAAAGTCATTTTAACTCCATTTTGGTGTCAAGCCACCAATCAAAACGAGTATCATAAGAACACATAATAGAGTTCCTGAGCTGCAAAAAAAATCTAAATTTGAGAAACACAGGTAGGGGAATCCAAAAGTGACATATTTAAACGCCATCATTGGTGAGCCAAAATATTTTTTGGAGGAACCGCAGATAAACTCAGAGTACAAAATAAAATCTCTTGGTCTGAGAATTCTGTAGGCTTAGGAATACAAAAAATAGGGATAAGATATTTGGAGACAAAAAACACATCAATACGGGTGGCATAAATGTGCCTATGGTAAGTAGCTCCACTATTGGTTTTATGTACGGTCCTAAAGGCATCTCTTAGACTAGCTTCAGAAGTAATATGTAGTAAGGCATGAGAGTCACAATACATTTTTTTCTTTCACCTGCAAATTTTGTATCCACAGTACAATTAGTCACCCCCCAAATAATATGCATTTTTGTATATAAAAAAGGTTTAATGTCTTCAAATAGTTCAATCCTAGCAGTTTTAATCTGGGGAGCATAGGTATTAATGAGGTGAAAAGAAAAATCCCCAAGGGTACAGTCAAGGATCAAAGCTCGACTAGGTCGGACGTCTATGTGTGGTGGATTAAATAAAATGCCAATGCCATCTGCAGAATCCAATCCAAAAGTCCAAAAAGAAGGGCCCCAATGCCATTGTCTCTTTATTTGTTCTACCTCGTAAAGAGAGGATAGGTGTGTTTCTTGTTAAAATAAAATGTTTACATTAAGAGAGTCAAAAAATGAAAGTACAGAAATTTGTTTTTTATAAGCTTTTAAACTGCAGACATTAAAAGACCCGATCCTTAAAGTAACCATCTAAAGTGGATGAAAGTCAAGGCCCTCCTTTCAAGCCATTACTAGCTTTCTGTTTTTTCCCTTTCTTTCCTTTTTTTCTTTGGAAATTTCAGCGGATTTACTTTCCTCATCTTCAGTAACCAGCTCAGACCTGTGAGAGATGTCAGATTCTAGATCAGAATCACCCAACTCATATTGAAGAGGAGAGAAAAGATTCTCCATAGAAATAGGACAGGGAGTGTGATGCTTAAGAGAAGACCTGGTAAATCTCTGACTCTTAACAGTTTCATATAAGGTGGGGGGGGCATGGAAGTACCAGTAGATTGGCTTCATACAGAGGGAGAAACTACTAAAATAGTAGCAGGAGAAGGAATAATATCCTGAATCTGAGCTGAGGGCAGGGGAGACCTATCCAGAGAGGATATAGTGTCAGAATTCTGAGGAAGAGATAAGTCTGCAGAAGGATCAGACCCATGTCGTGGGGCAGAGGGGGTGGAAAACCTAGAGTCCCTTCATCTTTCCTGGGCCTTGCAGACTAAATCATCTTGATCCCACCCTTCAGTTCTATTGCGCTTGGGCCAAGGACATAGATGAAACGCATGTCCTTTCTCATCACATAAATTGCACTGAAAAATATTTTCACACAAATCTACTGAATGACCATAGCCTCCACATAAGAAGCATTTTAACATGTCACAAGAGCTGCTCATGTAAGTTCTTGATCCATATTTATAGCAGGCTCTTGGTTGTCCACTATAAAAACAAACCCCTCTGTCCTTTCCTAGAAAGAAACTATTGGGCAAAAAAATGATATCTGAGTTAACCTGAAACAGCTTGACTTTAAATTTCCACCCCCCCCCCCGGTCCAAATGCCTTCCAGATCAAGGAGAGCTTCAGGGGTGCCCAGTTTGTCGCAATGATTTTGTAGCCAGTGATAAATATCACTGACATTCACACCTTCATTACGAAACATTATGGTAACATATTTAATCTGTGGCCTTGTAAGAGGGATTGCAAAGAAGGGGGTCCATAGAGGGGTAGCTTTAAGAACCGAGTATTTCTCCCAAAATTTTTCTAAACTACTGTTAAGTCGAAAGCTAATATCAAATGAATCTTCCCCTGAAATATGAATCAGAGCATACAAATCAGAAGGGAAGAAATGCATGGAACCTCTTAAGAGCTGGTTGGCTATATAATATCTATCAGGGTGTGTAGAGAGCCCTCCCTTATATCGTAGCCGTACAGCATTACGTCGAGGTGCTTGCTCTAGCTTGTTTTTGAATAAATCTGCCGTAGGAATACGAGAAGGTTTTTCAGAGGTACACTTTTCAGAACCCATCCCCGAACCTGCTTCCCTCTGATCATCCCCTCCCCCACCAAGGATGTGCTCGGTCTAGGCAAGGCCGCAGCACAATCCCGTAACTTATGCGCATCAGTAAGTGAGGCCCCATGAAATAAAGATTGTCCAGTACCTGAGTTCAGTTTAGAAGTCACGGTGGCATGCTTAGCTGAGGTAAAGGTAGAGGTGGAAGGCCGAACATCAGTCCATTCAGGGTCCAGAATCCATTGTCCGATGCTGTACGTGTCCATCCTGATTTTGAGAGAGGGTCATCAACAGACCAGTACAAAAGAAAGTCCTGAGAGTCAGTCGGGAGTCCAAATTGTTGGCGGACCACCTACGAGGTAGAGCAGTTTACAGGAATGGGTAGAACCAAGTCTTCCATCTCACAGCATTCCTGTATGATACCCAGAAGTTCCAGCTGAGAAGATAGGTCTGTAGGTGATACATCCAACAGAGGATCCGAAGAAACAGTTACCGTTTGCACAGGGTTGGTAATTGAAGTTTGCACAGCAGAAATGACTGTGTCAGACACCTTCTCCCAATCTGGTACCCTACCAGCAATCTCCTGAGGAACAGAATCTGGAACTTCAGGTAAAGGTATCTGTGCCTCTGGAAGACAGGGCAAAGCATTCTCCATAGAAAGCGTTACTTCCATCGAAGTCTCTTCAGAAACGACCAGCAGCACATCCTGCTGCATGAAAGGCTGTGCACCATCTGCCATCCTGCAGACACAGCATGTCTCCCTACTGGCAGCAATGCAGTAGGGGAATTTCCCCGGTGTCCTGGCCAAATTTCCCTCATTCACTAAAAATACCACCAACAGCTTAATCTGGTTCAAGGTCAGTTGGCATTCATCTGTATCCCCTTCCCCCTGGGTCGTGCCTGAAAATAGGCAGGATTTGTCTAGTGCACTTACCCAGTCAACAAAAACTAAATAAATAAATAAATTAAAAAAATATCTGATTTAACAACAACTGGCCCTTAGGGCAACTGATACAAGACACAGGGGCAACTGGCAGCTTCCATGCTGCTTTATATGTATGATAATGAAGACAAAAATATATAGGTGCTTTATACAGCACGTAGCCATTGTGGCACTTGATCCCACACACACCGAAAAGAATAACTGTTAGTTGGAGGTTTTGAATACTTTAGGTGAGTATTCACCAAGTATTTGTGTCCAGAATACTCATTATCCATTACTCATTTTAAAAATAGTTAAAAAAGGCTTAGAAATGTATTTCCCCTCTGTCAGGTGGCCTGAGCCAGTGCCATGGTCACCCAACCCCTCCCTCCTGTTGCAGAAAGTACTATTATCTGGCATACTGTCAGCCATCTCTCCACCCAATAGGATCTTTGGCAACCCACTCTCCTCCCTAACACAACCATGCACTGGCCCCCTATGGGCTAAAAGATTGTAGCAGATATTAGGTTCCCCCCTGCATGACCCCAGCTTCATGACACGGGACCATAAATAAATCCCGGCTGTTTAGTTGGGTCTTCCATCCCCACAGGACCAGCAGTCAGAGACTATCAGCTGACAAATGAGCATGTGGGAAGGGGGAATTTGAACTGCCTGCTGGCAATGAGTAGTCTAGTACAGTATAAACAGCAACAATGAATGCCTTTGTAATCCTCTGACAGTCTGCCTTGAGTCACCCAATGATGCTAGACAGTCCACTGTTCTTCCCCTTCTCTGCACCCTCAGTTACTAGCTGACAGTCTCCCACAGTGGGCCAGTTCCAACCAAGCAGCGTCTTGCTAAACATCAGCCAGCATCCTTCTTAAATGGCCAGTCAACATTTTTTTGTAGTGGATGGAAACAGTGGGATTGGGAAAAATCATGATTCTGATTCACCCTTTTGACCTAGGCAATACACAGCTCATCCAAATCATTAACCTGGCCCGCTGCACACCCCTGTAACTAACATACGGTACTAAACACTGAGTTCTCCCATGTAGTCATTCATATGTTGATATGACCACAGGGGCTGCTATCACTACTGTAAGAGTGGACTCACATGCATTCGTAGGAGCGGAGGACCACAAAACAATGGTAGACAGTTCTGTTACACTAAGAATGTAAGTGAAACCACTCCTACAACAGTAGGCTCAATTATTGTTATATTGATTGAGGTTAGTCAAATATGTATTAAAAATGATTCTAAAGATCCCACGCTGGAGACCTGGGTTCGGGAATGGACTTGGGCCGCTGGGGGCTGGCAGGGGAGAGGAAGGACTGAGCATCCTACAACTGCTCTCCTTTCTCTGGGGTGGGTACGGGTCATGCACCGCACTGCAGCGGTGACTGGCGGAGGCCAACTGCACTACAGTTGTGAGCAGAGCTATGGAGGGGGAGCACGGCGGGCTTTAGCACGGATGTGCTTGGACACCACTGCACGTCCGGCTCCCCAGGGTGGACAAAAAGAACAGCGGAAAACATGGAGGAGCAATCTCATGGCTGATGGCCATGCCCTGCACCCCCAAGCACGAGAGGTGCCTTGTCCGGGGGGGGGGTGACTCCTGTGGCATGGGATGATTATCCGGGCACTAGACCTGGCTCAGGGGGTGTGAGTTCCAGTGGCCGGAGGTCGTGGACCCACTCTGCAGAGGGAGAAAGTATTCAGTGTTAAAAAAAAATGATTCTAAAGATCTCTTGAATATGGTCCTTTCCAGGGCACTGCCACCTATACACTCTCTACAGAAGAAGAGTGTCTCACAAGCAAGGGAAGGGGGTGCCCTGTTTGGACAGGAGTGCTCCATTGATCTATAATACTACATGAAATCAGAAAGGAACACAATCCAGAGTGAGAAAAAAGTACTCTAAAATTAAACTACTGTATTCCTGGCAAGGATAGTCTGTGGTAGGGAGCCAAACACCCCAACTGTTTAGAGGATTTGATTTCCACTTCCTGTGGGGGGAGGCCCTGAGTAAGCACAAATAGAATCAGCAAAATGTTGGGGTGTTTGCCCATCTACCACAGACTGTCCTTGCCAGGAATAAAGTTATTTAATATTGAAACATTTTTCCATTTCTGGATTGTGTGACGATCTGCTTTTATGATTTTATGCTTGTGGAGCCAGACTTTGTTCAAGGTAAAGGAGTTGGCAGCAGTTTAGACCGTGCTGGTGTACTAGTTCTGTGTGTTTGATGACCTTTTATGACCCTTGAACTAAGTAGCAGAACTATCATTTGAGCATCTCTTAAAGAAATAATACTCCATTTTAGTTGTAAGATGAGCATGGAGTAAACCTGCATCCTGAATGATAAAAGGCACAGTAATTCCCTGAGCCATCACATTTTTTATGCAGTCTTGTGCGCGCAGCACAAGCAACATTTTCTGACAGCTTGCTGGAGTAGCAGGTTGTAGGAGGTGCAGCCGTGTTGTGGCCAATGGTGCCACTGCTTTTTTGGGCTGGTCTCTGTGGCACCAGTGAGTCAACACGCTGTCTATAACTATGACAGTCCTTGAGAAGCGTGCCAGCAACCTTGAGAGAATTTTGCCGCTGCAATGAGGAAGCACCCTGTCTTTGCAGGGCATGCCTTGCCTGCTGAAACATTTTAATAAACATGGCAGTGGCTGTCACAGTCTGCCTCTCATAATCCCCAGCAAGCCAACTTCGGGAGGTGCCCAGTCGCCCTGTCAGCATGTTTATTACCACCTCTCAAGATTGTATGGCACACTGGGAGCCCACCCCAGTGTGCCTGCGTGTGTTCTGAAGCCGATCACGTCGGCATGTTCCTACCCTCGCCCCACCCCACCACCATTGTGTGCCACACTGGGAACCCACTCCAGTGTGAAGAAACATAACCCCCGCAAAATCATGGGGCACACTGGGAGCCCACCCCAGTGTGCCCAACAGTTGTTTAATTTCACCTGCAATAAAGAAAACCTTCCCGCAATGTCCATTCCTGAAAATAAGAAAGCAGTCCATCTTTGAGTCAGAGCAGCCCCTCCCCAACCCACACCCACCCTCTGCGCATCCCACCTCACTGCACCTCCCTCACCCATACCTACCTCTGGAGCCCGGCTGGACGATCTTCGGTGGAGTGGGACATGTCTGCACTCTTCAAAAGCTGACTGTGAACTGAAGAAAATCATGATACGCTGTAGAATGGCATCAATGGGAGGGTTTCAACTTAGGTGGATATCTCACCCATTTTTGTGACTTTTGGCTCCAAATTTTCAACATGGGGTTAGTGGGACCTCTCCTCATGAACTCAGTCACTGTCATTTCGTTATTCGATCCTGAAAGGTGATTTCATGGTAATTGCGCGAAATCACCTTTTGGGACCAATTAACAAAATGTCAGTGTCACTGTTCATGAGGTGGGCTCCCTATGTTGCAAATTTGCTGAAAAAAATTCCAAAAACTGACTGTTACAAGTGTACATTGCGCAGTTTGCATGCATGCTCATAACTTCATGAATTTATAATATTTTCACTCCAGATTTTCCACATTGTGATTTTTTCACACCTCCTTATGAACAGTATAGCTGTCATTTTTCACATCCTGCCCAAAATGTGTTTTTACACATCTGGCGCACAATGGCGCGGTCGCTGTGAGAAATCAACATTTAGGACAGATTAAGAAAATCACAGTGATCCTGTTCATGAGTGGAGGTCCTAAAATGCCTATGTTAAAAATTTAGTGAAAACATTCCACAAAATGATTATGTTATTCGCGTGCATTGCGCAAGTTTCCACACATGCCTGTAACTTTAAGAATATGTTATATTTTCACTCCAGATTTTCAGCATTGCCATTTCCTCACACCTCCTTATGAACAGTACAGCAGTCATTTTTCACATCCTGCCCAAAATGTGTTTTCACACATCTGGCGCCAGAATGGCGCAGTCGCTGTGGGAAATCAACGTTCGGGACCGATTAACAAAATCACAGTGCCACTGTTCAGGAGTGGAGGTCCCAAATGCTTTCATAAGGTGGGGTCACAAAAAGCCCATGTTGAAAATCTGGAGTGCAAATACCAACAAACACTCAGGGCATTAGGGTTTCTAATCATAATAAAGTCCCACCCTGTAGAGACTGACAGACGTCAGGGGTGTGACTTTGGACAGTCAGCTGTAATGCTCATGCCATTCCACCCCCACCCCCACCCTGCAGCCAGTGACAGGCATCAAGGTGTGCCTTGGACTTCTTCGGTCCCAAAGTTCACCCCATTCTCCTATACTGCACCCATCTCAATATATTTCCTTATGGAATGGGATTAGCGTAAGGCCTGACAACCCCAAGGCACAACGCGACACTTGGCAGAGTCTGCAGGGTAGGGTGAGGTGAAATGGCATGAGCAATATGGCCGATGACCCAAAAAACACACCTCAATGCCTGTCAGTCTCTGCAGGGTGAGGTGGGGTTGGTGTCAGTTCCATACTTCACTGCCATTCCTATTATGCATCTCTCCCAACTCTTACACTACCAATGCCAATGCCAGCAAGACAACATTCGGCATTGACAAATGCTTGTTTTCTACTATGTTCAGTAGTCCCTCCATCTGGAGCTTGTTGTTATAACGTTACTTATTATATAAGGCTACTACCTTGGCTCCAACTTCCACTGAAATTTTCATTTTACAACAGTTCACTATTATGCCCCCAAAATTGCTTTGTTCCCAAGAATAGCCTTATATCAATGATCATAGCTCTGATTTTTATTTTCCTATATAGATTTTTTAACCCCCAGCTTATCCCATCCAGCCCACATTCTGGACTGTCTGCTCAACTCTAGCCACCAGTTACCCAAAGACTGGCTTCCTATTCAGAAATAAATCCTTGCTGGCAAGGACTGCAGAGAGAGAGAGAGAGAGAGAATAATACAATTTATGATATTCATAGACAATGATGGCAGAAAAAGTCCAAAGGTCCATTTGGTCTGCCCAGAGTTCCATATCTGCCTGGGGACCTATTGTCCATATGAGCTTTTAGCCTTTCTGGCCCCCCCCCCGGCTCCCCTACCTACTGCAACCAACCTGAGCAACTACCAGATCCTTGACTCTGTCTCAGCTATGCTTGAAACCATTTGCGGTCTTGATGTGCACCACTTCAGCTCTCAGACTGTTCCATAGCTGCACCACCCTTTCCTAAAAGTAGAATTTCCTTGCATCACTCTTAAACCTCCCCCCCCCCCCCGACAGTTTCCAGACCTCGGGTTCTTGACTCATTACTCCTGCTAAATAGTTCCCTGCAGTTCTCCTTGTTTATTCTTTTCAGGCAGTTGAAAGTCTTTATCATATCTCCCCCCCCCCCCACTTGATCTATAATGAGTACATGCTCAGTGCCTTGAGACAATCCTCATAAGATCTGCCCTGCTGGTTCTGAATCGTTTTGGTCACCCTGCGTTGCACCACCTCCAGCCTGCCCTGTCCTTCCTTATGTAACAGCCCCCTCTGCAGTTATGTACCTTTAAGAGTGTCTATTAACCTCTAAGTTGTGCCAGTTTCTATGCCCTTGGAGGACTGGGTCAGCTGGTCTGACTTGACATTCCAAATGGGAGGAGTCAGTGGTCTGTGCTGAAGGGCAGAGACTAGTGACTTTCAGTTGGTGGGAGAGGGATCACTCGCACACAGTGCCAGATCCCACTGGTCTGAAATTTCCTCCTAGAGCCAGGTGTCAAGAAAAGTACTCATTTGTGGCATCTGTTGTTGAACAAGAGCCACAAAAGGGGGAGGGTACTCCCTCTCCAGCAGGAGAAAAGGAATTGAAAACAGAAGCTGAGGTCTGTCTGAGATAAAGTTGATTCAGGGAAGATCTGTGGGCAAATAATCTGGGGTGATGTTCACTCTATTTTTTATGTAAAGTGACTTGGTCCAGCACCCAGAGGTACCCCCCTCTCCAAGTGAGGACAAGTGACTGTGAAGTTACAGAATTCCTGTCAGAAAGAGAGAATTTACCTCACTGTGTAGCAGTGGGCCAGTTTTGCCCTAAAAGGGTCTGAATATTGCTGGTTGGCACCAGACAGATGCCCATGTGGGCGAAGTGTAACAATTTAAAAGTCTGATATGTGAGCAAGATGTACAGGAATTGACTCTATGGGAAGTCAGTAGTGCTGCACAGTTGTTAGCACTGGAAAAGTGAAACTGACAAGGTTAAGTGAAATGGAAAAAATGGACTGGAGATGCCCACCTGTGCTGCCTGGGGTGGTGGACAACAATAGTTTCTAGCTGCCTCCATTGGTGCAAGTTTTGTGCCACAAAAGAACTCCACCAGGGCTGAAGCCAACCCAGGAGTGATAGATTGTTCACCCATCTGTGAAAAGGGCAAATGCATAAAGACTGTGCCAGCTGAAGTGTATGAAATGGAGTGACAAGAGGTTTTCACATCAGTTTCTGTGAGCTCACATAGGAAGAATAAAGGATCCTGTTTGTTTTATAATTCCCTGTTTAGACATTTGCCTTTGTTCTACATCCAAGTTCTGCTAACTCCTTACTTTGCAGCTCTGATTGCCTGCCATGTGCCAGTGGGTCAGCATCAGACTCTGGAGGTTAAGTAAGTGCAGTTGGTATTTCAGGTGTGAGTCCCCTCCCTGACAACATTGTGCTATCTGTTATACCCCTAGACCAAGAAGGAGGGCTTACATTAGGGGCTCATCTGTCTGGGATTTGAGGCACTCCAGGGTCCCTGGTATCTTGGAGGGCATTGGGAGGTAGCTGCAGTCATTTTTGGACATTTTAAAGCACAGTGGCAGGAGGGAAGGTGACGCTGGAGAGGCAACTGATCTGGAACATTGGTGGGAGCAGAAATCGTGAGCTGGGCTGCAGTGAGTGAAGAAGACAGCTCAAGGACTTGTGGCTTGCACATGTGAGAAAGTCATGAATATGTAAATCACCTGAGAAGGGAGTGCCGCAAATTGACTGAGCATCATCATTGGAGGTGTGTAAGTAAGGAAGTAAAATTTATTTCTCAAGTGCATTTCAAATACCAAGGTGCTGTACAATAAAGTAAACATTCAACACTGGTGGACTGAAAACATGCTGAGAACTGTGTAGAGGAGAGAGAAGGTGAGAGAACACGATGGAGGAGTCTGTGAGAAGGAAAAAGTTATTTCTTCACCAGTGTTAAAGTAAACTCCCTTTGAAGTACGAAAGTCCAGTGTTAGTGTGTTTCCCCTCTTGAAGCCATCAAAAGAAGTTGAGACTACCACCATGGAGACTGTTCACGCCTGTTTAGGCTGCTGGATACAAAGCAACATGATGAATACTTGTTGAAACAAAGAAAAGTCAAGATAGGACTGTGTAAATGAGTGAAGCAGCCAGGAAAAGTTAAAAGAAATTGAGAACTGAGCTATTTACAGACAAGCACTGATTTTTGTGAGCATGATGCAGGCTAGGATGCAAAAGTGGCCTGAAAAGGGGGACCAGGAGTGCAAGGAACTGTGACTGATAGTGTTATTTCTGTAATTAACTGCAGATTGGGAAAGTGCAAACCCCTGCAGGCCATAATTAAATCAGTGAGACATCATGGCTGAGTGCCCCGTGGGCTTAAAGATCCCTCTGACCTTGTTAGAGTGACTCATCCAGAGGAGGGAAAAAGAACCCCCCAAAGCAACTGATGATACCCACTCTTTCAGATGTTCTCACAACAGGAACAATATCTATTTCATCCCACTCTGCGGTGCGTGCAAAGATGGGGGACTGTTAGCCCTCAGCGGGGCAGTCTGGCTTGCCAGTGCCTCAGGCTTATTATCAATAGCAGAATCCAGAGAATCCATGCTGGAAGCATGGGAACTCCCAGCTAGAAGTGCCCTAATTGGTAAGGAGCAAGATCAGTACTCCCCAGCTGAGGAAATCTGTGGTGTGCAAATTAAAGGAAGATCAGTCCTGCTAGAAAAGTACCAACTGAGGAAGATGAACTAGAGCCAATGATAGAGTCTGGGAGAAAGCATCAGAAAGATACTGGGGACAACTCAGAAAAAGAGTTGCATAGACACTCCTACTAGTTTGAAAAGCATCCAAGCAGTGTGCCCACTTGTTAGCATCACCACCACCCAAAACCCAGCACCTGTGGGAGCCCTTCCAGATCTTGCCCATCCACTGGGGAACCTGAAAAACCACCCACTCCACGGAAACATACCCCAGATAAACAACCCCTCTATGCTACATCCTTCTGTGCCAGACACACAGTTGAGGCTAGTCCTAAGTGGGGGTCAGTGCAATAGGTCAATGAGTACCACCTGTCTTGGCTCAGAAGAACCACCCTGGGGAAAAAAGGGGTCTGGACCCACCAGTAGAATCCCAAGGCTGTGAAAACCTGTTATGCAGATTCTGGAAAAGATACCAGAGAACATGTATGCCGCCCACAAGGATGTATGGCTACGAGTGAGGAAGGCCCCAAGAACCATAGTGAGGGTGCTACCCATGTGAAGTCAGGCTGAGAGGATTGTTCGGCGCATAATCAAGAGGAACTATCCTGAACAAAATTACCCTTTTGTGACTGAGGGCCAGATTTTAGAAGCCTCCTGTGTCAGATGCAAATTGTGGCAAAGCAGGGGACTGTGCCAGACACAGTTGCACCAAACACAAGTTCAGCTATTCTAGAAAGTTTGCAGTTTGCACCAAATGATCTGGAATAGCCGCAGTTTGTAGTCTGCACCAGAAATAGTGGAGCAGTCGGAGGGCTGGACTCAAGCCCACGATGCATCTGCAGACAAGGGCGCAGGGGGCTGCCCAGGTGCCCCAAGGAGCACCAAGCAGGGACCCAGGGCAGAAAGTGGCCAACCACCACAATAATGTGTCACCAGGTAGGTGCTGCCATACTGTACTATAATATTAAATAATGTTATGGTGACCGTGTGCTCATAGTTTACACTATCCTGCCCTGGTAGGCTACTGCCCCCCCATCCCCAATGTTGTCACAACTCATTGGTGGTGTAGCGTCCCCCCCCAGCGATCCACGATCTCCCCCTGTTAGAATGAAAAAGTGCCCCATTCCCATCCCTTCGATCCCCAAACATACTCACACATTGCACTGACAGTACAGTACCTGGTGGTGTAGTGGCCCCCACCCTCTCCACCCTGACAGGCAGTGCCCAACCACCCTGCTCCCCCCTTGGTCCTGGCATGATTCCGTGACTGGTACAGTCCTCCACACACCACCATGGCCAGCCACAGAATGTGTTATGTGCAGACTACATACTGTATACAGTATACAGTACATGCATAATGCATTCTGCGGCTGGCTGTGGTGGTGTGCGGAGGGCTGTGCTGGTCGCAGGAACATGTCGGGATGGAGAGGAGTGGGGTGGTTGGACACTGCCTGATGAGGTGGGGGGCCACTACACCACCAGGTACTTGAACCATTTTGCTTTTGGATGAGATCGGGGATCAGAGGCTGCTATTGGATCGGGGCAGGTTGAATAATATATGCAGGTGGGATCAGGGCAGGTGGGGGGGCCACTACATCACCAGGGATTATCATTATACATCGAGGTTCGGGGGGAATGCACTAGACTACCAGGGAATCTGAATACAGTGTGGGCTGGATGTAAAATAAAAAATCTTTCTTTCACAACACTGCAATGTCACCCCGCTGGGTGCCACATCACTGTTGCAAATGCCCAGAAGGCCACCACACCCACACTGCCTCCTCTCATGCCCCTAGTGTGCTCCTACTGCTCCCTGTTCTACAGCACCCCACAGGTGTAACCCACTTAGACCACCTCCTGGCTGGTCTAAGTGGTGACCACTCCTACATTCATGATGGGGCTACCAAAATCCCCAAAAAGGGGATGTTGCAGCCCTGCCATTCTGCAAGCCCCTTTGCAACCTGGTGCAGTGGGTTGTTTGATGCAATCCTAGTGCAAGGGGGCCTTGGTGCAGCAGTGTCTGGATCAGATGCAAACTGCTTTGGAAAATCACGTTTGATGCAAGTAGTGACACAAATCACCACTTGTATCAAACTCTGTGGACACAAGTTCCTTGTATCATTCTAACCCATTTGAAAATCAGGCCCTGAGTGTCTTTGGGACATAGTTGAATGAAATCAGGGTGACTGGATCTGGCAGGCCATAAATGACTAGGTCTGGAAGAAGAACAGGATAACCTATAAGAGTAAGGATATACTATGATATCCCTGAACTCAGTATGCTGACGCTCAGCATACTGAGTAAAACTGCCCAAAATCCACAGCCCTGAATGAGTCCCACACCCATCAGACACATTTTGGGCATTACGCGGGAGAGAGAGTGTAAAATGCGGGGTTATCCACTTACACCCCCATGTGGGGTTTCCCTTGACACCCCCCCGTAACTTAAATATCTAACTCTGAGGGGGAGTGGACCCCAGAGTAAAATTATAAGTTGTTACAGGGGGTGCATTGTGTAAAACAGCATGACCTGGACCAGAACCCGGGTCGCACACAGCATGCCAGCAGACCTACAAGTAGTATTCCCCTCCACACTACTGAGGCAGCTTTGCCAGCAACCCCATCCAGCCATCCTTTCCTGTGCATTGGAAGGGGTAAGGTAGCATTCCATCATATCTGCTACCTTACCCCATCAGTAGGAATATCATCGGTTGTAGTAGCATCAGGTTATCTCCTCAATCGGGCAATGCTGACTGGAGTAAGGCTTGTCGGGATCTTCAGCTTCCAGATAACGTAAGTATACCAAGAGTAACGATGCCATGAAAGAAGAGGCCCAGCATGTGGCACAATCCATAAAGAGAGGTGTTTTCCAGGGCCTGACTTTGTTTAAAAATTACACACTGGTGCATTGCCCCAGTGGTGATGCTGTGTAATATAAAGCGGAGGCAAAGAACTGTGTAGGACACAATGCACAAAGCCTGATCCAAAGTACCATTTTTAGTACCTCAGAAGAGGTGAAGATGAAGACCGGCCAGTGGGGCTCCAGTAGATGCCAATGTGCCAAAATTATTAAAACACGCCACAGTAAGGCTGCAACTTAAAACAAATACTGGAGGTCCGGAGTATACATTCACTCAGTCACAGCATAGAAGTCGGGCATCACAGTGTGCTGAAAGAATAGGCTATACGATAGCTCCGATGCAAAACATTTAATGTTAAAAAGATTAACACAGCAGCATTGCTTCCCAAACCACCAACGTTTCATAAAATTCTCTATGTTTTGTCAAGGTGTGGCTTAGCAGTTACTTGTAGACTATTTAAAGGCATCTATTTAAAGTTACAGTACACAATTTACATCCCATTAATAAAAGAACTGCAGCCACATCTTAATAACAGCCCCATCTCCCAAAATATACTGTGGAAAATTCATCATGCCAACCCAGCTGAAAAGATGATGATTTTATAATGATGTACCATTAATAATCATTATCAATTATGTGCAAAGATTATGATCAAGCTTAAGAAACCATCATTGTGATCATGATTAACAATAATGCCACAACAGCCTTGAGAAAGCACAAGTGTCACGTGAAAAATGTGTGGCTTTTCTTGGGAGGGGCACTCAAAGCTGTCTATCTGTGCCTGGAAATAAAGTTTTTTTCTTTTTTTTTCTTTTAATTTTTCTCTTTTTGCCCCCACAGCCAACCACTGTACATCAGCCTGGTCATGGCGCCCCTGTGCTTCCACCTCCTGGCCACTTTTGCTCTCACCCCAGTACCCCAGGCTTGCCCCCTAGAGGGCGGGGATGCGGCACTCTAGTGCCGCATGACTAGTAACTGCCTGGGGAGAGCGGGACCCAGAGGCTAATCGAAGCCAGGGGCAGGCTTCACTAGCGCGGCCAGCTGCGAGGAGTTTTTCTTTGCTTTGGCAGGGGCGGGGATGTGCAATGACATCCAGCATCTGCCCCGCCCCCTCAGATGCTGGCACCGGTCACTGTGTGAGCCACTAGCTTCCACCAGGGGTCCATCACGCACCGAATGCAACCTGCACCCTCCCCCCAGAGTAGGAGAGCAGTCCATGGGATGCTCAATCCTACTCCCCCCGGCCGGCCCTCCAGCGATCCTTGTCCATTCCCAAACCAAGGTCGCCGGCATCGCAAGTGAAAATCCAACCACTGAACTGGTGGGCCAGCAAGTTTTTTTCTTTTATCCTGCTGCATCTGCTTTTTTCTGTCCATGTTGGGACAGTAATGGTGTAGCCAACAAGACCTTCTGATTTGTGAGTACCTTATGTGTTTTGGCTCTGTCCTTTGCTTTTTGGAGCCACTTGACTGTTGGTACTGTAACTTTAAATAGGTGCCTTTGAATAGCATACAGGTAACTGCTAAGCCACACCTTGACAAAGTGCAGAGTATTACGTGAAACATTGGCAGTTTGGGGAGCAATGCTGCTGTACTAATCTTTTTAACAATAAATGTTTTGCATCTGACTGGCCTATAGTTACCTGTCTCCTCCCTATCACCACTCTTATGGAGAGGCACTACGTCTGCCACCCTCCAGTCACCCAGCACTACTCTGGATTCAATCAACCTATTGAGTAGGTGTGATAGTGGGGCTGCTAGATGTTCTGCGAGCTCTCTCAGCACCCTGGGGTGCAAATCATCTGGGCCAGGAGCCTTGTTAGGTCTGATGTCTAAAAGGCACTTCCTGACTCTGTCCATGGTGAACTCCTGGCTGCACATTCTCTGAACCCCTCTGGCTGTGGCTCTAATACCATTGTCTGGAAGTGGGCCCTGTTCCTCCCTAGGGAAAGTATTCATTTAGGGCCTCTGCCTTCTGCCTGTTGTCCTCCAGTATCTCATCTCTAACCTTTAATCGAACTACTCCGGCCCCCTTCCTTTTTTCGCTAATGTATTGGAAAAACTCTTCTTCCCTATCTTGACTCCACATACAATCTGCAGCTCTTTTGCTGCTTTGGCATCCCTCACATTTTTCCTGGCCTCCTTGCTTTTCTGAACATAATCCTCCCATTCCCTGTCCCCTTTTGTTGTTTCAACACCTTATATGCATTCCATTTGGCCTTGATTGCCTCCCTTACTGGAAGGGAGAACCACATGGGTCTTTTAAACCTACCCTTCTTTGTTACAGTCTTGATGCAGAGTCTGGTTGCCTCGAGAACTCCTCCCCTGATATCCTCCCATATTTTCTCCACCTCTGACTTGTCCCTGATGTTTGCTAATCTAATCCTCACTATCTGCTTTAGTCTACCAAAATCTGTCTTCTCAAAGCATGGCACCTCTGCCTTTGAGGAGGTTTTTGTATTGCCGATAAAGCAAGTCCGGAACCAGAACATCAGGTAAAATAAAAGGCTTTATTTAAATTACAACCAAAGCGCCATTCAGCTCAGTGAAAAAAGTGAACCCTCAACCAGTTTCACTCAGAAGTGTGTTTTCGTATTGCCCACTGATATTTCAAACCCTAGTGAATTGTGGTCGCTATTTGCCAAGGGCTCTTCAACCCTCATTGATCTTATCTTTTATGAATTTATGAGGATCAGATCCAGGATGGCATCTCCCCAGGTTGGATCCTTCACCAGTTGAGACAGTAGGCAGTCCTGGAACGCGTCCAGGAAAGCCAGACTTCTGGCACGCCTGGCTACTGGAATCCTTCCGTCTACATCTGTCAGGTTAAGGTCCCCATCCACCACTATATCCCTTTTATCTGCTATCCTTTGTGACTCTTCTGCTAATTGCTCATCTTTCCCTTCTCATCTGTCTGCCACTGGGGTCTATATATCACCCCCATGTGCAGTGTCCTTCTTACAGGGGTGGTTAGTTGAGCCCAGAGTGACTCAGTGGCCACCCCACTAGTCCTGGTACTTGCATCCTCAGTTGTTTCGATGCCTTCCTTCACATAGAGGGCAACTTCCCCTCCCTCCCTCCCTTCCTGTCTGTCCCTTCTGAACAATGTGTAGTCTGGGATGGCAAGGTCACATTCATTGTTGTCCGTGGCCCAGGTTTCAGTAATAGCCACCATGTCTACCATTGCAACTGCAACTAGAGCCTGGAGGTCACTGATCTTGTTGCCCAGGCTTCTAGCATTGAGGCAGACTCCCAGCCATGAGCTTGCTGTGTCCACAGTTGGCTAATTTTAGTTCTACTTTTCCCACAGGTGCTTCCCTGTGCCGTTTTGCAGATGCCAGTCCTTCGTTGTATGCTGCCTTTGTCTTACTGTGAATGATGCCAGTACGCCTACTCTCTGATTTCCTTTTGGGGGAGGATTTGGCATGGCACACTACTTGTTTCCATGCCTTAGCCCCCCCCCCCATTTAGTTTAAAGGGTCCAGGTACACCTCCATCTTCTGGGCTAGCGCTCTTGCTCCCTGTGCTATGAGGTGAAGTCCGTCCTGTCTGAAGAGTGATCTGTCCCAGAAGTTCCCCCATGATCTGATGAAATGGAAGCCTCTTTTCTGGCACCGGTTCTTCAGTCAGCTGTTGAATTTGTCTCTACTGGTCTAATTCTTTCCATACTGATGTCTTTTCCCCACACCAGTAGGACTTCTGAGAATGCTATGGAAGTTGCAGTTGCTGAAAGCCTTTCCCCCAGTCTTTCAATACTCTGTTTAGCATCCTCAACTTTCTGGTCAGACCGGTGGTACTATTTTGATGGTATCCAGTGATAAGGGTGCTTGCTAGTGAGTGAACACAAAAAAGGCAACTCAATAGCGGTGCCTTATCAGATGGCTACTGGATGGGGGGTGTCGACTGCAGGTATAGCGACATCCTGTCACTATATATACACGTGCACATGGGGGGGCGAGCATGGCGGAAGGGGAGGGAGGTTTTATGTGGTGTGTTGCAGCAATGGGCTGCCAAGTTGCCCCTTGGTGTGGTAGGCGGGTCACAGGCTACAGCTGCAAGGGTTCCGGGTTCAGGTCCAGGTCCGGGCACACATACATTTTGTTGCACCTGGCCCCCAATTTTTTTTTTTTTTTTATTTGCACCCCCCTGGAGTTGAGAATCCTTTGGTAGGGGGGAGCAGGGGTGCAGCCTCCCACATAAACATAGAAAATGCAAGTCCTATGCACCCTTTTAACATGCGCCGGGGTGTACATTGGCGAAATTAATTTTTGCCAATGTACATTTGCCATAGACAATTGCCATTATCACAGAAATCCTATTTTGACCACCGTGAGAAGACTAGCATCAGAGATTAAGAGTTGTCTGTTAGTGACCCACTGTTGAAGTTCAGCTGATAGGTGAGACCACTCCTTTGATTTGATTTTAAATACTATTAGTGAGAGACTATTGTTGGAACTTGTTGCAGACTCTGAACTGATAGTTTAGCTGAATATGAGCAACATCAGATATTGTCGTTGGGTCATTATTTTGAAATGAAAAAAAGAAAAAAGTGTTTGGGATAACTTGGGTAGTTTACTGAGCAAAATGTTAATGAAGTGATAATGGCAACTGTACTTTGTTTACTGCTTATTATACCAATGTTGTTTACTGTTTACATGTTATCGACCTGATCCTGGGAGAAGGTAGGGCTAACAGGGGAATAGAGAGACAGCCAGTGTGACAGTGATCCTTCCATTTTGTAGGCAGTGTTAGCTGTTAGACCTAGGATGCCACTCCCTTGGGACTTAGGCAGTCTGCCCTGAGAGTCCAGTTCGGTGAGTGATCAGGTTTGAGTTTGAGTGAGTTCAGAGAGGTTCCTTTTATTTGAGCAGTTATCCCACCTTCGTGGTGAGGCAGCCTGGGCCTTTCTGGGACTTGGTATGGGGGCAATGTGCATACCCTTCTTGTCTGGGTCCTGGTGGGGTGGCTAAGGACATTCCAGGAGCTTGGTGAGGGTGTCAAGCTTTCAAAGGGGGCTGAGATGTAACCCCCCCCCGGGGTGAGAGCATCAGGTAGCATTCTGGGATACACTGGATAAAGTTATGGGCCTTGTGCCCTGACCCTTTTAAGGGTTAAATTGACTGCCTCTGGGAGACTGCCTGCAATTGGTGAGGAGTACCTTGTAGGGTGTGCCGTTTTTGGTGGCCACTGGAATGTGCCGGTGGGGAGAGGAGGAGAGACTGAGAGGTTGGAGTGGCTAAAGGAGTGGGGGGTGACTGCCCACTATGGAGTGCCATTTTTCCAGTTCCCGAGTGGATGAGGAAGCCTAAACTGACAGGTGGATGTGGTGGTGGCCGTAGAGAAAGAGAGAGACCCCCAAGTGGGGGAGAACCTGATGCCAGTTGGAGGCGAGGATCAAGTGGCTAAGAGTGGCTCTCGAACCTGAATGAGAGGGAGTGAGATGTAGAGCGAGATGATAATGGAACTTCACATCCAGGTGGGGATCTATCACCATTGTGTAGAGTCCCCAGGAGTTCAAGTTCATGCTGAAAGAGGAGCCATGCCAGGACTGGATGGTTAGCTGGGGCACAAAGGGAATATGTATGGCCATGGTACAGTGGCTCAAGGAGTATGAAGCCCTAGTGAAGACTGGGACAGAGTGAGTTTGATGGGACGTGTCACCCATAGTCCGAGGGGCAGTTGCCCAGTAGTGAAGTAAAAGAGCTAATTGCCTGGAGGGTACATGCTGGCCCAGAGTCTAGAGGTCAATGAGTTGCAGTGTGTCCAGACTGAAAGAACAGTAAGAGGTAGCTTAAGGAGGGAGCTATTGAGGGAAAAGGAATTTGCCGTGGATACTCTAATATTGAAATGTGCATTGTGTGGGATTAATATGCTGCCTTAGTTTAGGGGTCATCAGCAAGATGCCCCTCTGAAGATGGACACTGTACCTGGATTCATGGACATTATGTGGGCATTAATTTGAAGGACCCATGGTCTATAGCCCTACTTTTCCTCTGTAGGATAACCTGTCTAAGCTCCATGGAGTTATCGACTTTTATTAAAGAATACGTTCTTTGTTGTATTATTGGTTCCTGCTCTCAGTGTGTTACCTTTTGTGTGTTGCTGTTTACCAAGCTTGCTTTGCAGCCCTGTCCTCTATGGAGAACTCCAGCACCCAGTACCTGAAACTCTAAATGTAAGTCATCCCTGTGTTTTTTCTGTGGTCCCCCCTCCCCACGAATAGTTACCATCATATCCCTAGACACTGGAAAGGAGGTGGACTACACTGTTCTCCCTGAAGTGCATCAAAGGCATTGACCCTTCTTATTGGCATTCAAGGTTTAACCACTAGTTCTGTCCTAAATCCTTGTGCTCCCCTAGATCAGTCATGCTGATAGTCCCACACATAAATACGACTTGTGGTTACTTCAGTCCCAGTTGCTCGACTGTGTGGAACTATCTGCCAGAGTTCCCTTTACCTGATATACTACCCCTTGCTCTCCAGTACAAATGTCATGGAACGGTTCGTAGTCTTCTCTGGGATAAACCTTACTGCCATCATTCCAGGGGTGTAACATAGGAAGCAACAGCCACAAGCCTTGCCCACGCCCTGCGCTTTGCCTTACCTTGCACTTAAAACTTTGTTATGCTTATGTAAACATACAATGCCCTGTAACAGGGGACAACCTTAACCTTTTTCTGCACTAACCAGTGGGACAAGTTGATTCAAACTTGTACTAGCCCACAGATGGCTGCAGTAGTCCACAATTAAAATGCAAAATTTTGACCATTTATACAGGAAAAAATGCAAGCCAAGAAATACTTTCATTATTGCACATTTACCCTGTTCCCACAAGGCTTCCTACCCCAGCAAAAAAAAGAATGCAATGCAGTTACACACAGTCTGCCCCCCGCCCCATTGTTTTGTACCATGGCCCCTTCCCTTCCTCTTTCTGCAGCCCACCCCACTGAACCAGAGGATCCCACAAAGCAAATGTTCAATCCTCAGTCCTAGCTCTGCACACACAATAGCCGACATCATCCACCTAACCACACTCTCACCCCCACCCACATGGCAATGAATAGAGTCAGGCAGGGAAAAACAGAGAACGACACTGTCAGCCCCACCTTATAATCAGCCGGAGACCTGCATTTCTGGAAGTTTTTGTACAGTGTCAAGTAAGCCAGAAGCATACCTAGGATCTATTTGAGGAGATCAACAAACCTAAGAGGCTTGGGAAATAGAAAACTTTGGAATATTTACATTTATTTATACCAGGCACAAAGTCTTGATTTAAACATGCTCTGACCCAATAATAACCTTATTGTGTTTAACAATGTCCTTTCATGAGACCAGGGAAAACAATACCCAGACATGAAGTTCTACCACCTCTGTTTTTATTTAGGAGGATATATGTAGCCCAGGAATGCCTATTTTAACATTTAAAATTATAGATTTTATTAAGATTTTTTTTTGACCATACATGCTCCAAAGAATTGTTTTTTAGGATTAAAGGAAAGCGGTCTTTATCTTAACTGTCCCACCCCTGAAAACTTTATCCCCTGATTCAGCTTTTGTCACATTAAAGCAATTTTTTTCATCATGTTTACTTACTAAATTTTACTTTAGAAAAGTCCGAGATTGTCAAATACGGTGGACGGTGCACGGCTCCATTTCATCTGAAGTTGCGGTGGTGCACCGCTTGCCCCAATGCAGAATGTACTGGGGCAAGTGGTGTGGCGCCACAACTTCAGATGAAATGGAAACATGCTCTGTCTGCCATATTTGAGAATCTCAGACTTTTCAAAAGTAAAATTTGGTTAAGTAAACATGACAAAACAAAATTGCTTTAATGTGACAAAAGCTGAATCAGTGATTAAAGCTTACAGGGGTGGGACAGTTAAGATAAAGACTGCTTTCCTTTACAAGACGTGCTTGGTGTGAAGGGTGGGATTGCATGGATGGCATTGGCTGGCATGCTCCATTAAGAAGAGCTGGGGACTCCTACCCCTGTCAGTAATAGCAGCTATGGGTCTATGGGTGGTCATTTCAGAGTCTGATCTGCAGTGGTGTTCTGGGAAAGTACAGAGCTGGGAGACTGAGAGGGGAGAGGGAGAAGCTATAGTTAGGCTGGGATAAAACCCCATGACCTGCAGGGCAGACTCTGTATGTCTCTTAGCAGTCTTTCACGGAAACGATGGATAACAACATCCAAAATGTGGTCTTAATAATGTGTGAAAAATCATCAGACACATTAAGTCAAGTTCAGAACACTGGAAGCTAGTGACTTGACAGCACTCTACCCTTGATCACAGCCTGGACACTACCAAAACAGTGGAATGATAATGACTCACATTTATTTATTTAAAATTGATGACCGGGAAAGGCACACTGAGCCAATGCCTGCTTCCAGGTGCAACCCAGGTGAAGGAGAAGGGAGTACAGAAAGAGAATGACAAAACATCAGATTGCAGGTACTGTACATAGACAACAGTGCAGCTGTAGGAGCTATGTGGTGACCAAGTATATCGAGAACAGCTGAGAGTAACACAATGCTATGTGGACAATTGAGACAGAACACAGCAAAAGTGCACAGTGCCTGCTGGAGTAGGTGACAGTGTTAGTGGGTCCAGTGATGGACCACGGACAGAGTCACAAAAGGCCTCAAATAATAGGGGGTTCTGAGAAGGGGAGTCAGAATGGAGAGGAAGAGAAGTCAAGAGGGGGGTTCGACAGGAACAGGATTGAGCAGGAAGGTGCCTTAACTGGCATCTAAAAGCAGAGAGTGAGAAAGAGAGAGAGAGGCGAGGTGAGCAGGTTCCAGAGGGAAGGTAGATGGTAGGAGAAAGCAGCTTGTCCTGAAGTGGAGAGTGGGTGGAGAACAGAGAAAGTACAGGAATCCCTGGAGGGGGAAGAGTAAGAAGAGTAGGGAATGGGGGAGATGGTTGAGAAAAGGCAGGAGGGAAGAGACCCAAACCAGTATTTGGCAATGAAGGAAGCACAGTGGGACTGGTGGTGTTACGATAATGGGAGAATGGGGAGGGGGCAATAGAGGGAGCATTGATGAGTACAGAGGGGAGAGTTGTTAGTGAAACGACAGAAGGCATTGCAGAGGGTGTCCATTCTGGCAAGAGAAGAGGGAGGGTTGGTGCCACAGACCACATCCACATAGTCAAAGACAGGGAGAACCATTTGGGTTACCAGCTCCTGGCAGACCTGGAGGAAAGGCAGTCCTTATTGCAGTACAGGGCACCGAGTCTAGGGCAATGTCTGGCATGGATGGCATCAATGTGAGTGGAGAAGTCAACCTCACATTGAGTCTTTTGTGGAATCTCCCTCTTGTACTGCCAGGTACTTACAGCTTGTAAAGAGCTGTTAATCACACCTAACCATCTGGAACACTGACGGAGAGTAGCATGAGGACTAGAGCCTGCTAAAGTGGGAACTTCTTTAACTTCATTGACAGCCATGAAAAATCGGCACTAGTCAAGATGGACAAGTAGAGGATTAGCTGCACTAGTCTGGGTCAATTTGCACTAGACCCTGGGGTAGTAAAATAATGTTAAAATTGACCCCTGCTTGTAAGTTGTACACTGAATGCAGCACAATTTATTTTTTAACATGAAATATTTTAGTGATAGATTTCATAGTACAATGTCGTGAATAAACTTCAGGGTGCTGCAAATGCATTATATTATATTAAGTTTAAAAAAAGGTCTCCTGTAACAACAGTACAGAGGAGGATATAGAACCTGAATATGGAGACTGTGTATTGTTAACATATTAACAAGAATTCTATGTATAGGATACAAAAATGACATATATGAGCAGTGAAGAATTATCAGTAGAGTTGTGATCGGTGACTAAACTCATATGGAGCAGAATTATCATCTCTGGACCATTGTCTATGGTCCCTATAGGCACCGTGACTGTCCATTAAAAGGGAATAATGTATCAAAAGGGAAACCATGTCTGTCTTACATGATGAGTCAGCTGGAGTGAGATGTCTGAGTATTAAGCCTTATAACACGGCAATTAATCTTACACTGAAATAGAGGAAATCGATTGGACAAAATACCATGCCTGGTACAAGTTGATGATGGCATTAATCCCCTAGTAATGCCCGCTCCGATTTATAGTACTTAAAGTAACCACTGTTAAATCACCAGCCAGATCTATATAATACAGAGCACATGTTTTCTCCCACCCACTCACCCACCCAGTGGAACTCTAACAATTGCATGCAGCACTGTTAACCGTCGCTGTGTCTCTAAAATGTCTGAAATCTTCAATTGCAATGTTACCTTTTCCATGTGTGGAGTAATGGGGATTGTGGTGTGGGTAGATCAGAAGTTTAGTCCAAACTCCAGCAGTCCTGCTCCTGATGCGTCTAAAACTCCTACTGATCTTCTCGCAGGTACAACTTCACCTAATCCTCCAGTAGCAGGTCCCATATCTCTGAAAAAGAAAGAGAAAAAGAAACATATTGAGAAATGTAGACAGGAGCCTGATAAAGAAATAAATACCACCAGACATGCGTTTCTCTCAAGTGAACAACTAGATGAGCTGAAACACCAAAAATGCATAAACCATCGTATATCCCAAGCAGACACTGAGAAACTCAGAACCTGCCCCAGACGTGACCCTGAAACTGCATGCAGGCTCATACATCGCTTATGGTTTGAAATGCAATTTGGACTTGCTAGACGAGGTAGAGAGGAGCTGAGACAATTAAAACAAAATTCTTTCTTAGTTGAGAAAGACGACGATGGACAGGAATACATAGCGATTTTTTTTTTTATTGAGGCCACCAAAAATCGCAGCTGTATAAATTAACCCAACAAGCAAGTATTTAGACATGTGTTGTACTCCCAGCCAGACTCTCCCAGCTGTCCAGTTCTGTGTTTAAAGAATACATTGCTAGAGGCACACCTAAGGCACCTGCCTTCTATTTGCATCTTTTGAGATTCTCCCAATGTGTGCTAGCCAAAAAAGACTACTGGTACATCAAACAGCCAATGGACCATAATTATCTGGGTGATATGATGGTCCAGATTTCCACAGATGCAGAACTGAGTCCCCGCTGTATGAAACATTGTATTCGTAGCACAGCAGTACAGGATTTTGTCTGAGGCTGGTCTCGTAACTAGAGAAATCATATCAGTCACAGGACATAGATGCGAGACCAGCTTCAGAAACTACTGGTCGCCATCTTAAATGGACAGGAAGAAGTGGTCCGAAATCTTATCTCACATTGTGAGTAAAAACAAAACCAGCAGTTACAATGAAGGCCGGAAAGGAACCCCAACAAACACATCAATTAATCAATCTCAGTGTATCATGAAAGATCAAAATCAGGAGCAGAAAACAGTACCAAAGACAGCTAGTTCTCATACTGATCAGCAGCACAAAACAGTACCAAAGACACCTAGTTCCTATAACAAGGAATCGAGTCCTAAACCAAACCAGAACACTAAAAATGAGAGCCATAAACAAAACCATAACAGTAAAAATCAGACAACTCCAGCAAGTGTTCCCTGTATGAGTAGCAGCCCATTTAATGTGAGCCACTTCACAGTTCATGGACCAGTAAATTTTGATTATTACTGCTCTCCTGAGAAGCAAGATACGAGTTAAATACGAGGTCCATGTGTAACAGCAATAATACCTTTTCTCCTGATTCAAGTTGTTCTGAAGCCAACCCATAGCTGAGAAGTATAATCCATAGTTTAGAAGCCTTTAATAATAGTTTAAAAATAACTGTTTAGTAGCGCGGCTTGCACTGTTAGTTACAGACCTGCTGTTGAATGTAAGCATATGCAAACAAGTGTAGGAAGCAATCCCACAATGCAAAGCAGCATTAAACAGTAGCATTTCAAGAAGTGTTCGAATCACATAGCGATAGCTATATTAAAATTTGTGCCACTCCAAAAGTTGTTAAATATATTACTGCCTCATGCCACAACCCCCCCAACCATGCATTAATTCCCCAGTAGAAGCCTCCTTCATCATGACTTAATGCTTACTTGTGGATTTGCCTAGTGTGAGAGTGGGTGGTGTGGCTCAAAGCCCATCTTTCACAGTGGATTGTAAAGTTCAGGAGGGTTAATTGGGGTGGGGGTAGGTACAGAACAAAAGTGGGAGCTGAGGGAAGGTGCCCATTTCTATTAGAACTGTGGAGGTTTCCTAGAGCTACTGAGGAAAGCTTTTCAAATAGTGCAGTTTTTGCCAGAGAGACGTGCCATTTCACCAGTGAAGGGGGGCTGTCTCCATTTCATGAATATTGCATGCTAGGCTTTCATCAGTGCTGCAAGAAGCCAGTATTGGTGCTGGAGGATCATGTCAGTATCAGGATTGTGTTTCCTAATAACACTAAGTCAGGGGGTCGAGGGATAACTTTACGCAGTACTAAAGAGCAATCTTACATGACCCCTAACTGATAGGAAGGAATTATGAGGCATTCCCAGAGGGCATGGTGCATTCCTGCATCAGACTGTGAGCATCACCAGCAGTTACAGTGAGGTAGTAGACCTGCACATTTAAGAGCCAGTGGTGTTGGGAAGTCTTATTGTTTGAAGCAGCTGCTCTTTGGCATCTTTATATGAGTGGTGGGCAGCCTTTATGCATTCTTCTCAGACCCCTTGGGGTAGATCAGTGCCAAGCTCCTGTTCTTAGTCAGCTTTGCAGGTGTTTAGGATGGGGGTAATGAGTCTCTTGATAGTGTGGGATACACTGCTTGGAACCCTTTTTCCTTGGGAGGGTGTTGCCATCGTCTGCAGCCATGACTAGGGTAATATGTTGTTAGTGCATTGCTTTAATGGCTGAATTGTAGCTCTCACATGTAAGAATTTCCAAAAGTCAGCATTGGGAAGGTGAATTTACTCTGCAGTTATAGAAAGAGCATCAGGACATTCAACTCAGGAATGGAAAAATCCATGACTGCCTTGGTATCTGCCCACTCCCAAGACTTCCAGTGGACTGGCTTGTGTCCAGCCTGTATCTGTGGATTTTGCCAGAGGTAGGTTAGTAGTCATGGGGGAGTTCCAAGTTCTCTGGGTATTGAGGTCAGTCTCATGCATCGAAGTCAGACTAGGAGGTGTGAAAGTGCCTGTCTACTCCTGATAGGGTTCAGAAAAAGGCTGAGACAGGTGGCCAGGTCTGTTTTTAGGCCTACCCATTGGGCAAACGTGATGGGGGGTTGCAGACATGTTAATGTAGAGGCCATTCTGTATAAGGCATATCCCTAAAACTATGACAGTCCTAGAGCAGTATGCCCTAAACTTGTAAACTTGATTCTGTCTAACCTGGGTGCCTTCCCTTCCCAGAGAAAAAGACTCACCAGTTTTATTTCCTGAAATATTTCTCTTCCACTTCCAGTGTGATATTGCAAAATATGGATGAGAATTAGGACAGCATGAGCATGCAAATTGCCTCAACTTTCCTTTTAAGCATGAGATCACATTTATTTTCAAGCATTTTGTCTCAGTCTCTGCATCACTAAGCAGTGGTGTTAAGTGATGATTTGTTCACCCCGGAAGTCTGTGTTTTGGGCGCTTTCTCCTCTATCCCAGTGAGGAACCATAGATACCATATGACCTTAATGCCACTAACCTTGAAAAAACTGGTACTACGCCATTGGATTGATGGCCAGGAAATATACTACACAGAATGACTCCAGGACCTATTGTTTAATCTCAGAGCAAAACAGTTGAGGGCTAGTCTATGGGGCTCCCTGCCACACTATAAAAAAGTATGGGGCGGTGTCCACTCTCTCTGCACGTTGCAGCAAGGTGTGTCCACAGGTTAAGACCTCTAGTTTGCGAGTAATGAGAGCGCACATAGATTTCAATTGATGAAAACAGACTAGAGCCTGTAAGTGGGGGGCATCCAGTTCCCAGGAATACATTTCCCACCAATTTTAAGGTTGGGGTTCCCTATAACCAGTTGGTATAAACTCTTGGTGTTTTTGAGCCCCAGGAATGAACACATCTGAGTATGAATTCTTACCAAAGTGCTAACCGGGGAGGAGGCCAAGCCCTTCGGCAAGACCTTGTGAGATAGGTATAACATTGCCTCAGGCAATAGTCCTGCCTTTAAGATTTGTTCTCTCTCCACTAATACCCATACCGGGGTATATGGATCTACTATTTCCCATTCTCTTGGAGCACTCGATCTCAAGCACTTATTCAATTGACTGGCCCAAAAGTAAATATCAAAGTGTGGTAATTTCAACCCTCTGCACCCCTTGGACGCAGCTAGTTTGCTGTAGACCCTGCAGGGAATTTTGCCTTTCCAGATGAATGAGGAAATTATGGAGTGGACTTTTTTAAACCATGCCAAGAGAATCCAGGAGTTCAGCATATTCAGGTAGAACAATCTGGGAAGTATATTCATTTTAATTAAGTTAATACGGCCTGAGGGCCAGCCCAGTGGTGCTGAGGGTTGAGGCACTGGAAGCCACACCTCACGCTATGCCGGCGACCCGGGTTCGGGAACGAGCTCGGGTCGGCAGGGGGAGGGAGGATTGAGTGTCCCAACAGATGCTCTCCTTCTTCTGGGGTGGGATACCAGGGGTGCAGTACGCACTCGACGCCCTCTGAGACCCTGTGGGAACACGGGTTCTCAAGGGGTTGGTGGCTCCATCTAATAGAGTCAGGGAGGGGGGACATCTGTAGGTGCTTGAGAGGGGTGTGCATCAGCACGTCTCCTATCTGGATGCTCGTGTCCTTGCGCTGGCATCTCAGGGTGCTGGGACAGGGGAAACCACAGAAAAATGAGAAAATACCCCTCGGCGGTCCTAGATGATGACCGCTCCGGGCCATCCAAGACCACCGATTCCGGTCAGACCACGCTGCACAGGAGGAAGTAAGAGGTGAGGCACTCTAGAGGCAGATTCAGAATGGGGGGCAGAGATGGTGATGAGCGTCCCGAAGGAGTGGGCACCAAGGATAGACAGGAGGAGATAAACAGAAAGTACAAAAAAAGTTAATACGGCCCCATAATGAGATGGGTAATGACTGCCATCTGCCAAGATCCTGCTGAATAACACTTAGCAAGGGATCCAAGTTTAGGTGCTTCGTCTACACCTCCCCTCTAGCCAAAAAAAGGCCCCAATATTTAATCTTACGAGGACACCATTGCAGACCTAGTGTTTCTATATCCCCCTTTGAGAGCCGACTATTTAGAGGAAATAATGTTGTTTTGCTTGGGTTAATTTTGTAATTGGACATAGCGCTAAAGTCGTCTATTATAGAGAAGACTACCGGAACTGAATTACTGGGGTGTCTTAAATGTAGAAAGATGTCATCAGCATATGCAGATAGTTTGAATTCCTGCACCCCTACCATGATACCCTGAACTCCTGCCCATACCCTCAGCAATACTAGGAGGGGTTCAAGATAAATGTTAAATAAAAGGGGGGACAGGGGACACCCTTGGTGGGTACCTGAATAAAGTGCAAAATGCTTTGAAAACACCCCATTGCAGTAAATGCGGGCTTGAGGATTTTGATACAATGAGGACACCCAGTTGATAAACTTAGAGGGGAAACCAAATTTCAGCAAGGTGCAGAAAAAAATTGTCAATCTACTCTAACAAATGCCTTCTCCGCATCCAGTGATATCAGGCATGTTGGTTCTCCTGAGTCCTGGATGCGGAGAAGATATTAGTGAGTTTCCTAAAATGATCAAAGGGAGACCACTCGGACATGAATCCCACCTGATCTAGGTGTATTATCTGGGGTAGTACAGATTTAAGTCTATTAGCCTGAAGCTTCGACAGGATTTTAATGTCGCAATTCAATAAAGAGATAGGTCTGTAACTGGTGACCTGCTCAGAATCCTTGTCTGGCTTGTGTAATACAATTATTATTACTTCAAGTAGGGCAGAATCTATAGGATTGGCCTGAATGATCCACTTGTATGGCCACTTTAGCCAGGGGGATATCACTTTATTAAATGTTTTGTAGAAATCTGGAGAGAAACTGTCTGGTCCAGGGGCTTTGTCTGACGACAAACTTGAAATGGTCGCAGAGATTTCTTCTTCTAAAATGGGAACAGTCAGGCTCTCCTGGTGCTCAGGCAGTAAGGATTGGAGAGGAATGGAATCTAGGTAGTTCCGGACTGCCCCTGGGTTCAGTAAGTTTCTTATGGGACTATAGAGAGCCTTATAATATTTTGCAAATTCCCAGGTGATTTCCCTAGGAGAGAGAGTTAGGGACCCATCCACTTGGGACCTGATCCCTTTCACAATTCTGGAGGCCTCCTCCTTTTTGAGCCTCAAGGCAAAAAGTTGCACTGCCTTCTCTCCTTGGTCAATGTATTTCATGCCTGTTTTTAAGATGGCATATTCTGCTTTCTCTCTAAGAAGTCTTGAATATTGGTCCCTAAGGCTAAGCAACTGTATATGCTCTACCTCAGGTGTAACCTGGGATAGAGAACCCTCTAGACTACTAATGTCCTTCAACAGGGATAAAGCTTTTTTTTTTTTTTTTGAACTTTCTATTTTTCCCCTCCTACCTCCCACCATCTTTGACCCTTCGGAGGCACCTAGGGAAGTCATCTCTCTGCCATCCACCCTGCCTATGACCTACCTTGTGCCCCATGGAGCCGCGGCTATCTCCCTGGGAGGGGAACGAGGTGAGGCTCATACACCCCGTTCACATCTGGTTGTGTCAGGCAAGGTGGTCTAGGTGGGTGATGGCACATCGAGGGCACGCTCCCGGTGCCCTGTCTTCCCAGAGATGGAAGGCTTTTTCCTCCAGTTTTTCTCCCTCGCATGGTGTGCACTCTTTTGATGTCGAACATTATAACATTATGATGTTTGATGTTGAATATTATAACAAAAACCCAGGGGAAGAGTACACAATGGGGGGTGAGATACTAACAACAACAAAAATGGAGAGGGACCTGGGGCTAGTCATATCAGATGACCTAAAGATGGGCAAGCAATGTGAGAGGGCAGCAAGGAGGGCTGGGGGGATACTGGGATGCATAGGGAGAGGCATCGCCAGTAGAAAACAGGAAGTTATTATCCCTCTGTACAGACAGCTGGTGAGACCCCATCTGGAGTACTGTGTGCAGTTCTGGAGACCCAATCTCTGCAAAGACATAGACAGGATGGAAGCTGTCCAGAGGAGGGCAACTAAAATGGTCCAGGGTCTGCACCGGAAGACATATGAAGAGAGACTTAAGGAGCTTAATATGTATAACCTCGAGGAAAGGAGGGAGAGGGGGGACATGATAGAAACTTTCAAGTACCTCAAGGGAATCAACAAAGTCCAAGAGGGTAGCATCTTTCAAAAAAAGAGGTGTGCAAGAACAAGAGGGCACAATTTGAAGATAGAGGGGGATGGCTCAGAGGTAATTTAAGGAAGTATTTTTTCACAGAGAGGGTTGTGGATGCATGGAACGGCCTTCCGGAGGAGGTTGTGGAGTCAAAATCAGTGGTGGAATTCAAGCATGCATGGGATAGTCATAAGGCAGTTCTGGGGGGTGGGGGTAGGATCTGCAGCTTATCCAGTAGGTAGGGAAATGGGCAGACTGGGTGGGCCAAGCGGTCCTTATCTGCCATCAAATTCTATGTTTCTATGTTTCTATGTCGAGGTGCTGTACGCCGACGTCCACCATGCATCTCGGCCAGCCCCTTCTGCAAGCAGGACTTTCTATACCCCGAGCTGCCACTCGGGGTCAGGCAAGTAGCGGGCTTTGGCCCCCTCCCACCCCCCAGAGAAGGCAAGCAGTCATGGGACGCTCAAGCCTTCTCCCCCAGCCGGCTCTCCAGCAACCCGAGTTTGCTCCCGAACATGGGTCGCCGGCATCACAAGCGGAAATCCAACTGCTGCGCCAATGGACTGGCTAGGGATAAAGCTTTTTGGTCCCTACTTTTTTTCCTCCACGAGACTAACTTTTTGTCAACACCCCCCTCAAAACACACTTTAACGCCCCCCATTCGAAATCGGGCCGAGTGGTGGAATGCAGATTGGCACCCATAAAAGTTTCAATTTCTTGAGTAATGTGGTCTACTGTACTACGTCTCTATCTTTGAGCATCTGATTATTCAGTTTCCACATTGATTCTTTGGGCATATCAGTGGACAGAATCAGTGAACACCAGGAAACAGAATGGTCAGAGACTACCCCTTGGTCAATTTTAGCCTCTGTTAGCCCCACTAACTGGGAGAGACTTATTAAAAAGTAGTCTATCCTGGACTGGGTTTTATGCACATTTGAGCGAAAAGTAAACTCCTGGGCCATGGGCTGCAAAACCCTCCAGGGGTCGCACAACTCCAGATGGTCCACCAGCTCCCAGATGGATCTCTGGGCTGGCGACAACCCCTTCCATGTAGCTCCTGATTTATCTACATCTGGGCAGAACGGAAGGTTCCAGTCTCCTCCGAGTATAATAGGATAGCCTGCATATGGAGCTAGAGTCTGTAATAGCTCAGTGAAGAAGCTAGGAATGTCTGAGTTTGGCCCATATATACTGCCCAAGACTACAGTAGTCCGTTCCAGGCAACCTTTAATCAGGTGATGCTCAAAAAAAAAAAGAGATAAAGCAAATGAGGCAAGGATTTGAAATTTATAACCCCAGTGTGTATTTTGCATATTACTAAAATAATACCGCTTCTTAGCCAACACCCCTAAATGTCTTGACTCCTGTATGAGTCTTCAAAGGGGTCAAGATAAATGCCCAAATTAAAATTCCACTGGTTGCATGGGAAGCAATTTCCCAGCGCAACTGTTCTTGCCTCTATCCAGAACCTCCCTCTTCCTAGAGCCCTGTCTAAGCCAGAGTGGTTATAGGACTTGGTTGCAAGGGTGGCCTCCTGTGCAAGCTAGAACCGGGAGGTCCCGAACCCCATCGCCCCCCAACCTGAGGTACCTCCAGTAACAAACAGGGATGGCTGTCTGAATACTCTATAGTATTGCCTTTGCAAATCCCCCTTAGATGTTGTTGTACCCCTCTAAACTCCAAAACACAATCTTATAATAACCCAACTAAGCCCATGTAGTACATTACCCAGGGATGTACAATTAGCCCTGTGATTCTGTAGGGCTCATTTAATTAACCGAAATAGTGTAGAAAATAGAAAACTGTACCCTCCGAAAAAATAGTTGAAATTAGTGGCCTACATCTCTCACTTAGAGTGGGGCAAAGTATAAAAGCAGGGCAATAAGAGAGCCTCGCACTGGCAACAGTCTCTTTCAGTGCTTAAGTGAAGAGAAAAAAATAATTAAACAAAATTTGCCCTTTTAGACCTCCTGGGGAGTACAAATAAGTCCCAGAATGAAGATAAAGTCTCATGGAAAGGTTTCTGTACCAGGCCACAGAGTTTGGCACATATTCACAATGTCCTATTGAACTGGGCCCACAGCCAAAAGGCTTCTCCTAAGTTCCCTTCACCCATCAGGAAACAGATTAGGAAGGGCCTTCTTGAGTGAATCCTCCACCACCTTGGGATCTTCAAATGCATTCCATTTTCCGTCTAAGGTGACCTGGAGGATTGCAGGGTAAATCATCCAGAAACGAATATTTGCAGCTAGGAGGGAGAGACAGGCAGGGGAGAAGAGGGGGAGGAGTAGCTCTCTATGTAAAGGAAGGGATAAAAGCAACTGAACAAAAGAGTAAACAGGGAGGAGAGGAGGCACTGTGGGTCACCTTGGAGACTGGAAAGGGCACCACAATCCGCACAGGGGTTGTGTACAGACCCCCATGTCAGGGGGAGGGAATGGACAAGGATATGATAGAAGGCATTCTTAGAATGGCAGAGAAAGGGAGATACTATTGATGGGAGACCTGAATATGCCAGATGTTAACTGGAGCACATTTGCTGCAGCCACATCCAAGAGCAGGGCCATTCTTGATGCCCTACAGGTGGCAGGCATTAGACAGCTAGTTTCAGAACCCACTGTGAGGGAGCAATCTTAGACCTCTGACTTCAAACGGGGCAGTGAGAGGATCTGATCTAGAAGTGGGTTGCCATCTGGGGACAAGTGACCATCAAACAGTGTGGTTCACGTTAAACTCAGCTACAGAGTCAAGCCATACAAAAGTGAGGGTACTGGGCTTAGGGAGAGCTGACTTTGGCAAGATGGAAGAGTGCCTCAGAAAAGCACTAGCAAACAGGCTAGAAGGAGGTGGAGCAACAATGGGGAATCATCAAAACTGCCATCACAGAGGCAACAAGCCTTGTGTGAAGCAAATAAACAAATCAAAACAAAGAAAAAGCCACTATGGTTCTCAAAAGAGGTGGCTGTGAAAGTCAGGAAGAAAAAGATAGCATTCCGGAAGTATAAGGAAACACAGAAGGAGCAGGACAGAGAGCTGTAAACAGTTAAGGCAGAAGGAAGCAGGAGGGAAGTCAGAATAGCGAAAGGCCCAAACTGAGGAAAAGATAGTCAACTCAGTTAAGAAGGGGATAAACCTTTATAGGTACATCAGCGAGCGTAGAAAGACAAAGGAGGGATAGTGAGGCTGAATAGGAATGAACGTGGTAAGCAGAGGGGACAGTGAAAAGCAGGATACTGAAACGAATATTTCTGCTCAGTATTCACAAAAAAGGAGGGGGAAGTGCCTAATCCAATTAACAGAAGCACTCTTGATAGGGGGGTCGATCCCAGTCCTTTCACAGAAGAAAGGGTTCTGCAAGAACTCCTAAAACTGAAGGTGGACAAAGCAATGGGTCCTGATGGAATTCACCCCAGAATTCTAAAAGAATTAAGGGAGGAACTAGTGAAACCACTGGCTACTCTTTTTAATAAATCATGGGAGGATGGTGTGGTACCTGAGGACTAGAGGAAGGCGGATGTGATTCCTCTCACAAAAGTGGGACCAAGACAGAGGCAAGAAACTACAGACCTGTCAGTCTGACCTCTGTGGTAGGGAAAGTGATGGAGTCACTTGAAGGAAAGATAGTTGAGTACCTAGAGGCCAGTGGAGCACAGGACCCAAGGCAGCATGGGTTCACAGCGGAAGGTCATGTCAGACGAATCTAATAGATTTCTTTGACTGGGTGACCAAAGTAGTAGACCAGGGAGGGGCTGTGGACATGGCCTACCTAGACTTTAGCAAGGCATTTGACACAGTCCAACACAAAAGATTAATAGTCAGATTAACCAGCCTGGGAGTGGGTCCCAGGGTGGTAACCTGGCTAAAACATTGGCAGCACAACAGGACACAGAAGGTAATTGTAAATGGAGTCCACTCTGAAGAAAGAGAGGTTACGAGTGGGGTACCGCAGGGTTCAGTATTGGGTCCAGTCCTTTTTAATGTCTTCATCAGTGACATTGCAGAGGGACTGAAGGAAAATATGCCTTTTGCAGATGACACAAAGATCTGCAACAGGGTTGATCACAAGGAGGCATGGAAAGGATGAAAAGGACTTGGCAAGGTTGGAGGAATGGTCAGAAGTATGGCAGCTAGGATTCAGTGCAAAGAAGTGCAAAATAATGCACCTGGGAAACAAGAACCCAGGGGAAGAATACACAATGGGTGGGGAGGTAGTAACAACAACGAAAAAGGAAAGGGACCTGGGGATAATCATATCAGATGACCTTAACGTTAGCAAGCAATGTGCGAAGGCAGTAGGGAGGGCTGGGGGTATACTGGGATGTATAGGGAGAGGCATCAGCAGCAGAAAACAGGAAGTTGTTATCCTCTGTACAGACAGTTGGTGAGACCCCATCTGGAGTACTGTGTCCAGTTCTGGAGACCCCATCTCCACAAGGACATAGACAGGATAGAGGTAGTCCAGAGGAGGGCAACTAAATGGTGCAGGGTCTGCAAGAGAAGCCATATGAGGAGAGACTAAAGGAGCTTAATATGTATACCCTTGAGGAAAGAAGGGAGAGGGGGACATGATAGAAACTTTTAAGTACCTCAGTGGAATCAACAAAGTCCAAGAGGGTAGCATCTTTCAGAAAAGAGACTTGCAAGAACAAGGGACACAATTTAAAGATAGAAGGAGGCAGTGTCAGGGGCAATGTGAGGAAGCATTATTTCACAGAGAGGGTAGTGGATGCATGGAACAGCCTTCCTGAGGAGGTTGTGGGGTCTAAAACTGTGGGAGAATTCAAGAATGCATGGGATAGACATAAGGCAATTCTTGTGGGGGGTAGGAAGAAATAGGCTGTTGGTTAACTAGGATCTACGGCCTATCCTGTAGGTAGGGAAATGGGCAGACTAGATGGGCCAAGCGGTCCTTATCTGCCGTCAAAGTCTATGTTTCTATGTTTCTATGTTTCTAGGAGCTTTGTAACCATTTTGTGAAAAACGGCCCTTCTCTGACGTACAGTGAGCGGGAGGTCTTGGGCCACATGGATCGCTTTCCCTTCCCACAGTACATCTTTAATTTCTTTCAGCTTGGTCAAGAAGTGTTGTCTCTCCTGAAAATTTAGAAATTTAAAAATAACTGTTCTGGGCTGCGAACCTGGCGGGGGGATTGGTCTTAAGGCGAGATGTGCACGCTCCACGATGTAAGCCGCTCCAAAGGGCGAGGGCCCTGCCAGCTTCTCCACAAACTTTTGTGCAAAGAGAATCAGGTTGCTACCCTCTTCTTTTTCTGGCAGCCCAGTCACCACAATGTTGTTTCTTCTACGATGGCCTTCTAAATCTTCTATTTTCACTTCTAGCTTGCTGAGTTTCTGTCTGGTTTCCACCATGGCTGGGTCAACCTTATCAAGCCATCTCTCTGCTGACACAATATGGGCCTCACAGTCACTGGTGCACCTGATTAAGTCTTCTAAGGCAGAGGAGATATTCTTAACGTCCTCCCTCAGGGATCTCATCTCCTCCCTGAAAGGACGAAACTCTTCAAGAAATTTGTCCAGGGTAAGCTGCAACTGCTCCTGTGGTCCTACCAAGCTTTCCCAGCTGTGCCTGGCTGTGCCTTTACTTTTTTCAGGGCCTTCTCTGGTGTGGTAGGTAGTATATGCCTCAGGAGAGCAGCACACATCTCCGCCTCCATTCTGAGCCGATCGCACCTGAAATTGCAAGATAGCTTCCCGGTAGGTGGTGCTAACGAACGGTAGGTAAATTGCTCACCAAAGTTATGTTTAACAGATATTTCTGGTTGGAAAAGTGGAGAGTTTAGTGGGAGCTCCCACTGAAGCTACTGTACAGGAGGCCGCATCACGTGATCTCCAACTTTAGCTCTTTTAACAAGATGGTTCAGTCCCTTAATGTTTTTAGGAGACCAATCACACAGGGGAACCTGTCCCAGAGTTAGATATATTTACTCTGTTTAACAGCAAAGATACAGGCAGGGGATGTGCCAAGGGGTGGTTCACCCCTCTCTTAAGGAAGTATCTTCTAACACCACAATCCATATAGCAATGTAATGCAACAATAAACCATAAGGAATGTCTAAGGGTGTCTAGTGCACCAAATAACAGAAGGAGTAACTATATTCTTGTAAACAATCAACAGTGACAGTAATGCAAACCTTTTAATTATGAAATATACCAATTAAATCTTCTATGGGTAGTGTAACTTTTATAAGACACTTCCTCAGAACAGTGCAACTTACTGTAGGTAATCAAAGTAAGCTGCAATAAGCGCCAAACAATGAATTGTTAACCTGGGGAGCCAGGTAAGTTGCATACCTGCTGTGTAAGCAGAAGGGACGTTGAGTATCTCTAAGTTTTGACACAGAGGCACCTAGTGGAGAAAGGACAAATTTACTGATAAAATATTGGGGAGGGGGAGGGGGCTTCATGAAATAGACTCAGTTAAGTCTTCTTATATATCTTAATCTTTTTATCGCTCAAGCCCCAGCATTTTGCCATATCCACTGCATGGCTCCTTCAGGGGACACTGCTTACAAATTCTTGACCTTTGGACGTCAGGCTGCTCCAGGGCTTATGAGGACAAAGGAATGGGCACTCACTGCTTGACAGTGCAGAGCAAAGCTTTCTATGAGTGTTGAGTGTGAACTAAGAACTTACTATGGCAATACATTGATATATATACAGTATACAGAAATGTGCAAAATTTACAAATGGATTCTTTTTTTATTTATTTGACAGATCAGAAAGACCTTTGAGCCAAGGGCTCTTTTATAGAGGTTCCACATCAAGTCACAAGAATAACAAATAACAATGGTTTCAGTACGTAGTACAACATGAGGAAAGTAATTACATAAACAAAACAATAATATGGCAAGATAAATATTGTGTCAAGTGCAGCCAGTGGCCTTATCTGAAGAGGGTGGAAGGGATTACAGGAGAGAGAAGGATGGGGGTAAATGGGGGTGAAAGGAGAAAATAAGAGCAAGGAGGAGCTGCCACAATGTGGCTTATGTGAGAGAAAAGACCCTCGGGGGAGTAGAGGGAGAGAATAAGGTGAGGACAGAGGGGAGGGAGGGAGGAGGGAGTGGGAGTGGAGGGATAGAGGAAGGGGGAATGAAGTAGGATGAAAAGAGGGCAGGAGTGGAGATGGGAAAGGGATGAAGGAAGGAAGTGTTGTATGTGGAATAGCGCAGCAACAGGGTAGGGCTATATAGGGGTGAATGGTAAAAGAGGGAGGTCCCAGTGCAGTTAGCTGTCTGCAAAGGTTAGGTATAGCAGTCACAAGATACTCTGGAAAATAGGAATTGATGCAGCTTCTGCTTAAATGGTCCCAAGGTTGCAGTCATCTCAATCTCAGTAGGAAGGGAATTAAATAAATTAGCTGCTCTAACTGCAATGGATCACTGTTGGAGTGAGGTTCGACAGCGAGGGACCATACCTCTCAAGTGTCCCTGATTTTCAGGGACGTCCCTGATTTTGCCTCAGACTTTTCCTCAGTCCCTCCTAAAAGTTGTGTTTCCGTGACTGAACAGTGAGGATTGTGAGCACAAAATAATGACAGACATTAAAGTTAGAGCCATATTCTTATTCAGAAAATGCATTTTACACTAAGCCCCTTATTCTACCAGCTTCCTGAATGGATAGCACAAATTTTGAAGATGTGTCCCTGATTATGGTCCTTTGTCCCTGATTTTTTTAAGCCTTGTCCCTGATTTAAGAGGCAGAAGGTTGAGAGCTATGCGAGGGACAGTAAAAGTTTGGCTCACAGAATTTTGTCTGTTAAGAGTGCCCCGGAAGGGACTGAAAAGCTGAAGGAAACCTAGTGGTAGGAGATCAAGAGCTGCCTTCTTAGCCAGAAGGCAGGCTTGATATTCAATGCAAGCCTGTAGTTGAAGCCAGTTTGCATGTCCATAAAGGTCACAGGTGTGAGTATGAAATGCTGCACCAGTTAGTAGACTGCATGCCTTATTCAGAGCAGTGGCGAGCTGCCATAGGGTTGTGTCAGTGGCGGTACCATAAATGACCAAACCATAGTCAATAATAGACACAATTGAATTTTGGATAGCCAGTCTGAGGGCTTCAGTAGTAAGGCAATGTTTGTGTATGTGTAGAAGGCCTAGGCGAATGTTAACTGCCTTGGCAACATTTTCAACATGGTGGGAGTAGGACAGCATACTATCCAGAGTAACTCCTAGGTATTTAAAAGATTGAGTCTGATCGAGGACTATACCTGCACTGTTTTTAATCACCAATTGTTTGGCTTTGTGCTTGCTGTGGGTACCGTGGAAGAGCGTGACCTTTGTTTTTTGCAGTTAAACACCAACATATGAGAGGTGAACCAGGACTCAACTTAAGTAAAACTTTTCTGAAGTTGGGCTTGAAGGAGGGTAGGGTCAGCTGTCTTTGAGAAAATGACTGCACTATCTGCGTAGTGGAGTACCGGTTCAGTACAGGTTGCCGGAAGATTATTAAGGAAGGTGCTAAATAGAAGGGGTCCCAGTATCGATCCTTGAGGAACCCTAGAGCAGACAGGCTGTTGAGCAGAAAGGGTAGACTCTATTCTCACCTGTTATGTGCTGTTTACTAGATAGCTGGTGGACCACTTTAGGGCATCTGAAGACATACCAAGCCCAGCAAGTTGATGTGTCAGCAAATGGTGACTGACCATGTCAAATGCTTTAGTGATTAGATGAACAGTATTAATTTTGCGTACTTATCATTAGAGCTAAGGCAAAGAGCAAAAGCAAAAGGCAATGAAGAAAAAGAAGCTGTGTAACACTTCAGCACGAGGTCCTTTACAGCACTGTCAGGTATAGGAGTGTGCATATCCCAGGTCATGGGCGAATAAAGGCAAAATAGTGTGTCACGTCACCAGAGCACTGGGCAATAGTCATGAGAAGTTTGAAAGGAGAATGTAAATTAACAATATAAAACAAATGAAAAATATTATTTTACAGACAAAGATAAGAAAAAAACACTATAAAGAACTGTAACGAAAAGTTAAGAGAGAGGTTCTTAGACACTGTCTGGTTATGAAACAAAATATTTTAATTCATTTTTGTTTGTGTTTGGCATAAACAATATTAAATGTAAAAATATTTTATACATTTCTTAAAGGTCAAGAATTTAAGCAGTGTCCCCTGAAGAAGCCATGTAGTAGATATTGCAAAATGTCGAAGCTCTGAGCAATAAAAAGATTAAGACATATAAGACTTGATTGAGTTTGGTATCCAGTGAACAATGCGACTGTGACTGAGCACTTTCAAAAAGGGCAACTCAATTACAGCAACCGTGTTCTGGATTACCTGGCAGGGTAGTAACTGGATACAGGGGTAGGCAAATACAGTGACAGGATGCTGCTATATATACATGGACGGGGTGGGGGACCACGTTGCGCAATGGACAGAAGAGGAGGGAGGATATGTGGGCGTAGTGCAGCAGTTGGTTACTGAGCAGGCTGTGTGGCATGGTGGCTAGGGTGCTGGGTTCGGTTCTGGGTGCAACTGTTTTTTGCATCGGGTTGGGGTTTTCATGTTTTTTAAGTGTTACACACCTGCCCCCCTGACATGCACCCCGGGTTGAGAATCCTTAGTAGGGGGTGCAGGGGTGCAGCCCTGCAGATAACATAGAAAACCAGTCACCGGTTTTCTAGTCGCCATGTAGTGTGTACATCACTGTGATTTCATTTTTGGTATGTACATTTCGTTTAAATGGCTATCGCTATTTCGCGATCACCGCTATGACATAGAACCATGGAGTTTATTTCATGAGAAGTGCCTTCTCCCCTGTATTTTATTTTGTTGATTAAGCACACCCTGGGGCAGCTCTGAACTACTATTTGCATAAATAGCAGTAAACTCTCATTTCTTGTGGTGCACTGTTTGTTTATTTTTCACATCTTTCCTCCACTGACAGCAATAGTTGTTGTGGACCCCTTTGTTCCCAGAGGGCAGTACCAGAATGTTTTCCATTCCTTCCAAGGTCTGCATGGTAATTTTGAGAGTTTAGTGTCCCTCGTGGAGCTGTGGGGGGGCTAGAAGGCACGGTACTCCCTTGGGCCCTTGCATGCCCATGTGTTTGTGGATTTCTACCACATGTTAAGCCTAAAGGAGCTGCAGATGTTGTGAGGGGGGAAGGTGGTGGCCAGGAGGGAGGGGATAATGGCTGTGCACAGACCTCAAAGGACAACCTTCAGCCGAGTAATCTGATGGACTTTGGTTATATCATATATGGCTTGTACGTCATCTCAAAAGATCCCTTATGCTGACCAACATAGCTATGACCTGTGTACAGTATATCAGGTAGGGGTATCAGGTAGACCCACAGTGTGAGGAGGAGGACCAGGAATCCCATTAACTTTAGTCACTTGTGTGCATTCAGGTGCTGTCTTCTGGGCGCCCTCCCCCTGTTGGGGTCTTCTCGAGGCAGCAGGTGGCAGTTATAGTAAAAGGTACCATGGTACCTAATGCATCTAATGTGGATCAGAATGCCTCCAAGAGGAGGCCAGCCAGACCTGTCCTCATATGTATATCCCCACCGCCAAAAACCCACCAATGTGAAACAGCAAAAATTCCACTTGAAAGCTCTGTGGTTATTTGTAATTGTAATGAATGCAGTCAAAAGAAATTGGTATGGTTATCAGCCTGAAGTTGTTGGCTTAATTAAAAGGACATACAGGTCCAAGTAAGCATGGTCCATCCATCAGGCTGGTTTTGCAGAAGCTGTAGCCGGCAGTGGGTCTGCTCATTAGCAATAGTTCTCTCAATGGGCAGTGCAATGTCAATATTGTACCTAACGAAGAAAGAAAACTCCTGCACTCACGAGTTCAAGTTCAAAAGCAAAAGTGCTTATTTTATTCAGCAGGGTGCCATGCAGAAACCAAAGGTCCTGCAATTGAACCCCAATCCAGGTCTTGAAAGAAGACCTAGACTGGGGTTGAAGTGCAGGAGCTTTGGTTTTTGCATGGCACCCTGCTGAATAAAAAAAGCACTTTTGCTTTTGAACTTGAACTCACGAGTGCAGGAATTCTCTTTTTTCATTTGCAATATAAGCTGGCAGCTTTTGTTCCTGCACCGTAGTTTCCAGTGTGCACTATTGTTCCTGAATCCATTTTGTAGCTGTAGGAGTCCCCAGTGAGTGTTCACCCAAGATAATGTCTCCAGAGCAGCATGAGGGATCGGATGCAGCTCAAGAGTTAGTGGCATAATTCTCTTCCCTTGACAGAGGTGTGTAATCCAATGATTCCCTGGCCACTTTTGCTGGAGGGAAGGAGAGGGCTGAATGTGTAGCAGTTATTTTGTCTTCTGCACTCCTGGCTCTAGTATGGCCCCTAACCGCACCTGGGGGTCTCTGGATTCTGTTGCTATTTTTCAGCTTGTTGTTTGAAGGTCCACTCCTCTTCGGTGTTGGATCCCTGTGATTGTGCCTATAGGTAGCTGCTATGTTGTGCAGTTGCCCAGAAGGGTTGACCGTGCCTGTGAAGCATGAGTCCCCGAGGTGTTGGTTCTGGCTCCAGCATGAGGGTGATTCTGATCTTCCCAAAGTTGTATGGAAGTTGTAGTACTTTCCACCTTGATATTGGGCTAGTATCTGTGTTTAACCAACCAGGCCTCCTGGGGTGATCTGCACTCAGTTTCTGTCCATGCATGTTTATATAAAAACTGGCAAGTCCCTTGAATCAATAAGACATCACAGCTTTCCTAAGGAAGGCTCTAATCAGATTGAATTCCTTAAACTTCTGCACCACTTTATTGGAGTAATCTTGACAAAGTGACAGATAAGCTCCCTGCCAAACTAGCTGTGCTTTTTGCCATTCCAATTTTAGCATTTTTTCTTTGATAAAGTAGCTAGGGAGGTAGATTATTTTCGGACATAAATGAGAGCCAGGTGGTGCACCAGACCTCTCATCTGATAGGCTCGCTTGACCTGCAGAGGGTCCTGCCATGCAGGGGTGACAAGTTGTGGCAACAGCTCCTGGAGGAGTCATCCCATACTAGAACCTTTGAATTCCACTGGTACCCTGAGGATCTAGACATTGCTATGCCAGCCTTAGTTTTCTTGGACTTCATCTTTGTCCCAGAGATGATCCAGTCCGCATTTGTGCTTCTCCAGTCATCACCGCGTTTGCTGCTGAGAGTCATTAAAGGAAAGCTACACCCAAAACTTGAAAAAAATATACAGTATGTTGTACATAGTGTTTTAATTTGTATGTGAAGTTCTAGTGTTTCCTTCCTTCTGACTGGTATTAGGAGTTTTTCCTAAATTAGCCTGCTAGCTTTAGAGTAGTTTTACGACCCCCTGGAGATCTCCATATCAAATAGGTTTATTGCATTTCTTTGTTCTACAATGCACCTTGTTTCATGTAATGGTGATGTAGCACAGCCCATAAACCCAGCAGAAAGCACTGCATTACAATCAGTTCACAACAACAGAGATGGCTATATTTTAAAATCTGTAGAATTCAGCTTGGTGACCACCCTCTTCCTAAAGGTTTTACTGTCCTGAAAAACTTTGCTGCTGGTAATTTTTGTGCAGCTTGTAAAGCTTCCAAGATATTTAGTGTGTTTGGCATGCATGTGCTGAATGTTGGGTCTCTCTTACATCACAGTCACGTGAGACAAGATGCACTGTGGGAACAAGAAATACAATTACACTATCAGGTATGAAGATCCCCAGGGGTTGTAGAACTAGCATAAAGCTAGCAAGCTAATTTGGGAAAAACTCCTAATACCAGTCAGAGGGAAGGAAACTCTAGAACTTCACATACAAATTAAAACACTCTATACAACATACTGTATATTTTTTCAAGTTTTGGGTGTAGTTTTTCTTTAAGGTCTGTGAAACGCTATTCTGCTGCATCTTCTTTCTTGGCATGGACAAAACAGGCTGTCATCATCAACTGGAAAATACACAGCTGAGCTGGTGCATTCGGGTTAGGGAGGGATCTTTGAAAAAAGAAAAATGAAGCAGACATCCCCCTGCCTGAAGCTGCTCCAGCAAAACAGGTAAACCAAACAGAAGACTGATGCTGGGCACACACCAAAAAAATTTGGATGGGACGATTATTTTATCAGAAATAAATAAAAAAAAATGCAAACAAGGGTAAAAAACAGGCCAACACCCAAACATATCCACTCAGCAAGTGAATCTTCCTCAGCAAGCAGAGTTAGCCGACAAAGCAAGTGCCAATAAAGACCCCTTAATTTCAGTTCATCGGATCTGTTTTTAATTGTAAATCTGGCAGTTGGTCAGTGAGGAGAACGTGCTACCCTACAAAAACCCCCCAAAGCTCCTAGTGTATAATTAAAAATGTGTTGATCCACTTGCCCCTAAAACAAGGATCAGAAATGCATGCAAATCCTCAAAAAAATTGATCTTAATATTTGCAAGCTGAGAAACTGGAATTGATACGCTATATGTAAAGTTTTTTTTTTTTTTTTTTGGGTTCAAATGCCCTCAATATTCAAGGATCCTTGAATGGCCCTCGTTTTTTTTTTGTTTTTTTTTTTCTTTTAGTAAGTTAGTTCTAATATTGAATCTCTTTGTTGGAATCAATAATTTATTACTAAAAAAAATAAATAAAAAAATAATTTATTACTAAAAAAAAACTTTTCACATGGTGTATTTTTGTAGGGTAGCACATTCTCCTAACTGACCAATTGCCAGATTTACAATTAAAAACAGATGGGATGAATTGAAATTAAGGAGTATTTATTGGCACTTGGTTTGTCATCAAACTCCGCTCCCTGAAGAGGATTCACTTGCTGAGTCGATATGTAGGGGTGTTAACCTGGTTTTCAGTCATGTTTGCATGCTTGTATTTATTTCCAATAAAGTAATCATTCCATTCAAATGTTTCTGGTGTGTGTCCAGCTTCATTCTTCTATGAGGGATGGATCTTTGCTGGCAACTTTCCCCCATGCACGCCCAACCCTCTGGATTATGTAGGAGCTCTGTTGTGACATTCCATTGATTTTCTGACCAATCACAAAACTCTATGACTGTTGCACTGCTCTCTTGTGCCACCATGGGTCAGTGAATAACTCTCTCAAGTCCTTCTACCACACATATAGAGGAGAGTACCCTCCTGGATGTTGTATCTTACCCTGCCTGTCTTCTGCAGAAGTCCAGGTTCTGGGAAACAGCCCAAGTCTCCTGCCATTTGCCACTGCAACATGTTACCAGCAGCACTACAGACAAGGCCCAAGGTCCAAATTTTAAAAAGAGTCGAGTTCTGCAGCCTGCATGTAAACATTGGAGGCTACATTTAAAGTGTTGCTTTTCTGGAGACAAGTGCCTCTTCATACTGTGTAAGGACATCATCCAAAGCATTAACTGAAAGTACCTGTTGCTGGGTGCTAGCACTGCAACTCATGTGGATGGAGGCATTTACTATATTAAGAGTACTAGTTCAAAATGTAGCCTCCAACTTTAGAGACAACTCCATCTGAGGCTCAGGACCACAACTTCCAAATGTAGCCTCTGTGTTACGCAGCAGTGAAAGAGGCTAAGACTGAAACATGAAAAGGATTGTAGTCTGCATGCTTTTTTAAATGTAGATGGCTATATTTTAAAAGGAATATTCCTTGCTAGAAGACAGACGTCTCTGTTATATATGTACTTAACAGAAGTGAAGTCACCACTATATCCTAATTTACTTCAGAGACATTCCTGCTTCATTACATGAATGAAGAATCTTCAGAAACCCATCTAGTGAAGCCACTGAGGCACCTAGAGTGTATCACAGTTGATAAAGGAACTACATCTCTGAAAATGCAGGGACATCATAGTCATGTTAGCATACCAATGCTTCACTTAAAATTGCCAAACTTAGTTTCTGTGTTTGAAATATAAAGTATGTGTTTCTGGCCACACGTGACTTTAGTTATGTCCCAGTTGAATCTATTGCCTTTATTGGAATGCTATGAGTATGCACTGACTATTTGCCCTTATACCATGGAGGAGATAATGAATGATTCTGATTAAGTTCTGTCAGTTTTGTACCTTTTGTGGCAGTTCCCGACATGTGCCTTTGTAACATTCGACAGAAGTGGAAAACATCAGGCATTTGGTGCCATCTAGTGGCTAGAAGCTGCTGTGGAGAGAAATGATCACATAGTTACTTCACTACTGTACCAACAATTCACTACAATGCAATTCAGTTTATTTAACCAGGATAAAAGACCATTGGGATACTGAATACATCTCTTTTACAGGGTGGTCCTGGCAATATGGCAGCAGAAAATTGTAAGTATCATCACATTCAAACATGTATACAGACAGCAAAACAGACTATTAATAAAACAATTTCAAATTTAAACATAATGAATGAAATAGCATGCATTGGTATGATTTAGTATGTCCCTGATAAAAACTGAATATAATTTAAAACAGAGAAAACATTCATTTTTCACATTCATGATGAGGAAAAACATATGATGTTATTGATTTTAATGGAAAATTTAAACAACGAAACATACTCAGGTACTTGACCATGTTACCTTGCAAAAATAATAATAAACAATAATGCACTGAATATTTAAAATGCATGCCTTCTGTCTGTCATTAGAGAAAAATAGTAAGGTGATGCTGCCTAAATATGAATGATAAGTATGTGTATAAGGATTAGACATGTCAGCATGTCTGACTCTAATGTAACTGATGTTCAGTCTGCACAGATTGCTTAAGAATTGTGGATACACCTTTGCTGTGCCACAGTAATAATAATAATAGTATTTATTTATACAGTGCCTTTCTAAAAATCAAGGCAATTTACATCAACAATGTAATAAAACACACATACAATAAATACTAGCTCATAAAACAGTAACTCAAGTCATAAACACTTTATACCACAAATGGGTCTTCAGCGCCTGTTTAAATTTCTCCATGGACGTGCACTTCCGAAGCAGATGGGGTAGAGAATTCCAAAGGGTTGGGGCTGCATACATAAAAGCACGGGCCCCAGAAGATTTTAAAGAAACCCTTGGAATCTCTAGCAACCCCTCAACTGCTGAGCGGAGTGATCACCCGGGGCAGTAAGGTACCAGAAGCTCTTTCAGGTAATCCGGGCCAAGTCCATGTAGGGCTTTATATGTCAGAAGTCCGACTTTAAAGGTGATCCACCACTGTACCAGCAGCCAGTGCAGTTTGTGCAGCACGGGAGAAATATGACAGGTACGGGGAGTACCCATCAATAACTGGGCCGCAGCATTCTGCACTAGCTGCAAGTGGTAGATATCAACCCCTGGTAGCCCTAGATAAAGGAAGTTGCAATAATGAATGCATGAGCTCACAAAGGGGTGGAAAAAAGTTGGCAGATCACCAGACGGAACAAGGTGCTTAATCCTGGAGATGTTCCTCAGATGGTAAAAGGAAGATTAGATGGCTGCCGACACCTGCGATTGCAGTGGCAGCCTGTCATCAAAAATCACCCCCCAAATTTCAAACCTGTTCAGAGGGAGGGAGCTGGAAATCACCAAGAAAAAATCCTGAAGGTAAACCAGCTGCCCCCCCATCCGGTGACCTGGGTCCACAACCAATACCTCCGTCTTCTCTGAGTTCAACCTCAGCCAACTCAAATCCATCCAATTCTGGGTTTCAGTGAGGCAGTTGTTAAATGTCGAGAGAGCTCTTTCCTGGTCGGGTGCAAAAGACAGGTAGAGCTGGGTATTATTAGCATAGTAGTGAAACTTCAGCCCATACCTTCTTACAATGTCTCCCAGGGGCAGCATATACACTGCAAACAGCATGGGAGACAACACCAAACCCTGAGGTACCCCACATGACAGAGAGACCGGGCCAGAGGAATTAACCCCTGACACCACCCTCTGAGTTCTGCAAGTGAGGAAAGATCTAAACTACCCAAGGACTGTACTAGACAGGCCACAGATGAACCTCAGGCATTTGAGAAGAACCCTATGGTCCACAGTGTCAAATGCTGAAGAGAGATCAAGAAGAACCAAGATGGAGTGGTTCTTCTGATCTCTCGCCATCAGGAGATCATTGAGCACCTGAACCAGCGCAGTCTTGGTATTATGCCTCTTTCGAAAACCAGACTGGAAAGGTTCATTGCTGTCATGGATGGTCAAATGGTTCTCCAGCTGTATTGCCACTACTTTCTTAATCACCTTCCCCACAAAGAGGTTAGAGATTGGTCTGTAGTTCTCATGGGAGTCTGGGTCCAAAGAAGCTTTCTTCAAGAGGGGCGTCACCACTGCCTCTTTCAGGGAGCTAGGAAACTCACCCATCTCCAAGGAGTACCAGACTATCTGTGCTAGGACTGGGCCAATGGTATCCCAACAACCCTTAATCAGGGAAATTGGGCCCAGAGCCAAACTACAGCATGTAGGGTGCATACTCTGGACAATCCACATGACATCAATGAGTTCTGGTTGGGCAAAGGAACTCCAGGAGAACTCAGGGCTTGCAACCAAGCACCGATCCATAGCTTCTCCCATAGAAGGTGCAGGTAGGAGGGCTGCCCTGATGTCGGCCACCTTAGCACAAAGAAGCGAGCAAGCTCTTCACACTCTACTTGTGAAAAGGTTCTTCTAACCTGCAGGCAGGTTGGGTTACACAGTCTGTCTACAGTTCAAAAGAGCTGGGCTTGTTGGTTCTGAGCAACCGTAATCTCCCCAGACAGGAACTCTGCCTTCTTACAGGAGACTGCGGAATGATAGACTTGATAGTGTTCCATCAATCTACGAGGGTCAGCATCAAGGGCAGATCTCCGCCAACAATGTTTTAATCTTTGTCCTTGTTGCTGCATCTCCCTCAAAGTCCCATCAAACCATGGGGACTGAGGGCGAAGGGGGAGAGGATGAACACGGATTGGAGTAAAGATATCCAGAACTGAGGAAATGGCCTTATTATAAGCCACCACCAAGGTATCTGGATCACTGCTCACTCCAGAAAACTCTGATAGGTCAAGCACAGCCATCTGGCTCTCCGAGCTTATATCTCGCAAAGGGCAGTACCTGACCATCTCCACAGGGGTAGGCCTCCACAAGTCTAGCAGCTCAATAGATAATTACCACCCCGGTGGATATGTTTCATTACAAGTAGTCATTTGAATATGGGGACACTTGAGTGTCAAGCAAAACTGATACATCATAAACATGTGGGTGGAGCAGCCATGAGGTGGAGCTGCTACATGCCATCAGAGGAGGGATATGGTATCAAGCACAGGCTGCTGCTCTATCCCCTATACAAAGGGGACATCTGTTTAAAATGAAGGGCAGAGTGAAATGTCTTGCATTTGCCCTGAACACTTTGGTGTAGGGGATGGTTGGTAACAAGCCTGAATTGAACATTTAGGCCTGTCCACCACATGGGGAGTGAGATGCAAGGGTCCCAGAAACATACAGCTGGGGTTTATTCAGAATAAGCAACACATCACCCTTCTCACTCATAACCACACTTTCATGTTTTCAGGAATGTAGCATAATGTGGACAACCTTGGCACGCCACCACATAAATCACGAGCGTACTCTGCAAGAAGGCTGGGCCATGTGGGTGTACCCATAGCATCACTGAGAGGGAATCAATTCATGTTGTGGGGGTTATGCAGGATCACTGATAAGCAGCATATGTACTTATTGTAGCATACAAGTCGCATACGGGCTCTACACTTTGCCTTGCATTTCACAGTTTGTTTACATGGTTATTTGGCAGAAGAAAAATCACAAAATTCTACATGATGTTCCCACCTACTAAAAACTGCAAAAAGTGCAAAAGTTAGCAAATGTATAGGAATTTTCCACACAATTCTATCATTCCCAGTGGCTGTACTGATAACCCCATAAAAACTCAAATAATCAAATATATTGTATGACGCTAATGCATATGCATGCAGGCCAAGATGTTTTGCTAAAAATATTTTCTCACGTGTATTACAACAAACATTTGGACTCCATGAGCAGTAGCTATTGAATAATCTTGAGAAAACTATGTACGTTGTTCACACGCATTTACTGGAATTGAGTTGTACATGAAATTTCATGCTGATTTTGTAAATATGGCTTGAATTCTGTACCATAAATGGCAATAAAAGTCACAATCTACCTTTGTAATTCATATGTAATCATTAATTTAAAAAAATATTAAAAATATACTAGTCAATTAATATGTATTGTACATATATTTTAATTGGTCACATATATTTCACATGTATAGAAACTATATGGTGAACAACAAATATATCACAAATAAATAATGCTAGCTACATATTTTTCATATGATAAAAATATTTTTTTCCATGTGGGTGCTGCCTGCATTGTATCTAAATGAAAGGTAAGCATAAGTTATTTGGACTCAGAAAATTAATGACTATTTCTGAGTTCATGAATCAGAGACTTCCAGTGATGAATAGCCTGATTACCAAATGTATGCTGACCCACAGCAGGCTTAAGCTTCATTACTTATTTATTTATTTTTTTCAAAGAAATGTTGGTTAAGAGAGAACACTGAGCAGAAGTTCATTCTCAGGTATGGCTTGGAGGGGAGGAGGGCAGAAAAGGTAAGAGTAACAAAAAAATAGCTGCAACTATGTAAGCAAGAGGTAAAAGGCAATAAAATAGTAAGGAGTAATAAATCAGTAGGGCAATGAGTAAAGGGGACATACAAAAATAGTAATAACTGAGTGAGGACACTTACTAAATGAATAAAAGAACACAATGAAACTAAATGAATCAATAGTGTAATCAGTACTGAGTAAACAGTAAGTACACAGCAGTCAGGCACCTCATGCAGAAAGCCATCCATGAGGCAAGGGGAAAAGTACAATTGGTGGGAAGTCAGAAGGCAGGGTGCCAGGAGAAAACCAGGTGAGATGGTACAAGGTAATAAATAGTCATCAGGCAGCAGAGAAGGGAAGGAGTTGAGTGCAGGTGCAAAAGTGAGTTGTGAAACTTACTGAGAGAGGAGAGAAAGGTAGAGTGTGGGGGGGGCATTACAGATGTGTGGATGTCTGTAGAATAAGGAGGCCTGCTTGGAGGTCTTGTAAAGAGGACTTTTGAGGGAGTTGGAATGTGACAGATTCCTCCCCACAGATGAAAATGAAATTATTTTTGTCTTGGAATTATGTCTTATGATGGGGTTCTGTGTGTTGGAAGTGTTTCATGCAAAGGATTAAACACCATCATTTCTGCTATGATTGTTGGGGAGATGGATTTGAGTATCCAGTACTCCTTGTACAGTAATTGATCTTAAAATGCTAATTGTGTGATTCTCTTGCAAAAATGTATGCATTAGGAGAACCATACACATGGTCAAAGTGCAAATCCAGTAACACATTAGATCTACAGTAGTAGCCACAGACATTGCCAGCTATTTCCAGATATTTTGTGAAATTTCTAAAGAGTTTCTCTCTGCTGCCCCTACTGTGGAAATGAAGAAAGCATGAGATATTTCTGGAAATATCACAAAAATGTTGGGAAATAGCTGGCAGTGTCTGTGGCTGCTATTGTATTAGTAATGAAAAATTGGAAAGTCCCCTGAGTGCGCACTTCCAGGAGTTACATTACTCAGACCCCACAGATTTGAAATTCTTGGACCATGAATGGGTTCCTGTTCCTAATTGTGGAGATGATGGTTAAAGATCCTTCCACAAAAGGAAAGCAAATGGATCTTTACACTGAAAAGTCTCAGATCATGGGTAACAACAAAGAATTTAAGAAAATTCTTGTGAAAATTCATAGTTAGGATTTACATCCCTCAGCTCTGTAAATATGTTTACACCCTTTCTCTCCTTCCTCAATCATCAGGTTATTGCAACATGTTTAAACATCTGGGATACAGTACTCCTGGAATAACCAGCAGTGTCCAAGTCTGCCACTGATATCTGAATTGCTCAATAGGATTGCTATCATGTTACCTCCCTGGTAAGATCTATCCTGGAGTATGAATCCCAGGTCTGATCACCTTACAAAAAAGGGGATGTTGCCATGCTAGAGAGAGTTCAGAAAAGAGCCACAAGAGGGATCAAGAACATGGGAGGACTAGATTATAACTCTAGACTTAAAGAGTTAAATCTCTTTTTATTAGATTATAGAAGGAAAAGAAGTGACGTGTCTGATGTATAAAGCTTGGACAGATCATGACCTATGGGACAACACTGGGTTGGAAGTCAGCGAGAATGTATATAACACTTGTTCACATCCCCTACAGCTAGAGGCCAGAGCTACCAGACTAAATCAAGGAATGGTCTATGAATGGAACAAACTTCCAATGGAGGTGATGGGCAGCAGTACCACACTGACATTTAAAAATAGACTTGATAAACACTATCAGGCTGGGATTTTGCACTGAATTGACTTAGGTGAGCATAATGGATGAAAGTCTGAACAGCTCTGTACCTTACCTGTAATACCTATGACACCTAACAGTACCTAACAGTCCGCCCTGCATTTGTTTGCTTTCTTGCAGAAGTCTTTCTTTTCTATGGCTGGCATCTCAAAAGTATGCAAGTTATCTGGTTCATGTGTTAGAAATCTATAGATCCTCTATAGCGATCTTTGTGGCTTGGACCTTGGACAATTGGTAAAGGGTGATCATAGTGCTGACACTGAGTATACCACGTTATCTACTTCATGTGTCCAAAATCTGTAGATACGCTATAGTGATCTTTGTAGCGTGGACCTTGGACAATTGGTAATGGGTGCTCACAGTTCCAACACTGAGAGCTGAAATTCCTAGATTTTGCTTATAGTAACTCTTACTGTAGTAAGAAGAGAATAAAAATGTTTAATATTCACATGTAATCATGGCATCACACTGAATTTCCACTCTATGTGCTTGATTTTCTCAGACCAAAAATCATTGCAAGACTGTGGGTTTGTGCTAGGTAAACCTTGAAAGAGTACAATAAGGATATCATCATGAAGGGAAAATGGCCTTACCTATTGCTTACTTTCATTAATTCTTCTTTTTACTCCTGTCTTTCTTCTTCTGTTCTTTCGTTTTTTTGGCAAAACATGTTATCAAGAATTTAAATAATAATTTAATATTTTTGCATAATACCACTTGAGATTAATTTTTTTAATTATGCTTCCTAGTAAATCCATTCTTAAAACTGAAACTGAAGCAAACTATTCCCCAAAATGTTTTTTTTTTTTTATCTATTAACTGATTAAATGTCTAAGTTATGTATTTCTTTTATTTTAATTTTTTTCTGTTTCAGGTGTATTCCCCTTTCCGTTTTCCACTTACTCCTTTCATTCTTCTGTGACATTGTTCCTAATTTACTCTTGGTTTATTAGATTGGAGATCCTACTTTTACACCCTTATTAGAATACATTTTAATTAATGTTATTGGAGAATTAGTATTTTTTTTATTGATATCTCTTTATCACTAAGTCACTTTATTCATTCTCCAAGGCCATCGACAGTCGCAACCCATATAGTGTCTATTATAGCTTAAACATATAACTAATCTGACTAATCATATATGTGTGTGATATCACACAGGATGAAATGCTTAAGGAACAGAACAGGTACTCATACTCCACCCCTGGATTATGTCAGAGGTTATACTATTAGGGTATGCAGTGACACTGACGGTAGGGAAAAAATGGACAGACTGGGTGGACCAAGCTGTCCTTATCTGTCATCAAATTCTACGCTTCTATGTCCATGTTTCTATGAAGCTTTTGGATAGGATGAAGTACTGGGGCAACTGGGACATGTAAGAGAAACTATTTTGTAAATGTGGCTGTATTATCCACAATTTAAACTGCTTACTCTGCATCTTTACGTACTACGCCATTGGCACATTTTTCTAATAAATGCGTTTAATCACCATTCATTTAACCGGGTGATCTGTGACTAAATATGCTTAAGTACAGTTTGGGCAACTAAAATATCTATGCATCTCATCTAAAGTGGATGGATATTTCATTTAATTCACAAGTGCCAAGACGTCTGCTTTTGCTAGGAATGTGTCCTGAGGCCAGCCTCCTGAGTCAAGGCACCAGTTCCCTGCAGCGGAAGTGAATACTTTACTCTGTTCTCTCACTGTGGTTTCAACATTGCCTGGCTCCAGCCTAAGGGACAGTGAGTCAGTCTGCTACCCAGGGCTGGTTTAGTATTAATGTACAGCTTAATATTCTTTGTTACATTTCATTGATCTAAGAGTCAAACAGCTTTGACTATCATCTAGAAAAGTCCCAGAAAAAAATGGGGACAACATCAGAGATTACACTACTTGTCAGAACAAAAAACTGCATTTCAACCTTAATACTGCTTTTGATTAAGACTTAAAAGCCAAAGTAAACATTTTAGATTTCTTTAGAAAAATGGCTCAAGTTTTTCCTTTGCAGTCTATTGTTTAAAAAAGTCCACATCATTTTATAAATGAACATTGCATGTGGTACTAAAAAGTGATAAAAATAAATATTTTATTTTAATAAAACTGTGAACATTTACTAAAAACAGCTGTTCATTAGAAAATGCATCAATATGAGGTAGAGAAAATATGTACAAAACAGTGAAAAGAAAGAATAATGCAGAATATTTCAGCTGACTTGTCATAAAAGAAATGAGAAACAAATTTAAATTGTTGAATATGTTCCACATTTAAACATTGGGCTTGATTTTAGAAAGGATGCACATGATGCAAGGGAGTTGCATCAAAGGAATGTGATGCAAGTGGTGACTTGTGTCACAACTTGCGGCAAGCGCTATTTTACAAAGCAGTCTGCATCCGATGGACACAGTGCTGTACCAAAGCCCCCTTGCACCAGGGTCACATCCAACTTACCATGGCACCATGTCCCAAGAGGGCTTGCGACATGGCAGGGCCACCCCACCGGGGGATTTTGGAAGCCCCACCATGAGTGCAGGAGGGGCCACCACTTAGACCAGCCAGGAGGTGGTCTAACTGGCTTGAGGCAATGGAGTGAGGTGGGACAGGGTCTGTAAGGGCACACCAGAGGCAGGGCATGTCACGGTGTGGTTATGGATGGGAGGTAGCAACCCACCTAAGCATGTGGCACAGATTGTGATGGCACCAGCGTGTACTGGCATTTGACCCTGGGCACCCCTGCGCCCAGACAGTACAGTGCTGTAGCCATCATTCCCCGCAACCCCTTTGGGAGCCCTGGTCATTGGAGATATAGTGCCTCCCAAGTCCACTGTAGCCTCGATCCCCTTGTCCATGGTTGACAATAAAAACTCCGGTCCCAGTCCAAGTCCCCCCCCCCAATGCACAGGTAGTCCAATCCCTGTGTCCGTGGTTGACAATAAAATCTCAGGTCCCAGTCCATGTCCCCCCCTAATGCACAGGTAGCCCCAATCCCCATTGTTGCTTCTGAAAAAAGCTCCGGTCCCAGTCCTTGTTCCCCACTCCGTCCCCCCACGCTCCCACCTTGCCCACACCGACCTGCCCACATATTACCTAGTGATCTAGTGGCCCCCCACCCTCCTCACTTTGACAGGCAGTGGACACCCACCCTGCTTCCCCTTGTCCAAGATACGCATCCGCGACTGGCACAGCCCTCCTCCCACAACTATCACAGCCAGCAGCATTTACAACAAGCATTTGTCAATGCTGAATGTTGCTTGCTTAAATGTGCTGTTTAGGTATTTGGAAGTGAAAGTGCCATGCCTAAGAACTAAGAACCACCCCCCCCCCACAAGACATCCATTGTATTATTACAGCAATAATAACAGCATAGCTCAGTACTTAGCTCAGTTAGAGAAATAAACAGAACAACTAAATCTGTATTATTACAACAATCCTAAAAGTATCCAATCATTGCTTTGTGTCCACTCCAGAGACCCTGCTGTAGTATAGGACCACAGAGGACCCTGGATGGGAGGGTGTGCAATTCTAAAGTCCCAACAGAGCTCCATTGAGCTTGCTCACTCCCCCCCCCCCCACTCGCTGATTCTATTTCTCCCAATGCTGCAGGCTGCCCTTTTGTACTGGGCTCCTGCTTGCGTTGTCGTCTTTTTTCTGCCCACAAAGAAATCCGTAGCAGTCCTGACAGAGCTCCGCTGAGCTCACTCACTCCCTCCCCCTCTCTCACTCGCTCATTCCATTTCTCCTGCTGCTGCAGGCTGCCCTTTTATACTAGGCTTCTGCCTGCATTGGCACCCTTTTCTACCCACAAAGAAATCCACAGCAGTCCCAATAGAGCTCCATTGAGCTCACTCACTGCCCCTCTCTCACTCGCTAATTCTGTTTCTTCTGCCACTGCAGGCTGCCATTTTGTATCAGGCCCCTGCCTGCATTGACACCTTTTTCTGCCCACAAAGAAATCTGCAGCAGTCCCGACAGAGCTCCGTTGAGGTCGCTCACTCCCCCTCCCTCACTCGCTCACTGTTTCTCCCGGTGCTACAGGCTGCCCTTTTGTACTGGGCTCCTGCTTGCATTGGCACCTTTTCTGCCCACAATGAAATCCACAGCAGTCCTGACAGAGCTCAGTTGAGCTCAGTCACTCCTCCCCCCTCACTCGATCTTAATCTGTCCCAAACACCGATTTCCCAAAGCGACTGTGCTATTCTGCGCTGGAAGTACAAAAACTTATTTCAGCCAGGATGTAAAAAATGACAGTTGCACAGTTCATAAGGAGGTGAGAAAAAATGCCAGTGTTGAAAATCTGGTGTGAAAATATTACTAATTTGTGAAGTTACAAAGATGCGTGGAAACTGTGCACGCACGCTCGTAGCAAAGTCATTTTATGGACTTTCATCACAAAATTTTCAACATAGGCATTTTAGGATCTCTGCTCATGGACAGTGTCCCTGTTATTTTCTTGATGTGTCCCAAACACTGATTTCCCACAGCGACCGTGCTATTCTGCGCCGCAAGTGCGAAAACACATTTCGGCCAGGATGTGAAAAATGACAGCTGTACTGTTCATAAGGAGGTGCAGAAAAATGTCAGTGTTGAAAATCTGGAATGAAATATTGCAAATTTGCGAAGTTACGAGCGTGCATGGCAACTGCACAATGCACGCTGGTAAAACAGTCATTTTTTTTATTTTTCCCACCAAATTTGCAACATAGGCTTCTTGAGAGCCCACCTAATGAACACTGGCACTGTCGTTTCATTAATCAGTCCTGAAAAGTGATTCCACGCAGTGACCGCAAAATCACCTTTCGGGACTGCATAATGCCATGACAATGGCTGAATCTCCTCAAGGACATAGACAAGATGGAAGCTGTCCAGAGGAGGGCAACTAAAATGGTGCAGGGTCTGCACCGGAAGACATATGAAGAGAGACTAAAGGAGCTTAATATGTATAGCCTCAAGGAAAGAAGGAAGAGGGGGGACATGATAGAAACTTTCAAGTACCTCAAGGGAATCAACAAAGTCCAAGAGGGTAGCATCTTTCAAAAAAAGTGGTGTGCAAGAACAAGGGGGCACAATTTGAAGTTGGGGGGGCGGCTCAGAGGTAATGTAAGGAAGTATTTTTTCACAGAGAGGGTTGTGGATGCATGGAACGGCCTTCCAGAGGAGGTTGTGGAGTCAAAAACAGTGGGGACAGTCATAAGGCAGTTCTAGGGGGTGGGGGTAGAAAGAAGTAGACTGCTGGTTAACTAGGATCTGCAGCTTATCCATTAGGTAGGGAAATGGGCAGACTGGGTGGGCCAAGCGGTCCTTATCTGCTGTCAAATTCTATGTTTCTATGTTTCAAATTCTATGAATTCATGAGGAGTGGTCCCAATAACCCCATGTTGAAAATTTGGTGCCAAAATTCCCAAAAATGCTTGAGATATGCACCAAAGTTGAAAAACCCTATTTATGCCATTATACAGCTTACCGTCATTTCCTCAGTTCGCAGTCGGCTTTGAAGAGTGCAGATGTGTTCCCAGTCCACAGAAGATTGTTGCGCTGGGCTCCGGAGGTAAGTATGGGGGTGAGGGGGGTGTGGGGGAGGCAGGGCACGTAGAGGGTGGGCTCGTGTTGGGGAGAGGGCAGGGAGACCGTGAGGGACCGTTTTCTTTTTTAACAGGTTTAAAAATAAAAAAAAACACATTGTGGGATGGTTTTTCTTTTTCAGGGCATTTAGCATGCCGAGGTGGGCTCCCAGCATGCCACCTGAGTGTTTTGAGATTGGGCACCCCCATTGGCACATACTGAAGGGGGGGACACAAGAGCCGAGTGGGATTGGGTACCCCACTCAGCACAGAACAAATGGGGGGGGAACTTGCCGACGGGGTGGGCTCCCCCATTGGGAAGAGGGACTGAAGCTGATAGGGACTGGGTGCCCCATTGGTAAGCCCTGTAATGAGGTCGCTGCCTCATTGCAGCAGATGACACTGCAATGATGAGCGGCCCCTGATTGCAGCGGCTAAAATGTTTCAAGGTGGTGACACGCTGGCTGAACTAGTGTCAGCAGCAGCGTGCCACCCCATTGGAGAATGCAGGCCAAGCCTCCAAAGGCAATGGGGGCATTGGCCACAGCAGTGCCGCACCTCCACAGCCTGCTTCTGCAGCAAGCTGCTGCAACATGTTTTTTGTGCATGCACACAAGCAACATAAAAAAGAGTAAAAAGGAAAGTGCAAAAATACAAGGAGAAATCAAAAAATTGCAGAAAACAGCATTCAAACAATATTCTGTATCAGATTTTAAAGAATGGACAAACTACTTGTGGACTATAAAGAAGAGATTTACTCTTTTTGTTTTTAGTAAGTAAAAGCATGCAATCAATGGACTATTTCTTAGCCATTCTCTTCCATTCCATAATGAACTTATTATCTTCTAGCCCAAAAGCTGGTTCCTGTCATTATTTTGCCCTCTTACTCTGAAGTACAGAGACCAATCTTGAGGATGCAGCATGTACCATATTCTGTTAGCCTAAAATGTAGTACGAGTATTGCCTGAAGTACACTGAAAAAAAACACCCCTGTTACAGCAGTAAAAAATCCAATGCAAGAGTGAATCTGAGTCAGAGAACCAATAATTCCCAGCTCCCATATAATTTTCTCCATTGTCTGCATAGCACTAGCCCTTTATTGCAAATTAGAACTGATTTAAAGCAGGCAAGCTACCTGGAATTTGCTTTACACAACACTTTGCTGCACTTTAGCACCAGAAAAGAAAAGTTTTGCATTGCAGTAGCAAGCATACATTTTGGCACTTTATAAAGCAACAATCTCAAGCTGTTTAGCTATCTGAAATTCACTTTTGCATAGCACTTTGCATTTATCTTCTAGAAAAAACAACTTTAAATATTATTGACAGGCACTGGTAAATTGTGACATTATTTTTTATTTAACTTTACTTTGTGTTAAATTACCGTAAATGTTCAGTCAAAGAGTCTTTACTAGCAGGTCGAGATTTTTCTGGCTGTGCAGTTTGGCAGATGTGGGACTTTACACAGCGACAGCCATTCAGAACATTATAATGGTTAGCAGTACTGGGTGAGTTTAATATCAGACTGTGGCAGTGCATTGGGATTAGAGAAGGGGCAGGTTTAATGAAGTCAGGGGAATCCTTAGTGCTTCCTTCCTTCTGGCGTGAGGCACTAGCTGGCCCCTAAGGAAGGTAGATACGGTATGTCATATATAACCCCGTCAAGGGCTCCACATATGGCAGTGAAGTGAGACTTTGAAGAAAGGAAGTTGCCAGTAGACACAGGGAGAGGGCGACGTGGGCCACTTTCAGCACATAGGAGCCTATGCCCAAACCCATACGTTACACATTCTATAATGGCTGCAGTCCAATAGATGATACTAGAGAACAACAAAGCATTTTTTTTCTTTTGTTTTGCAATTCATACCTCTGGCTCTATGATGATGGCAACTGAGAAAATTAGTTTTTTGCCAGTGGCATGGTGCACCCAGTCTGAGGCAGCAGCAGGGCGAGTCAAGACTCAATGACACAAGGAGTGAGGACCGACCCCGAACATGGCGGCACTTGTTTTTGGAGTGGCTGTGGGCCCAGCATCAGCAAGTGATAATTTTCCCTCTCTTTCATTGACAGCTGGTTGTGTGGTGTGGTGGCAACTGGTTTGAGCACGAATTCCACAAAGCCCATGAGGAGTGCCATGCATATTTCAGGTCACATCTGCTCTCAGCACTCTGATGACTCTGAGTCAACAGCGGTGGACCTGGTCCATCCCATTACTGCTGCAGAGTGCCCCCATGACATGCATCTGAATCTCAAAGAAATGCCCAGCTGGCATCCTGTCCGGCCAGTAAAAAACATCAAGTGGCAAGTGGAACTCCATCTCCAATTGGGGGGGGGGGTCCGATTCCCACCCCTGCACTGGGCCAGCAGCATATGGGCCTCAGAGTTGGGCCGGCTGACTGTCATTTATTTATTTTTACAATACTGACATTTCATTTGGGGCTTTAGACTAAAGATTCAAAGCTCAAGTCCCAAATGCCCACTCCAGACAATACAGGACACCTGAGCCTCCTGTGACAATCCAGTATCCAGGATGATGCCCAGATTCTTCACTTTGGCAGAGGTGGTGGAAAAAAAGCAGCAGCCCAATATCTCTCCTATCACCTCTACACCCAGTCAACAACCAGGCTCAATCATAAGCACATCTGTCTTACCAGATTAAACCTCAGCCAGCTAAAGGACATCCAGTCCTGAACCTTGACCAGGAATGAATTCAGCACAGTGACTGCATCCTGTGTCCTGGGCCCAAATGACAAATATAGCTGGATGTGTTCTACATAGCAGTGAAACTCTACGCTGTAATGTCTGATGATGTCACCCAGTGGCAGCATGTACACCTCAAACAGCATGAGTGAGAGACTCAAGCCCTGAGGAATTTCACATGACAGGGGCTTTCGATTAGAGAGAACTAATTCCCCATAACCACCCTCTGCATCTGATTTGTGAGAAATGACTCAAACCAGCTGATGACAGTTCTGGCAGGTCCACAGAGCTCCCTAAGGTAATCCAACAACTCACCATGGTCCACAGTGTCAAATGCTGAGGAGAGGTCAAGTAGAACAAAAATTAACCATTCACCTCTATCTCTCACCCTGGGGAGATCATTTTGCACCCTGACCAATGCAGTCTTCATACTGTGTGTGAACCTGAATCCTGACTGAAGAGGCTTGAAGATGTCAAGGGCAGTGAGATGTGCCTTGAGCTGCAGAGTCACTATTTTCTTAATGACTTTTCCCAGAAAGGGAAGGTTAGAGGCTGGCCTATGATAAGCAGTTTGGTTTCTTCAGTAGGGGTTTCACCAATGCCTCTTTCAAAGTGCTAGGGAACAACCACTCTGAGAGTGAACACCAGACAATCTCAGCGAACAATGGACCTACTGACTCCACACAGCCCACTAAGAGATATATTGGGGCTGCATCCCTTTCACAACATGTGGGCCACAGCTTTAAAATCTCCTCACTGACCATTCCACCCCCACCGGTGTAAACTCCCTCCAGACAAGAGGATTGCTCCTATTGCTGACCATATCTCCACTGCAGGGCCGCAACAGCCCCATTGGGGTGAGCCCTAACCTGATAGAGGACACCCTGTCAGAGAAGAACAAAACCAACTCTTTGCACCTGGAGGATGACACTGTTCTAAGTGGCTGAAGACAGGCAAGATGAAGTAACCTGTTCACCGTCTGGAAGAGCTGAGTCAGTCTGTTCCTCCCTGCAGCAATCTCCCTGGACATGGAACTCTGCCTTCTTACAGGAGATTGCTCTTTGATACTGACTGTAGTGAGTTCTCAAAGCCAGTCTGTCTTCCTTAGTCCCAGATAGCCGCCAATGACACGCCAACCTCTGACCTCTGGTCTTCATCTCCCTGATCTCTCTGTCAAACCATGCAAGAATCTAATGCAAGAAGAAGAGTCGAGAGCCAAGGCAATGGCCCTATTATAAGCCATCATCACCTCTCCCTCATCTTCCTCACAAGCAGCCATCACACCCAAGAGATCCTTCACCACTGAAGTCCTGCTGGGGACAACCCCTTTAAAGGGTGGTAGTGGACCATCTCCACAGGGGGTGGACTACTGGGGTACCCCAAATGAAAACTTCACTGTGCAGTGATCTGACAACATGACCAGATCAATCTCAAGGTTGTCTACCTCAAGCCTTAGTGAGAACAACAAGTCCAAGTAGTGACCATCTCTTTGGATTGCAGTAGCAACAACCTGTGCAAGGCCCAGTGAATCCATTGTCTGGAGGACGTCTTGTTCAAACTGTGAGAGTTCATTGTAGATCCAAGTATTGAAATTGCTCAGAACCAACCTGCTGGGCAATTCCAACACTCTCTCAGTGATGAAGTCTGCCACCTCCTGCAGAAATTCCCTCTAATGCCCCGGAGACCAGTACACCAGAAAGATTCTGCAACCTGCACCTGTACCCCAGCAGTGCATTCAAACAATGAGGTAACCTCCACTGGGTGCACCAAAATGTTCAGGCTGGTTCTAAAACAGATGGCCACACCCCCACCCCTGTGATCCCTCCTCAGGCACGCAGTACAGAGAAGCTGGTCAGGACTGACACCTCCCAACATTGGGTCAGCATCATTACTCATCCAGGTTTCTGTGATGCAAGCCAGATCGACCAAGGAAATCAAGTACACTATAACTGCAGCCTTGTTCCTTATCAATCTGGCTTTGCAAAGCACTGCCTGAAAGAGACAAGCAGAGGCTACCAGTCTAACAGCTACCTGCCTATTCAGTCCGGTAGGAGCCCTGGGTATGGCAACCAAACATACCTGGCCTCTCTCTAGGTCCCATTTTGTCCCAGGACACCTCCTGGTCCACACCACCTTGATACCGCTCTTCCCATTAGCACTCCCCACACACCCCCACCTACCATCCTGCTTCCTCAAGATGCCCACGTCCCTGCAGCACCTATATATCACTGTTAGCAAGGGATGGGCATCAGAGGGGTGGAGGTACAGTAGCTGGGATAGGGAGTAGCTAAACCTGAAGGGTCCAGCACCCATACACATTGCTATACTGGCTGATCACACACCGCATCATAACCAACTTCTATACAGTCTTAACTTAGAACCCAGCAACCCTTCACCTCTCACCCTAAGCTTTATGCACACAGCCAAACAATCACACCAGTCAAATACAATTTAAAAATATTCCCTAGCAGCACGCATCCAACCAAACATTAGTTAACTTATACAAACTAAAATTAATGATCAATCACTCTGACCATTACAAACCTAGCCGGTACACTACCCAAACCCACTGAAAACCTATCAGTTTCAACTAAATATAAACACTTAATTCAGGAGAACCCAAACTAATCAAATCAGGACAATAAGTTAAACAATAATAGACAATAATAATAGATAACAATAATAATAATAATGTCTAGTTTAAGGTGCTGTCACAAGCAGATGAACACACAATTTATTTTGTCCTTAGGATCCAATACTGTGAGTCTGTGACAGAGACGTTCCCCTGCTCTTACCAAAGGAAATAAAGCAAGTTTTTGTTCATTCTAGATGAGGGAGCTTTTGCTGCTCTCCCACTACAGCTCAAGCAACAAGGCTATCAGTGATTTCAAAAGAAGGGAAAATAGAGAATGCAAAAGGTGAATCCATGGGTTCTCTCACCACCCACGCCCTCCTATTTCGGTGCCAAAACCAGGTCTCACTGCCACCAGTTTTCAGTCTTGCATGCTGTCACAGCTGTGGTCCCAGACTGATGTGGCCTTTTTCCTTTAACTCCAGAGCAATATTCTTGGGATTTCCTGTACATTACATTGTTTCCTATGGAAGCATAATTGTTCCATTCTCCCATATAAACAATGCAAGTCTATGGCAAAAAAGTCCTTATAGATAACTCACTTTCCCTGTAGAATACAGGAATCCCTGTAAATCTGGAAATCCTGTTGCAGTCCATGTATCACAGTGGTCATGGAACAGGTCCCAACAAACATTTTTCCAGTAGTGGCTCCTCCCTGCTGCCAGCCGGCAGTCAGAGTCAATTTCCAGGTGCTGAGTTCCACCAGCGTTCAGTCTTTGAATAGATGGGCCCCGCTTCACAAGCAGTACTTTGCAGGACCCGGGATCAATCACCCAACCAACCTCCACCAGTGACCATGGACTCCAACAAAATATTTCCAAACCTTTGGCAAATAGGATTGCAGACTCTCTTCCTTGCAGCTCCACTCCACTCTACGCCATCCTGGGCTAGAGAGGGTCAGTCACTGAATGCAGACTACAAACACTCCATCAACAATGTGGAGTTAACACTGAGGCAGGGAAATTTAAACAGTGAAATTTTGCGGCACCGAACTGGAACTACTACTTCATAAAAAAAAAAAAATTGTGCTCCTACCCCTGTCTCACTTTAGGCCCTCACTAACACTCCACTCAGCTAATTCTTAAATCTTAATCCTAATCATAAAATGGTTTAGTTGCTATATAATAATGCCACTGTAAACACAGATGGACCGACTCTAACATAGAGCATAAAATCTTAAAAAGGGCTCTCCTGTACAGTCCAATGGTTTCATGTCAAGATAGCGACTCCTGAACAGCGAGGAGTGAAAACAGCACCAAAACAGAGCACGGCAACATCATACTAAGGATCATACTAAGGACAACTGAGGAGGAAGGATGCAAAATATGCCCATAGGTGCTCCTATCAAAATTTAGTAAATATTGTATTATAGTAAATATAGTATTGCAATGAATCCCCTGTTGTTAAATAATGATCAAGACATTCTTTTAATTCAGGTTTTGACTTACTGATTACTATTTTGAGTGGAAGATTAACCATGGATTAACCACTCTTAGGGTGAAGAAATATTTCCTATTTTTATGATTATGTTTTTGACCAACTAGTTGTAAAGGGTGCCCTCTAGTATTGTGGGTTGTATTCTTAAATGTAATTCCTAGTTCAGTCATTAAATTGGTGTCATTAATGACATCAAATAGAAACAATAGATCACCTCTCGGTCTTCGTGTTTCAAGGGACATTAATCTGAGAGAACTAAGTCTATCATTTAAAGGCAGATCCTGGAGACCATGAATTATTTTAGTAAATTTACACTGAATCCTTTCAAGCTGGATACAATTTGATTTTCTATAAGGACACTAGAGTTGAGAGGCGTATTCTAAATGAGGTCTAACATAAGATCTGAACAGTGGCATCAATACTTTCTCATTCTTTGATTTGATGTTTTGATTAATTGAACAGATCACTCTATTAGATTTTCTAATGGCTTCATTTATTTGTTTGGAATTATCATAATCATTTGACATATTGATGCCCAAATCTTTTTCATTGAAGGAAGATAACAATGGTGAATTACCAAGCATGTATGTAAAGTTGGGGTTATGTTTACGTAAGTGCATAACCTTGCATTTCTCTGCATTCAGTTTCATCCCGCATTTATTAACCCAGTCAGAGATGATGGTTAAATCTTTTTGAAGAATATCAACTTACAGCAAATTCTCTGTTTGCAGAGGTTGGGGGGCAGCTTCATCCCTGCACTCCCCCCACCCCCTTACTTAATATACCAACTCGGGGGGTTGGGGGGCATCAGTCGCCAATATGGCACTCGCTGTGTTTCAGTGCTGTTTTCACTCCTAGCTGTTCAGGAGTCGCTATCTTGATGGGCTACCCAGTCCAATAAGACTTTTATTTCAAGGAAAATTAGTCAGAGCTCAGAGCTCTCACTGGCAGCATGCCTAGCCTGGTGGCCATCTTTCCACCATCTGGCTTTCATATTATCTGTGCTACTACATAACTGGCTGGGTTTGGAGTGGGTTGGGGGCATTCATCTGTGCATTCCTGTCAAAATGTATGCACTGGAGAGAAAGCACAGAGGGTGAAAGCATTGTGCTATGGAAGCAGAAGCAGTAATACTTACATACCCTTTGCAAAAGTGCCCCCAACTGCCTGGGCCATTCTGGGGCCTTATTTTGCCTGGCAGCACCTAAAAAAACAAATGTGTACCATTTCAATCATTTGCCAAAGGCCTGTTATCTGAGTTGCAGACAATACACCACCTACCCCAACACAAACTCTTTCATGATGTTGCCACCCTTTGGAACTCCACATTTTACATACTGGAGAGGATTCTCAAACAAAGGGCAGCAGTTTTCAGTGATTGCACAGAAGACCATGTGACAGCAGATGGTGTGGCACTACACAGTCTCTTGTGGGAACTCACAGGCTATGTTTGTGCCAGGTTGTAACCCTTTGAAATTGCCACCAGAGACATGTATATCACTAGATCAAGCCTCAGCCAGATGATATCACAGTTCTCTTTATGCACCTAAAAATGGTTCAACTGAAGAATGATTTGAGAGAGAGTCAGATACAGACAAGAGAGCAGTGACATTGGTAGCAAGCATGATTGACTGGTTACAAAATTATTAGAGATAGCACTTCACTGATATTTTGACATAAGAGAGGAACATTCTTACTACAGTCCTTGACCCCTAACTAAAAGATCAGTTACCTCAGCAGTGGTTGAAGCAAAACACCACCATCTCTGCAAATGGAGGACTCCTGATATATCCAGTATACAGGAATGGAGGACAGCAATATTCTCAACTACACTCCAATGGATGTCTCATCTGGGAAAAGACATATTGGCATCCAATTATACATGCTGGGCACCTTACATTGCCACCCCATATGCTCTTTGGATCCTCAGATCTTACTTCGAGGAGAGCTCCTGCAGCAGGCAACACTGGTAGGACTAAGTCACCAGGCACCGGGACCCCTCAGAAAAGTTCTAGCCAGCAGTATGCATCAGGGGACCACCCCCTGACATCAGCCTGCCCCAGACATTCGCCAATGGTATATGGGGGGTTCCCCCAACTCTACATCTGTTCTTTTCCCACCATCAACCCACGCACATTGGCTTCATGGATGCCCTCTGCCATAGTCGATCTCCATTTCTTCATGTGTTACAAGCGCTTTTTTGTTTTGCCACTCTACAGTGTTTGCCTTGTTCTTGTATGACTTCTTCATCATCATCTTCATCTTTGGAGCGGCGGATGAATAAGTGTGCCTGCAGCAAGCAGATTCCTCACTCTGATGGCTGTTCAGCCTACCTGTTCTGCCTGGGGCCCAACCACAACACCAAGGCTTGCCAGGACTGCCGCAGCTTCAATCAGAGGACTAGGATCCACTGACAGAAGGCCCTCAAGAGCTTTCTTCTGGAACAACAGTTAGCCACCATGGAATCTTCTAGACCCACCAGGGCTTTGTCTTCCTCGATCACTCACCGTGAGAAGAAGCCCCACAGGAAGCATGATCACCTGGACAAGGACAGAGAGAGGTCCCGGTCAAGCTCTCATCCTCAGTCCCCATGCCATGAGGTGACAGACTTGAGTCCTTCCTCCCACGGGAGGTCAGACTCAGCCTCCCCCCCAGCAGCCCTCACTCCTACTGGGTTGTCATTTGTTTTGCCACCTGCCCTTGTGTTGACATTGGCGGGGGGACTTCGGGGCTAGGGTGTTCCCCAAACCTAACATCCCTGTACCTTAGGTCCTACATCTGTCCCTCTGGACCTAAGCCAGGAGGCCCAGCCAGTGCCATTTCTTCGGGCATGGGTTTCCTACTCACCACCCACCCAGCTGGAGTGCCGGCTCTGTCAGACCAGACATCAGGGTCCGACTGCACTCCCTGGCATCAGAAACGGGATCATCAGTTGGACGTCTACCCCCCCAAGCGGGCGCCACCTCAGCTACTGCTGGCCGGTACTCCAGCCTGAGATCAACAGCCACCCATCAGTTTGACTCCAGTTTCAAAGGACCTGAACCAAGTGACCCCCGAGTCACCTAATCCTTGGTCTCTGCAGGCTGGTTCTTTGACCCCTGTAGGGCTGATACCAAAGAAACAGCCACCTACAGACCTGATAACACCCAGTGACCTGATGCCTGGCACCTCACCATCCAGCAGCCCGCCATCAGACACCCCAATGCAGAATAACCCAATGCCGGGCACCCCGGTACCCGATCTGTCATGGCCCACGGGCCTGGTGCCACTTTCTAACTCAACACCGGGTCCATCAAGAAATGCTCCTCAGGGTCCTGGAACCCCCCGATACCCATTGCAGAAGTGGGGGCCCTCTTTGCCTTATGGTGGAACACCATCAAAGGGGACTTGCTGCCTTAAGGTCTTGTCATGCCTCCTAAGGAGCCTCAGCCACAAGCTCCTACTCTTCCACCTAGGCAAACAACCCCTCCATGGGGACCCTCACCTCCACCAGAACCCAACCAGCCTGGGTCCCCCAGGGGTAAGAAGTGGCAGTCCTCCTCTAGGTCTACCTCCAGACACTGCCATAGCTCCCTTGACCGTAGATGACACAGATCCTCTCCATGGTGCTCGGAGTCAGGGAGCTATAGTGGAAGCTCCCATTATGATTTAGATTCCTCAGCGGATGGGTTTTCTCCCACCCCAGTCTGTCTTCTGGACATGCCTCAGTCCCCTTCTGATGATTCCAGTTTCATGTACTTCATGAGGCACATACAAGCACTCAACAGCTGGGACTCTGAGGATCTCGATCCAGAAAGGTGCCGGTTGGCTGAACATTTGCAGTTTCAGGACCCCAAACTGGTGATCCTGCCTCCTTTAGTTCCTTCCTACCAAGATGTGACCATGCTGGCATGGAAGCACCCTTCTTTGGCTTCTGCAGTTCCAAGAAAGGCTGACCGGTTCTATAAAGCCCCTAAGAATGAGCCCTTTTTTTGCAGAGCAGCCCAAGGCAGATTATATGATCCTCATGGAAGCCCATGGGAGGCCCCAGCAACCTAAACATCTCAGTGCCCAACCCCAGGACAAGGAGTCCAAGAGGTTGGACCAGCTGGGATGCAAAGTTTTCTCCTCAGCCACATGCAGCATCTGCTCACTCGACTTCTTGGCTCACATGGTGAAATACCAGAAAACCCTGTGGAAGAAAGCCTTAGAACTGGTCAAGGGTCAACCTGAGTCCCTACCATGGACACTTAAGTTTGGGCTGCAGCTATGGTTATCTGTTTACATTGTTACTCATGGCTCAGGGTCTCTGGCTTCCAGCAGGATCTAAAAGAGGGAATTTTGGATGCTCCTTTCCAAGGCCCAGTGCTGTTTGGAGAGCCCACTGAGAAGATTATTCTGGGGCTCAAGGGTTCTGGGAAAGCGGTCCAATCAATATATAGAATGTACTGTTCAGAGCCAGGGCTCATCAAGCGCCAGCCCTTTTGTTGCTCCAAGGCCAGCGGTTTCAGGGTCAGCAGTCTAGAGGTACCTTCAGGAGAAAAGTTACCTCACAACTGAGAGTGGGCTCGGGTCCAAGAGCTGCTAAGCCCCCAGCCCTCCCTCCCACTCCCAGTGCCTCTGCCTGACTGCATTCCCAACCCCTCTCCTCCAGCACAGCATCTGGTGGAGTAGATAAGGCATTGCTTCTCCCTCTACTTAAATGGGTGGAGAAGCATTACATCGGATCAGTGGGTCCTACATCTTATCCAGCAGGGCCATATTCTGGAGTTTACTGAGGTCCCTCTGCACAACCCCCCAGTACTGTCTCATTACCCTCCCTATCATCTTTCCCTGCTTCAAGAGGAGATTCAGTCTCTGCTATCCAAGCAGGCCATGGAGCCCATCCCTCTCAATCAAAGGGGAAAGGGCTACTACTCTCATTTTTTCATTGTCCCCAAGTAGACAGGGGAACTTCAGCCTATCCTTAAGCGAGTCAACTGAACCAGTGTGTGGAGTACAAACAGTTCAGAATGGTCACCCTGCCAGGCCTGCTCCCCTCCTCCATCAGGGGGACTGGCTTTTTTCCCTGGACATGCATGATGCATATCTGAACATTCAAATCTTTCAGCCCCACAGGCAGTTCCTGTGGTTCCACTTCTAGTACTCCCATTATCAGTTCCAGGCCCTCCCCTTCGGGTTGTCCTCAGCTCCTCGCATGTTCACCAAGTGTCTGTCCATCATGGTGGTGGCCCTAGGAAAGGAAGGGACACTACGTCTTTCCTTACCTCGATGACTGACTCCTGGAAGCTTCCACTGAGGAGCAGCTTCTGAGGACTCTGGAGGAGACCTTCACCCTCTTCCGGTCTCTGGGTATCACCCTGAATCTTCCCACGTCCTCTCCGTGGCTGTAGAAAAATACAACCGGATTAACAATTCCTACACCCTTCCTTTTTTTTCAGATAAGTATGTAACACTGCTTTTGACTGAGTTTAATCAACTACCCCAAAAAAATATGAAAAGAAAATACTCAACAATTTCAATTTAATACTAACTGGGGAAGGGTACAGTTTCTGTACAAAATCTGGATGCATACAAGACTGAGTGACGAAATCCCAACACCAAAATCCCGACAGCCACAATCCTATCGGTTTGACGGACCTCCCAACAACTACATTCCCCATGGTATGGCGACCTGAAGTGTTAATATATATTTAGTGGCGGGGGCCGAGCCCCCTCATGAAACAGTATAGGGAATTGCGCTGCAAGCATTTACTTCTTGTTGGAATTGTGGCTGTCGGGATTTTGTTGTCAGGACTTCATCTGCTGGACTTCTGTGCATCGAGATTTTGTAGTAGACCCAGAGGGTACACATTGATAATATATAAACATTTTGGGATAAACAATATCTTTATATATAAAAACTCTTTTCTTTTTGGATAATCTCCATTCCCAAAATGCCTATCCTTTCTCCTTTTACTGTAATACAGTAGTACCTGCAGTGTGGACCTGGTTCACTCTGTTGGATCCTAATCCTATTCCTGTGGTTTTGGCTTGATTAATCTGGGATGTGGAAAGGTACGAGAAATTCTGCAAAACTATGTCTAAATGGTCAGATTCTGAAACATCTTTTACAAAGACACTTAAATCATCCACGTAAGCTATTACTTTCACAGGAGGATGGTCATTTTTAACTGCCAAACCTTTAATTCCCTCATTTTTCTATATAGCTCTCAGTAATGGATATATGCCAAAAATATATAAAATGGGGCTCAAAAAGAACCCTTGTCATACACCCCTGAAAGTACAAATCTTTGATCCCAGCCACCCATTTATATACGGTGTTACACTTGCTTGTGTATATAATATTTTTAACCAGGATGTTATACAAATCTTTATGGAACACCATAAGTTTCCACTATTCTAAACAGATAATTATGTGTAATCTTGTCAAATGCTTTCTCCTGATCGGTGAATAACACATACTCAGGGATAGTTTCTTTATTGCACTTTTCAAATATTTCCCATATTAGTACAAGAATATCATATATTGAGCTGCCTGGTCAAGCACAACTTTGAAATGGTGAAATCAGGCTTTCTGCTACACACATAAGTCTGTTGACTAAGATTTTTGATAAATTTTTCAGATTCACATTTAATAAACTAATAAAACACCAATTAGACCAAAGCACAAGATCCCCTTTTTTATATGTAAATGTTAAAAGTGCTTTTGTCATTGTCATAGATGTCGTGTAATAGTTTGTGACAAAATTTCATTGCATAAATTCACCAATGCAAGGCCCAATATTGAGCGAAAAGTTTTATAAAAGTTGATAGGCAGACCATCTTTTCCAGAGGACTTATTTCCTGCAATTTGTTTTATTACGTTTCAATCTCTGCTATCACTTTGGGGTATTCAACCCCTGACCTAAATATGTTTCCAACCTTGGGTGCCCAGTGGAATTTAAAAATCTGTTTATATTACCTATTTCTGTTTGGGATGCTGCGAAAGTATCTGTCAGAAAATTCCCTTCAATTGTTAATATTTCCTCTGCAGTTCTTCTTTTAACCCCATTTGTGTTTAATAGTCTTGTGATTGTTTAATTTTCTACCCTCTTTTGGCACCCTTTAAAGATGTAAAAAAACTGAGCTGTACCTTGTAGGATGCAAGGATATTAAAGTTCAAACTTTAACAAATGGTCCCTGTCATACTTATACTTTGCAATTTGTTCCTTCACTTTTTTAAGCTGGATCCCATACTGCCCTCTTTTCATAAGAGAAAGATCTATCAGCTTATGCAACTGTGCCCTAAGTTGTTTTTTATGCTTATCACAGGCCTTGCTTGACATGTAATTGGAAAAGGCAGAACAAGAATCTTTTTTTTGTATCTTCCCACCAGGCCAACCAGGAGTTATATTCCCCTGTACAGTCAATCTTGCACTTCATAATTCTTGAATCTGTAACCTTACTCCTGCTTCTTGTAATATAGAGGCATTCAATCTCCACACTCCCTTTCCTGGGGAAACCATCTTTGGATAATCTACACTGTAGTAAGACATGATCAGACGTCTCCACCTCCATATTGCTGGCAGACACCACTGTGAGAAGTTCAGGTACAAAAACAAAATCAATTCTGGAAGTAATTGATCCTGTATAATATGTAAATCCTCCAGAATCATGTAATGTCTGAAAAGCATCTTTCAAGTCTGCTGTGGCAATGGCCAGCCCAGTGGTGCTGAGGGTTGAGGTGCTGGATGCCACACCTCGCACCACGCTGGTGACCCGGGTTCAGGAGCAAGCTCGGGTCACCTGCGGTTGGTAGGGGAGAGAACAGATCAAGTGTCTGGAGGACAGCTCTCTCTTCCCGAGGGGGGCTACAGGGGAGCAGTTGCTCTTGAGTGAACTCTGGTGCTGGTCGGAGGCAGTCACCAATGCAACACTTGCATCAGCTGGGGCAGAGTTGCGGCACTACATTGCCTTGCATAGCCAAACTCCAAGGGGGCAGGACAGGAAAATGGAAAAACATCCTTGGCTCCTGGGAGGCGAAGGTGGAGTCCTGCACTGTGCCCATATGTCCAATGATGTCCCAAACCTGATACGGCTCTCTGTGGTCCTCTGCCTTTCTCTAATGAGCTGGGGAGAGGAGGGAACCCAGCATGCCCAATTTCCTGGTGGGGTAAGGGTTCCAGCAGGCGTTGGAGGCACTAGACCCCGTGGCTCCACTGGAGAGATGCCTCAGTAGTCCAGAGCATCGGGAGGGTAAAAAGAATGAAAAAAAAATCTGCTGTGGCAACCATGTCTATTAAAACAGTAGAATCACATAATGTCGTTTTATGTCCCCTTAAATCAGCAGCTTGCAGGATAGGGCAGTTAAAGTCACCTCTTAAAATTACAACCTTTATGGTGAATAAATATGGGCAAATCTTCTGAAAAAGATCCACTTGCTCTGCTTTAGTTTGAGGGAAATAAATACTGAAAACTCTAAACAAGGACCCATCTTTGATAAGATCAAATGTTACTGCCCTCCCTGGGTGAACTTCCAAATGGAGAGTTAACTGCTACATAAATCCAGACAAGAAGATACCAACACCATCACGAAGATCCTCACCCAGAGACCAAAACAAGGGATCTACTGTTCATAGTAATGTGGTCCTAGAAAATTCAAATTGTGATTTGACTCTAGTGTCTTGTACTAGAATAATATCCCCTGCTGCTGTTTTAATATCTCCATGGTGGTTACATTTGTCTTGAAAGCTTTTAAACTATTCGTATTAAGTGTAGCCACCTTAAAAGAAGACATCTTACATCATAAAAGAAAAATGAGAATACATTTTGTTTTCCCTTCACACTGAGTTCTCTTGATTTTATGGACTGTGATCTGGTATGATTCCTCATTTTTAGGGCTGCAGTGGGTGGAGCCCTGTAGACTTTCTGTGACAGATTGGAAAAGGAGACTTTTCTGACTGAACAACAGTGTGGAGTTCCATCACAGTTACCTCCACATCTGTGAAGCACTTCACTCTGTTGATTATCATTGGCACAGCACAGTGTGGAGGTCACAGTGGAACATGACACATTCTGCCATATCCAAAATGGCCACCAAACTGCACTGCACATGAACAATACTTGCGATGTGCAACAGGGCTTTGCATCCATTTTGGACATGGTGGAATGTGCTGCATATCGCTGTGACCACCTTTTTATTTTTTATAACATTTTTACCCTCCCCCCATCCAACCCTCCCTCTCATCACCCACCACCCCACACCCCCTACCAAAACATAACAGTGACACTGGGGGTGCCCAATCCCCAAGTGTCAAGATTAAAAATCTGCATTTTGTTTTATTTTTTCTAAAATATTTTTGTTATCATCCTCATTTTGTTTCACCCCCTCGCATACCCCAAAAACATAACATTGAATGTTTGACCCCCCAAAATGTAACATTTATTCTGGGGGTGCCAGATTCCACAGTGTCGCATTAGGAATCCTTGGTCTGTTTTCTTTTTTTTTGTTGTTGTTTGTTTTGTTTTCCTGTAACAAGAAAACTGTCCATTGATGTCTTTTGTGCTTTTTTTAACCTTTAAAAAGAAAACCGTCCATTGATCTCTTTTGTGCCATTATTGTCCCCTCCACCAAACCCTTCCACTCAGGAACCACCATCCCACCCCACCAAGCCCTTACCCCCCCAATCCCTAACTTACCCACGGGGGGCGCAGTGCCATCATCTTCTCTGGATCGCAGACACATCTTCACTCTTCAAAGCCGGAACACAAACTGAGGGAACAAGTATGTAATTCAATGTATTTCAGTGGGGTTTTGGCATAACTTGGCCATTGTTACATAATTTTGACCCACATTTTCAACATGCCTTCTTTGGGACCCCACCTCATGAACAGATGTACTGTCATTAGGCAGATCTGTCCCAAACAGTGATTTTCTGGTCCCTGTGCAAAACCATCTTTTGGTCAGAAATTGAAATTTTCTCTGCACTTGTTCATGAAGAGGGGTCATAAGAAGGCTATGCTGAACATTTGGTGTAAAAATATTAATAAAGTTATGAGCCTACATAGAATTTTGTGAATGCAGGCTTGCAACTTTGGTAATTTTCCATATTTTCCCCTGTATTCACAATATAGCCATATCTTTACAGCACCTCATTAGTGTCATAGCTGTCATTTTTCAAATCCTGGCCAAAATGGGTTTTTTTACATCCCAAAAGGAGATTTTGCAATCACTGAGCAAAATCACCTTTCAGGCAGGAGTTAAAAGTTTTCTCTGCCCATGTTCATGAGGTGGGGCCATAAGAAGGCTATGTTGAAAATTTGGTGTAATTTTAAAAAACAACTAAGTTATAAGGCTACAGAGAATTTTGAGAATGCAGGTTCATAACTCTGGTAGTTTTCAATATTTTTACCCCAAATTCACAACATAGCCATTTCTTTACAGCACCTCATGATTGTGACAGCTGTCATTTTTCAACTCCTGCCCAAAATGTGTTTTTGCATCCCGAAAGTTGATTTTGCATTCCCTGCACGAAATCACCTTTAGGCCAGGAGTTGAACATTTTCTCTGTACTTCATCATGAAGTAGGGTCAAATAAGGCTATGTTGAAAATGTGATGTAAAAATATTATAAAACAACAAATTTATGAGCCAGTTACATTTTGCAAATGCAGGCTCCTAACTTTAATAAATTTCAATATTTTTACCCCAAATTCTTCACCTGCAGCCCTATTGGCTCTGGCCAGAGTTTGTTTTTGAGGACGCTATCTCTTCCTGAGAATTCTTAGGATCAGAAGAAATAATTTGTTGACAGAGAATGGAGGAGATTTTATCCTCCCCCTCCTCATCTTCAGCATCTCCCCACATTTTTCTCCTTCTCAATGCAGTGAACTTATTAGACACCAAAAGAGGCAGGTGTGTCACATTTTTTTGTTTTAAACTTTGTCACCTTTTCTTCCTGGAGACCACTTTCATGGGTACCTCCTTTTGTGTGAGTGCCTCAGGCTGTGTCAGGGGGTGCATTGAAAGGGATTCTTCCTGTACTTCTTGCACTATTATTTCCACCTCAGTTTCAGGAACCATTGTTATTTTGGGAACCATTGTTGCCTACATCTATGGTGGTACATTGTCCTAAAAACCCTCTGCAACAGTCTCCACTGACGATGGCTGTTGCATGGGTTTTTCTGGTACATCACACTGGGGGTTGGTATTTTGTACATCCCCCCCCACAACTCTATCCTCTGCTTCTTCCTCTTCCTCTGGTGGGCTGGGCCTCGTGGTACTAGAGGCCTGAGCTTGGGTCTGGTTTTGTTCTGCCTTTGCCTATGAGAGGGACTAGATATCTGTGCCTTCCCAAGCAGGTATTCCTGATTAAAACCATCTTCCCTCTGAAAGAGGCCCACATACAGTTATGGAATGAATGGCCACGTTCTTTGCATAGATTACATCGAAACTGGTTATTATATCTAGAACTATGGTGACCATATATCAGGCACAGATTACACTTTAGTTGGTCACAAGAATTGTTTAGATGAGCCACTGACCCACATTTGAAACATGCAGGGGATTGCTCTTGACAAAGGCATACTCCCCTGTCTTTACCATTAAAGAAACTGTTTGGTAAATGCATCAGTCCTGATCCCCTATATTTTAGTTTAACCCTGAACCACCACCACCCGGTCCATATTTTCTCCACATGGAAAATAGGAGAGGGAATATGCCCCAAATCTGTCCAAGGATCCTACTGTTTTAAAGCTAACATCATATATTTCTTCATTTGAGATGTGAATGAGAGCATATAATTATGATGGTGAAAATGACATAGAGCCCGTAATAAAGTTCTGATAACATATGCTCAGATGAAGGGAGCTTCTCCCCCTATGTACTGCAGTCTCACTGCATTCTCTCTTGGTGCAGGTTCTTCATTGTGGGAAAACAAGTCAATAAACTAAGGATTAGAGTCACTAGCAGCCCTGTGGGTTGTTTCTTGGAGGGAGGCTTGTTTGTTTTATCCTTGGTTTTTCTCAATGGTAAAGGGGGTGTAGACACAGGATTCAGTAAACCTAGAGTATCGGGGGAGTGACGCCCTAAGAGTCCCCTGACTTTACCCCTGCGCCCGGACTAGAACTTGCGGTCACAGATTCTACAGGTTGTTTAGTTAGATTTATTTGTACACGATTTACTTCATTGGTTTCTGTTGGCTTTATATTTTCCTCATTATGCACTATATTCAGGGGACTGACCTTTGCAGACCTATAACTTTCTAATTGTGTATTCTTGTATACCATTGCTACAGTGACAGTAACACAGTGATGACCAGTACAGTGACAGAATCAGCTGTTCACTGTACTGGTACACTATGCTACCAACACCACTGTCTCTGGGGTGTTCACTCCCTCCCAGAAACAACTCCAACTCAGAGTTGAAAATCTATAGTACAGGGGTTGTGGGAGGCAGAGCCCCTGCAAAAAACACTTGTTTCCCAGATGGCACAGTGCTGGCTGTCAGCATTTTGCTGTTGCTGTAACAGCCATCAACAGAATTCTTGTCTCTGTGGCACGGTGGAACTGTGCATTCTGTTAATTTTATAGCTTTCAGGCACCACACAGTCCTTCTGAAAAATAACTTTTCCCCCCCTTGTAAACACTCCCCCATTTGAATAGGTTGAATATTCCTCGTGTCGGCTGAAACAGTATTTACAGTTGCTGGGGTAGCACATGTTTATGTGCTCAAACCCATAATTTCTGTGGCTGTTGGAACTGCTCCAGCTTGCCACCACCTCCATGCAGACTGAACGCATCCCGCTCCTTCCAGGGCCTTCTGCACATTCCATTCTGCCCCCATTCTCCCCCCAGATGATAACTCATAGCATGGATGCTAAAATCACTTCAGATAATCAGTACCATATACTTTCATCATTGTCACCTTAATGCCAGCTATTACCAGTCCTACTGCCATATTTATCCAGTTTCTTATAGACCTTAGGTATTAATAAACTGATGTCATATTTCCTGAAAAGCTATTAAATCATCTTCTAACATGAAATATGCTTTTTCTATTTTAGATAAATCAAACAGTTGTAGCCATTCTAAGAAAGCAGGTGCTTTAGGATCTTTCCATTTCAAAAGGATTGCCTTCTTGGCAATTATTACACTTAAATTGATCAAAATAAGATGATTATATTCTGATTCTTCTTTGAGAGTCCAGCCAAATACAACAATGGCTAGTTCAAATGGAAAATCCACGCCCAATAATCTACCCATTGACTGAATTTTTTTTTCCAAAAATGCCTGAAGATGTGCACATGTGGCTATCATATGAACTGGAGAATCTTTTTTTCAGCTGACATCTTTGGCATGTATCTGTTCGGCTTGCCAGAAATTTATTTAGTCTAACCATTGTAAGATATGTTCTATGTATTTTGTTTATGCGTATTTGTTTTAATCTATTATTTTTTATTTTAAATTTGGATAAGTCTGTAATTGAGGCCCACCTTGAAGCTGATATCCGAAGTGGCAATCCCTTTACCAAACCTCTCTCAAACTTTGTAAAGAAAAATCATTTTTAGCTTTAACATGTTTATATAATACAGAAATCATTTTTTGATCTGGGAAGGTATAAATCATAATTTCCTCCAAAGTTGATACTTTAGGTTTTTTCAAGCTTCCACTGTTTTTTAAAAAATAGTTCTTAATTTGATAATACTGAAAGATCACTATATCACTTAATCCATATTTTTCTTTAAAAGCCTTGAAGGAAAGAAATTCTGAATTTCCAAAAAATTCCCCTAATTCAGCTATGCCTTTATCTAAGAATGCTTACTTAAATGTATCTCTCATAACTGAAGGGAGAATATATCCATCATTTATTATAGAGCTGAACCTGGATATATGTTTTTCATTTTCCAATAACCGTTGCACTACTGTCCAAAGATAACTAGTAACTTTAGTAGAAGTCAAAACTAAGTTATAGTTCTTTATCTTATTTAGATTTATCATTGAAGATTGCGCCAATTTGTGAAAGGGTGGTCTATTTTTTTCTATATAATAATAAAAATCCAGATCTACTTCATCCCTGAACCAATCTGCCACTATTGCTAGCTGCGCTGCTAAGTAGTAATACCATAAGTTTGGAATGTCTAATCCACCTTTTTCTTTAGATAGATAGCTATAGCTTCTGCAGAGCTATTCTCGAGTAGAGAAAAATGTTCTTATAGTTTTTTCCCAATCAGTAAAGAAAGATTTTGGTAAAAATAAAAAAATTAGAAGGGTTTGAAATAAAAATAAAGTTATTGATAGAATATTCATCTTTAGAATACTAGTCCTACATATTAATACTAATGGTAAATGTTGCCACCTTTCTAAATCCGTTCTGATTTTTTCCAAAATGGAGAAATAGTTTCATTGAAATAAAGCAGTTTGTTCAGAAGTTATTTGAATACCCAAATATCTCATAGTCTTTTTTAACTTTATCAAAGGGTGATCTATAAGGGTTTGTGAGGGTTATTTCATGAACAAAGCCCAGTTTATTTTACAACTGGAAATATTTCCAAATTCAGAAATAAGATCCAGAAGGTGATTGTAACATTGTTCAGGATCAGATAAAAAGAGAAGAATGTCATCTCCATAAAGTGAATTCTTATGCAGATGTTCTCCTATTTGAATGCCTTTCATTTTATCTTATAATCTGATACTAATTGCCAATGGTTCTAGAAACAGTGCAAATAACAGAGGGGAAAGGGGACACCCCTGTCTCATACCTTGAAATAAAGAAAAGGAGTCTAAAATGTTAGCATTTGTTTTCACTCTTGCAGTGGGGTTGGAATATATGGCTTGTAACCATCCAATGAAATTACCCTCAAAACCAAAGGCCTTTAAGACTTCCATCAGATAAGGCCATTGCACCCTATCAAAAGCTTTCTCAGCAACCAACAAAAGAACCACTGCTTCTGAGCCATGTGTACACTCCATAATGTCTAAGGCTCTTCTTATATTGTGCTGTAACATTCTGCCCTCAATGAAGCCAGACTAGTCCTTGTGTATGATTTTAGGAACCATCTTCGCTAATCTATTGGCCAGTACTTTTACAAAAATCTTATAGTCACAATTAAGGAGGGAAATAGGTCTATACAATGAAAATAATTCAGGAGATTTGTCTTTTTTTTAACAGTAAAATAATATTGGCTTCATTGAAGGCAGGAGGGACAGCCCCCAACCTCGAGAATAACTAGAAATGTGTGTAATAACAGAGGGGATATTATATCCTGAAGATTTATATAGAACTGATATGAAAACCCATCAAGTCCTGGTGACTTCCCATTTGGCAGTTCCTGAATCACCTGTAAAATGTCCTGCAAGGTAACGTTTGCATTCAGGATATTTTTATCTGATTCTGTTATTTTAGGGCTTGTCAGTTTTTTCAGCATTCTCTCAATGTGTTCCCTCTCTACAGATATTTCTGGGATGTATAATGTAGCAAAATATTTTTTAAACTGAGTATTTATTTCTAAGGGATCTATTATAATTTTTCCATTGTTTGTTATTAATTTATCTATTCTGTTTCTATTCTGTTTCATTTTTAGCTGATATGCCAGAAGTTTAGATGAAAGATCTGAATAAAAATAATATTTAGCTCTAGCTGTAAACATCTGGCGTTAAGCCTGTATATGCCGATTTTCTTCCAATCCATCCTTAACATGAATCCATTTAATTTGATTCTCCTGAGATGGATTTTGTGCAAAAGAAGCCTCTACGGTTGATGATTTACTTAATTCAATTGTTTGTTTTTTTTCCATTCATTGCACCTATAAGCTAGAATCCATCCCCTAATATAACACTTTAGTGCTTCCCAAACTGCATATACTGAAGTATCCCCAGATGAATTCCAAGAAAGAAAATGATAAATTTGCCCCCTAACCTGTTTCATGAAATTCTTGCTTTTCCACAAATAATCATCCATCGTCCATGTTCTGCTTTGAGGAATTCTAATAAAGTTTAGGGCTAGTTGCATATAACAGAATGCATGATCTGATACTGATATTGAATTTTACCTTACATATTTAAGTTTTGAAAGTAGATTACTTGAAACCAGAAGAAATCAATTCTGGAGACTGTATTGTGGGTTTTAGAATGAAAAGAGTATTTTTTCAGCATAGGATAAAGAAATCTAAATGGGTCTTGCAGGGCCAAATCCTGCATATAACTTTTCAGCAGATTTGCACTTCTGGTTTTCCGTTCGGTTGCCAAGAAGGCCCTGTCTAGGAAGGGTGGGTGGGTGTGGGGCAGCTGCCCCGGTGCAAGCTCTCCTAGGGATGCAGTTTCATCTCTATTATCAACTTGAAAAAGTGAGCACTGAAACTGAAATTTTTTTTTTTTACTTTCTTTAGGTAAATACTATTTGCTGCCAGCAGGGCGCATCCATGGACCAGCAAGTCGGCGGGGGTGGTCACATAATATGTTGCTGCAGCAAGAAGAACGATCGTGTGGTATACAGACCAGATAGTTTGTCTGTGGTGGCAGGCTGGTGACAAATGAAGTATATAAGGTAACGTAAGCAGCAGACTCCAGAGCACTGTTAGCATGGCAGAGCAGTTGAGCAGAGGCAGTTAGAGGAGAGCTGGAGTAAAGGAGAGAGCAACCAGTATAGTAGACAGAGAGTGTGGACTGTTTAAATTGATTTCGTGTAGCAGCATGTAGCAGACAACAGAACAAAGCTTCCTTCCATGTCCGTAATCTGTCTAAATAAATGATGATGATGATCCGCTTGTTGCGGGAAGGGGGGTTAAAAAAAAGTAGAAACTACTTACTGATCATCCCTCGTTCAAAGACGGCAAAGGGTTAGCCTAGGATATATAGGATTAGATAATTTCGCTCAGGGCTGGCTGCTGTGTATAACTTGTCCGTTTACTTTGCTTTTGGAGTGGACCCTCGTGCTGACTGACTGGCCGGCGCGGCCTCGTTCTCCCTCATCCCCGCCCCATCCCCCACTGATTCATTCGTCCTCCCTCCGAGGCAGGCTGATCAATCATTTGTAAATGATGAGATTCCTCATGGCCTGGACCTGGGTCCCAGTCCCCTGTCCCTCTTGCTGACTCCTGAGGCGATTTTTTATTTTTACAAGACAGAAAACAACGTCTTGTTCTCCACACCCATGGTCCCAGACTTCCACCTTGCAAAAGGTGATTCAATGATTCTTGATTCCCCAGTCCCAGGTCCCTGCTAGCTGCCCCATCCACCTGTCTTGCCGACTCCTGCCAACTCCCGATTAAGCCTGGAGGCTGCTTGGCCTGGCTGCCCCTGCCAGCTGCCCGCCCCACACTTGCTGCTTTCCTAACCCCGTCTGGGTGTCCCAGCAGTAGTTACTTAGTTCGTGCTGCTCAGTGCTACTGGCTCCACTGCCTTCGTAACCAAGTCTGCTGGCTGGGGCCTAGGCTGGCTGCATTCTTAAAAATAAAAGCCCGGTGCCTCACACCTCCCAAATCAGTCCTGTGTCTGACCCAGACCCTACTACAGAATCAGCAGGCAGCAGTATTTACAGAAACAAAAATTATGTCTGTGTGTGTGGGGGGGAGGGGATTAGGAGTAAAAAAAAGTAAAATAAAGTAGTTGAAACTCAAGTTTCCTTTCTTTGTGTGTGTCAGTCGGGGGGGGTATTAGTGGTATTAAAAATAAAATAATGAATCTGCAGGGAGTCTGAAGGGGACTATGCTTAAAAAAGATCAAGGGACACAAGTGAGACATGGGGTCCTCTACTGAAGGAGCTTTGCTATGCATGCTTGGGCATCCTGTGGGAATGCAGGAAGGGACTGAAACTGTGATTTCTGTGTGCTGGTGCCAGCAAACAAAATAATCTGAGGGACAAGGTGGGATTAAAGGAGGGTAAGGAGATATTCAGAATAGTGGTAGAGTGGGTGAAGATTATGGGTTTTTAAGTGACTGCTAGAGAAATCCTGTCTGGGATACCCCCTGATAAAAGGGTCTCTGCCCATGAAACAACTTCAGCAGTGCTAGTAAAGTACTAGGGATGGGGACCCTATGTCAATAGGTAAAGCAGAGGTATAAAGGAGTCATTCGAGAAGGATGTGGAGAGCTATGGGGGGACAGGGTAGGAAGGAGGCAACACAGGCCGCAGCACCCATAGTGCAGTCATCTTCAGGAAAGTCCTCGGAAGGCAGCGAATGTTGCCTGGTGTGCAGCAGGTTTGCAGCACTCATTGTGGAGCTGGGTGCAGTAAAGGATGAACTTAACCTTTTTACAGTGAGTCCCAGTGGACACTGGTGCAAGCAGCCACTACTCCTTTCCACTGCACACCATGCCACACCTACTGTAGGTAGGGGGGATGGGGGAAGAAGGGTCTATACAGACTGAGACCCTGAGGTGGCAACAGCAAACAGATTCACACCTCATGTGCAATTTGGTTCATCTAGTCCCACAAGTGAAAAGGCTGTACCCTGCAGGCATGCAAGAGACCAGGTCTGTGCTTAAGAGTACACCTTACATGCGATCGGAGTCCAAGAGGCAAGACAGTGCTAGGAAAGAGCTTGTGATAGGTGATTCCATCATAAATAGGACGGGGGGGTAGTGGGTGCAGAGAAGTAGGGGACAGGAAGGTTAGATGCCTTCTGGGGCTTTGGTTGGATGGGATGTAAACAGGGTAGAAAGAATTGTCAATAGAGTGGAAAGCAGTCCTCCTAGGCACTGATAACCTGGTTTGCAGACTCCTAGAGGAGGTTAAGAATAGCTTTAGAAATTTTGTGGGGGACATCCAAGCTGGCAGCTGCCTCACTGACTTCTGAGTTTTTTCTGCCAGTTTGAGCAGAAGGGAGAACTACAAGAGGGTTTATCCAGTTGCTCACTTCAGCTCATGGCTGATGGAGTGGTACAGGCAGGAGGGATGGGGTGCCTGGGATATTGGAGCCACTCTTGGATGGATTGAAAGCTATTCAAGCTGGATGGCCCTCGACCCTCTGAGGAGGGCATTAGGATACCAGGGAGCAAGTTTAAAGAATTATTTAAAAAATTAGGCAGCTTTAAACCAGCAGAGGGAGATGCTGTGCAGATGCGGACAACAAATGCACCTACTAAACTGTTAAAAACATGGAAGGAACAATATGGCATAACAAATGTGGAGAAAAGTGAGGTTGGAACAAGCTGGAGGAGAGGGTTGCAATACTGGATCTGGGTATCTAGGAAGGAGGAGATAGGCAGGGCCAAGGCTTGAGAAGAGAATTGATTTTAGTTTTCCTTTGTTTACCACTTCTTAAATATTGTCTCTGTCTGCTCATGCTCAAAGATTGTATTTTTTTAGATTTTACTTTTCTGTATTAAAAGTATGTTTTTCTTCAGAAAAGCCCCAAAACCCACCAAAGATCATGTAAACCCCCCAGACCCCCGGCTCTTTTCCGAGGGGGGGAAAATTAGTCTCTTGCCCAGGGCACCAAAATGCCTTCCTACGGCTCTGGTCTAGAGGGTGCAAAGTAACATTAAAATCCGGCAACAAAGTGAAACAACTGCAAACACCTGGTTACGGTGAGGTGCACTGCAAATAATGATAATAATAATAAGCTTGCCAAGCTTAAAAATAACCAAACGAGTTCCAGTAGATGCTGGCACACCAATGAGAATATTCTCCACATGCATAAATCTTTTTGCTTATGTGCTTTATTTAGCAAATTATATTGTGGTGAAACATCAAAGGACAGACGGACATCCACACAAGGCTCCTGCACTTCAGGTCAAACAAACCCTTCTTCAGGGGTGTGGTTCCCTCCAATTATTACACGGGTATCCTATGCAGCTACTTTAAGAAAAATTGAAGTGAAAAATTCAAAATTTTCCTCATTGGGGCATACAAATTTAACAGCAACATCTGGGTATGAAAAATACTCAATTTACAGCAAACAAACCTATCCTCTAGATCCACCTCCGAATTCAACTCTTGAATGTTTTAATTTTTTTTAATAAAAATTGCTACTCTCCCAGCATTGCTCTCAAAAACTGTATATATTTCTACAGCTTGAAAAAGATTTGCAAAAAGGCATGCATTTCCTTTATCAAAGTGGGTCTCCTGAAGAAAAAGAAGTTTGATTTTTACGCATTTTAATGCTACCTCTAGCACTGTTTAGATTCCATGTCATTATTCTGAGTTCAGCCATAACTTTATAATAAACAAACAATTATTTTTTATTTTATAACTCTTAAAAATATAAGAAAACATCTAATTTTGGCAACCCCAATCAATTTTTCCCCAAGGCAGCAGGACTGCTGGTATTACATATTTCATATTCCGGAAAAAAAATCTCCCATAGTATTAGTAATAGAAAAGGAAGAAAAATTAACCACCCAGGCTTTTGCTGATTTAATAAAGGAAATACATTATTTTTATTATCCTCTTTTTTTATCCAAGTCTACCTTAATACCTCCCTCCCCTCCACACCCCCACCCTGCTCCTGTTTGAAGAAAACTTTTCTATAAAGTCCACCCTCCCTCAGTCCCACCGACCTTCAGGTAGATCTTTTTCCATTTCCCATGAAAATGTGAAGATAGCAAAACTGGTCAGAATGTGTCAGGTCATTTGTGAGATACTTCCCCTTTATCCTTGGGTCCCAGAAACTATACCTCCTAAAGAATGCCCCTTTCCAGACAAAAGAAATCCCTTTTCCTTTTGCTTTCCTCCTAGTGTCTTTTTCTCACCCCCCCCCCTTTCTCCTTATATCAGGTATGGCTATTGGTTCTCTCAGTTCTCTCATACCCTGCATGACCAGAGGACTTATAGTTCTTTCCCTCTTTTCTGTTTTCCCCCTTCCCCCCTTCTTTTTGTATCAAGTCGTATAGTATAGTATAGTATATTGAGGGTGAATAAGTTTAAATTAACTAGTATATTTATCACTTGAGGACTCTTTATCTGAGGTGTTCCAATCTGATTGGTAGGGGGATAAAGCTTCTTACTTTTTTCTTATTTTTAAAGCCTCCTCTACTTTAAAGGGGGTACGAAAGAGTCACATTTATCCATCCAAATTTGCTCAAAGTTTTGCGGGGTAAGAGAGTGCAAATGGAATGCCTCCTTTTTTCAGAGTATTCCTAATTGCATCAAATGCTTTTTTTAGCGATTACTGGGAGGTCAGGATAGGCATGGAGTCTGATACCATTGCAGTATAAACCTTTTTCCATCCTTGCTTTATACAGGATCTGTTCTCTGTCTTGAAACCTCAGTGTTTTAATATACATAAATCCTGGTTTAAAATCTGGTAGTCTTTGTCCAAAAGCTCTATGGGCCCTGTCTAGTGCTATGCGTTGTTCTGGCTATTTTAGTCCCAAAATGGTGGTAAGCATTTCCTCACAGAACTTTAGGGGGTCCAACCCCTCCATTCCTTCAGGCAAGTTACCGATTTTTATATTATCTCTTCAGGATCTTGCCTCAAGGTCTTCCAGTTTTAATTCAAGAGATTCTAGTTCTTTATTTGTAGTTTTCATCTGCTCAGTGACTTTAGGTAATTGGACGTCTACCGAACTCAGTCTTTGCTCTGCCTCATCTGTTCTTAGTGAGAGATTTTCCATTTTACCTGCTAGTTCATTGAGCTTAATGTTCAAGGCATTTAAAGTAGTATTAATACTACCAAAGCCTACTGCTGAGATTGTTCTAGTCTCTGAACAGAACTATTTTTAGCCCTCAGCTCTTTCAGTATTTTATTGCTATTTTCTGTGTTGTTTTCCTTTTCTACTAAAAGTCCTTCATTTACGTAGGAGGAGGGGAACATAGCAGGAAGGGGTTGTGATTCAATATGTTCTTCATCACCCCCCCCCCCTTATTTTTGTCTCCAACTCTCTCTTGATTTTCAAGTTGTTTTTCAAATATTTCCCTTTTTTCCCACTTTTCTTTGGCTGACACATTGGCAAAGGCACTGGCTCAAATATTGTTTGCTGTGTAAAAATACTTGGAAAAGCTGATAGTATAGACACCATCTTGGATTCTGTTGTCTCTGCTTCACCACTGAACGTAAGTGTTTTCTGAGTTATTTCCCTTTCTTATTTGCAAGGTATTTAAATCATCTGCTACATTTAATTCAAACAGAGAGCAGGTAGCCATACCTTTTTTTCCTTTACCAATAGGATTTATTACCTGCTCCCCTTTGACTAAGAGAAGGGTTCTCCGAACATCCAAAGAATGGCATCTTTCCAGCGTTTGTGCCCTTTTTCAATGCTGTGTGGATGTACCAGATGCCACTTTAAAAAATTTAGTTATCTTGGAGGTACGTTGGAACTGCTTTGACATTGGCAAAGTGAACAGAAGAGATATTCTCATTTTCACTTATTCATCAAGGGGCATTCCAATATTTAAATCTTCTGCCCTGGACCACTGCAGGGGAGCTCACAACACACACTGCATCTCCAAGGCTGCCATCTTGTGCATGCGCCCCCAGTGCTGCCCTGCACATTCCGTTCAACATTTGTTGGTGGTGTAGGGGTGAGATGTTCTATGTGATAATGGTGATCATAAAAGAGTGATTGCCGTTATGGTAAATGTACTACTGAAAACAACAACAGCGATGTACATTCCCAACTTTAGTTTTTTTATGTGAGGGGGCGAAGCCCCCCATGCCCCGTAACTAAAATAATGAACTCCGGGAGGGGGTGCACATCAGAGAAGGGGTAGAACTGGGACACAGAGTGAAAAAAAAAATGGCACGGCACAGCAGTAAAATATTGTGCTCACCCTGAGCCCTGCACCCTTCTTACCGAAGCCAGCCTCCCTATGCACCTCGCCACTAGGCTAGCTCAGTGGCTGCTCCTCTCTCCACCTCTCACATACCTCATAGATATCCTGCTGGTATCCTATCACTATCCTCTCACCCTGCCCTTTCCTGTCACTACCCCTGCAGGGTAGCCCACAACAGAGGCACTGAGATTAAGTCGTTCATAATCGAGTCACTCACTCTCACTCTCCCTTTTGACGATATACCCAGTGAGATGGCCTTTCGACAGACCCAATGGTCTGTCTACACATGGTTGGCCATTACACAGACCCAACTGTCTGCAGGTGGCCATCTTTGAAAATCAGCTGTTTCTAATACTGTCATTTCTTCTATTGACAGCTTGCTGAAATCTCTTTGTACTGACAAAACACCACTCGGGATACTGTTTCCAGTAGCATCTACATGTATTCCACTCACTGCTACCAATGCCCCATCTTCTGTAGCTAATAACTGGAGTAGCAGGGCATGACATTCTGAAATCCCTGCCAGCTGTCTTTGTCTGTCGGCATCCAGGGGCTACCAGAGCTTCCAAAACTGTACCTTGCAAGTTTAACATTCCCGCTTCAGGCACTGTGTCTGAAAATAGATTTCTCTTTTCTGCCATAGAACAGCACTCCCCCTCTGATGCTGAAAGTATGGACACAGGCAGCTGTTCTTCAAAATTGCTCCTCTCTCTGCCAGTTTGTCTAGGCTCCATTCCTCTACCTCCTCCTCCTCTGTTGTTAACCAGGTCAGCCATCTTGTGGGCAAGACATCCTCACAGCATGTCCTTCAAAAGAGTAGGGGAATGTTTATTGGCAGAAAATTACAGCATTCTGTGCCCAATTTACAACCTTTACACTTTTTCTTTTCAGTGCAATGCTTACAAAATAAATAGAGAATAATGGATACGCAAGTGTGTGTTATGAATATTTTTTTCACACCCAAGGTGTGTGATGACCCATAAATCACGAGAGCGAAGCTCGAGAGGTTTATGTGTGCATCATGCACCGAGGGTGTGAAAAAAATATTCATAGGCACACACTTTCCTATCTGTTATTTTTTATAATTACTGGTGCATGGACTTTGTATGTAAAATAACTTGGGCGAGAGAGAGAGAGAGAGAGTAGATTGTCATCGAGCATATGTTCAATAAAGAGAAGTGCCTTGTATAAGGGTAAACAGCGTGCTTGTTTGAGATACGTCGAGGATTGATGACATGCAGTGACTGGGTGAAGCTAGAGTGCACTGTTGCGAATGAGTGTTGCTATAGCAAACACCTCATTCACGCTGAATTCAGCTTCAGCTTCACCGAAGTCACTCATGTCATCAGTCTACACTCGACGGCTTCTGTATTTCAAAACTAAGGAAAAATTTGCATAGCACCTACAGATGACACTTTTTTTTTTGTACAAGGCACTTCTCTTTGTGTGTATTTTGGGGCATATAATTTAAGGAAACGAACACTGCTCAGCCACGCTACCAGCTCAGAAAAAAGTGGAACTGATCATCACAGACAGTGTAAGGGAGAAGTGACTCAGAGCTAGTCAAATGCCGTAATAACCTGATTTCGGGTTATTACAGCGTTTGTAGAGTATCTGAAATCAGGTTGCTAAAGGGGGTCACCAGTAATTATAAATAAGTAACAACACTAATGTTCACACATGAAATCCATAATACTCAATCAACAAAAGAAAAACTTACACAACTGACATACTATATTTCCCCTACATGGTCACTGTTGCTGATTACCTACAAATATACTACCTTAAGAACTTCATACCATAAGCTTTCTACATATTCGTTTGAGAAGATAGATGTATCTCTTTGATATATTCCAATTATGGCTTTTTGAATGACTATGTTCTACTCTACATAGGTTATATACTTCTGCTGGATGGCTAAAGCACATCTTGCTTGCAATACTTGATATTTCAAAATTAGGAAAATTAGACTCAGTGTCCCATTGTGTAACTGTCTCCACTTTTTTTGGAGCAAAACCACAGATCAGATGTTCATAGATCCATGACGCCGGTTTGACAGCAAAGTTGTCGACCAATGTTACAGCGATGGATTTATGTTGACCACAATTGCAGTGGCATAAGTCTGTCTGAAAAACTTTGTTTCTTTTGGGGGGCTTTGCCCCCAAATCCCCCATGTGGGGGGCTCTGTCCCCCGCGCCCCCCGTAATTCATATAATCAACTCCGAGTCAGAATTGATTTGGGGAGGGGGTGCAATACCCCAAGAAAGCAGTGCTGGGTCCCACAATGACAGTACAGTGACCCCCATCGCTGTGTCACTGTACTGTCTTTTGCGGTGCAAGTGTCGCTGTTCAGTCAGCATATGGATTTTCATATGACATTAGGGTAAGTAAATCCCAGTCCCATATGTCTGCTAAGTACTTCCAGAGCCCTTTTATGTAGCCAAACTCCATAAACAGATGTTCTTATGTTTCTACCTCCTGAGAACACTCTGTCTAGGACAGTATCTTTCATCACTGCCCTTATGTTTCCATGACCCTCTCACTCCTACCTTTTATGAATGCTTAACCATGGAATATCCCATAGTTGCACAGGAAGTCTTTTATTGACTAATTTTTATACAGTTCCTTACCTCTGTGCAACTGGACAGGCTGGCGAAGCAGGCTCTATATAAAAAAATGTAAATATCACCAGGGAATGGTATCCAGTGATGATAGCAACTGTAAATGAGTGACTGTCAAAACAGTGACTTATTTACAGCACTATCATGTTTGGCTACCCTGTAAGGGTAAGCAACCCTATGCGATCACGACTGTATGGGAATGTGACTGGGTGAGGAGGGATAGTAAAGGGGAGGGATAGGCAAGAGGGTTTGTGTGGGGTAGTGCATCTGCTGCAGCTGAGCTAGCCATGTGGTGTGGTGGTGAGGATGGCTAGCTCCAGTGCAGCAGGTACTGGGTTCAGGGCTGGGGACTGGAGAAGAATATTTTGCTGCTACGATTTTTTTTTTCCTGAATTTGTAGTGTCACCCCCTCCCCAACATGCACCCCTCTGGAGTTGATAACTCTTAAGCAGGGGTGTAGGGGGGCATAGCCCCCTCCTGCATTAACATTTAGTTTCTGTGCTGGATGTCTGTTCACCAGCACGTGTATATCGCCGATTTGATTTTCGGCGATATACATTTGCCATAACAACAATCATTATTTTGTGATCGTTGTTATGACATGGAACCCCAAGGAATACAACTACTTTCTCGATAAACTTTGCACCTCTTCTAGGCTCAAAGGCCAGTGTCTCACCTTTATTAGGCATATCCTAATGAAAGAGGGATATTCTGATCCTAATGCCTGAGCACCAAAACAAATATTTAGGGTCCTCTTCTCTGAATGGAAGGGTGGTAGCCAGGTTTCCACTAGAGATACCTACTTTCTGGTGTCCTGACACCATTCCATTCTAAAATTAAAACTTATAAAGATACTAAAAAAAAAAACCACTGCAGAATTAATCATTCCTACCTCTCCTTTTGTTATTGGTAAATATGTAATACATTTTTTATTTGGGTTTAATCTACTGCCCCCCTACAAAATAAAAAGAAGATACTCAAAAGTTTAATTTCTATACTGACTGGCAGAGAGAATACATAACTGATATATAGAAATTTAGGGATCAACAGCATTTTAATTAAAAACACTCTTTTCTTTTTTTGATAATTTCCAATTTTTCCATGTCATTACCTGGGGCATAGCAGATTGCATTGTAGGCTCCCAATTTTCAAGGGCCATGTCTCCCACTCCATGCTTAATTCCCAAGATTTCCATCCTATCCCTATTACTGTGATTCCTACTGTATGGGCCTATTCCCCTCTATTGTGCCCAAGTCCTATTCCTATACTTTTGGATGCATTTATACATGATGCTGAAGCTATGGAAAAGTCCTGCAGTACTGAGACCAAAGGGTCAGATGCTGAGATATATTGTACAAATATACTGACAACATCTGCATAAGCTAGAATTTTACCAGGATGAAGTTCAGATTTTACTATTAAAACCCATAATCTATTATTATTTCTGTATCATTCGAAGTAAGGTGTCTATTCCAAATACTTACAAAATAGGGCTCTGAGGGCACCCTTGCCTGACTGCCCTGATGATGTGCACCTCCGGTACCAACCACCCATTTATATACAGGATCACGCTGGCTAGTGCACATAATACTCTTAACCAGGATACAAAATTCTCTGGGAATGCCACAGGATTCCAACACTCTAAATAAATAACCATGTGAGATGTTGTCAAATGCTTTCACTTGATATGTAGATAAAACATACCCAGAAAGACTCCCCCTATTACTTCTTTCAAAGATTTCCTAAATTAACACCAAAATATTACATATTGCTCTACCTGGTAATGCACACCCTTGAGTTGGTGTGATAAGATTTTCTGTTATGTGCACACGCTTAAACAAAACCTTCAAATCTACATTTAACAGGCCAATGGGATGTCAATTAGTTAACAGTGCTCTATCCCCCTTTTTAAACAGAAATGTTAAAAGTGGCTTAGTCATGGAAGTTGGTAACTATTTAGTTGTCAAATTTTCATTATATACTTTCACTAATGCTGGTCCTACTATCTGATAGAAAGTTTTATAAAATTCTATAGGCAAACCATCACTTCCAGGAGCTTTATTCCCTGCCATCCCTTTTATTGATACTTCTATTTCTGAGACCATTATAGGAGCAAGCAACTCTTGCCCCAAATGTGGTCCCAGTTCGGGATGCCCTGCCTTTATGTAAAAATTCATTTATTTTATCCATTGATGCATGTGGTGGTGAAAACATATTAGTCACAAACTGACCTGCAATCTATATGATGTCTTCAATATTATTCCGTAGATTCCCTAGTGCATCCTTTAAACCTACAAAGGTTCTATTTTCTGCTCTCTTTTGGCATCCTGTAAATATTTCAAAAGCTTGTGCTGAGTCTTGTGTTCCAAATTGTCATTCTTGTTTTAATGATTGTGCCCTGTCATACTGATATCTGAAATTTTTTATTTTACTTTCTTAATTTGAGCTCTGTACTATCCCCCTTTTCTACTAGTCAGTTCTATCAACCAGTGCAACTGCATCTTACGTAGTAAATATTTTTTTGTTATTAAGGGCTCTTTTGGAGGTGCATTTTGAGAAGGCAACACAGAGGTCTTTTTTCATGTCCTCCCACCAATCGATCCAGGACTCACATGCCTCCTGCACAGATAATCTTGCTTAACAACTTGTTTATCTGAAACCGCACCTCCCCCTCTTCTAATACAGAAGTATTCTGTCTCCAAACTCCCTTCCCCTTGGGGATCTTTCCTCAGTTAATGTACTCTGAAGCAAAAGATGATCTGATGTCTCTACACCAAGAGTACTGGAAGATATCACCGTGAGGAATTTTGAGGCAAAAATAAACTCTATCCTAGAAGAAGGGGAGCCTCTATAATATGTAAACCTTTCCACCTTGTGCAAAGTTCTAAAAGTATCTTTCAAATTTACCATAGTGACCATATCAAGTAAAGCATTGGAATCACAATAAACCCTTTTTTGTCACTTTAAAACAGCAGTCTGTGGAATAGGGTAACTAAAATCACACCCTAATATTACAGCTCTTGAAGTGAATAAATACAGGCATTTTTTTTAAATAATTCTACACATTCAGATCTTTACTGTGGGACATCTATACCTGTACTAAAGATTCTATAAGAATGCCCTTTTTTATTTATGTCCAACATTAATGCTCTTCCTGGGTAAATCTCCACCAAATGAGTCAATTGCCACTTAAATCCAGTTAAAAGGGCCCCCACGCCATCACGAAGGTTCTCCCCAAGGGAACAAAAAGAGGGAAATACAGTATATTCCAGGTTGAATGAGCCCTTGAAATTTCAAAATTATTTGTTATGCTGGTATCCTGAACCAGAATGGTATCCGACTGCTGCTGTTTTAATATCTCTAAGGTGGTCACATTTTTCTTATAAGCTTTAAGATTGTTTGTATTCAATGTGACACCATTAGTGAAACCATTTTACCTGAAAACAAAAGGAAAAGGGCTTTACTTTTTTCTTAACTAAGTATCTCTCTGTTGCACTGACTGTTACCTAGTATGACTCCTTATTTTCTTCAAAGAGGTGGCCTCTTCTTAAGAGTGCTCAGGATCAGAAGGCGGCTCTTTATATGAAGAGATAGTAGAGGTGTCATCCTCACCCTCTTCATCATCAGAGTCCCCCCACATTTTTTTCTAGTGTAATGCAGTAAATCTGTTTGATAGAGGGACAGGTAAAGTTTTGGCAATTTTTGGCTTTTTGTTATGTCCCCTTTTCTTCTTGGTGACTTCAGTCACTGGTATCACCTTGGGTAGGGGTACCTCAGACTGAGCTGGGGTAAGTGTACAAAGAGGCTCTGTAGGAGTCATCTTTTCTGCCTGGGTACCACCATTTCCCCCTGGGTTTCTAGAACCTCAGTCACCACAGACGGTATTGTTTCCTCCTCTCAAGGCACTTCAACCCCCTTAGATCCCCCTATCTCAGGAATCATTGATAGAGGTTCCTTTTCCCCTGTAGGAGGGATAATACAGACTACCTCTCCCTCTCCCTCTTCCTCTTCACTGTAGGTGATTGTCAATCAAGTTCTCTGCAACAGGGTCAGGTATCAGAAAATTAGAGGTCTGGTCAGGGTTCTGCATTTGCCGCCAAGTTAGCTTGGCTGTTTGAGCCTTCCCAATAAGATACTCCTCATCACAATCATCTTCTCAATTATGAGAGGCCCAAAGGCAGTTGCAAAATACATGACCATGTTCTTCACACAAATTACACCTGAAACAATTTGTACACTGATGTCCCCCTCCCCAATCAACTGTTCATTAATGTATCATGACTACTTGGTGGTCTAGTGATCCCCCCTCCAATAGCCCATCTATCTGTCAGTATTACCTGGTGGTCTAGGGGACTCCCTTGCTGCTGATCACCTGTCCATCTTTGTATCAGTAATATCTGACAGTCTAGTGGACACCCACCCCTCTGTTAGTCCACCCATCTACATACAGTGGAGCCCACCACGATGAAGCATAGTGTCACAGTTTCCTGCATGAAAAAGGGGAATAACTCCTATTGAAATTGCCTTGTTTCCTGCAGTAACTCTGGTGCATAATTTTGCAGAACTGGGATTCATCATGGCAGCTTCACTGTATCAGTACTGTGGTCTAGTGGACTCCACCCCCCCCCCAATCTCCCATCAATCTACAGTATTTGTCAGCATTACTTGGTGGTCTTGTAGATGTCCAGCCCCCATCACCTGTCCATCTATCAATCAGTACTACCTGGTGATCTAGTGGAACCCAGCCCCCCCAAAAGTTCATCTGGCCCCCCAAACCCACCTGTTCAGGGCACTTCTACCCCAACACTACCTTGCCCAAGTCAACTCAGCTGATCTACAGCAAGAGAGATGGTGACTGGCACAGTCCTCCACTTACAACCTCAGTCAGCTGCCAATTACCTGTCAGTGAGCGATCATGAGTACTGTAGAAACAGCTGGGGGGAGTCCCCTAGACCACCAGATAGTACTGATACATAGATAGATGGTTGATGGGATGGGGAGTCCACTACCACCAGGTAGTAATGATACATAGATGACTGGGCAATTGGGGGGGTGGATGGACCACTCAACAACCAGGTAGCACTGATACATAGATGGACATGTGAATGGAGAGGTAAGAGTCCTCTAGACCACTGGATAATACTGATACATAGATGGATGGGTGAATGGGGGAGTGGGAGCCCACTAGACCACCAGGTAGCACTGATACATAGATGGACAGGTGATCAGGGGAAGTCCACTAGACCACCAGGTAATACTGATACATAGATGAATGGGCAATTTGGGGGAGTGGGACCACTAGACCACCAGGTAGCACTGATACATAGATGGACAGGTGATCAGGGGGAGTCCACTAGACCACCAGGTAATACTGATACATAGATGGATGGGCAATTTGGGGGAGTGGGACCACTAGAACACCAGGTAGTACTGATACATAGATGGACAGGTGATCGGAGGGTGGGTGGAAATCCACTAGAATATCAGGTAACACTGATACATAGATGGACAGGTGATCAGGGGGTGAGGATCCACTAAAATATCAGGTTGTACTGATACATAGATGAACCAGTGATCTGGGGTGTGGGGGATCCACTAGAATACCAGGTAGTACTGATACATAGATGGATGGACGATCCAGGGGTGGGGTATCCACTAGACCACCAGGTAGTACTGATACATATATGGATGTCCAATCTGGGGGGTCACTTAGACTACCAAGTAGTACTGATACATAGGGGGATGGATGACCAGGGGTGGGGTGCCAATGAAACCACCAAGTATTTATGATACATGGATGAATTGGGTGGGGGAGCTCAGGCGTGGGTGGGTAAGTACACACATGCTAATGGGACCATAATGGTCATGCAAATGGCCCATAATGCCTTGCATACCAAATGGACTGATTATCATGTTAGAGCTGAATGTGGCCTAATGGAGCCCTGGTGCTACCCTGTTTGGGACGTGCTGTCTCCAGTGGGATCCTGTTGGCCATCTTCAGTCAAGGGGCTTTGTAAGTGCAGCACACAATCACTATGCAATGTGCCAACACAGCCTCATATTCAGATACTGTAGTTAGCACACTCTGGTTGGAGCGTGCTAATTGTCTAAATATTGTCCCCGAGCTGGCCAAGCAATAACTGCAGCACAGTGCTCCTGTCAGCACAGCACACATGGCCAGCTCTGAATACGACGGCCAATACTTCTTATACTTTAAAGGTTGTTAGTATAACAGTTCTTTCCAATTCTTATTTTAGTACAGTACATGGAAATTTACTTGAATACAGGATATTTGTTCCATTGGACATTATTTTTTTCATTTTCATTTAATTTCATTTATTTAGGGTTATAACCAATGAGCATAGCTCATTTACAAGGGTGACCCATAGGAAGCATATAAGAAACACACTTGTTACAATAAACTTTTATAAATAGTTACAAAAGTATAAAAATACTCAGTTTAACTAGACAGTTATGTAAAAACCAGAAGTGCATCTCCAGCAGTAGTGACAGTGACTGGCACAGCCCTCTGCTCACCACCTTAGACAGCCACCAACTGTCTGTCAGTGAGTGATCATGAGTACTGCAGAAACAGCTGGTGGGGGGAATCCACTAGATCACCAGATAGTACTGATAAATAGATGGATGGTTGATAGGGGGTGGGGAGTCCACTACCACTAGGTAGTAATGATAGATAGATGGCTCGGTGATCAGGGGTGAGGATGGACCACTAGATCACCAGGTAGTATCAATGCATACAGTAGATGTACAGGTGATTGGGGAGGTGGGAGTCTACTAGATCCCCAGGTAATACAGATAGATAACTGCATGAGTGATTGGAGGAGTGGGAGTCCACTAGATCACCAGGATTACTGATATATAGATGAAGAGGTGATTGGGGGGAGTCCACTAGACCACTGGGTAATACCGAGACATACTGTAGATGCATGAGCCATAGGGGGTGGTGGGATAATTAGACCACTAGGTAGCAATGATATATAGATCAACAGGTGATTAAGGGGGTGGAGGATCCACTAGAATACCAAGTAGCACAGATGCATAGATGGACAGGGGCAATCCTGGGGTGGGGGATCCACTAGGCCACCAGACAGTACTGATGCATAGATGGATGTGCAATCAGGGGGGTTCACTAGACTATCAGGTAGCACTTATACATAGAAAAATGGGTGATCAGAAGTGGAGTGTCTACTAGACCACCAAGCATTTAGGAGGGTCAGGGCAAGTAGGAAGGGAGAGGGAGTAGCCCTCTATGTGAAGGTGTAAAGGACGGTATACAGGCTTCAGCGTGACAGGAGGAGCCAGGCAGTAGTAGTAAAACTTAATTTTTATACAGGTAGGTTTTACAAAAACATCATTGGTTCAAGGACCTATTTTCAAGATGGACCTGTTTCAAATTATATATAAAAATGATATTAAACTTTTACTGAACTTTCATTCTAGTATCCTATACATTATACAAACAGCATTGACCCCAATTTTAGTATTATCTTATACATTACAACTTTCTCCCACTCACTCTATACTCATACACCTCAAATTAGAAACATTTATAGACAGTTTTTACTCTAGCATCATAGTCACTTTTAAACCATATATAACCCAATGGTTAAACCCTCCTACATTACAGCCGCCTATACACACACATTTTCAGATATACCAAGTCAATAGCTCTTTTGAGCTGGAGTAGCGGACCTCTGGTGAGAGGTGGTACCTATGTGTATAAACAACTGATAGAAGTTTTAAATACTTGAACAGTGTGACTTTGTATGCTGTGTTGTATGCTGTGTCCCAAGCTGTATTAGATAGCTGGTGCTCTGTTTACACTTGCTGTGGCTATTTTCTGAGCACTCTGGGACACTGGTGGTATTACCCAGTTCTCCTGTGCTCCTTAGAGTCAGGAACAACTAATAACCATGTATAAACACCTGGGAGATAATTTGCAGCTTACATAACTCTTGTAGGGCTTTTAAGCATGATTGTGTATTTTTTAAGCACATTTCTTGCCAAACGTACTGGCTAAGTGGAACTAGAAAGTGCTTGAACTTCTAGTTTGGCAATTATAAGGCTCGCACCAGCGAGTGGGACGAGCGAGCGAGGGGCCGTGAGCAAAGACATGTGCAGAGGGAGACACTGGCAGCTAGGCCAGGATACCTGTTAATAACTACAAGAATTAGAAGCCTGTAATTCAAGCATCAAAATGGATATCAATGAAGTGTTAGTCTCATTACAGACAGGTGAGATAGCTATGCTATGTATACTGTGCAATACATTTTGTTTGGAGACTCAGTCAGCATTTGATGGCCTGAAGTGTGAACATTGTGTTGAGATTCCCTCCCTAAAAGAAAAAAAATTTAAGAACTAGAACAAATTATCAATAAATTGAATGGCAAACAAAATAAGGGTGATATGAATGAGAAATCATCTAGGTCCCCTTTTTTGCTGTTAAAGTAACTTAATAAGCTCCAATCAGATGGCCAAAAAAGAGCAAGGGAAACAGTCAGCAGTACTGAACAGGGGGAATGGAGCCCAGTACAAAATAAAAAGGATGCACAAAAGGCAGAAGATGTATGGAATTCTCTATCCCATTAGAGAAAATATATCTACCCTTACACTCAGATGAAAATGAACCAAACCAGAACCATAGTGACAACCCCAGTAATAACTTAGAGGGAGACATTAAAGAAAATGAGAGAAATTTAGCAAATAATCCCAGTTCCCCTGAGATCAATGAGGCTGAAATTGGTTCTGAATATGTAAGTCCAGTATCAGGAGCAACTACCGCAAACAACTTGGTTCAAATTTCCCAGAATGTCCTACTACCTCCTGATGCAGCATCCAAAAAACCTGGTATAAATACAAAAAAAAAAATATCAAGATGTCATAAATCAAGGAACAGACAGGTTATAGTCCTTGGAGACTCCATCATCAAGTACACTGATGGCCACATTTGCAAAAGGGACAAGATCAACACCATGGCCCAGATATTCAAAAGGGTTGCGCATGGTGCAACAGTGTTGCGCCATACGCGCAACCCCTGATTGCCCCGCAGCGATGTTCAAAAGGGAAAAGAGTGCGGCATTAACCTGGCGCGCCTGGAGCGCATCAGTAATGTGGCGCAGGTGGGTGTGCGCTCATGCATACCTGCACAGCCCGATATTCAGCCCGGATGCAGAGCCATGCATGCGCAACTCCTACCTGCGCCAGCACAAAGCTGATCAAAAAAAAGGAACAACTGATGGCCACCCACAGGTGAGCTGCCACATTGCAGGGTGCAACTCAGCAGCTGCCACTTGTAGGTAGCCACCCGAGTTCTGGCTGCACCTGGCGGCGCCCCCCATGCCCGATCGTGGGCATTTGTAAAAAAAACTATGTCCTATATCCTTGGTGGTCCAGTGGACCGCTATCTGCCGAATCGCGGGCATCTGTAAAAAAAAAATTCCAATATCCCTAGTGGTGTAGTGGTACCCCCCCACCCGTCCACTGAGCCCCACTACTCTGCTCCCCCCAGTCATCTGGTGAGCAGCAGCACCCCACCCGCCTGTCACCCCGCCGCCCGCTGACTGACACCGTCGGTAGGGCTGTACGCTCATTGGTCCACAGCATGAGCCTAGCCCATACCATACTACACATTCCAGATATGTGAATGGGATCATTCACATATCTGAAATGTGTAGTACGGTATGGGCTGCATGCCCATTGGCTCACGCCAGGACCAATGTGTACAGCCCTACCGATGGTATCAGTCTGCAGGGGTGGGCGGCAGGTGGGTGGGTGCTGCCGCCCACCAGCTGACCGGGAAGCGGGTGGTGGGGCTCAGGGCGGGTGGGAGATACCACTAGACCACCAGGGATATTGAATTATTTTTACAAATGCCCGCGATCGGGCAGATAGCGGGCCACTGAACCACCAGGGATATTTGACAAAGTCTTATTTTTTTTACAAATGCCCACAATTGGGCAGATAGCGGTCCACTGGACCACCAGGGATATTGGACGAAGTCTTATTCTTTTTACAAATGCCTGCGATCGGGCAGATAGCAGAACACTGGACCACCAGGGATATTGGGACTATTTCTTTTTTTATACAAATGCCCGCAATCGAGCTGCAGGGGGCGTCAGTCCCTGATGGCTGCTGCCTGGCAGGGTGCCAGATGCAAGTCATTGGAGATCGGCACACCTGCATGCAAATGGGGCCATAATGACATGCAAATGGCCCCATGTGTGCCTTGCATACATTATGGCCCCATTTGCATGTCAAGTTTTGAATATCGTGGTTGCTGTGCATGGCGCAATGGAACTTGCACTAGCGCATCTCCATGCTCCACTCTGACCACTTGCGCTGGTGCAGTGCCACTGCATCATGCACACTGGGGGTGGCCAGGGTGCGATATTCAAAGCTGCTGAGCCATGGTGCAGCTCCGTTGAATATCGCCCAGTCCACACCCCTGCGCTGCCAAGTTGAGCTGCGCCCAAACTTGTGCTACAGCCTGGCGCAGTTTGAATATCTGGACCCATGTGTCTGAGTTATAGAGGGGCCTGGATTAGAGACTTAGATCATATTGCCCCTAATGTTATTAAAAATGCAGGACAAAATCCCTTAGTAGTAATACATGTAGGAACTAATGACATCAATACGTTCACAACTGATAACATAAAAGAATATTTTAAAAAACTAACTGACAATTTCAGACAGAATGGCTGTGAAGTTTGCATCTCAGAGATTCCTCCTGTCCCTAGAGCCAATAGGACCACCCAGAATAAAATAAAGCAGATTAATGAATGGCTCCGTAAATGATGTCTCCAAAGTCAATTCAAGTGTATCACACATTGGGAGAGATTCTCAGGAGACAATAGTCTATATTGTTGGGACGGTCTACACCTTAATAAAAAGGGTGCAGTGGTCTTAGGAAGTTCAATTGTAAAAACCATTGAACTTTCTTTAAACTAAGCACGATGGGGCAAATAGGGAAGGCTTCATTACCCTCCGTCCATGACTCAAATATCTATAAGATCCTGGTAACAAATGCTAGAAGCCTAAACTTTGTGAAGATATCAGAATTGACCAAGATATTAATTGATAAGGAAATTGATATAGCAGCAATCTCAGAACCTTGGTGGGATGATACCTCAAATTGGCAGACTAACATCCCAGGCTATTCAATTTTCAAAAATAATAGGAACAATGAAAAAAGGGGCAGAGTCTGCCTGTATGTGACCAATAAAATAAAAGCATCTGAATACAGCCTCAATAATCCTCCTTCAGATATAGAAGGGATTTGTGTCAAGATCCAACCTAAAAATGGGAAATGTTTTTTAGTAGCAAATTATTACTGACCCCCATCCACGGATTTCAATCATGATCAACAATTAATTACAGAAATTGGACAGCTGCCATCATTTTCAGACTTAATTGCCATAGGGGATTTTAATCTCCCAGGGATTAACTGGGAGAATCTTCAAACAAAAACAACTATGGAACGACTAATTTTGGATTCATTTATAAACTCTGGGCTAGTACAATTGGTACACAAACCAACCAGGGGATCTAATATCTTGGACCTGGTGTTAACAAATGTAGAGCAAGAACTATCTGATCTAACTATTAGTGGACTAACTGGAAATAGTGATTACAACACTATTATGTTTAACATTAGTAAACATAAACTCAGCACAGGCCGAGTTAACTACTGCTACAACTATAATAAAGCTGTTTACATAAAAACCAATAATGCACTAAAGGGCTACAACTGAGAAACACTATTTAGTGATCTGAGCATTGACCAAAGCTGGACACTGTTTAAATCAATAATCAGTGAATTAGAAAAATGATATGTCCCAATCAAGAAAACACACAATCATAAGGGCAAAATTCAAGTGTGGCTTACCAAGGCTATCAGAAGCCAAATTAATTGCAAATAGCGAGCATTTCAAAAAATGAGGAAAAATCAATACTCTAAAAACATCTCTGAGTATAGATGTCAATAGAAAAAAAAATATCAAAGAAAGAAAGAAAGGAGAAAGATAGAAACAAAATTGGCTTTAACAAAAAAACCCTAAAGACAAACCCTAAAGCATTCTTTTCCTATATCAATAAAAATAAATAGCAGGGTACTGACTTAATTCTGTTAAATAAAAGTGGGATTGAATTAACTGAACCCATTGATATAGGTAATACATTGAACCAGTACTTTGGAATGGTATTTAATAAGGATCCCAAGGTTATTGACCAAAGATTAGGTAACTTACAAACTGAACTAATAACTACAGACAAAGTAGTAGTAGTAGCAATTAAGGAATTAAGAGTTGATTCAGCAACTGGGCCAGATGGAATAAACCCCCAAATAATTAAAAATACATTATCATCAATCTCTCTACTGCTCAAACTAATATTCAAAAACACATTATCTTCTGGATGTCTACCTAATGACTGGAAGCAAGCTGCTGTTGTTCCAATATATAAAAAAAGGGAAGTAGCAAGGATGCTGAAATCTATAGACTGATCAGTCTTACATCGGTGGTATGTAAAACTACGGAGAGAATTCTCTGAAAAAGATTAGAAAGTGAGATGGATAAATCTGGACTATGAGATCCAAGACAACATGGATTTGTGAAGGGGAGATCCTGCACAACTAATCTTATTGGCTTTTACAAACCAGTGAGAAGATCACCCGACATGGGTATACCTGTAGACATTATTTATTTGGATTTCAAAAAGGCCTTTGATAAGGTATCACATTACATTCTGATTTAAAAATTGATTGATACAAAGTTTGATTTTCATATTACCAGTTGGATTGCTGACTGGCTAACCAACATAAGTCAAGTTGTTTGAATACATAATGCCCACTCAGAACCAATATTAGTGTCAAGTGGAGTACCCAGGGATCTGTCCTGGCCATTACTGTTGGTATATATATATATATATATATATATATATATATATATATATATATATATATATATATATCAATATATATCTATATATAGCGGTCATGCCATTATAGTTAGAGTTCAGCGGTCACTTTCATACTAAAGTCAAAAGTTTGCACATTAATAACTTTGGACCCGTTCAATGGATTTGCCTGAAATTTGGAATGTGTGGTGGTGCATGGTAGATCTCTTGATCTGCCCAATTTTGTTTTGGTCGGACCTACAGTCTTTGTGTACAAAAACACTGAAAATGCAAAATTATCCGTTTTTAGAGGCAGCTTTCGGGATTTTGGACGTGGCTCTGCGCAGCCGTTGTGTGGTGTGCCACTCTGCAAGATGGCTTGTTTGAAAGAGCTTTGGTGGCCGAACATGCCGCTTTTCGATGGTGAATAAATATTAAGGCATTCAAAAGTTATGCCACCTTTAAGTTCCCATTATAAGTCAATGGGAAAATTTATATGTATGTTTTGCGACCAAAGAATGGGGTTCTGGCCATCTCGTCCCACCTGGCGATCAAAGAATTTGCAGCCTCACGGTTCAAGAATCTTTGTCCCCGAGAATTTTAAAAATTCTTTGATCGTAAGGTCCGCCATCTTGTTTTTTAATTTCCAATCAGAAAAACACAAATATCTCGGCTCAGGGGTCACTTCTGAAGTAAAACTTAGATGGGTTTTACTCAGGGGCTCCAATCTATCGAGCCATGCCCTTGGTTTCATCCAAATTGGTCAAAAATTGAGTTATAAGCTTTCAAAATCTTAATTTGTGTCTTTCTAATGCTCTTTGATTGCGAGCCTGCAAATTCTTTGATCGTGAGATTCTTTGATCACAATCTTGCATCGTGACCTAAAAACACTAATATCTCAGCTCAGGGTTGGGCTAGGAACACAAATGAGGGTGGGTTTTGCTCAGGAGGGTCCGTTCTATTGAGACATTGGTTTGGTTCAAATTGGTGAAACATTAGAGTTTCACCATTTTTAATTCTTTGTTCGTGAGCCTGCAAATTCTTTGATCGTGAGATTCTTTGATCTCGATCGTGCATCATGAGCGAGAGATGAGATGGCCCAATTTTAAAAACAATTTTCTCAGCCCAGGGGTGTCATAGGAAGTCAAATGAGGGTGAGTTTTACTCAGGGGGGGCTTCATTCTGTTGAACCATGGCGATGGTATACAGGCAATTCCATCAATATTTTGATTTATAAGATTTTTTATTCTTTGTTCGTGAGCCTGCAAATTCTTTGATCATGAGATTCTTTGATCACCATCTTTGATCGTGAGAGAAGAACAAGATGGCCAGATTTTATTATAATGGAATAGATAGGGAAATTTTACTAGTCTTTAACATTGAATATCTCGGAAAAAGTTTGGTCACTTTACCTGAAATTTGGAGGGTGTTTATGGCATGTCCTGTAGATGTGAATTATGGTGTTTACATGTTGGAGAACATTTTTTTTGCAGAGATATTGCATGACGCACTTTACTTGTTGCGGACAGTGTTTTGCTTGTGGTGGTGGCTTGAAATTGATAGGATACCTAGCCTTAGTGTCATGGATGTAGTTTTCAGTCATTGTGTGGGTTAAATGTCAACAGGTGTGGAACAGTGCCAGTCTGATGAATGAAAATCTCATACATTAAAATGTTATATCTCGGACACGGTTTGGTCTTTTCACTTGAAATTTGGAGGGTGTTGATGGCATGTCCTGTGGATGTAAATGACAGTATTTCCATGTCAGAAAATATTTTTTTGGCAGAGATATGGTGTGGCACAGTTTACGTTCTGAGGACAGTGTTTTGCTTGTGGTGGTGGCTTGAAATTGATTGGATACCTAGTCTTAGTGTCATGGATGCAGTTTTCAGTCATTGCGTGTGTTAAATGTCAACAGGTGTGGGACTGTGCCACTCTGACAAATGAAAATGTCAAATTTTGAGATGTCATATCTTGGACACGGCTTAGTCTTTTTACTTGAAATTTGAAGGGTGTTGACGGCAGGTAGTGTAGTTGTTAACAGAGGTGTTTACGTGTAGGACAATATATTTTTTGCAGAGATATTGTGTAGCACAGTTTACATTTTGTGGACAGCATTTTCTATTGTTCTACCAGATTAACATTTGTTTGGTGGCTGCCCTTGCTGTTGTGAATGTACTTTTTAGTCATTGAGTGTGTAATGTGGCTTGGCTTACAAGTTGGTGGGAGCGGGTCCTAACCTTCTACTTTTCTATTCTTCTTAAAAGTAGGAATTCTATGCAAAACTATTAATGTAGTTAGGTTTTCTACAGCAAAAGTGAGATCGAGCCACTTCTTACCACTCACCACTGCATCGGGTGCATTGGGGTCATCGTGCCATAGCCTCACCCCACTTCTCCCACACTGCACCACCTCAGCTTGTGTACACATGATTGGGCAAGAGTTAGGCCGATGACCCCATCGCACACCCCGATGCCTGTTGGTGAGGACGAGGTGGGGTTGGGGTGCAAGGGGTGGAAACCCTAAAATTGAATTTCCTCATTTTATTTTGCTGTAGAAGAACCCTAACTGATGCATTAACAAAGTTTGTTGCATAGACTGTATATATATATATATTATGGTAGCACGGTAGTGCTACCATAGTTGGGGTTGAGGAGCCATTTCTATGTTAAACCCCAAAACTTTGCACCTTAATAACTTTGCAACCATTTGATGGATTTGCCTGAAATTTGGAATTTATGATCAAGAACCATATGCCTTAGGATCTGACAAGTTTTGTATTGGTCGGATATACGGCTGTGGAGTTATTAAGTGTGATCTGTGCGCACGTTTACGCTTTTCTGGAATTCTGTGGTCGCGCCTACAGGTCGTACGGTTTGCGTGACTGGCCCAAAATCTTCAGAGAACATGTAGCCAGGGTCCCCATGTGCCTTTCAAGATTTCATGAAAAATATTAAACAGTTCAAAAGTTATTCAAAAACAGTTTCCATTATAAGTCAATGGAAAAGTTAATAAAAAGTTCAACACTTTCGCAAATGCATTTTTTTATTGCAATGGGCCTGTTACTTTCGTAAATCGGCCATTTTTTTTCAGTTGGTGATCATAAAATGGTTGGTATTTAAATTTGGGACCCTCTAGCAACCAATTTTTTGTATTCACCTTTGTCGGCCCTGAGGATGCTTGCCATGTCTTTATTTTATTAGAACACCCTCAGAAATATGTTTTTCAAATTTCTGAAAGTACTTTCAGATATTACTTATGCTCATTTAAAGTCAGTAATTTTTGGCGAAAGCTGCAAATTGTGACAGTAATTTTCAGTCTGTGGAAAATGACAGCAATTTTTTTGGCACTGCACTGCAAAATAACCGTTGGGAGTTTTGGGCTGAAATTTGAGGAACGCAGCTGACATCTCACAGATGGCCTTTCAGTGTTGTATTGAAAAATATTACATGGCTGCAAAGTTATGGCACTCCAAAGTTGACAGTTTTTCCCATAGGATAACATTACGGCTACCAGCATTACAGGAATCCTTTGGCACCCCTGCTGCAAAATAACGGTTTGGTCTTTTTTCCTGAAATTTGAGGGAAGACAGCCAACAATACAAGATGTGCCTTCAGTAGTTTGGTGAAAAATATGACATGATGCAAAGTTACTTATACTCCAAAATTGACAGTTTTTCCATAGATAACATTACGGCTTCATCAAGGCTTTTCAGGGCCCAGATTCTCAGAAACGGTGATAGATCGGACTTTTCGTCAGAAAGTTCTTAGCCTCTTAACAGGGCTAAGATTCAAATTAGCCAGGACAGTTGTAAATAATAGACTTTAAATTTTTTTCATGTGGTACGGTTCCTGAGATATAATGTATTTAGTATTCCAAGATCTCATTTTCATCCGATACTCATTATTTTGCATACATTATTTATACTCACTGTCTTTCTCAATGCAGGTTTTGGGGAAACCAGCTCTGCGTCTACATTACTGTTATTGTTGCTCTTTCCGTTATGGATCCGCACTGCTTCACTTCACCATTGACGCTCTGCGCCACCATGTGCTATCTTTATGCTTTCTTGCGCTATGCTTTGTTTTTTGCCATTTGCTCTCAGTATTGTTTATCTTACTGTTTCACTTACATCACCATGCCTATTAACATTTCTGTTTGCAGGCACCATGTTACTATGTGACAACACATCACGTGGCAGACCATTCCCATCTACGCCACCATGTGCATTACCCTTTCTGTTCTCATTCGTGCTTGTGTTACCATGTGCGCCACTGTTAGCATTTCTGCTCATGCTGCTGTCCTGTTAGTATGCCACAACACATGTGGCGGAGCCGGGCCCCACCAAATTCGGGCCCTGCCTCCCACCCGCTGCATTATATTCACTATTTCTCATTATCATTCTCAAAAGAAGGAAATTAGAGGCAAACTTCAGCGATCGATAAGTTACGACGAGAATGGTGATTGTTGTTATTGATTCTTTCAACCGGTATTGACGATTGATCAGAGTCCCAACCTCACCCATTCTCCCATACTTCTGCTGCTTACACATGTCATGGGTGAGAGTTAGGCTGACGATCCCAAAGCGTATCCCATTGCCGTTGGGGTGGGCGGGGTCCAAGGGGTTTTCAACCCTAACAGCGAATTTCCTCACTTTGTCGCTGTGGAACAACCCTAACTAATGCATTAAACGGAGTTTTTGCTCTAACTATATATATATATATATATATATATATATCTCAGATGTCAATGAGGAAATTGTAAGTAACATCAGTAAATTTTAATGACAACAATAAGACCCTAGTAATATAGAATGACATTACAACACTGGAAAAATGGGCTAAAAATAATATTATTTGCTTTAATGAAGAAAACTGAATATAGTCATGCATTTAGGACCCAGGAATCAGTGTTCCGAATACTATTTAAACAATAAACAACTGAAGAAATCTAGTTTGGAAAAAGATTTAGGAATTTTAATAACTAACCAACTAATGCCAGGGAATCATTGCAGACATATCACCCTTAGATCCCACTATATCCTAAATTCAGTCAAAAAGTCATTCATTAGCAGGCAGGAAACATGCCTCATGTCACTGTATAATTCATATATCAGACCTCATTTAGATTATGGTGCTGCATTTTGGGTACCTTGTCTCACTAAAGACAAGAAGCTATTGGAGGGAGTGAAGAGAAAGATTACTAAACTGATCCCAAGACTAAAAAATCTATCTTATAGGGAAAGCTGTAGGCAATTAAAAGTGTATGATCCTGAGATAAGACGTAATAGAGGGGATCTACTCTTACTATATAAAATACTTCAGTATGAGCAACTAATGCAAGTAAGTGGGATTAGATGTGCAACAAAACCAAATACACTTAGATGCAATACACGACAACTATATGTTCAAAGGGCTACAAGTAATAAAAGGAAATACTTCTATTCCATCAGAGCCACTAAACTATGGAATAAACTGCCACAATCTGTAGTGAGCTCTGGTAGCTTTGAACAATTCAAGAATTCATTAGATAAATATATTACAGGTACCTAAATATATTCCCACTAGGTGTGGGAGGTAGACTCAATGGGTCTTTGACCTTCTTCTGCCTTGAAAAAACATGAAAACTGTGTAAAGTCATGTAACCCTTTGGTCAGCACAAGGTCTAGTATCACCCCTCCTCGCATTGGTTCCCGTACAAGTTATTGGAGGAAGCAGAGTTGCTGTGGTCACCCTGGAAAAGTGGTTGGGGCATTATGTATACAGGAGTGATTTATAGGCCTCCAGTGCAGGGGGAAGAAGTAGATAGGGGGCCAATGCAAGCAGAACAATGGATGGCCCAAAAGGGTGAATTGTTGCTAATGGGGGACTTCAGTCTCCCTGATGTGGACTGGAGGATCCCAGTAGCAACAACAACCAGGAACAGGGAAATACTGGACTCCTTGCAAGGAGCATTCCTCCAACAACTTGTACTGGAACCAATGTGAAGAGGGGGTGATACTGGACCTTGTGCTGACCAATGGGGACAGTATCACTGATGTCACAGTAGGGGACAATCTAGGGTCCAGCAACCATCACAAGGTGTAATTCAAAATAAGAACTGGGACAGACAGCAGTCACACAAGGACATGGGTCATGGACTTCAGACACGCAGACTTTAATAAAATGAGGAAAATCCTCAAGGATGCCCTGGCAGGTATTGAGAAACTCAGAGGAGTTGAGGAGCAGTGGGTTTCAATCAGAGGAGGAATTGAAAGAGCTACAGAACAATGCATAAGACAGGTCAGCAAAGGCAAAAAATGAAAGAGGCCACTTTGGTTCTCCAGAGAGGTAACAAGAGCAGTGAGGGGGAAAAATGGCCTTAAGGAGGTACAAAAGTACACAGAAGGAAGAGGATAGAACAACGTATAAGGAGATACAGAGGATGATGGGGCACATAGTTAAGAAGGTGAATGCAGATACGGAGGAGCGGATAGCCAAGTTGGTAAAGAAGGGATAAAACTTTCTTCAGATACATCAGTAAGAAGAGAAGTCCAAATCAAGGATAGTGAGACTGGTAGGGAAGGGGAAGGAGGGTTCCAGTACAGGGGGATCACCAGAAGGCAGACTTACAGAACACTTGCTTCTGTTCAGTTTTCTCAGAAGTGAGGGATGGTAAGGGTGTTACATAAAAAGGGCATAAAGGGTAGGGAGGTGTACATTAGCCCATTCACAGAAGAAAGGATCCATAAACAAATATTCAGCTTAAGGGAAGACAAGGCAATGTGTCCAGATGCAGTACACTCGTGTTATGGGAGCTAAGGGAGGTGCTGGCTGCACCACTGGTATCACTGGTCAGCCTGTTGTTGGACACCAAGGAGGTTCTGGGGACTGGAAGAGGGTGGACGTGGTACCTCTCCACAAGAGTGGTAGTAGGGAAGAGGTAGGTAATTAATGGTCGGTCAGCCTGACCTCAGTGGCAGGAAAGGTAATGGAGACACTCCACTGGTGAACACCTTAAAGCCAGCTGTCTCCAGGACCACAGGCTACATGGATTCACAGAGGGGAGGTTCTGCCAGATGAATGTAATCAAGTTTTCTGACTGGGTGATGAGGGTGGTGGACCAGAGATAGGTGGTGGACGTGGCCTATCTGGACTTCAACAAGGCTTACATCACAATCCCACACAGGAGGCTGGTGAACAAACTAAGCAGTATTGGAGTGGATCCTAAAATAGCAACATTGGTAGAAAGCTGGCTTAGCAGTAGAAGCCAGAGGATTTTAGTAAATGGGGTTCAGTCAGGGGAGGGCAGGGTGACAAGTGGGTGCCACAGGGGTCGGTATTGGTACCAGTTCTCTTTAATATCTACATTGGTGATCTTGCAGATGGATTGGAAGGGAAGGTGTGCCTCTTTGCAGATGATACAAAAATCTACAATAGGGTAGACACACTGGTGGAGGGGTGGAAACAATGAAGGAAGACCTAGGGAAGTTAGAGGAGTGGTCAGAAACTTGGCAGTAATTTAATGTGAAGAAGTGTAGAATCATGCATGTAGGACATAGTAACCCACGGACCAAGTATGAGCTGGGGGGGGGTCACTGTAACAAGCCAGGAGAGGGACCTGGTTATTATCATATTGGATTACCTAAAGGTGACGAAACAATGTGATAAGGCAGTAGGAAAGGCAAATTGTATGATGGGCTGTATAGGGAGAGGTATAACCAGTAGGTGAAGGGAGGTGATAATGCTGCTATATAAATCACTGGTGAGACCCCATCTTGGATATGGTGTGCAGTTCTGGAGGCTTCATCTCCATAACGATATACACAGGATAGAGAGGATACAAAGGAGGGTGACCAAAATGGTGCAGGGCCTGCATCAGAAGCCCTATGAAGAGAGGCTAAGAGATTTAGATCTGTACTCCCTGGAGATCAGGAGAGAGAAGGGAGACATGATCAAGACATTTAAATACCAAAAGGAAATAAACAAGGTGCAGGAAGGGAGCATCATTCAAAGAAAAAGATGTTCAATGACTAGAGGGCACAATGTGAAGTTGCAGGGGGGTAGGATCAGAGGGAACAGGAGAAAGTACTTCTTCACAGAAAGGGTAGTAAACCCCTGGAACAGCCTCACAGCAGAAGTGGGGGGGGCTAACACAGTTACTGGATTTAAGAAAGCATGGGATAGGCACATGGGTATCACCAAACTTGGTAGGGAAGGAAACCTGGAGCCCGAACAGGGTCTGGAGACTGCACAGGTGGGGGTAAGGGGGCAGGAGGGTAGGAGCTGATGACCATGTAGGGTCTGTGATTTTATATTAGGCAGGGAAAAATGGGCAGACTGTATGGGCCAGGTGGTCCTTTTCTGCTGTCAACCTCCATGTTTCTATGTTTCTATTTACAATACATAGATGAAAGCATTGGAGTACAGGGGTGGGTGGGCGGGCCAGAGCACACATGCTAATGGGACCATAATGGGCATGCAAATGACCCATGGCACTTTGTATGCCAAATGGGTTCATTAGCATGTTAGAGCTGAATGCGGCCCACGGGAGCCCTGGCGCGACCCTGTTCGGGATGTGCTGTCTCAAGTGGGCTCCTGTGGACCATCTTCAGTCTGGAGCTGTATGAGTGCAGCACATAGTCACTATATACTGTACCAACACAGCCTCATATTCAGATAGTTAGCACACTCTGGTTGGAGTTTGCTAATTTTCTAAATATTGTTCTCAAGCTGGCCATGTGCTAAGTGCAGCACACTACTCCTGTCAGAGCAGCACACATGACCAGCTCTGAATATGATTGCCAATACCTCATAAAATTTAAAGGTTGTTAGTATAACATTTCTTTCCAATTCTTCTTTTAGTACAGTAAATGGACATTTACTTGAAAACAGGATATTTGTTCTATTGGACATTATTTTTTCATTTTCATTTAATTTCATTTATTTAGGGTTATAACCACTGAGCATAGCTCATTTACAAGGGTGACCCATAGGAAGCATATAAGAAACATACTTGGTGCAATAAGCATTCATAAATAATTACAAAACTATAAAAATACTCAATTCAGCTAGACAGTTATGTAAAAACCAGAAGTGCATTACAACAACCACCTCCCTGTGCTGGGAAACTGAGTTCAAAAATCAGTGTTTCAGAACTGTACCTGACAGAGGTTTCAAGTCCAGTTCTGAAATTTAACTGAGAGTTTATTCCACAAGATGGGCATATACTGACTAAAAAAGTACAAAGACCCTTTGTGATTTTGTTCTTGGAGCCACTTTTTCTCAGAGACTTGAATTCCTCAAAGAGGAACTGATTCTCCTAGGAGAGAGTCTGTTTCTCAGGTATTCTGGCGCTTTGCCCAAGACATTCTGGTATGCTAAGAAGTTATGTAACTTCATTCTATTAGGCAAGGAAATCCACCCAAGCCTGTGATAAAGGTCACAATGGTTGGTGTTCCTAGGCTACTTAAGAATCAGTCTTGCAAAGTGGTTGTACAAGACCTCAAGTTTTTGTAGCCTATCATTACTTGTGACATAATCATACAAACCATCCGCACAGTTAAACAATGGAAAGACCTGCACCTGGACTATTTTTGCAACTGTTTCAGAGTCCAGATCAACCTCTTGCCCACCTGCACAGTCAATTTATCCGCATGTTTACTTTCTGACCCTGTCGAATCTAGCCAGAATCCCAAGTATTTGTAAGCATATACACATTTCAGTGGCATCCCGTTTACATCTCTTACCAATACCTTTGTACAATCTTTGAGTTTAGAGACTGAACCAAAAAGTATCAGCTTGGTCTTGGAAGAGTTCAGTTTTAACTTAGTGTTTAAAAAAGGCCTGTAACCCACTCAAACTTCCGTGCAGCTTATCTTGAACCTCCAAAATTGAAGGACTTGATGTACAGACTACTGTGTCACCTGCGTATTAATGGTATAGTATACTTGCAGTCATGTATTGTGACATCATAATCATTTCCATAGCAGCAGACAGGGGTGCCAGAAGCAAAATGAAAAGCACACAGGGTGGTGGCGAGGGTGCCGCCCCATACCACTGAACTGGTAAACAAATGAAAAAAAAAAGCAGGGACGTACACAGTCAGAGCTGGTAAAGGATGTACGCATGTTGAGATGCTAGGTTTTATTTTTACTGGCAGCAAAGCATCTGTATGACGAACTACGATAACTTCCCATTAGTTCACGTGTTTGACTTCTGTTTCTTTAGATCCCCCAAGGAAGTAGAAGACAATTTGATTACATATTCGGGAGTCAGCCTGTCACAGAGACGCTTTGCTGACAGTGAAAATAAAATATTTTGTTTGCTAAAACAGCCTCTGGGCAAGTGTAATCCCCTTCCCCGTTCCGACTGCATGAGCAGCACTCCTTTGTGTTTTTTGAAATGTCAGAAGCCTCTGTTACTCATCCACTGCTTCTGGCATTGCAGTGGTAGAGTATGATGTCAAATAGAATAGATGATCAGGAGTGGCAGGTGACTCTGAAGGGGCAAATATCCCATCACCATGCAAATGTCTTGTTATAGCGATAAATAAGGGGACTAGAAATACAGAAAACCTACAAAACAGAAGTTGTCAATATCTAAATGTCATATTTTCCCTGAGGTGTCAAAGTTATTTAATGTGTATAATTTAAAGTTTTAGCATTCCTCTCAAGAGGGTGAGAGCCAAAGCTACAGGTTTCTTAAGTCATGTCTGACTCTGAAGCTACATGCAATTGGCTCTTCGCCGGCTCCATGCTTTACAGCAGGAATTGCTAGCCTCTGAATGGGGGAGGAATGGTCCCCATAAACAGGACATTTGATGTAACAGCCAGTACAGTTGGTAGTGGGTGGCTACAGAAATAATGTTAATGCAGGAAATGGAATTACTAAAAAGATTGTCAAAGTATAGTAAAAGTTTAGTTAAAAAAACAAAATTAGCTATGTCAAATGTGGAGTAGAAGTCTAAATATTAGGTTTGTGCAAGATTCTGTGGATAGAATGTTTCTATAAACATGAACTGTAATGTTTTAAAATAATTCTATAAAATAGAATAAATTAAATGAATAAAAAAACATTTACTGTAAGTAATTTCTTTTAAAACGTATACAGAGAACATTATGGATGGACTGGAAAACTGTTTTAGTTTCTAGTCTCACAGTTTCTGTATGAAATGGCTTTGGCTCCCTCTAGTGGCATCCAACTCCTAAAAAACATCCAAGACAAACTGAGAAACACTTTTGTGACAAGCGACACATTCCCTTATTAACATAAGCTGACATTTTGATTGGCAGAGGTGGGAGTAGATATGCTCTTTTAAAAGATGAGTTATATAATACATAACCATACACAATTTGCATTAATATCAGCTTTATAGGAAATGTTATTGCCTAAATTGTTAGAATGCCTTTTTTACAGTACATCCTTCATCACCAATTTTTTTTATATTGGCCTTATTAAATCTCCAGATTATTATTTTTATCATTCCTTATTAGCCACAGTTCTATTTTAACTATCAACTACTAAAATAAAACATAATTAAATATTTATTCAAAGGAGAACTGCACTGAACCAGGAAGTCTTTTTTAATGTACACGTTGTTTGTTTTTTGTTTTTGTTTTTATATACTGGCTCTAGTTCTGTCATTGTTCCATTTTTACTGGCCTTTATGTAAATTCACTAGGCATTTCTAATTTACCCACACTAATGCTGAGTGCCATTGTAGAACTGTATGATGTAGTTTATATCCTTTGTGAAGTTCTTGCATACAGCAGTTGTGGGACTGGGCGTGATACATGCCAGGGTACTAAAAGAACTCAGATGCTAGCTGCCCCACTGACAGCCTTGTTCAATTGCTCACTGGAAACAGGCATGGTTCTGCAAGACTGGAGAAGGGCTGACATGGTCCTTCTATTTACGAGTGGGAGGAGGGAGTAGGCTAGTAACTATAGGCCAGTAAGTCTTACTTCACTGGTTGGGAAAGTAATAGAAATCTACTGAAAACAAGCATTTGCTAATGCCAAATTTTTGCATGCTGGTATTAGCATTGGAAATGCAGGAGTTAGAGAGATGCAGAATAGGAATGGCAGTGAAGTATTGAACCCCACCTCCACCCTGCAGAGACGGACAGGCATTGGGGTATGCGTTTGGGTCATCACCCATAATGTTCATGCCATTTCATTTCACCCTATCCTGCAGACACCGACATGTGTTGAGGTGCGCCTTGGGGTGTTCGGCTGTACAGTGACCCCATTCCATAAGGACATACGCTGAAATGGATGCAGTATAGAAGAACGGGGTGAACTGTGGGGCTGAAGAGTTCAAGGCACACCACGATGCCTGTCACTGGCTGCAGGGTAGTAGGGTGGGGGTGGAATGGCATGAGCATTACAGTTGGCAATCCAAAGGCACACCCCTGATGCCTATCAGTCTGTACAGGGTGGGACATTATGGTTAGACACCCTAACGCCCCGGGCATTTGTTGGTTTTTACACTACACATTTTCAACATGGCCTTTTTATGACCTCCACCTCATGAAAGCATTTGGGACCTCTTCTCATGAACAGTGGCACTGTGATTTTGTTAATATGTCCTGAACCTTTGAGTTCCCACAGTGACCGTGCCATTCTGCACCAGATGTACGAAAACACAGATCGGGCAGGATGTGAAGAATGACAGCTGTACCATTCACAGGGAGCTGTGAAGAGTTGGCAATGTTGAAAATCTGTAGTGAAAATATTAAAAAAAATACTTGAACTTCTGAGCTTATGTGGAAACTGCACAATGCATGTACGTAACACAGTCATTTAGTGTAATTTTTTCATCAAATTTTCAACATAGGCATTTTGTGACCTCTGCTCATGAACAGTGTCGCTATGATTTTCCTAATCTGTCCCAAACATTGATTTCCCACAGCTACCATGCTATTCTGCACCAGATGTGTAAATGCATATTTTGGGCAGGATAAGAAAAATGACAGCAGTACTGCTCATAAGGAGGTGTGAAAAATGGCAATGTTGAAAATCTGGAGTGAAAATATTACAAATGCGCATAATTACAAGAGTGCGTGGAAACTGCGCAATGTACACTCGTAACACAGTCATTTCATGGACTTTTGTCACTAAATTTTCAACATAGGCATTTTAGCACCTCTACTCATGAACAGTGTCACTGTGATTTGTTTTTAATCTGTCCATCCCGAACATTGACTTCCCACAGCGACCATGCTATTCTGCACTGGAAGCGCGAAAACACATTTTCACCAGGATGTGAAAAATGCCAGCTGTACTGTTCATAAGGAGGTGTGGAAAAATGCCAATGTTTAAAATCTGGAGTGAAAATATTACAAATTCACGAAGTTATGAGCATGTGTGAAAACTGTGCAACGCCTGCTCATAACACAGTCATTTTATGGACTTTCATCACCAAATTTTCAACATAGGCATTTTAGGACCTCTGCTCATGAATGGTGTCACTATGATTTTCTTAATGTGTCCCAAACAGTGATCTCCCACAGCGACTGCACTATTCTGCGCCGGTAGTGTGAAACCACATTTCGGTCAGGATGTGAAAAATGACAGCTGTACTGTTCATAAGGAGGCATGGAAAAATGTCAATGTTGAAAATCTGGAGTGAAAATATTACAGATTCGCGAAGTTATGAGAGTGCGTGGAAACTGCACAACGCACGCTCATAAAACAGTCATTTTTTTGGATGTTCTTCACCAAATTTGCAACATAGGCTTTTTGAGAGCCCACCTCATGAACACTGGCACTGTTGTTTTGTTAATCAGTCCCGGAAGGTGATTCCACACAGTGACTGTGAAATCACCTTTCGGGACCAAATAACACCATGACAGTGCCTGAATTTATGAAGAGGGGTCTCAATAACCCTGTGTTGAAAATTTGGTGCATAAATTCCCCAAAATGCCTGACATATGCACCAAAGTTGAAAAAACCCTATTTTTGCAATTATACAACTTACCGGCATTTCTTCAGTCCACGAACGGCTTTGAAGAGTGCAGACGTGTTCCCAGCCCACCGAAGATCATTGAGTCAGGGTCTGGAGGTAAGTATGGGGTGAGGGTGTGTGTGGGAAGGTTGGTGCATAGTGGGTGGGTGCGAGTTGGGGGGAGGGTACGGCGACCAGTGTGAAACCATTTCCTTTGTTTCAGGGAGATAAAAAAAAGAGAAAGACGTCAGGGGAAGGTTTTTTTTTCCAGGCTTGTTTCCAGCACACTGGGGTGGGCTCCCAGTGTGCCACCTGCCTTTTTCAGGGTGGGAGTACTGAAGCTGATGGGGACTGGGCCCCCCATCAGCAAAGAACGACTATTTGGGGGGCCATGATGCCGAGGGGGATTGGGCACCCATCGGCACACAACAAATTGGGGAGGGGGTTACATCATGCCTATGCGGAGTGGGCTCCCCTGTCAGCAAATTAACTGGGTCAGGGGCTACTGATAGGGGGATTGGCCACCCCCAATTGGCTTTCTTGGGGCTGAGAGGTGGCAGCAATCTGCCGCCATGTTTACTCAATTGTTAGACTTGGGAAGGTACTGCCCTGCAATGACGGGTCACTCCCTCATTGCAGTGGAATAGCTGACATTGCAATGATGAGGCAGCCCCTCATTGCAGTGGTGAAAACGTTTCTACTTGGTGGCAGTTTTGGAGACCAGTGTCATTGGCACACTTTGCCTCCATTGGTCCACCAGTGCCAAGCCCCAAATGCAGTGCCTCCGTTGGCTGCCACAGTGCCGCACCTCCACATCCCGCTTCTCTCCTAAGCTGCCGCATAATGTTTCTTGTGCATGCGTGGCAGCAAACATAAAAAGATTAATAGAGTATCTTGAATCCATTGGGGGGGGCTGAGGTCATGCCAAATCAATCTGATAGACTTCTTCGACTGGGTGACTAGGGAAATTGAAGAGGGAAGGGAGGTGAACATGGCCTTTAGCAAGGTCTTTAACACTGTGCCACACAGAGGCTAATAAGGAAGCTGACCAGCTTAGGAGTGGGATCCAAGGTGTTGAATTGGGTCAGAAACTAGTCAACGGATAGGACAGTGGGTGGTGGTTAATGGCACCTGCTTTAAGGATGAGAGAATTGACCGGTGGGGTACCACAGGGCTCAGTACTGGGGTCAGTCCACTTAAATGTCTTCATAGGGAACATTGCAGAAGAACTGGAAGAGAAGAAGGTACAGTATGCCTTTTTGTGGATGACACCAAAATCTGCTATAGAGTAGACACTAAGGAGGGGGTGGAGAAAATCTGCAGGGATCTTCGAAAACTCGAGGAGTGGTCAAAAACACGGCAGTTGAGGTTAAATGCCAAAAAGTACAAAATCATGCATCTGGGACATAAGAACCCTGAAACTAAGTATAGGATGGGAGGGAATGTACAGACAGTCAATAGACAGGAAAGGGACTTTGGGGTTATCATATCTGAGGATCTCAAGGTAGTAGCACAGTGTGACAAGGTGGTGGGTAAGGCTAGTGGAATACTGGCATGCACAGGGAGGATTATCTCCAGCAGGAGAAAGGAGGTGGTGTTGCCACTGTATTGCTCACTTGAGAAACCCCACCTGTAGTACTGTGTCCAGTTTTGTAGCCCACTCCCCAGAAAGGAGATAGACAGGGTGGAGGCAGTCCAGAGGTGGGCATCTTAAATGGTGCAGGGTTTGCATGAGAAGCCCTTCAAGAAGACACTGAGGGATACCAAAATGTACACTCTAGAAGAGAGGAGAGAGAGAGGTGACATGATAGAGATTCAAATACCTCATTGGGGTGAACAAGGTGATGTTGGGGAGTCTCTTTCAAATGACAATGAGAACCAGATCCAGGGGACATGTGATGAAGCTGGAGGTGGGGAGTTCAAGAGGGATGTGAGGAAATATTTCTTCACTGAAAGAGTGGTAGACACCTGTAACAGACTGCCAGTGGAAGTGGTGGAGGTGAAAACAGTGGGGACTTCAAGTATGCATGGGATAGTCATGGGGTATATTGGAAAACAGGCAGGGTCACTGGAGTCCAGTTAGGGTCTGCAGAGACAGATTAGGTAGAGAATATCTAGGCAGACTAGATGGGCCAAGCGGTCCTTTTCTGCCAAAAAATTCAAAGTTTCTGTGTTATCTCACTCTGTGAAAGGTGGGAAGGAGCTGTGATGCCTGCAAATAGAGAAAAGCTTGCCTGAGCATACACTAATCCAGGACTGTGTGACTCACTAGAATTCTTCATACCACTTGCTGCAGCAATTCTATGAGCAGAAATGTGTGGTTCATGAGTTTTTACTCCACAATAATATAAGTGGCGTAGACACTGGAGGACAAACACTTCATCCAAAGGTGACACTGGCCTACTGAGTCACAATGAGACATCTTACTCTCTTCCTCCTCGCCATTGTGGCAGTGATGTTCGTCCACTCCCAGTACAGCATACAGTCCCTTGCAGAGCTCAGCTCAGATGTTGGAATTCAGGTCCTTAACCAGGTAACAAAGTCAAAGCCCCAGGAGGATGTTGTGCTGTCTCCCTATGGGATTTCTGCAGTGCTGGGAATGCTACAGCTGGGTGCAGATGGCCAAACAAAAAAGCAGCTAACAACAATGAGATAGAACATTAATGCAAGAACTTCAAAAGTGCTGAAGAAGCTACAGAAGGCCTTACTCTCTAAGAAGAACAAAGATATAATAGCCATTGCTAATGCAGTGTTTGCACAGTCTGGTTTTAAAATGGAAAAATCTTTTGTTGACTGAAAAAAAGACATGTTTCAGTGTGACGTTAAGCACTTAGACTTCAGTGACACAACAGAAGCAGCAGCAGCAGCAGTCAACCAATGGGTTCAAAATGAAACCGGGGTATAAACTGTCCGGATTTATTTTGGGTGATCCGAAAAGAACACATAGGTTGGTATTATACGACAGGTTACAATGTGTTAGTCTTACAGAAAGATGATCTCTTCATATAGTTCATTTCATGATAAAATGTACAAAGCAACTCATTCCTGATTATATTTCTGGCTATTTCAAGGTCAGACCTGTTAAACCTGGTCTTCGGACTGCATCAGGTCTGGAGTATAAATTTCTGAACTTAGAAACAGTGCTAGGTTGGAAACACTTATTGTGTAGTGGTCCTGGAGCTTGGAACCTGCTACTATAAACCCTTAGGGGTGAGAAAATCTGTGCTACTGCAATAAAAAATTGGACTTTCAATCAAGCACGAGTAAGAACTGCCATAGAATTCAGAAAATATGTTGATTGATTGATTGTGTAATGGTTGTTTAACATAAGTATGTTTTGTATTGTAAGCTTGTATTGTTTATTAATTTTTGTTTTGTGTTTGTGATTATTGTATGTAACTGATTGCTGTTTTGCACAAGGACCTCACTGGAAATAAGCTAGTCTCAGTTGAGTAATCCTATTCAGTCTCTGAATAAAAAGTTAAAATGAAAATGAATGAAATTAAAACATCATGGTTTCATACAGTAAGTGGCCAGCTAGCAAGACTAGAGATGCAGCGAATTTAAAATCTGCAGGAGAAGTGAACGCAAAGTGGCCACTTTGCAGTAGTGTAACGCTACCCGAAGTGACCATTGAGGAGAGCTCACTTTACCTTGTGATTATGACTTGACTTCACATTGTTATTCCGCCCTAACGTGAAGTAAGGCGGAATGACAACAATAGGCACTTTAGGCAGCCCCCCACACATATCACATGGCTTACAGTACTCTAAGTCACATGCTTCAGCCAAGCAGGAAGGAAGTGAGTCATACCAGCAGATACTTTCACTTTCTCCTTTGCAGAGATAGAAGGAGGAAGGATAGTGTAGGAGAGGAGTGTTTATTTGCTGCTTAACTTGCTGTCTTAAACTTCATAAAAACCAACAGCTTTTTTAAAAGCTAATTCTTTAGTTTTTGTTGTACTGTTTTGTGAGTTCTTTTTTTGTGACTGATTTATTTGTTTTATAAGTTTTGTTTTGTGTAAGTGTGTGTGTCTGTGTGTGACTGTGTGTGTGTGCGTGTGTGAGACTGTCTGTGACTGTGTGTGAAGTCGGTCATCGTAGTTGCGTGACGCGTCGAAGTGGAGAGGGAAGGAAAGTTATGGACCAGGGACAGTCTGTGGCCCATGTTGGCCAGAGCAGACTGCGGACACATGGGGGTCAGCGTAGGTGGGTGTCGTGGACCGCTCGCGAATATTTGGTCCTGCCCTCCCTCAAGAAGCAGCAACACCACCAATGCCACCGCCACATCCAGCAAGTCTGCCGCTGCCACCACCATCACCACCACCATCTGTACTAGCTGCAGGAGCTCCAGCAGCAGCACCACCTCCCACCCCACAGCAGCAGGTGGAGCCTTCCCAGGTGTGTGACAGTGCTGCCGGCAATACATCTGCCCCGTTGTGCCTTGTCCCTCCCGCAGCTGGATAGTCTGGCAGTTTTTCAACTGTATCGGGGGGGGACAGGAGCATTCTGGTGTGCCTGCTTTGTGGTGTGCAGGTGCGCCGTGGCCCCCGGGGGACACATCTGGGGACTGGAGACCAGAGGACACAGGTGCTTAACCACCACAAGGTGGAGTGGCAGGCTGCCACAGAACGGGCCAGGCCTCCACCTGCTGGCCCTTCTGTGGCAGTGGCAGCGGGTGCTGCTGCTGTGTGTCACCAGAGCAGAAGGAGGACCACAGCAGCAGCTGCTGCTCAACCACTACCCCCACCACTGCCACCAGCACCACCCTCACCACCACCACCACTACCTGCCTTACCTCCCGCAGCAGTGGACCCCCCCACGATGCCTGCAATGCAGTCAGAAATAGCACTGTTGTGGGTTGTGATGGAGGAAAGCAATCAGAGGATAAGTGCTGTCCTGCAGCAGATGGAGCGGATTGAGCAAGAGCAGCTGCAAATAGTGTCAATGCTTCACCTGCTGCTGGAACATCATGAGATCGAGCATTAGGTTTTGTTTTCTGCACACCTCCCCCCCCCCACTGCTGTACTGTTTTTGTGTTTTTGTTTGTTTAATACCAGACAGAGGGAAGGCCACAGTATTACTTTAAAGGGAAGCAGTCAGCAACAGGAGCGCCTGCATCCTGCCCCCTGCAAGACTTGCCCTCTGGTTAAGCCTTTTAAGTATGTTGCGGCATTTTTCTCATGCCGCAACATACTTTATTATACTAAAGAAACGTCAACGACCCGGAAGTATGGCAGATGCCATGGGGGCTCCATGATGTGTAAAGGTACAATGGTGATGCACCATGCGCTTCAATACAAAAGTATTTGAAGCACGTGGTGCATCTCTGCCGAACCATTCCTTTACACATAATGAGGCCCCCATAGCATCCACCATCCTTCTGGGTCGCTGACCTTTCTTTATTAAAATAAAGTATGTTGCAGTATGAGAAAAACACTGCAACATATTTAAAAGGCTTAACCTGAGGGTAAGCCTTGCACTGGGCAAGATGCAGGAGCTCCTGTTGCTGATTGGTTCCCTTTAAATATATACATGCACATACAGTCATACATGCTCCTTATATGGGTGCCTTACCTCCAGGGTAATCTTTCTTGCTCCACATGTCCTTAACATTTCATAGGCGGTTGCTGGCAAAACGCCTGAATTTCAGTAAAACCAGGCCCAGAGGACTTCCTGCCTGAAGAGCCAAGTCCGCCACCACAATCAGCAATGTTATAATGTGATGCCAGGGAGAGCACGGGGGTGTGCTTTATTATAGTGAATGGCCAGCAGCTTTCTGAATGTTTCTTTATGTTATAATGGTCAGTTTGTGGTGAAACGTGGACACATTTCCACTAACAAGGCTCTTGAAACATGCCCACATTTCACCACAATGTTGCTGGGGGTGGGTGGGGCTTGGGTGGCTCTTCAGAACGGGAAGTCCTCCAGGACCCGGTTTACCAAAATTATGAACGTTTTTGCCAGAAACATATTGCACTATTTAAGGGCATGTGGAGCAACAAAGATTCCCCTGGAGGTTAAGCAGCAATATATTGGGTGCAATACCATCCATAACTATGTAACTTGGTGAATCACTTTAAAGCAGTAGTGCAACAATCTGTTGAAAATTTTGGCCTATACTTTTTTATGCTATTTTACATTGCCACTTTACTTACAATGTGACTTGTATGATGCTATTCTTTCCAGTATTTGAGTCTGCTTTAGTACTTTTTTTCATGTCTGAGATAATAAAAGGACCACTCCTTTTAATATGGTGCAGATCAGGTCTTCGTCAGTATTTTGTAGTGTTTTTCCTCCATCAGTTGTTATATATTACTTCTGTTGTCAAATTAACAATTATGCAGAAGGAAGAGTTTTATGCATCACAGAACAATAGTTATTCAAAAACAGCTGCAAATAGTGATAAGAACCTGGTCAGAACAATATTAAATGGCGTGCTCCTTTTTTATTTTCAGACATGAGAAAAAGTAGTAAAGCAGACACAAATTGTGAAAAGAAGGGTATCATACAAGTCATGAGGTAACTAGTGGCCGGCAACGGAGGCAATGTAAAATAGCATAAAAAAGTATAGGTCAAAATTGTCAGTACATTGTTGTAATGCTGCTTTAATTTATAATTTAAGTATGACATTATGTGCTCACAATCACAACACACAAAGTGCATCTGTCTTCCGTCCAGAAAATTGACAAGTACTAAGGAAGAGAAATGGGATCGTCACACCACATGCAAAGTCCCCCCAGAATTTATTGCGCAGTCATTCATGCACGCAGTGGTCACACAGAGTCCCCAGATTTGTTCTGCATGCCCAAAATGCATCTGCCTTGTGTCCAGAAAATTGACAAGTGGTAACAAAGTGAAATGGGATTGTTTCAGCACATACAAAGTCCCCCAGATTTAATGGCGCACTCAGTCATGCGTGCAGTGGTGGCACAGAGTCCCCAGATTTTTTCTGCATGCCCAAAATGCATCCACCTTGTGTCCGGAAAATTGACAAGTGGTAATGAAGCGAAATGGGATCATCACGCCACATGCAAAATCCCCCAGAATTTATTGCGCAGTCATTCATGCGCACAGTGCCCCAGAATAAAATGATGACCATGAGCGAACTGTTGCTGGTCCAATGTGTGCTGTGATTCGAGCAAATGCAGTGTGATCATCTCAACTGGATGGAAGGGTGCCCTTTGTCTGTACACTAATAGTAGCCTTGGTGAGTTGATCTATATATAGATAAATATTTGTGTATTTTGTAGGTGAGGGGGGTTGACATGGACATGTACTCATGGTATTGTTCTGTATCACAGGTCACAGATACTGTTGGTGTGCACATTCCAGTGCTCGATGAGAACTTTTTGCATAGAAATTTTTATTTATTTTTTATTTTTATTTTATTGAAATCTAGGATTACAAATACCTTTGAGCAGGAACTGCTCATTTACAAAGGTTCCACGTCGAAGAAATGAGGGGTATACATACAAAGGTCAACATAATAATACATCGTTACACAATAAAAAGAAGTAAGATACTGAGGCATAGGAAATTCCAGTAATTCAAAATGTGCCAAATGTTAGGTAGCATGACATACCAGCCAAGGGCAATCTTAGAAGTAAGCACTGCAGGTGAGAGGGAAGGAGGTATGCAGGCAGGAAGGCCATTGTCGGATATTTGCAATGAAATTTGAATATTTGAATATTTGAAATTTGCAATGGATAACTCTCAAGCACATGAAGGTAAGTATTTTTTTTTTTGGGGTGGGGGAAGCATATTTGCAGGTTTGTCTGTAATGGTTTCTTATTTTGTTACTTCTTCACAGATTTCATCTGCATCCTTCTGGAGTCCGGTTGTTAATGATGGTCATGGTCATCTAATGAAACGACTTCTGCATGTTGCATGTGCGCCCCAGCCGGGGGCTGATGTTGAAGAACTTGTTTGGATAAAGTCACTTTGTCAGAACAACAAAGCATCTGGAAGTTTCCTAAAAAAAGAAATGGATGACTTCTTACAACTTAATTGTTATGTGTCCCTCCCTGGTTCTCAAATCTCAATCTCTAAAGTCAAGTTACATTTCAAACCCACATCTTGTCAACTAACACAACCTGTGCAATATTTGCTGCAGTCTTTACAAAACAATGAAACGGATGAAATAAAATCTTCATACTTACCAGAATGGATTTCACATGGATATTACATCACTTCCTCTCTGTACGGTACAGCTACAGTACCATTCCCAACGAGTTTTAGCAATGAAGCCTTTTTTTGTTAATCTGTAAAAGAAACAAAAGAAGTGTACTGTATGTGTTTTACCATTGCAGCTCTGAAAAGCTACAGAAAGCAAAACATACAACTAAATGAAGTGGAGCAGCATAACGAACATGAGTACACATGCTCACTTTATGGTTCAAATATTAAGAAGCTTTGTATCTCTGGCTGATGCATGTGGTGGTCCGGACAGACTCATGGTGGCAGTGGTGGCAGTGGTTAACATCAGTCCTGGTGGTGGTGGTCCGGGGGGCAGACAGACTCATGGTGGCAGTGGCTAACATCAGTCCTGGTGGTGGTGGTCCGGGGGGCAGACAGACTCATGGTGGCAGTGGCTAACATCAGTCCTGGTGGTGGTGGTGGTGGTCCGTGGGGCAGACAGACTCATGGTGGCAGTGGTGGCAGTGGCGGCAGTGGCTAACATCAGTCCAGGTGGTGGTGGTCTGGGGGGCAGACAGATACATGGTGGCAGTGGCTAACATCAGTCCCGATGGTGGTGGTCAAGGGGGAAGTCAGACTCATGGTGGCAGTGGCTAACATCAGTCCCAGTGCTGGTGGTCTGAGGGGCAGACAGACTCATGGTGGCAGTGGCTAACATCAGTCCCGGTAGTGGTGGTGGTCTGGGGGGCAGACAGACTCATGGTGGCAGTGGTGGCAGTGGCTAACATCAGTTCCGGTGGTGGTGGTCTGGGGGGCAAACAGACTCATGGTGACAGTGGTGGCAGTGGCTAACATCAGTCCCGGTGGTGGTGGTCCAGGGGCAGACAGACTCCTGGTGGCAGTGGCTAACATCAGTCCTGGTGGTAGTGGTGGTGGTTCAGGGGGCAGACAGACTCATGGTGGCAGTGGCTAACATCAGTCCCGGTGGTGGTAGTCCGGGGGGGCACACCACCTTTTAAAAACTTCAGTTAAAACCTGCCAACATTAACCACATCATCATCCTCATAAAGCAAGCTGCCCTCACAGTCATCGATGTCTGAAGTCTGACCACTGGGAAATTCTTTCTCCATTGTGTCATCATCTACATCAGTGGTGGGCCGTTTCAGGCAGCCACTGCCAGTGCCACCAGGCTGTTCCATTTCCACATCAGCAAAACCACCATGACTAGGCCGGGGTATGAATACCAAGGTTGCAGTCTGTGCTAGTATGTGCCTCTCATTCATTTTAATGAATGTTAGCAAACTAACATTTTCAGGAGACAGGTTTGTCCGACGATCCCTGACTATTGCACCTGCTGAGCTGAATACCCTCTCAACACTTACACTGGAGGGTGGGCATGTGAGGTACTTCAGTGCCACTGCAGTCAGCTCTGGCCATTTACTGACCTTTCACTCCAGTACAAAAGAGGATCTTCACTTATTGTCAGATGCCTGTTTTCAGACAAATATGACTCAACCATTCTCTGTGCCGCACTAAGTCCAATTGTTGATGCATCATCCTGTTCTCCCGAATCATTTATTTCACAAATACCCACTTGGGACAAAGCCTCCCAAAGCAGGTTGACGCCAGCCACTTTGGATGACAGACCACTTGGAATTGCAGTCCCCTTCCCCTTGCAGGATATGGTTGACGGTCCTCCAGGTACACCTTCAGCTGGATTATGCTGCTGAGGTTTGCTGATCTTGGCACATGACTTCTGTGCCCCATGAACTAAGCGCACCAGTTGACCACTGATATTTTTTACCTGTTCAGGCCCTCCCTCCAGTGCTGATGAAATTCCACATTTGTATCGTGGGTCCAGCATTGCTGCTATGGCAAAGTTGTCACTACACTGAATGCTCACAACATGACGATTCTGGTTGAATACTGTTGGCATGTGTTGCAGCAACATACTGCTACCACCGTCTCCGGCAACATCAAGGCCATGCTGTACATTCACCAATGTCTGCCTCAGCACCTGCAGCAGTGGAATTGATTGGCTAATGGAGGCAGACTCGCCATTCACTGCCTGTGTGGCATGTTTAAAATTGTTATTACAGAGTCCATGAGGTGCCACTGTTCAGTCGTCATAGACATGGAGGCCCTGGAATTGTCACGGCTAGTGTGCATCACAAGATATTCTGAGATGGCTTTGTATTGTTCATACAACCTCTCTGCCATGTATAAAGTAGAGTTCCATCGGGTGACAACTTCCAGCTTCAAGCGGTGCTGAGGCAGGCTGTTTTGTATCTGCAACCGCTGCAGTTGGTCACGGGCCTTTCCAGATCTTGAAAAGTGAGAGCAGATACGTCGTGCAACGGTCAGCATTTCCTTTATATCAGGGTGCTGCAGAAACTCCTGAACCACAAGATTTAAACAGTGGGCTATGCATGGAACACGAAAATAAACACCATTTGTGATGCATTTCACCACATTTGACCCATTGTCACTTGCTATGAGCCCAGCTCTCAAGGACAGAGGGTTTAGCCATCTGTCAATTTCAGTCAATACCATGTCCAACATGTTCTCACCAGTGTATGAACAGGTCACACTGTGCATAGCAATCATTGCATGCTGGCGAATTCCTGCTACTGTGACAATCCACCTTACTGCACTGATTATTCACACTACCAACGTCACAAACAACCCCCGGCACCTGCGCCCAGTGTGCTGTTATACACAAATATGAACTCCCCACTGTTTTGCCACTTGTCCACATATCCATACTTAAATGGATGAATGGAGAGGAGGAATGTTGAAGGGCATGTCTTACTGAGTCGGACACAGTGTGGAACAACTCAGGGACAGCACAGGAAGAAAAGTATGTCCTGGATGGGACTTTTCATTTTGGACAGGCATGTGCAGCAAACCACCGGAACCCAGAATTCTCCACAAAGGAGCAGAGCAAAAGATCAATTGCCAGCATTTCCGCTACAGCAGCATTGAGTTCACATGACACTGTATGATTCGGGGGGGTACTTCAGCTTATGCTCAAAAACACTTTGTAATGTGGGCTGACTTAAACGTTTTACATGGGGTGTGATGATCACAAATGGTTGTGCTCTGTGATGAATGGCATTGGCAGGGTGTGGATTGTGGACATTTGATGAAGACGGTTGCACAGGTGATGATGACAAACCCAGAAATGCTGTTATTTTGCCAGATTTGCCAACCAGGGTTGATGTACCACTTGCACTAGACATACTGCATTCTCCACCACCACCACAAAAATTGCTACTCTCACCAGCACCGGACAACATTTCAAAGTCATTATGGTCCTCCACTTCATCATGCCTGTAGTAATCCTCTGCTCTTATTACCACACTACTGCACACGTTTAATTTCCTACTGGGCTTAACAGTCGTGGAAGGGGATAACATACTGGCTATGGTTGCCAGTGACACAGGTGAATGCCCCACTGTGGTATTAGCTACCAGCTTGTGCTGGGTCCACAGTGCCAAGTGCCTATTCTTAAGATGCATATGCTGTCCTCCTGTGCCCAGATGGCTCCCCATTTTACCTCAACTCACACGCACATGGCAAACCTGGCAGATTACAATTGAATCATCATTTGCATCTTGAACAAAAAAATCCCAAACAAGGGATTGTGATGCTCTGCTTTTAACATGTCCATGATGTGGCTTATTTAAGTCCATTATTTTAAGCACTGAAGTGGGGGGGGGGCACGTGATGTTTCGGGCACTGCACACCTGGACTGCAACTGACCACCATGACTACCTATCATATTGATTACTGGATCATCATTATCATCAACTAAAACCGGTAGATCACAAGTTTTTACAGGGGGGGATTCCTGCAAACAGACTCAGACACAACCACTTTTAATTAATTTTTCTCCGGTTCTGAACTGGGGTCAATTACATCATCATCATATTCATCAACATCACACACATCCACATCTTCTGCTTGGATGCTAGCATGTGGACTACATGTTGCAACAACAGCAACATCATCATCATCATCATCACATTCATCATCAGCATCTACACCACCATCACCTGATATTTTTTCACCACACTGTGAATCACTGCATGGAAAATGCGTGACGTTAAGTGCCACAGTGGACGGAATATCACATTGTATGCTATCGTTGACATGATCATCAGAATCCTCAGGTTCAGTTACTGGGATGTTACTGGGAAGTATGACATCATCTACGCTGCCACTCACTTGCATTGCTTCACACTCAATATTTTTGGATATGGTACACTGGTCGGAATTAGAACTTGACGCAACAATACTAATACTACCTCCACCACCACTAACACCAGTAACACTAACACCACCGGCTGGGAAAACATCATCTCCTCCAACTATGAGTGAAGCTACTGATTGGGCTGTAAAAAACATTGCAGGAGAAATACCTTTCCTCACATCAGCAATGCACTTCTGCATCTGCGTACTACTACCAAGCCCACAGACCATCTTACTGCCAAAAATTGCCAAGGCCAGAAACAGCTTTGCTTGCATGTCTCTTTGCAGGCATTTTGGGGGATCAACCATAAATATTATAACCAAATTCAGATTTTGATACGTTCACTCTCTGATTGGAGGGACACTGGATGTGAAGCCAAATAAACAACTGTGGCATCAGCAACAGATAAGAGACTACTCTGAGACTGTCACGGAATTAAAACAACTTCAGTAATTAGTGGTGCTGATGAGGTCACAAAAACAATCCAATCTGGTAAAAAATACCTTCTGAACGTGGGGGTGGGGGGAAGCACTGAATACAGACAGTGCTGATTTTTATGGCACTACAAGCAGCAAAACTAAGAACAGGTACCACGAATTCATTCACATATCTGGACGGCTGAATGCGGTATGGGCTGCACGCCCATTGGCTCATGCTCTGAACCAATGGGCGTGCATACTTCCCAGCTGTCAGTCTGCGGTCGGCGGGGTGGCAGGCGGGTGGGGTGCTGCTGCCCGCCGGCTGATGGGGAGTGGGGTGGTGGGGCTCAGTGAGCGGTGTGGTGGGGTCCACTAGATCACCAGGGATTTCATACTTGGTGGGGGTGAGGAATGCCTCCCACAATCAGGCTCCATTCAGTCCACTGGACCACCAGGGATATTGGGCTTTTGGAGAATCTGATGCCCGTGTCCGGGCTAATGGGAGTGGGTTGAGTTATGCCGCAGATCGGGCTACTCGGGAGGGGGGTTGAATGAAGGTCTGCCCGTGATCAGGCTACTCAGGGGGACACTGTTATGCCCTTGATCGGGCTACTTGTAGTCCACTGGACCACCAGGATATTGGACTTTGGGAGGGGAATCTGATGCCTGCGATCGGGCTACTTCGGGGGGTGGGGTGTTACACTTATGCTCGCGATCGGACTACTCGGGGGACAGTTATGCCCGCCGATCGGGCATGGGGGGGCACCAGCAGGTGTGGCAGGAACAAGTCGAGGGCCACCCACAGGGGGCAGCTGCTGTGTTGCGCCCTGCAATGTGGCAGCTCACCTGTGGGTGGCCCTCGACTTGTTCCTTTTTTTTTCGGCTCAGCTTTGTGCAGGCACAGGTAGGGGTTGCACCTGCATAACTCTGCACTGCCCAGGCTGAATATCGGGTTGTGCAGTTTATGCATGGTTCCTCCCCCTTCGATTGCGCATGCCTTCATTATCATTGCGCTGTTGCTCAGCCTGATTTCAGGGGCGCAACTGCCTCCTGCTGAATATCGCAGAATGGCGCATTTCGGACTTACGCAGGTGCAACCCTATTGCGCATGGCTCAACTCTTTTGAATATCTGGGCCTTAGTGTACAGTGCTGAACGAGGAATGAGCCGCAAATGCAAAAGTTCAGTACTATGCCACATTACGTATTGTAAATTTGTAATGTAAACAACCTGAACTGCTGCACCACATCCACACAACAAACAGCAAGAAAATTTCTACTATTACTGACAATATTACTGTGTGTACATTAACACAGTCAATTATGTAACAAAATTATAACCAAAAAACAAAGAAATCACTATTTCTCCAACTTAAATCTACCTATACCACAGATACGCCCCTCCCCCAAAGCACACTTTCACTGTCATTCACCACACTCAGTGTTGCAAATTAACATTCAAAATCCACACAAAAACGCTCGATGATATGAGCACAGGAGGGTTTCCTACAATCGATGAACTAAAGTTGGATCCCCAAAAAAAGCAAAAATGCTTTTCGAACAGCTTTTACAAGATTCCTATCACAGACAGCTATCAGAGCATGCTGTCTCCTACTCCTTCCTACTCACACTACCCCGAACTAAGGCTGTGCAGATCAATATAGAGCCAATGTCACCTGAAATCCCATGAATCACTGCAAAATTCACCTTTGGAGCTCAAAAACAAGGCAAAGTGAGGCGAAGTGCACTGCCTGCATTGCACTTCGCCTCAAAATTGGCAGAGTAGTGGCCTGTGGAGGAGGAGTAATGTGAAGTCATTGCTTCCAATGGACTTCCGGTTCCTCATTATAACGCAAAGTACTCTGCTTAGTGTTGCAGAGCACTTCTCGAATCCGCCTTTGCTCTGCGAATTGCTTTACGGAACGGATTGAGCCCACTTCGCCCACCACTAATCAAGACTCTATTGGAGATCTTGGAGCCATTTGAAGCTGTAAATAGGGAGGTAAGATTAGCTTAACCGTGTGGCCTTAGTATGATCCTGCCCCAGGTAATATTCGTACACACTTCCTATCTAACCCTTTTAAAAGCAATTGAATGTTTCTTAAGAATTTTAGAATATTCATTAAACAAATCAAAATTGGTCATATTACCAATAAGATATATTAGTTTCCCCAAAATATTTCATGCCAAAATGAAGATTGAAAATAAAATAAAATATCTAATTATACAACTAACAAAATGTGTACAAACAACTACCAATCTAAACTTCACCATGATAACAAACAAAGTAAACAGAAAGAAAAATTGTCAATCATTATCTCTTTCATTATGGGTTCTGGATTGACACATCCAACTGACTCCAACACTTCTGCATACAGTCTGTTCCAGGCATCTACCACCGTTTCATTGAAGAGGTATTTCCTCACATCTCTCTTAAACATCCCCCTTCCAGCTTCATCGCATGCCCCTAGTCCTGGTGCTCTTTCTCATTAGAAACAGACTTCTCTCCTACACCCTGTTCAGGAACGATTCTTCTCCTGCACCCTGTTCGCCCCTGTGAGGTACTTGTAGGTCTCAATCATGTCACCTCTCACTCTCCTCTCTTCCAGGGTGTTCACGTTGAGATCCCTCAGTTTCTCCTCATAGGTCTTCTTATGTAACTCTTGCACCATGTTAGGTGCCCTCCTTTAAACTGGCTCCACTCTGTCTATATCTATTCTAAGGTGCAAACTGCAAAATGGACACAGTACTCCAAGTGGGGTCTCACCAGCGATTGTCTCTGTGGCAACAGCACCTCCCTCTTCATGCTGGAGATACTCTTCCCTACACATCCCAGCATATTACTAGCCCAGCCCACTGCTTTGTCGCACTACCCTGTCACCTTGAGGTTATCAGATACGATAACCCCAAGGTCCCTTTCCTGTTTAGTGACTGTCTGTACCCCCCCCCCCCATGTTATATTCAGCTCCTGGGCTCCTGTGCTCCAGATGCATGGTTTGTACTTTTTGGCATTGAATCCCAACTGCCAAAGCTGGGGGAGTGTCCTAAAGGTGTTAAACCCTAAGGTTCTGTTTAATCATAAGAGATCCAATGAGACTGAAAATGTATAGTTATCTGTTTTAATATACTGTACTCTAAAAACATTCAGCAGTTGACCTCGTGCACCAAGGACTGACCTCCACCACACAAAATTTAGGGAACAATTGAAATCTATAAAATCTGATAAATTAGAATTTTAGACACACTAGGGATTCGCATTGACAGATATAATTGCACCAAGTAAATATAACAACCTTTAAGTAAGCTGAACCCCTAATTATTTCAGATTGGAGGTTGTGATTGATTTCAAGTAGTCAGTCACCTACTAATACAGCACTCAGGTGAGTGGATATGACATCATACAGGGACGAGGGAGGTCCTGCAGTAGGACGTGATTCACTAGCAGGCTTTAAATGCTCGGTTTGCCACAGTACTATCAGTTCTGCACCTGGCATGGTGGCAGTGGTGATCCTAGCACACACAGTGCAGTGCTAGAAACAGCATTATATGAATCTGCCTTATAGTAAGTAAAGTTGCTACACAAGTCTTCGATAATGAATTTTATGTGAATGAATATAAATAAGTAGGGTGTTAAATTTAACTATGTTTTGAATTTTTTTTGGAACAAAAATGTATGATCCATAGTCTTCTCATGTTCATGACCACTTTCCCTTGAAAAAGCTGATAGGAGATCAGCGAAAATGTTTGGGAAACTTACAAGTGGCCAGAGCAAATGAAAAAATATTGATGAACTTGAACTTTGAGAATTTGTGTTCGCCAGTCGACATTTTCATCCACTTTTCTGAGATTGAATCCCAGTTGCCATACTCATGACCACTCCTCGAGTTTCACAAGATTCTTGTACATTCTCTTCCCTCCTGAGTGTCCGCCCTGTTGCAGATTTTGGTACCATCTTCAAAAAGGCATATTTTCCCATCCAGTTCTTCTGCTACAGTATGCCACTTTTGAAGACATTGAAGGGGGCTGGTCCCAGTACTGAGTCCTATGGCACCTCCCTGGTCACTCTCTCATCATTATAGTGAATGCTGTTAACCAACACCCTCTGTCACATATCCATTAACCAGTTTTTAACCCAATTTACCGCTTTGGATCCCGTCTGTAGGTGCTTAGTTTCTTTATCAGCCTCATTTGTGACACAGTGTCAAAGGCCTTGCTAAAGTCCAGAAAAACCACATGCACTGCCCTCCATGGTCTATTTTCCTGGTCACCCAGTCAAAGACATCTAGCAGATTCATTTGGCATAATCTTGTCCCCCTCCACCCATGGATCCATGCTGCCTGTGGCTTTGCAGCCTATCAGATTTCAGATACTCTACTAGTCTCTCTTTAGCAATATTTCTCATAATTTTACCACCACTAAAGTAAGACTGACCTGCCTATAGTTGCTAGCCTCCTCCCTGCTGTCATTCTTATGTAAAGAGACCATGTCAGGTTTTCTCCAGTCCTCCGGAACCAGTTCTATTTCCAGTGACCTGTTGGATAATGCTGTTAGTGGAACAACTAGCACCTCCCTGATTTCTTTTAGTACCCTTGGTGCCATGTGATAACAGCGATTGCATAATAGTGATCTACAATTCAGCGAGTGCACATCACCAAAGTTAATAATGGCAATGCGCACTACACCAACTCCAAATACTGAAACCCTCAAAAACAGTCCCCATTGGGATGAAATATATTAATATTTTTATGCGTAGGGCTCTGCCCCCTGTACCCACTATTATTTTAATAATCAACTCCAGGGGGGCTGGCACTGGGGTAAAGGAGTAACTTCGGAGGAGCTAATTGTGGGGTGTCACATTAAGGATTCTGGGGAGTATACAATACACATTCAGGGGTTGGGGAATACAGCACCAGAAAAAATAAATAAGTCCCTATACCGGGAATTAAAATGGTATTCCCACTCACAAGTTATGAACCTGGATCCTCCCACACTAGTGGCAGGCACTCCTACCACTAGACCAAGTGGCCAACTGGGAACTGCCTTGCCAACCAAACCTCCATATACCTACATGCAATACAGTCTCCTTTTCCTGTTGATCTTTTGGAACCTTCAATGTCGCTCTCACCACACCTCACTGCAGTTTCATAGTCGCTGTTTTCTCAGGCGGTCAAATTGAGTTGCTCAATTTGAATCGCCCATATCTCAGGTTACCAGTACCTTTCGATGTATTTAATCTGGTCCCATAGCATTCTCTGCCTTCAGGGTTGCAGGTCACTTCAGGACTGTATCCTCTAAAAGAACTGACTTGTGCCCACCTCCCCTCCCTACCCATTCCTGTTCCTTCCTGGTGGTCCATCTCCACCCTCTACTGTAAAGACTGAGCAGAAGTACCTGTTCAGGATGGCACATTTTTCTTGGTCCTCTTCTGTGCAGTCTTCCCCTTCTGCTTGTCTAATCCTCACTATTCCTTTTTTGCCTTCCTCTTCTCACTTATGTATCTGAAGAAAGTCTTATCTTCTTTAGCGACCCCTTTGGCTATACTTTCCTCTGCCTGCATGTTTGCTCCTCTCACCACTTTTCCTACTTCCCTCTGTTTTACTTGGTATATCTCCTAGTCCTCATCCCTCTGTGTTTCTTTATACCTCCTGAATGCCATACTATTTTCTTCACCACCTTTGCACTTCCTTAGAGAACAATAATGATCTCTTTTTCAGCTTTTACTCACTTTTTTCATGCAGAGATTGGTTACTTTAACTATGCCCTTCCTTTTTTTACTTCACTGTGCCTCTACCCCTCCATGGCACTCCCCCCCCCCATTCAAGGCAGTTTCTGAGGCAATTTCCTATTTCTTTAAAATCCACTCTCCTAAAGTCCAGGACACGCATCCTTGTTTGGTTAGCCTTTGTTCTTGTCTTTATGTTACACCACACTATACAGTGATCACTAGTACCTAAAGGACTGCCCACTGTGATGTCTGCAATGCAGTCCCTGTTTTTAAACACAGCGTCCAGCACTGCCCTGTCCCTACTGGGTTCTTTGACTAGCTGCCTGAAAAAAGCCCCTAGAAGGGATTCAAGAAACTAGCAGCACCTCCCCCTTACTCAGCATTCTGATTAAGGCTTCCCTACCTGACTTATCCAACTTCTGTCCCTGTTCTTGAGGTCTGAATATTACCCTGGTATGAATAGCAACCCCTGAGCCTGTTTCCAGGGTGATCAACTGCATCTAGAGCCCCTCCTTTTCCTCTAGGTGCCCCCTGCACCTCCATGGCCTTGAATTCCTCCCTCACATGTAAAACAATTCCTCCTCCCCTCCTCCCTGCCCTGTCTCTCCTGAACAGAGTGTAGCTGGTATGGCTGGTATCACGTCAAAAGGGTGACTACAAATGAGCGACTTGCAAATGAGTGAGTCATATTCACCAAAATGGTTAACAGCTACCCTGCAAGGGTAGCGACCCTTCAGAAGGGTGACTGGTAGGCAGGAATAGCGAGGGGAAGGGGAGGGATAGGATATTGGGTTTCTGTGGGGCAGTGTCCCTGGTACTGCCGAGCTAGCCCGTGTGGTGTGGTGGTGAGGGTGGCTGGCTCTGGCACAGGAGGATCTGGGTTCAGGGACGGGATGGGGAGAAATATTTTGCTGCTGCCTGTGGCTCTTGTTTGTTTTTTTTCCTTTTTGGAAGTCTCACCTCCTCCCCGACATGCACCCTCCCTGGAGTTGATAATCCTTCAGTAGTGGAGTGTGGGAGGGCATGGGAGGCACAGCCCCCCCCGCATACATACTGATAATAACAGGCCAGATGCAGTGTTGCCATTTTATATATATCGCCGAATTGCTTCTCAGTGATATACGCTCACCATAATAGCGATCGCTCTTTTGCGTTTGCTATTATGACATGGAACTGTATGGCCATGTCCCAGTCATGATGCTCAGTGCACCATGACTCCGTTTTGGCCACTAAATCCAGTTTAGTCTCCTCCATGATGGCTTCCAGTTCTGGAATTTTGTTTCCAAGACTGCTTGCATTGGTGCACATGGATCTCCACAGCTTGGTTCCCTCCAGACTGCTGCCCTGCTTCCCCTCCCATCCTGCCAGTGTTTTCTCTGAAGCAACCCTGACTCTCCTCTTCCCTTTTAACCTTCCCCATTCCTTGTTCCTTTCAATCCTTCCACCTCATTGACCTGCTTTACATTCCCTTTTGTTCCATCCTGACCCCATATCTGCCTTTCGGCACCCCAGCCCTATGGGAGTTTTCTCTCCTTGGGCACTCCCTCCATGATGCTCTTTCATCTGGAAAGGCAGTTGTTGCTTAAATGCTCATCCAAGTAGCATTTAAACCTCCCACCAAGGACTGGAGTCCTCTTCCTGGAAGGATGCAGGCTGTCTCCTTTATAGAAGCCCATATTCTTCCAGATTGGTCCCCAATCCCCGATGTAGCAATGCCCTCCTCCATGTGCCATGCTTTTAACCAGTCATTAAATGCCTTTGTGCAGAGTACCCTTGCCTCCCCCGGCTGTACACAGGCAACACCTCCGAAAAATCCACTGTACATGCCACCTGCTTGAGGCCCTTCCCCAACTCCCTGAAGTTACCCTGCACTACTTCTACCTTATCCCTTGCCAGACCATTCATCCCCAGGTGGGCAATGATGTTTAGCGCCCTCCCTGCTGGCTTGGCGATCCTCTGGATATGCTCTCTATCTCTTCTAGCTGAAGTATCGCTCAGGCTTTTCACCTCCTTATCCTCCCACACCCACTCCCTAAACTGCCCCCTGACAATAGAGTCCCATGCCAGCAGCTGCTTCTTCTTAGGCTGGGGGACTCTTCCTCCTTCCGTGGTGTCTCCACTTCTAAGGACCTCCACCTCCTCCCTTCCCAGTGTGATGGGTGACTCTTCTCAGCTGCTCTGTCCCACCAGTGCAGCAAAATAATTCTGCAGTGATGTAGGTGGAGGAACATACAACCTTCCCACCAACTCCACCCTCCCAGAGCCCACCAAGGTCCATCTGCTCTGCCACTGCATATGCATCCTCTGAGGGAGTGGCAGCAGACTAGGTGGCCCCTGGGTTAGACAAAAGGTCCTCTGTTCCCTTACAGTTCAGCATGGAGTCCAGCACACTCTGCCCGCAACCTAGAGAGGCAATTACACATAGGGCAGCACCTCAGTCTCTGGAAGGTGTCCCAAAAGACTGCAGCCCTACTCCCATTGCACTGCACAACTCCTGTGATCTTTCTTTCCTTTGCTTAGTGTCTATTCAAACTTCTCTGTACCATTCTGCCTCCTACTCCTGTTGTACTGTACTCCTACCACTCCACTATACTTCCCTGAAACTAATTTGTTACCCTATTCTAGATAGGATGTCTCTTGTTTTCCCTTTTTTTAACCCTCCTGCCAGCCTTATCCTGGGTGTCTACTACTCCTTACCCACTTGTAGTATGGCTACAACCTGTGGCTACCTTCCCCCTAGCTGGGTGTTCCAGTAAACAGTACTGTGTTACCTCCTACCTTGGTATAGTGTACCTCCGCAGAATGTCCTGCAGACTGTGATCATCCTGCAGATGTTCTGCAGAGTCTCCAAGGCTAGATCCTCCACTACTGCACTGTTCCACTTGTGCACTGGGACAAGACTGCGCTGGTACATGTGGGGTGAATGAAAATATGTCCTCGTGTTAGTCCTTTCTGATTGGCTGGATCTGACTCAGTCCTGTCTCTACCTAGTACCAGCCACCCAAAATTGCTGGGTTTCCTTGCCTTGTTGAGGAAGAAGTAAAGTCAAGTTAGAGTAGTGAAACAGGTTCAAAATTCAAAATCCTCATTGTGATTTGGTCCCACCGACCCACAGATGTCACACTCCAGGACTGCTCAACTTTCCTTAGAGAAAGATATCACAATATATCTCCCTGCTAGCCCCTTCTGATCAGTCAGATCTGTTTTAGTCCAACCTCTGCCCTGCACCAGCCACCTAAATTGGCTGGGTTTCCTCTTCCTGTTGAGGAAAAAAACACAATCAGGTTAGAGTAGTGAAACAGGTTCAAAATTCAAAGTTCTCATTGTGGTTTGGCTCCCCACCCTCCAACCCACAGATGTGGTACAATGCACCAGAACTACTCTTCTGTCCCTGGAGAAAAATTTCACAATACAGTATATCCCCATGCTAGCCCCTTCTGATTGGCTGGATCTGTCTTAGTCCCCACCTCCACCCTGCACTGGCTACACAAAATTACTGGGTTTCCTCTTCCTATTGAGGAAAACCAAAGTCAAATTAGAGTAGTGAAACAGGCTCAAAATTCAAAATCCTCATTGTGGTTTGGTTCCCATTCACCCACAGATGTGGTGCCACACACCAGAACTGCTCTAGATAAATAGGTGCACAATTTTTTTTTTATTCTTTGGTAACCAGATAAGGCCCACTAGGCACAAGTACCTGTTTTCAGGGCTGACCTGGGAGATTTTGGGTGACTGAGTGACTTGCTCAGTCACCCAGTATGCAGGTGAAGGTTGTGAGCATCAAACCCAGGTCTGCTGGATGTACCAAGCTCATTCACAGCTCTAACCTCTAAGCTATACTGCCCATTAGTCTTCTTGATATGCTCTATAAGATCTTCCACTGGATGGTTCTTTGTCAGGAAAATTATGAATGACCAACCTCAGGCAGTAAGCCAGGCACAACACATGGGTGTACCCACCATCCCCAAAAGCCTTTACAATTTTGCAGCATTGTCCATCACAATTAGACCTGGCTCCAGACCATTCACTCACACCCAGACTAGGTTCATTTCTAGGGTCTTAAACAGTAGAAAGATATTGCCCAGGACTGTCTCCCACTCCTTGTGAGTCTATTCCCCTGTTCTCCTATCCAATATGTACTGTATCTGTCCAACTGAAGATGGGGGGGGCGGCTCAGAGGTAATTTAAGGAAGTATTTTTTCACAGAGAGGGTTGTGGATGCATGGAATGGCCTTCCGGAGGAGGTTGTGGAGTCAAAAACAGTGGTGGAATTCAAGCATGCATGGGACAGTCACAAGGCCATTCTAGGGGGGGGGTAGGAAGAAGTAGGCTGCTGGTTAACTAGGATCTGAAGCTTATCCAGTAGGTAGGGAAATGGGCAGACTGGGTGGGCCAAGCGGTCCTTATCTGCCATCAAATTGTATGTTTCTATGTAACTGCACTAGTGTTTCTGGCTCCACCATTTCCCTTGGCAATATGTTTCATAATGTGCCTGCCCTTGGTGTAACGCACCCTTTTCTATTATGCTTTTTAACTGTGTCTAGTGTAATTTTTTTGTATGTGATCAACTTCTTTTTGTAATATAGACCCTGTTCAATCCTTAACTCATTATCCTTTAGAATTTTTTATAGAGGATAATGCCTGTGCTGTTGAGTGTTATGAGGATTTTTCAAACACCCGAGGTGTGTGAAAAATCCTCATGAAACAAACTTTGCACAGGCATTATTTTTTGTAATAAATGGTGCAAGGTTTCAACAGAGAGAAAAACTAAGCTGTATTTGTGCAGGCAAGCATGTCCCTGAGCAACTGCCGTACTTGCACAAATAGAGTGAAGTGAGAGTGTGAGGAAGAAAACTCTGTAATAACCCACTATCATGTTATTACAGAATTCAGCTGGTTATTATGGTGTTTTATCAGGAATGCATACCCAGCCATTATACTTTAGGGGGTCACCAGTTACATAATTCTAACATATTCCCTCTTATTTTCCACTACTCCAATGTGAATAATTTGAGGTTATCTTATCTTTCCTCATAAGATTTGCTACTCAATCTATGTATTAGTGTTGTTGTTCTATGCTGCATTTTTCTAGTATTTCCTTGTCTTTCTTCAAGAAAGGACTCCAGAAGGGTGTGCAGCTATTTACTTGTGGCCTAACAAAGGTTCTATACAGGGATATGATGCAATATTCATTTCTGTTAATGAATGATTTTTTTATGCAACCTATTATCCTGTTTGCTGTTACTGCTACTCGTTTTACAGTATTTTTCTTGGGGGAGGATATTGCTTATTATTATTAATATTTCCAGGTCCCTTTCTGATTCCACCACATTCAGTTTCTGGCCTGCTAATAAATATGTTTTCCATGGGTTATTTCTCTTTAGGTGCATTACCACACATGTATCTGTATTAAAACTCAGCCCGTTTATTCCTGCCCATTTACCCATCTTCCAGATCAGTCTCCAGGCACTTTTGTTTTAAGTCCATATCAACTTGTCCTCCCAACTTTTTGTCATCTGTGAATTTTTGTATCCACCATTTGACCAGCTTATGCGTACCACTGATAAATAGTGAGAAAAGTGCTGGTCCCAAGACCGAGCCGTTTTGAACTCCACTGGTCACCATTCCTGCTTTAGTTATTGTTCCATTTAACCTGACATGCTGTGATTGGTCGGTCAACTATGATTTAACCCATCTTATTATCTTCCTGTTAACTCCTATTTTATGTTTTGCTATCTAACCAGCTTTGAAATATCGCCTCTAGCTTTTCTAGTAAGCGATCAGATGACTGAATGGATGAATCCAGTAACAAAAAAGGGCAGCATGGCAATGGTATACATTTTGATCCAGCAGCAGATGCCAAACCTGTACTACTGCAATGAGAACCCTCAGTGAGGCATACCCAATGTGCCATGAGTGCTATGTAGTCCAACACTTGGCCATTCGTCCACATGTTTGTAGGAAGACTCCTTAAGGCTACAGTGTACCTTGCTACATTTTTATAAATCTCAGGCATTGCCACTACAGTGAAAAAATGCCTGTGTGGTACTGTATAGCATGGCTCCACCATCTGCTTCAGTTTACAAAAGTTGACACTGGAGACAACAGGGAAGTGAAGAAGCTTCTCAACAACCATTTCTACTACTGGTCTATTGACCTCTTTTACCTTTGCATGCCTGGGAGCAAACTTGGCTGTTCATTCTGCCAACTGATGCAAAATTACCTGCTGCCATCGTGCCACATGAACAGTGGGAGTTGGTGGTGACTCTTCTGCTTTAGACATGTCATCTGCAACTGGAAATGTCACTGTCAGCTGATGTAATGGAGAGGGAGACAAATCACTCGGTTGTTGCCCACTCTGGATGCCACACATCATAGCCCACTCATGCTAATGTGTTGTATATAAGTGGGTACACTTACCCCAAGTACACAGAGCAGGAAATTGACCTCAACTAATTTTGACAAGGGATATTATGCAGCTAGCAAATGTAAACTCCAGACTGCACACTTAAAAATATTCCCATACACCAGACCCTTTCTTATACTTAGCTAGACTGGATCCTGAGATCCAGAAGTACTTACAGAAGCAGAATCAACACCTCATTGTTCTGGGATAGCAGGAGGTGCAGCACCACCTTTCTTGTGACTAGCAGGTGACCTACCTTTTGAAGTCTTCCTCCCTAATGACATGTCATGGGATGGGACAGATTTCTTGGTAGTACTCTGTTTCTGACCAACACCAGAAGATTTGCTGCCACATCCAGGAGGCACTTCATGGTGGTCATCTGACTGCTACTCCTCTTCATCATGTGGCACTCTTCGTAAGGGACAAAGAAGGAGTCCTTATCTTCATCTCCGCCATCTCCATCATCCAACATAGGGTCAAACGCAGGATCAAGATTTGGAAACATGGATTGCACATATCATCCTCCTTCTGCTGCTACACATCTTTTTCAGGGATTGGATCATCTTGAACAGTTATAGTTGGCACACTGGGGATTGCAGTACTTGCCTACTTCTCAGCTTGCTTTCAAATGGCATACTGTACATTCTGAATGTCTCTAGACCACTGGGCATCACTATAGCTGGATTCTTCAATTTTCCTACTACAAACTCAGTCACTTCTACAGGCAGAATACTGACAGAACCATTTTATGATGGAATAGTAGCAGATAGAGGACCACTTGGGCTACCTGGAGCCACCCAACCCACCCCCCATCTGTAGGGATACTGATTCAGAATCAGTACCAATAGCACCACTCTTCTTTATGGGAGCACTCATTCTGTTGGCCACATACAGCTGCAGCTGCCTTAAGGTTCTCATCTTTGATAGTTTCCACAGCAACTGCAGCCCAGCCTCCCCCCCCCCCCGCCTGGCCACAGTACTGGACTACCCTGCTGGTGTTCAGCCTTTGCAGCATCTTTCACTCAACAGATGCTACAACAACAGCATGGCTAAATTATTTGGAACTTGTAGCACTTTTCCATCACCAAAACTCCAAACGTCCTCACTGTCTGTGCTCTGTGGAGGGGAGCATGGTGCACTGGTGAAGGGTTGCTAACCCCAAAATAGAACAGTTGCCAGAGACCAGTGTCACTACCAGTATCATACACAAAGAAAGTTCAGACCACTTACTAAAGCAATTTTCGTCCCCTGAGAAAGGCTTGGAGCCAAAGCGCTGGGGCTATGTGTACAGGGTGATTTAACTTTTGTTGTTTATTTGAAAATAAAATGCAAATGACTGAAGTAAGTGGTTTGAACTTTCTTTATGTATGATATTTGGAGTGACGCCGGTCTCTGGCAACTTTTCCATCACCAGACAGCATGACAAAATTGTCAGTAAAGATTCACAAGAAAAAGAGACAACAAGCAGCAGTAATAAACAAGAAAAACATATAAAAGATTAGTAGAGCCTTACTAGTTTAAAATTACAAGATTTGTTCACTATTTTCACTGTGTGACTAACAGATGTGATGACTAGCACCTGAGACATGATAATGAGAGTACAGCTAGGCCTCAGTGACTCACTGATTCCCTTACAGATACTCATAGTGAGATGAGAAAAAACTTATTCACAATAGTGCAAAAATACTAAGCAAAAATCATTGATCTTACCTGATTGTGCCTAGTTAAAGTACTTCCAGTGATATAAACAGGAAATACACTGCAGGTCAGTGTGTGACTTCGGTGGGGAGCAAACATTGCAGGCTGCATGCGCAGCAGAAGATGTTTCGCTGCAGTTAGATAAACTTTGAAGTTGTGTGTAGCTCTTGGGTTGTGTGTTATCTTTTGGATCCCTCCAAATGTCTGACTAAGACAAACAACACACTGAGCAAGACAAGAACATAAGGGAACAAAAGCAGTAATTTTTTTAAAGCACAGTCTCTCAGACCAGCACAGCTACTTGATTTGGATTAGGAGCAAGAACATTTCTTGGTTCTCACAGCAAGGAAGTCTTCCAAAAGTGCAAGGTGCTGCTGTCCAAGAGTCAACAAGAGGTGCTACCAGCTGTTTCCAGACAAAATCAGAATTTGGGATCAGATTCCAGTTCTAATTTGGATAACACCATTTTTCGATTTGGGATTTTCAATTCCAGTTCCCACAATACAAAATCTGCAAATCAGATTGGAATCAGATGATTCTAATCCCAATTCCATTATTGTGAGCAATCCTACTTGGCACTCAAATATTTCCACATTATAGCTCATGTTTCTTTAAGTAAGTTCAAAAGTGGGGTCAGTATGCACTTAAACTCTAAGGTAACTGGCCCTTCATTTTTATGGCTGTATATCCAGAATTATGTTGATGAACTGTATAGTGAACAGGAGATGAGGAGGAAAAAAAGGAGCTCTGGAGGCATGCCAAGACACCCAAAGCATCACACTCTTTGCTCTGCACTCCACCCAGTGAGAGGAGTTGGGTACCCATGATGTTAGCGCTGAGGAATAGGCACCTACAATAATGGTGACCCACTCCCCAGCGCATTACATGGACTGCTACGGTAGGGTAGGGTGGCTAGATTGGGGGGTGAATATAGTGACAGGATGTTGCTATACGTATGCACGGGGGGGAATGGGCATGCAAAGCAAGGGGTGGGAGGGTATGTGAGGATGGTGCCATGGTGGGTTGCTGAGCTGACCCTGTGGTGCGGTGGATGGGTTTGTGCATTGGTTGGCAGGGTACTGGGTTTGAGTCCGGGCGCTGGTGCATTTTTGTTGCGTCCGACCTGAACTTTTTTTTTTATGTTTTCACCCCCCTTGACATGCACCCCCCTGGGGTTGAGAATCCTTAGGTAGGGGGTGCGAGGGTGGGCCACAGCCCCCTGCATAAAACATAGAAAACTAAGTCCCTGGTGCCCTTTTGCTGTGCACTGGGTGTCAGAGTGCCAAAATACATTTTTGGCACTCTTGACTTCTAGATAACAGTGATCGCCTTTAGGCTCTTGCCGTTATCACATAGATCCGAGGAGTTGAAGCACATCAGCATGAATCAGTATGCCTGTTCCCTGCCCCCTCTGTAGCTCTCCGGTTGTGTACTTCCCTGTCTTTCTTCTCTTGGTCTGTTCCCACCCCCTCTCCAGCCTCTCTGCAGCTCTCCAGTCTGCCACTTCCTCTGGCGCTTGCTCTCGGTCTGCTCCCTGTGGCACTGCAGCTTATCAGCAACAGATGGCAGTGTTTATCTAACATTAAATGCACCCAGCCTTTGTTAACAAGCACTGTGGGGATATATATGCAACAGTTAGGGTTTTTTACAGTGACAAAAGTGAGGAAATTGACCGCTAGGGTTACCACCCCTTACACACCACGACCACTCCGTCCCCACCAGCAAGCATCGGGGTGTGTGTTGGGGTTGTCAGTCCTAACTCTCACCCCATTCTTTGTGTAAATAAGCTGAGGTGGTGCAGTATAGGAGAATGGGATGAGAGTTAGGACCGATGACCCCAACGCACACCCCGATGCCTGTTGGTGGGGGTGGAGTGGACATGGGATGTAAGGGGTGGTAACCCTAACAGTGAATTTCTTCACTTTTGTCACTCTAAAAAACCCTAACTGTTGCATTAATGTAGTTTTTTGCAAAGAATTTCCTTACGTTTTGAGAAAGCATAGAAAAGTACAATGTCACGCAAATTGATGGGAGCGCGGGACCACACCAACTTGTAAATTTCTACCTAACATAACAGTATAAGTACTGAATATCACATGTATTGGTGGGAGTACAGGGCCATCAACTTGAAATAACCAAATTTACATTCATTGGAGTGGCATAATTCCGCACCTGTTTACATTTTACACGCCTAACCATTGAAAATTACCTCCATGGCAGTAAGGCTAGTTACCCTATAAATGTCAAGCCACTACCACAATGCAGAATGCTAGCTGCAAAATGTAAACTGTGTCACACAATATCTCCACAGCAAATCAATTTTCCAACACCTAAACAGCATAATTCACATCTACAGGACATCCCCTTGACACCCTCCAAATTTCAAGTTAAAAGACCAAACCATTTCCGAGATATTTAATTTTAAAGTTTTTACACCTTCAAAAATTCTTTGATAGTGAGAATCAGCCGCGACCTCTCAATCAAAGAATTTTCAGGCTCGCGATCAAACAATTTAAAAACATTAAAACTCCATTTTTTGACACAACTACATTAAACTACAGGCATGGCTTTATAGAGGGAAGCCCCCTGAGCAAAATCCATCATAGTTTTACTTCACAAGTCATCCCTGGGCTGAGATATTTGTTTTTTTCCAACCCAAAAATCTGTCCATCTTGTCCCTCCCTCACGAACGAAGATTGCAATCAAAGAATCTCGCGATCAAAGAATTTGCAGGCTCGCAAATCAAAGATCGTTAGCGAGCCGCAATCTAAGAATTTAAAAGTTTAAAACTCCATTTTTTGACAAAACTACATTAAACCACAAGCATGGCTCGACAGAGGGAAGCCCCCTGAGCAAAACCCATCCAAGGTTTACTTCAGAAGTCACCCCTGGGCTGAGATATTTGTTTTTTTCAACCCCAAACTGAAAGCAAGATGGCAACCATCACAATCGATAAATTTTTCGTGATCAAATAATCTTTGATAGTGAGCCTGCAAATTCTATGATCATGAGGAGTGACCAGATGGCCAAAACCCCATTCTTCTTTCGCAAAACAAGCATATAAATTTTTCCATAGACCTATAATGGGAACTAAAAAGTTTAATAACATTTGAATGGATTAATAATTTTTCACCAAACAAAATGTGGCATGTTCCTTGACCCAAGCTCTTTCTATGTGCCAAGTTTCAGAATAGCACACCACATGGTGGCCATGCAGCGCCACGGACAAAATCCAAAAAACTGCCCTCAAAACTGGGCGAAAAGTGCATTTTTCAGTGATTCACTGCGCAAACACCATAAGTCCAACCAAAATGCAATTTGGCAGATCAAGAGATCTGTCATGCTCCACTGTGCGTACCAAATTTCATGCAAATCCGTTGAATGGGTCCAAAGTTATTAATGCGCAAAATTTCAAGTTTAACATTAAAGTGCCTTCTCAACCCTATCTATGGGGTGTGACTGCGCCCCTATAATACATCCAGTCTGCCTAGTGAGCAGCAGTGTCATCTCAAGAGCACAAAGCTAGGAAAAAATAATTGTTATTGACATCAGAGGTGTTTTTTAAGTATCTAGTGACCTGCGCCTGCTGCATACTGTATTATTTACAGGGCCCCTGGTAGTCCACAATTTGTTTGGCTGCAGAACTGCTGTAGAATTCACCCCTGCTTGAGGAAATAAGGTTCTTCTGCAGAATCAGGCACTTTTGGGTTTTCCTGAATGCAAAATGGCTGTCGTATGTCCAAAAACAAAATAGTGGTCAGAATCAGAAGCGAAGCAAAACAAACCCAAAAAAGTAATAAAAAGTAAGCCTGTAATAAAATTCAGATACTGAGACTGGTCCACATTTACTGCAGTTCTATTCTATTTTATTTTCTGCACATCAAAACATCAGTCTAAGTTGACCAATCAAGATTTTTAGCCAGTGGCGGTGCTATTCTGGAAACTCTGCAAAATGTAAATCTTTAGCCGAGTCAGAGATCATGATTGTGATCGTAATAAAAATAAGACTAAAGTAAATAAAACTCATTACCAGAGTAAAAGTGTTATGCAGCTGCATTCATGGTATATGTGTGTGGGGGGAGGGGCTGATTAAAATAGCTGGGAGAGTATGTTTGTGACTAGGAATCTGTAGTGAATCTTTTCAGTGATTCCTGGCTAGCAACATCACATTAATAAAATAAATAAAAAGTCACTCCCGTCAACCACTCGCTTAAAACCCTGTCTCATAAAAAATAACATTTTGGCAGCTAGAAAAGAATGTTGGGCTTGTGTGGGTGTGGGTGTGTGTGTGTGTGTTGGAGGAGGAGTTGACTGAAATCTCAGCTGGGAGTCAAGGATCAATTTATGATTGCTACTCCCAAAACTGACTACCCAGGCAACAAAAACTAAATAAAATAAACATCAGCTGGGAGGGAAGGGTCCATCTGTGATAGTGATCGCTACACCTACTTCAAAGATTGTTAGGTGTGTGTGTGTGTATGTGTGTGTGTGTGTGTGTGTGTGTGTGTGTGTGAAGTAGGCAAAATAAAATATCAGCTAGGCAGGAAGGGTCAGTTTGAGTTGACCAATCTGGGGGGGGGAGTGAAAGGGATGACAACACCCACCACTGTAACCTAGTTGCTTGCTGCTGCATTTCACTCTGTTGAAAAAGTCTGATTTATTGATAGTAAGAAAATATACATTCAAAACTATACATTACATTGTATTTTCTGTCAAAAATGTAATGAAAAAGATAATAGCAGACTATATAAAGGACTAAAACAATTTAGAAAATGCACATTAAGTATGTACACCATCCCAAACCCCCCCCCCCGTTGTTAAATCCTGGATCTGACAATGTCAGTTTAGGATCGCAATCACTACTCTTAAGACTGACTACTTAATGTTTAGCCTAGTGTGTGTGTGCATGTGGGGGGCAGGGTGAAGTATCAGCTTGAAGGAAAGTGTCCATTTGCAAAGGCCAACATCAGCACATAGCAGCATAAATAAATAGAAAAATCCCACCCAAAACTCTTTTTCAAATCCTATCAGTCACAGTAGCAAATGCATAATATTCAATGCCAGCTGTACTTTCATTTATGTTTCCTTTGTAGGTGGTCTCTTACTGGACCCCTTACTGCCAACCTGCTTCTCTGCCCCCTGTACTTAAAGGATTGCTGCACCTGTCTGCCACTACCTATATTCAATTGCGCTCCCTCCCCTGCTACTGCTGCCTAGCTCCCTTCCAAGTTAGTTTTCAGGGAAAAACAAGCAGGTAAACAACAAACATCCTCCTCACTCTTGCTCTGCTGCAATCTGATGTTGAAGGAAGCCAGGAATCGAGGGAATAATGGAAGACAATCCCAACAGATTTTCTTCATGATAGCAGCACCACTGACTGTGATATGAGTGTGATATGGGATGGGAGAGGGGGGAATGAGGGAGGGAAGTAATACAGAACCAGTAGCATACTGATGGTGCAAAGATGGTGGGAAAGAAGGGAGGATTATTGATGTTATTGTCCTGGAGGAAAGGGAATGAGAAGACAAAAGCCCCTGCTGGCCAGCAGGGTCCTTTGTTATGACTGCATAGCAAGAGCTATGCTGATATATAGTGAAAGGAGGAAGAAAGAGAAAAGGCAGCCTGTGAGTATGGCTGGATTCCAAACATATAGCAGTTTGTGTGCTTCATGCTCTACCCAGTAAGTGTTGTTGAAGCATATCAGAGTAAATCAGTGTGTCTTTTCCCAGTCCTCTCTGCCGCTTTCCGATCTGGCACTTCCTCTCTCTCTCCCTCTCTTTATTGGTCTATTCTCAAAACCCCCAGACTTCCTTTCTTCTGTCCGCTTCCTTCCTCTGTCTCCCCTGCCCCTCCCCCTCCTCACCTGCTCAGATACTGGAGTCCTTGGACTCAATTTTCAAAGGGTTGGGAATGATGTACATGCTTGTGTCAAAGACACATGACTCAAGAGGCTCATTGCACCGCACCTTGTGTCATTCCCAGTTTTCTAATGGTGCCTGTAACTGACAGGGGACTGCTTCTGCCAGCTGTGCTAGGCCATGCTTCCAGCAAAAGCACTACAGCATCATGGCTGACAGGGACTTGGGCCAGGACAGTGCTGTGGCATCACTCACTTTTAGGGATAGGCAAAATTTATCTTCTGCCAGTGGAATTCTGGTGAAATGCTGACTTAGTTTCTGTGAAATTTCACAAAATTTCAATGAAAATTTCTCAAAAGTTCACCAAAATTGTGATTTTGGTTATTTCCATATAATTTTAGAATTATTTGTCCAAATTGCACTAAATCTGGTATCACGGCTGTCCCCGTGGCCATACAGAAGTGTTCCAAGATACAGATCTCCATATTTAAAAATGAATGAGTTATAACCCTCCAAAGTTTTAGAAATTTTAAAATTACAGTTGAGTATGTAAACTAAAAGCATTTGTGCTAGTTGTACCAAATGGAGTATGGTGACATTACCAATACCATACATACGAAGTATAAAGTAGTTAGGGTTGAGAGAAAAGGGAAAAAGGAAGGCGGCGGTGTGGCTGTATATTTCCTTGAACATTTAGAGGCATCTGTTTTGTCCTCTAGTGTGAACTTTGATTGGTCAAATGAATGGTTACTTTTACGTTTACTCTTAGGTGGTTGTAAAAATGTAATTGTTGGTTGTCTATACAACCCTCAAAAGTGTTGTTCGCTAGGCCTAAAGGAATTCTTGGATGTGGCTTCAAACTTCTTGTCTAATAGGGATTTTATATTTTTGGGTGATGTTAATCTTGACTGGTTAAAAAGTGACTCCTTGGGTTTTGAATCTCTCCTTTATGCTTTTAATCAGTTTCAGCTTTTTAAGGAACCAACTAGACTTAATACTCAATCTAATAATCATACCATTTTGGATTGGATCATATCAAATAAGCCTAATATTATCTCTGCTACTGGTGTATTAGATGATTTAATTAGTGATCCCCAGGCAATATATTGTATACTTAATTTCAGATGCCCAAGGATTCCTTTTCGGACCATACGATTTAGAAATTTTAAAAGGTTTAATTACGAGGCAATCAAATTGGAATTATTGAATGTTGATTGGTCATTTATTGATGCAATTCCAGATCCTGACTGTGCTATTGATTATTTCTGTCAGCAGCTTCAAGGAGTCCAAGATTCCTTATTTCATTTATGCACCCTAAGGATTAGAGGGTCAAATAATGGGTGGTTTTTGAAGGACATTAAGTCCATGATTCAACAAAGAAACTTGGCATTTGTTGCTTATAAGCAGCTTCCCTCTACCACCTTGGTATCTGCATACAGAGCTTTACGGAACAAGGTAAGTAAAATGGTAAAAATGGCCAAAGTCGAATTCTTCAAGGTTAAATTTGAGACTGCTTGGTCTTACTCTAGGGGCTTTTGGGATATGGTGAACTCATTATTATCCCCTAAGGAAAAAGCTGCTATTAAGAAGCTAATAACACCTGAAAAGGAAATTATTGACATTCTCAAAATTGCTGATTTATTAAATTTGAAATTCTCTGGTATGTCCCGCTATAAAGCTCATAATCAAGGTTTGGAAAGTGGTCTTAATGGTAAGAGTAAGGACATTGTTGATACTGGGCTACAAAGATTGAATGATGGCAACCCTCCATTTTATTTCCATAAGGTGACCAGAGCTGAGGTGTGGAAATTATCTGTTACCTAACAAGTTTAGCAATTGTGGGGGTGGGGTGGGGGAGATTTATCAAGCTATCAGCTCATTTTATTGCTGGCCCTCTCAGTACCATTTATAATTTTTTTTTTTTGAAATTCTAGATCTTTATTAGATTATGTCCAACAGTCAAGATGTAACAGGAATAAGGATGAACAGGATTGCACTGAAATCCAAAATCCAATAGTAGATAGCATGGGATCAAACTTGCACATATTAAGAAAAAATAATCTACTAGCATATCCAACCCCCCACTATCCCACTCCCCCACCCCTGAGTGTGCCTTATGAAACAAAATTACGTAATAATAAGATATCAAAAATGAGACTACATCACCAATGAATAAGCAACAGTGTAGAGTGATACATGCCAAAACAGACAGAGGTATGCATTACCTAAACCTTAATTCAAATATAAAGCATATAGTTTGCCCCATTTCTGGTTGAAGGAGGCTATACAATTTCGGGAGCTAGCAATTAGCCTTTCAGTATTAAAGCAAAGAGACATTTCTTTCACCCATTCAGCATATGATATTACCAATTGGTCCATCCAATGCTTGAGAACCAGCCTCTTGACTGCTATAGAAACTATAGTCATGTGATACCTACGCTCCCGGACCCTAATAGTAGACAACCACTCTAGGATGCATACTTCAATAGTAAACAGCTCTCCCAGCCCAAAAAGGGGGTCCAGATTGGTTTGAATTGTGTTCCATAATGGAGCCACCTTGTCACAATGCCATAGAATGTGTATCAGGTTCCCATCAGCTGTGCCACACTGTGTACAATTAGTCGAGGGTAATCTGCCTAATTTGGCTAATTTAGCCAGAGTGTAGTACAGATCATTTAAGATATGATACTGTATAAGCCTGTGCCTATCTTGAGTGAGATATCTATGCAAGTCTTCCCAAACTTGACCCAAAATCAAGGGGGAATCTGGGAGAAGCGGAGCCCAGATTTTAGAACCAATAAGAGCATTGGGAAATTTAATGCCCAGTAGGATGGAGCAAATCTTAGAGATGCCATGAGGTCTGTATGCAAAATCCTATATCTGGTCTAAGAAGGGCTTAACTCGGGACGGCGTAAATGTGATACCAAAAATAGAGACCAAGAGATGTCTCAGCTGAAAGACCTTAAATATACATTTCTGAGGAATATTCAATGTGGATATTATATCAGTTGAGGAAAGGAGAGAATCCTGAGAAAACAGATCTTCCACCAGAGTATCCCGAAGTTGAGGAAGCCAGTCTGAAGAAAGCGGGAAGCCTCCTAATTTAATGTTAGGATTAGAAATGAGAGGTTGTGCCATATCTTTTTTGGTTGAAATACAAAAGAAGTTCAAGCACTGAGTCAGAACCTTTATGGAGACCCCTACCACCGAATTTAGTAAAAGAGAAGGTAATGCAGAGGTGGAATAGTAAAACATTCTAGGAGAGTAAAGTTTGTGTGTATCCAACAGCTTCCTCTCCAGTTGAAGCCAAATGGGAAGATAAATGTCCGGACTAGTATCAAACCATCTCCCCATTTTAGACAAATGACTCACCCAATAATATAGCATGAAATTGGGGAGACTTAGTCCACCTTTCTCTTTAGATAGATTGAGTTTTAAGAAGGCTTTTCTAGGATGCTTACCTAGCCAGACGAATATCGAGAGAGAAGAATGAAGCTGCTGAAAGTAGGATTCTGGGAGCCAGATGTTCAGTAGGTTAAGGGGGTAAAAAATATGGGGCAGAACATTCATCTTGATGATGCTGATACGGCCCCATAAAGACAATGGGAGGTTGACCCATCTTTGAAGGTCTTGCTGTATCCTCAACAGTAAAGCATCCAGATTCAGTTTCCTGAAATCATCAGGGTCTCTGGTGAGATGTATACCTAAATATTTGAAAGAGGAGGGAGACCATTTCATACCAAAATGAGTGAAACTGGCATGAAGCGTGAGAGCGTTTAATGGGAATATGACAGACTTGGATAGATTAAGTTTATAATTGGATACTTGACCAAACCGATCAATAATTTGTAACGCATGTGTTAGAGAGAGTTCCCGGATTAGTCAGATGTAAAAGAATGTCATCAGCGTAAACTGAAAGAGTCAGCGACTGCTAATGAACTAAACACCCTGTGACCTGAGATGAGTTTTTGATGCTAATTAACAGGGGTTCCAAGTATAGATTAAACAAGAAGGGAGATAGGGGACAACCTTGCCGCGTTCCGGTGAATAGGGAAAATTGAGAAGAGAAAACCCCATTAGAATAAATTCTGGCAGTAAGAGACTTGTATACCGTCCTAATCCATTGAATAAAGATATCCGGGAAACCCATTCTCCTCAAGGTAGCCCCAAAAAAATCCCAGTTTACTCTGTCAAAAGCTTTTTCCGCATCTAATGAGATTAAAGCCATGGGAATTTGGGAATCCTGAGCGACCTGAAAAATATGTGAGAGGGTTCGTAAGTGATCAGCCGAGGATCTACCTTGAACAAACCCCACCTGTTCGGGACTCAGCAGGTCAGACCAAACCTGTTTGATTCTGAGAGATAGGATTTTAGTTAAAATTTTAATATCATAATTTAATAATGAAATCGGACGGTAACTGCAGGGATCCTTCTGGGGTTTATCTGGTTTCAAAATCAAGACAATTGTGGCTTCTAGTAAGGTAGAATCCAGAAGGTCTGAAGTAAGCATATAATAAAACAGTTTCAAGAGAAGGTGAGCAATCTCTTTGCTAAAGACTTTATAGAAATTGAAGGGAAAACCATCAGGACCAGGGAATTTATCTGAAGCTAACCCTTTAATCACTGCTTCCACTTCGGCCAGAGTGATAGGAGAGGTTAGGATCGCGCACTGATGGGCCTGCAGGGAGGGGAGTTTAAGACCATCCAGAAATTGTTCAATGCAAGAATAGGAGGGCTGAGAAGGACCCTTATTATATAGGTTCCTATAAAAGGATTCAAAAACCTGAGAAATGTCCTGGGGAGAAGTCTTAATAGTGCCATCTGGGGAGCACATTGAGGGGATCAACCTCATTTATAATTTATGCCTAACCTCTGGTGTTTTTCCAACTGCCTGGAAATGCTCAAAGGTGGTTCTAGTCCCTCCCCCAAAAAACATAATGCTATACTTCCCAAAGGCTTTAGACCTATTTCTATCTTACACCCTTTGAGGAAAATTTTGGAAAAGCTGGTAGCTAATCAACTTACCAACGTTCTGGAATTGCACAATATTTTGTGTGCTCCACAGTATGGTTTTAGGTGAGGTCATGGGACTGGGACTGCCCTGGTTAGGTTCACAAACACTGTTATACAGGGATTTGACAAGGGTGTCTTAACTGGGGCAGTGTTTGTGGACTTAACCAAGGCACTCAATCTTATAGATCATCCACTGATTTGTTTCAAGTTGAGGAAACTGGGTATTTCAGAGGATGTTGTTTATTGGTTTAGGGATTATTTGACAAATAGAACTCCATACGTATCCGTTGATTCTGTTTTTTTGAATCAGTGTTCCAAAGCTTGTGGTGTTTCCCAGGGGTCCGTACTTGGACTTGTTTTGTTTTTTATTTATTCATAAATCAATTGCCTTCAGTCTTTAATAATTGTGAGTGTCTCCTATATGCTAACGATCTTATTTTGTTTTACCAGGCCTGCTTAGTTTCTCAAGTTTACTCAGTTTTAGAATCTCAGTTTCATCTTTTATGTGATTTGATCTCATCTAACCTTATGATTATGAAGTTAAATAAAACTAAGTCTATGTTATTTGGTAGCCCACATATGCTGAAGGATAATCTGTGTCTGACAATTCAAGATGGTACAGGGCATTCTATCAGGTATATGAGGTCAAGTATCTTGGGGTCCTACTGGACCCTAATATGTCTTTTTCTCCCCAGGTTCAGGCTGTAAGCAGAGTTATAGGTCAGAAAGTTGGATTGCTCTATAAATTTAAACAATATTTCTCATACGAAACCCACCACTCTGTAGCCTTTGGTACCTTACTGCCTCACCTTGACTATGTCTCATCTTTATATTTTGATCTTGGGTCCAGTCCTGGGGCCAGTCCTCTTCAATATCTTCAGGCAGGCAAAGGCCCAAACCAAGGAAACACTAGCACAGACAGTAAAAAGAAGGTGACAAGACTTTCTATAGATACATTAGAGAAAGCAGAAAATTCAGAGGGGGTATTGCTATGATCAAAAGAGATAAGGGGGCGTGTGAGGTGGAGGACCATGTAAAAGCATCTATCCTAAATAGATACTGCTGCTCAGTATTTACTAAAGAGAAGGTAGGGCAGAGCCCACAGCTCAGCACCATGGACACAGAGGGGAGGGAGGTTAGCACTAGTCCCTTCCCAAAAGGAAGGGTCCTACAAGAGCTTGATAAGCTCAGGGTGGACAAGGCAATGGGACATGATGGCATACATCCCAGGGTACTAAAGGAGCTAAGGGTGGAACTAGCTGAGCCATTATCAGAACTGTTTAGTGAGTCTCTGAGCACAGGAGAGATCCCAGAAGACTGGAGAAGGGCTCATGTGATCCTGCTCCACAAGTGTGGTAGCAGGGAGGAGGCAGGGAACTACAGACCAGTCAGTCTTACCTCAGTAGTGGGCAAGATTATGGAGACACTCCTTAAGGAAAGGATAGTGCAACACCTGGAATCCATAGGAGCACAGGATCCAAGACAGCATGGGTTTACAAAAGGAAGGTCCTGGCAAACTAATCTCGTAGATTTCTTTGATTGGGTAACCAGAGTGGTGGACCAAGGGGGAAGCAGTTGATGTCACCTACCATGACTTCAGCAAAGCATTCGATACTGTTCCAGATAGATGATTGATTAATAAGCTGGGTAGGCTCGGGGGTGGGTCAGAAGTTGGTCAACTGGCTGGCAAACTGGTTAACAGGCAGAAAACAGAGAGTGGTGGTAAATGGTATACAGTCAGAAGAGATGCAAGTCACAAGTGGGGTACCTCAGGGATCAGTCCTGGGGCCAGTCCTCTTCAATATTTTCATCAGTGACTTTGCAGATGGACTGGAAGGTAAGGTTTGTCTGTTTGCAGATGACACCAAGATCTGCAACAGAGTAGATGATCCAGATGGGGTGGGCAAAATGAGAAGAGATCTGGATAAACTGGCAAAATGGTCAGAAGAGTGGCAACTGGGGTTTAACGCAAGGTAATGCAAGATCATGCACATAGGGAAGAGAAACCCTGAAGCCTCCTATAGGCTGGGAGGGGAGTTGCTGGTAGTCTCAAGGGAAGAAAGAGACTTGGGCATCATCATCATCACCGATGACCTGAAATCATCCAAGCAGAACACTAAAGCAGTAGGTAAGGCTGGGGGGGTGTATTAGTAGGAGTATCACAAGTCAGAAGAGGGAGGTAATAATCCCTCTTTACAAGACACTGGTAAGACCCCATCTGGAGTACTGCATACAGTACTGGGGGCCACACCTTCACAAGGACATTAACCAAATTGAGGCAGTCCAGAGAAGGACAAACAAAATGGTGCAGGGAATTGCTTCAGAAAACATATGAGGACAGATTAATGGAGCTCAATATGTATACCCTAGAGCAAAGGAGGGAGAGAGGTTATATGATCAAAACATTCAAACACCTTAAGGGCATTAACAAGGTGAAAGAGTCTAACATGTTTCAATATAAGAAAAATAGCAGGACAAGAGCACACAGCATGAGATTAGAGGGAGGCCGAATAAGGGGTAATGTGAGGAAGTTCTTTTTCACAGAAAGGATGGTGGATGCATGGAATGGCCTACCTCAGGAAGTGGTGGATATGAATACAGTGCAGGGCTTCAAACAGGCATGGGATAGGCATAAGGGAGCAATACAGATGAGTATGAATAGATAGGCCATTGACAGAGCAAAGGCCGATGGCACATTTATAAGGTAGAAGAAGAAATGGGCAGACTGGATGGGCCTTGCGGTCCTTATCTGCCATCAGCTTCTATGTTTCTATGTTTCTATGGGTCAAGGGAAAGTCATATTCTAGCTGTTTCATTTAATAATGTCATTTTGTTCTGGCTGCTCCGGTTAAAACACACACTGTATGTTATACTCCTCCATTAGCTGGTTATCTACAATACTAAAATTTACCCATGCAATTGGCCGTTTGGTTTACCAAGCAATTTATTCAGGTGGTGCATTCCTTCTTTCTGACTTAATCAGGATTTGTGATTTACCTGTTAGCTGGTAGCTCACCAACATAAGAACAAATATGGCTACCATTCTTTTTCCATTTCAGCCACAAGTTTGTGGAATGATTTACCTGTCACTGTACCCTCTGCTACTTCTCTGTTTAGTTTTAAAACTCATTTTAGAGATTATTTATTATCATTGAATGTTTGTACTTGTTTTTCATAATCTTATTTAAGTTGTTGCATTGTGTATTGTTTGTTATTCTCTTTTTTGTTGTGTTAATTGTTGATGGTCCGGGTCTGTCCTGAAAAAGGTCTCTTTTGCCCAGAGTCCCAGCCCGGTAAACAAATTTGAAGTAAATAAATAAAATGAATATGTGTGCCACGTTTCAAGATTTCTAGCTTTAAAGGAGAATGAGTTGTAAGCCTCTGAACTTTCAGAAATTTTTAAATTAACATTTTGCAATTACATAAACTGCTCAATTTTAAGCCCCTATAAGTTTAGAGCTAGAGAACAGAATATCACCAGTGTTATTAGGTTAATTGACCCTAAATATTAGGCTTTAAGGCAACCACCATGGTCCAGCATCAGAAAGTCATGCTGCCATGGTGATGACCCGGGTTCGGAAGCGAGCCTCTGGAAGTCGTGTCGGAAGATAAGTCATAGCTAAACCTTACAATCTCTATTTAACAGTTTCTATGAATTTTCCAGGAAAGTATGCATCTATGTTTCCAGTTATCTAGCTATGGGCTCATCATCTATGGATTGGCCACTGACACATCTCTCAAGCGCATAAAAATGGCACTCAGCAAAGCCTGCCTACTCCTCACTGGTGCAGACCAGCTGACCCATACCTGTGACTTGTACTCACAGGCTAATTGGCTACAATTCAGTAGCAGGCCTTCCTACCAGACCTACCTCATAGCTAAGAAAGTCAGCTGTGGTCTTATGCCCCCTGGGGTTCAGGAGCTCCTTACCACCAGCACTGAAACCCGGCACACAAGAAGATCTGGCTGCTCCTCTTTTAAGATCCCACACTGTCGAACCTCACAGGGTCAGAGGTCCTTTGCCTACCATGCACCCCTCTGGTTCAACTCAATTACCGATGACATATCATCTGCCAAGATCTTGGGTGCCTTCAAAAGCATGATAAAAGTGAATCTGGTATCTAAGTCCAGCTGTGACTGCTACCGCTAACCTGCATACTGGTATTAACATTATTCGTTACTTCCTGGCACCCTGCCTCTTTCTCATCAGCCACCCCATATACTCCTCTGTTCCCCACCCCCTACCATCTCCCTCCTCACCTCATCCCTCACAATCTGGCTCTCTCACCTCAGGTAACCACTGCATATCCTAGGATCGCCGCTGATATATATCTAGGTGGATGCATTCAATGGTCTGCTCCCTCCTCCACCACCTTGCTTTTTGACAAGGCCTCTGGGGCTGATCCCTGTTTCTACCCCGGGACTAATGCATCTTCCTTCAGTTTGATCCATGAGGACACTCCTCCCCCCTTCTCCTGTACCTCACATAATATATCCTGTCCACTCTGAACCATGCCCCAGTGTCTTCCATCAATGAACTGCCCCTCCTTTGCCACTTTATTAACTGATGAGGCCTCTGGGCTGATTCCAGCTACTTCCACCTTTTACTTCCCCTCTCCTCCTACCCCCTTTTGTTTTTTTTTTTTGTTCTTTGTTTTTTCTTTTCTAGCACTTAGTTATCAGGGTACTCACCCCTAGTGCAAGTAGTAACACACCCATGATTATTCCAAATAGCATGTAATTGTCCTCTCACTTACTTTTGTCTAGGAATTATTCCGCCTTGCAATGTATCTACTGTTGTTGCTGCTGTAGTTATCCTCCATAACCCCTCCTGCTGTTAACCCTTTAAATCTCCACTGTTATTGTCCTTGTTCAATGTTATTTGATGTTGAACCTATGTAAAACAGCTCTGCTCAAAGGTGTAATCCGAATAATAATAACAAATAAAATAAAATAAATTGCTCCAAAGGTGGCTAAGTTGTAAGCATAGAAATATTTTCAGACATTTTCACATGACTATTAAATTGTTATAATTCAAACCCATATAACATCCCCAATCTTCATTCTAATCTCATGACACCTGGAAAACATTTATTGCCTTTATCAGACAATAAGCATACCAAACCTCAGACCCCTAGCTTTAACACAGACCAAGTTATGGCCAATTAAAGAATGTCAGAACATTTCCAAAAAGTTCACGAACATTTGTGGAATTTTGTAAAAATTCTACAAATTCATGATTTGCTAATCTCGCCCACCTCTACCCACTTAAGGATTTTTAAAGCCCCCCCCAAGGCCGCAGAGCCCACCAGGGTTAGGCCAACCACAGCTGGTCTAACAGCCCCATCTGCCACCATGGTCCTGAAGTGTGGAAGGGCCAGCAGGACACTGAAGAACAGGATGTCCACCTGTCACACACAGGGATACCCACAGCACGGAATGTGTAGCCCAGGACAGGGCAGATGCCCATGGGCAACATCTCTGCCAAGTGGACTGGCCAGGGTAACCAGTATACACCCCAACAAACAAGCAATGGGAAATGTGATGGGGTTGTGCACAAATAGCAGGGCAGCCATGGATGTAATACAGACTAGGTGATATACCTGCCAGTACTGCTGCTTGGAATGTCCTGAAAAGATCAGTTGCCAATCACTGTATGTTGACAGACCCCCCCCCCCCACTCTAATTGCTTTATGAGGAGTCCTGCTGGCTCATGTATGGCACATGGGGTGACAATGCCACATGTCGATAGATACATTGTAGGAACTGTGAATTATGCTACACTTTTGGGGTACCTTATGTGTCACTGCCATTATGGTGCTCTCTGTTGCCTTGCATACAGTTGTGCTCCTAGGGATTGCTACACATACAGGTCTTTTTGCTCCACTGTGCCATTTATATCTCCCCCACTCCAGTGCCCCTGCCATATGTGTCCACAGGCCCCACCCCCAATTCTACACTGTGATCCTTTTGTTATTTCCTGGCATCACCTCATAGGCCATGGTTCCTGGACATATGTCCTGATATGTGCCTCCAGTCACAGGACAGCAGTATGTGCAGGTGTCCTGACTGGGGAGACCTGCCACACCTCTCCAGTTGCATGCAACCCTTGGCTATGTCATGAACATACAGTGTACTGTGCATCGGCATCATGGGTGTTGGTGGGTTGCACATCTTTGTTATGTGACCCACACCCAGCACATCTATGTGGTAGGCTTTTGTGAGGGTCCCTACTTGGGTCCATGGCCCCCAGTACTCATGCTAGCAATTGGAAACTTGCCTGAGGTGGCCATACCAGTGTGACATACTCTACCTGCCTGTTGAGATCTGAAAGCTGTTTTCAGGTAGCCCTTCAGCTGTGCTCACCCTTGTTCCTGTGGCCGCGGCTTCTCAGCCTGCCCAGCCACCCTAACTCCTCCGACCACTGCCCAAAGCTGTTTTCATTTGCGCAGCCCAGCCATGCCCAGAGAAAAACTATGGAGCCCCGACTGGCTGATGCCGCTTAACTCAGCAAGCTACTGGCTGCTGCAGTTAAGGCTCTGCCTTTCATTGGCTGCACTCAGAAGCCGACTCCTATCAGCCTAGCTCTGCTTGGGAGACCCTGGAGAAACATTTCAATTTATTTTCATTTTGAACTTAGGACTTATGCTTTGTGGGGAATCTGTTTTATGCTGGCTACTGTGGGGGAACTGTTATTTTGGTAAAACTGTAACAGGGAAATTTGTAAAATGTTCTGCTGACTGTTCGAGGATTTTCTATGACTTAACCATGCTCTGGCTACCAGCGCTGCTCCTGTTGTGCTTGGCGGCATTGTGGAGGGGTTGTGGGATAACAGATAGACCAGACACTGAACTTCAGGTTCAACATACGATCTCTGTGTGATGTTTATTCAAAATACAGTAAATAACCTTCAGCAATGGAATATTCCTTCTTTAGTACATCAGTTTACAGCAACAGACTATGCATGCTCTTTCTCTGCACTTAGCCAGCACCTACTGACACTGATCTCTGATCTAAACATTATTAGTGAAAACCCTTCATTCTTATGTGGGCCTTGTTTGCTTGGGTAGTGGGGGCTCAAAAAATAAAAAAAAATAAAACAAGCTATAGACAAAGAACCTCAATGCAGAATCACTGAAAAAAAGGGTTACCCCAAAGGGCATTGGCAACAAATCAAATTTCAAAGAAATACAACACCATACATACTTCCATAATGCAAAAAATCATGGAATATATGCAAATTACCATGACATTTCAGACTTGTTCAGTTTACAGCAATTTACATACATTTTAAATAGCACAACTAACTTAATTTCTATAATACAGTCACCTAGTACTTTTTACCATTATCAAAAACACCTAGTGCCATGGTATTTTCAACATTTACAGGTTTTTATACATCAAGGTATTTTATGACATAGTGCTATTACATACTAAATCCAACAACGATAAACACAACCTGTTTTACATACTCTTGGAGGTCACCACAATAACCTCCCTGTTTGAGGACCTGAGAGGGAAAAGGAAAATTAAAAAGAACACTATAGCATAGTCAAGAAAGGGAAGGGGGTGCTCATAGGCGGCCAACCTTATGGACTAAAAATTGTAAAGGATAGATTAGGCCAAGAAATAGAAGAACTGTTGCAATAGATTTAAGAAAAGGTCAGTCCTCAAGAGTGGCAGGAGCTCCCTGTCACATATCCTCTGCCTTAAGAGGGAAGCAGTTATTGCAGACTGATTACCACCGTCCTGTCCCAGGAATGGTTGGAGCTTCCAACCACCCATCCATCTTCAGAAGTTCTGTCTCAGGGTCCCTATTAATGATAAACATTCTATCATAAACATAGTGGATATCATCATTCTTTACCCTGAGGCATTAACACATTTCTCAACAGAGACTAACGGTATCTTCCCATCTCCTTTTAGGGAAAGTCCATCATATTCCTTAACCAAAAGTCTGGATGACTGTAAAGTTCAGTACCATAGAAAGACTTTTTTGGGGGTGAGTAATTACCTGCTCCAACCCCACCAGACATGCCAGTTTTAAGCAGGGTCCCATTCCTAGGTTCAGCCCCTCTACAAAACCCAGTATGTCTCAATTCATTCATTTCACTTGCTACTGATGCAGGCACCTGAGGGTAGACACTGTAGGTGTTACCCCAACACAGGTTCCTATCCATTTTCCACCCACCTCCTCCTCTGTAGGTTTTTCATCAAAAAAATAAAACAAATGCACCACCTACTTGATCTTAACATATTGTAACATTTTGGCATTATTAGCATCTTTAGCCTGCAGTATACCCCAGTCAATACTGTTAATAGATTTAACTGTATCAATACAAGAAAAAGTCCCTTCAGCCTCATAGCCTTTTTCTTGCTTGCTTGCAGTCTTCAACCCCAGCACAATCTCACTAAGCACAGTCTTATCTGAGGTGTCACATTCAAGTTCTATACTTACATCTCTGACCTCCAACAGGTAACATACTAGGATCAAAGGCAACAAAGGAATATCCTGCTCAGTCAGGGGGTCCTCCTCAAACTGAGCCCACGAAAAATTCTCCTCCAACTCTTTATCCAAACTCTCTGGCAGGAACCTCTTGAGCACCTGGCACTGGTGTTCCATCTCTCTGCATTGTCAGTCTGCCTCTAGCCATTGCCCACTCATCCAGTGGATGATCCTCATCAGGGTCTCCACCTCCTGGGTGTTGTCTCTCACAGCTCCAGTCTGCCTTGACCTGCATCTCTTCATTGTCTTCAGGCTTGGCCTTCCTCCGAGCTCTCAGGTCCAGTCCAGGCAGCAGCTTCTCTCCGTCTGTCAGCCATGGTTCTGGTTAGAACGTCACAGACTTTCTTCTCCTACAACTTCTGGTGCATCAGTCCACCTGGGATATCTGGACGATATCCACCAGAAAACATCCCTCTTTAGCCAGTCCAGATGCTTCCAGCAAGTTATCCCACTTCTGACACCAAGTCTGTGGAGGGGTTGTGGGATAACAGATGGACCAGACACAGCATTTCAGGTTCAACACACAATCTCTGTGTGATGTTTATTCCAAATACAAGAAATAACCTTTAGCAATTGCATATTCCTTTTTCAATACATTAGTTTGTAGCAACATACTATGTATGTTCTTTCTCTGCACTTAGCCAGCACCTACTAACACTGATCTCTGATCTAAACATTTTTAGTGAAAACCCTTCATCCCTATGTGGGCCTTGTTTGCTTGGGTAGTGGATGCTCAAAAAAGAAAAAAAAAAACAAGCTATAGACAAAGAACCTCAATGCAGAATCAGTGAAAAAAAGGTTACCTCAAAGAGCATTGGCAACAAATCAAGTTTCAAAGAAATACAACATCATACATACTTCCATAATGCAAAGCATCATGGGATATATGCAAATCACTATGAACTTTCAGACTTTTTCAGTTTACAGCAATTTGCATGCATTTTAAATAGCACAACTAACTTAATTTCTATACTACAGTCACCTAGTACATTTTACCATATCAAAAACACCTAGTGCCATGGTATTTTCAGCATATACAGGTTTCATAAGCATAAGATATATACATCAAGTATTTTATGACGTAGTGTTATTACATACTAAATCCAACAACGATAAACACAACCTGTTTTACATATTCTTGGTGGTCACCACAATAACCTCCCTGTGTAAGGAGCTGAGAGAGAAAAGAAAAATTAAAGAGGACACTATAGCATAGTCAAGAAAGGGAAGTGCCCATAGGTGGCCAACCTTATGGACTAGAAATTGTAAAGGATAGATTAGGCTAAGAAATAGAAGAACTCTTGCAACAGATATAAGAAAAGGTTGGTCCTCAAGAGTGGCAGGAGTTCCCTGTCACAGGCATATTTATCTTTTAATGTCTGTTCCTTTTCCCCCGTCCCTGGTGCAGTCTGATAGCCCTTCTAGGAGTGGAATTGTTGGTGCTATCCGAATGATCCCCTCTCTGGCTATCTGCTGCTTGTACACTCCCCCCAATTTAGCTCTGATTTAATTATAATAACTTTCCTTTGTCCAACTCCCCACCCACCGTTTAGTGAGATAGAATGTCTTTTTTGTAGGATTGCAGGTCTTTTGAGTATTTTTAACTTAAGTGCTGCCCTCTCCTTATCTCCACAGGTAGCCCATTGCTTGGGTTCACCGTCATTCCAGTGGAAGCGACTTCTCAGCCTGCCCAGCTTCCCCGACTCCTCTGACCACTGCCTAAAGCTGTTTTCAGGTGAGCAGTCCGGCCGTGCCTGGGGAAGAACTATTGAGCCATGATTGGCTGATGCTGTTTAACTCATCAAGCTACTGGCTGCTGCAGTTATGGCTCTGCCTTTCATTGGCTTCACTCAGAAGCTGACTCCTTGCAACCTAGCTTTGCTTGGGAGACCCTGGAGAGACATTTCAATTTATTTTCATTTTCCTCCCACTTGCCCACCCCCAACCCTGGCACTCTTTAAATATGCTTGCTCCCTTCCCCTTTGGTGATGCTGCTCAATCATTGGCCTTTCATGCTGCCCAATCCTTCTATAGTGTCCCTGCCCTACCTATAGCAGTTGTACTGTAGGCTGTCCCTGTGTAGCGGGTCTACCCTTCTGGTAGTTCCTGTGCACTGGGGCAATGTTTCCTAGTAAACAGCTGCACTAGTAACAGTGTACCCAGAATATTTTATGAAATGTTGTCATTACTCCTTCTACTGGGTTGCCTTGCAGGCCTGTTGCCATGTGCCCTTGACAAGATCCTTGTACCTCTCTCGTCATTATCCACTCAATATTTATGGGTTCATTCAAACTGTTTATTACCCGACAGTACCTTATTATTGCCCAAGCTGGATAAGGTTTTCCTAACTTTGGTGCCTGCTTGCATCAGCATCACTACTGACTTCAGATACTTGAATCATCCCATGCCCACTCACCCTCCTTCATGGGTAAAACACTGGCTGGACAACAGGACACAGTGGGTAGTAGTAAATGGAGTCCACAGTGAAGAAAGGAGGGTTACTAGTGGGGTACCGTGGGGTTCAGTACTAGGGCCGGTCCTTTTTAATGTCTTTATAAGTGACATTGCAGAGGGACTGGAAGGGAAAATATGTCTCTTTGCAGATGACACAAAGATCTGCAACAGGGTTGATATGCAAGGTGGGGTGGAATGGATGAGAAGGGACTTGGCAAGGTTGGAGGAATGGTCAAATTTATGGCAGCTTTGATTCAATGCAAAGAAGTGCAAAGTAATACACCTTGGAAACAAAAACCCAGGGCAAGAGTACACAATGGGGGGTGAGATACTGATAACAACAAAAATGGAAACAGACCTGCAGGTAATCATATCAGATGACCTAAAGGTGGGCCAGCAATGTGAGAAGGCAGTAAGGAGGGCTGGGGGGATACTGATATGCATAGGGAGAGGCATCACCAGTAAACAACAGGAAGTTGTTGGTCCTCTGTACAGACAGTTGGTAAGACCACATCTGGAGTACTGTGTACAGTTCTGGAGACCCCATCTCTGTAAAGACATAGACAGGGTGGAAGCTGTCCAGAGGAGGGCAACCAAAATGGTGCATGGTCTGCACCAGAAGACATATGAAGAAAGACTATAGGAGCTTAAGATGTATAGCCTTGAGGAAAGGAGGGAGAGGGGGGACATGATAGAAACTTTCAAATACCTCAAGGGAATCAACAAAGTCCAAGAGGGTAGCATCTTTCAGAAAAAGAGATGTGCAAGAACAAGGGGGCACAATTTGAAGATAGAGGGGGGATCGCTCAGAGGTAATGTGAGGAAGTATTTCTTCACAGGGAGGGTTGTAGATGCATGGAACAGCCTTCCTGAAGAGGTCATAGAGTCAAAAACAGTGGTGGAATTCAAGAATGTATGGGACAGGCATAAGGCAATTCTAGTGGGGGGTAGGAGGAAGTAGGCTGTTGGTTAACTAGGATCTGCAGCTTATCCGTTAGGTAGGGAAATGGGCAGACTAGGTGGGCCAAGCGGTCCTTATCTGCCATCAAATTCTAAGTTTCTATGTACACTTCTCCTCTCTGCTAGGAGCCTCCTGTATGCTTCCAGGGTCCTCTAGTTTCCCTTGTGCCCACATCACCTAACATTTCCTCCTGCCACCATAAAAGGGGTAGAACCCATCTATTTTGCCTATTGTTAAGTGCCCTAAAAAAACTTCTGCTGTTACTCATCTGTGCAGGTAATGTTGAATTAAATCCTGGCCCACTTCTCTCCATTTGTGTGCCGTCCGAGCTACCCCAATTAAAGGTGTTAACTCTAATACACATTAATGCTTGCAGTTTATTAAGGAAGCTTGATGCTATCCACACTGGGGTCAACCATTCTATGCCGGATATATTAATAGTTACAGAAATGTGGTTGAGACCCTCCACCCTAGACCATAAATTAATATTCCCTCATATAATGTATTTAGAACAGACAGGTTAATGAGAGGTGGGGGGGTAGCCATCTATATATGGGACAGGTTCTTAGCTACCGTAGCTGATTCAACATCATCCCCAAAGAATTCAGCTGCATAAAATTAAAGGTACAACTGTCTCAGATGGTCTCTATTTGTATCATTAGGTGCTACAGGCCCCCTTCCACAGAACATTTGGTATTGAAACACTTATGTGATATTTTGGATTCAGTATCCTCTCAGGTCATTATCCTGGGTGACCTTAATTTGGACTGGCTATCTGCAGTACCTAAACCTTCAAAAGATTTGTGTGACAATTATGGTCTCACTCAAATTATTAATGAAGTCACTTGTCCCAACATAAGAAACCCAGAATGTAGCACACAACTGGACATTATCATAGTGAGTAAACCGCACCTACTCATGTACTCTGGTGTATTTTTCAGTTATCTTAGTTGAGTAAGATCAGTACACAAAGTAGCCTCATCCTCTTAAGTATATATTCAAGAGAAGCAGGTGGAATTTTGACCCCAATGCATTCCTCCACAACCTCCAATATGCAGACTGGCAGGAGTTCTATCTAGCACCTTCGGTGGCTGAAGTGTACAAAGCCCTGCAAGCCATAGTAGTCAGGACCATTAATAAACATGCTCCCTTGTTAAAATGCAAACTGTAAAGAGATCATGCCCATGTTCACAACTAGCCTAAAAGCTGCATTGTTGCAGAGGGATGCACTCTGGAAAAGGGCAAGAAAAACTAAACTGCCTGCGGATTGGGCAGCCTTTAGAACCACTAGAAATCTATGCACTAAACTAATCAGAACCAAAAAGGCAAACTACTTCCGCTCAGAACTTGAATCTTCCACCATCTTCACCAATAAGTTCTGGAAAACCTTAACATAGAAGGCCACAGCTTGGCTAGTGCAATACCACAAAAAAATCACTGTTGGCGGCACTAATACTGCTGACAAGCATGTAATACTCGACCTCCTAAACAATCACTTTGCCACAGCAGGGCTGGCTTTTGACACCTCCCCGGCAAATACTCTTAGGGCAAAGTTTTTCATTTCATGTTCCGAAAATCCAAACTTGGCAATGTCCACTCATGTCACAGCTTTCTCGTTCTGTTTTGTCACCATTAAACAAGCTGAGGGTTTGCTTTTGCACCTGGACCCTAGGAAAAGTGCAGGTGCTGATCTTGTAGAGCCCTATTTCCTTAAACTAGGATATTTTGTTTTGGCCTCTCCAATCTCCCATATTTTCAACATGTCCCTTTCCTAGGGTACTCTCCCCACCATTTGGAAGATGGCACAGGTTATTCCACTTTTTAAATCCGGAGATACCAGTGATCTAAACAACTATCACTCTATATCCCTGCTCCCCATTTTGTCCAAATTACTGGAGAAGGTAGTTAATGACCAGCTAAGAATGTATCTGGAGAACTCTAACATACTAAATCCAGCCCAATCTGGTTTTCGCCCCCATCATGGCACTATTACAGCACTTGCTAAGATCATGAATGACTGCCACCAAAAAACATGTATGTGCATTGTTTCTTGACCTTTGCAAGGCATTTGATACAGACAGTGGACCATGACCTGCTTCTGGGCACTTTAAGGAATATAGGGGTGGACAACCTGGTGCTAAAATGGTTCTCAAACTACCTAACCAACAGGCAACAGCAGGTCAAGGCGGATGGAGACCTCTCTGATGAAAACCCTGCTAAGAGATGTGCCCCAAGGGTTTCTTCTTGGACTGTTACTATTTGCTATCTATGTAAATAATATAAACGCTGAGATCAAATTGGCAAATATACATCTTTTTGCCAATGATACGGTGCTTTATAGAGATAGGCCCAAGTCTGAGTCTGCCTGGAAAGATCTTCAAAGTGATTTAGTTCTCCTACAGAAAAGCATATTGTATCTAAAGTTGCTCCTAAATGTGAAAAAAACAAAAGCTATGCTTTTCACCCATTAAGTCACCACACTCAAACATAATACCCTTGGGAAGGTCCCTTGATTAACCACACTTTTGGGAGAATCTCTGGAATCTGTGGCTAAATTTTAATATCTGGATGCTTAGATAGACTGCAAGCTATCTTTTCTTTGATCACATAGAGGAACTTTCAAAAAAATTAAAACAAAGACTTGGCCTCTTCTTTAGTATCAGACACTTTCTTACCATAGAGGCTAAAAAACAATTAGTCCAACCCACCTTCATGCCACTCTTGGACTACGCTGATTTCCTGTACGGGCAAAGCACTATTATACAATGGTAAGAAAGAATCTTGGACTGTGAATGGTCAGTTTGGGGCTGGACCCATGGCGTTATCCCAGCATAACACCGCAGGTCTAGTCTCAGCACTGTGAACCCATTTGGATGACCATATGGACCAGCAGCATATCCTCTTTTTTTGCATCTCCTCTTAAGAAACAAAAATATTTTTCTACACTAATAAAAACATTCTTTAAAATTATTTTGTTATTTTATATATAACAACAAACCATTGTATAATAGGAAAAATGCACTCCAGGGTGTGTGTTGTGCTGGAATAATGCCACGCCTGGGGCACTGGACGCACTTGGCCTGCGGCCTCGTGCCCAACCCCCCAGGTGTGACGTTATCCCAGCATGACACACATCCTGTCATGCATTATTCCTTTAGTGTGACCCTTTCCAGGCTTGATACCCTTTATCATTGGGTGCTCAGATTCATATCCAGTGCTCCCTACTCTACACACCACTGTACACTCTATTCTACTATAGGTTGGAACTCACTCAGCTTCTAGAGGCAGGAAAATGCAGTACTATGCACCTACAGAGCCATCATTCATAAGCTCCCGCAGTATATCTCAGATTGTCTGCCTGTTTGCACCCCTGGTAGTTACTTATTAAGAAGTGTCACCTACTTATCTCTTGCAATCCCCAAGGTCAGAATGCACTTTGGAAGGGTGACAATAAGTCATCCCATGATCATGGCTGGAAGATCAGAAGGCTGTGGGTTCTATCCCCACACCAGGCACTTAGGTTAATATCCCAATACTGACACTGCAGTGCAGCATGGGGGGGGGGAGGGTGCTGCACTCCTGAAGTGCCGTCTTTCGGATGAGATGTTAAACCGAGGTCCCATCTGCCTGTTCTGGTGGTAGTTCAGGTGGATGTTAAGGATCCCATGGGACTTCTCGAAAAGAATAGGGGAAATTTCCCCGGTGCCCTGGCCAAACTTTCCCCCAGTCACTAAAATACCACCAACAGCTTAATCTGGTTCAAAGTCAGTTGGCATTCATCTGTATCTCCCTCCCCCGGGTCGTGCCTGAAAATAGGCAGGATTTGTCTAGTGCACTTACCTGGTCAACAAAAACTGAATAAATAAATAAATAATGCCCTCCCAGTTATTTGGAACAATGTTCAGAAAACTTTAAGGCTTGCTGCCCCCATGAAACACTCATTTTTCAAAACCTTGTTTCTGCGGTCCTTTTCAGAGTCCTGTAATTGCTTCAGCTAAGGGTTTCCAACCCCTACCTTACCATCAGAGTTGTTCTTATTTTTACCACTTGCATTCCCTCTGTGCCATCCCTATAAACCCATTTGGCTGCCCCCACCCCAACCTTAGCATTAATAGTCTCCTAGTTGCCCCTTCCTTTTTTCCCAGTGACCCCCCTCCCATGTTGTCAGTTGAGGATTTCCTATCTGGCTGCCCCCACCCTAACCATAGCATCAATAATCTTCTGGTACCCCTTCCTTTTCCCCTGTGACCCCTCTCCCTTGTTGCCCTACCCCTACACCCATGGGCCATCTCTCCCTCTTCTCTCATTTACATATCATCCTGTTTACCTTTTTTCTCCTACCTCTCCACTATGATTGTCCTACACAAATTGTATAGTCAGTCTGAACACCTTGTTACCTTGCACACTTAAGTTAAATATCATGTATATTTTGCCTATGTCTTATAAATTATCAGTGTATATACTGCTGCATTACTAATGTATACCTTGACTGTAATTTCAAGAATAATTAGTGTATAAGCTGGTGTATATCCTGAGTGTGTACCCTTCTGGTTAAGTAACCCATGCACTTGTTCATATGTATTAGGTCATTATGTGATTACGTGTACCTGTGATTATGTGATTTTATGAGTATGAGTGGTTGTGATTATACAATGGTACTGATTCTTACATGCCCATCTGGGTGGTTATGTGCTGCTATGTATTATGTACTGTCTATTGTGTAACTGATCCCAGATCCACCTTGTAAATGAGTTCACCTCAACGGTGTTCTGCCTGACAAAATAAAGAATTGATTGATTGATTGATTGATTGATTGAGATCTGCTGGATACTGCCAAGCTATTGTGGCCCATGGTATGGGTTTCGCACTGTCGCTATGGTCCCAGACCATGCTGATATCACCCACAGGGGTATACTGCACATTGACCATTCCGATGTGTGATCCCTGCAGGGTGCCTTCTTCTCCTGTGCTTCATCTGTGACCTTCTACTGCACAGTAGCCTAAGTCTGTCAGACATTGGGGGAAAGTGAGGGTGAGAACTACATGCCGTATGTTGTTATTGCAATCTGAAGGAGATTTGGGTTAACCTTACAGGAGCTGCTCCATAGATGGGTATCATACACTCAAGATAACCACACAGTACGTACACTGTCATACTCCTGTCAGCCACTATGGGGATGACTACCATGCCTGCGACTTGCCAGTTGAATGCACTACTGTATAGGCGGTACTATATTGCTAGCCTTTCCTCAGCTACAGTACTGTAGGTTGTACACCACAACACTGGCATAAGCAACAGACACAGTTATTGGTCCTACTACTTGGAACAACTGCAGGGGTTACTTCTGTCAAACAACTCATGAAAGGTCCCCATGGATGTGCATGCTGTCCTGCTCCTGGGATCATTACTCTCCTAGGCACTGTCATGTCTCTGCAGTACCAGATGCCTCTTCCCATCTTCTCTGTCCCCGGTAGCCCTTCCCTCAGTAGCCCCATTCCATACCTTGGTCCCTATGGTCTGTGTCCCTCTTCACCCCCACATAGGTTGTGGCTCTGTGTCTGTCACGTTGGACAGCTGCACCACTGTTCTTCAGGGACCTCGCAATATGTCATTGTCAGTATGGCAGGTTGCCATACCACACTATGCATACGATTGTCGAGGGCCATGGGTAGGTGGCTACCTCTGTCACTCCCTTCCCCTTCTTTTGCTTAGGCAGATTTACTGTGTGTTATTTTTTATTTTGTACTCACAGGGATTGTTACTGTTTGTTGTTAACATTTTATTGCTTTATTTTTCTCTGATTCAAATTGTTGTTGCTGGGTATACCTTCTGTTGCATTATTACAGGGTGTGCCTACAAGTGTGTGCTTACAGATTACTGCTGTAATCTTCTGATTCAAATTGTCTTTTGCAAGGTATATCTTCTGTTACTGCTTTATTTTTCTTTGTAGCAAAGTGTTTCTTACAGGGTATATCTTCTGTGAAATTATTACAGGTGGTGCTTTACATGTTTTACAGTTTTATCTATCATTGGGATAAGCTTTCAGGGCTACTGCATTTGTTGCTGGCTGATTGTTTCTGCTCTTACCTCCTTGTTTCTTTTGTCTGTGGTTCTTCTTTTTTGGCAGGGGAAGGGCCCAGCCACCCACCCCCCATCCCCAACCACCCCACACTACACTCCTTTTATAGGATAACATAGTCATGACATTTCCTGTAGCAAAGCAGGAAGGGGTGAATAAGAGGGGTATGCACACAGTGACCTCATTTACAGGGGCACTAGTAATTTAACTTGTTATAACAAGTTATACGAAAACAAACAAACAAAACACAAAATCAAACGTTTGCTTTCATTTTCTTCCTTCTAATTACTGTGACCAGGTTATAAACCCAGCAACTTATCTGGAATGGATATCATTAACTGCAGGTACTGTGGAACACTTTTCAGAAGGGTAGTTTTACAGGATTTAGGATACTGTCCTACATGCTGGGCCATTGGAGATCTAAGGGCTCTGCTCCAGGCAGCATGGGCAGGGATTGCATGCCTCAAATGGCATATTCAAGAGGAAATATAAGAACTACCTGCCATTTCCCCAACATCCAACAGAAGCACCTCGACCACAGAGTGTAGTTGGTCCAGGAGGTTGGCAGGTGGTTAGGAAGGGCAAATCGGGTGCCCCATCACTCGGTGCTCTCCAACATATCACCTCCACAAACCATATAAAAACTACAAACAGGTATCTGCCTCTATCTCTGAAATCAAACAAAGGGACAGAGGACACTGCAGAGCAGGACACTGCAGCACAGGAGCTAGCACAACAAAACTCACCCAAAACAGGAACCAAAACAAAAAAAGCAAAAAGGAAATCCAAAAAACTTCTGATCATAGGAGACTCCATGATTTGGGGAGTTGATACTTATCTCCAGCCAGGGGTAATGGTCAGATGTCCCCCAGGTACATCAGCATGGATAGACACTGACCGCATTGCTAAAATTGTTCAGGAAGCAGGAGAAAACATTGATGTCCTAGTACACATAGGGACTAATGATCTTGCCAGCTGGTCAGTTGTGGAGACCAAGGAACACCTGACCAGGCTGGGTGACAAACTATCATCCATTTCATCAGGCATCTCCTCTTCTGAGGTTCTGCCAGTCTGGGAGAGGGGGGCAGATGGACAGAAGGTCAGAGAAGGGGAGACAGGCAAGCTAATCATGTGGCTCAAGGGCTGGTGCCAGAAAAAAGGACACAAATTTGTAGGGAACTGGCAACAGTTTTGGGAGTGAAAGTCCTTTCAATTTGATGGACTGCATCTGACTAAGGAGGGAGTCAGTGCATTGGAACAGAAGTCTGATGGCTTAGCAGAATATTTAAACTAGCAAATGGGGAGAGGGGTGCAGTACCCCATATGTCGAATGGGAAGAACACCCCTCCCCCCTCAGCTAGTGGTCAAACAGGAGTTCAGCATGTTTGTAGTTCATTTGCAACACCAGGTAAGGAAAAAGGTCCGGCTCCCCATATGATGCACAAGGGAAACGCCAGACCTCACCCAACAACCAACACACTGAAATCTGGCCAATGGAAAATCATGTATACAAATGCTCACAGTCTGGGAAACAAGATACCAGACCTGCAGGCAATAATGACAGAGGCTAAGCTGGACATAGTGGCCATTAGCAAAACATGGTTTGCCAGTAACCACACTTGGGAGACTTCAGTACCTGGCTATGTACTGTTCAGAAGAGAGCAAGGTGCAAAAAGAGGGGGTGGTGGAGTGGCCCTTTATGTCAATGAAAATATCAAGGCTACAGAAATTCAGAATACACATACGGAGCCAGAAGAACTGTGGGTCCGCCCTGGAAACAGGAAATGGGACAGCCATACAAACAGGGGTTGTGTACAGGCCTCCAGACCAGGGGAGGACATAGACACATTACTGTTTGAAGATGTACAAAACATGACAGCTAAAGGGGAGGTTCAGATAATGGGAGACTTCAACATGCCAGATACAGATTGCTCAATACCAACAGGAACATCTGCCAGAACTAGATACATGGTGGATTCCCCGCAGGAGGAGGGACTCAAACAACTGGTACAACAACCCACAAGAGAAAGGGCTATCCTAGATCTAGTACTGACTAACAGGGAAAGGATCACAGATCTCCAGGTAGAAGGTCACCTGGGGGCCAGTGACCATCACATGGTATGGTTCAATTTGGCCACTAGAACTAAATCATCCCATTCTGAGGCAATAATATGGGACTTCAAATTAGCTGACTTTGATAAGATGGACAACAGCGTTAAGCTAGCCCTGGCAAAAAGAAATACAGGTGAGGGGGTACAGGCAAAGTGGGCAAGCATTAAAGATGCAATACTTGAAGCAACATCCCACTGTGTTAGAGAGAAAAGGAAGTGCAAAACAAGAAGAAAACCACTTTGGTTCTCAAAAACAGTAGCAGAAAAGGGCAGAGCCAAAAGGCTGGCCTTCAGGAAATATAAGGGAACGCAGCAGGATGAAGACAGAGAGGCATACCAAACTTCCCTAAGGGAAGCAGGAAAGGCAGTAAGGCAGGCAAAGGCCCAAACCGAGGAAACACTAGCACAAACAGTAAAAGAAGGTGACAAGACTTTCTATAGATACATTAATGAAAGGAGAAAGTCCAGAGGGGGTATTTCTAAGACTAAAGGGGATAAGGGGGCATATGAGGAGGAGGACCATGTAAAAGCATCTATCCTAAATAGATACGTCTGCTCAGTATTTACTGAAGAGAAGGTAGGGCAGGGCCCACAGCTCAGCAACATGGACACGGGGAGGGAGGTGAGCACTAGTCCCTTCACAAAAGAAAGGGTCTTACAAGAGCTCGATAAGCTCAGGGTGGACAAGGCAATGGGACCTGATGGCATACATCCCAGGGTACTAAAGGAGCTTAGGCTGGAACTAGCAGAGCCATTATCAGAACTGTTTAGTGAGTCTCTGAGCACATGAGAGGTCCCAGAAAACTGGAGAAGGGCTCTTGTGATCCCGCTCCACAAGAGTGGTAGCAGGGAGGAGTCAGGGAACTACAGACCAGTCAGTCTTACCTCAGTAGTGGGCAAGATTATGGAGACACTCCTTAAGGAAAGGATAGTGCAACACCTGGAATCCATAGGAGCACAGGATCCAAGACAGCATGGGTTTACAAAAGGAAGGTCCTGGCAAACTAATCTCATAGATTTCTTTGACTGGGTAACCAGAGTGGTGGTCCAAGGGGGAGCAGTTGATGTTGCCTACCTTGACTTCAGCAAAGCTTTCAATACTGTTCCACATAAAAGATTGATTAATAAGCTAGGTAGGCTCGGGGTGGGTCAGAAGTTGGTCAACTGGGTGGCAAACTGGTTGATGGGCAGAAAACAGAGAGTGGTGGTAAACTGTTTACAATCAGAAGAGATGCAAGTCACAAGTAGGGTACCTTAGGGATCAGTCCTGGGGCCAGTCCCCGTCAATATCTTCATCAGTGACATTGCAGATGGACTGGAGGGTAAGATTTGTTTGTTTGCAGATGACACCAAGATCTGCAACATAGTAGATGATCCAGATGGGATGGGCAGAATGAAAAGAGATCTGGATAAACTAGCAACATGGTCGGAAGAGTGGCAACTGGAGTTTAACGCAAAGAAGTGCAAGATCATGCACATAGGGAAGAGAAACCCTGAAGCCACCTATAGGCTGGGAGAGGAGTTGCTGGCAGTCACAAGGGAAGAAAGGTACTTGGGCGTCATCATCACCGATGACCTGAAATCATCCAAGCAGACCACTAAAGCAGTGGGTAAGGTTAAAGGTATGTTGGGGTGTATTAGTAAGGGTATCACAAGTCAGAAGAGGGAGGTAATAATCCCTCTTTACAAGACACTGGTTAGGCCCCATCTGGAGTACTGCACGCAGTACTGGAGGACACACCTTCACAAGGACATTAACCAAACTGAAGCAGTCCAGAGAAGGGCAACCAAAATGGTGCAGGGACTGCATCAGGAAACATATGAGGATAGATTAATGGAGCTCAATATGTATACCCTAGAGCAAAGGAGGGAGAGAGGTGATATGATTGAAACATTCAAACACCTTAAGGGCATTAACAAGGTGAAAGAGTCTAACATGTTTCAATATAAGAAAAATAGCAGGACAAGAGCACACAGCATGAGATTAGAGGGAGGCTGATTAAGGGGTAATGTGAGGAAGTTCTTTTTCACAGAAAGGGTGGCGGATGCATGGAATGGCCTACCTAAGGAAGTGGTGGATATGAATACAGTGCAGAGCTTCAAACAGGCATGGGATAGGCATAAGGGAGCAATACAGATGAGTATGAATAGATAGGCCATTGATAGAGCAAAGGCCGATAGCACATTCATAAGGCAGAAAAAGAAATGGGCAGACTGAATGGGCCTTGCGGTACTTATCTGCCATCAACTTCTATGTTTCTATGTTTCTCCTGGTAAGGTGGTCTGGAATAGCAGCACAGTGGCCCATTACTATGCAGGTTTGGGTGGACATGTATTGTGGGAAAGGGATTGTGGCTATGTGTGGTTTTCATGGTCGTCTGTTCCATCCACTTGTCCTGCATTCTCTTCCATCCAGCATTACCAATATGGGCCCCAGTGCAACCCACCATCAGGCCATCTCCCAGGGGTGCCCCCCCACTGTTACGCACCTACCGCATGGTGTCCCAATCACTGTCCATATGTAGCAATGGTAAGGGGCCAGTGCATTATTTGCCAGGGACAACCTGATGCCTCTGTCAATCCCTGCCCATGTGTCACCTGTTTGGCACATACCTCTGCTTACAGCATCTGTGGAGACTTTTGTGGTGGGATCTGTACTCCACTACAATCTGGCACAGGGTCTCTGATGTGTCCAGCATTGCTGCAAGTGGGGGTTCAGCACAACATATGTTGATCTGATGGGCATTTGAAAATCGAGCCCCTAGTGCATATTTGTGCAGTCTGGGAGTGCAGTCTTCAGCCATTATTTTCAGTGAGGGTAGGATGATTTGTTAGGCTCTCAGTTTTAGACATGAAACATTAACTGTATTTTTAGCTGCTCAGCCACTGCTATCACACTGTTCAGCTACTGGAGTCTCAGCGTAGATTTGTACAGTTTGGAAGTGCAGTCTTTAGTCACTCAGTACAGATCTGTATGGTTTGGGAGTTCAGTCTTCAGCCACTAGTTTCAGTGAGGCTAGAATGACTTGTTAGGCTATCAGCTTTGGTCTCAGAATGTTAACTTTATTTGGAAAACTTTGTAGTCATATGTTATACATTCTCATTTTGTCACTAAGTGGCAGTGAGCGCAGCTGCACAATGGCATCCAACTTTTATTTGAGAGGGCTGGGTCCAAAGTGGATTGAGAGATGGCTAGTTTTAGCTGCTCAGCCACTGCTATCACACTACTCAGATCCTGGAGTCTCAGTGTAGACTTGTGTGGTTTGGGAGTGACGTCTTCAGCCACTATTTTCAGTGATGGTAGGATGACTTGTTAGACTCTCAGTTTTAGGTTTGGAATATTAATGCATAAATCAGTGTGTCTGTTCCCCACCCCCCTCCGCAGATCTCTGAATAAGTGCTTCCTCTCTTCTCTCTCTCTCTCTCTCTCTGTTCCCCACCCTCACACGTGTTTTCTTCTGTCCCCTTCCTCCTTCTGTGTCCCCCTTCTCGCCTGCTTGGATATTGGAGTTCCAGTGTAAATCTGTGTGGTTTGGGAGTGCGGTCTTTAGCCATTATTTTCAGTAAGGGTAGGATGATTTGTTAGGCTCTCCGTTTTTGACATGGAACATTATTTCTATCTGCTCAGCCATTGCTATCACACTGCTCAGTTACTGGAGTCCCAGTATAGATCCGTATGGTTTGGGAGTACGGTCTTCAGCCGCTATTTTTAGTGAGAGTAGGATGACTTGTTATGCTCTCAGTTTTAGGTTTGGAATATTAACTTTATTTAGAACACACTGTGATCATGCTTTACACATGCTCTTGTTTTGTGGCCAAGTAGCCAGTTTGTTCCACAATTTGGCATGCCTGGTGGGCATTTTACTTACTGTACCTTTTTTCTTGGAATGTTTTTTAATTCACTGTTTGACAGTACAGGATTTTTTTTTTATTTTACTTTTGTCTATTAGTATTATTTAGTTGGTGTTTTGTATTTTACAGTACTTTATTTTTACTCTTCTAAAATTTTATTCATTCAGCATAAAATAAGGCTGCAATAAATGTTTACCTACCCACCTGTCATTCAAGTTGGGCCTGTTGCCTTGTCTGTGGATGTACAGCTCGAGAACATTCTGGAGTATTTGCTCATATTCTCTTTCAGAATCACCCCCATGTGAATTTTAACTTTCTGTACAGCTACATTTAGTTTAGAAATTGTATTCTTTTGTATAAGGTCTCTCATAGGTTAACCATTTGCAGCCAGAGTTACTTTTTCTCCCTTTCCACCCCCTCAGTTTCTTCCCTTTCGCACCTCTCACTCTGCTTCTGCCCCTCTCTTGCTTTCCCTCTTCTGCCCTGTTTCACTTTCTCCCCTCTGCCTCATCTTGATTTCTCCCCTTCCCAACCATCTCTTTTCCTTCCTCCCCATCTCTCCTTCTTCCTCCTTGTCTTTCCATATTCCTCCTAGTCTTTCTAACTTTCTCCCAGGCTTTCAATCTTCCTCACAGTCACCCTACCCCCATACAGCCTAGTCACTCTCACCCCTTCTCCTCATCTCACCCTCTCCTCTTCTGCCCAGTAACTCCCCATTTCAGGAACTCTTTAAAGCTTACTTATACAAATGAAGTGCATACGAAGGTTTCAAGAAAGAGTTTGCGCCTGCCCCCCACCTACAAACTCTGCTGTCTTATTCCAGGCAGTTTGGAACCATGCATTGCATGTTATTTTTTGTGTTTACCTGAATATTTAAGAATGTTCTGTGCTCAATCTGATAAAAATTAGATTAAAAAAAAATTAGTCATGCAGCAATGGCTATAACACAAAAGCCCCTTTTGTATGAAATTAGTTGTATAGCAAGTGATTTTGCTGTATAAACACTGAATGAGTTAAGTGCAGCAGCTGATGTGAGCTGAGAAACTTTTTGCTATGCAATATCCCATAACATTTTCCATGGTTTCATGTTCTGTGCCACACACAACTCTATGTCATGCTGCCAGCTAGTAGCAAATGGGCATCCTGCCCGAGGTCTCCACCCCTCCCTGCCCCTGTACCTGAATGACCCATATAAGCCTGTTCGTCAAATCCTTGGTCGACTCTCTGGCAGTTCACTGGATCCTCCCATTAGTTCCCCAGCCCAGTGATAGCCCCCCCCACTATCACCATTACCCGGTCTGTTACATTTCGGAGGTGTTTCACCAGTGGTCCTCCTCCCACTGTCCCTATTCTAGTGGTCACAGCACTGTAACTCCCTTTACTGCATACTGCTAGTTTCTTCAGGTGTAGGGGGCACAGGAGGCTATGACAAGGATTGCATGTTGGCCATCACGCACATTCCCCGAATGGTCACAATGCCATTTGTGACTGCACTGAACAGGGTTGTGACCCCCATTGATCAGAGCTTGACACAGTTGCAATGTCACTGGTTATGTTAAGTAGCTGCAGAAATCACTTGATGCCATTGCTAGGACTGAGGATGGGGATTCAAATGGTACTGTACCTCTGAAAGGAAGCACCGTCTTCATGGAATGGGCTCCCAGATTTGTACAAGCCCTGCAATTGCCTTTATAGGGAAATAAATTAAGGGCCACTGCAAACAGACTAAGAGGTTTATCATCAAGGCCCCATTTTTTCTGCGGCACTTTGGGACCAGGTTCTAAAGCAGGATTACCATTTGCTGCAGAACTTCTGCTGCAATGGTTTGTAATTTCTGTGGAAGTTCTACGGCATCAATGAACTGCCATGTCACAGCTTCAGTTTGACATCCTGGGACTATGCCCATGGCAATGGCTATGGCAAATGGGATGGGGAAAGCACAGTAACACTAGTTCAAACAATAAACCCACAGACATTTAGAAATAAAGTACTTTTTTATAAAGCTAAAAAAAATCACTTAAAGAGCACCTTTACTCGATTTTTGTAAATCCCTCCTTTGAAAAACTGTATCTCCCTTACCTGTCCCAAAGTCTAATGCTGGTAACTGATTAATGTAAATGTATAAGTAAGTAAGTAAAACTTTATTTATAAAGCTCCTAGCCCCGGAGGCACTAGGCGCTGTACAAAGATAAAGATATACAATAATAAAATACAACAATCTAAAATAAAATGAAAGTAATATATAAAGTGTAACAAGGCAAACCATCTCTATAAAAACTAGTCAAAACTTAATATCATTGAGGCGTATTAAGCAATTTTAATCTAGAGAAAATGCCTCCTTGAATAGGTGGGACTTTAGACACCTTTTATGTGCTTGCATTTTGGGAAGGGAAGGGATCGCATTTTGACTCCATGGAGCCGAGAACCCAATTCCTTCTACTTCCCAATTTCTAGACATGTCCCCACGCTCTCATGTTCTGTGATTTAAGTATAGGGAGTGCACTGGGCCGAGCACCATAGACCTCTATAGGGCTGCATTTTAAACTTGTACAGTTTTGACTATTTTAGAGGGCTGATTCGCGCAAATCAAGGTTAAAACTCTACTAATGAGCCCATTCCCTCCATTGGCATATAAAAAAGAAAAACATTGCTGACAATTACTGGCCCCCATCCCTTGTGGCAGTGTGATCTACTTGTTAAGAAACGAGACTGCTGTTTCCAACCCTACTAGAGTGAAACAGTCACGGTGTGATGCTGAGCAAGTCACACATCCAGCTCTTCCCTACCTTTGTACACACCCCATTTTGCTTTATAAAAACATGCAATAACATTATTGCCATTGACCAATGCTTGTTTTCTATTATTACGATATAAATCTAGAATTGTAATATTTTAATCATGTAAAAAATAAAATACCAGTAAAATCTAAGCCACATTTTCATTCTTCGTCTCTTATCAGGTCAATGAATTAGCAACCACTTTAGCTCTGACCAGAGTTTATTTGTAGAGGCCGTCCTTTGTTCTGGAGGGAAACAGATGCGTTATAGTAATTCAGCATCTTTAAATTGTAATCCATGTCATTCATGAAAAACAAAAATGAAGTTATTTCAGAGAAAGTACAAAGCATATCACTGCAGGTACGAGAGTGCACTTGGGTGATGATTAACTTGGTCTTGGAAAAGTTGTCCCATTTAATTATTGTTGATGGTATTTGCTGTTTAGGGGCAGGGATCAGATGAAAGACCTTTTTAAAACCTGGTGTGAAATGGTGCACAGTACAAAACCTCTGCTTTATGGAAGCTGCATATAACTCTGGTCCAATTATAAAGGCTATGACGTACTTACTCATATGGTGCCATTCCAGTGCACTGTGGGTCAAATACACTTTTCATTCATTTTTTGTCCCTGTCCAACCCAATCCCCAGGGTCCTCCGGCCAGAAAGGGGGGGGGGGTGCAGGCGGGGAGTGTTGACTTTCTTTGCAGCTCATTTCAGTACTGCTTATTAGTCAGTTGTAGGTGAGACAGAGTCTGGGTACCTGTCTCAGTAAATGAGGGAAATGGCTGAAAGTGGAACCACCACATCAAGGCCTCCCTACTTTGCTCCAAAGCTCTAACTTTAAAACTGTCTCTTCTCTCCTATTCAATCCCTGTTATCAGACTGTTACAACAGCAGAAACATTATCTTTGTGGCATGTCAGCTAGTCATTCAAAAAGGTATACACTGCCAATAACGAAAAGTCGACAGCGACCGTCACTACAGCGACTACAGCACCAGGATGCTGTAGTGTCGGTGCTGGACCCTGGCACTGTATTCTGGTGGTCTTGCACCCCCTCTCCTAATCAGCTTTGAATAACAGTTGATTATATTTAGTGGGGGGGCCGGGGGCATAGCCCCCAAAGAAAAACATGTTTCTCAGTGAGAAACCATATGCCAACCGCAAATGTGGTCGACATGATGGTTTCACTGTATGGTCATTCGACAAAACTTTTGTCGACAACTGGTCATGGATCCACTCAAAAAGAAGGCTGAGTTCTTCCCTATCTGTCTCTTTCCTCCCTCCCAAACAGTGTCCCAAGTGTGATAAAAACTAGGGCTGGAAATCATGTTAGGCCAAAGGTTCAGGCCATTTGGGTTTAGTGGATGTTTGGTGAAAGGGGCTGAATTTAGTTTCATTTAAAAAAGGAAAAAAAAATTGGTCCATAATTATGTTTATATTGGTAATGACTTAAGAGCACTTGTTTCATATTTAAAGGGTATCCAGTGATGATAGCAACTGTAAATGAGCGACTGTCAAAACAGTGACTCGTTTACAGTGTTATCCTGTTGGACTACCCTGTATGGGTAGCGACCCTATGTGGCTGCGACTGTAGGGGAGGGCGACTGGAAAGGGAGGGATAGGGAGGGGCGAGGAAGGATGGGAAGAGGGTTTGTGTGGGGTGGTGTGCCTGCTGCAACTGAGCTAGCCATGTGGTGTGGTGGTGAGGGTGGCTAGCTTCGGTGCAGCAGGTACTGGGCTGGGGACCGGGGATAACATTTTGCTGCTGCCTGCTGCTACCATGTTTATTTTTATTTACTTTGGTAGTCACCCCTCCCTGACATACACCTGGAGTTGATAAACCTTAATTGGGGTGGGGGGCGAAGTCCCCATGGGGCACAGAGGGCACAGCCCCTCGCATAAACACTTGGTTTACTTTCTGAATGTCTGTTCGTTGGCGTGTGTATATCACCAATTTGCTCTTCAGCGATATACACTTGCTATAACAGAGATCACTATTTTGCGATCGTTGTTATGACATGGAACTCATTTAAAGAGGCTGGTTGGGGGGGGTTGAGAATTAACAGACCCCTCTCATAGGCTAATTGTTCATGCAGGGAGCTTGCTGATTGTGTCATCGGGATATTCTGCTGGAAGAAAGGCATGACAAATAACCCCCTTAACCCTTCACTTATTTTTGGGCCAAATTGGGTCAATTCAGAGTGGGTCTGACCCAGCCTGAAACTGACCTGTTGGTCTAAATTTGCTGGCTCACACAGCCCTAATAAAAATCCATTTTCTACCTGTTTTTCTTTTCCTTTTTCGTTCATTCCTTCCCTTTTCTTTTTATCCCCACCCCCACCTCTATCCACTGTCGTGGACAAAGTTAGTGTTGTCCTGTCTTGGGAACATCTGTATGGGATTGGCAGCTGTTATGTTTAGCTACAGTATGTGAAACATTTTTCTCCAGGAGCAGGAGAAAATGAATGTGGCCTGCTTGCTGTTGTCCTACCGTGCATTACTTTTAGAGTGTCCGGTAGGAGGCAAGGGGTACTGATTCAAATCTGCTCATCAGGATTGAAATTAATAACATATGCCCTCTTTTTCTGAGAGTGCCACTCCTCTTGTCTATAATTTTAGAACATTATCCCTGCCCTGTCCACCAATACTTCTACTATCAGGCCAGGTGGCAGACAGAAGAATGTGGAAGCGTTTTATAAGAAAAAGCCCATCCCGTTAGTGAGCCTACTCCATGGGTCTGTGTTCAGTTGTCAGCACCTGTTCCTCTTCAGGCCAGTATTTATGGACTGGGCTCTGTGGAGAGAATTAAAATAAAACTACACCTTCCTCAGAGAAGAACTCTGATAGGATTGCCAGCATAAGCATTATTTTCTTCAGGACAGCAAAAGAGAGAGAGAGCTGAGCTCAGAGGAAAACTCTCACTGAAGCCACTGTTTGTGCAGCAGGACGCTGTAAGTCTTGGGCAGCTTACTGCTACCACCCTGAGAAGAAGCACCATTATCTGCCTGTATCACACATTTCGGCAGCCTAGTAAAATTAACCTCTAAAGGAGTGGGGTTGTGTAAGCACAGAAAGACAGTCTCTCCTGCTTTTCATTCTGTTCAGTGCTACCAATTGTCTTGATTAGGGAGGAGGTTCTAAATTTATATTGTGGTTTCTGAGGAAGAGGGGATGCACATAAAAGTAAATGAAACATGGAAACATAGAAATTGTCAGCAGATAAGGACGGCTTGGCCCATCAAGTCTGCCCATAAGCCCTACACTTGTATGTGGCCTCTGACTCTATCTGGTCAGTGATCTTTCATCACTCCCTCCCACCTCAAGGTTCCCTTCTGCCTGTCCCAGGCATGTTTAAAAACCCCCACTGTGTTCGCTCCCACCACCTCTTGTGGCAGACCATTCCATGTGTCCACCACCCATTCTGTGAAGAAAACTTTCTAACATTTCCTCTTAATCTGCCCCTTCCAATTTCATATCATGCCCCCTCATTCTCATACTCTTTCTATATTGGAAGAGGTCACCCCCTGCATCTTGTTCATACCCTTGAGGTACTTGAAAGTTTCTGTCATGTCCTCCCGCTCCCTCCTTTCCTCCAGTGAGTACGTATTGAGGTCTTTTAGTCTCTCCTCATATGTTTTGTGGTGCAAGCCCTGTACCATCTTGGTTGCCCTTCTCTGGACTGTCTCCACTCTGTCAATATCCTTGAGCAGGTGTGGCCCCCAGAATTACACGCACTAGTCTAGGTGAAGTCTTACCAGTGTTTTATACAATGGCAACACCACCTCCTTACTTCTGCTAATAACCCCTCTGTCTATGCACCCCAGCATGCCACTGGCCCTCCCTGCAGCCTTTGTGCACTGATTTGACACTTTTGGGTCATCAGAAATGATACCCCCTAGGTCCCTTATTTCTTTGATGATTCTTAGCACCTCCCCTCCCACGTTGTAGCTCTCCCCAGGTTTCCCTCTTCCCAGGTGCATTATTTTGCACTTCTTTTCATTGAACCTCAGTTGCCACACCTCCAACCACTTTCCAAGCTTCCCCAGGTCCCTCCTCAATTTCTCCACCCATTCTGGAGTATCCACCCTGTTGCAGATCTTAGTGTCATCTGCAAACAGGGAAACCTTTCCTTCCAGCTCTTCTGCAATGTCACTAATGAACACATTGAACATTACTGGTCCCAAGACTGTTCCCTGAGGTACCCCGCTGGTTTCCTTCCTCTCCCCTGATTGACTCCCATTTACCACCACTCTCTGCTTCTTGTCTGTCAGCCAGTTACCAACCCAGTGTATCACCTTTTCTCCCATGCCCAGACTACCCATCTTATTAATCATCCTTCTGTGTGGGACGGTGTCAAAGACTTTGCTGAAATCGAGGTAGGCAATGTCCACCGCCCTTCCCTGATTTACTTCCTTTGTCACCCAATCAAAAATCTATAAGTCATTTAACATGACCTTCCTGCTGTGAATCCACGTTGCCTTGGATCCTGGGCACTGTTTGATTCCAGGTGTGTCACTATCCTTTCCTTCAGCAGTGTCTCCATGATCCTCCCTACCACTGAGGTGAGGCTGACCAGCCTGTTGTTCTCCGCCTCCTCCCTGTTGCTGCTTTTGTGCAGAGGGACTACATGTGCACTCCTGCAGTCCTCTGGAACCACTCCAGTGTTGACTGACTCAGTGTACATGGCTGCCAGAAGCACTGCTAGTTCCCTTCATAGCTGCTTTTGTATCCTAAGGTGTACACCATCTGGCCCTATAGCTTTGTCCACCTTCAGCTTTGTGAGTTCTTCCAAAACTCTCTCCACTGTGAATGGACTGGTGTCCTCTTCTACCCCACTTTGCAACTGCTACCCAGCTGTGGTCCCTGACCCTCCCCCTCCTTAGTGAATACTGAACAGAAGTACTTATTGAGTATTTCTACCTTGTTTAGGTCTCCTACCTTACACTCGCCCTCCTCTCCTTTGAGCCGTACAATCCCTCCCCTGCTTTTTCTTCTTTCGCTGATGTGCCTATAGAATGTCTTGTCCCCTTTTTTCACTGTCTGAGTTAATCCCTCATCTGGCCATGCCTTTGCACTCCTAACAGCTTTCACAACTTCTCTTAGACATTCAAGGTACACCTTGTTGTTGTCACAACAACACACAGAGCACGAAAGCATAGCAGCAACTGTATGACCAAGACCACCCTAGATACAATAGATAGCAATTGCGGTGGCCACCTCAATCATAAGAGGTAGTGGAGAGCAACATTACTTCAAGTGTGCAGTGTGATACAAGTTCACACCACAAATGGCAGCAGAATTAAAACATGCAGAAATACAGGAGTAAGTACTAGAGAGGAGCAGGAAGTCCTTAAGGACCCTATACAAATGCAGGTGTTGGGGAGCACACCTTGCATTAGAAGGGAATTAGAAGGCAAGAAGTTCCAAAATTTGGGATCATAATAGGCAAAGGCAAGCTGACATATTCCTGTGGCATATCTATGTTCTTGGAGAAAAGGAAGTCCCATGCATCTCAGTCAGTAAACGTCTTTTGGACATTGCAAGTGGTCAGCTAGCACACCTGGGGATCCTGACTGACGCAATTTGTCCACAAAACAGCCCAGGAGAAAAGTGTGCTTTCCAGCTAGGGATAGTCATCCCAGACCAGTGTAGTAGAGTAGGTAGAGGTGTGCAAAGTTGGCTGACTTTGCTTTGCAGATTAACTTGTGAATTTGCAAAGTTAATCCACCCTGTGAAATTTCAATTCCCAGTATGGGGCTAATTTTGCAAATGGTGAATTTGGTAACTTTGCTGGCAAAGCTGGGCAAACTTGGACCCACAGGAGATCTCTTCAATATACCATGGGATTGAAGGTCACATGGTACTGAAATGAGGTGTATGCCATGCATTCAGTACAGTCTTATGAAAAGAAAGTTGGAGAGAAGCCTTTCCCTGCTTGTGTGATCAGAAAACCTTTAAAACTACTCAAAAAGTGGAGTAATTTGAACCAAAGCATTCACACAAAAAAATTGAGTGCCTTGTGCGCAGCTAGATTATCATTTTTATGTTGGCTTGCCGCGTCTGCGCAAGCCAACATCTTGCGGTAGTGCAGATTTGGAGGGGTGGTCACTGCTGGGTGAATGCAGGGCACGCACCAGTAGGTGCGTCCCTCATTCCCCTATCAGCATGCATGCCGGCACCACACCATGCGTACATAATGTGGTGAGCACATCTAAGGAAAGGTCCGCTGCAATCCGAGCAAAGCTCGTCAGACGCAGCGATCCTTTTCTTGCCATGCTCACCACCATTATGTACATGGCGGGACATGGCCGGAGAACTGCCAACTCCGGGGGTACCCATTCCTCCTGTTGGCTGCCCCTGCCCCCTGTCAATGTGCCAACAGGGGAGCCCACTCCCCGTCGGCATAAAGCACCCCAATTGTGCAATGCCAAGGGGTACCCAATCCCCTCTGCTCTGCATCCCCCTCCTTCTTTGTGTGCCTAGCAGGGTGCCCAATCCCCATCAGCATAAATTTGCCCCCCATGTTATTTTCCGGCGAGGATGCCCAATCCCCGTTGGCCACAGACCCCATAAAACAGTTAGGTGGCACGCTGGGGCCCACCCAGCCTGCCAAATCTCCTGGGAAAAAAACTTGTCCCTCAATGTTTTCTTTTCCTTTTACTACCTGTAAAGGAAAACAGTCCCTCGTAGTCTCCCTGCCCCCTGCCCCCACCCAATCCACCCACTGCGCACTCCTGCCTTCTAACACCCCCATACCCCATACTACATCCAGAGCTCGGTAAGATGACCATCAGGACCAGAACACGCTGCGCTTCTTCAAAGCCGAATCGCCGAACGAGGAAATGCCAGTAAGCTGTATAATGGGATAGATGGGGTTTTTCAACTTTAGTACATATCTCAAGCATTTTGTGAATTTTATTAAATTTTCAACATGGGGTTTTGGAACCCTTCTCATGAGTCTTGCACTGTCATGGTGTTATTCGGTCCCGAAAGGTGATTTTGCAGTCATTACGCGGAATCACCTTTCAGGACCATGTAAGGAGATGACAGTGCCACTGTTCATGAGGGGGGCTCTCAAAAACCCTATGTTGCAAATTTGGTGGGAATAATCCAACACATGACTGTTTTACGAGCGTGCATTGCAACTGCACAACTCATGCTCGTAAGTTAACAAATTCTCAATATTTTCACGCCAGATTCTCAACATTGGCATTTTACCACACCTTCTTGTGAACCGTGCAGCTGTCATTTTTCACATCCTGGCCGAAATGTGTTTTCGCCCTTCCGGCACAGAATAGCGTGGTCATGGTGCGAAATCAGTGTTCGGGACACATTATGAAAATGACAGTGACATTGTTCATGAGCAGCGATCCTAAAATGCCTATGTTGACAATTTGGTGACAATACTCCATAAAGTGACTGTTTCATGAGCGTGTGCAGCAACTGCGCAGTGCACGCTCGTGCATTGGCGCATTTGCACTATTTGCATGCCAGATTCTCAAAATTGGCATTTCACCTTCTTGTGAACTGTGCAGCTGTCATTTTTCACATCCTGGCCAAAATGTGTTTTCGCACTTACGGCGCAGAATAGCGTGGTTGCTGTGCGAAATCAGTGTTCAGGACACATTGCAAAAATGACAGTGATACTGTTCATGAACAGAGGTCCTAAAATGCCTGTGTTAAAAATTTGGTGACAATGCTCCATAAAATGACTGTTTTATGAAGTGCATAGCAACTGCGCAATGCACGCTCGTAACAACGCATTCGCAATAATCAGTGTGGGATGCTTTACTAAACCCCTCAGGCTTTGCCCTTGGGGTTTATGTAGCATCCCACACCTCAGGTGTGTGTAAAATTCTCATTACACACGCCACCCCATGCATTATTCTATATATAATATGCTTTGAAATAAGGGCATGCTCCACACAATGCTTGCAGCTGCTCCACTCTTGCAAAGGGGGTGGACAGCTGCAGAGGCCCCCCCCATGCACAGGATGTGCACCTTTGGGGCACCCCACAGCATCCAGAGCCATTGTTGTATGCTTACTCCATGCCCAAATCATGGTCACAGGACCCGTCTCTGCGGCTGGCTGGGGGCTGGCAAGGGGACAGACAACTGCATGATCCTGCACATTGCCAGGGAAGCAAGTGCAGCTGGTGCAGAGGGCATCTACTTTGGGGCTGTTGTGCCACCTATGTGCCCCTCTCTGACTGGTTATCCAGTTCATACCAGGGCAAGTACAGTCCATTCTCCACTGGCCCCCAGTCCTGGGTGAAGAGGTATGGGCTGGGGGTGTCACTAGCGCTGGTCTGATATTATGGCACATTTCTGACTTGTTTTGAAGGGGGAATAGCAGCCTCTGGTGGACTGGCATGGGCTTCCATATCCTGTGGACCCCCACCCCTGGTGTCACCCACTGGTCCTGCACAGTAAGGCCAGAAGAGCCCAAGACACACCACAACACTTGTCGGTGTCTGCAGGGTAGGGTGAGGTGAAATGGCGTGAGCACTATGGCCGACGATCCAAAGGTGCATCCCAGTGCCTGTCAGTCTCAGTGGGGGTTGGCATCAGTTCAATACTTCACTGCCATTCCTATTATGCATTTCTCTAACTTCTGCACTACTAATGCCAATGCCAGCAAGACAACATTCGGCATTGACAAATGCATGTTATTCATAGTTTTGCAGATTTATTTAGTTGAAAGTAATGGTTTTGTTTTGTCTAATGAAGCAGTGATGTGTGGGGGAGGTCAGGAGTTTCAGCTAGCAAACAAGGCAGCCCTGTGAGTACTAGTCAAATTTGTTTTCCTCAGTTTTTCTTCTTAACAATTTTTATCTGTGGTCTGTGATTTCTGTACTGCAGTTTTGTGTGGTAGGCAGTCTGTTTCTATATTGATTGTGGTTATTTTGTTTAGTTACTGAAGTGACAGTATTACTTACAGTAAACTGTTTTGAATTACCAAATGTCATGTGCGACTTGTTAATCCCTGTCATGTTAAGAAATTACCAAAAAAAAATGTTGGGGGGGAGGTTTGACTGTAGCTACTGCTAGCTTCATAAACCATTCTGCTCAGATTCAGATCACATTGCTAAACCCTCTGGTGAGGTGTTTGTTTGCTGCTGCTGATATTTAGTTTTACTACAGTGTTTATTTGTTTCCTTGCAATATAAAATAAAAATCTAAATATATAAAATGAGTGGAAAGAGATGCTCAAGTAAAGGGAAAGGTGCTGGTGATGCAATCAAGAAGTGCATAAGTTCTGTAAGACAAAATGTTGTTGCACCCAAAAAATACAGTCTCTGTAGCAAATTCATCCATGGGCTCCGGGGCTGGTAGTAGTAGTGAAGGAGTAATTGGTGGAAGTGGCATTAGTGTTGCCAAATTATTCTCTGCTACATGTGTGGCATCCATGCTGGTGGATTTCAGAGGAGGTGGCAACAAGAGGATCAGTCCGAGACATAGCAAAATCTCTTGCTCAGGAACAGTGGCCGAAGAGGAGGTTGCTGGTGTTCTTATGATTGCTGGTGGTGGTGGCACTAAGCCTGATCTGGATGATAGGTTGCCATTCCCAAATAAGAGTGTTGAGCTTGATGGAAAGTTATATCAGGGTTCTTGTACTAATGGAATGATTTTGCCTGCAGGTGGGCAATGAAGTTAACATGTGACTGCTTTATACTAATATATGGAATGCAATTGCATTTCTGTATGTTTTGTAAACTTTAAATTATAAAAAAAGAAAACACCCCCAAATCACTGCTTTCTTTTGAGCAACATCTGTGAATCCTCTTGTATCAAATGCTACCCAATCATCTATGCTGCCATGCCAATTCCAGCTGTTTGGTAGCCCAACACTCAGAAAGGTCTAGTCCACACTGCGTAACATGTGTTTTGAGTGTCATGCCAAATATCCACCCGATCATGCTATTGCAGGGGAAGTGAATGCAGCAACCAATGAAGTGCCAGGGCCATTTTCCGACCCCCTGGTGCAGCTATCAGGGCCAGTCTCATGTACAAAGCTTTTGCCTAAACCTTTGGAGACTGGCAATCCTTCCACAACTTCAGATAAATCAGGATATAGCTTAGTCAGAGAGGCAATACATAGTGTAGGCAAAGGGAAATCTGCTTCCTGATCTATGTCTCCTCCTGCCACTACCATATTATCATTTACTTGACTGACCAGAACTATTTGATCTTGACGAACAAATACTGTATGTTTATTATAGTCACAGTACTATTATGACTGTGACTGGTCACCATAGGACAATGGACCTATCCTAATTCTTCAAATATTCTTACTAGTATTTTAAAATCTCTCAAGTCTTTGTGCCTCGGACAATTCAGTATTCTGCAATTGATTGTCTGATTGGGATCTATGTGGCACCATCCCAGGAATTTATGTGTAAATTCTGAACAAATCAAATCTGCACAGTTAATTATATGAATGTATCCTGCAATGGTCATTTTAATTGTACCCATATGACCAATAAAACAATAGTCAAATTCTGGTTTGGTCCTTGATCTTGAACGTTCTAAGTCAAAAGCCCTAAATTGTGTTAAGGTCAGGTGAGAAACATCACCACTACATTTAGAATTCATTTTTTAAGAAATGTTTTTACTTCGTATCAAATTCAAGAATCACAAATTAATTTTAACAGTGATATAACTAAAAAGATATATCTTTTCTGAACAGCAATACAAGTAAAAATATATACATTTCCTGAGGAGTCAAAATAGTTGCAATAAAAGAATAAAAATGGAAATAAAAATTATGCAAGCATTATATCCACTCAGTTCCAAATGCCTGAGTTGGTAGGCAAAAGACTCACCGCACCAGTTTTACCAAGATGTCAACCTGAGTCCCTGGAGCAAGGATGATTCTCTGTCCTCCTTCTGTCTGCTCTTACCTTGGCTGGGTTATCTGCAGATTTATATAGGCTGTCAAGGCAATTAATTGGCCTGGTACCTCTGCAGTTTCTAGGTTTTGGGCGGGGTTTAAGGCAATAGTCTTCTGCAATAGAAAGTAATTTTATATGTCAGAAGACTATCAGTTAATAACTTTATGTATCAGACAGCTATCAGTAACTCAAAGCAACTGATTAAAAAGGGGCTTTTTAAGTGAACATATGGGCTGTCACTAGCAGTTTGACATCATGCTACAATGTCTAATATCACTGGGGAAGTTTCAGCCAAATACAAAGATACATTTATTTTTACCAATAGCAGGCACTACCTGGTGTAGTAAGTTATTTTTTGTAGTACCCCAGGGATGTGGTGGCTCATGTAGACATCTGCTTGTCTGGTGGTTAAGCCTTTTACATGAAGGACATTTAACATGTGACTTATAAGAAGAGCATTTAAAATGTCTTGGTATACCCCTCGCCAAAGGAGGCGACCCTTCCTTCCCATGCAACTACCGTCCTATATTGCTGCTCCCCATCCTAGCCAAAATACAGGAGCGCCTTGTACTAGCCCAGATCTCCCACTAGCTTGACTCCATCTCCTTCTTCACCCCTTAGCTGGCTGGGTTTAGAAAAACTCACTCCACCACCACCTCTCTCCTTCGTCTCACTGACACCATCCTCACGGGCATCGATAAAGGGGAGATAACTGCAGCTGTCTTCATCGAACTGGCTAAGACTTTTGACATGGTCTCTCATGCCCTGTTACTGTCCAAACTCACCCAAGCTGGACTGACTGAGCCTGCCACCAATTGGTTCCAGTCATACTTGGCAGGTAGTTCCCAGTCTGTCCATATTGGCTCGGCTATCTCCACCTCATTCCCTGTTACCAGCGGGGTCCCCCAAGGATCTGTCCTTGGCCCTTTGTTGTTTTCTATTTTCCTCAGTGATCTGCCTGCAGCCTGCTGTCATACATTTATCCACATGTATGCAGATGACATGGTGCTGTTTGCCTCTGGTTCATCCCCCACTGCCGTGGCAGCCTGCCTGCAGGAGGATTTTGACTCTGTCCAACACTGGTTCCATTCAAATCAACTATTTCTAAACCCAAAAAAAACTGTTTCCCAAACTTTCAGCACTCGGGCCAAACTGTCCCGCCTTCCAGCCTCCCCAACTTTCCACACATTGAAGGCTCCCCCCTGGAGGTCTGCACTTCCTACAGATACCTCAGGGTCTGGTTAGACCAGTATCTTGACTTCACTGAGCATATTGATGCTATACATAAGAAGCTACACCCCATGTTAGGCGCATTATACCGTAACAAAAGTTGCATCCCCCTACCAACGCGACTGGCTAACGTTCAAAAAATGATCCTCCCAATAATGGACTATGGCGATGTAGTCTACTGTGCAGCCCCTCAATCCTCCCTGTCCAGACTAGACCCTCTCTTCAACTCTTTCTGCCGGCTCTCCCTGTACTGCCCTCCCAGTACACATCACTGTGACCTCTACCAGTCCTTGGATCTCCCTTCTCTCCACAATCGGAGATTGTTACACTGTGCTAGAACCACTGCAAAATTCTGGTCACAGTCCCTCCCCTCCTACCTGGCGACCACCCTGAATGTTCTTCCCCTTCCAGCCTACTCACTTGGGAACACTGATTCTCGGCTACTTCACATCCCTCACAGGTTCACCAGGTCCAGACAGGCTGCTTTCAGTTTCAGGATGCCCAAATTATGGAACTCCCTGTTGGCCGATATTAGACACACCACCAGAACTCCACACCGTAATGCTCTTCTTAAGATTCAATTCTGTACCACTTGCTCTTGCATCCTGCCCTGCTGAATCCCTTGCAGCCTTGTTGTCAGTTGTTTATTTGACTCCGCTATATTTTTTTCTCCCTATTGTTGACAGCCTTGCATATTGTGTGATGTTGGTTGCTGGGTAAACACGCAATTCAGTGCGTGTTGCTCCCTTACCTGTACCACCCTGTCTGTATATTTGCTATTTGTATATAAGGATTTTGACTACTCTGATATGATTGCATTGAACATGTACATGTGTAACTTCTACTATTACTGTACCCTGCCTATCCCTATTCCCCCAGGGCACATCTGGAATCGAGTGGTACACTGCTCAGTATGCCTTCCTGGTAAAACTCTTAAATAAATAAATAAACAAATAAATAAATAATCCTTATTGTAAAGTAAGTAAGTAAGTAAAATTTATTTTTTAAGCACTTTTCAATACCAAAGCGCTGTACAAATAAAAACAATTTAAAATACATACAAATAACACAAACAACAACAATAACAATATGATCACAATAAAATTACAATAAAATCACTCTCCGTATGCCTTTTGAAATAAATAAGTTTTTAATTCTAGCTTAAAGCTCTCAACAGTCAGGCAGCTTCATATCCGACGAGGTAGAGAATTCCACAGGGTAGGGGCAGCATAAGAAAATGCCCGTGCTCCAGATGTTTTTAAACGAACCCTGGGAACCTCTAGCAATCCCTCGTCGGCAGATTGGAATGAGCGAGAGGGACAATAGGGAACAAGGAGATCTTGAAGATACTGCGGTCCCTGTTCATGTAGGGCTTTAAAGGTCAGTAACCCAACCTTAAAGGTGATCCGCCTCTGAACCGGCAGCCAGTGCGGTTCGCACAGCACAGGCGTAATATGACTTCTCATAGATGTCCCAGTCAAAAGCCTGGCTGCTGTGTTCTGCACTAGCTGCAAGCGGCGGATATCAACCCCCGGTAGCCCTAGGTACAGGGCATTGCAGTAATCAAGGCGAGAGGTAACAAAGGCATGGACCAGCATCAGAAGGTTAGCCGGAGGAACAAGGTGTTTCACCCGAGCGATATTCCTAAGATGGTAAAAGGAAGAATTGACAGCAGATGATGCCTGAAATTTCAGGGTCAAACTATCGTCAATAATAATGCCCAGGTTACGCACCCAGTCTGAGGTTGAGAGCTGGGCACCATCGATCCATACGCCCGAAGGAAGTCCAGCCCTACAACCCGCCTCAAGGCGACCTGGGTCCACCACCAACACCTCAGTCTTATCTGGGTTTAACCTTAGCCAGCTGGCACTCATCCAATCCTTGATCTCGGATAGACAGTTGTTAAGTATAGAGACTATATCTTCCTGTCCGGGACTAAAAGACTAATACAGCTGGGTATCATCTGCATAGCAGTGAAAACCCAAGCTGTATTGCCTAATAATGTCTCCCAATGGCAGCATATAGACAGCAAACAACATGGGTGCCAAGATGGAGCCCTGCGGAACCCCACAGGCAAAGAGACAGCATCAGAAGAATAAATTCTGGTGATAACCCTCTGTCTCCGCCCCGTGAGAAAAGATTGAAACCATTGCAGAACCATACCAAACAGTCTGCAATAGAACCGCAGGCATTCCAAAAGCACACCATGGTCCACAGTGTCAAATGCTGCAGAGAGATCAAGAAGGACTAGAATAGTACGAGCCTTTCGATCTCTCGCTATCAGGAGATCATTTAGAACCCGGACAAGAGCAGTCTCAGTACTATGCCTTTTCCTAAATCCTGATTGAAGAGTATCATAGATATTGTGACTTGTAAGGTGGTCATCCAGTTGCAGTGCAACCACCTTTTCAATAACCTTGCCCAAAAAGGGCAGGTTAGAGACAAGTCTGTAGTTAGCTGGGCAGTTCGGATTCAATGAAGGTTTTTTTAGGAGTGGTCAAATGACCGCCTCCTTTAGGGGTTCAAGAAAGATCCCCTGCTCCAGAGATTTCCAAACAATTTCAGCAATGGTCGGACAGGTAGTATCTACGCAACCCAATAATAGAGGCGTAGGGCCCAGATCCAAACTACAGCTGGTTGGATGTACAGTCTGGACAATCCTCACAATATCGATGAATTCCAACCTACCAAAGTCAGACCAGGTGACACAGGTGTTTGTTTCCCCCTGCCGATCACCGCAAACCCTTAAAGAGTGAGCCTGGCTGATATCCGACCTAATGCTGGCAATCTTATCAGCGAAAAATCGAGCAAGCTCATCACACTTTATTTGTGAAAAATCTCTTCCGGACTGTAGACAGAGTGGATTGCACAATCTGTCAACAGTCCGAAAGAGCTGAGCTGGTCGGTTTCACGCAGCAGCAATCTCCCTGGACAGGAATTCTGCCTTCTTACAGGTTATAGCCGATTGATAGATAACATAATGATCCATCAATCAAAGTTTGTCAGCATCCAGGCAGGATTTCTGCCAGGCCATCTCTAGCCCTTGCCCCACTCTCTTCAGTTCCTTCAAAGACTCATCAAACCATGGAGTCTTTGGGCACTGAGTGAGTGGGCGAACATGAACAGGAGCAATTTGGTCCAAGGCCCTGCTCACTGCCTTATTATAGGCAATAACAAGATCCCTGGACCCATGCTCTCACCCAAAACACCCGATAGGTCCAGTACCGCTAATAGGCCCTCTGGGTTTAATCCCCTTAAAGGGCAATACTGGACCATCTCCGTAGGGGCAGGCCTATTAGGGGGTGCCTCAAAACTGAATCTTATGGTGTGATGGTCTGTCCACACATTTGGTTCCACCCCCAGATGCGAAATATCCAAATCCAGTAGGAACACCAGGTCCAAAGAGTGTCCCCCTATATGGGTAGCAGAGGTAACTATCTGTGACAGGCCCAACATAGACACAAGTTGGAGGAAGTTCTTTCCAAAGTGCGAGAGTTCATCGTCGACCCAGGCATTGAAGTCACCCAGTATTAACCATCTGGGCAACTCCAATGCCATGTCCACGATGAAGTCTGCGAACTCCTTCAGGAATTCACCACCATCACCGGGTGGACAGTAGATGAGGAGAATCCTAAACTCTGCACCTGCTGCCAGGATACACTCAAAGGATCTGGTGTTACCCACTGACACCTCCACAAGATTCAGATCTGATCTAAAAAAGATGGCCACTCCCTCGCCCCTACAATCCAATCTCTGCCCACCCCCCTCCAATATCCCACTCTGTCCAGCCCACCCATCCCCTAAACGCCTTCTCACTATTCTCGCTTTATGACAGTTATTAAAAACATCATCAGACAACCGGGGACAGTGAAAGGGACGGAGGTCCCGGAGCAGAGTGGGAGAATAGCGCCTGACCGTTTTAAGCCCCATCAAACACATCATAATCAACAAATATCTAAGAACTAACTCAACTTAACAACCTATCTTAATTAACAAATAATATCATTAACCAATGAAAACCTCTATAACAAAAAAAGCATAAAAATAAAATAAATTTAAAATAATATAAAAGTCTGCTGGTCATCCAGTACTAAGAATTCCAGGCTCTCTGAAACTCAGAGCCTCAGAGTCAGGCTGTCTTTTAAAATGAATAAAATAAATTTTAACAATTCTGATCCAAAGGCGATATCACAAACTACCATGTGATGGAAATAGCCCCCAGAGTAGAATTTCGATCCAGGCTGGACCCTTAGCAATAACCCCCAGAATGATATCCACCCACCGGTAGACCACTCCAGTAGGTTTAGGAGACTTCAGCAATTCTCAACCGCCCACCAGCAGGTCGAAGCCAGAGTCACCTGCCTCGGGCCCAACCAGCACCAGCCACCCCAGGCAGCTATCCCATAGCACATATACAGGCCAAGACCATCACAAATCACAAAGTTCAAAAACAAATCTTGTTCAAAGTCTCCAAGATTTCCTCATAATCAAACAGCAGAGACCGAGGATCAATCACACTCTCCTCCCGGGAATCAGTCACACTCTCCTCCCAGAGCTTCAGCGATCTCAAACACCCCAATATAATATGATACAGTATCAAAAATTCCAAGAAGTCTTCCCCTTCGGAATCAAAAAATATATCAGGGGTTTAAGCTTAGATAATTGCTGTAACAGTTCAGCCCAACTCCCAGTGTAACTCACAGTCTGTGAATAATGTTCCAATGTTCAGAGTCATAGAGCCAAACTCCCAAATTTCTTCACTCTTAAAATGCAGCCCAGCTCACAATAAATAGCCCAGCTCACAATAAACAGCAAAAGAGTATTCTTCTGACAGCAGCCGTGCCTCGCATAAAATTATTCAAACAACTGTTCAACTGTTCGCCTGTTCATAAAAGCATACAAAACGCAACACCGCCGTCGCTGCCTTAGCTCTCCTTAACACAGAGATTCCAGCGTATTAAAGCGTGTTAAAGCAGTTCTCCTCATCAGATATCCAGAGTTGCATGAAAATAAAAGGCAGAACAAAAAATTCAGCGAGCTTCAACAAGCTTGTTGGACTTCAACAAGCTTCAGCAAAGAAGTGGAAACAGCTCCAAATGTAAAACGAAGAAACAGCTCCAAACGTAGAACGAGGAAACAAAAACGATCATCAAATGACCAGCAAACGGAGCAGCAAACGGACAAGCGGAGCAGCAAATGGACAAATGGATCAGCAAACGGACAAACGATACAGTGGCAAGCCCAGCGTGGCTGCCATCTTGGTAGGTGTCTTGTTCCGACGCGTGAGAGGGGTTAGCAGGTTCTCTCCCTGACTCTGAAGAGTACCTCTGAATTTGGTAGAGTAAAGCATTTAATGTTTATCAGGTAAAGAGTTCACACTCAGTAATAAGCATCCACACAAATTAATGAGTAGACCAGCAAGCCTCGAATATGATTTAGGTATAAAATAAAAGTATATATCCAAATACCTAGTTACAAGATATTTTTAAGTCTGTTTGTTAGTCTGTCACAAGAAGTGATGCTTGACCTTTAGTTGACTTTGCGGTTACGCCATTTACAAGAAAGACATTTTTATAAATATCTTAGCTTGTGATTTATCAGAAAAAGCCTCTTAAGATACCTTGCATGTATTTTACTGTAAATGCAAAAAAAATGTTTAAATCCACACTCAGTAATCATGTTAGCAAGTGTTAATAAAAATACAGATCCAAAGTCATATTAGTAAATATTGAATACAAATCATAACTATGCACAAACATAATTGTAAGTAATTAATCATCAATAAAACATATGTCTAAGTATTAAATTTAACTGTAATTATGTATCTTGGCAAGGAAGGTTGAAACCCAAGCTACAAGGTATTAATGCTTAAACCTGCATATTAGTTTATTTCATTTTAAAACACATTAAGCAAAGAATAATTTTATCTGACATTGCTCAAAATTAATTTATGATGTCCAATAGAGGATCCCTTGGTGGGATATCTGGAACAGCCCATCTATACATTATTTCTTCAATCTCTTGATTCATCTCTTCATTGGTTAGGAGTGATGGGGTGGGCAGACCCATTGGGGGCTGAAGTGGGGTGCAGACTGAACACCACTGAAATGCTGGCAGTTGATCTACTGTTTTTTTTTGTCAAGAACATGGGATTTAGAAGGTTGATGGTGCGTGCCTGTCCCAATGTGCAGATTCCCTCATAGATGTACTTCTCCTCCGATGCCATTCCTGAACCTTATGGAACTGTGTCTTGCACAGTAATCAATGCCCTGCTGTATTCAGCATCCCCATACATACATTTCAGTATGGATATGTGGTTCAGTGACCAAGGAGAGCTGATAGCTTCTATCTGTGCATTACAGCACATTGGGTACATGCACCTGGGGTAATATTCAAATCTGGCTGGGGGAAAATTGGAACTAAGCCCAATTGCAGTGGTAACAACACTCCAGGCATTTGGCAGCATGTCAGCTCACAATGAAGAGTGTAACTGGATCGTACATGGGTCAGAAAATTTTAGAATTGCTCCTGCCTGAGATTGATAAATTGATGCAGCCTGTGATGGTGGTGCTATGGGGGGTGGGGGTGGTACAGGGTCTTCAGGCTGCTGCAGAGTCAGGGAACAGGACATTACTCACCTTGAGACATTTACGTAACAGTAGCCTCATTCTGACCCAACTTTGCTTCGGTGTGCCTCAAGGGTGAATTTACATTTGAAGTTGCCAAAGGCAAATTTCCTATTTAATAGAAAACACCTGTGAATTTATTCACAAAGACGAATTTGGCAAATTCACCTTAACATCGCTGGAGAATTAAAATTTTGCAACATCTCTAGTGGTGGGGAAGTGTGGAAGGGTGACCAGTGTAAAGCGACAAATGCTGTTGTATGTCATATACCAATTTAAAAGGTTTGTTTCATTTGTACCAAGTTGGGTCAGCAAGCTACAGGTAAAGCAGGAGCACCCCTTGTGTAATGACCAGGTGTACTATGGGAGAGAGGTTATGTCTAACCCTGCTCACCATGGCCTGTTTAAAGTTGATAGATTTATAGACTGATGTATTGTGAATGGAGAAATCCAGTCAGGGATCCAGTGTGATTGTCAAGTATTTGAAATTGCTGACTTCTCCCAGTAGGAAACCATCAGCACAGGGCAGGGAGAGTTGAGGCAAGCCTGACTGAAATTCTAGCCTTGAACAAAACAGCATTTCCTTAATTTTTTTACAGTTTGCAAATAGCTTGTTGCCAATCATCCATGACTGGGTGCAGGCAAAGCCATTTGTGAGATTCAACCATATCTCAGAGATGCCAGCAGTACAGTGATGTAGGCCCAGATTATTGGCATACAGTACAGCAATGTGTTACAGAGGCTGACAACATCATGGAGATAGTTAATATACAAGGTGAATGAAAGGGGACTGAGTACTGACCCTTGGGGAACACCAACATTTACGTCAGCTACTGTAAGTCAAACACAGAGTAGCTCAACTTGACTAGCTGCTTTCTGCAATATAAATAGTTATACAGCCATTTTGTAGCAGTAGGCAAGACCCAAAGGAAAGTCAGTTTTGAGCAGAGCAGTAAGTCATTAACCACTTCCAATGCTTTACTCAGGCCGATGAACACTGCACCCATTAGTAGGCCAGCATCCATGGTCAAGCAAATGTCATTAATGAGTTTAGTTAGAGCTGAGGTGGTTCTGTTACCTTCCTTGAACCCATGTTGGCCCAGAGACAGAGATTATACTCAGTTATATGGTTAGTGAGCTGTGAGGTCCTTCATTTCTTGAGGATCTTAGTAAGGGCATATGGAATAGCTATTGTCCAGTAGTTGTTCATGTTTTGGGGGGTACCCTGTTTTGAGGAGAGGTACTACTCTGGCAACTTTCCACACGTCTGAGAGAATCCTACATGTGAAGTAGAGGTTAAAGATGCTTGCATGTGGTTGTGATATAAATGTGGCTGCCATTTTTAGTAATTTAGGTTCAATGTCATCAGGGCCTGTATTGTTATCTGGAATAATGCCAGTAAGCAGTTTCAGTAGCACTGAGGAGGGCAAGACCTAGTACAGGGAAAAGGAAAAGAGGCTGAAGTGGTGACAGACTGGGTCATGTTAGGGCCAATGCTATGAATGGATAGATCAGAGAACTTGACAATAAAAGCATTTGCAATTGCAGAGCAGTTTTACAGTTCACACCATCAATGATTACATCAGCTAAGGAGCAGTCTTTTTTTCACTTCCATGAGACCCTTAATGTTATCCCAAAATCTGGGATGATCACCAGCAGAAGTAACAAACTGCTGTCAACAGAAGATGCTCAGATTCCTTGAACTTATTCTAAAATGTATCTCTGGTTTTCATTTGGGCTAGAAGGGTCACCGATAAGCCAATTGATTGCAGAACCTCTGAATCTACATTTGGTAATAGTCATGTGCTTATTTTGCATTGCAGAGAAAATATAAAAAGGAGGTAGAGGCAGCATTTGCTCAGGAGTGGGCATTTAGGGATGCCCAGTCAGTATGGGCAAGATCGTGGATAAAATCATCAGGATGTATCTTGGTAAAATCTCCAAAGCAAATCAGCCTAGGAGGAGTTCTTGGGGAACAGACTCTCCAAAAATAGAGGCATGATCAATGATTGGATCCAGTACAGTACCTATCATGAAGATTCTGTCATGTCTGTTGGTAAGGAGCCAATATGGTAGGGAGTGTTTTGAGCCCCACTGGGGTATCTAGCTGGTGGGCCAGTAATAAGCTGGAAGAGGCTAATCCTTTTGGTGACTATTTCTAGTGACTTGGTTTTGTTGCAGGACTAGTCGAGGTTGAAGTCATTAAACAGTAATAGCTATTTGGAGTCATAGAGAGGTGCAAGATGATCAACCAGATCAGTAAAATCCCATTGGCTATGGCATGATGGGTTGAATACACACACCAGTGTGCCAGTAGTTTCTTCAATTTGCCAAATAGAAGCTTGGAGTGTAAGTACTCATAGGGGGTTAGACAGTAAGACATATGGGAATGGGTAATTAGGCTTAGATGGTCCTTGAAATGGATCAGGACATTCCTGCCTTTTTTAGAAGAAACCCTGTACTTATGGATAGTTATAACCATGGATAGAGAAGGCGGAGTCAGTAATCAAATGTTTCAGTCAGGTTTTAATAAAGCACAATATTATCTGGATTGTAGAAACACACCCAGGCCTCCAGTTCAGTGTTTTTGGCCATTAGACTCAATAGTTCATGTGGGCTGATTGTGTAACCCCCCCAAAGAGGCGGGGCTTACCTTAAGTTAGCTCCCTGGGCTTCCCCTTTGCCCTCCATCTTGCCTTGTTCCAGCCCTAGTGTTCTGCCATCTTCAACCTGGGCTAATATCCAGTTTGAGATTTGAATTTGTATAGAATAATGTTGTGCATATTGTGCGTGTAGCTCCTGTGTGAATGTGCGAGCTAGTGCCCTGGCACTAAAGCTTTAAGAGTTCTGTATCTGTATATAGTGGAAATAGCATGTGCTGGGTCCAACTGCTTCAGTGCTTGTGACCGGCCAGGGAATGCTTTTTCAGACTCCACTCTTGAACCGGATAATAGTGCAGAGGGATCCCTATTGAATGTTGTCAATGTTTACTTCTAAAACTGAATAGACTGTTATGCAGTTGGACTTTAAAATTGGACATTTAGCTGTCTGCCCTTTAGCAGCCATCTTGTTACTTTGACCTCCTGTTTCAGCCAATTGGAACTCAAGGGGTTCTAAGGAGTCCTTAGCTATGACTGCTGGGAGGAATAGAGGACTGTGTGTTTGGCCTCTTCTGAATAGCCAACTGGATTGACAGCCTCAATGACCATCTAGATTACAATACTGTGTTTCTTCAACAGATAAGAGACCGTTGAACTGGGCAGTTGCCAGAAGCTCTCATGAAGAGATGGAGCTCCTCTGTGTGTCTCTCAGCTTGTGGCCTGGGGCCTACCCATTAAACCAAATTGGCCCTTAAGCCTCAAAGGGACCGAAACTGACTTTACAAGCCAGAGCCAGAATTGCCAGAATTGGTGTCCTGAATGAAGCTGCCAGAGTGGGAACTTGGAGTGAATTTGCCAACACCAGTTTCCATATCCAACAGTTCCAGAGACTGCATCCTGAGTCCAAATCCACATCTACACTCAGGCCAGAGAAGGGAGTCAGTCACTAGAACAAAAGTTAATGCTAGTCTGCGGCCACCTAGGGGGTTAATGCCTGGATGTGAGGGTGAGTCATGTTAGCCCTGGTCCCTTATGCTGGTCCCTGCATCAGAAGCCCAAAGCCTGAATCCGAGACTCTGGAGAATCAAGCTTACCTAAGGGAGCTAACCATCCTGACTCTAATTCAGAAACTGAGGTTCTTCAGAACTGTGAGTAGCTTCAGGGCAAGCCCTGCAACAGTTTTTACCAAGTTACCTTTGAAATATACTGTTGACCATTGGGCCAGGAATTATAAATACCAGTTTATTTAAGAGCTCAGCCATTAAGTTTATTCTTATGGAGGGAGTCTGGCTAAAAGTGCTGAATTGCAGAATTACAATACGTATACCCCCAATAAGTCTCATACCAAAAATTAGCTTTCTACTTTACTTCATTTTAAAGTTATGAGCTATTTTGTAACCCTGATTTCACAGCCTATTCAAAAAAAAAGTTTCAATGAAGAGACACTGATGATGTTATAACCTGAATTCACCATCGAGTCTTCCCTGTCAGTAGAGCCAGGGTTTGACATGTTTTAGGGTTACAGATCAGTTTGGGTTCAGTAGAGTATAGTTCGAGTTTGGTTCAGTTCGATTTGATAAGTAGAGGTTTGGGTTTGAGTTCAGTTCAATTTGAGTTTTTTGTGTGCAATTTATCAGTTCAAGTTCTAATGAATTCACCCTACTGCCTCCACGTGAGTTCTTCTCATCTCACATGGTCTGGTTCGGGTTCATCTGTTTTTTTTTTTTTTAGTTTTCAAGTTTGGTTTGGATCGGGTGAAAATCAAGTAGTTCAGGTCTGGTTTGGGTTCTGTTCTCGGACAAACCCTGGCTCTACCTCTCAGTAACCTTATATGACCTGTTTCTCCAAAATTTAAGAAACTGTAGCTGTAGTAATCATAAAAAAAAATAACATAGGGCTGGCTGCAATGCTTCCATTTTCAGTATGTTCAGATGCATGGTGCTGTTCTTTAAAACACGTCAGGAGGTGGTTTGGGAATGCAGCGCCGAACCAAGGTATAGAGTATCAAGGTGAAGCACAATTTTGAAATGTTGTGGGGGGACATGCAATCTCAGAATATTGCAGGGATGTGCCATCTCAAAATGTGGTGGGACACTCAATCTCAGAATGTGACAGTGGCACACATCGAGGAATTTGGTGGGGACTAACAATTTCAGAATATAGTGGGGATGCACACTGTTGGAATGTGACAGGACACCATATTATTCTGAAATTGCTTGTCCCTGCCACATTCCAGAACAGTATGCACCCACCATATTTCAAAATTATGCATCACATCCCCACCACATTCCAACATTGTGCATCCCAGCCACATGCTAAAATTATGCATCCCTACCACATTCCGAAGTTGCGCATCCCTGCCACATTCCCAAATTGTGCATCCCTGCCACATTCTGATATGGTCCATCCCCACCAAATTCCAAAATTGCACATCCCACCACATTCTGAAGTTGTGTTTCAATGCCACATTCAAAAACTGTCAGTGCCACATTCCCAAACTGTGCGTCACTGCCACATTCCAAAAAATTGTGCATAACCTCCACATTCCAAATATTGTGCATCACTGCCACATTCCTAAACTGAACATCACATTCTGAAACTGTGCGCCACTGCCACATTCTGAAACAGTCTGTCACTATCACATTCTACACCTGTGCATCACCACCACATTCTGAAACTGCGCATCACCACCACATTCCAAAATTGTGCATCATTGCCAGTTTCCAAAAATGTGCACCACTGCCACATTCTGAAACTGTGCATAACTGCCACATTCTGAAACAGTATGTCACTATCACATTCTGCACCTGTGCATCACCACCACATTCTGAAACTGCACATCACCACCACATCCCAAAATTGTGCATCATTGCCAATTTCCAAAAATGTGCACCACTGTCAAATTCCGAAACTGTGTGCAACTGCCGCATTCTGAAACTGTGCACAATCATCACATTCCAAAACTGTGCACCACTGCCACATTCTGAACCTGTGCATCACTGCCACATTCTGAATCTGTGTGTCATTGCCACATTCTGAACCTCTGCGTCACTGCCACATTCAGAAATTGTGTGTTAGTGCCACACTCTGAAATTGTGTGTCACCACCACATTCTGAAATTGAGCATCACCACCACAATTCAAAATTTTGCATTGCCACATTCTGAAACTGTGTGCCACCACCACATTCTGAAACTTTGTATCACTGCCACATTCCAAAATTATGCAACACCACCCCATTCTGAAATTGTGCGTCACTGCCACATTCTGAAATTGTTTGTCATCACTGCATTCCAAAATTGTGCATCATCACCACATTCTGAAATTGTGCATCACCGCTCCATTCTGAAATTGTGGTCATTGCCATATTCTAAAATTGTACCTTCCTGCCACGTTATAAAACTGAGTGTAAACTTCAACATTCCAAAATTGCCTGTCATTGTCACATTCTGAAAATGTAAATCCTCACCACATTAAAAAGTTGTACATCCCCATCACATTCTGAAAATGAGTTTCACTCAGTTACACTACTGTATTCTGATATTGCATGTCCAGGTCACGCTCCAAAATTATGCATCCCTGCTTAATTCTGAAATTGTATGTGACTACCACATTCTGAAACTGTGTCAACACCACATTCTGAGATTTTGTGTCCATGCCCCATTGTGAAATTGCATGGTGCACCGCAATCTGAAATTAAGCATCCCAACCACATTTTGATATTGTGCATCACCACTGCATGCCAGATTTATCCATCCATGACACATTATGAAATTACATATCCCTGCCACCTTCCGCAACTATGTGTCCCCTGCATTTCAAAATTGTGTACCTCTACCACATTTAAAAAAATATATGAAACCACCACATTATGACTTTTAGTGTCCCTGCCACATTCCAAAATGATGTGTCCCAGCTACTTTCAGAGATTGTGTAATTATTGCATTCCACAACTGCAACCTGGTGACATTTCAAAATCTCATACCTGCAGTATTCTAAAAATTGCACACAGCTTTGTCATTCTAAAGCCATGTTAGCTGCTACATTCCAGCCCCCCCCCCCGCTGAATTCTGAAGTACTGTACCTTGAATCTACACATTTGGAAGTGTATGCATTGCCCCATTCAGTGTCAGTTTTCCTTTTTTTTAGATGTTTACTACAGCTGCAGTTTTAAGTAACATAAGAGAAATAAGTTGTATAAGGTGGCTTGCAGGGAGGACTAGACTGTGAGTTCAGGTTATGACATTATTAGCAGCTCTTCTCTGAAACTGGCTTTTTTGAACAGGCAGTGAATTAAGGGTTACAAAATGACTTGTAACTTTTAAACGAAGTAACAGAGATCTGGTTTTTGGCACGAGTCTGATTGAGGATATGCTGATCCAAATTCTGAATTTATTGATGCCAGAAACTTTGGCCAGAGTCCATTTTTAAATGTTCAGTCACCACTGCATGGCTAAAAGGGTAAATCAAATCAATTGTTTATGTGCACCAATGCCAGCCAACCAGCTGCAATGTGCATCAGGCCTACAACTCCTTATCACTGGCCCTAAAACTTCCTCTCGGTAAACTGTACCTGCAGCTAATCCCTCTGCCACTTTCCCTTCCCTAATCAGTTCATATGCCTTGCACTACTCACTGCTCATCTACCTTAGCCACCTTGAATAAGCTGACACTCTCTTAATTGCACCAACTGTTCTGCTGATTGACTAGCTGATTGTCAATGGATGTACTTCACTAATGCACTTATTGTACGTTGCTTTACATTTAGTGCCCTATATAACCTGTTATGCTGTTACTATGTCTTGCTTCTCTGCTTAAACTGTATCTATGTAATTTGGTTATATGTATTTCATAATGAATTTGTACGCTGCTGTATTACGGTATACTATGTAACCTGCTATGATGCTGCCTGTCTCACATCATTGTTTAAACTGTATTACTGTCAAGTTGGTTGATTGATTGTATTTTGTAGCTTGTGTTTGCCATATTTCCCACTGGTTACCCTTCCCCCAGGATGTACCATGAGATGATGTACCATCAGTCTGCCCTTCCTGGTGAAACCTATAGTAGCAATAAACAATAAATAAATAAAACTGCACAAATCTGGGTACTCAGTGAAGACAACTGGGGGTGATCAGCTGGACTATTACTTTGGGAACTATATCTAAATTACTGTGCTGGTGGGAGATGGGATTTCTGTTGTTAATGTATTGCCAAGCCTTAATTTGTACTCCTGTTTTGCCCCCAAATCTCCCCCTAATAAACAGGGTATTATTGTAACTCTCAGGACAGTGATGAATGGGGTACCGAAGGACTTCCAGTCATCAGAGGCAACACAACTGTTCATTTCTCTACACTGTCCTTCTTGCAATGCCCCAAGCATCAGTTCCAAGAAATCAGAGCCTACTACCATGGACACTACTGCACTGGCTTGCAGCACCGACCAGAAAGCTGGCAAGCAATTCTGAGCCCCATCACCAGTGGAAAAAGGTTGGTGGATGGTGAGCCACAGCCACTGACAAAAGAAAAGAAGCAAAAGACTTGTGTAAATATTGAAGCAGGAGGCAAGAAGAACAACCCTCATCAGCTGTCCTCCATTGCAGTAGAAGCTGCAGCCAAGATTCATAGACATCCTCTGAGGATTTCCTTCCCATCCCAGAGCTTAACAAGTATACAGCCCTCATAAATCCCTCTCCCAGCTGCCTTTCTGATTTTCTACCTCTCTCACCTGCCACTGCTTTTCTGCCTACTCAGACCCTACAGTCAATGTCTTGGGCAGAAATCACCACCTCAGCAGCTCTCCCAACAAGCATCTCCTCAGGCCCTAAAGAGCCATCACCAACACCTTACCACCCGACTGCCACCACCGGACATATCCCCAAGGGCTGATGCCCTAAGTGTCTATATGGACTCAGCTAATGTTAGGCTGTGTGAGTCTCTTATTTCTGCTTTGAAATCACTCTCCGCTGGTCCCCATTTAAACCTCCCTGACTTCTCAGTACTGCAGTTGGGTAATGCAAGCAGTGCTATATACATGGGGTGAGATTTTCTTTATCGGAGTATAATAATCATTTTCCTCTATATTTATGCTCTCTAGCTCAAATTAATGTTTCAGCAGTGCTTAGTATAGCCTCGAGGAAAGGGGCGGTGGGACATGATAGAAACTTTCAAGTACCTCAAAGGAATCAACAAAGTCCAGGAGGGCAGCATCTTTCAGAAAAAGAGGTGTGCAAGAACAAGGGGGCAAAGTTAGAAGTAGAGGGGGGACGGCTCAGAGGTAATGTGAGGAAATATTTTTTCATGGAGAGGGTTGTGGATGCATGGAACAGCCTTCCTGAGGAGGTTGTGGAGTCAAAAACAGTGGTGGAATTCAAGAATGCATGGGACAGGCATAAGGTAATTCTAGGGGGTGGAGGTAGGAAGAAGTAGACTGTTGGGTAGCTAGGACCTGCAGCTTATACATTAGGTAGGGAAATGGGCAGACTGGGTGGGCCAAGCAGTCCTTATCTGCCATCAAATTCTGTGTTTCTATGTAGTCACTGATCTGCCTGCGTTATGTCGGGGGGGAGGGAAGGGCAAGATAAGATAGACTACAAGCTTGAGCAAAGGGTGGTGCTTTTAGTTTTATTCTTCTAAACAGGCTCTGAATTTGTGTAAATAACATCTATGTTAATGAAAATTTCCCCTGGCTGTTAACCCATCACCACACTGATCCCCCACTGGTTGGCTTGACTCTGCGACTTTCCTGCTCACACTTTTGAGAGGACTCTTCAAACATGCACGGGTTTTACTGCCTCATTTTGGCATTCCCCTTCCCCTTTCCAATTATTTGGCTGCCCCACAGAGTCATCCAGTATGGCACATCAAGAGGAGTTTGAACAGTCACCACTCCTCATGTAACACCCAGCTACTCTGTTTATGGCAAAACCTGGCCAACTACGTGACCTCACCACCTTCACATCTGTGAGAGCTCCTTGAACATGTGTAAGTTCTTTCACTCTCATTCTGACCTATCCCTCACTGTCAATCTATCACTGCACCATTCCTGCCACAAGCTGGTTCAAATCTTAAACTTCCCTGCTTGCATATTCGAAAGGACTGCTAGAACAATGCACAAGGGTATACACTCTTGCTGAAGCCTTCCTCCACTTGCTTATCTGCCCTAAGCAGTCATTCCAGTACAGCATGGCAGGGGGAAGGTGTACAGTCATTTAAGGTGCAAGATTACTGTTGTTGTCAGGGCTGCAACCTTTATGGAATCTGTAACCCCACTGACAGCTACTGGGCATACAGAATCCAGCAAAGCAGCAAATGGCTCACTCCCTTGGGACATCATCTCCATCAAGATCTTGACCATACAGTACAGGTAACATTAAACCGTTCCTCCAGTTCACTGCTCTTTCATTTTTAGGGCTGTGGGTGGAGCCTACAGCCATTTTGTGAGAGCTTTTTAGCTCTGAAAACAGCCGATCTCACAATCTCTTCTGTTGGACTTTTGGAAGTTTCCTTCCGAAAGCCCAACAGAGCTGAGAGCCCTCCACCATGATTGGGCTACAGAATAACAGCCACACTATTTCAGCTGTTACTTCCGTATTCCGATACATGCACTGCGCATGCGCACAAGTTGCACCAATGCACAGTGCTGCGATGCCACCATGTTGTGTATGGCACTATGCCATTCACTGTTTGTACCCCCTTCCCAAAGTTGTGGCCATCTCCTGTCACACACTGGGAGCCCACTTCAGTGTGCAGAATTGTTTTTTTTTCTCTATAAATTAGAAAATGGTCCCTCATCGGTTTTGTTCTTTCTGGTGCCCCTGCCCACATTATGCCTGACATGAGGTGCCCAATCTCCATGTCGGCATTTATGTGGCACACTGGGAGCCCACCCCAGTGTTCTGATTTTTTATTTTGTTTTGCTCTTTTTCCTGTAAATTTGAAAATTGTCCCTCGTTGTCAATTTTGTTTCCCTGTGAAAGTAAAAATGGTCCCTCATCATCACTGAGGTCTCCTTCCCCCCTCCCCACCCTCTCACTGTGCACCACCTTCCCACACCCCCATTACCCCATACGTACCTCCGGAGGTCGGTGCTGTCATCTTCTCTGGACCGGGACATGTCTGCACTCTTCAAAGCCCAACCGCGAACTGAAGCATTAAAGGTAAGTGTGCTATACAGCCATTCAATGGGGTTTTCAACTTATGCTGATATCTCAGCCAATTTTTGAAATTTTAACCCTTCATTTTCAACACGAGGTCTTGGGACTGCACCTCGTGAACACTGTTACTGTCATTTTGTTACTCGGTCCCGAAAGGTGATTTTTGTGGTCACTGTTCGGAATCACCTTTCTGGACCAATTCATTAAATAACAGTGCCACTGTTCATAAGGTGGGGTTCCAAAATGCCCATGTTGCAAATTTGGTGAACAAATTCCCAAAAATGGCTGCATTATGAGTGTGCATTGTGCAGTTTCTACACACGCTCCTAATGTCGCTAATTTTTAATATTTTCACTCCACATTTTTAACATTGCCATTTTTGCACACCTCCTTCACAACAGTACATCTGCTATTTTCCACAACCTGCCCAAAACATGTTTTTGCACCTGTGGGGCAGAATAGCGCATTTACTATGCGCAATCACCTTTCAGGAAAATTAAACAAAATGCCTCTGGCACTGTTCATGAGGAGGGGTCCAAAAAAGGCCATGCTGAAATTCTGGTGCACCACCTCCAACATATGGCTAAGTTACACCTGGGCATTGAATAATTTCTACGCACATGTGTAACTTTCGTCACTTGGTAGTGTTCACAGCCCTATTGGCTCTGGTGAGAGTTTGTTTTGTGTGCTAACAATGCAGTGGCAAATGCTTCAAATAGAAACTCTGTTTCAACCAGCCATCAGCTCATCTGCAGTGTGCTTCCAATTATTGTATAGATTCCTTTCAGCTTTTTCCCAATGCCAGTACAATGCATTTTCAGTGCAGCAGTTCTTCGTTCACAGTACTGTACTGTATGCAGTGCTGTAATGAACTTGTGAATTCAAGAGTTACACACTGTAAAAAGCTATGTGTGATTATTGTATGGGCTAAAAGTAATAAGAAGCCTGGTTATATTATTCTAAGTGGCTTATCAAAAGGAGCCTTCTAACTGTAGAAATTAGTGATTTAAAAATTGCAACTTTACCAGAGGGCATGCCATACTAACGTGGGGTGTTCAGCGTCACTAGTCCTGAATCAAAGATATGATTTTCAAATGTTCATTTGCACAGTTAGATGTTTCGTTTTGAAATGTACTGTACAGTGGATGTCATCACTAAATCACAGCCTTGGTACTTTCATGATTGCTGCTGTGTAAAGACTGTTTTAGCCATCATTCATGCAGTTACAGATGCTCATTATGTCTCTGGCCATAAATTCTAAAGTGTCTTGCTTGTGTCCCACCCTCCAAACTTTAATTTTCCTATAGCCTTTGTTTATCCTGTCATAACTTAAGTTCTTGCTGGCAAATAAAAAAAAATTATCTTACTGTACTCACTGACTGTTTGTGGTCGAGCCGTGTTCCTGAAGGTTCACTTGTTAGCCTTCCACTACAGAACTTCTGCTATCTGGCTAACAAGAATTCAGTGTTTTGGTAAGTAGAGCATAGGGTTACTAGTGCTTATGATACCATAGTTTACTTATTGGCTTTTCTCTATTCCCGTCCTTGGTAGGGAAGCTGGGTAGTGAGCAGGGAATAGAAAACCCGGCACCAAGGGTGAGCAGAGTGCTGAAGAAGGAGAAGGAGGCGGGGTGGATGGAGGATGTTTCACAATGTGCTAAGTGGGGAACTGCCATGGGAATCTGGCCTTTATTAGGGATGTGGGAGGAGCTATTCCCCCACATTGAATCTCGGGCTTTAACCCTCCCATTCAATGTTTTAGTGAACAGAGTATGGGGTAAGTAGTGCTTATGTAACTGTAATTTACTTTTTGGCTTTTCTCTATTCCCACCCTTGATAGGTAAGTTGGGTAGTGAGTAGGGAATAGAAAGCCCAAAAAGATCACCTCCTCCAACTCACAGAGAGTATGACCAGTAGCACGCAGGACAGGAAAACCACCCAGATGGAGGAAACCTCTGAGGACCCGTGGCTACTGACCTGCTCGTCCTCAGGGCAAACTAAGAGGAGATAATCCTAGGTTCTTACAACCATATTCTAATTTCTGAGTAAGGTGAACTGTTTGTAGAGATGATGTTCCATCTTCAGAGTCTGTTGAATGGTGCTTTCTGGAAGGTTGATTCTGAGGCTGAAGAGGCAGGTCTATTCTGAAGGAGTGTCCGGATCCCAAATATGGATTAAGTCCAGCTTGAAAAGGGGTGAACACGGTCCAGGATTCAAATGTGATATTGGTTGATATTCAACGGGGTTACAGAATCAATGTGAGCATGAAGAGCTGAGTTGATTAAATGAGCTGCCAGACTTTAAACTGTGGGAAGTATGATGGGTTATGAAATTCTTAAAGTAATCTATCAGACTTTGTAGAGGGTTTGACATCCAGATTAGGGTCTCAAAGCTTGGAGTTCAGCAATGTGCAATATATCGCTATGTAGGCATCTATGGGGATGATCATGGATTCAGGCAGAAGCTATAGGTATCTGGTAGGAGGGGTTAACATGGAGAATTTTAGGCCAATGAAGAAAGGGTGGTATATGCTGCAGAGATGGTAACTGGATATTGATGGGAATAATTGGAAAGTTCAGTACAATGAGTTTGAGGGTTGAATAGAATTTTTGTTGCTATAATGAGATTTGCATAAGCTCATATTCAGGAAGGACTGCTAGTGGGAAATGATGGATATGGGTATTGCTGTGGCTTAATTGCCCATGGGAGGAGCTTAAATGGCTATGATGGCTTTGCAGTGCTGGAGCATCCAATATCTGAATGCTTCCATGTCACAACGGCGATTGTGGAAAGGCGATCACCTTTTAGGCGAGCGTATATCGCCGAAAATCAATTTCAGCAATGTGCACTCATGGTACACAGCAAAAGGGCACCGGAGACTTAGATTTAGCCCTCTGAACCCCCCTACTAAAGGATTCTCAACTCCAGGGGGGTGCATGTCAGGGGGTGCAAAAGAAAAAAAATTCTGGACTGGTGCAAAAAAACAAGAGCTCCCAGAACTGAACCTGGCACCCTCCCAACCCTAGCCTGCCATCAACCCACCATACCACATGGCCAGGTCCCTCCCAGCCCCCCTCCATGTACGTATATATATAGTGACATCCTGTTGCTATATCCACTGAACCCCCTATCCAGTCACCCCCCTGCCCAGTAGCGCTGTGCACAGGTGCCGGGGTTGAGTTGCCCATTTTGAAAATGATCAATCACAGACACCATCATCACAGGCTACCATCTGAATGCTGAGGGGAGCCTAGGAATGGGACTTTGAATGACTCTATAGACTGATGTGGCAACAGAAGTTGAAAGCAGCGTAGAATGCAATGGGTGTCTAGCATGCTTAGTCAGATATAGGACTGTTGTGGGGCATAACTGGGATAGTGAAACAGCCAAGTCAGTTGCATATGTGCAGATTGAGGAATGAATGACAGCCTGCTGTTGGTGGTGGTATTTGCTGGAGGAAGTATGGGAAGTAAATCCCGATGGATGAGTTAGAAGGACTGCTGGATGGGTAGCTGGCATGATTTAGGGTAACATGATGAAGAAATGTAGATAACTATAAATTATGATGAAGTCCAGGGGCCAGGGAACAGTGGCTCAGATAGAGTAACTTTAGCAAGGCAGCTAGGCACCATATATCCAACAATACGTGTTCTGGGACAATAGCTGGAGAAAGTCTTAGGAACATCCAATGGCTATTAAGGGAGTACAAGTTGAATAATGTTATCCAACTAAGTCAGCACTTTTAGGAGAAGACTATGAGGAGAAGGTATAATGGATGATGCCAGTACTGCTATGAGGTATTCTGTGGTTCCCATTATCCTTAACAGTGATGGTTATTGTGGAGTTGGTACATATCAGAAGGAAATAATGTCACGTTTCCAGGTAAGAATATAGGAATGAAGGAGACTCCACTAAATTGTGGATCCTATGAAGACATGGGAGGCAGTGATGCCCATACTGCTTGAATTAATAGAATATATAAGGAAACATCATGCAGAGATGGTTGGAAGATGAGGTCTTCTATAGCCTAGTCGAATGGGATTCCACAAATGGGTCCTGAGGAAGTTATCGGGAAGTACTAATGATTTTAAAAATAGTCCCAGAAAAGGTAATAAAAGATACAAAAACTTCATTAGGACATCACCCATTGTTTAGATTTAGAAATCTAACCCTGTCTGAAGTTAGAAGGGAATTGCTCGAAATAAATATACACAAATCAGCGGGACTGGCAGACTTTTGAAGTTAGCAGCTCAATCCATAACCCCAACAATCACATACATTTTTAATTGGAGTTTGCAAACAGGATATCTTCCGGTGTCATGGAGGGCGAGTAAAATAATATCAGTCTATCTATTCTGCCCATTTTATCCAAGTGTTTGGAAAAACTTATTAACAGACAGATTTGTGAGTACATGGACAAGTATAGGCTGGTGACCCCCTACCAATCAGGCTTTCACAAGGGTTATTCAACTGCTACAGCCCTACTAGAACTTAATGACCTGATCTGTACTTCTTTGAATTTGGGTAGGGACTGCCAAGTCTCCCTCCCTGGGAGAGGAGAGCTGTCCTCTGGATGCTCAATCCTCTCCTTCCCTGGCCGATCCCTGGCAACCCGCTGGGACCATGAACATGGGTTACCGGCATGAAAGGAGGTAAGGCATGATGCCTCAGCCCTCCGTACCACTGGGCAGGCTTCTTTTTTTTCAAGGCAACCTAAAGCAAAACTAACAGAACCATAAATAGGTTCTGTGGCATTGTCATTCACATGGTACATTCAAAGTGCGAACTTCAGTGCAACTCAGACTGCACAAAACAGTGCTGTACAGTACAGCACGGTACTGCACAACTTTAATTAACTCTTGAGCAAAGAGCTGCAAAGTAAGCTGAAGCTGAAGCAGCTTACAACAAGCCAGTAGAACACTTAACAATTCACTGCAGTAAGCAGTGCACACATTAAACAACTCATTGACAAATACTAAATTAGTGAGTTGGAGAAACAGTTTAATGTGACTTGCAGTGTACATTCAGATTGAAGTACAGACCATTGGGCACCTTGACCTTTGTCCTCTTAGTCAATCCCTCTTTCACATGCTTCTGCATCCTGTTGCCAAGCACATACCGCTTCTTTTTTTCTATAACAAAATATTCAATGACCTACGCAGCCAGTATAGCCTTATGCTTGTGCAACTGTGTTAGTTTGGTTTTAGCCATTTGCACTCTCTATTCCAGAGGAATTATCACCCTGTAGGGGGTACCAAAGGCAAGGAACCCTCGAGGAGGGTTCCACCCCTAGAGGTACCACAGGATGATTCCCATGGCTAAAGGTACCTTAGGAAGGATCCCAAGGTGAGACGTGCTGCCGCTGGAGGAGGAGGAGGAGGAGGAGGGGAGGATGGTGGGGCAAAGAAAAAAGTGCTTCAGAAGGAGACTGATAGGAACTGCTTATATAGCTCAAGAAGTGGGAGTGACTGGCTGCTTGTCCATTGAACTACAGACCAAGCCTTCCAATTCAATGACCTATGCAGCCAGTATAGTGTCATGCTTATGCAACTGTGTTAGTTTGGTTTGGCCATTTGCACTGTCTGTTCCAGAGGAATTACCACCCTGTAGGGGTACCAAAAGCAAGGAACCCTCGAAGAGGGTCCCACACCTAGAGTTACCATGGGACAATTCCCATTGCTAAATGTACCTTAGGAAGGATCCCCAAAAAGAATGAAGTAGTATGAAGCATATAAGCAAGCAATACCTGTGACATAGTAGTAGTAGATAAAGCATCAGGAAGCTTGATAACATAATGAGATGCCTTGATAACATAATGAGATACACAGGTTAGCAATAGCATGAATTTGGTGGGTAGCACTAGAGAATGAGGGGACCTCCTAAGGAGAGAGGGAATGGCAAGTAGAGACACCATCCATCTCCATCCAACAGTGTAACCTACCTAATAGAACTAGGAAATACTAACTAGAGCTAACTAACTTTTATGACCTGAGGCATGGACCAGAGAAAAAAAAAACTATGAGGAGGAAATCTCTAGGGATCCAAGGCCTAGTTCGCCTTCCCTCCAGGCTGGGATATTGTATTTAGTGATGGCTCTGCAGCTGCAATTTGGAAACCCAATTAAAGGGAGGTGGAAAATATTCCAATTTGGTGGAAAGCTCTTGCTCAATTCCTCTAGCAGGAATGCCATGGAAGGTTGTGAGTGCTACTCTACAACAACGGCAACCAAGGTGGGAGGAGGAGAGTAACAACTGCTGAGGCACTCACCTGGCCTACTCACCCTAAACACAAATCAGGTGAACCAGAGGCAGTCATGGGGAGAATAGCATTGAAGGGTGCCTCCGAACCCACTCGGGCAGCTAAAGGGGCCCCTGTGAGAGCCCCACCCCTTCACACTGCATCTTAACTTCTGCAATTTGAGGTGCCGTCAGTATGGTTGATGACTGAAGGTCCACCCAGAGTGAGGACATTCTCAGCTGCAGCTGACATCACAGAGGCTGAAGCCGAAGGGATGGTGATAGGCATAGAGGTGGAATTGATAATGAAAGTCTGTGATACCGTTAATAGGAAGCAGATGTAGGATCGACAGCTAGGCAGCCAGGTGAGAAGGACCCCACCCTAAGCTTTGCATGCTCAAGCTGTGGACTCTGGGTGCAGAGCGAGACCGTCGGCTGCAGGGAGCCCTGTGCCAGAATGGTATGGCTGGCATGCCCCAGTACTGATAAGGAGCTGAAAGAGAGTTAAGTGCTGACACCTTGCAAAGGTTGGATGCAGTAGTAAGTGCAGCAGACATCCCAAAGGCTGTAGTCAAGGGGATAGTAGTAGGCATGAAGCAAAGACTGTGTAAGCGATAGTGGACCTGCACGTAGGTCAGTAAATAGTGTAGCAATAGTTGCTCTGCATGTAGGTCTGCAAAATGTAGTAGCAATGTAGCAGGACTGTGAACAGTGGGGCAAGCCAGTCAGGCATTCACAAGCCAATAAAGGTGACGCATACTCTGAGGATTTGTTGGTGGCGGAGACAGAATTTAGAACATAAGTAATTAGCCACACAGGGCCACGTCTCCCCAAACACCTCCAAGTCCCCGCCGTAGGAAAAACAAGAAAGTGATGGAAGGGCTGAGAGCCACATGCAGGTATTGAAACTAGTTGACAGCATCAGCAGTAGCTTAGCTGACCTCAGAATATAACAGTGTACAAACATAGCAGCAGCATCTGTATTGAGTACACCGAGTTGCAAACTTCAATAAACAGAAAGAAAGGAGACACCATGCTCTGAAGCAGCTATCACCTGGCAGTGCAACGAAACTGCAGCAATGAGGTGAGCATAATGAGTTGAGAGAGCATGAGTGAGCTGCATATCTAGGGTTAAGAATAAGCCTGACTCAGGTGAAAACAATTAAGTGTGCAGCATGAAGAGCAGCTATGGTTGAGCTGAAACACACAGATAATTGTTGCAGTTGTATTGCAAGTAATTTGAGAGTTGTGAGTAACTGAGAGCAAGTAATATGAGCCCTGGAGTAGCAATATGCTAGGAGCTTAGAAACAAAACCCCAAAAGACAAAACCAAAACACACAAACATGGAGAACAGGGATCAAGGCCCAAAACAAAGACACACAAACACAGAAAACAAACAGTAATGACAGAAAGGAGCACACAGCCAGAGGCAAAATACAAACCAGAAGCAGGAAAACAAACGCAGAAGTCATTCAGAGACAAACAGAAGCAGCAAGGCGGGGGGGGGTGCAGGCCCCAGGGTAGGCCCCAGCCAGCTGCAGAGGACAGACAGACAGAGCCTCTGGCCAGCAAAGAAAAAAGTGCTTCAGAAGGAGGTTGAGAAGAACAGCTTGTATTCTGTATTTGGAAGAACAGAGCACCAAGGATCCACCCAGGATATTTACTGTATGAGACTTCTCCAACTTCATGCCTGTAAAATTTAATGACTACCCAAGTAGCCTGGACTGGAGCCCGATAAGGCTCCTCCCATCTCTGGATGAGGCCCTCGCCTACTTCCAAAACTCACTTCTCAATGAGGCATCTCTCTTTGCCCCCTTCAAAAAACTTTGTTCAATAGGGGGCTGCCATAAATGGATATCCCACTCTGTGAAATCTCTGATGAAAAGAAGGGACAAGGCCTGGAAAAAATTCCAGCTCTCCCATCTTCCCGCAGACCTGGTTACTTACAAAACCCTAAGAAATAAACGTAAGCTTGACATCAAATTTGCCAAAAAGGAGTATGTAACCCGCTTCCAAAGGTCTACATTGGGGAACCCTAAGCTCTTCTGGGCACAAATTAAGGAACTGCTTAAGGGCGACTCCAAGGAGGTACAAGGTCAAATTGAGGTACAAGGACAGTGTATCAGCGATTGCCAGTGTATCACCTCAGCAATCAACCACCACTTCACCAACCTTGATGCACATAAGGTAGGGCTACCTACACCCATGCCTGTACAGTCCTTGGATGAAGCCACCTGTCTGAACAGGCCCCTATTTCACCTGAGAATGGTCAAGGTGAGCAAGGTCCATAAACTTCTGATAACCCTCAAACAAAAAGACTCTGGTCGCCCAGATGGAATCAGCCCGAGGCTACTCCAGGAAGGTGCTCCGGCCCTGGCCAAACCTCTTACCTGGATCATAAACAGGTCCTTACTTGAAAGGCATGTTCCAAACCAATGGAAGGCTGACAACTTGGTCCCCATTTATAATGGCGGCTTACGTGAACAAATTGGCAATTATAGGCCTATCTCCTTGCTGTGCACCCTGGTCAAATTGCAAGAAAGGTTAGTTTTTGGGCAACTGAGAGACTACCTGGAGCTTCACCAAATCCTTGCTCCTTCTCAGCATGGCTTTAGGGTGAACCACGGTACAGACACGGCACTCATCAAACTCACAGTGGACCTTTTCAGGGCTACTGATGAGGGCATGTCAACGTGTGCTATATTCATAGACCTGTTCAAAGCATTTGACCTTGTGGACCACAACCTTCTCCTCACTAAGCTTCCAGACATTGGACTTGATGCCCAGGCCCTTCACTGGTTCAAGAGCTACCTCTAAGGTGGCTCCCAGAGGGTCATTTGGAATGGAGAGCTATCCGCCCCATTACCCGTCAAGGAGGGTGTGCCTCAGGGCTCAATTCTTGGCCCCCTCCTGTTCTCTCTCTTCACAAATGACCTAAACCAGCACTGCGGGGCTAGCTCAGAAGTACAAAATGCAGACGATACCTGTCATTTACTGAGCCAGGGCCACCCCACATGATCTGGGCCCTCTACTACAAGGGGACCTAAACACACTCGAGGCCTGGCTCACATCAAACAGAATGATTCTCAACGCAGCAAAAACTAAAGCCATGCTGTTTGGTCCTAGACCCCTTGGCCAGGATCGGACCAATTCCCTAAAAATTACTACTGGGGAGGATAAAAGAATAGACATAGTTGGCAACATAAAATACCTAGGGCTGACTATTGATCAGGATCTCACCTTTAAGCCTCACATTGACCAAGTAACAAGGTCCATCCATGCCAAACTTGGCACCATGTACAGACTAAAAGACCAATTTATCCAGGAGGCCAGATGTGCAATAGCCTCCAGTGTCCTCCTACCCACATTAACCTATGCTGCCCTGGTAATCCCAGAGCATGGCAAAAAGCGAGGTTAGTAGGCTTCAGGTCCTGTACAACAAGGTGGCAAGGTTTGCGACTATGAGCCAACCTAGAAGCCACCCTTGCACCTCACTAGCACAGCTGCAACGGCCTTCTTTTGAGGCTCATCTACATTATCCCATGCTCTGCCTTGCATGCAAACTGCAGAGCCTGGCAGCCCCCACCAAGCCTAACAGGAATAATCTTGGCTAAGCCCAGCCCTCAAATGCTCAGGACCTCGAGCCAGTCCCTACTTGCAATCCCCAGAATCAAGACTCACAAAGGAAGCAATTCCTTCACTCTCTCAGCCCCAAAACTGTGGAACACCCTCCCACCTCTAGTACAGGAAGCCCCCTCACTACCAACCTTTTGTATCAGGCTTAAGTCCCACTTACTCAGGATAAGCTCATGCCATTGTGAGGGTATAGGATAATCACCCACGATCCTCATCCCAACACCTGTCCCTCTCGCTCCTTACCCAAACACACTTTAATCCCTGCATTAAATCTTTCAAGTGTTGCACTTATGGTCTACAATTTGAGCAACTGCTTGTTACTGTTATCCACATAACCTTGTCTATGTCTCGTGAATTGTAAGTATTGTAAGTACTGTAAGTATTGTATTGCTTCTGGATCACCTGATTGTATTTATTGTAATGTTCTGTTTCTCTGGGTCGCCCCTGAAAAAGGGACCTTCGGGGCCCAGTGGGCCAAACCCGGTCATCAAAATTAAATAAAAAAATATATAGCTCAGGAAGTGGGAGTGGCTGGCTGCTTGTCCATTGAACTACAGGCCAAGCCTTCTAATTGGCAAACCCTTTCATCACATGTCAGAGTTGTCAAGTGGGCTTATACCAGGCACTGGATGACCCATCCTGGTTCACTTCCCTAATGACTGGTCGGGGTAGACTGATTGAGACAGGGGTCACAGATGGTGAGGGTCGGCCCCGTGCTCACATTAGGTCCCTTCCCTGGACTCATTTATTGTTCACCCTCTGCACTGGGGACAATATATGAAATGGGGATCATGGGCGGGGTCTACGGACAGATGGGTTCCCTTCTTAGGGCTTCAAAACAGAAGGGCCTCTATTAGGATTTGACAGGAGCAGGATTTGGGAGCAAGTCTCACATGGACCCAGGCTGACCTTCATTAATTTCACCTACTGAGATTTTGTGTAACAACCTGCAGATATTAATGCCTCTTGTCTCTTTTCCCCTCTCCTATATACTGTATATATATATATACACTGACAGTACCATCTCTTCTGCCTCTATGAATATCCTCAGAGGAGCCTCCTGCTGTCCTTGGCACCACTCCACATCTTCTCTCACACTGCTGTTTCCAGGGCAGAGGGGGAAGAGCCCCATGTATTGATTCTTTTCTCAGCATCTTCCTGTCTTCTTCAGGTTTCAAACTTCTCAGGTGTGGCATACGCAGAAGGGTATTAAGATCAGGCAATAATTACTTGGGCAATGGGTGGATTTCTCTGGACAACTGTTATATGCTCTCTATCTGAAAGGGAGCATCAACCTCACTCTGCTCTCCTCAAATACCCGTCCACCCAATTCCTTGTGCAAGGGCCATGCTAGGGGTACATACCGAATGGGAGGAGATGTTGGCTTCTCTACCCAAGCCTCAGGTGTTCTTTATCCCTCCACTTGGAGTTCTCTGAGTGCTTTGAGGGTATGGAGTTGAAAAACCATGGTAGTGGGGGCACTTGATATTTTCTTGCCAAGTTTACTGATCATTTGGGTTTTTCAGGGGCCTGGCTTCTGCATGTACAGACACGGGGTCAATACCGCGCATGGCAGAATGTCGTGGGAAATAATCGCATTGCGCGATTTAATTAAATATTTTTTTCTGTGGGGGCTCTGCCCACCCCTGATACAGAGGGCTGCGCCCCTAATTCCCCACTAAGGATTCTAACTCCAGGGGGTCCAACACAGACAGTGCACAGGTCCGGGCTTCGCGCATAATGCCGTACATTATTAAGCGTACGACATTATGACGCGGTACGGCATGTACGTAGTTAAGTTCATTCTTGTTGATTATTGTTGACAATGTCTATGTTGACTGAATGTCATATGCTATAGTTGCATGCCCTGTAATAATTGTATCTGTGCAACACAAAAGGTACCTAGGGGTAGCAGTCTGCAAATTCACTGACTGGGAGAACCTCGCTCACCACCAGGCTATTCTCATCTTCACCCAGTCATGGCTCACGTAGCACCTAACTTGTCACGTGGAATGTTAAAGGCCTCAACCACCCTATTGAGAGGGAGGCAGAATTAAACCACCTTAAGAAGCAAGGAGCAGCAGTAGCCATCCTCCAAGAGACTCACTTCACTTGTGAGGAGGCACTAAAACTGAAGAGAGAATGGGTAGGGATGGAGGTACACGCCACCTTCTCCGGAAGGAAATGTGGGGTGTCCATTATCTTTCATGAGCACCTACATTGGCAAACACTAATCCACATGGTAAACCCTGATGGTAGGTAGGTCCTGGCCAGAATCATATCCCCAGAACTGGAATTTGTAGTGGGTGGTGTATATGGCCTGAGCAAATATGACTCCATTTTTTTTTCTCGACCCTATCCCAGACCCTTGCAGACTTTAATTGTGGATAAGCTGACTATTCTGCTAGTAGGTGAGTTTAATATACTTTTGAGTGGGGCACTAGATAAGAGTTCACCCTCCATCCAGCAGCCCAGACAGACTCAGCGGACACTGCATTTCTCATGGTAGAGAACAAATTATTTGATGACTGGCAGTTGCTCCATCCTACTTCCAAGGATTATATTATCTTTTTTCAGCAGCTCACAAGTCTTACAGCATAATTGACTACTGGCTGCTCTCTCCCATCTCATAAAATCACTTGTTCAGGCAGACATTGGCAATATTTAGACGTTTGGGCCACCGAACGGGTCGTGAGGGTTGCCCAGCCCTCCCCTGGATGCTCCTGCTCGCCAACCCCCATCCCCGAAGCACCCAGGTAATTTGGAAGAAACAAAGGAGGGAAAAGAAAGCCGTTTTTTCTGGCACCATTTTTGAAAACACAACAACTCCTGCCACAGAAAAGGCTATCAGTGTTTCTCTGTGGTGCTGAGCTTCCTTTTTCTGTCAGCTCACGAGTGGAGACTGTTTTAAATTCAGGGCTTTTTACTGAATAGCCTGCAAAAATAGCTCTCTGAAGTAGTGCTTTAACAAGTAAAGATAGCTATGCTTAATCACTGCAGGGTCTCGCTAGACTGTTTAAACTCAGGACATTTACACTGTAATTCCTTCATCTTCTGTCCACTGAAGTAGTTGCCTTAATAAGGGTATAGATAACATTGCTTAATTCATGTAAGGTCTTGTGAGCACATCATATTAGAAACATTAATAGATACATGCAAAACCAGCTTGTTAACCTTGATCTGTGCACGATTCTGTAAAAGCTTTTATCAGAAAGAAACCCATATTTTGCCTGTCACAGTTAAGCTAAGTAAATGGATTTGTGCCACATTCTGCCCTGTATTTTAGATGTAATGCAGTGTGCACCTGGGTTCAATCACATTTACAGCAACCGCATGCTCGGGTGCATTTCTCTGTGCCTCCCCACGCTGAATTCAGTAGCCACGTGCCATTTTTACAGCCTCAGGGACCCACAAGGAAGGTAAAAAAAAAAAAAACATGGAAAAAGAGAACTCCTTTCCTCCGACGCTGCGCAAAGGCACTGCTGTAATTCAGTTGAGTGCACATGTAAGTTCGGGAGCGTTTTTCCCACACAGGCTGGCAATTAATTCTCAGGCTCTGCACTGACTCCCACGAAATTTGAACACAAGCCATTTCCCGGGCTGAACATAGTGAAACAGTTGCTCAACATTACATCTATGCAGCTGTTTTTTTTGTAATGCCACTCCTCCCACTAACCTGGCTATAAAGGTCCTCTTCTTCTCTTTCTCTGCAGACTTAGATGTTTGGGCCACTGAATGGATCGTGAGGGTTGCCCAGCCCTCTCCTGAACGCTCCTGCTCGCTGACCCCCACCCCTGAAGCACCCAGGTAATTCGGAAGAAACAACAAAGGGAAAAGAAAGCCATTTTTTCTGGCGCCATGTTTGAAAACACAACTCCTGCCACAGAAAAGGCTATCAGTGTTTCTCTGTGGCGCTGAGCTTCTGCCCGGCCGGTGCAAGCACCATCTCCCCACTACCCCCCCCACCGCCCTTGGTGAGCTTCTCCTCTAATAGGCTAAGGTCACATGATATATAGGCTAAGGTCACATGATTGCCAGAACCTATCAGCCTACTTCTCCATTTGCAGCTTATCGGCTGCAACCACCAGAGGGCTCAACTCTAAATACTTTAGCTTCAAATAGGGATTTTAGGCAAGGATGCTGCTGTTATCATCCTTATTTCTTTTTTCTCTGGCCACTCTCTCCTCCCTACCCCCCGCCACCCTCCCAATCACTGAATCCCCACTGCCCCTACCCCCTCGGGTTACCCCCCAGCTATGCCACTCTGAATTACCACACACTCCTGCTCACGTCCTGGCCCAAAACCGCTATGCAAGTAGTAGTGCCAACATCACCCCACCATCCTTTCACCTGAGGCATGCAGCTCTGCACACCATAACCCGTCGCTGCCTCCTTCCTTTCTCAAACACCCGGTTCTCCACATCCTATCCTTACCCCCCTCGGACAAAATTAAAACATCTCATCTACATATTTCTTCTCCTATCAGGGGACATAGAGTTAAACGCTGGCCCAAACCGCACAACTTCCCACTCCCCTTTCTCCTTTCCCAAAGGTCTCAGAATCTTACACCTAAACACCTGCAGCCTTTTATCCAAACTCTCTATTCTACAACCTCTTGCACTAACACAACACCCTGACATCCTGGTGATCTCAGAAACCTGGCTAAAACCTCATCACTCAGACCCGGAAGTCTCCATACCAGGCTACACTATCATCAGACAGGATCGTCCAGGAAAAAACACAGCGGTGGTGGCACTGCAATATATATCGAAAGCAGCCTCCACTTCTCCACAGTGGGCATCCCCTCAATCCTTGCAAACATAAATGCTATTCTCATTAAGTTATTCCTCCCCTGCTCCTCCCCATCTACATAGCAGGTTCATACTGCCCCCCCTGCACATCCCCAGAGGACATCCTCTCCCACCCAATCTCCCTTCAAACCTTATCTACTGGGGGTGAGTTATATGCCACCGGCGATTTTAACACAAACTGGTTAGGTACCGACAAAGCTCATCTGAAGTCCAAAATAAAGGCTCTGAACCTAACACAACTCATTACTGATCCAACAAGACTAAACCATAAGACCCATAACCATTCTCTTCTAGACTGGGCTCTCACCTCCCACCCCCACAGGATCCTAAGTGCAGGCCTACTACCTGACTCTATAAGCGACCACCACATGATCTTCCTGATTAGGAAGGTACATAGTCCACCAGCCCCCCCCCCAATGACTCTGCACACCAGGTCCTACAACTCACTCATCTTAACATCTCTGCTGTCAGACTTAGGTCATGAAAATTGGTCCTTCATATCTGAGTCTCCCTCCATTGACGTAGCTTATGCAGGTTTCAAATCCCACTTCCTAAAAATCTGGGACAGATACGCCCCACTATGGACAAAGAGAGTTAGGGGAGCGCATCTCCCCTGGATCTCAGCTGACATAATCAGGAATTGCCACACCAGAGATTGTGCATGGAAAAATTATAAGAGAATAGGAACACAGACAGCCCTTACCATATATAGAAAACTCCGAAATGCTTGCACAAACTCCATCCGGCAAGCAAAAAAGGCATACTTTCTGACAGCTTTTAGTAAGAACATTAACCATCCGACTGATTTCTGGAAATCACTCAAATCCCTGCTCTCACCCCCCACCACACCCCCATCCCCCATACTATCAGACCAGGGCTCCCACATCTCCGACCCCATCTGTGTAGCTGAAGCCTTTAATACATATTTCTCCAGTTGTGCAGCCAAACTGGTATCCTCCCTCCCAAACCCACTCCACCCAGCCCCCTCCCATAGCTCATCTCCCCTAAACCTACTCCCCAGCCCTACTTCCCTTGGCCTCCTCCACTAGTCATGCCCCAAAACCTACTCCCCTGTCCTACCATTCTGGAAAGAGAATATGAGTAGGTTTTGGGGGGCATGAGTTAGTGAGGAGGCCAAGGGAGAGGACTGGGGGGTGGTTTAGGGGAGATGAGCTATGGAGGGGGCTGGGTGGAGTGGGTTTGGGAGGGAGGATACCAGTTTGGCTGCACAACTGGAGAAATATGCATTAAAGGCTTCAGCTACACAGATGGGGTCGGAGATGTGGGAGCCCTGGTCTGATAGTATGGGGGATGGGGGCTTTGTGGGGGGTGAGAGCAGGGATTTGAGTGATTTCCAGAAATCAGTCGGATGGTTAAGAATAGCATTTATGTTTGCAAGGGTTTCCAGCCAGTAACACAAGCCAAAGTTCACCGCTCGCCACGGGCCCTAAACCCAAACAAAGGGAAGTGCCCTACCTCCCTGGACGCAAAGATGCTATTCCTGTCTGCACTAGCCATAGCTGCCCCTCTCACTGCCCTTTTTAACCTCTCATTCTCTTTGAGCAAGGTACACTTGGCCTGGAAAATGGCTACAGTCATACCCCTACCAAAAGGTGGTGACCCCTCCTCCCCAGAAAACTATAGACCCATCTCCCTGCTCCCAATTTTGGCCAAATTACAGGAATGGCTAGTCATGTCACAGCTCACCCCCTATCTAGAATCCTCCTCCTTCTTCACCCCGTTCCAATCAGGATTCCGTAAATCCCACTCCACCACCACCTCCCTCCTACGTGTCACTGGTGACATTCTCATGGTCATGGATATGGGACATGTGACCTCAGCCATCTTCATAGACCTAGCAAAAGCTTTTGATACTGTCTCTCATTCACTACTCCTCTCAAAACTCTCCAGAGCAGGGATCTCTGAATCAGCCACTGGTTGGTTCCATGACTAACTAGCAGACAGGATGCAATCCGTCAAATTGGCCTCGCATATCTCAAACCCACTACCAGTCACTACCGGCGTCCCCCAAGGATTAGTCCTAGGCCCACTACTTTTTTCCATTTTTTTAAACGACCTCCCCTCAGCCTGTTTCCCACTCATCTATCCAAATGTATGCGGTGATGCTGTCCTGTATGCCTCCGGTCCCTCCATGCAAAGTGTCGCAGCCATTCTACAGGAGGATTTCTATGCTATCCAGTGCTGGTTGAAGACAAACCAGCTATTCCTAAACCCTCCAAAAAACAGTATCACTAACATTCGGTACCCAATGAAGACTCTCTCACCAATCCACCTGTCCCCCCTTCATAACCTCGGACAGGACCCCCCTGGACAACTGTACCTCCTTCAGATATCTAGGCATCTGGTTAGACCAGCACCTAGATTTTACTATTCATATTGACTCACTACAAAAGAGACTCCTACCCAAACTGGGTGCTCTATTCCGCAACAAAAAATGCCTCCCTACGCAAGCCAGGCACGCCATTGTCCAACAAATGATTCTCCCTGTTTTCGACTACGGTGACATAGTCTACTCCACAGCCCCCGTGTCCGCTCTAGCCAGCCTAGACACCATGTTCCACTCTTTCTGCTCGTTCATTCTAGACTGTCCGCAATCCACACACCATTGATACCTATACAGTTCCACTTCCCTGCCGTCCCTCCATGACCGTAGACAAATAAACTGCGCCAGGTTCGCTGCCAAATTCTGGTCCCACTCCATCCCCCCATATCTGGCCTCTACTCTCTCCAAACAATCCCCTCCAGCTTACTCCCTCAGGAATATGGACCCCAGACTGCTGCATGTCCCGTTTATGAGAACTACCAAAGGCCAGGCCACCTTTAGCTACCGAATCCCACAGATTTGGAATGCACTGCCAGCCTCCATAATACACGCACAGAACACTTACCAACTCAACCCTCTTCTTAGTACCCACTTAATTTCTAGCTGCTCCTGTTATGACTAATTTCTCAAATTATTTTGCTTGTTGCAATACAAGTGTATAAGAAATGTATATTGACCTTGACACTCTGTACAATGTTATTGAACCCTTGTCTGTCCTCTAAATCAAATGTTTATCTACAAGTCTTGGCTTTCCTAACTGCTCTGCTATTGTATATATTCCATGTATTGTTATTGGGTCTCGGCCCCCAGGTCGCATCTGGAATCGAGCTTTTAGCTCAGTATGCTTTCCTGGTAAATCTAGTAAATAAATAAATAAATTTTGTCCTTTTGGACCATGCACAAGTGTATCTTGGTTCAGTTTTCTCCCCAACCAATCTTCTCCAACTGGTGTCTGCCCCCGTCGCTTCAGGATCCAGTGTTCAGGGCTCTAATGCACAGAGAGACAAAAATCCTATTTTGAAGCCAATATCTCACCATTGTTATTACTAACATCTACATGGGAGGCATATAAGACCTACATAAGGGGGGGTCATCATAGGGCAGTGCTGGGTAGTAACAAATTACAAGTAATGTTGTTACTGTAGTTTAATTACATTGCTTAGCAACATATACTGGTAACTAACTACTCATACAAAAATGTAATGGGGTGAAATTACTGATTACATTTCCGCAGTAATGCATTACTCTGATGTTACTTCACTTATTACTCTTCAGGGATTGTGGTCAGGTGAGTGAGAAGGGAAAATCTGCTGGCAGGCCCATTTTAAAACAGGAAATCCAACTTTTTTTTCCTGATGTGCCCTCAGGGACATATGACAATGGACAAGGGATGTGTGGTGGGCTGGTGGCGGGGGGGGCGGGGTTCTTCATGTGTCAGATCTGGTCCTCTGGAGTGTGTTGTGTCAGGTGTCTTGAGCTGTTGTACTGCTGCTGCTGGCCAATTTTAGCATGACTAACATATGAGAGGTGGGAGGCTGTGTGGAGTTGAAGTATGTGAGTGGAGGGTGAGAAGAAGAGGAGGAGGAGTTAGATGGAGAGCACATGACACACATGACACAAGCTCAGCACCATTTGTCATTTTGGGAGCAGAGAGCAGAGAGACATGTTCGTCCTGAGTCCGACTACCAGAGCAAGCAGCCCTACCACATCGAATCCATCATTGAGGGGGCAGGGAGGCCATTGTCGGTCGAATATTGAAGCAGCTGGTCAGCCCCACCCAAAAAAAGAAAAAAAAAATATTTTAAAGGCCGCAGTCAGACCAGTAGCCAAGGCCCAGCCATTGCCAACCATAGTCAGAGGCAGGTTAGTATCTATCTACTACCCACACCACCCGCTGCTGTCTCCCTGTGACCCATCATGTTCTAAAGGGGGCCAAACTAAAGTCACACTCGTCATCAGTCCACCAGTGCCTAGGCTGGCCCAGCCACAGTCTGATAGGGGGGACGAGCTCCAGCAACACTGACTCACTCCAGCAGCACTCACTGGAGTGAGAACAGTGAACAGTACAGTCAAAAGTAAACGTCAAGAAACGAAGAAAATTTAAAATGTCTCAATAACAGATCACTTCATGTTTTATTTTATCTCCAGACTGCCTGGGTTGCCAGGTCAGTATGTTTACACAGTGGCTGGCAGACTGTGGCTAGGCTGAGGACTCTGGGCTGGGCTGGAGTCATTGAGTCGACATCGCCGCTTTGGGTTAAGGCCACGATTTTTCTCTACAGGCTGGCAGTAATAATCTAGTAGTTGTAGTACTAATCTCTACTTATTTCAACTTGAATGTGTAGAGCCCAAGAAAAAAAATAGTTCTTGTGAACTTATTACTCAGCTTATCTTAATAGGTCTAGGTTCTCCCTCAGCTTTATTTCTCTGTACAACAAAGTTAAGTAATACAAATCAAAAACATGTTAGTTAAATGTTGCTGGTCTTTTCTTATACTTGTTGGAGTGCATAACTCTACAGTCTGGGCTCTAGGGAGAGTGTTAACTGTGAGAGGTAGCTGCAAATACAGTGGAGTTTCCTTTTGTGTCTGTGTGTAGGGGGAAGCCTGAGAGCTCAGGGGGGCCTGGGTGCTGGGGTGACCGGGTGCTCAGGGGGACCTAGGTGCTCTGGGGTGGCCCAGGCCCTCTCGTGGGGGATCAGTGTGCTCTAAACACCTACGGATGGATTGATGGATGGTAGAGAAGCAATACAGTCAACATGCAATTAGGTGGCAGTGTCACAGGGAAGGGCCTGATGTACTGAATGATTAGGGTGGATGTTGTCCTGCGCCAGGAAGGCTTTGCCTTATTGTGTTACTGTTGTCACCTCCTGTAGGTATATGGCTTGCTTGGCCGAAGTGTTGGGTAGTAATTGATTGAGACAATGGGAGGGTGGGGGATGTTTCACAGAGTGTATAGGGCATGCGCTGCACACACTTCTGTTGGGAGGGATTATAGTACAAACGTTGATACATATCACCATCAGGGGATGTTGTCAGTGTTGTGGAAACAGCAGCCAGGGGGAAATTCAGGGTTAAATGCCATCTGTCCATGCTCCATGATGGCCAAGATTAGCCAGATGATGTTATATCCACCTCTCCAGACATGACATGATAGCCCAAATTACTTATTTAAAAATGGGCTGGTGGCCAGTGGCTGGGCAGTGCCACTGGCAATGCATTGTGCTAAAAATGCACTGTCGACTGCTGATCTGGGTTTAGAGGGAGTACAAAGGACACGTGTTTGGTACTTTGGTGGTGCCAGAACCAACAATGGCAGCGTCCCCCACAGCTGGAATGGCAACAACAGTCTACTGCTGCAGCAACCCCATGTAGAGGGATAGGAAGCTTTTCCCCGCTGTGGCCTGTGGGTATTGTTTTATGTATGTGCCTATGCTTGGCACCAAGTGTGGGGGGGGGTCAAGGAGGGCTGGGTGGGGTAAGGAGTGTTTCCTTTTTCTTGGGTCTCAGGTCATTTCTTACTTGTTATACATTTTAACTATGATTTGCAATATTTATACAGTGAATGTATCAATTGTACCCAGCCAAGTTGCTCCTTAAAAGACTCAGTAAGGTTTAGAGAGTGAACTGGGGATGCCACAGAGACAGAGAAGACAGAGAAAAATACAGTCTTGAGCAGCAGAGCTAGCAGTCAGAGAAGCAGTACTTTTAAAATACAATGCAGAAGTAAGCATTGAGTTTTAAGCCACACAATACAGCAGACTTACTGAGTTAACATCGCAATTTTATAAGAGTGGTCCCTGATTTTCATGTCCTTTTTCTTGACTTTTTTTAAAGGCACCAACTTCCGTGATTTGAGACAAACAATATTAAGATACATGTGGCAAGGGAATTAGCTGAATGAAATCACTGGCTATATCAAACGATGATGCGACACGTCACGAAACATACATAGCAGCGTGGTTGTCGTGGCCGGATATTGCAGTAGGGGGCTGCCTCTGGTCAGTGCATAGCCCTATGCTCTTCTGCACTGCACTGACATGAGCCATATTCAGATAATTGGTGCCCTCAAGTCAGAGTGCATTAATTATCTGAATAGCCCCGTACTCAGCCAACTGCTCTCTGTCTCACATGATGCTTCTCACATCATTTGATACAGCCAGTGTGCTTTGATTGATATAAGTCCTTTAAACATCCTCTCAAATCACAGCAGGATGTTTGGAAATAATAGCGCTCTCAAACGGGATGATGTTACCGATCAATACTCCTAGACATATCTTGCCCTGTCATGTGATGCTAATGAAGCACATATGGCATCATAGGTGTTCAAGGATTCATTTGTATGCACATTATGGGCTTGGTCCTAACATGCTGCACAGTGCTGTTGCACATGACTGTGTGGTGGCATGGTGTGGACCAGAGCTATGCTGCCACTCCCCTTGAATAATTGGGGGCACAATTTGCTTGTCATTGTCCTTTATGTGATGACTAACCACATTTTCTCAGCTAAGGAAATTCATTAGCATATCTAGTCAGGGTGTGTGTAATAAAACTGCATGGATCGTTGAAGATGGTAGGGTCTATGACAACAACACAGCTGTGCCAAGCTTGATTGTGACTTAAAGTATTAACTATGCCCCCCCACACACACACACACTGGACTAGTGTTACTGCACTTATGAAAGAAAACATTTTTAAATATTAAAAACAAGAAAAATAATATATTTGGGGGGGATTTAAACTGTATATTAAAGACTACAGTCTGTCTGACAGAGGCACTGGATGGCTTAAAGATGACCTGTAATTGAACACACCTGACACCTCTTCTGTTTCCCTATAAATAGGAGGCGCACTTCCAGTGTCAGTTGGGCAGTGGTGTGCAGAGATGGTGTGTGGAGGAATGTGCCACTTGCTATCCATCCCAGTGGCACTGACTTGCTGGAATGAGGGACAGGGGAGGTGTTGTCTGTGCCACAGAGAGGCCACTAACCACCAATGAGGGGGCTGGGGTTAGGGGATGGGCATGCTCTGCATTAATGGACAGGGGCCACTAAGATGGGGCTATGGTGAGGAGGGGGGACGTCACTGACTTGTGGACTAGGGCCGGGGCTCTGTGGGAGGGGTAGATGTCTTCTTAAGGCCGGGACCGGGCAGGGGCACAGATGTTTTGGGGGGTTACATCTTACTGCTGGGACCGGGCAGGGGCACAGATATGTTGGGGGCGTTACATGTGACTGCCAGGACCAGACAGGGGCACAGATGTGTTGGGGGTTACATCTTACTGCCAGAACCTGGAGGGGGCATAGATGTGTTGGGGTTATATGTTATCACTGGGACTGGGTGGGGGCACAGACGTGTTGGGGTGGCTACATCTTACTGGCAGGACTGAGCAGGGACACAGATGTGTTGGGGGGGTTACATCTTACTGCTGGGATCGGGCAGGGGCAGAGATGTGTTGGGGGGTTACATGTTACAGCCAGGACCAGGCAGGGGCTCTGAGCGTGTGTGGGCCTGACCACACGCCCCAGTTGTGGCAGGGTACCTCCAGCCATATACAGTGCCCTCCTATGCACCCCTGTGCGCAGCACTATGCACCTTTGTGAATGGCGCATAGTGTGGGCATGTCCCCTCTCTACCCCCGGACTGCCCAGGCACATTGCTGCCTGCACAGTTGAGGACTCATGTACGCACCTGTCCAGCACACATTTGGTGAATGCTGCCGGGTATCCGGGGGACCCACGCTGCATGGCATTCCCACATATGTATGCCTATATGCCTGGTTTCTGCAGTGCATTGGCATATTGCATAGGGCTCACTGTTATTACTTTAATAGTTGATACAGCAGATGCGGCACAGTGTGCTGCTGAGCCAGCATGCACTGGCATTTTTGTTGTCTTTTTACAGGTTCTTCGTAATACCAGAGAGAGAGAGATAGGCACAGAGAGACAGAAGAAGGAAGAGGGACTCATTTAGGTTGAATAAGACAACAACATAAAGTGCAACACCAGGACTCAGGAGGGAGACAGTAAAAAGGACTTTAACCAGTAGATGAATGTACAATCATAGCACTAGTGTCTGTCTCATGGCAGCAGCACATAGTAACTTGTTCGCCAACAGCATCAGCAGGTGAGCAGAAAAGAAGAAGCATTTCAATTTAGTCACCCTCACCGACCACCAGCATGCCAGGAGGCACAGGCCAGTAAAAATATTCAGACAGTTGACACTATTGTTTAACATTTTCAATATACTGAAGAACATTATGACATTTTCAAATCATGCAACTTGTTGAAAACCAGTCTAGGGACTGAATGTGCCATTTACTTGTTTAATACTGTATACCTGAAGATTGTAATACTCTGAAGGGATGCGTCACAGTCAACATTACTGTCTGTAAGTGTGCAACCTTGGACTGTGTCTGCTGTGCCAGTACCACCAAGGAACTGGCACTCCAGCAGCAATTTACTTCATAACTCCTGTAGCAATCCTGTGCCAGGGCCCCATACAGTAGTAACCCTGTGTTGACTTTTAACAATTAAGACTGATAGATAGTGCACAGCGGTATATATCGTACATCTATACAGACAGTGTGAAGTCAGCATTACACACTAACTACCTTGCCAACAAATGTCACATCTAAGTAATGTGAGCATCAGTGCTGTTACTGTGCACTTGTGTACATTTGATTTATTAGTTTTGTGTAGCTAATTCTAAATATTTGGTATACAAGCCAGCTGTAGTTACCCACATCTGTTGGAGCTGTAGACTAAATAGTGCAACATATCACATGTCTGTATGACTTTGCTAATTTAAACACCTGACATCAGTCCGGCAGTGTGTAGAGAGTGTGGCACATTGTGCCATTCCATGCAAATAGACATAGTATTACTTTATAATTTCTACATGCAATTGTTGGAATAGTTTTACACATAAGAACTAGCTGTACTGTAAACAGTGGTTTGTTAGATTATAGCTTTCCAGTGTCAGTATGTATCTGTGGTCACTCAGTTTGATGTCACCTCATGCCCCACCCACACTAAATGTGTTTCATTTGAAGGAAGCAGAAGCACTGCATCAGAATGATTGCAACTTATTTATTTATTTGTTTGTTTGAAAAGTTTCACCAGGAAAGGCATACTGAGCTGCAATAGCTTGTTTCCAGATGTGTCCTGGAACATGGTTGGTGTAGATAACATACATTCAGTTCTTTGTCTGAAATTGTTAAATAGATGGACAAATAAGTAACAGAAAAACAAGCAAGACATAAGCTGGAAAGTTGAAACAGGGTATAAACTGTACAAATGTAATTGCCAATCTAACATAGAAATAGAACATACATTTTTGTTTTCAACACAACAGCATGTTCATCACTTAACGAGGCTGAAAAAGGAACAGTAGACACTGAAGCTGCACAACCTGAAACATCTCAAATTGGTTCATCCTCTTCATTCTTCTCATTGACTCCTCCTACTGTTACTGAATCATCATCATCATCACAGAGTGAGACTGTGTTAGTTTTTCAAAAATGGTATTTGGGAGAGTTTTTTCTGTGAAATCTGAGAAGAGTAAAAATCTTTCAGTTCAGTGTTAAAGTCTGTATGCCAAAAATAAAGCTGTTATCAACATAAAATAAATAGTGTGCCTAACTTGAAGAAACATATGTATTGCCTCCATCCATCATCTTTAGAGAAGTCCAAAAAGCTATGCAGCTGTAGAGGAGATAGTCCACCAGCCATCAACAGCCCTGGTCAGAAAAGGATATGTAAAGAGGAAAAAGTGATGGAAGACTAATTCTCTAGCTCATGCAGCAGCAGTACTTCATTGCCAATGGCATCCTCATCATTCAGCAAGATGAAATGTGTTCTCCAACAACAATTATTTGAGTCTACAAAGGGTTCACTTATCAGTCAATCTTGGGTTGATAAGGTTATTATTCAGCTTGTAGTTGAAGATCTGCAGTCATTCAATGTTGTTGAACAGCCTTCATTTGTAAAATTAGTTACTAGTCTACAACCCAATAACAAAGTACTGACATGAAAAATATTGACAGACTAAATAGATAAAATTTACCAAAACATGAAGACAAATCTATTATCTAAATTAACCAATGTCAGCCATATATATGCAATACTACAGACAACTGGACTGCACATAACAGGAGCTACCTTGGTATGATGGTGCATTGGCTTGATCAGAAAACATTGACTTGAAAATTCACAGCACTGGCATGCATGTGAATAAAAAGAAGACACATACAATTCTATTGCAAAAAACTTGAACAAGTTCACCTGATCTTCCATCCAAAACAAGGTTGTTAATACCATGACTGAAAACAGGTCAAACTTTGTTAAAGTATTTAAGGAGTTTGACACAGATAATACCACACCCATCATATCCACAGATGGGATTCCAAATGATGACAGTGATGATGATGATGATGATGATGATGACAACGACGACCAACATGACCAGCAACAACAAGTGACAGCCTGCAGCTGTGTCATTGAAGATAACAATGATGCAGTTGGAGATGTAGTGATCTTCGCAGATGTACAGTACGCAGAAATCTGGATGATGCAGATGAAGATGAGGAGACCTACAACCTTCCTTCTCATCAACGATGTGCAGCACATACTCTGAACTTAATAGCTGTGAAAGATACAGACTCTGCTTCGCAAATCCTGTGTACAAGAAGATTTACTGCAGCACAATGGTAAAATATTCAGCTCTTTGGAACAAAGTTCACTGAAGTCCACAAGCAAGTGAAATTCTTTGTGACAAAACTGGTACTAAGCTTGTTATCCCCAATGACACAAGGTGGAATTCTTACTACAGAGCTGTAGAAAAAAAAATCCATAGTAGAAAAAGCAGAAGGTAATCTGCAAAATATCTGTCATAAACTTGGTCTAGCAAGGCTTAGAACAACTGAAATTGCTTTTGTGGTGGAGTACTGCAAAGTAATGCAGCCTCTTGCAAACTCATTGGATACCCTGTAAGCAGAAACAAAATGCTACATGAGATATCTTCTTCCAACATTGACCACTTTTGCATTATGCCACTCCTCTTCTTGATCCATTGTGAGAGTTGTGGACACTTGGCTTGGTACCAGTTTTGAACAGAGGGAGTTAATTCTGTCCAGCAACACGTTACCACAATTTTGTATTTGGTGGATTGGCAATGAGCATGAAGCACATGCAGCTAAAATGCTCTTGAAAATGAATTGCTGTCACATCAGGAAAATGTTGATCAAGGAAGTCCATCATCGGAAGACAATCTTGAGGATGATAATGATTATTTCTTCAAATTTGAAGAAAATCAACAACCTACACATGGTGGAGTTCTTCATGAACTTGAGCAGTATCTCAAAGATGCAAATAAAACAGTAATCATTTTCACACATTTCTGACAATAAAGGAAACATTCCTGTGTTACAATACTGCACTTCCATCAAGAGCACCAGCTAAAAGATAATTCAGCATTGGTGGACAGGCCCTTACTGCTCAAAGAAACTGACTAGGTGATGAAAACTTTGAAGCACAGCTACTTTTATATTGCAACAAAACATACTGGGAATAGAGGTGTTTGATTGTGGACCTTTGTGATGCTAAAGCAATGACAGACTGAGAGAGGTGATGGTGCAAATTATTGTAACTTCTTTACAAAAAGCTTTCATGTGGCAGTGACACCCATACCTGTGCTGCTACGGACGCTGCCCTTGCCTTATGCAACATCCCCCATAACAATAACTGTTGGTATTTTGGATGTCAGGTAAAATGCTAAATGTATGCCATTATTACAAATCAAAAATTAGCTTATCCCATCATCTTCATATCATCTTCTGTTGCTATTTATGATGATAATTTAATGAAAAATGAATATAAATATGCTAACAGTATTTGTTATGACACCTTTACACTTTATTATATCGTAATCATAGACAATGATTTGAAATTAATGTTTATCTTACTAAAAGTTATATTCTATGCTGTCTTCTTGTTGTCTCCATTAGATCTATAAAGATCCCCTAGAAAATGAGCTGATCTGAGTTGTTATTTAGCATAGCAGCTTTATGCTATTTGGATTTGCTATATCCAATTCCCATACAAAAAAAGGAAAAATGTTTCTTTATCTTTACACAGTTCTTTGTTATTTCAATAATTACAGCACTAAATCTTATTGATAACCATTTACATTAATCTTAGCATTTATGGGGCTTAATTTTCAAAACCTCATTGAAGTGATGCAAGATGCACCAAACACCTGACTATGGTGCACTCTAGTGTACCAGGTACCCTGTGCCAGAATTTGGTAGAAGCAGGGACCCAGCACCAAAATCCCCAAACATGTCACAAGCAGTCCATTCGTCAAATAGCTGGCCCATGGGAGGGGATCAACAGAGGCTTCTGTCAATCCATGGCATGTGAAAATCCAGTCCCTGGCATCTATGTGGACCTTCCTGTGTCACTGTGCACATATCCTATGGGTTCAGGTCCTCTCCACCAGTCTGATAAAGTGAAGTCCTCTACATTGCATACTGGGCAGTGAAGTGCCGAAGTAGTCTATGAAAGAAATGAAATAGCCACAAATACAGCACTATATTTCAAACAGAATACAAAATGGAAAATACTAACAGTCTGTGTCACCCATTATGTAAACAATAACCCTTGTAATTCTCTAAATGGGGGATATCCCCTGCAACATCAGTCACCTCAAACTGATGTCTCTGGTATGTTCAAATAAATAGACCTAGACATTTGGTACCCCCTTACAGAACAATAATAAAAATTGCCAAGATATACTTCACTATAAAGGATACCAACAATAAAAAGGCAACTCACTAAATGACTTATTTCACCTCAGTTTCCATTGGTTAGTTTTGGGGATAGACAAAGGAAGTGCCAAAATGCTGGCTAAGCATGCAAAAGTGGCCTACTCCCTACTGTACATCCAACGAGATATTGTCTGGTTTGCCTCTACCGCACTGCCATTATAGTGCCACAAGCAATGAACAAAGAAAGAGGTAGCATGTATAACCCCTAGGTAGAGGAGATGACAGATGATGGCTTCCAGAAATACTACTTTGAGGTATTGATGGATAAAACAAAGTCAGTGCTCTCACTTATATATATGCTACCTCTGACTTGCTGAGGTATACAATAACTCTTGAACTCAGTCCCCCAGAGTGTTTGTAAATGTGGAGCCACTGGGGACTGAACCAAGGGAGCACAGATAAGGCCACGTGTCATCTGTGCAAACCCATGTAGCACTGTGCTACAAGACAATCTCTAGTGGCCAGACACACATTGGGCTTTTGAAGTCTTCCACATTACAAGGCACAATACGTGTGCAACAAGTGCTGTGCCACACCATACTCTGGCCAGTCACAGTTCTCATCCACACAATGGTCACTTGTAGTGTTGTGCAGACAGCACTATTCATTCAGTGTTGGTCATTTTGAATAGTGTGAACGATCTGTGGCTGTGGTGCACATAATGCACCTAGAGCTGTCTGCTAGACTAGCAGATCCAGAAATATGTCTGTATCAGCACAACCTCAGCATCTCAGTACACATCACAGTGACAGCACAAAGAGGGTACTGATATAACCCCCCCCGAAATGTTCTGATATACACTGAATTATAGCAATCAGCTATACAACCAGCAACAAATAGTGTCCCATGAATGGGCGTCTCAATACAGGTGCCAATGGGACATTGCACGTATGGTAGTTGGAGAGCCCCTGACAACAGACATCAGGGGACTTATACCACAAACCACAGCCATTCCACATGCAGAGGCATGAGGTGGTGCTGCCACTGTGGCCACTAGTGCCCTGCCAGCCCTCCTGGTGTGCAATCACCACAGGGCTACATGCCCACCACACATCCTACGGTGACCTTGATGTCCCCAGCACTCCCTCTGGCTCAGAGCTGCCATCCCAGGACAGCAGCTGTTACCTGCACCTGATGATGGCTGCTCCCTCCGGATCAACACTACCACAGCAGCCTCCACTGGTCACTGGCCAGGGCACAGATAACCGTCAAGGGCTCAAGCCCTCACACAATACATCAGAACAGGGATTCTGCTGCATGGGACCTTGCTGGTCTATCTGCCCATCCAGAGGTTCAGGACAATGGCGGCATGCAGGGCCATAAACCAGCGCTGGCTGGTCTACACCCTGGCAAGACTGGAGGCTGTTGGTGGCCTTTGAAAATCTCACATTAGGGGAAGCTGCATCACTATTAGGTTGCAATCCCCTGTCAGTCATGGCACTGTTGTGTATCCACCGCAAGCATGGTGCATGCCCCACTGACACAGGTGGCCCCCCATGTGGTGCAGACTGCATTAGAAAGATGGCAATGATGCACACTGTGGTGCACTGTGCCCCTTGTGTCATGTCTGTTTGATGCAAGCACCATGCATCATTCTGAGCCCTTTGAAAATCAAGACCATGTTGTGTATAGTACAGTCTTACAAATGTTAGGCAGTGTAGTTTTCATTTATTTTATTTTACATAATTACTTATTTCTGCAAGTATGTCAATCTTAATCACATTCAGTCATGATGACCTCCATGATAAACCTATTACGTACTCAAGACAAAGCTAACAATTCAAGAAGCAGTATCTGTTATTGTTAGTTACCAGAAAATATAAGAGGTCGGCATTATCAGTGGACCGGTGGCCCAAGGTGTCCAGCATTTCAACTTGAAATCATTTAATCATTGACACCATACAGAAAGTTCTGATATTCCAAATTTCCACGTCATTTGTGCAACTCACTTACTTAAGTTAAAGTTGACTTCCATGGCCAGGTTTACAAATCTTGTGGCCGATTGGACATAATTGAAAACACTGTCATCATGAAGAATGGATGCATAGCAACATAATGATACAATTAATCAAGTCAACAACATCCTTTCATACTTGCTTTTTTGGGGGAGAACATTATTGGTGATCACTGGTCAACAGTGGTTTGGTCATGGTGCTATTTCATGTTTCTGACGTGATAACAGTACACAGCATTTACCAAAACACAAATATTTCAGTTATTTATTGGCAGCAGTAGGTATGCCACCAGTAAATGCAAAAATGGGTATTGATTTTATTAAGGGAAAACTGAACCAAGTAACATGAGTTACTGAGTTAGTGCTGGAAAAAAATTGGTTACTGACTAACAACACTGCTACTTGAAGTAACTTGAGTCAGTGACATTTTGGTCTTCTTCTGTGACAATCTGTGTAAGGAGTATACTCCTTATCTATGGTGGTTGTAGTGTGGTGGATGTGGACTGATGTGTACACCATGTGGGATCAACCAGGGCCTCCCTTGCTCACCCAAATGACCAGCTTAATAATTTTACATTTTCATGGTAGACACTCACTGATACTCTATTTTTTTTATTTCTTCTTTGGTACAAAAATGCAAACTTGCTGGCTGCCAATTACCTTTAGCCAAAGCTGCCTGTCTGCTACGTGACATTCAGAACCTAGCTATGAAACCCTAGGTTATCTACTACTTTGGCATAGCCAATTTCTACTGAAATGCCAGATTATTGTCTAGTAATAATGTTGTCATCATCATCCTCATGAACTCATCAGTCATAAAAAGTGGTTATCATCATCATCGTGATTGACAATCATCATCAGTGATTCATTCACTGTATGAGAGGAAATAACTGAGATGAGAGTAAATTAGAACCACTGCACACTGGCAGTGTCCCGGCCCCCCTCTTATGGGCATGGGAGATGATGACTTAGCAGCTACCATGCATGGATAGGTTTTTTTTGGGTGTCACCTCATCATCTTGATTGACAGAGATCATTATCATTTGTGATACATTCACTGCATGAAAGGAAATGACTGAGAGCAAGCTAGAGATGGAGAAGGGATCCAAGGTGACTATGTGACCCACCCCACCACTGCACATTGACACTGGCCTGGCATGGGTGGCCTCCACCCCATATCATAGTTGAGGCAAACTTGCAACTTCACTACTGGAATGGGAAGTTGATGACTTTGTTGCTACTATGAATGAATAGGTTTTGGGGAAATGACATTTCTGTACAAAACCAACAAAAACAAAGCAAGAAAAAAACCATGAACATCCAGTGGCAACCACATCATTACTGATTCACTCACAATCATCGTTCACAGCGCTATGTCTGACGAGTCACTCTGACCTGATGTCTTTACGTCACACTAGCAGCAGCACAAGATCGGTTGCTGGGGGATCACCAGCCAGCCACCTCAGCTGAGCCTGTATCCAGAGGCTTGTCATTTCCAATTCAATGTGAATGAATCAGTGATCATAGCTAGTAACCACTGCACAGTCCTTAGGGGAAAGATTTGATGAAGGAGACATGATGGGGGATGTTCCTGTATTTATTTATTTATTTATTTTACTTTTTTAATTAACACACATTTATGGGCAGAGTGTGTTCTGCAGAGGCTACCTAAGGTCACTCACACTGTATACTACTCATTCTTCAAAAAGGGAACAATCAGCAGCACTGAAAGTGCTCACACCCAAGTATGTGGTTGTTCACAATCTGTACTATCTATGTGCATTGCAGAAAAACATTAGTTTTACTTACTGTTTATTGCAGCTGTGAAGTATTTATGTTTGTATGACGCTGATTCTGCTGCCTTGCAAGCTGACATTTTCTGTAATCACGATAATCTTCAAATCTCCCTACTGCTAACAGCAGAAGAGGGCTGCAGTGAATGTTTTAGAACTTTTATAAGCTACCACGATCATAGATATTTGCCAGTCCCACTCTTCTCCCCCAGGGGCATGGGCTAGGCACAGTCCTCCTCTGTGACTGAACTTAGCCCAGTGAAGGCAGTGGGTGCAACAAACAAAGGGTTGCAGCTTATAAGCAGACTCCGGCTAGTGCTCAACAGAGCCTGCCGCCTAGTCCTAGGATGTGATCGTCTCACTCACTCATGCTCCCTATACAGCAGCACAAATTGGCTAAATTTGGATAACAGAATCAGGTACCACACCTGCCTTATGACCAAAAAGGTGCTACTAGGCCTCACCCCACCCTCCCTACTCCAAATAATACTCCCAGCCCCACTAAGCAAAACAACCCGAAGCTCAAACAAACGGCTTCTATGGGTACCCCATGGCCGGACCTCCCAATACCAATGCACCTTCAACTACAGGGCCCCTTCCTGGACAAACTCCCTCCCAAACCATATAACTGAGGGAAAAAGGCTGGGCCCATTTAAATCAATACTAAGGGAATACCTGCATGTCTCAAATAGATGTGACTGCCCATGACACCTGACCTGCCTTGCCTCCTTACTATCAAGCTATAAGCAGCAAATGTACCTCAATTGCAATTATGAAACATGACAATCAGCCACTTTCTGAATCTCTCTGACGCTTTTCTTTCCTCACACCTGGCTGTGAAATTACCTAGAATTCTCTGTTAGCCTACTATGTAACAACAATGTAACCTGTGCATCTTATTCTCATGTTACTTCTTGTTATTATGTAATGTGCTGTTCTTCTTCTGTATGCTAATGTCCCGCCCCCTGTACATTGTATGTATGATGTGGAACCTTTGTAAATGAGTCTCTGACTCAAAGGTCTTTCTGAATATCAAATAAAAAATTAAAAAATAAAAAAACTCTTAACATGCGCTCTCTGTATGGTATTGCTATAGCCATCCTTTCATGTCAGACAGCTGCAAAGGATTTGAAGATTTGTAGTGAGAAAAATGTCAGTTGCAAGCCAGCAGAATCAGTGTGATACATGCAATCTACTACGATGCTACAGTACACAATAAGTGAAAAACATGTTTCTTAGAATGCACACAACAAAGTGCAAATTGAGAATGAACCCACATTTGGATGTGGAGCTCTGCTGCTCTTAATGCTGATTGTTCACCTTAAATGCCACAAGTGCAATGAGTAGCAGTGTGGTAGTATGAGTGTATGGCACCTTCACTGAAGTGATAACTGCTTGACCACTTCACCAGGTGGAGATGAACTGTCTACGCTGGAGATGAACTGTTTACACCTGAAACGTACTGTACATCATTCATCATACACGACACCAGAAGGGTATGTCCACTCTACTTCACTTAGAGTGCTATGAATGGTGGTGTTTTTTTAAAATATTTGCAGAAAAGTGTCATCTTGTGCAGTTTTATGTGTGACAATTTAAATTATAGGTTGTTATTAACTGACAAATGCAAAGAAAGCACTTTATGTGGTATGTGTACTTGTTGTTTACTATATTTGCTTCAACTTTGCACACCATGGCAATGGTAAAACAAATTATAAAGAAAAATGTATAACACTCATGATACGGGTTTTGCTGGAAAATGTCAACCTGTGATATGAATATGCTTAATATTGCACATTACTGTATGTGCAAAGCCAAAAAGGCAATATGACTGTTTTCATATTTTTTTTAATTTAGAAAACATGAAACAAATTAACATATAAATGCATTCATTGCCATTGGAATCTATTTTAGTTCTTTTTATGAATTTTTGGAGCTTCCTGAGCTCACATGTTTAATGAGTATGCTACTTCTCAAAAGTAATATAAAATAATATGAAAAGAAATAAGTTACACATACAGTTCTGATTACTTTTTATGACAGAGTAATCCGTAACGGTAACTGAGTACATTTCATTGACAGTAACTAGTAACTGCGACTGATTACTTTCTAGAAGTACTTACACAACACTGTCATAGGGTCTGCTGCCCATAGTAGGAGAAGGAGGTGAAAGGAGGAGAGCGAGCTCACTGTGGAGCTGGAAACTACAGAGAAGGCCTTCACAAATGGTGCAGATACCTCTGAGCAGAACCTATCCACCATTATCCTCCTTAAATAAATACATTATTTTTAAATCCCTTCTTCATGACTTTACTACCCTGTCCTGCAACTGCATGTGTGACCCCTGTTCCGAGTGTCCCCCTTTCCCTCTCCCTGTTTGGTGCCCCCCAAACTGGAAACTTTATCTCTTTGACCCCACTAAGTCCCTAGTCTGTAAGGGAATTAATCTGCTTCTAACTGTGTTCACATCTGGAACTGTTTTGCATTGTACCTTATTGTATTGTACTTGCATCTTTCTCTGTTGTACCTTTGCTCAGGCTGGGTGGTTTTTAACTCTGCTCTAATCCACTGTTCACACCCGGTAATTATTTGTACTTGTCCTGTTGTACTAATCTTACACCGTTTATTTTGATTACACTGGTTTAGCTGCCTGAAATTCACGACTGCCCAAATATACAGTATTTTTATTACTCTTGCACCTTTTTGTATTTTATTTATTCTGCATTATTGTTATTGACTACTTCCTCCTTCCTCCCACTGGAAATGAGCTACAGTCCCCAGTAGAAGCCTCAGCCGAGGTGAAACATTGGGATGATTTTTGTCTCGGTTGAATCGATTTCCCATTTGCAGCAAGTGTATTTACTTTGTATTCTGTTTTTTTTTTTTACAAGCTGCCTTGTATTTAGGCTTGATGATCTTGGTGTAGTTTTTAATGAACTTGTGGTAATAGCCAAAGAATCCGAAGAAACTTTGCAGCTCTGTCAGCTGTGTAGGTTTGGGCATGGTCATGATGGCCTGTACATAGTCCGGATTGGTACAGATGCTGCCAGGTATATGACAATTTGCTCCCGTCAATTTGCTCCCCGATATTTGGCTCCAGACTTCACTCCCGAGTCACCTCACTCCTCCTCATTTTCACTCCTGTCAATTTACTCCAGGTACATTGTGTAGTGAAGCTTTTTTTTTGTTTGTATATCCTATACTCAAGTTTCTTTCTGTCACCCATATCTCCCTCTCTACCACTGGTGGAGTATTTTTCAGTATTCCCTCATTTATGTCTTTAATTTCAATCTGAGCTCTGTATATATTTAGCAGAGGAATTTCATTTAGTCTGCCCCACTCTCCTTGCTATCACTAATATGGCACTTACGGCACTTAGTGTGCTATATCAAAGTATTTTAAATCCCCACTAAGCTCCCCCAGGTATTGAATCCTGAAAACAGTACTCTTTACGCATTACAAAGTGGGGAGGTTGCAAACGGGGAGGAGGGGAGGAGAAACATAGAATGCACAGAAGTAGCATGGGAAGCAAATGCTTCTCTAACTCAGCACCGGGGAGCTGAAGAGGAATCCGGCAGTAAACAGCAAGTATCCCTATCAATAAAACACAGTCATAAAGAAATCCCCCTTTACCAAGCAACTCACCAAATGTGTGCTCACAACTCAGACAACTCCCCCTCTGCAACTGGTGTGATAACTTCTCTAGAGGGTACATCACAATGCAGTTTACGATTCATTGGAAGCTGTGATCAAATGAGTACATATCGGGACAGCAGCAGTACAAAAACAGCATTTTGGGTCTGGAATGCAAGGGGAGACTCAATTGCAATATAGCTTGGAATGCAATTAAAGCTTCAATTGCGATCTAGCATGGATGTAGAGGTACATTCAGTTGTGGAGTGAACACTGCTTGCCAACATGCATAGGTTCTCCCCACCAAGTACCCTTGCAGCCAGAAGAAACACATTGCACCCAATGTCCACACATCACTTTATTTCTGCCTGCACAATGATAGCAGTTTCTCCCATTTTGTCATCAAGCATCAAGTCGGACCGCAGTTTTTATACCTCAATCAGTTGGCACTGGAAGAGTGCCAGGGATGGGGAACAAAGAATGCAAGAGGGAAGTAAGTGGCAGGCTGTATCAGTAAGTGGTGGGGACTGTGTTCTCTATTGGTTCAGTTACTGATATACAGTTCAGAATCAAAAGTAACTATAAGTATCACTGCAGCTTCAGTACCCGGAGTGAATTGATGGGAGTGAAAATGAAGAGGAGTGAGGTGACTCGGGAGTGAATTGTCAGGAGCCAAATGTTGGGAAGTGAATTGACGGGAGCGAATTGTTGTGTTCCCAATGCTATCTTGGGACACAATGTGACCCATATACTTGACAGAGGTCCTGAAAAACATAAACAGGCAAATGTCAAAGAACATTTTGAGGCCACACTCTTCCAGTCTGTCAACTACTTTGAACAGCTGGCCTTTGTGTTCTCCAGGGTTTTTGTGAATGTGATACTGTTGTTCAAGTACACAAGGCATTCTAACAGCTTCATGTCACCCACAGCTCTCTCCATCAACCATTGGAATGTGGCTGGCACCTCTGAGATCTCTTGCAGCATTCAGAGGAACTCATAGAGCCACAGGGGGCAGACGAACACTGTCTTTTCTCGATCTAGCTTGGCCATGGGGATTTAATAGTAGTTGGGTCTCAAATTCATCATCCTGAGCCATTGACTTCTATTTAGACAATCAAGTGCATCCTGGACTTGTGGCATAGTATAATGGTTGGGTACAGTTATTTTGCTAGAGTCTGGTAGTCCACACACACTCTGACAGCCCCACTCTTCTTCCTGACTACTGCAATTGGTGAAGCATAGGGGTTCCTTGATTCCTGAATAATGTCTGTGGCAAGCATGTCCTGCAAATGCTTCTGGACATCATCTATGTCAGTAGGAGCTAGTCGTCTTGACCTCTGCAGAAAGGGTCTCTCAAAAGTGACCTGGAAGTGGTGCTGTACATCCTAGGTGCACCCGTCCTGTTCCTTCAATGAGAAAACTTCTGTCTGCTGTGCCAACTTCTTTGGAATTCTGTTATGCCACTCTTTGGACAAAGAGGTCTCTCCAAACTCAAACAATGAAGGATTTAATTGACCTGGAGCTGGGTTGTCTCTCTTTTGTGGCTACACTGCGACATCAGGGCAATTGACCCTGGCCAGGGTCTGTCCCCATCGGATGGTCACTGGTTTTTACATTTGTCACATGAACTGTTACTTGTTGAACATATGCATGAGATTTAGCTGGCAGTATGCTAGGTTTGTCTATGAGCCCCTCTGGCAAACTGGCTTCCTCTGGGCCATCCAATATTTTACTTATTTATTTTCAAAAGTTTCACCAGCAGTACAGCGGTTCAGGAGGTAGGCAGGTGCAGTTCAGGTAAGGCCCCCTCTTGCAGTTGGATTACACTGTGATCAAATCTAAGCCATATTAGTGTGCCACATAATGGCATTTTACATCTGGTTGTGACGATCTCTGGAGCACAGCAATTTTTTCATCACCTGATAGCGTAAGGCTCTTTTCCTCCTCCATTTTCTCTCTAAAGCATACACCAATAATCCAGTTGCACTACAAAGGATGGGTAAAAGTAGTTAATGTGCTATACTTGGACTTTAGCAAGACCTTCAACTCTGTACTGCATAGAAGGCTGGCAAAAAACTGGATGACCTGACGAAAGGGAGCAAACTTACCAGATGGACAGAGAACTGGTTGGGTGGCAGGATGAGGGTGGTAGTTAATGTGGAATTCTCAGGAATTAGTTGTGAGATGCCACAGGGATCACTTCAACATCTTCATATGTGACATACCAAAGTGTATACAGAGCAATGTCTATTTCTGTTGAAGACACCAAGATCTGTTAGAGGGTGAAAACAACAGCATGAATAAGAGACAAAAAAAAGTGATCTTTAAGGCTTGAGAAATGGTCTATGGTGTGGCAATGTTAATTTAGTGCCAAGAAGCATAAAATTATGCACATATTGGATGGGGGAGTGTGGATGGTTGAAACAGCTGAAGAAAGGACCTGGGACAGGAGTCATTATACGCAACAACTTGAAGTCCTCAGCCGAGTGCAACAAGACATATAGGAGGGTGAGCGGAGTGCCAAGGTGTACAGGTAGAGCATTCACCAGCAGAAGGAATGAGGTGATATTGCCCCTCTAAAGGTCCATGGTGAGACCGCACCTGGATTACTGTACTCAGTTCCAGATTCCCCATTCTAGGAAGGACAGGGATCACTTGGAGATGGTTGAGAGATGGACAATGAATACATGAGCAGCAGGGGAGGATGTATAAGAAGAGGCTAGAGAACCTGAACAAGTACTCTCTCAAGGCCAGAAAGGAGAGGGGGAAATGATTGAGACCTATAAGTTCTCAAGGGATATTAACAGGGTAGACTGCAGGGATCGATTCATGGTGACTGAAAACACAGTAACCAAGGGACATACAGTAGGTAATTAATAAGAAAGGCACTCCACACAGGTGAAGTTCTTAATATAAATTTAGATATCTTTTATTTCACAAACTCCAAAATTCATTTTTGGTAAAATGTTTTTTAACAAAAAACATTTATAAACAGCAGACAATTAATACCACATAATGTGCATGTTCAACATATCATATCAGTGTAGGCAGCCCAGCGCTTCGAAGTCACAAAGACCTCTTTGTCAGGGGTGTGGCAATGCTTGTGAGACACATGACTAAATAGTAACTAGAGTTCCAGGTGTTACTACTTTTCCCATTTTACCATTAAATAATTTACTTCATTACTTTTGAGTACTCTGTGATAGCCATATCATTCAATTTAATTCTTTATAATCAGAACATTCAAAATATATACTTGACTTCTTTAACTATTAAAGTGCATTACAAGAACAAAAAAAATACACACATATATATTAATTTTCATACATACATATAAAATATATATAATCCTGATTTACACAGTTCCAAAGACAAAATAGCAGCTATTTTAGGTAAAGTAGGAGAGATGCATGCTAACAAACTCTATTTAGTGCACCCAAGTGCAACTTTTAAATAGGGAATTCTCTAATTTTGCCTCCCTGGTGAACTGCCATGTCAGCATGCCAATCTGCAACCAAACCACATCCATACACTGCCATAAGCAAATCACATATAACACTCACATAAAAACCATTACAAATTTCAGTGCAAAACCTTTTTTTAAAAAGATTTTTTGTAAATACTTTTTCAAATAGCATTAGTCCCCCCTACTTTTACTATGCATTGAATTAGCCCCTATTCCTTTAACTTCATTTTTTTTTATATTTATTATTCCTATCAAAGGTAAGATGCCATTTCTAAGTCCAATATTGAGTTTTAATTTTTTAGTTCATACTTCAGATTTATGTTTTACCCCAATTTTGATAACTTATTATAGGAAAGGCTTCCAATCCATTTCATCATTAAAGCCAGATGGCTCTATTTTATTTATTTAGTTTTTGTTGACCTGGTACGTGTACTAGACAAATCCTGCCTATTTTCAGGCATGACCCGGGAAGGGGGATACAGATGAATGTCAACTGACCTTGAACCAGATTAAACAGTTGGTGGTATTTTTTTACTGAATGAGGGAAATTTGGCCAGGACACCAGGGACATTCCCCTACTCTTGGCCAGTAGGAGGACAGGCTGTCTGTAGGATGGCCACTCTGTGTGGGATGCCGGGAGGAGGAGGACGTCTGCATGGCGGAAGAGCTTGCCTCAGCTCCCACTGTTAGCAACACCGAGGCTGATTTTCATTGTAGCATGGATGCGGATTCTGATACTGAATGTCACGATGTGCCTATTTCCACAGAGGAAATAGGTAAACTTTTTAAAACCTCTGCTAAAGCGGTAATGGCTCAAAATCAGGATGTTTCTCTTGAGACCGAGGGTGACCACGTACTACGCTTACCTGGGGAAAGAACTGTGCAGCAAACGGCAGCAGTGGATTTTGCAAAATGATTACAGCCTTCGGAGGCACTCCCTGTCAAAAGCGTGGCTGCTCCTGTCAACTCTACAGCTGAAGCTGAACCTTCTGAAGGCCCCACGGGGCACGGTGAGTCACTACATAGCTTTCCTGACACAACGAGCGCTTTGAACTCTGACTCTGTCAAACTACTGGCTGGCAGTGATTTCGCTAGTTTTAGCAAGTGCCTAAAGCCTGTTAGTTTGCAGTCTACGGAAAAAAATATTCCTTCCCCGGTTATTGCAGCAGAGTGACAAGAGGTCCCTGTAGCATTATCCTCTGCCAAATTTACTCAAAATGTTCATTCTCCGCTTAGTAAATTGGCAGGTTTCGTGTTGAAAACTCTGGCTAACAAGGAGTTAATGGACCACCCTGATGTTGTGTACCAATCTACTGCAGAGTCACAGGTTGGGGTTACTGAGTTCTTCTTCTCAAACAATACACCTCAGCAGCAGAGTAATATGGCTATTAAAGATCCTATCCCTTTACCTGCTGATACAGGTACTGCATTCCTTACCTCAGATACAACACAGGAGGCTTGGACTCCAGGTAAAGCCCTTGCAGGGGCTGGATGGAAGCAGGTCCCATCTGGTACCTGGACGCCTGATCCTGAATGGGATACTGACTTTTCTTTATCGCAACACTCCCATTTGGAAACCTGATATAAAGCTGAACATTCCTACAGGAGGTTCTATTAACAAGAAGATGTCTGATATAATTCAGCCTAACCCTACCACCAGACCTTCAGATTTACAGGCCCCACAGCCCATCGCTCCCAAGAATGATTCTGGTCTTCCTCTCCCAGATATTTCTCCCTCATTGCAGGACTCTTCTCCATTGAGCCCTCCTAAACAGAAGCCCTAATGTCTGAGCTGTTTTCTACTGCTAAAAGGGAAGCAGCACCAAGACGCAATGCTGTTCATATATGCTACAAAAGGGGCTTGGACAATAGGCCGGACAGATACTTTGTGGGGAAAACTCTATTGAAAGATTCCCTTCATTTCATGCCTAAGGATGTGTTCGCCTTCATCAATATTTCTGGAGAGGACAATTTTGATATCAGTTTTAGGACCTCACATGCCCTAGATTTATTTTGGGAGTGCTATGGACAGGTCAAGTTTTCTCCCACATGGACCCCCTTTCAGGTCATTCCCCTCACTAAACCCCTGATCAAATTTGTGACAGTGATGTTTCAAAATGAGAGGGTCCATGTGGAAGATATTACCTTTTGGTTGTCACAAAAATACAAAGTATTGAGTGCCCCAGAACCTATCCTAGATTCTGAGCAGTTTTGGACGGGAGGGTTGGAAATATAAAATTAAATTGAGGCAATCAGATTCAGGTGTGGAACATATACCTAATTCTTTTTTGTTAGGAAGGGATAGAGGGGTTTGTTTTTATGGGGTGCAGCCTAGAGCTTGCTACAAGTATGGCTCTAGAACTCATCTCTCCAGCGTTTGTGACCAACCACGGTGTGATAACTGTGGGGAAGTTGGGCATGTTACTGTGCAATGTGCTAATCACACAAAATGCGATCTTTGTGAAGAATATGGTCATGTTTTCAGAGAGTGTCCCGGGGCAGCCAAAAACAAAGCATCTTGTATCAGTCCAGACCTTTTAATTCAGAAAGCTCAAGATGTTGCAGGCTCCTCTCCCCCCTTCTAAGATAAAGAAAGATTCATTTTGTCCTGAACCTACTACTAGGCCTTCCTCCCCAGGACCTGAAATGGATGCTCAATCTTCAGTTACAAGTTCTCATGGGGACAAAAAACCCTGTATGGGACCTCCTGACCTTTTGGAATTTACTCCTGTTTGTTATACTGATGCAGACCTAGTTATTCCTGAGAAGGATTCTAAGACTGCTACTCCTTTGTCTCCTCTGCCTCACCGGAGATCTTCCAGGAATTTACACCTCAAAATCCCCCCTCCTGCTTTTCCTATAGAATCCAGAAATTCTTACACGGCCTTATTCCCTCCATGGGGGGACACAGAAATGGAGTTGGAAGACTCAGACTCTCAGAAATCCTCGCTATCCTCCTTTTCCCAGCCAGTTGATAATTATAAGGATAAAAAAAAGAAAAAAAGGTAAAAATAGAGGTTTTATATTTCTAGTGCATTTCAATGTGGTTGTCCTGGGGATCTTTGAACACCCATAGTTTATTGAATACTACCAAAAGGCAAGCTCTTTTTCACTATATTCATGACCAACATGTTTCAGTCTGTTTTTTACAGGAAACTTGGATGCACTCCATTGAACAATTATCTGCTTTCAAGAGGGAATGGCCCTGGGGGCCTTCCTATTGGTCATTTGGGACTGATGGTGCAGATAGCTTAAGCATTTTGTTTAATTCTTATTCTTTTAGACTACACAACTTAATAGACCTTATTCCCGGTAGAGTCATGATACTGGATGGGAAATGGCACAGCATATGTTACCGGTTTATTAACATTTATAACCCACAGTCTAAGGCAGATAGAGTTGTATGTCTGAAGGCAGAGCAACCTTTTCTGGTTACCTCAGTTAAGGTGTTATGGGGTAGTGATTTTAATTTTACTATCATTGATTCACCCAAGCAGAATAAAAAAAATTATTGTGATTCACATGCACTGGCCAATATCATTAAGATGGCTGGTTTACTTAATTGTATTTCTAATCTTTCCCATGGACCCAAAATTTCACTTGTGAAAGGGAAAATTCATACTTTAATTGATTATATGTTAGTTTCCTCTTCTGTACAGGTGAACTCCTTTCGAATGATACCTAGTGAATTCACTGATCATCTTTTTTTACTATTTACTTTTCATTTTTCGGGCCTGCCTGAACATAGACAAGTTGGGTGGAAACTAAATACTTCCATTTTAGATTTACCTCACATACAGACAGGTGTTAAATTTATTTTAGGAGCTAGATTATCAGTGGCTGTTTTATATACTGATATAGGAGACTGGTGGATGGAGACTAAAACGGATTTGTGTAAATGGTTTAAAAAGCAAGGGGTTATTGCTAAAGATCATAATTTTTTGAGGTATCTGTCACTCAGACAGCAGCTTCAGAGGTTTATTACAATTGCATATACTTCCAGGCAGGACTACTCAGAGCAAATTAAAAAACTTAAATCTAGTATGAAGGAATACCAGTATGATAGAGCCAAGACTTTACAAGCCATACGTAGTAATGGTACGAAAAATTCCCCTATAGGTGATACTTTTGAGGTTTGTAAAACCCTGAGAGAATCTTCTACATTTGATTTTCTGAGAAAGTCAGATGATTCTGAGGCCACAACGATTGAGCACTTGAGAGAACTGATTGAAAGCCATTATCAGTCGTTAGAATCTCCCTTCCCGATCCCTGAAGATTTAATGCTTTCTTATTTAAGATCTACTAAATCTCCTTCTGTGTTAACAGAAGCTTCATAACTGTCAGGGCCCATTAATCAAAAATAAATAATTGAAGCAATTCAGAAATTGAAGCCGAATATTGCCCCAGGGAAAGACGGTCTTTCTAATATATTATATAAATGTTTTCATGAAGAGCTAAGTAAACGCCTTCTTATTGTGTTTAAATATTTTTTTGAGAATACTTCTGTTTTTCCTTCATTCTCAGAAGGATTATTAATCCTTTTATTTAAATCAGGAGATAGGAATGATATAAAGAATCGGAGGCCCATCACCCTGCTAAATTCTGACTATAACATTTTTGCTAGCATTTTGAATAACAGGCTAAAAAGTTATGCTAAGTGGGTGATAGCTCCCTATCAATTTTGTGGGATTCCTGATAGAAGAATCCAATCTGCTTTGATGGTCATACGAGACTCGGGAAAGCTGCAGCCAATCGGTAAGCGAGTGCTCCTCTAGGCACAGCAGCCGATTGGCTCTCCTGCCCCATTGACTTACACTAACTGAGCCTGCCATACCGAAATCTGTCTGGGACTTGATTTTCTTCCCTGTATTCTTGAAAAATCCCCCCAAAAAAGAGCTGTCTTCTATTTTGCTGCATCTGTAAAGGGAATCTGTTGATTTGATTGTATTTTTGCTGTAATTCTAAATCCTTGGTATCCGAAGTGGGCCAGACACTGAGGCGTCACTTTCCTTCCATAAACTGTGTAATATACCTAAAAGGTGCTGTTTTCTGCTAATGTAATTGCAAGGGGAAACTGCTGATTTGTTTCTCTTTACTGTGACTACAAATCCTTTTTTGCATTTATAAGGTGGGCCAGACGCTGAGGCGCCACAGCACCCCCCCCCCCACGGTCTTTTGTTGTGCAGATTTAGTCAGTGATGAACAGGAACACTTGTTTCTGCCTCTATTTAATTCTTGCACCTTTCTCTGTCTCTCTCCAGCCAGCCATCCCTGCTCCACAGCACCCAGCTGAGCGCCTGGGCTTCGCTCCGCCAGCGGGCGGTCGGCAGCACCTTAGCCGACTCAGGGAACCACGAGGCCGGGAGGGACAGCGTGGGAGGACTCGGGAAAGCCACAAAATTTTTGCCCACCCGGCCTTCCCCCCTTTTGTGTGTTACTTTATAGGCATCTTCCCACTGAAATCTCTTCCCCACCCTCAGCATTACCCTAAACCAACAGACTGTCACACCGGCTTGCTGATCCAACCAATCAGCAACTTCACTACTCCCCCAATAGCCAACTAACAATATCTCTCTCACAATGGGGAGTTTACTTCTGATACTTCTTTCACTGTCAGCCATGGGGTTCCACAAAGAAGATGTCCCTGTCACACAAACTAGGGTGATCCATCCGCCCAGTCTCTCTGAACCATCCCCTTTGGTTGACGCTCAAACCCTCACATATGCCCTACCATTGCTGCATCGATTTCAGTGGTGTGACCCCCAAAAAGAGACACATACCACCACACATGTATTTCAATCAAGGCTCCACTACTGGATATACAGATCCCCTGCTCTAACCACCAAACTGCTACTTGGTGTCTCGACACAATTCCTTAACCCCATATGGAGCACCCAAAAGAGTGGCAACAGAATAAGAGAAGGAGGACAAAAGACAGCCCCCTCTCCCTATCACTGGCAGCCCTCACGAAACTCCTGCTCTTTCTATTGCTCTGTATTGGTAACGTGGAAATCAACCCTGGACCCCCTGAATGTATCACCTCTCCATCAGACCTAACCTCAATTAAAGGCCTCAGTTTCCTGCATATTAATGTATGCAGTCTGTTGAAAAAACTTACACTGATACAAGCCTGGGTTGCCCATATCTTGCCAGACTTTCTCATGGTATCTGAGACATGGCTCAAACCCACCACAGCAGACAGGGATGTTAACCTACCCAACTATCAGCTATTCAGAGCGGATCGCCAAACAAGGGGAGGTGGAGTAGCCATATATGCAAAATCCGGTATACCTGTATCCTGTATTGCTGCAACCTCTATGCCCAAGGAATTTGAATGCATATCCTAAAAGTCTCTCTCCCAATACAGCAGCTTTTCAGCTAGTTGATGCTACAGACCCCTCTGCTGAACACAAGCTCTTATCCCACCTGGGAATCTGCTCAAGCCCAGCATTGAAGAAGTCATTATTCTAGGTGACCTGAATTTCAACTGGCTTACCCAGGCAGTTGCACCTCTGGTATCATTCTGTGATACATATGGGTTCACACAACTAATTAATGAGCCAACAAGAATTAATGCAAGGAATAGTAATAACAGCACACTACTTGATATCATGCTAGTGAATAAACCATATCTATTCACACACGCTGGAGTGCTTCTCTGCGATATAAGTGATCACTGCCCCATCGCAGGGGTAAGATCCACCAGCAAAACAACAGCCCCTGCAAAATTCCTCATGAGGAGATCCAAGAAAAACATCAATATTGAAGGATATTTGCATGATCTAGCTCACTCTTTACACTGGCAAGAGTTTTATCTTACCCATTCTGTTGAAAAAGCTCAGCAGGTGCTAAATAGCATTATAAAAATGCCCTTAACACCCATGCCCCAATCTCTAGTATCCGAATAAAAAACAAATCCTGTCGTTGGTTTTCAGCTGACCTCAAAGCTGCACTGCTGGAGAGAGACAAACTCTGGAAAACGGCAAGAAAAAACAAGAATGCAAATGACTGGATGATCTTTAGGAAAGCCAGGAATAGATGCACCAAGAAAGTTAGGGATGCAAAGGCTGCCTTCTACTTGGCCGAGCTCGACTCCTCCTATCATAATCCTGCTAGGTTTTGGGGTACCATCAAGGGTATGGTGGGGCAGGATGCTAACACCTCCCTTCCAACTCAATTACACAACAGTTATGGCCCTATCACTGGCAAAATGGAAATTCTGGATGCCTTCAATAACCACTTTACAACGGCTGACCTTGCCTTTGACACCTCTCCAGCTAACCTGCTGAGGGAACAATTAAGCTCCCATTACACTGGTGTTCAGAGAGCTGACTCTTCCTTCAGCTTCAAATCTATACTGTTGAAGCAAGTAGAGGACCTATTATGGCAGCTGGATACCAAAAAAAGCGCAGGGGCAGACTCTCTGGACCCCTGCTTTCTAAAGATTGCGTCCCATGTACTTGCAGTCCCCCTAACACATCTCTTTAACCTATCTCTAAACTCTGGTTCTATTCCCATACTGTGGAAGACAGCCCAAGTGGTTCCCCTTCTAAAATCAGGGGACCCTATGGAACTTAATAATTACAGGCCCATTTCCATTCTACCAGTGCTATCCAAGATGCTGGAGAAATTAGTGAGTAACCAGTTAAGGGAGTATCTTGACAATGCTAACCTCTTAAATCCAGCTCAATCTGGATTCAGGGCCAAGCATAGCACTATCGCTGCACTAGCCAAGGTCACAAATGACTGGCAAACCGATTAGATAAAATGAATAATGTCTGTGCAGTATTTTTGGACCTGGAGCAAAGCATTCGATACTGTGGACCACGAGCTTGCTATCATCCTGCACTCCTTGGCCTAGATCCACCCTCCCTAAGTGGTTCAGATGTTATCTCACCGGTAGGTCACAGCAGGTAAAAGCAGAAGGTGACCTATCCCCATTAAAACCACTGTTAAGAGGAGTCCCCAAGGTTCTATCCTGGGTCCTATCCTTTTGCCATTTATATAAATAATATTGATTCAACCTCACCAATTCCTCTGTACACCTCTTTGCTGATGACACTGTTTTGTATGTCAGCAACCCTTCCCTGCAGCTGCTTGTGAAATCCTACAAACAGAATTCTCCTTGTTACAATATCAGCTACTTGAGAAAAAGCTTCATAAATGCAAAGAAAACTAAAGCAATGATGTTCACAAATCAAAGCTCCACCAGCACCTCCTCTTCAATCATTCTCCTCCAGCTATGCACTATACTTGGAGAAAATCTGGAGTATGTAGAAAACTTCAAATACCTAGGTGTGTGGATTGACAACAGACTCGACTTCACTCATCATTTAGAAGAACTGCTAAAAAAGCTTCACCAAAGGCTTGGCCTTCTCTATAGATTAAAACCCTTCCTAAACAGAGATTCAAAGATGAGGTTAGTCCAGGCCATTTTTCTATCAGTTGCTGACTATGCAGACTTCCTTTATAGTTACTGCCCCATCTCCTATCTACACAAGTTGGATACCTTATATCATAGAGCAATAAGATTCATTGCAGATCTGCCATCTAATACCCACCATTGCTCTCTTTATGCTGCAGTTGGATGGATTTCCCTTCACCTCAGAAGGAACAGAAATGCAGCCCTATGGATTTACAGAGTGTTATCAAAAAAACTTCCAAACTATATTCTGGACTGCTTCACCCAGACCATTCCTAGCTCCTATGCCCTAAGAAGCAACAACATCATCCTGCTCAAATTGCCCAAATTCAACACCAGGCTAGGGAGGGCAGCAATCAGCTATTCTCTAGCTATAGCATGGAACACCCTACAAAATCCTAAAACTGTCCAATATTATTCCATTTGCATCCTTTAAACAGCATTGTACAGTCTTCTTCACAGAGAATGCAGTTGCTACCGCTAGAGCTAGCTTTGTCATCTCACAATCTCCTCCCAAAATTAACCATATATGGCATTATCCTTCCAGGCAGACACCCATCTTATGGCACCCAGTAATACCTTCACCATCCTAGTATTACATTATGCTGTGTGTTTGCCATGGCCCTCCACTGGGATATGTATATACTGTATATACTGTAAATATTAGCTTAACTTTCCTGTAACCGATTTTTATCATGTGAATTTACTGTACATCACTGTGTTTATAAACATTTTTTCCCCTGTATGTATAACTGTTTTATATAATTGTATGATGTATCTGTTGTGTATCAACTGTTGAACCTTGACCTTATCAGGTCCATCTTGTAAATGAGCCTTGCTCAATGATGTTCGCCTGAATAAATAAAGATTTGATGATGATGATGATGATGATGTCATTGAACACTTGTCTCTAGCCAGCATTTCTGGATGTATGGTTATTGCAGATTTTGAAAAGGCTTTTGACAGAGTCCATCTACCTTTTCTTTAACTTTAGAACATTATGGGGTTCCTATAAAAATGGTTAATCTCATTAAGATGCTATATAAGTACAATACAGTTTTTCCTTTTTTGAAAGGTTGTACAGCTGAAAGCTTTCATTTAAAGACTGGGGTACGTTGCCCCCTGAGCCCTCTTCTTTATATATTCTTACTGGACCCACTTTTACAGACTTTAGTTAATTCACCACAGTGGACTGGAATTAAAGGGAACATATCTGTCGATAGTCAGCTATTTTCACAGGCCTATGCAGATGATCTAATACTGTACTTTTCTGATCAAACTCAAATTTATAAATTTTTGGAAGCTTTTCATCTTTTTTCGGAAGTTTCGAATGCCAAATTGAATTTAAAAAAAACTAATGGTTTGTTTATTGGGGCAATAGGACCTGCTGCTATGGTACAGGATGGTATTTACATTTCTCAGAGCCCGCTCAAAATTTTAGGCATACTTTTTGGTCCCCAAAATTTACTGGTTGAAAATTGGGAGCTAGTGCTTGAGAAGGTGGATAAAAAAGTAAATAGATGGAAGCAGTGGAAACTTTCAAAGCTGAAGCACATACATATTATTAAACAGTGCTGTACAAAAGTTATATAGATGGAAAATTACTAAAGAAATGATTCTGAATAATAGTATGCAGGCTTTTCTATCAGTTGATTATGAAGGCATTATATCCACAAGACCCCTGTTTTAAGAATTGCCCATCAGCTTTGAATTCTAAGGTATTAGCTCAGCTTAACAATATCAGATTGCCTATGCTCCAGTGGGAAACACAATGGTTGATCTTTTATGAGTGACTGAATGTTTGGGGCAATGCAAAATATAAAGTCATTGAAGAGAGGAATTGTCCTTATATGGACTGTATAAATATTGAAGAAACAATGGAGCATTTTTTCTTCCAGTGTTCCTATTCAAAGGGTTTGTGGGTTTATCTGACGCAATTATGGAACTTTAAATGGCTTGCTTCTGTTACATATGAAATTTTGGTGTTAGGAATTTATCCTGCTAACCTTTCTCATTTCCATATTGGGACGCTATCTTTATTTTTTTGTTGTTTACAATATTTTCTATGGCAGGCTAGATGCCAATGGGTCATTTATCAGAAAAAAATGTCTTATAAATGTTTCAGTATATTGGTTTCTAATGAACTTTCAAGGATATATTCACAAGACTCACTGAGGCTTGCTTCCCCCAAACTTATGAAATGGTGGAAAGGTTTTCTTCACTTTATAAAATTTAAGTAAATTTGTTTATTAATAATTGATTATTCTTTTTTCAAGATTAAGGAACTTTTCCTTTTTTCTGTTAATGTGATTTATTTTTTATTGTTACTTTGATATACTGTGTTATTATCTATGTTTATTATTACAATAAAAACTCCCCTACTCTTTTCAATAATTGCCATGGGATCTTTAACATCCACCTGAACTACCACCAATCCAGGCAGATGGGACCTCGGTTTAACGTCTCATCCGAAAGACAATGTCCTAAGTCAAAAGATCTATTACCACCTCTTAACAACCTTGGTACGTGATCTATGCCCATGTATTTTATCTGATGGTTCCCTGAATTTCCTGCCAACTTCAAATGCTTCGCTATCGGATGCTGCAAATTGCCCTGTCTAATGGCCCTGGAATGTTCCTGTATACGCTCTTTTAAATTCCACGTAGTCTGCCCAATATAAACACGGCTACACATACACCAGATGGTATATACCACATACATGGTATTGCAGGAAATAAAGTGTAAAACGTTTACTTGTTGAATACCTACATTACCTGGATTACAAAAAACACTGTTCTGAACTGCATTTGTACATATTATACAATTTCTACATGGAAAGAAACCTTTTGGTTTTGGGGATAACCAACTTCCCATGTTCTTACACTCCTTGTATTCACTGTGGACAATTAAATCCCTTATATTTTTACCTCTTCTAAAAGATACCAGGGGCTCTTTTTCACAGATATGCTTAAGATCTCTGTCTGCACCTAAAATGGGCCAGTGTTGCTTAACAGGAGATCGAATGTCCATGGATACATCTGAATAAGTTGTTACAGTACCATAACCACTTGGTCATTTTTATCTCTATATTCTAACAAATCCTTTCTGTCCTTATTATTTACTTTGCTTAATGCTTGTTTCAAAATCTTTTCAGAGTACCCCCTCTGCTGTAATCTATTAAATAACTTCTGAGTGGCAAATTCAAAATCCCTTTCATTGGTGTTGTTCCTTTTTAACCTAATAAGCTGAGAATAGGAGAAACTATCAATCAGATGTTTTGGATGTGCACTCTGTGCACATAAGATTTTATTACCTGCAGTATCCTTTCTGTAACTCACTGACGTCACCATCTCTCCAGCTTCCCCTTTAAGGTGAAGATCCAGGAAATCAATTTCCCTGTCATGTCTTTTATCAGAAAAACTGATAACCATACTGTTTTGATTAATAAATTCCAAAAAGGCGATCAAGTCCATTTCTGAACCATCCCAAATGAATAATAAATTGTCTATATAATGAGTGTAGAACACAATATTTTACTTCAAGGGATTGTGAACAGGGTCATAGATGGCCCCCTCCTCCCACCAGCCCATAAACACGTTGGCGTAGGAGGGAGCCATCGACGAGCCCATCTCCATCCCCCTAACCTGCAAGTAAAATATACTATCAAAAAGGAAATAATTCCTTTTTAACATCAACTCCAGGGCTGAAATAATGAAGGGGACAGGAAATATCAATTTGGACTTGGACAGCATACCTTTTACTGCCTCCAAGCCCAATTCATGGGAGATAATGGTATATAATGACTTTACATCCAAGACCAACCACTTGTAAGTAGGTTCCCATTTGAAGTTATTCAATTTCTTAAGAACCGTAGTGGACTCTTTTGTATACGATTTTAACTGTACCACTTCTTGCTGCAGGTATTTATCCACATATGATGCTAATGGTTCATACACTGAATCATTGCCGGAAATGATGGGGCAGCCAGGTGGATCAGTTCTATCCTTATGTATTTTCAGAATATGATAGAACATGGGAGTTTGGGGGTACTGTGGACATAATGCTTTTATTTCTTGGTGTTGTATCCAACTTTTTTCAGCAGCATTTTCTAAAAAACAGCTTAGTTCTTCCCTGTAAAAATTAGTTGGATTACTAAGTAATTTGTCATACATTTCCACATCTCCCAATTGTCTCAGTGCCTCAGAATGATAGGTCGTCTTATTCATAATTACAATATTGCCTCTTTTATCTGAGGATTTTATTTCAATGTCGGACATATTCTGAATTTCTTTTAAAGCTTGTCACTCTGAGGTATTCAGACTATCCCAATGTTTCTTGTCTTTATTCCATTCCAGGATTTTCTCTATATCTTGGATTACTAATTCCTGGAACAAATTAAGTGCTTCACTATCAGTATTAAGTGGTGCAAACATTTAGTTAACCTTTGCTGATGGTTTTAATGCCACATTTCTAACCACCCCTTCTCCCACTAATGCCCTTAATAGATCTAATGTCCCTTCCCCTCCCCATCCTCTCCGACATCAGCAGATGAAACCTGCAACAAAGAACACAATTCACTTATGGTTAGATTATCAATTAGACCTTCTGCACCTGTAGTATTCTCCTCTGGGTGCAGCACCAAACTAGATGCTGCATCCGGTGTGAAATATATTTTAAGGTGCAGCCTTCTAAAAAATCTAAACAGATCACAAAATACCTCGAAAGTACTGTATCAACAGGCTGTACTGGAACAAACGAAAGGCCATATTTCAATACCTCTAAGTGAGCCATTGAGAATTCATGGGAGGAGAGATTTAACACAATCAGATCTTGTGCTGTATTTTATTAGTTTCAGGCATTACATTTCCTTCTACCTAAAAGCTGTCCACTGTAGTTGATAATGTCCTCTCTCTACCTTCACTATATGTTCCTCCCCGTTAGCTGATTTTTTTCCTTTTTTTTGAAACATTTCCATCCTCGGAGGGGCCCCCCATCGTATTTCAGAATCTGAGTCCATATTCACAGAACATTCTAATCTTTCCTTAGACACCGAAGTAGAGGAGGAACCACCTGACTTGTTACTTCTCTCACATGATCTTCTCCTTCCTCGTGACTGTTGCCTTGTAAAATTCTCCCATTTATAAACATTATCATTCTGGTAGTCCCTTTCATCTCTGGTAAGTTTTGTTTTCTTTCTGTTAATTAACTCAGCCTCCCATCTTTTAGCTTTATCAGTGAGTTTTTGATCTGTTTAATTAACTCTGTGTTCTTACATGTGGACAGCTGATGGTGAAGTTTAGCAAGTTCCTCAAGCACAATATTTCTTTGGTATTCATGTTCATCAGTCTGTATCTGTGCAAACTCTGTAGAACTCTCTTTTAAATTCCTCTCTCATCTGTCCTGAAAATGCATATTCATTAGCCCACGAACAGGCATTTTAGTTACCCGCAAACCTCGAGGTACTCTCTCATTTTCTAAGCTCTTTTTTAGAAACCAGATATCATAGAGAAGTCCAACTTCCTTGAGCATCACCTTTTCTAATTGAATAAATGTAGTGTGGATATGATATACAGTAGGTGAAGGATGCTAGGCAAGAAAACTCAAAAGGGATGTTAGAAAGTACTTGTTCACAGAGAAGGTAGTGACCATCTGAAATAGTCTATCAAAGCTGGTGGTAGATGCAAAATCAGTGACCATTTTAAAACATGGATGGGGCAGGCACATAGTTAATAAGACAGCTGGAGGAGAAGGCACTGAGGCACTAGAAGGCAAGCAGCCCAGCAACTCTGGTGCAGTGTCAGGTCAGATATGGAGTTAGTTAGGAAATGGGAAGACTGGATAGAATAATGAGTCGCTATACGCTATCAGAATCTATATATCTGTAAGCACCCCATGGGAGCTTACTAGTTAACTTGTTGTAGCTAGTGTAGTTAGGCAGAGAAGAGTCTGGTGCCTGTAGCTCTGGGGTGTTGGGATTGCCTGAGGCCAGCAGGGGGCCCCACCTCAGGGGTATAAAAAGGGTGGTTTTGGCACCAGAAAAGGAGACCAGGGGAAGAACTGGAGAAGAGAGCTAGGAGTCGGGGGATTTGGCCCCACCAGCTTGGCCTGAGGGCTGTGGTGGGGCCAGGGTGGGTCGCTTGCCACCCCAGCCCTCCTCCTTCAAAGACCCTCAATGGCTGCATGGTGATTCATGCTGTAGATAGCTGGAGAACAGTAGAACACTAGTGTTTTGACCCATCGGTACTTTTTCATGGGAGCCAGAGCCCAAAGGGGGAGAAATTGGAGCCCACCAAATGATCTCTGGCACCTTAGTAGGGGTAAGCACTGATGGGGGTCCTTTTCTAGACAACTTCTCACCCACAGATGAGTGCAGCCTAGGATTGAGTGAGTTTTCTGTGGTCAGGCCTAATATGGCAGAGAGGGCCTGGGGCGTGGTCCAGAGGTAGCAGCCTGAATCATTGGGGGTGGCAGTGTAGCAGACTACTCCCTTTTCCCCAGACTGTGGCACCACTGCAATGTTGGGGCTTCCTAGTTTGCACAGCCTGTAGAGAAATGAGGACTTCTGTATGGGGAGTGGCTTTTTGGGACCTCAGGAGGAGTGGCAGTCTGCCTGGGTGCTCTGTGTGGCATGTCAGCCGGGTCCCCTGGGTGAAAGCAGTCCTGAAATTGGAATCACTGCATGAGTAGGAAGTGCCTGAGCTTCTGGGATGGTCAGGGGTATGTATAACTGCCTGGGGGCCCAGATCAGGCATGTGGCATTAGTGAGTGAGTGGCAGGAGGGTTTTCGGTAGAACCTTTCATGCTAAAAGTGAACACCGTTTAAAGGAAAGCAAGAACATCTCAGTTTTAAAGTGTTTCCCCCTATACTGAAGTAACCCCAAGTTTAGAAGGCAAATGAAGAATGGGTTTGGGACAGTAGAAACGACTCTTGCTGTTTTGGTGCTACCTCAGTCTGAGTATGACTGAGACTGACAGATTAAATATAAGTCTATGTTTGGGAAGAAATGAAGGAAAGAATAGGAGATGGAAGTGCTGCTAATAGTCCAAGTATCTGTGTGTGAGGCCTTTTCAGCCCTCAAATAAATGCTGCTGTCAGGAACCATAACCTTTTTGGCTCAAGAGGATTACTGCATATACTAAAGCCAATCTGTTGAAAAAAGAGTTTGCATGCAGATTTATGGTCAGGCCCTGTGCCTGCAAGAATGTTCCCCCCGTTATCATGTAACTTCCACGCTTCATGGAGTGGTTCATCAATTACATTTTCACATTAAATCAGTTTTGCTCTTTGGATTCTGGAGTGGACATTGGTTAATAGTTAATAAGAACTGTTTCTTGGTATGTGCCTGTAATGATCAGTACCCTTATGCATTGCCGAGACTCACTATCCCGACACTGACCTGCCCGGGCAGGCTTGTCTGAAAGGTCCAGTATCACAACAGTGAGCATCCCGGCATAGGGAATCCCGAGGGATGTTGACAGGGGTAAGGTAGCAGATGTGACGGCTTGCTGCCTTACCCCATCCCTAGCATTGAAAGGCATGAATAATCATAAGGCTGGCCAAGCTGCCCCACTGGTGTTGTAGACTACATCATGGCAACTCGGCCGGCATGCTGTGTAGGTGCTTGTTCTATCCGCTCTGCAGGTGAGATCTGTTTTACAGGTCCTACCCCCATAACCATTTTATGTCTAACTCCGAGGTCTGCTCCCTCTTGGAGTTCATTATTTTAGTTACAGGGGGTGTGGGGGTTCGGGGGGGGAGAAGCCCCTCATACGCTTTGTGATGTTTCAGTCAGATGCCCGAAATCGTATTTTTGGGCATCTGATTGATTCGGCAGGCTGGATTTCGGGCCAGTGGGGTTGGTATCCCAAAACTCAGGTTACTGAGTTTAGGGATACCATACTATATCCAACCAATCATTGCCCCTGCAGCAATTCCCTCCCCAGTGACAGAAGCAAGGTGCCTGGTCCCCAGCAAATGTGAAGCCATCTAGCAACCATCAAAAACCTGATAATGAGCAACTTTATTTTCTGGACAGTTTTTCTCTGGCTGTACAGTGCTCCCTCCCCAGGACGTTTACCATCTGGCATACCCCTAGATGTGGAAAGGTGGGGGGGCTTGCATATCTATATATCTATGTCTGTGTTTCTCAACCTAGAGTCTGTACTTCCAGGGGGCCTACGTGGTGTCACTTGAGGGTCAATGGTAGGTAAGGGGAAAAAAAGCAAGCACAAACATCTTATTAAATTATATTTAAATCAAGCACACAGCTCCTCTCATTTTCTATATTTTCTTTTTTGTGTCACAGTCTGGATGCTCTGTATCACTGTAATTTTACACCACTCTGCATAACTCATCCACAGTGATATTCGAAACTGACACTAGCTGCGGCACAAACCATGAGTATCGAGTGCAAATCTGTGCCAGTGACTAAACAATGGTATGTTGGAATGGTCATAAACTGACATATCATGTGCAAAATGTGTATCAATATAGTAGGCAGTAATGACAGTCACAAATGCAACTGCAAAAGCTGCCACAATGCACTACACAAACCTCCCCTTGTGATTGCATAAGGCATTTTACTGGGGCACAGAAATCAAAATTATGTAACACTAAAGAATGGAAATCATAAATCACTGTTACACTGCCAAGAAATATAAGAAACTAAAAATACTTGCACACCCCCATTAAACAGACAAAACTAAAACTACTGGCACACTGCCGGTAAATAACATGACTGGCCCAGAGAATAGCCAGGAAAACCTAGGCAGTCCATATAAATGGCCTACTGAGTGGTGCCATCAACTCCGACACCTGGCCACTGCTGTGGCTACCCCTGAGAGCTGAACTCTCCTGCAGCAGACGTGTTGCCTCCTCTAGCAGTCTGTGTATGCTCCAGCCGTGGTGGAGGGTCCATCTCCCCATGGGCAGGACTGCCTCATCCTCAGCCTGGACCTGCCACCATGAACCACCACCTGGAACAGAAAAGGGAAACATCATCAGCAGGTGTGCCACACATGCTGCAGGGACAGGTCTGTGGCAGGTGAGCTACAAGGTACAGCCAGAATGTGTGCAGTAGATATGCCTCCCTGTGGGGCAGCACACAATGCATGTGTATGGCAACACACCTGTGCAGTGCAGAGTGGCACATAAGGACATGGCGGTGCAAGGAATGCAAATCACGGGTCCTGGCAACGACTGTGTGTGTAATAAGGACATGGCCCTTCCCACATGACTGGTAGCAAGGCAGTGGTACTGGAGGTAATGCTGTGTGTGATATCATAGACTGCCATCTCATGTGGAGGTCATCGAGGCAGCACACACATGTGTTCAGAGGTCACAGGGCACTGTAGTAATAGCATATATTATATTGATGCACATGCCAATATTATGCTGTAAGATACAAGTGACACAGTTGACACTGGGTGGTTGGTAGGTAACTGACCAGTGGTACATGGACATACACCTACCAGAGTGTGGTGACCATAGTGTGCTGTGAACAACATGGTGCAGGCCACTGAACATGTACACAGGCAACAGCTGGAAGGTATGGCAGAGTGTTACTACACTGGGATGTCACACTGCACAGTAACATATCCAGGGCACACACTGCATACAAGCAAGCACACCACCAGACAAGGTATGGGCACACAGGCAGTGCATAATGTACAGTAGTAGTTAGCCAAACATTAACTACCCTGAGATTATGCTGATGTGGTCACATTAGTTACTTTCATGCTGTTTGTGCACACTACTGGCTACGTGCGATCACACAGGTGCATGTTTGCAGAAAATGCCTAATGCCGTCATCATTAGCAATGGCCCTGACATCATAAAGTTGTGCAGCTGGTCAAAGCACATGTTTGCAGAGAATCTGGCACAGTTGTTGTTAGCCATCACTAATACCTTAGTGAAAGACACAAACCCAAACAGACATATGTTAGAAGGTAACGTGCAAATTAGCCTACTCTTTTTTTTTTTTTTCTAATTGAAAGTTTATTTACTTTAGATTAGAAATCATGCATTACAGAAAATCAGCCTGGCCAAGGCTGTATCCCCTTGGCTGTGCAGATCCACGTGGTTAACCAATAAACCATTTATACAAACAGTAAAAAGGGGTCAGAGCAGTTTGGACAGGTACAACTTCAAATAAAAATGTGCTGAGTTCTTTGCTGCTAAGGTAACACAGTTGGTAAAATTAGTAGCATATGCAGGTTACCATTGCTGATGTTGTTGTATGAAGAAGAAGAAAAGGGGGGGGTGGGCATATATGTGTCTTAGCGATGAGCCAAGTCATCCACCCATTAAAGTCAGTCGGGGGGGGCATAAGACTGGGTAATAGAGAGTTATAGGTTATGGCACTATTATGGGGCGGAGTGCATGTCACAGGGTCAGGTGCATAGTTGTGATGAGGGTGTCCCAGGTAAAAGTATCCCTTTGGAATGGTGCAGTGTTCAGAGTTTAGATAGCCCCCCCCACCATATGCAGGCATGGGATTCCAGTTTGCCCTGTATGGCATGTTGCACTCATTCATAACTTTCTGTTTCCCCAGCTCAACCAGCCATACAGATATGTTTAGAGAGGTCTGGACAGTGCCTCAGCACTACTCTAGCCATTTGCTACCTACTAATGAGAGTGCTGGGGGCAATGTGTGAGAGAGATTTATCCCCATCATCACCAAGTGTTGACTGAGGGGGATCAGGACAGTCAGGATGCTGCTAGAGATTATTTGAATCTTGTCCCAGTACCATCTGAGTTTGGTGCATGACCAAAGGATGTGGGTAATAGTGCCCTCCCCACACCTCCAGCATTTGTCTTGGGGCATCAAGCCTCAAGCCTCAAGCATGTAGCTGGTGAAGGGAGAGTTCGGTGCCACCTGTGCAGTATCTTGACCTGAGTAAACCTTCCCCATAGTGTCTTTGATGACATTCAGTGTGGCACTCCAGAAATGGTGCCATGGGGGATGGTCTCCTGCCCAAGTTCTTCAGTCCACTTCTGCCAGACTCCGGTTGTAAGATCCTTGGTGATATCTAGCAAGTGCATGTATATTATAGTGCTGCAGATATTGTGTCCCTCTTTGGGCCAAAGGATCCTGTCTAGGGGATTTGATTCAGCAAGTCTCAGAGTTTTCTCTAAGATGCTTTCCAAAGCATGTCTCCTCTGGAGGCATTTCCAGTGCTGCTGTTAAGGAAGCATGCATTGCTGTTGCAGCTGTTGCTGGTGGGGTCAATCAGGTCTGACAGCATCTTGATCGTAACAGACCTCCATTGTTTACTTTAGGGCTGGCTGACTTCTAATTTGAAGATGGGTACAGCCCCATAGTGGGATGTGTGGGGCCTGCACAGGTCTCCAGTTACGGACTCTCAGGTATTTCTTCCAAAGGTCTCTGTTATGGCTCAGTGTTGGATGTGAATTTATCCTAGGTGGGAGGTTACCAAATTGCATCAATTCTAGGACCAGACAACTGGTTACTGTGGCCTCATAGTCCACCCACTTTAGTCTAGCTTCCTGTGAGTAGTGTGGGGCCACTTAAGCAAGCTGTAGAAGAGCCTGTGCCATGCTCTTCAGGGAGTAATCAAGGAACTTTAGCCCTTCTTGCCTGAGGTCTAGGGTGAACTTAGGCCAGCTAAGGTGCCTCAGATCTTTACCCCAGAAAGAGGTTTGCATTTCAAAGTGAATCACTTTAATTGTTTTGGGGTCTATTCTGATAGGAAGGTCACCATTAACACTGTAATTTTGAGGTGGTCATCATTTTAAAGACTTCAGCCTTTTGTCAGTGGGAGATGTGTAAGCAGTTCCATCTGCTCAGGTCCTTCTCCAGCCAGCCCAGTAGTGAGCCATAATTGTACTTGCTAATCTGGTCCAGTTTCCAGTGGAAACATATCCCCAGGTATTTTTATTTATTTATTTATTTATTGAATACAAGGATTACAATACCTTTGAACCAGTGGTTCTTTTACAAAGGTTTCATGTTAAAGCAGGGAGGGTACAACAAAAGGGGTACAGACAGGGAGGTTGAATACAAGCTATAAAAGGTAACAATCATCAGGCAAATTTTGTAGTTACAAAAGAGCAGTCAGAGCATGACATAGTCAAAATAAGTGCTATAGTAGGGCAGAAAGTGCATAGCATGAGAAGGTAAGAGAGAAGAAGAAAGGGAGTGGGGGAGAGGGGGTAGGGAGGGAAAAGGGAAGGCTAGTGGACTTGAGGGACTGAAGTGGTAGGAGGATAAGGAATGGAGGAGGAGGGAGTGAGGAGAAGTAGCGAGGAAGGAGAGGTAATGAGGGAGGTCAAGGGGAGGTGGTGTGGATCAAAGTGGGGATTGTATATAGTGAGGGGCTGAGAGAGGAAGAAAAGGAGAAGAGGGAAGGGCTATGCAATAGCCATAGGCATATCTGAGACAAGACCAGGGCTAGGCAAAACAATCATATCAACTTAAGATGAGGAGGTGTTGGCACAGCTTATTTTTAAAAGTGCCAAGTTTAGGTTCAGCAGTGACCTCAGAGGGTAGATAGTTGAGAAGAGTGGGAGCTCGATACAGAAAGTCTGCTGGGCCATAGAGGTCCTAAAGAAAGTGATGTGGTGAGATTGCTTCATTGAGCTCCTAGTGCATCTGGTTTTAGGCCCTGGCCAAATTAAAGTTTCAGTGCAGGGGGGCATGAGGCCAAAACTAATCTTTTTCCCAAGAAGGCATGTGTAGTAGGTGATCCTTGCCTTGAGGAAAGCCAGCTTGTTCTTTCATATAGATCACAGGTTTGGGTCCTGTAGTCAGATCCCAAGACAAGCCTGCAGGTTTTGTTCAGCGCTCGAAAAATGCACATTAGGGAGGTGTGTGAGGCAGCACTGTATATGACTCTACCATACTCAACAAGTGAAAGGACTGGACTGGTAACAGCCAGTCTGAGGGCCTCAGTAGTCATATAGTGGTGGTAACTGTAAAATATTCCTATTCTAGAGTTAATGACTTTGGCAATTAGGTTAATGTGTAGTTTATATGAGAGAGCAGTGTCCAGTGTAATCCCCAAATATTTAAAGAATTGGACTTGTTCTAGGGACTGGTTATGTTTGTTACAAATAGTTAGGCTTGTGCCTTAGTGAGTGTTATGGGGGTTGGAGAAAAGCATGACCTTGGTCTGTTTGTAATTCATGAGCAGTTTTTGCTCTTCAAACTGGGTCTCAACAAGTTTGAAATCTGATTGAAGATCAAATGTTAGCAAGAGTGGGTTGGGGCTACGAGAGAAAAGGATGATATCATCCACATAGAAGAGCAAGTTGGTGTTGCAGACAGAGGGCAGATTGTTGATGAACAAGCTAAAGAGTAAGAGTCCAAGTATGGAGCCTTGCAGGACCCCAGACCGAATGGGGAGACTATCTGATAGGGTGTTACAGATCTTAACTTGCTGGGTACGCCCTGCAAGGAAGCTTCCAAACCAGTTAGTGACCTCTGAGGAGAGCCTGAGTGAGGGGAGAGTGTGGAGCAGGAGTAAATGATTAACTGTATCAAAGGCCTTAGTTAGGTCAATGAAGATTGACCCAACTAGTTGGCCATTATCTGAGACTTTGTGGATGTAGTTGCCGTAGTCAAGTAAGGCAGTGGTGATACTGTGTGACTTTCTGAAGCCATGCTGTTGTGGGCATTGTAGGTCATATTTTGCATGATACTTCGTGATCTGGTCTGTGACAATGCGCTCGAGTGCTTTGGGGGGGAGGATGGATATGGGATGATAATTATTACTTAGTGTCTTGTCACCACTCTTATGGACTGGGGTGACAATAGCTGATTTCCAGAGGCTGGGGAATTGTCTAAGGGAAAGAGATAGATTAAGGAGAGTGGTGAAATGATTAACGAGTGTGTCAAAGGCGAGGTGGAGAAGTTTAAGATCCAGGATATCGCCACTAAACCTGGATTTACCAAGGACCCTTTGTAAGTATCTTTTTGGACTTGGACAGTGTTACATGCCTGAAGTAGAAGTGAGGGATATTTGGGAAGGAGGACACAGGGGCAGCTGCTTGGGCTAGAATGGGAGAAGAATAGAAGTCTGGCAGGAGTATGCTACTTAGGTCCATAAAATGTGACATTAAAAACATTTACTATGAGTTTTTGGTCCTGTGTGCTATCACCATTCGCCTGGAGCAGCAAGGGAGAAGCTTTGTTTGGTTTGCCTTTGAGATATTTAAGCTTTGCCCTGAAATTATGACTGCTGCTCCAAGAGTTAGTGAGTTCCCCTTTGAAATATACTTTTTTTGCAGAATGGATTTCCCGGGTGCAACGGTTTCTTGCAGCCCTGTAAAGCTGCATATCACCCTGTTTCCCCTTAGCTTTTGCCCAATGCCAAAGGTTATTTCTTTGTTTCATTAAGTTAATTAGGGAGGCAGTGAGCCAGGGGTTTGAAGAGCTCTTGATCTTAGTCTCATGGAAAGGAGCAAAGAGATCTCAGGCTTTATTGAACTGGGAAATAAAGTAGTAGAGAGCATGATCTATATTATTGAAAGTTTTGAGGGGGGACCAGTCGCTTTTAGCAAGATAGTCCTTAAAGTAGTTGAGATTTCCTTTTCTGAGGACCCGATGGTATCTGGTTTTGGCTGGTGATTTGTGCACCTTATTTGTCCAAAAACACAGCACCAGGGAGTGGTCACTCAAGGAATCTGGGAGTGCCAGAGTATTTGTTATTCTATTAGGGTGTGTGGTTAGGATGAGGTCAAAGGGGGAGCTGGAATCAGTCCTAGGGTTTATTCTTGTGGGCTCGGTAACTATCTGGGTGATGCCAATGGATGCAAGGGCATCTTTAAATGGGGCCACTTTGGGGGTGTTGGTATTGAGAGGTCATGGTGTAGGAGGTCAGAGAGGTCATGAGCATCATTAGTCAGACCTATGAGCACATTTGGTGTGACAGATAATTAGAGTCTATGAGCACAGTACACCCATGCAGTACTGTGACAGGTACATTATTTAGATTCTATGAGCACAGTGTCTTCACACTGTGACAGACAGTTTTTAGATTTTTTATATTATTAGTTAGACTTTAAGAGCTGAGTGTGTGTTTCCTACAAATACACATACTGAGACAGCTAGAACTCTTTTATTAGATTCTATAAGCTCAGTCAATGCACTGAGACAGGTATTTTCTTAAACTTTATATGCCTGCATTAATATATATTAGCCTTATAAACCTTAGCATTAGTTTATTAAACACATAGGATAGACACTTCAAATACAGACAATTAGAATGAGAGGAAATCATCTCAAATTATAAACCTTCAAAAGTAATGGTGGAAGAATACTAGAAACATAGAAGTTGTCGGCAGATAAGGACTGCAAGGCCCATCCAGTCTGCCCATTTCTTTTTCTACCTTATTAATGTGCTATCGGCCTTTGCTCTGTCAATGGCCTATCTATTCATACTCATCTGTATTTCTCACTTATGCCTATCCCATGCCTGTTTGAAGCCCTGCACTGTATTCATATCCACAACTTCCTGAGGTAGGCTGTTCCATGCATCCACCACCCTTTCTGTGAAAAAGAACTTCCTCACATTACCCCTTAATTGGCCTCCCTATAATCTCATGCTGTGTCTTCTTGTCCTGCTATTTTTCTTATATTGAAACATGTTAGACTCTTTCACCTTGTTAATGCCTTAAGGTGTTTGAATGTTTCGATCATATCACTTCTCCCTCCTTTGCTCTAGGGTATACATATTGAGTTCAGTTAATCTGTCCTCATATGTTTTCTGATGCAGTCCCTGCACCATTTTGGTTGTCCTTCTCTGGACTGCCTCAATTTGGTTAATGTCCTTGTGAAGGTGTGGCCTCCAGTACTGCACGCAGTACTCCAGATGGGGCATAACCAGTATCTTGTAAAGAGGGATTATTACCTCCCTCTTACGACTTGTGATACCCCTACTTATACACCCCAACATCCCTATTGTGTTTGTTTATGCCTCAAATGTACCATAACTCAGATTATACAATGGCAAGAAAGAATCTTGGACTGTGATTGGTCAGTTTAGGGCTGGACCCATGGCTTTATCCCAGCACAATGCCACAGGTCTAGTATCAGCACTGTGAACCCATATAGATGAGCATTTGATTGATTTTTTGCTTGATCTTTTGATTGATTGTTTCATCTTCTCTTAAAAAACAAAAATATTTTTCCACACAAAAACATCTTTAAAATTATTTTTTTTATTCTGTATAACAATGAGCCATTGTATAATAGGAATAATGCACTCCAGGGTGTGTGTGTCATTTGGGATAACGTCACGCCTGGGGCATTGGACGCACTCGGCCAGCAGCCTCATGTCCAACCCACCCAGGTGTGGCATTATCCCAGCATGACACACACCCTGTCGTGCATTATTCCTTTATTGTACTACACAGTTCCCTTGAAAAGGCTGCCTTGATTAGGAATAATCCAGACATCTTGTCTCCTTCTCTGGTAAACAGATTATTCCTGTACCAGAGAGAAGGACACTGCACCTATGAGGCCATTTTTGACCCTCATGGAAAACACATATTTTTAAAAATCATGCAAAGCCCATGGAATTTGTGGAGACAACCTGTCTATGGAATAACATATAACTATGGGCTAAACTGTTGTCTAAGTTGTCCACACAGTCCAATAGCCAGTGATGGCATCACTACAGCCTTTCCCGCTGTGCATGACCCTGCTATCAATGTGAGTACGAATTTTTGTACTTATTATAGCAGTAGCCGAGGATAGCAGGATACTTAACAATACAATAAGAAATGTATTGATATTTCTGTGTCTGATGTTTGGGTCAACTGATATGATGGTTCTGTACAGAAAATGTCATACTGGAAACTGTGTTTTTCGAACTGGAAACTCTGTATAATAAATTCAATTTTATTATACTTTTCACAACTAGTGCAAGACTCCCATTAGACCATATCAGTAGTTCAAAAGTAACAGTATCATAATAAATAATCATTTATCTAACAGGGGGAAGACCAGTTTATGTTAAGTTCACCCGTTATAACCATTTCAGATTGGTGTGGTAGGGATTCAAGGTAGTCTGTCATCATTTTGAACCCCACTGAATGTTTCCTGGGGGAGATATAGACTGAGATTATGGGAAGGGACTTCCAGTGTTGTCCCAATAATATTTTGATGGCAAGTAATTGTAAGTTAGTGCACTGGGTGGTGTGGGGAAGGGCTAGACATTTTATGTGGTCTTTAACACATATCGCACAACCCCCACCTCTTTTGCTCAACCTATATTGCCTAAAGAGGTTGTAACTGGGTAAGGAGACAACAATGTCCAGGACCCTGGAGGAGAGCCAGGTTTCACTGATGGAGAGATCGTCAGGTGTATGTCGTGACATCCGAGCTTACAGTTCATCTAGTTTGGGTAGCAGGCACCGAATGTTGATAGAGGCAAGGGTTAAAGCTTGTTTTTGTGGTTCTGCTGAGATATGTTAAGCGTAGTGACACGATTGGGGTGGATATTGCCTGAGAGAAGGAGAAGAAGCAAAGCAATCTTGGCAAAGTATTGCTTTAGGAGCTTGGTTGAAGTAGAGCACCTTTGCCTCTCGGGGTGTGCAGGGTGGTTCAAGAATGTAAGCAGGTGGAGTGAGGGGTATGCAGAAAGTGGTAAATAACACATTGATGTGGTTGTTTGTAGGTAGGGTATGCCAGGGAAAAGATAGGGGGTTATGCAATGATTAGTGCATTGTGGCACACAAACCCAATTGTTGGAAGTGGTTGCAGTGTGTTAAGAATAAAGTAGCACATGGGCAGGAGAGTAAGAATATATAGGGTAAGAAGTGCCATAGTGGTAGGCCAGGAGAATAGAGAGGGTAGAGGAATAAGGAAAAATAAGAAAGTATGAATAGAGTAAAAGAAGAATAGGGTAGGGCAGAGAAAGTAAGAGGGTATAATAGGGTTTGACAATTACAGGGAGAACAGAGAAAACGAGGAGGGTGAGGTGATTATTGGTTGGAAGGTTTTTGGAGGTTGAGCTTTCGGGACAAAAAGCCCATTTAAAGAGTGCTGGGGACAGGGGAGAAAATTCAAATCAGGGAGAGCGCACAGTTAATAAGCAAGGCAGCACAGAAAAGCCGTGCAGCTGTAGTAGAGAAAACAGCCCAGGGAGCTGTGGCCAATCGAAGGAGTCTTTGGTGCAAAAACAGCCAATTGCTGTGTGCAAGAATCAGAGCAGAGCCAATGAGAGAGGTGGCTTTGAGTTCCATGGCTGAAGAGAAAGCTGGTAGCGTACCTTTGCTTCAGCTGGCTGGGCAGAGGAGAAGCGGTCAGCGATGCTGGCTGGTAGTCTGTAGGCCTCAAGGATATTGGGGCAGTCACTTCACTGCCAGGGTGGGCAAGAGGAATTGGGATTTGGTTACATTCAGTTTATAGCCTGAGAGGTTACCATAACAGCTGATCAAGGCCAACAGGTTTTGTATGGACTCATGGGGCTGCGTGTGTATAAGCATAATGTTGTCAGCATAGGTTAGGCCCTTACATGGATGTTTGAGGCTTGTCTGACTGCTTGTAGGAGTGTCTCTAGTGCCAGTACAAATAGGAGAGGAGAGAATGGACAACCATGACTGGTGACTCTTCCCAGGGAGAAAGTGGCAGAAGCTTTCCCATTAGTGATGATCTCCACAGAAGTACCATGGTACAATTTTTTTATCCACCCTGTGAAATATTGGCCTATGCCAAAGGTACCAAGAACATGGAAAACATACCCTGACTCCACCCTGTCAAATGCCTTCTTGGCCTCCAGGGAGAGGAGGATAGTCAGGGGATATGGGTCTTGTGATGCCCATATGAGGTTTAGGAGACAACTTGTATTATTTGTACTTCTATGAACTGGGACAAAGTCTACTTGGTCTTTGTTTATCTGTGTGCAAATGGTCTGTCTCAGCCAATTGGCTAGCTCCTTAGTGAACGCTTTGCAATTCTCTGTGATTATTGCTATCAGTCTGTAGCTGCTGAAAAGTGAGGCGTCATTCCCTGGTTCAGGGATAAGAGAAATCTGGGTTGTGTGCATGGAATAAGGTAGCGTACCTCTCTTACTGGCCTCCGTTAGAGTGTCTGACAGGGGTTCTACCCAAAATCTTTGAAGGTTGATAGGAATTCCACCAGTAGGCCATCGCTTCCAGGGTCCTTCCCTGCAGGCACACTGCTCAAAGCATTCTCCAGCCCTACCTATGAAAGTGGCCTTTCTACAGCTTCCTTCTGGGGCACCCCCAGGGAAGGCAGTTGTAGGTCAGAGAGGAATGCATGCAACCCTTTGCGTTGTGCCTGGGTCTCACTGGAGTAGGGCACTTGTAAAAGGAAAGAAACTCATCATTTATTCTTTGTTTGTCACTGATGAGAGTGCTGTCCCTCTTCTTTATGGCAATTATCTGGGATGTTTCCTGGTATTTTTTCCAGCTGGAATACCAGTAATCTAACTATTTTTTCCCTGGATTCCCAGGTTTGCCATAGCTGCAACAAGGTGTACTTTTATGTAAGTTTTTATACCTTGTCCCTATTATTTCTGCCAGAAGAGCACTCGTATCCCTATTTCTCTCTAGTTCATTGAGCCTTTTTTTTTGCTCAGTTTCCAGGTCTTTATATTTGGCCTTCTTTATGTGTGAGGTATAGCTGAAGAACCTACCTCTTATGTAGGCCTTAAGGGCATGCCAGCGAATAGCTGCCAAGGTGTCTTCTACTTTCTTCATCTTCAAAAAGGTCCTGATGTTCTCTCTTATTATGGCACAAAAGCTCTTGTCTTTGAGGATGGATGTAGGTGACGCCTGCCACAAGCTTGGTCTGTGGTGTGCAAGGGGTACCCAGGTGAAGGAGACCAACATGTGGCCTTAGATCACTATTGCATCTATGCATGCATCTACCACATGTGGGGTCCACTAGGTGGGAGACAGCCAGAGGTCTATTCTAGAGAGTGTTTGGTGTGGATTGGAGTAAAATGTGAAGTCTCACCTCTGGGGTGGACAACTCACCAGATGTCCACCAAGCTGAGTTCTTGGGAAAGTTAATTCAGTGCCGTAGTGGCTTGAAAGTTATGGCCCATGGAAGTTTTGCTTCTATCCAGAAACTCATCCATGATGGGTTTCATGTCTCCTCCCAGAAGTATCTGTCCATGTGTATTTTCTTGCAATATCTACAACAACTATAGGTAGAAGTTTGCATCAGTGAAGTCTGGGCTATAGATATTACAGAGTGTGGTGTCTAGCCCCACCAAGTTCCCTTGTACTATCACAAATCTACCTGCTGGGTCAGAGGTGACCTGTGCTGGAGTGAGGGCTCAAGTGCTTGTGCACCAGAATGGCCACCCCTCTACTCTTGGTGTTATATGTGCTACTGGAGCCCATTTTAAGCTTGTTGACATCTGATTTAGACAGGTGAGTGCTGCTATAGGAAAGCAATGTCCGTTCCCTCCCTCTTAATGAAGTCAAGGATCTTACTCCTCTTCATGAGGAAGTGGATATCTTTCGTGTTCCATGAAACCCATTTAATCGGAGTATTAGTCAAGGACTAGCCTACGTGTGGGGAACACCAAAATGTAAAGGGTTGCCATTTCAGGCCATATGTTGTAGTGTCTGTGTCATTATGGGACCTGTGGTATCCTTTCTCTGTGTCTGAAGGTATAAACGGGTGTGCCTGCTGTAGGGAGACAACCTGTCCACGGTCCACTGAGCCATTCTGGATGGCACTGAGATCTGGCACTTAGTATAGGTGTCCCTTGAGTAGTTGTGCATAGACAGTGGAGTCCTTGCAAGAACCCTAAGACATGGAGCAACATCAGAGCTTATGCTATCACTATAGACTATTGAAATTCTTTTATGAGTACAACATTATAAACTGCATCCAGAAACATACTAAACATAGTAAAACTAATATTTTAAGAGCTAGAGATGTAGCCAGTGTAAGGTTAACTGCACCTTGATACTGCCATCCCCAATTCCATGCACATTCTAGAGATACCATTTTGTTATGGATAGGGTGGGCTTCCCATGGGGTTAAGCCCATCACTAGAACCTATTTGCACAAATTCATTTGGGGGATGGGAACAGTATGGCTGTGCTGGGAGGGGAGGGCATGGGGGGGTGAGTGAGCATTTGCCGATCCATTATCTGGCCAGTCACTTATCCTCGGCATATAGCAGTGGCTGTGGCAGGAGTCAAATCTTTGAGTGTGCTACCCACAGCAGTATCAGGGTTAGTGGTAGCCTTCCACCAGACCCTCACATGGGGGGGGAGTGACAATTTCATGTAAGATGCATGGCCCATGGACAGGACAGGTTCTTGTGAAGGGGCTACATTAAAAGGAATCGGTCAGACAAGACTGCCCTGTTACATGCTGGATCTCAGCACCACAGAGATAGCTACCAGACAGCCTAGGCAACACCCTTGCACAATGTGCATCGGCCAGGATGACCATCAAGACAAGCAGTGGCCACCAAGATGGACTGGCAAACTACCAAGTCAAAGAGATCCAATAGGAGACAATGGGACAAGCTGGGATCTGGATCAGACAAGCATCGAAATAGCCCAGAAAATTAACCACCAGTAAGCCAAACACACAGCTCATTATGTGCTTTTCAACAGATTTTGTGCACTTTGCAGGCCAAAGTGCCCTCTCTGAGCTTCTAAGTTGTATATATAGGCAGGATGTCTACATATTAGGTGTGCTTTTAAGAGGAAATTTTAGCATGGCTTGGTATGTAAAACATGTGTGCATATCTCCTGGATGTGCATATATCCAGTATGTATATAAGTAGGCTGAACTGTACTTTCTCTTTGATAATATAATGCCCTGTGTTTGTACAGGCAAGCAAGGCAATGCTATGCACTTTCTATTATGGACCAAAATTAATTCCCTTTAAATTTCCCTTTAAAATATACTCAGTACCCTATGTGTTTAGAGTCTATTTCCACCTGAACGCTGTGGTAAAGGTATACAATTGTGACACTGTTGTAACCGATACTTTCTGTAGAATCCAAAGACTGTGTGCTTATATACTTGCATCTTTTCAATGTAGAGACTCTGGGGCCCTGTATTTAAAGTCGGCTGTGTGTGCCACACAGACAGCAATGTTAAATAGAAAACAGCACACAGCTGAATTGAGGGCAATATTCAGACAGTTAGCATGCTCAGACAAGAGTGCGTTAACTGTCTGAATATGTGTCTGTGCTGGCGCAATGCATCATAACAATATGCTGTGCTGACACAGGTCTTGACTGGAAATGGCCCACAGGAGCCCAATGGAGCTAGGATGGCCTAAACAGGATAGCACCAGAGCTCCTGCAGCCATATTCAGCCCCAACATGCTAATGAGTCCATCGGGAAGGCAAGGTGCTATGGACCATTTGCATGCACATTAAACACTCCTTAGCATGTGTGCCCCACCACCCTGAGTGCCCATCCTATAATAAGGCTTCACTCCTTAGTAATCAAAGGGCCCCCCCATGCCCCTGATTGCCCATCCTGTAATAAGATTTAACTCCCTGGTGGTCTAGATGTCCCCCCACCCCATGATCACCCATGCTGTAATATGTTCCAGTCCCTTGTGATCTAGTGGTCCCTCACTTCTGCATCCCCATCCCTGCAATCACCCATTTCCCCAAATATTACTTAATTTATTACCAAAACAAACAAAAATTAACAAAAAAAAAACCCAAATGGAAGCATATATACAATATCTACCACGCAGATGGAACTTTGCTTGGAGTGATAGGAACCACCATGATGCTAGCTAGAAGCAGCAGAGATCAGCGCTCCTCCACTGTCAGTGGCTCATTAAACACTGCTCACATTCTGCCTAAGCTCTGCATTTATACACCTCAGCTTACACCTGAAAGGTCTGTGGGCCTATTACTCTTCATTCAAATTTTCCCTCCAATTTTATATTTACAATATTTATACTGGATGCATCCACAAAACATAAGATAATAGGGAAAATGTAATAAAACACACGCTTTTGCATTCCAGTAACCCTTCCATGAATTATAAGGAAATAAAAATGCTCTAATGGATGATTCTGCCTTAAGCCCACTCCTGATGATCTCCCTCCTTCAGGTCCAGCAAGGTATAATTGAGATTCAGTCAGGGCCGACCTATCCCTATACTGAAACAGAGGGGAACCACATACAGACTGGAGTTTATGAATTCAGGAGTCCCCAACCCCTCTCCCAGTCTCTTTTCTGGCCCTCAGGTAAAGCTATTTATTTATTAAACATTCAGCCCTTTCAAACAGACTGCATACTTTGCAGCTCTGCTTTAACTTAAATGCTATCAACTGTGAGGGTGTTAGAAAAATAGTCACTCTATGGTGTTTAAACTGTGCTAGTAGCCCTGTAGTGAAACAACACGTTAACAAAAGCTCTAGAAACATGGAAACATAGAATTTGACAACAGATATGGATGATAGGCCCATCCAGTCTGCCCTTCTCCCCTACCTACCCAAAAAGCCTCTTTATTTAAATGCATTGCTGAGCAATACAAGGAGAAGTGGGACAACTCAATCAGGCAGGTAGCTGTAGAGCATAAGGAGAAATTGAGTACAATCCTCTCAGGAACAAAAAAGTAAAAAGGACAGCCTGTTTACAAAACTTTTTTTTTTTTTTTGAAGCAGCAGAATGCAACTGGAGAGTGCTTGTAAAAGGGGCATAAACGCTGCCTTGCACCAGCTGCTCACAAGCTCTTCTACCAACACTAATACAAACAAGGATTTTAGCAGAATGAGCAGGCTATCAGGGCTCATGATTTTAGAGATGGGCATCTTGTTTGCTAGCATGTCTGTGTATTGCTTTCATTTTTGCCAAAGCCCTGCAGTGAAAGAAAAGAAAGAAAGAGTAGTAGGTTAGAGTGGAGAAAACTTTGGGGCTTATCTAATGGGCCAGACAACATTCCAGATTTTTACCTAGCAAGGTGAAATGGCTATTCCACTGCTGCATATTAGAAACATCAGCTTGAGGAGTCTTTTCTTATCTTTATCAGGCTAATGTCTCTGATTACATCATACAACACCACCAAGGACCCATGCCAGAGTATCAGCTCGCCAAGTCCATACTCCATGCACAGGCTTCTCTTTGGCAGTCATTCTCAGTATGTTCTCAGCCATACCAGGCTTTGTTATCAGCTTCTTCATCTCAGTTCTTTTTCAGTTAGCTGAAGGAGACCATAACTGATGCACTCCTGCCCGTTACCTATCCTCTTGGAGTGCACCATAATCCCAATACGGTCTCCCACAATCCACCCTAGAAGAGAATAACAGAAAAACAAAGACAAGGGAGGCAGTTTTAGACAAGGAATAGTTAGAAGAAAGAAAAAAATGCATTTAAAATGTCTGGGGGGGGTTGCACATTCCCATTGCTCCATCCTTCCTTTTATATTTTAGCTGCAGCATACTTAAAATAGAGGGCCAAAGCATATTTCTCTCACACCCAACCTTTAATAATGTTCCAGTTCGTGGTGGTCAAGAGGTCCCCAAATTCCCCAATCACCCATCCTGTAATACTTTCCAGTCCCTGATGGTTTAGTAGTCCCCCACCTCCCACCACCCCTCCTCCGTGATCACTGATCCTGCAATACATTCATTCCCTGGTGATCTAGTGGTCCCCCCTCACCCTTTATCACCCATCCTGTACTGATGTTCCACTTCCTGGTGGTCTAGAGGTCTCCTACCTCAAATTACCCATCCTGTAGTATGTTCTCAGTGCCTGGTGGGCTAGTGAGCCTCCACCCCACCCAAATGTGCAACTGCCCCCAACCTACCCTGCACCCCCTTGCCCCAGTCACTGATGTCAATATATGGCATCAGAGATAGCGATCAGCACAGCGCCCCACTACCACCTCAGCTGCCCGCCATCTGAATGTCAGAAAGCTATTGCTCACCTACTGGCGGAACAGCTGGGTAAAAGTAGGACTACAGTACAGCAGAACACAACTCAGAAAGAAATATTGAACCAAAGCTGCTCTGTCCTAAGGGAAAAAAAACAGTGTAAAAATGGGTAAAAGCAGGACACCACTGAAAATGAGACATTGCATCTTAGTTGTGCTATCCTAGGTAAATGCATTATAAAAATGTATAAAAGCAGGACACCCACCAAAAATGTGATATTTCATCTCAGTTAGGATATACTGAGTAAATATATTATAAAAATGTGTGAAGGCAGCACCCAATGGAAAATGAGATATTGCATCCTTGCTGTGCTATCCTGGGTAAAAACATTGTAAAAAGGGGCAAAAGCAGTACCCCACTGAAAATGAGATATTACATCTTAGCTGTGCTATCCTGAGTAAAAATATTTTAAAAAGGGGTAAAAGCAGTACCCCACTGAAAATGAGATATTGCATCTTAGCTATGCTATCCTGAGTAAAAATATTTTAAAGAGGGGTAAAAGCATGACCCCACTGAAAATAAGATAGTGCATCTTAGCTGTGCTAGCCTGGGTAGCTACATTGCAAAAATGTGTAAAAGCTGGACCTCACTGATAATCAGATATTGCATCTCAGTTGATTTCTCCTGAGAAAATACATTGTAAAAATGGGTTAAAGCAGGGCCCAAATGACATGTTATCACATCTCACCTGGTCTATTGTGGATAAATGCATCATAAAAATTGGTAATCAAGCAAGACCCCTCTGAGAAAGAAATATTACCTCTTGTATGAAATAACATTGTAAAAATATGCAAAAGTAGGCCCTCATTGAATATGATTCATTGCCTCTTACCTGGCCTATCCTAGATAAATACAGAGTAACAATGGGTACAGCCTGGAGCCACTACAGCAGAACCCCACTGAAAATGACTTACTGCATCTCAGGTGGTCTGCCCTGGGAAGCATAACTTGTAAAAATGGATAGAAGCAGGACCCCACTGAAAATGAGATATTGAATCTTGCCTGTGCTATTCTGGATACATGTACTGTAAAAATGTATAAAAGCTGGACTCACATGGAAAACAAAATAGTGCACCTTTGTTGTGCTATCCAGGGTAACTACAATGTAAAGAAATGTATACAAGCAAGACCACTGGTAAAATGAGATACTGCATCTCAATTGGCCTATCCTGGGCAAATACATTGTGAAAATGGATAAAAGCCAGACCCCACTGAAAGCAAAATATTGCATCATAGCTGGGCTGTCCTGGTTGAATACTCTGTAAAAATGGATAAAAGCAGAATCCCGGCTGTAAAAATGGGTAAAAGTAGGACTCCACTTAAGCCAAACCCCACTAAAAAGGAAATATAGCATCTCAGCTAGTCTGACCTGCTAAACACACATTGTAAAAATTGGAAAAAATGGGACCAACTGAAAACAAGATATTGCATCTTGGTTGTGCTATCCTGGTTAAACACATTGTAAAAATGTGTAAAAGCAGGACCCCCACTGAATATGAGATAATGCACCTCAGCTGAGCAATCCTGGATAAATACATGGGGCTCGATTTTCATACAGCTCGTAGATCGCTGCAATTGGTGGCAATCTAGGCCTGCGGCAAACTACGCATGTGACACGGACCCTGCGCCCAATTTTGTAAAACTAGGGGTCCCTCACCAAAGACCCAGGAGTTGCCACAGCTGCATGGTTGTGCCAAATATGTGGCACACCTGCAGGGTTTGACAGAAGGATCCATCCCCCCCGGCATAACCCTAGCCAACCCATAGAGGTTGCAGGGGTTTCAATACCCAGGAGAAGGGAGATGTGGGCCAATGAAGCCCTGGTGGTGCCATGGGGGGGGGTGAGGGGGAATAGTAGAAGTGGGAGGGAAGTGTAGAGGCACCTGGGGGGAGATGCCAAGGAAGTTATCACACAGCCAATCAGGCCAGGTGGGGGGCACAGCTGGACCATCATGTTCCAAACCAAAATGGACACCAGCCCTGGCACCTGCCCCAGAGGACTCACAGTCCCCAGCATTGTCATCAGGCATTCCCCAGCTGCCAGTAGGGGGAAGCTCTGTATATGGGTCATGTCGCAGTGCCCAGGGCACATCCCTGATCACCACATGCACGCCTCAACCTTCAACCACTGCCACTTGCTGCCTTTAGGGAACTGTAGGTCCTGTGGGGCAGGTGCCAGGACTGATCCACTGCAGTATGGAACATGCTGGTCACTCTGTACCCCCCAGCCCCATCAGCTGTGCGACAATTTCCATGGCCTCTCTCCCAGGTGCCTCCACACTTCCCTCCCTCTGCCACTGTGCCCCCTCACCCCCCATGGCACCACCAGGGCTCCATTGGCCCCCAGTCCTCACCTTCCAGACCCCACCAATCACCGCTCTGCCAAGCAGTGGCACAAGGCCCTTAGACTGCCTTCTGGCTGGTCTAAAGTCAGCCCCCTGTTTTGACCACAGCAGGGCTGCCAGAATGGTGAACAAGGGAATGGTGCAGCCCTGGCATGGCACAAAAACCCTTGTGACCTGGCGCATGGGCACTTTTGCCACAAGGGTGGTACAGGGGTGTTTTGCTGCACAGCATCCCGGTTTTGTCACAGCTGGTGTTTCAGAATCAGGAAAGCTGCAAACTATGATGCAAGGTGCCACTTGCATCATACTCAATTGACACAGGCACCTTGCATCATAGTTTGAGTTTTGAAAATGGAGCCCATTGTAAAAAATGGTAACAGCAGGATCCCCACTGAAATGAGATAGTGCATCTTAGCTGTGCTAGCCTGGATAAATACACAGTAAAAATGTGCAAAAGCAGGACAACCACTGAAATGAGATCATCTCTGCTGGCCTATCCTTGGTAAATATATTGCAAAAATGCATAAAAGCAAGATCCCACAGAAAACAAGATACTGCATCTTAGCTGCCCTATCATGAATAAATACATTGTACAAAATAACAAACAAGCATCATCCTAATGAAAATGAGATATTGCATCTCAGCTGGGCTATCCATGGGGAAAATTGGCTGGTCTATCCTAGTTAATCCCACAGTCATTTTCCTGCCTCTAGTAGTGCCCACTTCCTTCCTGATGTTTTCAGGGAACTGAGGTGGTGTAGGAGGTATGGCATCGGGGACGTCGGGGGCAGGAGCTGAGCAGGCTGATTGTTCTTAGTTTTATTTAGCAGGGAAGCTTCAGGAGAACTTCAGAGAGCCTCCCATTTCTCTAAAGGTACCGAATGTCTTGTTTGTACATTGCTTGGACTATGGTTTGTCTAGATAGTTATTTATTTATCCCCCCCCCATATTGCTCATTTTTCTGTGCTCTCTTATTACCATTTTCAATTGTTGCAGTTGTTAGAGTCTGTGGGGGCAGAAGCTGTAAGGGACTAACTGAGTACTCATTATCTGTGTAATTTGTATTTTCTTTTTTGTATTCCCATCAGTTTTTTAAGCAGATTTTGGGATCCATTGGAGTAGACACCGTAGGACATAGGTGCTGATCAGCCAATTACTGGGTTGAGGATAAAAGGTGCTGTTTTTGAAACTCAGGGAACTGGTTTAAAAAGAATGTGCTGAAACCTTATCTGCAACAGAAGCCATTCTCATTGGGAAAGGGTTTGGTGACTGCACACTTACCTTCACAGGCAGCCTCTTTTCTTTCTCAGGGACTGCACAAGGATAAATTATATTAACTCCACAGGCAGCCACTTTTTTATTATTTCAGGGAACCAAGGTGGTGTAGGAGGTATGGCATCAGGGACAGTAAAACAATTATTGTTGGATTTACTGTTTTCTTCCCGCTCGAGTGAGGAGATTGTTTTGTGAGCCCAGAGGCTTACACCCACCCACCCGGGGTTCATCCACCTTTATAGGCAATAAGTAGATGCAACTTCCTGTAACCACTCAGGAAGGGACTTAATGCAGATTGCTAAAACAGCCTCTCTGAAAGTAATTTAACAGACCAGCTCAAGGGGACTCTTTTGCAGTTGTGAAGTACCTGAGTTAAAGAGAGAGAGTGGGAGTGAAAACAGGAAGGAAGGGTTAGAGAGAGAAGAGGAAAAAAAATCCAGGAGGGTTTAGTTAGCAAACAAGGAGGAACACAGATGGATGTTTAGTTAGCAAATAAAGAGGGGCACAAATGGACCAGAAGAGGAGGATGCAGGTAGTGGTGTAGTGCAATGGGTGCGGGGAAGCAGTCTTCAGGAGAATGTTCTGGGAACTGCAGTGCTGCCCCATATGCAGGCACCTCTCTGGGCTGAGGGTGGAGAAAGCCAGTCTTCGGGCAGAGTTGGCTGGAAGACTGGGGACCTTCACCCCACCCGGAGGCCACCATATCCCCAGCCACTACTATAACAGTTCCCTGGGCAGGAGGCTGGATGGACTACAGTGGGTTCAGGGAGGGTGAGGGAGGTGAGATGGAGGCACATCCTCCAACCAGTCCAACTTATTAACTCCTTTGCTGTCCTGGAGGAGCAGGAGAACCCCACAAGGGAACCCAAGGTTGTGACCGGGATGGATGAGTAGGTCCTCTGGGAGGGAGACCCAGAGGTTGGAGGCAGAGGACTCCAGAGGAAAAGGAAGCTACTCCTGGTGGGGACTCAATTGTCCAGGGAATGGATTTGGGCACAGGTAGGGTGGAGAGGGAGGTGAAGTGCCTTGCAGGAGGCACAGTTTGGAGGAAGAGAGAGCAGATCCAGAAGATCACTAAGGCAATAGCAAAGGGGAGGGAGCTGGAGGTCATTGTCCACCTTGGGATAAATGACCTAGCCAGATACAAGGTGGGCATTGAGCAGGTGCAGGAGGACTTCAGGGAGCTAGGAAGGGGCCTTGAGGAGGTAGCGAGCTCTGTGACATTCTCAGAGGAGCTACCAGTCCATGGCATGGGGGAGGCTAGGAATATCTGCATCAGAAGCTCTAACACTTGGTTGAAGGGCTGGTGCATGGATAAGGGTTTTGACTTCATTGGGGACTGGGGTTCCACCTGTAGGGATGCAGGCCTGTACAAGGGTGATGGCCTTCATCCATCCAGGAAGGGGATGGTGGTCCTGAATGAAAGGTTTAAATGCTTCCTCAGCAAGTGCTTAAACTAGCCGAGGGGGGGGATGAGAGCAGGTAGACCCAAACAGCCCACCTCCACAGGATAGAGCAGCCAGAAAGGAAGAGCAGAAAAACAAGCTGTTCTTAAATATAAATACAAGGGGGTTATCAGGGAAAGGGGGGCAACAGAGGAAAGACATCGGGGAGGAGGTAAGGAAAATAGAAGACACAAACAGGAATAAAAGATGGACAGGCAGCATTACATGGAAGGTCATGTATACAAATGCCCACAGCCTGGGAAATAAAATCCCAGACCTGGTTGCCCTGATGACCAAGGTGGACCTGGATATAGTGGCAATAACAGAAACCTGGTACATGGTAAACCACAACTGGGAGATAAGTGTACCAGGTTATGCCCATTTCAGGAGGCATAGGGTGGGTAAAAAAGGGGGAGTGGTGGCCCTATTCATCAAGGAGGGAATGAAAGCTACAGCAGTACAGGGTAGGCAGGGAGAGGCTGAGGCACTGTGGGTCACCCTTGATCCAGGCCATGGCATAGCACTTCACACAGGGGTGATCTACAGGCCTCCAGCTCAGGGGTAGGAAATATATAGGGAGTTAGAAGAAGTAATACTTGAAACCGCAACAAAAGGGGAAGTGCTGCTGCTGAGGGATTTTAACAGGCCAGTCATGGATTGGACCATCCCAGCAGCTGCCTCAGCCAGGAGCCAAGATGTCCTGGACACCCTGCAAGGTGCAGGCCTCAGGCAGTGGGTGCTTGAACCCACCAGAGACAAAGCAATTCTAGATCTAATACTGATCAATGGGGGCAGTGTCACAGAAGTCGGGGTGGATGGTCACATGAGGTCCAGTGACCACCACACAGTATGGTTCAAGATGGACACAGGATCGCAGTCGAGTCACACCAGGGCAAGAGTCTTGGATTTTAGGAGGGCAGATTTTGTGGGAATGGGGATATATATATATCAAAGAAGCCCTGGCAAGAAAGGATGGAGGCGGGGTTGAGGAGCAGTGAGCACACCTTAAAGGAGCCATGGTGGAGGTGACAAATCAGTGTATTAGGTTGAGAAGCAAAGGCAAGAGAAGGAAGAAGCCACTGTGGTTCTCAATAGAAGTAGCAGAATGTAAGGGCCAAAAACTGGGCTTTCAGAATATATAATGGGATACAGAAGGATGAAGATAGGGAGGTGTACCTATGGAGTCTGAGGGAAGCAGGGAAGGCTGTCAGGAGCACAAAGGTGCAAACAGAGTTAAGATTAACACAGATAGTAAAGAGAGGGGATAAGACATTCCATAGATATATCAGTGAAAGAAGGAAAGCCAGGGGTGGAATTGTACGGCTCAGAGCGGATGAAGGGGAGTGTTTGGAGGGGGACTGAGAAAACACGATAATACCAAATAGATATTTCTGTTCAGTTTTCACCGAAGAAGGTGAGGGACAGAGACCACAACTAGGCAACAGATATCAAGGGGGGGAGGGGAATGAACACCAGCCCATTTACAGAGGAAAGAATCCTAGAGGAGCTCACAAAACTGAATGTGAACAAGGCAATGGGCACAGATGGCATACATTCCAGGAATTAAAGATGCTTTGGATGGAGCTAGCAGCACCACTGGCAGCCCTTTTCAGTGACTTGCTCAGTACAGGAGTGGTTCTAGAGGACTGGAGGAAGGCACATGTGGTCCCACTGCACAAGAGTGGATGCAGGGAGGAGGTGGGAAACTATAGGCCAATCAGCCTCACATTAGTAGTGGGGAAGATTATGTAAGCACTACTTAAAGAAAGGATTGTGGAACACTTAGAATCCATCAGAGTGCAGGATCCAAGACTGCATGGATTCTCAGCAGGAAGGTCATATCAAACAAATCTGATACATTTTTTTGACTGGGTGACAAAGGAAATGGATCGGGGGGTGCAGTAGATGTCACCTAACTTGATTTCAGCAAGGCCTTCGACACCATTCCGCATAGGAAATTGGTAAATAAGTTGGGTAAACCAACAGTACTGACCCGCACACAGAGGAGAAAATAAAGGTCATATAACTGTAAAGTGCAAAAAATCCAGCCAAGTTCTTTTGAAATTCAAAGAATGACCAAGTATTTATTAATGCCACTTTATTCAACAAAAAGTAATGGCTAATGCCACATACAGGAACTACAACTATTCCAGACCCAATCCAAAGAAAGAGGGGTGACCAGTGGGGTGCCTCAGGGGTCGGTCCTGGGGACAGTCCTTTTTTAATATCTTCATTAGTGACATTGCAGAAGGGCAGAAAGGCTTGCCTGTTTGCAAATGATACCAAGATCTGCAACAGGGTGGACACTCCAGAGGGGTTGAAGAGAATGAGGAGGGACTTGGGGAGGTTAGAAAAATGGTCAGAAGTAGGGCAACTGACTTCTGGCATGATGGCTGCCTGAATAGGTTCCCTCACGATCAGTTCCGGTACCCACCCCACTCCAAATCGGCTGCAGTGTTTTAACATCTCCATGCCCCCAAACAGATCAGAAAGAAGGAGAGCTGTAACTGCATTGGGTAGCCAGAGAAGAACCGAAAACCTAAGGGAGAATGGATGTGGAAATGAAAAAGGCTGCCCTTAAACACATGCCTCCGTCTACCCCCAGCAAGGAGAAGTTGCCTAAGTGACCTAAGTGGCAGACAGAAGATTTGAGTTTGCATAGCCAGCAATTGGAAGCGCTTAGCGAGAGAAGATTTCTCAAGGAACTAACACCTATGAAGGATACGTTATTGGTGTTAGCTTCCGAATTAAGAGGTGTAAGGGCAGCACTGGACCAGCTTGCTACACGGACCTCAGATAATGAGGCCTGTATATCCTTGTTAGATGACTGGCGGCAGTGTCTAGAGCCAGAGCTGGGGCTTATGAGGCAAAGGCTCAAGAAAGTCGAAGAAAAAATGGAGGACCTGGAAGCGAGATCGCAAAGAAACAACTTGGTAGTGCTGGGGCTGCCTGAGGGGGAAGAGGGTTCCGTACCCGTGGTGTTTGCCCAGAAATTTTGTGAAAAATTAGTGGGGCCCTCCCCCAATGGTCCCATTTATATAGTTGAGTGGGCACATCGCTCTCTAAGACCCACACCGCCTGCAGGTTCTCCTCCCAGACCCTTCCTGTTTAAATTGCTCAATTTCCTGGACAAGCAGCATATTATTACCAAATTGAAGGATTTACAGGAAATTAAATGGAAGGGTAGAAAGATCAGAGTGGCACAGGACCTACCATACTCGGTGCGACAGAAGAGGTCTGCCCTTCACCCTGTGGTCTCCAAGCTCATCTCAGCGAGTATAAAATTTAGAGTTCGATATCCGGCATCTCTACAGATACTCCACGAGGGCACCTGGCAATCATTTGAAACCTTAGAGAAGGCATCTGAGTTCTGCAAGCACAAGTTTCCAGACTTGTTTAAATGAGACTGTAGTGACATCTAGTGGCTACTGGATGTAATTAGAAGTGCACAGTTTGAGATGTGTGCTTTACAGAAAGGCATTTTAGTTTTTATAAAGCAAAATATTTTGTGTTAACCAAATTTACTTAAAGGGTAAATAAGTAGTGGAAATGGCCTACGATACCCAAATACGAGGGAGAGTAAATGGGCCACACATAAACTTTAAAAAGAAAAGGGAAACACCTCCTATATAACCCAAGGTGTTAATGGGTTGAAACCCCCTAGCACTAGGAGGTTGTTATATTGAGTTAAAGGGGGGGTTCTTCCTGTTTTTTGTTCTGTATGTAGCCAATAGGCTAAAATAATAGTCTGGTTTTATTCATTTAGGTTCATTAGGATCGGTGAAAATTTAAAATCCTGTTTGCAATTTACGATTTTGGAATTTTGGGATGTCATTGTTAGTGCTGATAAGCTGCTGGGGAAGTCCCTTAGTAGCTACTGGGTGGTAGAACTATGGACCCTTAGGTAAAGGTAGTTATTTTTCATGGCAGAATAATAAGAGTCCTGGCAAGTATAGCGGAGAAAGGAATGTATGGGATTTGGGTTGGGGGGGGGGAAATGGGCATCAGTAGTGAGTGAACTCTTCGGGTGGCATGGTCGTCATCATGCCAGATAAGGAGGTAGGAGTGCAGTTACTTGGACTGGGGGTCAAACAAGGTGAATTAGCCGACTAGGTAGATTATGAAGGGTTAGTTAGGGATAAAGGGTTGGGGGAGGGTGGTGAGGCTGAGAATGAAGGCTGGTGTGAAGAGACTGGGGGAGTGGATAGGAGGTGCGCGGGATGGGGGTGGAAGGGTAGAAAAGGGGGGAGGGACCAGAGACATTTTTTACTATAAGTTTTACAGGTGCTAATAATATAAGTTACTATCCTAATGGATCTCCCAAACTACTCACCTTAGTATGAAAATTATATCATGGAATGTCAAAGGTGCTAGGTCTAGGGTAAAGTGGCTTCAGATAATCAAGCACCTAACGTTGTTGGACTGTCGTGTTGCTTTTTTGCAGGAGACGCACATGTTGGAAGCAAAGAATAACCTACTAAGAAGGGGTAATGTTGGGATGGTGTATTCGGCAGGGGCATCCACAACCCAGTGTGGTGTGGCAATACTGGTTACCAAGGGCACTCAGTTTCTTGAAATAGAAAAAGTGGCCGACCCCCCAGGGCAGGTTTATTTTCCTGAGGGGGATTTTAGAAAATAGGGAAGTCCTTACAGGAACAATCTATGGACCGAACAAAGATTCCCCAGAATTTTTTGCCAATTTATCACTAACCCTTGCTCCTTTTACTGGCTTACCCAAAATTTTAGTGGGAGACTGGAATGTGGTTATGGACTCTGCCCTGGACAGATCCTCCTCATTAGGATTTACTCTCTCCCCAGCCCAAAGATCTCTGTGAGATCTTATAGAAGTTTATGGTTTAGTGGATCCCTGGCGGGCTTTGAACCCAGGCATGAAAGCGTATACCTTCTATTCCCCTGTGCATAAATCCTTTTCTCAGACAGATTTCTTTTTGGTCAATCAGAGAGTAATTGCTGGCCTGCGGGGTAGTGGGATATCCCCCAGAGCATTATCTGATCATTCCCCAATTTGGCTGGAAGCCAATTTAGCTCCATGTAGTCAAAAATATACTATATGGAAATTAAACTCTCAGCTTCTTAATCAAGAGGATGTAGTAAATCAGATTAAAGATTTTATAAAACAATTTATGGGTCAAAATGAAGGATCTATCCCTGATTTTGATAAAATATATAAAATATGGTGTACTCTAAAATGTGCTCTTCGGGGGGAATTTATTAGAATTTCGGCTACCACGAAGCGAAAGCAGGATGCAAGAACCAAAACTCTCTTAGAGGAGATTAGGGCCTTAGAAATGTCATTATCAAATCCTCCACTTGAGGAGGAGATGATGCGTTTAGTATTGTTGCGGAATGAGTATGCGGAAATTTTAAGGGAAAGAGCGGCATATGCTCTCTTTAAAACCCAAGCCAAATATATTGAACAAGGATAAAGCCAGCCATCTTTTGGCGATGAGGCTTAGAAAACAAGAGGAATCCCACTTGGTTCCTTTTGTGCTCTCCCTAGTGGATAACACGGTCTTAACTACCCCCAGGCAAATTGCTAAAGAATTTGAACAATATTATATGCAACTGTATAGCCCTCCTGGACCCAATCCTCCACCTAATGAAACCCAGGATTATCTGCTAGCCTCATCACTCCCTTCGCTGGAGGTATCCCAGCAGGAATTTTTGGCACATCCTATTTCTCAGCAAGAAATTAGGGAGGCTATTAGGTCTCTAATCAAAGACAAAGCCCCGGGTCCGGATGGGTTCCCATCCAATTTTTATAAGGCTTTTGAGGTGGATTTATGCCCTATTCTTCTTCGATTGTTTAACTTCATATGTGAGAAGGGGATTACCGATACAACACTTTTGGAGGCCATTATTGTGGTACTGCCGAAACCAGGCAAGGAAAAGAATAGGGTTACAAACTTTCATCCCATTTCACTAATGAATTATGATATAAAAATTTTTGCCAAAATATTGGCAGCAAAGGTGTCCAAGGTCTGGATAGAGCTTTTGAGTCCTGAGCAAATTGGGTTTGTGCGGGGCAGAGTCTCATCAGACCACATTCGTAAGTTAACGCATATCTTCTCCACATCCAGAGATGCAGATAAACCAATGGTTTTGGTTTCTCTGGATGCGGAGAAGGAATTTGACAGGGTCAATTGGACATATTTGTTTGATGCCCTGGCGGTAATGGGTTTTCCAGCCCCTTTCATATCCTGGGTTAAAGCCTTATATTCAGATCCTAGAGCGAAAGTTTACTGCAATGGAGTTTTTTCCTCGGCTTTCCCTTTAATATCTGGTACTAGGCAGGGTTGCCCACTTTCCCCATTATTATTTAACTTATATCTGGAACCGTGGATACGACAGTTAAAAGATTCACCAAGTTTGCAAGGTATTAGGATAGGGACGTTTCACTTGAATCTATCGGTTTATGCAGATGATATTCTTCTGCATGTCACTAATCCCTGCAAATCTATTCAAGCTGCCCTTCAGATAATTTACAGGATCAGTAAGGTTTCGAATTATAAACTTAATATCAGCAAGTCAGAAGTGATGCCCTTGAATCCCTTGCTTTTCAAGGAGGACATTACCCCATTAGCAATGGCGTGGACTACCCGTCTTAAATACTTAGGAATAACTTTATCTACATCAGGATCCCTGATGAAAAGGTTGAACTTAGATAAAATAGTGAAAGAAATCCGACTGGATCTAAATAGGTGGAATTCTATGCACTTGTCCCTCCAAGCAAGGATTAGTGTGATTAAAATGAATGTTTTTCCAAGAGTTTACTATCCACTTAACATGTTAAATGTTTATCTTCCCATGAATTGGTTTTGTAGAGTCCATAGCATAATTTCTCAATTTATATGGAGGGGCAAGTCCCCCCGGGAGAGCATATAATCATTTAAGTGCTCCAAAGCACCTTAGGGGTTTAAAACTTCCTAATTTATACCACTATTACTTAGCTAGTCACATGGCTAAATACATGAGGTGGAAGGATACTCCTTTGGACATAGATAACGTTGCCAAATTTCCCATCTGGTTGCAGATGGAACAGCACTTATTAGCGGGATTGTCCCCGGAGAGCCTCTTATTCATAGCCCTGGGTAAATTACCTAGCAATCTGCGAGGCTAGGTATTATACGTCTCACTAAAGGTCCATTCACAGTTTTGCAGGTCAATGAAATACAATAACCAAATGGACCTGTCTCAACCAGTGTTTAATAATCCTAATTTTAAGATAGGTGATAAGATAATTGTTGCCCCCAAAGGATGTTCTGACCCCCAAATTAAAGTTAGTGACCTGGTTGTTGATGGTAAATTAGGGGGAACATCGGAAATATTAAATTTCCTTCAGCTTCCCAATAAATATTCCTTCTTTGTGCTCCAAATCAGGAACATGCTGAGGAAATGGTTCGGCTCAGGAATATGGAGTACACAACAGGTGCCTCCCTTCCAAGAGCTCCTTGAATGTGTTAAGCAACAGCATGCGGCATCCCAGTTAGTCTCATTGTTATACGGGAAACTTAATCCGGAGGTATCAGGTCATTCTACTTACTGGGTGCTAATTTCCACATGATAATTTTTCATGGGAAAAATTTGGGATGGAGTCTGCTTATATATTACCAATGATCACTTAAGATTAACACAGTTTTACATATTACATAATATCTATTATACTCCAACTAGATTGCATGGAATGGGGAAGATACAGAACTCAATGTGTTTTAGATGTGAACAGGAACCTGGGATGTTACTACACATACTATGGGATAGTCCCAAGGTAGCCTGCCTCTGGAAAGTTATTCGGGAAAGGGCCGACCCTTTATTGGGGTTGCAGGAACATTTTTCACCACAGGTCTGTATAGTGGGGGACTATACTACTGTCCCTTTTAAGGAGAAGAGATACCACATGGCCATTATCTCTTTGTTGGTTAAGAGGCTTGTCCTTCGCTATTGGAAAGACCAGCATGCGATCTCTTACCTTAAGTGGGTAAAAGAATTCCTACACAACTTAAAAATGGAAAAGGCAATTGCGAGTCTAAGGGGTAAACTCCCCTGTATAAATCTAGGTGGGAAAAGCTTTTCACACTTTGTTCCCTCCCTTCGGTTTCTTAGGAAACCAAATTAGAAGAGAAGAATTGAGGAAAGAACAGTAATACCCTATAGGGATACCCCATAAGGATCCACAGGAGGCCTTTTTTTGGAGAGACTCATACAGGTGATTTCTTTACTCCATGTTTTACAGATAATAGGGGTTGTGGTGTTACCTAGTAAAGGGAAATGGCACCATTGGGGAAGGTGAACATGGCTCTGGGGGGTGAGTTGGGGAGGGATTAGGGGATGGGGGGAGTAATTAACTGCTGGTTAGAAGGCGTGAGTACGTTAATTTGTTTTTCATGCACTTAACATATGGCAAAACTGTTGAAAGGTTATTTAGGTACTGTAATATGCCTTGTTAAGGACTCATGCCATTGTACCAAAGTAAATTTTACTGGAAAGATGTACGCCTGTTAGATAGTGTTGATATGGTATAAATTGAATAAAGTTTATTTAATTTAAAAAAAAAAGAAGTAGGGCAACTGCGGTTCAATGTGAAGAAGTGCAAAATTATGCACCTATGGCACAGAAATATAGAAACACAGAAAGGTGATGGCAGAAGTAGTAGTAAAACTTTTATTCATTTATGTGTACAAAACGACTTGGATTACTCCTCTGAGCCAAAACTCATTTTCGGTGAGATCCAGAAGTTCAGTTCCAGTTACTTTTACATATAAACTTCAACATGTACAAAAATAATAACAATACACAATAAAATATACACTGATTCAGTAAAATGCTTCACTTTTGCTTATGATTTTACAGTTGGAGTAGCGTACCTTTGGTGAGAGGTGGTGTATACTGTTTTACTGCCAAATATAGCACCTGATATTATAAACCATTTCTGTGTTGGGGTTATTACTGTTGTGAGGTATTCCCTATGTGCATATTACACTCTGTATGATTGGGACTGTGGAGCATCTCACAAAAGGTTGCTGACCACACTTCTCCATCCACACTGTGTGGTTGTGTCAGGGCTTATCTGCACATAAGAGTTTGTGCACTATCAAACAGTGTTTTTAAACACTATTTTATTTCTTTAGTGGCACTCACCAAACCGGAGGTTGCATCCCTTACTTCTGGGTTCGGGCGTTTAAAACTCAGCACTCTAGTGAGCGGGGCACTGTATGCTTTTACAGCTGGAGTAGCGTACCTCTGGTGAGAGGTTGTGTATACTATTTTACTGCCAAATATAGCACCTGATATTATAAACCATTTCTGTGTTGGGGTTATTACTGTTGTGAGGTATTCCCTACGTGCATATTACACTCTGTATGATTGGGACTGTGGAGCCTCTCACAAAAGGTTGCTGACCACACTTCTCCCTCCACACTGTGTGGTTGTGTCAGGGATTATCTGCACATAGCAGTTTGTGCACTATCAAACAGTGTTTTTAAACACTATTTTGTTTCTTTCGTGGCACTCGCCAAACCGGAGGTTACATCCCTTACTTCCAGGTTCGGGCTTTTAAAACTCAGCACTCTAGTGAGCAGGGCAAGCGTGTGTGGGGCCACGCACTGAGACACGTGCAGAGACACACGCTTCCTGCGTGTGTCTGCTGTGTCAGCTGTGGGTGCTTGGAGCTTGGGCCTATAAATTTAATATTCTAGCCGCTGTATCCCAAATTAAAATTAGCCACTTTAACATGGACATCCAGGAAGGGTATGTAATGCTTAGTACAGGTGAAATGCAATGCTCTGTATTGTTTGCAATAAATTCTGTTTGGAAAGCCAGACAGGATTTGAAAGGTTAAAGTGTCCTCAATGTTTAGAAATTGTGGAGCTTAAAGTTAAAATATAAAATCTTGAACATGATATAGTACAACTAAAAAAGTGTGCTATGACTAATTCAGAGAAATCTAAAAATTACACTTACAGAGGGTCTTTGTTACCTAAGAAAGCAGATAAGGATGCTCATAAAAGAAGTCGAGAACTGACCATAGTGAATCAGATGAATGGAGCCCGGTTAATATTAAAAAGAAGGCCAAAAGGGGTAGACGGTGTATGGAGTTTACTATTCCTATTAAAAACAGTTTCTCAGCATTACAACAGGATGACTTGATTGAGGATATTGAACAGCATGATATTAACTTAGCCTCTACTTATACTACAAATGACCAAAGTGAAGTTATGACATCTCCAACTTTGGAGCTAAATACTAGGCGCAACACTAGTACAGCACCTAACAACACAAATCTTGTTATCTCTGCTCAGGTTCATGTATCACTAAATAATGTATCTTGCCCTAATTTACCTTTGAGCCCTCTAATTAAAAATAAAAACATGGCCCAAATAAATTCTACTGTACTAAATAAAACAAGCTTGAGCTCAGAAATTCCAGATTTAACATCGGTTAGTAATAGTTTTCCAGGAAGTGACCTAGGATCATCATCTGATAAGTGCAATAGACAGATTTATGTTCTAGGTGATTCAATTATCAAATACTCTGAAAGATATATCTGCAAAAGCAACAAAACAAACATTACTTGCTCAACTTATAGAGGTGCATGGGTTAGGGATATAGATAGAATGCTCCCAAATATTATTAAACATGCAGGTGTAGACCCCCTTATAATAATTCATGTTGGCACCAACGGCATAAATAAATTTACATTAGAAAATACTAAAGATGATTTTATAAAGCTGGCTAAAACACTTAGGGAAGGAGGTTGTGAATTTTATATTTCTGAGGTCCTACCTGTGCCAAAGGCGAATATCACAAAACAAAACAAAATCAAAAAATTAAATGAATGGTTGAGAAAATGGTGCTTGCTTGAAAATATAAAGTGCATCACCCATTGGGAAAAATTTTCTTGTGACTATAGTCTGTTCAGTTGGGACGGACTACACCTGAGCAAAAAAGGTGCAGCTGTACTAGGGAAGTCTATTGCTGGTACAATTGAATCCTGTTTAAACTAAATCATACGGGGCAACTAGGGTCGGCTTCTATATCAATGTCACATTATAGTAATGTTAAGCAAGGTGACTATAAGATCTTGGTAGCTAACACCAGAAGCCTAAACATGATAAAGCTCACAGAATTAACAGAAATTCTCATCAGTAATCAGATAGATATTGCAGCCTTATGCGAGACATGGTGGGATGAAACCTCTAATTTGTATAACTCCATCTCTGGTTATTCACGTTACACCAAAAATAGATTGAACAAAAAAGGTGGGTGAGTTTGTTTTTACGTCTTTGACAAGATCACAGTAACTGAATACCCTCTTGAAAATAAAATTGATATTGCAGGATTATGTCTTCAGATTACACAGCAAAATGGAAATAAATTTCTCCTGGCGAATTTTTATAGACCACCATCTTCAGATTTAAACTATGATTTATCTATACAAACTGAAATTATCCATTTCACTTCAGAATCTGAAGTAATAATAGTAGGAAACTTTAATTATCCAAGGGATAAACTGGGATACCTTAACAACCAAAACCTTATCAGAGAGTCATTTTTTTGATTGCACAATTACTGCCGGATTAGATCAGTTGGTACATGAACAGACCAGAGGCAATAACATCTTAGACCTTATTATGACTAACTTCCCTATGGCCATAGTTAATTTAAGTATAAATACTCCAGTTGGAAACAGTGATCATCAAACTATTGTGTTTACAATAAATAGATATAAACTAGGTATAGGTAGGACTCAGTATAGATATAACTATAATGAAGCAAACTATGAAAAAATCAACAAGGCCTTAAATGGGTATAGTTGGGATAGTTTATTTGAAAATTTAAATGCTGAACAAAGATGGGAATTATTTAAATCAAGTATCAACGAACTTGAGAAATTATATGTGCCAATTAAAAGAACTCATAATAATTAAGGCAAAATTCTAGCATGGCTGACTAAATCCATTTGATTACAAATTCATAAAAAAGAAAAGGCTCACCAAATTATGAAAAAACATCCTAGCCAGATTAAGATGTTAAACTATAAAAACGAATTAAAACATACCAAACAACTGATAAAATAAGGAAAGGAAAAAAACTGACTTTAAACCTGTTGTTGTAAAAAATCCCAAAGCGTTCTGTTCTTACATAAATTCTAGTAAGCATAAGGTTTTTGGCATTGAGAAATTAAATGTAAATGGTAAAATCATTACAGAACATTCAAGTATAGCAAATCATTTTAATTATTTTTTTGGATCTGTGTTTAACTCTAAGGAGACTATAAATTTCAGCAAAACTGACTTATCAACACCGTTATTATTAACTGATTCTGAAATAGTAGCAGCCATTAAGATGGTTAAACCACATGCAGCCTCTGGCCCCGATGGTATTAGCCCAGATTTTGTATTAAATACAGCAAACTCTCTCAGTTCTCCTCTAAAACTTTTGTTTAACTTTTCTTTAAAACACAGTGAGTTACCTACTGAATGGAAACTAGCAGTGGTCTGTCCTATAAAAAATGTAGGAAAACTGTAGTTGAAAACTACAGACCAGTTAACCTAACAAAGGTCATATGTAAAATTATGGAGCGTATTATAAAACACAGATTGGATAATGAATTAGACATTAAGGGACTTAGGGATCCAAAACAACATGGCTTTGTTAAGCATAGATCGTGCACTACTAATCTTATTGGTTTTTGTGAAAAAGTCACCCATTTGTTAGATCAAAATATCCCAGTCGATGTCTTATTTCTTGACTTTAAAAAAGCTTTTGATAAAGTTTCACAAAAGATTCTTATTGATAAAATGATTAACATGGGTCTAGATCATCATATTACACTATGGGTTACAGCATGGTTAAATTCTAGAACTCAAAAAGTTAAAATCCATGATATTTTCAAAGTCAATCCCTGTTACTAGTGAAGTCCCCCAGGGTTCTGTATTGGGGCCCACTTTAATATTTTTATATCTGATTTACATATTGGCTTAAAGGCCCATATTAGCAAGTTTGCTGATGATACTAAGATCTGTAATGAGGTTAACTCTATTGAACAAGCCAACTCTTTTCAAAATTATATTAGTATACTTGAAAAATGGTCTCTAAACAATAAAATGTTTTTTAATAGTGACAAATGTATCATTATGCATTTGGGGTTAAAAAATCATTACATTAAATATTACCCAAATGGTTTGGAGATTAGATCAGTATCTTCAGAGAGAGATCTGGCCATTCTGATACCTAACCAATTATCATCAGGTGAACATTGCAGACATATTACTTTAAGAGCTAACCAAATTATATCTGCTGTCAAAAAGCAATTTTTCTACAAACAAGAAGTTTGTTTAATTGCTATCTACAATTCATTTATTAGGCCACACTTGGATTTTGGCGCCGTCTTTTGGGTACCGTATCTCAAAAAGGATAAAATCCTTCTCGAAAGTGTCCAAAGAAAAGTTACTAAACTAATCCCTAAACTACAGAATATCAGTTACAAGGACTGGTGTATTGCACGTAACCTTTACAGCCTGGATACACGGAGATAGAGGAGATTTATTATTATTATTTAATATCCTAAAAGATAATATTTTGAAAACAGACTGTGGGCTTAAGTTTGCAAATAAAATAGGTGTTCTTAGATGTAATAGTAGACAACTATTTGTGCCTATGGCACATAAGGATAAAAGGAAACACTACTTCACTATCAGAGCTGCAAACCTGTGGAATGTGTTACCGCAACATATAGTTGATGCTTCTAACATAGAACTGTTTAAAAGTTATCTGGATAAATACCTTTTGGGTAATTAGATGTTTTAATCCATAGCGTGTGGAGAGGTAGTCTCGATGGGTCTTCGGTCCTTCTTCTACCTAATTAAACAGAGTAAACCAAGTAAATTACACCATCTCAAGACAAACATGATTAGACTCATTACATAGTATGTTCCTTTCTACTCTATCTGCATTCTTCATATCCTTTTGATCTATTCTGATTTATATACCACACACTTATTTTATCGATCTGAATTTTCCTTCTCAAGGGTCTCAGATATAGTGGTAATTCATTCCACAGAACAGGCCAATATATGTAAAATGGTTCCTACCCACCTCAGTTCTACGTTTAGGCAATGTACATTCCAAGCCTCAGTTGAACAATAATGTAGAGCACTCACCCCTGTCGGTGGCTATTCAAAAAAGCACAAACACACTAGACAAGTGTTTTAAGTTTTTTTACTCCCATAATTCACTCAAGGCAGTACAATATCAGGAACTCTTTTACGATTCGCCCAACAACTTGGGCTTCATCAGAGATAATGGGACATTTTTTTCAGTGTTATTAAATACATTCATAGTCTTAGTATTTTAATATGACACCCAATCAAAACAAAGTGTTAATGAAGAAAGCAGCCTATCAGAGACATTGCTCACTTAACATCAGTGCAAAGGGAGGCAGTATAGCGCAGTGGTCTAAGGCTCTGAGCTGCAAATCTGGTGACATCCAGCAAACCAGACCTGGGTTTGAATCCCACAGCTTCCACTTGTATATTGTGTGACCTTGAGCAAGTCACTTAACCTCCTTGTGCTCCCAGGTCGCTCCTGTAAAAAAAGCTTTCAGCTTAGTGTGCTATACCTGGTTAAACAACTAAATAAAAAAAAAATAAAAAAAAGTGAATCAAATTAGATAAAATACAACAGTGATATATAAAGTGAGTCCTTTAAGCTCTTGTAGTTTAAGGTTCAATCCACACTTCTAACAATCTTTCTCTCTTTCAATCAGAGACCTTTGTGAAAAGATCACATATTGTCTGACCCTAAGCAAGTCGCTTAACTTCCCTGTGCTCCCATACTTGCTTGCATACTATGTGACCCTGAGCAAGTCACTTAACTTCCCTGTGCTCCCAGGTCACACCTGTAAACAAGCTTTCAGCTTAGTATGCCACTCCTGGTTAAACAACTGGAAAAAAAAGACATCAAAGAGAAATGAAATACACTTTTTCAAATCTCACAAGATGTATCCATACATACACCATCCAAATACCTATCCAATCCAGATAGAAGGGGGGAGTGGTGGTAGGGGTTTATTTAACAAAAGGGGGAACATATTACATGCTGTTAGCATGCTCCCTTTTGAGTAAAAAAGGTTTGAGTTCAAACTTGTCATTCAGATCCTGTCTCTTGGTGACTCCCAACTTATAGATCCAGAGTTGTTCCTTTTCATTTAACATGGAGTCAACATCCCCACCTCTGATGTTTTTGGGGACATGCTCAAGGCCAATAGCTGCGACCTTATGTCCCTCCTTGTTACCACTGTTTTTTACATGCAAAAAGAACATGAGCTCACTTTATTAGCTCTGTGATAGCCTTTGTTGACAGACATGCCTGTATGATTCCGGAAATGTTTTTTGAAATAAAAAGGGAGCATGCTAACAACATGTAATATGTTCTCCCTTTTGATAAATAAACCCCTATCATTGGTACATTTCAAGCCTCCTGCTGATCTCAGGCCACTTAATGGGGTTTTAACATAAATAATTTCCAGAGTATAGTTAGGCAGTTTCCTCAGAATACACTTAGACATAAATAGCTAAATGTTTAAATCTCTTCTTTCTGATAGAAAAATCCAATTTAATTCCTTGTACATATTTACTTTTTGGTACATCTAAGATAAATCTAGTTAACTTATTGTACATCCAGTTTAGGTAACTGTGCTCTTGATGCTCCAGCATATACTATATTTCCATATTCTAGAACAGGTAATACCATAACATTTATAATATGCTTTCTAATCTCAGTTGACGTACAATTTCTGATGCACTCCAACATTTTGTTGGCCTTGTTACATGAATTAAAATTCCTAGGTCCCTTTCCTCTGAAGAGGTCTTAGGTTGCACCCTGTTCAACCAATATTCCATTCTAGGGTTGTTTTTTGCCCAAATGCATCACTTTACATTTCTTTGCATTAAAGCCGAGTTTCCATTGGCTGGAATATGCATCAAGTTTTCCTAGGTCAGCTTGAAGTTTGCTGATGGATTCTGTGGTATCCACCCATCCTCCCAATTTAGCATCAACAGTTAACAGTGCTAATCTGCTATTTATGTCCTTACCTATGTCACTAATGAAGAGGTTGAAAAGCACAGGACCGAGGACAGAACCCTGGGGAATCCCACTTATTACACCTCCCTTCCTTGAACCCACTCCATTGATTACCACCCTATGGCTTCTATCTTAGAGCCATGCTTTTATCCAGTTGATAAACTGGTCTGAAATACCAGTGTCTTTGAGTTTAGCTAGCAGACGCTTGTGTGGAATGGAGTCGGAGGCTTTACTGACGTCAAAATAAAGCAGGCCACTGGGTGCCCTATGTCTAACTTGGCAGTTACCCAATCGAAGAATGATATGAGATTCATCAGGCATGATCTTCCTGCTGTGAGCCCATGTTGCTTGGGGTCTTGGAGGTTGTTCTTGTCCAGGTAATCAACTATGTCTTGTTTAATCAGTGTTTCCATTAGTTTGCACACCACTGAGGCCAGACTAACGGGCCTGTAGTTTCCAGGCTCCTCTTTGCTCCCACTCTTATGCAGGTGGATCACTCTGGCATTTTTCCAATCCTCCAGCACTACCCCAGTCTGGAGGGAGAGGTTGAATAGTCTGGACAATGGTCCAGCTAGTTCCTTGGCTAATTCTTTTAGGGCCCTAGGGTGAATGCCATCTGGGCCAGGTGATATATCTTGATTTAGACTTTTGAGAGCTTCCATGACTCTTTTGGTGGTAAAAGCTTGAGTTTCCATAACTTCCGGTTTGCCCAAAATGCCACTTACTGGCATGGACTCATCCCATTCCCTGGTAAAGACTGAGCAAAAGAATTTGCTGAGAATGTTGCATATAATCTTTGACTATTATCCCACCATTCTTTAGTTTCACCACCCCTTGAGAAGTCTTCCTTTTTTCCTGGATATATCTAAAAAACTGCTTGCTCCCATTACTGACATTGTCAGCTATGCTAAGCTCTGCACTTGCCTTGGCTTCTTTGATGGGGCTTTTTGCTTAATTCCAGATATTCTTCCCAGGAGGTTTTGTTTTATAGTTGAGAAAGGCTCTGCATGTGTTTCTGATAGCTGCCTTGACTTCCGTGTTGAACCATATAGGGTTTTTACCCTTGTTCTTTTTGATTATTGTCTTTGCAAAGGTGGTTGTGGCATCCGTGAGAGTTTGTCTGATTTCCATTCAGAGATTGTTGACATTAGAAAATTGCATAATAGCCTCTAGTCTCTTGTCTGTGATTTCTCTCATCTTAGCGAAGTTTGCCACTTTGATACTGATTACTGATGCCTGAGATTGGGAAATAAGAAGCTCCAAGGCGCATAGCGAATCATACAGTGTTGTGGTCACTGTTTGCTAGGGGTTTTCTCACAGATGTAGTGTCCACTAGGTTAGAATTAGTAAGGACTACATCTAGTATTGTGTTAACCCTAGTGGGCTTGGCTACTAACTGTACAAGTTGGCAGTCCTGTATAGTGTCTACTATGTTTTGGTTCCTGGCGGATTTGGCACAGGGACAGACCAATCAACATCCTGGCATATTTAGGTCCCTTTCAGAGAGCTACAGAATTGTGTGTGTGTGGGGGGGGGATTGCTGGAGGTCATCAGGGAGGAAAGAGAGTTGAGGATTATCATCTCAGATGATCTAAAGGTGGCCAAACAGTGCACAAAGGCTGTAGGGAGGGCCAGTGGCATGTTGGGGTGCATAGGGAGGGGTATCACTAGTAGAAGAAGGGAGGTGGTGGTTCCACTATACCAAGCACTAGAGAGGCCACAGCAGGAATACTATGCACAGTTCTGGAGGCTACATCTACTTAGGGATGTAGAGAGAGTGGAGATGGTTCAGAGAAGGGCAGCAAAGATGGTGCAGTGCCTGCAACAGAAGACATATGAGAAAAGATTGAAAGACCTCAATATGTATTCACTGGAAGAGAGGAGGGAGCATGGGTATATCATAGAGACTTTCAAGTATCTAAAGGACATACACAAAGTGCAGGTGGGTGACATCTTTCAATATAGAAGGGGTACAAGAACATGCATGATATGAGACTGGAGGGGGGCTGGTTAAGGGGAAATGTGAGGACTTTTTTTTCACAGAAAGGGTGGTGGATGCCTGGAGCAGTCTACCTCAGGAGGTGGTGAGAGCAATCACAGTGGGGGGAATTCAAGCATGCATGGCATAGGCATAGGGGAACCCTAGAGTTGGGAAGGAGGGGCTAAAGCCAATGACAGAGTAGGGACAGAGAGCAATGACACCGGTAGGGCATACGGGCAGACTGGATGGGCCAAAGGTCCTCATCTGCTGTCAGTTTTATATGTTTCTCTTTTCTGTGATTCTCTAGTAATATTATCCCAGATTTCTAGTGGCACCCCACCCCTCTCTGTACAAATGCCAATATCCCTGGTATCTGGTGGTACCTCCAGCACATGACGCACTCCAAAGCCCCACATCACTCCCAGAATACTCTATTATCTTCCGCAGCTCTGACAACATCACAGAATTGGATAGTTTTATAAACCCCAGTGATGGTACGAGATTGCCCATAAAACGTTCATTAAATGTGAAACAAGTAATGGGGTGTAAGCTGCATCTTACAGATGCAGTGTATATTATGTGAGAAAGACCAAAGGAAAACTAAAGGAAAGGGTCAGTGATCATATGAGGGCAATATTGCATGGGAATCTGGAAGATGTTTTGGTGACCCACATACTGTACAACAACCCATCTACCCTGGAAGTCACTGCTGGTCCTTCATAGAAAAGGTTACAGTTGGTCCAGGGGAAGGGATTTCAAGGAAGCTGTTGCTCACATGGAAATGTTCTGGATCTTCAGACTGAAGACCATGGTCCCACCTGGCCTTAGTGATACAATAGAGATAGCTCCATTTCTTCAAGCTATTTATGGATATGTTAGTACAGGATTAGTGACAAGTACTGTCCTAAAGTCTTTTAGAATCACTGTAATTATATTATTAACTGTGACCGTTTCTCCTTTCAGATCCCTCTGTGAAGCATTGACTAGTGCCTCTTGCAACATATCCCTTGTTTACATGTTGGATGAACTTGTTTTGCATTATTTATCCATCCTTTATAATGAAGTTTTCATTTTTACAAATTAAGTCTATTTTTATTATTACGTAAAAGGCTGCACATAATCACATTTTGTATACCTTTGCACTTTATTACACAACTCACTCTCCCCCTGTTTCTGTATCTTTAAATGTTTGATATAAAAGGTTATACTGCAGGGGTGCTACCAGTCTCTTGAGAAAGTGCAGCTGTGCAAAGTGTTGAGATGAACTGACTAGCTCCACTAAGCTGTATGCTGCACCCAACAGGAATAAAATCAGCACCATTTAGCAGCTTTTGCATCTGTCTACTTCATTAGTGCTAAGCCTTAGTGTGTGTACATTTTTGTTTTGGATATCCCTCATATCAAGTGGTATCCCAACACCCCGTGCACCCTAAACTCCCACACCACTCCCAGAATGGCACTGGCACATACTCAGCTGACATCCACTGCATGCTACCATCTGCCATATGAAAGTCCTGTATCACTATACAAGCAACTATAGTAATGCAGTACAGTACAGTACAGTACAGTACTAGCTGGAGCATAATCAGACTGATGGCTTTTGTGCCGGACTGTTGTAATGGCTACTGGTGTGTGCATGCACCTCTGCATCCCTGCATGTGTGTGCATATGTGTGTGTGTGTGTGTGTGCACCTCTGCATCCCTGCATGAGTATGTGTGTGTGAGTGTATGCATGCACCTCTGCATCCCTGCGTGTGTGTGTATGTGTGTGTGTGTGCATGCACCTCTGCATCCCTGCGTGTGTGTGTGCGCGCGCGCGTGTGTGTGTGTGTGAATGCATAGGCATGCTTGTGTGTATGTGCACATGTGTGTCTGTGTTACCTGTGTGTTCTTCTGTGCATATATCTGTGTGCTTGTGTGTGTGCTACACTGTATGTCATATATCTGTGTGTTTGTGTGTACTACACTGTATGTCATATATCTGTGTGTTTGTGTGTGTACTACACTATATGTCATATATCTGTGTGTTTGTGAGTGTACTACACTGTATGTCATATATCTGTGTGTTTGTGTGTACTACACTGTATGTCATATATCTGTGTGTGTGTATACTACACTGTATGTCATATATCTGTGTGTGTGTGTGTGTGTGTGTGTGTACTACACTGTATGTCATATATCTGTGTGTGTGTGTGTGTGTGTGTGTGTGTGTGTGTACTACACTGTATGTCAGAGCCATCAACAATTGTGTCTGCATTTTTTGGATGTTTATTGTTTCCTTTATTTTTTTCCTAATGTGATGTAAATCTGGAATATTAATATCATAATAATATAACAAATAAATGCATATCCAAGCTACACTTTAATTGCATATCTCTTATCAGGTTAATAGGGTAACAGTGAAGGGGCTTGCAATAATGCTTTGGAGATTGGGAATTTAAATCCAGAGGGATTGGAATATTGTTTACTGTTTCTTTCCTGGTGCACAGCTGACTTATTTTGGGGCTGATTGCTTTCAGAGCACAAATCAATTCAATTCAATTCAACTTTATTTTTATAGCGCCTTTCCAAACCAAGGTGCTTAACATAAAAACAGACAACCAATATAAATAACATTAAAACATAAAAATTACATTATAAATCACTAGGGAAAGCCAGGTCAAAAAAATAAGCTTTATGCTCAGTTTTAAATCTACTGATGGTTGGGCATTCTCTAAACCGACGAGGTAGAGAATTCCACAGGGTCGGTGCTAAAAAGCAAAAGCACGACAACCAGACATCTTCAATTGTACCCTGGGAATCTCTAACAATCCCTTGTTGGTGGAATGGAGAGGGTGGAGGGGGCTGTAAGATACCAGGAGATCTTTAAGGTAGCCGGGTTCCTGATCATGTAGGGCTTCAAAGGTTAGCAAGCCAACCTTAAAGGTGATCCACCACTGAATAGGCAGCCAGTGCAGCCCGCAGTGGTCCTAGATGTCCCAGTCAAAAGCCTGGCTGCCATGTACTGCACCAGCTGCAAGCCGTGGATATCAACCCCTGGAAGCCCTAGGTAGAGGGAGTTGCAGTAGTCAAGACGGGTCGTAACAAAGGCGTGAACCAATGTTGGAAGGTCATCCGAGGAACCAGATGTTTCACCGGGCAATATTCCTCAGATGATAAAAAGAGGATTTTACGACAGCTGACACCTGAGATTTTAAGGTCAAGACATCTTCAAAAATAACGTCCAGGTTACGCACCTGGTCTGAGGTAGTGAGTGGCACACCACCAAGTAATAAACCTGATGGTTGTCCAACCCCCAAACCCACCCTCGGGTGACCCGGGTCCACAACCAACACTTCAGTCTTGTCTGGATTCAGTTTCAACCGGCTGAAACTCATCCAAGATCTGATCTCGGCAAGGCAACTATTTAGCATGAAGACTGCATCATTCTGTCCGGGCAGAAAGGACATATACAGCTGAGTATCATCTGCATAGCAGTGAAAACTCAGACTGTATCACCTGATGATATCTCCCAATGGCAGCATATACACTGCAAACAACATGGGGGCTAATATAGAGCCCTACAGCACCCCACAAGGCAGGGAGTGAGTGCCAGTGGAATAATTTCCAGTGGTGACTCTCTGAGACCTGCCTGTGAGGTATGAATGCAACCAATTTAGGACTGTACCAGACAGTCCACATAAAAACTGCAGGCGCTCCAATAGCACACCATGGTCTACAGTGTCAAATGCAGCAGAGATATCGAGAAGGACCAGAATGGTACATGCCTTTCGATCTCTAGCTATTAGGAGGTCATTCAATACCCAGACAAGAGCAGTCTCTGTGCTATGCTTCTTCCTAAAATAGGATTGGAGAGTGTCATAGACATTATGAGTTATAAGATGATCATCCAACTGCAGTGCAACCACCTTTTCAATAACTTTACCAACAAATGGCAAGTTAGAGATAGGTCGGTAGTTAGCTAGACAGCCTGGATCCAAGGATGATTTCTTAAGGAGTGGTCGAACAACTGTCTCCTTGAGGGAGTCAGGAAACACTCCCCTCTCCAAGGACTTCCGGACAATGTCAGCAAGGATTGGGCAGATAACATCTACACAACCCATCAAAAGGGGTGTAGGGCTCGGATTCAAACTACAACTGGTTGTACGCAGTGTTTGGATGATCTTCACAATGTCATTGAAGTCCAGCTGGTGAAAATCTGACCAGACAGACAGAGTGCCAGTCACTTCCCATCGACCACTGCAATCACTCACAGAGGAGGATGAACCGATGCCAGACCTGATGCTGGCAACCTTATCTGCAAAGAATCAGGCAAACTCCTCACATCTTAGCTGAGAAAAAGCTTCTCTGGGCTGGAGACAGATTGGATTGCACAATCTGTCAACAGTCCAGAAAAGCTGAGCTCCTCGATTCTGTGCAGCAAAAATCTCCCTGGACAGGAATTCTGCCTTCTTACGGGTGATTTCTGATCGATGACTATCATAATGTGCCATCAATCTAAGCCTGTCATCATCATGACTGGACTTCCACCAAACTCTCTCCATCCTTCGACCAACTCACCTCATCTCCTTCAAGGAGTCATCAAACCATAGGTTCTTTGGGCGAAGAGTGAGAGGCTGAACATGAACAGGAGCAATCTTGTCCAGAGCATCTCCAACAGCCTTATTATAGGCTAGAACAAGATCATCTAGACTCATGCATTCACTCGACAAGCTCGAGAGGTCCAGTACCACCGATAGGTCACTGGGGTTAATCCCCCTTAAAGGACAGTACTGAACCAACTCCATAGGGGCAGACCTATTAGGGGGACCCTGAAACTGAACCTTATGGTGTGGTGGTCAGACCAGCTGACCGGTTCCACCCCCAGATCAGTAGTCTCCACACCCAGAAGAAAGTTCAGATCCAACGAATGACCTCCTACATGGGTTGAGGAGGTAACTACCTGTGATAGGCCCAGCGTCGCCATCAGCTGGAGAAGATTTTGACCAAAGTGCGAGAGTTCATTGTTGACCCAGGCATTGAAGTCCCCCAGAATTATCCATCTGGGGGACCTCAATACCACCTCAACGATGAAGTCTGCTATCTCCTGCAGGAATTCTGCACCATCTCCTGGTGGACAGTAAATGAGGAGAATCCCGCAGCCTACACCCTCACCCAGGATATATTCAAAGGATCTGGTGCTTCCCAATGGCACATCCATAAGGCCCAGCTCAGTCTTAAACATAATGGCCACACCCCCACCCCTACGATCCAACCTTGGATGATGTATCACCGAGAAACCGGCTGGAGTTGCTGAGACCAATATAGGGCCTGGCTGTATTGGGGCTGGGGAGGTTTACCTGTGTTTGACTCAGCTGTTTGATTTTTCTCTGTTTGTTTAGCAGGGTGTTTTCTCTGTTAAATTGTTGTGTAGGTTGTCTTGCTAACAGGAAGATCAACACTCATCGTAGTGGTGAGTCATAGTTTTTAGCTCATTGTTTCGTGAGGGCACAGTTGGGCCATATCCCACATTTCCCCTCACCCCACCAGCCCCTGGCACCATTTCCTTTATACAGAGGGTTCTGACGTCATTTCCTCAAGAGGGCAAGGTCCATACCACAGTCATATCCTTCCAAGCACACTGACAATATAAGCATATACATTATATAATATTATATAGATAAAATAAAACAATAACTAAAAAAAAACTTACACAGGATAAACAGGAATGTAGACAGATATGTGGGGAGTAGTGCAATGTACTGGCTATGGGGCAGCAGTCTTCCAGGAGTCTTTCTGGAAGCTGAGATGCTGCTGTATTTGGAGGCAACTCTCTGCCCTGAGGGAGGAGGTTGCCCGTCTTCAGGCCATACTGAACAATAGTAAGGGAACCTCCCCCACCCAGGGAGCACTAGGGCCATCACCACTGCCTCAGAGATTGCCAAGAAAGTGCAGCAGTTGGACCACAGTGGGCTCAGAGAGGGTGAAGGTGGTGGAACAGAGGCAAACACAGTCAGTTGCACTGCTCCACAATCCATACACCATTCTGGTGGAGCATAGTTCCCCTATGGATGCACCCACAGAGAAGACTAAGGAGGTTGAGGACAACTGTCACAAGGGAGGCCCACAGGAAGAGGGCAGAGGACACCGCAGGGAAAGGAAGCAGCTCCTGGTGGGGGACCCAATTATTAGGGGGATAGAACTGCGGGGAGTAGGGAAAACTGAAGTAAGGTGCCTGCCTGGTGCCATGGCTTGGAGGGACAGGAAGTATATCCTCAGGATCACGAGAACAGCTGCATGGGAGATGGAGCTGGACGTCATTGTCCACCTAGGGATGAATGACTTGGCTCAACATGAAATTAGAGCAGTGCAGGAGGAGTTTGTGGAGTTGGGGAGGGGCTTAAGGCCAGTAGCACACACAGTATCCTTCTCAAAGGTGCGCTGCCTGTCTATGGCATGGGTGGGGCGAGGGTACTTCACACCATGTGATTCAATGAATGGTTGAAAAAAATGGTGCAGAGCACAGGGGTTTGGCTTCACTGGGGACTGGGGTTCCACCTGGTGGGATACCAGCCTATACTGGCAGGATGGTCTGCATCTGTCCAGAAAGGGAACACGTCTTCTGGGTGATCGGTTTTAATGCATCATTGGCAAGCTTTTAAATTAGTCAAGGGGGAAGGCACTGATAAGCAGCAGGGAATTGCCACCTTCCCCCTACAAAAAAGGATACTAAATGAGGTAAAGACCAAGGTAGAAAGGTCAGTAGGGAGCAGGACAGGGATAACTGGAGAAAGCAAAGTCAATGAGGACAAGGATGGTGCTACAAGAGGTAAAGTCATCAAAAAATGGAGAGCAATGAGTACCAATGCCTGTAGTCTGGTTAACAAGCTTCCTGAATTAGTGGCCTTGATGGAGGAGGAACATCTGGATATTGTGGCAGTCACAGAAACATGGTACACACTGACTGGGATGCAAACATACCAGGATACACTATCTACAGGAGGGACAGGGAGGGTAAAAGAGGAGAAGGAGGAGGAGTAGCTCTGTTCATAAGGGAAGAAATCAAAGCAACAGAACAAAAAGGTAAACAGGGAGGAGAGGAAGCAGTGTGGGTCAATTTGGAGACAGGCAATGGCACCACAATCCGCACAGGGGTTGTATACAGACCACCATCTCAGGAGGAGGAAATGGACAAGGAAATGATAGAAAGTATCCTTAGAATGGCAAAAAAAGGGGAGACATTGCTGATGGGGGATCTGAATATGCCAGATGTTAACTGGAGTGCATTTGTAACAGCCACTTCTAAGAGTGGGGTCATTCTAGATGCCCTACAGGGGGTGTGCCTTAGACAACTAGTATTGGAACCCACTCAAGAGGGAGCAAGCTTAGACCTAGTAATCTCAAATGGAGATGGTGAGAGGATCACAGATTTAGAAGTGGGTAGCCATCTGGGAACAAACGACTATTGAACAGTATGGTTCACAATAAACACTGCAGTAGAGTCAAGCCATACAAAGACAAAGGTACTGGACTATAGGAGGGCTGACTTTGCCAAAATGGGTGAGTGCCTAAGGAATGCACTAGCAAATGGGCAGGAAGGAGGGGTGGAAGAACAATGGGGAATAATCAAAACTGCCAGCACAGAGGCAACAAGCCTTTATGTGAAGCAAATAAACAAAACAAAACAATGTAAGAAACCACTATGGTTTTCAAAGGAGGTGGCAGGGAAGGTTAGGGAGAAAAAGAAAGCATTCAAGAAGTACAAGGAATCACAGAAGGAGCAGGACATAGAAAAGTATCAGTTAAAGCAAAAGGAAGCAAGGAAGGCAATCAGAACAATGAAGACCCAAACCGAGGAAAAGATACCACAGTGTCAGTGTCAGTGGCTCAGCAGGTAGCACACTCGCCTCTGAGGCCGGGAGATCAGAGGGCTATGGGTTCAGTTCCCACATCTGGCACTTGGTTTAATATCCCAGTACTGACACTGTAATGCAGCATGAGAGGGGTGCTGTCTTTCGGATGAGACGTTAAACCGAGGTCCCATCTGCCTGGATTGGTGGTAGTTCAGGTGGATGTTAAAGATCCCATGGCACTTATCGAAAAGAGTAGGGGACTTTCCCTGGTGTCCTGGCCAAATTTCCCTCATTCACTATAAATACTACCAACAGCTTAATCTGGTTCAAGGTCAGTTGGCATTCATCTGTATCCCCCTCCCCCAAGTCGTGCCTGAAAATAGGCAGGATTTGTCTAGTGCACTTACCCAGTCAACAAAAACTAAATAAAATAAATAAATACCCAACTTAGTTAAGAAGGGGGATAAAACCTTTTATAGGTACATCAGGGAGCAAAGGAAGACCAAGAGATGGATAGTGAGGCTTAATAAAGGGGAGGGAGGGGTGGGCAGAGGGTGACTGTGAAAAGGCAGAGATACTAAACATATTTTTGCTCAGTATTCACAAATGAAGAGGGAGGTACCTAAACCAACAACAGAAACACTCTGGATACCGGGGTTGATACCAGCCCATTCACAGAAGAAAGGGTTCTGAAAGAACTCTTAAAACTGAAGGTGGACAAAGCAATGGGGCCTGATGGGATTCATTCCAGAATTCCAAAAGAACTGAGGGTAGAACTAGTGACACCACTGACTACCCTCTTTGACAAATCATGGGAGGATGGGGTGGTACCTGAGGACTGGAAGAGGGCAGATGTCATTCCACTTCACAAAAGTGGGAGCAGGGCAGAAGCAGGAAACTACAGACCTGTTAGTTTAACCTCAGTGATAGGGAAAATGATGGAATCACTTCTGAAGGAAAGAATTGTTGAGTACCTAGAGGCCAGAGGGGCACAGAACCCAAGGCAGCATGGATTCACAGTGGGAAGGTCATGTCAGACGAATTTAATAGATTTCTTTGACTGGGTGACCAAAGTAGTAGATCAGGGAGTGGCTGTGGACATGACCTACCTAGACTTTAGCAAGGCATTTGACACAGTACCACACAAAAGATTAATATACAAGTTAGCCAGCCTGAGAGTGGGTCCCAAGATGGAAGCCTGGGTAAAGAATTGGCTGGAGAACAGGACACAGAGGGTAATAGTAAATGGAGTCTACTTTGAAGAAAGGGAGGTTACTAGTGGGGTACCGCAGGGTTCAGTACTAGGACCGGTCCTCTTCAATGTCTTTATAAGTAACATTGCAGAGAGACTGGAAGGAAAAGTATGTCTCTTTGCAGATGACACAAAGATCTGCAACAGAGTTGATACACAAGGTGGGGTGGAAAGGATGAGAAGGGACTTGGCAAGGTTAGAGGAATGGTCAAATGTATTCTTAGATTCAATGCTAAGAAGGGCAAAGTAATGCACCTCGGAAACAAAAACTCAGGGGAAGAGTACACAATGGGGGGTGAGATACTAACAATAACAAAAATGGAAAGGGACCTGGGGACAGTCATATCAGATGACCTAAAGGTGGGCAAGCAATGTGAGAGGGCAGTAAGGAGGGTTGGGGAGATACTGGGATGCATAGGGAGAGGCAACACTAGTAGAAAACAGGAAGTGGTTATCCCTCTGTACAGACAGCTAGTGAGACCCCGTCTGGAGTACTGCATGCAGTTCTGGAGACCCAATCTCTGAAAAGACATAGACAGGCTGGAGGCAGTCCAGAGAAGGGCAACTAAAATGGTACAGGGTCTGCACTAGAAGACATATGAAGAGAGACTTAAGGAGCTTAATATGTATAGCCTTGAGGAAAGGAGGGAGAGGGGGATATGATAGAAACGTTCAAGTACCTCAAGGGTATCAACAAAGTCCAAGAGGGTAACATCTTTCAGAAAAAGAGGTGTGCAAGAACAAGAGGGTACAATTTGAAGATAGAGGAGGGATGGCTCAGAGGTAATGTGAGGAAGTATTTTTTCATGGAGAGGGTTGTGGATGCATGGAACCACCTTCCTGAGGAGGTTGTGGAGTCAAAAACAGTGGTGGAATTCAACAATGCATGGACAGTCATAAGGCCATTCTAGGGGGTGGGGGTAGGAAGAAGTAGGCTGTTGATTAACTAGGATAGGCAGCTTATCCAGTAGGTAGAGAAATGGGCAGACTGGGTGGGCCAAGCAGTCCTTATGTGCCATCAAATTCGATGTTTCTATGTTTCTTAACAGCCATTTTGGCTTAGACCCAAGCTTGTTATAGATGAGGGTGACTATGGCAATGCTGTGCCAGTCATTATGAACAACTCCTGTTTCTACAGACAAGTTAAATATAAATATATATATATACACATATATATATATATATATATATATATATATATATATACACATTATATATATATAATTACATTTTGGAATAGGACATTGACTTTTTATCCTAATGTAGAAATTAAGGGATGAAAAAATAATTTAGCATGTTCCATCCTGCTTAAATGGCTGACTCTCTAATTATCTGCAAATTCAATTAATCTGTTCAAAGGGTGCAAGGAATCTTCAGTACTTCAGCGTGTATGACTCATCTCTTACTAAAATAAAGCAAAAAGGGTTCCCATATAAGATCAAATTGTTTTCTTTTTTTTTCACTTATTGACTATAGTGAATTAATTCTAAATTCACACAGTGAATCATCAGGTTTAACCAGTTTTTAACATGTGATGGATTCTGGTCTTTCCACTGATGTAGAATTAATGTTTTGGCATTTATTAAAGCTAGATTAAGAAATATGATGTTTGTTCTTTTGCATAATCATTGATTGCCAAAAATGACTCACCAAATAGCAGGATACCTGGGTCAAAAGGGACATCCAATCCTATGACAGTGCAGACAGTTGATCTTAAACTGTTCCAAAAATGTGCCAACTCAGGACAGGTAACAAACATATGCAAGATTGATCCTAATGCATCCATTTATCTAGGGCATTTGTCTGATATGATATTATTAAATGTATGGAGTTGTGCAGGTGGGTAAAACACCTATGAAAGCTGTTACCTCATTACTACCTGGGTGGCCTTTTTGTAACAGGTTAACCAATTCATGGTTCAGACTTCATACTGAGTTATTGGAAGTAATGTTAAACTGGATTTTCAGTTTATTGTTCCTAGAAATGTGTGATAATGATGATAAAAGTTCTGTCCATAGCTGGTCATTTAAATGTGATCCTAAATCTTTCTGCCAGGCTGACGGTACTTTTACTACTGGAAATATCTTCTTCTCTCCCAGGGCTTTATTAATTTTTCCTATAAGTTTCCTATTCGAAGGCTTATAGACCAGGGTATCTTCAGTTGGGGAAAGTGGTAAAGATTCAATGTTTCCTACTTTTTCCTAATGAAATCTCTTACTTGAAGATATGCCAAATAGTGGCCATATCAACACTTATATTGTGTTTTCAGTTCAGTAAATTCAAGAAACTAACCATTTTTGTAAAGATGCCTTAATTGAAATATCCCTTTATCCTCCCCATATGTGAATAAAGTGTTTATTTTTTACAGCTGGAACTGTACTGATACATTTTATATAAGTAAAGGGTGATATTTCTGTCCTCCATCCAAGAATAAAGTGAGTTTCTTGCCATATTTTAACTGAAGTAGGGAGGCAAGAATAAAGGAGCATGATTAGTAAGAGCCTTAGGATGAGGTGGGAGCCTCAGGATTGGAGGATGGCCCACATTGTGCCTATTCACAAAGGTGGCTCACAAGAGGAGCCAGGAACTACAGGCCTGTAAACCTGACGTCCGTGGTGCGCAAAATGATGGAGGCCATCTTGAAGGAGAGGCTGGAGGAGTTCCTGGGGGTACAAGGTTACTGGATGATCACCAACATGGCTTTACTCAGGGCAGATCGTGTCAGACCAATTTTGTGGAGTTCTACAACTGGGTGACAGAGGAGATGGACCAGGGCAGGTCAGTAGATGCCCTCTTTCTAGACTTCAGCAAGACGTTTGATTCGGTGCCTCATCTTGAGCTACTGGCTAAGCTGGGGGACATGGGGGTGGATGAAAGAATAATCAGGTGGATACTAAAGTGGTTGGTGGGGCAGGTTCAGAGGGTGGTAGTCGGAGGGCAGGTTTCATCTCCTAGGAAGATCATCAGCGGGGTCTCACAAGGGTCAGTGCTGGGCCTGCTACTGTTCAACACTTACATTTCAGACATCAGGAACGATATCAGGAGCAAGAGGAGCCTCTTTGCTGATGACTCAAAGCTGGGTGCAGTGATGGATGGGGATGAGGGCAGAAGAGCCCTACAGGGGGATCTGGAGACTCTGGAGAAGTGGGCATGCACCTGGAAACTGAAGCTTAATGCTAAGAAATGCAGGGTGCTCCACCTAGGGTTTAGAAACCCAACTTATGAGTACCTCTTGGGAAGGGAAATACTGCAAGTTTCTGATGAGGAAAAGGACCTTGGTGTGGTTGTGGATACCAAAATGAACAACTCTAAACAGTGTAGAAGGGATGCAGCCAAAGCCAATAAAATGCTGGGGTGCATAGCCAGGGTGATAACCTCAAGAAAGAGGGAGGTGCTTCTCCCTCTATATAACTGCCTGGTTAGACCGCTCCTTGAATACTGCATGTAGTTTTGGTGCCCATACTTGAAAAAGGACATTGTTCTTCTGGAAAGGGTCAAAAGGAGGGGGCCAGGACGATACAAAGGCTGGGTGATAGGTCCTATGGGGAGAGACTGGAGAAGCTGAACTTGTATTCCCTGGAGGAGAGGAGAGACAGAGGGGATATGATTCAGGTCTTTAAATATCTTAAGGTGGTAAATAGGGCACACCTAGATAGGATGTTCAAACTGAGGGAGGAGGGGTCACCGGGGGGCACGCAATGAGGCTAGTGGGCGGGAGGCTCAGGAGGGAGACAAGGAAAAGATATGTCACTGTGAGGGTGGTGGAACCTTGGAATGCACTGCCTGCAGAACTGGTGGCTGTAGATATAGTGGAGGGGTTCAAGAGGGGATGAGACAAGTATAGGGGGATGGTGAAGCTGAGTAATGCCAAAATTGGAGGTGTATTTCAGTCTGAGGTTAGAGGTGGGGGGGGTTATCAGGGGAGGAGGGGAAGGTGGCAGAAGTGCCCTGAACGGGTGCTGACTCTCAAGCAGACTCGATAGACAGTATGGCCTACTCTGCTAACATCTTAGTATGTTAGTATGTATGTTAGCTGTTCTGAGGTCTTTGAACTGTGTTGCTTGTCCTTCCACTTCATCCCAGCTTGGTACCTCATTAGAATCTAACCAGGTTTTGATTTGTTCTAATTGAGCAGCGAGGTAATACAAGTACATATTTGGGAGGCCTAGGCCAGTGTTTGCCATTAGAGCATATAGTTTCTGGAGTGACAGCCTTGTTTGTTTGTTTTTTGTTCTGCCATATATATATCCTTTTCTATTTTCTAGCTTGTTAAAAGCCTTTTCTTGACTCCATATAGGTAGGGCTTGAAACAGAAATAAAATTCTTGGGAGGACATTTATTTTTGTATGATATTAATCCATCCCGTAAGGGTCAAAAGGATAGGTACCCATTTATCTAGATCTTGTTATATTTTCTCAAAGGGTCATATTTTAGTTTAAATAACTCAGACATATCCTGAGAGAGGATGACCCCTAAGTACTTAAATTTAGTATTTTTTCTTGGGAAGCAGAACATTTTGTATGTCAGAATCTTGATGGATTGGAAGTATATCAGTTTTGGTCCAATTGAGTCTGTATCCAGATAACATTAAGGAATTTGTAGCCAAATTAAAGAGTGGGAGAAGAGCTTCAAATAGATCAGCACATCATCCTCATACAAGGAGATGGTATGTTGCTCTTTGTTAACCATTACGCAGTTAGTGTCATTACACTGTCAAACTGCTTGAGCAAATGGTCCAATAAATACAGCAAAAAGTGGAGGGGAAAGGGGACATCCCTGCCTTCTCCCTCTTTGAAGCTCAATTTGGATAGAATAATTGGTCATTTGTTTGAATTCTTGCCATAGCTGTCTTATATATTACTGTTATCAGTTTACTTAATTTTTTCCAAAACCACATTTCTCCAGTACAGCAAAGATGAAATCTCAGTTACCCCCACCCACCCCACAACAAATTCTTTCTCAGCATCAAGGGCTATTAACATTGAATTCCTTGAACTTTCTTTTTCTATCAGATTTAATGCTGTTCGATGTTGTTGGCTAGTTTCCTCCCTTCAATAATGCTAGTTTGATGCAGGTGTATAATTTTATGGATTGAGAACTTCTGTAAACTTAATAGTGAAAATTTTTATGAATATCTTATAATTTGTGCTCAACATGGGGAGGGGCCCATATGAACCATATGATTCTGGTGGTTTATCTGTTCTTAAGATCAAAGATATAATGGCTTCATCAAAGAAAGGAGTAAGGCCATCCTCTCCCTGGAAAGTATTATGTTTTTTAACTAGAAATGGTGTTAACTGTTCTTAAAAACATAGAAAGAAGTCAGCAGAAGAAGGCCATTTGGTCTATCTAGTAAGCTCATATTGCAGGGTTCACAGCTTGAGCTACTGTCCCTGCCCCTCCCACTCCTCCCATCCTCCCTACCCATGATCCTTACCTTCACACTATGTCTATCCCAGCCTCTCTTGGAGCTGCCTACTGTCTTCCATGAGACCATCTCTTCTGGCAGTGCATTCCAAGTGTCCACCACCCTGTTTGTGAAGAAGTGCTTCCTGACCTCCCCTCAAAATCCCCCCCAGCTTAAGACTGTGTCCCCTCATGTTATGGTTGCCACTTAAAGAGACCCTTGTTATCCACATTATTTATCCATTTCAAGTACCTGAAAGTCCCAATCATGTCCTCTCTCTCTCCTTTCCTCTAAGGAGTACGTGTTCAGTGCCCTCAGCCTCTCCTTGTATGCCTTACCATGCTGACCTGCTATCATCTTTGTAGCCCTCCTCTGGACCTTCTCCAGCAAGTTAATTTCCTTTTTGAGGTGTAGGCAGCAGTACTGAACTCCATACTCTAGACGTGGCCTCACCAGTGACCTGTACAAGGGTAGTATAACCTCCTCTCTCCTACTAATGATCCCCCTAGCTTTGTATCCCAGCAGCCTGTTTGCCCTTGCTGCTGCTTTGTTGCACTGTGTGGAATGCTTCAGGTCACTAGTGATCATCACTTCAAGGTCCTTCATCTACTCTGATGCAGATACCTGGACTCCACCCAGGTAGTAGTCTGTTCTGGGATTCGTGGCTCCAATGTGCATAACATTGCACTTCTTGGCATTGGAGCCAAGTTGCCAGATCCCGGACAACCTCCCCAGCTTTTTTAGATCATCCTGTAGGTCCTGTATCCCTTCAGCTATGTCCACTCTCCTGCAAAGCTTGGTGTCATCCACTAATAGGTACATTTTGCCCTTAATGACATCCCCAATGTCATTGATGAAGAAACTGAATAACACCAGCCCCAGCACTGAACCTTGCAGGACCCCACTGGTGACCTCTCTGGTGCCAGATAACTCCCCCCACAACCACCCCCAGCCAGTTTTCCACCCATCTGGACATCTTATTCCCAACCCCAAGATCCACCAACTTTCTGATCACCCTTCTGTGGTGCACAGAATCAAAGGCCTTGCAGATATCCAGATAGATGATGTCTACCACTTGGCCCCTGTCTACTATCTTAGTGACCCAGTCAAAGAAGTCAATCAGATTCATTTGACATAATCTCCCTTCCCCCCATTAGCTCATGCTGCCTTGTATCCTGGAGACCATGCTCCTCTAGATAGTCTACCAACCGTTCCTTAAGTATGGTCTCCATGAGTTTGCACATGATTCAGGTCAGACTGACTGGTCTGTAATTCCCTCGGTCATCCTTAGGACTGCTTTTTTAAAGCATTTAAAGAATTCAGCTTTAAAACTATCCAGGTCTGGTGATTTACCCTTTGGAATATCTATGATGGAATCTATAATTTCTGGTTATGAAAAACTCTAATACATGATGGATCTTTCCTCTTCATTTAACTGGTTTAAATTTAGAGTCCAGAGAAAGTTATTAATCTTTTCTTTGTTAGATCTGACTTCTGGCGAGCAGAGTTTCTAAAAAAAATTTGCAAATGTTGTATTTATGGTTCTTGGCTCACATGAGCTGTCTATGTACTCTGTACATCCTTAACTATATTTATGATGCTGTTAGCCTTTTTGCCTTGTAACTGAAAGGCCAAAAGCCGATCCAGTTTTCACCTAAAAAATAATATTTAGCACTAGCTCTCATCATAGCACCTGGCTCATGTTTCCACTGCCTGATTATACTTCTCTCTTAACAGTAATACTTTTGCTAGATCATCCTGTGCCTCAGAGGTGATAAAATTTGCTTCTGCAGTGGCCATGTCTGATTCTAGTTGATTAAGTGCTTCTGATTTGATTATACAGTATATAGTCCCATTACAGCTATGGACCCAACATCTGCAGGCAGGTTCGTGAAAGAACCAGCAGTCAGAAGCACCACCTCCCCCAATAAATCACCTCAGCTCACCAGTGGCTTCCCTGCTCAATGGGACTCTGCCCTTTGGTGGCAGCCAGTCAGTGGTTGTGAAAATACATGGCAACCAATCTGTAGGGAGGTGCCAATTTCCAAACTCGGCCAGCATTTTCTCAAGTAGAGTTATCCATGATGCAAACCTGGAACAGATCATCTCTCTTCCTACCAGGCTCAATTACAAAATGGGGAACCATACCACTCTTGACTGGGCTCTGATTTCTAACCCCCTCAACATACAGAAAGCAGGAATACTGGCTGACACTATTAGTGACCACTCTCCTATTTTCTGTATATGGAAGAACATCACAACTAAGAGCCCTCCTAGGATACTCAAGGTACAAGACTTCTCCAACTTTACGGCTGGAAAGTATAACGACTACCTAGGCAACCTGGACTGGAGCCCAGTCAGGTTCCTCTCAACACTGGATGAGGCCCTGGCCTTCTTCCAAGACTCACTCCTCAAGGCAGCATCCCTATTTGCCCCCTTCAAAAGGCTCAGGACAAAAGGAGGCTGCTATAAATGGATCTCCCATTCAGTGAAAGCTCTGATGAAAAGAAGGGATAAGGCCTGGAAGAAATACAGGCTCTCCCTTCACCCTGTTGACCTGGTTACCTACAAAACCCTAAGAAACACATGTAAGCTTCACCTCAAATGAGCCAAAAAGGAGTACTTGACCCACCTACAAAGATCCACACTAAGGAACCCTAAGCATTTCTGGTCACAAATCAATGAATTGCTCAAGAAAAACTCCAAGGAGGCACAAGGTCAAATCAAAGTACTTGGACAGTGTACCGGCGATGGCCAGCTCATAGCTACAGCATTCAACCACCACCTTACCAATCTTGATGGGTTCAAGCTGGGGCTTCCTACACCCAAGCCTGTACAGACCTCCATTGAATCCCCCAGTCTGAACCAACTCCAATTTCACCTTAGATTAGTCAAAATGTGCAAGGTCCTGCACCTCCTGAAGACCCTCAAACACAAAGGGTCCGGTGGCCCTGATGGAATCAGCCCTAGGCTACTCCAGGAAGGAGCCCGGTCACTAGCCGAACCATTGACCTGGATCATCAACAGGTCATTACTCGAAGGCCACGTCCCTTCCCAGTGGAAGGTGGCCAGTGTGGTCCCCATCCTTAAGGGTGGCTCTCATGAACAAATTGACAACTACAGGCCCATCTCCCTCCTGTGTACACTGGCCAAACTGCAAGAAAGCCTAGTTTATGGGCAATTGAGAGACTACCTGGAGCTCCACCAAATCCTAGCCCCCTTGCAGCATGGCTTTCGGGTAAACCATGGCACAGATACAGCACTCATCCAACTCTCAGTGGACCTATTCAGGGCAATGGATGCTGGGAAGTTGACAGCCACTATCTTCATAGACCTGTCCAAGGCATTTGACCTTGTGAACCATAACATTCTTCTTACACAGCTGCTATGCATTGGTCTTGATGCCCATGCCCTAAGCTGGTTCAAGAGCTACCTTACAGGTCACTCCCAGAGGGTCATCTGGAAAGGAGAGCTATCAGCCCCCCTTCCCATAAAGGAGGGCATTCCTCAGGACTCTAATCTAGGCCCCTCCTATTCTCTCTCTTCACAAATGACCTAAACTGTCACTGTGGGGATAGTTCAGTAGTTCAATATGCAGATGATACTGTCATCTACCGTTCCATGTGTTCACCACATGACCTGGGCCCTGTCCTACAAGGAGATCTAAACACACTTGAGGCCTGGCTGACATCCAACAGAATGATCTTCAACACAGCTAAAACAAAAGCCATGCTGTTTGGCCCTAGATCCCTCAGCCTGGACAGGGCCAATTCCCTTAAACTGTCTTCCCTTGATGGCAACGTATAGAAGAAGTTGACAAAATAAAATACCATGGGCTAACAATCGACCAAGGTCTCACCTTTAAGCCCCACATAGACCAGGTAACAAGGACTATCCATGTCAAACTCGGCATCTTGTACCGGCTGAAAAAACAACTAATCCCGAAGGCTAGATGAGCAAAAATTGCCACTAGTGTCCTCCTACCCACATTAACTTATGCCACCCTGGTAATTCAGGGTATGGCAAAGGGTGAGGCTGGCAGGCTTAAGTCCTATACAACAAGGTGGCAAGGTTTGCGACAATGTGTCACCCAAGAAACCACCCCTGCATCTCACTAGCCCAGCTGCAATGGCCTTCCTTCACAGCTCGGCTACAGTATCCCCAGCTCTGCCTAGCATACAAACTGCAGAGCCCAGCGGCCCCACCAAGCCTAACAAGAATCATCATGCCCAAGCCTAACTCCTGAATGCTCAGGACCTCGGGTCGGTCCCCATTGGCGATCCTCAGAGTCAAGACTCACACGGGAAGCAAATCTTTTGCCCTTATAGCTCCCAAACTGTAGAATACTCTCCCTTCTTCAGTACAGGAAGTCCCCTCATTGTTAAACTTTCGCACAAGGCTTAAGGCCCATTTGCTCAGGACAAGTTCTTGCCACTGCAAGGGTATAGGATAGTTCACCTCTGATCCCAATCACAACACTCACCCCTCTCTCCTTGTACCTAACTGGGACCTAACCTTGCTTTGATTTGCTCAGGGGTTGCACTTATGGTCTACTAATTGTATAGCTGCATGTAATGATATCCTCATAACCGTGTAAACCTTTTGTTACCCTGGATCACCTGACTGTATGTATTCTACTGTTTTCTATTCCCCGGGTCGCCCCTGAAAAAGGGACCTTCGGGGCCCAGTGGGCCAATCCGGTCATCAAAATTCAATAAATAAATAAATAAATAAGTACAAGGTCTCTGCACTCTGGCATCACCCAATAAAGCTGATCATGGGAGGAATACCTATCTTCTTAAACACTTCCCTACTAGTGCTCCTCTGTGCTGCAGTCAAATATGTGAAGGACAGACTACAAAGGACCTCAAGAGTCTGCCCTCAGAGTCAGGCCAAGGAGGCAGCTGGCAGCTGGTCATACTGCCAAATCCATACCTGCAACCCTTCTGGAACCATTTGTTTGCTCCAGTCTAATATGTCAATGCCCAGGTGCTTCAGGAAAACATGACGCTCTGATCTGTAAAGCTAGTCTGGGTTGTCAGCATACTCCTTCTTAGAGCCCCCATATTGTGATCTTTTGTCTTGCAGCATTAGTATCATTTGGCTTTAGTGTTACAGAACATGTAGTATTTCATGTTATATAGCACTAGTGTTATTGCGTTATATGGGCCCCTCCATAGATTGATTCTGTTGTCTTGCAGCATCAGTATTATATGCTTCCTTTATGTTTTCATAGCTGTTAACTGACTCCCAATCAGGATATCCACTACATCCAAATGCTATGTCTTGTCTTTTCCTCGGATATATTTCCTCATGTTTTACCTAGCTGCTTACTAACTCCCTCTCAGGTGTCCTCCACTTGGCAATGTTACAGCCTGCATTTTTACCTTACTGGTTCTCATAGATCAGGTTGCTTTCTCCCCACTTTAGTTCCTATTCAAAAGTGGTGGGTCTCATTGCACGACTGTGATTATTACCCTTACAGAAATATAAGTGTGCTGCATACATGCAGAATGCATGCCACGTCCTTAATTGTGCAATGTTTGTATGTGGTTCGCATACACAAAGTGAACCTAAGCAAACTAGGTACTAAAAAGCAAATCAGGTTCATGTGTTGCATGCTTGACATGAATGCAGCAATTAAGCTGGTGTGAACTTCATTTAAAAATCACATCAGATTCACATACTGCATGCCTGCTATGTGTACAGCAACTAAGCTGGGTTTCTGTGTCTTATACTGCTGCTGGCAGTTGGAGCCATTAAAATACATCTTTTCATTGATTTCCCATTAAAATTAGGAAAACTCATTAATGCTGATCCTTTTGCAAGTTGTTTAATTGCTTTTGAGTTTCATCATTACATTGCCATTAATTTGTAAAGTATTGTTTGCTTACTGCATTAAATGCCTACGATCTAGTCAGCCAACATGCCCCATTCCAGATCTGCGAAGAGGGGCCTCTGTGTTGTGAAGCCTGACTTTTGTGTGCTGGCCCATGCAAATTCCCTTATGAATATTCAGTGTTGCAAATGTATTTCTCCATGACTTTTTCAGCTCACTTACTTTCCCTTTGTCATTCTGTATGGAGCATATACACTATGGTAGCCTGGGTAAAACACTGGCTGAACAACAGGACACAGAAGGTAATTGTAAATGGAGTTCACTCTGAAGAAAGAGGGGTTACTAGTGGGGTACTGCAGGGTTCAGTATTGGGTCCAGTCCTTTTTAACGTCTTTATAAGTGACATTGCAGTGGGACTGGAAGAAAAAGTATGCCTCTTTGCAGATGACACAAAGATCTGCTCAGGGTTGATACACAAGGAGGCATGGAAAGGATAAAAAGGGACTTGGCAAGGTTGGAGGAATAGTCAGAAGTATGGCAGCTTGGATTCAATGCAAAGAAGTGCAAAGTAATGCACCTGGGAAACAAAAACCCAGGGGAAGATTACATGATGGGGGGGGGAGGTAGTAATAACAACAAAAATGGAAAGAGACCTGGGGGTAATCATACCAGATGATCTTAAGGTTGGCAAGCAATGTGAGAAAGTGGTAGGGAGGGCTGGGGGGATACTGGGATGCATAGGGAGAGGCATCACCAGCAGAAAACAGGAAGTTGTTATCCCCCTGTACAGACAGTTGGTGAGACCCCATCTGGAGTACTATGTCCAGTTCTGGAGATCCCATCTCTGCAAGGACATAGACAGGATGGAGGCAGTTCAGAGGAGGGCAACAAAAGTGGTGCAGGGTCTGCAAGAGAAGCCATACGAGGAGAGGCTAAAGGAGCTTAATATGTATACCCTTGAGGAAAGGAGAGAGAGGGGGGACATGATAGAAATGTTTAAGTACCTCAAGGGAATCAACAAAGTCCAAGAGGGTAGCATCTTTCAGAAAAAGAGATGTGCAAGAACAAGGGGACACAATTTGAAGATAGAAGGGGGAATACTCAGGGGCAATGTGAGGAAGTATTTTTTCACAGAGAGGGTGGTGGACACATGGAACAGCCTTCCTGAGGAGGTTGTGGGGTCTAAAACTGTGGGATAATTCAAGAATGCATGGGACAGACATAAGTCAATTTTTGTGGGGGGTAGGAAGAAATAGGCTGTTGGTTAAATAGGATCTGCAGCTTATCCTCTAGGTAGGGAAATGGGCAGACTAGGTGGGCCAAGTGGTCCTTATCTGCCGTCAAAGTCTATGTTTCTATGTTTTTATGACCATGTTCAGCACTCTTTGTGCTGAGTAGGGTCTTTGAAGCATGCACCACACCTCACATGTTGTCACTGAAATGAGGGGCATGGGCACTCAAAATGAGGAACACTAACCCTCACTATGATCAGGACACAACCTGAAACATCCGGATACAGTACCTCAGAACACAGTGGAAACCACTGTATTTACTTGTACCGATATAAGCACCTGAGAATTAATTTCTACCATAAAGCGGGGGTGCCATTTAGGTAGGGCAGAGGGGGGTAGTTGCCTCCCCCTGTATTTGTGCCTCAGTTGTTCTCTTGGTGTGGCAATAATGGCATTAAATCTGGTTCTAATCTTTTGCACAATAAGTGCTCCGCAACCTGTGTGTGCTCATGTTGCAGGTGCACTCCTGACTCGACTTTGTCTGCATTGTGTTGTCCATTCTCTCCACCTATTAGCAGTGGCGCCGTCACACATGATGTGGAGGAGCTCCAGCCAAGCAACAGCTCATGAGTCATGCCAGTATGACACTGTCTTTACTGCCACAGAGTTGACAGGCTGCATACTACAGCTTGGAGGAGCCGGTGAGCACTGAACTCTCAGTAGCAGTGTTGTGGTGGCATATATTTGTTGGTCGACTCTTAGTGAGTCTCTGTCTCCCCTGGTGGCTGATGGGGCAGAGGGTGAGCAAGAAGCTAACTCAAGACTAGGCTACCTACTTACTTTGGTAGGCTCACCCCACACAAAAAATAGCACAGTTCCCCTGTGACAGCAAGCTAGGCATAGCAACAGCAGTGACAGTGATGTGAGAAGCCTTCATAAGCCTTGACCAGTGCAGTGTGGCAGCAGCTAAGCAAGAAGCAAGCAACAAAGGTTGGGTGGGTTCAAGCTGGTGAGGTGACTTGGTTGCAGACCATGCTGGGGACCTTGGATGGTCAGTTCTGGCATCCAACTTCTGGCAGAAGGACGGAGGAGGAGGAGCGGAAAACTGTGCTGGTGGTACACTGGCCCAGGCTTCAGATTCTGGTCAGATGGCCAGAAAAGTAAAAGTAAACAATTTTTTTATAGGGGGATTGGGAAAGGAGGAAGGCCTGAAATATTGATGTGTTTTTCATGTTTCTGCACCTTTGTGCAGCTTTAGGACCCATATGGAATGGGCATTGAATGGAATGGAGTTGGGAAGAAAAATCCAGACAAAGCTTTTTTTTGGGGGGGGGTGCAGAACTTCAACCAGGAAACAAATTGGTTAGTAACTGGGTGGGTTTAAGCCCAAATTTGATGCACTGCTCCGAGGTATAGACAGATGAATCTTGTGCATTTTAATTTTTCCTAATTTGCATATCACTTTTCAGTCACAACAAATAAGTTTTACCTTTTAGAAATGTTCCAGACATTCTAGAGCTTGCCACCTAGGGGCTAACTTGCACCCTGACCTCCACTAGTTGTTGGCTCCCCAGCGCTGAAACATGAAATGGTGCTCCTGCCAGAAAGTCTAAATTTACAGGTCATCCTCTGTGTCAGCAGCATGTTTTCCATGAGGGATGGATGAGGAATAGAGCAGTTTTCCAGGATAAAATGAGGGCTGTCAATTGCATTCAAGGACAGTTTAGCTATGTAGTTAAGCACAGACTATCGGAGACCCACTATAGTCAGGCTTATGACCCCCCTCCAAGTGAAGTTGACCTCCACATACCCATGCTCAGGCACATTATGACATAGGGCAAGGGACACTGTAGGGGCATACACCATTGAAATGAATGGGGGTATTTTGTATTACTATTTTATACATTATTGATGGAGAGTTGGAGATTAATGAAAGCCACTGCTCAAATAACAAGGGCCTTGTTAGTAGGACAGTGGCCTTCATTATTCTCCAACTTGCCATCATAATGTATAAAATAGTAGTAAAAAATAACTCCATTCATTTCAAGGGTGTACATCCCAGCACTCTGACCAATGGACATCATCTCTTATTTATTTATTTGAAGATATCGGATCACATACCTTTGAGTCAAAGACTCCTCTACAAAGGTTCCATGTCACTGAGAACAGATATATCAGGGACAATAGCAACAATTAGACACAATAGTTACATAAATGGTTACAGGTAACACAGTAAAGCAGCTGGTGATATAAAGATACAGAGTGTTGCCAAGCATAGGTACATAGGACAGACAGTAGCAGGTATCAGAAACATACACTGCGGGGCGGTGGCACCAGCCATGCCCTGGTGGTTATTTGCAGACCTAGGCTGGACTGATGTGTCCATTGTCAAATATAGGCATGCCCTGAGGCGGCTGAACCACAGTTAAGTCCATAGTCATGCGGGGGGGGGGGAGTGGGTAGGGCTAGAAATCAAGAACAGTCAAAGACTGAGTCATGAGAGATTAGGTCTCTTAGATGGGACTTGAACTGTCCAAGTTTGGGTTCTGTGAGGAGGGAGTTTGGAAGGGAGTTAAGGCAGCTAGGGGCCAGGTACCTAAAAGTTATTTGACCCTAGGTGGTCTTGCAGTGAGGTACCCTGAAGTGGGTTGTCGCTGATTGCTGAGTGAGGCGGGTGGTCAAAATGGTGCCTGTCATAGGTGGGTGACAGCAGGTGGGAGTAGCCCTGCTGTTATTTTTTAGCAAAGAGGCAGGTCTGATATTTGAGCCTCCCATCAAAGTTTAGCCAGTTGGTTGAGGCATAAAGGGTGCAGGTATGTCTGAGTTTGGTGCAGCCAGTCACTAGTCTACAGGCCTTATTAAAGGCCAGCCTAATTTTATTTAGGTGCGTGTTGTCAGCTGCCCCATAGATAATGATTCCGTAGTCTATGAGTGATAGTATTGATGCTGAGACAGCTAGGTGGAGAGCTTTTGGTGGGAGGCAGTGCTTGTACCGGTGAAGTAGGCCAATACGCACATTGACAGCGGTACTCAGTTTTCGGATGTGGTCATGGTAGGTGAGCCCAGAGTCTAGGGTGATACCTAGGTATTTGAACGAGGTAACCTGCTAAAGGGGGTCATTTAGAGAGTTCAATATGAGCAGGGGTTGTCCTATGTTCTTGTTTTGGGAGTGTGTGCAAACACCATGGATTTTGTTTTTTCATCATTTAAGACTAGCCTGTGTTGAAGGAACCAGGATTCAGCTTCCATGAAAAATTTTTGGACTACAGAACGGAGGGCTGTGGGATGGGTGTGGGAGCTGTAGAGGACAGCATTGTCCGCTTACAGGAGTAGTTTCCCAGAGCAATCCTTGGGCAGGGAGTTAAGGAACAGGGAGAAAGGTAGGGGCCAAGAATAGAGCCCTGCGGGACCCCTGACCTGACTTGAAGGGGGGGAGGACAGGGTTTGGAAAGCCTGACTGTCTAGGTTCTCTCAGACAGATAGCTGGCAAACCAGCCGGTGGTCTCTGGAGACAGGCCTATCTGTGTGAGGGAATCCAGGAGTAGTATGTGGTGCATCATATCAAACGCCTTGGAAAGGTCTATAAAAACAGCACCAGTAATGTTGCCAGTGTCAAGAGATGTGCGGAGGGTGTTTGTAAACTACAAAAGGGCTGTGGTGGTACTGTGGTTGTGGCGGAAGCCATGCTGCTCAGGACACAGGAGGCTATATTTGGAAAGGCAGTATCCATAAGCTGGGTGGCCACAATCTTCTCCAAGGTTTTCGAGAGGGGAGACAGGATTGAGATGGGGTGGTAGTTCCCAGGCAGAGTGCGGTCACCGCTTTTAAGGATGGATGTGATGAGGGCAGATTTCCATGTAGAGGGAAACTGGCCCAGTGATACGGAGCAGTTCAAAAGCATGGTAAGATGGGGGGAGAACACCGTTACAGGTGAGCCTAAGCAGTTTAAGATCTAGTGTGTCACTACCGAAACGTGATTTGCTGAGGGCCTTGAGTAGAAGGGGGGCAGCTTCACACTGAGATATTGCTTTAAAGTGGAATGGGGATCAGAGAGGGAGCAAGGTGGTACTGGGGGTGGGTGAGAAGAAATTGGGGGGATAACATTACTAAGGTTGGAGAAGAAGGCATTAAATGTATTTGCAAACAGGGCAGGGTCTGTGGTGATAGACCCATTGGCCCTGGGTTGCGAGGGGAGATGCAGTGGAGGTTTTGCCACTGAACTCTTTGAGGGAGTCCCAGAACTTGCACCCCGAGCCCCATGTGGCAGTGAGTGAGGTTTGGTAATACTTAGCTTTTGCCTTATGAATATTCCAAGTACATTTATTATGCACTTCTTTGTAGTGCTACTTATCAGCAGGTTTCCAGTATCCAAAGCAATGTGCCATAGTCATCTTCACGCATCTGTTCCAACAGGACTTGTGGCATCCAAGGTGTGTCAACCCCTTTAACTATCTTTTTGCTAAGGGGTGCATACCGGTCGCATGCAGAGTTGAAGGTGTCGATGAAGTGGTCGAGGGCAGAGTCAATGTTCAATGTGGTTTTGATAGGAGACCAGTCACTAGCTAAGAGACACTGTCTAAGGGACCGAAGTTTGCTGGGTTTGAGGCGGCATTTCAGGGCTTTCTAACAATATATGATCAGTGACAAAGCACTAGGAAGTGGTCACTCAGGGCATTGGGTAGTACCCTGACCTGGGTTGCTTTGTGGGGTGCATTGGCGAGCACAAGATCAAGGAGGGTGGCAGGACTAGTCTTCTGGTTAATTCTAGTGGCAGTGGTCACAAGTTGGGACAGGTTTTGAGAGACTGCAGCATCCTTAATGGGAGATGATGCATCACCTAGCCAATTTATATTAAAATCCCCAAGGGCAATGATTTCAGCCCTGTCAGGGAGTGTCTGGAGGTGGGTGAGGACAGAATGGAAGGCACTCTTCTGATTTGGGGGAGGAATGTATACAAAGGAGAGGAATAGGGGGGCTCTGGTAGGGGCAAGAGTGATTTTCAGAGTGAGAGCCTGGGCCCCATGTTCGAGGGTTGTGGATGGGAGGGTGAGGCACTGTAATAAGTCCTGGACATACAGTGCACATCCACCCCCTTTTTTTAGAGGTTCTGTTGGCATGGTATAGAGTAAGCCTGGGGAGTGAGACTGTGGAATCTGGGGTGCAGTCGTTGAGCCAAGTTTCAACTACCAAGATGACATCAGGGCAATTCTGGGCAACCCAGCCCTAAAAAGAGTCAAATTGTTGAGGAGGCCACATATATTAAGGGATTCAACTATTAGATCCTTAGGAGCAGTAATCTGGGGGGGGGGGTTGGGCGAGTCCCAGGTTGGGGTGGATGTCTCCTGAGAGGAAGAGCAGGAGAATGTGCAAGGATGCCACTTTTAATCACTTCTTCACAAGCTTAGGCACCAGTAGGGAGGGGGAAGAGCAGTGCATGGTGATGGGGATGGGTAGGTCCTGTAGAGAGGGAGAGGGAGAGGCAAGGCAGAGTAGCCTCCACTGCTGTACTATGGCAGTGCCAATAGGGGAGATGTGGGTGGGGGAGCATGGTCCATCAGTAGAGTGAGTGGGGTGGCACACTGGTAGAGGTGAGGGGGTGGCTAAGGTGAGAAGCCTGGTATGAGGCGGTTCTGGCTCACCATGTTGGGAGACATGTGGAGCATCCCCTAGCAAAATGAGGGGGGCTAGTGTTAGCAGTGCAAGCTACATGGCAGAGCCGGTAGTAGTAAGCAGGGTCATAATGAGCACAAGGTAGCTGGGGGGGAGCCAAAGGGTTTAAGAGTGTTAAAAAAGTGAAAGAAATGAGCCTGACCAATTGGCTTAGTGGTAGAGCTGCTGATTTTGGTGCCAAGGGTCCAGGATTTGAGACCTACAAGGAGCCAGCAGCAAAAATGAAAAAAAAAGGGGTATTGTAGTAGGAAAGTGAGGAGGAGGAGTGGAGATTAGGAGGGTAAACAGAGTGGTGTGAGGAAGGTAAAAACAGGGGCTAGGAAGGGCACTGCAGCAACTCCTAGTGGTCAGAAAATATAAGCTGCAAATGGGAAAGTGGACACTTACAGTGCAGAAGGTGTGGTCACGTGACCAGTATGCAGCAATAAATGTAGAGCTGGGGTGGGTCAGTTGATGCACAGTTTTGATGGGCCAACACCCCTGCAGAAAGCAAGCTGGAAGGAGAGAGGCAGGCTTTACCCTTACATCCCCTCTGTGAATCCTGTAGTCCCCTGATGTGAGCGCTTCAGTCTGGCAGCATTTCTGAAAGACTCCTGCCTCTGGCTCCCTAGTACTCAGGTAAAAGACTCCTGAATTATATCTATACTTGGTGGGTTGTTTGCAGCAGCATGGCTACAGTGGGTTGGCATGGTGGGGGGTGACTGGCCAGGTAGGACGGTGTCGAATTATTTCAACTTTTGTGTTTTCCCCTTAAAGTCTGTTTGTGTGGAAGCATTCAAAACCATGGAGAGAAAATAGTGGGAGTACAGGCCAGACAGAAGTAGTTTTGCTGGTAAGTGTGTGTTGGGGTGGGAAGAATCACATGTGTTTCCATGTGTATGCGTGCTACAGTTCACCACTACAGCTGAGATGAGGGGGGACAAGAAAACTAAAAAGTATAACAGTGGCTATAAGCATGCCACATGCAAACAGATGTATGCAGATTTGCATTGACGAACAAGCAAATCATATGTGTGCAGGCAGTATAGCGTAGTGGTTAAAGACACTGAGCTGCGAGACTTTGAGACCTGCAGACCTGGGTTTGAATCTCATTAACCCCCATTTGTATATAGTGTGATCCTGAGCAAGTCATTTAACTTTTATGTGTGAAGTTATCAGTGACCACTTGTTTTTTGAACACATGCCATATACATGCAGTCTGTTCCAATTTAACATAAAAATCATGCTTTCTACCCTTGATTGCTGCACGCATGCCACATGCATACAGTCGGTTCCAATTTAACACTTAGATCATGCTTGCAGCACGCATATCATGTGTAGTTTTATGCGTGCAGCATGAAAACATTTCATATAATTCCTTACAGAAATACAGGTGTGCTGTGTACATGCAGAATGCATGCCACATGCTTAATTGTGCAACGTTTGCATGTAGTTTGCATACACAAAGTGATCCTAAGTGAACCAGGTCTAAAAAGCAAATTAGGTTTGCATGCTGCAAGCTTGACATGTGCACAGCAGGTAAGCTGGTGTTAACATCTTCTAAAAATTACATCAGGATCAAATGCTGCATGCTTGACATGAGTGCAGCAGTTAAGCTGGTGTGAACATCATTTAAACATCACATCAGGTTCACATGCTGCACACCTGCCACGTGTGCAGCAGCTAAGCTGGTGCAAATCATATCTAAAAAACACATCAGTTTCTATTTCTTATGCTACTGCTAGCAATTAAAGTCATTAAAATACATTTTTATTTGAATTTGCATAAAAATCAAGTAAACTCATTAATTCTGATCCTTTTGCAAGTTGTTTAATGGCTTTTGATTTTTGTCATTAAATCCCCATTAATTTGTAAAGTATTGTTTGCTTACTGCATTAAATGCCTAGGACATAGCCGGTCAACATGTCCCATTCCAGATGTATGAAGAGGGGCCTCTGTGTTGTGAAGCCTATCCTTTTTGTTTTGGACCATGCAAATCCATTATGCATATTTAGTGCTACAAATGTGTTTCTCCATGACTGTTTCATCTCACTTACTTTCCTTTTGTCATTCTGTATTGAGCATATACACTATGGCCATGATCAGCACTCTTTTTGGTGAGTAGGGTCCTGGAAGCATGCACCGTACCTCACATTTTGTCACTGAAATGAGGGACATGGACACTCAAAATGGGTGACAATGACAGACATTAACCCACATGATGATCAGGACACATCATGAAACATGGAGATACAGTACCTCAGAACACAGTGGAAACCATTGCATTAGCACCTAGGAATGGATTTCTACCATTAAGCAGGGGTGCCATTTAGGTAGGGCAAAGGGGGGGCAGTTGCCACCCCCCCCCATATTTGTGCCTAGATGGTGGCTTTAAATTAGAATTTAATCTTTTTCACGATAAGTGCCCAGCTGGCCTGTGTGTGTGTGCTCATGTTGCAGGTACTCTCCAGACTCGACTGTGTCTGTATTGTATTGTCCACTCTCTCCACATATTTATGGTGACACAATCACGTGATGTGGATGAGCTCCAGCAAAGAAAGAGCGCATGAGTCTTGCAAGTGTGACACTGTCTTTCTCACCACAGAGTAGACAGAATGCACACTACAACTTGGAGGAGTCAGTGAGCACTGAACTCTCAATAGCAGTTTTGTGGCAGCATATTTTTGTTGGTCTACTCTTAGTGAGTCTCTGTCTCCGGTGGTGGCTGAAGGGGAAGAGGGTGAGCCAGAAGTTAACTCAAGACTAGGCTACCTACTTACTGTACTAGGCTCACCTTGCAAAAAAAAAAAAAAGCAGCACAGAACTCCATGGCAGCAAGCTAGGCTTAGCAGCAGTGGTGACAGTGGTGTGGGTTGCCTTCATAGGCCTCGATCAGTGCAGTGTGGCAACAGCCACAGCAGCAACCAAGCAAGAAGCAAGCAACCCAGGTTGGGTGGGTTCGATTGGTGAGGTGACTTGGTCACGGACCACGTTGGGGACCACAGGTTCTAGCCATATGGCCGGGTAAGTAAAAGTAAATAATTTGTTTTACAGGGGGGATTGGGGAAGGAGGAAGGACTGAAATATTGATGTGTTTTTTACATTTCTTCACCTTTGGGCAGCTTCATTACCCATAGGGGATGGGAATTGAATGTAATGTAGTCTAGGAGAAAAATCGGGACAAAGTTCTTTTGTGGGGGGAGGGGGGCAGAACTTCAGCCAGGAAAAAAAAATTGGTTAGTAACTGGGTCGGTTTAAGCCCAAATCTGATGCACTACTCTGAGGTATATACAGATGAATCTTATACATTTGAATTTTTCCTGATTTGCATATCACTTTTCAGTCAAATCAAATCAGTTGTATTTTTTAGAGATGTTACAGACCTTCTAAAGCTGTCCCTTGCATTCACAGACAGTTGAGCGGTATGGTATGCACAGACTATAGTCAGGCTTTTGGCCCCCTCCCCCCAAAGTGAAGCTGACCTCCACATCCCCACAGTCAGGCACATTATGACAAAGGGCAAAACAGACTGCAGGGGTGTGCACCATTTAAACAATTGGGGGTATTTTTTATTACTATTTTATACATTATTGATGGAGAGTTGAGACACGAAGGTTACACCGACTAACAAGGGCCTCGTTAGTTAACAGTGGCCTTCATTATTCTCCAATCATCATAACATATAACATAGTAATAAAAAATAACTCCATTCATTTGAAGGGGGTACATCTCAGTACTCTGACCCATGGACATCATCTCTTAAAGACTCCTGCCTCTGGCTCCCTAGTACTCAAGTACTCAAGAGACTTTTTACCTATATCTATACTTGGTGGGTTGTCTGTAGCAGCATGGCTGTACCCGCTACAGTATATATGTGTGTGTGTGTACGTGCATGGGGGGACTGGCCATGTGGGTGTGTGTGCCAAGTTATTACTTTTGTGTTTACACCTTAATGTCTGTTTGCGTGGAAGCATTCGAAACTATGGAGAGAAAATAGTAGGAGTACAGGCCAGACAGAAGTAATTAAGTGGTTTTGTGGGTAAGTTTGTGTATTGGGGGCCACATGTGTTTCCATTGGTATGTGTGCTACAGTTCAACTGTGAAACTGAGATGAGGGAGAGAAGAAAGCTGAAGAGCATAACAGTGGCTACAAGAATGCCGCGTGCATGCAGATGTATTCAGATACAGTATGTATCGAAGTACAAGCGAGCCATATGTGTCCCGACAGTTTGGCTTAGTGGTTAAAGGCATTGAACTACAAGCCAGGAGACTTGGAGGCATGAAGACCTGGATTTGAATCTCATCAATCCCTACCTGTGTATGGTGTGATCCTGAGCAAGTCACTTAACTTTTATGCATGCAGTTATCACTGACCACTTGCTTTTTGTACGCATGCCACATGCTTGCAGTCTTTCCCAATTTAACACAAAAATCATGGTTTCCATACTTGCTTGTTGCATGCATGCCATATGCATGCAATCAGTTCCAATTAAACATTTAAATCATACTTGTAGCATGCATATCACTTGGGTAGTTTTATGTGTGCAACATGAAAACATTTCATATAATTATTTCTGTAAGAGATTATTTCTGTAAGGGTAGGCTGGATATGGACACCCTATCAGGGGTTTCCTCTGTTAATATTTTCTAACCAGCATGCTTAACTGTTCTATTGCTTGGTCTGCTCCCTCAATAGATATCCTTACTAGTTTTAACTTCTAGTCTACCCTGTGTAATTAGACTTGACTGCTGGTTGGTGACTACCTATCAGGGTTCCTGGTTTATCTCATACCTTGCAGCCATGGCTTATACCCATAGTCCAATATTCATGAACAAAATGGGTAGTGTTCTACACTTAGTCCTTTTGATAGGGTTCCTTGTCTTGGACACTGTGCTTGCAGACTCAGTCCCAGCAGCTCCCCCATCCATGGTAGAACTCCGTCTCTCTGATATTAACTATAGTTTTTGCTTCTCAAATGCAATGCCACTCCTATATTGCTGCCCTAATCTAATTGGGCTACTTAAGGGTAATTTCTCCTTCCTGGGACAATTCTTGAGGGTCAAGCTTAATCTCCACTCCTGTTGGGGACTGCCATGTAGAGCCCCACCCCCCTTATGGTGGGTCCTTAGAACTTTTCTCCTGTTGGGGAATATCAATCCCAATCCTGTTTCCCCACTACACTCTCTCTCTTCAGCACCGCACTATGTGGGATGCAAGGGAAACAAATTCAACCACCTCAATCTACAGAGCACAGCCTGCTAGCTAATAAGCCAGATCTTGCCTCCTGGATGGCCCTCTACTCCCCTGATATTCTGGGAGTCTCAGAAATTTGGTTTGAACTGAACATCCTTGCTTCTGCCTGTGCTATTGCCAACTACACTATTTGGCTGGACAGGCCTACTCCCAAACAAGGTGGAGGTCTTCTCCTGTACTGTAGGAACCACCTCAATGTTTTCACTCAGCCCACGCCTACCCTAGAGCCCTCATGTGAAGTGGACTGGCTGGGACCCCAAAATAAATTCTATAAAACATTTACTAGTAAGCTTGGTCTAACATAGGTCTTCTCTGCCCCGACCTGCCACTCACCCAAAAATGGGCGGCATACTCTCCAGGACTGGATGCTCTCTAATAAAACTGACAGAGTTCTATCTGTAGCTGTTTTGCCCAATGCACTGAGTGACCACTCTCCTACCTTATGCACATGGGGCCCTATGCATGATGCCATGTATCTGCGTCACATAGGCAACTCTACGTGCAAATGTCATGCAGCAGGGTTCCCATGGCATTCAACAACAGTGCATCAGCCAGATGTGCACTGGAATCCCCAGGCTGCATGGGCAGCTACAAGTCACATGCAGGACAGTGGGGTGTTAGGGTCATTCCAGCACTCCGCATGATTCACAAAGGTGCGGAATCATGTGGAATGTCATGCACTGGGGTGTGGGGGTTACAGCAGGGGGGACCCTGCCATAAATGTGATACACGGTTCAAGCATGTCAAACCCTCTGGTGCTCTGACCATGGAAAGGTCCAGGATGCAAAGTTGGCCACAGTCCTTGTGCCGATAGTGGATACGCCTGTCCAGGGATCCTTCCAGAGCCTGGAACTGTCATAGCATACAGGTTCAGATTGCTGGAATCTGGACACATCACTGTAACTGCCAGTGTGCCCTGGTGTGTGGATAGGAGGTCAATGAGGGGTCAGACATCATAGTAGGCAAGGGGCATAGGAAGGTAGGCACCTTGGTGATGTGTATACAAGAGGCATCTACACTGCTACAAGTACAGTTCCTCACCCACACAGACTATACGTTTATGTACATCCTTGTTGTATATCCAGGTGACCCAGTGCCATGACATGGAGCAGTGGCACTCCCTGTTATGTCTGGAGGACCTATGCACCTTGGGAATGCCTGTCATAGTTATGCAGTGGTGAAGTGCAGTGGCAAGTACTTTTGTACCATCTGTGCACTGCAACATTGCCGTAATGGTGCATGGACAGGTACATGGCTGGGGGACAATGGGTGGACCTGGTTATATCCTGTGTGGTGTGTGGGGCTGAGCTGGGGCCCCCTACACCTGTACCTCATGGACTAGTGCCCCAGGAGTCTGAGGCCTGGAGCCGTATGGATGTAGCTATGAAACGGACACCCCAGTTACAACACCCACCTTTGTACTGGTATGACTACCGGGTGTCATAGAAACATAGAAACATAGAATTTGACGGCAGATAAGGACCGCTTGGCCCACCCAGTCTGCTCATTTCCCTACCTACTGGATAAGCTCCAGATCCTAGTTAACCAGCAGCCTACTTCTTCCTACCCCAACCCCCTAGAATTGCCTTATGACTGTCCCATGCATGCTTGAATTCCACCACTGATTTTGACTCCACAACCTTCCCGGAAGGCCGCTCCATGCATCCACAACCTCTCTGTGAAAAAATACTTAAATTACCTCTGAGCTGCCTCTCTATCTTCAAATTGTGCCTCTTGTTCTTGCACACCTCTTTTTGAAAGATGCTACCCTCTTGGACTTTGTTGATTCCCTTGAGGTACTTGAACATTTCTATCATGTCCCCCCTCTCCCTCCTTTCCTCAAGGCTATACATATTAAGCTCCTTTTGTCTCTCTTCATGTCTTCCGGTGCAGACCTTGCACCATTTTAGTTGCCCTTCTCCGGACAGCTTCCATCCTGTCTATGTCTTTGCGGAGATTGGGTCTCCAGAACTGCACACAGTACTCCAGATGGGGTCTCACCAGCTGTCTGTACAGAGGGATAATAACTTCCTGTTTTCTACTGGTGATGCCTCTCTATGCATCCCAGTATCCCCCAGCCCTCCTTGTTGCCCTCTCACATTGCTTGCCCACCTTTAGGTCATCTGATATGACTACCCCAGGTCCCTTTCCATTTTGTTGTTGTTAGTATCTCACCCCCATTTGTACTCTTCCCCTGGGTTTTTGTTTCCCAGGTGCATTACCTTGCACTTCTTAGCATTGAATCTAAGCTGCCATACATTTGACCATTCCTCTAACCTTGCCAAGTCCCTTCTCATCCTTTCCACCCCACCCTGTGCATCAACTCTGTTGCAGATCTTTGTGTCATCTGCAAAGAGACATTCTTTTCCTTCCAGTCCTTCTGCAATGTTGCTTATAAAGACATTGAAGAGGACCGGTCCTAATACTGAACCCTGCGGTACGCCACTAGTAACCTTCCTTTCTTCTGAGTGGACTCCATTTACTATTACTCTCTGTGTCCTATTCTCCAGCCAATTCTTTACCCAGGCTGTCATCTTGGGACCCACTCCCAGGCTGGCTAACTTGTATATTAATCTTTTGTGTGGGACTGTGTCAAATGCCTTGTGTCCATACCTCTCTGCTGTTCCCAGGTTGCAGGGATGTCACTGCTATTATCTCTCACTATCCCACTGTCCCCTGTACCAGTCATGGTAATGTGCAGGACCAGTGGGGGGTGTCAGCACATATAGCTGTCATCTGGTACTGTTCCTGACCTGTGCTCTCTCAGTCACTGTATCGTTTATGGGTCCATTGCTCCATTAGCAGTCCAAGGGCATCTCACCACATCTCCTTCTGTGTCCCTGCTGTTGGGTCTCTGACCCCTTTTGTTCCTGCCTGATCCAGCTGTGGCATGCTGGTGTGTGGTGTGTGGGTGCCAACGGTATCTCCATCAGGAGTGCTGTTCCATGCATTCCAGGGCTCCCTCGCATACCCACATACGAGATGTACTCTGGGCCCCAGGGTAGGCATCCAATTGGATTCCTGCCTGGGTCACACACTCTGCCCCCACACTGCCTGATCCAGCTAAGTGTGGCTGCGTGCTGGGGGGGGCGGGGCTGTGGACAGGTGCCTGATGATAGTGAATACCGGCCTCTGCGCACCTGTCTGTGGGTGCAGAGATATGCTGGCGGGATATGTGCCTCTGGCATGTACTTTACACCCTTTCATGCAGATGGTCCATGGTAAGTCAGAGCCCAAGAATCATTTCTAGTGTGATCCCACTCACCTTGAATCCCCTTCCCTCCTCCATGAACTATCACTCATTGACTGGCATCCTATACTTCCTCTAATAAGGGTGACCTCTGCCCTTAGTTTCCTCCATTCCCTCCTATTTCAAATCTAGGATAAGCTGGCTCCTATCACCAGGAGATGGGTTAAAGGGATCCCCACCAGGTGGCTTCATAGGGACCTCCTAGCCATGTTCAAAACCAGGGACAAAAGGTGGCTAGCTTTCAAAGCCTCCAGCAACCCAACAGATTGGCTCACCTACTGACACCTTTACAACCTATGTAAAAGGGTTACTCACCTTGCCAAAAGCCAGTACCGCTGTGAACATATAAATACCTCTGCAGGGAACCCTAGAGTTTTTTGTGGGCACATCAGAGACCTCTTGGGTGCCCATCTAAAAGCCATACAACTTGCTAACTGTTGGGGTACACTGTAATAATCCCAAATCATTACCAATGCCTTTAACTTCCACTTTGCAGACCACTCACCCTTTACAACAATCAACCCCTCCCAGCCCCTCCACTTCCACTCCCTCTGAACCCATTTTGTTCTTTAATGCCGGTGTCTCCCAGGGTTGTTTTCAAGTTATTATGGTCTCCTCCTAATAAGCACAGCACAGGACGATGGTATCCTACCAAGACTGCTTCACCTTCCCATATTAGCCTCCCCCATCATGAACATTTTAAACTTAACCCTCTCCTCCTGCATAGTCCACGACAATTGGAAAACTGCTAAAATTACTGTCTTGCTATAAAAAGGGGACCCCAAGCTTCTCAACAATTACAGACCCGTTGCCCTACTCCCAGTACACAGTAGATTACTTGAAAGGGTTGTAGTCTCCCAAATGTCGGACTTTCTCCAGGCATATAACCATCTCACACCCAATCAGCATGGGTTTAGAAAAGAGCACAGCACCACCTCCCAGACTCGTCTAACCAGTGATATAAAATGTGTCATGGATGGTTGCTCACTTACTGGAGCCATTTTTATCAATCTCTCCAGGGCCTTTGCCACTGTTGATCACATGGTGCTCCATTCCAGATTAATTTCTGTGAGCCTCTCATGCCAAGCAGCCTCTTGGTTTGTGAGTATCTCTCCAGGAGACAGCAGCATGTCCAGTTTAATATTGCAGTTTCTGCCCTTGCCTCAATAAATCGTGGTGCTCCTCGGGGTTTCGTTCCTAGTTCTCTGCTCTTCTCTGCTTTTATAACTGACCTTTCTTCAGTACCCTAACACTGTGCATTGATCATGTATGCTGATGATATTGTTTTATATCTCAGCCCCCCCCTCCTTCACCACTATTAAGTCAAAGCTTCAGGAGGATTTCTTCTGAGTTCAGGACTAGCTCATCAAAAACAAACTAATCCCAAACTCCTCTAAAACCCAAGCTATACTATTTGGGTCTCAGGTCAGACTCTGGTCATGTACTGTACCTCTTTCTATACATTGTCAGGATAAGTCTTTTCTATACATTGTCAGGATGAGTCCCCTATATTAACAATGACTGACTGCAAAGAGCTAGTAGAACCAAAAATAGTAGATGAGAAAATGCTACAAATTTTAAGAAGTAGCCAGTTGTGACTTTTTAATTCGGAAGTATTTTTCTTTTTTCTGTTATCTCAATAGAGAGTTTTCTGTGTGATAGTATTATGCTGGATGTGTGAAACAGCACGTTGCCTGGTAGCTGACATATCTAGTTCTGTTTCTACCACCACATCATTAGCAGCACTGTAGCCTCACTAAGACATCACCGGTGACTGGCCTGGCAGCTACTGAGGGGCTCTTCCTGAGCAGCTGTGCTGTGGCTCAGGAAGAGTAGCATCACAGCTGCAATGTCACAGTGAGATCACAATACTGCTGATGATACAGTGGGGAAGGGGGGGACAAAAATAAGTATGTCAGCTGCCAGGCAGAGTGCTATTCCACACATCACACCTACCAACATCAAGTAAACAATTGTCTAATTAACCAAAAAGAAAAGAAAATGTTGCTCAGATACAAAAGGTAACAGTTGACTGCTTTTAAATACTAAGATTAGTTTTAGGTAGACGTGTGCAAAAAAAACCTTCTGCTGGCGGAATTTCTGCAAAAGTTGGATTTTCGCTTCCTCGAAAGTGCAGAAATCAAATTAGCAACTTCAGTTGAAATTCCGACTTAGAACAGTGGAATAAATGTATAAATTGAGGATTATTCTATTGAACTGCAGAGAAAAAAGTCTACAGAACTGATTTCTGAACTGCGGAATAATTACATGTATTGCAGAAAAATTCATCAAACTGCAGAAACAAAATTCCTCAGAACTGTAATTCTATAGCTCATGGGCTGGATATTCAAAAGGGTTGCGCCATGCGCAATAGCGTTGCGCCTGTGCAAGTCTGAAATTGTGCCATTCTGCAATATTCAGCAGGAGGCAGTTGCGCCCCCCCCCAAGTCATGCTGAGTAACAGCGCAATGCTAATGAAGGCATGCTCAACCGGAGGGGAAGGAACCATGCATAAACTGCACAGCCTGATATTCAGCTGGGTTGTGCGGAGTTCTGCAGGTGCAACCCCCTACCTGCGCCTGCACAACTTTGAGCCCCCCAAAAACGGATTAAGTCGAGGGCCACCCACAGGTGAGCTGCTGCACTGCAGGGTGCAACACAGCAGCAGCCACCTGTGGGTGGCCCTCCACTTGTTCCTGTGCCCCCGCAGCTGAATCGCCCGGGCATAATGTAAATCTTCCCCCACTGGCCCGATCGCGGGCATAACATAAATAACAACCCCCACTGGCCCAATTGCTGGCATAATGTGAATGACAACCCCGACTGGCCCAATCGCGGGCATAATGTGACAACCTCCCCACTGGCCCAATCGTGGCAAATGGCGATTCACCCCAAAGAACAATATCCCTGGTGGTCAGTGGACCCAGCAAGATCATGGGCATAAGAGTCAAGCCCCCTAAAGTCCAATTTTCCTGGTGGTCCAGTGAGTCATTCATTCACATATCTGGACTGCCTTATGCAGTATGGGCTGCATGCCCATTGGCTCTTTGCTCTGAACCAATGGGCATGCAGCCCTACCAAGCATTCAGTCGGACATGGCGGCGAGGCGCAGGTGGGTGGTGCTGCCGCCTCCGCTGACGGGGGAGGTGGAGCGGGTGGTGGGCTCTGCGGGTGGGTGGGGCCACTGGACCACCAGGAAATTGGACATGGGGTTTGACTCTATGCCCATGATCGGGCTTCACGGTCCACTGGACCACCAGAGGGTTTTGCTCTTTGGGGGTGAACTCCGTTCTGGCTGCGATAGGGGCCAGTGGGGGGTTGTCATTCACATTGTATGCCCGCGTTGGGCTAGTCGAGAAGTTTACCCATGCCCGTGATCGGCTGCGGTGGCGTGGTCCCTCGGCTTGCCGCTTCGGCAGGGCGCCAGGCGCTAAGTCGCCGGAATCGCACACTCAGACTAATGGCATGCAAATGGTCGTAGCAGATGCAAATGGCCCCCCCGCGCTTTTGCATGAATTATGGCCCCATTTGCATGTCACCTTTGAATATCGGAAATTTGGCGTATGGCACAATGGCACTATGCCCACCAAAAGATCTTGAATGCTCCACTCTGACCACTTGCGGTGGCGCAAGTTCCACTGTGCCATGCACAGTGGCTGTGGCCGGGGGGCGATATTCAAAGGAGTTGCTCAATAGCGCAACTCCGTTGAATATCACCCAGGCCACACCCCAGCGCAACTTGTTTGAGCAGCGCAAGGGCTTGTGCTACGGAATAGCGCAGTTTGAATATCCAGCCCCATGTGTATTTTTCCACAGTTCAGTCCACAAATTCCACAGAAGACAGCGAAAATCCACAAAACACATGCAGAGGATTCCAGTCTTGCCAATGGCGGAATTTCTGAAAATTCTGTGAAAATTCTGAATTTTCATGGAAGTCCCGCAAAAGTGGAATTCGCAACTTTCACCCACCTCTAGTTTTAGGCAGTATACTAGCTCTTTAAATATCTCTGGAACTTGCTCTGGATTTCTCCCTACATATCTCCCTTACTTTCAAGGCAGTTACCACAACATTTGGCCTAGCTTACTGTGCAAGATGCTCCCTCATACCTAAGGCCAGACCTGCCATCTTGCAGGGTGTCCTCCTCCCCATCTCCAATACGGGCAGCTGTTTTTTTTTTCCCATGCTTCAAAAACCACATTAAGGAAGTGGGAGGCACTCTACATCATCTATCGCTTCTCCGAAGCCTCCCTCTGTTGCAGGCATCTGTGTGCCTGTATGACTATCTGGGATGGCTCTCCCCTTCTACTACCCAATCTTACTCCTTAGGTTGCTTTATCAATACATTACTTAAATCTCTCACCCCCCCCCCAGTGTCACATTAGACTTATTCACTCAGATCCAACAACACTGATCTCCTCCATGTTCCCAGGTACTCATCTAAAATGGGAGAACAGGCTTTCACAGTCTTTGTACTGAAATTTTAGAACTCACTTCCACCTGAGATTTGCACAAGCTCTTCACTGGTGCTCTCTTCAGGCATCTAATGGGGTCAGTCTGTTGCCACCGTGCTATTTAACTCCCTTTGCTCCCTGTGCTGTGCTATCTCTGTTGTTCTCCTTCATATGCTGGTGCATGCCTCCAGCGATGATGCACCCCTGTAGCTATCCTAAGCCTGTGTATTGTATAGCTGATTGTATATTGCATATTTGATTGCGTATTTATATTTTCATATCCACATATTTAGATTTCTTAAACTGCTCTTTGAGCCTGTTGTATGCCATTTGTCTCACTCAGGCTGTTCTTCTGTACTATGTTTAAGCCTGTGTTTATTGTTCTCACTGTTGTATCCTCCCAGGTTTTACTTGAAAATAGGCGTTTACTTAACTAGCGTAACTTACCCAGGTATCCCCTTATAACAGCCTATCAATGTATTTTTATTGTATTTTGTTTTCTTATTACTATTGCACCTTCAGCATGTAATCTTCACTTGCACATCTTGTATTTTTTATTCTCTGTCTCCCATTATCCCAGGACACATCTGGAAACGAGCTGTTGCTGGCTCAGTATGTCTATCCCAGTAAAACTTTCAAAGTAAATAAATAAATACATAACAGTTGGGCAGAGATATGTTCTGGACCTGCAGAGGTGTTTCATTTAATTTTTTTTATCAATAAAGTCTGAAATCTTATGTCCCCAGGTTCGACGGCTACCCCAACAGCTTCCCCACTAACCCATCTGGTGACCATACTGGTTATCTAATACAGAGGGAGGCCTGCCACTTGGGGTTGTGTGGGGCCTGCTGGGGAAGGTGAGTATCAATTGGCATTTTCAATTGTAAATCAACTGTAAACCAACTATTGATACCACTCATTGACTATGGGAATTCACATATATGGATTTGCTAATGTTACCATCTTAAAAAAGGTTGAAGTTATTTATAACCGTCTAGCAAGATTTGCACTTAGGACTAATAGATGGACCCACCATTGTAAATTATATGAACATTTGAAATAGTTAACATTTGAAAACAAACAGAAATTGGTGTGGGCCAATCAAGTTAATAAAACATTAGTTTCAACGAAACCTCTCTATCTATATGGGAAATTAAAAAGGACTGAGCACAACTATGACCTGAGAAAAAGTAAAAATATCAAGGTAATATCAAATTGTAGTGCATAAAAACAAATATGGTGAGATGACCTTCTCATTTGCAGCTCTAAAGATATGGAATGAGCTAAGTGTACTGTCTAAATGTACAAATGAAAGTTCAGGAAAGTTTAACACTGTTTTCAAACAGGAATTGGCAGTTTGTTGCACATGTTTTGACTGATTTACTGATACTCTCCATGTTAGTCTTGATACACACAGTTGTCATGGATGTTAGTTACTGTAATTAAATGTATGAATGTTTTTACTGTATTTGCATTATGTATCTGTTTTTGTCTGCAACTTTTTAAAATGTGTATTGTATGCAGGAACATCTTGAAAATAAGACTTATGCTAATGGGCCCAGATATTCAAACTGCGCCAGGCTGTGGAGCAAGCTTGGGCACACCTCAACTTGGCTGCGCAGGGGTGTGGACTGGGCGATAGTCAACGGAGCTGCGCCATGGCTCAGCAGCATTGAATATTGCACCCTGGCCACCCCCAGTGTGCATGGTGCAGTGGCACTGCGCCAGTGCAAGTGACCAGAGTGCAGCATGGAGATGTGCTAGCGCAAGTTCCATTGTGCCATGCACAGGAACCGCGATATTCAAAAGTTGACATGCAAATGGGGCCATAATGTATGCAAGGCACACATGGGGCCATTTGCATGTCATTATGGCTCCATTTGCATGCAGGTGCGCTGATCCGCGATGACTTGCGCCTGGTGCCCTGCCAGGCAGCAGCCATCGGGGACCGATGCCCCCTGCAGCCCGATCATGGGCATTTGTTTAAAGGAAAGATCCCCTTCCAATATCCCTGCTGGTCCAGTGGACCGCTATCTGCCCGATCGCGGGCATCTGTAAAAAAAAAAGACCAATATCCCTGGTGGTCTAGGGTACCCCCCTCCTCACCACCCACTGAGCCCCACTGCTCCGCTCCCCAAGTTGGCAGGTGGGGCGGCGGCACCCACCCGCCTGCCGCCCCTGCCGCCACCGACTGACACCCCTCGGTAGGGCTGCATGCCCATTGGTTTGAGCCAATGGGCGTGCATGCTAACCGGTCCAGATATGTGAATGATTCATTCACATATCTGGAATATGTAATCGACAAGGGCTACATGCCCATTAGCTCATGCTGTGAACCATCGGGCGCAGCCCTACTGGCGTCAGCTGACAGGCGGCCGCGGCATACGCGGTGCTGCCGCCTGCTGGCTGACCAGGGAGGGGAGCAGGGCTGTGGGGCTCAGTGGGCGGCGGAGATGGGGGGTACCCCAGACCACCAGGGATATTGGGGAATTCTTTTATTGTTTATTTATACAAATGCCTGCGATCGGGCATGGGGGCACCACCAGGTGCAGCCGAACTCGGTGGCCACCCAGGTGACAGCTGCCGTGTTGCCCTGCAGTGCAGTAGCTCACCTGTGGGTGGCCATCAGTTGTTCCTTTTTTACGTATCTTTCTGCTGGCACAGGTAGGAGTGCGCATGCATGGCTCTGCACATCCCGGGCTGAATATCAGGCTGTGCAGGTTATGCATGGGCACGCCCCCCCCCACCTGTGCCTGCATACATTACTGATGCACTCCAGCACATTGGGATTTGTGCCACGCACTTTTCCCTTTTGAATATCGCGCCGGGGCGCATCAGTGGGTTGCACATGGCTCAACACTGTTGTGCCATGCGCAACCCTTTTGAATATCTGGGTCATGATGTATACTTTTGTCTTCTAAGTCCTGTCTAAAAATAACATTTTTTACTACTATTACTACATTTTCCTCCTTATTATCATGCCCCATGTCAGTCTACTCCTGTATCTGCCACCTGGCCTCCACCAGGTGGCAGTCAAGTAACGGGACACAAGTTCTCCCTCCCCAAGAGATGAGAGTGGTCCTCCAGACATTCAATCGTCTCTCACCTGGCCAACTCCAGCCCCCAGTGACCCAAGTCCATTTTCAAACCTAGGCATGGCAGCAGGTGACGTGTCCAGTGCTTCAACCCTCTGTGCTACTGGGCCAACCTTCTTTTAATTTTTCATTTAAAACATTCTCCCACTAAAATTGGAATGGCTTGTTTTTTGAATTAGTCAGTGAGGGCTTTGTCCCATCAAATAATTTATAGGTGTTGTTAAAGCTATCATAATAACACTTATTCAATATGTTTGCCATTTCAGTTTTTGAGATGACCAGGTTCTCACCAACTTTATCAGGGCCAGTTATAGTCCATGGCCTGTTTAGTAAATTCACCTAGCTATAGAAGAGTGTGGGATCCCTTTTTTTCTGCTGCAAGTTTTAATTCAAGTTTCTTTTTCTCTTTGCACATTATCTTTTTACAGTGATGTTGTTTTTCCCTCCTTTAAATCAATACCCCGGTATCCTGTGAGGAGGGCGCATGGGGAAGGGCACCATCCGTAATGGCAACTCATTCCCCGCTGAATCCCTCATGGCGATGGGAGGGTAGGGTGACCAGATAGGGGTGGGTGAAATGGGTGACAGGATGTCACTATATGTACGCGTGTGGGGGGAGTGAGCATGGTGTGTGGGCTGGGAGGGGCAGAGGAGTTGTTGGGGTGGTACTGCGGTGGATTGCCAAACTGCGTCATGACATTGGGGGTTGGTCTGTGGTTGGGGTGGGTGAGGTACTGGGTTCAGGTCTGGGTGCTGGTATGATTTTATTGTGCCCAGTCTGAACCTTTAATTTTATATGTTTTCACCCCCCGGCCACCATGCACACCCCTGGAGTTGAGAATTCTTTAGTAGAGGGGTGCAGGAGACATTGAAATTTATGTCCCTGGCACTGTTGTCCTGTGCATCGGGGTGTCAGAGTGCTGAAAATGTTTTCAGCACTCTGACTGCATGATAACGGTGATCGCCTTTATACTTTCGCCGTTATCACATAGAACCCAATATCCCTGATGTCAGTGGTACCCCCTTCCTCACCCAATCCCATTTAAATAAATTTCCTTGGGGCCAGTCATGCCCTCCCCCATCTCTCAGTTCTGTTTAAATCAATACCTTTGGGTACAGTGATACCCTCTCCCTCACCTGGCCCCATTAAATCGATATCCTAGGTGCCAGTGTTATCTACCTCCCTCACCCAATCACACTGAAGTCAATATCCCTGTGCCCATGGTTCCTCTCCCTCATCTGATCCAATTTAAATCAGTATCTCAAGTGCCATTAGTACCTCTGTGTTTGTTGGACTTTATTTAAATAAATATCCCTGTAGCCAGTGGTACTCCGCTTCTTCACCTGATCTCATTTAAATCAATATCCCTGTAGCCAGTGGTACTCCACTTCCTCACCTGATCTTGTTTAAATCAATATCCCTGGTTCTGGTGTCACCCCTGTCCTCACCTGATCCTGATTAAATTAATGTTCTTGGTGACAGTGGTACCTCCACTCTCACACCTGATTCCCTTGTTATTACAAAAATCTCTCCCTGCTAGTCTAGTGGCCCATCCCCTTCCTGGTGCCATGGATGATGGCCAGCACTCACCCTATGCTGTCCTCCACTGCTGGCTGCCATCTCATTCAGGCAAGTCAGTTACCTGTGTTACAGAAGTAACTATAGACACATACAAACATAGAACGTATCAGCAGAAAAGGACCGGTAGGCCCATCCAGTCTGCCTTATTTTCCCTACCTAACACTACAGCCCAGACTATATCGATTCTATGGTTATTTAAAGTGATATTTTTTATCCCCCCAGAAATATTAAAGTGTTTTTATCCAAAAAAAAAACCTGTGAATTTAACACAGAACAATATTTACTTTGGAACTCAATGTGTCAATGATAATTTACAAATATTTGCATGATTAATTAGTTGTATTCCAGTACTGTGTGCAATTACATGTTCTGTCACATTAGGCAGAGGATAGCAGCAGTACTTAAAGTGCATGGCATGATACAAGTTCATTCCACAAATGGTAGCAGTACTAAAAGATAATTAAGTATGGGAAACAAGTGCTAGAGAGGAGCATAGCCTGATTTTTACATATGGAATACTATACAAGATTCTAAAGTACTCAGTATCTTTTTTGCATTTTATTTGTCACAGATTTGTAATAGTACTACTGGTGCAACACAAGTCTGTATACACAAAAGCCTTTTTATTTCATGTATAGTACAGCCATAGCAGAGTTCAGCACTGTATACTGTAGCTTCCATAGTTCATCAAACAATAGTTTTTCCAAGGTCGTTCTGCAACATTTGTTAGGAGAAATTGCTTTTCCTTTACTTTTTAGGCTGTTTCATGCTCACTTAACCAGATATTGACACAATCTACACATAGGAAAAAGGTCAGAGTCGGCAAATAGCAAAGATTCATGGTTTTCCATTTGTCATTGATGTGAACATATACAGTAGACATTTTAATTTTAAATAATATAGTGAAACAAATAACAGAAAAGAATGGCCTTGTGTAAAATGTCCTATACAGTAAAAGAGTTAACTAAGAATTTGTCTTCTCATAAATAGCATTAAAGGCAGACCATCATGCTAGAGATGGATCTGGCACCAGGGTGCAGGATTTTTTTTTTGCGGGGGGGGGCAATAGTAGACCATCAGGAATAATATTTGAGACCGGACAAAATAAAATCCATGGCTCCTGCCTCACAAGTTGAGCTAAAAGTACTTGACACTTCTGTAAAGGGATGACTATGGGGGAAGTGCTGGTTTCCTTGAGCTTGGGGCACAGCACTGCACCATGTGAGTGTTGCTACATTAGGTCAAGACCTCCACTGATATCAGGTACAAATATGTTATCAGCTGTACATCCTGTTTGGGCTCACTAACATTGGACAGTTCCATTTGCATTGTCACTTAGTCAGAGGGGAGGCTATTCCACCAACAACTAAGTCAAACCTTTGGGTATGGTGAAAATTGAAGGCAGAAAAATGAGGATTATGTTTATCCCCCATGTTTTGTGTTGCCATCCATTGATACTGTGAGTGGGGTCCTCAGATTCTTGCCTGAGATCCTAGAGTTTGGAAAACCCATTTCATGCAATTTATACAACATGCATAACTGTATGAATTTTACAAATGCTTGTGTCCTTTTTAAAGTATATAATATCCCATTCTTAAATGTGCAATTTCATAAATGGTGTCTTTTTGCTGTATATCAAAATGTGAACATTTGTGTATTTTTTATGTATTAATGTTCCAAGCTGTGCAATTAAAAAAAAAAAAATGAAAACTTCGGACAAAACCTGTGCAATTGTATAAATTTTGCACATAAATCTAAACTGTGTATTTAAAAAGCAGGTTGTAAAAGATGTGCAGTTTGAACAAAAGTGACCCCTTTTTACATACTTGTGTACTTTGCTCACAAATGTTTCAAAAAGCACACTTTTTTTTAATCAAACTTTTTGTAGTAGCCATACAGCACCGCTCAGGGCTCAGAGTGACTACCCAGTCCTAACTCCATTTAACTCTCACCAAGTTCTTCCATGATTTGCCCTTCATGGCAGGTCTTTTCAGGATAGGGCATTGCCTTGGAAATATTCATAACCAGTTGAGTGGCTGGGTGTGTGGCACAGGACCAGTGTGCTGCATTGTCACATGCTGTAGATGGTACATTGGGGTATTTTTTACCTTCAGCAGCCTTGCACTTCATGGTGGCTCATAATGACAAGCAACCCCACTCCCCGAGGGAGGCTCACTGGCCTACCATGGTGGTGAGTAGCAACATCTCCCAATCCCAATTTAAGAAGAACTACACTAGGCAACACTTCACCAAACCCAGCTGCTGGACTCCAATAACTCGAGTCCATTCTGAATTCCAGGTCCTCAGCACAGAAGCCAAACATGCTTCCACTGGGTCATCAGTGGACAAATAGTGCATAAAACCAAAAAGGGGCTTTCACAAATGCTCACTTTGAAAAATAAAATGCATGATCAATGAATTTGTCTAATTTTATGTAGCTTCAAAAATTGAGCAAAAGAGAAATGGACACATTTTTGCAATTTCCAAAGTGTAATTAAATTAATCACTACAGATGTTTGGATACCAATCCTAATTCTCACCCAAACCCACCATTAAGCCTTCAATCCCTCCATAGTTCAGTCATGTAGCCTTAAAAATATTCATACAGTACTTCAGACTTAACTCAGTAAGTTACTGTGCTGGGTTTTGTCACATCATCCACAAAGCGTTCTATGACCTAATTAAAACCAAGTCATGTCTGCATAAGAAGGGCAAAAATACCTCCCTTAAAAAATTACTGCCCAATCTTGATTCTCACTGCTCTGGCCAAGCTGCAAGAAAAAAATGCCCATAACCACCTAGCTGAATACCTGCAGCTGTATGACCTCACCTGTCCTGAGCAACATAGTTTCCAAAAAAGCGCACAGCACAGACACCACCCTAATCATTTTCACTGATGCCATTTACCAAGCAATGGATGAGGGTCAGGTTACTGGTGCTGTGTTCATGGATCTGACTAAGGCCTTTGACCTTATCGACCACAAAGTGCCAACTACCAGGCTACTGGCACTTGGCCTTGGGCCCTCCGCTCTTGCTTGGTTCAAAGACTACCTGAGTCATTGAAAACAAGTGGTCAAAACTGGTAACACCCTAACTGGTGTAAATACCATCTCAAGTGGAGTCCCCAAGGTTCTATTCTAAGGCCACTCTTGTTTTCACTTTTCATAAATCACCTCCCAATGGTCTGCAAACCAGTGCACACTCCTTTATGTTGACAGCGCCATCATGTACATGTACAGTGACAATATTGCCTCAATTAACCTATCACTCAGCAACTGCTTTGCAAGACTCCAGGCATGCTTCACCCAAGAGAAAATGATACTAAACCTCTTGAAAACATACTCTATGCTATTTGGGACTAGGCAAAATCTTAACAGCTCTCTCCAATGTTCAGCATCACCACTGGAAATGGCTCTTGCCTTGAAAATACCCTCTCCTTTAAGTACCTAGGGGTACACCTTGACCCTTCTCTTTCTTTTGAAACTCATCTCCAGCACACTACCACCCTTCTTCACTAGAAGCTGGGTTTGCTCTATAGAGTTTGCCAATTTCTGATGCCTGACACAAGGGCTAGAGTCATCCAGGCAAACCTTCTCCCCTCACTCAACTATGGTTCGATCGTCATTGGCACAGCCAGTAAATCTGCACTACAAAAAAAGCACACCTTATACTATAATATCTCCAAATTTACTTCCAGCAGCAGCCACAATGCTCATTGCTGTACCATGCTAAATGCCTTAAATTGGCTACCCCTGTATCTCAAAGCCAATTTAACCTTTGCCTCCCTTATCAGCAAAACCCTGCGCAAAGGCACCCCGCCTTACCTTGCTAGGCAGATTTCTCTTCTTAATCTCCTCACTTTCTGCTCAGCCTCTAACAACAACATTGCTGTCCTGCTGTTTCACACCAATATGGGTCAACGCTCCTTTGGTTCCTGAGCTGCCTCTATATGGAACACAATACCCCCTATCAGGAACGCCCCCAATCTCCCTGCCTTCATGAAGCTGCTGAAATCCCATTACTCCTCATCTATTGCATGCCAGAGCTTTCACTAAGCTCACTCCCCTCATCTACCCCAACTACTCTGGTAGCCAGTGAACAGGGCAAAAACAGAAACAGTGACACCACGGTCCACGAGTGAAGAAAGGTAAAACCGGAATGGTGATAAATGTTTTACCCCTTCCCCAAGGTGCTACGACCTTGGAATTAGATACGTAAGTAAGGGTGTGTGGTGGGGGCGTAGCCTCCCACAAAAAAAGTCGCTGTTTCGGCTTTCACCATTCTTTCCTCACAGCTCCAGGTTCACCTTTCTGTATTCGCTCTTATCACACAAAACCAACTACTCATATTTGCTTTCTCTGTTGTGTGCACCTGCATTTCCATCCTTAACCTAGTGCTGTCTCCTGACTCCACCCCTGTACTCTTCACTCCTCTTTTCCCTGAACCTGGTTGCTTATAATCCCTTCCCCTATAAGGCAGCTAGCTCTTTCACCACTCTGTTTATATTTATATAACCTCACTGTAAACTACTGTACACAGTCCTTACTATAAACTACTGTTCCTATTGTACATCTTTGTAAATGCAATGTAAATGAATACTGTAAATATTGTTTTATCTGAGGTATTATGTGCCACTTCCTTTGCGTGTGCTACTGCACCTGGGTTGTGCCTGAAAAATGCATTCATACCAGTATACTCACCCAGTCACCAAAGTTAAATAAATAAATAAATAAATGTTAGCTTACAGACTACTAATATATAAAGCTGGAAGAATTCTCTTTGAAGTAGGGAATATACCGTGTTACCTCCTTATGTGTAACCTTGGTTTTCTCAATACCAGTGCATTTCAAGGAAGCCACTAAATGTCCAGCTTCTCTTCTCTTGTCTCATCAGAAGATAGTATAGAGCAGTGGTTTAAAGCTCTGAGCTGCAAACCTGGAGACCTGGGTTTGAATCCCTCTGCCCCCCAACTTGCATACTGTTTGACCCTGAGCAAGTCACTTAACTTCCTTGTGCTCCCAGATCGCATCTGGAAACAAGCTTCGGCTTAGTGTGCTATTCCTGTTTAAACAATATTCCCTTCCCTATGAGGTTTGCAACTCCTGTACAGAGTAACTGAGAGGTTCTTTGCAAACTGAGGATAAGTATTCAGAAATAATAGTTATTAATTGTTTGTTGGTATTGCCCACATGTGCAAAGTCTGCATGGACATCTCAAGAGAGTATATCACATTGGCAGTAGCACATTATTAAATAACTGAAGGTGGGAACCTAGTTGTCAGTAACTGGATGTCAGAAACATTTTTGATTACATGTGTTATTGCACAGAGCCTGCATATCTAAAATGCCCATCGGGGGCGGAGGAAAAGAAAATGCAAAAGCAACAGATGGAGTAGGTGGAATATGCTGTGTATGAACCAGCTTACTGTATCCACTAACGTGGGTGCTCTTTTAAATGAGGAAAAGGGAGTTGCTGTTAAAACAGAAGGTAGTGTAGGATCACGGTGCATAATATACCAGTGCTTGTGGATGCTGTGCTTCATTTTACAGTCACTGCTGGAAAACAGTGAAGAGAAGACTGCTGCTCTATAAATAAATGGTAAGGATGCTTTTCTTAACAGCAAATTCTCTACTTACATGTCTTATGCCTTTGGTCTGACTGGGTCTGCCAGCAGGGAAATGAGCCCTTAGAACACATTTGCCATTTCTTGTTCCTGAATGATGAATTTAGTGTCAGAGAAGAATACTCTACATAAGCTTTGAAACTGACTGCATGATGTGTTCCACTCAAGGTGAGATATTGTTGGTGCTGGTTTTAAGGGCACACAAGGGTATTGCTATCTGTTGACTTGTTATAGATAATGTACAGGGGTCAGAGCAATATTGTCGATCTACAAAACCTGTGAATTCAGACTTGAAATTTAAAGAGACCTGCAAGCATGTACCTACAGAGTTAATGTGAGTTTCTGCCTAGAAACAAATGCCAGTACTGTATATATCTACACCATGGGTGAATATGAAACGGGAAGCTACTAACCTGTGGATTGCATAGTCAGTTGTGTTCAAAGATGGCCACAGACAGCTAAAGAACCTAAAGCCATAGTGCTGCCCATGGCAGGACCCGGAATCGGTTGTGAAAAACCTTGCAGTTAAATGCAAACAAATGTTATATAGTACAAGAGTCAATATATAAGAAAAGTATATAGGACAAGTCAATGGTCCGTCCCCACTAGAGTATGGGGTGCAGTTCTGGAGACCTCACCTTCAGAGGGATATTGATAGGGTGGAGAGGGTCCAGAGGAGGGTGACCAAAATGGTGCATGGTATGCATCATAGGACATATGAGGAGAGCATGGAGGAGCTTGATCTGTATCCACTGGAAATCAGGAGAGAGAGGGGGGATATGATCAAAACATTCAAATACCTGAAGGGAATTAACAAGGTGAGGAAAGGGAGTATCTTAAAGTTGAAGGACAATCCAAGAACAAGGAGGCACAGCTTAAAGCTGGAGGGCAGTCAATTCAGAGGTAATAAGAGATGGCACTATTTCAGGGAGAGAGTGGTAGGACACTGGAATGGGCTACCAGAGTGGGTGGTTGAAGCATCAACAGTTGGGGGATTCAAGAGGGCATGGGATAGCTACATGGGTTTAAACAAGAGAGGTCGGGATATATACCCGGATGGGAAAAAAGGGACTGGGAACCTACTTGGGGGGGGGACATAGTAGTGGGTTGTAAGGTGGTAGAGTCAGTGCTACCTATAGGGAGGGCAACAAGGGCAGACTAGATGGGCCAATGTGGTCCTTTTTTGCTGACAACTTTTTATGATTCTAAGAGATCGGGTCCCAAATGGAGTGGTAGGAACACTATCTCATGAATGATTGTAACAACTTTATCTGAGTAACAGTTATCAAAACATGATGGTATCATTGCTACTTGTTTCTTGCCCTTTTGGTCAGCTTCCTGTTCGTAAAATGGCCTTGGACTACAAAGTGATGTGCAGTTTTCACCCTTCATTTTGTCAACATCAGTTTTATCTGGTTTCAATAGGCATACACTATCAGTCAATCTCATGCAGTTTGCATTTCTCAAATTAGAGACTTTCAGTTTGACCCTGGAGACATTAATTAGATAGAGTTAGATTTTTGTTTACTTTAGAAAGTTATTCTATTTGTTGTCTGAATTTTTATTTACTTTTCTATATGTACTAATTATCAGATACTAGCCTAAGACTTTCAAAGCATACTTTAAACTATTTGTGCTTGAAATACGCACTTGTAATTAAATGAATTGGCTGGGGTCTTCATGTACACTTCCATTGTAATGTAACTGCTTTTATTTCTCTTTTTCATTAACTGAGTTACCCCAGTAAAAGAAATGTTCTCTCAATAGGCTTACTGGAAACCAGAAACAAATAAATAAAATGTAAGCTAACAGATAGTGGTAATATGCTGTTTTGTGAGGAGGTTTTATTCTAAAGACGTTCTACCTTTTGTAATTTTAATTTGATCAGATTCTCTATTAGGACAGGGTCTGAAGCTTTGTGTTCTGTGCCACCTCTATGTACACTAATCTACTACTTTTTGATAAAGGCATTAAATTAATTTTTTTTCATAGACTTTTTTTACTTTTTTTAATTCTACAGTTCATTTACCCAGGATAGCTCAGCTGAGGTGCAATATCTCATTTTCAGTGGGGTCCTGTTTTTACCCAGTTCCGCAGCAGGGTGGACTGGAGCACTGGTAGACTGAATGACTTCCACAAGATCACACAGTGAATATTTGGCTACAGAAGGGTTTGAACCTATGATCTCCTGGGGCTGGATTTCCAAAAGGTGGTGCAGGGCTTGTGTCAAGCCCTGCACCATGGGACTTAGGTTAAACCCCTTTGCTGCAACAGTGCCCAATTTTCCAATCTCGGGTGCAGTTGTGACAGGTTCCATGATTTACAGCAGCTTGTGCCAAATATCTGGTGCAAGCTCTGTAACTTTGGCCCCCAGGAGTGGTGCATGTTAGACCACAAAAATGTGGTCTCAGATCCTGCGAGTGGTACAAGGGATAGAAATTCCCATTGTCAGATGGATAATGCCACAAACCCCATACGCCATATGTTCTACACACAAGGTGCTTGCGGCATTCCTGCCATTTCAAAAATCCATCCCTAGTCTCTATGCTTGCGCTCTAACCACTAGGCCAGGCTATATCCAAAATATTCACTTATCATTGTTTTTCCACAGCAGTGTGCTCTTCCTCCTGACGTCCCTGGTACGCACTTGGTTCACACTGGAACTATAACATTAAAGAGCTAGTATGCATCCTGAAAATAGTATGGATTTTTAAAAGTTGCAGTCTTTAATCTTTGAATCTGAAGTACTTTTTTTTTTAGTAAATGACAAGATTTTCTTCCATGATAGTACAAGGTATGATGTGTAGCACTACATTCTACCTAGAAGCTAGTGTATTCAGTTCTATTACTCTTCAGACTGCAACCATACTGTGACTCCACTGATGTCATAAATGAGCAAGAGGAGTCACTCACCTTTAAACTATCTTGGCAACATTTGATATCACAGTGGGTGAGGTCACACTCTTAATGAGTAATGAAGAGGAATAGAACTAAAGATGTCAACTTCCGGGTAGAGAACTGTTCTACATATCACACCTTGTACCATCAGGTAGTAAACACAAAAGAATAAGAACAGTACATCAGAAAAAATTAAATAAAAATGGGTTACTTTCTAAAAAGCAATATGATTTTAAGTCCACTATTTTGGGTAGTACCAGCATTTAAATCTTTGTTTTCAGGCCAGCACATTGGCACAGAAGTAATGCTACCACTTAGGATGCTCCTGCATTCGGGAATGAGGCTTGGGCATCAGGAGTGGGCTGGGGAAGGAGGGGTGAGCATCCCAAGGGACACTTTCCTTCTCTGGGGAGGGACAGCTGTCAGCTTGGGTGCAATACTGCCACCTGGGTGACCACTGGTGGCAGCACACACCGAGAAGCATAATGGGCAGTGGGCCACCGACGATGTTGTATTCTACATACTTACAAGCATTTGAGCTTGCACACTTCAAGGTCAGCATTCCATAGGGAATGGGGTGAACAAGATAAATCCCTGACCCAGGAAGGATGAAGAACCGAGGCTTGCAGGCCCTACACTGGTGATGTGGTTTCTCCCCAGAAGCTGGACCACTTTCATGGCAGCTGACAACCCTACCATACCATGCCTCGGAGGCAGTAAGCTGTGTGGACATGGGATAATGGGTTAGTCCATAGGAAGCCAGTTGACGAGGCTGGGGAAGGGTTATTTAGAAGGGGGCCTGGTCAGAATGAAAGAGGATAAATGGATCAACAAAATAAAGGTGTTTATTTATTTTAAACTTTTCAACAAGAAAGTCACACGGAGCTGTGACAGCTCATTCCCAGGTGTGTCTTGATAGGTGGGTTAGATAGCCCTTTGTACTGATTTATGAATGTTGGCCAGGACACAGGAGGAAAAAGTCTCCTATTCTTATGATACATGCCATGAGATCTTTACCTGGGATTAACAAGACATTTGGTTTGTTATTATATTGTAATAACTGGGTACTGTTTTTTTTCCATTGGAAAAGCTGGTTATAATTCCCTGTTATAACCCATGGATTATAACAGCAAACATGAACCAGCTGCACGGTAAACCCCACAACTGAAAAGAATCACAGTTCAAAACAAAATAAAACACTGCTGTGTCAGTCTCTTATTTTTGTCTATTAACTCACCAAGTGAAAAATATAAATGGAGAGAGCACCTAATGAGAACGAGGGAAGCCAAAGTGGCAGTCAGAGAAGCAAAGGCAGATAAAGAGCTGCATACTGCGGAGGAGCTCAAGGGTGGGGGAAAATGGTTCCTGCAATATTTTAGGGAAAAAGAAAGAAGAGGGAGGAGGAGTTGTTAGGGTAACAGAAGGAGATAGGGTAAATGAGGGGGACAGGTATCGTAATGACTACTTTTGCTCTGTATTCACAAGGAAAGACAAGGAAAGAGGGCCTCTGCCAGAGAGTGTCATCAAGTAAGCTGTAAGGGGGATCCCTGAGATGAGACAGCAAGTATTTACCAGTGAAAGGGTTTGGAAAGGGCTAGCAGCCCAAAAGATAGATAAGGCCCTGGGGCCAGATGGGATACATCCAAGGATGCTCAAGTAATTGACAAACTGAGCCCATGGTGGGGCTATTCAGTATCTCAATTCAGACGGGGTAGTTCCAAAAGACTGGGAGGTAGCAGATGTAGTCTCACGCCATGGGTCGGGGGGGGGGTAAGGAGCAACTGGGTAACTACAGACCTATCAGTGTTACCTCTATTGTGGGTAAACTGACGGAGACACTAGTCAAAGGAGACCTCGTAAACTACCTGGAGAGCAGTAGACTCCAAGATAGCAAACAATATGGATTTGTGGCAGGAAAATCTTGTCAGGCCAACCTGATAGTATTCTTTGACTGGGTAATGAGGGTAGTGGCTTAGGGCCATGCTGTGAATTTACTGTACTTTGATTCACAAGAGTTTCCACTTGATGCCTCACAGAAGGTTGCTGAAGAGGCTAGAGGATCAGGGTACAGTGAAAGACAGTTATATGGGTGAGAAAGTGGTTGGAAGGGAGACAGCTTAGGGTTGTGGTTAACAGAGTCAAATCAGAAGAGAGGGAGGTCACTAGTGGAGTGCCACAAGGATTGGTCCTGGGTCCAGTCCTTTTTAATATGTTCATTAGCGACATGGGAGAAGGAATCCAGAGCAAGATGTGTCTCATTGCAAACAAAACTAAGCTCTGTGGCAGGGTAGACAACAAGGAGTGGGGTTAGTGAGATGCAGACAGACTTGCAAAAGCTAATGAGGTGGTCAAAGGTTTGGCAGTTGAAATCCAATGGTAAAAAGTGCAAGGTGATGCACATAGGGAACACAAACTCGGGCACAGAGTACTGGTTGGGGGGTAAAGCTGTGCATGACCTCTGAGGAAAAAGACCTAAGGGTTATCATTATTGACTCCCTAGAACAATCAAACCAGTGTAACACGGCCTGTAGTAAGGCAAACAGGTCACTGGGGTGTACAGGAAGTGGTACTGACAGTAGAAAGGAAGGAGATATTACTACCTCTCTATAGATCATTGGTGAGGGACCACCTGGAGTACAGTGCCCAGTTCTGGAGTCCTCATCTCAGGAAAGGTAAGGACAAGTTGAAGACAATGTATTGTAGGGCAACCAAAATGATTCATGGTCAGCAAGACAGATCTTACAAGGATTGGTTCAAGGCACTGAACATGCACTCACTGGAGGCCAAATGACAGAGAGGGGATATGATAAAGACCTTCATGTTCCTGAAAGGAATGAACAAGGTAAACTGCTAGGAACTGTTTAACATAAGCAGTGGATCAAGAACACGGGGGCACAAGTGGAAACTGATGGGGGTGGAGATTCAAGAGGGAAGTGAGAAAGTTTTATTTTACAGAAAGGGTGGTGGAGCCATGGAACAATCTGCCAGTTGCTGTAGCAGGTTCCAGTTTATCAGTGGTTTCAAACATGGCTGGGACAGAGTGAAGGGCTTAAGTGATTGCTCAGGGTGACAGCAGTAGGGCAGGAAGCATGGGGGTGGATAATGTTGGGTAGAACCCTGCATGGACAATAGGTCCTGGGTTTGTTAGGTTTATTGGCAGACAGGAAGGACCAATGGTCTTTTTCTGCCATCGCTGTCTGTATTTCTGTGTTTCTATATTAGTCTTTAAAAGTGCTTATTTTTATCATTAATATTCTTCAGTTGCACCCTTATAGCATTTACATCATAAAGATTAGTTGTTAATGTTCAGAGTTGAGACCCAGGCTTGATTCCTACCAGCATCACTTACTTATGTTGTGACCTTGAGCAAGTCACTTAATTTCTTTGTACCTTCAATTCTTGCTGTCTTTTCCTCTCTCTTTCTGATAAACTTCCTGAGCTTTTCTTAAGCCAGCTTGATATTACTTAATTTTGTTGTGCTTGCTTTTTCATTTATGCAGCTGCATATGACTTGTAAAGTTCTGTGGCATACAATATGCATGAAAGGTGCTATACAGATCCAAAATCTATTTTCCTTCTTTGAGTAATGATGATGAAGAAGAAGAAGAAGAATCAGCATTTATATAGCACTTTTCATACACAGTGTATTCCAAAACGCTTTTACAAGCAATGCTAGACTGGTAGTGAAGTGACTGAATGTGTAGTGGCGGCCATATTGCACATCGACACCCCCACACACAGCCTGGCCAATTGCATGAACCAGTTTATGGGAAGGGGAATGTTGGCCAAGACACCAGAAATGCCCCCTACTCTTTGCGAAGTGTGTCCTGGGTTCTTTTACCTCCACCTGGACACCCACTAGGACAGCATCAGGATGGGTAGAAGGGACCTACGTTTAACATCTCATCCAAAGAATGGCACACCCCAGCAGTACAGCATCCCCCTAATACTGCACTTAGATGCCAGCATTTTTAGGTGCAAGTCCAATCCCAGTGTGGGGCGAGAACCTACGACCTTCTGGTCCAGAGGCAGATGTACTACCAACTGATCCATGCTGACAAGTCTTTATTACATGCTCTTAATGACGGAAGGCAGTAAGTACAAATCTGGTATTGCATTCACTGAGTACATTTTTCCATTGTGTAAGATCATTTATAAAATGGGTAAAGAAAATACCTTAATTTGATTGGCTGAAAGGACCTTTGAGCCATGTCCTTATCAGCCCATATCTATGCCAACCAGTACTTTTCTTCCCTGGGTGATTTCACAACAGGGAAATATCAATAACCCATAGTAGCCACAAACTGGTTTGACAAGTGAGCACACACCATTCAGGAACTGTACTGGCCGACCTACAGCCCCCCCCCAACTCTGTAACCATAGCCACATTACACTGAAGCCAAGTAAAACATTTAAAACACAAAGTCTAACCTCTGTCGATGGCAAAGAAGAGAGGAAAGTGTGAGACGCAGGTTTAAAATCCCACTCCACATCCACCATCGGTCCTCCGTTAGCGATCCGCTGAATGAAACGGCAGCTTTAAAATGCGTTGCACTTTTGCATACCAAGTTCTCCATTTATTCTGGTTCCCATTTGAAATACACAACAAAACTCAGCTGAAGTTTCCTTTTCTACATCAGTAACTCTTACATTTTGAGACCAGCGAAGCAGGAAATGAGTTTGTACGGTGGCCACTGAGGGACATGCTCACTCCCAGTCAGCCAGCCATTTAACATAAATAAAAGCAGCAAACTCATAACGCATAAATAAATAAATAAAAACATACCAAAACTTTCTTTCTGTATCTTGTGGGAAGGGGAAGGAAGCCAAGAAACATCACAGTAAATAGGTCAGCCAATATGGGACACATTTATTTATAATGGCTGTAACTCAAACTGTTTGGGCAAAATAAGAAATATAAAAAAAAAAAAAAACATGGGTTCAAGTGTGTCTCCATGTGTAGGTGGCAGCTGGGGAGTGTAAAAAAACATGGATTTAAGAGTTTGTGTGTGGGTGGCAGCTGGGGAGTTTAGACACAGACAGGCACCAACCTGTAGTAATTTTTCATTAAAGTGTCTCCATTGAAAGACAATGGCAGGGACTATTTTTTTATTATTTTCTACTGATCATATTTTATACTGTTTTATGTACACTTTGTATGTGCATTTTTTAATTAACTTCTTTACTAGGGAACCAATTTTATAAGCACAATAACACACTCCAAGTGTGGATTATCTCAACAAGAGCACACCTGATGCATAAGGCATGACATAGGCCTGTCATGCCTTATAACACACCTGGGCATGCTCTTATCAGGAGAAAACCCACAGCTCGTCATGTGTTATCGCTTGCTTAATTATCTGTGTATTTCACTCGGTAAATTCTGTAAAGGTTGAATAGTAGAACATGTATGCAAAGTAAGGTTTCCTCACATTTCACTTTCTATCCTAATACATATATATATATATATATATATATATATATATATATATTTATACACACAGTTTTGTCCTGGCCAGTATTCCCCCTCACAATAAATCTAGTTCTGGAACTGTATATAGCTGTGTGTGGATGTTAATTAGTTGAATGGCTGCCATTGCACATTTATGGTCACTGCACCACCAATCTCCCTAATTCCTTGTAAAGCACTTTGGGATACAGTGTGTATGAAAAGCAGTATATAAGTAGAGGATATGCAACAACCTGGTGTAAAATTTGAAGTATATCTCCAACTGTAAGGTTAAACACCATAACTTATGAGTGGTGAATCCAAGAGTGAGTTATGAAAGACCTGCTCCCTAGTAAGTAGAAATAAATAGTGTATTTCAAGTTAATAATCAGTCAAATATGTTTATTCCAGTTATCAAAAAGGAAAGACCACTGAGCTGTCACTCATTTATAATCAGGGTGTATGCACAGATACGCTCTATAGATTTGATATGCTTATGTTCTGCTGTACTTGCTAACACTGAATCTCTGTATATTGTTATATTTTGATCTACTCATACAATGGAACACGAGTTCAAGAGGTGAACCTGTTAGGAATTTGCCACCAATCTACTGGTGGAAGTAATATTTTTGATCACCCATATCCTACTGTACTACTGTCTGTCCTAACCACGACTTCCCTGTAAAAGAGCATTGCTCAATGGAACTTTTTCTCAGGTAAAACAAATAAATACAAATACACCATGCAGTCTGACTTTAGTTGCCAAAAATAATTAGCCGTTTTACAAGAACTATTATTTTATTTTTAGTGATTGCCTCTTCTGTTGTATCCATCTGAGCTATTTTTCTTTTCAAATGGACACCTGCTAACTTGGCATAAGAAGCATTAGGCAAGAGCAGTGAATGAAAAAAAACCTTTTTTAGGAAACTGATTTAAAATATAGCCAAATGGCTCGGTGACTAATCTGTAGAGGCTTCACTGTCCCAATAGATTACTGTCTCTTTACAGCAGGGCAAAACAGTGAGCAGCAATCTACAGTCATTATATACAGTGCTGTCTCATTTAGAATGAGTACATTGTAAACACATTTTACAGTACAGTACACAAATAAATACATACAAATGTCTTAAAGGAATGTTACATACAGGTTAGTTTTAGAACTTAAATTTCAGTAAGTTATTTGTTTTATTTATTTATTTCAGAAGTTTCACCAGGAAAGACAAATGAGCTAGAAAATAGTTAATTTCCAGATGTATCCTGGGGGAAGTGGGAAGAGGGGTATGAGAACAAAATAGAACAATAACTTATAGAATAAAACATCATAAAAAGATATTTAGTCAAGCCATTGTGTATTTGGTTTATAAAACAACAGTTCCAAAGTTATAACTCTTAAGTCAGCAGTTTGTGTGAAGATGTAACTGTTTGGCAGGGGTTAGTCCTCAGATCAGTACTTTTTAACACCTTTACCATTGACATAGGAGAGGTCATCAGAGAGAAAATCTGTCTTTTTGTGTATGAGGACAAGTTTTATTGCTGAGTTGGTAGTGAGAGTATTTGTGAATAGAGGGAGGATCTAGAGAGACTGAAACAAACAATGGACATAGGTCAGGCAGCTGAGCATTAATGCCAAAAAGGGCTATGCCATGCATGTGGGCTGCAGAAATCCTAGGGTAGAATACTGGCTGGGAAAAGTAATAATTGCAAAGTTGGAGGAAGAAAGGGATCTACGAGAAAGAATTTCAGATAACCTCAGATCAACTGTGCAGTTCAACAAAGCATTAGGAAAGTCACATTGGATGCTGAGTTAAACTGGGAGGGGATTTAGCAGCAGGAGAAAAGAGTTAATTTTGTCCCATATAGATCCCTGGTGCAGCTGCACTGTGTTCATTTTTGGAAACGCCACCTAAAGAAGGGCATAGACAAACTGGAGTCTCAGCACCCTCCCAAAAACAGCAGTACATAGGTAGGGCTGGGTGTACTTGATGGCTGCAGGGCCTTTTTCTGCTGACAACATGCGTGTTTCTATAGAATTAGTGTGGGGGGAGGGTGATTAAGATGATACATGGGCAATAAGGTAGATCCTAAGAGCCAAGGTTGGAGACCCTCACTGTGCACTCATTGGAAATCAGGAGGGAGCAGTGATCAGAATATTTAAATACATGCAGAGAATTGACGAAGTGGACATGATGAGCAAACTGTTTGCTAATAGGCGCAACAACAGGAAATTGGTGGGAGGGGGAGATTTAAGGACATCAGAAAATACTTTTCACAGAGCAAGTGGTGGAAAAGTAGAAGAGACATCCCACTGAGGTGGTCAGAGTGAATGGGGTGGGGGGGATTCAAAAGGGGGTGGTACAGGCACATGGGAATTTTTAAATACAGTAGTTAGGATGGGGTGGGGGAGGCTTGGCCTGGGGCCATTATATTTTATGCAACTACCTCACCTAGGTAGACAACAGGGCAGACTGGATAGACCCTGGGGTCTTCTGCTGTCAATTTTCTATGTTACTATTTTCCTTTGACTTTAGCAGTTGGTATTAGCGCAGCACAGGGCTATTGTGAAAAGTTATTATTGATTAGCTCTGTTTGTATTCTACGGTCAAGGTTCATGACTGTGACATACACCTCGAGATAAGCACTTATCGGGTGGATATATAACACAATAAATACTTTCATCAGAGCAGATTTAACATTACTGGTGTTCTATACATGCAATTTCTTCCCCATCTAAAAATGTTTGCTTGGGCTGCCCAGTGTGCTACTACCTGGGAGAACTGGGTTTGTGTGTGATCTCTGGAATTCCACACTGGAGTCAACAGGGGACCAGTGGTTTCATCAAGGTGAAGCATTTGACTCCTGTGGAGGGATGACATAGGCAACCTGACATTCATGCACCCTGCTGCTGGCCTATTGATTGGCACTTGTATTGGCTGTGAAGGCAGATGGTCGACTACCCTCCCCGATGGAAGAAGGTTCAGCCATGGCAATCCACATATCAGAGTCGGGGACTTGGAATAGGTACTGCAATCCTAACATTAGAGTAGTGGACCCAGGAAAGATACATCCAAGGCAAATCTAACATCAGACTGGGAGCACGGAGAACATATAGCCATGGCATTCTTAACATCAGAGTAAGGGACACAGGGATGGTACAACCATGGCTATGCTAGCTTCAAAGTAGGGGACTCAGGCAAGGTATATCCATGGCCAAGAACCTTGCATTTGCACCAAAATCCCACATAAGGAGAGCCAAACCACATTATGAACGGCAGTACAAAAGTTTTATTTACTTACAATTAAAAGTAGGGACTGAAGCAGTTACCCATTTTCAGGCTGTGAGATTGCTATTACTTGGCAATATACCCAGCACTTTTTCACCTATGAATTGTAAGAAAATAAAACTTTTGCACTGCAGTTTTTGGAATGGTTTGTCTCTCTTTATCTGGGTTTTTGGCGGGAGTGCAAGTTTCCTTGCTGTTTTTGTGTGTCTGATATTTGGCACCATGCTTTTTCCTGGGTGACCCTGATAGTTGGTTTGGATATTCATAGCATTGCTAATATTGGAGTAGGGGGACACTGGAAAGGTACATCTGTGGTGATCCTCACATCAGAGTATGGGACATGGGGAAAGTACAGCAATAACTATCATAACATCAGAGTAGGGAACATGGGGGTTACAGCCATAGCAATCCTAGCATTGCAGTAGGGGATACTGGAGAAGGTACAGCCATGAAAATACCAGTAATGGAGTAGGGAACACTGGATGGGTACAGCAATAGCAATCCTAACTTTGGAGTAGGGGACATGGTGAAGGTACAGTAATGGGGATCCTAACATTTTACCTGTTATTGCTGTTTGCACTATTGTACCTGTTACTGCTGCTTACGGAAATGTTTGTACTGATGACCTATGGGTACCAGGTACTGGCGTAGCCAATGCCTAAGCGCCCCCCAACAGACCCGTTTCAGGGTACTTCTCTCTACTTGCACTTGTCTAGAGTGTGTAATTTTGTTGTAAGTTACTGCACCTTGACTACTGCATTGTTAACCTGTTATTGCTGTCTGCACTGCTCTACGTGTTACTGCTGCTTACTGGAATGTTTGTACTGATGATCTAGGGGTACCAGGTACTGGCGCAGCCAATGCCTAAGCGCCCCCCAACAGACCCGTTCCTCTACTCCTATTGCCCCTGGACCTCCACAGCCCCCACCCCACCTGAACACCGTTTCCCTGCCTGGATACAGTTCCACAACCCGGACATTAGCCGCACTCATCAGCCGCTGAAACTGCTCACCCTGCGCACCTTACCCCGAACCCCCGTTATCTTTAGCCCCCACGGCCTATGGCTCCACGATCCTGGGCTCCTCTAGTAGGCTTCTGCCATTAAAACCGCTCACCTGCCGCTTTCACCCCCGTATTCTCACACGCATCGATCTGTCCAGCCTGCGTACGGTTACCATGGACACAGTCTCATCCCTCAGCCCCCTGCCGCCATCCCTGCCATATCCCCCTAACACTGACTTTTCGCTTCTACACCCCCCAGTTAGACCCGTTTGCTCTTAACCTCTGCAGCCCCCCGACTACCCCGACTGAGCACCGACTCCCCTGCCCAGGAACAGTACCACAACCCGGGTACTTGCCGCACCTTCCAGCCGCTGATGCCGCTCCCCGCTATACGAACCCGAACCCGCCATCTAACTCTCCCCTGCGACTTGGTTCCATGAACCTGGGCTCCTCTTGAGTGGTTCTGCCGCTAAAGCCACCCCGTGGCCGTCTTACATAGAAACATAGAAACATAGAAGTTGACGGCAGATAAGGACCGCAAGGCCCATCCAGTCTGCCCATTTGTTTTTCTACCTTATAAATGTGCCATCGGCCTTTGCTCTGTCAGTGGCCTATCTATTCATAGTCATTTGTATTGCTCCCTTATGCCTATCCCATGCCTGTTTGAAGCCCTGCACTGTATTCATAGCCACCACTTGTGGTAAGCCATTCCATGCATCCACCACCCTTTCTGTGAAAAAGAATTTCCTCACATTCCCCCTTAATCGGCCCCCCACTAATCTCATGCTGTGTCCTCTTGTCCTGCTAGTTTTCTTGTATTTAAACATGTTAGACTCTTTCACCTTGTTAATGCCCTTAAGGTGTTTGAATGCCTCGATCATATCACCTCTCTCCCTCCTTTGCTCAAGGGTATACATATTGAGCTCTGTTAATCTGTCCTCATATGTCTTCTGATGCAGTCCCTGCACCATTTTGGTTGCCCTTCTCTGGACTGCCTCAATTTGGTTAATGTCCTTGTGAAGGTGTGGCCTCCAATACTGCACACAGTACTCCAGATGGGCCTAACCAGTGTCTTGTAAGAGGATTATTACCTCCCTCTTATGACTTGTGTACCCTACTAATACACCCTAACACCACCTAGCCTCACCTACTGCTTTAGGGGTCTGCTTGGATGATTTCAGGTCATCAGTGATGATGATGCCCAAGTCTCTTTCTTCCTTTGTGACTGCTAGCAACTCCCCTCCCAGCCTATAGGTGGCTTCAGGGTTTCTCTTCCCTATGTGCATGATTTTGCACTTATTTGCATTAAATCCCAGTTGCCACTCTTCTGACCATTTTGCTAGTTTATCCAGATCTCTTCTCATTCTGCCCACCCCATCTGGATCATCTACTCTGTTGCAGATCTTGGTGTCATCTGCAAACAGACAAGCCTTACCCTCTAGTCCATCTGCAAGGTCACTAATGAAGATGTTGAGAGGACTGGCCCCAGGACTGATCCCTGAGGTACCCACTTGTGACTTGCATCTCTTCTGACTGTATACCATTTACCACCACTCTCTGTTTTCTGCCGTCAACCAGTTTGCCACCCAGTTGACCAACTTCTGACCCACCTGAGCCTACCCAGCTTATTTATCAATCTTCTATGTGGAACAGTGTCAAAAGCTTTGCTGAAGTCAAGGTAGGCGACATCAACTGCTCCCCCTTGGTCCACCACTCTAGTTACCCAGTCAAAGAAATCTATGAGATTAGTTTGACAGGACCTTCCTTTTGTAAACCCATGCTGTCTTGGATCCTGTGCCCCTATGGATTCCAGGTGTTGCACTATCCTTTCCTTAAGGAGTGCCTCCATAATCTTGTCCACTATTGAGGTAAGACTGACTGGTCTGTAGTTTCCCGCCTCCTTCCTGCTACCACTCTTGTGGAGCGGGATCACATGAGCCCTTCTCCAGTCTTCTGGGACCTCTCCTGTGCTCAGAGACTCACTAAACAGTTCTGCTAATGGCTCTGCTAGTTCCACCTTTAGCTCCTTAAGTACCCTGGTATGTATGCCATCAGGTCCCATTGCCTTATCCACCCTGAGCTTAGCAAGCTCTTGTAGGACCCTTTCTTTTGTGAAGGGAGTAGTGCTCACCTCCCTCCCCCCTGTGTCCATGATGCTGAGCTGTGGGCCCTGCCCTACCTTCTCTTCAGTAAATACTGAGCAAACGTATCTATTTAGGATAGATGCCTTTACAGGGTCCTCCTCCTCACATGCTCCCTTTTCTCCAATAAGCTTAGCAATACCCCCTCTGGACTTTCTCCTTTCACTAATGTATCTATAGAAAGTCTTGTCACCTTCTTTTACTGTTCGTGCTAGTGTTTCCTCAGTTTGGGACTTTGCTTGCCTTACTGCCTTCCCTGCTTCCCTTAGGGCAGTTTGGTATGCCTCCCTATCTTCATCCCGCTGTGTTCCCTTATATTTCACCTCTGATCCCCTCCCCTGCAGCTCTCTCTAGCCGCCGCACGGTTCCATGGACTCGGTCTCTTCCCGTAGCCTTCTACCGCTTATGCCACCATATCCCCCTCACCTAGACGTATACTGTAAACCCCCTGCCCCGTCCAAATGTTCCCCCGCTTCACTCCTCCTCTGGCCGCCGATGCCTATCATGTCCTTTCCTGCCCTGTTTTCGCGCCGCCTTTTACCCCTCTATAGCCCCACTGCAGGTGGTGTCTCCCCTGCCTCCAGCTCTGCCTGACCTACTGTCTCCCCCCCACCTCGACCATGTACAGCCACCATCCATTCACCGCCCCACACCCAGACCCACTCGTCCTGCCTCCTTCATCCCTGCTGCCATCTTAACCACTTAGCCACAAGGTTGCCTTCCCGTATCCCCTCCTTTTACCTGCACACCCAGTTCCCCTCCCCATTCTCTCCCCCTCCCCTGACCCACCTGTCCTTTGGATCTGCCCTGTATACCTTTACCCGCTCACTAAATGCTACCTGTACACTGTAAATCTGCTGTTTTTCTCTTGACCTGTTGATTGTCTCTGAAGCTGTACTCCTTTATTGCCTTTTACTGAAAACTGTTCTCTGTATTGTTACTGCTTCCCTGTATTATGTAAATGAACTCTGTATTGTTACTGTACCTCCCGGGTCGTGCCTGAAAATAGTCACCTGTTTGGCTAGCGCACCTACCCGGTAAACAAAAACTAAATAAAAACACTGGCAGATAAGACATGGAAAGGTACAGCCATAACAATCCAAACATCAGAGTAGGAAACAGGGAGAAGGTACAGCCACAGCAATCCCAGCGTCAGAGGTGGGGGCACAGGAAAGGTATAGCCATGGCGGTTGTATCATTGGGCCAGGTGACACAGGGAAGGTACAGCCATGGAAATCCTAACACTGGAGTAAGGGACACAAGGAAGGTACTGCCATAACTATCTCAACATCAGATTAGGGAATGCTGCAGAAGGTACAGCCATGGAAATCTTAACACTAGAGTAAGGGACACAAGAATGGTACTGCCATAACTATCTCAACATCGGATTAGGGAACACTGCAGAAGGCACAGCCATGACAATCCTCACATTAGAGTATAGGGCATGAGAATGGTACCACCATGGCAAGCATAACATTGGAGTTGGAGACACAGGGAGGGTACACCCAAGGAGGAGGCACAATCATGGCTATCCTAACATTGGAGTAGAGGACACGGGAAAGGTATAGCTAAGGCAAACCTAATATCCAAGTAGAGTACACAGTGAAGATACAGCCAACCCAATCCTAATATTAGAGTAGGGCACATGGGGAAAGTACAGCCATAGCAATCCTAACATTGGAGTGGGGCACATGGGGAAGTATAGTCATGGCTATCCTAACACTGGAGTTGGGGACATGGGGAAGGTGCAGCCAAGGCAATCCTAACATTGGAGTAGGCGACATAGAAGGTACAACCAAGGCAATCCTAAAATCAGAATGGTAGACACAAGAAAAGTAAAACCATGACAATTCTGACATTTGAGTAGGGGACATGGAGACCCAAGAGGGGCACTATTAGATAAAATGAATGATTATTGTCTTATATGTAATGAACGGATTTATACCTTAAAATTTTTCTGCTGCAATAAAGACATTACAAAGTCATTATCAAAGTCATTTGTTTTATACAGGGCTTTGTTCCCAAATTGATTTCAAGTGTGTGGGAGAGCTATTTATAACTTTAAACACACCTCTCTTTCAAAGAAGATAATACATTTCCCATTAGTGCTGTCAGACTGTCTTTGCAGAGAAGCTTTGCAAAACGTTATTTTGCAATCTGAGAGGAAGACTTTTTCCTGTCAATTTTTCTTTGTAGATGCTCCCCTCCAACACACACACACACACACACACACACAGGCACACTTTAGTTGTTAAAACTTGTCACCAGTAAACAGTCTGACTATGGCAGCTTTTCTCAGAAAAGAATCCTGTCAATATTGATAAGGAACTAGTAGCATAAAGTTTAGGTCAATAATTATTGTTACCCACCCTCTTTTCTTGTTGTTTCTGTTCTTTCTATGAGGACACTGCTCTGGCAGATGTTACCCCTAAGTTTAGACTAGCCATTCCCCAAACACGGCATTCAACAGTGGCTACAGCAAAGGAGGCAGAGTAATTAAATTGTTACAGCACACATCTGTGATCCCAGGAGAGACCCAGTTTGAATTCCATCAGTATCACTTGCTTACTGTGTAAGCGTCAGTAAGTTACCTAAAGTGTTTTCCAGTATCCAGGAATACTATTTAAAAGGTGCTAGTTCTTCCATTAATTTACATTTTTATTGTATAGATATTTGTTAGAGTCTGCCCATTGTAATTATTATACTGGATCTGCCCATTGTAATTGTTACACTGTGTCTATCTATTGTAATTGTTATACTGGATTGTTGGATTTGAAGTGCATGTTGTCTGTCATGAGTCATATTGTATGTTTTCTTGTCCCCAAGTGTCTATGCCTTCAAGTTTTAATTTGTTATTCAATAAATAAATAAACAAATAAATTAATGTCTTGTAAAAAAACTGTCCTATTGTTTACACTGTTGTATACCATAATTCAAATCACAGTGCCTGAAATATATTCTTGTGCTGTTCTTTATAGGTTATATTTTTATTGTGCAACCATTTTTTAAGCACTAGTCTTTTGGTTGTAATCGATAACATGAATTTCAAATATTTTTGATAATTAGTTGAAATATCTGATGCAGTGTATGGTGAAACATTATTTATTTATTTATTGAATTTTGATGACCGGGTAGGCCCACTGGGCCCCGGAGGTCCCTTTTTCAGGGGCAACCCAGGAGTTACAGGAACTAGTAGGATACAAAATTAGTACAGATGTAGATTATAGCATGTAACAGGTGACTATCTATATATAGCATTGACATATTACATAGCAGTTTACAATGAATTAGCAAAGTGAGACAAAGGCGGAGAGCCAGATCAACACCTGGGTCACAATTACCCGAGTAGAGTATTTTTGGAGGAGAAACCGTAGAGAAGGGTTGGGGCTCCTAGCTCAGGATGGAGTGAGGTAAGTGCTCAGGTAGTAGGGTAGTGTGGAAATGTCAGGTAACTTTGCATTGGCATTGACTTGTGACAAGCATGCGTGCCTTGAGTCTTGTTCGGAAGCTCACAAGTGATGGAGTGTCTCGAATCTCAGGAGGAAGGTTGTTCCATAGAGAAGGGGCAGTGAGGGAAAAGGACATTCCCCCTGTCTTGGTCCTTACCCTAGGGACTTCGAGAAGAGTTTGGCCTGAGGTCCGTAGGTTGCGGGCATTTCGCATGGCCATTATGAGCCCTAAGAGGTTTGGGAGAGGTGCTGGGCTAATTAGCTTATATGCTAGGCAGAGCACTGGGTGCCTGAGATGGGCTTTGAATGAAGGCCAACTGAGAAGTGCTAGGGAATCACAGCGGTGGCTCCTAGAGTGGGACTGAGTGGCGAACTGGAGAACCTTGTTGTACAAGATCTGTAACTTATTGAACTCAAGCTTGGCCATTCCCTGAAGTATCAGGGCAGCATAGGTGACTGTAGGGAGAAGAACACTCAAGGCAATGGCAATCCTGGCTTCAGGGATCAGCTGATCCTTGAGACGATAGAGTGTACCAAGTTTACCGTGAATGACTTTGGTGACTTGGTCAACATGTTGTTTTAGAGTGAAACTTTGGTCCAAAGTAAGGCCAAAGTATTTCATGGAGGCAACCACTTCAAGTTTGTTACCCGCCTTAGAAGTGAGTTGTAGGTGTTGTGATCTGTTTTGTCCCAGGGATCTGGGTCCGAACAACATGGCCTTGGTTTTGGTAGTGTTAAGGACTATTTTATTCTTAGTAAGCCAGTCCTCCATAGTTAGTAGGTCCTCTTGGAGGGATTGACCTAGGTCACCCAGGTTATCAGAGGATCTGTAAATCACAGCATCATCAGCGTACTGTAAGACATTACTGCTCCTGCAGTGATTGTGTAAATCCATTAATAAACAAGGAGAACAGGATGGGATCGAGTATGGATCCTTATGGTACCCCCTCCTTAAGGGGCAGTGGATTAGAGATCTTGTCCTTCCACTTGACTCTCTGAGATCGACCATTAAGGTAGCTTTCAAACCGCTTGAGAGTATGAGTGTCCAGGCCTATGTTACTCAATTTGTGGTGTAGGAGTCGGTGGTCAACCAAGTCGAAAGCCTTGGAAAGGTCGATGAAGACCGCACCTGTGTTGGACCCTGAGTCAAGTTCTCTAAATACATCTGCAGAGAACTTAGTTAGAGCGGTGTCTGTCCCATGCTTAGCTCTGAACCCATGTTTAGCCAGGGAAAGAAGCCGGTCTGCCTTTAAGTATTCAGGGAGTTGAATGTACACCAGTTTTTCCTGGATTTTTGCAAGGGTGCAAAGCAGGGATCTTGGCTTGTAGTTGCCAATGGGTTCCGCAGGCCCACCCTTGTGAACAGGGACCACATGTGCTTGTTTCTACAGCTCTGGGACAGTTCCTTCTTGAAGGGACCTGTTTATGAGCCAGGTAAGAGGCCTTGCAAGTGCTGGAGCACCGTCCTTGAGTAGTCTAGCTTGGATACCGTCAGGCCCACCTGATCCTCTGGTTTTCAAGGACTTTAGAACAACATGCACAGCATTGTTGTGCATGGAAAGCCATGGCTGGAATATGCCTGGTGTACTGCAGTAGTGACATGAAAATGTTTTTGTGCTGCTGTCAGGACACCACTACAGCAGCACAACAACATAGCACATCACTGTGAGCCTCCCCTCATTCAACTTCAATGCCGATAAATGAGGACCTTTTTTTTTTCCTCTGTGCTGCACACTTTGTCAGGAATGGGCTGCAGTGAAGAAAGTGAAACGTGAAAAGATGTAAGAAGAAAGGATAGAAATTGAAGAAGCATGGAAAGAGGACGGTAAATAATACCTGCTGTATTATCTGCTTGTTCAGGACAATTTATTGCTGAATGTCTAAGCTCACCATGCATGGTCTAAAGTCACTATGCACAGCACACCCTCCTCCACTGTGTGCAACAAATATCATTAAAGCTCCCTGCCCCATGCCACCTCACAACCTTGCAAGACCACTCGCCCCATTTGGGGGGGGGGGGTCCTGGATCCACCCATGAAGGACAGCAGTTCAGCAGCAGGGTGGGTGCAGATGGCCATACCAGTATCAATGGAGTAGAGGTACAGGTCCAACAGGAATTGGTAGTAGCAGGAGAAAATAAGTAAGCCACAGTGATAGTCAGTGACTGATTGAATGAGCAAGCGAGAGATTAAGATGCACATGCAGGTAAGTGAGCAGGCTGGAGTTTTTTGAACTAATGTTCACAAAGGAAGAAAGAGACTTGGGCATCATCATCACTGATGACCTAAAATCATCCAAGCAGACCTCTAAAGCAGTAGGTAAGGCTAGGGGGGTGTTAGGGTGTATTAGTAGGGGTATCACAAGTCGTAAGAGGGAGGTAATAATCCCTCTGTACAAGACATTGGTTAGGCCCCATCTGGAGTACTGCGTGCAGTATTGGAGGCCACACCTTCACAAGGACATTAACTAAATTGAGGCAGTCCAGAGAAGGGCAACCAAAATGGTGCAGGGACTGCATCAGAAGACATATGAGGACAGATTAATGGAGCTCAATATGTATACCCTTGAGCAAAGGCGGAGAGAGGTGATATGATCGAGACATTTAAACACCTTAAGGCATAAACAAGGTGAAAGAGTCTAACATGTTTAAATATAAGAAAAATAGCAGGACAAGAGGACACAGCATGAGATTAGAGGAGGCCGATTAAGGGGAATGTGAGGAAATTCTTTTCACAGAAAGGGTGGTAGATGCATGGAATGGCTTACCACAAGAAGTGGTGGCTATGAATACAGTGCAGGGCTTCAAACAGGCATGGGATAGGCATAAGGGAGCAATACAAATGACTATGAATAGATAGGTCACTGACAGAGCAAAGGCCGATGGCACATTTATAAGGTAGAAAAAGAAATGGGCAGACTGGATGGGCCTTGCGGTCCTTATCTGCCGTCAACTTCTATGTTTCTATGTTTCTATGTTCTGGCTGATAAACAGGCTTATGGGAATGGTGTCCATACATTATAAAAGATAGTGTATGGGCAACCATGCACAGACAAGCCTGTGTTGCCATCTCGGCACTTGCCATGGAAATCTCTTGATGGCAACACAGGCTTATTTTGTATAGTTGCTCTTATATTATCCTCTAAGTTATTCCTAAAATACACGTCTTAGGTATGAAACATTCATGTAGACCTAGTGATGCCTAAAATATCTCTTTCAAAGTGACCGACCAAGTTTTAACTAGAGGATAGCCCATAAAATATAAATGAGTATACCATTATGTGCCTTACATCTGTAAGTTACCAGTAGCAATCATACCCTTTCTATGGAATACTAGTTTAACCGGTGTTTAATCAGAATGACCAGTTTCTGTTTATGTTGCTGATAAACTATGGTTGTCTAGCATGTAACATATTTTCCCTTCTGGCCCAATCAAATTCTAATTCCAATAATCTTATAAAACATTTAATTCTTTCTCCCATCACCTTCGAAATCTATTTTTACTGGGCTTGCAGATGTACCGTATTTGTCAAATTACTATATACAGTGAGTGATCATGTTTCTACTAGGGTGCTTACTTGTATGATATTTGAGCAGACTGTCTAAGACTGGAGCATACACACACTTTATAAAATCCCTTTGAAAGCTCTTCGAAAGGATTTTGGATACTTACAGATACTGGAACATATCCTGTCTGTCTGCATTCCATCCTGCAAAGTAGGAATTGAGTGGGACAACAGTAAAATCAAAGAATTCAGTGCACACCTTCCCTGCCCCCAACATGGAAAATTTTACAAGTATAATATTCTTTCTGCCTGAATCAGCCAATTATTTATTTTATCTTCAATAGGCGTGGAAATCTTTTGGTGTTCACATCAGGGCCCTGCTGTGAAGTTGCCCAGCTACCTCTCATCAAGGTAGATCAACCATCAGCTGGATCCCTATTCTAAAATATAACTGCTGGAAATGGCTTCTTTTTTATAAGGTGCACTGCCTGAACTGGCTTCCTTTAATTAAAGTGCAGTCCCCAACCAACAGGCAGGTAACTAGTGAGGACCCAGCTAATGAGAGAGTGATATATCTCCCAAGCATAAAACAGTAAGTGCTGTGGCCTAGTGGATAAGGCACTGACCTTATAAAAGAGGCACTGGGGGTTCAAATCTCATCAACGGGGAAGGATTTAAGAATGCATGGGATAGACATAAGGGAATCCTGGAGGTCAGAGGTAAGGGGCAACAAATTTCTCGAAAAATGTAAAGGGAACTTACAGCTTAAATGGGCAGACTGGGTGGGCCATAGGCCCTTATCTCAATCAATCAATCAAAATCTTTATTTATCCAATGGACACCATTGAGCAAGGCTCATTTGCAAGGTGGACCTAGTCATGAAGACATCAATGTACAGTACAGTAACATGGCAAACATAATGCAATATTATACAAAGAGGTAAAATATACAGTGTATACAGTACGGTAGCAAGGTGGAACAAAATGCAATATTATACAAGTTGGAAAAATCAGCATATGTACAACCAAACATAAGCGTATGGGGCTTAACAACAGAAAGCTTATTGATGGGTGCAGCTGGCAATTTCACATAATGGGGAGAAAAGGCTGTATGTGGAGTGGCAGGTTAGAGAGATACGGAAGAGGAAGGAGATGTTTCCATCGACTAGGGGGAAAAGGTGGACTTAAACCACAGATAATGACAATAGCTGTGGTATACTAGTTTATTACGATTACGACGGAGAAGGGGTAGTTAATAGGCACACTTCTTGGGAAGGGGTGGGACTTAGCCAGGCTGGAATGGACAGGGATGAGTGAGTGAAGCAGGTATATTGATTGGGAGAGAGTGAGAGGCAGGGGCAGAGGCATGGGGTGAGGCGGGATGGCTAGGGGGAGTTGTAGAATTAGTGAGCTAGCAATGCGGAAAGCATTTGCAAGATTCCTTCATGTAGTAGTCGTACAGCAACTTGAAGATATTTAGACTAACAGGGCAGCTCAGCTTCAAGTTTTTTTGTAAGCTATTCCACAAGGCAGACAAGGAGAAACTTAGAGCACCTCTGCTGAAACGAGTTTTGACCATCGGAACTTGGAGGGTGATTAGGAAATAGCTCCTGAGAGCATAGGTGCCTATCACACTCCAGGGAATACAATCAGAGATGTATGAAGTGAGCTTGTTGGTCACTGCTCTGAAGGCCCATAGCGTGGTGTTTCTATTTCTTTTATAATGAAGGGAAGTCCAGCCAATCGCCAAGTACAGGGAGCAATGTTGTGTGGAAAGTGGAAGGCCGGTTATGAACCTGATTGCTCTGTGGTAGAGGGTGTCCATCTTAGCCAGGGCAGAGGCAGTGTAGGAGCTATAGAGAAGGTCCACATAATCAATTAAAGATAGGAAGGTGGCTTGGACCGATTGAATCTTGGCCTCCGTAGTGAGCAGGTGGTTAATTCTGTAGAATAGTCCTAATCTTTGTCTTAGTTTCTTCTGTAATTCTTCAAGGTGTTCGATGAAGGAGAGTTTATGATCAAGCCATACTCCTAGATATTTGAATTTAGACACATACTCTAGTTTTTCTCCGAGTACTGTGGTAATTCGTGGGATTGCCCCCACCCAAGCAGGATTTGCCGCGTACGAGGAAGGAGAAAAGAGCATAGCTTTTGTTTTTTTCACATTGAGCAAAAGTTTTTGCTTATGAGCTGGTATTGTAGAAGGTTAAATTCAGCTTGGAGGTCTTCACAGGCTGCTTCTGGCATGGGACGACTCAAGGAAAGTACAGTGTCATTCGCGAATAAATGGATGTTGGCTTTATTGATGGTACCATTGATGTTAATGTAGACCGCAAATAGGAGGGGACCAAGGATAGAACCCTGGGGTACAACTCTCAGCATAGGTTTTAATGGTGAAAGATCTCCTTCAGCTTTAACCTGCTGTTTCCGTTCTCTGAGGTAATCAGCAAACCAGCACATAGAGTTATGGTCCAGATCTAAGTTGCTTAGAGAGGAAAGAAGCAGGCTGTGGTCGACTGTGGCGAAGGCCTTACTTAGATCCAAGAAAACGGTACAGACATGCTTCTTATTGTCAAGGTCAAGGAGCCAATCATTGGTCACCTTTGCTAAGGCTGTTATGGTGCTGTGCTTTGCTCTGAATCCAGACTGAACAGGGTTTAATAGGCTTCTGGATTCTAGGTATGCCCTTAGCTGGCCACTCACTATTTTTTCTACTAATTTAGACAGAATGGGGAGGAGGGAGATCAGTCTGTAATTATTTAGATCGCAGGGGTCATCTGATTTTAGTAGAGGGATGACATGGGCTATTTTCCATTGGGAGGGGAGGCTCCCCTGGGAAAGAGACATGTTGAAGAGGTGGGTGATTGGCACAGCAAGCACATGGCATGCACATTTCAGATAGTAAGACTCTATGTAGTTGGAGCCTGCTCCCTTCCTGGTATCCAATTGCAGAAGTAAGTCTTCTACCTCTTTTAGAGAAGCAGACAGAAGAGAGAGAAGGCCTCCTTGGCAGAAGGGGACTCGTGGGTTGATAGGCCCTGTTTTGTGTGGATGTCCTTGGCAGGGGAAGTATCAAATGCTAGCCCTGCCATTGCAAAATGATTATTGAGGGCTTCCAATATCTCTGAGTGGTCAGAGATGACATTGCAACTGGACTTAATTTTTGATGGAAGAGAATTGCCAGATGCATGGCCAGACATGTACTTTATTGTTTTCCAGAGTTTTGAAGGATTTCTTGTGGCAAAGGCTAGCTATAAGCGATAGAAGGCAGCCTTGGCTGCTCTGACCAACTTGGTGCACTTGTTGCGTGCTCTCCTAAATTGACACCAGTCAGAGTCATTCTTGCTTTTGCGGGTTTTTTTCCGTAGTGTATCCCTTTCTAACAAGGAAGCTTTGAGCTCAGGCAAAAACCAACGGCAAGTGCTGTTCCTAACATGTACCATAACCATGGGTGCATGCTTATTTAAAGCCGCACTTAAAATATCGTAAAAAATAGTATATGTCTCATTAACCATTTAGGCTAGGAAGAATTCCTGCTATCGCGGTGAATGTTTCAAATCGTTGACGTAAGCAAACAAGTCAAAGTTGCGTTTGCACCTCTTGATAGAGAACTTTGCCACAAACTGTGGACTGTACACAGATCCAGTACTGGTGATGATACAGTGATCACTAATGTCAGAGAAAAATGTTCCAACATGAGAGAACAGGTGTGGCTTGCTAACCAAAATTACATCTAAGAGGGAGCTGTTGTTAGGATTCTTTTTATTTGGGTGAGTTGGCTCACCAATGAGTTGCACCAGCCCTAGGGTGTCACAAAAGGATTTCAAGGGATCTGATGCATTTGATAACCAGTCATAGTTAAGGTCACCAAGAATAATGGTTTCCAATGAACTAAGACCCAGTACGGAGCTCAGGCGAGACAGGAGATGAGGCCTGGCAGAAGGGGACCTGTGCAGCCTATTACACAGAGTGTGTTGGAAGGAGAAAGTTCAATCTTTAGGGTCAAGCACTCAAATTCTTTAGGGGTGGAGGATGCTTCTATGCATGCAACTGAGTATTTGTCCCTGACATAGATTGCCACCCCACCTCCTCTTGATTGTCTACCTGCTCTGAAGAGTAAGTAACTTGGGGTGTTGATTTCATTATCTGGGGTGGCTGGCCTAAGCCAGGTCTCAGTGATCACCAGGACATCAGGTAGGGTGTGGCTCACCCAAGCCTGGATCAGGGTGTACTTTTTCAGCAAGCTACATGCATTGAGATGCATAATTGACATTCCTTTACTACCCGCCAGGTCTGATAGAGAAGCAAGGGTATCTATTGGCCCTGGGTTGAGTTCGACATTGCCTGAGCACAATAGCAATAGTAGCTAAATTCTTTTTAAGGCAGCAAAATGTAATTTGTAGACATGATTTTTTGAGCGAGTGGGAGGGCGGTGATGTTGAGTAGGCCTGCCACCACTCCTGGTGCTATACTGGCCTAGGGTTGCAGCCACTAGGGTCCTGGCAGGAACTTGCCAGGAGGAGGAAGTATCGAGACTGGATGGGGGAGTATTCTACAGAGGCAGTTCGGGAGATGTCCCACTCCCTAGCAGATACAGCTGAGAAGTCCAATAATCCATTATAACCACCTGAGAGGAGTTGTAGGTCGCAGAACAGGGAGAAGCGCAAAGGTCATTCCACTTTAGGGGAGGAATGAGGGTTCTGATAAATTATGCTGTGCCCTAATAAAGCTATTGACACACAGAGGAGCCAGCTGTAACCTCCCATTGTAGGTCTTAAACACCACAGCAACGGGCGATAAAAGTTCACGGCCACCAACAGATGCTGAGCCTATAGGTGTTCAGACAGATGAGCGACCAGTGGTGACTTATGGAAGAATAATGGGTCCCTGGATGTTGACCAATGTGAGAGGACTGTAGATGGTTAAAGTTTGAGTAGGCATTGTTCCAGTGGGCATGGTAAATGGGGGAAGGCAGGATGAAGCGTATATAATAAATGGAGGGGTAGGTGATGAGTGGGCAGGCGAAAAAATGCAACTTGTGCCATACCTTGTGAGGGAGCAAGTCCAGCCAGGAGGTCTTGGGCGGCGGCTTGGTGAGCGCCGACCACCCGGTGTCTGAGGATGCCTCAGCTGATGAGCAAGGGAGCCTTGGAAGGCTCCTCACGGCTGAGGGAGAGAAGGTAGGGAGGATTAAATGCTTGCAGAGACAAAGGGAACAGCAGAAACCAGCAGGAGTCCAATCTGCACCAGAATCGGAGAGATTTGGGATGGCGTCCTACTGTCTGGGATGCTACTGAACTCTAGCACTGAAAGGGCTGAAATCACAATTAACCCTCAGGAAATTCAGTTTAACACAGTCTAGCAATTCAGTACAATTTCAACAATGTTTTTTAACAATGCAAGAAATTACAGCGCTTTTTTGATTCAGTAGTAATGGCAAGAGTGGAAGCGGACTGCTGGCCAATTGGAACGGAGCAGAGAGAAACGCCCATGTTCCGATTGGACGGCGGCTTTTGCCGTACCTTGTGAGGGAGCGAGTTCGGCCAGGAGGTCTCAGGCAGCGGCTTGGTGAGCGCCAACCACCCGATGTCCGAGGATTCCTCGGCTGGTGAGCTGGGGAGCCTTGGAAGGCTTCTCATGGCTATCTATCTATGTAAAATTATCAGCTCAGTCCTTGCTCACTCACAAACTTTAAATGGCTATTTCATTTGGGGTGCTACCACTTTATGGCATACAACAGTAAAAAAAAACAGAGAATTCAGTACACACTCTCCACCTAACATGGCAAATTTTACAAATATAATATCCTTTCTGTCTGAATTAGCCACTTACATATTTTAACTCCAATAGGAGTTGGGTCTTTTGGCATTCACCTCAGGGCCCTGCTGTGAATTTGCCAAGCTGCCAAACATCAAGGTAGACATCCCCCCCCCCCACATCAGCTGGGTCTGTGTTCTAAAATATAACTGCTTGAAATGACTTCTGTTATGTGGTTCCAGGCAAACCAACTCACAATTAACAGCAAAATAACTGTGTCCATAACCTTCAGCACTAGTCAGAAACTGGCTGGGCTCTCATCTTCCCCTGTCTTCTGTATCATGGATGGCACCCAACCTGAGGCAGTCCCAGTCTTCAAATACCTGAGAGTTTGGCTGGACAGCAAACTGAATTTCTTCTCACACACTGATGCCATCCACTCCAAGCTCCGCCCCAAGCTTGGCGCTTTATACCACAACAAAGACAGCCTCTTCCCACCAATCCAGCAGGAGCTGGTCACTAAAATGATTCTCCCCATCTTCGATTACACCATTGTGGTCTACAGCTCTGCCCTCATTCCTCACTAGCCAGACTGGATACCCTCTGCAATGCTTTTTGTCATTTTGCCACTAACTGCCCCCTCACATCCATTACTGTTCACTGTACTCTGAACTTTCCTTACTTCCCCTACCCCTATGTCGCCAGACAAACTGCTTTGTCTTCATTGCCAAATACTGTTTGGCTCACTGTCCCACTACCTATCCTCCCTCCTCTGCCCTATAGCTGCCTCTGCTTATGAACTGCATTCCAGAGTCTCGCACACCCTCTCCATCCCTCACCCACACTCATGTGTTGGGCAAGCAGCTTTGTCGCACCTGCTCCCAGGGCTCTTGAACTAGCTTCCCTCTTCCCTCTGGCTTGCCCCCTTCCTCCTCTCATAAAAGTGCCTACTAAGGCTCTTTACTCAGCCTTCATGCAACTGCAACCATCCCCCAGAAATGATGTGAAAACTTTTACTCTGTTTGTATCTGTATATTGCAAATAACTTGTTTTATTTTTGCATTGCTGTCTCACTAGCACTGAACCATTCTGTGTAATTGATACTCCTACTATATTTGTATTAATCCTGCTATACCCTTTTACCCCTGGATTGCACCTGGAAATGAGCCTTGGCTCAGTGTGCCTATCATGGTAACCACATTTTAAATAAATAAATTAATTAATATAAGGTGCACTGCCTAAATTGGCTTAATTTAATTAAGGTTCATTTCCCAATCAATGGACAGGTAACTAGTGAGGAGCCAGCTAATGGGAGAGCCATACATCTCCCAAGCATAAAAAAATACAAAATTAGCAGCTCAACCCTAGCTCATTCACAAACTTTAACTGCTAGCAGCTAAGGATAAGTGCAAAAGCTTCCAGCAGTCACAGTTCTCTTTGAGTTTCTTCAGGAGCAGAGAAAGGTTCTGGGAGACCATGCCCACTGGATATTCATATCCAAATGCCCAGACGGCGACCATTGGAGAGAGTGAGGGGCTACAGAGGCTTGAGTACAGAGAGCATTCAGGGGAAGGATCACTGTTTTAGTAAGGCAAAAGAAGCTGAGAGGACCACAGTAAAAACACCCTCACCAAAGGGAGGGTGTAAAGGGTGTGAACCCAGTCCCCAAACTGCAGTCCAGATCCCATTTTATGCAGAATCACATGGAGATACCCCCATTCCACCGAATCAAAGGCCTTCTGAAAATCAATGGCCACAGCCGCGGCTGGAGAGGGGGTATGGAGAATCCTGTATGACAGTGAGTTCCACTGGCACATGATCAGACATGTAGAGGGGAGCTATGTGAGATGCATGGACCATTTGAAAGGTAGGAGGGGAGGTCAGCCAAAAGTCAAGTTGGCTGGAGGTGGAGTGGGAGGCAGAGTAACATGAGTAATCTAAGGGGTAGGGTGTTGCTGGTGCCAGATGTCTTTTAAGGAGTGCATGGACATCAAATCCCACAGAGCTACTAGGGCTCTGGTGTGTGGCTCTGGGTGCTCTAAATAGTGAGCCAGCATGAGATTAAAATCTCTCCTGAGCAGTAAGGGTATCTGGGGATCCACAGAGCCCAAGAGGGATTGGCTTAGGGAGCTGAAGAGGGCAGGTTCATCATGGCTGTGACCATATGTATTAGCAAGGAGTATTGACCCCTCTGGTGTGTAGAATCTAATCAGCACCCATCTGCCCTCCTTATCCGAGGTTTGAGCTTCCGTGGTCCAGCGGAGGGATTTGTGGTGAACCAAGAACAGTAGTGGCACACAACACTGTGAAGTAGTGCAAATTCAGTAAGTTTATTGCAGATCAAAATAAAAAAGTAAATTTAGAACACTACCACAATCCAACAGCAATTGCTGAGCTGCCAGTGACCCCTTTGTGGATGAGTGTTGACACTCTAGCCTTAGAGGTGTGGGTGCAACTATGCACCTACAGACAAACCCATTCCCTCTGTAACTTCACAGATTCCTCCATCTTAAGCTTAGTTTCCTGTAGGGGGACACTTTAGCTTTCAGGTTCTTAAGCCTGGAAAGTACCCTTCTGCGACAAGTTTAGGCCCCAGACATTCCAGGTCACAAACTGTAAGGAAGCCATGGACCAGGGGACAGAGAGGAGGCAGTGTTGTGGAACAGAATGTAGGATGGACCTCAAGACCCAATGGGAGTGTGGTAGTGATGCATAATACCAAGGTAACCCAACTGATGTGCAATGCCAGATCCTCCAATAATTGTTTGCTACAGCGCACATAGTGAAACAGTAGTAGCACCTAGAGCAATTCAGTGACAGCCGAGGGGCAGAACAACACTATAAGTAACACTGGAGAAATACTGAGAATGGGCCTCCCCAGCTATAGAACAGCAGAGACATCCCAAGTCCCAGGGCCAGAGGCCATGTATTCTCAATATCATGACAGGGGTAGTAGGAGGAGAAAACAAATGTGATGGTAACACTTATGAAAAACAGCAAACAGTTAAACTAGGCAGGCTAACCACCTACTGATCACTTAAACACTGAATAGTAGAACATAATAGCATAAGTTAACCTCTAGGTATGGTTGGTGGCACCCCATCAAAAGGCAGGAGAGCTTTGTCTACTCAGAAGTGCAGGGGGGGGCACCCACAAAGGGAAGGGGATAAGGGAAGGAGGCAAAGTAGGAGGGATGCTGTTGGGGTATAAGATCAAAGCATGACCCTGACTTATGCCACATTGTGTGGGTCACAACACCCAGCTAGAGGTCCCATGATAGGGGCAAGGCCTATCAGCAGGGCCAGGCATCAAGGCAGATGGCTATTCAGTACATTACACCTCTGAGTTCCTGCACATTTGTGTTCCAGCATGTGCCCGGGAAGGGGTCCCTCATTTCCCTAGATGCCCCTGTGGGGGGGGGGGTCTAACAGACCCAGAGGAAGCAGAAAGACCAACCCATAGCAATGCACAAATAGCTTTCACATGGGAAACTGCGGTTGATACGAACAGCTCAATCCAGCTAAGCCATCCCACGACTGCCTGCCTGGCTGGCTGCAGTAAATGCTACTGTATATGACAGAGGCCAAGTATTCAGAAAACAGGATGGCGTCAGCACTCAGACTACACCAGGAGCAAAATAAAAGAGAAGAGAAGGGAAAGAGGAGGGAAACGACGGTGGGAGGGAGCAAGGACTAGCAGCAGAAGTCCCAGCCTTCACACTCCATAATGACATAGAGGATCTGGAGAGAGAACTTCACTCCCTACACCTTCAAGCGGTAATCTCTCAGCCAAGAGCTACTTAAGCCCAGCTCGGACCCCTGTCTGGCATGTCACACTTGGGCTGGAACTGTGACAGATACTGCCGTACCTATAACATGTGAGAGTTTAATGACAAAACACAGCATTCAAATGTACCTAAACAGTACAAAGATATTCAGACTAAGAAATGTCCAGCTGGCGATTCAAGCATTGTAGCCAGCTACTCCCTATAGAATCATTTAGTGTTCATGTTGAAAAGAAAAATCTTTCAATGTTCCTGATGCCTCCAGCTGCTCCAGATCAAATGACTTATCCTCAATTATATGCTCTTCCTCCTCCTCCTGCTGTTTGCTACCTGCCTTCACATGTTGCTCACTTTTACTGCTGCCAAAGACAGTGCCACTGTCCCCTACCAGTGCTACCCTCTGGTATATAAACCATGTCAACATATGCCTTTTAGTTCCGCTGACCCCATATCCACTACACATGTTTCTTTTTTTACCTCTACTCACCCTAGCCTGACACACCTGCAAAATGGCAACTGTGTTAACCTCCATATTGAACACAAAAATATGACAGACCAATGATTTTAATCCCTAGCTTGGGCCCGGAAATAATCAGTGTGTGTGTGTGTGAAGGATCAATGTTTTTTTGGGGGGGGAGCTAGCCCTGCTGGTGGAACTTGCACAGGTAGAGTGGGTATTTCACCAGGACTGGCAGTGAGTACAACAGAAGGAGTTATTTGGGGAAGAGGTTGTGCTTTCGTTGCTTTTGACTAAGTTGCTTTATGACATTTTGTAACAGTCTTCGAGTTGGTACACTACATTTCTTTCTCTCAGCCTCCTCCTCTGACTCTGCTCTGTCCACTTGCTCCACCTCATCACATTGGATGAATCCTCCACTACCTGTACTTGCTCAGTCAGAAGGTCAAGTCACCTTTTCAGAAACCACCAGGACCTGCATTTGTGGCACATCCTCCTCATATCTTTCCTGCTCTGACACCTTTTTTTGGGGGGTGGGGATCAACTTGGGGCATAGTGCTGGAACCAGTTCCTCAAGCAACTACTTTCTCATGTTGGGAGGGAGCAGCAGGAATGAATTTAGAACCTACTGCACTTGAACCTGCACTGATAATGTGATTTCACCTGCTTCTGCTGCCTGATGCACCTGCTACCAGAAGGAGATCCACAACAGCTGTTGCAGAAAACAGTTTAGGTGCTGCCTTCCTTTTCTTAGCCCTCCCCTTCCCTCACTTCGCTATGTTGGCTGCTACCTGACCACCTCTACCTTGTCCTACAGCATCACACCTAACTCCACCCATTATGTTGATTATTACTTTCAGAATCAGATACAATAGATTGAACAGTAGTGAAAACTGAAAGCCACAGATATATATGATCACATGGTAAAATAACTGCAAAAAAATTATATGACTGAAATTAAGGCATCACATTAAGAACTCAACATATGCATAAACACACACATGCACTCTCTCTCTCTCTCTCAAACTTTGACGGAGTCCTGCCAGCCTATAAACAGAGAAAGAATCAGAGACTGAAGCTGCAGATTTTTCCCTACACCATTCACACATGCACAGATCAGATACCAAACATGTCCAATCTGAAACCTCAAAATACTGTAAAAGTAACAAAATGCACTCCAAAAGACTCAAAAATGTATACACCAGGTGCTAGGCCCTCCGTTGAATCTGATTTAGCAATCAGTATTAGACTTTCAACAGCACATGAGGATTTTTAGATCTATAAACTCCTGACAGCAATAGAGGACAGTTCCTAACACCACCTGGGACTGTGTAGAAGTAAGACTCATCATGGCATGCATGCTGTTAGGCATACCACGTGACCTGTAGTTCTGCAGCTTCTTCAGACCACATGTCATAATTCCTTCATGATACATCACCACCTGTACAAATGCCAATTTTGCTGACAAACTTCTTGACTTCTCTACTTCATAAAAACCACAGAAGTTCACAAAGTTGGACGTTGTCTTGCAAAGTAGAAGTGTATGGTTTCCCAATGTCACATAGTGCGAAATGCAGCTTTGCTTAGTTCTTTGCCTGGGGAAGATTCTACTATGCCCAGCAAAGTCTACACATAGTGTTACTCTGCTGCCGGAGGTACTGATGAAGTGCGACGATGCATACTTTTTGCCAGGTTAAGCAGCAATTCACCCGTGAAGAACTAAACAAAGTCATCCCTTTTGTTAAAATAACCTGTAAAAAAGAAAGAATCCAACCCCCACTCTGTGTCATAAACACTCATCTGCTCCCACCACTCAAGAATGTTGAAAGTTTATCCACCACCTGTTCCCCCAACCCCCACTCCCCTCCTTCCCCATGACCCTGTGAAGTTCTACTTAACAATTTGCCTTACCCCATCTGTGCCCAAAGAGACACAGTGGGGAAGAATAAGGGAGGGCATAATTAGGGCAACCAACCTCTATGTAAACAAAGTAAGCAAAAGCAGAAGGAAAAGAAGACCATTATGGTTCTTCAAGGAGGTGGTAAGGGTGATGGAAAAAAAAAAGAGTGGCATTCATGAGGTGCAATGAAATGCAGAGGAAGGAGGACAGGAAGATTTAACAAGCAAAGCAGAAACAAGCAGTCAAGAGGTTAGGTGAACAAAGGCATAGACAGAAGAAAGGATTGCCATACGGGTTGCTAAAGAGAATAAGACTTTTTTCAGGTACATCAGTAAGGAGAGGAAAGCAAGGTGAGGGTTAGCGAGGCTCAGAAAGGTGGAAGAGGGAGTACTTCTGCTCAGTCTTCAGAGTAGAGGGAGGATGGGGACAGACCACAAGGGAAGCAGGAATGGGGGAAGGGGGATGTACACAAGTTCATTTTCAGAAGAAAGAGTCCTGACAGTACTTGAAACCATGAAGGCGGATAAAGCTATGGGACCAGATGGGATATACCTCATGGTACTAAAAGAACTGAGGGGAGGTGGTAGCTCCCCTGCTGAAGGCCTTGATGAATAGCTAGCTAGAAACAGGCATGGTTCCAGAGAACTGTACAAGGTTTAATGTGGTCCCTCTACACAAGAGTGACAGCAGGGAGGAGGCTAGCAACAATAGGCTGGTCAATCTTACTTCAGTGGTGAAGAAATTAATGGAAACCCTACTGAAAGAAAGACTGGTTGAGCATCTAACATCCAGTGACCGCAAGACCAGAGGTAGCATGGATCCATGGGGAGGTCAGGTTAAACAAATTTGATAGATTTCTTTGACTGGGTAACAAAGAAAATAGATTAGCAGAGGGAAATGGACGTGGCCTGTCTGGACTTTAGCAAGGCCTTGGAAACTGTGCCACACAAGAGGCTGATTAGGAAGATGACCTATCTAGGAGTTGATCCAAAGTGGTGAACTGGTTAACAGATGGGAGACAGAGGGTGATGATTAATGGCACTCACTCTGAAGATGGGAGAGTGACCAACAGGGTACCACAGGGCTTGCTAATTGGACCAGTCCTTTTCAGTATCTTCACAGAGGACCCTTCAGAGGAACCTGAAGGGAAGGAATCTTTTTTTTTGTGGATTTCATCGAAATCTGTAATAGTGTGGACACTCAGGAGAGATGGAAAAAATGTGCAGGGATCTTGAGAAACTCAAGAAGTGGTCAAAGATGTGGCAGTTGGGTTTCAGTGCCAAAAAGTGCAAAATCATTCACCTAGGGCTTAGGAACCCTGGCACTGATCATAGGATGGGGGGAGATACTGACTGGCACAAGACAGAGATGAGACAGAGAAGGGACTTTGGGGTAATCATATCAAAGAGCCTCAAGGTGGAAGGGCAGTGCGACACTGCAGTAGACAGAGTTAGTGGGATGCTACGGTGCATAGGGAGAGGTATGTCCAGCAGGAGGAGGGAGGGAGGTTGTATTGCTACTGTATCACTCCCTGGTGTCCCCTACCTGAGTACTGTGTCTAGTTTTGCAGACCACACCTCAAAAAGGACATAGACAGGGTGGAGGTGCTCCACAGAAGGGCAATTGAAATGGTTCTGGTGTTGCACAAGAAACCCTATGGGGAGAGAGAGAGAGAGAGAGAGAGAGGTGACATGATTAAGACCTACCAGTACCTCACAGGGGCAAACAGGGTGCAGGTGGGGAGTCTCTTCCAAAAGAAGATGAACCCCAGACCAGAGGGCATGCGATGAAGCTGGAGAGGGGGAGTTCAGGAGAGATGTGAGAAACTATTTATTCACTGAAACATACTGCCAGTGGTAGTGGTGGAGGCTAGAATGGTGGGGGAGCTTCAACTGTACATGGGGTAATCATAGGAGTATACTGGAAAAGAGCAGAGAGAAGGTGGATTGTTGCCTGATACCAGATAGGGTCTGCAAAAGGAGACTGGGTGGGCCAAGTGACCCTTCTCTGCTGACAAATTTTTTGTTTCTATGTAACATGACTGAGTTAGTAGTGCTGGCAAAAAACTTCTCAGTAAATGTTACTAATCTTTTTAGAGTTTCTTTACATTTCAAAAGTTAATTCTTTTTTCTCCATATCTTCTCTTTTGTTAGAAAGCAGGTAGACTCACAAGAGAAGAGAATCAGTGCATTGTCTAAAATCACTGTAGATTTCATTTCTACATCCACACTGGAATGTATACACTTAGTGGGGAATATAACATAATCCAGTTGTGAGTAGGACTGCCTACAAATTGAAAACATGTATATTCTTTTCAAGAATTATTAGAATTCTTTATGGATCATATAAACCTAATGAATCCATAAAGTCTTCAACTGCCAGTACTGTTATCATACTATTTACCTCTTTACCTTATGATTTATCTAATGAATTAACTAGAACAGTGTTCCAGCCTAATGACAATGCTGGTTATCTGTAAATGCTGTATGTTTAGAAATAAAACATAATGAGTCTGACTTATTAGGACTGTATACACTGATGATAGTCACTGGTATAAGGTTTTGAGTGACTTTGATTATAATATATCTACGATTAGGATCAGCCTAATTGGTTTCAGTCCAATTTACACTTTCAGAATTGCTCCACCTGTTGTTCATGAGTTGTAACTTTTTCCATAAATCTGGCCCACCAATTCTCTGCAAAATAATTGGGTGTCTTCAGGACTGATGTAGTCTCCTGTAGGAGGGCTATGTCAACTACCATTTTCTTCAAGTGAATCAAACTTTTATACATTTTTTACCTGGTGATTAGAACCCTTAACATTCCATGTGATAAGTTCAGTTTTGTTTTTGTCCATATTCATTAAACCAGTTTGTGTGAAATACCACATAGCTACTATAACACATTTTAAACTATTAACTTGTATAGAGTTGTTTCAGAATCTTTTTCTAAAATATTTAAAAGAGACCCTTCCCTCCCTCTCTTACCAATAATAACTATTGAAATGTGATTGTAAAATGTTCTTCAGAATTCTTTTTAATTCTAGCAACCTGACTGGTTAAAACATATCATGTGACCAATAATTTATTCCCAGTACATGCACAATTTTATTTATTTATTTATTTATTCAGTCTCGGATTACAATACCTTTGAGCGCAAGGTGCTCATTTACAAAGATTCCACGTCAGTGAGGAGGGGTGAACAAACATACAGAGGCGGTAATACAAAGACCAGGTTTAAAAAAACAGCAAAGTACATACTTTAATTATCTAGAATTAATAACCTTAGTAATGGAGAAAAGAAAGGAGCAGGGGGGTAAGAGGAGAGAAGAAGAGGGGTAAGCAGCCAGAAGGCCTTGTCAGTAGGAGTAGAAAGAGGTGGGTAATGGGTAGTAGGTGAAGGGAGGTGGTGGGGTAGGAGAGTGGGGGAGGGAGGGAGAGGATATAGCAAGGGTTGGAAAGGTAAAGCTTTGAGGTGGAGAAGAGGGAACTGGAGTGCACACAGGCAGTAATATCGTTAGGTGAAGCAGTCGCAGGAACTGTTTATTGTAAGATGCTGATGGAGCCTGTGCTTGAAAGGACTTACTCTAGGTATGGATAGGATTTCATTGGGAAGAGCATTGAACCTGAGTGGGGCTCTGTAAGCAAATGACTGCTGCCCTTGAAATGTCCTGCACCTTGGAATCTTCAGAGATTGATGGGCTGAGCTTCGAGTGTGCTGAAAGCTGGAGTGAGGGCTAAGGAGCTTCACAGTTCTGGCAGAGCAAAAGGCCGAGAAGTGTTTTTTTAGCTAAAAAAACTGCAAACAAAAAATGCATTGAGACAAAGACTGGTGCTACATCAAATAATTAGATGCAAATCCAAAAAAATGAGCACCCAGTCAGGTCTTCATTTTATCTTCAATAATTTATTAAAGTGCAGAAAAAATTGCTCTACAAACTATAGCGCCAGCCCACAAAACATCTTACGTTTCGCTTGGTAAAATGCCAACCTTCATCAGAAATGTTTTTTAGCTAACAGGTATGTTTGGAACTGTATCCTCCTGCTTCGTTGAAGCCACCCAGATTGGGCGTATAGGTTGCATGTGTGGGTAAAGCATGTAGCACTGATGAGGATTCTGCACGCCTTATTTAGTGCAATGGATATTCTACGGAGAGAAGAAGTAGCAGCGGTACCATAGATAACCAAGCCATAGTTGACAGTATGTAAGAGCAGATAATTGCAGTTTTGAGGGCATCGGGTGTCGAGCAGTGTTTATGACTGTAGAGCAGACCAATCTTGATGTTGACAGGCCGGGCAATGTTGTCGATGTGCTGAGCATAACAAAGTGAGCTGTCCAGGGTTACTCCCAGATATTTAAAGTGTAGGATTTGTTCCAGAGGTACTCCCATGCAATTTTGGATTATAAGTGGTTGAGATTTGTGCTCGTAGAGGGGTCATGGGTCCTGGGCAGCAGAGGAGGGGGTGGTTAGCGACATTGAGGTCATCCAGTGCAGAAGACACCCTGGGTGCAAGCGGTGCCTAGGGAAAAGCCAGATGTGTTTGGTTACTGTGCCCAGGTTTCCCACTGGACCAAGTGGGCAGGTAGCTAGAGGACCAGCTGCATCCTCTAATCCTCTTTGGGCAGTGTTGTGCAATGCCAGAACGATGAGGAACAAGACTGATATTTTTCCGGACTTGATTTCTTCTGTCGACCTGGCTTGTATTATGGAGACCTGGCTGGATTACGATTCTGGCCCAGTTCTTATGGCTGCCATTCCCTCCGGGTACTCCGTGGCACACTGCCTGAGGAAGGATCACAGGGGTGAGAGCATGGCCATTGTTTTTTGATCCAGCCTTGGTTTCTCAGTGCTCCCTGTTTGTAGCACCCAATCCTTTGAGTGCTTTGCCGTCCGTGGGGGTACAGGTGCAGGCTGCAGGATTCTCCTTATTTACCACCCCCCTGGGGCGAGAGGAGATTTCCTGCAGGAAGTAGCAGACTTCATCATTGAGCAGGTATTGGAGTCCCTCAGATGTTTAATTCTGTGGGACTTCAATGCTTGGATCGAGGATGAATCCTCGCATTTCAGTTATGACCTCCTCCAGTTAACGCAGTCTCTGGGCCTGTCACAAGTAGTTGCTTCTGCTACCCACTGTCACAGATTCACTCAGCAGGTCAGGCCCTCTACTCCCAAAGAGCCAACCTCTGAGTGCAGTCTTGTGAACAGGGTAACAGACAAGGTAACCCTTTTGTCTGTTTTTGTGAGTTCGGATCAACCTTTGGTCTCAAGTTCTGGAGAGATTCAAACTGTTAACCTCTTGCTAGCATACCCAATGCACAGGCTCAGGTATATCTGTCTTCGGGGGGCCAGATATCTTTGCCTACAGGCACCTAAACAGGCATGCAGAAATGAACCCTTTAAAACTTTAATAAAGACTTCAGATTTAAAACGCTTCTCTTTTCAGTTTGGTACCACCATTCAAGCTTATGTCTGCTGTCTGCTATAACCATAAATATTTCTTAGCAAAAGAAAACAATTCAAAGACAGACCAGGTATGCTCTAAAATTAGAGTTTTTACTAAAAATATGTAATAGTAAGTCAAAAATACTATACAGAACTCTTATATCACAAGACATACATATCTTTAAACAAAACAAGGTGAAATTCCTACAACATTTAGATTTTGTCTAGCTTTCTAAATACCTGTTTTTAGTGCTCAGATGTTTTCTTGGTCAGTGTCAGAAAAAAGTGAGTCTGTAATGAAACAGAATAATCTTTAAAAGCTGGTTTTGCCCACCTCTTTTGCATGAGGTCATCTAGCTCCTCCCTGTCAACATGTCTAAAAATGTATATATTTCTATACAACCACAGGATGTAATTTCAGAGTATTAATTCTGCAATCTTAGCATAACTCGGTTTCAATGACACCTCTTTTGATTCATGCTGCTTCCTCCTCACACAGGCTTCATATGAACATTTACAACCTCTCACCTCTGTGTAATAACCTGTGTTTTCTCTTCAACGTCAGAAACCTTTTTTATGATTTCTCTCTTAACAAAGTTAACTTAAACAACTCTGTAATTAACTCAGAGAAACAGGATCCTTGATTAAAGTCGTCCCTGTAACACAATGTCTCTAAAAACTGAGTGTGTGTGTGATACATGCTGTCAGCATTTCTCGTGACCTGCATCTGTCAGCTGAAATCTGGGGGGAGGGGGATGAGTGAGGTCATTCCTAGAGCATTTGATTTTTCAGCAGAGACATTCAGTAATACATTTTATATTAAAAAGAAATGATACAACACTCAGAACTGGCTATGTCACACTTCTCCCCACCTAGACTGAATTTGGGGGATCTATCCCCTACATGGGATGAGCTTCCAAAATAGGTTCACTCCTCATAGACCCTAGACAGCCCATCTGAGTTCTTGTTCTTCGCTCCAGCCCTATGTATGATTTTTAGATCATACCTTTGTAAAGCAAGACTCCATCTTAGTAGTCTGCCATTGTTCTTCCCCATCTGTGTCAGCCAAACCAGGGGGTTGTGGTCAGTCTGCACCACAAAATGCTGCCCATATAAGTATGGCTCTAACTTCTTTAGGGCCCAGACTATGGCATCACACTCCTTTTCCACCGTAGAGTATGCTTGTTCCCTGGGAAGCAGCTTTCTGCTCAGGTACACAACTGGGTGATCTGTCCCTTGGCTAGACATCTGGCTCAGTACTGCCCCATTACCCATGTCTGAGGCGTCCGTCTGAACTATAAAGGTTTTGCTATAGTCAGGACTTGTCAAAACAGGAGCACTGCACAGTGCCTCCTTCAGTCTGGTAAAGGCTTCCTCACAGGCTGGGCCCCAGGTAATTTTCTTTGGCATCTTTTTCTTTGTCAGGTCAGATAGTGAAGCAGACAGGGCACTGTAATTGGGTACAAATTTCCTGTAGTACCCTGCTGTCCCTAGAAAGCTCCTAACCTGCTTCTGGGTTTCTGGTCTGGGCCATGCCTGGATCACCTCTATCTTTATTTGGTTAGGACGGAGCTGTCCCCGGCCTACCACATGCCCGAGGTATGCCACTTCTCCCATGACCACCTGGCACTTTTCGGCTTTGACAGTGAGCCCAGCCTTCTGTATCCTGTCCAGAACTTCCCTAAGGTGGGATAGGTGTTCCTCCCAGCTGGTACTAAAGATGGCAATGTCATCCAGTATGCTACAGCGTACTCCTCAGCACCATTCAACACCTGGTTCGCCAACCTTTGGAAAGTGGCCGGGGCATTTTTCATTCGGAAAGGCATTACTTTAAACTCAAATAAGCCTATCGGAGTGATGAAGGCCGACCTCTCCCTAGCCCTGTCTGTCAATTATACCTGCCAATACCCCTTGGTCAGGTCAATAGTCGTAAGGTAGGTCGCCCCCCCCAACTTGTCCAGGAGTTCATCCTTCTAGGGCATTGGTGGGCGTCCGACTTTGTAACTTCATTCAGTCCATGATAGTCCACACAGAAATGAGTTGAGCCATCTGGTTTGGGCACAAGGACTACGGGTGAGGCCCAGGGGCTGTGGGATCTCTGGATTACCCCTAAATCCAGCATCTCTTCCACTTCCCTCCTAATGTCCTTTGGGACAGCCTCTGAAACCTGATATGCTGTCTACCATATGGGCATCTGTGTCCCTGTCTCCACATCGTGTGTTGCTAAGGGGGTTAGTCCAGGCTTGGCGCTAAACAAGGGGGCAAAGTCTGTTAAAACCTCCCTTATTTTCTGGACCTGGTCTGGGGTCAGCTGGGGAGACGATTTTACTGCCTCCACAGAGGACTCCCACTTACTTTCTTACAGCAGATCCAGAAGGTGGTCTCCTTCGTCCGTCCCCTCCCCATGACTACACACTGCAAACACCATGTCAGCCCTATTTGCATATGGCTTCATCATGTTGACATGGTACATCCTTTCAGTCTGTCTTCTGTCAGGTAACTCCACAATGTAGTTTACGTCATTTACCTTCCTACCCACTTTGTACGGTCCTGCCCACTCAACTTGCAGCTTGTCTTTCTGGACCGGAATAAGGGCCATGACTTCCTGACCCACCATGTATGAGCAAGCTCTAGCTCTGTGGTCGTACCACACCTTTAGTTTTTGTTGGGCAGCTACCAGGTTGCTCTTGGCTGTCCCCATAAGCTCCTTCAGCCTTTCCTTAAACCTAAGGACATAATCCACAATGGGAGTTCCCTGGGTGTCGTGCTTGCTTTCCCAGTCCTCCTGGATCAAGTCTAGGGGCCCACTTACCTGGTGTCCATATAAGAGTTCAAAGGGGGAAAATCCTGTTGACTCTTGGGGCACCTCCCTGTATGCAAACAACAGGTGGGGAAAGTATTTCTCCCAGTCCCTCCCATGCTGTTCAGCAAACATTTGGAGCATTGACTTTAGGGTATCATTGAATCGTTCCACAAGTCCATTGGCTTGTGGGTGATACAGTGTCGTGCATCTCTGCACCACCCCACACTTCTCCCATAAACATTTCATCAGGTTTGACATGAAGGAACCCCCTCGATCAGTGATTACCTCCTTCGGAAACCCAGCACGGGAGAAAATCCCAAGTAAGGCATCTGCCACTTTATCTGTCCTCAGAGAGGATAGGGCGACTGCCTCTGGGTACTGGGTGGCATAATCCACCAGTCAGGACACATCTTTTCCCTGAGGAGTTGGGGGTATTTAATGGCCCCACAATATCTATTCCCACCCTCTGGAATGGCTCCTCCACTATGGGCAAGGAGATCAGAGCTGCTTGGGTTTTCTTGCCCGCCTTCCCTATTTCTTGGCACTGGTGACAAGACCTGCAATACTCCTTCACCTGCTGGGTGAAGTTAGGCCAGTAGAATTCTGGGCTAACCGCTGCATAGTTCGTGCAATTCCCAGATGACAAGATAAGGGAATATCATGTGCAATTTTGAGCAACTGTTCATGATACCCCTGGGAAACGACAAGCTGCCTACCTAGTATCCTTCCCTCTATCTGTACTGCTTGTGTATACATAGGTCCATTTTCCCAATAAACCTTATGTCTGCCGTCACCTCCCTGTGTGCCTTCCAAGTCTGCCCAAGCCCTCAGCTTCTCTAAACTAGGGTCACTCCTCTGAGCAGCTGCAAACCCCTCACACAGTCCCAAGGTATGGGACAGGTCCCCTTCAGTCGCTAAACTAGAGTCCCTAGCACTAGCGTTAGGGCCCTCAGGATCATTGTCAATCCCAACCGTCTGATAATTGGTCACCCTTCCCTCTTTGCAATAACCTTCCATAGCTGTGTGGTCACTTGCTACCAGGGAAATTTCTACTCCCTTTTTATCAGTCTCCCCATCTGGAGACCCCGGCTGGGGAACCGGCCTCTCAGTGGTTTCCACACTGGTTTCTGTAGGGTTCAGAGAACTACTATTTTCCCTTGCGCTTGGCTATGGGTAACAGCACATACCACCCCCTGCTGGAGATTGTTACCCAGGATCACATCCACTGCTAATGTGTTGGCTACAGCCACCTGTTGCACAGTTCCCACTGTTTCACCTCAGTCCAGGAGAACACTAGCGAGTGGCAGTGTTTTCTCTTCACCAGTAAATCCTTGTACAGTTACATATTTATTGGGTATAAGCTGACCAGGCTGTACCAGATCCCCCTTTACCAATGTCAGGGATGCCCCTGTGTCCCTTAACCCCTTCATCTGTACCCCATTCACCATGAAGGGATGCATGTGTTCACTCATGTTCACTGGCATGCTTCCAGGGACACACAAACAACCCACTTCTTTTCTAGCACCCTGTTGTGTATTATGGCTCGCCTTTTTGGGGCACTGTCTGGCAATATGCCCAGTTTCTTTAATTGTTTAATTAGTATTTTGAAAAGACCTTTGAACGTGAGCTCTTTTACAAAGGTTCCACGTCATGGTGGACAATAAGACAATACACATATTCAGAGGTTACAGAGGCCTGATCATTAGGCATTAAAGAGCGATTACATGACAATTAGACAAATAGGAGAAAAAAAATGAGCAGTTGTAATTGAATACTAAGCTATTTCTAATCGGTTGCCCTAGGTAGCACACCCCTGGAAACCTCTAAATCCGTTGATAGACTATGGCAGAGTAACTGCATAGGGTTTAACGCTATCCCAGATGGCGTAGAGGCTGGGTGACAGTGAAACAAGGGGGATTGGGTTTGAAACCAAACCACAGAGAGCGAGAAGTGGGGGGTATAGTGAAATGGGGGCTGTTGTGGGGTGGAGATAGATCCAGAGGGCTTTGTCATATTATTTATTTTTTTTTTATTTAGTTGTTTAACCAGGTATAGCACACTAAGCTGGAAGCTTTTTACAGGAGCGACCTGGGAGCACAAGGAGGTTAAGTGACTTGCTCAGGGTCACACAGTATGCAAGTGGAAGCTGTGGGATTCAAACCCAGGTCTGGTCTGCTGGATGTCACCAGATTTGCAGCTCAGAGCCTTAGACCACTGCGCTATACTGCCTACTAGTATGGTGTGTGTGTGTGGGGAGGGGGGCTTTTACACAACCAACAGGCATTTCTTACTTCAGAGAAATCTTTTCTTTGAAACTTGGAGCTAACTGGTTTCGGTGGAAGCAGTGAGGGTTTTAGCTGCCCTGAAGGCGTGCTTTTCCCTTTCTGCGCTGCCACGCCTACCCCATTCATTCTCAGAGCAGGTCTGCTCTTGGCATAACGGTCCGAGAGTCCAGCAGCCTCTTGCAGTGTTTTTGGATCTCGGTCTTCTAGCCAGGTTTTTAGCTCTGCTGGGCATGCCCAATAAAACTGTCCTAATAAAATCACATTTTCTATTTTGTCAACAGAGGTTGCCTCAATTTCTTCCCACCAATGTTTTAAAAACTGACGTTGTTTCATGGCTAGCTCCTCATAGCTCATATCAGGGCTTCTCCTGAGCTTACAGAATTTAGCTCTGTATGATTCAGCAGTTAATTCAAACTTTTTTAACAGTGCAGCTTTTAGCTTCCTGTAATCATTGCTGTCTTCATTGTCCATTTGACCCAATGCATCCCAAACTCTGCTGGTAAGTAGCGGGGACAGCTGGAAGCTCCAGGACTCTCAGGAATTTTAGCCTGAATACAAACTTTTCCAAAAGAATTTAAAAAGGTGTCCATGTCCTCCCCTTCCTTAAACTCTGCTATTAATTTGGAATTCAATTTGTAACCCAGTCCTGCAGTTCCAGTTAAACCAAAGCCACTTACCCGCTCTGGTGCCGCTGGTCAGAGTCATCTTCTCCAGTTTGTGTTGCCACTGGTGCTCCTCTCTCCTCTCCTCTGCCTCTCTGCATTCTTGCTCTCTCTTCTCCTCTGCCTCTCTGTGTTCTCACTCTCTCCTCTTCTCTGCAGCTTGCTGGCGCTCATGCTCCTCACGGTCTGCCTCCCTCTGTTGTCGTTCGGCCTCCAGTTCCATCCTGCGCAACTCAATTTGCAGTTTGAGTACCTCTGGATTCAGGATACTGGTGACCATCCCCTGCTGCTGTGGCCCTTCACTGACAGTGGCCCTGCTGTCTTTTTAAGTCACGGTAGGTGACTCGCTGCTCTGGGTATCTGCAACCATCGGGGCCTCAATGAAGTTCTGATTTTTGGCTGTCATCTCGAACTGGAATCCCCTGTTCCTGCACAACTGCTTCAAGTAATCTACAGTGTGCCTGCTGTAGTCGGAAGCCACCTTCTTCTTCCCTGACTATGGCTACTCTGACTGCACTTTAGAGAAAAAAAAATGGGTAGGAACTCGACTGTACACCAAGTAATATATAGTTCTGTTTCCTTTTTAAAATAAAACTCTGCCTTTTTTCTTTCTTTGCAAGAGAGCTAACGGTCTCAGCTGACACAGAACAATAAAGCTTGTGATACCAAAATATTGCCACTGCTGCCAACCAATCTGTCACAAACCCACTCAGCAGATCAGGCCCTCTACTCCCAAAGTGCCCACCTCTGAGCGCAGTCTTGTGAACAGGGTAACAGACAATGTAACCCTCTTGTCTGTTTTTGTGAGTTCGGATCAACCTTTGGTCTCAAGTTCTGGAGAGATTCAAACTGTTAACCTCTTGCTAGCATACCCAATGCACAGGCTCAGATATATCTGTCTACGGGGGGCCAGATATATTTGCCTACAGGCACCTAACCAGGCATGTAGAAATGAACCCTTTAAAACTTTAATAAAGACCTCACATTTAAAACACTTCTCTTTCCAGTTTGGTACCACCATACAAGCTTATGTCTGCTGTCTGCTATAACCATAAATATTTCTTAGCAAAAGAAAACAATTCAAAGACAGACTAGGTATACTCTAAAATTAAAGTTTTTACTAAAATATATAATAATATGTCAAACATACTATACAGAACTCTTATATCACAAGACATACATATCTTTAAACAAAACAAGGTGAAATTCCTACAACATTTAGATTTTGTCTAGCTTTCTAAATACCTGTTTTCAGCGCTCAGATGTTTTCTTGGTCAGTGTCAGAAAAAAGTGAGTCTGTAGTGAAACAGAATAATCTTTAAAAGCTGGTTTTGCCCACCTCTTTTGCATGAGGTCATCTAGCTCCTCCCTGTCAAAGTATCTAAAAAATATATATTTCTATACAACCACAGGATGTAATTTCAGAGTATTAATTCTGCAACCTTAGCATAACTCAATTTCAATGACACCTCTTTTGATTCATGCTGCATCCTCCTCACACAGGCTTCGTATGAGCATTTACAACCTCTCACCTCTGTGTAATAACCTGTGTTTTCTCTTCAACATCAGAAACCTTTTTTATGGTTTCCCTCTTAACAAAGTTAACTTAAACAACTCTGTAATTAACTCAGAGGAACAGGATCCTTGATTAAAGTCTTCCATGTAACACATTGTCTCTAAAAACTGAGTGTGTGTGATACATGCTGTCAGCATTTCTCTTGGCCTGCATCTGTCAGCTGAAATCTGGAGAGGGAAATGAGTGAGGTCATTCCTAGAGCATTTGATTTTTCAGCAGAGACATTCAGTAATACATTTTACAGTAAAAAGAAATAATACAGCACTCAGAACTGGCTGTCTACATCACACCCACCAGTTTGGCCACACACTAAATCTGGTGTTCCAGCTGGGTCTTGAGGTTGATAACCTTAAGTTTGATCAGGTCATTTGGTCTGATCGTTACACCATGGAGTTAACACTTGGGGCCCCCCCGAAAGTCCCTCCCCTGTAGAGATGGTCAGCTATCACCCTTAAAGGGGCTTGTACCCAGCAAGACTGTTGGTGATAGCTAATTTATCCAGGGTTGATGCAGCATGTGTGATTGGCACTGGAGAAGTGGTTGCCACCTATAATGGGGGGGGAGGGGATTCTGAGGCTCTTGATGCCATTGCACCAGTTAATTTATGACACAGGTCTTCTCACATGAGATCCCTGTGGTTCAACAGGAATCTCAGAGTGATGAAGATCAGGGGTTGGAAGTTGGAGCATTGCTAGTGGAGGACCCAGCGGGAGTCTGACAAGCTGGCCCTGTGTGCTCACTACAGTGAGTACCAGGGGGCAATCTCCCATAAGAACGCAGAATTTCTGTTTAGGGAGATTGTTGTGGGGAGGAACAGACCTGCTCAGCTATTTTGAACTGTAGACAGGCTTTTACATCCTGCCTGTCTGCAGCCGAAAATAGCTTTTTCATCCACTTTATGTGAAGAGTTTGCTCTGTTCTTCTCCGACAGAGTGTTGGCCATCCATTTGGGGATTCCGTCAGTTGGGCTTTCACCACGCAGTGGTCAGGCTGGGGGGAATAGAGGCACTCCACCAATCTGGGAAGAGTTTAGGCAAAGTTGAGGTGTCTGATGTGAATAAAGTGATCGTAGAGCTGAAGCACACGTTTTGTGAACTGGACCCAGCCCTAACACGGTTCTTAATGGGATGTGTAGAGGCTGTTGGCCTGGTGTTCACCAGGATTGTCAGGTGTTCGATGGCAGAGAGGATTCTGTCAGCTGCCTTGAAAGAGTCGCTGATGTGGCCCCCTCCTCAAGAAATCTTCTCTCGACCCCAATGTCCTGGTGATTTACCACCCTATCTCCAACCTGCCTTTTTTGAGCAAGGTTATTAAGAAGTTGATGGCACAGCAGCTCGAGGATCACCTGTTGTCCTCTGACATTTGTGAGCCATTGGGTTTTTGGGCTAGACACAGCACTGAAACAGCTCTAGTGAGGGTGCATAATAATTTGCCCAGAGCTAGAGATAGAGGAGACAGGTCAATTCTTGTGCTCCTCAATCTCTCTTCAACCTTTGACACTGTGGACCACGTCATGTTGCTGGATCTGCTCTGTGAGTTTCATGGACTCGCCGGTACTGTCATCAGGTGGTTTGAGTCCTCTCTCTCAGACAGGGTGCAGCGGGTAATGATGGGGAATTTCTCCTCCTCCCCAATGCCTCTGTCTTGTGGAGTTCCACAGGGCTCGATCCTGTCACCGATGTTGTTCGCAGTGTATATGCTGCCCCTGGATGAGATCATTCAACAATACAGTGTGGAGTTTCACTGCTATGCAGATGATACCAAACTTTATTTGTCTTTTGCTCCCAGAACATCAGGAGCTGTGGATCTGCTTAACATCTGTCTAGCTAAAATCAATGACTAGATGGCTTCCAGCTGGCTGAGACTCAATCCGACTAAGACAGAGGTGCTGGTGATCAAGCCTGGTCGTGGGCATGATGGGCTGCTGTCTGGAGTGGATTCTGGTCTTGTTCCAGGTTCTGCTCCATTGATGGCTTCCCCAAGGGTGTGAAATCTGGGCATGATCCTTGACAGCAGGCTGACCTTTGAAGATCAGGTGTTGTCTGTTGTCAGTAGTGGCTTTAACATCTGCGGAACATTGCCCGGATTAAATCCCTCGCTCCACCCAAGGACCTGCTGATGCTAGTGCATGCCCTTGTTTCCTCCAGACTCAACTACTGTAATGCTCTTTACTTTGAGTCATGGGAGGGACTCTCTGCTGTCTGCAGCTGGTGCAGAATGCAGCAACCTGGCTTCTGACTGGCCTTTCCAGATTTAGCCATGTGACCTCTGTTCCGTGTGCTCTGCACTGGCTGTCGGACAGGTGAAGGGTCCTTTTCAAGGTGGGACTTCTCACCTACAAGGCCCTAAATGAACTTGGTCCTGGCTACCTGTTAGAGCTTCTGGTACCGTGACCTCTGCCGGCTGCCTCTGCGCCTCTTCAAGGGGCCTCCTGGTCATTCTCAGGGTACGGCTCAAGACTTCTGGAGATCGTGCTTTTAGCATTTCTGGGCCATCCCTGTGGAACGCATTTCCATCTGCAGTCTGGGAGGACTCCTCAGTAGAGGTTTTTAAGTGGAGCTTGAAGGCACACCTCTTTGGCCTGGTATTCAATGATTTCTGAATTACCATCAATTCAACTTGTATGCGATTCGGATGTATGCCTTTTTCGGTTGTATGCCCATTTTTACCAGGTCCCGATTCCTTTCCTATATTTACAATGATAATCGGTCCGTTTGTACACCTGTGTAATTTCGCTTGTATGCCTTTTATTTTGGCAAGAAGGTGACTGAATTGCTGCTCCTGATTACCTAGCTAGGTGTTAATTGCCTAATTGTCCGTTAATTGTTCTTTAGCTGTTGCAATCTGCGATTAAATAGCAGAGCTTAACACCTTGCTAGTGTCTGCTGAGCACCTCAGTTCAGCTCAGTTCAGCTCTTGCTATGGAAAAACATGACTGGCATTGACAATGATAAGGATGAGGTAAAGGAATTAGAGCCTGTTGCTAGAATCGCAGAGGTATGAACAAAACAGCTGTCTATACAGAACTGGATAATGCAGGCTACACAGGCGAACAAGGTGCTTGTTGAAAGTAATGCTCTGCTGCTGCTGCTACCTGTAGTGCTAACAATGAATGGTAACAGACACGCCCTATTGCACTTTATAGATTTTTATTTTATGCTTTTGCTGACATGCAGTCAAGGAAGGCTTTTTTGTATAAATAAAGTGTATTTATGGCATTCTTACACATGGAGAGTTTGTCATGTGACTTTACTGATTGGTGTCAGCTATGTGTGTGTAGCAAAGTAGTGTTCCCGCTTGTATGCCATTCCGTTTGTATGCCCATTTTACCGTGGTCCAGAGCACAGGCGTACAAGCGGAATTGACTGTAATACAAATTGCCCAGTCTCCATATAGGACAATTTATCAGTTTTGAGGAGTTTTATGTTTTAGTTATAATTGTATGATGTTATTTTATATTTTGTATTATTTGTTTACCTTTTATTTCTCTGTGAGGCGCCCAGAGCTTCCAGGAATGGGTGGCATACAAATAAAACTTGCCTTGCATTGCCTGGCCTTGCCTTGCCTTGCTATGGGTGCCACTGAACAGCATAACTTTAGTTTTTTTGTAGTTCAGGATCAATTTGTGAGCATTGAACCAGTCCTCAGCTTTTACAAAACTATGCTGTAGTTGACGTTCCAGTTGCTGTGGGTCAGTGTTACTAGTATAGATGACAGCATCATCCACATACAGTAGCATCTGTTGGTGGCAGGCCTGAGGTAAGTTGTTCAGGAAGATGCTGAAAAGTAAAGGCCCTAAAATAGAGCCCTGCAGTACGCCTGAGTGGATGGGCAGTTTGACCGAGGTAGCATTTGTAATTTTCACCTGTTGGGATTGACCATCCAGGTAACTCTTGAACCAATCTAACGTGTCAGAGGTGAGACCTATGGAGGTTAGTCGCTGAAGAGGAAGAGAGTGTGGTGAACAGTGTCAAAGGCATTTGTAAGGTCTATGAAGGCTGTTCCCACTAAATTGCCTTTGTCAAGAGATTGATGGCTGTAGCCAGTGAATTCCAATAGTGCCGCTGTGGTGTTATGACCTTTCCGGAATCCGTGTTGCTGCAGGCATTGGATTGTGTATTTTTCAAGGTAATCTATTAATTGGTCTGCAACTATACACTTGAGCACCTTGGATAACGGCGGTAGTATAGATATGGGCCTATAATTTGTATGTAGGGCCCGGTCTCCGCTCTTGTGTATGGGAGTCACTAGGATAGACTTACATATTTTGGGGAATTGGGCCAGCTTGAGCGAGAGGTTAAGAATCTTAGTTAAGGGATTCAGTAGCTCATCTAGTGTGAGGGCAACAATCTTAAGATCCAGCAAGTCTCCAATGAATCTAGATTTCCCAAGCTCTTTGCACAGGTATTTCTTGACTGTTAACAAAGAGACCTTCCTAAAGTAAAAGAGGGAGGAATTATTGTCCTCTCCTTAGTACTGTGTGTAGGTGGAGGGGTGGAATCTTCAAAAACATCCTGGGGGGGGCGCTGCTCAGGTCCGTGAAAGCATTGTTAAAAGTATTTGCTATGGTAAGAGGGTCCACAGTAGGGGTACCATCAATGTTTAGCATTGAGGGTGAGATTTTTGATACTTTGCCAGTGACATCTTTAATGTTGTTCTAGAAATTCTTACTGTCCCCCCAGGAATTTGTAAGTGCTTCCCGGTGGAATTTGGTTTTCCCGTGCATTCATTCCTGACTTTTTTATATTCCTGCATGTCTGCTTGTCTGCCCGTTTCTCTTGCACAGTGCCAGAGGTGATCCCTGTGTTTCATCCTGAAATAAACTCAGGGTTATCCAGGAGTTTGAGGTGCCATGAACTTTCATCTTTTGTAGGAGCATGTAGGTCACAGGCAGTATTAAAATGCTTAATGAGATGGTCCAAGGCTAGGTTGATCCCTTTAGTAGTGTTCAGTAATGACAGTCTACATTACTCAGATGCAGTATGAGGGCTCAAGGTGCCCACGTTTCAGCACCCTGCAATATATCATCTGGGGAGTGGCTTGGAATTTGTTTGTCCAGCTGCAGGTAATGGGGAGTGATTGCTTAGTGTATCTGGGTGCACTGTCATGTCTGAAATATGGTCCGATCAGTTAGAAAGGATCCAGTCAAGGAGGGTACTTGTTCCCATTCTGTAATTTGTCCTGGTGGGTGTCACCAACTTAACAAAATCTACCAAGCAACAGCCTAGCTAAACAAAACCTTTGCCATTTTATAAGCACAATAATTCACTTATGGACATTCATTTCTAGAGAATGAATGCACTTTTTAAGAGTGCGTTGAAAGGCACTAGGCTGTTAGCTATGTGTTTTACAATTCACCACAGGCATGCATTAATTCTCAGACATGCATATACTGTTGTAGGTTCTTGAGAAGGACCTCAGGACAAGGCCCTATTGGGGTTGCAGTTCCACTATTCCAGAGACCCCACAGAGTCAGTGCAGGTGGATCGTCTGTGGTTGGGATGGCCGGGGGTTCATTTTTGGGGAGCTGGTGCACCATGCAGCACAACAGTAGACCCTGCCATGGCATAGGCACACATCATCAGTGGGCATGGCAAATGTATGCCTGCAGAATAGGCATCACCAGCACCATTCAAGGTCTGAGGATCAGAGACATGTCTTGAGTGGCCAGGTGGGGCACCCACACACCCCACAGCCATTGGCCAGGCATCCAGCACCTTGGCAAACCCTGGCATGCATGACACGGACATCCAAGGTCCTCCTTGGAGTCACAGCCATGACAGGGCAGAGGCACACGCACATGGCGCATACAACATAACTGCACAAGGTTGGGAATGGCAGGCAACACAATGTGCAGCCCCCCACTGGGCATGTGACTGTCACGGTGGTGTATGTGGGCTGACTCAGGACACACCGTGCACCTGTCACCACAATACTGGTGTACAATGCATAGTCTGGACATGGCCAACATCTCTGTTGTCACTGGTAGAACCCTATGTAAAGTGTGGCCAGAGCTGGTTAGGGGCCACCAGGATCCTGGACATGTCCAGGTGGGCCCCTGGTTGGTGCCTGGCCACCCTATATACCCTGGTATTCACCACATGTAGCAGCCATATCTTACCTGACAGAGGCTGCTGGGCTGCTGTACCCACTGTAACGGTGCCAACACAGCACCACAGTAGCACAGTGATACTGCTCACGTGTATGGCCATGGTACCCCATGACCACCCCATTGATTGCCCCCAGTGGGTCCCTGTAGCCACTGTCACATGTGACCCTGTACCCTGCTCTGACCATGGATATGTTCTCCACTACAAGGCCCCTGCAGGACACTGGTTGCACGGCCCCACCACAACTGACATACGGGTGGTGGTCCCATATACAGTGGGGTCACATATCCAAGTCAACACTGTTTTGTGTGGTCACCATCACAGCTATGGCCTGATGTGGGCATGCATGGTCCCTGACATGCACTGTCCATCAAAAGCCCCACTGTGTTCCTCCCTATGCCAGTACCGTGGGCCACCAGTGTGCTGCTGGAGCATGCCACACCACATGTGGCACTGGATAGTCCAGCAGAGCAGAGGGACTACCATGGTAACAGTCCTAGCCACATGAATGGCCATGGCAGTGTACTTACAACATGTGGACTGATGCCTGCCACTGCTGCAAGCAGCAACCACAGTCCCAGCCACAGGAAGGTAAAGGCGCAACCACCTGTCAGGCTGCCCCACCATGGGCAGTGTACACTGTCCACCATCCCCGTGGCAGCCACCCAGTGGCACACAGTACTCGTGTCCGCACTGTAGGGGCCATAGCATGGCATGGGACACAGGCAGCATTCTGGCAGCACAGATGTGCATCGTATGCACTGCACACACCATGGCATGGTGCGGTCACCCAATGGCCCTGTTCTTGGTGAGTGTCTGCCACCAGAATTCCTGAGGTGATGCCACCACAGGGTTGCACCCAACATAGCGTCCCACACAGAGACACACATCACTGGACACAGGCCCAGGCAGCATAGTGTTGATGTGTTGTGGACAGGGTATCATGCCACTGTGCTAGGAATGTTATGGGCACAACCCCCCTCCCTGCACGGGGATGTCAGCACCTATAGAGCTGGCCCAAGTGGGTGAACATGGGTGGTGCATATCCCCACAATCCCAATGGCATTCCCCTGTGCCCTCTACCCCAAGATGTGACATGCAACTGACACCAGGTATGGCTGTCCATTGTCCCAGTGGAACAGGAACATTGCCACCCCTGCTGCACACCTGGGGTGCCTCCATCCCCTCTGGTGCTAACTCTCATGATGCCACGCAGATGGTGCAGTGTCCCTACCCTCTGGACAGCATGTGCAGTGGCGACAAAGCACACCCTTGCCATAGTCCTATTAACCAAGGGCACACAATGGAGGGGCCAGGCCTAACACCCATGATGGTGTTAGGGGCCATGGCCACTGCTGCAAAATCTGTACCAGTACCTCTGCATGTGCACATGTATCCCCAGGTGTTTGCACACACAGCAGGCTACTCACATGATTTCTTTCCTCTGTTCACAGTGCCCCATCCATTACACACTACCCAAACTAACTGTTCAACCACTCCGTACTGTGGTCCAGCCACAACATATGCCATTTGCAGGTGGACAGGGTGGTGGGCTTGGGCACGTGGCAGCCCCACTGGCACCACACACAGGCAAACGCTCATGTGCACATAAAGTCTGGCCACCCATGTGTTGAGGACAACCACAGTGCACGCCACCCTGTGTATTGGCCAGAACACCACACGCACTCGACCTCATCGACAAACGCGGCCAGCCTCAGACCCTGTAACATGGCATCACTGGCATGGTTATGGCATGGTGAACCACAACAAGGGTGGCTGTGCATACTAGTGTAACTGTTGGGGTCCAACATATGTTGTAGGTGCATTTGCCCACATAGTTTCCTGCACATGCCCATAACCTGGTGCAGACATGCAGCACACCATGCAGTACCTGGCTTCCATGCAGGCTTACAGCCATGTGGTGTACTGTGTACACTGTGTACAAATATAGCCAGGGCAGTGCCACATCCTGCTGATGCAGCATGATAGATAGCCACAAGTACCACACATGTGTATGTCGTGCTGGACCATACATGACAACAGGCATTGACATGCCAGGGTCCTGATAGGTGGCTCACTGTCCCTTCCAGTCATGCTGTTCCACATTACAGAAGGCTGTTATGCCAGTGACCCTGCTGCTATGGCCCTGTGTCGGACCCCACCATGCAGTCATGGCCAGTGAACTCTTTAGGCATCCATGGCAGATCTGGTCATGCACGGGGCAAATGGACATCCAGTGGGCAGGTGGCTGGCCAGCAGCATACATTTGTCTTGCCATGCAGTAGGGCATGTCCCAGTACACACAGGGAAACACTGTGGGCACACAGGTGATTGCACGTAGTCAGACAGGTAATGTGTACAGCGTCCTAGGGACATCCCAAAAACATCTTATTATGACACTGGCCTGCACACAAGCCTGTTGACACACACATGCCTTACACCCAGACATACTTACCTGGCCTGCACATGGTGCCACTGGTGACCATGGCCGTAATTCGTATAGCCTATGTGTCTCCCTCCACTGCAGACTGTTGAACCAGTGGTGGCATTGGTCCTTGGTGTGGGTGCCTCCTCTTCTGCACATCTAGCACCACCCCACAGAGGCCCAAATCCTGCAATGAGGACTGTCTCCCCTTGCTGCCTCCCTCAACAGTTTGTCCTCCCTTGTGACCACAAAGTCAATGAGGTTTGTGACCTTGACTGACGACCACCGGTAGTTGTGCTGCACAATAGCACGGTGTCAGCATTCACCATGTGCTGCTTCCTCTGGCCACAGAGGTGGATGCCGTGTTACTCCTGTGTTACAGCCTGTGTCGTGGTTTGTGCAATATATTGCATTTGTTGCACTGCACAACATGCACATCCAGGGGCAGGGCCAGGGCATGCAGCTGGCATGGGGTGGCACACATGTACGCCTCTCTCCACTTGTGCAGTTGCTGTGCACATGGCCATGCAGTCTGATGACATCATAGGTGGGACATCATCATGCCTGAGCAACGGCCATTGGGTGCAACCAGTTGCACAGTGCAAACCTGTGCACAGGCACAAATCTGGTTAGCATGGCAAGCAAACCTGCAATATTCAGCCAGGGTATGCAAATGAGGTCATTGGGCAGTCCATGAACAAGCAGCCACATTAGCATGTCATTATGGCCAGTTCTGCATACATTACCATGCCAGATTGCACCTGAGCTATTTAAGGGAGCACACTGTACCACCTAGACAGCACAGTGGAACTGCAGGTGAATGCAGGTAAGAGTCCTGTGGAGTAGTCAAATTCAATTGGAGGCATAAATTCTGTTATTCTTGGTTGCTTCTTTATGTAATCATTGGGCTCTATTCCTGCTTTGTTATACTTGTTTTGGCTTTGCTGAGTATTTTAGGCTCTTCTTTTCATGTGCTTCATTATAATATGCCCCCCCCTTTTTTTCAGTATGATTCTCATCTGACAGGGTGCTATCTAGATTGATACCCAAATCACCACACCCCTCTGCATATTTAAATAGAAATGTTCTGATGTCTGGATCTCTAAGTATTACACAGATACTCAGCCTTTGATTGGTTCTTGAACCATGGCGATATGTTGATCTAATATGTGACCATGAGAAAATATCCAATTATACAATGGTGTGTGAAAATCCTGTAACTCATTGGTCAAAACATGTCACATGACTTGGGTAAATCCTGCATAACCAACAGCTGAGGAATGCCATTTTATAAAAACATAATTAAACACATTTTAAGTTTATTTTCACATAGGTCCATTGTATATTGCAATAGTAAAGAGACGCCGAGTGTGAGTTATTGGTGATTTACCCTTGTGTATGGCTGGGCTCCTCGGGACAATTCACACACACACAAGACGGTAAATTCCCAATAACCCACACCCTGTTGTGCCTTATTGCTTAAATAACACTTTTGCATGCATCATATGCCATCATTTTAAGTGCAAATGGATTTTCATTTTTCACTTTTGGGACACCCTTAAGGTATATTGTGGGCAGCAGTTTCCCTCTCCTGATTAATGGGTTTTTATCATCTTTATTTATTGCTACTCCATGACTGTCCTCTGCAGAAATAACATGTCTACTGTATTCTTTTTGGTATGAATTAAATGCCATTTGTTAACTGCTGCTTCTGTTTTTTGCTCCTTTGGTCAGAGTGACAAAATTGCACTTTGAGTCTATGGGGCTTCCCAGAAAACTAGTTGTTGTAGTATTAACCGATTAATTTTGTTTGCCGTCAACTTGGACATATCCACGTTTCCCTTGGATTTCTCACAGAGCCCCTCTTCCATGGCCTGCTGACACTGCCAGCAAAATATATTTTTACTAGCTCCATGCACTTTCTCTTCTCAGTTACTTCCACTTTATTTGCTGTCTTTTGTTTACTGTTAACCAGAGCGGCAGTCTCTTGCACTTCTTTTTCTGCTATTGCCTCAGTTGTTTCCTTGATTTAATCCATTCTGTTTTTGAACTTTCTTTGTACCTGCTTAGCAATACAGTGGGATAGTTACCTTTCCTTCCTGATAATAGCAGCATTATCACTTTTCCTTGTATTTCAGCAACCCTTCATTTCCAGCAGGATGGTATTGCTTTTAACTATCTCACTCTTAATGTCTGCTAATGCAAGCAGAATCAAGTTTTGTAAATGATTCTCAGAGGGTAATATCTACAATGTCTTTTCCTAATTCACTGCTTTGTTATGAACTATGATCCTGCTTATGTGATCCAAAATCTGAATTTTGCCATAAAGGTGGTATGTGTGGAGGAGTTAGATGGAGGATCCAGACTAATTATTTTATTATATTGTGAACTACATTTTCAAAATCTTGCAGGAAAGATTTTACATCAAGGGATTTTTTCTGGGCCTTTCACATGACATTGAATTCTATTTGTGTTTGCTCTTTTTGCTGCACTGCCTTTACTTCCTTTACTGCTTCATCATTTAACTGCACTACTGCTGTTATTGGATAACTAGAATTCGAGGGAAGGACAGAATTCAATAAGTTTCAGGTGTTATCAAACAAAAACAGCCTTGTAAGTATTGCCAGATTCTCTCTATCTGTGCCCCTGATAGTTTTGGAAAATAAATCCAGTGTGTGTGTGTGTGTGTGTGTGTGTGTGTGCGTGCGTGCACATGTGCACACATGCGTGCGTGTAGATATATGTGTGTGGGGTGTGTGTGTATTTTACTGTAGTCAACAGGGCGTGTTCCGCCAACACTTTGATCTGTATATGATTAATACCTTTACCTCCAGTAATCAAGTCACTAGCTTTATCAGTATTAATCTGAGATGGAGGGAGAATAATATAGTCACCAATTAAATTACTCTCCCCTTCTAAGCTATCATTTTTCTTTTTAATAGTGATCTTTTTTAAGTAGGTTTGCCTTTATCAAAGGTTTCTGGACCTGCTTGTTCTCCCTTGCAACCATACTAAAATAACAATGCAACAATATGGAGGCATAGACTATCCCCCCAAAAAAGACAATATATAGATGCAACATTCAAGTTCACTCTGCAGCTTATTAAGTTGCAAAGGTTTCCTAGGTTTGAAAGCTGTAAAAGTCGATAATCTTCTTAAAAGCATCAATATGCTTACTCTGACTGGAGCAACCACAAACAGCTCAGCCCTGGTCCCAAAAACTAGACCCCAGATCATTGGGAAAAAAAGTGCCCTGGCTTCAAGCTTGTACATAATGGGCAAAGAAAGTCCTTAATATATAAATTTTAAAGTGCAAATTATAGCACATTTCTGTTAATATATAAAAATGTTCAAGTGGACTTACTGTACAGTTTGTCCATCCTGAGCACTTTTTAGTCTATGACTTTAAAAACATTAACTTATATAGCCTCCCTTTTGCTGTTCAATCTTAAATCAATCAATCAATCAAAAATCCAATCAAAAGCAAAAACAAGCAAACCCTTAATCATCTAATTTTCAGGAGTACTGTATATACAAAATTTGTCTTTCTATGTATTGTAGAAAATATAAAAGAGATTGCTAGCACACCAAAATATTCAAATGCAAGTTGTCCTTACAAAATGCCCTGGGCTAGACCACTGCTCATATGCCCTCAGGATGACCATTGCTCTTCACTGCTATGAGCAGCTGAGTGTAATGTAAGCCAGTAATGATTAAATAGTGATGTGCCCTTGGTGACTCAGTGACTTGAATGTTTCAAGAACAGTAACTTTAAATTTGATTGTTTATATATATTTATAACAATGGTTGAAATACTTCAAAGCAAAAGTGAATCAGCACATGTTTTGTTAATTTCAAATTGCTACCCAATTAAATTTATGCAGGACTCTCTCCTTTACAAGTTTACCTCCAATCTGTAAAAAAATCCTATATCTAATATAGGCTCATATTAACTCACAATCCTTTATCTCCCAGTCCATTAACAACAGCTTTCAGGTCCCACTCTTTCCACATTTCATATCTTCTTTTAATGCTCTAAAAGTTTTAGTTCATTTTAAGCATTCTTTAAGCACTTTTTGTCTCTGTTTTACTGGCTCCAATAGCCAACACTGTTGCTCCATTTACATTGTTACTATTTCTTTCAACTCCTACTCTATTTCTGTGGCCTCTTTCTCACCACCCGTCGCTTATCTCTCTTCTCTCAAATGGTGTTGGCTGGTACTGGCAAATGTCTCAGCCCTTCATGGGTTTAGGAAACCATAGTCCACTGTTTAATCAGGCTATTCTGGCTACAAACCTGTCAAAAAATCTTTGCAAGCTGAAACATACAATGCAGAGTCAGAACCTCCAACTGCATCAGCATCTTAGGAACCATCCACCATTTTGAGGATGTCTATTTCTTTAAGTACCTCAGGGTCTGACTGGACCATCATCTCAATTTCTCAGCACACATAGATGCCATCAACCACAAGCTCCACCTCAGACTTGATGCACTGTACAGGAACAAAGCAAGTATCCTGCTTCCTGAATGCAAGAGATTTTCTTGAAGATGATCCTCCCTATCTTCAACTAGGGCAACATCATCTACATCATTGATCCTATGTCCACCCTAGCCAGACTGAACACCCTTTCACTCCTGATGTTTTCCCTTTGACTGCCCCCTTGTAACCACTACTGTACCCTGCACTCCTCCCTCTCTGCCCCTCCCTTGATGCCAGGTGCCTCACCCACAGTGCCTCCTTTATTTGTATTTTAATTTTTATTTTCCATTTTTGGCACCTCCCACCACCGGGCTTCTGCCTGGTCATGGACCGCTCAGCTGCAGCTCCCACATTAGTCACCCTCCTGGTACCCCCTGGCTTGCCCCCAAGAGTGGGATCGTGGCACCTGGCCCCTCTGAAGGGTGCCACAAATGACAGGATAGGGCAAGAGATGGCCTGGGAGCCACTAGCAGCCGGGGGTGGGTGTCATGGAGGAGGTGGGTAGGCTTAGCTTTTCCCCCTGTAGGCGTGGACAGGAATATGCAATGATGCCAGCATCCATCCCAACCCCTGAAGCCTTGCTGGTGTCGGTCACTGTGGTGCCCCTGGCCTCTGCCAGTGGTCCCTTAAGTGCTGGTCACACATCACACCAACCCCCAGAGAAGGAGAGCAGTCTGTGGGATGCTCAATCCTTCTCCCCCGGCTGGCCCTCTGATGACCCAGGTCTGTTCCTGAACCTGGGTCACCAGCATCATTAACGGAAATCCAACTGCTGTGCCGACAGGCCGGCACTTAGAATGCCTCCTTTATATCAAATTCTGGCTTGGCTCCCGCCCCATCTTTCCTTTCTTATCTCTTCTCCCTCTTCTTCTTCCTAGTTACTCTGTAACACTATTTCCCATTTCCTTTCCCTTTCTCTTTCCCTCCCACCAGGAAAGCTACTTAATGCCAAACTGCCTTGTCATATCATTTCCTTATGTTCTGGTCCTCCCTTCCCCTGTCCATCTGTTCAGTCTCTTCCCTCTTCTCCCTTAAGTCCCTTCTTCATGAATTTACAACTCCCTTCTACAGCTGTTTCTGACCACAGACCTTAGTGGCCATCTTCCTCTTCCCACACATGACTCGCTCCAAGCCTGCTATGCTCTGGGAGTCCCTTCTCTCCTTTCCTCCCAGACTATGAGGTTGTCAGCTGTTCCTCTTTATGCAATTTTAGCTACCTTAAGCATATTGTTTGTACTGTTTTACTTTGCACTGAGTATTGGTTTTACAATCTGTTAATGTTTTGTACATTTGTACCTTATTTTGTTTTGCACTGCACTACTTACCTGGCATAGAATATTGTTACTGTACAACTCTTATGGTATTTTCACTCTTTTTGTACTGTTGACCCCACTCTCGATGCACTGAAAATGAGCTGTAACCAGATCAGTATGTCCTTTTGGTAAAACATTTGAAATAAATAACTTAAGGATTTCTGTAAAATCTTCATGTCTAATGCTATTCTTCTCAAGGTCCCAAGGTATTTTTCATTACAGGAATGTCGAATTCAGCTGGCTTGCCCTCACTCACTGAAGTAAGTTATACAACACCATTAAACTGAGTTCCTCAGTTAGTTTCACCACTAAGGCATTTGCTTGCAAGTCACTGTGCAGACAATTGTACTTGTCAACTGGTTCTGCTAATTACATCCAGATTTTTATGTTGCTTGCACGCATGTGCAAGAAACATAGTGCCATCATTGGAGATTTCGGAGGTGTGTCACCTCCTCCAATTCAGTCAGTAGCTGGCAGGCTGCCTCAGTTAATGCATTTTGGGCTGTCTATGACATGCTCCAAAATGCAGTGGCATACAGTTGAAAGGGGAGCTACGCCCAGTGAGCACCGATAGCATAGCTCCCCACACGCAGGTGTGCACACCCCAAGACATCCTGTAGCCGACCGGGTGCCCAATCCCGCCGGCTGAGCTGCTGTCGCCTCTCCCCCTTGCTGGTGCCACGCTGAGCCTACCCCAGCTGGCAACCAGTTATTTGGCCGACTACCCAATCCCCCATCGCTGGAACACCCCCTGTCCTTGTGCCATGCTGGGAGCCCATCCCAGTGTGGCAAACGGTCCCCAAAGTCTTTTTTTTCGCTTTATGCCTGTAAACAAAAACGGTCTCATGCCTCCCACCCCTCTCCCACAACCCACACTCACCCACTGCGCACCCAGCCTCCCCACACCCCCTCACCCCATACTTACCTCCGACTCCGCGCGACGATTCGGTGGACCAGAACACGCCTGCACTCTTCAAAGCTGACCGCGAACTGAGGAAATGCGTAAGCTGTATAATGGGCTAGATAGGAGGGTTCAACTTTATTGCATATCTCAGGTTTTTGGGATTTTGCACAAATTTCAACATGAAGTTTGACCATCACGATGATCACTGTCACTGGTTAACTCGTCTCGGCGGTGATTTCGTGGCAGTAACTGTGCAGTGACTGTGAAATCACCCTTTGGGCCTGAATACCACCATGACAGTGATGTCATTCCTGACAAGGGTCCCAAAACCCCATGTTGAAAATTTGGTCCAAAAATTCCAAAAATGACTGTTTTACGAGCGCATGCTATGAAGTTCCTATGTGCAGGCTCAGAAGTTCAAATTTCAATATTTTTCACCTGGATTTTCAACATTGCCATTTTACCACACCTTCTTATGAGTAGTGCAGCTGTCATTTTCACATCTCACTCCAAAAATGTAGCCCGCCCCTCAGCGCAGAATAACAGTTTATGTAAATCAATGTACAGGACAAATTAAGAAAATCATTGTGACACCGTTAATGAGCAGAGGTCTTAAAATGGCTATGTTGAAAATTTGGTGAAAAATTCCTAAAATGACGTGTTTCTGGCGTGCGTTGCGCGCAGTTCCTCACGCAGGCTCGTAAGTTCACAAACTTTCAATATTTTTACACCAGATTTTCAACATTGTTATTTTACCACACCTCCTCATGAGCAGTACAGCTATCATTTTCACATCCTGCTCAAAACATGCTTCTCACCATGTAGCGCATATTAAATGCGCAGTCGGTGTGCTAACTCAGTGTATGGGACACATTAAGAAAATCACAGTGTCACTGTTCATGAGCAGAGACCTTAAAATGGCAATGTTGAAAATTTGGTGAAAGAATTCCTAAAATGACTGTTTTACAGTGTGTGTTGCACAGTTCCGCATGCCTTTCGTAGGTTTACCAATTTCAATATTTCCTCCAGATTTTCCAACATTGCCATTTTACCACACCTCCTTATGAGCAGTACAGCTGTCATTTTTCACATCCTGCCCAAAACGTGTTTCCACCCATGTAGCGCACAATGGCGCAGTCGGTGTGCAAACTCAATGTGCGGGACACATTAACAAAATCACACTGACACTGTTCATGACCAGAGGTCTTAAAATGGCTATGTTGAACATTTCGTGAAAATTTCCTAACAATGACTGTTTTACGAGCGTGCATTGCGCAGTTCCTACACACGCTCGTAAGTTCGCAAATTTTCAATATTTGCACTCCAATGACTTCCAAATACCTAAACAGCACATAGAAGCAATTCGGCATTGACAAATGCTTGTTTTCTGGGGTACATAAAATGTTTTTCTGGGTTGCCTCAATGATGTTATGGTATTTACTGTTACCATTATTTGCACATATCTCTGTAATGCCACTTTGTACTATGATTTTAAACCAATGTTCTGTAACCATTGGTTCTACTTACCATTTCATACTCTGTTTTCAGTGCATACTGTTGTTCCATATCGATTGCTTTACATGCTATCAAACACTACAGCTTTATACCTGTGATACATATCTATTGTTTTGTACTGTTGCCTATGATTTTTGTGCTATGTCATGTTTAAATGTGCTGTAACTTTCGACTGTCCTAACCAGGACCATCTTATAGACAAACATCACTTAGCAGAGCTCTTTCCTGTTAAAATAAATAAATATAAAATACAAAATACAAATACATCATTTATCTAGAAATAGATTCATATCAAAAGAGGTGGGGATTTCTCTTAGCGCACATTCCCATTGGTTGTCTATTGGGTGTGGAAGGGATTTTCAAGGGGAAAAAATGGCGGTGGAATTTTCACTTAACGAGGTTGCGGACTGTGAGGAAGCGACTGTTATTTAGTAAGTAATTTTAAATATCTGGTTGATACTGCATTCATTTTATATACATAGTTGTACATATCTGGTTTATCCTAAATTTTTGAATCTGGTTGATGCTGCAGCTGCACTATGCCATAGCTGTGTCATTTATCTGGTTGATCTTGCAGCTTCTATTGCCTGGGCTGTTGCCTGCTGCTTTTTTTAAAATCTGTGGGTGGCTCATGTGCTTTCTAAATCTACTGGCATGCTGTTCTATCACAGAAGGGTTGAACAGCATTCAGTGACCTTTCAACTGTTGTAGAACAGCATTTCAGTAGAGATGGAAATCGAGGTGGAACAGTGTTCTACAATAGAAACAAAGAAATTGTTGTCAGATAAGGGCCACTAGGCCCATCCAATCTGCCTGTAAGCCCTACCCTTGTTTGTGGCCTCTGACCCTACTTGATCAATGGCTGTCACCTCTCCTTCACACCACTAGGGTTCCCTTATGCTTGTCCAATGCATGTTTAAATCCCTCCACTGTGCTCGCTCCCACCACCTCCTGTGGCAGACAATCCCATGCATCTACCACCTTTCCATGAAAAAAACTTCCTCACATTACCCCTTATCCTGCCACCATCCAATTTCATATTGTGCCCCTCATTCTTGTACTCCTCCTATATTGAATATGTCACTCCCTTGCACCTTTGTGTGCCTTTAAGGTACTTGAAGGTTTCTATCATGTCTCTCCACTCCCTCCCCTCCTCCAGTGAGTTCATATTGAGGTCCTTTAATCTCTCCTTATATACTTAGTGGTGCAAACCCTGTACCATCTTTGTCACCCTTCTCAGGACTGCCTCTATTCTGTCAATGGCCTTACGAAGATGTGGCCTCCAGAACTGTATACAGTACCATATACTATATACAGATATTCCAGGTATGTAACTGATTGTAAATCAAAGAAAGGAAGGGCCTGAGGTCAAAATCATCATTTAGTCCTCGGGGATTAAGACTCTTAAGTCTCTAAATCCAGTGGCTCACTTTTTGCAGTACGAGTCACATTCTGTCTCCCCCTCTTTTTGGAGTGGAGACCCATTTTAAACCCATAAACAGGGGTCTGCTGGATTTGAATCATGTGAATCTCTGATGTGGCTGCCCATCCACAGGGCTGTCTATTTTCACCTTGATTATGCAACGTACGTGTTCCTAGACACAGTCATTTAGGTTACGTACTGTTCTCAGCACATACAGCAGGCAACAGGGACACCATAGTAAATAAACTACAAATGTAGTTGCATATGTCAAGAGTTCTAGTATTTCTCTTTTCACATATGTTTTTGGGTATATGAGTCTCACAGAGCATTACGTCTTCAGTTGGGTCAGAATCAGGAGGGATGAGATGAAGTCGGTGGGGGACAAGGACAGGGGTTGGATTTTCAAAGGGGATGATGCAGCCATAGTTCTTGATTTTAAGTTGCAACTGCATCATCTAAAATGTAGGAAAGCATTTGTTTAGCCACATTTATGGATGTTTAATTGCTTTACAGCAGCTTGCATCAAAGTTAAAATATGTGTTACCTTAGTATGCAAGTGAGACCCAAATTGCAAACAAGCCCTTTCCGAATCCGTGTTGCTGCAGGCATTGGATTGTGTATTTTCAAGGTAATCTATTAATTGGTCTGCAACTATACACTTGAGCACCTTGGATACCGGCGGTAGTATAGATATGGGCCTATAATTTGTATGTAGGGCCCGGTCTCCGCTCTTGTGTATGGGAGTCACTAGGATAGACTTACATATTTTGGGGAATTGGGCCAGCTTGAGCGAGAGGTTAAGAATCTTAGTTAAGGGATTCAGTAGCTCATCTAGTGTGAGGGCAACAATCTTAAGATCCAGCAAGTCTCCAATGAATCTAGATTTCCCAAGCTCTTTGCACAGGTATTTCTTGACTGTTAACAAAGAGACCTTCCTAAAGAATAAAGAGGGAGGAATTATTGTCCTCTCCTTAGTACTGTGTGTAGGTGGAGAGGTGGAATCTTCAAAAACATCCTGGGGGACGCTGCTCAGGTCCGTGAAAGCATTGTTAAAAGTATTTGCTATGGTAAGAGGGTCCACAGTAGGTAACATCATGTTTAGCATTGAGGGTGAGATTTTTGATACTTTGCCAGTGACATCTTTAATGTTGTTCTAGAAATTCTTACTGTCCCCCCAGGAATTTGTAAGTGCTTCCCGGTGGAATTTGGTTTTCCCGTGCATTCATTCCTGACTTTTTTATATTCCTGCATGTCTGCTTGTCTGCCCGTTTCTCTTGCACAGTGCCAGAGGTGATCCCTGTGTTTCATCCTGGAAATAAACTCAGGGGTTATCCAGGAGTTTGAGGTGCCATGAACTTTCATCTTTTTGTAGGGAGCATGTAGGTCACAGGCAGTATTAAAATGCTTAATGAGATGGTCCAAGGCTAGGTTGATCCCTTTAGTAGTGTTCAGTAATGATCAGTCTACATTACTCAGATGCAGTATGAGGGGCTCAAGGTGCCCACGTTTCAGCACCCTGCAATATATCATCTGGGGAGTGGCTTGTGGAATTTGTTTGTCCAGCTGCAGGTAATGGGGGAGTGATTGCTTAGTGTATCTGGGTGCACTGTCATGTCTGAAATATGGTCCGATCAGTTAGAAAGGATCCAGTCAAGGAGGGTACTTGTTCCCATTCTGTAATTTGTCCTGGTGGGTGTCACCAACTTAACAAAATCTACCAAGCAACAGCCTAGCTAAACAAAACCTTTGCCATTTTATAAGCACAATAATTCACTTATGGACATTCATTTCTAGAGAATGAATGCACTTTTTTACAGGGTGCGTTGAAAGGCACTAGGCTGTTAGCTATGTGCTTTACAATTCACCACAGGCATGCATTAATTCTCTAGACATGCATATACTGTTGTAGGTTCTTGAGAAGGACCTCAGGACAAGGCCCTATTGGGGTTGCAGTTCCACTATTCCAGAGACCCCACAGAGTCAGTGCAGGTGGATCGTCTGTGGTTGGGATGGGCGGGGGTTCATTTTTGGGGAGCTGGTGCACCATGCAGCACAACAGTAGACCCTGCCATGGCATAGGCACACATCATCAGTGGGCATGGCAAATGTATGCCTGCAGAATAGGCATCACCAGCACCATTCCAAGGTCTGAGGATCAGAGACATGTCTTGAGTGGCCAGGTGGGGCACCCACACACCCCACAGCCATTGGCCAGGCATCCAGCACCTTGGCAAACCCTGGCATGCATGACACGGACATCCAAGGTCCTCCTTGGAGTCACAGCCATGACAGGGCAGAGGCACACGCACATGGCGCATACAACATAACTGCACAAGGTTGGGAATGGCAGGCAACACAATGTGCAGCCCCCCACTGGGCATGTGACTGTCACGGTGGTGTATGTGGGCTGACTCAGGACACACCGTGCACCTGTCACCACAATACTGGTGTACAATGCACTGTAGTCTGGACATGGCCAACATCTCTGTTGTCACTGGTGAACCCTATGTAAAGTGTGGCCAGAGCTGGTTAGGGCCACCAGGATACCTGGACATGTCCAGGTGGGCCCCCCTGGTTGGTGCCTGGCCACCCTATATACCCTGGTATTCACCACATGTAGCAGCCATATCTTACCTGACAGAGGCTGCTGGGCTGCTGTACCCACTGTAACGGTGCCAACACAGCACCACAGTAGCACAGTGATACTGCTCACGTGTATGGCCATGGTACCCCATGACCACCCCATTGATTGCCCCCAGTGGGTCCCTGTAGCCACTGTCACATGTGACCCTGTGCCCTGCTCTGACCATGGATATGTTTCTCCACTACAAGGCCCTGCAGGTGCTGGTTGCACGGCCCCACCACAACTGAACATATCGGTGGTGGTCCCATATACAGTGGGGTCACATATCCAAGTCAACACTGTTTTGTGTGGTCACCATCACAGCTATGGCCTGATGTGGGCATGCATGGTCCCTGACATGCACTGTCCATCAAAAGCCCCACTGTGTTCCTCCCTATGCCAGTGCAGTGGGCCACCAGTGTGCTGCTGGAGCATGCCACACCACATGTGGCACTGGATAGTCCAGCAGAGCAGAGGGACTACCATGGTAACAGTCCTAGCCACATGAATGGCCATGGCAGTGTACTTACAACATGTGGACTGATGCCTGCCACTGCTGCAAGCAGCAACCACAGTCCCAGCCACAGGAAGGTAAAGGCGCAACCACCTGTCAGGCTGCCCCACCATGAGCAGTGTACACTGTCACCATCCCCCGTGGCAGCCACCCAGTGGCACACAGTACTCGTGTCCGCACTGTGGGGGCCATAGCATGGCATGGGACACAGGCAGCATTCTGGCAGCACAGATGTGCATCGTAATGCACTGCACACACCATGGCATGGTGCGGTCACCCAATGGCCCTGTTCTTGGTGAGTGTCTGCCACCAGAATTCCTGAGGTGATGCCACCACAGGGTTGCACCCAACATAGCGTCCCACACAGAGACACACATCACTGGACACAGGCCCAGGCAGCATAGTGTTGATGTGTTGTGGACAGGGTATCATGCCACTGTGCTAGGAATGTTATGGGCACAGCCTCCTGCGCGGGGATGTCAGCACCTATAGAGCTGGCCCAAGTAGGTGAACATGGGTGGTGCATATCCCCACAATCCCAATGGCATTCCCCTGTGCCCTCTACCCCAAGATGTGACATGCAACTGACACCAGGTATGGCTGTCCATTGTCCCAGTGGAACAGGAACATTGCCACCCCTGCTGCACACCTGGGGTGCCTCCATCCCCTCTGGTGCTAACTCTCATGATGCCACGCAGATGGTGCAGTGTCCCTACCCCCTCGGGACAGCATGTGCAGTGGCGACAAAGCACACCCTGCCATAGTCCTATTAACCAAGGGCACACAATGGAGGGCCAGGCCTAACACCCATGATGGTGTTAGGGCCATGGCCACTGCTGCAAAATCTGTACCAGTACCTCTGCATGTGCACATGTATCCCCAGGTGTTGCACACACAGCAGGCTACTCACATGATTTCTTTCCCTCTGTTCACAGTGCCCCATCCATTACACACTACCCAAACTAACTGTTCAACCACCCGTACTGTGGTCCAGCCACAACATATGCCATTTGCAGGTGGACAGGGTGGGTGGGGCTGTAAGGCACGTGTGGCAGCCCCACTGGCACCACACACAGGCAAACGCTTCATGTGCACATAAAGTCTGGCCACCCATGTGTTGAGGACAACCACAGTGCACGCCACCCTGTGTATTGGCCAGACACCACACGCACCTGGACCTACCGACAAAACGTGCCAGCCTCAGACCCTGTACGGGCATCACTGGCATGGTTATGCATGGTGAACCACAACAAGGGTGGCTGTGCATACTAGTGTAACTGTTGGGGTCCAACATGTTGTAGGCATTTGCCCACATAGTTTCCTGCACATGCCCATAACCTGGTGCAGACATGCAGCACACCATGCAGTACCTGGCTCATGCAGGCTTACAGCCATGTGGTGTACTGTGTACACTGTGTACAACATAGCCAGGGGGCAGTGCCACATCCTGCTGGATGCAGCATGATAGATAGCCACAAGTACCACACATGTGTATGTCGTGCTGACCATACATGACAACAGGCATTGACATGCCAGGGTCCTGATAGGTGGCTCACTGTCCCTTCCAGTCATGCTGTTCCACATTACAGAAGGCTGTTATGCCAGTGACCCTGCTGCTATGGCCCTGTGTCGGACCCCACCATGCAGTCATGGCCAGTGAACTCTTTAGGCATCCATGGCAGATCTGGTCATGCACGGGGCAAATGGACATCCAGTGGGCAGGTGGCTGGCCAGCAGCATACATTTGTCTTGCCATGCAGTAGGGCATGTCCCAGTACACACAGGGAAACACTGTGGGCACACAGGTGATTGCACGTAGTCAGACAGGTAATGTGTACAGCGTCCTAGGGACATCCCAAAAACATCTTATTATGACACTGGCCTGCACACAAGCCTGTTGACACACACATGCCTTACACCCAGACATACTTACCTGGCCTGCACATGGTGCCACTGGTGACCATGGCTCAGAATTCATATAGCCTATGTGTCTCCCCTCCACTGCAGACTGTTGAACCAGTGGTGGCATTTTGGTCCTGTGTGGGTGCCTCCTCTTCTGCACATCTAGCACCACCCCACAGAGGCCCAAATCCTGCAATGAGGACTGTCTCCCCTTGCTGCCTCCCTCAACAGTTTGTCCTCCCTTGTGACCACAAAGTCAATGAGGTTTGTGACCTTGACTGACGACCACCTGTAGTTGTGCTGCACAATAGCACGGTGTCAGCATTCACTCATGTCTGCTGCTTCCTCTGGGCTACAGAGGTGGATGCCGTGTTACTTCCTGTGTTACAGCCTGTGTCGTGTTTGTGCAATATATTGCATTTGTTGCACTGCACAACATGCACATCCAGGGGGCAGGGCCAGGGGCATGCAGCTGGCATGGGGTGGCACACATGTACGTCTCTCTCCACTTGTGCAGTGTTGCTGTGCACATGGCCATGCAGTCTGATGACATCATAGGTGGGACACATCATCATGCCTGAGCAACGGCCATTGGGTGTGCAACCAGTTGCACAGTGCAAACCTGTGCACAGGCACAAATCTGGTTAGCATGGCAAGCAAACCTGCAATATTCAGCCAGGGTATGCAAATGAGGTCATTGGGCAGTCCATGAACAAGCAGCCACATTAGCATGTCATTATGGCCAGTTCTGCATACATTACCATGCCAGATTGCACCTGAGCTATTTAAGGGAGCACACTGTACCACCTAGACAGCACAGTGGAACTGCAGGTGAATGCAGGTAAGAGTCCTGTGGAGTAGTCAAATTCAATTGAGGTATAAATTCTGTTATTCTTGGTTGCTTCTTTATGTAATCATTGGGCCTCTATTCCTGCTTTGTTATACTTGTTTTGGCTTTGCTGAGTATTTTAGGCTCTTCTTTTCATGTGCTTCATTATAATATGCCCCCCCCTTTTTTTCAGTATGATTCTCATCTGACAGGGTGCTATCTAGATTGATACCCAAATCACCACACCCCTCTGCATATTTAAATAGAAATGTTCTGATGTCTGGATCTCTAAGTATTACACAGATACTCAGCCTTTGATTGGTTCTGAACCATGGCGATATGTTGATCTAATATGTGACCATGAGAAAATATCCCAATTATACAATGGTGTGTGAAAATCCTGTAACTCATTGGTCAAAACATGTCACATGACTGTGGGTAAATCCTGCATAACCAACAGCTGAGGAATGCCATTTATAAAAAACATAATTAAACACATTTTAAGTTTATTTTCACATAGGTCCATTGTATAATTGCAATAGTAAAAGACGCAGAGTGTGAGTTATTGGTGATTTACCCTTCTTGTGTGGCTGGGCTCCTCGGCTGGGCCTCGTGACACACCACACAAGACGTGGGTAAATTCCCAATAACCCACACCCTGTTGTGCCTTATTGCTTAAATAACACTTTTGCATGCATCATATGCCATCATTTTAAGTGCAAATGGATTTTCATTTTTCACTTTTGGGACACTCTTAAGGTATATTGTAAGGCAGTTTCCTCTCCTGATTAATGGGTTTTTATCATCTTTATTTATTGTTACTCCATGACTGTCCTCTGCAGAAATAACATGTCTCACTGTATTCTTTTGGTATGAATTAAATGCCATTTGTTAACTGCTGCTTCTGTTTTTTGCTCCTTTGGTCAGAGTGACAAAATTGCACTTTGAGTCTATGGGGCTTCCCCAGAAAACTAGTTGTTGTAGTATTAACCGATTAATTTTGTTTGCCGTCAACTTGGACATATCCAATGCTTCCCCCTTTGGATTTCCCTTACAGAGCCCCTCTTCCATGGCCTGCTGACACTGCCAGCAAAATATATTTTTACTAGCTCCATGCACTTTCTCTCTTCTCAGTTACTTCCACTTTATTTGCTGTCTTTTGTTTACTGTTAACCAGAGCGGCAGTCTCTTGCACTTCTTTTTCTGCTATTGCCCTAGTTGTTTCCTTGATTTAATCCATTCTGTTTTTGGAACTTTCTTTTTGTACCTGCTTAGCAATACAGTGGGGATAGTTACCCTTTCCTTCCTGATAATAGCAGCATTATCACTTTTTCCTTGTATTTCAGCAACCCCTTCATTTCCAGCAGGATGGTATTGCTTTTAACTATCTCACTCTTAATGTCTGCTAATGCAAGCAGAATCAAGTTTTGTAAATGATTCTCAGAGGGGTAATATCTACAATGTCTTTTCCTAATTCACTGCTTTGTTATGAACTATGATCCTGCTTATGTGATCCAAAATCTGAATTTTGCCATAAAGGTGGTATGTGTGGAGGAGTTAGATGGAGGATCCAGACTAATTATTTTATTATATTGTGAACTACATTTTCAAAATCTTGCAGGAAAGATTTTACATCAAGGGATTTTTTCTGGGCCTTTCACATGACATTGAATTCTATTTGTGTTTGCTCTTTTTGCTGCACTGCCTTTACTTCCTTTACTTCTTCATCATTTAACTGCACTACTGCTGTTATTGGATAACTAGAATTCGAGGGAAGGACAGAATTCAATAAGTTTCAGGTGTTATCAAACAAAACAGCCTTGTAAGTATTGCCAGATTCTCTATCTGAGCCCTGATAGTTTGGAAAATAAATCCAGTGTGTGTGTGTGTGTGTGTGTGTTGTGCGTGTAATGATGCACACATGCAAGTAGATATATGTGTGTGTGGGTGTGTGTATTTTAATAGTCGCAATAGGGCGTGTCTGGCCAACACTTTGATCTGTATATGATTAATACCTTTACCTCCAGTAATCAAGTCACTAGCTTTATCAGTATTAATCTGAGATGGAGGGAGAATAATATAGTCACCAATTAAATTACTCTCCCTTCTAAGCTATCATTTTCTTTTTAATAGTGATCTTTTTAAGTAGGTTTGCCTTTATCAAAGGTTTCTGGACCTGCTTGTTCTCCTTGCAACCATACTAAAATAACAATGCAACAATATGGAGGCATACTATCCCCAAAAAGACAATATATAGATGCAACATTCAAGTTCACTCTGCAGCTTATTAAGTTGCAAAGGTTTCCTAGGTTTGAAAGCTGTAAAAGTCGATAATCTTCTTAAAAGCATCAATATGCTTACTCTGACTGGAGCAACCACAAACAGCTCAGCCCTGGTCCCAAAAACTAGACCCCAGATCATTGGGAAAAAAAGTGCCCTGGCTTCAAGCTTGTACATAATGGGCAAAAAGAGAAAGTCCTTAATATATAAATTTTAAAGTGCAAATTATAGCACATTTCTGTTAATATATAAAAATGTTCAAGTGGACTTACTGTACAGTTTGTCCATCCTGAGCACTTTTTAGTCTATGACTTTAAAAACATTAACTTATATAGCCTCCCTTTTGCTGTTCAATCTTAAATCAATCAATCAATCAAAAATCCAATCAAAAGCAAAAACAAGCAAACCCTTAATCATCTAATTTTCAGGAGTACTGTATATACAAAATTTGTCTTTTCTATGTATTGTAGAAAATATAAAAGAGATTGCTAGCACACCAAAATATTCAAATGCAAGTTGTCCTTACAAATGCCCTGGGCTAGACCACTGCTCATATGCCCTCAGGATGACCATTGCTCTTCACTGCTATGAGCAGCTGAGTGTAATGTAAGCCAGTAATGATTAAATAGTGATGTGCCCTTGGTGACTCAGTGACTTGAATGTTTCAAGAACAGTAACTTTAAATTTGATTGTTTATATATATTTATAACAATGGTTGAAATACTTCAAAGCAAAAGTGAATCAGCACATGTTTTGTTAATTTCAAATTGCTACCCAATTAAATTTATGCAGGACTCTCTCCTTTACAAGTTTACCTCCAATCTGTAAAAAAAAATCCTATATCTAATATAGGCTCATATTAACTCACAATCCTTTATCTCCCAGTCCATTAACAACAGCTTTCAGGTCCCACTCTTTCCACATTTCATATCTTCTTTTTAATGCTCTAAAAAGTTTTAGTTCATTTTTAAGCATTCTTTAAGCACTTTTTGTCTCTGTTTTACTGGCTCCAATAGCCAACACTGTTGCTCCATTTACATTGTTACTATTTCTTTCAACTCCTACTCTATTTCTGTGGCCTTCTTTCTCACCACCCGGTCGCTTATTCTCTCTTCTCTCAAATGGTGTTGGCTGGTACTGGCAAATGTCTCAGCCCTTCATGGGTTTAGGAAACCATAGTCCACTGTTTAATCAGGCTATTCTGGCTACAAACCTGTCAAAAAATCTTTGCAAGCTGAAACATACAATGCAGAGTCAGAACCTCCAACTGCATCAGCATCTTAGGAACCATCCACCATTTTGAGGATGTCTATTTCTTTAAGTACCTCAGGGTCTGACTGGACCATCATCTCAATTTCTCAGCACACATAGATGCCATCAACCACAAGCTCCACCTCCAGACTTGATGCACTGTACAGGAACAAAGCAAGTATCCTGCTTCCTGAATGCAAGAGATTTTCTTGAAGATGATCCTCCTTATCTTCAACTAGGGCAACATCATCTACATCATTGATCCTATGTCCACCCTAGCCAGACTGAACACCCTTTCACTCCTGATGTTTTCCCTTTGACTGCCCCCTTGTAACCACTACTGTACCCTGCACTCCTCCCTCTCTGCCCCTCCCTTGATGCCAGGTGCCTCACCCACAGTGCCTCCTTTATTTGTATTTTTAATTTTTTTATTTTCCATTTTTGGCACCTCCCACCACCGGGCTTCTGCCTGGTCATGGACCGCTCAGCTGCAGCTCCCACATTAGTCACCCTCCTGGTACCCCCTGGCTTGCCCCCAAGAGTGGGATCATGGCACCTGGCCCCTCTGAAGGGTGCCACAAATGACAGGATAGGGCAAGAGATGGCCTGGGAGCCACTAGCAGCCGGGGTGGGTGTCATGGAGGAGGTGGGTAGGCTTAGCTTCTCTGTAGGCGTGGACAGGAATATGCAATGATGCCAGCATCCATCCCAACCCTGAAGCCTTGCTGGTGTCGGTCACTGTGGTGCCCCTGGCCTCTGCCAGTGGTCCCTTAAGTGCTGGTCACACATCACACCAACCCCCAGAGAAGGAGAGCAGTCTGTGGGATGCTCAATCCTTCTCCCCCGGCTGGCCCTCTGATGACCCAGGTCTGTTCCTGAACCTGGGTCACCAGCATCATTAACGGAAATCCAACTGCTGTGCCGACAGGCCGGCACTTAGAATGCCTCCTTTATATCAAATTCTGGCTTGGCTCCCGCCCCATCTTTCCTTTCTTATCTCTTCTCCCTCTTCTTCTTCCTAGTTACTCTGTAACACTATTTCCCATTTCCTTTCCCTTTCTTCCCTCCCACCAGGAAAGCTACTTAATGCCAAACTGCCTTGTCATATCATTTCTTATGTTCTGGTCCTCCTTCCCTGTCCATCTGTTCAGTCTCTTCCCTCTTCTCCCTTAAGTCCCTTCTTCATGAATTTACAACTCCCTTCTACAGCTGTTTCTGACCACAGACCTTAGTGGCCATCTTCCTCTTCCCACACATGACTCGCTCAAGCCTGCTATGCTCTGGGAGTCCCTTCTCCTGCCTTTCCTCCCAGACTATGAGGTTGTCAGCTGTTCCTCTTTAAGTGCAATTTTAGCTACCTTAAGCATATTGTTTGTACTGTTTTACTTTGCACTGAGTATTGGTTTTACAATCTGTTAATGTTTTGTACATTTGTACCTTATTTTGTTTTGCACTGCACTACTTACCTGGCATAGAATATTGTTACTGTACAACTCTTATGGTATTTTCACTCTTTTTGTACTGTTGACCCACTCCGATGCACTGAAAATGAGCTGTAACCAGATCAGTATGTCCTTTTGGTAAAACATTTGAAATAAATAACTTAAGGATTTCTGTAAAAATCTTCATGTCTAATGCTATTCTTCTCAAGGTCCCAAGGTATTTTTTCATTACAGGAATGTCGAATTCAGCTGGCTTGCCCCCACTCACTGAAGTAAGTTATACAACACCATTAAACTGAGTTCCTCAGTTAGTTTCACCTCATTAAGGCATTGCTTGCAAGTCACTGTGCAGACAATTGTACTTGTCAACTGGTTCTGCTAATTACATCCAGATTTTTATGTTGCTTGCACGCATGTGCAAGAAACATAGTGCCATCATTGGAGATTTCGGAGGTGTGTCACCTCCTCCTCCAATTCAGTCAGTAAGCTGGCAGGCGCGGCCCCTGTAAGCCAATGCATTTTGGAGCTGTCTATGACATGCTCCAAAATGCATGGCTATACGATTGAAAGGGGAGCTACCTCAGTGAGCACCGATAAGCATAGCTCCCCCACCGCAGGTGTGCACACCCCCGCATCCTGTGTAGCCGACGGGTGCCCAATCCTCGCCGGCTGAGCTGCTGTCGTCTCTCCCCCTTGCTGGTGCCACGCCTGAGCCTACCCCAGCTGGCAACCAGTTATTTGGCCGACTACCCAATCCCCCATCGCTGGAACACCCCCTGTCCTTGTGCCATGCTGGGAGCCCATCCCAGTGTGGCAAACGGTCCCAAAGTCTTTTTTTTCGTTTTATGCCTGTAAAACAAAAACGGTCTCATGCTGCCTCCCGACCCCTCTCCCACAACCCACACTCACCCACTGCGCACCCAGCCTCCCCCACCCCCCTCACCCCATACTTACCTCCGGACTCCGGCGACGATCTTCGTGGACTCAGAACACGCCTGCACTCTTCAAAGCTGACCGCGAACTGAGGAAATGCCGTAAGCTGTATAATGGGCTAGATAGGAGGGTTCAACTTTATTGCATATCTCAGGTTTTTGGGATTTTGCACCAATTTTCAACATGGAATGTGACCATGACGATGTCACTGTCATAGGTTACTCGTCTCGGCGGTGATTTCGTGGCAGTAACTGTGCAGTGACTGTGAAATCACCCTTGGGCCTGAATACCACCATGACAGTGATGTCATTCCTGACAAGGGTCCCAAAACCCCATGTTGAAAATTTGGTCCAAAAATTCCAAAAATGACTGTTTTACGAGCGCATGCTATGAGTTCCTATGCAGGCTCAGAAGTTCAAATTTCAATATTTTCACTCCAGATTTTCAACATTGCCATTTTACCACACCTTCTTATGAGTAGTGCAGCTGTCATTTTCACATCTCACTCCAAAATGTGCTTCCGCCCTTGTGGCGCAGAAATAGCTTTATGTAAATCAATGTACAGGACAAATTAAGAAAATCACAGTGACACCGTTAATGAGCAGAGGTCTTAAAATGGCTATGTTGAAAATTTGGTGAAAAAATTCCTAAAAATGACTGTTTTACGAGCGTGCGTTGCGCAGTTCCTACGCAGGCTCGTAAGTTCACAAACTTTCAATATTTTTACACCAGATTTTCAACATTGCCATTTTACCACACCTCCTCATGAGCAGTACAGCTATCATTTTTCACATCCTGCTCAAAACATGCTTCCGCCCATGTAGCGCACAATGGCGCAGTCGGTGTGCTAACTCAGTGTATGGGACACATTAAGAAATCACAGTGTCACTGTTCATGAGCAGAGACCTTAAAATGGCAATGTTGAAAATTTGGTGAAAGAATTCCTAAAATGACTGTTTTACAGTGTGTGTTGCACAGTTCCGCATGCCTTTCGTAGGTTTACCAATTTCAATATTTCCTCCAGATTTTCCAACATTGCCATTTTACCACACCTCCTTATGAGCAGTACAGCTGTCATTTTCACATGCTGCCCAAAACGTGTTTCCACCCATGTGGCTTGCCAATGGCGCAGTCGGTGTGCAAACTTCAATGTGGGGACACATTAACAAAATCACACTGACACTGTTCATGACCAGAGGTCTTAAAATGGCTATGTTGAACATTTCGTGAAAATTTCCTAACAATGACTGTTTTATGAGCATGCATTGCGCAGTTCCTACACACGCTCGTAAGTTCGCAAATTTTCAATATTTGCACTCCAATGACTTCCAAATACCTAAACAGCACATAGAAGCAAGCAACATTCGGCATTGACAAATGCTTGTTTTCTGGGGTACATAAAATGTTTTTCTGGGTTGCCTCAATGATGTTATGGTATTTACTGTTACCATTATTTGCACATATCTCTGTAATGCCACTTTGTACTATGATTTTAAACCAATGTTCTGTAACCATTGGTTCTACTTACCATTTCATACTCTGTTTTCAGTGCATACTGTTGTTCCATATCGATTGCTTTACATGCTATCAAACACTACAGCTTTATACCTGTGATACATATCTATTGTTTTGTACTGTTGCCTATGATTTTTGTGCTATGTCATGTTTAAATGTGCTGTAACTTTCGACTGTCCTAACCAGGACCATCTTATAGACAAACATCACTTAGCAGAGCTCTTTTCCTGTTAAAATAAATAAATATAAAATACAAAATACAAATACATCATTTATCTAGAAATAGATTCATATCAAAAGAGGTGGGATTTCTAGCGCACATTCCCATTGGTTGTCTATTGGGTGTGGAAGGGATTTTCAAGGGGAAAAAATGGCGGTGGAATTTTCACTTAACGAGGTTGCGGACTGTGAGGAAGCGACTGTTATTTAGTAAGTAATTTTAAATATCTGGTTGATACTGCATTCATTTTATATACATAGTTGTACATATCTGGTTTATCCTAAATTTTTGAATCTGGTTGATGCTGCAGCTGCACTATGCCATAGCTGTGTCATTTATCTGGTTGATCTTGCAGCTTCTATTGCCTGGGCTGTTGCCTGCTGCTTTTTTTAAAATCTGTGGGTGGCTCATGTGCTTTCTAAATCTACTGGCATGCTGTTCTATCACAGAAGGGTTGAACAGCATTCAGTGACCTTTCAACTGTTGTAGAACAGCATTTCAGTAGAGATGGAAATCGAGGTGGAACAGTGTTCTACAATAGAAACAAAGAAATTGTTGTCAGATAAGGCCACTAGGCCCATCCAATCTGCCCTGTAAGCCCTACCCTTTGTTTGTGGCCTCTGACCCTACTTGATCAATGGCTGTCACCTCTCCTTCACACCACTAGGGTCCCTTTATGCTTGTCCAATGCATGTTTAAATCCCTCCACTGTGCTCGCTCCCACCACCTCCTGTGGCAGACAATCCCATGCATCTACCACCTTTCCATGAAAAAAACTTCCTCACATTACCCCTTATCCTGCCACCATCCAATTTCATATTGTGCCCCCTCATTCTTGTACTCCTCCTATATTGGAATATGTCACTCCCTTGCACCTTGTGTATGCCTTTAAGGTACTTGAAGGTTTCTATCATGTCTCTCCACTCCCTCCCCTCCTCCAGTGAGTTCATATTGAGGTCCTTTAATCTCTCCTTATATACTTAGTGGTGCAAACCCTGTACCATCTTTGTCACCCTTCTCAGGACTGCTCTATTCTGTCAATGGCCTTACGAAGATGTGGTTTCCAGAACTGTATACAGTACCATATACTATATACAGATATTCCAGGTATGTAACTGATTGTAAATCAAAGAAAGGAAGGGCCTGAGGTCAAAATCATCATTTAGTCCTCGGGATTAAGACTCTTAAGTCTCTAAATCCAGTGGCTCACTTTTTGCAGTCACGAGTCACATTCTGTCTCCTCTTTTGGAGTGGAGACCCATTTTAAACCCATAAACAGGGGTCTGCTGGATTTGAATCATGTGAATCTCTGATGTGGCTGCCCATCCACAGGGCTGTCTATTTTCACCTTGATTATGCAACGTACGTGTTCCTAGACACAGTCATTTAGGTTACGTACTGTTCTCAGCACATACAGCAGGCAACAGGGACACCATAGTAAATAAACTACAAATGTAGTTGCATATGTCAAGAGTTCTAGTATTTCTCTTTTCACATATGTTTTTGGGTATATGAGTCTCACAGAGCATTACGCTTCAGTTGGTCAGAATCAGGAGGGATGAGATGAAGTCGGTGGGGGACAAGGACAGGGGTTGGATTTTCAAAGGGGATGATGCAGCCATAGTTCTTGATTTTAAGTTGCAACTGCATCATCTAAAATGTAGGAAAGCATTTGTTTAGCCACATTTATGGATGTTTAATTGCTTTACAGCAGCTTGCATCAAAGTTAAAATATGTGTTACCTTAGTATGCAAGTGAGACCCAAAAATTGCAAACAAGCCCCACTTTTAGGTGTTCCAGCTTTCATGTGCAATTCATGGGACTGCACCAAAAATGTGGTGCAAGTCCCAGGCACAGTTTTTAACCCCCCCCCCCATGTTTTTTATGTAAATGTCTTCAGTAATGAATGAGAGTAATAAATACAGAAAATGAATGGCATTTAAGTTTAATTGTGTTTGAATATTATATTTTAAAAAGTTTTAGTGGATACTGGAAAAACGCTTTAACCTCCCTATCCTTAAAATCACTTTCACTCTCTCTTTCTCTGTGATCAAACTTCCCATGCTTTTCTTAACCTACACTATTTCTGTTTTATTTCCTACCTGTGTGTGCCTACAGACTGTTGTCACCCACCATGGTTCTTTGGGATATAAAGTGGATAAAAAGATACTGCATAAAACCAAATCCCTTCCTTTTCTTCCTTTCCTACCATATGCCACTAAATAACAAAGGTAGTTTTCCATGACAGGGATAACACTGTTTAGGCAGAAAACCAGTTTTCCTCATGAGCCCTTGGGCAACATCTGCAGTAGAGTACTGTACAGTTGCAGCCCAAGACATGGCCAGATACTTCCTGAAATTCTCTAATATCTCTAGATGAATTCTTTGCCTGCCTGTAGTACCACTGTGGGCCAGCAGACAGAATTTATTTAAATATATCTGCATATCACAAAATATCTGGAAATATCTGAATGTATCTATGGCTGCAACTGTACATACAAAATAGTTATGACTTATGCAGTCAGATGTAAAGCGTGAACAATACAGACACATAGAATTAAAAGAGCATATTTGTTCTTCAATGGAACAACCACTAGTAGTTTCTGATCATGAATGTTACATATTTATAATCTTACATACTATTAGTCCTGCATATCATTTTTATATTTTCTCACCTTGGTTTTATTTCTGATATATGTTGATAAAAACAAATTTGTAATCAATTTCATGTTTTTATATATCGATATATGGAAACTGTAGCAAAATCCTCTATTGGGGACAGAGAGAGGATCTCAGATATAGAAGTGGGTAGCCATTTGGGAACAAGTGACCACCAAACAGTGTAGTTCATGATGAACACAGCTGCAGAGTCAAGCCATACAAAAGTGAGGGTACTGGACTATAGGAGGGCTGACTTTGTCAAAATGGGAGAGTGCCTCAGAAAAGCACTAGCAAATAGACAAGAATGAGGGGTGGAGGAACAATGGGGAAAACTCAAAACTGCCATCACAGAGGTAACAAGCCTCTGTGTGAAGCAAATAAACAAATCAAAATGAAAGAAAAAAACACTATGGTTCTCAAAAGAGGTAACGGGGAAGGTTAGGGAGAATAAATAGCATTAAGGAAGTATAAGGAAACACAGAAGGAGCAGGACCAAGAACTGTGCCAATTAAAGCAGAAGGAAGCAGGGAAGGCAGTCAGAATAGCAAAGGCCTAAACTGAGGAAAAGATAGCAAACTTGGTTAAGAAGGGGGATAAAACCTTTTATAGGTACATTAGGGAGTGAAGAAAGACCAAGGGAGGATATGAGGATTAATAAAGGGGTGGGTGGGTGAAGAGGGTGACAGTGAAAAAGCAGGGATACTGAATGAATACTTCTGTTCAGTAGTCACAAAAGAAGAGGAGGGGGAGGTGCCTAAACCAATCAGTAAAAGCACTCTGGATAAAGGGTCAATACCAGTCCTTTCACAGAAGAATGGGTTCTGACAGAACTCCTAATACTGAATGTGGACAAAACAATGGGGCCTGATGGGATTCACCCCAGAATTCTAAAAGAACTAAGGGGAGAACTAGTAACACCACTGGCTACCCTTTTTAACAAATCATGGGAGGATGGTGTGGTACCTAAGGACTGGAGGAAGGCGGATGTGATTCTCCTTTAAAAAAAGTGGGAGCAAAGCAGAGGCAGGAAACTACAGACCTGTTAGCTTGACCTCAGTGATAAGGAAAATGATGGAATCATGAAAGAAAGAAAGAAAGAAAGAAAGAAAGAAAGAAAGAAAGAAAGAAAGAAAGAAAGAATTGTTGAGTACCTAGAGGCCAGTGGGGCACAGGACCCAAGGCAGCATGGATTCACAATGGGAAGGTCATGTCAGATGAATCTAATTGATTTCTTTGACTGGGTGAGCAAAGTAGTAGACCAGGAAGGGGCTGTGGACATGGCCTATTTAGATTTTAGCAAGGCATTTGACACAGTCCCACACAAAGGATTAATAAACAAATTAGCCAGCCTGGGAGTGGGTCCCAGGGTGGTAGCCTGGTTAAAAAATTGGCTGGACAACAGGACACAGAGGGTAATAGTAAATGGAGTCCACTCCAAAGAATGGGGGTTACTAGTAGGGTACCACAGAGTTCAGTACTGAGTCCGGTCCTTTTATAAGTGACATTGTAGAGGGACTGGAAGGAAAAGCATGCCTCTTTGTGGATGACACAAAGATCTGCAACAGGATTAATACACAAGGGGGGGTGGAAAGGATGAGAAGAGACTTGGCAAGGTTGGAGGAATGGTCAAAAGTATGGCAGCTAAGATTCAATGCAAAGAAGTGCAAAGTAATGCACCTGGGAAACAAAAACCATGGGGAAGAGTACACAATGTGGGGAGGTACTAACAACAACAAAAATTGACAGGGACATGGGGAAGTCATATCAGATAACATAAAGGTAAGCAAGCAATGTGAGAAGAAAGTAAGGATGGCTGAGGGGATATTGGAATGTTTAGGGAGAGGCATCACTAGTAGAAAACAAGAAGTTGTTATCCCTCTGTATAGACAGTTGGTAAGACCCCATCTGGAGTACTGCCTGCAGTTCTGGATACTCCATCTCTGCAAGGACATAGACAGGATGGAGGCAGTCCAGAGGAGGGCAACTAAAATGGTGCAGGGTCTGAAACAGAAGCCGTACGAAGAGAGACTAAAGGAGCTTAATATGTATACCCTTGCGGAAAGGAGGGGGGGACATGATAAAAACTTTCAAGTACCTCATGGGAATCAACAAAGTTCAAGAAGTTAGCATCTTTCAGAAAAAGAGATGTGCAAGAACAAGGGGACACAATTTGAAGATGGGGGGGTGGCTCAGGGGCAATGTAAGGAAATATATTTTCACAGAGAGGGTGGTGGACGCATGGAATGGCCTTCCTGAGGAGGTTGAGAGTTGAAAAACAGTGGGGGAATTCAAGAATGCATGGAACAGACATAAGGCAATTCTGGTGGGGGGATAGGAAGAAGTAGGCTGTTGGTTAACTAGGATCTGCAGCTTATCCAATAGGTAGGGAAATGGGCAGACTAGGTGGGCCAAGCAGTCCTTATCTGTCATCAAAGTCTATGTTTCTATGTTTCTATCACTATATCAACTTAGCTGACTCCAGGTTTTCATTTTAAAACAGTTAAGTTCCTAGCCTTACAGTTCCAAAGTTACCCCATTCTAAATACATTATCTTTCAAAAGGTCTAACTTTTGAACTGACGGTTCTAGATACTTCATTTTATTTTTAGATTAAAGCTTGGTGTCTGATCAATATGAATAGATCATATTGATATGTTTTTCATTTGTTAAATGCCTATTCATGTCGATAGTATATGTTAGTACAAAAACATGTACATCAGTACTATTTTTCACTTTTCAAAGAAAAAGATAGTGGCAATATATTTTTATTATCAATAATGCAAAAGGTAAGCTATTTCCTTTTATCAATACATAAATTATTATACTGATATTATCATTTTATGTATCATTATAAAATGGGTTGGACATTTTTCATGATTGGCTAAATAAGTTCTAAGACCCATATAGAAAATGTAGAGGCTGGAACAAGTTCAGGCAGATGGATTTGGAATTTGGGCAAATCATATACAGAATTTATGACCTACTTCAATCACTCCTGATTGCCATCACAAACATGGCTGACACCTTTAATAATTGATAACCTTCAACAAGGCTGTAAAAAGTAAAACTCCTTTAAATTAAACAAAAAATTCATACCTCCCATGACCCCTTTCTTAAACACATAAAAAAATTGAAAAAATGAAGTTTACAAGTTTGCAACAAGTTTACAAGTTTGTTATACGCCAAAAACATAGCATACAAGATACAAAGTTAAAATCACAAATTAAAATAGACATAAGCAAATGACTTCATGCAGATAAGGATTTATGCAAATATAAGGTCTGTGGGAGATAATACAATGTGCAATATACAAAACTTCAATTTTTCAGTTTTTGCCTTACCTTGACAGTGAAGGACCCTAGAGCGAAGATTAAAGTCTTGTTCTCAGTGAATAATATTCTTTGAATAATTTCCTTAGGATCCTGTCTCTGCACTCTTCTCAAGAAAGGGTGTAGCCACTTTTCTCTAGCCCGGTCTAAATGAGGACATTCTAGTAGAGCATGACAGATAGTAAGTCTGACATTCTGGTTACATTTACAAAAGACAGGAGAGTACTAATTTTGTCCCTACGTGAAAAGATAATGATTGTTGCCATCCAATAATTCAAGCCTGAGTCTGGTAATTGCTTTTCTGTGAGAACTTAATCCACAGAATCTTTAATAATAATCTGATCCTAAACTTTCTTTCCCTGCCTTATATAAAGGGTGCATACTCAGATCATGCATACAACTGAAACATACTTGTACTGTGTTATCCAATATGCGTTGATTTGCTAATTGAGCAAAATTGTCCTACATCAACTTGTCTCTGGCTGGAACAACAAATTTGCTTTCAAGACCAATTTTAGATAAACAAAAATCCAGTTTAGTAAACCAACTATTTGCATTGTTGGTTTTTTACATATCTACTGAACATTTATGAGGCAGCTTAGAATCTTTCATTTGTACAAACTTATGCCAGAAAGATTCAGCTTTTTTAAGCATTCTGGTTTCCACAGCTAAATCCACTGCTTGTAAACAAATAACTGCAGTACAACTTGATTTAGGACAACCCAGAACTATTTTGAAAAATGTGTTTTCTACAGTATCCAATTATCGGAAGTGCTTGTTTCCTGCTAACCCCCAGACTTCGGAGCTGTATAGCATCTATGCAATAACTTTCACTTCAAAGCAGTGCTTGAGTGATACATATGAATTATTCGCATATGTATTAGCAAAGCGATTAATGGCTACAAGAAGAATTTAAGGCTGCCTCTTTGTTTTTTCCTTAATATGTGTGGACCAATTTAGATTTTTATCGAACCACACACCTAGGTAACAGAATGAATTAACCTCTTCAAAGATGTGATTATTAATTTTCCATCTATCTACCTTTAGTTTTTTTATCACCAAAAAATATAATTTGGGCTTTACTGACATTTAAATCTAGAGGTTATTTTTCAAGGGTTGCCACAACAGAAAATAAGACCCTTCTAAGGCCAACAGGGGTTTCAGACAGGACCACCACATCATCCATATATAGCAAGATCTATATTGGAATGTCATCAATTCATGGAGCAAACTTCTCAGTCTTTCCTGTCTATACATATATATATTCATTGTAAAAAAAACTGTTAATGCATCAGTTAAGGTTCAGCTTAAAGCAACAAAAGTAGAGAAATGCAGCATTAGGGTTTCCAATCCTAACTCCCCACCACCCCCGAGCAGCAAAAGTGCAAGCCCACACAAGCAATCACAGACAGTCATCATCAGTTAAGGCAAACAACATACAACAGTTTCCAGATGACACAAATGCAGTAGCACTGAAGTGCTACCTTAGTGAATTTGTATCTGTAGCATGCACACTGCAAGACATACACACTCACTTGTCTCTGCCAATGGATGTATAGGTTACACAAATCACAACTCTGCTTCTGTGTGCAAAATCACATGCCCCTGCAGCCACAGATGTAAATCCATGATACACAAATTACAAAAGAGTTCTGTTGTTTACAGAAGTGCAGGCCTGCAAGGGGCCAACTCTTCTGTAGCCTCAGGTACTCATGCACATTGTAATACATAACACATGCTACAAACATGTTACCAAAATTGCAACAGTACTTCTGCCTGTGGAAGTGCAGACTCCTTAGGGTCCTGCACCACTTATGCCACCTGTGTAAGGCATATACACTGACTTCTGACTCCAGAAGGGTAGGCCCCTCTGGGGCCAGCCATTATGCAAATGATAGTACTGTTGCAATGTGGGTATCATGGTTTCAGCAGTGGATCTAGAAATTGTTCAAGGGGGTAGCAGGTTTTCAGATACAAAATTACAACAATACTACCCTCTGTAGAACCGCAGTTCCCTGAGAGACCTGAGGCTCTTCAGCCACAGGTGTAAGACATACACACTGACTTGTAGCTGCAGAAGTGCAGGCCCCTGTGGGGCTTGCCACTACAGAGATGGAGGTACTGTTGCAGTCTAGGTATCATAGTTTCAGCAGCATATCTAGAAATTGTTCAAGCTGGTAGCAGGTTTTCAATTATGCTGCTACATGTAGAAAACCATGCAGTAACAGATCCTGCTATCTAGTGAGCTACCTCTTACAGTGTGCATGAGTGCCACTTTCTGCAGAAGCACATGCCCAGTGCAGCCTTCTGTCTGCAGAAGATGCTGTAAGACTTAGACTTGCAGGTGTTGCTGCATAAACACATGACCCTATGGAACCTGTGCTAATGCAGCCAAAGATAGAAATCAAAGAAGTTTGCACATCAGTGCTACTCCATTTGTGCCATCTGAAAACAGTTGTATGTTTTTTATCTTATCTGATGATGACTGTGAGTGTTTGTGTGGGCTTGCCCTTTTGCTGCTTGCTGAAATGGGTAGTTATGGTTACAAACCCTAATGATACATTTTTCCTATTTTTGTTGCCTTAAGCTGAACCATAAATGGTGCATTAATGCAGTTTTTGCAATGAGTTTCCTTTCTGAGATAGTAACATTGTATTCTCATTCACACAGATCCCGTAGGGCCCTCTAGACCCTACTCTTCCATGTGTCTACAGAAACACATGTGCAGGGTCCTTTGGGCTCAGCACCAAATGTGGAGTCCATCAGGCTGTGAAAGTGCAGGGCTCTGAAAGGCCCTGCACTTCTAAACCAAGTGAGAAGTCCATCTAGTTGCAAAAGTACAGGGCCTCTGAGCCCTGCACATCTGTGTGGCTACAGATGCAGATGCATAGGGCCCAAATATAGAGTTCATCAGGTTGCAGAAGCATCAAATATATGATGATATTTTGTCATAACTTGGATATTTTACCACATTTTTCAACATATCCTTCTTAGGACCCCACATAATAAACCCCGTAGGTGGAAAGTCTCAAATCCTGACCAAAACATAATTTTGCATCACAAGTGCAAAGACATGTTTTAGCCAGGATTTGATCATGTTTATGTATTCTTTATTTATTTATTCATTACAAATCGGGTTTATGACCTTTGAGTCAGCGAGTAATTTACAAAGGCACCTTGTCACAGGGGGGCAGACATCAAGACAGTTATTACAGTGCAGATTAAAACAGAGGTTAACATTACAGGTGCAGTAAAAGGAACATTTAGCATAGATACACTTAGGTTACATAATGTAGTAGTTTGTATGTTACTTAGGTTGCATAGTGTTACAAAATTGTGAGTTACACTCATGGATATAGTAGGTCCTCAGAGAAGACAGCGGGTTACATCCCTGGTTGGACCTAGTAGGGAAGGAGTGGGTCTGGGGGAGGGAGTGTCTATCCAGTAGACATTATCAAGCCAGGAGGCAAGGCAGGTGGGCACCACAGGTTACAACAGGGGGACAGTTGCACCCACAACAACGGGTATTAAAGATATGGTTCCAAAGGGCTATTTTGAAGGATCCAATTTTTAGCAAGTTGGAGATGCAGCTAGGGAGGGAGTTGAACTAGGTGGGGACTTGCTAGAGGAAGGATCTCTGGGCAAGAGAGGTCTTGGTTCTGGGCACCTTGAAAGTGGCCTTAACAGAGCTATGGGTGGTGACAGACGATGATGACTGCTGTAGGGAGGTGGAGACCCCCGGGGGGAGAGTCCTAGCAGTGATTTCTTAGTGAGAAGGCAGGTCTGGTAGAGCAGTCACTCCTCAAAGTTGAGTAGATTGGTGGTAGTATAGAGAAGGCAGGTGTGAGTGTGGCTGGGGGCACCAGTCAGGACAGGCCATATTGATGGAGAGTTGGATTTTGGAGAGGGCAATGTTGTCAGCTGTGGCATAGATGGGCAAGCCATAGTCCACGAGGGACAAGACAGAGGGGGTGATGGCCAGCCTAAGGACAACCTGAGGCAGGAAGTCCCTGTGCCAGTATAGCAGGCCAATCCAAGAGTTAATGGTGGCTGGCAGGGCATTAATGTGGGTGTGGAAGGAGAGGGCAGTATCGAATGTGATGCCTAGGTACTTGTATGTCATCACTTGTTCTAGCGGGTTTAGAGTGCTGGGGATAATCAAGAGGGGGAATTTTTAGCTTTATTCTGGTGGTGGGAGAAGAGCATTGATTTGGTTTTCTTTAGGTTAATGACCAGTCTGAGGTCACCGAACCACCTTTCAGCTTGGTTGTAAGCTTGCTGGAGGGATAATTGGAGGGAGGTGGGATTGGGATGTGAGGCAATGAGGACTGCATCATCAGTGTAGAGGAGCATTTTACTGGTACATGAGCTGGGGAGGGTGTTGAGGTAGAGACTAAAAGTATTGGACCCAGGATGTAGCCCTGAGGGACCCTGGAGTGAATAGGAAAGTGCTGGAGAGGGAGCTGCTGATCTTGACACACTGGGATCTAGCAGAGAGGTAGCTAGAGAACCAGAAAATGGGACCGCCAGAGTAGCCAAGTTGGTGGAGAGAGTCGAGTAGAAGGGGATGACAGACAGTGTCAAAGGCCTTGGAGAGGTCAATGAACATTGCTCCTGCAAGGCTGCCAGAGTCAAGAGCAGCATGCAGGTATTGGGAGAATTCCAGGAGAGCCATGGTTGTACTGTGTCCAGGGCAGAAACTGTGCTGCTCTGGGCACATAATGTCATACTTGGTTAGGTATTCAGACAGCTGGATCAACACCACATTTTCAAGGGCTTTAGAGAGTGGGGGGAGAATGGAGATCAGCCTGTAATTGTTGGGGTGGACCAGTCCCCACTCTTATGTATGGGTGTGATTTCAGCAGTTTTCCAAGCACTTGGGAACTGACCCAGGCATAGAGACCAGTTTGATGGTCAGTCAGGGGGACTAGGACTTCGTCCAAGACCATACGGAGGATCCTGGAGTTGAGGGGGTCACTTCTGGGGTTATTGCTGCTTAAGTCTTTTAGCAGGTGCAACCTGGCTTTTTGGGGGGATAGGATGCGTAGGTAGAATGGTGGGCAATGCAGGACTGGAGGGAGAGAGGTGGAGATTGGGTCAAAGAAGCTGCTGGGGAGGACCGAGCTTAGGTCAGAGAAGGCAGTGTTAAGGCAATCGGCTATAAGGAGTGGATCTGTGGTGGGGGTGCCATTGATGGAGAGCTGAGATGGTGGGGGAGCGGGACTTCCCATTTAGCTCTTTCATATTATCCCAGAAAGTCTGGGCTGAACCCCAAGTGGAAGCAAGAGTGGTCTGGTAGTGCTCTGCCTTGGCCCGCCTAATGGCCCAAGTGCACTTATTGTGTTCTGCATTGTAGGCCTGTCTATCAGACACCTTTCCAGATTCTACAACAATGTGCCAGAGATTATCTCTGTTTTTGAGTCTCTGGAGGAGGAGTGGGGTGATCCATGGGGCATTGCATTTTTTGGAGCGGATCCTGGTGAGGGGGCAAAAAGGTCACAAGCCTTACAGAAGGCATTTGTGAAGTGGTCAAGAGCTGAGTCAATGTCAGGGGTGCACTTGATAGAGGACCAGTCTAGCTGGGCTAGGTATTGTTTTAATTTTCTGAGGCTGCTGGGGCATAAACGGCAGCTTAGAGTGGCCTGGGACACTGGCTTCAGAGTGGAGGATGACCAGAGACAGAGGACTGGGGAGTGATCACTAAGAGAGTCAGGGAGGACAGTGACATCCTGGATTTTGTAGGGGCAGTTAGATATAACAACATCTAGGCGATCATGTTTATGAGGAGATGTGAAAAAAATGGATATGTTAAAATTTGGGTCAAAATTTTGAAAATAGCACTGACAAATTTCAAGGTACACTCATAACTTTGCTGTTTTTAAATATCTATACCCCAAGTTTTCTTCACAGCATTAATATTACCCCACCTCATGAACAAGTGTGGAGAACATTTTCATACCTGCCTGAAAGGATATTTCTTTAGCAGTTACTGCAAAATCACCTTTTAGGAAAGATTTTCATAATTTCAGCATCCTTGTTCATGAGGTGGGGTCACAAATAGGCCATGTTGAAAATTAGGTGTAAACAGTTTCAAAAATGACAAAATTATGAATAAAAGATCAAACCTCATTGAAATATTTTAAACTGCATTTCTCTTATTTTTTCATGTTGCAATCACCAGTTCCTGCACCAAGACATATCAGAGAGTAGCTCTACATCATGGGACATGTTTAGGTGAGTGAGGGTGTGTGGGGTGGTGGGTGCTGAGTGGGAGGTTGGGGTGGGGTGACTGGGGTTTGGGGAGGTTAAATCACCAATGGACCATTTTCTATTTTTTCAGGTTAGAAAAAAAGATCAATGAGTGAAGATTTTCTGTATTGTAGGGGCACCATAGCTGATACTGGGGACTGGGCACCCCAGTGTCAGGATGATCTTCAGCAGGACCAGAGCTGGGCACCCCAGTGCCACCAAGTATATTAAATTGTAAAGGAAGTGGGACATGAGACCTGGATGGGATGGGCAAAATTTGTGGTACTGGAAGTGGGCACCCTGGTCCACTTACTGTTTAAAAAAAGCATAGGGTAGGGAGGCATAGATAGATAGATAGATAGATAGATAGATAGATAGATAGATAGTACTGGACAGTACTTTTGTGAGATCTCATTAAAGAAACAATGTTTGCTTCATATGACCTCACAAAAGAACTGTGAAAAATAATATTCTTTCTTGTCTTGTAAGTTCTTATATAATTCATGAAGGAAAAGGTCGGCTCATAAAAGAAGATGGTGCGACTAAGTTTTTTCATAGTTCTTTCATGAGCTGAGTTTCATCTTTCATGAGTCTCAAAAGAACTCATGAAAGAAGGTTGGATCATGAAAGAAGATGGTGTTGTTTTTTCATAGTTCTTACGTAAGCCAGCCCTCTTCTTTTGTCAGTTCTCGCATGACTCTTGAAAGAAGAAGGTTTGTTCATAAAAGAACTATGAAAAAAAAACTAAATCCCACCATCTTCTTTCATGAGCCAAGATTCTTCTTTAGTGAGACTCATGAAAAGGAAAAAAAGAATTTTGGCTCATGAAAGAAGAATGGGGACACTGCGCTAAGGCTTCCAGCTAGGATTTTAGAGGTATCCCAAAACCACTGGTGTCTTTTTGCAAAATATAAACACCAAATCTAGTTAAATTGGTCCTGTTTTGCTAGATTTGTGTATTTGTTTCTCTCCAGGGCATAATTGGTATGGGTGTTCAGATTTTTTTTTTTAATTAAAAAAGATGACTGGCATATGAAAGAAAAAGTTCTGCTCATGGAAGAAGATTCTTCTTTCATGAGAAAAAAACTAAGTCCAAATGCTTCTTTCATATCAAGCATATAAATGAAAGACCCTGCTGAGCATGTTCCGAACTGGAATTTCAAATCCTTATAACTCAGGAATGGATTAATATTTTTTTCACCAAACCAATGAAAGGCACCATTCTAGGGCAAGCCCTTTCTACCCTGAAAATGTCAGGACAAAATTCCAAACCATCTGGGCTGTAGGTGAGAGCACAAAAACAGCAAAATAAAACTCAATTTCTCCACTTTTTACACTATCCAAATCTTGGAATCTAGACATCTGACAAGCACAAAACTTATCAAATCGAGAGATCTTGCCTTTCAGACTGCATCTCCAAAATTTCGTGCAATTCCATTGAATAGGAGCAAACTATTAAGGTGCAAAGCTATGAGATTAACATTAAACACCTTACTCAACCTTAACTATATGAATGTTACCATGTCTCTATAATAACAAAGAGTAGGGGTTGCCCATTTTACTCCTTGATTTATGGCAAAAGCTTTGTTTACACTGCCATCTTTCCTTACTTGTATACAAGCTTTAGTGTCCTTGTGAAGCAGCAGTATATTGCAAATAATGTTTTATTAATATTTAAGGATTCTAAGATTTTCCACAGATCTGGTATTTTAAGAGTGTCAAAAGTCACTCAGATATCTATAAAGGCAGCACACAGTCTTCTTTTTTGTTTTCTAATGTATTAATCAAGAAGATAATTTAGAGTGAATATTGGGTCTAAAGTCCCAATATTTATTTTCTAAAGCCACATTGATTTATTGACCAGATGTCACATTCTTCTATCAAATACAATAATCTATTTAAAATAAATCTTGAAAAATCTTTTAGTGCAACAGGCAGAAGAATAATAGGCCCATAGTTCTGTACCATGGATTTGGGACATTTCTTTATGAATTGAAACAATTAGACCCAATCCATAAGTTTGGAATTTGTTTGCTGGTTACTATAGTAATGAAAAAAGGCAATAATAATTCATCCCAACAAGTTGGATCAGGGTGATAAAGGTTGGCTGAGAGCCCATCAGTACCAGGTGCCTTATTTTTCTTTTGCAGTTTTATTGCTTTCATATCTTTAGATAGAATAAAGTCTATCACGTCTTCACTGTTATTTATTGTAATAGGTTTATTGACCAAAAACATTCTTAACTTGGCTCACTGATCTCTCTGTTTAGAAAAAACATCTTTCTGAAGTGTTCTACCCACTGTATGGGACCAATAATTGCCTCAATGTTGTCTCTAGATTTGTCCAAACCAAAAGCCACTAGATTCCAAAATGTTTTGCTTTTTCAAAATTGGCTTCTTGAAAAGAAGATTGTAAATTGTTGGTATGCACAGATTTTTTTCTTCTTTAATAAATTTGAATATTCTTCTCAGATTTTGCAGGGCCAGCCTATCTTCATAGAACATTTATTGTTTGGCAATTCATCCTTGTTTATTCAACTGTTCTTTCATATATGCGCATTCACTGTCATACCAAAAAACTTTGCCCTTTGCGTTCATAACTGAGCAGGGTTTTTGTCTTATTTATGGATAGCAATTCGCAGAGACGGCTGCCAATATTTTCATAGGTCTCAAATATATTTTGGTCAGTCTAAGAGTTAATATTAATCTCAAGTGCTGCTTGTGTGCACATAGATTTGCATTTTAATATAACATCAAAATTTAATAAATTACAAATTTTGCCTTGAACATATGGAGACCATTTTATTATCTTTTTGTTATAGAGTACCATGTTCTCATCTGCCTCAGCTTTATAATTTTTGTTTTCTGTGTCATGATCAAGTTCTAAAGTAAGAACAGTTCTCAAAGGTAAATTATCACTGTTCCAACATGACAATATTTCAAACTGTTTAACCAGTTGAAAAGAGAAAATATCAAGGATATAATAGTCAACTACTGTATGCTTCCACAATACAAAGATGGGAAAGTAATATTACATTCTCTGTCCCCAGAAAATCTGCCATTCAACAGGTGCAAATTATTCATTTGTAGGGAGTCCAGTAATATTTTCCCCTGAGAGTTAATTATTTATCTTTAGAGCTGCATATAGGCAGCAGAAATATATTATCTATAATCCAAAAATTACAAGGATTCTCCAAGGCTGAACCAGTTTTTGTGTTAAACTCTCCACTGAGTAAAAATGGAAGACTAGGATACTTTTGGTAAGTATTAGAAATTGCATTACTCAGATCAGTAACAATTTACTCATAGCAAGATTTTGAAGTACAACTATAAGTTTTAATGCCTGGGGCCCAATATTCAAAAGAGTGCAAAGTAGAGTGCAAAAAATTAGCATTGCACCTTGCACTTGCCCTGGAGCCTGAGAATGATATATTCAGTCAAATAGTGTGCCAGCCCTATTCAATTAAATATACAGCCATTGCAGGGCAGTGCTAAGTCATGTAGCGCTGCCCAGACATGGATCCTGATATGCACCACCAAAACGGATAGCACCTGAGTGTTATCTGCAGTATTCAAAGTGACACATGCAAATGAGCTCATTGGGCATTCAAGGCACTAAGGGGCCATTTGCATGCTCATTATGGGCTCATTTGCCATGGGTAGCAGGGCAGGTTAGTGCAGTGCCACCCACTCAATTGCCCGGTCCCAGAACTGTAGCTACCTTGGTGCCGAGTGGTCTCCCTTCCCTGCAATCACCAGCCCTTACAAAATGTTGAATTTCCCTGGTACTAGTGGTCCCCCAATGCACCAATCACCAGCCTGTTGTCGATACTGTAAGACTCTGTGGTGCTAGTGGTCCCCCCACCCACTGATCACCAGCTTGTTGTCAATACTGCAAAACTCCCTGGTTTTCAAAGCTGTTGATGACAATTATGCTATCTCAAGCAGAGGTGTTTGTAAAGTAAAAGTTGAAATTGTGTTGAGATCCAAGTTGATCAAGGACTGTTGCTGGCACCATCAAAGCCTGACTGAACTCTTTCCCTGACAAGCCGCTACTCTCACTGTGGGCATTGCCTGCAGACACTGCTATTAGCGGTAAGGGTTGCTTATTGATTTGAATACTTTTGTGATATTCTTATGAAATAAAGTATCAATTTTTCTCTAAACGTGAATGGTATCTGTGTTTAGAGTAGCTCATCCTCTCCCTCTGCTTTAAGAGTGGCATGCCTTTTTGGTGTGTTTGACCTAAGCTGTTGGTTTACCCCAAGTGGAGCACCTTAGCGTGCATGAGTTCCATACTTCCATTTTTTTTACTCTTGTAATGTATTAACACAGATTATATATGGCTTTGTAGATCCATAAGTAAATTTTTTTAGCTCAGCATTAAGGGAGAACTAATTCATTCCCTTGAAGCATGAACAATGCTGGGTTCTGTGGGCAGTCCAGTAATGAAGCGAATGGCTCTATGATAAAGCACATCAAATTCCCTGGAACTGCTTTCCAGCACCTTCACAAGAGGCTGTGTAGCAATGAGGTGGAACACTGGATCCCTTAAAAATGTTATGCACAGGGCTGCCCATTGGCCCAATGGATAGTGTGTCATGCTCCCATAAAGGTGTGCTGGGTTCTGGAAAGAGCCCAAGATGCTGGTCACTGGGTGGCCAGTGATCAAAGAGTACAACTGGTGACAGTTCATCCTCAATCAGGTGGAATGGCATGGAGCTTCCACAGCCTTAGCAACCCATGTGGTAAGGCCCTGGAAAGTTTATCCTCCAACCACAGGAGATGCTGTGTGCTGGCAAGGCTCCCTGCAGTTATGGTGTGTGCCACTAGGTGGTGGGAGGGCAGCATTATGGGGAAAAACAACCTATATCCATTTGAATGATGGCCACTAGCTGGTGCACACAGGCCTCACCCCCATGAAGTTCACCACCTGCCCTGGATCCTGGTTGAATCACTATGGGAGTACCCCCCACCACCAAATACCTCTGCCAAAGAGCAAAGAAATTGCAAGAGATCTTGGTGGGTCCAGTGATGTGGCCTCCAGAAAATGATGCAGAAAACAATGCAAGTAGGTATAAGTTGGGTAAAAAGGGAAATGTGTGACTCTATGTCTCCCCCTAAATCTACTACTGAAAAGACCTCATTATCCCTTAAATGCTTAATTTCTTTAAGTAGTCTTCAGCTTTTAAAAATAAATTATGTTCTGGTAAAATGAGAAGCAGTTGGGCTTCATACTGTGAAGGAGACAAGAAACAAATTAGTCAATCCTGTCGTAGAAAATTATGCCTCAGCTCCTATTTTATCAGAATAAGATTGCATATTTTTGCTGGATATAATAATAACAGAGCTCTATTATAATTGGCTAAGAAGGCTGACATGTAATATTAATTTAATAGACTAGAACCATGGTGCAAAATCACTGAAGAGAGGGTTACTCTGAAAGGGCATTGGCAAGAAAGCCAAGTTTTAAAGAAATACCATATTACACATACCCCTGTAATGCAAAGCATTGTGGTAAGTATATGCAAAGCCTCATGAAAGAACTACAGCTGTCTCTTTTTAAGCAGGACTGAATGGTGACAATTAAAAGGCTTCACAAGCAATGTTCAAAGGCTGACAACAGTAGATCGAGACATATGTTTCTGACTACAGCTACCTATTGGCTCTTCTAATACCTCAAGCCATGGTACAACAAAGATGATTGCCCATACAATTCAGTTTCTTTCTGCAGTCAGAAATAATCTTTTTTGCCTCTGTTCCACTTATGAGTGGTCAAGACAGAGCCCTCCTGTTTCCTAGGTATGTCTGGTGAGATCAGAAGACATTTGTGGGGTTCAGGAGCATTGTCTAGAGCAAGCCAAATCCATGGGTCAGGCAAGCATAGCTGCTGCTGCAGTTGCCTTCCATTGTGATCTCCAGCCCTGAATGTAGTGTCAGTGAGGAAAGAAGAGTGGGAGTCACAAATGCCTTATTGGTCATGAGGAAGGGGCACTCCATGCACCAGTAGTGAGGTGCTGCCCTTTCCTGGTGCTCCCTGGGGCCCTGCTGTGCCCACAGGGCTAAAGGAGCAAGGGAGTCAATGTGGCTTGCCTGGTGTTTGGTACAGCCAACAACAGTGCTGCTGCCGGATATGATTTACAATCCAGACTGCACAGTTCATGGGCTGGGGAGCAAAAGAAACATGCAGGTCACCAGCTGGGAGGAGTTAGGGTGCAATTGGTGCTGAATGAATGTTGGCTGTTGCTCCTGATACCTTGGTTATGGACTGTGGAGTGAAAAATGTGTGGCTCACGGGCAACAGAAATCGGGGGCACTGGGGGGGGGGTGAGGTAGCAGCAATGCTCCTGAAAGTCGTAGGTAAGCCACCTTTGGAAGGGGCATTGCACAAAGATAATCCAACCCCTGGAGTACCTTACTATAATAAAACTAACATGTTCTTTCCTTAACTTTTTTATACTTTAAAAGTTCTGTTGGGTTTCCAACAGTTAATCTAAAGCATTAAATGTGAGCTAGCCAATCAGAATACTCCATTTCCAAGTATTGTTTTTTTATGGATAATTCACTATATGAGCAGGTTACCATCATTGTCAGAAATATCAAACATGATTTTGTGGCACAACTGGTACTTGTGATGGTTCTTAGCACTATTTTTCTTTTAAGGGCTATCTATAAATTATGTGTTTCTTGGTCATGTTTCTGCTGCAAATTTGAAAGCCTACATTTGCAGCAGAAATATTCATGTACAAACCAAAATATTAAAAATGGTTTGAATGCCTTAACCAGCATATACTGTAGTTCCTCAAGGAAGAGGCCTTGGTTGCTATGAAACGCTGAATGAAAGGTTACTGGTAACATCCTGATTTTCTTAGCTCAGTGCAGATGTACTTCTCAATTTTTATACCTGTTTTGTGCTCTGAGAGCCTTGTAATTTGCTACAAACAAATGGATTCATTTACAGCCTGGCTACAGTGGTAGGTTTTGATCTGGAGTCTGCTGTCATCTCTGTAGCACCGATTAAGGTATGTGAACTGTTTTTCAATATTTAGCTTGTATTGTTTTATTACCAGGAGCGCAATCACATACTGTATTCTATGTGTCACAGTTGATTTTTTTCATGCTTAGACATTTTATTTATTTAAAAGTTCCACCAGGAAAGGCATACTGAGCAGTAAATTCTCGTTTCCAGATGTGTCCTGGGGGAGAGGGGACTGAGAGTTACAGTAAGGTACAAACGGTAAGGATAAAATACAGTATAAAATGTAAAAATAGATTACAATCAGCAAACAGGTTGTCAAAATATATAGCAGACTACTCACAGTAAGAAGTGCCTAGGAAGCTATAACAACAACAAACCCATGAGAAAATTTTGAAGTGCTAACCTGCATTGCGACCTTAGAGGCACATATGGTGAGGATAGAAAATTAAGCACATCTGCAGGAAGGGGAGAAAAGGTCCTTTAGGAGGGAAGTAAGGACCTGAGGGTAGGTGGCATGATGGATGAGTGAGGGGAGGGAGGTCCACATTTTTGGGAAGTGGTGGGAGAAAGTTGCCTGGTTTGCTGAGGTGGACCTGGGTAGGATGGTTAGGGTGCAGGAGTCATTGTTTCTAAGGGAGAGAGAGGAGGAAGGTTTGAGGGAAATTGAGGAGGAAAGATAAGGAGGGAGAGAGTGAAACCAGAATTTAGCTAGAAGCATTGCACAGTGGATATGCCTGTCTGAGAGAGAGGGAAGGGAGAGAGACTGGTAGAGGGAACAGTGATGGGTATGGAGGGGGCAGTCAAGAGCAAACTGGCAGGAGTGGAAAAGGGAGTCCAGCCTGGTAAGGGAGGATTTGGGAGTGGTATTGTAGACTGCATCCCAGTAGTCAGAAATAGGGAGGATCATTTTCTGGACCAACACACGGCTAGCCAGCAGAGGTATGCATCCACGATTTCTGTATAGTGCACCCAGTTTTGAGCTTTTTGTGGATGGCATCTATGTGTCCATAAAAGGTGATGTTCTGGTCAAGCCAGACTCCGAGGTACCTATTTATGTATTTATTGAATTTTGTTGACCGGCTAGGTCCACTGGCACTAGAAGTCCCTTTTTCAGGGGCGACCCGGGGGAGGGGGAGGTATGCTTGAAGGAGGAATTGTCCTCAAGCAGAGTTCCATCTAGGGTGTGGAAAGAGAGGAGGGAGTTTAGCCTAAACAGTCTCTGCCTTGTGCCAAAGGTCATGGAGACTGTCTTCTTGGCATTCAGGAATAACTGATTTGAATGAAACCAGAGCTGAACCTTATCAAAGTCATGCTGAAGTCTGGACTCTACTTCAGTGAGGGATGGACCAGATGTATACGTCAGTGTTGTCCGCATACATGTGGATGGAAATGACAGGGCAGGCAGCAGGAAGGTTGTTTAGAAAGACTGAAAATAGGAGTGGACCTAACATGGAATCCTGTGGGACTCTGGTATTTATGGGAGGGAGGGAGGTGATATTGTATCACTAAACCAAACAGATTGTGTTCTTCCCACTAGGTAAGAATGGAACCAACTGGTGGCTGCATTTGAGAGCCCCACAGCATAAAGTTTGGCAAGCAGAAGGGGTTGGGAGACTGTGTTGAAAACCTTAGTAAGGTTGACAAAAATAGCAGCGGTGATATGACCCTGGTCCATACTAGTAAATATGGAGTCAGTGAGCCTAAGGAGGGAGGAGGTAGTGGAGTGGAATTTCCAGAAACCAGACTGTTAAGAGGTGAAGAATGAGAAAGAGTCAAGGTAGGAGAAGAGTTGGGATAGCACCAATCATTCCTGTAGCTTGGTAAGAATTGGGAGCAAAGAGATAGGACGGTAGTTACCAGAGGAGGAGGAGGGATCACCACCTTTCACAAGAGGGATAACAGTAGCATGTTTCCAGGCAGATGCATCTGACAAGAGAGAAAGAGAGATTTATTAAGGAAGTAAAAGGGTTAGCAATAGCAGGAGTGGACAGATATAGGATTATGGAATGAAGACCAAGGGGGCACTTACCCTTGGAGGGGTGAAAGGCAAGAAGAGCCTTGAGGGCATCAGCTGGGGATATGAAACAGAAGGAGAATGAGGGTGATGAGGGGTGGGCCGAGTGGGGGGATGTGGGGGAGGGTGGTGACGAAGAAGAAGGGCGGGAAGAGAGAAGGAGGAGGTGCAGTAGGTGAAGAAAGTATTGAACTCTATGGCCACAGGAAGGGGATCAGATAGGGAGACATAGCCCACTTTGAGAACTGGTGCTGTCGGCTGGGAGGGAGGGAGGGAAGAATAGGGATTGCATTACCTTCCAGAATTTGGACAGGTGGTTTATGTTAGTATTAAACGTGCTTGTGAAGTATTTGGCTTTGGCCAGTCTAATGGCCCTGGTGCAAGCATTTTTGAGAGTGCAGTACTTTTGGAGGGCAATTGGGGAGCAGGTAGATATGTACAACTTCAATGCCTGATCTCTGGCCCATAGATATGCCATCAGTTCAGTAGTGACCCATGGGAGATGGGAGCCATGCACCTGGGTGCGTCTTAGGGGGCATAGTGGTCCCAGATACTGAGTAGCTTGGACTTGAAATATTCCAGTGCAGTGTCAATAGAGGAAGCAAGGGAAATGGCGGACCAGTCAGAGTTTGACAGGTTATTTAGTACAGAAGCCAGATCTAAGAATTTGTGTGAGCGAATCAGAATGATATGTATAACAACAAAAGTCTAACAAAGCAAGACAAAATACTGCATGTGAAAGTAACAACTCATAATTTACAGATGTTGCCACAGAGCAGTCAATAAATACAAAACTGCAAGTACAGTAAAACAAAACTGTGGTTAGTAGACAACTTTAAAATGTACATTAATTAATGTAGAACTATGCAGATAATATATGCAGGTCACTACATAAGGGCGGATAATGGGTTTATGGACCTGAGCAGTTAATTCAGATAATACAGTACATCATCCACTCCAGAGATATCTAGATAATGAACACTACAACAAAAAATAATTATTCACCAAAACATTATCTCTCAGCCAGCTTTAGTAGTGTCCCAATTATCTACCCCTCCTCTGTCAATATCATAATAAACAAGTACACAACAGCCATCGTCACTTTCTGTGGTTTTAGCTAAATTTTTCCCTCAGTCATCGGTAATACATCCCTCCCCTTCTTTAACTCTCTAACCTGCCACCCCATACACGGCCTCTTTCTCCTATATGTGTAGTTGCCAGCTACCTCACTCAAAATATCTCTGCTTATAACCCCTGTATGCCTATGGTTGAGTGTACATCTGCTGACTTCTTCAATTGTAAAATAATGCTGTTTTTTTATTTATTTCAACCTTGTACTGTACTGTATACAGTGTATATACTTTTTCTTCCTTGTATATTATTGCTTTTTGTATACCTGCTTCTGTACTGTACTTTGATGTATTCATGACCAGGTCCACCTTGCAAATGAGCCTTGCTCAATGGTGCCCGCCTGGATAAATAAAGATTTTGATTGATTGACTGATTGATTGATAGGGAGGGACTTAATCTCTTTCAATAATTTTAGGGGCATCTTGCTTCATGCATTGGGCATGAATCGGCAATGCAGGTTAGACAGGGATTTGTTACTCTGAAGAAGAAGAAGAAGCACACATTGTTCCAACAGGAAAAAAAATGCTGAAAACTTAGTAATTAAAAAAACTTTTGCTAGATCAGCTGTCAATCTCCACCCCCTAGTTGATAATTGTGTCTGAGCTACTAAAATCATTTTGTGACATTTTAAAGTGGCTGTGTTTTATTCTTTGATTCTGAGGGTTGGTGAGGAAGGGAAGGAAACATCATTCACTGTCAGTCTTCAGCACTCTGCAGACTGATTGAGACTCGTTCAGAGGAACAGAAGTATGGGCAGAACAATGACAGGCACAGCATACCAGGACCAGGAGACACTGGCACCAACACTACTACACCTAGGTTGCGGTGTTTTGGTGGAGAGTAAGGGTGAGAGAAGTGGACCACTGTTGGTGCCTGTAAATTTGGTTTAGCATGAAGAATTCAGCTCAGCCACTTTGGTTCCCAATGCAATAGCTGGTAAGTAGAGATGCAGCGAATTTAAAATTCGCTGGCAACGTGCACGCGAAGTGAGCACTTCACGTTGCCACTCCGCTATGCGGACTAGGCAATGCAAAGTGCTCACTTCGCCTTGTCATTACCACTTCGCGTTGGGCTGAATGACAACACGAAGTCATTGTTTTTAATGGACTTCGCGTTCCTCATTAGGATTCTAAGTGATCCACTTGGTGTTTCAGATTTGGCAGCCCCCCACATATCACATGGCTTACAGTACTGTAAGTCACATGCTCTTTAGCTAGGCAGGAAGAAAGTGAGTCATACAAGCAGACACTTTCACTTTCTCCTGTGCAGATGGAGAGAGAGAGTAGTGTGTTTTGTGACTGCTGATACTTTTAGATCAGAACGAGGAGCAGATTTAAACTTTGATTTAGACCCAACAGCTTTTTTTTGTCTTTTCTGTACTCTTTTTTACTTAATTTGTTCTTTCTATAAATTTTATTTTTCTTTCCTTTATAAGTAGTTAGTTGTTTGTCTGTGTCTGTGTGACATTGTGTGTGTGTTATGTGACAGCGTGAGTAGTGATTGCTCGGACTGAGGGAGCTCAGTTGGAGAGATGGACCAGGGTGAGGGAATATCTGGGAAGGGGCAGCTCTGGGAGAGTGTGGTAGTGGTCAGCATCGTATCACATGCATGTGTGGAGGGCATGGGTGCCCATTCCTGTTGGACCGCTCAAAACTTGTGAGTGCCCCCCCCCGAAGCAGGACCAGCACCACCTCCTGTCCTGACTCTGAGGCAGTTGAATCACCACCACCACCAAGTCTAGCACCAGGTCCTCTGGAGCAGGATGTGCCTGTTCCCCCGGGCCCAGGTGTGGATCCCATCCCTGTTCAGCACCATGACCAGCAGGCTTACAATACATCCAAGTAACTATTAAAAATGTATGTTGTAATTCATGGCGTGATCGTAGAATTGTGATTTGTGACTGCATTTGTGACCGTGATGATCAAGAAACGTGAATGCCTATGGCTGTACTTCCCCAGGCCCCGATGAGCTGTAGCTTAAAACTCCCAGACTTAAAAACACGTATCAGTGAGTACAATGGTGGGGTGGTGAAGCCTGGAGAGATACTACAAAACAGGCTTACAATACATCCAAGTAACTAGAAAAAAAATTTATGTGATTCATAACGTGAATGATCGTGAATCATGATTTGTGACTGCATTTGTGACTGTGATGATGAAGAACATGATTTGTATCACGAGTGACTCGTGATGATGGTTCTGACTTAAAAACACATATTAATGAGTACAATGTTCATGCAGAATTAAGCACCTCACCTGGCCAGTACTCTGAAGGGAAGCCAAAGAAAGAACTGTGGCTTAAGTTACAGATGGAGATTGGGCCCTAAAGAGATGCAAATGCACAGACAGATTAAGATTGTGCTGTGCACTGAAGAGATGCAGACACAAAGGCACAACACCTAACCAGTGCTCACCATCAGAAATTCAAATCTGGAAAAGAATAACTTTACCGGTTGGGGCGGGCCGTGCGGGGGGGGGCAGTGTACTGTACTGCTGCAGTAACAGTCACTAGTACTAGTACCAGTAAAGATACCACAAAGAAGTACAAAAATCACACAGCTGCAGTGGATAGCAGCTTCACATTGCTGAAATTATTATGTGGCACAATAAAAGGTATCTGATTTGATGAAACGCGTCACACACACACACTAAGTAATGCATAGCAAATTGAAAACTTCAGTAGTATAACCACATATTTTAAACAAACTAAAATTATGCACTGCTGCACCACAACAATCCGCAAAAAAATGGCAAGAAATATTTAAAATATTACTGTGTGTACATTAACACAGTTAAACAAGAAAAATATCATCAAAACAGAAAGTACTATCTTTTTCTCCAAGTTAATCTACCTACACCACAGATACACCCTTCCCCCAAAGCACACTTCCACTGTCTCTCAGTACACAGACTGAGTGTTGTACATTAACATTCAAAATCCATACACAAACAATAAATGCTTGATGATATGAGCACAGGAGGGTTTCCTATAATCGATGAACTAAAGTTTCAGCAAACAAAATGACTCAAAAAGGCTTTTTTAACAGCTTTTTGAAAGTTTGAATTGCAGAGGGCTGTCAGAGCAGATTGTCTCCTACAGCTTCCTACACACACACTACCCCAAACTGAGGCTGTGCAGAACAATCTAGAGCCCATGTGACCTGAAATCCCATGAAACACTGCAAAATTCACCTTTGGAGCTTAAAAACAAGGGGAAGTAAGGCAAAGTACATTGTTTTCAATGTACTTCACCTTAATAATTGGTGGAGTAGTGGTTTGGGAAGGCGAAGTAATGTGAAGTCATTGTTTTCAATGGACTTCGCCTTAATAATTGGCGGAGTAGTGGTTTGGGAAGGTGGAGTAATGCGAAGTCATTGTTTTCAATGGACTTCATGTTACCCATTTGTAGCGTGAAGTGCTCCACTTCCGTTCGCGAACTCTGCGGAGTCACCTTCACTCATGGATCACTTCACGGAGCAAATTGTGGCCACTTGACACACCACTACTGGTAAGGGGTAAAGGAGAGTACAAATGGGGGGGGGAACAAGTCTTGTTGTCAACAGTGAATATTAATTACTATAGCTTACCTATGGCAGGTGCTGTTGGAATGCATCTGCTATGGCTTACTTTTTGTGGTGTTTTGATGGAGTCTGCAATCCACTAAGACCACCATGGCCCAGTGCTGAGCTACAGTAACAGTAAATATTTAACGCTGACCTCAAGACATATATCCTCCTGTAGTCTCTGCTGTACCTCCATGTCAGTTATTCTGTTCTGTCTGGAGTCTTGCTCTACAGGCTTTCAAATTATATAATAATACCACCCACCCCCTTAGAAAAACATAAAAAAAACCATAAAAAAGACATGAAAATACATGAAAGCTAGAGTATTGCATTGTCCACAATTGGGTCTTCTTTAACCAATACTGACTCTCTCTGCACTGTAGTCTCAGTGGTACAATGAATCATACTGAGCTTGTTGTGGAGGACAATGTAAAGGTGCTCTAGGTGTCATCAGGAGGAGGAGTTGTGCTACAACTGCTTTGAGGTGTACGCCAGACTGTTATGTCAGTGCCACAGGGAGGAGTCCAGAGAGGCGTGACCTCAGGAAGTGTCAGAGTAGGAGTAGTAGTAGATGTCACTTTTAAGTTTGGTTTTATTGTTTCGCAATAAGCCATTACAATATACTAAAAACTAAATAAAAACATGACATACCATACAAATGCACAGCTTAAAAATTTTTAAATATCACAATTACACGCATTGTATATGCATATGTTCGATTACCCAATGGCTCGGTCCAGTTTATAATCTGGCTCTTTAGCTGTGCCTGTTACATTGAAATGAATATAAATTTAAACAGCTTCCTATGTTAAACACTGTAAAACTTTAAAAATTATTAGAAATATACAAAGAATACATATGAAGTTCCAATCAATTGCCTAGAACAATGATGTATAAATCAAGCTCTAATAATAGAGCAATGCCTCTTTAAGTTTGTTATTTAATAAAATGTTTTAATGAACCAAAATATATTATAACTAATTAATCCAGTTATCTTACATGATTTTCATTCCAACTAAACAGGGAAAACCATATAACAAATGGAGTAGCCCAAGAAAGGTGTTTAAAACCCAAGAAGGAATCTCCATAGACTACGTTATCCACTACCACAAAACACTGTTTCAGTTGTTTCCTGGGGCAAACTCTATCACCTGGCCTATTAATATCTTAATAGGACTCCACTAGTGTTATTTCCCACTAAATGCCTCTGCATAATTACACTCTGGGTTTATACATTTAAGAACCCGATAAAATTAACATTCTGGCAAAATGTGGGATAATAATTAGTCCTGTCCCAGCCTACATACTTTTGGCCATTAATGGTTTCTTATCCCCATGCACACCCTACTAGGAAAGTGCACTGGAACAGATGGTATACTCCATGGGTATCTCCCCCTCACTTCAAACAAAATGTCCTAGATCCCCACAACAAGACATGTGGCACCTGTTAGGCAATTGCACAATCAATTGATTAGTTAGAATACTAGCAACTGCTCAATAATTAATTGACTTAAGGCACTTTAGAAATTAATAAACAAAGCTTCCAAATTAACAAGTTCTTGGATAACTTAGTTTCACAGAAGTTAAAAGTGAAATCTGAATAAAAGTTGAAAAATAAGAATAAAAATAAAAATCCATAAATACAACAGAATTTTTACACTGTAAGATTACCAATCTGTTCAGCAGACTTTATATTGATTTCAAGCCGCATTTGCGTTTAGAAACACACTATTCTGCTTAGTGGTTTAAGATACTAAAGATAGTTCTGGAAATTTCCCTAAGTCCTAAAGTCGGCATCCAGTAAATCCACACAGACAAAACTTTAAACAAATTAGAAATATTAAAATAATATTTTATTTTATTTATTTAGAAAAGTTTCACCAGGAAAGACAACATGAGCTGTGAACAGCTCATTTCTAGAAGCATCCTGGGGGATGGGGTTACATAGGGAGGAAGAGCTAAAGAACAGTGTACAAAACAAATACATCCATTACAAGCCAAGTCAATAAAACATAGACATTATGAGATAAGCACGACAGTGAATGGGTGCACTTAATGTAAGAACAATACATTTAGGACACAACTTATGAATTAATCATATTTATGAAAATATCAGCATAAATACAAGCAAAAGTACATAAGTGAAGTATTTTGAGGAGTCTACAATGCTAAGTACATGAGGATGCAAACAGGTGGACAGAACAAATTTGCATGTGGATACCAAGTGCTTAGAGTACAGGAGAAAAGGATACTAAGTGCTATATTGAAACATGAGGGGAGGTAAACAAGCAGGGTGGAAGGCAGGGGAGGAGGAGGAGAGGAAAGGTAGCCAAAACCTACTCCCCTTCAGGATGCTGAGAACCCTGCAAGGGACGGGGAACTGGCAAGATGATGGAAAGAGGGAACTAGAGGGGTAGAGATAGCAGTGGAGTGAGGAAAATTGAGGGGTAGAGGTAGTAGGGGTGGGACAGAAGGTCAGAAGGAAGGTGAATGGAAGGGTAGAGTAGGGAGGTCGATAGGCAAGGTGAGCTGATGGAGGAGGCAATTTTGAGGGGTGATGGGGAGGAATTAGAGGGGAGTGGAATGAAACAGGAGACAGGAAAAGGTTGGTAAAAGGGGAAAAGAGGAGGTTATAAGGTAGGAGGCAGATAAAAAAAGGAAGGGGATAGGGGATGGTTTGCAGTGGGGCTAATTGCAGTTGCAGCAGTGAAGAGTGTATCTGCGAAGGAGGAGTGCAAGGGAAAGGTGAGATTGGGCCAAGTGAATTTTGAGGGGAAGAGAGTCCCAGCTGCTAGGGAATTTGTATGAGAAGGCTGCACGACCAGATGATGTATGCAGTGGTGGGAGGGCAAGTGTTCTGTGTGTAGAGGATCGTAGGGAATAGCAGGAGGGAGGAGGTACCAACAAGAGGGAGGACAAGTAAGATGGTAGAGAGCCAAGCCAGTACTTACCTACTAGATTAGCAGTGTGTGACAGGTGTCTGGCAGAAAGGGATGGGAAGGAAAACGAGGTATAAAGATTGCAGTGGTGGATGACACGAGGGCAGTCACGTATAGCGGCAGAAGGAATTGAAGAGAATGCCCAGCCTGGATAGGGTGGTCTTAGGGGCAGAATTGTAGACAATGTCCCCAAAGTTGAAGACAGAGAGAATATCTTTGACAATTTCAACCTTGCATGCAGGTGTGTGGTACAGGGCACCAAGCTTAGAGAAGAGTTTTTTGTGTGTGGCATCAACATGCACACCGAAATCTACATTTTTGTCTAGCTACAGCCCAAGGTACTTAAATGAGGGGACATCATCCAGTTTAGAACCTGACAAGGTATGAAAGGAGGGGGTGAAGTCTAATCTGGACAGCTTTTGTCTGGTGCCAAAGATCATAGAGACCATTTTTTTGACATTCAGAGAGAGTTGGTTAGCACTAAACCAGTGCTGGCATTGTTAAAGTCCAGTTGAAGGCTGGTAGTCACTTCAGCAGGGGGGACTCCCAGAGGAGAAAAACACCATGACATCTGCATACATGTGGATTCAAGGAGATGTGCAGACATCAGGTAGATCATTCAAGAAAATGGAGAACAGAATTGGTCCAAATACCGAGCCTTGGGGGACATCTGTGTTGATTGGGGGGGGGATTGAGTTGCCGATTCTGACAGATTCGGTCTGGCCCATGAGATAAGTCAGTAGCGGTATTGGAGAGGCCAGCTGCGGTCAACTTGAAGAGGAGAAGGGAGTAGGCAACAGTGTTGAAGGCTTTGGCCAAGTCAACAAAGATGGCAGAGGTGATGCATCCCTGACCCATCCCTGTGAGAATGGAGTCAGTGAGCTGGAGGAAGGAGGTGGTGGTGGAGTGGGCTTTATGGAATCAGACTGGAAAGGGGTGAAGAAGGAGGAGGAGTCAAGAAAGAGGGCAAGTTGCTCCAGGGTCAGGTGCTCTTGGATCTTAGCCAGGATAGGAAGCAAGGATATTGGATGGAAGTTGCTAGGATTGGAGGGGTCCCCAACTTTGGGAAGAGGGACAACAGTGGCGAACTTCCAAGCCTTAGGTACCATCACACGCTAGAAGGAGAAATTCAGGTCAGTGGGAGAGAAATAATGTAAGCAGAAAGGTGAAGGAGTTTAGGGTCAAGACTGCCAGGGCTTTTCCTTTGTTGAGATTATGGGCAAGTAATACTCATAGGGTATAATCAAGGAGGACAGGCTTAAAAGTGAAGCGCAAGGTGGTGGGGGACTGAGTGTGGGAAGGGGCATTAGGAGGAGGAGGGGCAATAGGGAGAAGTGAGGCAAGGAGGGAGGAGGCACAAGTAGTAAAGAAGTTATTGCACTTAGAACTGGAGAGGGGGGTTTGGAGGATGGGGAAAACAAGGTGTGAATAACCTTCCAGAATTTGGAGGTGTTGTTTATGGTTTCTTGGAAGGAGGCATTGAAATACGCCACCTTGGCAAGACGGATGGCATGGGTACAGGCATTCCGGAGTGAGCGATAACATTGAAGATCTTGGGGGGTGCCTGAGGTCTTAAATGAAATCCACGCTTGATCACGTGCACGTTGACATGCAATGAGTTTGGTGGAGACCCAGGGGATGTGGTTACCTTGGACCCTTGCATTTCTTAGTGGAGCATGGTGGTCCCAGACAGATAAGAACTGCGTGCTAAAGAAGGACAGGGCTGGATGGGTGACCAGTCGATATTGGTCAGCTCACTATGGATGGAGGACAGGTCGAGGGAACAGAAAGAGCAGATGTTTGATCAGATAGAGGTTTTACAAAGCTCCATTTGTTTCTAGGAGTCCAATATTTTGTAAGCTGGCTTAAAAATTGTTGAAATCAACATGAATGCAATCCATGTAAGCTGAAATGATAGCCTAAATGGCTCCTATATTCTCAGGAGTCCACATATTTGTTAAGAATCGTTAAGAAGCTCAACAATCTACATTCTTAAATCAGATTATACTGACACTCTAATGATTACCATTAGACTTTTAAATAGTGTTCAGTATACAATATTTTTCCAGTTTTCTTAGGATCCTCATTTGTCCGAACACAAGGATAGTCTCCAGGGACCCACGGACTCAGCACTTGGCTCCTCAAGCACCATACGCCCAAAAGCCCTTCAATACCTCAGCTCCTCAAACAGGAGTCCCACTTGTGAGATATCCAACTCTCAGTCAACAACATTTTTCAAACAGGAGCCCTGGAGCCCTGGCAGTTGAGGTCCATAATGTTTGTGCTTAGCTGTCAGTCAAATACAAATGCACAGGAGTTCCAGTTCCCCGGTTATATGTATAATGTGCATTAAAGTACATTACAGCAATATCAGGGCACACTACAAAACAGTCCAAACATGCCTCTGAAAAACGCAACCAGAAATCTGCAACCTTAGTCACTGTAAGAGCGTTCTTAATAATCTGGCAAAAAACGAGGATACCTTAATCTTCCGTAAAAGCATAGGCTCCTACTTCTCATCCAGGAGCCCCTCCAGCTTGTGAATCATAACGCCATAACTCCACTTCCTAGTGCTCATATGCTCATATCAGCATTCATGTCGATTTCAACAATTTTTAAGCCATGTGTCTCCTCCACCTATTTCTCTTGATACCACAACATATTTGGGCTGTGAGCACCTAGGAAAAAAAGTGAAAAAGAACACTCCACGGAACGTAGTAAATTTAATATATCAAATATAAAGTCAGGTCCCCAAGCCCTAGACAATGGTGGTGTACCTCTTCAAAGTAAATTCAGGCAATTCAGCACAAACTGTGTAACTACAGCATTCCCCATTTCCACAAGCCATCGCAGCTGGGAACATTTTGTCTTGAACACCTCCACAAACACCTTCCCCACAGTCTCCAACTGCTCTCTGAATCAAAAATCTTCTCCAGCCACCAATTCTATACAGAGGCTCACAGAGTAACAGGGACCATACCATCTCTGCTATTAAAGCTATTAAACTTAGTCGGCCCGGTGGTGCTGAGGGTTGAGGCGCTGGATGCCACATCTCGCTTCACGCTGGCGACCTGGGTTTGGGAATGAGCCTGGGTCATCGGGGGTCGGCAGGGGAGGACTAGGATTGAGCATTTGACAACAGCTCTCCTAGTCCTGGGAAAGGGGTGGATGCATACCGCATGCTCTTCTGGTCCCTAGGATGCCCAGAGTACTGTAGATGCGGGTGCGTGCGGGGGAAGCACACAGACATCTGCCGTTAGTGCACCAATGTCCTTGCCATGCTTCCATTTGGGACTAAAACAGGGAAAATGGCAGCACAGGTCCAGCGACGGCTTGATGGCGCAGTTTCACCGGCCGAAGAAAGCGATGCCTGAGCATGCGTGTGGTTCCTTGCCGGGCCACGCCCGGGCTCGGGGGCTTTTCGCAGGTGTGGTGATGTGTCTGCCAACTGGGCATGCGAGCTTTGGGGTCAGTGGTGGAATGGAGGAGTGGTGGCTGGATGTAGAGCAGGACTGTGGTTGCAGGTTGGGAAAAATGTTAAATGATACACTTCAAATACGCCATCAGGACACCGGTTACCGGCTACAGACTCTGTATTGGAGTTTCCAGATAACAAAAATCAGTGCCATATCAACAAATAGGGCTAAAATCAACACAAGTTTCATTCACCATTTTAGAATAAAGTGAAATCAACACTAGTTTGTACTGTGGTTAAGCTATAAAACACCGCTCATGGATGGATCTGCAAGGAGCGGAGCAGCACTGCAGCCATCTTGCCATTCTGCCCCCCCCCCAACTTTGATCACAGTCACACTGCACCATGTCAGTTGCTGGATATATGAACAATCGAATCAATAAAGCTGATCCTTGGTGCAGTAAGTTGGGTTTGAGAAAGGCTAAGAACTCAAGATTCTCGGTAGCCTTGACATGAAGTCAATGGAAGAGGAGGAGAAGTAGTATGACAACGAGGTTGTGTATCTGCATTATTGCAGTTTTCTTAAAGCTGTCTTTGTTGCTCCACCATTAGTGTGCACATTGCACAACAGTTTATGTTTGATGTACTGCAGTTTGTGTGTCCGTGGGGCATTAACACAGTTTTATATATGAGATCCGGAAGTGTTGCCATGCTAAACTGCATGCCAAACCTGTGTGCAAGTTGTGTCAGAAACCTCTCCGGCACTTCTCTAATCAGTATTGTTTCACACTGCTGTTGTGCTGCTGCTGTAATAACTCAGATGAACTAGTGGTGTCACCACCTCGTATAGTGAAGGATTCCAGTCCTACTGTATCACCTGCCATGCAGTGTGCAGGAAAGAAGGTGATATCATCCACACATCATAGTGACACATGACAAGGGAAATGTTACTGATGAAGGAGGAAAGAGGAGGAGGAGGATGTATTGTTTTCCGAACCAGTAGACTTTATTTTTCGCTTTATTTTTATGCAAAGAAAACGTGATTTGTGACAGAAGAGTAGGAGAATGAATAGGATATGTTGTTTTCAGAACGCGAGATGTGTAAAGTTGCCAAAATGCACTACATGAAAATAATCTGTGTGTAACCCCTTGTTACCCGGGGTTACTAGAATCCCAGTAAGACCTAGTGGTAGGCAGGGAAGGCAGCTTGTGAAACTCCAGTTAAATGGATTTCACACTGTCTCACTTTGTTCTCAGTCTCAGCTGAGACTGAGAGATGACAACACCAATAGAACTGTCGCAGCTGCATAAGCCACATTGGAATCTGCAGCAGAGGGAGTGAGATAGAAAGTTGGGAGGTTTCAAAGTCAGTTCCTGTTTACCTTCTGTAGCAGAAGGAGTGTCTCCTGCTTGCCTTCAAGCAGGAAGGGAGTCTCTTGTTTGTTTTGAAGCAAGAAGGTCAGTGTCCAGTGTTCAAGTGGTGGAGACCGCTGTCCAGGTCTCAGTGCCCCCTCCCACCGGGGGGGGGGAGTAGAGGAAGTAAAGTATCCCCATGTAGATTCCAGGGGCAATCCCCTAATTTCTGCTGAAGAAAGAAAGCTGCCTTTTACAGTTTCGGTTTGTGCTTGAAAAGTGGAAAAAGTTGTACTTCGCTTGTGGGGCACCTGCAACAAAAGGGTGAGTGTTTGCTCTAATATGAGAGGGCAAAAATGTGTTTCTTCAGCCTGGGAAGTGTGAAGAAATCTGGGATTTGAACTACTATTTGGGAGGCCTATAGTACTAGGACAAACAAATGGAGTAGTGTCAAGAGCTAAAGTGCTGTGTGAATTCAAGTAATATTGTACAGGGGGTGTGACAGTTCATCCACCGTTTAATCTACATTTCGAAGTTTCAGTTTTTCCAGAGAAATGGCCGGGTATGGGCTGTGGGAGCTGGAGGTGGGAACACCCCCATCTTTAGTAACCAGGTCCACCTCTACGGTTTCTGCTGTGATTGCTACTTGCCTCATGCGCTTGGCCAGTGATGAGGGAAGTACCCAGACGGGCCTAAAATGGAAAATCTCTCTAGGAGTCACAGACTCCTAAGTGGTGTGGGGGAGCCACAACAAGGGTAAAGAATTCTCTTTGTGAGATGGGAGTCAGAAGAAGTAAGAAGAAAATCTCTCTAGGGGTCATAGACTCTAAGTGGTGTGGGGAGCCACAACAAGTAAAATGGGTTCATTCTTCCAGTGGACCGCCAGTCAAGTGGCCGGCAGGGGAGCCGGGCCAGTCGGGCTGTGTACCCAGAGCGCGTGCAAGTCCAGGCTGTGTGCCTGGTGGGTCCAGAGCCTGAAAACAGTAGAAATGGTTCATTCATCCAGTGGACAGCCTTGTAGTCTCTAATCTGCATTATCAGTAAATGTAGCCCCATGGGGGTCCATCTATGCTTTGTTGTGTTCAGCTAGTTGCGAATAAAAGCCACACTGAAGAATCCCATTCCTGGTTCTGGACATTACAGTTATTGCTTCCTGTGTTCAGATTTACTTGGGTGCCCCTGTGCAGAGTAGCCAAACCTAGGTCCCCTTGTGCCAGGTAACCTCATCCTCCCCGAACCCAGGTCCCCACCAGGTATTGCTGCAAGCGCCAACAGCATGCCACCTGTCGTTTTGGTAAAAAGGCAGGGGTGAGGGGTTACATGTGAATTTCAGCAAAACTGCAGAGCTGGAGACTGCAATTTATCTTATTTGCCAGGTGGATAGGCCAAACTTCACCTGGCAAATGGCCAGTTCACCATCGAATTACTAGGCAAATTTGGTGTTGCAAAATATTACCCCCCTCAAACACCCCTCACTGGCACCCTCCTCTTCCCTCACCCCGGCAAACATCACACCTGCTGCTGCGACTGTAAAAGAATAGATAATCCTTTTCCACCACCCATGTTTCAAATACACTCCCCCCACCCAAGTTACACTGTCTTTCATTTTTACTCCCAGGTCCAACCAAACACCCCCTCTGATCCCCAGCACCCTCCTTCCCCAGCGGCACTCTCAAAATATTAACCTGCAAATAAAGAATATGGTCCCCTGGTGCAGAGCGTCTGCTCTGTTTAGTGCCGAGTCCCAACTCCTGTCTCATAATAGTGGCTTTAATGAATGAATGGTGATGTCTTCGCTAAAACCTGATTTGTTAAAAATTCAACCAATCAGGTTTTACTAGGAGCAAAGACATCGGTATTCATTCATGCTATTCTATGAGACAGGACTGGGAGTCGGCACCAAACAAAGTAGACCATCTTCACCGGTAGACCATTTTCTTTATTCACAGCCTACATTTTGCTGGTGCTGGGGAGGGGGGGCAGTGAGGACCGGGGGCGGAGGTTGGGGGAACTGAGAGTAAAATTAAAGAAAGTAGGACTCAGGTGGGGGGAGGTGGGGACTATATATGGTAGGTGGGTGGGGGAGGGATTACCTTTTCTTTTACAGCTGAAGCAGCAGGCTTTATGATTGCTGGGGGAAGGGGGGTGAGGGCACCAACGAGGGGTTATTTTGAGAAGTTTTTATGTTCTTGGGTGGGGGAGAGGTGATTTCTTAGCACAGTTGGCATGGGGAGGTTTCTTTAAGTTGCTTTTTTAAAAATCCACTGGCAAAGTTGTCTGGTTCAGATGCAGAATTCCTGAATTCTTCATCAATGCGAAAAAGGCAGCTTCATGCCATCTTCACCGGCAAATTAAAAATTCGCAACACCTCTATTCAGAACCAGTCAAGCGCTATGGTTTTTATTTTAATGTAATTAGTATTATTTATTATTATTCATTCATATTTCTTTATTTATATGCTGAGAAAATATGATTTATGATGGAACAAGGAGGGAAAGAATCAACAGGAAGTGTTATTTTCAGAACCAGTTGATTTCTAGTTTTTTGGTTTGTTTGTTTTTTAATTAAAGTTTATTCAGTTTTTCAGTTATAGCAGACAGAACAAATAAGACATTGGCAACAGGCAGTCTATACATAGTCCATTCTGAGTGTATTGTAGGTCAAAGGCAACTCTGAGATCCCTGGGATTTCATAGAGGGGTGTACTCCCGGACCCTGATGGGGGCACATGGGCACCATTCCCACCGAGCAAGTGTCAAACTCTTAATTCCCTGATGTACAGCACTGGGTCCAAAGAGTGCCGACAAGAATAGTATCAGCAAGGAGTGCACTGTAAAAATAGCACTGATTTTTCTTTTGTGGGGGGCTCTGCTGACCACACCCCTCATATATAGGATTCTCACTCCGAGGGGGAGCGAATCCTGGGGAAAGTTAAAATTCATGGGGCTGTGGAACACTGTTTCAATGGCCCCATGTGAAAAAAACAAAGTCCCAATGTGTTAGAGATCAGGATTAGAACGCTGTTATTCACTACCACAGACCAGGCTATTCCATGCCCCAGCCCTCCATGCCACGAGAGCAGCTCAGCCAGTTTTCTTTTCCTGGCAGCCCTTGTCCTTTTACAGGACCACGGACAGCGACCAGGGGAGCACTTACAGCAAGTGCTATAAAACCCCACTTGCTGTCCATGTGAGTGCTTACCTGACTAGCGCTGTATAGTGCAGCACTATTCTGGTAGCACTCACTTTACGGGGTACCCTGATGTACTTAAGCCCAGACTGGATCTTTTGTTACCAATGCAGGGACAAAATCTGAGTCTATTTCCAATATGTAGTGGACCCAGTGGACCAAAGTATCCTGGAACTGCTGAACCTGTTAGTTTTTCTTCATGGTTATTTTTTTCATCATGTACAGACCGAATACAAGTTTAGGACTGATAAATGTCATTACAGGTTAGTCTGAACAATGTCTGTAGATCTTCAAATGCTTTACTTGTCATTCCCATAAACTGCTGTACAGGAGTTAAAAGTTGGCATATAACCCCAACCTTGCACTTATCTCCTGGGCCTATTTTGCCCTATGTGCTGTGTACAACTGTATAACTGTGATATATGTCCTCTGTTGTTTACAGATGTTACTACTGTGCTAATTTACCTTGTCTGCTGCTTCTTGTCACAAAAATTGTTATTTGATGCTTTAATATCCTAAGCATTCAATGTGTGCTGCTTGTATATTCATCCAATCGTGTATCCTTATGCTGCTTTTTATTTGCTTCTGTTAACTGTTCACTTGATAACCTGGTGTTATCATATCCATGTGTAACCCCTTCCCCCCCAGTCGCACCGGGAGACGAGCATCTTGTTGCTCAGTGTGCCCTTCCTGGTGAAACAATTGCAATAAATAAATAAAAGTCCTGCTCTTTCCCACTGTAAGAAGCCATAGTCAAGTCTTGCCTGCCTGAAATGTGAATCTGTAGCACATCTAAGTCAAATTGTAGTATACCGCATGAACTTTAGTCCTATGCCTAATTTACACCACAGTTGTATGTCAGCCCTTGTCCCTTGTTGTTAAATCAACTCCAGTCTATCATTAAATAGCATTTCTGGAATGCATAACTCTTTACCCAATGCCAGTTCCAACTCCTTCTGGTTAGCATCATAGCAAGGGGAGCCCCAATATGCCAGTATTTTAAGGTGAACCACTTAGTAGAACCTGTCTACAACTGGGAGACCAAGGTCTTGATTTTAAATCAGCCCTTGAACTGTCACAAAAAGCGCACTGATCTACAGCTGCGGCAACCTCTAGGTGCATCAAGGACCATGTGCACTGTTTCATAAAAATTAGGCTCCCTGTGCCAAAGTCCTGAGAGTTGTCACAGCTGCAGAGTTGCATTAAACATTTAGTGCACCTGAGGGGGGTTGATGGAGGGTCCTATCAAGCCCCCTGCCCAGTGCAAGCCTAGATAAGCCACGGAGGTTGGGGGTTAAAATGCTTGGAAAGTGGGGACCGGGGGCCAATGTAGCAGTGGGAGTTCCATGGGGGGGGGTGATGGGGGTATGGTGGCAGTGAGGGTGATCTGCAAAAGCACCTGGCAGAGGTGCCATGCTGCAGTATCACAGAGCCTATCAGACCGGGTTGGGGGGGTTGGTATGGCTGGACAATCATGACGCAGACCCCAGGTGACAACAACACTGACACCTACCCCACAGGACCCACAGTCATGGCAGTGTAGGCATAGGGGGCTGTGTACCAGGGTAATGTTGTGGTGCCAGGGCACATACTCATCCACTGACTGCACCCCACAACCTAACCCAATGCCAGCCGACACATATAGGGTGCTGTGGGTACTGTGGGTCTTGTGGGGCAGTTGCCAGGGCTGTTGTCACTTGGGGTCTGGATGATGATGCTGCAGCCATGCCAACTCCCCGACCTGGGCTGATTGGCTCCATGACACTCTAGATGGCACCTCTGCCAGGTGGCTCCTCCGATCCCTCTCACTGCCTCTTTGCCCCTGTCACCCCCTAGGGCACCCCACTGCTCCATCACCCCCTGGTCTCCACCTTTTATGTCCCTCCCACCAATCACTGCCCTGACAGGCAGTGGTGCAGGGCCTTTATACCAGCTCTTCTCTGGTCTATCCTGAGCTCCCTCTTGCGACCATGTGGGGGCATCTGGAATTTGAAATAAGGGGATGGTGCAGCCTGGTCTTGGCACAAGCTCTATTGCAACCTGGCACAGGGGTGCTTCTGCTGCAAGGGTGGCACAGGGCAGTGTTGGTGCATGACATCCTGATTTTGATGCAGCCTGTGTTCGAAAATCAGGATGGCAGCAAACTTTAATGAAAGGTACCATTTGTGTCAAAGCTGTTTGGTGTTGGCAGCTTGCGCCAAAGTTTTGGTTTTGAAAATCAAGCCCCAAGTCTTTGTCTTCTTGTAAGAAAAGTGTCATACTGATTATGAGTGTGAGTCCGTAGAAATTTTGCAGTGAGATGGTTCCACTCTGTAAATGCCACTTGAGGGACTGCAACAGTCAAGGTCTAAAACAAATATGTCTAATTAATTATTCATGAGCTAGAAGCTCACTGATTGGTTGCTGTGCCAGTCTGAAATCTTTTAGAAATGTACAGCACAGCAGCCACATGGCTTATCTCAGTGCTCTACACTGACGGCAGCGGTTACAAATTACAGGAAACTCTGCAGAAGAAGAAAATGATCAAGTTATGAGTGTTCCCCAGTAAGTCCAAAATCTTTTCATGTCAAAATGTTGTGCCTCGCTGCCTCCCTAATCTTGTACCTACCCAAAAATGGTGACCTGCATGTACTGTGATCAGAATGGAAGGACACCATGCAGCAGCCTTTGGCGCTGCGCCATGCAGCGCCACGCAAAGAACTTAAAAAAATATAGTAAAATAAATTGCTCCCCAAAAGGCCATTAGTGCAATTAGACATATAATTGCAATAATGACCTCAGAGCCAGCTATTTCCTGTCGATTAATGACCGGCTGGGTGAGGGTGGCCCTTGGCTGCACCTTGGACCACCCCTCCCCCCAGCCGGTCATTAATCTCTAGGAAATGACCGGCTGTTCTTCGGTCATTATTGCTTAAAAGGAGATGGGAAGGGACATTCATTTGAATTATTTGGACTCTGTCTATTAGACCAATTGAGAGAGCTGTATAGAGATGCAGATCAAGTTTATTTTTTTCCTCTCTCCCTGGCAGACAGTGCCTCCAACTAGACTGACCCTTCCAGCCCCATCACCCAACTTCCCATGGACTTAGCAGCTTCTCCCCCATCTTCCACCATGGCTTGCTCTCCATGGCAGGGTGCAGAAGGATCCCCAACTGTCGCAGACCAGGATCCAGTTCTTGGGGAGGCTACCATATCAACACAGTGCAGGGTCTGTGAGTGGTTGGTCCTTCACCATGCTCCATGCCTGCCCATTTTTTGTTTCCTCCCCTCCCTCAAGATACCGACCTTGGGGAATGATGCAAGCATGGTGCATATCATGCACCTGTGTCTCTCCTCCCACTGAGCTGTTCCTGAGTGAACTATCACTTGTGTCCTCCTCCCTGCGGCTGGCCCTGATGACTTGTGATTGCTTCCAAACCCGTGTTGCCACTGTTGTGAATGGTGGTGGTGCTGCTGCTGCACCAATGGGCCAGTGCAGGTCAAGTTTCAGTTATGTTGTTAGTGGTCCAAAGTTCTTTTTATATAGGTTCCCCAATTGTTTTAGAATTTTAACTCTAAGGCTTTTCAGGGTGAGCTTGTCCCATAAAGGTCTCTCATTTTCAGTATAGCTAGCAGCACAACATTTACAGCTAGAACTTCTGTTTTAAAGTTGTTGATTTTATACCTTGAAAATTGTCCAGAGTTGTAAAGCAGAGATAGGGCAGCTTCCAGGAAGGTATTAGGTGCAGTCCTGTGAGCAGAATGTCATCTGCATAAAGATATATTTTATGCTCCTGCCCATCTACTATAATACCTTTGATGGGCTGATTCTCCTGAAAGGCCTGTGCCAGAGGCTCTATGGAGATGGCAAAGAGCAGAGGTAAGAGGGGATATCCCTACCAAATCCCTCTCTTCAAGGCAAATTGTTTCTTGACGTGCCCATTTAATTTCACATGTGCAATTGGGGCTGAGTAGGTGCCTTGAACAACCTTGTTAAGGGATTTGAAAACTGCAGTACTTGCAGCACCCAGATGAGGTAGCACCATTTCACTCTATCAAATGACTTTTCAGCATCCATGCCCATGAACACAGCTGCAGTTTTTGTGGAATTGACATGATTAAGCATGTTTGCCTCCTCCCTCCACTCAGACACGGGACAGACATTCACCAGCATTACAAGAAGCAACCAGAAGGCTGCCTAATTTTAGTTTGCCTCCTCTCTCCGCTCAGACACAGAATGGACGTTCACCAGCATTACAAGCAGCAACCAGAATGCTGCCCAATTTCAGTTCACCCCCTCCCTCCACTCAGACATGGAACGGACGTTCACCAGTATGGTGTGGTACCTGAGGACTGAAGGAGGGTGGATGTGATTCCCCTTCACAAAAGTGGGAGCAAGACAGAGGCAGGAAACTACAGGCCTGTTAGTTTGACTTCAGTGGTAGGCAAAATGATGGAATCACTTCTTAAAGAAAGAATTGTTGAGTACCTAGAGGTCAGTGGGACACAGGACCCAAGGCAGCATGGATTCACAGCAGGAAGATCATGTCAGATGAATTGATTTCTTTGACTGGGTGACCAAAGTAGTAGACCAGGGAGGGGCTGTGGACATGGCCTACTTAGACTTTAGCAAGGCATTTGACACAGTCTCACACAAAAGATTAATAAACAAGTTAGCCAGCCTGGGAGTGGGTCCCAGGGCTGTAGCCTGGATAAATCATTGGCTGGCAAGAGTCCACTCCGAAGAAGGGGGAGTTACTAGCATGGTACTGCAGGGTTCAGTACAGGGACCAGTCCTCTTTAATGTCTTTATAGGTGACATTGCAGAGGGACTGGAAGGAAAAGTATGCCTCTTTTGCAGATGACACAAAGATCTGCAACAGGGTTGATACACAAGGGGGTGGGGTGGGAAGGATGAGAAGGGACTTGGCAAGGTTGGAGGAATGGTCAAAAGTATGGCAGCTTAGATTCAATGCAAAGAAGTGTGAAGTAATGCACCTGAGACACAAAAACCGAGGGGAAGAGTATGCAATGTGGGGGGAGGTACTAACAACAACAAAAATGGAAAGGGGCCTGGGGGTAGTCATATCAGATGACTTAAAAGTAGGCAAGCAGTGTGAGAAGGCAGTAATGAGGGATGGGGGAATACTGGAATGCATAGGGAGAGGCATCACCAGTAGAAAACAGGAAGTTGTTATCCCTCTGTACAGACAGTTGATGAGACCCCGTCTGGCATACTGAGCGCAGTTCTGGAGACCCCACCTCCGCAAAGACATAGACAGGATGGAAGAAGTCCAGAGGAGGGCAACTAAAATGGTGCAGGATCTGCACCAGAAGCCATACGAAGAGAGACTAAAGGAGCTTAATATGTATACTCTCAAGGAAAGAAGGGCGAGGGGGGACATGATAGAAACATTTAAGTACCTCAAGGGAATCAACAAAGTCCAAGAGGGTAGCATCTTTCAGAAAAAGAGATGTGCAAGAACAAGGGGTTACAGTTTGAAGATAGAGGTGGAGGGACGGCTCAGGGGCAATGTAAGGAAGTATTTTTTCATGGAGATGGTGGTGGATGCATAGAACGGCATTCCTGAGGAGGTCCTGGGGTCAAAAACAGTGAGGAAATTCAAGAATGCATGGGACATACATAAAGCAATTCTAGTGGGGGATAGGAGGAAGTAGGCTGTTGGTTAACTAGGTTCTGCAGCTTATACACTAGGTAGGGAAATGGGCAGACTGGGTGGGCCAAGCGGTCCTTATCTGCCATCAAGGTCCATGTTTCTATTACAAGCAGCAACTAGAAGGATCCCTCTTTCACTGTTGTTTTGTTATCAGCAGAGCTGTTACCCGACCCTGGGTGGACACTTTTCTTATAGGTAAGCCCTGGTCACGTGACCTATTACATGACCCACTCCCTAGGGACTATCTCCCCATCCCTGTTGTTCTTTATACTGCTTTGCTACTAGGAGTCATTGTTGTACATACTAAGACACACTGCATCCTTAGCAAAAGCTAATATCAGATTTTAGACCTGACCAGCACTAGATTCACCCTCACCAGACATAAGCCAACTGATCCTTTTTTTCCATGTCTCTGCTGGGATTTGAACTCTCAACTTTCTGTACCGAAGGTGGTGGCCCTAACCATTAGGCCATCCAAGCACCAACACTCTATCTAAGTTCTTTATGCCCCTTAACCCCACCTTGTCCAAACCTATTTCTAGCCCATCTTGTACCACCTCTCCCCCACGTTAAAGTAGTAGATGTCTGAGCAACGGTGCATCAGGCACCTGCTACCTTACCAATTATCCCCACCATGCTCCTTCTTATCCTCACCTGCCTTCCTTTCCTACTCTCCTCCACACCCCCCCCTTTCCGGCTACCTCCCCCCCTTCTCCTATCCTATGCCCTCCCACCTCCTCCTCCCCCACTCTCCCAGCCTCCTGCCACCCCCCTTTCTCCACTATCACTGGCATCCAGTTGCATCCATCCTCCACTCACCAGGAACTCACTTGGCATCGCTCCAAGCACTTAAATTGCTCTACAGCAGCACCATAAATCTGCCAACCCCTGCCTCCACCTGCATAACATCCCTGTCTAGGAGATGGCTGGCTCCCCTCACCAGACTGCTTATAGTACTATTGCTATGCACCGCAGGCGACATTGAATCCAACCCCAGTCTATCCCCCACCTGTACCCCACCCTCCTATTTGCCCAAAAGGGCAATGTTTAGTCTATCTAAATATTAGAAGCCAGCTCCCCAAAATTGATCTGCTTCAACCCCTTATGCATAATTTAAAATGCTCTGTCCTCATTATCAGAGTCTTGGCTCAGCTCTAAAATCCCAGACTGCCATCTTCATCCTCGGTTACTCCATCGTCCATCAGGACAGATCATCCAGCGGTGGAGGAGTGGCTATGTATGTTCCCACCTCTATCCAGTTCTCAGTCTGCCTCTCCACAGCCTCCCCCTCTACCTATGAACTTCTGTTAGTGAAGCTATTCCTTCCCTGCTCCCTTCCCATCTTTGTGGGTGGTGTCTACTGCTGCCCTAGCCTTCCTGCCTCTTCCTCTTCCTCTATCACAGACCTCCTCTCTTCTCTCACTAAACTTGCCACCTCTGGAGAACTCTACATCTTAGGGGATTTCAACATTAACTGGTTGTCCAGCACCCATTCTAAAATCTATAATCAAATCTCGTCCCTAAATCTATCACAAATCATTAAAGATCCTACACGCTTAAACCACAAATCAAGCAAATATACACTGATTGACTGGGTATTGACATCTCATTTACATCGAGTTATCTCCTCAGGCCTACCCTCAGATGCACTTAGTGACCACCATATAATATAATGTGTGCAGAAAATCCACCAGGTAAAATCCCCCCCAGTTATTCTCAGCCTTCATTCCTTCTGCTCCCTTGACCTTTCCTTGCTTCACAATGACCTTACCAGGACTGACTGGTAACCCATTGCCACTGCTTCCTCTGTGGACTCAGCCATAAGTTACTTCAGCTCACAATTCCAGAGTGCTTGGAACCACCATGCTCCACTCAGAATAACAATGATCCCTGGCAGTCACCTCCCCTGGGTCTCTGCCAAGCTGCTAGCATGTCAGCATGCTTGAGACTAGGCCTGGGTGGTGTTTAAAGCCTCAGGTGCGCATATGGATCTGCAGAATTATCACTCCTTCTGCAACACTTGCACCATGGCTATCCGGCTTGCCAAGACCAAGTATTTTAACTCATCCTTTCAGGAGAACCTTAACAATCCTTCCAAATTCTGGAAGGTTGCTCTTGCTTTATTCTGCCCCCCCAGCCCAATCCCCTCCTCCTGTTCTAAAAGTTGGAGACTGCATTGTCTCTGACCCCTCCTCCATAGCAGCAGAATTTAACACCTTTTTTGCCACCTGTGCCTCTACTCTCCTTGCTTCCTTAGTCCCTTCATTGCCCCACATCCCACCCCAGCACTTAGACCCCCTCATCATCAGGTTTTTCCTTCAAACCTGTCTCCTCTGATGACACCTTGTGTGAATTACTAGCCCTAAATCCTCATAAGTGTAAAAGCCCTGATGGGCTCAATCACAAACTACTTCATCTCTCAGCTCACTCCATAGCCCACCCTCTGACTACCTTCTTGAATCTATCCTTCTCACTCGCCACTGTCCCCAACACCTGGAAGGTCCCCACTGTTGTCCCCTTTCCTAAGGGTGGTGACCCCTCAAACTCTGGCAACTTTTGCCCTATATCTCTACTCTCAGTCCTGGCTAAACTTCAGGAGCACCTGACTCTGGCACAGTTTTCCACTTTCCTTAACTCTTCCTCCTTTTTCACCCCCTTCTAGTCTGGGTTCCACAAGGCCCACTCCACCACCACCTCCCTCGTTCGGCCCACTGACTCCATTCTCTCTGTCATCGGTTAGGGATGCATCACATCTGCCATCTTTGTTGATCTGGCCAAAGCCTTCAATACTGTTGCCCACTCCCTTCTCCTCAGCAAGCTGACTGTGGCTGGCCTCTCCACCTCTGCCACCAGTTGGTTCCAATCCTACCTCACAGGCAGGTCCCAGTCTGTCAGGGTTGGTAACTCCCTCTCCTCACCTCTACCAATCACCACCAGTGTCCCCCAAGGCTCGGTACTTCATCCAGTACTATTCTTCATGTTCCTGAATGACCAACCTGATGCCTGTTCATCTGCTAGTAGCCACATGTACACAGATGATACCGTGTTATTTACCTCTGGTATTTTCCCCTCGGAGGTGGTGACCAGCCTCCAGTTGGACTTCAACAATGTCCAGCACTGGTTTCACCTAAATTAACTTCCCCAAATGCCAAAAAAAAGGTCTCTATGACCTTTGGTACCAGGCAAAAACTCACTAGACTTGATGCCACTCCCACCTTCCATACCCTTGGTGGTTCTGTACTGGAAGATGTCTCCTCTTTCAAATACCTTGGGCTATGGCTCAGCAAGAACCTCGTTTTTGTGGGGCATGTGAATGTCATCCACAAAAAGTTACTCCCCAAACTCGGTGCTCTTTACAGACACCGCAGCTGCCTTCCACCGCAAGCCTGTAGAGAGATCATCCAAAAGATGATTCTCCCTATCTTTGACTTTGGAGCTACTGTCTACAACTCTGCCCCCAAGTACACCCTATCCAGTCTGGATACTCTTTTTTAACTCCTTCTGCCACTTTGCTCTCACCTGTTCACCTCATGCTCACCACCCTGACCTTTACACCTCGCTCTCCTTCCCACCCCTCAATGTCAGATGCCTTGCACATCGTGCTACCCTAATTGGGAAGTACTGGCTTGGCTCTCTGCCACCCTACTTGCAATCTTTCATCTCTGTCTCCCCCCCCCCCATACCCTTCATTCCTCTGCACACAGGGCTCTTGCTCTCCTCTCCTGGCATACCACGTCTGGGTGAGCCACCTTCTCATATCAGCTTCCAAGTATCTGGAATTCCCTCCCTTTAGATATCTGCTCCACTTGGTCCACCCACTCCTTATCCCTCCTCCTCCATCAATGCATAATTCCATCCTGCAACTGCTCTTAATTCCTCTCATCCCTCTCTAGTTCTGCCCTTCCCCCTCTACAAAGCCCAACTAATTTGATCTCTCCCATCACTTCCCTCATGCCAATTCCCTGTCCCCTTGCAGGGTTCTCAGCAACCCGAAGGGGAGAAGTCCTTTAGTTGCCCCCCTCACTCTGTACCCTTGTGATTATACAATCACAATTAAATTGGTTGCTTATAGCACGTTACAGTCTAAGCTTCACTCATGGCAATGTAAAATCTAGCACTTTACGTGTAGTGTTCTTTTGGTTTCTCTGAAATCAAATGTATGTAGTAAAGCCTGAGACTGTTTTGCTCTGCTTATCTGTAATGTATAACCTACTCTGGCAGTGTGTATGTGACTGTTTTTTGTTACAGTGCTGTATATGTTCTAATTTCAAGTTATATGCTACTGTATTGTTATTCCTCCCATCATTCTGATGGATTTTACTGTATATTTTCTGGTATTCATTATATAATTGTAATGTTTACTGTACCCTCTTTTGTATCCCCCCGACACATCTGGAAACAAATGAGCTATTACAACTCATAATGTGCTTCCTGGTGAAACTGTTTCCAATAAATAAACAACAGAAATAATGAAGAAGGTATAAGGCTCATCTAATATTGTCCTGGGTCTGTCTCCTGGGTACAAACCCTGTCTGGTCCAAGTTGATGATTGTTGGAAGGATCTTCTCCATTCCTTTTTCTAGTAGGCTGACACAGATTTTATAAAAGGAAAAGAAAAAACTGCGCTCCCAAAGAGGAACTGATAAACAAGTTAAGCAATATGTCAGTGGTTTTAATCAGACCCTGTGAAAAATAGAGAGACCAGGGCAGTTTGTACTGGGTCTCTCTCTATTTTTCACTGACTCTGATTAAAACCACCAGGATATGGCATACTTTGTTGGGCCCTCATTTGGTGTGTAGCTTTTTCTTTTCCTTTTTCCTCTAGTCTTGGAGCTGTGGCACCAGTCAATGCAGAAATGTGCCAGATTTATTCAGGCTTTATGTAGTAGTAATAGTAAAAATATTTATTTTGACAAGATAAATACTTTAGGATCAAATCGTCCTATTTTCAAAGTTGTACAGTGTATGTGCTAGGTTTCCACATAGACTATACAAAGATATCATACAAAAGTATATAGATGTTTAAATATTCAAACAGGAAATGTTGTAATATGGTAATTCATACTTATTGAACTTTACATTGTGAGGTTCATATTCTATTTATGTGGGCAGTTGTCACACCTCAAAACATGCCCCAACCTCCAAGACTGGTCCCCTATCTATAAAGCAACAGATGTAAATACTGCACTGGATTACTTTATCAACACTTTCAATGCAGCCTGTGACTACTACGCTCCTTTTAAAAAGCACAAAGTCAAAGTCCTTTGCAATCCCTGGCTCTCGGCCGATCTCTTACGTCAACTAAAATCTAGAGATCGCCTCTGGGATCTGACCAAAACCACTGGTAAAGAAACTGACATCCAAAACTATAAACGTGCATGGAATGACTGTACCAAACCTATCCAGCAAAAGAAATCTACCTACTTCAAGAACGCTCTCAAGGATACCTGGGGTAACGGGAGGGCATTTTGGAACAATATTAAAGAGGTCACTGGGAAGCAGCCAAAAACCTCCCCTACCTTGCTCAATATAAATGGGTCTACTACGCTTGACCCTAAAATCACAACAAATACCTTCAACACTGCATTCACCAATCTCAGCAGTGTTCTCCCCTCTGACTTTTTCAAGGACTATGACTCTCCCTCTCCTCCCCCCAATGCCTCCTCCTCCTCTAGCCACCCGCCTTTTTATTTCAAAGCAGTCAAGATGCATGATACCCGCAAATACAGTACCAAAGCCATCAAATCCAGATTCAGCAGTGATACACTTGACCTTAAACTGCTGTCCCTCACCCTTGATGAGGTGTTACAGCCACTGACATATATTTTCAACCACTCACTTAGGCTCAGCCAGTTTCCTGACAAATGGAAATCCACCACTGTTACCCCTGTCCATAAAAGTGGTGACAGGGCCACTCATGGAAACTACTGTCCAATCTCTATATTGCCACCCCTCTTCAAGGCCCTTGAACGTATTGCAGCAGATCAGCTCGCAGATTTCCTGGACAAATACAATACCCTGTGCTCGCAACAACATGGCTTCAGGAAAGGACATAGCACCTCATCTGCCCTACTGGAATTCTCTGGCATTCTTCACAGCTCACTGGACAATGGTCAGTTAATTGGGTCCATCTTTATTGATCTGACCAAGGCTTTCAACACTGTCCATCACCGCCTACTGCTTGTGCAACTTCTGAAAGCTGGGATCTCTCCCGACTCCACTGCCTGGTTCAAAAACAACTTGGAGAACTGGTCTCAAAGAGTAAAATTTGCAAATGTCCTCTCTGATACCAGACCTGTTAACTCAGGTGTCCCCCAGGGATCCATTCTGGGCTCCCTACTATTCAGCTTGTTCCTGAACTCCCTTCCAAATTCTTGCTCCGAAACAATCATCCTTTATGCAGATGATGCTGTAATTCTTGCCTCCCACAAGGATCCTAAGCCTCTACAAGACAACCTTCAGTTTGGCTTCACATCTGTTGAAAATTGGTTCTCAAATCACAATCTGGTCCTCAATAATAAGAAAACAAAGTCTATGATGTTCAGCAGCTCTCATAACAAGCATAAGTTGCACCCCCTATCCATCAAAACCATTCATGGAGTCACCCTGGAACAGGTTCAAGCCTTTAAGTACCTTGGGATCACTCTAGATCCTCATCTAACTTACAGTGCCCACATCAACTCTGTAGCCAAGCAGCAAATACTTGCCTTGGCCTTCTCTTCCAGCATAGGCAACATCTTACCCCAGAAGCCCTGACTGGCGCTGTTCAGAGCTTTGTTGTCTCCATTATGGACTATGGGCTTATCATGTATGGCTCTGCCCCTGCTACCTCTCTTAGACGCATATCCACCTCCCTCAGTAAGGCCTGCTGACTTCTCACTGGATCCCACTACCTCACACATACGTGTGACCTCTATACACAAACTGGATGGCTGCAACTCACCAATCAGATAATGTACCTAACCTGCACTATGGTGAAGAAAATAAGTATGGGCCTTGCACCCCCTGGAGTGTGTGCACTCCTGCACCCTAGCAATAACCCCCGCTCAACCAGGGGGTCTGAATCACAGCTCCTGCAAGTTCCACGTTGTCGTACCTCACAAGGTCAAAGATCTTTTGCCTACAGGGTGCCCAACTGGCTAAATGGTCTAAACAATTACATCTCCTCCACTCCTAACCATAGTGCATTTAAATCAAGGCTCCACCTCTCTCTCACTGCCTCTAGCTCCTGTGACTGCCTCCGCTAGCTGACCCCATGGATATTTCCCTAACCTTATGCAGTTCTCTCTCCTATTTGCGCTTGGTTACCCCTTAGCACGCACTTCCCCATGTTATGTGTACGACAATGCCTCTGGCTGCGCTCCTCCTCTATAGCTCTACATCCACCTCTACTCTTCCTCTTTCTTGTCCTCAATACTCTCTGCACCTTATCCGCTATATCCTTGTAACCTAGCCTCCAAAACTTGTTTTGTTTCTCAGATGCTTTGTAACTCCGTTTAGTTTACACTTTTGTAACTTTATCCTGTGTATTGAATTTGTAATCTGACTTACATGTCTTATGTTTTGAATTGTAACCTGATGTGGAACCTTTGTAAAAGAGCCCTGGTTCAAAGGTATTGTAATCCTAGACCAAATAAATAAATAAATAAATAAATAAATAAATAAAAATCGAGGTCTATCTTTCAGGTGTTCAATCTTTAAGCAAGTCAGATGTGTGAACTCATTATTCATGTAGTTTGTATAGAGGATTTATGAATAAATTAGAGCAGTGTTAAGCAGTCTATAAATATGAATCCTAAAACAAGATTCTGGATCTTGGTTTAAGGCCCAAAATAAAATCCAAATTTTCTGGGACAATAGGCAAAATAATTCAAAACAATCTGTCTAGTTTTCCAAATTCATTGACTGACATCTCAAAAGTCTAGTATGTATCATCTATCCAGCACAAGTGCAGGTATCCACATATTCCCTGTCTATAGCTCATTTAAAATTATGGAGGGTTGTTGAATTTCTAATTTTCAGAGACAACTTGTTCCATGCTGTTGGAACCAAATATGTAGTAGACATTTTATCGTATTTAGTTCTAGATTTTGGGACTTTCAAACCTTTGTTCTTGACACCTCTAGTTTAATACTTATACATTGGCACTAGAAATAATGTATCCTCATACCCAGGAATGATACCATTTAGGATTTTATATGATGGTACAACTCCTAGTTTGTAGGTAATGACTTCCATTTCATTTCAGCAAGCATCTTATTATGATGGGTATCATAAGGGCAGCTTACTATGACTCTCACTGGTTGATTATAGGTGATGACCAGTTGTTCTAAAAGATATTTGTTTGCTAAGCGGTGTGCCAGACTTCCATATTCTAAAATAGGTTAGCAGAGATGTGTGGTTAAAGTGGCCCAGGCCTGTCTTGGTATAGCATAGGCATTTCTACGTAGCACACTAAGTCGACTATTTTTTTAACGGTAGCATTGATGCGAATGTCAAATTTGAAATGATCATCAGTTTCAACCCCCAGGTACATATAAGGTTTTGTATTTCTTTAGTTCCTGCCCTTCTAATCTATGTCATTTTTAAAATCTGCTCAGTTTTGTCTTTTGTTGTGTTCTTACTAAAGCACATTTATCGATTTCATAATCTAGATTAAGAACTCAGATGAGGACTCACAACATTTAAAATGTTTCCCCTTTTTAGGAATAACTGCTATTTAGGCCTCATTCCAGCTGCACGATAGCTTTCCTGATTCAAGCGTCTCATTCAAGGCTTTCAGTAGGGGGAGGTGTATCATATTCTGGAACATTTTAAACCATTCACTTGAAAAAACATACATCCCTGCACTTTTATCTGCTATCAAGTTTGTAATTGCTTGTGACAATCCTTCTGTAGAAAATAGAGTTTGCAGAATTTGTTGGTGTTCCTCTGTAACAGTGAGCAGAGTAAGCCCAGCAAGAAAGGTCTCCCTGGCTTGAGAGTTGTGATCTGGGAGGGCAGTATATAAGGTTTGTAGTATGCAGAGAAAACATCTGCAATGTCTGTAGTTTTAGTCCATAGGGTATCGCTGTCTGGGTGGCTAACTTGGGCAACTTGGGACATTGCTTGTTGTTTCCTCAACCAATCTGATAGGAATTTAGCTGCCTGGATCCCACATTCATTGTATTTTTTTTAAGAAATAGAGAACAAACTCAATTCCAGTCAAAGCAATCTTATCCACTTGACATTTAAGAGTCTTAATGTGGTCCCACACCTCCCTGTCTCCTGTCACCTGAGCAGTTTGGGCATCCTGTAATTTTTTTCTACAGATCCAGTCTCCTGACATTGCCATTTCAGGTGGAAGGCAATACTGATAAGCTTACCCTGAGTAGTAACTTTAATGGCTTCCCACAGTGTAGCTGCAGAGATATCAGGAAGGTCATGACGTTGTATCATGTGTTGCATAAAGTCCCTGATCGCTTGCCTCCGTAGTTCATGATGGCAGAGAGTTGGATACGGTCTCCAGAGTTTAGATAAGTGTTCCACTCCAAGATCTAATAACATCATAAGGAGGGCATGGCCTGAAATGTCATGGGAGGATCTCAATTACATGAGTTCCAGGTAACAGTTCAATTCACAAATAGGAAATTAATCCTTCTGAGGCTTTTATTTTAAAGCAGCAGTGCATGAATGTGGTGAAAATTGTGACCTACACTTTTTTACTGTATTTTAGATTGCCCCTTATCTTCTGACTTGTATGATACCCTTCTTTCCACAATTTGAGTCTACTTTAGTACAATTTTTCACATCTGAAATAATAACAAGAGCGTTCCTTTTAATATGGCTTGGAGTAGGTGTTCATCAGTGTTCTTGGCTGTTTTTGTATATCAGTTGTCTAAAATCACTTCTGTTGTGCCTAGAATGAACTAGCATGCAGCAGGCAATGCTCCCTGACTTTACGGAACAGCAGGTGTTCAAAAACAGCTGGGAATACTGATGAAAATAGCATAAAAAAGTATAGGTGAGAATTTTCACTGGATTCATGCACTGCTGCTTTAATGCATTTTCTTGTTGTTATTATTCATAAATTTTGCTTTATTTATAACCCAAGAAAAAGTGATTTTTGATGAGGTAGGAGGAGGAGGAGGATAATGAAGAGGATGTGTTGTTCTCAGAACCAGTTGACATCTATGGTTTTTATTTTAATGTAAATATTATTATTATTATTATTATAGTGTATAGTAAAGCATTGTTCTGTATAGAATTCCATCCTTTTCAAAATGCTGTTGTACCATAGCTCAAAGGTCATGGAATTTGATTGTACCCTTCTGTGGCACAGTAGCATTCTGAAACCTCTAGAGACTGCACAAGTCAGTTTCGTTCTGAAAGTGAAAGAACTGCTGCATGTACATTTCACATAATACTATACACTACAAAAATACAGGATGATCAACTTTATGCACAGCCAATATGTTCTGCCACTTTGGGGTTCTGATTCCCATGGACCACTCGAGCTCCGGTCTCAAAGCCAGAGGGAATCAGAACCCCTCTGTGGCAAAACACAGTGGTTGTGCATAGTTGCACCCAATATTCTCTGTATTAGTTATGAACATTCTTAAAGATTGCTTTATTTAGATGCCAAGAAAACATGATTTGTGATGGAGGAAGGAGGAGAATGATGATGAGGATGTGTTGTTTTCAGAATTATTAGACTTCTATTTTTTTTAATTTGAATGTAATTATTATTAGTTATTATTATTCCTAAATTTGGCTTTATTTTTACACTGAGAAAATATAATGCCTAATGGAGGAAGGATGAGGTTAATGAACAGAATGTATAATTTTCAGAACAAGTCGACTTCTGTGGTTTTTAGTTTATTGCAATTATCATTACTTTTTATTAGTCATAAATTTGGCTTTATTAATAATCTGAGACAACGTGATGCATGATGGAGGAGGATAATGAAGAGGATGTGTTATTTTCAGTAGCAAGACTCAGGGTAACATATGTCTAGAACTGTCAGTACTTCAAGAAGCAAGAGGAAAGCTTTGCAGTTTAATGCAGAAATGTAATGACTTAGACAACACACTTTTTTTTACAACAAATGCAGCACTGGCTAGGGTTTGTATGCTGGTCTGTGCTCTGGCTTTTGGTTGTTGGACCCTTTGTGTTGCAGTGCTGGCATGTACCAAGGAAATGCATCAGTTGGCTTAGTCTGCTGCCACTCATACTGGCTGGATTACTTGAATGAACAGCCTTACCCAACCACTTCCCATTCCTGAACCAATCCGACTGCCTCTGCTGCTGCTTTTGCTGCTGCTAGTCTGTTTGTCCTGAGTGAAATTGGGAGTGGATATGGCTGTTGGGAGGATACTATGCTCACATTCTAAATCAGCATCCAAAACACTGATTCCCAATGCTTGAGTAGACCTTAATGACTCCAGAAGAACTCCCTTCTCTTCCCTCCAAGGGAACTCCCTTTCCTTAGCTAACCACTCTGCCCCATCCCCTCTTTTGTTATCCTCTCTTCTTCACAATTTCATTTCCCCATCCTGCACCTGCACTCGATCTGTGACCCACTTCCCAATATCTCCTCCCCACCTCATCTCTCTCTCTCTCTCTCTAATATGTGTCTTTCTGCCCCTTGCCCCTCTCCACTCCATACCTTTCTTCAGGCACGCCTATAACCATGACACTGACTGGGTGTGCATCCAGCAGTGTCTGGCCCTTGTGGGGTCAAAGGGTTGCCTCCCCTCTTCCTAACCTATCTCTCTCCTTGCAGGCCTTTGAACCCATACTCGGTCCAGGTGTGCACCCTGCTAATTCTGGCCCTTGTGTGGTGTGCATCCCAGAGGGAAAAAAGTTTGCTCCCCTTTACTCTACCCTCTCCCTCTCCTCCATTTCCTTTCCCTAGTCACCCTAGTTCTGTACTTTTTCCACTCATCTTTTTACGGCTGTGGGTGTAGTCTACAGCAGTTTTGGGATCGATCATAGCTTCCAAAAACGGCTGATCATAGAACCTTCCATTGGACTTTTGGAAATATCCTTTCAAAAGTCCAATAGAGCTTGAAACACTCCACCATGATCGGTCACTACAGAATCACAGCCACACTATTTCAACTGTTACTTCTGCATTCAGGGGCAAGAACTACACATGCGCGACTCATGCACATGTGAAGTTCCACTGGTGCCACCATGTTGTGAATGGCAAAATGCCATTCACCACAACTATGCATGCATAAGTGCCATGCATGCACAGTTGCATCACCACTGCCAGCACTGGCAGGAAAGAAAACCCTCCCACTGCTGCTGTCCTTCCCACTCTGTGTCCCCACTCCAACATCGGGGTACCCAATCCCCATGTCGGCATTATGTATAGCCCCCTACAGCTCATGTGGCACACTGGGATCCCACCTTAATGACTCCAGAAGAACTCCCTTCACTGGGATCCCACCCCAGTGTGCCCAAATGTATTTTTTTATTTGCCCCACATCAACATTGGGGTGCCCAATCTCCGTGTCTGCATTATGTACCCACCCACCCCCAGCTCATGTGGCACACTGGGAGCCCACCCCAGTGGTGCTCGAATGTATGGTTTTTTTTTCCTGTAAACAAAAAAATCTTTCTCCCAACATGTTTTTTTCTAACCTGTAAAAAAAACGGTCTCTCATTGTCACCCCAGTCCCCCATCCCCACCCTCCCACTGAGCACCCACCTCCCCGCGCCCCTTTGCCCCATACTTACCTCCAGAGGTCCAGCATTGTCATCTTCTCTGGACTGAGGCATGTCTGCACTCTTCAAAGTCGAACCACAAACTGAAGAATCACAGGTAAGCATGTTATAATGGCATTCAATGGGATTTTCAACTTAAGTTGATAAATCAGCCATTTTTTGGAATATTGGCCCCAAATTTTCAACATGGGGTTCTTGGGACCCCACCTCATGAACAGTCACCTTCATTTCATTACTCTGTCTCAAAAGGTGATTTTGCGGTCGCTGCGCAGAATCACCTTTCGGGACCGATTAACAAAACAACATTGCCACTGTTCATGAGTTGGCATCCAAAAAAAGCCCATGTTGCAAATTTGGTGAAAAAAAATCCAAAAAAATACTCTTATGAATGTGCATTGTGCAGTTTCTATGCACTTTCCTAATTTCGCCAATTTTTAATAATTTCACTCCAGATTTTCAGTATTGCCATTTTTGCACACCTCCTTTTTAACAGTACAGCTGTCATTTTTCATATCCTGCCTGAAACATATTTTCACACCTGTGGCACAGAATGGCATGGTCACTCTGCAAAATCACCTTTCGGGATAAGAGAAAAAAATGACACTGGCACTCTTTATGAGGAGGGGACCCAAAAAGGCCATGCTGAAAATTTGGTGCAACACCTCAAAAAAATGGCCAAGTTACACCGGTGCATTCAATAATTTCTACACACACGTAACTTTGGTCACTTGGCAACTCGTCACAACCATATCAGCTCTGGCCAGAGTTTGTTATGTCTCTGCTAGAGTCTGGCCTCCTTTCCCTAGTTCTTAAATGTGCAATATTTATTTATGTGTGGTCTCTCCACACATTTCAAAAGTTTTTATCTGTAGTTTTGTTTATGTAATATTTATTTATTTATTGAAAATGTTTCACCATATCAATATATGATGTGTTATTTTATTGTATCTTTGTTATGTGTATACCAGTTGTACTTCCCCATTTCTCCTCCCCCAGGACACATCTGGAAACAAGCTATTTCAGCTCAGTATGCCTTTCCTGGTGACATTTTTCAAGTAAAATACATAAAATAGATGATCTTTTCTCCACACTAACTGCAGCTTGCTTTCAATGTATTTGTGGTATTATTTGTAAAACACTTCCAAACTGCAGAGGATCTGTTTGACTTTTAGGTACTGTAGTCTAGTGGTGTAGGGTGGGGCCACTTCTAAAGGAATTGGGTGCTGATTCCAAGATGATTAATTTTTTCAGCCACTGCAGAATTACGTGCTTTTGGATACCATTGGGCTGAACAGGCAGGGCAACAGATATGCTATATGAAAAGATAATAAATCTGATATAAAATTATATGATATATAAGAAGATAAAATAATATAATATTTAAAATGATATAATTTTATAATTTTTTATTTTAATTATTTTTCTAATTCTTTATTATAGTTACCTAGTATTAATTTTATTGTAAGGGTTTTGTTTACCACACTGAACCACCTCACTCCACCACGGATAGTTTTCTGAGCTTTGGCAGACGCCTGGGCTAAGGGTACGTATCCTTAAAACAATCAGTGCCCAGAGATTATGTCTTAGTAGGCTAACAAGTAATTGGTTGCAACCCTCTGGGATGCTACACCTGGCCACCTTCCCCATGGAATAGCCCTTCCCTGCCATGGTGTGTATTAGCAACGTGGACACTGATGGTACCAGTTTAACAGGACAGCGATAAAAAATTTCAGTTTCTGTGTGACAAAGGAGAACAGAGACAAATAACAGACACGTTATTAGCCACTGCTGTTTAGTCAAACTTCATGTGGGCTAGTGATATGAAGCCCACAAAATAGCCCTCCTGGCAAACCTCTAGTACCAGATTACATCCATCTGTCTTGGGGAGCTCCCTCATGGCAATGCCTCGGTACCCGGTGTTGAAACTTTGTAGGCTGCCGTTGAAGTTGCTGTACGTTGGATGTTGCTAGCGCACTAAATATGCAATGTAAAATTGGTTGTAGGTACTCAAACCCCACAGGCCATGCAATTGCTTAAACAGCCATCCCAGCTCTAACATAAGGTATTTGTAATTCAAACATGAAACTCCAAATGGTAATCCAATGGGAAATGACTTGTACTGTTCTCCCTCTCCACTCTGTATTCATGGTTACCCTCATGATGCTCAGGAGCTTCTCTCATGCCAAGCTCATTCAGGACAAGGACCTCACTGGCCTCATTAGATGAGCTCCAATCTTGGCAGTCAGCGGAACTGCACAGTCCAGTGTTCAAATCCACACCGATCCTTATGTCCCAACTACCAGAATCTGGGTGGGTAATAATCCTGGCACCAGGCTATGGTACCCACTAGTGGATACCACATCAGTCATGAGCAGCAAGTCACCTATTTGTCTCTCTTTAACTTTCTTCATGCTGGTGATGCTCAGCGTCGATGGCATACGAACTGCCAAGCATGCAAATACCTCCCTTTTCACACTGTGGGGGTTTGGCCTACTTCTGCAGTTCATCCTCTGATAAATGCACAGGCTGTTGCAGTACAGCTCTCATGTTATAAACAGTGATCCTGCTCTGGGAAGATCTCTTGAACTTTTGTCTTGGGTGTGGTTCAGTCCCTGTACTTCACAGAGGCAATGACATATAGGCTGACAATCAGGACAGGCTGTCCTTGAGGTGTTATACATGACAAATGACTGGTTATTCAAAAAGGTTCCTGAAATAATTAAGTCCACTTTAGTCCATGAGCCTGTGTGCCACCCAAAGCTGGCAAAAAAATCCTGATTGGTTGGTTCACTGCCATTTAACCTCATCACCATAGCAAGGTGAGTCAAAGAGTGACACCATGGCTGCTGTTTTGTAGTTCCACAAGTGATCGCCAGTAAAGTTCTGATTTTTTTTACAATAAGTCCTATACCCTCAACTGGAGAAAGATAGCAACATGCTCACTAGACGCTGTGTGCAGAGAGAAGCAGAGATGTGCTTATGCTAATTTTTGCATTATTTCTCATATGCATTTTATTTGAAGGGCATTGCCTGTTGCTATACTAGAGGGAATTGCACTGTTTGGGTGTCACCTGCACTTGGAGTCCTTTTGTTTTGTCCCTTTTTGTTAGAGACTAATAATTTATCTGTGATGCCGGCCCATCGGTGCAGTGGTTGGATTTCCATCTGCGATGCCAGCAACCCGAGTTTGGGAACGGACTCGGGTCGCCGGAGGGCTGGCCGGGGGAAGAAGGATGGAGCATCCGGGGACAGCCCTCCTTCTCCAGGAGGAGGGCAGGGGATGTGTACTGGCATAGGCTGACTCCTGGCGGAGGTTGGGAGCACAGCAGTACAGCCAGGGCTCAGTGTACTAGGGGGAGTGGCAGACGTCGGTGCATGTCTTGACGTCAGGATGTCACTCCCCACAGAAAATGGGAAAAAGTGCTGCCTGGTCTGCCGGATGATGGCTGCCGACTCCCAGCCGCCTCAGATGCCCCAACACCCCGGAATCCACCTCAGCAGCACCTGGGGACTGATTGTAGAGTGCGATGGTATCCCTTCCTGGCGCCTTCCCCCTCGGAGGAGGGGGACCCATCCGGCGGAGGGTTACGGGCCACCCTGGGTCAGCTGTGATCTGAGGTGAGTAGGAAGGGGGTCGGGGCGAGGAGGTCAGGGGGGTCATGAGCAGCCAGAAGGAGAGGCAGACCAGGGGCAAGGAAGGTGAAAAAAAAAAATAATAATTTATCTGTGGCTGAATTTGAATCTGAACTGAACCCAGAGGCTGGGATTAAACTCCGATGTCAGAAGGAGTCAATGTGGTGGAGTCAGTGTCATGGAACCCAAGCTTGAGGCACCTGAGGAACAGAATATCTGAATGAAAGTGAAGCCAGAAAGTTGTGGGAGGAAGAAAAGCTGATACAAGAGATGGATCAAGAGGAAAAGAGGCAAGACAAAAGGAGTAGAGCGTGGAGAGTAAAAGAGTGATCTAGGTCAAGGGTGTAGTGGTGGGTTTTAGTCCAGTTCCCTATTAGAGCAGTGGGTGTGAATTACTTTAGCTGGCCCAGGCTGGAGGGTTTAGTGTTCCGTTAGGCCATGAACTGGAGACAGCGTGCTATAAGGTTATATTGGGCTTATGTGCATCCAGTTCTAGGTTATAAAAATATTGCAGTTGGAAGCAGTCTTTACAAGGCATACAAAAGTAATAGAGACATAGAAGCAGCAACTGTAGGCAGAAAAGTACTGCTTGGGCCACCCAGTCTGACCAGAGTTTCCCTGCATATTCTATCTCCTCAGACCCTACTGGCATTGGGTCAATATAGCATTTCCAAGGTAGCACTGCTCAGAACAGCACTGCAACAATAGCGTATGCTAAAACAGCTACAGGGGTAGAATAGCAAAAGGTAATTACTGCTACCCCTGTAGCTGTCAGGGGGAGGAAGGGGAGAAAATGTTCAAGTAAAGAGAAATCAGGGCAGATGGTCAAGCTGTTCCCATGGTGAAGAGGGTTAAGGCATGGAGACCAGGGTTCTGTTCCTGGTCTCCAGATCATCAACTTTTAATCTCTCGCTACTGAAGTAATTTTTTTTTTTTAAGTCCACTCACCCTTGCAGATCCCCCCGCGAATTTCATCCTTTCCTCAAGATCCAACCCCACCTGGAGTTGATTATAATAATTACAGGGGATGCAGGGGGCATAGCGCTCCGCAAAAAAAAATGTCCAGTGATTATTTTGAGCCATGGTAGTGGTCCTCGGTGTATTTGCAGACCGCTACCTTTAAAGATATTATGTTTTTACTTAGCGCTGTTGTTGCTGGCGCTGTTGTGGCTGTGCTGTTCTTTATAACACTATTGTTACAGTCAGCATTCTGACCTAGTGCTGACCCTACTTGGTCTCAGTGAATCCTCCCCTTCCCTTCTTATTTACCGATATTCCCTTATGCCTATCCCATGCATGTTTGAAGCCCCATACTGTTTTTGCTCCCTCCACTTCTGCTGGCAGACTATCCCAAGTGTCCACCACTTGTTCACTGAAGTAGTACTTTCTCACATTCCTCTTAATCTTCCACCTGCCAGCTTCATTGCATGTCCTCATTTGAAATAGACTCCCCTCCTGTACCCCAGTCACCTCATGAGGTACTAGTAGGTCTCTATCATGTTCCACTCTCCCTCCTCTCTTCTAGAGTGTACACGTTGAGATCCCTCAGTTTCTCCTTGTAGGGCTTTTAAAGTAACTCCTGTACCATTTTAGTTGCCCTCCTCTGGATTGCCTCCACCCTGTATTTGTCTTTTCTGAGATGAGACCTCCAGAACTGGACACAGTACTCCAGGGAGGGTCTCATTAGTGACTGATACAGTGGTACAGTAACACCACCTCCCTCCCTCCTCCTGCTGGTGATACCTCTCCCTATTCACCCCAGTATCCCTCCATCCCTGCCCACTGCCTTGTCGCACTACCCCACCAGCTTGAGGTCATCACATATGGTAACCACAAGCTCTCTTTCCTGCTTAGTGATCGTCAGGACCCTAAGCATTTAGAACAGCAGTTTTGCATGTGTAATACTAAGAGATTACCACCCCCTCACTTTTTTTAGTTAAACTTAACCTTATAAATCTGGGAAGCATAATGAGAAAGTGTGAGTGTCTGGGTGCTGAGCACTTCAAAAGATTGCAGACATGTTGCACTAGCGGAAAATAAGCCTACTCATGATTTTTTACACTTACTTTCAATGCTGGCACTAAGTAACCATGTTTCTGTCTGTAACTATGTGTTCATTAGTCAATATTATTAGTGAATATTTAAACTCACACTGTATAAACATGTGCAGTCTGCAACTAGCATTCATTAGTCAATATTGTTTGCGAACATTTAAACTGTAACCTGAAACAGGACCACCTTGTAAACATGGCTCTGTTTCATAGATTCATAGAAGACTGTTGGCAGAAAAGGACACTATTGCCCATTGAGATTGCCCCAAAACTCCCCCACCCTACACCCCTCCCCCATCCAGATACACCTCGCTACCCTCCAGCCAATCCTTTATATCTGTCCCATGCCCTCTTGACTACTTCCACAGTTTCTGCTCCCACCACCCCCTCCAGTAGCCCTTTCAGTGAAATAGTGTGCTCGTGCACTGCCACTGAATCTTCCCCCTCGAACCTCAGACTATGACCTCATGTTCTAACAATTCTTTTCATTGAGAATAAACTCCCTTCTCCCATCTTTTTTATCCCTTTCATGTACTTGAACATTTCTATCACGTCCCCCTTCTCCCTCCTACTCTTCAGCGAGTATAGGTCCAGCTCCTTCAGCCTCTCTTCATAAGGCAACCGCTGCATGCCCTGCACCATCTTTGTTGCCCTTCTCTGGACCCTTTACATCCCATCAATATCCTTCCTCAGGCGGGGCCTCCAGAACTGTACTCCATACTCCAGGTGAGGCCTCACCATGGACTTACAGAGGGGCATCAGTATCTCCTTCCTCCTGCTTGTTATGCCCCTCCCAGTGCATGCCAGCATTCCATTTGCCCTGCCCACTGCTTTGCTGCACTGATTCCCTACCTTGAGGTTATCTGAAATTATAACCCCCAGATGCCTCTCCTGCCTGGTCGCCTTTATTTCCTCCTCTCCCAGAATGCAACTGGCTAGTGGGTTATTATGTCCCATGTGCATCACAGTGCATTTCTTCACATTAAACTTTAGCTGCCAAACTCCTGACCACCCCTCCAGCCTCTTTAGGTCCTTCCTCATTGCCTTCACCCCGGCCTTGGTGTCCACCCAATTGCAGAACTTGGTTTCATCTACAAACAGGCACACCTTCCCTTCCAGTCCCTCCCTATATCACTGTATATATATATATATATATATATATATATATTAAAAAGTATGGGCCCCAGCACTGACCCGTGTGGCACCCCACTCATCACTCTTTCCTCCTGGAATGCACACCATTAACCACCACCCTCTGGCTCCTGTCCAACAACCAGTTTTCTACCCACCTCATTATTTTTAGTCCCACCCCAAGCTTTCCAACTTATTAACCAGCCTTCTGTGATGGACAGAGTCAAAGGCCTTCCTGAAGTTCAGGTAGGCCACATCCACCGCCCCACCCACCCAATCCACCACCCTTGTCACACAATCAAAAAACTTGATGAGGTTTGTCTGGCACGACCTCCCTGCAACGAAACCATGTTGCTTGCCATCCTGCAGTCCATTATCGTCAACATATTTGACCACCCTTTCCTTCAAGTGTGCTTCCATTATCTTACCCACCACCAAGTTGAGTCTGACCAGAAGATAGTTTTCTGCCTCCTCCCTGCTGCCACTCCTGTGGAGTAGTACCATGTCTGCCCTCTTCCAGTCCATCGGCACCCGTCCCATGTCCAGGGACAAGTTAAACAGCCTTTCCAAGAGAGCAGCCAGCACTTCCCTTAATTCCCACAGTACCCTAGGATGCAGGGTGTCCTGACCCACAGCTTTATCCTCTCTCAACCTACCTAGCTCCTCTCTTACCCTGCCTTTGGTGAATGGGCTTTGATCTATCCTTGCACCTTCCCTTCCTCTTCCCATTCCCCTTTAACACTGGTCCCTTCCCCTTCCCCTATACTGTGAAGACCGAGCAGCAATACCTATTTAGCACTTCCACCTTCTCAAAGTCCTCCTCCTCCACCTGTACTGCCCCCTCCCCTTCAGTCTAATTATCCCCTACTTTGCCTTCTTTCCCTCCCTAATATACCTAAAAGTTTTGTCTCCCCCCCCCCCTTTGCCCTGTCTGGCGAGTCTCTCTTCTGTGTTCGCTTTAGCCCTCCTAATCTTCCGCCCTGCCATCCTTAGTTTTTCCTTGTAGATCTCCCTGTATTCATCCCTCCGGGTCCTCTTATACATTTTGAATGCTCTTCTTTTCTCCCCAGTTGTTCCCCTCACCTCCCAGGTGAACCACAATGGCCTCTTCTGTCATTAGCTTGTCTTAACCCTCCTTATGCAGACATCCATGGCCTTCAATAAGCCCCCTTAATTGCTTCCCATAACTCCTCCATGTCCTCTATCTGCCCCTTCTCCTTCATTTCCTCCTCAAAAAATCACTCTCATTCTGGTGAAATCTGCCCACCTGAAATCCAGAACCTTATTGACTGACCAGCGCGCTGCCTTCCCTGTCCTTACCCTGAACCTTACTGTGTTGTGCTCACTTGCACCTAGGCTGTCCCCCACTACCATGTCTTCCACACTTTCCCCATTAGTGAGAATCATGTCCAATATGTTGGCACCTCTGGTTGGTTCTCTTATCAGCTGTTGCAGGAACACTCATTGGAGGGACTCCAAGATCTCTCCACTTCTGACTGACTTAGCTAACTGGATGTCTCAGTCAACATCGGGGAGGTTCAGGTCCCCCAAACAGCAGAAGTTTTCCTTTAAGTGCCATCTTCGGTATCGCCCGCATCAGCTGCCCTGTCCACCTCCTCCCCTGCATCAGGGGTCTGTAGATCATACCCAGTCATAAAGCTACATCGGACCATTTTTCCAGCATGACCCACTGGACCTCGACTGCATCCTGTTCCTCCTGTCCTTCCATCACCTTGTTGTCTTTCTTGACATATAGCGCCACCCCCCCCCTTTTCTTCCAGGCCTGTCTTTCCTAAAGAGTTTGTAACCCAGGATGCTCACCTCCCATATATGGTGTTCTGACCACCAGATCTCTGTTATAGCCATGATGTCAAGGCCCTCATCCACCATTATGGTATCTAATTCCACCACCTTGTTTCCTAAACTCCTGCCATTTGTGTACAAGCCTTTCCACCAGATACTCTCCTCCCCCTTACTACTGCTCACCATCCTCCCAGCCCCCTCCTGCAGGGGAGTGCTAGCTAGGTTACCCCTTTCTCTCGTAACACTCTCCCTCATCTGACCCTGTTAATGTAACTTTGTAGGTCACCCCTCAGAATCCAAGCCCCTGTCTTGCTGAGGTGAAGCCTGTCCTTCCAGTACAAGTCCTCATCCTCCCATGTGTCCCCCCACTCTCCAATACAGGTGAACCCTTCCTCCTGGCACCATTCTTTGAGCCAGGCATTGAATTCCCTGATCCTTTGCTTCCTAACAGTGCTGGCACAGGGCACAGGCAAGACGTCCAAGAACACCAAGGATCTTGCCTCTTCCTTGCAGCCTTTCACCAGTGCCCTAAACCATCTCTGCACCTCCTCCACCTCATTGCTGGCCAGATCATTTGTACCCAAATGAATGACCAATGTGGTTTATCCACTACCACCCTTGCCCGCTCCCTGATATTTTGCATCTCCTTCCCCACTTCCATCCCTGTTTCATAAAACACTGATCTCCCCTTGTAGCTTACCCCCTTCCTGAGCCAATGTATCACCTTGAGGATGGAGTCCCTGAAGACCATGACCTTCTCTACCTCTCCCGCCCTTGCCAGTGAAACTGATCTCTTGTCCTAATGATGTCAATGTACTCAATATGCCTGTATGAAACTAAAATCTTTTACTACTGAATAGCAGTTCTGCATATATGAAACAAAAGTCCAGGGAATCACCACCCACCAGTTAGAAACAAACCTCTCAATCCACATTTAGATAGAATATTTAGAACCATTTTATATTTAATCATATTAGAACCATGTAAAACCAGTAACTGTTCATGTGTTGTACCTGAAAACAGGACAAAAACAAAACAGGAATACTTTAAATATTGTAGTGGGACATGAAACTAATGTCTAGGTTCATGCCATTCTGCACCGCATTCAAAACAAATATCAGTTTCATCTCCCATGCTCACCTCTGTTGTGTATTTTCGAAATGGCCTTTCAGAACCAGGACTGATAAGTCAGAGACGGAGTGATCGGACTGCAAAAAATGTTGTTCAACAGGCTTTTCAGTCTTTTTCATTTTAATATAATGTCTTTGTGAGTTCATATGGGTTCCAAGAGGTTGTCCAGTCCCCCACATAACCTGTTTCTGGACATTTCTTGCTTTGAATATAATAAACAACATTCCAAGATGCACATGTATCATTCCTCTGTATGTTGAATTGTCTGTTTTGGGGGTGTTGACAAAATGTGAAGTAGAAATGTGCCCACATGACTTACAACCAGAACAACTGAAGGGCTTCATGCCAGCTAGTGTTCTATTGTTCATGTCAGGTATAAGTTTGTTCCTGACAATCAGGTTTGATAGATTAGGTGGTTGTTTGAAAGACTGTAGAGATGGTTCTTGGAAGATACATTTCAAGGTGTCATCCTCACTAAATATTGGTTGGAGGTGCTTAATAATTATACATAGTGACTCAAGATATTGGTTGTATGTGACAACCAAGGGTATCCTGGTTGTGGTAGTCTTTTCTTTGTATTGAAATAGTTGTTCTCTTGGTATCTACATAGCAGGTTCCACCATTCTGTCAAGTTCTCTAGAGGAATGCCCCTGCCCAATAAATGTTTTTTTCAGTGTGGCCAGGTGTTCATCCCTTTCCTCCTCACTTGAACAGGTTCAGTGGTATCAAAGAGCTTGACTGTACAGAACAGATTTTTTAGTATGCCTAGGGTGATCGCTGTTTCTATGCAAGTAACTTTGTCTATCTGTCAGTTTCCTGTAAATACAGGTCTGTAAGGTTCCATCTTTGATGGTAACTGTGGTGTCCAGGAAATTAACACTGGTGTCAGAGTACTCCAGGAAAAGTTTAATGGATGGGTTGAGGTTAAGTTTCTGATGGAATTCATTGAGTATGCATGTACCCTATGTCCAAATTATAAATAGATCATCAATATAACAGAAATAAGCAAGTGGTTTGTGTGTACATTGTTTTAGGAAATCCTCCTCCAAATTTGCCATGAAAAAATTGGCATACTGTGGAGCCATCCTGGTGCCCATAGCTGTTCTCATAGTTTGAACATAATGTTTGCCATTAAAATTAAAGTTCCCATAACAACCTTGGATGTATCTCAGAGTCCCATGGTCTTGTACACTTTCAGATTTGCAAGTCCCTTCAAAACTCTTTCCTTTGAAAATGGACTTGTGTCCACCTCCCCTTCCCCCAGTGTTCCTGTTGCTCCTTGGTGGTCAGTTCCCCTGTCCTTCCCCTGTGAAAACTGAGCAGAAGTACCCACTGTGGATGTCTGCTTTCTCCTTATCCTTCCTTGCACAGTGTCCCTCTGCCTTCCTCCATATCCTCACTATCCTTACGCTTGCCTTCCTCTTCTTGCTTATGTACTTGAAGAAAGTCTTGTCTCCTTTTGCTACCCTTTGGCTATCCTTTCCTTTGTTTGTGTTTTTGCCCACCACACTGCCTTACCTACTTCCATGTGTTTTATTGGTGAAGATAAAGGCTAATAATGTAGCATTCAGGTGGTACAAGGTGATACTTAGAGAAGTGAACAGGGAGGTGTACCAAGAACCAGAGGGAAGCAGGGAAGGTGGTGAGAGATACAAAGACACACACTGAGGAAAGGATAGCGGAAGGGATAACTAAAGGGGGTCAAGACGTTTTTAGCTTCATAAGCAAAAAGAGGAAGACAAGTGGAAAGATTGTGAAGTTAAGAAGGGCAGGGGAGACTGTGCATTGGAGGATCAGGAAAAAGCAGATATCCTGAACAGATACTTTTGATCAGTCTTCAGAGAAGTGGGAGACAGGAATGGACCACACAAAGGCAGCATAAACTCTGGGGAAGGGAGATAGATACAAGTCCTTTCACAGAAGAAAGAGTTCTGAGAGGACTTGTGAATCTGAAAGTGGATAAGGCTATGGGGCCAGGGAGGTACTGGCTACACCACTGACAGCCCTATTTAACAACTCACTGGAATCAGGAGTGGTTCCAGAGGACTGGAGGAGGGCAGATGTAGTCCTGCTTCATAAAAGTGACAGCAAGGAGGAGGCTGGCAACTATAGGCCATTCAATCTAATTCCAGTGGTGGAGAAGTTTATGAAGACAATTTTAAAAGAAAGTCTAGTGGAGCATCTTGAATCCAGTGGGTTACAAGATCCAAGGCAGCATGGATTCATGAACCAGAAGTCATGTCAAATGAAGCTAACTGATTTCTTTGACTGGGTGACCAAAGAAATAGATCAGGGAGGTGTGGTGGATGTGGCCTACTTATCTTCAGCAAAGTCTTCAACACTGTATCACATAAGAAGCTGATAAGGAAACTGGACAGTTTGGGGGTGGGATCAAAGGTGGTTAACTGGGTGTGGAATTGGTTGATAGACAGGCGACAAAGGATGGTGGTAAATGCCACCCACTCTAATGAGGGGAGAGTGATCGGTGGGGTACCTCAGGGCTCTGTACTGGGATCAGTCCTCTTCAATGCTTTTATAAGAGACACTGCAGAACAGCTGGAAGGGAAGGTATGCCTCTTTGAAGATGACACCGAAATATCCAATAGGGTAGATATACTGTAGGGAGTAGAGAGAACAAATAGAGATCTGAGAATACTTAAGTAGCGGTCAAGGGAATGGCAGATGGGTTTCAATGTGAAAAAGTGCAAAATCCTGCACCTAGAAACACAGAGGTAATGCAGAGGTATTGACAGTCACTAAACAGGAAGGAAACCTTCAGGTAGTCATATCTGATGACCTCTAGGTGGTGAGTAGACAGGGCCAGTGGGATATTTGGGTGCATAGAGAGGGGGGTATCAACAGCAGGAGAGAGGTGGTGTTACCACTATATCGATCATTGGTGAGACCCCACCTGGAGTACTGTGTCCAATTCTGGAGATCACATCTCTGAAAAGAAATAAACAGGGTGGAGGCTGTCCAGAAGATGGCAACTAAAATGGTGCTTTGGCTGCATCATAAGCCCTATGAGGAGAAACTGATGGATCTTGATATGCACACCCTGGAAAAGAGGAGGGGGGACATGATCAAGATCTAAACATACCTCAGAGGGGTGCATAAAGTACAGGAGGGGAGTATTTTTCAGATGAAAAGGTGCATGAGAACAAGAGCCATGCAATGAAGCTGGAAAGGGGACATTTAGGAGGGATTTTAGGAAGTACTTCTTCACTGAAAGAGTGGTGGTTGCCTGGAACAGTCTTTCAGCTGAGGTGGTGGGGTGAAAACAATGGGTTCACCAATGTTGGTGTGACAGTTAAACCACCGCTGGCAAGCGTGGTGTCGGCTTCCTGCCAATGGCACAAAGCACATTGGAACATGTGTCCATTCCAGGTCCATCTTGTAAATGAGCTTGCTCAACGATGTTCACCTGGATAAATAAAGATTTTGATTGATTGACTGATTGATTGATTGATTGATTGATTGATGTGTTTGCCCCATAATATGTTCTAACAGCATGCACCGCAGGTATTCATTTTTTTGAATTTTGGTAACCGGGTGAGCCCACTGAGACAATACAGTTCCTTTTTCAGGGGAGACCAGGGATCAGATAGACATTTACAGGGCTGTGCATCCAATAATAGGTATATGAAAATACTATGGATAGAGTACAGTGCTTTACAAGTTGGAAAAGAGCAGGATTTACAAGAAGATCATCACAATACACTATGCAATGAATACTAATCCAACAAACAGTGCAACAGTAATTCAAAATATTACATTATAGTTAGACAAAGTGTCAAGCATATAGTATGTGAGAAACACCCCAACAGAAGTTGAAAACACTCCAGCAGGACAAACGAGGCAGGAGGCACAGAAGCTGGTACTGAAAGCTTTACTAGGTTACAAGATAGGGGAACAGAAAACTCAAAACACGCTTACATGGCCAGAATGGCACGGTGAACAGGCATTGTGGTTACAACAGAAAGAATGCACTGCATGACAACTAAACTATATAGGTCTACAACTACAATTGGAAATTAAGTGCGATACCTTTCAGACAATCAGACAGTGCACATGCCATACTGGTCCTCAAGCTCCATCGTTTGCTGACTGCGATCTTTGTAGTGCCGCCATGACACTGTCACTGTCCTCCCCAACACCAATTGCTGGATCTTGATCTCGTTCAGTTGCTGCTCTAAATGGAGGCAATCCATAAAGGTCCAGATATCCGGGTGAGCCGCCCCAAGCAGGGAACCGAACCCTCTATGCCAGCCCTCCACTGAGTTGATGGTTCTAGGCAGACCAGTCCATGCAGCATCATAGCAATTCCAGAAAGCAACTGGAAATGGGTTTCCTTTACACACCACTCCTAATGGGATGGCTGAGCCAACTGTCTTTGAAATAATCCATTGGGAGGGAAGGAGTTCGTCCCATGCAGTAAAAAAGTCCCAGCTGTGAAGCTCCTCAAATGTAATCACATCTCCACAAACACCAAGGCTGGCAGGAGACAGATATTCAATGCAAAGTTCCTGTCCACTGTGTAGGACCGCTGAACCTCGGGCAACTTCTGCACCTTGCGCCAGACTGACTGGCATAAATGGAAAAAGCAGCCCTACAGCTCCACCTATGGGAAGGCACACCTGAAGGCTTTGAATGCTGCCAGCTCATAATCCACCATCATTGAATGAGGCTTCAGACCTGGATGCAGCTCTACCAGCTTCCTCAGGATGGCCACATATGAGGCGGTCATACGGTTGGCCATCAATATGAACACCATGGGTATCACTGTGGAGTATTTCATGCCATGCATCATGTACAGCTGCTGGAATAATGGGGGACAGCACTTCAATGTCCCGTCAGCATACCAGTCACCGCACATGTCCATGTACTGCAGGTTCCTTTCAGTGGCAAAAATCAGGAATCAGTCCTGCCCACTCCTTGAATCACAGAGCAGGAACAGCTCACCCTTCTGGGTGACATGGTACTCCTCAGGTGCCATAAGTTCGGGTAGTCTGGACTTCAGACAGGGTACCTTGCTTGCACCTCTCCTGGCATGCTGTACTGATCACCTCAGGTAGTCCAGATGTGGCATCCTACCACCAACGGACTCTGGCAGGGAACTGCAACAGGTGGCCACCACTTGCTGCAATGTATCTGTCATGGTCAAGGCCCATGTCTAGATGTCCACCAACACCTTCCTGACAGTGATGTTGTGCCGGCATGATCCAGGACATGGTTGTGTATCCTAACCACAGTGATGACCTCCTCCTCTGCTGTATGTGCCCATGCCATACACTGCCCACCGAGATACTCGGTGCACTTTGAGTATGTTTTTGCGCCACAGGTGCGCCTCCCTTACGGTAGACATACACGTCATGAAAAAGGAGCTTATTGCCCTGGGGACTGTACACACACTCTAGAGGCATGGTGGCAACACCGTAGGGTGCTGTGCAGATGCTGCATTTGTGTCTGCATGTCAGATATGCCACACCTACCCATGCCAGCAGCCAATCCCAGTCCAGGATCCAGTCCAACTAGGCACCATGGCAACCCACATACTACACACTACACCCTAATCACAGCCACCTGAATCAACTTCAGTGCTCTAATCAACAGGTGCCTTTGCTTACTGCTTGCCACCAGTCACCCTAAACAGCATGCACTGCACAGCCCGGGTTGCAGATCTTCCATTCGCCGCTTCGCTGTCGCTGTAATACAAGCAGCAAAAATCAGTTGCCCTCATGATATGGAACCAAAATAATGCTAGGCTTCAAGCATGCAAGGTATAGATACAAAGGAATCTTGGTAATAAAATGGAGTGGGGGGGGAGTAGCCAGAGATCATGTAGGGTCTGCATTGACAGTATAGGCAGGGGAAAAAATGGGCAGACTGCGTGGGCCAAGTGGTACTTATCTGCCGAGACAGTCTATGTTTCTGTGTTTCATCTCCCTGTCCTTATCCCTCTGTGTTTCTTTGTAGTTCTTGAATGCCACCCTTCTTTCCTTGACATTCTTGACCACTTCCCTAGTATGGCATAATGGTCTTTTTTTCCCTTCCGTTTTTGCTCACTTCCTTCACACAGAGGCTGGTTGCCTTCACTATGCCTTCCCTTAATTTTCTCCACTGTTCCTCTACTCCTCCCTGGCAAGTACTCAGTACTTGTAAATTCCTTAGATACAAGATATGCATTCTCATTTTCATTTTTAGGAATTTAAAAGTACTAAGAACCGAGCTTAAAACAAACCTGCTAAGTTTTCTCTAAATAAAGCACTACTAATACACACCCAGTTTCATTGCACGTAACCTACAATACACATATACTGTACATGTAAGCAGAAACACTTACAAATCTGTACTGAAATATACACATACAATATGACTTTGAAGGCAAGCACCAGAAAGTGTTAAGGTGCAAAGTTCAGCTATGTCCAGTAATCCATCTGAGGAATGTTTAAGACCAAAACGGACACCAATGTAGGCAAACAAATCCTGTAGTTCTGGATGCTAATTATGCAAACAGTTCTTTCAGATCATCACCTTGCAGACTTGACATTCTAAAGTGCATCAACGTATGCTTCCTTTTACAATTGTTCTTCTTCACAGACCCTTCCTTGTTAGTCGGCATCTAATCTGTTTCACCACTACAGTTACAGACAGCACATACTCCTCCCTCTAAAATATGAGAAATACTTATCAGCCTTGGGAAAGGAATCTCACAATTTTTTTACTTTATAAAAATGTAATACAAAAAAATGGACTTAAAAACAGGTTTGTTTTAAGCTCAGTTCTTGGTATTTTTAAATTCCTAAAAAAAGAATGCATATCTCAAAGAATTTAAGAGAAACTGATATATCAGGATGTGAATCTGGGGGTGATAACCTGGTAACCATTTGTCCTCAGAAACCAGGTAAGAAAAAAGCGCAAATGAAATCTGCATAAAGTCAGAGGGGGAAAGTGAACAAAGGGGGAGGGAACCCCAAAATGTGTATGAACTCTAACACTGTTACTAAGGTGACCAATAAAGACATACAAACTTCAATTACTGGGCATCTAAAAAAATGTCACACCAGGATTGATTACAGAGAGAGAGAGACTCTTGACCTTGCTCCCCATCAGGGAATGTTAAAATAAGGCTAGTTTCCAGTGTAACAGTGTTAATGGTTCTACTCTTAGTAACTCTGTGCTTAGTGCTGATCAAGGCCAAATTAGCCTAAAATGAGAAGCAAATGAAAACAAATGGGGAAATGAAAAATATATACCCACCACTGGAGTCAAAAGTACAGTTGCAATTCCTGAAACTAAGACTAAAATGCCGAAGTCTGAAAACCATTCTCTGGAAAGGTCGCCTATTTTTTCCATTCTTTTTCCCTCCCATCACCACTGGCTGGGGCCCAATCAGTCGTCCTGCCTGTTCCCTCCTACCAAGACCCTCCTGAGTTGTAATGACCCCGGTCTCCCGATCCACCCATGACACACCCTAGGGGAACCCCAGGTCATTGCTCCCTGGGTGGGGCTGCCTTCAGCTCCCCAGCGCTTACCTCATCTAATGCCCCATTGGGTGGAGGTGGAGGGTGAGTGGAGATCCAGTGGGCAGGGTCCAGTGTTGGAGGTGGGGACAGTCAACATCTTCCTCCCAGCCAATGGGAGTTTTCCTGGTGTTCGAGCATGAGCATGAATTCCCCCCAGGGAGCACAGATGTGCAATGATGTCCAGCGCGGGCTGAGTGCACTCCCACACCCTTCCCGTGGTTGTCTGCCAATGCTCCCAAACCATCGTCAATGTGACCCCTGGCTGTTGCACCCACAGCCTCCACTGGGAGCCACTAGTGTTGGGGAGTCACTCATCCACCCTCCCCAGGAGAGGACAGCTGCCCTCTGGACACCTAATCCTCTCCTCCACTGCTGGCCCTGGACATTCTGAGCTCACTCCTGAGTTCTGGTCACCTGCATGGTGTCAGGTGTGGAACTCAGCACCTCAACCCTCAGCACCACTGGGCCGGCACAGGTTGCCTTTTTTTGTGTGTATTTTTTTATGCTCCCCCAAGCCCTTGGCTGACCACTCCTTCGGGTGGCCTAGGGGCCCACCGCTAGCCCCCATCACTTCATTCCATCACCCTCTGTACTGCCACAGCCCAGTTGGACTTGATGTTTCCTTTCACCGGGGAGGGACCCCCCCCTCCTTGGGCAGAGGAACTGGGAGAGGAGACTTGCCAAAAGGCTTCCTTCTATGCCAGACACACAGCAAGGGTCAGCATGGACAATTCCAGGCTTTGTGGAGAGCGGGGACCATCCACCATCATCCAGTTGACTGAGTGGTTGTACTTTTCAACTTTTCACCCCAATCCAGCCCTCCATGTAGTGGCCCAACCACAGTGGCATCCTGTGGGGGAAGGATGCATTCAGCAACATGTCGAGACTTCATGCTGCCATGAACACCAGCCACAAGCCACCACTAGAAACTGCCTCAAATGGTCCGGGTCCCTCTCCCCCCCCCCATGAGGGAAGCATCCATAGGATGCTCGTGACTCCCTCCCTCCCTGCCGAACTCAATTCTTGATTTCCAGGCTACTGGCATGAACCCAGGTCACCAGCATGCCAAATGAACACCCGTTGCTCAGCACCATGGAGCCAGCCAAGAAAGGTCACCTTTAATTCAGGCTGATGATTCCTTATATGAGGACCTCTATTTCAAATTACAGTCCCCTTTTGGTGGAAGAAAAAAAAATAGAAGACAAAGCAGATACATCTGGTGAACCTAGGAATAATGTTAGACCTTTGAACGACAGGTTGCCAAGAATTGTAAATGCTGTTACACATACTCGTATTAAATTACAGCATAATAAAAGTACAATCACAACTACTCATATTTCTTGTTTGTATCTACTCCTTTTACCCCTTGAACCATAAATTGCCATGTTTTCTCTCTATCATACAGATTGTACTGCTACATATTGTTTTCTCAGCATTTGTTTTCTCCTTTAATATCATTGTATAATACTTCAGATAACATGTTTTTTCCTTCTCCCATTAAGAATGTATGTAAGTGTATATTGGAGAATGTAGTGTATTTGTATGTATAATCACAATAACTACAATAAAAAGATTAACTGCAAAGAATTGTAAATGCCTTACAAGAAGCTATTTTAGGCCTAAAAGATGTGGCTAATAAGACAGGCTTCACATGTCAGTAAGCTAAAAAAACCTTTGACTTATTCCTCTTTTATTGATGATGAACTGCAGGGGTCCTAAGGGATCCTCATATAGCCAGTACAGCCATTTTGGAAGAACTTGTCATTTAGAAAAAATGAAAAATACTCTTTAAAGCAGCAGTGAAACAAAATATGTTTTTCCAAATAGCTAGTTTCAGGTACAGTTAGAGAATATTGGCATACTTGTCAACTCTACTTTTCTAGGTACCTCCTATGCTGCACACCATGAGTGTTTTTTTCTTCTTGAGCCTAATCCTTACCAGTTCTTCAATGGTATTTTTAAGCCAAATGTGGTGGCCATCTTTTTTTTTGTCTTGAGAAAAAAAAAAACCCACATTAAAACATTTGTAAAATTCCCAGGTTTTGGTGGATCTAGAAAATTGTACCACTAAAGAAAACTGGAAGATGACTGGAATCTTTTAATAAGAAAAGAGGTAGGGTAAAATGCTTTGCCCAATTTCATTATACTGTTGCTTTAAAGGAGGATACAGCTGCAAATGGTGCCAGACTAGATGAGTAGCTGGAATTCAAAAGAAAGCAAGAAGAGAGGGAAAATCTAAACCAGCACTCAGAGTCTGTATATTGATTGAGAAAATTAAAATACTAAAGTAGGTAACCCTTTCAATTTTTTAGCAATCATTATAAAATGGGTAGAGAAAATCCAGTATTTTCATTGGTTTCTAGCCATGCATCAGAAGTCTCTAACATACACCTAGCAACAAGTTCAGATAACCAGAGCCGCATGTAAAGATTTTATATGAAGAAGCCAAATAGAACTTTAATTTTTGAATCACCTCCATTTTTTTTTGTTTTGCCGTAACCACGAACTTGCCCAAACCCTCTAAAACTGCAACCATTTGTAATGCACTTCATACTGTACAAATCGATATGTAACTTTGCTGCAGACCAACTTTCTCAATTTCAGGAACTTCAGTCACCCATTTCCGAAGCAGCTACAGAACTGCCAACAGTTAATAAAACCATGCCCCTCCCCACCTTTGCTTGGTCACTCATTGTTTTAAATATTTTTTTAACACATTCTTGTGAACTGCAACACTGTTGAGGTCTCTTTAGCCCCCAAAAGCCTGGCTTGTTTGCTACTGCATATCTGATGCAACATCACATCTCCACAGCAGCTTTTCTCCTGACTGCTGGTTCTCCTGACCGCTCATTCACTTCCTGGCTTCACTTCTCCACCCCCATGCCCGCTCTCAGCTCATTTCTCTGCATTTCCAGTCACCACACCCAGCATATGCTTGTTTTTGAAACTTTTTTTACATATTCTTGTCAACCGCAGTACAGCTCACTAATACCACGGACAGTCTATTTTTCTTACAAGTGCATCTCCACTGGAACCCAGACATGTCTCCGGCAGTGGCTTTCCTCTTGATCACTCACTCACTTCTCTACTCACCTGCTAAAATATACACTATAGAAATGAAAAATACTTATACAAAAAAATTACAAATCATGGCCCAGATTTTCAGAGCACAACTATAATGAACACAGGCACAAGTGCAGGGGGCGTTCCCATGAATATCCAGCACAGTGGCATATTAAACCGTGAAACAATGGCGCAAGTGTGGAGCAAATCAAAGTTGCTCTGAGCAGATTTGTTCCTATAAATACAGGGCACAAACACACAGACAGCACTCGTGCCATGGGTGAGAGTGAGAGGAAGAGACAGAGACAGACAGACAGAGACACAGACAGACAGACAAAGGACACACACAGAGGGACAGGGACAGATAGGTGGCCTGGGAGAAGAAGAGAGGGGCAGAGAGAGAGAGAGAGAGTGAGAGTGAGAGACACACACACACACACACACACACGCACATACATGTGCCAGGGTGGCACACAGCCAGCAGCCAACCGCCCAGGGGGACAGTGGACAGCAAGAGCCATGGATAGTGCACCCTTCATAATGGAGGCAGTAATGAGGGGTGTGAAAGGGCAGGAGGAACAACGACGTGGCCGAGAAAGGGCACATCAGCAGTACTCCAGACACAGGTGGTACTGTGCCCACATCGCCTTTGAGAACTACAGCAACACAGAGACTGTGGGTCAATACCACCTGAACAGAGCCATTCTGAGGCAGCTCTGTGAGCTTTGCAGTGAGGAGATGCAGGCACCCACCGGACGGAACCACACCATGTCCATGGAGACAAAGGTGACAGTCGTCATGTGCTTGCTCACCACGGGCACCCTCCAGAGACCAACAGGGAACACCACAGGCATAACCCAGTTGGCCAAATCCAGCCTCCTCACACAGTTCCTCAATGCACTGCTGCCACGTGCTTCAGAATATATCCATTCCCCCAGCACACAGGTGGAGCATACAGCAACCATGCAGGACTTTCACAGGGTGGCACGCATGCATGGCATGATTGGGGCCATTGACTGCACCCACATGGGCATCCATATGCCACCTGGCCCTGAGGGTGTTGCATATATCAACAGGAAGGGGAGCCCAAGTGTCAACTGCCAGGTGGTGTGCAATGCCATGGGGCACATCACCAATGTCAGTGCCACACACACTGGAAGTGCACATGACGCTTTCATCTGGCACAGCTCTGTGCTGTGCCACAGGTTTGAATGTGGGGACATCTGCACAGGTCACCTAGTGGGTGAGTATGACATGGGCAAGGGACGATGGGTAGAGCAGACCTGGGGATGGGGGTGGGCAAGGTGTGCATGGTGGCGTGGGTGCCAGGGACAGGCAAGAAGCACAGCACAGAATAGCAGAGGGCTAACCATGTCAACCTCCACACAGGTGACAGCGCATACCCGTTCAGGCCCTGGCTGCTCATCCCCTACCAGCACCCGCCATCCCCAGCAGAGGAATAGTACAACGAGACACCCACCAGTATGCGCAACATCATCGAGCGTGTCTTTGGCATGCTGAAGGCATGGTTCCATTGCCTAGAAAGGTCAGGCAGTGCCCTACAGTACAGCCCCTTGAAAGCCTGTGGCCTATTCCTGGCCTGCTACATACTGCACAACATGGCCATTGACCGAGGGATAGCTGTTGAGGCTGATGAGGGTGACAGTAGTGGGGACGATGGAGGCAATGGCCCAGAAAGTGGTGGAGAGCCACCCCCTGGGTGGAGGGACCCCCGCCACGGGACACCATCGCACAGGAGCACTATGGTGCACACAGGTAGGTGGTGCGGTACACAAGCATGGGCCACACAAACAGGTACAGCACACATGCAGAGGCATGCATGGCAATGGGCATGCACACACAGAGGCATGATGCAGGGGTAGGGGAGTCAGTGGCACACAACCACACACAGCAACACACACACACACACACACACACACACACACACACACACGCGCACCCACCCACCCAGGCATTGGTATGTGGTGTGGATCAGATGCATTGCACCAGTGCACAGGTGCAACCAGTGCTAAACTGCCCTCATCATACCCATGCCACATGGTCCAGTGGCAGGGCAAGCACACACACAGGCAGAGGCAGTGTGTGGTGCAACACACAGGTGCAACACTAGTGGTGGGCACACACACACACCACCCATGTATGCACAGAGCAGCAGCTGCAGACTGTAGTCAGGGTGGCCCGCGGATCAGGGCTGCTGCATGGTACCATGGCCACCACGGCCATGAGGGCAGCTGCACTGGGGCCGACTGGCAGCCACAGGCTGCGCATCAGCCAGGGGGGTGTTGTAACACCCCCCCAGGGGTGGACCCATGGGACTGTGATCATGTCCTCACGGGGGTGTGCAGGCACCCAAACAGGACAGCACTGGGCATGCCTGGGATGCCTACATCAGAGCCCAGTGTTGACTGTGGTGGGTCACCTGATGCCAGGTCCATGGGGTGAACAGCGCACTATGGGGGGGGTCACCTGTGCATGGCCATGCCCTGTGGCAACAATGCAAAGCCATCCATGATCACACTGGCAATGCGATCCAAGGATGCAGTTGTGGCCTCCTGCATGCTCTGCATCCCTGCTAGGATCTGTGCAGTGTCCCTTTCTTGCTTCTTAGCCAACTAGTGCACCTCTACACACAGTGCATGCACACCAGCTGTAAACAGCACCTGTTGCTGAATGGACGCCCACAGCAGCCGAGTGTGCTCAGACAGATGGTCGGCATCCTGGGGCTCCCAGGCAGGAAAGCTGATCCTCTTTTGGTGACCAGCCATGCTGCACAGCCCCCCTCTCCAATGGATGCTGCAGAGTGGGGCTGCAGGGGGAATGGGTACAGTAGGTGCACCGGCAGCAGACCCTGTGTCTGGCTGCCTGGTGGCACTCACAGCATGCTGCCATCACCCATCCAGCTGCTCTATGCCACCCTGCATCTGCGTGGCTGTACCACCACCACTGCAAGGCACAACCATGGCAGCGCACACTGCCACACATGCAGTGGTGGCAGGCAGCTGTTCTGCCACTGGTAAAGCACTGGGTGTGGTGCCTGTGTCAGATGCCAGCAGCGCAACACACCCACAATGTCACCCATGCTGTCCAGGAGCAAAGAGTAGTCCTCATCGGAGTTGGACCACACCCCAATCTGTGTCTCCACACACAGAACACCAAGGCTGGCATCCTGCAGGATCACATCCAGGGCCTCGTCCGACCCCAGGTCCAGGACATCCACCTGCACCGTGGTGCTGAGCTGCAGCCTGTTGGGCCCCCGGATGCTGGTGGATGTGGATGGCTGGTTCTCCAGGGCCGTACTGGCACCCACCAGTGCTGCCTCTGCCAGCACCCCATCCTCTGAGCGGAGGCATGCTGGTGCCGCAAGAGAAATATGGTGTGCCAGTGATGCATTGCCCACATGTGCTCCCCCGTCCACTGCCGCTGCATGTGGCCTGCAGCATGGCATGCACGTGGGTGTGCACACATGCACATGGCATGCATGCTGGACACATGCACGCCACCAGGCCTGTGTACACACCCTTCATGCCACCAGCTGTGCTTGTCTGACATACATACCATGCAGTGATGGGCTGTCACTCATCTGGAATCCTCCTCCAGGCACACCCTCCACCGTGGTGCATCGCATGGTGGCTGCCACCAACTCCACCTATGGTGTTAGTGTGGTGGATCCGCTGGCCCTCCTCCAGTGGCAGTATGGGATGCCTGGATGGCTGCCACCTTTTCCATGGTCTGCAGCTATACTGTTCCCATTTTTTTGCGGCACTCCTGCGCTGACCGCTTGTGGCTGCTGTGCTGGTTCACATAGGCTGCCACCTCCTCCCATGCACCAGCCCTAGCCTGTGGTGTTCCAGTGGCACCACTCAACAGGGGCTCCCTGTCCAGATAGGCCTCGAACAGGGCATCAGTCTCGGCCTTTGTGAAGTTGAGCCTGTGCTTCCATGCAGGCCCCCGCTCCTCACCCTCCTCATGTGCCAACATGTTGCTGCCTATGAACATGGACAGCACAGTGTGTCAGTGGCAGCATCTCCCCAGCCCATCCCACCCTGCAGTGCTATCCACTCCCAGTGTGCTGCAGCGGCATGCACCACTTACCTATCAAGGTTGCAATACTGGTCCATGGTCAGTGCTGTTCTGTGGTGCTTATAAGCTGCAATGCATGCAAATGAGGTCAGGCGCAACAGTAATGACATGCTAATGCACCCGACTGTGCTACACAAGGGCTGATGAGCTCATTTGAATGTGGTGGCTGAATATCGTGATATTGCACCATACACAATGGGATTGCTCTGGAACAAGTCACGGCAGCGCAATGCGCATGCATGCATGGTGTGCAGGCATGTAGTGCGCATGCATGTCATGGTATCATGGTGTCAATCACGCACCATGCATGGACAGCGTGATGCAGTGGCACTGCACATGATGTGCATGGCCAGCTACACACACGGTCAAGCATGGGGTGCCTTGCCCTATTGCGCACATGCGCACTGCACAATGGCGGGTGACCCATGACCCCTATGTCAGACCTCTGACCTCTGGGTCAGACCTCTGACCCTGTGACCCCACTTAGCCATGCCCACTCCACACATCTCTGGCACTGCGTGATGGGCAGGCACTGCGCATGCTCCCGCATATCACATATCAGGCACATGTTGTGGACATGTGCGCTTCCTTCTGCCATTTTTGCCGCTGAACTCACTATAGTGAACATGGCACAGAGAAGAGGCAGACAAGCCCCTAACTGGACACAGGTTGAGCTGGCCAACCTAGTGGCCTATGTAGAGCCCCACGACCCCCAACTCTTTGGGCAGGTGCCCCTGCAGCAGGCCAGGGGCACTATGTGGCAGGGGATTTCTGCCAGCCTAGAGTGGAGGACCGGGCTGGCCAGGACTGGGGAGCAATGCCAGCACTGCTACAGTGACCTTATGTGACAGGACCCAGGGAGGCTGAGGAGGCTTCAGGCATGCACCAGGCATGGGGTTGTGCCACAGTCAGGTAAGTCACCCCCTGTTGCATGTCTGCCCTGGTGCTGTACTATGGTGTTGGCTTGGCTGCCTGGCATGCCCTGCAGAGGGGTACACTGTCATCATGCACATCATGGAGTGGCATTGCCAGCTTCTGCTTGCATTACAATGCAGCTGTGCAGGCATGTGGGACGTGTTGTGCAGGGGCACACCCTGTACACAGGGGTTGGGGGACAGCTGCTGTTGTCAGTTACTGATGTGCACCTGTCTTCTTTCCATTCCCAGGACCAGAGGACCAACAGTGGGCCAGGGCTGTAGCAGCACAGCAGGGCACAGTGGGCCGTGATGGCACTGGACCGGCACCAGCTGGGCCACAGGGGGCAGGTGAACACTGTCATGGTCATTCGTACTGTAAATGGGGGGTGGCTGGGGGACTGGGTGTGGGCATGGCTGCCTGTGTCATTTGCCATGGCAACTGTGTGTGTTACACTGTGCATTGTGCATACCACTGTGGTGCATCTATTGGACACGTGTGCCAGCTGTTGATGGGGTAGGCATGTACCCAGCTGCCACTGTTGTTGCTGTGGTGCTGCCAGTGCACTGTGCCATGTGACTGTAATTGTGCAGTTGTGTGGCCATTGTGCAGCAGGGACCACCTCTGTGCAGTGTCATGGTGTGCAGAGCTGCTGGCCGGCATTGGCCCACCCCCCTGTGGGTGGCCATTACGGGTCCTCCTGGGGTGTGTGTTCCCTCTGTGCACTGTTGGTGGGCATGGTTCCTTGGAACATTGCACTGATCACCTGTCCTGTCCCTTATTATAGGTGTCCGGTGGTGAAGACACCAAGGGCAATGCTGAGCTGACTGATGCACCAGACACTGCTTGTGGCTTCATCTACCCTGGAGGTGGTGGTGCAGATCAGGAGGATGCTGCAAGCTTAGAGGAGGGAGCGTCAGCTCACCAGTGCAGCCAGATGGGGCCGCTATTATTTTTGCCCCTGTTTTCCCATTTCCCTGATGCACCTTCCCCTACAGTCCCCCTTCCCACTGTACAGTCCCTGTTCCCTGTCCCCTTCCCTCACTGTACCTACCATTTCCCAGCCCCGGTTTTATGTAAATAGTTTGCTTCAAAATATATTTTTCTGACTTACCTGACTGTGTCTGTGTCTGCTTTGCAGGTGGTGTGAGGAGCCATGCTGCAGTGGCCCAGTGTCTGCCACTGTGGTGTTCATGAGAAAGGGTGCATGTTGTGCTTCTGTGGTTCACTGCTGTGTGCTGTTGTGTGTCCCACTGTGGTGGTGTCCATCCCCTGGATCAGTGGCTGTGCCTTGGGGTGTCCATGGGGCATCTGTCAGGGATGCATGGCAGTTGTGTATGTGGAGGTGGCTCACAGCCATGGTCAGTGGTCAGGTACTGTCCGCACACTGTGTTGGGGCCCCTGCTTGGTATTGTGTGGCCTGTCCCATGTGATCTGCCATGCTGCCTGTCACCTGGCACATTCTGTGCCTACTGTGTGGGCTTCCCGTGTGCATGTGTGGCATGTGTGTGCTTGGCTGCATGGTCCTGGTTGTGGCCTGCTATGGTCTGGGGGGCACAGCCAGCAGCCTGTGGGGGGGGCTCCATTGGTGGCCATTCACACCTCCTGTCACCTGCTATCTGTGCCACTGTTGTGTTCTGGGGTCAAGTGTCTGGGTGCCTGTGTGTGCCGTGCTGTGCCCTACTGGTGGAGGCCTCCTGTGGCCTGTCACTGTGCTTCCATGGTTCTGTCCCTGGGTCTGTTCTCTGTGCCATGCCCCCCTCTGTTGCTCAGCTGCTGTGCTCCCACAGTTGCACTGGAGTATCTCTGTTTGCACCATGGCACAACTCTGTTTGCGCCATGACACAACTCTGCCATATTCAGCTGAGTTGTGCTGGCACAGTTTGGCCTGCACAACCTCAGAATATGCCTCCTGTTGTGCCATGGTGCATTGGATTTGCACTGCACCGGACTTGCACTGGACTTTGGTGCATTTCTGAATATCTGGGCCCAAATGTTTAAAAAATACTTACAACCCCTGTGTCCCTGTAACTCTGTGTGTGTGTGTGTGTGTGTGTGTGTGTGTGTGTGTGTGTGTGTGTGTGTGTGTGTGGCGGGGCAAACCTTAACAACTAGTTCATAATCATGGCAATCAGTTTCCAGCATGCAGGTATGGAGGCTCCAGTGGGACAAAAGAAGAACCGTATTAACACAGGTGGACCTATTTTTCTTCAAAATAAATGAACATTCACACAGTTTTAACATTTAAACGTATGCATTTATTTTTCTTTAAACATTTAAAATATAATTACCCATTTTATAAGTGCAATAAGACACTCTGGGAGTGTGCATTAGACATTTCTAACAGACGGCCAGGGTCCGAAGGCACTCAGCATGTGGCCTCATGCCTCACTATACCCCTGGCCATGCATTAGAAATGTCTAATGCACACCCCCTCATGTCTTATTGCTTACTTATAACTGACTCTGAAAATAAGGGTCATCACTCAAAGACAAAAAATGGGAAGAAAAAGGCTAATAAGAAAAAAAAGAATAGAAACAGACAAAAGTTGAAATGAGGGGAGAAAATAGAATGAAAGACTGAAGAGGAAGAAACTATAGGTATCCAGATTCACAGGCTTGATCAAATAGACAAAAAAGATGCAAACATTGAAAGAATGCCTTGTAAAATAAAGATTGATTGATTGATTGATTGAATGATTGACTGGCAATCTAATAAGAACCTCGGCGATTCAAAATAGAACGACCTCTGGTGATACTACTATACCCCCTCAATCCTCCACAAAATTAGCTTAATGGTGCCCAGGTACTCCTGGGACTTAGAGGTAGTCATCAACGGGATGGAGAAAATTCAGAAATCTTAAAAAATGTACTTTATGCTATGCAAGCAGAAATTGGGCATAGAGATACAGTATGAGGATAATGTTGATGTGCTGAGATATGATGATATTTCTGAAAGGGGCAACCTGATGGTGTTAATGGCATACACTAATGTAGCGCACTACAGCCGGAGAAATGTGGAACCATTAGAGAAACTGGATTTATGTATTGACTACTCTGTAATTATATATGGAAATTATGAACAATAAGGCAGTGACAGGGAAGGGGGAATACAAGATGAAGCCTGGCAGCCATCCAGGTGAAATACTAGATGTTGTACTTCATTCTGATGTTTCCTGCTGTTAGGTGTACTGTACTTTATCTGTCAGTATGCCATTTTAACTCTGCACTCTTTAACACCTTTTGATTAAATATACCAGGAGTATACTACATTTCTACTCATCTTTTGTTTGCTATGGGCACAATAACTCCTTTCTGCTGCTGATACTTAAATTAACACAACAGAACAAACAGAAATCTGAGAAAAAAATACAATAAATGCAGATATTGCTTTAAATAATAGATTTAGCCATCTTGAACAGCAAAACCAATGTCTTAATGATCACTCTGTACCATTTGGGAAAAGTTGAAACAAGGTAAGTTGGTGCACTCTGTTCATGATGATGAACCCCCTAATGGTCAGACCTGGACATTGTGGCCATCAGTGAAACCTGGTGTAATGATAACCACGACTGGGAGATGACCATACCTGGCTACAACATATTCAGAAGAGACAGAGCAGGCAGGAAGGGAGGAGGAGTGGCACTGTATGTGAAAAATGACATAAGGGCCACAGAGATCCAGGAGGAACAAAATGGGGGAGAGATACTGTGGGTTAAGCTGGAAAGGAAAATGGGGACAGCCATCCACACAGGTGTGGCCTATAGACCACCAGCCCAGGAGGAAGAAACAGATAGGAAGCTGATGCTAGCCATCCAAAGGATGGCAGACAAGGGTGAGGTAGTACTGGTTGGAGACTTCAATATTCCGGACGTGGACTGGAGCATCCCAGCAGCAGCATCAACTAGGAGAAGATTTATCCTGGACTCCTTCAGGTGCCTTCTCAAGCAACTGGTCATGGAACCAACTCGGCAGAAGGCAATACTGGACCTTGTGCTCACAAACAGGGACAGTGTGATGGGGTAACAGTGGGGAGCACCTGAAAACAGTGACCACCAGTCATTGTGGTTTGAAATCACAGAAAGAGCAGAACCAAACCACACAAAAACACGTATCCTGGATTTTAGGGGGCAGACTTTGGGAAATGGGAGATACTTGAAAGAGGCATTAAGGGAATGGGACAGGAATCAGGGTTAAGGAACAGTGTAGGTATTAAAATAGGATTACAAGAACAACAGAATTATGCATTAAGCAGGTTAGCAAGAGGAAAAGGAAGAGGAGACCATTATGGTTTTCCAAAGAGGTAGCAAAAGAAAGTGAAAGCCAAAAAGATTGCATTCAGGCAATACAAAAAGACACAGGCAGAAGGGGATAGGGAGAAGTACCAGGAGAAGCAAAGGGAGGCAGGAGGTCAGTAAGGAAGCCAAAGCTCAGTCAGAAGAACACATTGCAAAATCAGTGGCTAGAGGGACACAACCTTTACAGGTACATAAGTGAAAAAAAGAAAGACAAAGGAGGGATAGTGAGACTGAAGGGGAGGATGGGGGACGTGGAGGATGACAACAGTAAAGCTGACATATTGAACAGGTATTTCTGCTCAGTCTTTACTGAGGAAGAGGAGGTAATGGGTCTGAAGGGAGTACAAGAGGTGAGAATGGTGCAGAAATGGACACAAGTCCCTTTACACAAGAAAGGGTCCTGAAGGAACTGGAAGTAATAAGAGTTGATAAAGCAATGGGGCCAGATGGGGTGCACCCCAGGGTCCTTAAAGAACTAAGTGAGGTGGTGACTGAACCTCTGGCTATCCTGTTTAGCCGATCACTGGAAACAGGGGAGGTACCCAAAGACTGGAGGACAGCAGATGTAGTCCCCTTATACAAAAGTGGGAACAAAGAGGAAGCAGGGAACTACAGACCAGTCAGCCTCACCTCGGTAGTGGGGAAGATCATGGAAGCACTACTGAAGGAGATTGGTGAACATCGGGTTGTCAATGGACTAGAGGACCCAAGGCAGCATGGTTTCACCAGGGAGGTCATGTCAGACCAACCTCGTTGAATTTTTGACTGGGTAACTAGGGAGGTGGATCAGGGAGGGCAGTGGACATGGCCTATCTGGACTTCAGCAAGGCCTTTGACACTGTGCCACATAGAAGACTATTACACAAACTGAGGAATATGGGTGTGGGCAGGACAGTAGTGTGGTGGGTGATAACTGGCTGGGTGGTAGGACACAGAGGGTGGTGGTAAATGGCTGTCACTCCACAGAGGGAAGAGTGACCAGTGGGGTACCACAGGGATCAGTGCTGGGACCGTCCTATTCAACATCTTCATCAGTGACATTGTGCAGGACCTAGAAGGCAGAATTTCACTGTTCACTGATGACACAAAGCTCTGTAACAGAGTAGACACACCAGAGTGTAGACAGAATGAGAAGGGACCTGCAGAAACTTGAAGAATGATCAGGGTTTGGCAGTTGAAATTCAATACAAAGAAGTGCAAGATAATGCATATGGGGCACAAAACCTGGCACAATATATCAGTTGGGGGGTGAGGATATAGCATGCACCAAGCAGGAAAGGGATCTTGGGGTTGTCATCTCTGATGACCTCAAGGTAGGGAAACAGTGTGACAAGGCAGCAGGTAAAGCAAATAGGATGCTGGGATGTATAGGCAGGGGCATCACCAGCAGGAAAAGGGAGGTCATAATTCCGCTATACAAGACACTAGTGAGGCCCCACCTGGAGTACAGTGTACAGTTCTGGAGACCATACCTACGTAAGGACATAGACAGGGTAGAGAAGGTTCAGAGGAGGGCAACAAAGATGGTGCATGGATTGCATCACAAGTCCAATGAAGACAGGTTGAAGGAACTGAACATGTACTCCCTGGAGGAGAGGAGGGAGAGAGGGGATATGATAGAGACATACAAGTATCTTACAGGGAGGAACAGAGTGCAGGAAAACACTATTTTTAAGCGAAAAAGATGTTCCAGGACTAGAGGGCATGGGATGAAGTTGGAGGGAGGACGATTCAGAGGAAACATGAGAAAGAATTTCTTCACAGAACGGGTGGTGGACAAGTGGAACACCCTGCCAGAGGAAGTGGTGGGGGCTGAAACAATCACGGGATTTAAGAATGCATGGGATAGACATAAAGGAATTCTGGAGGTCAGGGGCAAGGGGCAACAGACTTCTAGGAAAACAAACTGAACTTACAAGCTCAAATGGGCAGACTGGGTGGGCCATAAGCCCTTATCTGCCGACACTGTCTATGTATCTATGTATCTATGTATGGTGAGAGTGATAATACACAGTGCTGTCTTGGAATTTAGTGGGGCAAGTGCAACCATAAGGACTATAGAACATTTCTAGAAACATCTGATATTATAAATTTACAAGAGACGTGAAATTCAGATGATTGTGATCTAAATATAAATGGTTTTCAGGCCACTAGTTTGCCTCAGATGAAATATGAATGTCAGGGCATTGTGGTTTAGGTTTAGTATCTTATGTCAGGACAACTGAAACAATATATTTTGAAAACATTTTGTATAAAGGACAAAATGCACTGGCCTTTATTATTAAAACAGAAGGTGACTATATCATTATAGTAAATGTGTCCCCTTGAAGAGTTATAATTATTTTTCAATCTCTCTATGAGATAATTTGATTATAGATTTAGAACTAGCTATATTAAAATGTAAGCATCTAGAAATAATATTAGTAGGAGACATGTATATAAGTTCTGGAAGTTCAGAACTTCTATACAATTGTCTTTCCTCTGAAAAGTTGGAGACTTTTAATATTCCTCCTTGAAAGAGCATTGATAGAAAGATACATGAAAATACTGAGACTTTAAATACCATACTATTGAATCTAGACTATATAATACTGAATGGAAAGCTATACTCTGATAAAGAAGGAGCCTTTACTTTTTTTTCCTTGTTGGTGCATCAGTAGTAGACTATACTGTTATTTATCTGTATTGTTATAAAAAAATATCTGGTCCTAATAGTTCTTCCAAAAATGGAAAGTGACCAGTTACCAGCTGTGATAAAAAGAAATAGATATGCTATAACATCCACTACCACAGGGGAGTTTGTAGAAGTAGTAATCAACAGGAGAATTTGCATGGATAAATTGACAGAAGATAAAATATATAATTTTATGGATAATGTTAAGATAACTATTGAGCCCAGAATTAAAAAGGATGGTGATATTCAGGAATTGTATGATAAAGTTGCTGAAGAAATCAATGATATTGTGATTGTATATATTAAACACAGCAAAGGCACGAACAGTACATATATATGAAAATTGATTTGATAAAAATTGCAGAAATCAAAAGAGAGAGCTGGGTCGCTTAGTCAGGCTGATTAAAAAAAGTCCAAATATAACTGCAGAACATTAAACAAAAAAGGAAGGAATATCAGAACCATGTTAAATTGCATAAACAAATACACCTCAAGGCCCTTTAGGATATGATGTTAAATGCAATTTATGGTAATAATAATACAGCCAGTTGGAAGTTAATTGCCTCCAGCAATGTCAAATATAAAGACCAATTAGATTCCTTCAGAAAATGGACAAGTAATTTCCCATCCTCTGATTGGCTGAGACCCTTCTCTAGCCATGCTTTTATGTGGCAGCAGAGACCAGGAAATAATAAATTTCCGTGCCAGCTGCCTGTTTACTTAGCCATATTGGTGTGCCAGCCTTAGAATTTTAAATGCTAACCCACTGCCATTTTTTCTCTTGCTTACTATGAGAGAGCTATACAGTGATGGTGGCTGCCCCCTGTCTGTGACAGTATCTATTAAAAAAAGACCAACACAAACTGGTTGTCCAGTTTTCTTTGTGTGTGTGGTTCAAAGGTAATTTTGACATTAATGTACAGTGCTACGCTGCCAGACTAGCTCACACATTTGAGCCGCTTCATGGCGGTTCCTCGTGATGTGCTCTAGCCATGGCCTCACTCACAACCCACAATAAAATAATCAGAAGGCAATAAGTTCAGCTGGCCCTGTGGCACTGAGGGTTGAGACACTGGACGCCACACCTCATGCCATGCTGGTGACCCATGTTTAGGAATGAGCATGGTTGCCGTGGGTCGGTGGGGAGGAGATGGATTGAGCATCTGATGGACTGCTCTCCATCTCTGGGGAGGGGGGTATCCAGCGGCTGGCACTTGCCTGACCCCTAGCAGAGGCTGGGGCTTGGTGGCATGGAGCTGCATGCTATGGGGAGGTGGGACGTGGCAGATGCTTGACAGGGGCATGCACGGGAGCATGTGGGCACCGAGTCACTAGCATCATTGTATGCCTGAGCTCGCAAGGGAGAAAAATGGAAAAATACAGCCCCGGTTAATGAAGCTGTCCCTGCGGTGCCACCCCCATGAACTCACCTCCCTGGCAATCATCTGTTGGAGTGGGTCGAGTCACTCCCCACCACCCAACCTCGAAGGGTAAGTCATGGGTGCACAACAGAGGGGGTCTGACTTCAGGTAGTGGCATTGGGGAGACAGCTGAAGGTGGGTGTGCCTCAGGAGCTCCAAAAGAAAGAAATACCATAAAAAATTAAATTAAAAAGAAGGCTATAAGTATAGTATCGTATCTCATTTCTTTTTCCCCTCATCAGTGTCATTCTGAGAATGTGACAAACTCACTGACACCTCCCAAGTGACCACAGTAGCTTTTTCTGGTCATCAGCTAGGGATGAAGGGAGAATACACCAGAGCAGCAGAGGTCAGAAATTTGCTTGTTTTTGCAGTCAAGATGGCAGCAGTAGAGAAATTGGGAAAAAACCTACAATTGGGAGAAAGAGAGGGGACACCAGACTGGAGGCCTGAGATAATATGGTGTGAGTTGTGAACTTTCAGAACTGTTAACTCTGATTGTCAAACACAATAGTGGTCTCTACTGTTGATGCCACCAATAGAGGGACTACTTTAAATGAAATCTGTTTTACTTATTTCTATGAACTTTCCACTTTTTTAATTTTTGTAAAAATGTTATTTTATAATGTAACCAAAATACTATTTTCTATGTGCAGTAATACCCTGCATGGTGGGCAGTAGCGGTTATACCGGACCTTCCAGGGGCTATAAGTCCCTCCACCTGAGCCAGTGGGCCTTGTTACACCCCTAGGCAGTCCAGTATAGCAGAACACAGCAGCCTGTCAGGTATTATTGCTTGCTTATTAGCCCTGGTGTTTGAACAAATCATTATACAGAAATATTTTATGATGCGAAGGAAGTGATAGTGGGAGACCTTGAAGGAGAAATACAAGAACCATTTTGGCTTGACTTACCCCTAAGGTGGTGGAAAATTCAGTTATACAATGCAAAGCAGATAGAGACCCAGGTCCTGATCAAATACCCTCAGATTTCTATAAGCTAGACATCAAATGATGGTTGTTTGTACTAGCAAATGTTTTATAACAAATGTGTTATGTATGGCTTAACCCCAAGATTCTGGCAGGGAACTTTATTTTGCCATTGCTTAAGAAAGGTGACCATTTGGACCAGAGTACAGTATGTACAGGACAATCAGCTGGCTAAATGTCATAGCTAAAATGTATGCCAAAATACTACTAAATAGACTCATAAATTGTTGTGCTGAGAAAAAAGATTATATCCCCGCTGCAGTCAGGATTTACTGCCGGAAATGGTACTATCAATCAGTGTTTTATTCTTCAACACATAATTGCAAAATATGTTTGGATAATAAACAGATGGTATTTGTCTCATTTGTAGACTCTTCTGCTGCTTTCAATTCAGTATCTATGAAAGTGTTATGGGAAAAGATAAGCACTCTGGCACTGATATGAATTTCCTGGTCCAGATAAAGAGCCGATGACACTCAGCTATATTTTTCCTTTGCGCCAGGAACATCTAATGCAGTTGATGTGCTTAATATCTGTCTGGCTGAGATTAATGACTGGATGGCCTCCAGCTGGTTGCGACTGAACCCTGACAAGATGGAGGTATTGGTAGTGGAGTCGAACAGAGTTCGTGATAGGATGGCCTCTGATTCAGAGACTGGGCTTGTCCTTGGAGCTGCATCATTGAAGGCATCCTCTTGGGTGCAAAATCTGGGAGTGATTCTGGACAGGAACTTAACCATGGAGGCTCATATTTCCTCCACGGTTCATACCTGTTTTTTCTATCTCAGAAACATTGCCAGAATTAAGCCCCTTGTTCCGTCTCTGGACCTCCCTGCTTTGATACATGCCTTAGTCACATCTAGGCTTGACTACTGTAACGCGCTGTATCTCGGGGTCACAGGAGAATCTCTCCACAGACTGCAGCTGGTGCAAAACGCAGCTGCCCGGTGTTGACTGGGCAGCAAAAGTTTTGTCATATTACACCAGTTTTATGATAATTGTACTGGCTGCCAGTCAGGTGGAGAGTCCTCTTTAAGGTGGGTTTTCTCACCTATAAGACCCTACACAGGCAGGGCCACGGTTACCTGTCAGACCTTCTGTTACCCTCCCTCCCCACCTGCCCTCTTCGATCGTCTAGTGGTGGCTTCCTGACCATTCCCAGAACGAGGTTAAAATCAGCTGGTGATAAAGCCTTTAGTGCTGCGGCTCCCGTTCTGTGGAATTCTTTGCCAACTTTAGTCAGGGAAACCCCCACAGTGGATATTTTTAAGGCCTGTTTGAAGACCTTTCTTTTTTCCCAAGCTTTTGATATCTAGATTAGTTAATATAGCAAAGACTGTAACTGTAATAGATTTAATTATTTAATTTGTAAAAAATGTTGTGTTTTAAACTTTGTGTTTTTAAAACTCTGTTTAAAAATTTGTACGGTGCCCAGATCCTCCAGGATTGGGTGTCTTTTAAATAAACTTTGCCTTGCTTTGCCTTGCCTTATACTCAAATACTTGGATTCAAACTGAAAATACCAAGATGGGGAAATTAACCAATGGATTCAAACTGAAAATACCAAGATGGGGAAATTAACCAATGGATTCAAACTGAAAATACCAAGATGGGGAAATTAACCAATGGATTCAAACTAAAAATAGCAAGATGGGGAAATAAACCAATTTAATTAATATGGACAAGGCAGTAATACAAGGTTGTATACTTGCCATGACATTATTTAATATATATGTTAATGAGCTCATATATAGTATGCAGAAAATAGAATTTCATTGTCTTAAAATCCTTGAGGTAGGCTGCCCAGTAGTTGCATATGCTGCTGATTTAGCATTACTGTAGTTTCATTAAGTAAAACTGGTTTACAGAGAATGATAAATCAGCTTGCTACCACATGCAAATACTTGAAATTAATACCTAATGATGGGAAAACAAAATGTTTGATTTTGGGGTACAAGCACCAAGACATAAATGGTCTTTAAATGGAGGGTTTACCCACATCTGTGCGAAATGCAAAAGGATAACCATCATGAGGGTGACACCAAAATGTAGAAAGCTACCATGTCACCCGGCAATTGTGTCACATGCAAAGCACCGGGGCACATCAAAGCTGTTTGTGGGGGGCCTCACCACCTGCACCCCATAAAATAGTTATATAAAATGAAGTCCCTCTTGAAACTGTCAAGGACTTTGTATATCTAGGGGTTGACTTCAGCGCAGTCCTATCTGGAAATAAACATGTAAGCACTGTTGTTAAGATAATGAAAGTGACTGGAATAGGGCTTAGGCATTTGAATGCACTTTATGGAGGAAGTATAATTACCCTGCTAGGGAAAGCGCTTTAAGCTAAAATACTATAAGGCTAAAAAATTATACACTACCCAGGTCACATCTGGAAACAAGCCTTGTCTTAGTGCATCTTTCCTGGTTACCAGCTTTTAAATAAATAAATACATATATGCATTTTTTTTATTTTATTTATGCGTTTAATTAATTAATTAATTAAGCATTTGGTGATGGGGAAAGGCACATTGTGCTAAGACTCATCTCCGGGTGTGACCAAGGGGAAGAGGAACATGGGATCAAGTATACGGTTACAATGGTACGCAGGCAAAATGATATATTACATGATCACTAGTCCAGCATACTGCAGTATACAAATGCAACAGCACAGGAAGCATACAAATACAAAAATATGAGAAGCATAAAAATACAATAGTACAGGAGCATACAAATACGAAAGTACAAGAAGCATAAAAATACAACAGTACCGGAAGCATACAAATACAAAAGAGCACTTCAAGAAGCATAAAAATACAACAGTACAGGAAGCATAAAAATACAATGGTACAGGAAGCATACAAATACAAAAGTATGGGAAGCATAAAAACACAACAGTACCGGAAACATACAAATATAAAAGAGCACTTCAAGAAGCATAAAAATACAACAGTACAGGAAGCATACAAATACAGAAGAATACTTCAGGAAGCAGCTAATACCTTGCATGATAACTAATACAACAAAACAGGCTACACAAATAATTAAAGTATGGTAAGGGAATAATAACAAGGAGTACTGAAAATACAACTGGGAACAGACATTTAAGTGCTATGTGATGTTGTGGGAACAAGTGGGGAAAGGTAGAAGGTGTAGCAGAGATTTGACAGAGAATTGAGAGGGAGCATTAAATTGGAGAGGAGTTTGAGAGTTCCACAGAGAGGGGAGATGATAGTTAAAAGCAGATTTGCCCATGTTGGAAGATGGGGTTGGAAGAGAGAATGAACGTGAGTCCCTAGTGCGCAGGGAATAAGCTTAGGTAGGGGCAGAAGAGAGGAGGGAAGAGATGTAAGAGAGAAGTAGGTTGAACCAGAATTTAGAGATGAAGAATAGAGAATGAATGAGATGTCTGTGTGAGAGCCATGGGTGGTCCAGTCAGGAGAGTGGGGAGCAGTGGTGAGTCCTGCATAGAGAGTTAGAGGTGAAGCGACAGAAGGCATAGTAGGGGGAGTCAAGTTGAGAGTGAGGTGGAGGGTGCAGTGCAGTAGATAATGTCTGCATAGTCAAAGACTGGCATAAGCACCTGCGACAGAAGTTCACGATGTACAGGAAGGGGGAGAGAGTCTCTGTTATGATAGAGGATTCTGAGCTTTGGGTGTAATTTGGTTGTTATGTAGTCAATATGAAAAGAAAAGTTTAATTGTGGTTCCAAGGTATTTGTAGGAAGGGCCACTTTTAGTGGGGTGCCATCTAGAGAGGTGATAGGTGGGGCGTTGATTGCTCTGGCTAGTCTTTCAGAGGTTCTGAAGTTCATATAAACAGTTTTAGTTGTGTTTAGATTGAGTTGTTTCGATTGGAAGCAAGCTTGAACCAAGTAAAAGTCTTGTTGCAGCACAGTGTGGATAGAGGCTGGGTCTGGGCCAGATAAGAACAATACAGTATCATCCACATACATATGGATGCGGGAGGAGGAGCATGAAGATGGGAGGTTATTTAGGAATATAGAAAACAGGACAGGGCCTGTCACAGACACGCTCTGCAGGTCATGTCCTCTGCTCCCACGGTGGCAAACTTGAAGTGCAACATGTGAACAGGAGACAAACAAGGAAACCCTCCTGTTTGTTTCGGGTCTGAAACAGCTCTCAGTCTCAAGTTCTGAGGTCATATATGAATCCTTTTCGCTAGGACGCCCAGCTAACAGGATCAAATATCATACCCTCTTCAGGGAAATGCAGTGCAATACTTAACCCAGCGGGCACCCAACCTGGTTCACAATCCTTCTTTTTGACTCATTTGAGACCTAGGTACTTTTCCTTACCTGAGTACATATGGTAACACACTATAAGCCCGTAACAGTTCTGTCAGACTTCTCAACACTATCCCAGCATTCACATTCAAAATGAGAAAAGACTCAGGCAGAATTAAGGAAACCCAAAAAAGTTTACTAAAATTAAAATAGTAAATAAATACAAAACACAGACCATATATACATTAATGCTTACAGTCAAAAGAAATGGAAATTACAAAAACAAAATTCCTTGTAACTGAATTTCTAGTTCTAATTCAGTTTTCAATTGAATATTACCTATTCTTGACAGAAGTGCCCTTAAGTCCAGAACACAAGTGTATGTTCTCTTAGGAGTCCAGAGGTAGAAATCTCAGTCCTTTCAGTCAGCTTGATAATAGAGGCCAAAATGCCCCTCCCATCCTGTGATGTCACAGCTCTGGGCTGTTGGTAAGAGGTCACTCTTCCTGGATACTGAATTAACTAATCGGTCATATACCTCATCACTCTGCTCAACATTTCCAATAAAATACACACACACATATATATATATCCTAATTAGTGAGCAGCATGCTTTATGACAGGTCAGAATTACCCCTTTGAGCTTCAGAGTGCACTTCCTGACAGCTATTTTCTCCTAGTGGTGAGAAATGTAACAGGTATTTGCCAGAAATTGCTTCTTTCCTAATATTTTGTAAAATGCATCCTGGTTTTCTGGATTGCAAAGTAAATGGATGGTTTATGATGTGCTATAACCTGGTCTCTGAAGGAAGTTCTTAATTAGAGTTTCCACTGGATCATGGAGAGGCCATCCCTCCTCACCACACTTTTGAAATTCCAGCTCCCATAGGGCCATTCTGCTGGTTGCCATATTTTCCAAGTAGACATTCGAAGAACATATATTTATATCACAAATAGAATCATAACTAGTAAAGGGTTAACTTGTCACAGGGCTGAGTATAGATCCTTGAGGGATGCCTGCCAGGATGGGAGGAGGGAGAGGAGGAGTTAGTGATTTTAACTGACTGATGCCTGTCATTTAGATAGGAGTCGAACCACCGAATGGCAGGAGGGGCGAGCCCCACATCCTCAAGTGTGTTCAGAAGAAGAGGGTGGGATACCAAGTTGAAGGCTTTAGCCAGATCAATGAAGACTATGGCAGTAAGGTGGCCTTTATCGGCAGCAGTTCGAATGTGACCAGTGACACGGAGAAGGGAGGATATTGTGGGGTGTTTTTTTCTAAAACCGGACTGGTAGGGGGATAGGAAATTGGTAGTGGTAAGGATTATCAGTCAATCTGGATTGCACGAGGCATTCTTGTAGTTTTGTTAAGGCGGGGAGAAGGGAGATACAGCAGTAGTTTCCAGGTGTGATGGGGTCACCACCTTTGTGGACAGGGATGACACACACTGATTTCCAGGCTTTCGGAACTGGACCTGAGGAAAAGGACAAGTTTATGGTATATGTGAGGGGGAGAGCAATGGAAGGGCCAAAAAGGCACAGGAGATTAGGATGTAGGCCATCAGGAATACATTTGGACTTGCTAAGTGATAGAAGGGCAAGCAGTACTTTGTTTGTGGAAGGAGGGGCTAGAAAGAGTTTTTTATTTGTTGTGTGCTTTGGAGAGGGTTTGAAGGCAGGTGGCAAGGGTCCGGTAGGGTCAGAGGAAGCACAAACAGTGAAGAAGGTGTTGAGGGTATCAGTGACTTGGACGGGGTCCATTATTTCATCACCATTGTGCTTGAGAGTAAGGGTATTGGATTGAGGAGGAGGTTGACAATGGAGTGTACTATGTTCCAGAATGAGGAGGTGTGACCTATGTTGAGTCAGTGTTTAAAGTAGTCTGCCTTAGGCCTTAGTGTAAGCATTTCTTGCGGTGATATTCACTTGTCTTCAGTACATACATACAAATATAAATACATAAATAAATCAGGGTTAACACAAGGACTGTATGCAGCTGAAGTACGGGGCTTAGCAGAAAAAACACCCATAAAAAGGGTCCTGCCTAAATTATATAAGGATTCCCTGAGACTACAAGCTGTTTGCCAAATGCTTTGATAAGGCCAGAACTTGCAATGATCAAGACAGATACATAGATACATATATGCTGAAGGCAGATATGGGCCTATAGCCCACCTAGTCTGACCATTTGTGCATGTAGCTGTGCTTCTCCAGGCTTTCCTAGAACTAGGTTGTCCCCTTCCCCCGACTACTAAGGATCCCCTTATGCCTATCCCATGCATTCTTAAATCCTGAAATCATTTCTGCCCCCACCGCCTCCTCATGCAGGGCATTCCACATGTCCACCACCCTCTCTGTGAAGAAGTACTTCCTCACACTCCCTCTGAACCTCCTTCCCTCTAGTTTCATCCTACATCCACCAGTCCTGGAGTATCTTTTTCAATGAGAAACTGTGTTTTCCTGCACCTTGTTCCTCCCTGTGAGGTATTTACATTTCTCAAACATATCCTGCCTCTCCCTCCTCTTTTCTCTGGAGTACATATTTAGGTCTTTCAGCCTGCCCTCATAGGTTTTGTGATGTAATTTTTGCACCATCTTGGTTGCCCTCCTCTGAACTTTCTCCACCCTGTCTATGTCTTTACTTAGGTAAGGCCTCCAGAACTGGACACTGTACTCGAGGTGTGGCCTCACTAATGTCTTGTATAGTGTAATTATGACCTTCTTTTTCCTGCTGGTGATACCCATGTCTATGCAACCCAGCATCCTGTTTGCTTTTCCTGCTGCGTTGTCGCAATAACTCCCTGCCTTGAGGTCATCAGAGATGATAACCCCTAGGTCCCTTTTCTGCTTGGAGCATTTTATATCCTGCCCCCCCAGCTGATACGCTGTTCCTGGGTTTTTGTGCCTCATATGCATTATTTTGCATTTCTTTGCATTAAATCTCAACTGCCACGCCATTGACCAGTCTTCAGGCTTCTGCAGATCTCTCCTCATTCTATCCACTCCCTCCAGTGTGTCCACCCTGTTGTGTCAGTGTGTCATCAGTAAACAGGCAAATTCTGACTTCTAAGTCATCTGTAATGTCACTGATAAAAATGTTGAATAGGACTGGACCCAGCACTGATCCCTGTGGCACCCCACTTGTCACCTTTCCCTCTGTGGAGTGATAGCCATTTACCACTGCCCTCTGTGTCCTGCTATCCAGCCAGTTCCACACCCACCACACCACTATCCTACCTACTCCCATGTTCCCCAGTTTGTTTAACATTCTTCTATGTGGCACAGTGTCAAAGGCCTTGCTGAAGTCCAGGTAGGCTACATCCAGTGCCCCCCCCACCCACCGATCCAACTCCTTTGTCACCCAGTTGAAGAATTCAATGAGTTTAGTCTGACACAACCTCCTTCAAGTCAAACCATGTTGCCTTGGGTCCTGTAGGCCTTTGGCAACCAGGTGTTCCACTGTTCTTTCTTTCAGTAGTGTACCTATGGTTCCATGTGATAATGGCGATTGCAGAAAGGCGATTGCCATTAGGGCAAGTGTACATCAACGAAAATAAATTTCGTCGATGTACACTACTGATAAAAGCAAAGGGTGCTGGAGACTTACTATATTTAATTTATGCAGGGGCTGTTCCCGCACCCCCATGTGGGGCTCCATCCCCATACCCCTACTTGAGGACTTCAACTCCAGGGGTGCATGTCAGGGTGCAAACAAAAAATCCCCAGACAGCGCACTAAAAGTGACCACGCCTAGAGACAGAAACCAGGTACCCTCCAACCCTAGCCTGCCACCCACCCACCCGCTCGCCACACAGCCAGCTTGGCAGCTGACTGTTGCACTACATCCACAAACTCTCCCTCCTTTCTGCCCATCGCTGGCGTGCTCACTATCCCCATGCTGGCGTGAATATAGCGACATCCTGTCGCTATTTTTTGCGGACCTCCATCCGTCACCTCCTGCCTGGTAGCCTGTGCACAGGCGTCATGATTGAGTTGCCCCCTTTTTGAAATTGCTCAGTCACAGTCACCATTGTCACAGGCTACCATTTCCATGATCTTCCCCACTACTGAGGTCAGGCTGACTGGTCTGTAGTTTCCTGCTTCCTCTCAGTTTCCGCTTTTGTATAGGGGGACTACATCAGCTGTCCTCCAGTCTTTGGGTACCTCTCCTGTTTCCGGTGACTGGCTGAACAGGGTTTCCAGAGGCTCAGCCACCACCTCTCATAGCTCCCTCAGCACCTTGGGGTGTACCCTATTTGGCCCCATAGCTTTATCAACTCTTATTCCTTCCAGTTCCTTCAGGATCTTTTCCCATGGAAAAGGACTTGTATCTATTTCCATGCCCTTCCTACCCTTTCTACTCCTGTTTTGCCCATTACCTGCCCCCTCCTCTGTAAAGACTGAGCAGAAGTATCTGTTCAGTATGTCTGCTTTGCAGCTGTCATCTTCCACTCTACTCCTGTCCTCCCCTTTCAGCCTCACTATCCCTCCCTTTGCCTTCCTTTTCTCACTGATGTACTTGTAAAAGATTGTGTCCCCTCTAACCACTGATTTTGCAAGCGCTCCTCTGTTTGTGCTTTGGTTTCCCTTACTGACCTCCCTGCCTCCCTTGCTTGTCCTGGTTCCTCTCCCTGTCCCCTTCTACCTGTGTCTTTTTGTACTGTTTGAATGCTATTTTATTTGGCTTTCACTTTCTCCGCTACCTCCTTGGAATACCATACTGGTCTCCTCTTCCATTTCTCCTTGCTAACCTGTATCACAAATATTTGTGTTGCCCTTGTTATTCCTGATTTGAATACTGCCCACTGTTCCACCACTACTAATTTCATGCCTATTCTAGCTAGTGCCTCTTCCAAGCATTTTCCTATGTTTCCAAAATCTGCCCTGCTACAGTCAAAGATTCATGTTTTTATGTGGCTGGGTTCTGCCTCTTCAATTATGTCAAACCACACTGACCGGTAATCACTGTTCCCCAGGTGCTCCCTTACTGTGATATCTGTCACACTGTCCCCATTTGTGAGCACCAGGTCCAATATTGTCACCTGCCCTGTGAGTTTCTTGACTATATTTTTAAGGAAGGCTCCATGTAGGGAGTCCAGGATAAACCTGCTTTTGGTTGATGCTGCTGCTGGGAGGCTCCAGTCTGTGTCTGGAATATTGAAGTTGCAAATGAGCACGACCTACCCCCTTGTGCACCATCCTTTGGATAACCAGCATCATCTCCCTATCCGTCTCCTCCCCAGGGCTGGTGGTCTGTAAATTACCTCTGTGCGGATGACTGACCCTGTTCTTCTTTCTAGCTTAACCCACAGTATCCCACGCCTCCTTTTTTCCCCTAAATCTCCATGGTCTTTATATTATCTTTCACATAAAGCACCACTCCTTCCCCCTTCCTGCCTGCCCTGTCCCTCTTGCATAGATTGTAGCCTTGTATGGCCATCTCCCAGTCGTGGTTATCATTACACCAGGTCTCAGTGAGGGCCATAATGTCCAGGTCTGCTTGTGCCATGGCTGCCTCACGATCCTCTGTCTTGTTGCTAGGGCTCCAGGCATTGGCACATATGGCTCCCCAGGATGTGACTTCCCTCCCCTGTTTTGTTGCCATAAGCCTCCCCTCTTTCTGGGTGCTCTTTTTCCCTGGTCGTCCCTGTCTTCCACCCTTACGTTGAATTCTGCCCTCTCTCTGATGATGTAATAAATGCTAGGAAAATAACATGCTCATTGAAATTACAAAACATTGCCAGTAGTGGTAGTTTACATACCTGGTAAAGGTGATTGTGGTGGTATACATCTCTGAAGATCCTTACATCAAGGGTTATGTTTACCTGATAATTGCTGATACAGGATCTGATTAGCCTTAACCAGTTTCAGTGTTTTTCAAAGCTGTCATCTAGAATAAAAACTGGTTAACCTATAGGCTTGTGACAAAATGCTAGACCGCAGCCCAGTAGTGAAATTAGTAGTCAGAAATATTTATTACCTATTAATACACTAATTGAATCCCACCTGTACAGCAAGCTGAAGGTGAATGTCCTTTCCTTGTCTGCATACAAGTGTCTTCAAGTTTGGGATGTGGAGTTCCTCACAGAGGTATACCCCCACAATCACCTTTACCAGGTGAGTAAACTAACACTGTGTGGTATAATTTCTGAGGCACACCAAGATCCTTATCTCTAGAGTTCTAAATAGCAGTACCCCTGTTTTAGAGAGGGGAGAATGAGTTGTGTATTGATGGGAGGGATGCGGCCACTTGGCTAACCGAGGGGCCAAAGTTGGTTTTGGCATCATGAGCAGCACTGTCAGTAATGTCTAGTGAATGTGTGAATCGATGTCCAAGTATCGGCTGCACAGATCCCCTCTGTCGTATCCAGATTTCTTTTGGCCCATGATGTGATGACTGCTCTGATTTAATGTGATTTAAAGTCTGAGGGCAGAGCTTCTGACCTCGCTTTAAAGGTTTCTTGAATGGCCATATTGAGCCAGCATGCTATTGTAGAGCATGAGGCAGTGTGGCCCTTCCTGCATCCCTCAACAATGATGAACAGCCTGTCCATCTTGCTAAAGTCCCCCATTCTGTTGATGTATGTAGCAATGATAATGGTCATTCCCAGAGTATAAAGTTTGGCATCCTTTGCACCCTCTGAAACAGGCATTTTTGCTAGCAGTTCAATTGTCTGTCTTAGATGTATGTCTGAGGCAATCTTAAGTAAGAAGGATGGGATTGTCTTCTTTGTTACTCTGTCTTCATGAAAAGTCATGTATGGTTCTCTGCAGGACAGCGCCTGGAGCTTGCCTGTCCTTCTGGCTGAGGAATTCCCTACAATGAAGATTGTTTTAAGATTGATCCAGTTTAGATCCACCATGGCTAAGTGGTTTGAATGATGTGCTGGTCATTGCTTTGAGAAGTAAGCTCAGTTTCCAGGTGCTTTAATCTGTTTAACTTTAGACTGTATATTTGCGGTCACTTTCAGGAAACAAAGTGCGTCGGGATGAGTACCTGGCAGTGTTCCATTTATTTGACCTCTTGCTGCTCTGATTGCTGTCAAATGCACCCGTGAGGATGTTGAGGATAGTCCTTTGTATAAGCCTTCCTGTAGAAAAAGAAGCACATCTGCTATGGAGGTGGTTTGTGGTTATAGAAATTTTGTGATGCGCCATCTTGAGGAGATTGACCAGTTTCCTTTTATATGTCAACGTGGTAGATCCCCTCCTGGACATATTCAAAGTGTCTATGACAGAAGGATGGTAACTGTTTTTTAGCAGTCTCTCCCTTTCAGGAGCCAGGCTGTCAACTTGAGGTTTTGAGAGTTAGGGTGATAGACTGGCCCTTGCTGTAATATGTTGTGTTTGAGTGGAAGCCTCCATGGATGATATAAAGCCATGGCCACCACTGTGGTGAACCACTACCTCCTGGGATACTAGGGCATGATCAGGATTACTGTCATTCTGGATTGCTGAATTCTCCTCAATACCTGCAGCAGCAGTGGGAGAGGAGAGAAGACGTATGCCGTATCGAAGTGCCAGTCTGATGACAGGGCATCCACTACCATTTATTGGTTCTCTTTGAACCTGTAATAAAACCTGAGGCATTGAGTGTTTTTGCTGGTTGCCATAAGCTTCACTTGTATTGGTCCCCAGTGCCTGCTGATGGAGAGGAAGATCTAAGGATAGCGCCTCCATTTGCCACTTGCCCAGATTAATCTGTTGGTGACTCAACCAATCTGCCATCATGTTTAGTTTTCCAGCTAAACAAATGCCTGAAATCATTGTTAGGTGATCTTTTGTCCAGCTCAACACTCTCACGGCCTCCTTTAGCATGACCTCGCTCTTGGTTCTGCCCTGTTTCACAATATATGCCAAAATCAACCTATTATTCAATCTTATGAGACTATGGTTGTTTTTTATTAGGCAAGTGAAGTACAGTAGGGCTAGAAAATGGTCCTCATCTCCAAAATGCTGATTTGCAATTTTGACTCCATCAGAGACCATCTCCCCCAGTCTGACAGGTAGTCGGTGGTTGCCACCCACCCTGTAAAGTTGGCATCCATGTCGATTGTTGCAATGTATTGAATGTCCAAGAGCACCCCTTTGCACTGGTTGCACCTGTTTGTCCACCATTTCAGTAAAGCGAGTACCCAAGTTTCCATGGTCAGAGTCACCACTAAGTCATTGTTAAGAAGGGCTCCTTGTTGAATAGCCAAAAGGAATAGCTGTTTCAAATTCCATATGACCCATGGAACCAGAGGCATACATGAAGTCATTAGCCCCAATACTCATAATACCTGTTCCAAGGTGGGCTGTTTGCTCTAGGGCTGGGTGGACTGTTCCACCCAAGATCCAACTCCCCAGATCGAACCCATAATCCACGGACCCGGAAAAATTTGGACTTTGCCACAGAAGTCTGGTTTGGGTCCATGGAGTGCCATTCAGTGTACTGTGGCCATGGGGATGCCATTCACACATACTCTCCATGTACAAGCGGCTGGTGGCATCATTATATAACCATGGTCAGTGCGCAACATGGGCCCAAATGATTTGGTGGATGGTTGGAGGAGCTTGCTGCTGCAGAGCAGAGCCTACAGTTGTGCATTGCAGAGAGACACTAAATATAAATTAAAAACAATCTATTTGTTAAGTGGAGCAAGAGGGGAGGAAAGAAAGACAGGAGAGAGAAGAGGAGACTTACTGGGGGGGGCAAAGTCATTGTCAGGGGAGGGAGAGGAGAGGAATCCAAGGAGGGAGAGAGAGATAGTGGGTGGCTGCTGGGGGAGAGGCAAGCAAGGCAAAAAAAGCAGTGTGGCAGGCAGTGTACTACATGGCAAGGGCAGGCTGGCAAAAGAGATCTTTGACTTGTGCCATCCAGAAATTGAATCCAGAAGATCCTCCAGATGAGAGAGAGAGAGAGACTACTTCGGGGCCTAGAGAAATTTTACAGTTACAGAAAATCCCAAATAAAATGTTTTTCTTTTCTTGACCTCAGACAGTATGGCTGGTACACCAAGCAAGAACAGGCTGCCAAAATATTTGACTTGTGCTTCAAGAATCCAGAGGAGAGAGGAAAGGACTACTGGGGGTCCAAGAGAAATTTTACAGTGCCAGAAAATCCCCCAAAAAAGTTTTTTCTTTTCATGACCTCAGATATTGTGGCTGTGTGTACACCGAGAAAGGGCAGGCTAGCAAAATATTTGACTTGTGCCATTCCAGATCCAGAGGGGAGAGAGGGAGAGAGGGAGAGACTGTTGGGTGCCCAAAAGAAATTTTACAGTGCTAGAAATCCATAAAAGTTTTTTTTTTCTTTTCTTGGCCTCAATGTGGCTGTTTGTAGTACATGTCAAGGGCAGGCTGGCAAAATAAATTTTTGACTTGTGCCATCCCAGATCCAGAGGGAAGAGAAAGAGAAAGAGAGAGAGAGACAGAGAAAGAGACACAGAGACTATGGGGGGGCGGCACGAGAAATTTCAGAGTCCTAGAAATCCCAAATAAAAGTTTTTTTTTTCTTTTGCTAGCCTCATTGTGGCTGTGTGTACAGGGCAAGGGCAGGCTGGCAAAACAAATCTTTGATTTGTGCCATCCAGATCCAGAGAGGAGAGACAGAGGGAGGGAGACTATGGGGGGGCACAAGAAATTTTACAGTCGCAGAAATCCCAAATAAAAGATTTATTTTCTTTTCCTGGCCTCAATGTGGCTATGTAAGTGTGTTTAGGGCAAGGGCAGGCTGACAAAATAAATCTTTGACTTGTGCCATCCATTCCAGATCCAGAGGAGACTGAGACTGGGGAAGGGCACTAGAAATTGTACAGTGCCAGAAATCTCAAATAAAAGTTTTTTTTTTTTCTAGCCTCAATGTAACTGTGTGTACAGGGCAAGGGCAGGCTGGTAAATTAAATCTTTGACTTGTGCCCCCAGTCACGATCACTCATTAACATTCATTCACGATTTCATGTATTAGAAATAAAAAAACAACACTTATCTGACAAACAGACAAGTTACTGCACCTGTGCTGCTAACTGTGGGGGTTGGGGGGCAGGGAATATTCTGAATTTGTAACCTGTACCAGTCTGTGTACACTACAACACAAATAAAAGTACACACACAAGTGTCATCATCATCACTCATTTAATCTATTATTCTACCTCTTTATCCTTCTTAGTTTATCATTATTTATTAGCATTAACCAAGCTGTGTGGGACTGCACATGCAGCCATCCACCAGATGTCTGCATCACCAATTTGAATTCTGAGACACACTGTTGTGTAGGTCACTGAACAGTAACTGTAGTAGCAGTCAGCCATCTAAAGCTTGGAAGGAAGTGGTAGTGGTCTGCAGTGTGTAATGTACTATTACAATCACGAATGATTCATATTCATGAGTCATGGCTATAAATCTGTCCTGGGCCTGTGGGTGTGAGTGGAAGTCATCAGAGGACATTAGGTAGAGGGATCTTTTTTTTTCACTTAGAATAAGAAATAAAACAAGCATTTGTCAATGCCGAATGTTTGCTTGCTGGCATTGGCATTGGTAGTGTAGAAGTTACAGAGCTGCATAATAGGAATGGCAGTGAAGTATTGAACTGAAGCCAACCCCACCACCACCCTGCAGAGAGTGACAGGCATTGGGGTGTGCCTTTGCGTCGTCAGGCATAATGGCCATGCCATTTCACCACACCCTACCCTGCAGACACTGACAAGTGTCACGGTGTCCTTGGGGTCTTTGGCTGATGCTCACCCCATTCCATCACTAAATATGGTGAGATGGGTGCGTATAGGGAGAATGGGGTGAACCTTGGGGCGAAGAGTCCAAGGCATACCTCGATGCCTCTCACTGGCTGCAGGGTGTGGAATGGTATGAGCATTACAGACAAGAATCCCAAGTCACACCCCTGATGCCTGTCATTCTCTACAGGGTGGGGTGTTATGGTTGAAAACCCTAACACCTCAGGCATTCGTTGGTATTTTCACTCCAAATTTTCAACATGGTTTGTTGTGACCCCCACCTCATGAACAGTGGCAATATCAGTTTGTTAGCCAAAAGCTGCTTATGCACAGCGACTACGGCATTTAGCACCACAGGTGCAAAAACACATTCTAAACAGGATGTGAAAAATGACAGCTGTACTGTTCATGGGGAGGTGTAAAAAATGGTAATGTTGCAAATCTGCAGTAAAAATATTACAAAAACTGGTGAAGTCACGAGCATGCATAGAAACTGTGCAACGCACACCCGTAATGTAATTAGTTTGGAGATTTTTTACAGCAGATTGTTAACACAGGCATTTTGGGACCTCCAATCATGAACAGTGTCACTGTGATTTTCTTTATCTGTCCCGAACAATGATTTCCCACAGCGACCATGCATCTCTGCGCTGAAAGTGTGAAAACACATTTCGGCCATGTTGTGAAAAATGACAGCTGTACAGTTCATAAGGAAGTGTGTAAAAATGCCACTGGTGAAAATCTGGACTGAAAATATTACAAAGTCATGACCTTATGAGGGTGCGTGGAAACTGCACAATGCTCACTCGTAACACAGTCATTTTATGGACTTTTGTCACCAAATTTTCAACATAGCCATTTTAAGACCTCTGCTCATGAACAGTGTAACTGTGATTTTCTTAATCTGTTCCAAACATTGCTTTCGCACACCGACTGCACCATTGTGCGCTACATGTGCGGAAACACATTTTGGGCAACATGAAAAATGGCAGCTGTACTGTTCATAAGGAAGTGTAATAAAATGGCAATGTTGAAAATCTGGAGTGAAAATATTGAAAATTTGCAAACTTACGAGTGTGCATAGGAACTGCACAATGCACGCTCGTAAAACAGTCATTCTTGGAAATTTTTTTTCACCAATTTTTCAACATAGCCATTTTAAGACCTCTGCCCATGAACAGTGTCACTGTGATTTTCTTAATGTGTCCCATACATTGATTTCGCACACTGACTGCGCCATTGTGCGCTACATGGGCGGAAACACATTTTGGGCAAGATGTGAAAAATGACAGCTGCACTGCTCATAAGGAGGTGTGGTAAAATGGCAATGTTGAAAATCAGGAGTAAAAATATTGAAAATTCGCGAACTTACGAGCGTGCGTAGGAACTACGCAATGCACGCTCATAAAACAGTCCATTTTAATTTTTCTCCAATTTTCAACATAGGCTTTTTGAGAGCCCACCTTATGAACAGTGGCAGTGTCGTTTCATTACTCAGTCCCAAAAGGTGATTTCACACAGTGACTGCGAAATCACCCTTCGGGCCCGGTTAATGCCATGACAGTGAGAGAATTCATGAGAAGGGGTCCCAAAAACCCTATGTTGTAAATTTGATGCAAAAATTCCAAAAAATGCCTGAGATATGCAGCAAAGTTGAAAAAACCCTATCTATCCCATTATACAGCTTACCAGCATTTCCTCAGTTTGCGGTCGGCTTTGAAGAGTGCAGACGTGTTCCCGGTCCACCAAAGATCATCGCGCCGGAGTCCGGAGGTGCATGGGGTGGGGTGTGTGGGGAGGCAGGGTGCGCAGTGGGTGGTGGGGCGGCTGGGTGAATGCCGAGGGAATGTTTTCTTGTTTACAGGTTGTTGTTTTTTAACAGGAAGACGAAGCAGGATGTTTGCCACACTGGGGTGGGCTCCTAGCATGGCAGCTAGAAGGCTGTTTGGGGGTCTGGAGCCGGCGAGAGTTGGGCACCCCGCCACATGGGACTTGTGCCGCGCTGGAGTAGGCTCCCAGCGGCAGCCTGCAAGGCTGTTTGGGGGTCTGGAGTCGACGGGGATTGGGCACCCACGCTGCCCATACGGATGTGTTGCCACGCCAGTGGGCACCCAGCATGGCATCTGGAACTCTGTTTGGGGAAGTGCAGCACAGCTGATGGGGGATTGGGCACCCCCATCAGCTATACAGTGTGTGCTTGGGGGGGCGAGCACACAGTATGCGTGCGTGTGTGTGTAAGGGGGGAGCACGCATGAGCAGGTGATATCTTATCGCTGCTCACTGAAGTGTAGCTCCCTCTTTCAACTGTATGCCACTGCATTTTCAACTGCTGTCACAGACAGCTCCAGCAGTGATTGGAAAACTGCAACCGTGCCTGCAAACACACTGACTGAATTGGAAGACGCTGACACACCACTGAAAAACTCGGATGATGGCACTATGTTTCTTGCACATGCATGCAAGCAAACATAAAAATGGATCAAAGTGTTGATGAGGTGCATTCTTCTCAGGAAGGCAGTGCAGCCAGTGCCACTGCAAAAGACAGCTGTCAGCCTGCAAAGGAAAAACTAAATAAAAACCCTCAAAAGTGATTTGTTCATGTTTAAAGTTTCTTCTTCCAAGCAAATGCTTGAACCCCCAAAAAAAAGGTGCATCTGTCGGATCAGTCCCAAGTAAAAAAAAAAAAAGTTGTATAGTTAAAACCAAAGGGTTGGTGGGTACCATCCACAGAGGCACCCAAAGGTATGGAACACTTGCATACTATGCTACTGCCAGTCCCTCACAGATGTCATCTGACTCTTCTGAGGTCAAACCAGAAGAGGGTACTAATAATAAAGATGAAGATAATGATCAGGCAGCAGAAGGTTCACAACAGGAGGAGATAGAAATTGCAGATGAGAAAGAAATGGACAGAAATGTTTTGGTTCAGGAAGAGGGCAGTGGGAATAAACCACAAGAGGAAGAGGCCCAAGAAAAATCCAGAGTGGGGGGACCTGAAAAAGGGGCCAAGGTGCAGGGCCTTTCTGGGAAAAAAAACTAACCAAATATCATCTTTTGTTTAGTCATACTTCTCCATTAGTGCTTCTAATAAGTAGTTGGCAACATGCACCATTTGTAAATGGCCAGTCAGCAGGGTTAAAAACAAAGGAGCACTGGGAATGTCAGCACTGAAAAGGCACCTAGACAGATGTCATAACATTACTGAAAACTCCAGTTGTGAGTCTTGACGAGAAAGTGACAGTGGTAGCTCACTACACTCAGGGGTAACTCCGATAGATGAACTCAGAGGCAGCCCCTGCAGCTCTACGGAAACACCTCCACCACCACTTCCTCCCATTCGAAGGAATCTTACTGTTACTGAAAGTGACCATGTGTTCAAAAGCCCTCCTCCTTCAAGGAGACAGTTTACCATCTCAGAAACATATGAGCATAAAGCCAAATATGCCTCGACTCCCCCGTTGCTGTTACAATAACCCAAAAAATGTCAGAAATGATAGCTGTTGATTTGCTACCATATAACATGGTTGAACATGTAGGAGTCAGGTGGCTGCTTGAGTACCTTGAACCTTGATATAGTATACCATCATGGAAATACTTCTTAACAACAGGGATTCCAGATCTTTATGATGTGGTATGTAAAAAGTTAAGAGCATCTTGTGTAGTGCTGTTGGGAGGGTGGTGCATGTCACAACAGATATCTGGACAAGCTGGCAGCCTGAACCCTTCATGTCTGTCATGGCACATTGGGCATGTTTTGATAATTCACATGGGGACAGTGAAGCGTCACAGTTTGCTGTTCTAAGAATGTTTTATTTTCCACCTGAACATACCTCATACAACATCAGTGAAGTGCTCCAAAAACCAATACAGCTATGGCTCACTTCACATGGACTGTCAGTTGGCTTTATAGTTGCAGATAATGGGTCCAACATAAGGGAGGCCTTGGAGGAGGGGGGCTTTGTTCACATCCGCTGCTTTGCAGATTGCTTAAATTTAATAGTTTACAGTTTTCTCAATGATGATAGGGACATTAAGGCTCTTGTTAGCACTGCTAAAGGAATATGCACTCACTTCAGTCACTCAAGCAAAGCCCATCACTTGTTTGAAAAAATACAGCAGGAGCACAGTTTACCTTTGCACAGACTTATCAAAGACATTTCTACTCAATAGAATTCAACCTTTTAGGTGTTTCAAAGGCTGCTGGAACAAAAGAAAGCTGTCAGACAAAACACCTTGGAAAATTAAATTGGAGATGCAGATGTCTATATTACTCCACCACTGTGGGCCAGGCTGGAGCTTCTAATTTTCCTGCTCCAGCCATCTGAGGAAATCACCAGAGAGGTTAGTGCAAACACAGCAGTTCTGAGCCAAGCGATGCCCCTAATAAAAATGTTAAAATTCAGGTTGAATCTGATTAGGGAAAAGTTAGAGAACCAAGACAGTTCCATGATCACACAGGCTGCCAGTGCTGCTGATGACAAATGCAGGTTGTCCCCCAGAAAACAACAAGATCTAATGAGACGTATGATCAAATAAGTTGCAGAAGATGACAAGTTACGTAAAATGCTTCATTCTGAGTACTATATTAAAGCAACAATCTTGGACCCATGATACAAATCGAAGCAACTATTGAGTGATGATGATGATGACACTTCTTTCAAAATAAACAAATAAACAATTGATGAGGTACATGCTGTCATGGAACAGAGTACAACAGCAGCACCACATTCAGAATCTTCTTCACAACACAGCATGTCATCAGGTGGCCCATCCTCTACTGTTGCAGCATTTTCTCTCTCTCTCTTCCTCCTCAACCACAGCAGCTGAATCTTCTTCTTCTTCACCACCATCCAAACATAGCACTGTCCCAGTCACTTGGTTCATCTTCATGTCTCTGGAGTCACTTAGCAGATGTAATTGTAATATCTTCTTCATCTGCCTTCTTGTAACACAGCCTCAACACAGACCATTGTTGAAATGTGCCTGGCAGAGCCCAATGTCAGCTGGAATGCTGATCCTTTGAAATACTGGAAATCCAAACAAAATATGTGGCCTGCTTTAGTAAACATTGCAGTGAAGTACATGAATTGCCCTCTGACTAGCGTGTGTTCAGTACGATTGTTTAGCTCAGCTGGTAACATCGTTATTGACATATATTCCTGTTTGACTCCAGAACATCCTGAGCGCCTAACATTTCTAAAAGTCAACATTTCTTACTTTAATTTCAAATATGATACCTGAATATATATATGTAACCTCCTTGCAAATGGGGGTTCCCAAAATTCTTCCCAGGAGCTTGCTTAAATGCTCCAAGCCTGAATGGTGTTTGGCGTTTAAGCCATTTATCTGTGAATGCTTTTAGAGCCTCTGGTATTGTCTCTTTAAGAGCTGTCTGCTTGCATACATAATTAGTTTGTATGGGGGGACTGTGTGTTTTCCTGCTTGAGTCCCACTAGAGCTACTGCCAAATCGCTCCGTTTCTGCCATCGCTAAGTAGGCAGAAGGAGCACTCTTCAAAGATGTAATTGTTTGCTTGTAACCTGTTAAGAGTAATAATGAAAATGCAGTTTGATTTAACCTGCTTTCTTGTAGCAAGGACAGTGCAGAGTAGCTCCCTCATGTTGGTTCTGAACTGCTGAATTGGACCAATCATGGTGGGGATCCTTTAAAATTGAGCTTGCTCTGGGCGAATCAGAACTTGGACTCTCCTCTGGAGACTGCTGTAAGGGGATTGTAAGGGCAGTGACTCTGGGAAATGTAGTTTTGACTTCGGCGCCTTTTTTTCCACCAACAGGGGGAGTTTATTGTGAGTGACAGCTAAACCAGCCAAGAACTGGGAGGAACTCAAAGGAAGTGCCCAGTTTTGTCTGCTGGAGTTTCAGTTTAGCTCTGGCAGTGAAGAGGGAAGGAGCCCTGTGCTCCTTCGGTGCGCAATTTTAGTCGGGAAACGTGTGTAAGACCCCAAGTTTCGGTCTGCAGCTTGTGCAAGTGCTTGTTTGGACTGAATCCGACCTGTGAAGAGATTCAAGGAGATCTGAAGAGTAGAAACCAGGCTCACCCTGTAGAAGACTGGAGAAATTGTTGAATTGTGCTTGGTCTGTCAGGAACTGAATCTGCTGTGTGTTCTCCCGGGTATTGTGCAGTAATTGCGATCGGGATAGAGAAGCAGCCTGCCTGGTATAGTACTTTCCTTTTACATATAAATGTGTGTAGTGCTTGTGGGGATTCGCATTTCAAATCCCCTGTACAGTGAATTGAGCGCATGAAGCTGGAAGTAAACCCCAGCTTAATCCAGACTACATCCATTTGCTCCAAACTGCATTGGGGTCCAGTCACAAGGACCTTGCCCACATGGTCTGTTCCTCCTGGCAATCCAGGACAACCTGCCTGCTATCCAGTTCCCAGCACTGAGTTTGTGAGTATGAAGCAGGGTAGTTCCCTGCCATCTGTTTATCGAATTGCAAGTGTGTTATCTAATTGTTGTGTTTTATTTCTTCATGAACTGAGCCATCCGGCTCCGGATTGCAATTGGGTATTGTGCATGCATTCTCCATCTCCAGGGCCCCAACCAGCTGCACCAAATAGGCTAGTTTCTTATTGCCTGGGTACCCAGTAAGAGTGACATTAGGGACATTTGGGATTCTAAAATATGTGCACAGTACTGTGATTATTAATGCGTTTAAACAAATTAACCTGATTTCCCCCTGTCCTTGTTATATCCCCCTGAATAAATCAGATCTGTTTGTTTCAGCAAAGTTACACTGCCTGAGGTATTCGTCTATGTTAAAGTGTTGTACTGTGGTTTTTGCACTGTATCATCTTGTTTACAGGGAGTCCCGAGTCACGCTGACGGAACCAGTCCTGGGGGGTAAGTGTATACCTGTGAAGGTAATTTGATATATTGTGGGCCACTAGTGGGAAGAAAGGGTTTATGTCACAGAGGCTGTGACCAAGTTAATTTAACTATTGCAAACCCTGACCTCTGGGTGGAGGCACCCGCCATTGGATCCAGGCCCCTGAACCTGTTAGTGGCAAATCAGGCAGGGGTAGTAGCCCTTGGGATAGCGCTACCTAGGGGTTACATCTATTTATTGAAATGTTTCACCGGGAGGGAACACTGAGCAACAAGTTGCTCATCTCACGGTGCGACCTGGGAAAAGGGGGTTGCATAGGGTTGTGAATGATGGTCAGTTATACAGTAGTATGTAGGTAGTTCAAACAGTATAACAATCATAGATTAAGCAACAGTTGGAACACAAGGTAAAGTACAATAAACAGTAGTGGAACTTGGGTAAATTACAATACATATCCAAAAATGTACAAAAGAACCTATAAACATACAAAACAGTAATAAAGTGACAGAACCATTTATAGTGCATGAGTGTATCAGGAGCAGGTTCGAGGTAGTGCACAAGTGCTGTTGGAGCAACAAGGATGAGATAGGATGTGCTCACAGATGACCCAGAAAGGCAGGTGGAGAAGAAAGGAGAGGCAAGAAGTGAATATGAGGAGAGGGGTAGCCATTTCCTGATTACCCCTACCAGATGTTGAGAACCCTGCTGGGGGGATTAGGATAGGAAGGCAGAAACTGGGGGAGGTATAAAGGAGAGATAAAGCAGGAACAGCTGAGGAAGAGGAACTTGTGTAGGGTGGAGGTAAAGGAGTAGCTGGAGGAGGAGGAGTGTCGTAATTCAGAGGGGGAGTGAATTCCTTATTTAAGGGAAGCGATAGATGAAAACAGTCTGACCGATAAAGGTGGAGCAGTAAGGGGCAGTCAAGGTGCGGGCATCATTTGATCTGAGAGAGTGGGTGAGGGGATGTGGAGTGGAGAGAGAGGATGAGAGATAAGTGGGGAGCACTCCAAACCAGCATTTGGAGGTTAGTTTGGCACAGTGTGAGGTACGTCTGTGAGACAGTGGAAGGAAGGTAAGAGAGAGATAGAGATCACAGTGGTGGGAGCCGGAAGGGGAGTTGAGAGCAAAGTGGCAGAAGGAGTTAAAGAGAGTGTCCAACTTAGTCAGGAAAGATCTGGGAGCAGCACCATAGACTACGTCACAGTAGTCAAAGATGGGGAGTATCATCTTTTGGACAATTTTGTGCCTAGCAGTCAGCTGGATGCAATTATGATTCCTGTACAGAGCAGCAAGCTTGGGGCACAGTTTCTTCAGGATAGCATCGATATGCATAGAGAAGTTGAGGTGCTGGTCCAGCCAAACCCCCAGATATCTAAATGAGGAGGTGTCCTCCAGGATGGTACCATCAAGGGTGTGGAAAGTGGGTAGGGACGGGAGCCTAGAGAGTCTCTGCCTGGTGCCAAAGATCATTGAGACTGTCTTGTTGGCATTTAGAAAAAGCTGGTGAGAAGCAAACCAGAGCTGAACTTGGTTAAAGTCATGCTGTAAACTGGTTTCCACAGCAGCATGGTTTTTGCTGGAACTGTATAAAATAGTATCGTCAGCATACATGTGGATAGACGGGGATGAGCAGGCTGTGGGAAGATCATTATGGAAAATGGAGAAGAGTAGGGGACCAAGCACTGAGCTCTGAGTGACACCAGTGATGTATAGTCTGAGTGAGCAGGCTCTATCCACAAAACACTTTCAAGAATTGATTTTGTGCCTGTGGCGAAAAACTTTTGTGACTAGGGTCTACTACATGAGGCAGCAATTAATTGCAACAAGTCAGGTCAGAACTCAGGAGGATGGACTACTAGGCCAGGCCAGAATTATTTTAATGATCACAATAAGGACAGCAACATGAAAAATAATACCATCAGTGGGTCAGAGTCCAAATACAGCAAGCAACTGCATTTCATGCCACACTTACTTGGTGGCACTAGATATACCACTCTGATCTGAAAGGTAGGATGCTGCTGTCTACTACTATGACTACTTGTCACTTTTTGCCCTCATGTCACGTTGTGTACTACTTCTCACATTTTGTCCTCACTACTACTACTTGTCACTTTTTTGTCCTCAGCAACTGATTAAAAATTATTTTACCACCGACTTGACTGTACTGTAGTATTACTGTTTTAATTTTCGTATAACAGATGGCTTAGCAGAAGTCTGAACATTAAAACAGAATGTTCTTTGTATAATATATATCTCATGTCCCTGATATTTGGCTGTGATTACAGAGAAAAATGCAAACTCATTTTGTGTCTGTGTGTGTGTGTGTGTGTGTGTGTGTGTGTGTATGTGTTTGTGTGCATGTGTTTGTGTGCGTGTGTTTGTGCGCACGTGTGTGGTATGCTAGCCTGGCTGTAACAACACTACATCTCACTTACAGTAACTGGGCTAAGATTATTGCATTTTAATTTTTATGTACTTAAATTATGTGGCACTGGCTGGCACGGCAGCAATTGTGAAACTGAGAAAGATGTAAGTGTGTGTCATCAGGTCTTCAGGTGGCAGCAGCAACCGTTATTTTTATGACAGCAATGCACTTGACCGATGTGATGTGACTGACTGACTACCTGGGTGGTGATCAGTTTATGTCTTTTATTTCTTGTGTAATAAATGTATTGTATGTTGAACAGTAGTAGAAGTAGTCTTGGACATTACCACCTGATGGACCAGATAGTGTACCATATCATAGTACACTGGGACATACGATGCAGTTGCATCATTCACATGGGTAGGGTGGGTGGGCTCTATTGCTGCTCATTTTGGTCATTAATTTCTTTCATCTGGTTTGCTCTGACTGGAAAATCCATCAAAATAATACCCACACAGCAGCAGCATTAATAGAAATAATCTTAGCTGCCTGCAGTGCTTGGTATTTCTTTGTGGTACAATAGTATTTGCATCTGTCTGTCTCTCTCTCTCTCTTCTCTCTCTCTCCCAGCTCACTCATGTCACGGGCCCGAGCAGGATATGCAGGATGCTATTGCTACCAGTACAGGCCAGCCATGAAGCAGCTAGTAGTAATTAATTGTTGCTTTTATTTAGCAGTTTTACTGTCATTTTCATACAAATAATGCATTAAATTATTTCCTTTTGGCCTCTGATTTTAATATGACTGACTTTGGCCACTTTTATGCATTTTATCGAATTTTTTCAAATATTTAAACAAAATCAGAATGAATCAGAACTCCACTGTGTTCCAGTTCTTATTTAATAAGGGTCAGAACGTCGCCAAGTTCTCCCAGCACTAGTTTGCTCCATTGTAGGAGGATAACTTGTATCAATAGGCTGTTGATTCATTTGTCCAAGGGGTGCACCCAGCCAACAGCAGTGTTGATTAAGGTGCCCAGATGCTCAATGGACTCACTGGACATAAGACTGCTCTTGTGTCAGTTAATTACCCAACCATGTTTCTCCAGGCAATTAATCACTCTGTGTGTCTCCCATAGTGACTGCTCTGGGGATCTGGCCCTGATGTGAGGAAGTACTGCAAATAAGTGGTGGACCAATGGGCTTGCAGGGCATACCGTACTAGACAGTCCCAAATATGTGAATGAAGTCATTCACATATCTGGGACTGTCTAGTGCAGTACGCCCTGCAAGCCCATACTGGTCCTGTCATTCAGCAGGCGGCAGAGCAGTATACGGGTGGGTTGCAGCCACCCGCCGATGACGGGGGGAATGAGAGGCACAGGTGCTGTGTGGGTGGAGGGGTGGGGGTGCCACTACATCATCAGGATATTGACAGACGGAGATGTACTGCGATCGTGGCAATGAGTGGGCATACCACTAGACTACCAAGGCATATGTCTACAGCATTACCAGTGATTGGGGACACGGGGGGGGGGGCATCACTAGACTACCAAGGAATATTTCTACAGTATTATATTGTGATCAGGGACACGGGAGGGAGGGGGGTGCCACTCGACTACCAGAGGGATGTGGGTGCTTGTGGACGGTGTTCTGGGCAGGCGGGTGACAAACCACCGCTAGCGGCTGCTGTGTTGCATCCTGCAATACAGCAATCCACCTGCAGGTGGCCGGGATTTGTTCCCACTTTTCACGGGCTCAACTCTGAGCCACCCTATGTGGTACAATGCAGGATTGCGCCAGCATATGCGCCACACATCCCGGGCTGAATATCAGGATGTGCCACATATGCATGGGCACGCCCCCTGCATCTGTGCCGCATATGATTACATTGCACCACAGCGCATCGGGATTTGTGCTTTTGCGGGTAGCCCTTTCAATATCCCACCAGGGCGCACTGCGGGGTTGCGCCAAGCGCAACCCCTTTGAATGTCCAGGCCTAGCTGTAATGTGGCATCGCTGTTTATATCTGTGATGTTTCTGAATTGCCATTTTGACTTTTGCTGTTATTTATTAGCTGTTATCACATGGAATCAATAGGTGCCATATATAATGACTTATATGCACCATCTATTTGGGGCAATTTATCAGGCAATCAGCTGTATGATCAGCTGATTTTGTTGCTAGGCACAGGAGAGCTGTGATGTGGCAATTAGCACCCTAATTATGTGTAATTGGGCAACACTTTTAAGCTGTGTGTCATGAGCTGCAAGCAGATTCACCAACTCTAGTGCATGCAGAACAGTATGGAGCAGAATGGAGCCAAGCTGTGCAAGCGAGCAGGCAGAATGGCATTGAAGCATAAAGCCATGTCACTAAGCACTAAAACAGAGCTGCTAAAAAAAATGATAATGAGCTCCCTAAAATAAACCAAAGGAACTTAGCACAGCATCTGAACCTGCCTAAGTCCACTATCACAGACCTACAGAAGCAGAGGAAGCAGCTGTTAAATGACTGGCATCATAACACAAATTCCAATAGAAAATGAAAAAGAAAGGGAAAGGGTGGAGAAGTGGAGGAGGCACTGTTGATGTGGTTCCACAATGCCTGTGACCGAGATGCCCTCATAAGTGGACCTTTGCTGGTACAGAAAGTCAGACAACTGGCTGAGGCTTTGGGGCACCCTGACATTAACCTATCTTAGAGGTGACTGCAAAGGTGGAAAGCAAGACATAATACTGGATTTTGTGGTGCCCATGGGGAAAAGTTAACTACTGACTGCTAGTGTGGATCAGTGGGTGGCTGATGTCCTGCCAGGATTGCTTTCTGGTCCCTCCCCCAACCGAAACATTTTTAAATGTGATTAAACTGGTCTATTTTATTGCTGTGTTGGGTATGGAACACTTGCATTTAAATCAGAGACATTGTTTGGGCAGAAAAAAAGTGAAATATAGAATCTCCGTGCTGGCATGTTGTAATATGGATTAGAGCGAGAAATCGGAGCTTGTCGTTTTTGGTAAGCCAGCTTCCCCCCAGAGCTTCCGAGGTGTCAATCATCTGCCAGTGCAGTATTGTTCCAACAGGTGTGCCTGGATGACAGCAGAAATCTTTACTGAGTGGTTCCGCGTATGAGACAGGAAACTAAAAGTGGGAAATATCGCCCTCATTCTAGACAGTTTTCCCCTGCACCCTGCCATCCCTAGTTTAAGAAACATTATGTTAATCTTCCTACCACCTACCACAACATGCATTAATCAACTCCTCAATCAGGTGATCATCTACAGTATGATGCAGCTCTATGTTCGTGCTAGGCACCAACATGTGCTTGAAGAGCTTGACACACATTCTGAACTGACAGCAGCACAGTGCATGAAAAGAAATCTCCTTACTCGATGCTGTCAGGCTGCTTTAACATGCATGGGACACGGTGACCCCACAGACAATCCAGCGCTGTTTTCGTAAGGCTGGATGTATGCTTGCTGGTGACCCTGGGGAAGGTACTTCCAATACTTCAGTGCTGCCAGCCATTGATGAGTATGGTGTCAATGAAATCATACCAGCCCCAGAGGGACCAACATTAAAGTTTAATGAGCTGTGTTACCTAGCTGACAAAGAAGAAGTGCTGCCAGTGGATGACATCAGCCAGGTGGTTGAAGGCATGTGTAGTGACCCGGCCCAGGAAGTAAAGGTCATGCCAGCTGATGTGAAATCAACCCTGTTAACTCTGCACCTCACCATGTAGAAGCACCCTGAAATAGAGCCGGACTGGGGTGCTTTTGCTGCTGCCTATAAGGTGTGGGATCCATACTGCAGAAAAACTGCAGTACAGATGAAGATAACAGAATTCTTCAAAAACAAGTAAGACTCATTCAAAATTAGACTTGCTGGCTTAGTGTGTTAATGTGATTTGGTAACGCTGAGTGCTGGTAGCGCTGAGACTGTTTTTGACTATTGTACTGTGTACTACTGTAGTACTGAGCATTGCTGTTTTTTCATTATTTGGTAAAGTTTGGTACAGTTTGGGACTGTCTGGGAATGTTTCAGCACTTATTTTGGCAATTGGCATAGATCAGGAGTACAATGTGTGTAAATACACCTTTTTTAGTGCCTTTTTAAAACCAACGTTACAGCGACCACCCGATATAACAGGCGCAATGTGGTTACACAAATACGCTTCTTACAAGCGGCGGGGACTGTACTGCAGTGCTGACACATGTGACCCTCCACCACCTCTCAGCACCATAGTATCTAACCTGCGATTTTATTCACTATCAGAGACAAATCCAGTTTCTCTTCAAGAACTGGAATAGAAACCTATGTAACGCCCTCCCACCCCACTGTGTCTAGGGGTCCTGATGGTAAGTAAGGTGGGGGTACAAACCAAAAACCTTCCAGGGAGGTAAAGCCAGCAGACATAAGAAAACCAAGGCCTTATCTCAAGTTCAGTTCTGGCAGCACAGTGCAGGTTATGCCACCTCTAACAAACCTCATCTTACCACTCACTGCAGCTTCAGGCTGAGCTGGGGGGGGGGGTGTGGACAAACTAGAGTGCTTCATCAGAGGAAGGAATCAATTGGTTCATTCACTAATCTCAGCAACACATGAAGTACAAAAACAAAGAAATTTAATTCTGATTCTCATATTATAGATTAATAAATAAATAAATTGCTCAGCTCCATGGGGCCAGGAGATGGAGACAGACATAGGACACTAATGAGTCACTAAACCGCATCAGATAATATGACCTGAGTGCTTGTACCAGGCCTAAACTAATTAGACCAGGCACAGACTCTACACAGATACCCAGAGCCATATCAAAGCTCAGGACTTTAAAGGGTATGACTTCATATCCAACCATTACCCAGGTGAGTGCCTTACTACCCTTCCCTGAATTAACTGATACATGGAGATGTGGCCTTTAATTCACACTGCAGCTGCCCAGAAACCTGGCCTGTAAACCCTGCCAGTTTGCAATCCTCTTTCATATAAGGGAAAGGATGTTGGATTTAACTGCAGAAAGGACAACACGGCTCCAACTTTTCCAGTTACTCTCTCCATGTGCATTCCATTAGCAGGCCCAAAACGGGACCTGCCCCAGACACAGGCATGGCAGGCTCGATAAAATGACTCCCTGGAATGCACCCACCAGATGACCCATGGCAGCATGCCACACTGGGTAACCAACCTCCTTGGAGCTGCCACCTCCAAAGGTCCTGCCATGGCCCTGCCATCTCCATGAGAGCCCCACTGCCATACCTTCCCTGTAGGGCACCAGGCCTCCCGAACCCAGCCATAATGAGCCCTTCCTCCAACTGCTGTCCTCCCTACCACTGAGCTCCTGGAACCCCAGTCCCCCCACGATCCCTATACTCCTGCTACACTTCCCTTCAGAAATTAAATATAAACCACGTAGTCATCGATGCTCACAAGTCCGGTGTCTCCTGGGCCAGAGGGGTGTTAAGCCCCAGCCCAACATGCCCTACATGCCACCCACTGGCTCCCTGTATCAAAGGAAACTTCCCGCTTTTTAAACCTGACCCTGGAGCAATGTCCTTCCTGGGGCAGAACACAAAATGCCCCAAAGCCAGGACCCTAACCAACAAGGGAGATCACGGTATAGTAAGCCAGCCCTGAGAGGGGTGGCTTACATCCCCCCCTTAAAATCCATTTCCTCCTGGAAATGGGACATCTAGCCAGCCCACAAATGTGCCACCGAATGGGTATGCACACTCCCCACCCAGCAGCCCCTCCCCAGTATATGCCAGCGAGTCCAAATGTCCCCCTCAGGACCTACTTCACAAACCGCCCCGTGGTGCTGATCCTGCCCAGAAACAATGTTAAACATAACCATAATTAAAAATTCTAAAACAATAAAGCTAGGCTGCTCCAAACAAAGCTATCTAACTTGAATATTTACATAGAAGAACCCACTCTCTCCATACACATTCACTGCAGTTGCTCCAGCTTCAAACACACTCTCACTCAGCCCATCACAGTAAGAGGCAGGTACTTGGTTAACATTTTGGCTCTTTTGATTTTGTTCCAACAGGGAACAGCAAAAGTTGTTTTTTATTGAACCACAGAAATAAACAGTCATAGTGGGGGGCAGTCCGTACAGTCCCAATTCTTAACTTCTGAGGAACAGTCCTGCAGCACCATCCACTGGGCACAGTCTCTTTTAAAGTTTTTTTCATTACTTTTGACTAGGAACAGTGAAACAAACATGCAGAACAGTCCTGGCATATCACTGATGCTAAGCATCTTCCTCTAAATGGCAGGCCTTCTGCTGCAGGGAAAATAGAAGGCCGGGCCTGACTTGGTAGTTTCATTTACAAAAGAGTCCGTAGATATTAAGTAGTGCTTCACACAATAGCCAGCAGTCACAACCTGGACAAGAGCATAATGTTTACATAGATTCAGTCCTGCCCAGGGGAACAAACAGCACATAGGTCTGGCATTCTGGATGATCTCTTGGGTCTGTGGGCAGGACAACTCAGACCCCATTGGAGCTTTTGGACCATCTCTAAAACACCCAGTCAGGACACTTTTTTTCTATGATGTCCCACAACCTCTCTGGGATGTAAGGGTACACAGCAGTTGGGTACTCAATGTGTAGCCTGCAACTCACCCACCTCTCCACCTGTGACCACTGAGGCAGCTCCCGAACGCTGGTCCAATGGGTGGTGCCTGGCTCCAGTCACACCTGAGTCCCGTATAGCACATTCATTGGGTCACTATTCAGGAGTCTATCCAACCAAACATGTGGACTTGCACAGCACCAGAAGGCATGGGGTGTTGTCTGGCAGCTGTAACACAGGGCTCTCATAAGGATAAGGAATGGATCAGTACACTGTTTGGTCACTGAATTGATAGACCTTCGGGGCTTATCCAGGTAGTAGGGCAGCTGGCATCTCCCATACAACCTCATTCTCCTGTTCCTCCACTTTTACCTTTACTGGGGTACTCAAATAAGAAAACTCTCTGCCTGGAGCATCTGCTGTGACACCATCACCAGGTAGAGGACCTGCAGCCAACCCCCTGGGCCCTGGGGGTCACCAGCTCTAAGTCTTCACCCCCTACCTTTCCCTCTGTCAATGGGATAGTCAATGGTGGTGGGTACCATAGAGCTGGGCAGACAGCTGTGCCCCACAGCACCCTCACAAGTGTCCTCCTCCATAGCCTCCATGACTATATCAGGCACCCCCCCTCGCTTGCTTTCTCCAGAGGAACAGGTGGCTTCACATCCTCCAATGACTCAAACGGCTTGGTCTCTTCAAAAACATCCAAGCTCCCCTGGGATATTAAGGAGGCAACACCTACCAATGCCAGTGCAGGGTAGGGCCAAACATAGCTGAAAGAAGTACTCATGGATAATCCTGAAAAAGACCCCCTGGAACAGTTAGTGCACAAAGGCAGATCGATCATCCCCTTTCCTCGAAATCCACACCTCATACATTTTTTCTCAACCGCCCCTCTTCCTGATGGATTTCACAAACAGAACAAGAGGGAGGCAGACACAGTGGCCTGGGGTTCCTCAGAAGGGGCCTTCTCCACCATGACTTATTCTTCCTTCCTTCCTTCTGCAAAGTACGTCTTGCTGCCACGAGTTTGAGGAGAAAATGGTGTCTTCTTCTACTTTAAAAGTTCTCGATGCTGTGATTGGTTCAGGTCATGTTTAAAAGTTTGGCTCCTCCAACAGACCAGTATCCCTTGAGAAGGCCAATTTCAGGCGAAACCTGGTCAGGAGCTTTTAGAAATGCATATGTTTGCAAGGTCATTATGTACTTTTGCTACGAATAAATAACTTTTTACAGCTAATTACCTGGCGCTGGTTCATGTGTGCCTGCGCTTTATTGATCGACTGGAACCAGGCACAGGTATATGGAGTGGATTTTCTGAATAGTATTACTTGAGTCATTTATCCGCTCACCTCACAGCTGGTTGTCATTTAACTTATTTGGTGTGTGTGAAGCTCATGGAGCACCCGTCGTGGTTAAATTTACAGCGTTGTCCAGGCTCAGATCAGCATGGCCAGTTATGAGTAAGGAAAAGAAACAGTCATCTGTTTAAAAGAAAGCTTGTAAAAACTCATAAAACTTGTAGAAATACACAGAGAAACAGAGGAATTGAAGGTTTATTTGCCTCTCTGCAGAACTGTATAACTGGACATGCTGAAACTGTGTATTTTAAATTTAACACTCAGCGGTTCACCTGTGAACTTCTCGGAGATATGAAGCACACTGCAAGCTATAAGGTCAAGTAAAAGAGAATGCAAGAAAAGTAGAGCTGCAAGTATATATCTGGGGTGAAAAAGACCAGAAAAGAGGACAACAATGACACAAGAAGCAGTAGGTGTGTTTGAGATAGGAACCACGAGGGGACTTCAGAGCTGGCTGTTAAATGAAGGGGTGAGTCAGGACTTTTTTCTGATATATCTCATGCAGCTGAAAGAGAAAATGGCAATGTACAAGAAGAAATTAACATTGATTTAACCAGACAGGACAGTATTGAAACAGCTTTTTTTGAATTAGAGAAGATTGCATTAAAAGCACGTAGACATTTTTGGCATAGGACATACCTGGAGGCAGATTTTAAGGCAGAGAGAGCACCATGGGACCTTAGAGTTACAAAGAAACAAGGCTATGGACAGGACAGAGAGCAATTTAAACGTGACTGGCATGGAGCTTAACAGGAAGGTTCACTAGCACTGGTGAAATGTGTGATAAAAGACTATTATAGACAATTACCTGAATTACAAGAGAGCTTGAAAATAAAAGATCAAAAAGTAGCCCTTTTCAAGGAAGATGTAAGATTTGCAATTCTAGAGAAGAAATTAAAAGATAGAGAAACAAGTTTCGCAGTTGAAGGAACAAAAACTAGAAAAGTATGAAAGAGATAAAAGGGACTATTTAACAGGACAGGTATTCAGTTGGAAAAGAGAACCATTTAAAGGCAATAAAAGGTTAAGCTACAGAAATAGAAACAAAAAAGAGAATAAAAAACAAACGGATAAATTAAAACCAATTTTGAAATAAAGAGAAGATTCACCATTGGGGTACACTACCAACAGTGGCTCAGACAGTGATATTTTGGAGTCTCCTTCGGAAGAAGAGGGTGAGGGTGAGGGGGAGGAATTAGAAGAAATTTACGATCAACAACACCAGCATCGACATATAGACAACCCCCAACCCCCACAAAGAAAAACTCAGACTATAACCTTCCAACAACAACCAAATCAAAAAGGACGAGAAGAGGAGGGCAGAAAAAAAAATACCAAGAAACAAGGCATGAGAGGAAACAAACAGAAGAAAATATAAATATTATTAACATCTCTAAAATTGAATTAACAGAGACCGAAATAGCATTACTTCAGAGGGGTTTGTCTTTTGTGCCCTGTAGAGATATATCAAGATTTGAATTGTTTGTGGATTTCAGAAAATGTACAACAATACTGAATCTGAAATCTTTCTGGGTGAAAAGGAATAAACTAGGAGGGACTATAAGAGAAGTAAACCAGGGGAACAGTCAATAAACCTTAATTTCAAGCATGGGTCATGATTCATTAATTTCATCAAATTTGGGATTTGAAACAGAAGAGACATTGAATCTAGAAGGGGGAAGCACCCAATTCAAATACAGGACATAAATCTAGAAGGCTTTAAGCCAACCTCAACTTTTTATCCCTCTTATAATCATAGTGTGGAAATTTTTGAAGAGTGTGTGAGGAAGAATTTCAGAGATTGTTTCAGGAACCAAAAGTTTTTTTTTTGGATAATTTAAATAAACTGAAAGAGATGCTCTTAAAAAGTTACAAGAAAGACAAGAGATTGTAATTAAGAGAGCGGATGGGGGGGGCGAACGGTGGTAATAATGCATTCTAGTTTACACATTAAAGAATGTTTAAGACAACTGAATGATACCACCTTCTATAAAGTCTTAAAAAGAGATCCACTCTTTGAATTTAAGCAAGAAGTGGATGGGGTTGTAAGAGAGGCCTTGAATAACAACCTTATTACCAGTGATGTTTTTGAATACTTACTTGTGGAGAAACTATTAATGCATGCTTTCATGTCCTACCCAAGGTGCACAAGAGCCTGACCGACCCCCTGGGTAGACCTACAGTGTCAGGGATAGGTAGTTTGTTAGAACTCCTGTTTCAGTATGTAGGTGTACCTATCAAATAATTGGTAAGTCAGTTACCATCTTATTTCAGAGATACCACACAGTTGCTGGATATTTTGGAAGACCTGGAAATGGAACAGGATTGGCTGCTAGTTTCATTAGATATAGAAGCCCTCTGTATGAACATCCCTCATAAAGAAGGTTTAGATGCATTACGATTTGGGCTTGAGAAAGGAATGGCCTTCCCACCTGACCTAATAGATTTTCTGTGTGAATGTGCTCGCCTGGTTCTTCAGTTTAACACGTTTATCTTCCAGGAGACAACTTATTTGCAAATTAAAGGTACAGCAATGGGGGCTATGTTTGTACCTAGGATTTTGGGGAAAAGCATATGTCAGAAGTCCCGAGAGCAATCCTTATTACCATAGGTTAGATCTCTGGAGATGATTTATTGATGACATTTTTTTTGGTGTGGAAAGGGGATGAGACAGAGCTGAGTGAATTGATTGATTGGTTAGAAAGAACACATAAAAATCTATGTTTTACAGCAAATGTGAGCAGAGAGAGGGTGAATTTCCTAGATTTAGAGATGAATAAACAGAATGATGGTACAATCAGGACAAATCTCTATAGGAAACTGATGGACTGTAACACCCTTCTCTATGCCACTAGCTGTCACCCCAGACACACCTTAAATAATATCCCAGAATCACAATATATGAGAATTAAAAGAAATTGCAGTAGTGAGGAAGATTATGAGAATAACAGTGGAGAACTGAGAGAAAGATTTTGGAATGGGGCTACACAGGTATCTGTTTGGATCAGGCAGAGGAGACTGTTAAACAACTATATAGAGCAGAATTAGTTAGTATTAAGAATAGAAAGGAAAATGAAAATAAAAATAAAAATGAATGAATGAATTTTGTTACTGTCTACAAAAGGAGATCAACAGCAGTAAAAAACATAATAGTGAAACATTGGAATACAGTGGCATCCAATCCACATTTTAAAACTGCTGAACAGAATCTAGCATTACTTAAGTTTAGTTATAGAAGAGGGAAGAATCTAGCAGATTGTCTAACGCATAGCTATTAGCCACCATAGGTCAGACCAAAAACTTGGTTGCCACAGCTGACAGCAGGGAATCAGAAGTGTGGGTACTGCAAATATTGTCCAGTTATTGAGACAAAGATATTTACAAGCTGCAATGTAAGCAATGCATTTGATATACTTCAGTTTATTTCATGTGACTCCACAAATGCGATTTATTTGGCTACTTGCAGCTGTGGTAGCTTTTATATTGGCAAAATAACTAGACAATTGAAATTGAGAATGGGGGAACACACACGGGCAATACAAAATGGAGACTTAACAAATGCACTAGCGGAACATGTAAACATAGCCCAAGATCGGGGCACCCATACGTTTGTATTTAGAGGAACTGTAAAAGTACATCTGAATATCCAAGGGGGAGATACTGAGTCTTTGCCATTGGGAAAAGAGGCTATGAGGATTTTTCAACTAGGTAGATATTATCCACCAGGTTTGAGTGATAGGGTGGACATTATGCCCTTCATAAAGACAAGAAGGAGGCCATAATTTGGACTTTAATGACACAGGTGTCTGGGGGTTGGTCAGGCTTTGTTATTGTTTTTGGGTGTGTTCTCTGTATTTATACATCTAAAGGTGTACTAGAGTTTTTTATATATATATATATATATATTATATATATATATATATATATATATATACACACACAAAGAATACTAAACTGAAATACTGCCTCCAGTCTCTCAATCATAAGGTTTTTAAAATATCTAACCATATATATATATATATATATATATATATATATATATAAAATGACAAACTGTGCTATATTTTTATGGGCTATGAATGGGCTAAATTAATCCATTTATAAACAGTTTTCTGAATTGCCATGTTGAGATTTATCAGTAGGAACCTAGTATGAACCTATTCAGAAAGTTGGATAAGTTTTTTGTAAAGATAATAAAAACATTAGTAAAGATTGAAAGGCACTTTAGTATACATAGATTGTAAAAATGTGTTGTCACTTTAAAAGATCTTGATGTTGTGATTGGTTCAAGTCATGTTTAAAAGTTTGACTCCTCCAACAGACCAGTATCCCTTGAGAAAGCCAATTTTGGGCGAAACCTGGTCGGGGGCTTTTAGAAATGCATATGTTTGCAAGGTCATTATGTACTTTTGTTACGAATAAATAACTTTTTACAGCTGATTACCTGGTGCTGGTTCATTTGTGCCTGTGCTTTACTGATTGAAAGGAACCAGGCACAGGTATATATGAGGTCTGGAGCGGATGTTTTGAATAGTCTTCTTTGCACATTCCTCATCCAGCCGGCATTTGAACCAATCAGCAGCGCTGCTTCAAACCAGCTGACCTCTTCCTTTTGCTGCCAAATGCATTCTTTTACTGGAAGACGGAAAACAGCACCAAACACCCCACAACAGTGGTCTCTTTTGACACACCACCAAAATCCAGGCCTGCCAGTAACAGGGACCCCAGCCTTGATAAGTCCACCCCCAAGCACTTGGTCCTGATTCCAAATTAAATCCTGGATGAACCCTAACATCTATAATGCCCTCCCACCCCACTGTGTCTAGGGATCCTGATGTTAAGCAAGGGAAGGGGGGTACAAACTAAAAACCTTCCAGGGAGGTAAAGCCAGCAGATATAAGAAAAACAAGGCCTTACCTCATGTTCAGTACTGGCAGTGCAGTGCAGGTTATGCCACCTCTAACAAACCTCATCTTACCACTCACTGCAGCTTCAGGCTGAGCCAGGTGGGGGGGACAAACTAGTGTGCCTCATCAGAGGAAGGAAGTAGTTAGTTCATTCAATAATCTCAACAACACATGAAGTAGTAACACAAAGAAATTTAATTATGATTCTCATATTATAGATTAATAAATAAATAAATTGCTCAGCTCCATGGAGCCGGGAGATGGAGACAGATGTAGGGCAGTAATGAGAGGCACTAAACCATATCAGATGCTGGCTTCATGGTGCCGAGTGAAGGGGTTCACTCAGTACGCTGGCGACCCGGGTGTGTGCCCCGAGCCCGGGTACCAGGAGGAGACCGCAAGAGAGGGTTCTATAAGCATCCATTGGATGCTTCCTCCAGGGGGTGGGATTTGCCTGGGACCTGCGGGCGATTAGTGGCGAGCTTGGGGTCGTCCTACTCGACACTCCCCCATCCCGGAAATACCCTGTGTGCTTACGCAAGGCCGAGAACTGCGGTAGCCAGGGCACAGAAAATGGAAACTACGCCCCGTTCTGACTGGATGATGAGTGCCTTGGCCCCTGCCACCCAAAGCGCTGGAGCCAGCCCGGATCCAGCCCTGCAGCACCTGGGATGCAATGTCGGCCATAAGGACATCCCCCCCCCCCAGACTCTGCACAGATACCCAGAGCCATATCAAAGCTTAGGACCTTAAAGGGTGCAACTTCATATACAAACATTACCCGGGTGAGTGCCTTACTCCCCCTCCCCGAATTAACTGATACAGGGGGAAGTGGCCTTTAATCTACACTGCAGCCACCGAGAAACCTTACCTGTAAACCCAACCAGTTTGCAACCCTCTTTCCTATGAGAGAAAGGATGCCAGATTTAACTGCAGAAAAGATGACACAGCTCCAACCATTTACTTTCCCTGCGTGTATTCTGTTAGAGGACTTAACATAGTATCTGTCCCAGACATGGGCATGGCAGGTCCAATAAAAAGAATCACCAGAATCACCCACCAGGTGACCCATAGCAGCATGCCACACTGGGTAACCGACCTCTTGAAGCTGCCACCTCCAATGGGCCCTGCCACCATCATGACAGCCCCAGTACCATACCTTCCCTGTAGAGCAACAGGCCTCTGAACCCAGCCATAATGGGCCTTCCTCCAACTGCTGTCCTCCCTACTACTGAGCTCCTGGAACCCCAGTCCCCCCATGGTCACCACACTCCTGCCACCCTCTTCTTTGGAAATTAAATATAAACCATGTAGCCACAGATGCTCACAATGCCAGTACTTCCTGGGCCAGGGGGTGTTAAGCCCCAGTCCAACTTGCCTACATGCCACACGCCTGCTCTTCCTCTTAAAGGAAACCTTCCTTTTTTAAACCTGAGCCTGGAGCAACGCCCCCCCCCCCAGGTGTGGAACACAGAATGGCTCAAAGCTAGGGCACTAACCAACAGGGGAGATCACGGTGTAGTAAGCCAGCCCTGAGAGGGGTGGCTTACACCTAGAAACCTAGAAAAGTAATAGACAGAAAACAACCTGACAGTCCATCCAATCTGTCCCAAGATTCCCTAATGGAGATGCTAAAGTCTTCATCCTCCCTACAAGTCACCACTCCCCCCTTCACTTCCTGTCTGATAATTTCTTTATATGTAACCCGCTTCTTCTTAAACCTAGCTATTTTCTTTCCCTCCATAGCCTCATCAGGCAGCCTGTTCATCCATCCACCCTGAAGAAATACTTTATTATTGTGATACCAGTCACCACCAATAAATGGTATGTCTCATACAACAACCAACGTTTCATTGCTTCCTAATACTCTACTGACCACTTCTTCACTACAAACTGGTATGCCTGATAAACATTATTGTAATATGCATTTGTTAAGCCTTAAGTAAAACTGTAAGTATCTCATGTTACATTGAATTTAATCTGTACCATCCCAATACAGAACCTAGTGAATGCTGATTTAATATTATTCTAGTAGTTTAACTAGTATATTTGCTAAGCTTTAAGTGCAACTGTATGTTATGTTAAATTGAATTTAATCTGTCCCATCACAATATAGAACATAGTGAATACTAATTTAATATTATTCCAGCAGTTTAACTAGTATATGCATGCACCATCATCACTGTCTCTGTATAGATATGCAGCAGTTCTTGCAAGTGTGCCATGTAGTCATTAATAAAGTAAAAAATAGACCCGGCCGTATCTATCCTGGTACTGCTAGAGTTGGGGACTTTGCAGCCTTCTATGGGTATAAACTGAATGTCAGAACTACATAGGCTAACAACAGGTTGAGGACAGGGGCCCCACAATACGTAGGGGTTCAAGGAAGTGGAGAGTTGTTTCACATACTTGGGTATTTAAGCAGGAAGAGATCTAGATGGGTTGCACAATTTGAACTATAGACCTTTAGTGTGGGACATCTCAGCAGATCTGGAATGGTGGAGGGCCTTGCCCTTATCTTGGATGGGCTGGATCAACCTTATAAAAATGAATGTGTTGCCTCACATCCTGTATGTTATGCAGATGCTTTCAATGGGGCTCACATGTGAAGATATCAAGAAGATAGAATGAGAATTCAACCAGTTTATCTGGCAAAATAAGTGGCCCAAGATAAGCAAAGAAAGACTCAAGGGGAGCATGGCCAAAGGGGAATTGAACTTCCAAGATTTAAAAGGGTACTATATAACATAGATATAGTCAAGACTGGATCAACCAGGGAGAAGTAGCCTGTTGGGTGGATGTGGAAGGGGAGGGAGCTCCAGCTAAGTTGGCGGCCTACTTGGACCCGGGGGTAGAAGGACATATAATCATATAAAACATAGGAATCCCTTGGTGGCCCTGATCTTGGAGGCCTGGGAATAGGTCAGGAAATGAAGAGACATGGGGGAGATCTGACAGTCTTGGTCCTGGTTCAGGGAAACACACAATTTTTGCTCAGGCTGCAAGACTCTTAGTTTTGTCTTTGGGATGATTTGGCGGTTCGCTGTGTGGGAAACCTATATACTAGTGCGTGAAATGGAACTTGGGGAACAGTTCAGGATCCTGCTGGCCCATAGGTACAAATATTTTCAAATATGGGGCTTTGGACAAAGCAGGAATAGGGACCCGGTAGATCTATTCGCTTTGTAGTCATTGGAGCAGGCTGTGTTTCACACGTGTACCTCCCTGCAAGGCTTACTAGTGCAGATGGTACAGTACAGCAAGACAGAGATACATTTCCAAATTTATCAATAAATGTTAAACAGCTGTGGGGACAGGATCTAGGGTTGACAGTTTCAGACAAGTACTGGGTCATGGTGCTCAAGTCTCATGTGGGACTTTAAATTTTTAATAAATACAAGGAATCTCAATTTAAATTCCTACATAGACTTTACTAAATCCCAGTTACAGTCCACAAATTTAACCCTGTGTTATCCCCCTTCTGTGGCTGCTATAATAGTGTGTTTGGTACATACATACATACATTACTTCTGGAAATGGTAGTATCTGAGGCCATTCTGGTCCCAGGTTGTGCAGAAGATCTTACAAATCTTTGCTAGACAGCTAGCAGAGACATCGCTCTCTCCTTTTTGGGATGGAAGACATGGGTGAAGAGAGGTGGGAACAAGAAAAGACATATAATTTCACAAGTACCTCAAGAGGAAAGGATTGCTCTAGTTTGTTTCTCTAGTTGTGCTTTTTTTTTCTAATAAAAGCAAATAATAAAGGGGAACTCTTATAACATTGCAAAGTGCAGCAGCTGCTGCAGAAATGCCCGATTAGGGCTTTTGTCATCAAAGGACATTTTTATTTAATCTGTTTCTTTCCAGTTTTAATTGAAAAGATCCACTCAGTCCTTAATGGTTGCAGAACCGTGGGCGTCTATCTCACACACCATGGGCAGCTTCCACTGTGAAAGTTATACTAATGAGGGCTACCAACTAATGGCAGAGTTGGTATCCCTCATTAGCATAACCTTTGCGGCGGAAGTCGCCAGTGGGGTGCGAGATGGTTATCCACGGCTCTGCAACCCTAATGGATGGAGAAGAACTTTTCAATTAAAACTTTAAAGCAGCAGGTAAAATAAAAATGTCCTTTGATGCCAAAATCCCTAATCTGGCATTTCTGCAGCAGCTGTTGCACTTTGCAACATTACAGGATCTTCCCTTTAAATGACACGCATCTTTTATTGTGTTTTTCTTCTCCTTTGTTACGCTGTGTTTAAGATGTATCTTTACAGTGACCCTTGTGCCCTCACATTTAACTCATTGAGATTGCCTAGCTTGTCAATGAAGCTGTCAATCAGTGCCCACATGGATGAGCTTAGAGCGAGACATAGCGTGGTATGGCTTAAGTATTTTGATGTTTTAATAAACTGCTTTGATTTTAACCTTTCCTTATGCTGTTTGTTTTATTTATGAATGAGAGGTGTTTTGTACTGAGTGGCCATTCCATTTACATCAGTGCAGTGATGAAAGTGAGCAGGAATGCACAGGAACTCAGTTCCTGTACCTTTTTTGCAGCAGGAACTGAGTTCCTGTGCTTCTACCCACTGACACTAAAACTGAAATTCTTAAACCAGCAACACAGTGACAGTTTCTGGATCTGTGACCTGCTATCAGGGTTTCCATAACACAATTTGACTTGTACAACAATACTATTTTCCTAGAAATACTTTAATATCTCTAACTGAATCTACTAGCGTCAAATTGATTAGTTGTGCCTTGACACCGCTATCCTTTAGATTGAAGATCTTCATTCTGTATTTCATAATTGCCAGTGCCTGAGTTCCTGTGCTTCTTGTCTACCACTTGCACCACTGCATCAGTGTGATATAAGAAACCTTTTTTTTTTATTAAATAGCACTGCTGCTTTAAGCAAAGTGGGGTGCCCACCCCCACTACCACTTCTTTTTCAGTGTCCACTTCAGGTCACTCTCACACACCCGCCCTTCCCATCTTTAATAATATTCTTTTTTTTGTGTAAGTGGTCTGGTGTGCCCACCCCCAGTACTGCTTCTCTTGATCCCCCTTCAGGTGGCCTGCTCCTGTTCCTCAACATGCCCAACACTGGGGTGCCTAATCCCAGTGTTGGAATGTATCTGAAATAAAGAAAAACATCCCTCATTTTTTTTCCAAGCCCTGTAAAAAATAATCCTGTCCATTAATGTTTGTTGCATTGTTAGTCCCCCCACCTGACCCTCCCACTGAGCACCCCACTCCCCCAGCCCTTACTTACCCATCAAGGGTCCAACACAGTAATCCTCTCTGGACCACATACCTGTCTTCACTCTTTAAAGCCGGACCACGAACTGACACAATCAGGTATGTGGTTCAATGTATTTCAATGGGGTTTTGACCTTAGTGGCATAACTTGGCTATTTTTGAATATTTTTGCCCCAAATTTTCAATATGCCTTTTTTTGGACCCCATCTCATGATCAATGGCAGTGAAATTAGGCAAATCTGTCCCAAAAGGTAATTTAATGATTGCTGTGTGAAATCACCTTTTGGGCAGGAGTTGAAAATTTTCTCTGCCCTTGTTCATGAGGTGGGGTCATAAGAAAGCTATGTTGAAAATTAGGCATACAAATATTAAAAAAAGAGTTATGAGCCTACATTGAAATTTGTGTACACAGGCTCGTAACTTTGGTAATTTGCAACATTTTGACCCTAAATTTTCAACATAACCATTTCTTCATAGTTCCTCATGAATATGACAGCTGTCATTTTTCAAATCCTGGCCAAAATATATATTTCATACCTATGATGCTGAATGATGTTTCGGTGGCACAGAATGATATTTGGTGGGGATCTGAAACTTTTCACCTACTAGGTTCATTAGGCTGGGTAATAAGAAGGTTATGCTGAATGTTTGGTGTACAAATACAGTAAAATGCCCAGGTTATGCCTGAATGTTACATTGTTTCAGTGTTAGCCCATAACTTTACTAATTCTCAATATTTTTTTACTCAAAACTTTCAACATAGCCAGTTTTCCACACCACCTCATGAACATGACATGCGTAATTTTTAAAATCCTGGATGAGATATATTTTCACACCTTTGGTGTGAAATGACATTTTGGGCAATACACTATAAATGGGACATGTCAAGTCTATAAGGTGGATCCTAAAACAAGTATCTTCAAAAGTTGGGGTCAAAATAAAAATCAAAACAAAAGCAAAGCACATACCTGCAAGCAAATCGTCGGCACCTGCAAGCAAATCTTCGGCATTGACAAATACTTGTTTGTTTTTGCCAGAATGAGACTGAGAGCTTCAACCTCTTTTTACCTTGCTTGCTGTTTTCATTGGATCTACCATGCTGCAGCAACACCAAAGTCATCGACATTCTGCACATGGACAGACACATCATGCTGTTGGTATTCCGTTGCGTTTTCTTCAGAGGGCTGTGTCCCAGAATCCCCCCAGGTGGGGGGCTCTGCTCCCCCATACCTCCCAGTATTTAATTAACCAACTCTGAATTGAAGTTGTTTCGTCGAGGGGATGAAACACTGGGAGACACAGTGCCAGTGTTCAGTGGGGACCATTACAGAGACCTGTCAATTGCTGTCGCTGTAATGGTCTTCACTGTTGCCGTTTCAATGTTCAGTTGGTACACCATTTTCATTTTCATGATAGGCACTAGCTGCAATACCTACATCCCATATATAGGGATGAGGTATCCATGAAGACCCTAAACCATGACAAACTGGTGTGCATGATCAATTGATCAAAAGATTAACTTTGGTTTTGATTGAATTACTGCCATTAAGTACAAGGCACTTGATAATCCGTTTGGCAAGCAGGGACTTTCTTTTACTTAATTTCTTAGTAGTCTTCCAATTCATGCAGTTCAGTGGAGAAAAAACTGAGAAGAATTTGACTTTTTGTATTCTTATCATTAATTCACATTTTGCTTATTCGTGAAACATTTCATAGGCTCTCTCCTTTACACTGTGCTGTCCCTTTCAGAGAAGCTATACACAACATTACAGCTTCTCTTTAAACACATTGCATGATATACTTTATTATGTGTTTCTAATTTAAATAAAAAAACTCAGTTTAAAATATTATACGCCCTGAACTGCAAAATAGGGTGGCTGAATTGGGAAATAGGTGCTTGTCCTTCACAGGCATGCCGTTAGTTCTGAAACACTGGTGAATAAAGTCAAGTCCACTTTATTGGCAACTGGTACAGAAAAAAACAGGTGGACGGCCCTCTGCTATAAAAGGGTAAACATGCCAATCTTCCCCAGTCTCTTTTTATGGCAGAAGCCTTTAGCTCATTTTAATAACTTGGTTGTCCTGGCTTTTACCCTTTAAGTCACCATGATATCCTTCTAAGTAGGGATGTGCGAACCTCTGAAAGATCTAACTTGACAGCTTTATAAGTAGAGTAATAAAATATTTTTCCAGGTACTACCCGGTTCTGCCAAACATAACTAGATTTTAGCTGGTTCCACCAGATGGATCCAGATTTTATCTAGTTCTACCAGGTAGAATCAGGATTTATCTGGTTCTAACAAGTAGAACCAGATTGTATCTGGTTTTACCAGGTAGATCAGGTTCAAACAGGTATAAACAAGTTCTGCTATATATAGCCATGTTATTCCTGTCTCTACTTGATTTAAAGCCACACAAGTTACTGGAATCCCTCACTATAATGAATAGGTTGGGAGCCATGGACCGTGTTCATTATAGTGGTTTTTTCGTTATAGCGAGGAATGTACTGTAGCACTACTAAAACCTTCAAAATGATTACACAAACATATTTTATTGGTTTCCTATCCTTTATTTTAATTAAATAGGTTTAATAGCATGCGGTTTGCTGTGAAAATGAAATTTTGGTTTAGTGCGGATATTAATATTTGACAGCTCATTATTACTCAGCACATCGGCATTACTCAGCACATCATAATTCACTGACCTACACAGCCAGTATAGTGTTACGCTTGTGCAACTGTGTTAGTTTGGTTTTGGCCATTCGCACTCTCTATTCCAGAGGAATTATCACCCTGTAGGGGTATGAAGGCAAGGAACCCTCGGAGAGGGTTCCACCCCTAGAGGTGCAACGGGATGGTTCCCATGATTAAAGGTACCTTAGGAATCCCCCCCAAAATGTAGTATCATCCCCAAAAAGGAGGCAACATGAAGCTTATGAGCAGGCAGTAACTGTGACATAGGAGCAGTAACTGTAACGTAGTAAAAGATAGCAGATGCAGTTGATAATGCAATGAGATGCTCAGTTGGATAATGTAATGACTGCCTGGTTTGCGTAGCATGATAGTAATGGTTTGCCTTGAGATGAGGGATCCCCTAAGGAGAGAGGAAATGGCAGGGCATCCTCCACCTCCATCCAACAATGGAACCGACCTAAAGAAACTAGGGGAAACAACTATGATAACTCAGTGTTATGACCTGAGGCAATGGAGGAGAGAAAAAAAAACCTATGAGGAGGAAATCTCTGGGGATTCAAGGCCTAGGTCACCTTCCCTCCAGGCTTTGGATAGTTTATTTAGTGACGGCTCTGCAGCTGCAATTTGGAAAAAACAATTAAGGGAGGTGGAAAATATTCCAATTTGGAACAAGGCTCTCACTCAAACCCTCTAGTGGGAATGTCACGGAAGGTTGTGAGAAAACTCTGCAACAATACATGCATCCAAGGTGCAGGAGGAAAGCAACAACTTCTGAGGCACTCACCTGACCTACCCACCCTAAATCAAACCAGGTGAACCAGAGACAGTCATAGGGAGAATGCGGTGAAGGTACCTTGCTAGGGAAACCACTAAAGTCAATGGCCAACCATTATAGTGGAACACTAGAGCCAAAGGAGATCATCGTAACCACCCTTCACCACTAGTCTTAAATTTTACACCAGGAGCTGCTGTCATGTAGCAGGCAGCTAAAGTCAAGCCTGGGGTGAGGACATTCCCAGCTATGGGCCAGTTGAGAAGGACCCCACCCCAAGTTGGACACAGTCGAGATGCGGACTAAATGCAGAGCGAGACCGTCGGCTGCAGCAACCCTGCACCAGAATAGAATGGCTGGCATGCCCCAGAATTGATTAAGAGCTGAAAGCAGCTGAGCTAAATGAGCACAGCGTGCTGAGATCATAATGAGCATTGAGTGCTGAGACCTTGCAAAGTCGAATGCATATTGAGCGCAGCAGAATCCCAGGCTGAAGCCGAGGGGATGGTAGTAGGCATGAAGCAATGGTTTGCAGAAGCAAGGAGCAATGGTTGCGTAAGCAAGTGTGGATATGATAGGTCAGTAAGCAGTAGTAGTGATAGGTGGACCTGCATAACATACTGTATAGCAATTCAATAGCACTGAATTGGGAGCAAGCCACACAGACAGTTCAAAGTCAAATCAAGGTGACAAACTCTGAGGATTTCAGTGGCGAAGACAGGATTTAGAACAGAATTAATTAGCCACAGAGGCCACGACCCCCCCAAACACCTCCCAGTCCCCGCCGTAGGACAAACAAGGAAGTGATGGAAGGTCCAAGAACCACATGCAGATATAAAGTTAATTTAATAGCCTCAGCAGGAGCGTCAGCTAACCTCAGAGTAACACAATGTACAATAGCAATGGGAGTAAACAAAGCAGTAGCAGGAAGCAATTAGGCCAGCGCAGCAGTAGTGAAAACAAATGAGTACACTGAGTTGTAACTGCAATAAATAAAAGGAGGCATAATGTTCTTAAAGCACTGTCACCAGGCAGAGTAATGAATTTGCTACAATGAGGTAATTAGAAAAAGCATGAGTGTGCTGTATAGCTAGGTTTTAAATCTGAGTCAGGTGACAGTAATAGAGTATGCCATGGAACAGCTAGTGAGCTGAAACACACAAAACAGGTTTGCAATTGCACTGCAAGTAATTTGAGTTGTGAGTAACTAAAAGCAAGCAGTATGAGCTCTGAAATAGCAAATAAGCTAGGAGCTTAGAAAAGCCTCACCCCCCCAAAAAAAGGAAGCATACGCAGCCAAAGGCAAAATACAAACCAAAAGCAGGAAAACAAACACAGAAGCCCTGCAGAGACCAGCAGGATCGGAAGGGGGGAGGCCCAACCAACTCAGAGACTCAGAGGACAAACCAGCAGAGCCTTTGACTGCAAAGAAAAAATGCTTCACAGTGAGGCTTAGAGGAACTGTTTATATAGCTCAGGAAGTGGGAGCGGCTGGCTGCTTGGTCACCGAACTACAGACAATTCATTTACTGATTCATTTACTTTCATTTACTGATTACAATACTCATTGCTCATTACTTGTCCTGTAACTGAAAGAATGAAGTAAGCGTTATCTGTGTTGTGTTTCATTTCATTGCCAAGTCTCTTGCATATGACAACACATTGTGGAGCTGCACTACCTTTAAGGTGTCATCTTCCTGAGACTGCATCCACTGTAGCCCTGCTTCCAAGCCAGAAAGTACTTGCTAGTATGATGGCACATGTATGCTGGCTTCTTCCTCCTCATCCTCCTATTCTTCAGTTTCCTGACCCTGACATTTTGTTATTGCACTGACAATCTCATTGTCCTGGATTCCCCCATTTTCCCCACAAAAGACAAACCACTTATATGTTGTTGTGCTCAGATTGGCAATTAATTTATTGTAATCATATTTTCATTTACAATTCCCCATCATCATTTTTATTGTCTCTTCCACAATTGTATTTCTATTGCATCCAAATATCAATCTCTGACCATCCCTCTTTCTTCCTCTTCTTCTTGCTTCCCCAGGCGAAAATCTGGTTTCCTTCTTCTTCTCTTTTCCTGGTAGGTAACGGTGAGAACCGAGACTGCTTTTTCTCCTTCAGTTTCTTCTTCTTCTCATCATATTCATTTTTCACTCCCCCCTAACCTCCTCCCCACCCTTTTTTCCCTATAGCCTGTCTCCAGCTTGTGTTGGATGACTGGCCTTCCACCTCTTTAGGGTTCCTCTTTTTTTTTTTTATCTCCCTACCTGTCTCCTCCATGCCTCAATAAAACCCATCATTTCTGTATTAAACATGTTTATTGCTAAGTTTGACAGGTGCACCCCCATCTGATCTGTAGAAATTCTGTACCCATTCTTCCACCCCTCATAGTATGATGTGCCTCCCCATGTTCCTTACTAATGTACACACCCTTCTATTCATCTTCCTCCTGGCTCTATCAACTGCTACATGGTTGTGCTCATGTCTCCATACCCTCCTTGGTATCATGTCTGACCAGGATATGCTCACTTCCGGCCACCACTGCTGTATCTTCCCTAAGTCCCCTTTTACCTGCATATATGTGTCCACCCATGACTTCCCCCCAATGTCATTACCTCCCAGGTGCATAATAAATAAATCTGGGATGGGTCATCGCTATTTTATTTCTTTCAGGGTCAGAAGTAACTGTGTCCATCTCATCCCTTGGATGCCACACCATACCTGCCTACATTTTCTGACATCCTGGTACAGCTGCTTTCCCCTAACTTTTTTCTCCACTCTCTTTTCCACCTAATAAATGTAGGAGTGCCTGCAGATCCATACTTCGGTGGTCCTCCCTCTACCTATAGAATTTAAGCAAAATACACCTTAATTACCTTCTTGACTTGCTCATTTCTTCCTCAAACTTTTAACAGACCCGCCCCTTCCCCCTCTCGGTTCCGTACCTGCAAGACAAACAACAGATGCCATGTTAATCTCAAACTTGTAGGGCTCAAATATACCTCTTGCAGCTGGCAGACCACCAGTGCCCCTTTTCCAACATATTAGTCACCATCTCCCCTGCCGCTGCCCATTGTGAAGCATCCCCTATTTGAAAGGAGTGAGAAGAATAATTGCCTGGGTCCTCACCCAGGAAATCCATGCCTTTTTTGAGCATGGCTGTTACTTGGTAACTTGTCACTTTCTTCCCATCTCCATGCACAAATAATATCCCTTTCTTAATCCAACGCTCTGCGACATAAGCCCACAAAGCCTTTTTCTGGGCACACGGTGCTGTCTACGTGAGCCTTAATGATTATGGTACAGCCATTCCCCCAGATCCATTTTTGACCTCTTAATTATAACTTGTATTTCTTTCAGCCCCCAAGTTATATCTCCCCATTCCAACCCCCCTTCTTCATCCTTTCTGCCATGCCCCACCACCTCGCTCACTCTCAAGGCCCCTGCAAACATCACTAAATAAATCATGTGAAATAACTGCACCTCATCCTTGGATCTACAAATTACTGGTAGCACCCCCCCCCCAGTTTCGCTAGCCAGTGCTCTGCTATTGGTCATCTACCATCCTTAGGTCTTTGTTTCAACCTACTCCACCCTTGCCTCATTCTCCGTATCAACACTGACTTTGTAGGATCCTTCCATTTCTTTACGCCACAAACTAAACTGATCTCCACTAGGTACACCCCCATCATGGTGTGAGCCGTTCCTCTCTGCCATTGTTTCACTGTAAACTTTCCTAGCTGTTCCTCAGTAAGTGGACTACTTACTTCCTTGTGGTGTGTTTCCCTGAATGTTTGTAATGCCCGCAATGCCCCTTCATAGGCCCTCAAGGTTCGTGGTGCCCATGAGCTGCGAAACAGCATTTCGGCTCCCTCTTGTCAACGTCCCAGATGTTTGTTGGCATAGGTGTTTTCCGCTCCTCTGCTGTTTGTGCCAGCATCTGGTAAACGATCCAGCTGTAGACAGGAAAGGTTGTCAGCTAGGATATTTTTAACCCCTTCTATGTGCTTGGCCCTGAATGACATATTCAATTGCAAAGCTCTTAACACTAACTGTCTTTATACCCGCATGACCATCTCGAACCTGGCTCCCCTGTTGTTTAAGACCTCTACCACTGCCTTGTTGTCACATCAAATTGTAACCTTCTGGGTCTGTAATTCCTCTCCCCACACAAGGGTGCAGACCCAAATGGGCATGATTTCCAACAATGTGATGTCCTTCACCCTTACGTCTCTTATCCAATTCTCAAGCCATGGCTCAAAGAACCATTTTCCTCTTAAATAGCCCCCCATTCCCAACCCCCCTGCCGCATCTGCACACAATTCGAGATCTGCGTTATAAACCCAATCCTCTTGCCAAAATGAACAGCCATTGTAGCTGCTAAGGAATTCCTCCCACACCTTGAAATCTTCTTTTACTCCCTTAGTTATGTCCACCCAGTGGTGTGGTCTGGTTACTCCTGCTGTGGCCCTCGCTAGCCACTTAGTGAAAGTTCTTCCTTGTCCAATTGCCCTACATGCGAAGTACAAATGCCCCATTACTTGTTGCAGCTGTCTCAATTGCACCCATCTCCTGCTCATGTGTACCTGAATCAGCTCCTTCAGCTTCCATACCTTACTGTCTGGTAACCTAAACACCTCCCCCAGTGTGTCTATCTCAATTCTCAGGAATTCCAGCACCTGACTGGGACCTTCTGTTTTCTTCGGTGCCAGCAGTACCCCCAGTTCTCTACACAGCTCTTGGAAACTAGCCAGCATCCCCTCTGTCTCCCTCCTACCACTGCCTATTAACAGAAAGTCATCCAGGTAATGGATGACCATCTTGTAACCTGTTTTTTCTTGAAATATCCACTGCAAACAAGTGCTGAATGCTTCAAATGTAGCACACACTATGGAAAAACCCATGGGCATGACCTTGTCAAAATAGTACTGGTCCCCCACCTTAAAATCCAATAAATCCCAGTCCTCCCTTCTGACTGGGAACAATCAGAAAGCAGACTCTATAGCTGTCTTGGCCATCCATGCATCAGGGGTCACCTGGATAATCTGCACTGCCTCCTCCTATGAGGCATAGGTGACCCAGCTGCGTTCCTCACTTATAAAATCATTCACTGAGTTCACTTCTGGAAATAAGAGATGGTGAATCACTCTGTATTCCCCTTTCTGTTTCTTGGGAACCAAGCCCAATGGGGAAATTCTCATATTCCGTAATGGGGGGGTTGGATACGGCCCTTCTATTCTACCTACCGCCTTTTACTTCCTATTTTTTGCTTCAAAATGTCCTTCTTCTCCTTAACTGACCCAAGATTGTTAGCCTCTCGTGCACTTCTTGAGCCTTCGCATTATAGCAGGAAACCTGTTCTAAAGCCCTTATTTATCGCTTCTGCCACGTCTCTGTCTGGGTAGCCTTTCAACCATTTTTTCCACACCTGTATCTTGATGGGTCTTCTCACTTCCTGAAATTGTTCTCCTATCCCCCTCCCCCTGTTATTCTGCAACCCTCCACTCCCAACCAAGTCTCATTCCCTCCTCTGCTCAGTAAGCCTGGCTCCCCCTACTCCCATAACCTCTGCCTCTCAAACCTCTATTCCATGACTGCCCCTTATATCCCTGCCCTTCTTGAAAGGGCTGCTGGCCTGTTCCCTGCCCTCTCTGTGCCCCTTGTGCCCATGTTGTCCTGCATCTATTCGCAGGATGGGATCCCCCACATCTTGAGCATGCATGCCAGAACCGGCATTAGGGCCAAGAACAAAATGCCCTGTTATATCCCCAGCAACACTTCTGGGGTACCCCTCTCTTTTTCCCATTTCTCCCTCTGGTGTGGATTGATCGGTTACATAGTCTGTCCACAAATCCAACTGTTTTGTGTCCCACCTAACATCCTCATATGTCGCCATACTTTGCCGGAAAAATTCATCATAATATATCCATCCCACTCCTCCTTTTGTCTTGGTCCTTCTTATGATCAAAGAATATGTAATAAGAGGGATGCCCAACTCTGGGTTCTTTTCCAACACTATAGCTGAGTACATGCCGAAATCTACAAACCACCCATCCCACATTTTCCCTTTTGTACATTTGTCCTCCTCTTTCTTACCCAGCAAAACTACTGCTGCCGCCATCTCACTCTTCCAAATATTCTCTGTCTCCTCATATTTTGCAGCCGACTCCCTACTCACTAAAGCAAAAATGTCTACGTACTCCCCTTTCCATATTTTTTCTTTCATAGCCAGTGATACATGCTCCACTATTCTCGTCCCTGGGGCTCCTATCTCCCTTGCTCCTTTTCCTATGCTTTCCATCCCTTTCTCCACCTCCCCTGTCATCTCTTTATCTGACCTGATCTCTGCCAGTGCCAATTCCATCTGCCCAATCCCTCCTGTCCCAAGGGCTGCAATAAGTTGGCCTATGTAATCTTTAATGCTGTCTCCCACTGTACCTGATACATTACCTGCAGGCTTATCAGCTCCTTGTGGCCTGTTCTCTTCATCAAGAAGCCCTGGCCTGGCTTCTTGTGGGTAGATGGCTGGCTGCGGCATTGCCCGCAGGGGAAACCCTGTGTTAGGGGGATCCACTCTGGGTTCCAGCGGTGGGACCACCACCTGCTCCTGGGGAGGTACTGACAATTCTGGTACACAGAGCTGTGGTGGTATTGGGCTGACTGCTCAGGAAGGAGCCACCAGTGGTGACTGCAACCTCTTCAGACTGAGCAGCCTCCCTGTTGGTCGTTTCCCACCACCCCCTTTTCCTTTTCCCACTTTTCATTTCTGCCTGGATCTCCCCAGTTCCTCTCCTTCCACCATCTGCCACATCTTGTTGGCCTTCTCCACCAGCTCCACAATGGCCTTGTAGGTGTCTTCCTCTGATGGCCTGTTCCTCTTTGGTGCCATCTCCTCTTGCTTGCCTGTACAAAAACTGCAAACAAAACTGAACAAAGCATCTTCATTAATAAGCAGCTATGCTTTTTTCTTGCTTTCGCTTCACTCTCCTCCTGTAAGCCAATGCCTGCTCTGCCTCCTATATAAAGTGCCCCCAACACCTCCCCCTGAATTTTGCTGGGCTAGGCCTATCATGAGGCCTTTCTTGCCATGTAAGAACAGTGTTTGATGTCATGCTGACTTACCAGGCCTCTCCTCCAGCCCTGCATCTCCCTTTCCAGACTCATTTTGTTCCTTCCCCCTTTTGATGCATGCTCCCCCCAAACACAGCCCATTTTTCCTTCTGAAAAACTTGTCACTCTACCAGCCTGCAATGAGCCCCCCCCTCTGTTGAGCCCCCATGGCCTTCTAGGCCTATCCATTCTCTGTCCTGCACCATCAGAGACCTCTGTCCACACCACGTGGCAACTCAACTCCCAGGCATTTTTTTGCAGCACCACATTGGCCCTCTAGGCCTACCCATTCTGCTCTTTTTAAGCAAAAGTGGCTGAAACACCACTGAGCTGACCCTTTTGCACCCCTTTGTCCCTCTTTTCACCCCCGCAGGCCTCTGACCTGACCACATGGCCTCCTAGGCCTTACCCATGACCCCATCACACTCACCAACTCAGTGGTATCTGATGACACACCGCATGGCCTTTTTGTGCTTGTCCTGCTCTCATTGACCCCTTCTCAGGCACGGCATCTTGTATTTTCTTGTTATCACATAAGCAAGAGGAAAAAACCTCAGAACCTCTGCCCAGAAACTACCTATCATCTCCTCCAGCCACAGCATGTGACGTCACGCCACGTGGCCTTCCCGTGTTTGCTGTACTCTGGCTCCCTCGGCCAGGCCACTGCCCACCAATCCTCCTGCTTCTCCCCTCGCTCGCAAGGCCCATCTGTGTCCTAAACAAACCAGTGTTTTCCACCTGTTTCCCTGTTCTTTCTCTACATTGTAGCCACCAGGCCACTTGCTTTCTAGCTCTGTCTCACAGCTGAAACTTTTACTCTCTGAAGTGTGTCGCACTTCTCCTCTGAGGGACCATTCACCCCGACTGTCCCATACAACCTCTCAGGTGCTTCTTGCCTTCAGCTCTTAGAGCTATATGCTGTCTTTTATTTTTCAAAGCAAGGCCCCAACCACCATAAACAACTAACTTCGTTGCTCATCACATGCTGCTGTGCACATCTCCCAGCCTTCAATCAGCAGTGCAAAGAAAATAAATCATCACATACCAAGGCCTTTTTCATATTATACCTAAAATATATATACATACACACTTTCTTTTTTTTTTAAATAACTCATCGTAATGTGACTGCTCATACATTGCTTGCATGTTCTCACCTTCCCACACTCTCTTAATGCGTAAACCTAAGCCAACTGCTCCAAAAAATCTTTAGCAGTACCAATCCAAAGTGCTGTAGGTTTTAGTATAATGAAACTTCAGCAAAAGTGGCTGAAACACCACTGAGCTGACCGTTTTGCACCCCCTTTGTCCCTCCCATTCCTGTCTACCTACCTATTGTCCTAGCTCCTTGTCCCTCCCCTTAACTTCCCCCTTTCCACTCTGAGCAAACCATCCTTCACTCAAGGGGAAAGGTGCACCAGGACAACTTGGTCTGCCCCTTAAAGGGAAAACTCCATTGTCAGTGAGCTGCACATGTGTTATGATTGTACCATCTAAGCAAAGCCAGTCATCAATTGCATTTGCAGAGTCATGATTAGGGTGAATCAGATTCAGCTGTTCTGCCAGGCTTGCAATCTCATTAGAGTCATCAGGGTTATCATCAGGTTTGCGATCAGCCTGCAAAAGGTCACCAAAGGCAACACCCAAGGTAGTGCTCCAACAGTGGCTAGTGGTAGCCTCCAAGACATTTGCCCAAGCCTCACCAGACAAAATAGAGACATCTTTTAATGACAATTTTTCAGATAGTCCATCACCTGTGCAGCATCAGTGGACACCAAGTCACTCAGTAAGCAGGGTTTGCTATAGTGAGGGGTCTCTGTATTTGCATGTTTGGGAAAGTACATGCAGTACTACAGGTGTGCAAATAATGAATAGAATTCCCTGAATTCCTAAAATAACAGGCTATTCATTACGCAGGAAGAAAAATGAATATTTGGCATTTTGCTATGCGTCTAAAGTTCAAAATCTCCTGAGACTTCTTGTTCTGTCAGAGGCCACTTTGGAAGTTCACTGAAGGCAGGTCACGGGACCCAGCACTAGAAGCGTCAAGCAGGAGAGAGAGAGAGAGATGAGTCAAGCTGCTGAAGAGAGAGAATCTACTTCCATCCAAGTGTTAAAACTAGAAACAAATCAAAAATCTTCACATTCTTTTGTTCCCTCTCTAAATCCCAAGCTAAAGAGGGTAATTTTTTCAACTGTAGATTGAAAAATTGGGCTTTTAAGAAAGGGGAAATACTAGGGCTGTTTGCTAGTATTTGCTGAGAAGGAGAGAGAGAGAGACAGGCAGGACACAACCAGAACAGTGGGCACACACACGGGCTGCATGTGTACTTATCAAGACTTAAACCTGCAGTGTAGTGAAAAAGACTAACGGTTAAGGGAGGAAGGTTTGTAGGGGTTTATCTTGATTAGAAATTGAGTTTTTTTAGTTTTTGTCTGAAACAAAGAATAAAGCAAATAGACTAATTGAAATGCAGTTAGCTTATAAACATTTTGTTACTGCTGGCGGCTTGACTTTGTGCCCAAGAAGAGATTTAAACCTATTTTTTTTCCTGAAAAGAAATCAGGCTTGTCTATTAGTAGTTGACACTCGGTGAGACTTGTCAACGCAGCATTGCTGCAGTGACTTGATTTTATAATAAATATAACTGAAATTTCACATCAGAAATCTTCCTGACTTGAGTCCTTCCATGGCCGCTTAAGCAAGTGTGTACTGTAACTGGAAGGGTGGGACTAGTCAGCTGACTCCCACAACTCTGGTTATCTGATTTTCTGGTATGTTTGTCTGCATGTCTGTGCACTCAAGATACTTTTACATTCACTTGCATACAAACAAGAAAAGTTTTGTTGCAATAAATGCCATTTCAGAGGTGTGTCACTGACTAGACCATTTCAGCTCAAGCTGGAAGGGGCTCAGAAGTCCAGACCAATGACCATGCACTGTGGTCATGACCCCATTCACTGCTTGCAGGGAGGAAACTTCACGTAGCTGAAAGGGCTTTGGTCCTTTCATTTGCATGAAACTAGTCAGCAAGCAGCTGATCGGCTTTCAGCATTTTGAAGTGTTGCTGCTGCCCCATCTTGGGTTTCAATCTAGCCATCAGCTCCACAGTAGCTCACTGTACTGTGATGTCTGTCTGTCTGTCTGTCTGTCTGTCTGTCTATCTATAAATCAATATATCAATCTATTTATAAATCTATCTATCTATAAATCTATTTATGTATCTGTCTGTCTGTCTATCTATCTATCACTCTACCTAGTGGACCAGGGTGCCCGCCCCATGTACCACTTCTTTCTGCCCTTCCCCTCCAATTCACCCATTCACCCTTTCCAATTTTTATATATTTATTTATTCATTAATACAGAAGTGGACCAGGGTGCGCTCCCTATGTACAACTTCTCTTGACACCCTCCCCTCTGGGTCAGCCACCACCATTCCCCTTATGTAGGTGGTGGCACCACTGAAATAAAGAAAACCATCTCTCAAATTTTTTTTAACCTATAAAACAGAAAATGGTCCCCTCACCAATCTACCCCAATACACCCCACCCTGACCTTCCACTCAGCAACAACCATCCCACACCCCCACACACCCTCACTTACCTGAACATGTCCCAGGGCAAAGATCCACTCTCTGATCAAAGAGACAACTTGCTGCTGGAACCGGTGACTGCAATATGAGAAACTAAGGTAAGTGCGGTTCATTGTATTTCAATTGGGTTTTGAACTTTTATGCATAACTTTGTTATTTTTGCATATTTTGGCCCCACATTTTCAATACGGCCCTTTTGGGACCCTGCCTTGTGATTAGTGGTGGTAAAATTATGCAAATCAGACCTAAAGTGTGATTTCATGGTTACACTGTGAAATTACTTTTTGGGCTGGAACTGAAAATTATTCTCACTGCCCTTGTTCGTGAGGTGGGGTCACAAGAAAGCTATATTGAAAATTTGGGGTGCAAATATGTAAAAATTGTAAAGTTGTGCACATTCATTGACATTTTTCTACTCTAACTCATAACTTTGGTAATTTGTAATAGTTTGACTCCAAATTTTCAACTTAGCCATTTTTTCACACCACCTCATGAACGTGACTGCTGTCTTTTTTCAGATCCTGGCCAAAATGTGGCTTCATGCCTGTAGCACAGAATGACATTTCAGAGGCACAGAATTACACTTTGCTGGGGATTTGAACATTTTCATTTACCGATTTTATGAGGTGGTATTATAGGAAGGCTATGCTGAAAATTTGGCGTACATATACAATGAAATGCCTAGGTTATGAATGAACATTACGGTATTTCAACATTCACTCATAACTTTGCTAGTTTTCAATATTTTGACTCTAATATTTCAACATAGCCATTTTTCCACATCGGCTCATAAATGTGACGTATGTCATTTTTTAAACCTGGATGAGATGTATTTTCACACCTCTGGTGCGAAATGACGTCTCAGCCAATATACTAAAAATGGTACATGTCATGTCTATAGGCAAATCACAAAACAAGTATCTTGAAAAGTTGGGCTTAAAATAAAAAAAAAATATATAATTGTCTAACAACCTTTTTGTGTAGTGCCAGTCTTCAGCCCAGCAGCCATGCTTTATGATCCTATGCTGGTGATTTAAGTTCTGGGTGAACTCAGTGACCCAGCTGGATCGGTGAGGGTGGGGGAATGGTGCTGTTATGTGATACCCTCCCAGCCAGGAAATGAAAGGTGCAGGGTGTCTACATGGGCCTACGTACCATATTGTGAAGACAACTGTTCTCTTAACATAGGACCTGCACCTCCACACCCATGGGTTGCAAAGTGCCTTGTGCATTGGGTGACAGATGTGCTCTTTGCCCTGTGCATCTGTATCTGTGGCCAAATGGAAGTGCAGAGACCACAGCTTCTGCAGCCCATGAGACAGCCTCATGAATTCTTCACATCCATTGCTGCACAGAAGTGCGCAGACCTTGGATGGAGTCTTGTCTTGGCACAGGGCATCTGCATCTGTGCACTATCAGTACCAAACACCTGCACAGCACATACATGCAAGCGTTCAGCATTGAGATATGTTTTTTCTAAGTTTGTGGCTGTGTGCCCAAATCAGGCTGAACTATTATTAGTTGACACTCAGTGAGACTTATCAGCTTAGCATTGCTGCAGTGACTTGAGTGGCTATATCTCATAGTAATATAATTTAAATTCAATACAGCTTCCTGTGAGGAATACAGCTGTGGGAGACAGAGGGTGTAGTGCCAGAAAGCATAGTTGGTTAAGCAGCCCCAGCAAAGTTGCAGCATGTGAAGAGCAGAAAGCAGCAGCAGATGGTGAGCAGCAGCATACTTTAGCATGATACTCAGGGACCATTCACCATACAAAACTATGTTTTATCCCATCAAGTCTGTAGTCTCCACCAGCACCAATATGATGTCAGCTGACATCAGGGAAAAAAATAAAAGTACAGTAGCATTCAAAATACCAGTATTGATGCTAGGAGGGCACTGACATTACCTGCCACTGATACTACCTATGTGACTGTGTCTTCATCATCCCTTACCACTGCCACCAATACCACCAGGATAAGGACATCCTCCATAGTAACCATCACTGCACTGATCCATCACATATCCACTGAGACTACTAGTATCCCAACTGCTGCAACAGTGGCCCTGCCAGCCACTTGTGCCACTGTCATTGAGACCACTCCTGCCACTGTGACTGAAACCACTCCTGCCACTGTGCATGTGACCACTCCTGCCACTATGACCCAGACCACTCCTGCTGCCACAGTGACCCAGACCACATCTGCCACTGTAACCATGGTGACCAACAGTACTTCTACAGTGACACTTTTAACTACTACCACTGTAGCCCCAGCCAGTTGCACAACCATTTCCAGTACTGTTTACATCCCTATTGTGACACCTCTTGTTTCTATGTCTGTCTTATCTGCTCTCAAACTTGTCAGTGCAGATGAGGAGGAGGTGCACTCATCTGAACTGGAGTATTTTCCAACAGGAGATTTGCCCACTGATACATCAGCTGAGAAGGCTAAACTAAGCAGCTTTGATGATGAGATGGAGTATGGGGAGTACCTTGAGAGGGTACCCCATCAAGTGAGTACTACCAGTATAGCACTGCACTATACTGCGCTAGTCTGGTAAGTGCTCACATGGACAGTGACTGGGGATTTACAGCCCTTACTGTAAGTGCTCCCCTGGTCATTGTCCATGGTGCTGGTGCATCACAAGGGCACTAGAATCTGGGAGGCTAGCCAAGCTGCTCCTGTGGTGCAGAGGGCTGGGGCATAGAGCAGCTTGGCCAGTGCTATTGAAGACCAGGGTTCTAATCCTGGTCTCCATTCATTTTACACACATCAGTACTTAGCTTTTTTCAAGGGGCTGTGGAAACAGTATTTCACAGCCCCAGAAATGTTACTTGCCCTATGATCCACTCTCCCCCCCCACCCCGGAGTAGGAATCAGTGCTATTTTTGTCGCACAGCTCTTGACTGCACTATTATTGTCAGCACTAGTCTGACCCAGTGCCCCTTGCCAGTCATAAAGCAAGAAAGTCGGGTGACCAAAAAACTCAACCTCTCAAGGTTGCAGTGGCAGGAGAAAGCAGCATATGGCACCCCCCTCCAAAAAAAAAAGCTCGGCAAGCTACCGTTCAGCATTTTGTTAAGCAGGCTCAATCCCAGCCTGAACAGCCAAGTAGAGCAGGTGCAGGGGCACCAGTGGTGCCAGAAGAAAATCTGCAGATTCAAGACCAAACAAGAAAGGCTAATGGGGGCCAAAAAAGTGGTGATGTTACTGGTGAGACTAGCTGCATGACTGGTGTCAGGAGCAGTAAGAGCATGACATGGCTGCATTTCATGTTACTAAAAGAAGATAAGAGAAAGGAAGTATGCACACTGTGCATTATGACTATCAGCAGGTGGAATCTCTGGCAAAGTTTGCAACCACCTCCTTAACAAACCACCTAAGGGTAAAACATCCCATGTTTTTAAAGTGTCATGGTCTGTGCCTGTGGTTCCATCAGACCCATCTTATGGTGATAATACAAGCAGTGGTGCTGGTGGCACTGGCAGTGTCACAGAAATGTTTGCCTCTGAAAAAAATGCTACACACCTGCTGCTACTACTTCTCCATCTCCCTCAGCATCAAAGAGTCCTCCATGCACTCCAGCACTCCTGCCAGGCATCAGTTCTCTGCTATTTGCACACCATCTGGCAAGCCAGGACCATCTCTCCATCCATGGTCAGTGCCAATAGTGGAAGCATTCCAGGCTAGAGCTAAGTATCAGTCATCCAGTCCAACGGCACAACAAATTACATAGCTCATAGGTGGAATGATGGCATTGGATCTGCAACCCTTTTCATCTCTTGTGAAAGACTCTGGCTTTTGCAGACTTCAGCAGCACTTGCAGCCACAGTACCACCTCCTGTCATGTTCCACATTTCCACATACTGTGGTGCAAAAGATATATGAGGGTGTGAGAATTGCAACTGCCATACTAATCTCTGAGGCTGTGAGTGGAGCTTTCCACTGCATCTCAGACATCTGGAGCAGTACAAACTCCATGCATGCACATCTCTCCTTGACTGCTCACTGTCTCCTGTTGCAGATTCCTCCTTCTCTCCTTATGTCACTGCCCCTCATCCCTCCACAACCTTGAATTCACCCCAGTTCTGGTCTTCTAAATGTTGGGCTACTGGGGAGAGACCACATCTCACCGAACACCCTGGCATTCATTCAAGACATGCTGCAGTCATGGGCAGTTGGTACCAGTCTACATGTTGGTTTTGTTGCCATGAATAACAGGACATATATGGTGAGAGCAGTTGCTGATGGAAATTTTGTCAGCATTCATTGCTTTGCCCACACCTTGAATCTAGTGGTCACTACTGTGCTACGTCACAGTACAGAGGCTATCAAGACTGTATCCACATCACACTCCATCTGTGGTCCTTTTCGTTGTTCTCTAAAGACAACTAACCAACAAGGAGAAGTGCAACAATGTCTTGGTTGGGCTCAACAGTGCCTGATACAAGATACCACTACCAGATGGAATTCATATACATGATGCTGTCTAGACTGCTAGAACAGAAGTGTGCTCTTCATGATATGGCAATGAAGTGCAACATTGGGGGAATCCTGGACCACCATGAGTGATCATTGCAGGGGTTAAACTGCACTGAGAGAAGTGGTATTTCTAAATTGGTTCCTGGTTGCATGATTGCACAACACTAGAGAAAGGAATGTGTGGAGCTGTAAAAAAGGAAGTCCCTCAGATATTTTAACCAGTGGGCATGTAGTTTAATGGTTAGAGTGCTGGAACAGCATACCAGAGATCTGAGGTTCAAATCCCGGTGGGCCACATTTTCCTTTCTCATTTCCATCCTTGATTTAAAAAATATATAAATTGCAGGGGTTAAACTGCACTGACAGAAGTGGTATTTCTGATGGGATTTAAGAAATGTTACTCGTCTTCATCATAAGGTAGGTCACAAAAAGACTATGTTGAACATTTGGGCTTAAAATCTCTAAAAACAACAGTTATGAAGAAATATTGAACATCTTTAACATTTACTCATAGCTTTGCTGTTTTTTCCAGAATTTGACCTTGCGTCAGCAAGACAGGTGTATTTTTTTTTTCAAATCCCTTCCAAAGTATGTTTTAGCAGTCACTCCATAAAATCTACTTTTGGATGAGATTTAAAAAAAAATTCCCCTGTCTTGGTCGTAATGTGCTGTTACAAAAAGACTACGTTGAAAATTCAGGATAAAGAAACTGTCACAACATGCAAGCAAACATTCAGCATTGACAAATGCATGTTTAGTTTAGTAGTCTATTTGCCATTATAGATTAAATAGATTTTTAATTTGTTTGGCCCCCAATCCCGGAGGCTCTGGGTGCTGTACAATCAAAATTTACAGAATAATAAGACATTCAAATATATAAAAAAAAATACAATAAAATAGAATGATTAAAATTCCAGGATAGGTAAAAAAAAATCTGCAGGAAAGGCCAAGCTAAAAAGGTGAGTCTTCAGGCGCCTCCAAAATGCCTCCACTGTAGGGGCCCCCCTCAAAGATCTTGGCAGCAAATTCCAGAGGATGGGGCCAGCCATATGAACGGTCACCCAAGGTTTTCAGCTGGGTCCTCGGAATTATTAGGAGACCCTGCATGGAGGAATGAAGGGAGTGGGCTGGGATGGCAGGAGTAAGGAGATCTGACAGGTAGCCAGGGCCCGATTATGTTTTTACTTGAATTACGCATAATTAGAAGAAAATACTCATTTAACAACACATACAGTACCTAAAAACAATGTACAGTATGTAGAAGGATTTAAAAAAAATCAAAAACCAATTCAATGTATTAGTTTTGTGAAATGACAGGCACTGGTAAGATCTTTTTTTATAAACATTTTTTTGGAAATTTTGAAATAATTTGACAACTGTTAAACAATTCAGAAGATTATAACCCAAACAAACAGGAGTAAATATGCTGCTTTTATAGTTTAACAAGGTCTTCGAGCTCAACTACAAGATACTTAGTACTATAAGAGGAAACAGGACACATTGTACTTAGCCTGAGTGTACATGCAGATTCATTAGACAACCAGTGGAGGCTGAAAAGTACCTAACACTTAGTTTTAAGCATAATGTTGATCATGTTCCTTGAAGTGTAAAGGTCTGTAATTTTCATTTAGTCGAGAGCCTATGACCAGCAGAAGGAAAATGTATGATACATTTTATTTTTATAGAGGAAAATTGTATACTCACTACAGATACATTTTGTAGATAAAATTCTTTTTACTGGAGACTACAAATTAACATAAACCACTAGAGATTAGTATAGCAGCCCAGACCTCTTAAAATATCTGTAACTACCATAATAAAATGTTTGGGTAAATGTGGTGAGACATTTATTTTAAAACACACTTTCCATTGCTAATCAGCTGTTAATTATAGTTTAATCATTGTTATTATGCAGATTTGCATATGAAACTAAAATAGTATTTATTATTCATTCAGGCCATGTTGTGCTTATAATTTACTGCTTCAACAGATACTTTAAGGTCACAGCCATAATAATTAATGGTGCATATAAATTGCAATTCTTTGTGTTTTGCATTAAAATCAGATGGCAGAAAACAGTTTGCCAAGTCCATAATTCTAATCTCTGTCTCTTGAATGGGAAAAGCCATTATAGTGATGAGGTTTAGATAATTTTATTTTTTAGTAAAATGGCACCAGTCATTCTCTATGTTTCTATTTTGCTTTTAACATGTTTACTATAACATGATCAATCCAGTTTATGGCAGGTTAAAAACCTTTTTTTTTTGTCTCTCAAGGAAACATCAATGTTACAAAACTAAATGCCTGTGAATGCTCATTTAAGGACTAATATATGTACTTAACCTAAAATGGGTCTTGCTACTTGTGTAAGATGAGTTTCTTTCACTCATTAAAGAGCTCCTGACTATAGCTGCAACTCTGTCTGTATTCTGGTTTGTTGTATGCCATTGTTGTTGGTGTACTAGTAATGACATCATTAAATTATGGTTTTATTGATGTTCTTGTCTTTATTCTTCCCCCGTCGCTACCTGCCTGGTTTTCTCATGGATTGTTAGCTGCTGGCAGGTTGAATTACTGATGATGTTATTTGTAAGTTTTCTGACAGTAGTCACTGAGCGGTAACTTCTGTTTTTGTTTCCATTCACTAAAGTGGATCTCCTCGTGGCTTTTTTGTTTTACTTTGCGGCTGTCAGTCGGTTCTGTCATGAGTGAGAAACAAGTGAATTACACTGACTCATATTCTGCAATAGAAATTGGTACATTTTGAATGTGTTGTATAAAATGTTTTCCTTTATCTCATTGACATTGTGGGGCACTTAGTGGATGGATGAGACAACATCCAGCACCTGCCCTGTACATATTTTGAAATGTTGTTCAAGAAGAAGGCTGACACAATGCTCCTTTATCTGGAAATGTAGTAAACAGAGAAGGATTTTTGTATGTTAAAAACTGAAAGGTCTTGTGACGGTGTCAGTCTATTTGCTGTGTTTGACATCTGGTGAGTCATGACAGAGCGGTGACATGAAGTATTGCAAGAACTTTCCTATTATTTATGTACCTGTCTCATACTGTGTCCAAACTTGTGAGTTTCTTCTCCTAATGAACCTGGACCATGCTCTTACTGAAAAAAGATCAACACTCTACATGGAGTGCGTGCCATTGCTGCTTGAACTTTTTTTCTGGTTATGCTGCAGCCCAGCTTAAGAGGGGCAGTGGGACAGTGGGACAGTGGGACAGGTCCTCATCTGCGATCATATGGGGTGATGGAATGGCTTTCTCTTATCCTGAATCTGAGGTGAGTTGTGAGCATGACACTACTAACACATGCAGCATCTGACGTGGGGCTCATGGCTTTTTGTTTTATTCCTTCATGGTTCAGCCTTTATGATCTGGGGCAACAGTTGTCCCATCATAAAAGCTGAACCACCAAGAATAAAACAAAAAGCCATAAAGACCGTCCGGAAACGCTGTTGTGTCAGTACAGCTCACCTCAGGCTCAGGATAAGATAATCCATCCATCACCCCATATGATCGCAGATGAGAACCTGTCCCACTGCCCCTCTTGAGCTGGGTTGCACCATAATTAGAAAAAAAGTTCAAGCAGCAATGGCACACACTCCATGCAGAGTGTTGATCTGTTTCTGCTAAGAGCATGATTCAGGTTTGTCAAGAGTAGAAAATCAAAAGTTTGGACATGGTACGAGACAAGTACATAAATAATACAAAGGCTTTCAAAACACTTCATGTCACTGGTCTGTCATGATTTGCTAGATGTCAGAATCGGCAAACAGGCTGACACCTTCACAAGACCTTTCAGTTTTTGACACACAAAAAGAACATAAGAATTTGATGGCAGATGGGGACCGAGTGGCCCATCTATTCTGCCCATGAACCTCACCCCTTCCCCTATATTTTGCTGTTTTTGTTTATACTGTAGTGCCAGTCCCATGTGTATTTAAATACATTCACCATCTTTGCTGCAACCACCTCTGGGTGCAGGCTGTTCCATGTGTCTGTTACCCTCTCCATAAAAAAGTGCTTCCTGATATTGCCTCTGAGACTTCCCTCTCTCAGGCATAAGTTGTGCTCTATGTCCTGTGTCCTTCTCTGTTTACTACATTTACAGATAAAGGAGCATTGTGTCAGCCTTCCCCTTGAACAACATTTTAAGATATGTACAGGGCAGGTGCTGGATGTTGTTTTGTATGTCTACTAAGTGCCCCACAATGTTAATGAGATAAAGGAAAACATTTTATACAACACATTCAAAATGTACTGGATTCCTTTTGCAGAATAAGAGTCAGTGTAATTCACTTGTTTCCCACGCATGATAGAACCAACTGACAACCGCAAGTAAAACAAAACAGCCATGAGGAAATCCACTTCAGTGAATGGAAACAATAACAGGAGTTACTGCTCAGCGGCTACTGTCAGAAAACCTAAAAATGATGTAATCAATAATTCAACCTGCCAGCAGCCAACAATCCACAGGGAAAACCTGGCAGGTAGCGACGGGGGAAGAATAAAGACATGAACATCAATAAAACCATAATTTAATGATGTACTTAATAGTACACCAACAACAATGGCATACAACAAACCAGAATACAGACAGAGTTTCAGCCATAGTCAGGAGCTCTTTAAGAAAACAAAAGAGATTCAAACTCTGCAGTGGTACAAAACCCTTACCAAATTGGGACCATACTGTTTCTTACTGACTGAAAAGTGCACTCAGTGCAACACTAAGCCTGGATTTCCAAAGGCCATGCAGATGTGTATGATGACTTGTGCTATGATTTCATTCAACATAGAAACATAGAAGTTGATGAAAGATAAGGACCGCAAGGCCCATCCAGTCTGTCCATTTCTTTTTCTACCTTATAAATGTGCCATCAGCCTTAGCTCTGTCAGGGGCCTATCTATTCATACTCATTTGTATTGCTCCCATATGCCTATCCCATGCCTGTTTGAAGCTCTGCACTGTATTCATAGCCACCACTTCTTGAGGTAGGCCATTCCATGCATCCACCACCCTTTCTGTGAAAAAGAATTTCCTCACATTCCCCCTTAATCGGCTCCCCTCTAATCTCATGCTGTGTCCTCTTGTCCTGCTATTTTTTCTTATATTTAAACATGTTAGACTCTTTCACCTTGTTAATGCCCTTAAGGTGTTTGAATGCCTCGATCATATCACCTCTCTCCCTCCTTTGCTCAAGGTTATACATATTGAGCTCTGTTAATCTGTCCTCATATGTCTTCTGATGCAGTCCCTGCACCATTTTGGTTGCCCTTCTCTGGACTGCCTCAATTTGGTTAATGTCCTTGTGAAGGTGTGGCCTCTAATACTGCATGCAGTACTCAGATGGGGCCTAACCAGTGTCTTGTAAGAGGATTATTACCTCCCTCTTATGACTTGGATACCCCTACTAATACACCCTAACACCCTCCTAGCCTTACCTACTGCTTTAGAGCTCTGCTTGGATGATTTCAGGTCATCAGTGATGATGATGCCCAAGTCTCTTTCTTCCTTTGTGACTGCTAGCAACTCCCCTACCAGCCTATAGGTGGCTTCAGGGTTTCTCTTCCCTATGTGCATGATTTTGCATTTCTTTGCATTAAATCCCAGTTGCCACTCTTCTGACCATTCTGCTAGTTTATCCAGATCTCTTCTCATTCTGCCCACCCCATCTGGATCATCTACTCTGTTGCAGATCTTGGTGTCATCTGCAAACAGACAAGCCTTACCCTCTAGTCCATCTGCAAGGTCACTAATGAAGATGTTGAAGAGGACTGGCCCCAGGACTGATCCCTGAGGTACCCCACTTGTGACTTGCATCTCTTCTGACTGTATACCATTTACCACCACTCTCTGTTTTCTGCCCGTCAACCAGTTTGCCACCCAGTTGACCAACTTCTGACCCTCCCTGAGCCTACCCAGCTTATTTATCAATCTTCTATGTGGAACAGTGTCAAAAGCTTTGCTGAAGTCAAGGTAGGTGACATCAACTGCTCCCCCTTGGTCCACCACTCTGGTTACCCAGTCAAAGAAATCTATGAGATTAGTTTGACAGGACCTTCCTTTTGTAAACCCATGCTGTCTTGGATCCTGTGCCCCTATGGATTCCAGGTGTTGCACTATCCTTTCCTTAAGGAGTGCCTCCATCATCTTGCCCACTACTGAGGTAAGACTGACTGGTCTGTAGTTTCCTGCCTCCTCCTGCTACCACTGTTGTGGAGCGGGAGCACATGAGCCCTTCTCCAGTCTTCTGGGACCTCCTGTGCTCAGAGACTCACTAAACAGTTCTGCTAATGGCTCTGCTAGTTCCACCCTTAGCTCCTTAAGTACCCTGTGATGTATGCCATCAGGTCCCATTGCCTTATCCACCCTGAGCTTAGCAAGCTCTTGTAGAACCCTTTCTTTTGTGAAGGAGTAGTGCTCACCTCCCTCCCCTGTGTCCTGGTGCTAGCTGTGGGCCCTGCCCTACCTTCTCTTCAGTAAATACTGAGCAAAAGTATCTATTTAGGATAGATGCTTTTACATGGTCCTCCTCCTCACATGCTCCCTTTTCTCCATTAGCTTGCAATACCCCTCTGGACGTTCTCCTTTCACTAATGTATCTATAGAAAGTCTTGTCACCTTTCTTTTACTGTTCATGCTAGTGTTTCCTCAGTTTGGAACTTTGCCTGCCTTACTGCCTTCCCTGCTTCCCTTAGGGCAGTTTGGTATGCCTCCTATCTTCATCCGCTGTGTTCCTTATATTTCCTGAAGGCCAGCCTTTGGCTCTGACCTTTTCTGCTACTGCATTTGAGAACCAAAGTGGTTTCCTTCTTCTTTGCACTTCCTTTTCTGTCTAACACAATGGGATGTTGCTTCAAGTATTGCATCCTTAATGCTCGCCCACTTTGCCTGTACCCCCTCACCTGTGTTTCTTTTTGCCAGGGCTAGCTTAACTCTGTTGGCCATCTTATCAAAGTCAGCTCCTCTGAAGTCACATATTTTTGCCTTTGAATGGAATGATTTAGATGTAGTAGCCAAATTGAACCATAACATGTGATGGTCACTGGCTCCCAGGTGACCTTCTACCTGAAGATCTGTGATCCCTTCCCTGTTAGTCAGTACTAGATCTAGGATAGCCCTATCTCTTGTGGGTTGTTGTACCAGTTGTTTGAGGCCCTCCCCCTACAGGGAATCCACTATGTGTCTAGTTCTGGCAGATGTTCCTGCTGGTATTGACCAATCTGTATCCAGCATGTTGAAGTCTCCCATTATCAGAACCTCCCTTTAGCTGTCATGTTTTGTATATCTTCTAACAGTAATGTATCTATGTCCTCCCCTGGTCTGGGGCCTGTAGACAACCCCAGTTCTTATGGCTGTCCCATTTCCTGTTTCCAGGGTGACCACAGTTCTTCTGGCTCCTTTATGTATTCTGAATTTCTGTAACTTTGATATTTTCATTGACATACAGGGCCACTCCTTCCCCCCTTTTTGCACCTCGGTCTCTTCTGAACAATACATAGCCAGGTATTGAAGTCTCCCAAGTGTGGTTATTGGTAAACCACATCTCACTAATTGCTACTATGTCCAGTTTAGCCTCTGGCATTATTGCCTGCAGGTCTGGGATCTTATTTCCCAGGCTGTCAGCATTTGTGTACATGTTTTTCCATTGGTCAGATTTCGGTGTGTTAGTTGTTGGGTGAGGTTTGGCATGACCCCTGTGCGTCTTATGGGGAGACAAACCTTTTTTCTTACCTGGTGATGCAAATGAACTGCAAACATGCTGAATCCCTGTTTGACCACTAGCTAAGGGGGCAGGGGTGTTCTTCCCATTCGATGTATGGGGTGCTGCAACCCTCTCCCCATTTGCTAGTTTAAATATTCTGCAAAGACATCAAACTTCTGCCCCAATGCACTGACTCCCTCCTTAGTCAGATGCAGTCCATCAAATTTAAAGAACTTTCGTTCCCAGAACTGCTGCCAGTTCCCTACAAATCTGTGTCCTTTTTCCTGGCACCAGCCTTTGAGCCATGTGCTTAGTTCCCCTATCTCCCCTTCTCTGACCTTCTGTCCATCTGCCCCCCTCTTCTAGACTGGCAGGATCTCAGAGAAGGAGATGCCAGATGAAATGGATGATAGTTTGCCACCCAGTCTGGTCAGGTGTTCCTTGGTCTCCACAACTGACCGGCTGGTGAGATCATTAGTCCCTATGTGTATTAGGACATCAATGTTTTCTCCTGCTTTGTGAACAATTTTAGCAATGCGGTCAGTGTCTCTCCATGCTGATGTACCTCGGAGACATCTGACCATTACCCCTGGCTGGAGATGGGTATCAACTCCCCGAATCATGGAGTCTCCTATGATCAGAGGTTTTTTGGATTTCCTTTTGCTTTTTTGTTTTGTTCCTGATTTGGGTGAGTTTTGTTGTGCTAGCTCCTGTGCCTCAGTGTCCTGCTCTGCAGTGTCTTCTGCCTCTTTGTTTGATTTTAGAGATAGAGGCAGATACCTGTTTGTAGTGTTTATATGGTTTTTGGAGGTAATATGTTGGAGGCAGAGAGTGATGGGGCACCGATTTGCCCCTCTAACCACCTGCCAACCTCCTGGTCCAACTACCCTCTGCGGTGGGGTTTTTCTGTTGGATTCTGGGGAAATGGTGGTGGTTCTTATAATGTATTTCCTCTTGAATATGAAATTTGAGGTGTGCAATCTCTGCCCATGCTGCCCGGAGCTGAGCCCTAAGATCTCCAATGGCCCAGCATGTAGGACAGTGTCCTAAATCCTGTAAGAATGTCCTTCTGAAATTGTTCCACAGTACCTGCAGTTAATGATATCCATTCCAGATAAGTTGCTGGGTTTATAACCTAGTCAGAGTAATTAGAAGGAAAAAATGCAAGTAATGGTTTGATTTGCGTTTTGTTTTGTTTAACTTGTTATAACAAGTTAAATTACTAGTGCCCCTGTAAATGAGCTCACCTTGTGGATGCCCCACTGATCCACCCTTCCTGCTCTGCCACAGGAAATGTCACAACTGTGGTACCTTATAAAGAAGTGTAGTGTGGGGTGGTTGGGGATGGGGTGGGTGGCTGGGCCCTTCCTGCCGAAAAGAAGAACCACGGACGAAAAGAACAAGGAGGTAAGAGCAGAAACAATCAATCAACAACAAATGCAGTAACCCTGAAAGCTTATATCCTAATGTTAGATAAAACTGTAAAACCTGTAAAGCACCACCTGTAATAATTTCAGAGAAGATATACGCTGTAAGAAACACTTTGCTACAGAGAAAAATAAAGCAATGAAATGTTAGCAACAAACAGTAGCAATCCCTATGAGTAAAAATAAAAAACACCACCACAGTAAATCTGCTTAGCCAAAAAGTCTTAATCCTTTTCCTTGCTCTGGTAGGTTCTCTACTCTGCCTTTCAAGCAGTCTTGGAAGGAAAGAGCTCAGGTGACGCTAGGTGCCTTGGCCAGCAAACCAAGTCTTCTACCTCCAAGATATCAACTAACCTGACCTTTTAACCTTCTTTCTGTTGGAAATTGACAGTTTGCCAGCTCCACCCTCACATACACACCTAATCCTTTGGAAGAGCTGTGGGAGGAAAGCAATTTTGCTCCTTCAATGTGAGGAGACTGAAACACCTCTGAGACAACAAACCTTTTCAACAAAAAAAAAAAACAAGAATAAAATAAAACAGTGTCAAACAGTAATTTTGCTTAGCCCAATGATAAAAAAGTCACAAAAATGTAAGCTCCACATGTAATAATTTCAGAGAAGATATACCCTGCAAGAAACACTTTGCTACAGAGAAAAATAAAGCAGTAACAGAAGATATACCTTGCAAAAGACAATTTGAATCAGAAGATTACAGCAGTAATCTGTTAGCACACACCTGTAGGCACACCTTGTAATAATGCAGAAGAAGGTATACCAGCAACAACAATTTGAATCAGAGAAAAATAAAACTATGAAATGTTAGCAACAAACAGTAGCAGTCCCTGTGAGTAAAAAATAAAAACACCACCACACAGTAAATCTGCTTAGCCAAAAGAAGTCTTAATCCTTTTTCCTCACTCTGGTAAGGTTCTCTACTCTGCCTTTCAAGCAGTCTTGGAAGGAAAGAGCTCAGGTTTATTTATTTGTAATTCTTGACCAGGAAAATGACACTAAGCTATTAAAGCCTGTTTCCATGTCCAGGGTGGTGGTGGTGATGGGGGTGCATGTCCTGTTTTCTTGACAGAGGAAATTTTGGCCATGACACCAAGGAAACTTCCCTATTTTTCTTCAGTAAGTTCTATGGGATCCTTTACTTCCACCTGGACAGTGACCAGAGATGGGCAGAAGGGACCTCAGTTTAATGTCTTATCTGAAGAACGGCACCTCACCAGTGCAGCAACCCCCTGCTGCACTAAAGTACTACTGCACTACATGGACCACATAACAGATGGTCTAAATTCTTCTTTGCACCTTTGCTGCAGCCACATCCAAGAGCAGGGCCATTCTCAATGCCCTACGGGGGCATGCCTCAGACAGCTAGTTTTGGAACCCACTCGGGAAGGAGCAATCTTAGACTTAATACTCTCAAATGGGAATGGAGAGGATCTCCGATCTTGAAGTGGGTAGCCATCTGAGAACAAGTGACCACCAAGTGGGTAGCCATCTGGGAACAAGTGACCACCAAACAGTGTGGTACACGATAAACTTAGTTGTAGAGTCAAGCCATACAAAAGTGAAGGTACTGGACTTCAGGAGGGCTGATTTTATCAAAATGGGAGAGTGCCTCAGAAAAGTACTAGCAAAGAGGCAAGAAGGTGGGGTGGAGCAACAATGGGGAAACATCAAAACTGCCATCACAGAGGCAACAAGCCTTTGTGTGAAGCAAATAAACAAATCAAAATGAAAGAAAAAACCACAATGGTTCACAAAAGAAGTGGCAGGGAAGGTTAGGGAGAAAAAGATAGCATTCAAGAAGTATAGGGAAACACGGAATGAGCAGGACAGAGAACTGTACCCATGCCCCCCTCGTATTTGGATCTCACCCTGGTCCTGCCACTCCAGGGCATGCTTATACCTGGACAATGGGGACCCCCAGTCCAGCTTAGACTACTAAATAATGACCAGAGCATAGCTGGTGCCACCATCCTGCAGTGTATGTACCCTGTTAAGTGATTACCATCTTTACTCTGTAACTATTTTTGCAACTTTCTGTAACCAGTTTTGCTAATGTACAAGCTTCTTTGTAACTACTGTGTCTTATTTGTTGCCATTGTATCTGATGTCTCTGTATATAATGATGTGGAACCTTTGTAAAGGAGTCTTTGACTCAAAGGTATGTTATCCGATATATTCAATAAATAAATAAAAAAATAAAGTTAAAGCAGAAGGAAGTGGGAAAGGCAGTCAGAATAGCAAAGGCCCATACTGAGGAAATGATAGCTAACTCGATTAAGAAGGGCAATAAAACCTTTTATAGATACATTAGGGAGCAAAAAAAGACTAAGGCAGGGATACTAAGGCTGAATAAAGAGGAGGGTGGCTGGGAAGAGAGCGACAGTGAAAAAGCAGGGATGCTGAATGAATACTTCTGCTCAGTATTCACAATGGAAGAGTGGGGAAGATACCTAATCCAGTCAATAGAAGCACTCTGGATGGGGGGTTGACATTAGTCATTTCACAGAAGAAAGGGTTCTGAAAGAACTCTTAAAACTGAAGGTGGATAAAACAATGGGGCCTGATGGGATTCACCCCAGAATTTTAAAAGAACAAAGGGAAGAACCAGTAACATCACTGACTACCCTTTTTAATAAATCATGGGAGGATGGTGTGATTCCTGAGGACTGGAGGAGGGCAGATGTGATTCCCCTTCACAAAAGTGGGAGCAAGACAGAGACAGGAAACTATAGACCTGTCAGTTTGACCTCAGTGGTAGGAAAAATAATGGAATCACTTCTGAAGGAAAGAATTGTTCAGTACCTAGAGGCCAGTGGGGCACAGGACTCAAGGGAGCATGGATTCACAGCAGGAAGGTCATGTCAGACAAATCTACTTGATTTCTTTGACTGGGTGACCAAAGTAGAAGACCAGGGAGGGGATGTGGACATGGTCTACCTAGACTTTAGCAAGGCATTTGACACAGTCCAGCACAAAAGATTACTAAACAAATTAACCAGTCTGGGAGTGGGTCCCAGGTGGTAGCCTGGGTAAAACACTGTCTGGACAACAAGACACAGAGGGTAATAGTAAATGGAGTCCATAGTGAAGAAAAGGGGGTTACTAGTGAGGTGTCACAGGGTTCAGTAGTGAGGCCGGTTCTTTTTAATGTCTTTATAAGTGACATTGCAGAGGGACTGGAAGGAAAAGTATGTCTGTTTGCAGATGACACAAACATCTGCAACAGGGTTGATATGCAAGGTGGGGTGGAAAGGATGAAAAGTGACTTGACAAGGTTGGAGGAATGGTCAAATATATGGCAGCTTAGATTCAACGCAAAGAAGTGCAAAGTAATGCACATGGGAAACAAAAACCCAGGGGAAGAGTACACAATGGGGGATGAGATACTGACAGCAACAAAAATTCAAAAGGGACCTGGGGGTAGTCATACCAGACTACATAAAGGTGGGCCAGCACTATGAGAAGGCAGTTAGAAGGGCTGGGGGGATACTGGGATGCATAGGGAGAGGCATTACCAGTAGAAAACAGGAAGTTGTTGGCCCTCTGTACAGAAAGTTGGTAAGACCACATCTGGAGTACTGTGTACAGTTCTGGAGACCCCATCCCCGCAAAGACATAGACAGGGTAGAGGCTGTCCAGAGGAGGGCAACCAAAATGGTGCAGGGTCTGCACCAGAAGACATATGAAGAAAAATTAAAGGAGATTAAGATGTATAGCCTCCAGGAAAGGAGGGGGGGGACATGATAGAAACATTCAAATACCTCAAGGGAATCAACAAAGCCCAAGAGGGTAGCATCTTTCAGAAAAAGTGATCTGCAAGAACAAGGGGGCACAATTTGAAGATAGAAGGGGGACGGCTCAGAGGTAATGTGAGGAAGTATTTCTTCACAGAGAGGGTTGTAGATGCATGGAACAGCCTTCCTGAGGAGGTCACAGAGTCAAAAACAGTGGGGGAATTCAAGAATGCATGTGACAGACATAAGTCAATTATAGTGGGGAATAGGACGAAGTAGGCTGTCGGTTAACTAGGATCTGCAGTTTATCTGTTAGGTAGGGAAATGGGCAGACTAGGTGGACCAAACAGTCCTTATCTGCCATCAGATTCTATGTTTCTATGTTTCTTCTAAGTGCTGCAAGTCATGTTCAGAAAATCACACATATATCAAAGTAGATCTCAGATCTAGAAGTAGGTAGCCATTTGGGAACAAGTGACCACCAAACAGTGTGGTTCACAATAAACTCTGCTACAGAGTCAAGCCATACAAAAGTGAGGGTTCTGGACTTCAGGAGGGCTGACTTTGGCAAGATGGGAGAGTGCCTTAGAAAAGCATTAGCAAACAGGTTAGAAGGAGGGGTGGAGCAACAATGGGCAAATATCAAAACTGCCATCACAGAGGCAACAAGCCTTTGTGTGAAGCAAATAAACAAATCAAAATGAAAGAAAAAGCCACCATGATTCTGAAAAGAGGTGGCAGTGAAGGTTAGGGAGAAAAAGATAGCATTTAGGAAGTATAAGGAAACACAGAAGGAGCAGGACAGAGAACTGTACCAGTTAAGGCAGAAGGAAGCAGGGAGAGTAGTCAGAATAGCAAAGGCACAAACTGAGGAAAAGATAGCTAACTTGGTTAAGAAGGGGGATAAAACCTTTTATAGGTATATCAGGGAGCGTAGAAAGACAAAGGGAGGGATAGTGAGGCTGAATAGAATGGATGGTGGGTGGGCAGAGAGTGACAGTGATAAAGCAGGGATACTGAAGGAATACTTCTGTTCAGTATTCACAATAGAGGAAGTGGGGGAGGTGCCTAATCCAATTAACAGAAGCACTCTGGAGAGGGGGGTTAATCACAGTCCTTTCACAGAAGAAAGGGTTCTGAAAGAACTCTTAAAACTGAAGGTGGACAAAGCAATGGGGCCAGATGGAATTCACCCCAGAATTCTAAAAGAATTAAGCATAGAACTAGTGACACCACTGACTACGCTTTTTAACAAATCATGGGAAGATGGCCTGGTACCTGAGGACTTGAAGAAGGTGGATGTGATTCCCCTGCACAAAAGTGGGACCAAGACAGAGGCAGGAAACTACAGACCTGTCAGTTTGACCTCTGTGGTAGGGAAAGTGATGGAATCACTTCTGAAGGAAAGAATTGTTGAGTACTTAGAGGCCAGTGGAGCACAGGACGCAAGGCAGCATGGGTTCACAGTGGGAAGGTCATGTCAGATGAATCTAATTGATTTCTTTGACTGGGTGACCAAAGTAGTAGACCAGGGAGGGGCTGTGGACATGGCCTACCTAGACTTTAGCAAGGCATTTGACACAGTCCCACACAAAAGATTAGTAGTCAGATTAACCAGCCTGGGAGTGGGTCCCAAGGTGGTAGCCTGGATAAAACATTGGCTGAACAGCAGGACACAGAAGGTAATTGTAAATGGAGTCCACTCTGAAGAAAGAGGGGTTACTAGTGAGGAATTACCGCAGGGATTCAGTGTAGGTCCAGTCCTTTTAATGTCTTTATAAGTGACATTGCAAAGGGACTGGAAGGAAAGTATGCCTCTTTGCAGATGACACAAAGATCTGCAACAGGGTTGATACACAAGGAGGCGTGGAAAGGATGAGAAGGGACTTGGCAAGGTTGGAGGAATGGTCAGAAGTATGGCAGCTTGGATTCAAGGCAAAGAAGTGCAAAGTAATGCACCTGGGAAACAAAAACCCAGGGGAAGATTACACAATGGGGGGGAGGTAGTAACAACAACAAAAATGGAAAGATACCTAGGGGTAATCATATCAGATGACCTTAAGGTTGGAAAGCAATGTGAGAAGGTGGTAAGGAGGGCTGGGGGGATACTGGGATGCATAGGGAGAGGTATGACCAGCAGAAAACAGGAAGTTGTTATCCTCCAGTACAGACAGTTGGTGAGACCCCATCTGGAGTACTGCATCCAGTTCTGGAGACCCCATCTCCGCAAGGACATAGACAGAATGGAGGCAGTTCAGAGGAGGGCAACTAAAATGGTGCAGGGTCTGCAAGAGAAGCCATACGAGGAGGGACTAAAGGAGCTTAATATGTATACCCTTGAGGAAAGGGGGGGGGACATGATAGAAAAGTTTAAGTACCTCACTGGAATCAATAAAGTCCAAGAGGGTAGCATCTTTCAGAAGAAGAGATGTGCAAGAACAAGGGACACAATTTGAAAGATCGAGGCGGATGGCTCAGGGCAATGCAAGGAAGTATTTTTCACAGAGAGGAGGTGAATGCATGGAACAACCTTCCTGAGGAGGTTGTGGGGTCTAAAACTGTGGAAGAATTCAAGAATGCATGGGACAGACATAAGGCAATTTTTGTGGGGAGTAGGAAGAAATAGGCTGTTGGTTAAATAGGATCTGCGGCCTATCCTGTAGGTAGGGAAATGGGCAGACTAGGTGGGCCAAGTGGTCCTTATCTACCGTCAAAGTCTATGTTTCTATGTTGTAGTCATTTCCTCCCATAAAACAGGTGCATAGCTGTAAATGCACCAAAATGTTTGAAAATAGCAATCCAACATTGTGGCATATTTCTTTTGATTCAGGCACAGCTGGAAACAGGAACTGTGCCTGCATCATATGTTTTGAAAATCCAGCCCCTAGTCATTAAAGCAAACTTAAGTTTCTTTAAACTACTGCATCATAAATGTCACTGATCAGATGATTTCCAATGAGTCATCCTAAAATGTCTAAGATAAACTGTAGTCACTTGTGAATTTTCACCACACAAGTTGCAAGTAACACATTGTTACACGAGGTCCCTGCACCCTTATTGGTACTCCCAGAGGTACACCGTAGACAGCTAGTGCTTAGGCATATGTTATACTAACATGTAGGGCTAAGGGCATTTACCAGAATGTTACACGAGGTCTCTGCACCCTTATTGGTACCCCCAGAGGTACACCGTAGACAGCTAGTGCTTAAGCATATGCTATATTTACATGTAGGGCTAAGGGCATCTACTATACAAGAGTAAATGTCAGGACATGTATGCATATCATTGTTACACACTTTGCTTCCTAATACATATACACTTTTTATGTATTTCTCACCCCTAAGATGTTAGGACATCTGTGTCCTTGTAATGATTATGATATGTAGGTCGGCATTGCCACCTTTTGGTGATTTGTACTACTACACTGATTTGTGCAAGAGCTGTACTCTTTTGTTTCACAAAGTGATGACTACTACAAAATCATATAATGTTATCTTGGATTGTGGAGCCACCTCTAATTTAGCCAATAGGGCTCATCTCTGTAACTAGAAATGTTTCTATCTTACAGTAACCATAGTAATTATCATAGGTATATAATGTGAGACACTGAGTCTTATACCTTGGAGACCCCAAGAGACACGAACAAACCTCGAGGTATAGGGAATGCTTAGCATTGGCTCCCGGTTCATATTGGTAAGAACTGCTTAGGGAAACTGTAATTTATCCCTTTGTTAGTAATAAACAAGTTTATTACTCTTAAGCAACGTGTCTGTGATTTCTTGCATTCTCAATATTGCCAAGAACCTGAGAGTGAGGTTTAGACCTCCTGACAACATAGTCTGCACACTCCAGTTAAGATAAGAACTCAAAGATAAATGTAATTGCTTCAGTGTGCAAATAACCCAGTTCAATTATACTTTTTATCTAAATGCACATTCTCCATACTCTATGCTTCTATAAGATGCACAAGAACAAGGGGGAATATGATGAAGCTGGAAAGGGGTAAATTCAAGAGAGATGTGAGGAAAGACTTCACTGAAAGAGTGGTGCATGTCTGGAATAACCTTCCAGTGGAGGTGATAGGGGGTGAAAACAATGGTGGCTTCAAGCATGCATAGGATAGGAACAAAGGAATCTTAATGGGAAGCAAGGCAGGGCTGGAGATGAAGTGGGGTCTGCGGTGACAGTATAGGCAGGTAAAAAAAGGGGCATATAGGGTGGGCCAAGGAATCCTTATCTGCCATCAAATTCTATGTCAAATTCTATATTTCTAGGAAGCCCCTGCAGGAGCACTGATTGTATTCCTAATCAGTTTGAGTGTATACTGTACCTCTGGAACTCCTGTGACTGGGGGATTCGTTTCATTTGCGCATACAGTCATCCTAGTTTTGAAAGTAAAATGGAAGCATCAGTGGAACCAAGCCTAGCTGGGATAGCAGTTTAACTACCACTATGCGTGACAACTAGAACAGCAGCATAAACTGCATTTTCTTAACTGTAGCATTCTAATCACTGTAATATTCTGTGTCCTCAACAACAATCAGCCTCATCGGCCCCATCCATGGTGATTCCCATGATTTTCTTCATTTGACTGGCCCATCGGGGGCATATCCTCTCTGGAATCTGGTGGGGGAGCAGGACCAAGGAATGTAGGGAGCCTTCATGCTACATACCTGGGAAGATTTTATTTATTCCCTTCCCAGACCTGCTGGCATCATTTTACTCACACTAGCAGCTCCAGCTGTCCCCCCTCGCCCCCCCATAGTTACCTAGGTAGCAGTATAGTAGCAGAATTTGCAACTGTTCCTCCCTGGAGAAGCCTGTCCTCTGTGATGTGCAGTTCTCCTTCCCCACCAGCCTTTCCATGATCAGGGCTTGTTTCAGAACCTAATCACAGGCAACACAAACAACAATACTTGTGCCACATCACCAGGCAAGCAACAATACTTTTTTGGAGGCACATAAACACAGTATTCATAAAAGGAAACTTTAAAGGGAACACAAATCTTATTTTACCATTTTTTAATATAAATGGAAATCTGAGTATAGTATGTTTAAAGCCTCCCTAATCTCCCTACTGGGCCTTTTCATTGTTTTACTCAGAAATAATCTTGTTTTGGGAAAGAAAACACAAGACTGTTTCACAGTAAATAAATGAAAGAGACCAGTAAAGGGATTATGGAGGCTATGCACATGCCACAGTTTCCAAGTATATTAAAAAAAAGGTAAAACAAAGGCTTACATTCCCTTAACGACAAAGCCAGAAATGCCTTGTGGGGATGGTAGCATTACATGAAAGCCAATCTACTCAAACTAAGCAGTTTTATTTATTTATTTTTATTTAGTTTTTGTTGTCCAGGTAAGTGCACTAGACAAATCCTGCCTATTTCAGGCACGACCCGGGGGAGGGGGATACAGGTGAATGCCAACTGACCTTGAACCAGATTAAGCTGTTGGTGGTATTTTTTAGTGAATGAGGGAAATTTGGCCAGGACACCGGGAAATTTCCTACTCTTTCAATAAGTGCCATGGATCTTTAACATCCACCTGAACTACCACCAGTCCAGGCGGATGGGAACTCGGTTTAACGTCTCATCTGAAAGACGGCACCTCAGAAGTGCAGCACCCCTCTCATGCTGCACTACAGTGTCAGTACTGGGATATTAACCCAAGTGCCAGATGTGGGAACTGAACCCACAGCCCTCTGATCTCCCGGCCTCAGAGGTGAGTGTGCTACCTACTGAGCCACTGACACTGCTAACTGAGCCACTGACACTGCTTTAAATTTTAAATACGTTCTCCTGAACTGACTGAAGCTGACAAACTCACGTTGAAATGTGTACCCCTGTGCACATACACAGTTATGTATCAGCACACTGAGATTTAAACACTTGAGTATCTGAAGGGAAATCCATATGTGATGCAAACGTTCCTTTATGGATAGCAAAAATGACCCACCATGCATTTCATGACTAAAATAAATCTGGTTTGCACATCCGGTAGGTATATTTTGTAAATATTTGTTTTACCTTGAAGTAAAAGGTATTTTGTTTGAAAACAGGCCACTAAACAAATGAAAGAACTGTGCTAATTGCCACTACAGTGCTGCTAACAATGACTAGGCTGCAAATGCAGTGTTCAGAAAAAGTCGACAGATTCCAGCTGTCCTGCAACCCCGAGACAAGAATCAAAATAAGTAAAAATTCAGTACTCACAAATGTATTTATTTTATATATTTATTTGTTTACTGTGTGGGTGGACTGGTACCAAGGATTATTTTTAGATAGGCACTGGGCCATAAAGATGGCAACAAAACAGGTACAGCTAAAAAGGACATACAAGAACATTGTGGCCTTGGTCTTTTTTCATTGGCTAGTAGCCTCTTAGGCACCACTTTTGAGTGGAATTAAATTCATCTGTGAGGACTGAGGATATTTCAGCCAGGGTATTGGTGCTATAATTAAGTATCAGGTCATCCACATAAAGAAGGGAGTGGCAGTGCTTACGAACCCTGGGGAGAGACTCTACTGGTCTGACTGTATTTATTGGTTGTCATCTTGTAAGTCCCTGTCAGGGTTTATTAGTGATACTATTCCACATTTAACATTCTTGTCATGTATGTGCTTTCACTGTTTGCTGTTTTGTGATCCTACTGTATACAGGTAAATTCAGGAACTCACCACCTTACAGATTAATAGGATGTCAGCAGCTTCAATGAAATGTGAAGTCATTTATTGACACAAGTCTGGAGTGTGGAACACCCCAGACAGAAATAAAACAAACATCCAGCCTACACGTTTCGGTGTGTCCTTTATCGAAGGCTAAGGACCAAGACTTCGTACAGCATTTAAACACAGGTGAGCAGTCGGGTGATCTGGTGACCTCATCATTTTCTACTGCCCTGCCCGCCATAGGTTAGCCATGGATTTTTGAAAAAATGAAAACTTGATACAATACACATTGCCCTAATCATCTGCTTTTGCACATAAAGGTGAATCATATTTAGATAAACTCTCAATATTGCAGGTACTGAACTCACTACCTATCATTACTGAATCACAGTAACCCCTCCGCCCCCATTTTAGTCTTTGTTATTAGCTCATCTCCCCTTTCCCATTTCCCTTGCTGTCTATTCACCATTTGTAGTAGATTCAGTATTTGGTCTGTATATGTTACGACTTTATTAGCTAGCACAAGTTTGTCTAAAATATGATTCACCTTTATGTGTAAAAGTAGATGTATAACTTATGGGGGAGGTGGAAAAAGATGAGGTCACCAGACCACCTGACTGATCACCCATATTTAAATGTTTTATGTACTGTAGTCTTGGTCCTTAGCCTTTGATAAAGGACACACAGTATCTGAAATGCTTCAGGTGAGACATGTGTTTTATTTCTGTGTAGGGTGTTCCACACTCAAGCTTCATGTCAATAAACAACTTTTACAATTTCATTGAAGCTTTTGGCATCATATGGAAACATAGAAACATAGACTTTGATGGCAGATAAGGACCGCTTGGTTCACCTAGTCTGCTCATTTCCCTACCTACCTACTGGATAAGCTGCAGATCCTAGTTAACCAACAGCCTATTTCTTCCTACCCCACACTAGAATGGCCTTATGTCTGTCCCATGCATTCTTGAATTCCCCCACTGTTTTTGACCCCACAACCTCCTCAGGAAGGCTGTTCCATGTGTCCACCACCCTCTCTGTGAAAAAATATTTCCTCACATTACGCTGACTGTTCCCCCCCATCTTCAAATTGTGTCCCCTTGTTCTTTCACATCTCTTTTTCTGAAAGATGCTACCCTCTTGGACCTTGTTGATTCCCTTGAGGTACTTAAAAGTTTCTATCATGTGCCCCTCTCCTCCCTTTCCTCAAGGGCTATACATAAGCTCCTTTAGTCTCTCCTCGTATGGCTTCTGTTGCAGACCCCACACCATTTTAGTTGCCCTCCTTGGACTGCTTCCATCCTGTCTATGTCCTTGTGGAGATAGGGTCTCCAGAACTGGATGCAGTACTCCAGATGGGGTCTCACCAACTGTCTGTACAGAGGGATAACAACTTCCTGTTTTCTACTGGTGATGCCTCTCGCTATGCATCCCAGTATCCCCCCAGCCATCCCTACTGCCTTCTCACATTGCTTGCAGACCTTTGCAGTAGGTTATCTGAAATGATTACCCCCAGGTCCCTTTCCATTTTTGTTGTTGTTACTACCTCCCCCCATTGTGTACTCTACCCCTGGGTTTTTGTTTCCCAGGTGCATTACTTTGCACTTCTTTGCACTGAATCCAATGCCATACTTCTGACCATTCCTGCAACCTTGCCAAGTCTCTTCTCATCCTTTCCACCCCCCCCTTGTGTGTCAACCTTGTTGCAGATCTTTGTGTCATCTGTAAAGAGGCATACTTTTCCTTCCAGTCCCTCTGCAATGTCACTTATAAAGACGTTAAAAAGGACTGAACCCAGTACTGAACCTTGCGGTACCCCACTAGAACCCCCCTTTCTTCAGAGTGGACTCTGTTTACTATTACCTTCTGTGTCCTGTTGTCCAGCCAATGTTTTACCCAGGCTACCTCCCTAGCACCCACTCCCAGGCTGGCTAATTTGTTTATTTATCTTTTGTGTGGGACTGTGTCAAATGCCTTTTTAAAGTCTGGGTAGGCCATGCCCACAGCCCATCCCTGGTCTACTACCTTGGTCACCCAGTTAAAGAAATCTATTAGATTAGTCTGACATGACCTTCCCACTGTGAATCCATGCTGCCTTGGGTCCTGTGCCCCACTGGCCCCTAGGTACTCAACAATTCTTTCCTTCAGAAGTGGTTCCATCATTTGCCCTACCACTGAGGTCAAACTGATGGATCTGTAGTTTCCTGCCTCTGTCTTTCTACCACTTTTGTGAAGGGGAATCACATCCGCCCTTCTCCAGTCCTCAGGTACCACACCATCTTCCCATGATTTGTTAAAAAGAGTAGTCAGTGGTGTCACTAGTTCTCCCCTTAATTCTTTTAGAATTCCGGGGTGAATCCCATCAGGCCCCATTGCTTTGTCCACCTTTAGTTTTAGGAGTTCTTTCAGAACCCTTTTTTCTGTGAAAGGACTGGGATCAACCCCCCCTATCCAGAGTGCTTCTATTGATTGGATTGGGTACCTCCCCATCTCTTCTTTTGTGAATACTGAGCAGAAGTATTCCTTCAGTATCCCTGCTTTTCTCTGTCCCTCTCTGCCCACCCACTGTCCCCATTGTTCAGCCTCACTCTCCTTCCCTTTGTCTTTCTATGCTCCCAAATGTACTTATAAAAGGTTTTATCCCCCTTCTTAACCGAGTTGGCTATCTTTTCCTCAGTTTGGGCCTTTGCTATTCTGACTGCATTCCCCACTTCCTTCTGCTTTAACTGGTACAGTTCTCTGTCCTGCTCATTCTGTGCTTCCTTATACTGCCTAAATGCTATCTTTTTCTCCCTAACTTTCCCCGCCACCTCTTTTGAGAACCATAGTGTTTTTTTCTTTCATTTTGATTTGTTTATTTGCTTCACATAAAGGCTTATTGCCTGTGTGATGGCATTTTTGAAGTTTCCCCATTGTTGCTCCACCCCTCCTTCTTGCCTGTTTCTTAGTGCTTTTCTGAGGTACTCTCCCATTTTGACAAAGTCAGCCCTCCTGAACTCCAGTACCCTCACTTTTGTATGGCTTGACTCTGCAGCTGAGTTTATCATGAACCACACTGTTTGGTGGTCACTTGTTTCCAGATGGCTACACACTTCCAGATCTGAGATGCTATCTCCATCCCCATTTGAGAGTACCAGGTCTAAGATTGCTCCCTCCCAAGTGGGTTACAACACTAGCTGTCTGAGGCATGCCCCCTGTAGGGCATCAAGAATGGCCCTGCTCTTGGATGTGGCTGCAGCAAAGGTGCTTCAGTCAACATCTGGCATATTCAGGTCCCCCATCAACAATATCTCCCCTTTCTCTGCCATCCTAAGGATGTCTTCTATTATTTCCTTGTCCATTTTCTCCCCCTGAGATGGGGGTCTGTATGCAACCCTTTTGTGGATTGTGGTGCTATTTCCAGTCTCCAGAGTGACCCACAGTGCCTCCTCTCCTCCCTATTTACCCTTTTGTTCTGTTGCTTTGATCCCTTCCCTTACATAGAGAGCTACTCCTCCTCCTCCTCCTCCTCTTCTACCCCCCCCCGTCTCTCCTGTAGATTGTGTAACCTGGTATGTTGACATCCCAGTCATGGTTCACTGTGTATTATGCTTCTGTGACTGCCACAATATCCAGGCATCCCTCTTCCATCAAGGCCACTAGTTCAGGGAGCTTGTTACCTAGACTATGGCATTGGTACTCATTACCCTCCATTTTTTGATGGCCTTACCTCTTTTTGCCCCATCTCTGTTCTTACTGCCTTTGGCTTTTTCTCAATTTACCCCTGCCCTTCTCTCTATTGACATCTCTATCTTGGTGTTTACCTCACTAACTACCCTGATTTTTGGGGGGTGGCTAGGATTCCCCTGCTCTTTTTCAGTGCCCCCCCTTGGCTAGTTTAAATGCTTGCCAATGAAGCATTTAAACTGATCACCTAGGATCCCTGTTTCCCTCCTGTACAGATGCAGACCATCACGCCAGTATAGGCCAGCATCCCTCCAGGTGGAACCCAAGTCCCCCAGTAAAGCCAAAACTCTGAGCTCTGCACCAGTTTTTCAACCATTGATTGAATCTCATGATGTGGAGCACCCTAGCCTCAGCCATGTCATAGACAGGCAGCACCTCCAAAAAGGTTACCATGTGTGCTACTTGTCTAAGGCCCCTCCCCAACTCCACAAACTCCTCCTCCTCCACTGTTCTGATCCCTTTCCCAGCCAGGACATTTGTCCCTAGGTGGACAATGATAACCAGCTCCCTCTCCCGTGTAGCTGTTCCTGTGATCCAGAGGTTTTGCTCTCTGTCCCTCCAAGCTATGGTGCCAGGCAGGCACCTTACCGCTCTCTCCCCTCCTTCCCCCAGTTCTATCCTCCTAACACTGGAGTCCCCCACCAGGAGTTGTTTCCTTCCCCTGTGGGGGTCCCATGCCACACTCCTGTGGGTTTCCTTTGTGGAGGTTCCCAACATCCTCCTTGATCTCCATTGTGAGTGCTTCTATAGAGGAACCACACTCTGCCAGAATGGCATATGAATTGTGGAGAGGTACAACTGGAGAGATGAGCCTCTGTTTCATCATCCTCACTCTCCCTGAGCCCACTGTGGTCCAACCGCTCATCTTTCTTGTCAACCCCTGAGGCAGCGGCGGTGGCCCTGGTGGTCCCTGGGTGGGAGAGGTGGTCTCCCGAATCATGGCCAACTCAGCCTGAAGATGAGCAACCTCCTCCCTCAGCCCAGAGAGGTGCCTGCAGATGGGACAACACCGCATCCTTCAGAACGTCTCCCAGAAGACTGCTGCTCCTCAGCCACTGCACTGCACCACTCCCATCATGTCTTATTTGTGGCCCCTTAACTGTTGCTTTGTAAACTTACTCTTCCCTTTCTCTGTTTATTTATTTATTTATTTTTCTCCCTACTTTCCTACTGCCTCCCTGTCCTTAAAGCTCTACATTTTCCTGTTCTGGGACAGGAAGTTCCTATATTTCTCAGTAGTCTCCTTCTACTTGCTCAGAATCAGACCTCCAGCAGCTGGGGGGGGGTGGGATGGAGAGCTACTGTTTTCCTTCTAGGATGGTGATTTTTTGTGCCACTGTGATCACTCCCTTCCTGCTTCCAAACAGGAAATTTCTGTTGTCGGTTAAATCCTGTGCCTATAAAGGTAGAACTGGCTAAGGGTGGGGGAGTGGAGGGGAGGGAGGGAAGGAGGGCAATATAGTCCCAGTAGAGTAGTAAAGTTCTAACAGCACCTCCTCCCTCTTACTGGTCTCTGCCAAAAGCTATCTAGGGCAGTTTTTTAATCCAAAACACCTGGCTTCCTTCTGCCTAAGCCACTCCTCCTAATTCACAGTTTCATTCTACACCTAGCTAATTGCACAGGTAACAATTCACTTCACCCAGCTCAGACAAACACACCAACTCTTTTTTTGTGTGTGTTTGTTTTTACCCTAAATTGAAGGTCCCAGTAGTAGAGTTCTAGTTCTTTAGTCCCAGTAGAGTAGTAAAGATCTAACAGCACCTCCTTCCTCTTGCTGTTCTTTCTATTAATCTGTAAGGTGGAGAGTGCCCCAATTACCTATATACCAGACTTTGCCTCATTTGTGAGTACCACTTTTCCTTATGCGCACTTTGTATGCCTACTTGTGGTTGTACTGTACAATTTGATGGCCTAAATCATTCCTGAATATAGTCCCCAGCACAAGTGCACCCACCTGGCTAACAAATAAATAAAATAAAGCAAAATAAATGAGAAGGAAAGAATGGGCCCAAGAATAGATCCCTAAGTGGGAGAAAGAGCTATAGATCAAGTAGAGTCTGTTGTGAGAGTGTAGGTAGGGAAAAATGGCAGACTGGGTGGACCAAGTGGTCCTTATCTGCCATCAGATTCTATGTTTCTGTTTCTAAATGACAACACTTGACACACACACAGATTTAGAAGTAACCCCCTCCTTGCCATGCAGACCTCTTGAATGCTCCCTATGAGGTAATTCCACAGCACAGAAGAGATTGCAGTAGAGAATGCAGTGTGCTTCAGTTTGGCTTAAAGAACGTTGTGGTCCAACAGATCCAAAGTTTTTGTTAAATCCACAAACACACCAGTCATTTTACCCACATCCTTATTTTTGAAGACAAAACTTAGCCAAAGCAGTAGTGGTGTTGTGGCCTTTTTGAAAACTATGTTGTTGGAGGAGGAGTAGGGTGTATTTCAGCACATGGCCAAAGATTTGTAGAGAAATTGTCCTTTTAAGGAGCTTATGGATATGGGATCATAATTATTGAGTTAAATATTGTTACCACCCTTGCCTTCTTCCAAACTTGGAGGTGAGGGAAAAGTGGTCTGGGGTAGACTGAAAACTGTAGAGAGGGGCTTTGCAATTATATCAACAGTTAATTTCAGAAACCTTGGGCATAAGCCATCACTGCCATCAATTGAGACTGATGTACTACAAAATTATACCTTTTTTAATTTTTTGTGTGTGTTTTATTAACTTTGTCTTTTAGAGGGACGTTTATAAATACTGTAGACCCAGTAGACTCATACCTCAGTGGACAAGTGGCAGAGCATTGCAAAACACTAGGGAGACTGGGTGCAGACAGGCTAATCAAATTTTGCTGTCTTGGATTCAATAAAATCCTTCAGATTTTGTAGTACACCAGTGTCTTTTGTGACTAATACATTTTAATTTACTTCTGTTCTCAATTGAAGATTGCAATGCTGTTAGAGTGTGTTGACTTTTTCTGAACAGTAAAATATGCCCGGTTGTATCAATTGTTATTGGGTCTTTAATCATCAATCAGAAAGACTCAGTACCATTCAAATACTGTATATGCTATAGTTGTCACAGGTGCTCCTCCAAGGAGAAACATATTTATGTGTGACTGATAGGGTCCAGTCAGAGTGCATTCTTAACATACTTGAAATTAAATAAGCAATAAGATACAACAGGGCATTTGACATCTAGTGTCAATGCATGCCCAGGTGAATAATGAGTTACAAGGTGCATTTGCCAAGTACCTCAGCACTTGGAGGTGTATTAACCCCAGACAACCAATGCCCTAGAATTTCTTATTTTTCCTGTAAAATGGGTAACCTAAAAAATATAAAAGACTTAAACTTTTTTTTGCTATTGTTTAGTTAAAATGACAAAAAAGTCACTCTGTCTATGATAGCAACAGACCACTGGAGGGTGATGGTTAGAGTGTGCTTGCTACATATAAAATAGTGGATGGTATCCTTACACAACAAGGCTGTGTTTCCATCGAGGGTTTGTGATGACATCATAATGACCTCAAGAGTGAAGCTCTAGAGGTCCCATGATGTCATCACAAACTCAAGATGGAAACACTGCCTTGAGGTGTATGGTTACCCATATACTATTTTTATAGCTTGATCCCCTTCCCTCCCTCCTAATCTACTCATATATATAACCCCTGCCCCCCTTCCTTTGTTTGCAGCCTTCTATGCCCCAACCACCCCAAAGGCTACTAAAAGATGCTGCCAGGAGCTCACCTCTCTGCAGGTATTCAAGCACTCTAGTCACACACCCCAGCAGTTGTTTGCTTGGACTTGGAGCTCAGTTTAAGCTTGGTGCCATTTTCCCAAACTGCTGGCTCCAGTTTACAGCCATGGACTCTTTTTTCTGCTTGACCCCCGCCTCCCCGCACTCTATTAAATGGGCTTTGTGCACTAAAGGCTCTGCCCCAGCTGATCTGCCCAGCCTGTTAGAGACTGCCTACCTTACTTAAAGGGCCAGACACAAATAAGTTCTCTGTCACACCAAACCTCTATTTTAATAACTGCAACAATGAGAACGCTACTGTGTGCATATATCGGCTGAGGCCAGTAGTGTAATACTGATCCAGTTTAACTTGCAGGGTTTCTCACTTCTCTGTATTCATACTTTGCTAGGTGGCCTAAGGAGTACAACCAGCAAGATAATTTGAAAACGTAGTGCCTCACTACACTAAGGGAAACAACATACCTTACCCATCCCGACAGAATCAAGGGGCACCAATTGTGACAGCCTGTCTCAAGCCTGCCGACAATCACCCAGTTTTATTTTAGTCATGGTTCCCATAACACTTTGTTATCTCCTTATATCCCTCCCTATTCCAACTCCCCCCAAACACCTACCACACTTGCACTATCTTCCTTGCCCCCACTCTTCTTATTGTAATCCCTAGCTACATGCCCACCATTCAAATCCCAGATTATACCAACCAGACCCCCCTACCATCAAGTATGGTCCCACTTCCTGCTAGTGCATCCCCATATCAGTCCCAAACTCCCATGCGCTACTAGCTTTGCTAAAACTACAAATTCCACTTGCCCAAAACCAAAATTGCATCCCTCACTCGCCCACATCCTAGCCATGGTTCAAGAATAATAAACTGTACTACCTCATCATAACCCTATTACTCCTATCTTCTGGGGACATCAACCCAAACCCAGACCCATATCCCCCCAACCCTCTGGTAATGCTAGCACCAATGATTGCCCTCCTCGTACTAGACCTCATGTCCTCCCCTGTGGCCTCAAACTAATCCACATAAATATTCAGAGTCTGCTATCAAAAATAGACCAAATGCAACCCCTTGCTGCCTCCCTAGCCCCTGATATTCTTATCCTCACTGAATCTTGGCTAAACAATAACATTTCTAACAATGAAATCTCTATTCCAGGCTACTCCATCTACCATCAAGACCAACCTAAAAGGGGAGGAGGATTGGCAATGTCCTCCTCAATCCAATCTGACATCATCCTATCCTTATCCCTTCCAGCAGCTTATGAGGTGCTCATCATCAGACAATCCCTACCTTTCTCTGTCCCTATCTACATTGCTGGTGTCTACTGTCACCCTGGTCTCTCCCCATCTACCACCTTAGAACTTATTATCACTGTTGTTGTTGATGTTGTTTATTAGGAATAACCATTGAGCAGAGCTCATTCACAATGGCAACCTTGAGTACATGAAAACTACATACACCAGCTTAACATAGACAAAGAACATACATCTAAAATAAAAAGGTATGCTGCATTAATTAAAACAATCACAACACTTAATATTAGACTACAGATAGTCATTTAGTGATCTGACAAGCAAAGGTTTAATTGAAAGTACCCTAAATTGGTCTGGTAACTTATTCCAAAATTTTGGACTAGCTGACTAAAACAGTACAAAGACCATTTTTGAAATTGTTTGGGAACACTGAACTGTAAAAACTGGGATTTCCTTAGTGGCGGAACAACATCTCGAAAAGTGAGCCTATCCATCAAATACTTGGGTATAAGACCTAACCCTGATTTGTATGCAAATAAACTGATAAGAATATCCATCCTCACAGTCAGGGAGACCCAGCCTAGAGATTTATATAAATCACAGTGGTATGTGATTTTTCGGCACTTAAGAATTAACCTTATTTATTTATTTATTTAGCTTTTGTTAACCGGGTATGTACACTAGACAAGAAATGCCTGTTTTCAGGAGAGACCTGGGAGATTACAAGATAATTTACACACAGGGTAACAGGGTAACCTTGCTAGTTTATTGTAGAGTAAGTCTAGTTTAGACAATCTGTCCTGCGAAGCCTCACAGTATAATATATTGCCATAAGCAAATAAAGGTAACATTCGTGCTCGAATTATATATTTCATGCTATCAGGGTAAAGGCACTTTTGATTTCTGAATAAACAGCTCACCCTGTTCCCTACCTGCACAATTAAATAATCAACATGCATATTCCCTGAGCCCAAAGGGTCCAGCCAATACCCCAAGTATTTGTATGAATTAACTGTTTCTAGAAAAATACCCGCAAAGTCAGATATTTTGAGGTTAACATCTGATTTTATTTTGGATGCTAGTCTAAATAACATAAGTTTAGTTTTTGAAGTATTCAATTTAAGTTTGAGTCCTCGAAAATATTCTTGCAAGGAATCAAAGTTTTGTGTTAAAACGGACTGGAATTCTTCGACAGAACTGCTTGAATAGTACAACATTGTGTCTTCAACATAAAGGTGGTAATTTACCACCTTTATGCTCCTACCAAGGTCTTTTAAATAAATTAGAAAAAGAAGTGGCCCCAGTACTGATCCCCAGGGCACTTCTCTTACCGCTTCTAGCAGTGCAGAGCCCAGACCATTTATTCCAGTGTACTGCTGACATTCACTCAAATATGAACAAAACTAAATCAATAATTCCTTACACGACCCTAACTCTGAGAGTGTATATACAGCATGGACTGGTGGTCAACTGTGTCAAAGGCCTTGGATAGATCTATCAATATGGCACCTGAAAACTGATAGCCCCACCAACATCATCCAGGACACTCGACACAGAGACCACCGTGCCATGGACCTACCAAAAACCAGACTGAAAGTTGTCAAACAAATCATAGTCTGATAAATAACCTCTCACTCATCCACAGGTGAGCTGTACATAATGGGGGATTTCAACCAAAATTGGTTCATCTCCTCTCTAAATAAGGTCCAAAGCAACATAACTGCCCAAAACCTCTTTCAATTAATCTTTGAACCAACTCGACTGAACCACAAAACTCAGAACCACTCACTAATTGACTGGACCCTTACTTCCCATCCACGTAGAGTCATAAAAGCCAGTCTCCTTCCTGACGCTGTAAATGATCATCATATGATCTTTATGGTTCACAAAATACATAGACCTAAGGTATTTCACAAAATTTTGCTAACACTCATATACTGTAAATCCCTCTGTGTTGACCCTCTCCTCCAAAGCCTCACTCAAACTGACTGGACTCCTATCAACACAACTAATTCTGTTGACGATGCTCTAGACCACTTCAAAACTAAATTCTTCAATGTCTGGAACATTTTTGCCCCTTTTTAGGCATTTCAGGGTTCGTGGCACCCACCTTCCCTGGATCACCCCTGAGTTATTAGTGTACCAAAGGGCTTGGGACCAAGCCTGGAAGAACCATTAAACATCAAATAGGCCTAGTGACTATGAGATATACCGTAGGCTATGAAACTCATGCACAAATGCCACTAGGTTGGCAAAGGCAGATTACTTCAGAAATACATTGCAATCTAATATAAACAACCCTTCCAAATTCTGGAAGGTCATTCATGCCCTGTTCTCTCCCCCCTCTAAATCACCCACCCCACTCCTCAAAGTAAACAATTCATTAATATCTGACCACCGTACTGTTACCACTGAATTCTATTCTTATTTCACCTCCTGCGCCTTCACCCTCTTATCCTCTCTCCTTCCTCACCTACCCTCCTCACCACCTATCTCACCTTCCCATAAAGTAACATTACATCAAGCGGGGTTCTCTTCCTGTAATATCTCCCCTGCTAACACTATGGTTGCCCTTCTGGCACTCAACCCTGCTAAAGGTAGCGCTCCTGATGGTCTAGATCTGAAGCTCCATCATCTTTCTGCCCCTGCAATAGCCACCTCACTGTCAGACATCCTAAACTTATCCATCTCCACTGCTTCAGTCCCTAAGTTGTGGAAGCAAGAAGTGATCCCACCTCTACCAAAGGATGGAGACCCATCCTCTCCCGGGAATTACTGGCCAATATCTCTCCTTCCTATCCTTTCAAAACTACAGGAACATCTCATTCTTTCTCAACTTTCCTCCTACCTCTCAGCCTCCAACTATTTCACTCCTTTCCAATCTGGTTTCAGGAAACATCACTCCACCACAACCTCCCTACTCAGGCTAACTGATGCCATACTTTCAGTGATGGATAGTGGCCAAATCACTTCTACCATTTTTGTCAGCCTCGCCAAGGCTTTCGACATGGTTTCCCACATCCTCCTTCTAAATAATCTCTCCGCAGCTGGCCTGTCTGACTCTGCCACAAACTGGTCCAGAGCCTACCTTGTAGGCAGGGCACAATCAGTCAAGACTGCCGACTCAATATCATCTCCCCTCCCAACTGACACTGGTGTGCCACAAGGTTCAGTGCTTGGCCCATTGCTTTTCTCTATATTTCTAAATGATCTTCCATCAGCGTGCTGACGACTCTGGCCACTCCCTCCCAAATGTAGAAACCAGATTACAACAGGACTTTGATAAGCTCCAGTACTGGCTTAGCTCACATCAGTTTTTTCCTAAATGCCAAAAAGACTGTCTCCATGACCTTTGGCTCAAGGCAGAGACTCTGTAAGCTCACCTCTTTACCCTCCTTCCATACCCTTGATGGGACTTCTCTGGAGGACACCTCCTCCTTTAGATACCTTGGGGTCTGGTTAGACCAACACCTCAACTATTCTGGACATGTGGACACTATCCTGAAAAAACTGTGCCCCAAGCTTGGCGCCCTATACAGGAACTGTAGATGTCTACCTCTACCGGCAAGTCTAGTCCAAGAAATGGTACTCCCTATTTTTGACTACTGTGATGTAGTTTACAGTGCTGCTCCAAAGTCCACCCTATCCAGATTGGACACCCTCTTTAACTCTTTAACTTGATAACAGATGCGTCTCCCATATAGCTAAATTCACCTCTAAATTCTGGTTTAATTCTTTCCCTTCTTACCTTTCTTCCTCACTGGCCACCCCCCCTCACACCCTCAGATCCAATAATGCCTGACCACTGGCTATTCCACATAGATCCACCTTTGTTGGTCAGTCTGCTTTCTCCCACTACTTCCCTAAACTCTGGAACTCATTACGCTCTCAAATAAGACATTCATTGTCCCCTCACTCCATCTCCACTGCCCGTCACAATTTCTACTCACCAAGTTGTACCTGCTTCTTGTCTTAGCTCAAATACCCTAACTCAAATCCTACCCTATCAAGTCTGTTTCCCTGTGCTATATGCTGTTCCTTCACCCTAGCACTCAGTGTACTTTCTAATGCACTTGTAATTGCCCTACTGCATGTGGTAGGCTCCTAAAGTTGTTGCTGTTTATTCATTGTTAATTTCAAACAGAATTTGTATTGTTATGTACACTTTATCAATTATTAGCTTTATTTCTGTTGGTATTTGTACTCTGCATGTTATGTAATCCAACTACCCTTTCCCCCAGGACACACCGTGAGATGAGCAACTTGTTCAGTGTGCCTTTCTGGTGAAACTTTTCAATAAATAAATATGGTTCCCCTCAACTGTGCACAGATTTCAGCAGCTCTACAAATGTTTCAATCATGGTTAAAAATAGACAAAACACAGGTTTAAGTACTGAATTGTGAAACATAACAGAACAAACAGAATATTTCAGCACACAAAATGGAACATTTCAGAACACAGTGTTTCAGAAAAAAGTTAAAGAAAAATGAAATGAGTGTTAAACTGCTGAGGCCACTCTTAATAAGATTTGTGATTTATGGCGAGTTGTGTTTACCAAGCAGCTCTGTCAGAATGCCAGTTTTAAAGCACTTGGGAAAGCCTCTGACAGTGCACGCTCATTCAAAGGGTGGAAAAGTTGTTGTACTATCAATGTGATGTCAGAACAATAGTACAACAACTTGTTTGACTTTTGAACTGTCCTACAACAACATTTGAAGAGCTGCTGAAATATGTGCACAATGGAGGGGGAGTATTATAGATAGTGGGCCTTCCGCTCTGTGCTGTCCTACCTGGCCACCCTTCCGACTCAAGTAGAAAAAATCGTACTTGGAGACTTTAATATTAATTGGCTAGATAAAGCCACCGCACTGATCATTGATGCTGCCACTGCCCAAGACCTAACCCAAGTAGTCACATCCCCGACCAGACTGAACCAGCGCACAGGGTCTTCCTCACTGCTGGACCTGGTATTCACAAACTGCCCCATTAAAATAACCAGTACTACTGTCCTCCCAAATGCCCTTAGTGACCACTCCCCTGTCCTCTGCTCCTGGACTTACAAAACACCAAACTCCCCCTCCCAAAATAATCCAACAGCGCAAACTTGGACCTGGCAAACTTGTCCAACTCAAAGCATATCTCAGTACTATGGACTGGTCCTACATAAAGGACATCCCTGACACTGACAGAGCCCTTGACCTCTTCATTCTCTCCTTTAACTCCATATGTGACAAATTTGCCCCATCACCAAAAGGGAGGTCAAAGGCAACTCAGCACCCCGGATCACTGACTACCTTCTGGACCTTATGCAGACCAAAGATTCTTTATGGCACCTCTCCAATGAGACTGGCCTGCCATCAGACAGACAGAAGTACAGAGAGGCACGGAACAAATGTACATGGTCCTTGTGCAAAGCTAAAGCTGAGTATTACAAGGCCTCTCTAACCTCTATCTGGGGCTCAGGGTGAAAGTTCTGGTCATAGAAACATAGAAACATAGACTTTGATGGCAGATAAGCACCACTTGGCCCACCCAGTCTGCCCATTTCCCTACCTACTGGATAAGCTGCAGATTCTAGTTAACCAACAGCCTACTTCCTGCAAACCCCCACTACAATTGCCTTATGTCTGTCCCATGCATGTTTGAATTCCCCCACTGTTTTGGACCCAACAACCTCCCCGGAAGGCGTTCCATGCATCCACCACTCTCTCTGTGAAAAAAATTCCTCACATTACCCTGAGCCATCCCCCTCTATCTTTAAATTGTGCCCCCTTGTTCTTACACATTTCTTTTTCTGAAAGATGTTACCCTCCTGGACTTTGTTGATTCCCTTGAGGTACTTAAAAGTTTCTATCATGTCCCCCGTCACTCCTTTCATCAAGGGTATACATATTAAGCTCTCTCAGTCTCTCTTCATATGGTTTCTGATGCAGACCCTGCACCATTTTAGTTGCCCTCCTCTGGACTGCTTCCATCCTGTCTATGTCCTTGCGTAGATGGGGTCTCCAAAACTGCACACAGTATTCCAGATGGGGTCTCACCAACTGCCTGTACAGAGGGATAACCACTTCCCTTTTTCTACTTGTGATGCCCCATCCTATGCATCCCAGTATCCCTCTGGCTCTCCTTACTGACTTCTCACATTGCTTACCCACCTTTAGGTCATCTGATATGACTACCCCCAAGTCACTTTCCATTTGTGTTGTTGTTAGTACCTCCCCTACTATTGTGTACTCTTCTCCTGGGTTTTTGTTTCCCAGGTGCATTACTTTGCACTTCTTTGCATTGAATCTAAGTTGCCATATGTCTGACCATTCCTCCAACCTTGCCAAGTCTCTTCTTATCCTTTCTACCCCCCCTTGTGTATCAACTCTGTAACAGATCTTTGTGTCATCTGTAAAGAGGCATACCTTTCCCTCCAGACCCTCTGCAATGTCACCTATAAAGATGTTAAAGAGGACTGGACCCAATACTGGGCCCTGAGGTACTCCACTAGTAACCCGCCTTTCTTCAGAATGTGTTCCGGAACGTGGTCCAATATTAAGGATATCTGTGGCAATGACTTCAACCCTGTTCCTAATCAGATCATGGTTGATGGGTGCCCTACCTCTGACCCGACCTGTATAGCCACAGCCTTCAATGACGCCTTCACAAACCTCAGCCAGGTTCTCCGCCCTAACTTCTTTGACCCACCCCCAGCCACCTCCACCAACTCCCCCCCAGTAGCCCCTCCCTTTTGCCTGTGCAGCTTTATACCCAAGTACACTGAGCCGTATCTCAGAATAGCTCTAAGCCAGTCCTGATATAGTAGTGACTCCTTAGACCTAAAACTCCTTCAGCTCACTCTCTCTGAGGTGCTCAACCCCCTCACCCATATACTAAACTGCTCCTTATGCCAGGGGAAATTCCCCTCCCGGTGGAAATCCACCTCCATTACGCCCATATTTAAAAATGGGGACTGTACCCTCACTAACAACTACCGCCCTATCTCCATTCTCCCTCCCCTATCCAAGACCCTAGAGAGGATCATCTCTGATCAGCTCACTGACCACCTCAACAAATACAACCTACTATGCAAGCAGCAACATGGCTTCCAGAAAGGGCACAGTACTACTACTGCCCTCCTGGAACTCACCACACACACACACACACACACACATATCCACTCTGCCCTAGACAGTGGTCATATCACTGGGGCTGTCTTTATTGATCTCACTAGGGCGTTTGACACCGTCAACCACTCCATCCTACTATCCACACTTGCCAACATCGGTTTCTCATGTGATGCCCTTGGCTGGTTCACCGACTACCTGACTAACCATTTCCAACAGGTCAAAATTGGTAACACCCTATCTAATAGGCTACCAGTCCTCTCTGGAGTCCCGCAGGGGTTCATCCTTGGACCACTTCTGTTTAGCCTCTTCCTTAACTCCCTCACCATGTCCTGCTCTAGCAATCTACTACTCTAAGCAGATGATGCTGTCCTATATTCCTCCAACTCTGACCCCATGCAACTCCACTTTTCCCTTCAATCCACCTTTAGTGCTGCTGAAAAGTGGTTCCGCACACAACGCCTAATCCTCAACTATAACAAGACCAAAGTTATGTTCTTTACACACCCCCTTAACTCCTGGAAGGAACTCTGCCCCCAAGTATGAACTGCCAACCTGACCCTTCTTGAGCAAGTGAACTCTTTTAAATACCTGGACATTACTCTAGACCCTGCACTCACTTTCCACCAACATATAAAACTTATGTCTACTGCCCTCAATGTTCAGCTTGGGCTACTATATAGTTTCAAACATTGTCATACTCCAAATGCCATGAGGCTCGCTGTCTTCTAGTCGGTCCTCTCCCTGCTTGATTATGGCCTACTAATCTATAGTGCGGCGAACACCTCGGCCCTACATAGACTTCGTCTCTCCCCCTAAATAAAGCCTGTCGCCTCTCCCTGGGCTGTGACCGGCTAACTCACACATGCTCTCTTTATAAAGCTGCCAACTGGCTTAACTTCAACAACAGAATTAGGTTTCACACCTGCCTCAAGGCCAAAACAAGCATTTGTCAATGCCGAACGTTCGCTTGCAGGTATTTGCAGTGGTATTTGGCACTTGGACATGGCTTAAAAAAATCAGTGACAAAGAAGTACAAGCATTTGTCAATGCCAAAAGTTGCTTGCTTCTATGTGCTGTTTAGGTATTTGAAAGTCATTGGAGTGCAAATATTGAAAATTCGTGAACTTTCGAGCGTGCATAGGAACTGCGCAACGCACGCTTGTAAAACAGTCATTTTTAGGAATTTTTTCACCAAATTTTCAACATAGCCATTTTAAGACCTCTGCTTATGAACAGTGTCACTGTGATTTTCTTAATGTGTCCCATACATTGATTTCGCATACCGACTGCACCATTGTGCGCTACATGGGCAGAAACACGTTTTGGGCAGGATGTGAAAAATGACAGCTATACTGCTCATAAGGAGGTGTGGTAAAATGGCAATGTTGAAAATCTGGAGTGAAAATATTGAAAATTCGCAAACTTACAAGCATGCGTAGGAACTGCGCAAAGCACGCTCGTAAAACAGTCATTTTTAGGAATTTTTCACCAAATTTTTAACATAGCCATTTTAAGACTCTGCTAATGAACAGTGTCACTGTGATTTTCTTAATATGTCCATACATTGATTTCACACACCGTCGTACCATTGTGCGCCATATGGTGGAAACACATTTTGGGCAGGATGTGAAAATGACAGCTATACTGCCTATAAGGAGGGGTGTGGTAAAATGGCAGCTTGAAAATCTTGAGTGAAAATATTAAAATTTGTGAGCTTACGAAAGTAGTATAGAACTGCGTAACGACACCGTAAAACAGTCATTTTAGGAATTTTTCACCACATTTTCAACACAGCCATTTTAAGACCTCTGCTCATGAACAGTGTCACTGTCATTTTCTTAATGTGTCCCATACATTGAGTTCACACATCGACTGCGCCATTGTGCGCTACATGGGCGGAAACACGTTTTGGGCAGGATGTGAAAAATGACAGCTGTACTGCTTATGAGGAGGTGTGGTAAAATGGCAATGTTGAAAATCTGGAGTGAAAATATTGAAAATTCGCAAACATACGAGCATGCATAAGAACTGCACAACGCACACTTGTAAAACAGTCATTTTTGGGAATTTTTTCACCAGATTTTCAACATAGCCATTTTAAGACCTCTGTCCATGAACAGTGTCACTGTGATTTTCTTAATGTGTCCCATACATTGATTTTGCACGCCGACTGCACCATTGTGTGCTACATGGGCGGAAACATGTTTTGGGTGAGATGTGAAAAATGACAGCTATACTACTCATAAGAAGGTGGTAAAATGGCAATGTTGAAAATCTGGAGTGGAAATATTGAAAATTCAGAAAACCTATGAGCCCGCGAGAACTATGCTAAGATCTTAAAACAGTCATTTTTAGAATTTTTCACCAAATTTTCAACATAGCCATTTTAAGACCTCTGCTCATGAACAGTGTCACAGTGATTTTCTTAATATGTCCCATACATTGATTTCACACACCGACTGCACCATTGTGCGCTACATGGGCGGAAACACATTTTGGGCAGGATGTGAAAAATGACAGCTGTACTGCTCATAAGGATGGTAAATGGCAATGTTGAAAATCTGGAGTGAAAATATTGAAAATTCACAAACTTACGAGGGTGCGTAGGAACTGCGCAACGCATGTCAGAAAACAGTCATTTTTTATTTATATCAAATTTCAACATGGGTTTAGACCCTTCTCCGATGATACTGCTGTCATGGCATTATTCAGCCTGAAGGGTGATTTCTGCAGTGACCGGCGCAGTGACTGCTAAATCACCCTTCGGGCCAGAATAACGCCATGACAGTGATATCATTCATGAGAAGGGGTCCCAAAAAACCCATGTTGAAAATTTGGTGCAAAAATTCAAAAAAATGCCTGAGATATGCAATAAAGTTGAAAACCCCCTATCTAGCCCATTATACAGCTTACCGGCATTTCCTCAGTTCGCGGTCGGCTTTGAAGAGTGCAGACGTGTTCCCGGTCCATCGAAGATCGGTGCACCAAGCTCCGGAGGTAAGTATGGCGTGAGGGGGTGGTGTGGGGAGGTGGGGTGCGCAGTTGTGGGTGCAGGTTGTGGGAGGGGGGCCTGGGAGAAGCGCCGTGGGACCGTTTTCGATTTCAGGTTGAAAAAAAAAAAAGACGATGTTGAATGTTTAGCGCACTGGGGTGGGGCTCAGCATGGCAGAAGGATGGCTGCTGAGGGCTGTGGAGCCGACGGGGATTGGGCACCCCTCGCAGACGACACGGGATTTGACATTTGCCACGCTGGGGTGGGCTTCCAGTGGCAGAAAGATGGCTGGGGGGCCTTGAGCCGATGGGGATTGGGCACCCCTGCTGGCAGACGACGCTGGATGTTGGCTACGCTGGGTGGGCTCCCAGCATGGCAGCAAAGATTTGGAGAGGAGCGGTGTTAGAAGTGACAGCGTGGTTTTGAAGAGAAGACCACCGCTGTCATACACAGCACCATGTCCGATTAGTGCAGGACTGCCACGCCTGCTCAATGGAGCAGGGGATTGCAGGAGAGGGGCACACCTCCAAAGTGTCCCATTCTCCCAAGACGTTCCTTGCGCATGCGCGCAAGCGAGCATAAAAATTGACCTAAGCCTCTGTCCCCTGGGTTCACACCCCTAATCTGCCAGGCTTTGACACTTAAGCATACTCATAGCTCTGGTAAGCAACTCCTCTTTGTCCCTCACTGGCGAACCTCCCAACTCCAAAGGTCCTTTGGTTACAGAGCCCCCTCCTGGTTAACAGCATTCCCACCCAACTCGTCAGTGAGAGCAGACTTGGACCCTTTAAAACTTCTCGTAGAAACCATCTCCAGTCCTCAAACCACTGTGACTGCCACTGAACCAGCTCCCACCTCCTTCCTGACTAAGGCCTGTTTGGCTGGCTTCTTCCACCCCCTATCTGTCCCTAACCTGAGTCCCCCAAGCTTAGCTCTATATCTGAGTATCCATATGTATTGATTGAATGTACTAATTTTCCTAGCATCTAACTGCTATCCTTACAATGGTCCTTGTAACAACCAGACTGCATTTTGCTGAACAACTATGTAATTCTTTGTCTATTTTGTATGTAATTTCTGTGACGTGGAACCTTTGTAAAGGAGTCTCTGAATCAAAGGTACTTTCCGAAACCTCTATAAATAAATAAAATAAATAAACACATACACACACACACACACACACACACACACACACACACACACAAAGTACACTCATGAATATGTTTTTAGTGGCACTTCACCTCCCCTCCCCCCAAAAAAATTGCAGATTTGAGGATCTGCCTTAATAATGTCTGTTTTGCTTCCTGGCTGATGCTGCTGCAGCTGTTTGTGGCTGAGTGGCAAAAGTGAACGTCCTTCCTCCTGCTCATGTAGTGGCTGTTACAACTGAGAGGAAACAATGGAAAGGGCTGCAATGTCAATGTGAAGGCTTTATTACTTTGGCAGGTTTGAGCGCAGGGAATGCCATCTGTGTATGGTGCTGCTGAAGAAGGAGTCTGCAGGTTGTGTGTGCTGTGTGTGAAAGAGCAAGTGTCATTTCTGTTTATTAATCTAAAGCCATTGCCATGGAAGGGTGAGTATCACTTCTGTTTATTAATCTAAAGCCATCGCCATGGAAGGGCGAGTGTCACTTCTGTTTATTAATCTAAAGCCATCGCCATGGAAGGGTGAGTGTCACTTCTGTTTATTAATCTAAAGCCATAGCCATGGAAGGGCGAGTGTCACTTCTGTTTATTAATCTAAAGCCATCGCCATGGAAGGGCGAGTGTCACTTCTGTTTATTAATCTAAAGCCATCGCCATGGAAGGGCGAGTGTCACTTCTGTTTATTAATCTAAAGCCATCGCCATGGAAGGGCGAGTGTCACTTCTGTTTATTAATCTAAAGCCATCGCCATGGAAGGGCAAGTGTCACTTCTGTTATTACTTCTAAAGCTATCGCCATGGAAGGGGGCGAAAATACTTGTTTTATTAATCTAAAGGCCATCGCCATGGAAGGGCAAGTGTCACTTCTGTTTATTACTCTAAAGCCATCGCCATGGAAGGGCAAGTGTCACTTCTGTTTATTACTCTAAAGCCATCGCCATGGAAGGGCAAGTGTCACTTCTGTTTATTAATCTAAAGCCATTGCCATGGAAGGGCAAGCTTGAAAACTGCTGGTTTTGTAGGCGTTATTGCTCTTGCATGATGGAGTAAGCATGTTTTTATTCAAAAAAAGCTGTTTTGGTGAGATGCAGTACAAAATGCATGTTGTAGAGGGCAATGAAGACTATGGAGTTGTCCTGCAGGAGAAGACAGCAGTAAGAGAAAAAAGTATATCAGTGAGACTATAGGCTTTGTTAAACAAGGTAAAAAAGAATAAAAGGTTGAAAGGGGGTTTACATGTATTAGTTTTAATAGTAGGTGTGGGTGAAGTGGGAGTGGGGGTTATTATAATTGGTTTATTTGTTATAATTTAACTACTAGCAGGTCAGAGGGTATATGATTTTTAGGTGCCACTAGCATAGCAGTTAGCACCTATTGTGGTCATGCATACACTTTTGTGCATTTTGTCAAGTTTAAGGTTATATTCAGTGTGAGTGATTCAACTGCATGATATCACTGATGATGTCAGTGATAGGGCTGCTAGGTCTAGGCATAGGATTTCAGACCTACACAAGCCTGGTTTGCACTCCTGTATTGCATTTTTTTTTTCTTTCTCACTGCAACGTTTGTTGTATGATATAAATTTCTGATGTAGCAAAGGGTTTTAGTAGAGCTAAATAGCAAACTTTCAGATAATTAAACTTAGTTCTACAGTCTGTTGTAGTCATAGAAACATAGAATCACATAATTTTCTGGCAGATAAGGACCACTTGGCCCACCTAATCTGCCCATTTTTTCCGGACTATAGTATCACTGTAGATGTTACTTGATCTCCGGCCCATTCACCCAGCCCCCCTTCCCCTAAGATTCCCTTATGCCCATCCCATGTATTCTTGAAACCCACCACTGTTTTATCCCCCACCACCTCCACTGGAAAGTCAATTAAATTAGTCCCAGATGAGGCTTATCTAGGTCTGAATACAATTCAAGTCACCTGTTTTGCAGGTTTTGACATATGCTCTCCACCATAGGAACTGCAACTCACCTATAGCTAAATGGCACACTGAATGTGTGTTTTCTAGTGGGCAAAGGATCAGTGGTTCAATTCCTGACAAGGGCTCAAACTTTTTTTTTTTTTGTATGATGGAAACTCACTTGAGTGGTGATTCATGGTGGTGTGGGGTTAGAATAGTAAATGATATGAGAAGTAAATTTAGTTAAGAACAACAATTTGTGAAGGTAAATTATCTGTTCACCATTGGAAATACAGCTCCCTTGCTTGCATCTCAGTGGCACACTGAATGTGTGCTCACTTAACAGGTAAAGGATCAGAGGTTTAAATTCAGGTAGACATAGTTTGAATCCTGGAAGGGCCTTAAGAATTTTTTTTACTTTTTTCGTAAGATGGAAACTCACTTGAGTAGCAATAAAATTATATGAGAAATAAATTTAGCTAAGAACAGCAATCTGTGAAGGTAAATTGCTTGTTGGGACTAGATTGCAAATGCCTGTTTTACAGGTCTGACATGCCCTCAGTATCATAGGAACTGCAGCTCACTAACCTGCAGTTCAATGGCACATTGAATGTGTGTTTGCTTAGCAGACAAAGGATCAGTGGCTCAAATCTGAGAAGCAACTTACTAAAATTTCTCTATCTATTCCATTATAAAAAATCTGGCCATCTTGTCCCTCCCTCGTGATCAAAGATGGCGATCAAAGAATTTGCAGGCTCACAATCAAAGAATTTTCAGGCTCACGAACAAAGATTTAAAAACCTTATAAATCAATAAATTGAAGGAATTGCGGTAAACTACCACCATGGTTCGACAGAATGAAGCCCCCTGAGTAAAATCCACCCTCATTTGTCTTCCTACTACACCCATGGGCTGAGAAAATAGATTTTTAAATTGGGCCATCTCATCCCTCACTCAAGATGCACAATCGTGATTAAAGAATCTTGCAATCAAAGAATCTGCAGGCTCGCAATCAAAGAATTTGCAGGGTAATGATCAAAAAATTAAAAGTGTTCAATTTAAAAAATTAACAGAATTGCGTCAAATCACCACCATGGTTCATCAGAACGAAGCCTCCTGATTAAAACCCACATTCATTTCTCTTCGTAGCACACCCCTAGACTGAGTAAATAGATTTTTTCATCTGGCCATCTCGTCCCTCGCTCACGATGCACAATTGCAATCAAAGAATCTTGCGATCAAAGAATTTGTAGGCTCCTGATCAAAGAATTAAAAGTGTTAAAATTTTAAAAAATTAACAGAATTACGGTAAATCACCACCATGGTTCATCAGAACGAAGCCTCCTGATTAAAACCCACATTCATTTCTCTTTGTAGCACACCCCTAGACTGAGTAAATTGATTTTTTCATCTGGCCATCTCGTCCCTTGCTCGTGATGCACTGTCATGATCAAAGAATCTCATGGTCAAAGTATTTACATGCTCGCGATCAAAGAAATTGCTTGCTCGTCAATAAAGAGAGAGGGACGAGATGACCAGATTTCTAAATACATTTATGTAGCCCAGGGGTGCCCTAGACTGTTAAATTAGGATGGGTTTTGCTCAGGGGGCTTTGTTGTGCACCATCTGCATATCAAAAATAATGCATTAACTATCCCTGGTAGTCTAGTGACCCCCCAGCATAATAAAATATATAATCATATCTACTGCCCCCCAGCATAATGAAATAAATAATTATTTGTATTACCTGGTAGTCTAGTGGCCCCCCACCCCCCACCCATCCATGCCAGCCCACCCAGCACCCCCTCACCCTGGCTGGCCATGGAGGTGAGAGGTGGGCTGTGCCAGTCGCCGGCTGGGGAAGGGTGGGGGCCTGCTAGGTGGACTGGCATGGATGGGTGGGGCTGGGGCAACTAGACTACCAGGTAATACAAATAATTATTTATTTAATTATGCTGGGGGCAGCTAGACTATCAGGGATATTTATTATGAATATAACTTCATACAGAGCGGGGGGCACTAGACTACCAGGGATATAAACATTAATAATAATATTATACAGCTCAGGGGGGCCACTAGACTACCAGGGATGTTAAAAAATACAGGGGGTGGGGGCACTAGACTACCAGGGAAGTAGATATGATTATATATTTTATTATGATGGGGGGCCACTAGACTACCAGGGATAGTTAATACATTATTTTTGGTATACAGATGGGGCACAACGAAGCCCACTGAGCAAACCGCACCCTCATTTAACTTCATAGGGCACCCCTGGACTGAGAGAACTCAGTTTAAATTCTGGCCATCTCATCTCTCGCTCTCGATGCACGATCGCAATCAAAGAATCTCGCGATCAAAGAATGTGCAGGCTCGCGATAAAAGATCATTAGCGAGCCACGAACGAAGATTTTAAAAGGTAATAATTCTGTTTTTTGACTGATTTTGATGGAACCAAAGGCATGGCTCGATAGATCAGGGTCCCCTAAGTAAAACCCATCGAAGTTTTACTTCAGAAGTGACCCCTGAGCCAAGATATTTGTATTTGTGCGATCGGAAAACTGAAAACAAGATGGCGGACCTCGCGATCAAAGAATTTTTGAAATTCCTCGGGGACAAAGATTCTTGAACCATGAGGCTGCAAATTCTTTGATCACCAGGTGGGACGAGATGGCCAGAACCCCATTCTTTGTTCGCAAAACATAAAAGTACATATAAATTTTCCCATTGACTTATAATGGGAACTTAAAAGTGCCATAACTTTTGAATGCCTTAATATTTTTTCACCAAACAAAAATCGGCATGTTTGGCCACCAAAGCTCTTTCAAACAAGCTATCTTGCAGAGTGGCACACCACATGATTGCCATGCAGGACCTCATTCAGAATGCCAAAAGGTGCCTCCAAAAATGAATAATTTTGCATTTTTCAGCGCTTTTTGTACACAAAGACCAGCACTCCGACCAAAACACAATTTGGCAGATTAAGAGATCTATCATGCCCCAATGCACATATCATCAGGCAAATCTATTGAACGGGTCCAAAGTTATTAATGCCCAAACTTTTGACTTTAGTATGTAAATGACCACTGAACCTTAACTATAGTGGCATGATCATGCCATTATTATATATATATATATATATATATATATATATATATATATATATACACACACACATATATTCATTGCAAAAACTTTGTTAATGCATTGGTTAGGGTTAAAGCAACAAAAGTAGGGAAATGAGGTATTAGGGTTTCCAACCCAAACACCTCCCCCCACTAACAACCCTACCACCCCACCCCACCCTCACCCTCCACAGACCAACAGGTGTGAGGGTGTGCCTTAAGGTCATTGGACCTAATGCTCACCCCTTTCCATGTGTAAGGAAGTCAGCATGGTACAGCATAAGAGAATGGGGTGAGCATTATGGTCAATGACCTCAAGACACACCCCAACACCTGTTGATCTGTGGAGGGTGAGGGTGGAGTGGTAGCATTGGGTATGGGGGGAGAAGTGTTAAGGTTGGAAACCCTAATGCCTCGTTTCCCTACTTGTGTTGCTTTAACCCTAACTGATGCTTTAACAAAATGTTGTGTAATGAATTTCCTTACTTTTTGAGAAAGTGTAATCTTACCTTTATATGGTTGTGGGGGCCCTGCACTCCCATGAGCCTATAGTGTAGTTAGGATGCACAAATTTCCAGGCCTGTGCTCCTGGGCGCGCATGTTGTAATTGCCCCTGATTTATTTTCATGTGGGAATGCAGGGCCTGGAGGGCCCTTCACTCCTATCTTACCATAAGTGTAGAGACATTGTAATTAATCCTAATCTCCCCGTGGGAGTGTACTTCATAATGGAGGACCCTGCAATCTCATTACCGCATAATGGTATCCATATGAAGGCCCTGCACTCCCATCTATCCATAACTGCAGAGACAGAGCACAGGGCAACAGACATTCCAAGTAACCATTGTGCTACAAATTGCACAATATCACAGTAACCATAGGGATATTCAGAAAAATTCTATAGCAGTTATAATCATGGCCTAGCAATCTACATCATTACTTAGTACACTGTGATTAGCGAACAATCTGTATCTCTAAGTGTTTTCAAGCTATAGTCATCGAAAGGTACTGCACCTGCTACAATGTTATCCTACAGGAAATTTCTAAACTTCAAAATGTTATAAGTATGGAAGCAATGTAAGTTTTATCACCAAACCAGCAAAGGTCACATCTGTGGGGCAACCCCTTTGTATCCTGCAAATTTCAGCCAGACAGTCCTAACCGTTTATTTGTAGTGAAGTGACAAAGAAACAGTAAACTTTAAATATCATTTTTCGTGAAGTGTCAAAATCCTTTTTCATGATATGAAAAAGGATTTTGACACTTCGCAAAAAAGTAATTTGTCTGGCGAAAAAGGATTAAGGGCATGGCCATCTGGTCCCACAACTCCTAATCCTTTCTTGTGATACGAAAAAGGATTTTGACACCTCGTGAAAAGGGAATCAGCTGATGAAAAGGAATTTTGACAGCTCACAAAAAGGGATTAATTTTTATAATCCCTTTTCATGAGCTGTCAGAATAATTTTTCATCAGACGATTCCCTTTTCGCGAGGTGTCAGAATCCTTTTTCATATGGTAAAAAGGACTAGGAAATGCAGGACCTGATGGCCCTGCCAGCTATCCCTTTTCATGAGCTGTCAACCCTTTTTGCAATGTGAAAGAGGCTTTTGACACCTTGCAAAAAGGGAATTTGTCTGATGAAAAAGGATTACCGGTAGGGCCATCTGGTCCCAGAAGCCCTAATCCTTTCTAACGATACGAAAAAGGCTTTTGACACCTCTCAAAAAGGGAATCTGCTGATGAAAAAGGATTTTGACAGCTTAGGAAAAGGTATGGGAGTTATCAGACCAGATGGCCCTGCTGGTCATCCCTTTTAGCCAGATGAAATTCCCTTTTCATGAGGGGACAAAATCCTTTTTTGCATTGCGAAAAAGTATCAGAAGCGAGTCACGAAAAAGGATTTTTAAATTTAAAAATAAGCATTCTGAGGCCACATAAAACTAAGGCAAAGGCACAGAACAGTAAAGGACATCCACATGAACAAAATAAATACTTGGATGTCTCCAGAAGACATCCCTGGGCAAAGTTATAACGTTTTGTGTGGGCTTAAAAAAAAAAAACAAGATGGTGGCTGATGAAAAGGGACTTTTTCCTGACAAAAAGGGATTCTAAGTATCCCTTTTTATGAGCTGTCAAACTCCCTTTTCGTGAGGCCTAAATCCCTTTTCATACCATGCAGCACCCACTGAGCTCCACCACCCCGCTCTCCCCGATCCCATTCACATTTCTGGACTGTGTAGTACAGTACGGGCTGCATGCCCATTGGCCCATGCTGTGGACCAATGGGCATACTGCTCTACTGTATGCAGTCAGTCAGCGGGCAGCAGAGTGGCTTGCAGGTGGGGAGCTGCCATCCACCACTGACTGGGGGGAGCGGGGTGGTGTGGCTCAGTAAGTGGGTGGGGAGGGGGGTACCACAGGACCACAAGGGATGGATTGTTTTTTAATATTTTATAACTGAAGCCCACGATCGGGCTGGATGTGGTCCACTGGACCACCAGGGATATTGGACCTTTAATTTAATACTAATGCCCGCGATCGGGGTGGACGCAGTCCACTGGACCACCAGGGATATTGGACCTTTATTTCAATACTAATGCCCATGATCGGGCATGGGAGGGTGCTACCACGAAGGTGCCGCCAGAGCTCGGGTGACCACCACAACTGGCAGCTGTTGTGTTGTGCCCCCTGCAATATGGCAGTTCACCTGTGGGTGGCCAGCTGTTGCTCCTTTTTTTTTTGCTCAACTGTGTGCAGCACAGGTACGGGTTGTGCCTGCATCTGCTCAGCACATCCCGGTTGAGTATCGGTGTGTGGGAGTATGGCACGCTTCTCACTTGCGCTAGCATACATTACTGATGCTCTACAGCGCATTGGGATTTGTGCCACACACATTCCCCTTTAGAATATTGTGCCATGGTGCATCAGTGGGTTACGCATGGTGCAACTGTGTTGCGCCATGCGCAACCCTTCTGAATATTCCACCCAGTGTATGCAATTTTAATAACATAATTTCCATTCTCTATTCATGGTTGATCACAGTGTACTTAAGGAAACTTAGTTCATATAGTTGTAAACTTCATTCAGTACCTCCATAATAGTATTAAACAAACTCTGGTCAGAGCCGACATGGCTATGGAAAACTTTTGGGATGCTTTTACCCATTATTTCTACTGAATTAAGCAATGCAGATCTGTGGAGAGGCAGTTTCAATGTGGTCTTCCTTTTACAAATTTTTACAATGTGTTTTCCTAGAATATGTCTGCTGATTGCTATATATTTAGCCTGGACGGTTCACAGAAGAAATGCATCTTATTTTTAGTGGGGCTCTAAATCTAGACAATATGATGCCACATTGTGTAAAATCAGAATGCCCTTAAATCAATATTTTACATCTGGGGGGATATATTAAGTTCCGGATTGATGCACAAGCAGAAAGATGCGTTGCACAAAGAGGGTGTGCTGGTCGGGACTGATACAATATTCAAAGAGAATGCACCACCAGTACAGGGTGTGCATACAGTGAAGCCCACCAGGATGAAGTGCAGCACTGCAGAATTCTGCAGTAGAGTTACTGCAGCAAACAGTGCAGTTTCAATGGGAGTTAATCCCTTTTGTCATGCAGTAAACCTGTGACACTGCACTTCATTCTGGCGGGCTTCATTGTTCCTGTTGAAAATGTGACCCTGAAAGGGAGTCGCAATGCAGGTGGCCCCCATGTCAGGTGTATTCAGGGTGACCCTGACTGAATACCTTCCAGGTGGAATGCGTGGCACATACCAGTATGAGCCACAGCCCCCATGGGTAATATTCAGCCCAGGAATGCAAATGAACTAATTGAGCATGCAGCGTGCAAAGGGGCCTTATGCATGTTCATTACCAGCCCATTTGCATGTTGGCATGGGGATAAATGCACTGAAGCAGCTCTTTCCCCCAAGCCCCAACCCCAATCAATCCCTTGTGGGACAGACCCCGAAGTCTCTGGTGGTATAGTGGCACTTCTCCCACCCATTTCACCAGCCTCAATCATACCAGAGTTCAGGCTCTATCAGTTCCATATTGTAGGGACCCCAATGCCATCCCTAATTGTACCTGAATACACCTACAGCCCATGTCCATAGTGTAGTGGCCCCCGCTCTCCCTCAAAGATGCATAGACACCCCCCTCCCTGCCCCCCAGCCCATTCCATTGTGATGACTGGCTCTGTAATGGGATCGTACCACTATCGGTGGGTGGCAGAGCACTCACAATAAGATGCTGGAATGTGTTATATATAGGCACAAACTGTGTGTGGGTGATAACACCCAGTGGCCATACACCTCAGGCACTCTCATGCAGATCCATCATCCTGGTGCCATTGCACTGAGCAGCGGGTGATGGCCGATGCTGTACCCACTTACACAGGTCCCAAAACAAGCATGTTACAGCCAACCTCCCATTCATTTGTACAATTGGGGAACTGCGGATGAACTATCCAAAACCTGAAGCATACACTGCAAATGGCATTACAGGATACCGCACCCCATGACACCTGGGATACCTCAGCAGTCGGGAGGGTGGTATGTTACAAAGGGAAACAGGGGAGAGTGTGGATTTGCATTGCCGTATGACAGCAAGAAGATACAGCATTGGCAAGGCATGAATTGGAGGTATGTAAATTCCCTCCAGTTTTCCAGGAATGTACACATGGCTGCATACACTAGTGGATCCGCAGCTGGTTTGGTGCCCCAATGCACAGTACAACCAGTTGGGTCATTCCAGAGTGCAGGTCCCCAGTCCGGGTTCAATGCAGTCAATGGCTAGCCACGGCAGGGTGTGGAGGGCAGTGCCAGTCTTTGCAACAGGTTGGGTATGGGGGGAGTGAGGGTGTCTGTGTACAGGAGTGGTGGATGGGAGTCCTCTAGACTATGGATATGGACTATGGTTTCCTCTGGTGCAATCGGGTCTGGGGGGGGCCTACACTATGGAGCTCTTTGGGGATGGACCTCTAGTCCACCAGAGCTGCAAGGCTGCTGTGCACCTGGGTGCACATCTGCAGCCTGCCTGTGGGTGGGTGGCTAGCTGGGTTAGGCCAATGATTCATGACCTAACTGTGGACAGCAGTGCTCTGGACTGTGAGGGGCACATTCCCACTGAATATGCAGCAGCATGGCATATGCTTGGGATTGCTCCCTTGACTTGAACAGCATACCATTTGTGTGTGCCCTGATCCATTCCCTTGAGGCCGGCACATCCCGCACAGTTGAATATCATGCTGCTGCACATTGTTGGAGTTGTGCTGCACATCTCCCTTTTCCGCCAGGATGTGCTGTGTATCTTTTTTGAATACAGGGGCCCTGGACTAGGTACCCTGAATAAATACATTATAAAAATGGTGAAATCATGACCCCACTGAAAACAAGATATTGTATCTAATCTGAGACAACCTGAGTAAATACAGTGCAAAAATGTGTAAATGAACATCCCTGTGACAATAAGATGTAGCATCTTCCCTGCCCTATCCAGGATACAAAATATAAAATAAGAAATATTCCGTGCTCCCAGATCCAAATAATCATTACCCCGTAAGAAACTTTCATTTTCCCTGTGTTTTTTTCCACAGTGGCAGAATCAAATCCCTGTATAAATCCCTGTAGATTTTTCCATAAGCCACTGGTTCCTTATTTGTGACTTTGTTCTTTATTTATTATATCAGCAGCCTTTTATAAGGAAAAGAGTTCTGATTTGTTGCTCAGTATTAATATTACATGTCACGATGGCCTTGGAATTATTTGGATTTATATGCTATGCATAAGGCATAATGGGGGACTATATGAAATATTTATTTATTTTATTTATTTATTCAGTCATAGGAATTACAACCCTTTGAGTCATAAACTCATTTACAAAGGCTCCACGTCAGCACAGTCATACATTCAGAGACAGTACATTAGTGGGACATCACATTTCAAGTAATTACATATAACATAGAACATAGAAACATAGAAGTTGACGGCAGATAAGGACCGCAAGGCCCATCCAGTCTGCCCATTTCTTTTTCTACCTTATAAATGTACCATCGGCCTTTGCTCTGTCAGTGACCTATCTATTCATAGTCATTTGTATTGCTCCCTTATGCCTATCCCATGCCTGTTTGAAGCCCTGCACTGTATTCATAGCCACCACTTCTTGTGGTAAGCCATTCCATGCATCTACCACCCTTTCTGTGAAAAAGAATTTCCTCACATTCCCCTTAATCGGCCTCCTCTAATCTCATGCTGTGTCCTCTTGTCCTGCTATTTTCTTATATTTAAACATGTTAGACTCTTTCACCTTGTTTATGCCCTTAAGGTGTTTAAATGTCTCGATCATATCACCTCTCTCCCTCCTTTGCTCAAGGGTATACATATTGAGCTCCGTTAATCTGTCCTTATATGTCTTCTGATGCAGTCCCCTGCACCATTTTGGTTGCCTCTTCTCTGGACTGCCTCAATTTGGTTAATGTCCTTGTGAAGGTGTGGCCTCCAATACTGCACGTAGTACTCCAGATGGGGCCTAACCAATGTCTTGTACAGAGGATTATTACCTCCCTCTACGACTTGTGATACCCTACTAATACACCCTAACACCCCCTAGCCTTACCTACTGCTTTAGAGGTCTGTTTGATGATTTTAGGTCATCAGTGATGATGATGCCCAAGTCTCTTTCTTCCTTTGTGACTGCTAGCAACTCCCCTCCCAGCCTATAAGTGGCTTCAGGGTTTCTCTTCCCTATGTGCATGATTTTGCACTTCTTTGAATTAAATCCCAGTTGCCACTCTTCTGACCATTCTGCTAGTTTATCCAGATCTCTTCTCATTCTGCCCACCCCATCTGGATCATCTACTCTGTTGCAGATCTTGGTGTCATCTGCAAACAGACAAGCCTTACCCTCTAGTCCATCTGTTAGGTCACTAATGAAGATGTTGAATAGGACTGGCCCCAGGACTGATCCCTGAGGTACCCCACTTGTGACTTGCATCTCTTCTGACTGTATACCATTTACCACCACTCTCTGTTTTCTGCCAGTCAACCAGTTTGCCACCCAGTTGACCAACTCTGACCCACCCCAGCCTACCTAGCTTATTTATCAATCTTCTATGTGGAACAGTGTCAAAAGCTTTGCTGAAGTCAAGGTATGCGACATCAACTGCTCCCCCTTGGTCCACCACTCTGGTTACCCAGTCAAAGAAATCTATGAGATTAGTTTGACAGGACCTTCCTTTGTAAACCCATGCTGTCTTGGATCCTGTGCCCTATGGATTCCAGGTGTTGCACTATCCTTTCCTTAAGGAGTGCCTCCATAATCTTGCCCACTACTGAGGTAAGACTGACGGTCTGTAGTTCCCCTCCTCCCTGCTACCACTCTTGTGGGTGGGATCACATGAGCCTTTCTCCAGTCTTCTGGGACCTCTCCTGTGCTCAGAGACTCACTAAACAATTCTGCTAATGGCTCTGCTAGTTCTACCTTTAGCTCCTTAAGTACCCTGGGATGTATGCCATCAGGTCCCATTGCCTTATCCACCCTGAGCTTAGCAGCTCTTGTAGGACCCTTTCTTTGTGAAGGGAGTGCTCACCTCCCTCCCCTGTGTCCATGATGCTGAGCTGTGGGCCCTGCCCTACCTTCTCTTCAGTAAATACTGAGCAAAAGTATCTATTTAGGATAGATGCCTTTACAGGGTCCTCCTCCTCACATGCTCCCTTTTCTCCATTAAGCTTAGAACACCCTCTGGACTTTCTCCTTTCACTAATGTATCTATAGAAAGTCTTGTCACCTTCTTTTACTGTTCGTGCTAGTGTTTCCTCAGTTTGGGACTTTGCCTGCCTTACTGCCTTACCTGCTTCCCATGAGGCAGTTTGGTATGCCTCCCTATCTTCATCCCGCTGTGTTCCCTTATATTTTCTGAAGGCCAGCCTTTTGGCTCTGACCTTTTCTGCTACTATATTTGAGAACCAAAGTGGTTTCCTTCTTCTTTTGCACTTCCTTTTCTGTCTAACACAATGGGATGTTGCTTCAAGTATTGTATCTTAATGCTACCCACTTTGCCTGTACCTCCTCACCTGTGTTTCTTTTTGCCAGGGCTAGCTTAACTCTGTTGGCCATCTTATCAAAGTCAGCTCCTCTGAAGTCCCATATTTTTGCCTTGGAATGGGATGATTTGGATGTAGTAGCCAAATTGAACCATACCATGTGATGGTCACTGGCCCCAGGTGACCTTCTACCTGGAGATCTCAGATCCTTCTTTGTTAGTCAGTACTAGATCTAGGATAGCCCTGTCTCTTGTGGGTTGCTGTACCAGTTGTTTGAGGCCCTCCCTGCAGGAATCCACTATGAGTCTAGTTCTGGCAGATGTTCCTGCTGGTATTGACCAATCTGTATCTGGCATGTTGAAGTCTCCCATTATCAGAACCTCCCTTTAGCTGTCATGTTTTGTATATCTTCTAACAGTAATGTGTCTATGTCCTCCCTCTGGTCTGGGGCCTGTAGACAACCCCAGTTCTTATGGCTGTCCCATTACCTGTTTCCAGGGTGACCCACAGTTCTTCTGGCTCCTTATGTGTATTCTGAATTTCTGTAGCTTTGATATTTTCATTAACATACAGGGCCACCCCTCCCCCCCTTTTTGCACCTCGGTCTCTTCTGAACAATACATATCCAGGTACTGAAGTCTCCCAAGTGTGGTTACTGGTAAACCACGTCTCACTAATTGCTACTATGTCCAGTTTAGCCAAGGTGGCTGAAAGTCTATACATGTAGTAGCTAGGGTACTGATATTATTACAGTGGAACAATTATAATACAAGTGCAGCCTCTGGGGCATTGTCGTATAGTAGTAACAGTGATCTATACAGTAGTGAGACAACACAGTTTTAAGGAAGTATTTACATATAGTAGCCTGGGTGGCTGTTGACCTATATATTTAGTAGCTAGGGTATTGGTATTAGTACAGGAGCTATAGTTACAGTGTAGGTGCAACCTCTAGGGCATTGTCATATAGCAGAGACAGAGATCAGCAGCAGAGATGTCCTATACAGTTAGTCCTAAACAATTGGTGGCAATGTCAATGGGGAGTGGCCATAGTGCAGTTCTGTGCTGGTCAGTTAGGAGGATGTGCAGCTATACTGGCATTGGTGCAAGGAGAGAATGTGTTTTTTTAGGATGGTATCAAATAACAAATATCCAAATATCAAGCTCATTAGTTCGTGAACTATACTCAAAATTAGTAATCACAAGTCAGAAAATCTTTCAAAAGATACTAGTAATACCTGCAAATAAATTAGAGACATATATATATATATATATATATACATATATATGGGATACATGATGGGCAGGAGTGGAATATGGAAAATATTCTCACTCTTGCAGAGTAAGCTCTGGATATTTCATGAGTGTCGAAGGCACAAGTGAAATATACAGTGCTCACAATGCAGGAGTAAGAATATTTTCCATATTCCATGATCTGCCCATCATGTGTGCTGTTTATACCATAGAGGTGAGACTAATTCAGTGGGAGAGGTATGTTTGTTGTTATGAGGTTCATGTCACTTTAAATGATGCTGGTGCTGTGTAGTGTGTGTGTGTGTGTGTGAAGTTTTATGAATGGGTTGTTGTAGTGAGCTGTTGTTGGTTGGTGTGTGTGTGTGTGTGTGAAGTTTCATGAATGGGTTGTTGTAGTGAGCTGTTGTTGGTTGGTGTGTGTGTGTGTGTGTGTGTGTGTGTGTGTGTGTCTTGATTGGGTGTGCTGTCTTTTGGTAATTGGTTGCCTGAGGGAGGTTCTGTTCTGTGACAAGCTGGATGTTTGCTATATACTGGCTATTTGTTGTTCGTTTTGCAGGTCAATATGTGGCAATACAGGATTCAGTAATGTACTAAACTCGGGTTTTGAAATGAAGCACAAGAGATTTGGAGATTGTTACATTTAGAAGGAGTGCTGCAGCTGACTGTCATTATCTATCTTAATTGTGTTAATTTCAGTGTAGGGCCCGCTATAGAATTCAACAAATTACAGGGGTGTTTCTTAGTGTTTTCAGATGCAGGTGAGTGATGTCAGCAGAGTAGGTATAAATGGTATTTATTTTAACTCTGCTGATGTCATCAGGATTTATTTCACTCCAGTGAAAATAACATTGTTTATTTCACTGGACTTGATCTCACTCCCATGGTATAAAAAAAAAAATATATATATATATATATATACATACACACACAAATGTTATTTTTGCATCTTATAGTTGTTAGTTTTCAGACAAATTCTCATAGACTTTTTTCTGTCCACCAGATGGAATCTTGAATGAGTTAAGTAAATATTATTTTCCTCAAGGCCCTGATCTATCAACTCAGTAAATACACACTTATCAGTATATCATATTATAAAATGTCAAAAAAACTGTCTTCTCTTTGCAGTTGTTTGATCAGGAATTTTATAAATGATAAAAGTTATTTTTGTTACATCTATGTTGGTCCAATAAAAGGTATCAGATCATTTGCTTCTGTATCACTCATGGTTTGTCAGCAGTTAATTCATTAGATGAGGTCTCCCTTGTCATGAGTTTAACTGTTTCTCCACCCCTCCCTAAAAACACACACACACACACACATTTGCTATAAGAGATCTCAGTAGCTCTTATCTGTTATGTTTGGGAAGCAGGCTGCAGCCCTTTCTGTCAAAATGAAATTTATATATTTAGTCTGGGTAGTTCACTGAAGACCTGACATTTTATCAGCTAGGTCTTGAGAGGTTAAAAGCAGTGTAAATTTTTACATAATTTGCTGAGGAAGGGTAACATTTATGAGGTATGAATCTTTCTTGAAAGATATTCATCCCCAACTGAAGTTAGTAGCAAAAAACATTTAAATTCTAGGCAGTTCAGTGTGCAAGCTGTTGTATTTTGAAGGGGGTAAACAAATCTCCAGTTTAATAGGCAACCAATATTTAACAAGCTATTTCAGTTTCCTAATGGCCATCTGACAAGCAGCTTGGAGTTATATCTCCAACATTCTAAACAGAAAGAAGGGATTATTTTATTGTAGTTGTCATATAGTGATTTGTAGATGTGGAAGGATACATTGAAAAGTCTAAAAAATGTGTTCCACGAAACTCCATTTTCAAGCTACAGATAGCAAAATGGCTGTAGGCTCAGCCCACAGCCATAAAAATATATTTTTTTATAAAGAAGAGGTCACTGGATGGTGACCAGAAAAAGAGCTCAAAAAGAGGAGAAGACCGGATAGGTTGGAAAGAAGAAAAGGTAAGGGGGAGGGGGGACAACAGGGAACAAGAACATGAAACAGTACCAGAAGGAACACTAGAAAAGGTAGAGAATAATACTGTGATAAATATCTCTACATATGAGCTTTCTGACATTGAGATTACTGCTCTCAGTAAAGGGCTAACTTTTGTTCCTACTGTGGATATAAACTTTTTTTAAATTACTATTGACCTGTTTCAGTTGTGTAGGGTTTTAAGATTGAGATATTTTTATTCAAATATGAGCAATGATGTAATACACACTGAAGAAAATGTCTTATCAAACCAGTTAGGAGATGCAGAACCTACAACTGTTATCCCTACACAGGAGGTTATGAAAACATTGAGCCTGGCCCATGGGGGGATGAGATCCCATAACCCTGATTTAACTCAGGAAGGACATAACAGTGAGATAGAGGGTAATGAATGCAACTGTAACAGCAAGAAACCTATGGGTAGATTTAGGTATAGCACATTCTGCCCACCCCTACCCCCTGCAGTAGCAGTTTTTAAAAAACTGTGCAAGAATTATTTACAAAAGCTTAGGGAGGAAGAATACAAACCTAATTATTGTAATTTCAGCATGGAAGAGAAAAAGGCTGTTAAAGGTTTGAAAAATAATCCCAGTTTAACTATAAAACTATAAAACCTGCACACAAGGTGGGGGGCAGTGTTGTTGTGCAGGACACCAGGGACTATGAAGAAGAGATCCTGCAACAACTAAATAATAGGGAATTCTACAAGCCCATTGATTCAGACCCTTTACCAGCTTTAAAAAGACATGTTGACAGGTTTATTGATTTGGCATACAATCAGGGCCTGATCACTGAATACGAGAAAACTTTACTCACTGTTAAATCCCCACTCAGGGCCCAATTCTATGTACTCCCCAAAATTCACAAAACACTGGACAAACCATCTGGCAGGCCCATTGTATCAGGGCTTGAGTCAGTCACTGAGCCACTAGCCTGTTTTGTGGATGATGCCATTAGACCCCTAGTTCACAATACCCCTTCATTCCTTTTAGACACTAGAGATGTGTTAAACGCATTTAACAATTAAGAAGTGGGAACGGACTCGATTCTTGTAACACTACATGTAGAAGCCCTGTACACCAGCATTCCCCACACTGGTGGCCTTAGGGCCCTACGATATTTTCTCAATATGATGGGGGAAGCCAGCCAGTCAGACACAGATCTTTTAGTAGATATGGCAGAAATTGTATTACAGGGCAACTACTTTTGTTTCAAGTGGGATTATTACCATAAAGAGAAGGGCATAGCAATGGGGGCAACTTTTGCCCCCAGTTATGCAATTTGTATACAGCATACTAGGAGGAGAAATACATTTGGAGTAACCATAACACATACAGATCCCAGATCATGTGCTGGAAACGTTTTATTGATGATGTTATTATGGTTTGGGAAGGTACTATGCGGGGTTAGAATTTTTTATGGATTACATACACTCCTGTAACCAGCACCTCAGATTTACTTGTCATGTGGACCCCCAAACAGTGTAATTTTTGGATATTCTGATTACAAAAGGTAGTACGAGCAGGTTGGAGATGGGGCTTTATAGAAAACCCCGGGATAAAAACAGAATTTTACATGCAAGTAGCTGCCACTCTTCCCATACAATCAGTAATATACCTAAGAGTCAGTACCTACAAGTTAAAAGGAACTGCAGCAAGGAGGAAGACTATGAGAAAGAAAAGTTGAAATTAACTACAAGATTTGTGGCTGGGGGTATTCAAGCAGGATACTGAGAAATGCTGAAAATGAAACAGACAAGGTAGCCAGAGAAACCTTATTACTACCATGGGGAGGCACTTCTGCACAGGCTTTGGATAAGGATAGAATTAATTTTGCTACTACCTACAGCTGCAGATCAGGGAAGGTGAGGGACATTTTAGTAAAGAACTGGCATGTCCTGGCAGCTGACAAAAGACTTGAAGCCACTACCAGGGCACCACCACATATGGCCTATAGGAGGGCTAAGAATCTTAGGGACCATTTGGTTTCTTCCACTCAACCCATTGATAAGCAAATGACTTGGTTGCACCTTTACCAAAAGAGTGTAAACACTGTGGTAGGTGTAGCTATTGCTCATGCATAAGGGAGGACAAAAGTATTGTCAACCCATATAATGGAATGTGGTATCCATCAACCAATTCATAAACTGTGATACCAAGTGGGTTGTGTACTTTTCTAAGTGCAGTTGTGGTGCTTACTACATTGAGTGCACCAAACATAAATTTAAGGAGAGAGTAGGAGAACACATAAGGGCTATCAATAATGGCAACCTTGATTACGTTTGGGCAACACATATGTTGGAAGCTGATGAGAATACTGTGCATATGCTGGATTTCATTGGGATTGAACAGGTGTGTTTGGAGCCCAGGGGAGGTGACAGAGAATTAGCCCTAAATTGTAGCATGTCAAAATGGTGACGTGAAACAAGCGACTCAATAATGGTGACTCATAAATGGTGACAGCAAAAATGGCAACCCTGACTAAAGGGCGATCAGGAGTAAATGGCGACTCCGAGGTGCTAGCCTGCCCCTGTGTTCAAGTGCACCTCAGAGTTGGAATCCTAGAGATCCTAGATCATCCTTTTGGAGACCCTTGGGCTGATTCCAAGAGGTTGTATGCCGGCGTAAGCTGAGATACGCCAAACCCCTTGGTGTATCTCGTGAATTATGCCAAGTGGTACGCCAGCTTCTATTACAAGAGGCACCTTGCACCATGGCAGCTGTGGGCTACAACAACTGTGGGTTATGCCGCCCACTATGCCACAGCCCACAACACCATGGTGCAAGTACGGGTTATGACTGCAACTGTGCCCTGTTCCAGGAGGGCGGCTGCCATAACCTGCTAGTGCAATTCCAAAAGCTGCACTGGTGGTGCTAAGTTAGAGCAGCCTGGAGCTGCTCTAAGGGGCATCCGAAGGTGCTATCCTTTGGCTGCCTGCCTCTTGGTGCCACGGCAATGGTGCCGATGTGCCCCCATGCCCCCACAGGCATATCCCTGCCCCCCACCCCCAAATGTCAGGGACCCCCGGGGATCCATTCACTGGTGTGCCCCCCCAGACTCCTGTGCCACCATTCCTGCCCCCATGCCCCCTAGTGTGTGCTGTGGTGTTCTGGGGTGGGGGGTCTGTTGATAGCTGGCTACTACTTGTGACATGCAGGCCATCTATGCCATGTCCATGGCATACATCTTCGCATGGCGTAACCTGTATGTCGCAAGTGCTGAGACCCTGCCGCTCTTGGAATGTGGCGTAGGGTCCCTGGTGTAGTGGTGAATGTCGCAACTCACATATGCCGGTGAGTTGTGACATTCGACTTGGAATTGGGCCCCCTGTGTGAAGAGTCATGTGCAGTATACACACATGTTTCTTTTGCTTTTCTCTTTCATCCCGTTTCCCCTTTTTCTTCCACCTACCCACACACCTACACCCCTTCCCCCTTTTTCTCTTTCTCTTTCACTTACCAACCCCTCCTTTTCTCCCCATCCTTCCCCATCCCTCTTCCCTCCCTTTCTTTTTCTTCTTTTCTTTTTCAGTCCCCCCCTTTCCTTTTCTTGTTTCCAACCTATCCAGTCCCCTCCTCATTTTGAGCTCTTTTTCTGGTCACCATGCAGTGACCCCTTCTTTATAAAAAAGCTCTTTTTTAATACTATTATGGAGGTACTGAATAAAGTTTACAACTGTATGAAATAAGTTCCCTTAAGTATACTGTGATCAACCATGAATAGAGAATGGAAACTATGTTTTTAAAATTGTATACACTGTATTTATAACAGGTGTTGGTTGTTGTTTTTATGTAGCCTGATGTACACAGTTTTCATGGGGATTATGGGTTGTTATTTATGTATTTATTTATTTATGTTGCATACAACATCTGCACTAAGCACTGTCAATTTAAATGAGGTTCACTCTAGCACCTGTATTAAATTAATCAACAGAATTACCTGCATAAATAACACTTGCCCTTAGGGGTACACACGTTGACAAAGCCTATACCGGTGAAACGTTAGTGGAGGTTCCTCTCACCGAGAGGCTTCTGTTTTGTCTGCTTTATCTTCTTTCTGCAAGTAAACTATTTTGGAAATTGACTACAACATAGAAACATAGACTTTGACGGTAGATAAGGACCACTTGGCCCACCTAGTCTGCCCATTTCCCTACCTACAGGATAGGCCGCAGATCCTAGTTAACCAACAGCTTATTTCTTCCTCCTCCTCCCCCCCCACAAGAATTGCCTTACGTCTGTCCCATGTATTCTTGAATTCTCCCACAGTTTTAGACCCCACAACCTCCTCAGGAAGGCTGTGCCATGCATCCACTACCCTCTCTGTGAAAAAACACTTCCTCACATTGCCCCGAACCACCCCCCCATCTTTAAATTGTGTCCCCTTGTTCTTGCACGTCTCTTTTTCTGAAAGATGCTACCCTCTTGGACTTTGTTGATTTCACTGAGGTACTTAAAAGTTTCTATCATGTCCTCCCTCTCCCTTCTTTTCTCAAGGGTATACATATTAAGCTCCTTTAGCCTCTCCTCGTACCGCTTCACTTGCAGACCCTGCACCATTTTAGTTGCCCTCCTCTGGACTGCCTCTATCCTGTCTATGTCCTTGTGGAGATGGGGTCTCCAGAACTGGATGCAGTACTCAAGATGGGGTCTCACCAACTGTCTGTACAGAGGGATAACAACTTCCTGTTTTCTGCTGGTGATGCCTCTCCCTGTGAATCCCAGTATACCCCCAGCCCTCCCTACTGCCTTCTCACATTGCTTGCTAACCTTAAGGTCATCTGATATGATTACCCCCAGGTCCCTTTCCTTTTTGGTTTTTACTACCTCCCCCCACATTGTGTAATCTTCCCCTGGGTTCTTGTTTTCCAGGTGCATTATTTTGCACTTATTTGCATTGAATCCTAGCTGCCATACTTCTGACCATTCCTCCAACCTTGCCAAGTTCCTTCTCATCCTTTCCACGCCTCCTTTTGTATCAACCCTGTTGCAGATCTTTGTGTCATCTGCAAAGAGGCATACTTTTCCTTCCAGTCCCTCTGCAATGTCACTTATAAAGACATTAAAAAGGACTGGACCCAGTACTGAACCCTGCGGTACCCCACTAGTAACCCCTCTTTCTTCAGAGTGGACTCCATTTACAATTACCTTCTGTGTCCTGTTGTCCAGCCAATGTTTTACCCAGGCTACCACCCTGGGACCCACTCCCAGGCTGGTTAATTTGACTATTAATCTTTTGTGTGGGACTGTGTCAAATGCCTTGCTAAAGTCTAGGTAGACCATGTCCACAGCCCCTCCCTTGTCTACTACTTTGGTCACCCAGTCAAAGAAATCTATTAGATTCATCTGACATGACCTTCCCACTGTGAACCCATGCTGCCTTGGGTCCTGTGCCCCACTGGCCTCTAGGTACTCAACAATTCTTTCCTTCAGAAGTGACTCCATCACTTTCCCTACCACAGAGGTCAAACTGACAGGTCTGTAGTTTCCTGCCTCTGTCTTGGTCCCACTTTTGTGAAGGGGCATCACATCCACCTTCCTCCAGTCCTCAGGTACCACACCATCCTCCCATGATTTATTAACAAGAGTAGTCAGTGGTTTCACTAGTTCCCCCTTAATTCTTTTAGAATTCTGGGGTGAATTCCATCAGGCCCCATTGCTTTGTCCACCTTCAGTTTTAGAAGTTCCTGCAGAACCTTTTTTTCTGTGAAAGGACTGGGATCGACCCCCCATCAAGAGTGCTTCTGTTAATTGGATTAGGCACTTCCCCCTCCTCTTTTGTGAATACTGAGCAGAAACATTCATTCAGTATCCCTGCTTTTTCACTGTCCCCCTCTGCCCACCCACCGTTCATTCTATTCAGCCTCACTATCCCTCCCTTTGTCTTTCTACACTCTCTGATGTACCTATAAAAGGTTTTATCCCCCTTCTTAACCGAGTTGGCTATCTTTTCCTCAGTTTGGGCCTTTGCTATTCTGACTTCCCTCCCTGCTTCCTTCTGCCTTAACTGGTACAGCTCTCTGTTCTGCTCCTTCTGTGTTTCTTTATACTTCTTGATGCTATCGTTTTCTCCCTGACTTTCCCAGCCACCTCTTTTGAGAACCATAGTGGCCTTTTCTTTCATTTTGATTTGTTTATTTGCTTCACACAAAGGCTTGTTGCCTCTGTGATGGCAGTTTTGATGATTCCCCATTGTTGCTCCACCCCTCCTTCTAACCTGTTTGCTAGTGTTTTTCTGAGGCACTCTCCCATCTTGCCAAAGTCAGCCCTCCTGAAGTCCAGTACCCTCACTTTTGTATGGCTTGACTCTGTAGCTGAGTTTAATGTGAACCACACTGTTTGATGGTCACTTGTTCCCAGATGGCAACCCACTTCTAGATCTGAGATCCTCTCACTGCCCCCATTTGAGAATATGAGGTCTAAGATTGCTTCCTCACGAGTGGGTTCCAAAACTAACTGTCTGAGGCCGCACAGCAGTGTGGACATTCCTTTCTTCAGCTGGGTGTGTGTTCCGTTACTTGTTTGGCTTTCACAATTACTAGTGTCACAGTGAATATCTTCCCTGCTGGTGGCTCCTTTTTCCTTACACATACATAGCAATGAGTTTGGAAGTGGGAAGGAACATAATTAGAAAACACTGTAATTTTTATTATTTAGGAGCATTTTCTGATTTAACTAAGATAGTCTTCTGTAGTTAAGAATTGAACTAAGCTCACAAGAAATCAATTACAGGGTTGGGGGTATATTAATATATAGGAGAGGGTATTTATTTATTTTTTTTCTCAAAAAAATCTTCCTGCACTGGGAGACAGTATACAATTAGCTATCACCTATACCTAGGGGTCTGGCTGGATAGCCACCTTGACTACACCACTCACATTGAGGCCATCTTCTCCAAGCTCTGCCCGAAGCTGGGAATCCTATATGGAAATAAAGACTGCCTGTCCCTTCCAATACGCCACCAACTAATCACCAAAATGATACCACCAGTATTTGACTATGCTGATAGTCTATGGCATTGCCCCCTCTGTGTCCCTCACCAGGCTTGATACCATTCTAAACTCTTTCGGTTACTTTGCAACAAACTCCCCCTTCTGCACTCACCACTGATCTCTATACTCCTCTCTCTCCATCACTCCTTTTTCCAATAGATGTCTGTGACACTGTCTGACATTCATTGCCAAATACTGGTTCATGACCCTTTCCTCCTATGTCTCCCTCCCTTCCTTCTATCACCTGCTAATCCATCCTCCTACCCATTGCACTCCAGGGACTCCTGTTCTTTCTCTCTCCCTCTTCCATGTACTACATCTGGACAATCAGCTTTCTCATACTGCTTCCCCTTCCACTGGAGTGATCTCTCCTCTCACATTCATCCAGAAATAGGGATGTGATCCTGCCACTGTACAGGTCACTAGTCAGGTCACATTTGGAATACTGCATGCAGTTTTGGCATCCTTTTCTGAAGAAGGATATCAGATTGCTGGAGGGGGTGCAGCGTAGGGCAACTAAGATGATCCAGGGGCTGGAGGGCAAAACCTATGAGGACGGGCTGACTGAGCTGAGTATGTACACCCTGGAGGAGAGGGGGGATCAGGGGGATATGATTGAGACCTTCAAATATTTGAAGGGGATTAACAAAATGGGCACAGAAGGAATATTTAAGCTGAGGAGAAGAAGGAACACCAGAGGGCATGGTCTCAGCCTGGAGGGTGGAAGATATCAGAGAGAGATGAGAAGGCATTTTTTTACAGAGAGGGTGGTGGAGCAACGGAACATTCTACTCGAGGAGGTGGTATCCTGTAGCACAGTGGGCAGTTTTAAAAGGGCATGGGACAGGGTGTGGAGGGGTAAAGGCGAGAGAAAGAGAGGGGGGCAGCTGCAATTTAAGGGTGCCAGCTGCACATTCGAGCAGACTAACTTGATAGACCACAAGGCCTGTTTCTGCTGGCAGATTTGTATGTTTGTATGTTCGTATTCTCTCATTCACTTCCCTCCCTGCTTTCCAGCACCTGCTACAGCTCACTTCAGTACCACCTTGCTCTTGCCCTTTTAACTCTTTAGTACCCCCACTTCACTCTCCCTAGCCCCCTTGATGCTATAGTTCACCCTACTGACACGCGACAGCTCCTTGACACAGTTTTCTCCTCTGTTGTTCCACTACTATAACCTTATAATGACCTATTGTTTTAAGCAGTATAACTCCTATTGTAGTGTATTGACTGTTGCTGCCTTGTTACTTATAATTTCACTTTTGTATTAATGTCTGGATTGATGTCTCTGGCCTCTGTCTGTATTTGTAACCCACTCCTCCCCAGGTCACACCTGGAAACAAGCCTTAGCTCAGTGTGCCCTTACCAGTTACTAGCTTTTTATTAAATAAATAAATCACTACAGACCTGGAACACTGCCTGAAAATTACAGATCTACACATATCTGCCAGACATCATCGGATCTGTGGGTTCAGATCTTGATCAGAACAGTCTTTCTATCCCTAGTAAATATTGTACTGTGTAAAACAAGCAGAGTGCTTTCAATAACATGACTAAATTTTATCCCCACCTCCTCCCTAGCTACTGAATTCTGCTCTGACCCTCTACTGAAAAGACTGCCCCTTAGGATTTTCTATTTCAAGTGAGTAGGTTTCACTAGTCTACTCACCACTGGCAGATTATTTTTAAAGCTCAAAGATCTCTTCAACTGTTGCTCCAGTATTACACTTCAGCTAGACTGCTGCAGACACACAGGTTCAGATGCAAATTGGAAAACACAAATTTAAAATCAGAAGCTGATTTCACGTATGCTGTCACCTTGGCAACATAGAAATTTATAGCATTGCCTGCTGAGATCTGACAAGACAATCTAGACCTACCAGAAAAAAACTAAAGTGATCATTAGGTCAGCTAGACATGCATGACCAGCAGAGTACAATTTACTAATCCATGTAAGGGAAGAGCCTATGAGAAGGGCTGGAGGCAATGTACGTGATTTGTTCAATCTCAGCATTTTTTGGAAATGTACAAGAAAAAGCACTCCACCTGTAATGGCTAGCACATTAATTAGCATTCAACAAGTTAGATTTGTGGGAAATGAAAACATGTTCTCACCATAAAATGTATTTGATGAAACATATAAAAGAAATGTAAAATCCATGGGATTCTGAAATGTGAAAATTGGTGTAAGTTTATCAAATCATGACATTTTGCTTATGGAAACTGGTCAATAATAAAGGCAACATGTTTGCTGGGGATTAGTGCATGCGTCTGAAACCAGCAAAAAGGCAAATACTACTTTCACAAATATTAAATAACACAGACACACACACACAAAAAACAATAAATGCTGGCATTCAATCTAGAATAAACTTGCATGGCTAGGACACATGAATAGCCTAGGGGTACATCACACAGCTTTTAATTTCCATAAAATACAGAAGGCATTATTCCAGTTTTCAGACTTAAAATGTTTTTTTTTCAATTTTTACCACAATGAGGATGTTTACATGTTGCTGACACAATGTTATGTTGAACCATGCTACATTAGACTTTACATGTAACTGATATGTTTCAAAAACTTGAAACCAAGTATTTCAGAAAAGCTTTGAAAACTGACTTCATTTCTCAACTTTTGTCTGTTAGTATTGATGCATGTTTACAGGCAGACCACACATGTACTGTTTGCTAAAATTACTTAAACTTTTTCAGAAAAATATTAATCCTAATAACCACCAAATGTCAACAATATTAATACCACTAGCAAGCACCTGTTTGTACAGACGTTATTGATATTAAAGGAATAATGCACAACAGGGTGTGTGTCATGCTGGGATAATGTCACCCCAGAAGTAACATTATCCCAGCAAGACACACACCTTGAAGTGCATTATTCCTATTATACAATGGCTCATTTATAATAAGAAAAAGAGATGAAAATGTGCATTTAAAGTTGATTTTTGTTGTCATTTTTTCATATGCGTAGGATTACTTTATGGAGAAATAGTGCTGTTGTACACTTCCAGACAGTAGGTGGAGCTGTGTTTCTGCAGTCCTCATAGTAACTAAGGTATTCTTCTTAGCATAGGACCTTTGTTATTGGTGCTCTGTTTGTTACTGTGTCCTATTCCAAAGTAGATTTTCTTTTTTTTATTCATGTTTTTATGTTGCTTGCACACATGTGCAAGAAACATAATGCCATCATCCGAGTTTTTGGAGGTGTGGCACCCGTCTTCCAATTCAGTCAGTATGTTTGCAGGTGTGGCCCTAGTTCCACAATCACTGCTACAGCTGTCTATGACAGCAGTTGAAAATGGAGTGGTCGTACAGTTGAAAGGGAGGGCTCTGCTTCAGTCAGTAGAGCTCCCCCTTCCACACACACACACACACACACACACACACACACACACACACACACGCAACCACGCACGCATACTGCGTGCTCATGCATCTTCCCCTCCCCCATGCACACACTGTATGGCCGACGACGGGGGTGCTCAATCCCCTGTTGGCTCCATGCCCCCCCAAAGCTTCCAGGTGCCACGCTGGGAGCCCACCCCAGTGTGGCAAAATTTGTTATGGCCGACGGGGGTGCCCAATCCCCTGTCGGCTCCAGCCTCCACCAAACAGCCTTCCAGCTGCCATGCTGGGAGTCCACCCCAGCTTGGCAAACATCCCTCGTTGTCTTATTAAAAGAAATAAACTTGTAAATACAAAAACTGTCCCTCAATGCTTCTCCCTGCCCCCCTCCCACAACCCACACCCACCCACTGTGCACCCTGCCTCCCCACACACCCCCCACCCCATACTTACCTCCGGACCTTGGCGTGATGATCTTCGGTGTACTGGGAACATGTCTGCACTCTTCAAAGCTGACCACGAACTGAGGAAATGCCGGTAAGCTGTATAATGGGATAGATAGGTTTTTTTCAATTTTGCAGCAAATCTCAGGCATTTTTTTGAATTTTGGCACCAAATTTTTAACATGGGTTTTTTGGGACCCCTCCTCATGAATTCTGTCACTGTCATGGCATTAATCGGGCCCGAAGGGTGATTTCGCAGTCACTGCGTGATATCACCTTTTGGGGCTGATTAATGAAACGACAGTGCCAGTGTTCATAAGGTGGGCTCTCAAAAAGTTTATGTTGCAAATTTGGCGAAAAAGTTCCTAAAATTGACTGTTTTACGAGCGTGAGTTGCACAGTTCCTAAGCACTCTCGTAAGTTCGTGAATTTTTAATATTTGCACTCCAGATTTTCAACATTGCCATTTTATCACACCTCCTTGTGAGCAGTACAGCTGTCATTTTTCACATGTCACTCAAAATGTGTTTCCATGCATGTAGTGCACAATGGCGCAGTCGGTGTGCGCAATTAATGTTTAGGACAGATTAAGATAATCACAGTGGCACTGTTCATGAGCAGAGGTCTTAAAATGGCTATGTTGAAAATTTGGTGAAAAAATTCCCCAAAATGACTATTTTAGGATCGCACGTTGCGCAGTTCCTACGCATGCTCGCAAGTTTGCTAATTATTAATATTTTCACTCCAGATTTTCAACATTGCCATTTTACTACACCTCCTTATGAGCAGTACAGCTGTCATTTTTCACATCTCACCAAAAACATGCTTCCACCCACGTAGCACACAATGGCGCAGTCAGTGTGTGAAATCAATGTATGGGACACATTAAGAAAATCACAGTGACACTGTTCATGAGCAGAGGTCTTAAAATGGCTATGTTGAAAATTTGGTGAAAAAATTCCCTTCAGACATTCTGCAATGTTGCTAATGAAGACACTGAATAGGACTGGCTCCAGGACCGATCCCTGCAGCACCCCACTGGTCACCCCCTCTCCCTAGACTGCACACCATTTACCACCACTCTCTGCCTTCTGTCTGTTAGCCAGTTTCTAACCCAGCTTGCCACCCTTTCACCCATGCCCAGCCTACCCAGCTAGTTTATCAGCCTTCTATATGGGATGGTGTCAAAGGCTTTGCTGAAATCAAGGTAAGCATTGTCCACTGCCCCACCCTGATTCACTTCCTTTGTCACCCAGTCAAAGAAATCAACCAGATTTGTCTGACATGATGTCCCCACTGTGAATCCATGTTGTCTATGGTCCTGGGCTCCAATGGCTTCTAGATGCCCCACTATCCTTTCGTTATGCAATGTCTCCATGATCTTCCCCACTACTGAGGTGAGGCTGAATGGCCTATTGTTCCCTGCCTCCTCCCAGCTGCCGGACTTGTGTAGAGGGATCACATGTGCCCTCCTCCAATTCACTCATGTTGAATGACTCAGTGAACATGGCTGCCAGAGGTACTGCTATCTCCCTTCGCAGTTCACTTAATATCCTTGGGCGTATGCCATCTGGTTCCATCGTTTTGTCCACCTTCAATTTAGGGAGCTCCTGCAGGACTCTTTTGCCTTTGAATGGACTATTGTCCACCTCTTTACCCCCTTGGCAACTGCTGTACTGCTGTGCCCCTTGCCCCTCTCACTCTTCTGTGAATACTGAATGGAAAGACACAGTGGATGTCTTGGGAGGAAGGCATGGAACTATCACTTCCAAATACCTAAACAGCACATACAAGCAAGCAACGTTCAGTGTTGACTAATGCTTGTTTTAATTCTGCAGTGAGTAAATGCTGGTGGCAACTTGGAAATTATAAGCGCCCCTCCCCCATGTTTTTCATATGCTGGTTCGCTGTCTGCCTTCCATACAACATTTCTGTGAAGAGGAGAGTAGGTAGGGAAATGGCAAGAGTAATGTTTTTGTGTATTTCTTGTACATGGTGGCAGTAAAAAAAGAAGAGTGGCTTTGAAAGCAAGTGAACAAGGGAGAAGTCTGAAGAGATAGACATGGTGTATGTTAATGATGCACTTGCTCGCTTGCTCACTTACTCACTGAGTGCACGTGGTGCACAAAAGGAGTTTCGGTTAGTTTACTTTTTTACATAAAAAAAGAAAGTTATACCATTTTGGGGGACTGTATGAGGCTTATCGATATTTTTTGGTGGTTAATAGTGCTATTCAGAGGGAAGCTAGTGGGTTGCCTAGCAGGGATCAGGTTGGGTTAAGAATGGGACTGCTTGAAGTGCTTCCAGAACCAAATGAGTTTCATGAAGGCGATTTTAAAAAATAGGATTTTTTAATATGTGTCACATTTGTGGGCTGGGTTTTGACTGTTTCTGTGCTAGGGAGGCAGGGATTTATTGCACTGTGAAGCAACTGAAATGCTGCATGGTTTTCTGCAGTGTGGTGAAGGGGACTGCAAGAAGAGGTATGCAGTGATTTTTTTTTTTGTTTTTTGTTTTTACATTTTATGCAGTCACTAGGTGTGCTGGGACTAGATCTGTGATGTTATGCCAGAATAACATCACAGCTCCAGTCCCCCACTGACCAATCAGAACCCTAGATTCTTTCTTGCCATTGTATAATCACTGATACCTGCAACTGTAGTGCTTTTCCTAAAAAGGGCAGAAAACCTACAGCAAAGCTCATTAAATGTGAAAACCTGTTTCAATATAAACATAAAAAGTGAGACGTGATGCTAGTTTCTAAAACTTTTCTATGAACTCTCTTTACTTTTTGCAACAGTGACCAGCTACATGTAAACTCTGTAGTGTGGCATGGTGTAGAATGGTGCAGTGTCACCGTGTCACCTATGGTTCACGTAGTCACCCTCAATATGACAAGCTACTGTACAGTAGCTTGTTGCTGATCACAACTTCCTCTTCACTGACTTACAGCAGATGGAAAGAAGAAATTGTAGTGACTTTAGTGAAAAAAATGAGTCAGCAGTCAGTTCATTAAGGTATCTTTCCTATAGCTATTATCCTATAAACTGTTCCTCTACTTTGCCATGATAAACACATGGAGAGGCTCACTGATTTATGAATGGCAGGAATGGTACATTGAGACTGAAACAACAACTGACACATCTAGAAAAACTCTGAGAAACATAATATTTAGACACAATGCAGTGAGGGGTACTGATAGTGTGGTCTGAGTCACAGATCGAGATGAGAGAGAGGGGTGCTGTCTCCTAGGGGTGACAGCTAGTAGGGTTCTCCTATAGTGCAGGGATTTGTTGGGGGAAGAGAATGGGAAGCAAGTAATAATTTTCCATCTAGGTATAAACAGCATCTCAGGTAATCTGTTGGGTGACCTGACAGACAGTTTCAAAAAGTGGGGTATCAAGCCAAGAGATGGGGTGGCTAGTATTGTGACCTTCTCAGATGTCCTCCCAGTGAACAGGAGGAGGGAGGCATTGAAGCTGAAAATCTATCAATTTATTAGTGGGTTGAAGGAATGATACAGTGAGAGATTTTACTTCCTGGGGGACTTTTTGAGTTATAAAGGCCTATTTAAACAGACTGCCTTCATCCAAATAGGGGACAAATGCACTGGGGTAGAGATTTGAAGTGTACATTTGTGGGTGTTTAAATTAGCAAGGGGGAGGCTGAGACTTGCGGCATCCTCAGTGGGAACTCAGGTGAGGTGTACCTAGCTAACACTCCCTCAGCTAGAGGGGGCATTCAGGGAGTGATGGACAATTCAGACAGGGTATGTGGACATGAGGTTAACCAGAAAGCATGAATCACAGCAGTCAGGGAGGGAGGGAGATAGATAGAGGGTGTAAAATGGCAGAAGGGGTGAGCAATAACAGACTGGTCAATATCAGGAAGGGAAACAGGGCACTTGGCGGGTGACCTGCATAAATGCCAGAAGCCTTGGGAACAAAATAAGCAACCTTCAAGCTGTAGCAGCAGGGGATCATCCACATATAATGGCCATAATAGAACTGAATATCCAACCATCACTGGGACCTCATGGCCCTTGACTATGATCTGTTTAGGTAAGATAGGCAGAAGTGAGAAGGAAGGATTTCACTGTACACCAGGGAGGGCATTAGACATTGATGCTAAAGAGATAGGGAAGAATTTTTAAAAAAGGGAAAAGGAATGATAAAACCAATTAGAGATCAGTAAGCTTGACTTCGGTAATAGAAACACTCTTTGAGAAAAGCCTGAGAGATAAAATCAACAAATTTATGGATGAGAACAATATATGGGATGCGACACAGCACGGGTTTGGGCAGGACAGGTCATGTCTAACGAATATGATGGAATTCTTTGGTAAGGTCAGTGAGGTGTTGGACCAGGGTAGACCAGTGGATGTTGCATTCCTGGACACCTGTAAAGCTTTTGATAAAGTTCAACATGCTGAGCTAATAAAAAAAGTGATTAGTTATGGTTTAAACCCACAGTTAGTAAAATGGATTAAATCTTGGTTGGAGAACTGGGTGCAGACAGTCAAATGGCTGTGAATCATAAGAAATGAAAGTAACTAGTGGAGTCCCACAGGGGTCAGTTTTGGGGCCACCACTTTTAAATACATATATGTATATGATATGCAAACTGCTAAAGAGACATGGTTAGCTAAATTTGCAGATGATGCTAAGATGGGCCATATTGTAGAAACACAACAAGGTATTAAGAAACTACAGGATGATCTGAATAAGATATACACATGACGATAGCAAGTCAAATGAGCATCTACCTCAACAAGTGCATGGTAATTCATTTTGGTTCTAATAATATGCTGGCAAAATATTACATGGGTGGCATATAACTAAGAATACTGGAATATGAGAAAGACCTGGGAGTTATTTTATTTATTTATTTTTAATTATCTAGTGATTCGGAAAAGACCTTTGAGCGTAAGCTCTTTTACAAAGGTTCCACGTCATAGATTGCAAAACAAAGAATAGAAGAAAGCAAAGGTACATTACAATGAATGATACAGCTTGGATTCAGAACTTACAGAATATCTCAAAACATAGGTACAACTTAAAATAACAAGAAAAACACTTTATGAGGGTAGGGGAGGATAAGCAGCCACAGAGTGCTTTGTCAGTAGTTCAGAGTGACAGGGATAGCTGGCAGTGGGGTGAAGAAAGGAGGTACGAGAGAGAGGTATGTAATGCGGTGAAGTTGAAGGGTGGGGAAAGAAGGGCGATAAGGTATAGGGATAAATGGTGGGATGAGGGGAGGCTGAGTGGAGAAGACATGCTAAAGTAAATGGTGGGGTGCGAGGGGGCGTAGTCAGGCTGCCTGCATTAGTAGTGACTGTAAGGGAAACTCATGGGACTGTGAGTTGGGGGAGGGGGTGGCGGGTGCCAAAGAAGCATGACGCAGACTGATTGCTGAGGCAAGTCATGAGAAGGGACAGAGGGAGGGGGGTAACTGAGGCCTGCCTAGTGCTTGATGGGTGGCAGAGAGAGCAGGTATGGCTGGACTCAGGGGCAGGTGCACCTAGAGAGCGTTATTAGGTGCTGTTTGAGGTCAGTTTTGAATTGTGCCAGACAACTAGTGGCCAAGAGGTTCCCAGGGAGTTCATTCATCCACAGGGGGTCCTAGTAGGCAAATGCACATTGCCCAAGTGAGGTGCGACAGAAGGGGATAGCCAAGGCCCCTCCAGTCCTCCCTCTGGTTACCTGTAATGAGTTGGCCACCTTAATCAAATTGCCTACACAAGGTAGTGTTTTACCCAATAGAGCCTTCTTCCCTAGGATGCAAGTCTGGAATTTGACCCAGTTTCTTAATGACAGGCCAGTTTGCATGTTCGTTCAGAGTACAGGTGTGAGTGTCATTCTCAGCATCCAGGGTGAGTCTGCAGGCTTTGTTGAATGCAGTCGGAACCCTCTTGAGTGCTGTATCCATTGCTGCCACATAGACCACTAGTCCATAGTCAATAGTAGATATAATTGAACTGTGGACAGAGAAGTGGATAGCCCCTGGAGAGAGGTGTTGCCTGTGCCTGTACAGGACACCAATCTTGGTATTGACTGTCTTGACCGAAGAGTCACTATTGTGTGCAAATATGAGGGTATCATCTATTATGATCCCTAGATACTTGAACAAGTGAACTTGTTCCAGTGGCTCACTGTATGAGTTTGAGCTGATATGGGGATGGTGCTTATTTTTGTTGTGGGGGCTAAACATAAGCATGGCCTTGGTCTTCTTGTAGTTTAGTAGAAACTTATGACTACAGAACCAGTCCTCGAATTTGGAGAAGGAGTTCTGCAGCTCAGATTGTAGGGCAACCTGAGCCAAGCTGCTGCTCAGGAGAACAGCATCATCTGCATGTAGTATGAGTTTGGTGTTGCAGGCTGTGGGAAGGTCATTTAAGAAGAGGCTGAAGAGTAGGGGCCCCAGTATTGATCCGTAGGATACCCCTAATGATTCCTCTCTTGTGCTAGATACTGTTTGCCCAATTTTGGCACATTGATGTCTCCATAACAGGTAGTCTTGGAACCAGCAAAGGGCATTGGGTGCCACACCCATGTTTTGCAGTTGGGTCAGTAACAGGGGGTGGTTGACTGTATCGAAGGCTTTGGTGAGGTCAATAAAGACAGACCCCACCAGTCTGCCTTCATCCAGGGCCTTATGTGCATAGTTCATGTAGTCCAGCAGGGCAGTGGTGGTACTGTGTTTTTGTCTGAAGCCATGCTGGTTGGGGTATAGTAGATTATACTTATTGAGGTAGTCAATGAATTGACCCATCACAATCTTTTCCAGTGCCTTGGAAAGGGGGGAGAGGATCGAGATGGGTCTGCAGCTGGCTACCAGAGACTTGTCACCTTCTTTATGCACTGGCATAACTAGGGCCTGCTTCCAAACTGCTGGGAATTGGGACAGGGCCAGGGACTTATTGTACAGCATGGTAATGGGTACTATAAGAATGTCCAGGGCGAGGGATAGAAGTTTCATGTCTATCCTGTCACTGGCCAGTCTGGTCTTACCTAGTATTTTCTTGACCATAGTAAGGGCCTCCTTCACCATCACCCTTTTAAAGTAGAAGGTCAGGTGGGAACACTTGGTAGATACATCGTTAGAGTGGTTCAAATCAGGTTGAAAATAGGCAGGTGGTAGCACTGGGATAAGATCGGTGAAGGCCTTATTGAAGGCTTCTGCAATAGCTAGAGGGTCTGTAGTGGAGGTGTTAATGATACTGAGCAGCTGAGGGTGCTTCTTGTCCTCCTTTCCAAAGATGCTTTTGATGTTATCCCAGAATCTTTTCCCATCACCCCAAGAATTGCAAAGCTGGGCCTTATGATAGTTAGCTTTGGCGAGCTGGATTAGCTTGGTGCAGCGATTCCTGGCTGTTCTGTAGCACTGGTAGTCATGCTTGCTACCTGTGTTTCTGGCTTTCTCCCAGAGAATGTCCCTTTCTTTCAGGTGGTTGAGGATCTCCCCATCAATCCAGCCATTTGTCTGCCCCAAAATTTTTCTTTTGGTGAGCGGGGCATAGATGTCACAGATGGAGCTAAAGCCCGTAATGAAATAACTGAGGGCCTGATCAAGGGTAGGTGCCAGGTTGATAGGAGTCCAGTCATGCAGGGCAAGGCCTGGTTTGAAGGATCCAAGTTTACCCTTCCTCAAGACCCTATATATTATAATAGATAGCAAGTTAAAATTCTCCAAATACAGTGGCAATGTTGTTTCAAAATGTAACAAAATATTAGGGTGTATAAGGAAGAATCTGGTATATAGGAAGAGTGAATATATAGGAATATAGGAAGGTCTTCAGAGCTGACCGCCTAACAAGGGGCGGGGGTGTAGCTATATATGTGAAGGACAACTTACCTGTAACCTGCCTTGACTCATCATCTATGGCGAAAGAATACGAATGCCTCTCCCTCAAAGTGGCCCTCTCCCATACCGCAACACTACAGCTAATTGGCTGCTATAGGCCCCCCTCAGCTGACCTCAAGCTACTGTCTCATTTGGGCGATCTAATTATTAAGGGATCAGAAGAAACTATTATATTAGGTGACCTAAACCTAAACTGGCTTTCCAAGGCAGCGGCACCATTAATATCATTCTGTGATACATATGGGCTTACACAGCTCATTGATGAACCCACCAGAGTCAATAAAAAAAAACAGAGCAATAGTACCTTGCTAGATGTCATATTAGTGAGTAAACCTCACCTCTTCTCGCATGCCGGAGTATTATTCAGTGATATCAGTGACCATTGCCCTATTGCAGGAATAAGATCAGCTCGAAAGCCATCTTCCCTGCTAAGTTTATACCAAGGAGGTCGAAGAAAAAATTCAACTTTGAGGCGTATCTGCATGATTTAAATCTCTCAACACGCTGGCAAGAATACTACCTAGCAAACACAGTGGAAAAAGCACATGAAGTATTGAACGACATAATCACAGATGCACTTAATATCCATGCCCCAATTTCTATGGTACGCACAAAAAACAAATCCTGTCGATGGTTCACATCTGAGCTCAAATCCGCCCTTCTAGACAGAGATAGATTATGGAAAAAGGCACGTAAAACCAAGAGTCCGACTGACTGGATGCTGTTCAAAAGAGCTAGAAATAGCTGTACCAGGAAAGTGCGGGATGCTAAAGCTGCATATTATATGTCCGAACTTAATTCCTCCTACCATAATCCTGCCAAATTCTGGAATACCATAAAGGACATAACAGGTCAAGACCCTAGCACTACACTCCCAGTCAAAATTCACTATAATAATGGACCAGTCTCTGATGGATTGGAAATATTGGAATCGTTTAATAATCATTTTGCAACTGCTGGCCTAGCATTCGACATCTCTCTGGCTAGCCATCTACGCTCTCAGCTAGGCATTAAGAGTCCTGATGTTCGGATAACTGAATCTACCTTCTCCTTCAAACCAGCCACCTTGAAACAAGTCGAAGACCTAATTTCTCGACTGGACATCAAAAAAAGTGCAGGTGCAGACTCCCTTGATCCTTATTTTTTAAAAATTGCCATGCAAGCACTAGCAGTTCCAATAACACACCTATTTAATCTCTCATTAAAAACAGGCTCTATTCCCTCAATCTGGAAAACAGCTCAAGTCATCCCCCTACTGAAAGCAGGGGACCCCACAGACCTTAATAACTACAGACCAATTTCTATCCTACCGGTGTTATCCAAGCTGCTTGAAAAAATAGTGAGTACTCAATTGAGAGGATATCTTGAAGAGGCTAATCTGCTAAACCCCTACAATCAGGATTTAGAACCAAACATAGCACCATCTCAGCCCTGGCCAAAGTAACAAATGATTGGCAAAGTGAGCTGGATAAAAAAAACTGTGTATGTGCTGTATTCCTAGACCTGAGTAAGGCTTTCGACATGGTCGACCACGATCTACTCCTCTCTTCCTTGTATTCCATAGGCCTAGATTCATCTTCCCTTAGATGGTTTAATAGCTACCTCACGGGAAGGACCCAGCAAGTGAAATCTGAAGGAGACCTATCTCCACTTAAACCTCTGCAAAGAGGAGTTCCCCAAGAATCCATCCTAGGCCCAATCCTATTTGCCATCTACATCAATAACATAGATATTAATCTCACCAAAGCCACTGTACATCTGTTTGCAGATGACACCGTATTATACGTCAGTAACCCCTCACCTGTCTCAGCATGTGAAGAGCTACAGGCAGAATTCAATATACTTCAACATCAGTTACTGGAAAAGAAACTTCTCCTAAACGCAAAAAAAACAAAGGCAATGTTTTTCAACCCCCAAAATCAAACCAGCAACTCCTTTCTAAGCAATCTCCCCCAACTCTCCACTGTTATGGGTGAAAATCTTGAATTCGTCAAAAAATTCAAATATTTGGGGGTCTGGCTAGACTATAGACTCGACTATCTAACTCACCTGGAAGAGCTACTGAAAAAACTCCGGCAAAGGCTTGGTCTCTTTCACAGAATAAAGCATTTTTTAAATAGGGATTCTAAAAAGAAGTTGGTCCAGGCCACATTTCTCTCAGTTTTGGACTATGCAGACTTCCTATACAGTCACTGCCCTAACTCTTATCTGCATAAACTGGACACACTTTACCATAGAGCATTGAGGTTCATTACAGATCTTCCCCTCAGCACTCATCACTGCTCGCTCTATGCTGCAGTTGGATGGCCTTCACTCCATTTCAGAAGAAATAGGAATGCCATACTATGGACATATAGGGCATTATCTAAAAAGCTCCCAAACTATATTTCAGATTGCTTCACACAGGTTACAGCAAGTAAATATGCCTTAAGAAGCCTCAACTTCATCATGCTTAAAGTGTCCAATTTCAATACTCGGTCCGGGAGAACTACTATCAGCTTCATACTATCTACTTTATGGAATATGACGCAGAAGACCCTGAAATTGAGCAGCTACATTACAGTTACATCCTTCAAACATCTGTATACAAGGCTTATCCAAGAAAAATGTAACTGTTTCCACTAGTACTAGTGTATTTTAATACTAGTGCTAATCTTATCCTTCCCCTCCTCAGTCAGTCATTCCATGGAATGAATCCACCCTTATCAAGTGCCTCCACCCCTTAGATGTATTACACCCCACCCTTATCAAGTGCTTCCACCCCTTAGATGTGTTACACCCCACCCTTCATCCAGCTCCCAGCACTTCCTTAACCTCATCATAGCCCTGTACCCCTGTCATTCTACCGCCAGTACAGGCCCCAGCCCTTTCCTAGGCATCACTTATCACTTATCCATCCACCTTATAATTAATATCATCTTCTACGTTCCCCGCCAACTTGCATCCCACTCCTGCTCCCCCCCTTGTCTCCACTATCTATGTTAAATATTGAAGTATTGAACATCTTGCTTAGAATGTATGTTAGACAATGTGATTTTTTTGAATTTTGTATATAATAGACCTTTTTGTATGTGTTATATATCTGTTATATCTATGTAAGTTGAACCTTGACCTCACCAGGTCCATCTTGCAAATGAGCTGTGCTCAATGATGTTCACCTGGATAAATAAAGATTTGATTGATTGATTTGATTGATTGAAGTGATGTTGCCATTGTTTAGGTCACTTGTTCCTCCAAATCTAAGAGTACTGTGAACAATTTATAGAACCTGTTAAACAAATTAAATGTACACAAACTAGAAAGAGTACAGAGGAAAACTACATAGATCATAAAGGGAATGGAAGGGTTAAGTTATGAGGAAAGGTTAGAAAACTTGGGCCTGTACAAACTGGAAATGAGGAGACTAAGGGGTGACATGATATTAGTTTTAAAGTCCATTACAAACAAATATCTGAGATCGAATCTGAATATTGAGATTTTAGACAGCAAAAGAGAAACTAGATGTCATAAATCACAGCTTAGGGGAGTGCAATTTAAAACTGAAAGAAGGAGAGCATGGTTTTCGGAGAGAGTGGAGAGATTATGGAATGGCTTATCCTTGAAAGTAATAGAAGGTAAAACTGTTAATAGCTTTAAGTTAAGTCTAGAAAAAGACCTACTAAAAAAAGGGCATCAGTGGTTATTCCCACTGATACAAGTTGAACAAGTTAGATGGGCTATTGTGCCTCCTCTTGTCTGAAAATTCCTATGTTCCTATGAAAGAGGCAGGGTGGAATGCTTATGGGTTCAGCTGACAGTGGTTGGGGGAAAACAACTGAAGGGGGTGGCCTACAGGTCTACAAGCAAGTCAAAAAAGATGGACAGGGCACTGATGGGGGATTAGGAAGGAAGCTGCAAGGAGGAGGGAGGAAGTTGTCTCTGCCGGAAGATTTAACTATTCCAGATGTGGACTGGAGCATTCCTGGGGCAAGAAGCATTAGAAACCAAGTGCTGGTAGATGCCTTCCAGAACTGTTTCTGTATACAGCACGTAGAAAGGCAGACTAGAGAGGTGACATACTTGAACTAGTTTTCTCAAACTATGACAACAAGGAGGAGTAACAGTGGAAGATCATCTTGGGTCACGTGACCATAACATGGTGTGGTTCAACATAGTTTTTAAAGCCCAGCAACAGTGGTTCCAGATCCAGTTTTGGATGCTAGTTCTGGACTTTAGAGGGGCAGAATTTAAGAGGATAAAGGAAGAGCTTAGGAAGTAATTCAAGGGGTGAGACCATTTAGAGAGAGTGGAAAATATATGGAACCAGAACACAGGAACTCCACACTCAGTCAAGAAAATAACAGGACAAAGTTTGATTGGTGCAAATGCATGGCTCTGTTTAATCCACGTAGCAGTGGCAGCAACTAAGAGCCCTGGCGCTTCCGGTCCTAACATGACTCTTCCTCCGGGGGTGTGGCTATTAAGAGTTACAATGGGTTTTAAATACCTTATCATATGTAAATGTCATAAAATTCAAATTCATGATATAGCCTGCATGAGCATATATGTACGCATGCATTCAGGTCATTCAGTGGATCGGCCAGCTGTGGCAGTGTGTGGAGGGCTGCGCTGGCCACCTGCCCATTGTTGGGGTATGTTGGGAGTGTGGGGGGTGGGACTCTAACTGCTGGGGTGGTGTAGGGGTGGGGGGGTCCACTACACACCAGGGATGTAGTCTGCCGCATTGCGGATGGTGGGGGAGGACCGGCCATCACATTGCGGCTAGCTGCAGTTACAGTGCCTAGGGCCATCATTCGGTAGGATGGGGTCTCAGTTGGCACCTTGCCTATTCATCCTGTTCACTGCCTATGGGGTTTGGGTCGGCAATATCATTCCATGCTGACATTGTAGACAGCGATAATTAGCCTATGTGTACTGTTCGGTGATATTTAGTCCACAATGTATTCGGCCGGTACCATTCAGACCTGCAGGTTTCATTGCCTGCAGGTTACATATCCACCAGGCTTCCTTTTTAGGTTGGTAGTTGGTGTAGCCCTGCAAACCTCTTGCTACAAAAAAGGTGGACTTTTCTGACCGAACAACATTGTGGAGTTCCATGAGAGTCACCTTCACATTTGTGAAGCACTCTGCGCAGTCCAATATTGGTCACACAGCACTGTTTTTCAGTCAGCAGAGCACAGCACAGTCTGTCATGTCCAAGATGGCTGCCAAACTCTACTGCACATGCACAAGTAGTCACGCACATGCGTTGCTTGTTTGCTGCCATCTTGGACATGGAGGACTGTGCCATGTTCCACTGTGACTGCCGCAGATAATCTGGTCTTGTTTTCCCTACCCAACCAACACTCTCAGCACTACCACCACACACACCACCAGAAACACAACAGTGACACTGGGGGTACCCAATCCCCTATTGTCATAATCTGAAATCCTCATTTTGTTAATGACCCTCCACTAATGCGCATGTGTGGTTAATTCTTAGGGCAGTGTTTTTATATATATTTTTTCCTCCCCCTACCCGACCCTCCCTCTCAGCACCCACCAATCCCCCACAGAAACACATCAGTGATACTGGGGTTGCCCAATCTCCCAGTGTCACGATGGCCATTCCTCAGTCCTGGCTTTTTTTACCTGTAAAAAGAAAAACATCCATTGATGTCTTTTGTGCCATTACAGTCCCCCCCACCTCACCCTCCTACTCAGTAACCCCAACCCCATACCCCCAAGCTCTTACTTACCCATCAGGGGTACAATGCCATAATTCTCTCTGGACTGCAGACATGTCTTCTCTCTTCAAAGCCAAATCATGAACTGAAGAAACAGGTATGTGGTTCAATGTATTTCAATGATGTTTTGAACTAAGTGACATAACATGGCCACTTTTCATATTTGTGGCCCAAGTTTCAACATACCTTTTTTGGGACACCACCCCATGAACAATAGCACTGTCATTAAGCAAATCTGCCCCGAAAGGTGATTTCCTAGTCTCTGCATGAAATCACCTTTTAGGCAGGAGTTGAAAATTGTGTCTGCCCTTGTTCAAGAGGGAGGGTCATAAAAAGGTTACATTGAAAATTTGGTGTAAAAATATTAAAAAACAACAAAGTTATGAGCCTACATTGAATTTTTTTTTTTTTTTGGATACTACCACTAGGTATCCACCCTGGTCATGGACCCTGAGGTCCTCCTCCTATGCCGACCGTATCCCCCGGTCACCCCTGGCTTACCCCCCAGAGGATGGGGCCATGGAGCTGGCACCCCATATTCCAGTCCAGGGTCCTAGTAACTGGTTGGGGATCGGTGACACAGGAAGGAAGCCCCAGGGAGGCTTCATAGAGGTGGAGGTCCTATATTTTTTAGTTATAGAGTGTAGCCCTCAGGAGAGCCGAATGTGCAATGACGTCCACGCACTTACATGCAGATGTCTGCCGGCTTCTCCCCCCTATCAGATGTGCTCGCTGTCACACACCCAACCTCCGCTGGGTGTCACTGCAGCGCCGCATGTAGCCCTCACCCACCCTGAAGGGAGGAGAGCTGTCGCAGGACGCTCAATCCTTCCTTCCCCCTGCCAGCCCCCAGCGGCCCGAGTCCGTTCCCGAACCTGGGTCACCGGTGTGGTGCGAGGTGTGGCGTCCAGCACCTCAACCCTCAGCACCACCGGGCCAGCCCGCCTACATTGAATTTTACGAATGCAGGCTCGTAACTTTGGACATTTTCAATATTTTTACCCCAAATTAACAATATAGGCATATCTTTACAGCACCTCATGAATGTGACAGCTGTCATTTTTCAAATCCTAGCCAAAACATTATTTCACTTCACAAAAGGTGATTTTGTGGTCCCTGCATGAAACCACCTTTTGGGCAGGAGTTGAACATTTTCTCTGCCCTTGTTCATGAGGTGGGGTCATAAAAAGGCTATGTTGAAAATATGGTGTAAAATTAAAAAATAAAAAGCCATGAGCCTACACTGAATTTTGTGAATGCAGGCTCATAACTTTGGTAATTTTCAATGTTTTTACCCCAGATTTACAACATAGCCATATCTTTACAGCACCTCATGAATGTGACAGCTGTCATTTTTCAAATCCTGGCCAAAATGTTTTCTATATCCCAAAAAGTGATTTTGTGGTCCCTGCACAAAATCATCTTTCAGACAGGAGTTGAATGTTTTCTCTGACCTTATTCATGAGGTGGGGTCATAAGAAGGCTTTGTTTTAAATTTGGTGTAAACAATATTTTAAAAAAAGATGAAGTTATGAGGCTATGTTGAATTTTGCAAATGCAGGCTCATAACGTTGGTAATATTTAATATTTGTACCCCAAATTTTCAACATAGCTATTTCTTTACAGCACCTCATGAATGTGACAGTTGTCATTTTTCAACTCCTGCCCAAAATGTGTTTTTGCATCCTGAAAGTTGATTTTGCAGTCCCTGCACAAAATCACCTTTAGGCCAGTAGCTGAACATTTTCTCTGCCCTTCTTCATGATGCAGGGTCATAACAAGGCTATGTTGAAAATTTGGTGTAAAAATATTAAAAAACACATTTTCAATATTTCTACCCCAGATTCCTCAACTGTAGCCCTATTGGCTCTGGCCAGAGTTTGTTTAATAAAGTGTCAACTCCATCTGCACCCCTTGCTTTCAATGGTATATGTTCAAGACCAACAAATGTCATGAAATTAGGATTGTTCTGGTGATATCTTTCAAAATGCTCACCTAAAGGGGTATTTGGCATAATAGCTCTTATTAAGGGGTGAATGGTACACCTCACACAAATTGTAGGGCAACTGCACATCAGCACATATAAAATATAAAAGTGGAGCAAGAGATGAATTCTCTGATATTGACAACTTTAAGAGTGATGTGTTTTACAATATTTACAAACACAGCAGTGTCCACATTGGAAACATCTGATGGGTAAAGGTGGTAGCCAGTTGCTTGGATTTTTAGTTTGTTTGCGATGGCTAAAAAGACTGGTCCTGATTTTCAAAGGCTGATGCAGGGCTTGAATCAAGTCTTGCATCAACCCTGTTGTTTGGTGCAACTGCACCAAACTCCTTTGAAGCAACTGCATCCAGTTTTGGTACATTGGGCACAGTTGCAACAGTTTTCACAATTTACAGCAGCTTGCACCACAGATTTGGAGCAAGCCCCATAAAAGGGTCTCCCAAATGGGGCATGTTAGACCGGGGCTATTCAACTTTGTGGCATTTGGCACTAAAGACTTGCATCAGGGTTTGACACAGTGGCATTAGTAAATTGCTATTGCCACAATTTTGGTGCAAATCATCCCTTGTGCCAAACTGTTTGATGTAAGTGCCCTTTGTTGTTCCAAAGCCCTTTGAAAATCAGGCCCACTGTGTGTAACAAAGTCTCCTATACTAGTACCCCTGTGATATGTCATCCTAGGTGTTGGGCTTATAGCACTAAACAGATTCTTGTCTCCTTTGAGGATGTCTCAATTTTTCCTAATAATTGTAGATACCATCAACATGATATCACTAAATTCTGTCACTAAACTGATACTGCTAAAAGTGTTCCTATGACATTTCTGGGGTTGTAGTAGGGTACCTCTGTTTACATTTCTGTTTTTGGTAGTTTTAATCAAGGCTTCTGTATAGCCCCTCTGAAGAAAACCTTCTGTTAGGTCAGCTGCCAAATCATCAAACAATTTCAGATTGGAACAGTTATACCAAAACCTAATGCACTGTCCATAGTTCACTGATTCTATGGTATGTTTGAGATGGGCGCTGGGTGCCTGTAGTAAAATGTTGCCAGAACTTGTTTTCCTAAAACTGTCTTAAATCACCAAATTATCTTTGGAAACCATAAATTTCAAACCCAAAAATTGATTGTTTCAGAATCAATGTTTGCTGTAAATTTCAAATTGATTGTGCTGTCATGAAGAAACTCAACAAAATGGTTAGCTGAATCTGTTCTGCCTTCCCATACAATAATAATATTGTCAATGTACCTGCTCCAGAACTTAATCTGGGGGAAGAATGGGTTTTTGCCATGGTCAATGACTATGGCCCTCTCCCACCAACCCAAAAAGATGCTTGCATATGATAGGGCCATGGTTGTGCCCATGGTAGTCCCACATGTATGCAAATAAAAGCTACCATTAAGAAGAAAGAATTTTCATGTAAGAATTAAGTATGCAGCTTATAAAAGGAAGTCAGATAAAAAATGTTCTGCAAGGGGACTAGTCAAAAGGTGTGCTTCTAAAGCAGAAAGTCCTAAGTCATGTGCTATTGATGTATAAAATGTAGTTACATCAACTATCATCCACACAAAGTCATTAGACCAGGCAAATCCCCCAAGTGGGGACAAAATGTCCATGGAATCTTGAATATGTTTCTATGCTTCTCCAGGCATGCTGCAAGGTAGGATATATTATATTGTGAGTTTACTGCTGACTCTTCAATCTTTGTCCAAGATAATGTATTTTGAATACTACTTGTTTTCCAGTCAGTTCATGATTATACTCCAGTTTCAGCAGTTGACGTTTTTGCATACCATTCCTGTCTCATGTGCCCCTTGGCTCTCCCTCCCTATTTTATATCCTCCCACTCACCCCTTGCCCTACATTCCCCATCCTGTCTAAAGTGCATCTTTCCATATATTTTTCGGTATGCTATACTTTTTTTATTTAGCTACATTTTTATGGTCATGCTTATTTTTATGTATATGTTGTCAGGCACCTTTTCACTAATATATTTTTGGTTGAGTATGTTGGCACACACAGACTGACTGGCTATTTCAAGAATTAGAATGTTGTGATGTTTACATTTGACAGTATTTAAAACCCATCATAACTCTTGATAGCCACACCCCTTGAAGAAGCATCACACTAAGACCCAAAGGTCCAGGGCTCTTAGTTGCTACCACTGCTATGTAGATTAAATAGAGTCATGCATTTGCATTAATCAACTTTGTCCTGTTTTATTTTCTTCACTGAATGTGGAGTTCCTGTGTTCTTCTTCAATTTGGTATTTTTCTGGCTGCGCCAATTGACCTGCTGCTGTGAGTGCTGGGTTCCCATGTGCTTTGGAAAATAAATGGAATGATATCAAACAGGGGTTCCAAGAGGTGTCTAAGGCATGTCTCACACATGCTGGGAAGAGGAGGGGTCACAGCAGAGCTTATTCGTTTTTTTTAGGAAGGTGGGAGATGTAGTCTGGGCCAAGAAATCATCCTTCAGAAAGTGTAAGGCTGATCAGACAGAGACAGATAGCTTTAACTTGGAAACTAAAAGAAACCACTAATGCAGTGAGGAGGTATACAATATGTACAGAGCTCAGAATAGCAAAAGGGTTAAAAGAAAATGCCATGGCCTTTTCTAAGTACATTAGATACTAGAGGTAAAACAAGGGGGGAATTCAAAAGCTGAAGAATGATGGGGTTACGGGTAGAGGAAAAACTGGCAAAATATGGCATATTAAATAAATTATTCTGCTCAGTCTTTATAGTTTGAAGAAGGAGGACTACTGCCAAAATTTAGCATCAGAGTTGGGAGGGAGACTAAGGTGGTGATGGGGACCATCACTGAGGACAATGTTCTCAAGGATCTGAGGGGATTGATGGTGGGGAAGTCATCATGGCCTGATGGGCTACATTCCCAGGTGCTCAGCAAGGTGGCACAGGCTCTGGCAACTTACTTGGACAACATGTTCAATTGCTCATTAGTCACAGGCATAATCCCCATGGTTTGGAAGGCGGCTTATGTGCCTCTACAGAACAGTGGTGTCAAGGGAGAGCTGGTAAACTAAAGACTGATCAGCCTGCCCTCCATAATAGGGATGCAGTTGGAGACTATTATTGAGTGATTAGTAGACTTCCTGGAGAATCATGGTCTCCATGACTATAAACAGCAAGACTTCATGAAGGGACGTCTTGCTAATAAAAAGTATTCTTCAACACAGTGTCTCACACAGTGGACAAATGCCAAGTGGTGGATATCCTGTCGCTGGACATCTGCAAGAACCTTGACTCAGTGTCCAAGAAACATCTTGTGTAGAAGTTGGTCAGCTTAGGAGTGGGGAAAAACATAATAAGATGGATAGATGACTGCTTGGGGGAAAGACCCTAAATGACAGGCCCTCTAAGGAACCTCAGGGGTTGTTTCTGGGTCTTCTGTGCTTAAGTCTGTTCATATGTAACACTGGAGAAAGGGACCAGGGCAATATGTGTCTCTTTACAGATAATGCAAAGATAACAATATGTGGCAGGGTGAACAGAGAGAAAAGGGTTAGCGACATGAAACAGGACCCAGAGAAATTACAAAAGTGGTTCAGGATCTGGCAATTCAAATTTAATACCAAAAAGTGGATGGTCATACATATGTTTAAATGGAAATCAAAAATGTAGTATTGATGTGGGACCCAGGTTAGGTATGACCTAAGAGAAAGTGGCCTTGGGGTTAGCATAGGTGACAGCCTCAAGAACACTGCACAATGTAATAGAGCATGTGGGAAATTCTACAATATGCTACAATGCAGAGGCAAGGCCTTTTCTAGTAAAAGGGAGGAAGTGATCCTGCCTTCTAGAGGTCCTTGTTGAGGCTGGGTCCACACCTAGAGTTCTGTGCATAATTGTGAAACTCTTGCCTAAAAAAAGACAAGAATTATATGGAGTCAGTCCAGAGGAGGACAGCCGAAGAGATACATGGTTAAAAGGGTAAGACTTATGAGGAAAGGCTGGCTAATCTAAAAACGTACTCTTTGTAGGCCTGAAGGGAAAGGGGAATATGATTAACACTTTCAAATAGTGCATTTGATGAGAATAAACAGGGTGGATAGCTAGTAACTATTCAGGCAACGTAAAGTGTCTGCGACAAGAGGAAACAATTATAAGCTAGAAAAGGAAAATTTAGGAGGGATATGAGGAAATACTATTTCATTCAGAGGGTGGTGGACAAGGGGAATATCCACATTGGGAGAGTGGGTAGTCAATGTTGAGACAGTTACTCGTTTCAAGATAGAGTGGGATAAACACATTGGCATGGTGAAAATAATGGAAGGAGGCGAACGACTAAGTGTGGGTCACACAACCAACAAAGTGGAGCTCACAGTTGTAAACAAAAAGTCTTAGATCACTGCAAGCCCCAGTGTGCTGATGATATGGTGTATGGGGCTTGCGGCGATCTAATGGGATTTTCTATCCAGCATGGCAATCGCCACAAGTTAGACCAACTTTTTCTGGTCTAACTTGCAGCAATCCTGGGGGCGCTTTTTTGGCTCAAGCTGCTGTAATTTGAGAAAACTGTCACAAGTGCATCTGAGATTGTAAACTCAGGTGCAGTTGTGGTGAAGGGTTTGGTGCACTACTAGAGCCCATATGTCATGGCTCAGGGCTGGACGTAAGTCCTGTGCCACATTTTGAAAATCCTGCCCACTGTGTACACGCTACCAGTTCTAGACTGGTGGGTATTAAGGTAGGAACCCGGCAGACGTAATGGACCAAGGGTCTTTTTCTGCTTGTGGTGTAATGTAATCTGCTATTTTTAATTATTTTGGTGCATAGCAGCCAAAAATGCTACTGAGATGACACATACTGGCACTGATTACAAATATGTTTGCACTATAACGTCATGAAATCTCATTACAGTGTATAGTAGAGCATTGCTCTTTATAGAATTCCTTCCCTTTCAAAATGATTTTGTACCGCAGTTCAAAGGTCATTGAATTTGATTGTACCTTTGTGTGGTACAACAACATACCGAAACCTCTAAAGACTACACAAGTTAGTTTTGTTCTGAAAGCAAAAGAACTGCCAAGTGCACATTTCACATTAATACTATACACTATAAAAAATACAGGATGAGCAACTTTATGCACAACCAATGTGGTCTGCCACCTTGGGATTCTGATCCTCATGGACCTCTCAAGCTTCAGTCTCGAGGTCAGAGGGAATCAGAACCTCTCTGTGGCAGAACACCCTGGTTGTGCATAGTTGCCCATCCAGTATTCTCTGTGTTGCCTTCCCTGTGATCATGTAGCCTTTAACATGTTTGTAGCATTCATAGATCTAACACATAGTAATACAAATAATAAATGTTAATTAGGCTTGAAAGCCAGTGGTGAAGGTTCCTCAAGAAAAGAATAAAAGCATTCGCTCTTTTTGTCTACCACTACATAATGTTTGTAGTCTAAGGTCTGCTGTTTTGTTGCTCATTTAGCAATCAGTGCTATGTTTCTGTTTACAGTCAAAACAGAACAGGCCTTCAAGGTAAGCCTGGATACATTATTGCTCACCATGGTATTCTCAGGGTGCCATGGGTTGTAGAGTAGGTAAGGCATCATTATACAGTAAATGAGTATGTTTGCATAGCATACCTATTGTTCCTTTCTTATTTCTGGGTGGGGGGGGCACCAGATGAACCTAGAGTACTTTTCAGCATTAAATTGCTATGATACTAGGTATTTTGGCCTATTTCTCTCCCACCCCCCCACCCCATCTCTTCCTTGTAAAAGAATCTCAGAACTTCTCAAAACTAGATTAACCATTGTTTCTTGGTGACATAGAATTTGTTGACTGATCATCACTCTATAGCGCAAGTAATGTGGAGTCTGCTGCATAACTATTAACTATTAACTCAGTACTTCACTGACTTAGGTGATATACATGTTTCACTCATGCATAAATTAATCAAAGTTAATACTATGCTATGGCTTAACTATGAATGATTTAAAACTGCGAGACTCTAGGATAGACAGTGGAGCAAATACCAAAAAGTTCTAAGTGCCTCAGTCGTCAAAGCTGTCTAGAATTTCAAAATGAATGCTAAAAATAATAAAAACTATCTCAGCCAACATATTGTCAGGCTCAGCAGTTGAACAGTGTGTAAGACCCAAGGAGTTCATTGGTGCACATTCAAAGATTTATTTAAGTTAACCTTAACTCTAAAAATCTCCATTGACTGGGTAGTTTCAACGGCACCATACTTAATTTAGCTGCTGACGTAGTATATCACTTTAACATTAAGTTTTCTGTTATGTCCATTTGATAAGGACTAAAGATATATGTGAAATTGGGTCTCAATGAATTGACAAAACTCCAGAAATCTCATCCTCAAATCTTAGCTCCCATATTTTATGTCCTCTTAATTTTGGAACTGAAAGTTTATAAGCTGGAGGTCTCATTGAATGCAAAGAAAGGACCTGGTCCTGACAGCCAAACCCTGAGATTACTGAGACTCACTGCTCTCTAAATAACAGCACCTTCCACCCATCTCTTTAATCTGTCTCCAGTTACCAATACTGTCCCTGTCTCGTGTAAAGTTGGTAATGTAACCCATGCCTACAAGAATGGTGATAAACTAAACTCCTCAAATCACAGACCCATTTCAATTCTCTAAACACTTACTAAATTGTTGGAAAATGTGCCTTTTCACATTTGTCCTCATACCCAGACAAATGCAACTTGTTCACCCTTAATCAATATGGCTTCAGCAAAAACCACAGCATGCCTACAGCCCTGGTCAGATATACCACAGACCTCTATGACGCTGTAGACAACAGTCTTGTCACAGGGGCAGTGTTCATTGATCTAACTAACATGTTCAACTGAGTGGATCATTCTGTACTTTTAAACAATCTACATCACATCAGAGTGATTGACAATGGATTAAACTGGTTTGGTAGTTACCTTACAAATAGGAAACAGCAAGTGAAAATTGACACAGCAGCATCAGGTGTGACGCATATTAAAACTGAAATCCCCCCTAGGCTCAGTAATGGAACCACGGTTCTTCTCATTTTCTTCTTAGTAACCTGCAATCTGTATGCCCCGCCTTGAAAATAATTATGTACACCAAAAATACTGAACTATGTAACACTAGTACTAATATTACTAAATTTCAAAGCCTACTGTAGAGTAGTCATTATTCCCTCCAAAGCTGGCTACTTAACCAAAAACTGCTGCTCAACCAGCAGAAAGAAAACAAAACAATAGGATTTGGTGCCCTACAAAAACTGGCTAGGTCATCAGATACCAGTCAAGTTGTTGGACTGGATGGTGATGCTCCTGAAGGCGCATAATTGCAGATATCTAGGTACTGTATAACACTCACTCAAGTCAATTCATCTCTAAGACAGTCAATCACATGAACATGTTTTTAGTAGCCGGCTTCACACCAGTTAGTCACCATTAAAGCAGTAGTGCATAATAGTGGTGAGAATTTTGACCCATACTTGTTTATTCTATTTTATTTTTGCTCCTTGTCTTTTGACTTGTATGACATTCCCCTTTATCTAAGTTGAGTCTGCTTTAGCACTTTTTCTCACATTTGAAATAATAAAAGGAGTGCTCCTTTTAACATGGCTCAAGCCAGGTTTTCATCAGTGTTCCCAGCTGTTTATACACCCATGGTTTCATAAGGTGAGGGAACCCTGCCTGCTGCATGGTAGTTGATTTTTGTCACAAGAAAAGTGAGGTTGAACAATGGAAGTTTAGAAACAAAACAGAATACTGCTGAAAACCTGGCATCAGCCATATTAAAAGTAGTGCTCCTATTATTAATTACACTGCAACAAACAAGTTGTGCAGCACACTCAAAAGAGGGAAAAAGGGTATCATACAAGTCTGGTGATATGGGCAATCTAAAATAGAAAAAAAAGTATAAGTCAAAATGTTCACTGCTATCATGCACTGCTGCTTTAAACAGCTGTACCTATTAACAGAAGCAAATTATATTAATGATAAGACTGGTCAGAGTTTAGAATATGTGTCCCTGCTATACCCCATTTTTAAATGGGTAGAGAATTTCCTGCACCCTGATTGGCTGAGAGATGCCCTTGATCATGTCCTTATCAGACCATATTCTGCCCACTGGTATGCCTTCAGTCAACCAGGACACAGCACATGCAGATCTCCATGCCTCCCAGAAACATTTGCAAAAGTGACTTCTGGCAGCCATGTTGGTATGGCAAAAAACTTACCAGCCCTAACTACCATTACTCAGAAAACAACCTTTAAAACACATTTTTAATAGACTCTGATGCTCCATCCACACCTCACACACTGAATATGTAGAATGTAAACTCCTCACTACTACCCTTTATTCAGTCTCCTGCTCCACAGACTCCTGGTGCTTGCACTCAAACAAACCTCCCTTCCTGCTACTGTCCACATACCACCACTCTGACCTGGCCTGTCTCTCTGCTTCACCCACAACACCCACTGTCAATTCCATTCCCTCCCAAACCAGTACACCAGTATCACTTTGTTTTTTGTTTTTAAGTTACTGGTCACTCAGTCAAACCTCACTGTTTTCTCCTCTGTGCATGTACATGATCAACCTTACAACTATGGCAACACAGTGCTAGCGGGGGGAGGGCTACACTAACTCTGATCAGACTAGCAACACAGTCTTTTCTTTTTATGCTCCCATCTCCTGGCTGGCCCTCCCTCCTACCCACCCACCAGTCCTCCCAGCCTTGTCATCCCAGCTTTTCCTCTGTAGCAGAGTGATGGGCAGTCCCTTGACCTGCTGGGTCTGGCTGCAGATTTCAGAAGGAGCCTGAGTCACTGGGAGCAGGGCCTGTGGAACATAGTGATCATTCTTGCTGTAGCCAGAGTGTTTCCAATTTTCCATCCCTGTGGGAGACATGATGTGCAATGATGTCATTATGCATGCTGTAATGTCTACCATGCCTCCCCAACCTTCTAGCTTGGGCTGCCTCTCCCCAGCTTCTGCCAGGAGCCAGTCCAGCACTGAGCTTTTCCCCACCCTCCTCCCCCAGAGGAAGAAATCAGTCCTTTGGATGCTCGATCCTCCTTCCCCTAGCCAGTCCTCCAATATCCTGGGGTCACTTCCAAACCTGGGTCATTGGCATTGCAAGCGGTAGTGCTACCACTGCATCGGTGGGCCAGCTTAGCAACACAGTCCTGGCAGGTGGCGGGGCTACAATACCTGCAGTCAAACTAAACAACAACACAGCAACAGTGGGGATCTGTGGACCTGATGACTAATGACCCACACAACAGCAGTTCACAGAGCACAGTTGCCATGATCTCAACAGCATTCATAATACAACAAATGCCCAGTAGTGACAGCACATACACGTCAGGCAAACAATTTTATCCCAAAATACAAAAACAGAAAAATTGACATTTTTCATACTGTTTACACATCTGTTTAATTTTTTTTAATTCTTTAGTTGTGGGACCTGTTTTATAAGCAGTATAAGGCATTCCAGGGTGTGGTTTGTTGAGTGATAAAAGCACTTCCCAGGTGCTGAAAGCACACAGTGCAAGTGCTTTATAGCTTACTATACACGTGTGGCATTCTCTTATCACACAGCAATCAATGCACCATTGTCTTATTGTTTACATATCTCCGTTACTACTCAGGAGAAAGATTGTGTTACATTTAATAATGTCGCTTTGACCTCTCAGGTCACCTTATAACTCATCACTGCAAACTTTACCAAGAATATGCGATACTACCCCCTTGGTGCAGAATTCTTTATGCTACATATACTACAGTTTAGTGTGACCTCATCAAAGTTACCCCTAGATTAAAACCAAAAGAAAACCCCAAGATAACCATTTTACTTGCTTTTCAAGACTAGCCAAAAAAGATCTCGAGAGATTCACACAAGGACAAAAGTAGGCACGGGTACTGATTTAGCTTTGGGCCAAAACTCCTGAATTCTTTGCTGACAACCATATTGCTCTTCCAGAAATATACCTTCAAGGAAAACCTCTTAGTATATCTAAATTATATATTTTGATGCAAATGATTTACCTAATGTGCTTTTGATTGTATTGAACATATCTGGCAAAACTGTTAAACATATCTGGCAAAACTGTAAGAGATAAGCTCAGCAGAGCAGTGGATAACAAGTCCCACCTCATGGGGAGTAGGGTGGCCAGAAAATTAATGATGCACTAAATGAAAATATGTAAATAAGTGTGGGGGGGGGGCTGGGGCTACCAGGCTCTCGGAAACTGAAGGTTTACATTGTTTTTAATACAATTATATGATATGTATAATTTTCTAGTCACAATAAAACCAAATATCTGAAACATCATTTATTTAAGCTCATGTACCCCTTCCTAATATTATCCCATACTAATAACCCCCTAGCGTCCATTGCCACCCCTTCTGTTAATCCCATCCCATGTCAATACATCCCTAGCACTCAGAGGTAACCCCTCTCTCACACCATCCATGCAAATAAGTCACTGATGTAATTTTGCCCCTCCCTTATCCCACCCCATCCCATGGCAAGACAATCCTTGGAATCCAGAATTACTCCCCCTTCACTCCATCTCATGCAAACACATTCCTGGCATTCCATGGTAGCCCCTGCCTTAGTCCATTCCATGCAAATCAGGCCTTGGCATTCAGTGCAGCTCCCTCATCTCATTCCATGCCAGTTAATCTCTGCTGTCCAGTGGTACTCATACCATTCCATGCCAGTTAATCTCTGCTGTCCAGTGGTGCTCATCCCATTCCATGCCAGCTAATCTCTGCTGTCCAGTGGTACTCATACCATTCCATGCCAGTTAATGTTTGCTGTCCAGTGGTGCTCATCCCATTCCATGCCAGTTAATCTCTGCTGTCCAGTGGTACTCATCCCATTCCATGCCAGTTAATCTTTGCTGTCCAGTGGTGCTCATCCCATTCCATGCCAGTTAATCTCTGCTGTCCAGTGGTACTCATCCCATTCCATGCCAGTTAATCTCTGCTGTCCAGTGGTGCTCATCCCATTCCATGCCAGTTAATCTCTGCTGTCCAGTGGTGCTCATCCCATTCCATGCCAGTTAATCTCTGCTGTCAGTGGTACTCATCCCATTCCATGCCAGTTAATCTCTGCTGTCCAGTGGTGCTCATCCCATTCCATGCCAGTTAATCTCTGCTGTCCAGTGGTACTCATCCCATTCCATGCCAGTTAATCTCTGCTGTCCAGTGGTGCTCATCCCATTCCATGCCAGTTAATCTCTGCTGTCCAGTGGTACTCATCCCATTCCATGCCAGTTAATCTCTGCTGTCCAGTGGTACTCATCCCATGCACATAAGTCACTGTTATTTGTTATGTGGTTGACCCTCCCCATCCCATGCCATAGTATCTTACAGCTAGAGGCAGACCTCACTCACAACATAGACACATAGAGTTTGTCAGCAGAAAAGGACCACTTGGCCCATCCAGTCTTCCCAGTTTTTTCCCTGCCTATTCTGTTTCAGCAGACTCTAACCGGTCTCCAGTGAGTGACCTGCCTCTTTTTTATTTTCTGGTGTTTCAGTATGTTTGTCTCACCAGTGACCGACATAGCCCTACTCTCACCCCCCGACCAACTGTTGTTTCAACCCTTTATCACAATGATTGATGAAATACAAGCTCACTGCATGTAATCCATAAATCTCTGTGATGATAGTACAAACAGTGACCAGCTGAGGAGGTGAGAAGAAGGTTGTGCCAGTCACTGCAGTGGAAGTAGATGAGGGTACAATGATTACCAGAGACTTTTGGCATAGGGTAAGGTGATACACAGGAGCAGCTAAACACTAAGGACTTATTTGCATGGGTTGGGATGGACTGAGGGAGGTGGGTAGTACTGGATGCCAGGGACTTATGGGCATGGGCTGTAGCAAGACAGGGGCTGCCTCTGGACCCAGTGACTTAATTGCACAGCATGGGGTGAGAGAGGGGGATGACTAGAAAAAGGCATATTGGCATGGGATAGGGTGAGGGAGTGGAGCACCTCTGGACAGCAGGGACTGTCTTGATTAATGTGATTTAAACTAATTCCTTCTTTCTGTAGCAGCCAAACATGAAAGGGAAATATTTCTTTGTTCCTTAAAAGAGAACAATCAGTACTGAGCCACATACTAAAATGTGGGGACTGTATCAATGTGCACTTTGTGCACAAAACCCTTTTTTTTACTTGCTGTTTACTGCAGTATAATAGATTTTATCAGACTGATTTGGTTGACTTGCAAGCTATCATTTTCTGTAACTTTAAATCCAAGAATCCCTTGCAGACAACATCAGAGGAGGGCTGCAGCAGTGGGACATTCAATAGCCTTCAGTGCACCTTAGAGTTTTTATCTGCTCTGATCTTTTGTTTGCTGATCCCACTGTCCTCACTGGGCTAAGTACAATCCTGGAAGAGTGTACTTAGCCCCAGGAGAACAGCAGGACCAGCAAACATCTGATCAGAGCTTATAAAAGCTCTAACATGCATTGCTGACTGTGGAATCTCCCACTGCTGCAGCCCTCCTCTGATGTCAGCTACAGGGGATTCTGGGATTTGTAGTTACACAAAATGTTAGCTTGCATGCCAGCAGAATCAGTCTGATACAATCTGCTATGCTGCAGTAAACAGTAAGCAAAAAAAATATTTTTTGCACTCAAAGTGCAAACTGGTATCAACCCCACGTTTGGGTGTTGGGCTCTTAGTGCTTAAACAGCAGCTGACACCCTAGGGGCAGGGAACTCATGTTAAGCAGCTGCCTACCCCAGGACATAAAGTAGCCACAAATGTAATTGTTTTAACCATAGATTATGTTGAATTTTAACGTACATTAACCACAATCTAAGTTCCTGGTTGCCAGCTTGACACTTCAGGCCTATAGATAGCCTTATAATGCAATTGTGGACAATAGTGACCTTTAGATGCTACTTGTACTTTTTATAGGCAATTGTACATGTTAAGGAGGTATATACATGTAATACTACCACTTGTTAGGATGTACTATTGCCTGTAAAGTGTACAAGTAGCATCTAAAGGTCGATGCTGCCCCACACTACATTGATAAGGTTACCAATTGCCATGTAGCCCCTTTCCTACTTTTCATCACTAAAACACGGTATTGTGAGTGGGGCTGCAGTAGGTGCTTGGTGACAAGCTGTTAATTGGGAAGTTAGATCATGGTAACATTAAGTTAAAATAGCATGGGACAGACATAAGGGAATCCTCAAGAATACAACATCATGGGGGGGGTTGTTGAAACCATGAGGCAGACAAGATGGATCATGCGGTCCCCATCTGTGGACACATTCTATGTTTCTATGTTTCTAAAAAAACTTTGGTTAAAAAAAAATTAATTTATGGATACTTTAGGTCCTAGGACAAGCATCTCTTTGCCATAAGCTGCCTGTCCCGAAGAATATAAGGTGTCAGTAGCTCTTTAAGCTGCCAAGTCAGTGACACAGAGTGACATGAGAGAAGTGAGTTGTAAATAACTGTACTGGAAGAACAACAAAACAGTATGTCCTTCCTCCAGTTCAAGCAGTGGCAGCACATATAATGTAATACATATAATGATTATTCGGCAGAGCAGTCACAGCAATTACCAACACAGTGTTATTCTGCATCTGGTGAAGTTTGCCTTACCACTGACACTGACAGTATGTGGTTCTCTTTGCCTACTCAGAGAAATCTTATGGGCATAAAATGGACATGAAAAGAAATCACAGGCAGCAACCCCATGACAGAAAATCTTCTGACTCTCTGAATTATGTGCAGTAGCAGAGGGGATGAGCACTGACAGGTGCCAGTCATTTGCTTGTTGCAAGTTGCAACTAACAGTCTAACTTCCATCTCCTGCCTGTGGTGCCATACCACTTGTTGGATTCAGAATAAAATACTTGAGTCAAAGAACAAAGAAGCAACTGAAAATGCGGGCTGCATTTGATGGTTCACAAAGTTGGCAGAGGCAAAACTGGTGTTGCACATGCACCACTTGGAACCATCAACACTACACCTCTGCCACGTCATTCAAGCACTACTTAAGGAGTATGCTCCAACTGCCTCCTGACTCACATTCCTTGCTGTTGTTTTGTGCTGACTGGGTCTGTGATCAATCCTGCTGTGGCGGCTCCCTACCCCTCCTCCTGCTGCCTTCTGTCTTCACGATGGTTGCCATTTGTTCTTGTTGCTGTTGATTTGGTGGTGGATTCTCCCCTCTCTGCTGCTCATATTTTAAGTTTGCATCACAATTTACTTCCTTTGTTAGCTTGAGCCTACCCTGGCTGTTCCCTGCTGCCTTCTTCCTGTGCTCCAATACTCCTATTTTTAAAATTGTTGCTAACCTGCTTGCTGCTTTGTCCTTCCTTGTGTGAGGCTCCCTTTTTTAATTGTTGCTAACCTGCTTGCTGCTTTGCCCTTCCTCATGTGGGGTGCCCTTGCTTTGAATTGTTACTAACATGCTTGCTGCTTTGTCCTTCTTCGTGTGGGGCTCCCTTTCTTTGATCATTTCAGATTCATTTTCTTTGCAGTTCTTTCCTTCGATTCTCCACTTGCTGTAAATTTTTCCAGTTTTGCTTAGTTCACTTTTGCTGCAGACACACAGCTCCTGCATTCCAGGCACCTACTGTTTCACAGCTCCATTGCTTCTCAGAGTAATCAAACCCCAGTTTGAATTACCAGGATTTGGGAAGGGACCATTTGCTGGGCCTAGACTGTGTTGCTCTTCAGCTCCAGTGAAATCCTAGTCCAGATTCCTACAGTACCTTTTTTTTCTTTCACTTTTCCAGTTCCTCCTGGGTTTTAAGGGCCTCAGTCAAGCCTCACTGCATGGTATAAACCTGGGCTAAGCTGAAACACAAGCTAAGTGACTCTGCAGCCTGCATCACTGTAGCTGCTCCACAGCTACCCTGCTGGCCCAGGATACATGGTCAGGCTCATGTATTACTTTATCTTACATTATATCAGACAACTGCCTATGGCTCTGTCTCATCACTACCGAGTCCCTTCTTTTAGTGAGACTGTGCCCCTCATTCAGTTGGGGTGGAAATCTCACTATTTGGGGGGTTTCTTTAGTCATACTGATGAGCTCTGTGGCAGTACCATGAGACAGGCTTCCTCGCAGGTCAGAGGCAGTGCATCCAGTCATTCAATAGCTTGTACAAATCCTCAAGAGTTGGGTTCATGAACTAAATGCGGTCAAGATTCTCACTCCATGGCACGTGTCTTCACATAGTTGGGCGCCCCTTCAGTCATATTGACCTAGCTCTGTGACAGTTTTAAGATTGGCCATCTCATTACAGGGATGGAGCAAGAGTCAACCCAGCTACTATTCGACTGCTGATGCTCCACTTCACTGCTAATTTCTAAATTTCTATTCCAGTTTCCAAGCAGTGCCTGAGTCAACCAGTCAATTTTATTGTCGTTATCCCTGTCATGTTTAACTGACTGGGCTCTGTGCACACACTGTATTGTAATTCCTTCCCTAATTGGGCCAATCCCCTCAGTCACTTAGGATGGAACCCTCCACCATGCTGGGGAGGGTCCTCAAGCCATACTGACCATGCTCTTAGGCACCCACAGTAGTCCTTTCTTCAGTGGGGTTAAAACCATCTTTCATTTGGGATGCAACTCAGGCTGTGCTGGAGGTTCCTTTAGACATTCTGACTGAATTATGTGGCACCCACCATAGCCACCTTCAGTGGAGCCCATGAGGACACAACACAATACTACAGCATTCTGCAGCAGCATTATTGCAGTAAACAAGGGGATTGAATGGTAGTTTATCTCATTTGTCATGCAGTAACCTGGGACACTGTTGCATCATGGAGTGCTTCACTATTATAGTCATACTTAGCTGAGCATACTTAAAATATAAATAACTGCCTGAGGGGAAGATGACCTATGCCTTGGAGTCCAAGAGGTATCCTCCACTGGAGATTCTCTCCTCCATGCCAAAGGTCATAAAACAAATTCTGCCCTCAGTTGGTTCTGGATGGAATCTTCTCTTGCATCTCACTACCACACATTTTGTCCCCTCTCTCCTTTCTTGCCTACATACATGCTCCATGTTTTTCTCTTGAAGGATTTTTTCATATTCCCACGGGTACTCTTAGTCAAAGGGGATCTTGCCCCTGTGGCACCTCTTGGGGTGGAACCCTTCTAAAGACAAGTTTCTTTACCACACAACCAAGTACAGTGGTACTTGAAAAGGGTAGTCATCCCCTCCAGGGACAAAGAGAGGAACAGCCAAAGTCCACATCGCATAACTACTTCACTTTTGCCTTTCCTAGCATACAAAGTTTCTCGCTATACCAGTGAAAAAATAGGATCTGGCTGTGGTTCTGCAGGGTAGCAGATAACTAGACCCCTCCTTCTCTGAGCACTAGTTAAGGAGCATGCTTTATCTGCCTTCTGACTTGCATTCTTTGTTCAGCCACCACCCCATCTCCTTCTGTGGTGGCTCACTCTCAATGGGGGATTTTTCTGTATTCCCCAAAATACTTTTAGTCAAAGGGGACCTTCTCCCCACAGCAACTCTAGGAGTGGATTCTTCCATTAGATGGATTCCTTTGCAATCTGATTGAGCTCAGTGGTACCTTGAAAAGGTGATAGTTTCCTCCTGAGACAGAGAAAGGAATGGACAAAGTCTGCATTTCATATATCTCACGGAAAGTTGTTTAACCTGGAAAGGCAAAAGGCGCACTAAGCTGAAACTTGTTTATAGGTGTAACCTGGGAGCTCAAGGAAGTTAAGTGACTTGCTCAGGATCGCACAGTATGCAAGTGGGGGCTGATGGGATTCTAACCCAGGTCTCCAGGTTTGTAGTTCATTGCCCTTAACCACTACGCCATACTGGCTCAAGCATTTCAGTTTTATCATTCCTAGCATACAAAGTTGCTCACTAAACTAGTAAATCCTTATTTCATAGCTGTCAATTGTCTTTGTACTATATGTGAAACATGATATTATGTAATTCAATACGCTATATGTAATTCTGTAAATTCTGAAACCCAGACATGGCTGAAAACAGGACCATGTGACCCAGCCCAGCTCCTGCTTAAACAATAAATAAAAATATCTGGAAGTTTTAAAAATAATTACAATTTAGTACTCAGAATTAAAAAGAATGATCCTTGTGGTAAGGAAAAGACATTTCTGTGGTGACAAAGTTCTTGCCTAATTGTTTTTTATTCAGAGTTTGTGAGAGGCTGACAAGTTAATAAGTGAGATCTTTATCAATGCCATTACATTGTTTCAGCATCAGACAGTGCTTTCCAATGCTGACACAATGCAGTCTCTTCAACAGATGGAACTTTTCCATAATGAAGCAATTATCGCTAATAATGCAACATTTAAATGCATGTTATTGAAACCAGTATCATGACTCCAGTGAATACAAAGATACATTTTGATGGTACATCTTGATATCGATTCTCTTTTTCTTATGAAAATGTAAGAAATATAAATTTGTTTCATGTTATAGTTTGATTCTACTCTGAACTACAGTATGTAATGAAACTAATTTTAACAACGCTAAATACCTTTTATTGTGTCACATCCATCTCACTACTTCTCACTATCCCAAATACTCCTCACTTTCTCAGGCAGGAAAGTATTGGACAATAATGTTATACAATACGTTTTATGCATTTTTATCAGTTTTTTTTGTGGCTGTATACTGTTAGCATAACAAATACCCAATGAAAATACCCCAAACCACAGAGCAATGACTTGAATATATCTGTATCGGTTCCATGTCAACTTCATGCATACACTACCGCCGTGGTAAAGAAACTCATGATCAAATCGCCATCCGTAAATAGCATGCTTGACATTTTCATTAACTGTCATCTCATCGCTCACTAATAAGAATGAAATAAAGCTCACACACACACACACTCACACACACACACACACACCCATTGTCTGACATTAGCTGTAAAGACGTGAAAAAGAAGGTAGTTCAGTTAATTGGTGACCACACATGTATTCATCATCCAACAATCTGCTGAAAGAGAAATGTAAATAGAAAAAACTGTTGGTCACCACTCTGAAGGATATTGGCTTGCCAGTTGTCCCATTTAAGACAGTCAGAATTTTCCAGCAAAGTTAACTGCCCAGTGAATTCCCATCTGGGGGGGAGGTGAGATGGAGAGAAATTAAGCATGCAGCATACCACATAGGGAGATGCAGATGATCAGCAAAAATCATGCAGTTCTTTTTTCTGTGCTGCTCTTGTATGAGCCTTTGAGGGAGCTGCAGTGTATGACCGAAGGACAGAGGGTTCTGCAGTCAGAGAAGACGCTGAAAGCAGTGGTGTGTTCTGTGGGAGGGCATCCTTGGCTGGGCTGCTGGCCAGTCTTCTTCTCAAAGACTGGGGGGAAGGTGGTCTTAGTTGTGGGAGAGTGGTGTGGCAGAGGTTGCTAGCCATGCAGCCTAAGATCCTCTCCCGCAGCCGCCAGTGGTGCAGAACTGCTCCACAAGATGTACTCACTCAGGCTGTTGGACAGTTGCCAGGGCTCTTCATTAGGACTGTTACATACACTTACATGTCATGGGGTTTGTGCCCATCTTTTGTGCTTTTGAGCAAGAGTATGTAACAGTTGCTGCAGGTTGCATATCATGGGGTTGCTTTTTTGTGGGAAAAAAGCATGGGTATTGCAGCAGGTATGTCATGCGTGTTTGCCATACCTGATGCACTGTTCTGGCATCAGTGCCATAATGTGCTTTTCTCTGTTTTTGCTATGCGAAGTTATGCTCATGCTTAATTACTAGTTACATACACGGTTTTGCTTGTGCGGTATTGACATGATACCATCTGTGTGTGTGTGTGTGTGTGTGTGTGTATATATATATATATATATATATATATATATATATATATATAAAACTTCATTAATGCTTTAGTAAGGGTTAAAGCAGAAAAATTAGGGAAATGTGACATTAAGGTTTCCAGCCCTAACAACCTGCACACCAACAGGCTTCCGGGTGTGTCTTGGAGTTGTCAGCCCTAACACTCACCCCATTCCACAAGTAAATAAGCTGAGATGGGTTCAGTATGGAGAAAGAGGTGAGCATTAGGGCTGATGATTCTAACACAGGCATACTGTTGGTGTGTACAGGGTGGGTGGAGTGGGTTGGAAACCCTAATGCCACATTTTCCTACTTCTGTCACTTTAATCCTAACTAGAGCATTAATGAAGTTTTTTGCAATGTATTTCCTTACTTTTTGAGATAGTGTAATTGTATGCTTATTTGCCTGTTGGAGCACATGGCCCTCTGGGTCTGGTGCTCCCATCCCTCCATAGAGGCATATATGTATGTAACTGTGGAAACACAGGGCCCTCCGGTCTCTGTGCTTCCATTTATAGGACAACAGTGACAAAATTGTCAGCATTGCCATCTTATTGCCCCCATCTCATATATCTGGTACAGAACATTTTCAAATCCCTACCAAAACTTAATTCTGCGTAACTGTAATGCCACTCCACACCACAGGTATGAAAAAAATATTTTGGCCAGGATTTGAAAAATTACAGCTGTGGCATACATGAGGTGGGGTAATAAGAAGGCTATGTTGAGAATCTTGGGTCAAAATATTTACAGTTTCCAAAGTTATGAGCATGCATAGCTAAATTGAAACAAATGATTATAACTCTGCCATTTGTACATATTTTGACCACAAATTTTCAACATAACCTTCTTGTGACCCCATCTCTTGAACAAGGGCATGAAAAATTGCCAAAACCCACCGGAAAGGAGAATTCACTAAGCAACTGCAAAATCACCTTTCGGGCAGGAGTTGCATAATAACAGTCTTATTGCTCATGAGGTAGGGTCCCCAAAAGGCCATGTTGCAAATTCAGGGTCAAAATGTCAAAATATTGTTATATTATATATAAAAGTTGAACCCCACATTAAAATACATTGAAGTGCATTTACCTTAGTTTCTCATATTGCAATCGTCAGTTCCAGCAGCAAAATGTGTCTTTGATCAGAGAGTGGGTCTTGAACCTGGGACCTGTTCAGGTGAGTGAGTGGAGGTGTACTGGGGGTGTGGGGTGGTGGGTTATGAATGGGAGGTGGGGGGCTGATTGACGAAGGGCTATTTTCTTTTTTTACAAGTTTGGAAAAAAACAACGAGGGACTATTTTCTTCATTTCAGGTTGTGCCTGAAATGAGAGAGTTGGGGGTGCCATTAGACACCAGGGAATATATACTTTGACAATAGGGACAGTGATCGGTGGGTGGGGGGGTCACACTAGACACCAAGGAAATCAGTAACAGTGATTGGCAGTTAGGGGTGCCACTAGACACCAGGGAATGTATAATTTAATAATGGGGATGATGGTCAGTGGTTGGGGGGTGCCACTAAACACCAGGGAAATAGGAAATGGCAATCATCGGGTGTGGGGTACCGCTAAATACCAGGAAATCTATTTAATAATGGGGACAGTGATTGGAAGTGTGGAGGGTGCCACTAGACCCCAGGGAATCATTTTAATAAGGGGAACAGGCAACACTGAACATTACCAGGGATGGCAATGGATTGGGGGGCCACTAAACACCATGGAAACAGTGGTTCACAGCTCACACTGTAGCCTGCAGCACGAGTTCCAGCTACAGCTGCAGAAGTCAAGAAATTCCCGCTGTTCTCATACAGAGAATGCAGGGAAAAGCTCCTCTAGCTAACCTCGGAAACCATGATTTTGGGTGCCCACAAACGGTATTTGTGGCTCCTATTTTCAAAAACAAACTTATGACCCCACCTCATGAACAAAGGCAGCGACAATGTTCAAACATACCTAAAAGGTGATTTCACCAAGCAATCATAAAATCACTTTTCAGGATGGATTTGCAAAATTCCACTGACATTGTGCTGAGGCAGGGTCCCCAAAAGGCCATGTTGAAAATTTAGTGTCAAAATATCTAAAAATGGCCAAATTATGCATCAAAGTTGAAAACCCCATTGAACTACATTGAACCACATTTACCTTAGTTTCTCATATTACACTCGCCAGTTACAGCAGCAAGACGTGTCTTCAATTGGAGAGTAGATCTTCACCCTGTCACATGTTCAGGTGAGTGAGAGTGTGGGGGGGTGTACTGGGGGTGTGCTGGTGGGTGCTAAATTTAGGTGGGGTTGGGGGCCGATTAGTGAAGGACCTTTTTTTTCTAGAAACAGAAAACACTGAGGACCATTTTCTTTTTTTGCAGGCATGAGCAGCAACTGGCAGGTTGGGGGTATCAAGGTATCAAGATAAAAACCTAACTCCATTTATTTAAGTTTCCAGATACATCAATTGAGTTTTTTTTTTAACATACCAGGTGTAATACTTTATGGAACTCAATATCTGACTACATATTTCCATCACCCTGTCTTGAAAAAATATAAACACATTGCATTTTGTAGTATTTAGTCCTGAAGAAAATGTATTGTAGCCCACCCTAAAGTGCAAAATTGCATTAAAACACTGTAGGTATGTACTAGGAGAGATTGAATCCAGTTTTAGGATAAAATTATAGTGTGCATCACACCAGTCACCTAAAGGACATGTTTCTTCTTGTGATAGTTTTGATACTACAAGTAGGGAAGACAGAAGGTCGTCTGGTTGTCTAAAGTGGTATCCTGTAAGTCTCCCATTAATATTTCTCTCAATTGAGATATAAATTGCTGTTGAATGTTCATCTAATGCATGTCTTTAAAGGATCAGATGAACAGGTATATCCAAAATTGTAATTGAGATGCTGTGGACATATCTGATTCCATGCTGTTTTTACACACTAGACATAATGCCTGCTAAACAATGGTGTTTATAAAATGCATTTAAAAAGAGGACCTACTGTAAATGTTTGGCGTTAAAGAAATGAATCTTTAGTTTGACTTTGCGCTATACTACAAGAATGCTCAAAATGCTTTAGTTTGAGAAGTAATAGCTGGAGGCACTAAAAATTCAACAAGTAATGACTGCATCTGAAGCCTAGACTGGGTTCTGAATAAATGTCTCCTCTAATGTTTGGCATTCAGTGCATTCAGTTGATCCAATCTTCAATAAACAAATTCACCTGGCAAAGGCATGATTCACAACTTATGTAACAGTCATTCAAATTTTTATATTAACCTACAAAAATTATACAAATTGTAACTGTATTTGATTCAATTGGTGAAACTGATTGTAAAATAAATGACTAACACATACAGTCTGGTCTACAACATTGCTCTAAGCATGTCCTAGTTTAACTTCTTTTATATTATTATTAGTGCTGATCTAAATCTTGATACTGCATTTATTTGTATGGCAACGCTTGAAAAAACAAGAATAAGTTCAGGTTACAGAGAAGTAATCTACCTTGTTAACATTTCCTCTGATTGTAAATGGTAATAATAGAAAAATCACACTGAAATGTATAACCTGTTTGGAGACGAAATCATCTGCCTTTGCCATTGTGTTTGTTCCTAGTGGCTTACAGTGGCTACAATCAGGCATGCATTTTTGTCCCATGCAGTATAGGTTAGTGTACCTTGAATCATCATGTTTGGAGCTCTCAGTAAAAAAATTCCAGCAAGCCCTATTTATGTAAGTAGGCAGACTGTACGTATGTGTGAGTGTTTGGGGGGCATTACCATAGATAAAATAAAAACATTTAGAAAAAAAACATAACTTTATATATTAACATAATGTAGCTTTTATAGCACACATACAAATTAAAAAGAAAACACATTACAGTATAACGTAAATTATAACATTCTAAAAATTATGTTTTCAGATGCGGAATTTACCATTTGTTAGACAATGTGACTGAGCGACACTGATACCTTCAGTAGTATATATTTTTAACTAAACCACAACACTTCTTCAGTATATTCTTTACAAATTCCTTGTATAAAGATAGTAACTTTTTTGGCACATAATGGATTACTATATTGAGCTGCATCTGCAATATAATCCAAACTACTACTGCATAATTTCCCTCAGAAATATAGTTTTCCAGATATATATAGCATACTAGAGGACTTGAACACAATTATTTTAAATGTGAAATACAGAAATTTAGTTCAAGTAAAGCAAAATCAACAAAACTGGTTGCATTACTGCATTTCAGAGAGGTCTGAATGTGATTTAGCTTGTACTGTAAAGACCAACCACTAATCACATTAAAATATAGATCAGCAGTGACTAGGAAGACCAATAGGCCATTTACAGAAACATGAACACCTAATTCAATATGAGAACCTCTCACAAAAGAATAAGATTCATGCCCTTAAAAATACATATTTTTAAAATATATTAGTTTCAACAATTACGGCTAAGGCCCGAAATGCACTGATTTTGTGGCTGGAGTCACAAAGTAGTACCTCGCTTCTTCCACCACCATTTCCCATTTGCTCAGCCACTTCATTCAAGTCTGTGTCTGTCAGCGCTGTAGCTGACACTTTGGCAATACGTTTGAACATTTGTAAATTACAAATGCGGTCTTTTTCTTTGCTATACTGGACCTCCTCTTTAGCCAACCTATCCAGTAATTTCTTTTTTCGTGACTCATGATCTAAGCTAAACTATCAGTAGCAAAATAAAATAAAATAATCAGGGGGGGTAGTAACATTGAAAGACCACTGTCAGCCAGTGATTCGTATATTTTGTATGTTAGCTATATTGGTAAGTAAAAAGTTGATATCTCATAAAATGCTAATTCAATGCTGGTACCAAAAGGATGAACGAACATAGCTATCTGGCACGCCTCTCCTATAGCATTTAAATGACAGCATTCATATTTAGAAACAGTTAACAAAAGCCCAAAACAACATAAACAACATAAACAAAAGAAAAAAGAAAAGATATACTGATAAATCTTGTAGTGCTAAATCAATGCTGGGACCAAAAGGATGAATGAACATTGTGATCTGACACTACAGTGGTATAGAATTTAAAGCAGTAGTACTGGATGATCAGGAAGTGATTTTCAAAATTCTGCTGTTTAGCTGGAAGCATGAAACCATAGTTCTGGTCTCCATATCTGTAAATATTTTTTTCTAGTGCTTTAGTTTTTTAGATATTTAAAATGTATTTCCATTTTTTGTGGAGCCACAGTAAATATGGCTGCTGACTATTTTTCAGTTACGCTCCCCCCTCATGTTGCATCACATCCTTTGTTTACTTCTGTGGGACCCTATGCTGCGCATTCCCTCTGTCCCTGTGTAGTACAGCAAGTCATGTGCGCGTGTGGTTGGCCGTAGAGGGTTCCAGTTCAACATGGTGGGTGGAAGAAATGTAATTGAAAACAAAGAAAAATGGAGCAAATTATGGGGTGATAGGACAGTGAAAACAAGAACAATTACCAGGTAAGTGCTCAACAGAGCACAGGGAACAAACTGTTGCAAACAATCCGATTTTTGTTATCTAGTATCGCTGCTTTAAATGAAAGCATCGCCATTTAGAAACATTCAACAAAAGCTGGAAAACGACATAAACAAAATAAAAAAATATAAGCTGATACATCTTACAGTGCTAAATAAATGCTGAGACCAAAAAAGATGAAGAAACACGATGATCTGAAATTCCAGTCATATAGCATTTAAATGACAGCATTCCCATCCACAGACAGTCAGTAAAAGCTGAAAACAGAATCAAAGCAAACTGAAAGACACAGTTCACAAAAGGAAATATATGGAGTCATTCCGACAAAGTGATAAACTGTAAATTTGTTACTATGAGAAAAATAATTGATTTCTGCAAAAGTAATCAGTGCAGTGATAGAACTGTGAATCAAGTGACTGGAATTTGACAGGTCAGCACTTCAATTACTCTACTGAGGCATTCAACATTAGCTTTTTCCAAAAACAGCTGAAAGCTGAATGTACACTTCTCGAATGATGGTGGGTACAAGCTCATGAAAAAAAAAAGAGCTCAGTAAACACTGAAAGTATCTAAGTATTTGACCTATTAAAATAATGTTTGAAAGAGATTTATGATGTGTAAATGTGCTATATAAGAAATAATAGGTAAATACTGAGCAGCTCCTTCATGAAAAAGGATCTTTTTTTCATGACTCATGATACAAAAAGATATTCTTCTTTCATATCACTCATTAAAAAAAAGATTTATAACATTAGAAAAATTTAATTTCAAGAGCATTTCTTCAGAAGTAAAGTGCAGATTACACCTAAGGGGTTCCCGATCACCCTGATAGATGTGTTGGTCTCTCTCCAGGATGTCACTTTTGTGGCTTTTGAATTTCTTTCTAGAAAAATTGGAAACAAGATGGTGGCAAATGAAAAAGGATTATTCAATATGAAAAAGGATTCCTTTTTTGTTTTATACATCTATCTGGAAGTGCTTACCGAACATGCACAAAACCAAATTTTTCTAAATTTCTAAATTAAATAACTTTGGAACGGATTAATATTTTTCCTCAAAGTAGCAAAAGGCATATCTATGGGCTGGTCCTTTTCTACCCTGAAAAGTTCAGACCAAGATTCCAAACCATTTTGGCTGTAGGCAAGTTCAAAGGAAAAAAGCAAAACCAATGAGCAAAAATTCATTTCTTGCACTATCCAGAACTCAGAATCTGCATATCCAACCAAAACAAAATGTTGCACATCCATAGAGCTATCACATGAAACCACATGTGCAAATTCCCATGCAAATCCATTGAATGGTTGCAAAGTTATTAATGTGCAAAAGTTGGGGTTTAACATTAAACTGCCTGCTCAACCCTAACTATAGGGGTACAACCCATGTCGCTATAATATTTAGAGAGAGAGGGAATATATGATGGGTATGTGTGGCATACATTGAATTATGCCCACTGATGGGGTTAATTATATAATAAGGCCATGAGCCTGAAAGGTGAGTGACTTTAATATCTAATTACCCCCTTGTGGATATATGACTTTGTATACCACTCATACCTATCATATGCGTTATATAATACATGACAGGTTTTTGATGCTTTTACCTGCTGTGTGGGGTGGGGTTGGTTTCTTGGTGAGCCATGGTCAGGGCCATGTCCTGGTTTGCCTTGTTGTTTTGTGGCCCTGCGAGTTTCCGTAGTGTAGTGTAGTGGCATTTTGATAAAAGTCTCTCCTTTGGCTCATTCTTGTTTCCATAATGTAGGGTTTCCATAATTAAAGTTGGCATGTCTGAGCAAGTCACCCTTTAGATCATTGGTGGGGTCATGGATTGTGGTGGTGTGGAGTGGTGTCTGTGGTAAGGAGTGTCACTTGCAGTTGGGAGCAGTGTATGGCTTTGTCAGTGACTGTGATGGTGAATGGCACTGGTCATTAGTCTAGAGCAGCATGGAGATGGTAGCAAAAAAGTGGAGGGCATGGTGGTCAAGAAGAGTTGCAGCATTGAGGGAAAAGACCATTGGTAAGTATTGGGGGTGGGGTCTGCTATGTTCCCTGCAGCTGGCCTCCACATATTTTCTTTTTAGGAGCTCCAAGACTGTTGAAGGGTTTCTTATCTGTGCCCTGCAACTGCTTTTTTTGGGTTCCTCAGGTGTCCAGGGGGACAGTAGAGGTTCCCCCATCAGGGAGGCTCTTTTTAGGTATGTTCTTCCTGTGGCTTTGTGGAAGTCGTAACCCCAGGGGAGACCCCACCACTGGTTCGTCAAGACTCCTGAGATCCAGCACCCTAATGTTTTCTCCTTTTGCTGCTGGGGGGGAATTAGGGGTGTGGAGCTAGGGCTGGAAACCTTAATGCCACATTTCCCTTCTCTTGAGGCATTAGGTTACCTTACATGGTGCATTAAAGATGTTTTCTTGCAAAGAATATATGGATGTATATATGTAGCTAGATAGATAGATAGATAGATAGATAGATAGATAGATAGATAGATTTTATAGTGGCACGGTAGTGCCACTATAGTTAGGGTTGACTACCCCATTTAAGGTTAAATCTGAAATTTGGCAGCTTAATAACCTTGCAACCATATGACAGATTTGCCTGAAATTTGGAATGCATGGTTTGGTACCATAGATCGCTGGACCTGCTAAGTTTTGTTATGGTCAGATGTACGGTTGCAGAGCTACAGAGCACCAAAACATGCATAAATTAGGTGGTTTTGTGCATTTCTTTGCTCACACCTATAGCCCGCATGGTTTGCGCAATAGGTCCGAAACCTTCAGGGAACATGCAGCCAGGGTCCCTGATGTGCCTTTCGAAGATTTCGTGAAACAATATTTAACGGTTCAAAAGTTATTCAAAAAAAAATTTCCTCATTATAGTCTATGGAAAAAGTTTACAAAATATTCAAAAGTGTCGCAAATGTAGTTTTTACTGTCACAATTGACCCTTTAGCTTTCGTGATTCAGCCATTTTTTTTTCAGTTGGTAGTCAGAAAAATGCTTGGCATTTAAATTTGTGACCCTCTAGGGACACGATTCTTGTGTTCACCTAGTCAAGCACTGAGGATGCTAGTCATGTCTTTTTTGGGGGTAAAACACCCCAGAAATATGTTTTTTTACATTTTTGTAAAAAGTAGCGTCACAAAGGACTTTCGCAAATGTGACACTTTCATGATTTTTTTATGAAAGTGTCGTGATTTGCAACAGTACTTTGCGACAGTATCCTGTGAGGTGGGCACATGGGGAAGGGTGGCATCCGTAATGGCGACTCCTTCCCGGCGCAATCCCTCACAGCGATGGGAGGGTAGGGTGACCGGATGAAGGGGTGGGCTATGTGTACGCATGCATGGGGGGAGTGAGCACGGCAAGCGTGGGCTTGGAGGGGGTGGAGGAGCTGTTGAGGGTGGTGCTGTGGTGGATTGCCGAGCTGCGACGTGGCATCAGGGGTTGGCTAGTGGTTGGGGTGGGTGAGGTATCAGGTTTGGGTCTGGGTGCTGGTGCGATTTTATTGCACCCTGCCCGAACCTTTATTTTTTAATGCTTTCACCTCCCTGACATGCCCCCCCCCAGAGTTGAGAATCCTTTAGTAGGGGGGTTCTGAGGGTGAAGCCCTTGCGAGGGGAGGGGTTTGGAGGCAGCCCCCCCACAGAAAGCATTAAAATACATGTCCCGGTGCTGTTGTCCTGTGCGCCAGAATTGTCAGAGTGCTGAAAATGTATTCGGCACTCTGACTGTGCGATAACGGTGATCGCCTTTAGGCATTCGCTGTTATCACATAAAACCCTTTGTGACACTATGCCAAAACGATAGGGAATCTTTGCCACCCTGCTGCAAAAGAATGGTTTGGTCTTTTGGGCTGAAATGTGCAGGGAAGAAAGCCATGATCCCACGGATGTGCCTTTTGGTGGTTTGGTGACAAAATAATACAGGGCTGCAAAGTTATGGCACTCCAAAGTTGACACTTTTTCCCATAGGATAACATTACGGCATCCGTCGCGCCTTTCAGGGTCCATATTTCGAAAACGGTTCAAGATATGGACTTTTCATCAGAAAAGTGCTTAGTCCCCTGCTAGGGGGCTAAGTACAAAACTAGCCTGGAAAGTCATAAATAATATGAGATTTTTTTTTTCCTACGTCGTACAGTTCCTGAGATATATGCAATTTAGCATTCTAAGTGCTCATTTTCTGGTAAGAGGGCCATTATTATGGCCACATTCTTTCTATTCACTGTGCTTCTGAATGCACCTTATTGGGAGAAAAACATGTGCATTTGCATTTATATTTCCGCTTGCATTTCCGTTACCATTTGCATTACCGTTTATGTTTGGGTCAACGTGTACGTTACCATTTGCATTACTGTTTTCTTTCGCGTCACCCTTTGCGTTATCATTTGCATTTGCGTTACCGTTACCATTTGCGCTTGCGTAACTGTTACTGATTGCTTTACCATTTGAGTTTGCACTTCCGTTACTGTTACTGTTAGCGTTTGCGCTTGTGTTTACATTACTGTTTGAGCTACTGTTTCCTTTTCTGTCACTACTACCATTAATATTACCATTTGCATTTGTACTTGCGTTTGTGTTTCCATTTGCGTTTAAGTTTGCATCACCGTTATAGTTAGTGTTTCTGTTTAATTTACTGTTACCGTTACCATTTGCGCTTGCGTTTATGTAACTGTTTGTATTTGCATTTCCGTTTGCATCACTGTTAGCGTTACCATTAGCGTTTGCATTTACGTTACTGTTACTGTTTGCTTTTGCACTTGTGTTTACGTTACTGTTAAAGTTTGTCTTACTGTTTATGCTTGTGTCATCATTATCATTACAGTTTACGTTTGCGCTTGTGTTTCTGTTACTGTTTGCGTTATTGTTTCTGTTTGCATCACCGTTGGCGTTACTGTTTGAGTTTGTGCGTAAATGTAACATTCTTTGTGTGATTATAACTTTACAACTGTTTAACGGATTTGTGTGACATTTGTAATACTTGGTCTACTGTGGTGCTTCCGTGGATTTACCAATTTCTGTTTCACATCTGCATGCATTTTTTACGCAATGAAACACCAAAAAAAAATTTCGCCACTTGTGCAGTTTTACACTCATGCTGCTCTGCAACCGTTGAAGAGATTTGAATAAGATTTGGCATACATGGAGTGGAATGGTGAATCTCTTTATTTACCAATTTCTATTCCACTGGTATATAAGGTTTTTGAGCAGTGAAGTGCCAAAAAATATTTTTTTGCTGTTTTTTTTGACTATCTTGTGTGATGCATAGCGCAGCCATTGTGTAGTTTATTGGTCTGACACTTGGCATGTAGAAAGCCCTTTGCTCAAGGAAGATGCCGGTTTTTGTTTGGTGAAGAAATTTTATTCCATTCAAGGGTTATTGCCATTTGAAGTTGCCCCCCTTGTGGCTAAAGATTTTTTGTCCGCTGGGTCTACCATTTTAGCACATTTTCGGCCATGAGTTCTTCCATTTTGTGGTGGATGACTTCTTAAAGGTGCACAAACCTTAAAATTGAATATCTCTGGAACGGTTTGGTCTTTTAACATGAAATATGGAGGGTGTTGAGTGGATGTCCTGGAGTTGTGAATTATGCTGTTTACATGTTGGGAAAATAATTCACTGCAGAGATACTGCGTGATGCAGTTAACATTTTGCGCATAGCTTTATGAATGGTTCTAGTGGCTTGAAATTTATAGCGTAGGTAGCCCTAGTGGTAGGGAGGTGCCTTTCAGTGGTTTGGTTCACATTAGTCTTTGTGCCGTTATCTCAGAAACAAAGCAAGATACAGATTTTTTGATACTGTTGGCTCACATTGCCTTTGTGCTGTTATCTCGGAAACTAAGTGAGACATAGACTTTTCTCTACTGTTGGCTCAGATCACCTTTGTGCTGTTATCTTGGAAGCGAAGCGACATACAGACTTTTTGCTACTGTTGGATTACATCGCCTTTGTGCCATCGTCTCAAACGAAGCGAGATACAGACTTTTCACTACTGTTGCCTCAGATCACCTTTGCACCGTTATCTCAGAAACGAAGCGAGATACACACTTTTCGCTACTGTTGACTCACATCACCTTTGTGCTGTTATCTCAGAAACAAAGCGAGATACAGACTTTTCACTACTGTTGCCTCAGATCACCTTTGCACCGTTATCTCAGAAACAAAGCGAGATACACACTTTTCGCTACTGTTGACTCACATTACCTTTGTGCTGTTATCTCAGAAACAAAGCGAGATACAGACTTTTTGCTACTGTTACCTTACATCACCTTGCTGTTACTGTTACCATTTGCATTTGCATTTGCATTACCGTTTGCGTTATCAGTTGCGTTTGCATTTCCGTTTGCATTACTGTAACTGTTATCATTTACATTTGCGTTAACATTTCTGTTGGTGTTACAGTTATCATTAGCATTCGCGTTTCACTCACTGTTACCATTACTGTTAGCATTAGTGTTATTGTTATGGTTATTAGGCAGACATGGGCAGCATGGTGGGAGTGCGGTGCCGAAAGGGCCTCACACTCCCACCACCACATTCCATTCACTATTTATATTGCACATTCTCAAAAAGAAGGGACATTCATGGCAAAAAACTCTGTTTAATGCATCAGTTAGGGTTGTTTCACAGCGACAAAAGTGAGGAAATTCAGTGCTAGGGTCAGCACCCCTTGCACCCCATGCTCACCTGGCCCCCACCAACAGGCATCGGGGTGTCCATTTGGGTCATTGAGCCTAACTCTCACCCTATTCTGCTATACTGCACCACCTCAGCTTATTTACACATGGAATGGGGTGAGAGTTAGGGCTGATGACCCCAGCACACACCCCAATGCCTGTTGGTGGGAGCAAGGCGGGCATGGGGTGCAAGGGGTGGTAACCCTTACACTGAATTTCCTCACTTTTTTTGCTGTGGAACAGCCCTAACTGATGAATTAAATAGAGCTTTTGCCATGAATATCTATTTATCTATCTATAGATAGATAGATAGATAGATAGATAGATAGATAGATAGATAGATATTCATGGCAAAAACTCTGTTTAATTTATCAGTTAGGGTTGTTCCACAGCAACAAAAGTGAGGATATTCAGTGTTAGGGTTGCCACCCCTTGTACCCCATGCCCACCATGCCCCCACCAACAGGCATCGAGGTGTGTGTTGGGGTCATCAGCCCTAACTCTCACCCCATTCCATGTGTAAATAAGCTGAGGTGGTGCAGTATAGGAGAATGGGGTAAGAGTTAGGCCCGATTACCCCCAATGCACACCCTGATGCCTGTTGGTGGAGGCAGGGTGGGCATGGGGTGCAAGGGGTGGCAACCCTAACACCAAGTTTCCTCGCTTTTGTTGCTGTGGAACAACCCTAACTGATGCATTAAACACAGTTTTCTGCCATGAATATATATCTATATCTATCTATATAGATAGATAGATAGATAGATAGATAGATAGATAGATAGATAGATATTCATGGCAGAAAACTGTGTTCTATCTATATATATATATATATAGAGAGAGAGAGAGAGAGAGGGAGATATTCATGGCAGAAAACTGTGTTTAATGCATCAGTTAGGGTTAAAGGAACAAAAGTGAGGAAATGAGACATTAGGGTTGAGCTCCTAACCCCCCAACACCCCACCCCCCTCCAAAGACTGACAGGTGCTTGGGTGTGCCATGGGGTCATATAATATATGCATATATACATGTATTATAGCATTGTGGTTACACCCCTATGGTTAGGGTTGACTAGGTACATTAATGTTAAACCTCAATTTTTGCACGTTAATGACTTTGCAACCGTTCAACAGATTTGCACAAAAATTGGAATGCGTGGTCTGGTATTGTAGGTCTCTTCATTTATAAAGTTGCATTTTGGTCAGACTTATGGTTTCTGCACAGCAATATGCTAAAAGAAGTGTTTTTCACCACTTTTGATACAATTCTTGCCCATGGCTCTGCAGCCACACTGTGTGGACATTTGGTCTGCAATTTGGAATTTAGAAAGAGGTTGGGTCAAGGAACACTCCAGCATTGGTTTGGTGAAAAAATATTAATCCATTCCAAAATTATTAAATTTGTAATTTCCGGGTTCTGAGCATGCTCAGTTCACTCCAATATTTATATGGTTATTTTTCAGACAAGGATTGGTCTCACAATCAAGGATTTTGTAGTTCTCGGACTAGGATCCTGGTCTGCCAGAAAATTCCTTGTCTGCGAGCTGCTATCTTGTTTATCCCTTTTTCCCCAAAACAAAATGTTGTAGCTTTCTCCACAGGTGACTTTTGGGACAAATGAGGCATGGGTTTTGTTCACTGTGACCCCCTCTACAAAGCCATGCCTTTGGTTTGGTTCATTTTGGTAAAAAAAAAAGCTTTTCAAAATTTAAAAATTCATTGACTGTGACTTGCTAACGATCCTAGTCTGCAAGCAGTCAAAATCCTAGTCCATGACCTCACAGTCAAGAATGTTGCTACCTCGCAGACTAGGATTTTAAAGCTTTACCATTACACTGCTAATGAATGGTTTGGTCTTTTTACTTGAAAGTTTCAGGGTATTGAGGGTGATGCCCTACAGGTGTGAATTATGTTGTTTAGGTGTTGGGGAATTAAGCAGTTCCATAGATATGCCATCACAAAGTTGAGATTTTCTCCATAGGATAACTTTGTGGTGGCGCCCATTGAACTTTTTGGTTCCCATAGCTCATAAACAATGTGAGATACAGATTTGGTATGTTGTGAGCAGAGCTTGTTGTCACGATTACAATGACACTTGAATTTTTGTTCTAGCTCCTACGGTTCCCAAGATATTGGCAAATTAGTGTTACAAGGGTTCCTTGCCCTATATGACTGCTGTATGGCTCTGTAGCTATGTGTAAGTGGCAGCACAGGGCCCAGAGGGTCCGCACACCCACAGATGTATATTGTTATGCAGAAATGGGCAACTTGGTGGAAGCGTGAGGCCCAAAGGGTCCCGTGCTCCAACCAACATGTTATTTACTAATTATATTACACTTTTCAAAAAGTAAGGAAATTCATGTCAAAAAACTGTGTTTAATGCATCAGTTTGAGTTAAAACAACAAAAGTGAGGAAATGAAACATTAGAGTTGAGCCCCTAACCCCGCCACACCCCACACCCCCATCCTCCACAGACTGATAGACACCAGGGAGTGCCATGGGGTCATGAGGCCAAACTCTCACCCATTCTTCTTTACTGTGGAATGTCAACCTGCTTACACATGGAATGGGTTGAGAATTGGGCCACACAACCCCATTGCACACCCCAGCATCTGTCAGTCTGTGGAGGATGGGGGTGTGTGGGGTGTAGGGGGTTAGGGGCTCAACCCTAACATTTCATTTCCTTACATATATATATATGTATATATACATATATATGTATATTTAGTAGCGCCACTATAGCTACAGTTGAGCAGGGCTATGTTAAATCTCAAATTTTGCACTTTAATAACCCACAACCGTTCAACAGATTTGTACCAGATTTTGCATGCCTGGTCTTGTAGGGTAGATCTCTTGCTGTGCCAAGTTTCAGTTCAGTCAGATGTGCAGATTCCAATCTGCACATAATAAAACATGTAAACATTTGCAATTTGTTTCTGTTTTTGTTATCATGCTGCATCTAGGCAGGTTGGAATTTTGATCTTAAATTTTAAGGGTAGAAAAGTTTTGGGTCACACAAGTGCCTTTTGCTTATTTGGTGGTTAAATATTAATTAATTCCAAAGTTATTCAATTGTGAAGTTCCCGTTATTTTCAATAGGAATTTCATTCTCTGGGAGAGCTTCCTAGAATGAAAAAATAATTTGGTCTCATGAGAAAGGATCATTTTTCATGAGGGGGCCAATCCTTTTTGTGAGGAAAAATATGTTTTTCATGAGGTCCCATCTTGTTTCCCAGTTTCCCCCAAAAAGTCAAAACTCTTATAAATGATCTGTTGCAGAAGCACCAGCACATGCATCTTGTTCATTTGGACTTCATTACTTGGATTATTTAGTTGTTTATGATTACAAGGCCCCCAGAAGTTTTTTTGTACATTATTTAAATCCTTTTTCATGACCCGCTAACATCCTTTATCATGAATCTTTTTCTTTCTCATGGAAAAGGACTGCATCTCATGAAAAAGAATTGAAAACTTAACTAAGTGTGAAATCCCTTTTCACGACACAGGATCCTTTTCCATGAGAATGAAAAAGGATTCATGAACAAGGATCCTATGGTGCAAACAAGAATAAAAAAAGTCTGAAATCCTTTTTCATGACACGGGATCCTTTTTAATGAGAATGGAAAAGGGTCATGAAAAAGGATCTCATGGCATGAGAAATGATTTGGGTCTTAGTTTTTATGAATCCTTTTTTGTGCTAATGAATTCTTTTTTGTTCCATATGCAGAGGATTTCATGGTAAGAAAAAGGATTTCTGCCATGCTCCCCTATGTATCCCTGGTATTTAGTGGTACTCCCCCACCCTCCCATTTCAATATATATTATTTTTATTTTCATTGGTGTCCAGTGGTACCTGCCACCCTCCCATGTTCCTCGTATTTTGTAAATAATGTTCATTGGTGTCCAGTGGAACCACCCCAGTCTCCCATGTTACTCATATTTAGTAAAGAATGTTCACTGGTGTCCAGTGGTACCCCCACCCTCCCATATGTGCCTTATAGCCTGTAAATAAGAAAACAGTCCCACAATGTCTTTTATTTTTTACCTGTAAAAATAAAAGTCCATCAATGACTGCACCCCAACCAGACCTCCCACTGTGTGCCCACCACCCCACACACCCCAGACCTCCCCACACACCCACTCTCACCTGAACTGGCCCCACTGTGAAGATCCATTCTCCAATCGAAGACCACATCTTGTTGCTGGAACCAGCGACTGCTGTATGAGAAGTCAGGTAACTGCAGTTCAATGTATTTCAATGAGATTTCTGACCACAGTTACCTTACTGCTTATACAGCAGTCACCTGTTCCAACAGCAAGACATGCTATCAATCAGACAGTGGAGCTCCACAGTGGGAGCAGTTCAGGTAAATGAGGGTGTGTGGGGTAGTCCGGGGGATGTGGGTTGGTGGTTACACAGTGGAAGGTTGGTTTGGGGTGTGGGTGCAATTATCAGTGGACTTTTGTTTTACAGATTAAAAAATACAAGACATATTGGAATTGCTTTCTTATTTACAGGCTACAAGGGACATGAGAGGGTGGGGGTATCACTGGACACCAATGAACATTATTTACAAAATACGAGAGGCATGGGATGGTGCAGGGTAGCACTGGACATCCAAACACTTAACACTATATACCAAGTTCACTATCATGATCCTGTATGAGATACCATACCATTGATGTATGGTTCTGTACCTGTAGAAGGTCCTTGGGTCATGAGGGTAGGGAACATGATATGATGGGTAGGAATTAGACATATGAACACTAATAGCACATTTCCAAACTTTGTGGGCATTGTGTCTGCAACCCTAGTAGTTTATTTGCCAGCATTGTGTGGATTGTGTTTTGTGCAGTAGAAAAATTAATGAGCATTAATGTAGTTTTGTGCCTTAGATTTCCTTACTTTTCAAGAGATGTGTGCAGTGACATCCTTTCCTCATGGCCTTTGAAACCCTACACAAAGCAGAAGGTGACTCCTAATATACTTTAAACATACTTGGTGGTGATGGGGGAGAGGATAAGTCATTTAGCACAACTTTTCTTTCCTGTTGTTGTACACGTAAAACCATTATTCAGAACAAATCAATGTCCATGAACAACATTTTTCTTTCATATAACTGATAAGCGAACACATAAATACATACAGTACATACCATAAAAATGTGGAACAATTAAAAACAGAAACAGATGGTTAGTCAGACCAAAAAAATTCCATGCTGTGATTTTTGATAACTGCACTTGCATGTCGATAATTTTTTCCAAAAAGTTCTTGACTGAGTAAAAGTATGTAATTCTACACTAATATCAATACTGACAGCACAGATAAAACAAACTCTAGCCAGAGCTGATAGGGCTGTGAAGAGCTACCAAATGACCAAAGTTATTTTCTTGTTGATGCCACATAGTGCCGTTTAGTCACAATATCACAGTGCTTCCAGATCCAAATAACCATATTCCTGTAAAAAGCCCTCATTTTTCCTGTATTTTCTCTGTAGAGGCAGCATCAAATCCTTGTATAAATCCCTGTAAATTTTTCCATTAGCCACTATTTCCTTATTTGTGACTTTCTTGTTTATTTAAATATAATATTTTGGTGGCCTTTTATCAGGAAAAGGGCTCTGATTTAATGTTAGGTATTAAGATGGCCCTGGATGATTTGACTTTATATGGAATCCATAAGGCATAATGAGGGAATTTATTTATTTGTTGAATTTTGTTGACTGGGTAGGCCCACTAAGACTAGAAGTTCTTTTTACAGGGGTCATGGGGGGGTACAGATGGTAACCTACTGAAATTGTAACATGGCATAAATCCTTACTTGAACCAGATTAAGCTGCTGGTGGTATTTTTAGTGAATGTGGGAAATTTGGCCAAGACATCAGGGAAATTCCCCTATTCTTCACTAGAGGGTGCTGTGGTGGAAGCTGAGTGAACAGTTGCTAGAAGTCAAGCGATGGAGGATGATGTCCAAGGGGTTAAGGAATAGGCCTCCTCCTTGACCTCAATAATGCGAGAGGCTCCAATGGAGATTGAAAATGTTCCAATGGAGAACTCATATTATGCAGCAGGTAACCTAGACAGGCAGTGGAGGGGGGCTCCAAAAAGAAACTGTGAGTGCAGAGATGCATGGAGCAGGAGAAAATAACAGGATTTTGGCAGAAGAGATTAAAAAGTTGATTGAGGCTAAAGAGAGGCTTTTCTTGGAACAGAAAAGCATGCTTGAGCAGGCGCTCTTACAGCAGATGATTGCAGGAGAGCAACAAATGGATTCTCTGTCACAGGAGACAGGGATGATATTTCAACAAACTGAAGAGAATCGGCAATTGGAGAAGGGACAGAATTTGGAAGATTTCCATTTCTCTAAGACAACAATCTCTCCAAGTCTGCAGGTAAATGTAATTATGGTGGCAGTTAAATTGGATTGGAGCCAAGAACTGTGTAAAAATAAGTGTATTATACCTGTAGAGGGAGGAGAGCCCCAGATACACAACCTGATCCCTTACAGCTTACTGCACAGAACACCGTGCAAGTTACTGAACATAACTTGCTGCGGGAGAAATGTATCCAATTTTTTATTGGGATATCTACAGGGGGGTCACTAAGAAAACTACCAGTAAAGGATGGTGTTGGGAAATGAGGGAAAGGAAAATCAAAGTCCCCTGAGGCCCAACAAGAGAATATTAACCCCCATCCCCTGGTTCAGCAGGCATGGGTTGCACAGGCCCTGCAAGGTGCAGGATGGAAATGCAACTCAGATGGCATAGGATGGGATGCTGATCTCCTGATTTCATTGGGGGAGGTGGTGATACTACCAGAAACCTGGTGATTGAGGAAGGTCAGAAGGTCAGAGGAACAGTCCCTACAGCATCTTAGATTACTCCTGGTCATATACTGAGGGATATGGCAGGAGTTTCCCCTGATAACAAAGTGAATCCAGTGTTGGAAACTCTTATAGGGTTGGAAGAAGGGGTGCACATGGAATTAGTTGATTTAGAACCCCCTTACCCCCACAAGACATGCAGCTGGAGAATGTCCAACATGTAAATGAAGCTGGACCACCCAACCAGGAGGTGGATACCTCTGTTCCTACAGAGCATGCACCAATGCCTTCTAGACCTGCTCCCAATGTAAGGCATGATAATGTAAGGAATAGGTTATTCCCTGAAAACATACAAAATACAGTAGTCCCAGCAGTGATATGTAATGCAGTGCATCTTAAATATAGAGGGGACATGGCAGATTTACCCGATAGACTCTTTGTGGGGAGAACTTTAATCAAAGATAGCATGAAGTATTATGCGTATGAGGTATATGGCTTAATACACATGCTGGGAAATTCCATCTTTGATACTAGTTTTAAGCACTCAGTGGGGCTGGATAGGTTTTGGAAACTGTATTTGGGTCTGAAGAATACTGCACGATGGAGACCTTTCCTGGCCATACCTCTGATGAAACCTAGGTTCAAAAAAATAACTGTTCTCTTTCACAATGAAGGAGTGAATGAGGCAGACATTACCCATTGGCTTAAAGGACATTGCACTGTAAATGGTGCTCCATAACCCATCCTGAATGAGAAGCATTTGGGGACTGGAGGTTGGAGATATAAGGTTACATTACATCACAAATTGGGCATCACTAAGCACTTGCCTAACTGTTTATTCTTGGGAAGGGATAGAGGGGTGATTTTTTATCCAGGTGAACCCCAGGCCTGCTATAAATGTGGGGAGGTGGGGCATTTGAGCAATGTCTATGAAAAAAGGAAATGTGGATTGTGTGATGCCATGGGCATATAGCTGTTCAGTGTTGATTACCTCCAAGATGTAACTTGTGTGAAGAGCAAGGGCACATGTACAGATCCTGTTCTTGGGCAGCTCACAATAGTCTTGATACCACATTACAACTGGAGCAGGATGGGTATGTAGCTAATGCACAGAAAGAAAGTTTAAGGATACCAGACCTTATGACACAGCCCAGGGTGGAGACACCCCGGCCCCAGAGGATACTGCGCACAAGAAATTTAGGGCCTGTGTCAGAATGTAACAGAAATCAAAGTCCTGGGATACCATCTTCACCAGTCCCATTAGAGCAGGAAGCAGAACATGGAGTACCTGCAGGTATGCAGGACGAGGTAGAAGAGGTAATGCTTGAGCCACAGAGGCAAGACCCCCCCCATGAAGTGGGAGAGGCAGGGATGTCTGACACTGCGGATCCCACCCTGGGGGAGAGGATGACTAAGGACACAATGTTACCCCCAGAATCAAGAAGTGACTATTCTTTCCAGAGAGCAACTGGGTCAAAAGCAGCAAGGCATCTCTTAGAGGCTTTGCCTGGAGCAAGCAAGACAGACAGTATCTCGGTGACTAATACCTATGAGGTGCTCATAGAAGTAGGAGAGGAGGACATGGGGGATTCTGATGTGTCCTCCATCACTTCAGTACAGCAAAATATGGGAGACTCTCTGCCAAAGGATAAGCCAAAGCCGAAAAAGTGGAAAAAGCAAAAATGATTGAGTTTTTTTCCCTCTATTGATTTTTTGAAAATGTATGCTGTAATTAGAGCACTGTGGTGTTTCTATTTCTTTTTTCTTATGGCAGAAGGAATTACCATTATAACAGCTAATGTGAATAGCATTAAATCACAGGTGAAAAGAAATCTTATGTTTGCTAGTTTAAAGGAAGGGAAAGGGAATGTGTTTTTTGTATAAGATACAAGACTTCATACTGTACAGGAGATGATGACTGCACAAAAGCAGTAGAGATGGGGTCCCTCGCTTTGGTCAATTGGTGAGGATCAATGCTCCGGGTTGGAGATTATGTTTTTCAATCTTGAGGTAGTAGTTTTGAAGGTTTTAGATCTCTTTCCAGGGAAGGTTATGTTGATAGATGTCCTTATATATGATGAAGTTTATGGGCTGCTTAATATATATGCACCACAGAGTAAGGCAGATAGATCAGCCTTGTTTCAAGACATTGCCCAATATCTACACACTTCAAAACAGGTTATATGGGGGGGATTTTAATTGTGGGTTGGCACCGAAGGATTGGGGCAGCAGACCACCAAGATATATAGTGATACCAATGCTTTAAAAAAATATTGGCTACTGTACATATCAATTACAGGATGTGTATGACATACTAAATCAGTCTCCAGAGCATACTTTTTATAAGGGGTCCCTCTCCACAAGGACAGATTTTTTCTTTTTGTCCCTTAAGGTTCACCCTCTTTTGGTATCCATGCAACCAATGGAGACTTCAGATCATCTGGCAGTAAAAACACTAATAAGGCTCCAACCGGTAACCTCTATTGGCAGAGGTTATTGGAAAATGAATATCGAATTATTACAAGAAGAAGAATACCGAACAGAAATACTAGGTGTTTTAGAAGCAAGGGTAGATATACAGTTTCTAGATGATACTCTAAATGAGTGGTGGGAGGATACAAAGAGAGATTTAAAGTCATTATTTATATCACTATCGTGTCATAGAGAGAAGATGAAATACCTATGGTATTTGAGTCTGAGGGCAAGATATTTGAAAGTATTGACCCAGATGAGAACAACGGGACAGGATTTTAGGACACAACTCTCTGAGGTGAAGGTACAAATGTGCAACTACTTGAGAGAGAAAGAAAAGAGCATGGAGAACCAGCAGCAATTTTTGACAAGAGGGACAAAAGAACAAGTTAATCCATCTGGCACAGATTCCCAAACACTATCTAGGGAAACTATGACAGCCTTGGCCAATGACACAGGACACCTTTTTACAGATAGATGGGGAAGCAACAGATAATTCAATAGCATTTACAGGTTACCTTCCAGAAGAGTAGAAGGGGAGATGGGATTGCTTTACCTCAAAATATAGCAGTACCAACACTAACAACACAGGAAGAACAGGCACTAATAGCTCCTTTCAGCCTAGAGGAAATTCAAGAAACAGTATTACACTTATCAGCTCATACCATGCCAGGGAAGGATGGTATACCAAATGAGTTTTATAAAACCTTTATTGATAGATTGGCACCACAGTTACAGTTGGTTTTTGCATCTATACAAGCAGAACAATGGTTAGCCCCCTGCATGAATGACGGGTGGTGACTTTTCTATATAAAACAGGGGATCAGCATGATATACAGAATTGGAGACTGATAAACTTACTGACATCTGACTACAAAATTTTGACAAAAGTCTTGACTGGTAGACTAGCACAAGTGGTTAAAAATTTGATCCATCCGGCACAAACATGTGCAATACCAGGGAGGAACATTTCACAAAATTTGGGTTATGTTAGGAAAATCATAGAATTAGGCTTGGCTCAGCAACTAGATGGTTATATTATGACATTGGATCAGGAGACGGCTTTTGATGCCATGAGACAAGAGCATCTATTGTCCACTCTTGAAAAACATGGTATCCCTGTACAGCTACATCAGTTATTGCAGACAATTTATAGAGCAGCTCAGATAACCACACTAGTTAATGGGCATTTTGGGATACCCGTTCTTTTAAAAAATGGAGTTCAACAGGGCTGCCCTATAAGTCCGTTATTATATATCTTTGGCTTGGATCCAATATTACGACTTTTAGAAAATACTGAAGTAATTCAACCTATATGTACTACAGCAGAAATTGAGTTTGGGAAAATTACCGCCTATGCGGATGACTGCACTGTAGCAGTAGTAGATCTGGAGTCAGGGAGAGAGGTGTTAAAGCTGCTAGATGGCTTGCAGAATACTACAGAAATTAAGTTAAATAAGGATAAAAGCAAACTGATGAAGTTAGGACAAGTACAGAGACAGGTAGATTTTCCCAACCCAATGGTAGCAGGGCAGGTAAAAATTTTGGGTATAATGTTCGGTACTCGGGTGGTGGAGTTATTGAACTGGGTTTTGGTGTATGATAAAGCATTGGAAAAAGTACAAAGATGGAAGTCATGGAAGATGACAAAGAAAAAATGGGTGTATTTGATAAGGGCCTACATAACTCCCTTAGTTTTGCATATCTCTCATGTGTACCCACTCCCGTATTCTATGCATATGAAGATAATGGATTTATTTTTTTTTACTTCTATGGGGCAGCCGTCTGAACCCTGTCAAAAGAGCACACACTTGTAGATCATGGAAAACAGGTGGCCTAAATATGCTGCAACCCTTGTTTTTTTTTGTTTGGGAATTTTTTTTATTCCACTGTCAGGTCTGTGATACTGGAAACAGAAGGTATGGGGAAAAAAGGGATGGAACTATGGGGCAGCCAGTTCCTTATGGCATGGGGGAGGGGACGATGGCATTGTACAGAAAAGCAGTTACCAGGTTATGTCCAACTTACCTTGAAATATGTTAGACAATGGGGTATTGCACTATCTGATTTCATTTTGAAAAGAAAAAAAAACTTTTATATGACAATAGTGGAGAAATGTTACTGGGAGCAGTCCATATTTCATGTACAGGAGGGAGCAGTCTGTGATGAAATAATCAGTAGTATGACAAAACCATGGATTCCATTAAAAATGCAAGATGTAGCAAGGCTGTGTGGACACCAGAAACTGAATGTGAAGGGTAAGCAGAAACACAAGAGAGTAGAACAAAGAACCTGTGGGGAAGAGCAATATATAGGACAGATAGAGACCATGTTGCATTTATTTTTGGAATGTGTAACGGTTTATTTTTCTTGGAGGGATTTGGCTGATTTTTTTGGGGTGAAAGAGCTTTTCAGGATATGTCATATGAAATATTGATATTGGGACAAATTCCAAGGGAATGGGAGAAATGGAAAAAGAGCACAATTAATGTTATTTTGGCCTGCATTAAATGGTCCTTGTGGCAAGTGAGGTGTTCAAGGGTTCTTCAGAAAGTAGATATTGGACGACAGGATGTACTTTTTAAAATTCAAGCTGAACTGGATAAAATCTCTCAGTATGAGCACACCACCATAGGGGATGAGGTTGGTGATTATTTATGGAAAAATATGACTTGGGTGGGATGATATACAAGAGTGGGTTATATTGTGTGGGTTACATATTGGCAGTTTTTCAAAAAGGACGTTATCTCTTATGAGTATTTGGGTATTGATGTGACTACTATACTCCCCAGGCTCACTTACACAAAGGAAGGGGAGAACCTTCTTTTTTTGTGTTTTATGGTGTAAATATATATATATATATATATATATATATATATATATATATATACATATATACATATATATTTTACATCGGTAAAGATGTGTTTTTTCAGTCTCTTGCATGGGTAAATTATGATTTATGAATTTTTGAAGGTATGCTTTAGTATGTAGGAATACTGTTTTGATTTTTTATTTGCTGTTATTTAAAAAAAAATGAAAATGTTCCCCTTCTCTTTTTTAGTGGGGTGGAGAAGTTATTTTTGTACAATATGATTTGCTTTAGCTGTATGCTTCTTGTATGCTGTAATACTTACCATTGATTATGATTTTCTTTTGTGATGATTTTGTATGATGTGATATGAGTTGTATATTTTGTTTTTGATTCTTGAATAAACAATTCCCCTACTCTTTTTGAGAAGTGCCATAGGATCTTTAGCATCCATCTGAACAGGCAGTCAGAAAAGACAGGAGCACCCCCCCCCCCCAAAGCTGCACTACAGTTTCAGTATTGGGATTTAAATAACTATTGGAGCCAAACCAGGCAGACAGGGAAATAATACAAACTTTAAGAAGCAGTCAGTTATAAAATGTTATTTCTGAAGTACCTTTCTTTTTTCTTTTACCCATCAGAGAGCCTTCTATGTCATAATGTTGTGGTGGATGTGTGGAACAGCTCTTAGCATAGCAGCTGACATATCTAGCTCTAGTGCCCCCCACTACATCATCAGCATTGTGATTTCACTAACAGTGAAATCACAGGTGAATGACATTGCAGTCACTGAACTGCTGTTCCTAAGTAGCAGTGATGTCGCAGTCACTGAGGTAACAATGCTGGTGATGTAGTGGGGGCAGTATAGCTAGCTGTGTCAGCTGCCACACAGAGTGCTGTTCCATACATCACACATATTAACATCAGGTAAACAATCTTCTAATTAAACAAAGGGAAAAGAAAAAGTACATCAAATATAAAAGGTAATGGTTGACTGCTTTTAAAATCTAATATTAGTTTTAGGCAGTACACTAGCTCTTTAACCCACATGCCTAGTGCAGGGATAAAACCCACAGCCTTCTGATCTTCCAGTCTCAGAGGCCAGTGTGCATGCTATTTTTTGCATCTTTCATTTGTTAGTTTTTACACAAATTCTCTCAGACCTTTTTCTGACCAACTGATGAAATCTTGAATGAGTTACATAAATGTTATTATTTTCTTCAAGGCCCTGACTCTGCAACTACTGTAAATACATACTCAGTACATCATATTATAAAGTGAGAAAAAAACAGTCTTCTGTTTCCAGTGCTTGCCTCCAACCTGTCCTGCCAAAAGGAATGACAGCTAAAAAACTGCAATTCCACTGTCTGTAGTCTGACACTGAGTCTGACTTTCATTTTCACAAAAACCAAGCGAAAATGAGTTAACCCCTAGGTTGCTGAAAGAAATAGAACAAATCTGCTAGACTGATGAGGACAGATGATAAAAACAGCAGTTTAAAAGTTTTTTTTATTAAAACTCATTTGTTCCCATAGACCACATATGGCATCAGAACCATCCATTGCTAGATCCGACCCAAAATGGCCACCAGGAGCAAATGAGTTAATATCCTGAGAAGTTCTGAGGTACAATACAGTAGCATCTCCCTCCCCGCTTCAGATGCCTTTAACATAGAGCAGCAAATAGCAAAAATCAGAGGGGGGGTGTACTACTTTGCAGCTGTGGAGGAATACATACAAATGTCTAAAAAGGAAGTTCCATGAAAAGCCATTTTTAGAGCTACAGTCTGATCATTGACAGAAGGACTGTAGGCTCCACCCACAGCCCTAAAAATGAGCATCTTATATTGTAGTGCAGGTAACTAGCTGTAATCAGTATAGTACTAATACAAGAAGCAATATTATGCCTACTGTATAAGAAACACAACATAATCAGTTGGGGTTGGCCCAGTGGCACTGAAGGTTGAGGTTCTGGATGCCACACCTTGTGCCATGCCAGTGACCCAGGTTCGGGAATTAGTCTGGACCACTGGAGTCAGCAGGGAAGAGAAAGGATCGAGCATCCAGAGGACAGCTCTCCTCTCTGGGGTGGGATTCAGGCATGCCCGGCATTGCAGTGGCCCCCAGTGGAACAGTGGTACTGCACATGCTAGGGGGCATCATGTAGCGGGACGAGAGCTGTGGCAGGTGACCTGACACCATTGCACATCTGAGCTCTTGGGGGGCTGGGGGCATGGAGGGCATAAAATAACCAAGAAAAATTCCCATCGGAGGGGATAGGCAAAGGCATCATGAACCCAGGAGGCCACACTCCAAGGTTGGGCACCTCTCCTCGCCTCACCCTCCTGTCCAACTGACAGATCAGATTCTAGATGGAGCGCCCTGGGAGGATAGGGTGGCCCTACCTTGGAGGGTGCAGAGCGAGGGACTGGCCAGGTCAGATGGGGTGGGGAAGAGGGTGCTTCAGGCAGGAGGTAGAGCACCCAGGTAAGTGGATGCCGGAGAGAGTTCCCCTCAGGTGGAGCACAAAAAGAATTAAAAAAAAAAACATAAGCAGTTGATATTGACAAACACACATCATTAATACAGTGTAGGATTCTCATATTCTTGACTTAGATGATGCAAAGCTGCTGTACATATCATTTCTGCCAAATGTCACGGTGCAATTTACAATAAACATAACGATTGCAATGTCAAATTGCCATAGTTGGGGGAGGGGGTTGATTGGATAAAAAACTGTAACACAGATCATCTTGACTTGTATCCAGAATCATGTCTGCAAACCTTGGGGGGCGTTATATAATATCTGTTAGCAAGTTTTTATATATTAATTAACAACTGTACTATAAATCATCATTGCCTGTGCTCAGAATCAGTTCGACAATCCTGGGGGAGGAGGATTGTGTGAATCAAAAAAGAGGACTAGGTGAGAGGCAGAAAAATAGAGGTGCAGCATGAAAAGCAAAAAACAGCCTTGCTGAAATGGCATAACAATATATTGTGCACACTCAAAATAGTACTGTAGACTCATCAATCACATCTTGGGTAAACGGCATTACAGATAGAGAAAATCTAAACACTGTTATGATTAATGTTGATAAATAACAATGTACACAATCATTTACTATCCCTCAACTGGGACTATAAAAAAATAGCCATTAAAATGCAAGGTCATGGAATAAACCCTATACTTCAATGGACACCATGTATAGTCCCAAGTATTGTACATGAAAATCAGGCAAAGGGGCATGGGGCATAATGTCACAGAGGAAAGAGTGCGGCAAAGAATTCTGTAACCAAAATAGCACAAGCCACAATAATGTCAGTGAAAACACAACCAAACAAGGAACACGTACAGCCCATTACCAACAATAGGACTGTTTGTTTTTTGCAGGGGGGGCTTCACCCCACACCTCCTGATGTGAGGGCTTTGCCCCCACCCCTGAACTAAAATAATCAACTCAGGGGTTGTGGACTTTGGGGATGGGGCGAAACTTGGGAGGGGGGAAATTCTGTTTCTTTTTTTTTTTTTTTTAAATGTTGCAACACCAGGAGACCTGGGAGTAACCAAACCTCTGTCCCAGGTCTCCTTCACTACTGTGTGCTGGTGCCCCAGCCACTCTGCCATGGGAGCAGCTTGGCCAGACCCAGCAGCACAGCCTCCTTCAGCCCTTCCACTTCCTTCTGATCAGCGACAGGGGTAGCGGTAATTCCCTACTGGTGTTATACCCCTGTCGTGGCAAATGTTTTCGAGCTTTCCACTGCATGTTTTTTGTAGCACTCTTTTTTTCAGTGCTATATTAACCCGGTACCAGGCAAAGGTGGGGAATCAAAAGAAAAATGCAGAGAAGGCAGGAAAAAATGAAGTGCACCATAAAACTCAATGACAACCTTGCCAATGGCATGTTAATTAATAATGCACACTCGGGCCTGGATATTCAAACTGCACCATTCTGAGGCGCAAGCCCTTGAGCTGCTCAAAATAGTTGCGCAGGGGTGTGGCCGGGGCGATATTCAAAGGAGTTGCGCTATTGAGCAACTCCTTTGAATATCCCCCAACCATAACCACTGGCATGGCGCTGATGGAACTTGCACCACACAAGTTGTCAGAGTTGAGCATTAAACTTGCGGTAGTGCAAGTACCATTGCGCCATGCACAAATTTCCAATATTCAAAGGTGACATGCAAATGGGGCCATAATTCATGCAAAGGTGCAGGGGGCCATTTGCGTAGATTCATCGCCCCATTGCATGCCATTAGCATGTAGGTGCGCCCGTCCGAGGACTTTAAGCCTGGCCGCCCCTGCCAGGTAGCAGCCCGTCGAGGACTAGCCTCCTGCAGCCGATATATGCGCAGTATGTATACGAACAACACCCCCAAACATCTCCCGATGCCCGATCGCGGGCAGTATATGTCACCGACAACACCCCAAACAGCTCCCAATGCCCGATCGCAGGCGGTATGTATCAGACAACCCTCCAGTGCGATGTTGGGCAGGCGTGAAACAACCCCCAGTGCCCGATCGAGGCAGATATAAAAAGCCCCCAACCCGAATATCTCCCTGGTGGTCCAGTGGACCGTAATGCCCAATGGCGGGCAGAATGTCAGTGACAACCCACCCAAAACATCTCCCTGGTGTCTAATGTCCCCCACCCCACCCACCCGAAGCCCCTCCTCCGCTCCACCCCGGCGGCGGCGGGCGGCAGCATCCACCTGCCTGCCGCCGCCCGACTATCTAGTAGAGGCTACCGCCCATTAGTGCAGAGCTGAAAGCCAATGGGCGTGCAGCCCATACCGTACATGACAGTCCAGATTTGTGAATGATGTCATTCCACCGTCTGGACTGTCATCGCGATGAAACTACGTCCGATAACTCTATCTGTCGACAATAAGCTACCGGACGATCGATGATGGGTATGGCGAGGCCTTGACGGTGGGATGCCGCCCGCGGCTGCCGGGAAGCGAGGTGGAGGAGCTTCGTGGGTGGGTGGGGTGGGGACACTGAGACACCAGGGCGATGTTTGGGGGTTGTCACTGGACATTCTGCCCGCGATCGGGCATTCAATCCACTGGACCACCAGGGAGATATTGGGTTGGGGGCTTTTATATTCTGCCTGTGATCGGGCACTGGGGGTTGTCTTGATACATACTGCCCGCGATCGGGCATTGGGAGCTGTTTGGGGAGTGTCTGGATACATACTGTCCGCGATCGGGCTGGTGGGGGGGCACAGGGACTGAGTTGGGGGCCAGCCATGGGTGGCAGCTGCTGTGTTGCACCCTGCAATACAACAGCTCACCTGTGGGTGGCCCTCAACTTGATCCTTCTTTTTTCGGCTCAAAGTTGTGCAGGCGCAAGTTGGGGGTTGCGCCTGCACAACTCTGCACAGCCCGACTGAATATCGGGTTGTGCAGTTTATGCATGGTTCCTCCCCCTCATGTTGAGCATGCATTCATTTGCATTGAGCTGTTGCTCAGCCTGTTTTCAGTGGCGCAACTGCCTCCTGCTGAATATCGCAGAATGGCGCAATGTAGGACTTGCGCATGCGCAACCCTTTTGCGCATGGAGCAACCCTTTTGAATATCTGGGCCTCTGAGTTCCCTGCAGACTCATAATGGCAAAAAATAAATAAAGAAAATAGAAAAGGACAAAAAGATCCTATATACTAAACAGCAGATTTGAAACACTTGAGGGGAGATAGAATAATTCTTAAGAAGAGGTAATGTGGCACCAGTGGTAGTATCATATGGACTGCTAAAGTATGGGAGGAGAGGAGAAAATGGGCAAATAAAAATAATAAAAAAAGGTGATAAAAATGGAGATCCATCTTGGGAGACATTGCAGTCCTTACCATTTAGCACAGTGAAAAAAGGAGCACACTCTCAAAATACCACTAATTAACTGGGGTAAAAAGACAACCAGATTATGCCCTTTCAGCACACAAAATACTGGCAAACAATAGTGATAAAGAATTACAATGATAATGAATAAGTTACCATCAAAAACATTTAAAGGGGATTGTTTTTATGTGTTAATGAATTCTAGTCATGTTTTTGCTTATTGTTTAGTAGAACAATAGTGTATAGAAAATAAGTCCCACTGATGAAGCACTGGTGAAGGTGAATGCACATGGGGTGGTTGTGTCCTTGTGGCATATGATCTGTTCACATTAAACTCTTCTTTGCAGCTGTACTCGGTGTGTAGAGCAGAATTCCTCTGTTTGCTTTTAAAAAATCAGTAAAGATTGCTGCAAACATTGTTTTTCATACCTTTGTCTGACTGCATTTTTTCAGTGCTGAAGCATCCTGCAAATTGGAAACGATGTGTGCTACTGTCAGTGCAGTTTAGTAGTATAGGTTTCTTCTAGGTTTTAAAATAGCTCTTTCTCCAGCCTTCAGTTTCAGCGGAGGTAATAACACTATATAGTACAGATGGGACCACTGAAACAATCAGCAATGTTTAACTTATATAGAAATGTGCATATCATATGATTCTGGTCATTATTTAGGATAAAGGTCGGACTTGTAATGTACTCATGAGTGTGTTCAATTTAACATGAAATGAATGACCGAACTTGCAAATACACATATGTGATGAACAATCCAATCCAAACACCATGGGTAGTTTCTGTAATGGTTATTATTCTATATTCACAGCTTCCTAAGTTATTTTATTACATAAAGCAGTCAGCCACGATGCAACACAATAAATTGCAGTAATGACATAAAATACTGCATGACAAAAGGCTTAAATGCCACTGAATTACAATGTTCCCTGCAGTATACTGCAGTATTCTGTGATATACTGCAGCATCACTGTGTTGCATCCTGGCTGTCACCATCCTAAGGATCGTACTTAGGAAGTATAAGGAGCACAGAAGGCAAGTCACCCATAGTAGGCTCCTACTGATTACCTATAGTAAGACGAGTTGCTGCTTGATAGCAGAAACATGTCTAACCTGTTTTTAAATATATGGTTTGTGTCACTGATAACAACAGAAGTAGAGGTAAGGAATTCCAAGTTTTGATAATTCTCTGTGAAAAATAGTATGCTTTCTTTTTTTATTTCATTTTATCTCTGGTCAGTTGAAGGGGGTGTCCCCTTGTATTAATGGCAACCTGTTTATATTCAAGTCTGCAGTCAAGCATGAATAACGGATCTTTAACAACATCCCAGGTGAACTGGAGATCTCTTCTTATGCACCTTTGTTCCAACGACATTAGATTGAATTCAAAAAGTTTTTGCTCATAAGATATACTTTTGTCTGGAGAAATAAATTTTGTCACCCTTCTTTGGAAATTTTAAATTCTTGTTATGTCTTTTTTCTTATAAGGACAACAAAGTATATACAGTAAAATGCAGCAGTTTGTTTGAGTTTTACCATGCCGCAGCGACTGCAGCCATGGAGACATCCCCGACAGTGATGGCTGCATTGCCGAGTGTCAGCAATGTGGTGTCAGGGATGCCTCCATGTTTCCATCGGGGGCTGTGCCACCTGAACCCCCCATGTGGGTGTCTCTGCCCCCACACACTCCAGTCTCTAGGATTCCAACTCCGAGTCAGAGTTGGACTTGGGGGGGGTGAAACACCCTGAGAGGCAGTAACCTGGCTGTGCAGAGACCATCACAATGACACGCAGATTTTGCCCAAATCCTGTCGCTGTGACGGTCTTCGCCGTCGGGGAGTCGCTGCGGCATTGGTATATGATTTGTTTGCTGGCACCTTTCATATTTTGTACCTCTACTGCCTTGCAATTACACAACATACAGTTGCATCTCCTTGAAGGAATACAGGCCCAGTAAATTAAAAATGCATAATGCAGTCTGAACTTTTAAAATCAAATGAATCAAAAATACTGACTTTGATTTTATTATTTATATGAATTGGCTTTGATTTTTATCTCTCCATACATGTGTGTGTATATATATATATATATATATATATTACAACACTTTTTTTAAGTTCAGCATGCCCACATTAATACTCCTGATGATGCTTGCTGCATTGGGGGATTGGTTCACAGGAAGACTGTTCCTAAGCACAATATACACAGTCTTGTTTGGCAATGTATGGTTTACATTGAAAACCACAACAGACAAACAGAGACATCAATAAGATGCTTCTATATTAGTTATGCTTTTTAGACAGATGTTGGCAAAAGGTGTGGACAGCAGCAACAGAGAACCTGGAACACACAAGCTACCACAGCAGAACACCTGTGCCATGATGAAGCAGTCAATCACAGCCCCCCATCTCCCACTGGGAGCAACACCAGTACAAGCAGAGACAGTCCCTGGGTAGGACAACCTCTGGGACAGTTGGTCCTCCTCAGCACAGAGAGTCCTTCTGAACATTGGGAGCTCAGAGCAAGCAAAAGACAAGTTAAGCAGCTAGACAGGCAGAAGGGAGTTCTTCCAGGTAGAGGCTAAGTTAAGATTAAAAACTAAGAACTTGTTCCTCTCAATGGGAACTCACAGGTCTGGCCAGTTCAGTCTCAGATATGTGGTCTGTCTTACTTCAAGGAGATGCAGCTGCTGAAAAAAAGACACATCTCAATTGTGTGTTGTGTAATTACAAGGCAGTAAAGATATAACATACGAAAGCACATTCCCTTCATGTTTATTCCTATGGTTGAGTCACATAACAGTCAAATGCGTTATCACTCAAACATGTTTGAGCATACATAACAAGTAAAAGGCGATTTATATGCAAATAGATTTTTGCTGCCTGTGTTATTTATCTCCTTTTTTTGACTGCCTTATCGACATGACATCAGGCTCGATTTGGACAGGGCATCTATTTTTGAAGTGTGTGTAGGGTGGGGGGGAGTATGCCATGCTGCAATTAATGCATATATTCAATGCAAATATTGTTTGTCTCAGATGTGGTTATTTGTCTGTAAGTCATACCAAGCGAGTGTTTATGGGGAGTTTGGATTGTCGGTGGCCTTGCCAGCAGGTTCAATGTGCCACAAATCTACTGCTGTTGGGTGTTTCAGCTAGGCTGTGATTATGTGCGTGATCACCAGTGTATGCACAGGTTTTGCCAGGCTGGCATGGTGGACCTGTACACTATAATATGGCAGGGAGGGGGTGGATGAGAAGTGAAGGATTAAAGGCTGGCATGACGATACTGAGCTCCATTGTTTAAAAGTGGAGTAACTGGTCTGCAATTATTTCTTTATTATTAGCAGCACAATTGTATTTGGAGGGATGGAGTGAGTAATTAAGGTTGGGGGTGGTGGAGATTGTGGCCAGTCCAGCATCACACATTGATTTAGAAGATGGTGAAAACACATGCCAGACACTGTGTAAAAATTATCTGATGGTTCTAAATACCATGGCAACATTGGCCAGAAATATAAACGTTGATCTGCTGTTGAGATTGGTAGGGAAATGATAAAGGATTCATCACATTTATCACATTCTTATGGGGTATACATTATTAACAGAGTAAACACCATGTGAAACTGAAAACATCTGAATGCTTATGAACTGTTAATCTGAATAATGTAGTAGTCATTTTAAATATGTTATAACATGCTTTCTACTCAGTGTGTATGTGTGACTGTGAGCTGGAGTAGGAAGCAGGGATGTGAGGACCACACATGACAGCTTAAAAAAATGATCAGATCAGCTAAATAAATGAAGTAATCATCAGTGTAAAAATAGCTTATAATTCTAACTACAATCCAAACAATGAGTCTTTGATATCAATAGTCAAGCACTGAACACACATGTAGAATGATTACATATTTTTTCTTTAAAATGGAAAAGAAGAAAAACATATCTTGCTATACATTTCTTTTTTACATTTATGACATGATAGAGAATGTACCTTTTGAGGTAATCAGTAATAATGATTAACATCATTAACATAATTTACAACATTTAAACCAATAACTAGAAGTATCCTTAATCATATTTGAGAGCTTCCAGTCTGCCAATACTCTAATGCAAGCAGCTGACCATCACACACTTCACCATTCTGAGAACAACATTAAAATGGAGTGCGGCTATTGCAACAGCTTTTGTGAAGTCTAACATTAAAGCAGTTTGGATTTCTTAGACCTGAATTAGTTTGCAGTCTATTCCTTGTATATAGCCATGAAAACTACCTAGTGTTATCATAGATAACAGCCAAGATCACAAACAATTCCATGTGAAGAACAAAACAGCTGGAAACAGAGAGAAGAACACATCAGACACCCCTTACAACTATTTTGGAAATAAACACAAAGCAAGAAAACAAATTGTGTAGCTCTATGATTGTTAAGACCTTTTTAAAGTATTTGTACTTTGCATAAATTTTGTTAAAAAAATTGTGGTTTCCTTTGTGAGGTGTTTTATTTTTAATTAAAGATTAGTTTCTAATTAATTGATTTATAATAAAATGCATTGTGTACCTCAGATATTACCCCTCCTTCACAAACACTTAAGTGTTGCACTTAAGTATTAAAAAAGCTATATTAGTTTAAAGATTTTGTTCATGTAGAACTTCCACATAGAAAAAAATCACCCAGTAGTTCTAGTTATTTTTCTTGGTGATTTTTTTTTTGATCTATGATGTCGGTTCAACGAGTATTTCATCAACCGACATCACAGCGACAAGCTCCATGTTGACTGCAATTTGCAGTTGGCAGGGAGCCGTGCATGTTGGGCAATGTTTTTTCTTCAGGGGCTTCGCCCCCAACCCCACACAGAGGGTTCTACTCCCCGCACCTACCCCCACTGTTAGATTCTAAACCTGAGTGGAAATCTGGTTCAGGGAGGGGTGTAGGATGGGGAATGCTGCCGAAGTCCCATGCGGACTTCCACAGTGACATGTCTATGTTGTCGGCATCAACGTATATTGCTGTAGAAGTGTCACTTTATGGAGGCATACCATTTTTTTTTCATTATGCACATGCAACCAAATAATTACAATTTACTTTAAAATGAATTAATATGTTTTAACAAACAACCTAAAAGGATCTATTCTTACATGAAACCTACAAAACCTGTAAGGTTCATACCTCAACTCTTTCCCATTTTTGAGCTGAGAGCATCAATTATGTATCAAATTGATCAAAAATATGTAATTGTAACTCAAATAGTATAAATGATAGCCTCATAACATCTGAGGGGTTAAGAGACCCTAGGACTGAGAAGGTGCATGCCCAAATTGTACAGTCTTCAGGTATAAAACATCCAGACATAACCCTCTGAACATGGCCATTTTTAATTAAACACAAGCACAGCGTAGATATACAGGCACTATTGAGGGTGTATTATTCCTAGGCTCTTCACCAATGTTGCCACCATTCACAGCCTAATCTGCTTATCATTACTTTACCAAATATATGACATCTTAATATTCATATGTTCTCTCATGTTCCTAACAACATTCTCAGTGCTATGACAACTACCCCCCTCCTCCCATGGATCACTCTGAACAACTTCTAACCCCCCCCCACCCCTTTACTCAGTTTTTGTTCTCTACGCCTCCTTCCTTGTCTGGAACAACCATTTGATTTCAACTTCAACTTTCAACTGCAACTTTATTGGATAACAAATTGAGATAACAATATTTCATTTTCAATTGCATCCAACACTTACAAAATCTACAAAATTACAATCAGACAAATATACAACAGACAGTAATACATACTAAACAGTTACATGGGTCATCATTACATTATAAACCTACATTGAAATTTAAAATGATCCATAACATTTACAATGCCTATTATAAAGACTGGCTAGATATGACCTAAAATGTGCTAATGACATTAATTCCTGTACCTTCAATTTCTTGTATATACAATTCCATGTCCTGGACACCGATGAAGACAGTGTTTTTTCACCAAAACTTGAACTACATCTTGGAACACAAAAGGTGATCCAAGACATAGATCTAAGAGAATAATTTTGGTTTAATCTGATTTTCAATAAATCCAGTAAAAATACTGGTAAAGAACGTAGTACAAATTTATATACAAAAAGATTCCAATGACTACCATGTCGATCCTGCAAGGATGCCAATCCTGATTCCTTATACAGGATACAGCTATGTGTTCTATGTGGTAAATCTGTAATGAACCTAAGTGCACTTTTATAAAGCAGCTCTAATGATCCCACTATTGATTTCTTTACATTTCTATAAATACAATCTCCATAATCCAAAACTGTCAAGAATAGAGATGCAACCATCGATTTCCTTATTTTATATGTAAGTATAGTTTGGTTCCTATAGGAAAAAACAAGTAACATTTTTAACTTGTTTGAAATATTAATTATATGCAAGTCAAAAGTTAAATGACAATCAAGTACTAATCCTAGGTACCTATAAGAGGTAACCTGACCCAGCATAGTACCAAATAATGTATGGATATTCCCACTGGAAATCTTTTTGCTGTTCTTTTTTTGAAATATCATCCAGAGTGACTTCTCATTCAATAGGAACCTCAAATCTTGCAGCATTCCCTGAACTTTTAAGAAGTCCCTCTGTAACACCTCAATTGCATCATCCACCTCTTTCTTTACAGTATACACAATGGTATCATCAGCATACGAGTACATACTGGTGTCAGGTGAGCAGCATCTGGGTAGATTGTTCACATACTGTACTTCAAAAATAACAGGGGACCCAGGACAGAGCCTTGCGGTACCCCTGATCTTATACCAATAGGTTCAGAACAGATGATCACTCTGACACACTGCGGTCTGTTATTCAAATATGAATAAAACCAGCTCGGGGCAGATACGCCCAATCCAGCTGATTTTAGACAATTAAGCAAAATTGTATGATGAACTGTGTTGAATGCCTTCAACAGATCCAAAAACACAGCTGGTACACTGTAATTTCTGTCGAAGGCATTTGTCACATCATCAACTACCCTTGCTATCACATTACTGGTGTTGTGTCCCTTCCTAAACTCTGCTTGCACCTGGGTAATTAGATTATACGTAAGCAAATAATGACTTAACTGACAATGCACCAATCTTTCAAAAATCTGAACACAAATTGGCAGAATAGAAACTGGTCTATGGGAACCCGGATCAGAAGGACATCCCTCCCCTCCCTTAAAGACAGGAACAATATATGCAGTTTTCCAGTCCTCTGGTATTTCAAAACAGGAAAAAGAGAAATTAAATAGGCCAAATGTTGTGATAGAATGACTGATGCTATCTTCAAAAAGAAAGGAGGAGCTCCATCACACCCTGGCCCCTTACTGGTATCCAATCTTTGAAGTTGCTTTAACACTTGTTCAGAAGTTATTGGTTGCAAAACAAAAACTGGTCTGGATACAGCCAATGAAAAATCTGTATCCAGAACAGGAGTATCCAGACTTGGATTTTCTTTATCATGGCTGGTCTGGTCTGCACTTCCTCACCCCGCATTATTATTTTACCTCAGCACTAGAACAACTACCCCCCCCCACCTCCTTCCCTGTCTGGAACCACAGTCATGGCTGCAGTGGTCTGCACCACCACACCCCACATCTTTACTTTACCTATATCTGCACTACAGCTGTCATAACCTTTATGGTAAATGCACTTCCATTCCTGTACCATGTTATACCATGTCTTGGGTTGTTATCTTGCCTGTACTGTACCTATTATCTCACCTTGTTATATTGCATGCTTTACTTTGTTATGCTGTATTGTCCCCAGGACACATCTGGAATTGAGCGGTACTCCACTCAGAATGTCTTCCCCGTAAAACTCTTAAATAAATAAATAAGTTGTGCTACTCTGTCCCTAAGTGCTGCACACCATGCCAAAAATCTATTGCCAAATCCTCTGCTTATCATTTAACTCACCAGCTCTTATCTCTGTCCATAACATGCAGTTCTGTAGTACATGAGTTCTTAATACAATACATTCTACATGCATTAGAACATTTAGCTTATATAAATACAGACTAGATGACATTTATTATTATACGATAAGTGATAAAAATTCCCTAACTTCCGGTATTTATGGGTACCTTGAATCTTTACAGCCTTGACTTGGCTGCTATGCCCATATTTGTACCTCACTTTCATGTTACAAGGGTTAATGCTTATTGAGAAGGTAAACTCTAGTCAGGTATGCTTTCTGTGTTAAAACGTATGGGAAGTTATGGATTTTTTTATCACTCATTTAAGAATATTTTACAGCAATGAACTACAAGATGTATACATTTTTATTCCACTTCTAGGTGACGTAAGTTGGTAGAAAAAATATAATAAGAGCACAGCCTTAGCATATAGTAAGAAGCATTATTTTGTCTGTATTTGCATAAGAAAAATGTTGCAATGTATGTGGATTATAAAGGATTAAGAATATATATACTACAGAATTAAATGTTATGGACAGGAACAAGAGTTGGTGAGTTAAATGACAAAAAGCTATAGCTATAAAAGCATGGAAACATAGACAATGATGGCAGAAAAAAGACCACTGGTGCATCCAGCCTGCCCATAAACCCTAACTAACCCAGGACCTATTGTCCATACAGGGTTCTAACCCACACTATCCACCCCCATGCTCCCCGCCCTACCACTACCACCCTGAGCAGCCACTAAATCCTTCACTCGGTTCCAGCCATGCTTGAAACCACTTATAGTTTTAGTGCCCACCACATCAGCTGGCAGATGGTTCCATGGTTTCACCACCCTTTCTTTAAAACAAAACTCTCTCATTTCCCTCTTGAACTTCCCCCATCACTTGCCACTCTTGCTCCTGTGTTCTTGATCCACTTTGTATGCTAAATAGTTCATCGCAGTTTACCTTGTTCATTCCTTTCAGGAACATAAAGGTCTCTATCATATCTCCCTTCTCTCGTCTGGCCTCCAGCAAGTACACATACAGTGCCTTGAGCCTATCCTCATAAGATCTGCCCTACTGGCCCTGAATCATTTTGGTCACACTATGTTGCACTGTCTCCAGCCTGTCTTTATCTTTCCTTAGGTAAGAACTCCAGAACTGGGCATAGTACTCCAAGTGAGGTCTCACCAGTGAACTGTAGAGAGGTAGTCAGTCAACAAGCTCCAGCTTAGTGTGCCTTTCCAGGTTAAACAGCTTCCCTCTTCCCTTCCCTCCCTCTTCCTTCTGCTGTCTTCCTATACACCCCAGCATCTTGCTTACCTTACTGTAGGCCTTGTTATACTGGCTTGATTTAGTGAGCCACTGACAATAACCACTAAGTCTCATTCATCAGAGGTCATGCCAAGCTTCCCCCACATCAAGTACTCTGTCTTGGGTTTCTTGTTTCCTATGTGCATCACCTTGCACTTTTTGGCAGTGAATTTCATATGCAAACCTTTGACCACCTCTCTAGCCTTTGCAAGTCTCTTTGTATTTCCCTCCACAGTATCAACCCTGCCAAAGAGCTTAGTGTCATCTGAGAAGAGACACATCTAGCTCTGGATAGCTTCTCCCGTGTTGCTGATGAACATACTGAAAAGGACTTGTGACCACTTGTGACCTCCCTCTCTTCTTTTTTTTTTATCCACTCTATTTCTCTCTGGCTGCCAGTCCTGAGGCATCCCTCAGGCATCCCCAGCTTGTTCCACACAACCTGAAACCACCGTCTGCTCCAGGTCCCCCCGGTACCCTGGCCTGGCACCCTGAACCACTGTTTACCCCCTGGCTTGTGTCTTCCAGGGTGGGACCACCCTCCACTTGCCTGGGTGCTCCATTTATCCAACCTGGTAGTCTGGTGCAGGCCAGGGGATATCAGTACCGAAGGAGGTGGGGTCCGACGGTGGGCGTGGGGCTGGCATGCCATCATCTCCAGCAGAAGCCGGGTTTTTCCTTGTACGTGCGTAACTTAATGATGGTTCCTCAGAGGCATGGACATGCAATGACATACAGCATGGCCTGAGCATGCTCCCGCACCCCACTCACAGACGTCTGCCATCATCTCCACCCCCTGCATGCGCGATCCCCACTGATGTACTCCCAGTCTCCACTGGGAGTCATTGCTGCTGGGGCATTGTGAACCCACCCTACCTAGGAGAGGAGAGCTGTCTTCAAGACGCTCGATTCTCTCCTCCTCAACTGACCCCTGGCTACCTGTGCTCATTCCCAAACACGGTTTGCCAGCGTGATGCAAGGTGTGGCATCCAGCGCCTCAACCCTCAGTGCCACCGGGCCAGCTGATCTCCCTCTCTTCTGATTTGACTCCATTAACCACCACCCTCTTCTGTCTTCCTTCCAGAAAGTTTCTCACATATCTAACTGAATCATTCTCTAGCTTCTTCAGCAACCTTCTGTGAGGCACCATGTCAAAAGCCTGGCTTAAAGAGCTGGTGACATGTTCAGGAGACCTTTAACAAAACATAATATTTAGGCACTGTCCTGCTTGTATTTCCCATTAGTTCTGTATTCCTCCTCCCCATTATTTAGTATTGAGGTCATTTGCATGAAAACAGGATCTTTGCTCCTGAAGAGTTAATCTATTCCTGCTGCTTTCTCCCTACCATAGAGCACTGCTTGTGACCTCACAGTTACTCCCATGGCAACAGAGTGTGATGTCACAACAGGGGATTATGACTTAAAGTAGGGAGTAAGCTATACAGGCAGATGAACTCAAAATGAACTCTAAGGGACAACAATTGTATATTCATACACATTTCTTTAGTAATAACTTATGGGGAGGAGAAATATATAAAATATAAATGGAATGCAAGCAGAATTGTACCTAATTATGATCTGAAGAAGAATCACAGGCCTGCACCTGGGGACCGTGCTTGGCAGCAACAATTAAATATAAGAGAAAAAAGCCAGCACAGGTCTTACAGCAAAAGTATTTCCTCTTGTAAAAGCTGCACCAACAGTCGATATCAAAAACAAAGGAAGCGAGAAATGGTTCTCAAGGTGCTATAAGTGCTTCATTTTATTTTAATAAATGCACCCTGCTTCCATAAAAACGCTGTTTGCTTCACAGCATAAACACTCCCGTGTTTCACGCCCCTTGGCGCTTAATCATAGGAAATGATGATGCCTTTAAAGTTTTCTTTGAGGCATCTGTAGCTCTTTAAGCTAAAGTGAGTAAATCCACAGCATGACCCTTATCCACTATCTCCATTACCAGTCAAAGAATACTATCAGGTTGGTCTGACAAGACCTCCCTGCAACAGACCCATGCTGTTTACTGTCATGGAGTCCATTGCTCACCAAGTAAACCATGAGGTCATCTTTGACTAGTGTCTCTATGAGTTTACCTACATTAGATGTAAGACTGACAGGTCTGTAGTCACCCAGTTGCTCTTTGTCCCCCCCTTATGGAGTGGGACTATGTCTGAACCCTCACAATGGAAAATACTTGCTGCCTCATCTCAAGGATCCCACTTATGACCACCTTAATACCCCTCTCTGGCAGAGGCACTCTGTCTTCCCTTATGAATACAGAGCAGTAGTAGCCATTAAGAATGGCTGCGTTCTGCCTGTCCTCCTCAATAACCACACATCCCTCTGTTAGCCTAAGACTCTTTACTCCCTTCTTTTGTTTTCCCTTAAGATATCTAAAGAACTTTTCTCCCCTCCCTTGACCCCATCCACAATATGCAGCTGTTTCTGTCTTTGCTTCTCTGACTGCCCTCTTGGTTTTCCTTGTTCTCATTTGGTACTCTTTCCCATGTTTTTTCTTGTACCTGGTGAAGGCCTTCTTTTTGGCTCTCACTGCTTTTCTGACCTTTTCAGAGAACCATACTGGTCTCTTGTAGCTGTATCTCTTGATTACCATTCTCATGAAAGAATTAGTTGCCTTGAGAATGGCCTTCTTGGTTGCTCCCTCATCTTTCCTTCACATACCTGATGATGTCCACTCCAAATGACTTGTCCTGGACCAGCTCCCTCATCCAGCTGAAGTCTGGCCTTCTGAAATCTAGGACTTCAGTCTTCAATGAGGGCTTACTTGTCCCAAGGGCCAGCGCAAACCATAGAGAGTTATGGTCACTGGACCCTGGTGGCTTTTCAACCTTCACTCCTCCTACCACTTTTGAGTTAGTGAGCACCACATCAAGAATGGAATGTTTTGAATGTTTTAGAAGTTTCCGTTTGGGGCTGTTTGCAGCACTTTGTAACAGGATGGCAGAGTATATGGATATTAAGATATTTTTGGTGAAGTAATGACATGCAGGTTGAGCTGTGTATGGTGGATCATGGGTGGAGAGTCTATGAGTATATAATATAAACAGAAAGTAACTATATGAATTTGTCCACTAGGTGAACACTGAGAATGGGACAGACAAAGTGGGTGGTCCACAAAATGTCACCCATCTTATCTAAAAGTCTGGCAGCAAAAGGTTAATAAAACATTTGAACATTTTACAGTTATTGGCGTGAACATGTTGATTTTAAGCTCTATGTCCATCCCAAAAGTTCCTGCAGGTTTGTCAACAGTAGGACAAATCATCCTAAGCCACTGCCCTGAAGATTTTTGTTCTAGAAGTTACATTTTGTTTGTTGCTAGGTAATGCTGTGTCACATGTGGAGCATTATCCTTATCCACGTGTGATTATATGAGAGAGAGAGAGTAGTGTGTGTGTGTGTGTGTGTGTGTGCATATAACTGTGTCTCAGTGTCAGTCACAAAATTAAAAAGTGGCATTCAGCTTGACACTGCCAATCGCAATTTTAGTTACAAAAACCTTGGTCTGGCCCATTAAGAGCTGTGAAGGTTGTGGGGAGAAGTGCATGATCATGGCAGAATTACTAGGTAAGTATAAGAGGGTATGGGTAATGAATGATCTAAGGGTCTGGATGGTTGCCACACAAATGTAATAGTGAAGTTAAAAGTAGTTCTGACTGGACCCTTTACTGATATAGTTCAAGTCTAATTGGCAAGGATACAACCATGCAACTGAAAAACAGCCAGTGCCAGCACCCTATTTAAACAAACTCTGCCAGAAGTCATGATGGCTGCAGTTGAGCACAACAAATGATAGCTGTCACATTCATGAGGTGCTGTAAAGAAATGTCTATTCTGAAAATGTGGGGTACAAATATTGAAAATTACCAAAGTTAGAAGCCTATGTTCACAAAATTCAGCCCAAGCTCATAACTCTATTGTTTTTCACTATGTTTGTGCCAAATTTTCAACATAACCTTCTTATGACCCTGCCTCCTGAACAAGGGCACAGAAAATGTTGAACTCCTGCCTGAAAGGTGATTTTGTGCTGGGACCACAAAATCACCTTTTGGGATACAAAAACACATTTTGACCAGGATTCGAAAAATGGCAGCTATCACATAAATGAGGTGCTGTAAAGAAAAAGCTATGCTGTAAATTTGGGGTAAAAATATTTAAAATTACCAAAGTTAAGAGCCTGTATTCACAAAATTCAATGTAGGCTCATAACTTTGTTGTTTTTTAATATTTTTACACCAAATGTTCAACATACTCCTTCTTATGACCCTGCCTCATAAACAAAGTGTGGAGAAAATGTTCAATTCCTGGCAGAAAGGTGGTTTCATGCAGGGACCAGGAAATCACCTTTTGGGACAGATTTACCTAATATTAGTGCAATTGTGCATGAGGTGGGGTCCCAAAGAAGGCATGTTGAAAATGTGAGGCAAAAATATGCAAAAATGGCTGAGTTATGCCACTAAATTCAGAATCCCATTGAAATACATTGAATCGCATACCTGTTTCCTCAGTCCGTGGTCTGGCTTTGAAGATTGAAGACGTGCCTGCAGTCCACAGAAGATTATGGTGCTGGACCCCCAGTGGGTAAGTAAGGGCTTTGGGGGGAGGGTGTGATGAGTGCTGAGTGGGAGAGGTGGATGGCGGGACAGTAATGGCCACAACAGACATCGATGGACATTTTTCTTTTTACAGGGTTTATTTAAAAAAATATAAAAAACTACGAGGGAAGGTTTTCTTTATTTCAGGATAGCAAGATGTCTGCAGGGCTCTGCCCACTGCAGTCATAACAACAGTAGGTAGCAACATAACTCAAAAGAAAAAGAGGGCACAGGAAGGGCTCCATGAAAGTCCTGTAAATAAAAGTCAAATAGGAATTTTCCTGGAATAAAGACCCCCCCCCCCCATTCAGTATACAGAGATGCCACAGAGGTACTTGTCCTGCAGAAAAGAAAGCAAGTCAGCATACCAAAAGGAAAAAGTAAGTGCCATAACAAAAAGCTGGAGAAGTGTAAATTCAAGGGGATGATGGACTACTGAATCATGAAGTCCTGTGCTTTGTGATGGTGGCTTAACTTAGCATACCACTGTTATTGAGAACAGCAAAGGTCCAAGGGATAGCTAGGATTTACTCTTCCAGTTTATATGCTTGGCTATGTGTCAGGTTTGTTTTTCTTCACCCTCCTAACTAAAGTCTGCCATTATTTACCGTACTGTAGGACCAGGGATTAAAATTCAGATATTTCTGATAATGTGGTGAAGCTAAAATCTAGCTTCTCCTCACTTACTCAGCTTGATAAATTGGAGCTGAGGCAATTTTTTCATATACAAAATATGAATTGTAAAGGTCAAAAAAGAACACTTTCAGCTGTGCTCACTGAGCTCATGGTGGAACAGTCCACCATGCTCAAGATGGACGGCAGAGCTCAGGGCATATGCACGAGCAGTTGCGCATGTGCCCTGAGCTTCAGTGGCCATCTGAGCATGGTGAGTGATGGAAAGAAAACAATTGGGTCCACTGAGAGGGAGGGGAGTGCTTTGGAGTTGTGCTGCAACTCCTAAGTTGTTCTTTGGCTGGATCTGTTGGGGTCATTTTTAAGGCGTTCACAAGATGACTGCAGGCTCCGCCCACTGCAGCCAGAAAAAGGTGTTGAGGCTTGCCCCAGGTAATTACAGACCAATGAGTCTTACCTTGATGCCTGCAAAGTGTTTAAGTCAATCATAAAAGATGTGGTGGTTCAGCACATGGAACAGAATGAGCTGTTCGCTAGTACATGACATGGTTTTACAAATGATATATCCCACCAAACTAACCTGATTGCCTTGTTTGAGGAGATAATGAGGGAGGTGGCTTGAGTGTGGCAATGCAAGTAGTATATATGGAATTCAGAGAAAGCTGTGACACTATATAATATGGAAAAGCTGTGGCAAAAGTACTGCAGTATGGAGTCCACAAATTGAACAGGAGATAGATAGCAATTAGGAAGACAAATAGAAAGCAGACAATGATGGTAAATGGTCACCATTCAGAGGGGAGGGATGTGCTGAGTAGAGTATCTCAGAGGCCGGTGCTGTGCAAATCAGCCTTTAACATATTTATTAATGACCTGAGGGAGAGGGTCAGCAGTAGGCTGCTGAAGTTTGCTGATGGCACTAAACTGATAAGAATTGTGGGGTTCCTTGTCAAAACAGTGAAAGCAAAATGGTGCAGGCAAACGTTGGTGCCCTGTGGACACCAGAAAATGGCAGGGTGCAAAACCTCATTAGATTAGATAAACTAACTCTGAAATCATGCATGTTGTTATGACAGTGCTGTTTCTGACCATGCCATTTTACTCTTGCTGTTTTCATAGGACACTAAATTGTGAACAGGGTGGAGGATGCATTAAAAGGGGACATGCACAAAAAGGGGTGTAAACCAAGAAAAGGAGCTTAGATTTGACATGGGGAAGTGTAGGGTACTACACCTTGGTTTGAATAATCTGGGTGACACATACACCCTGTGTGGTGCAACAGTGGACAGCACAAGTGAATAAATGGATCTAGCAGTAACTGGTACACAGTAAACAGAAGCTAGGCAGGCAATGTGCTGCTACTGTCAAGAGAGCATGTACATGGTGGGATGCATATGAAGTGGGTAAGGAGCAGGTCTACAGGGAGATCCTTCAGCTGTTCAGGTTGATTAGACTACATCTGGAGTATTGCATCCAGTCCTGGTCACTGCAGTACAGAAATGGCATTAAAGACAGCAAGAAGGACCAGTACAGGGCAACCAAGCCAACTAGCAACAAAAGTTGTAAGGATTACAAGGAAAGATTGAACATGCTTAAATTGTTCTGCCTAGAGAAAATAAGACTGAATGGGCGCATGAGCATAGTTTTATTAATACTAAAGGGGATGGAAAGGGTGGAGTGTACTCCAAGGTAATGCATGCAAGCAGAACCAGAAGACATACACTTGAATTGAGGGTGGCCAGGATAATTGGAAACATTAGAAAACCTTATTACACATTGTGGGTGGTTAACATATGAAATCACCTACCAAGTCAGTTGCTGGAAGCTTGCATCATTCAGCCCTTTAACACAGGACTAGATGAACTCATGAGGGTAAATGGCATTGAGGGTTAAACAACATGAGTAGGCTAGCATTTCAGGCTGATAAGCTTGGATTTGTGTCCCCATTCAGATTGGGTACATTACTGTGTCATAATTGCAGGGTCCCTTTAAATTACAATTTTTAGAAAACAGTTTCTACTGCCTTTTTAGCTAAAACAAAGTCAAATAGTAATGTAGCTGCCCAAGTTTGCATAGTAAACCTGATAATTATTGTTGCTTGTATGATTTGTTAGGGCTTGATTTATGAAGAAGTAATTTTGTAAATAACTACTATGCAACTCCATTGCTTCAAAATTTACATGACTGTTAGTGAGCAACTTGTGCAGTGTTCAGGTACAATTTTACCATGGAGTAGAGTAGAGCAGTTTACCACAGAATACACTAGAGTAGTTCAGCTTTATTGTTTGGCTTCAAAAGATTGAGAAATTACAGTATAAATACAGCACAGTTATAGTTGCATACACAAGCGAGTATTTAGCAAATGGCACAAACCAGAAAAAAACTTGCCTACTGTGTATCATACTCTCATACATATCCTTTTATTCTTTTGGTAGATTTGAGAATGAGGTAAAAGTAACATTTCATAGGTATTTTCTAACTTACAATTTGAGCTAGAACTTTTCTAATTTTTATAATAATATAAGGACCTTCAGAGTTCAGATAGGTTAGAAATTTTGATGTCAGTTTCTTGATAAACAATACCTAGTTCTAAATTTCTGATGTCTCAGACAGGTGTGAATTTTACATTAAACTCTTTCAAAATGGTCCTTATTATAACCACAGATTATAACCTGTAAATTATTCTTTATTTTGGCATATATTGTCATCTTGATGCTTGATTTCTTAGACTGCAATCAAAAGCTGTTATAGGTTCTTCTATACTCTAGTTTAATTACAATTCCCAAGTATGGCTCTAATTTATTTTGAATTTTATCGCATAATAACCACTCACTAAGGTGATACTTTTTCAAAAACCCCTGATCAGAATTCTTTTTCCAATCATTTGTTTTTTTTTTCATGTATTTCAAAAATTAGGCATGTACTGTAATATTATTTGAGGAAATATCCCACAGATGTAATACAGTTCTATTTTTCAGAGTAGAAACACATATTATCTCACAACTTCCTATAGTTTTGCATGAAGTCCAAACTAGCCATTGTTTACTTGACACAAAATGGCCGCTCAGGTAATAATGAGTTAAAAAGACAATTATTGAAAAGAAACATACTAATGTGGAGCATCTGAAAAACTATCACTTTAGTTGGTCGGTAGTATCAGTATGTAATAACAATTTTACTTTGGATTTCAGTGCATCAAGGAAAGGAAAAGAGAAATTAGGAAGAGTGCTTAAAAGTATTACATTCCTCTGGCAACATTCTATTGTATTTTGTATATATCCATGGCAATCCAATTCCTTACAGATTGGGTTATGTTCACCTGATAGGCTGATCATGCGCATGTGACTTTGGATCAGATTTCCATCCCACCTAGGGTTCATGTGCTCCCAAGATCTTCAGTTATTTTATCTGCCTTGAGCAAGCTATAGCACAGTCACTCTGTCTCCTGCTATTCAGATTAGCTACGCAATTGTACCATGCTTTTTAAGGTAAGAGCTCCTTTGTTTTGGTGAACCTTGTGATCTATATTCATATTTTTATCTTTCAACCACTTTGGACAAATTATCGTAAAACATTCAGTATTTGTTTGCATGCACCTGTGGCCTTTCTCTAGTGGCTCACATATCTCTCTTTTAGCATCAGTTGGAGTTAGTTTTTCATCTTAAGGCTTTCCTATCTCCTGCCTTTATCTTTTTCTGCCTAGCATGTGGAGTTTTTATATTTAAATCCTGCACCTGTTGTTAGCATGCCCTTGTGTGCTCAAACACTCATATGCCCTCCCAGCAGGGAGCAGTGCAAGTGGCCAGCTTCAGTGGCCCCTGTTCCTCAGCAGCTTCAGTGCAGTGCAGCCTCCTTTAAACACCAGAATGCTCCCCTGGCATAGTCTGGCATTCAGTGTAGTCAGGTAGGGCCACACATGTGACTTCCTTAAGCCGCTCTACAAGTGCCTTTGGGATGAGGTGCTGCTCTGCTCCTCTCACAGTGCCAGAATCAGAGAGAAGGATGAGGAGATCAAGGGCTGCATAGTTTATATCTACATTGCAAGCTGCACTGGAAATAGACCTCCTCAAGCCACTCTGTAAATGTCTTTGGGATGAGACACTACCCTCTTCCTCTCACAGTGCCAGAATCAGAGGGAAGGGAAGGAAAAGGAAAGCAAGGGCTGTAGAGTTGAAATTAATGCCACATATTCTACTGGAGATGGAGAAGTCTTGCCATGCATGTGCACAGCATTGGACGACCGCTCCAGTGATGATGTTGGGCATATCCCCCAATGTCTTCACTTTCACCCAGCTCAGTCTATGCAGGCACGCCCCTGTGTTCTGGATGTCCTCCACCATAAAACTAATAGTTCTGTGCTCTCCACTAGTGCTCAGACAATGCCATGCACACTCAGTCTGATGCCATTCATTACTATAAGCAGCACATGCGGGTTGTATCTTATATCCTGCATCATGCAAATCACTTGTTCATGGATCAGCACTTACTTGCACTGTGCAGCCACGTCAGTCACACTCACACATGCACAAGCAAGCATGCCAGCATGCCTATGGCCCTGGGATTTCTTGGTAGTGCAATGCAAGTGCACATCATTTCTGCAGGCCATGTTGAAATTCTCACTACATGAGCAGGGCCAGGAGGAAGGGAGGACATTGTCTCACCTCCAGTTGCATTGGTGACCATGTTAAGAAGGTATAATAAGAGGCCATCTAATGTTCTGAATATAAGGCTGGTTATCACGGTTCCTTGCTATAGCTCCTCCTGAGCTGATAGAGTTGGGTTCCTATGGATACCTGTGGTTTTTGGGTTTTGCGGGGGGCAGGCTGGAGAACCTGCTCATGTAGATCCAGTCACCAGCTGACCTCCTTAGTGACTCCTCAGGGGATGATCTAGGGGAGAATCTCTTTCTTTTTGGCTGTCCGATTGAGCTCCCCTTTAAATGGCTGGAATAAATCTGGAGGACTAGAAGATGACTCTTTAGCTGTAGCGAAGGTCTGCTCTATTTTCATGGAATTTATGGAATAGCAAGAAACTCAGTCTTTATTCAAATACTTCCTAGGTCAGATTGTTCTGTTATCCTCCCTCTTATATACTAAGACCAGATCATATGACTGTTTATTTTGCCTGTGTGAGAGATAGGCTTTGGGACAGATTCCTCAGGGGTGAGAGCCCTAAGGGTTTTTTCATCATTCTGGTTTTTAATGGAGCATAAGTAGGAAGAAACTGTGTCTGAACTGTCATTAATTTTCCTGAGAAGTTAAAATCTGCCCAGACTACTTAAGACTTTTTCTGAGGAGTTTACCTGAAGAGAATTGGACAATTTTTTTTGTGTGTGTTTTGGGAGGCTGCTTTTTAAGATATTTAAATCAGCCTATGGTTTTGATAGTATTTAATTAAATTGGCTGATTAATAATTGTTTTAAAAAAAAATTGGCAGCATGAGTTGGGACCGGGCCTCCGTGGGCAGGCGCTATTCCCCCTCTAGGCTGAGAGATCTGTGCCCTTTTGATAGTCCCCCGTTGCAACCTGAGGTATATAGGTGTTGCTGTGCCTTGAAGATTGCACAGAGGAGGCGGAGAGGGAGGGGGGTTCCTCAGCTGCGAGGGGGGGGGAGTGGAGTGGGTGAATAAGGGTGGTGGGGTCAGAGAGATGCCCTGGGGCAAAATGGGCCCAGGATAGGGGCGTACGATGCCTGGTTCCCATACCCAAGGACTCCACTGAGAGTGGACAAGTGGCCCACTCTTCCAAGGCCTCTCATCCAACCCAGGTGGTGTTATGCAATGCCAGGTCTATAAAAAAACAAGACAGCAATTATAGCTGATCTTGTTGAGTCATCTGACCTGACTTGCATTACCAAGGCCTGGCTGGATGAAAATGCTGGTTCCATATTGGAGTCAGCCGCTCCAGCCTGGTACTCGGTAATAGATCGCCCGAGGTTGGATCGAAGGGGTGGGGGGGTCGCCATTTGTTTTAAATCGGAATTGGGTCTTGTGGAGGTTCCAGTGGTGTTCCCTAGATCTTTTTTGTGTGTCATGGGAGCAGGTGTGGGCAGCAGAATCTTACTGGTCTACCGTCCACCCAGTAATGAAAAAATCTTTCTGCAGGAAGTGGCAGACTTCATTGTCGACCTGGTGTTGGAGCCCTCCAGGTGGTTGGTCCTGGAGGACTTCAATGCCATGGTCGACAATGAACTCTCGCATTTTGGTCAAGACTTCCTCTAAATGATGATTTCATTGGGCTTCACACAGGCTGCTACCACTGTTACCCATGTTCAGGGTCACTCTCTGGATCCGGTGTTCACCCTGGGGATGGAGATCACAGAACTGGTGGTGGAACCAGTTGGGTGGTCTGACCATCACTCCACAAGGTTCAATTTTGTGGCCCCCCATGTGAGACCTACCCCTTTGGAGATGATCCAGTATCACCCTTTGAGGGGAGTTACCCCTGAGGGTCTGATGGCAGTGCTGGCCCTATCAAATTGGCCTATGGAGTGCATGGATCCAGGTGCCTTAGTAGTGCACTTTAATAATATGGTGCTGAAGGCACTGGACTCCATTGCACCTGTCCGTGTTTGCCCCCCCTTCACCCTCAGTCCCTTTGGTTTGATGGGACATTGAGGGAGCTGAGGAGAGTGGGGAAAAGATTGGAACGTTGTTGGTGGAAATCCGGCCTGGAAGGTGACAGACTTAGATTGATGGCTCATTATGTGGACTATCAATCAGAAATCTCCCATAAGAAGTCAGAGTTCCTGTTCAGGGAGATAGCTGCATCAAGAAATTGACCTGCTCAGCTTTTCTGGACTGTGGACAGACTATGCAATCCAGCCTGTCTACGGGGTTGGAGAGCTTTTCTCACAAATAGTGTGTGACGAGTTTGCTTGGTTCTTTGATGATAAGGTGTCATCAATCAGATCAGAGATCCGCAGTACACATTCAAATGAGTGTTGCAGCGATTGATGTGGAGTTACAAGCCCTCGGTCTACCTGGACAGATTTTGACCAGCCAGTGATCATGGATATCATGAAGATTGTCCTGGGCTTGCTGTAGTTTGGATCCTGGTCCTACACGCATCCTTGTGGGGTGCATGGATGCGATTAGACCAGTCCTTGCGAAGATAGTCTGGGGTTCTTTGGACCAAGGGATGCTTCCAGAGTCTTTAAAAGAGGCTGTCGTGTCACCCCTTTTAAAGAAATCTTCCCTTGACCCTGACTGTCTCGCTAACTACTGACCGATCACTAACCTGCCCTTTTTGGGCAAGGTTATTGAGAAAGTAGTCGGGTTGCAGCTCGATTACTTTTTTACCACCCATGAGGTCTATGATCCTCTCCAGTCCAGCTTCAGGAAGTGGCATAGTACCAAGACGGCATTAGTCTGGGTACTTAATGACCTCCTAATAGCGAGAGATCAGAGGAGCCATTCAATCTTGGTTCTCCTTGATCTCTCTGCAGCATTCGACATCGTGGACCCTGGGATGTTGCTGGATCACCTGCAGCTACTCTGCAGACTGTCAGGGACAGTCCTCAGATGGTTCCACTCTTTCCTCCCAGGCAGAAGTCAGAGGGTAGTTTCAGGGATTGTTTCCTCTGCTCCCTTTGCTCTGTCCTGTGGGGTGCCACAAGGCTCTGTGCTTTCCCCCATGTTGTTCACGGTGTATATGCTGCCGTTGGGAGACATTATAAGGCATTATGGGCTGAGTTTTCATTGCTATGCAGATGATACTCAGCTCTATATGTCCTTTGTACCCAAGCAGAATGACGCTTTATTGGTCTTCAACAACTGCCTTGCTGAGATTCAGGACTGGAAGAGTGCGAACTGGTTGAAGCTGAACTCTGATAAGACTGAGGTGTTGGTTGTGGACCCAGGTCATCATGTAGAGAAGTTGACTTCTGGGTTTCCCTCTGGTCTTGTATTGGGGGTAACCAGTTGAGATCTTCTGAACAGGTGTGAAATCTGGACGTAATTTTTGACAATGAGCTGACGCTGAAGACACAGGTATCGGCCGTTGTCAAGTCTTCCTTTTACCATCTGAGGAATATTGCCTGGATAAAACACCTTGTTCCATATGATGACCTCCCTCTGTTGGTCAATGCTTTTGTTTCCTCTGGTCTTGATTACTGTAATGCTCTGTATCTAGGGTTGCTGGGGGTGGATCTCCGTCGCCTGCAGCTGGTGCAGAATGCTGCAGCCAGGTTGTTGACTGGACTACCAAGAACTTGTCATATCACACCTGCACTGCGTGAACTGCACTGGCTGCCGGTGCAGTGGAGAATCACCTTCAAGGTCGCGTTGCTGACCTATAAGACCCTACACGGCCAGGGATCAGGCTACTTGCAGGATTTCCTTCGACCCTACCACCCTCTCCGCCCACTCCACTCCACTGACGAGGGATTGCTAGAGATTTCCAGGGTTCATCTTCAGTCATCTGGGGCCAGGGCCTTTTCCTTTATGGCCCTAACCCTGTGGAATTCTCTACCTTGTCAGATTAGAGAGTGCTTGTCCACGGAATCCTTTAAGACATCTTTGAAAAGTTATTTATTTGAATTAGCATTTGGTTAGGTCTATTGCTGATTTTAATGTTTTTATGTTGTTATTTATGTAACCTCCAGGGGGCACTATCCCAAGGGCTACTACCCCTGCCTGAATTGCTACTAACAGGTTGAGGGGCCTGGATCTAGTGGCGGGTGCCTCCGCCCACAAGTCGGGGTTGAGACAGTCTGGTATGACTTGGTCGCAGCCCTCTGGGTCACTGCAACCCCCCCTTTCTTCCCACTAGTGGCCCACACAAATCAGTCACAGTATCTTCACTGTATACACTGACCCCCAGGCTTGAACGAATCAGCTTGCTCCGGGGACCCCATGAAAAGTGAGATGTTGTTACACAATAATCACTGTACAGTAATTCACCACAAACACACAAGTTAGCCAGTATACCTTTGCAAAAACAATAAATCTGATTTATTTTGGGGGGAAATAACAAGGACTGGGGGGGAAGTCAGGTTAATTAGCTTACCACTCTAATATATATATATGTATATGTATATGTAAATAGCTGTCTAAGGCACTAGACCTAACAGGCCTAACCTATTAGTCACGGTCTCTGGGTACCCAGGCCATAAAGGCTAGTCCCTTGATGCAGCTGGTTGGGGCCCTGACACAGAAACGAGCATTTGATTCCTACGATGATTAGACAGAGCCAGCAGGCTCAGTTATTGCAGCCAGTAAAGAAACCAGAAGACCTTGCCCTCACTAGAAGCATTTGGCAGGGGGAGAGACCCTGATTTAGTACTCACGACTCCAGTAGAAAGAGCGCTCTGACACCACTCGCAGGATCGAACCTGGAACTCGAACGCTTCTCCACACATTTACTGTATATGAAAGGCAGAGGGGTACCATACCAGGCAGCTGCTGTATACCTCCCGATCACTTGCACTGCATACACTGGGCCAAAATGACGCAGCTTCACTTGTCCTGACAGACTGAGCACGATTGAAGCAGATTCTCCAGTCCTCTACAGGGTGAGCCTGTTAGGTAGCTGTGCTTTTGCACAGCCTCCTCTGATCACTGCCTAGTGGATTTAGTCCAACACTTGCGGGCGTTTGAAACCGCCGACTTCTGGTCTTCCACACGCGCTTCCCGCATGAACACTCAACAGCGCAGGAGCCCAGAGCTCCTTCCTTGCTGACAGCCACAGCGTCTCTGCCCCTTGGCAGTTCAGGCAGAGAATCCTCATTCAGGCACCACCCAATCCCATTGGAGGGCTGCAGATGCCAGTCACTCAATACTGCCCTCATTGGTGCAAAAAAGGCACCATGGTCCAGAACTCCACTTCCCAGAATCACTAGCTGTATCCCCATTTGTCAGCCTGCTCCAGTTAGAGTCCTGATTCTGGTTGGTCACTATTTACGCCATTTTAGATGCCCCCGGCTACTATTGGACCCTTCAGAACAGTTCTGGTCCAAAATGGAGAGGCACAGCACACATTTCCAGCTGCAATAAAGGCAGGTTAAGCAAACTGCAATCTTACACATGCTCTAAATGTTTTCAGGGAAACAATTACTTCTTTCAGATGGGCTCCCTCTGCGCCCTTAGCAACTGCAGAAATGGAGCGATCAGACAGCAGCCCAGGGCGGGATTCGAGCAGAGAAACCCCAGTCCCCCCATTCAAACCACTCAAATCTGCGAGCAGGCAGCTCTTAAAAGAGACAGTACTGGAGGCTTTAAAAGCACTCACAACGCCCGCATTTAGCAGCCTCACGCCGAACACCAGTTAGGCATGGAGCATTTAGGCAAGCTCCGGAAAGGCATTTAGGATCCCCCATTTGTAAGGGGGTTACACCCTTCCTGGCCTGGAAAGAACTTGGCGTCCGCGTCAAGTAGTTACCCTTAAATCACTTTAAGGCAAAAACAGTTCTAAACCGACAGACATCAAACCTTTTGTTACATACATTGGCACTGTATTCACAATTTACTATTGTTTGTGCAATATTACACATACAGACAACCTTTTCCTTTTTTATGACTCAGGTCATTGCCTCTTGCCACTGACACCTGGATGGGGTAGCCCTTCCCTATCAGCTATCTGAGAGCTAACGGGGGCAGTAGTCCCATACTCAGAGTGTAACACTAACAGTTGGGCATCGTTTCCCAAGACTAACTTGGGCAAGGAACTCGGGGTCACATACACCCCTTTATGGACTACATTTAATGGCAGATCCACACGCTGACCCAGGGACTCATAACTCAGCCTTACTACAGGCCATACTTCTCAACCAGTGCATCTAGGGGTCTCATTAAAACCTGCTACAGGCCCTGATTCCATTTCAGCCTCACTTAGATTAGTAGGAGGGACCTCCATAGGAGAAGGAGACCCAGGGCCCATAGTACTTTCAGGGACAGGACCCTCTACATCAGGACTCACACTACTTGGTTCAGCCAAGGACATTTCTGGCACTAATAGGATGCTATCAGGGCACTCAAAGTATTCTTCTTGCTCGGGCACATCCCTAATGGGTTCCCCCACATCACTTCCCTCTTCTGAAAAGTCAGACAGCTCAGCCAGCCCAGATAATTCAGCCAGGCTCAAAGATCTCACTTCTTCGCCCTTGGTGCTACCCACTTAGTCCTCTGGGAACATGGACTTCAGGGACAAAGCTGGGGGCTCAGACAGTTCAGGAAACCCAACTTCATCCCCAGAGTTAGCTAGGGGATAGCCCCTAAAGAGTTGACTCAGTTCATAAGAGGGGTAATACTCAACATCATGGTCACTGTCTTCAGACACAGACTGAGGCTCAACTTCATTAGAGGGGAAGGGAGAAGGCTTCTGGAGTTTGAGTTCTGAGGAGTCGACCCATCTGGATTTCTTTTTGGCAGCAGATCTAGTTATAGGCCCAGAGGGGGGATCATTGGAAGGCTCACCCTCAATCAAAATTTGTCCAATAGGCAGCAGATGATTCCTGTGTAAAGTTTTCACATATTTTGAATTGTTCTCAGGCCACACTTTATAGACAGGCAAATCTTTCAATTTTCCCAAGACAATATGAGGGAGATGGTGCCATCTGTCAGCAATCTTACATTTTCCGTGCAGTCCCAGGTTCCTCAATAGCACTCTGTCTCCTTCCTTCAATTCCACTGCTTTCACTTTCTTATGTCTTTCTTCATTGGCCAAATTCCGCTTAGCAGCCATGGTCTGGGCTAGTTGGTAGGCATGATTTAGTTGGGCCTTCAGCTTCTGCACATACTGTAGATGATTAGCTGCCCAAACCCCATTGGGAGAGACCCCAAAACAAACATCCACTGGCAATCTGGCTTCCCTTTCAAACATCAGTCGATATGGGGAAAACCCAGTGGCATCAGTCTTGGTGCAGTTGTAGGCATGGACTAAGGCACTGATCTGCTGGCTCCATCTAGATTTGTCTTTATAGTGCAAGGTGCCCAACATATCGAGCAAGGTGCGATTGAATATCTCAGGCTGGGGATCACCCTGGAGATGGTACGAGGTGGTTCTTGATTTCCGCACCCCCCACAAGGATAGCATTTCTTTAATCAGATGGCTTTCGAAATCTCTCCCTTGATCGGAATGAATTTGCTGGGGGGCCCAATAGTGAACGAAGAAATTCTCAACAAGGACTTTAGCCACCGTGGTTGCTTTCTGATCTTTAGTGGGGAAAGCCTGGGCGTATCAGGTGAAATGATCAGTGACTACCAATATGTTGCTGATATTCTTCAGATCGGGTTCTAAGCTCAGGAAATCAATGCAAACCAGTTCCATGGGGCGCTAGTAGTGATATTGACCAGAGGGGCAGCTCTCTGAGACAGGGCTTTTCATTGTAAACAGTGGCTACAGGTCTTAACATACTGCTCTATGTCAGCACTCATTTTGGGTCAGTAAAATTGGGTCCGCACTAAGTCAAGAGTTCGGTCTAGGCCAAGGTGGCCCATGTGGTCATGCAGGGACCTCAGCACCAGTTCTCTAAAAGCAGTGGGAAGTACCAGCTGCTCTTTGTCTACTCACCCATCTTTATCCAGGGTCTCCCAGTATAATAGTTTATTGATCAGCTTCAACTTTGAACTTTCTTTGTACAGCAGGGCAGTTCTCAGATCAGTGGAGCGCAGTTGTGACACATCTCTCCCCACTTGCAGAGCTTCTAAAACAGTGTTTATCATAGGGTCTCGGGACTGGGCCAAATGGAGACTATCATTATTGAACTGAGGCAGTGTACTAGTGTCCAACGCAGAAAAATGGCAATATGCAGCAGGTATACAGTTCTCAGATGGGCTCAAGCAATCCACCATGCAGTCCACAGCATCAGAAGACACTTGTTCTTCCTTGTCGAATTTCTGGCAAAGGGTTCTAATGTCAGGTTCTGACAACTGGACCCAATCGGCTCGAGACACAGGTCTCTGGGATAAAGAATCAGCATCTATGTGGTTTAGGCCTGCCCTGTATTCAACAGCGTAATTGTAGGTAGATAATGCAGAGAGCCACCGATGACCAGAGGCATCCAGCTTGGCTGAGGTCTGAACATACGTCAAAGGATTATTATCAGTTTTCACCAGTATCTTAGCCCCATACAAATTGTCATGGAATTGGTCAATGATAGCCCACATCAAAGCTAGAAACTCTAGTTTGTGCACGGGGTAGTTCTTTTCCGAAGGTGTCAAGCTGCAGCTGGCAAAAGCTACAGGTCTCAGACCATTCGGGTGCTCCTGATACAGTACAGCCCCCAATCCTTGCAGACTGGCAACAGTATGAAGAACATATGGTTTAGCAGGGTTGGCATAGGCTAGCACCAGGGCATAAGTAAGTTGATATATAATATCATAGAAAGCATTCTCACAATCGGGAGTCCAGCGAATGCCAAACACTACATTGGGACAGAAATCATTTTTTTCTGTCCCAAATTGCACATTCTTCTTGTACTTTTTATGGGTTGGGGCTACCCTTGCATGAGGTTCAGCAGGGGCTGGATCACCCAAAAGTAGTCTTTAATAAATTGCCTGTAGTACTCACAGGATCCCAGGAACCGCTGTAGCTCCTTCAAATTTTTTAGTTGAGGCCAAGTGGTCAAAGCTTCTACTTTGCTGGGGTCAGTCTCTATGCCCTCCGTGGCTACTATGTGGCCCACATATTTTACAGAGGTTTGAAAAGAATTGACACTTGTCTATAGATAGTTTAAGACCAAACTCTTACAGCCGATCCAGAACCTTAAACAATCGGCTTTTATGTTCTTCCAAGGAGCTGCCAAACACTATAACATCATCTAAGTAGACCAGGCATTCAAGCAAATTCATATCCCCTACAGCACATTCCATCAGCCACTGAAAAGTAGCTGGGGCACCTGAAATTCCTTGAGGCATCCGTATAAACTCATAGAAGCCTAGGGGGCAAATGAACGCAGTCTTCTCTCAATCCTCCGGAGTCATCGGGATCTGATAGTACCCACTGTGGAGGTCTAACACAGAGAACCACTTACTGCCGTTTAGACAGTCCAAGGCATCCTGTATGCGTGGCATGGTATACTGGTCTGGGATGGTCCACCAATTTAAGGTACAGTAATCCACACACACATCCGAACGGCCCATTCTTTTTCCTCACTACTACAATGGGGGAAGCATAGGGGCTTCTGGATTCTTGTATCACACCAGCAGCAAGCATCTCTTGCAGATGCCGTCTCACATCATCTATGTCAGCAGGGGCCAGGTACCGGGACCTCTCTCGAAAGGGCCTTTCATCATGCAGCCGGATGTGGTGCTCAGCTCCTTGCACACATCCCATGTCCCATTCTTTTAGGGAAAATACTTGGTCTCTTTGGGCAAGCTTCTCACTGATTCTCACTTTCCATTCAGTGGGCAACGGGGAGTCACCAAAATCAAACAAGTCGGGCGTTACTCTGTCATCCTTCCCTGAACCCTTGCTGCTGGGTAGCACTACAGTGTCTGCGCAATGCACACTAGCCAGGGTGCAACCTCTATTTACTCGAATCTCTTTGTCAGACACATTATGAACTTGAACTATCACCCTTCTGGCATAAACATGGGCTCTAGCAGGCAAGATACTGGGTTTAACCAGCAGCCCCTCAGGCAACTTTCCCTCCCCAGGTGCATCCAACATCAATATCTTATTCTTAACATATTTTTTAATCCAGACTTCCTCTTGCAAAACATACTGGGCATTTGGGGCTAATAGCAACGGCTCCGGATCCTTCCTCCAGAAAACACCCACCAGGCCTTCAGGTTCCTCCCGGCTAGCCTTTCTCTGAGTCTCATAGGCCTTCTGGATCAAGGCAGGTAGTCTAAGAGCTCACCCAGTCCTGGACACCTGCTTTTCAGAACACAGTTGTGCTAATCGACCAAACATGTGAGCATTGGTCCTAATCAACAAGGGTACCCCATCATACAGTCCAGTGGGGGGACACACTAAGGCCAGGGTTTCCACTTGTTCATCCACCCCAGCAACAGAAATAGGAAAAGACAACCAGATACGGATATACCCCAAATATGGGTAGGCCTTATCACTCAGCCCCCATACATGTAGACCATCCAAGGGTTGAAGTGGCACCTCAGGCAGGTGTTTCTGAGACCAGTTCTGGAACATAATGGTCACCTGAGAGCCACTGTCCAACACAGCCCTGGTGGGTATCCCATTCACTTGCACAGGGGCCTCCATCGAAGGCGACACAACACCAGACCATTCGGGGGGGGCACAGCTTTGGCAGTTGCTTGGGCATTGGCCCGGGTCACAAAACTCTTCCTAGGGGGTCGGGTATAGGCCTTGTGGTGCCAGGTGATCAGCCGGCTGTTGACCTTCCTTAAATTCTATGGTAACTGGCACTCAGTCTGAAAGTGTCCATCCTCCCCACAACGGTAACAGAACTTAGGGTCTCGGGGGTCTTTATTGGGAGGGGAATACCTTGCCTGCTGCGGGCTATCCTGGGGTCGAGGGGGCTCCTCTTGGCTAGGGCATTTGTTTCTGGGTAACTCTTGTTCCCCAAACCTAACAGGGTGGGTAGCAGTTTGCTTCAAATCCCTCACCAGCTCTCGTAAATTTCTAATCTCAGCCCTCAAATCACTTTCTACCCAGGGATCAGAGGAAATAGCATGCACCCCCACCCCTCTTTGTGCCTCTAGGGGTACAGGAGAAACATCAAGCCCCCTCGAAGGGTGGGCCTCATCTGGTTCACTAGACTCAGGGGCTTGGCACAGATTCACAGCCCCCACATAGGGTTCCCACCCCTCTTCAACAGTCTGTACTTCTCGAATCTCCCTCATCAATTGACAATACTCAGGCGGGGCATCACGTCGGTCATGTAACTTAAGTTTTAAAAATATCACACTGGAAAACCTAGCAGATTTCAAAATATGCTCCAGCTGGACCTGGTTCAGGGCTGTGGCCATAATTCCCCCACTTGCGATAAGCCTTCTGCAAGGCCCTTTCCATCCTAGTGACAAAGGCGGACAATTTCTCATTCTTCCATTGTTTGGCAGACTTGAATTTCCATAATAAGTCTTCCCCAGTTTCTGTACTCCCAAACACTCCCTCTAAGGCAGAAAGGTACTCCACTGCGGTAGCTTCCGGGCTAGTAGCCCACAAGAACCGAATGGCTTCCAAAGCTGGACCTCACAGGCTCGTCATCAGTCTCTTTCGTTTCTCCCCCTCAGAGCACTGCCACTCCTGGACTGGGGGGTAGCATAGTCCATCCACACCTCCAAATCATCTTCCCCTGGGGGCACTGGCACTGTGCCAGAAAAAGTTTTAGCCTACGGTAAGAATCTAGCTGTATAGAGGGAACGACTAGGGGTGGTAAGGCCAAAATAGAACTCTTGGGGGGCCCGGGAGAGGTACCTGGGGAGGCCTGGGGGGGTGGGTTCACTAGAAAGATCTAACGCCTGCAGTAACTCCTGTGTCATCCTCCCCTCCACAGCTAACAATTTAAGCAGTTTATCTTTGAAGCTATTAGTCTGGGGAGACCCCCCAGGAGTGACTGACCCACTCCGGATGTGAATGACCCTCCACCCCTGTTGGGCACCTTCCGGGTAGATCACTGGGGTTACCCTCTCGGGGTCGATGGCTATACTACATAAGAGTAACACCTGTAAAGTCTGATCGAGTAGATCAGCCATACGCTCCTTCACCTCTACTTGTCTAAACATTTAACACGCTCCACTGCAGAAATAAGGTCAGCGCTCATTGTCCCCAGAGGTACATCTAGTAGTAACACAATTTTCTGGGAGTCTAACTCTTCTGCTTCACCCCACCCCATCAGTTTATGTACCATCGTCTTAATAGGGTCCAGCTTAATCTTAGCCATGATATCCCCTTTCATATTTTCCTTTAATTTATCCATATTTAGGTACTTCATCCACTCGGCCACTAGGGGACGCTAATCCCAGCTGTGCCTACAAGATGTAACCCCTAGGGGGCGCTATCCCAAGGGCTACTGCCCCTGCCTGAATTGCTACTAACAGGTTGAGGGGCCTGGATCCAGTGGCGGGTGCCTCCACCCACAGTTCAGGGTTGAGACAGTCTGGTATGTCTTGGTCATAGCCCTCTGGGTCACTGCAACCCCCCCTTTCTTCCCACTAGTGGCCCACACAAATCAGTCACAGTATCTTCACTGTATACACTGACCCCCAGGCTTGAACCAATCAGCTTGTTCCGGGGACCCCCTGAAAAGTAAGATGTTGTTACACAATAATCACTGTACAGTAATTCACCATAAACACACAAGTTAGCCAGTATACCTTTGCAAAAACAATCAATCTAATTTATTTCAGGGGGAATAACAAGGACTGGGTGGGGAATCAGGTTAATTAGCTTACCACTCTAATATAAATATATATATATATATATATATATATATATGTATATGTAAATAGCTGTTTAGGGCACTGTACACAGGCCTAACCTATTAGTCACGGTCTCTGGGTACCCAGGCCATAAAGGCTAGTCCCTTGATGCAGCTGATTGGGGCCCTGACACAGAAACAAGCATTTGATTCCAACGACGATTAGACACAGCCAGCAAGCTCAGTTATTGCAGCCAGTAAAGAAACCAGAAGACCTTGCCCTCACTAGAAGCATTTGACAGGGAGTGACCCTGATTTCGTACTCGACTCCAGAGAAGTAGGCTCTCACACCACTCGCAGGATTGAACCTGGAACTCGAACACTTCTCCACACATTTATATGAAAGGCAGAGGGGTACCATACCAGGCAGCTGCTGTATACCTCCCGATCGCTTGCACTGCATACACTGGGCCAAAACGATGCAGCTTCACTTGTCCTGACAGACTGAGCACGATTGAAGCAGATTCTCCAGTCCTTTACAGGGTGAGCCTGGTAGGTAGCCACACTTTTGCACAGCCTCCTCTGACCACTGCCTAGTGGATTTAGTCCGACACTTGCGGGCGTTTGAAACCACCAACTTCTGGCCTTCCACACGCGCTTCCCGCATGAACACTCGACAGCGCAGGAGCCCAGAGCTCCTTCCTTGCTCACAGCCACAGCGTCTCTGCCCCTTGGCAGTTCAGGCAGGGTATCCTCATTCGGGTGCCACCCAATCCCATTGGAGGGCTGCAGATGCCAGTCACTCAATACTGCCCTCATTGGTGCAAAAAGACGCCATGGTCCAGAACTCCACTTCCCAGAATCACTAGCTGTATCCCCATTTGTCAGCCGGCTCCAGTTAGAGTCCTGATTCTGGTTGGTCACTATTTACTCCATTTTAGATGCCCCCTGGCTACTATTGGACCCTTCAGAACAGTCCTGGTCCAAAATGGAGGGACACAGCACAAAGTTCCAGCTGCACTAAAGGCAGGTTAAACAAACTGCAATCTTACCCATGCTCTAAATGTTTTCAGGGAAACAATTACATCTTTCAGATGGGCTCCCTCTGCGCTCTTAGCGATTGCAGAAATGGAGCGATCAGGCAGCAGCCCAGGGTGGGATTCGAGCAGAGAAACCCCAGTCCCCCCACTCAAACCACTCAAACCTGTGAGCAGGCAGCTCTTAAAGAGACAGTACTGGAGGCTTTAAAGGCACTCACAACGCCCGCATTTAGCGGCCTCACGCTGAACACCAGTTAGGCATGGAGCATTTAGGCAAGCTCCGGGAAGGCTTTTAGGAACCCCCATTTGTAGGGGGGTTACATTTATTATGGTTGATGTTATGTATTTGCACTTTGATATGTTGAAAAGCACATTATAAATAACATTTGATTTGATACAGTAAAGTGGGTCCCCTCCTCAGCAAACTGCACCTTTCAGTCTCATGCACTGCCATGACCAACTTCTTCAGAGCGTCAGAGCATCTGTATTTCATGGGGGACACTGCTAATGTAAAGTGAGCCTAGTTCAGCTCATAGTAACCCCTAACTGCAGTTGTTTCGAGCAGCTCAACTCTCTAAATGTTTTTGGCTTGTTCTGAATAAGTGCCATTCTCTATCTCAATTTAAGGCATCTACCAAGAAAAGGATTTAGCTCTTGGTTGAATGCAACTACTGCATGTTGTAACTTTGCATAAAGACTGACCTGACTTACTGACAAAGTCACATGCTATTATGCAGCTCAGTAGCAGCCACTAGGCTTTTTTGCAGCCTGTGGAATCCCAGGCTCTGACTGAACAAGGATGGAGCCCACTTCTGCACATTCTCAATATCAGGCATCTATCTCTTTCAGATTCTCTAGTGAATGCAAGCAGTTTAACATAAATGCCATGCATGCAGGCTGGCAAGGCTTAGTTTAGATTTGAAAGCTGGTACTGCAACTCACACAGAACAGGAGCAGTGCCCCTCTTGTAAGAAAACTCAGTGCTGCTGTGAGCAACACGAACTTGTTACCGAACTAGATGCTGTCCATCTTGATTGCTCTTCCATAGCAAGGCTGGTGGCTAGGTACCACCAGGAATCAAGCATAATGGAAATCCCAGCTGTGATCCCTAGTAGCCACAATGATGCCTGTGGTGGTCACACACTCCTTCACCATCTAAACAGGGCATGGGAGGACAGCAAGAACCTTTCCCCTGCCATAACAGGCAACAATAGCAGGATTAGATTAATAACATTACAGGTATAAGACTGCAAAGGAGTTTCAAGAGGAGCACGTTTATCCTAAACCATTTATGAATACACTGAAAGTACCCACTTGAAGGGGATACCATGTCTGTGTTTCAAAAGTCAGTCATTTTGGCTTCTTCTCCAAACACCACACACCTGTCCAGAATTTTGTGCTTGGTAGCAGGTGGCCACTTTATGTGAATGCCTCACTGTTGTATGGCATAGACTGGTGGCCATCCCAGTAGGGGTGCAACCATTTGCCAGCTCAATCAGGTGACCATCTTGGTGAAGACACTTTATCTCCCCCACAAAGGCATTAAAGGGGATTCAGTAGCCCCATAGGCCTCCTTGGATTATTACCCCATTATGGGTTCTTTGTTCCTGATATGGAGGTGCATTGGTAACACCCTTTACCATAAATAGAGTTGCACATGAGCTCAGCCAACACAGCCCACACCCCCAATTCCATGATCAAGAGTCCCAATAGGGAGTAATTACAATTCCTATGCCTATAAACGCTCATGCCACCATGCAATAAAGACAGTCTCAATGGAAGATTACCTTGTAACAACCAAGCACCTCGCTACCTGCATAGTGGAGGGTGGGAGCACCAGAGCAAGATGCAGAGCACCCACACTGGCAACCCCAACCCCCTTCAGTTGCAGGATTGGTACCCATGGAGACAGAGTTCATACAATCCCTTCCAAGTGGTTATAGTTGAGTCGATGCCGGGCCCTAAGTGAGTGGGGTCGGCAGAGCAGCAGCAACACTTTTTAATTGGGCAAGTCCACCCTCGGGGCCTTTTCCAAGTGGCCTCAGCTCAAGCATCTCACAAACTATCATTTCACGCTCCAGCACCATACTTATCTATGGGGGGGGGAACTCACCTAACGCACATAAACAACTACAATGAGGTGATTCCCTAGGTCTCATGCTCTCCTTTCATGATTCAGTTTCATACTGCAAGGAATAGAAGGACAGCACAAGGGACACCCCACTACTCCTCTAATGGCCATACTAGGAACAGCAGGGAACCAGTGAAATGAGCACATGATGCCCGGCTACTATAAACACATCAGGGAATAGAGAATGAGTCTCTGACGTGAAGGTATGCCTGATATGCTCAATAAATAAATAACTAAAAATAACTACTGTTTTCATCAGGTGGACACATTTATTCCTCCTAACTCACCAGTTTGGGGCAAGATGGTTATGTTTCACAGCCCTGCTTACCTTTCGATTACAGACTGAATGGCCACAAATCAACTGATAGCACTTTGGCTGACCTAGCAATGCAATCCCTATATGGAGTAATTATTTATTTGAAAAGATTTTACTAGGAAAGACAACATGAGCTGTAAACAGCTCATTTCCAGAAGCATCCTAGGGAAGGGGTTACATAAGTGGGGGAACAAAAAGAAAAACAAAGACAGGCAGTATAAAACAGCAGCATATGAACAATACATTACTAGCTTGGACAAGGAACTAAACCATAGTAATACCACACAGGGCTGCAATACCGTAGGCACAAGAGTATAATAGGTAACAAGGAAAGTGTAGACCCTAATGTAGTACACCTTGAAGTGCTAGATAACGCTGGCAGAGTATAGGGGTACTAAGTGTGAAGCAGGCAGGTAGGATGGGAGTGTGAAACAAGGGGAGTAGGAAGGGGGGAGGAAGGAGAGTGCAAGGGAAGAGGAGTGTGAAATAAAGGGAGTGAGAGGGGAGAGACAGTAGACGGGAGGGGAGAGGGAGGCATGGTAAGCCAGGTAGTTACATCCCCTAAGGATGTTGAGAACCCTGTATGGGGGAACGGACCCAGATGAGAAGGGCTGGGGAGGAGGTGGGTGGAGACAAGGTAAGCTGGGGGAAGTTATGCCCCTTTAGGATGCTGAGAACCCTGCAAGGGTGTATGAATCTGGACAGGAAGGAAGGAAGGAAGTGAAAAAGAGGGGGGGAGGAAGAGGAAGGGGGGAGAAGGCAAGGCAAGCCAGGAGGTTACACCCCTTCAGGATGCAGAGAACCCTGCAAGGGGGTATGAACATGGACAGTAAGGAAGTGAGAGAGAGGAGAGAGAGAGAGAGAGGAGAAAAGGCAGGTTAAAGAGAAGGGGGGAAGAAGGCAAGGTAAGCCAGGGAGTTACACCCCTTCAGAATGCTGAGAACCCTGTAAGGAGATATGAGCCCAGAAAGAAAGAAAGTGAGAGCTGGGGGGGTTACAATCCTTCAGGATGCTGAGAACTCCGCAAGGAGGTATGAGCTCGGACAGGAAGGAAATGAGAGAGAGGTGGAGGGAAGAGAAAGAGGAGTGGGAACCCTACAAAGGGGTATGAACCCAAACAGGAAGAAGGTGAGAAACAGGGTAGGGGACAAGGAAAGGGAGGGGCATAGAAGGCAAAGCAAGCTGGGTGGGTCACACCCCTTCCGGATACTGAGAACCCTGCAAGGGGTATGTACCTTGGCATGAAAGGAAGTGAGAGAGAAGGGAGAGGGCAAGGGAAAGAGGGGATGGGAGAAGGCAAAGGCAAGCCGTCGAAGAACCCCCCAAAGAAGGCAGTGAGAGAGGGAGGAGAGGGCATGGGGGGGTGGCAAGGCAAGCCATGGAAATTACACCCCTTAGGATGCTGAGAACTCTGTGAGAGGGGATTGTACCCAGAAAGGGAGGGAGGAAGACAGAGAGAGAGAAAGAGGAAGGAAAAGAGAGAAGGAAGGTGGAGTAAAGTGTGGGGGGGAGGGAGTGGTGGAAGCTGCTATCAGAGAACCTGTAAGATGGGTGTGGGGCAGGTGGGGATGTTGGAGATTGGGAAAAAAAGGGATAGGAAGGGAAGGGGAGTAATGATTTATTTATTTTATTTATTTAGCTTTTGTTGACCGGGTAAGTGCACTAGACAAATCCTGCCTATTTTCAGGCACGACCCGGGGGAGGGGGATACAGATGAATGCCAACTGACCTTGAACCAGATTAAGCTGTTGGTGGTATTTTTAGTGAATGAGGGAAATTTGGCCAGGACACCGGGAAATTCCCCTACTCTTTTCGATAAGTGCCATGGGATCTTTAACATCCACCTGAACTACCACCAATCCAGGCAGATGGGACCTCGGTTTAACGTCTCATCCGAAAGACGGCACCTCAGAAATGCAGCACCCCTCTCATGCTGCATTACAGTGTCAGTACTGGGATATTAACCCAAGTGCCAGATGTGGGAACTGAACCCACAGCCCTCTGATCTCCCGGCCTCAGAGGCGAGTGTGCTACCTACTGAGCCACTGACACTGACACATGATAGATAGTCAGTGCATGGCAACATGTAACATCAACTATCCAGTCAACAGTCTCCTCTCACACAGGCTCTCAGCAAGCTAACCAGTCAATTATCCACTATTTTGAACAGGACTGAATCAGCAACCTTAGTTTCACTGCTGGAATGTCAAAACTCATGGGCATAGCTACTAGTTACTTGTACAACAGTGGCTACAATCCATTCAGCTGGTCTTCCCCCTCATGAGCGGGGAAGACGAGAGCACTCACTGTGGAGGAAAGGCATAAATCAGGTGGGTTAGTGCATTCCTCAGCCCACCAAACAGATGGGCTGGAGTCACATAGTGGCAAAAGCACCACCTTTTCAACATTCTGATGCCTCATTCCACCCCTATGAACCCCACATGGGTGGGGTCTAGGATCACTAAGGCACTCTCATCACTTCCATTGCATTGGAAAGGGATTAGAGAGTTGCTGCAATAAGAAGAAGGCCTACATGTGGCGGCAGGAGTGAACAAAAGCACATCAAGAATTGAGAATGACACTTAAGTGGATCACAGAAGCCCTGCTCAAGAACATAATGGCACAGTTGACTACACTCGGAGACGGCTTCCTTATACATCTAGGAGTCAAACCCATAGACAGCACTATCTAAGGTTGGGGCTGCCGCTAGAATGCTTGAATAACCCTGCTGGAACACCTAGAAGACACTAGAGACACTCTCCAGATTTCAAACTTCATGGACTATAGATTGGATTACACATGAGGACAGATCAATGTACCACTTCCTAGGAATGCTCGCAGAGAGCCAGCATCACATTAGCAACTATCCATTCATGCACTTCCAGCTACACAGCACTGCACTAAGGCCATAAGAACAGCTAGTTAAACCATCATTATGAATAGGACCACACAAGCTGGACATCTGATCACAAACCAGAGAGAAATACTATGCTGCCCACAGCATCTATTGTGACATTCACACAACCAGTAAGGTTCACAAACAGAAATTAATGGGAAACCAACAGAAAATAATCACAGGCAGCTATGATCAAAGGCCAGAATCAAATGCTTATCACCGTGTGCAATTCCACAGCATCAGGTTCAACCATGATAGTCTGGATCTCCAACACCAAACCAAGACAACACTGCCAACTATGAGGGCAGTGAGGGTGACAGACTAAATTGACCAATTGGCAAACAAAGCAACTGCACACACAGTCAGACTTGGTAACATAGGAAGCAGTCCAACATCACAACACATCACAACATTCTGTTAGCACCCTTTGCAAACTGTGTGAGAGGCCTTTCAGCACCATGCAATTCTGCTTAAAGTTGGACCAGCATAACATTCTGTGGTGATTTGCATATGCAGCCCATGATGCTTTGCATTGTGAGGGCATGTGTGATTTTGTATTTTCTTGAAACTTGGCTTCCCAGCCAAATGCCCTTTGGGGTAACCCTTGCCTCAGTGTTTGCGCACAGAGGTTCTTTGTCTTTATCACAACATATGGTGCATACTGTTCAAATTACCACCTGAGAGGATGAGCTCCTTAACAATGAGCTACAGACATTGGTGAAATGGTGTAATGGGCAGAATATATATATCCTAATAATGCATTGACCTTGCAGATACTACTGTTCCTGCGAGCTGCACAAGTCACAGAGATACAAGGACAAAGGGGCACACCTGGATATGATCATATTCCTAAAATGCAACCACTTCATAAAGCACATATTTTAAAAAGCAGTTATAGTGCCGTCGGTCCTCGCATCATCCCAAACACACTCACAGAATGACCATTTCAGCCACTCTGGGATAAAGATAATGTTGCATGGGACTGAAAACATAATCTCTAGTCATATCTATTTTTGTCCCACATGATAAGTGAATTGAGCACCTTATCCCACGAAGGACCACACCTGGTATTTGCCCTGGAAGGTATCAGACTGAGAACAGTACCCATGCTCACTCCATAGGGTCCAACACCATTCCATGGGAATCAGACAAATGAATAGCCCATGTTCTGAACCGAACATTTGAATAGCAAGAAGAAGGCCTTGCACACTCAGGATGTACAACAAGCCTTAGCAACATACTCAGGGAGAACAATCAGTTTCAGAAAATCAGAAAGATTGTTTGTAATCACCAAAGGACACAAGGAAGGTATGGCAACAGCATGAACTACCATAACCAGCTGACTAAAAAGAACAATCCAGGAGGCATCCACGCCTGCCAATACAATGCCTCCTAAAGATGTCAAAGTACACACCACCAGAGCAATCGCCACTTCAGGGCAAGGAGGAACTAAGCATCAGCTGAATAGATCTGTACAGCAACCAATTGATCCAGCATTTACTCTTTTCCAAAAACTTATAGATTGTACACAGTTTTAGGGACAAAGTATCAACTTACGACACCTATACCAGCTCCAAACACAGTCACTCTTGCCCACCCAATCACAGGTACTGCTCATTACAAAACTCAGTTTATACAAAACTACAGTGCCATGTATAATATACTAAACTAAATGGTAATTTACTCACCTGGTAAAGGTGATTGTGTTAGTATATAATCACAGCACTCCACAACCCACCCAGATGATAGAGCGATGTGCCCAGAGCCAATAAAGAAGAAAGATCATTCCATGTGCCAGCATAGATATCATACAAGCTGATCCCGAGTGTATGTATATACATTAATAATTCTTTTATAAAATTAGTCTAAAAATTAAAGAACTTTAATCAGGTAAAACCAGTCAGGTGACCATACATTATTTGAACAAAATGTAGTCATCCTGATCCTAAACCTGAACGGATTTGTTAGTAGCCACATCACTCAATGAGCAAATTAGTCCCCTTACAACCAAAACTGATCTGCCCTCAGTCCCCCTACAACCAGAACTGATCTTCCATCACAAACATGGATGCTGCCTTTACACAGTAAAAACCTACAACTGGGCCCTAAAAATAAAACTACCTTAAAAAACAAAACAAATTAATTAAATGTTGTTTCATTGATCATCGCTCTCTTCTTACACATATAAACAAATTAGAAACATTAAGTATTATTCATAGTTTTTATTATAGGTGTTTCTTTGCTGACAATGAAAAATCCTCCTTCTATCGTTACGTGCTTATCAGGGCAACCTCTTATGCTTGCCCTGACAGTAACATAATTGAGTATCTAACTCAGATCTATGAGATAACTGCAATGGGACATCGCCATAAAAATATTTCAATGATGTATTCCCTGGTGCACAGCAAAACGGCACTGGGGAGTTGGGATTTTTTGTTTTATTAGGGGGGCTTCACCCCATGCACCCTCCTACTTATGGATTCTCAACTCCAGGGGGGTGCAAACACAGCATAAATAAAATTTCGGGCCAGGCACAACAAAAAGTACCTTCATCCAGACTCAAACCCAGCACCATTCCCACCACAGCCTTGAACCCACCCACCACACTACAGCAGCAGCTTGGCAGCTAACCGCAGTGCCACCCCCTACAACCCCTCCGTCCCCTCCCACCCCATACTCGGCGTGTTTCGCCCCACACATGTGTAGGCATGTAGTGACAGGATGTTGTTGTTTTGTGCATCCCCCCATCCGGTCACCCACCTCCCCCAGTTGCCTTGATGACAGGCGCCACGATTGAGTCACCCTTTCGGTAGGCACCCAATCACAGTTGCCAAAGTCACAGGATACCATCTAATTCTAGAAGAGGCCTTTATAGTGTATGGTAGAACCTAAAACACCATTGTTGTGCTGCAGTAGCTATGTCATTTTCATTGTTGTGCTGCACTAGATATATAGTTACTGCAGCACAAAAACTTGGAATATCTTCATGCGTGCACATTATATGAACCTCCGTTCTTCCTGAAATGGCTGTGGCAGTGAGTGCTGGACCTGAAAAACAGCAGTGGTGAAAAATCAAACACCAAAGTAAGGACTCTGTATATTTTAAATAAAAGAGACTCATTTTTCAAACGAGTAGTGGGTAAGCACAACGGTTGGTGGTGCAGCTATATGTTCATGCAGTACTTTCAGATTTTAGATAGCAGCACTCACCCCTCCTTCTCCTGAAGAAATCTTTGAACACTCAAGTTTCTTTTGGTATTTTTATTCAACCATAATCAAGGTGACAATTACAGAATTGTAGTGCTCTATTGAGCACCAGTTTTACTCATTTTTCTTCTGTATGTGGACCATACACTATAAAAGACAATGTATGGTCCACTATCCAACAACACATCTGTGTGACCATCTTGAGTTAGCCATGGTGACCAAAACCTCTTGAGCTTCGCTCTTGAGGTTTAAACTGTCGCCATGGCAATCTCTCGATTGCTACACATGCTTGTTGTGGATAGCTCACCATACAGTAGCCTCTTTGTTATATGTGTGTGCAATATGCTGAGAGAGAAACATTCTGCCAGTGGAACTGAGCAGAATTTCACATCCCTGTTATCCATGGTAAATATTCCATGGTAAACATTCTATATATTGAATGTGGACAAAGAAAAAAGAAACAGAATAGAGAAAGGAGGCAATAATACTTTTTATACAATGGAACTTTTTAAACTAAGAAGCTGATTGGCTGACTGGGACTTTTATCCCCAAGTAAATTCCTGCATAACTCATGGATAAAATATCTAGCCATCCTCATTAGCCCCATCCCCTAAAAATAAATACAACCCCAGACAACAGAAACTTTCTGACCAAAGTGACAGTGTGCTAGCCGCCACAGTACTGAAGGTCCACAGCTTTGTGGTTGGCTCGCACCATCACCCTTCAATTAATTATATATATTAACATTTTCAGGAGTGTTCAACTCAGGAAAGTATTTGTTATTTAAAAATGAAGCCTAAAACATGCAGAAATCACAGCCAAAAAACCGAGCCATAATACTGGGCATGCACATATCCATATGCATAGGCGCATGCCCAATATCACAGCTCAGCTGCCAGATTTATGCTTGGCTTCCCCATTAAAAAAACACTTTTCTGACTTAGCATAAAACAGCCAGTATAAAAAAAGTCTGACAATCAACTGTAAACCACCCGCCTCACCCAAATATTGATGCTGTTAGCTGGCAGCTCTTCTAATGGTCCCTGCCTCCGGTCAGTGCTGTCTCCGGTACAAATTACTCCCACCTGCCTCTGTTGCACTGTCTTAGCTCTTGGTCCAAGTACACAAGTTCCATGCTGTCCACTCCCATCCTCTTATCCAAAGTACAAAAAAAAAAAACACAATGTTGTAGCAAGCAGACTGGGATGGAGCAGCACTGTTTTATATACAAACTGCTGGTGTGGTGTACTTATACACTCCCACTGTACAGTGAGTAGGAGGCAGTGTTCAACTGTTGTGTGAGAGAGCAAGAGGTGCTGTTACTGTGACCAGAGTTAGTGTCAGCAGCTTTGAAGTAGGAGAGTACAGTATGAGGGCAGGTTCGGTCAACATGAACATTTCTGATGAAGGGACACAACTTGTTTAAAAAAAATGTTTAGTGAGAGGAAGTGGGAGCGGGGGGTCTGGCAAAGATGAACTGAGTGGCCTTACAATTAGGAATTGTGTGGAGGCATGGTGTCATGGGAGAGAGCAGACAGAGAGAAAGAAAACTGGTGCCAAGGAGCTACAAGCCTTCTTTTACAAGAAAAAGAATAAATCAAAGGTGTTGCTTGTAGTGTGTGTGTTGTTGTGTGTGTGTGTGTGTGTGTGTGTGTGTGTACCTAGCAACAGGGAACTATTTTACAGACCAAGGAAGGATATTATATAGAAAAATCAATAAAAAAAATTATTTATTGAATTTTGTTGACTGGGGAGGCCCACTGAGACTGGAAGTCCCTTTTTCAGGGGTGATGGGGTTGGGGGGTGGGGGTATATATGGCAACCAACTGAAATTGAACCAGATTAATCTGTTGGTGGTATTTTAATGAATGGGGGAAATCTGGCCAGGACACTGGAGAAATTCCCCTACTCTTTTCGAGAAGTGCCATGGGATCTTTAATGTCCAACTGAACAACCACTAGAACAGGCAAACGGGACCTCAGTTTAATGTCTCATCCGAAAGATGGCACCTCAGGAGTGCAGCACCCCCCTCATGTTGCACTACAGTGTCTATATCGGGCGGGAGTTAACCCAAGTGCCTGATATTGGGATAAAACCCACAGCCTTCTGGTCTTCCGGCCTCAGAGACAAGTGTGCTACCTGCTGAGTCACTGACACTGCTAAACCCGCTGAGCCACTGACACTGCTCAAAACACTTTAATCTTTTTTTAAAAATCTTTATTTCCTACCCATTGTATAATCGCAATAAACCACTCCAGGGTGTGGGTTACACTGGGATTTACTCACGCCTGGTGCAGATTTGGTCACTCAGCCTACAGCCTCGTGACCAAACCACACGAGGTGTGAGTAAATCCCAGCATAACCCACACCCTGTTGTGGTTTATTGCTTAAATAAACAAAGAGAAGAGGTGGGAAAACACAGTTACATAGGCAGAGGCAGACTCAAACCGCTCAGATACATTCCTGAAATGTATAAAAGCACATAAATTTAAATCATACATGGGTATTTTCAGGTGAAATGTATCAATGCCCCCAAAGAAAAAAAAGTAACCTGGCAGGTTATTTATTTATTTATTTTAATTTTATCCTCTTTTTGTCCCACAGGCCACCTAACCTTCAGCTCTATACTGCACACTCCTGCCTCACCTCAGCCATCCCCCAACCAATACCTCCACCTTACCCCTCGAGGTGGGGCTGATGCCCGATCCAACTCATCTCAGATGGGAAAGGTGATGCCTCCCTGGCCCCCCCCCCAGGGCAGGGTTCTGGGCTGGATGGTGCAGTGGAACTGAGATTGGTCAGTGGAGGTGACTGAGGCCATGAAGGTCCCAGTGCTAGGCGCGCATCACCTATGGTGGCCTGTGAGCTATTTCTTGGACTGCCCCAGGGGCTGGGACATGCAATTACACCTGCTTCTGCCCCGCCCCTCTGAACTAGGTACCGGCAGCTGGTGTTACCCCTGGCCTCTGCCAGGAGTCTCTAAGTGCCGGACAAGCACCCAACCCTCCCCCGGAGAAGGAGAGCAGCCCAATGGGTGCTCTATCCTTTTCTCCCCGGCCGACCTTCCGACTCCCCTGGTCCGTTCCCCAACATAGGTAGCTGGTGTCACAGGTGGAAATCCAACTTGGCAGGTTTGTTTTGAACAAATTTCCATTAAAGTAAAGTACTTGTATTGATTTGAAATGTAAGGCAACGTTTTTTTTTCTTAGAAAAATGTGTGCCACGCATGGTTTTCATCATGTTTTATTGTTTTTAGCTAACCCCCTTGTTACTAGAATATGGACAATTTTTTGTAGTCAGCATTAAAATGGAAGCATGTTTCAATGAAAGGTCAATTTTTTATCTTTTACAAAAATGTATTCTCATTTTTTTTCATTTTAAGTCAAATATGTAAATGCCATTTTATAAGAACAATAGGACACTCCCGGGTGTGCCATTATGGTGAAATAATCACACTTTCCACGTGCGTTTAATGGCACTGGGCTGCACCTCATTCCTTTTTTTTGTTTGTACTTATAGTTTATTGAATTATGTACAGAGTAAAACAATTTTACAAGCAAGTACAAAGTTCAGGTTGTTGCCCCAACAAAGAAATATGCGCCTCAATCCTAACAATGCACCTGAGGCATGGGATTATTTCATCATAATGCACACACTTTCATGTCTTATTGCTTACTTCAAACAAATGTTCATATATAGCTACCTCTTTATCATGGTCACAATTCTTGTTACTGTATGTTTGCCTAGCAAGGTTCACCCTTCAGGTATTACAGTGTTACTGAAGACATACCTCTCAAGTGTCCCCTTCCCCTCCCTTTTATTTTAGGGTAATCTCAGCCAAAGACACTATCAGAATCCTTAAAACTCTCCCTATCTGTGGAAGCCCCAGCAGTGATGTCATTTTCCCTGTCTTGCTTAAGCTCATTACCCTTGCCATCTCCAAGCCACTCTCTTACATATTCAGTCTGGCACTGACCACATCCACTATGCCAGATTCCTGGAAACTAGCCAAATTCATTCCCATCTTTTTTTTTTTTTTTTTGCATTATGTATTTATTCCCCTATGAGCCCTGAAGCTGCCTCTCCTTCAGGCTGCCAAGGTCCCAGACATTCCCCCTACTATCCCCCTTCTGACCACCTACCTCACATCTGCAGCCTTCCATGGGGTAGCTCGGTGTAACCCTTCACCGGATGGGTCCCCACTCCTCCGAGGGAGAAGGCACCAGCAGGAGGAACCAGCACACTATTTCTCTCAGTCCTGGGAGCTGCTGAGGTATTCTGTGGCTCTCAGGGAGTCTTCGGAGGTGCCTGGGACTGGCAGCCATCATCCGGCTAACTTCCAGAATGTTTTTTCTGCTTTTCTAGTTACCCCTTTTTGTCGCTTCTTGCAGTGCCTCCAATCTCCATTGGGGGCCGCTGTGTGAGCAAGGACAGTCCCTAACCCACCCCAGGATAGAAGAGCAGTCCATCGGATGCTCGATCCTATCCTCCCCCTGCTGACCCCCGACAACCTGAGTCCATTTTCAAACCCGGGTCACCGGCGTGGGTCGAGGTAGGGTACCAGCGCCTCAACCCTCTACGCCACCAGGCCAGCCCCATTCCCATCTTTAAAGTCAGAGACCCACTCTGTCCTGACAATTATCAACCAATCTCTCTGCTTCCATATCTGAGCAAGTTACTGGAAAAGGTTGTCAACCGGCAACTGTCTGACCACATAATAAAACACAACCTGTTGAGTGACCACCAACACGACTTTTGCAAATTTCACAGCACCACTACAGCCTTGGCCCAGTTTATTAATCATGTTTTCAGAAACATGGACCTGGCTAGGGCCACGGCAGCCATGTTTATAGACCTGTCCAAGGCCTTTGAATTGGTCAATCACCCCCTTCCTCATAACACACTTCGAGAACTAGGTTGCTCCCCAATGACCTCACAACAGTTCAAAAGCTACCTGTCCGGCCAGTCCCAGTATGTAAGTGTTGGAACAGCCACCTTCCCTAATAGGCCTGTCATCACGGGTGTCCCCCAGGGCTCCATCCTGGGTCCACTATTGTTTCCGTTTTCGTTAATTCCCTTCCCTCTGACTGTCTTACCTGCAAAGCCCTTCTATATGTGGATGATTTTGTCCTTTTCCTTAGTGATAAGTCACTGAGCAACATATCCTCCACCCTGTCCCAGAATTATGGGTTGGTCTGCAAATTTCTGTCTCACAGACTCCTAGTCAATGCTAAAAAAACAGAAGCATTACTATTTGGGTCAAAACCATACATGACCAATCTCAGTAAATCAGGCTCCTCTCTCTCAGTGCTCACTCTGGAAGGACCCCTGCTGGAAAACATCCCACATTTCAAATAATTGAGTGTGCCCCTTGTTACCGCCCTCTTCTTTGCAGAGCATGTAAACTCAATCGCTCATTGGGTCAACCAAAAACTCTCTACTGCCTATTGGGAAAAACAATTTTTGACCAGAGAGGCTCACCTTGCAATTGCCCAAAGTGCCCTGCTTCTGATCCTGGACTACTGCGCTCCAATATACTCCACACTGTCCTCTGCTCTTTACTCACGCCTCACTGCAATCTACAATAATGTCTGTCATTTCTCTCTTCTGGCCCCATACTGTACTCACCACTGCACTCTGTACAAGTTCCATGGTTGGCTCCCTCTCTCTGGCTGACATGAATATGCTCTCGGCTGCCTGGTTGACATCACCCTAAGACTTGGCAATGTGTCTCCATATGCCTCCCTTCTAAAGATCTGAGCCCTCCCAGACATCTGCGTGTATCCTTGGTTCCCCCATGGAAGTACCAAAAATCTCCTCTGCCGTGGGTGGCAGAGAACTGTCAGGAGCAGCTCCCTTGCTATGGAACTGCCTCCCTGTCTCTCCCCATTCTATTGATATTCATGGCACTTTCAAACTCCAACTCAAAGCCTGGCTTCAATCTCAAGCCAAACGCCTGAGCCACTGATGAAAATCTGCCCTCTATCTCCCTCCCTGCCCTGAAACCTGCCCTAACACCTCTCCAATATATGGCTCCTATTTTCCCTTCCATGTCTGGTCCCTGGTTCTTGCTCCATTTTACCTGCTATGGAATGTCTATTATGATGTTTTACGTGTGGCAAAACTCTTTGTCCCGCTGTACCAGTGTGTATATTTGCATAGTACTTGTTGCCCCCTTAGACACTGTTATTTTATACCCTAATTAGGTGCTTCTCAAAGGAACTTTAATAGAGTCGATACTATTTATCACAAGTTGGCTAGGTTTTTATTGGTTGCCCCAAGAAGAACTCATAGGATTGACCTCTATGAAAAATTACAATGGATCAGCCTCACAGAGAGGCATTCATAGCATATGGTGCTGTTTCTGATTCAAACCTGGATAACTTTGTAGTTAGACCAATTAAAGGCCTACAGTCTGCCCAAGGATTAGAATATAAGCCCCCAAATTATAGAACAACCTTGGGTCGAAAACATTTTTTCTATAATGGACCTACAGTAGGCTATGGAATTCTTTGCCATTAATTTTTTTGGTCTGAAGGCAAAAAAAATCTGTACTAGTGAAATAAAGACCTGGGCCAGGATTCTCAAAGAACAGTAAAAATCTTGCAGCTAGGGGAAAAAGGCTTGCAGCACTGCGGAAATGCAGCTGAGTGATATTCTTAAAGAAAATCCCGCAGCTGAGGGAATTCCGCAAAAAGTCCCACAGCTGCAGAATTCCAGCAGCTGCAGGAACTTTGCAAGTGCTGCATATCCACAGCTGTGGAAATGGCTGAGGAGGCACAGAAATAGTACAAGTAGCTGAAGCAGCAGACATTAACATTGCTGCCATAGACGGCGACCCAGGTTCGGGAATGGACTCGGGCTGCCGGGTGCTGGCAGGGGAGAGGGAGTATCGAGCATCCGACGACTGCTCTCCTTACTCTGGGGTGGGTAGTGAGCTGGCATCACCCTGTAGCGGTGACTGGTGGAGGCCAGCCACACTACAGTGGCATGCACAAAGAAGGGGGAGAGCACGACGGGCGTCAGCACTGAGTGCTCGGACGCCACTGCACATCCGGCTCTCCAAAAGGGGAGAAAATGTAGAAAATGGTGGGGGGTGGTCTCTGTGGCTGATGGCCTTGCCTTGCACCCCCAGTAGGGAACCCAAGAGAGGTGTGTATCCAGGTGTGCATGAGCAATGAAAGGCCAGCCCCTGGTGGAGTGGGTTTGTGTGGTCCACACGCACGACCGGGTCCGGGGGTGCAGGTGCAGGTGCCGGTGGCCAGAGATTGTAGGGGCTGCTCTGCCGAGGAGGCATAAAGTGTAATAAAAAAAAATTGCTGCCATAGTATGAGGCTGACAGCACCCACAGAGATACCAGCAACCAATCCCTCAACTGGGACCACTGCAGCACCACAGGTACCAGCAATACCACAGTGGTTGACTGTCACCATTGGTCATCCCTTCCTAGGGCATTCCTGTTTCCTGCAGGGGTAGCACTTGCTGCAGGCTGGTCAGGCTCTGCTGCCTGTGGGGCTCTGCCTTGGGCTGCAATGGGTCTGGTGGTTGTTGCCTGTTGCCATAGCATGGCAATGTGTGCTTTTAATGCTGTAACATCAGCCACTGCTATACTATCTGGGATGCTATTACCTGTGCCTCACCTCCACCTTAATTGATTCCAATTGTTGGGGCACTACTGAGTTTGCTGAGGGAGAGTTACACCTCATTCCACTGTGTATAACATTTTTTCTGCAACTGTGGTAAAAGCCTGGCTGAGAATAGCCCTTCAAGGGATGTCCATAGTGTTTTTCTCCTGCAGCTGTGGAGGTTTTTGTGAATAGCACCTAGAGCAATCTCCTCTTTTTTTCCATAGCTACTGCAGTTTTGTGGACTTAGGGAAGGTTTTGCACCTTCTGAAAGCTTTGTGAATCCAGCCCCTGGTTCATAAACGAGGCTAGACAAAGAACCATAACAGAATTAACATAAGTGATATTTGATCTTTTGATGGGGTTAATGTGGTAAATTATATATTTATTGATGCTTATATTTTGTCTTATTGTTATGTCATCCGTGTTTTTTGTATAATTTGTACTTATTGTAGGTATGATCTTTTTTGCAACTTATGTAACTTTTATAAAAAGGACCTCACTGGAATTGAACTTGTCTCAGTTGAGCTTCCCGATTCATTATGATATGAATAAAAGTTCTTACTACTTACTACTACTACTACTACTTATTTATTGTAAATTGCAATGTAATTCCATGCTTCTTTCGTACACTTTTATCGTATTACATCTCTGCCTTCCTTTGTATTGAACTGCACTGTATCTACCTTGTATTACCTGTACTGTATCTATTTTGTTAACCTGAATATGAACCTGATACTTGCTGCACCTGTATGTAATGTTGTTTTGTGCCACTTGTTGGCCTGGGTCATGCCTGTAAACAGTCCCCAGGATCAGTGAACTTACCTGGTAACCAAAGACTTAAATAAATAAATAAATAAATAAAGTGTCCCTGATTTTGCCACAAAATTTTCCTGTGTCTCTCATAAAATTTTTGTTTTTGTGACTGAATAGTGGAGATTGTAAGCGCAAAATAATGTTAAATATTACAGTTACAGACTTGTTTTTCTTTAGAAAACACATCTTACACTAATCCCCTTATTCGATCAGCTTACTGAGTAAATATTAACAATTTTTAAGATGTGTCCCTGATTTTGGGTCTCTGTCCCTGATTTGTTAAGCCTAGTCCCTGATTTATGAGACAAGAGGTTGAGAGGGTTGTACTCAAGCAGCACTGGATGAAATCTAACTAAGGATCTTGGGAGCATAGGGAGTCTAGGTGGGATGTAAATTTGATCCAAAGTCACATGTGCATCATCATCATCCCATCAGGTGAAGGGTGTACTTAATACACTCCAGTCATGGGATGTTCCATTTTCTATGCATTTTTCATCTAAGCATGCTTTAATTAAACCATATGAATTTTGCAAATGTAACCAATAATTCGCTAATCTCCATAAAGTCAATGTTTTAATAGAAGATTGACTCAATTCTAGTCTATGACTGTATCCTGTATATTGATAATTTGAACAATATTTTCTAAAGTTGGTGAAACGGTTTCTCTGATTTTTCTCCCACCTCATGCCCCCAACCTCTATTCCATATAAACTTTAGGCAATAGCCTTTGTACGCAAGACTTTTAACACAGCCTCCCCAGTGATGCCCCTTTTAGTAGCATTACATTTTAAGATACTCCCACAAGTATGATTAACCTCTTTGTGTGCATTTAGCTCTTGCTGTTTCAAGGGAAAGGAATGATTAAAAGTGAGTCCAAGATGCATATATTTGTCTACTATTTCTAATCTGGATTTTTCAATTCTAAAGTTTAATGTTTTCTTCACAGGATTTTTTTTTAACAACCATAATTTAAAATTTTTCAATATTAATTTTAAGATCCAATTCTTTACAATTAACTGCTAAATTGATCCAGATGTGCTTGGAGCACATGTTGCATTAATGAAATCAGGATTCTATCACTGGCATAATTGAGAGCTGGGCAAGATCTAGTTCCTATTTTAGGATAGCTACACTGGTGATATTTAACCAGTACATTCACTAGATCATTAATCTAAACATTAAACAGAACTGGTGCTAAAACACATCCCTCATTCATCTCTACATTAATTTTTATTTTTTTTAGTAAGAGCTCCCTTTCTGCAATAACAGATTTTACACCAATTATCTAAGTGCAAGTCATTGATGACATTATCAATAAATAATTAAGGCTCACATCTCTCAGTTTTCTCCATAAGATATTTCTATTTAGGGAGTTCACTGCCTTTTTTACACTAAAACATACTTTTGTAGCAGATGTGTAATATAAACCCCTCCCTGCCTATTTACTAATATTCTCCTATGTCTAGCCCGTGCATGCTTGTATCCTTTTCACACCTCCACCACTTCTACTGGCAGTCTGTTCCAGGTGTCTACCACTTTTTTAGTAAAGTACTACTTAATTAGATCCCTCTTACACTCCCCCTCCTTCCAGCTTCAACGCATGCCCTCTGGTCCTGGTGCTCTTTCTCATTTGAAAGACTCCCCTCCTAAACCCTGTTCACCCCTGTGAGATACTTGTACATCTGTATCATGTCCCCTCTCACTCCTCTCTGCCAGGGTGTTTACACTGAGATCCCTAAGTCTCTCATTGTAGGGCTTTTAGTGCAACACCTGCACTATTCTAGTTGCCCTCCACTGGACTGTATCCTCCCTGTCTATGTCTTTTCTGAGTCACACCCTGCAGAACTGGGCATAATACTCCAGGTGGGGTATCAGAGGTGAGCAATATTTTGGCAGCACCACCTCCTTTCTCTTCCTGGAGATACTGCTGCAGTGAGTAAAAACAAAAGGGGAAATCTCCAGGGCCTGATGAATGATGGCTGCCTGTACCCCTATTACCCGCACAACTCAGAACAGATCCAGCTGGACCCATGGTGTTAAAGCTAGGAGGCTGGCAAAGCTGAGAAGATCAGCAAGTCCCGGCATGAGGCAAAAATACCAATCAAAAAAATAAGAATCCTGTCAAATTATCCTCCCTGTTATGCCAATGGATAGCAGCAGATAAGAAAATCCAGACAGGCCAAATATTTACAGTGGTAGTATACTTCACTGCTATATATACATGTAAGAATGTCGCATGCCAATAACTTGTATATGTTCTACTGCTTACCAAGTCTTGTACTGTAACTCCCGGGTCGCCCCTGAAAAAGGGACCTCCGGGGCCCAGTCGGCCTACCCGGTCATCAAAATTCAGTAAATAAATAAATAAATTATGGGACACTGGTCAGGGTGGTCAGAGTTTATAAAGTAATAATGGGACCAGGGTGAATAAACACCAAGCTAATATGCCGAACTGTTTATTAACATCCCATTCTAGTTATTATCATGTTAAACCCCAAGTAAGTATAGCTATTATATTAAAAAATAAGAAACAAAATTGAAATTGAACACTGAAGCCAGTCTCTCTGTAGTGCTACATCTCATTTGAGAGAAAATCATAAATGTAATTGGCTCCTCAAAGATGTGCTTTAGTCTTAGCCAGTCAGAACATAGGGATTAGCATACAGTCCCATTCATGTTCAGTCATCATAGAATAAAGACACAGTAACTCTGTGTTCTGATTGTCTAAGTGACATATTTTTCGGCATAACTTGAATTATCCTTATCTGGCTAAAAAGGACTCAAGGATGTTCAGTGAACAACAGATAACAAACAGCTAATCTCTCAAAGAAATCTCAACCCAAATGGAATCTCAACAATCCATTCACGTGCTCACACCATGGAAATTATATCATTTATGTCACATCTAACCTTGGAACCATATTATAATGCCTCCCATAGTTTGAACAAAAAAGGGACTATAAGATAGGCATAATAAAACCAATAAAATCAAAATAATTGCAAGACTTATTTCAGATTTTTGTATTGCTGTGTCTCACCATTTTGGTAAGCATGTTGTGATTTGCTGCTCCTCTGTGAATATGAGAAACATACACTTGACATCAGTTTTGCAGTGTTTTTGGAAACAACCAACAATTATAATCATCATCATTGTTTCTCTGCTGCCACCGGAAAGCCTGTGTCACAAAAAACATACTGAATGACTGAACTGCTTCTAATTAAGCAGCACTCCATAGTTTAGTCAGTGAATAGGAACAGATGAAAAAATGAGGTTGGAAGGAAAAGAGATAGAGAAAAAAGGACAGAACATAAAATAGTTCTTTAAAGAAAAAGTGGTGACAAGGTATTTGTAGACATTCCCACCAAGCTGGTGGAAGGTAGGAACATGATGAAACAATTGTCTTCTTCCATCCATAAACCTGTATGTATTGCCTGTATGTACTGTGGTGCTCAGGGATTGATTCTGTTGTAACTAAAGATATCCTGATATTATCAGCATGATTCTTATAGTCTGGTTATAACACAAGGGATTGCTGTTGTTTAAAATAAATCACATTGATGGATTAACCATTATTTCATTACCTCTTCACTGATAAACTGTATTGCAATTTAATAGCATGATACAGGTTTGGCGGTTTCCCTAGGTAAAACTTAGAAAAAGTGAAAAAAAAAACACATATTAGTATAGGTTAATTTCAGAAGACTATGACTATAATCAGGGTAATGTGGAGAATTTAAACTATGTTGTGGTAATTCGTCCACGGTATGAATCAAACAGGTGCAAATATCTATATCCAGTTTTGGCAAAAATGTTTATTCATCCAGAATTTTTTTAGACCAGCTTTTTAACTCAGAGGACCAGGGTATGTTATACAATTTGACACTATTTCTCCTGTAAACAAACAAAATTAGGCAAAAAGTCTAGCAAGACAATAGAAGACTAAGGGCTGAATTGACCTAACAAATTCTGGGAGCATTTGGCTGGTAATTGCTTACTGTTATATATAATATAGCTTCCCTAATGATTTTATTTTAATGTCTTGCATTAATATCAATTACTCTGCATATGATGATGTATTTATGCACGTCTGATATCTGCGTGGGTGTGAAACCTTTTTATGTATTGTATGTTTGTCGACTGATAGTATTTCTGGGCTGAGGGAGAAGGTCACCAGACTTAAGGTTAAGTTGTCTTGTGTTAGGAGGACCATCTTCCCCACTCAGAGACCACCAAGTCCACCTCTATTTCCTCAGAGGATGCCGGGAAGGAGGAATGATGGACAATGCTGGGCTCTGGGAGGGTTAGGGTGGTAGAGCATAGGCACATCCCAAATTCCATACCACTACAGAACTCCTATGCCACAATGGCAGGGTGGGACAGTCCCACAGAGGCAACTGAAGTAGTGGTGGGGACAGAAGTGGAGGTCCTCCAGAGAGGAGATGTCAAGGGAGGTAGGAGAGGACCCCAGAGGAAGAGGAGGAAGCATCTCCTGATGAGGGACTCTATAGTCTGGAGAATGGAGTTGGGGTCAGGTAGAGGGGTGGAGAGGGAGGTTAATTGCCTGCCAGGAGGCACAGCTCAGAGGGATGGTGAGTGGATCCACAGGATTGGTAGGGCAGCATCAAGGAGGGGGGAGCTATATGTCATTGTCCATTGGGGAACAAATGAACTGGCTAGGGACAAGACAGGAAAAGTGCAGGAGTAGTTCCAGGAGTTGGGGAGGGGCCTTGGGCAGGTAGTAAGCTCTGTGACTTTCTCAGAAGAGCTTCCTGTCCACAGCAAGGGGGAGGCTAGGGATCTCCACACCAGGGACTTCAATTCATAGTTGAGGAAGTGGTGCAGAAAGAAGGGTTTTGGCTTCATTGGGGACTGGAGACCCTCCTGGAGGGATGTAGGCCTGTACAAGGGTGATGGCCTTCATCTGTCCAGGAAGGGGACTGTTGTCCTTAGTAAGTGATTTAAATGTTTCATTGACAAGCATCTAAACTAGCCAAGGGGGGGTGGCAGAAGGAAGCAGGGAGAATCAAACTACCCATCCCCACAGGTTAATGTAGTCCACAGGGAGGACCCTAAGGTTGGGAAATCACCAGTGGTAACTAAACTAGGAAAAGGTAGAATGGCAGAGAAAAAGAGAAAGGGGATTAAAGGCAGGGGTGTAGTAAGGAAAGGTATGAGGATAAAAGGGGGGATGACAGGAGGGGAATTAATAAAAAATGGAAGGCCATGTGTGTGAATGCTCATAGCCTGGGAAATAAAATCCTGGATCTGGTGGCCTTGATGGCAGAGGCTGACCTGGACATTGTCACTATTACTGAGCCATGGTATAATGGGAACCATGACTGGGATGTAGCTATACCAGGATATATTCTATTCTGGAAAATCAGGGAGGGTAAAAATGGAGGAAGGGTAGCTCTGTACATCAAGGAGGGTGTAAAAGCAACTGAGGTACAGGGATTGTGGGGGGCGGAAGTCATGTGGGTCACCCTGGAGATGGGTAGTGGCACTGCTGTTCACATGGGCATTATCTAAAGACCTCCAGCACAAGAGGAAGAGTTGGACAAGATTCTAGTGGAATCCATCCATAAGATGGCAACTAAAGGGGAAGTGCTGCTGGTAGGTGACTTCAGTCTGCCAGATGTTGATTGAAGCATACGAGCCACAACCTCAGCCAGGAGCAGGGACAAACTGGACTCCCTACAGGGGGCATGCCTCAGGCAGCTAGTGCTAGAACCCACCCGTGAGGGTGCAATTTTGGACCTGGTACTTACCAACGGAGACAGAATTGCAGATGTCATGGCTGGTGGACACCTGGGGTCCAGTGATCATCACATGGTGTGGTTCAGTATGAGGACAGTGGCAGAGTCAAGCCACGCAAAAGCTATGGTCCTGGATTTCAGGAGGCAGACTTTGCAAAGTTGGGGGTATGTCTCAGGAAAACCCTAGCAGGGAGGGAGGACTGGGGAGGAGTTGAGGAACAGTGGGCCCATCTTGGAGAAGCCATAGTGAAAGCAACAAATCTTTGCCTTCGGCAAATAAACAAAGGCAAGAGAAAAAGGAAACTACTATAGTTCTCAAAGGAAGTGGCCAGGAAGATAAGAGTGAAAAAGTTGGTTATCATGAAGTACAATGAAACACAGAAGGAGGAGGACAGGATAGTGTATCTGGATAACCAGACAGTGGCAGGCAAGACAGTCAGGAGCACAAAGATGCAAGCAGAAGAAAAAAATAGCCCAAGGCAGTAAAGAAAGGGGACAAGACTTTTTATAGGTACGTTAGTTAAAGGAGAAAAACAAGGGGTGGGAGTGTAAAGCTTAGGGGGAAAGAAGGGGAGTGTGCAGAAGGAGTCTTGGAAAAAAAACACAATCCTGAACAAATATTTTTGTTCTGTATTCACAGAAGAGGGGGAAGGAGAGGGACCACAATTAAGTGACAGGAGCAATAAGGGGAAGCAGGTGGACACCAGCCCATTTACGGAGGAGAGAGTTCTAAAGGAATTCGCAAAACTGAAAGTGGACACAGCAATGGAACCAGATGGGACACATTCTAGAATATTAAAGAAGATTAGGGAGGTGCTGGCAGCACCACTGGCAGCCCTGTTTAATGAAGCTCTGGAAATGGGAGTAGTTCCAGAGGACTGGAGGAGAGCAGATGTAGTCCCTCTACCCAAAAGTGGAAGCAGGGAGGAGGCTAGAAACTATAAACCAGTCAGCCTGACCTCGTGGTGGGGAAAATAATGGAATCACTGCTAAAAGAAAGGATTGTGGAACATCTTGAATCCAGCAGAGCAGAGGATCTGAGGCAGCATGAATTCTCAGCAAGAAGGTCACGTCAGACAAATCTGATAGATTTCTTTGACTAGGTAACCAGGGAAGTGGATCAGAGGGGAGCAGTGAATGTGGCCTACCTGGACTTCAGCAAGGTCTTGAACACTGTTCCACAGAAGAGGCTTGTAAACAAACTAGGCAGCCTGGAAATGGGTCCCAAGGTGGTAAACTGGGTTAGAAATTGGTTGAGGGACAGAACACAGAGGGTGATGGTAAATGGAGCTCAATCCAAGGAAAGAAGGGTGACCAGCAGGGTGCCACAGGGATCAGTTCTGGGGCCAGTCCTATTTAATGTCTTCATAAGTGACATTGCACAGGGGCTGGAAGGAAAGGTGTGCCTCTTTGCAGATGACACATAGATCTGCAACAGGGTAGACACTCTGGGAGGGGTGGAAACAATGAGGAGGGATCTAGGTAAACTAGAGGAATAGTCAAGAGTGTGGCAGCTAAGAGTCAATGCAAAGCAGTGCAAAATCAAGCATTTGGTGCACAGGAGCCCAGGGGAGGCTTACATGATTGAGTGCGGAGGAGATACTGACGGCCACCAAATGGGAAAGGGATCTGGGGGTAATCATATCAGATGATCTAAAGGTGACCAAACAATGTGCCAAAGCTGTGGGGAGAGCCAGTGGTGTATTGGGGTGCTTAGGGAGAGGTATCACCAGCAGAAGAAAGGAGGTGGTGATGCCACTGTACAAATCATTGGTGAGACCCCATCTGGAGTACTGTGTCCAGTTCTGGAAGCCACATCTCTCTAAGGACATAGACAGGGTAGAGGCAGTTCAGACAAGGACAACAAAAATGGTGCAGGGTCTGCGCCAAAAGTCATATGAGGAGAGACTGGGGGACCTCAATATGTATACCCTGGAGAAGAGGAGAGAGACGGGGGGGAGATATGATAGAAACCTTCAGATATCTCAAGGGCAAAAATAAGGTACAGGAGGGTAGCATCTTTCAGAAAAAGAGATATTCTAGAACAGGGTTTCTCAAATGGTGAGGCCAGCCTCCCTCGGGAGGCCCCAACCTTTTATTTTTTCCAATTGTTTAACCAGGAGAGACACACTAAGCTGAAAGCTTATTTACAGGTATGACCTGGGAGCACAGGGAAGTTAAGTGACTTGATCAGGGTCACACAGTATGCAAGTGGAGGCTGTGGGATTCAAACCCAGGTCTCCAGATTTGCAGCTCAGAGCCTTAAACCATTGCACTATACTGCCTCCCTTCCAGGGGAGGCTTAAGCAAGTCTGAAAAAGTAGTGTATTTTAATTTTGAGTTTACAATATTTTGTGTGAAGGGATGAGGCAAACTGAAAAAGGACAACAGGGCAATTTATATATTTATTTACATATTGGTGACCAGGAAAGGTACATTGAGCTAAGGCTTATTACAGGTGAACCTGGGGAAGGGTAGCAAGTGAATACAATTCCAAAGGTAACTGCAAAGCAGTCAAGCAATACAAAATGAACAATAGTGCAAACAAATAGGAACCATGAACAAATAGTGAGAGGCAACAATTGACCAATTAGGCTTGTGGCAGAACAGCCAAGTGTAACAGCCCATATACAAGGCTTTAGCGGAGACGTACTAGGAGCAAGAGCAGGAGAAAGCAAAAGGATCCCTGAGGAATTGCTTAAGAACAGAATAAGATGGGGGAGAGGAGGAGGAGGTGGGTAGGAAGATTATTCCAGATAGAAGGTAAACAGAAAGAGAAAGCAGTCTGATCATGAAGCTATTGCAACAAGGGGTAACAATAGTTTGAGAATCAAAATAGCAGAGCAAGTAGGTTGATGGGGGGTTTCACTTTATTCCTGATGAACTGTGCAAAGTATTCTATATTTCTATGAGAAGGCCCAAGATTATTTCAATATTTGGGGGAGGCTAAGATCTTTTCCATAGCTTCGGGGAGGCTCACTATGACAAAGACTGAGTACTATTGTTCTAGAACAATGGGACATGACATGAGGCTGGAAGGGGTAGACTAAGGGGTAATGTGAGGAAGTATTTATTCAAGAAAAGGGTGGTGGATGTATGGAACAGACTCCCAGAAGAGGTGGTGGGGCAACCTCAGTAGGGGAATTAAAAAATGCATGGGATAGGCATACGGGAACCCTAGCGATAGGAAAGAGAATAAAGCAGGAGATCAAGTAGGGGCTTTGGTTTCTGCAGCAGACAGGGAAAATGGGCAGACTGAGGGGGGGGCCTAGCGGTCCTTATTGGCTGTCAATTTCTATGTTTCTATTTTGCAATAGCTATTTTTTTTTTTTTGCTGTTAGTCTTTTTTTTCCCTGCCGTGGTTCAGGCTAACACTACACCAACTCCCCCAGCCCCATCACCTGGCATCCCAGGGACTTACCCCTGCCTGGTGCTTCCCTCATGGCTTACTCCCTGTGGCAGGGGTTGATGGTAGGTGCCTCATCACTGATTAGATGGAACTGGTTCTGGGAAATGGCCCTTTTGCTGGTGCAGAGCCTGCGAGGCGCCAGTGTCATCCTGCACTGCACCTGGCCATTGTCCCTGTTCTGTGCTGGAGGAATGGGTGTGCAATGCCATCCAGAAGCACCAAGCAGGCTACCGCGCATGGCACATCGACAGCCACCATCCCTCCATACCCCAATGTGCCAGCACTGGCTGCCTCTCCCCGAGCCTCCACTAGGGGCTAAACCAGTGCCGAGAACCCACAACCCTCCCTCCCCAGAGGAGGAGAGCTGTCCTCCAGACCCTCAATCCTCCTCTCCCCAGCCAGCTCCTGGTGAACCGAGTCTGTCACTGAACCTGGGCCCCGTCGTAGCATCAGGTGAGGCATGGGTGCCTCTGCCCTCCATGCCACCTCCATGCCACCAGGCTGGCGTACCTATTTTTTAAATATGCTGAACAATAAACTAAAGAAACATTATTAACTGATGTTCCTGAGAGTTACTGACATGTCACGACATGGCACAACCTATCACTGAGCACCACTATACATATGTATGCACAGTATATGTGTATATATGTATGTATGTATGTATGGAACTATTTCTGCCAATTTACTAAGCTCTGGTCAGGCCCCACCCAGAATACTGTATACAGTTCTCAGCTACCGAATATAAAAAGAACATCGAAGCAGTTGGAAGGATGTAATGCAGGGCCACTAAACTTGATCAGTGGTATGGAATATTAAAGCTATGAGGAGAAATTGAATGCCAGTAATATGGTCATGATGGAAAAAAAGGAGGCTGGGGAAGGGTATGATTTTGGTGTTTTGCATTCTGAAGAGTACTGACAGGATCTACCGATAGATGTTTTGATCTAATATACTCCAGCAGAACTTGGTAACATACCCAGAAGCTCAAAGGTGATAAATGTAGAGGTAACATTAGGAGACACTTTTTCTCCCAGGGGATGATAAACCTATAAAAGAGCTGTCAAGGCAGTGGACAAGAACACAGTACAGACCTTCAAGGTAAGCCTGGATGAAATTCTACTTACCAAGGGAATCCAAGAGTACTCTGGGCGGTGAGTGGATGTGGAACCTGTGTTTCCAGAGCACACTTTTTGGCCACAGTTTATGAAACATGATGAACCTAAAGTCCCTTCTAACCTTAAGTTACTAATTTTTTATTTACTATTGTTTATTTAAATATTGTTTACTATAAGAGTCACACTGAGATGGAGCTTGTTTCCAGGTGCGATTCAAGTAGAGGGTGGCTACAAGGTGATAAGAAATACAGTTAACAAAAATGGTAAATGCTATGAACAGTACTGAATAAAGTGACATGTGGAAATGTAATACACATAATACAAAATGCTGCAAGGAATAACACAAACTAGGAGCCCTAAACACAATGAACATATCGGTCTTATGCACTGAGTAACGCAAGTGCTGAGGCAGGTACATGGGCCACATGGACCTGTGGGTGGCACAATGCCAGCACAATAGCTGGATGCACTACATGCACAGCACCAATGTACAGCTGTGTGGGGGCCCCTGGTACATGACAAAAGGGGGGTGTCCACTGACGTGGGACCATGATGTATATACATAATGGTGTGTGTCTCAAAGGCACCCTGCAAGTCAGGCCCTCTGCTCCCATAGTGCCAAACCTCGAAGTGCAATATGTGAACAGGTGACAAACATGGTAACCCTCCTGTCTATTTTGGGTCTGAATCACCTACTAGCTTCGAGTCCTGGGGTCAAAAATGAACCTTTTCTGCTAGCACACCCACTTAACAGGCTCATATATGTACTCTCTCCGGGGGATTCAGTACAATATTTCACCCTATGGGCACCCAACCTACCCTTACGACTCAATTTGAGACCTAGGTATATTCTCACCTTAGCAAGATAAGTAACACTTTTTTAAGCCCTTAACAGTTGTCAGAATTATTAACACTTCTCCAGCATTCACATGCAAAAGAAACTGAGAAGGCATCGGCAGAATTTCAAGGAAAATAGTGTTTACTAAAAATTGAAAAATAAAATACAAAACACAGAACATATAACATAAATACAGTCAAAATAAAAGGGAATTTCAGAAACAAATATGCATGTAACTGAATTTCTAGTCTTAACCTAGTTTTCTAGTTGGTATTACCTAATTGTAACAGAAGTGCCTTTTTCTTTCAGAACACAGTGTGTGTGTGTGTTCTCTTAGGAGTCCAGAAAAAAGTGGGGTTTCCCCTCAGATGCTTGGCAATCTTGAAAGACAATCTCTCCACCTCCTTGTGATATCACAGCACATGAGGTCACTGTTTGTCCTGTCAACAATTTTGTAACCTAACCAAGTATATCCAAGGGTGTCATTTTACTGTTGGCTGAAAATCTGCAAAGTTAGCAATATCAAAATATGACAGTCTCTTTGATTAGAACATTTCTTTTGATACGTTTAGAACACACATCCTGCCAACAGTTCCCTTCTACGTGTGAAGAGCTATAACAGAAGGCTGTTAGAATTTGTCGCTTCCTAGGATGTCGTAAAAGAAGCAATCTTCTATGGCTCCCTGACTTCAAAGTAGAACTATTTTACAAGGTGTTATAACCTGGCCCTCAGAAGGAAGTTTTTAATTAAAGTTTCCACTGGGCCAGTTTTACGACAGCCAGCTGTTTCAGTATGCTAGTCCCTCTAGGGTCAAGAGGTCAAGCCTCTTCAAAAGCTGATGACTACCTTTTCTCTAAGCAGACATTCACATACACATTTATTTATATCACAAATATCAATATAATATAATGACAAGTAGATGGCAGAGCTTCACACTCCTCCCCTCCTAGACTGAATTTGGGGGATCTATTCCTGCATGGGATGAGTTCCCCAAAATCAGTTCATTGCTCAAACTGACACAAAACCCCATCTGCATTTTTGTTTGCTGCCTCTGCCCTGTGTGAGACAGTCATGTCATAATCCTGCAAGGCAAGGCTCCATCTTAACAGTCTACCATTTGTTTTTCCCGTTTGTGCCAGCTAAACTAGGGGGTTGTGATGAGTTTGTACCTCAAAATGTTGCCCATATAGGTATGGCACCAACTTCTTTAGTGCCCACACCATTGCAAGACATTCTCTTTCCACTGTAGAGTAAGGCTGCTCCCTGGGAAGTAACTTCTTAGTGAGGTATGCTATTGGGTGATCTTTCCCCTGGTTGGACATTTGACTAAGCACTGCCCAAATACCCACATCTGAGGCATCAGTCTGGACTACAAAGGGTTTATTATATTCTGGACTTGCCAATACAGGAGCACTGCTGCGTGCCTCCTTTAGCCGTGTAAAGGCTTGCTTACAGGCTGGTTCCCAGATAACTTTCTTAGGTATCCTTTTCTTTAACAGGCCAGATAGAGGAGCGGTCAGGGCACTGTAGTTTGGTACAAATTTCCTATAGTACTCTGCTGTCACTAGAAAACTCCAAACCAGCTTCTGTGTTTCTGGTCTGGACCATGCCTTGATTGCCTCAATTTTTGCTTGATTAGGATGGAGCTGTCCCTGGCCTACTATGTGCCCAAGGTATGCCACCTCAGCCATGGCCACCTGGCACTTCTCAGCTTTTACAGTGAGCCCGGTCCTCTGTATCCTGCCCAGAACTTCCCTAAGGTGGGACAGGGGTTCCTCCCAGCTGGCACTAAAGATGGATCTACTACAAAATCCTGACAGTCAGTCTCCCAAACTCCATAGGCCTGAGTTTAGGAGACCGACTGTCAGAAGACCAACAAGGTCTTTGTGCAATGTGGGGGGCAAGCACCCCGCATAACTAAAAAAAAACAACTCTGAGGGGGAGTGGACCTCGGAGTAGGCTACAACAAGTTATGGGGGGCAAAAGAGCACCATGCAGAAAAGCTGCTAGTGGCTTAGCACTCCACGCTATGGGAGCAGCTCAGCCAACCACCAGATCCCCCCCTTCTTGTGGTGCATGGCTAGAGGCAGGGTAGTGGTTCGTCATATCTGCTACCTCACCCTTGCCGGCACCAGCTTCCGTCTGTCGGGCAGGTGTGTGTCGGGTGGCCAGACTCAGGATCCTGAATGTCAGGATTCTGAGTTTCAGCATTCTGTCATACTCCCCTATTGATGGCAGTGTCATCCAAGCATGCCACAGCATACTCCTCAGTATCATTTAACACCTGGTTCACCGACCTCTGGAAGGTGGCCGGGGCATTCTTCATTCTGAAAGGCATTACTTGAAACTCAAATAAGCCTATCAGAGTGATGAAGGCCGACCTCTCCCTAGCTTTGGTAGTTAACTTTACCTGCCAATACCCTTTTGTCAGGTCAATAGTGGTAAGGTATGTTGCCCCTCCCAACTTGTCCAGGAGTTCATCCTTCTGTGGCATAGGGTGGGCGTCTGACTTTGTGACTGCATTGAGTCCACAATAGTCCACACAAAAATGAGTAGAGCCATCTGGCTTGGGAACAAGGACTACGAGTGAGGCCCGTGGGCTGTGGGATTTCTGGATTACCTCTAAATCCAGCATCTCCTCCACCTCCCTTCTAATGTCCTTTTGGACAGCCTCTGACACACCCGATATGCCATCTGCTGTATTGGCGCTTGCGTCCCTGTCTCCACATCATGTGTTGATTGGGGGGTTAGTCCAGGCTTGGCACTAAACAATGGGGCAAAGTCTGCTAAAATCTACCTTACTTCTTGGATCTGTTTGTGGTCAACTGGGGCAACATTTTAATTGCCTCCATAGAGGATTCCCACTTGCTTTCTTCCAGGAAGTCCAAAAGGGGGTCTCCCTCATCCATCCCCTCCCTGGGACTACACACTGCAAAGACCATGTCAGCCCTATTAACATATGGCTTCATCATGTTGACATGGTACATTCTTTGGGCATGTCTCCTGTCAGGCAGTTCTATAATGTAGTTTACGTCATTCACCTGTTTGACTGTCTTGTACGGTCCTGCCCCCTCAGGCTGCAGCTTATCTTTCCAGACCAGGATTAGGACCATTACCTCCTGACCCACAGTGTAAGAGTGAGCTCTGGCTCTGCGGTCGTGCCACACCTTTTGTTTTTGTTGGGCAGCTGCCAGGTTGCCCTAGGCTGTCCCGATAAGCTTCTTCAGCTTTTCCCTAAACTTAAGGACATAATCCACTATGGGAGTTCCCTGGGTGGTGTGCTTGCCTTCCCAGTCCTCCCAGATCAAGTCTAGGGGCCCGCGTACCCTGCGTTCATATAAGAGCTCAAAAGGGGAGAACCCTGTCGACTCTTGGGGCACCTCCCTGTATGCGAACAACTGGTGGGGAAGGTATTTCTCCCAGTCCCTCCCATGCTGTTCAGCAAATGCTTGGAGCATCGATTTAATGGTACCATTGAATCTTTCCACAAGCCCATTGGCTTGTGGGTGATAAGGTGTCGTGCATCTCTGCACCACCCCACACTTCTCCCACAAACATTTCATCAGGTCCGACATGAAGGAACCCCCTCGATTGGTGATAACCTCCTGCAGGAACCCAACACAGGAGAAAATCCCTAGCAAGGCATTTGCCACTTTGTCTGTCCTCAGTGAGGACAGGGAGACTGCCTCTGGGTACCAGGTGGCATAATCCACCACAGTCAGGATAAACCTCTTCCCAGAGGAGCTGGGGTATTTAAAAGCCCCACAATATCCATTTCTACCCTATGGATAGGCTCCTCCACTCTGGGCAAAGGAATTAGGGTGGCATGGGTTTCCTTACCCACCTTCCCTATTTCTTGGCACCGGTGACAAGACCTGCAATACTCCTTCACCTGCTGGGTGAAGTTGGGTCAATAGAAATTCTGGGCCAATTGCTGCATAGTGCATGCAATTCCCAGATGGCCAGACATGGGAATATCATGTGCAATTTTGAGCAACCACTCATGGTACCCCTGGCGAATGACAAGCTGCCTGCCCATCACGCCTCCCTCTATCTTTACATCCTGCATATACGTCAGTCCATTGTCCCTATAAACTTTATGTTTCCTGTTACCTCTCTGTACTCCATCAGAGTCTGCCCAAGCCCTCAGCTTCTCTAAACTAGCGTCACTTTTCTGAGCTGCTGCAAAATCCTTACACATTCCCAAAGCATGGGACTGGTCCCTTCCAGATTCTAAACTAGGGTCCCTAACGCTAGTGTCAGGGCATTCAGGGTCACTTCCATCCCTAACCCTCTGACAATGGGCTACCCCTCCTTCCGTAGAGTAACCCTCTATAGTTGTTCTGTTAACTGGTACCTGGGGAATTTCTACCCCCTTTCATTATTCTCCATATCAGGAGACACAGGTTGGAGAACCAGCCTCACAGCGATTTCCATGGGGGCTTCTATGGGGTCCAGGGAACTACAATTTACCTTTGCTGCTTGGCTGCAGGTAACTGCACACACCATACCCTGTTTGAGATTGTTGCCAATAATTACATCAACAGTAAGGTTCTCTGCTACGGCAACATTTTGCACAGTCCCCTCTGTCTCACCCCAGTCTAGGAGGACACTAGCGAGTGGTACTTTTTTCTCCTTCCCAGTGAATCCCCATACAGTCACAAATTGATTGGGTATAAGCTGTTCAGGCTCTACCAAATCCCCTTTTTGCCAAAGTTAGGGATGCCCCCATGTCCCTTGATCCATGGGTCTGTACCCCATTCACAGTGACTGAGTGTATGTGTTCCCTCATGTTTACTGGCATGCTTTCAGGGACATACAAACAACCCACTTCTTTCCTAGCACCACTTTGTGCACTGTCTGCCCTTTTTGGACACAGCCTGGCAAGGTGCCCAGGTTGTCTGCAAACCCAACACTCATTTCTTTTATCAGGCAAATCTTTTCTTTGTAACCTGGGGCTACCTGATTTTGGTGGAGACAGGGAGAGTTTTCGCTGCCCTGAAGGTGCATTTTCCCTTTCTGCACTGCCACACCCTCCCCATTCCCTCTCAGAGCAGGTCTGCTCCTGGCATAGTGGTCCAAGAGTTCAGCAGCATCTTGCACTGTTTTTGTATCTCAGTCCTGTAGCCAGGTTTTCAATTCTGCTGAGCATGCCCAAATAAACTGCTCTATAAGTACAGCATTTTCAATTTACTCTACAGAGACTGCTTAATTCCTTCCCACCAACATTTTAAAAACTGGCATTTAGTGGCTAGCTCCTCATAGCTCATGTCAGGGCTTCTTCTGAGCTTATGGAATTTAACTCTCTATGCCTCTGCTGTTAAATCATATTCCTTTAACAAGGCAGCTTTTAGTTTGCTATAATCATTACTATCCTGATTGTCCATTTGACTCAATGCACCACAAACTTTCCCGGTAAGCAGCAGGGATAGCTGGAAGCTCCAGGACTCTCTGGGAATTTTTGCCTGAATACATACTTTTTCTAATGAATTTAAAAATGCATCCATATCTTCCCCCTCTTTAAATTCAGCTATCAATTTAGAATTTAATTTGTAACCCAGTCCCGGAATTCCCTGTGTATCCATGCCACTCACCTACTCTGGCACTGGTCTTGGGAGTTGTAGCTTCTCGGTTCAAATTTCCTCTGGCGCACTCTCTCCTCTCGCTTGGCCTCTCGCTGCTCTTGCTCAGCCTCCTACTGCTCTCGCTCAACCTCTCTCTGATGCAGTCACTCTCTTTCCTCTGCTTCTCTCTCTGAAGCTGTCGCTCTCTTTCCTCTGCCTCTCTCCACCATTGGTTTCCTTTTTCCTTGGTCTCTTGTTGCTATCGCTACTCCCCTCTCTCTCTGTCTCTCTCTCTCTCCATCTCCAGTTTCCTCTGTTCAAGCTCCTTTCACTGCTGAGCTTCAAACTTTTTCTGTTCAAACTCCAGCTTCATCCTCCACAACTTTATCTGCAGCCTGATCCCTTCTAGCTCCAGAATGTTGGTGACCTTCCCCTGCTGCTGTGGCCCTTGGCTTGCACTGGTCCTACTGTCCTCCTCCCTGGGTCTGGACACTGTGTTTGACCCTGGCCCCTCCATGCCCAAGGTTTGGTCCTTTCCAGTCACAGACTGTGACTCGAGGTCTTGGGCATCAGCTGCCACAAGAGCCTCAATGAGATGCTTTTTGGCTCGCCCCTCATGCTGGACTCCTCTCTCTTGGCACAACTGCCTCAGGTAGTCTGCAGTGTACTCATTGTAGTTGGAAGCCATCTTCTTCCCTAAGCTATGGCTACACAAGCTTACACCCAAAAAAATAAAACAGGCAGACAACTTAGACTGTAAGCACAATGGTATAGTTCTATACTTTTTAAATCACTGCCTTATTTTGCATGTGAGCTATACAGTATTTAGTCTGACACACTGGACTGTTAATGCTCATGTTACCAAATACTTTTTAAATCGCACCGCTGCCAACTAGATCTGTCACAAACGCACCCCACAGGTCAGGCCCTCTGCTCCCACAGTGCCAAACCTTGATGTGCAATATGTGAACAGGAGACAAACAGGGTAACCCTCCTGTTTATTTGGGGTCTGAATCACCTACTAGCTTCGAATCCTGGGGTCAGATATGATCCTTTTCTACTAGCACACCCAGTTAACAGGCTCAGATATGTACTCTCTTTAGGGGCTGCAATACAATACTTCACCCTGTGGGCACCCAGCCAGGTTCAAAAGTCTACCCTCGTAACTCAGTTTTAGACCTAGATATGTTCGCACATTAGCAAGATAAACAACATTTTTTTAAGCCCTTAACAGTTGTCAGAATTATTAACACTTTTCCAGCATTCAAATACAAAAGAAACTGAGAAGGCACCAGCAGAATTTCAAGGAAAATAGTGTTTACTAAAAAAAATGAAAATAGATAAAATACAAAACACAGAACATATAACATAAATACTTACAGTCAAAATAAAAGGGAATTTCAGAAATAAATATGCCTGTAACTGAATTTCTAGTCTTAACCTAGTTTTCTGGTTGGTATTACCTAATTGTAACAGAAGTGCCTTTTTCTTTCAGAACACAGTGTGTGTGTGTGTGTGTGTGTGTGTTCTCTTAGGAGTCCAGAGATAAAGTGGGGTTTCAGCTCAGATGCTTGGCAGTCTTGAAAGACAATCTCTCCACCTCCTTGTGATGTCACAGCACATGAGGTCACTCTTTGTCCTGTCATTAATTTTTGTAACCTGACCAAGTATATCCAATGGTGTCATTTTACTGTTGGCTGAAAATCTACAAAGTTAGCAATATCAAAATATGACAGTCTCTTTGATCAGAACATTTCCTTTGATGCTTTTAGAACGCACATCCTGCCAACAGTTCCCTTCTAGGTGTGAAGAGCTATAAGAGATAGCTGTTAGAATTTGTCACTTCCTAGGATGTCATAAAAGATGTAACCTTCTATGGCTCCCTGACTTCAAAGTAGAAATATTTTAAAAGGTGTTATAACCTGGCCTTTAGAAGGATGTTTTTAATTAGGGTTTCCACTGGGCAAGTTTTATGACAGCCACCTGTTTCAGCATGCTGTGCCCTCTGGGGTCAAGAGATCAAGCCTCTTCAAAACTGATGACTGTTTTTTTCTCTAAGCAGGCATTCACATACACATATACATTTATTTATATCACAAATATAAATATAATATAATGATAAGTAGATGGCAGAGCACCACAGTGTGTACAGCTCTAGATGGCCTCATAGCATGGTGAGGGACATACCAAGCACTGTACAGCAGGAAGGGCTGCTATAAATACTGGTACACATGTAGGGCCCCAACTCCCCTCAAAAAAAGAATGACAGGGCACAGAGCAGGTGCATTCAAATGTGTATTACTCAGGTATCCACAAAAAGGTATCCACATAAAAGAAGAAAACCAGAAACTGCAAAACGGTCCCAAATGTAAATAAAATGTCTATGCAAACAGTAGGTCCTAGGCCACACGTCCCATGTGCCCACTCAGCAATGGTCCCATATCCTGGCACTACCCATGTTTCATGGCAGCCCCACCCACAGGGGCTGGATACCGCTGCATATGTTCCTGGCACCCTCCGTTACTCTTTGACAGCGGCAATGTAAACTGTGCGCTGTTGGTAGATAGGCATGTTCCTCTTCTTTGACAGTGGCAATGTAAACTGTGTGCTGTTGGTAGATAGGCATGTTCCTCTTCTTTGACAGTGGCAATGTAAACTGTGTGCTGTTGGTAGATAGGCATGTTCCTCTTCTTTGACAGTGGCAATGTAAACTGTGCGCTGTTGGTAGATAGGCATGTTCCTCTTCTTTGAAAGTGGCAATGTAAACTGTGCGCTGTTGGTAGATAGGCATGTTCCTCTTCTTTGACAGTGGCAATGTAAACTGTGCGCTGTTGGTAGATAGGCATGTTCCTCCTCTTTGACAGTGGCAATGTAAACTGTGCGCTGTTGGTAGATAGGCATGTTCCTCTTCTTTGACAGTGGCAATGTAAACTGTGTGCTGTTGGTAGATAGGCATGTTCCTCTTCTTTGACAGTGGCAATGTAAACTGTGCGCTGTTGGTAGATAGGCATGTTCCTCTTCTTTGACAGTGGCAATGTAAACTGTGCGCTGTTGGTAGATAGGCATGTTCCTCTTCTTTGACAGTGGCAATGTAAACTGTGCACTGTTGGTAGATAGGCATGTTCCTCTTCTTTGACAGTGGCAATGTAAACTGTGCACTGTTGGTAGATAGGCATGTTCCTCTTCTTTGACAGTGGCAATGTAAACTGTGCACTGTTGGTAGATAGGCATGTTCCTCTTCTTTGACAGTGGCAATGTAAACTGTGCACTGTTGGTAGATAGGCATGTTCCTCTTCTTTGACAGTGGCAATGTAAACTGTGCACTGTTGGTAGATAGGCATGTTCTTCTTCTTTGACAGTGGCAATGTAAACTGTGCACTGTTGGTAGATAGACATGTTCCTCTTTTTTCCTGTAGTCAGAGGTCTGTTTGGTTGCTCTCTTCAATTCAATTCAATTTTATTTTACCAGGAAAACACCATTGAGACAACTCATTTGTGAGGTGGTCCTAGGAGGACACAAATACATAAAATGTGCAAAAACAAAGCAAACACAATATGGCAAATACAGACAGAGGAAACACCACACAAGAGGAATACAGTACATAGCGTTAATGAAGACACCTAACATGGAGTTCTAAGTGTGTATTACAGCAATAATCACAAAAAAGGAAATACTACTAACATACAAAAGTGCAATTGCTGGTCACATACTAGAGATCAATGGAGGGAAAGAAAGAGGGGGAGAAAGTGAGTCAAGGTAAGGAGGAGCATTGCTAATTAGGGTAGGGGGACAAGTGAAAAGGAGGTTCCTGCAAGGTAGCAGGCCTGCTAGGGTGGATGGAGATGTACAGAGGGTAACCAGAGGGGTCAAAGTAGTGGAGATGAGGGACAGCAGCAGGAAGGGACAACAGGCCACAGTGGCAGGTAAGTGCAATGAAATGGCACGGAGAGGGTGTTCCTTGAAATAGCAAGCAGGGTTATATGTAGCAATTACACTTGTCCTTCAGGATGAGTTTAAGTAGAGACTTAAAGGTGTACACCCCAACAGTATGTGTAAGCTTAAGAGTCCTTTGTTGGGTGTTTCATAATGTGGGTAAAGCATAGCTTATGGATGAGGTACCAAAATAGGTTCTTATTCTAGGGATGTCAAATGTAATGTATGAAAATTTTCTAATATGTGCAGGGGGAGCACTTGAATAGCATGCAGACGTAAGGTGGATGTATGTCAAATGTAATGTATGAACATTTTCTAATGTGCAGGGGGAGCATTTGAATAGTACGCAGATGTAAGGTGGACGTTTCATGGTGAAAACTCCATAAGCCTAGAGAGAGGCATTTCACCACCTCCTGGTGCTAAGTGAGGTCCAGCAAATCTGCAAATAAAGATAACGATGGTGGGTATTAGACATGGCATGTGTGATGAATCTTAAGGCACTATGGTACAGTGTGTCCAGTTTGGATAAGGCTGTTTTGAGGCAGTGGCTGTGGAGGAAATCTGCATAATCAATTAGAGGGAGGAAGGTTGTCTAGGCCAGTCTTAATCTGGCTTCGTAAGTAAGCAGATGCTTAATGCAGTAGAAGAGTCCAAGCCTTTGGCATAGGTTTTTTTTGGTAATTCTTCAATGTGAGTGACAAAGGAAAGTTTGTAGTCTAACCAGAAATCTAAGTATTTAAATTTCTCTATTGTTTCGAGGGGCTCCCCCAGGATGGTCATATTCTGGAGATTAGTACTCACAGGGTTATTGGTTATTTAGTGTATGGGGAGAGGAGCATAACTTTAGTTTCTTGGCATTGAGTAGTAATTTCAAGTGGAGCAGATTTTGTTGGAGTTGATTGAATTCACGCTGTAGTTCAAGGCAGGTGAGCTGAATAGAGGGCCTGGTGACACAGAGCACAGTATCATCTGCAAAGAGGTGGACACTTGCAGTGCTGATTTTGTAGTCAATATCATTAATGTAAATAGCAAATGGCAGGGGCCCCATGATGGACCCTGTGGGACTCCTCTCTGCAGTCTGCAGTGTTTTAAGGGGAGAGAGGGTGCCATGGGGTTTTACCTGTTGCTGTCTGCCTATAAGGTAGCAGGAAAATCATTTTAAAGTGATGCCATCTAACCCAAGATTATTTAACATAAGTAATAATATGTGATCAACAGTGTCAAAACCCTTGCTCAAGTCTAAAAAGAGAGCACAGACATGGTGTTTGGCATCAAGGGAAATATGCCAGTCGTTAGTGACCTTAACCAGGGCAGATACTGTGCTATGTTTGGGCCTGAACCAAGATTGTAAAGAGTTCAAAATGTTTGTGGTTTCTAGGTGATCTCTAAGTTGGGAGTTGACAAGCCTTTCGAGTAGTTTGCATAAGATAGGTGATAGGGAAATTGGCTGATAATTGTTACGGTCACTTGGACATAAGGGTAGCCGGGGGGGTTCCTGGGTGACCAGAACCCCCCCCCACTTCAATGCCTATTATAACCCCCCCCCGCTTGACTAAACTGTCCTGGCTTTCCACAATCTGACCCCCCCCAACCTTTACTCACAGCCTGAGCATCCGCCGGGTCAGTGTCAAAATGTAATGATTGATCCATTTAAAGTACTGTAGCACTGGTGAGATGGGAGGCAGGCATAGGCTTATGAATATGCAGCAATCAGCTCTGCCTCCCGCCAGGGGACAAACGAGGAGCCTCAGATCGACGGGTCTGGTCAGATGACTATAAAGGAGTGCTCACGTGGGGTTCTGTGTGATAACGGCGATCGCCAAAGGGCAATAGCCATCATGGCAAATGTACATCACCAAAAACAACTAGAGGTACATTCCCAGCAACAGAAACAACTTAAGTGTTTCATGTGGGGCTTCACTCAACACCCCTGCAATAGTGGGGTTGACCGATTCGCGACCCCCAACTAAAATAATTAACTCGGGGGGGGTGCATGTTGGGGAGGGGGCAGAATCAGGATGAAGAGAAAAAAATGGTGTAGTAAAGCTCAAAAACATTGTGCTCACCCCACGCCCCAAACCCTCCTCACTGAAGCCAGCCTCCCTAACCACTTTGCCACTAGGCCAGCTCAGTGGCTGCCCCTCTCGCCATCCCCCACATACCTCACAGATACCTTCTGGTATCCTGTTACCATCCTCTTGCCTTGCCCTTTCCTGTTGCTACCCTTGCACGGTAGTCCACAACAGGGGCACTGAGACTGAGTTGCTCATATCTGAGTCATTCAATCTCAGTCGCCCTTATGATGGGATACCTTCACATGGTTCTTAGCAGCCAGAGCATGCAGACTCACATGACACTCACACTTGCCTACTAGTCAGTGTGAGAAATAAGTAGTGGTGTCTGCCTGATCAACACGGCTCTGCTCTGGGCCTTTTTTGTTGTTTTTTGAGGTGGCTGCAATAAATGAATAATCTAATTGGAGGTTGACTGTTACTTCTCCTGCTGCACTAGGGTCTCAGGTAGACTAAAAAGCTTGCCTTGAGTCCCGAGCTGGAAACTTTGAGCCTGACTGTGTTCCCACCATATTGTAATCTCTGAGGGCCGTGGCAGCATTCACCCCATTTTAAATGCAGGCAGTGCTTTAGTGGCAGAAGTCAAAGTTGAGCCATTGGAATGGAGATAACTGGGGGTTGGGAAAAGGAAAACATATGGCTGAGAAGGACCAAGTTTGTGACTTGTCTCAGTCCACAATTCCAGTTAAACAAATATAAGCCACAGTCTGTCAGTAATGGAGATGAAACCGTGGGAATAAAAAAAAGTAAATATGATAAAATAAAGGATGTACTACAGTATGTCAGATCTTCCTCTGTAAGAGAACATTTTTTGTTTGCACATAGGGGTCATCTTGAAGGTGGCATTGTGCCTTACAGTCAGACTGGAAAAGACTTTATCATTAATCACAATGTCTTGCACTTCAGGGTAAACACTGACTGAGCCATAATGTGTGTATTGTGTAGGAGGGAAGCAAAGTCTGTACAGAAGCTTGCAAATCCAGTTGTTTTCATATTATCTGTTTTTATTAATTAATTTTATTTTATTTTATTTTAACTGGTTGGTGGACAAAACCCTTTTTACCATGCCTGCATATAGTAAACAAGTATACAAGTTGAAATACAGCATATGTGCAACGCTTATTAAGTGCATCAACCCATATTTGATAACTATTAAATTCTTGATGCAATTAATACAGCCTGAACTATGGGGTGGTTGTGTAGTGGGTCTTAAATGGCAAATCTGGAGATAGTTATTTATTGTGGCCACAGGACTGCTGCAAAAGCCCTCTCTGCACCAGTCATATGCAGCCCCTTAATTCATATGATCAGAGCTAATCCTGTAGATTATTGGTGCTCCTGAAAAAATTGGGGAAGGGGTGCTGTGATCACAGTTTATGAATAAGCCACCAATGCCAATCAATTGTGTTTATTATAAATGTTCCGACACATGTTGCCACTTTGGCTTTTTCAGGGACCAAGGACCTTGTCTTAAAATTTAATACAAATAAAATAAATACATGGCAGACTTCCTAGCAACAGAGTCCTGAAAAATGATATTCAGTTTCTTATACATTTATCAGCATGCAAACTAGACTCTATGGTATGCTAAGTTTGTGTATATCAAAACATATACAAAACTGAATGTAATTATTAAAGACTCTGTTGCCAAGAAGCCCTTGTATTTATTTGTATAACATTATACAGACATAGCCTCCTTGAAACAGTGAAGTGTAGTGGTGGGGGGCTGCTGCTGAGGACAGCTGCAATTTGAAATACAGATTCCAACATATGTAGAAATTCTGCAGTGCGTGGGGACTGATTTGGGTCAATTTATCTACAGAAGAGAAAGATAGAAATTTAAAAAGGGAGAAAAGAATCCTGAGTTCAACTCAAAGACCTAGGACTGGGGAGGGATGAGACTAACAACCTGAATTATGATGCATTTTGTAACTCAACAGTTATTGCCTAAAAATACATGAAACTAAACCATTGAACTCCTAAATTTTCAAACTTTTCCAGGGGACCATGCCCCCAGACACCCCTAGAAATATTTGGAACCCCCACATCGAATCCTGGCTATGTCCCTGTTGGATCACCTGATTTAAATAGAGGGATGACATGTACAATTTTCCAGTCAGTAGGAAGGGCCCCATGAGTGAGAGATAAGTTGAAGAGGTGGGTGATGGGTGGGGACAGGAGGTAATAGCCTAGTTTTAGGGAAAAGGGCTCAAGCTTGTCAGCTCCAGTACTTTTTTTGCTATCCAGAGCAATTAAGAGACCTTCAACCTGTTTGAGGGTAATTGGACTTAAAGTGAATTGAGTGGGGAGACGGTGAACTTTGCGCAGTGTTGAGGGAGTAACTTACTAGTAGGAGAATTTTCAAAGGCTAATCCAGCGGTGACAAAATGATTATTTAGTTGATCTAGTATATCGTGCTTACTTTTGAAGGTGTTGGCCCCGAGACAATTTTATCTGGGAGGGATGATGAAGAATTTGGCAGCATTGTGTTTAGATGAATCCAGAGATGACTAGAAATATTTCACCTTTTTGGCCTGAATGAGCCTGGTGCAATGGTTCCTTGTGGCTCTAAAGGCAGCCCAATCAGAATCTAATTTAGGCTTACATGCTTTCTTCCAGATGCTATATCTGTGGTGTAATGTAGTTTTCAATGTACTGATAAACCAGGGACAGATTCTTTTCTGAGTTCTAATTTTCACAATTGGAGCATGCTTACTGATCACTTGCAAGACAAGGTTCTGAAACTGGGTGCAGGCCTCAGAAACTGTAGGGGCAAGATAGAAGTCTTACCATCTAATCTTAATTAAGTCAGCCAGGAAATCAGAGCTGCTAAATTTGTGGAAGTTTCTTTTAAATATGAAGTTAGATGAATAAATAGATTTAGGTAGGAGCCTTACACAAGCTATGGCCCTATGGTCACTAATGTCATTGTGAAATACCCTGGTAAACACTGTTTTGTGTGGTTTATTAGTAAGGATCAAGTCAAGGTGGATGCTATGTTCTGGGTTTTTGATGTTAGGAAGGGTGACAGCACAGATTAGTTGTGTAAGACCGTGGGCATCATATCTGTCTTTTAAAGGTTCAGAGCAGTGGGAGTTCCAGTCTATGTTAAAGTCCCCCATAAGCAGACATTCAAAGTCAGAAGCTTCTAGAATCCTGTGAAAATTGGAGAGTATCCCAAAACCTCCTCGGGGGGGTCTGTAGCAATTAGAGGTTTAAATGATCTCGTTGGAAGGTAGGGAGATTTTTAGAGTGAGGCTTTCAAACTCCTTAGGTGAGGAAGTGGAGTCAAAAACTGAAGGTGTGAGCTTACCTAGGACATAAATTGCAACCCCCCTCCTCTAGAAAACCTGTCTGCTCTGAGAACATTATAAGAGGGGATGCTGATGGCATGGTCAGTGGTGGAAGCTCACAGCCATGATTCCAAGATCACCAGCACATCTGAAGAGGTATGAAGAACCCAGGCCTGAATCATATCCAACTTATTAATTACGCTGCAGGCATTAATATGCAGAAAGCTAATGCCTTTAAGCAGAGATGGGTCAGAGGGAGCCACACTAGGCATAGGGGGTCCAGGGTTTAGCTAAATGTTACCCGAGCATAGTAGCATTAATAGGGAACGTTTCTTGAGCCTGTTAATTATGAATTTAATGAGCAGTAAACAGCCTCATTTGGGGGAAGAATCCTGGGGGAAAGAGAGTAGGGGTGGTGTAGTGATGAAAGAGAGAAAATTCACTGAGTGCCATGTGGATAGGAATGCATGGAGGTTCAAATATACAGGGTGAGGGCAAACAAGTTTGAAAAATTTCAGACTGCTTCTCGTAAGCAGTACCAAGAGAATAATGGAACTGCAGGAAGGGCAGCAGAACTGAGGCGGGTGAGTCATGCCTGGCGTATCATTTGGAGGCACACTCAGTATTGGCAGAATGAGATCAATAATGCTTAGTAAGATAAGGGAAGAAAGAAAGAATTAGTTAGAAGAGAAGGGTTTCATGTTGTAACTGGTTTAAGATAGAGCAGTAGAGAGAAAGTAGTAGCTCAGAGGATATATTGATCTCCTATAGGTCCTTCCAGAACAGTCACAATACCACCAGCATTCCAGGTGTGTCCTACAGGGGGAAAGAAGGTAGGGATGAGCTGCATGCTTGCCCACATGCCCCACCATGCCATTCTCCAAGCAGCCACAGCATGCCCCATTATGCCACACCTTCATGCAGCCCACAGCATGCCGACCATGACACACCACCATGCAGCCCACAACATGCCCATGCCATGCCACAACCCCAAGCAACACCTTGGCCACAGGCACATGGGGTGCTCACCATTTCTGGCTCTATTATAAACCAAGACCCTCCTTACTCACTGACATAGTATGAGTTGATCTGTTCAAGACCTGCCGATAACCTCATCCCCCTTGCCAGTGCCACCATCAACTGTGTCCATGGCACACCCAGCAAATGGTTCCTGAGCCACAGAAGTATCTCCACCAGGCAACTTGAAATTACTGAAGTGACAAATGGGACAAGCATCAGAGAAAGACACAGAGCAACACCCCACCACAGCATGCGACAGATCCGACAACAGTAACACCCATACCTATTTCTGATTCCTCTGTTGATCTGCCTTACATTACTGAGACCTAGCTTGGTGACAATGCTGACCCCGTATTGGGGTCAGCAATCCCAGCCAGTTTCTCTGTGGTGCACTGCTTAAGAAAGGATCACGGAGGGTCACCATCTGTTTTATAACTGAATTGAACTTGTTGGTGCACCCAGTATTGCACCAATAGGTGACACCTTATCAGTTGAATGCATGGCTGTGCATGGGGAGTCTGGGTGCAGGCTACAGAAAGCTACTCATATACTGTCCTTCAGAGTATGAGGGGGATTTTCTGCAGGAAATTGCAGACTTTGTCAATGCTAAAGTACTGGAATTGCCCAGGTGGCTTATTCTGGGGGATTTTAATGCTTGGATCAATGATGAACTCTCTGTTTGGTCAAGATTTCCTATAGGGTATGGAATCTGTAGGCCTCGCACAAGTTACTTCTGCCACCAACTGAGATGGCCATGCCTTGGACCTGGTATTCATTCAGGGGCTCAAGGTCAGGGATCTCGAGACTGATCCAGTTAGTTGATTGGATCATAGTACCATCAGGTTCTCTTTCAGGGACCCCTTTTTTAGTCCACCCCCTGTGGAGATGGTCCAGTACCAGCATTATTGGAGGAGATCCAGTGCCCTGGAGGACAAACCACAGCAAGAAAGGAGGGTTCCTGGTCCTATTTCTGGCATGCAATAAAATCTATTATGGCATACATTTTTCACAATATTTCGTCTGGAGTGCTCCTTTCTTGCTGTGGTTTGTGTTTGTTGAGGCTAGTTGCCTCCCGCAGGAGCACCCCCTAGCTAATCTTGCGCTGCTCTAAACTCGAGTGCCTTAGAGGACAGACTGGCTTTGATTTCTCATCATGGTGAGTGTCAAAACACAATTACCCAATCCACAAGAAGGCAGGGTTTCTGTCTAGGGAGACCATGTTTGAGAGGAAATGACTGGCTCGACAATTTCAAATTGTAGACAGGCTTTTCCACCAGGCCTGTCTGGAGCCCATTAGAGTCTTTTCACCTGCAAAATGAGAGGAGTTTGCTTGATTCTTCTTGGACAGACTGTCCTTTATTCTGCAGAGATGAGCTTATGTGTTGCAGGTGCATTCAGTGGTCACAGGGAGGGTTTGGACCAGTGTCAGTGGAGAAGGTAAGTGAGCTTATCTCTTAGTTACAGCTAATATTTTGTGAACTGGAACCAGGCCCAACATGACTACTAGAGAGCTGTGTTGGGCAGCTGGGCTCGGTGTTCACTTGAGATAATTCAGTGCTCCCTATTACAGGGGGTTTGCACAGCTGCATTGAAAAATGTGCTGGTGAGGCCCCTTCTGAGAAAAACAGCATTGGACTCAGATGTCTCGTTGAATTACTGACCTGTCTCTAACCTACCCTTTCTGGGACAGATTACTGAGCAAGTGGTTGTGCAGCAGTTGAAGGCACACCTCACTGCCTTCAATATCTATAAGCATCTGTTGTCTGGCTTTAGGTCAAATGTTAGCACAGAGACTGCACTGGTCAAGCTGCATAATGACCTGCTCAGTGTGAGAGATAGTGGAGAGTGGTCAATTCTTAATCTCTGTCTCTCTTCAGCTTTTGAAACTGTGGATCATGAGTTGCTATTGGACAGGCTAAGGAAGTATGTGGGGCTCACTGGTAAAGTCTTCTGCTGGTCTGAGTCCTATATCAGTGGCAGACACAGAAGATGATGTTTGGAGAGTTCTCTTTGTCCCTAGTGTCATTGCCCTGTGGCATACCCCAGGGATCAGTCCTCTCGCCAATGCTGTTTGCAGTGCATATGCTGCCCCTGGGGAGGATCATTAGACACCATGGACTTTGGGTTTCACTGTTATGCAGATTATACTCAGCTCTGTCTTTTGCACCTGGGACACCAGGTGTAGTCGATGTGCTGAACAGATGCTTGACTGACATCTAGGACTGGATATCATCAAGTTGGTTAAGACAACTCTGACAAGACTGAAGTACTGATCACTAAGCCAGGTTGTAGAGGAGTTGTGGTGCCTACTGAGTGGGGTCTGGGGCTGCAGCTTGGTTCCTCTGGGCTTATGGCTGCCTGTAAGGTGAAGAATCTGGGTGTCAGTCTAGATGAGGGGCTGACATTTGAGGCTCAGATGTCAGCAGTAGTCCAGAGTGGCTTTCACCATCTCATGAACATCAGCCAGATTAAATCTCTTATTCCCCCGGGAAACCTGGCAACACTAGTGCATGCATTTGTAACTTCTAGGCTCAGCAGGTTGCACACTCACCTCTGAGGCCAAAAGATCAGAAGGCTGTGGGTTCTATCCCCACACCAGGCACTTGGGTTAAATTCCACTACTGACACTGTAGTGCAGCATGAGGTGGGTGCTGCACTCCTGAGGTGCCGTCTTTCGGATGATATTTTAAACTGAGGTCCCATCTGCCTGTTCTGGTGGTTGTTCAGGTGGATGCTAAAAATCCCATGGCACTTCTTGAAAAGAGTAGGGACATTTCCCCAGTGTCCTGGCCACATTTCCCCCATTCACTAAAAACAGCACCAACAGCTTAATCTGGTTCAATTTCAGTTGGTTACCATCTGTATCCCCCTCCCCAAGTCACCCCTGAAAAAGGGACTTCTAGTCTCAGTGGTCCTACCAGGTCAACAAAATTAAATAAATAAATAAAATAAATAAATAAACTGCTGCAATGCTCCGTACCTCAGCATCAGTGCAGGTACACTACAGCACCTGCAGCTGGTGCAAAATACAGCTGCTAGGCTGTTGATCAACCTTTCCAGGTCATGTCATGTATTGTCAAAAATATGGCAGCTTAGATTCAATGCAAAGAAGTGCAAAGTAATGCACCTGGGAAACAAAAACCCGAGGAAGAGTACACAATGGGGGGGAGGTACTAACAACAACAAAAATGGAAAGGGACCTGGGGTGGTCATATCAGATAACCTAAAGGTAAGCAAGCAATGTGATAAGGCAGTAAGGAGGGCTGGGGGATACTGGGATGTATAGGGAGAGGCATCACCAGTAGAAAAAAGGAAGTTGTTAGCCTCTTTACAGACAGTTGGTGAGACCCCATCTGGAGTACTGTATGCAGTTCTAGAGACCCAATCTCTGCAAGGACATAGACAGGATAGAGGCAGTCTAGAGGAGGGTAACTAAAATGGTGCAAGGTCTGCACCAGAATCCATATGAAGAGAGACAAAAGGAGCTTAATATGTATACCCTCGAGGAAAGGGGGGACATGATAGAAACTTTCAAGTACCTCAAGGGAATCAATAAAGTCCAAGTGGGTAGCATCTTTCAGAAAAAGAGATGTGCAAGAACAAGGGGGCACAATTTGAAGATAGAGGGGGGATGGCTCAGGGACAATGTGAAGGAGTATTTTTTCAAGAGAAGGGTGGTGAACACATGTAATGGCCTTCCTGAGGAGGCCATGGGGTCAAAAACAGTCGGGGAATTCAAGAATGCATGGGACAGACATAAGGCAATTCTGGTGGGGGGTAGGAAGATGTAGGCTGTTGGTTAACTAGGATCTGCAGCTTATCAAATAGGTAAGGAAATGGGCAGACTGGGTGGGCCAAGCGATCCTTATCTGCTGTCATAGTCTATGTTTTTATGTTTCCTTAGCACTGTGTGATCTGCACTGGCTGCCAGTAAAGTGGCATATCTCCTTAAAAGTTGTCTTGCTGACCTACAAAGCACTACATGAGTTGAGCCAGGTTACCTGGTTGATCTCCTTCACACTTATGTGTCCTTGCGCCCTTTTCACTGCATTGAGGAGAGCTTCCTTGTGGTTCCCAGGGCAAGGCTGAGAACCTCATGGAACCAGGCTATTGAGATAGCCGGCCTAGTCTTGCAGAATTCATTGCTAAAGGCCCTAAGGGAGGCATTTAAAAGGAGCCTTAAGATCTTTTTGTTTTGTCAAGCATTTGGAGAATAATCTCCTGCTATACCATCTAGTGTACATCCCAGTTATGCTATATATTAATTTATTCATCATATTGTTTTATGCTGCTAAGTTTAATGTGATGATTATTTACATATTTATTAGGTATGTTTTATTTATTAAACAAATAAAAAAATTCCTACCAAATGTCTGGGAAGTAGGGGGCTCAATTTTTTAAAATAATAACAAGGGAAGTGCACTATACCCTGGGAGCTCAAGTATTAACCAAACAAAAACCAACACATGGGGGTCAGCACAATATAACTGTTTATTTGGTTCACAGAATAGCATGTATCAAAAAAGTAAAAAACAGCATAGATCTCACCCAAGGATGAACAAATAACAGGCAGGAAACCCAGTGATGTGTAGAAATATAAAAGAAGGATCCATAGGTTGTTAGCAGCAATGAAAGAACCGAGTGGGCATTCATACATACAAGCGCACAGCGAACAGGCAAAAAGAACTACCCGTTAACCCAAAAATTCAGCACGGAATGCAACCATGCATATAATCCAGCTCCAGGTATGGGTAAATCATAATTTCTGCCTAAAAAATCAAAAAAACACCAACGAGGAACACCAAACACTCATGTCGCTGCATAGACCCATTCAAACTACATGCACAGCTATCAGATACACTTATGTATCAACCAATCAGCGGTCTTCTTCAGAGCGTGTCTAATCCTACTATCAGAGCCTTTTTAAAGCTGGCAGATGTAAAAGATTTAAAGTGACCAGTGCAAAAGAGAAACTTCCACCAATTGAAAACATACAGATAGAAATGTTAAAATACATGCAGTTCAAAGATATAGCTCACACCCATATATCACACAAAAAACTTGTACAAAGAAAGAACTAATGACCAATAATGTATAGCAAAAATAATGATCGCTGTAATGACAAACTTAAATAGAACATATCTAACAACCTGCAACACTGAATAAAATTAACTAAGGGAACAGAGCCAGCAAGTCGTGTTCCCAATTGTGGCCAGAGCATGGCAAGTCATGGTCACAAAATCAATAAACTAAGATAAATGAGCGATCGATAAAAAGGGCATGTGAACCTTAATACCCATTGCACAGTGATAAACAAATATAAAGTATTGTACATAAAAATACAAGCAGAAAAAATAGCACCAAAAAAGAGAACAGAGCATGGGCATGTGTAAAATCAGTGTCCGTGCAAGCGCTCGGTGTCAGACGCACTCTCTTGGCTATCTTATGCTTCAAGGGGATGGGATACCTGCAACGGACCCAAAGGAAAGTGGAAATTCTTGAAAATAATGAGTATTGGTAAGAATACTACTGTGAAGTATGTATATAGCTATTGTATGCATCATAGGGGATCAATGTGTGCATAGAGGCACACTGATGTAATTCTCTAAAAAATGAAGGTCAAGGCTGACAGTGCCCCATTAATATGTGTACCCTTGAGGAAAGGAGGGAGAGGAGAGGCATGATAGAAGCTTTTAAGTACCTCAAGGGAATCAACAAAGTCCAAGAGGGTAGCATGTTTCAGAAAAAGAGATGTGCAAGACCTTTGCTTTTAAACTAATTTTGGCACTGTTTACTTTTTGCTCTTTCCAAACAGCGATCAGCTGTTAAGGGACTTCCGGGGGCTCAGAGCTATAAATAGTGCTCTGCTTCTGAAACCAGCTCCTTTAGAGCTTAAACGCTGCATAAGTGTAAACCTCTACCACCTTGTGAAACTGTGCATTGCTGCTTAAAACTTTTACATATCTGGAGCCCTGCAATTGTTAGATAGCAGGCAGAGGAGCTTTGTGGTGCTGCAAGTTAGCTAAAGCTAAGAACCACAAACCTCGGAGGAGACCTTTGCTTTTAAACTAATTTTGGCACTGTATAATTTTTGTTCTTTCTAAACTGCAAACAGCTGTTAAGGAACTTCCGGGGGCTCAGAGCTATAAATAGCGCTCTGCTGCGAGCAGGGCGAGTACGAGCAGGGTGAGCGCATGGCAACGTGCACAAAGACACGCACGTCAGCGCATGTTTGGTGTGTTGGTGGTGTTATAAGGGTGAGAAACAACTTGTTTATATATACAATTTGTTTAATTTAGAGATTAAAGTACTATGGATGCTTTAATAGCGACAAATAACAGCTCACAATTAAGGAGTGACTATCCCACTATTATGACCTTGGATGGAGAACTTGGGATAATATGTAAAACATGTAATATGTATCTCTTGTTGAAAACAAAAACTACACCAACAAATGATTATATATGTGGAAAATGTATTGACAATAAACAATTATTAGAGGATATTGAAATGTTTTCAGATAGATTAAAACAGCTTAAGGAGAGCCAATTGACCATGAGTGAACATTTTAAAGCACTACACATCCCCTCCCCAGATACTACGGACAATATGATATCCTTTAATTCATCAATATGTCCAGTGATGAATACAATCCTAACTAAAGATGTATGTAGTAATAATGATACAGAAAATGATTCATTAACAATGAATAATGAGACTATGAATGCAAATTTGCAAAATAAAAATGAATTAGAGAGGATGACTCTGAATGGACATTGATATCCAGCACAAGGGCATGTAAAAAAGGGCGAAGAGCTGATCAATTTTGTTTACCAACTCAAAATTCTTTTTCAACACTCTCTAATTTATCAGATAAAAACTGCCTAATTACAAACAACCTAGATTGCTTAGGAAATCAAATGCAAACAAGGGACAGTGACAGCTTTAATAATACGCTCATTGATTTACAACCACCTGTTAGTAAAACAACATGTAATTCTTTAAACTCTAAATGTGGGCATAAGCTGGGGCAAACAAACACTGATACTTCAACAGTAGCAAATAAAAAAAACTTTATATGAATCAAAAAGTAACTGTATTTTATCAATAAATGAGTGCTCAGGATCCTTAATTACAGATCATTGTGTACCCGACCCTGCTTCCAGTTTAACTAGGAATTTAGTTACATCTATGGATACCACTGAAACAAATTTTCGGGACTTGCCACATCAAGTTTATGCATTAGGAGACTCTATTATTAAACATTTAGATAGGGCAATCTGCAATCCAGATAAGGCCACAAGAACATGCTCCAGTTTTAGAAGAGCAAAGATTGCCAACATTACAAATATGGTCAATGATATACTAATGGATGCAGGGAGTAACCCCTTGGTTATTATCCATGTAGGCACAAATGATATAAATCAAAATAATATCCTACAGATTAAAAAAGATTTTGTGGCTTTAAACAATTTACGGGGATGCACCACATGCTTTTCAGAAATTTTGCCAGTACCAAGGGCAACAGATAATAAAATTTGTAAAATTAAAGAAATCAGTGAATGGCTGAGGAAGTGGTGTTATGGACAGGGAATATATTGCATTCCACATTGGGAAAACTTTGATGGTAGGGAATCCCTCTTCAGTTGGGATGGATTGCACCTCAGCAGGAGGGGAAGTGTCCTACTGGGTAAAACATTGAGTACCATCCTTAACAATCATTTAAACTAAATAACATGGGGGAGAACTGGACTATTCCAAATTCTCTTGATGGAGGAAAGAATATTGAAACTGACAAAGTGTTTAATTTTATGTCCTTTAACTCATGATCTTTAAATTCCTTAAAAATGGCTGAACTTTCAATAAAATGCATCCAATTAGATTTAAGTATCATTGCCATTACCGAAACCGGGTGGGATCAATCTTCTCTAGGTATGCAAGATATTCCAGGTTATAATCTTTTTCATAAAGACAGAGTAGATAGTAAAGGTGGCGGAGTTTGTCTTTTTGTTAAAGATGATATTTTTGCATATGAAATCACTACAAATAGTATGACAGAATCAATATAGATTTCTATCCAACATATTGACTGTCCCAAAATTAATATAGGAGTGGGTTATAGACCACCATCAGCAGATATTCAATATACAACTGAATTATTGAACTTAATATCAGAATTCTCGCAAAAAAAATGATACTTTAATTTTTTGGGGACTTCAACATGCCCGGTATAAATTGGAAATTAAATACAAATAACACTAACCATGAAAGGGTATTTATGAATACAATCACTGACCTAGGTTTGGACCAACTGGTAAATGAGACTACACAAGGTAATAATATACTGGAGCTAGTAATTGTTAATGAAGGTTTTAATATTTCTGAGACTCAAATTATGTCACCAATTGGCAATAGCGATCATAATTCTATATTTGTTAGTTTACAATTACAAACACTTAAAATTAAAAACAACTTTCAACGTAGGAATTACAATAAAGCTAACTTTACTATGATAAACCAGGAATTATCACATATTGATTGGTCCAAATTATTTAAAAACAAAGGAGTAAACGAAATATATACATGTCTTATAAATATTATTCATGAACTAGAGGATAAATATATTTCCCTATTGTCAAATTGTAATAAAAAAGGTAAAATACCTGTCTGGTTCAACAATACTATTAAAAAACAAATTAAAACTAAAGAATATTTATTTAAAAATTAAAGACAAATTCTAACGAATTACTTAGAGACAAATACAGAACTGCTTGGCAACATTAAAAATCAGTCAAAGCTGCAAAATTAAAATTTGAATTTAAATTAGCACACTCAAAAAACAACCTGAAATCCTTATTTTCTTATATGAATGGAAATAGAGTCAATAGAAATATAGGACCACTCTGTAATGATGGAATCACTATAAATACAAACAAAGATATGGCAGATCACTTCAATAAGTACTTTTGTTCAGTCTTTAATCAATCAGGAAATTCTGTAATCAATACTAAAAGTAATGATTCCTGTATTCCATTATTTGTACTAAAAGAAATTAAAAATTCACTATCCAAATTTAAAACATCAACTAGTTCCAGACTGGACAATATTAATGCTATATTTCTTTTGGAAACACTGAATTCAATCATTATTCCTTTACAAATATTATTTAATAAATCGTTATTGGATTGTAAGATACCTGAAGTACGGCATACTGCTTTGGTTACACCAATTTATAAAAAAGGGCCAAAATCTGACATTCAAAACTATCGTCCAATTAGTCTAACCTCTATTTTGGGGAAAACAATGGAATGATTAATTAAAGATAGGTTGGAAAATGAATTGGACAAATTGAACATTCAGGATTTATCTCAGCACGGATTCAAAGTCGGTTTCTCATGTACAACAAATCTCATATCATTCTACCAACATGTTGCTAAATTATTGGATAGCAATGTAGCTACTGATGTAGTGCTACTAGATTTTAGTAAAGCATTTGATCATATATCACATTCCTTACTAATAAATAAATTACATAATTTTAAAATTCCACTTTGTTTAGTAAACTGGATATCTGAATGGCTGTACAATTGTACTCAATCAGTTAGAATAAATGGAGTTCTTTCAACATCGGGAGCAGTTATAAGTGAGGTTCCACAGGGCTCTGTTTTGGGCCCGATTTTGTTCAACTTTTTCATTCATGATATGGTAATAGAATCTAAAAATTACTTATCCAAGTTCGCTGATGATACTAAACTGGACGGAAGAGTTGATACCATAGAAAAATTTAAAATTCTAGAACAAGACTTGTATACAATTGAACAATGGGCTAAAAAAATTTTATGTTATTTAACATCAATAAATGCAAGATTTTGCATTTTGGTAAAAATAATACATTACACAAATACTATTTGAATAACCAGTTATTGGAATCATCCAGTTGTGAAAGAGACTTGGGTATATTAATAAATAATAAACTGACATCAGATGACCATTGTAGTAAAGCAGTTAGATCTGCTAATATTGTAATAAGACAAATTAAAAAAACTTTCATTAGTAAATCAGAACATAATTTGATCCCACTATATAGAGCATATGTCAAACCACACCTGGATTATGGTTCTTCCTTATGGAGTCCTTATACAAAAAAATGACATAAATTGCTTGGAACAGATACAAAGAAGATTGACTAAATCTATTCCAAGATTAAAAAATAAGTGTTATGAGACCAGGTTACAACAAACTGGTCTCTACCCCTTAACATTAAGAAGGGAAAGGGGAGATATACTTCTAATGTATAAATTGGTTCACAATCCTAAATTACTTAATATATGTGGATTGGAATTTGCAGAAAAAAGAATTGTAGGAAGATTACACTCTAATCAACTAAAAGTAGAATGGGCCAATAACATAAAATATCATAACTTTTTCAATATAAGGGCAGCAAAATCTTGGACTTCTTTACCACCCCCAGTTGTAGATTCAGCTAACTTTGAGATTTTCAAAACTAGGCTTGATCTCTGGTTACTGGCCTAATAATAATAATAATATTTAACCAAACGTCCCACTATTGAGGGAGGACAATCTAGATGGGCCTTGAGCCTTCTTTTGTCCTACTTTATCCAGTAAATCCAGTAAATCCAGTAAGAACAAGAGGACACAATTTGAAGACAGAGGGGGGACAGCTCAGGGACAATGTGAGGAAGTATTTTTCACAGAGAGGGTGGTGGATGCATGGAACAGCCTTCCTGAGGAGGTTGTGGGGTCTAAAACTGTGGGAGAATTCAAGAATGCATGGGACAGACATAAGGCACTTTTTGTGGGGGTAGGAAGAAATAGGTTGTTGGTTATCTAGGATCTGCAGCTTATCAGTATGTAGGGAAATGGGCAGACTAGGCGGGCCAAGTGGTCCTCATCTACCGTCAAAGTCTATGTTTCTGTGATTTTTGTTTTGCATCTTTTTACTATGCTTCATGAAATGTGCATTCCCGACTGATTCAAATGGTGGGGTTCCAGAGTTTTACATCTTTGTTTTTCTCTCACTACCCCATATGATTGGATGTGAAAAGGACTTAAAACTATTTCTGAGTTTGCTCTCAGTACATTACAAGTTGTTTTACAGGTTCTGTACCAATCTACTGTACTTAGTACACTACATGAATTTTAATGTATTTATTTTTACACTCATTATTTTTTAATCACAGTTGTAGCGCTTAGTAGCTGTGCACAACAGTAAAATTGTCCCTAGGATTTTCATAAAATACATGAATCATAAAAAACCTTGGATCATAAAAACCAAAAAATGGGAATTTCTAGATACTGAACAAAGTCTGAATAATGTGATAGCAGCATGACCACAATCAAGATTTAAACAAATCAGTACTTTACAAGACAGCATTGTTAAATCTATATTTATAAAAGTAACATTTAATCTGAGAACAAGCAACCTGGTGGTGCTGAGGATTAAGGCACTAGAGGCCTCACCTCGTGCCATATCAGTGACCCGGGTTTGGGAACGAGCCCGGGCCATTGGGATCGGCAGGGGCAGGGAGGGATTGAGCATCACGTGGATGGCTCTCCCTTCCCTGGAGGGTGTAGGGCATCATGTCGCTCCTGAGCAACCTCTGGCAGCAGTCGAGGGTGGTCAGGAACTGGCGACACAGCCATATGGCACTTGGGGGTGGAGCTTGGTGGACGATGGCCATCATTGCACATCTGAGCTCCATGGGTGGGAGGAGGAAGGGACAGCAAAAGTGGAAAAACCCCGGCTCCTGCTAAGTGAAGGCTGGACCAGTGGTCAGTCCCCATGCCCAATGTCGGGCCTCCCAGCTCCATCTCGGGCACTCCCTCCACTCTTTGGTCACTCAATTAGATTGTAGCTAGAGTGCCAGAGGAGCCAGTGGTCCCACCCCGGGGGGCTCAGAGCCGGGGGGGTCGGGCGGCCAGGTGGTGTGGTAGGGAGATGGGCCCATGCCTGAAAGAGGAGTCTGGGGGCTTCAGGTGGGTGGGAACAGAGTGCACCGAGTGTCCTCACTGGAGAGAGGTCATGTAAGCCGGTGATAAGAGGGCATAAAGAAAGTTGAAAAAAAATCTGAGAACAACTTGAATGCCTGACAGTCCACATTGAAGAAGTGATCTTGACAGTTTGAGAGGAGACATGTGAAGGAGATGGCTTCAGCGAGAACCTTACTGGATTTATGAATGTCACAGTTTGCAGCCAAGAGGTTTAAATGAAGATGTCAGACTGCTCAGTTATTAATAGTTTTTACATTTTTCAGTAACTGTAACTTGTTTAGTTAAAACATTTATTTTCCAGGAATTGGGAGGAATCTATATATATTGTCATTGGTTTTCTTCTGTACATGAAGTGTTTTTTATATGACATTACATGTAGGATATGTGCTTTGCACCCTTGTTTCTATAGGTACAAGCTTAATAAAGCTACACTCAAAAAAGACATAGAAAAACAAGTTATGTTTAGCACCTCATTTACACAGGGGTCTTCAAAAATCAATGCGATCATAATAAACAACCTGGGATGTTATAGGTATTGAATCTTGTTATTCAAAGGGCAAAAAAAATTGCAATTAAAAACTGATAAAGGTGTGAAGCTGTAAATAAGAGTGAAATAACCATGCTGGTATGCACACCACATAAAGTGGTTCTTGGAAGGATACAGATTAGGAATGGCTCAATTAAAGGAGTAGTCCACCCAGAATTTGCAAAAACATATGTTATGCAGAGTGTTTTGATTTGTATGTAAAGTCCTAGTGTGTCCTTCCCTCTGTCTGCTATTAGGAGTTTTTCCTAAATTAGCCTGCTAGCTTAAGGGTAGTTTTATAACCCCTGGGGATCTCCATCACAAATAGGTTTATTGCCTTCTTCCTCCTATAATGCACCCTGTCTCATGTGACAGTGATATAGCCAGGCCCATAGATTTGGCATATGCAGTGCATTTTAAAATCAGTTCACAACACCAGAGCTTTGTGACTGTTCTTATCCAGTGAGCACAAATGGCAACAGTTACAATTTAGCAGATGCCTGAGAGCTACCTAACTGGGGTTTCTGCAAGAAAACAGCTACTACATAGCTCTAATTCACTATTTGTGTTTTCTGGGTGTGTCATGTCTAGCTAGCAGTAATATGTGTTTTCATTTTCAAATTTAATTTACTCAAACTACACACAACAATAAAAAGCACAGAAATTGCCCCAGATCATCACTGTTATAATTAGTAAAGACTCTAGCTGTTTTCTTACAGAAAACTCACTCAGTTAGCTCTAAAGTATTTGCTAATCTGTAAATGTAGGTACCAGAATTCTTTTTTTTTTTCCACCAGGAGAGGCACACTAAAGCTTGCTTACAGGTGTGACCTGGGAGCACAAGGAAGTTAAGTGATTTGCTCAGGGTCACACAGTACAAATGTGGGGGCTGTGGGATTCAAACCCAGGACACCAGGTTTGCAGCTCAGAGCCTTAGACCACCATGCTACACTGCCTCCTGTATTCTAGTAGGTAGAACTGGCAGTGCTGATTTTGCTCTGTTACATGATTTTCAATTTTTTGGGGGTTACAAATGTGAAGTATCTTTTTAATAAAGTATAAAAATATGTATGTGCGAGTTATTTAGTTTGGTGAATATTTGTTTCATTATTTGAAAAAGTGGGATACACTAAATGTGTAGTGCAATGAACCATTGTAAAATGGGATCAAATGTGTAGCTGAAATAGTCACTGTGATCCTATTGTTTTCGTGCTCTACTATACACAGGAAAAAAAGTGACTTCAAAGTATTTTGCAGTTTCTAGGCTGCAGCTTCATACCATACACTTAATTCGTAAAAAAAAAAAATGAAAATCATGTCACAGAGTAAAATCAGCACTAAATGCTTGTTCTACCTAACAGAATGCTGGTACCTATTTTTGCAGATTAGCAAAGACTTGAAATCTAACCGAGTGGGTTTTCTGTAAGAAATAGCTAGAGTCTTAACTAATTATAGTGCTAATGATCTGGGCAATTTCTGTACTTTTATAGTTGTGTATAGTTTGATGAAATTAAATGTTTTAAAATTAAAACACTCCTGCAAGCAAGACCTGACACACATAGAAAACAACAATAGTGAATTAGAGCTTAATTTAGTAGCAGTTTTCTTACAGAAACCCCAGTTAGCTAGTTCTCAGGTATCTGCTAATAGGCTAATTTAGGAAAAACTCCTAATAGCAGATGGAGGGAAGGACACACTAGGACTCAACATACAAATCAAAACACTCAGCATAACATATGTTTTTGCAAATTCTGAGTGGACTACTCCTTTAAAACTGCAAGCCCAGGAAAAAATATACACTGCAGCCTCTTGCTGTACTGACATGCTTCAGCTGATGCAAAATACAGAGCAAGGTGGTGGGGGAAGGGTTGGAGGACAGATCTGAATAACACCATATACCCACCAGGAGGGACTTTCCATCTCTTGGAATGTATTTGTAAAAATGTGTGACCAGGAGAGGAATGTAAGCTCAGCCAAAGCTGTTTAAACAAGTTCTTTATAATGATGCAGTTTCAGGCTTTTTCTTTCCTTCTGAACCTTAAGCTCTGATGCCCCAGGCAGCTCTGATAGTCAATTGTTCCAACATGATAGATTCACTTCATGCCCCTCCCACATGAACCAAAAAATAGGTAGGTGTGGATCTTTAGGAGCTTCTTGGGTGGAGGTGGGGGTGGGTCTTACCCCCAAAAAAACTAAAGCTGCCTCTCACTGCTCAGGTTCCAGTTCTTGCACCTCCCATTAAAGAAAGAAAATAGTGCCCTGCAACCAGTGACTAACATGAAAGCGTATTTATTTGAAGGTGGAAATCATTTCTTGGAGGAGGGTAAGGCAGAGGAGACTATTTACACCTTCAGCCAGTTCCACAGACAGAAAACATGACATTAGCCCTTTTGTACATGCAAAACGTCTGCAGGTTCCGCACACTGCAGCCATAAAAAGGGGAACTGCTTTAAGTTCTTATTCATTTCATCAACTTTTTGTAAGAACTTTTAAGTCCTTAAGTTATTTACTCATTGAAAGCACCGAATATTCTACAGAATAATATTTATCTCTTTATCTATTTTACTCTATCTGTTAAGTAAACACTCTATAAAAATACATAATGATTTTTCTGTACTCAAGCTCTAATCATCTTTGTAATAATGAGTTTCCAACAGTTCTATCCTTTTAAAACAAAATTATTCAGAACCAAAACATTCAGTGCCAAAGTGCTTACTTTGCTTAACAGCATTTTATCAACCCACACACATTCACTTTCTGTCCAAAACGTTTTTATATACAATTTGCTCATAAGCTTTCAAAATGTAGTGAATATTTATTGAATGGCTTCACGATACGTGGCACAGATGAAAAAGTTCCTTAGCCAAACTATATGTCTTTTAACATTTTAACACAAGTGTTTTACTGACTCAGTGCAGTAAGATTCTGCCGTGACCTCCGCTTTCTCTTAATGGAGGTGCAGGCTGGCGTCTTGAGTAGCATATATATGCTGGGATTCCACATGGAGAATCAGGTGCACTATGATGAGTCTGTAACACCTGACAGACCCCTTTGCACCTGACCCACAAGTAAGCGGCACCTAACAACTATCAACAAAAGATTGCTAGGCGTCTCCGCGCATACCATAGTATACACAGGGGCCCAGATATTCAAACTGCTCCCAAAATGTGCGCAACAGCAGGAGCAAGCACAATTCAATTGCACATATGCGCAACAGACGTGATATTCAAACATGGAGCAAAACAAATTGCGCAAGCAGCCAATGTCTGAATATCGCACAAACTGCGCCATAGCGCAACCAGGAAGGGGAAGCTGAGCAGAAAGGTTGCACCATAGCGCAACAAGGCTAGCCCAGCTGACCAGTCCAGAGGTGCCATAGCGCAAGCAGAGCCCCCAACCCCCAGCAGACCAATGGAACTGCACAACCAGGGAGGCAGGCTGGGGTCCACCGCCAGCCATGCCACACATGGGCACAGGAACACACTGCAGAACCAACAAGACACCCACACACCCCAAGCACAGCATCACTGGGGGTGGGACGGATGATCCACTGGCCCATGGGGACAAGCCAACAAAGCACAGCAGGGCCATGATGCCCCAGCACAACCACTGGCAGGCTGAGACTGCCACACACAGGGGGTTGACAACCACAGTGCACATCAGCCCTCCGTCTGCACAGCACACCCTGCACTGTGACCCCAAGACACCACCCATGTGCAGTGACTGTCACTGCAGTAAACACCATGCATCCCCCCCGGCACATGTCAACCTTATGTAGCATAGAACCATACAAGCCAGACCCACCCTGTGCACCCAGCAGTGGGCGGCAGCAGATGGCAAGACTGACAGAAAGTCACTGCCACACTGGAGACACCTCCCCATGCACACACACACACACACACACACGCACACACACACACATACCCAGGACCATACCACCCCAGATGGCATGCACACCACTGCAACTAAGCAACCATAGCCAGCTGCAAATCAGAGACCACCACAGTATTCATAACAAAATATATATATATTTCAAAAATAGAAAGTAGAACAAGAACAATAACAAAACTATTTACAAGAGCGGGGGGGTAGGGGTACAAGGTAGGGGTGGGCAAGGGTAGGGTGAACAACTGAGAGAGGGAAGGCAGGGTGGGAGGGATGGGTGAAGTGGGAAGGGGAAGCCTGTCTAAGGCCTAGCAGGCTGGTCCTCTGCTGTCTGGTGCCATCTCGATTGGCTCTGCCGTCGCCGGAGCCCACGGCGCTGGATGTCCTGGAGGATGTCATGGTTCTCAAGGGACACCCGGGTTAGCTGGTGGAGGGCACGCTCAATCCTGCGTAGGACGATGAGGCCTAGGAAAAGGGAACACAGTCAATGGCTGTGACTGTCCACAACCCTGAACTCCACCCAACCTGCAAGGCATATAGCCCAATGTCCCGCACCTGTGATGGTATGCACCCACCCACAGTGACCATGCACATGACATGCCCAACCAGGCAGCACCAGCTATGTGCACCACTGCATACACCCACTGCCCATGTCCATCACAGCACAAACAAGGCTGTCAAGTGACGTGGCAATGTGGTGGGATGCCAGTTCCACAGCCATGTGCCCAGTGCATGCATGGACCACCAGTGATGCACACACAGACGTGCAGTGACACTGGACAGTGATGACTGTCGCCTGTGTCATGCATGGTTGTGTTGTCCATGGCTGGTAGTCATGCCCACCCCCTCCAGCATGCAACAGCATCCATGATGTAATGATACTCACACTCAGCAAGCAGCTATGCCTGCTGCTGCTGCTGTGGCCCACCCCTCGCAGCACCACCGTCCGCCACCTGGGCCCTGCCACGGCCCTCCTCAGCCCGTGCCTGCATCCTCTCTGCCAGACCTGTGGGAGACAAATGTTGAGAAAAACATCAGTGTGACTCCAAAGCAGAGTGCCCCCTGCCCCAGTGAGTGTGCCTGCCCACACAGCCAGACCCATGCATCTCACACCTGCACACACTGACACAGCCAACCATGGCAGAGCCATCCCCCCATGCACAGCCACCAAAACACACCCACACCCCTATGGAGAATACAGATGCATAGATGGTACACCCACCTGGCCTAGGCACAACGCCCCTCATGGCACGTGACCGTATGCGTTGCAGCACATCTGGCTCCCTCCTGCAGAGGTCACTGAACCTGTGCCGGCACTGCTCTGCAGACCGGCGCCGCCCTGTGACCCTCACCAGGTCAGTGGCCACCTGCAGCCAGACTTGGGTGCGAGCCATGGTGAGGGGCTCCTCCCCGTACAGTGCCCCATAGTGGGGCTCAACCACGGCCACCAGGTTGGCCACCTCCACTGGGCTCCATTGGGGCGCTCTCCTGCGTGCCATAGTTGGAGTTTTACAGCAGGCAATATGGCGCCCCGCAGCGCGGCAACCCCACGTGGAAATGTTGCGCAATAGACCACCATAGGTTCCAATCACGCTGTTCGTACAGCGCCGTCGGTTCACATAGTGCTGTCACCAAACAGCACAATAGGGCCGTACACATGGCAGCCGAACAGTGCCAGGGGGCAAAGGTCGGACACCAGGTCAGGGGTCTATGACACAAGGCCATGCACAGCGCCATCTGACGTCTACGCATCCTGCGCAACCGACCACCTGCATGCCAGTGCCACAGTGGACTATTGCGCAGTAGTGCCACAGCGCCATATGGTGCCCAGTGCTGTAGCGCCACTGGCACAATGGTGGCCATGGTCTGAATTGCCAATCGCGCACAGCACGTCATCAGCGTGGCAGACGCCTGCGTAAGCTACCTGGGCATGCGCAATGCAGTGTACCACACAGTCACAGATCTGCACCATTGGCTCAGCCAGCTCAACCGTATTGTGAAAAGCGCAATGGCGTGATATTCAGCCGACACATGCAAATCATCTGATCCACCATTCAAAGGCACAGTGGCACGATTTGCATCTCATTACAGTTGCTCCACTCCTAATTTGCATGCATTGCGCTATAAATGTGCGACATTGGGCTGCGCTGGCCAGATTCGGTTACTGCAGGTGAGAGGTGGGTTGCATGCTGTGGGATGTTCTGGACAATGGGCATGGGATAACGCTGTAGACTGCACAGTGACAGGTGTCCACTTCCACCCATACAGATCGCCATGACCGAGCAGAGCCAAGGTGAGGGTGAGGATGGTGGGCGAAGGAGGAGGAGGCCCAACTTCACCACGGCAGAGACAGAGGCCCTCTTCCAGGCCTACCTGGAGGAGGAGTCACTACTGAGTGGACGGCGGGGCACCCCTCAGGCCCGTGCGGCTGCATGGGAGGGGGTAGCTTGGGCAGTGAACCTGCACGGAAGCCACCAGCGCTCCGTGCAGGAATGCAAAAAGAAGATTGGGACAGACCGCAGGAGGGTGAAGGAGAAGGTGGCAGCCCTCAGGGCGGCACGTGCTGGCACTGGCGGGGGCCAGCCAGCGGTGGTGGAGCTGACCCCCGGCTGAGGACCGACTGGCTGCATCAATGCAGTGCAGTGCTATTGAGGGCGTACCAGGAGGTGGATTCCAGACAGGTGGAAGCCCATCACTGCACGGTATGACATGGTGATGGTGTTGGGGGAAGGTTGTTCACATGCACTCACATGTCCTCTCTTTCTGTTACAGATCCTGTTCATCTTCAGGGGATGGTGGTGGTGGGTCCAGGCAGTGAGGAAGACCTGCTGGACATGGAGGAGGGTCCATCCACCTCTGTCACCAGCCAGCATGCACTGCACCAGCATGCACGCTGGGCTGCCAACTCTGGTGTCGGTGAGTCGGGTGTGGGGGGTGCACAGCCTGTGTCTCAGCAGTCTGGCATGCAAGCATGCCAGCACGCTGTGACTGTGGCTGTAGCATGTACCTGCACCATTGATGATGCAAGGACTGCAATGGGCAGTGACATGTGTGTGTCCCATGACGGACACACAGCAGGCCAGCACGTGCCCCTGGGCCTAGCTGGTTCCAACGTGTGTGCCAGCATGTCGGCACAGTCCCAGGCTGTGCCTGTCAGCACTGGTGGGGCAGCACCGTGGCTGTGCAGGTGTCTGGCACTGTTGCGGCCACAGCAGTGGAACGAGTGGTCCCTGGGGCACAGCGGTTGGAGGGGCAGCAGCAGTAGCACCACCAGGTCTGGGGGTACAGTGTCCAGCGGTGGCACATGCCCACCACCCTTTGATACACCCATTCCTGGTCCCTGGTGAACAGCGCCCACCCTCAAGGGGTGTTGAGCATCAGGATCTTCCACACCCTGGGGGACAGGATGCCATTGTGGCAGAGTACCCATTTGAAGAGCACACCCACCTGCTGCGGGAATCAGTACAGCAGCAAAGGCGGGCTGCAACGTCTGTGGAGGCACTGTGTGAGGCTGTGGAGTGGCACAGCAGGGACTGTGCTCTGGACCGTGCAGAGATGGTCCATATGCGGTTGGATGTGACCGCTGCCATTGACAGGCAGACCCAGGCATTGGTCGCTGTCATGGCTGCATTGGGCACACAAGCAGGTGCTCCTGTACCGTGCACCCCACACAGTATGCTCTCCACTCCCCGTTCCCGGCGTCGTGCGACACCAAGCCTGTCGACACCAGGTTCTGCTGTGGACATCCCAAGCACCCCTGGTGCAGGTATGTTTGGCATCCTACAGACCCCACTGCGGACAAGGTCGCGATCGCGCAGTGGGACCCCTGGTGGTCCATCGGTGCCACCCCATGTGGCCCCTGCTCAGCCTGCCAGTGCTGTTGGGTCACGGTGGGGCCGCCCACGCATCCGCGGTGGCTGTGGAATGGTGCAACATGACTGACCTGTCTCCCAGTGCGGGCCCTGTCTGGTGCTGCCCTGTGTGCACTGTGTGTCATGGTGGGCAGTGCACTGGTGGGTGCCCTGCCCATCACGCCGACATACGGACCACCTGCACACCATCCCGACTGCTGTCCACAGGTGCGTGTGCATGATGATGCCTGCATTGTACTGTACACCAAGGTGCAAGGTGCCCAGCATCTGACACACGTGCTTGGACAGTACAGGTGGTGGGTGTGGTCTGTGGATCTGTGTGTTTGCCATGTCTGTTCCTGGTCTGCTGTGCACCTGCCCATGTATGCTTTGTGCCTGGTGTGTTTGTGTGTGTGTCCATATGACTGTTTGCCCCTCCCTGATGGTGTGTTTGTGTGCCTGGTCCCTTCCACCCCCCTTGCCGTCCTGCACCCCTGGTGTGTTACTCTGTGTGCCTGTGGGTTGAGCTAGGACAGTGTTGTTTGCACATGGCCCCTTGACTTACCTGTGTTGTGCATAATGCTCATCCATGATGGTGTCCCGGTGCAGCTGGGCCTGCCGGATCAGTCGGGGGTCCCGCCATCCAAGGGGGGTGTGCTCATCACCATCAACACCGGCGCCGCTGGCATCCCCATCGCTGCCTCCCTCTTCAACCTGTACGGCTATCCCACAGTCTTTGGCCATGTTGTGCAGGATACAACAGGCCAGGAATATCCCACAAGCCTTTGAGGGGTTGTACTGTAGGGCACCGCTGGAGGTGTCTAGGTATCGGAAGTGTGCCTTGAGCATCCCAAACACCCGCTCAATGATGTTGCATGTGGCGGCATGTGCCTCATTATAGCATTGCTGCGATGCGGGTCATGGGGCGCTGGTACGGTGTGAGCAGCCAGGGATGGAGTGGGTATCCGCTGTCACCTGTGTGGAGATAGTGGAGATCAGTCTCATGTTCAGGTCCATATTGCCCATATCTCTGTGTGCCACTACCATGGCACCTGTGGCATTCCCACCCTTGCCACGAGTTTGCATTTCCTACATGCGTACTCACCCACTAGATGGCCTGTGGGGATGTCCCCACTCTCGAATCGATGGCACAGTGTGGACTAATGCCATATGAAGGCATCATGTGCTCCACCAGGGTGTGTGGCACAGACATTGATTATACGCCCAGTGGCATCACACACCACCTGGCAGTTTACACTGGAGAAGCCCTTTCTATTCCTATATGCGGCCCCATGGGGGCCAGGTGGTTATGCAATGGCCACATGGTTGCAGTCTATGGCCCCTAGCATGCCAGGCATACGTGCTACCCTGTGGAACGCCTGCATGTTTGCTGTACGCTCTGCCATGGTGCTGGGGAAATGGATGTGCTCCACAGCATGTGGCAGCAGTGTGCTGAGGAATTGGGTGAGGATGCGTGACGTGGCCAACTGTGTGATGCCTGTGGTGTCCCCTGTTGGCCTCTGGAAGGTGCCCGTGGTGAGCAGGCACATGCAGGCTGTCACCTTGGTCTCCACTGACAGAGCATGACTCCGTCGTGAGGGTGCCTGCATCACATCACTGCACAGCTCACAGAGCCACCTCAGTATTGCCCTGTTCAGGCGGTACCGGCCCACGATCTCTACATCTGTGCACAGCTCAAAGCTGATGCGGGCACGGTACTGCCTGTTGGGGGTGTACCGCCGACGGGCCCATCCACGGCCACGTCCCCCTGCACCTTGCATTCTCACCCCCCTCATTACAGCTTCCATGTGGAAGCTGCCACTGTCCATCTCCCTGGCTTATGACCCCCCCTGGCTGATGTTGCTCTGTTACCCCCGCTGTCCTGACTGCTACTTCCTCTGCAGCCTATGGCCCACACTGCTTCCCTTGCCTGTCCTGTCCTGTCACTGTCTGTCTTTCTCTCTCTCTCTCTCTTCCCCACTTGGCATCCCTGTGGCGTTCTTGTGCCTCTTCCTTGAGCCTTTTTATTTTGGATAATTTCCGTTGGGGCGCAACTTCCGGCTGTTCCGCTGTTGCGCATTGCGCAAGTCTTTGGATATCGCATTGCACTCTTTATGCATGGATCCACCCCCTTCGGTTGCGCATGCCATCATTTGCATTGCGCTGTTGCTCAGCATGTTTTCGGTGGTGCAACTGCCTCCTGCTGAATATTGCAGAATGGCGTACTTTTGGACTTGCACAGGCGCAACCCTATTGCGCATGGCGCAACCCTTTTGAATATCCGTCCCAGGATATTCTTATAAAATTAAATATTACTGCTCATTCTAAATCTCAAAGCCTCATGTATCATAAGTGCTCAGTGTTGTATCTAAGTCCTAATTGACTTTCAGTGTGAGCATTTAAAGCTCTTAATTTTATATGCAAAATTGTAATTGTCTGAGATGTAACTTACATTTCAAGCTTTCGGGACTAATGCTATGTCTGCTCAGGGATCACACTCTATCTAACCAGAAGCATTAGGAATGCATGTGAGGCAGTGTGCAACTCAACTCTCAGCCAGAGTGTAAGAATATGTAGGAGAAAAGTCCGGAGACATGGATGCTCTCCAATTTGGGTGGGTGGGAGTTTTTTATATATTATTAAAGGGATTTTATTATTAAAACAAACTATTTTCCCTCCGCATATTATGTTCAGGAGGTACTATCTCGTGTTGGATTAGGGAAAACTGGGCAATATAATTCCAGCAATAATTAAGAGTATATTCCACAAGAAAAGGGGAACAAAAAGAATAAATCAAGATATCTATAAATCGGTTGCCAATCTATGGTATCATTAAGACCAAATCTAGGGTTAGAGTCACATTAAATCTATCAATATAATAGGCCTCCCGTAAAACAAGGTGTGTCCTGTAGTCCCCTCCCAGTGGGTTTGGGTCAACTTTTTCAATTCCAAAAAAAGTAAGTGTGGGAATTGATGGCCCTTTTCAAGAAAATGGCTGGCCACGGGCAGGGTAAATCTGCTGTCCTAATGTCCAATTTATGCTCCCCCACCCTTGTTTTTAGCATCCTTTCTGTTTTTCCTACATATATTTTATCACATGGACATTTCAACATGTACACAACACCAGTGGACTGACAGTTAATAAATTGACCAATGACCAAATTTTCATTACATGATGTATTCCTTATCTGTTTCACCCTGTAAGTGTTGTTGCAGTGTACACAATGTCCACATTGGTAGCTGCCATGTATATCTAAATCTGACAGAAAATGTTGTGGACGGTTATCCGGTATTTTATGGTCTGTTCATACTAGCTTATCTCCCAATGATGTATTCTTCTTTGCTACAATCATTGGTGTCTGTTCAAATACCTTGGATGCTATTTATTGGCTGTAAGTATACCCCAGTGTGTACACACTATGGCCCAGATATTCAAACTGCACCAGGCTGTGGTGCAAGCCTGGGTGCAGCTCAACTTGGTTGCACATGGATGTTGTCTGGCTGATATTCAACAGAGCTGCGCTATGACACAGCAGCTTTGAATATCGCACCCTGGCCACCCCCACTGTGCATGGTGCAGTGGCACTGCACCAGCGCAAGTGGCCAGAGTGGAGCATGGAGATACGCTAGCACAAGTGCCATTGCGCCATGCACAGCACCTGCGATTTTCAAAAGGGGACATGCAAATGGGGCCATAATTTATGCAAGGCACACATGGGGCCATTTGCATGTCATTATGGCCCCATTTGCATCCCATTAGCATGCAGGTGCGTCGATCCCCAACGACTTGCACCTGGCGCCCTGCCAGGCAGCAGCTGTCGGGGACCGACGCCCCCTGCAGCCTGATCATGGGCAGTTGTCTAAACAAAAATCCTCCTCTAATATCCCTGGTGGTCCAGTGGACCGCTATGTGCCCGATCGCGGGCATCTGGTTAAATCACCCCCCCGGCAATATCCCTGGTGGTCCAGTGGACCGCACTCTGCCCGATCATGGGCATCTGTAAAACATATAAAATGACCTATTACCCTGGTGGTCTAGTGTAACCCTCCCACCGCCCACTGAGCCCCACCGCCCCACCCCTGGTCAGCTGGCGAGGCAGCACCACCTGCTTCGTTACTCGCTGCTCACAACTGACAGCCTCAGTAGTTGCATGCCCATTGGTTCACAGCGTGAGCTAATGGTAGATCCATACCGTATTATTATTAGTCCAGATATGTGAATGAATCATTCACATATCTGGATGTGTAGTACGGTATGGTTGCATGCCATTGGCTCACGCAGGAACTAATGGGCATGCAGCCCTACCGAGCTGTCAGTCGGCGGGTGGCAGGCGGGTGGGGTGCTACCGCCTGCCGGCTGACTGGGGGGTGAGCGGGGCGGTGGGGCTCAGTGGGCAGGTGGGGAGGGGGTACACTAGACCACCAGGGTAATAGGTCATTTTATGTGTTTTACAGATGCCTACGATTGGGCAGCGATCGGTCCACTGGACCACCAGGGATATTGGATGGGGGGGTTATTATACCGATGCCCGTGATCGGGCACATCGCGGTCCACTGGACCACCAGGGATATTAGAGGGGAATTTTTCTTTTAGACAAATGCCCACGATTGGGCATGGAGGGGCGCACCACCAGGTACGGCAGGAACTCGGGTGGCCACCCACAGGTGGCAGCTGCCGTGTTGCGCCCTGCAATATGGCAGCTCACCTGTGGGTGGCCATCATTTGTTCCTTTTTTTGGGGCTTAACTTTGTGCAGGCACAAGTAGGGGTTGCATATGCATGGCTCTGCACATCCCAGGCTGAATATATCGGGCTGTGCAGGTTATGCGTGGGCACGCCCCCCCCCCACCTGTGCCTGCATACATTACTGATGCGCTCCGGCACATCGGGATTTGTGCGGCACACTTTTCCCTTTTGAATATCATGCCGGGGCGCATCAGTGGGTTGTGCATGGTGCAACACTGTTGTGCCATGCGCAACCCTTTTGAATATCTGGACCTATATGTTTAATTGAAAAAAATTTATCATTGTGTTTGGTTGTAAGCAGGATCCTCCTTTTGTTAAAATCCACTTCAGTTGTACCCTGTGTTGTAAATAATGTATTTTGTCCCTTATTCTCAACCCTAGTTTTCACCTGTATCAGTGTATCCTCCCTATTACCTCTCTGCTCAAATTTGTTAATCATTTCCACAGAAGCTTGTTCAAAATTCTTTGCATTAGTGCAGTTTCGTTTTGCCCTAATCAACTGTCCATAGGGGATGGACTCTATCAGTCTACGTGGATGAAAACTGTCAGCTCTTAGTATAGAATTTTTAGCAGTGGGCTTTTTGTATGATTTTGATTGTAAACAGTTATTCCCCTTATAAATTAATAAATTGAGATATGTTATTTCCTGTTTGCTGTAATTCATTACAAAGGTTAAATGGTCCGTCCTAGTATTCAAATAAGTATTGCATGCATGTAATTGTGCTATATCACCTGTCCATATCACAATAACATCATCAACAAATTGTTTCCATAGACATATATAAAGCAAGAATTCATTATATGGATGAAAAACATACTGCGTTTCAAAACTATCCTTATACTAATTTGCGTATGATGGGGCCATACTTGAGCCCATCGCTGTGCCCTTTGTTTGTAAAAAAAAAAAGTTTCTCAAATTTAAAATAATTTTGCATCAGTACTATCTCAGTCATTTTCAAGAAAAGTGCATTAGGTGGTGTAGACTCACTCCTGTGTTGTTCAAGTGCATGTTGTAATACCTCACACCCACCTCTATGGAGGATAGAGGTATATAAGTGCTTAAGATCCCACAGACTAATGTGCATCTGTCAATGTCCACGTTTGAATTGTTTTCTGATTCATTTAGTTGTATAATGTCAGTAGAATCCTTGATATAGGTCCTACTAGTTTCCATTATAGGATGTATATAGTAATCAACATAGATTGATAGAAGTTCTAATATAGAGCTGATACTTGAGATTATGGGTCTTCCTGATGGGTTTCTCAAATCTTTGTGGACATTAGGGAGTGTGTAAAAAGAGGAATCAAGGGGGTGGACCTATATAGGGCATTTCTCTCCCATTCAATAATATATTTGCATCTTCTGCTCTGTCCAATAAACTCTTAACAAGGTTCTGAACCTCACTTGTAGGATTATGATCTAGTTTAAAATAGTTATTATTATCTCTTAATAGGATATCACACATTTCTCTGTACTGAGTATAGTCCATAATATCGATCACCCCACCCTTATCTGTACCCTTAATAATGATCTCCAGATCATTTTCTAAATTTCTTAAAGTGCCATATTGCACAGCAGTGAGGTTAGATTGGGTCCTTCTATCTATTTCCTTATCTCTATGTAAAAGTGCTTCTATATCCTTATTGACTAATGTAATATAAGTTTGTATCATGTGTGGTATCCCCTGGGGAATAAAAGTCGATTTTAAATTTAATCTCTGACTTAATATCATTTTCTTTTCCTGTTCATTCAGATTCCTCTCCTCATTTTCTGATTGTGTTCCAAAGAATTGTCTAAGTCTGATTTTACGATAAAAACGATTTAAGTCAAGCTTTAATTCAAGTTTGCATCATGCTTCTAACGGCATCCACCATCCCACCTTCCCCCCTCCCCCAACTCCCAGTCCCATGAGTTTCCCTAACAGTCACTACTAATGCAAGCTGCCTGACCATGCCCCCTCGCACCCCACCATTTACTCTAGCATGTCTTCTCCACTCAGCCTCCCATCACCCCCTACTTCTCCCTATACCTTATTGCCCTTCTTCCCCCCACCCTTCACCTCCACCGCAGTACCTGCCTCTCTCTCGTACCTCCTTTCTTCACCCTACTGCCAGCTATCCCCATTCCTCTGAACTACTGACAAGGCACTTTGAGGCTGCTTGATCCCCCCCCACCCTCATAAAGTGTTTTTCTTGTTATTTTAACTTGTACCTATGTTTTGAGTTATTCTGAAAGTTCTGAATCCAAGCTGTGTCATTCATTGTGATGTACCTTTGCTTTCTCCTATTGTACTTTGTTTTGCAATCTATGACGTGGAACCTTTGTAAAAGAGCCTGTGCTCAAAGGTCTTTTCTGAATTACTAAATAAATAAATAAAATAAAATTCATTGATGGGGCTGTGGGGACCAAACATCAGACCCTTACATAATACTTCTATCTCAATAGGTATCAAAATACGTTTAGAAATATTGTAAATCAGTTTTGTTTAACTGCCTGCGATCTGGTGGTTTTCTTGTCCCAGATGCAGATCCCATTTTGCAGACCTAGTCCAGGATCTGGGACTTAATGGACAGAACAAATTGCTGCCTTCACTAGGAAAGTCACAGAGGTGTGTCAAGAGGTGAGAGACCTTAACAGCAGTTGGAGACCAGGACCTGAAAGTGACCGACCGGAAAGAAATCAGGGATCCCGGGAGATGATGTCCCGACCAAAATGAGAAGAAGAGTGATGCCCGACTGATCATTTTGATGGTCAAGGGAGACCCATCTGTCGAAGATGTGGAATCGCAGGACATGTGGAAAGACAATGTGGACAAGCTGCCACAAGTGCTGTAGCTTTAAATAGAGAGTCCCTGGGAATGCAGACCGATTTTCAGAGAGCAATGGACCAGGTCCAACCTCAAGAAAAGACAAATCCCTTTTCATAGGAAAGTGCCCGACTGTGATAGTGCAGGTAAATGGACATGACCTTCTTGCATTATTTGACATAGGTTCTCAAGTGACTACTCTACAGTGGAAATATTTCCATCGATACTGGAACCCTCAATATTTACAACCTCCACCACAATCCTGGATTTGACTGATAGCTAGCAATGGCACTGAAGTTCCATACCTTGGATATATTGAGGCTGATGTTCAGCTGGGAAGTCATATTCAGGCTCAACAATGTATAATAGTCAGTGAGGCTGACAGCAGTGAATTACCTCCACTCATCTAAGGAATAAATGTGCTGCAACACTATTTTGAAGAGCTTGTTCATATTCTGCATCAATGTGCGCAGCAACTACCCACAGCGGACAAGCAAGTGCTATAGCAAACTGTCCAGTTGCTAGAATGCCATCAGCATTTCGTTAATGCAGATAGAGAAACTGGGAAGATCAGAGTGATGGATTTCTACCCCATAACCTTAAATCCAGGAACTGAAACCACCCTATGGTGCAAAGCAAAGTTAGGTCCCATAGGACAAGACTATGACACCCTGGTAGAACCATACCATGATGCTAAAGAAGAACCCATTATCATCGCATGCAGCGTTGCAACAGTCAGCAAGGGACTGATTCCCATCTGAGATCTCAACTATGTAAACCATGCAGTGCAGTTCTATAAGAACCAAGCCATCACCAAGTTACACTCCATCAATATCCAAGATGTCCTGGAACCAGAGGACTGAACCAGCATGACAGCTTGTCAACAATCAGCAAGCAGAGAGTGACAGTCAGACCTGGGAAGCAAAGATTTACCAGAGTAGTTGAAGGAATTCAACATTGGCATGTCCAACACCACCGATGCCCAGAAAGAAGATGTCAGACAAGTAGCAGTTCAGCACCACCACCAAGCCTTCAGCAAGCATCCGCCAGACTTTGGATTGGCTCAAGAGGTTCTGCATTATATACCCACGAATAAGCACCCACCCATCTGGGAGAGATTTCGTCCACTTCCACCAGCTACGTACCAGCCAGTAAAAGACATGCTCAAGGAAATGAGGGAGGCCAATATTATTTGGGAAAGCCACAGTCCATGAGCCACACCAGTGGTGCTAGTAAAGAAAAAGGATGGAAAAATCCAATTCTGTGTTGGCTATCGAAAGCTTAACAACATCACCCATAAGGATGCATATCTTCTGCCTCGCAACAAGGATTCTCTCACAGCACTGCAAGTGGCAGTGGTATTTTCTACTTTGGATTTGACCAGTGGCTACTGGCAAGTGGCAATTGCACCCACAGATATCAAGAAGACAGCATTCATCACTCCAATGGGCTTGTTTGAATTCACTCGTATGCCCTTAGGCTTGTGTAGTGCCCCTGGTACTTTTCAAAGCCTTGTGGAACACTGTCTAGGGAGCTGTAACTTTGACATACCACTCTTATACATGGACGAGATAATCATTTATTCAAAAAATCATGAGGACTACTTGAAGCATCTGGCAGAAGTCTTCAAACGGTTGACCCAGTACAAACTAAAGCTCAAACCATCCAAATGTCACCTTCTGAAACCCCAGGTTAATTATCTTGGACATGTTGTTTTGGCAAATGGAGTGTTACCAGACTCAGACAAACTGCAAGTTGTACAAGAATGGCCTATACATACTACGGTGGGAGATGTTAGAACATTTCTTGGATTTGCTGGATACTTCCGCAGGTTCATCCATAATTTCACCCGATTAGCTGCACCCCTTCATGAATTACTTCATGAATCAACAGCAGGATGCACTTCTAAGAATCAGTCAGTCATTTGGACCTCAAGACACCAGATCGCTTCTGACAGCTTATGACGAGCATTAACAGAAGCTACAATGCTGGCCTACCCAGACTACACCATACCTTTCAAAGTATACACAGATGCCAGTAATCAAGGTCTAGGTGCCATGCTGGCACAAGAACAGTCGGGAGTGAAGAGAGTCATCATGTATGCTAGTCGCAGCCTACAAGGTTCAGAACAGAACGACGAATGCTATAGTTCCTTTAAACTAGATTTCCTGGCTCTAGTGTGGGCACTCTCTGAGAAATTTAGACACTATCTGGCCATCACACCTTTCACTGCATACTCCGATAATAACTCTCTGGCTCATCTCAATACTACCTGATTGGAGGCATTTGAACAAAGATGGGCCTCACGACTGTCCAACTATCAGTTCACACAGAAATACCAAACAGGGAAGAGTAACGCCAATGCCGATGCCTTATCCAGATTACCTCAGCAAGTGGTATCTGAAAATGATGATTCAACCCTGGAGGATGTAGAAATGCATGCATTTTTTGCAAGTTCCAGCAGAAATGGTACAAGCATGCTGTCAAATTTATTTATTTAATTTTTTTAACAAATCGGAAAGACCTTTGAGCTAAGGGCTCTTTTACAGAAGTTCCACGTCAAGTCACAAGAATAACAAATTACAATGGTTTCAGTAAGTAGTAAAACATGAGGAAAGTAATTACATAAACAAAAGAATAATATGGCAAGATAAATATTATGTCAAGTGCAGCCAGTGGCCTTGTCTGAAGAGGGGTGAAAGGGATTACAAGAAGAGAAGGACATGGGGTGAATTGGGGGGGGTGAAAGGAGCAAAATAAGAGCAAGGAGGGAGATGCCACAATGACGCTTATGCAGGAAAGACCCACAGAGGTGGGGGGTAGAGGGAGAGAACAAGGTAAGGAAACAGAGGAGGGAGGGGGAAGTGGGGAGTAGAGGAGTAAAGGAAGGGGGCTGAGGTAGGATGAAAAGAGGGCAGGAATGGGGATGGTAAAGGGATGAAGGAAGGAGGTTATGTAAGTGGAATAGCGCAGCAACAGTGTATGGCTATACAGGGATGAATGGCAAAAGAGGGAGGTCCCAGTGCATTTAGCTGTCAGCAAAGATTAGGTATAGCAGTCACAAGATGCTCTGGAAACTAGGAATTGATGCATCTTCCACTTACATGGTCCCATGGTTTCAGTCGTCACAATCTCAGGAGGAAGGGAATTAAATAAATTAGCAGCTCTAACTGCAATGGATTGCTGTCAGAGCCAGGTTCGACAGCGAGGAAGAGTAAAAGTTTGGCTCACAGAACTTTGTGTGTTACGAGTGCCCCATAAGGGATTGAAAAGCTAAAGGGAACTTGGTGGTAGGAGACCAAGATCTGCCTTCTTAGCCAGAAGGCAGGCTTGATATTCAATGACAGCCTAGAGTTGAAGCCAGTTTGCTTGTCCATAAAGGTCACAAGTGTGAGTACAATATGCTGCACCAGTTAGTAGATGGCATGCCTTATTCAGAGCTGTGGCGAGCCGACGTAGCATTGTGTCTGTGGAGGAACCATAAATGACCAAACCGTAGCCAATAATAGACACAATTGAACTTTGGATAACCAATCTGGGGGCTTCAGTAGTAAGGCAGTGTTTATGCCTGTGTAGAAGCCCTAGGCGAATGTTAACTGTGTTGGCAATATTCTCAACATGGTTGGAGTAGGGGAGCATACTAGGTATGTAAAAGATTGAGTCTGATCAAGGACTACACCCGCACTGTTTTTAATCACTAATTGTTTGGCTTTGTGCTTGCTGTGGGTACCATGAAAGAGCATGACCTTTGTTTTTTTGCAATTAAGCACCAATTTATGAGAGGTGAACAAGGACTCAGCTTCAGTAAAACTTTTCTGAATTTGGGCCTGAAGGAGGGTAGGGTCAGCAGTCCTTGAGAAAATGGCCGCATCATCCACGTAGAGGAGTACTGGTTCGGAACAGGATGCTGGAAGATTATTGAGGAAGGTGCTAAATTGAAAGGGTCCCATTATCAATCATTGAGGAACCATAGAGCAGACAGACAGTTTAGCAGAAAGAGCAGACTCTATTCTCACCTGTTGTATGTGGTTTGCTAGATAGTTGGTGTACCACTTTAGGGCTTCTGAAGATATACCAAGTCTAGCAAGTTGATGTGTCAGCAAATGGTGATTGACCATGTCAAATGCTTTAGACAGGTCAATAAAGGCTGCACCAACAAGTTGACCCTGATCAAGAGTATGGTGAATGAAACCTGTGAATTCCAGTAGGGCCATAGATGTGTTGTGCCGTTTCCAAAAACCATGTTGTTGGACACATTGTAGGTTGTATTTTTCCAGGTACTCCACAAACTGGTCATCAACAATCTTTTCAAGTGCTTTGGACAATGGGGAAAGAATAGATATTGGCCTATAATTCCCAGGTAGTAATTTGTCCCCACTGTTAAACACTGGTGTAACCAGAGCGGATTTCCAAATCTGGGGGAATTGTGAAAGTATGAGGGAGTGATTGAGAAGCTTGGTGAGGGGGGGATAGGACTTCATCTAAGGTTAGGTTAAGAAGTTTTAGGTCAGGGGAATCACTGCTTGTCCTTGTTCCTCCTAGAACTTTATGTACAGTAGGTATGTCTTGGCCTCGCTTTCTGAGATAGCTTTGAAGTAGAAACATGGGTGGATCAAGGCCTCTTCTGATTTGGTGGACGTAGGAGCTGTGCTGGGTGGTTCAAAGAAATTTGGGAGCAGAGTTTAGCTAAGGTCTGTGAAGGATGAATTAAATGTGTTGGAAATTAACACAGGATCATGGGTGATAGACCCATCAACATTTAACATAGTTGGAGCCTGCTTGGATGCCTTCCCACTGATTTCCAAAAGATTTTCCCAGAATTTGTTCCTGTCCGCCCAGGTCTTGGCAAGGATGTCCTCAGAGTAACGTGCTTTGTGCTCATGGATAGCCTTAATACATGCATTTCTGGCCATCTTATAGGCCTGTATGTCAGGTTGACTGCCAGAGGTCCTGGCCTTATGCCAGAGGTGGTCATGAGCTTTCATTTGAGCCAGAAAGTTAAAAGAGATCAAGGGATTATCAAGTCCTCTGATTCTACATGTCCTAAAAGGGGAGTGGATGTCACAGGTCGCATTGAAGCATTCAATGAAGTATTGTAGAGCTGAGTCAATATCAGGGGCAGTTTCAATGTAAGACCAGTCTTGTTGTCAGAGGAGAGACTTTAGTGGCTGCAGGTGGCCTGGGGAGAGCACTCTACTTGTGATTGTTCTGGCAGGGGACGTGATAAATTTGCTACACCAATAACACTTGGTAGGAGAGTGATCACTGATAGTGTCAGGCAACACTTCAGAATGGGAGATATGTGTTGGACAATTCGTTGGGACCCAGTCCAGGAGTGGGTTAGTCCCAGTCTTATAGTTTATCCTGGTTGGAGTTGTTATTAACTGGGTAAAGTTCAGGCCTTTTAACTCATCCCTATGCCTTCTGGCACCTGATAAGAGCCAGTTGACATTAAAGTCACCTAACAGGATGGCTTCTGTGTCTTGTTTTAGACTCACAAAGCAGTTCATTAGAGGTTTTAAGCCCTGTTCAGCGAGGTCAGGGAGAATATAGTTTGAGCCAATGCTGAGGGCCTTGTTGTGTGCACTGAGCATAATCTTAACAGCAAGGATCTGAATATCCATAGCTGGTTCAGGGAGGGAAAGTGGATAGGCCAACAATGACTCCTTTAGGTATATGGCACAGCCACCTCCTCTTCTAGATAGTTTGTCCTGCATAAAAAGTGAGTAGTCTGGTAGGATGATGGCCGAGTCAGGGGTGGATTAGTCCTGTAACCATAAATCAGCCAGAATCTGATCTCTCAACTCATTTGGCAGAACAGAATAACCTATGGATCCAACTTTAGAACCAGAGTTTTGTGTTATGGCAAATCAAAACTCTCTTAGAAACTAACCAAGGTCTTGGGCCTACACTCAGAAAGGATGCAGACTCTGAACTTACAAAATTGTGGTGACACCACAATTAGTTGGTCATACAAGTCTCTAAGTTAATGATGCAAAGCAGAAATCCGCACACTCACTGTGAAATCACACAAATAATTGTACCACAGAAGAATGCACCAGTAGTCTTAGAAGCCTATCATGACAAGTCTGGACACTTTGGAAGTAAAAAGACAGAATCTAACACAAGGAAAAGATTTTATTGGGCAGATGTGAAATGGCAGATTCAGAAATGGTGTGAAGAATGCCCAACCTGCAACTTAAAGAGAAATAATAAAACTGACCAGAGAGCTCTTCTACAACCTCTCGTCAGTCACGCTTCTCTGGAATTTGTTGCCCTGGACCGTTTGAAACTTGAACATAGCCGAAATGGAGTTGATCATGTCCTAACCATGCTGGATCATTATTCTAAGTTCATTGTAGCCGCACCAGTTAGAGATCTCACTGCCAGAAGTACTGCAGCAACTTTCTTTAAATACTTTGTGCAACCATTTGGTTTTCCAACCAAAATCCTGACTGACCAGGGACCGTCATTTTAGTCACAACAGTTCAGTGAACTCTACATCTTGTATGGAAGTCAGAAAATCCACACCACAGCCTACCATCCACAGACTAATGGATTTTGTGAAAGAGCTAATCAGACTTTAATTAACATGTTAAGAGCATTACTGGAGCACCAATGGCCATAGTGGCCTACCATCTTACCAGAACTCACTTACTTACCTCTACAATAACACTGTACAAAGCTCAACAGGGTACACCCCTTACTATTTATTGTTCGGGCGCCATGGTCATCTTCCTATGGATCTTGTACTTGATGCTGACTTAAAAGACACTCCTACCAGCAACCAGTGCACAGACTGGGTTACAGAGCATAGCAACAGATTACAAGAAGCAAGGCAAGTTCTAAATAAACACATGGCTGAAGTACGACTGAAAGAAAAAGCGATGTACAATGTCAAGACTGATGCAAGCCTACTACAAGTTGGAGACAGAGTCCTGCTAAAGAGAACACAGAAATTGACTAACCTATCCTCAAAGTGGGAACCTGAGCTGTATCTCATTGTTGAAACTCCATACAGAGAACTCCCAGTGTACAAAATCCAAGGAGAAATTGGGAACAATATCAAAATTGTACACTGAAACTTGCTGAAACCATGCATATTCTGAGAAGGACAGATCTATCAGTTGGCACAGACCCAAAACCTACTGAGAGGTGGGAGTGTCCTTCCAGCAACCTCGACTTTACTGAATTAAAAGCTGCAACAGACTTGTTCATCAGTCCTTGGAGGTACCCATGTATTGCTAACTCAGACTATGTTGAAAGGTTGACACCCAAAGTTACCACAGAGACAGAACCTGTTATTACCGAACCTTCACTTCCTTTACCACACAGACCTCAAAGAGTAACATTTGGGATCTCTCTTAAAAGGTTCCTCTTAGAAAGTCCTTAATCCTACCTTTCTTAAGTACCACTCGTTCCTAAGTTAATCAGACACGGTCACTTTAGATTTATAGTGTGTTCTTTAAAGTTACAAGAGTCACCTTAGAGGTTAAGAGATATATAGAGTTATGATAATTCATTTTAAAGTATAGTTCATAGCAATTATAGATTGTAATAAAAAGAATTGCATTCAAACTTTCAAAACCTATGTATAAGTAGAGTTAAGGAAAACTGTTATACAGTCTGTTTAAAAGTTTTAGAAACGTTTCTTATCTAGGTACAGTAGTATTATAGTAGCTCATTCAAATACAATAGGTGTTATAAAATTTGGGGAATACATGGGGACATGTATCATTTGGTGGGCCCAAATCTGTAGTGCCCCAAAGTTGGAGGCACAACAGAAAGCAATAGAAGGTGTCCCAGCAAGCATAAGGTACCCCAGAGATGCCTAGGTGCCCAAGTTACAGATACAGCCAATGCCTCAGGAAAAATAATAAATAAATCCCTTCCAGCAGCACAGCTGCAGAAAAGTAATGCAAATCAAGCCAAAAATGCCAAGTTAATATTGCTATGCCAGCACATGGCATATGTAAGCAGTGTGCCCAAGATAGAATGTAATGCTGAGCTGCACATGCCCCGCCGCTTCCAGAATTAGAACCCAGAGTGTTACTGTTTGAAAATTAAAGTTGTTACAAGGAGAATCATGGTGACTGTGGAGGAGAGAGGATGCAGAAAGTGTGAAGGGACGAGAAGAGCTTACCTGGAGGGTTGAAGCTGTCCCAGAGTGCTTCTCTGTGTGCCTCTGCTGCCTCCAGTCACTGAAGACTGCTTGCCTGATGTATCACTCTGTCCGCAGTGCTGTCAGACACGCGGGAGAGAGGAGAGATGTCCCGCTCCTCACTGAAAGGGCTTGGTGCCCCGTTTTATTTTTTTTAATGCAAAAGTAAAATACCAGTGCACCAGAGGTGGCAGTAGCAGTGCCGCATTGTTTACACCACAGTCGGGACCTCACAAGGTCCCTGGTCAATCGTTGAGCTGCCTGAAAACCCCTCCCACTGCCAGCAGCACCTCCCAATTCCCTCTTCTTCACCCCAGGACGGGGCAGTGAGACGGCGGCAGCATGCCAGAACTGAAGAGAAAGTTTATTTATTTTTAAAAATAGCGCTAGGCACAAAGTAAAATGGCCGATGGCCAAGAACCGGAGGGGCCAGATTTACAGAAATTAATATTCGGGGTGTGGCAACACCCAGGACAGGGTCCTAGCCTGCAGACCCAGAAGGGGAGGTGTTTAATTAATTAAAACAGGGTGGAGTAGAGGTGGGGTGGCCGAAGAGAGTGACAGATAGGCCTTGGGCAGACCCAGCAGATATTTAAAGAGGCAACAAGGCCCAAAGGCATTTTAAATAGGGCAACCAGGCCCAAGTTATTGAAGAGGACATACTGGCCTGATATTAAAGGGGCCCAGCCATATAGGCCCATAAGTTAAAAGGGGCAACATTAGGCCCACAGGTGTTAAAGGGGCACAGCCAGCCATACAGGCCCACAGGTGTTAAAGGGGCCTAGCCAGCCATATAGGCCCACAGGTGTTAAAGAGGCCTAGCTAGCCATATAGGCCCACAGATGTTAAAGGGACCTAGTCAGCCATATAGCCCCACAGGTTTCAAAGGAGCCTAGCTAGTCATATAGGCACACAGATGTTAAAGGGGCCTAGCCATCACAGTAGGCCAGTTATTTAAAAGAGGCTCAGCATATTTAAAGGGGGGTCACCCAACTAGTGCACCCCACAGTTTAAGGAGGCCATCCAGCATTTAGCTGCCAGAGTACCCACTGTAACAGGAGAGCCCATTTTAGTTAGAGGGACCCCACTACAGTTAGGTCCACAGAACTAGTAACGGCTTCATTAAGGAAGGGCCCTGATAGAAGCAATAAAATACCTGTTTATTTACTATGGTCTGTGCATTCAGAGACTGTGATAGTGAGCAAAACTACTGGAACTGTGACACTTAATTGCATTGTGCCAGTATCTTGTGCTAGTGTGTTTCCGAATCAGTCTTCAGCAAACCTTTAGAAACATTTCACCAGTGTGTTTCTGAATCAGTTTTCAGCAGCCCTCAAAGAAGTATTCCACAAGTGCACTCCAGAATCAGTCTGCAGCAGTACTCCTGAAGAGCCATGTTCATAGTCATACCTTTGCAACGTCATGTTTATTATTTTCCTGTAACAGTCCCCAGTGTACAGCCTGGCCCAGTGCAGAGTCTGCCATCCATTTTCTTGTTTTGTCATCTGCACCAGAGTGCCTTTCAGATCTTCTGTTCCAGTTACCCGAGTCAATGTCCTGTTTATTGTTTTACATCAGTCCTTGACTCGTTCAGCCTTGGTGCCCAGAACTCTGTCATTTCCCAACATCCAAAGACTTCTTCATCCTAATTCCTGATTTCCGTTGGGTCCCCCTATCATCTTCTTTACCTGGCAGTCCATCAGTGGGCTGTGGCAGAGTGTTCTGCATCTTCTTTATCTGGTAGTCCACCAGCGGGCTGTGACAGGGTGTTCTGCATCTGCTGTACCTGGCAGTCCACCAGTGGGCTGTGGCAGGGGTGTTCTGCATCATTGGTACCCATCAGTCCAGAAGCAGGCTGTGGCAGGGTAGCCACTGTATTGGTCATCTCAACCCAGCTGTCCACCAGAGAACTGTAACCAGATCCTTTGTGCTTCAATTCTGGCAGCCATAAGTGGATTTTTAGCCGGGGAAATCTTAGTGCTTGTTTTTAAACTCCGGCAACCCAGGTAAGGTGGGGGGTGGCTGAGGAACTCATGGTCTGTTTAGAAACCCTCTCTGTATCTCTCTAATTTCTCAAGAAGTCCCCAGAGTCACACTGACCAGTCAGTCAACTTGTTCCCTGTTATGCCAGTTTCTTTGGTCCTGTTCTCTTCCCAATGAAAGAGAAAGTACAACCATGCACAAACTGTCATTAGTAACATGTCTAGAATTTTGCTATAGTATGCTGTATATTTCATAGTGTGGAGTGCTCCATGTAATAGGACTTAGTTTGAGGGGCTACTCAAGGGTGAGTTAGAAGGATTTGCATAAGAAGATCTTATAGCGTAGCTATTACAGTCAGTTTGCCAATTGTGCCAGTTTTGCCATTGAGTCACTGTCTTACAAGGACTTTAAAGTTAGAGACGCTCTTATAGTGTAGCTTTTACTGCCGATTTTTCCATACAGTTCTCCTCGTACAGGAGGTTAGAGATGATAGTTCCCCACTCTTCCCTGTCACTGTGTCTTCCTTTCCCTTGTTTGAAAAAATAAAACCTGTCAAGCATTTGAAACCTACTTCTGACTTATGCCTGTCTTTGCTAGGTGACAACATCCACCTCTTGGGAACCTGAAGTGTCCTTCCGCCATTCCACCTGCAGGGAGCGGCACTGCTGTTGGTAAATTGTGTGCGATTTATTTGGGTCATCACAACACTGTTGCTCTAGTGACCCTTTTATCTTACTGGATCCCAGCACACACTACCATCAGGGCTCTACAAGTGTGCACTGTGCGTAACTGCAGTGTCATACTAGGGCAGTCTCGCACTGACTCTTACTCCATTGGCTGTGGCATTGTCAACGCTCAGTCCACAGTTTATGCTCTGTAACAGCAGGAGTACAAGATGAAAAAAGAGATGTGGATTTAGACAGGACCCCAAGGTAATTTTTTAAGAAGTGGAGTTTCTCTTTTCAAGCAAGTCACATCATGTGACGGATCGACTGTACGCACAACAACAATGTGCACTTCTCAGGTCATCATAGTACTCATGGGATGGAGTTGAGTTGTTACAGCAGGATTGGACTGTATGTGTTGGCGGGTCACAGCTCTTTACAGCATGCACCCATCACGTCCCTCAGGCACTGCTGTATCATGAATGTGGGCAAGGCAGACACAGTCAGTCAGAGGCTAGGCAAAGGCAAGACTGCAAGAACCAAAATAAAGACAATGAACATACTACAGCCAGAGGCAGTGAGGCTGACATGAAATTAGGGCATGGACAGGGGCACAGCTTTTTCTTACCATGACACATGCCATAGTGGAGCACCACCATTGGTTTGAAGTGTACAGCAAACAGCAATATTGTCCTCATTAAAATGTTTCTGATGTCTTGCAATATTTAGAATGTCTAAGTCCCAGTAGTGATGCAAATAACCAAAGGTATGGTTCTACATTGGAGATAGTAAGTGGCTGTATTCATCCCTCCTTCTCTAATTTGTCAGTTTTATGGATAATTTGTATTCACAAAGGTACATAGAAGTTAAGATCAAAAATACAGTACAAAAACCTGTCCAAATTAAACACAGTTAACTGGTGGCATGTATACAGGCCTATATTCAAGCAGGTTTGAAACTGACAAATAAAAGAATGTAGGATAAATACAGCCACTTGCTATCTGCAATGTACCTAACAAAAACCATATCTGTTGTTATCATTATTCACTTCAGTATTGGGCCTTAACCATTCTAGATATCGTAAGGCAACAAGCAAACAAAATAAAAAGTGGCAAAGCACAGTTTGCACTATGGCTACCAGTGGCCCCTCTGTCTCTGCTGCAGCAACCAGAGTAAGGGAACCTAAAAATGTAAACTCCACAGAGTTGAACTAGCCCTAGTTCCAGAATTCTCATGTCCTTATTTTCTGAAATAGTCTGTAATTTTATGCTAAGCTCACGTAGTCCACCCAGCCAGTCCCACACATAGTCCACCAAGGATCCAGTCCCTAAGCTCCAAGCCTGCAGCTCTTTTGTCCCAGTCCCTTAACCATTCTATCTCCCTTCAGTATACTGTTGAAAACCTAAAACTAATCCGCCAGCTCTGCAAACCTCTCCAATCTGTTCCAGTAGGCCCTGCAACCACCTGGCATGCTATTATCTAGGCTAGGTCCACTAAATACATGCCTGGTACTATAAGACAGCTGCTACCATCAAGCTTATGGTCAGCACACACGGCCTATGGCAGCACGCAAAGCCTTTATTCCCCCCTAGGCCCCACTGCCAGTGCAGTGCTGAAAACTCAAAGAAAGCATGACTGTAGCCCACTGTTTCCTCCCCGAGAGGCCTCACCAGCACTGTTGTGCAGTAGTGTGTCAAGTGCTCAATAACAATGAATGCTGATTGGGCTGTCTGGACCTGGCCCCCTAGCCTGCTGGTCTCAGGCATACTACCATCCTCCTCTCCCATGGCTATCCCCATCACTGCCACAACTGGCAGCCTCCCTAAGCCCTTAGCCACTGACTTCCTCTGCCATCCCTCCCCCAAGTGGCACTTCATGACAATCTGCCACAGCGTAATGCTGAAAACCAAAGGAAAATTCTTAGCCCCCAGCTCGCACCCTCCCAGACCCCCATCCAAGGGGTGTAGCCTGCACTATCATGTACATTCTCAATGTTGCTGACTGTATCCCCACACCAGGCACTTGGGTTAAATCCCAGTACTGACACTATAGTGCAGCATGAGGGGAGTGCTGCACTCCTGAGGTGCTATCTTTTGGATGAGACGTTAAACTGAGGTCCCATCTGCCTGATCTGGTGGTAGTTCAGGAAGATGTTAAAGATTCCATGACACTAATCAAAAACAGTAGTGGAAGTTTTTATTGTGAAAAATCAAATAATACTGAGGACATAATATTACATCAAGAAAAAATCTACATTATCCAGTACATTCAAAGGAAAGGTTCCAATCTTATTTCACAATCTGGAGTGAGTATCAAGAGTTATACAATTGGAAATAATGAACACAAACACTTTTCCTTATATCTCCTTTCCTCTCCTTTCCCTCTCTTCTCTATGATGCTATTTTTTTTCCTACAGTGTCCATCCCTGACAATGTTTCCATAATTTATTAACCATTTGAGGAGTTTCAGTGATGTTTTCTTTGTCATATATCTGTTTAACCTGACTTAAAATAATTCTAACCAAATCCTGCTGTACAATATATTATTGCTGCCGTGTCCAATGACACCGTAATTGCCAAATTTGGTATTTTATTTATTTATTTAGTGATTTGGAAAACACCTTTGAGCGCAAGCTCTTTTACAAAGGTTCCATGTCATAGATTGCAAAACAAAGAGCAATAGGAGAAAGCAAAGGTACATTACAATGAATGATACAGCTTGGATTCAGAACTTACAGAATAACTCAAAACATAGGTACAAGTTAAAATAACAAGACAAACACGTTATGATTGTGGGGGGGGGGAAATAAGCAGTCACAGAATGCCTTGTCAGTAGTTCAGAGGGACGGGGATAGCTGGCAGTGGGGTGAAGAAAGGCGGTACGAGAGAGAGGTATGTAATGCAGTGGAGGAGAAGGGTGGGGGAAGAAGGATGATATGGTATAGGGATAAATGGTGGAGTGAAGGGAGGCTGAATGGAGAAGACATGCTAAAATAAATGGCGTGGTGTGAGGGGGCATGGTCAGGCAGTCTGCATTAGTAGTGACTATTAGGGGAACTCATAAGACTGTGAGTTGGGAGAGAGGGGAGGGTGGGGTGGTGGGTGCCGAAGGAGCATGACTCAGACTGATTACTGAGGCAAGTTATGAGGAGGGACAGAGGGAAAGGGTACCTTGAGGCCTGCCTAGTGCTTGCTGGGGGGGAAAAGAGAGCAGGTGTGGCTGGACTGAGGGGCAGGTGTACTTAAAGAGAGTTATTAGGTGCTGTTTGAAGTCAGTTTTGAATTTTGCCAGACAATTGATGGCCAAAAAGTGCCCAGCGAGTTCATTCATCCACAAATTCCAAAATAAGCCACAGTATGCTATAGGGGTATTTCCCCCAAGTTTATTTATTTATTTATTTATTTAAGAGATTTACCAGATTAGCAAACTGAGCGGGAACCGCTCATTTCCAGATGCGACCTGGGAGTTACAACATCCATACATCATACAACTGAAGCATAGGCAAGAGATGCAATACAGTAGGTACAGAAGTGAGTCCAATAAGGGATACATACAAGCAATACAAGTGAAGCATAGGCAAGGGATGCAATACAGTAGGTACAGAAGTGAGTCCAATAAGGGATACATACAAGCAATACAAGTGAAGCAGAGGCAAGAGATGCAATACAGTAGGTACAGAAGTGAGTCCAATAAGGGATACATACAAGCAATACAAGTGAAGCATAGGCAAGGGATGCAATACAGTAGGTACAGAAGTGAGTCCAATAAGGGATACATACAAGCAATACAAGTGAAGCATAGGCAAGAGATGCAATACAGTAGGTACAGAAGTGAGTCCAATAAGGGATACATACAAGCAATACAAGTGAAGCATAGGCAAGAGATGCAATACAGTAGGTACAGAAGTGAGTCCAATAACGGATACATACAAGCAATACAAGTGAAGCATAGGCAAGAGATGCAATACAGTAGGTACAGAAGTGAGTCCAATAAGGGATACATACAAGCAATACAAGTGAAGCATAGGCAAGGGATGCAATACAGTAGGTACAGAAGTGAGTCCAATAAGGGATACATACAAGCAATACAAGTGAAGCATAGGCAAGGGATGCAATACAGTAGGTACAGAAGTGAGTCCAATAAGGGATACATACAAGCAATACAAGTGAAGCATAGGCAAGGGATGCAATACAGTAGGTACAGAAGTGAGTCCAATAAGGGATACATACAAGCAATACAAGTGAAGCATAGGCAAGGGATGCAATACAGTAGGTACAGAAGTGAGTCCAATAAGGGATACATACAAGCAATATAAGTGAAGCATAGGCAAGAGATGCAATACAGTAGGTACAGAAGTGAGTCCAATAAGGGATACATACAAGCAATACAAGTGAAGCATAGGCAAGGGATGCAATACAGTAGGTACAGAAGTGGGTGCAATAAGGGTGAGCATCACGTCCAGGAATTGTACAGGCTGGACTATGCATTGGGAACTTACATACAATCTTGATTCAGAGTTCCAGAGTATACACCCAAGATCAAGTTCCAGAGTATACACCCAAAATCAAGACTTCATAAGTTACATTACTAAAGTTGGGGTCTTGAACTCTGTGTGCCAGATAATTCCCAAAGGAAATGATGTAAGGCAATCGAAAAACAAGTGCTCCTGTGCCCCTAAGACCATGTTATAAAGGTCTGTAGGAGAATACCTTTCATCTATTTGTTTGTGTTTCTGATTATTTTATACCCCCAATTTTCCTTGACATGACAACCAAATTGTGTCCCACAAATATTTAGTTGTTCTCTGATCTGTCAATTGTTTCATGTTTGTGTAAAGGATGATAAGGTGCCTCTGGGAAAAATCAGTTGTTCAGAAAAATAATTTAACAATATTTGATCATATGGTACCAGTCTAGCAAGGTCCAATACATCTTCTCTTGTAACTTTCTATATTCTGATTTTCTGCATTATAGAGATTATATATGGTGGCTATCTTTCCTTACTTAATTTGAAAGACCATTTGTTATTTGACTATTTGGGTAACAATTCCTCCAACCATTCTCTACTCCAGGTAATCCAGGTGGTAGGGTCATCTTGTAGTAGACACTAAATTAAATTTCCAACAAATGGTATGGAAAAAGATTAAGGGGTGCACCATACCCAAACCCCATTGTGCAACCGACCTGTAAGTTGTGATACGATACATAGGGTTTAACCTACTACCCCATATAAGTCTGAAAAATACGTTATACAGTAGTGTTTCAAAAGTCAAAGGAGGAAGACATACTGAAGCTGCAAAAAGCAATAATAGTACAATGAAAGTTTTAAACAGAAAAACTCTCTTAAGTTTGGTAATTTGCAGTTTCTTCCTTGACAATATTTTCCTCTAGGTACTCAACAATTCTTTCCTTCAGAAGTAATTCCATCACATTCCTTACCACAGAGGTCAAACTGACAGGTCTGTAGTTTCTTGCCTCTATCTTGGCCCCACTTTTGTGGAGGAGAATTACATCCGCCTTCCTCCAGTCCTCAGGTACCACACCATCCTCCCATGATTTGTTAAAAAGGGTAGTCAGTGGTTTCACTAGTTCTCCCCTTAATTCTTTTAGAATTCTGGGGTGAATTCCATCAAGCCCTATTGCTTTGTCCACCTTCAGTTTTAGGAGTTCTTTCAGAACCCTTTCTTCTGTGAAAGGACTGGGATCGACCCCCTATCAAGAGTGCTTCTGTTAATTGGATTGGGCACCTCCCCCTCCTCCAATTTTGTGAATACTGAGCAGAAATATTCATTCAGTATCCCTGCTTTCTCACTGTCCCTCTCAGCCCACCCACCATCCATTCTATTCAGCCTCACTATCCCTCCCTTTGTCTTTCTATGCTCCCTGATGTACCTATAAAAGGTTTTATCCGTCTTCTTAACCGAGTTGGCTATCTTTTCTTCAGTTTGGGCCTTTGCTATTCTGACTTCCTTCCCTGCTTCCTTCTGCCTTAACTGGTACTGCTGTCTGTCCTGCTTCTTCTGTGTTTCCTTATACTTCCTGAATGCTATCTTTTTCTCCCTGACTTTCCCCGCCACCTCTTTTGAGAACCATAGTGGCTTTTTCTTTCATTTTGATTTGTTTATTTGCTTCACACAAAGGCTTGTTGCCTCTTTGATGGCAGTTTTGATGTTTCCCTATTGTTGCTCCACCCCTCCTTCTAGCCTGTTTGCTAGTGCTTTTCTAAGGCACTCTCCCATCTTGCCAAAGTCAGCCCTCCTGAAGTCCAGTACCCTCACTTTTGTATGAGCTTGACTCTGTAGCTGAGTTTATCGTGAACCCCATGGTTTGATGGTCACTTGTTCCCAGATGGCAACCCACTTCTAGATCTGACCTCTCACTGTCCACATTTGAGAGTACAAGGTCTAAGACTGCTCCCTCATGAGTGGGTTCTGAAACTAGCTGTCTGAGGCATGCCACCTGAAGGGCATTAAGAATGGCCCTGCTCTTGGTTGTGGCTACAGCAAATGTGCTCCAGTTAACATCTGGCATATTCAGGTCTTCCATCAACAGTATGTCCCCTTTCTCTGCCATCCTAAGAATGCCTTCTATCATATCCTTATCCATTCCCTCCCCCTGACATGGGTGCCTGTATACAACCCCTGTGTGGATTGTGGTAGCATTTCCAGTCTCTAAGGTGACCCACAGTGCCTCCTGTCCTCCCTGTTTATGCTTTTGTTCAGTTGCTTTTATCCCTTCCTTTACATAGAGAGCTATTCCTCCCCTCTTCTCCCCTCCTTGTCTCTCCTGTAGGTTATGTACCCTGGTTTGTTAACATCCCAGTCATGGTTCTCTGTGTACCATGTTTCTGTGGCTGCTATGATATCCAGGCATCCCTCATCCATCAAGGCCACCAGTTCAGAGAGCTTGTTTCCCAGACTATGGGTATTGATACTCATTACCCTTCATTTCCTAATGGCCTTGCTCCTCTTTGTGCCATCCCTGTCCTTATTGCCTTTGTCACTTTCTCCATTTACCCTTGTTCTTCTTCCTATTAACATTTCTATCTTGGTGTTTACCTCACTTACTACCCTGACTTTTTTGGGGGGGCTAGGATTTCCCTGTTCCTTTACAGTGCCTCCCCCCCTTGGCTAGTTTAAATGCTTGCCAATGAAGCATTTAAACCTATCACCTAGGATCCTGGTACAACTGCAGCCCATCATGCCAGTATGAGCCTGCATCACTCCAGGTGGACCCCCAGTCCCCAGTGAAGCCAAATCCCAGAGCTCTGCACCAGTTTTTCAACCACTGATTGAATACCATGGTGTGGAGCACCCTAGTCTCACCTGCACCATAGACAGGCAGCACCTCTGAGAAGGTTGTCAGGCGTGATACTTGTCTAAGGCCCCTCCCCAACTCCACAAACTCTTCCTGCACTGCTCTTATCCCTTTCTTAGCCAGGTCATTTGTCCCTAGGTAAGCAATGACATCCAGCTCCCTCCCCTGTGCAGCTTCTCCAGTGATCCTGAGGATTCACTCCCTGTCCCTCCAAGCCATGGCACCAGACACGCACTTTACCTCTCTCTCCCCCCTTCCTCCTCCAGTTCTACCTTCCTAACAATGGAATCCCCCACCAGGAGTTGTTTTCTTCCCCTGTGGGGTCCCATGCCACCCTCCTGTGGGTCTTCCTTGTGGAAGTTCCCAGCATCCTCCTTGGTCTCCACTGCAGGTGCCTCCATAGAGGAACTACACTTTGCCAGAACAGCATAGGAATTGTGGAGAGGTACAACTGGAGGGATGCACCTCTGTTCTACCACCCTCACCCTCCCTGAGCCCACTGTGGTCCAACTGCTCCTCTTTCTTAGCAATCTCTGAGGCAATGGCAGTGGCCTTGGTGGTCCCTGGATGGAAGAGCAGGTCCCACAAATCCAGACCAACTCAGCCTGGAGATAAGCAACCTCTTCCCTCAGCCCAGAGAGGTGCCTGCAGATGAGACAACACTGCATCCTCCAGAACATCTCCTGGAAGACTGTTGCTCCACAGCCACTGCACTGCACCACTCCCATCATATCTTACTTCTGGCCCCTTCACTGTTGTTTGGAATCCTTACTCTTTCCTCTATTTTTTTTTCTTCTCTCCCTTCTTACTTACTGCCTCTGTGCCCTTTAAGCTCCTGATCATCCTGTTCTGAGACAAGAAGATCTTATATTTCTCAGTAGACCCCTTACTTGCTCAAAGGCAGACCTCCAGCAGCTGGGGGGGCTGGAGAGCTACTCTTGCCCTACTAGGATGGTGAGTCTTTGATGGCTCTGTGATCACTCACTTCCTGCTCCCAAACAGGAAGTTCCTGTTGTCAGTCAAATCCTGTGCCTATAAAAGTAAAACTAGCGGCCGGCCCGGTGGTACTGAGGGTTGAGGCACTGGAAGCCACACCTTGCACCATGCTGGCGACCCAGGTTTGGGAATGAGTCTGGACTGCCAGGGGTTGGCAGGGGAGAGAGAGGATCAAGCATCTGAGGGACTGCTCTCCTTTCTTGGGGAGGGATTCAGGGGTAGCCTGGTGTGGCAGCAGCCCCCAGTTGAGACCGGCGGCACTGCTATGCACAGGAGCTTACAGACTTGGGACAGACATTGGGCAGCTGCCTTCTGGATGTGGGTGGGAGCACCCACGTCACAGGCTAGGCGGCATTGCACATCCAACATCGGGGGCACAAACATTACTGAAAAACCCCTCCAGCCCGGATAGGTGACGGCCCTCCTAGAGTCTTTCTGCCACATGCCCAATACTGGAACCCCGCCACCACCCCTTCGATCTCCTCAGGACCCTATGTCCCCCGGGGGGTGACCGGGGAGAAAGTAATGACCTTGAGGATGGCGGGGTACACAGTGGGCAGTAGAGTGGCACCGGCCAGTGGAGAGGTCTGAGAAAGTTCCAGAGTCGGGGGAGATAAACAGAGTTCAAAATAAAGTAAAACTAGCTTTGGGTGGGAGGGTGGAGCAGAGGGAAGGAGGGCAATATAGTCCCAGTAGAGAAGTCCAGTCACACAGCACTCCTTCCTCCTGGTGTTCTCTGCCAAGCCTCTGGCAGAATCTATCTAGGGCAGTGTTTAAATCTAGCTTCCTTCTAGCTAAGCCACTCCCCCTACTTAATAGATCTTTCTACATGTAATTAAATTGCACAGGTAACAATCCCTTTCAGCCACCTGAGATTTACACCTAAATAACTGCTCAGTTATCTGAGATAACTGCTTAGATAACCCTTCAATTCAGCTAACTCAAACACACTTTTTTTTTTTGGTGTGTTTTTTACCCTAAATTGAAGGTCCCAGTAGAAGAGTTCTACTTCTTTAGTCCCAGTAGAGAAGTCCAGTCACACAGCACTCCTTCCTCCTATTGTTCTCTGCCAAGCCTCTGGCAGAATCTATCTAGGGCAGTGTTTAAATCTAGCTTTCATCTAGCTAAGCCACTCCCCCTACTTAATGGATCTTTCTACATGTAATTAAATTGCACACATAACAACCCCCTTCAGCCACCGGAGATTTACACCTAGATAACTGCTCAGATAACCGTTCACTTCGGCTAACTCAGACAAACACACTAACTTTTTTTTTGGTGTGTTTTTTTACCCTAAATTGAAGGTCCCAGTAGAAGAGTTCTACTTCTTTAGTCCCAGTAGAGAAGTCCAGTCACACAGCACTCCTTCCTCCTGGTAATCATGTCCATGTCCTTGGGTCCAAATTGTATACCTAGGATATATGTTTCCAGTACTATAGGTACTCCACAAATATTACTATGACCTTTCAAGGAAGTATTTCCTACTGCTAAAGCCTGGCTCTTCTGTACATTTATTCTTGTCCCTGTGACATTCAAATACTGAGTAATTATCTCAAATGCCTGTTGGCCAGCCCTCTCAGAGTGTAAAAATAAGCATAAGTCATCTGCATAGGCTAAGACCCTTAAGGGGGCTGATGTTGGGGAGGGTAATATGCCTTGTATATGGCTAGTCTCCACTGTTCTTCTAATTAAAATACCAATGCAAAAAGTGTACAGAAGGGGGCTTGATCAGTGATAACCTCCTGTGAGAACCTGACATGGGAGAAAATCCCTAGCAAGGTGTTTGCCACTTTGTCTGTCTTGAGTGAGGAGAGGATGACCGCCTCTGGGTATCAGGTGGTGTAATCGACCACCGTCAGGATAAACTTCTTCCAGGAAGAGCTTGGGATACTCAAAGGTCCCACAACATCCATTCCTACCATTTGGAATGTCTTCTTCACAATGGGCAAGGGAATTAGGGGAGGCTTTGGTTTTATTACCTGCCTTCACTATTTGTTGGCACCGGTGACAAGACCTGCAATATTCCTTCACCTGTTGGGTAAAGTTGGGCTAATAGAAATTCTGGGCCAGTCATTGCATGGTGCATGTGATTCCCAGATGTCCAGACTTAGGGATGTCAGAGTGACCTTGAGCAATTGCTCACGATACCCCTGGGGAACCACAAGCTATCTGCACATCACCCCTGCCTCTGTCCTCACATCCTGAGTATACAACAGTCCATTGTCTAAAAATATCCTATGTCTCACTTCACCTCCTTGTGTCCCATCAGATTCTGCACAGGGCCCTCAGCCTCTCCAAACTAGGATTGGCTCTCTGAGCAGCTGCAAAATCTCCACATTTTCCCAAGGTATGGGACATGTCCCCTTCAGTTCCTAAACTGGGGTCCATAGCTCTAGCATCAGAGCATTCAGGGTCTCTGCCATCCCTAACCTTCTGACCATTTGTTACCCCTTCCTCCTTGGAGTAACCTTCTATAGTTGTTTTGTGAACTGTTACTTGGGGAAGTCCTACCTCCTTTTCACTACTCTCAATTTCAGGAGACACAGGCTGGGAAAACAGCCTCCCATTGTGTTCCACAGGAGCTACTATGGGGTTCAGGGAAATACAAGCAGCCTTTGCCGTCTGACTGTAGGTAACTTCACACACCACCCCCTTCAGGAGATTGATCCCTATAATCACACCCAGGGTGAGGTTGTCTGCCATGGTCACTTTTTGCACCCTCTCTCCTGTCTCACCCCAGTCCAGGAGAACACTAGGTAGTGGCAGAATTTTCTCCTCCCCTGTGAATCCTCTTACTGTTACAAACTGATTAGGTGTAAACTGTTCAGACCCAACCAAATCCCCTTTTACAAAGGAAAGAGATGCCCCCGTGTCCTTTAACCCATGGGTTTGCACCCCATTTACAGTAACTGGGTGTATGTGCTCCCTCATGTTTATAGGCATGCTTTCAGGGGTACACAGTGCACACAGCTCTGTTTGAGCACCACCTTGTCCACCCTGTGCCTTTTTAGGACACTGTCTAGCAAGATGCCTTGACTGTTTGCAAAACCAACAGTCATCATTTTTTTATCTGAGAAATCCCTTTTTTGTAACTTGGGGCTTCCCATTGTCTGTGGAGGCAGTGAGGGTTTTAGCTGCCCTGAAGGTGCTCTTTTCTCTTTCTACTCTGCCAGATCCGCCCCACTCCCTTTCAGAGCAGACCTGTTCCTGGCATAGCTATTTAAGAGTTCAACAGCCTGCTGTACTGTTTTGGCATCTTGGTCTTCTAGCCAGGTTATCAACTCTGCTGGGCAAGCCCAAGAGAACTGCTCTAGCAACATAACCTCCTCAATGTTTTCCACAGAATTTGTAGCTACTCCCTCCCACCAATGTTTCAAAACCTGATGTTGCTTTGTGGCGAGTTCCTCATAGCTCATGTCAGGGCTTCTCTTGAGTTTACAGAATGTAACCCTGTATGCTTCAGAAGATGGTTCATACTTTTTAAGTAAGCAGCTTTAAGTTTCTCATAGTCTTGGCTATCATCATTATCCATTTGGCCTAGCACCTCAGGCCCTTTAACAGTAAGTAGCAGGGATAGCTGGAACAATTTTTACAGTGGGGGTGCTGAAAGCCATTGAACAAAACTATATAAGAAGCCATAGGGAATTGTACTTCAAGCAAGGGGGTGCTGCTGCACCCCTAGTTCCAGCACCTATGGGATTCCATGGGTATTGTGGGCTGGATACAAGCCTTTTCAAATGAATTCAAAAATGCATCCATATCCTCCCCCTCTTTAAATTCCACTATTAATTTAGAACTTAATTTATACCCCATCCCTGGAGTTTCAGGTCTATCCCTGCCAATTTCCTCCTCTGGAGTTTTTAATTGGAGTCTTAACTTTTCCAGTTTGAATTGCTCTGGCACTCTTTTTCCTCTCTCCCAGCCTCTCTCCGAAGCTGTTTTTCTCTTTCCTTGGCCCCTCTCTGGCACTGCCATTCTTGCTTCTCCAGTTTGAAACTCTTCTGCTCTCTTTCCTGCTGTGCTTTAAAGGTTTTATGCTCCAGTTCCAATTTCCTCAGCTCAAACTGTAGCCTGATCTCTTGTAGCTCCAGCTCAGTGGTGACCTTCCCCTGCTGCAGTGGCTCTAGGCTCCTTCTGGTCTCACTGTCCTCCTCTCTGGGACTAGACTCTGCAATGGACTCTGGCAACCCCACACCAGGCTCTGGTCCTTTTCAGTCACTGGCCATGACTTGAGGTTCTGGGCTACCACTAGTTCAGCAGCTGCCATGAGAGCCTCCATGAGGTGCTTTTTGGTTTGCCCCTCATACTGGACCCCTCTTTCCTGACACAATTGCTTTAGCTGGTCTGCAGTGTATTCACTGTAGATGGAAGCCATCGTCTTCCCTAACTACTGCTACACTAGCTTACACCCAAGGAAAAAAGAAAACAAGTAGAAAACGTTATCCTGTAACAAAATTTTTTTTTTCAAATCTCTGCCATGATTGTCTGTGGATTTTTTCAGTTTCTCAATCTGATACACTGGGCTCAATTCCAGTTGTTATATCTGTGCCACCAAAATCTCTTGAATCATAACACTATGCAACCAGATCTCTTGGATCCCAATGCTGCACACCAGGTCTGTCATGAACCCACTCATGAGGGTCAGGTTCATTGAGCTCACAGTGCCCACCCCTAAGTGCAATCCTTGATGGGTGGGGGAAACAGGGATACCCTCCTCATATCCTTTTAGAATGCTCACTGAGGTAATGGCTCAACACCTGCCATGAGGAACCAGGGAATCCCTCTAAACTCTGGATAAGGGCACAATACCATTCTCAAGTCTTGTAGCCAAATATGAACCCTTCTTGGTTGTTACACAAATGGGGATGATCCAGGTGTCACACTCTCTTCAGGGTAGCCGTGTGCTCCTAATTTTGTCTTCTCCAACAGGACATGCAACAACCTGGTTCAAAATCCCTACAAATTCTTCTCTAAGACTTTGGCATTCCCCCTATCTTCCCAGATGTCCCTTATAGACCTTTGCTCAATTGGTTACTTATTGAGGCATCCCTTAGCAATAACAGTTTGTCACAGATTATTAATAACTGTCCCACAATTCACACACAATTGAAAAAAACTCAGTCAGTCAGGTTTTCTTAAAAACAAATGTTTTTACTAAAATACTTAAAAAAATAATCATACAGTTACAACTAAAAGATGCACTACTTTGGTTACAGAATAACAGAAATAAAAGTGGAAAATATACATGAAAAACACACTATAACTGTTATTGAAAGTCTACCTTAAGTCTGTAGTGAATTGAAGTCCAAAGAAAGTAAATGAAAGATTCAGTTTCTTTTGTACTGGCAGCCTTGCTTCTTGTATTGTCAGGAGAAGAGTGTCCCTTGTAGATGCTCAGCAAAAATGATAGAGTTTGCTCTGTGTCAGTTCCTTAAGTAGCTGGAGGGAGCCTGAAGAAAAAGAACTGTCTAATCCCAAAGGGGCCTTCTCTTTTAGGCCAGTAGATGTAACTCTTGCACTTTCTCAAAATTGTCTTATTAAGGTTCTGACATCACAGCTTCCTGGCACATATAATAATCATGAACATGACTCCAGAGTTACAACATTGATGTCTCAGTATGACACCCTGTATGCTAATTCACAGTGTCCTGTCGAGAATGGCTGTTTCCCAAAATCCTGTTAAACACATCCTGGGCTCTGAAGTGCATGGCTTATGACATGTAAATGGTTTTAGTATATCTCTGTTAAGGGACTTGGAAATGCAACCTTGGCTTCCTGGCAAGCAGCTGCCCCTCAGGTCAGAGGAAAGGTCAAACATTTTTTAAAGAAATCCAGTCTCTCTCTCTCTCTCTCCCTCCATGTGTCCCTTGCATTAACACTGGCATTCTTGTGGTATGTACACATACACAACATCACATCAAAAAAATATATATAACAGAATTCTATCTGCAAATAATGACTGGCAGTTGGCTAGCTCGCCACAGTCTGCACCTACTGGTCTCAAACAGGCAGTCATCCTGCCTCTCCCTGGCCTGCTACTGTAAGCTATTATGAATGAGTGATTTTGATGGTAAGGTGTAGCCTTATTACATATGATATTTGCCTTTAGGAAATATTAATTAGACTGTATTTGTAATTACTCTGAAATTATGAACTAAAGACTTAAATTGTGTGAATGCAGATTCAAAACAAATCCCTAAAATTAAATGAAAAATGAGGGTGGAGAGGGAGAAAGAACTCAAAATAACCAGAAACCAAGACTTGTCAACAACTCTACAGGTATTTGTGGTGGCATTACCCACTCCATAATTTGCATCTATGCTTAAATCTATACAGTAGCTAACTTAGCTCTTTCTAAAATTCAGATTAAGGGTAGATGCTTTAAAAAATACAAGGAGTATGTGCTGGTGACTGGCCTCAATTAGATTGAAGTTAAATACTGTATAATGGGAACAAAATATTGAGGCAAGATGGTAGGAATATAATATATATCGCACAAAATAAAAAAAAATATATAAATATGTAAATAGATAGATAAACGGAAAACCAGCACCATAACTAAGGCTTGTACAGAAAGAGTCTCGCTCAAGACTTAGGGAGTAATTGAAAGGACTCACCGACTCTTGGAGTAGTAGTGGCTGTGACCACAATAAACTTTAATATTCCAGCAGAGTTAAATCCAATATAAAGCCCAAAGTGAGTACCGTTAAAAAATACAGCCTAGCACACATCAACACACTTCCTGGTAAGGTATCTCGTCACCTGACGCATTTCGCCCAATCAGTAAATATGTAAATGTCATATTTCATGAAACCTGCAACTCACATCACTGAATTTAGAATGGCAGAGAGCCCTTGAAAGAACTTCAGAAAGGAGAGGAAGAACTTTGTGGTGAAGAGAGGTGGGGAAAAGGTAGAAAAGGAAAGTGGAAGGAGGGTCGAAGAAAGAAAGAGAGAGAAGAAAACTTCAAGACAAAACTGTACATACTACCTGATTTTAGCAGTGAACGGACAAAAAAAATAATCAAAGTAAGAAAAGTGATCTCACAGATCACAAGAACCACACTGTAGCAGAGTGTTGATTACTGCATGTTACATTTTATACAAGACCACATGAGTCCTACCTGCACTCAGTCTGCAACCATACTCAGTGTCTTTCTTGGGCATTTTTATTTGTAAGTTTAGAGAGTTAATTCACTGCTGAGAATATAGAAGTACAAACAGTACATGCTTTGCTACACAGTCCCTTAATGAGCACTCGCAAGTGAGTTACGTAGTCTGGCAGCATGACATTAGAATTCATAAGAAGAAGATTAATCACCAAACACTGAAATATGTAAGTTAACTGACTGGGAAGTTGCTAATTAAGTGCAAGGTGGGATCATGCAGTTTTGTTTAAAGTGTACCACATGGAAATCAACAGTCAGCTACAGTTTAGTTCTTGAGATCTGGAAGATCACTTTTTTTGATTAGATTTTAATTTTTTTGCAAGAGAAGCAGCTCAACTGGCACTGCACTGCTCAAGGTGGAGAAAGGAGGAGCTCTCACCACATGAGCCAGGCAGACCAGGACATGTTGGACTGAGTTTGAGGAAGGGGTAGGGATGACTCTGGACTCTCAGAAGGAAAAGAAGGGGGGAGGAGAAGTCTATTGAGCAGCTGGATTTGCAAAATATGACTCTACTCAGTTATGGGGGTTAGGCAGAGCAATTACAATTAACAGCAACTGCTGTTTATTGTGATCCCATGATCCCCAGCACACTGCCGACCTCAGCAGCACCGGAACACTTCTGCTCCCTCCAGGAGCCAATGAAAGACAGCACAGATGCTGACAGACCCTGAGTTAAAGGTTTATCTCTGCTCTTTCCACTGGAATACTGCTGTGGGGTGCTAGCCCGATGACGCCGTGCACGGCCATCTGCCCTAATTACCGACTCTACCCACTGGCGTCTCTATTTATTGGTCCACCCCATTACATCACTTCCCGCTGGCTGAAATACTAAGTCCCCACTTTCCCATTTGCAGGTTATACCTGCTAGCCACTAGAGGCCACTGTGCTTTCTGCTGTTAAGCAGCTTGCCCAGTTAACCCTTCACTCAAACCCTGTGTCTTCTCTGTCCACCTATCCCACTCTCTCCTCCTCAGCTAACCACCCATTTCTCTCCTCTCCTACCACCTTGCCCCCTCTATACTGCACCCACTGTTCTCCCCCTATCAGGTAGCCTTTGGGCACCTGTGACCCCCCTTAATCAACACTAGCCTACATCTATATTGGCCACTAGGAGTCGCTATTTAGCACCCCAGTTTCGGGCCCTCACATTGCCGGTGGGCTGCTCCTGGATTGTGGATAACGGCCCCTACTCTGGGCCATCTCCTATTATCCCTGGTGAGTTTTGAACCTGGCACCTTGCACACCAGAGGCGGGGTCACTACCACTGTACCAAAGTGGCACTAACGCTTATTGGTAGGCTTCCTACCCTCTTCTCTCTTTCTTATTACCTGACTGCAAACCTCCCCTAAAATGTCTGCCCACCTCCAATTGACTTGCCTCTCTCTCCTCCTCCTCCTCCAGAGGCCACCATCTAACACTGGTGTCCCTACTACTCCACAGTTTCACCAATCTGGTGTTCCCATTTGCCCTCTTGCTCTACCCTCCTCCTGGGTTTCTGAGCTGCTACCTTTCTTCTCTACTCTCTCTATGTGCTCTAGCCTACCTCACTCACCTCATTCTGAGGGAATGCCAGAACCTTCTGGGACAATATCAAACAACTGAAGGGGGACACATGTCCTCCCCCACCCTCCCAAATCAAGATTGATGGCTCTGTCTCCACTGACCCAGCCCACATTGCCAATTACCTCAATAAATCCTTCACTGACCTTAGCCCTGTTCTCCCGAGCAACTTTTTTGACCCCCCCTCTACCTGACCCTATTCTCACTTGCTCTTGGTTCCACCTACACCGGGTTACTGCTTGTGAAGTCAGACCTTACCTAATCAAGGCCTTAAAGAACAATACTATTGGCAGTGACTCCCTGGATCCCAGTCTCCTCCGTCAGGTTCTGGATCTGGTTATCACCCCTATCACCAGCCTCTTCAATAAATCCCTGGCTGGAAAATTGCCACAGGCACCCCCATACACAAAGGTGGTGATAGGTCTCTTTCTGGTAATTATTGGCCAATCTCTATCCTCTCTCCTCTCTCAAAGGCCTTAGAAAAAGTTGTGCCCACCCAAATCTCTGAGTATCTAACCAAATATAGCATTCTCTGCCTTGAACAGCATGGTTTCCATGCTGGCCACAGTACCAACACTGCCCTCCTTGAGTTTTCTAATTTTCTTTATTCCTCTCTGGACTCCAGCTCCCTAGCGGGTGCAGTGTTCTTTGATTTATCAAAAGCCTTCGACACTGTTTCCCACCCACTCTTGCTGGATGCCCTCTGCCACAAAAGCTTTGCCACTGGGCCAGCCTCCTGGTGCTCCAGCTACTTGTCTGCCCGCTCCCAGTGTGTTAAAATCAATGGGACACTCTCCAGCGCCTGTCTTATCTGCTCTGGTGTTCCTCAGGACTCCATTCTTGGGCTCTTGCTCTTTTCTCTTTATCTCAATTCCCTACTAGGTGCATGTACTGGTAATCTCTTCCTTTATGCAGACGATGCCGTCATCTTTGCCTCCGACCGTAACCCTATCACCCTTCAGGACTCCTTGCAATTATCTTACAATGACACTGACGCCTGGTTCAAAGAGCACAGACTTGTAATTAATCTTAAAAAAACTAAAACCATGCTCTTTGCCCACCCCCAAAATAAAGCTAGTAATTTTCCACTTCAGGTCCTCGCCAGTTCCAAGTTCCCACTCGAGCAAGTCTACTTGTACAAGTACCTAGGGATATCCTTCGACCCTGCTCTCTCATTCCATGCCCATATCTCTGCCCTTGCCTCAGCCTCCAACATTCGGCTGGGTATCCTTTACCGCCATAAACACTGTCTCCCCCGATGCCCTCTGACTCGCAGTCACATCCTCAATACTGTCCCTAGTAGATTATGGCTTGCCAGTCTATGGGGCTGCTGACCAGACCTCCCTAAACAAGATCCGCCCCACTTTAAATAAGGCTTGTAGTCTAATTACCGGGGTGCCTAGACTAACACATACCTGCCATTTATACACCCTGGCTAATCTGCTTGACCTAGATAAATGTCTTAGATATCAAACCTGCATCCAAACTAAAAAGACTCTCCTTGGACTATCCCCGCCAGGTTTGACTGCCTCTATCCACCAAGCAAACTCACTAGTGCATACCCGAACCTCCTGCAAAACCACACTGTTAGTACTGAGGGCAAGGACTTCACAAGAACAAAGGGCAACTGCTACAGAGCCCCTACCTGGTATAACACACTACCTACCATATTACTGGTGCTTCCACAATCTCCCGTTCCAAAACCACCCTTCGTATACACCTACTTACTACACGCAGTTGCGACTGCCTATAAGTTTACTCTTGCTCAACTGCTCTGACAAAGCTCCCGGAGTGGCTGCACAAACCTCTTAGCTATCGCTATCTATGATCCTATTCGCTTCTCCGCATGTCTCTACAGCGCCTACTTCTGTTTAGTCCCACCACTGTTAGCCTGCTATACAAATTTTTGCTGAACCTATTTACGCTCTGCTAATCCTGTGACACTAAATTGCAACTGTTCAAATTACTCTGTACCTATTTGTGCTTTGCCAATCCTGTATTACTAAAATTGTAACTGTTCCTATGACTTCATGCTCCTACAATTTTTGTACTCTGTTTTATTGTAAAAAGGTTGTTTTGCACTTTTTGTCCTCTCTGTGATGAGGTACCTTTGTAAATGAGCCCCTGGCTCAAAGGTTGTAAACTGATATTCTAATAAATAAATAAATGAATTCCCGACAGAAGATGGTGCTCCAGGAACTAAAGCCACTGATTGCAGATTGCTTGTCATGTGAAGAGGAAGATTAAATGCTTTTTATCAGTTTTCATTTTTTCTTTCTCACTCCACTGGGCAACAGTTTCATGGCCAAGTCACTTCATCAGGCTCTCCATGTCATTCGTATTTTCGTTTGATCAAATGCTCCTTTACATTAATAGCCCACCTTATAAAATCTAATTTCTTTGTTTTCGCTGGCTCCACTCTCTAGGTTTTAAGAAATTTTATTTCAGTTCTTATTCTGCTTCCTGAAAAAGTGTTGCCGTCAGCCAACTCCCTCTGAGCACAGAAAGTGCAGCTGCCAGGGCTGTGCCACCTGTTGCCATGTCAGGTTCTTTCCCTGGACCCCCCATATAGTATAATCCATAGGTACAGTACTGTGTGGTACTCTAATAGGAATTGATAGACATTACAAAAATATGTACAAAAGCAAACACACCCCACTGAGTGCATCACTCCCTTTAATGCCCAGCTGTCTCCCCGACTCCCCCAAGCCACCTCCCATGCCCATTTTGCCTCTGACCACCTCCTGGCAAGCAGTTTCACCACCCCCAACCATCCCAGCCCCTCTTGTGTTTCACCTGGTGGGGGGGTGGATCCCTTCAGCAATTCTTACAGTTGTGCCAACTGTTCTGACTTGCAGCAAACCTGGGAATTTTGGCAATGGGACCCAGATTTTTCTTAAATTGGGTGCAGGGACTCTGGTGCACCCATAGTTTGCCACAGCCCTGCAAACTGAGTCTCGCTAAGGGCTCTTTGAAAATTGAGCCCAAGATGTTTGCTTTGCACTGAACATGCAAGCAAACATAAGTTTAAAAATGAAAAGTTGTTAGCCTGCTCACCAGCACAGTAATAGGGCTACTGCTTGTGATGCCTGTGACCCATGTTGAGAAGCAAGCATGGGTTGCTGGAGGGCCAGCTGGGGGAAGTGGATTGAGCACCCAAGGGCTGCTCTCCACCTCCAGAGAGGGAGGGCTGCAGGTCCCACCACTCTACCACCACCTGGGTGACCACGCGTGAAGGTGCAGTGGGAGAGCAGACTGACTGGGTGGAGAGGTCATTGGCTGAGGTCCAGAATGGAGACATGTTTCTGTGTGCCTCCATCTCCTAGGACCTCCCAGTATACTGGTGTTCTCAAGGGCAGGGCAGAAAAAGGAAAAAACACATGGGCAGTGCCAGTAGAAGGGCTCCAACACCCAGACCTCTTAACTGGGATTTTGTGAGGGACTGCCTGAACCACCTGACACACACTGCTGGACTGGAGGGGGAGGAGAATGGTTCCCCCTCCTCTCCAACCAGGGGGTAGGCTGAGGCAACATGGGGATGAGTTCAGTGGATCAATATGAGAGTTACCCAGGGCAGAGCTAGAGATGAATACGAAGCCTGGCAGAGTGGCGCTGTCTGTGGTGATAAGGGGTCATAGAAACACTAAATATAAATAAATAAATAAATAAATAAATAAATAAATAAAAAGTTGTTATTGCAATTAGACTTATAATTGCAATAGCAACCTCAAAGCCAACCATTTCCTTGCACTAATGACCAGTAGGAAAGAGGTGTCCCTCATCTGTGCCTCAAGTCACCCATCCCCAACCAGTCATTAATCCCTCAGAAATGACTGGCTTCTACATCATTATTGCTTAAATGAAGTGAATATAACAGGAGCAGATTTGTTTTATGTTGATACTGATAAGCTGCTTTTCTTAAAACTTTTTTCGTAATGTATTTTCAGTTTCCTAGTGGAGCAAGGCTATTTCAACCAGAACCAATATACTGTACCACCCCTCCTTGCCTGTACTGTACCTACTGCACACTTTGGTACTGGAAGAAGTGGTTGGGATATTCTACACATTTCTATACTACTTGTCTAGTAGAAGTTCTCAAATGCCTTTCTTGAAATAAATTCAAATGGCTTTGATAGTTTGTTCCCATTTTCCTTAGAAACGTGTGCTGCAGTGAATGTTTGCAGGTCATCTGTGGGACTGCACTTTTAAATAGTTCCAGAGACCTACCCTGCTAAAGCTAGCCAAAAAAGCTGTCATCTTTTGTCATAAAAATAACCTAAGCAATTGGTGTGTATAAAGTGAGAAGACTTTGATAAGTTGAAACCATTTTTCCCCACAATGTCATTGTCTAGCATAACATTTTGTTTTTGTTGCATGTCTACTATTCAAAGAAAGTTTCCTCTTTTTAGTAATTGGGTCATGGTGTTACCCTGTGTTACCAAGGTAACATTCTCTGGCCAGATTTACAAGATGATCACAGGAAGTCCAGTTGGTGTTATGAATTATTCATCAGGGTTCCAGTCAAACATTTATAACTGTTTGCTCACACTGGAGGTAGCTAGTTAGATCAAAGAAGTCCATCCTGAGACAAGATTCCATTCCTGTCAGTCAGTTATTGATCCTTCACTGTATGTACCATTTCACGAAGAAAATAGTCCAATCCAATTAAAAGACTTCCAACAGCTGTAAAAAGCATTTAATTAGAATATTCATTATTTGGAGATTAAATATTCATTTCAAACTACAGCACTATCTGTCTCATGTTTACTTGAAGAGTAGAACGATTTGAAACTGAAACAGTTTGGTCAAATATATATCTTGTTTTCTTAAAGATCATGTGCAACGGTTTTTACATATTTTTAATAAAAGTTTAAAAAGTTGCAGTTCATGTCCTTGTGTCATGATTAGTGTTTCCTAAAAATTTCACACTGTTTGATTTTGTGGTTTTCTTTAAATCAGCATTTGTTACTTGCTCTGTAGTGGCTGAAAACAGCGGAGTTATTTCTGTCTTCTCAGTCAAACTTAGAGTGTGATGACATCATTTTGGAGTAGCTTGCTGTTTCAGATTCCCAATCAGAGCAGCACTCTGTAGAATTTATGGTCTGCTGAGCTCTCCAGGTTTCTTACAATCCCAGTCTCTGCTTTGTGTTTAGATAGATCAGTTTAAAATATGTAATTCTCTTCCTTTAAAAAGCTGTTCATTTTAGTTTCAATGCTGAATTGAAGTAGTGGAAATATTTTTCTGTGAGAAATCAGCATGGCTGTATCACAGCTCTGTTCTTTCTATCAAACCTCAATTTTTTTTCTAACTATGTAACACAGGGCTGTTTAATGAATTTAAAATAAATCTAAATTTTATTCTTTCACAGAAAGTTTGTTTTTGACATAGCCTTCATAAATATAATTATGTAAGAACATGTTTTTTCATGTCAGATTAACAAACAGGTGCTTATCACATTCTGCTACAGTATTTCAAGCACATGTCCTGTCAGAACTCACAACTTTTAGTTCTTTGGTGGTTTCTGTGTGAAAATACATCATGCATGTGTATAACTAAAACCACTATGTGGCTTCCCGATGCACCATGTCTCTGCCCCACAGCTGAGGCAGCTGAAGTCTACTGCCACCAGTCCCCTACCCCACAAGCCCCCTGTCTTCTGCTCCACATTCAAGGCTGCTGTGACCTGCGGCCCACTGTCTTCTCCCACACGGTGAGGGATTGTGCACCCTGCTGCCTCCATCCCTTGTCTAAAGAATCAGGACAACTGCAACCTCCCACCCTGCTGCCCTCTCTCCCCCACTCTCATATTTAGGGATGCTGCACCTGTTGCCCCGTTCCTGTCTCCACAGTCAGGGTTGCAATGCTGTGCTAAGCCCTAGAGTGCCAGATTCCTTGCCTCCACAGCTGGGGCTGCTGCACCATGCTGCCCTAACACCAGAGGTGGGGCTTTTGATGCACCCTGCTACCCACTTCCATTGCCCCAAATGGTCAGGGCACCATGCTGTCTTCTGTCCCTTGTCACCACTGACAAGGCTGCTGCACCCTGCTCCTTTCTACACAGTTGGGGTTGCTGTGGCCTGCTGTGCTCTACAGCCCCATGCCTCTGCAGTTACGGCTGCTGCACCATGCTGCCACTTGCTACAAGATTCAGGACTTTTGCTGCACCCTGTTGCATGCCTCCACAGTTGAGGAAGTTGCACCCTGCTGTCTCCCTGCCACCAGAGTCAGATCCTTTGCTACACCCTGCTGAGACCGGACCAGGGGGCAACATGCGCAGTGTCCCTGATTGTGAGGGTGAGAGAGAGAGGGTAGCAGGGTGCCTCGCTGTTCAGGAAGGTGCAGCACAAGAGTAAGGCATTACTGCACCCTGTCCCTGCCCTATGGAGGAAAGGGGCTCTGTGGTGCAGCAAGGCACACTGGTGGCAGGGGACAAAGAACAGCATGGGGCATAAGCCCTGACTGTGGGGCAGGACACAGGTGTGCATCAGGGTACAGCAGCCATGACAATAGCAGAGGGTGCACATTGTGCAGCAGCCCAGACCATTTGGGGCAATGGAAGTGTGTAGCAGGGTTCAGCAGCCCCAACTGTGGAAGAAGGCAGCATGAGACTCTAGGGTGTAGCACAGCACAGTAGCCCTGACTGTGGAGATAGGAACAGGGAGCAACAGGGTGCCATGGCTCTGACTGTGGGTGTGGGGACAGAGGGCAACATGATGCAGCAGCCCTGAATGTTCAGGCAGGAGATAAGGGTGGCAACAGGATACAGCAGCCCAAACCGAGGGACAGGGTGCAGCAGTCATGCCTGTTTGGGACAAGGGATGTGGGAAGCAGGGTGTAGCAAAAGATTTGACTCTGGTGGTAGGGGGGACAGCAAGGTGCAACTGCCTCAACTGTGGAGGCATGCAACAGGGTGCAGCAAATGCCCTGAATCTTGTGGCAAGTGGCAGCATGGTGCAGCAGCCCTAACTGCAGAGGCATGGGGCTTTAGGGCACAGCAGGCCATAGCAACCCCAACTGTGTAGAAAGGAGCAGGGTGCAGCAGCCCTATCTCTGGTGACAGGGGATAGAGAACAGCATGGTGCAGAAGCCTTGACTGTGGTGCAGAACACAGAGGGCATCAGGGTGCAGTAGCCCTGACTGTGAGATGGGGTACATGTGGTACAGCAGCCCTGACCATTTGGGGCAATGGAAGTGAATAGCAGGGTGTAGCAAAAGCCTCACCTCTGGTGGCTAGGGCAGCATGGTACAGCAGTCCCAGCTGTGGAGGCAGGGAACCTGGCACTTTAGGGCTTAGCACAGCATAGCACAGCACAGCAGCCCTGACTGTGGAGACAGGAACAAGGGGCAACAGGTTCAGCTTCTCTAACTGTGAGGGTGGGGGGGGAGAGAGCAGCAGGATACAGCAACCCCGATTGTTTGGGCAGGGGGAGGCAGGGTACAGCAGCCCTGATTCTTTAGGCAGGGGATGGAGGCAGCAGGGTGCACAATCCTTAATTGTGTGGGAGAAGATGGTGGAAAGCAGGATGTAGCAGCTTCAAATGTGGAGCAGAAGGAAGGCTTGTGGGGCAGGGACAGGTGGCAGTAGGCTGCAGCTGCCTCAGCTTTCAGGCAGAGACATGGTGCATCAAGATGCCACATAATGTTTCTAGTTACACCTAACAATATATTTTCACACAGAAACCACCAAAGAACTGAAATTTGTGAGTTCTGACAGGTGCCTGTCACACTCTGCTACAGTATTTCAAGCACATGTACTGTTTGTCAATCTGATATGAAAAGAAAATGTTCTTACATGAAATCTATTTATGGAGGCTACATCAAAGACAAACTGTTTCTGTGAATGAACACAATTTAAATTTATTTTTATATACATTTCATAGCCGTTTTATATAGTTAGAAAAACAATCTGAGTTTTGATTAGAAAGAACTGAGAGCTGTGATACAGACAAACTAATTTCTCAGAGAAAGATTTCCACTACTTCAACTCAGCCTTGAAATTAAAATGATCAGCTTTTTATGAGAAGATAATGTTATATTTTAAACTGATCTATCTAAACAGAAGCCATATACTGTGTTTGTAAGAAACTTGGAGAGCTCAGCAAACCATTAACTCTACAAACTACTGCTGTGATTGGGAATCTGAAACAGCAAGCTACTCCAAAATGATGTCATTGCACTCTAAGTTTGACTGAGAGGACAGAAATAACTCCACTGTTTTCAGCTACTGTTTAGCAAGTTAACAAATGCTGATTTAAAGAAAACCACAAAACCAAACAGCATGAAATTCTCGGGAAACACTAATCATGACGTAAGGACTTGAATTTCAGTTTTTCAAGCTTTTATAAAAAATATGTAAATACTGTTGCACATGATCTTTAAACAAATTTGTCTAGTAGCATTTACATAAGGAATGGACTGGTGTTTCTGTATACAAGTATGCATATACTGTGGAAAGATTATAATGAAAGGTAGTGCTACCCTTTAGAATGCTTTAATGGTGCTGTTATAATGTAAAAGCCTTAATAATATATTTAAAATATTCATGTTAGTCTCTTGCAAAAAAGTAATTCAGTCACAGTACTTTGGTAATGTTTGCTGTTACAGCCATTTCTAAAATCGTAATCTCAAATGTAAATAGTTGGTCATTTTTAATGAAAATGAATGCATTCATGTGGAAAACATGTTTTGCTTATGTATGATGATTAAAGATGTTAATAAAAAGTAGTTCATTGAATACATTTTTTGCTTATTAATCAAGACCAGTGGCCAGATCATGTGTATAGAGTCTAAACATTATGATAAATTAAAAACAAGCATTTGTCAATGCAGAGAGTTTGCTGTTGATATTACTCTTGTACATACCTCCCATATTTTTCTTTGTATATTCCTCTGTCTTGCATTTTAAGGGTGAGCATTATGGTTGGAAATCCTAATGCCCTGGGTGTTTGTTGGTATTTATGCTCCAAATTTTCAACATGGGCTGTATGGGACACCACCTCATGAACAGTGGCAGTATCACTTTGTTACTCAATCCCAAAAGGTGATTTTGTACAGAGAGTGTGCAATTTGGCACCACAGGTGTGAAAACACATTTCAGGCAGGGTGTGAAAAATGACAGCTGTACTGTTCATGAGAAGGTGTGAAGAAATGGCAATGTTGAAAATATGGAGTGAAACTGTGAAAATGTGGTTAAGTTACGAGTGTGCGTAGAAACTGCACAATGCACGCTCGTAACACAGTCATTTTTTGGAAAGTTTTCACCAAATTTTCAACATAGTCTTTTTGGGACCTCCCCTCATGAACAGTGGCACTGGAATTTGTTAATCTGTCCCAAAAGTTGATTTTGCACAGCGACCATGCCATTCTGTGCCACAGGTGCAAAAACACATTTTGGGAAGGATACAAAAAATGACAGCTGTACTGTTCATAAGGGGGTGTAAAAATGGCAATGTTGGAAATTTGGAGTGAAAATCTTAAACACTGATGATGTTATGAGCGTGCATAGAAACTGCACAATGGATGCTCATAACACAGTCATTTTTGAGAGTTTTTTTCACCAGATTTACAACAAGGTTTTTTTGTAACACCCCACCTCATGAACAGTGGCACTGACATTTCATTAATTGGTCCCAAAAGGTGATTCCATGCTGCAACCTTGAAATCACCTTTCAGGACAGAGAAATGATATGGCAGTGACTGTGTTCATGAGGTGGGGTCCCAAGAACTCCATGTTGAAAATTAGGACCAAAACTCCTAAAACTGGCTGAGATAGCAACCTAAATTGAAAACCCCACATTCACTGCCATTATAGGACATACCGTCATTTCTTCAGTTTGAGGTCGGCTTTTGAAGAGTGCAGACGTGTTCCCGATCCACTGAAGATCACTGCTCCTGACCTCCAGAAGTAAGTATGTGTGAGAGGGGGTGCAGGGAGGTGGGTTGCACAGAGGGAGGGTGTGGGTTGGGGGATGGAAGCCAGTGACAACGATGAGGGACCGTTTTCTTTCTTTTCAGGTTTAAAAAAAAAAGACGCTGTGGGTCTGTTTCCTTTTTTTTACAGGGAAACTATGGATTTTGGCACACTGGGGTGGGCTTCCAGTGCACCAGAGTACTGGGGAGGGTTCAAGGGGGGATCAATGCCGACCCGGGGATTGGGCACTTCGAGGTCAGAGGATATGTGGGAGGGGGGTGCATCCAACACTGGGAGTGGGCATCCCAGTGTCAGAAACATCACAGCAGGTTTTGGCACACTGGGTTAAGCTCCCAGTGTGCCACATTAAAGGATGAGGGGGGAGATACAGGCCGCAAGGGAATGGAGAACCCCGATGTTGGCAGACAGGGGAAGGGGGGTCTGCCAGCACGATTGATCGTGCTTAGAGTAACAGTGCCTTCGGGCACTGAATACTCCCAGCCTGTATGGAGTTTAGGCTGTGGCCTGCTCTGCATGGGTGGGAGAAACTGTACAGAGACAGCAGGACATGGAGGAGGCAGGCGAGGAAAGCACCTCTTCCCAGCCAGCGCAATCAATCGCGCTTACAGTAAAAGTGTCTTCAAGCACTCAATACTCCCAGCCCTTATGGAGCATAGGCTGTGGCCTGCTCTGCACAGGTGGAAGAAACTTTAGAATGGGAGACAGTGGGACATGGCAGAGACATCACAACACAAACAACTGTTTGCTCTGTGGTGACCTGCAGATGTAAGGAAAAAGCTGACTCCTGATTGGTGCTGCTTTTTCTTTTCAAGTGCAGACCACTGCAGGCAAAAGAATGTCAGGATCAGCTTGGCTGAGGATTGGTGTGATACTGTCAAGCCCCAGGTACAGCACTCTGCATTGGACAGACAGTGTCACACTCCTCAAAGCCTACTAACCCAAGGAGTTTCCGGTGCATGCATGAACTCAGTAAGTGACTGCCCATGAGAAGGAATCTTTTACTTACTAAAAGTCATCATGGTGTTGTGAAATGCCAACCAAGTAAGCTTTAAAGTGATTTATGGAAGGTTGTCATAGCAAATAGGAGTAGTAACCTGTAAGAGTTGTGAATTAGTCCCCTATCATTCAAACTGCCCAAAAGTGCTATTTTCTATGAAAAAAAATCCTTTTATTGTTGTACTCTGCTTCATTTGCATAACACTGCCCTTTTCTTTTTCCTTTTTTTCTCAGTGCTGCAACACCCAACCATGACATAATGCAAGGGAAACAATGTTTTTAAAGGGACACTGTCAGTTTTAAGCTGACTCTTCACATTGTTACGACTGTGGGCAGAGCCTACAGCCATTTTGGGATCATTCTGTTGCCTTAAAATGGCTGATTGTGGCACCTTCCTTAGGACTTTTAGAAGCATCCTTCCAAAAGTCCAATGGCACTTGTAACACTCTACCACGATCAGCCACTATGGAGTAACAGCCACACTATTTTGGCTGTTACTTCCATATTCTGGGACAAGAACTGTGCATGCGTGCCTCACACACATGCACAGTTCTGCTGGCGCCACTATCCTGTGAATGGCAAAATGCTATTAACTGCAACTACACATTTGCAAATGCCATGCATGTGCAGTTGCGTTGTCACCACCATCTTGTGGATGGCACTCCCCCAGCACCCTTCCACTGCTCTTGTCCTCCCTGCTTCCTCTATTCCCTACCAGCACCAGCAGCAAATAAAACCCTCCCACTCCCTCCCACTGCTGCTGTCCTCCCTACTCCCTCTGTTCCCCATCCCCACGCTGACATCGGGGTGCCCAATCCCCCCTGTCTTGCATCATGTACTCCTCCAACTCATGTGGCACACTGGGAGCCCACCCCAGTGTGCCTAAATTTAGGGGTTTTTTTCTTTCTTTTTTCCCCCATGCCGACATCGGGGTGCCCAATCCCCGTGTCAGCATCATGTACCCCCCCAACTCATGTGGCACATTCGGAGCCCACTCCAGTGTACCCAAATTTATATTTGTTCTTGTTTTTGTCCTGTAAATGAAGAAAACCATCCCGATGCCTTTTTCTTTTTACCTGTAAAAGAAAACTGTTCCTCGTCATTGCCTCAGAGCCCCCTCCCATCCCCACCCTCCCATTGAGCACCCACCCTCTCCACACTGCCCTCTTACCCCATACATACCTCCAGAGGTTGGCACTATCATCTTCTCTGGACTGGAACATGTCTGCACTCTTCAAAGTTGAACCACAAACTGAAGAATCAAAGGTAAGCGTGGTATAATGGCAGTCAATGGGGTTTTCAACTTATGTTGATATATCAGCCATTTTTAGGAATTTGGGCCTCAAATGTTCAACATGGGGTTCTTGGGGCCCCACTTCATGAACACTGTCATTGTCATTTCGTTACTCAGTCTCAAAAGATGATTTCGTGGTCGCTGCATGGACTCACCTTTTGGGACTGATTAACAAAATGACAGTGCCACTGTTCATGAGGTGAGGTCCCAAAAAGCCCATGTTGCAAATTTGGTGAAAAAAATTCAAAAAATTGACTGCGTTATGAGAGTGCATTGTGCAGTTTCTACGCACGCTCCTAACTTTGTCATTTTTAATATTTTCACTCCAGATTTTAAACATTGCCATTTATGCACACCTCCTTATTAACAGTACCTGTCATTTTTCACATCCTGCCTGAAATGTGTTTTCACACCTGTGGCACAGAATGGCGTGGTCACTCTGTGAAATCACCTTTAGGGACAAGTGAATGAAATGATAGTGGCACTCTTCATGAGGTGGGGTCCCAAAAAGGCCATGTTGAAAATTTGGTGAAACAACTCCAAAAACCGGGCAAGTTACACCCAGTCATTAAAACTTTTCCACGCACACATTTATTTATTTATTTATTAGCTTTTGGTAACCAGGTAAGTGCATTAGGCAACAATCCTGGCTATTTTCAAGCATGACCCGGGAGAGTACAGTTTACAAACAGGTACATACATACAGTTCGCAATTGCAGTTTTCCAAAGTACAGGGTGAGTACAGTCTTACAGGAAATCACAGAGATATTAGCTTAATCATAGATTTAACAGTGTTGACCCCCGTTGAGGGTGTAAAATTGTAATAACGATGCTAGAGCTAGAAAACAGTTAAGTGAGCAATTACAGTAGAGTTAAGAGTATAACTGTGGTTATCTGGTAGCTCGCCACAGCCATATCAGCTCTGGCTACAGCTTGTTTGCAAGTAGCTGTACCTAGCATTATAACATGTGTAGAAAAATTCTAGTGGTTTGATTGGCTGAAAGCAGCTCAGAGCCGTATAATCATTGATCCATAATTATACTCCTGAACTACTTACAGCCATTCAAGCCCTATAACAGAAATATAGAAAAGTATCATCACACTCCCACATTTTGACAGGAGCTGTCACTTCATACCTGTCACTTCACCAGCAGGCAGTAAAAATGAAACAACATTTACTCAGAAAGGCAAATTATCTTTCTGGCCTACCAGCATCACAAAAACATTTTTCCAGAAGCTTTTCTACGGACTGCACTGCTATAAATACTACCAAAATAGGAGACTGCACTTTGATTCAGGAGACAGAAAAATCAGCTATTTACTGTACCCACAATGCCTCGTATGTAAATTAGTATAAAGCTATTATATTTCTGTGGTCACTACAGAAATAGGAGATCACATCTCTCAGTAAAGAAATCTTGTCAGCTAGATACTGTATGCACAATGCCTTGTTTTGAAAAAATAAAACATTTGAGAGCTTATGTTGTTGAAGCCACTACAGAAATATGAGACTGTACCTCACAGTAAGGAAATAGGAAAACAACTTCTTATTGTACCCACAGTGCCTTGTTGCATACATCTACATGTTAGGTGCTATACTGCAGTCACCACAACCAAAAGAAGAGACTGCACCTCTGAGTAAGGAACATTTAAGTCAACTTTATAATTTACCCAGAATCACGTGTTGCTGTATGTAAAACACTGATGGCTCCATTGCATGACATCATTCTGGGGATGTGGCCACACAGAGAAAACTGGAGAGCAGCCAGAAACAAAGCTCTGATTAGGGTTGCCACCTATCCAGTTTTTGACTGGATAATCCGGTTTTTAAGGTCCTTATCCAGTCATCCAGTTTTGACTAAATGTTGTTCGGTTTTTGGGCCATTTTGAGTGCTCATATACTCTTAAAACTGCTGTTATCAACTCAGTCACTGTTTTGGCTGCATTGCATATCCAGTTTACAATGAAGTTCTGATGTCATTCAGACCTGCCTTTGTTTGTAAAACCAGTCTGTCTCAGAGGTGTAAAGTATGGCCATCAAGATCATTAGCAGTAAATTAACTTAATCTTTTCCACTCTGAATTTTAAGTATGGTCTTTTACTGCTATGACAACAAACAACTTTTACACCATTATGTGCTCCCATGTTTCTTTTTGTTTGTCCTATATTCTGGTATGTTTTAGACCCACTTTTGTTAAATTAATAATCCAACTTTTATTGCTTTTATCACATCTGCTCTCATTTTTTGTATTACCTGAACATTCCATGACATTAGCTACACCTTTACAGGTCATTCAGATAAACAGCATGGAATGGTGTGTCTGAAATTGTGGAATGTCTTAGAAATATGAAAAGAAACAGCAGTAGCTGCTGAGATAAAGGGGAACACAGTGCAGTATTAAGGGTACCATAAGCACCAATAATTAAGTTATCAAACATTGGTCAAAGCACATCAGAATACATGACTGACATGGAAAGGGAAATGAGATAGTGTTTAATAGAGGGTTGAGCAATAAGCTGTGAATGAGCTTGGCATATCCAGCAGACCTGAGTGTGATTCCTACAACCTCCACCTGCATACTGTGTGGCCCTGAGCAAGTCACTTAACCTTCCTGTGCTCCAGGGTCACTCCTGTAAAATAAACTTTGGAGCCTATGGGAGTTAACCTGGTTATCAAAGAATAAAAATTATTAACTGAATAAATAAATCAAATAAATAACAGTATAAAAATGGATTACTATCACTAGTAATGTCTATTCCAGCATTATAAATGTCTTTGGAGGAGGAGCGATATACTCGCCAGTCATAAGAAGGGGTGGAGCCAGAGGCAGAGTTTGGGGTGTGGTTTAGCATCCGGTTTTTACCTCATCCAAAAGTGGTGACCCTAGCTCTGATAAAGCATTAAAAAAATGAATATGACAGATGTTGTTTACAAAACAAATTGCAGCATCAATATCTGAAGCATGGCTAGAAATGGCATACTATGCAAAAAAGGCATTTGGGGAACTTCCATAAATCACTTTAAATTAGAAGCTATATTAAAAATCAGTATGGCAGAAAAGACACAGCACCAACACTTCTATAACGTAATCAATATTTTACTCACATATGCGTGGAAAAGAGTAAAATACAGTGGCGCCATGCAAGGTGACAACAGCTCCCTTGCATGGCGCCACTGTATTTCACTCTTTTCCATGCATATGTGAGTAAAATATTGATTACGTTATAGAAGTGTTGGTGCTGTGTCTTTTCTGCTGTTTTGATTGTCCTTTTACATTGGCACAACATTAGCCGGAGACGCTTTTTCTTTTCAATCAAAAATCAGTATGGGACATTGGGCTGGATGAATGATTCCCTAGCTCAGTATGGATCTGTACATGGAACCAAGGACTGCTGCATTCCCATTGGATACAGGTACATAGAACCTGATGTAGCACACACTGCTAGGCAGAGCGTGGATTGGGCTGTTATCTCCTGCCTTGCATGTCTCCCAGTTCTGATCTGTAGGTGTGGGAGGTACTGAGCATTCAGGCCATGGGCTATAGTAGATACCCCTGAAGCGGGATGGACAGGAGACCCTAGCAGGACAGGTATGGCCAAAAACATATGAACAATGGATGCCTGTGGTGTACAACCCCCATACTGCAGGCATTGCCATTTCTGTGCACATTGGACAACACTTATGGTGATTTGAGGGTGGGTTCTAGGTGTTTCAAGTTCTAGTAGACATCTGATCAGGATTTATTTCCTTTTGATGTACCAGCCACTTATATGCTAGCAGATCCTGCTGTGTATGATCTGCTCCCACACGGAGGCCGTACAAATAAGCCCAGGACTCATGGCTATCACAGCAGTCATGGTTATCACCATTTAACCCTTGGTAGAAAGAGCTCAACTTGAGACCATTACTGGGCACACTCACCCTGCATCAAATGGCATTTTGCCACCAGTGGTGGAATAAATATTGTTAGAAATCCCTGCAGTATTCATTCCTGAATACAGTCAATGTTCTTTTGAGCATATGATTCCTAGAATCTGGAAATCTCTACTGCTGAACATAGAAGGAGTACAGACTCTTTTAATATTAAAAAACAGACTAAATCGTAAGGCCATTTGATGGCCCAGTGGAAGCACCATGTGCTTCACTGTTGACAAACCAGGTTCAGGACTGGACCAGGGAAGTCAGTTGGGCAGCTGGGGGGGGCTAGGACAGCACTGCCACAAAAAACAGAATTCCCAGCCAAGAGAGGGAGATGCCATGGTTCTGGCTCCATGGTGACCTCTGCTGTGGGCCAAGGGAGCTTATCTCCCCCACAGGATATCACTATGTGCATCATCAACATCATCAAATCACCAAATTTTCTTCATTACAGCACAAATTTAATTGTGAATCAATGAGCTTTCCAAACAGTATAAACATCATACTAAAATTACAACTCTAAATTAAAATGCACAGAAAATATATTAAATCAGCAATATAAAGCAGTTAACTTACAGCAAAAATGCTTCTCTAAACAGATGGGTCTTTAGCTCCAGCTTAAAAACCTCTAATGAGGGACTATCCCAGATGTATTGTGGGAAGGAGTTCCAGAGGACAGGTGTGGCACAGGGAAAGGCCCAAGCACCTGATCACTTTAATGCAAACTTCAGAACTTCTAATATTACTTCATCAGTGAACAGTGTCAGTGGCTCAGCAGGTAGCACACTCGCTCCTGAGGCTGGGAGATCAGAAGGCTGTGGATTCTATCTCACACCAGGCACTTGGGTTAAATCCCAATACTGACACTATACTGCAGCATGGGGGTGGGTGCTGCACTCCTGAGGTGCCATCTTTCTGATGAGATGTTAAATCGAGGTCCCATCTGCCTATTCTGGTGGTAGTTCAGGTGGATGTTAAAGATCCCATGGCACTTCTTGAAAAGAGTAGGGGAATTTCCTCAGTGCCCTGGCCAAATTAATTTCCCCCCATTCACTAAAAATACCACCACCAGCTTAATCTGGTTCCAGGTCAGTTGGCATTCATCTGTATCCCCCTCCCTCAGGTCGTGCCTGAAAATAAGCAGAATTTGTCTGGTGCACTTACCCGGTCAACAAAAATGAAATAAAAAAAATTGTTTAAAAATCTGCGGAGCGAAGGGAGCGGAGGGGGTGATAGGGACAAAGGAGGTCTTGCAGGTAGCTGGGCCCCAACCATGTAGGGCTTTATAAGTCAGCAAACTGACCTTGAAAGATATCCACCAACTAACTGGCAGCCAGTGCAGATAGCACAAGACAGGTGTAATGTGACATGACCAAGACAGGCTGGTCAACAACCTGGCAGCAGCATTCTGCACTAGCTGCAAGCGGCAGAGATCTACCCCCAGTAGCCCTAGGTACAGGGCATTGCAATCTAGGCATGAGGTCAGAAAAGCATGGACCAGTGTCAGCAGATCACTAGGGGGGTAATAGGTACTTGATTCTGGTGATGTTCCTCGGATGGTAAAAAGAAGTCTGGACTACAGCCAACACCTGCAGTTTAAGTGTCAGGCTGCAATCCAGAACAATGCCAAGATCCCTCATCCTATCAGTGGTGAGCAACTAGGAGTCCACAAGCCTAAACCCTGAGACTTTCCAAGATTGCACACACACAAACACATCCCAGTGACAAGGTTCCAACACCAGTACCTCAGCCTTATCTGGGTTCAACTTCAACCAACTGGCACTCATCCAGCCTGGGATCTCAGCGAGGCAGTTGTTAAAAATGAAGACCACCTTCTGTTGTCTGGGTGCAAAAGACAGCTATAGCTGAGTATCATCTGCATAGCAGTGAATACTCAGGCCACAGTGGCCGGCCCGGTGGCATGAAGGGCTGAGGCAGTAATGTCTTACCTCTTGCCATGCTGGTGACCCATGTTCACAGTGCAAGTGGGTCATCGGGGGCTGGCCAGGGTGGGAGAGGATAGACCATCCAAAGGAAAGCTCTCCTCTCCCAGAGAGGGTGGGAAACAGAGGCTCATAGATGTTGTGGGATGTTAACTAGGTCTCCAGTTGCATGACCACCACCTTCTCAATAACCTTGCCTAAATGCTGGCCCGCCGGCACAGCAGAAAGATTTACCTCTGTGACGAGGGTGACCCAGGTTCAGGAACTGACTTGGAATGCCTGAGGGCTGGCCAGAGCCGGGGGTGAATTGAGCGGCCATTGCGTGCTCTTCACCTCCAAGGGGGGGAATGGGGGTTGAGTGACTCCAGTCCAGTGCTCCCGGGTGACTTCAGGATGTGCCATGACCAGAACATCTGTGAGCGCTGCTCCTTGGAGGCATGTTGAATGCATGACATGGTTGTGTCGCAGTGTCCAACCAGATTTTCCCCCAACAAAAAAGTGAAAACTGGCCTCTGGCATGTCTAATGATGCCTCCTACCTCCTAGCAGATCCGGGGTCAAAAATCAAAGTAAGTTAAAACAAAAAAGACTTGCCTAAAAAAGGCAGACTAGAGAAAGGTCTGTAGTTCACCAGGCAGTCCGGGTCCAGTGAAGTTTTTTTCAGGAGTGGCCTCATGACTGCCTCCTTCAGGGGTTCAGGAAAGACCCCTGTCACTAAGGAATCACAAACTCTCCTGGCTAGGACCAGGCCAATGACATCAACGCACCCCATTAAGAGGTGTGTTGGTCCTGGGTCCAAATTACAGCAGGTTGGCTGTAACCCCTCAGCAACCTCCACCATGTCCGTGATGGCCAACTGGTCAAAATCGGACCAGACAGACTGATTGCCTGCAACTCCAGGTCCATCACCACAAGGCCCGCTAGAGGGAGCTGACTGGATTTCTGATCTGATGGAGGTAACCTTGTCAGTGAAAAACAGAGCAAACTCTTCAAACCTTAACTGTGAAAATACTCCCCTGGACTGCAGACAGGCTGGATTACATAGCCTGTCCACAGTGCAGAAGAGTTGAGCTGGTCTGTTAGTCGCTGCAGCAATCTCCTTGGACAGAAACTCTGCCTTCTTACAGGATATTGCTGATTGATAGCTCCTATAATGAGCCATCAATATAAGCTTATCCTCCTCTAGACCAGTCCTCTGCCAGCACCACTCCAACCTTTGACCCCCATCCTCTCCTGCATGTGAGATGTCATGTGTTATGAAACACATCCTGCAGCAGGGTGCCAGGCAGGGGGGAAGCCAGGGAGAAAACTGTAAAAAAATCTGCGTGTACCAGTGGCCATCAATGACAGCCCTCAGGTCCATCCCCATGTGGATCCCTCCCTGCCTGAGGAAAGGCAGGGAAAGTGGTGATTGGGACTGGGGATGCCAGTGACAGCCTGAAGCAGTCATAAGGAGGCCACTGGTGCCTGAAAGCTGTATAGACAAAAAAAAGAGACTAAAATCATAAACTATTGGAGCAGTTCAAATGTAATTGCTATTGCTAAATTCCTGTTCTCTTCTTTTATGTATGTGTCACCATCTTGTTTTGATGTATTTACTTTTCTGGTGTTCTAGGCCTCTTATGTATACCAACTTGCTCCCAATGGACCATATCTACTTAACACACAATTAATAAATAATGCTCATGAGTAAAGACAAAAAGTGGGATTTTCAAGTCATAAAAATGGTTACAACTCCCAGTTACATCAATGTTGAAAACTGTCCTAGTGTGTCTGGACCACGTTCTATCTTGTTGGAGCTTTCTTCAAAACTTTGACTTATCTGCAGAATTTCCAGCTATTTTAAGGAACTTTTCATCCATTTTTTTAGACAGTAAAATGCCTAACAGAGATGTAAATAGTAAACCAGATTGCTCTCTGAGAATTTGTCCAAGCTGTTTGATACTAGGACATTTTGAACAGGACATAACTAAGCCAGAGTTTTGGAAAATTAGACTTAGCTTCAGTACTTCAAAGCTTTTATAATTGGGCATGGGGCAATTTGGCTTATATCCAAAGTTGTACCGTAGAAAATGTATAATTTAATTTATTTATTTATTTATTTTAAATTATTCCAACTGGAATAACACATGATATGCAGCATTTTGTCTACATGGGGGTCTCAAGATAGCAGCAATCAACAGGTTAACATAGTCCAGCAGAAATAGTTACACAGGCTATATTTGTGTCTAGAGATATAATTGGGCTTTGAAAATCCTCCAAAGATGGTCACAGCATGCTAAGGCTGATTTTGTGCTCACTTTCAGTTAAAGAGGTTATCTTTTGTTTTAATTAGGATACCTTTTATCTTTTCAGTATATGTAACCTGATTATGTCAAAAGATATTTGTAGAAGTATGAAACTGTAGGTAAAAATGTATTCATAATCAAAATGAAAAAAAAAGATTAAAAATTATGCAGCTACAGAAGATAGTCCTTAATATTTATCCATCGAAACAAGACATTTTGGAGAGACTGATCCTTACACATATGTATGAACTTCTACATTTTGATGTTTTCAGGAGAACGATCTGGTGGTTGAACTGTAAGGAAAGCAAAACAAGAAGCCATGAGTTCCTGGAGAAATGATTTTCTGTTGGACATTGAGTCCAGTCCCCGCCTGCTGTACAGCCATGGAGCACAAGGTAAACTAGTTGTAATTATTTAGGTAAAGCAGCTGAATGCAAGGATTTACACTCCAGCTGACTGTATAACTACAATATTTAAACTGAATGAAGAAATGTTCCATAACAATGAGTGACTAAATGTCATCAAGAGTTCATATCTAATTTCACTCTACAAGAAATAAAATCCTAATTATCTATTTATCATAAATCTACCATTGCTTTATAATCTTTATACTAAAAATAATGGCATTTCAATGACCATATAGGATTTAATACTAGACAACATTTATATTTTAATTGTGTGTTTCTGTAAGATAACAGTATGGTATAAAAATGTGGGGCTGAGAGTGTCAGCACTGAAGCCATTTAAGTATCCACAAGCTAAGCAGTGTATAGGTGGGTGAAGTGATTACTTTCCTATATATCACCAATATTGCTCAGTCTCAATAAGCAAAGCCTCCTTTCCTCAGCGACGAAAGCATTATTCAATATCCATACTCATTCTTCAGCCTTGAGGCTCTTTAGAGCAAAAACTGTCAAGCTATTTCATATGAGACCATGCTGTACATATTTCTCCAGACTGAAAATTAGCTCCTCAGATCTGACACATGAAGCTGCTTCACAAAACATATTTTATTCCATTTCAATATGTAACTCAGAGTCATTGGAAACTTCGATACTGTTTATTCTGTATGTGTGTATATAGGGGATATACAATAGGCTAATTCAAAATATGCAATTTATCGTCACATGTGAAGGGTAGGACCGTAACTCATGATTGGCGGAGCCATGGGTGAGTTATGAAAGTCCTGCTCACCCACAATTGATGATAAACTGTGTATTTAGAGTCAGATCATTGTATATTTGAGTTATACAACATCAGTTTACTAGTTATACGTTTAAATCAGCTGTCTGTATAAAGATTTAACCATTTCAGTTTGATCTCAACTGTTGGCTTCAGTGCTGTACTTGGCTATTGTTCATCAGCAATGTGAAAGTTGCTGTCTGATTGGTACAGTATGCTCTCTGACATACTCCACTTTGCAAAATAATATTGCATTGCTATGTTGGGTCAAGAATACACTTTTTATCCTGCTATTTATCACTATGCACGTGTGGTATGTCTGTCTGTCTGTCTGTCTATCTATCTATAGGGGATATGCAATGGGCTAACTCAAAATATGCAATTTATCTTCAAGTGTGATGGGACAGGACCATAACTCACAAGTGGCAGAGCCACGAGTGAGTTATGAAGTCCTGCCCACTCATAAGTGATAATTAATTGCCTACTTTGAGTCAGGCTAGTGTACATTTGCTATACAACAGTAGTTTACAAGCTACAGCTTTCGGATCTGCAGTTTGGCTGAAGTGTTTGTTGTTTTTCTTTGATTTTAACAACTGGCTTCAGTGCTGGACTAGGCATTGTGATGTCATCAGCATTATGAAAGCTGCTCTCTGATTCGTTCAGTATTCCACTGTGATGATAGCAATCTGAAAAATATCCATTGTGAGAACTGTAACAATAATAGTTTTTGATATGTTGCTGTCACTGATGTCACTAGCTAAGATATATTTTTATCTTGTCATTTTTTCCCCCACTTCGGTTGTATCTATCTATCTACCTATCTTGGTTCCTGCCTCCCTAGGCATGCCTGAATATAAGCATTATATGTCAACTATACTTACCAGTAAACAGAAATTCACTATGTTATATATTTTCATTTCATTACACCACACTATGAGTATGCACCTTTAGGGTTCCAAACCCACAAAAGGAGGGAAATGTGACATTAGGGTTGTTTTCAACTCTAACCCCCCCCCCACTCCTAGACCCTAGAATCATGACCCAAGGCAAAGTTACAGGTTTAAGGTAATGTGGCACAAACTTCCCAAAGTCTGACCATGCAAATGTTGACCACTGAACCAGGTAAAGTTCATCAAAGTTCTCTTACTGGCAGAGTAGTTTGCATTAGATTGACCATTGAAAACCATTAGGACATGGGATAACATAATGCACTGGACCAATGAAGCATCCAAAACAGCAGGATAATGCAGTAGTCCACACTGAAGGTTACTGGTTCCAAACATGTTGTCCATTCAGTCAGTACCAAACATGGACAAGCTTGTAAATAAAACCTTGCAGCTAACAGTGCTCAAAAATAGAAAAAAAAGGTTTGTAAGGCCTGTGTATGCCCAAGCAATATCAGTACATCATTACACAGTGTGGGCTACTGGTTCCAAGATTTGTGTGCCAATTGGGCAGTGCCACATATGGATAAGACTTCCCATTATGCCATGTATATTTAGATAAGTGCTGTGCATACTCATTTCATGGGCAACATTGCCCCCAAAATTATTTATTTGGCCTGCCTAGGCCTATCAGACATTCACAAAACATTAGTCGGAAGATGACTGAGTGAAGACAACGGTGCAGCATCCCACAGTGTTGGCTACTGGCTCCAAAGCGCAAATGTTCATTGGGACAGTGCCACTCATGGATAAGGTTTCCCATTATGCAGTGGATAAGTATTGTACACACTGGCTTCATGGGCATTGTTGCCCCCAAAATTACTTATTCAGCCGGTGTAGGCATGCCAAAAATTCACAAAACATTAATCTGAAGAAGAGTGAATAAAGACAACAGACGAGCATCCAACAGTTTAGGGAGTTAATGAACTAAAGAACTTATGAATGGAAAATGTTGGAGGTGTGCATCGCTACCAAATGAATGACTTTCTTCTTCTTTCTCTCTTCACCTAGTCCCCTAACATTCTCCTCCCTCTGCCATTACCACCACCATCATCATAAACATCACCATCATCATAGTTAGCTTCACTGCCAAAAATTCACAAGGAGACAATAGTGCAGCATCCCAAGTGTAGGATACTGATTTCAAAAATTTTGTTTTTTGGGGCAGTTCCACACGTGGACAAGGCTTCCCGTTATGCCATGAGTAAGTGTTTTACACACTGGTTTCATAGGCAGCATTGCCAAAAAAATTATTCATTTGGGTTTGTGTAAGCCTGCCAAACATTCACAAAACCTCAATCTGAGGATGACTAAGAGAAGACAACAGTGCAGCATCCCACAGAGTGTGTGTGTGTGTGTGTGTGTGGGTTACTGTTTCCAAAAAAAGACTAATGGACACAGAAACCCTCCCCATGCACCTCATCATCCTTTGTCTTTAGGCTAGCTGGAAGTGTAGGAGAGTCATCATCCATAAGTCATGGCAAATAGGGTTTTGGAAAAAGGGGCAGGTTAATTTTAAAAAATGTGAGCATCTCTACATTTTGGGCCCAATTTTCAAAGGGCCCTTAGATCCACGCCTGCTGCTTCAAACAACCAGCTTGTGTCAGATCTAGGTATACCAAATACTGTGCACCATATTTTGCAAGAAAAGTGTTCTCTGTGACAAAGTCCCCCAAACTGACACAAGAGGTCCACTGCATAAACAAAATGACGCAAGGGATGAGAATGAAGCAAGCTGCACCAAAATAAATAATGCACGTTGAGTCAAAAAATGGTGCCAGATGAGTCAAAAAATGGTGCAAGCTGAGTCAAAAAATGGTGCAAGTTGAGTAAAAAATGATGCAAAGGATGAGAGTGATGCAAGCTAAACCAAAAGATACGGCAGATGAAATGGCCAAGACTAAGCCCCCAAAATGTTCTAAACTAGTCCTGCAGGAAAATACTGGCCCTTAATAGTAGCATAGTCAGGTCTGAAGATCTGCTGTGGGCCTCTTTATATGCTCTAGTGTCCCTTAGACCAGTTCTGTCTGGTCTAACAGCGACATGCATCTTAAGCACAAGGACAGGACTTGCATTCCTTGAAAATCCCAAATAAGGGGATGGTGCATTATTTTGGTGATGCAGGCATCCCTTCCAACATGGTGCAGGCATTTTTTTGGTGCAAGCATTGTGCAAGTCACTCTGGCGTATGCAGACCTGTTTTTGATGCAAGCAGCATTTGAAATCAGAATTGGTGCAAGGTTTGATGTATCTTGCTCCTTGCGTCAGCTGGTTTTGATGCAAACACCCTGCGTCATTCTCTGGCCTTTGAAAATCTGGACCTTTAGGTCAGAAGTCATGTTCTCCTGTTTATGACAGTGTTGCCTGCAGTACTTAAAAGTTTCTGAGTATGTACTTTCAGGTGGCAACTCAAGTGTTCAACAGCTATCTATGTCAAACAGGGCCAAATGGTCCTTGTTTAGTATAAGTACAATAGAGGCTTGTCTCCTTCTGCTAGTGGCACACTCTCATCCAGGTAATTCTGTACCATTTTGTTTACTGACATTTCAGGTAGCACTGTGTCAGCAAGTGACCTGCCTTGTTTATCATCAAGCCATAGTCGGTTGTTCCCAGAGTGGGTTGTCATCAATGGCTGTTTTTCTGGGGGTGTAGCAGCATCAGCAACAGCTGTAGCATCACTAGGTCTTAGCTGATTTTGAAACAAAAATGAATACCTCCTGTGATGTTTAGCAGTAGCAGTGACAATGCATTGGGAGTCTCCTTCTTCCCTCTCCTCCACCTTGCCTGTCAGTTGGATTGCAAGGGATGATGATTCTTCCTCTTGTGCTCTACTTGTATTCCTGGCCTTGTTTTGTGCTATATATACAGATAACAGATGTATAAGCCAGGCTTTATAGGACTGCTGATCCTTACCACATTCCATTGCATCAAAGCATGTCTGGAATACGTCTTTGAACTGAGGGTCCAAGAGAGTGGCCAGGATGAAGTGGCTAGCTCTAGGCATTTATGAAATGCAGGTATCATTCAATAAACATGTTCTTATCCTTTCTACTAGATTTACAGCAGTGGTATCCTCCTTGCCCCAATATTGAAATTTCATGCAAACAAGTCACAGGTTAATGAGGGCAATGAGGGCAAGTACTTGGTTTAGCCCAGCTGCATCAGTGCTTACCATCCATGTGGCATCCTTAAAGGGCTTCAGCAAAGTGCAGAGGGTCTCCATCGGGCACCAGTGATTCAGGCAGATGATTACCTGTCCTTTGCCAGTACCATGCTCAATGGTATACTGGTGAATAATTTTCTGTTATTCTAGCAGCCGTTGCATCATGTAATAGGTGGAACTCTACCTAATTGCCACACCTTGTTTCAGGTGATGGAGGAGAAGGTGGTTCCATTGCTGAATGTTTTTGCCTTTACAGAATGGCTAAAATGACTGCCCACACTGATCTGGACAGTGGTGCCTTCCGCATCTAGGAATCCCTAAACTACCAGATTAATTCAGTGAGCAAGACATGAAATGTGCATAATCCCAATCCTACTGCCTTTACAATGTTCATTATCTGATATTATAAACCCTGTTGTTAATGATATTTTGTTTCAGCCACTCATAAGACTTCTGCTGAAGGAAGTGTAACGGTTTTCTGCATGATGGTCATTGTCAAAGCCAGCAATACATAAAGCTGCTTGCTTGAGGAGGTTGGAGGGCCCCACTGACTTGCAGCTACTACTACTACTGCTGCTGCTGGTATTTAACCCAGAACAGGAGGGGAACAAAGAGGGGAAACTGACCCAATGGGCAGTCTCTGCCATGTAGTCAGTAGTCTGACCACTGTTCCCCATGTCAGTGGTAATGTGACCCACTGGAACAAATGATGCTTTCAGGGCATGTGACACAGTCTTGTAGCCACATTGATACAAATCAGGAAAAGCCACTTTGGAAAAGTAGGTATGGCTGGGAACTCAATACTTTGGCAATGCAACTCGCATTAGTGATAGAAAACCTGCCTTGTTCACAAATTAGAATGGCAGCAAATCAGTGGCTAGCATTTCCAGAATTGCTCTTGTTAACTTTTTTTGCCTCTGGTCTCTTGACTTTATATTTCTGTCCCATTTCCAGGGACTCGACCTGTGAGAGTTAAGCACTGTTTTTTTTTTCTGAACTTGACTGCTAGCTCATATTTTTTGCTGCCTCTGTGGGTGGAAGTGGCTGGGGAGTTGCAGCCCCTCGAAGTGTGGGAGTCAATGGGTTAAAGAACCTATAAATGGAAGATGTTGGAGTCGGGCATCAGCTACCACTTGAAATACTGGTTTCCTCTTCCTCTCTGTCTGGTCCCCTAACATTCTCCTCCCCCTTCCCATTATCATCTCCATCAGCAGCAGCTTCACTGCCTAGTAGTGCTACTGCTGCTCACTTCATGCATTGGCATACCTTCTGATACTGAGATCTGTGGGACTTTGGCAAATGCCTTTTCATGGTAGATGATCCCAGCCTTGTTCCTTCCTTACCCTAACTAAGCCTGTCTTTAAATGAAAGACACACTACATGTGTCCATGATTCTTTGTCCACTTGCAAGAAATCCCACACCACCACCATCAATGGTTTGGTCTTTCCTCATGGCACTTTCTGTTATTGCCTCTCGGGGAGGCTACTGTGTCCAGGTTTCACATCCTCCTTGTTCTCATCCTGCACCAGTTCTTCAGGGTCAGAGAATGGTCTTCTTCTTCTACCATGTGTCCTGGGCCACCAGTCTCACCTGTGTCTTTATCTACTGTTATTTCAGATGCTTGTTGTTGTGTTTTCCCTTATCATTTGTGGCCTTTTTTTTTTTTACCTTCACTTTCGGCCTTTTTTTTAATCTCTTATGTGCACCAGCCTCACATCTGAATCCTATCTGTTTCACCACCCTCTCCTCCCCAGAACATCTGCTGCTGCTGCTGCTATCAGTTTTATCGGGTATATGATCAGAATCTGTATCTCTGTCCTCAGCTCCTCCAGATCACTTTACTCCTCCCCCTCTGCCTGTGTCACTACTTGATGAACTCCTTTGTTTTTCCTTTTCTACAATGATTGCTCGTGTTGCAACCCTTGCAGTGCTGCTGTAAGTGGTTCCTACAATGTGTGATACTTTACGGACTGTTAAACTACTGTCATCTTCTTCTACACTTGTAATTCCCACTGAGGCAGAAGTCTCTCCAACCCCACTCCACTTTGGTTTTAATCTGATGTGACTGGATAATCCCTTGCCACCATCTCCTTGCCCTCTCTGTTGTTCCATTTACTAACTATTGCTTCATGGCTCAGGAGGAGACACTTCATCCACCTGGATGATGATTTTTAGTGGGGGGGGTGGGTTATTTTCTTTTTGTTTAACTTTTTTTATTTATTTTTCACTTTTTTATGGGATGCCAGCAACAGGCTTGCAGCAAACTGGCACACACTTGCTGCTCACTGCCCAGACCACACTTCAACAGCACAGATCAGGAAGTCACACACACTGGCTGCTTCAGGACTCAGGAGGAGAAGGAGGAGAAGAAAGAAACTGCAGCAGCTTAGGGGAATGTGAGAACTACCATAAGAAAATAAATTCCTATGATTAAGTGCCAGGGGGCATGAAACGCGTTAGGAACTGCATTGTTTCATTTGGAAATAGTGTGGATGGAGAAGGGTGCAGGAATAAAATGAAGCACTTTTAGCACTTTACAGACTTGTATCTGCTTCACTTTTTCCACTTATGGCTAATCCGAATTGACTCTACAGTGTGGAGAGAGGCAGTGGAAAGCTGGTGCTGGTAACTCTATATCTTATAATACTACTTGTTTTATGCTGAGCACAGCTCCCAGGTGCAGGTCTGAGTAGTTTTACCCGCTTCTGACCATAAGAAAATAAAACTGAATTTAGTTTAAATATTTTATGGGATACCACCAAGGTGCCTACTAGCAGAAGCCAAGCACTTGTCTGGCATGCTGCCACCTTGCACACAATTGCTGCCCACTGCCCAGATCACACCACAAATGCATAGCTCAGGACAACATAAACACAGGCAATGTCAGGTCTCAGGAGGAGGAGGAGGAGGAAGGAATTTGGAGGAAGCTTGTTTTATGGTATGCCACATAGGTACCACTACCAGTGGCCCACACTGCCAGCTGGCACACACCGCAGCAGCACAGCTTAAGATGTCACATACAGGCTGCTTCAGGATTCAGGAGGAAGAGGAGGAAGGAACTACAGCAACTTGGAGGAACACAAAGGTGTTTTTTTTTATGGTATACCACCAAGGTGCCAACTACCAGTGGCCCATGCTACCAGCTGGCACACATCTGCTGCCCACTGCCCAGATCACACTGCAACAACAAAGCTCAGGATGACACACACAGGCTACTTCAGACTCAGGAGGAAGAAGGAACTGCAGCAACGTAGGGAAATGGAAAACTGCCACCAGAAAACAAATGAAAATTAATCTTAATTTTTTATGGGATGTCACTGAGATGCCAACAACTAGTGGCCAAGCACCTGTCCAGAATGCTGCCAGCTGGTACACACTTGCTGCCTGCTGCCCAGATCACATTGCAACTCCACAGCTCAGGACAACACAGACAGGCTGCTTTTAGACTCAGGTGGAAGAAGGAATTGTAGCAACCTGAGAAGAATGTGAGGACTGTCACAAGAAAAACAAACAAACAGAAAATATGGTTTATTTTTTGTATGGGAGGCCACCAAGGTGCCAATTACCAGTGGCCAGGCACCTGTCTGGCATGCTGCCAGATAGCTCACTTGCTGCCCACTGCACAGATCAAACTGCAATAACACAGCTCAGGATAACACACACACACACACACACACACCTATACACTGCTTCAGGACTCAGGAGGTGAAGGAACTGCAGCAACTTTGGGAATGTGAAGACTGCCATAAGAAAAAAAAAGAAAATATTTAAATTTGTTTTTTTTATAGGATGCCACCAAGGTGCCAACTATGACTGGCTGGGCACCTAACTGGCATGCTGTCAGTGGTCCCACTCTTGCTGCCCACTGCCCAAATCATGCTGCAACATCACAGCTCAGGACAACACAGTCTGCTTCAGGATTCACAAGGAAGAAGTAACTGCAGCAACTTGGGGGAAACTTGAAGACTGCCACAAGGAAAAATCAAAGTATCAAAGGTACTGAAAGGCATCAAACATTGTATATGGAGCACAGCAAAAGATCATGGTTTGATAGATGTAAGTAAGCCAGACTGATACAATGCTGTTGCTGTATCTGATCAGCTGTAGCTGAGAGAGAGAGAGAGAGAGAGAGAGCAGCCACCAGCTTCCTTAAAGCAAGAAGGTGATTTAATAGAGTACACTGAATTGAATTCTTAATTTTGGGGCCTGTGTAAGTAAGTAGAAGTCAATGTTTTGGTTCCCTGTTTTTGGGGTTGACTTTTCTTAGTGCCATTTTTATTTGCCAGGGAGGAAATCTAGCTGGGAGAATATCTGCAGTCATTGTAACTAAACCTGTTACTTAAACTCTGTGAAATAGGTGTCTGAAAGGAAGGAAGGCTCTCACCGGGGTGGCAGGTCAGAGTTGTAGTTGATTGTTTCTAGAGGGCATGGGCTTAGTCACACCCACCCTGCCCCTCACCCCACCCACCCCAAGGGCATCATTTCCTTTATATCAGGGGTTCTGATATCACTTCCCCAAAAGTGCAAAGGACATACACCTTTTCATATCCTAAAAGGCACAGCACACTGAATAAGGGGTAAACACACTCATACTCTTGCACACACTAAAAAAAAAAAAAATCTTAGAAGGGAAACAGACATGTGGGAAGGGGTGCAATGCACTGGCAGTGGAGCAGTAGTCTTCTTGGAGATGTTCTGGAGGCTGCATTGCTGCCCTATTTGCAGGCACCTCTCTGGTCTGAAGGAGGAGGTTGTCCTTCTCCATGCTGATCTGGCGAGAATTTGGGAAACCTCCTCCCCCACACAGGGACTACCCAGGCCAAGAGGTTGCCAAGAAAGAGGAGTGGTTGGACCATGGTGGGCTCAGGGAGAGTGAGGGTGAGGGAACAGAGGTGCATCCCTCCAGTTGTGCCTCTCCACAATTCATTTGCCATTCTAGAGGAGCGTGGTTCCTCTATGGAGGCATGGATTCACTGTGGGAAGGTCATGTCAGATGAATCTAATTGATTTCTTTGACTGGGTGATCAAAGTAGTAGAACAGGGAGGGGCTGTGGACATGGCCTACCTAGACTTTAGCAAGGCATTTGACACAGTCCAACACAAAAGATTAATATACAAGTTAGCCAGCCTGGGAGTGGGTCCCAAGGTGGTAGCCTGGGTAAAAAATTGGCTGGACAACAGGACACAGAGGGTAATAGTAAACGGAGACTACTCTGAAGAAAGGGGGTTACTAGCAGGGTACCACAGGGTTAGTACTGGGAATGGTCCTCTTTAATGTCTTTATAAGTGACACTGCAGAGGGACTGGAAGAAAAAGTATGTCTCTTTGCAGACTACACAAAGATCTGCAACAGGGTTGATACACAAGGAGGCGTGGAAAGGATGAGAAGGGACTTGGTAAGGTTGAAGGAATGGTCAAATGTATGGCAGCTTAGATTCAATGGAAAGAAGTGCAAAGTAATTCACCTGGGAAACAAAAACTCAGGGGAAGAGTACACAATGGGGATGAGATACTAACAACAACAGAAATGGAAAGGGACCTGGGGTAGTCATTTTAGGCAACCTAAAGGTGGGCATGCAATGTGAGAAGGCAATAAGGAGGGCTTAGTGGGGATACTGGGATGTATAGGGAGAGGCATCACCAGTAGAAAACATCAAGTAAGTACCTGTCCTTAACTTCTTAAAACTAAAGGGGTTTTTCCATTTTCCTCTCCATGGGAAAGCGTATAGTTTCTCCAAAACCCATTCCCTGGCTCTTCCTCCAGCCTCTAAAGGGACATGGATAGTGCGGTATAGGCAAAACCCACTGCACCATACCCCTTTACCTCTCCTCCCAGTCACTCCCTGATTCTGCCTGGTTACATGAAGTCTCTCGCCTCACCACCAGCATCCCGGCTCTTTTGTAGGGCTGACCCAAAAATTACTGCTGCCCACTGCCATCCCTTCTTCATCAGCCGCTACCCACTCTGAGGTACCAGTGCAAGGGGGGACCTCTAGGACACTCCATGGCCCACTTGGCTAAAGACCAGCAGCCCCAAGACCTGTCCCTCCAAACAGGCCCTATAGTGGATAGAGGTTCCCCCAGGCCCCCTCACCAGTGACGCTGCCTTGCCATGCCAGGATGCAGAGGTCCTGCCACAACATGCTGCAACCCCAATGACCCAAGCCCACTACCAATGCACCAGGGCCTAAACCAGACTCTAGGGCCTACCTATCCTGCACCTCCACTATTCTCCCTTCCACCTCCAAGAGCCCGGAACCTCACAAATAATGGTCACAGCTACCTGTCTCTGTGCCCACCCATGGATGCTCACCCAAGGGGACACAGCGCATCACCACTATCGAAGCCAGCCTACCAAAAGCAGGGTGGGGACCCCAACCCTGCACTGCCCTGCAGTGCCCATCAGTCTCCTCCTACCAACTTTCTCTCTCTCTCTTTCCAAACTTCCTGTCCTGCCTATTTATATTCCTAAACCCTGCTCTCTGCTGCAATCACATGGCGGCAAGTAGAAACTGCACCCCCAGAGCACTAACCAATCCCTAAGCTCTGAGGGCAGTAAGAAAGAAAGGGGTCCCTAATGGGAGCATAAGTCCCATCTCAAAAGAAAGGGGGCTTACACAAGGGATCTCTGCCCCTGACTAACATACCCACCCATCTAACCACCAGCACTCTGTCTTCCTCACCCTGTCAGTTCCTGGACTAAATTATGACCTACAGCGACCACTGTCCTAGCAGCTGGACCAATATTACATCATCCTGACCTGCCTCCGACATACAGCTAACTACCTTTCCAGTTGATGGACTGTCCTTTCAGCACATGGATCAGCCTTTTGCCAACAGCTGACCAAACTCTTCTCACTCAGGGCTATCATTTAACACTTTCACAATATTTGATCAACTGACTATGGTGTAGGGAGCATTGCTCAAAAATGCGGTAACTCTTCATCCAGGCTCTCCTCTATGCACAATCAATGGACAAAAAGTTCTGAGCTTCAGACACAGTTGTAAGGGACTATTAGAGTGGTTGCAAGCCTTTTTATCAGCAGTAGCAACTTGGCAACCTCACACAACCTAGGCCCTAGAACGGATCGTGTCAGACCAGCTCACCGACTTCCTAGACAATCACAACATCCTGTGTAAGGAGCAACATGGCTTTAGAAAAGGTCATAGCACCTCCACGGTGCTACTTGAATTCACTGGTGCAATCCATCACTCATTCGATAACAGTCATCTTACTGGGTCTACCTTCATCAACTTAACTAAAGCCTTTGATACCGTCAACCACAATCTCCTACTTGCCCAGCTTTGACTAGCAGGGCTCTCACCTAACTCAGTGAGCTGGTTCAAAAGCTACTTAGACAACTGCTCCCAAAGAGTGAGAATTGCTGGCACACTCTCAGACCTAAGACCAGTCCAGTCCGGTGTCCCACAGGGCTCAATCTTGGGCCCCTTCCTTTTCAGCCTTTTTCTGAACTCATGCCAGAATCCTGCCCTGAACAGATCCTACTCTACGCGGATGATGCTGTCATCCTGGCATCCCACAATGATCTAGTCCATCTACAAGGTAACCTCCAACAGGCCTTCTCTGCAGTTGAAAACTGGTGCACAAAACACAGACTTATACTTAACCAGAAAAAAAAACAAAGACCATGATCTTCTGCAGCTCCCAAAACAAACACAAACAATATCAGCTCTCCATTAAAACCAAGCAAGGAATCACCTTTGAACAAGTTCATACCTTCAAATACCTCGGCCTTACCCTCAACTATAATTTCTCCTATGTCCCACACATCAATAACGTGGCAAAAGCTGCCAACACCAGGATGGGCCTACTATTCTGACATAGGAAACATCTAACCCCTGAAGCTCTGTCCATAGCTGTCCAGAGCTCCATCATCAGCATCATTGACTACGGTCTCATTATCTATGGATCTGCCATAACCTCATCTCTAAGGCGTGTTTTGACTTCCCTCAATCAAGCCTGCAGACTCGCTACTGGTTCCCACCATCTCAGCCACACCTGCGACCTCTACTCCAAAACAGGCTGGCTGCAACTGAACAACTGAATCAAATACCAAACCTGCATCACTGCTAAGAAAATCATGATGGGACAGGCACCACCAGGAATCAGCACCCTTCTCAAACCCAAAATCACCAACCGCAACACCAGGAGCTCTAAGCCCCAAATCCTTCAAATCCCCCGCTGCCGCACGTCCCAAGGCCAAAGGTCATTTGCATACAGGGCTCCATGTTGGCTGAATGAGCTCTCTAGTGACACCTCATCCACAGCAGCGCTTGGAGCATTCAAAAAAAAGCTCCGCCACTCCATAACTGGCACCTCCACCTCTGCTTGCACCTCATAACATCTTCATTCCCTACGCTGCTTCTGACCTTATAGGTGTCAGTTTCTGCCCTCTCTTCTTGCAGTTACCTGTCCAATGCAACTTCTAATGCACTTGCCCTGTGTATGTCCTGACAAGGCCCCTTGGCTGCCTCACCCTGATCCTCTACACCTATGCCTTTCCCTACCCTCAGCCCTCTCCCCTTCTTGTCCTCTCCCTCTTAATTTTTCTTGAGTTACTCATCGCTCAGTCTGATTTTGTCAAGCAAAGTTACTGTCTAAAACCATGTACCTGTAACTGTTTTATGTTTTAGCGTCTGTTACCCTGTAACCAGAATGACGTGGAACCTTTGTAAAAGAGCCTTGGCTCAAAGGTACTTTGTAATCCTAGACACAAATAAATAAATAAATAAAACAAACAGGGATGCCACACAGATCAGGGGTCCTAGCCCTTTTCTGTATAGTCCCAGAACACTTGGCAAATGTGTAGGAAAAATGGTAAGGACCACAGTGCAAATGGCTAAAAATGGCTTTTATTGGCAGCACGTGTGTACCTCCTGGCATCATGCCAGTGCCTGGCCAATGGTATTTGGCACCTTGGTTGCATCCGATAAAAAAAAAAAGTAAAATCAATCATTTTTTTTCCTTGTGGCAGTCTTCAAACTCTTCACATTCTGTCAAGTTGCAGCAGTTCCTTCTTCCTCCTGAGGCCTGAAGCAGCCTGTACATGTGTTGTCTTGAGCGGTGCTTTAGCCGTGTGATCTGGTTAGTGGGCAGAAACTGTGTGCCACCTGCTAGCATGCTGGACAAGTGTCCAGCCACTGGCAGTTGGCCCCTCAGTGGCATCCCATAAAATTAAATTAATTTTTTTTTTTTCTTTTCTGGTTGTCTTTGCATTCCCCCAACAGGGCATGCAGACAGTTTTATGCAGGGTCCTGCATAAAGAAAGTTATAACTAAGTCCACTGGCCCTATGTGGAGAACCAGAGTTGTGGAGCTCAGCTCCATGCCTGTGGGTTGAGGCACAGGCTAGGAGTTCATGAGTCACAAGGCTTAGGTCTGTGGGAATGTGGTAGGCATCAGGATTGACATCCAAAAGGAACACCACACTACCAATAGGACAATTCTCAGGATCCTTTGAACTATAATGTTCTGATTTGCTTATTTTCTCCACTTTGTTTTTTAAACTCTACTATACTTTTGTTTGGGGGGGGGTGGCTCAAACACTCATTCTTCAAGATAGTTGGGTTTATCCACATAGGGGACACCCTATCAGAGACAGAGAGCTTCATCATAACCTTTCTAAAAAGCAGTCAGGGGATTAAAACAAGGGGTAAGCCAGAGCAGAGCAGAAAAAAAAGAGATGATGAGAAAAACAATGATCCCCAAAAATTCAAGAATGGAAACTTCAGATTTCCCCACTGATCCAGCATGATATAAAATGCATGTTCAGTTTTAGCAGATGCAAACACTAAATTCAACAGAGCATCATAACTGGGTGTTTGAGAGGCTTTTCAGTGCTGTAAAATTAAGTTTTTTGCATTTAGTAAGATTAAGTTTCCTAAATTTTGAGCTGACCCAGGGATAGTAACTGATCCTAATTGGTTTTGCAGGAGAATTCCTGGAACAAAAGAGAATGTCGAGCAACTTATACCTAAGATCAAGTTGTAATATTATACACCAATAAGATGGCATGGGAATACATGTTGAATGTATGTTTGACATCTATATATATATAGAAATATACAATGACTGTGGGAAGAAAACTTAGAAAATAAATGCATTTATTTTCATGTATGACAGTCCTAAGTTGAAATAAATCATGTATTTCAATGTTAGATGGGTCATCTCCATTTATTTTTATTGTATGTAGGTTGCAAAAGAGCTCGTAACCAATGGGAGAGCAACTTGAACAATGCCCAATGACATCATAATGGCTTGTGTGGAAGTTAAAAACAGAGGAGTGAAATCAAACAGAAATAGTTAAATCTTCATTAAAATAACTAATCTTGCCAGAGAGGCACTGTCATTGTATAAGTGGCATATGCCATAGGTTGACTAAAAATATCACAGTTATTTTTATCCATAGAGTTTGACTTCAATAGCTCTCACTAGAGGCTCTGCCACTTGATATGATATGATATGATATGATAGATATGATATATGGATATGATAGAGACATACAAGTATCTTACAGGGAGGAACAGGGTGCAGGAAAACACTATTTTTAAGCGAAAAAGATGTTCCAGGACTAGAGGGCATGGGATGAAGTTGGAGGGAGGACGATTCAGAGGAAACGTGAGAAGGAATTTCTTCACGGAGCGGGTGGTGGACAGGTGGAACACCCTGCCAGAGGAAGTGGTGGGGGCTGAAACAATCACGGGATTTAAGAATGCATGGGATAGACATAAAGGAATTCTGAAGGTCAGGGGTAAGGTGCAACAGACTTCTAGGAAAACAAACTGAACTTACAAGCTCAAATGGGCAGACTGGGTGGGCCATAGGCCCTTATCTGCCGACACTGTCTATGTATCTATGTATCTGTGAAGTCACAGAGGTCAAAACCTGCAGACAAAAATACATTTGATAGTTTTAATCAGCCCATGGCATATCCCAGATATCTCTATATATCTATCTGTCTGTCTGTCTGTCTGTCTGTCTGATCTATCTATCTATCTATCTATCTATCTATCTATCTATCTATCTGCAGTATCCATCTATCTACAGTATCTATCCACCTATCTATCTATAAGGGATACGACATGGCCTGTCTGAAGATATCATATTTATCTTCGCAAGAGGCCAATAATGATTTGACAGGTCACAAGTGGCGATGCCACAAGTGAGATATCTTGATATCATTGGCCTCGATTGAAGATAAATATGATATCTTCAGTCAGGCAATGTCATGTTCTGTTTATACAAGATATGTTTTGCACATGAAGCATGAAGGTACAACTTTGTTTTAAAGGGGCACTGTCATGCTTTTTTGCCCTATCTTATAAAGTCAGCACTGAATGTGTATTTATCGGAAGTACTATCATTATGGAAAACATGTGTCTATAGGGAGCATTGTCATTATGGAAAACATTCATAACAACAGATTTTCAAATAAGCCCAAGATAGTTCATATTTTTTTAAGGTACATTATCTTCCATACATTTAAAATGTGCATGGCGCATGGCCACAAGCAGGAACAGCACCGAGATGTGGGTAAACTCTTCCATGAATGAGTTCGCAATTTGCTGTCACATAGTAGCAAAAGGTTGAAGCTCCTACCGTTCATGCCAGTGATCCAGTGAAAGCTATTCCACTTGAAAAATGATGATCTAATACATTTTATTTTGTTTACTAAAGTTGAAGCCGCCGGCCTGATGGCACAGAGGGTTGAGACGCTGGTGTCTTACCTCAAAGCACACTGGCGACCCGGGTTCAGGAATGGACACAGGTGCCGGAGGGTCGGCAAAGGAAAGAGAAGGATCGAACATCCGGAGGACTGCTCTCCTCTCCTAGGGTGGGTTAGGGAGAGGCATCTCTATGTAGTGGCCCCCGATGGAGACCAAGGGTAATGCAGATGTGACGCACAGGGTAATTGGAGGAGGAAAAATAGAAAATGGCACCTCCAATCTACTGGATGATGGCGGCCCAGACCAGTGCCTCCTCGGAACTCTGAGAAGCTGAACCAACCTCAGCAGCGCCCAGGGCAAATGCTGTTGGCCACTAGGCCCTTCCTCCTCAGAAGAGGAGGACCACCCAATGAAGGGTTACATCGGGTTGCCCAGAGGTGGCTGCAATCTGGGGTTGGGGATCAGCGTCGGAGACGTGGGGGAGCGTGTCCTTGGCAATTGGCCTGAAGGAGTGGCAGATGGAGGTGCAGGGAAGATAAACAGATAATACAAAAAAAAATAATAAAAGTTGAAACCGTGCTTCTGAGCATGTCCACTAGAGTTGACACTAATGTGCATGCCTGAAAGCATGGTTTCAACTTTTATAAACAAAATAAAACATGCTAGAGTGCTAATTTTTCAAGGAAAATAGCTTTCAATGGATCAATGGCATGAACAGTAGGAACTTCAACCTTTTGTTACTATGTGACACCAAATTACAAACTCATTTATGAATGTGAGAGGGAGGATAACTGCTGTCTCCTGTGTGGTCCTACGGCATAGCTCGAGGCAAAATGATGGCTGCAATTTGTTAAGAATTTAATGATCTACTGGTAAACAGATGATATCACCATGACATACAGGAACAATGAAGATGTCACTATGATGTATAGGAACATGAGATATCAGATATATTTTTCTGTCTGCCTCAGATAGTGCTTTTTATCTCTCTTGATATCCCCAAACATATGTTGTATAAATATATTATAGGGTTCAGTAGCCTGTTTAATGTTAAACCTCCAATTTTGCACTTTAATAACCTTTCAACCGATCAATGGATTTGTGCAAAAATTGGTATGCACTGTCTGTGGGGGTAGATCTCTTGACGTGACAAGTTGTGATCTTGTTTGATGTGCAGATTCTGAGATCCAGATAGTGTAGAAAAGTAAAAAGTCACCACTTTTTGCAGTTTTTTCCTCACCGCCTTGCACCCAGATAGTGTGGAATTTTGGTGTGATTTTTTTATGGTAGAAAGAACTTGGGTAACAGAACCGCCAGTGTTTGTTTCATGCAAAAATATTAACCTGTTGCAAAGTTATTCAGTTTTTAAGTTCCCATTATTTCCCATGGAAAGTTAATTTTTCAGGATAGAGGTAAAAAGTTTGACAAAGGATTTCATCTCATGAAAAAGAATTCATTCTTGAGAGATCTATTCCTTTTTTGAGATGAAACAATATATTTTCACGATCCACATCTTGTTTTTTCCCCCAGCAACTAAAAAGTCTGGAAAATACATTAAAATATAGTCATTTTAAAAATTAAACACCAGAACCTAGCTAAAGGGGTCCCATTTAGCAAGATTCTTGTGTTTGTTTTGCACAGTTAGGGCCAGAAATGCTTCTTCTAGCATCCAAAATCCCAGGTGCCCAGCTTAGTGAGAGGAGCCTTCCGTTGCATTCTCTGTATGAAAACAGCAGATTTTCTTGACATCTGCAGCTGCAGCTGAACTCCTACTACCAGCTGCACTGTGTGCTGTGAGCAACCCTTGACCTGTTGTATAGTGACACCCTCCACCCTCAACGCCCCCTCTTATTTTTATGTCTTTAATATATTTACAGTACAACCTTGACTATCCAAACTCACTGGGGGACATCAGAATAGTCTGAATAATCGAGGGGTTCCTAAAATGGAAGGTCACATTGAAATGCATGGGCAGAGCCGGTCGTGGTTTGTGCTCTAGCCCTTAGAGCAATTCCAGAAACATTTTGATGTAAGAACTAGCTTACACCCTATATTACTGTGAGTCCCTCAGCTGCAATGGAATTTTACATCCACTGCAACGAGGTATGTGCCAAAAGCAAGGAAGCATGACTGGTACATGTAAGAAGACTATGTTGAAAATTTAGGGTCAAAATATGAAAAAATTCCAAAGTTATGACCATTTGTTACAGTTTGGCTACTCCCACTCGTATCGTTTGAAATTGTCAATTTTTTTACTGTTTTAATTTTTTTTTTCTGAACTCTATTTTTCCCCACCCCATCCTTTGACACCCATGAACTCTCTCCGGTGACCTTCCATTCCATGGACGCTACCTCATTGTGTGATCCAGCTCTTCTCCACTCCCCGGCACCAGGCATCCCCCGGGTCTACCCTCTGGGGAAGGGCTTCCCCCACCCAGGGTGCTCTTTCTTATAGTGTTGAGCACCGGGCTGAGGAGGTGGGGCAAGGAGGAAGCCGCATCCATCTTCGGGAGTGTGGTCCCCAGGTGGGAGGTGCCTTCTCCTATTGGAGGGAGGAGGGTGGGTGTTTTAACTTTAAGTCCCCTGTGGAGCCTGGCTGTCATGGCAATGTGCTGCCGTGGCTCCACCCCCAGGCATATGCCACGATGCTTCTTTGGGCTACCTCCAGCCACCACCAGAGGTCACTTCTTGAGTGGTTGCATCCCTGTCCCTCCCCAGGGAAGAAAGAGAAGTCCTCCGGATGCTCACTCTCTTCCTTCCCCTGCTGACCTCCAGTGCCCTGGGCTCATTCCCAAACATGGGTCGCTGGCGTGGCATGAGGTGTGGCGACCCCAGATTTTCAACATAGTCTTCTTATGGCCCTATCTCATAAACCCCATAGGTGGAAACATTTTCAAATTCATGCCAAAATGCCATATAGTGTGTAGCTCTGGAAGCGCAGGACCCACCAGGCCCTGTGCTTCCATTTATAGGACAATAGTGACTAAATTGTCAACATATCATTCTTATTACCCTACCTCATGTACCTGTTACAGAAAATTTTTGAATTCACGCAAAAAGGTAATTATGCACAACTATGCACAACTGCCATTCCTCGCCACATGTGTGAAAACACTTTTTGGGCAGGATTTGAAAAATGACAGCTGTGACATACATGAGTGGGGTAATAAGAAGACTATGTTGAAAATTTATCCAGAGGACTGCTCTCTCTTCCCTGGGAAGGGACAGGGATGCGACCACTCAAGAAGTGACCTGTGGTGGTGGCCGGAGGTAGGTCAAAGGAGCATTGTGGCATATGCCTGGGGGTGGAGCCATGGCAGCACATTGCCATGATAGCCGGTCTCCACAGGGCACTTACAAGTTAAAACACCCACCCTCCTCCCTCTGATAGGTGAAGGCACCTCCCACCCAAGGACCACACTCCCGAAGATGGTTGCTGCTCTCTCCTTGCCCCACCTCTTCAGCCCGGTGGAGAGTTCATCGGTGTCAAAGGACAGGGTGGGGGGAAAAATAGAGTTCGGAAAAAAAAAATATTCACAGTTTCAAACGATACGAGTGGGAGTAGCCAAACTTTAACAAATAGTCATAATTTTGGCATTTTTTTATATTTTGACCCCAAATTTTCAACATGGTCTTCTTATGGCCCTATCTCATAAACCCCATAGGTGTAAACATTTTCAAATTCATGCCAAAATGCCATTCTGTGCCACAGGTGCATAAACACATTTTGGACAGAATGTGAAAAATGACAGCTGTACTGTTCATGAGGGGTTTGTGAAAAAATAGGTATGTTGAAAATTTGGAGTCAAACTATCAAAAATTATCAAAGTTATGCGCGTGCATAGAAAATTGCAACAACCACTTATAACTCAGCCATTTCTAAGATTTTTTTCACCAGATTTTCAACATGGCCTTTTTGGGACCCATCTCATGAATGCCATGGTGAAATTTTGTTTTGTGGTCCCAAAAGATGATTTCATGTGGTGACCGCAAAATCACCTTGCGGGCTCAATTAATGAAATGACAGTGCCAGTGTTCATGAGGTGGGGTCCCAAACAGGCCATGTTGAAAATTTGGTAAACAAATTCCCACAAATGGCAAAATTATTAACATAAGTTCAAAATGCCATTGAAATACATTATACCTTTATTCCTCAGTTCGCAGTTCGGCTTTGAAGAGTGCAGATGTGTCTCGGTCCATAGAAGATGACAGCCTACAAATTTTGGTGGTAAGTACAAAGTAAGGGTGGTGTGGGACAGTGGGTGCTCAGTGGAAGGGTTGGTATGGGGGAGGAGGACAGTGGGGACGATGAGGGACCATTTTCTTTTTTTCAGGTTTAGGAAAAAGACTTCATGGGACTGTTTTCTTTTTTACAGGATGAAAGTAAATAAGCATTTTGGGACACTGGGTGTGGGCTCCAGAGTGTCCCACACTGCTGAGGGGGATTGTAATGCTGACATAGGGATTGGGCCCCCCAATGTCGGTAGTATCAATTGAACAATGGACTGCAGGGGAGGGTGCATCTGACACCGGGGGTGGGCATCCACAGCTACATAACATGTATATATATATGCATCTACAGAAGAATGGGCGCATAGGGTCTTAAGGACCCTGCACTACCATGATAAAGTAAAGATACTATTATAACTATCTCAAAAAGTAAGGAAATAAGTTGCAAAAAAACTTTGTTAATATTCCAGTTAGGGTCAAAGTGGCGAAAGTTGGGAAATTAAGTGTTAGGGTGTCCTAACACCCCAACTCCCAAACCAGTAGACAGAGGTGATTTGCTTCAAGCCCAACGCCACCCCATTCTCATAAAGTCTATAATCTGACCTTACTTACAGATGGAATGGGGGTGAGCGTTAAGCTTGAGAAGCCCAAGGCACACCTTAGACCTGCTCTCCTGCCTGGTTTGGGAGGTTGGGGTGTTAGGGAAACCCTAATGCCTCATTTCCTAACTTTTGTCACTTTCACCCTATCTGGAGCATTAATGAAGCATGTGTATATATTTATTTTTTTATTTATTTAGTTGTTTAACCAGGTATAGCACACTAAGCTGAAAGCTTTTTTACAGGAGCGACCTGGGAGCACAAGGAGGTTAAGTGACTTGCTCAGGGTCACACAGTATGCAAGTGGAAGCTGTGGGATTCAAACCCAGGTCTGGTCTGCTGGATGTCACCAGATTTGCAGCTCAGAGCCTTAGACCACTGCACTATACTGCCTCCTCATATAGATAGATATATAAATATGTGTATGCATATGTATATGTGTATATATATATATATATATATATATATATATATATATATATATTAACGATCAGTTCAAGTTCAGATTAAACTGCTAAAAGTAGGGAAATTTAGTGTTAGAGTTGAAACCCTAACACCCCCCCCCCATCCTCCAGACAGCAAAAGGAAAAAACATGAGAGTTTTACCTCTCTTGAGTCTTTGCAAATCTGAGCTTGGGTCTTCCTTGGGGTTGTCATCACTAACTCTTCCCCCCTTTACATGAGCAATAAGCTCAGATGTAAAGACTATATGAGAATGGGGTAAACTTTATGGTAGATAACCTCAAGGCACACCCCACATGCCTGTTGCTGCCTGCAGGGTGGGGATGGGGTATTAGGGTCAGAAACCCTAACAGCACATTTCCCTATTTTTGTCACTGGAACTCTAACTAGTGCATTAATGAAGTTTTTAGCAACTAATCTCTTCACTTTTTGAGATAGTATAATCATATTCTTATATGCCTGTTGGAGCACATGGCTCTCCACGCCCTACATTGCCATCCATGCATAATTTTTGAGATACTGTCCCATCAATCCATAATCGTATCCTTATTTGCATGTGGGAGTACAAGGCCCAGAGGGTCCTACGCTCCCATCCCTCCATATATGCATACATGTATGTTGCTGTGGAAGCACTGCTGCCAAAACAGCAACCAGATTTTCAGCATAGCCTTATTATGAGCTCACCTCATGAACACTGGGCTGAGAATTGTCAGATCCATGCCAAAACATCATTCTTCGCCATCGCAACATCATTCCATGCCAAAGGTGAGAAAACACATTTTGGCCAAAGTTTGAAAAATGACAGCTTTCACATTCATGAGGTGAAGTAAAAAATGGCTATGTTGAAAATTTGGGGTGAAAATGTTTAAAATTATCAAGTTACGAGGGTGCATAGTTAAATTTAAATGAATGCACATAACTTCACAATTTTTATATATTTTGACCTCAAATTTTCAACATACCCTTTTTATGACAATACATTGTGATTATAGGCAGTGGAAAGTTTAAAAACACCCAAAAGGTAATTTCACCAAGCAACTGCAAAATCATTTTTTGGGTTGGGATGTGTAATGTCAGTGATATTGTTCATGAGGTGGGGTGCCCAAAAGGCCATGTTGAAAATTTGGTGTAAAAATGTCCAAAAATGTCTGAGTTATGCATCAAAGTTGAAAACCCCATTGAAATACATTGAATTGCATTTATCTTAGTTCCTCATATTGCAGTTGCTGGTTCCAGCAGCAAGACATGTCTTGGATCAGAGAGTGGACCTTGAACCTGGGACCTGTTCAGGTCAGTGAGGGTGTGTACTGGGTGGTGTGGGGCGGTGGGTACTGAGTGGGAGGCGGGGGTGCTGATCAGTGAGGGACCTTTTCTTTTGCAGGGTTAAAAAAATGAGGGCCAGTTCTTTATTTCAGCAGGAGACAGCAATGGAAAGGGGGGTGCCACCAGACACCAAGGACATATAAAGGAAACATATAGATGGCAACTGGAGAATGAGGGTGGGAGGGACCACTGGACTACCAGGGAAAATATTTTCTTCATACAGGGATGGTGATTGGATATCAGGGGAGGGACCACTAGACTACTAGGGAAAATATTTTTTTTATATGGGGACAGCAATAAGACATCAGGGGAGGGGGAGAGACCACTTGACTACCAGAGGAAATATTTTCTTTATACAAGGACAGCCATCAGACAACGGGGAGGGCCCATTTGTCTACCATGGAATCATATATGTAATATGGGGATGGAGACTGGAGAACGGGGAGGGGGAGGGACCACTGGACTACCAGGGAATTATACCAGGATGGCAGCAGGAGAATGGGGTAGGGGTAGGGACCACTAAACTACCAGGGGAAATATATATATATTTTTTATATGGGGATGGCAATCAGACATCAAGGGTGAGGGGAGGGACCACTAGATTACCAGGGAAAATATTTTCTTTATATGGTCACAGTGGTCGGACATCAGGGGAGGAGGGCAGGACCACTAGACTACCAAGGAATCATATATGTAATACAGAAATGGTGATCAGAGATTGTGGAAGGGACCCCTGGACCATAAAGGAAAATATTTTCTTTATATGGGGACAGTGATTGGACATTGGGGAGGGGCAAGAGACCACTAGACTACCAGGGAAAATATTTTATATTTTCTTTATACGGGGATGATGATCAGACATCAGGGGAGGGAGGAGGGACCTCTAGACTACCACAGAACCATATATGTAATATGGGGCTGGGGATCAGAGAATGGGGAAGGGGCTGGGACCACTGGACTACCAGGAATCATACTAGGATGGTGACAAGAGAATTGGGTAGGGGGAAGGACCACTAGACCACCAGGGAAAATATTTTCTTTTTACAGGGACAGTGATCGGACATCAGGGGAGGGAGGAGGGACCACTAGACTACTAGGGAATTTTTTTTTATACAGGGATGGTGATCGGACATCAGGGGAGGGAACACTAGACTACCAGGGAAAATATTTTCTGTAAACGAGGATGGTGGCTGGACAGCAAGGGAGGAGAGAAGGAACACTAGACTACCAGGGAATCATATATGTAATATGGGGATGATGATAGGATAATGGGGGAGGGACCACTGGACTACCAGGGAATCATACAGGGAAGGCAACAGGAGAACAGGGTAGGGGGGAAGGACCACTGGACTATCAGGGAAAGTATTTTCTTTATATGTGGATGGTGATTGCACATCAGGGAAGGGGGTAGGGACCACTAGACTACCAAGGAAAATATATTTTTTTATACAGGGACTGTGATCCAACATCGGGGATGGGAAGGGACCACTAGACTACCAAGGAAAATATTTTCTTTATATAGGGATGGTGATCGGATATCAGGGGAGAGGGAGGGACCACTAGACTACCAGGGAATCATGTATATAATATGGGAACAGTGACTGGGGAAGGGGAGGGACCACTGCACCACCAAGGTGAAGGAGGGCAAAGCAAAAGATGTGTTCTGCAAATCTGGGGCCTTTTTACTGGATTGTGTAGTTCAAACATTTTGAAATCCTGTTGCAAATTGCAAAATAGGATCCTTTTTCATGCTTCCTTTTTTGCAATTTGCTAAAAAGGATTCCTGAACATGAAAAACGACATAGAACAGGATTTTAACATGTTGAAGAAACACATTAACAAGTCATTTTTCAAAAACCTAACACCCAAAATCAGATGAAACAGGTCCCAATTAGTAGAACACATCTGTTGGTTACTTCACAAAACATAATTTTTTTAATTCTTTTGAATTTATTTGCCTCGCTAAGAAAAAACAAAATGGTGGCAGCACAGAAAAATATTAACCATTTGCGATAAAAGATTACCTGTTTGTGACAAAGGATTGCCCATTTGCAACACAGAATTCTTTTTCGTGCTGAACATCTAACTTTTCCTATTGAAAATAATGGGAAACTTTAAAATTTTAAAACTTTTGAAAAGATTAAAATTTGTTCATCAAATCTTCAAAAGCTTAACCAAACCAGCTTAGTCTGGTTCAAGGTCAGTTGGCATTCATCTGTATCCCCCTCCCCCGGGTCATGCCTGAAAATAGGCAGGATTTGTCGAGTGCACTTACCCGGTCAACAAAAACAAAATAAATATAAAACAAATAAAATAAAAAGGCACATCTGTCACCCAAGACCTCTGTGAATAAGTACTTTCCCACATTTATCTTGAATCTACCCCCCTCCAGCTTCATAGCATGTGTCCTTGTTCTTGAGAACATTTTCTTCTGAAAAAATTCTCCCCTCCTGCACCTTATTTTCCACTGTTAGGTATTTAAAGATCTCTATAATAGCCCCCTCTTCCTCCTCTTTTCCAGGGTGTACATGTTGAGGTCTTTTAGTCTTTCCTTATAGGGCTTTTGATTCTGACCCTGCACCATTTTAGTTGTCTTCCTCTGGACTGGTTCCACAATGTCAGTGTCCTTCTGGAGAAATGGTCTACAGAACAAGACAAAGTACTCAAGGTGGGGTCCTACCAGCAATCTACACAGGGGCAAAACCAGCTTCCTCTTTCTGTGGGAGGTATCCCTCCATATCCACCCCAACATCCCAATCGCCCTCCTGACTGCCTTGTTGCACTGCCTGGCCACCTTCAGCTCACTAGTATGATTACCCCACATCTCTTTCTTGCTTGGTTGTCGTTAATACCACTCCTCCCATAATATACCCTGCCCTTAGGGTTCTGTGCCCTAAGTGTATTTGTTGCATTTTTTCACATTGAAACCTAGCTTCCATACCCTTGACCACTCCTCAGGTTTACTCAGGTTTCTGCTCATCCCTTCCACCCCCATTCCCCAAGTGTCCACCCAGCTGCAGATATTGGTGTCATCCACAAAGTGGGAGACCTTCCCTTCCAACTCCTCTGCAATGGCACTTACAAAGACATTAAAGAGGAACGTTCCTAGCACTGATCCTGAGGTACCCTGCTGGTCACCCTCCCTTCCTCGAAGCAAACTCTGTTTACTACCACCCTCTGTCATTTATCCCCTGACCAATTTTTTACCTAGTGCGCCACCTCTATATCCACCCCTAAGCTATCAGCTTGCTCACTAGTCTCCTATGTGGAATGGTGTCAAAAGCCTTACTGAAATCCAGGTAGGCCACGTCCACCGCTCCTCTATGATCTAATTCCTTGGTCACCCAGTCAAAGAAATGTATCAGGTTTGTCATGACCTCTCCCCTATGAATCCTAGCTGCCTTGGGTCCTGTAACCCTTTAGATTCAAGACTGCATATGTTTTAACTGATTTTCTTAATTGTGTAAATTGTTTTGTCAAGTGTATGTAATATTTAATTTTTGCATTTGGAGCTTGTACAGGACTTTGTTGTAAATGGAATTTGTATCCTAACAAATTATTGCCTGTCTAAAAATAAATTTTTATCATCATCAGGATATTCCACAATCCTTTCCTTTAGTAGTGTTTCTATCAACTTTCCCACCATCAATGTCAGGCTGACTCACCTGTAGTTTCCACCCTCTTCTCCGCCACCACTTTTGTGAAGCAGCACTACATCTGCCCTCCTCCAGTCCTCTGGAACCACCCTGGCTTCCAGTGAGCTGTTAAATACAACTGTCAGAGGTGCAACCATTATCTACATGAGTTCCTTCAACAACCGTGGATGCACCCCATCTGACCCCATTGCTTTGTCCACCTTCAGATTAGTGAGTGCCTTCTGGGCTCCCTCCTCTGAAACAGGACTAGTGTCCACCTCCCCCCTTAAGACTCATGTTACTCTTTTGCATTCCTTCCCCTTCTCCTTCCTATGTGAACACTGAGCAGAAGTATTTATTCAAGATGTCGGCCTCTTCTTCATCCCCCTCTGTACACTCCCCCTCCCCTTTTTAACTATACAGTCCTTCCTTTGGTCTTCCTCTTCTTGCTTATATACCTAAAAAAATATTTTCCCCTATTGATACTGCCTGGGCTATTCTCTCTTCAGTTTGTACTTTTGTACACCTTACTGCTTTCCCTACTTCACTCTGTTTTCCTGATTCACATCCCTATCCTTCTCTCTCTGCATCATCTTACATCTTCTGAATGCAACCCTTTTACCCTTTACTTTTTCTGCCACCTCCTTGCAGAATGATAGTGGCCTCTTTTTCCTCTTACTTTTGCTCACTTGCTTGATGCAGAGATTTGTTGCCTTCACTATGCCTCCTTTTAGCTAGGCCCATAGTTCCTCCACCCCTCCAGATCTCCCCAGTCATCCCGGAGGCATTCAGCCATCTGTATAAAATCTGCCCTTCTGAAGTGCAGAACCCTCACCTGTGTCTCAATTCAGTGGCCATCCTTATATTGAACTACATCGTATGGAAATCACTGGCTCCCAGGTGGCCTCCCACCCAGATGTCTTCAACACTGTCTTTAGTACTGATTCCAGTATTGCCCCATTATCAGTGGGCTCACTCACTAGTTGCCTGAGGAATGCCCCTGGTAGGCAGTCCAGGATGTTCCTGCTTCCAGCTGAAGTCACAGCTGGGAGGCTTCATTCTATGGTAGATTGAAGTCCCCTACCAGCAGCACCCCTCAATTTTCTGTCATCTTGCCAATGACATCCAGCAGTAGCTTATCTCACTCTTTCCACTGCATCAGAGGTCTATAGATCATACCGGTGTGAATACTGGCTCTGTTCCCCAACTCCAGGGTGACCCACAGTACCTGTCCCCCCTGAATTCCCTGTATCTCTCTTTTGTGTTTTCCTTGATGTAAAGCACCACACCTCTTCCTTTCCTTCCCAACCTGTCCTTCCTGAACAGAGTGTAGGCTGGTATGGCCATGTCCTAGTCATGGTTTTCAGTGCACCCTGACTTGGTAATAGGCATTATATCCAGGTTGTCCTCTGCCATGATGGCCTCTAGATCAGGAATCTTATTTCCTAGACTTCCAGCATTCACACACATGGCCTTTCAGATTTTATTTGCGCTCTGCTTGTTACTCCCCCTTTTTCCTCTGTGCAACCCCTCCTTCCCCATTTCTTTTTAATATTTCTGTTCCCCAGTCTCTGTTACTATCACCCTGCTTCCTATATTACTTTGCATCCTGGTGGGTTCCTCTTCCCTCAGGATCTCCCTTCTTTCAACTTCAACCTGTGGGAAGGGAAGTTTCTGCTTCCCCGATTTATTCAGTCAGATTAAATGTTCATTGAAGTAACATTTAAACCATCCACTGAGGACTGTGCTTCCCCTCCTGGAAGGATGCAGGCTATCACCCTGTACAGCCAAAGAAGGTCTGCATGAAATAATTATGTTGCCAGAAAGAAGGCTGAAAGGCTTTCCATGACAATGAAAAGGGAAGTGGCTTAGGGAAGGGGGTCTAAGACAGAGCATCTATGAAATGTAGTGAGAATAAAAAAAATGTTTACTGTGGAGATCACACCTGGTACCCCTTATCCTCTACTGCATGTATCTTTGAACTTAATACACATGGCCATAATAATGCTTACAGCTATGCCATTGGCACCTTAAAAATGACAAGGTGACCATCAGATATACATAAAACAATCATCCAAGACCAGTATGCATGTTTTACTGTCAGTGGCCATATGTCCAGTAAGTTTGGGGTGCTGTCAGTGCCTGCTGACCCCCTTCCTGATCTGCTTTATGAAATAGCCACAATTTCTGGGACTTTGGTCTTTAAAGAATGTGGTCTACTTACCAGATGGCCACCAAACTCAAATACACACATATACCAGCTCAGTACTGTCAACACGCCTCTCAACCACTGCAAACCTCAAGTCAAGTTCAGTATATACTGTATATAATATATTTAATAATAAATACTGCCATTGATCACTTTGCCTTCCACTGCATACATCAATTCATGCGTCTCTAGCCCTCTCATCTTGCCCACTTCCCAAACTGCAAAAGTCAAATACAATTCAGTGTATATACTGTCATTTCTTTAATATCAAAAGCTGCCATTGATCTTGATCCGAATCACTTTGCCTCTAGCTCTTACTGCATTCACTGTTCCACAAGTAGCATTTCCCAAGCATGGTGTCTGTTACACAGGAACTCACCATAGTGACACTTCCTTGATGCTAATCTCCTGCTAACACCTGTAGATGCAAACCTCTAACTACTAACATCTGGTGTTGGATCCATACTGGGGTGCAGAGAAGAGACAGAAGAGAGAAAGAAAGAGAGAGAGAGGGTGAGAAAGAGGTAGAGAAAAAGAGAGAGAGAGAGAGACGGACAGGCAGGGAGAGAAAGGGAAAAAAGAGAGAGAGGGAGACAGAGGCAGAGAGAGAGAGACAGAGATTATGTTAGAGAATGGTTCTCATTTCTTCACTTTTGGTGTAACAGATTATCAAGCCTTCATTTTTGCAGCCTACACTTGTCTGGACCTAGTTTTATGCTTTTGTTGTGCACTGTGCCTGTGTGCCGCATCTGACACTCAAACACGTTGGACAGAAAGATCAGAAGACAACCTGCTCACTTACCAGGTGGACATTCGACAACTCCTCTCCCAGTGACCAACACTCCCACTGCACCTGACTGGGCACGGAGGATGGAAATCCCCATCACACATGGAGAATGTTGCACTGCCATTGGGCCACGTTGGCGCAGCATGAACACTGTTCCCTGCCACAAGACTCCCTCACAGACTTCAATTCTCCAGCTGTCAATCAATAAATCAATCCTCCTCAGCCAGCCTGACCTGCTGCATGGCAGAAAAGGCAGGCTTCTTGGTCTGACCACTGACACATGGCACAGCACTCATGCACGCAAAAGATCCACTTAAAGTTGATTGAAATGCACAAGAGTACGCATGACCATGATAGGTACTTACAAGTTACGGTTGTTGGAGCCTAAACATAGGAACAAAACCTTTATTTAAAAGTACTGTAATACTGTCAGTTAGTGCATTGAAAAGCAGACTTCCTGTGCAGAGACAAGTGCTTGGTAAGCACTGGTGGCCCGTGAATAAACTGAAAACCAGCAGATGATGTGTTTTCTTAGATTCTTTAACTTTTTAATATCTGTATTTGTGTAAATGATAAATTCTAAGTCAGAACATCAATACATTCAGAAAGCTGCATCACATGACGTCCTCTTAGCTGTTAAAGATGTCTTCATGCGCTACAGCCTCTCCCATTACTTTTATTGGAATGTAAAGAAGATCTGATTACAGTAAACCCTCTTTTATCTGCCAAATTTGGTGCAGACTCAATCTGGCAGATAAAAGAGGGTGATGGATAATAGAGGGTATACTTTCCAAATCCAGTAAATAAGTCACATCATAGTCCCACAGAACAGCTGATTTATTAGAAGCCCCCTCAGCCCACAGTTTATCACAGGCTGGCAGAAGTTTTTCTTACCAGCTCTGTTAGGAGAAATGTTTCTTTTCACAGCACAGGAGGGAGCCAGACTTTCAATATTCAGTTAGCGAGCGAGAGTTGGGGGGGGGGCAGGACATCACTCGCTTTGAATGCCCCCCTCAGGACTCGTTGTTCCCTCTACTCTTCACTATCACTCCCTTCCTTATCCTTTCACTGTTATCATCACACTTCCATCATATCTGCCGAATTCTGGTTTGGCTTGCTTTCCCCCTGCCTCCTCCCCTTATCCCCTCCCCCCACACATCCTACTCCCTCCGCTCATGTGACCCTTGTTCTTTTGCTCTCCCCCGCCCACACTCAAACTCAGGAATGGTTACTTTCTCCTGCTTTTTCCCACATTTGTGGAATTCCCTTCCCTCTTTACTCCATGTGCTACCTTTGTTCAACCTCATTAAACAGTCACTGTACAGCTCCTCCAATGCTCCTGCCATCCACTTGTCTAAACCTCCTTCTTTAGCCTGAGTTATTTTATGATAGCTTAAAGTCAGTTTTTCAGTCCTCTGTGTACCTTGTCTATAATTTGTCATTTTTGTTGTAAGCTGTATTTTTCCCTGTATTCTTCCTGCATTTTTAATAAGTTATTTTAATGTCTTTTGCATTCCTATTTTGAGTTGTATCTTTTAGTTCCACTTTTCTGCCAGTTCATGTTGTATTTCTAATACCTCCTCAGGCATCATTGTAACCTGCCTGAGCGTCTGCACTAATGTACTTGCCTGTACCCAGGCTTGATTGTATCCTGTCTGTGACACCATTGTTAACAGTCTGCATTTCATGTATTGTATGTTCTTTGCCCCTCTTGCCCTTCCCCCGGGTCACACCTGGAAATGAGCCTCAACTCAGTGTGCTTCTCCAAGTTGCCAACTTTGAAATAAATAAATCAGCAGGCAAATCACAGGAGGTTCACCAGGACAGCTTGGAGGTGAGTAGAACATTAGTAGCAAGTTTGCAAGGCAGCAGCAAGAGTTAACACAAGGTATTAGCAGAAACCAGTTCAGGTGAGAGGTGGACATCAGCAACAGCATTCAGGCTTCAGCCAGTCTGGAGGAGCCAAACATTAGCAGCATCCTTGTTGAAGATGCAAGGCATGACATTCAATACCAGCAGGACAGCACGGCGGGGGGCATTCGATACTGGTAGGACAGCATTCAGCCTTGTGCCTGTTCGGGGGAGCTGCAGCTGCCAGCTCATGAGTTTGACAGCACAGAAGGGAGTGTCCAGTATCAAGAGGACAACACCTTCAGCCAGTTTCATGGGGCAGCACCAAGTGCAGGTCAAATGAGTTCAGGAAACAACATGAAGGGCTTTACATCAGCTGGTTAATTTAAGCCCTGAGGAGCAAAACTGCAAATGCCCCCCCACACACACACACACCCTAGCACCACATCAACACTGCCATTAAAGGGACACTGTCAATCTGCTTAGGCCTCTGAAACCGTCCCTAGTTTAAAAAACCCATGTTGTGATTGTTCACATTTGGTAGAGACTGCCAGTGTAGGTAGTAGTTTGTTTTTGATTCTTTTTTTCTTTTAAAAAGTGAAAAACAGACTTCCCACCACATTGGTCTTATCACACAAAAATAGGTGTGTTTCATTCCTTGATCAACTCCCACTGCATCTTTCTTGGACTTATGAACTTAGGAACACCCGCAGCACAGTCTCAGTCTATCCACTACTTGTGCAGTGGGAGTACAGAACACTATTGCATTATGAGTGGCTATACTGTTGGGGGTGTTCTAATGTTGAGGAAGTATGAGTAGATCAAGGACTTGAAACAAAACAAGACTGTGTATAACTATACATTAGTATGCATTATAGTTTTACTAAGCAAGGTGGCACATTGATGAATTTTAGAGATGGCAAGCAATCATAAGATGCAGGTTTTTAACTAGATATAATATAATACAAAAAGGGTTGACAGCGTCCATTTAATTAGAGTATCAGAAAAATAATTAACAAATAGGAAACACTGTAAATAGAAGATGTAGCAGTATTCATGGTGTCAAGTCTTGGGGAAAAATGGCAGCTGAGTGAAGTGAGCATGAGGCTAATTTACTTCACTCATGGCATCCTGTCTCAGCAGCAGAGAGGGGAAGTGAGTGCCATGGAAGAAAGAGGAAGAATGCAAGCTGGCAACATAACGGCATATTATGGGACAGCCCAGCAATTGTTCCAGGTTTAAATCTAAAACTGACAGCTGGGTGTAGTGAACACTCTGGTGGGGAGGGACGTCTATGTATGACTGTACTTATTTGCTTTAAGCATCCCTTGTAGTTAAGTAACCGCATCTCCTCAAGAAAGAAACATAGAAGCACAAAAACATGGAATTTGATGACAGATAAGGACCACTTGGCCCACCTAGTCAGCCCATTGTCCCTGCCTGTTTCAGATGCCACAGAACCTAAGTGATCTGTGGCTTACACTTTCTTTCCTGTTGCTAGGGTTCCCTTATGTCTATCCCATGTATTTTTGAATTCTCCTACCGTTTTTGCTACCACAACCTCAGCATGTAGGCTGTTCCATGCATCCACCACTTGTTCTGTGAAAAATACTTCATCACGTTACCCCTGAGTCTCCCCCCCCCCATTCTGATATCATGGCCCCTTGTTCTTGAGCATCATTTTTTTTGAAAGATGCTACCCTCTTTCACCTTAAACATAGAAACATTGAATCTGATGGCAGATAAGGACTGATTTGTCCACCTAGTCTGCCTATTTCCCTACCTAACGGATAAGTTGTAGATCCTAGTTAACCAACAGCCTACTTCCTCCTACCCCCCACTAGAATTGCTTTATGTCTGTCCCACGCATTCTTGAATTTCCCCACTGTTTTGACTCCACAACCTCCTCAGGAAGACTGTTCCATGCATCCACAACCCTCTCCATGAAAAAATACTTCCTCACATTACCTCTGAGCCGTTCCCCCCTCTATCTTCAAATTGTTCCCCCTTGTTCTTGCACATCTCTTTTTCTGAAAGATGCCACACTCTTGGACTTTGTTGATTCCCTTGAGGTACTTGAAAGTTTCTATCCTGTCCCTCCTCTCCCTCCTTTCCTCAAGGGTATACCTATTAAGCTCCATTAGTCTCTCTTTGTATGTCTTCTGGTGCAGATCCTGCACCATTTTGGTTGCCCTCCTCTGGACAGTCTCCACCCTGTCTATGTCTTTGCAGAGATGGGGTCTCCAGAACTGCACGCAGTACTCCAGATGGGGTCTCACCAACTGTCTGTACAGAGGGATAACAACTTCCTGTTTTCTACTGGTGATGCCTCTCCCTATGCATCCCAGTATCCCCCCAGCCCTTCTTACTGCCTTCTCACATTGCTTGCCCACCTTTAGGTCACCTGATATAACTATCCACAAGTCCCTTTCCATTTTTGTTATTGTCAGCATCTCACCCACCATTGTGTACTCTTCCCCTGGGTTTTTGTTTCCCCATACTTTTCACCCCACCTCGTGTATCAACCCTGTTGCAGATCTTTGTGTCATCTGCAAAGAGACATACTTTTCCCTCCAGTCCCTCTGCAATGTCACTTACAAAGACATTAAAAAGAACCAGACCAGTACTGAACCCTGTGGTACCCCACTAGTAACCCCCTTTTTTTCCCTGTGGACTCCATTTACTGTTACCCTCTGAGTCCCGTTTCCAGCCAATGTTTTACCCAAGCTATCACCCTGGGACCCACTCCCAGGCTGGCTAATTTGTTTATTAATCTTTTGTGTGGGACTGTGTCAAATGCCTTGCTAAAGTCTAGGTAGGCCATGTCCACAGCCCCTCTATGGTCTACTACTTTGGTCACCCAATCAAAAAAATTGATTAGAGTCATCTGATATGACCTTCCCACTGTGAATCCATTTTGCCTTGGGTCCTGTGCCCCACTGGCCTCTAGGTGCTCAACAATTCTTTCCTTTAGAAGTGATTCCATCATTTTCCCTACCACTGAGGTCAAACTGACAGGTCTGTAGTTTCATGCCTCTGTCTTGCTCCGTTTGTGAAGGGGAATCACATCCACCCTCCTCCAGTCCTCAGATACCACACCATCCTCCTATGATCTGTTAAAAAGGGTGGTCAGTGGTGTTACTAGTTCTCCCCTTAGTTCTTTAAGAATTCTGTGGTGAATCCCATCATGCCCCATTGCTTTGTCCACCTTCAGTTTTAGGAGTTATTTCAGAACCCTTTCTTCTACGAAAGGACTGATATCAGCCCCTCTATCCAGAGTGCTTCTATTGACTGGATTAGGTACCTCCCTCTCCTATTCTTTTGTGAATACTGAGCAGACCTTATTTATACCTTTGAGCTATATGAAAGCCTCTATTATATCTCCCTTCTCTCTCCTTTCTTCCAGGGAATACGTATTGAGGTCCTCCAGTCTCTCCTCATATGACTTCTGGAGCAACCCCTGCACCATTTTTGTTGCCCTTCTCTGGACTGCTTCTACTCTGTCTATGTCCTTCCAGAGAAGTGGCCTCCAGAACTGGAGACAGTGCTCTAGATAACGTCTCCCCAAAGTTCTGTACAGTGTTGTCACCACCTCCTTCATTCTGCTAGAGATATCTCTCCCTGTGCACCCCAGCATTCCATTGGCTCTCCTCACAGCCTTCTCACATTGTTTGATAACTTTTAAGTCATCAGATATGATTACTCCCAGGTCCCTTTCTTGTTTGGTGGCCATCAGTATCTCCCCCCATCATGTACTCCTCCCCTGTATTTATGTGCCCCAAGTGCATGATTTTGCACTTTGTTGCACTGAATCCCAGCTACCACACCCTTGACCACTCTTTAAGCCTGCTGAAGTCCTTTCTCATTTTCTCCACCCCTCCTGGAGTGTCCACCCTGTTACAGATCTTCAAGCTGTCTGCAAAGAGACATATCTTCCCTTCCAGTCCTTCTGCAATGTCACTTACAAAGACATTAAAGAAGATGGGTCCATGGGCAGACTCCTGCAGGACCCCACTGGTCACCTCCTTCTCTTCTGATTGAACTTCATTTACCACAACCCTCTGTGTCCTTTTGCTCAGCCAGTTCCTGGCCCAGTTTACCACCCTGGGTCCCATCCCCAGGCTGCCCAGCTTGTTTATAAGCCTCCTATGTGGGACGGTGTCAAAGGCTTTGCTTAAATCCAGGTAGGCCACGTCCACCACCCCTCCCTGATCAACCTCCCTAGTCACCCAGTCAAAGAAGTCTATCAGATTAGTCTGACAAGACCTTCCTACTGTGGACCCATGCTGTCTTGGATCCTGTAATCCACTGGCTTTAAGATAGATCACAAACCTTTCTTTTAGTAGTGATTCCATTAGTTTCCCCACCACCAAGGTCGGGCTGACTGACCTGTAATTGCCAGCCTCCTCCCTCCTCCCACTTTTGTGGAGAGGGACTACATTTGCCCTCCTCCAGTCCTTTGGTACCACACCTGTTTCCAGTGATCTGTTGAACCAGGCTGTCAATGGTGGTGCCAGCACCTCCATGAGTTCTCTTAATACTCTGGGGTGTATCCCATCTGGCCCCATAGCCTTGTCCACTTTCAGGACAATACATGTCTCTTGCAGCAAAGGTGTCCTTACTCTGCATCAGTGAGCATGACAGATGTGCCATGCATCCAGATAGACAGAGCTTTCTGCACATTACTCACACAAAATGACGCATCACAGATCAGTCTGTTTTTGTCTTTCTGTTCCAATGCATGGCACATCATCCATGCAAAATGATGCACATGGCAAATCACCTCACACAAAAGGTCTCCTTGAATTTGATTGAAATGCAAAACAAGGGTGCACATGACCACAACAAGCTACTTGGTGACACCTAAAAAAATAAATGAAGTGAAAATGAAATATAATCATGCAATAATTTTATCCTCATATAATACCAGTTTCTACATGTAGCATTATATACATAACATTTCACATACTGTATAGCACACATTAAATATGGAGTATTGTGACATCACAGCTGTAATAGCAGCAGGAATAGATGAAATCTAAGGGGTAAAGAGACTGATTTTCTGCAAGTGCCTTTAGCGGTAAAAAACTGGATGCCAAGAAATCCAATATATTTTAGAATATTATGGCCTGGCTATTCAGACTGCGCCGGGCAGTGGCACAAGCCCGTGTGCAGTGCAACTGGGCTGCACCGGGGCAGGGACCAGGCACTTTCAACAGTGCTGCACCATGGCTCGGCACCATTGAATATGGCACAGAGGGCGCACACACTGCACATGGTGCAGTGGCACTGCACCAGCACAAGACAGGGAACAGGAGCAGGGGGATGCACCAGCGCAAGTGCAGTTGTGCTAGGCACATCACCCACGATATTCAGCATGGGACATGCAAATGAGGCCATTATGCATGCAAGGTGCAAATGGGGATATTTGCAAATCAGTATGGCCACATTTGCATATGATGTGCCGAACCCCAGCGACTTGTGCCTGGCGCCCTGCCAGGCTGCATCCATTGGGGATTTACACCATGAAGTGCCAGTGCAGCCCCTCGCTCCTGTATGCCCGATCGTGGACATATGTTATATCACAACCCTGGTGGTCCAGTGGTGTTCCCCCATCACCTGATTGCAGGCAGGTTGCAATACATAACTCTGGTGGCCCTGTGGTGATCCCCCATTGCCCGATCATTGGCAGGTTGCAATACATAACCCTGGTGGCCCAATGGTGATCCCCCCATTGCCCGATCACAGGCACAAGTACTGTTTAGATCCCTGGTGGTCCAGTGGTAACTCCCCCATCACCGATCACAGGCATATGTAGTGAATAGAACCCTGGTGGTCCAGGGGTACCCCCTCCCACCCACCCACAGAGGTCCCCATGACCTAGTATCCCCCTGTCATCGGCGGGCAGCAGCACCTTACCCACAAGCCACCCAGCTGCCTACCGAATGACAGCGTACAGTACGATCTGTATGCCTATTGATGCAGGCCATACTATACTACACAGGCCTGATATGTGAATGAATGCATGAGGTTTCTAAACATATTGAATGTTCTTTCCTTCCCTGTAGTAAAGCCTTGAGCTTGGATTTTTAAAAGGATTTGTTCCTGCCAGGACACTTGGTGTGTGTGTGTGGGGGCTCTGTCATTTTCCCTCAGTTCAGTTCCAGCGGGAAAGTGACTTTGCCAAAAAAGGTTCAGCTGGGCAAAAATAAATTGTTTTTAATATCCCAGCCTTGTTCATGAAAATGTTTTGCATACTGAATAGCCACTTTCAATAATAAAATGGCATTTGCTGCAAACATTCCTGCAGTAGCATCTTGTTAATAACCTGCATAAACAAAGTGTCACTATAAACAAAGGCAGTATGGATACTTTACAAACTGCTATACTTTAAAGAGTTAGGCTGACACTAATATTTACTGAGTTACTGGGAAAAAAATTGAAAGATCATGAAGCTTTATATAAAAAAAAATCATTCTGTTGGACAGAGCAATGGCATTATTATATTTTAACTTAGTTTCAAACTTCTTTACTTACATACTTAGTGACTTTGCTCCCAGCAAGAATTTAAAGAAAATCTCTGTTGAATGTGTCAAACACTATGGCTAAATAAACCTAACATACTGTAAATGAGCACACCACATGTACACCCTTTCCCTTTAGTGGACTGGCAAGAGCTGCTACCCCCTGTACATTGTCCCAGGTTTGACTCCTAGCATGGGCTGGAAGTTGGTCTACTCACCACATAGGACAGACATACAGTAACTATGCATCTGTTTCAAATTATTGAGCGCTTGTATTTGCTGCACCAGCAGGTGGCAGACTAAAGAAAATAAACCATGTAGATTCGGTTTGGCTAAGATTGGTAAAGAGGCAATGCCCATTAAATCCATATGGACAAGTTACTGAAAACTAGCTACTGTGCAAGCCAGTCAGCAAGGTGGAGGTATTAATGTGTGCTGCCAGGATGGAAACTCTTGAATACAGTGCTTCATTGGCTATTGGTGCAAAAGCGAAATAGAGTATAGGTAAAAATACTACCTACTATAACAAACATTAGCAACTGTGAATGCTTGGTTATAAGAAACAATCATGCAGGAACCTAGCTGTCCTGACTGCTGCAAAAATGCTTCAGCATAAGATCTTTAAAAGGGAACATTTTACAGTTTTAAGGAAAGTGCTACCCCTTAACAAAACAGCTACCCCTTAAAAAATTCAAGATTCTCCCTGCTAATGGCTTCCAGATAAATTTGAGTAAGAAACACTGTAGACAAATTTAGGACCTCTAAATGTAGTTTCCAGGTGTTCAGGGGGTTTAGTAATAATGCTAATGCCTTACATGTTTGTAAGACAATGCACAAATGTTTAGCCAGCTGGGCCAATAATATACAGTAGTCTGGAAGTACAAAAACATACATACATACACAAGTACAAAAATACTCAAAACACACAAAAAAAATTAAGAACAAATAAAATATAACAATAGTAATATAAGGTTAGACGGGATAGTATTTCCATCAGATCCCCCTCCACACACACACACACACTTCATAAGCAGGGACCAACAAGTATGCTGCGTAAACGTATACTAATTTATATGATTTCCCACTTAGCCTAATACCTAATGTGCCCTGTGATTATCTTGGTACACAGAAAGTTCTCCAGAATTACCTAGAAATGCATCAGATAAATATCATAACACATAAGCAGATTATGTATCATAGCATGAAAAGATTGTCTTTACATTGTATTTGCATTTGGAAGCTGAGCATTGACAGTGACACTTATTCTGTGAGAAGGGACAGGTTGCTGGATCTCAATTGTGCTAGACAAGAAGGATCACATTTCTTGTTAATAGTGGTCAGCAATTGCACCCTAGAGAGTGAAAACTAGATTGGTGCCTCCATGACAGTTAATTACTGCATATATTTAAGCTTTCAGGGAATGCACATGGTAAGGGGGGAAATGGAAATCAAACAATTTAAAGAGAAGAAGAAGATTTGAACAGAGGGTATTTACTCTAAAAAAAATCACATTGACCATTTATGAATTTTAAAAACTTCCAGTCTGGAGCCAAGAATATTGTCACTCTAAGCATTACACAGTTGTATTACTACATACTTGTAACTTACTAATTAGACAGAAAGTGTACCCTTTTCGGCTGCAGCTGCCATCTCCCAGTTCAACATAATCCACTCCTAACTTTCTGTGGGTCACCGTGATCATATCACTTGAAATTACACGTTATGAAAGAAATTCAAGTGGCTGGCAATATAGCCTACAGGCTAGAGCAATGAGTTGTGAGTGAACTTGGTACATTCAGCAGACCTGGGTTTGATTCCCACAACCTCCACTTGCATGCTGTGTGTCTCTGAGCAAGTCATTTAACCTCCCTAGTGCTCCCCGCTCACCACAGAATTAAAAAAATTGTGGTCATTTACATATAGAATAGCTGACAGGCAACTGTAAATTACAAGACTGCAATTCCATTGAAGACTTTTGTTGATATAACCCACAGGAGCAAAGCTCAAGTGACTTGTAAATTATCAATGTACCTTCTCTGATGATAATGAAATACATTTCTTAAAAAGAGATTAGTAAATGTCACCTGAACCCTGACTATATTTTATTTTGTATAATATGGCATCAAACTCCGTTAATGAGGTTTTAACTTTTACAAACTGTATTAATAAAACTGTTTATGTGTCGGTACAATGTGATACCAACTGCAATGTTTACTTCAGAATGCTCTACAGTAAGTGAAACATCTCAGACAGTTTCAGTGACACAGACATATTAAAAGAGCCATAATTTACAGTTCTGAGATCACAACTGTGAATTATAGGATTCTTGATGTCACAGCTGTGAATGATGACAACAAAATGTAAGGGCTATCCATGAAACCCAGCGACTGACCATGTATTATAAATGTTTGCCACATCCATATGACACATCTGTATCTCACATGCCATTTTTATGAAAAAGTAACAACGGATTTATATACTGTGGTGTGCTTCAATGTGAGGAATGACAGACCTTGCAAGTAGAAATCTCAGGAATGTATAAACATGTTGGAAGGAGAGCTGTGTGAAGCTGGCAAACTTTGCTTTGCTAACTTGCAAGGTTTGCTGAATTTGTAAAGTTTTTGGCAGGTAAAGTGGCACTTTTTTCAGGTAAAGTCATGCAAATTTGCTATTGAATTGTCAACTTTGCCATGACTTTGCATGACTTTCTCTGAAAAAGTGCCATTTCCCCAGGAAAATTCAATACAAAGTGGGGAAGTGGGCAAGTTGCAGCAACTTCGCCAGACGTTCACCAGCAATGTAGAACTTCTCAACATCTCCGGTTACAAGTCATATTGAAAAATAAAATGAAAACCAACACGCCAGGGGCTACATAAAAGTGTTAGAAATATTGCAGAAAGGGTGTTAGTGGCAGTCACCTTTAACCTTTCAAAACCCCTATTGCCTTGATATTTATGTTATACACCATGGTCTGCAAAGTATGGCTAACCCCTACAGCTCACACAAAGTGGATAGAGACAAGGTAAGTTTGTACCAAACTGCAGGAGTAATGGTTGATTCACAGCAGTGACACTGTTCAAATGCCTTGTCCTGGGCTCATCTCAGGGTATAACAATGGGGTTCTGGGCTGATAGTAGTCCTTATCAATGATGTTTTCAAACATTGGCCAGGATGGCACATAGAGCAGTAAACAACTAGTTTCCACATATGTTTAAGTGGCCACATGACTAAAGAGCTCTTGGTGCCTTTTAACATGCATGCAGTACTGTGTTTATTTCATGGCCCCTATCAAACAAGCTTTGGCCACAGAAACTGCTATCTAGTGAACATTTGGTCTCCAAACATGAAGATGACTGTTTATGCCTCAGTTAACCTAGATACTGCCATCACCCACAGGAAGGCTCTGTGTTAGGCTGAAAGCTTGTGTTTTGAAAATGTCTTGTTGGTCCAATAAATGGTATTAAATCACCTACTTTGTTCATCTATAGTAGCTAACATTTCAAAAAGTGTTTGCAAGTACCTGAAGCCCTCACAATACTTTCTCCTTGTGGCTTTCATGGGCTGCAAAAATGTTATCGTTGCTTTTTCCCCACATGCGAAAAAATTAAAGGACCAGCCTCGCTGCCCGCTGTGAATGCTTCCAGTACTCACAAGTACCGTAGCACACGCTCGTCACAGTGTGAACGGGTCAGGGCAGAGGGACAGAGCTTGTCTGCACCACAGCCTCTAAAGGGAACCTGTCAACCTACATGATGAATGCGGCTGAACGAATTTTGGAAGCTATGAGCCGTCGATCTGACGAACGATTCAGGAGCTCATCCCTAAGGACCGCAGTTGAACCAGCACGGAGAGTTCCAGCGGCTGAGCGCAAACGAGGTGACAGCATGCTGCTGGACTTGGTGCCAGTGAACTTCTGACAGTAGAGATGAGGTTAATAAAAAGGCACCAGGACTGGATTGGTGTCGCCTCTCTCGACTCTGCTAGCTGCGGGATGGCTGGTCATCAGCTTTCCTCCGCCGCCGGCTGGCTTCATGTGCTGCTCTCCTCACTCGGTCCCTCTATTGTCTGGAGTGTGTTAGTGCGAGAGGGAGTGGGCGGGATTTCCTGTTCGGCTCTCTTCGCCTTTCCAACGCCGACGTCCCCTCTTCTCTCCCTCTCTCCTTCTAACTCTTTCCTTTTTTTTTTCTTCCTGTATATATTTATATTTTTCCTTCGCTGTCTGTCTCTCCCTTAGGTCGCCGACCGACCTTTCTCGCTGCTTACCCATTAATGGCGGCCTCTTCGGAGGAGGATATAGACCGCCGGCCCATCAGGAGAGTGAGGTCCAAGAGCGACACCCCTTACCTCGCCGAGGCCCGGATCTCCCTGAACCTGGAAGCAGGTAGGAGTTGATATTGTTGTCACACCATCACATGCAGAGGGGGATTCACACACGGAGCCCCCCGACCCCGCTCCCCCGGGGGAGGAGGGGGACCCGGCCTTTTTCAAGCGACAGAAGCACTCGTGGGAGTGGGGGGCAAGCAGGGGGAGGCACCTATGGTACATGGGGAGGTGCAGTATAACAGAAAGTGGTTTGGGGGTAAATACATTGCAAGCTATATGAGAAATAACGCCCTCTAGACTGAACACAGAATGGACTGTTAGCTTCAGGTTTTTGTTATAAGGTAAAGTGCCTGTCATGGGGCTTCTGTAATTCTAGTTTAAGGTGAGAGGGCCGGCATTTCGCCTTGCGCTACTTCTTGAAAGACATAATCAAAAAGGCACGTGTGAAAAACAATTTTAAGAAATCCGGAAGGCATATACTGTACATTCCATATGAAATGAATGAACGAATTGCTTGTTGTTTATATGTTATGAATCTAATAAGGGTTTCGAAAGACAAATCAAAAGTGGCTGATTAGCGTGTCCAGATCAGTGCAAAAGCTGGCATGTAGAGCTAGCCCTAGCAGCATTTTAAAGGTGCTGTACAGGAGTGCTGTGCGAAGGTTCTGAATTTCCTTCAGATGCAATCATGTAGTGGCCGGATTCATAGATTCAGTACATAGCCAGTGACTTTGCATCTTTCCTGTTACTTACGGTGGCTGAAAACAACTTCCTTCAATTTTTAAATTTTTTTTAAATCTTTCTAGAACGAGTTAAGTAAGCACAGAAACAACTCAAAATGATTGTTTATATGGAATTGTGTGGCACATGTTTGAGTGGTGTATCTGCATGCACTTTGTTGCAAATACTATAGACGGCGAAAATCCATATTAAAAATGCTCCATAAGGAGAATCTGGACTGTACTGCCAGCCTATATCCAGTTCAAATGAAGGTGCATCTAAACAAGTTTACTGAAAATACAGGCTCAGTGAAGATCTTACTGAAATACAGGAGTAATAGTGAAACCCATGCATTTGCCTTCAAACCAGCATACTGTAGATGGATTCATGTTAGCTTTGATTAGACGTCACCGGTCTGTCGCTTTACAGAATGGAAGGAAAGAGGCAGGGTGCCTAGCAACCGAATTGTAACGACTTAACTGGCCAAGCAGCAGTTACAGTAGACAAGCAAGCTCAGTGATGATCATATAAGAATCCCACATCACTATATGTGGTGCCCAGCCTCATATGATTTTTCTCCCTGATACAGTGTTATTTCTATAACATGTGCATATACAATCTGATTGTTACAACAAATCTTGTTTTGTTTTGTTTTTCATAGAGAAAAGGGCCTGCACAAAATTTCTGGGGACATCACTCAGTTTATAACTTTTGTAAATGCTGATGATGTCCCTGCAAATACTGGAAGAGCACTACAGCCAATGTGAAATATTTTCTTCTTTTGTTTTGCAATTTTCAGCGTTTGAACCTAGTATTTGGTACTATTAATAACCTTGTGCTGTAGTATATAAAGTATTTTCCTTTCTGAAATGTATGCATAACCAGTAGATTGGCAGGGACTTGCTTTCAACTGAGTTAACTCTCCTGATTCTGTGCTAGACTGGCCAACAAAGGAGTGGAACTGTTCATCCAACTGTGGTGCTGAAATAGTCAGCTATTACAGCAGCTTTCCTAATAAAAACGATACATGTGTTATATAAATATGGAACAAAGTAAAGAATAATTTTTTTTTATCGAATAGTAGATTTACATATACTGAACATCATTATATGATGGAAAGAAATATAGCGAACATGATTTTTACAAAATAAATCCTTGCATCTTTCTTGGACAGTCAGGATTGCTTATCTATAAACATTCCAGGTACTCTTTTTTTTTTCCGCTGGAGGTTGACTCATGCAAACAGTTCTAAAATTCTACAGTTGTATGTTCAGTTAGCATAGTCCATTTCATCATACAGGGGTTTCTCAGATTTTCTATAAAGTCAAACAGTTTTATTTTAAATTCAAGTTGTTTTTTTTTTATAAAATACATCTTCAATGTTATTTATGATATGTAAACATGCACAGTTCCTGTGTCTATTACAGTTATAAAAGTTTCTTCTCAATTCATGTGTGTGACAGAACTGCTGAGCTTTGCTTTACAGTTCTCTCACCCAGAGAACTCAAGAATCAGCTCTAACAACCACAAGAGATACAGTAGCTATACATATGAACATAGACAATGTACTAAAAATCAGGTAGAGACCAATAATGTAAAGACAAAAGCAAATAAGTACTCTCTGGTCTCTGCTGCAAAACAGGCAGTTCCTTTAGGTAATATCCATTTGCTAAGGTTATATTTGTCAATTGTGTATTTGATTGTAGTTGAGTCTAATACAGTTTGAGATCTGAAGTACTTCTGGTTACTTAGGAAATCAATTTGGCAACTCAAGTTCATCATTCTTTAACCTTCTAGCTACATCATTTGCTCTGTTAACCACATTAAGTTCACATTTATTATTAAAGGGCTACTGATGTCTCAAAGAAAACTTTGAAAAACATAATAATTGGACACAATTCAGAGTACTTCCATATATATTCTATATGTTTCTATTCCCCATTATTTATTACTGAATAAATCTGCATGAATACATGATTTTTATCATTTAGAGTTCATTCTGAGTTCATCTGCCTCTGTTGCTTACTTCCTACTTCAAGTCATAATCCTCCATTGTGACATCACAGTCTGTTGTCATGAGAGTAACTGTGATGTCACAAGCAGTATATTATGATCTCAGGTAGGGAGAGAGCAGCAGGAACAGATGAACTCTTCAGAAGCAAAGATCCTGTGTTCACGCAGATGACCTCAGTAATAAATAATAGGAAGGAGGAATATAGAAACAACATGACATACAAGCTGAACTATGTCTAAATATTATGTTTTGTTAAGGTTGTCCTGAATGCATCAGCTGCTATTTGATGAAAGGGTCATTTGTTAAGAAAGATCTGTGGTTAGTGGTGATGGTGGTAAAAGTTATTATAACCACCACTTACCACTGATCTTTTTCATAAATGGTCCTTTCATCAATAGCAAATGTGAATGTTCAAAGTATAATAAATTAGTTTTACTTGATTAATAATTTTTAATGTGAATAAATCTCCCTCTATTATATGGCCACCTCATCTTGGAATCTACTTCCTTCTCACTTTCTTACTCTATCCATATGCCATAGTTTCAAAACTGCTCTTTCTTAAATGGTGTATTTTACGTGTGATTGTACCTGTACCTGAAGGTAGTCTGTATGTCTGACTCTTCTTATTTTTTGTTCCTGTTTTTGCTTGTTGTTTTGTGTGTTTCTGCAACTGTATGTACTACACAGGATGGTGCTGAAAATATGCCATGCCTAGCAACAATATTCTGTTGAAATATAAAGACTAGCTATACATTCCTAATTTATTACTTATTCCATAAATTACTGTTTGACAGCTTCCAAACAGCATATTGCTGTAGCCACATTTTTGGTAGGTGCATTATAAAACTTCTTTCTGTCAACTAGAAGTGTTATTTAAGCCTTATCTATACTCAAAACACCCAGAAATATGTGTCTATTTCTACATCTGGTAACAGACATTCCAACATTTTATGAATTGGTTAGTACAAAATATTATAGTGTTATTGGAAATCTTTTACTTTGCTGTATATTAAAAATGCATATTAATTGCTATTAAGTCTGTTGTAGTTTAGTACACATTGTATTATATTTATCTACAGTACTGTATATGGTTAGCCATTGTTGTGTATGTCGTGTGTCAATATCCTTGTTGTGGATGGGCAAATGTTGTTGTTCACTGTTCAAATGTCATAAAAAGTGATTATGTACGGTTGTGACATCACAACAATACACAACAAATTTTCATGTACCCAACTCCTCATGCTGGTTTTGTGCCCACTTCTCTTTGAAACACATTCATTTTACAACTGCAGCTCAGTCACAACATGTACAAAGCTCAGCTGCCACTTTTTTTTTGAAGTGCAGTTCTAAACCGTGAACTGTTCATTCAAAAAAGTAAACCAGTAGACACTCTAAAAAACCTGGGGCTCCATTTTCAAAGCCCCAAGAATGCTGCAAGTCTTTGGTGTACCAATCATGTGGCACACAGGGCTTGCGGCATTATCCTGGCTGGTAATCTGGATTGCAATCCCAAGCACCAAATGCCACAAGTTAGACCATGTTTTCCTTTTTCTAACTTGTGCCATTTGGCGGACTCTTTTTACTGGGCTTGCACCAAATCCATGGTGCAAGCTGCCATAAAATGACAGAACTGTTGCAATAGCCCCCGATGTACTAAAATCAGGTGCAGCTGCATCAAATGAGTTTGGCGCAGCTGCTCAATAGAACAAGTGTGACACTGGGCTTGATGTAAGATCTGCATCATCCTTTGAAAATCGAGTCCCTGAGATAAATTAATCTCATACTTTATAGAAGTAGGTTAACTTTCGTAGTTTTTTGTGATGTATACTAAAAGGAAATAAAACCTTTTAAAGTTAAAACAACTTGCTGAATAAAAACAAATAGTAGTTGCCTACATTTTTTTTTATTTTAGAAACCATATACCATATAAATAAAACATGGGCAACTATGACTGACTCAGTGTGTGTTTCCATTTCAGAGTTGAGATGGCATCATGATCCTCTCAGGCTTTACTCTTGTGGACCATGTGCTGTCATCGCAACCCTTCAATGGAAACACAGCTTTGTGTTGTATGGCTTTCCATAAATTATTCAATATGTTATGTACATCATGGTGATTCTGTAGTTATAGCAATTAATCATCCTGCAGATGCTTTTATTTATATTTATTCTAAAATGGCTACAAAGAACATTTTGTGTGATTGGAGAATGTACTGTATATCTATTGAAAAAAAAACTGCTTTGATTCACCAGTTAGTGTTCAATTTAGCCGCACAAAAGAAGGGAAATGTGGTGTTAGTGTTTTCAACCCTAACTCCCCACCACCCTAAGCAGCAAAAGGACAAGACCACACAAGCAACCACAGACAGCCATCATCAGGTAAGACAAACAACATACAGCTGTTTCTAGAAGACACAAATGCAGTAACACTGATCTGCTACCTTTGTGGATTTGTATCTGAAGCATGCGCACTGCAAGCCGTACACACTGACTTCTGGCTGCAGATAGAAATCCATGACACTCAAATCACAACACTACTTCTGTCTTCAGAAGCACAGCCCCCTGCAGCCACATATTCAAATATACACTACCTAAATTACAACAATTCTTCTCTCTGCAGAAGTGCTGGCCACAATGGGGCCAGTGCTTCTGTAGCCACATGTACTCATGCACACTATAAGATATATATACACTGACTTCTGACTGTAGAAGTGAAGGCCCCACAAAATCTATAATACCCAAATTGCAACATTACATCTGATCCTGGGGAGCCTATGTCTTTGCAGCCAGAGGTGTGAGACGTACATACTGACTGGCTGCAGAAGCACAGGCTCCTATGGGGCCTGCACATCTTCAGCTACAGATATAATTCCATGCTACTCAAACTGCAACACTGTTTCTGTCTGTTGAAGCACTTCTGTGGTCACTCATGATACACATGTACACTGTAAGACTTACTCACACTTCTGGCTGCAGAAGCTTTCTGTAGCTGTAGATATAAAATATACATACTGATTTCTGCAGCCACAGATAGAAGTCCATGACACCCAAATTGCAACACTATGTCTGTCTGCAGAAGCACAGGCCCCTGTGGCCCCCAGGCCTCTATTAAATTGGGATTAACCACTCCCATCCTTCTCCATTCTCTCCCACTCCCGTTAGCCTCTATTAAATCAAGCTTAACCCATCCCACCCTCCTCCCACTCTATCCAGCTGGTCCTTTCTCTAAGCAACAAGCTAATCCTTGGTTCTGATGAAATACCACCACCTCCTTTGTCCTTGTGTCTAGTTCTCCTACTCTTCTGACTTGTCATTTTGTTCATACTGGGACACATATTTCTCATCCCTTATTTCTCCCTCTAACTCTCTCCTTATTGCCCCTGGACACTGAGTTTTTCCCTCTTTCCACCCTTTTCACACTGGGTCTGCAGGGACTGCACTGTTGCCAGGTGGGCAGAATCCTATCCCTTGAACCCCCACCCCATCTTGGTAGCTTTCTTGTCCACAGCACCTCTGCATTCATAGTGCTCCTAATTAGAGCAGTTTGCTTCCTAGCAATATGTCAGTTGCTGGCACCTGTTGCTACAGTAACACCAGATTCACCAATGAACTATACCTTAACAACAGAAATGAACATCTCCCTACCAGCGCTGTCCCAAATCAACCTCCTCTCAGAGGCTAATTACATCCATTAGCACAAAACCTCTCCTGAGCTCACGAATGATTGGGGGGTGCTCTGTGTATCCCCTAACTCCACCAGTCACAAATATGACAATTACCTGTTCCCTGATTAAGCAGAGCAAATCCAAAAAACATACCCGATCGCAAGTATTACAAAACCTACAGTGGCAGGCGATCCACTTGGCCTGGCTACTTCTACTTCTGTCTGGGAATATCCACCCTATTCCTGGTCCTTTGGCAAATACTGTGGCTCAAACTAGAAGGCAAAATGGCTTGACTCTTGCCTCCATTAACATTTGCAGCCTTCTGGCAAAACTAGATTCATTACAAGTCTCGGTCACTCAACACCAGCCTGACATCCTATCAGTAGTCAAAACCTGGCTTAATACTAAAATTGCTGACACAGCCATTCAGCTACCAGGCTGTACCTTGTACAGGCTTGACAGGGTAGGCAAGCACAGAGGAAGTTGTGTTCTCTACCTTAAGGAACACTTTCAGGCTCAATTACTAACCCCCCCCATCGTAACTAGCTGCAACACACAAATCCTAGTGTTGAAAGTTCAATTAGGCACAAACGGAAAATCAATAACTATGGTATTAATTTATATTCCCCACGAGGCCCAACCCAGCAGATTCAAAATTACACAAAACTACCTTGCGGACTATCACCAGAGTGCAGAATTAATAATGATGGGGGATTTTAACATAAACTGGGCATCCCCTGAAGCAGGCCCCTATAGAGATGCTTTATCCACACTTAACATGGAACAGTGAACTCCCCCACCTGAATAAATTATCGAATGAGTACTAGCTCCCTCATCAACTGGATTATCACCAACTGACCAGACAGAATAACGCACACAGCAGACCTACCAGATTCCCTAAGTGACCATTCTCCCATCCTTTTCAGCTGGTCAAATAAGTCCCCCAAGGTACCAACTAGAACAGTCACAAACAGGTTATTGAAAAATGGGAAACTAGCCTCCTTGAAAACACATCTAAGGTTTCAAGACTGGAGCTTTTTAGTCACTGCAGAAGATGTTGACACTGCCTTAGATAGCTCCATACACAAATTCAATGAATCATGTAATATCTATGCACCCTTCACAAAGCAAAAGATCCGGCACTCCAACAACTCCTGGATCTCACCCCAACTCCTAGGTATGATGAAACACAGGGACAACCTATGGGCTCAAGCAAAAAGAACAGGCTCTTTGGCTGACACTCAGAAATACAGAGCTGCTCAGAACAGTTGCACTTGGGCAATCTGGTAGGCTAAAAGTCAACATTTCAGAGCCAAACTAACTTCTGGGGTGACAGCCGGATGTTCTGGGAGAACATTAAAACATGGTCAGGTAAACTCAATAAGACTCCCCCACCACACTAAATGTTGATGGTGCACCTAACCTCAACCAAAGCATTATAGTCAACATGTTCAATAAGGTATTCACTAATCGTAGTGGTGTCCTGCCTCCTGATCCCCTCCGACCTATGGATGCTGAAAATCACTCAAAACGCCTAGTGACTCCCCCTAATAACCATTCCTCCTTCTACCTGAAAATCCTCACTCCAGTTGAGGCCAAAAAATACCTCACTGTAGTGCTTGGCAAGTTCAGAGCAAGCAGTGATATGCTTGACCTCAAACCCATTAAGCTCACCCTCGATATTATCCTCATCTCCCTAACCAAAATTCTAAACCTTCTCTTACATCTGGTAAATTCCCTGAGCTTTGTAAAGCTGCTGTGGTCACCCCAGTCTACAAATCCGGTGACTGAGCCTCCCACTTAAATTAAAGACCAATCTCAATACTTCCTCCACTTTCAAAAGCACTTGATCACGTAGTATTTATTTATTTATTTATGTCTTTGATAACCGGGTGAGCAAACTGATCCAGAGGACCATTTCCAGTCATGACCTGGGCCACCATCTGATCATTTAATGGAATACCTCGACAAATACCAACTGCAGTGCTGACAATTACATGGATTCCAGAAGCAGCATAGCACTTCAACCACCCTAGTAGAATTTACCACCTATAGTCATAATGCTTTAGACCACAGACTGTTGGTGGGGACAACCTATATCGACCTCAACAAGGCCTTCGACACTGTTAACTATGAACTGCTGCTGAACCAACTCTCTCGCACAGGCCTATCTGCAGAATCAGTATCCTGGTTCAGGATCTACCTCATCGGGAGAGTACAAAGAGTGAAAATTCAAAATGTCCTCTCTGACAATTGGACCATGACTACAGGAGTGTCCCAAGGCTCAATTCTTGGCCCTCTTCTTTTTAGTCTTTTTTTAACCACTTCCCCCATGCAGTAACAGACAACATTTTACTATACGCAGATAAAGCCATACTTTTTTCAAGTCACCATGACCCCTCCACACTAGAAAGACTAATGCAATCTAATTTCAATACAGTAGAGCAATGGTTTCTTAAATCCAAATTGGTACTAAATTACAAAAAAATGAAAACCATGATGTTCGCTTCTGCCCACAATAAACACAGGTCCCACCATCTAAAATTATGTAACAATCTTAATTCTCCCTTGAAATGGTACAACGTTTCAAATATCTTGGGGTTACATTGAACAGCACTCTATCATACTCTCAACACATTGATTCAGTGGCTAAGGCTGCTAACACTAAACTAGGGCTGCTCTACTGTAACAAACATTGCATAATCAGCGAAGCTCTAAAAAATTGCTGTTACAAGCTCAGTGCTGTGTACCATTGATTATGGCCTAGTGGAGCATGGTGCTGCAACCCCTACGGCCCTCAAACATATCATGATAACACTCAACAAGGCATGTAGACTTCTGATGGGTGTAGACTGGATGACACACACATGTGACCTATATGCACAGACTGGGTGGCTTAACCTAGACAGTAGATTACGTTATCAGGTCTGCCTTCTGGCAAAGAAAGCAACCCTAGGTTTAACCCCCTCTGGAGTGAGAAACCTCATCCCAATACTTAACTCCTCCAGAAGTTCTAGGGGCCTGAAGAACCAATCTCTAAAAATTCCCTTTTGCCTGACCTCACAAGGTCAGAGGTCTTTTGAATACTGTGTACCTCTCTGGCTAAACTCTCTTGGGGTAGATCTACAGAATGAATGGAAGCTCAGACCATTCAAAATGAAACTTAGGGCTCTGCTAGCATCTAATGGTGGCTGCAATTGCAGGATCTGACATCCTGTATTACTTCCCCCCAGTCGCATTTCCTACTTTGCTCTATCTATGCCCTGTCTCTTCCCTACCCCAACATTTACCTTTGCTCCTTGATCCTGTCTAAACCCCCTGCCTGCCCTCCTCCCCTACCCCTCTAGTCCATGACCCTCTATGCATCCTCTCTCTGGATCAAGGCTGAAACCTGCTGCATTATCCTCATTGCACTTAGACAGTAGAACTACTTAATGCATGTTCTGGCTATGACCTTGTAACCTACTCTATGTTTGTACCTATTATTTAGTTTGTGTTGTCATCTTGCTGTATTCTCAATGTTATGTAAACTGTTGTTTATCCTATTTGTCTTAACTGATGTAGAACTCTGTAAATGAACCTTTGGCTCAAAGGTCTTTCTGAAAATCTAAATAAATAAATAAATAAAATAAAAACTCTAAAGCTATCTGGCAAGGAATTCCCTTCATAAGGAATAATATGACTGAAAAATGATTAGCTCTCAATGTTTTAGACCTAGGGATTGTCAATTCCACTAAATCTGAATTTTTCAGACATTCTTTCCATACCCTATACTCTAAACGTGCTAACAAATTGTCAGGAACATCTCCCTGTATACACTTGGATGTAAACAATATTCGGTGCAGTCGATGACTTTCTTGTTAAGAGGTCTATCCTAGTTGGTTATATAATTTGCATCCATGTGTATCATAGGGGGCCCTTTGTATCAAACTAGGTTAAATTTTACAGCAGACGTCAAGAATCAGGCAATACCTACAGTTGAATACGGACTGTTAATTTATTCTTCAGCCTGTAAAATGGCATTGCATAAAACTGAATTGTAATGAATACAGCATGCAGGTTTACCTTCAATTTACCTCTTCAGCAATCCTCTCTGTTCCCTTTACCTTACATCTAACTGGTTCAAATTGAACTTGAGGATCCACTACTCCTTGGGGTGCTGGCATTGGACATTGATATGTAACTCCTAGGTGGCGCTATCCCAAGGGTTACTACCTCTGCCTGCATAGGTGCTAACAGGTTAAGGGGCCCAGGTCCAATGGCGGTTGCCTCCACCCAGAGGTCAGGGCTAGGACAGTCTGGAATGACTTGGTCACAGCCCTCTGGGTCACTGCAACCCCCCTTTCTTCCCACTAGTGGCCCACACAAGTTACCAACAGTACCTTTACGATATACACTTACCCCCAAGATTGGTCAATCAGCTTGACTCTGGGGACCCCTTGTAGAGTAAGATGCAGTAACACAATAGCCACTGTACAGTATTTCAGCACAAAAACACAGTTCAGGCAGTATACTTTGCAAAACAACCAAATCTGATTTATTTAGGGGGGATTAACAAGGGCAGGGGGAAATCTAGTTAATTAGCTTAATCACTCTACTGTTTCAGAGCACTGTGCACAGGCTAAGGTCCCTATTATTCACTGTCACTGGGTACCCAGGCAATAAGGGGCTAGCCAAGTTCGGTGCAGCTGGTTGGGGCCCTGAAGATGAAAAAACAACTGTACAATACCCAAATTTGTAATCCGGAGCCGGTAGGCTCAGTTCATGTAGCCAGAGAAGGAAACAGATGAACACTTGCAACCCAGTAGATCAGTTGGCAGGGAGTTACCCTGATTTCTACTCATGACTCTTGTGGCAGGATCACGTTCACACCGCCCAGGGACACAGGCCTGAGATCAGAACACTCCCCACAAATTTATATGTAAAAAGAAGGTTACCGTACCAAGCAGCTGCTTTACATCCCGACCGCACTCACTGCTAAACCGGGGAGTCACAGCGCAGCTTCACTTTTCCTGACAAACCGAGCGCAATGAAGCATATTCTCCAGTCCTCTACAGGGTGAGCCTGGTAGTTGGCTGCAAACTGCACAGCCTCTGCTAACAGCAGCACATGGTGGATTCAGTCTGGATACTTCGGCTAATGAGCCGCCCAACTTTTGGCCTTCCACATGCGCTTTCTGTGTGAAAACTCAACAGTACAGAAGCCCGGAGCTCCTTCCTCACTCATAGCCACAACGACTCTGCCTCCTCGGCCGTTTGGGCAGGGAATCACACTTCGGGCACCACCCGACCTGATTGGAGGGCTTCAAATGCCAGTCTTCTCTGCCTTCCCCTATTGTTGTGAAAAGGTGCCACACTCCTGGACTTCACTTCCCAGAATCACTGGCCATACATCCCATTGGCAGCCGGCTCCCAAGAGAATCCTAGTATTGGTTGGCTGCTAAATACTCCATCTTAAGCACTCCCCCCTCTTGATTGGATCCAAAAGGCAGTTCTGATCCAAAATGGAGGGGCAAGACATACAAAGTCCCAGCTGCAAGGGAAACAGGTTAGACAAAATACATTTTCCAGTACAAATTCAACATATTACATCAACAAGCACAGCCCAAGGAAGTGCCTGCTTTGCCTGCTTAGCGACGGCAAATTGGGGCACATTATCAGCGGCGTGAGCAGGACTCGAGCAGGAGAACACACGCCCCTTCCCCTTTAGCAAACTAATTGGGTCTGCGAGCTGGCAGCTCTTAAAGAAACAGTACTAGCGGTGTTTAGGAAACCTCCATTTGCAAGGGGGTTACAGATATAAGGAAAAATGCCACATCATCTAAGATCTGCGGTACAAAACACTATATTAATTTCCCTTGATTTCCCTTTTCTGTGTACCTGACTATGGTCGCCTATGAAAGCAGGCAACTTTATCACTAGGCCTTCATCTGCCAATAAATGAATGAATAGATAGACAGACAAACAGATAGATTTTTCATGGGTGCCTGCAAAGAATAAGATGAAAATGTAATTGAGTGACACTAGGGATAGAAGCCCCCTCCCCCCCCCCATCTTCATGAGATGAAACTTCCACCTTATTCTGACCACAAGCACTCATGCTTAATGAGTCAGCGATGGCTGGGAAAATACATTGCAAAATGTTGAGTATTGGTGATTAGTGTAATACAGTAGGTATTATGTTGTTTTACAAACTCAGATAAGAATTAGGAATGGTTAATTCAACTGATTATTAGTTTTGGTCCAGGATTTCTGTGCCTCTGGGTCCCAGAGCTAAGTTTGCAAAAATGTAATGTGTTTGTTCTTCTACAAAGATATAAATTGTACATCTTTGTAGAAGAACAAACACATTCCACATGTTTCACATGTAGCTAATTCTGGGTCACCCCTGAAAAAGGGACCACTGGTTCCAGTGGGCCTACCCGGTTACAAAAATGAAATAAATAAATAAATAAGTTTTTTTTGTTTCCTAAGTAAATGTAATTCTTGTTATTAGAACTGCTTGTGTTTGTTTTAGAGCAAATGATAAAGATCTGACTTGCTTTGGTTCACAAAGGTCTGTTTCTTATTTGAGCATTGACTGCATTCAGGCATCATAGCATTACCACTCAATTTCACATTTTTATCCCCTGTAGGAATTTTGTAGGTTTATGTCAGTTTTCCTGTATTTGTGTATTTTGGTTTTTTTCAGGAATGTCTTTCATTACTTTAATTGTGCTGTTGAGTGTGGGGGGCAGTTTTATTTTGGTTTTGCAGGCAGGAAAGCTCACTTTTTAGGGCAGAGCCTACAGCTGTTTTGCGATCGCTCTGCAGCTCTAAAAATGGCCGATCATGGAACCTTCCATTGGACTTTTGGAAGCATCTTTCTGAAAGCTCAACGGAGTTTAAACCCTTCCAACATGATCAGTCACTGCAGAATAACAGCCGCACTATTTTGGCTGTTACTACCGCATTCTGGTGCATGAACTGCACATGCATGCAACTCACACACATGTGCAGTTCTGTGGGTGCCGCCATGTTGCGAGTGGCAAAATGCCATTCCTGACATCGGCCACCAGCTCCACAGCATTCTGTGCCCCCCTACCAACTCAACTGGCATACTGGGAGCCCCATCCCAGTGTATGCAAAGTTTTTTCTGTGCCCTCTCCCCCAAGTCATGCGGCACACTGGGAGCCCACCCCAGTGTGCCCAAAGATGTTCCCAACATCGGGGTGCCCAATTCCCCTGTCAGCATCCCATGACTCCATTCATGTGGTATACCGAGCCCACCCCAGTGTGCCAAAATGTTTTTTTCTTTTTTTCTCTCCAAAATAGAAAACGATCCCTGTCCCTCATAGTCATTCCCCGGAAAACAGAAACGGTCCCTCCTCATCACTGCAGCCCCTCCACCCTGCCACTGCGCACCCACCTCCACACACCCCCCTTACCCCATACTTACCTCCAGAGGTTGGCGCTGTCATCTTCTCTGGACTAGGACATGTCTGCACTCTTCAAAGCCCAACCATGAAGTGAAGAATCAAAGGTAAGCATGCTATACTGCCATTCAGTGGGGTTTTCAACTTATGCTGATATCGCAGCCATTTTTTTGAATTTTGCCCCAAATTTTCAACATGGGGTTCTTGGGACCCCATCTCATGAAAACTGTCACTGTCATTTTGTTACTCAGTCCCAAAAGGTGATTTCGCAGTCGCTGCAAGGAATCACCTTTCAGGACCGATTCATGAAATGACAGTGCCACTGTTTATGAGGTGGGGTCCCAGAAAGCCCATGTTGCACATATGGTGAAAAAAATTCCAAAAAATGACTGTGCTATGAGCATGCATTGCGCAGTTTCTACGCACGCTTCAAACATCGCCAATTTTTAATATTTTCACTTGACATTTTTAACATTGCCATGTTTGCACACCTCCTTCAAAACAGTACAGCTGTCATCTTTCACAACCTACCTAAAACATGTTTTCGCACCTATGGTGCAGAATAGTTCATTTGCTCTGCGAAATCACCTTTCGGGACAAGTGAACAAAATGACACTGGCACTGTCTATAAGGAGGGGTCCAAAAAAGGCAATGTTGAAAATCTGGTGCAACACCTCCAAAAATGGTCATGTTACACCTGGGCGTTGAATAATTTCTATGCACATGTGTAACTTTGGTCACTTGGTAGCTCTTCACAGCCCTATCGGCTCTGGCTAGATTTTGTTAAAAGAAGTAACATATCTTTAGTGAATAACATACCATGACCCCCATGTTCAGAAAGCTAACATGAAGCTAACAGGCATAGTGCCACCCTAAATGAACACTGTGCTGCTGAAAGGGGTAGTCTATATTCAAAAGGGCCCACAACACTGCACATGATGGATAGTGTGATCACACTAAATACTCAACTAAACCCATGCAAATGATAGTATCCTCTTGTATTCAGGACACAGTGGTATATTTAGAGGATTTTAGAAGCACTAAAATGCTGTTGAGGCACTGCTTTTTAATGCTTCTAAAAGCCTACACTTATCAATGTGAACAACAGAGCATGACCCCCTGACAACAGCACTGGTACAAGTGACACCCTCTCCCTCCCACCCTGATTAAATATAGAAAGTCCTTGGCAGTCCTGTGGTGCCCTCCCACCAATCCCTGATGATACAGAAATATGCCCTGGCAGTCTAGTGGTATCACCCCCTGCTGCCTGAAACCTGATGATACTGAAATACAGCGACATAGCAAATAGTCAGGCAAAAGTAAGCATGCACTGGTTTGATATCCTGTTTGTTCTCACTGGTTTTACCCTGGTATTGGAGAAATATTCCCTGGTAGTGTAGTGTAGTGGTACCCCATACCATGTAATTCCCAAGGAAATATAATTATTCCCTGGTAGTCTAGTGGTATCTCTTCACTGCCCGATCCTTGATGATATTGAATTTAAGTAACAGTAGTAAATATAGTAAACAGGCAAAAGTATGTGTGTCTCCTTTTAAATTGCCTGTTGTTTTCACTGGTTGTATCCTGGTGATAGAGAAATATTCCCTGGTAGTCTAGAAGTACCCCCCACCACCTGATCCCCGATGATATAGAAATATTCCCTGGCTGTCCCTCCTCCCATCTGGCATGGACTCATTTTATGAAAGTTCATCCCAGACAGCCAGCAGAGCTGTAGATAGCAACCACACAGACTGACCTCAGACCATCTCAGCTGACTGCATCTGAATTAAAGGGACAGCAGAGTACATGCATACTGTAGAAACAGCTATTTCTACAATGTGCATCCTCTCAGTCCCTGTCATTCAGGTGGCATCAAGCTGAGGTGCTGAGTGGATGGTCTGTACCAGTCATGGTCTACAGCACTGCCAGGAGTCCTGGCTAGACTTTCGTTGGGTTAGTCGATGATGCACGGGAGGGGGGATAGAAGGTAGTGGATGCTGCGAGGATGGGATGGGATGGGGAGGGCAGTAAGTTGAAGTATACTGGGAATCAGGCAAGAGGGATAACACTAGATGAAAAACATACATCAGGATTCCCCTTATTCTTTCAAGGTAAAATACTTTCGAGGAGGCAGTATAGTGTCTTGGTTAAGAGCACTGAGCTGCAAACCTGGAGAACTGGGTTTGAATCCTGCAGCCACCACTTGCATACATGTGACCATGACCATGTAACTTAACTTTCCTGTGCTCCCACAATGCAACTGGAAACAAGCCTTAGCGTAGTGTGTCTTTCCTGGTCTAAAATGTTTAAATAGAATAAAATAAATAAATACTTGAATGAAGTAGCAGCTGCTGTTCCAAAGATCTAAACCAATTCCATAAAAACAGACACTTCCCTTGTTCAAGTACTATCTTAACAAGATAATATGAATATTGTTCTTTTCATGTAGGTTGTTTTACATTTCATTCTGCCAAGCACTAAGATTGAAACAACATTCTTATGTAGATATCTTTTTTTTTTTTTTACTTTCTTTTTATCCCCCTCCTATCGCCTCGTCGTTCCACTCCTTCGGGCTCGCTCATGCTACTCACCCCAACATTGAGTCTGCCCCTAGAGTGCCCATGGGTGACTCCTACCTTTCCTCCCATCTTTCGTGGAGCACCCTGACACAGCGGGGTCTGCCCGTGGTTCCTGGACTGGGCAGCTGGAGCAGCCGTCATCTAGGCCCGGCGAGGTTGGTTTCCGTTTTCTGTGCTTCCCGTCCCCCCCCTCCCCTGAGGACGTCGGCTCGGGCAAGTGCATGCTGACATACGCCTGCCAAGTGCCTAACAATGTCCTCCCCTCCCTGACTCCAGCCCTTCTGGAGCCTCCAGTGCCCTGTGAGAGCCGGTGCTTCCGCTAGCCCCCAGGGACGTCGGGTGCATACAGCACCCTGGTAACCCACCCGAAGGAGAGGAGACCGTTGGGATGCTCAATCCTCCTTCCTGTTGGCCTTCACGACCCGTGTCCGTACCCGAACCCGGGTCAACGGCGTGGTGTAAATATCTTTGTATTATTTATCAACAGAACCACCCTCATGATTAAGCTTTGTGGCGAAATGCTGAGAATCAAGGTGGCCATTTGAAGTACAATAAAAAAAACATTAAATACATTTACAATGATTGGGCAGCATCCATTTGTTATGGTACCATAGACAGGCAATATTTCTATATCATTAGGGGCTCAGGTGTGAGATGGGTACTGCTGGACTGCCAGATAATATTTCTGTTTTATTGAGGATTAGGCAGGAGGGGTGTACCATAAGACTGCCAGGAATTCATGGGGTTGTGCATGGGGACTGGGTGAAGGTGAGGCAAAGGCTGTCCACAATGCATGGAGGCCTTGTGCAGAGCTTATAATAATCACTTACGTAATTGCTTGCTAATGGCCTTTTTGTGCCTTGATGCATTATAAGATTTTTAGCGTGTCAGCCTCTGAATGTAGCACCAAGGAGTCAAAGTGATATCCTGTTTGGGACATGCTATCCCCCTTTGCTGTTTGGTGTTTGTTGCGAGCTGGGGGCACAGGTGGTGAAGCACATATACACTTTGAATGGCACTTCCATATCCCGATAGTTATACAGTCAGAGTGCTCAAAAGAGCATGATGCCTATACGAATATGGCTTCCAGGTGGCCATGTGCTTTGATTTGCTCAGTGCAAACAACCGTTGCTGAGTATGGGGGATAAAGTTCTAAGCTGTCAGTCATCTGTTATTTACAAAAGTTACACACTCAGGATGGGTAACATAGGGGATAATGTAGGAGCAGCCATACACAGCCAGCCTCTGTTGGCATTGAGAAGTTGCCATGGCAACAGCACAAATCTCAAGAGCAAAGCTTGAGAGGTTTTGATTGCCATGACAACCTCAAGATGCCAGCTCAGGCTTGTCTGTGTATGGCTGCCCATACATTGTCTTTTATAGAGTATGGGCATGTCATGTATCAAGTCAGAGTCTGCTGTGATGTGTAAAAGATATAATCTCTCTATTGCAGCTAAAGCACTGACCTGAGAAACTGGAAAGGCAGTCCAATTGTGGCTGACATCATAGAGCATTACTACTGCTGCTGGCTAACCCACTACATGACATTGAAAAGGAGCCTGACCTCTGTATTTCAGTCCTGCTTGATGGCCAGCATTTCCAGTCTGGGGCGGGGGTAGCAGGGCTGGATTGTTTGTCTTTCAGACTGAACTGAAAAACAAAGATTGTGTTTTCATTCATTGGCACCTTGATCGTAGGAAAGAAGGTACACAATGACATTCTATTGCAGCACAACAAACATATTCCAGACATGGATTTCCACACACAAGTGTTCCACCATACGCTAAAAGGATTTTCAGTTTCATGAAATCCGTAGTTAAAGGGGTCAACTATGTTCTACTGTATCATGACTTGTAACAATAAGACCCATAGCTCACAAGTAGTGAAGACACAAGTGTTATGACGTCTTTTCCTAGCCAATTAGGAACATTGTTATTATTACAGTGTAGACCATTATATGTGATGTTTATACTATAACAATTCAAAATATTAAACTTTTAGTTGAGCTATTTAATAAACATTTAAGTGTGTCTGACACAGCTGAACTGCTGTTGTTTAAAAACAGGTCAAGGCCTTTTTGATTTCATCAAGTATTATTATAAATTATGCATCGTTCTTGCTATCAGGATTCTTCATTTCTAAATATTTAAAGCTACTCTATAAACCATAAGAGAGTGTCTCATGCAAACAGCTCTAAAATTCTGAATTTCTAAGTTCATTTGGAATAGCTCATTTCTCACACTGGAGTTTCTGTTACAGTTTACAAAGTAAAACATCTTCATTTTCAATTCAAGTTATGTTTTTTTTTTAAATCAAAAGTCTTTAACATGATTTCTAATATAGTTAGTACTCTAGTGATATATACAGTTCCAGCATCTGATATGGTTATGAGTGCTTTCTCAAGTCCTTTTTGTGCCAGAATTGCTCATTTTTGTTTCACAGTCCTCTCACCTTAATAACTTGAGAAGGAGCTCTTATAATCCTAAGAGACACTGCAATTGTACATATAAACATATATTAAGACTGCTCTCTTACTGGTTAAGAATGTCACTTTGACATGCATACAGAAGAAAGAAGAAGCACACAGAAGGAATAGCATGCTATTCAGCCCTAAATTATACTTTTTTATCTTAACCAGTTTATACCCTCTGGAGTTGCATTAATGCGGGTTGTGCGCTCGCAGTGCCTCAAGTTCATTATGAAATGCTGTAATGAAACTTAGTGGTCAAGGCTAGCAAGTACATAATCTCATATGTAATTACAACATCTTCAAAGACAAATAGACATCACTTAACAATTGGCATCCAGACAGCACACAGATTACTAAGAGATTAGCATTTTGTTTGATGGTTTCTCGTAGTTTAATAAGGGCATCCATTTAATAAATAGTCTAATGCAAACTGAAGTCTGTGATATATTACATATTTGACACCTCCTCCAAGAAACATTCAGACTCCCCATATGCTTGGTTTTGACCAGCTGGCCTATTTATTTAGACAACATCATAGACAGATGTATAACAATCCACAAATGTGAATAATTCATTATCTTCCCAATACAGTTTGTTACTGTCATATGCATTATGTATTTTATACAGTATACCATGTTTTCTGCATCTCACTTTCCTGCCTTACCACTGGGGAAGGACATTGTTGTATGCCTTGTTGTGCCAGACTCTAACTACAGTATGCTTCAGTGAACAACAGATCATGACTGTGAGTTCTCAGTGCACACTAGGTCCTCGCTTCCACCATGCTGTGATGCACACCCAAGTATGGCTGAACCTGGGTCACCTGCCCAGGCTAGCCTTCTTATAGTATCATCAGTCCTGCATAACTTAAGCCTTTCCTTGCTTGTTACCCCCAACCTTGATGCTGTTATGCCCCCCTGTTATACAAATCCTGTGCCCCTTTTCATACTTCCCTTTCACCTACTCCAGCCACCCCACACACCCTATTTTCAAGCCTCCCTCCTCAGGAGGATCTGACTGTGACACACTGGGACACCCCCTTAACCCCTGCATGAGCATCCTCTGACTACTCAAGGTCAAGAGTCATGATACCACTATGTACCTGACATCAGTGCAGACAACAAGCTGGTGGCCTCTGCAGCATCTTTGCAAAGTGTATCATCTGTATTGTCAACCCAGTCATCCTGCTGCATGGTAACTCTGTAGTACTCTTGTCGGAAGTGCTCTCAGACCTTAAGATCCCACTTTGTCCCCTTTGTAATATTCATCTAGTGATGCAGCTTTGTAATCTCCTTGTTGGCCTGTGCCAGGTTCCTCTGTAAATTGGTGACCCAGTGCTATCGCTCTGCATGCAAAGCTGAAGTGCCCTGGAAGCTGCTTTACTATAGCCAGCAGCACCCACCACTTGAATAGCACCCCAGCTAGCAGTTCCTTGAGCTTTGCCACTGAGAAACTGAGATTGCACTGCCAATGTGTCTAGCTCAATTCTCAGCAATCTTAACACATGACTGAAGCCCTAAATCTTTTCTACAGCTAAGAGGATGCCAAGGACCTGGCATAGCTATTATATTTGGCCCAGCATGCTGTGGCATTCTTCAAACCCAGGATCACCGATGAGTAAAAATATTTTCCAGATAGCGTACCACTAGCACATACCTAAATGAGCTCCTGAAGGCCATTCTGGACAGATGCTGAACTTCTGAATTGCAGCATATGCCACCAAGCATGCCCATGGATATTTCTTTGTCAAAGTAATAACCACTGGAACTTGAACCCCAGTCATTTTTAATCCTACCAGTAGATGGGCAGCAGCCCTAAAACAGATTCAATATATCTTTTGGCCAGCTAAGCCCCCTTTCTGTTTTTCTCATATCATGTCCACCACATGGTACAAAATGGAATATGGCACTATGCAATTATTACTACCTACCTGTACATAGTAACATACTGTAGCAGCTGATGGCAGATAAGGACTGCTGGGCCCACCTAGTCTGCCCATATTCCCTGCCTGCATCAGCAACCGCTGAGCCTACTTGGTCATTGGCTTTCACCTCTCTTCCCCACATCTAGGTTTCCCTTATGTCTGTCCCATGCATATTTGAATCCCCCTCACTCTTTTAGCACCCATCACTTCCTGGGGTAGGCTATTGCAAGCATCTACCACCCTTTCCATGAAGAAAAAACTTAATCACATTTCCCCTTATCCTGCCCCCCTCCAATCTCATATCGTGCCCCCTCATCCTTGTACAGCTCTTATTCTGAAAGATGTCACCCACCTGCACTTTGTTCAAGCCTTTAAGATACTTGAAGGTCTCTATCATATCTCCTGTTTCCTCCTCTCTTCCAATGTATGCATATTGAGGTCTTTTAGTCTGTCCTCTTACATTTTCTGATGCAAGCCTTGCATCATCTTGGTTGCATTCTCTGTAGTGCTCCACCCTGTCTATGTTCATGCAAAGATGCGGCCTCCAGAACTAAACACCGTGTTCTTGGTGAGGCCTCACCAGCGTTTTGTACAATGGCATCACCACCTCCCTTCTTTTGCTAGTAATGCCCCTTCCTATGCACCCCAACATCCCACTGGGCCCTCCCCACAGCCTTGTTACACTGTTTGGCAACCTTTAGGTCATCTGAGATGATTATCCCTGAATCCCTTTCTTCCCTGTTGACTGTCAGCACTCTCTCTCATCCTGTAGCTCTCCATAGGGTTTCTTCACCCCAGGTGCATGATTTTGAATTTCTTTGCATTAAATTTTAATTGCCACACTTTGGACCAATTTTCCAGCTTTCCCAGATCCTTCCTCATTCTTTTGACCCCCCCCCTTGAAGTGTCTACTCTGTTGCAGATCTTGGTATCATCTGCAAATAGGCAAACCTTCTCCTCCAGCTCTTCAGCAATGTCACTGATAAGGACATTAAAGAGGACTGCCCAATGGACTGATCCTTTGAGACATCCCACTGGTCACCCTCCTTTCCTTGGATTTGATCCCATTTACTACCACCCTCTGCTTCCTATCCCTCAACCAGCTTCTTACCCAGTTTTCCACTTTGTGGCCCACCTCCAGGCTACCTAGCTTGTTCACCATTCTTCTGTGAGGTACTGTGTCTAAGGCCTTGCTGAAATCGAGGTAGGCGATATCCACTGCTCCTCCTTGATCCACTTCCTTTGTCAGCCAGTCAAAAAAGTCAATTAGATTTGTTTGACATGATCTCTCTGCTGTAAATCCATGCTGCCTTGGATCCTGTGCTCCCCATGATCTCCAAGTGTTCCAAAATCCTCTCCTTAAAGATCAACTGCAGATGTATTACAAATATATTATAAATTTTACTCCTTTTCCCTAACATAAGGACAACTACGCCTTATTTATTACATATAAAATGAAGAAGTTGCCATTTGTCATGTACAGATACTATTTTAATGCTCTCCTAGTTGATGGTTTCACAGAAAATCCCTCAGACATTTTAAACCAGCTGGCGGAATCTTGGGTGAGTGTTCATTCCATTCAGACAACAATGACATCTTTTTCCCCAAGGTTCTAGCAGCTCAGTACACACACACACACACACACACACACACACACACACATACACTATAATGTACATCAGATTGCAAAATGGCAAAAACTCATGTTTACTTTCAATTGTCTGAGGATCTTTGCCTATTGAATTTTATTGATACATCATCACCGATAACTATTTAGTTACTTTCACAGATTAATCAGTAATTTTTAGGAGACATTACTTTAAAATAAGGAAGAAGCTGTTGGGGCTTCATTCAGGGCAGGAAGAGAACAAAGGAAACAAAAGTGTTCATGTTAAGAGCTTGTCATGTTGTTGATGTTTTTTTTGGGGGGGGTTGATACTGAGCGCCAAGTGTTGATCAGCTTAGGGAAATTGACAGATATTTACTCATGGTGTTTTACTGGAATCATTTAATTAATACAGGCCACCACCAGAAAACTGGAAGCAAAGACTGATTTTTGAATGTCATAATATGATGTACTGAGGACCAGGACCTTGAAGAAAATGATGTCATTGTTTCTTGAATGGAATCAGCACTCACCCAAGATTCCGCCAGCTGGTCTGAAAATGTCTGAAGGATTTTCTGTGAAACCATCAAAAAAGACAGGCAGTACAACAGCATCTGAACATGAGAAATGACTGTTCTTGCACATTACTTGCAATATATATGGAGTGGTTGATCTCATGGTGAGCAAATAAAATATGGTAAAAGCATTTTAAAAACACTGCAATTAGTCTTTAAGCAGCGCCTCCATAATCTTACCCATTACTGAGGTGAAGAAAACTGGCCTGTAGTTTCTTGCATCCTCCCTGCTACCACTCTTGTGAAGAGGGACTACATTTCCCCCTTCCAGTCCTCTGGAACCACCCCTGTATTGAGCAACTCACTAAACAGGGCCACCAGTGGTGCTGCTAGCACCATCTGTAATACCTTTAATATCCTGGGGTGTATATCATCTGGTCCCGTCACTTTGTCCACCTTCAGTTTTGTGAGTTCCTCCAGGACTCTCTCTTCTGCAAAAGGACTGTTGTTTACCTCTCTCCCCCCCCCCACCATTGTTTCTGCTGCCTAGTTGTGGTCCCTGTCCCTCCTCCTCTACTGTGAATACCGAACAGAAGTATTCATTCAGTATCAATGTTTTTTCCAGGTCACCCTCCACACACAAACCCCTTCCTCCCCTTTGAGCCTTACAATCCCTCCCCTGGCCTTCCTTCTATCACTAATGTATGTATAAAATGTCTTGTTCCCCCTGTAACCATCTGTGCTAATCTTTCCTCTGTTTTCACCTTCATGCTCCTAACAGCTTTCCCTACCTCCCTCTGCCTCTCTAGGTACCCCACAATATCCCCATCCTTCTGAGTCTCCTTGTATTTTCTGAAAGACCCCTTTTTGTCCCTCACTTTATCTGCCACCTCCTTTGTGAACCATAGTGGTTTGTTCCTTCTTTTTCCCCTTGTTACTCAACCTAATGCACTGATTTGTCGCCTCCACTATGTCTTCTTTTAGGTGTGCCCACTGCTCCTCAACCCCTCCCTCTGGATCTCTTCTTGCTAGGGCTTCTTTGATTCCTCTCCCCATCTTAGCAAAGTTCGCCCTCATGAATTCCAGGAGCCTTGTCTTTGTGTGACTGTCCTACGACACTGTACTGATGTTGAACCACACTGTATGGTGGTCACTGAACCCTAAGTGCCCATCCACCCTGACTTCTTAATCCTGTCACCATTGGTCAGCACAAGGTCTAAAATCACCTGGTGATGTTGTTAATTGATCCCCTCCTTGGATTTGACAAGTGATGGGCCAAATTAAACTTATAGATTCTTTCTTGGAAACCAGCCAAAATGGTGAAACCCATAAGTTTGATAGCAGAGGATATGGTAAGGGGCCTTCCACTCTAAAATACAAACGTAGAATTTGTCAGCAGAACTGGACCACTTGGCCCACCCAGTCTGCTCAGGAAACTCCTTGCCGCAAGCTCAGTCTCAATTTTAGTGGCTATTGCAGCCTTACTCTGCTGAACTGACCACACACTTTGTGCCTCCTGTTTACCCTGGACTCATCATAGTATGAATGATAGCTTTGTTCAGAACCTTCTTGTAACATATCTGCATCCACTTGTTAAGGAACAGTATAACCATAAAAACATCCATATTAGTGCAATATTAATGTGGGTATTGGCCAGCAGAAAGACCTGTGTAGCCTCTTCCCCAGTGGTCATACATTCCCCCTTCCCCACCTCTGCTCCTTAAAGGACCATTATCTCTCCCCCTTATACCCCTTCCCTGCATCTGATCACCAGGTGAGCCACACATTTCAAGTAGTCGTGCTTGTAGTGGCAATGCATGCTTTTGTACAGACCCTTATTTAAAGCCCATCAATATTTTGTTTGCCCTGATAAGAGCTGTCCCTTGAGCTGTGCAGTCCCCTGTTGTTATAGTCTGTCAGTATAAGGCCGTGTCCCTGGTATCCCAATGCACATGGTGGCCAGACTTTGTCTGAACTGCTTATCATATTGGAGCCACCCTTTGCTATCTTGAAGCTTATGTGCATTCCTGAAGATCAGCAAGCATACTAGCAAAGATGCTGCCAGTTCTGGCTGTTTTTATAGCAAAGTTGACCTTTAAGTAGAACATGTGATCTACAGCTTTATAATTTTCCTTACAGAACTTGTCTTTTGGCATCTGGCCCAGGTGAATCAGTGCAGCAACCATTTCAGTTTCCCAATGCGCTGTTTCTCTTGTGCTGTCCTCACCAGTTATCTGACAATGAGTGCAAACATTGCTGCAAATTTCCCTTCCCAAATTTTCTGTCTCCAAAACAGGCTGATGTGGTCTCCTACTGAGACCTCCATGGCCCTTCTGGGACCAGCAGGCTAAGCACCTCTGCTTTTCCCCCATCAGTCATCACAGTTGACCCAGCTCCACCAGTCCTCCTCAGGCTAAATGGAGCCAATTTCAACCTCCCACCTTTTCCCTTTGTACCATACTCCTAGAAATCTTACAGGGTGCCTTTCAGTTCCTTGAGCCATTCCTCTCCAGTCTCCCAAATAAGTTCTTCAGTATGATCCTGTATACTATATTTTACAGTATTATTTGAGTCATTACCTCCCCATTTGATGGGGTCCTTGTTGAGGCAGGTCTTTGAAACTTTTCTGGCTTTGGACAGGCACTTGGATTGTTGTCCTGTGGCCTCCTGAGGTACCTTCAGTTTCCTTTTCCAGACTAGGGTTACTGCTGGGTGTTCTGGCAATCCTAAACACTTTCTCACTTCATCCAGCATCATCGGTCTTTCCTCCTGCATTGCTGCCACTTTCTTTACACCCAAAACTGTACTTGTCATTCTGGTATTTTATTTTTTCAGTGCTATGCTGTTCCCACCACCACCCCCGTAACCACTATAGGGCTAACCAGCAGTGCCCGTCACCATGCCCTGTCTTTCAGACTGTTCTGTTGCTGTGTTCCTTCTTATTCATTTTTTTAATGGTTTGTGTAACCTGAAGAAATGAGCTGTTAGCTGCCTTAAGCCGCGTGCTCCCAAAGACACACAGCTAACTCTCAGCCAATGAACATGTTGTAATGTTACTGTGAACCTGTAGCAAAAGAAGCTTTACTGTTCACTTCTCACCCTTCTGATACCCTGGGGACTATTGTCCGGCTGCCATAAAATATTCTGCCCCTTGCTACCCCCTCTGTTTTCTTGACCAGACCCTTTCTCCCCCTTTCCCGAAAGCCATAACTCACCTCCCACTCTACTTCTAAGTGCTCAGCATTCACAAAACAAGCAGAACCTGATATCCTTATACCACTGTGGGCACAGATCTAGCTCTTTGTTCAGTCCAGAACCAAATTTCCATCCATGTTTCTGGCCTGAACCTTGTTGCGGCCAACCAACTTGGTCCATCCTAAACATTATCTTCACCTTCCAGCAGCTGATTGCAGTGCAATTTTTTTCCCTCTGGCTGCCCATTTCTCCCCCTCACCACCAATTGCCAGCATCCCTCTGTGGGCAAAAGGGAGTGTCAAGACAAGGCAGCTTACTGAATAAAGCTGGTAATGCGTCTTTACCATTGCCAATGTAAAAGTAAACCAAGGGCAAAAATGGGACATTGCAAAGAGAATACGTCATACTCTTCACTTTTTAAGAACACCAAACAACAGCCATCACAGACAAAAAATGTAGTAGAGCTCTTCAGCTTCAGATAAATGTTACATTATGTAAGGCAGTAACACATGAAAGTTTATTCTTGAGGCAACAGGCTAAATATTCCTCAACTCACACTGGAGAAGTGTCTGTATCTCTGACTGAAAACAGCAGCCTGAAGTGTCACTGCACTTATAAAATGGCCTACTATTGTTAACTATGGCACTGAAAATGCTACAGCATGCATTCATGTGGACATATAAGCATCACAGGTTACCTGGTTTATCCAATCAGAGAGCGGAATCTGTGGCAACCATCTTGACTAATGTTTTTAAGTAGTTTTTCAGTCATGTTTATAAAACACTAGAAATTGAAGCTAGACAGAAATATTAGGCTTTACTGAAGAATGTGATTCCTGAAATGTTACTGAAGATGTGGTACTCAAATAGAAAAGTTTAAGAGCACAGATTCATGTCATAGCTTTCATTATTCCCTTAGGGTTGCATTTTGTCTCCACAATGTCAATAACTGCTGGATTTATTTGTACACCAGTGGTAGGCATATACCTAAACAAAACTATGACTGACAAAATAGGCTTTAAACATACACAGTTTAATTAATTTCCCCAGTTTTTCCTCAAAATTCCCCTTTCGTTGGGCCAGGAGATAGGTACTATCTATCAGTATGATACTGAAGACCTGTACAGAGAAATTATAAATTCTAAATGCCACCAAGCTACAGCTTGAATGTTATGGCTCCACTCTCATCTCAGGACTGAAGTGTTTACATGAACTGTTTAGAAACTCTTGGTGCTCCTTCACATTGAGTAAAATCAACAGGACACACAAAACATGACAAAGATGCTTGAGTAAGGGGCAGATCAGCTGTAACCTGTGTCAGAAGAAGTTTTTTTTTAGACTCTTTAGTCTAAGGAGATATACCCTGTCAGCCCATTTGTAAGCCACCCCAGCCCCATCACCCCCCACCATCCCGGGGACTTACCACCATTCCATGGACTCCATGGCTTGCTGAACATGGTGACTAAGGCCCAGAATATCGGGGGGGGAGGTAAGATAGGATGGCGGACGGGGGCCTGCCAGTGCTTTGGGCCATGTTTCTACCTGGAGGAGGGGTATTTATCCCTTTTAGATACTCCCATTCCAGAGAACAGTGTCATTATAGACATTCTTGTGGCAACGCATGTTGAACCAGCCCTAACCTCCCCTCCCTAACACAGGCCCCCTCCAACTGCACCACCACCACCCAAGGTCACCCAAATGCTGTTAGCACTGTGGAGTGACATGTACCCCTGCTCTCCTTCCAGAGGAGGAGGAGAGTATCCTTTGGCATGTTCAGTCCTCCTCCACCAGCCAGCCACTGACAACCTGAGCTCATTCCCAAACCCTGGTCACCGACGCCATAAGCTGTAATACTACTGCTGTGCCAGCAGGCCAGTTTCAATAGGGAATGTTGACGGTAGAACTGGGCTATGTTTTTTTCTAATTCAGTTTCCTCAGTTTTCAATTTTGAAATGTAAAAATGTTTGCAAAAATGTTTTTGCAACCCTGCCAAGTTGCTTCACAGTGAAGTCAATACATGGCAAGAGAAAAGTTTCCCATAGTGCTGTTAGTTACACATGTGCAGGAATTGATACATATGTAGAGACATAGATACATAGATGCTGTTGGCAGACAAGGACCACTAGGTCCATCCAGTCTGCCTGTTTAAGCTGCCTAACGAAGTGTCCAGTGACCATAACTGGTCACTGGCTTTAGCTTTTTCTTCCTATCTGTATTATTCCTTTGTTTCTGTCCCATGCATGTTTGAAGCCCGCCACTGTATGGGCTGCCACCACCTCCTGGGGTAGGCTATTCCATGCATCCACCACTCTTTCCGAAAAAAAGAACTTCCTGACATTTACCCTTATGGGCCACCCCTCAGTCTCATGTCGTGTCCTCTTGTCCTGGCACTATTATTGATCTGAAATATGTTATCCCCTTCCAGTTTGTTAAGGCCCTTGAGGTACTTAAATGTTTCTATCATATCACCTCTCTCCCTCCTTTGTTCCAGCATGTACAAATTGAGGTCCCTCAGTCTCTCCTCGTAATTCTTGTGATGTAATCCCTTCACCATTTTGGTCGCCCTCCTCTGCACCGTCTCTATTTTGTTAATGTCCTTTCAAAGGTGTGGTCTCCAGAACTGTGCACAGTATTCAAGGTGAGATCTCACCAGGGTCTTGTACAGTGGAACTATTACCTCCCTCTTTCGGCTCGTGATTCCCCTTCCAATACACCCCAGCATCCCACTGGCCTTTCCCACCACTTCTGCTGTCTGTCTAGTGGCCTTCAAGTCATCTGAGATTATGACCCCCAAGTCCCTCTCCTCCTTAGTTACTGCCAGCAGCCCCTCCCCCACCTGTAGCTCACCCCAGGGTTCCTGCTCCCCACATGCATGATTTTGCACTTCTTTGCATTAAACCTTAGCTGCCATGCCCCTGACCATCTTTCCAGCAGTTCCAGGTCTTTTCACATCCTTTCCACCCCTTCCGGAGTATCCACCCTGTTGCAGATCTTGATGTAATCCGCAAACAGGAAAACCTTTCCCTCCAGCCCATCTGCAGTGTCACTGATGAAGACATTGAAGAGGACTGGTCCCAGAAGTGACCCCTGAGGTACCCAACTGGTCACTTCCCTTTTATCTGATTAAGTTCCATTCACCACTACCCTCTGTTCTCTGTCCCTTAACCAGTTTCCAGTCCAGTTCACCACCTTGCATCCCAACCCCAGGCTGCCTACCTTGTTGACCAGACTCCTCTGTGGGACTGTATCAGAGGCTTTGCTGAAATCCAGGTAGGCAATATCTATCGCCCCACCGCCCACCACGGTCTACTGCCTTTGTTACCCAGTCAAAGAAATGTATCAGATTAGTTTGACAGGATCGTCCTGCAGAGAACCCTTGTTGCCTGGAATCCATCAGTCCATTTGCTTCCAGGTGTTCCACTATTCTTTCCTTAAGGAGTGCCTCCATTATCTTTCTGACTACAGAGGTTAGACTAACTGGCCTGTAGTTCCCTGCTTCTTCTTTTCTACTGCTTGTGAAGAGGGACAACGTTTACCCTTCTCCAGTCCTCTGGGACCACTCCAGTGTCTAAGGACTCACTGAACAGGGCTGCCAGAGGGACTGTCAGTTCAGTTCTCAGTTCCTTTAGGACCCTGGGATGTATGCCATCTGAACCCATGGCTTTTTCCACCTTTAGCTTTGCCAGTTCTTCTAGGACCCTCTCCTCTGTGAATGGACTAGTGTTTACCTCCTTATCCTTAGCTCCTTTGAAGTCCAGCTGTAGGCCCTGCCCATCCCCTTCCACAATGAAGACTGAACAGAAATATTCATTCATGATTGCTGCTTTTTCCCCTTCTCCATCCACTGTCTCCCCTCTGGACCCTCTAAGCTTTGCTACGCTCCCCCTTTGCCTTCCTTCTCTCGCTAATGAACCTGAAGAATGTCTTATCTCCTATTCAACCGCTTGAGCTTTTCTCTTCTCCATTTGTACTTTAGCGCTCCTCACTGCCTTTCTTGCCTCTCTCAGGCACTTCTGGTACATTTATCCTCATCCCTTTGTGCCTCCTTATGCTTCCTGAAGGCTAGCCCCTTGGCACTTACTTTTTCTGCCCCCCAAAGCAAAGTGGTTTTCTTCTCCTTTTACTCTTGTCTATTGACCTAAGGGGGAACAACTGTGCTGGAGGAGGAGGAGGAGGAATGGAAAGGAAGGAGACAGGATAAAGGAAGGACAAGGTAAGCAAAACATGAAAACAAGGGTGAGATCCTAATGCTGGGAGACTCAGTTCTGAAAGGGATCAGATGGGGAAGCAAGGGGGAGAGGCATAGTCGCATATGGGTGGAGGCCATGCCAGGCATGACAGCGGAAAGGGTCAGTCAGTCTGTTCTGAAGTATGCTAAGAGGAGTAGGGAGAAACCTCACATAGTTCTGCATTTGGGAACAAATGACCTAGTAGGAAATATGAAAGATGTAGTCCAGAGGAAGTTTGAGGAGCTGAGGCTGATTTGTGAGGAGGCAGGAAGATCAATAACTTCCTCGAAGGTGCTTCCAGTACCCAAGGTGAGCACAGCAAGAAAGCTGAGGACAGAGGAATAACACATGGCTAAGAGAATGGTGCTAGTCCAAAGGGTATGGGCTGGTGGGGGTTGGGGAAGGACCTGGGAGGGCAAGGATCTCTACGCTAAGGGCAGGCTACACTTGAGTGAGGAGGAAAGGAGGGTATCAAAACAGAAACTGGGGGAATACTTAGCAAACAATGAGCATTTAAACTAGAAGAGGCGGATGGCAGGTGAGCAGGAGTCAGGCAGGATCCACAGGAAGGGAAGCCAAGTGAGCTTACCCCCCATGCCATCAGCAAGGGACTTAGGGAGAGGTCAGGACGGGATGCTAGAAAGGGAGAGTAAGTAGGGGGAGGGGGAAGGAAGCAGGGTGGAGGGTGGTAACCTTGAATGCCAGGAGTCTAGGGAACAAAACAGCAGAGTTACAGGCTCTCATGGCAGATGGGGAGGTGGACATTGTGGCCATCACCGAGACATGGGCTACCCATTACCATGACTAGGACCTGGCTGTCAGTACCGGGGTATAGGTTATTTTGGAGGGACAGGGTAAAATGGAAAGGAGGGAGGTGGCACTGTATGTGAGGGAAGGACTGAAGCGTGTCAGAGATGAAGGGGAGGAGGGCAGCACAGAGTCAATATGGGTGCAGCTCCAGGACTCCAAAAATAGGACCCTTAGGATGGGAGTGGTGTACAGGCCACCCTCTCAGACTGAGGAGTTAGACAGAGAACTAGTGGGACAGATCAGAAAGACCTGCGGGGGGGCAGCACTGTGATTATGGGGGACTTCAACCTGCCAGGAGTGGATTGGGGTACCCCAGCCACCACAAATAGGAGGGAGCAGGTACTTCTGGACACCTTCCAGGACAACTTCCTGTTCCAGATGGTCAATGAGCCAACCAGGTTAGGGAACACCCTAGACTTCGCGTTGGTGAATGGTGAGTTTGTGAGGGAGGTGGGGGTAAAAGAACCACGGAAATGACCACCACTCAATGTGGTTCATGATAGACATGGGGAAGGGAGGTGTAGAAACGGGCACAAGGGTGTTAGACTTCAGGAGGGCCGACTTCAGAAGGATGAGGGAAATAGTACAGGGATATCTGGCCAGGATCCATCCAAATATGGACAGTAACCAGACGTGGGAGGTCATTAAACTGGGAATTGAGGAGGCAACCACAACATGTACAAGGGTCTAGAGTAAGAAGGCTAGGGCCAAGAAACCTAGCTGGGTGAGCAGGGGGTCATGGAAAAAATAAGGAAGAAAAGAGCCACCTTTAGAAGGTACTAAAAACAGGGAGGGGGAGGACAGGGAGGAATACCTGAAGGAGTCAGGGGAGGTGACAAGGACAGTCAGGGCAGCCAAGATGTCCAGGGAACTCAGGCTAGCACAGGGCATCAAAGGGAGGGGGAGGAGGACTTCTTCAGGTACATCAGGGAGAAAAGGAGTTGTAAAGACCAAATAGTAAGGATCAAGAGGGATGGAGGTGGGTGGAAACAGGGGTAGAACAGGCAGAAGCATTAAATGAGTACTTCTTCTCAGTATTTACTAAAGAGAAAGGGTGAGCTATTACCAAAGGGGGGTGGCAGGGTGGGCACGGGGGATGGGGAGGAGGTGACAGACAGGGAAATCCCAGTGGGCAGGGTACTGGAGGGCTTGAGGGCTCTGAGGGTGGACAAGGTACCTGTGCTAGATGGTATACACCCCAGGGTGTTAAAGGAGCTGGCAGAAGTCCTGGTAGAACCCTTGGCAGACCTGTTCAATGCCTCCCTGGACTCGAGGAGTGTACCTCAGGACTGGAGGATGGTGCATGTGGTACCCCTCCACAAGAGCAGCCCCAAAGATGAGCCAGAAAACTACAGACTGGTGAGCCTCACATCCATGGTGGGAAAGCTGATGGAGACAATCCTGAAGGAGAGGCTGGTTTCCCTCCTAGAGGCTAATGGGCCACAGGATGGCAGACAGCATGGGTTTGTCTCAGGCAGATCCTGTCAGACAAACCTGGTGGAGTACTATGACTGGGTAACCAGGCAGTTAGACAAGGGCCATGCAGTGGATGTCCTGTACCTGGACTTCAGTAAGGCCTTTGATTCAGTGCCACATGGAAGGCTAGGAAATAAGCTGGAAGGCACAGGGGCGGGGTGAAGATGGGCTGGGTAGTGAACTGGCTGCAAGGGAGGCAGCAGAGGGTTGTGGTGAGAGGGGAGCCCTCGTCTCCCAAGGCAGTGACAAGTGGGGTGTCACAGGGCTCTGTACTGGGCTTGATTTTGTTTGGGATCTCCATAGCAGACATCTCAGTAGGCATCAAGAGCAAGATCAGCCTGTTTGCAGATGACATCAAGATGGGAGCAGTAGTGGATGACTTAGGAGGGTGGCAGGGGTTGCAAGATGATCTGGCAAAATTGGAGGCTGGTCAGACACTTAGCAGCTGGGGTTCAATGCCAAGAAATGTAAGGTGCTACATTTCAGCATAAAAAACCCAAGGAGGAGCTACCAGCTAGTGGGGATTCGACTAGCCAAGATGGAGGAGGAGAAGAAGGATCTGGGGGTGATCATAACGGGAGCAATGAACAACTCAGCACAGTGTAGAAAGGCAGCTGTAAAGGCCAACAGGATGCTGGGTTGTATTGCCAGAGGCATATCCTCCAGGAGGGGGAGGTGATCCTGCCGCTATATAGGTCACTGGTTAGACCACAACTAGAGTACTGCATGCAGTTCTGGCGACAGTACCTGAAGAAGGACATTAGGTCACTGGAGGTGGTACAGCACAGGGCAACAAAAATGATCCAGGGTCTAGGGGACTTACCCTACGAGAGCAGGCTGAGGGAGTTGAACATGTACTCCCTGGAGGAATGGAGGGATATGGAGATATGATTGAGACCTTCAAGTGCATGAAGGGAATAAATAAGATGGGCACAGAAGGGCTTTTCAAATTAAGGAGAGGGAGGGACACTTATGGGCATGATCTGAGATTGGAAGGGAAGGTTCAGGAGGGAAATGAGGAGACACTTTTTTACAGAGAGGGTGGTGTCTGGTTGGAATGCATTGACAAAGGAAGTGGTATCCTGTAGTACAGTGGGTTGCTTCAAAAGGGGATGGGACAGGGTAAGGGGATGGTCACTGGAGGAGGGGTGAGGGGAGGAAGGGGCAGCTGCAGTATAAGGGCTGCTAGCTGCACAATCGAGCAGACTTGATAGACCATAAGGCCTTTATCTGATGGTAATTTCCTATGTTCATATGTAATGCATTGTTTTGTTACCCACACTATAGCCTCCTTGATGTGTGCCCATTTCTGCTCAACATCCCCACCTATCCCCTTCTTTTCAAGGGCTTCTTTTAACTGTAGTCCCATACTGGTAAAGTCTGCCCTTCTAAAGTCTAAGACTCTTGCCTTTGTATGGGTTGACTGGATCCTTGTGTCCTTTTTGAACCACACCATATTGTGGTCACTGAACCCTAACTGACCTTCCACCCTAAGATCTGCTACCCTGTCCCCATTGGTCAGCATCAGATCCAGGGATGCCCGGTCCCTGGTAGATTCCTGAACCAGTTGCCTAAGGCCAGCCCCCTCAAGGGAGTCCACAAAGTCCTGTGTCCTATCTGAGGCCTCTGCTGGGATGGACCAGTCTATCACCGGCATGTTAAAGTCTCCCATAGCAGTACCTCCCCCTTTGCTGCCATTTCATCCTTGTTTTCTTGCAGCTGCTTGTCAGTTTCCTCGGTCTGAGCTGGGAGTCTGTAAATGACCCCTGTGCAAATGGCTGTTCCATTGCATAGCTCAAGGGTGACCCAAACTTCTTCAGTTTGCTCATGCCTGTTTTGAATTTCAGTCACTTTTATGCTCTCTATGACATAGAGGGCAACCCCTCCCCCTTTTACCCTCCTTGCCTTTCCTGAACAGGGCATAACCCGGTACTCTTATGTCCCAGCTGTGGGTGCTGGTGTACTATGTTTTAGTTATCACCACTACATCCAGATCAGGTGGAAAAAATTCTACAAGTTCCTATTAAATTTGCCTGAAAAAAAATTCAAATTTTTCACTTTGCCAAACATCTCACTTCCCCATTTTCATGAGTTGCAGAGTTTGTATGATGATTTTTCTGTATTCCTTGATCTTTGGCTGAGGTGAAGTGTGAACATTTTTCACACCCTTAGTTGGAGAATAGCCCTTGTACTGCATTAATTTGCAATGGAGCATTGCAATGCTTCAGTTCTAGCTTATTATCCCTGGTTTGTGTGGATTTTAAGAATTGGTGTAGAGTCGGGGTTGGTGAAAGGCTACGCCACAAACTGTCTGCTTTAGTTGAATATCATTTTCTTGTTCATCATTGTATCTTTTTAATCATATACACTGGTAAGTGCCTTATAGACTACTTTAATACCTTTGTATGACACGGTTCAACTTAATATTTCTCTTAACAGTTTAATGAAACTCTGTTCTTTAGCAACAAGCCAGAGTACACAGTTCCTATTCGAAGAAAGCATATTGTGTGTGTGTGTGTGTGTGTGTATTTATTTCATTTTTTGCTGACTGGGAAAGAAGGGCTAGGAAGTATTTCTGTTTCCAGCCCTTTCCGGGGGAGGGAATATAGATGGAAATCACTCAGTATTGAACCAGGTTGAGCTATAGATGTTTTAGTCGATGGGGGAAGTTTGGTCAGGACATCAGGGAAATTCCCCTACTCTGACAGTAGGGGGAGTGATGGACCTGGACACGGAGCCTCCCAAAGCAGTCGGAACGTCATCTGGGAAGGCTGGGATGCACCTTGTTGAGGGTGGCCAGCTTAACGTCCAAATTCAACCAGAAAATAACCAGGACATTTCTGCAGAAACTACAAATATTGATACAGCTCAGCCGATGGAATATACAGACGAAGCCGATATTCAGGCGGCCGAAGTACTGCTCTCAGAACACACTACCTAGCAAAAAGATGAGCACTTAGCTCAAATAACATCAAAAGAACTAGCTTACTAGCAAGAGAAATTGCATGTAGAAGAGGAGAGGAAGCACAAAACACAGCCTGAAACCTCACCAGACCAAAGAACAGGTAAATCATCCAAACTTTTCATTTTCGGAGCCCCCAAAAACCCCAGATGCAAAAGGACATCAGGCACCACATCCTGGCCCTTCTACAAACTCCAGCATGATAAGCTGGTCACCAGATAATGCTCTTCTACAAGCAGGATGGAAAAAATCAGAAACGGGCATCTGGATTCCAGATTCTGCTATCCCTATCCCTGGATCTCCAAAACAGCCTAGTGACCTCATGCAAAACTCACCAGAGAATCCGCAAGACTTCACAGACACAACCAATATGACTTCTACATAACAAACACAGCAGGAAAGTATCTCATTTCTCTCTTAGAAAAAAATACTGAAATTTTTTTTGAAGCACTCTCTGAGGTGGTGCTACCAAACCAAAATGACGATACAAACTCAGCTGATAATCAGAGGAACCCTGCTGAGCCGACAAATACAAACAATCCTTCTGCTCCCACTGTGACTTGTACCAGCCTACAGCAAAAACCTCTGGAACAGGCAAAGAGGAGGCATGCAGTTAGACTAAGATACTTAGGAGGCAGTGAACTACCTCTATACCATTTTTATGTTGGGAGGCAACTGCTTAAACAGGACATGGGGTTTTCACCTGCAGAGGTCTATGCCCTGATTCACGCTCCAGGAGAAGTGACTTTTGATGTTAGCTTTAGATCTGCAGTATTACTAGATAGATTTTGGTCTCTGTATACAGCCCATAAAAATACACCCATATGGTCACCCTTCCAGATGATTCCCCTATCGAAACCCACCTTTAAAATAGTGAGCATTTTGTTTCGCAATGAGGGGGTAAATGTATCCGATATAATGTTTTGGTTGGGGAAAAAATGTGACATACAAGGGGTACCAGACCCCATTGTAGATGGGAAGGGGTTTTGAACAGGCAGGTGGAAGGTAAGAGTTAAATTGCGGCAGGACGATTCAGGGATAAAACATCTCCCAAACAGTTTTTACCTAGATAGAGATAAGGGGATCCTATTTTATCAAGGACAACCCCACTCGTGTTACAAATGTGGTTCCATCAGATATATCAGCAATAATTGTGAAGTACTTAAATGTTTACAGTGTGGATCTGTAGGTCACTCAGGATTTCACTGTACCTCCTCTCCTTTATGTCATTTGTGTGATGAGGGAGGGAATTCTTTTCTTAACTGTCCTTGGGCCTCTCACAATACTGAGAATGTAGATTTTACAGAGCAGGATTTTTATATCAACAAAGCCACTAGACAGGGGTCAGAGAGAGGCCCATGACCTCCCCCCAAATTCCAAGCCAAAACCCCCAAGGTGTCCACCGCAGAACCAATAGCTAGCAGTTCTGCAGCATCCTCCACCATTCCAGAGCAAAACCCTGTGCAACACCCTCCCAAAACCTCTGATGTACTAGTACTTCCTGATACAAGACCAGAAATGCCCCCCCCCAGGACCAGGTAATTCAGATAGTTACAAAAGGGAAAGGGAAAACAGCGGGGATAGTAACAGCAGCAGAAGAAACAATCTTTCTACAAAACAAGTTTATAGTACATCCCCTCAGTGGGATGAGACAGAGATGGAGCAAGATTCAGAGTCCCCCTCGGAGAACTCCTCACAGATGGGGGGAGTCTCTGACATGGAGAGACAAATGGCTCCACCCAAGGAGATGGGTAAAAGGAAAAAAAAAGTATGGGGGCAAGATTTAGCCTCAGGAAAAAAACAGACTAGCCATTTTCTGACGTAATGGAGTCTGTCCTTTTTGCGGCCTCCCTCAATGTTAATAGTATTAAATCAGAAAAGATGAGAAGATCACTCTTTTCATATTTCACAAACACAAAATGTGATGTGGTGTTCTTTCAAGACACCCGTTTGTCAACTTTACACGAAATACAGCCAGCCAGTGCAGACTGGTTATGGGGATTAACCTTCTGGTCTGTAGAGGAGGACACTTGTAGTGGGGTAGGGATATGCTTGAATAACCCTCTTATTAAAGTCACAGGAGTCCTCAACATTGACCCAGAGAGAGCTATGTTAATTGATGCCTCTACAGACAGTCACAATTTCAGATTTATCAATGTTTATGCTCCCCAGGAAAGAGCAGGGAGAGTTCAATCATTCAGTCTCCTACAACCCTATTTATTTACCGCTAAGGCCATATTCTTAGGGGGAGACTTTAACTGCAGCAGATTTAAGACAGACAGAGGTTTAAAAACAGGGAAGATATTCTGCAATGCCACCTTTTTAAATAAACTACTACAGCAAACCAAACTTAAGGATGTTTTCCATGAACACCATTCCCAAACACAATACACCTATTTCAGAGATCCCCTAAAAACAAGAATAGATTATTGGTTCATATCCCCATATCTTCCAGTAGTCCACTCTGCAGTACTACCAGTGGCTACCATGGATCATGCCCTTCTAGAAGTAAAAATCTCCCATTCCCCAGAGACAACCACTGGCGACTTAACACCACTTTGCTCGAAGACCCCATAATGTGGCAAGGAGTTCTTGACATTATAACAGCTAGGAAATCTGTCTCCTTCCTACACAATTCCCCCATAGAATGGTGGGAACAGAGCAAAACAGATCTTACAAGCTTTCTGAAAACAGCAGGAAAGCTTGCAGGTAGTTATAAAACCTCAAAATATGAAGAGCTTCAGAAACATTTATACAAATTATTTTCTTTGCAGACAGAAACTAATCAGGATTTTTCCCCACAAATAAAACTAGTCAAACAGGATTTAGAAACATATAAACAGAGAAACATAGAAGTTGATGGCAAATAAGGACCGCAAGGCCCATCCAGTCTGCCCATTTCTTTTTTCTGCCTTATGAATGTGCCATCGGCCTTTGTTCTATCAATGGCGTATCTATTCACACTCATCTGTATTGCTCCCTTATGCCTATCCCATGCCTGTTTGAAGCTCTGCACTGAATTCATATCCACCACTTCCTGAGGTAGGCTGTTCCATGCATTCACCGCCCTTTAGCCTCTTATCAATATGATAGAGGAAAATCCTTGGAATTTGAGCAACGTTTTGATACCAAAGGTAACCAAGACCAAGCCAACCCATATGGAAACTATTTGGCTTGTACCAAAAAGAAAACAATTACCTCCCTACGAACAGAGAATTGGAGAATAGTTGGAAACACCAACATACTAACAGAAATAGAACATTACAGCCGTACCAGTTTTGGAAATAGCCACCCAGGATCTGATAAAATCCTAGAGTGGCTTCAATCCTGTCAGCTTTCAAAACTTTCTCCTTTTTGATAGTTTGTTGTTGACCAGGCCAATAACGCCCAAGGAACTTGCCACTGTGATATCTCAGCTCACAGTAGGCACAGCTCCAGGCCTAGGTGGGCTATCTCATGCCTTTTACAAGATAATTGCTCCTTTAATGTTACCAGAACTGACAGCATTATACGATTATATGCTAAATCAAGATCAACTACCACAAGATATGTACTCAAGCCTCCTTTTTTTATTGCATAAAAGTGGCAGTACAGAATACTTACAAAATTGGAGGCCTATTTCCCTCCTAAACTCCAATTCCAAAATTCTAACCAAACTTTTGAGTAATAGACTCATTTCAGTTCTCTCATCCCTTATCCTCCCTACCCTTTAGTCTCATCAGGGAAATTTTGGAAAAAGGGAACAATGGCAAATTGACAGGCTATCTATGAAATGTCAATCAAACCAAAACATTTGATAAAGTATCTCTCCACTGTTTATGGGCCTGTTTAAGAGAGTACGGGTTCTCATAAGTATTCTCAGACTGGATCCAACTTTACTACAAACATGCCCAGGTATCACCATATATTAATGGATGGATTGGGCACCCCTGTGACATTAAGGTCGGGGTTCAGCAAGGATGTCCCCTGAGCCCTGTCCTATACCTCCAGATGCTGGACCCCCCTCATTAGGAAAATAAACTTACATTCAGATATTTAGGGCCTCTCTATCTCCAGCCAAGACACAGAAATCAAGACTTTAGCATATGCTGATGATCTCTGTATCATTTTAGCAGACCAACTTTCAGGCACCCAGGTAGCATCAATATTTCTAGAATTTTCTGAGGTCGCTGGATCCCAGATCAACCTTAACAAAAATCAGTGCATTTCTACAGGACTTACCTCACCAACCATCACTGACAAAATAGGTATTCCCGTTATCTACTCAGATTGTAAGTTACTCAGTATTTATTTTGGGTACCCAGACTCAGCCTATTATAATGGCATTATACTATTAACACAGCTTTAAACAGAGTTGCACAATGGAACAAGTGGTGGATGTGCAAAAAGAAATGGGTGTATATGATCAGTACTTTCCTATTCCCAATGCTTTTATACTTAAGTTATGTCTATCCCCCACCAAAATTATTGGAAACCAGGCTTCCTAGATGTTTTTTTCTAATGCATCTGGGGGAGTCGCCTAAACCCCATAAAAAGAGGCATCTTATATTTAGATATATCCCTTGGTAGTTTAAAAATGATAAACCCAATTGTGCTTTACCATAGTAGTTTTTTATATTCCAATATTCAACCATTTATCACAGGCAATCTCTCAAGATGGCAGCATTGGATGGCAGATCATATCCTCCCTCTCTTGGCAGCATGGGAAAAAACAGGAAGTATCTCTAAACAGGTGAAAATGACTGATCTCCCCAAATATATGGGGGACAGTATTGGTAAACTGAAACTTTGGAAAGTTACCAAAACCATAATCTCCACTTATAACAGGAAACACTTTTATGCACACATACAAACAGAACACAACCTAGTCTCTCCCACCTATCTCACTCGTTCAGATGTTGAAATGCAGGCTGTATCAAATATGCTTTCAGATAGCACCATCTCCCTCAGCTGTTGGACTTTGTTTGGTTATGTGCCCATGGCAAATTGCAGGTTAAGGATAACCTAAAACACAAAGACAGGACAGAAAGATTTTGCTCCAGGGACTCCTGCAGAGAACAACATGAAACAATGGACCACCTCTATTTTGAGTGTCCTTTTATAAAGCAGTTCTAGTCTTTAGTTTTAACAAAATGGAAACAGTTTCCAAACTATATACTAACTTCGGATGCTCTGTATTTATGAATCTTTCCCCAAACTCACCATGACAGCAGCACAATCAGACTAGTGGTGGCTTGCATAAAACACAGCATCTGGCAAGCCAGATGCAGACTAACCTTGAAACAAATAGTATGGACCCCCGTCCCCTGCACAGGTGTATCAGTTCACACTGGACTATATTTTGAGTATAAAAAAGGAAGAACAGAAAGCATTTTCACAACCCGTCTTTTCAGATAGATGGAATACGCTTGCTTGGTTGACATGAACCTACTGTCTCATGCAATGAAGCTGGGAGACATAAAGAACCTATGAGTGCCCCTTATATGGAAGCACATAATATTTAAATAAACTGAAGTCAATTCCAGCAGTAGAGGTTTTAGATAGTACCAGGCTTAGATGGATGGATGTATGTTTCCTTTTCAATAATTGTTACTTGGTTTTTATTTTATGTTTGTTCCTTTAGTTTTCCACACCTGTTTGTAAATATTTGATAAACCAATCCAAAGTTAATTCACATTTTGTGTTACCTTAGATTGTCATGATGCTTAATAACATAGATGTGTGTGTATGTGTGTGTGTGGGTGTGTGATTTCTCTGTAAGTACATATAATTTCTGAATAACACAAACACCCCTGCACTTTTTATTTTATTTTGTTTTTGGTAACCGGGTAGGGTGCACTGCCTGTTTTCAGTCACAACCTGGGAGGTTACAACAAGGTGATACATGACATTGGAGAAAAATACAAAACAACATTAGTTGAGATAAATACAGTGGAAGAGATGAACAGTCAGTACGTGATTTGCTTACATCTAAGGCAGAAACAGAGTTACAGGGACAATATATAAGAAAAGATAATGATATAACATTAAATAAGTGCTGTTTAATTATAGAGGACCTACATAAAAGCATTTGGAACTAGTAGAAAAATGGAGTAGGAGAGCAAAAGGAGCGCAGAGTAGTGGCCAAAACCTAATTCGGTAGGAGGTAATCAGATAGGTGATGAGGGAGACAGGAAGACAAGAGTTGAAAATGAATAAAAGGGTGAAATAATGAAAGGGGGAGAAAACTCACTGAGATAAGGGTCTTATGGTGGATGGGAACATGTACATTGTGGCAATTAAGTAAGGTATTTGTATTATTTAGTTTTGTATACCAGGTGAGTACACTTGATACAAATATTGGCTACATTTAGACACAACTCGGAGATTACAAAACAGAGGAGTGAGTACATACCAGAAATAATTGGGCAAGGCACAACATGAATTTATGCAAAAAAATTATGACAAAAGCAGAGTTTACAAAATAGAGACAGAGACAGCCAACAAGGCAAGTGATACAGAATAAATACAATACTTAAGTATGCAGTACATAACATTAACTACATTCAGGCAGCAACCAGTGGTAATTGTCTGTGGAGAAGACAGGCAGTGGTAAACTGAGCCACAAACAAAAGCAGAAATGGGGCAACAATGTAGTAAAGCAGAGATTCAGAGAACAGTAGGCTTAAGTGTGAGAAGCAATACACCAGCGATTAGAATAAGTGCAGGAAGGAGTTAATACCATTTAGTGGAGTCATAAAATCTGCTAGGAGTGAAAATCTGGAGTATCAGAGCAGGAACAGATATCGGAGTCTGTCAGGTAGGTTCAAAGACCCTTTTTGAAAACCAGGTGGGATTTAGAGTTTGACATGTAAAGGAAGGGAGTTCCAAATTTTAGGAGCAGAATGTGCAAAGGAGAGTTCACCCATTTTAGTGGAACACCTAGGAATTTCAAGAGGAGATAATTCAGAGGATCTGAGGGGATACTCTTGAGCAGGATGGATTAACAAAGTTGACAGATGTGCAGGGGTACCAGATCAAACTATATTATCGATCAGACAACCAGCAGTATAAAGCCAGTGTGAAGAGGGAGCTAGCCAGCCAAGATGGGAGTAGAGCTGACAGCAGTGCGTAAGTCTAGTGTCAAGAAGTGCAAATCTGCAGATGTTGTTGTAGCAAGTGCTCCGCTTAAGGAAGGCTTCTTTACTAGCATCAAGATAGGCCAGTGAGCCATAAGTAAGACAGGGATGGAGAAAGCCTTGAGTAACAGTAAGCCTGACAGTATCATTAAGAAAGGATCTGATTTTATAAGCCTGTCCCAGTTTAATGTTGATTGCCTTACAAGTGGCAGCAATATGCAGGTTGAAATCAAGAGATGGGTCAAGTGTAACTCCAAGATTCATAAACAAGGTGACAGATTCTAGGGGGGAACCATTCCATCCAAGAACAGAAAGGGCAGAAGTACAGGATTTGATTTTAGGGGTTGAGCCAAAAAGCATGGCCACGGTTTTCTTGCAGTTAAGTAACAGTTTGTTTTGGAGCAGTCAATCATGTAAACAATTAAAGTCAGCTTGGAGATTGGTATTTATGGAGGGCAGGTCTTTAGGACTTGATAGAAGTACCATATCATCCACATATAGGATCATAGAAAAAGAGTAGGGCAAGGAGGACAGGTTGTTAATAAAAAGCAAGAAAAGGAGGGAGCCTCGTATTGAGCCCTTGGGGACTCCAGTGCAGGTGTGGGTTAGATCAGAGATAGCTGATTCCAACTGGACGAATTGCTCTCTACCAGTGAGGCAGCTCTAAAACCAAGTGGTGGCAAACAGGGAGAATCCCAGAGAGGGCAATTTGGATAGTAATAGAGGGTGATCCATAAGATCAAAAGCCTTTGTGAGGTCAATGAAAATAGCCCCAATGAGCAAGCCATTATCCATAGCCGTTCAGATGTCGTTTGTTAGTTGAATTAACGCAGTAGTAGTGCTGTGCCTGGCTCAGAAACCGTGCTTAGATGGAGATATGAGATTATTTAGATGAAGATATTCTGTGACCTGGGAGGTCACCACCTTCTCAAGAAGTTTGTTCAGAGTGGAGAGAATGGCGATTGGACGGTAATTACCCAAGTTTTTAGTATCACCCTTTTTATGCACAGGAGCCATTCGAGCAGTTTTCCATTGAGTCGGCACGGTGGGTAGCAATGGATAGGTTGAAGATTCTTGCAATTGGGACAGCAATAGCTGAGGCAGCAGATTTGATTAACTTGGGCAATAAGCCATCAGATCCCATGGATCCTTGAGCAGGGATAGCTTTAAGAAGACACAGCACCTCATCAGAAGAGACCGTTCTTAAGTTGGAGTGTGATCACGAAGGTCTGTTTCTACAGTGCGGGGAGGTTGAGAGCTGATCTGAGTTATCTAGGTTTCTACAGTGAGGGGAGGCAGGGGAATGATCTGTGTTATTTAGGTACACAGACAGGTCAGAGAAATGAGCATTAAATGCATTTTCAATCGTAGTTAACTTGTTGCAGTTTGCATCCTTTAATGTCATTTCGGTTAGGATCTTTTTTTTTGCCATAAAGATTTTTGTTGAAGTTTTACTTTTACTTTTAAATACAAAAAGGTACATTGATGCAATCCAATCAGAACAACTGATGCTACAGAGTAGGTTACATGATATGGCTATGGTTCCTTCAGTACTACAATTGATATGACGCACATACATATGCATAGTTCATTTATAGGTGCAGTACTGGGTAACAAGGTCAGGTATGAGGCAGTAATGTAATTAAGAAAACATAGATCCTGTCAGCCCTCTATCTGTAGAGGGAGGATACCTCAATGAGTACATTTCTGTTAGTGTCAAGGTGGATGTCTTGCCAGATTCCTAGAAGGCATTTGTGACCCTTAGCAAAACTAAAGTGGGTAGAGTAATGCTAAGTTAGTAGGGTGCTCAGTTAACTAGGTTCCATACTAGGGTACCCAACATCCTCTGGCTGACAGTTGATTCTCAACTGTGCCTGGTATAGTACCAAGACTGAGGGAAGGGTGTAGCTGAGCTAGGGTAGACAAGAGTAATAACTTCTGTCAGCAAAGACCTATAGCTGACTGTGCCTCCCTCCAGAAGAGACAATGGGGTCCGACAGCCTGTATCATTTGAAGGCGGTTGATTCCTTTTGAGTCATGTAAAAGTATACAGTGCATGGGAGATACTCCTCTGAGAAAAAGAGGAAAGAGAGGGCCATGGTGAGGGGGTATAGAGCAGAAGCAGTGGGATGGGGAAATGTGTGGTCCAGTGGGCTACTCTCATCTGTGTGTTTCAAGGTGAAATATGTTTACAGCAAAGGTAAGCCAAATCAGTAAATGGAGTGCATTATAAGGTTTTACTACCTCCATTAGGATCACCTGGTGGGGAAGTGTAATCACTGCTGGGACATAAGTTTCTAAGTAAGGGCCCCAAATCACCCAGTACAGTGGGAGTTTGTCAGCTGCTATGTGTGCTCCCATACCACAAAGTTAAGGCTAACAGGATGTTCCATTCTTACACTGATGGAGGTTCAGGATCTCTCCATTGGCAGAGAATAACCCTCTTATCTGCTTCCAATGCATGGTTTGCCCAGTGTAGCTGTGGGGTCTGCAGTGGGCAGGCCATAGGGGGAAGCCCAGCAGAGCTAGATAAGAATCTTTACGCCTGAGGGTAGGTACTGTTTCCCTGCTGATGGTTCAAACTGTGTTCCAGTACTGGTCTAGAGCTGGGCAGGACAACATTGTGTGTAGTAGAGCCGCTTGAGGGCAAGTATCTGGCATCATTTTTTTCATCATATCTTTAGGCACCCTGCTGTGCTGGCCCACATCTTCCCTCCAGTCACCCAGCCCCATCACCCATCATCCCTGGGACTTACCTGTCCCCCATGGATTATCCCCCATGGTAGAGCCGGGGGGGTCCATCCTCCCCACAGTAACCTCATCTAGAGGATCCAGGGCTCAGTCAGTGGTGCAGGTCCTGCAGCAAATGGGGGAGTCATCCTAATGGTGGTGGTCCTATTTTCATCCATTTTCTGTGTCAATGCCCACCTCCCAGATGTCAGACCTATCTGGGCAGACCTTGCGTGCACCAGCAGGCCTCTGCTGAGGAAGCCAGTTCCTCGGTCCACCAGCAGGGGTTGCTAGTGTGGCAGATCCCAATGGCATCCCTCCTTCCTTGGCTGGGAGCACTGTTGCACAGCAGCACCACCCGAGCCCTTGGACCAGCTGAGCAGCTTCCCAGGCTTCTAAACCCAGGTCACCAAAATGGGATTGTGGGGCACTACCCATTATGCCATCTGATGCCACCATATGTTGAGATCTGTAACATCCACAGCAAAGAGCAAGTGACAGTGCAACATGTGGAGCTGGAGCATGGTCAAGGCAGCAAGCCTGCTATATCACAAACAAAAAGACCACTCTCACAGGAGAACAACACCTCATATTTATGCCAAATACATTTATTAAGTACAAAAACAGTAAATTAGCAGCAAATGGGCAAGCTCATAGAAAAAGATACGCAGCTCTCAACATTGCTGTGTTGACATACACTGTAACTGGTTAATCTGTTCTGGCATTCCATGATGAAACTCTGATTAGTGAAGCACCATGGCAGATTAGTCAGTTCCTCTAGGTTGGCTCATTTGGGGCTGTACACGTGCTCTGGTTTGGTATTTTTTGCACTGCATTTATATGGCACTTTGTACTGATGCACTTTAGATATATTACAGAGTGCACTTCAGCATGCCAATGTTGAGAGCTCTATGTCATCTTCTGTGAGCTTGGCAGTTCGCTGCCAAATATTATGTGCTGTTCCTCTGTGAGTGTGGTCCTTTTGTTTGATCTATAACATCCAATTGAACAACCTCTAGGACAGGAAGATGGGACCTCAGTTTAATGTCTCACATATAAGAGATATGCAATGGCCTGATTCAGTATACAGTATGGAATTGATCTTCAAGGATGAGGGGACAAGACAATAACTTATGAGTGGTGAAGAGTCACAAATGAGTTTTTAAAGTCTTGCCCACTCATAAGTAATAATAAACTGCCAATTTTGAAGCAGACAATTGTGTATTAAATTCATACATTAGTTCACCAGGAAAATACAAAAGTGGCAGTGCCTATATAGTTAGGGTTAAGTAGGAGTTTCTATGTTAAATTACAATTTGTGGTAATGCATAGCTCAATCATCTGTTGATTTAGTCTCCTGAAAATCGGCATGCACACTGTTTCTGTTAGGATCTACAAACTCCACATGTTTAATATAGCTCAGGTAGGTATTAAGCAATAGAGAGTCAAAAAGGCATACAAATGTCCAAACTAAGATATGTTTTGTTGGGAAGAAAACACACACACACACAAAAATGACAAGTTTTAATTTTGAACTTTCAAGTTCATTAGATTCATCACAAAGTGGTGTTTTTTTAGATTTTAGAATGAAATAAAAAAAGTTGTTGATAAATTTAGAAATACTTGGTGTAGTAGTATTTGGAATGGATTTTTCATATGGTACTTTCACATGCCCATGATAATTCACGGGCATGCAATCAACCTTGTAGCCATGCTGTGGGTACATTTGCACCCTTGATATGGTTGCAGTTATTTTCATGCAGAGAACCCATCACTGGTGTTGGCAGCCTTTTCTTCTGTTTGTTCCTTGGTGCCGGAAACCCTTCTCTGGTGTCTGTGTTTTTATTTGAAAAATTGTATACCAACCCTGGACCACATACCCAGTGTCAGTGGTCCTTGTCTTATGTACTGCCATCACTAGGAACCTATTACCAATGCTGGCATATTTGACATAAAGGCAATCACTGGGAGCCCATCCCCAGTATCAAACTATTGGATTGACCTACCGTCTGATTCAGTTTCAAGATCGAAAGCCCATGCCTGAAGTAGGTTGTTAATTTAGCTGTTATTTTGGGGAAACACCAAAAGCTCATACTTATTTAGCAACAGTAACCCCTCCCCAGCAAACTGAAAAATGAACTGTGGCAGCAGGAGCCTATCCCAAGTGATACACTACTGGTATGACCCCCTCCTCCACCCCACCCCAACACTGTCTGTTTGAAAATAAGTGCAATCCAAGGCCCCTTCCAGCTCTCCCCATCACCGCCATGGCGACACTGTGAATTCCATAATCACTGCTGCTGAAGAGCTCCATTCCACAAGACTGCAGATGGCAAAAACTATTCTATCACCATCTCAGCTGGCCACTGTCTGGAAACATTTTTACAAAGTATAATGTAGAAAATATCTGCTTAATGGGTGTATTTCCAAAGTCATCCCACAAGAGGCTCTTACACTATGGTTTAGGAAAAACATGCAGTGATCATATATTTCCTATATGCCAATTTGTGATAATGTTTCCAGATGACAGACAGCGAGGGATGTTAGAGGAAGGTTTTAGTGGGCCACTGGCTTGGGCAGTACTGGATGCTAGGGAATTTCTGGCCAAAAGGCAGGGTGAAGGATGAAGTACCATTGAATGACAGGGACTTGTAGGATTGGGGCATGTGAAGGAAGGGTATGTCACTGGATGCCAGGGACACTTTAGTAAAAAGGGCAGGGTGAGAGGGGGTTATGCTAGACCCTAATGTCTCTTTGCACAAGGACCACATGAGTGAGGGGATATAATTGGATGATATGGACTGCTGGGATTGTGGCAGGGTGGGGGGGGGGTGCTGCTAAATGGTAGTGTCTGCTTGTACTAGGTCAACATGAAGGAGATGGTTGCCATAGAATAATAGGCACCACTTGGCATGGATAGGACAGGGACAGGGTACCATTAGATACCAGAGACTGTCAGACGCAGATGCAGGATGAGGGAGGGATGCCAGTAGATGTCAGGGACTGCTTGGCACAAGGACAATTGGATGGAGGTGCAGTGCAACTGGATGCCAGAGATGGCCTGGATTAGGGGAAGGTGTAAGAGATGGGTGCCACTGGTCATCAGGAACTGGTAGGCACAGGATAAGGGAGAAGGGTTGCTTATAGACTCCAGGGACTGCTTGGTGTAGGGCAGGATTAGGATGGGGGTTGCCAGTGGTCATGAGGGACTACTTGCCATTCAAACATTGACAAAGACAGTCAAAGACTGGCATTATTAATAAAAAGTACTGTGCATCTCTTATTGAATATATTTTTTAAAAAGGGAAGAAATTAATTAAAAAAATGTTTAGGCATCAGTTAGGGTTGAAGCACAAAGCTGCAGATGTAGGGAAATATAAGGCAGGGTAAACAAACTCTCTGATTCTTGCTGAATGTTTAATGTTGTGTTCCTTGTTGACTGAATGCTTGCTTAATGCTGCACTGATGTTAGTTTAACTTCGGCAGTGCCATTCAAGGCACATCAATTTATGTGCCCTCCTATAGTTTAAGAGATGTGCCAAAGTCAGGGTATGCCAGTGAAGCATTGTGCAGTCAGTAAAACCCCACGGAACATCACACCACACATTCAGAAATAGGGGGTTTGTTTACCCTAATGTGACCCCCTACTTTTGAGGCTTTGTGCTTCAATCTTGATGTCTAAACATAATTTTGTTGCCAGTTATTATACATATGTGGACTAGAGTTTAGGCTTATAGTGGAAAACTATTGCCTTAAAAATGAAAAGTGACCAACAGTGGGCTACTGTGTCCAAAGCAGCAGGCTGAGGATATTTTTGCCACATCGCTTTTTCATGCTGAGGGACAATAGTTTTCCACAATTAGCTGATAACTCCAGTCCATATTTGTACAACTTTATGTAGCTTAAATGCAGCTTTCTAATGATTGAACAGCCTGACCCTGGAGATGCAATGACACAGGCAGCCAGTTTTAGCAACATAAGCTCTAGGCCATCAAAATTCTGCTGAATGCCCATGTTTAATTTTACTCAGGTACTTCTGTAGCTCACTAGCTGTGACCAATTTTAAGTGGAACTCAAGATAGATATTGCAAACCCTGTTTATATCTACACTGCATGAGTAGCATTTCCAGACTTGGTCAGCCCCCATGAAATTGCTCAAGTCTGTGAAAAATTCATTGAAAATGTTAGCCACGGATAGAAGATCCATTTGCACTGAGCTGTTTACTACTAGGCCCTCTATATAAGTTTTGAGCTTTTAGGTGGGTCATTCATCAGTGGCCAGAAGCGTTTAGGTTGCGCTGAGTAATTAATCTGCAGCTCTTTGTAGTATTAGAATTTTGCTTGTTTAGTTTCATTTTGAATTTATTCCTCAGGTGACTGTGAATGTGCCAGTTCTGTTGTAATCCCACGTGTCTTACAGGTGGTTCACCTTTTGCTGCAAAGTCTCATTATGGCATATTGTTCTCTGTTTATCGGTTTAGTACGTTTGCTTCTGATCCTACATTTGGAGTAGGGGGGCATCTCTGATTACAATGTGCCAAAAGCTACTAACAGAATTCCAGCACTGGTTTGCATCTACAAATTGATCCATACAAGACCAGTTTACAATAGCCAGGTCCTCGAGATATCCACCCTCATTACGTTTTGAGATATCCCTGGTGGTAATAACTTTGGGTGGAGGTTTCTTTGGTTTGTTTGTCCAAATACAGAATGTGGGGGAGTGGTCACTGAGGGAATCTGAGAATTGTCTTGTGCCACAAACTCTATCTTCCCATTAACCAGTATCCAGTCCAGCAGTGACTTCATACTGTCCCTGTTATTCCCATCAGTCAGTTTGGAGATTACCTGAGTTATATTCTAATACATCCCAAGAGCCACTTGTTGCAGGATAAGAGTGGTTTTGAGCATGTCCTGCTCTAGAGAGAACAGCGAAGCAAAGCTGAGCTGTTCTGGCTCGAGCAGAATGCAAGTGAAACCACTGTTACCCGCAGTAAGTGGCAAAGGGGGGCATATTAATATAGTATAGATCGAGGGAGCACTCTGTGATATTTAAAAAAAAGTCCCTGAATGTGCCGTTTCCAGAGCATCTGAGTGTGAGACACTCTTCACAGAGTAAGAGTGTCCCAAGCATATGGGAAGGGAGCGCTCCGATTGTTCAGGAGGGCTCCCTCAATCTGTAGAAGTTTAAGTTCACCCACTCTGGTTTTGCATACATTCCCAGATTCCCCATCCCAATTCAGGTTCAGATCCCCAAGGACTACCAGTTCACTATATTGTGAGTCACTACTGAGTCCATGAACCCCTGTTTAGGAGATTACAGACAGCAGATGGTCAATTTTTTGCTCATTCCTGATATTAGTTAGACTGTGTGGTATTCGCAGCTGGATTCAGCAGGAAGCAAATGGGGAAGCACTGTTACATGCAGCCCATTCTTTACGTAGAACATAACCCCCTCTCATTTTACTTTCTTGATCCATCCTATACATATAGTACGTAGCCACTCCAACTTCAGGATCCTTAATGGAAGGTTTTAGTCAGCTTGCAGAGATGGCTAATAAATCAGGGAACTAGAGTTGCAGCCACCCTTCTAATTCAGATATTTCTGTTGCTAGGCTACCAATATTTATATGTACCAATCTTAGTCATGTGCAGGCTAACCAGCACAGGTCTGTACTCGCAACAGTTACATTATTCCAGGTACAGTAGGTGGTCCTAGTGGTGATACCAGAGCACTCTGGGCCTCCAATGTGCTTATTTTCCGATTGCAGGTATTATAGTACATTGACATCATTCAAGAACACTGCCAAAAAGATGTTCTTTTGCCCACAAGGGTTGGTGCACTAGGGGTTGGTATTATGATCTATTTTCTGATCCCAAAAAAGTCCATACCACAGGGGTGTTGAGGGGGCAGAGCCCCCATGGAAAAGAACATAATAAAGGTAATAAACAAATAATAAAAATAAAGCATAAAAAGAGAATAATAAAAAGAAAAAGATAACATTATTGACCACTTCCGTGGTGTCCCAACAGCTGAAATGGGGGTGTTTGGGGGGGCAGAGTCCCCCAGTGAAAAAACTACGTCCAAGTAAGAGGACACCATTTCTGTCTGTGTTCCATTCATTTTTTTACTAGCAATGAACAGGTCTCTCAATAATAGGAAGCAATGTGACCATATCCCTTTTTTCAACATTGTAGATACCATAACCACATCTCACACTACTCCACTGTTCCCAGTACCGATAGCCGAAATGGGGGTGTGAGGGCGGAGCCCCCCCAACAAAAAGAGAAATTAAAATTAAGAAAAGTCCAAAAAGACAAAATGGGGGGGGGGCAGAAAAAAACATGTCACTTAACTACACTCCTTAGCTAGAAATAAGTCACCTTACAAACATATATAAATGTATTTAGCCTGCTGTTACTGGTAGCTTTGCCAGATGTCCCAGCTAAAGCCCTTATGTGCTAATGTGTGCAATAAATATTTCACTGTATTTCAGTTTAGTTGCGGTGCAGTTATTAAGATTAAGAATGCAGTGCAATTCAATGGTATTAGGCTGAAGCGTGTAAGAGTCTACATGAAGACATCGATGTTAAATACCATATTTGACCAAAAACAAAATTAGTGCACAGGGGGCCTGGTGGGCTCTGCTAATGCCATCCAGCTTTAGCTCAATGTCCCCTGCAAGCATTAGTAGCAGGAACAGGAGTGCCTTTATTTTGAAGATAAAATTAAATCAACATTTAAAATGTATTCATTTGGTTAGTATCCTAGATTTAAGCCATCATTTCTGAGGACTCCTAATGACACCTGAAAATTATAGTCATGAGCAACAGAGGCAAGTGCATCATGGTATAAGCATGCCTGCACTGCCTCCTGCAATTACCTGAGTTATTTTATATTATAAAAAGGGTCTGAGAAATAGAGCTTTTTTATTGTCTGTAAGCATTCTATCAGCCTTATGTTAATCTTTTATTAACATACATGTAGAGCTGGTATACTTTCATTTTACTGAAACGTAAAAATCTGACACCCGAAAGCCTGATGCCACATTCCCAACACATGATATTCTGACATCGGAATTATGCTCGGAGTGGAGTTTGTTATATTAAGTAAGTGGGGTGCGGGAGGGGCAAAGCCCCCAAAGCATTAAATAAACTCTGCCGCCAGCTGCCAGGATCTTGTGTGTCAGGAATGTGGCGTCGTGATACTGGGTGTCAGGGAAGAGCCTGTCAAGCTCTCGTAATAAATCCAAAGTGCCTAATCATATGCCGAACAAGGTGTAACACTGTTTAAAAAAATGTTTTTATTATAATAGTAATAAGGCACTCCCAGGGGTTATGTTAATGGTCAGTTAATCACCCTCTAGGGGCATGTGGCACTCGGCTATGCCTAGAGGGTGATTAACATACCATTAGCAGAACCCCTGGTCATGCCTTATTGCTTAAATAGCACTGCAGGAATGCTGTTTGTTATCAGATCTATGGTTGTTTAGAGAGCCCCTGTCAGTCCTTTGGTAGTCATACTTATGTGCACCACTATGGTACTAAAGAGGAAGGGCAGTTAGAAGTAGCCATGCAATGAGCAAAAATTAGAAACATAGAAAATGATGGCAGAAGGAGACCAAGGGTCCATCTAGTATGCCCATGAGTTCCCAAGACAACAAAATTGTCCAGCAAGTGAGTCCATTCACTCCTGGGCATAAGAGTTATATGAGGAGGGTAGTTATATGCTTAGCAGACCAGTCCCACACCCTTTGGGTCATAAGAGGGGAGGGTAGAAAGTGGCAGCAACACAAGGCCTGTGGACTAATCAAACCTATCACCACACCCCTCTGGTAATAAGAGTGGAAGGTGTAAAACAGTAGCAATACAAAGGCCAATGAACTGATACCCCCTCCCACTCCACTGACCATAAAAGGTGAGGGTGGAAAACAGTGCAATACAGAGGGGTATGAATTGCTAAACTAACTCCTGCACTCTACTGCTCATAAAAGGGGAGAGTAGAAAATAGCAGCAGTACAAAAGACATTTAAATCCCTATACAACCCCAACACCCATCAGGTTATAAGTGGGGAGGGTAGACAAAAGCAGCAATACAAAGGCCTATGAAAAGATAAATGACTGCCACACCCCTCGGATCATAAGAGGAAAGGGTGTAAACTAGCAGCAATACAAGGCCTGTGAAAAGATAACCAACCCCCACACCCCTCGGATCATAAGAGGAAAGGGTGTAAACTAGCAGCAATACAAGGCCTGTAGACTATTCAAACTGACCCAGCACCCCTCGGGTCACAGAGGGGAGGGGAGGATGGAAAAGAGCAGCAATACAAAGGCCAATAAATAGATAAACTGACCCTGACCCTATTTGGGTCATAAGTGGGGATGTTGGGAGCTAGCAACAGTACAAAGGCCTATAAATAGATAAATTGATCCCCACACACCTTGGGTCATAAGAGGGGAAGGTGGAAAATAGAGAAAATACAAAGATATGTGAATAGATAACTGACTTCAGTATCCCATGGTTCATGAGAGGCGAGGGTAGAAAATAGTGGTACTACAAAGGCCAATAAATAAACTACCCACACACCACTAAAGTCATGTGGGGGCGGGGATAGCAGCAATATAAAGCCCTGCAGACTAACATATTCAATATCCACACCCCTTAGGCCATAAGAGGGGAGGGTGGAAAACAGGAACAATACAAAGGTGTGTGAATAGATAACTGACTTCAGTATCCCATGGTTCATGAGAGGTGAGGGTAGAAAATAGCAGAACTACAAAGGCCAATAAGTAAACTACCTCTACACCACTAAAGGCATGTGGGGGCAGGGGATAGCAGCAATACATAGCCCTGCAGACTATCATATTCAATATCCACACCCACTGGGCCATAAGAGGGGTGGGTGGAAAATAGAGACAATACAAAGGTTTGTGTATAGATAACTGAATTCAGTACCCCATGGTTCATGAGAGGTGAGGGTAGAAAATAGCAGTACTACAAAGGCCAATAAACAGATAAACTGCTCCGCCACCACTCGGTTCATGGGGGGGGATACCAACAATACAAAGCCCTGCAGACTAATGTATTCAGCATCCCCACCCCTTTGTTCATGAGAGGGGAAGGTAGAAAAAAGCAGCAAAAAGTGTGTATCAATAGATAAACTGACCCCACACCCCTTGGGTCATGAGAAGGGAGGGTGGCAGCAGTAGCAATTCAAAGGCCTAAAACTAAGCACTCTGACCCACACACGCTGTGGATCATCCCACATCCCTCAGGCTATATGACGGGAGGGTGGAAAATCACAACAATACAAGGTCTGTGTATTAAAACTGACCTCACATCCCTCAGGTCACAAGAGGGGAGGGTAGAAGTAGAAGCAACAAAAGGACTGTGAACTAATCAGACTGATTGCTACATCCCTCAGGTTAAAAGTGGGGAGGGTGGAAAATCGCAGCAATAAGAAGGCCTAAAAACAAAATAAACTGACCTACCCCATGAGTCATGAGAGGGGAGGAGAGGAATAGCAGCAATTTAATGCTTGTAAAACAATTAAACTGACCCCACATCCTTCATATCATGGGTAGCAGGGGAGGGTGGAAAACAGCAGCAATACAAAGGCCTCTGAATAGATGGTGACCCCCACACCTTGTTGGCCGTAGCAGTGGAAAATGGCACCAATACAAATCATGTAGAGGCAGTATAGCACAGTAGGTTAAGGTTCTGAGCTGCAGATCTGGAGACCTGGGTTTGACTCTCACAGCCACCTAGGTGCATACTGTGTGATCTTGAGCAAGTCACTTAACTTCCTTGTGCTCCCAGGTTGCATCTGAAAACAAGCTTCGGCTTAGTGTGCTACTCTTGGTTAAATAATGTTCCCTTTCCCTTTCCCTTAGACTAATGTAGCCAACCCCTACACCCCCTTGGATCATGAGAAGAGAGGGTGGAAAAACAGTATTACAAAGGCCTGAAAATAGATAAACTGATCCCCACACCCCTTGGGTCATAAGAGGGGAGAGTGGAAAATAAAAACTATACAAAGGTATGTGACTAGATAACTGACTTCAGTATCAAATGGTTCATGAGAGGTGAGGGTAGAAAATAACAGTAATACAAAGGCCAATAAATAAACTGTCCCACACCACTGAAGACATGTGGAGGCAGGGGATAGCAGCAATACAAAGCCCTGCAGGCTAACATATTCAATTTCCACACTCCTTAGTTTACGAGAGGGGAGGGTAGAAAAAAGCAACAAAAAAAAATTGTATCAATAAATAAACTGACCCCACACCCCATTGTCACGAGAGGGAAGTGTGATAGCAGTAATTTTAAAGGCCTAAAACTAAACCCACTGACCCCCACATCCTGTGGGTATCCCACATACATCAGGTTACATGAGGGAAGGGTGGAAAATAGCAGTACAAGGTCTGTAGACTAAAACTGATCCCCACATTCTCAAGTCAGAAGAGGGGAGGGTAGAAGTAGTAGCAACGAAAGGCCTGTGGCCTAATCAAATTGACTGCCACATTCCTCAGGTCAGAAGAGGGGAGGGTGGAAAATTGTAGCAATAATAAGGCCTAAAACAAGGCAAACAAACCTACCCCATGGGTCATAAGGGGGGAGCATAGCAGCAATACAGTGCCCGTAGAATAATTAAACCTATCCTCGACCCCCCAAGTCATGAGTAACGGGACAGTGGAAAATAACAACAGTGCAAAGGCCTAGAAATGGATGAAGTGACTCCCACAAGCCATGGGTCATAAGAGGGGAGGATGTGAAAACAGCAGCTCTACAAGTCATGTGGACTAATGTATGCAAGCCCCACACCCCCTTGATTCATAAAAGTGGAGGATGGATAAAAGCAGCAATACAAAGGTCTATAAATTGAAATATCGATACCCACTTCCCTTGGTTCATGAGAGGGGGAGGTGGCAGCAGCAGCAATTCAAAGGCCTAAAACTAAGCACATTGACCCCCAACAAACTATGGGTCATATGGAGGAGGAAAGACAGTGTATATGCTCTGGATGAAGCAGTCACCAGGGTGTTACCACATACTGTGGATGTCTAGAATGGGATTGGCAGAATGTCCTGCAGAGACTAAACACTTCCCAAAGATATTGATCTAAGATGACCACCTGTTCTTTTCCCTCATGCGCAAACACTTACAGCAAGATATTTTCAATATCTTGCTGAAAGTGTTGTCATTAGCCAAGATATAGTATAACTTTTATCTTGTCATTTTCCCTCACTGCTGCTGTATAAATGTATAATACATGGGAGATCTTTCCCCCCGTAGGAAAAGTGCTGGTTTACCAGCCCAAATTCCACATTAATTAATCAACTGTTACATCATCACTCTATAGTACCCTACTAATCACTGCATATACTACACTAACACATTATGACATCAATAATCAATGATTCAATTATGACATCATAAATATATTAATTGGTCAATTATATCATCCAAAATATTCAACTTTCTTAAATTTCCTACCTCAGCTCCAAAGCTGAAATTTTATTTAAAAAAGAAGGTTTTCACTGCTGAAACTAAGATTTCACATTTTAACAAAAATATTTTAAATTGATCTTGCCATCAGTTGATGAATCTCTTGCCACTTAGCACATAGAGAACTTACATTAAAAATAATAGAAAATGCCGTATAGTCAATGAAGAATTCCTTCTTGAGGGGGTGGAATTGGTCAAATGAGCTAATAATACACTTTCTCTTCACGTTAGAGGGTTACTAGTTCATTAGACCCCTTCAGGAGAATTATTCCTTTACATAGCACATGTTTGTATCAAATATATCTGTATATATAGACATACATCTTGATAGATAGACATTGGAGTTGATGAATGTAGTGGAAAACTACTGAACCCAAGACATGATCTAGACTGGCAGTGGATTATAATATTGCCTACAGGGGATCATCATTCTGAGGGCAAAACAGGTTTCTATTATACCCCAACAATAGCAGTCCTTGTCTCCTTTATTAATCTTTCCAGTCACCCCCTCTCCAACAAGCAGCAAACTTTAAGAGTAGCTCCAGATCTTATTTTGCCCTATTTCTCCTTGCAATGGAGCTCTCCCTTGTATACCCTTATTTTCTTACTTAAAAAAAGTTGAATGTAATGAACCTGGATTCCTGGGACTACTTTCTGCCTTTTCTGATACTACCACTTGAAAGTTGTCTTTCAGTATACTTGGACGTGTGCAGAAGTGACTTAGAAGTGACAGCATCAAGAAAGGGAGTGAGAGGTCTTGCTTCTAGCCTCACTAAATTGAATTGTTTCTAATAGGACTGGAAAGTTCTGGGGGGTTACTGTAACTGGTAGGTGGCAGTTGGGTAAAAATTTGTGGTGGAACTTCTGGCTGGTTTGGAAGGACCTGCCACAAAGAACAGACTGGGCAACATTTTTTTTTGTGACATAAAGTGCGTTTGTATGGCTGTGGGCGGAGCCTACAGCCATATTGCTTTAGCTTGAAAAGGGGTTTCCATGAAACACATTTTTTAGTAGTTTTCAGTGTATCCTTCCATAACACTGCAAATCCCTGTGGCAGTTAAAACATACTCCCTTCTTTCTTTTGAGAATGATGGACACAGAACTCCACGCTGCTTTTCTCTGAGAGAAAATGTGCACCCCTTCCAAACAAATCTAAATATCTTTAAAACTATTCAAGGTGCACAAAAACAACCATTGTGAAAGTTGTTCAGGACAAAAAGACTTTTCACATGAGGGTAGTCACTAATCCGAATTCTTTATATTTTGTAAAATAGGGTCTTCCAAACAACCTCATTTTGTTTCTCTCTGAGTGAACACAGTAGGAGTCATGCCAAACAAATGTAAATATCTTATAAAGTGTACAAGTTACCAAAATACACCTAACACGAACATTGTTCAGGACAAAATGACCTTTCAAATGAGGGTAGCCACTAATATGAATTCATTAGAGTTTTTTAAAATGTAGCCATCTGAAAGGTGAAAATTGTGAAGAAAAATTAAAATTCAGGTAATCAGATGGCCATAGTTTAAAAAATATAATTAGTGCAGCTTAATGAATCTGCTCATTTGAAAGGTATTTTTGTCCTGAACAACTTTCATATTTTTTTTATCTGTAACTTGTAAACTTTTAGAGTTATTTACATTTGTTTGGCTTAACTCCGATCACACTTCTAAACAGCCTCAGTTTTGCAAATTACTAAGCCACTTAAAGTGAAATTCTAAACAAGACCATCTTATTTATCTCTTGTCATGCCTAATTTAAAGTGGACAGGAATTGACTGGTGTGATCTAGCCTTATGTAGGGCACCAAACGAACACACCTCAAACAACTCCCTCAGAGAACAGTCTCAAATTCTCTACTCACAGATTAGTTGTTCCTTCCTCCCAGTCATGGAAAGAACAAAAGGCACCTTTCTTTCTCTGGTAGCTGTTAGATTCTACTCATTATTCTTCCTTAAGGCAGCTGTGAACTTCAGGAACTTCAGGGGATTGCCCTTTGGATCCACAAGAATTGTATTCCCTCTCCCCCCTCCCCCAAAGTGAAACTAAAGAGTCCTGCAGGCAAACGATTTTACCAAACTAGGGTGAGAAATACCAGGGTTCCCTTTGACAGATCCACAATGGCAGACCTCCTGCCACTCTGACTGCCACACTTGAACTTACTGATGAACATTCTAAGCTTCCCGAGAGCAGGTGACTCAAAAATGGTTATGCTGCTATGAGAGTTCTAAATGCCATAATCATCCTTCTCTCAGGCTAGCTGAGTAAACAATGATGTCATTATGTAGAAAGCCCATAATGAGCTCCCCACCAGCTGCCTTTTCCTACCTGCCTAACACTGGTACTAATGGGATTCCAGTAACCCGAGGGGACTGGGTTGTTGCACGTAGTTATGTCAGAACCACCATGTTGTGCAATGCTGACTCTGGGGCAAACTGCACATGTGCGAGTATCAGGCATGCACAGTAATGTAATCACTGCAGTATTACGGCTATTAAGGCTGTCTCCGGTGCAGCGAGAGCACCACATATTCTTTTCACCACTCTTGCTGCTCCTTAAATCTCTCCACAGCCATATTGGTTCTGACCACAAGTTGTTTATTTAGCTAGTTTTCTTTTTTTAACCAGGTAGGTACACTAGCCAATAAAATGCCAATTTTCAGGCACAGCCTGGGAGATTATGTACAATATGTTTTACAAAGCAACAAAACACAAAAAGGCACCATTCAGACAATACAGCATGGCATTCAATGAGACAAACAGCAGAAATTATATAACAGATAAAATCAGCTAGAATCTGAGAAGCGAAAGACCAAAATCAGGTAGAGTTATGTAAAAACTGAATATTACATAAGGTACGGAAGGGGACTGGAGAAAAAAAGAATTTGGTTAACAGGTCATGACCAGACAATGCAGTCGAACAATACATGGGTATGGGGCACATTTTCAGAGCCAGATGGCTGCATGCGCAAACAGGAGCACTATGCACAATAATAGGGCCAGCTGGCTCTGGCACCATATTCAAACAGATAGCGCGATCCAAACTGACCATGCAATCTATTTGAATATCAAACTCTGGTAGTGCGGCATACAGCAAGCTGTCACCACATTTGGCACAGCGCTACCAGAGGGTGGGACTGAAGACTGCCCATAGGGGTAAAGTGCTGCACAAACTGGATAGCACTGCTACCCCTATGAGCGATATTCAGCCCGAACATGCAGATGGGCCCATTTGGCATGCATGGCACTTGCAGATGATTTTCATGCCCATTATGGGCTCATCTGCATGCCAGCGCTGCCATGGAGTGTGCCAGGCCAGGTCCCCCTAAGCCCTGATCCATGTCAGTTTTATAATACACACTAGTCGTTTCCCTGCTGGTCCAGTGGTCCCTCCCTAGCCCCAATACCATCCCCAGTTATTAATTTCTAATCCCTGGCAGTCTAGTGGTCTCTCCCTATCCCTGATTCCATCCATGGTGAATAATGTTTACACCCTGGTGGTCAAGTGGTCCCTCCCTATCCCTGATCATATCCCCTGTGAATAATGTTTAATCTTTGGTGGTCCAGTGGTCCCTCTCTAGCCCTGATCCCATCCCATGTTATTAATTTCCAATCCCTGGTCATCCAGTTGTCCTTTCCTAGCCCTGATCCTGTCCCCAGTTATTAATTTCCAATCCCTGGTGGTACAGTGGTCCTTTCCCAGCCTCAATCCCATCCCTGGTTATTATTTTCCAATCCCTGGGGGTCCAGTGGTCCCTCCCTAGCCCTGATCCCATCCCCAGTTATTAATTTCCAATCCCTGGTGATCTAGTGGTCCCTCCCTAGCCTTGATCCCATCCCTGGTTATTCATTTCCAATCCCTGGTGGTCCAGTGATCCCTCCCTAGCCCTGATCCCATCCCCAGTTATTAATTTCCAGTTACTTGTGGTCTAGTGGTCCCTTCCTAGCAAACCAATGAGCACATACTAGGTACTGTATACACTCACTGACAGGTCAGTCAGCAGTTGGCTGTGGCGAGTGTCAGCAGGGCTGTGCCAGTCGCCAGTACAGAACCAGTTAGGAGAGCAGGGTGGTGGGCCACTACCTGCTGGAGTGGGGGGCCACTAGAATACCAGGGAATTTATTTATTTGAGTCAGGATGGTGATCGGGGAAACAGGGGATGGACCACTGGAACACCAGGGATTGGAAATTGATAACCGGGGATGGGTTCAGAGCTAGGAAGGGGCCACCAGTGATTGGAAATTAAGAACTGGGGACATGATCAGGGCTAGGGATGAACCACTGGACTACCAGGAATTGGAAATTAATAACTGGGGATGGGATTGAGGCTAGGGATGGGCCACTAGACCACTGGGGATTGGAAATTAATAATGTGGGATGAGATCAGGGCTAGAAAAGGACCACTGGACCACCAGGGATTAGAAATTGGTAACTGGAGATGAGATCGGTGCTAGGGAGAGACCTTTGGACCACCAGGGATTGGAAGTTGATAACTGGAGACGAGATTGAGGGTAGGGAGGGACCACTGGACCACCAGGGATTAAACATTATTCACTGTGGATGTGATCGGGGATAGGGAGGGACCACTTGACCACCAGGTATTAAACATTATTCACCAGGGACGGGATCGGGTCTAGGGAGGGACCACTAGATCACCAAGGTATCCAGCCCCTGACAGTGCACAGATGGGTCTGAGCACTGTTAAGGGCTGGGTTTCAGAAACGCTAAATGGTGCTGCTGCTGGCGGCCATTTAGCACTTCTGAAATCTTTCAGTATTGTGCTGCGCTGCATCTGCATGAGGGAACCAACCATTTGCATAGGTGCAACACAATATTGTGCGGGTTGGTGCTGTTGGGGGTGCATCGTGCATCTGTGCCCTTTGAATATAGGCACACCCCTGATAGCTGGTGCTATTCCAGGTTAGAGTGGCACAAACCCGGTTTGTGCAGCGCTAACCTTTTGAAAATCGGGCCCATGTGTACAAACATAATTAATACAGTTAAGAACTCATGTCAGAGAATATTCAAATTCAAGGGTAGGAATATATGGATAACTCAAGGAGATAATTTTGAAATCTACTATGGAATGTAGCTGCCAAAGTACTTTTTGAAAGTACTATGACAAATTTCAGGGGAATGGTACTCCAAAGCCTTGGAGCAAAAAAGCAAAGGGAGATTCACCAGCCCTAGTTTTAAGTTTAGGAACATGCAAACAGGCATTCTCTCCATACCTAAAATGGCAGACACAGTGCATAGGTTTGAGGTGCTTTAGAAGGGATTTGGGCAAATGACTGTGAAGGATACAAAAAATGACACCCTCTAGGGTATGATCACTAACTTGGGGGGGGGGGTGAAAGTCCGCCAAGCCTATCATAGAGGGGGCAGTGATGTCTGAAGTGATGGGATGTCAGTGCAAAATGTCAACTATTATTATAGGTGATATCCATGGGTCAATTTTAACATTGTTTTACTAGTCCAGCACTTAGTGCAAATTGATCAGGACTAGTATAACTAACCCTCAACTTGTCCTTCATGATTAGTGCAGGTTTTTTATGGCTGTCAATGAAGATAAAAATGTCCCTACTTTAGCAGGCTCTAGTCCTCATGCTAATCTCCCTCAGTGTTTCAGATGGCTTGGTGTGATTAACAGCTCTTTAAGAGCTGCAGTTATCTGGCTGTACAAGAGGGGGATCCCACAAAAGACTCAGTGTGAGTCATTATTACTCCATTGTTATGATTTTTATCTAGTCACATAAATACATAGATACATAGACAGTGTGGGCAGATAAGGGCCTACGGCCCACTCAGTCTGCCCATTTGAGTTTTTAAGTTTACTTTGTGTTTTTCTAGAAGTCTGCCCCTTGACCCTGACCTCCAGAATTCCTTTATGTCTATCCCATGCATTCTTAAATCTCGTGATTGTTTCAGCCCCCACCACTTCCTCTGGCAGTGTGTTCCACTTGTCCACCACCCTTGTAGAGTGCTGTTAAAGGGACGCTGTCAGCTTTGTCCCAAAATTTTTGCTAATTTCTGATCAGTGTTCCCCAAGGCACTTACTAAACAAACTACTAAAGTAAAATGCCCTGTATGTGCCAAAAGTAATATTTTGTACTTGTTTACCTTTATTTTCTGTTATTTTCTGTCCAAACAGTCCGAACGTAATTAAGCCAACCTCCAGAAGCACTTCCATCCTGAGGACAAGCATCTGTAACAGAGCGCAGTCGCAATGTGCAATTTTTAGCATGTCCTATAAACGAAGCACTTAGGTGGTGTATTTCTACAGCATAAATTGAACTGTGCCTCTCATAACAAAAAAAGGAGAAGTAATACAACTAAAAGACACAATTGAAAAGTGGAGCCGAAATCCCGTGCATGTGCACTAGAGGCATGTTCTCTGCTCCAAGCCGCTAGTGAGCATGCACAGGATTTCGGCTCTACTTTTCAATTGTGTTTTTTTAGTTGTATTACTGCTTGGTTTTTGTTACGAGAGGCACAGATCAATTTATGCTGTAGAAATACACCACCTAAGTGCTTTGTTTATAGGGCATGCTAAAAATTGCACATCGTGACTGCGCTCTGTTACAGACACATGTCCTCAGGATGGATGTGCTTCCAGAGGTCAGCTGACTTACGTTCGGACCACTCGGACAGAAAATAATGGAAAATAGAGGTAAACAAGTACAAAATATTACTTTTGGCACATGCAGGGGCATTTTACTCTAGTAGTTTGTTTAGCAAGTGCCTTGGGGAATACTGATCCGAAATTAGCAAAAATGTTGGGACAAAGCTGGCAGTGTCCCTTTAAATCATTAGCTTCAAGTGCTCTGAACTTGTTATTATGTTTCTGATGGTTTGTCCCACATTATTAAGACCTGTCCCTCATTTCCCTACATTTTGAGTGTCTGTATCCATCATTTCACTGACAAAATGCAAAGTGTTATACAGGGTGTGCCCTGCAGGTAGTGGGCTTTATCCCAGCCTCATCATATTTGCGCTCTCTCTCTCTCTCTCTCTTTCTCTCTCCTCCCAGTCTCCCAACTCCGTACTTTCCCTGGGCACCACTGCAGACCAAGCTCTTAAATGAATATCCACAGACCCATATCTGCCATTACTGGCAGGTCTATGGGTCCCACCTCTTCTTAATGGAACATGCCAATCAAAGCCATCCATGCAATCTTACCCTTATCACACCAAGCATGTCCTTTCAGTCTAAAAACAATTTTTTGAAGCATGTATGGTGCAAAACTAAAACCTTAAAAAAATATTTAATTTGAATGGTTAAAATAGGCATTCCTGGGTGCATTCCTAAATAGAAACAGAAGTGGTAGAGCTTCATATCTGTGTACTGTTTCCCCTGGATTGATGAAAGCACAATGTTTAAAAAAATTCTGTTATTGCTGGGACAAAACATGTTAAAATCAACACTTTTGTGCCTGGTATATATATAATTAAAATATCTCAAAATTATCTGTTTCCCAAGCCCCAAAGGTTTGGCTAGCCCCTCACCCCAAACCCTAGATCTGCTACTGGTTCACTTGACACTGTACAAAAACTTCTAGAAGTGCAGGTCTCTGGTTGATCGCAGGGTGGGGGCTGAGAGTGTCTTTCTCTGCCTGGCTCTGTTCATTGCCCTGTGGGTGGATGTGAGAGTGTGGTGAGGTGCATGATGATGTCAACTATTGTGTGTGTGTGTGTGCAGAGCTAGGACTTCTCGATTGAACATTTGCTGTTATGGGAACCTCTGTTTGTTGGGGTTGGGTGCACAGAAAAGGGAAGACAGGGGGCTATGGTACAAAACAATGGGAGGCACACTGTGTTTGGTTGCATTGCTGTCTTTTTAATTTTTTGCAAGGGCAAGAAGCAATGTGGGAGCAGGGTCAATGTTCAATAACCAGAGTATTTCTTGGTTTGCATTTTTTCCTGTATAAGTGATCAAAATTTACTGTTATAATTGTGGACTAGTGCAGCCATCTGCAGACCAGTGCCATTTTTAATCAACTTGTCCTGCTGGTTACTGCAAAAAAAAGATGTTAAAGTTGGCCCCTGGTAACATCCCCTCTAGAGAGAGTGCTTTTCGAAGTCATTGTAAATACAGGGGCTCCATAAAGGAGTTTGGTAAGAGTGTTCTATGAGTGATAGAAGGGCTTGGGGGGAGAGCAGATATTGACCAATTTTGCAAGCAGCACCAAGCATGGAATTTACAGATTTGCAGATACCCATTACATGCAATGAGTAGTCAAGGGAGAGGCCAAGGGTAACTCCAAGGTAGGTGAAGGAGTTAACTAAGGGAACTGGGGTGCTGTCATGATATGAAACAGATAGGGCAGGGCAGAGCCTGAGTCTGGAGGATATTTCAGAGAGCATAGACTGTGTTTTTGTAACTTTAAGAAGTAGTTTGTTATGAGACATTTAGCTGTGCACCAACTGAAGGCCAAAGGTTAGGCGTGGAGCCATACCAGAAATACCATTTTAGCTTGTTTAAAGGACAGAGTCATCTGTGTAGAGAATAACAGAGCAGTGAGATAGGCATAAGATGATGGATTTAATGTGCAGTGCAAATAGAATGGAGCCAAGTATAGATCCTTGGGGGATGCCCACTAATGTGGGGGCAAGCTTTGACAGGAAGGGTCCATACTAAACTCTCTGTAATCTGTTCTGTAAGTAGTTTTTGAACTAAGAACATGCAGAGGAAGATATACTCAGGTTATCAAGTTTGCTAATTAGAAGTGAGCAATCAACAAAGTTGGAAGCCTTTCTTAATCAATAAAGGCTGCACCTGTAAGACAGCCCACATCCATTTCTGAGGCAATATGGTTGGTGAGCGCGAGCAAGGCAGTGGTGGTGCCATGCCCCTTGTGAAAGCCATGCTACATGGGAGAAAGAAGGTCTTGGCTAGTAAGGCAGTTGGTGAGCTGGGAGGATATAATTTCCTCTATGATTTTGATTGATGGAGGTAGAATGACGATAGGCTTATAATTTTGTTAACTAGTTTGTGGTCACTTTTCTTGGCGACTGGCACCACATTAGATTTTTCCAGAGATTGGATACCACAGCAGGTGACAGGAACATACTGACAAGTCTAGCAACTGGGGGGTTAGCTCATCAACTTTGATTTTAAGTCATTTAGGCTCAGATCACGTGTTGCCGGCAATGAGCTAGAAGCATTTTTTCGGAGCTCCCCAGAGTCGCCTCAAAAATCACTAAAAATCCCCAACTTTTATCTACCTACTCACTGGACTTTGTAGTTGCTATATTAGGACATCGATAGATTACATTATGTCAGTGCCGGAAGTCCAAATGGAGGAGGCAGCTCCGCAAACTCCTCTACCATCATCTGATGGGGAGGAAGATTCGACTGTAACCCTGGAGGTCAAGTGCCCTTGGCAGAGTACCTCTCCACTCCACTCTGCCCCCCCCCAGCGCTGGAGGAGCTTTTACCCAGCCAAGCTTACTCCGAACTCACAGTGATAAAGCAAGCTGTTTTCACCTTCATCGAGGAAATGAAAGAGATTAAGCCTACCTTGTGGGAATTGTCCACTTGCATGACTGATGCCAAAGCCTGCAAATCTTCATTAGAAGATCATCATGCCAGAACAGACCCCAAGTTGGTACAATTGCATTGATCGCTTGCAGCCCTGGACACTAAAGTTGGTGATTTAGAGGGCAGAAATTGTAGCAATAATTTAGTGATCTTTGGATTACTGGAAGGAGAGGAGGGGCCGAACATGTTAGAGTTTATCCAAAAAGTCATTGTGAAACTTGCAGGACCTCACCAAATGGCTGCAGCTATGTAACTGAACGTGCTTATAGACCCCTTCGAGCTAAGCCATCTCTAGAATACCCCCCTCAGCTGATCATTTTTAAACTACTTAATTTCTTTGATCGGGACCACATTTTGAAAAAAGTAAAAGCCCTGGAGACCATACAATGGGCTGGCTGGTGAATTCATGTAGTGCAAGACCTCACCTCTAAAGTATGTCAAGCCAGGGCTGTGTATCACCCACTGCTTAAACTTTGGGCTGCACAAATTAAACATAGGCTGCTATATCCTTCAAGCCTTTAAGGCTGGAGGTAACAACTGACTCGGGTCGGCACCAGTTTGAAACTGCTGACCAAGCAGCTGCAGCTCTACCTCAGCCTTTTCCCAACCTGTTTCATGCCAAAACCTGAGGAGCTTCTTTATACAAAGGACTCTAGAATGATAGTCCTCTCTCAGAGAATTGTCTGGTGACATTTCAAAATACCGCATTATGGATGCTTTCTTGAAATAGAAGGACAGAAAGGTAACTCAGGTTTGAACAGACTTTTTTCTGTGTGGACAGGATACCGCTGAAGCAGTCCCATTTTCCTTTTGTAAGTGTAGACAGTCTATTTTTGGGACTGAGCTTTGTGTTCTGCTTTTGCTTCTGGGGACACTATGAGATGGATGAGATTATCTGGTTTTGCTTTACATCAACCCAATATTTTGCTCCTGGTATTCTGCAGCATTGTACTGTATATTGCTCAATTACCTATTCTTTGTGCGACGGGAACGCCATCTGCTGTCTTCTGATGTTAACTACTGGTGCGCCTCTGCTCAAAAGATTAAACTCTTGTGCGGGCTCCCTGCTATCCATTCCCTGGGAAAGATGTTGCAGTATGCAGTGCAGGACATTTTCAGTTAATTACTTATTACTCTCTATACTAGCGTTATACTTGGAGTGACCTTTTTGACTTCAATGATTAAAATGGATATGAGATATTAATTATGTTTATTGCAAATATGTTTTTGCATTTTTGCTCTTTCAGTAATCCTTTGGCAGGCTCAGAGTTAGTTAATATTCCCTCTGAGGCTTCGGGGATATTCATTTAATTTTGTACATTACAAAGCTGGGTTGTGCGATTTTTCTAGCAGAGCGAGTTAGACCCCTGAATTGATTTTCGCTGTTATGCCCCAAGGTCTGCGCATTCTTGATGACTCTATAGCAGGCATGGTATACATTTATGATTACAGTGGGGTTTTGTAATGGGGCATTTTCCTTTATCTGTTTTTGGCTGTGGGTCTGTACACTTTAGTGTTGAAAGTTAAGTCTGCCAATGAGCAAACTGTGGACTTTACTATATTCTTTTTTGCCCCACAGTTTTAGGGGTTCTATTGAGGGTTAGATCCATAGCGACTGAAGTGACCAAAATGTTGATTTTTTTCCCTCTGCACTTTTACCTCATTTGTTATAGCAACTTAGTCACTAATGTTAAATCATTATATGTGTTCAGTCAGGTTAATAATCCTGCTTATCTTCGCTACAAATATGCTAACATAGGCCAGCGAGTATTAAGTTACTTATATGTCCATATAGGATAACCTATTATGTAGCGTTGAGTTGGGGCTTTATATGATTATTTTGCCAAGGGTGATGTTGGGGGGGGGGCGCTGGCTCTGCCCCATTTTGGGACCTTGCATCTTTAGGTATAGGCACTAGGCCTGGGTATTTTTGGTATTGTGGTGCAAATAGTTTTTGTAAAGTTTCCTTATTTTATTGTTCTTTTTTTATTTTTATCACATAAGAACTTTGCTGTCTGTTTTGATGTGGTCAAATATGGTTTTTTTTCGGGTGGCTTTTTTGGGGAGGCGGGAGGAGGGTTATGGTGCATCAGCTTTCCACATTACCGCTCTCTTTCCTGGAGATGGCATCCTATAAATGATGGCTAGTCCAGCTTTATGTGTTACAACGAATATTAAAGGGGGTAAGAACAATAAGAAAAAGTATGTTTTGCTTAGACATTTACAGCAGTTTTCTCCTCATGTTGTATTCTTGCAAGAAACCCCCATGTTGTACACTCAAATGTCTTGTTTGGTCAAATCTTGGGTGGGTAAGGCTTTTGGAGCTGGCTATAGCTCTTGTCAGCGGGGGGTAGCGATTCTTATTACAAAATCAGCTCCTTTTTATTTTATTTATTATTTATTTATTGAAAGTGTTTCACCAGAAAAGGCACACTGAGCAAAAAGATGCTCGTCTCACGGCACGACCTGGGGGGAGGGGTTACAGAGGTGGCAGGTATGCATACAACAGTTGAATTTAGAAGTAGAACAATACAGATAACGTACATATTTGGACGGGATTACATTTGAACTTTGTTACATACATTTGAACTTGTTACATAGGGAGAACAGTACAGTACATGATCTTCAAGGACAAGGTATACATTTAATGGGTAGACAACGATCGTAACACATGATTACTTAAGTGCCAGTAACAGAACTTGAGCTGAGCGAGATGCACCAAGTTGACAGTAGGAGTTGGAGAGTGGAGATAGAGGGTAGGGAAGGAGTGGACTAATACCATAGGTGTTGGGGGGGTGGTTGGGGGTTGGGGGGAAGGATATGGGAGTTAGTAGCTGTGAGTAAGGCTCAAGAGAGTAGGTTATGTAGGAAGGAGGGAGGGAAGCGAGATATTAGGAGTGAAAAGAATGAATTAGAGAGAGAGTGAAAGTGTGAGGGTATAAGTGCGTAGGGCAGTGTATAAGCCAGACAATTAGGCGCTAAGGCCGAGCCGCTGGTCAGGCGCTAAGGGGGACAGGGGAGGAGACGCTATCGGGGGTCAGGGGCAGTTGCAATTTGGAGCAAGGAAGTTAGTGAGGGCAGAGGATAGGGAGGTGTTGGATGAAGAAGGGCAGATCTGGGCGGTAGGCCATTCCAGAGTTTAGGAAGAGGTAGAGAAGGCCAATTGGCGGTGGTGGTCCTTCAGTGAGGATGACTAGTAGCCTAGCGTCAGTAGACCCTGAGGGCGTGGGTGGGGTGGGTGGGGAAGATAGGGAGGATTCGATGTTGGGCGGAGGGCCGAGCCAGAAGATGGACGCAAATTTGACGCTATGAATCAGGCGCCTATTACACAGGGATGGCAGGGCCAGTGAACGGTAGAGCTCACAGTGATGTGAGCGGTGGGGTGCAACAAGGGCAAAGTGGCAGAAAGCATTAAAGAGGGGGTCAACACTTTTAGCTGAAATTAAGGATCCTGAGGGTTGTTATATTTCTTTGCATGTTTTTTTGGGGAATTGGGAATTGGTATCGGGTGCGGTTTATGGCCCCAACTTGGACTCACCCCATTTTTTTCCAACTCTGGCCACAGCATTGGCTCCCTACAGCCATCTGCCAATCATTTTAGGGGGGATTGGAATATAGTCCAATCCAGTGATTTAGACCATACATACTGGACAAAAGCTGGGATGTCTCTGGGGCAGAGAGCGTTGAGTGAATTTTTAGACCTCCTGGGTTTGGTCAATCCCTGGAGGCTTCTTCACACCTCTACCCAGGACTTTACATTTTTTTCACCACTACACAATGTGTTCTCTAGAACTGATTATTTTCTAATTAGTTAGCATTTGTTATCTAGTAGTCAATATTGCTGTATACAGGCAAGGGTCATATCAGATCATTCCCCTGTTATATTGGCTCTAGATACTCCATCTACCCCTCAGCAGTCCTACACTTGGTATTTAAATAGTCAACTGTTTTGAGATCCAGATACCATTGCTCATTTTAAACAGTTCATTGATTTAATTATTCATTATAACCATGAGGTCCTTGTACCCTTTGATATCATATGGGGTAGCCTTAAAATCACCTGGAGGGGGGAACTTATTTAGTTTGCATCTCTCCATTAAAGAAAAAGGCAAGCCCAATTAACAGACCTACTCCAGCAAATAAGAAATATAGAATGCAATTTGGCTAGTTCCTCTCCAGACTCTGTCCGAGACAAACTGGCGCATCTGTAGGCCCAATATGCAGAACACCTTTTAGATAGGGTTGAGAAGACAGCTGCCAGACTAAAGGCTATGTACATCGGACAAGGCAATAAAGCCGGGAAACTGTTGGCCCTTAGAATTAAACAACATGCGAGTTCTAAGTGGGTACTTTCACTCAAGTGATCCAGAGACTGGCCTACCAACTACGGATTCTAAGCAGATGGCAACTATATTTTCTAAATTTTATCAAAAAACTCTATACTGCTCCTCAGGTGAACCCAGCTAGTACAGTGGCTTAGGAATCTTTTCTGGTGGCTGTCCAAGTTCCTCACCTTTATGAAGTCCAAATTAAATCCCTGATGGGCCCCATCACGGAGTTGTAGGTAGTTTCGCTCATCAAGTCTTTGCCCCTTGAAAAGGCCCCTGGTCTGGATGGGTTCACTGCCTTATTTGACAAAACCTGTAAGGATTTACTAGTTCCTCTCCTCACTACCCTCTATAATTATTGGAGTACTCATACCTCCACAGATTAATCCCTCTTTGAGGCCCGCATAGATCTAGTACCAAAACCTGGGAAGGACATATCCAAACCAGAAAGTTACCACCCCATATCATTGATTAACAATGATATTAAGTTGTACGCTAAAATCCTTGCAGCCAGATAAGCCTCTGTTTGGGACTGCCTCCTTGGACTGGAACAAGCAGGATTTGTTGCCAGATGAAGCGCAAGTGAACATTTTAAAAAAAATCTTTAAACTTATTTCTGCATCCAGGGAGACCCACAATGAGTCCGTGTTGGTATTCCTGGATGCAGAAAAAGCGTTTGATTGAGTTTCGTGGTCTTATATTTTTAGAGCTTTAGAAACTTATTGCTTTCCAGAAGAATTTGTTAACTGAATCAAAGTTCTTTACACTTTTCCCTCCACACATATTTTGTGTAATAATGAAATCTTGTATAGCTTATCTAGAGGCACCTGTCAGGGTTGCCCCAAATCCTACTACCTTTTTAATTTATATATAGAACCCTTAGCCAGTATGGGGAATTTATCCCCCTTAGTCAAAGGTATAGCAGTGAGAGAAGGCTCTTATAAACTATCATGCTTTGTGGATGATATCCTGTTGCATCTATTGGACTGGTCTACAACTTTACCGGAGGCTTTAGCTGTTATTTCAAAGTTTTGTACTTTCTCTGGTTACAAAATAAATCCTTCCACAACAGTGGTATACCCTATTAATGCCTTAGTTCATAAACCCCTCGGTTTGCAATTAGGTTTCCAATGTGAGACGTTGACATTGAACTACCTGGCATTAAACTTACTAAGGATATTTCCAAGCTTAAGGCTTACAATCTGGATCCACTGGTTCAACAAACTGAGAAAGATTTTGCTAGATGGTGGCACCTGCCTCTATCCCTTTGGGGAAGAGCCAGTCTAATTAAAATGTGAGTCCTCTCCAAAGTGCTGTACCCCATAGGCACATTAAATATTTACCTTCACAAGAAATGGTTTCAAAAATTATTCTCCTTATGTTCTGCCTTTTTTGTGGTTAGATAAACCCCTTCATAGGACATATGGGAAGCTCTGTAGGTCATATAAGTATGGTGGAATCCAAATGCCAGACTTTTACAAGGTTTATTTGGCTTTGCATGATGCTAAATATTTTAGATGGGGAAAGGAAGCCTGTCCTTCTTCCTCTCCAGCCTGCTGGCTGGATATAGAACACTCTTTGGCTTCAACACATAATATTTGTTCAAAATCTCTGCTCTACATTCCTTATTCCAAGCTCCCTAGAAATCTCTGTGTCTCCCCTATAGGGTGGAATGTTAGAGTTCACGCTCAAGTATGCCGAATGTTAAAAATAGTAAATACCAAAATAATGGTGCAACCCCTATTTAACAATTTTAACATGTGTATAGCTAGCAAACCTATTCCACCCTCTTTTTGGTCTACCTTATCTAATCTCACAGTTGGTGATCTGGTGGATAATAATAAAGTAAGCAGCTTTTTCAGCTCCCACCTGCTTGTTTTTTTAAGTATATGCAGCTCCTCAGTTGTCTTAGGCAGGTTTTGGGACCTTTACCTTGGTCAGATGTATCTAACTCCCCTTTTCAAGAATATGTTCTCCATGCTTTTAAAATAAAAGCAATTTTCTGTATGTATAAAGCTCTGTTACTCCACGAATGTGCTCTAGTTTCTTCCATGGCATTCTACTGGCAAAACCTTTTGGGACTCGAGTGGTTCTTCTCACAGTGGCACTTGATTTGGAATGCATTTTATTTTTATCTTAAACAAGATAGACTCAGACAATTACAATTCCATATACTACATAATCTTTATCTTACCCCCTACACCCTATTTCAAATGAAAAAAAGTCCTTCACCAGTGTGCTTAGGTTGTATGTTGGCAGAAGGTACTCTGTATCACAAAATGTGGGCGTGTCCACCTGCTAAGCAATTATGGTCGGTAGCTCTGTTTCATCCCAGAGATTTGTATACTGGGGAATTACTCTAATATTTTTACTTCCCAGCATAAGTTTTACATGACACTAATCTCTTCAGTAACAAAGCTCATAATAGTCCACCACTGGTTGGGCTCCTGGTCGCCTTCTCTAGCAGAATGGCTGCAGGAGTGCCTCACTGCCCTTTTGGGTGAGAAGGCAATTGGGAATTTTACCTTCGCTCAACCCAGAGCCAAGGTGTGTTGGACAGAGCTTTATGCTTTTTTATCTCAGTAATCTTCTTTTTGTTTATTTTTAATTTTTAATTGTCTTATACATTGGTGGCTGAGGTTCATGCACCGGGAGCTGGGAAGAAAGGGGGGAGGTATTTTAGGGGAGTGGGTTGTTTTTGTTTTTCTTGTTCTCTTGTTTTATTATATATTTTCGTGTATTTGTAGTTTTCTTTTGTTATTGAAAAGATATGATGAAAACTTCAATGAAGTGTATTATGTTAAAAAAAAAAAAAAAGACGTTTTGACTGGATCCCATCAGAGCCTAAAGATTTTGAACCAGAAATCTGCAAGAGGAGTTTGCAAACTTCAAAAACACCAACTATCTTGAAATAAAAAGGGGGAGTGCACAGTTGAAGGAGAGGTTAAAAAGGGGATGCCACTAATGAGTGAAGATGCTGTCATGATAGAGAAAGCCTTGGTGTGTGATTGGAGGTCAGAGAAAAAACAATTGAAGGCATTAGCTACTATGCAGCTGCTAGTGCAGTTTACTCCTTTTAAAATCATGTTGATGGGGAAGTAATCCCTGCTTTTGCCCATAATATTCTTCATGCAATTTCAGTATAATCATGGATTGTGAGCAGTGCAATGAAAGTGCTATTTGCAGTGGGAGCTCTTATTATGCCTGATAACCGATGTGCATTCATTGTGGTGTGTCCTACAGGACACCCAGTCAGAGGAGAAAGAGGAGGAGGAGGCCTTAAAATCAGACCATGTTCTGTCCTTTTCAGTAAGCTTTGCAAGAAGGGGGTGGTCCAGACATTTAATGACAGGACCTCTCACTCTTCTTCTAGTAGCATGGGTAAATTTGTTTTGCAAGTCAATGAAAGCAGAAATGAAGAAAGCTACTGCAAAGTTAACATCAGGGGCCAGATATTCAAAACTTTGCTCAGTGGACAAAGTGATAGCGCCATGCTTGTCTGGGGTTTGTGCCTGGATGCAATATTCAAAGGAGGCTGTGGAACACACTAAGAGGATTAGCACGTATGCAAAAAATAATGTATGTGATGTGCAAAGAGAGAGGTGGGGACTTGAATCCCAGTGCAGTGCAATATTCAGCGCGATAGCGCTATGCAAAGGGAATAGTGCAGACCACCTTGTGCTTTGCATTTAACACTGAAAAGAAGCCCATCTTTCTCCAGGCAACCCTAGTGGGCAGTAGAGACAGTGCAGCCAACAACCATCTTGGCAGTTGGGGGGAGTACACCTGCTCCCTGGTGGCTAGTGACATCCCCCACCCTCTGAACCCTGTCCCTGTCAGAATCACAGGCTGCCCTGGCTGCTAGTGGCCCCCCTTCCCTGATCCCCATCACTGGTAAAAGCAGTACTTTCCCTGGTGTCTAGTGGTTCCCCCGCCCTCTGACCACTGGCCCCATAGTAAAATATGTAGTCCCTGGTACCTAATGGTCCCCCCACACTCCAGCCACCAGCCACAGTAGAATTAAATAGATCCCTGGTGGCCAGTGGTCCCCCTGTCCCCTGATCACTGGCCCTGTAGTAGAATATGCAGTCCCTCATGCCTAGGGGTCCCCACCACCCATAGATCACTGACCCCAGTACAATTAAATAAGTTCCCATGGGGAAGATCATGGAAGCACTACTGAAGGAGAGATTGGTGGAACATCTGGTTGTCAATGGACTACAGGACCCAAGGCAGCATGGTTTCACCAGGAGGAGGTCTTGTCAGACCAACCTCGTTGAATTTTTTGACTGGGTGACTAGGGAGGTGGATCAGGGGAGGGCAGTGGACATGGCCTACCTGGACTTCAGCAAGGCCTTTGACACTGTGCCACATAGAAGACTATTACACAAACTGGGGAATATGGGTATGGGCAGGACAGTAGTGTGGTGGGTAGGTAACTGGCTGGGTGGCAGGACACAGAGGGTGGTGGTAAATGGCTGTCACTCCACAGAGGAAGAGTGACAAGTGGGTACCACAGGGATCAGTGCTGGGACCGGTTCTATTCAACATCTTCATCAGTGACATTGCACAGGACCTAGAAGGCAGAATTTCACTGTTCGCTGATGACACAAAGCTCTGTAACAGAGTAGACACACCAGAGGGTGTAGACAGAATGAGAAGGGACCTGCAGAAACTTGAAGAATGGTCAGGGGTTTGGCAGTTGAAATTCAATGCAAAGAAGTGCAATATAATGCATATGGGGCACAAAAACCCTGGCACAACATATCAGTTGGGGGGTGAGGATATAGCATGCACCAAGCAGGAAAGGGATCTTGGGGTTATCATCTCTGATGACCTCAAGGTAGGGAAACAGTGTGACAAGGCAGCAGGTAAAGCAAGCCGGATGCTGGGATGCATAGGCAGGGTCGTCACCAGCAGGAAAAGGGAGGTCATAATTCCGCTATACAAGACACTAGTGAGGCCCTACCTGGAGTACAGTGTACAGTTCTGGAGACCATACTTACATAAGGACATAGATAGGGTAGAGAAGGTTCAGAGGAGGGCAACAAAGATGGTGCATGGATTGCATCACAAGTCCTATGAAGACAGGTTGAAGGAACTGAACATGTACTCCCTGGAGGAGAGGAGGGAGAGAGGGGATATGATAGAGACATACAAGTATCTCACAGGGAGGAACAGGGCAGGAATACACTATATTTAAGCGAAAAAGATGTTCCAGGACTAGAGGGCATGGGATGAAGTTGGAGGGAGGACAATTCAGAGGAAACATAAGGAAGAATTTCTTCACAGAACGGGTGGTGGAGGGTGGAACACCCTGCCAAAGGAAGTGGTGGGGGCTGAAACAATCACGGGATTTAAGAATGCATGGGATAGACATAAAGGAATTCTGGAGGTCAGGGGGTAAGGGGCAACAGACTTCTAGGAAAACATAAACTGAACTTACAAGCTCAAATGGGCAGACTGGGTGGGCCATAGGCCCTTATCTGCCGACACTGTCTATGTATCTATGTATCTATGTATTAGGGTTGTCAGAACTAGTTCGGTAAAGATTCGAACCCTCCTCGAACCCTGGTGTTCGAGTTCTAACTTAGAACTCGAACACTGAACAGTTCGCAAAAGGGTTCGAATCACCGCGAGACGCGAGACGACGTGAGGTCGAAAAGCAACGAGCTGCGATCTGTGGGTATTAAAGAGATGCGCCCACGAGGAGAGCGCCATTTGACTGAGGATCATCGCAGAGAGAGGCAGCAGCAGCAGGCAGCACCAGCAGCCCACTAAACTGTAGCAAAGCAGTTAGGGCGTCCGCTACTTTTGTCCAGCAGTCGTGGCCACTTCTTCTCCTGTGAGACCGGCGAGAACAAGAAAAAAAGCTAAAAATCGGGGGGGGGGGAACTGGGAGACGGGAGTGGGAGTACTAGGGGCCGGTTCAGGACAGAAGGAGGGAATCGGGACTCTGGAGGGATTAATCAAGATTGGGGGAGTGGGGGGAATAGGGAGGGATTGATGAGAGACCAATATCAGGAGGAGGACTGGAGGAGGACTCGGAGAGAAAAGAACCTTTGTGAAGTGTGATTATTTGAAACTGCAGCACACTGCACACTCAGCAGCTGCCAGCAACAAGCATACAAGGGGGGCAAAAAAAAGGCAAATAAATCTGATAAATCTAAATAAGTCTGAACCCTAGTGTGTGTGTCACAGAGAGAAGCCCAGTGTGTGCCCCTTGACTGCACTGTACTGTACCCTACCCAGTGTGTGTTACAGAGAGAAGCCCAGTGGCCAGTTGTGTGGTGGCATTAACCTTACATGACAGAAACATAGGGGGCCAAAAAAAGGCAAATAAATCTTTCTGAACCCTAGTGTGTGTGTGTGTCACAGAGAGAAGCCCAGTGTGTGTGTACTGTACCCTACCCAGTGTGTGTTACAGAGAGAAGCCCAGTGGCCAGTTGTGTGGTGGCATTAACCTTACATGACAGAAACGTAGGGGCGCAAAAAAAGGCAAATAAATCTTTCTGAAGTTTCTGAACCCTAGTGTGTGTGTGTGTGTCACAGAGAGAAGCCCAGTGTGTGCATACTGTACCCTACCCAGTGTGTGTTACAGAGAGAAGCCCAGTGGCCAGTTGTGTGGTGGCATTAACCTTACATGACAGAAACGTAGGGGGCCAAAAAAAGGCAAATAAATCTTTCTGAACCCTAGTGTGTGTGTGTGGCATTAACCTTACATGACAGAAACGTAGAAATATAATTCTCATTCCCTGGTTTGTGTATGTGACTGCTCTCCTGTGGTCGGTCAGCCCATCACCTGCTGCTGTGTGCCCTTTGACTGCACTGTACCCTACCCAGTGTGTGTGTTACCGAGAGAAGCCCAGTGGCCAGCTGTGGTGGCATTAACCTTACATGACAGAAACGTAGAAATATAATTCTCATTCCCTGGTTTGCGATGTGACTCCGTCTCCTGTGGTCAGTCAGCCCATCACCCTGCTGCTGTGTGCCTTTGACTGCACTGTACCTACCCCGTGTGTGTTGTTAGAGAAGCCCAGTGGCCAGTTGTGTGGTGGCATTAACCTTACATGACAGAAATGTAGGGGGCAAAAAAGGCAAATAAATCTTTCTGAACCCTAGTGTGTGTGTGTGGCATTAACCTTACATGACAGAAACATAGAAATATAATTCTCATTCCCTGGTTTGTGATGTGACTCTTTCCTCCTGTAGTCGGTCAGCCCATCACCCTGCTGCTGTGTGCCCTTTGACTGCACTGTACCCTACCCAGTGTGTGTGTTGCACGGGAGAGCCCAGTGGCCAGTTGTGTGGTGGCATTAACCTTACATGACAGAAAAGTAGAAATATAATTCTCATTCCCTGGTTTGCGATGTGACTGCCTCCTGTGGTCAGTCAGCCCATCACCCTGCTGCTGTGTGCCCTTTGACTGCACTGTACCCTACCCAGTGTGTGTGTTACTGAGAGAAGCCCAGTGGCCAGTTGTGTGGTGGCATTAACCTCACATGACAGAAACGTAGGGGGGCAAAAAAAGGCAAATAAATCTTTCTGAACCCTGTGTGTGTGTGTGGCATTAACCTTACATGACAGAAACGTAGAAATATAATTCTCATTCCCTGGTTTGCGTATGTGACTCCGTCTCCTGTGGTCGGTCAGCCCATCACCCTGCTGCTGTGTGCCCTTTGACTGCACTGTACCCTACCCAGTGTGTGTGTTACCGAGAGAAGCCCAGTGGCCAGTTGTGTGGTGGCATTAACCTTACATGACAGAAACGTAGAAATATAATTCTCATTCCCTGGTTTGCGTATGTGACTCCGTCTCCTGTGGTCAGTCAGCCCATCACCCCTGCTGCTGTGTGCCCTTGGCTGCACTGTACCCTACCCAGTGTGTGTGTTACTGAGAGAAGCCCAGTGGCCAGTTGTGTGGTGGCATTAACCTTACATGACAGAAACGTAGGGGGGCAAAAAAAGGCAAATAAATCTTTCTGAACCCTAGTGTGTGTGTGTGTCATTAACCTTACATGACAGAAACATAGAAATATAATTCTCATTCCTGGTTTATGTGTAGGACTCCGTCTCCTGTGGTCGGTCAGCCCATCACCCTGCTGCTGTGTGCCTTTGACTGCACTGTACCCTACCCAGTGTGTGTTACTGAGAGAAGCCCAGTGGCCAGTTGTGTGGTGGCATTAACCTTACATGACAGAAACGTAGAAATATAATTCTCATTCCTGGGTTGCATATGTGACTCCGTCTCCTGTGGTCAGCCCATCACCCTGCTGCTGTGTGCCCTTTGATTGCTATGTGTGTCCTATGCCCAGCAGCCCAATCATTCTGTAAGCCTTGAACCTGGGATCCTTTAGTTGCAAACTGTCATATTCTTCAATTACTTTCAGTCCACGTATCACAGTGTCACACAACCAAAATAAAATTTTGGAGTTGTAGCCAGCGATTACAGATCACATTGCTTTGTTACACAGGAATTGTTTGGGTGTTGGTGTGTTCACTGCAGTATACTGGACTGGTAGTACTGGTACTTACTGTCTGTTATAGGCTGACACCAACATAGATGAAGCATTTAGTGCTGGTGTTGGAGCAGGTGTTGGTGGTAGTGGTAATCCTGCTGGTGCTAACAGAAATAACCAAATGTTTCACATGATAAAAATTCAACAAACAGCAAAAGAGCAACAGTGAAGTGTGGTAAAGGGGACCTTTAAGAAAACCTGTACAGCTGCTGGGGTCACACGGAGGCACCATAAGGTATGCCATTCATGCCGTTAAGATCCCTGTGACTAGCAGCAATAATGCAACAGTGAGTCCTCTCTGACTCAGACAGTAGCTCTTTGTCTCAGTCCCACACTGTTGTGTCTCAGTGACAAATCATTACTTCTCAACAAAGTGAAATGAGCAAGTCTGCTGACAATGAATCAGGTAGTGCACTTGCAAATACATCCAGCACTGTTGGCAATGAAAAGGACATATCCATTGAATCCACCACTTCTGTGTTGGCCAGCAATGAAAATCCATCAGAGTCTTCTGTCCACTCTTCTAGCACCAAGGAGCATGTCCCAGGTTCTGTTAGGACAGGTGAAAAGACACAAACAGTCTTTAGCTATCTTCCTAGCACTCGAACAAAATCTGTCACATCTGAGGTGTGGAATTATTTCTCAGTCAGTAAAACTGATCCATGCAGAGCAATTTGTTCTCTGTGTAAACAGAGTGTAAGCCGTGGTAAAGTTGTGTCATGCCTTGCACTACAGCTCTTAACGCCATCTGAAAAAGCATTCGGTTTTGCTTGATCATCCAAAACCAAACCCATGTCCTCCATCTTCCAGACCGCACGTGAGAAGGGTCAGGATCAGGAATCTGAAATGGATACTGAATTGTCTGAACTTGATCAGGCAGAACCACTGCCAGCCCTAGGATCACTGTTACCACCAATGCCAGCACCATTAGTACCAGTTGCACATCCAGTGATGGCACTGAATGTATAAGTCCTAGTCCACCATCTCTGCGTCCATCTGCCCATCAAGCACGGTGTATAATAAACCAGCAGGGACATGTTGCAAACAGCTAACACTGTCTCAGGCATTTGAAAGAAAGAATACCTTTACTAGAAATCATCCAAGACCCTTCATCTTAATCACCGAATTGGTGAACTGTTGAGGAGCCCTTCTCCCATACTCTTTGGTAGATCATGAGGGTTTTAGGGAGCTCATGACATTAGCAAACCTCGTTACAATGTTCCTCATCAAGGTACTTTTCCTATGTTGAAATACCAAACATTTATCAGGCTTTAAAAGCGACAGTGATGCTTGCACTTAAACTGCAGAGGGTGGGGTTATTCATGTCACAACAGATATGTGGACCAGCACTCAAAACATAGATTACATGTCCCTACCGCCCATTGGGTCACGTTTTCTTGTGCTTCTTCAAAACAAAGACACCCCAAAAGATGGCGCTGCTGCATATAAAGAAGTTTGGGCAAAGTCATACTGCTGCAAACATCTTGCAGGAACTAAATGACCTCCTTGACGAATGGGTTTATTCTCACGGTCTAAAATGTGGCTTTAGTAGGTGACAATGGAGCCAACATCTTAAAAAGCAATACAGGATGGAGGATTTCTGCATGCTTCTTGCTTTGCACATTGCTTACACTTAATTGTCACGGGATTTCAGCAACCGAAACACAAGTGGATGGTATGATTGCTGTTTGCAAAAAAATTGTGACTCACTTTTCACATTCAACCAAGGCTATACGGACATTGTCCGAACTGCAAAAAAAACACAAGCTGCCCCAGCAAAAGCTGATTCAAAATGTTTCCACTCGTTGGAACTCAATGCTTTATATGCTGCAGCGCCTCCTGGAGCAAAAGCAAGCTGTACATGAGTACTGCTCCAATTACATTATTGGAGATGGCATTATGCTGTCTGTGCTGCAGTGGAAATTAATGGAGACAGTGTGCTGTATCCTAGCTCCTTTGAGACAGCTACAGGACATGTCTTCTGAAGGTGCATCTGTGAGTCAGGTTATCCCACTCATAATGCTCATTTCACATCATCTTAGTGTTCTAAATCTACAAATAGAAAAAGACAGATCTGAAGCGCAGACAACATGTCGCCTATATCATGGGAATCTCATAAAGAGAATGAGCGAGCGCTTCAAAACCAATGACAAATTAGTTGCAATGACGAAATCAAGACACTACATCCTTGCAACTCTCTTAGATCCCAGGTTCAAGGCTATACATCTTCCAAAAACAGATGATATAGAGCAGTACAAATGTATGTTGCTAGATGAGCTGCAGCACTCACAGGAGTCAAACACAGACACGCACAGTACCATCAGGTTGTCATCACCACAACATGCAGGTTCATCTTCACAAAGGGATACAGAACTGGAAAAGTCACCAAACATTAACAGTAGTTGTTCCACAACTGCCACTTCTTCAGCCCTTAGTAGCAAGCTAAATCTGTGGCAAAACCTTTCCCAAATTGCTGCCATACCAGCTGCTTCTGCTGATTCCTCTTCTGAGCGGTCTCTGTCCAACATGGTAGACAGTTACCTGCAAGAACTGCCTATTCCTATTGATGCATGCCCTTTGAATACTGGAGATCAAAAAGTCAATTTGGACAGAGCTGTATGATGAAGCCTGTAAATATCTTGGTTGTCCTGCAACAAGTGTCTCTTCAGAACGCATGTTTAGTACAGCTGGCAATATTGTGACAGACACCAGAAATAGGTTGCTGCCAGAAAATGTACACACGTTAACTTTTATTAAAGTTAATAAGTCAGATACCATCCCTACAAGAGTATACAAACTGATCCTAAGTGATTGATGTTGTGGATGTTGATGGTGATGATGACAACTCAGATGGTGGTGGCTGGTAAAAATGTGGGACGGAGTCTCTGCACCAAAAGGAAACTTTACAGACTGTGATGACTTTGGTTGTCATCTCTCTCCTTTCTCGATCTACTACCTTGGACTATATAACCCCAAAACTTTCACCATTTCATGGCAAACTGCTTTGTAGCTAGGGTCTAAACTAAAGTCAACAAGTTTTATATACAGGGCAATTTTAATATCAGTGGAACAGGCCCAAATTTGGCATAAAAGGACACTGTCACGTCTATCCTTTCTGTATCATGTTATTTATAGTTAAAGTGCAAACATATATTTTTGGATTTACCTTCTGTGACTTTGTGGTGCATCAGCATGGGCTGGGACAGGAGACGGTCTATTTTTCAATTTTAAAGAGGACAAAACAATGAGTTCTAATTGGTAGCTTGTTTATTATTTTTCAATTACAGAAATGTTAGCTATAAACGAAAAATGGATGCTAGTACATGGGTGAGGGTTGTGGGTTGGTTTTAACATGGGTGAGGGTGGCATGGGTGCTACTGCACAGATGAGGGGTGGTGAAGAAAAGTGGAATGGGTGATGGGGTGAAAGGTGGGTGTTGTTTTAGTTCTTTCATTTACAGATTCGTGATCAGCTGGGGATGGTGAGGAAAAAATGATGACAGACCGAACCTACTGTACACATAATTATATTCTTATTAAATACATTGCAAACTGCTGCCACCTAGCACAATTGTCCTGTCCCTTTTAAAAAGAATAAAGGAATCAGAAATAAAAGAAAATCTGCATCAGCAGTTTTCACAGAATGTGACGATATCATAGTGTTTTTGCTTTATAAGTAGTGATAATTTGATACATAATGGGGTTGACAGACGCTGTCCCTTAAACATCACATGCCAACTGCTGCAGCTACATAAATGTTCCTTAGTAAATTAGTATGTGGTGAGGAAACCACTGTTTTATTTATGTGACTGAAATACAGATTTTATTGAAGTATCAGCTGCAAAAATGCATCATCTTAGATTTTTGTATATATTACTTATTTGCCAACAAAAATGTTGTGTATGTGTAACCCCTGCAAATGGGGTTCCCAAAAGACTTCCAGGAGCTTGCTTGAATGCTCCAAGCCTGAATGGTGTTTGGCATTTACGCCATTTATCAGTGAGTGTTTTAGATTCTCTGGTACTGTCTCTTTAAGAGCTGTCTGCTTGCAGACATAATTAGTTTGTATGGGGGACTGTGTGCTTCTCTGAGTACCACTTGAGCTGCTGCCAATTCACTTCATTTTGCAGTCACTAGGAGTGCAAAGGAACCTATCTGAAAGATGTAACTGTTTGCCAGAAATTATTTAGAGTAATAATGAAATTACAGTTTGTCTCAACCTGCTTTCTTTGCAGTCAGAACTGTGTCTGCTAGTTCCCCATTCTAGTTTTGAACTGCTGAACTGGACCAATCAGTGTGGGGTAGCTAGCTCTAAAATGATGCCTTGGACGAATCAGAACTTGGACTCATAATCTGAGCCAGCCACAAGAGGATTGTATGGGCAGTGACTCTGGGAGATGTAGTTTAGACTTCAGTGCCTTTTTGACCAACAGCAGCAGTCTATTGTGGTGACAGCCAATCCAGTCAAGAACTGGGAGGAACTCAAAGGAAGTGCCCGGTTTCAGTCAGTTGGAGTTCAGTTGAGCTTTGCAGTGAAGAAGGAAGGAGCTCTGTGCTTTTCAGTGTGCAGTTTTAGTCAAAAGCGTGTGTAAGGCCCAGAGTTCCGGTCTGCAGCTTGTGTAACAGCTTGTTAGGACTGAACCGTCCTGTGAAAGAATCAAAGGATCTTGAAGATAGAAACCAGGCTCACCCTGTAGAGAGACTGGAAGAATTGCTGAAAATTGCACTCGGTCTGTCAGGAACTGAATCTGCTGTGTGTTCTCCTGGCATGTGCAGTAATTGCGATCGGGATACAGATGCAGCCTGCCTGGTATAGTACTTTCTTTATATGGATGTGAAGAGGTTTGTGTACCTCAAGTGAGCCCTGCTGACATTGAAGGACCCTATCTTATTTGGAGGTCGTGAGTACTAATTCAGGGTTGCTCCTGTTGAATTGCCACATTAAATCCAAATGGAATTACTGTACTGCTGACTGTTTAATTCTCCTTTCTCTGTGTGAAAGGGCCCTACCAGCTGCCACGGTTTGGACTAGCCACTAGGGCTTGGGTACCCAGGGACAGTAACTGATAGGGATAGGCCTGTACAGAGCCATAGGTAGATTATTAGAGTGATAAGCTAATTAACCTGATTTCCCTGTCCTTGTTATATCTCCCCTAAATAAATCAGAGCTGCTTGTTTGCAAAGTTATACTGCCTGGAGGTATTTGTCTATGTTAAAGTACTGTACTGTGATTGTTGCACTGTATCTCATTTCACAGGAGGTCCCAGTGCCGAACCAGACCTGGGGTAAGTGTATACTGTGAAGGTAATTCTGATATATTGTGGGCCACTAGTGGGAAGAAAGGGGTTGCAGTGTCCCAGAGGGCTGTGACCAAGTTAGTTTAACTATTGCAAACCCTGACCTCTGGGTGGAGGCACCGCCATTGGATCCAGGCCCTCAACCTGTTAGTGGCAAATCAGGCAGGGGTAGTAGCCCCTGGGATAGCGCCATCCTAGGGGTTACATCTTGAGGCTCACCGCTGGGATTGTGTGTCTCAGTGGCCATATTTACTGAACCACTGTTAAGAAAATGGGTACCCGACAGAAGTGGCTGTGCACCGGCTGGTGGAGTGGTGTACTGGGAGAGATCGCCCCCAAATGCTATGCTTATCCTGGACATCCCCTGGGTATCAATACGGACACTGTGCAGGAGTACTTTCCAAGGTGGAAGGTTTACAAAACCCTGTGGTGGTGGGTCGGCATGCTAATCTGCTCACCCACACTTTCCTGGCCTAGTAGAGTTTAAGGATCCCATAGATAGCTCCAAAGTGCCACAGACCATTACCCCAGAGGAGCCCTCACTGCTTGGAGAGTGATAACTAAGGACAGTAAAGACCTCGGGGAATCAGCCCCACCACTATCTGAAACTTTTGAGGAGAAATTTGCTGAATGGTTTGCTGGGAGAGGGAAAACTGTGGAGGACTTGAAGAAACTATTCTTGCCACCTGGGGTGTTCCTCCCCAACACCTCTCCTGCTCCAGTGCCGTAATGGTGTCTGAACCAATGCAGACTCCTATTTCTGCACCTGCCATTAGTCACGACTCTTACCAAGGTTGAAGATCTTCTCTGGCACCTCCCACCCCAAGGGAGGATGACTGGGAGACCTGGATGAACTATGTTGCCCCCAAATTGCTAGAATGGCAATGCTCGGAAGGTAGTGCAAAGAGGTTAGTAGAGCCTCCGAGGTCCTGCCCTGGCTACCATCCGTGCTAAACGGGCCAGTAACCCTGAAGCGACTGCACAGGCCTATCTTGAGGCCTTGGAGAATGTATGGGTGCCAGATTCTGATGAGGACCTATGGTGGAGAGTAAGAGATGCACAACAGTACCAAGGGAGTTGTTGTCTGTGTATGTATCTCGTGGAAAATTGTTGCAAGAATGCCTCAGAAAAGGTAGTTTGCTTACATTGAACTGGACCCGAACCAGGCTGGACAGGATCCTTAAGTCTGCCCCTCTCAGAACTGCTGTTGCTTCAGTTACACCTGGCAGATCGACTGGAATCCCCACCCTCCTATGATGAGTTAATGAGAGAAATTCGAGGAGTTGAGAAAAGACGACCTGGGAGGGACCTGCACCAATAGCTGCGAGCTGACCCGAGTGACTGAGGGTGACCCATCAAGTGAAGTTCAGGGCAGAGGTTGGCAGTCAATGAGTGCTCTGACAAGGAAAAAGATATGTCACAATGGGGCGAACTGTTGAGAGATCCGAATTCAAAAACAGTCCTTTATGAAGGCCACGCCTGCAAGTACGGACTGACTATATCCGATGTATCTGCTATGGGGGTGGGGTACCACCATGTATCTCCTGCTGATAACAGCTCGAACTCGATTCCTTGACCATGGAAGTGGAGAAACTGACTGAGATGTCTCCAAATGCTTATCACCTGCAGACAGAGATGGCACCAAGGTTTCCAGTTAGTACCCCCGCCCTGGCTCCCAGTGTGGCGCCTCGGCCAGCTCAAACCCAGAAAGTATGTTTTGCTATAATTGTGGGAAAGATGGGCACATGAAAAGGAAATGCCAGTCCCCAAAAGACACTGACAAAGTTGCATATAGGCTACCAAGGAGAGCTTGGAGAAGAAATCAGTGGTTAAGAGGTGCACGCTATGATCCCAGTGAGGGCACCAAAATGCTAATTCACGTCCTTTGTGGCAAGGTCAGTTGCCCAGGCCCCCACTACCGCCTCCAGACTGGTCCAGAATAGTGGGTCCCTCCATGGAGACCACTGTAAAGGTGAACGAGTGTCTACAAGAGCTATATTAGACAGTGGCTCCTAAGTGACAATTATGTTCCAAGATTGGTATCAGAAGCATTTGTCAGACGTACCCTTACAACCATTAGAAGGACTGCATGTATGGGGGTTAAGTGAGAAGGCCTACCCTATTCGGGTATATCCGAATTTGCTGTCTTTCCCACCTCCGTGGCTGGGTGGCCGAACAAGTAGAGACCCTAGCCTTAGTGTGTCCCCCACTGGACTGTATGATGGTGTCCCTTGTTGATTGGAACAAATGCTCATATGTTGGAAGGCTGGCACAGTTGTGTTATGAAAACAGGGCTCAAAGACTAGTAGAGCTTTAAGAGTTTGCGTTTAATTAAGAAGGCCTATGAGGCACAGAGAGATGCTGAAAAACAGAACCAGAGGAACCGGTCGGAATTGTATGGAAGAAGGATCCTGAGTCTCTGATCCTGGGCCAAATGCCCAGTGTACCTTACAGGAGAGGTCCAGATCAGAAAGGATGTTAAGAATAAAATATTAATGTTGGATGCACCAGGCGATGGAAAATTGCCAGAGGGACTGCTGGTCAAGCCTAGTATTTTGCCCGCTAGAGCCCATGCTTATGCCAGAAGGGTAATGGTCCAAGTTCATAATGTGTCTGAAAGAGACATTCGAGTAAACAGAGGTTGCATCCTGGCTAATGTGCATTGTGCAGACACTGCAGTGCTACCCAGCAGCAAGAGTTCAAGGAAGAATGACAGAGTAACGCCTGACTTGTTTGATTTGCGACTCCGCTGCCAGCTGAATGGAAAGTGAAGATCAGTGAGAAGCTTGCCCAGAGAGACCAGGTGTTGTTTTTAAAGGAATGGGATGTAGGATGCGTGGAAGGAGCTGAGCACAATATCCTGCTGCATGACGAAAGACCATTTCGTGAGAGGTCTCGACGCCTGGCACCTGCTGACATAGATGATGTGAGACGGCATCTGCAAGAGATGTTAGCTGCTGGTGTAATACAAGAACCAGAAGCCCTTATGCTTCCCCATTGTGGTAGTGAGGAAAAAGAATGGAACAGTAAGGATGTGTGGATTATCGCACCTTAAACCGGGCGGACTATCCTGATCAGTACACAATGCCCCGCATTCAGGATGCTTTGACTGCCTAACGGGAGCAAGTGGTTCTCGTGCTGGATCTCCGTGGGTACTATCAGATCGATGGCCCCAGAGGACCGTGAAAAGACAGCTCTTATCTGTCCGCTTGGCTTCTATGAATTCATGAGGATGCCTCAAGGATTTCAGGTGCCCCAGCCACTTTTCAACGATTGATGGAGCGTGCAGTGGGGACATGAACTACTAGAGTGCCTGGTATACCTAGATGATGTTATTGTGTTTGGCAGCTCACTGGAGGAACATGAGAGCAGATTATTTAAGGTATTGGACCGACTGGAGGACTTTGGCCTTAAACTGTCCATTGATAAGTGTCAATTTTTTCAAACATCAGTAATATGTGGGACACATAGTATCCACCGAGGAATAGAGACCACCCAGTAAAGTTGAGGCCTTGACCACGCCACAGCCCAAAAATCTAAAAGAACTGCAAAGATTCCTGGGATTCTGTGGTTATTATCGGCGCTTCATCAAGGACTATTCAAGAGTGATCCTTCCTTACTTAACTTACTCAAGGGTATCCCCAACCCACAAAAAATACTGAAAAGTCAGCATCCTCAAGACTGAAAGAGTGTATTTTCATCCGAAAGAAGTATTTGGGGCCTGGACCCTGATTGTGAGACTGCTTTTCATGAGATCATATATCAACTTACCCATGCTCCAGTGCTGGCCTATGCCGATCCAAGAAACCTTACGTCCTGCACACTGATGCTAGCTTGCAAGGGTTGGGGCTGTGTGTACCTAAGAGCACGAGAATGGCCTGAGACCAGTGGCCTTTGCCAGTAGAAGCCTGACCCATCCGAAAAGAACTATCCTGTACATAAGTTAGAGTTCCTAGCTTTTGAAGTGGGCTATTGTTGACCAATTCCATGAGTACTTGTATGGGGCTAAAATACTAGTAAAAATCAACAATAACTTTGACCTATGTGCAGACTCTCAGCTTGTTGGATGCCACTGGCCATATGGTGGCTTTCTGCATTATCTACATATGATTATGCTCTCGAATACCGAGCAGGTCTGAACCACATAGATGCTGATGCTCTCTCCGGAGGCCTGTTCCCCAGAATGATTGGGTCCGATTGGCAGAACCTGACATTCGGGCACTCTGCGGAAGTTTGACAGGGAGGAACAAATGTCCACGGACGGTGGACTGCATGGTGGATTGCTTGGGAGCCTCTGGGAATTGCATACCTGCTGCTTATGCCACTTTTCTGCAATAGACATTGGTGCACTGCCTCAGCTGGACAATGACAGTATTCGCTGGCTCAATCGCTGCATCCCATGATCAAAGCAGCTTTAGAAGCCCTCTATGCAGGAAAAGATGTGTCCAAATTACGCCCACTGATTTGAGAACTGCACTGTTATACAAAGAAGGTCCTAAGTTGAAACTGATCAATAAACTGTTATACAGAGAAACAGTAGACAGAGGGGACAAGTAGACAAACAACAACTAGTGCTGCCCACTGCCTTCGAGACTCAGTACTGAGGTCCTTGCACAACCACATGGGGCACCTTGGTATAGACAGAACACTTGACTTGGTGAGATCCAGATTCTATTGGCCTAAGATGGGGGCTGATGTGAGCAACACATCTCGAACTTGTAGTCGCTGGTTACAGAGGAAAGCTTTTGCCCAGAGGGTGCTCCCTTGTTAACATCACCACCAGTGCACCCATGGAGCTGGTCTGTATTGATTTTCTAAGTTTGAGTCAGATCAAAGAAATATCAGTAATGTGCTGGTGGTCACTGACCATTTCACGAGATATGCCCAAGCTTTCCCACAAAGACCAGAAAGCATCCACTGGCCAAAGTACTTGTAGAAAACTTTTTGTTCACTATGGGGCTCCACAAAGAATCCATTCTGATCAAGGGAGACTTTGAGAGTCGTCTGATCAAAGAGATGCTTTCTCTGGGGAGTGCGAAAGTCCAGAACCACCCTCACCAGCCTCCCCCAGGGGACCCACAGCCTGAACGCTTTCAACCGTGACTTTGCTAGGTATGCTAGGCACCCTGCACCCAAAGGACAAGCCTAGATGGAGCCAACAAATTAGCACCCTGGTACATGCTTATAACTGCACCAAAAGTGATGCCACTGGATTCTCCCCTACCGCCTGATGTTTGGAAGAGAAGCTCGACTACCAGTAGATGTGTGTTTTGGGGTCTCTCCTGATGGGGTTCAGGCTGACAACTATTTACAGTATGTGCAAAGTTAAAGGCCCAGCTAACTCATGCGCACTAACTGGCTCAAACCATGGCTGCCACAAAGAAATCTGGCCAACAAAGAAAGGTATGATAAAAGGTGAAAGCATTAGGAACTCCAGGAGGGAGATCTGGTATTGCTAAGAAATCTGGGATTGCATGGCAAGCACAAGATTGCTGACAGATGGCACCATCTCCCTCACATTGTAGTGGGCAAACTAGATGATCTGCCAGTGTACAAAGTAAGGCCTGAGAATAATTCAAAAGATGTAAAAACAATGCATAGAAATCATTTACTGCCCATTGGACAAATCTAATTGAGTCTGAGCCCCAGAAGATGCCCCTCTGGACCAGTGACTAGAGCTGCTGCTAAGAAAAGATCAAGAAAGTCTGCACCTACAGAAGCAAAGTTAAAGTGTTCCTCCACAAGTCCCAGTTGAGCATGACTGTCAGTCCATATCGGAAGAAAGTGAGAGTGACTTTGAATACTATCCTTCTTTGAACTGAGTCAATTGTTTCGGGCAATCCCTAGTCAATACTGGAGACAAAGCTGGGCCTTCTGGACTGTTTAAGCCCCAGCTTCATCCCTGGAGCCAATGCTCCCAGAAAGTGAAGTGCAAAGCATCAGATCAGATGAAATGGAATCATTGTGCATGGTTGAACTGTTTGAGCTTTCAGGGGAGGGAAATGATAGATTGGGGCAGACTGGTGATACACCCGAACAAGAAGAGTATTTTGAGTGCCCTGACAGTCCACTGCCAGTGTCCGAAAGCTCTCCATGCGAGCCAAGTGTTGTGGACTCAGAAACTGTAACTCCTGGAGCTGAAAGTGCCCCAAGTTCTAGCCTCTCTACCCCATGGAGACTCCCTGACAAGTGTGGACAATGCTGAAAATGAGGCTCAGAGTGCAGAGACTGTAACAGTTCCCCTAGAAAGACTGGTCGAGCTGTAAAGCCTGTGGTGCACCTCAGTTATGATTCCCTTGGGAGGCCTGTGGATTTGCCTCTCAATGTTGTCCATAAAGGAGTGTATGTGTCCCCGAGCTCATTGCCCAAACTGAGCCAGTGCTAACTCCAAGTTACTTGTGTTGCCCTCTAAGTATGGTGCCCTTGCCCCGTCCAGCCCCAAGGTAACTGATAGGAAGGGCCCTCTCTTCAGGTTTCATGTACAAGAGGTAATAACTTGAGTTATGGTACAATGTGTATGTAATACTGTGTAAAGAGACGTATCTGCAATGTTTCAGAAATGTGTTCTTGGTAAAATGATATATTGACTGATGATTACACAAAGCGAGCCTAATGCAAATGTATATAGGTTGCAGTTGAAACTTATGGGTACTTGCTGACGCGGACGCCAAGCTTTCCCAGGCCAGGAAGGGTGTAACCCCTGCAAATGGGGTTCCCAAAAGACTTCCAGGAGCTTGCTTGAATGCTCCAAGCCTGAATGGTGTTTGGCATTTAAGCCATTTATCAGTGAGTGTTTTAGAGCCTCTGGTACTGTCTCTTTAAGAGCTGTCTGCTTGCAGACATAATTAGTTTGTATGGGGGACTGTGTGCTTCTCTGAGTACCACTTGAGCTGCTGCCAATTCACTTCATTTTGCAGTCACTAGGGTGCAAAGGGAACCTATCTGAAAGATGTAACTGTTTGCAGAAATTATTTAGAGTAATAATGAAATTACAGTTTGTCTAACCTGCTTTCTTTGCAGTCAGAACTGTGTCTGCTAGTTCCCCATTCTAGTTTTGAACTGCTGAACTGGACCAATCAGTGTGGGGTAAGCTAGCTCTAAAATGATGCCTTGGACGAATCAGAACTTGGACTCATAATCTGAGCCAGCCACAAGAGGATTGTAGGGGCAGTGACTTGGGAGATGTAGTTTAGACTTCAGTGCCTTTTTGGACCAACAGCAGCAGTCTATTGTGAGTGACAGCCAATCCAGTCAAGAACTGGGAGGAACTCAAAGGAAGTGCCCGGTTTCGTCAGTTGGAGTTCAGTTGAGCTTTGGCAGTGAAGAAGGAAGGAGCCCTGTGCTTTTTTCAGTGCAGTTTTAGTCTAAAAACGTGTGTAAGGCCCAGAGTTCCGGTCTGCAGCTTGTGTAACAGCTTGTTAGACTGAACTGGCCCGTGAAAAGAATCAAAGGATCTCTGAAGAGTAGAAACCAGGCTCACCCTGTAGAAGACTGGAAGAATTGCTGAAAATTGCACTCGGTCTGTCAGGAACTGAATCTGCTGTGTGTTCTCCGGGTATTGTGCAGTAATTGCGATCGGATACAGATGCAGCCTGCCTGGTATAGTACTTTCTTTTATATGGATGTGAAGAGGTTTGTGTACCTTGATGAGCCCTGCTGACATTGAAGGACCCTATCTTATTTGAGGTCGTGAGTACTAATTCAGGGTTGCTCCTGTTGAATTGCCACATTAAATCCAAATGGAATTACTGTACTGCTGACTGTTTAATTCTCCTTTTCTCTGTGTGAAAGGGCCCCTCACCAGCTGCCACGGTTTGGACTAGCCACTAGGCTTGGGTACCCAGGACAGTAACTGATAGGGATAGGCCTGTGCACAGAGCCATAGGTAGATTATTAGAGTGATAAGCTAATTAACCTGATTTCCCTGTCCTTGTTATATCCCCTAAATAAATCAGAGCTGCTTGTTTCAGCAAAGTTATACTGCCTGAGGTATTTGTCTATGTTAAAGTACTGTACTGTGATTGTTGCACTGTATCTCATTTCACAGGAGGTCCCAGTGCCGGAACCAGACCTGGGGGTAAGTGTATACTGTGAAGGTAATTCTGATATATTGTGTGGGCCACTAGTGGGAAGAAAGGGGGGTTGCAGTGTCCAGAGGGCTGTGACCAAGTTAGTTTAACTATTGCAAACCCTGACCTCTGGGTGGAGGCACCCGCCATTGGATCCAGGCCCCCAACCTGTTAGTGGCAAATCAGGCAGGGGTAGTAGCCCCTGGGATAGCGCCATCTAGGGGTTACATATGTATGCATTACCTAGAAAATTAGATGCATTTGCCAGCAACAATGACTGGCATATTTTTTTATTAAGAACAAAGACACACCAATATTCTCCAAAATTACTGTATTGTCTTGTTTTACCGATAGCATCACAGTACAGAACGCTTATGAGGATAAAATAGTTTAAACAGACAAAGTGCCGTCCTTTTGTCTGTTTAAACTGTTTTGTCCTGCATGGTGCTTCTGTACTGTGATGCTATCAGTTAAAACGCATAATACAGTATATTTTTGAAGTGTTGGTGCTGTGTCTTTTTGTTCTTGGTGCTCAGCTTTTCACACAGGCACAACTTAGGATTGGAGCAGCCTTCTTGTGGTTTCTGCAAATATTTTTTATTCCAATGTCTTGACTGAATATGTTATGACATAATATGTTTTGTAACAGTTCCACATGTTGCTGCTGTAGTACTTGGCTTGACTTTGTTATAAAAGCTTTCTTTAAACATAGCAACTTTTGATTCACTCATTTAAAACAGAAAGCAGCAAATAGCTGAAATTAGGTAATATCAGTTATTTTTTCTCCTAATTCATGACGATGAGTATATATAGCTGAGTACATAAATGGCTAATGTGCCTCTTTCTTTCACTAAGGAACTATGATGCAGCTGCAGCAGGAAAACTTTTAACATATGGGTGGGTGGGTGGGCCTGTTACGTATTAAGTTGCTGACTTTAGCAAACAGAAGAAACTATAGATAAACCTAGTTGTATTCCTATCAATGTCACACAAGATAATTTCTCTCCCCCTTATTTTGAACAGTTTTTCCTTTACATGTATTTTATTACTATCTTTGTTACTGGCAGCACAATAAAAAAATAGGGTTCGAGTTCTAAAAAGTTCTAAAAAAGATTAGAACACTAGAACTTTTTCAAAAGTTCTAGACTAGAACTAGAACCCAGAACTTCAGAGGGTTCTGACAACCCTACTATGTATCCCTGGTGTCCAGTGGTTCCCCACCCTCTGATTGCTGGCCCCATATCATATCACATAGTCCCTGGTATTTAATGGCATCCCCAACCCACTGATCCCCATCCCTGTACTAACATAAGCATTACCTGGCATGTAGCAGTCCCCATGCAGCACGGACACTGGCCAACTCATCCTGCCACCCCTCCCACCAGTTTTGTCAGCACTATGTGAGCAAATAAAGTGACCAGCACAGCTCTCCTCTCACCTCCTTGTTTGACTGTGCTGTATGCGAGGACAGGGTGCATGTGTCCCCTGTACTGTAAAGGGAGCATGCGTACTGTCTGCAGTAGAGAGTAGGCATACTCCCTTTATAGTACAGGGGATGCACACTCCTGTCATCCCATATGGCAGCTGGCTGAAGTGGTGAGAGGAAGGCTGTGCCAATCACTGTCTAAGCTTCTGCAGTACTAGCAAAATCAGTAAGGTGGGGGTGGTGGCAGGGTTGGTTGGCTGGTGCCCATGGTGTGGGAAGGCTGCTAGATGCCAGGGAATGCTTGCACTAGTATTGGGACTGGGATTGTTGAGTGGGGGGTGCCACTAGATGCCAATGTATATGTGATATGATACAGGGCTGATGTTTGGTGGGGAGACTACTGGACACCAGGGACTTATTTAATTCTACCGGGGCTAGTGATCTCAGGGTGGGGGGACCACGAGGAACCAAGGACTACATATTTTATTGTGGTACCAGTGATTGGAGGATAGGGGGACCACTGGATACCAGGGACTACATTTTTTACTATAGGGCCAGTGACTATAGGGCAGGGGGACCACTGAACACCAGGGAATACTTGAATTTTACCAGAGACAGGAATTGGAGGGTGGGGGTGCGATTAGGCACAGGGGAATATGTCCACCTTAATGGGACCAGGCAGTCAGGGTGGGGGAGGGGCTGGTCACAGGGGCACAAACCTGCCACCACTTTCCATGCAGATGTGCCCATAATGTACACACAAATGACCCCTTAGCACCTTGCATACTCAATGTGCCTATTTGCATGGTGCTGTCTTAATATCACGCCAGGAGCTACCAGTGCTATCAAGTCTGGGGGCACTGTTCCCCTCATTATTAGGATCCATGTTGGGGCAGCACTACTCAGCTTACTACTGTGCCAACATGCCCCTGTATTCAATCAGATAGTGCCGCTGCGCTATCCAAATGAATATGGCATCCTCAGGTTCATATGCAATGGGCAAGTGCAGCGCAAACCTTGGCACTCTGCTTTGCCCATTTCTCAATATCCGACCCCAGAGGTCTCAGACGGGATCAGTCAATCTTAGATACAGCTATCCTGAATACTTCTGGTCCAGATTTAAACATTTTTGAAACTGGGTGATTCTAGGGGAAGATCTTAACACTTTCACTTGCCATACATAGTACACAGGTGAATGGTTGTTTATGCCATCAGAGACAATACGTGAACATATGATCCTGCCTGTTCTGCGGGTAAGGATCTAATCCATGAGGGTGCTTGCAGTACCATTTTTCAATTGTATAGTATGTTCAGAGATGATCTGGGATAGGTTGCGTTTGCTGAGTACCTGCACTATGGTTTTGCTGCAGTCAGTGAGCCAGTTGATGTTAAAATCCCCGATTAGAATGAACTCATTGTTTTTGATTAGAGGGCCAATTTACATAATCAGGGAGGTAAGGAGGTTAATGCTGTCAACAGGAAGAAGGTAAAGTGAAAATGCAGCTTCTTAGTATTGCTCAGAGTAAGCACATCAGGGCCCACATATTCAAAGGAGATACGTGGCCCAAGATGGAGATGCGCGGCACATCCCAGAAAATGCACGGAAGCACAATATTCGAAAGGGAGAGATGCATCACACATTTTCGAATGCAAGATCATACAGAAATAATGTATGTGGCACGAAAAAAAGGGCGAGCACCTCAATATACCGCATAAGTGTATATTCAACCACAATGTGCGGCGCATGTGTTGCGCATCACAAAACTGTGCCACGCAAAGTTAGGTATGTAAGGGATAGCCTAAATCAGCCAGTCACTCACAGGCAAGCTGTAGAACTGCAGACACGAGACCCTGAAACAGCCTTCGCAGGTGCACCAGCATGTGCCTAAGGCACCCACACACAGCAGTCATGCCAGGACGGTGATTCTCAAAGCTACAGCTGTGCTGTGCAAGCTTGCAGGGCACCTGTTGGGTCCTGCTGGGGACACCTCCAGCACTGACCAGTGAGCCACTCCCCTCACCACACCCAGGTCGGGGATGCCCAGCTGCAAGACACTAGTCAGGCAACCCCCTAGCACACCAGCGGAGCAGACAGCTACAATGCGGCACATGTACCAGGTGCCATGGCCTGCACTCATGTTGCCATCAGGGTGCCACACGGTGGAGGCATGCACCCATGGTGGCATCTAGGACAGTGGTGACCAAGATGCATGGTGGTATTGGTGGTAGCATGGCATGGGTCAGGGACAGTCCAGTGGCACACACCCATGGTGGAACACCGTAGGTGCACACAGCATGCCCGTGCCAGACCCACACCACCAGGAACCACATACATGTCACTGATGCCTTCCCTGCAGTGTGGCAATTCCACAGGGGCCTTGGGTTTGGGTCACTGTGGTGTACTGGTGGTGGACAGTGCACAACTGTGAGCAATGTGGGGCAGGGGTGGCACCACCTGCGGCCTGGAGGCAGCAGGGGCATGCCCCAAGGACAGTGGACCTTTTCAGTGTTGTGCATGCAGCCACCTAGGGCACGGACATGGCCATGGGTAGTAGAACTGCTAACCTCTCAACTGTCACACAGTACTGGGTGCAAAACTTATGTTATCACTCAGACACTCTCTGACCCACATAGAGTGGGTGAGATTACACACCAACCACTGGGACTGTTATGCAGACTTGTATGATAATATGAGATGCTAGGTATCAACACACTGTAGCAACATTGGTGCACTCATTTCCACAGTCTTCTGAGCTTGCACTGTTATGTTTGCTGCTGTGTCACACATTCTGACCAGTTGTCACACACTTTGGCACACATTTGGCTGCAAAGGGGTTGGCGGGGCTATGTAGCACTGTACTCAGGCCAATGCAGTCCACCCACAAACATCCATGCATTCCACCTGCCTGCTAGGCTGCAGTACCTCCAGATCACCTTTGTGGAGTGGCGGTGCTGCCCTGTAATGCTGGGACTGCGCATGCCATTGGTATGCAAATGGACTGAATACATTCCAGTAATGAGAGTCAGATGTGCTGTTTGGGTGCTGACTGTGCAATGAGGCCATTTGCATATTCTAGCTGAACATTGCAAATCTGTGCGCCATGCCAGTGGCTTTGCATTGCGCACCTCCATATACCCTGCACTGGGTTCTGGGCACCTGCCACACCATGCATCTCCCACTGTGCAGTCGCACATGTTCAGGATGTTAAGCCACACATGTATGACTGCATATTATGGAGCAACTTCTGAATATACCATTATTTTGTGCTGGTGCAGTGGAGCTGCATGGCACAATCACTTGGGCCATGCAGCCTGCCACTTTCGAATATGGAGCCCCACGGCAGTACTCAATGGAGGATTCAGACTGGGGAGAAAGGAGCAGAACAGCTGCACTCAAATGGGATTGATAATAAATCAGTGTGCCTCCACTTTTCATAGAGTCAGGGTGGTCAGAGCAAATAAAGTTATAGGCCAGTATGGCACAGAGGTTCCAGAGAGTATAAAGTCAGTGATTAATTGTACAAAAAAGCTGATGTTCCCCAGCAATGTATTATATGAAAAAACAATAGAAAAGTGCTGAACATTCAAAAAATAATCCCATCTTGGGGTTGAGTTTAATGAGCTAATAAGCCACTTGCCTTTATGGTTTGTGTCTTATTAGCTCATTAGAAACACTCAATGGAATTATCTCCCGTGCCGTGCCTGAAAATAGGTATTTCTATGTCTAGTGCACCTACCAGGTTATCAAAAACAAAATAAATAAATGTTTTTGTAAACCATAGTTTTCTATCATTTATTCTCTCTTTCTCTCTCCCTCTGGCAAAAAGATGATAGTACAAAATAAGTCTATCATTTAAACCAGAGGGCTGCTGGAAGATGGTCGATGATACGCTTGGTTTCTGTGTTTTATCTTTGGACAGCATCCTGGAGACCCTGCTGAAGGACACAGAAAGATCACTGATATTATAGTCCTTAGAGGTAAGATGGGATACAATGGGTTTATCAGTGTCTCCATTCATGACTGCCCAGGAACGTTCCCTGGATTGGTCAGCCAGGCATCTACCAGTTTCTCCAATGTAAATAGCTGCACATTTCCTGAAAAGAATACAATATATCACATTGCTGGGAATGCATGAGAACTCCTTGGTGATGTGAAAACCCCCTCTGTGACCTTGACTTTCAGTGACACTACAAATGCATTTGCAGGTACTGTATAACAATAGGTTCTGTTACAAGCATTGGTACCTGTTAGGAAGAAATTCTTAGGAGTAGGAAGGCTTCTACGTAGCGCCCGCCCTCCACTCATCACTATGCGCTCTACAGGTCCCTCTCCTTTTCCTCACTCCATGACTGCCGCTTGTCCCACTGCACCAAGCTCACTGCCAACTACTGGTCCCTGACCTTGCCCACCTATATCTCTGATGTGTTGGCTATTCCCACCCCCTTACGTACTATGACACATGCACCTTGGTCGTCCCACGAGTGTCCACCTCTAGTGGTCAAGCATCCTTCAGATACCAGATGCCCAAACTGTGGAACTCCCTCCCATCTGCCATCAGGCATATGCCCCAGACTAAGCACTTCAGCTCTCTCATCAATTCCCATTTCATGTCATCATGTGCCTGTGGGTAATATGTGTCAATTTTAACTTACAACAGCAGGCAGTCAGTATAGGGCTTACAGTCTCCTATGCAGATAAATTTGGACCCTCCGCATGTTCGCATTACCTGCTGCTTTTTGTATTTATTTTGTATTAACTTTTATACTATTTGTACGTTTTATTTTTTTTCCCACTGCTCCTGTTATTTTGTTGCTCATAATTGGTGCTAAACTGCTCTGCTTATATTATATCTGCATACTAGCTTCCTGTTAAGTATGTACTTTATTACCCTGTGTTTATATGCAAATGTATTGGTTGTTCACTACCTATGTATGTACCTTTCCCTCTGCCCCCTTCCCCCAGGATGCACCTGGAGTCGAGCACTATTGCTCAGTGTGCCTTCCTGGTAAAACTTTTAAATAAATAAATAAATTAGCTAAGTGATGTATTTGAGCACATAAACACTTTTCTACAAATAAAAGTTTTCTAAAACTTCAGTCCTTGTTCTGGGTGCTCTTATTTTTGCTTTTTGATATATACCAAGAGGTTCTGAAGGTTGGGTGTTCTGCAGTAGGAGGCAATTTGTGGCTGTGTAAAGGAAGCATCAATCTTAGGTCAGTTTACAGAACAGAAAAGTTTCTAGTGATGGCCCTATGAAGAGAATGGGTAATTGAATGGAAGGAAAACATGAGTGGAATGCATCGTTTTTACTGCATGAGAACAGCCCTCCTGTGAAGGTCAAGGTTACGGGTCATATTAGTGACTCAGTAGAGTGTTCTGTCCACTATGCTTTTTGTGTAACCTCTCTTAATAAAAAAGTGCACTATTTGAGCCTGCTTAGCAAAATCATCATCTTCATTGCATAACCTGCATAACGTGCATAACATTTCATAAGGAGGAAACCTGCATAACGTGCATAACATTTCATAAGGAGGAAACCATGCATAAGGAGGAAACCACACATTGTGGTACATATGGGGACAAATGACCTAGCGGGGAAACGGTGGAGGTAACAAAGGAGAGGACTGAGGATGTGGGATGGTTGTGCCAGGAGACTGGGGAGTCCGTGGCATTCTCCGAAGTGCTCCCAGTACCCTGCGCAAGCACAGTGAGAAAGGAGAGGATTAGGGAGTTGAACACATGGTTGGTAGAATGGTGTCAAACTAAGGGATATGGGGTTGTGGGTGGCTGGGGCAGTACCTGGGATAATAATCTGTTTGCAAGGGATAGGCTACACCCAAGTGGGGAGGAGAAGGAGGTATTAAGTCAAAGACTGGGGAGGTATATTGCGACAAAGGTGAATTTAAACTAGATCGGGGGTGGCAAGTGGACAGCAGGTAGGCAGGGATCTGATAGAGTGGAGTCATAGCCTACCCCCCAGGCTAGCAGGAACGGACTTGAGGAGGCCGAAAAAGGAGGGCGTAGAAGGAAGGAAATGGAGGCCAATTAGGGGAAGGGGGCAGGATGGAGGGTGGTCTCGCTGAATGCAAGAAGCTTAGGCAACAAATCTGCTGAGCTACAGGCAATCTTAGCAGTGTGGAGGGTGGATCTTGCAGCTGTCACAGAAACATGGGCAGCTGAGCACCAGGACTGGGTTCTGGCAAGCTCAGGATACAAAATATACAGGAAGGACCATAAGGAAGGAAGGGGCAGTGGGGTGGCAGTCTATGTAAGGGACGGGATCAAATGCACAAGGGACGAGGGAGAAGAAAGGAGAACAGAGGCAATCTGGCTGCAGCTCCTAGACTCAAGGGGTAGGAAAGTGAGGTTTGGGGTGATATACAAGCCTCTGTCCCAGTCTGAGGAGCTTGACAGGGAATTAGCAGGACAAATCAGAAGGGTATGTAGAAAAGGGAAGGTGGTCATCGTGGGGGATTTCAACTTGCCGGGGGTTCACTGGAGCATTCCAGTCACCTCCAGTACTAGGGAGCAAGTGTTCCTGGATGCAATCCAGGAGGGTCTCCTAACACAGTTGGTTACTGTACCTACTAGGTTAAAAAACACTTTAGATCTGGTGTTGTCGAATGGGGAGGCAGTAAGGGAAGTAAAGGTGGAGGACCCACTAGCTAACAGCGATCACCAAACTATGTGGTTTAATATCATGATGTGCAGGGAGCCAGAGAAATCAGTTACTCAGGTAGTAAACTTAAGGGGGGCAAACTTTGGGAGGATGCAGAAAGTACTGAAAGGGAAACTAGAGGGCATAAGGCAGGAGATGGATGCAGAGCAGAAATGGGATATTATTAAAAGGGGGATTACAGAGGCAACAGAAGCCTGCACCAAGACACAGAGTAAGAGGAGCAGAGCAAGAAAACCATGCTGGTTGAACAGTGAGGTAGTGGAGGTGGTGAGAGCAAAACAAGAGGCACATCAGAGGTATAGAAGGACAGAGAAGGAAGTGTACAGGGAGGAGTATGCAAGATGGTCTAGGGAGGTGACCAGAAAAGTGAGAGAAGCCAAGGCCCAGAGGGAGCTGAGATTAGCGCAGGAAATTAATGGGGGGGGAGACTTTTTCAGATACATCAGGGAGGAAAGGAAGTGCAAGGAGACAATAGTGAGGATAAAAAGGGTTGGGGAGTGGACGGAAAAGGGTGAGGAGCAGGCAGAAGCACTGAATGAATACTTTTGCTCAGTGTTCATGGAAGAAAAGGGGGGACCGCTACCACCATTGGCTGGGAGGGTGGGGACAGGGTGAGAGGAGGCAACAGATGGAAGAATTGAGGCAAGTAGCATCCTAGAGGGACTGAGGGCACTGAAGGAAGACAAGGCACCAGGGCCAGATGGTATCCACCCCAGGGTGCTGAGGGAGATGGCGGAGGTGTTGGCGGAGCCCCCGGCAGATCTGTACAGCACCTCACTGGAGTCAGGATGTGTGCCACTGGACTGGAGGATGGCAAATGTAGTACCATTACACAAGAGCAGACCAAGGGATGAACCAGGTAATTATTGCCCAGTAAGTCTCACCTCCATAGTGTGCAAACTCATGGAGACAATACTAAAGGAAAGACTGGTGTCGTACCTGGAGGACAATGGCCTCCAGGATGTGAGGCAGCATGGGTTTGTTTCAGGGAAGTCTTGTCAAACAAACCTGATACAATATTATGACTGGGTGACAGGTGAGCTGGATAAGGGTCATGCGGTGGATGTTCTTTACTTGGACTTCAGCAAGGGCTTCGATTCTGTGCCTCATGGGTAGCTTGGGGGGAAGCTAACTGGTGTAGGGTAGGGCCAAAAATGATGAACTGGATTACAAACTGGCTGAGTGGGAGGCTGCAGCGGGTGGTGGTGAGAGGGGAGCTGTCAACTCCAAGGCCGGTGACAAGTGGGGTGCCACAGGGCTCTGTGTTGGGGCCAGCATTGTTTGGGCTCTTCATATCAGCATTGCACATGGGGTGGTGAGCAAGATATAGTTTGTAGGTGACATTGCAGAGGGTCTGGAGGGAAAGGTATGCTTCTTTGCAGATGATACAAAGATCTGTAACAGAGTTGATATACAAGGGGGGGTAGAAAGCATGAGAAGGGACTTTGCAAGGTTGGAGGAATGGTCAGACATATGGCAACTTAGATTCAATGCAAAGAAGTGCAAAGTAATGCACCTGGGAAACAAAAACCCAGGAGAAGAGTACACAATAGCAGGGGAGGTACTAACAACAAAATGGAACGGGACTTGGGGTAGTCATATCAGATGATCTAAAGGTGGGTAAGCAATGAGAAGTCAGTAAGGAGAGCCAGGGGATACTGGGATATATAGGAAGGGGCATCACCAGTAGAAAAAGGGAAGTGGTTATCCCTCTGTACAGACAGTTGGTGAGACCCCATCTGGAGTATTGTGTGCAGTTTTGGAGACCTCATCTATGCAAGAACATAGACAGGATGGAAGCAGTCCAGAGGAGGGCAACTAAAATGGTGCAGGGTCTGCATCACAAATCATATGAAGAGAGACTGAGAGAGCTTAATATGTATACCCTTGATGAAAGGAGGGACGGGGGACATGATAGAAAATTCAAGTACCTCAAGGGAATCAACAAAGTCCAGGAGGGTAGCATCTTTCAGAAAAAGAGATGTGTAAGAACAAGGGGACACAATTTAAAGATAGAGGGAGACGGCTCAGGGGTAATGTGAGAAAATCTTTTTTCACAGAGAGAGTGGTAGATGCATGGAACTGCCTTCCTGGGGAGGTTGTTGGGGCTAAAACAGTGGGGAATTTAAACATGCATGGGACAGACACAAGGCAATTGTAGTGGGGGTGGCAGGAAGTAGGCTGTTGGTTAACTAGAATCTGCAGCTTATCCAGTAGGTAGTGAAATAGGCAGAGTGGGTGGGCCAAGTGGTCCTTATCTGCCATCAAAGTCTATGTTTCTATGTTGTGTTTCTATGTGACATCAAAATCAGAGCAGTGGTGAATGGAGTGAAGGGATGGAAGCAGTTGCAGGGGGACCTAAGCAAGCTAGATAAGTGGTCAGAGAGGTGGCAGCTGGGGTTCAATGCAATGAAGTGTAAGGTTATGTACTTTGGGGTGAAGAACCCAAGAAGAGAATACTGGCTGGGAGAGGTTAAGCCGGGGATCACTGAAGAAGAGAAGGACCTAGGGGTAATGATAACAGGTACCATGGACAACACTGCCCAGTGCAGGAGAGTGGCTGCAAAAGTGAACAAAATGCTGGGGTGCATAGCGAGGGGTTTTTCATCCAGGCGAAGAGAGGTGATCTTGCCCTTCTACAGGTCGCTGGTAAGGCTGCACTTAGAATATTGTGTGCAGTTTTGGAGGCCATACCTAAAGCGTGATATCAGGCTACTGGAGGGGGTGCAGAGGAGGGCAACAAAGATGATATGTGGAATGGAAGGGACAGACTATGGCAGCAGGCTGAGAGACCTGAATATGTACACCCTGGAGGATAGAAGGGACAGGGGGGACATGATAGAGACATTCAAGTATCTGAGAGGAATCAAGGATGATGGGGCAGATGGGGTCTTTAACTTAGGAGGGAGGGCACCAGCGGGCATGCGCTAAGAATGGGGGAAGATTTAGGAAGAAAATGAGGAGACACTATTTCACAGAGAGGATGGTAGCAAATGGAATGCCCTACCAGAATGGGTGGTATCATGTAAATCTGTGAACAGTTTTAAAAAGGCATGGGACAGGGAAAAGGGAGAGTGAGGGTGGGGAGGTGGGGGTGGGAGTGGGATGACAAATGGAGGGAGGGTGGGGCAGCTGCAAACTAGGTGCTAGCTGCACACTCAAGCAGATTTAGATAGACCGGTGGTCTGTTTCTGCTGGCACATTCGTATGTTCGTATAACCAGTGAAGTCTAAGAAACTGAATATAGCAAACCAGTCTTTACATGTTTGGAATGGAGGGATGGTGAAGGAGAAAGCTGTGATAATGTGTTTGTAATAAACTGATCTATTCAGACCAGTTTCTGCACCAACAATTTGATGTTTATAAAAGGCATTGTGGAGGGGGTACTTCCAACAGTGTACTGAACGGAAAGATGGCCATGATAAACTTGTCCAAGAAGATTTGAAGGGTTTCCCTGGAGGTGGAGTTGGCCACCACACAATCATCTATGTAGCATTTGTAGTGGCCAGGCATAGTTCCTTTGAAGAAGAAAAAGAATTGTTCCTCAACTCAACCAACAAACAGACTGGCAAAGTTGGGACCCATCTTGGTACCTATGGCAACTCCACTGACCGGCTGCAAAAAAAACTTATTGAAAGAAGAAGCACTAAGTTTAAGAACAAGTTTAGCCAACTGGGTTAATGTGCATGTGAGTGGCTGCTGGGCTTCCCACTTATTCAAAAAATGCTGCAGAGCTGTCAGGCCATCATTGTGGGGTATCCCTGTGTAGAGATTTGATATCCATGGTAAAGATGAGCTGATGGGAGCCACTGGATCTGAACCTGTCAAATAACTAGAGAGCATGGTTAGTGTCTAATGTAGGAGGGCATGGATTCAACAAGTGGTCTTATAAGGCTATCCAGAAATGCTGAGATGTGGGATATGGGGCAGGAGCAGGCAGACACAATAGGGCATCCAGGGTTACCTGTTTTTTGGAGTTTGGGAAGGAAATAGAACCTGGATGCCTGAGGATGTTGAACTATCAGTCTCTTAGCAAAGGCAGGGGGTTCATTGTTTTCAGTAGCAGATGTTATGGTTGTGGTTACTTCTATCTGATAGTTGGCAGTGGTGTCCTGTGGAAGAGGAAAGTAAAATTAAAAAGCGGTGTCAGATGGTTTTAGTGTGGCTTCACTGATGTATTGTATAGCTCCTTATGACAGGCCATGACCACTCCCCTCTTTTCAGCTGGTTTAATAACAATGTCATTCTTGTGTTGCAGAGATTTGAGGGCTGCAAGTTAACCAGCTGTTGAGTTAGGGTGAGACAGCCTGCAATGAAAATTGAAGTTAGTGGTGTCTTTCATACATTGGTTAACAAAATAATCTACATCAGCAAAACGTTCTGAAGGTGGGGTCCATGCACTGTGTCAGTGATAGATGTCATGGATTATTCTGGTGATGTCATCGTAATCTGCAGGAATGGAGTCTCATTAGAAAAATGAGTTGTAAGGCTTAATCTGTGATAGAAGTGCTGCAGATTAACTCGAACCTGAAGTACATCAAGATGTTTAGTTGTAGGCACAAAAGAGAGACCGTTGCTGGGGAAAGATAGCTCATCGACTGACACAATGATATGATCTGTTGACTCATAGTGGATTATAATATTGCCCACAGGAGGTCAATAGATCATTTAAAGTGTATGGTAGTTTTCTATTAAACCCCTAAAACTATGGTCCACTCTGGTCCATGTAAGCATTAATCCATGACAAAAGAGGACTCTACTAGGAAATTAAAAATGCCTGGTTGGGGGGGGGGTTGGGGTGCCTCCAACCACAAACTGGGCATTAATTCGCTAGTAGAGCCCAACTTTGGAGTGGATTAATGTGCTTATAACATGGTAAACACAGGGAAAAGACTGTTTTGATTGAAATATGTTTGGTACATATATGAAGACAAACTGATAATATTAGCTAAGAAAGCATTTTATGATGTTGAGTTGCCTGTGGAATTTTGCGCGTGCACGTTCAGTACTTTCTATTCATTTATATTGTGACTGTACTTTCCGGTATGACTGTACTTTCCACTTTATAGCATCCCGATTTGTTACACAGCACAGAGAAATGTAAAACAAATATCTCTGACGGAACAAACAGTAATGTGTGAACTCGTTGCTTTTGTTTTTCTTTCCCATTCACTACTGCATGTAGGGTAAAGTATGAAGATTTGCATATGTCTCTAAGGCAATATATGCAAATGTTACTACTTTACCCACAATGCACTACAGAGTGGGGAAAGAAAAACAAAGGTGAGGGCACATAACTTTTTAATCACGGAGTTACATTTCTTTGTGTGTTGATGCTAACCCCTGCAAGCTGCTGTCTCCGTTCTATCTGATGGCTGACTCACCGTCCGGTTCTACAGCTGTGTTCCTGGAGTACTGGAGTCTGCTTCATGGTGTAAGGGACTGGGTTGTTTGTGTACAGAGCTCCACAGGGCGGCTCAGTAGCAATTAATTTTTTTAGACTTCTTGTTCCGGCGTTACAGTGACTGCTCGGTGCTGGAGTTTCATGGGTTGGGTCAGTGGGTGGGAAGGAACATACTAAGCAGGACAAAGTATAACAAAAAGCACCACACTCCACTTTCTCTGCAGACACAGAGGGTGAGGTTTTTGTGTGTCTCTCGATAGCGCCACCTATAGGGAGGAATCAACCTACAGGTAAAAAAACACAATGACATGTCAGACAGAGAGTGATTAATCTGTCTCTCTTTTTGTAAGTAAGCACACTCCCAATGACAAGTAAGCATTACTAGGTAATTAATGCCCCCTTCATTTTGTGTCACAGGTTGCGTTTAGACCTATCTCATTGCTGGATTCCACTATACCATTACTTGCCATGTTACAAATCAGTTTTATTCAATCTTCCAGCCATCTACCTTGAAAACTAGCAGCAAACTTAATTGAAGTGAAGCTCAGAATATTAATATGCCCAACACCTCCCTGCTATGGATCTCTCTCTCTCTCTCTCTCTCTCTCTGTCTCTCTCTGTACTCCTCTACTTTTGTTTTATAAAAAGAAATTTAAAAGCTAAAGCTTTTGGTTTCTGAGTGGCTAAAAATTGTTTTTGAGAATGTTCACAGAAACATAGACAGTGTTGGCAGAAAAAGACCATTGGTCCATCCAGTCTGCCCAGTTTTACCCTACTGTATCCTATGTATTCAGTACCTATTCTAAGATTATGACACTACTTGTAATTTCCTGGCAATAGAAATTTCTGAAGATTTAAGCATTAGTAGGTACTCTGTGGCTGAACTCAGTTTGAATGCTGTGGCAGTAAATGTTGATAATCAGAATTAAATGAGAGTTGAAGTGTCGGTGCCCCTAGTTGGCAACGGGTTGATGGACTCTTTAGGAACAGTATATATCCTGCACTCCAAGGCAATAAAGGATTTAGTTAGAATAATAATGATGCCTCTATGTTTGCATTCATGTGATGACAACAGAATTAACTGAAATGGCAATTCTGCTAAACAATCTAATAATGAATAGTAAATATACTGATATACAAATGTAGAAATTGAACTAAAAGATTTGCTTTTCCCATACACTGTAAATCTTCTAATAGAAGCCACAACTTCTATAACATTCAGAAGATTTGTGTGGCTGCTTCTATCAGAGGGCAGTCTTAATTAGAGGGCTGCTTCTGTTTACAGCCGCTGCCAGGCTCCTATCTTCCAGCTGCCCTCAATCAGCTGATTTGACTTGCTTGACAGAACACTGACAGAATTCTGAGCATGTCAAAGCACAGTGCATGTAGCTCAGATTTCAAGTCAGTGGTAATTCAGAGAGCAGAGATAGAAGGTAACTTTCCTATGACTGCTGTGGAGAAAGAAAAAAAATAATAAAATCCAAGAACTGTTTTCAGTTTCTGTAGTAGCAGTAAAAAGATAAAAACTAGCTGTTGGCTTGGTGGCGCCGGGAGGAGATGCTGGCATTCTGAGGCTGAGAGTGAGCTGGCTGACTGGCCATCCCTACAGCATCTCAGGGTCACTAAGAGGACTGTTGGTACGGTATTAGCTTTACATGTTAATAGCAGGAAAGTCTAGTTGTTGTTGTCTCTTTTAGAAAAACCATAATGTACACTCTTTTTGTCTCTGATGTTGTACATATTAGTATATTTTCTTTGTGTTATTGATTACTGTTAACCAATAAAAAAATCTCAATATAATAAAAAGAAAGTCTAATGTAAGGAATCTGGAGTCCGGGGACCGTTAACTGCCATTTCTGATGCTACCTCTTGAAAGATGCTTTGAGTATACTCTGGTGTACCCAGAGGTGACTTCGGGTCTAATCCACAGTAGGCTCCTGGCCTTTCTACCAACATGGAAAGCTGGAAAAAGCAATGGAGTACCATCTAAGTGCATGACGTGTGTCATCAGGGCAATCCATGGCATCCACCAAGAAGGATGTGTGCCTCCTTCGCACCCAGTGCCAGTCCACATGCATGTCTATGCGGGCGCCTAGGATAGGGGTACTTTAGGTATGCACCACATCCTGCGTGCTAACAACACTGTGTAGAGAGTGAAAAGGGGGTGACTGCTACATCTGCCTAAGGGCAGCATTAGAGCTACACACAAACTCCTCTGCCCAGCCACATCTTTGTGCATGGAGCCAGGGCCTGATTAACCCTATCCCTACCAGCCCCAGCCCTAAGAGCCCCCTTGATGGATTGTGGGCAGTACCAGCACCGACAGGCATTGGTCCAATTACTTTACCTATTTTTCTGCACCCTGATAGGGATATGACAGTCGTTTTAAGAATTTCATAGACCATCATCCCATGTACCCTGCAGAGGCAGGGATCTTCCTGGAGTCTGGCATGGGTATTTAATTGGATGCACATAACCAGCAACAGAGCTGCCCAACCATGCCCCTTTTTATGGCTCAGCACTAGTGGAGCACAGTGGGCAGGGGTTGTGGATGCCATCTGCTGTAGATTATAAGCGGGTGTGCAGAACCATGGCCAGAGGACACTCAATTCAAGCATATCACAGCCCACTAAGTGGATTGGATCCATAGAAATGATGGCATCGAGAAAGAGAATGAGAGGTCATAGTTACAGCCTCATTAAATGTCCCTTTTTTTAAAACACTGGCAAGTAAAGGGGAAAGGAGCTGGGAGGTGGCAGGTGGGTTAGATGTTTGTGCTAAACCTTATGACTGGTTTCTAAGGGATGGCTGTGGAAAATGGAATGGCAACCATGTTTTGTGTGAGGCAGATTAAAGTGGAACTTAAGTGCATTGTAATATTGGTGATTCATTTTTCCAACATAATTGATATTACCCAGCAATGCATTTATAAAGAGCCATCTGTGTTGATATGTATATGTGTGTGTGTGTGTGTGTATGTATATATATATATATATATATATATATTATACTGGCCTGGTAGGGCCAGTATAGTTAGGGTTTGTCAAAGTGTTTAATATTAAAGGGCAAATTTTCCTGGTTAATAACTTTAAATTGGTTTCACAGATTTTCCTCAAATTTGGAATGCATCATCTGCTGGGGTAGGTCTGTTGATGTACCAAATTTGGTTTGAATCCCTTTTGAGATTTTTTTTCCACTTATTTTTCCCTCCGGTCACGGTCATCAGGGGCCTCTCTCAGGCATCCTGCCTGAAGTCCACCTTGCCTGTACCTCCACTATCCTCCTCCTCGACACCACGCTCGGCACTCTCAGCTTGACCCCTCTGGGGTGGGCTGCCCCTCCCTTGGGTGCACTTATAGACAGACTCCGGTGTAGGTGAGGACCAAGGTGGAGCTGGGAGGCTTGGCAGGATGGACCCGGATGCGGGTATGGGGGCAGGTGCCATCGCCTACTCCTGCCAACTGGGTTTTTCCTTGTTCTGGTGCTCGAGTCCCCTCCCTCCTGTGTGGGCACGCCCCTGATGCATCGGCACACGGCAACCCTGCCATGCATCAGGCCACGCTACTAATGTGCTGCCCCTGTGAGCTGCAGCACACCCAGTCTCCACTGGGAGCCACTGGTATGCCAGGACTCCCTGACCTACCCCCCTGGGGAGGAGAGCAGCCCAGCAGGCGCGTAATCCTCACCTGCCCCCTGCTGACCCCTGGCATTTGAGCTCGCTTGCGAACTCAGGTTGCTGGCATAGCGTGAGGTGTGGCGTCCAGCGCCTCAACCCTCAGCGCCACCTGGCCGGCTTCTTTTGAGATTTTTGAGATATAAAGTGTTGAAAATACAGAGATTTCCCTGGTTTTTTGCTGTTTATTTTGGCCAGCTGTATCTCAGAAATGGCTTTGGGTGCTGGACTGAAATTTTCAGGGTAGAAAGCCTTGGCCTCACACATGTGCTTCTTGAAGGTTTGGTAAAACAACAGTAACCCATTCCTAAGTTATTAAATCTTGAGTTTGCCATTATTTCCTATGGGAGAAAACAGATGTAAAAGTGAAAGTATTTTCACACATTGCCATCCAGTTTTGCATATTTTGCACCTAAATAACTTTGCAACACTCCAACAGATTTGCAGAAAGTTTGACAAGCGTCAGCCTAGGGCACAGATCTCTTGACCTGACAAATTTGGTTTGAATCCCATGTTTGGTTTCTGAGACACATAGTGTTGAATAAAACAGATTTTTGAGGGTTTTGCTGTTTGTTAATGTTAAAGGGCAATTTTTGGATCTTAATAACGTTGTAACGGTTAAAGTGATTTCTATGAAATTTGGCATGCATAATTACCCTGGGGAGGTGTTTTTAAGTGATAAATGCTATCTTAATAGCTTTTCTAGTTTCTGAGATACAGAGTGCTAAAAATAAAGGTTTGGGGGGTTTGGCACTTTTTTTGTCCACCTGTATCTCGGAAACGGCTTTAGCTTCTGGGCTAATATTTTCAGGGTAGAAAGCCTTGGCCTCACAGATGTGCCTTTGGAAGAGTTGGTGGGAAAATATAAATTTGTTCCAAAGTTATGACATGTTGAATTTCCCATTATTTCCTAAGGGGAAAAATAGATGTCCCACACAACACATGATTCTGCTTCAAACTAAGATTCTGCTTCAAACTAGAAACATAGAATTTGATGGCAGATAAGGACCGCTTGGCTCACCTAGTCTGCCCATTTTCTTACCTAATGGATAAGCTGAAGATCCTAGCTAACCAACAGCCTACTTCCTCCTACCCCCCACTAGAATTGCCTTATATCTGTCCCATGCATTCTTGACTTCCCCCACCATTTTTGACTCTACGACCTCCTCAGGAAGGCCGGTCCATGCATCTACAACCCTGTCTATGAAGAAATACTTCCTCATATTACCTCTGAGCCGTCCCCCCTCTATCTTCAAATTGTGCCCCCTTGTTCTTGCACATCTCTTTTTCTGAAAGATGCTACCCTCTTAGACTTTGTTGATTCCCTCGAGGTATTTGAAAGTTTCTATCATGTCCCCCCTCTCCCTCCTTTCCTCAAGGCTATACATCTTAAGCTCCTTTAGTCTTTCTTCATATGTCTTCTGGTGCAGACCCTGCACCATTTTGGTTGCCCTTCTCTGGACACCCTCCACACTCTATATGTCTTTGCGAGATGGGGTCTCCGGAACTGTACACAGTACTCCAGATGTGGTCTTACCAACTGTATGCACAGAGGGCCAACAACTTCCTGTTTTCTACTGGTGATGCCTCTCCCTGTGCATCCCAGTATCCCCCCTAGCCCTCCTTACTGCCTTCTCACATTGCTGGCCCACCTTTAGGTCATCTACTATGACTACCCCCAGGTCCCTTTCCATTTTTGTTGTCCGTATTTCACCCCCCAGTGTGTACTCTTCCCCTGGGTTTTTGTTTCCCAGGTGCATTACTTTTCACTTCTTTGTGTTGAATCTAAGCTGCCATACATTTTACCATTCCTCCAACCTTGCCAAGTCCCTTTTCATCCTTTCCACCCCACCTTGCATATCAACCCTGTTGCAGATCTTTGTGTCATCTGAAAAGAGACATACTTTCCCTTCCAGTCCATCTGCAATGTCACTTATAAAGACATTAAAAAGGACCTGCCCCAGTACTGAATCCTGCGGCACCTTACTAATAACCCTCATTTTGTTCACTGTGGACTCCATTTACTATTACCCACTGTGTCCTGTTGTCCAGCCAGTGTTTTACCCAGGCTACTACCCTGGGACCCACTCCCAGGCTGGCTAATTTGTTTATTAATCTTTTGTGTAGGACTGTGTCAAATGCCTTGCTAAAGTCTAGGTAGGCCATGTCCACAGCCCCTACCTGGTCTACTACTTTGGTCACCCAGTTAAAGAAATCAATTAGATTTGTCTGACATGACCTTCCTGCTGTGAATCCATGCTGCCTTGGGTCCTGTGTCCCACTGGCCTCTAGGTACTCAACAATTCTTTCCTTCAGAAGTGATTCCATCATTTTCCCCTACCACTGAGGTCAAACTGACAGGTCTGTAGTTTCCTGCCTCTGTCTTGCTCCCACTTTTGTGAAGGGAAATCACATTCACCCTCCTCCAGTCCTCAGGCACAGCACCATCCTCCAATAATTTATTAAAAAGGGTAGTTAGTGGTGTTACTAGTTCCTCCCTTAGTTCTTTGAGAATTCTGGAGTGAATCCCATCAGGCCCCATTGCTTTATCCACCTTCAGTTTTAAGAGTTCTTTCAGAAACCTTTCTTCTGTGAAAGGACTAATATCAACCCCCCTATCCAGAGCGCTTCTATTGACTGGATTAGGTATCTCCCCCCGCTTTTCCATTGTGAGTACTGAGCAGGAGTATTCATTTAGTATCCCTGCTTTTTCACTGTCGCTCTCTGCCCAACCACCTTCCTCTTTATTCAGCCTCAGTATCCCTGTCTTAGTCTTTCTTTGCTCCCTAATGTACCTATAAAAGGTTTTATCCCCCTTCTTAACCAAGTTGGCTATCTTTTCCTCGGTTTGGGCCTTTGCTATTCTGACTGTCTTCCCTGCTTCCTTCTGTTTTAACTGGTACAGTTCTCTGTCCTGCTCCTTCTTGTTCCTTGTACTTCTAGAATGCTATCTTTTTCTCCCCTTACCTTCCCCACCACTTCTTTTGAGAACCATTGTGTTTTTTTCTTTCATTTTGATTTTATTTGCTTCACACAAAGGCTTGCTGCCTCTGTGATGGCGGTTTTGATGTTTCCCCATTGTTGCTCCACCCCACCTTCTTGCCTGTTTGCTAATGCTTTTCTGAGGCACTCTCCCATTTTGACAAAATCAGCCCTCCTGAAATCCAGTGCCTTCACTTTTGTATGGCTTGACTCTACAGCTAAGTTTATCGTGAACCACAATGTTTGATGGTCACTTGTTCCCAGATGGCTACCCACTTCAAGATCAGAGATCCTGTTTCCGTCCCCATTTGAGAGTACCAGGTCTAAGATTGCTCCCTCCCGAGTGGGTTCCAAAACTAGCTGTCTGAGGCATGCCCCTTGTAGGGCATCAAGAATGGCCCTGCTTTTGAATGTGGCTGAAGCAAAGGTGCTCCAGTTAACACCTGGCATATGCAGGTCCCCCATCAGCAATATCTCCCCTTTTTCTGCCATCCCAAGGATGCCTTCTATCAGTTCCTTGTCCACTTCCTCCACCTGAGATGGGGGTCTATATACAACCCCTGTTGAGATTATGGTGCCATTTCCAGTCTCCAGGGTGACCCACAGTGCCTCCTTTCCTCCCTGTTTACCCTTTAGTTCTGTTGCTTTGATCCCTTCCCTTACATAGAGAGCTACTCCTCCTCCTCCTCCTCTTCTTCCCTCCCTGTCCCTCTTGTAGATTGTGTACCCTGGTATGTTGACATCCCAGTCATGGTTCTCTGTGTACCATGTTTTTGTGACTGCCGTGATATCCAGGCATCCCTCTTCCATCAAGGCCAACATTTTAGGGAGCTTTTTACCTAGACTACAGGCATTGGTATTCATTACACTCCATTTTTTAATGGCTTTATTTCTTTTTGCCCCATCCCCATCCTTACTGCCTTTGTCTTTTTCTCCATTTACCCCTGCCCTTCTCTCTCTCTCTATCGACTGCTCTGTCAGGATGCTGATTCAAACCAGGATTTTACTTCAACCTAGGATTCTGCTTCAAATTAGGTTTCTGCTTTGAACTAAGATTCTGCTTTGTATGAGGCCTATGGAAAGGGACTCTGCACTGAACAAGGATGCTGTTTTGCAGTACTAAATTCCTTTTGGCAGACAGAACCAACACAGCAGGGGAGCAGGACCAACAGTCAGTCAACCCTGCCTATTCTACAGCCCCCAGGGCCCCACCTCAGGCTGCATAAACCCCCTACAGTTTTTTTTTTAAAACATAATCTCCACTCTGGGGTGATCTGCCAGGCTTTGTTTTCTGCAACACTGTGAACTGAGAGTTAAACTTACTATAGGACTGAATGAAGTGGTGAGCTTTTTGCTGGTTTTCCAGCTCGGTGCTTTTCAACTGAGTTTAACACTCTGGGAAGTGCACCTCATGCTTGAAGGCTAAAAGTGTTGTGCAATTGAGCTACTGTCTTTTGTGCTTTTTGCTATATCAATATCTTATCCCCCCCCATCACCACCACCACCACTAGCACAGTAGGACACTGCAGAGCTCACTCCCAGTATCCCAGATAAAGCACCCCTCCCCCACTGTGGGACACTGGTGAACCCACTCCCAGTGTCCTGAAATATGTATGTCATGGTTTTGCCAACAGCAGGGTGCCCAATCCCCATGTCAGCACTACACTCACCCCCACCAGCAGTGTGTGACTCTAGGGAGCCCATTCCCAGTGTACATAGTGTACCCAGTTATGTTGTACCCACCAGAGCAGTGTGACACACTCAGGAACCCACCCCTAGTGCCCTGAGAAATGGTTCTACTGTTCCTGTGAAAAAAGAAAACAGTCCACAACATCTTTTTTTAAACTCCTGTAAAAAACAAATCTCTCATTGTTTCCCCATCCCCCTCTCACATCCCGACCCTCCCACTGAGCAACCAACCACCCCACTTGCCCTTGCCCTATACTTACCAACCAAGGTCGCAGCTGTCATCTTCTGTGGGCCGGGACACGTCTGTACTCTTCAAAGTTGAACAGCGAACTGAAGAATAAAGGTAAGTGCCATATAGAGGCGCTCAATGGCATTTTGAACATGCTGTATGTTAATATCTCAGCCATTTGTAGGTATTTTACATAGATACATAGATACTGTTGGCAAATAAGGGTCTATGTCCCACCCAGTCTGCCCAGATGAGCTTGTAAGTTCATTTTATATTTTTCTAGAAGCCTTTTGCCCCTTACCCCTGACCTCCAAAATGTCCTTATGTATATCCCATGCATTCTTAAATCCTGTGATTGTTTCAGCCCCCACCACTTCCTCTGGCAGGGTGTTCCACCTGTCCACCATCCTTTCTGTGAAGAAATTCTTCTTCATGTTTCATCTGAATTGCCCTCCCTCCAACTTCATCCCATGCCTTCTAGTTCTGGAACATCTTTTTCACTGGAAAACAGTGTATTCCTGCACCCTGTTCCTCCCTGTAAGGTACTTGTTTGTCTCTATCATATCCCCTCTCTCCCTCCTCTCATCCAGGGAGTACATATTCAGGTCCTTCAGCCTGTCCTCATAGGACTTGTGATGCAATCCCTGTACCATCTCTTTTGTCCTCCTCTGAACCTTCTCTACCCTGTCTATGTCCTTATGTAGGTAAGGCCTCCAGAACGGCACATTGTACTCCAGGTGGCGCTTCGCTAGTGTCTTGTATATTGAAATTATCACCTCCCTTTTCCTGCTGGTGATGCCCCTTCCTATGAATCCCAGAATCCTTTTTGCTTTACCTGCTGCTTTTTTCCACTGTTTCCCTACCTTGAGGTCATCAGAGATGATAACCCCAAGGTCCCTTCCCTGCTTAGTGCATGCTATATCCTCGCCCCCCAACTGATATGTTGCGCCAGGGTTTTTGTGCCCATATGTATTATCTTTCCCTTCTTTGCACTGAATTTAAAACTGCCAAACCTTTGATCATTTGTCAAGCTTCTGTAGGTCCCTCCTCATTCTGTCTACACCCTCTGGCATGAACCAAATTTTCAACATGGACTTTTTGGGACCACACCTCATGAACACTGGCACTGTCATTTTGTTTCTCTGTCCTGAAAGATGATTTCACTGTGGCTGAAAGAAATCGCCTTCTGGGACTAAGTAATGAAATGGAAATGCCATTGTGCATGAGGTTGGGTCCCAAAATGCCCATGTGGAAAATCTGGTACAAAAATACTCCAAAAATGCCCAAGTATTGCATAATCTTTGAAATTTTTACTTCACACCCGTGTAACTTTGCCAATTTATATTTTCAGTCCAAGTTTTCAACATAGCCACTTTTCATAGCACCTCACAGTACAGCTAACAGTACAGCTGAATTTCTCACATCCTGCCCAAAATTTGCTTTTGTACCTGTGGCACAGAATGGTGTGGTTGATGTGCAAAATCAGCTTTTGGGATTGAGTAATAAAATGACAGTGCCAGTGTTCATAACGTAGGGTCCCAAAAAGGCAATGTTGAAATGTTGGAGCAAAAGTAACAAAGAATGCCTGAGTAATACCCAATCAGTGAAATTTTCCTATGCATTAATTGCCAATCATTTATATTTTCACTCCAAAGTTTGAACATAGCCATTTCTTCACAGCACCTCATGAATACTACAGTTGTCATTTCTCACAGCCTGTCCAAAATGTGTTTCCACAGCTGTGGCACAGAATGGCATTGCCATGGATTAAGAAATGTAAGCCTACAGTATGAAGGTTATGAGGTGGGGCGATAAGAAGACTATGTCGAAAATTCTGGGTCACAATGTGAAAAAAATGACAAACTTATGAGTATTTGTTGCAATTTTGTTACACATCTATCTCAAAAAGTAAGGAAATTCATTGCAAAAAATTCCATTTTACAAAACCAGTTTGGATTTCCATTTACACTTTTAAAAGTATGGAAATTCAATGTTAGGGTTACTACGTGTATCAGCACAACAACACCAATCTCTGCAAACATTAGAAACAAAACAGTTATTTGATATATCCCTTGGTGTCCTTCCACTTAACTCGTACACCATTTGAGCTGTTAATCATGTGGTATAGAACAATATATTTGTATGATGTACGAGTTAGGTGGAAGGACACCAAGAGATGTATCAAATAACTGTTTTGTTTCTAATGTTTGCAGAGATTGGTGGTGTTATGCTGATACACGTCTTAACTCTAACATTGAATTTCCATACTTTTATAGGTGTAATGTAAACCCTAACTGGTTTTGTAAAACAGAGTTTTTTGCAATAAATATATATGTGTGTATATATATATATATATATTTTATATATATATATATATATATATATATATATACATGTATGTACAGTATAAAGAGAGAAAGAGAGAAAGACAGAGACAGATGACTATATATATATTACATATATATGAAATGTCATGGCTGCACAACAGAAAACATCAGATTTATTTTCATGAGTGCTTTCAAACCCCATTACCTCACAAATGGCATAGCCATGAATGAGGTCACCATTTTCTGAAAACATGAATAAAAATAAATCTGTTATTTTCAGTGTAGCCATAGCATATTTGATTTATGAATGTTCTTAAGTTTTCACTGTTTGCGTACTGGTGAATGTGCAGGCTTTATCAGAGCTAAATGTGTTAATTTATTTTATTTGGTAACATTTTGTATTGTACTATTTGTGCTGTAGCTGTTTACTTCCACCTTGTTCTGCCCATTGAGCCGCTTATCCTGGATGCCGTTGCATGGTCATTCTGTTGACATATAATATTCAGAGCCAGCTAATGAGTGTTTAAACATTCAAATCCAACAAACAGAAGTTGCACTAATTGAAAGCAAGAGATGTGCTTCAGAGGGTGGCTAACCCCTCACTGTGTACTAAGATCAAACAAGAAAGAAGCGCACTCCAGTAACATGGCCAGACTCAGGCAAAATTTGCTTCCATGGACCAATTTATTTTAAGCACAAGTAGCACATGCGGTCATTCTTTAGTAAGTGCCAGCCCAAGTTACAGACATTAACATTGGCTATAGTGTCACAAAGTGAACACAGCTGAATGCCCAAGAATAGGCTCAAACAGTTCTCACACTATGAGGAGACCCCAGTGACCCAGTGCTTCGCTTAGAATGAGCCTTATCAGGGACAAAGGTCATTCTGAGTGAAGAGCTGGAGCACTGGGGTCTCCTCACAGTATGAGAATTGTCTGGGTCGGAAGGTCATAGATTCTAGTCACACACTAGTATTGGGCTCATACCATAAACGCTGGCACCCAAGTGCAGAACAAAGGGGATGCTGAAGGCTGAGGTCCTTTCTGCCTTTTCTGGTGTTTTCCTCGGGTGGACATTTAAGACCCCATACCACTTCTCGAATAGAGAAGATGAATTTCCCCAGTGTCCTGGCCAAATTTCCCCTATTCACTAAAAATACCACAAACAGATTCAATTTCTGTTGATTTGCATCTGTATCCCTGTCCCTGAGATGAGACTGAAAATATTGTCTATCCTTCCTTTCCCATTCAACAAGAGATAGATAGATAGTGAGCTGTTATGGAATAACACATATTGCCAATAGTGTTAACTGTTCCTTCTGGTAACGTGTTCATTGTTTTGATTTTGCACTTTATTGTGTATGCACTTTTGAATTTCAGTGTAATGCGCATTGTTATGTCTTACCTCTATATTCTGTATCTAGAGAGTATGTATCATGTACGGTCCTCCTGCTTTGCCAGGATTATCTGTGTTGTATAACTGTTTACTTGTATTATTTGTGAATTTGTTCCCAGGCCCACCTTCTGAATGAGTTTTACTCAAGGGTGTTCCACCTGGTTAAATAAAGATTGCTTGATTGATTGATTGGTAATAGTAGTAGTAGTATTTATTCATGAAACATGACATGAACAGGTATATAATCCCATTGAGCCAGTGCTCATTTACAAGGGACACCTTTGTGAACAGACCTGGTTCCAAAGATAGCATTTACAGAAGTAATATAGTATATACTAAACAGTTGTTTACATGCTAACAATACAACACAGTTGTTATGAGAAGTACCTTACAAAATACTGTGCATACTATACAGTCATACAGAGTCAAGCATACAGTTACAAGCATACTATACAATACAATGCATACTATGCAGAGTATAGGGTCAGAACAGTCAATGTTATTTACATGCAAGCATGCAATTCAAGAAAGCCTACTAAGAGTACTCATGGGGTCACAGTAGAGATGCTACCAGAAGATGGAGGAAAATGTGGTTGGAAGTAGTAGTAGTAGGGAACTTTATATCACCCAATCCCAGGGGCTCTGGGCACCGAACAAAAATCCTACAAGACAGTGTGTAAGGTAAAGCATTTCATAATATACAACCACAAATAAATAAAATAATAAATAATTATAGTGGTGCACCAGTGCCATTATAGTTAGGGCTGACTAGGCTGTTTAATGTTAACCCCCCCAACTTTGCACTTTAATAGCTTTGCCCTCATTAAAAGGATTTGCACAAAATTTTGCATGAATGGTCTTGGAGCCAAGATCTCTTCACATGCCATGTTTCATTCTGGTCAGATCTGTGGATTTTGAGATACATATAGTAAAACGATTGAAACAAATCAGGTTTTTTTCGCTGTTTTTTGTCATCACCTAACACCCAGATGGTTTGGAATTTTGGTCTGAAAATTTCAGAGTTGAAAGGGCTTGTCCCAGAATGGTACCTTTCATTGGTTTGGTGAAAAAAATATTGATCCATTCCAGAGTTATAATGATTTGAAATTTTGGTTCTAAGCATGCTCAGCATACTCTTTTGGATAACTCTTTTATACAAACAAGAATTTGGCCACATGAAACAGGATTCTGTTTTGTATGGTGGGTAATCCTGTTTTTAAGGGAAAATTTCTTGTTTCATATGGTGGCCATTTGTTTCCATTAAAAAAAAAAAACACATTTTTGAAAACCCATAAAAATTATATCCTGCAGAGACACCAACACATGTGTCTTGCTAAACGGGACCCCATTAGCTGAATTCTGAAGTTAGTTTTTGGAGAAAGGACCCAGAAATGTGTTTTTAAAACATTTTAAAAATCTTGTTTCCTGAGATGATTTTCTTGTTTTGTATGGCTTCACGAAACAGGAATAGGATCATATGAAACAAGATTAGTGTCATACGCAAAACAAATTAAAACTTAGTTTTTTTCACATTCTTATTTCATATGAACCAACCCTGTTTCTTGAAAATGACAGTCTCACGAAACAGAATTTGTTCATACAAAACAAGAATTTGGAATTTATTATTTTCACATTTCAAATTTAACAAGCCATAACTCTGTCAGTTTTTGCAGTTAAGAGACAATTTACATCTCGAATGAAAGGTCTTAATGAGTACTACAACACTAACACATACTACCTTACAAAAGAATTCAATGGCCATATAAAAAATGTAAAAATTAACAATTTTAAACATTTTAAATTAAAATTCCCATAGGATAACACTGCAGTTTTAACAAGCTGTAACTCTGTCAATCTTTGGAATTAAGGGATAATCTGTATCTAAATAGAAAGGTCTCAATGAGTACTACATGGCAAGCTCATAAGAAATACCAACTAAAAACAGGCATATCAAAAATATTAAAATGAAAAAAATGAAAAATTCCATAGCATAGCATTACAGCTCTAACAAGCTTAACTCTTCCCCACAAGAAGTTACAACAAAGCAGATAAATTGCTTTCCTGGAGGAATGGAAGTGCAGGGCCTGGAGGGCCCCGCTCTTCCACACCTACATACACATGTGCATGAATGGAGGCATGGAAGCTTCCGTAATCACATGGATGCATTCACGCAGGTGCCTTTGGGACCTGATTGATTGACAGTATGATTCTACTGTCTCAAAAAGTAAGGAAATTATTTACAAAAAACTGCATTAATGCACCAGTTAGCATTCAGATTAAAGTGACAAAAGTAGAGAAATGTGGTATTAGAGTAACTCCTGTAATGTTTTCTCCTTTTGGTGCTTGGAGGTGGAGGTGGCCTCCAAGCACCAGAATGAAAAAACATTATGGTTTTTGCTGTTGTCACTCTTGGCGTATCAGGTGTTCCTTGGAGTTCTCAATCCTACTGTGCGCCCAATTGTGATACAGTGTTCAGATGTACAGAACTGTGTTTCCCCACATGTTGCCATCAACCTGTAGGCCATGCATGAAGAAAGCAGATCACATCTGATCTTATTTGTGCATGAAATGGAGTGAGCATTAGGACTGAAAACCTCAAGGAACACCAACCCCTCATTCACCAAGAGTTACCATAGTAAAAACTGTAATGTTTTTTCCTTTTGGTGCTTGGGGATGGGGGTGGGGAGTTAGGGTTGGAAACCCTAAAGCCACATTTCCCTACTATTGTTGCTTGAATCTGAACTCTAATTGGTGCATTAATGCATTTTTTGGCAAAGAATATATAAATACTAATAATGCAATGCTGGTCAGTAGGTGAATTTTCAGTTTGAAGATTAAACAGTGCCAAAAGCCTCCCAAAAGAGGAAAGATTTCAGACCCCTCCAATGAGGAAACCTCTCTCAAAACCCTGGGATGCTTGTTCCAAAGGGCAGGGCTGGCAGATGAAAAGAAAAAAATAATTTACAACTAGTAAACCACAAGGTAGGTCTTAATGCTCACATGTAGGTACACTAGATCCTCTGTATCCTATTGTGTGCATAATTTCTATTGTCAGTGTCATCTCTTGTATCAGCATAAAACTTGTTTTACTCTCAGTTGCAAGAAGCAACAGGCAAGTGTGTTCAGTGAACTGACAAGAGACTTACGCTGCACAGTGGATCAGACCCCCTTATGGAACTCTTGTTTGAGAGAAGTGCCAGGGCATTTGGGCACTGTTAAAACTTTTCTAGCCTGCACTGTAGTTTTATGTCCCCCTGCAGGCAGCTGTTGTCAGTTTTAACTTAGAACACTTTGCAATAATGGAGATTGGAGAACTGATAAATTGCTCAGGGTAAGTCTTTGTCAGTTTGATGAGTGCACTCACTGATTTTTATGTTTGCTTGCACACATGTGCAAGAAACATAGTGCCACCATACGAAGTTTCATAGGTGTGCCACCTCGTTTCCCATGCCTTGCTTCTTGTCGCAGGCGTGGCCTCACCGCATCAGTAAACGTCCGAGCTGTCTGTGACAGCAGTTCAGATGCAGTGGCGTACAGTTCCAAGCAAAACACTGCTACAATCAGTGGTGGTAACGCGTAGGCAATTTGCATACTGCCGCCGGCAGTGCAAAGTGCCTACACGCTCGGCACTGCATTGGAACAGCTGTCAGACAGCTTCATCCCCCTGCCCAACAAACACCCGCAAGCAGCACCCTGGAGCCCACTCCCAGCATGCCCATGCACTCCCCCCCCCACACACACACTGTATGGCCAACAGGGGCAGGGCCGTCAACAGGGGGGGACAGCAGGGGCAATTGTCAGTGGCTCAGTAGGTAACACACTCGCCTCTGAGGCCAGGAGATCAGAGGGCTGTGGGTTCAGTTCCCACATTTGGCACTTGGGTTAATATCCCAGTACTGACACTGTAGTGCAGCGGGTGCTGCACTTCTCAGATGCTGTCTTTTGGATGACTCATTAAACCGAGGTCCCATCTGCCTGGATTGGTGGTAGTTCAGGTGTATGTTAAAGATCCCATGGCACTTATCGAAAAAGAGTAGGGGAATTTCCCCGGTGTCCTGGCCAAATTTCCCTCATTCACTAAAAATACCACCAATAGCTTAATCTGGTTCAAGGTCAGTTGGCATTCATCTGTATCCCCCTCCCCCGGGTCGTGCCTGAAAATAGGCAGAATTTGTCTAATGCACTTACCCGGTCAACAAAAACTAAAATTAAAAATATTTTCCTGGGCCCAGTGGTCGGGAGATAGCGGCCCCCCATTACCATCAGTTAACAATTGCCACTGGCAGCAGAACTCCCCAAGCCCCCCCCCACACTCATTCCGCCCTACAGTCCCAGAACTCCGCAGTCTCTCCCCCAGTTAAGTTAGCTGTGCATCCTGGCCCTAGGCTGTGCTCTCTCAACCTTGCTTGGCTTGCTGGCAGGCAGCTGCACTGCAGGTCACTGGGATGGGGGTGGGATGGGACAATTGGACCATGGAGTTGGTGGATGCTGGGCATTGATTGGTGGTGGCTGCCTGTCATGTCATGGTTCAGTGACATGGCATGTGCAGCATCTTCTTCTCCATGCAGTCGCACCATGCATGGCAGTCCAGACAGAGAGAGAGAGAGGACCTTGTGCTCATTGTTGTTGTCTGTCTCATTGACCGACTGGAGGAGTAGTCGACATTTTGTTGTTGCTTGCTTCTTCAGGGAGGCTGGGAAAGCATCTGAGCAGGGCCCCATCAGATTCGTTGCCATCAAGTACACTTATTTGTTTTTTTATCTGGATAGCCGCAGCAGTGTTTGTTTAAATTGTTTGTGACAGTTTGCGATTTGCGACTGAGGAGCGCATGCCTGGGCCGGAGACAGCAAAGGAGCAGGCAGGGCAGATGGATCGGTGGAGATCAATTTGGACTGACACCGACCACCATGGTTGTGGATTGTGGTACTTATGTGCTGGTGTTGCTGAAGTTGCAGAGCAGAGGAGGAGTGGAGGCCACCCACCACTCCACAAGCCCACAAAAGCCAGGAGAGAGAGAGAAGATTGGAGCTGTCGCCGAGGAGTTAAAGGTAGGTAGGACATAATGCAAGTTTACCTTTGGTGCTTCATATGTGGTGCTTGCAACTTCCTAGCTACAGAGGCAAGGAAACAGTGAAAAAACAAACACAATAAGGATTAAAATGTTTTCAACTTTAAAAAATAAAATGAGTGATGGTGGTAGTCATGTTAATTGTCTTCTGAAATGTAGGAAGAGGGTATGGACAAACAGCAGACTACAATATAAATAATTGTAAAGAAGAGACAAAATTGAGACATAACTAAGGGAAGCCATATAAGAGGCAGCATTCCCAGGGTGGGTGGGACACAGAGTATAAGCCACTGTAGAGCTAGATGGGGAGGCATTGATTGTTACTGGCGGTGGGAGCCAGGTGACTGTCTCTCTGTATAGCATAGAGGTTAGGCCCACTTAGAGTAATGAGCTGCGAATGAGCTTTGTACATCCAGCAGACCTGGATTTGATTCCCACAACCTTTACTTGCATACTATGTGATTCTGAGCATGTCGCTTAACCTCCCCAGTGCTCCCAGGCCACCCTGTCTTAAACACACCATCGCCAAAAGAATTTAAAAAAAATGCCTTGTGAGGAGATGGAACCTGCTGAGGTAAACCGCTCAGTTCTCAGGGAGAGTACAATAGGAGGCAGAGAGAAAAACTGCTAGAACAGGAGGGGGCAGAGCAATTAAAAAGATGGGCATTGAATGCAAGCCCATGGAGGAGGAAGAGGGGAGAAGAATGTTGCTGTAGCTGTAGAAGCAGCATGCAAACAAAAGCAAGGTGGTATCTGGGAGATCGAGGTTTGTGAGCAAGTGCCGGAATGTCACACTTGCATCAGATATGGATGGGACCAGATCCATCTGATCCGCACTGACCACCACAGGCTAGAATGGGGGAGGGGAGCAAATGGAGAGCCCATACTGGAAAGGGGAGGAGAGCAATGCCTCATAAACAGAATAATAATTTTAACAAGCATTTGTCAATGCCGAATGTTTGCTTGCTGGCATTGGCATTGGTAGTGTAGAAGTTACAGAGCTGCATAACAGAAATGGCAGTGAAGTATTGAACTGAAGCCAACCCCACCACCACCCTGCAGAGAGTGACAGGCATTGGGGTGTGCCTTTGGGTCGTCAGGCATAACGGCCACGCCATTTCACCACACCCTACCCTGCAGACACTGACAAGTGTCACGGTGTGCCTTGGGGTCTTTGGCCCTTATGCGCACCTTTCCATCAGGAAATACAGTGAGATGGGTGCGGTATAGGAGAATGGGGTGAACTTTGGAGCCAAAGAGTCCAAGGCATACCTCGATGCCTCTCACTGGCTGCAGGGTGTGGAATGGTATGAGCATTACAGGCAAGAATCCCAAGTCACACCCCCTGATGCCTGTCATTCTCTACAGGGTGGGGTGTTATGGTTGGAAACCCTAACACCTCAGGCATTGCTGGTATTTTCACCCAAATTTTGAACATGGTTTTTGTGACTCCCACCTCATGAGCAGTGGCAATATCAGTTTGTTAGCAAGCTGCTTATGCACAGCGACTCTGGCATTTAGCACCACAGGTGCAAAACATATTCCGAACAGGATGTGAAAAATGACAGCTATACTGTTCATGGGGAGGTGTAAAAAATAGCAATGTTGCAAATCTGCAGTAAAAATATTAAAAAAACTGGTGAAGTCATGAGCGTGCATAGAAACTGTGCAATGCACACCCGTAATGTAATTAGTTTGGGGATTTTTTTATAGCAGATTGTCGACACAGGCATTTTGGGACGTCTGATCATGAACAGTGTCATTCTGATTTTCTTTATCTGTCCCGAACAATGATTTCCCACAGCGACCACGCATCTCTGCGTTGAAAGTGTGAAAACACATTTCGGCCATGTTGTGAAAAATGACAGCTGTACTGTTCATAAGGAAGTGTGGAAAAATGCCACTGGTGAAAATCTGGACTGAAAATATTACAAAGTCATGAACTTACGATGGTGCGTGGAAACTGCGCAATGAGTGACACAGTCATTTTATGGACTTTTGTCACCAAATTTTCAACATAGCCATTTTAAGACCTCTGCTCATGAACAGTGTAACTGTGATTTTCTTAATCTGTCCCAAACATTGCTTTCGCACACTGACTGTACCATTGTGCGCTACATGGGCGGAAGCACATTTTGGGCAAGATGTGAAAAATGACAGCTGCACTGCTCATAAGAAAGTGTAATAAAATGGTAATGTTGAAAATCTGGAGTGAAAATACTGAAAATTCGCAAACTTATGAGCGTGCGTAGGAACTGCGCAACGTGCTCATAAAACAGTCATTTTTAGGAATTTTTCACCAAATTTTCAACATAGCCATTTTAAGACCTCTGCTCATGAACAGTGTCACTGTGATTTTCTTAATGTGTCCCATACATTGATCTAGCACACCGACTGCGCCATTGTCCGCTACATGGGCGGAAACACGTTTTGGGCAAGATGTGAAAAATGACAGCTGCACTGCTCATAAGGAAGTGTAATAAATGGCAATGTTGAAAATCTGGGTGAAAATATTGAAATTCGTAAAACTTAAATGCATAGGAACTGTCAGCAGCGTACTCATCAAAACAGTAATTTTTAGAATTTTCCACAAATTTTCAACATAGGCTTTTTGAGAGCCCACCTTACGAACAATGGCAGTGTCGTTTCATTACTTGGTCCCGAAAGGTGATTTTGCGCAGTGACTGAAAAATTACCCTTCAGGGCCGATTAACGCCATGACAGTGAGATCATTCATGAGAAGGGGTCCCAAAAACCCTATTTGGTACAAAAATTCCAAAAAATGCCTGAGATATGCAGCAAAGTTGAAAAACCCCTATCTATCCCATTATACAGCTTACCGCATTTCCTCAGTTCATGGTCGGCTTTGAGAGTGCAGACGTGTCCCGGTCCACAGAAGATCGTCGTGCGAGTCCAGAGGTAAGTATGGGGTGAGGGGTGTGGAGAGGCAGGGTGCGCAGTGGGTGGGTGCGGTGGGGCAGAGACACCGAGGGACCATTTTAGAGTTTCAGGTGTTTTTTTTTTAAATGACGACGAGGGACGTTTGCCATGCTGGAGTGGGTTCCCAGCATGGCACAAGGACGCTGTGGGGGCGGGCGTGGAGCTGGCGGGGATTGGGCACCCCCATCGGTGATAGCATGTTGCCATGCTGGGGTGGGCTCCAGCGTGGCACCCTGTACTCGGGGACAGTGGAGCTGACGGGAATTGGGCACCCCGTCGGCTATACTGATGTGTAGCCACGCGGTGGGCACCCAGCGTGGCATATAGAACTCTGTTTTTTGGGGGTGCACAGCGATGGGGATTGGGCACCCCATCGGCTACAGTGTGTTGGGGGCAAGCACGCTAGGCGTGTGTGTGTGTGTAGAGGAAGGGGCGCACATAAGCAGGCGATATCTTATCGCTGCTCACTGAAACGTAGGTCCCCCTTTCAGCTGTACGCCACTGCATTTTGTCTGCTGTCATAGACAGCTCAGCAGGCATTGGAGAACTGCGGCCACGCCTGCAAACACACTGCCTGAATTGGAAGAGGGCTGCCACACCTCCGAAAACTCGGATGATGGCACTATGTTTCTTGCACATGCGTGCAAGCAAACATAAAAAGCAACTCTGAATCTGTGTTTTAGTAATGATTTGATTATCAATGTCTGCAAATGTGTGAGATCCCTACCCTTCCTTAACTGGTCAGTCACTGTCTTACTACAACAGAACAGGCACCAAAAGTGAAGTTCTCTGAGGGGCTTGGAGTTTGTTTGCCCTATGGACCCCACACTGTATGGAGTAAGTCATGGGGGACAGCTTGGAAGGGTAGTGGGGATGATAGGTCAGAAAGATGAATGAGTAAGGGGTTCATGAAGAGGGACTTAAGACTGAATTTAGAGGGAGGGTATACGCTGAATTGGTCTAATTTCATTATGTAACTTAACTGAGTACAAGTAAAGTACAAATTCTTTCTGTTATATAAGTTTAATAGTTTTCATTCATTGAGTGGCATGGCAGCACATTATTTACTTATATATAAATTTACTCATTTATTGATTTGTACATGTCTTGCAAGGGGATGGGAGGCTGAGGGGGGGCCCAGACCTAAAGGTGTGTCCTGGGCCCAGAAATTTCTATCAGTGTCCCTGGACGGGGGTGCCCAATCCCTCGTTGGCTCCACTGCCCCCCCAACAGACTTCTAGGTGCCACACTGGGAGCCCACTCCAGCGTGGCAACAGTCTGTATGGCCGACAGGGGTGCCCAATCCCTGGTTGGCTCCCTTGACCCCCCCAAACAACCTTCCAGCTGCCACGCTGAGAGCCCACCCCAGCATGGCAGAAGTCCTGCGTCATCTTTCAAAAAAAAAAACCCCTGTAAGAAAAAATGGTCCCTTGATGACTGTCTTGCCCCCAACCCATGCCCACCCTCTGAGTGCCCTACCTCCCCACACACTCACCCCACACTTACCTCCTCCAGAGTCTGGGCGCGATGATATTGGTGGACCGGGAACACGTCTGCACTCTTCAAAGCCGACTGCGAACTGAAGAAATGCCGGTAAGCTGTATAATGGCATAAATGTTTTTTTTTTTTAACTATGCTGTATATCTTGGGCATTTTGGGGAATTTTTTCACCAAATTTTCAATATGGGGTTCTTAGGACCCCACCTTATGAACTCGGTCACTGTCATTTTGTTGTTCGGTCCCGAAAGGTGATTTTGCGGTCACTGCACAGAACCACCTTTTGGGACCAGTGTATGAAATGACAGTGTCACAGTTCATGAGGTAGGCCCCCAAAAACCCTATGTTGAAAATTTGGTGAAAAAATTCCCAAAAATGACTTTTCATGGATGCAGTATTCTGCAGTTCCTATGCACGCTCGTAACTTTGAGACTTGTAATATTTTCACTCAGATTTTCAACTGCCATTTTACCACACCTCCTTATGAACAGTACAGCTGTCATTTTTCACATCTCGCTCAAAATGTGTTTTTGCACATGTAGCGCACATTGGCATGATTGGTTTGCGAAATCAATGTTCGGGACACATTAAGAAAAGTACAGTGACTCTGTTCATGAGCAGAGGTGTTAGAATTGCTATGTTGAAAATCTGGTGAAAAAAGTCCATAAAATTACTGTGTTATGTGTGTGCATTGCACAATTTCCACGCACCCTCGTAAGTTCACGAATTTGTAATATTTTCAGTCCAAATTTTCAACATTGACATTTTTCCACACCTCCTTATGATCAGTACAGCTGTCATTTTTCACACCTTGACCAAAATGTGTTTTCGCACTTCCGACACAGAATAGCGTGGTCGCTGTGGGAAATTAGTGTTTGGGATCGATTAGGAAAATTACAGTGACACTGTTCATGAGCTAAGGTCCCAAAATGCCTATGTTGAAAATCTGCTGTAAAAAAGCCTCAAACTAATTACATTACCGGTGTACATTGCACAGTTTCTATGCACGCTCGTGCCTTCACCAGTTTTTTTATATTTTCACTCCAGATTTTCAACAGTGCCATTTTTTACACCTCCTCATGAACAATACACCTGTCACTTTTCACATCCTGTTTGAAATGTGTTTTCGAACCTGTGGCACCAAATGGCACAGTCACTGTGCAAAATCACCTTTCACCTAACAAACTGATAGTGTCACTGTTCATGCGGTGGGGTCACAAAAAGCCCATGTGGAAAACTTGGAGTAAAAATATCAGGAAATGCCCAGAACATTAGGGTTTTCTACCATAACGCCCTACCCTGTAGGGACTGACAGGTGTCAAGGGTGTGACTTGGGATTGTCGACAGTAATGCTCATGCCATTTCACCCCCACCCCCCCTCTCCAGCCAGTGACAAGCATCAAGGTACACCTTAGACCCTTGCCTTAGAGTTCACCCCCCATACTGCACCCATTTCAGCATATTTCCTTATGGAATGAGGTAAATGTAAAGCCCAAACACCCCAAGGCACACCTCAACACTTGTCAATGTCTGAAGGGCAGGATGAGGTGAAATGTCGTGACTGTCATGGGTGACAACCCAAAGGCACACCTCAATGCCTGTCCATCTCTGCAGGATGAGGGTGGAGTTGGTGTCAGTTCAATACTTCAATGCCATTCCTATACTGCATCTGTCTAACTCCTGCACTTCCACTGCTAATGCCAGCAAGCAAACATTCGGCATTGACAAATGCTTGTTATTCTTGTATACTGAGCTTTGGCAGTAAGGCTGTTCCCATACATGCACCTGCTCCGTGCAGCACATGCATAACCCCCTTTTCTGTTTTTACTTTCAACTGTTTTCTAATTGACAAGTAGACATATTATGTTACAAGTGACATAATTTGTGTTCCATGTACAATAGTGTTTATACTAATTGTCCCCAAAAACTGTTTACCCAATTAATTTACCACTGGTGCATGTATGTGCGTGTATGTAAATATATGTAAAAATTAATAATAAATCTCAATTTATATTTTGATTTTATTTATCTGGTGATCCTTTTTTACGCAACACAAAGTTTTGTTTTAATAAAATAATATTGTTCACGTTACATTATGTTGATGGTTACCTCGAATTGGTTAACATTAGCCTGATTTCAGATCCAAGCCATACCACGTGTGTTTGTCTTGGTTAGAATAACTCCTTCACTGACATTCATCTCAGAGGCAAGATGCTATTGACCGACCTGTTAGTGGAAGACACAGATAGTGTTCATTTTACCCTAGGGTTCTTGGCCTGTTGGTACTGGATGCAGCATGTATCAGAACAATAACTACAGTATGCCTTTAATCCCAGGTTGAGGGAAAAGCAATAAGTATTATTTGTTGTTACAATATTTTCCTCCACCAAACCTCAGTTATGGGGTTTGATGGACAGATGATGATCTCTTGCTGTAGTATGTGTACTGGGCCTTCCTAATGTGCCAGGGAGCTGATGGAAACCTAGGAATTTCCCAGTTAGTTAACTACTGCAGTGTCTTTTGCTGCAATCAGCTATAAAACCTGGAAACAAATGCTATCATTCCTAAAGGTTTACAGAGACAGAGTCTAGGGCTTGTTAGTGCTGAGTATTGAAGCTATCTTAATTGTAATTGCTGGAGGCATCACTTTGAGGAATTTTTAATGATCATTTGATCCAAGATGCTGTTGGGAGGAGTCTGGTACCAAAGCTATACTGAAATTTGCTCTGAGGCATGTCTTAAATTGATGAAAGAAAGTTGATTTCAGATACCATGGAGAACTGCAGTTCAAAAATATTGTATTACCTGCAGGGCTGCGACTGAGTCAGATGTCTATATTTAAACCACACTCAGGGATTTAAAATGGCAGAATGACACTATAAGAGATCACCTTACTTCCTGTTCTTTTAACATAAGGTTCTCTGTGTATGGAACAGTTCTCCTTTGAAAGATTTTATTTAATATTTTGTATATCTTTTAAAAGCCTTACCTGTCAATGGATATCTAGCACTATTTCTAGAGCTTGATCTTTGTGGCACTAAGGAATTATCATCTGAACGTACAACTGCATTGTATTGGTTTGTCATGCTATGCGGATCTTGCATTTTTTTTCATTGTACAGTATGTCACGTATGATGTCTCTGTAGAAGTATAACAAAAATTATTCCGTTAGAATGTGCATGTGTCAGTGCAGCTTAGTGGTTGTGCTGTCACCTCTGGGCCAAACAGCTGTGACCTCAGATCCTTCCCTGAAGAAGTAGGCTCACATCCAATGTTAACAGCTCAGTGAAGACTGGGTTAGGGGGCCGCTGCCTTGCAGCATGTGCCACCCTTACAATAAGAAATTTACACAAGCATGGCAGATCTAGCCACCCCAACAACATCTGGGCCACCCTGGGGGGATGGATACAACACAGGAAAATTAAAACAGATGATCAGAAAGCATGTTGGTGACAAAGATGTAGGTTAGGAAAGGATTGGAGCCCATGGTACCGGCCCATTTACATTAAATGGACCTAATTTCAATGTCCTTTTTGAGGGTTATATAAGCCTCAACATATGGATTACTGGAGGACTAGTGAAAGCCCTGTCGGGAACTATATGCTTTCCAAAATGGACTTTAAAGGGAGACTGTGAGCCTTTTTCACATCATATTATTTCTAGTTAAAACCCCACATTTTCTGATTGCTTCCCTTCTCTAAAATTCATTGACATTACTGCTTGTTTTAGCTGCCTCCTTGCTTAATAGAACTGAAATGTGTGCTAATGAATAGTTATAACTGACCTTGTTTTGTTTCAGATCCTGGATTTATTTTAAGTGCATATTTCCTGAACATTAGAAACATCCCAAACAGTGCAGCCACTCATGATACAATAGTCTCCTCTACTCTCATTGAATAATGAGTGTCTAGACTGTGTTGGAAGTGTTCCTAAGTCCATGAAAGATACAGTGGTAGTTAGGGTTACCACCTGTCCTGATTTTCACAGGACAGTCCTGATTTGGGCAGCTGTGTCCTGCAAAAACACATGAAAAAATATTACATGTCATGACCATTCAGTAGAAAAAATATTTTCTAACTTTCCTCAAAATGTAGCAGAAAACAATAATACCTTAACTAAAATATCTGAAAAGAATAAGAAACAATAGAAACAACTAAAAACCTACAATACTTAGTCTTGATTCTGATTATTAGAGAAAACCAGGCTTGCACTGGACGAGGTCATAGATTGCCCTGTGAAAAATCATGTTTCAGTAAGAAATGTCCCACTTTGGGCTTCTGAAAAGGTGGTAACCCTAGTGGTAGTTGATCAAAGAATGCAAACAAGAATGTGTTTGTGTGGTAACACCAATATTGTGGGTGGTCTGTTTTTCACTTCTTGAAAGAAAAAAGGAATCAAACAACCAGCTACTTCAGCAGTCCTTACAGAATGTGAATAATCATAATATGTGATTTTTAAACTAGGGACACTTTGAGGCCTAAGGGGGTTGACAGTGTCCCTTTAAAATTTGGTCCATTCACTCTGCTGGGCCAATGCATGAGGTTTTAACATACCCTCCAAACATGTAGTTTTGTGCTAGCGGAGCTTGATGGGCTCACTTTCCTGCCAGTGATGGGGATCGAGAACTCATTCTGTCCCCTACACTGTTCAATTGCATCATTGCAAGGGTGGTTAGCAGTGCAGTGAAATCATGCAAACAGCTTTACCACTCATGCAGTGGGCCAGCTTCTAAACATTTCCCTTTTATGGGCCGATCCACAAAGATGGTCCAGATTTGTACCAAATTACATAGCTTAATACATACAGATGAATGCACTAGTGGTGGCATACATAATCCCCAGCCTCCATGCTATGTATGTACAGTTTGCTACCTCTGAGTGTACTAAATGGCTCTAGTCCAAGATGTGCACACTGTTTGGTTTCTGTGTCTGTCTCCCTGCATGATACCTTTGAGTGTACTAAATGTCTTCAGTACAAGATGTGCACACTGTTTTGTTTCTGTGTCCAGCTCCCATGCTACCTCTGAGTGTCCTAAATGTCTGTAGTCTATGATATGCATACACTAGTTCTTTTATGTTACTGTTCTAAGGTTGGTCTGTATGTTTTGCATGGTAGAACACCATTACTTCCAAATAAGATGGCTGCTTCCAACACCCACTCAGTCCCGCATTCCGCTAATCTGTATGTGATATTTGGAGGTGTTTTGTTACGCAACAAGAACACTATAAGAATTCTTTTTTTATGTTTCTGTTTTCTCATTTCCCCTGTTTTTGCTTCCCATCCCCAACCCCTGTGAAGCATGATCTCTATGGCTGCACCCTTTCTCTGGCTGGTAGGATTGGCATGTGGCTATGTCACAGCCAACACCAAAGCCACTCTGTGAATGGCCAGGAGGCATGCATGAATGCCAGATGGACTGTGCTTTCCTTCCCCAGAGCTGTGCATGTCACTTCTGCAACATATGCCTGGCCCCCAGCCAGTTCCAGTATTGAAGGCTGTGTCTCACACTCAAGCCCTGCTCTTTCAGGTCACCTGCTGCAGCACTGATTAAACCCTCTTGAGTCATTTGTAGCAGTTATTGTAATGACATTTTCTCAGACTCACACTTTTATCATAATATCTAAGTATTCAAAACAGTTTGTTGGTATTAGCTGGTAGGTGACACAGAACTATGACATGGACAGCTGCTGGTGAAGGTTCAGGGTGCGTGGCTGAGTTTCTGATTTGGATCAGTATGTCTAGATAATTTTTCATTTACAGATGTTGATGCAAACTGGTACCCAACAGTTTCTTGCCTCAAGACTTATTGTACACCAAGAAGCATGGGCTAAACTTTCAAAACTAAATTTAGAACCCAAGCTACCAGTCTGTGGGCTTCCTGTGAGCCTAAACATGTTAAGCTGTTTTAAAGGAGATAGGAAATCATTTTTGCATATTTAACTGCCGTTCCATTTTCCTTTCCATGCCAGTTATGTATTCTGGTATGCTTTGATGATTTTTTGATAAATAAATAAATAATGTAGCTTTGGGGTACCCTCAGATCTACACTGAGTTCCACTGTCCTCACCAGCTACATCTCTTGAATTCCATATCTCTAAGACATTCCATTACATCACAGACTTCCATTCCATGCCATTCATCTGAATGGCCTGGAAAGGAGCTTGTGATGTCATAGAATGTTCAGGCAGTATGAAAAGAGACAGCAGCAACTGCTTAGCAGAGAGGAATTCAGGGTAGTTACAAAAGTAATACAATGAGATTATTAATTTAACAAAAAAGGTGAAAAGTACATCAGAATACTGGGTATCCAATAAAGGAACAACTGGAGGGCATCTAGAGGTGTACAAACCATCTCCTATCACCTTTACTATTATTGCAATCCAATAGAATAAAGACCAGCCACTCTTTAGAATGCAGTTACAGTATGCTCCACTTCTAACGGACATGGTTGTAATGGACAGCTGCTTGTAATGGACAATTTTCATTTGTCAATTGCCATTTACTATCTACGCAATTCAAAAACTTCTGGCTGTAGCGGACCTGTAATTTTGTTTTTACTGTCCACCAAGCGTGCATTTTTACACATTCCTGAGGTACAAATCTGTATCCACGGCAACTTCCAGCAGTTCTAAATTGACCTTAATTGCCAGTTAGCACATGTTTAGCAAGCAACCTATCACTCTGCCCATTATTTAAACTCGAACCCCCAACAGGTTTAGCATCTTCCTTTTTATTTTGTTCTTTTGCTGTGTGGCTGTGCTGTGTGACTGGCTATGATGCTATCTGGTAAGTGAACTTGCTTAACTCTATCCCACAAAATTGAAATCATTAATGCAATTGACAAACTACCTAATAAGCATTAGGGACCTTAGTTCACATTCCAACATCCCTAAGTCAACAGTGTCTGACTTACTTAAAAATAGAGAGAAGTTGATTTCTGATTGGCATTCTAACCATAATTCTGAACGCAAAAGAAAACGAGAGGGTAAAGATTATGATGTGGAGGATGCTTTGCTGTGATGGTTCACCAGTGCTAGGGGTCGGGAAGCACTCATTAGTGGTCCATTCCTTCAGCAAAAAAGCAGAAAAACTAGCAGCATCTCTGGGCAAACATGACTTTAAAGCAACAGATTGGTGGTTAAGTCATTGGAAGCAGAGACATAACATCTGCTTCCGCAAGATTCATGGGGAAAAATTAAATGCTGACAGCAGTGCTGCAGATGCATGGTTGCAAGATGTTTTACTACAGGTTCTGTCAGGCTACAGTCCTGAGAATATTTTTGACACTGATGAGACTCTCCTTTTTTTTTTCATTGTGTGGGGTACAGCACTTCGGCTTTCCAGTCAGAGACACCCCTAGGCTTAAAGGAAGCTTAGGAAAGGATTGCAGTTCTGCTCACTTGCAACATGACAGGTTTAGAGAAACGAACCCCTATTGTGATTGAGAAAACTGCACAGCTCCATTGTTTTAGAGGAGTGACCAACCTCCCAGTCATCTATCGCCACAACAGGACAGCCTGGATGACTGCAGACATATTCATAGGTTGGCTGCATGGCTGGGATATTAGTCTGCAGTCAAGGAAAATTTCACTCTTCTTAGACAACTGCAGCTCACAACCACCTGTTAGTAGTCTAAGGAATATAAAATAGATTTTTCTACCACTCAACACCACCTCGATTATGCAACCACTAGACCAGGGCATAATCTATAGCTTTAAGCATCACTGCGTTACCCTTATGAGGGGTAGACTGTTTGACATTCTTGACCATGAAGAGGAAAGTACAGCCTCCATTTGTGTATGGCACATCAACCTGTTGGATTCAGTGCAGCTCATTCATCAAGCATGGCAAGGTTTCCCTTGAGTGCATTCAGAGATGTTTTAGGAAGGGCTGCTTTGCAACCAAAGATTCCGTTGGAATTGTGGAAGACAAGCCAGAAGTTGAGTCAGACATGGAGAACAGTGCTGAGCTGACATCAGAGGTGATGGACATGATCTGCAATCTAAGCAACGATCACCAGCCATCTGACATGGATGACATCACTGAAGCACTTGAAGGTCTGGTTGAAGAGGAAGAGGACGAACAAACTGAAGATGGCCAAGATGATGATGAGGAAGAGGAAGTGTGCATTATTTCAAGAGATGTCAGGAATGCTCTACTGACTCTTCAATGAGCAGTAGAGCAAAGGGACAATAACATTTAGGTGGGAGCAGCTGACAAGCATGAGGCAACATGGCATAAATACACCATCACACACAAGAAACAGACCCAGATTGAGGATTTTTTCAACCTGAGCCAGCAAAAGCAGTAACAATTTAAATGGTACAGTGCACAGCTTTTTCTTTTTTGGGGGGATTTTAAAAAGATATTTTACAAACAATGTTTAAATAAAGTTTGACTCACAACTGGTTGACTACCAGATATAATAAGCTAACTTAACTCACCAAAGAGCTGTAATAAACTTTCACTTAATGTTCATCTCTTCATCTGTTTGTTTGTAGTCGAATCTATGCTTCGCGATGTAAAGGACGCCACATGTAATGGATGAATCTCAGGCAGCCCAACTAGTCCATTACAAGCGGTGCATACTGTACTTCTATCAAAGTTTATTTTGATTTCTTACTTAGATGCCCATCATAGCCCAGTGTTTTGCCAGCTTCATCAGGGAGGTGGATCCTGTGGGTGTTTTTATCTTTATTTATTTTATTCTGTGAGCATGTGTGTTCAATGATTTCTTCCTCATAGGCAGCTTTATTTCTCTTTTGGGAGAGAGGGTTCTCCAGTGTCAGCATGACCACTCACAGCAGTTCATCAGAATCAGCTGCAGTTCATTCTGACAAACTGCATGAGCGGTCATGCTGACACTGGGAGAACCCTCTCTCCCCCTGAAAACTGAAATAGAAAGTCGCCTGTGAGGAAGAAATCGTTGAACACACATACTCACAGAAAACAATAAAGGTAAAAACACCTACAGGATCGACCTCCCTGATGAAGTCGCTTGGTGAAACGTTGGGCTATGATGGGGATCTAAGTAAGAAATCAAAATAAACTTTGATAGAAGTGATTACATTCTAAGGAATGGCTGGTCTTTATCCTAGTGGATTTTCAACTTTTGATGTCTAGCCCCCCACTTAATCCTGAGCTTGAACTTTACCAGAAGGGAACCCACTTTGGACCTTTTGTTATGGACTTAACATTATTGCAATACATTTTTACTATATGTAAAGCAGAGCCTTTTATATCTGAAAACACGAGCATTTTGTGCCAGATTTCATCCTTAATTATCACAATTTTGTCAAGAAACACCAATGACCCCTGAGTCTGTGGACATTGAGGTGGCGGATGTGTTTGTATTGATAATGTAAAAAAAATGCATTTTTTATGAAGGTGTGGTATTTTTATCTCTCCAAGGAAGTGATGGGGTAAACATTGCAAAGGTTGATATTGCAAGAGGTAAAAAGAGGTAAACTACTCCTACCTTTTGCCAATGCAAATATACTACTTTGCTGTCTATACAAGTAGAACATATCTGCAACACATACAAAATGGGTTTAACAATCAGCCGCATCCAAAAACCACCAAGAGTGGCACAAAATACAGGCTGCAGAGTTATAAATCATTTGGAAATCCAATCCCAGATAAATGCAGGCATGGCCAGTCTTACCAAGATATGAGGGATATACTGTAGAAAGAACATAAAAAAGTCAAACACAGAAAATGTCAGACGGTAACAGCAACAGTTTTTTTGTGTGTGTCTGTGTGCTTCAGAGTCTTCCCAAAAAGATTTAATTTTAAAAGAAAACACAAGGAGATTTTTGGTATTATGTTTATAGTCATCAGAAATGACTGATATCCTTAATTTGTCTTTTCTTTGGGAGGGGCTTAATTACAGCAAAATGTAGACACTTAAAGGGGAATCCTCACCTCCCCTACAGTAATGCTGAGGGACCTTTAGTTCCCGATTAAGAAGTATGCATTAGTATGTATTTTATTTTAATTTATTTACCAGTTTTAATTTAATTTAAAGCTTAAGCTTAGCACGATCGGTAATGGTAGAATAAGCATGATTATGAGCTCCTTCTCATTAATACTAGCTCAGTGACTTGCCAGCACATATACTGTACATCCCCCCACAGCTCCGTCCATCAGTTGCATCATCAGAGTGCTGGCCATGGGGGACACTGGGAAAGATAATATATTAACATGGTGGGCAAAGGGTTGCAGGATCAACCAGATAAAAATAAAGTGACTAGTCAGTAAGTAAATAAAACAATTACCTCTAATGAATTTTTCTTAGTTGGGACCTAAAGGTCCCAGAGCATTATTGCAGCGGAGGTGAGGATTCACATTTAAATATTTTTTTTCTACTCAGTCAGACAATAACCTTGGTCAACTGCTTTTTCCAAAATAGTTTACAATACAACGGAGAACCCATTCCCCAATGAAACTGCAGTATGACTATATCAGACACTGTCTACTGTACAAATGATTGAGACAAATTACCCATATAAGTCTGCTTCCAGATTTCACTAGTAAGTGTATTAGAAAGCATTTTGGGATACTGCATTGTGTAAAAGATACAATATGAACATATATTGTATTGTACTGTACAGCGTGCACCAAGAATAAGCCAAGGAAGTGGGACTGACATTTTTAGGCATCTTAACTTGAAGAGATGCTAACAGTGATTATGCTTAGGTTGATTACTTTTAGAGCAAAAACATAATGTCCATTAATTGTCCTAATGATATTATTAAGCTTATCTGCTCAGTGGTAAAAGTAATGTGTGTGTGTGTGTGTGTGTGTGTGTGTGTAAACACAGTAGGATAAGGAAATAATTTGTTTTATATTCTTCCTTCAGGTACAAGCCTATGCATTTTAAGATCACTATCTATATGTCCTAAGCACAAACACATACACATCTGTCTATCTAATATTGTATTAGGGATTATCTACAGACAAAAGAGCAAATTTATTAGGATGTATGGTGCCTACACTTAAGCCATGCTGTCTCCATTTTTAATCCTAATACAAGAGAATTACTTTATTTTGCTTACCCACAGAAGCAAATTTCAATGTGATTTTACATGTTTTTACACTCTTGTATTTAGGCAGAAACACATGCTAAAGCTCAGTGCCATATCAGAAAAACTCCAGCTGAATTAAGCTGACCATTACATTCTGTTTAAATTCATGGGACCAAAGACTCATATAATAACTTACATTGGCCTTTTGTCCCTGGTTCACAATATAGGTTGTACACCATTGTTGCCAGTACCCTGCATAAATATGGTTGCTTTTTTGCTCAGTTTTCCCTGCTGTATGGGCTGGGAGGCCTCTCTCTGCAGTATTATGGGGCTGGAACCATTGTGAAAGAAGAGCCCAGAAAGTTTTAGACAGTGTGTGCATGCAACAGTGTCTGCAACATAGGTATCTGGTACTTCTAGGCCATGCAGTCAATTTCCTCACTCAAAAGCTGAGCCCAAACATCTTTGTTACTGAAGTGGAAGAGATTGGAAACAGGTACTGTAGTCCCCCCAGGTTTGATACAGTGGGAAACTCAGATAGGTAATGGTATCCAGTTCTAGGCTAAGTAGAGTGAAAGGACTGCCAAGAGATTAAAGAGCTCCTGACACTGTTGTGATAACTTTAAGAAGGAATATTTAGACACAGTTGTGCTTAAAATTCATATTTTTCCTGTACTTTTAATCATTATTTCTTTATTACTAAAGAAATCTACATGAAAACAGAATCTCATCACTATCTGGTCTGGCTTCTTGTCTATACCGGAGATTGCAATTCTGTTTATGATATCACAATATGTTGCTGTGGAGATAATTATGTCAGAAACTGTCAGGAGTACAGTAGACAAGCAGCTGGAGCAGCTCACACTAGAGGACAGTAATCCTGTTTGTAGACCCGTGTCCTCAGTATTAAAGAAAAAGGCTAAAGAATTACAGAAAATATCTGAAATATAAATGGGATCCTCTCTAAATATTACATTTTTAAAAGTTTTCTGAAAATGGTGTCAGGGACACTTTATGGTACTGGGACAAAGAATGTGTTCCCCCATATGTGTTCTGAAGCAAGGGATACAGAGGAAGGGCATCAGGTTATATGGATATTGCAAGTGCCGATAAGACCCCTCATTTAAGAGTCAGACTGCATGTTTTGGACTTTCCTGAGTAGAAGCCATAAGGTTTGTGTCAGGGCATATGATATACTCATCAGCAGGCTAGTTATGATGATTGCAGCCAGCAGCATGGATGGTTAGGATGAGAGCGAGATACTGAGAGAAATGGTGTGTAAATGTAACTAAAGCAAGAAGCAAGCCAGATGGATGGATGGAGCACATTTGAGAGACCCTTAATTAATAGCTGATATTCAAGTTGTGGGCCTCTCCTGAGGGAAAGCCATTAGGTTTGTGCCAGGGTAATATCTCCTTGTGTGCAGTTCATGAAGCTAATGCTAACAGCTAGTGAGTTTATGTTAATGCCAGACTTTGGAGTGCTACTAAGACAGTGCAATATTTAAATAAAAGTGTTTGCTGATGAACTGAGTTCATCCAAAGAGGTGCTGTAACACCTAAGTGGGTGATCTAATTCAAGCTGTGACTGTTCCCAGGACCGAGGGGCAGACTGTCTAACTTAATAAAAAAAACTACTTACTGCTTGTCTGAGGGTACTTATGCATGTACAGTAAATTGCTGTGTTACTATTAAATAACCTTTCTGATGTCCTCCATCTCTCTCTGTGTGCCCGTGGCCCCACTTTGACTTGTAAAAACATTGCCCACGCGAACTGGTAAATCACCATTTGTATTTCTTGAAGGTCAGTCCTCGATCATTGTTGATCATCAGATGCCATCATATGATCATCAAGGGAGATCATGATCTATGAATATTATCTAGATTATAATTTAATCATCCAAGACGTAATTTTCAAATCTCTAGCTGATGATTTATTATTTTTGTAAGCTAAAATAAGCATGATGGTTTTGATGATATGTGGATGATTAAGTGGTGATCATTGATGATCAATAATGATTATTTCAGTTCCATATTGTAAAATTGTAGGTCAAATAAGTAATATTTAATTATATAGAATGGTAATATTAAATGCAAGCTGAAAATAGAAAATAGAGTTAAAATCGACGTTTTGACCACAGGTCTTCATCAGGAATTATCTAAAAGAGAAAAAAGCAAAGTTAATGGCGAGGTAAGGGGAAATAAGGGATACTCTATATATATGAGGAAAGAAAATGGAGGGAGCATCTTTTAAGTTTCATTAAACCTAAATATTAGGCTTTCAGGCTACCCCCATGGCCCAGCATCAGAGTGTCAAGTTGCCATGCTGATGACCAGGGTTTGAAAGCAAGCCCACTAAGTCACTTTGGGAAGTAGGCCATGGCTGAAACAGCTGCTGCTTGGCAGTACATCTCAGTGATGGAGGGCTGGTAGTGGGATCTACTAACATAGTGAACCCTGTAACTGAGCGAGGGAGTTTTCTCCTGCCTCAAGAAAAGCTGTGACTGTATGAGGCTGACAGAGGCTCTGTCCCCAGTGGAGAAGATGGGAGGGAAAAGTGTTGAAGAAAAACCTAGTAGCCAACTGAATTATGTCTTTTTGAGCCTGATTTGAGTATATCCCTGAGAGAGATGAGCTGCCTGCTAAGAGAAAAAACAATATGGAAAACATAAAAGAGGCTGTGTGTGTCAAGTCTCTAATCTCTTTCTTAAAGACTGGCCACGTTATAAGCAGCCACATATTCCAAAATGACATCAGTATTTAAAGTTGAATTTCATGAGCTTTTGTGAAATTGTAGAATGTTATAATACTTTTGTCAAAGCCATGTCCCTACATTTTGCCCAGTCATACACCTGAGTTGCCACTGTACAGAAAGGTAAAGGCTGGATAAAGTTGCAATAAAGTAGAATTCATAAGATGCTCCATAGTAAGCGTATAGTGGTGCCAAGTGTCAGATCACTATGTTGAGTGATGAAGCATGAAGAACAGTCATGAACGTCACTATGCACTACCCAGAATTATTGAAATATGCCAGATAACCACTAGAGCTCATTGACTTAATGACTTGTTGACGCACATGCACGTGCAGCATTCTTTCTGTACAAGACCACTTGCTGACTCTTTAACAGCCCTGTAAAAAACAAAGTATATTTTTAACTATTTGAAAATAGTGGCACTAAGTGATGCCAGGCCTTACAACTAGTTGCAACTTAGGCCATTGTGACACAAGTATCTGGATATATTTAATCATGATGGAACTTAATGCTGGGCATCAGTATTGCAGGAGTGCTGGAGGGGTATTGCAGGGCCATGATGCTAGTGCAGGTAAGATGATTCAGTGGTGATAGGTGCTTTGTGAAAGCTGAATTCCACAAGTGAATTTCTAGTGGCATTACCTATTATGCAAGCATGAATTTTTGAGCAAATTTTGCCAATTAGTAATTTCTAAAGTATCAAAAATAAATGTTAACCTACTAAAACCACCTTTATCCAGCTTAATTAGATTTAAGGATATATTTATTTGGTATGCATGCCAAATCTTAATAGCAGTGGAGTTATAAACACCCAAATCTTCTGAAAAATTTTACACAATTTAACAAATAAGTGGTGACATTTTTGAATGCCTGTAACATACAATTTACATACCAATTATGTGCCAGATTCTCAAAAAGCTTTGGGACTAAGTCCCACACCACAGTGCCAGTTGCAGACTTAAATATCTGTAGCTGCAGAGATTGGTATTCTCATCCGCAGCAGCTGCAGAAGATGTTACGTCAGATAAGGGTAAAAAAATGTACCAACTGGTTGACAACTCATGGCAATCACATAAAGAGTGGAATGCAAACTGTCTGCACAATACGTTTTATATGAAATGCACTGTGTCCCAACCAAGACCCTTTCGTACATCTGCTTTACTTTGCAGAGAACTGATACAATCAGTCATAATTGTTAAGCAACTTAAACACACAGGGCTTGATTCTCAAATGAGTTAGAATCCCTCAAGCCCCGGGTGCATCAAACACACGGCACATGGGGCTTATGGCATTCCCTGTCTGGCAGGTGGGATTCTCAATCCCGTGTGCCACATGCCACAAGTCAGACAAGCTTTTGCTGGTCTAACTTTGTTGACCTTTTTATGGGGTTTGCGCCATTTATTTGGTGAAAGCCACCATAAAAAGGGTAAAGTGTCGCAAATGCACACAACCTTTGTGAGTCTGGCGCATAGTGCAGCAATGTGTTCGGGGCAGCACAAGGTTTGATGCAGAGCTTATGAAAGCCCTGCATCAACCTTTGAGAATCAGGCCCACAGCATTTTCTCATAGTGAGGACATCATGAGGGAAGCCACTTTGTCCACCCCACCCCACCCCCATTTTGGAGTCATAATTGGTTAGTATAAAAACAATTCAGTATCAAGCCCCACTGAATAATGAAAGTTATCTGGCTCTAAAACACTAAAGTTTGATCAACCAGTCCTTTTATTTATTTATTTAAAAGTTTTTCCAGGAAGACATACTGAGCAGTGCAACGCTCGATTCCAGATGTGTCCTGGGGGTGGAGGGGTGGAGTGGAGAACAAGCAATACAATATAACAGGATATACAGAAGAGTTGCATTACAGAGAGCACACTAGGTAAAGACATTATAACAATTATAATGCATGGAATGACTTAAGAGTTGCATAGTGGCTAAGTACAGCAGCAAAGAAAATTCAAAATAAACATACATACACCTAATCTTTGTCAGGGAGAAGTTGGGACATAAGGCCGTCCTGCGGAGCTAGATGCACAAGCAGGAGGAGGAGACATACAACTTGAGTAGAGAGTCAAGTGCTGAGTGTTGGCATAGTGTCTAATGTCTACTGGCAGGGAGTTCCATGCTTTAGGCATACGGTACTTGAAAGTATTTTGTCCTCTAGAAGAGGACATATGTGGGACAAAGAGAAGCCAGGAGTCAGAGTTCCGGAGAGAGTATGTGGGTGGAGATTGAGCTACAAGAGCAGCTGCAAGGTAAGGTGGTAGGTACTGGGGCTAGAGTAGCACTGTTATCCTAGCGTAGTGTGCCTGCCTGTGATCCTGGAGTGAGGGTAGGTCTAGGGACCTGTAGAGGTCACAGTGATGGGTTGTGGGAGGGCAGTCCAGGGCAAAACAGCAGAAGGAATGGAAGAGAGGGTCAAGTCTGGCTAAGGATGACTTAAGAGCCGTGCTGTATACTATGTCTGCATAGTCAAATATAGGGAGGATCATTTTCTGTACAGTTGCTTTGCGGGTTGGCTGGGGGATGCATCCTCAATTGTGGTATAGGGCGCCCAGCTTGGGGTGCAGTTTTTTGTGGATCATGTCAATATGAGCTAAGAAGTCAAGGTGCTGGTCAAGCCAGACCCAGAGATATCTGAAAGAGGTGCAGGCCTCCAAGGGGGTCCCATCGATGGAGTGGAAAGTAGGGGTAGGGGAGGAGTTGGAAGAGTCTCTGCCTCGAGCCAAATATTAGGGAGACAGTTTTCTTGGGATTAAGAAAAAGCTGGTTTGAGCAGAACCAGAGCTGAATAACATTGAAATCCAGCTGGAGCCTAAAGACCACTTCTCTGGGGGAGGGACCTGATGCATAACAGAGAGCATTAGCTTAAAAATTAATGACTGCACCAAGTCAGAGAAGGATACATTTAATAATGAGATTCTTTAAAAGTTTATATGAAGGGAAACAAAAATTGAACATTTTGAGTTGAGGTTACAGTAGATATAGAGAATAATAATTTATGCACTACGGAAAGTGGGTTGGTGATTAAGGGAAGACTGACAGGTAACTTCCTCCCCTGTGTTACTAGGAATTATGTGGAGTCTCAAAAAAGTAAGTAGTGATGTACAAATCCTTCCTGGTCCCAATATTTACAAAGCTAATGCTACACACCCATTACACTGAATGGCTTCAGTAAAACTGTGGGGTCTCAGGGAAGCATACATCAACACTGGTAGCCTGGGTGAACTTTGGACATTGGCAATCATATGTTTTAGACACTTTAGCCATTATGAAAATGTGGCTGCATCCTAAAATTCAAGGTAATCAGTATTCAGTTATGAGTCATGTGGCACATAGATCTGATTGGTCCAAAGAAAGTGGGAGAATGGCCATATACACCACCAACCATCTAATTCTCCTCTAGCTCCCCCTCTTCCCACACTCCCTACCAACACACCGTGTCTGCCTTCCTCTGAGTAAAACTAAATGATGCAGAATCAGTCCTGGTTGAATATGTCTACCTCAACTGCTGCTAGCTGAACCCTAGATGATCTGGCCCTCTGCATCCCAGATGGGAGTCCAAATGCTAAACAGGAGGCAGTAGTACTTACAGTCCAAAACATAGACTGACTCCAACGAAATTCTAAGCTCCTTTACTAGCACAGATCTGATGCAGATCATTGGTGATCCAAACCTCCAAGATGCCAGGATGGGCAGCCATAGCCTGCTGGACTGGATGCTAGTCAGCAGACCAGTATAGTTGCAGCAGCTGTCCTCCAAGGCTTCCTAAGCAACTGCTCACCTATAGTGCAGTTACTTGTCTATCCCCTCACTGAGGGGCTGCATTATCTGTAGCAAAGTGTGATGTCATTAGTACTTTCCCCACTGAATTACAATGGCCCCGTCTACCTGCCCTGAAGGAAGTACTATATCTGTATCTACCACACTGAAAACATGCCTCAAAAAGTCTCCATCTATATTTGTACTCTCTGCTGCTACAGGCACTTCAGGAGGATTTCCTGTAAGAACTGCAAGGTGTTCAGTGCCTCAAATTGATTCCTAACATTGAGGCAGTATTATGATACTTAAGGGCAACGTTAATATAAGGCTATGACAGATGCATCCCCACCCACATGACCAGAGTCAAAGACTCTCACTATCCAAGGATTTCCTATAGCGTCCTGAAGCTCTGTAGATTGAGAGATACTGCATGGGCCAGGTACTGGAATGCCAATAACCACACAGATGGTACTGTCTCTATGTACCATACACAGTGATGTGTAGTGACCAGTTCTGTAATGATATTATAGAAACATAGAAGAATAATGACAGAAAAAGAATATTAGCCATCACATTTCCCTGACGTGCAACAATGTATTACTCTGAGTTAGTCTTCCTCACAGTCTTCCCTGTCTCCTACTACCCTTATATTCCTAATAACCCCCTTAAAAGTGTCTTATTGTGGGACTGCCCAATGGCCCAATTGAAGTATGTTATGCTTCCAAGCTGGCAAGATCGGTTCAGGGGCAAACTTGAGAGCTGGAGCTAAGGCTACCGGGCTGGGGAAGTACACTGCTGATGATAGCTTGTCCCAGCAGAAGAAAGGTCGGGGCTCAATCTGGCACCACAGTGGGTCATGCTGGTGGACTGGGAGTTTACTCTCCTGGAGAAGCATGCTGCATGTGACTGAGGCATTTTTCCTCACGCTGTATTTGCTGCCTGGGGATTGGGAAGTAAAAGCAGAAAAAATGGACGGCTGCAGCAGGATGAAGACTTCACACCCTGCAGGTCCCATACCATTAACCATGGCTGCTGTCTGCTCCCTATAATCCTGACTCTCAAGATGTGAAGGTAAAAAGGCCCCTGCCAGGGAGGTGTAATCCTCGGAGACAAGGATAAGTCTTGGAGGGGGGGGGGTGTTAGGGCTGAGGGTGCCAGTCTGAAGGGGGCAGATCAGGCAGAGGAAGATAAGTCCCCCAAAATAAAAGTGTCCCATTGTGTTTTGAACATAGATATACTGTAGTCTCAGCACTGACCACACTGCTGGGCAGACTATTCCATCCATCCACCATCTGTTCTGTGAAATAATACTTCATAATGTCCTTCTTGAATTCCCCTCCTTCCAGCTTGAGAATCTACCACCAGGTGGATGAACTGTTCATAAACTTATACAGCTCTGAGGAGTTCACCATATTGTACCCCCGTATGTATCTGTATGCTTCCATCATACTCCCACCTTTTCTTCCTGTTCTCCAGAGAACATACATTAAGACTTCCAGGTCTATCCTGATAGGGCCTACTCAGCTATCAGGCTGTGTGAAAATAAAATTCTGCCAGCATAATTTCCATGAAAGTTAGAATTTCACTTTCATTAAATTTTGGAATGCACTTTGGCAACTTTTATGGAAATGCTGACTTAGAATAGTGGAATAAGCGCATGAATTGCAGGTTAATATATTAAACTGTGAAAAGAAATTCTGCAGAACTGATCGCTGTCAGGAATTAGTTTTGTGGAATTCCTTTCTGCAGTTTAATACAATAGTCCACAATTCATACTTTCATTCTGCAGTTCAGTGAGTCACTGAAGTGTGAATGTGAGACACTGAGCTGTGGAATGAATGTATGCATTGCAGACTAATGCATTATACTGGGAAAGAAATTCTGCAGAACTGATCACTGTCAGTGGTTAGTTCTGCGGAATCCTTTCCACAGTTTAATACAGTAATCAGCAATTCATACATTCATTCCACAGTTCAGTGAGTCACTGAAATGTGGAATGAATGTATGAATTGTAGATTAATGTATTTTACTGGGGAAAAAATTCTGCAGAACTGATCGCTGTCAATGATTAGTTCTGCAGAATTTATTTCTGCAGTTTAATACAATAATCAGCAATTCATACATTCATTCTGCAGTTCAGTCAGACACTGAACTGTGGAATGAATGAATGAATTCCAGAATAATATATTATACTGGGGAAGAAATTCTGCAGAACTGATCACTGAACTGTGGAATGATTATATGTACTGCAGACTGATGTATTAAACTGCAGAATAAAATTTCTCAGAACTGTCATTCTGCATTTCCTGTGCATTATTCCACAGTTCAGCCAGAAAAGCTCACAGGATGGGATGAAAATTCACCAAACATATTTGGGAGATTTGGATTTTGCCAAAGTTAGAGTTTTGGAGAATTCTGCAAAATTTGCTATTTTTTTTTAATTTCCACGAATTTGGAATTTGTAGATTCTGCCCAGCTCTACTCAGCTGTCCCTGTATCATTTTTGTCACCCTTTATTGTATAGTTTCCAGCCTATTCTTGTTCTTCCTCAGATGTTAGCTCCAAATTATGTACAATGCTCCAGGTGGGGCTGAACCAGTGATCTGCACAGTGGCAGTATTACCTCCCTCTTGCAACTCCGTCTAATGCAAGCAGACTAAAGGCAGCTCAGGAACAACACGCAGAGCCAAAAACCAAAAAGTACCAAAACAAACCAGAAACAATGGCTCACAGACTCTGGACAAAACAAACCAGGAACAATGGCTTACAGACTCTGGACAAAACAGACCAGGGCTTGGTTGTAGCATAAAAATATATTTATTATATATAAGTAAAAGTAACACTCACCACCGCAGACCCTAGTGCCAAAAGTTTTCGCACACTACCCATGTGCCTTTTGGTGTGCGAAAACATTTGTCAGTGGTGTCTGAGGTGGTGAGTGCTACTTTACTTACGTATAATAAATATTATTTTTTATCCTGTGACTAAGCCCTGGTCTGTTCTGTCTAGAATCCATGAACCATTTTTTCTGCCTTTTTTTTGTCCCCATCTATTACATCCAAACATCCTGTTTGCCTTCCCATATGCTGTACTGCATTAGGAAGCAGTTTTTAGACAACTGGAAAATGCCAGCCAGATCCTTTCGTCCTCTTAGTGCTCCCCCTTTACTCAATTTATGCAGTTCTCTGTTTGCATATTTCTGTTACCAGTGTGCATGATTTTACATTTTTTGGCATTGAATTTCAACAGTCAAACACTAGACAACTTCTCTAGCATCTCTCCATTTTTTCACATTTCCAATTCCCTCCCCACTTTCCACTCTCCTGCAGAGTTTTGGGTCATCTACAGACAGACACACTGCCCCCTGTATTCCCACCCCAATATCACTTATGTACATATTAAAGAGTAGGAGTCCTCACTCAGTGTTGTTTGTCATGGGATGTGAACTGCTGAATAAGTATGTATTAAAATCAATATTGTATATTGAATTTTAATTAAAATGATAGCAGCATCCGCCACTTCCATCGACCAAGCCCTCTCTTACTTCAAAGACAGATTTGTAGCTACCTGGGACTTCCATGCCCCATTCAAAAGCATTAGAATCCAAGGAATCCATCATCCCTGAATCACCTCTGAATTAATGACCTGCCTCAGGGAGCGTGATAAATCGTGGAGGAAGCACAAGGCCTCCCAGCTCCTATCAGCCCTTACTATCGCAGGCTACGAAACACTTGTACTAAAGCAATCAGACTTGCCAAGTCTGAATATTTTAAATCCTCTTTCCTCAATAACATAAACTCCCCCTCCAAATTTTGGAAAGTAGTCCACTCACTGTTCTCCCCCACCCCTCACATCCCCAACCCACCGTGCTTAATATAAACAACACACTAGAGTCTGAACCTTGCATAGTGGTTCAGAAGTTCAACTCCTACAACACCTCCTGTGCCACAACCCTTCTAAAATCCCTTCCCTCAAGCCTCTCCTCCACTCCCTCTCCTACTACTCAACCCCCCACCTACCCCCCTTTCTCATTCTGTCCTAGCTCCCCTGAGGAGACACAGACGGCCCTCCTGTCTCTCAATCCCTCCAAAGGCTCCTCTCCAGATGATCTTGACCCTAAACTTCTATACCTCTCAGCCCCAGCTATTGCCTACCCTCTCTCTCTAATTGTAAATCTCTCCTTTATGTCTTTCTCCATCCCTATGCCCTGGAAACATGCAGTGGTCCTCCCTCCCTCTCCCTAAGGGTGGTGATCTTTCCTCCCTTGCCAACTATCGTCCAATCTCCCGCCTTCCCGCCCTTGCTAAGCTCCAAGTACACTTGGTACACTCGCAGTTGACCTCTTTTCTTGCTGACTCCTCCTTCTTCACCCCGTTCAATCTGGTTTTTGGAAGAACCACTCCACTACCACCTCCCTCCTTAGGCTCAGTGACTCCATTCTTACTGGGATGGACAATGGCCTCATCACCTGTGCCATCTTTGTTGACCTTGCCAAGGCTTTTGACACAGTCTTCTATTCCCTCCTTCTCAACTCCCTTACAGCTGCTGGTTTGTCTACTCCTGCTCTTACCTGGTTTAGAGCTTACAGTACCTCACAGGCAGAACACAATCAGTCAGGATTCAGAATGCAATCTCTCCATCCCACCCAATCTCCACAGGAGTTCCACAGGGCTCTGTGCTCAGCCCAATCCTTTTCTCCATCCTCCTAAATGTCCTTCTCTCAGGCTGCCCCCCCTCCTCTTCTGTCCATATGTATGCCGATGACACCGTCTTGTTCACCTCTGGCAAAACCACCATTGATATAGCAACCACTCTGCAGCATGACTTCCACCAGGTTCAGTTCTGGTTTGCCTCACATCAACTATTCCTAAATGACAAAAAGACAGTCTCCATGACCTTCGGCACTAGGAACAGACTCTCTAGGCTCCACCCCTTACCTCTTTCCACACCCTTGATGGGAACCCCCTCTTTCAGATACCTTGGGGTTTGGCTGGACCAATACCTCAGCTTCTCTGGCCACAGACACCATTCTGAAAAGACTGCGCCCCAAGCTTGGAGCCCTTTACAAGAACCAACATTGCATCCCTCCTACAGCCCAGCGAGAATGTGTCCAGAAGATGATCCTCCCAATTTTTGACTACTGTGATGTAGTCTGTGGTGCCACTCCCATATCTTCCCTAACCAGATTAGACTCTCTTTTCAACTCTTTCTGTCGATTCATTCTTGACGCCCCATCTCGAACCCATCATTGTGACCTTTACCACACCCTTCCTTCCCCCCACTTGCTAACAGACACCTAGTTCACTGTGCTATGCTAACTTGCAAACTCTGGCTCAGTGTACTTTCTTACTACTTCTCATGCTCCCTCCCTTCCCCCCCCCACCTTGCTCTCACTCCTTCAGATCCTCTGACACTCGCACCCTGCTAGTCCCCTGTCATACCACCCTCATCGGCCAATCTGGCTTCTCCCATTGCTTTGCCAAAATCTGGAACTCCCTCCCACCTCAAATACATCACCTCCTCCTCCTCCTCCTCCTCCTCCCACTCCCTTGCCTCTGCCTTAAATAGCTTTCTCTCTGCTACTATCTTCCCTAACTTGTTCCCCTATGAGCCTGCTTCAGCTTCACACCCACCTGTTTCCTGCAAAACCCTCTCCCTACATCCTCCCCCAGCACCCCTTCCTTTCTGCCTTACTTCCACCCCCCCATTCCCTCTTCTGTACACCAGCTTACCCTCACTACCCACTCACCGTTGCTTGGCCTAGGCCTCTGGCAGGGCTCTCTGCATCCTGGAGGGGTCCATAACCTAGGCAAACACCTTCCTCACCTCCTACTTTCACCCCATTCTTTCCTGAAAGGGCTGGGTCTTGGCCCCTCTTCTCTCCCACCTCCCTCTCTCTTAGTCCTTCTGAAACCTACTCCCCATTGCTGCCTACTTTCCTCCTGTCATGCTCTACCTCTGCTGCCTACAACCTGCTTCCCTCCTGTCGTGCTCTGTCTCTGCCTTGTGCAGAAAGGATCCGCAGCATGCTGGAAGGACTGTTGAGCATTGTATTCCTTCTAGTTCATACCTGTTAGCATTCCACCTTTTCAGGACTTCTGTATAGTCTGCTCACTTTATTGAATGTAATCAATTGTATATCTATATTGTGTACCAAATCTCTGTATACTATCTTCATGTTCTCCTACCCCCAGGTCGCACTGGGAGACGAGCAACTTGTTGCTCAGCGTGCCATCATGGTGAAACATTTCAATAAATAAATAAAAAAATTAAAAACTAGTTACTTCCCTAACGTCAGAAAATGTTCCAATCAGGATCACACTCTGAGTCCTATCCATCCAATAATTCTCAGTCCATCTACACTAGTTAGACCATCACCTAGTCCTAGGCCACCCGGATTCTTTACTAGCCTCCTATGTTGCACTGAATCAAAGGCCTTACTGAAATCCAGATACACGATATTGACTGTATATTGCAGCATGTTAATCAGTAACTCTCAGGAACTCCAGTTAACATTGGTTTATCCTATCAACTTGACATCTGTGAAACACATAGTAATTCCTAGACATATAACTAGTTAAGACAAATGACATCATGATAATACTATCAGGATATTTTCAGTTAGAACAGAACCTGTCACTGAGCAACACTGTATGTATTTTCACTCACCAAATCCAAGCTTTCATACTCAGTCAGTGAGAACGCCAGCATTAACCCCCACACTTTTAACAACAACCTAATAAAACTGAGTCCTTTCCTCTCATCCTCACCATACTGGGAATTCTGGTATCCTCCCAGACACCCTCAGTGATCACCCACCATGAGGTCTACAAGCTCCTGGACCAAGACCATGCTCTTTGCCACTGCCCAAAACAAGCTAAAAGGCTAGCCCCTGGCAATTCAGAATGACTCCAGTAACACCCTGTAACTAATCCCCATTTTACGTACTTGAGAATCACTCTGGACACTGCCCTGTCTTACACACAGCACATTGACATCACAGACAAAGCCTTTAACACCAGGATCGGTATCCTCTACAGGCACAGACATTGCTTGACCTATGAAGCTCTGAACTTGTCAATTAACAGTTCGCTCATCACCTTGATTGACTATGGCCTAGCTGTCTATGGCTCTGTGACTGACACAGCGTTCCAACGCCTCTCAACAGCCATAAAAAAAGCCTGCCACCTGCTCACTAATGCCCCAAAACTCACCCACACCTGTGAGCTTTATGCGCGATCAGGCTGGCTTCAATTGAGGGACAGAATACTTTATCAAACCTGCCTACTTGCAAAAAAGGTGTTACTAAACTTACTCCCTCAAGGAGTTCTGAGCCTTCTGTCACCACCTATACATGCCAGAAACACCTGGAGCTCGTCTACACAAGTATTCCATGGGCCCAGGTGCCGCACAACTGTGGCCCAGCAATCCTTTGCCCACCGGGCCCCTCTGTGGACAAATGGTCTACCACCTAACATAGCCAGAGCCACAACCCTTGGTTCCTTTAAGCACAAACTCTGTCAGCACCTCACTGACAATAGTACCTGTAGGTGAGCCCACTAGTCTGCACCTGCAGCTTTAATCTGCCTCAGCACTTCCAACTCCTGACCTGCCAAATGAAGTCTTCGCCCAAGCACTTGCCTTCCACCCCCTTTGCCCTAGCACTTACCTCCCACTCCCTACTCCTTGGCTCTTTTCTTTCCCTCTGCTCTTTCTATCCCAGCTCCCACTTCCCCTCACTGCTCCTCCCTACCTCACCCTAACAGTCTGCCTCTGCCTCTCTCTCTTCCGCAGGACGCTGGCATACCATGTACTGTGCCTTAGCACAATTTGTGAACTATTTGTCATTGCAACCCATGTACTGTTGAATTTTTTTTTGTACTCTGTGACCCGGATATTCAGACTGTGCCGGGCAGTGGCACAAGCCTGGGCACAGCGCAACTGGTCTGCGTCAGGGCATGGACCAGGCAATATTCAATGGTGCTGTGCCATGGCTCAGCACCACTGAATATGGCACAGAGGGCGCCACACACTGCACGTGGCGCAGTGGCACTGTGCCAGTACAAGACGAAGAACAGGAGCATGGGGATGCACCAGTGCAAGTGCAGTTGTGCTAGGTGCATCACCTGCGATATTCAGCATGGGGCATGCAAATGAGGCCATTATGCATGCTAGGTACAAATGGGTCCATTTGCATGTCATTATGGCCCCATCTGCATGCAATGCGCCAATCCCCGGTGACTTGCGCCTGGCGCCCTGCCAAGCTGCAGCCATTGGGGATCGACACCCTGAAGTGCCATTGCAGTCCCCCGCTCCCGCACACCCGATCACAGGCATATGTATGTATATGAACCCTGGTGGTCCAGTGGTAATCCCCCCATCACCTGATCATGGGCATAAGTAAAGTTAAGATCCCTGGTGGTCCAGTGGTAACCCCCTTCACCCGATCGTGGGTATTTGTAAAGATTAGATCCCTGGTGGTCCAGTGGTAAACCCCCTTGCCCGTTCGTGGGCATTTGTAAATATTAGATCCCTGGTGGTCCAGTGGGAAGTCCCCCATCACCCGAACATGGGCATATATAATGATGAGAACTCTGGTGGTCCAGTGGTACCACTCCTCCCCACCCACCCACAGAGGTTCCCCACCACCTAGCACCCCTCCATCATCGGCAGGTGGCAGCACCCCCGCCCGCATGCCACCCAGCTGCCCGCCGAATGACAGTGTACAGTATGATCTGTATGCCTATTGGTCCATGAAGACTTGTATCATAGGTCTACACATGTGAATGAACGATTCATTCACATATCAGACCTGTGTAGTACAGTATGGTCTGGAACCAGGGGTGTAGCCAGGAATTTTAAGCTTGTACTCAAAACTGATGCACTGTTGCCCCCTTATGTAAACATAAACCAAAATATGTGCTGCCATGCCACACCAACAATAGCCCCTCTGCTTGCCATGTCTGAGTTCAAGGTCGCCAATTCTCTAGAGAATGGATACCACCTTCTGTTTATAAATGTAAATCAAAGTACCCTTAGTAAATTCCAAAGGGAGATATTCACATGTTAACAGAGAATTAAACACAGATGTAAGTTCTGGGGCTAAATGGTCACCCAGCACCTTATATAAGCCAGCAGGGAGACCATCCAGACCAGGAGTTCTCTGTACAGGTAATGAAGAAATAGCCAATGTCAAATCCCTGATAGGAGAACAAGCCTGGTCCTGACATAGCTGTGAGGGAGCTGGGATATCAAGGCCCCTATACAAAGTCACACTGTTACCAGCCACAGCAGAGAGGGGAGAAAAAAGGGCTGTAGTATACTTTGTTACAATATGACAAATCTCAGTTTGTGAGGAACATAAGGTCCCTTCTGAATTGAGAAGACACGTCATATTTTTTTAGGCGGTCTGACGGGAATTAGATTCAAAAGGACAAATAACATCACGTGTTCCAACAGTACAGAATTTATGTTGGTAAAAAAGTTGTTGTGATTGCCGTAATTGGAAAGTCAACATATCATTCTGTAGGACTTTTATTTGTTGAGTAAGGTCTTGCCCCGTTGTGTACGCTATGGTTAATAATGACTGAAAATGTACCCTCTTCTGCAAATAGTCTAGGTATTCCCTCCTACATTTTAAACGACTGTAAGTTTTTAAAAAAGTGACCAGATCATGTTTCGTGTCTAACCACCACTGAACAGGATCTTCATAACAAATAAAAACAGATTTACGGGCTTGTATGAAGGACAGAAAGGACTGCATAAACATCGGAATCTGCAACAAAGATATGTTGAATTTCCAAATACCTGGACCTGTACGGGAAGAGACAACAGAACCAAAACCAACAGAAAGCAGCTTATGATCAGAAAACTCAACCGCTTGAACTTTGGCAGAAATAATTGGTACTGTAGGAGAGGAAGACACATAATCAATACGGGGTGGCTAGTTTACCCTTTTGGAAGGTAGGGGTGTGTTGTGTAGTAAAGGAGAGATGAGAGTCCTTTAAGTGGGCGACTCGAACCAATTTACCCAATTCGTGGGAATCACAAAACAGTTTCTTTGTAGCAGCAAAGGAGCTCTTATCTTGAAGACTCAGGCCACAGTTAAAGTCACCAGCAAACAATACCTGGAAGGAAGTGTGCAAATAAGGACGAAGCAAAGTAAATAAAGCTATGCATTCAGTTTTGATTTTAGGGGCATAAATGTTTATCACCCGGTAGGGACAGGACCCAATGACAAAATCTATAATAAGCGCCCTACCAGGGGCTACATCAAACAATTTTAGCAAACGAAAGTCTGGGATATTAATTAAAATTCCCAGTCCCGAACAAGAGTCCTGACCAATCGACCAAAAAGAAGGACCCAGTTACCAGTCCTGTTGTACTTGTCGGATCTCATGTGTAGTATGAAGTCTTGTATCCTGTAATAAAATTAAACCCAAAGGCAAAAGCCGTAGAAAGGAAAAAAATCAATCTCCTTTAAGCCATACACTTCATACTATTTACATTAATAGTATGGCAAACAAAGTGAAACATAGCACCAAAAAAAAGGAAAACAGACAAAAAATACATTTTACAATTTCCTTTTCCCAACCACCTTCTTCCCTTTAAGTTTTACTCTGGCCTTTCGCATCTGAGAAAGGCCAGTACCAAGTTGCCACTCAGAGACAGTGGTACCGTCAGGGAGAGAAGAAGCTATGGAGGAAGAGTCTGACTCACCTCCAGCGTTGTCAGAAAGGGGTTGGAGAAGTTCAAAAGAATTAGATAAGGGCACTGGGGGGGGGTTCCGGACCACTCACAGGAGATGGTGCAACCCGAGGGTTATTTCTCAGTGACCTTCACGTATGACACTTGTAAGCACTCGGGGCATAGTACTTGGACCTGGGACCGGTCCTGAACAGGAAAATTAGACTGGGCAGGATCAGGGACAGGAGAAATCTCAAGCAAGGGTCATCCGTGAAGGAAACTATCTGAGTTACGACTCAGAGGATACAACAGGCACTGAAGCCTGCAGTAAGGGCTGGGCTGCCTTAGGGGGGAGGTACAGCCAAGGTGGTCCGGAGACGGGCCTTCTGCGCCTGTGTAATAATAAAGCGCTGGTCCACTCCACCATCGTGAAATTCCTGGTTATGCGCAGCCCATTTACAGTTCTGAAAGGTGTGCCCCTGTTCATCACATAGGTTACATCTACATTCATTCAAACAGTGTGCCCCTACTTGGCCCAATTCCCCACAGACGTTGCATTTCATTTTATCACATGCATTACTAAGATGTGCAGGGTCACCACACCGATAGCAAGCCTTCGGCTGACCCAGGTAGAACTAGACCCCCCTATCTCGGCCTATGAAAAAAGAGTTAGGCAAATGTACAACCCCAGAATCATTAGATCGTAACAAGACTTTAAATTTCCAGCCCCCAGTCCAAATGTTCTCGGTATCCAAAATGGCTTCAGGCTGTCCCTGACGCCACAACGCTGTTTCAGCCAATACACAACATCCTCCACCTCAACTCCCTCATTTCAAACAGAATAGTGATCGCCTTAAAAGTAGGTTTAGAAAGAGGAATAGCCTGAAATGGGTCCATAATGCAGTAGTCCGTAGAGAATTATACTTTGACCAAAACGCCCAATCCCTAGATGTTTGAAAACTAATGTCAAATGTGGTTTCATCAGAGATATGAATTAACGCATATATTTCATGGGAAAAGAATTTTAAAGAATCCTTTAGAAGCGTACGTGCCACATAGATCTGATCAGGTGGCTCAGATAACCCCCCCCCCAGGTATGTCAGGCGAACAGCGTTGTGTCTCTTAGCAGCCTGGATTGGAAATTTAAAAATGAAGAATATGAAAGGCTTGGTCCCGATATTTTTTTGGGGGGGGCTGCGGTGGTAGGGGAGCCTGAGCCTCTTTAGAAATAGTAGAAAAAGGAGCCTGGGGTGGAGAACCCTTCAGATAATCCAACACAGGGTTCTGAGTAAGCTCCAGTTCATGAGGGAGACACAAGGGGTCAGTAGTGCTCTGTAGCTCCGGAAAATCTTCAAGACGGGGGGACCGTATTGGAGACGGACCCGACTTCCAACTTCCTGGGACAGTACCCTGAACCCAGTCAGCACCTCTCGGCGCCAATTCAACAGTCCAGGTAGGCACTTTATTAATATTGACAGCAGATGATTCTTGTACATGTAGGGAGCTCTGCAAGTTACTGGAAGCAGGTAGTGAAAAGGAAACTGAATCCGTTTGAACTGCAGGTGGCAGGGGAGCATTTACTGTAGAGGAGTCTTGTCCATGTGGGGAACTCTGCGATGTAATGGAAGCAGGTTCTGAGAAGGAAACCAAATCCGTTTGTACTGCAGGTGGCAGGGGAGCAGGCAGTAGGGTTTCAGCTACCGACGCACAGGTCGGGTCAGAGCCTGTCACAGCAACAGGCAGGAAAGGAGACAAGTCAGGTAAATCTTCAAGAGCTTCCGCCCGAGTGGAAGATGCATCTGTGCTGTCGGTTCTCAGGCATTGCATATCTCTATGCATTTTCAATTTTGCACTAGCAAAACGGCGCTCCACCGTTGCAAAATGCTCCTGAATCTCTTGTGCTGTCAAGCAGTGATTTTCAGAATCAGATGAAGTAAAATCCTCCGGCAAGTTGATTGTAGGCACACAAGTCAGCAAGTCAGTTCCATAAGAAGCAAGCAGAGGGCTAGGTATAGCAGCCTTAGTGTGAGCAGCAGAACTTAAAGTTGTAGTAGGAACATCAACAGGCAAAACATCAGTTGTTGGCATCATGGTCTCCATTCGGTCAGAGGTAGGAGCAGAGACCAAATCTCCCACCTCCATAGCTCCCTCCTCAGAAGGCAAGGGTGCATCCGCCATCTTGGACAGAGGTTCCCCCTCTGACGAGTAGGGGAATTTCCCTGGTGCCTTGGCCAAATTTCCCCCCATTCACTAAAATACCACCAACAGCTTAATCTGATTCAAGGTCAGTTGGCATTCGTCTGTATCCCCTTCCCCCGGGTTGTGCCTGAAAACAGGCAACATTTGCTAGTGCACTTGCCCGGTTAACAAAAACTAAAAAAAAAAAACTTTTAGTAAAAGAAAAACCTCCTTTATCCCTTTCTTTACAGTGTTCTCTGTCTGCCTGCCTGTCCATCTGTGTGCACAATTGCAACAGGGGACTAGTACACAAGCTGCTTAGCTTAGGTGTGGGTCCAAAGGTGGTAAACTGGGTAAGAAATTGGTTAAGGGATAGGTAGCAGAGGGTGGTGATAAACAGAGTTCGCTCTGAGGAAGAGAGGGTGACCAGTGGGGGCCTCAAGGATCAGTGCTGTTACTGGTGCTCTTTAATGTCTTTATAAGTGACATTGCAGAGGATCTGGAAGGGAAAGTTTGCCTATTTGCAGATGACACCAAATACTACAGTAGGGTGAACACTCCAGAGGTGTGTGTGGAAAGGATGAGTAACGACCTGAGAAAACCTGAGGAGTGATAAGGGTATGGCAGCTGGGTTTTAATGTGAAGAACTGCAAAATAATGCACCTGGGACACAGAAACCCAGAGGTATGGAGTACAAATTGGGGGTGTGGGACTGACGACCACCAAGCAGGAAAGAGACCTGGGGGTGAACATATCAGATAACCTAAAGGTGGCCAGGCAGTGCGACAAGGCAGTTCGGAGGGCAAGTGGGATATTGGGGTGCATATGTAGAGTTATCACTACCAGAAAGAGTGAGGTGGTGTTGCCTCTGTATAGATCACTGGTAAGACCCTACCTAGAGTGCTGTGTCTAGTTTCAGAGGCCACATCTCAGAAAGGACAGAGACAGAGGGGAAGTAGTCCAGAGGAGGGCAACTAAAATGGTGCAGGGTCTGCATCAGAAGCCCCATGAGGAGAGAGTAAAGGACCTAAATATGTACACCCTGGAAGCAAGAAGGGAGAAGGGGAATATGGTAGAGACCTTTAAATACCTCACAGAGGTAAACAAGGTACAAGAGGGAAGTGTTTTTTCAGAAAAAAGGTACTCAAGGACAAGGGGCATTATAAGGAGCTGTGGGGTTAGATTCAGGAGCGATGTGAGGAAGTACTTTCTCACAGAAAGAGTGGTGGATTCCTGGAACAGTCTTCCAGTGTAGGTGGTGGGGCCAAAAACAGTGGTGGGGTTCAAGAATGCTTGGGATAGGCATAAGAGAATCTTAGGGAAAGGAGAGGGGGAGGTGAATGGGCTGAAATCAAGCAAGATCTCCAGTGATACTATAGGCATGGAAAAATGGGCAGACTAGGTGGACCAAGCAGTCCTTATCTGCCATCAAATTCTATGTATAATAATTAATGTTTGGAATACACTACTGGAAGATGTAGTTAATAGCCCAACAATGGATACTTTCAAAAATAGGCTGAATATTTACATGGGTAACTCAAAGCAAATATTCCACCAGTAATGGTGGCGAGATTGCTAAAGGTTGTTGACCTCATAAAACTCATAATAAACCTATGAACCTATGTTTCTGTAGCCACATTGAAGAGCTTGGTGACAACAATTAATGTTTGTCTTTGGAGATAAATGGCTTCAATGTTTGTAGACTGCTCTTATAACTGTAAGATTGTAACATAGAAACATAGAAACATAGAATTTGATGGCAGATAAGGACCGCTTGGCCCACCTAGTCTGCCCATTTCCCTACCTAACGGATAAGCTGAAGATCCTAGTTAACCAACAGCCTACTTCCTCCTACCCCCCACTAGAATTACCTTATGTCTGTCCCATGCATTCTTGAATTCCCCAACTGTGTTTGACTCTACGACCTCCTCAGGAAGGCTGTGCCATGCATCTACAACCCTCTCTGTGAAGAAATACTTCCTCACGTTACCTCTGAGTCATCCCCCCTCTATCTTCAAATTGTGCTCCCTTGTTCTTGCACATCTCTTTTTCTGAAAGATGCTACCCTCTTGGACTTTGTTGATTCCCTTGAGGTATTTGAAAGTTTCTATTATGACCCCACTCTCCCTTCTTTCCTCGAGGCTATACATCTTAAGCTTCTTTAGTCTTTCTTCATATGTCTTCTGGTGCAGACCCTGCACCATTTTGGTTGCCCTCCTCTGGACAGCCTCCACCCTGTCTATGTCTTTGCGGAGGTGGGGTCTCCAGAACTGTATACAGTACTCCAGATGTGCTCTTACCAACTGTCTGTACAGAGGGCCAACAACTTCCTGTTTTCTACTGGTAATGCCTCTCCCTATGCATCCCAATATCCTCCCAGCCCTCCTTACTGCCTTCTCACATTGCTGGCCCACCTTTAGGTCATCTGATATGACTACCCCAGGTCCCTTTCCATTGTTGTTGTTGTCAGTATCTCACCACCCATTGTGTACTCTTTCCCTGGGTTTTTGTTTCCCAGGTGCATTACTTTGCACTTCTTTGTGTTGAATCTAAGCTGCCATACATTTGACCATTCCTCCAACCTTGCCAAGTCCCTTTTCATCCTTTCCACCCCACCTTGTGCAGCAACCTTGTTGCAGATCTTTATATCATCTGCAGAGAGACATCCTTTCCCTTTCCAGTCCCTCTGCAATGTCACTTATAAAGACATTAAAAAGGACCGTCCCCAGTACTGAACCCTGTGGTACCCCACTAGTAACCCCCCCTTTCTTCACTGTGGACTCCATTTACTATTAAACGCTGTGTCCTTTTGTCCAGCCAGTGTTTTACCCAGGCTACCACCCTGGAACCCACTCCCAGGCTGGCTAATTTGTTTATTAATCTTTTATGCAGGATTGTGTCAAATGTCTTGCTAAAGTCTAGGTAGTCCATGTCCACAGCCCCTCCCTGGTATACTGCTTTGGTTACCCAGTCAAAGAAAACAATTAGATTTGTCTGACATGACCTTCCTGCTGTGAATCCATGCTACCTTGGGTCATGTGCCCCACTGGCCTCTAGGTACGCAACAGTTCTTTCCTTCAGAAGTGATTCCATCATTTTCCCTACCACAGAGGTCAAACTGACAGGTCTGTAGTTCCCTGCCTCTGTCTTGCTCCCACTTTTGTGAAGGGGAATCACATCTGCCCTCCTCCAGTCCTCAGTTACCACACCATCCTCCCATGATTTATTAAAAAGGGTAGTCAGTGGTGTTACTAGTTCTTCCCTTAGTTGTTTTAGAATTCTGGAGTGAATCCTATCACTGTATCCACCTTCAGTTTTAAGAGTTCTTTCAGAACTCTTTCTTCTGTGAAAGGATTAATATCAACCCCCCCTATCCAGAGTGCTTCTATTGACTGGATTAGGTATCTTCCCCCTGCTTTTCCATTGTGAATACTGAGCAGAAGTATTCATTCAGTATCCCTGCTTTTTCACTGTCAGTCTCTGCCCAACCACCTTCCTCTTTATTCAGCCTCAGTATCCCTGCCTTAGTCTTTCTTTGCTCTCTAATGTACCTATAAAAGGTTTTATCCCCCTTCTTAACCGAGTTGGCTATCTTTTCCTCTGTTTGGGCCTTTGCTATTCTGACTGCCCTCCCCGCATCCTTCTGCTTTAACTGGTGCAGTTCTCTATCCTGCTCCTTCTGTGTTTCTTTATACTTCCTGAATGTTGTCTTTTTCTCCCTAACCTTCCCCACCACTTCTTTTGAGAACCATAGTGTTTTTTTCTTTCATCTTGATTTGTTTATTTGCTTCACACAAAGGCTTGTTGCCTCTGTGATGGCGGTTTTGATGTTTCCCCATTGTTGCTCCACCCCACCTTCTTGCCTGTTTGCTAGTGCTTTTCTGAGGCACTCTCCCATTTTGACAAAATAAGCCCTCCTGAAGTCCAGTACCTTCACTTTTATATGGCTTGACTCTACAGCTAAGTTTATCATGAATCATACTGTTTTGTGGTCACTTGTTCCCAGATGGCTACCCACTTCAAGATCAGAGATCCTTTCTCCATCCCCATTTGAGAGTACCAGGTCTAAGATTGCTCCCTCCCAAGTGGGTTCCAAAACTAGCTGTCTGAGGCATGCCCCCTGTAGGGCATCGAGAATGACCCTGCGCTTAGATGTGTCTGTAGCAAAGGTGCTCCAGTTAACATCTGGCATATTCAGGACCCCCATCAGCAACATCTCCCCTTACTCTGCCATCCTAAGGATGCCTTCTATCATTTCACCAGTGTCAGTGACTCAGTAGGTAGCACACTCACCTCTGAGGCCGGGAGATCAAAGGGCTGTGGGTTCAGTTCCCACATCTGGCACTTGGGTTAATATCCCAGTACTGACACTGTAGTGCAGCATGAGAGGAGTGCTGCACTTCTGAGGTGCCATCTTTTGGATGAGATGTTAAACTGAGGTCCCATCTGCCTGGATTGCTGGTAGTTCAGGTGGATGTTAAAGATCCCATGGCACTTATCAAAAAGAGTAGGGGAATTTTTTTATTGAAAGGAAATACAATACATCAAGGCAAAGAAAATATGCAAAAAGAAATATAGAAAAAGACTCACACAAAAAATACAGTAAACCACACTTCAAAGTTCCCACCAATCCCAGCCATATACTCAAATACAGTAAAGGAAAGAACACAAAATAAATATAATCAGGAGAAGATTAAAGTACAGACCAACAATATTCTCTGTAAAATTAAGCAACATAATTATAGCCAAAAAATATGTTTCCATAGAATCCTGAACTTTGGTACAGTAAGAAGTGTGTGTTCCAATTCTTTCAGTTCATTCGCAGCACCTTCTATTTGTGAAATTAAGACCTGAGTTGGTAAGAGTAAATGCTGTATAGAATATTGACATCAAGCTTGCCACATATAAAACTTAATACAAACAAATATTACATTCAATGTACTTGGATGATATTGTGATAAAAGCCCCGAATAATCCCCTAGAACCAAACTTTCATAAGTGAGATGCGTTGCTATACCCCAGCGCCACCTAGTGGCCAAATCATTCCAGAATTGTTTGGAATATACACAATGGAAAAAGAAATGCTTCATAGTTTCTTCCTGACCCGAACATTCTATCCTAATACACTGACGTTCCAGAAGAGGCTTATGCTTCAGATTCCCCTTGACTCCTAACCGGCCATGACAACATAGCCACTGTATATCCCACATTTTAACTGGTATCCGCTTATCCACAAGAGTATGCAATTCATTTCCTAATTTTGTGGGTATACATCTAGGAAAATCTACCTGAGCAGCAGAGTTACGCTTCATTATATCTATATATAAAGGCTTCTGCTGCAAATTTGCCAGGTGTTCTTTAGAACCCCACCACTGTTTCAATTTCCGAATGGCTGCTATAAAAAATTATGGGACTGCCAAAGAAGCCTGCAATTGAGGTATGGAATCTCCCAATTTTTGTAAAAAAGGCTGGAACATCAATGCTGTCCAAGTATCCCATATATGTGTATAACCCTTCGTACCAGTCAGTACAGTTCTAAAAAAGAAAGAAAAATAACAAACTAGAGGTTGTGTCATACCAAGCCCACCTTTTTAACTGGTAAATAGGTAAATTCCCATTTAACCGGGTTCAACCGGCTTCCCCACAACATCTGGAAAAAAATACTCAATAACCTTGCCTCAAGAGTTCCTGGAATAGGAAACACAGTACAAATATACAAAAAATGGGAAGCAAAAATGTCTTTATGATCAAAACCCTCTTTGTTTTAGAAAGAGCCCAAGCCTTCCAAATCTGCACCTTCTGTTCTCCCATTCTAATTTTCTCCTCCCAATTAATATAGGCCAAAGGGCCATTGCCAAAATGGCAACCAAGAATCTTAATAGTACCTGCAGAGATAGTAATCTGTCCAGTTCTGGACTCATGTATTCCATTGCCTATATAAACCCCTACACTCTTAGCAAAATTGAGTGCTGCTCCAGAAATGCTTGCATACTTATTCAGTACCTGCAGAGCTATCATACCAGAAATTGAATCCTGTACTATAATAACCAAATTGTCAGCATAAGCTACCAATTTTTGGGGTTCCAAAGAAGGTGAGGGAGATAAACCCTTTATATCAACATTTTGAAGGATTTCTCTAATAACAGGATCCAAAACAAAAGTATATAATAAGGGGCTAAGTGGGCAACCCTGTTTCACTCACTGTTTGAGGGATAGAGCGTTCTCGACAACACCGTTAACTATAGGTAATGAAATTGCTTCCTGGTATAATGAACTAATCCAAGATCTAAACTGTGAAACCATCTCGTACTTCTCAAGTACTTGTAAAAGAAAAGCGTGAGATACTCTATCAAAAGCCTTCATCTGATCTAAGGCTAGCAAATAGCCTGATAATCTCCCTTGTCCACCAAACTCTCAAATATTCCGCAGAAAGGCCAAATTATGCTGAATATTTCTGCCAGGAACAGAGCAAGTCTGAACCGGATGTATTAAATTAGAAGCTACCTTTTGTAATCTTTGACATAGAACTGCTGAAAATAATTTGTAGTCTGTATTCAGCAAACTTATAGATCTCCAATTACGCAAATTTGTCTTGTCCCCTTTTTTATATAAATGAATCAGCAGGGCATTTGAGAAAGCACTAGGCATCCTGCCTGAAATTAAACTTTCATTAAAAACTGGAAACAAAATTTTGGTAAAATCCTCACTATAGGATTTATACAGTTCATTCGTAAGGCCATCTATCCCTGGGGATACACCTAAAGCTAAACCAGAGATTTCATGCCTAATTTCCTCCTTAGTAATGGGTGAAATCAATTTATTGTCTTCCTCAGACAGTGCTGGTAGTATAAAGGTGAAAACATCCTCCCACTGTACTAGTGTATGAAAAGCAGTTCACTGATTTTCCAATAGAGATTCACTTGCAATTTCCAACATCTCAATAGTAGAAGTTTTCAAAACCCCAGCAACATTAGTGAGGCCTACCATTAATTTAGTGTCCTTCCTATGCTTGCATGCAGAGAAAGGGTTGGCCGAGGGTGTCCGTCTAGTGCCAAACTGCATCTCTGCCTGTAAAGAGGCTGCCCGATCATATTGATATTGCCTCATATGGGTTTTAATAAAATCAATCTGCTTCTGTATTCTAACATCCGATACATTTGGTAGGGATGTCAACTTATAAAATTGATTTCAGAAATCTAAATACTTTAGATAGTCCATATTACTTTTATCCTTCCCTAAAGAAAGGAAAAAACTCTGTATATCTTGTTTAGTATCAACCCACCATTTTGCCCAGGAATCATAGAATATCTTAGCTGATTTTCTGGCAAAGAGGAGGGATTACAATTTAAATTGTATGTCAAGATTTTGCAACAATGAGGAATTTAATTTACACCGTGAAATAAGTGCGGGGAATGTATTTGGGTAATGGGACATATCAATCTTACAAAGAAGGGCAAGATGGTCTGAAAATTCACTCGGTCTCAAAGAGGAGGCTTGTGGGGAAAGAAATTTTGATAAAAATACAAAATCAATCCTGGTGCGAAAAGCACTACGCCTGTAGGTGGCTCCAACATCCTTATAAAGTTCCCTATAGGCATCTTTAAGAGACGCTAACAACAATACCTTGTGCAAAGCATGGGAGTCACAATATACTTTTTGTTGTACCTGATCCCTAAGCCTGATATCTAAACTACAATTCATATCCCCCCAAAATAATTTGCTTCCGTGTAAATAAATAAGGCTGTATTTTATGGAATAAATCAATCCTTAATGACTTAACTTGGGGTGCATATGTATTAATTAGTCTGAGAGAAAACCCTTGATAAGTGCAGTCTATCAAAAGGGTCCTCTCTGGGTGAATATCCACTAATCTAGTAACATGAACTGTGGTACTGTTGAACAAAATACCCAGACCATCTGCAGCATCTTCACCATAGGACTAAAAAGTAGGCCCCTAAGGCCACAATTTAGTAGCATGTCTAATATCGGACGGGCAATTAAATCTTGTTTCCTGTAAAAAGATAATGTCAACATCCAGCGTAAGACAATAATGTAAACATGCCATCCTTTTTTTATAGTTCTTATACTACATGTATTCAAGGAGACAAGTTTAATGTCAGCCATCCGATATAAGGAAAATTTCTATCCTCATGGTTTCTGGACATCTTTTTTCCATTTTTTCCCTTTCTTTTTTTTTCCTGCTAACCCCACTCGCTCATCCTCAACATCCATATCAGAAACAACCCCCGACTGTATAGATACATCAGATTCTGAACCTCCCTCTTGGTCTTGTAACACTTGGAAAGAGTTACCTAAGGGGATATCTACCTGCTGACGACTGGAAGCCTGGGTGACCCTTCTGGGGTGGGTGGTTTGGAATTCCAGTGTAGATGAGGGAGGTGGTATAACATTCTGTCCATTTGGGGTTGTTAAAAAAGGGGTGTCTCTGACTGTGCCTCAACTGGCCCTGAAGAAGGAACAGTGGGAATGGTTTTAGAGGAGTGTGCCCCCAAATCCTGCTTTGAGACCTGTATGATATCAGAGACAACTGGATCAGAAGTAGAGGTAGAAGGTGAAGCATTGGGGCCTGTCCCAGATGTAGAGGCCGTAGGCTCAGGGCCTGCACCAGGCCTATCTCTAGTTTGATACCTACCCTGTGCTGAATTTATCAAATCCTCTTTATCAGGTCCCTCCTGTTTGTTTTGTCCTGCCCAGGGTTTATCACAAAGATTGCAATGAAAAACGTTTCTACAAGTCCCACTATTGTGGTCAAAATCACCACACAGGGCATAGTTCACCTTGTCACAGGCGCTGCTAAGGTGTCTTGTACTACTACTACTACTACTACTACTACTACTACTACTACTACTACTACTACGTTTATAGCAGGCCTTGGGTTGCCCAGGATAGAAACACACACCTCTATCTTTTCCCCCAAAAAAGCTATTGGAGTTATGTACAACATCATTCCCTATAATATGAAGTTTAATCTTAAATTTCCAACTTCAAGTCCATATACCCTCCCCATCAATTACAGCCTCAGGGAGTCCCAACACTGTGCATTTATGCTCTAGCCAAAAAAGGTTATCCCCCACATTTACTCCTTCATTTTGGAACATAATGTGAACTGTTTTACAAAGAGGTTTTGTGATGGGAATTGCCCAAAAAGGTAACCATAAAAGTTGTGACTTGCAATTTTCACATTGATGCCGAAATTTATCTAAACCAGCAAATATTTTGAAACTAACGTCAAAGGTGTCTTCACCTCTGATATTGATCAATGCATAAATTTCAGTAGCATGAAAGTTCATAGATTCTTTTAATAATCTTCTGGCAACATAAAGCCTATCCGGGTGTTCCTCTAATCCCCCATGGTAACGGAGATGGACAGCATTTCTTCTGGGTGCTTGCTCTAGTCTGTCGTTTCTAAAGAAATCCGAAAAACGAGCCCCAGATTGTTGTCGTTCCCGAGCTGGGGATACGTGGAAGGGAGTGGCCTGGCAGGACTACAGGCAAGGTAATGTCAGTTCTAGCCATAGAAGTGTCAAAGCGGCCCCTTCCCCCAGTGACAACCGCAGGGTTTAAAACAGAATCCTGACCTGCCTGCGGACCAGCAGAAGCCTCCGATTCCATTTGTGTTGCTTCCGAAGAAAAGGTCTCCTAATTCGAGTCTGGTATCCATTTCCCATCCTGTAGAATCCAGCCAGCATCAGTCAGCACGTCGTCCTTAGCCCAGTCTTGGCTCGGGTAAGAAGTTCACTGAGCAGTTCCCTTCCGCATTCCAGTGGCATTCGCCTCAGTAGGGTGAGTCAGTTCAGCTGCTTCTGGCAGATCCTGCTGTCGAACCGCTGGTGCATTTAAAGGGATGTTCAGCGCAGTGTGAACGGACAAGTTTGAAGCTGCAGTCTGAGAGTTCTCCGTATTAGAATGATGCAAGAACAGGGTAACCGACATTCTAAACTCAGTCCTCGAAACTGATTCTCCCGTTGCATGGTCTGTACCATGCAAAGCTCCACTGATCTCAAGGGATGCACCCAAATCACTCACAACCTCCCGTGCAGTAGCCATAACAGGGGACTCGAGCACTAGCTGCACAGAGGCTCCAGCCTGTTGCTCCATCAGCATCTCAGAGGCGTCTCCTGTGCAACCACAGCAGCCGGTCCCCCTACCTGCGAGTAGTGGAATTTCCACGGTGTCCTGGCCAAATTTTCCTCATTCACTAAAAATACCACCAACAGCTTAATCTGGCTCAAGGTCAGTTGGCATTCATCTGTATGCCCCTCCCCTGGGTCATGCCTGAAAATAGGCAAGATTTGTCTAGTGCACTTACCCAGTCAACAAAAAAAAAAAAAAAAAATAAACTAAATTTCCTTGTCCATTTCTTCCCCTTGAGATGGGGGTCTGTATACATTCCTGTGTGGATTGTGGTGCCATTTCCAGTCTCCAGGGTGACCCACAGTGCCTCCTCTCCTCCCTGTTTACCCTTTAGTTCTATTGCTTTGATCCCTTCCCATACATAGAGAGCTACTCCTCCTCCTCTTCTTCCCTCCCTGGCCCTCCTGTAGATTGTGTACCCTGGTATGTTGACATCCCAGTCATGGTTCTCTGTGTACCATGTTTCTGTGACTGCCACAATATCCAGGCATCCCTCTTCCATCAAGGCCGTCATTTCGGGGAGCTTTTTACCTAGAGTATGGGCATTGGTACTCATTACCCTCAATTTTTTAATGGCTTTATTTCTTTTTGCCCCATCCTTGTCCTTACTGCCTTTGTCTTTTGCTCCATTTACCCATGCCCTTCTCCCTATCGACTGCTCTGTTTTGGTGTTTACCTCACTAACTACCCTGATTTTTGGGGGCTAGGATTTCCCTTCTTTTCAGTGCCACCCCCCCATTGACTAGTTTAAATGCTTGCCAATGAAGCATTTAAACCTATCACCTAGGATCCTAGTTCCCCTCCTGGATAGATGCAGGCCATTGCGCTATAAGCAGACTTCACCTTCCAACAAACTAATGTTAATAGTACTTGCGTGTCCTAGACAGGAGTAATTTACTGCAATATGTCCTTCAGAGAAGGACGTGTAGAGCCTGATTTTTCAAATTCATTTCAGCAGAATAATCTTTAGTGGTCTAAATGTAGTCATCTAGAGGTGTTTTTTTAAGCTAGGTATACTTGCAGAGAAATGACTCCCTGGTGTCTGCAGAGACACCACAAAAACTGTATAACTTTTATAGGTCTGAGATGGCAGCCAGGGAGGCAATTCTCTATAAATGCACAGCTTGGAAATAGATGGCTTATTTAGATGGCAGGATTTAGAATTGCAGTTTCTGAAATCCATTTAGGAAAAATGAAGCTCATAGTTAGGTTGATCTTTGAAGCTTTGGATTGTGATAACACTGAATCCTGTTTGTAGAGCTCAGGGGTTGCTAATACTCTTTTCATTTCTGAGGTATTTAACTGAAGCAGCTATCTTTTTGATACACGTCAGTCAATTTGTGGAAATATGCTTCAGAAAACATTGCTTGCTTTTACTGCATTGGGTCTTGCCTTCATTGAAAGCAGTGTAACCCAGTGATGAGAGCACATATCTGTGAACCTGGGGACCTAGATTTGAATCCCATCAGAGTTGCTTACTCACTTTGTGACCCTAAGCAAATCACTTGCCCTCTCTCTAAATAACCTCCTCAGTCTCAGTTCCTCTCTCGTTGCTTACCCTCCTTGAGTTTTCCTTGAGGCCAGCTGTCCTTGTCTTGTAAAGTACTTTAGAATGCAGTGTTTCTGAAAAGACAATACATAAAACTAAATGTGTTTCCTTTAGTTACTTATGTGCATAAATATCTTGGGGGAAGAAGAGCCACGGTCCATTAAGTTCCTCCCTCCCACATACTGTATCCTTTCATTTTCTGTCTGGTGCAGTCAATCTTAGTCCATCTTTCTAGAAAAGAGCTTGCCTTTCATCAAATGCTTTCCATGCATTCCATTTCGTAAGGAAGGGGAATCCTTATGCCTTACACCAGCACCTGATCAAAGCATTTACTCTCTGAAGCTTGCCTGTGTATCTTTGGCCTGCTCTGAAAACTGGATTGGTAGTATTTCTGAGAAGATGACTCAAGGTTCATGAAGTCTGTCTTGATTTGTTCATCCTTTCTGCCCTTGGTATAATTTGTTCCAATGTATATCACTACCTACAAATGATACTGGTATCCAGTCAACTTAGCGTGGGAATAATCGCAAAAACGACACCGTTAAAATAGCATCAGGAAAAAACTCAAATGGGACAAAGGAGCATCAGGATGTTATAGCACCCCCCGACTGTCACCCTCCCAGGGTTAGTCAATCAATCAATCAAATCTTTATTTATCCAGGCGATCACAGTTGAGCAAGCTCATTTACAAGGTGGACCTGCTGTTGTCAAGGACAGTTATACATACATAGATTAGCGGTGCAGTATACAAAATGTGTTAAGGTAAAAAACAGACTTACAAATAATAGGTAGGTACAATATATACATTCCAAGTACACATGTGGGAGCATACATACAACACATAACATTATTGTGGCATATTCAACCTTCATGTACATAGAAGTTAAAGTAACACATTTATCCAGGCCTCTATAGAAAGGTACAAATTATGATCATTTCAGCCCTCAGAAACTAATTTTTTTGCTTGGAGGGTGACCAAGGCTTCAATAGGGCCCATGATGAAAACTGTAACAACTATTAGAGTGGCATGAGGGAGTAGGTAGAGAAAAAAAAAAGTGCCAAAGGTTCCGAGGGCCAACATGGCAGCTGACTATTGAACAAGTTAGGTAGGGAAGAGAGGGGTTATGTTTGTGGCTGCATATGGTAAGGCTAGAAAGGGAACCATTAACAGGACCGCTAGGAACTATGGAAACATTTACAGATTTCAGCAAATGTTTTGTCATAAAGAGTCCTAAACACCGCAATACTGACAGGAGAGCTAAGTTTCAGTGAGCTTTGAATCCTTTTCCAAAGTGAGGGCAGAGCGTGGCTTATGGCTGCCCTACCAAAGTGGTTACTGATCCTGGGAATTTTTAGGGAAATTAGCGAGTGGCTTCTTATGGCATAGCTACTTGGTGGACTTAGGGGGAGGCAGGCAACAATGTAATCAGGGAGTTTGTTGGTGAGTGCTCGAAGTGTCCAGATAGCTGCATTTCTATACCATCTGTATTGCAGAGAAGGCCACCCTACTGCAGTGTATAACGAGCAGTGGTGTGTGGAGGATGGAAGGCCAGTTATGAATCTTAAGGCTCTGTGGTACAGTACATCCAGTTTTGCAAGGTGTGAGACAGAGCATTGGCCATAGATAATGTCAGCGTAATCAATTAATGAGAGGAATGTAGAATGAACAAGCTGTCTTTTAGCGGCCTCAGTCAGGAGATGTTTAATTCTGTAAAAGAGGCCAAGCCTCTGCCTAAGCTTTTTCAACAATTCTTCTGTGTGCTTCTTAAAGGAGAGTTTGTTATCCAGCCATATACCCAGGTATTTGAATTTCGGCACGAACTCAAGCTTTTCGCCTAGTAGGGTGGTTATAGGAGGAACTGTACCACGCCAGCATTGGCCCCAGAGCTGATAGTGCAAACAGCATGGCCTTGGTTTTTTTTGCATTTAGCAATAACTTTTGTTGATGAGCTGGTTTTGCAGCTTATTGAATTCGCTTGTAATTCAGAGCATGCGGCTCCAGGGAGTCACGACTTAGGTAGAGCACTGTATCATCGGCAAACAAGTGGATACTGGCTTCCTTGATTCCTAAGTCCAAGTTGTTAATATAGATGGTGAACAGTAGGGGTCCCAATATGGATCCCTGTGGGACTCCTCTTTTTATTGGTTTGAGTGGAGAAAGCTCTCCTTCGGCCTTGATTTGTTGCTGCCTATCAGTGAGGTAGTTCTGGAACCAATCCAGTGAGATTGAGTCCATGCCTATGGTATTTAGAGTGGAGAGAAGTAGACAATGGTCGACGGTATTGAAAGCCTTGCTAAGATCTAAAAACACCGCACAAACAAATTTTTTATTGTCCAGGTCCCGTTGCCAGTCATTTGTGACTTTGGCCAGTGCTGTAATAGTGCTGTGCTTAGTTCTAAATCCAGACTGCATGGGGTTAAGCAATGCAGAGCTGTCTAGGAAAGATCTCAACTGTGTATCCACAATTTTTTCCAGCATTTTCGAAAGTATAGGTAGTAGAGAGATTGGCCTATAATTGTTCAGGTCGCTTGGGTCCCCTGCTTTAAATAGAGGAATAACATAAGCAGTTTTCCATTCCGTGGGGAGAGAGCCTTGGGTTAGAGACAGGTTGAATAAGTGTGTTATAGGTGCTGCTAGTATGTGGTATGCTATTTTCAGAAAGTATGGGTCGAATGAGTCGGCTCCTGCGCTTTTTCTAATGTCTAGCTGTAGCAGAAGGTCTTCAACTTCCTTTATGGTGATTGAGGAAAAGGAGAAGGTCATACTTTTGTTATTTGTTTCGGGTGGCTGGGCTTTGAGCAGTGGCCGAAGACTACTTACTGGTGCATTATCGATCGCAAGCCTCATGTGGCAAAGTGGTTATTGAAGGCTTGAGAATCTCAGATTTATCAGTGACAGAGACATTGTCGATGGTAATTTTGGATGGAAGCACACTACGGTGAGTAGCCAGATCACCTTTATAGTGGACCAGAACTTGGTAGGGTTATTGGATGCAGAGAACAATTCATTTTGATAAAAAGTAGCCTTAGCCTCCCTGATCATTTTTGTACAGGCATTTCTAGCTGACCTAAAAAGACACCAGTCTGCATCGGCATGTGACTTCCGGGCCTTTTTCCACAGCTGGTCTCTTTTGAGTAAGGCTTTCTTCAGGTCTGGTGAAAACCAACGGCAGGTCCTGATTTTTATTCGAGCTTTGATCAAAGGAGCATGGGTGTTTAGGGCACTGGCTATGATTTCGTGCAAAACATCATAGGCATCACTTACTGATTTAGCTAGGTAGAAACTCTGCCAGTGCATAGAGTTTTTTAAATCATTGAAATAGGCCAGAGGGTTAAAGTTCCATCTGGATCTTTTGGTAGAGTACTTTGATGTGGATAGCGGTTTGGGGATGGTTCTGATGCCAGCTATGAGGCAGTGGTCACTAACATCAGCTGGGAGGATACCGGCATGTGAAAAGTAGTGGGGTTCGTTGACAAGGAGCACATCCAGGAGGGTGCTTCTCGTTGGATTCTTATTGTTGATGCGAGTTGGTTCAGATATAAGTTGGGTGAACCCATGTGAATCACAGAATTGTTTTAGGGGTAGTGATCCGCTAGTTAGCCAGTCATAGTTTAGGTCACCTAGTAAGATTGTCTCCGTAGGTGTTGCATCCATTAGTGCTGACAGATGAGTCAGGAGCTGTGGTCCTGCTGCAGGTGGTCTATAGCAGCCTATTACGCAGAAAGCCACAGAGTGAGATGGTTCAACTTTGAGGGACAGGCATTCGAATCCTCCAGCAATGGAAGTAGCATCTAATACAGATACTGTGAATTTGTTTTTAACATAAATGGCTACTCCCCCCCCCAGTCCTTCTGTCTGCTCTGAAAAGTAGGTAATTGGGGATATTGACCTCGCTGTCCAGTGTGGATGCTCGAAGCCAGGGTTAGTAATAGTAAACCCCCAGAGTTGCATCCTTCCAGAATTTGTAATAGCAAATCCCCCACCAACTCCCTCCTCCAAGTTACATCCCCAGAGTTTGTAACAGTAAATCCCACCACACACACGCTCTTCCCCCCAAGTTGCAGTTCCCCTCAGAGTTTGTAGTAGTAAATTCCCGGCCCCCAAGTTCCAACCCCTCTCAGATGCATGGTCATCCATTCATCCATTCGTGCTGTATTGCTGCTGCACGGCTTTTGCTCCCAGTGTTTTCTCTGCATGACAATTGACCGTGCAATTTTGTTCCCACTGTATTGTTGACCTAGATCCAATGACACCAAAGTGCTCCCACAGTCTGTCTTATCTTACAGTTATGTGATCTCAGACTTGGGTATATTTGGGACTTCCTGACACTTGGACATCTGGAACTATCATTCAGTGGCCTACACAGCCAGTATGATGTATTGCTTGTGCAACTGTGTTACTTGGGTTTGGCAATTTGTGCTCTCTATTCCAGAGGAATTACCACCCTGTAGGGATACCAAAGACAAGGAACCCTCGAAGAGGGTTCCACCCCTAGAGGTGCTACGGGATGATTCCCTTGGCTAAAGGTACCTTAGGAAGCATCCCAAGGAGAGAGGTGATGCCGCTGGAGGAAGAGGGGAGGATGGTGGGGTAAAGAAAAAGTGCTTGAGAGAGAGGCTCAGAGGAACTGCTTATGTAGCACAGGAAGGGGGAGTGGCTGGCTGCTTGTCCATTGAACCACAGGCATAGCCTTCCAATTCAATGGCCTACGCAGCCAGTATGATGTAATGCTTCTGCAACTGTGTTACTTGGTTTTGGCCATTCACGCTCTCTATTCCAAAGGAATTACCACCCTGTAGGGATACCAAAGGCAAGGAACCCTCGAAGAGGGTTCCACCCCTAGAGGTGCCATGAGATGATTCCCTTGGCTAAAGGTACCTTAGGAATCATCTTCAAAAAGAAAAGTAGTAGTACGAAAGCACATTAGCAATCAGTAGCTGTGAGGCACAGTAGTAGATTAGGCACCAGGCAGCTTGATAACGTAATGAGATGCGCAAGTTAGCAATGGCATGAGTACGATGGGTTGCTGGAGATTGAGGAGGCCTCCTAAGGAGAGAGGGAATGGCAAGTAGGGACACCATCCACCTCCATCCAACAGCAAAACCTACCTAAAGGAACTAGGGAACACTAAGTATGGCTAACTAATGTTTATGACCTGAGGCACGGAGGAGAGAAAAAAAAACACTTTGAGGAGGAAATCTCTGGGAATCCAAGGCCTAGGTCGCCTTCCCTCCAGGCTTGGGATGTTTTGTTTAGTGGCGGCTCTGCTGCTGCAATTTAGAAACCCAATTAAAAGGGGGTGGAAATTATTCCAATTTGGAGGAAAGCTCTCGCTCGATCTCTCTAATGGGAACGCTGTAGAAGGTTGTGAGAGTGCTCTGCAACATTGGGGGCAAACAAGGTGAGAGGAGGGGAGCAATGACTGCTGAGGCACTCACCTGACCTACCAGCCCTAAAAACAAACCAGGTAAACTAGAGGCAGTCATAGGGAGAATGTGGTGAAGGTGCCTTGCTAGTAGAATACTAGAGCCAAAGGAGATCACTATAACCACCCTTCACAGCGAGTCTTAAATTCTATACCAGGAGCTGCCATTGAGTCTCAAACAGCTAAAGCCGGGCCCAGAGCGAGGACATTCCCAGCTATGGGCCAGGTGAAAAGGACTCTGTCCCAAGCCAGGCACGCTAAAGATGCGGACTTCATAGGTGCAGAGCGAGACCATCGGCTGCAGGGAGGCCCTGCACCATGGAATGATTATAGCTGGAATGCCCCAGAAAACAATTGAGGAGGAGCTGAATGAAGCATTGAGTGCTGGGACCCTCATGTAGGGCAGACATGGTAGTAGCAAGCATTGAGCAAATTAATTGCGTAAGCAATGAATGGACCTGCACGTAGGTCAGTAAACAGAGTAAGCAAATGGTCGGACCTGCACGGAGGTCAAAAAAGCAGCAAATATGAATAGCGGGGCAAGCCAGCCAGGCCATCAAGGAAGCCAATGAAAGGTGACAAAATACTCGGAGGATTTTAGTAGCAAAAACAGGATTCGAACATAAGTTAGTATGCCACACGGGGCCACGGCTCCTCAACAACACCTCCAGTCCCCCACCATAGAAAAAACAAGAAAACAATAGGAAGGTGCCATGACCCACATGCATATATTACAACTAGTTTACAGCATCTGCAGTAGCTTAGCTGATCTCCAGAGTATAATAGCAGTGTAAAACATAAGAGAGCAGCATCAGTATTGAATAACTATGAGGTATAGGGGTAGCAATTTGAATGAACATAGAGTGGAAGGAGGCAACGCTCTGAAAGCAGTAATTTGGCTAGGAAGTGCAGTGAAAACAGCAGCAATGAGGTACAGTATGTGGTAGGGAATGAGTTCAGGAAGCAGGATTGAGCTGCATGGGTTAGGGTTCAGAGGGAGCCTGAACCAGGTGAAAACAATTAAGATGCATAGCATGGAGAGCAGCAGCAGGGAAGCAACTTGAGCTGAAACACACAGATAATGATTGCAGTTGTGAGTAAATGGGAGCAAGTAGCATGACCTCTGTATTAGCAAAATACAAGGAGTTTAAAAACAGAAGCCCCCCCCACCGAAAAAAAGCAAAACAAAAGACATACAAGCACAGAAGAAGGGGGAGGGGACAAGCAACACAAAGAAGCACACAGCCAGAGGCACGCAATACAAACCCAATGCAGGAGAACAGACAACAGAAGTCCAGCAGAAACCAACAGAGCCAAAACACAGCAAGTTGGGGGCAGTCCCCAGCAGGCTGCAAAGGACAGACCGACAGAGCCTTTGGCTGCAAAGAAAAAGTGCTTGAGAGAGAGGCTCAGAGGAATTGCTTATGTAGCACAGGAAGGGGGAGTGGCTGGCTGCTTGTCCATTGAACCACAGGCGTAGCCTTCCAAAAGCTAAAAGTCATCTACAGGGTGACTTCTCTGGAGCTACATGAACTAAGAAATTCATAAAGCATGCTACTGGACTGCCAAATAAAATCAATTGCTCATTGGGAACCCCACCACATGACAGGAAACTTTTCACCTACTTCTGCTTCGAACATTTTGAAAGCAATTTTCTGAAAAAGAGATATGGGAAAGCAACAGAATCTGATGCTTTTTGTAACTGTGCGGGGAGAGGCTGCCTTACCTATTAAGGCACAAAGAAGGGTTGGCACATACCCTCTTTGTTTGCCCTAAACCTCTGTCACGAAGAGACATTTTTCGGGCTGAAACACTATCAAAGCTTGTCTAAATAGTGACTTACTCACTGGTAAACAGATGAATTCAGCAGATGAATTCAGCATCAAAGAACAGATACAAGAAAACTAATAAATTACTTTAGGGCGAATAATAAATGTCATAATTTATTCAAATATTCTGTGAATACTTAACCTCCAGGAGCAAGGGACCTTGAAGAGTGCCTTAATAGGCCTCAGGATCCCCCCCCACCTCAGAACATCACCAGAGCACACTACACTCCACCAGGAGCAAGGAACCTTGAAGAGTGCCTTAATAGGTAAGGCAGCCTCTCCCTGCCTGCTTCTTTGCTCGGGGTGATGGACATTTAATGCTCCCATACAGTGACTGATTGTTTTTCCAGCATCTGGAGTTCGGGCGGGCGTCTCATCAGGGATTGTACAGCATTTCTACTGGCACTTTAAGGCCACTAACTGTGTATTTCAGGACAGTCAAGCATGTTATTTCACTCGCTGCATGTACTGGTTAATTACTGTTACGCTGCTTGTTGTAGCTTGCTCTAGCCTGGATGGGGATTTTCAGTGCTTGTTCAGTGACCATTGTGCTGTTTAGAATTGGGTTTGTAGCTTAGTCCTACCTGTTTCAGTGTGCGTTCTATTGCCATCTTGCTTTCCAGATGTCGTGCATGCGCTCTAGGGGACTCTGTCCCGACAGATAGTCCAACACATGGCTCATGCACAGTAGGGGTCTCGGTGCTGGTAACCCTCCTGCTGCATACTAATGCTCTTTGTTCTTCCCTTATAGGCCTCAGGATCCCCCCCTCACCTCAGAACATCACTGGAGCACACTATGCTCCACCAGGAGCAAGGGACCTTGAAGAATGCCTTAATAGGTAAGGCAGCCTCTCCCTGCCTGCTTCTTTGCTCGGGGTGTTAGCCCATCAACATGCTTCCACTGGCCCCCTTGCCTGGTTCGCCAGCTACCTCTCTGCCAGATCCCATCATGTGAAGATCTATGGCTCCCTGTCCAATACCCGACCCATTCGGTCTGGGGTACCCCATGGCTCCATTCTGGGCCCCGTACTTTTCAGCTTCTACCTCAACACTCCCCCCAGCTCCTGCTCAGGAAAAATGCTCCTCTATGCTGACAATGCGGTTGTCTTTGCATCCCACCCCAATCTCTCTTCTCTCCAGGAATCCCTCCAGCACACATACAACCAAGCTGAAAAGTGGTTTCTTGACCACTGACTTGTCATTAACCTAAAGAAGACCAAGTCAATGCTCTTCTCCCAACACCAGAACAAGGCCAAAAATGCCCCCCTCTTCATTCTCCCCAGCACTCTACACCCACTTGAACAGGTGTCCTCTTACAAATACCTAGGCATCACTTTCAACTCGGCTCTTACCTTCCACACCCACATCAATGCCCTGTCCTCCACCATAAATTCTTTGATAGGCCTTCTTTACCATCATAGAGATTGCCTCCCCCAAGCTGCCCTCCGGCTGGCCATCACCTGCTCTGTCATGTCATTAGTGGACTATGGCCTACCAATTTACACTCCGGTGGACAATACTGCCTTGACTAAAATCCAGCTCTCAATCAATAAGGCCTGCAGGCTTCTGACCGGAGCCCCCAGCCACACATATACTTGCCTGCTGTACTCCACCACCAACCTGCTCACCTTTGAGGAGCGGCTGCGCTACCAGATGCCTACTCGCCAAAAAATCTCTGCTAGGGCTCTCCCCCACAGGGTTGCTGCGTGTCTATGGCATGCATCCTTGTCTGTTGCCACCCGTAGCTCAGTCAAGGCCACCTTTCTGGTACATAAACCAAGACCTGTCTAGCCTAGAGGTCCTTCTATTACTGAGCCTCTGCTTGGTTCAACTTCCTCTCACCCTGCATCACAGACAATGCCAAAATTGGTCCCTTCAAAATCGCCCTGTGGAGCCATCTCTTCGACACTCGCTGCTGTAGATGCACCTAATTAATCCAATTGTGGGACCCTCCTGTCAGGCCCCCCAGACTTGCCAATGTCCTCCGGACAGCCTATCCTCTCCCCCCCTCCTTCCCACCCCACCCTCCATCCAAACCTCCTTCCTCTCTAGGTATTTCTCCGCGGCATGTCCAGGGCTGTACCTTGTATATGATTGTAACATTTTCTAAGTTATATTAAGCAACCTATGTATTCTCTTTGTTTAATTTACTGCACCTGTACTGTTTTCACTGTTGTAACCTCACTATGTAACTCTGTCTACCCTCCCTGCGACGAGGTGCCTCTGTAAATGAGTCCATGACTCAAAGGTTGTAAATCCGACTTTCTAATAAATAAATAAATAAATACATTCCTTTTAATGGCTTTATCAGCCCATCCTTGGCAATAATTGCCTTTAGAGATTATGGGTAATTTCTGGGGCTGGAATGTAGGTAGTCAGGCCCAAACCTCCTGGTAAAAGTTAATCCTGTTTCATCCTGCTGTTACAGAATTATCTAAAGCATCTCACATCAAGTAGCTTTTCTGACCTTCCATACCTTACAGTGGGCCTTGCTTCCAATAACTGAGTGTCACAGTGAGTTTTGTATTTGTTCTGTTTTATTTGTTGTTTTTTTTTTGTCTTGAGTATAGTGTATTTACTTTTGATGTTTCATCTTTTTTGTATCATGCTGTATTTTAACTAGTGAAAAGACAGATATGTTGATTATTTAATAAAAACCTTGAACCTTGAACAACTACATGCTTAATTCTGACTCCAGGTAGACAGCAGAATCCATTATTTTTAACATTTCTTCAGCACACTTGCCAGTCCATGAACCTTAAGACTGAGTCCGTCCCCTATGACCGTTGTCTTCCTGTGTTCTGTTTAATTTAATAATGTTTATTATACAATGGCAAGAAAGAATCCTGGCTTTGCTTGGTCAGTCTGGGGCTAGACCCGGGATGTTATCCCAGCATAACATCCCAGTTCTAGTCCCACCATGCAGACGACCAAATCACCCGAGCCAGAAATCACTGCAGATGGCACCTCCAACTCAATCCCCGGTCAGTGAACCTTGAACCCGGCTTTATTGAAAGACATGACTGTTACTGTACATCTGTAACTTTCCCTTCCTGTTGCCGGGTTTTCTTCTTGTGGCCCCACTTACCAGACAACAGTTTAATTGACTCCATAAAAAAAATCTCCGTTTTACTCGTACATTGAAAAATGAAAACTGAAGCCATCAGCAGCGTGGTTTAAATACAGCAGAACACACGCCACTTACTGAAAGGCTGTACTGCCTTTCTCCACTGCTGCATTAACCATCCTCAGTACAGACTGACCATGAGTCTTCCTAGACCTGTGGAGGGTTTTGCTCTGAAATATATTTCTTTTTACATTGAAAACACACCTCTCATTCGCAACTGTCACAATAAAAATTAAAAAAAGTTCACTGAAAGTATTCCCCTGGTATTTCCAAACAGCCAGGAATCAAACACAAAAGAATACTGCACGGGGGCACAAAGTGAGTCACCAAACAGTTTGCTGTTTTCTGTACCAACAACAACACCTTCTGGAAAGAATTGGAAGTCTGGACTTGTTTTCCAATAAGTGTACCTCCACATACAAAAAATGAATTAAAAATATAAAAAAAAATTTCTTACTTTTTCTTTTTTTTTTCCCCCAAATGAGCCATTTTTATGTTGATTACGTGCACGCGCAAGAAACATGTTGTGGTAGGTTTTTCCAGAAGCAGGTTGTGGAGGCGTGGCACTGTTTTGCCCAATGCCCCCACTGCCTGCAAAGGCTTGTCCCCGTCCCCTAATGCCGTGGCACGCTGCTGCTGACTCTAGTTCAGCCAGCGTGCCACAACTTTCTAAAAAATCAGCCACTGCAATCAGGGGCTGCCTCGCATTGCAGCGCCAGCCACTGGCTGCAATGAGGAGCGACCGTCATTGTAGGGCGGGATGTAGGACCCTGATATTGTTTGTGAACATGGCGGTGGCTTGCCGCCGTATTCACAAACAATATTTTACCCCCCATGTTTATTTGCTGACGGGTGCCCAATCCCTGTCAGCAGAAAAAATTCCCCGCCTGTTGTTGTTTGTCGATGGGGATGCCCGATCCCCGTCAGCTACAGCTGCCCCCCAAAAACCAGTCCGTGGCACGCTGGGAGCCCACCCCAGCGTGCTACATGCCCCTTTTGTTGTTTGCTCTGGGGGGGTGCACAATCCCCCATCGGCTACAGTTGCCCCCCAAAGCAAGAGTCCGTGGTGGCACACTGGGAGCCCACCCCAGCGTGCCACATGCCCCTGTAAAGCTAAAAACGATCCTGCGACATTTTTTCCTTTTTTATTACCTGAAAAAAAGGAAACGGTCCCTCGTAGTCTTCCTGCCCCCCCAACAACCCGCACCCACCAACTGCACACCCTGCCTCCCCACACCCCCCTCACCCCATACTTACCTCCGGAGCTCGGGCGCGACGATTCGCTGGACCGGGAACACGCCTGCACTCTTCAAAGCCGACCGCGAACTGAGGAAATGCCGGTAAGCTGTATAATGTAATACATGGGGTTTTTTCAACTTTAGTGCATATCTCGGGCATTTTTGGGAATTTTTCCACCAAATTTTCAACATGGGGTTTTTGGGACCCCTCCTCATGATTTCTTGAACTGTCATGGTGTTAATCGGCCCTGAAAGGTGGTTTCTCGGTCACTGTGCGGAATCACCCTTCAGGGCCAGTTAACGAAATGACAGTGCCAGTGTTCATGAGGTGGGCTCTCAAAAACCCTATGTTGCAAATTTGGTGGAACAAATCCAAAAAATGACTGTTTTACGAGCGAGCATTGCGCAGTTGCTACGTACGCTCGTAACTTCGTGAATTTACAATATTTTCATGCCAGATTTTCAACATTGGCATTTTGTCACACCTCCTTGTGAGCAGTATAGCTGTCATTGTTCCCATCCTGGCCGAAATGTGTTTTCACAGTTCTGGCGCAGAATGGCGCAGTCACTGTGAGAAATCAGTGTTCAGGACAGATTAAGAAAATGACAATGATACTGTTCATGAGCAGAGGTCCTAAAATGCCTATGTTGAAAATTTGGTGATGATAGCCCATCAATTGACTGTGTTACAAGTGTGCGTTGCGCACTTTCCACGCACTCTTGTAACTTCGCAGATTTGTAATATTGTCACACCAGATTTTCAACAGTGACGTTTTTTCACACCTCCTTATAAGCAGTACAGCTGTCATTTTTCACATCCTGACCGAAATGTGTTTTCACAGTTCCGGCGCAGAATAACGTGGTTACTGTGGGAGTCAGTGTTCGGGACAGATTAAGAATTGACAGTGGCACTGTTCATGAGCAGAGGTCCTAAAATCCCTATGTTGAAAATTTGGTGATGAAACTACATAACATGACTGTGTTACAAGCGTGCGTTGAACTGTTTCCACACACCCTTGTAACTTCGCAAATTTGTAATACTGTCACGCCATATTTTAAACAGTGGCATTTTTCCACAACTCCTTATGAACACTACAGCTGTCATTTTTCACATCCTGGATAAAATATGTTTTTGCACTCCTGCCAGACAATAGCGCGGTCACTCTGGGAAATCAGTATTTGGGACAGATTAAGATCGACCGAGTGAGAGGGCGGAGTGACCGTGCTCAACTGAGCTCTGTCGGGACTGCTGCGGATTTGTTTTTGGGCAGACAAAGGCCTCAACACAAGAGCCCAGTATAAAAGGGCAGCCTGCAGCACTGGGAGAAACAGAATGAGAGAGCGAGTGAGGGAGGGGGAGTGAGTGAACTCACCGAAGCGCTGTCAGGACTGCTGCGGATTTCTTTGTGGGCAGAAAAAGGTGTCAATACAGGCAGGGGCCCAGTACAAAAGGCCAGCCTGCAGCGGTGGGAGAAACAGTATGAGCGAGTGAGAGAAGGGGACTTAGTGAGCTCAACGGAGCTCTATCAGGACTGCTGGGATTTCTTTGTGGGCAGAAAAAGGCGCCAATGCAGGCAGAGCCCCATACAAAGGGCAGCTTGCAGCGCCAGGACAAACAGAATGAGTAATGAGAGAGGGAGACTGTGCAACCTCAACAGAGCTCTGTCGGGACAGCTGCGGAATTCTTTGTGGAAAGACAAAGGTGCCAACGCAGCCAGGAGCCCCATACAAAAGTGCAGTCTGTGGCGCCAAGAGAAACAGAATGAGCGAGTGACAGAGCGGTAGTGAGCAAGCTCAATGGAGCTCTACTGTGACTGCTGCAGATTTCTTTGTGGGCAGAAAATGCGGCAACACAGGCAGGAGCCCAGTACAAATGGCCAGCTTGCAGTGCCGGCAGAAACAGAATGTGAGAGTGACAGAGGGGGAGGGAGTGAGTGAGCTCAGTGGAGCTGTGTCGGGACTGCTTCAGATTTCTTTCTGGCCAGAAAAAGCTGCCAATGCAGGCAGGAGCCCAGTACAAAAGGGCAGCCTGCAGCGCCAAGAGACACAGAACAAGCAAGTGAGGGAGGGGGAGTCAGTGAGCTCAACGGGGCTTTGTTGGGACTGCTGCAGATATGTTTGTGGGCAGAAAAAGGCAGCAATGCATGCAGGGGGCCCAGTACAAAAGGGCAGCCTGCAGTGGCAGGAAAACCAGAATGAGCGAGTGAGTGAGCTCAACAGAGCTGTATTGTAACTGCTGCAAATTTCTTTGTGGGCATAAGAAGGCAGCAACACAGGCAGGAGCCCAGTAGAAAAGGGCAGCCAGCAGCACCAGCAGAACAGAATGAGCGAGTGAGAGAAGGGGAGTGAGTGAGCTCAACGGAGCTTTGTCGGGACTGCCATAAGATGACTGTGTTATCAGCGTGCACTGAACTGTTTCCATGCACACTTGTAACTTCACAAATTTGTAATAATATCACGCCACATTTTCAATAGTGGTATTTTCCCACAACTCCTTATGAACACTACAGCTGTCATTTTTCACATCCTGGCTACAGTATGTTTTTGTACTCCTGCCAGACAATAGCATGGTCACTCTGGGAAATCAGTGTTTGGGACAGATTAAGATCGACCGAGTGAGAGGGGGGAGTGACTGAGCTCAACTGAGCTCTGTCAGGACTGCTGCGGATTTCTTTGTGGGCAGACAAAGGCCCCAACACAAGAGCCCAGTACAAAAGGGCAGCCTGCAGCACTGGGAGAAACAGAATGAGAGAGCAAGTGAGGGAGGGGAAGTGAGCGAACTCACCAAAGCGCTGTCAGGACTGCTGCGGATTTCTTTGTGGGCAGAAAAGGGCATCACTACAGGCAGGGGCCCAGTACAATAGGGCAGCCTGCAGCGGTGGGAGAAACAGTATGAGCGAGTGAGACAAGGGGACTTAGTCAGCTGACAGGAGCTCTATCAGGAATGCTGGGATTTCTTTGTGGGCAGAAAAAGGCGCCAATGCAGGCAGGAGCCCCGTACAAAAGGGCAGCTTGCAGTGCCAGGACAAACAGAATGAGCGATGAGAGAGGGAGACTGCGCGACCTCAATGGAGCTCTGTCAGGACAGCTGCGGATTTCTTTGTGGACCGACACAGGTGCCAACGTAGCCAGGAGCCCCATACAAAAGTGCAGTCTGTGGCGCCAAGAGAAACAGAACGAGTGAGTGACAGAGCAGTAGTGAGTGAGCTCAATGGAGCTCTAGTATGACTGCTACAGATTTCTTTGTGGGCAGAAAATGCGGCAATGCAGGCAGGAGCCCAGTACAAATGGCCAGCTTGCAGCGCCGGCAGAAACGGAATGCGAGAGTGACAGAGGGGGAGTGAGCGAGCTCAGTGGAGCTTTGTCGGGACTACTTCAGATTTCTTTCTGGCCAGAAAAAGACGCCAATGCAGGCAGGATCCCAGTACAAAAGGGCAGCCTACAGCGTCAGGAGACACAGAACGAGTGAGTGAGGGAGGGGGAGTCAGTGAGCTCAACGGGGCTTTGTTGGGACTGCTGCAGATTTGTTTGTGGGCAGAAAAAGGCAGCAGTGCACGCAGGGGCCCAGTACAAAAGGGCAGCCTGCAGTGGCAGGAAAACCAGAATGAGCAAGTGAGTAAGCTCAACAGAGCTGTATGGTAACTCCTGCAAATTTCTTTGTGGGCATAAGAAGGTGTCAACAGAGACAGGAGCCCAGTACAAAAGGGCAGGCTGCAGTGCCAGGAGAACCAGAATGAGTGAGTGAGACAGGCGGAGTGAGTGACCTCAACGGAGCTCTGTCGGGACAGCTGTGGATTTCTTTGTGGGTAGAAAAAGCCACCAACACAGGCAGGAGCCCAGTACAAAAGGGCAGCCTGCAGCGCCAGGAGAAACAGAATGAGCAAGTCAGAGAGGGGGAGTGAGCCACCTCAATGGAGCTCTGTCGGGACAGCTACATATTTCTTCCTCAGCAGAACAAGGTGCCAACGCAGGCAGCATCCCACTACAAAAGAGCAGCCTGCAGCACCGGGACAAACAGACTGAGCCAGTGACAGAGGGCCACTGAGCGAGCTCAACAGACCAAAGCAATCAGCATTCGGCATTGACAAATGCTTGTTGTAATAGGAATAATGTACTCCAGGGTGGGTGTTATGCTGGGATGACATCCCTGCTCAGGTGTTGGATGCACTAAGCTTGCAGCCTTGTGCCCAACCATCCAAGGCAGGATGTTATCCCAGCTTATAAAATGGCAAGAAAAAATCTAGAAATCTCATTGGCCAAGAGACATCAGCTGACTGTACATTAAATCTCTATATACACACAGTAATCCTGGTCCTAAACCACATTACACAATGAGCAAATCAGTCTTCCTACAACCAGAATTATCTTCCATCAGTCCCTCTATAACCAGAACTGATCTTCCATCACAAATATGGCTGCTACCTTTACACTGTAAAAACCTTCAACTGGGCCCTAAAAATAAAACTACCTTAAATAAAAAATAAAACAATTAAACATTGTTTCCCCTGATCATCACACATTCCTTACACACATAAACAAATTAGAAACATTAAGTATTGTTTAAAGTGTTCATTACAAATGTTTCTTTACTACCAGTGACCCCCCCCTTCTGTCTTTACCTGCTTATCAGGGAAATCTCTTCTGCTTGCCCTGACAGTGAAATAATTGAGTTTCTGGCTCTAAAACAGGCCTGTGTTGTCTGTGTGTACAGTATGTTAGGAGAGTAACATTCTACCAGTGGAACTGAGCAGAATTTAGAATCCCTGTATTCCATGGTAAACATTCCATGATAAACATTCTATGTCATGAATGAATAGAAAACAAGAAAAAAAAACAGGATGAAGAAAGTAGGCAATATAGTAATACTTTATAAACAAAGAGTAATGTGGGAAAACACAGTTACCTAGGTAGAGACAGACCCAAACTGCTCAAATAATACATTGCTGTCCCTCCAGCTCACTGGTTTAGCATTTTTCAGTGGGTTACTATTCAATCAATTTTACCATTCCTCTACCCAAGTCTGGGGACTGTGTTTCACCATATTTAAATAAAATAACATACTATTACTAAATCTTTAATAATGTGTCCAGAGTTTTGTTTAATTGTTATAGAAATAGTTGTTTCCCATTTTATAAGAGCAATGACACTTCAGGATGTGGGTTGTTCATTGATAAGAGCACTACCCAATTGCTGTAGTCACTTGGTGCAAGCACCTTGTGCCTAACAATGCACCTGGGGGCGTGCTTTTATCAATCAACAACCCACACCCTGTTGTGTCTTATTGCTTTCATAACACCCACCCTGTCATGCATTATTCCTGTTTTTCTCACTTCCTAGTGTGGCACATAGTCTTTCATTTCCATGTTATTTCATCTCCAGAAAAGGGACACAGACATGAAGGGGTGGATTTAGACTTTTTTACTTAAACATGTGTTTAATGGTATTGTAGCACTGAAGTAAATTCTATTTTTATTTTTCCATTAATGTTATTTTATTTGGTGAATTAAACTGCAGGACCAGTTTGTTGTGCTTCTACTCCAAATGCAAGTACTGCTGTAAACTACACAGAATGCCAGCTTCATGCTAGCATGAAAACAATGCTAGTTGAAAAGTGATGTGGCATGTTTTTGACAGAAGCAAAGAACACAAAAAAGAGGACATTGAAGTAAGACGTAGGAGTGGAAGAGCTGCTGAGCCATCAAGTAGAATCTAATCAGTGGGTAAGGTTAGAAGACTGCAGGTGAGGTGTGGAAAAAAGGGGTCAGACAATAGCAAATGAATAAGAATGGTATGAATGTAGGTACAAAATCCCATATGATTATACTGAACTTTCACATACGTATTTCTGTATAGAAATACATATATTAGCATACTCACACATACAGATACACAAACACATACATATACTGTGAACTTACACATACACATACATATCCACTTACATATACCATGCATGTATACACCCATATTATATTAGGTGAAGACTAAGAGAAAGAAATTAGTACGGTCGATATATTGCATGGCTGACAGAAAGAAAAGTTGGTAGAAAGTAAGCATAATTAGTGTAAAAAATGGTTGGGGGCTGCAAAATAATAGAAAAAGGATCATTCTCAGTTGAAAACATACTTACCTTCTCAGACTACCAGTCCATAGATCAGTGAGTGCATCTAGTCCAGGAACACAACTGTCAAGCAAGTTAATGAAAACAAGCATTATTTGTGGAGGCAACTTTACCAAGAGTGAAACAGTGTTCTTTTGTCTCAACAAAATTAAATGTGTTTACTCTTAACAGCTTGGTAAATCAGTCAATGAACCATCAGCATAGTGATAACGTTAGTCTCATTTTTATACAGTAGCTGTGTTTTAACTTCTAACTATCATTCTGTAGCCCTCAGAGTGTGACAGAACAACTATACAGCCAACTTCACTAAACAATGAGTTTAACAGCTATTTTCTTTAATAATAGCTGCAGTTACAGTAGTCTAGCACTCCATAAATTGGCAGTAGGCCAGGACAGGACCTGGGTGTATGCTGAATTAATGCACACCCCAGCTGTCTAGTGAGGTATAAGATCAATGGCTGAGTGGCTGAGTGCCTTATGCAGCTACGCATGTATTAAGTCAGCATGCATCCATATACTGGCCTGGCTTGTTGCACTTATAAAATGGGAGATATGTTGATCAAATAATGAAATAAAGACAGAAATATTTTTAAACTGCTGAACACCTGAGGAAATTGACTCAAGAAAATCTATTGTTAAAGTAGTTCCAACTGTGCTGGTAGTTTTTGCATTGGTAAATTACTACAGAATATGTTAAAGTAATTTATTTATTTATTTGAATGTTGTTGACCAGGTGGGCCCACTGGGACCAAAGGTCCCTTTTTCTGGGTGACTCAGAATTAGTTACAGATAGTAAAACACAGAACATTGATCATATGTAGTGCAGAAGAAAAAGACATATTCACACTCGTACAGGGCTGCTCATATCATTCTGTAGACAGTTATACATATGGAGACACTTCAGATCACAGTTATGCGGTATAGGACTTCGTTAGTGACGGTATAACAACAGTATGTCAGGATTCACATTACTAATCCTCATGAAAGTAATTTGTTTTAAAGAAAATAGAAGATGGTTTACATAAATTGAATCCTGACTTACTCAGATTTTGATTTGTAGTCCGTCTGTTTCCAGGTTAATTTTCCTTCTTAGCTCGTGTCTCTGTTGAGTTTTGGCAGAGCCCTTTGTGTTTCACTTTTTCTATTGAGAAGAACTTGTTCCAGCTGCAGGTAGACATCCTTTTGACTTCTTTGCTATATATCGCCTGTACTGTTAACCTTCCACAGTAATTTCAGAGTCCCAGTTCTGCATGGGATTTGAGTTTGAACTCATTGTAGGTTCCTCCTTGATATCAAAATGTCTGATTAGCATTCCCTGATCCCTAGACAGGTTGTCTGCAGTTTACTGATATAAGAGAGAGAGTACAGACCCCCCCCACACACACACACACACACACACACACACACACACACACACTATCAGAATGTCTGGTCAGAGTTTCCCTGTGTCAAACACAGGTTGCACGCAGCTCAGTAATTAAGATGCAGCCAGTGGCAGCTTGAGTTGCTACAGGAAAAGCCCTTTATTGATCTTATGTTTTGTCATGAGGCCACTACTAGTTTGAGAATGTAATTCAGTAACCTAACTGTAGATTAAATAGCGGAAATGATCGTCAGTCAGCTGATGTGTTTAGACTAATGAAGTTCCTAGGGTTCTAAAATCCAATTTATGAGAATAATTATAATTATAAAGCTGTTCTGTTGGTATCCAACAATTTGACTGTCTGGAATCTAACAGTATACCACACGGTATCCAAATAAATCATGTGCACTCTGTCACTGAGTGATGCAGTGGTGCATGCACTGGAGCTGATGGTAAGTTTGTTTTTATCACAGAAACACAGAAAATGTTGGTAGAAAAAGACAATTGGTCCATCCAGTCCACACTGTTATGCCCGATCCTACCCCAGAACCTATTGTCTAGTCTGGGTTTTTTCCTTGCTTCCCACCCCTTGCCTCCTGACCTACTACAGTCTCCCTCAGAAACTTTTAAGCCATTTACTCAGTCACAGCCATGTTTGAAACCGTTAATGATTTTGCACCCACCACCTCTGCCATTGGGTTGTTCATGGATCAACCACTCTCTCTGTAAAATAAAACTTTCCCATGTCCCGCCTGCTTCTCCACCCCTGCCAGCTTCCACTCATGTTCCCATCTTTTTGATTCGCCATTCCTGCAGAATATTTCCCTGTAGTCTACCTTGTTCATTTCTTTCAGGAACTTAAAGATCTTTATCAAATTACCACTTTCCCTTCTCATCTTCGGTGAGTACATGTTCAGAGCCTTTAGCCAATCCTTGTAGGATCTGCTTTGCTGGCCCTAAATCATTATGGTTTGCTACACTGCCTCTAGCCTATCTTTGTCTTTCCTTAGGTGAGGACTCCAGAACTGGGCACAGTATTTCAGATGTGGCCTCACCAGTGATCTATAGAGAGAAAGTATTACCTCTTTCCTCCTGCTGATAACACCTCCCCCCAGTGCACCCCAGTAGTCTGGTTGCCTTGCTGTAGGCCTTATTGCATTAGCAAGATTGTTTTAGTAACTTGCTTATGGTGACTCCCAGGTCCCATTCCTCAGACATGTAGTAGTAGTAGTACTAAAATGTTTTTATTCATAATATGTATGAACAAAGGATACACTCGATTGAGCCGAGGCTCATTTACAATAAGGTTCATGATGAAAGTAGTAATGTTACAATTCATAAAATACAGTACATTACAAAGCCACACAATTAATACGTTCACAATCAGTATATACAGCAACATCAACATTCAGTTCAGGAATAACTTGCACAGACTGTACAATTACATTCAGCAATAAATAAGTGCACCATTGGATGATATTAGAGTGTCATCTCATCTGACAGCAATCATAAGATTCACCAGTCTTGCTATCTAACCATGATTTTATCTCCTGCCACCTGTTTTTCCCTGTTAAAATTCTCAAAGTAATGGAGACATTCTGTGCCATAATCCCTGTGTAAAAGACAGATGTCCTTCCTATTTCCAGGTTACATTCAGGGACCATCAAATCAATACCTATTGCTGATCTCAGAAAGGATATTTTTGGTCTAATAATTTTAGAAGACATAGTCTAGAAGCTGTCTTCTAGTAGCTTTATTCATAAATGCAAGGCTTTGCCCCTGTCTCCTATCTGCTAGCCGGTTTCACTCTCGGAACACACTAGCGTTCTGGTGCTGGGCAATTAGGGTGCCAATCGGCAATGTTGCCAATCACTTTTTTTGTAGGGGGGGGGGATGTGCCCCGCAGACACACCCTACTTCAGGATTCCAACTTCGGGGGGGGACAGACTGCCCGGAGGTGGCAACGAATTTGGCATTTGGCATCCTGATTGCCCGGCCCCATAGTGCCAGCACTCTGATCGTAGTAAGGGATCCTAGCCTTTGCCAGCCTAGCTCTTTATATAACTGACAACTGTGGGTCATCCTAGGGGCACCAGTTATGTAGTGGGCAAGTCTGTTGTAGTATACATCAAGTCTAGTCAACTATTTCTTAGCAGCAGCAGCAGCACCCCCATAATCAAATATGGGTAGAATCATTGAATTCACCACCCTCCTCCTAGTCTCATGGAACAAATACAGTTTAGCCCTATAAAGGCTCCAAATTGCTTATCAATATTATTTAACATTTGATCTATATGTATGTTCCACTTTAAATTGCTGTCTAACCAAATTCCTAAATATCTATAAGACTGAACTTGCTGAATCATGATCCCCTTGTCTGTTTTTAGGTTCAACATCATTTCTATTGGGCTTTTATTACTTCTGTTGAATAACACTGTTTTTTTTTTAGGATTTAAGATTAGTTTATGATTTTTAAAAATATATGTAATTCATCAAAAGCAAGTTGCAACCTTTTTTGTATATTTTCAATTAGTATATCTGATGTATATACTATCATATTGTCTGCATATAAATGAAATGATATTGAAGAATCTGTCAATTTTAAATTATTCACATACGTGTTAAACCACACAGGGACCAAAATTGAGACTTGCGGGACTCCTGAAATAATGGGTGTAAGTTTAGATAAGTAATTACCTATAGCTACCAGCTGTTGCCTGCTCTTAAGATAAGATGTGAACCATCTGATACTGTCTCCTATAATGCCCATTGAGGTCAGCCTGGACAGGAGAACATCACAGAAACATAGACTTTGACAACAGATAAGGACTGCTTGGCCCACCTAGTCTGCCCATTTCCCTACTTATAGGTTAGGCCGCAGATCCTAGTTAACCAAGAGCCTATTTCTTCCTACTCCCCACAAGAATTGCCTTTTGTCTGTCCCATGCATTCTTGAATTCTCTCACAGTTTTAGACCCTACAACCTCCTCAGGAAGGCTGTTCCATGCATCCACTACCCTCTCTGTGAAAAAATACTTCTTCACATTGCCCCGGAACCGCCCCCCCTCTATCTTTAAATTCAGTCATGGTCCAGAGTACCAAACACCTTGGATAAATCCACAAAGATAGCTCCCACAGATGTCCTCCTGTCCAAGGCGAGCTGGATATCTTTTTTATTTATTTATTTATTAGAATTTTGGATAAATACCTTTGAGCCAATGGCTCTTTTACAAAGGTTCTACATCAGTATACAAAGAATAGAAGTACAGTGTGTGTGAGATTAGCAGGCAAGCAGTTTGAATACAAAATTGAGTACAGGGTATACATGGTCTAAAGCTATAGGTGATATAAATAACAGTTAGAACAACATAATCAGACATACATTTAAGAATGATGAGTCACAACAAATAATATTTACATGAATTAAAGCTGCCAGAAGGCCATTGTCAAAGGGAAAGGCAGAGTGGAAAAAACTGAGTTGCTGCCAGTTGTGCCATGTAGCGTAGGAAAGTGGAAGAGAGAGTGGGTGTAGAGGGGTAACTGGGAGGGAGGTAGAAGGAGAGGTGGGTGGGAGGCAAGGATTGGGGAACAAGTGCAACAGTGGGTGGGGTGAGCAGATTAGAAAAGGGAGAGAGGAAGGGAGTTGAAGGAGGGTAAGAGAGGAAGGTTGTGGACCTGGGCTATGGAGAGAGGCAGGGGTAGATATGAGGAGGGGGGAGGGTGGAGACAGGCAGAGGTGGTGATGATAGAGAGGTGCAAAGAACAGAAGTGACTACCTGGGAGGTTAGGAGAAACAGTCACAGGTGGCTCTGGACACAAGCATTTGACATAGCTTGTGTTTGAATGAGCAGAGGGTGCCTAAGTTGGTGAGTTCGCTGCCCAGGGAGTTAAGCATCTTAGGGCTCTTCCTGCAAAAGACTGCAGGCCTTGGGTGGTGCAACAGTGGGAAACATCCAGAGAATAGTTGTCAGAGCTTCTTGTGTAACGGAGGTGGTTGGCTGGGCTTAAGAGAGGCTGAACCCCAGGGGGCATGAGTCCCATCAATGACTTTCATTCACTACCTTTACCAAAATGGAAATAGTACCGTGCTTCTGCCTGAAGTCTGACTGACAGGGATTAATTCTATTTTGTATTTCCAAAAACTCCTTTAGTTGAACTGAGACTAGCTTTTCAAAAATCTTTGAAACTTGAGAATGAAGAGACATGGGCCTATAATTTCCCAAATCAGTTTTCAAACCTGCCTTAAAAATAGGAACCACTTTGGAGTGCTTCCATCTTTTGGAGAATTCACATGAGCCAAGTGAAAAGTTAACTATTTTTGTTAAGGGATACGCTATCACTGGTGAGGCATACTTTTGCAATCTTGCTGTGTCCGTAGTGTCCATCTCTTAATCCTTCCCATCTGATGTTCTGTGTTGGGACTCAGAAGACTTAAAAATAGACCCAGAAGGCCTAATCATTCCATATAATTATTGCACGGTGCTCCTGGGGGTGGGTTACTGATTTGCAATCCCTCAATCAAAGTTAACCACAATAACATATGGCTCATGCTGTTTGGTGTATGGTGGTAGGATTACCTCACAGTAACTTACCCCCATAATACCTTACCTTTTGAATGACCTATAATGTCTTTATAGCATTGAGTTACTGGTATTTTTCATGCTTTTGATTTTATTTAAACAAAATATTTATTCCAGATATCCCATCCTGTGCAGCTCTTTATAACCTAGCAGGCAGTTATCTATCTATCTATCTGTCTGTCTATCTGTCTATCTATCTGTCTGTCTGTCTGTCTGTCTGTCTGTCTATCTATCTATCTATCTATCTATCTATCTATCTATCTATCTATCTATCCATCCATCCATTAATTCAGTCATGTATTCATTCATTTGATATATGCATCAAATAGATGGCAGGATGGCCCTATGATATACAATATCTTGTTTGCAATGGGTGCTTTGGTGCAACAGGGTACAAGAAGTACTTAGTTTATAGTGGAGCACAATAGGATACATGAGAGCAGATTCCTAACTGTGAAAGAAGGTTCATGGCAATAGCGGAGGACAATTACTCATGCAGCACAGAAGAGGCTGATGACCACAGGTGCTGAAGGTTGCTACTTTGTACACACAGTCACTATGGACAGTTGAAAAGTAGGAGGGTTTCAGTAATCCACACATATCAATAAATATTTATTGGGTGGATAAGGACAGTTAAGGTGAGCAGGTAGCTAAATGGATTTATGAGCTGCAAAAGCAACAGCCTTTGGAGAACAGAAAGTTTAGGATTTATCAAAGCAGGAGGCCTGGTAGTTTGTTTAAATCTGTCAGGCTTCAAAAGTAGAAAACCCATCGGCTGAGGTATGTTTTGGAATTTAGGTACTATTCACCTCATTGCCTTGGTTGAGCATAATGAATAGAGTGTAGGGGCAGGGGCAAAGAGGCATGGAAGATATGTGGGAGCTTCGGAGTGGAAGCACAAAACTGTGAACTGGGAAATCCGGGCTAAAGTCCCACTACAGCTGCATACTCACTGCATGGCTTTTAACAAATTGTTCAGGTTCTTAGTTCTTCAGGACATCTAAGCTATCCAATTAGGTAGAAACAGGACACCACTGAAAATGAAATATCTGTATCTCCACTAATCTATTCTGGACATCTCTACTGTAAGAAACAGAGATGGGACATTGAGGGCCTGTTTCTATTCAATGTAATAGCCAGGAGGGTTTAACACTGGGAGGTCACTGAGTAGTTCAGAGTAACACAGTGAGTCAATGACTATCTAGATAGAGTATGGTGGCCCTCACACCTGGAATCTCCTAGTTCCCAAATCTAAGTCTAACCACAAGACCAAACTTGCCTCATTAGAAATTTTTTAGAGGGTTACAAAATGCATGAATATTATATTAATGTCCTACTGTGTAGCCAAGAGCAACGACATAAAACAGTAGCTTAAAATGGTGCGTAAAAGGCAAGATGCATGCAGTGAAAGAAATTGCATTAAACATGCAGCAGTAAAAGATGGCACCCCAGGAACAGTTGTGCTTTTAAACATGCCCCTTTAACTGTGCTGGAAAAGCCGTTTAAGCACTAACTGGCTGCAGTTGACATTAGAGGCTCTAATTAGAGAAAGTGCTATGAGCCTTTGAACAAGGGAAAACAACTTTTACCGCCTGCATAGGTGTGAATGTTAGTAGAAGAATCATTTTAAATTGCTGTACCTAGCACAGGGCAAATGAACAAAAGAAGTGGAGTGTACATCATTTATCTAAGAACACAGCACTGCCCTGACAAAAATATTTAAATGTTCAAGTACACAGATAGTAATATAAAATTATTTTATGCCTCCCTGGTCAGCACTGGTGCATAAAGAAACTTATTAATTATAACTGGTTAGTGCCACAGTGGGAATGGTGTTAGCCTTTGCTGAAATAACAGTTGAGCATTATTTCGGAAACAACATTATGGAACAAATGAGATGACACTTCATTTGGTTGATTTAGACTGTACTGTCAATCGATGTTAAGTGCATAGTTAATAGGAAGTAATGAATTTGCAATAACACTGAGTAGTAGCAAGGGGAATTTAGAGCAACCTATAATGACTTGCTATCATGTTGATATTACAAGAGCCATTCTTATTCAATTTTCTTTATGGCTAGTATGTCTCAATAATGTGTTCCCTCACATTGCACTACTGGATAAATGTGTTATTATCCTATATGGTCTGAGGGTCATAATTTTAAAATGGACACTAAAAAACTCATGAACCATTCAAGTCAATTATTATTAATGCCTTATCAAATGGTTCGCTGGTTCAGTGATCAACTTCAGTATATGTAAGTACTGTGTGGTAATGCGACATAGCTTGAATGCTGGTGTAACATAAACATTTGTTCTTTCTCTCTGTGTCTCAGAAGGGAAGTGTCGCCCTTTTAAGGTACCACTGATGTGGTAAAGGAACCCTCTAGAGGAGGGTGCACTACCTCAAGGTACTGCAGGAACAAAGTCCTTTTAAACTAATGGTACCTTAGGAAAGTATTGTAATAAATCACCAGAAAGAGAGAGGGGATGCTGCGGGAGTAAAAGGGGACGATGGTGGAGCAAGGAAAATGTATATCTAAAGGAAGCTGCAGCATGCTCATTTAATAGTAGTTGGGGGTGAGTAACCCACTGCCCCGCTAAACTACAAGCATAGACTATCAATTCACTGGTTCGGCGGGCAACTTAAATATGTGTGGGTATTGTGTGTTAATGAAAAGTATGTTGGATGGTCGTGCAGTATACACTTTGACTGTTTCTTTCTCTGTCCCAGAAGGGGACAACCACCCTTTTGGCTCCAACGTCAAGGGCTCTGCCAAGTGTTAGTGTCAGGTGCTGGATGGGTAAGCTGACCATGCTCCTCCCTTCTATATAATGCAAGGACACTGAGGTATAAAACTGTGGTGATAGAGTGTTTCATTGAAGAGTTTTCAGCTGCCCTTGTATGCATCACCAATACATGGCTGGGGGATGACTCTGAGCCAGTGCTGGAGGATTCGGTCCCAGCTGAATATTGGATGGTGCATTATCTGATGCAGGGGTGGTTGGGGGCATCTATTTTAGATGTGCACTGGGGCTCAAGGCATACCCCAAGGGAGTGACCAGCTAGTTTGAATGTGTGGCTTTTAGGGGTGGGTCAGGTGCAGGTTGCAGTATAATTTTTGTGTACTCTCCCTCAAGGCATGGAAATGAATTCCTACTAGAAGTGGCTCATGGCTGAGTGAGCCTTGGATGCACCTAGGATTCTTGCACTGGGGGATTTCAATGCCTGGGTCAATGATAAAGTCTCACATTTTGGACAGCAGTTCTTCCAATTAATGACAACACTGGGCCTTGCAAGGGCTGTTGACTCTGGGACTGACCAACTGGGCCATGCTTTGGACCTTGTCATCTCATTGGGTCTTGACATTTGTGTGTCAGGTTTGTTCTGGTCATTTGGTTGGATTATCAGGCTACGGAATTTATCTGTAGAGCCCCTCCCCCCAATTAAGTCTCCCCACCCCTGTGAATATGCTGCAATACTGCCACGAGTACAGTCTGGAGCAAATTCTTTGCTTTATTGGAAATCTTGAGTATGGTGACAGCTTGTGCAGAGGGAGCTAAGAAAGCCATGGAGAGCTATGAAACAGCACTCATGATGGTCTTGGGACTCTTGGAACCTTACCGTGTATGTCCCTTGACCTCCTGCTGCAACTCATCATGGTATTGTAACAAGCTGAGGCAGTTGAAGACTGGGGGAGAGAGGTTAGAGCATGCTTGGTGAAAGTTTCAGTCGATGAAGGATAGGTTGGCCTTGGGGCTCATATAATAAGTACCAATGGGAACTCAACCTGAAAAAAAGCAGTTTTTGTCAAGGGTGACTTCTGCAGAGAAAACTAACGAGTCTCACTCTTTCACACAGTGAACAGGCTGCTGAATCCACCCCTCTCTTGTCTGAAAGGGTATTTTCTTCAGAAAAATGTGAGGTACTAGACTGATTTTTCCTTTACAAGGTATCTTCCATTCAGGATGGGATTTGCATAGGGGGCCTGTCATGGGCCAGTAGTATCAAGCTGAGGATGAGCTTTTGTAACATGCTCATACAGTAAGGTAGTTTAATCCAGTTTTGTTGGATAAGGCATGCCAGGTAATCTCAGGGCTGTGCCCACTTACTGTATATTGGACCCAGGGCATACTTGGCTGCTTGTGTTGTGAGCTGCTGCAAGACCATGGGTCTGATTATTGCAGAGATTGTCAGTTAATTCTTGAAGGAGGGAGTTTTACCATCTGCCCTGAAGAGGGCAGTGGTGAGACCCTTCTAAAGAAGTCAGTTTTGGATCCTGACCGTCTAGTGTATTACAGGACTGTCTCACACATTCCCTTTTTGGGGAAGGTAGTCAGATGGTGGTGGTGGTCCAGCTAGGGGGTCTCCTGAAACAAAGTGACATTTATGAGCCTCTCCAGTCAGGGTTCAGGCCTCACCACAGCACTGAAACTGTCATCATTTAAATGTTTAATGATCTCCTTGCAAATAATAGAGGGTACTTAGCCATCTTAGTCCTTATTGATCTCTTAATGGCGTTTGAAATGGTGAACCTTGGGGCATTGCATAAAGCACTACCTAGGACTCATTGGTACAGCGTTGCAGTGGATTTAGTCTTATCACACAGGCAGGGCCAGCAGGTTATTCTGGATAATTCCATTTCTAGAATAGCTCTGCTCAGCTGTGGATTGCTACATGGTTCAATCCTCACCCCATGTGGTTGGCTGGGTACATGCTGCCTATGCGCAAGATCATAAGACAGCATGGTCTGGAGTTTAACTGATGTGTTCGTAAAACCCAACTGTATGTTACCTGCCTAGTGAACCTAATGGGGGTGATGTGGTCTCTGTGCTGAGTTGTTGCCATTATGAAGTCAGTTACTGGATGGCCTCCAACTAGCTGAGCCTTAACCCAGGGAAGACAGTGGTGTTGCTTATTGGTCCGAGTTCATTTGGGTAAGCAATAATAGGTGATGGTAATATCTTATCATCCTTAAATGATATCACACTTGGACCTGCGGATAGGGTTGAAAATCTGAGCTCACTATGGACTGCTAGCTGACACTAGAACAACAGGGGCCAGCTATTCAAAACTTTGACCAGTGTTAAGGAGTGTTTGCCCACGCTAACTGGGTTTTGTGCCTGATTTTTGGGTGGGGTCTAAATTCTGACACCCATCCAGTGTGGGCAAAACCCATTAGTGCCTGAGCGCTAAGTTACCGCTGACCCATGCAAATAAGGGGGTTGTCCCCTCTATATGGGCACAGTGGCATATTCAGAGGTTTGCACAGGTGATAACTGCCACCTGAATGGGTGCAAGTTACAGCCTTTGCAAACCCCAACTTAACAGGGTGCAAGGCCTTAATGGCAGGCAAAAGCACTACATCCAGCTGCCCCCCACCCCTGATCCAAGCCCATCGATACCCATCCCCATATATTATGTGTTATTCCCTGATGTTTAGTGGCACCCACTGCCCACAAATCCCCATCCCTGTACATTATGTGTTGTTCCCTGGTGTTTTAGTGACCCCCCCATCCACTGATCCCTGTCCCCATACATTATGGGTTACTCCCTGGTGTCTAATGGCAGTCTCTGCCAACTGAATTCTGTCCCCATAAACCTTTAAGTATTCTGTAGTGTCTAGTGGCACCTCAGCCCTCTAAACCCCTCTGGATGGCCAAGGTGGTGAGAGGAGGGCTGTGCCAGTTGCCATATCGGATCCATGGCACAGGTGACAGAGATAAGTGGGGGGTTGGTAGGGTGGCTTGCTCAGTGCCAGCAGTGAGGTGGAGCAGTTAGATGCTGAGGACTGCATAAACTTGTCAAGGATGGAGATTAGAGGGTGGGGGGTGCCACTCCACACCAGGGAATATTCAACTTTTGCAGGGACAGGGATCGAAGGGTAAAGGGATTGCTAGATGCCAGAGACTATATACACTTGTACACAGAGGGAGATCAGAGGGCGTGGTGTGTCACTAGACACCGGGGAATATTCAACTTTTATAAGGATGGAAACTGGAGAGTGGGGTTGCCACTAGACACTGGGGAATATTCAGCTTTTATAAGGATGAGGATTGGAGTGTGCGGATGCCACTAGACATCTGGAATATTCAACTTTGATGGAGACAAGGATCAGAGGGTGGGGTTGCCCTGGACATCAAGGAATATTAATCTTTGATGGGGTGGGGATCAGAGACTGGGGGTTCCACTGGACACCAGGAAATATTCAATTTTTATGGGGATGGGGATCAGAGGGTGGGGGGTGCCACTAGACATCAGGGAATACAGTGTACCATAGGGGGGCATTCAGGATGTGGGGTACCTCTCATGACCATGCCACCATGGGAGGGGTATAAACCTGCTGCTGCTTTCCATGCAAATAAGCTCATAATAAGCATGCTTGTGGCCCCTTAGTATTTTGCATGCCTAAGGGGCTCATTTGCATGGTGCTGGTGAATATCTCACCAGGATCTCCCAGTGCTATCAGGTCTGGGGGCACTTGGGTATAGAATCAGGAACAGAAAAAGCAAAGTTTAGAAATATCTAGTTTGAAACAAGTGAAAAAGTCAGTAAATTATGAAATTCATATAATCTTCAATTAGGCAAGAGATTTGTGACATCAAGACCATTCAGGTTTGGACATGGATTTAGCTGATGATAGTATAATTCTTGTGAACAAGTTACTTTAGTAGAATGATGAGCTGGCTGGGATTAGTTTGATAAGTCCATGGTGTACTTTGAAGGAAAAGAATGAGTAAATTTGTTTAGCTTTAAGGCCATGGCCAGTGAGAATATAAGGACATAAGGAAATGAGACAATAGGGAGCATAACATTGACCATCAGGGTCATCACCCACTATATCAGAGGTTACCATGTGTATATGTAGTATCCATAAATTTATCCAGCCCACTTTTAAAGCTGTTCAGAGTTGGTGCCATGACTACTGCTTCTGATAATATATTACACATGTCTACCTCCCTCTGTGTAAAAAACAGTTTCCTCTTATGTGACTTGAGTAACCCCTTGGAGTTGGAGTTTATGCCCTCTTGTTTTTTTTTTTTGTGTTTTTTTGTTGTTGTTTTCTCTCTCCTGATGTCCTCTATAAACTAAATGTTTTCATCAAGTCTGCATTATGGAATGCATTATATCCTGTGATCGTGTCCCTCACATCTCCTCATCAGTGTGTAAATGTTTAGTGATTATAGCCTTTCTTCATATGTGAGGTCACTTATATTTGGATTCTTAGTTGTTCTCCTTTGTATCCTTTCAAGTTTCTTTATCTGAGTTTTTTGGTGTGGCCTCTAGAATTGTACAAAGTACTCCACATCTGGTCTAACCAATGATTTATACAATAGCGTTATGATGTCTTTTGTTCTGCTACTGATGTTTCCTTTTATGCATGAACCTCACAGTTAAGGGTGCTGAACTACAGTCTGAGTTGTAGACTCTGAGAATAAAGCCTGATTTTATAAGGATCTGGAAACAGGAAACTGCATTTAGGTGCAGAGTGTATGTACTGTAAAGAGTATAGAGCCCTTGAGTAGAAATGGCTTAGGTCTTCAGGATGCAGTTGATGTTGTAGTATATTCAATTGTTTCTTGGATATGCTGTTGGTCTTTTACAGGTAGTCCCATTTACATGTGCTGGACACTCTTGCTAGTCCTCTGGTTTCTTCATCAGACAGATATAAGAACTACATCCTAATCTCAGTGGCTGTCTGGAGCCAAAATCAATGTTAGATATAATTGCAGTGATTCATTCCATTTTTGTTTTTGTCATGTCAACACTATAGTATCAGTACTATATTGGACAGTCTCTGGCCAACTATTAGGCTGGATCCGCAGATTATAAATACCCCAGTTATTTATTGAATGGTATAGGAATGAAAAGTTATTGCTCAGTATTAAGACAGGCAGAAAATACTGTTGATTGAAGTATTATCATAGGATAAACTGATAGGACAGATGGGCTTATGCATAGCACTACCCTTGCTATACTGGTGATGTGAGGCTTCTGATGAACCAGTTGCGGGTTCTTTGTTGCAGCTTGTGAATTCATAGTGGGTTGGTCTTGCAGTACAACAGATAATCTGAACAGAGAAAATGAATCAGGGGGATGCAGGTAAATGTTGTGGGCATCTGCTCTGTAAACCAGCCAAAGCTGTAGCTAAGTCAATTGGATTCCTATAAAATACATGTAAGCACTATGACCTATTGACCTACTCATGCAAGCTCTTGAGTCTTATTAGGAGAATGTTTTTATAGTTTGATATCAATAATAAATCATTATTACAAAAAATGCATGAGGTTGTTCTTTGAGACTGTAACTGGCCATACCCATGGTTGATATATTGATTAGCCTTTCATTGGCTACTGATGCTACTGACCAGCAGAAATAAGTCTGATGTCTAGCAAGCATTTGAGGAAGGGGAATAAGACACCAAGTACTGTATCTCTGTAGCTATTAGGCTTTAGGCAAGCACAGATAAGTCACTGGGTCACAGCCGTTGGTTGCAGTGATGAAAGAGGCAGTCTGAGTAACGGTCCACATAAGCATTATTTCTAATAGAGTCAGGAAGAAGTGTCAGTCTGGCAATGCAGCCACCATCCAGAGGTGAATTCTAAGAACACTTGACCTGCTCTGGCAACCTGATGTGAGAGCTTTGTGGCTGGAGGTCCTGGTCACACATGGAGGCAGCACAACAGCAGCCAGTTGGAGCCAAATGTAGACTCCAGAATGGTGGGGGTAACAGGCCCAATTCTTGGTTGATGGGTCGCCTAATTTTCCTTGAGATGCAGGTAAAGCTGCAGAAAATTTCCAGATGATCAACTCACCCTCTCTAAGACTACTGATCTAACAGGAGACTGAAAATTCTTTGCTTCAGTTGATGAGTCAGTTAACATTCCTTGGAATGCAATTACAAGCTATGGACATATGACCTGTTGACCATCACACTCTGTGCCAACTGACCTGATGAAAATATGTATCAAGACGTTCAGCAGCAATGATAGGCCTAAATAATGCAGTGGCTATTTGACCCATAGATTTGAAGATATGGAGAGTGTATAACAGTATCTTGTGGAACAACAGAGCAGTAGACATTTGACCCTGCTGTTATCTATCATTGGGGCCCTGGTGCGGTAGATGCTAAATAGGAAATTGCAATATGATCAGAGCATATATGCTGAATGGCATAACAGAGCTAGAAACTGGAAGTAATTAGCCCTACATTGGGATTCCGAGGATGCAGTCCAATTATGAGGGGTACAGACTAAAAATAAGACTGAGAATGCAAAAATCAAATTGGGCAGAACATGGGCAGCAGATAAGGAATGATAATCAGTCAGTCAATCAAAATCTTTATTTTGCCAGGTGGAACATCATTGAGACAAGCTCATTTACAAGATGGACCTGGGGCAAAACAATTGCCAACAGGGACATAACAGGTTGAGTGAACGTACATAACAATTACATAGTAGTACTAATAACATAATGTCATATAACCGTTACATGTAACAAGATACTTCCACCAGAACATAGCAATAGGTTCAACAAGAAGTAGGTGCCATGTAAATACAATTGCATAGATACAGTTATATGGATGTAAGGTAATGAGCTAAAGTTTATACAGTAAACATCATTGGAGGAGTCATAGTAAGCAGGAGTGGCAGTTCCTCTAGAGTCAAAGTGTGAAGAAGATTGAGCTGTAAGAGTCCTTTGATAAGTACTGTAGGTATGTCCTTGCAAGTGGGGTGGGAAGGGAAGGGGGTATAGGGAGTGGGGAGGGAAGGGAAGGTCAGACGAGATAGGAGAGGGTTGGACATGGTGGCCTAGGAGGAAGGACTGTTCTAAAGGAGAAACATGGCAGATGCCACAGGCAAAGGTTGAGGTTTAAGTCCAATATTTAAAAAATATAAAAGTTAAAAAAAAAAGTTTAAATTGAATATAGTCCATGATTTCTCCAGAACATGGTAGGTTCACTTTTAACAATATCCATTAAATGTGTCATTTGACAAAGAGCCCATGGTCTCAGCACAAAACATTCTGTGTGTGTGAGGGGGAGAGGGGCTGTGCTGCTGCTTTCCCAGTGCTGGTAGTACTATTTCATACAAGTGTATTCTTATTGTGTGGCATGAATAAAATAGCAAGCACTTACAGGTCAGTACTTTCTATTCAAGAGCATAAGCTGGTCCGTGTTTTTCTTTCGAATTAAAAAAAAAGAATACGGGGTCACATGATGGCAGCCTAGAAAGAGCAGCTCATTTAATCAGCTCCGTTCTCAGCCTGGATTAACAACCCTCAGCTTGAACAAAATTGAGCTTTCTTGAGGGGTAGATATCTGTAAAGTGCTGGAGTTGCAGTCTACATTAAATATATTACTGAGATGGAAGCCTTTATTACAAAACAACCGGCAAAACATATGCCGCCTCCTTCTCCGGAGAAAGAACAGGCCGCTAAGCGCCATCGTCAGGAAACCAGCAAATCAACCTCGGGGCCTTCAGCATTAACGGAAGAAAGATTCTTAGAGATTTTTGCCCCGCTGCAATCATCGATAGAGGAGATTTCGTCAGAGATCCAATGCTTTAAATCAGCGATGGAAACTCTGAACACTAGAGTTGGAGACAATGAGATTAAAATTAAATCCATGGAAGTAAGAGTTGACAAATATGACCTGGAACGGGCCTCCCTTACTAAACGAATTAAGAAAATAGAAGACAAGCTTGAAGACTTAGAGGGACGAAGCAGAAGAAATAACTTAGTAATAATCGGAATTCCTGAGAAAGAGGAGGGTACAGCGGCTATAAAATTTGTGCAGAAACTCTTTGACAAGATCGCGGGTCCACCCCCAAATGGTAGCTATATGGTGGAAAGGGCACATAGGTCGCTTCGTCCCCCTCCCCTCCTGGGTGCTCCGCCTAGACCGATTATCTGCAAGCTTTTAAATTACCTGGATAAACAGCATATAATGAGTAAAGTTAAAGCAGCGCATGAAATCGCTTGGGAAGGCAAAACGATTAGAATCACCCATGATCTGCCTCATTCAGTTCGCCTCAAGCGGCAAGAACTGCATCCCGTTGTCTCCAAACTAATTGCCGCGGGCTTGCAATTCAGGGTTTGGTACCCGCTTCATTCAAGTAAAAAAAAAGAGCATTGGTACATATATGAATCATCAGAGATGGCTAAAACAGAACTCAAAGATTATTGCCAGAGTTGTTCAAGTAAATTATGAGTGTACAGCCAAGTATTCAAGATAGCTGACAGTTTAGCCGATGTGCTTCTACAGTTTTGTTTTCCCAATTTCAAATAGAGCTTTATTTGAATCTTGTATTACGTTCATGCAAGTGCCCTGCAATTTTACATAGTACCTCGCTCCCGTATATTTATCCTACATCTGGTAGTAGACTAACAAAGCCAGTGCAGCGATCTTTTTAAGTGACTGTTGCTATGGGAGATCGCAAAGAATCTAAAGTAGAAGAGTTCGTCAAACAAGTTGAGAAAGCGAGGCGTCCGGCGCGGACAAGTATTGGTAAGCTGCAGTCTGGTGGGGAAGCATGATGCTAAGGGCAGCATGGGATAGTGCAACTATGATCCTCTAATCTGGGAACACTCCCAAATAGATCTCAGCCCTCTGCGAGTGATCTCTGGGCATTTCGGTTTCTCATGGAGAAGGGGTCTGTTGCATGGCTGCAACTTCAGAGAGACAGAGGTCCAATCCCTGAGGTCCTGTTGGAATTATATTGCCCGAAGCTGTCGGCAACCACGTCGGGAAATAGAGAACGTAGAGAGGGTGGTTAAGGACTAGCACAACGGTTCTGATTCACTCACCACCCTCTACGCCTCTGTCCGGATAAAAGTTTGATTACTAGCATACCGGAGGTCGAGCAGTGGCGGCGCTTGCATTTAATCTGAGTATTTGAGAAGTTACTGATAAATCCAGTCGTTTGAGAGGTCTGCATTAGCCCTTCCAGGACTTGTGGTTATTTACGGGATCGTTGTGATTGAACATTTTCAGACAGACACTGGTACAGTGGAATGCTCAAATGAGTATCAGATGAGTATCTTTGCTGGAAGGAGTGGGAGAGTTGAGGTGGAGTGAAGCCACTCCATGCAAATCTTTTGTTCTGTTTTATTTTTTTTGACTGAAGAGTGGGTATCTAGTGACTCTGTTAATCAAGGATCAATTGTAATATAAGAAACATGTTTTGTTTAATCATTGATGCCAAAACTCTCTCCCCTGTGAAATCTGTATATGTTTTTTCTTTTTGACCATTTCTCCACTAGAGGGAGATATTGACTGTGGAATAGGCTCATTTTCCATTAACAGATTGTTATCAGTACATCTTAACTGATATGGTTATAATAATGAGTAGCAACTGTTTTTATGTGTTTAGGAGCAACTCTGATGCACCTTGTTTAATATCTCTTTTTTTTTTTTTCCTTTGTTACTTAATGAACCTAGTGAGGGTTGTAAGTAATAAGTCTAACATTGTTTAATAAGATCGGGAATTGGGCTAGGGATGGGCTGTAAGGTACCTAGGCTGATAGTTTCATCACACGGCATTGTGAGGTGGTAATGCAGTTGTTAGAACTGGGGGTGTTAGAGGAAATTAGAAGGGGGGGTGTATATAGGGATAAAGGGATTTATGGGGCATGGCATCCACGCGCTATATGATGGGAGGACATGGACAGTGACCCCAACAGGAAGGTACACACCAGGGGGGAATGTAAAGGGATGTTTCCATCAATATATGGATGTTTTTTTTGCAGTTAATTTATTTATTAAAGTTTAGTCTTAACAAACAGTACAATGTAATATGTTTGTAATAACGATATTTCACATTGTATACTATTTAGTATAAAACACCAAATATTAAACAGAATATCATATGTAATTTCCAACATATTAAATTATTCAGTTGTACTGTAACAACATTTTAACAGAAAAAAAAGGAAATAGAGCATTCTACATTACTTTGAGAGCTGCATGTGCATGTAGTATCTTATTTTAATTTTAAATATAGGTATGTCTTCCTAAAACAGAGAGAGAGATGTACATAAAATATACATCTTCCACTCTCCGTCCAATTATCTAGTATTTATCTTCTGGGATTCTGAAGAAAGGTTAAATAATCCTGCCAACATAAATGATACTCATTAATACGATCTGCTATTAAAAATGAAATTTTTTCCAAAGAGCAGTGTAGGTTAAACTATTCAGGATATCTTTAAGGTAGGTATATATTGGGTCTTCCAGTGGGTTAAAATCAGTCTTTTAATTTGCATAAATAGGATCTGTAACCATCTGTGTTGATGTTTTGTTATCTTTATATTATTATCTATTATACCTAAAAGACATAGTTTAGGTTCAAGGGTAATGTTATATCTAAAAATTTGTTTAACTAAATCCTGAGTGTTTTGCCATAAATTAAATATGGGCTGACAAGACCATAATATATGTAATAGATTACCGTTTGCCGAGTTACATCGCCAACAATTGTTATTAGGTACTAATCCTATATTGTAAAGATGAGATGGTGTTCTGTACCATAAGTACAGAATTTTATATTGTATCAATCTACTGCGCATATCTTTAAAAGCGTTATGACAAAGCTTCCAACAGTTATGCCAATGGGAGTCTGTAATATTTGTATTTAGAATTTGATTCCATTTATCTCTAACTAAAAGTGATTGGTTCGGTAATATATCTCTAATCAACTTATATATTTTACTGACTAAACCGTGAGAAGTATTAATCCATGACTTCATATATGCAAAGGGTAACGATGAATTATCAAAGTCTCGAATATAGGGAGATACAGCCTCCCGTATTTGTAAATATTTTCAAAATTCCTTCTTAGGAATATTCCATTTTATTTGGATGTCATTAAATGAATTTAATGTGTTACCATTATCAGCTAGGATATCACCTAAAAATAAAATATCCTTATACATCCATGTTTTGCCATATATTGGCTTGTTATCTAGTAAAAGTTTTGAATTTCCCCAGATAGGTGTAAAGGATAAAGGAGAGGGGTCAAATTTCAACCATTTATGCATTTTAAACCAGTAATATACTGATGCATTAATTATAGGATGTTTTTGTTTGGTTGATAATGCAGAGTATATGTTACTATTCGAATAAATCCTTGTGATAAAGAAGCTTCCATATCGTATCTACATTGGTACATTATGTTTAGGTTTAATAAACCACTTGATAGTTTGAGATGCTCTAAAGGCCCAGAAATATGCCGATACCATGGCAGCCAAAACCACCTTGGAGACCAATGTAGTCTTAACTTAGTACGATTAAACCTAGGTACATGACCCTCCCATAAAAAATTTCCTATTGCCTTATCAATATTCTCTAAAGAGATGTAGAAATTTTAAGAGGTATGCAGGCAAACAAGTATAAAATTTTGGAGTAACATTCTATTTTATTACAGAGATCTTACCCATTAAGGAAAGATTTAGATTTTCCATTTATCTAGATCTCTTTAATGTTAATCATTAATGGACCTAGATTATGTTCCCATATTTTATCTAATTCCATGGATATTTTGATTCCCAAAAAGGTAATAAATTGCGGGGACCAACAAAAATCCAAATGTATGTTCATTGTGGGTACACAATATTTGTTTAAGGGTAATATCTCAGATTTCTGATGATTAATTGTTAGTCCAGAAAGTTTAGAAAAAGTATTAAAGCTATTTTAAGTAATTCCCCAGATATTTTTAAGTTCTCTAACAAAATTAACATATCATCTGCATATGATAATGTTGTATACTGTGTATGACCTATAGAAATGCCTTTTATATCATTACTTTGTCTAAGAAGCGCAGTAAAAGTTTCCAGAGCTAAAATGAAAAGGGATGGTGAAAGAGGGCAACCTTGTCTGGTTCCTCTTTCTAATGTAAAGGATTGTGATAATGTAGAATTAGTTAACACTCTGGCATGAGGTCTTGTATAAAGAAGTTTAATCCAGGTACAAAATTGACTACCAAATCCATAACGAGGTAAGACCAAAAAAAGAAAATTCCAATCTAAAGAATCAAATGCTTTTTCAAAATCTATGGCAATTGCTGCCGCTGGAGAGTTAAGGGTTTTAGCTTTATAAATAAGATTGATTAAGGAGCGTAAATTATCGGAGCCCGTCCTCCCTTTAATAAAGCCTACCTGTGATTTATGAATTAGTTTAGGAATATATAATTCCAACCGACTTGCCAATATCTTAGCAAAAATCTTACCATCCGTATTTAAAAGCGAAATTGGACGATAATTGGCAGGTATAGTATTGTCTTTATCCTTTTTTGGGAGAGTAGTGATTATTGCTTCCGTCATAGTATACGGTAGATAACCTAGTTGAAATGATTCATTAAATACTCTATATAATAAAGGACTTATTTGTTCCTCTAAATGTTTATAAAATTCAACTGGGAATCCGTCTCCACCTGGGGAACGCCCTGATTTAAGTGAATATATGGCTCTCTTTATTTCTTCCATAGTGAGTGGAGAGTCTAAGAGGTCTATTGCCTCTTTCGAAAGTTGAGGAAGAGTTATTCTGTCTAGAAACGAGGATATATCTAAAGGTGGAGATGGGTGTGATGAGGAATAAAGTTTTTTATAATAGGATACCATTATATTATTAATGTCTATTTCATTGTTTTGAATCATTCCGAAGTGGTCTTTTAGAGCAGCAATATACCTTTCCGCTTGCTGGACTCTTAATCTGTAAGCAAGAATCTTACTCCCTTCTCTCCGCCTCCCAGAATTTTGCTTGATTCTAAGAAGAGCACTTCTGTTTTTCTAGATATTAGTTTGTTAATTTGCATACGTAATTGCAATATTTCATGATGAAGGCTTGAGAAAGGATTAGGTTGGTGGTTATTATAATATGCCATCTGTTTTTCTTTCAATAATTTTTCTAAATTATTGATTTGCTGTTCTCTAAGTTTCCGTCTGTAAGTTGCATAACTAATTATTTTGCCCCGGAGTGTGGCTTTAAGTGCTTCCCACATAGTGCCCATAGATATGTCCTTGGTATCATTGAATTCTATAAATTCTTCAATCTGTTGTTTTATCCAGGCAAGAAGTCTGGATCTTTAAGTAATAGAGGATCTAATCTCCATGTAGTGGATTTTACGGGTGGGGAACCCCATGTCAATAAAAGTTTGATAGGAGCGTGGTCTGATATAATTATTGGGAGAATATCTACTTCAATTACATTAGCAGTTATTGAAGGAGAAGTTAACCAATAATCTAACCTGCTATAAGTTTGGTGTTGTGGAGAGTAGAAAGTATATTCCCGATTTCTAGGATGGAGAGTTCTCCATATGTCAGATAGACCAATGTCTGTCATTAGCTGGGTAACGATATTTAAGCTTTTAGGATAGGATTCCACTGCATTATTATTCCTGTCCATAAAAGCATCTAGAGTAAGATTAAAATCCTCTCCGATTAATAATGGGGAATTATTTAAATTTAAAGAAATTAGTATTCAAATCAGATTTTGAAAAAATTGAGGATCATCTAAGTTTAGTGCATAAATATTAATTAACGTAATTGTCCCAGATGATGTATTGAAAGTTACAATTAGCCATCTACCTTCAGTATCTTTCAAAATTTTAGATGGTGTCCATCTGAGTTTTTTATGTATTAATATGGCAACGCCTCTTTTTTTTGTAGCAGCAGATGCAGTATACACCTGTCCAACCCAGTCTTTTTTCAGCCTATCACCGTCTATTTTTAGTAATTTAGTTTCTTGTAACATCGCAATTTGTGTTTTCTGTTTCTTGAGGTAACTTAAAACCTGTTTGCATTTATTTGGCGCATTAAGTCCCTTGACATTCCAAGTGCATAAATTTAAATGAACACTTATGTTAAGTTATTGGTATGCTGTCAAATAGATATAATGTCAAGGGACAATAATGCAAAACAAAATTAAGTGATGTCATACATCTCAGGTTATATTGAACCTCATCTATTTCTGTCATATTGGCAGGTATTATTAAGATATTCCATTTGGGAAAATATATCCTTTCTATCTGAATTAACTCCATGCAGCTCTCATTAGTCCTAATATATCTAACCACTATAAACATTAACAAACAACAACAACAATAATATAATATAAAATTGCCATCTAAGATGTACAGAGTGGAAAAGGTCGGTCTAGACCACCTCTCTGTGTTCTAGGACGTAGCAATCAAATATTAACAAGGAAAATCCTTATTAAAACAAAGACAAATAAGCAAATAGTCAAGTCACAATTTAGCAGGTGTCGACTAGAGGTAACATTTTTAATAACCCCAAAAAGGAGTTCTGAATGTTCTAAATTCTAAGTTTTACTGTCTTTTAAGATAAGTTCTAATCTAAATAGTACCGCATCTAGTATCTCCTCTGATAAGTAGGAGAAAAGAAAAAAAAATTTTTATCCATAACACATTCAATATCTGTTGCAAGGAAATAATAAATCATTATAAGTTCTATATGAATAAGTATAGTTCTCCTTGCCTAATCCAAAGGGAGAAAGAGAAAAAGAAAAGGTCCAATTATAATAATTAGTGTAATCTATTTTACCAGTAACTGTAGATATCTAACGAAAATGAAAACATATCATTGATTATTAAAGAAATTATTGTTGAACCATGCTGATACCAGATTAACATATTTTGTGGTATCTTCTATGTTTCAATGAACATTAAATCTATAGAACTACACCCCATACATATGTCATAATTCTTTCTATGTTGCGATTGGAATAATTAAATGCTATGTCAATAATCATGAATTAAACCCAAAGGAACCTTTAATTAAAATAGTCTGCTTCCGTTACCCGAGTCCAGTCCCAAGTTAGATGTAAAATTGCTTTCATTACAAGAGAACTGTGGGAAAGGCTCAAGTATTTCAAAACATATCCGTGTTTTATATATTCTTCTAATATGATGTTGGCATGCCTATACCTCGGCAGGGACTAACAAGTAATTGAATATAATTCAATTGCTAAATAAGTCTTCTGTATTTGCATATAAAGCTTGTTACTTATACAGCAATTATTTCCCTTTTGGTAATCACATCTTTCAAGTCCTGTCACAGCCATTTATTACAATACTATCTTTTAAGCTCTGAGCTTGATTATAATTTATACTCTTAGATTGTATGAACAAATGAGGGTGTGGAATTTCTAAGTGGTCATAACAAAACATAGCCAATACCTTTATATTGTATCTCTCAAACAAAAGTTTATCCATATTACAATTATTATAGAATTTCCATAAAAACCCAATAGATCGCTGTTTCATATTATTTATGCCTAGTATAGACACCCATTGTTTAGATATATCTTATCTAATTGTATTCCAGAAAACCTTTAAGAGTATTAGCTATATTTGAAAAGTATTCTCACGTTGTACACGATCTTGCGCTAAATAGTTCACTTTTCACCCAAGTTGATGAAACGAAAAAAAATCAGGGAATTACAATTTCACAGATAAATTGTTTCTTTATGCTTATGAGTTATGATCATCTTTTTCTTTTTTTTTATACTATCTTTTTCTCTTAGCGACCACCTTATTTCGAGTCCCACCACGGCCCCTTAATGCTATATCGTCTCCTGAGACCCTAGATTAAACTGTAAATTATATTTCTAACTGTATATTATAATGAAAATTCAGACCTATTATTTCGGCACCATAACATAACATTTTATGTTCTTTATCCTGTTGAGTAAACAAAAATTATCTAGTTTATAGTCATTGTACTGCTTAAGAAATGACAAGTACAATATTAACTTGAAACATCATAACAAACACCACCATCTTCTCAGCTGCAAGGATCCCAGGATAATTCAGTCTCACTTCTTGGCAGAACCAACTTGAGCCTTTGCTGTGCCCCGGACTTTCTTCATTCTGTTCTTTCGTTCTTTGCGTTGTTTTCTTGAAGTCTTCTTTTTCTCATATAGACCATGCCTGGCCAGTCTGTGTTTTGGTTCATTTTTCTTTGCATAGTCGAGGGAATCGTAGATCATCGCAAAGCCTGTAGTCTTACCACCTCCAAACTGGGTTCTAAAACCAAAGGCGAACACTACATCTGCGGTGGTTTTGTACATTTTAGCCAGCTTCTCCCTAATTTCAGTCTTGGGAACTGTGGCTTTACCAGGATGAAGGACATCAACAACCATTTGCTTGCGCTGTAGCAAATGGTTTGACTCCTTTCTTTTCCTTTTTCTTTTATGCACTATCCCGGTCGGTAATTGAATCATCAAACGAAATGACTATGTGAATCTCTCCTTATTTTATGGAGTGAAGCATTTTATATCATTCCCGCTATCTTATTAATAGAGATCTATTTTAAATGTGCTGTAAAGGAGTGGTAGTCAGTCGGCAGGAGACCACATCACAGATCCAGGGCAGAAATTCTATCCCCAACTCGCTTGCATGAGACACTCCTTTGTTGCATGTAATGAAGGGCATAAATTCCCATATTTTACAAACCCTGTTTTGATGTAGTCCGGGTATTAAGTTGTCGCCTTTGCAGAAAAAATCTTTAGGAATAATTAAAACATGAGAAAGAAAAAAAAAAAAAAAAGAAAATATGCAATAATAACAACTCTCAGGAAGTATTTATTTGCCCTTATATTAATAAAAACGACAAAGGATTCAAGTTCCCTGAATAGACAGGTCCCGATATTTAGATGTTTCGACTGACAAAACTGAGATCCGGTCTTTACTCTATTAATTTAAAATCACTAAGTAGATTTGAAATACAACCCCACAACACAACGGATCCAGTTTTTAATATCACGTTTTCCACCTTTTCAGAGCCATCAAAAAAGTGTCAAGTAAGACGATCTAAAGGGATCTTTCCCTCCCTTTTTTTTCCCTTTTCTTCCCTTCTTTTTTCTTTTTTTTTTCTCCCTTCTTTCCTCTCTTCCCCTTTTATATATTTGGTAGCACAAGCATCTAAATCATTTTAAGGGGGTCAAGTCTCCTTTATGTTTATTCTTGCCGCAACGTTTTTTCTTCAGAGGTTCAATGGATTTGAGAGGGGAGCTTTGATTGCTATGCAGCCAAGATGCCTCTCTTCGTCTGCGATCTCCTTCTTCCTCCAACTGAACATTCATTTCCATATCTATTCCATCGCCAGGAGAGGATAAATTTTGAAGTATTGCATATTTATTATGCACGGCAACATTCACGATAGTAAGAGGTTTGTTTTCTGTATTATTTACCATTCCATTTTGTGCATTCAAGTTACTGCAGTCCATCGATACCTGGATTGAGGAAAGAGACGTTTCATTTTTCACCTTATTGCTCTGTGCGTTTGATAACTTCATTGAGGTATTCGAAGCGTTTTCATGTTCAATTATAGAGGATATACCGTTTGTGATATTAGGGATCAAGTTTTCTGTATTTTTGAAAGTGTGCTTTATTTGCTTATGTGCAGACTCTTTATTCTCAGGGGCTGATTCTTTAGTAAGAAATAACATGAGGGATTCAGGATCTCGGAAATCCTTAAATGCATTTCCAATGTAGACCCTCATAATAGCAGGGTATCTTAATGTAAAACGAATATTTCTTTGGTGCATTAATTTTCTAGCAGACGGTAAGCCTATGCTTTAGCAATAATTTTTAGAGAAATCACGGTAAATGTAAATTCTGTGGTTTGCCATTTAGTTGTTTAAGTTCCTGAGCTTTTGTAAGATAAGTTCTACAGTAGAGAAATTAAGAAATTTTACAATTAAAGGTCTTGGTCTCTGTTCTGCTGAGGGTTTGGGGCCTAGAGCTCAATGACTACGTTCTATAGTTAGTTCACTACCCGAGTTGAGATGCAGGATGTGCAGTTCTTGTTGCAAGAAGGCTGAAGAGTTACTGGCCTCAACTCCTTCGGGAAAACCAAATATACGGAGGTTATTTCTTCTGGATCTGTTTTCTAAATCATCAATTTTAATTTGTAGCTCTTTAATCTGACGATCTTGGGACCTGATTATTGCTTGCAGATTTTGTGTAGATTCTTCATTAGCTTACTTTGTTTTCGGTATGAGCCAGTCTGGAATCGATTTTGTTCATCATTAGTGTATTGGCTTGAGTAATAGATTTTAAATCCTTCATGTCAGCTGAAAGTTTTTGAAACATTTCTATTTTATCCATTGGATTAATTTGTTCTCCAGAATAGGCCATTGTAGGGCCTAGTGAAGTTTGCAAAGATCTCAGTGCTTACCCAAGATTTAGATGTATCTTGCAAATAATAAAAGGAAAAAAAAAATCTTAAAAGTAGCTATATTCGCTCCTTATTCTATTTTCTTGTTTGAAATATATATTTTGAGCTTAGATGCCAGAGGATGATACCAGCTGCAGTTTAGTTATGCAGAGCTCTGAAATTAAGCTTCCATCTTCTTCAGTGTCAGGCCACGCCCCCAATATATGGATGTTGATGAAAGGGGAAATTAAACTTGTGAGTTGGAACGTCAAAGGAGCTCGAGATAGATGCAAGAGGCAAGTTATTCTGAAACATTTAGCCACCCTCAACTGTGATGTAGCATGTCTACAAGAAACACATCTATATAGAGAAGATGCCCGATTATTCAAGAGTCACTGGGTGGGTCAAGCGTTTGGGGCAGGCATCTCTTCGAATAAAGGTGGAGTAGCCATACTACTTCATAAAAGGATCCCCTTCCTGGTTGAAAAAGAAATCTGGGACATACAAGGATGGTATATTTTCTTAGTTGGCACTTTAGTTTCTGAACAAATGGTTATTGGATCAGTTTATGGCCCTAACTTAGACTCCCCACAGTTTTTTATACAATTAATAGACACCTTAAATAATTATCTATCCCTGAAATTGTTAGTAGGGGGAGATTGGAATATAACGCCACATTTATATCTCGATAGAACTGATAATAGGCGTGTGGGACTCTCCCCTGCTCAGAGGGCTCTGAGAGAGATGATGGAGTGTTTGGGACTTGTAGATGTTTGGAGAGTGACCAACAGAAAAGCGAGGCAGTATACCTTCTTTTCTATCCCACCCAAATCTTACTCTAGAATTGACTATTACCTAGTTAGTATTAACGCGCTTCCCTTGGTTTTAGATGCCAGCATTAGCCATAGGGTCATTTCTGACCACTCCCCAGTCTCCATCTTATTTGTACCTAGTCACAGAATAAAAAGCGATTTTATGTGGTGGTTTAACAATCAACTGTTTCAGGAACCCTTTACTCAAGGACACTTGAGGCACTTCATATCTGAATTTATCAATATTAATCTGAACTCAGTCCCTAAGATAGACATTATTTGGGCAGCTTTAAAATGTGCGTTAAGGGGTGAGTGCCTTCGAATATCCTCTATTAGGGCCAAGAAAGCTAGGATACAGTTAGACGAAATTACGGATGCTATCAAGGTCCTTGAAAATAATATTACAAAGCATTCAAATGAGACAGATTGGATCAAACTGCAACAACTTCAAGCTCAATATTCGGCGGTTATGATGCAGAAGGCAGAACTAGCCCTTCGTAGAACCAAAATAAAATATTTGGAGTCTGGGGAAAGGGCAGGTAAATTACTCGCTCTGAGATTGAATCAGTTAGACTCTAATTGATACATAGCTTCTATACAAAGAGGTAGTGGAAATGCTGTAGTAAGGGACCCAAAGGAAATTGTGGATACATTTAGGGAGTACTTCCAGCGGGGTTTATTCTACTGGGTCAATAGAAAGAGTAACCGCCACGGAAATTCAGGAATTCTTAGGCCCGATATCCCTGAATGGAATTATGTCCCTTGAAACAGAGAAGTTAGGATCCCCAATACAAGAGACTGAGGTGAAATCAGCGATTTCCCAACTTGCGGGAGACAAATTCCCTGGGCCTGATGGTTTAACTACTAATTTTTACAAGGCATACGTGGATATAGTCAGCCCAATTATAACTAAGGTATGTAATTTTTGGTTTCAAGAGGGGCTTTCGGAACCTTCTTTTTTTAGAGGCTCTCATTACTCTTATTCCTAAACCAGGGCGAGATCCCGTCCTACCTAGTAATTATTGTCCTATATCACTTTTGAATGTTGATATCAAAATACTGGCTAAAATTCTAGCTAACCGTCTTAGGCTGCTAATGAATAGCTTAGTTAGTGATGTGCAAGTGGGATTCATGAGTGGTAGAATGTCAAGTGACCACCTGCGCAGACTCCACCATATAATTGCACATGCTCAAGACTTGCATATTCCCGCGGTGTTGCTCGCACTGGATGCCGAGAAAGCATTCGATCGAGTATCATGGGAATTCTTATTCACAGTACTTGCCAATTTTGGTTTACCCAAAGAATTCCTGAATTGGGTTCGGATCCTATATAGTGCACCATCAGCGCGGATATGGTGCAATGGTACACTATCAGCCCCCTTCTCATTGACATGTGGCACAAGACAGGGATGCCCATTATCCCCACTCTTGTTCAACTTATACATGGAACCCCTGATTCATAAGTTAATAGCATTACAGGAACTTAAGGCAATCAAACTGGGTACTAAACGATATCTAATCTCAGTTTACGCGGATGATTTGCTAATACACTTGGAAGATCCAGAAAACGGCATACCAGTAATATTAAAGGAAATTGCAAAATTCTCTAAAGTTTCCAATTATAAAATTAATGTTTCCAAGACAAAGCTTTTCCCATTAAATGTTGGATGTCACCCTAGTATAGCATGGGAAAATGGTTTGTCTTGGGAACCAAAAATGTTGACATATCTTGGTATTAAGATCACAAGAGGAATAGGCTCAGTGATTAGGGAGAATCTCTATAATCTGGTTAAAGTAATTACACAGGATTTAGGTAGATGGAAATAAATGCCATTGTCATTATGGGCCAGAATAGAAATGGTTAAAATGAATATGTTACCTAGAATTTTCTACCCCTTGAACATGCTGGGATGTTACCTACCTAAGACCTGGTTTGAAAAAGTACAAAAAGCACTTAGTGTATTTTTATGGAAAGGGAAGGCGGTCAGGCGATCATATTTGAAACTCACAGGCCCAAAGAGGTTGGGAGGACTTGCGCTCCCCTCATTTTTTAAATACTGTATTGCCTCGCATATTAGTAAAGTAGTGCAATGGCACAAGCTGAACACATCGCTAACCTCAAACTCCTATGTACCTTCTTGGCTCTACACTGAGAGAGACTTAGCTCGCAAATACTCAAATTCTTTAAGTTCGATTGCATACAGTACTATTAAGCTCCTTCCTAAACCGCTGAAGGACATGCCTATCGGGTGGTCGCTCAAAGCTTTACAGCAAACCCAGAAGCTCCTTAAAGTTGATTGGCGTAATTCGTCAGAACAAACGATAATGCAGAATATGAATTTTCTAATACAGCAGGTCCCAATTCCACCTAGATTCTGGGGTCCGTTAGAGGGGTTAAAATTAGGAGATTTAGCTCCCCAGGGGAAGCTAATGTCATATGTGCATACCTGTACCAAATCCCAGATTTAAAAGGACATATTTTCAAGTTTAGGCAAGTTTACAATGCTATAAAGACCCATTTTAACAAAAGGGGAACATGGGTACAAAACAGGGTCGAGTGGTCGTTGTTACTCAAAGCAGCTGACCAACCCCATTCTAGTTCTAGAGTTTATAATTTATTACAAAGTATAGATGGGAATCTCCCTTCTGGTGTCTGTCACTATTGGACGCAAGATTAGGGATGATGGAAGATCGGGAATATGGGAAGCGATATGGGCTAATAATTACAAAAACATTAGACAAGATAGATATAAATTGCAGCAATTCAATATCATGCATAATATGTATTTTACTCCTGCTAAACTTTATAGAATGGGTAAAATGATGTCACCCTCATGCATTAGATGTGGAACCAGGGAAGGAGATCTATACCATGTATTGTGGGAGTGTGCTCGGATTCAATCTTTCTGGAGAACAATTAGTGCCTCATTAGCACAAATCAAAGGTATAGCGGACCTTTTTACGCCAGAAATTTGTTTGCTGAATAGTTTTCCTAAAGTCACGACAAAGCGAGATAAGTTATACATGGGCATTATATCGGCCACAGCAAAAGCTGTCCTTCTGAGGCACTGGAAAGATCCGACTCCCCCATCAACTATAGAATGGTACAGAGAAGTGATGCTTGCCTTGCAATTGGAGTTACATATTGCCAGGATGAGTAACAGAGCTCAAATATATGACTCCATATGGGGACCATTGGGAGCCGTCTTGTCAACTTGGCAAGATAAGTTTACCTAATTACAGATACTGACCCCTCATTAGTTGTATGGGTTGTCCTGAGACTCCCCATTATGGAGAATCCTAGGGTTATCTCATTTAGCATGTGGAGGCCATGGTAGGGTGGGAGGTGGGGTGGCTGGGGGAAATATTAGGCAGGCTAACTTGCTATATTGCTAGTCAGTTTTGTAGACATTGTTATCATGTGGTTAGCAAGTAATCTGACATGTTAGTGGCACATCTAACTGGTAAATGTACGTCTGTGTAACACTATGTAACCTATGTCCTGTCAAGAGTGTCAATAAAATTAATTGAATTATAAAAAAAAAAAAAAAGAATACAACCAATCCAGACCTTGTTTTCTCCTAAACATATTTTAGCAACATTCAGTCAGTGTTTCGTCGCAAACCATTAGGATTTCTACAGTAGTAATGAATGTAACAGGTGTGCGGGTTTGTAAACTGAGTGACAACAAGGTTGAAGAAATCTGTCTGAACTGAATCTGAAAAACAAATCTTTGTGCCTGAGTCTTTTAACTATTCACATGTAAACTGCTAGAAAGCATTTTATTGATCAAATCTATCTGGTGTGTCAGAGTCTGACCACAAGGAAATTTACAGCACAGTCATGAAGCGAGGCCTGTAAATACATGTGTGTTGAAAAGGGGAAAGACCTGTGATCTTAGAAAGAGGGACTGCATTCTTTATCATATATCTATGCAATCTAGCTCTAAGGGGAAATCCCCAGGAATAAATGTATTCTGGTTCTAATAAATTCCATTCAAATTAAAAAGGAAATACTAAGCCGAAGTGCTGTGTATCACCACCATCATAAGCTAGGTCTGTGCTGATTATATAGAGCCACAAAAATTACTGTACTACAGATAATGTTAACTGGCCTTTAATTTTCACTGTGTTTGCTGATCTAGAAAAAAGCACTAAATTAAAAGGACAGTGAAATGAAAAAGACACTGTGATTAATGTTGAGTACAATTACAGCTGATCAGCAGTGTGCTAAAATTAGCAGACACCATAGATGAAAGAGTGATTTTTAAATGGAGTGAACATATTCTGTAGTATAGTATCAAGATATAATAACTGACACATGCAAGCAAAAAAAAAAGACGGCGTAGATATTCAAAAAGATGCCAAAAAGTAAAAAAATTAAATGAGCAGAAACCACAGCAAACAGAGGCAGCCATGGGTGTTAAAGAGAAACAGCTGAACAGGAGCTGAAGGAGCAAAGCAGGCAAGTTGTCTACAGCAAGGAAAACGTGCATCTGGAGGAGGACTGAGTATACTCATAAAACAATATTCAGAGGGGTGGCAGAGCAAGTAGACTGTTGCTCCACCGAATCATAGACATATAGACCCTCATAAATGTAATAGTTTTGCCAGTTTGGTGGCTTATTCTGGGCCCAGGTGATCTGAGAAGAACATTTTTATCTTATTGCTCCCTGGTCTGGGAGGACGTACAACACAGTGGACAAGATGTTTAACAGTTTTGGGAGCCTTTTGCATAATGAAAATTACTCCTTTTTCTTGCACACCTGACCAAATAGGAGGGTGTACAATCATTTGATAGACTCAAGGGGCCAAAGTGCATGCGCAAGGTCAGTAGAAACTTCTGTAAAGAAAACAAATCATTTAGAGTACACAGCAAAAACATTTTTTTATTTTATATTTTACTCAGTTTATGCAATGCATGTACCCTGATAAACATTCCTCTTGCAAGAGAGATGTACAGCAGAACTTGACTACAGCAAATTTTGTTTTACAACTTATAGCTCTTCCTGCTTTTCAGATACATCATATGGGGTAATACAGTTAAGGTGCAGAAAACAAAGTGTATACAACAAATCAGTGTGAGGCACTCATGAGAGGGGTACCAATACAATAAGGTGAATAGTATGAAAATGTATAGGATGTAACAATATTGGCAGTCTCAAATTTGCAAAAAAGAGGAGGTTGTGTCCTGTGGCTTTGAAATTCAGAATGGCGGGAAGCCTTTGCAAGAGCTGCAGCAAAGGGTCAAGAGGCGGGCTCTTCTTCCTGCATCTTTCATCCCCACCAACAGTCACCACACCAGACATCAGAAGCCTTAGCATGTTTACCTGGACTACAGGCCACCACAGTCAATGAGGGCAGTCTGAGGGCTGGTCTCATAGGAGCGCGGACTTTTTAAACTGTAAAACAAAACCCTGATCTCCCTCCTAAACAAAGGCCCTGCACAACAGAATAAGAGGAAGCCTTTGTAAGAGCTGCAGCATGGGGTCAAGAAGTGAGCTCTTCATCCTACATCCCCTTTCCCACCAACGATCGCTGCACTGGATACCGGGAACCTTGGAACGATCCCCCGAGCTACAGACTGCCGCAGTCAATCAGGGCAGGCTGAGGGCGGGTCACCTATCTCCCAATAACTTTTGGCCATACAGAGTCTAGTTATGCAAACATACATTTTGTTGCCTCTAGCATAAATAGAGATATTTATACACAGCTGTTGATCCCTACTCAGTATGAACTGTTGTGGTATAAGAATGTGAACTGCTGACAATCTGTAAACTACCTTACTACCTATATGGGTAGCTCTCAGCTATGTCAGAATTACTTGTACTGGAACTGATGTAACTGCTTATTAGGTCTGTGTGTTACATTGTGATCTTTCTCTTACTACATATGTGGGTAATCCCTATATAACATTCAACTGGTATCAGAACTGCAGGTGCTACAACTGATTTCTTTTGTTATTAGATTGCCTCTGTAAATGGTAGTATATAATATATAACCAGCTTACACTGCTTATGTAGGTTTTAGCTTCTAAGGTACACTTAGACTATATCTAGCTGGGTGATTCCTGTATAGACCTCAGTTACTTTAATTCCTAAAGTGCCCTTACACAACTCCTTGTAATAAGAGACCTTAAGACATTTTTGTTTTAAAGCTGATTATATAACCTTTTCATAAGCAGCTGCGCAGCTTACGCAGGTTGATCCTTACTGCTAATTGTTTATCAGGGGTTCGTATACGAAGCAGTCCTAAATTACCTTGGTCTGTTTTTCACAAAATGTGGCTGCTGCTGCTCTGTTTACCACTTTGCCATTTACTTGGTATGCCACCACTATCGGCAGATAGGGTACTAGATAAGCAGTTAGGTACTATTGTTTATTTGAACAGTGTTGATACATTGCCTCAGTTATGGTTGCCACATAATATCCAATTAGCAAAACTACTGGCAAACATTATTGCACTTATCTCTAAGCCCATTTTATTGGCCGGTGTCAATTTGGTAACTAATTGGCAGAATATTGTTGTTAATGAAGCTCCACAATGAAAAATCAATACCAGACACAGTGAGCATGTCTTCAAAAATGCTATCTACTTAAGCAAACAAATTCTTCAGCTATTTTTTGACTCTGCTCCGGAAATGCTGAATTAAGTCCTGGCCCTACATCTCTAAATCTAACACCTTCTGATTCTGCAAATGCAAATGGAATAACATTTATGAATATCAACATCCGTAGTATGCCGGGCAGTTTGGATAGTTTAAAAAAGTTGGTTACCCATACAATCCCAGATGTGCGTATTCTGACCGAAAAATGCTCAGTACTTCTGTAGATTCTAATGTGATTTCCCTCGCTGAATATGACTACACAGGTAGGATTATTCTGCTCGTGGTAGAGGAATTGTGCTGTATGTTAAGAAGACGTTTACATCCTCCATCCAAACCAATTGAATTTAAATGTATTACAGTTACTTCAACCATTTCAAAAACTGAATCGATCAATGTGATTGGCTGCTACAGGCCCCCTGCTGCAGAAACAGATATACTAAACTACGTGTCCAAATTCGCTACTGATAATAACAAAGAAACCATCATCCTGAGGCATCTAAACTCTAACTGGCTAACTCCAAAGTTATGAGTTAAAAATGTTATGTGGTGAATTTGGCTTTACACAACTTGTCTCAGAACCCACCAGACTGAACCCAAACAATCCCCTCTAATTCTTCTTTATTAGATACTGATGAAAGTAACAGACCCCACCAGACTTTTAAAATCAGAGACCTTATTTTGTGTCCCGCACCAGCAGTAGTATGCATGTTACAGTGCTGTTCTGGATTTTTTCCTACTGGAAGGACAGTTAGGGAATTTAAAGTAAGGGTCAGTAAGCATGTTAGGGCATTGGACAAGAATGATATGTCCTATGCCACAGTACAACATATTAATAGCTGCAGGGATCATAACATAAAGCATTAAATAAAATTAATTGGGTTGGAAAATGTGACTGTGGGACCAAGGGGAGGCAATATAAAACAAATGATAGGGCAACGAGAAAGCTTTTGGATTTTTGTTTTGAACTCTCTGAGGGTCTGGGTCTGAATGATGACATACACTTGGCAACTTTTGTGTAGGTGTAGGGATATGCTTCCTTGTATTTTAAACAGGATTAAATTGACTTCTGTCTAAATGTTTGAATGTATATAGGGGTTACATTGTAGCAATGGAACGCAGTAACTTACACATTGACTATAGGACACACATGTAATTAAGGGAAGTCTTCTATAATAGAACCCAATCAATCAATCAAACTTTATTTAACCAGGCAGTTACATCATTGAGCGAGCTCATTTGCAAGTTGGTCCTGGACACATAGAACAATCTTCATTTACAGTTTACAACAACATGTCAGGACATATCATACAGGAAAACAGTATAATTATAAATAACATTACAAGATAAGATGATATCGGGGAATAAATCTTAGATAGCAAAGGCTATATACATACACAGATACTTCATCATAGAATGTCTGGGGACAGTAAAAGAGTGAGACAGGAGAGGATGGCAGCGATACATATAATACAGTGGAAAGGGGGATAGAGAAACTCATAAGGGGAGGGAGAGGTAACTCTGCTATGGTAAGTCCCCTGGGGGTTTGCCCCAGGAAGGGAAGAAGGGAGGGAGCTAGGGGAGGGGTAGTTACCCTAAAGGACTGCTGGCCTACAGGGGGAATAGGAAGGCCAGGAGGATCCATAAGCTAAGGGTATATTCAGATTGTGTATCAAAGACTACCTGAAACAAGTGCATGCAGTTTTCAGGCATCTAAAAAGCAGTTATTTGAATACATAAGGGCTGGGTAGGTGGGAGAGTTTAAGAACTTTTTTGTAAAATTATTTCAAAGTAATGGTAGGAAGGAACTGATGGCAGCTGCACCATGGTGAGTCCTTGTTCGTGGTACCTTGAGGAGGAAAAGGGAGGAATTCCATAGGCCATATACGCCTGTTGACCGCTCGAACAGATTACAGATGTAGGGTGGGAGTTTGTTGGAGAGCACCCTGAGGATCCACATGAGGGCATTTATTTGCCTCCTCAGAAGGAGGGATGGCCAACCAATTGCCTGGTACAGCAGGCAGTGATGAGTCCGGAATGGCACATCGAATATAAATCTCAAGGCTCGATGGTAGAGTGTATCAAGCTTCTGAAGTGCATACTGGGGGCAGTGGCTGTATAGAAAATCCACGTACTCAAGCAGAGGTAGAAAGGTTGTTTGAAACAGCTGCTTTCTGTCTTCAAGAGTGAGAAGATGTCTTATGCAGAAGAATATGCCAAGGCACTGTCTTAATTATTTTGTTAACTCACACAGATATGCACTGAAAAAGAGTTTGTTATCCAACCAGACTCCCAGATATTTGAGTTTATCCACTATTTCCAAGGGTTCATAAAGGAGAGTGGTAATCTGGGGGGGGGCCAGGTGTCCCCATATTGTGAGGGGGGGTTCGGGGAGAAAATCATGGCTTTTGTATTTTTTTTTGCATTGAGCAAAAGCTTAGGGTTCAACAGGTTATATTGAAGGGTGATAAAGTCTTGCTGTAGCTCCTCATGAGCAGCATCTAATGAGAGATTTGTTGTATAAAGGACTGTGTCATCTGCAAAAAGGTGAACATTTCCTCTAAGGATGCCAGAGTTAATGCGGTTTATGCAGAGTGTGAAGAGGAGAGGCCCCAAGATGGAACCTTGTGGCACGCCCGGGCAGAACTTTAAGTGGGGACAATTCCCCTTGTGTTTTAATTTGTTGTCTTCTATTTGTGAGGTAACAATGGAAACACATTAATGTGGCAAGGGGTAGGACAATGTTACCCAGAGGAGCAAGCAGGATGGAGTGATCAACCATGTCAAATGCTTTGCTGAGATCAAGGAAGAGAGCATAGGTGTGCTGTTTGCTGTCCAGGGCTTTTAACCAGTCATTAGACACTTTGGCTAGTGCCGACATGGTGCTATGCTTCGGTCTAAACCCCGATTGGCTTGGGTTGAGGATGTTTTCACAATCCCAGTACTCCTTCAGTTGTGAATTGATGATTTTTTTTAATAGCTTGGACAGTACAGGAAGAATCGAGATCGACCTGTAGTTGTTCAAGTCTGTGGGGTCTCCCAACTTGAACAAGCGGACAATATGCATAATTTTCCAGCTGGGTGGTAGCTCCTCTTGCATAAGCGAGCTATTAAATAGATGAGTGATTGGAGCTGTTACATAATAGAATCCTGCTTTTTAGAAAGAAAGGTTCTAACGAATCTGCACCAGCACTCTTTTTGGTATTCAGGGAGAGGAGAGGGTCCTCCACCTGCTTAAAGGATACTGGCTGAAAGTTGAAGGGAGGGCAGCTGGTACAGGGGACAGGGGCAGGGCTAGTACCTATGCTGGCGGCGCTTGGGGCACACAGTTTGCTAACAGGAGAGGCATCGAATGCAAGGCATGTAGTAGCAAAATGGTTATTGAGTTGATCGAGGATCTCAGACCTGTCTGTATAGGAGTTATTGTTCACAACAATTTTGGCCGGGAATACCCACAAGGATATTCCTTTTGATTCTCTTGTTAATTGTTATTATAAAATGGGTCTTGATTTTTCTGCATCCTGATTGGATGAGAGGTACCTCTGGCCGTGTCCTTATCAGGGCATATTGTGCCAACCGGTACCTCTTTTAGCCAGTCAGGATGAAGAACAGCAGATATCATTGTGCCAATGTCTCAGTTTTTAAAACTGGAGCTTGCTTACCATGGTTGACCTGCAGAATGCATCCCCCCTCCCCCTTTTTCATAGCTGCATTTTTGGATCCAGTTCCATTTAGAGGAAAAACCTTTTTTTTAAGTAATCTCTCACCTATGCTACTCTGGTTGACAAGATTTACTGACTCACAGCTCTCCCGTAGACTGTCACTGCTGCAGCTCTGTTCCTCACTGCATTCTTTCGTTCCCCCTCCATGCAGCTATTATCTGTTCCCTACTGCATTCCTCATCCCTCTGCCACTCACCCACCATGACAAAAACAGTCGCTAGGCTGCAGCTCCTCCAAATGCCGATGGCAGCACAGAGCAAAAGAAACGGTTTCAAAACCATGAAGCAGGAAATAGCTCTGTACAGTGGCCACAAGAGGACCTGCACAGAGACAAGTGGGCCACTGGCTACAATTTGAAAACAAAGCCCAAATAAAACTAAATAAACAAAAACAAAGCCCAAATAAAACTGAAATAAACAAAAACAAAGCCCAAATAAAACTAAATAAACAACAAAGCCCAAATAAAACTGACATAAACAAAAACAAAGCCCAAATAAAATTAAACAAAAACAAAGCCCAAATAAAACTAAATAAACAACAAAACCCAAATAAAACTGAAATAAACAAAAACAAAGCCCAAATAAAACTAAATAAACAAAAACAAAGCCCAAATAAAACTAAAGTAAACAAACAAAAAAAATGAAGTGTTTCTGTGTGGGGAAAGGGACAGACTTGAGGGAGAGGGGGAGAGAGAGGGAGAAGAGAGAGAGTGTGTGTCAGGCACCATCACCCTCTAGTGGTGGATGTTTTACATGGTCCGCAACTCTGCACTACAGATGGACTATTTTTCTGTTTTGTATCTTTAACACATTCTAGCATCCTTTTTTAAATATTTTTTTTTTTACTAGGGAGGTTTATGGGGTGGGGGGGCATTTTATAAGCGGAATAAGACACTCTGAGGTGTGGTTTATGGCCTGATAAGAGCACTTCCCTGGTGCTAAAGGCACTCGGTACAAGTGCCTCATGCCTCATTATGCACCTGGGGCATGCTTTTATCAGGCCATAAACCACACCTCGTCATATCTTATTCCTTACATATTACATAGTGTTACTATTTACCTTCAATGTGTAATTTACTAGGGTTGTGCCTCAGGTACTCTTTTTATATAATAGATTGACCTGAAGTGCTCTGACTCACAAAGGGGCATTTCAAATATTGGATCCATTAAATTGGAACAAGATACATATGTGTCATTTATTGCCCATTAGTCAGTTCACTGTTAAGGATGCTAAGCATACAATGAAATGAATGAATGCTTAACACTTAATTGTTTCTGAATTCTGTTTTTAATTAATGGCACTCAAAGTTTTATTGTTGAGCATGAAATTGGGTGTTTTAGCATGTGTTTTCATCTTACATATATATGCATGTCATGTTACTAACTTGTCACCTCTGATTAACATTGGGTGAAACAGAAGATATTTTTCCTGCCCGCCCATATCATTTTGATGTGGAGCCACATTTTGCACTTCTGCACTTTGCAGACGATAAAGTCTTGCATATCTGAAGTCCTGACTAAGTGCTTACTTTTTTACAGATTTTTAAACAAATAACAATGAAGGAATTAATGTCACACTTTGCATTTTCTGGGATGCCTTTTCATAACTCTCCCCTGGCCAATATCCTTTTATCTGATTAAAAGTCATCCAGTCTGACAACTGCCAGCTCTGAACTATTCCATTTCCAACAGTTCTTCTCACAGGTGGAACAGTTTCTTCAGAATCTGGACCCTAAAAAAGTGCTGGTGCTCATAACATTGGGCCTATATTCCTAAAGACTGGGGTATTCTGTCCTCACAGCTCCCATAACCCTTCTTTTTCAATGTGTCAATAGCAAAATTGTGAAAGCCCACTTCTGTGAAAAACTGCTCACATTACACTGCTGTTTAAGTCTGGAGATAAGACCTCTGTATGTAATTATCGACCTATCTCTATTCTTCCATTTATGGCTAAAATGGTAGAACAATTAGTGAATGCACAGATAAGACAGTATCTTGATAAATTTAATATTATTTCCCCATGCAATCCAGTTTTCATGCTAAACACAGTGCTTCTACTGCCTTAGTTAGAATTACTAATGTTTGGTTTACTGCCCTTGATCAAAAACATAACAATGTGGCAGTCTTCCCGGACCTTAGTAAAGCATTTGATACTGTGAATCATAATATTCTTTTGAGTAAACTCATGAATATTGAAATAGGTCCAAATGCAGTAGTGTGATTCAAAAAGTATCTTATTGGCAGACAACAGCAGCCAAAGATGGAGGTGTTATGGAGTCAAAAACAGTGGTGGAATTCAAGCATGCATGGGACAGTCATAAGGCAATTCTAGGGGGTGGGGGTAGGAAGAAGTAGGCTGCTGGTTAACTAGGATCTGCAGCTTATCCATTAGGTAGGGAAATGGGCAGACTGGGTGGGCCAAGCGGTCCTTATCTGCCGTCAAATTCTATGTTTCTATGTTTCTTCCCGCATCTGCAAAAGAGTCCCACAAGGATCCGTATCGGGACCACTTTTATTCACAAGTTATACTAGTGATCTTGGTTCTAATATTGTAAAGGCAAAACTACACCTGTATGTTGATGACATGGTTCTTTCTGTACGTCTCTAGTCCTGCCCCAGTTATGGCTATGAAAGTATTACAAGAGGAGTTTGATAAACTACAAATTAGTCTGTGTGCATCGAAGTTCCTGTTAAATGCTTCAAAAAACCAAATATACAGTATTTTCACCCACGCTTTTCCTGCCTCCCTCAACAACAAGCAATATAACTTTAACAGGTGACAGACTAGAATCGGTAGATTCCATCAAGTATCTGAGTATATGGCTGGATAGCAAACTGTCCTTTAGTACACACACGGGCAGGCTCTGTAAAACATTCTGCCAGAGACCTGGGTTTGATTATTGGAACAAAGTGTATTTTAGTCCTGCCTCGTCCCTTGGCCTGACCACAAAGATTGCTTTTTTTAATTTGAGATGATCTCATACTAGTAGGAGTTACCTGTGGAAGAAGCGAGAGGGTGGCAAACTGATATTGGGACTTAGTCAAGACTCAGTTGTGACAAGAAGCAGTGGAGTGGATAACTTGTGATCACTAGTGATCACTGGACCAGAGTCAAGGATTCTGATGAGGACAGTGAATTTTCTTGTGATGCCCCAGCTGTGTCTGACATAGGAGAGGGGAAGGAGGATGAAACTTATAATAAAGAGAGTTTAGCAGTGTGTGTACATGCACATGCGCGCGCTATGACTTGGGTAGAAGAATGGATTTTTGGTTTTGTTCTGCAGGGGAGGTAGATGGGGAAGAGTGAGTCCCTCCTGCTCCATGGGGACCTTTTATTTTAATGTTGATGCTGGGTGGTACAGTTACAAAACCATATTGGGTACAAACCAGAATTTCTGATTCTGAGTTTGATTCCATTTTTGAGGTCTTATCAGATTCTAAATGAATTTGGACTCAGAATCAGAAGTTCAAAAACATTTGCAGATTCACAGTGGAATGGAACTGGTCAATTACAAGCATCACTACTATGATGCTGTCCTTGAAAAGGTAGTTGTGGTAGGGCCGAACCAGTGGCATGGAGGGGTGAAGCACTGGTGCCTTACCTCCTGCCACACCGGCAACCCATGTTTAGTGGTGAGCGCGGGTTGCTGGGGGTCAACCAGAGAGGGACAGTATTGAACATCCAGAGGACTGCTCTCCATTCCCAGGGAGGGTGGACTGGCGTTCCTGCCAAATGACTGCCACCGGGTGTAGGCCCAAGGGTAGTGTGGGTCCAAATGCACCAATAATGGAAGGGTGCTGCTGAACTCCACAGCATGTACATGCTTCCATGTGTGCATGTTGATGTGTGTGCCCCAGCAACAGGGAAGGGAGAAAATGGAAAAGGGTCCCCTGCAGACTCCGTGATGCCTTGGCCGCACTCCTGACTCGCAGTTCTGCATGGGAATCTGGATTATTCACCAGAGCAGAGGATGGCCCTCCCCTCCCTGGCCCTGCCATGTGGGGAAATCCATGGGGGTCTTGCCTGGGTCAGAGCCGGAGTTGAGTGAATCACGTTCATGGGTGGAACTGAGCCTCTCACCGAGAGAGCCGTAGCTGTGCCTTTCAGATGCCCCATGGGACAAAAAGCAATATGGAAAAAAAATGAGAAAAGGTAGTTGCAGTACAGCTGGAGAATTGTCTGGAAAAGTATGAGTTTACAAGCCTCTCCACTCTTGTTTCAGGCCTCATCATAGCAATGATGCTGCCCTTGTTAAGGTGTTTGGTGGCCTCCTGGCAAGAGACAGTGAACTTCATTCTATTCTGGTCATATTGGATCTCTCATTGGCATTTGGCAAAGTGAACTATGGGGTGTTGTTGATGCAACTGAGGCACTATGGAGGACTTGCTGGAATGGTGTTATGGTGGTTTGCATCCTACCTCACTGGCAGGATGCAGTAGGTGGCTTTAGGTACTTACATCTTAGAAAATGCTGCACTCTGCTGTGGAGGGCCTCAGGATTTGATTCTGGCTCCCGTGTTGTTTGCTATGTACATGCTGCTGTTGGGGGGAGATTATTAGATTGTATGATCTGGAGTTTCATTGCTATGCTGATGATATCAAACTGTACCTGTCTTGTCAACGAACAGAGTTGTTATTTGTATAACCATGTCATTGTGGACTAATGATGAATAGTGAGGGTGCAGTTTCACCATTTTTAAAAGGCACCACACTTGGAGCTGTGGATAAGGTAAGAAATCTGGGGGACATTGTGGACTGCAAGCTGACACTAGAGCCTAAGATGTCAGTGAAAGTCCACAGTGGCACTTTCTGTCTATGAAATATCATCCAGATTAAGCCTTATCTTTCATCAGCTGACCTGGTAACTGTAGTACCTGCCTTTGACATGTCAAGACTGGATTACTGCAATGCCTTTCACCCAGGACTATCTGTAGGGTTGTTGCACCACCTGCAGCTAGTACAGGATACTGCAGCCCAGTTGACTGCTGGGACATATTGATCTGAGCATATTATGCTGGTGCTTTGTGAACTACACTAGTTGCCAATTCAGTGGCACGTAAATTTTGAGATGGACTTGTAAACGTACAAGACCCAGCACAGTTTGGACCCCGGCTACCACAAAGACGTCCTGACTGTATACACTCTATCTGCTGTCTCCACTCCACTGGGTGTATTTCTGCCTTCTTGTTGCCACTGGTCCTCTTCAGCCCCCAGCCCATCCAGCCTCAGCACTCACCATCCCCAGGGTTTACATGGTTCCTGAGGTTCCCCCACAGATTAACCCCCAGGGTGGGGCCAGTAGATGGAGATCTGTCCTCCCCAGATCCAGTGGCCCAATCTGGAGCTAGAACTAGATCTGGTTAGTAGTATGGGACCTGTTTCAGGCTGGCTTGTGTCATTCTGCCAGGAGGGTGTTTTGCTCTGACTTTCTTCCCCGGCCCTGGGGCTGGCATACGTGCTATGGTGCACATGTACTGTGCGAAGATGCACTATACTTCAACACCTGCCACTGGCCAGCTAGATTGGCAACCGTTTTTACTCCATCCAGCCTACTCTAGGTGGCATGCAAGCAGTGGTACACATTGTCCCCCCCCCCCGCCAAAAGGAGGAGAGCTGTCTATGGGTGCCCAGTCCTCCTTCCCTTGGCAGGACCTGAGAGATCCTGGTCCATTTCAGAACCTGGGTCACCAGTGTGGCAGGCACAAAGGCAGCCAGGGCCTCAGCCCACCATGCCCTTGGGCCAGTCACCAAGGTGGGTCTTTACTTGTTCCCCAGTCTTGTTTGAAGTTGTCTTGAGTCTGAGTTTTTGGAATAGTAGCACCCTTAATTTAGAATGCCTTGGCACTCATGTATGTGGAGCCCCCTCACTAGATAGTTTGAAATCTATTCTAAAAGCATACTTTTTACGGCTGCGGGGGAAGAGCTCTGCAGATGTTTTGCCATCACTGTAGGAGAAAAAGGGTCTGCCACCGGAATGCAACCCTGTGTTCTCCTAAAGTGATGTGGCACCATCTGTACAATGCTTACTCCATTGGCACTGTCCTCCGCCGATGGAGCTCCCCTCTGCAGCACAGTTGCCCCCTCCTGCTGCCGCACTACTTCCCAAAGGCACTTCCAGGATAACTGCACATGCACCACCAGCACACATGTGCAGTTATGTCATTGCCACCATCTTTTGAATGACAAAGCGCCACTACTCCCAAAACTCTGCTATCTGCTCCAAAACCATCACCGCTCCAATATCCATGTGCCACTGCATGTCGTGCTGTAGAGAAAAGTCCCACACAGCCATATCAGCTCTGACCAGAGTTTGTTTAATATGAGGCTGGTTAATTTAACTGTTTTAGTTAAATCTTTTGGCTATACTTCCTGTTATATGTATACTGTATTACTGTGATTCATGCCCAAAGCCTTCATGATTACGCACATAAAAACTGAAATTTGCCTTGCCTTCTTCTTCCTTCACTCTGTCTGTTGTATAAATGTTCTAGTTCTCAGTAGGATCTGAAGTGGCCATCCTTCTATTTATGTGAGATGGCCAGAGTCAGACTGGGATTAACAGCTGTTTATTTCTGAGTCTGTGAGACCAAAGTCTTCTGAAGTGCCTATAGGATTCACTGTGCTGGGTGAGCATGATTTAGCAGTTTCTTTTTGAGTGGAGACACAGAAACAGTTGCTTGTCCCCTTTGGGTCAGGTGCACTGGATAACCCTTAGGGCAGAGCAGAATGTTCAGATTTGGATGGAATGCAATTCTGTGGAATTTTGGAAAATTCTGTGGAATTCATTCGGTAGTGGCATTTCAAAACTTTGCATGTAAAATGTGTTTTGTGGATTAACAATCCACAGTTTACAGAAACTGTAGATTTTTCCGGCAATCTGTGGAATATAATCCCTAGACTAATATTCCACAGTTTATGTAATCCGCAGAAAACTATTCTGCAGTTTACGCAGAAATGCTTTTCAGAATTCTGCAGAATTTAAAACAAAATTCCCAAAGGCACTTTGGAAGCAGAATTGCTACCCTGCACCAGTTCTGACAGTGGAATTCCACCTTCCTCCCAGCCCTAGTAACCACTGAATATGCTCTTAGCAAGTCCTCTTGAATACACCTGTGATACCTTGAGAGTTGCACCATGCATTTCCCTCCATATTTGCCAGACACCTTGCCTGCTATTATTTACTGCAAGTTTTGAGTGTACTACTGTATATGTATGTTGAAATATTCTGCAACACTGAAATCAGGTTGTAAACATACTGTAGCTTCCTAACTGTGCTTTGACTTGAATTTGTACACTTGCAAAATCTTTCCAAGTGATGTCATACTGTCAGTGCTTGTTTTCTTCATGATGCAGTTCTGTGCTTTCAGACCCATTAACTCTCTCTGGGTTCTAAGTATATGCTACTGTTCTACAAAATATGAATGAAAAGGTTAAGGAAATCTAGTATGTCTGACTTACTGTACCACAAATGGTAGTGAGAAAGAAATAATGTGACCTATAGAGAATTGAACCAAGGTCCCAAGAATACTGTCCCTGTGCTAGAGCTACAGGCTCACCTGGTTAGACCTGGGTTTTCCAGACATGCTTCCTTTCTTTGGTGTTGTATATCCTGCAACTAGGAATAATTAAGATAACAAGTATATGTTTTCTGGTGCAGTATTAGCCACTGCTATGCAGTTTAAATCTTACTACATTTTTGTGATTTAAATTGCTTAGCAGTGGCTAATACTGTACCAGAAAACATATGATTGTTATCTTGCTTTACTGTACCTAAATGCTCAGCTCTGTTTAGTAATTTTTCATCCTATGGTTTTCTTGCTGTGACAACTTAGTAGCATGCTTGATGTTGGAACATTTTCAGTGCTATAACGCACAAAGGACAGTGCAGCAGTGCAGTGCTGAAGAATTTCTTTTATGCTTTATCGATTAGCTGTTGCACTCTGATTGTCCCGTAATGGGCATTAATAAATCTTACGAAACACTCCAGAGCTATAATCTTTTGGCAGTGTTTGCTTAACAGACTGTGACTCAACTTGGGTAGTTTGTCCTTTCAAATTAAGGATGACAGATGATAATGCTGAGCAAACTCATTGCTTTGTTTTTTGGTTTTATGCTGTGCGATATCCCCCCCCCCCCCGGCTATCCTCTCAAATCTTATGGTCAGGACTTTGGGCTCCATGCCAGGCATAAGTAAGAATCCAACTGCAAGCTCCTTTTGGGGATGGTAGACTGCTGCTTCGTCTGGCAGCTTAAAATGGTGATTTGGACTGTATTCTTTCTGTTACATTTCAATCTGGCTCTCCTAAATCAGAAGTGACAACACACCACTGCTACTTCTAGTCCCACTGTTTTGCTCTTCAATTGATAATACTCTGAAGAAGGATCCCTTATTTATTCTCTGACCCATAGTAACTTTTCAAAGATGCTGTGATCTCTTAGCTAGCTAATTGCTTATTATGACAATGCCTACTCTACATTTGTTTTGTCATTAGCAAAAAACATATTGTGGAAATTGTAATTACAGTACATGTCCTTGTGTTGGCAAAGGCTTTTTATTTTTCATATTACTTTCTTCCCTGCCTGACTCAGGCAGGGGCTACTCCATTCCATCCTGATCCACCCTCGGCTAGCCACCATCTCCCCCAGCGCGCATCTGGATCCAGTGACTGCTATGGTTTGCCCCCCTTCCCGTGGCAGGACCAGGAAGGGGAGTGCCCCCCCACCTGAACAGTCATTATCGTGTGTGGGTCAGTAATCCAGATGGGGAAAGGGGTTGGAGTCGGTGGGTGGAACTTCTTGGAGCTTGAGTCTACCTTTCTTTTCCATGTTCTTCCTGGGTCCCCTGGCACAGTGGCATGTGAGTGTCTGTGCATGGAAGTGTGTGTATGCCACAGAACCTTGGCCCCCTCCCTTCTTGGTACTTGGACACTGAAACTACTTCTAGACCTCCATCTGGAGGCAACCAAGTACTGAGACAGCAGACCTCTCCATCCTTGGAGAGGAGAGCAGTCCTCCGGACGCTTGATTCCTCCCCACCCCCAACTGACCCCTGACAACCCAAGTTCATTCTCAGACTTGGGTTGCTGGTATGGTAGGAGGTGAGGCAGATAACGCCTTAGCCCTCCACACCACTGAGCCAACTTACAAAGGAATTTTTTGACACATTCATAGTTTTAAGCTTTTTTATTACTGTATCTATAATCAATGTAGGATGCATTGAGCATACTGGAATCTGAGTGCCTGGATAATTCCATTACTGTATATCTTCAATTACAAGAATCAGTTTCTATTAAAATGTCATCTTTTGACCTGTGACTTATATCAAGGGCAGCTTGTTTTAGATGGTGACTTGGACTGAAAAATTCAAGTTTTAACAAATCCTGGATTTAATCTAGTTTATTAACAATGGTCAACTTCATAGCAATATAAGCATAAGTGTCTGTTAAGATCTCAGGTTTAATATGGAACTCAATAATTATATGTTCAGAGATACAAATTACAGACGGATAATACAACTCAGCAGTTGTTGGTAAGAAACATTGTGCTCGATTTTGAAAAGGCCCTCTAGATCAGCACAGGTTGCACCAATCCCTCCCAGCAGACTCCAGGTGTGCCAGGGACCCTGCACCGGATTTTAGTTCAACATGGGTCCCTGCACCAAACTCCCCAGATTTGCCACAGGTGGGGTGTTGCGCCAAACAGGTGGCGCACAGGAGGGGGTTTCATGAAGGGTGCGGTTAAACCCCTCTCCTGGCACAAAGCCAGCCCCTGAACCACAATATTGGGGGAACAAAATCCTGGACCCCAGTCACAGTGCCAGTGGTCCTTTGGGAGTGCCCTATTGGGCGGCGTGTGGCATGGCATGATGTGTAAGTGGGAATGGTGGCACCGGGCAGCTGTGCTCTGTACAGGCTCACAGACCCACAGATGGGGAACTAGCGAACATGCATGCACCAACCCTGTCCAGACCCCCTTGGTGTTGGTACCCACTGGCAAGCTGCAGTACAACATGCCCCTGTGGCACAGCCTGCCATATGCTGGCATACCGCATATGCAGGTTCCATAGTAGCAAGGCAGGGTGGTAGACACTACCATAGGCAGGTGCCATATGTGACTGTGGGAGAACGACTGCAAACAGAACAACTACCACAACTACAGGGGTGGGGAAGCACCGTCTCTGCCACCGTACCCTACTGAGCCAGAATAGTGTCAGTGAAATGTCAGGTGGGTGGGTGCATAGTGTACTACACCCATGTATTTAACAGTGACAGTCCCTGACAGTCTTGTTGGACGCTACTGGGGACTGTCATCGTTAGATACGTTGGTGTAATATACCATGCACTCACCCAGCCGACATGTCACTGACACTATTCCAACTCAGTAGGGTACAGTGGCAGGGATGGTGCTTCCCAACCCCATAGCTGTGATAGCTGTTCCATTCACATTCCTTCCCCAGAGCTTTGTATGGCACCTGCCTATAGGGTTGCCCACCAACCTGACATTGCTACTACAGAATCTGCGTATGTTGTATACCAGTACATGGCAGACTGTGCTGCAGGAGCATGCCATGCTGCAGCCTGATGGGGGTGCTAACACTAGGGGATCTAGGACAGGATCAGTTCTGGCATGCTCACTAGTACCCCATTTGTGGGTCTGTGGGACTGTACTTGGCACATCTGCCTGGTGCCACCATTCTACCCTGACACTCCATGCCATGTCACAAGCCATCCAATAGGGCACTCAAAAAGGACCACTGGCACTGTATCTGGCAGAATCTAGGGTTTCCACCCCCCATCCTGCAGAGCCTTGACCTGTGGTGCAAAGGCTATTAAACCAGCTCATTGCTGGTCTAACCACAACTGGGACTTGTGACCACAGCAGGACTTATAGAATTCCATTTTAGGGTATGCTGCAGCCCCACTGTGGCTCAAGCCCTCTTATGACATGGTGCACCTCCCCTTCTAGTGCAGGGGTGATGCAGGGCTGGTCAGGCACAGGGCCTCCTAATTTTGACGCACCCTGCATTTGAAAATTGGGATTGCCACAACATTTGGTGCAAGGTGCCACTTGAGTGAATTGCTTTTGGCCCAGGCACCTTGTGTCAAATCTGGCCCTTTGAAAATTGAGCCCATAGTCAGTACAGTTCTTGAGTCCCTTCTACTGTGATATATGTCACATGTATGATAGATGGATGGATAGATGGATAGCTAGATAGATAGACAGACAGACAGACAAAAAGATGGATAAAGTGATATTTATAATACATGGATGGAGATGTAGCCCTATAGGATACATTATTGTTTATTTCTCAGTATACCTCACCAATTAAAGCTGTATACCTCCCAGTTAGAGTTGTATACCTCCAAATTAAAGCTGTATACCTTCCAATTAAAGCTGCATACCTCTGGAGGGACACCTGTACACCTCCAGAAGTATACAACCAGTATCCTGTGGGAAAAAAACCCTCACCCCCATGGAGACCTAGACAGCTGCAAGGTACAATATCAACTAGGGTTGTTAGAACTAGTTCGAAAAAGATTAGAACTATGCTCAAACAGTAGTGTTCAAGTTCTAATTGAGAACTCAAACACTAGAGGTTATCAGAATGGTTCAAACATTTTCTTCTTTATTTTGGCTATGGGGCAGAACTTTGGCGTGTGACAGTGGATGGAATCTGGGGGGTCAAGAGGGATGGGCCCATGCTGCCGCTTATCATGGGATGATGTGGTGGGTCTTGCAGCTTGCATAAATGTGCATGGTCTTTTGTGGGAGGAGGAGCAACTAATGGTGGGGGCTGGCTGCTGCTGTGTGGTGATAGATAATGAGTGGGTGGTCCAACAGTGCTGGTGGGGGTGGAGCAGAGGAGGCAATGGGATGTGTGGGAAGGGGACAGGGAGCCAGTGAAAACTCATGAGACGTGATTGTGCTGCCTGTGATTCAGTCATGAGATTACTGAATCACAGAAGCTGCCTGTGGAAATTGGTCCTGTTGTGCAGTTAGTTTGGAGTGGAGTTGAGAGCAGACTAGGCTGGCAGCAGTGTGTCCACCAGCTCGACTCTGATTCCAATCCATCTCAAATCAAACAATCCTTATTGTCCTTCTGGTCTTGGAGAAAAACTAGCAGGAAAAAAATATACAAAAGCAGAACAGTGAAATAATCGAGGCAGGGAGGAGGAGGGAGTGGGGGATAGTTGCTAGCTGCTACCACTCTGCTTTGGAGGATTATCATTCCACTACAAACCCCTCCTAAATAAAAAATATACTTCCTCCTTGTGTGGACTCAGGGTTGGAGAATATACTGTAACTGCAAAAGAAAAAATGTATTAAGAAAAAGGCAGGGCAAGCAGGGAGGGACAGGCAGGTGTGGTGGGGTAGGGTGGCACTCTCATTAATGAAAAAAAATATACAATACCAGAGAGTGAGGGAGACCAGCATGTTTTTGTTTATTCAGTGTGGCATCTTCTCAGAAAATTCCCAGAGGACATATCTGACTGCTGTGTGGTGTACTTGCCAGTCACTCTACCCAGTGTGTGCCTCTGTGGCATCTCAGATTATAGTATCCGACAAATAATTTGGGTGGCAGGAGGAAACTGAGACAAATCATTTATTCATTATCTGAGACTCCTGTGTAATGTACTCGCCAACTGTGCTGTGCTCCCTTGTACTGCAGTTTGCCCAGTGTGTGCCTGTGTGGCATGTCAAATCCCTGTATCCCACAAATATCTGGGGTATAAGGGGTGGGGGGTGAGACAACTCATTTATTCATTATCTGTGACTCCTGTGTGATGTACTTGCCAACTTTGCTGTGCTCCCTTATACTGCAATTTGCCCAGTGTGTGCCTGTGTGGCATCTCAAATCCCTGTATCCCACAAATATTTGGGGTGGCAGGGGTGGAGAGTGAGACAACTCATTTATTCATTATCTGTGACTCCTGCATGGTGTACTAGCCAACTGTGCTACTGTGTTCCTTTGGACTGCTCTGTGCCCAGTGTGTGCCTGTCTGGCATCTCAAATCCCACAAATATTTGTGGTGACGGGGGGTGGATACTGAGACACATCATTTAGTCATTATCTGCGACTCCTGCATGGTGTACTAGGCAACTGTGCTGATGTGTTTCCTTGGACAGCACTGTGCCCAATGTCTGCCTGTGTTGCATCATAAATTCCAGTTATATTTTGTGCAACAGGGAGGAGAGGCAAATCATTTATTTACTATGAGTGACTCTTTCATGGTCTTCAAGCCAACTTGGACTATGAATTGACATGTGCCACCCAGCAGTCATTGTGTGGCATCTTAAATAAATCCCTGATATATTTTGGATGAGGCAGGTTAGAGATTTACAAAGATAAATTCAACAGTGAAAAAAAAAACATTTTTATTGAGAATTCCAATTCCTGACATCAGTGCCTTGCCCATGCCCATTCTGAAAGCCTTCAACTTGAGATCTATCCAACTTCATATTTGTTTCGGTTAACTCCCACTGCAGATTACACTGTCATAAAGCCAAAAACAAATTTGTAATTTAAGCCACATTATTTTGTAAGACAGGAATTGTTCACAATCAGTGGTGCTGTTATGGCTGACAATGCAGGTGAAGTATCTGGCTCTGCTGCTGCTGCTGCTGGTGTTCTGGTTCAGTTAATGGTGGCAGAAGAAATAATAGAAATGTCTCAGGTGATGATACAAGCACAGAAAGAGCCACAGTAAACTGTGGCAAAAGGGCACTTTTTAAGAAAATGTATGCAGCTGCTGGTGTCATTTGTATAGGGACTATAAGGTGTGCTGTTCATGCTGTTAAAATCCTGTGACTAACAATAAGAGTAGTACAAGTGATAGTGACTCTGACTCGGACAGTAGATCTTTGTCTGAACCTGACACTTTACAGACTGCTGAAGTAACAGCCCCTTACCCAAGTCAAATGAGTGAGGCTGCTGAGAAAGCATTGGGTAGTGCAGCTGCAAAGGAATACAAAAATATTTGAAATAGGAAGGACAAATCCACCACTTCTTATACTACTACTACATTGGATCCAAGTACTGTAAAAGGCTCCAAGTGCCCACTCCATTAACACCATACGTAGAAAAAGTATGCATAGCCTGAGTTCATTTTGCACAGGTGAAAAAAAAAACTTTGGTACAGTTTTCAGTTATTTTCTTGGCACTTGAACCCAGTTTTTCATTTCTGCAGTGGGGAAGTATTTTTTAGTCAGTTAAACTGACCCCTGCAGACCAATCTGTACAGTACCATTTGTAAACACTGTGTAAGCTGTGCTAAAATCACTTCATGTCTTTGCACTACAGCTCTAAAATGCCATCTAAAGACACATTCAGTATTGCTTGATCATGATCAGCCATAAATCGTGTCCTCCACCACCACCTCCCAGAGCACTAATGAGAAGTATTAGGATGTAGAAATGGCTAGTAAACTGTGTGAACGTAATGTGGATAGAACCACTGCCAGCCGTAGGACCACCATTACCACCAACACCATTAGCACCAGTTGCACATCTAGTGCTGGCACTGAATGTATAAGTCCTCCACAACCCCAATGTTCATCTGGTAAATGAAGCACAGTGTCTATTAAACCAGTAGGGACATGTTTCAAGCAACTAACATTGTCACAGGCATTCAACAGAAAGAATATTAAAGTCATCCAAAGAGTATTCATCTAAATCATAAAATTGGTAAAATGCTAGCTGGAGCCCTTCTCCCATACTTTTTAGTAGATCATGTGGATTTTAGGGAGGTCATGAAACTTGTGGAGCCTCATTACAGAGTTCCTTATTGAAAGTGCTTTGCCTATGTGGAAATACCAAACATTTATACTGTAAGGCATTAAAAGCAACAGTGATGCTTGCACTTAAATATGCAGAGGGTGGGGTTATTCATGTCACAACAGATATGTGGAACAGCAGCAGAGTTGCTTGAATAGTATCCTACCAGGTCACATACCATTGAGTACCATCATTTTGGTGAGATATCGGATAGCATAGGATGGCACAGACATTCAACCAAGGTTCTGACCTGCTAGAATCCACAGTAAGTATCCAAGGTATCTGTGGATCCAGCAATCAGATCCAGGTATCTGGCCATTGGATCCAACTATCTGAAGTTGGATCCAATGGATCTGACCTTGGATCCACAACTATCTGACTAAGGATCTTGAGTCCAACTTTGGTAGGATCTTATGTCTGGCACCAGTACCATCCAACAAAGATTAGTCAGATCCACAAAATTACTATCCAAATGCTTCTAACCAGCAGTTAGAATATAGATTATATAGATTACATTTCCCTTATCAATCACTGAGTCAGTTTTTCTAGTGCTTCTTCAAAAACAAACATACCCCAGAAGATAGCATTGCTGCATGTAAAGACATTTGGGCAAAGTCATACAGCCACTAATATCTTGCAAAAACTAAATGAGCTCCTTAATGATTGGATTTGTTCTCATGGTATAAAATGTGGCTTTATAGCGACAATGGAGCCAACATCTTGAAAGCAGTACAGGATGGAGGATTCATTCATGCTTCTAGTTTTGCACATTGCTTGCATTTACTTGTCACTGGGTTCCCAAACAATGAAGCACAAGTTGATGATATCATTGCTGTTTGCAAAATAATTGTGTCTCGGGTTTCTCATTCAACCAAGGCTGTATGGATATGGATATTATATGAAATGCAAAAGAAACACAAGCTGCCCCACCAAAAGTTGATTCAAAATGTTTCCACTCAGATGAATTCAACTCTTTATATGCTACAGCACCTCTTGGAACAAAAACAAACTGTACATGAATATTGCTCCAGTTACATTATTGGTAATGGCATTATGCTTTCTGTGCTGCAGAGAAAATTAATGGAGACAGTGTGCTGCATCCTAGCTCTTTTTGAGACAGCTACAAGGGAGATGTCTTCCGAATGTGTGACTCTGAGTCAAGTTATGCCACTTATAATGCTGATCACACATGATCTGAGTGTTCTGATTCCATAGATAGAGACAGTTCTGAAGATAAGACAAGATGTCGACAGTATCACAGAAATCTTGTAAAGAGAATGTCTGAACACCTCCAAAATTATGTGAAATTAGTTGCAATGACCAAATCAAAACACCACATACTTGTAGCTCCCTTATATCACAAGTTCAAGGCTATACATCTTCTAAAATAAATAATGTAGAGCACTATAAATTGCTGTTGATAGATGAGTTGCAGCACTCACAGGAGTCCAACACAGGTACATACAGTGGCTTCTTATCCCCACAACATGCAGGTCCATCTTCACAGAGAGATAATACAGGACAGGAAAAGTCACCAAATGTGAGAAGTTGTTCTTCCATGACTCCCAGTTTGACCCTAGTAGCAAGCTAACTCTGAGGCAAAACCTTTTACACATCACTGCCATAACAAATTATGTTGATTCTTCTTCTTCTGAGTGTTCTCTATCCATCGTGATACACTGTTGCCTGCAAGAATTACATTCCTATTAATGTATGCCCTTTTGAATACTGGAGATCAAAAAAAGTTAATATAACTCGAGTTGTATGATGAAGCCTTTAAATATATGGTTTGTCCTGCAACAAGTGTCTCTTCAGAATGCAGGTTTAGTACAGCTGGCAATATTGTGACAAGCACAAGAAATAGGTTGCTGCCAGAAAATACATGTTAACATTTATTAAAGTTAATAAAATGTTTATATCCCTACCAAAGTCTACCAGCTGATTTTGATTCCTGATGAAGAGATGGCTGATGGTGATGATGATAATGACAACTCAGATGGTGGCTGGGTGAGGGGGGTGTGGGGAAAAAAAAAGGAACGTTTGAGGAACAGAATTTGATGAACTGTGGTGTCTGTCATTCTACCACCATGGATCATATCTACAAAACACTTACCATTTCTGTCTAATAGCAAGCTGCTTTGTAGATAGGGCCCAAAGTCAGCAATTATTTTACAGGAAAAGTTATCATCAGTGGGAACAGAATCGATGGTGTTAAAGGGACACTGTCAACGTTTTTTGCATTGTATCATTTCTAGTTGAAAACCCATATTTTTGGATAGGTTACCTTCTCTGAAATTCATTGATACTACTGGTTGTTTTATTTGCTTCCCTTTTTTAGTACAAATCAAAGCAGCAGTGCAATGAAAAATGTTTTCCTAAAAAAGCAAGTTTGGTCTATCTGGGTTATGTTGTGGTGAACCCAATAAAAACCAAAAAACATTTCTTTTATTCTCTTGATCCTAGCCCTTGCTAGGTTTACAATGCTATTTCTAAGCCAATTGTGATGGCCCCCTTTTTTCCTTGAGAAAAAACTAAATTAAAGCACTCATAAAATGCAATTTGTTTGGTGAAACTAGAAAATTTGACTACCAAATAAAACTGGAAAATGCCTGAGATCTTTGATAGTAAAACATGTATAGGATCACATTTTTTGTCAAATTTCATCATGCTCCTGCTACCTGTATGGTAATGGTGTAATTCAATTATATCCAACTTTGTTTTGAATTCTGCATTGATCAACTCTAATTGCATGTCTCCTGAACAATACAAACACGTCCCCAAAAGGTGCAGCCACTCATGATGCCATGTCGCCTCTCCTCCCACTGCATCATGCTTGACTAGACTGTGTGGGGGTATTCCCAACCAGGAAAGATGCAGTGAAAGTTGATCAAGGAGTGCAAACAAACTATAGTGGTGGTAACACCTCTGTGGGCCGGGGGGGGCAGTCTGTTTTCCACTGCTAAAAAGAAAAGGAATGAGACTAAAACAGTCAGTTACAGCAACGATCTTTACAGAATGTGACCAATTGTAAAGTGTTTTTTTTTAAATAGGGACAGTTTGAGGCCTAAGGGGGTTGACACTGTCTCTTAAACATTATGTGCCAGCTGCTGCAGCTACATTAAATGTTCATTGAGATATGTGGTGAGGGAACTACTTTTTTGGTTATATATGAAACACATTTTACTTGCATAGCAGCTGATGTGTGCTATTTTAGAAAGTTGCATGTACTGTATTATTGCAATTTGCCAACAAGAATGATTGGTGTGTGTTCTTTTTAATTTAAATGTCTAGTGATTGACCGCACTTATGAACATAATATGTGCGCCACTTGCACATGCTGCAGCCACAGTACCTTGACTTTGTTATACAAAGTTTTAAATAGCAACTTTCAAGTTACTTATTTAAAAGTGACAGCAGCAAGTAGCTGAGGTTATCGAATGTCAGATACTTTTTTCATACCTCATGATGATGAGGTTATAATTGAGCAAATAAATGTACAATTTATTTTTCACTCAGGAAGTCTTAATGCAGCTGCAGCCAGAAGACTTTTAATGTGTGGGATGTATGGGTGGGTGGGTGGCCCTGTTAGCACCTTTAAGTTGCTGGCTTTAGCAAACAGAAGAAACCAGATAAACCCAGCTATAGTCACATGATCATCTCTCTCTCTCTCCCCTTATACTGAACAGATTTTATTTCTTTTTATCCATGTTTTCATGACAGGCATTTCACTATTATCTGCACTATTGGCAGTACAATTAAAAAACATATGGTTTGAGTTCTAAAAAAGATTAAAACCATGGAATGTCTTCAAATGTTCTAGACTAGAACCAGAACCCAGAACTTCAGGTGGTTCTGATAAACCTAATACCAACCCCTCCTGCATAAGACTTGCAACAAAATTCTGTAGGAGGCAACCCATTCTCTCCCAAACCTGCAAGAAAAAGATATTTGGAACACACAAGAAATCCCTCCCCCCCCCTTATACTTACCAATAGCCATTTCCTTTGATGCTTCAGCTCTGTTCTTAAATTCTACGCTGTCCACACTGTCTTGGCCATTTTCACACTGCTCCAGCCTGGCCCGGAAAACTGACACTGCTCCCGACCATAGCACCTAGCATCGAGAATGCCACACAGTGCTCCCGACGATACTGTTGCAAACTAGCGCACACCATTACTCCACCAATGATACTAAGAGCTGATTGGTCACAGACGCACCCCTTTTATAGTGGAAAACTGCACTAAGGAACACAAGTGAACCAAAACAGAGTCCATTGCTAAAACACTACTAAACATGTGGGCCAAAAAGGCAAAAGCAAGTCTGAAAACCTGGACAACATGTCATCTCCAATAAAGGTACAAAATATAACCATCTGAATGTATTATAAAAATAAATGATGGTTAAGTGATGTATAATGGGAAATATACCTATCTGGGGGCTTCAGTCTCATGGCTTAATTATCTCATTAGCCCCCTCAGGTATAGTTTCCAGGACAGCTCACATACCCACCATTTATTATACATATAATACGTGGCTGTTTTTTTTTTTTTTTTTACCCTATAGGAACCATTATTGTATATTCCCCATTATACCTCACCAATTGCAGCTATATACTTTTGGAGGTGCATGGTTGGCTCTTTTCTCCCATAGGAGCCATTATCGCATATTTCCATGTATACCTCACCAAATGCAGCAGTATACGTTTGGAGGTATACAGCTATAACCACCAATTTTAAGGCTCCCAATTAAAGTTCTATGACGGGAAAAAATACTCTCCCCCAGTACAGAAACACTCCCCCAAACACTGAAATCATGTTTGTAGACAACCCTCTCCTTGCCTCACCACCCTCCCCCAGCTCTCCACTTTAAAAACGTTTGATCCCAGCTGCAAGGAACACATACCCCCCCCGCCACACACACACACACACACACACACACATATATATATACACAGCTCTCCACATAAAAAGGAAAAAACACAGTTTGATGCTGGCTGTAGAGAACACACAAGAACCCCCATACTTACCAGCCGCCTTTCTCTCCAAGCTGCAGTTCTGCTCTCTCACACACTGCTGCTGCCAAGCGACTTACTCCACTGGCTTCATGGCCCCAATGACACACACTGCTCCTCTACTTCCCGACCACAGAGTATCTTCCCGATCAACACTCTGACACCGCTCCACAACATGATGCACCACCACAATCCACAGCCCCACCAATGATCTAAAGGAATCCCATCTTGGATGCTCCCCTTTTTATAGGGAAACTCTCCATTATGGAAACAATAACAGGCCAAAGGAACCCCAGCAGTTTAAAATAATATGGTTTTATAAGCTTTTAGCTTGTGGTGTATGATAGCATCCAAAACCCTTGATGGAATCACAGCCTTGTTGTATATAGTTTCCTATGTGCTGTATTATTCTGTTTAAAGCTGGGTAGCTTTTCAACAGATATCCATTATAAATCAATAAATAAATAAATATTTAATGCTACTGTTGTATTTGAATAATTCTACTTATGACCTCCAAACAAATGATTATGAGATGTTGGTTGCTTCCACACCCTCTTTTATGTAATCAATTAGTAAACTGAGCTTGGAGATTTATTAGGTGGAAAGACTGCATTTACTGAGCCTGAACCCACAGGCTTTTCCATTTAGATATACTAGGTACAGTAGATGTTTATATGCTTATATGTGGCCCTGTATGTTTCTGTAGTGTAGTGGCATTTTGGTAAGGGCCTCCCCTTTGGCCTGTTAAGTTAGGGTTTCTTTTTAAAGTGACAACAGCAAACAAATACAATGTAAGGGTTATTTTGAACACTAACTCTTCCACCCCATAAACCACCCATTTGAACCTCAGCAAATTTAATGCCAAAGCACAATGCAGATTTCAAGCTTACATTTTAACATCAAAAATAAATAACACAGTATGAGGAATAGTTATGCCCTATTATAACATGGGTTGACAACTGGGAGAAGCTCATTGGTCAAACAGCATCATCTGATTGTGGATTAAATTTAATATTTAATCCACAGTTGGGTTGAGATGCCCAGCCAGAAAGATCCCTGGGCAGAAAGGGACTTGTTATCTGTGGACAATTCAGCACTGACAGGCAGCCATTAGAAATACACCTAAGCGAGAGAGATCTGCAGCGGTAACTTGGTGGCCACCTATCAGTACTGTACCCAATTCCCCTGTTGCTCTGTATGTGCATCATCAGGAAAAGATTTAATGCATGGTTACATACAGTACAGTGCCTCATGCTGAGGTACACTTGGCTCCTTCCTCTGTTATGGCACCCCCCCCATCAGCGAGACTGAGACTGACAGCGCGAGACTGGCACATATAATTGAAAATATTTGCAGTCTCCAAGACAGAGAAGTTGGAGTGTGTGGCATGGAGCATATCTTTTGAGGGTCAAAGTTAATTGCACTAGTGGATCATGTGCTCTGGTGTGCATTTCTTGATAGGGACCATCTCTTGATGGGGACAATTGCCTTATTGGATTGTGTGCTCCAGAGCTGGTGTGGTTGCCCCCACGACCACCCACACAACAGAGAGAGACAGACACTTCAAGCTGGTTGCCTCGGCCTCCCCCAGCACCCAAACATCATGAGTAAGCAACAGACAGAGAGAAAGTGACAGCAAGATTGGAATGTCCTCACTCTATGTCAGGGATTGTTGCATTGTGTAGTCTCACTGAAACCTGTAAGACAGCAGCACACCCACCCATGCAGAAACACAGAGAGTCAGGTACAGGTACTATTCACCTGTGAGCATTGCACAGCAGATGTCAGTCAGCCAACCCAAAGTAGTTTTCCGTATCCAGAGGGAGAGAGCGAGCTGAAGCTCATTGCCGCCCTCCCCCCCCACATCATCCATAAGAGTGAGAGAGAGAGAGAGAGAGAGAGAGAGACAGTCACAGCAAGATCAGGACAGAACAAGCAGAATTCTTGCAGTGTGCTCTGTCTCTTTGTGCCTCTTGATGTGTGTGCAGTTCCTATTGACTGCACAATTGTAGTTCAGTCGAGCCCCATTTTCTTAGAAGCTGCACAGGGAGAGAGAGCACAGCAACATATCCTTACTGACAACTCTGGGGAAATTCTGTCTGTGTGTCGGGTTCCCTGTTTGTGGGGCACAGTGTGTCCAGTACATGGTGGTCGGGGGGGCTCAGTGTCTGTCAGTTCCTGTGCTACAGCAAGAGAGTGACAGTGAGAGCGAGAGAGTGACGGTGGCACATAAACATCTCAGCCCTGCAGTTACTGAGGGAAATTCACTCTCACTGTCTGTCTCACTCCCTCTGGTTACTGACCACAGCTGAGCACCCCCATTGAGCAACTCTGTCAATTAAACATAGGAGAGAGACAGCATGGGATCAGTAAGTTATATTCACATCTTGCTGTTTTGTTACTGCCCTGTGCCTCCCAATACATTGTGTAGCATTGCGGTCAGCATCTGCCTGTCATTGTCAGTACAAAGAATTACATTAGAAGACACAGAGAGAGCCCGCTGAATTTTGTTACAACCCCACAACACCCATGCATGTATGTTATGCACAACAAATGTGAAAATTTATATTAATCGTATATTTCTAGCATTTGTGTGTTCATAACAAATTTGAAATATGCAGTATTTGTAGGGGACCACTTTTCCACTCAGCAGGACACAGTGAGATTTCTTCTCTTTTAAGAAAAATAAAATACTTTCTCTTAATTTATTTCTGCTTTGCCTCTAACCCATGTTATAAGCGCAATAACCCACTCCAGGATATGGGGTTGTAAGCATTTAATCCACACTTCAGGTGCTTTGAGGACACTCACAATGCACCCGAGGCATGGATTAAATGTTTATAATCCCATACCCTGTCGTGGGTTATTGCTAACGTGTGTGTCAGTGTGGCTCAGTTGGTAGCACATCCACCTCTGGGCCACATTACTGGGTTAATATAGTGCTACAAGAATAGCATGGCAAGTACTGCACTGTGTAAAGCGCAACTGCATTTAGAGCGACAGGGATATAACAGCGGTAGGGAATTACCGCTACCCCTGCCGCTCTATGCTAAATCTTGAAAGGGATCAAGTTGCCATGTATGTGGTGCCTGGCTGAGCCATTCCCATGGTGGAGTGGCTAAGGCATCAGCACACGGTAGGGTTGGAGACTTGGGACCACAGTTCGGCTCCACCCACGTCTCCCGGTGTTACTACTTTTTTTGTTAAAAAAAAGGGTTTCTCCCTGTCCAGAGTTTCTCCCCATCCCTGAAGTCCACACCACATGGAATTGATTATTTTTAGTCCAGGAGTGTGAGGGTGAAGCCTCCCACTTTGGTGGGTGCGTTAGGACACAGCCCCCCACAAAAACAAAAACGTCCCATTATTTTCAATGGGTGTGCGCTGTTATGGTAGGTTTGGTGCTTTGTCCGACATTATGTCGTAGCATGGCATTTTGCTTGCAGTGTTTATTGCTGTGCTGTTTTTGTTACTGACATTATGACCCTGTGACCCAGGCCAGAAGGTTGTAGGTTCTAGTCCTAGATCGCGACTCAGCTCATACCTAAATGCTGGCACCCGAGTGCAGTATTGGGGTCTGCTGTACTGTTAGGGTGTGCCATCCTCTGGTTGAGATGTTAAACCTAGATTCCTTCTACCCATCCTGGTGCTGTCCTGATAGGTGTCCAGGTGGAATTAAAATAACCCAAGGCACTCTTTGCAAAAGAGTAGGGGAATTTTATTGGGGGAAGTAGGAAGTAAAATTCAAAGACCTTTTCATCACAATTTCCAAAACTAACATTTGCCTTTTTCAGTTTTCTGTGCTTCCAAATTGTTCACAGGCTTTTATCTTTTTCCTTTTTTCTCTTATCTTTATTCTGCTAATATTGACTCCCAGTTTTTCCCACATCTTCTCAACTTTCTTTAATGACCATTGTTTTTTGCCCTTCTCATGTACCTGTTGAATAGCAATATGCAAATTTTTAAGAGTATTTCTTGGTGCATAAGCTGCTGTTGCATAAACCAGTTGCATCTGGCCTACCAGATGTAATATTTTAGGCAGGCAAAAATTACTTGTAAAGTATCTCTATTAAAGTACTTCCATTTCTGTGGGTATATAGAACATACTAGTTCTGAATAAGGTAAGTTTTTAGAATAATTCATTTTCCAAGTCTGTGCCACTAGTACCCAAAGGTCCATTATGTAATCATACTCCATAAATAAATGTTCTTGAGTTTCCATTATTTGAAAGCATTGTGGCCTGGGACAGTACCTCTCTGACATTGGCTTGTGCTTATTTTTATTTTTTACTTTCAACTTCCCATGAATAGTTAGCCATAGTAGGTCCCAGGTGAAAGCAGGAATTCTAGTGTTGGTCAATTGCGATATAGCTATTTCCTTTTGAGGAGCTGTACAGTACAGTAAACCCATTTCATCTTCACTTTGTGATTTTATAATTGTTTCATACAAACTTTTGTCTAGTAACAGACCTTGATGTTGGGTATGGAACTTTCCACTTGATTAATTTCTGAAACATTGATTTAGCATTTGGTGGGACAATCTGCATTCTGGATAACAATCTACTTTTACTCTGTTCCCAAGACTATGTGCAAACCAGTGCCCATTCTCATGCTACTTCCTTCCATGGTCTAAAGTCCGTTGTGGCAGGTTTATAATATTGTAATATAAGAAAGTGCTGTAATAGAAGGCCAAAGGATTTGGCATTCCTAAACCCCATAGAGAGGCCCCTTCAGTTGAAGTATTCAAAGTCCTCCTCAAGGCCTTCTTGTATAGTCAGGCCTTCATGGATTTTGTTATATAATCTTATCCTGACTCCAGACCTATATGTTTTAACTAACCAATGGCTATTTCCTGATTTAGCAGCCATTACTGAGGGTAGTTTTTATAAATGTTATTTTAACTGTTGTGTATTGTCTATTTATGTTTCGTAGTGTGTCATCTGTGTATTTATAATCTATTGATTGAGTTTTTTATGAAATTATAATGTGTTTGGTGCCCAGAGCCTCTGGGATGGGCATCTTTTTTGAAATAAAATTTGCCTTGCCTTGCCTTCTTTAACTGTTTTATAAGTGATTTCTCTTTTTACCAGATTTAGCCAGCTGCCCCACAGGGCTCTTAAAAAACATTAAATAATTTGGTTTCTAACTGTGCAGGTGGAGGAAACACATAACTAATGTATAGGAAAATTGGATTAACAGGTTCTTAACTAAAAGGACCCTTTTTTTCTTCAAAATCTGTTTATGTATCCATCTGGTAGATACCTGTTCCACTTTCTTTTTTTTCTTCCTGACTGAGGTGGGCTAAATCACCCTTTCCATTAATTCCTAGAATTGATATCTGATCTTGAGTTAATGAGATAGACGCATATGTGGAGGCCTGTTGGGGTCCTTCACCTAACTGTATACCTATACTTTTTCTCATATTGATGTTTGAGCTTGACACCTGAGAGTATGTTACAAGTTGTCTTAAAATATCTTCCTCTTTCATTTTTTCATTCACCGAAATCACAACATCATCTGCATAAGCTAGAATTTTCAAAGGTGTGGGAGCTATGCTTGTTAACTGTATTCCTATTATTTCATTTGATGCCATCACTGTCCGCGAAAAGGATCTATACAATATACATAAAGTAAGGGGCTGATTGGGTACCCTTGCTTACCCCTTATCTTACCTTTATGGTTTTCCCTATCCAGTCATTTATACTCGATGTAATGGTGGCTGTAGTATATAAACTTTTGATCCAATCTATAAACTGATTTGGAATTCTAAATTTACTAAGAACTGAGAACATATATTCATGTGAGACTGAATCAAAAGCTCTTTGTTGGTCTAAACTAAGAGGAATACCTTCTTCTATCCCATTTTGGCTTCTGTGGAATAACTTTCTGAGTAGGATGAGAGTATCCTGGATTCCTTTTTTTGGCACTGAACATGTCTGTGCTTTACTTATTAAGTATTCGGAAACTTCTGCTAACCTTTTTGCTATGATCTTCCCTAATATTTTAAAATCTGTATTTAAGAGACTGATCAGTCTCCATTTATTTAAATCAGATTTATTATTTTTTATGTAAAAAGATCAAGTCTGCAGATGCAATTGTTTCTGGTACTTTCTGGGAGTGTAGTATTTCATTATATAATTTAGTCAATTCAGGTGCCACTATTTCTATGAAAGTTTTACAACATTCTGTAGTGAGGCCATCACTCCCTGGTACCTTATTGTTCCTTAAGATTCTTATCATTAATTTTACTTCTTCTTCTGTAATTGGTTTTATTAGTTCTACCGTCTGTGTGTCTGTTAATTTATCTATGTGTCATCTAGCCAAATATATGTTCCTCCCTGTACTATCTACTGGGGTACCGGATGTTTGTTCTACATATTGATTTGCTATGTTCATAATACCTTCTTTATCTGTATGTTGTTTTCCTTGCTTGTCCTGTAAGTTTAAAATAATTTTATTATCAATTCTTTTTTGACAGGCCTTAAAAGGATCAAACATCTGCTTCTTGCTTTCTGTACCAAATCTTAATTCTTGTTGTAATGATTTGGCGCTGCCATATTGTTGTTTGTACATTTCCTTTTTAATTCGAGTAATTTGCTTGCTATAGTCTCCTTTCAATGTTTCTGCATTAATTAATCTGTTCAATAGTTTTCTCAGTGTTAAATAGTGCAGGTATGTGTCTAAGGTTTGTTTCCCTGCTAGTTTCTAAAATAATGACTTGTATCCTCCCCACCATTCAGATATGGAGTCATACATGCACTGTACAGATGTTTATGCTATCTAAAGTTTATTCCCTTCCTTCAATATATAGGCCCAGATATTCAAAGCTTTGCATGGTGCACTAACCATTTGCATGAGTTTAACACGGGTCTGCTATATTCAAAAGGCCATATACCACACGCAAATCGCATTAGCGCTGGGCAAAATATAATTATACGCAAGGGGCACACTGAACATGAATACAGGCGCTATGGGATATTCAGCAGCTAGCGCCATACCAAGGTGTTTAGCGTGACTTAGTGCAACCCTTTGCATAGTACAAATTACCACCCAGGAAAAGCTGGTCTTAACTCTGGGCAAACAGCTTTGCATGACATCGTGGCATTGCGCGGCATTAGCACGGATTTAGCATGGCCTTATGTGACTCTTAACATATGACTATGGCACAGTTATAAAGCCAGACATGGAGGAAACATGCTGCTCACTGATGACACCACAGTGATGCCAACTGCTGCCACCAGTACCAGCCATGCCAGGCAGTATGTCATGACCCGGCCCCTGGAGGCCACCATGGTAGAGTGGCCATATACAGCACACACATGCAGACCATATGTCTGTGGTGACCAACAGATGCCAGCACACACACACACACACACACACACAGCACTGTGGGCATGTTGAGTGCTGAGGGGAAGGTGTATGGGTGGTCAGGTCTCACCACAGACCAGGTGCGATCACAAGGCTGGGACACAGCACGCAGTGCACATGGGCCAGTATTGGGACTACCCCAATACCAGTGTGCCTGTCCGATCGTACATGCCCCCCCAGTCACATACCACACAGCTGTACATACACCACAGCACACACACAGCCAACCATGTCTATGTCACTGTGAGCATCCCATGCCAGAGGTGCAGCATCTGTGGGTCACACAACAGTGTGACAGAAATGTCTACTGGCAGTACACACCTGCAAGGTAGGCTTGTCACTGTGTACAGTGCAGTGGTCTTCACTACCCTACACACCGTAGACATTGTTGTTGTCCCTCACACTACTGGCCCCCTTGCTCCTGTGGTATCTGCTGTGCACTGTTGCATGCCCTACAGTGGACAGTTGCATGCATCACCATCATTACCCGTGCCTATTCTGTGTTATCCCTTGTGGTACACAATGGTATGCTGTACTGCATACATGTAGCCTGCAGCAACCATCATGCACTATCAGACTGACCTACAGGTGGAGCTGCAGCTAGACCTGGCCAGCCTCTGTACTTCCAGACTGACCTACAGGTGGAGCTGTGGGACCCTGCAGTAATGCTGGGCAAACTGCTTGCAAATCAGGGTATAATGGGATGCTAATCTGGATGTTTGCCCAGAGACTACCGAAGTAGGCTCATTTGCATGTCACTTTTGAATATGACAGAGTTTAGCACCGGGCAAACGTGTTTGCACCGAGCACATGGGCTAGCTCTGTGCTAAAGCCATGCAAACATGTTAGTGCGGTGCTAACGGTTCAGGGAATATTATACAGTTTTGAACACTGTTCTTTCACACCTCTACCTACCTTCACGTCCCTGTGCATGGTGTTGTTGTTGTGGTTTGCACTTCCTGGTTGCTATATTCAGTGCTGTCTTATTCCAGGGTTACATTTGCCCTGCACTGCCAGCCCAGTTTGCCTGGCCTCATTCCCATGCTATATTCAGAAGCTGTCTGCCCTGGGCTATTCCATTTGAATATAGCTTGCTTTGTGCTCCGGGCTAAGTTTGCCCACCAGGCAGTGCTAATTTAGCCCCGGGGCAACGTTTTGAATATCTGGCCCATAGTCTGATGTTAATAATGAATGCATTTATTCACCATGGGCCTTTACTACAAGTTGGAGTATCTTTCCATGATATCCCCAAGAATAAAGGCTCTATTATCTGAGAAAGCCAGATCTCTAATTAATGCTTGTTTAATGAATAAAATCTGAGAAATGAAAACTGAATCAATCCTGGTCATGTGTGTTCCTTTAATATAGGTGTGCTCTCCTTGCTGATGTACTGCTCGATAAGTATCTTTCAGTTTTTAGTAGTTAATACATCATTTCACGTATTGTAATCACAATATAATTTATTATTTTTTAAACATCTGTCCGACTGGTGAAGACCACAATTGAAATCTCCACCCCAAATGACCAATCAAGAAGTGTGTAGCTATGGTTGTATGCGCTTGAATAAGTCAATTCTTTGTGCCCGGACCTGAGGCGCATTAGAGTTTATTATTCTGATTCTTGTTGATTCATATTGTATATCTAAAATTAAAGTTCTACCTGATTCTAACTCTATTAATCCAGTAACTTTTAGCTTAGTGTTTGTAAAAAGTATTCCCCACCCCATCACATCTTTCCTGACCTTGTGACCAAAATATAGCACCCACAGTTCATAGCTTTGTGGCTTGAGCTATTTCCTGAAGTGTTTTTAATCTGGTATCTTGTATGCATATTATGTCTGCTTTTTGTTTCATTAGTTCTGATAGTATAGTCGGTCACCTTTTATTGCTGTTTATGCTGTTGACTTTTATTGTGATTAGTGGAGTGATGTCATACTAGGAGGAATAAAGTGGTCTCATAACTTTAACCTTCTATTGTTGTGACCTAGTTGTCCATTTCTTTTTAACCCTGTCTCCTGGGCTTGGATCCTCCACTTCAGAAGAAAGGTCCTTGGTGGAAGATGCAATAGATGAAGAGTCTGATTCTGTGTCTTCTTCCTCTGAGTCATCACCTGTTTTCTCCACAGGCAATGCAGCGTATTTATTTGCTAATACTCATTTTTGTTTCCCTTTAATGGTCATCCTTTCTGTGCCTTCAGGCCCAGTTGTGTTTCCTGTTTTTGCCCTGGGCCTTTTTTTGTAAATTACTGGCTTGAAGCTTGCATCCATTTGAGGCTGGGGTTGGGGGGATTGCTCTTTGTTCAGATGTTGATGACATGTCTTTCTGTGTCATAAGTTCTTGAGACATCTCTGTACCATCTATTGCCTCCATGTCCCATTCTGTGCTTCCCTGCATCTCTTTACAGACTTTGGGCCCCTGTGTATCTGTTACCTCTAAGTTCCCTTCTGTAGTTTCTTTTTCAGCTTCCTCTGTCTGTTCCGATTCATAATCCAGGGACAGAAGCATTTCTTCTCTTGTATCCACAACTGTCTCTTTTCCTTTTTCCTTTTCTTTATGGATTTCTTGCATTCGTTTTTCAGATGCTTGTGCACAACCCTTCTTCTGGGCTTGCGTTATCAGAGCCTCATGAGATGACCCCTCTTTTGTGTTGTGGGATGCCCAGGGACAGCTCACATATGAATGTCCTTTTTCCTCACAGAGGTTACATCTAAACAAGTTCACACGTAATGCTGCTACATGGCCGATGTCCAGACAGTGGGTACACTTAGGTATGTCACACGTATTGCTTAATTGTAATCTTGGTCCACATTTGTGGCATGATTTCAGCTGTCCTGGGTAAAAGAGGGAGCCTCTATCCCTCCCTAAGTAAAAACAACTAGGCAGGTGCACTTTCCCGTTGTTTGTCATAATCAGTTTGCATTTGACTTTCCATCCCCCAGTCCATATTTGTTCTGAGTCAATAATTGGGGTGGGGTGTTCCAAAACTTCACATCTTTTTTTTTAGCCAAAAGATAATATTTGTTATATTCACTCCTTCGTTTTTGAAAAGTATTATCAGAGTTCTTACTGCTGGTTTTGTAATTCGAATGGCCAAAAATGGGGTCCACACTGGGGTATCTTTTAGTGTGTTATATTTGTGCCAGAATCTGTCCAAAGCCTCAACAGTTTTAAAACTTATGTCGTAGTTATGCTCGTCTGTATAGATAAGAGCAAATGCCTCAGAGGTATAAATTTTCAAGGAATTTTGTAGTAATGTGCATCCTATGTAGATTCTGCAGGGGGGATTTTCTAGGCCTCCCTTATATAATATTCTAATAGCATTTTTCCTGAGTGTAGGCTTCCCTTTATTTTTTAAAGAGATCTGACAACTTTAACAGTGGCTTAAATAAAGTAAGTTTTGTAGGGTCCTGTAGGTTCTATACTCCTAGCCCCACTGATAACTGTTTTGTATTTTAGGTGTCTGTTCTTGATGGGTTAGGCCCATTCTGCTTCTTTTGCAAACTGTATTCATTGTTTGAAATTTCTTTTTTCTCCTTGTGTTTGTACTGGACGTTGTTCATTTCTAATGAGAATTACAGCCTCTACATATGTTTTTCCTTCCATTCCTGTTTGTCCAGCCATAACTGTAGCTGACTCAACTTCTTTCTGTTGTCCAGTTATTAGTCCTATTTCCTCTTTCACATTTTCTTCATTTCCATTCTGTTCTGCATAACTCTTATTTAAAGTATACATTTTAGTAGGTGAAGGTACAATTTTACCTGTAGCTGTTATTTCCATGTCTGAAAATGGTGCCATATCTGGGTCTCTGGGATCTGGTTTCCATGAGCCATCTGGCTCCTCTCTCCATCATGTGCCCTGTAATGCAGTGGCTGCTGACCACTCCTTAGGTTGCACTTTTGCCATTTGTGCTATTTTTTTCTCCATTCCTTTCCGTCATATGGAACTACCCAAAGTTTTCTTTTGTGGTAATTTACTTATATTCAGTGAAGTTCCAGCTGTTTCCATGATCGACTGGCTGGATTCAGACATTTCGTTGTTAGCATTACCTGCCATGTCAGCAGGCAAGTCTTGGCAGGGCACGGCAGCTGTCTTCAAGCATTCTGCAGCTTCCTTGTATTTTTCTTCTTCTTCAGCTGTTTGGAGCAGTAATTGACTTTTTTTTTCTTCAATTCAAGTTTCAAAGTTGTCTCAGCTTCAGACAGTTACTGAATACCTTCTGTTTGTGTCCGTTCCCCATTCTGGGATATAACGACTGCCGCTTCATTTTTCATGGCATACATAGTGTCTCTTTCTGTTTGGTAAGTGTCCTTTACTGTTGTCTCTTTGGAAAACAATTTCTACAACCATCTGTAAATTTTCCTCAACAACTGACTGATGTTCTTCTATTTCCATGCTCTCCAGATTTACTGCTGGCAGAAAATCCTTTTCTGTATCAGTCCTGACTTGGGTCTCTGAGTTAGTGAGGGGAGAGGAGGAGGAGGAGACCTGCACCTCTGCCTCTCACACATCTGCACTCGTTGATGCCTGGTGCAAAGTGCCCATCTCTCCAGACTGCCAGAGGTGCCCCCTACAGACATGTAGGAGACTTTCCCCGGTGTTCTGGCCAACATTCCCCTTCCCATAAAATCAGTTCATGCAATTGTCCAGTGTTGTGTGTGGGTATTAATGTGTGAATTGGCTGCCACTACACATTCAGTCACTTCACTATCAGTCTAGCATTGCTTGTAAAGCACTTTGGGCTACATTGTGTATGAAAAGTGCTATAGAAATGCTGATTCTTCTTCTTCTTCTAAGTTTTTAGGGTGCCAGAACTGTGGTGCTTCACTTTGTAGTTCTCTTACCCAAAGAATTGTGAAGCAAAGATTTACAGCCTTAGGAAACATTGTAACTGTATAAATAATACATAGATGCATAAATACACAGATACACAGATACACAGCTATACAGATACGCAGATACAAAGATACATAGATACATGGAGCCAGTTCTTAAGTGTCTTTCTAAAAATATGGCAAAATGTATAGCTCTAGATGTTGCTAGGAGGACCGAATCTTCTAAATTGTTGAACTACCGATTGGACATTAGACACAAACTTGTGATGTCATCACAATATTTGGATATTAAATTGACCACCCATCTATTATAAACTGCTGGGGTTCAAGGGGCACTGCTATAGTTATCCCACTGAGCTGCTAATAAGACTTTTTTATCCTAAACTCAGATGGAGTGCAGCTGTAGACAAACTATGAAGAACAGTGCCTGCTGCTTAATGAGTGGGTGGCTTCTTTACAAAGATAACGGAATAACTTAAATCATCACAGAGTTCTTATGACAGTGCCAAACTATCAGACTGAAGAGTCATTTTATAAACCTTATGTCTTTTCACTGCTAATTGTCCTTAGTCTCACAGTTATGAGAGCTGAGAAAGCAGCCTGTGCATATGTGGTTTATAGTACATTGAACACTTAGCTCTTTATAATTATTAGCCTTTAAAAGTAGTACTATGTGAGTTTAATGCCTCTTTAGAAATGTTTGCGGGTACCTGTGCTTTTAGATATTTCTTGTGAAACATTACTGGCCTCATAAGCAAAGAGGCACAAGGAATGGGCAGAGAGAGATAAAGGCACAAATAACCTCTTTGCTATTCAAAGTTCCGACTGAGCACTGAGCACCCCAATTTGAAATATTCATGTTTGCTGCTCAGGGACTACAGTAGTTTGAAATACCATTATGAATTCAGCAGTTCTGTTTATTTTCTTGAAATTGGTGGCACAGCTTATTAACTTAGGTTTAGCTGATGGCAAGCTGCCTTATTATCCCATGCATACAGCAGGGTGAAAAACAAAGAGACCGAGCACTGCTTTGCACTTCAAAAGCTGAATGTATTACTTTGAAATTAATTATTCATTTTAGAAAAATTCAATTTTAAACTTCTGTTATTAATATCAAACAGTTTGTGTCAACCTGTAAATTGGAACTGTCTAGCAGAGTAAACAATTTTCTTGCAACCCTTTATTGAGTACAAATTGCAGTTACCTTTTTGAAGCAGCTTCCAAAAAGTTAGAGTTCCAGATAGACATTACATTTGTATGTGACATTTCTAAAACTTTGGACAATAAAGATAAATAAGTTATTTGCATTCATTAGGGAAACATAGCTGTTCCCAGTGTTTCACTTCAGGCCACTAAGGACATTTAAGAAGAGGATCCTTTGGGAGGTTGTTTGGCTCACTAGTTAAAACAGAGAGCATCACAGATCCACCACTTACTCACTGTGTGTGAACCTGAACAAGTCACTTAACCTCCTTGTGCTTAAAGACATTCCATGATGTCTCAGATTTGCATTTTCTAATGCACTGAAACATATATTTAAGGCTATTTACAGATGCATAAACATTAATATATGCATGAAAGTATTTGCAAATACAGTACATCAATAGATGTATGGAACCATTATTAGATTAATTATTTACCTTATTACAATATGTCCAGCTAAAGATCTACATAGGATGACAAAGGAAATAGGCTCCCACAGTTATAACTGTTGGCATCTTTCAAGACTCTCTGTGTATGTGTCTGTCTGTCTTGGATTATTTGTTTATTTTGCAGTCTTTGTAATTTTGTATACATTTTTAAACTGCTTAAATTGCTTTCTGTCAAATGTTTGGTTGAATAGTCAAAGAGTCAAGCATGGGAAGGTGGACCACTAGACACCAGGTACAAACTGGAGAACCAGGTCTTGATGAATTCAAGTGGGGAATGTGGGAGTCTGCTAGGCACCAGGGACATAGAAAGTCACTTGTGGTCAGCTGCCTCAGAAGGGAGCCAGAGAGTCAATTGTTTGCATGTTTGCAGCTTCAAACACTGGAAGTTTGTTAGGGAAATGAGTCAGAGTGTGAGGGGCCTCTTTATACCAGGAACAAACCATGAGAACCAGATCCCTATAAATTCTGGCGGGAAGTAGGAGAGGGGGCTGCTGGTCACCAGGGATATAGGATGTCACTCACATTTGTGGAGCGGGACATCAGTGAAAAACTATGACTTCACTCATGGTCATGGATTGGGGACACCAGGGATAAACCAAGATGTTGCTTTCCACTGCTAGTGATGCAATTTAGGCTTATTCAGCAGTAGTTAAAAGCTGAAATACTAAGTGTGTGAGTGGAGTAAGTAATCCCAGAAAGCTGGCAGATTGGTCCCATTTATGCAGTTTGCACCTCCACTGGAATTCATTGCCAGCTTATTTGGTTCCTGGTAGGATGTCCCACTAAAGCAAACATCCCTATTATTTGCATCCCAATTAAGTAGCTTCTACTGTTTCAGTAGTTTATACTTACTTGTTACACTGATGGAAAAAATATACAAAAATATGATCATAAAAACATCTTTCTAATGACAGTTCTGTCCAGTTCTAGAAAATATTCAAGCTACAAATGAAAATTGTGGGGATACTCGCTGAGGCACTCCCAGATCCTTATATCACAGTTATGTTCACCTGATATGTTGCTGATACACATGTGGCTTCATAGTGAACTCCAATCGACCTTGTGCTGAGGTCTTATCAGACTAGCTTAGTTTCAAATGCGCATCTGACCAGGTTGCAGCATATGATCACACCTCCTGCATTCAGCAGTTTTATGGACCTAAAATAGACCTTGTCTAATTAGATTTCTAAGGTATGATGCATTATTTGGCTTGTGACTGACTATTTATGCAGGAAAACTTTAAACTATCAAATTCCTGTCTTTTAATCTTTTCATCTCTGTGGCTGGACACTGACTCAACTGAGAGCCTGCTTCCCTGCCTTGCTGAGTGCTCCCTGTGCACCTGTAGAGCGTGTATCCACCAGCAGCTGACAGTATACATCAAACATCATGCAGTTCATGGATGCACACAGGAGCAGCTGCCATCTTGTGCACACCAAGTTGGTCCCTCAAGCACACACTAATTGGATCAGTGTTTTGAAGCTTGCTGGATCACCCTTACTGAGCATGTGATTCCGTGCACTGCGGTCACACTGCTGCCTGTCTACTGTTGCTCTACTCTGCCCCCAGCCATCTGTATGCTGCCAAATGACTGTAGCTCTCATGCCACTGGAATTCTGGCAGTCTTCCTACTACTCTAGGGACATTGTTTACTGCAGGCTGACTGGAAGAGACCATCCCATCACTTCTGGCGGACATCTTTGGTGGGGCCTACTCACTGCTCCAGTATAAGCTTCTCATTCCTGGTTATGTGATATTACAGCAATGTTATCAGCCACAGTGCTCTGCTAATGTGATACTGCAAGACTGTATTAGACATTGCAACAGTGTATCAGCTGATACATCCTGTCGACATTTTGAGGGACCATGCTCTACTGCTATCCCTACTGTAGTCATTTGATAGCCTCTACACAACTGCTGAGCATGTTTTATGTATTATGCACCAGACAGGGGACCCATTTTCTTCCACCTTCCCCTCTGGTTATGTCTCCTAACAGGATGAAAATGGTCTGGCCAAACAAGTGCAACACCTGAAGCATTCCTCTTCTCTCAGGCAGTTGGCCACCTATGCACCACCTGTGCTGAAGAGCCCTTGGAATTCTCTGAGGCTGTTTACATCAGCTATGACTCCAACAGATCCTCCCGAGAGCCATCCACTTCCATACTGATGCCAAATAATGCTTCCAGCTCTACTTTTCTTCAAATTGTTGAGCCACCTGGCCACTTAGCAGACACCACTTCCATTATTCTTATTTGGTTCCTGGTGGGGTGTCCCAGTAAAGCTAACATCCCTGTTATTTGCATCACAATTAAGTGGCTTCTACTGTATCAGTAATTTATACTTACTTGCTACATTGACAGAAAAAAATACAAAAGTATGAATATAAAACCTTCTATTGTAATGATAGTTCTGTCCAGTTCCAGAAAATGTTCAAATTACAAATGAAACATGTAATTGTCCATGTTAAACAAGGTACAGTTAGTGATTACTTTGTTCCCCAATGCATGGAATTAAGAATGGACTGGGAGTCAAATAATCACCAGTTGTTTTTTTTTGTTTAATATGGCCAATTAATTTTTTCACTTGTCTCTTAAATATGTTTTTGAACTAGTGAAACTACCATCAGCCATTTGTCACATTCATGCAGAAACAAATGTCACTGGCTATGGATTAGCAGAAGGGGCAGGTCTAGATGTGCTTTCCAGCTTTCTTCCATATAAATGCTTTCTATGCTCCTGTTAAGATAGTGCACATTTATACAAATGTCCACTCACTGAACTTGACTCCCTCTTTTAGAAATCATTTGTGTGCATGGCCATTTTTGTAACTTGACTGATTTTGCACATTGTAAATTTTTTTGTTGTTGTTCGGATTTCACTTTTTATTTTACTTCTGAAAAATGATAAATGATTTGATAAAGGACATGAAGGTGTCCGAAATGTATTGGGTAACCCTGAATGCTAGCCCTGTGGCAACCTTTTTTATTTTAAATAGAATATTAATTTAAAGAGTTATCCTGCTGGTGCAATTTTGTCCGAGGTGAGAGTGCGGGAATTGTTTGAATATTATGAAGTGGTTTTCCTGAGCGCCTCATCCTTGTGCAGATATTGCAGTGAAAAGAGACACAAATATGGGATTAAGAGACTCACTTACCAGAGTGTATAATCAGGACTGGTAAATAGTTTTAATGAACACATTAAAAAAATAACAGAACCCTCAAGTTAGAAACTGGCCTAACTTGGAGGTTTTGGTTTTTTGAGTTTGTTCAATAAAGATTTTTACTAGGCTTGGGCTACCTGACAGGTACTTATATCTAGAGATGTGCAAAACTGTGAAATTTCGTTATACAAAATATTTTGCAAATTTGCCCATTTCGCAAAATATTTTGTGGGTGTGAAATTTCACCCATGGAACGCGAAATGCAAAATTTCAGCTGTGGAATGGCAAAATTCTGCCTGTGAGTGGGCGAAATTTGCCATTTGGGGCAAAACTGTGCATTTCGCAGTGAACTTCCGCATTCCATTAGTGAAATTTCGCAACTTCACACCCGGTGAAAAATTCTACAGAGTGGCAGAATTTCGTAATCTGTTTCAAGATGCAAAATTGCCAATTTCATGGCAATTTTGCTGGTGAAATTTAATTTCACAACATCTCTACTTGTAGCAGGTATATTGAGTAATTAAAATTTTTGCCAGGTAGGGTAGTTAGGTTAATATACTACACTACAAGGTATAGGAACAGTGTAATTGGGCTTGGTACTTGGAGTCAGTAGTATAATTACTTACAGGCTTTGCTGCTATGCCCTGGGCCATTCCACACCTGGTGATGTTTTGTCTGAGCTGTCTACAACTGTCAGTCTTCCTGGTTGCTGCACATCATCATGTCTAGTTCTCAAGAGACTGGGCTGGTAGTTGTACATATAGGGAAGGTACCAGCTTGCTCTGTGCATTTGTTCTGTGGGATAGACCGAGCTGTATTTGATACACCATTGATCAGCATGGTCCACTTAAAGTAGCAGTGCAATGAAATTGAGCAAAAATTTGATCCTGACTTTTTTTCACTATAAAAGCATTCAAGCATCTTCCAGTTTTATTCGGTGGTACAATTTTCTAATTCCACCAAAATATGAGTATTTTATAAAGGTTTTAATTGATTTTTTTCTCAAGAAAAAGAGATGGCCAACACATTTTACATAGAGATAGCATTGTACACCTGGCAAGGGTTAGGACTGAAAAATTAAAAAAAAGACCCATGGTGCACAGAATAGGAAGTACCTGGATAAGTATATCTGACAGGTAGGAGGCAGTATAGTGCAGTGGTTTAAGGCTGTCAGCTGCAAATCTGGGACCTGGGTTTGAATCCCACAGCCCTCACTTGCATACTGTGTGACCCTGAGCAAGTCACTTAACTTCCTTGTGCTCCCAGGTCACACCTGTAAACAAGCTTCAGCTTAGTGTGTCTCTCCTAGGTAAAAAAAAAGTATGCAAATATGTTTCAAATGTAGCTGAAACTAGCTTTCTTGGAAAAACAGGTTTCATTGTACAGCTGCATCACATGGCAGGTTACACCTAGACTAGCATACCAGCCACTGAAAATTATATTTGAAGTGTCATCAAGGCACAAGCCAGGAAGCATAGGAAAAACTAGGAGCAGTCGCAAAATTTGCAAGCAGCATTTTATTATTACCAATAACAGTAAAATAAAAAAAATAAAAATTGTTCAGTATATCTATTTACAAAGGCAGCACAAACAGAGAAAACAAAGTCCTTCGTCTGAGGGTATCTGTAAGTCCAAGTTTCAGTCTCTTAGTCTTTCCTCAGCAAAAACATTGCTGCTCCTTTTATATGTCTTTGCCTGGGAACTCGTTAAGAGACATCCTGTTTCTCACAAAATGTTCTTGCCAGTTTCTTTGCAGAGCAGGCTTGCAAATAGAACAATGTCCCAAGCTGGCCCCCTGCTGACAGCTCTGCAAAAGAGTTTGCAAACAAGCATGAGAGTAATTCAAACTGCATCTCAGGTTAACTGCCTAAATTTCAAATAGCTTTTTGCAAACATTTCAACAGTATACAGTAACTATATACATTATCAAACAAAGGGATTCCTGTTTCACTTACAGTTTCACACAAAGATTCACATCTGTTTTATAACCACAGATATACAAGGGGGAAAACAGCAAGTGAAGGTAGAGAGATAGCAAGAGGCAGAGAATCGCGAGACCATCAGAGTGATCAGTTCCTAGATCTCACAAGAACATTTGGTTGTGCAACCAGACAGGCAAGAGACAGAAGAGGAGAGACTAGAACATATCCTTGCATTTAATGCTTTCTGCATAACAAATGGGACAGTGCCTTATTCAACCCTGCTGCATACCCCCTCTTTAAAAGGGAACTTGTTTTTAAAAACAGGTTTCCAAAACTTTTTAATTCTCTTCTGACATAAGCTTATAGACTTTACAGTTCAGTGCATATGCAGTATAGCAAACAGGGAAGTTGAAACTCACACATTTGGTTTTTTCAACATTTGGAATTCTCAATTCCTGATCCATATTGTGGCAGAAAATCAGCATTGACATTCTCTTTCCCAGATTTGTACATCACTTTAAATTTAAATAACTGTAGTGCCAGGTACCACCATGTGATTCTGGAATTTTTATCCTTCATTTGGTTAAGCTAACAGAGAGGATTATGATCTGTTACAAGTACAAAGTCAGTTCCTAGCAAATAAAACTTAAGGGACTTCATGGCCCACTTTGCCGCAAGGCATTCCTTTTCAGTAGTGGAGTACCTTTTCTCTCTGTCATGCAACTTCCTACTGATATATAGAATGGGATGTTTCTTCTCATCTACAGTATATGCTGACTCAAGACTGCACCTAGGCCTACCTCTGAAGTATCTGTCTATAACAAAAATTGTTTCTCAAAGTCTGGGCTTCGTAAAACAGGGGCAGAACATAATGCAGCCTTAATGGCTCGAAAAGCTTCATCACACTCTGGGGTCCATTTCACATTATTTGGGCACCGTTTCTTCATGAGCTTAGGAGGGGAGTAGCTAGCTGGGCAAAATTGGGAACAAATCTCTGATAATAACCAGCCAGCCCTAAAAATGATCTGATATGTTTCTTTGTTTTAGGGATAGGACTGTTAGCTATAGCTTCTATCTTAGAAAGCTCTGGCTTTGCTTCTCCATTTCCCAACATATAGCCCATTTTTATTGAGTGAGTGAATGAGCAAGTAAATCAATTCCCTTGTGCTATTTCACTGTATTACAGTCAGATACTAGTATCCTTTGATCAGGTTAGGGTATTAGAAAAATCAGGGTAGTAACTATCCTACCCTAACAAACTACCCATTTTTATTGGGGTATGTTTGGGGTAATTTAGGGTAGTTTGGAGGTACCTACTGTAAAGGTGACATGTAGGATAGGGTATTTCACTACCCATCCATGTCTAATCTCAACTGATACTGATTTACCATCCCAATGAGTGAGTCTCTGTGCTGCATATTCATGTGTTGGTTCTAGGTGTGGTACAGTATATGAAGCAAACTCCTCCCAGTAGTCTTTGTTTTACTTTTCAGGGCCCTTGAGGTCACAATGGTTCCGGACACAATACTTGAAACTTTTCCACACAAATTAGTTAACTGTCAACAGGTTGATGTTCTCATCTGTTTCAAATGACATCAATTGAACTCTTCACTTTACAGTTGATAACAAAATATCCATATCGAGAATGATTTGAACTGTAATATTTGTATTAGGACAAAAATTGCAAAGTTCTATAGTATATTAACTGCTCTGTTTAGGAAGCAGCTTTTACCTAATTGTATGTAGATTTAAATTACATTGTCCTTACCCTTGTGTTGAGTTGTATCCCTCTGGGTCTTCATTATCCAAAGTCATGAATACTTCAGGCTTGTATTTATATCCCTTGATGGAGGTGTACTTTTATTTTTATTTTTTTATCACAACTATTTTTGCGCTTTGCCACCAGCCCCCATCCAATCGACTCCCCCATCCCCATCCCCCAGAATCACTGGGGCTTACCTTATGCCCGCTCCAGGAGCAGCACCTGTGGGGAGTCGATCTTCATCCTGCCGCTGGCATGTTTTCCCTCCTCCATTTTCTCCCAGGGGCCCCAGGAGTAGGCGCGCATGCACCTTATGGCTCCGGTAATGACCCCTATCCCCATCCCATTGGCCTAATGCCTGGCACCCTCTAAACCTGAGCTACACCTGGCCTCCACCAGGAGGCAGCCGTTAGCCGATGGTAGCCACCACACCACCCTGGAGAGGAGAGCTGCCTGCCGGCAGCTCCATCCAGCTCCGCCCTCCTCCCCCCCATTGCGACCCCCGATGGGCTGGGCTCATTCCCAAACCTGGGTCACTGGCGTGCTGTGAGGTAAGGCGTCCAGCACCTCACCCTTCACTGCCACCGGGCTGGCACTAAGGTGTACATTTATTGAATGGTGTGCCATTTTGTGATGCTTAATTTGTGTGAAATACACTTGCATTTTAAAATGACTGTACTTTTTAGAACCTGACTGATATTTTATTCGTGTTCACTCTCTATTGAGCAAGATAGATTTGGCCCAGGCCAGCCTGTCAGTGCAGAAGTAGCACTACTGGTCGCGATGCTGGTGACTCAAGTTCAGAAATTAGCTCAGGTCATCAGGAGCCAGTGGGGGGAGGAGGATCCAGGGTCCCAGGGGCTGCTCTCCTCCTCCGGGGAGGGAGCGCTGTGTCCTCCACTGCTATACTGCCACCTGGGTGACCACAGGTGGTGATGCTGTCAGAAGGACATCGACTGATGTGTGTGCTTGTGCACCCTTGCCACTGATGTCCTAGGGAAAGGGATAAAAAAACAGAAAAAACCCTGGCTGGCAAGATGACACTGTCTGCCCTCAGGCCCCACACATGGCTACTCAGGTACCATATCCACACACCAAATTTGTTCTGCGATGGAGCTTGGGGGAATCTCCACTGCCCCTGCTGGAGGACTTTAAGCTCTGGGGGAATTACAGAGGTGAAGGTAAGTCCAGGAGATGCCAGAGTAACGGAGCTGGGACCACCGAGCAGATGGTGACTGATTAGAAATGAGGGGCCATAAACACCATTTGTTGCAAAAGAAAAGATTTGGCCCACAAGACATATTCTGAGGTTAGTTTCCAAGAGTGGGCGTATACTTTCTTACACTTAACTCACTTTAGTATAGATTTACTATCCTAACACCTCACTGCCATGGATCATTACTGCAGTGAAATTTGACATTAAAAGAAAGTAGCATGTGTGTAAACCAAAATATACTGTAAATGGGGTGGGGTGAACCCCGATCTCCTGGATCACAGTATTGTGCTGTAATCTCAAAGCATTGCTAGCTCCTGGTTGGCAAGGTTGTGATTAGACATACAGTATGTCTTACACAGACTGATCACAGATTAGCTTTCAAAATAGCTATATTGGCCGGCCCTGTGGTGCTGAGGGTTGAGGCACTGGACGCCACACCTTGCACCATGCTGGCGACCTGGGTTCAGGTACGAGCTCAGGTCACCAGGGGTCGGCAGGGGGAAGGAGGATTGAGTGTCCCAATGGATGCTTTCCTCTTTCAGGGGTGGGATACCAGGGGTGCTCTGCGCACCCGATGCACCTGGGGATCAGTAGGAGTACCAACTATTGGGGCAATGGCGGCACCATGGGGCTGGAGCCGGGGGGCGCTGTTAGGCACATGGCAGACTTAGTGCGTAAGCACGTAACCTGCCCGAGCCAGTGTCCTCAGGGGGATGGATGGGGACCACAACAGAAAAATGGAAAACAACCCTCTGCGGTCCTAGATGACGACCGCTCCGTGTCATCCAGCCATGGATCTACAGGCAGACCCTGCTGTGCAGGTGCTCCATGGAGGAAGAGGAGGAAAAAGGTAGGAGTCACCAAGGCACTCTAGGGGCAGCCTCTGTGTCTGTGGCATGGGGACATGAGTGGCCTGAAGGTGTGGAGCAAAGAAGGCAGATTAGGAGAGGGATAAAAAGAAAGTAAAGAAAAAAACAAAACAGTTATATTAATTGAGGGCTTAATTTTCTGAATGCTCAAATAAAGCTTCCATTCAGTCTTCCTTTCTGATAGCCTGGATTTCATTAGACTTTGTACATTCTATCGGAAAGCCATGTGACAGACTATGGCTGCCTATTTCAGGAATAATTTCCTTGCCTTTGATACAAACCCATTCAAGTTCTTCATAGCTATTCACAGCCTCTTTAACCCTTGCAGGGCTGCAGACTGATATATCAGTCCAGAACTCCAATACATTCTAATTCTGTCAGCAGTCAAAGAGTTTTTACTTACCTAGCCTCTACTTCTGCAGAATCTCCACCTAGTGCTCATCCCTGTCTGACAGCAACTGGCCTAACATACATTTATTTAACGGTCCTAAAGCCCTCCTAGGTTCTCAGTCTTATCTCTCACCTCAACTTTAGAGAGCTCTGATTATCCAGGATATTTTTATGTTTTCATCAGTCCCAGAAACAGAAGACTCAAAGAACTGATTCCCTAAATGTGCACTCCTGCTATGGTTCTGATGGTATATTTCTTAAATTCTTTGCATTGCATGTCCCTGCCCTAGCCAAATCATTTGCCCACATTTTCAACTGCTTTCTGTCCTAGGGTCATTTCCCTTCCTCTTGGATACATTCTACCATCATACCTCTTCACAACGATGATACAACTAATGTCCCTAGTGACTTTCACCTCATTTTCCTTTTTGCTGGTTCTGTCCAAAGTCCTGAAGAGATCAGTCAGTAGGCAGCTGTCCAGCTTCTACAGTGACACTGGCTTTCTCATCCTTTTTTTTTGTTTTGTTAATTCTTTTTACCTTGGCTTCCTGGTCTGCCTCACACATCTAGGCATCCTGTTCCTCCGGCCACCGTCCTGTTCTCTCCTGGTCTATGGAGCCCCCGCTGCCAATTACCCCCGTGGCTTACCCCCCACGGGGCGGGGGTGGTGGAGAGTCCCTGTTACTTTCCAACCAAACCAGGATCCAGCAATGCAGCGATGCCCCTGACCGGGTGTCCCTTAGATGGCCATCAAGCCGCCGCGACCGTTCCGCCATTTTTCCCTTTTCTCTGGCTGTTCGAGCGGGGTATGCAATGACGCCCAAGGGGGGGGCACGCACGCATCCATCCGTGCTGCACCCAGTACGTGCCCCTACTCACCCCTCCAAGTTAAGTGTCAGTGCACCTACCCCCAGCCTTTGCTAGGGGCCACAAGTGTGCCGGCAACTGAAGACCCCCCTCCCCGGAGAGAGAGAGAGAGAGAGAGCAGTCCCATGGATGCTCAATCCCTCTCTGCCCCTGCCGACCCCCGGTGACACAAGTCCGTTCCTGAACCCGGATTGCCGGCATGGAACAAGGTGTGGCGTCCAGTGCCTCAACCCTCAGTGCCACTGGGCCACTGCTTTTTCATCCTTTTCTGTCTGCCTTCTCTCCAAACCCTTGCAGTATCACCTTCCTTCTCATGATCCCAGATTCCTTGACACTGGAGCAGTTTCATTGACCTGGCCAAGGCCTTTGGTACAGTGAATCACCCCCATGTTATTTTCCAAACTAGCCTCCCTGGGTCTCTCAGATACCTCTCTGTGCTGGTTTAAGTCCCACTTGTCCAGAAGAACTCAAGCAGTCAAGCCCTGGAGGTCCACCTAGGTTCAGTACAGGGGCCCCTCTTATTTAAAGTTTTTGTAAATGACCTCCCCAGAGTCCATGCCTCATGCAGTATCCACATGTACACTAATGATACCATCATCTATTCTTTAGGACCCTCCACCTCAGTTACTGAACAGAACCGTCAACTAGACTAAAACACCACCCAAAATTGGTTCCATGCCAAACAACTAGCCCTAAACCAACAGAAAACTGTTACAATGCTATTTGGTATCAAATAATGGCTATCTAAATCCCTCCCTCTAAACATCCACTTCACATCAGGCTGCTTGACAGTGTATCATGTAACCATACTGCACGATCAACATCTCAATTACTCTGTTTGTATTACTGGTCTGGTTTCCAGGTGTTTCAATAAACTAGGTGCTCTGTGCAGAGTGAACTGTTCTCTACCCCTTAGCACCAGAAAGAGTATTGTAGAATGTATGATTTTTTCCTAGATTGGATTATAGTGATGTGGTTTTCTTGGCTGCAGTCTTGTATTTCCAGGCTTACTACTTCATCCTGTGCCTTTTGTGTGTTTACCCTGGTTTGCCTCTCTACTCATCACTGTGCTGTTTACAATGAACTGAGAAGGGCTCCTCCTGAGTCAAGGCATGCTCCTCACATCACCCTTCTGTGAGTTAAATTCTGTGCAGAGAACTCCCAGGGTACTAAAATGAGAGTTTCGACTCCTGCCTCTAAGGCCTCCTATTCCCTCAGGTCAGAATCAGGAAATGTGTTCCAAATCCCTCTCTGCAAAAGCAATGTCATTTAATCCTCCATTTGTTACATGGTCCCCCATTTGTGGAATGGTCAACCCATTAGCCTCTCCATTTGCCTGAGGTTTGGTATGTCAAGGCTCCACTCCAGGAATATCATAGGGCCCCTTGGTCCTGCCATAGCTGCTCTCTCCCACTTGAACGTGCTACTTGCCACTTATGCTGAGCTCTGACTAGTCTGGTTGTCTAGGCTGTGTCATGTTGATTCCTCATCCTGTCAGGGGCATAATTATAGGGGAGATGGAGAGACAGGTCCCCCCAATCATTTAATCATTGCAGTCTTGAATAACTTACTATAAAATCCTATTATGGTTGTGGGCCCCCCCCCCCCCAAACTATTACACCAAAGTTACTCCACTGCATGCTGTTGATTTTGCTTACAGGTTGTGCATTCCTTATGCTGTTTTTGGTGTCTGAGGATAGTATTGTAACTTCTAAATCTTGTCAGTTCTGTTATTTTGATTCTTGTGCAGTGCTATTTTAACTTATAGTTATTTTATTATTGTTACTTTTTTCCTATGTTCTGATAATTGTTTGTTGTGTGTACTCCTACAAATGTTTCTGTACCCACCACCTCACAGGTCGTAATTTGTTGCAAGCCTCTTAGGGCTCTGTTTGCTAACCTGATAAAATGTGTCTCAATACATTTCAGTAGTGTAATAAATTCATTATCAACTATGTTTTAACTTTTTTACATACTGTGCCAGGTGTGTGATTGAAACCTGTGTCAGTTGTGGGATAGCAGGCAAAGAATTTCCACTAAGCCAACAGGTGGCGGCTTAGTTTGCAGTGTCTTTTTCTAATTTACATTTTATACCCCGATTTTTCCCGTTTTTTTTTTTCCCTTTCTCCATGTCTCGGCCATGCATGTGCATGTGGAGGCATGCACATGCCGAGGGGTTCTGAGGCACCCTTCCTCTGCTTGCCACTCTGGGGCAATGGAACTACTGTGGGTGACAGGGTTCTGCCCCAGGAAAGGAAGAGCTGCCTTTCAGCTGCTTGATCCTGCTCCCTCTGCCCCACCCCCCCCCCAGCCAGCTCCTGATAACTCTGGCTCATTTCCAGACCCTGGGTCATGGTGTGACCCGAGGTAGAGTCCAGCATCTCAGCCCTCAGTGCCACTGGGCGGTTTTAATTTGCAGGTTTAATGATTAAGTTTAACACCTCAACCACAGCAGAAGTTTAGCAAGGCTATAAACTGAAAACTTAAGGTTTCTACCCAGATTCAAACCTCTGGTCTTTTGTTTGCTAATTTGCTGACACGTGGGCTGAGCTGCCAAGCTGCACTGAAGTTAATGTAAGTTTCTTTGGTGTAGAGATACTGTAGTGTCATACAACTAGTGAACCGGCAATCCAAGCTACCTGAGTTTGAATCAAAGGAAGTTGCTTTTACTGAACAAACATATCAATGTAACAAGTGCAGTTTAGTTCAGCACCATAGTGTGTGTGGAGGGGGGGGGGAGCTTTCACTCTCCACAGAAAGGTCCCAAAAAGGTTTCTTGTATGGAACTTCCTGTTCTGATAGGAACAGGTTATACTTGCACAAGCTGTTCATCCAAGTTTGTTATTTAGATCAAATTGATTATTCCAGAGGTATGCTGCTAGGATAGTAAATCTGCACTGAAGGGAGTTAGAAATATAGAAGCAGACACAGTTGATGTACAAAAAGAAATCTGCACAATCCATCTAGTCTGTCCCAAGCTTTCCTCCTTGGTGGTGCATTAGTGTCCATTCTCCATCCCAGTCACCCCTCCCCCCCCTTACACTTCCCATCTCTTCCCATCTGATTACTCCTTTATATGCTTCCCACCTCCTCTTGAAGCCCACTATTGTCTATGCCTCCACTACCTTGTCAGGAAGTTTGTTCCACCCTTCCACCACCATTTCAATGATGTAATGCTTACTATGTCCTTTTAAAGCCTGCCCCCGCTTAAGCACATGCCCCTGGTGGACACACTGGGCTGGATTTTCACAGGGTGTCACAGGGCTTGTGTCAGACCCTGCGCCACCACACTTGGTTTAACAGGCTTGCCCCTGCTACATCCAATTAGTAAGTTAGATGCAGTTGCCACAGTTTACCTGCTTTATGGCTGCTTGCACCAAATATTTGGCACAAGCACCATAAAAAGGGTCCCTGGGATTGACGCAAGTATGACCACTAAAAGTTGGTCTAACTTGTGTCAATTGCCACATGTGAATTCCCATTAGATTGCAACAAGCCCCATATACCATATCTTTGACTCACCTGAGTCTCATGGCAATTGGACCCTTCTGAAAATCTGGCCCATTGTTTCTTAATTTCAACAGATTAGTGATTTCCACTCTGTTAAAATCTTTCATGAACTGGAATGTTTCTGTCATGCCCCCCTTCCCGCTTGTCCTCCAATGAGTAGAAACTGAGACTTTCTAGTCTCTCGTCACATACATTGCTCTGCTGACTGTAGATCATCTTCCTAGCCCTTTGTTCCACTGACTCAGAAGTGAGCACAATAGTACAGATGTGATCTTACCAGTAATCTCTATGGAGGTAATTTCACCACCTTCCTCCTGCTAGCATTCCCTGTCACTATGCATCCCAGCATTCTGTTAGCCCTACCATATAACCTGTTGCACTGAGCAGCCTGCTTTAGGTAACTGCTGATCATAACTCCTTGGTCCTTCTCCTCCTCCATGCTGTCCACTGGCATCCTATCAATACAGTACGCTGTTCTGGGATTTATTCCCCTCTTACATGCACCTCTTTGTACTTGTTTTTATCTAACTTCAACTGCCAAATATTGGACAAATTCTCCACTCTCCTCCCATCCTGTCTCTTAGCATGAAAGAGCTAGTGTACTACATGAAACTGATATTAGATTTTAAAAGCAGACAACCATTGCCTTTTATATCTGAGGTGCTTTTTCTTTTCCCTTTGTTTAGTTAGGAGATTGTTTACATGATGGTAGTAGGTGTGATGTGTGGGATAGCTCATAGCCTGGCAGCTGGCATATCTAGCTCTACTGCCCCACACTACATTATCAGTATTATGACCTCACTAACAGTGACATCATTGCTACTTAGGAACAGAATGTGAGTGACCGCCAGGTCATTCACCTGTGATGTCACTGCCAGTGAGATCACAAAGCTGATGATGTAATGTGGGGCAGTGGAGCTAGATATGTCAGCTGCCAGAATAAGCTATTCCACACATCCAGCATAATATTATCATGTAGACGACTTTCAGATGAGCAAAAAGAAAAATACTTTAGAAATAAAAAGTTACAGCTGACTATTTCATAAAATTTGTATTATTTTCCTGTCTGCCTGTTTTGGCTCCACTAGCTTTTTAGTCTCTTTTTCACTGGTTACCCTCCTGAAGAGCTTGGTGTCATCTGCAAACAGGCTCATCTTGTCATGGATACCCTCTATGTCACAGATATACATACTAAATAGGAATGGTCTCAGAATAGACCCCTGCTATATCCAACCAGCCCTTGCCATGTCCTCAGAAAATTTATCATTCAGAACCACCTTCTGGGTTCTCTCTGTTAGCTAGTGTTTTAGTAATTTTATTCCCTTTAAGCACAAGAATAGCTGCTCACTCTTGGAAACTGATCTCAGACCAGGTCTAATGGGCCAACGCTATCTGGAGCAGCAGAGACTATAACTTTGTTTTCTATCATAGAAATACAGAAGCTGTTGGCAGATAAGGACCTCTTGGCCCACCTAGTCTGCCCAGTTTTCCCTGCCTACTGTGCCACCACAGACCCTGCTCAATCTCCTGTCATCTCCTCCCCTTGCCTTATTACTAAGGTCCCATTGTATCTGTCCCATGCATGCTTGAATTCAGTCACCATTTTGGCACCCACCATCTCTGCTGGAAGGCTGTTCCAGGTATCCACCACCCTCTCCATGATTACGTATTTCCTCACACATTTCCTCTGAGCCTCCCCCTCTCCAACTTCATAGCATGATCCCTTGTCCTTGAGCTTATTTTTCTATGGAAAATGCTACAGTCCTGTACCTTATTAATACCGGTTAGGTATTTGAATGTTTTTATCATATCCCCCCTTTCCCTCCTCTCCTCTACAGAGCACATATTCAGTTCCTTGAGTCTCTCCTCATGGGGCTTTTGATGCAGGCCCTGCACCATTTTGGTAGCCCTCTTTTGTACCTCCTCCATCTGATCATTGTCCTTCCAGATGTAATCCCTACACCCCTGCCTTTTTGAAAATGGTAGGTGGTATGCTGTTGAAGCTAACAGCAGTACCAGGTGGGGACTGGGTTCGGGGAGGACTAGGTTACTCGGCACAAGGGCTCAGGTTTGGCTACTCTGCACAGGGGCACCCAAGTAAATCCGAACACAGGAAGCAATAACTGTAATGTCCAATACCAGGAATGGGATTCTAAAGTGTGGCTTTTATTCACATCCAAACTGAACAAACAAAGCATAGACAGACCCCCACAGGGCTACATTCCTGGTAATGCAGATAAGAGTAACAGAACACTTCTTCAACACTTCAGCCCTCAGGCTCGGAACCCAGCAGGCACACAACCCGGAGTTGCACACTGCTTTGGGTACACAGCCCGACTTGTACACTATTTATTTTTTTTTTCCTGGCCTGGCTCCCCTGCCGGCCACTCGAATCCTGTCCATATGGCAGTGGACACATTTTCCGGTGGTTCCCTAAACTACCTTAGAGCCTTCAACTCCATAAGGGAAATTTCCTTTCAATCCCACGTCTGGGTACTTCCCTCAGCACTGGCCAAGTGCCTGAGGCAAAGTAAAAGGGCCACAGAGCAAATCCGTAGAGGTGAACCTGGTTACCAAAGATGGGGGGTCTCCCACCTCTAGCTTCCACAATCCATACCCGGCCATTTCTCTGGACATTAAACAACTCTTTTTGAAAAGCTTGGCAATGTAGATTAAAGGGTAAATATATAGCACATCTCCTCTACATGTCTTGGCTTTCCCCTTGTACTAGACTCGAACATACTTAAACATCTCTTTCTGAAAAGTTTGGCAGTGTAGATTAAAGGGTAAATGTATAGCACATCTCCTCTACATGTCTTGGCTTTCCCCTTGTGCTGGACTTGAACATACTTTTACTTTGGCTTAGCATATTCCTCTAGGCCTCCCACTGATTCAGCAGTCCAATCCCCACTTTAAAACAGTTCAGGTGAAACATAGGCCCCATGACAAGAGCAGAACTCACCCTTTGGTCGCAGGTGCCCCAGAGGCGAATCTTGACAGCTTCTGGTGCTACAGCATATCTCAGAAAATAAGGCAGCTTCTTCCCTAGCCGGAACCAGGAGGTTGCCCCTGGAGTAACAGGCAAACCTTTCACCCTCCATCCCCTGAGGGATGGGGCACAGATCCCAGTATCAGCGGTCTCCACCACTTCAAGAACAGCTTACTGTGTTCCTCTTTTGGTGGAAACAGACACCTTTCCCTAGAAGTAGCCCTATATCAGAGCTTTAGGCTCCAAGAGTCTGTGCACAGACTGCTGTGCTCCTGTGTTCTTCACTGCTCACACACAACTGCTGCTGCTCACTGTTCAAAAATTCCCAACATTCTAACCTAACTCCCATCTGCAGATTCCAATGTGGCTCATGCAGCTGCGATAGTTCTATGGCGATGTCATCCCTCAGTCTCAGCTGAGACTGAGAACAGAGTGAGACAGTGTGAAATCCATTTAACTGGAGTTTCACAAGCTGCCTTCTCTGCCTACCACTAGGTCTTACTGAGATTCTAGTAACCCTGGGTAACACGGGGGTTACACAGAGGCGGGGCCTCCAGAACTGGACACAGTACTTGACGTGGGGTCTTACCAGTGATCTGTACGGGGTAACATTACCTCCTTCTTCCTACTGGTGATACCCCTCCCTGTGCACTCAAGCATCCTGCTAGTCTTCCCCACTGCCTTATCACACTGCTTGGCTGCCTTCAGATCACCAGAAATAATTCCCCCAGGTCCCTTTCCTGTTTGGTGGTTGCCAGTACTTCCCCTCCCAATTGGTATATAGTCCCTGGGTTTCTGTGCCCCAAGTGCATGATTTTGAACTTTTTTGCATTGAAATCCAGCTGCCAAACCCTTGGTCACCTTGCCTTCTCCAGAGTGGACACCATTTACCACCACCTTCAGACTCCTGTATCTTAAACAACTTCTTACCCAGTTTATAGCTTCTTGACCCACTCTCAGACAGGCCAGCTTGTTCACCAGTTTTCTGTATGGAACAGTGTTGAAGGCCTTACTGTAATCCGGGTAGGCCACATCTACCTCTCCTCCTTGATCTGCTACTCTGGTCACCCTTTCGAAGAACTTCATCAGGTTTGTCTGGCAAGTCCTCCCCCCTGTGAAACCATGTTACCTTGGATCCTGTAATTCACTGGTTACAAGGTATTCCACTACCCTTTCCTTCAGAAGTTTTCCATTACTTTGCCGACAGGCTGACAGGCCTGAAATTTCCTGCTTCCTCCCTGTTCCCACTTTTGTGAAGTGGGATCACATCTGTCCTCCTCTAGTCTCTCGGAAGCTCCCCTGTTTCTAATATGTTGAACAGAGTTGTCAGAAGCGCAGCCAGTACCTCTTTGAGTTCCCTCAGTATCCTAGGGTGCACCCCATCAGGTCCCATTGCCTTGTCTATTTTTAATTGTGCTAGTACCTTAAGGACTTTCTCCTTTGTAAAAGGACTGGTGTCCACCTCCCTACCATTTATGCCCTTGTTCCTTATCTTTGGCCCTTCACCTACCCCTTCTTCTGTAAATACTGAACAAAAGTATTTGTTCCATTTGGGCCGGGGGTATACTGGGACGTATAGGGAGAGGCATCAGCAGCAGAAAACAGGAAGTTGTTATCCCTCTGTACAGACAGTTGGTGAGACCCCATCTGGAATACTGTGTCCAGTTCTGGAGACACCATCTCCGCAAGGACATAGACAGGATAGAGGCAGTCCAGAGGAGGGCACTAAAATGGTGCAGGGTCTGCAAGAGAAGCCGATGAGGAGAGACTAAAGGAGCTTAATATGTATACCCTTGAGGAAAGAAGGGAGGGGACATGATAGAAACTTTCAAGTACCTCAAGGGAATCAACAAAGTCCAAGAGGGTAGCATCTTTCAGAAAAAGAGACTTGCAAGAACAAGGGGACACAATTTAAAGATAGAAGGAGGACGGTTCAGGGGCAATGTGAGGAAGTATTTGCTCCCCCTTTGGTCTTCCTCTTCTCAATTATATATCTAAAGAAAGGTTTATCCCTTTCTTTTACTGACTGGGCAATATTCTCTGTTTGTGCCTTTGCACGTCTAACTGCCTTCCCTGCCTCCCTTTGTTTCTCCTGGTAGTTTTCCCTGTCCTCCTCCTTCTGTGTCATTTGGTACTTTCTAAATGCTAATGTTTTTGCTTTTAATTTTTCTGCTACATCTTTAGAGAACCATAACAGTCTCTTTTAGAAAATGTAATCATGTGTTAAAGTCCCTGTTAGGATTCAAGTCATGGCCTCTTGCTGAAAATATACATTATTGTGCTACTGTCTGCACTGAAATCCCTGACCACTTGCGTTCTAACCCAAGATATTTGGTGTGCCACCAAACTGCACTGAAGTGAATGGCAGCTCCTGTGTTGTAGAGGTTACATTGCAACCTATGAAGCAAGTGACAGGTGTTCTAAATCCCAACAGAAGCACATCTACTGCATATATATTGTCAATTAGCCAAAAAGATAGAATGTTCCTGGCAGGAAAAATTAGTGGAACATTTTGCAGTCTGGTAGTGAAGGTACCATAAAAAAGTTCTGTCAGGAAAACTTCAGCTTTAATATAGTTTGTAACATGCAGTCCCCTGCTGGGATTAGAAACCAGGTTGCTGGCTTCATAGGTTGTGACTTAAAGATCATGTGCAGTGGTTTTTGCATATTTTTAATAAAAGCTTTAAAAGTTGGAGTTCAAGTCTTTGTGTCATGATTAGTGTTTCCTGAAAATTTCATGCTGTTTGGTTTTGTGGTTTTCTTTAAATCAGCAATTGTTAACTTGCTCTGTAGTGGCTGAAAACAGTGGAGTTATTTCTGTCCTCTCAGGCAAGCTTAGAGTGCAATGTCATCATTTTGGAGTAGCTTGCTGTTTCAGATTCCCAATCAGAGCAGCACTCTGTAGAGTGTATGGTTTGCTGAGCTCTCCATATTTCTTACAGACCCAGTCTCTGGTTTGTGTTTAGATAGGTCAGCTTAAATCATATCATTCTCTTCCTTTAAAAAGCTGATCATTTCAGTTTCAATGCTGAATTGAAGTAGTGGAAATCTTTTTCTACGAGAAATCGGCTTGTCTGTATCACAGCTCTGTTCTTTCTAATCAAACCTCAGTGTTTTTCTAACTATATAACACAGGGCTGTTTAATGAATATAAAATAAATCGAAATGTTTTTTATTCAGCAGTGTCAGTGGCTCAGTAAGTAACACATCCGCCTCTGAGGCCGGGAGATCAGAGGGCTGTGGGTTCAGTTCCCATATCTGGCACTTGGGTGAATATCCCAGTACTGACACTGTAGTGCAGCATGAGAGGGGTGCTGCACTTCTGAGGTGCCGTTTTTCAGATGAGACATTAAACTGAGGTACCATCTGCCTGGATTGGTGGTAGTTCAGGTGGATGTTAAAGATCCCATGGCACTTATCAAAAAGAGTAGGGGAATTTTCCTGGTTTCCTGTCCAAATTTCCCTCATTCACTAAAAAAATACCACCAACAGCTTAATCTGGTTCAAGGTCAGTTGGTATTCATCTGTATCCCCTTCCCCTGGGTCGTGCCTGAAAATAGGCAGGATTTGTCTAGTGCACTTAACCGGTCAACAAAAACTAAATTCACAGAAAGTTTGTTTTTGATGTAGCCTTCATAAATACAATCATGTAAGAACATTTTTTTTCATGTCAAATTAACAAACAGGTGCTTGTCACACTCTGCTACTGTATTTCAAGCACATGTACTGTCAGAACTCATAAATTTCAGTTCTTTGGGGTTTTCTGTATGAAAATACATCACGTATGTGTATAACTAAAAACACTATGTGGCATCTCGATGCACCATGTCTCTGCCCCAGAGCTGAGGCAGCTGCAGTCTACTGCCACCAGTCCCCTGCCCCACAAGCCTCCTGCCTTCTGCTCCACATTTGAGGCTGCTGCACCCTGCTGCCCACTGTCTTCTCCCACACAGTCAAGGATTGTGCACCTTGCTGCCTCCATCCCCTGCTTGTAGCATCAGGACTACTGCACCCTGCTGCCCCCTGCCAAAACAATTGGGGTTGCTGCACCCTGCTGCCCTCTCTCCCCCACCCTCACAGTTAAGGATGCTGCACCTGTTGCCCCATTCCTGTCTCCACAGTCAGGGCTGCTGTGCTGTGCTAAGCCCTAGAGTGCCAGATTCCTTACTTCCACAGCTGGGGCTGCGCACAATGCTGCCCTAGCACCAGAGGTGGGGATTTTGCTGCACCCTGCTACCCACTTCCATTGCCCCAAATGGTCAGGGCTACTGCACCACATGTACCCCACCTCACAGTCAGGGCTGCTGTACCCTGATGCTCCATGTGTCCTGCCCCACAGTTGATGCTTCTGCACCATGCTGTCTTCTATCCCCTGTCACTACTGACAGGGCTGCCGCACCCTCCTCCTTTCTACATAGTTGGGGTTGCTGTGGCTGCTGTGTCCTAGAGCCCCATGCCTCTGCAGTTAGGGTTGCTGCACCATGCTGCCACTTGCCACAAGATTTAGGGCATTTGCTGCACCCTGTTGCATGCCTCCACAGTTAAGGCAGTTGTACCCTGCTGTCTCCCTGCCACCAGAGTCAGATCCTTTGCTACACCCTGCTGAGACAGGAACAGGGGGCAACATATGCAGTGTCCCTGACTGTGAGGGTGAGAGAGAGAAGGTAGCAGGGTGCAGCAACCCCAGCTATTCGGGATGGGTGCAGCACAAGAGTAAGGGCATTTGCTGCACCTTGTCCCCTGCCTGTGGAGGCAAGGGGCTCCATGGTGCAGCAGGGCACAGTGGTGGCAGGGGACAAAAGACAGCATGGTGCAGAAGCCCTGACTGTGGGGCAGGACACAGGTGGGCATCAGGGTACAGCAGCCCTGACAATAGCACAGGGTTCACATTGTGTAACAGCCCAGACCATTTGGGGCAATGGAAGTGCGTAGAAGGGTTCAGCAGCCCCAATTGTGGATGCAGGCAGCATCAGACTCTAGGGTGTAGCACAGCACAGCAGCCCTGACTGTGGAGATGGGAACAGGGGGCAACAGGGTGCCATGGCACTAACTGTGGGTGTGAGGCCAGGGGGCAGCAGGGTGCAGCAGTCCTGAATGTTCAGGCAGGAGATAGGGGTGGCAACAGGATACAGCAGCCCAAACTGTGGGACAGGGTGCAGCAGCCATGCCTGTTTGGGACAAGGGATTTGGGGAGCAGTGTGTAGCAAAGGATTTGACTCTGGTGGCAGGGGACCCAAGGCAGCATGGATTCACAGCAAGAAGGTAATGTCAGACAAATCTAATTGATTTCTTGGACTGGGTGACCAAAGTACTAGACCAGGGAAGGGCTGTGGCATGGCCTACCTAGACTTTAGCAAGGCTTTTGACACAGTCCCACACAAAAGATTAATAAACAAATTAGCCAGCCTGGGAGTGGATCCCAGGGTGGTAGCCAGGGTAAAGCACTGGCTGGACAACAGGACACAACGGGTAATAGTAAATGGAGTCCACAATGAAGAAAGGGGGGGTTACTAGTGGGGTACCGCAGGATTCAGTACTGGGGCCAGTCTTTTTAATGTCTTTATAAGTGACATTGCAGGGGGATTGGAAGAGAAAGTATGTCTCTTTGCAGATGACAGAAAGATCTGCAACAGGGTTGATACGTAAGGTGGGGTGGAAAGGATGAAAAGGGACTTGGGAAGGTTGGAGGAATGGTCAAATGTATGGCAGCTTAGATTCAATGCAAAGAAGTGCAAAGTAATGCACCTGGGAAACAAAAACCCAGGGGAAGAGTACACAATGGGGGGTGAGATACTGACAACAACAAAAATGGAAAGGGACCTGGGGTAGTCCTATCAGATGACCTAAAGGTGGGCCAGCAATGTGAGAAGGTGGTAAGAAGGGCTGGGGATACTGGGATGCATAGGGAGAGGCATCACCAGTAGAAAACAGGAAGTTGTTGGCCCTCTGTACAGACAGTTGGTAAGACCACATCTGGAGTACTGTGTACAGTTCTGGAGACTCCATCTCTGCAAAGACATGGACAGGGTGGAGGCTGTCCAGAGGAGGGCAACCAAAATGGTGCAGGGTCTGCACCAGAAGACATATGAAGAAAGACTAAAGGAGCTTAAGATGTATAGCCTTGAGGAAAGGAGGGAGAGGGGACATGATAGAAAGTTTCAAATACCTCAAGGGAATCAACAAAGTCCGAGAGTGTAGCATCTTTCAGAAAAAGAGATGTGCAAGAACAAGGGAGCACAATTTGAAGATAGAGGGGGGACGACTCAGAGGTAATGTGAGGAAGTATTTCTTCACAGAGAGGGTTGTAGATGCATGGAACAGCTTTCCTGAGGAGGTCGTAGAGTCAAAAACAGTGGGAGAATTCAAAAATGCATGGGACTGACATAAAGCAATTCTAGTGGGGGGTAGGAGGAAGTAGGCTGTTGGTTAACTAGGATCTGCAGCTTATCCGTTAGGTAGGGAAATGGGCAGACTAAGTGGGCCAAGCAGTCCTTATCTGCCATCAAATTCTTTGTTTCTATGTTTTCTATGTTTAGGGGGACAGCAGGGTGCAACTGCCTCAACTGTGGAGGCATACAACAGGGTGCAGCAAATGCCCTGAGTCTTGTGGCAAGTGGCAGCATGGTGCAGCAGCCCTAACTGCAGAGGCATGGGGCTCTAGAGCACAGCAGGCCATAGCAATCCCAACTGGGTAGAAAGGAGCATTATGCAGCAGCCCTGTCTCTGGTGACAGGGGATAGAGAACAGCATGGTGCAGAAGCCTCAAGTGTGGTGCAGAACACAGGGGTCATCAGGTTACAGCAGCCCTGACTGTGAGATGGGGTACATGTGGTGCTGCAGCCCTGACCATTTGAGGCAATGGAAGTGAATAGCAGGGTGTAGCAAAAGCCCCACCTTTGGTGGCTAGGGCAGCATGGTACAGCAGCACCAGCTGTGGAGGAAGGGAACCTGACACTCTAGGACTTAGCACAGCACAGGAGCCCTGGCTGTGGAGACAGGTACAAGGGGCAACATGTTCAGCTTCCCTAACTGTGATAGTAGGAGAGAGAGGGCAGCAGGATGCAGCAACCCCAATTGTTTGGGCAAGGGGAGGCAGGGTACAGCAGCCCTGATTCTTTAGGCAGGGGATGGAGGCAGCAGGGTGCACAGTCCTTGACTGTGTGGGAGAAGGTGGTGGGAAGCAAGATGTAGCAGCCTCAAATGTGGAGCACAAGGAAGGGGGCTTGTGGGGCAGGGACTGGTGGCAGTAGACTGCAGCTGCCACAACTGTGAGGCAGAGACATGGTACATCAGGATGCCACATAGTGTTTTTAGTTATACCTAACATAATGTATTTTCACACAGAAACCACCAAAGAACTGGCATTTGTGAGCTGTGACAGGTGCCTGTCATACTCTGCTACAGTATTTCAAGCACATGTACTGTTTGTCAATTTGACATGAAAAAAAAATGTTCTTACATGAAATCTATTTATGGAGGCTACATCAAAGACAAACTGTTTCTGTAAATGAACAAAACTTAGATTTATTTTATATTCATTTAATAGCCCTGTGTTATCTAGTTAGAAAAACAATCTGAGTTTTGATTAGAAAAAAAATGAGAGCTGTGATACAGACAAGCTAATTTCTCACAGAGAAAGATTTCCACTACTTCAATTCAGCATTGAAATTAAAATGCTCAGCTTTTTATAGAAGATAATGTTATATTTTAAGCTGTTCTATCTAAACACAAGCCAGAGACTGTGTTTGTAAGAAACTTGGAGAGCTCAGCAAACCATTAACTCTACAAACGACTGCTCTGATTGGGAATCTGAAACAGCAAGCTACTCCAAAATGATGTCATTGCACTCTAAGTTTGACTGAGAGGACAGAAATTACTCCACTGTTTTCAGCCACCGTAGAGCAAGTTAACAAATGCTGATTTAAAGAAAGCCACAAAACCAAACAGTATGAATTTTTCAGGAAACACTAATCATGACACAGGGACCTGAATTTCAGCTTTTCGAGTTTTTATAAAAAATATGTAAAAACCGTTGCACATGATCCTTAACCTTTACATATCAGAAGCTGCCATTTACTTTACTGCAGCTTGTGTACTGGATGTGTTTTGGGTTAGCAAGCAAAGGAACAGGGTTTCAAATACTAGCAGGGACATCATAATGCAATCAATTTAAAGGGTGTTATAACACCAGAAAAGTGAGGTGAATGATGTCTGAAAGTGTACCTGGAGCAAATAATGGAGATCTTAATGTATGATGCTTGAAAGACTTAAAGGACTCAAGTGTAAAATAATGTGTGTGTTGGGGGGGCTCACGTCCCCCCTAGCCTTATGGTTCCAGCACCCATGACTGATCCTAATAGTTCTGATGGCCTTACAATGAAGTCATCCACAGAGGAGAGGCTGTCAGTGACATTGCTAATCCCCTGTGAGTGTAGAGCAGGCCTATTCAGTGGATTACTATTTCTAGGCTCCTTGACAATATGATGACACATTTCTAACAGGCAGTCCTAGTCAAGTCCTACAGTTCACACGCTTTCTTCTACGTGGCAAAAGCCTCACAGGGTGCACATCATTAAAATACTGCATTGTAAATGTAAACCTTTTTCATCACTTTTTTTGTGAAAATTACTCAGTTTATTGAGTATTATACTGTACTACATATTGACCCACTTCTCCAATCAGAAGCTAAGGTTACACTGACTTTTCCTGAGCAAACACTCCAGTCATTTTATTCTCAGTAAAACGATTGCTCAGTGTTCAAAACATTCATTTTATTGTCAATAAAATGAGTAGTGGCATCATCCTCTTTCTTGCATTTTGGTTGGTCTATACTCCAAGCAGCAAACACATGAAGCATACTGGTTATAATGTGCTAGTTGGGTCACTGTCCTCAACAAAGGAATTCTGCAGCGGTAGAGGCTGAGGAAAATGCACACTTCCCGCCACACCCACCCTCCCAGAGCCCAGCAACATCCAACAGCTCTGCCTCTGCCTCTGCCTAGACATCCTCTGGGGGAGTGGTAGCAGAGTTGGTGTTCCCACAGGTCCTTTGCAGCCTTACCAGTTCCGTTCGGAGTTCATCAGCCTCTGCCTCAGCTGAGAGAGGTGAGTACAAATGGGGTAGCACATCAGTCTCCAGACGGTGTCCCGAAAGACTGCGGCTTCACACCCATTGCACTGCACCACTCCCATGAGCTTTCCTTGCTTTGCTTAGTGTCTGTTGAAATTACTCTGTGCCCTAAGGCCTTCTTTCTACTGCTTTGCATTCCTTTCACTCCCTTTTGATTGCCTGGAACTTATTTGTTACCCTGCCTAAGATAGGGTGTCTTTTATTTTTCCTTTGCTAACCTATCTACCTCTCCTTACCTTATCCTGGTACTATGTATGAGGGGTTATCTTTATATAAAAAGGATTACTAAATGCATTACAGATTAGCCAAGTGGTGCCAAGAACTAAAGCTGCCTTTTTCAACTTATAAAGATAGATAACCAACTCCCTACTTGCTAGGACATTATGTTCTAAACCCCTATAATGTGATTTGTTATTATGTATCGGAACCCTGGAAGTCTGCTGCCAGACTCTGGAATTCCATCTTTTAACAAAAATTCTCAGCCCCATTTGCATGTAAGTTCGATAATATATGAAACCGTAACTTGCCTAAACATTCTAAAGAACTGGCAAACTGTTCCCCTAAATGGCACTCTACACCCTTGTATTTAGGACTGCTATGTTAAAAAAATAAAATTAATGCAAAGTTTGTTTTTCCCATTTAGTCCTTCATTCACGTTGCAAATATATAAGAAGTGATAAACGCTATGTGCTGCCGGTGACTCCACTTACAGATTTAAAGAAAAATGAGTCAGTTCAGATCAGTCTTTCAACTAAAGAGCAGTCCCCTTCATCAGTTTGTCAAGCACTACAACCCTTCTGAGAGGGAGATGGAAAAATATGTCCTGTTATGTGAGAACCTGTCATGCTGTCTACCATGCCCTTGCTCTAATGGTGTAGCATATAATATTTTAAAAGAAAAAAGTACACATAGGGTTTACGATAATCTCAAGTACTAGGGAAGACAGTATTTTTCTATGTTTTATTCTTCTTAAAGGGAAAGTCCCCTCAGCCTTTTATTCTGTTTCCCTGTGTAGTTTATAGGTATGCACAATGATTGCCTCTATTGCAGCCTCCTAATTTCATCAAGATTTAAATGTAAGGTACTCAAGTCTGGTGTGAAAAGCTGCTTAACTCCATTGCAAAGGTCATGTCCTGACTTATATAATGCATCCCGGAATTTTATGATGTTTTGGTGCTAAAGCCTACAGTAGGTATTCTGTATCAACAGTGTTGTTGTTGTCTTCTGCAGTCCTCATGTTCCTGTCTTATGCTGGCCATAACACTTTTCAAGGTATAGTAAGTGCCCTGTTGTTTTCTATAGTTTAAAGTGTATCCAGGTTAGAAAAAATATTTTTAGAGAATGTAGGGACTTCCCAAAACATGTAACGTAACTGAGTGGGTATGTAACTTCTGCTGGCTTGTGCATGTGCACATCATAAACTCCCATGATGCCCTGCATGAGTGGGGTCATGAGTCATGACCTTTGGAATGGAGACAAACAGGTTTTCACACCAGGGTAAAACAGACAGAAACAACTTTATCTGTATTTAAATTAGGATGACATTAAGGGGATATAAGAGAGGGAATCATTGTTCATGCCTATAAACTACAGAGGTATACACAAAATAGGCTGAGGGGGATTTTCCCTTTGATTACCAACCCAATAGGCCCAAATAAATTTACACAAACAAAGTTAGAAACATAGAAACATAGAAAAATGATGACAGAAGGAGAAGGAAGTCCATCTAGTCTACCCAGTTGTTCCTGAGAGAATTTCTGATGTCAGGACCCACCCCCACCCCCATTTGATTAATATTCCCCCCTTTTCCCCTTACTTAGTTTAAGCCTCAGTTCTATCCTAACCCAGATTGAATGATGTCACTGTCTTGGCTTCCACCACTTCTATGGGCAATCTATTCCATGGTTCCACCACCCTTTCTGTAAAATAGTGCTTTCTAAGCTCCCCTCCTGAAGCTCTCACCCTCAACTTCCACTCATGGCCCCTAGTACTAGAGTAGGAAATTCTGCTAAATAGGTCAGACTCAGAAACTTTGTTAATTCCTCATAGAAACTTGTATGTCTCAATCATGCCCTCCCCCTTCCCTCCTATCCTCCAGTGAGAACATATTCAATGATTTCAACCGTCCCTCATATGACAGTCCCTGGAGGCCTTGAATCATTTTGGTCGCCCTTCTCTGGATGATTTCCAGTCTATTTTTATTCTTCTCCAGGTACGGATTCCAAAACTGGACACAATACTCCAGATGGGGCCATGTGAAGTTTTATTCATATATATCCTTGTACAAGCTATGTTGATCCCATCTGACCTCAAACGTTCTACAGATCTTTACCACCAATTTACCCACATTGGTAGGATTGGTAAACAAAAAAGTGTTTCCTACATAGGCAGTCTTGATTTTGCAGGCAATATCAAGGCATGGTGTACACCAAGCTTATCCAGCTGGCCCCTAGCACCATCAGAACATTTACATCAAGCCCTTGTCAGCTAATTGAGGTCTGGAAAGAATTGGACTTGGTTCTCCTGCTAGGTCACAGTCTTGGTTTGCTTCACCATCTGCATGATGAGGTCTCATTCAGTTGAGTTTGCCATTATCACCAAAAATATTCTCACTAAATTCTTAGCACCCTGGGCCCATCTGGGGGTAATTGTAAATGCCTTAATTGTGTGGACTTCCTCAGGCAAGTGTAAACTGTCTTTTAGCCAACTCTGTAGTCAGGTCTTTGGTTCAGTGCTTTCCTTACCTTTCAGCAGGCCAGTCATTCAAACATTTGTGGCACTTGCAGCAAAGTTTTCTAGGCCCACCCTTAACAAGGTGTTTTCTCACACCAGTCCCATAGTTGTGGCTATGGCTAGTGCTTTATCATCCATGGCTACTGCCTGTTTTGTTTCCTCCTGCACACCAGAGACTTTTGTATCTAAGACCAGCAAATTTGGGGCATATTCTTCCAACATTTTGTCAATTCCTTGTATAGCCAGGAGTAGGGCTGCATTAGGAGGTTGTAAGTCCCCACTTGCTCCAGTTACTGATTGCTCCTTGCTTGAACCTGCTGCCTCTTCATGTGGCCTTGCCCCTCTCCTGCTGCTGCATTTCCATCATCCTAGCACATTTGTATCCTCGAAGCCAAGTATTCAAAAGTTTAGTATCAAAATGAACAGCTTTACCAGTCCAAAGTAATGCTGCAAAAATTTCAAACTTTTGTCAAGTTTTTGCCACCAAGATCACACTTTTAAGTTATGCAGCTGAGGAGCTTACAAGTCCTACTTCCACTCAGTTTGGCTGCTAGCTCCACCACTTAGCACCACTGTATTTATAAACAAATTCTGGTCAGATCCACCACGTCTGCACACTGAAGTTAGTGAATTTGTGTGAAATTGTTGAGGAGGTATGGAGAAACAACACAATGATTTGTAAGTAGTAAGATTTGTTTCAGTTTCTGTTCTAAGGAAGGCATACACGTTATTAGGAAAATATATGGAGGTGTACATTTTAATGGAAGGAATAGGAGGCAATATAGGTTAACAAAAGAACCCCAGAGCAAATGCCACTGATGTACGTGTTATCCCAGATGATAATGGCCAGACAGACACATTTTAAAGAAAACACAATTGCACATATCCCAATAATGCAAAGCATCAAGGGAAACATATGCAAATCCCCATGATGGTACAGAAGGTGGCAGTACGTGAAAAAGTAATGGTTGTCATATATTCAGCCTTGGGATTATTTACACATTTGTTTTTATTTTTATTTTGTAAGAGAAACAGGGTTTTTGTCCGTGAGGTGATGTAAGTTATATTTAAGCAATGTGTTGATGTCAGGAAGTCAAGTGTAATGATGATGGACTATTACAGAAAATGTGATATTAACTTTCAGAGGTGGGGCCTTTTGATAAGGGCAAGGTAGTTATGCATGTGATAATGGGAATATTAGGAAAGTATGAGGTCTACGCAGAAGTGGAGTAAAAATATGCACAGTTTCATAAGTATGTGCTCAGAGTGCAGGCAAATGTGATATGCAGGTTTGTTTTAGACATACGTAAAAATAGCAATACATAGATTAATAGAAAGAAAGATAATTACATAGACATATAAACAGAGAACAAGAGACACAGGCAGACAGGCAGAATAAGAATGGCAGTGCAGTATTGAAGTGACACCGATCCCACCCCCACCCCGCAGACATGGACAGGCATTGGGGTGTGCCTTTGGGTCACTGGCCATAACACTTACGCCATTTCACCTCACCCTACCCTGCAGACACAGACAAGAGTCGAGGTGTGCCTTGGGGTTTTCAAACTTTACACTCACCCCATTCCATACAGAAATATGCTGAAATGGGTACAATATAAAAGAATGGAGTTAACTTTGGAGCTGAAGAGTCAAAGGCACACCTTGATACCTGTCACTGGCTGCAGGGTGGGCATGGGGGTGGAAAGGCATGAGCATTACTGTTGACAGTCCCAAGCCACACCCCAATGCCTGTCAGTCCTTACAGTGCAGGGTGTTATGGCCAGAAACCCTAATGCCCTGGGTGTTTCTTGGTATTTTCACTCCAAGTTTTCAGCATGGGCTTTTTGTGACCCCACTGCATGAACAGTGACACTATTAGTTCATTAGCTGAAAGGAGGTTTTGCACAGTGACTGTGCCATTTAGCACCACAGGTGCAAAAACACATTTTGAACAGGATGTTAAAAAGGACAGCTATACATTTCTTGCTTCAGTAACTGCTCAGCACATCTGTTGCATGACCTGCTTATTGACATTTTATATCTGCTATGCAGTGTACTGCTGCTATGGCTGTATGGCTGAAAGAGACCTGGGGGTGGTGATGGATGTCAGGATGAACAACTCAGAGACTTGTAGGAGGGCAGCGGCTAAGGCCACGATGCTGGGATGTATCGCTAGGGGGATCACTCCAGAAGGAGGGAAGTGATACTCCCTCTGTATAACTGCTTGGTGAGGCCACACCTTGAGTACTGCATGCAGTTTTTCAGGTCACACTTAAAGAGGGACATTGAACTCCTGGAGAGGGTCCAGAGAAAGGCAACCAAAATTATCTGGGGTTTGGGGGAAAGGACCTAAGGGGAGAGGCTCAAAGAGCTGAATATATACACGTTGGAAAAGAGGAGGGATGGGGGGGACATGACAGAGGTCTTTAAGTACATGAAAGGGGTAAACAGGGGTGGCAAAGTCATGGTGCTCCGAAGGAAGGAGGGGGGACAATTAGAGTGCATGGGTGAAAGCTGGAGGGGGGGATACTCAGGGGAGAAAAGAGGAGGTGCTACTTCAGTGAGAGGCTGGTAGAACCATGGAATGTGCTGCCCGGGGGACTGGTGGAGGCAGAGACTGTGGAGGGGTTCAAGAGGGGGTGGGACAGGTACAGGGGAAGGGTTGTGGAAGCAAAGTCCAATGAAGCGGGAATACCCTGGACTGGGAATGGAGAAGCCTGAGAGGGCAGGGGGCAGCAAGGTCAGCTCCCAGGGTGAGGACTGACCAAAGGAGCAGACACGAAAGCCTACTAGGCCTAGTCAGCTGGCATTTTTGTATGTTAGTATATTGGTATGCTTACTACACCAACATCATGAACCATAAAACAGATGACTGCCATAACTAGGGAGGCAGTATACTACAGTGGTTTAAGGCTCTTAATTGCAAATCTGGAGATCTGCATTTGAATCCTACAGCCCCCACAAAAACCAAAAAAGCATATTTTCTTACAGAGCTAATCAGCACTAACTGCTCATAGAATGCTGATACCTACATTTACAGCTTAGCAAATACTTGAAATCTAACTGAGTGGGGTTTCTGTAAGAAAACAGCTAGAGTTTGTATTAATTATAGCATTGATGATCTGGGCAGTTTCTGTGCTTTTATGGTTTTGTATAGTTTGATAAAATTAAAAGTTTTAAAATTGAAACACTCCTGCTAGCTAGACCTGACACACATAGAAGACAAAAATAGTGAATTAGAGCTATTTAGTAGCTGTTGTCTTACAGAAACCCCAGTTAGCTAGCTCTCCCCTGGACTGGGAAGGGAGAAGCTCGAGAGGGCGGGGGGGCAGCAAGGTCAGCTCCCAGGGTGGGGACTGACCAAAGGAGCAGACACAAAAGCCTGCTAGGCCTATTCTGCTGGCATTTTTGAATGTTAGTATGTTGGTATGCTTACTACACCAACATCATGAACCATAAAACAGATGACTGCCATAACTAGGGAGGCAGTATAGCACAGTGGTTTAAGGCTCTTCTCTGCAAATCTAGAGATCTAAGTTTGGATCCCACAGCCCCCACACAAATGTGGAGTATCTTTTTAATAAAGTATAAAATATGAATGTGTGAGTTATTTAGTTTGGAGAATATTTGTTTCATTATTTGAAAAAGTGTGATACACTAAATGTGTAGTGCAGTGAACTATTGTAATATGGAATCAAATGTGTAGCTGAAATAACTGTTGCCATTTATGCTTACCGGACAAAAACAGTTGCACAGCTCTGCTGTTGTGAAATGATTTTAAATCAGTGCACATGCTAAATCCTACTGCCACATTCAAAACACCATATCCTACCTACTTGCCACATGTAAACTCAACTATATTCAAAAAAAATTCTAGGCACTTTTTTTTTATTTTTACCAGGAGAGACACACTAAGCTGAAAGCTTGTTTACAGGTGCGACCTGGGAGCACAAGGAAGTTAAGTGATTTGCACAGGGTCACATAGTATGCAAGTGGGGGCTGTGGGCATCAAACCCAAGTCTCTAGGTTTGTAGCTTAGAGCCTTAAACCACTGTGTTATACTGTATCCTTAACCTACCTTCCTTCTTAACCAGTATTCATTCCCCAGTCCCATTTACAACACGGTTACACTTGTTTATAATACATACTTCTCAAACTTGAAAGAAAAAAATACACTTTATCATCAAAGTCTGTGTTTGCCAGATACTGTGCCCATGATTAAAATAATTTGAACCCCATCACCCAAAAATGTGCCCTGACATGAAACTGTATGTTTAACTGTAAATACAATTAAAAATTGTATTTCTAAATGCATTACTAACACCAATGCTTCATGATTAAAACAATTTCAACCCCTTCCCCCCACATATGTGCCCTTACAAACTGCATTATGGGAAGATTGCCTTCCACAAGATGCAATAAAAAAAATACTGAAAAACAGGTTTCATGGAGCAAATGCTGACATCCTGTTTCTAGTGTCCATGATAAAATAAAATAAAAAATAGCTAAGATTTTTTTAATGTCAGCTCTGATCAGAATAGCTTTTAAAATCACCAATTGTTTTCTTGTTCAGTGTTTCCTAATACATCTCAAACTTAAAAGAAAAAACACACTTTATCATCAAAATCTGTGTTCACCAAGTACTGAGCCCATGATTAAAATGATTTGACCCCTCCCCAAAAAAATGTGCCCTGACATGAAACTGCATGTTTAACTGTAAAGACAATTAAAAAATATATTTCTAAATGCATTACTAACACCAATGCTTTCAACGTTTTGAAACTACTAAAGACAAATTATATATAAACTATACATATATAAAATGTTTAAGAAAAACATGTGGCTCTTACTGTAAATTAGAATGTGTGTCTAGGTCTCCTTCTGAGGCCCCAGGTGGCTCTGATAATCATTAGTTCCAAAGGATTTTTAAGTCAGTTTGAAGGCATTAAATATCTTCTGTTCTCCTAGTCCTTAATAAAGGCATTAAGTTACTTGTGTTCTCCACTGCACAGGCTTGTTCTGTTGGTTGATACAGGTCCCAAACTAGTATATTTTGCTACAACATGATAGAGTTATCTCATGCCCCTCCCACATGAATCAGAAAAAAGTTTATGGTAGATCTTTAGGACCTTCTCAGGTGGAGGCAGGGGTGGACCTTACTCCCCACAAAAAAACTAATGCTGCCTCCCACTACTCAGGTTCCAGTTCTTGTACCACCCATTTAAGAAAGAAAATAGTACCCTGCATCCATTGACTAACATGAAATTGTATTTATTTGAGGGCGGAAAACATTGCTTGGAGGAGGGTAAGGTGGAAGAGACTATTTACACCTTCAGTCAGTTCCACGGACAGAAAACATGACATCACTACTTTTGTACATGCAAAACGTCTGCAGGCTCCGCTCACTGAAGCCGTAAAAAATATCCTGCATCTCAAAGTATCATCCTTTCTAAATAATTTGAAATATAAATGTAATAACACAATCTAGCTTATCAGAGTGCAAGGCCAACATAGGCTGCATAGATGTCCAAAGCCTGCTGATTTACAACATTTGGATTTAGCTGTGTTTCTTGTGCTACCTGCTATAATATTTTCGGGATATTTCTGCCCATTTTGTGGTTTTCAAAAATACAATTGTATGGCAGCAATAGACCTCTTTTCCACCACGTCTTTATTCTGATATACTGATGTAACTCCCTCCTGAAAGGGGATTTATCTTTGGTTCTTTCCAGATTAATACTGCCTCTTTCTACTACACCGTTGCTTCACCCTGATCCTGATCCAAACTGTAGCTGTGAAACCTGGTGCTGGACTGGACGCTGTCATTTGTTCTGCGGTCCTGTTCAGCACCCATTTTCCCATGGCTGGTGCTACACCACCTCTCTTCACTCAACTGGCCCCTGGATTGCCTTCAGGGTCGGAGAGCCCACAGCAAGGAGGCTGCTTGGTTTCAAGCAGCTCTCAAAGCTGTACAAAGTGAAAGGCTGCTCCTCCCCTGGGAGCATGAACTTTGGGGACACTCAACTGTGCTTTCTGCCACTAATTCATCCCTCCCCCAATCCCAGTAGATGGCAGCAGGGACTGGAAGGTATTGATCCTCATGGACAGAAGCCATACCAAGGAACACAAACATGTTAACATAGAAGATAAATTGAAAGACTACAAAAGCAGCCATGTGGGAAACCAGCATAGCTCGCAACCCTCACCACCTGTAAGCATGTTGAGTATGGTGCACCTGCACCATCGTCTGTATCTGCAGCCTTGAGGGAGACATCTCGACAGAGCTAGGCTGCAGAGTCTGCTAAGGTTGTGAATACTAAGTCAATACCCTTCCAATTCTTCTGCTAATCAGGAACAGATAAGAATAATTGCTGGGCATTTATGCACAATTATTATTCAGAGCCCATTTATAGAACTGTAATGGTCGGAGATCACGTGATGCAGCCCTCTGGATAGCAGCTCTTGCGCAAGCTCCCGCTCATCTCTTCTTTCTAGCAACAGATTTAACAGCTAATTTCCTTCACAGAGTACAATCTTCATATGAAATTAGAGAAGTACTTACTGGGAAGCTGCAGTGTGATTTCAGGCGCGATCAGCAAAACATGGAAGTGGAGATGCGACCTGCACTCCCGCGACACACACCACCCAATGCACCGGAGAAGGCCCCGAAAAAAATGAAGGCACAGGCTGGCACCACTGGGAAGATCTCAGCGAATATACCTGAGCAGACACCGCTCACTGTAGACAGTTTCCTTGAGGAATTCCGTCCCTTCAGGGATGAGATGAGATCCCTGAAGAAGGATGTTAAAAGTATATCCTCTGCTCTGTAAGATCTGACTCAGCATACTGGTGACTGCAAGGCCTGAATTATATCTGCAGAGAGAAGACTGGACAAGGTAGATCCTGCGCTGGTAGAGACCAGACAAAAAATCACCAGGCTAGAGGCAAAAATTGAAGATTTAGAGGGGAGGAGCTGTAGGAACAAAGCAGTTGTTATCGGGCTCCCCAAAAAAGAAGAAAGTAGTAATCCAGTTCTTTTTGTGCAGCAGTTCATGGAGAAGCTGGCGGGACCCTTGCCTTTCAGAGTGGCATACATTATAGAGCTATCACATCATGCTTTAAGACCGGTGCCTCCGCCAGGCTTCCAACCCCAAACACTTATATTTAAATTCCTGAATTTTCAAGAGTGGCAACACTTTTTGCCAAAGCTGAGAGAAGTGAAAGAGGCTTTGTGGGAGGGGAAAGTGATTTGTGTGACCCAGGATCTCCCTCTTACTGTACACCAGAGACGTGCAATCTTCCACAAGACGGCTACCAAGCTCCTAGCAGCCAACATTTGTTTCAAAATTATTTATGCAGCAATCTTACAGGTCTCAGTGAATGGTAAATGGAGCACTTTTGAGGACCCCAAGGTCGTGGAGGACATCTTAAAGAAGGCCCTGCCTGACGTGTTTCGAGATGGGTGAAGAGCTTCTGCAAGAGGCCTAGCTGATGGAAGTAAGACTGCAGAAGGATAACAGTGAGTACATCTGGGGAAAGAAGACCTAGTTGGAATAACGATCTTTATTCAGACTGTGTTAACTGATTCATGGCTCACGATGTGGCCCAGTAAACATGACAGAGCAAAGTCGATTTTGTTTAAAGTACTGTACGAGTGTGGTTTTCAGACTGTATGGACACTGAATTTTCCTGATTTAAGTTTCACCCCAAAGTATGGGAGGATACTGAGTAGTAGTCCCTCCAGGGAAAGACTTCTGAAGAGACATTCTCTCCGGTTATTTTTCTTTTTTGTCATTTATTTACTGTCTTTCTTTTTCATAACCTCTAGTCTCGATCTGCTTAAAAAGGGAACCTAGCAAGACTGCAGGGGTAATTGTAAATAGTTATCTGGGCTGGGGCACCGGGGCTGAAGCTGCCATCTGTCAGAGTTAATTTGCAGCCTAGTACAAATATACTAATCTGGATCTGGGTGATGAGACCAAATTCAGGGACACCTAGTGGGGTGCTCCAGGTCTACCTCCCCCAAGGATCAATGGGTATAATGGATGAATTTCCTGGGGGGACCTGACAGAGTGGGGAGCATCCCAGTACCTGGCAGCAGGGGTCTGGCCGGAATTAAGATCTGTGTATTCAGGGGTCTCAAAGGAGGCTTTCTGAGGTTACCCTTTATAGCCGGGAGAGCTATCTGGGGTGCTCAAGGCTTGGCCTATTTCCAGGAGTTTTCCTGCCCTGTGATAGTCTACCTGGAATAAAGAAAGGAGGAGCTCATGACAAACACCCGTTATTAGGGTTGGAGGGGACTTCATGGGGGATTTGTTGCTAGATGGAAATACTGAGTCATCAGGGGTTGGTAAGGAGGGAGGAGGAGCGGATTTCAAAGCCGTGGCAGTGGGTATATCATGTTCATTAAAGTGAGGGTGTGGGTCTGGGTGTGGGTCATTGGTGTCTGGTCTGACACCAATGGTATCATCAATTGATGGGCAGTGCTGTATTTTGAGGGGTGGACAGAGGGCCTGGGAAGGTAGGAGGGGCAGATGGGAAGAGGGGATGTTGAATTGGGGACCAGAGATGAGGGGAGGGAATATGCTGGCTTCACACTGGGGGAGAAAAATGCTAGTAGATGTTGACAGAGGTGCTAATCTGAAGCTTGGGCATCATGGATATTGGAAGGGGAAGAATGGCGAGTCCTAAAAGGTTTTTCACTTGGAACATACATGGAGCCAGGAATAAAACTAAATGGTTCCAGATTTTGAAACATTTGCAGTTCCTAAAAAGCGATGTCTCTATGTTGCAAGAAACCCACCTTTTAGAGAAGAAAGGTATACTATTCCGTCCACAGTTCATAGGACAGGTTTTTAGTGCAGGAAACAGTACCCAAAGTAGGGGTGTGGCCATTCTATTTGCTAGGAGTACACCATTCACCTGTGAGCAGGTGGTAAAGACCCAAAAGGACATTATATTCTGGTCAAAGGCTGTTTAGAGTGAACAGTGGTAGTTCTGGGTAGTACATACGGTCCGAATGCGGATACCCCTGGATGTTTCACGGAGCTACTGCAGACCTTAGCCCCATATGTGGGTTGTCCTATTAAATTTGGTGGGGATTGGAACTTCCCTTTCTCCCCGGATCTGGATAGATCAGGTTCTGGGAGGAAAGGACTGTCCCTGGCTCAAAGGTCCATCAGGGAGCTGGTGGATCATATGGGAATGTGTGACCCCTGGAGAGTTCTCAATCCCACAGCCAGGGAATATACGTTTAGGTCAAATGTGCATAAAACCCAGTCCAGAATAAATTACTTTCTGATAAGTCACACCTTGTTGGAAGGGATACTGGAGGCTAAAATAGAACCAGGTGTAATTTCTGACCATTCAGTTTCCTGGTGTTCTCTAGTCCTTTCCATGGACATGCCAAAGGAGTCAGTCTGGAAACTGAATAATCAGATGCTCAGGGAACAAACTGTAATAGACAGGATCACACAAGAGATTGAGGACTACATGAGAATTAACTTACAATCTACTGGATGCCCCGATCTCGAGTGGAGGGGGGTACTGAAATGTGTTCTGAGGGGGGCATTCAGCAAACTTGCCTCATGGAGGAAAAGATGCAGAGAGCACAAAGCATTATCCCTGTTACAGGAAATCTGGGGTCTGGAAAACTCACTGACCCCGACTACCCCTGAACTGAAGCATATCCAGTTGCTTAGCCTTAGGGATCAGTACTCCGGCCTTCTTAGAGAAAGGGTGGAATAGGCTATTTTAAAGACAGGTATGGAATATATAGATCGAGGGGGAAAAGGCAGGGTGCCTTCTAGCCTTGAGGCTTAAAAAGTGGAGGCCTCCAGGATAGTGAAAGGGATTAGGGCTCAGTCAGGTGGGGTTATCATCCTTACTCCTAAAGGTATCACTGGGGAATTTGCAAAATATTACAAAGAACTCTATAGACCCATGAGGAACCCACTGAGTTAGGAGCGAGTTCGGGAGTACCTAAATTCTATTCCCCTCCCATCTAGATTGCCTGAACAACAAGAGAGGCTGAGTGCACCTATTTTCAAAGAGGAAATTAACAAGGCTATATCAACCTTGGCATCAGACAAAGCCCCTGGTCTGGATGTTCTTTCCCCAAACTTTTGTAAAAGGTTTAGTACACTGCTTTCCCCTTGGCTAAAGAGATTGTTTGACTGGATTCTCAATGCCAGTCCTACAGATCAGGCCTTATTTGAGGCATTAATAATAGTACTCCATAAGCCAGACAAGCACCCGGAGCAGGTCACAAGTTGTAGGCCTATATCACTGTTAAACTGCGATATTAAAATATTGTCAAGGATATCAGCAGGTAGGCAAAATTTAGTGCTACCCCAGATAATCCACCAGGACTAGGTGGGTAATATGTCTGGAAGGAACTCCCCTAACCACCTTAGGAAGCTTGCCCATGTCTTCTCCGCATCCAGGGACTCAGAGGAACTGGTAGAGGCCTGATGTCACTGAACACGGAGAAGGCCTTTGACCGAGTGGGTTGACAGTTTCTTTTTAATGCCATGTTGAGATTTGGTTTCCCTTCTAAATTTATCGATTGGGTATCTTCTTTATACCAAAGTCCCCAAGCCCACATTTATTGTAATGGGATTTTCTCGGACCGTTTCACCCTCCACTCAGGCATCCATCAGGGGTGCCCCCTTTCCCCACATTTATTCAATATATGCCTAGAACCTTTACTATCAGTGTTACGAAAATGTATTGAGGAACAGGGTATCAGGGTAGGGTCACATGAGTTCAAGTTTTCTGCATATGCAGATGATGTACTTTTACATTTAAAGCATCCCCAACAGTCTTTCCCAGTAGCCATTTATATAATAGCAGGCTTCAGTGAAGTGTCAAACTATAAAATTAACCAGAGTAAAACCACAGTTTTCCTTTGAATAGCTGACTCTCGAGAGGGGAGGTAGAACCACTGGGGTTGCAGTGATGCCCCCATAAGATTAAATACCTGGGCCTCTTCCTAGCCAGAGGAGACGTTCAAACCAGGAATTTAAACCTGGACCCCCTGCTGGTTACAATACAGCAAGATTTAGATAGGTGGCAATCCTTACCTGTTTCACTATGGGGACGAATTAACCTGATTTAAATGAACGTTCTTCCTAGATTGCTCTATCCTCTAAATATGCGGAACTCCTGGGTCCACCTGGCGTGGTTTAAGAAAGTCCATTCCATAATTTCTGCGTTCATATGGAAGGGGAAAGTACCCCGAAGGGCCTATAGTAAAATGACTGCATCTAAAGGGTTTGGGGGTTTGAGACTTCCACACTTCAGGTATTATTTTTGGGCCAGCCAAATGAATAAGTGTCTGAGATGGAGTGTGCCCAGAGAAAGGGAAGTACTAGGCACATACACACCATCATGGTTGCTATTAGAAAGGGAATTAATCTCCCAACAAGGGGTAGAGCTTGGAGCAATGTTGTACATTTCCCCTAAGGCCCTATCAAAAGATTTTCATCCATCCCCTATTGTCACATCGGTAAGAATCCGTACCCAAATGTGTTCCTTTTTATCGCTGCAAAGCACAAAGAGTGCTCGCCAACCACTGGTCGACAATCCCAATCTAAAAATTGGGGGGAAATGCAGCCCAGGAACTGGATCCCCCAACTGAATGGGGCCCGGCTAGGTGACTTTCTTAGTGGAGACAAATGTAGGGCCTCAGTAGACGTCATGGCCAGGTTTAACATGGACAGGGGTCAGGCCTTTAAAGTGTACACATTACGACATTTGGTGCTTCAAGCCTCACGGGGGTTGAATGAAGCTAGCAGAGATGAAGATTGGGATCTTTCTTGGGGACCGGTCTGTGGTAAACCTCATGCTGTTTTACTTTTGTATGCAAGGTTAGTTTCTAAATCTTTGAACAGCCAATAGACAGACCCTAAATACAGTCCCATAGTTTTCCCACAATTTAAAGGCAAATGGGGTTACATAAGGAAAGATTTATATACCTATATCCCACAAGACAGACTTTGATTAACCCAATATCAAATTCTTAATGATATGTATTGGTCCCCGGTAAAGCTGCGTAAACTGGGACGAACCCCTTTGTCGCAATGCACCAGATGTGGGCAGCATGAAGGAACCCTATATCACATCTTCTGGGAATGCCCCCCCCCCCATCAAAAATCTCTGGGACACCATCAAACTGAAAGCAGATCCCTTATTAGGTCTGGAGGAGTTATTCACTCCGGAAATATGTGTATTAGGTACTTATTCGTCAGTACCAGTGAGGGCTTGTAGGTATCATATGGCCCTGATGTCACTGACCCTGAAAAAGCTGGTTCTACGCTGTTGGATAGATGGCAAGGAAATCTCGTACACAGAGTGGCTCCGAGACTTATTATTTAATGTCAGAGCGGAACAGCTATGAGCCAGTTTATGGGGCTGGCTGTCAAGGTATAAATCAGTGTGAAACTGCTTTCACTCTCTATATTCATTGCAGCATGTTTCTTCCTCAGATTAGGCTTTATATGCCATGAGCAAAGTGTGGGTAAAGGGGATAAAGAGAGTGGAAGTGGGTTGAGAGGTGCCTTTCGGTTTTATTACAGGGTCGTGTGAAGCCAGTGGTGGGGGAAGGGGGGTTTGGGGGTGCATGCCAGGATAAAGTAGTTGTTTATAATTGTACATGCATTTAATACCACCTGGTCATGCTGTGTAAGGAAAATTTAAATAAAGTTTAAATAAAAAAAAAAGGAACTGTGACGGCCAGGAGCAACTAACATTTGTGTTGAATTATTTCTTTGAGATCCCCAACCACTAGCCTTCCATTGGTACCATACTGTGGTCCAACATCAGGCCTGCAATTGCCACTGTGCACACGCAATTAATGGATTGCATTGGGAGCTCCCAAGAGACTTTGGGGTACTGCTGCACCAGTAAGGATAAACAGTAAATACTGTGTTGGTACTCACCAGAGGGTGGTAGGATTTGGGGAGTGACTTGAGAACTGTTTCACTGCATTTAATCCATTCCATTCCCCATTCCAGAACTTGTTCCTGTCCCCTTAACAGACCTCCCTTGTGTTTACATTGCAATTTATTACGTTTTGTTTATTGTTGTGTTTGCATGTGTAGAGTATAAGTTGGGGCTGTCTATAATCCTAAACGTTCCCTGTCATAAGGTTGGGGGTTGCATTCATTATCTGTTGAGTAGTACCCTGGCAGCCATCTGACAAAAGGATCCCCATAGGTGGAGGCACCACACCACTTTTATTTTATTGCCTCCAGTACCAACCGAGCCTTGGTGCCATTCACCCGAAGGCCTTATAGACTCTGTCCAACTATTATCAGACAGGCGTAGTCTCACACCTTGTGGGGGGTGGTGGTTACACTAACCATGGGGAGGCTGACTTACCTGTGGCTAAGGTGTTCAGCTTCCTTGGCGCAATTACATCAGTAAAAAGCTCGCTAGAATGGAGCTTACTGCTTACAGAAAGACTGCAATGAACTTGTAAGGCATTTTCCCCTGTAGAAGCTGATTTTTAAATACAGGTTCCAAGTATGTTACTGTTCTATCTTTAAAGGGTTTAAGATATCTTAGTGGGCATGGCAGTAAGCACCATATCAGAACTGTATGATCTACTTGATGTCCTTGTTCAGCTCTTCCATTGTTGACACAATAAAGCCATGTTTTACTATAGAACTCAGTGCTTGAGTGGGACATAAACTATATCATTGAGTTCTAAAATACTGTAGTACTTAACACCAGAATGGAAATCAGAAACCCCACTGTGCTTACTAAAAGGCCCACATAGATTCAACTATATCAGATTTGGAACCAGTATTTAAAAAAAAACAGCTTGTGGGAAAAATGATTTCCAGGTTCAGCACAATTCTGCATTAACATTTACTAGTAAGTGATACTAGGATCCCTTTCTTTTCACGGATACAGAACATACTTGAATGTTTGTTACGTAAGGTCTTACTAAGTTGCTTTGGATCACTGAAAGAAATTATTGAACCACAAGCAAAGAAAACTGGAGTTTTCTGAGCGAGTCTCATGCTATAGTGTATAGTGGAACGTCGTTGTTCACTGAAATCTAGTGCTCTCAAAATGTTGTTCTGCTGCACTAGTGACGTCTGCAGGACAGCAGAACGAAAAAGACTTTTCGTTCTGCTGCAGTGCGGACATCACACATGCTGTACTCGAGCAGCAATCTGATAGTTAGTCTTATTTAAAAAAAAAAGATGTAGTATTTTTTTTTTTGAGTCAACAACGTTCCACTATACACTATACAGAACAGTGCATGAGCACCAGTTAACAACAGGGCTGTTCTTTCACCTCGTTAGTACTATGACGACTGATTACCTCTCGAGCCAATTCGGTGAAAGAATAGCCCTGTTGTTAACTGGTACTCATGCACTATCCTATATGTTCTATTCAGTTGCTAAGGCAGGGTGCAGTGGTGCACAATCCACCTCTGATACACAAGCAGAACATTCAGATATGGCCTCCAATATATCATTGCAGAGCTATAGACATGGCAGCCATTTAGTAATTAAACCAGCAGCACTTGAAGAGCACCGTTCACTCATGCTTCTGAAGATAATTCTGTTGGGGGGGTAGGGAAATCACACCACATCACCTTACACTTCATGCAGAGAGGGGTGCAGAAAACAAAAGCTTTCCTTTCAGAAACTTAGCGGAAAGAATTAAAGGAAAGGTTGGGTCACATGATGACTAGCTAAGGGGAAGCAGGGCTCTCGTCATACTCCCGCTATGCTGCACAGTTTTTCAGTCAGAATTAATGTACAACAACCTCAAACTACCTATTGTACTGCTGAAGTCTTCCTGAGTGCCTACCTGATAGAATAGTACTGGAAACAGCGAATAAAATCCAAGGAATTGAAGTGGAGATAAAGCAAGCACTCCCACAGCATATCCCTCCAGCTTTCCCCGAAAAGGTGGCAAAAAAATCCAGGCAGCAACCTGTAAAACCATTGGCCTCTACCGCACCTAAACTGACCACAGTGTCTCTCACAGAAGAGAGGTTTCTGTTGGAAATGAAACCACTGAAGGATGCACTGATAAATCTAATGGCAGACATATCTACCTCAAAACAAGACCTGAAAGAGGTATCAAGACAGGCCAAGGACACAGAAGCATGGGCAATCTCACTGGAGAAGTGGAAGGCGACTGCGGACCCAGAGATTGTAGCTCTCCGTAAGCAAATGGGAAGGATGGAGCTTAAGTTGGAAGATCTCGAGGGCCACAGTCACCGCAACAACTTAGCCATTATTGGCCTCCAGGAAGAGGAGGAAGGGACCTCCCCCATCCTATTCACCCAAAAGCTGCTGGACAAGGTAGCAGGTCCCTCGCCTAATGGGCCAGCATATGTAGTGGAACGGGCCCACCGAGCTTTATGCCCCAAACCGGCACTGGGTACTCCTCCTCGACCTTTCCTGCTGAAGCTCCTCAACTACTTAGACAAGCAGCACATCCTATTCAAATTGAGGGGCATTCAGACCTTGATGTGGAAGGGAAACAAGATCAGAATCTCACAGGACTTACCGACATCTATTAGGCAGAAGAGGGGCTCATTTCACCCTATGATCTCCCGTCTCATCCCGGCTGGAATCGAGTTTCAGATGCTATATCCTGCACAGCTCCAAGTCCAGGTGCATGAGAAATGGCACTCTGTCAAAAATAATGACCAAGTGACTAAAGAACTGCAGGACCTGATACCGGACCTGTTCAAAAAATGAAAAAGATCTCAAGTTTTGAAGAACTCTTGAATTGTAGAACCACTTTCTTTTAACAGCACAGGGGTAAGGGGAATCCCTCAGAGTCCCTACAGTTTGAATCGAACTGGTCGTATCACGACAGGAATTATAGCTATACTCTCACAACTCACAATTATTCAAAGAATGACATGGGAAAGAAGCAAGTGCCAGTCTTAGAAAATCTCAATGGACTTAGTTCTGTTTCTACCTCCTCTGCATTATCATGTAGACTGTGGAGCATCTGCAACACAATCAGTATGAAAACACTCACTTTTCTAGTACAACAGAGCTGCAGAGCATTTGGAGCCGAGTCCTCTCGATACTGCACACAGTCGACCAGTTGCAACCGCTTAGCCAGCAATGAGCACCAACACGATGCAAACAATCGTGGAGCTGCAATCAAAGCTGCAGAGGTCTGTGGTATTCTCCTCAAAGAACGAGCCTTCTCACAACGTTCTCATGGACTAGCATGGGGCACTAGTCTGGATTTCAAGTTAATTTTACTATTTATAAAAGACAGGAGGGTCCGGTACACATTTTCTTTTCTCCCCAAAGTGTCACTCTCTATGCTGCATGGAAACTCAGCTGTAATTTACAGATTCACAGTTAGACTGAAGTAGCATTAAGCAGAAAAGTTTAGAATCCGAATTAGTAATCAATGCAGGCTTACAAACAGAACGGGGGTTGTTGGGTTAATTTTTTCACAACTTGTGAATGGTTTCAAAATGTTTTATGCACAATCTTTCTGTTCTGGGTTGTTGGAATTTGGATTTTAATAGTTCCTGTTACAAGTTATCAGGTTTAAAGGGGGAGGGATGAGAGCATTATCTGCTCCAAATGGCAGCATTGCGAATCATATTGAGGGGTAGGGTAAACCTCTCGTTAGTCTTTTCAGCAATTACTGTCTCCTTCTCTATATCTAGTTTAAGAGGCATCTCCTCATATAGTCCATATCAACGTAGCAACTTGTTGGTGAGGAGATTAAAAGGGGAAGGGAACCAGATATGGTTAGCTGTATATATGGGGTTGGGGGGGGGGACCCATGGTATCATCACAAAGGGACTCGTATGGAATTTTTTTAGAAGTTACAGTAGTGCCAAAAAGTTATGGCTAACAACGTGAATATAATATCGTGGAATGTAAAGGGGGCACACAATAAGCAGAAAATATACAAAATACTGAAGCATCTGCAAATAAGCAAGGTACAAATTTCTTTATTGCAGGAAACCCACCTCCTTGAGTCTGAGGCTAACCTACTAAGAAGGATGCAGGTGGGACAAGTTTTTTCTGCTGGAGCCAATTCCCTAAGTAAAGGGGTAGCAATCCTGTTGTCTAGAAATCTGGACTTCAAATGTAGTAAGTACATTGCGGACCCCCTGGGCAGATATATATTTGTGGTGGGAACACTGGAGAGGGCTGACATACTTTTGGGATCCATTTATGGTCCGAATACAGACACCCCCTCCTTTTTTATGGAGATCCTCAATCTGCTGTTGCCGTACCTTTCAGTTCCCATCTTCCTAGGTGGAGACTGGAATCTCCCTTTCTCCCCAGAGACAGATAGGATAGGTAAACAGAGGGCAGGTTTATCACCGGCTTGAAGGGCCATCAGGGAACTGCTGGACAGTCTAGGACTGTGTGACCCATGGAGAGTTCTTCACCCCAATCAGCCGGAATACACTTTCTGGTCTTCAGTACACGGGTCCTCCTCCCGTATCGATTACTTTTTAATAAGTAAACAGCTTCTGCCAGGCCTTATGGCATGCCAAATACTACCAGAAGTTATCTCAGACCACTCTCCAGTGTCCTTTACCATCTCAGTCATACCGCAGCAATGGACAGAAACAGTCTAGAAAATTAACAACAGATTGTTGCAGGATAAGTGGGTATTAGACAAATTGAAGGCCTGTATCGCACAATACACACAAAATATCCTAAACTCTACTGGTCACTCTGACATGGAGTGGGGGTGTGCTTAAAGTGCTGTATTAGAGAGGAACTAATTAGGATTGCATCTGTACAGAAACATAAAAGGGAAGGACAAACCAAAGAACTGCTGGACAAAATTAGGCAACTAGAAAAGAATATCTCACCATCTGCCATGGAAAGGCTCCATCAGGAGCTCATCCGTCTGAGGGCACAATATAACGATTTACTGGCAGCCAAGGCAGAATATGCAATCCTTAAAACAAACTCTATATATATTGACCATGGGGAAAAAGGCGGGGCGTTTGCAAGCCATGAGGGTCAGGCAACAGGAAGCCTTGAGGCTGGTTAACGCAGTTCATTCTAAGAAGGACGGCCTCCTCCTCCTCACTAATCCAAAAGAAATTTTGGCCGAATTCCTCACCTTTTACAGCGACCTATATGGAGCCAGACCCGACCCTCCCTCAATAGTTAGGATAGATGAGTATCTGGAATCCATAAACTTACCCATCCTGTCCATGGACCAACAATCTCTCCTGATCTCTCCACTCTCAGAGGATGACATTTGAAAGGCCGTCAGCAGTCTGTCACTGGATAAAGCTCCTGGATTGGACAGCTTCTCTACCAATTTCTATAAGGCGATGGCGGATGAACTGGTTCCATGGTTGTTTCACCTATACCAATCCATATTAGCAGGAGAGAGCCATGACCCACACCTTTTTGAAGCCATAACTGTTGTACTGCACAAGGAGGGGAGGGACTCAGAACAAGTAGCGAACTATCGCCCTATTTCACTCCTGGATTATGATGTTAAAATACTAGCCAAGATTCTAGCAAATAGACTGGGCCGGGTTATTCCCTCTTTAATTTGTACAGAACAGGTAGGCCTTATGGCAGGCAGGTCAGCCTTGGACCACATAAGGAAACTAGATTACATTTTTTCTACCTCCCAAATTAACCCGGCTCTGGCCATCTTGCTATCCCTGGATGCCGAAAAGGCATTCGACAGAGTGGATTGGTGTTTCCTTTTTAGGACAATGGCCCAGTTCGGATTCCCTCCTCTTTTTGTGCAGTGGATAAAAGCCCTGTATACCACCCACATATACTGCAATAGAACTTTCTCCTTTCCCTTTTCCCTTCATTCAGGAACTAGGCAAGGTTGCCCTTTATCCCCCCCCTATTGTTTAATCTCTATCTAGAACCTCTACTGAAGCAAATCAAACTAGATCTGGGAGTTAAAGGTGTGATATGGGAAAACAGGAGCTCAAACTTTCAGCATATGCTGATGATATCCTCCTTCATTTATCCGAACTGAGGGCCTCAATTATCAGAGTTTTGGATCTAATCCAGGAATTTGGAGTTCATGCCAACTGCAAATTGAATCTAAATAAAGCTGCAGTTTTTCCTCTTAATTTCCTTACCTATGACAACGTAATCGAGGGTCTAGGGTTACACTGGGAGTCCCATAAACTTAAATATGTAGGTATATTTCTAACCAGAGATTCTAAATCCCTGAAAAGACATAACCTGGATGCCCTAGTCCAAATAATCCAACAAGATCTAAATATATGGAGAACACTGCCGCTCCCTCTCTGGGAAAGAATAAACCTAATCAAAATGAATATCTTACCCCAAATCTTCTACCCACTTAACATGTTAAACATCTGGCTACCTCAAGCCTGGTTTTCCAAGTTTCACTCACTGATCTCTGGGTTTTTATGGAAGGGCAAACAGGTGCATAAGGCCTACGGGAAGCTCATGGTTCCCAAACTAAAAGGAGAAATGAGACTCCCTCATTTCCAACTTTATTACTAGGCAAGCCACGAGGCGAAATATTTAAGATGGACAGATAACCTCGAAAATCCAAAACCAGACTAATATATTCCTAAATGGTTAAAGCTGGAAAGGGAGATTATCTCTTCAACAGACATTTCTTCCTCTTCCCTTTATTATGTCCCAGTCAAATCGCTCCCCCACACCTTGACTGTTACTCCGGTGGGCACTTCAGTCAAAGTACATGCCCAATTATGCAAATCCCTTTCTTACAAACATACACAGGACCCATCTCAACCACTGGTGGGTAATCCCAATTTCAGGATGGGGGCAGAATAGTGAAAGCCTCCTGGCTTCCCCAACTAGCACACGTCAAATTACAAGACCTATTGCATGAGGGTCAAGTTAGATCATCTTCTGATATCCTTAACTGCTATCAGTTAGGCCCTTACTCGAGCTTTAAAGTGTTTCAACTCAAGCATATGCTGGCCGCTTCTCGAATAAAACAACCCACAGAGGAAGATGGCAATTTCCTGCAGCTACTTAGTGCGCTAGCCACTCAGCAACATGCAGTTTCTGGTATATACAAGATATTAAGAGAGAAAGTTTTCCTGCACCAAGATGGGTCTCCTCACTACTGGAACTCTCAGTTCAGGGAAATAACTTTAGACTGGGAGAAGACACTCATAGCTTCATCTCGCAAGATAGACTACATCTGATGCAATTTCAGATTCTTAGCAATATGTATTATACCCCAGTGAAGCAGGTGAGAATGAATAACTCCCTCTCCTCAACTTGCAGACGTTGCTTGCAGGATGCAGGATCTCTGTACCACATTTTTTGGGAATGCCCCAAAGTGGCCCCTTTATGAGCCCTCATTAAACAGAGAGCAGACCCATTACTAGGCTTCACGGATTACATAGAACCGAGAACTTATTTAGTGGGGGACTACTCCCAGGTAACTGTTATTGAAAGGAAATACCAGCTAGCATTGATAGCAATGTCGGTTAAAACGTTAGTACTAAGACACTTGCTAGACACAGATAATTTATCTTATACTGAGTGGCTGCAGGAACTCTTATTTAATCTCTCAGCAGAAAAGACCATCGCCAGCATACATAACAAAATGTCCAAATTTGAGAAATGTTGGGGCAAACTATATACGTTATACTCCCTTCAACAGACACATTAATTGCTTAAGAAGGCACTATCGAACAGCGAACTCACTGTTATAATTTTGATACCATGGGTGGGGGCTGGACAAGGGGGTGGAAAAGTGAGGGAGGCACCATTTGTGATGTTGAATATTGCATTTTTAAGCTTAATTTACTGTAACCATGTTGTATTGCAATATGGCCTTTTAAAGTCGAAGGTGCAAAAATAAATAAAATACACTGAATTTAAAAAAAAAAAAGGAAAACTAGTGATAATTAGTCTCAATGGTTTGGGTTATTTTACTTTAGTTCTGCTTACCTCCAGTTCCTTGGAATTTACGTATTTACTTCAAATACTCTACCAATCACTGTTTCAAGTGAGAACAAGCATTTGTCAATGCCAAATGTTGGCTTGCTGGCATTGGCATTGGTAGTGCAGAAGTTATATGAAATAAAATATGTATAAATGTGCTAAACTAGGAAATAAACTCATCAAGATCAAGGGGGGGTCGTATGGAAGGGGCATAAACCCACTCAGTATTCATGTTCATGGCTTTATGATCTGCTTAGCCCCCTCCTCTGGTTTATTTCTTTGTATACCACACTTACCCATCATTTACACACACTCTGTCTCTCACTAAAAGTGGCTAGAGGCCAGTCTTGGTAATCATGAGACATAGGTTTGAGTCCCACCAAAGACACCTACTAACTGAGTGACCCCCCCCCAGTAAGCCACTTAACCTTTCAGTGTTTTAATCAATCCAGCTGTGAAAATGGTAAAAGTGGGACCCCAGTGAAAATGACATATTGTATCCTAACAGGACTGTTGGTAAATACATTAAAACAAGAGCATCACCCTGCCCCCAAACAAAATTTTTCAGAACTTTGAGAATGCCAAGAGGTTTGTAATTGACATAGGTAAGGAAACATGGAATAGTCTGATTCACCGGCTTTGCACTGTGGGGATGTTCTGCTTGGTCCAGGTGCATATGCAGAGGCGTGCATGGGAGGGCAAGATGGCTCTGGCCCCCCTGTTAAATGCTGATTTTATGTATGTTTTTTTATTTGTAGCAGGTGACAACAGCTGCAGGACTCGTGAATCATCTGAAACCCCCTTGCCCTTGCCGTTGTTGCCACCTGAGCTGACCTGTCTCTCCCTCTCTTCTTAGTTCTCCCATTTCCTGTCTCGATCATCATTCCTGTTGACAACTGACTCGAGTCCTGACTCCCAACACCCTCCAGTGCCACTTGACCGTGGTCAACGGGCCACCATGCCAGATGTATGAATGCCACTGTGACTCTCTCTCCCTCCCCTGATACTCCCAATTGAGTCCTGACTCCCAGTCCCAAGAAGTTTACTCCCGGTGGGCCGTCTTCTCAACCAAGGGTTCCTGAAAAAAATAAACACACTCACAGACAGTGAGATAGTCACTGAGTCACAGACTCTCTGTATTCATTGTGTTTCCTCGCTAGTCGCTACCTCCTCTGCTCTTGGCTGACTCAGGGCTGCTGGCAGCTGGCCTGGCTCAGACTGTGTCACTCACACATGCACCTCACCATTCGGATCATGGATCAGAGTGGCGGCAGATGGGACACCACAGTCGGTCACCACGAGAGTCTAGTGCGTCGGCGACTCGGCAGGTCAAACAGGGTGCCACTGGAGTCTGAGATGTCCTGTTATGTGTGTCGGAGGACTGTCTGGAGTGAGGACTATTAAGTTGTCGGGGTGGGTCGGGTGACAACCAGGTTGTTGGGGACAGTGATTGAGCAGTGTCACTCAGTATGGACTGTCCAACTGAGGACGAGGAGTCTGAATGGAGAATCGAGACTGAGAACTGGGAGGAATCCAGCACAATGAAAACATGCATGTTCACTTCTCCAGTTCTGTCAGTTTATTTACTGCTAAGTTAACTTAAGTTCTCATATTCCTTCAGGTAGACTGCCGTGGACCTACGATGTAGGGGACTGGCAGGCAGGCTGCTTAGTTTGGCTTATATAGTTGCAGACAGCAGCTGACTGTGGCAAGTTGTGGGGGGGATCAGGAGGATGGGAAATTCAAAAGTGGGATTTAATTTGGAATGAAATGAATACATCTGTTGGGACTGTGTTGTGATTTGAATTGATAATCACTCGGGGATGACACACTACATCAGGCTCAGACTGCTATGGGTGTTTACAGCGGCAGACAGCCCACAGCTCTTTTTGATATGGGTTGGGGGGGGGGAGAACCATTTGCAGCCACAAAGGATGACAGAAAGATTAGTCCTCTCAGGCTGTTGATGTGTGTTAGGATGCATTAGAGTGGAGGGGTAAAGAACTACGTCTCCTATGCTGCTCAGCCGGCAGATTGATTATCGGTGCCATCTGGGAATTCTTCTTTCGCTGTGCCTGCGCTCCTGCTGGAAGCAGTGGAGGTGTTGACATATTTGGACTTCAGTTCCCAAGATGCCACGTGGGAGGGGCAGCCCTGCTGTGGATGTGTAGTGTTGCTGACCCTGATCAGGATGGTTTAATGTACTGGTATGCACATTTCTCAATCCTGATAGCTGGTTAATGACACAAAGCACAATAGACGTAAAGGTGGTGCAAGGGACATGTATTTTCTGTGCATCTGTTGTGCATATTCATTCAGTGTGTCAGTTAACCCTCTGTTACAGCAGCTTCACAGCAGCAGCTGGTAGTATGTAAATTGGTACACGTTACCACCGCCGATTGCAGCAGTGGTCCTTTTAACTGCACACCACTGCATCTGAAGTGCTGCCATAGACAGCTCGGCCAGTCATTGGTGCGGTGTGGTCCCGCCTGCAGAATGGAGCGGGGTATTGGCAGAGCGGGCGACACACCTCTAAAACTCATATGGTGGCACTGTGTTGCTTGCACTTGCGTGCAAGCCAACATAAAAAGGACTTGATGTCATTAACATTCCCAATAAAAGGAGTGTTTGCAGTAGCCTACTATATGCCCAGCAACAACTGCCTCTGCCCCTTATTTGAATGATGATGTGGATAGGAATGCACAAGTAAAGAGCTGAATGCAGATGTATTTCTTTTTTTTCCCTCTTTATTTCACATAGTAACTTGAGTTAATACATTAACTTGTTCTGTTGCCCTTCTGATGGGAGTACATTTCCAATTTTACTGTCACATGTAGTAGTCCCGAACTACTAAAGCAACTGGTAGAACAGTGATGTAGACTCATGCCAGTTTAGCAAGTTAATTTATTTATGCCAGGATAATTACAGTACATTTTAACTATTGAGCAGAAGTTCCCTAACACTCGAGTCGTGGTAAGGGTGTAGCAGATGAAATAGTAAGACAATTAGATGCTACATTATTTTCATTTAATTTTCATGTCATTTTTATTTGTGAGCCAGGAAAAACTCATTAAGCAAAAGGAAATTCCTTCACAGTGAGGCCCTGGGGGAAAAATATTAATTCAATTACAGTACAAAAGCCAATTCAACACAATAGAATTCCTTAAGAATTCCTTCGGCAGGCCTGCCCACACAAAGGTGGAGCTACCAATCACAACATCGGCAACCCGGGTTTAGGAATGAGCTTGGACCATCGGGGGCCATTGGGGGCAACTGAGTGTCTCAGAAGTTGCACTCCTTCTCTGGGGGGGCCACATCCACTGTCATGATACCACCACCTCGGTGACCTCAGGTTGTAGTGTGGTTGGAGGGCCATGGGAGTGTTGGGATATTGTGGATGCTGGCATGCTTTACATTCATCTGCCCTTAACATCCGTTCATGTCATGTCTCAGGGGATGGAGCAAATGTGAAAATAGCCCTAGCTTTGGAGAGGACAGGTCCCGGTATATCTGGGTCTGCGCCACCACCTGGGATGCTGTCTGATGACATACAAGTCTCAGGGAGCACATCTTTCCAACCCAGACCCTGCCTGTTGGAAATAAAAGCTCCACAGTGGCTGGCATCCAGGTAAGGGGTACAGGGGAATGAGGGTAAACCATGGGTGCTCCTGAAGGAGACTGTAGCTAGAGACAGGAAGGGGACATAAAAAGAAAGTTAAGAAAATGACTCCAGTATTGTAGTGTCAGCGGCTCAGTCAGTGGCATGCGTGTCTCTTGGACCAGAAGATCAGATGGTCGTAAGTTCCAAAGTAAGGAATGTGAACTGATACACAGTGCTGACACTGTAGTAGCGCACAAGAGTGGTGCTTTGCTGTGGTGATGCCATCCTTTGGATGAGATGATAAACTGAGGTACGGTACCTTCTGCTGTTCGACCCTTCTCTGGTGATTTTCCAGGCGGATGTTAAAGATCCCTTGGTACTTATCACAAGAGTAGGGGATTGTCTCCTGTTTCCTGGCTGATATTCCACATCAATTAAAATAGGCCCATGAGCCAATTAACAGGACACAGCTCAGTGTTCCTTTGTTGGTAATAAATTACAAATAAAATTCAGAAAAGCATTAAATACACTCAAATGATAGTTGAAACATAGACATTGACAGCAGAAGGAGACTGAAGGTCCATTGAGTCTACCTTTAGTACACTACCTCACCCCACCAACCTACTGCCCTGGTGGACTGTATCCCACCCTGACTGCCCCCACTAACCCTCCCCTCAAACCCTTGTTGACCCCCTTGGGACTACAAGTCCCCTTGCCCTGTCCCAAACTTGTTTAAACCCATTCAGGGTAGCTGTCCCTACCACATCTACCGACAGTCTGTTCCATGGTTCCACCACAAACTCAGTGAAGCAGAACTTCCTTAAGTTTCTTCTGAATCTTCCCCATCGACCTCCAGTCATGCCCCTGAGTGACTGCATCCCTATTTCTCACAAATACTTCCTCGCTGTTTACCTTGTTTATACACATGAGAAACTTATATGTTCCAATTATGTCCCCCTGCTCCCACCTGCCCTCCAAGGAACACATGTTTAGGCCCTTCAGCCATTCCCCATAGAATCTGCCCCACTGTCCCTGGATCATCTTTAATGGCCCTCTGCTGTACTGACTCTAGTTTGTTGATGTTCTTCCTCAGATGCGGGCTCTAGAAGCTTTAAAATTGGAAACATGAAACCTGAATGTGCATGCTGATTGCACGAAAAGCACTAATGAGAACAGTTAATGTTCAGGTTATTTGGGTTCTAACTTCTGAATTGCAAACACCCACAAATTATGCACCTGAAAGCCCAAATGCCAAGCTGACTGGCCATGACATACAGTCTTACAAGTTAGTGTATGCGACCTAGTCTTTACATTGAAATTGTGTGTAGAACTACAAGCAAAAAGGGATGTAAATCATTGTGAGCTCTCTGGCCAACTTGAATGGTTGCCCTTAGATTCTTAAATATTATACTATGATGGTATGTGGTGTTGGAAATTTATTAATAAAGTACTAGGAGACTTAATATGTTGGTACAAACATGCTCAAACCAAATATAATACTAGATCAGCAAAGAACCAACGACTGGAATTACCTAGCAATAGAACAAATTTGGAACAAAGGCATGAAATTCTTATCCTTTGAGACTGACAAATAGCAGACTGGGCATTTTGAAAATGGGTTAAAGTAATATGTAAATAAACTTTCAGAATGTGGCTGTTTTAAGTAATTTTATTGTTCTTATAATATTTTGTATTTTTTGCTTACACTTTAAGTGTTAGGTGACTACGCTGTAGTTACAATGTAACTTTACTATAACTGCATTGCAGCTGCTGTGTAGTTTCATGCAACAACCATGTAACTACAGGGTAATTACATTTTTTAACAAAGTATTTTTATACTGTTAATGTGTTTTTTATATGAATGTCAATTTATGTATCACTGGGTCACCTTTGCAAATAAGCTTTTGGTGACTAAAGATTTTTCTCCCAAAGAAACTGAACTGAATTCAAATAATGTTATTTAAGCATTAAGGCATGACCAGGAGTTAGGTTACCATCAGTTACTCTGACCTTAAGGAGTCATGGGGAGCGAGGCATAGCTGAGTGCTTTATGCTCCCCTAGGGGAAGATTAAAGAAAGTAACACAACCCCTTGAATGCTATAACCAAATTATTAAACTACAGTGTTTTTATTAAAAAAAAATTGTTTTTATCGTTTAAGTTCTAACCGCTCCACTGTGCATGAGGGTTTTCAGTCAATAACATAACATCAATTAGAATGCTGTCAGCCAAACAGAATGCTCCTTTTCCAGCCATTGTTTTATAATTTTATTTGAGTTTAATTTCACAATGTTTCGAAATGTTTCATCAGTTTCATTCCTTGTGTTGACACTGCCGTTTCCTCCTCGTCCTCGCTGCAGTCCCACTCTGCTGCCGACCCCGAAGGTCCCGGTTCTCGCTGTTGTCCAGCTTTGTTCCTAACCCTGAAGATTGATAGGGTCACTGATTTAAAAAAAAAACGGACTGCTGACTAATTGATAGTTTGGAAACATGAAGCCGACTATGGCAGTATGTGTCCAAACTATCTCAGAAGAGTGCATCCAACTGCTTACTAAGCGGTGCCACCATGTTGATTTGTATTTTTTGTGTGAGTGTGTATGTGTGTGAAGCCCAGTGTTTCTGTCAATCAGGAAACAGCTGAAATGTGCTATAAAACAACTTTTTTTGACCTTTGAACTGTCTTACAACAACATTTTCAGATCCACAGATTTTCATACATAATAAGCCATAACCATATACTAAATACATATTTTAGTTTCAGAATGCTAAATGCATACCTGCAAAAGTCTAATCAGTTATTGAAATAATGGAACAACATACTTGTTATTCAAAGGAAGTCCTGTGTGGTGAAACATTCAGTTGAGTAAATAAGAACTGAGCTGAATCTGGAAGTCATTTGTTACTATAGAAGCCTTTTTAATACTGGTTCCCTTTCTGATATAATGCATTTTCAGCCTTTACTGACCTTTCAGTAAACTCATTGGATGTTTTTGATTTACACACTGGTTTTAAGCACTGTTTTAGAACCCTATGATGTAAATTATGTCCTTTCCAACCACAGAGTTGTATAGTAGAACATTGGTGGATTGTGCCAACTATCTAAGAGCCGAACAAGAACATGAACTACATCATCCAGTTCTAAACTGGCCCTTATTGCCACAGTGTAAGTTAGAAACACCCACTGAAATACCAGAAGCACTAAACAACAAGGTTTTACTAAACGGCAAGTAAAGATGGAACAGTAGCAAAATGCAAACTAGCATTTTAAAAACAGCTGCTTCCCATAAGGTCACCACATGTTGGGTTTTGGACCAGATAATCTATGTTATAGGGTTCTTCTTTGGTCATCTGGTTTTGGTCAGAGTTAGTCTAGTTTGTTAACTGTTTTGAGTGCTCACATACTCTGAGTGGGGATCACTGCTTCCCAGGGGCTCAGCCATGCTGATCCCTCTGACATGGTCACAGTTCATCAGTACTGAGTCCAAAATGGCCTGATACCTAGTCAGCTCTATCACCCCTTGGTTCAGAACTCTCATGGACTGTGTCCAGGAGTGCTTAGCTTCTGGTGCTGCTTGTCTGTAGGATGATCCGGTCCATGTCAGGTAGGTTGAAGTCACCCATTATCATCATTGGCCCCCTTCTCTGAAGCCTTCCTGATCTCACCACCCAACTCGCAGTCTGTGGTTTCATATAAGCAATAAGACATGACAGGGTGTGCGTTGTGGTAGGATAATGACACATCTTGGGTGTATTTTGAGGCACAAGGCATTACCAAGTGCCTTCAGCCACCCAAGAAGTGCCATTATCCCACCACAAAACACACCCTGGAGTGCCTTATTGTGATTATAAAATGTGTCCAAGATTTGTTTTTTTGGGGGGGGGGGGGGGGAAAAAATGCACAAAAAAAATGTTTATGAGTTTTTTTTTTTAAACACATTTATCCATCGTAACAAAATAGTCCCAACATATCCCAGCATTGACATGCCTTCTTAGGTTCAAATACTATGCACAGCAAAATATTTTTTTTTAATTAGCCCTTAAACCCTCTGTTTTCTCCAGACCTCCACATTTAACTGTTTCCTCACCTATCCTTCTTTATATTATTCAATCACTTTTCCCCACCTTATTTATTTTCTGTCTTTCCTACATTCAAGAGATGGAATGTTTACTATGAATGGAATACAAGAATCTCTGCTGTGTTCTATTGGCAGAATGTTCAACCCCATAATCACAAAACGGAAGGCCTCAGACAGAACCAGGGCTTTTGTTTGATCTGTAGCAGGTTAAACTGCATAGATTTCCCTGGTAAGCAGCTGAGGATAGGAGGAACATTTTTTTTTATATTTGGCAAAGAAACACCAGAAAGTAAAACTGAAGTACTGTAGTACTTCATTTTTTAAATACATGTATGTATGTACGTGTGATATGAGAATTATATGGGCAAATAATATTTAATTATTATGTTTTAAATTTAAGGCAGTTTTATTTTAGGGCCTAGTCGAAGGTTCTTCATGAGTAAAGGTGACAGCCATGTTTGTGAGGGCAATCAGGGATGTGTGGTTGTATTGATTTTAGTGTAAAGAAGCTGCTGGATCATTATCCAGTGCAATTGTGATGAGATAACAGCACTGGTAAAGATGGCCCTCAGCCAATCAGGGTTTACGGTTTTTAAAACCCATTTTATAATCTGAGTTAGTGACCTATACACCAACCCTACCCTTACTCATCTCCCTGTCAGTGTTTGAATCTGTACCCAGATTGACTCAGTGCCCGCTCCCCCCACATCTTCCCTCATGCCCATGATCTTTCAGTAGGGTCTTTGACTGCCATGATTGGACACAGTTTTTATACCTTTATATGCCCTCCTGTTTTTTTTTTTTTTTCCTTTTTGTGTCTGCCCTATATTCTGATATGCTTTAGACCCTTTTTGTTAAATTAATAATCCAAATTTTTATTTTCTTTGTCACTGCACTAAATCCTTCTCTTAGTCTTCCTCAGCAGCTACTGCTGTCAGTTTTCATACTACCTAGACGTTTCATTATATAAGTTACACCATTCTCAGCTATTCAGATGAATGGCATGGACTGATGTGACTGATTTCATGGAATGTTTTACAAATATGAAAAGAAAGAACAGTAGCTACTGAAGTAAAAGGAACACAATGCCAGTTTAAGGGCATCCCAAAACAAGATAAGTAATTTATCAGAAACTAGCCAAAGCATAGCAGAATACATGATTAACACAGTAAGGAAAATTTGAAGGCAGTTAACAGTATAAGAATTATTTCTTTTAACGTTAAGGCTTCTTTGACATTACAAATGACTTTGGAGGAGGAGCACTGTATTTATCGATCATAAAAAGGGAGGGGTCTAAGGGCAAGCTTGAGGTGTGGTTTATTATACCCGGGTCGCACCTGAAAATAGGCACTTGGATGTCTAGTGTGACTTAACCGGTAAACAAAAGCAAATAAATAAATAAATACATTTTTCACCTAATTCAAAGGGGGCAACCTTATTTTCAGAAGATACAGGCCTGCTGGATAAATCAAGTTTTCATGTACTAATATTTAAAAAAATGTCTATTGCTGTGATTTACAGTAAGTAAATACATATTTGCAATGATAATTGTGAAAATGTTCTTCGCATCATGCACATTTTAGTGATGCATGCAGAAGCAACTGAAAAGACCGACAGCATATGAATTTATCAAATGTACTAAAATGTTAGGTGTAAACAAGTATAATATACTGAAGAAACAATATATTTATACTGTAAGTCCAGCCAACTAGCAAAACAAATCCCAGTTGGCATCAGCAGACCTCAACTGCACTACATTCCAAGAACATCTGAAGTTTAAGTCATTCCAATCTGCTGTGTGAGCAAGACATTGTGGGTGTTGAAATGCTGCAGTGTTCAGGGAGGGACCAGGTAAAATCTAAGTGGAGTATAGTACATTTTTAACCTTAAGAGAATGACTGTTTGATGTTTTGTCTACTTTTTTTCTGTGCTTTGGGATGAGGTTTTGCTTGTGTTATGGGTAATAAATTGTATAGCACTTTGTATACAGAGCAACAGTGTTGATTGATTTTGTATGATAAGGTGTCTCTCTGGATTCACTGCTCCTTTTCTGCCATGGCCGGTCAGTTCTTTCATGTTTTCTTTATTTTTCCCATGAGAAGGTACAATTCCCTTCATGTACTGGAGCTTCATGATGTTCTGAAGTTATCATTGCAATCTACATTACAAAGGGTGTTTACATTAAACTGTGGCTTTGTCCGTTACTCTTCACTTACAACTAAGTCTGAGCCTAGAACTAAAGTCATAATCAGGACCACTGGAAAATTGCAGAAAAGGTTACCCAAAATCACAGAGCATTTTGCAAAAATTGCAGTAAATTGCGGGGGTTCTACTTTACACCCTGAGTGCTTCATAATAAATATTTTAATGTTTTCTGCAGCATATATTAGTCAGTATAAATTGCTAAATTAATACACTGACACCTGCATATGTTTAAAACATAAAGAAAAGTTTATGTGCCTAAAAAGAATATTAACCTGATAAGTTATCATAAGCGTTGCCTATCTTCCAAAATTTAAAAACATCTGCCTCATACAGTTCTAACTTGATTCTATAAAGTGAGCCACAGCAAATCAATATTAAATAAATCCAGAAGAAATATTTTTTTGTTTGTTTTTGGCTGTAGAATAATGAAGCCTAGTCAACAGCTGTTTACAGTGCTCTGCCAGCTATTCACCCACTTTAGTGAAAGAAAAAATAAGCAGATAGAGTGATGAATAATTGAGTTTTAGTAAAATGTTGTTAAAGTGTTTAATGGTCATAATTTGTACTGTAGGTACTGTACAACCTTTTTGAAATCACATATTTAAACATTAAATCTGGGGGTTATTGGGGCTGGCGGAATAATCTAGAGGTAACAAATTGTGAATGAGCTGATGACATTTAGCAGACTTGGGTTTGATTCCCACAACCTCCACTTGCATACTTTGTGATTCTGAGCAAGTCACTTAACCTCCTGAGCGCTCCTGGGTTGTACCTGAATACAGGCACTTGTGCCTAGTGGGCCTTATGTGGTTACCAACTAATGTAAAAAAAATACCAATATATTTTTACTGCATCATACAGTAGTCAGGGTATCCTGTAATTTACCTTTGTTTTACTCTGGCTGCAATAATTGTGTTTAGTTAAAGATAAATGTTAAGATACATTTTGTGGTTTATAAGCTTGTTTTCAGAATTTAGTTAGATTTTTATTGTAGTATTTGCATGTGTGCATCTAGGGGGTAGTTGCTAAGAGTGAGATCACTATTAACAACTAGCTTTTTCAAGTTTAAAATCATCAGAGCCATCATAAATCCTCAGCTGTTTGAATCAAAACTAGTCTGAATGAAAGTATGCTCACAAGGAATAACTTGCCCTGCCACTTACAAAAAGGCTTCATAGTTAGCACCCCATTTAAGTGAATGGGATAATTTGCACATTTTCTCCCATCTTTAATTTCAGTCTGTGTGGCAACAGAAAGTTTTCTGATAAACTGCTTCAACACAAAACAAATATGTTTAAGTGTACTTATGCTTGGCTGGTGGATTTTGAAACCAAACAAGACAAGAATTCAAAAGAAATCAGTGTCACATAAAATCCTTGCTCTACCTTGCACTGCATTGTTTCAGCCAAACCCAAGTCTGCATGCAAAATTGTCAATATATTTGAGAGTATTTTATTAAAAATGTTAATACTTTTTAGACAGTTCAATATAAAAACTCAAAAATTGCAAGAAATTGCAGAACATGTCAGTTTTGCAGAGAATGGTGAAAATTGTGGATTCCGCAAAAATATTGCAGGTGCGGTTTTCCAGTGGCATGGTCATAATGCCCAGCCTGGGGCATCAAAGACTGTCCCCATATTTTATAGAGGCACATTGCTGAATCCAGGTAGCCAAGGAAAAGCAAGGTGGTGTTGAGGCTGGAGGTCATGTGTAGAGATTTAGGCCAAAACGCTTATTTTAATGTATCCCTTTTTGTAATGAAGAATGGGGTGGCTTGTAATTCAAATTTTCTTAGAATGCTGTCTGACTGAGTTCCCCTGACACTAACTGTATTTCTATTTTTTTCTGTTGTTTGCTAGTGACCAGACCCCATTTTTAAATGGGCATGCATTCTTTGTAAACGATCAAAACATTAAAATTAGATTTCATTACATGGTTTGGCCAATTTGCATGATTGGTAGGGTTCTATGTTCAGAAACTGGATTCTGTTACACTAACTGCGCCAGAGAAATGTTTATTAAAAAAAAAATTATTAAACAAACGTGCAATCAGTATTGCTTCAGTGAAAGAGGGTTTTTTTAATGCATTGTTTTAGAAAGATTACTTCCCTTATGGTGTTTTTTTTATATCCTTAATAATCGTCTTGTGAAAGTGTGGCAAGGAATTGTTTGTAGCCAAATTGGTCCTCATACAACCTGATGAACAGAGTTGGGGCTTTGACACCTTTTACTGGGCCAACAAGAAGTTCTTAGTACACAGACTTTCCGGGGTTACACGGAGCCCTTGTTCAGGTGGTGGCAATTTCTACAGTGTAGCAACTGTCATCACCTGAAGAAGGGCTCTATTTGAGCCTAAAAGTTTGGGCACTGAAAATTTCTTGTCGGTCCAATAAAAGTTATCAGATCACCTAATTTGTTTATCTGGTTGTGAAGGTGTTGAACTGTTTCTTTCACTATGATTGGTAAGCTAATCAAATTGTGAATTTTGAGCCCATAAATACAGCTTTCAGATCTCATTACACAACTACAGGTCATCCATTCATATTTGTTTGATTGAATAGGCAAGAGAATTACAGTCCAGTGACTATCAATCCATCTATTTTTGACCACATTTAAAATGCAAACTACAGTGCATAGTTTTGCATTTTCAATCAAGATTTTTTCCATGAATGGACAAAGACATGTCAACTTTCCTGTTTAATCCACTGCGGTGGACCTAATGGCCATCACAGAAATGTGGGTCACAGATAAAACTGACAGGGAGATGACGGTCCCTGGGTATTCACTCTTCAGGAGGGTTAGAAGAACTGGTAGAGAGGGAGGAGTTGCCCTTTCCTTTTGTCAAGAAGAGCACTTATGTGTCAGAAGATTGAATCATTAGGGGAAGAAATGTGGAGGTTGAGTCAATATGGGTGCAACTCACAGCAACCTCAGGCAGGAAAGTGTGCTTAGGGGTGATCTATAGGCCTCCAGGGCAAGGGAAGGAAGGGGACAGAGAACTCAGGGAGGAACTTAAAGGAGGGACAACAAAAAGGGGAACTAGTGGTGATGGGTGACCTGAACCTTCCTGACATCAATTCAGAGGTCCCAGTGGCCAAGAGTTCCAGAAGTCAGACATTACTGGATGCCATCCAAGACTGTCTAATGGTGCAACTACAATAGTTAAGCAACCTACCAGACAGACCACAATTCTTGATGTGGTGCTTACCAACTCAGACATGGTGGGTGCTGTGGGAGGAGGGGAACCGCTAGGGAACAGTGACCACAACTCCATGTAGTTTGAATTGGCCTTGGGGCCAGCAACCCACAATTGAGAACCAAAGTCCTTGACTTTAGAAAGTTGACTTCGACAGTTGAGGGAACTGCCCATGGATAAGTTAGTAGGGGTGGAGGAAATAGGTGGAGTGGAGAAGAGATGGGGACAATTAAGGGAGCCCTCCTCAAGGCATCAAAGGCAAGCATAAGAACAGTATCTAAGAAAAACAGGTTGAGGAGACCACCATGGGTCTTAGCCAGGGTCAGGGAAGTTGTGAGGGCCAAAAAGAAGGCCTTCAATAAATACCAGAAAATGCACAGAGGCGCAGAATGTAAGTATTATCTACAAAAAAATAGGGAGGCAAATAGGGCCATCAGGGAGGCAAAAACAGACACAGAGCTGCATATTGTGGAGGGGGATCAAGAACAGAGAAATACAGTTTTTCAGATATATTACTGAAGAAGGGGGGGCATTGCACAGCTAGTTGAGGGGGGTAGGATGATTGAGGAGGATTGGCAAAAGGTCGCCATCCTGAATGATTACTTTTGCTCAGTAGTCACTAAGGAGGACAGCGGGTCCATGCCATAGAGCAGCATCAAGGCAGCCACTAAGGGAGTCCTGGAAATGAGACAGCCATTGCTTACTAGCGAGAGGGTCCTGAAAGGGATGACGCCCTTAAGATAGATAAGACCCCAGGACCAGATGGGTTGCATCCGAGGATACTTTGGGAGTTAGCAGCAGAGTTTGCTGAACCACTGGCTGGTATGTCAATAGCTCACATAGGTCTGGGGAAATTACAAGGGATTGGAAGATGGGAGATGTTATACCGCTTCATAAAGGGGAGGAGATAGAGAGCAACCAGGGAACTACAGGCCTGTCAGTCTGACCTCTATCTTGGGGAGGCTGACGGAATCACTGATCAAAGAAGACCTCAAAGACTACATGGAGAGCAATGGACTACAGGATAGTAAACAGCACGGTTTTGTGGCAGGAAGGTCTTGTCAGACTAACCTGAATGTTTCATTTGACTAGGTGACAAAGGAAGTAGACAAGGGCTATGTTGTGGGCCTGCTATTCTTTGACATCAGCAAGGCATTTGATTTATTACTGCACAAAAGGTTGCTCAAAACGTTGGAAGACCTGGGGGCGGCTACAACTGTAGTGAACTGGGTTGATAGCTTGCTGGAAGGGAGGCAGCAGAGGGCGATGATACTAAGGAACATACTAAGGCAAGTGAGGAGCGAGAAGGCATAATTGCCCATAAATGCTGCTGCACATTAAAATGTATAATAATGTAATTATCTAGATGCTTCTTAAATTTGTCTTTTGTTTTGCTAATAACCACCTTTTGTGGCAAATGATTCCAGACATTTGCCACCCTAAAGGTGAAAAATTATTTTCTTGATATAGTTTTGAAAGCTCTACCAATAGTTCTAAAAGGGTGCTCTCTAGTGTCTCTTAGATTATTTTTTGAATCGATACCAAGTTCGGACTTAAGGAACGGGTCATTAATTATGTTGTATAGTAGAACTAAATCACCATTAGTCTTCTAGTTTCAAGAGGCTTGAGGTTTAGTGAGTTCAAAAGTTCTTTATAAGTTAGATTTTTAGACCAGCAATATATTTAGAGTATCTGCACTGTACCCTCTCTAGCTGTCTACAGTCAAAGTTTCTGAAGGGACACCACAATTAGAGATGCAGTGAAATTTAATTTCACCGGTGAAATTCCAGCAAAATTGTGAATTTTGCCATACAAAATATTTCACGAAATCTGTGCATTCAGTGAAATATTACGCAGGTGCGAAATGTGGACTTTAGCCCATGAAATGTGGAATTTCACCAACAAAATGCAGCATTTCACCCACAAATGGTGGAATTTATTTATTTATTTATTGAGTACAATTGGAATTACAATCCTTTGAGTCACAGACTCTTTTGCAAAGGCTCCACGTCAGGTTACATGGGGTGGAGGGTAGACAAATACAATAATGACAGATGAGAACAGGTATTATTTACAGATTTCAGTACAGACAATCTTTTTTACAAAGGCTCCACGTCGGTTACAGGGGGTGGAGGGAAACAAAGACAGTATAAGACTAACATTGACGGGTATTATATACAGTTACAGTTCTGGCAGGGCAGTCTAGAAACTTATTTAGTAGGTGAGATAATTAGGAAGCATACCTGCGATCCCTAGACAGAGATATGTAGGATGCCGTTACGTAGGGTCTAGGGAGCCCCTGAGTCAGGAGAAGTAGTGGGAGAAGAGGGTGGGCAGATTTAGCCGCAATCACATTTAGCATTTTCTATAAGTTGGGTTTTAAGACCTGATTTGAAGAGTGAGATGCTATGGGACTGGGAGAGTGGAAGGGGAAGTGTGTTGAGCCATAGGGGGGCAAGGTAGCAGAGAGATCTTTGCCCAAGGGATGTTCGACAGTGGGGAACCAGGAAAGATGATGTGGCTGTGAGTCTTGTATTACGCCTGATGGGGGCTGGGCTGATGATTGGGAGTAGACCGGCGGGTGCAAGCTGGAGGTGTATTTTTTTTGCGAGAATACAGGTGTGGTATTTTAGTCTTTGTTGGAAGTTTAGCCAACCAGTCAGTGTGTACAGATCACAGGTATGGGTGAGTCTGTCACATCCTGTTACTAGGCGGCAGGCTTTATTAAGTGCAGTGTTTATGCTGCTAAGGGTGGTGGTGTCAGCTGTGCCGTAAATAATCCCATAATCGATTAGAGAGAGGATGGAGGAGGTGACTGCTAGCTGCATGGCTTGTGCAGGGAGGCTGTTTTTGAGTCTGTAGAGGGTACCCACTCTAGTGTTGACCGCAGACGAGAGGAGACGTACATGTCTGTGGTAGGAGAGGGAGGTATCCAAGGTGATACCCGGGTATTTAAAGTGTGTAACATGTTCCAGTAGGGTGCCAAGTGAGTTCTTAATTTGGAGTGCCATCTGGCTGTGTGGGCTTTGGTGATGAGCAAAGATCATGGACTTAGTTTTGCTATAGTTTATGATCAGGCAGTGATCAGTGAACCAGTTCTCTAGCTCCCGGAAAAAACCCTGAAGGGCAAGTTGGAGGACGTTCGGTTGAGGGTGTTTCCAGTACAGAACCGCATCATCGGCATAGAGTAAGAGATGACTGCTGCATACTTTAGGGAGAGAGTTTAGGACAAGGGTGAAGAGCAGTGGGCCCAAAATAGACCCCTGCGGGACTCCTGAACATACAGCTTTGGAGGTGGAGATGGTGGTGTTTATCCTGACATGCTGTGACTGTCCTGTGAGGTAGTCATTGAACCAGGCCATGGCCTCAGGGACCACATTTAGTTGTGGAAGGACATGGAGGAGTAGTTCGTGACTGACCGTGTCAAAAGCCTTGGTCAGATCTACATAGATGGCCCCTGCAATCAAGCCTTGGTCAAGGGCCTCATGGATGAACGTGGTGAGTTCAGTGAGTGCAGTGACGGTGCTATGGCCAGACCAGAAACCATGCTGTTTCTTGCTGAGGAGGTTGTGTTTAGTTAGATGTTCAGTTAGCTGGTCCGAGACTATTTTTTTCAGGGCTTTGGAGAGAGGAGGAAGTATTGAGATAGGTCTATAGTTGCTGGTATTGGTGGGGTCACCGTTCTTCAGAATGGGAGTGATTATGGCTTTCTTCTAGGTTGAGGGGAACTGGCAGAGGCATAGTGAAAGGTTGAGAATTTTTGTAAGGTGGGGTAGTGTGACATCGAGGGTAAGCCTAATGAGTTTTAGGTCTAGTGAGTCATTGCTGTAGCGGGTACTGGCGATAGCTTTGGTGATATAGCATTTAGCCACATTACAAGGGATGACTCTGAGCCAGAAAGGGGGTGTGTATTCTTTACTCGGTATTTCAGGTGGGGGGGGTTTGGTAGGGTGGAAGAAATTTGGAGGGAGGATATGTGAGAGGTCCGAGAAGGAGTCGTTAAGGGCTTCTGCGATATTAGCGGGATCTTGAGTTACTTCCCCATTTAAATTGAGTTGAGTAGGGGTGGGGGAATGGGATTTACCACTGAGTTCTTGTATATTGTTCCAGAATTTTTTTCCGTCTCCCCAGGAGGAGGAAAGGGTATGCTGGTAATAATTAGCTTTCGCCTGCTGCGCGGCCCATGTGCATTTATTGCATGCATCCCTGTATAGCTGTCTATCCTGGGTGCGCTGGGTGTCAATGGCCCTGTGCCAAAGGTTGTCCCTCTGTTGCATAAGGTTTAGGAGGGAGGGTGTGATCCAGGGGGTTGTCCTGGTTTTCACAGCTTGCTTTGTGAGGGGAGCAAATATATCACAAGCTTTGTTGAAGGTTGTTATAAAGTGGGAGAGAGCAATGTCTACTGACTGCGTGGTGTATATGGGAGCCAGTAGCTATTGGATAGATAGTCTTTGAGGTGCTTTAGGCCTCTTTTTTTGAGCCTCCGGTGGCAGGAGGTTTTAGTTGGGTCAGGGGCAGTTTACCCGACCACCAGCAGGTAACCGGGGAGTGGTCACTGATTGAGTCTGGGAGCACAGTTGCCTGGGTGAGGTTACGTGGCCTGTTGGTAAAAATGAGGTCTAAGAGGGTGGAGGTCCCTGATCTTGTGTCCCGCCTTGTCAGAGAGGTGACTAGTTGGGTAAGATCCAAGGCCTGGGCAGCGTCTTTGTAGCTGGATGCGGCTGGGGATAGCCAGTCAACATTGAAGTCATCCATTAATATGGTTTCATTAGTATTAGGAAGGTGGGAGATAGTGTGCAGGATAGGCTCAAATGCGAGTTTCTGGTTTCTCGGGGGGATGTAGGCTGAGATGATGTGGATTGTTTTGGAACCCAGACTAAGTTTGACAGTTAGTGTCTGGGCTTCATGTTGTGGGGGGGGGTATTAACAACGGTGGCATTGAGTGTGGATTTAATATATATTGCGCAGCCACCACCTCTCTTACTGGTCCTATCAGCCCTAAAGATGGTATAGTTACTTAGGGAGACAGCATCATTGGGGATTTTATCGGATAGCCAGGACTCAGAGAGGGCTAGTATGTCTGGGGCATTTTGGTCAATCCAACCTTGTAGTAGGGTGTGTTTTTTGGGTAGGCTGCAAATATTAAGTGATGCTAGCAGCAGTCTTCCCTAAGGTTTGTTTGGGGAGATTTTTGTGATGGTGGGTCCTGGGTTGGGGTGGATATTGCCAGATAGGAGAAGAAGTAGGAGGGTGTGCCGCAGGAGGGAAAGCCTGCAGAGTTTGGGAGATGCATGCTGGGAATGGTAGGGTGACAGTTTTTTTTTGTTGTAGGCGAGTACTTGGAGACTCGAGATGATGCTGGGTAGGAGGGAGATGGAAGTGAGGGGGGTGAACGTAGTGTTAATGTGGATAGAGGGTGGCTGGGGTCTGGGACGGGGGAGAGCTGAGGTGCAGTGCTTACCCATATTCAGTGTGGATGTTAACGTGGGTGTGTGTGAGCAAAAGTCTTTTGGATCAAGTTGGCATGGGCGTGAGGCATTGGGAGGTCTGGACCAGTAATTATTAGTGATAGCTGAGGGATTAGGGTTGAAGATCAGGTGGTGTGGTGTAGGAGCCACTGGGGGGGGGGTTGTAGAGCAAGGAGTGTGAACCTGGAAGTCAGTAACGCTGTGATAAGTAGGTAAAGCATTGTGTGCATATTAAGTGTGAGTAAAGAAACAGCGGCCACTAGAGTTGGATTTGTATAACCTGCAGCTGGAGAAGTAGGCTGATAGGTTATTTTCACCTGTCACCTGACTAACTCAGGCTATAAATTCGAGAGCCGACCAAGGGTGGTGGTGGAGGTGGTGGGGAGCCGAACACATAGCGTTCGGCAGGGCTCAGCCTGGGCAGCAACTCGTGGGGCTAGGCAGCTTGTTTTGCCAGAGAGTCGTGCGGCAAGGCTGGGGGCTGGTGGCCATTTAAAAAAGGCGCCAGAGGCCAACGGTCGTGGCAACAGCCTGTTGCAGGTGAACAGATTACCTGGGTGAGTCTTTTTTCTGGGCTTCTATGGGCAGGGAGGGCTTCAGGGCAGGCCCTCACGACTTCCGTCTCCACAGGGAGGGGTTGGTCTCTGCAGAGAAATGAAGAGAGAGGGGGGTTTAAGTAAGCAGAAGGGAGGGGAATCGATTAACTTGCTGGGGGCGGTCTGGTTATGGGTTGGGGGGAGACGAACAAAGGAGCTACTGGCTTCTCCAGTAACAGGGTTAGCAGAGCTACTGCATGTTGCAAAAAACACTTTTAAAGTTCACAATGCAAGCCCAAGAGAGTTTTCCCCATGGTGTGCTAACAAAGACACGCTGTAAAATGCACAACTCAGATAACAAAAACAGTCCCCAACAGGTTTTACACAGGGCAGAAATCAGTGACTTCTACTCGGGGGGATGCAGCGAGGCAGAGCTTACTATTCTAAATTACAGGCAACTACACAATAGATCTGCTTGCTCCTTATTTTTTTTTCCTTAAATTTGTTCTAAATACTGCCATCGAGTACAGAGTTCTGCTCTGTTTCAGCCTGGGCAGCAACTCGTGGGGCTAGGCAGCTTGTTTTGCCGGAGAGTCGTGCAGCAAGGCTGGGGGCTGGTGGCTGTTTAAAAAAGGTGCCAGAGGCCAACGGTTGTGGCAACAGCCTGTTGCAGGTGAACAGATTACCTGGGTGAGTCTTTTTTCTGGGCTTCAATGGGCAGGGAGGGCTTCAGGGCAGGCCCTCGTGACCTCCGGTCTCCACGGGGGAGGGGGGTGGTCTCTGGAGGAGTCTTTTTTCTGGGCTTCAATGGGCAGGGATGGCTTCAGGGCAGGCCCTCGCAACCTCTGGTCTCCACGGGGGAGGTGGGTGGTCTCTGGGTGAGTCTTTTTTACTGTGAGTGGCGAGATTCCGCCATTCGCAGGCGAAATTCTGCATTTCACCAGCTGAAGTTTGCATTTCATACCCACAAAATATTTAGCAAAATGTGAGAATTTCGTGAAATATTTTGAGGGATGAAATTTGCAGATTTCACCCATCTCTAACCACAACTGAGTGGCATACTACAAATATGGTCTTACATAAGATCGAAACAATGGCTTCAGAACCTTTGCATCTCTAGAGTTGATATTATACCTTATAGACCAAATAAGTCTGTTAGTCCTTTTTAATGCTTCATTTACTTGTTTAGTACTGCTTAAATCCTGAGATGTGTAGACTCCAGATCCTTCTCTTTACTGGTGGTGCAAAGGGTTACAGCATTCATCACTTACTGTATGAAGCATTTGGATTTTGAGGGCCCAAGAGCATTACTTTACATTTATCATTGCTGAACTTCATTCCCCCACGTACTGACCCAGCAAACATTTTATCAAGGTCACTCTGAATTACGAAAGGCTGTTCTGCTGTTTTACATGGGCCACCTATTTTGACATCCTCAGCAAACTTAGGGAGGTAAAGTGTCTTTGGTCCTGTCTGAAATAAATACCTGAAACAGACAGCATCCCAATACAGAGCCCTGCGGCACCCCACAAGTCACTCTGCCAATGTCTAATTAATGGCCATTTATCATAACTCTCTGAGTTCTATTAGACAACCAATTTCCTATCCACCTTATAATAAGCTGATTGATAGTAACGTTCTTTAGTTTTTCCATTACAGCCCAGTGTGGCATCAAATCAAAGGCTTTGCTAAAATCAAGAAACACTATGTTACACGTGATTTTTTTATAGAGCAGATTACTGATGTTTTCATAGAAACAGACAAGATTTGTAAGGCACCCTCTCTCTTGTTTGAACCTGTGTTGTTCTGCATTGTTGTTATTAATTTCTGGTTGGGTCAGTGGGGGTAAATCAGAGGAGAGGGAGGTTACAAGTAGGTTTCTACAGAAATCTGTCCTGGGCCAGGTTCTCTTCAATGTGTTCAGTAATAACATTGGTAAGGGAATCCGGGGCAGGGTGTGTCTTTTTGCAGATGACACAAAACTATATGGGAGAGTGAATAGTAATGAAAGAATAAGAAATATGAAGAGGGACTTACAAAAGGTAAAGGGGTGGTCAATGCTCTGGCAGTTAAAATTCACTGCCAAGAAGTGCAAGGTAATGCCCCTAGAGAAAAAGAACCCCAAGACAGAGTACTGGATGGGTGGGGTGAGACTTAGCACTACAGAAGAAAAACAGGATTTAGGAGTTATCATCAGTAACTCCCTTAAACGAACAAGACAGTGCAACAAGGCCTATAGCAAGGCTAACAAGTTGCTGGGATGCATCGGGAGGGGTATTGATAGCAGAAGAGAGGTAATACTTCCCCTATATGGATCCCTGGTGAGGCCTCACCTGGAGTACTGCATCCAGTTCTGGAGTCCTCACCTCAGAAAGGACAAGGATAGGTTGGAGACAGTGCAGCACAGAGTAACAAAAATTATTCGGGGCCAGCAGGGCAGGTCCTATGAGGAGTGCTCAAGGCACTAAATATGTACTTACTGGAAACCAGAAGAGAAAGGGGAGATATGATAGAGAGCTTCAAGTTCCTTAAAGTAATTAACAAGGTGAACTGTGGGGAATTATTTAGCCTGAATACCACCTCGTGATCATGAGTGGAGATTAACTGGAGAGAAGTTCAGAGGGACGTGAGGAAGTACTTCTTTACGGAAGGGGTGGTGGAACCTTAGAACAGTCTGTCAACCGAGGTGGTGGGTGCAGATACAGTCAGGGGACTCAACAGGCCTGTGACAGAATGAAGGGAATAGTGGTTGCCCAGGGCAGCAGGACCAGAGAGGAGAGTGGGAATAGGACAGGATGGGGAGGGTTAGCACCCTGGAGGAACAATAGGTTTAAGGGAAGGTTCACAGGATTATAGAAACATGGGCAGACTGGAAGGACCTCTGGTCTTTTTCTGCTGTCATGGGCTATTACGTTTCTTTGTTAATCCACCCCCCAAAGTGTATATTCTAGGCTGTATTTAACGTTAGCACCAAGAGGCAGAATTAGTGTTTGCAGTATTGTATGAATAATGCAGCACTCTTGGCCCTATTTATTAATTTAGTTTTTGTTGATCGGGAAGGAGGACTAGACAATTGTTCGCCTGTTTTCAGCCTCATCCCGGGGGGGGGATACAGATGGATGCCAACTGAAATTGAACCAGATTGTTTTAAGCTGTTGGTGGTATTTATGATTGATCTCTTTATATTAAGCTCAGACTTCATTATATTTGCACTTTGCACCCACAGAATATTTCGTGAAATGCACAAATTTTGTGAAATATTTCATGGAGCGAAATTTGCGGACTTTGCCCATCTCTATTTGTAAGATCTTTAACTTTACTCTAGTTCAACTGTTGGATCATATAAGACATATGATAGACTTTATCTCAGCATTACCTAGAAAGGCCAGTGTTATTATTAGTACTAATCTTTATTTAAAAGGGAGACTAAAGTTAGTAAAAGGCTCTTTTCAAATAAGGTATTGGACTTAACATTTGGCATCCATAGTTTAGAAATATTCTAATCTAACTTAGTCATTTATTAAAACAATTTTGAAGTTGGTGAAAATGTTATGTCTTCTACTGCCATCTTCTAAAGTAAAATCTGATCATAAAGAAAATATCAACTGCTACAGTAAATCATTATGAAATGCCACATATCATCAAAAAATCACTAATTTTAAGAACCACTCCAAACTGCATGGAACTGAGACTGCCTTGGTCAGGTTCACAGACTCCACTCTTCTTGACTTTTACAAAGGCCTAATGACTAGGGTGGTGTTTGTGGACTTGACCAAAGCATTCGACCTTATTGAACATAAACTGTTGGTTGAGAAATTGTTGTTTCTAGGTTTCTCAGAGTCCATTGTAAGTTGGTGTATTGACTACGTTGCTGGGTGTTCTTAATTTGTGTCCATTGGATGAGCAATTTCTACTACTTCTACAGTGAATTTTGGGGTTCCTCAGGGCTCGATTTTGGGCCTCTTGATGTTTAGTTTATTTATTACCCAGCTGCCCACGATTTGCAAACTTTGTGATACTCTCCTTTATGCCAATGACTTGGTACTGTTTTACCAATCAAATTATTTGGTTGAACTTTTGGCTGTTGTTGAGTTGGAGCTTGCAGGGGTTAGCAGCTGGTTTATTGACAATGGATTAATACTGAACATAAAACAAAACTAAATCAATGTTGCTTGGAACCTCCAATATGCTTCCGAGCTAACCCTTCTTTTCACATTCATGATATTACAGGTGTTTTGCTTGAACATGTTTATGAGTTTAGCTATCTGGGTGTTCTATTCGACCCTGGTTTGATTTTTAATTCTCAAGTTTTGGCTGTTAGTCGCACAATTAATGGAAAGTTGGGGGTGCTTTATAAGGTTAAGTGTTTTTTCCCCATGATATTCGGAAAACAATTGCCCTTGGCTCTCTTATGCCTTATTTTGACTACTGTGCAAGTTCATATTTTAATATTGGTGTTAACGAAACTACAATTTTGTCAGTAGCATGTAACAGTATTTGTCATTTTGTAATAAGTTCCTCATTTAGAACTCATCATTGTTTGCTTTATTCATGATTATCCTGGTTATCCCCTAAATCTAAAAATTGTGTATTTCTTTGGATGTCAGATATTTAAAGCTATCTTACTGCCTAAATTTCCCTTGGCCAATCTGGTTTCTATTTGTAATTCCCCTGTCCTTTTGCGCTCCTTCCAGGGTACAGTTTTATAATCTATCTTACATAAAACTAAGGTAGGGTCACAATCTTTTTCTATTTCAGCACAGATATTTTGGAATAATTTACCAATTAATCTTTGTGATTTGTCTTAATTCTACAGGTTAAAAGCTAATTTTAAGCAGTATTTGATGTCTGTTGATAATTGTGATTGCTTTTGTAAGTTGTCTGTATGTTGATTTGTATTGTTATTGTCTGTGATGTTTGCATTTTTGTAGGGTCAGGCTTGAAAAAGGACTCGTTCCAATGCCCTATCCCGGTTAACAAAATAAAAGTGAAATGCTGACCCATGGGGCATCTATCTGACATGTTGCAGATCCAGATCCTGTGTCTGAAATGGCAGGAGCAAAGGCCATAAGGAAGGTAATGGCCCTGGTAAGGAAAGGAAGGGAGCTAAAATAATTGGAGACAAATCATCAGTTATGTTGCATAATTATCTTCCAACTATTGCCCACATCACCAGGCATGATGTTAATCACAAACTCTGCAAGCTCTGTCCATCATTGCTGCCTCCTCAAGCATTTGATTGTGAGAATCTGTGAAAGGAGGGTCTTTTCCAGCAAAGTGAGGATATGTACCTCTTTTGTTTTTCATAGCCCACCCTCCTCCCTTACCAACAAACACACACTGCAATGCGTGGGGGTTGCATGGTGGCACATGGTCACCCAGCTCTCCAAGTTCATCCCCATCATAGAAACATAGAAACAGAGAAAATGTAGGCAGCAAAAGACCATTGGTCCAGCCAGTCTGCCCTGTCTTATCCTGTCCTATCCTATCCCGGGACCTAGTGTCTAATGGGCCTTATTGCCCTCACCTCCTCCCATGTTCTGCCCTTCTGCTTCCCCTTGTGTAACTGTTAAGCTTTGTACTCAGTTCCAGCTATGTATGAAACCATTACTGGTTCTTTGCACCCACCACCTCCGCTGGTAGGCTGTTCCACAGCTCAACCACTCTGTAAAATAAAACGTTCTCATATCTCAAGCTCCGCATCCAGGGTCTGTGTGGTTGGCTGTTTGTGTTTGTCTGTGTCTGTAGGTTAGTTTTTGTAGATTTGCATGTTTTTCTGCTTAGTGTAACTACGCCATTCTTGCTCACATCTGTGAAAGTCTCCTGGACTGAATTTCTGCAAAACATCACCACCAGGTATCTGCATTTTCATTTTAAAATCAACTTTTTGGAAGCCATCCCAAGCCAAAAAAAAAGTCAAGCAACTAAGCTCCTTATAGGGACCCACCGCTACAGGGATTCAGAAAAGTGAGCAATTTCACTTCATATGAGTGGTACTGCCTCCTCTTGAGTGCCTAATCTCATGCTAAGTTGGAACAAACCATTATAAAAAACCTGCGGATGAACCAGCAATGAAACTTACAACTACATCCTGGAAACCTGGGGTTTTATTGTGCCTTGTCTCACTCGCACTAATATCCCCCACAGAGCCCCCGAGCTGCAAGCTGCAGCCAGCTGCCCTAACTCACCCCAGGTGACTATACTCAATGCATATGGCACGAACACTTCTCCCGACTTCTGGACAAGCTCATACTCTACAAAAGGGCACCCCATGTGTTGACCCCAGGACCACAGGCCTAAATATCCCTCCTTAGTCTGGCACATCCATGGATTCCTTGCCTGCCACAGCTCCTCTGAAATGCTGATATGAGGGACACAGCAATGCTCAAGAAGCTACAAACTCCTTCTGAACCACATTACCCACCTACTACTGCTACTGCTAATGCTATCGGGTAACGTGCACCCCAACCCTGGCCCTCCTCACTCTCAGAATAGCCCGCAACAAAAATCTGCAGGACTTACCCTTGCCACCTTAAACATTTGCAGTTTGCTGCCCAAACTGAACAACCTAAAAGTATGGGTTGCCAAACACAACCCCAATATCCTCTCAGAAATGTGGCTATCACCCAAGGTACCAGACTCTGTCATTGTGCTGCCTGGATACACTCTTTTTAGGTAAGACTGTACCTCGAAGAAAGAAGGGGGTTGCATAGTCTACGTAAAGGACACACTTCAGGGGCATATCCTTCCCTCCCCAACAGAAGCACCAATCTGATAATCCTACCCATCAGAATCCTGCTGGGTGCTCACAACAAGGAGCTTAAAATCCTCACAGTCTACATGCCATCCAAAACAACACTTCTGGTGCTAGCAACCTCATGGACTTTATTGGCACCCTGCACCTTAACTCCGAGATCATTCTTCTCGGGGATTTCAACGTCAATTGGCCTTCACCCACAGCTGCTATGGTGAGAGACGTTCTAATGAGTATCCACTTTTCCAAGATGGTGACAACCCCAACAAGGGTCAACTACAAAACTGGTACTAGCACGCTGCTGAACTGGATCCTCTCAAACCAACCAGCCCACATCACCAACACCACTGTCCTCTCTGACTCACTAAGAGATCATTTACCCGTTACCTGCACCTGGCAAAATAACTTCAGCAAGCCCCCGCCCAGAACCATAACCAACCTCAAAGGGCACCTAAACCTCAAAGGGCATCTACCACAACTCAAAGTGGACCTTCAAGGCCTAGACTGGTCTGACTTGCATGAAACAAATGACGTAGACACTGTACTTGGCTGCTTCATCACAAAATTTGACGCCACTTGTGATAAACATGCCCCCCTGAAAACAAGAAAACCTAAAGCTCCCTGCAACCCCTGAATAATGCCAGAACTCATGCTACAACTCAATGCTCAGGTCCAACTCTGGATAAAAGCTCGCGCACGTGGTACAGCTGCCAATATCCAACTATGTAAAAAAGGTAGAAATGAGTGCACAAAGGCTATCTGCCTAGCAAATGCTCCTACTATAAGGAAGCTCTCTCCAACTCCTGGAACTGCAGCAAATCTTCCTGGGCCAACCTCAGTGATATTACTGGCAAGGATCCCAAAACAGCCCCCTCCATGCTCCTGGTCAACGATGTACCCACAGTGGATCCACTCCAAATAGCAAATGCCCTAAATGCTGCCTTCACAGACCTACGCGGAGTGCTCCCAGCAGACTACTTGACCCTCCAGTCCAGAGGCACCCAGCAGGTGATCAATCCCCTAGGGGGAACCATCCATTTTTTTACTTCAAAGAAGTCAGCACTACTGAGGCTAGAAAGTACCGTGAGAAGGTGCTGGGCAAATTGAGGCACAGTGGAGACACCCTGGACCTTACGTTCATCACTATGGTACTTGGAATAATTATTTATTTATTTATTTTTTATTTAGTTTTTGTTGACCGGGTAAGTGCACTAGACAAATCCAATTTCTAAGCCCCCTGACCACCATCATCAACCTATCCCTCCGCCACTCTCAGTTCCCCCAGCTCTGGAAGTCAGATTCTGTAAAACAAGTTCACAAAAGGGAGACTTGGCACTACAGAACAACTACAGACCGATCTCCATACTCCCGCCACTCTCCAAAGCACTTGAGCAGATAGCGGTGGATCAGCTTGTGGAATACCTGAACATGCATCAACTCCTGTGCCCAGAACGACATGGGTTCCAAGCGGGCCACAGCACTATCACGACCCTGTTGAAATTAATTGGTTATATCCACCAAGCCCTGGATCAAGAACAGCTAGTGGAGGCTACCTTCATCGACCTATCAAAAGCTTTTGATATGGTTCACCACACACTCCTCCTTGAACAGCTAGCTGACACTGGTCTCTGTTCTGATACAGTTCTATGGTTTAACAGCTATCTCAGCAATCGCTCACAGCGGGTCAAGATTGGGGACATCGTCTCAGATAGCAAACCTGTCCACTCGGGGGATCCCTCAGGGATTAATACTGGGGTCCCTCCTCTTCAGTATCTTCTTAAATAAACGTCCAGGCTCTTGCACCAGTCGCATGCTTTTGTGTGCTGATGATGCCGTCATTTTCACCTGCAACCCCAACCCCGAACTACTTCAAAATGACCTCCAACTCAGATTTGCTGCTGCCAAAACATGGTTTAGGAGCACAGACTAATCCTTAACTACAAGAAAACTAAGACTATGATCTACTCCAGCACCCACAGCAAACACAGACCTTCCCACTATCCATCCTGAACAACAGTGGTGATGTGCTGGACCTCGTGCAACACTTTAAGTACCTGGGTATCTCACTTGACTCCACCCTGTCCTATGCACAGCATATAGACAACACAGCCAAAGCCATCCATTCCAGAATCAAGATACTCCACCACCACAAGCACAGCCTTACATATGATGCACTTAATATGGCCATCACCAGCTCAGTTTTAACCCTTGTTGACTATGGCCTGGCTGTTTAGGGCTCTGCATTGGACTCAGGGCTCCATCATATCTCCCTGGCCCTTAATAAGGCCTGCCAAATCCTCACAGGTGCTACAATGCTTACACACACCTGTGAGCTCTATTCATGGGCAGGGGGCAGGGTGGCTCCAGCTAAAGAGCAAAGTTAAGTACCATACCTGTCTAGTGGCCAAAAAAATCACACTAAATCTGATGCCACCAGGAGTCCAGAATCTGCTCATGTACCATGTAAGTGCCAGGCTGACCAGAAGCACCCACAGCCAAATTTTCAGTGAACCTAGATGTCGCACTGCACAGGGTCAGTATGCATTCTACTACCGTGCACCACACTGGACCAATGCCCTTCCTTCAGCCATCTCTGATACCACAACCACTGGTGCTTTCAAGCATAAGCTCAGGCAGCACCTTGCCATGGAAGACAACTGTGACTGCGTTGGCCATTCATGATGACCAAAACAACTTTCCTATATTTGGACCACCATAAAGCAGCAGCACTTAGTGTTCCACCTAATCCTAGGGGCACCTACCTTCACAGCACTTCATTGTTCCACCCCCCTGTCTGCCTCCCCTCTCCTCCCCACTGGGCACCCCTTTCACTCTCTGTCCCCACCCTCATGTCTGATGATCTCCTTGCTCCATTGTCTCCAACCTTACTTAAATCTATTCTTAAGCCCTGACGCAGGCATACAATTCACTATGTCGCAGCTGTGCCTGTTCTCCACTCTGTTTCTCCCCCCACAAGTATGACTAACTCTCTGATGCAGGCACCTTCTCACCAATGCCATAGCAGTGTCTAAATGTTATACCTTAAGCAAAATGCTATCCCAACCTTGTAATTCACACCAATTTATTGTCTACCTAGCTTGTAATGTATTGTTTTGTACCAGTGCAACTATGTACTTGCCTGTAATGTAAATCCTTGTAATGTAATGCTATGTACCTGTTCAATTTTTTCTTGTAACTGATATAGAAACTACAAATGAGCATCTGCAGAGGTGTTCTCCGAGATATCAATAAATAAATAAAATAAAAATTGTATTCCTCCTGAATCTTCCTCCTGCCAGCTTCCACTCATGTCAATATGTTCTTGATTTCCCAGTCCTGCTAAATATTTTCTCACAATCTACCTTGTTCACCCCTTTCAGGAACTTGAAGGTCTCTAGCATATCTTCCTTCTTCCTCCTCCTGGTCTCCAGCGAGTACATGTTCAGGGCATTAAGCCGAACCTCATAGGATCTGCCCTGCAGGCCACCCTGCCACCAGTAGCCAGGCCCATTACAGAGTTATGCACAGCTCAATCTTTCCTCAAGAGGGAGGAGTGTTTATGTGGATGTTAAAGCATCCTTCCTACTGGTCTCTGCTTTAGCTGACATGGGCAGAAACTTAGGTCACCAGGATCCCAAGTACTTCCCACTGCTTGCTGCCATGGAGCTACTTTGAAATGTCTGATTTTTTGATTATTTGTGAGCTTTTACTATGAGTTATCAGATGGTAGAGTATTTGTTTCTTAATTAGATTTTACTTGGGAAGAAAAAAATAGAAGATAATTGCCCTTTTTTAATTGCAAAATTAAACTGGTGAACAACACTGCAAACAAAAAAATGCAATGTATTATTGAGAAAGTGTCTATTTCTTTTGAAGAAGATATCCTTGAGCAAGTCCAGCCCAGCCAACCTCGGTATAAATGAGAAACTTTATTCAGGGAGAAGTCCAATACTAATCATAGCACAATAACACAAAAACAGATTGGTACAAAATGAGCCCACTCACCCATATATTCTTAAATTTCAGTAATTATTTTTTTTTTGTTTTGTTTTTTGTAGATCTTTACACAGTGTACATATCACACATTTCAGAAATCATCCTTCATCACTGATACACGATACAAAATCTCTAAAAATAATTTATAAAAATAATTATTTAACTCTTGTTTTATATATTAAATGATAAACTTTTTAAAGTTCGAACAAACTTTCCTACTCACATAAGGTTGTAAAACACCTTGTTCTATTTTTCTGCTTTTATCTGCTGTAAACAAATATCCATTTTAAGTATCAAACCATGTTGATTACTCCTGTTTATAACATGGGGTTGCCAAACACAGGTACCTGATTGGTACAGAGCCATCACATGACCATTGATTAATACAGCATATACGCACAGCACGTAGTACAGCATCCCTTCTGAGAGATCAGTCAGCGGTTTGGCTTTCATTATTGTACTGGAAATTCAGTGTGACAGGCAGCTATTTTTTCACTCACTAAGTGAGCGATTACCCTGTAGCAGGAACTTCTGTTTTTGTTAACCCCATGTTATAATTTATCAGAAGTGACGGTCAATGCTGCACAAACCCCTCTCTGTCTGTATTCCCATTTGGTGCTTTTATTGAAGGGGAGTTCTCTGTGAGGGTGTCTCCCCCGTGTGCCTTGTTGGTTTCCGTGGAAAAAGAGAGAGAGAGAGTGAGAGAGAGCAGCAGGATGTGAGCAGCTGGTCGCCATGTAGGCAGAGTTTCTGCTGCATTTTGTCCCCTGCAGTGTTGCCCACCTTCTCTCTCTCGATGGTGCAGCTCATCGCCATATAGTCAGAGTGCCTGTTTTGTCCCATCCCCTGCAGTGTTGTCTTCCCCCCATGAGAGAAATAGCCACTGTATCTTTCCCCACCCACCTGCCCTGCGGACATCCCAGAACTGAGCACAATGTCATCTGTGTCTCGGTGTCCCTCTCTGGATCAGTAGGGACTGAGCAGTGGAGTGACAGGCACTGGGGAAAGCACAAGAGACACAGCGATACCAGGCAGTTGGTGCAATCTTCTTTGTCTCTGTCTGTCGCTCGTTCTGTCTCCAGTGTCCACAGCAAGTGCCCTCCGCTCCCACACCCGCCCAGTACACAGACCGCAGTTCCAGGGTTCCTGAATCTGTGTCCCCTGTAGCCGTTCCAGTGCCTGGTTTCAGCACTTACCGCACACAGAATGATGGTGACAGTCACAAGCCTGCATTCTCAGCATAGTCACATCTTCTCTCCAGTCCAGTGATCCCACAGTGTGTGGCAGCAAGCAACCCAGACTCCCATCTCCCTACTATCAGCACTGCAACATCTCTGCTCCTGAACCACTATTCCTAAGTGCCAAAGTCAGTTGTCACCAAGTCACAAGTTGCTGCCTCACACACAAAAGTACCCCAGTTGCAGAACAGAACAGCAAACGATTGGTAACTGTGTCGGCCACTGCCCATGCTACCTTTCATTTCAGCAGTGCTCCAGTGTTTTCTTTCATGGCAGTTGTGGGTGAGAGACACACGCTTGTCCAGCAACAGGTAGTATCACTTTGAATGTGTTTCACAGTCAACATGGGGCACCGGAGAGAGAGACAGACACAGAGTGACACAGTGAGAGATATGTCGAGAGTTTTGAAACATGCTGCACAGTCCTCTGTCTGTGTCTCTCTCTATATAGGTAGCAATCACTTGGGACAGACCGTGGTTGTGCAGCATTTTGGGAGGACAGTGTTGCCAGGTGAGGAGAGCTTAGAGACAGAGAACACTTTTGCAGGCTGCTGTGTTGCAGTTTCCTTTTGTGCATGTGTCCGTGTGTGTGTGTGTGTGTGTGTGTGTGTGTGTGTGCACGTGCGCACATGGGGGAGCTAATGTACATGTGGTAGGCAAGCTGCCAGAGCACAATATGCACAAGAAATGTCACAGAGCATGTCAGCATTGCATCTGTGACATTTCTATGTGCATAAAAGCAATGAAATGAGCAGTCTTTGTTAGGGACTATTTTGCTAGGTGGCAGGATACAGTACCTTTTTTGGTCTTTAAACAGGTGAAAACCAAGTTTTTGTGGGTTTTCTCATGTTTTGGACATACCCCATGTTATAAGCACAATAACCCCTCACTCCAGGGTGTGCGGTTAATGGGGATTAATCAACACCCCGGATGCTGTGAGGACACTCGGCCTGCGGCCTTATGCGTCACAATACAACCGGGGTGTTGACTAATCCCCAATAACCACACACCCTGTTGTGGGTTATGGCTTACATACTTCATTTAGCTTATTGGTTGTTATCATAATTTCAAATGTAAAATATTTTGCTCACTTTAGACAGTCATTTTCTTGTTATGCTACTTTAAATTTCCAGTTTGTTTTTTCTAGGTCACTACATTAAACAAAAACACATTATAAGGTGCAATAGTCCCAGTCTTCATTTATTTTAATAGACCTAGTACTGTACCTAAGGGGTAATAATAACAATGACAGTAGTGGCCAGTTCACAAGAAGTGAGGGCAAGGTAAGAAGATACCATGGATACAAACTGGTGGTGGGGAGCTTCAGGAGAAATGTAAGGAAGTTGGTCTTTACAGAAAAGGTGAAGAAGTGGACTGAATTGCCTGAAGCATGGAGCTAGTGTGTAGAGCACAGAGTAGCAGCGCATCACAAGAGTTAGGAGGCAGTGCAGAAAGGGCTGCCAGCCCATAGTTCTGATGCAAAGCACGCAAGTTTCTGCACTCAGCAAAGAAATGAAAAAGGATGCACTGAATTTTAACAAGTGTATCAGGGGTTTATTTCTAAGTGAGGACAAGAGATCACAACCCCAGTGCTTTAACCAGCAATTGGTCTTTGTCAGGGGACATGAGTTAGGCTGAGCATGGAGCTAGGCAGGGAAATGGGTAGGCTGGATGGACCACTGGGTCTTTTCTGTCAACAAACTTTATTTGTCATTGTCTGTATCACTTTTGTTCAGCCCTGATATGGTAAAACAAATATTCTGCTGTTATTGTTAGTCTGCTATAACTTACCTGGACTTGAGTGTTCATTGTCTTCTGTATCCAGCTTTAAGCATCTCATGAAAATGACATCAGCTGAACCATTACCAGTGGTGTCCCTGACACAGTCACATATCCCTCTCCCAGCATCTTTCCAAGTCTGTGAAACTAAAGCATCAGCATCACCTATGTATCCTTAGGGCCCCCATTGCCTCTACAACTGCCACTTCGTCAATCAGCTGTGCCACCTTCCTAATATGTTACCCTGTCTCTACTCTAGCCTACAAACAAACATAGATCTGCAATTGCCACCTATTGGAATGCAGAAAAGCCCACAATGACTTTTGGAACTTTTTGGCATTTTAACAAATGATAGCTTAAAATGCAGTTTAAGCAGACCAGTAGTTGCATTTCTTGTTTCCTTTTTAAAAAATAAAAATGATTCATTTAGCCATTCCATAACATCAGTAAGGCACTCCATGGTGTGATTCATAGCATATCTTGTTGCTTTTGGGTATGTCTCATGCCTTGTCACACACCCAAGGCATAATGACATCTGCAAAGCCCACCATTCCAACAAATCCCACCCTGACATGCTTTATTGCTTACTTATCCACCAGTATACCTTGGCAATTGGGTTTTAAGATCTCTGTCTGTAAGGATTCTTCAATGCCCTTGAAAACATACCCTTTCTCCTATTTTATGATACCTTTTCTGCTATTATCTGAAGATTTATATCTGTGGAGACTCTTCAGTCTCCCCCAAAGAACATGCATTTTCTCTTCTTGCATGTTAATAGGTTACTAATTTTTTTTATTCTTTGATAACCGGGTACTGCACAGTAGGCACAAGTGCCTGTTTTCAAGGGTGACCCAGGAGCACTGAGGAGGTTAAATGACTTACTCCGAGTCACACAGTATGCAAGTGAAGGTTGTGGCACTCATACCCAGGTCTGCTGGATGTATCAAGCTCATTCAAAGCTTGTTACTCTAACCTCTAGGCTATACCAGTAATTACATTTTTGCCTAGAATTTAAATGTGAAAAAATATTCCAGAATTAAAAGTAAACACTAATGTTTCATCACTCTCTGGATTTATTATAGGTTGCAGCCCGAACTGTTCAGTAAAATAAAGCAGAAAAACAAATCCCAGTTATTACAACACCATGGAACTTTTTTTTTTAGAAAAACTGCAGTTATTACCACATCAGCAAACCCAAATCTAATCTACCTTTGTGTGATGCAGACTTGCGTATGGGGCATTTATTGTTCTGTTCCATAAATGATGAATGAAGCTGATATAGGTAACTTTCCTAACTGGTCTGGCAACTGATTAAAAAAGCCTGCAACTAGGCATTATACCACTGGTGTAATTTATATTGTACAAATCACTGGCTGCTGTCTCCAGCTTCTTGCGAAGAAGTTTGACTAATACTAATTTTGCTTTACATATGACCTTGGATTTTATTAGAAATATGGAACGATAGCTGTGGGTTGTTCACAGTGCCGACAGACTACCAGTACTGAAAGCGTGTGACATTCCTAATTATTTTGCGAAATATACATCAAAGCTAAATAATAACCCACACTTCAGTGTACTACGTGCGTAGTATATATAAGGCTCTGTTTTGGTGCCATGTTTTCTTGCCTTTATTTAATTATAATAATCTTTATTAGAATTCTCAGACTGCCTGCTGTGCAGGAACAGCCTAATCAAGAGAACTGACTGCCGGACCAGTGGGGTTTAATTTCAGCATTAAAATCACAGCAGCAGATGTCAAATACTGGCATCATCTCCAACTTCAGGCCTAGATTGGGATATTTGGTTTTGATGGTTTACTGTCAAACTACAGTAGCTCTGACTAGACAGATCATAAACCATTATACTGTATAGAGAGATATATTATGAGTCCAGTACAGTGAGTCTAAAAATGGAACTAATAAGCTGGGGATAAATCAGAAATCTGAACTTAGACACACAGTAGAGCCCTCCAGGATGCAATGTAGTGTCACTTTTTCCTGCATGACAAAAAGATTAACTTCAATTAAAAGTGCCTTGTTTCCTGCAGTAACTCTGCTGAAGTATTGTGCAGTACTGAATTGCATCCTGGTGGGCTGCAAAATAGATCTCACCTAAAGAGTCCCCAGTAGGTACAGTATGTTTCCAGTATTTGGTCAAGTTATATTATGTTTCTATAGCACATTTGATGCATATACTATATTACAAAGTATGTTAGTTAGCTGTTATTATTACATGTGTTCCAGAATTCTAGAAATGTCCTTGGTCTAAACATATCACCTGACCATTCATTAAGTCTCCTTTTTAGGCAGTAGTTTTGTTACCAAAGTACTGTACATTTTCAAGCTAGTAGTGACCTCATGATAAAGCATAATATCAGTACACTGTAGTTTCCCCCAACAATGCAGTCTGTTCCTTAATTACATAACTGAAAACAACCTATGCAGCCAGAACTCAGACTGCAGTGTCCCTGACAACACCTTCTAATTGGTTGTCCAGTTCTCACCTAGTCCCACCCCGATCTTCCCACAGAGTCAATAAACACACCAGTTTGGGATTTGAATGGCCACAGCTATATGTTTATTAAACTAATTCCTAATACAGACTAGACATGCACTGATGGGAGCCTCTCCAAGGTTCAGTTCTTGGCCCCCCCCCCACCAGAAGGGTGGGGAATCCCACCTGCCACCTGCTCCCCCTCAGCCAGGCTGTAGGCTATTGGACTCTTAAAGGGGGTCAGACCAACTGGGTAGGAGGCCCAGTGCCCTCCATGATGGGCGGGGCCCTTAGCCTTCCTCCCCTTTTGTCTAACCCTGGAGATTGCGGACCTACACCATGGGAAATCTGCCCTCAGGGGCCCATCGTGGTGAGTCCCCCACAGGTCCGGCGCAACCCAGGGGATATTCCAGTGACTTCGGCCTGTCCCTGCTGGGCGCAGGCCAGGGTCCCCCCCAAGACTGCCCATAAGAGGAGCCCCCATTCCATGCTGGGCGCTGGAGATCACCCCTTTTTCCCCCACTTCAGAGCCGGGCTAACCCGACTCGCCCTTAGGGAACCTTGGAGACACTCCCTATCTGCTTACAAGGCTGTGACAGTTTAGCTACCCTCCACCTGGTGTCCGAATCTGAGAATCCATCTGGCAGAGGTAAAAACCCGGAAAAAAACTGTTAAGCAGGAAAACCTGGGAAAATCCTTCTGCAGCTCCTTCTGGCAGTTCCTTCAGAAGAGGACAGGGTTCTCACTCTATGTTTTGTGGGTGGGGGGTGGGTTTCTGCCTGGAGGTGTAGGGAAAAGAGACCACAGTTTGCCTGCATCTCATTTAAGTCACCCCTACACTGCTGCACCCCTAGTCCGTGGCAACCCAATCCCACAGTGGCCACGGGTCTGCTATCCAAAGCGGCCCTACCACGGGATCACCGACCTCAGACTTCTTGGTTTGTCAGGTGCACGGGGGAGGCCCGGTCAGGACCTAGCAGTCCCGCAGCAGACACAATGGGAATTCCTTTCATTTGGTGGAGGGGGAGCCTGGACACCAATATCCTCTTCTCCCTCAAGATCTCAGGGAAGGACCATTAGTTGTCCAGTTCTCATCTATTCCCCCCCTCACTCTGATCTTCCCACAGAGTCAATAAACACACCAGTTTGGGATTTCAATGGATACAGCTATATGTTTATTAAACCAATTCCTAATACAGACTAGACATGCGCTGAAGGGAGCCTCTCCAAGATTGATTTCCTGGTCCCCCCCACCAGGAGGGTAGGGAATCCCACCCGCTGCCTGCCACCCTCTGTCCGGCTGCGGGCTGTTGGTCTCTTAAAGGGGGTCAGACCAAGCAGGTAGGAGGCCCAGCCCCCTCCATGCTGGGAGGGGCCCTCAGCCTTCCTCCTTTTGTCTGACCCCGGAGATCTGGACCCCACCATGGGACACCCTTCCCTCAGGGGACCATTGCAGGCCTCAGACCGGCACGACTCAGGGGGAATTTTCAGTGACCTCGCCTGTCCATGCTGGGTGCAGGCTGAGACCACCCATAAGAGGAGCCCCCATTCCACACTGGGCACTGGAGGCCCCCTCCCCCCCCAACTTCTGGGCCTGGCTAACCAGACTTGCCCTTAGGGAACCTTGGAGACACTCCCTGTCTGCCACCAACCTGATCTTCATCAGATCCCCCACAGCATATCACTCCATTCCCTTAACTACCCAAATCTCTAAGTAATGAGGTTAAAACCAGGGAATTGTCTCTGCAAAACAAGTCAAGTCCCAGGTTAGATAGGTGTATTCCATCCGGTCGATAGAGTTCTTTTGCTGTCACTGTTATGTGATTATGCTTGATAATGCCACCCGGCAGTCAGGCCATGAATATCCCCATTCCTCCATTGATCTTCATCCGGATTCTATCCAGACCTTTGTCCTTGGTTCTTTTCTGCCAATGTTGCCTCTGCACAATATGCGACCATATGATCCTGGTCCCTGACATGCTGCACTGGATGGTGACTATGTCCTCCTCCTTCATGGTGTGCAACAATGCCATGGACTTCTTTGCACCCATGTCATTCCCTCCCAGGTGGATGACCCAGCTGTCACAAGGAGTACCATCTCGACACTCCTCTCGCAACCTGGGAATCAACTGATCCCAGTGCATACCCCTGTGACCCATCCATTGCACTTCCACAGGAGTACCACTGAAGCTCAGGACTGGACCCCCAGGCCGAGATCGTTCCCAGGCCACTAAATGGATGAAGGAGTGCCCACATATCCACACCCATATCCCAGTTCCAAACCAATCTGTTTAACAAAGAGAAACAAGTTAGAGCATGTATGGCCGGACATACCTTTTGAATGCCTTTGACTTCTACTTCCCCAGACCCTTAATTTCTGCCTGTGTCATGCCCTTGCTTGCTGCCCAAGTTTCTGCCCAGATCCACAGCAAATGGGTTCCATAATCCCCACGGCTCCTTTTCCACTGCCAATAAAGTTTTCTTAAAAACTCTTGTAAACTGAAACTGTGTCAGTGGTGTCCCATCCCTGTGCCTGAAGTATTCCCACCCCTTATCCCATGTCCCCTCCTCATACCTTGCTAGCTCCTTCCTAATCCTCCATTGCCACCCCTCCAATCCCAAAGTGTTGCCCCATGCCCCGTGCCCCGAGCCCATTGATCAGTTTTTGACCTCCAGATCTGGACCAACACCTCCTTTCCAGCCAGCACCGCATCCCGTCTCCAGGCCCCTCCTAGAATGGGTCCTATCTACTGGCAGCAGTGACCTCTGCGACCCTAAAGGCTCCGCAGTAGGCCAACAAGAATGTCGCCCTGAACAACCGTGCCTCCTGACAGCCTGTGCAGAGTGTTGGCAGGACCCTTACCAGGCATTCCAATGTCTTGGGGCTCACTGGTCTCCTTTTATCTGTGATCCTAGGCTGCGACCTGCCCCACCCCTCCAGCAGTTTCCTGACCCTGAATGACCAAGTGTGGTCCTCCAACCCCATTGCCCTGCTGAACCCCCTTACCCTGCTAGGTGACGGCTTGCTGCCGCTGCTGTGCTCCCTTCCATTTTTAATTCCACCACAAACCAACGCAGCTGCCTCTCTGGGATAGGCCAAGACTCCTCCCAACCATGAGAGCCCAGAATCCTCATGAATTCCTCCACTCCTCTCATATATGCTTTCTGAGTGCTGGGTGCCAAAGACTGGCACATCAATGCCCAGTCTTTGAGATCCCCAGGTTCTAAAAGAACTGAGGGATCTCCCCCGGATTGTCATCTGTTCCAGGAGCCAGGGATCTGAACCACTCCCACTGCAAATGAGATAAAGCATCAGCTATACCGTTGCATTCCCCAGGAACATGTCAGGCCCTAAAGTGTATGTTGTTTACCAAACACCTCAGCACAAAAACCCGTAACAAGTCCCCTATAGGCCCAGCCGCCCCCCGCTGCCATTTGATTACATGTACCACCCTGGTATTGCCTGACCTAAATACCACACTTCTGTCCCTCAGTTTCGTACCCCACACTACTAGAGCTACCATAATCGGGAAGAATTCCAAGAACGTGACATTCTTGGTCAATCCCTGCTCTTCCCACGATGTCAACCATGTACCTGCTAGCCAGGCCCCTTTCAAATAAGCCCCAAACCCCATGCCCCCAGTGAATCCATAAACAGTTCCAAGTCTGTGTTGGACATTTCCTCCTCGGGCCATGCTGTTACCCCATTAGAGTCTTCCAAAAAGGTGGCCCAGATGGCCAAATCCTCCTTCACCGCCTGGGGGATCCTAATCCTATGATGAGGATGACGGACCCCAGCAGTCATCTTGGCCAGTCTCCATATGAAGGCCTGCCCCATTGGTATGGTCCTGCATGCAAAATTAAGATGATCCAACAACTGTTTCACTTGTCGAAATGTCATCTTTCTCGTGCACCTGGTGTCCCCCACCATCCTACCTGGGGTCTCCACCTTGTCTCTTGGCAACCTATATTCCATTCTCTCTGTATCAATTTCTATCCTCAAGAAGGACAATGCTGTGGTTGAGCCCATAGTCTTTCCTTCAGCCAGGGGCATGCCAAAGGCCCAGCAAACCTCTTGTAGCTCCTTTAACATCCTCCCACAAGTGTCACACCCTTGGGCATCCATCACCAAAAAGTTGTCCAAGTAATGAACAGTTCCGCCACCTGAGGTCATCTGTTCCACTACCCAGTGTAAAAATGTACTAAATTTTTCAAAATATGCACATGCAATGGAACACCCCATTGGCATGCATTTATCCACATAATATTCCCTGTGTACCTTCATTCCCAACAGACTGTAGTCTTCTGGGTGGACAGGGAGCAACTAGAAAGCGGATTCAATGTCTGCTTTAGCCATCTGCACCCCCTGTCCAAACCTTGTCACCTCTCTCACCGCCCTGTTGAATGTTGCATAATGCACCAAAGTCAATGCCGGGTCTATGAAATCATTCACCGACTCTCCCTCAGGGAAGGACAAGTGAGTAATCATTCTAAATTCCCCTGGTGTGCTTTTTGGTACAACCTCACTGGTGAAACTCTAAAGTTGTCCAACAGGGGCTCCCCAAAAGGACCCACAGTCCTCCCCAAGCATCTCTCTTTAGCTATCTTTTGCCAAACAACCCCATGTTATCCTTTGATGATTTTAAATTTGGGGCCTCATAAGTATTCCTGTTGTCCCGTATACAGTATCCTGAACCCCTCTGTAAATCGACCCAAAATCACAAGTGTATCCTCCCTGCTGGGTTATCTCTTCAACCACCTCTTCATTTTTCTTACCTTTATTGGTGTTGCCATCCACTCCAGGGTTCCCTTTTTTATGGAATCCCTCTTTCTGATCGGGATAGCTCCCTTCTTGTTTTGCCCCAGAACACTGTGTAAATGGGTGAGGCCTCCCACACACGAGAGACTCATGGGTAAACTTTCACTTTGACTGCATGCATGTTCCCCTGTTAAATCGGTAACACTGGTTGCCTGCCTTGGTTGGCCTCCCTGTGTCCTTATTCCTTCCCCCCGGTCCCCTTTCACTGGGAGGCCATAGTCCATACATTGGACATAAGCTTTATCTGTGATTACAACCGCCCACAATGGCATATCAACCTGATCCCATTCCCTTCCTGGATTCTTATGTAATCGAAGCTGAAAGATCTCATCACAATGAAGCCATACGGAGCCCCTCCAAGCTGCTTGCACTCTCATGACCCTGGACCAATGACTGAGAAGGCCACAGCAGAGATCTGGCTTCTCCCGGCACAGGACGTACATGTAAATTAAATACATTGCCAACCAGTTCTCGAAGTTCTTTTCCACCTGCAGTTTCTTTTCTTTAGTCTTGTCTTTTTTGTTCCCCTCTTTCTTATTGTCCTCCTCTCCCCTATGCAACAGGCTAAAAATATCAACAAATTCCCTCCTGAGTATTGTTGCCTTAGTCTTGTCCAAGAGATGGACCCCCACCTCCTCCTCCACTTTGGAGTACAGCTGTTTAGGCATCCCTCCTTTTTCCCCCGTCCCCACTGCTACCCCATTTCCCAGACCCTACTAAGATAGTGGCCAGGTTCTTTAACACCCTGAAAACCTCCTCCATCTTGTTTCCCCATTTCTCTATTCCCCCTACCCCCCCTTCCTCCTCCAAGTCAGAAATTATTACCGGCCTCCTTCGCTGCTGGCAACGCCCGCCATCGGGTTCCTTTTCTGATTCGCTGCTTGACCTCGGCAATGGCCGGACCCTACCAAACCTTGGGGGGGTCCGTCCAAGGACCCCTGCCTCTGGGCCTCTTACCCTTCCATGGAGCTCATAGCTCCAGCCAGTCTTTATCTGATGACGACTCATACCCCTTTCTGGGCGTCTTAGGCAAGGGGGGAATCAGGCTTGGCCAGTTTTGGCAGGCCTGCGGAACCCTGGCAGGGGTCTCCACAGCAGTGCCCAACCTCTGGGCCTCTTTCCAGCCTTCCCCATACAGATCCCCCCTCTTCCTCTTCCTCCAAGGATGGGTCATACCATCCCCTGGGCGGGGAAGGGGAGACCTCAGTCTCACTGTCTGGCCCCCATGGCAACTTCTGTGCCCAAGGCCCCTCACCCTCACCCAACCCCCACCCATGCCTCTTTGGCTCTCTCTTACCCAGGAGCCCCCTGAGGATTTACCCTTGGGAGTCTGGGGTTTCTACCGTCTGAACCACTGTCCTCCCACTGGAGATCAAGGGGAGCCCCGCCAATACCTGCAAATAGGCTCTTATACCTTTATTTGGCTTTGTTTTCTTACCTTTTGGCTGCATCCTGGGCCTTGGGCTCCGATCTTTCCGACCTCTTGGGCGATCCACTGGTTTCTCCAAGCACGCTTCCAGCCATGCTGTTCCCTGACTTCGGGCATCTTCTCCAGCTGTGCCAGTAATGCTGCTCGACCACGGCTCGATCTCCTCTTCCTACCTGACTTTTTTTTTTCTTTTTCTCCAATCTCCAACTCTAGTCCCCTATGTACCAATTAACCTTCTTTCCCTCAGTCGGGGCCAATAGCATTCAAACCCAGGTCTCCAGTTTGAGATTCTAGAGCTCCCAAACCCAATCCTCCCTATTGCAATCCAGGGGTTATAATCCCTGCCCTACCCTGCCGCCCTCCTCTTTAGATATGTTTTCCTTTTTTTTTTTAGTAGTTACAGGCACCTGAGAGCGGGTCCTTCCCTTGTCCTCCCCTTAAGCTCTGCAGGCACCATGCTGGCCGTCTTCCTGGAGCCTACTTCCTTTCCAGGTCCCCACTGCTCTTCTTCCCTCAATCGGCAAGTGCTTCTAAACCCTGACTTCCTTTACTTATAAAGCCAAGACCCTTCCCCTATGTCTCCTGAGAAGCTTCTGGCCTCCCTTCGAAAACCTTTAATGGATGGAGAAACTAGCCTTGAACCCTGGCCCCCTGGATGTCCAGTCCCACTGGCTTCTTTGATGCATCACAGGAGAGGCACCCACCTACCATAAGAACTTTCTCCTATTGTTTTTTAATTACAATGTCTGCCAGAGAAACCAATGCTATCTGCTGCCCAGCTCCTGCCGCACGCTTCGCTTGCTTCCCGCTGTCCTCGCGGATGATCCCACGCCCGACTCCCTGAGGCCTACTAGGCCACGCCGTCTAGCAGTCCCCAAGTGGCATGCTTAGGCCGCACTCCCGATTCACTCACCTGTGCTTTCTGCCTGGATGGTGCAGGGGAAAAGAGACCATAGTTTGCCTGCATCTCATTTAAGTCACCTTACACCGCTCCGCCCCGGTCCATGGCCACCCAATCCCACAGTAGCAACCGGGACCACCGCCCATCCCCCAAGTGGGCCCCCGCCCACAGGATCGCTAACCCTGGACTCCTTTGTTTGTCAGGGGCGTGGGGGGAGGCCCAGTCAGGATCCAGCAGTCCCACAGGAGACAACACGGGAATTTCTTTCATTCAAGGGAGGGGGGAGCCAGGACACCAATATCCCCTTTCCACTTTAGATCTCAGGGAAGGACCATTACTGAGCTGCAGACCATCTCTGTTCAGGCATACCGATAACAAGGTGGGTGGGGTAGGACTCTGCACTGAGTTAGAGTCAAATACAGAACTGGGGCTCTGAAATGGCAGTGGGAGGTTGAGAACACGACACACTGATACACAGCACAGAAAAAGAGAATAGGAAAGCTGCCTGCAGCTTGAACAAGTTCTCCTCAAATAAGAAAATAAAAAACTGAATTCTACAGACACAAGCTAGGAGGGAGCAATTGACCTGGGAGCAGATGGCAAACAAAAGCCTGATCAAGTAAGGATACAGCTAATGTAAACCATCTTACATTGTCCTTAAAATACTGTAAATGACTTACAGTACGTTTAACATTTCAGTAGTTTAAACATGTATAAACCACTGACACAGTAGGTATTACTTTAATAAGTGGATGTACCTGAGTCAATCCCTACAGGTTTTCAGCAGTTTAAAAATGATTCTGTCTTTGTTTTTTATCAACATATCTCCACTTTGTAAGTGCAATAAGCCACTGCAGGGTATGGTTGTAAGGCAAGCCAAATTTATTTTTCAGCACCCTTTGCTGGAGGCTCAGGACACCTTACAAAGATAAAATCACATAAAGCAGCACAACAGAAGAAAAAAAATAAATAGAAATAGCTAAACACACAAAACAACTTATGTACATACACATACATACATACATGAATGAATAGAGAAATGGTGCCAATATATAAAACATTTGTCTAGTAGCATACTTTAATACATTAAATTCAGGCAGTATGCCAAGTTAAAAAGATAAGACTTCAGCTGGCCCAGTGGCATGGAGGTCTGAGATGCTCAGTGTCTCACCTTCTGCCATACATGTGACCTGGGTTTGGAAATAGATACAGGTCACTCGCACGCCGACTAGGAAGGGAGGGAGGATCGAGTGTCCCCAGGACTGCTGTCTTCCTTCAGGGAGGGGGGGATGCCATGGCTCATTGTTTGACTACCATCTGGAGGTGTCCAGATGGCAGCACAAATGAACCACACATGCAGGGAAGGAACCTCACATTCAGGATGCCAAGGGCACCTCTGCGGAAGTGGAGTTGCCCATCGTGCCCATTGCACTTCCTGTGGGTCAGGGGAGGAAATCAGATGAAAAACATTGTTAGCTGCAGTATGATGACCAGCCCCTCACAGGCCCTGCAGTGGCAATCAAGCACCCCTGCTCAGTCCTGTGGCAGAGGATGACAGAGGAAAATAAGCCCTGGAGAAGCTGAGTCATGGGGCTAGGGGGTTGGTCAGAGGAGGGCAGCTTAGGAGTACACAGCTTCTATAGAAAAAAGGGATGAGACTTTACAGCCCCTTGAAAGACCTCCACTGAGCTGGCAGGGTGAATATTGGGTGGCCAGGTATTCCATACTGAGGGTGCAGCCATCAAAAAAGCTTTGTCCCAGCACGACTTCAGCCTTGACTTAGGCACTATCAGGAAGCCAGCCTAAGTGGACCAAAGGGGGCAGGTAGAGGTATATGGGGGTTAGGATATTTTTCAGGTAACCAGGTCACATACCATGTAGGTTCTTGTATACCAGCAAGCCTGTCTTGAAACTGATGCAACATCAAATAAACAGCCATTACAGATTGCACACCACTGGAATAATGTTGTTCCTGTGGAATGTACACGAGATTAACAGGGGAACCATGTTCTGGACCAACTGCAGATGATGCATTAGATTCCCAGATAACCTTAGGTAGAGAGCATTGCAGTAATCCAACCTGGAAGTGACGAAAGCATGGGCTATCATGACAGATCTCCGGGTGTCAAATACTATTTGATCCAGGCAATATTACAAAGATGGAAAAAGCTACTATGGACAACCACTGACACCTTATGTTTCAGTGTCAGCCTGTAGTCCATAATAACTCCCAGATTTTTCACTGCATCCGCAGGTCCAAGACCAGGTTCTCATTGCCGACCCACAGGAACCCAATTTGACAATCATCATTTCAGTGTTGCTAGAATTATAGCTTAGCTAGTTGGAGGCAATCCAGTCTTTGATGTCTTGCAAACATTGACACAGTGCAGAGACTGCATTTACCCTATCTGGTAAATATGATAAGTATAGCTTGGTATCATTTGCATAGCAGTAATACTCCAGTCCATACTGTCTGATGATCTCACCATATGGCAGCATGTACACGATGAACAACACTGGGACCAGGATTGAGCCTTGAAGCACACCACAGTTGACCACACCCATCTCAGAGATGAAATGACCTGAGACATTCTGCTGTGCTGTTCTGGTAAAGCAGGACACAAACCAATATACAACAGTACTGGTGAGTCCCGCATAGTGCCTCAGGCGTTCCAACAACACCCCATAGTCAACCATGCCAAACATCAATGAGAGGTCAAGAAGTACAAGAATGGAATGATTCCTTCTGTCTCTCACCATAAAGAGATAATTGAATACCTTGATGATTGTGGGCTCTGTGCTGGGTGGGGGTGGAGAAATCCCAACATGAGAGTTGATAAATGTCATACCTTTCCAAGTGAGCCTCCAACTGAATTGCCACCACCTTCAAGACAGGCCTGTAATTTAGTAGAACATCAGGATCCAAAGATGGTTTCTTCAGGAGGGGTTTCACCACTGTCTTTCTCAAGGTAATGGGGCAAACCCCTTCCCTAACAGATGGCCTGACTATCTTGGTCCCAGATGGGGTATGCAATAATTTAGCATATACCCATACCCTGCCATGGCTTATTGCAACTTGATTAAAAGCAATGTGTTTGTTAAGTGACATTTAAAAATACAGTGAGGGGGATTTTCAAAAGGATCCATCTGAATGTTAGGGTGTGGTCCTGTGTCCTGCTGGAGAATACTAGGTCAGACATCCCCATTTGTTCAAACATGTTGATACCCTTGAGTATGTGGAAGGCTACAATCATGTCACCTCTCAGCCTCCATTTCTCCAGGGTGGACACAGTAAGGGGCACTCTCCTCACAGTTTTTGTCCTCTGTACCCCTGAAAATTTTGACATCCCTGTGTTGTGCCATTTTGACTGCTGCAGCGTTCTTTTTATATTGAGGCATGAAGAACTGCAGATGATATTCTAGATGGAGTTGACCAGAGTCTTATAAAGTAGCAAGTTTACATCTACTGCTCTGCTGATCACCCCTCTACCCCTTTTGAAGGGTACTGGGTTAAAAAGTTGCATGAATATCAGTGCAGTTGAAAACCACGATGTCATAATGTCAAAAACAAAGAGAGCTACAGGGCATAATAACATATAGAGCTATCCCTGTAGCTGTTCAGGGACAGGGAGAAGGACTCTGCCATGGGGTGTGCTGCCAACCAGCTGCTGTGGCATGGATGGTAGGGCACAGGCAGCAGAGGTCAGCAGAAAGAGGTTGCACCAGGGTTCGAGTCCCGCAGCAGGTATTCTGTTTTTTCCATTGCTGGCACTTAGTTTTATTTTGTCTCCCCCCACTTCCGACTCATGGTTCATTCCACCTCCCCTCCCCAAGGTGTACCTCCTCCCCATGGTTCCTTCCCATCCCCGAGATGCCCCCCCCAAAGGTGATTGTATTTAGATGAGGTTGTTCAGGGGGTGAAGCCCCCACGAAAACATAGTGTGGCTTGTTGTTTTCTGTGAAGCTCTTGTAGCGCTCGCTGTTTATGGCGGGCACTATTTTTGTTTTCAATGTTTTTCTTGCATGGTTTTTGACATGTGCTGTTGTTTAGTCAACATTTTGACCTTGTGCCCTTTTGAAGTGCCTCAGTCTGACCAGTCACCCAACTTATTCAGGTCCTCCTTAAGTCTGCCCCCTCCTCAAGAGAGTTGACCTCCCTGGCCAGCTTAGTATCATCAGTGAACTTAAGCAGCCAGCTGGAGACCCCAGCTTCCAGGCCATTGATAAAATGTTGTACGAGCTATACAGTACATGTTACTGTTTTAGTGATGATGGACTTCTGCCACTCCAAAAGTCAAATTACTGTCCTAAGGCAGCCATGCCTTCTTTTATAAAGCACTGTAAGAAAAGACATTCCTAAACTGTACTCTTAATCTTTTTAAGTTACGGTGATATTTATTTCTGATCTGCTCATTGTAAATTATTTCTAGTGTTATTGTAGTCTTTATTCCTGATCTCTAAACTTTGCTGAAGTGTTTTGCATGAAAAGAACTGTAAAATGTTAATATTATAAAATGGGGAGACAAAATCATGTGTTTTGATTGTTTTTTACCCATGCATCAAATCCATTCGATGCACAGGTAAAGCAAGTCCTCAAAAGCAGGACTGTATTTAAAAAAAAAAAAGAAACCATTATCCAGTTGGAACACGCGTTTTCAAATTCCACCATTTTTTTTTCGGTTTTAGCAAGGAAAACGTTACAGCATAAAACCACTCAGTAAGCATACTTGTCAATCATTTTTACACTAAAAAGTTCAGTAAACAGAATGCAAGCCATACAAATTCTTTACTTAAACTGCACATAAACCAAAACTGTTTCTGGTTACATTGTGCTGCTGCTTCTCCGAGTCCCTGCCTGCTCTCAGTTGTTAAATATAATCAGTCAATAATTTTTCTCATGTCACGTTGCTGTGCTTAAATATTGTTTGGTCTCCAGCTGCTTTGACTCTCCCACAGACAAACAAAAACTCTACACTGCTGTTTGTTTTTTAAACTAATGCTCAATAATGCCACTCAGCATGACTCCCTCACTCTCTTGATCAGGATGGGTATCACTTAGTAAAATGGACAGCAGAGGACCTAGCACAGAGCCAGTAGCAAAAAATAAAAAAAATAATAAAAAAAAAGCCAGCATTTACACAAATCAAGCCTCCCAGGCTTCAGTCATCCCATGGCTCACTACATGTCCTACATGTGGGGGAGGGGTTGAACTTGTTATAAGAACTATGGATGCCACAGTATGACAAACGTCCTATGGCAAAATACAATGACATCATCAGGTAGCAGGTGGAAGGACTATTTTACCTCAAATAAACATAATGCTTTCTACTTTTAGAAATATAATATAGTCTTTTAGGGTGGTAAAAACATTTTTAAAAATGAAACCCATTTTATAAGCATAATAAGACACTACAGGGTGTGCACTCAACAGATATTACCACACTTCCAGAGGCTGAAGGCATCCTCCTATTCCCCTGGGCGAGTGGTAATATCTGTTCAAAGTACATCCCGTTCTGTCATATTGCTTATTCATTGTTATTATAGATAATTTTTCTTAGCCACTGTTCTTAACCAATCAGGATTGTTTACTGCTAAACATTCCAAGTACTCTTGCACCATAAAAGGGTGCCTCATGCTAATACCTTGTAAAATTCTGAAGTTCTAAGTTCTAAGCTGGCATTGCTGTTTTAAATAAGTTCCGTTTTTTAAACCAGATTTATTTCTACACATTTCAGGTACTCTTACAACCATAAGAGGGAGCCTCATGCTAACTGTTCTTAAACTCTGACATTCTAAGTTCAGTTTGCATAGCTCATTCCTTATAGAAACATAGAAACATAGAATTTGACGGCAGATAAGGACTGCTTGGCCCACCCAGTCTTCCCATTTCCCTACCTGATGGATAAGCTGCAGATCCTAGTTAACCAGCAGCCTACTTATTCCTACCCCCACCCCCTAGAATTGCCTTATGACTGTCCCATGCATGCTTGAATTCCACCACTGTTTTTGACTCCACAACCTCCTCTGGAAGGCTGTTCCATACATCCACAACCCTCTCTGAAAAAATACTTCCTTAAATTACCTCTGAGCTGCCCCCTTCTATCTTCAAATTGTGCCCCCTTGTTCTTGCACATCTCTTTTTGAAAGATGCTACCCTCTTGGACTTTGTTGATTCCCTTGAGGTACTTGAAAGTTTCTATCATGTCCCCCTCTCCCTCCTTTCCTCGAGGCTACATATTAAGCTCCTAAGTCTCCTTCACATGTCTTCCTGCAGACCCCTGCACCATTTTAGTTGCCCTCCTCGGACAGCTTCCATCCTGTCTATGTCTTTGGAGATTGGGTCTCCAGAACTGCACGCAGTACTCAGATGTGGTCTCACCAGCTGTCTGTACAGAGGGATAATAACTTCTTGTTTTCTGCTGGTGATGTCTCTCCCTATGCATCCCAGTATCCCCCAGCCCTCCTTGCTGCCCTCTCACATTGCTTGCCCAACTTTAGGTCATCTGATGATGACTCCCCCAGGTCCCTTTCCATTTTTGTTGTTGTTAGTATCTCACCCCCATTGTGTACTCTTCCCCTGGGTTTTTGTTTCCCAGGTGCATTACCTTGCACTTCTTAGCATTGAATCTAAGCTGCCATACATTTGACCATTCCTCTAACCTTGCCAAGTCCCTTCTCATCCTTTCCACCTCACCTTGTGCATCAACTCTGTTGCAGATCTTTGTGTCATCTGCAAAGAGACATACTTTTCCTTCCAGTCCCTCTGCAGTGTCGCTTATAAAGACATTGAAGAGGACCGGTCCTAATACTGAACCCTGTGGTACCCCACTGCTAACCCCCTTTTTCAGAGTGGACTCCATTTACTATTACTCTCTGTGTCCTATTCTCCAGCCAATTCTTTACCCAGGCTGTCATCTTGGGACCCACCCAGGCCCGGCTAACTTGTATATTAATCTTTTGAGTGGGACTGTGTCAAATGCCTTGCTAAAGTCTAGGTAGGCCATGTCCACAGCCCCTCCCTGATCTACTACTTTGGTCACCCAGTCAAAGAAATCTATCAGATTTGTCTGGCATGACCTTCCGCTGTGAATCCATGCTGCCTTGGGTCCTGTGCCCCTCTGGCCTCTAGATACTCGACAATTCTTTCCTTCAGAAGTGATTCCATCATTTTCCCTACACTGAGGTTAAACTAACAGGTCTGTAGTTTCCTGCTTCTGCCTTGCTCCCACTTTTGTGAAGGGGAATCACATCTGCCCTCCTCCAGTCCTCAGGTACCACCCCATCCTCCCATGATTTGTTAAAGAGGGTAGTCAGTGGTGTCACTAGTTCTATCCTTAGTTCTTTTAGAATTCTGGGATGAATCCCATCAGGCCCCATTGCTTTGTCCACCTTCAGGTTTAAGAGCTCTTTCAGAACTCTTTCTTCTGTAAATGGGCTGGTATCAACTTCTGTATCCAGAGTGTTTCTACTGTTTGTTTTAGGTCCATCCCCCTCTTCCTTTGTAAATACTGAGCAAAAATATTTGTTTAGTATCTCTGCCTTTTCACAGTCACCCTCTGCCCACCCTCCCTCCCCTTTATTAAGCCTCACTATCCCTCCCTTGGTCTTCCTTTGCTCCCTGATGTACCTATAAAAGGTTTTATCCCCTTCTTAACTGAGTTGGCTATCTTTTCCTCGGTTTGGGCCTTAGCTGTTCTGACTGCCTTCCCAGCTTCCTTTTGCTTTAACTGATACAGTTCTGTCCTGTTCCTTCTGTGATTCCTTGTACTTCCTGAATGCTTTCTTTTTCTCTTGAACCTTCACTGCCACTTCCTTTGAGAACCATAGTGGTTTCTTACCTCATTTCGTTTTGTTTATTTGCTTTACACAAAGGCTTGTTACCTCTGTGATGGCAGTTTTATTATTCCCCATTGTTCTTCCACCCTCCTTCCTGCCCATTTGCTAGTGCATTCCTTAGGCACTCACCCATTTTGCAGAAGTCAGCCCTCCTAAAATCCAGTACCTTTGTCTTTGTAGCTTGACTCTATTGCTGTATTTATTATGAACCATACTGTTCGATGGTTGCTAGTTCCCAGATGGCTACCCACTTCTCCATCTGTGATCTCTCTTCATCTCCATTTGAGAGAACCAGGTCTAAGATTGCTCCCTCTCAGGTGGGCTCCAATACTAGTTGTCTAAGGCATGCCCCCTGTAGGGCATCTAGAAACCCCACTCTTAGAAGTGGCTGCTGCAACTGCACTCCAGTTAACATCTGGCATATTCAGATCACCCATCAGCAATATCTCCCCTTATCTGCCATTCTAAGTATACTTTCATCATTTCCTTGTCCATTTCCTCCCCTGAGAGAGTCTGTCTCTACAACCCTGTGCGGATTGTGGTGCCATTGCCTGCCTCCAAATTAACCCACAGTGCTTCTTCTCCCTCCCTGTTTACCCTTTTGTTCTGTTACTTTGATTTCTTCTCTTATGTAGAGAGCTACTCCTCCTCCTCTTTTACCCTCCCTGTCCCTCCTGTAGATAGTGTATCCTGGTATGTTTACGCCCCAGTCATGGTTCTGTGTGTACCATGTTTCTGTGACTGCCACAATATCCAGATCTTCCTCCTCCATCAAGGCCACTAATTCAGGAAGCTTGTTACCCAGACTACGGGCATTGGTACTCATTGCTCTCCATTTTTTGATGGCTTTACCTTCTGTAGCGGCAACCCCCACTGACCTTTCTACCTTGGTATTTTTCTCATTTAGTACCCTGTTTTGTAGGGGGAGGCTGGGATTTTCCTTCTGCTTATCAGTGCCTCCCCCCTTGACTAGTTTAAAGGCTTGCCAATGAAGCATTTAAACTGATTGCCCAAAAGACTTGTTCCCTTCCTGGACAGATGCAGACCATCCTGCCAGTATAGGCTGGTGTCCCTCCAGGTGGAACCCCAGTCCCCAATGAAGCCAAACCCCTGTGCTCCACACCATTTTTTCAACCATTTGTTAAACTGCATGGTGCAAAGTACCCTCGCCTCACTCATGCCACTGACAGGAAGCACCTCTGAGAAGGATACTGTGTGTGCTACTTGTCTTAAGCCCCTCCCCAACTCTACAAAGTCCTTTTGCACTGCTCTAATCTCATGATGAGCCAAGTCATTTGTCCCTAGGTGGACAATGATGTCCAGCTCAGACTCCGTGCAACTGTTCTCGTGATCCTAAGGATGCTCCTGTCCCTCAAGCCATGGCACCAGGCAGGCACCTTACTTCAGTTTTCCCTGCTCCCCCCAGTTCTATCCCCCTAATAATTGAGTCCCCCACCAGGAGCTGCTTTCTTTCCCTGTGGTGCCCTCTGCCTCCTTCCTGAGGGCCTCCCTTGTGACAGTTGTCTGCACCCTCCTTAGTCTCCTCTGCGGGTGCATCCATAGGGGAACTATGCTCCCCCAGAATGGTGTATGGATTGTGGAGTGTAACAACTGACTGGATGTGCCTCTGTTCCACCACCCTTACCCTCCCTGAGCCCACTGTGGTCCAACTGCTGTGCTTTCTTCGCAACCTCTGAGGTAGTGGTGGTGGCTGTGGTGCTCCCTGGATGGGGGAGGTTCCCTTGCCACTGTCCAGTGCGGCCTGAAGATGGGCACCTTCCTCCCTCAGGGCAGATAGTTGTCTGCAAACAGGGCAGCATCTCAGCCTCCAGAAAGACTCCTGGAAGGGGTTCTCTAATTTCCTGCTAACAACGATATTTTTGTTCTAAATAAGTCCCATTGTTTTTGAAAATCAGAACTCTTCATCATGATTTAGACTAGGTTTGTACAGTGGTGCCCTCCAGGATGCAATGCAAGTCTGCAGCATTCTGCAGCACAGTTACCACAGGAAACAAGGTGACTTCAGTGGCAGTTGATTGCGTCTGTTACCCAAGATACTAGCTTGCATCCTGACTGGCTCTACATGGTATGTCAAGTTCCTGTGTCTCTTATGGCTATAAAAAATTCTTCTCAAGTACTATGTGTGCTGGAACTGCTCATCTTCACTTCGCAGTTCTTGTACCCAAAGAATGCACTCTTACAACCATAAGAGACACAATAACTGTACATATAAACATACACAGTGTAATCATTGGAATTTGCAGCCTTGTGATTGGTGAGGTCCTATGCTATTTCTTATTATCAAATAGTTCAAAGTAAATAACTCACCAATTATGAAGCTGTTAATGTCAACTTTCTACAGCACTGCTGCATCCTACACTAAAAGTGAAATTAAGCAGAAAAAGGAGACTGTCATTAGCTGTGGATAAGTACAGGTGGGCTAGCAACTAAACAAAATAATACCAAATAAAGTTCACCAAAATATACATAATGGTATTGTGGGGTTCTGTTGAAAAATATAAATCACTTGTGCTTAGCACTCATGATTTGCAGCATAAATATCCCCAAAACACCTCGCTGCCATTAGTCTTAGTATGTGCATTCGTTATTATTATTATTATTATTATCGTTATTAAAACCATGATGAACCACAAGAATTCAAAGATGGGTTTTATTATTCAAGCAGTATGATTAACTTGTTCATACTCTTGCCAAGGACAGTAAGCTAGCAAACTGCATGTCTTTCCATCTAACATCAGCACATGCCAAAGTGTCATATCTTTCTTGAACTAGATTAGTGCTACCTGCATCACTGTAATCATGCATCATTGCAGTTGTAGCTGTGCAGAATGTGAAAATGCTGAAGTTGCAGAATTTCGATGGAATTCTGCAACATTCCATGAAATTTCGTGGACTTTCATCAGAATTTTGTGGAATATTTTTTTTATTTGCTCATAACTTGACCATCTTTTGAGCTAGAGCTGTCAGTTTTTGCATGCTTACTGTCTGGGAAGAGTTCCAATTAAGTGACAAATGTCACGAAATTAGGATGGATATTCTCAAAATTATAGGTACTCAAAATCTGTCATTTTATTTTAAGTGGGAAATTTCAGAAATATTTATATCTAAATGTACATCGGCATGTACCAAGAGATCTAATATTTGTCATGATTACTTGATGATAGGGGTTCTGTGCCAGATTTCATGACATTATAATGCATCATCTCAAAATTGTAGGTGCTCAAAGTATGTCATTTTATTTTTTGTGAGAAATTTCATGAAATGTCTTGTCTGCATATAACTCAGGCACCTTTGGAGCTAGACGTGTATCAATTAGCATAAAACCCCTTTCTATAATGGTTATAGAAGCCTCTAAATATGGAGAGAATTGAATCAGAGAAGTTTAAGTTACAGGGATTCGAAATGTTACTATGTAAATATTTGCACACTTTTGTGAAAACTCTCAAAAAGAAGGATGTTTGTGACTCCTCTGCTCTTGCAGGCACAGACTTAACATTTGACATGCATATCTGATGTTAGTGTATCCTGGTAACACAACTGGATAAATAGTTTAGCAGTTTTAAATTTACAGTGGAAGAAAAAAAAATAAATATTGGTAACATTTTCTCAAATATTTATGGTAGCATACAGATGAAGCATCCAGATTTCTTTTGTGGAATTTAACATTCACAATGCATGTATCAGTACTTCATTTGATAAGTTGGGCTGAGCTTTTTGCAGTTCTGCTGTTCCTCTCTGGGTGACTATTTTGCCCCCCTCCCTCTCTTGGCATAGCCAGATTGACTCAGTCGAACTATGGATCCCTCTGATATCTTCTTTGTTCTTTACAGTGACAAAATCACTTAAAACAAGAGTCACATACTACTTTTACTACCAAACTATCCTGTTGGAATAGCCAGAATTCTTCCTTCTTAGTGCCCCAGACATCGTCTTCCACCAGTACATCTTTCTGAGTACCTCTAAGTCCATAGACTTGCATGTATATTGAGCTCCCTGGATCATCAATTTATTGAATGTGATCCTTATATACCCTGCATTCAGGTCAGAATTGTTGACACTCTGTACTTTGTTGCTCCAACTAGAGGGTCTACCACTGGTCTGCAGCCAATTCAGCTGCCCCTTTCTTCGTGAAACTATGTATCTACTTCCTGAACCTGGTGACCCCTGCAATACCTGCCTCTCATACCCCTATCTTTTATTTAGAACCCCCCAGATAAGACTGAGTGAAATTAGCAGTTTCCAATTTCATGACATTTTCATGAAATTCCACAATTTTTACAAAGACACATGGAATTTGACTTTAAGTACAGATGTTATTTTGCAATTTTTGGCCACAAGTAATTAATAAAATTGACGCACAAAGTCTCCTTGCAAGGTCTAAGAACCTGCCAAATATAATGGAATTGCATTCTCCAGTTTTAAAGCTTCAGGGTTTATAAATATGCAGTTTACATTCTTACAATTCAGTCCCATTTAAAGCTGTAAACATGAACTTTATCAGAAATGACCATGTGGTATAGTACCTTAAATGTTGAAAATCTGGTTAATTTGGATATATTGTTTTACATGTAGAGGGAAAAAGCTGAAATTTAAAGGTTGCCAACATCTTTGGCAGGCTATAACTCAGTCCCATTTGAAGATAGAAATATGAAGCTATGTACATACATACATGTAGTGATAACCTGTATACCGGTAACATTTTATAATGTTTCAAAGAATACTATCAACATGATGCTAAAATAACAGAAATCTAAATTTTGCCAAAATGTTTGGCTCCCTATACCTCAGCCCCCTTTGAAACTTGAGACTTAAAACGTGGTGCACATACACATACTGCATGTTTCTCTAAATTCAGAAATTATGGAGAAATTTTGATAATAAATTTTAAAATTAAATCGAAATAATTGAAAATGACATTTTGGTTAAATGTTTGGCCACCCATAACTCTGCCCCTTTCAACCTATGACTCTGCAATTTGGTACACTTATGTATGCCACAGTGTGCTGTATATATTACAACTTTGGTGTAAGTCAGACATGGAAGTTTAAGATTAGAGCAAAATAACTGAAATTTAAAATTTGGCAATCTTCTACAGAAGTTTCACACAAATTCTGTGAAATTACACAGAATTGGATTGGTTATTCTGCAGGCATTCCAAGAGTGGAATTTTATATTGCACACAGCTCTATGCAGTTGTTTTGAATGGCAATCAATGAAAGAAACTAATAAAAGAAATTTCTTCATACTTACCAAAATTTCCTTATCTGTTCCAGCATTGTCAATGGGTAGTTTGTACATATCAGCAATGTGCACCCCTACTAGAGGTAATGGTACAGCCCAAAGCTGTAGCAGCAGCATAGAACCCTGGGCACATGATTCCAAATAGCAACAGCTCTTTGGCCTTGCAGTGCCTAAACAGTGGAATGGAAAGTTAAAATCTAAGGAGTGCTTAAAGTATACAATCCTGTCCTTTTATCAATACAGCACATACCACATTTGCAGAAACACTTTTATCTGAAGAAAAAGTAATGACTGATGTCTTACCTTGCCCTTGAACTGTAAGGATCCTGCTCTGCGTTTTTGTGTCTTGTGTTTAACTACAGTAGTTTTTCTTAAAATTGCCTCTCGGCAAATGTAGCAGATAAATCAGCAATGGCTGTCAACATAGAATTGTATAACAGGAATAAATGCAATAAGATTCAGTGTAACTGCAAAACAGAGTAAACACCAGCCTGTAACAGAGGTACCACCTCATGTTCATAAACATCAGCATGTTAACCTGTGTGGTTGTAGTTCAATAGATTGCATCCTGTTTTCATGTTATCAATTAAAGTGGAATAGGATGTCAACAATATTTGTAAAGTATAATTTCTGGAGAAAGAAAACAAATATCCCATACTTATATCAGACAATATTACCCAGTAGAAGCCAAGACTCCCAGGAGGGGCCCCGTTGACAATGTTGGAGCTAAGATAGATAATTCTGGGTGACTTCAATGCACTGGTCAACAACAAACTCTCTCCATTTGGTCAGACTTCCTCCATTCAATGCAATCTTTGGGCCTGACTCAGATGGTTACCTCTGCAACCCATGTACACAGCCACTCTTTGGACATTGTCTTCTCACTGGGACTGGAGGTCACTGACCTCATAGTGGATCCAGTCATTTAGTCAGACCACTATACCATGAGGTTCTCATTTGAAGCCCCTCCTGCTAGACTGTCCCCTGCAGAGACTGTCCAGTACCGCCCTTTGAGGGTTTAACCCCAGAAGGTCTAGTGGTGGTACTGAATCTATCATGTGTGATGAGTGTTTGCAGTGAGCTTGGAGAGTTGGTGCTGGCCTATAATAGGGCTGTCACCAGTCCATGTTCAGCCCCTCAGCTCACACCAGAGATCCTCATGGTTTGATGGGATTTTCGGCTAGTTGAAGGCGAGGGGCCAAAGGTTGGAGATCCAGGTCTGATGAGGACAAGCTTATTTTGATGTGTTATTATAGAGAGTATCAAACAGCAATCTCCTGTAAAAAGGCAGAGTTCCTGTCCAAGGAGATTGCTGCAGCAAAAAACAGACTGGCTCAGCTCTTCCAGACTGTCGACAGGTTGTGTATCTGGCCTGCCATCAGTCCGTTAGAGATTTTTCACAATCTGTGTGATGAGTTTGCTCTTTTATTTGCTGATTAGAGCAAAAAGCTGACAAGAGTTCCTCTATCAAATTGGGAATCCAGTTGGCGACCTCCATCGGGGCTTGCAATGACGAGCCAGTGTTTGTTACAGGCAGTCCCTTTGTCTGGTATTACTTTAACTGGTTGGTGGGTGAGGATATTATTAGGGTCATCCAGGAGTTGAGGCCTACCTTCTATAGTTTGGACCTAGGCCTGGCATGCCATCTTGTAGGGTGCGTTGATTCCATCATCCCAGTCCTTGCTAGGATAGTCCAGTTTTCTTTAGCATGGAGGATCTTTCCTGAGCCCCTTAAGGAGGAGGTGGTGAGACCCCTCTTGAAAAAAACATCATTGGACCCAAACTTCCTGGCAAACTACAGACCTGTCTCTAACCCACCCTTTTTAGGGAAGCTTATTGAGAAGGTAGTGACTTTACAACTGGAGGCCCATGTGTCAACTTATGACACCTATGACCCTCTCTATTCAGGTTTTAGGGAAAGGCACAGTACCGAGACTGCATTGATTCGGTGTTTATTGATCTCCTGATGGTGAGAGATAGAGGGGAATGTTCCATCCTTGTTCTCATTGATCTCTTGGCTGCATTTGGCACCATGGACCATGGGGTGCTATTAGATCACCTGCAGATTTGTTGTGGACTCTCTGGTACAGTCCTCAATTGGTTCCATTCTTTCCTCATTGGCAGGATGCAGAGGGTGGTCCTGGGGCCTTTTTCCTCCAGTTCGCTGCCCCTGACATGTGGGGTTCCACAGGGTTCCATTTTGTCTCTCATGTTGTTCGTGGTGTATATGCAACCACTAGAGGACATTATTAGACAGTACAGATTAAGTTTTCATTGCTATGCTGATGATACTCAACTGTACCTGTCCTTTCACGCCCAAATAACAGGATGCGATCTTGGTTTTCAATCAGTGCCTTGCTGAAATCCAGGACTGGATGAGTGCCAACTGGTTAAAGTTAAATCCAGACAAAAAGGAAGTACTGGTGGTGGAATCTGGTCACCCGGGGGTTAGTGTTTGAGCTGATCAAGTCACTGGGCTTAGGCTTGGAGATTCCCAGCTTCTCACATCCTCTAAGGTGACAAATCTTGGCATTGTGCTAGATAGCAGCCTTACACTTGAATTTTATGTGTTGGCTGTGGTCCAAGGTGTCTTTTAGCATCTTAGGAACATCACCAGGATTAAACATCTAATGCCCTCAGATGATCTGCCATCACTAATCCATGCCTTTGTGACATCACGGCTTGATTACTGCAATGTCCTGTACCTAGGGCTATTGGGGATTGATCTTCACCACCTACAGCTAGTGCAAAATGTGATAGCCAGGTTGTTGACTGGTCTTTCAAGGTCATGTCATATTATGCCTGTGCTGCACTCTCTGCACTGGCTTCTTGTTAGGTGTTGGATCACCTTCAAGGTCAGATTACTGACCTATAAAGCCCTACACAGACTGTGGCCTGGGTACTTGCAAGACCTCCTACAGTCCTACAACCCATCTCGTCCCCTCTGGTCAGTCACTGAGGGCCTCCTGATGATTCCCAGGGTCCATCTGAAATCATTTAATGTCCAGGCTTTCTCCATGGCAGTGCCGACCCTGTGGAATTCACTGCCCCGGTTGATCAAAGAGGCCCCCTTGGTTAGTGCCTTCAAGAGGGGTCTAAACACCTTCCTGTTTATTAAAACTTTACCCTCTTTTTAATCTTAATTCAATATTGTGGTTTATATTTATGTGTGTTTAATTTGTTGTGATGTCTGGTATCTGTAAAGCACCTAGAGTTGCAATGAAATAGTGCACTCAATTAAATGAATAAACTAAACTAAACCAAACTAAACTAACAGAAAGGGAAATTATGGTAAGTGTGAAGAAATTTCTTATTTCTGTAGTGCTCCACATTGTCAATTGGTAGTTAGTACATATGGCTTCTAACAAGCAGTACCCATTATCCAAGGATCTACCATATGGTGGTGACATCCCCCACGGTGCAGCATGCATGTCAATATCCCTGATATTGATGCATCCAGACACCGACCGGCAACAAAGCAACAGCAATGCAGGGGGGAGCTTTGCCTCCCGCACCACCCTACTTTAGATAACTAACTCCACATTGCACAGACAGTGGAGTTAGGTCCCCCCCGTTGCTGCACAGTCCATCACCGTGGATTCCCCATCCCCGCAATGTCCGTCGCTGTCAGGGTTTTGCTGTGGAGGTGTCACTATCCCATCGGTATATGATTATCCAACTGGGTGGAGGAGAATAATGTCCCACACGCTAACTGCAAAAAAGGAATTTTACCTGCTAACCACTGCCTGCAAAACTTTGCAATAAAATGTCGCATCGGCAGAGCTTTGAACATCCAGTCTGTAGTGCTTGGTGTCTGTGTGGATGGAAGACCATGTTGCTGTCTTGCACACTTCTAAAACAGATGCCTCACCTTTCTGCACCCTGGAGGTGGCCATCACTCTGGTAGAGTGAGCATTAATGAGAACCAGAGCCCTTTTTTTCACTGTGACATAAGCTTTGGCAATGCACGCCCTCGTCCACCTTTCCAGAGTAGCCCTAGAAGCTTTTTGTCCTTTTTTGGCTACTCCAAACAGTATGAGCAACCTATCCAATTTTCTAAACTTCACAGTTTTTATAAGATATGTCCTAACTGGCCTGTGCAAATCTAATTTGTGAAACTCTTTCTCTCTTGGATGAATCGGCGGTGGACAGAAGGACGAAAGACAGATTTCCTGTTTCACATGACAGGACGTAGTAATCTTCAGGATGAAAGCTGGAACCATTCTCAGAACCAACTTGTCCTTATGAATGATAAGGTAAGGTTCTTTAAGGGACAAGGCCTGGAGCTCGCCAGTCCTCCTGGCTGAGCACATATCAACTAAAATGCACATCTTGTAGGACAGAATGTCTAGTGGTGCTGCCAAAAGAGGTTTGAAGGGTTCTTTACAAAGAGCATTCAAAACTAGGTTCACATCCCATGGAGTAACAGGGGGATCAAACAAGGATTGGCTTCTGCTGACAGCTTGTAGGAACTGGATATCCTCCCGGTTAGTCCCTAAAGATAAGCCCAGGGAGGCTCCAAGTGCCGACACCTGACTTCTCAAGGTGCTCAAGGCCAAGCCTTTGTACACTCCCACCTGCAAAAAATCCAAAATCTGTGGAATTATTGATTTAGAAGGCCATATATTTTTCTCTCTGGCCCAAGCCAAAAGAGTGGTCCATACACAAGCATAAGTTGCAGACATAGAATTCGTTTGGGCAGCCATTAGGGTATCCACTACCTTTCTGGAAAAACCCTGTTTCAGGAGTCTCCTCCTCTCAGGAGCCAGGCTGCAAGCTGCATCACCTCTAGGTTTGGATGCAGAATGGAACCTTGGGAGAGAACATGCCCCTGAATTGGGAGATGAAACGGTGTGTATTGAGCTAGAGTCACTAGGTCAAAGAACCATGGCCTTCTGGGCCATTCTGGAGCTATCAAAAGAAAACTTCCTTTTGAGAGCCTTATTTTGCTATGACCCTAGGGAGAAGCAGCACAGGAGGGAAGGCATGCCCTCTGCAGAAATTCCATGTCTGTGACAGAGCATCCACTGCCTCCACCTGTGGATACAGGTATCAGCTGAAGAACCACTGCACTTGAGCATTCTGACTGGAGGTGAACAGGTCACTCTGGATGACCAAACCTACATAGAAAGTTGAGCACCTCCGGGCTTAGCATCCACTCCCCTGGGAGGACATTCTCGTGGCTTAGCCAACTGACCTGAATGTTCAACTCCCCCACGAGGTTAACTGCCAAAAGAGAGACAGAAGGTATTCCTCTGTCCACAGTAGCAGATCGGTTGCTTCTCTTAGCATCTCTCTGCTCTTTGTGCCTCCTTGATTGTTCATGTACGCTACCATGACCACATTGTCTGGCCTTATTTTCATGGCTTTTGACTGCACCGGCTTACGAAAATGAAGGACAGTGAGGTGTACAGCCCTCATTTCCAGGGTGTTGATGTGCAGGTGCTGTCCTTGTGCAGACAAACACGCCTGAATGGGAAGCTGGTCCAGAACTGCACCCCAGCCTGACAAGCTGGCATCAGTTGTCAGGATCAACTCTGGAGGAACTTTCAAGCATTACATCTTTCTTAGGTTCTCTAAACATACTAATCAATTCATTGACTGTCAAAGGGGTGGGGAAATTGGAATCATGGACTGATTGCCCTCCAAGGTTGTGTCCCAGGCTGCCAGCAACTCAGTCTGAAGAGATCACATGTGTAAGCGAGCCCACAGAATTAGTTCTACTGTTGCTATCATGAGACCCAAAATCTGCAGTAGACCATGAGATGAAGTCGATGATTGGCTCCTCAACCACTTAGCCACTCATATCAAGGTGTCCTTCCTTGCTGCTGAGAGTAAGACCTTCCCATCATCTGTCCAGAACACAGCTTCCAGGTGTTTCGGGGTCTAATATGGGTTAGGAGAGCATTTCCAGCGCTTTTTTCATGATTGACTATCCAACCATGAAACTCCAAAACCTCCAGAGTCCTGGTTACTGATTCCCTCGCCAGTGTGGCAGAAGGCACTCAAATGAGCAAGTCATCCAGAAAAGGGTAAACATGATGTTCCTCCTGCTGAAGTTGTGCTACCAGGCCAATGAGCACATTCAAGAACACCCTAGGGGCTGTTGCAGCCCAAAGGGAAGCACCTGTATTGGAAGTTTTCCTCCAGGAAAGTGAACCTGAGCAACCTCTGATGAGACTGCCAAATAAGAATGTGGAGATATGCATCCCTCATATGTATGGATGCTAAATAATCCCACAGCTGGACAACTCAGATGGTTAACCTTAAGGACTGCATCTTGAAGGACGTGTGGCACATAAACTTGTTTAGGCATTTTAGGTCTAGAATAGGTCTGAAACCCCCTGACTGTTTGGGTAACCACAGAATAAAACAAGTAGAATCCCTGGCCTTGTTCATCAGGAGGCACTATAAACAGTCTCCCCAATCTGTTTGAGGTGATCGAACATTTGAGACACTGCTTGTCTCTTCATTAAGTACTTTGGTATGGGGGATGATAGAAAATGTCCCTTTGAGGGAATGGTTGTAAACTCTATTGCATAGACTAATGCCACAATCTCCAGGACCCAAGCATCTGACATTATCTGAGCCCATCTTGCGTAAAAATTCTGCAGTCTTCCACCAAGGAAAGGGCGCAGAAAAGGCGCCTGCATGCCCTCATTGTGATGTGCCACCTCTTCATCCTGGACCACCATTACATTTTTGGGCAAAGGTTCCTGTGCCACTATTGCCCTTGAATCCAGAGTAGGATCCTTTACTCCTCTGGTTTCTGACTGAAGTTCCAAATGGGATGAAACCCGCCCCCCGATACTGCCTATGTCGGCCACCTCCTCGGCCTTTCGAAGTTGGGTTGGCCTTTTGCTGCTGCTGTGATACCAGAAGATGTCCCTTTTTATCATGGATATCTTTCAAAATGTCATCTAGGTGTGATCCAAATAACAAGCCTCCCTCAAAGGCTAAATTAAACTGCTTTATTTTCGATGCCTCGTATCCAACCCAATGCAATAGCCATACACCTTGCATTGCTTACACAATATGATAAATGGAGCGAGGTGACATAGTAAGTTCTCCACCATGGGCACCCCCTAGAAAGGTGGAGGCCATGAATACCAGCTGTAAAATGCTCACCCCACAGAATCCGGGGGAATGAAACTACTCAGCACCATAATCCACAAGTTTAGTGCTCTGCTGACAATAAAGGATGCTTAGGAGGTGCTGAGGTTTGCTCCTTTGGAGGCAAAGGCTCTTTTGCATGAAGCATCTACTCACTTATCATGTGTATTTGCTAGGGCCAGAGATTGCTCAGTTGGAATAGTGGTGTGCCTTACAGAGTTATGTATAGCCTTATCAGCCAGGGGTGGATTACCCACTTGGGGATATTTCCTTCCATAAAAAGGAAAACATTGTTCCCTGGGATTTGGCAGATATTTTCTCTGGTCCTCACCATCCATTCTTGTTCAATAGTCTTATCACAGTGAATAAAGTTTGGAAAACACTTTGGAGCAGATGAGAACACAGACAGGATAAGATTCACATCTAAGGCCTCCATGGTTTGCACCTCCTTGGTTACTTGGTTGAAAGGACAAAAGAAAGCCAAGGCCCATCAAGATTGTCCTCCACATGTGTGGATCATTATTGTGATACTATCTGGTTAGCCAATCATCAAGTTTAATTTTAAAAGTCGTAACGGTAGTTGCGTCAACAATATCTTGAGGGAGAGTATTCCATAGTCAGGGAGTTCTTATGGAGAAAAAATTTTGTCTTTTATTAGTGTTACATTTAACGATATCCAATTGTTTATTATTTAGCCTTGGTATGATTTTTCTGGAAGAGAGTGATATGCCACATTGCCTCATCAAGATAGATGATTTAATAATCTTAAAAAGTTGTAGTAAATCGCCTCTTGTTCTTCTCAACTTAAGGGAATGCAAACCTGTCTTTTGTAGTCTGGACTCATAATCCAAATGTGCTAAATGAGGAATAATTTTTGTAGCTCTATTCTGAATCCTCTCAACTCTGTCTATATCCTTAATGAGATACGGACTCCAAAAAGGGGGGCCATAATCAAGGTAGAGCCTAATGTGTGATCTGTACAAAGTAATGATGCACTGTTCGGTTTTAGAAACAAATGTGCAGTTAATCCTTCAAAGAAGAGCATTGGTTTGATTAGCAATTTTGTTACAATGAGAAAATGAGGTACGTTTATTGTTTACTAGGATCCCAAGATCTTTTTCTAGACAGGAAACCTTAATATTAATGTTGTTCAGTGTGTATACCTGTATAGGGTTATTTTTCCCCATATGTAAAACAGCGCATTTAGACACATTAAAGTCCATTTTATTGGTAAGAGCCCAGTGTTCAATTGATGCAAGATCAGTTAATATTGACTGTATATTAGCTACATTGTTTACAGCACCTCCTAGCTTGGTATCATCTGCAAACTTCATAGGAATGTTAGTTGAATAGATTTTCGTATCGCTAATGAAAATATTGAACAGGGTGGGTCCCAAGACGGAGCCCTGGGGAACACCACTCGTCACTCTACCCAAGTCTGACATAATGCCATTGACCCGAACCCTCTGAGATCGATTAGTCAGCCAGCTTTTTATCCATAACACAAGTGTTGCCGAAAAGCCTAAGTGAATAAGTTTATTGATCAAAATAGCATGTGACACTTTGTCGAAGGCTTTACTATAATCTAATAAGATGACATCAGTAGGTATGTTTAAGTCGAGGTTCAAGCTAATGGAATTATAGGACAACAAATTTGTAGTGCAAGATAAACCAGTTCTGAATTCATGTTGAGTTATGTAAATAATGTTTAAAGATTCTATTTCTTTTTCTAAAAGTATTTTGATTACTTTTTCCAGTAATTTACAGGGAATTGAGGTTAAACTGATTGGACAGTAGTTATCAACTTTTGAATGAGAGCCCTGTTTAAAAATGGGAGTTATTATTGCCGTTAGCCAATTGGGGGAACCATAGATTCTTGGAGAGATTTATTAAAGATAATTGTAAGTGGTAGGGTAATTGTGTCTTTAACTCCCAGGAGGAATTTAGAACAAATATCATCAGGGCCAGGACTTGTGGATTTTTTTAAGGCTAATAGTAATTTCTAAATATCATTCTGTAGAACAATGTGGTCTATATTGCCTAATGGGAGTTTGTCAGAGGGGGGGGTGGAGATGAATCCTCAGTAAATACTGATAAAAAATAGTTATTTAACGTAGCGGCGGTAATGAAATCAGAGGATATTATTGTATTGTTTATTTTAAGGGGGCCAATTGTTTTGTTATTTCCCTTTTTACTATTTAGATAAGCAAAAAGTGATTTGTGTGTGTCTTTAGTGTGTGCAATATGGAATTCTAGGTTTCTTTTGGCTTCCAATGTTAATTTTTTAAGAATTGTGACTGATTCCCTGTATTGAGTTAATAGTTCATTATTTGTATTCATGGGGGAATTTTTTAGTAGTGAAAATAACTTACGTTTAAGTATAAATTTTTTTTTTAATAGATGAGTTAAACCATGGTGGAATTTTACCTTCACTATTATGCGTATGCCTATCAGAAACGTACTGATGTTCAAGTGTGTGTATTTGTGCTTTTAAAAAATCCCATGATTCATTAGTATTAAGAGATGATAAGGTGTTTATCCAATCAATTTTGCTTAGGTGATCATTTATCTTTTGGAAATCAGCTCGTTCATAGTGTTTAATTGTTTGTTTATTTAATACTGGGCGCTGAGATAAAGGAATAGTAAAGAATATTGACATGTGGTCACTATTGCCAAGAGGTTCAGATATTTGTAAGTTATTCACGGGGATGTCTAAACTTGTTATAACAAGGTCCAGGATGTTTTTACCCTGGGTAGGTTCCTTGACCAGTTGTTACAGTCCCAGGTCAATAATGGTTGTGAGAAAGTTATTGTCATAATTATTAGAGCCCGTTAATGTGTCCCAGTTTATGGTTGGTAGATTAAAGTCACCTAAAATTAGGACAGGGCCATTGTTGGCTAGCTGAGAAATATCTTCCGTTAACCTTGAACTTTGGATATTGTCTGATGAGGGAGGGCGGTAACAGGTTCCAACTAAAATTTGTGGAAGACCTTTAGGTTGGGTATATACCCATACACTCTCAGAATCTACACCTGCTGAAGACTGATAGGAGGTGAAGCTATCTCTATCATACAGACTAACCCGCCTCCCATTTTGGTGTCAGGTCTATTTTTAAAGTAGTGTTTATAACCTGGTATTTCAGATATCCAATTTCTGTAAGAATTACCCCAGGTTTCCGTAATGGCTATTAGAGATAGATCCTTCAGCTGCAATGTCCTACAGACTTCAGTTATATGACAGTACAGAGATTTTGTATCATACAGGGGAGGGATTGGAATCCTCCTCTTAGGCCTGGTCCACTCCTCTTCCTCCTCCTCGTCATCATCAGAGGGGTTACCCTCATCATCAAGTAACACTTTTTAGGTCTGGATTTTCCCTAAGATCCTTGGGATCCTTCTCCTGACCCTCTACATGGTCAACGTTGGGGTCTGATTGCAGATCTAAGTTAGCAGACTTGTCCTGCTCTAGCACACCTGGACATGCCAGTGTGGCCCCCAACCTGAAAAGCCCAGCTTGGGGTCAGATGTGTCAAAAGGGATGTCCTGCAGAACATCAGGGCTCAACAGCTCACTTAAGCAAACAACAAAGATTTATGCAATTCTCTTTTGCCACTGCCAGCCGGTACATCAGGTGCACCCCCCCCCCGATCAAGTTTCCAACTGGAGGAATTGTGAGAGACATATTAGCTTGAGTAACACAATGGGGGCAATAGGAACCCAGTGGAGAGGGCCACATTACCCTTCTGCAAGTCTTACATCTTTTAAAAAGTAGAGTTCTCCAATAAGCCATGGTGCCAATGGTTCTAAAGTAAAAACACAGACCAGAGTACACCAAAAGTACACCAAAAGGAATTGCCTGGGGGTCTTCTTTTTTAAAAATAACTTTGATCTGATCCCCTCCCCCCTGCTATGGTGAAAAGCCACAAAGAAAAAACAACAAACAGCTGAGAACTGAACACTAGCTGAAAGATGGGGAAAAAAAACAAACTATCACACAATAGCATTCCTACCAGCCTACAGAAAAGACAGGTTGCAGCAGAAATGATCACAACCAGAAGAAAAGAGGAGCTGAGCTGGGGAACACGGCCTCTGTGTCTAGTGCTTGAAAAAAAATGGATGCATGCATGTATGTGATGTCACGATGCTATGTGTGATGTCGACACGTCGGGGGCCCGAGCCCAAGCTAAGAGGCACAAAATCTGTTAGCACTAGGGTGCTGGATGGCCACCTGGGTTGCAAAGGAGTGGGAGCCTGACAGGCTATCTAAAGTGGCAGTAGTCCACGTGGCTTAGTAGAGCTGTTAGAAGCAAAAACAGTGACCAAAAGGAAGAGCTAAAGGCAAAGAAAACCAAATGAGCCTGAGGGAAGAACCCCTGGCTCAGGCAAGCAGGCACACAAAACACACACAGAGCCCAGTAAAAGAAAAAAACAATACCTCGCACCAGAAGCAGTTTTAAGTACCAAGGGCACATACAATGTAAAATAACAGCCCTCTAACAGTCCTGGTTAGTGCCAAAGTAGATGCTAGGGAGAGAAAAGAAAAACAGTTAGTCAACCTGACTACTAGACCCCAACAGTCACAGCTAAAATGAAAAGGTACTTACCTGTGGCACCAGAAAGAAAAAGAAATTGGAGACCTGATAAAGGAATAAAATAAACAGCCTTACAATAGTGTGTCAGAAGGTGGCCCCCAATCCAAGCACAGGCAGGCAGTGGGAATGGGGGAAAAGGCAGGTTAACCTGTTTGAAAACTGCAGTTTAACAGGCATGATTTTAAATTTAGGGGTGCGCTCTGTCACCAGGTGGCCCCAACCTTTTCAGCAGAATTGCAGTCCTAAGGATTAAACGTCGAAAAAAAGAAATTTTTCTTTAGAGAAACCTTCAGAGAATCATTGATGCTGCTTCCCCTTCAATGGCACAGCAAAGACTGCAGAGCCATTGCTGTTTGGAATCTTCATGTGCCCGCTGCTGCTACAGCTTTGGGCTGTACCATTACCCCTAGTCAGGGTGCACATTACTCATACGTACTAACTCCCCACTGACAATGTGTAGCGCTACAGAAATAAGGAAACACCTGGTTTACCAACATTGACTAGGAGAAACAATTAGTAAAGAAAGAACTTCTCTGCATGCAAAAGTAAAATATATTCATCTTTCTTCCACATTTAAAACTTATAACAATGAGTTTCACATTCTAAAATGTAATCATGTGTACACATTCCAGCTGCAGTATATCGTACTGTAAATCTGCCTTCCTAAATATTTACTGCCATGGTGCCTATACTGTAGTTCCATGCTCATGGCGGGGGGGCCATCAATGTAGTGACTTTGGCTCTTGAACTAAATAACCTTATCCCCATATAGTGTCATAGTGGAGATCTGCTTGCTAAATTTACAGAGTTTATTTAGGGAAATTATGACTAAACAAGTACTTCTTGAATTTGTTATAATTTCCATTATTAATTTCTTTGAATACATTTTGTAAATATAAAATGTATCCAGAAATGACAGTTTAATTTATATAGTTCTGTAGGGGCAAGATTGCACTGTGCTTGTAGCCCTCCCGTGTCTAGGGGTATGAGATGGAATGCAGTCCGTGGGGGTGCCCACAGCAGAAACCTTACCAAAATGGCTTACGTTTGATACAGTTCATTGTGTCCAGTGGGGTTCTGGTGTTGCTCAGTCACTGGGCTGCAAGAAAGCAGATTAACTCGCACTGGCATCCCAATTAAATAACTGCAGTCCAAACAAGGTTGAACAGACGCTGAAATACATCTAAGTTTGAACCATAAAAACACTACTCTGTGGAGCAAACGTTAATGGGGGGGGCACATTTTCAGACCAACATGATCCTGCAGTTTAGGCAGCTTTCCCTGGACCACTAAAGCCTCACAGTCTTTAGGCAGATTAGTTCTGGACCGCTATGGTCTCACAGTCTTTAGGCAGCACAGATCACCATTCCCACACACACACACACACATATATATATATCTCCCAGGCAACCTACACTACAGGATGTGATTCAGGCATCCCTGAAACAACATTGGCACTTCTTCTCTGCCCTTTAACTTGTGCTTCCAATGGCTCTCTCACAGACATCTCTTAGGAACCAGTAGACCTCACAGTTTGGGGCCACTTGATCCCCTGACCTCCTGGGCGAAACTCTTCTGACTCTAGTGGCGACTGTCCCCAAAAACAGTGGGTGACACATCCCTTTGAGTTGCAGGGCTCTGACACTGCTCCATTCTCTACAGGATTGCAGGGATTTCTGAAGAGGCCTTCACTGCCTCCTTCTGTGCAGGCAGACCTCCTCTCTCAGCTCCTCTCTCTCTCTCTCTCGGATGTCTCCCTCCACCACTGGTGCTACAGTTGGAGCCATCCTCCTCTGTTCCTGGACTTCTCTGCTGATCCCTTCTGTCCCTAGGTTCACTGCAGCTGCCGGCATAGGCTGGAGCAGGCAGTCACCCCCACATGGCCCTTTCATTCTCCTCCCCACATCTGTCTCTGTCTCTGTCTCTCTCTCGCTCTCTCGCTCTACTCTATCTCAGGACAACTCCTCCCTCCTGCAAAAACTCATGGTTAACTATCCCTGCTCATCTGTGGTGACCTCCCGATCCACAGCAGGTCCTGCCATTTGGCAGAGGGTGAATTATTTTTTCACCTGGCCAAAATAACTCCCAAAACCCTACAGTGCACAAAATATTGTACACTCCCCAAAGGGGGGGGGGTTACATTCCTCCCCTGCTTTAAACACTCACCACCCTTGGTGAATAGTTAACCACCAACTACCCCACCAAAAACCAAACAGAGAAGTATGTGCACTCCTTCCCCGCTCAGCCCAGTCTGGCAAGGCTGGCCACACCACCGAGACAGTGACTCCCAATCCTAAAACAGCTAAGGCCCAAACTCAACTCTGCTGTGCTACTAATTCCACACTCTGGAAAGCCAATGAACCTGTACCACCTCAGACAGATTGCCTGGCCAAACAGGTGCAGCATCCCAGTTCCAAATAATCCCTGACTATACCCAGACTGCTACCTACTCTACCTACTATGCTGTCAATCTGCCCAAGCCACACCTCACGCAAATCTTTCACCAGTGCATAGTGAAATAGAGCAACAATATGTTCTAAGCAGTACTTTAAACAACAGTAAGCATGCTGTTGTCATTGAGGCACAGGTCAAGAAGCATAGGAAAACCAGGAGCAGTTTCAAAATTTGCAAATAGCATTTTATTTTTCTTCATCACAGCAAAATAAAAAATAAAAATTATTTTGTGCAACTATTTGCAAAGGCAGTACAAACAGAGAAAACTAAGTCCTTCTTTTGAGGGTATCTTTTCAATTCCAAGTTTCAGTCTCTCAGTCTCTCACTCTCCTTGTCTCTCTAGCAAAAGCATTTCTGCTCTTATTATATGTCTTTGCCTGGGAACCTAATTAAGAGATGTTATACTTCTCACAGAATGTTCTTGTAAGTTTGCAGAATGTTCCTGCAGGTGCAACAAAAAGAACATAGTGACCCAGAAATGACCTCTTGTTTACATCTCTGCAAAAGGTTTAAAAACTGCATCTCAGGTTAACTCCTAGAGTTGCAAATAGCTTTGCAATCATTTCAACATTATAATTATATACAGTTATCAGTTCCTAGATCTCACAAGAAAATTTGGTTGCGCAACCAGACTGAGAAGAGACAGAAAAGGAGAGGATAGAACAGACTCTTGTGTTTAACCCTTTCTGCATAACAAATGGGACAGGGTCTTATTCAACCTTGTCACAACTATTACTGACAAATACTTTAACAATGGAAACAGTAACACTGAACAGTTGCAACCTGTGGATGGATACTTTGAAACCCACTCCCCCAGGCATCGTGGTGCAATTTATACGGTTCAGTAACAGAATGTCCTCGGTACCCAAAGTTCATTGATTCACTTTAGGACAAAACAAAACAAAGAAAAGGGCTGATCTCACCCGATTCACACTGAGCTTCTTTCAGCCGTCCCAAAGTCTCTGTTGAATATTGATCACTACCACCAGGGGAGAAAAACAGTTCACAGGAGGTCCCAGTCTACTCAAAGATCCACAGGCCATTAGCATGCATTCCACTGATGAGACAAGTGCAAGTGGATTTAGTAGAGTTGACCGAGCCAGTGGGCCTGGGGTGAAACAATAGTCTGAAATCTTCTGGGGCTTTCCTCCGGCATGTGGCACAGACTGGCATCATCATCATTTCTGGACCCTCAAACTGGCAGAGGGCACACTTTGTCACTGCTGACTTCTCCACTACCTCCCACATCCATCAGAGCATGGTGGAGGGAACCGTTACATCGGATGCCACAGGCGCCAGAGCCATCTTTTCAATTACTGTTGTTCTGTTTACACAGGCAGAATCGCACACTGAAATACTCGCTTCACCAGCTGCCAACACAGTCTGACCACCAACAAGGCCAGGTTCTCAAGGGCTCATCATTCTCCATCCAGCAGGATCTCCAAGGGGCAATCATATGGGCATAGCCCCATGGCATTTGCATAGTCCTTACACGTCTCCCATCTGTGCTCCGGACCAACTGGCACCACAACTTCCCTCGCAAGATATGAAATTCCTTTACTGGCCAGGGCCATGTTATACAGATCAGATGGCCAGAAATAGCATCTGCAGCACACAACCATGACCCAGCACCCTTTATAAGTTCAAAAAGGCTGTCTAGCACCCAAAACACATCCTAGATGAGCCCCTACATTGTAGCCCCCCTCCAGTGTCAAGGGGTATGAGGTGGGATGCAATCCAAGGGGAGGGGGTACCCACATCAGAAACCTTACCAAAATTGCTTACGTGTGGTGCAGTTCATTGTGTCCAGTGTGAACTGCAGTCCACACAAGGCTGAACAGATAGTGAAATCCATTTAATTTTGAACTATAAAAACACTACTCCATGGACCAAAATTTAATTTGGGGGTCAGCAGCACATTTTGAGATTGATATGATCCTGCAGTTTAGGCAGATTTCCCTGAACCATTATGGTCTCACAGTCTTTTAGGCAGCACAGATCACCATTCCCACACATCTTTCTCTGTCTCTCTCTCTCTCTCTCTCACAGCCCGCATTATGGTATGTGATTTAGGCATCCCCAAAACAACACTGGTATGTCTTCTCTGCCCTTTAACTTGTGCTCCCAATGGCTCTCTCACAGACCTCCCTCGGAACTGGCAGACCGCACAGTTTGGGGCTACTTGATCCCTCTCGCCCTCCTGGGTGAAACTTCTCTGGCTTTAGTGGTGACTGCCCTCCAAAACAGTGGGAGACACGTCCCTTGGAGTTGCGAGGCTCTGACACTGCTCCATTCTCTATGGGACTGCAAGGCTTTTGGAAGAGGCCTTCACTTCCTCCTGCTGTGCCGTCAGATCTCCTCTCTCTCTCAGGTGTCTCCCTCCACCACTGGCACTATACTCTGAAACATCCTCCTCTGCCCCAGGACTCCTCTGCTGATCCCATCTCTCCCTAGGTTCACCGCAGCTGCCAGCTTGGGCCAAAACAGGCAGTTGCCCCTGCTCAGCCCTTTCACTCTTGTCCTCGCATCTCTTTCTCTCTCTCTCTCTCTCTACTCTCTCTCAGGAAAACTCCTCCCTTCTGCCAAAACTCATGGTTAAGTACCCCTGCACACTCACGGTGACCTCCTGACTCACAGTGTGTCCTGTTATGTGGCAGAGGGATTAACCATTTTTTCACTGGGCCAAAATAACTCCCAAAGCCCTACAGTGCACAAAATATTATACACTCCCCAAAAGGGGGTGGGGGATTACACATTACTGCTTGCTGGGAAATTGGAGTTCTGGGAGATTCTGCATGATGGTGATTATGTTATGTTGTCATGTTATATTTTGTTAAGTGTGTTATGAATTTAGCCACATTGCATTAATAGTGCAACATAACATTTATTAAAAAAGGATATAGATTAATATTTACATTTTTGATTACTGGCACCTTTTCTGTTAATGACAGCCAAGTCTGCCAAGAAATGCAGCACCAACCAAATCTACCACACATGATGAATGTGTTGGATGATGTGGGGTGTAATGTTGCTGTTGATTCGTATAATACACTACTGAAGGGTGGTGATGTAGTTCTTGCAATGGGTAAATATACAAAGAATCCAGATGTGTTTGATACGATATCTGCAATTGTTTTGATATTGAAACAAGATAAAATGCTATTTATTTGGTATACTACACAGGTAGTAATGATCAGTACTAGATTGTCATGTAACAGTAGCTTGTTTCAAAAATGTGCTTAGTTTGTTGGCTTTCAATGCTGCAAATGATTTCCTCTATGGCTACAATGTAATGGAACAGCAGAGCATTTCATAAAAGCAATTGGCAAAAGACTCAAAGCTACTCAGATTGAAGGACTGTAATAGAGACAGTTGCTTCAGTTTCTATTCAGCTATCATTCAATTCCTTCCAGCACATCAGGTAAAGCACATGCTGAGATCAATGTTCAATTGTCCTATGAGATTGATTTAAGAGATAGAGTAAACTGGATTTTACAGGAACTGTGGAGAGAACTGTCAACACCACTGTCAATAATAATCTACAATCTATTCATTAAGGATGGAGAGGTGCAGAGGGGCTGGAAGAAAACTAAAATGATGACAATACATAAGAAGAAATCAGTGTCAAGTACTGAAAAGCATAGACTTCTGATTAGTGAGGCTGGCTTTAGTGTTGGGAAAAATAAAGGATACCATGATAAAAGAGATACACTTTTGGTCCATGTGAGGACCAATGAGCTGGATTAAGTAACTCAGCATGGTTTCAGGAATGAACAATCAAGACAACCAGACTAGCTGACCTTTTTTGAAGTGACACCAGTGACACTAAATGAAGCACTACTGGTAAATGTTATACATGTAACCAGTAAGACATGACAGAGTGTGCATTAAAGGATTATAATAACTGGCTTAGCCTTTTCCCCATAGGGAAACCATGGCGTAATTTGCCGTTATAAAGGAACATTTATAACGGCAAACTCGCACGGTTTCCCTCGCTCTGCACATGCCCCCACTGCTGCTTTTCCCTTCAGAACCGGGCGGGCCACAGAGCAACCTGTATTCATTCTATATAATTGCTGAGGCGAAAAAGACAAACCCAGCAATCACATAAAATAAAACATGGGTCAGTGTGTGTGTAAACTCGAAGTTTACACACACCCTTGGGGATAGATGCTTTTGATAAACCCTTCGAGCTTTGCTCTCAGGGTTTATGTAGCATCTAACCCCTCGGGTGTGTGTGTAAACTTCTCATTACACATCCCAACCCATACTTTATTCTCTATTTAATGCACACCCCAGGAGAGTTAGGCATCAGGGTGAAGGCTGAGTGGACTTACACCCCTGGGAAGTGCATTCTAATATTTTAGTGCACACTGAGAAGTGGCTGATTATACTTATAAAATGACTTATACTTTTACATATTATATATGTAAAGTGAAACATTTGTAATGTGACTGTTTTACATAAAATCATTTGTTTAGATACATTTTAAATGACAAAACTCAGTAGACGAAATAGTCTGATTTTGTGGTAATGAGGCTTGTTTGCTTTGGTAATGAGATCCAGCACCTGACTGTGCATCATTAGCTTTTTAATGCATGGTCAGATGATGTCGCTAAGCAAACAAGGTTTTAGCATTTTTTCTTACCATTTTTTTTTTCATGTAGCGTATAATGTCAGTGGCTCAGCAGGTTGCACACTTGCCTTTGAGTCTGGAAGATTAGAAGACTATGGTTTCTAGCCCCACACCAGGCACTTGGATTAAATCTAAATACTGACACTGCAGTGCGACATGAGGGGGGTGCTGCACTCCTGAGGTGGCATCTTTTAGATGAGACGTTAAACTTTCAGGCCATAGCTGTTTACACCAACCTAAAACACATTCACTCCATCCTGGCCTCTGTGTTTTGCATGTTGCGCCAATATTAGTATGCAAAAACATACTAAAATAAAATGCTAGCAGGTTAATCATTCCCAGCCCCCCTTGTTTTCTTGTAAGGTAAGTTGTATTCGTCTTCACAGGATTCCATCTGCTCCCCCAAAGGGTCAGAAAAAAAACACTGTATATCCTTGTTTCTAACCATTGGGGGGGGGGGTGATAGGGGATATAGCTAACATATACAAAGACCGGGAGCAACAAAGTTTTTATCAATGTTATCCTTTTCACTTTTGAGATTGTCTTCCCTTGCCAGGTCTGTACTTTATGCTCTGCTGTTCTTATACAGTTTGTCCAGTCTTTGATTGCCATATCTGGGGTCCCAAAAGTAAGTCCTAATATTTTTTTCTCTCCATTCTCAATAGTTATATCTGCTATCTGAGGGGGTAGTAGTCTGTCTGGGTCACCCAGGGGAAGTCCTATACTTTTGTTATAATTTATCCTTGATGCTGAAAGAACAGCAAATTCCTCCATATTTTTTTAAATCTTGCCCAGAGGCTAGTACAACTACCATGTCATCCGCATATGCCATGACTTTTATTGGAGGGTAGTGTGGTGTAAGTTCTACTCCTATCATTTTTTCACTAACCTGTATTTTTTGAAGTAAAGGATCCAAACTGAATATGTATAGCAGGGGGCTTAAAGGGCATCCCTGCCGTACGTGCCTTCCAAGTATTTATGTGCCACCAAACCAACCATTTACCAAAGGAGTTACATATCCCGTCCTATACGGACTGACAATCCATTTAATAAATTGGTCTGGTGTCCCCTAGGCCTTTAAAACCACCAATAAATACATGTGAGACAATCTGTCAAACACTTTCTCCTGATCAATGCTCAGCAGAAAACCACTTGTATTGTTGTTATATCCTTTATAGAATAATTCCCTTATCACTGAAAGATTATCCTGTATTCACCTGATTTTCAAAGTACAAGTCTGCATGGAGCTAATGACACTTTCTGCCACTTTAACCAAACACTGTGTTAGACTTTTTGTCAAGATCTTATAGTCCACATTCAAGAGACTTAAGGGTCTCCAATTACTTAATAATGTCTTCTCCCCTTTCTTATAGATAAAAATCATTAAACCTTTTGACATAGTATGTGAAATATCCCCTGTCAAGCGGCAATAGTTGAAGACCTTGGCTAATGGGGTAGCTATTTGGTTTTGAAATGTTTGATATAATTCAGAGCTCAGACCACCTTGACCTGGGGCAGTATTTTTCTTAAGTGTCCTCATACTGTCATCAACTTCTTGAACTGTGATTGGCAACACCAGCTTGTTTTTTGCATCTTCAGACAGGTCAGGAATTTGTAAGTTTGCAAAAAAAAGATGCATCAGGTTCTAGTCCCCCAGTAACATAGAAGGTATTTTTTACATGGGCATTCACTTCTTGCAATCTGTCCTGTTTCTCGAAAACTTCTCGCCCACCATTTGTCTATAAGCTTGCCATTGTCCTACTCTCCACTCTTTTCTGGCAATCCGTAAAGGGGTCAAAAGTCTGTTCATTTTGTTGCATCCCAAACTGCATTTCCTGTTTAAGAGATGTCCCTCCGTCATATTTAAACTGTCTGATTTCCTGAATGAGATTATTCACCAAGATTCTATTATCACACTGATATTGGGCAGCTTGAGAAATGGCTTTACGAAGCGTAGATCTCAGCTGTAGATACTTTAAATATATAGCACTAGCTTTATTCCCTGAATATTGTTTAAGAAGGTCACTGATAGCTTCTTTGGTCTCTTCCCACCAATCTAAAACACTGTCATAAAAACACAAAACCGACTCTCTAGCTGTCCATAATCGATATCATTCATTCCTGTACTAATTCTGGTTATGTCAATACTTGCATTGTACTGTTTAACATTTCTATAGGTTGCAGAGCTTAATCCCTAGGAGGCATATTACATGACTTGTTAAGTTTATTCATTTAGGATACACACTGGAAAGGGGAACCATGTCTGACATATCTTGGTTAATTCCCTCATTACTCCTCTCTCACTGTGTATATATTTTGACTCAGGGTCCATTTAAGACCCCCTGAAACTGAAACCTACCATTTGTAAATATCTATGACACGGGGTTTACTTTTAATGACCACTAAAGCTATAACCTGCTAATTGTATGTATTCCATGTACTGTATTACCTATGTTTATTATCCTGTTTATGTTATGTATAAGAATCTATCTGACATGGCGCCTTTGCAATGAAGTCTTTGACTCAAAGGATTGTAATTCCGATTTCTCTCTTAAATAAATTAAAATAAATAAATAAATCTCAAGCCTCCTGTGATCTGACAACTCTGTTGATGTCAAAGCCGCACTATTTATCTCTAAGGCAGGGGAAGTAAAGATAAAATCAATTTTTGTCTGCAAGGGGCCTTTAGCAAAGGTAAACCCTCCCTTGTTATGCACCACACAGTATGAGTCTCTTAATGAGGAATTTTGTAATATTTTAACTAAACAACTGGAGTCATAGAACAGTTTGTCTGTTCTTAAGCCTCTGCCCTCCTTCCACAGTCTGCAAGTAAAATTCCCCCCCCCCCCACACTACAACCTGGATCATATGCAAATAGGGTTGGATACGTTGATATACTTCCACCCTTACTGCCTTGGTTTGGGGGCCACCCACCTGGCTTTTAAACAGAATCTAAAAGACTGAATCCCAGATGCTGCAAATTGTCATAGCATCTGAAACGAACATCTAGAGCCCCTGATATAAAGCACTGTCAGGACTTCTTGACCCAGCCTAGCTAGCCCTTCCACTTCTCATAACCTACTCCTTCCCCCCCTTCAACCTTTAAGTCCTAGTAACAGTGGAAATGTTTGACTGTCTTGTACCTGCATAACATTAGTGACTAGTGTCCGTATGAAATTTACCCATGATATCATATGCTGCTGGTGTATATACTTGTGGCTATTTGTTCTCTGTCACACTTGTACCTTGTCTATCATTTACAATTATTGTATACTCTCCAGTGCAATTGTATAATCCAGTGTAGTCTCAACAGCACATTTATTTCTTATTTTCCACACAACCCCATGCTTGGGGTGTGCATTTTTCCTAGCCATGTATGTGCTGTTACTTTTTATAATGTTGCCACCCTGTGGCCTGGGTCATGCCTGAAAATGGTCCTTTGGATCAGAGCACTTACCCGGTTACCAAAGACATAAATAAATAAATATTTATAAGCCGAAACCTTGTGGCCAAATACGTGATATTCAAAATCAGTACTCACCCATGGACGACATCTATCAATTTAGTGACATGGAACCCTACTCCTGCCATAAGAATCCCTACCCCATCACACCTGTCTGTCCCAATTGACCAGAAAGCTGGGCCCTTCGTCCGATGTCTAGTAGCTTGTGATAGTTCAAAATATGTCTTTAACCTAGTATCTTGTAAAAAGATTAACTGCACTACACTGCCTTTCAGAGTTGTTAAAGTAATAAGGCGTTTGCTATCATTTTTAATGCTGTTCACATTTAGAGTATGTATCATCAGTGCCCCATAAGTATGTGTTCTATTTGCAATCACACAGACTCTCAAATTCTAAACTTGTCATAATGGTTTCCCCAGTTTAGCAGCTGATCTAGTGATCCTGGGCAGTTTTGATGCAGCTCTCTCGGTTTCCATCTCCTCTAAGTCTGATAATGGGTCCTGTACTGATGAAACGATTGAGGAAGATTCAGACTCATTGTCTTCCTCCTCTGATTCCGCCCCACTCTTTTGTTGTATGCAAAGCTCGGAATCTATTCTGTAATAGAATATCCCTCTTTTTTTCCCTGGACATAGTGGTAGTACCTGACCGTACTCTCTTTTTTTTGTTCTTAGGCCAAACAGTGGTGGAAGTATTCAGGGGTGGGAAGGGGGCATCTGATCTGGAGTACCAAAAGGGGACTGCACAGGGTTCTGCTTTAATCCTTCAGGTTCTACATTTCCCTCACCCTCTACTGGTGTGTCTACCTCTTCTGCTTCCTGTTCCTCTGCCATTTCTGAATCTTCCCTAGGTGGTATACAGGGCTCTACTTCTTCCTGTGGGGGGTGGGGCATATTCATTTGTTTGTGCCTGAGTCTGTGTTTGTACTCGTATCTCTTCCATATGCCTTTCGGATGTCCTGACCGAACCCTGTTGTTGTGCCCTGGTGACCATATCTTCTTGTGACATTCGGGTTCCTCTAGTATGGGATTCCCATGGACACTTCACAAAAGAGTGTCCATGTCTATCACATAGATTGCACCTAAATGCATTGGTGCATACTGTGGTCACATGCCCATACTCCATACAATGGGCACACCCGTTGCTATCACAAACTTTGCTAAAATTGGACGGGGACCCACATTTAAAATAAGATTTGGGCTGACCAGCATAAAACAACATACCCTTGTCCCTACCCAACACAAACCTATTTGGTAGATGAGCAGTCCCATAATTTGTAAGAGTTTGACTAGCACCTTCCACTCCCCAGTCAATTATTGACTCAGGTTTATTCAGTACCTCACACCATTGTCGTAGCCAATGTAAAATGTCAGCAATGTTAACACGTTCAGTGCGAAACATAATCATAATGGTACACAGTGCTGGTCTTGTTAGTGGCATTGCCAAAAATGGGAGCCACAGGGTAGTATCCTTAAGTTTGTTATATTGTTTCCAAAGCCTATCTACTGTAAGTTCTGTATTTGCTTGAAGCTAATGTCATAGGTGGACTCTCCAGTATGGATCATGGCATCTATTTCGGAAGTGTAAAACTTCGTGGAATCTTTGATCAACTTTCTTGCCACATATACCCTGTCTGGTAGTTGATCTAAACCACCTTTATAAGTCAAGTGCACTGCATTCCTACGAGGTGCTGGCTCACCAGTTGGTTTGGAACAGTCTGAATATTGACTGTGTTGTATTGGCATTTCCAGGCCATGGATGTTCACCATTATCAGTAGGCACCGCCCCTTGAGCTGTACCTGCACTAGTGCCAGAATGTTCCTGGTTTGCTGTTGCAGGATCCCCTTGCATGGGGTTAGTATTTTGCTGCTTATCTGCTTTACTTTTATTCTCAGAAATAGCAGTCCCAGGTGCCTGAGGACTCCTGCCCTCCCTATCTTCAGTGCCAGAAACACTACGATTCATTGCAGTATTTGTATGAATATTTGGGGCCTTACCCTGTACCATGGGGGTGTGTAGTATCTTTTCTTTTTCCTGGCCTCGGGTGGCATTTGCCGTTTGTTTCTGTACCTGTCATTTATCTTCACCAGAGCAGTCTGGTCTCTGCTGAGTGTCCTGCTATGCCCTGTAGTGCTATACAGCCTTATCTGTTTTTGTCTGGGATCGAAGTGCCAAATGTAGACTGTAGCCACCTGGCTTCACTCAAAACTCCCTCTGGGGACCAGGTTATGTCACATTATCCAACTTTTGGACATTTCCATCACTGCCTTTGTTTTTCGGTGTTTTCTTTGTTTCTTTCTGGGACTGCTGTGGCACTATTCTTACTTTGCTCAATGAAGCCAGCAGCTTAGGGTGTGCCAATGATGCACCAATTTCTGCACCCGTGAGTACTTTCCCAGTTATAACAGCTGTTTTTGCCACTGCCGGCTGATGTTCTTTTTCTTGTAACTGTGCCAGAAGCAGGGCTTTCTGTTTTTCATGTCATTACACATCAGGCAAGGCTTCAGGCAAAATTTCAAAACCTTGCAGCTGTAGTATTTTATTTTGGTCATCCTCCTTATCAAGTACATCATGCTTTCTGATATTGGTTGTGAAAAGTCCTTAGTAAATTCATTCCTGTCATGATGTCCTTCTGCCATAGTTTCTGAGACCCGAACCTCCAACCCCTTCTCTCCAGTATGCTGCTCTAACAAAGCTCTTTCTCCTCACCCAGCCAGGGCCCCACTGGGCTCCTCCATCTTCGGCAATGGAACAGCACCTCCTGCCAAAGAGAAGAGGAATTTCCTGGTGTCATGGCCAAATTTCATCCATTCACTAAAAATACCATCAACAGTTTAATCTGGTTCAATGTCAGTTAGCATCTATCTGTGTCCCCCTCCTCTGGGACAAGGCTTAAAAAAGGGGAGGCAGTAGAGCGCAGTGGTTTAAGGCTCTGAGCTGCAAATCTGGTAACATCCAGCAGACTAGACCTGGGTTTGAATCCCACAGCTTCCACTTGCATACTTTGTGACCCTGAGCAAGTCACTTAACTTCCCTGTGCTCCCAGGTCACTCCTATAAAAAAGCTTTTAGCTGAGTGTGCTACTCTTGGTTAAACAACTAAAAAAAATAATAGGCAGAATTGTCTAAGCCTCCTTTCCTGGTCAACAATAACTAATTAACTTCCTCAGCCTGCTCTTCAGCTCTTGTCTTCCCTTCCCCGAGTCCCGAGGCCGGCATCTACCTCCTCTGGGCTGACCTGGAAGCTTGACATGCTTGTGACAAAAATATATGAAATTACCCTGTCAGATGTTAGGGCAAAAAAAAAAAAAACATAAAACATATTAATTTAGATAATGCATTGAAATTTTTTTTTAAGTCCTTGCTGCATACTCTCTGTGTTCTGGTTGCTAACACCCATCATGTCAACTGCATCTGTTGCAGATGACAGGTATAAAGTAGCACACATCACAACCTGCAATATTCATTGAGCGTGTCTTTGGCATGCTCAAGATGTGGTTCAGATGTCTTGACCATTCTGGTGGTACCCTATAATACAGCCCTTAGAAGGCCTATGCCATATTCCTTGCCTGCTGTATACTACACAACATGGCACTGAACGATAGAATATGCCTGCCAGTCCCAGTGGGCAGCACTGCAGCGGATGTGGAACAAGTGGACCAAGGGATGCAGGATCAGCTCAACAAGTGTGACCCCTGGATAAACAGGAGGTCCAGAGAGAGTGCAGAGACTGTATCATTGCAGGCATCTTCAGATCCAGAAGGTGAGTACACAGCACACAGAAGACAGTAATGGTTTAACAAAATGTATTAATGAAGGTGTAATGAAACAGCACAATACAGAAAATGTGCTCAAACATTCTGTACGTAGTACAAAGGAATTTATGGCACCCGTATAAGTGGCCCATTACCCCCCTCCACCAACACTGGACTGGCACCGGCAATGCATACTGGTGGGCAGCAGGGGAGCTTCACTCAAGGTATGGGTAAGGGTGTGGGGATGGGGTGAGCTGCCCACAGCCATGGCCCTGTGGTGTAGTAACTGCAGCGAGAAGCAGGTTATGACCAGGGATGAGCTGCAGATAGCCCCTGTGGGTCTGACAGTGCTGATCTGCCAACGGGCCTTTTATCACTCCCCAGTGGACAGCAACAGATTAGTGACCTGAATATAGAAACATAGACTTTGACAGCAGATAAGGACCGCTTGGCCTACCTAGTCTGCCCATTTCCCTACCTACTGAATAAGCTGCAGTTTCTAGTTAACCAACAGCCTACTTCTTCCTAACCCCCACCAGAATTGCCTTATGTCTATCCCATGCATTCTTGAATTCCCCCATTGTTTTTGACCCCACAACCTCCTCAGGAAGGCTGTTGCAAGTGTCCACCACCCTCTCTGTGAAAACATACTTCCTCACATTGCCCTTGAGCCATCCCCCTCTATCCTCAAATTGTGCCCACTTGTTCTTGCACATCTCTTTTTCTGAAAGATGCTACCCTCTTGGACTTTGTTGGTTTCCTTGAGGTACTTAAAAGTTTCTATCATGTATCCCCCCTCTCCCTCCTTTCCTCGAGGGTATATATATTAAGCTCCTTTAATCTCTCTTTGTATGACTTCTGTTGGAGACCCTGCACCATTTCAGTTGCCCTCCTCTGGCCTGCCTCCATCCTGTCTATGTCCTTGTGGAGATGGGATCTCCAGAACTGCACGCAGTACTCAAGATGGGGTCTTACCAGCTGTCTGTACAGAGGGATAACTATGTCCTGTTTTCTACTGGTGATGCCTCTCCCTATGCATCCCAGTATCCCCCAAGCTCTCCTTACTGCCTTCTCATATTGCTTGCTTACCTTTAGGTCATCTGATATGATTACCCCCAGGTCCCTTTCCATTTTTGTTGTTGTTAGTACCTCCCATCCCACTGTGTACTCTTCCCCTGGGTTTTTGTTTCCCTAGTACATTACTTTGCACTTCTTTGCACTGAATTTAAGCTGCCATACTTTTGACCATTTCTCCAACCTTGCCAAGACCCTTCTCATCCTTTCCAGCCCCTCCTTGTGTATCAGCCCTGTTGTAGTTCTTTGTGTCATCTGCAAAAAGGCATATGGTATCAGGGTTCCTATCAGTAGGGAGCCCCCGGTGACTGATGGGACAGGGGGTGCCTACATGTGTCTCTGGTGACTGTAGTACTGTGTTTCTGGCACATGCAGAGGTGACTGTAGTGCCCTCACTTACCTATCACACTACTGTACTCACATGTTAGCCTGGCTGCTACACCCATTGCTGCATGACGGTAATGCCATGCATGTGTCCTGTGCTGACATGTGCCCCACCTCTGCTGCTGCTGCTGCTGGCCAGGTGGGGCTCCTACATGTCCAGTGTCCTGTATGTGCACACCTGTGTGGATGTGTGCATATTATGCCTTGTTGGTAGGGTGCTGCCTGTGTGGCTGCTATTCATTGGCACTGGAGCTGGTACACTACTTTTTGTGTTTTGCCTTGGTTCTGCCTGTGGTGTGTGCTGCATTTTCACATCTGGTCAGTCTGCTGGTGTCCTGTGTCCCTTGTATGGCTGTGTCAGGCTCTGTTGCAGCAAAGCACACATTCTTTTTTTTTATATACATTTTTTGCTCCTGCATCTGGGGGGGGGGCAGCTGTTCAGCGCGCAATCCCTCCCTCCCCAAGCTGGCGTCCCTGCCTTTTTCAGTGCTAATGTATCTGTTCTGGGTCTCTCCACGAATTCATCCTCATGGCGGGGCCAGAGGAAAGAGTTCTGTCCCACACAGTAATAATCCAAGGTGGACCTGGTCATGAGCCGAGTAGCAGTGCGGGACTTGGGAACAGGTGGCCTGGTCTTCATTAAGCCCCCATGTTCCTTTTTCATTTTCTCCCACCCAACTGCAGAGCATCAGACTAATGCATGGAGGCGCAGCCATCTGATGTTGCCCACAGTGCCCTCCCCATGTTGCTGCTCATGTGCTGATCTGTCACCAGGCATCCCTCTGGTGGCAATCTAAGGCTGGAAGACATGCCTCCCTGCTCCAGGAGAGAAGAGCCATCCCTCAGACATTCAGTTCTCTCCTGACACATGACTCAAGTCTGTTCCCAAACCTGGGTCACTGGTGTGGCAAGAGGTGAGGCACGAGAGCCCTAAACATCTGTGCCACTGAGCCAGCAAGGAACACTCATACTTTGTGCAGTCTTCCACTGTTTGGTGCACAATACTGGCTCAGGTATGCGCCACACATGCCATTGTAGCTTCATGACTCTCCCCCTGTGTGTGGCATGTTGGCCCATATATAGTCTGGCTGTACTTCTGTTATGCACAGTTTGTCACTCATGTGTCCCTCATCCTGTGTGCGCAGCTTGCTGAGGTCAGTGTCTTTCCCTCTGTAGATGCCTGGAGTGCTGCCAGTCAGTGAAGGGGCATGCTGTAGATGGAGGGCAAGGATGATGTCCTGCAGTGCCATGTCTACCTCCTGCCATTTGTGGTAAGAAGGCTTCCAGACAATGCCTGCCATCAATGAACTGGTGGCAGCCATCTGGATGGTGATCGGCAGCAGCAGTCACCTGCATGGCTATGTGGGCTGCATGGGCCAGTGGCATCTTGGACTGGGAGTTGCTCATATTGGGTTATGATACTGCCAGTTGCCCATTTCTTTTTGTTCACTGACAGTTTTCCTGTTTTTGTTACCTTCATTTATGGACCATTTCCTATTTGTTGTGGATGTTGTTGTTGTTGTTTATGGGTTGTTTATTAAACATTTTGGATGCCGTTGCTGCTGTGTCATGTGTCTTTCATTGTTGCCTGTCTCTCCTCCCTCAACTCCCAACCCCCCATGTTGTTCTTCTGTACTATTTGCACAGTACCTATGGACAGTGCTATATCCAGTGCTGGGCTTGTGCCCTGCTCTGTGCTGTAGAGTTGCTCTGTGCTGTTGTGCTGTGAATTTGCCTTGCACTGTTGCCCAATATTGAGCCATGGTAGAGTGGGCATGCTAGATCTGAACATACTTATGGCCATGGTGCTACCCTAGCACTGTTTCAGTGCTAGAGCAGCTGCAACACACACATTGCCGGTTGAATATGGGTTCTCCCTGCTGAAACCCAGTCACTGTGAGTTGGGGTATGAATCAGGATCACCACTGCTTTGGCTGTCAGCTGTGGGGAAGGGGACAGCCATTCCTGACAGGCCCTTAGGGTGTGGGCAGCATTCACTTCTGTTCCTTTATGCTGCCACCAACCAAGGAGGATCCCACCCCTTTAACAGACTCAACCACCACCTGCAGCTGTGCACATGTGCATGCAACAGTTCTGGGGGGCACCTGGCAATGTGAAGTCACTCATACTGCCAAGGGTGCTGATGCAGGCCTCCCTCCGCAGGTGTCACTCCCTGTGCGGTGTGGCACATCTACCCATCCTGGGAGAAAGCATCCAAGATGGATGCTCTGAGCTGTCCCTGCCAGCCTCCATGCCTGATATCCTGGGCTTCAGGTGTGAACCCAGGTCATAAGCATGCAAAAATGATCCCCCCATCACTCGGAATCATGGAGCTGACCCTATAGTATATTTTGAAAAGTATATTATATTAATGTATATCAGGACAGTTATATTGAACTGACTCATGCTTTTATTTAAATAATTAAGTTCCTGGAACTTATGATTCCAATGCTAGCTTTTCTCAAAGAAATTATCTTTAGAAAGGGATAACTTTAGAACTGTTAAGGACAGGAACTTTTTTTAAAATGATAGCTTTGAATCAGGTCAGTATAAGTCCTAATAATACACTTTCAGTGCACCTACATTTTTTTTTTGATAACAAGATGTAAACAATGTAAAAAATGTATAGATTTTTCTGGTCCCTGTAAAAGTAAAATAAACAACACTGGTATGGATTTTGTTATGAAAATGTGTGTTCCAAAGGAATCTAATCACATCACATAAAATATTCATTTCCTGCTTGGGTAACTCCAGTATCTTCCCATGCTTTAGCGGCTACACCTGTGACTGCATCAAAGATAGCAAATAATACAAAGTAAACTAAACTATTAGGAGCAGAATAATAATCGATAGCAATTACAAAGGGGAACCCATGAACTCAGTTATATTGGAAACTAATAGCTTTTTTCTTGTTGTACTACACTGACTGTTTACTCAGTGAAGCTGGTTGCATACAGTGAATAATATTTAAAGGAACACTGTCAAGCCTGAAAAGGGTAATTGTGACCCTTTGAAACTAACATAGGAATTAACAATGTTTTAAGCATAAAAATATTTATCTGTATGTAATTGACTCAGACAATTTCTTTCTTACATTTGCTTGCACTACTGTACAGTGATCTGCCAGTGTAGCATCGATCACTGAATGAAAAAAAACATGCCATCCAGATGTCTGCACGGACAGCTGGTTAGCAAAATGAGTTGCTGGTACCTGTTGAGCAGGAACAGGGTGTGTATATGACTGGCACTATTGTTTGCCTGCTAGAAGTGTGTTCAGTACAATGAAATGGGACACAATGTTTTCTTAAACTACTAGGTATCCTTTTCTTTTAAATAATGATGGAATTCTTTGTTTAAAATACTGTCACCCCACTCATCCACCTCCTTTCCAGTTTCAATGGCCAAAACATCCATGAGAAGGTGTGAATGTACCTTTTAATGTATTGAAAGCATGCCTGTTAGCACTTTAAAGATATTTTCCAGATTTCAGCTAGAAAGTTGTTGGCATCATTAAAACTTAGCTGCACAAAATGAATCAAAAAACTGAGTCTCAGGCCCTTCTATTTTTCGGCATCAGCAATTATGCTAATCAGTGTAAGGGCATTAGCATTGTTTGGCTACGATATGACATTGCCTGAGAGTGCTTCAGTATGACCATGAATCTCCTGTTTTTCGCACCAACACTGTCATGTAGCACTGACAGCTTAAGTGACTTGCTCAGGATCACATAGTGAGTAAGTGGCTATGGTGGGTTTTGAACCTAGGACTTCTGGTTCCCACGTGGTATAGGCAGCAGACCATACTGCCTCCATTTTTTTATCCTACTTGTTATTAACAATACCACAGATCCAGTCCACAGAACTTGCTGTTAATTCAGAATATTAGACATCCCTTACTACAATTTTAAAAAGTTTCCACAGGCGACACCAGCGTATCCTTCCTAGCTTCCCAGTCTTGTGTTTCATGTACTGCAGATGCTGGTTCTACAGTACAACCCATCAGTGACTGCATTTTTTATGGGAGATATTGCCTCATCCAAAACAATTCCTGAGGCAACAGTTGCTCAAACACTACAATGCCCTTGTAATATTTTGTTTTAATTCAACAAAACATGTGTGCAGAATCTTTCAGGTCTGCTCAGAGCCTCTCTTCAGGTGTCTTGCCTTCTCATGTACTGAAACATGCTTACTCTTCCAGCAAAAGTATCAAATCATTTACTTTGTACAGTCTCTCTCTCTCTCTCTCTCTCCCTCCTCCCTCCTCTCTCTCTCTCCCCCCATATGGCTACAAACATTGACCTGCTTCCAAGAATTTCCAACTCTCTCCAGTTTAGCTTTTCAGAATATGTAACACACCCAACAGACAGAAGCCACATGATGGTAACAGAAGTTGCAGTTATGAGCTTTTGTTAGCTTTCTTCCTATATTGTCAAACAGATTTTTAATCAGTCTAAGTGTTTCCCTTTGGGGTTTTCTGTAGCATTTGATTTGCTTTTCTGCATAAATTTAGCTTCTCCATAAAAATATGTAGCCAGATGCCATACTCTGTATAATGGTAAAAATGACAGAAAGTCTAATCAAATGCTGATGCAGTCACAACAGATAACAGACCTCAGCCTTGACATGTACATGTCATGGAAATCTCTTCCAATGCCATTAATCTGGCAAAGCAGAAAATGTGCAGTTCTGTGGCTGAAAACCAGTTTCTCTACAGCCCCTTTCCAGAAACAACTATAATCTATTTATACACTCATTTCGCCTAGAAGTAACAGTTATATGCACATATAAATCACACATAAACCATACTGTAGAATGATGCATGATTGATGCGATCCATGTACCCAGTTATGACACAGCGTGTTTATAGCAACTCTTTATCATAGCACTATGAGGGAAAACAATGCTGTTTAGTACTGGTTCCCTCTCAGTGCAAGTACTAAGCTAACCAGATCTGTAAACAAAGAATAGTATTACATGAAATTAAGTGGCTTAAATAGTTAGTAAACATATAGTAAACAGGCTATTGCCACATAAGATGTTAAAAGTGCGTGATACGAACATACAAACGTACGAAACTGCCAGCAGAAAAATGCCATTTGGTCTATCGAGTCTGCTCAATTTTGCAGCCAGCACCGCTACTCTGCAGCTGCCCTCCCACCCTACCCCCAACTCCCATGACCCTCCCTTTTGCTCTAGCCCAGCCCCTCTTGAAGCATCCCACTGTTTTACAGGCCACCACCTCTGTCGGTAGTGCGTTCCACTCTGATACCACCCTTTCCATAAAGAAATGCCTCCTCATCACCTTTCTAAATCTTCCACCCTCCAGTCTCATGTTATGACCCTGCGTGTCTCTCCCCACCCTCCCCTTGAACAGTCCCTCCATGCCTGTCCTGTTTATTCCTCTCATGTACTTAAAGGTCTCAATCATATCCCCCGTCCCTCCTCTCTTCCAGGGGGTACATAGAAAAATAGAATTTGATGGCAGATAAGGACTGCTTGGCCCACTTAGTCTGCCCATTTCCCTACCTAATAGATACTCAGCAGATAACCAACAGCCTACTTCTTCCTATGCCCCACTAGAATTGCCATATGTCTGTCCCATGTATTCTTGAATTCCCCACTGTTTTGGACTCTAAAACCTCCTCAGGAAGGATATTCCATGCATCCACAACCCTCTCCATAAAAAAATACTTCCTCACATTACCTCTGAGTCACCCCCTCCCCCCATCTTCAAATTGTGCCCCCTTGTTCTTGCACATCTCTTTTCTGAAAGATGCTACCCTCTTGGACTTTGTTGATCCCTTGAAGTACTTGAAGTTTCTTTCATACCCCTTTTCTTAGGGGCATACATATTAAGCTCCTTTAGTCTCTTTTCATATGTCTTCTGGTGCAGACCCTGCACCATTTAGTTGTCCTCCTCTGAACAACCTCCACCCTGTCTATGTCCTGGCAGAGAATGGGGTCTCCAGAACTGCACACAGTACTCCAGATAGGGTCTTGTCAACTATCTGTACAGAGGAATAACAACTTCCTGTTTTCTACTGGTGATGCCTCTCCCTATGCATCCCAGTATCCCGACAGCCCTCCTTATTGCCGTCTCACACTGCTTGCTCACCTGTAGGTCATCTGATATGACTTCCCCCAGGTCCCTTTCCGTTTTTGTTGTTGTTAGTATCTTACATGTTCATGTTCAACTCCCTCAGTCTAACCTCATATGGTAACTCCCCCAGACCCATCATCATCTTTGTTGCTCTGTGTTGCACCCCTTTCAGCAATCTAATGTCCCTGTTTAGGGAAGGGCACCAAAACCGAACACAGTACTCCAGGTGGGGTCTGACCAGTGATCTGTATAACTGCAGAATCACTTCCCTCCTCTTAGAGGTTATACCCCTTGCAATACAACCCAGCATCTTGTTGGCCACTGCTGCTGCTTTCCTACACTGTGCTGAGTTGTTCATTGCTCCTGTAATGAGCACCCCCAGATCTTTCTCCTCCTCAGTCATAGCTAGCTGCCCCCCCCCCGATGGTACCTCATCTTTGGATTCTTTGTCCCGAAATGTAGCACCTTGCATTTTTTGGTGTTGAAACCAAGTTGCCAGGTGTCAGACCGTATCTTCAGCCTTGTTAGATCTTCCTGTAATCCCTGCCACCCCACTTGGTCATCCACCACTGCTCGCATCTTGGTGTCATCCACAAATAGACTGATCTTGCTATTTACGCCTACCGAGATGTCTGCAATAAATACCCCAAATAACACCAGCCCCAGCACTGACCCCTGTAGGACCCTGCTTGTCACTGCCCTTGGGGATGATAATTCACCTCCCACCACCACCCCCTATGCTGTCCCTGCAGCCAATTCTCCACCCGTCCCACCAATCTTGCCCCCACCCCTGTGCCCCTTAGCTTATATGCTAATCTCCCATGTGGCACCAAGTCAAATGCCTTACTGAAGTCCAGGTACATGACATCCATCGCATGCCCTTTGTCCATTTCCCTAGTCACCCAGTCATAGTAGTCCACTAGGTTGGTCTGGCAGGATCTGCCCTTGACAGAGTCATGCTGCTGACTGTCCTGCACCCACTGACCTCCAGAAGGGTCACCAGCCTATCCTTCAGGATTGTTTCCATCAGTTTCCCCATGTGGACGTGAGACTCACTGGTCTATAGTACCCTGGTTCATCTTCGGGACCACTCTTACGGAGTGGAACCATGAGAGCCATCCTCCAATCCTGAGGTACACACCCTGAGTCCAGAGAGGCATTAAATAGGTCTGCCAATGAGCCTGCCAGGACCTCTGCCAACTCCTTTAGTACCCTGGGGTGTATGCCATCTGGTCCCAGTGCCTTGTCTACCCTCAGTGCCTTTAAGCCCTATAGCACTCTACCTTCTGTGATTTCCCCATCCATCACCCCTTCCCCCTCTGATCCTATCCTCCCCCAGCTGTAGGTATCCCCCCTTTCTCTTTAGTAAAAACCAAGCAGACGTAGTCGTTAAGTGCTTCTGCCTTTTTCTCCCTTTTCCACCCATTCCCTCCTTCTTAATCCTTACTATTTTGTCCTTGCAACCCCTTTTCTCCCTTATGTACCTGAAGAAGTCTTTTTCACCCTCTTTAATTCCCTTCACCAGCCTGAGCGCTCTCTTGATGCCTTTGCTGCCCTTACTTCCCTGGTCACCTCCTTTGCTTCCTTCAGGTACTCCTCCCTGTTCTCCTGTATCTCCTATAGGTGACTCTTTTCCTCCTCACCCTGTCTATGACACCCTTGCTCATCCAGCTAGGTTTCTTCACCCTAGCCTTTTTACTTTGGGCCTTGCTGCAGGAATTTGTTGCCTCCACTATCCCTAGCTTAATGAGTTCCCACCTCTGACTTGTGTCCATATAAGGTTGAATTCTGTACAGCAACCCTTGCACAACTTCACCCATCTATTTGAAGTCAGCCTTTCTAAAGTCTAGCACCTTTGTGCCAGATGCCCCCCTCTCCCTGCCCAGCTGCAGCTGGAACCATACTGTCCAGTGGTCACTCCCCGCTAGTGTTTCCTCCACACTCGATCCCTCACCCACTCCCCCAGACAGCAATGCAGGGTCAAGGGTATTCCCTTCCTAGTTGGTTTGCTGACCAACTGCATCGAGGAGTTATTCTGGAGGCATCTAGCATTATCTGTTCCTTCTACCACTTGGTGGCATGTGTCCCCCACTCCACTTCCGGCAGGTTGAAGTCACCTATTAGCACTCACCACCTTCTCACAGTTCTTCCAGATCTGTTCTGCCAATACCCTATCTGTCTTTTTCGATTGGGAGGCTGCCTCTGCACCACCCTCAACCATTAGTATCCTATTTTTTTATCTTGGATTTGCATCCATAGAGCCTCTGTATCTCCCTCCTCCCCCTCTTCCCTAACACACTTTAGCCCCTCCCTCACATAGAGCGCTACCCCGTCCTTTCCCCTTAACTCTATCCTTGCGGAATAGTCTGTAACCTGGAACCACCAGGTCCCTGTCATGGTTTTGGGTGGCCCATGTCTTGGTGATGGCTGCCATGTCCACCCCTCCCTCTGCCATGAGAGCCTGTAGTTCTGCATTTTTATTCCTCAGGCTTCTAGCATTTAAAGATACCAACCTCCATCCCATTTCTTCCTCCCCCTCCTCCTTCCTCCTCTCCCTTTATGGCCCTCTTTGTATTGTTTGCTCCTTGCCTTATCTCATTGTTATGGGGTAAGCCCATATGGTTTATCTTGAGGCAACTGATCACCTTGATCCCTTCTGCCATTCCCCCACTATCAATTTAAATTTTCCTCAATATACTCCCCAAACATTTGCTTCAGTGCTTTCTTCTCCTCTTCATAAAGTGCAGTCTGTCTTTAGTGTATAGACTGCTGTCCTCCCAGGTCACCCCCACCCTCCTACCAGCCAGTTACCAGCCATTCATTGAACTCCTGAATCCTCAGTTTTCTTGCCATACTTGCCCTTGGAACTGGAAGTACCTCTGAGAAGGTAACTGATCTTTCTGCCCCCCTCGCAAACTGGACCTAATACCTCAGACCTCCTCTTCACCTCATCTACTGTCCCATCAGCTGGGTCATTCATCCCTAGGTGCAGAATTAGATGTGTTTTTTCCCTGTCCTTTCTGGCATATTTAGTACTGATTGCCCCACCCTTTCCACTTTCATTACTGGCATGGCTTCCACCCAGACCCAACTATGCCTCTCTCCCTTGCTACCCCATCTGACCCCTCTAGTATTGAGTCCCCAACACTAAGATCCCACCCCTTTCTCTCCTGTCACCCCTCCCATCCTCCCTTCCCCTCCCTGTCCTAACTCCCTCTTCCTCCTGCACACTGTTCCCCACTTTTGCCCCTGTTATACTACCCTTGTCAGTACTCCCTGTTGTGCTCATTCTATCTAGACACACATTGGGTTATTTTCCCTTCTCATCCTCCCATCCCATTTCTCTCTATTACCCTGGACTGTTCTTCCACAGCACCTTCTCCCCATCTGTCATTCCCATCAATGGCCAGTACCTGTTTGAGCCTATTGTATGCCTATGTGCAGTAACTCTGGCCCCCATTCCTTTGCCCCCCTTTGTTCCTAGTGTGGATTGTTCTTTCCATCTCCAGTCCCTATCCCTGTCCCATCTTCTGTTTACCCAGTTATAATAAACAGTAATATTCTTTTACATGGATGTAAACTGATAGTTAATTATGTATTAAATAAGTTTCAGTTAGAGCAGTTATTATTACTTTAATAAACAAATTAATGTTCGGTATGCATCCACAAATAATTTATAGTGACACAGTAGAACCACTGTAAATGCTCAGTACAGTCTTTTGGACAGTTGCTTGGAACAAAAAAAGAATTCGGTCCATACAAAAAAGAATCCTTTCTCATATGGGGTAATCCTTTTCTGAGGAAAAAACCTTTTTCATATGGCTGCCATCTTGTTTCTGTTTTTTTTTTTTCCCTTCAAAAAACAGATTTTCAAAACCCACAAATATGACATCCTGGAGAGATACCAAAACATGTATCTTGGTCATTCGGATCCTGGTAGGTGAACTGTACACTTAAGTGTTGGAATATTGAACCCCAAATGTGTTTTTTTAAACTTTAAAATCCTTTTTCATAACTCGCTTCCATTTTTTCATATGGCCATAAAGATTTTGGCCATATGAAAAAGAATCTTAGCATATGAAAAAAGGATCATAGGGAAAAAAGGAGGAGACTGAAAGGTATGTGTGAGTGCAGACTGTAGGCTTGTGTGTGGTCCTAATGCAAACAATGACTTGTGAAATAAAAATTACTTGTCTACAGTATGTGTGTAATTAATAGATGCTACTGAGTCAATGGTAATGACCTTAATACTTGACCGTCAGAAACTATTATAAAATGTTGAAATATATTCTTCCTCAGGTACAGGAAAGCCTATACAGGAAGATAATTTCTACTTTTCTGGAGCTTTTAGAGCTCTTGCGCTACACAAACAATGTGGTTTGGAAAATGTGTTAGTTTTCTATAGCAGGCATTTACTACCAGAACTGTACTGTTGTATCCAACTGCTACAGCATGATAACACATTCTAAAAACTGCCATCAGTTGAGTCAAGTTGTATCCTGTCAAATTAAATTCATGTTTGTTTTTATGTACTTTTTATATTATTATTATCTTTTGTGGACAGAAGAGCCTGGACTGGATTGCAGACATGCATCATGCTTTCCCTTCAACCTGCACCAAGTGGCTAGTAATTTGAAATGTTCATATTACAGATGTCAGAATGGCATGGGATCTGCAGACTTTTACCCCTCCCCAGCCCCGGTTCAGCTTTTATGCAATTTGCCACCAAAAGTTTGTGCTGGGCTATAAAATTGAGAATGGAAACATTGTGGGATACATGGGCACATAACACAATAAAAAAAACCATGGATGATTGAATCATCAGAAATCAACACATACACACTCACACACACAGTAATGAATTCACCAATGGGAATGAAAAAAAAGAAAAAAGGCTCAATGATTTCTGTGACTCAAGTGGCACAAAATGAGAATAAAGTCAAAATCCATGACAGGAACTAATGATAACCTCATAACTCACACTCCCCATGCAGCAACAGACTTTTATCAGATACCTTTCGGCTGACATGACTGACTGTAAAAGAACAAGCATATGTATACAAGAGTAATCGTTCTAAAGTGTAGTCTGATTTTCATTCAGCGAACTGCCTCATATTTGTTGTGACTGCACTCATTCGTTTATTATCATGTTCGAATACAGCTCACTTCTTGTACTTTGCAAACTAAAAGAAGTTTGGGACATCTTGTACCATCATTTTATTCTTGCAGTGTCTTGCTCTGTAAATTATGCTGAAATTGGAGTCCAGTTTATTTCACTGTCTCTCCCCAGCCCTCTCCCCACCACCATTTACAAAGAAGTGAGCTCTTATCCAATCCCTCTAGGCTGACAAATCTGATACTTTGTAATAGATTTAATGCACGTAACAAATGGATAATGTCTTTACACAGCTCACATTTTTAAATGCTTGTGTAGCCAGAAGCCAGTTCTAATTTCATTATGCATTTATGCAATGTCATTGATCAGTCCCCAAACAACACACACACACACACATTAAAAATCCAACCATCACAGTACTCACACGCTCTTTCTCACTCTGTTTATATCCATGAAGAAAATTAGGAACATGTTTGTAACAACTGTACATTTTTTAAAAATAATGATTTGACAGTCAGGCATTACCCCCCCCCCCCAACCCAATTCAACTACAAGCCTCCCTACAAATCAGACTCTTTGTCAACCTTCAATGACCACTTTGATTAGATTTTTAAAGAAAACTACTGTATGTTAAATTGTACTAAATAGGATATCCAACATGTCACAGGCTGACTACATTATTGGTACGACAGAAGCACAGTTTTCACTGACAAAGTCTGTGAGCCAAGTTTGCAATTAGCAAAGACAGGCAACCACTCAGGAATGTGATTCTAGCAGTGTGTTTCCCTTTGTTAGTTATAATGTTTTATTTAGATTAAAAACAAATGAAAACAAAGTGTGTTAAAGATTTGTCATGATACAAGCTGCTACTGACATAAATTTTACCCAGGAAAGAACAGGTGTCAGCATGACCCAACATTGATTCTGTTCACAGTAAGCATGAGTCTCCTCTGTTGTCATCATTCTGTGTTTGATGTCAGTAGCACGGTCAAAAGGAGTCAGCACAACTGAAAGTAAAAAACACCATTTTCAGGCCGGGCAATGGAAATGTACATTATAATGAGACAATGTGTTGTAAAAAAAAAAAGAATGGAGACTTCCAGACTGTTATGAAAACATCACATCTGTTGGATCCTGATTGGGCACTGTATGTGTGGGTGTTTTGGTGACAGGTGGGGAAATGTATAAAAAGAATGAGCTTACATCCAGTTCATGCAGGAAGAGATGGGTACTGAAACTGTCAGTTTAAAGAGGAACTTTCATGAGGGTCCAAAAAGTTACAGCTTGTAGTCATTATATGCAGTACTAGACCTGAAAAGGTGCATGCATTTGTTATTTTGGCCAAGGTTTACTCTGCCTTCCATAATTTGGATTTGTTTGTGAGCCCTACTGCACTTGCCTTTACTGTTCAGCTGCTGGGCTGCTAGCTCTTGATTACATCACTGTAGGGTAGAGGAGTGACTCACACTGTACAGTACCATGCAGTTGCAACAATGTTGCAAGGGAAACCTACCAGTATTCAGTGTACATGCTGTGTTTCCTCTTCCCAATATACCCTATTAGCAATGTATTATTCAAAATCCAAATGCCTGTCAGTATGTTTTTTTTGTGAAATTGACTCTGCCCTATAGTGATGTCCAGCAGTATAACCTGGGCCCACAGCAACACCAGGCTTCCTATAGAAGTTCTGGTACACCCTGCAGTTTTTAGCAGCTCAGAGTGCAAAACTAACTGCAGCAGACAGTAATGAAATACAATTCCAGAATCAATACAAGAAGGGGTAATTTAGGCATGAAAGTCAAAAGGACTGGGAAGTTCCTCTTTAAAAAAAAAGTGAGGTATCATGCATTAATTTCTGTCTTCAACATTAGCTCAGTAGATATCCACCTCTCTACTCCTCCCATTTGCTCTCACCTTCACAACTACAAGTGACTAGCAAGCTGAAATGAGCATCTTACAAACATCAAGATAGCACTGGATCTGCAGACCTTAACTACCCCCCCCCAACCCTGGTTCGGCTTTTAGGTTATTTACCACTGAAAGTCTGTGCTGGTCTATAAAACTGAGAGTAGAAATGTCATTGGACATGTGGGCACATAATATAATAAAAAACAAAAGAAAGAAACAGATGACAGAACCATCCGAAATCAGCATACATGTACACATGTGCACACATGCACACACTCACACATACACACACACACACACACACTGATGGAGTATTCTACTGCACACAAACATTCGCATTTACAAATGCATGTTTCCATTCTGACTTGCTGATATAGTGTCATTTGAATATCCCTAAACATCAAACTCGAAGATCAAAGTGCTTTCTAGTCTTTTAATAAATTTAGCACTGCATAAGATGTTGTTTACCCAGTTATAAATATGGCCCTATGTAAATCTCCTTAATGTTCATAGTCAAAATAAAGAGATTTCGCTCATTTGAGTGCAGGATGTTCACTTGGAAGCTATGCTTAAATCAGCAGATAACACTGGTTTATGGAATCTGAAGGAAAGAAAGGTTTGCAAACCTATTAGTTTTCTGTAAGCCAGAAGCAGATAACACACTCGCCTCTGAGGCCGGGAGATCAGAGGGCTGTGGGTTCAGTTCCCACATCTGGCACTTGGGTTAGTGTCCCAGTACTGACACTGTAGTGCAGCATGAGAGGGGTGCTGCACTTCTGAGGTGCCATCTTTCGGATGAGACGTTAAACCGAGGTCCCATCTGCCTGGATTGGTGGTAGTTCAGGTGGATGTTAAAGATCCCATGGCACTTATCGAAAAGTGTAGGGGAATTTCCCCGGTGTCCTGGCCAAATTTTCCTCATTCACTAAAAATACCACCAACAGCTTAATCTGGTTCAAGGTCAGTTGGCATTCATCTGTATCCTCCTCCCCCTGGTCGTGCCTGAAAATAGGCAGGATTTGTCTAGTGCACTTACCCAGTCAACAAAAACTAAATAAAAATAAAATAAAATGTTGTGATCAGTGCTGTGATTAAAAGCACGCCCCCACACACACACATACCTCTCTCTCTCGGTCTCTCTCCCAATCAAGTAGCTGCAATATACTTTTTAAATATACTTTGGGAGGGATAACCCTCCTCCCAGAATAAATTGTTGTTGAGTTGAGCAGTGAGTTCTTTGTTAAACCTCAAATTTTGCACTTAGTAACTTAGTATCTTTGCAACCGTTCAATGAATTTGTATGACATTTTGCATTTGTGGTGTCAGGGGGATAGATCTCTTTATGTGACAAGTTTCCTTCTGGTCAGATGTGCAGATTCCGAGATGTAGATGGTGATAAAAAATTTAAAATCACTGTTTTTTGCTGGGGTTTTTTGTCATCACCTAGCACCCAGACAGGGTGGAATTGTGGTCTGAACTTTTCAGAGTAGACAGTACATATTCAACTCCCCCAGCCTTTCCTCGTATAGCTTGCCCTCCAATCCTTGGGTCATCTTTGTAGCTCTACGCTGTACCCCCTCCAACAATCTGATGTCCTTCTTCAAGAACGGGTGCCAGTATTGCATACAGTACTCCAGGTGGGGCCTGACCAGTGACCTATACAGGGGCAGGATAACCTCCCTACTTCTGGAGGAAATCCCTCTAACTATATAACCCAGCATTTTGTTGGCTTTTGCCACCGCCCTTCTGTATTGAACAGAGTTGTTCATGCTCCCTGTTATGATTACCCCTAGGTCCTTCCCTTCTGTGGAGCAACCCAACTGAACCCCATTTAAGTGATAATCCTTCCCCTGGTTCTGGGCTCCTAAGTGCAGAACCTTGCACTTCCTGGCATTGAACCACAGCTGCCATATATCTGCCAACTCCTGCAGCTTATTCAGGTCCTCCTAACACCCCTTCCTCCCCCCCATGTCATCTACCATAGCTCCCATCTTGGTATCGTCTGTGAACAGACTGATTTTGCTCTGGATCCCATTCGAGATATCCGCAATGAAAATCCTGAACTGTACTGGTCCCAACATGGATCCCTGTGGTACCCCGCTCGTCACCGCACTCGGTGATGAGAGATCCCCCACCACCACCACCCTTTGCTGTCTCCCTTTAGCCAGTTCCTGATCCAGGTCACCATTTTGGTCTTGCCCCCACACTCCAGCTTCCCCCAATCTATCCCATGCAGCACTGAATCTAAGGCCTTACTGAAGTCCACGACAGGACATCCACAGCAGGGCCCTTGTCCAGTTCCTGAGTCACCCAGTCATAGAACTCTAATCAGGTTTGTCTGGCACGATCTGCCCATGACAAACTCATGTTGCTGTTCATCATGGATACCGTTTGCCTCCAAGAAGCTCACGAGCCTCTCCTTTAGGATGGTCTCCCTGAGTTTGCCCATGATTGAGGTGAGGCTCACTGGCCTGTAGTTCTCTGGTTCATCCGTTGTCCCACTTTTATGGATGGGCACTATGTGGGCCATCCTCCAGGCCTGTGATGCCTATCCTGTGTCCAGGGAGATATTGAACAGGTCTGCCAGTGGCCCTGCAAGGACCTCTGCCAGCTCCCTCAGTACTCTAGGGTGAATGCCATCCAGCCCATCTGCTTTGTCCACTCTTAATGCCCTCAATTCCTCCAGTACCCTGCCTTCTATAATCTGTACAGTTGTCTCCCTCTCCCCCCTTTTCCACCCCCCCACTTGCCTGCGATATTTGTCCCCTTCTACTGCATGAAGACAGAGCAGAAGTACTGCTCAGTGCCTCTGCCTGCTCTGCCCCTTCTCCACCCACTCCCCATCTTTCTTGATCCTCACAGTTGGTCTTTGCTTCTCCTTTTCTTGCCTATGTAATGGAAGAAGTATTTTCTCCTCTTTTGATCCCCTGTACCAGTCTCAGCTCTCTAGACTCTTTGGTTCCTGACCAATCTGGTGATCTCCCTCAACTTTTCCCTGTATACATCTTTCTCTTCTCCCTTCCCCATTTTCCTATACTTCCAAAATGCCACCCTCTTGGCTCTCACCCCTTCCCTGACCTCCGATGACAGCCAACTGGGTTTCTTTGCCCTGCCCTTCTTGTTTTTTTTCCTAGTACAGGTCTCTGTTGCCTCTGCCAGCCCTCCCCTTATTATATTCCATTTCTTATCTGCATCCATGTATTGGATGTCTGCCAGGTGCTTGCTCAGAATTTCCACCATCATCTTAAAGTCTGCCCCCATAAACTCAACCACCCTTGTACCCATGACCTCATGTCCCTCCCCATGTTTAGTGTGAACCACACCGACTAGTGGTCGGTCCCAGCAAGCGATTCCCCCACTTCTAGGTTCATTACAGATTCCCCATTATCTAGTACAAGGTCCAAAGTCCTTTCCAGCTGTGTCGGCCCTGTACCAGCTGTGTCAAGAAGCTGTCTTGAAAAGCTTCTAACAGGACACCCTGTCTTGCACTCATGGTGGCAAGTGTGCTCCAACCACCCCAGTAGGTTGGAAACCCCCACAACCACTGTGCTTCTCTTCCTGATTACCTTCAAATTAGATCTTCCAGTTCCCAGTCCAGGTCACAACCCTGTGATGGTGGCCTGTACACTACCCCGCCATCCTCAGTGTCCTATTCCTGACATTATGGAACTGTATCCACAGAGCTCCTGTCCTCTCCTCCTCCCCTTCCTCCCTTATGCACTTAATCCCCTCCCTCACATATATTGTGCCCCCCATACCCCTTGGCCCCATCCTTTCTGAATAGTCTGTACCCTGGGATCATAATATCCCAGTCCTGGTACCGGGTGGCCCATGTTTCTGTGATGGCTGCTATATCCACCAATTCCACCACCAAGGGAGCCTGTAACTCCACAGTTCTGTACCTTAGGCTTCTTGTGTTCAGTGAGACCACCTTTCAGCCTGTTGCCTCCCCAACCTTACCATTCCTCTTCCCCTTTGGTTCTCTCTCTGTGCCCCACCTCACTGCCTTCACCTCTAACTGGGGGATGAGCACCCTATGCTTCCCTTTCCAGACATCATTTCTAACAACGGTCCTCGCCACCTCCCTTCTTTGTATAACCACCCTACTGGAAATATATCCTCCATTCCCTGTTTGAGTACGCTTTTCCTCCTTGCTCAAATGTAACCTGTCCCCTGCATATAGGTCACTGTTGTCCCAGGTCCTGCCCTAGTCTGACACCAGTCTGTATTTCCTGGTTCAGCACCAATCCCTCAGCCACCCATTGAACTCCTCTATCCTTTTTTCTGCCTGTACTTGAACATGGTACCAGTAGCACCTCAGAGAATGCCACCAACACCCCCACCTCCTCACACTGCCTACCCAATTCCTCAAACCTCCCCTTTACCACCTCCACTGTTTTCCTGGCCAAGTCATTTGTTCCCACATAATCATCACGTGTGATTTCATCCTCCATCTGCTTTCACACTTGAGAAGTGCCTGCCCTGTCTGTGGTCAACCCCGGAATTGCCTTGACGCAGATAGGACTGTGCCTTTCCTCCCCTCCTCCCCTTCTGATCCACTTCAGTATGGAGTCCCCCAGCAGCAACATCTCCCCATCATTCTGATCCTGATCCCCCCCTTCCACTGTGATCCCTGTCCACTCCCCCAGGAACCCCGCTGCCTCCCTGCTTACATTCCTCATCTGCACCTTTTGTGCTCCTTGCCTCATTCCCCCTGCTGCCGCCCCTCCTGTTACCACCTCTCCCTCCTCCTCTACCCTACCCTTCCTCTCACATCTGTTTCCCATTGTAATTCCTGCCTATTGGACCTTCCCTACCCCTCTCCCCCCCTTGCAGCTCCGATACCTCCCCATCCCCTTCCTCTTCCTCTGCCAGCACTGCAAACCTGTTGCTTGATAACCCCACAATGGTGCTCATTGCCTCATTCCCTGAATCCTCCCTCCTCCTACTGCACCTCCGCTCACCTCCCCCCATCCTCCTTATATCCCCATCTTTAGCTCTGCAGTTCCCTCTCTACATCTCCCCGCCCCTCCTTAGTTGGGGTCAATCCTACCTCAGCTCTCCTCTCCCTCACTCTCCTTAGTTCCCTCCATAACCCCATTACTTCACCTCCAATTTCCTTAGCCTGCAGTAATTGAACAGCCTCCCAGTTTCCATAATAAATTCATCCAAACAGCTGCCCCACATTCATTGCAACTCACTATCCTCCCTGTGCTTGCTGCCCTCCCTCCATTTTGCCCATCATTCCACCCTCTATTCTGCAGCCTCCGTCCACCCTTATCCATTTCCATCCACTTCCACCGCCCCTGGCATTCCCCTTGGAACCCTTCGCAGCTACTCTCCATTATTCATGTTTGGCAAGTGTATCCCCACAACCGTCCCCAGTCCTTACTCTCGTACTTATATGCTCTATACTAATCCAATATCAGTCCTTCTTTAACCCCGTGGTCCTCATTTGATGGCCTTTACTCAGTAACACATTAATACAATCCCCTCAGTGTATTACATTAATACAGTAACACATTAGTACAATCCCCTCACTGTATTACAGCTCTTATGAACCCTAAATATTTATCACAACCCCGAGTATGCTAGATCTGTAGTTTAGTAATACATTACCACCTTATTATACATCAGATCCAAATATGACATCACATAACAAGGCTGGCTTTCATATCATAACATAACAGTCATTGCAAGAGACCCTGTGGGCTTGGTAAACCTTGTATCTCCACCCACCTGCAATTCCTGTGTCTGAACTTTACAAGCTGACTGTTGGCTTTCACAGTTAGTTCATATGGGCAGTTTGTATCTCCACAAGTTCCTCCCTCACAGCCTTCAAGCCCAACCTCCAGTGGCTTTTCAGTATTTGAGAAAGTCTGCAACACAGGGTGGATGGAACAGCTTTCCATCAACTGTTCCCACACCCAGCACAAGCCACCAACAGTTATAATATCACAGTCCAAGTAACAGTTGTAACTCACAGTACTAATTTAAACAGTTGTAACTCACAGTACTAATTTAAAGTACAAACTATTCAAATATCACAATTAAAACAGAAGAAGATAAAACACAGCCACTTCCCTGAATACTCCTCCCTCTTCTGTTCCCCAGTGAATAAGACAAGATGGTGCCTGTAATTACCCTCCCCTCTCACCAGGCAAACAGCACAGATTTAAATTGTACTTTAAATATCACAGCCATCAACTGTTCCCACAACCAGCACAAAGCACCAACAGTTACAATATCACAGCCAAGTAACAGTTGTAATTCACAGTACTAATTTAAACAGAGAGCAATGCATTTCTCTGTGGAAACAAACATTCACACACAGCTCCATAACTATTTTGGCATTAAAATAATGTTATTTAGCATAATTTTATTTTAAAGCCTGTCTGGAGGTTTAAAATAACAATACAAATCATTGTATAGGTCCTTCATTAGTACACTAAAGAGTGGTTGTAGGGCATTTGTGCCCTCTTATCCTAACTGGTTTGTTCTACTAACAATGAACCATTACACTAGTCCTTTCTGCTTAAATAAGAGAATCTGCATTGTATATGAGAAAAGACTGTCTATGCAAAGGAGTGCTATTTAGTAGCAACAGCTGTGAATAACAGCCAAAGCCATGCTGAGTAACTAACAGCGAAAAAAAAAGTATCCAGTGGTGGTCCATGAGATAGTAGCTATGAAGTCATTGAAGCATTCTAACCTCCCAGCTGGGAGGGGGAGGTGGTGGTGGAATTTCTCTTTACCTGAATGTTAGAGCTGCTACCTTTAGAACTCAGTGTCCTGGGTTTGATTCCCAGCAAGGGCTGGAGATATGTCATTGACTATCTGCGATAGCATATGTACCAGACTAGGCCCTACCTGGGCCATCACTGAAACTGTCCTTGTCTCTTGAATGTTATCATTTGACCAAGCTACCCTGAGCCAGACTATGTGCCTGAATGTAATGTAATGTAACCAGTGTGGAACCTTTGGAAAGAGCACTTGCTGCTCAAAGGTGTATCTCTGAAAATCAAATAAATAAATAAAGTAGAGGGCAGACATAACAATAGCACTATAAGCTCTCTTTGTTAGAAGTGTAACCCCTGCAAATGGGGGTTCCCAAAAGACTTCCAGGAGCTTGCTTGAATGCTCCAAGCCTGAATGGTGTTTGGCATTTAAGCCATTTATCAGTGAGTGTTTTGAGCCTCTGGTACTGTCTTCTTTAAGAGCTGTCTGCTTGCAGACATAATTAGTTTATATGGGGGACTGTGTGTTTCTCTGTTTGAGTACCACTCGAACTGCTGCCAATTCACTCCATTTTGCAGTCAGAAAGTGTCTGTCTAGTTCCCCATTCTGGTTTTGAACTGCTGAACTGGACCAATCAGTGTGGGGTAAGCTAGCTCTAAAATGGTGCCTTGGACGAATCAGAACTTGGACTCATAATCTGAGCCAGCCACAAGAGGATTGTATGGGCAGTGACTCTGGGAGATGTAGTTTAGACTTCAGTGCCTTTTGGACCAACAGCAGCAGTCTATTGTGAGTGACAGCCAATCCAGTCAAGAACTGGGAGGAACTCAAAGGAAGTGCCCGTTTTTGTCGGTTGGAGTTTCAGTTGAGCTTTGGCAGTGAAGAAGGAAGGAGCCCTGTGCTTTTTCAGTGTGCAGTTTTAGTCAAAAACGTGTGTGGCCCAGAGTTCCGGTCTGCAGCTTGTGTAACAGCTTGTTAGACTGAATCTGCTGTGAAAAGAATCAAAGGATCTCTGAAGAGTAGAAACCAGGCTCACCCTGTAGAAGACTGGAGGAATTGCTGAAAATTACACTTGGTCTGTCCAGAACTGGATCTGCTGTGTGTTCTCCCGGGTATTGTGCAGTAATTGCGATCGGGATACAGATGCAGCCTGCCTGGTATAGTGCTTTCTTTTATATGGATGTGTGAAGAGGTTTGTGTACCTCAAGTGAGCCCTGCTGACATTGAAGGACCCTATCTTATTTGGAGGTCGGAGTACTAATTCAGGGTCGCCCCTGTTGAATTGCCACATTAAATCCAAATGAAATTACTGTACTGCTGACTGTTTAATTCTCCTTTTCTCTGTGTGAAAGGGCCCCTACCAGCTGCCACGGTTTGACTAGCCACTAGGGCTTGGGTACCCAGGGACAGTAACTGATAGGGATAGGCCTGTGCACAGAGCCATAGGTAGATTATTAGAGTGATAAGCTAATTAACCTGATTTCCCCTGTCCTTGTTATATCCCCTAAATAAATCAGAGCTGCTTGTTTCAGTAAAGTTATACTGCCTGGTATTTGTCTATGTTAAAGTACTGTACTGTGATTGTTGCACTGTATCTCATTTCACAGGAGGTCCCAGTGCCGGAACCAGACCTGGGGGTAAGTGTATACTGTGAAGGTAATTCTGATATATTGTGTGGGCCACTAGTGGGAAGAAAGGGGTTGCAGTGTCCCAGAGGGCTGTGACCAAGTTAGTTTAACTATTGCAAACCCTGACCTCTGGGTGGAGGCACCGCCATTGGATCCAGGCCCCTCAACCTGTTGGTGGCAAATCAGGCAGGGGTAGTAGCCCCTGGGATAGTGCCATCTAGGGTTACATCTTGGAGGCTCACCGCTGGGATTGTGTGTCCTCTAGTGGCCATATTTACAGACCACTGTTAAGAAAAAAATGTGTACCCGACAGAAGTGGCTGTGCACCGGCTAGTGGAGTGGTGTACTGGGAGGAGATCACCCCAAAATGCTATGCTTATCCTGGACATCCCCTGGGTATTAATAAGACACTGTGCAGGAGTACTTTCCAAGGTGGAAGGTTTACAAAACCCTGTGGTGGTGGGTCGGCATGCTAATCTGCTCACCCACACTTTCCTGGCCCTAGTAGAGTTTAAGGATCCCATAGATAGCTCCAAAGTGCCACAGACCATTACCCCAGAGGGAGCCCTCACTGCTTGGAGAGTGATAACTAAGGACAGTAAAGACCCGGGGGGGAATCAGCCCCCACCACTATCTGAAACTTTTGAGGAGAAATTTGCTGAATGGTTGCTGGGAGAGGGGAAAACTGTGGAGGACTTGAAGAAACTATTCTTGCCACCTGGGGTGTTCCTCCCAACACCCTCTCCTGCTCCAGTGCCCGTAATGGTGGCTGAACCAATGCAGACTCCTATTTCTGCACCTGCCATTAGTCACGACTCTTACCGAAGGTTGAGGATCTCTCTGGCACCTCCCACCCCCCAAGGGAGGATGACTGGAGACCTGGATAGACTATGTTGCCCCCAGTGCTAGAATGGCAATGCCTCGGAAGGCAAGCGAAAGAGGGTTAGTGAGAGCCTCCAGGTCCTGCCCTGGCTACCATCCGTGCTAAACGGGCCAGTAACCCTGAAGCGACTGCACAGGCCTATCTTGAGGCCTTGGAGAATGTGTATGGGAGCCCAGATTCTGATGAGGACCTATGGTGGAGAGTAAGAAATGCACAACAGTACCAAGGGAGTTGTTGTCTGTGTATGTCTCTCGGCTGGAAAAATTGTTGCAAGAATGCCTCAGGAAAGGGTAGTTTGCCAGCGATTGAACTGGACCGAACCAGACTGGACAGAATCCTTAAGTCTGCCCCTTCTCAGAACTGCTGTTGCTTCAGTTACGCCTGGCAAATCGACTGGAATCCCACCCTCCTATGATGAGTTAATGAGAGAAATTGAGGAGTTGAGAAAGGCGACCTCGGGAGGTACCTGCACCAACAGCTGTGGCTACGACCGAGTGACTGAGGGTGACCCATCAAGTGAAGTTCAGGGCAGAGGTTGACAGTCAATGAGTGCTCTGACAAGGAAAAAGATATGCCACAATGGGGCGAACTGTTGAGAGAGATCCGAGAATTCAAAACAGTCCCTTTATGAAAGCCACGCCTGCAAATGCAGGCCTGACCTATATCCGACTGCATCTGCTATGGGGTGGGGTACCCACCCATGTATCTCCTGCTGATAACAGCTCCAAACTCAATTCCTTGACCATGGAAGTGGAGAAACTGACGAGATGTCTCCAAATGCTTATCACGCCGCAGACAGAGATGGCACCCAGGTTTCCAGTTAGTAATACCCCGCCTGGCTCCCAGTGTGGCGCCTCGGCCAGCTCAAACTCCAGAAAGTATGTTTTGCTATAATTGTGGGAAAGATGGGCACATGAAAAGGGAATGCCAGTCCCCAAAAGACACTGGACAAAGTTGCATATAGGCTACAAGGAGAGCTTGGAGAAGAAATCAGTGGTTAAGAGGTGCACGACATGATCCCAGTGAGGGCACCAAAATGCTAATTCACATCCTTTTGTGGCAAGGTCAGTTGCCCAGGCCCCACTACCGCCTTCCAGACTGGTCCAGAATAGTGGGTCCTCCATGGAGACCACTGTAAAGGTGAATGGAGTGTCTACAAGAGCTGTATTAGACAGTGGCTCCCAAGTGACAATTATGTTCCAGGATTGGTATCAGAAGCATTTGTCAGAGCGTACCCTTACAACCATTAGAAGGACTGCATGTATGGGGTTAAGTGAGAAGGCCTACCCCTATTCCGGGTATATCCGAATTTGGCTGTCTTCCCCACCTCCGTGGCTGGAGTGGCCGAACAAGTAGAGACCCTAGCCTTGGTGTGTCCCCCACTGGACTGTATGATGGTGTCCCTTTGTTGATTGGAACAAATGCTCATATGTTCGGAAGGCTGGACAGTTGTGTTATGAAAACAGGGGTCAAAGACTAGTAGAGCTTTAAGAGTTCCGGCTTTAATTAAGAAGGCCTATGAGGCACAGAGATGCTGAAAAAACAGAACCAGAGGAACCGGTCGGAATTGTATGGAAGAAGGATCCTGAGTCTCTGATCCTGGCGCCAAATGCCCAGTGTACCTTACAGGAGAGGTCCGTATCAGAAAGGATGTTAAGAATAAAATATTAATGTTGGATGCACCAGGCGATGGAAAATTGCCAGAGGGACTGCTGGTCAAGCTCTAGTATTTTGCCCGCTAGAGCCCATGCTTATGCCAGAAGGGTAATGGTCCAAGTTCATAATGTGTCTGAAAGAGACATTCGAGTAAACAGAGGTTGCATCCTGGCTAATGTGCATTGTGCAGACACTGCAGTGCTACCCAGCAGCAAGAGTTCAAGGAAGAATGACAGAGTAACGCCTGACTTGTTTGATTTCGGCGACTCCGCTGCCAGCTGAATGGAAAGTGAGGATCAGTGAGAAGCTTGCCCAGAGAGACCAGGTGTTTTCTTTAAAGGAATGGGATGTAGGATGCGGCAAGGAGCTGAGCACAATATCCGCTGCATGACGAAAGACCATTTCGTGAGAGGTCTCGACGCCTGGCACCTGCTGACATAGATGATGTGAGAGACGGCATCTGCAAGAGATGTTAGCTGCTGGTGTAATACAAGAATCCAGAAGCCCTTATGCTTCCCCATTGTTGTAGTGAGGAAAAGAATGGAACAGTAAGGATGTTGTGGATTATCGCACTTAAACCGGCGGACTATCCCTGATCAGTACACAATGCCCCGCATTCAGGATGCTTTGGACTGCCTAAACGGGAGCAAGTGGTTCTCTGCTGGATCTCCGCAGGGTACTACCAGATCCCGATGGCCCCAGAGGACCGTGAGAAGACGGCCTTATCTGTCCGTGGCTTCTATGAATTCATGAGGATGCCTCAAGGATTTCAGGTGCCCCAGCCACTTTTCAACGATTGATGGAGCGTGCAGTGGGGACATGAACTTACTAGAGTGCCTGTATACCTAGATGATGTCATTGTGTTTGGCAGCTCACTGGAGGAACATGAGAGCAGATTATTTAAGGTATTGGACCGACTGGAGGACTTTGGCCTAAACTGTCCATTGATAAGTGTCAATTCTTTCAAACATCAGTAAAGTATGTGGGACACATAGTATCCACCGAGGAATAGAGACCGACCCAAGTAAAGTTGAGGCCTTGACTACCTGGCCACAGCCAAAAATCTAAAAGAACTGCAAAGATTCCTGGATTCTGTGGTTATTATCGCGCTTCATCAAGGACTATTCAAGAGTGATCCCCTTACTTAACCTTACTCAAGGGTATCCCCAACCCACAAAAAATACCAAAAGTCAGCCCTCAAGACTGAAAGAGTGTATTTTCATCCGAGTGAAGTATTTGGGGTCCGCTGACTCCTGATTGTGAGACTGCTTTTCATGAGATCATATATCAACTTACCCATGCTCCAGTGCTGGCCTATGCCGATCCAAGAAAACCTTACGCCCTGCACACTGATGTTAGCTTGCAAGGGTTGGGGCTAGTTGTACCAAGAGCACGAGAATGGCCTGAGACCAGTGGCCTTTGCCAGTAGAAGCCTGACCCCATCCGAAAAGAACTATCCTGTACATAAGTTAGAGTTCCTAGCTTTGAAGTGGGCTATTGTTGACCAATTCCATGAGTACTTGTATGGGGCTAAAATACTAGTAAAACTGACAATAATCCTTTGACCTATGTGCAGACCTCAGCTGTTGGATGCCACTGGCCATAGGTGGCTTTCTGCATTATCTACATATGACTATGCTCTCGAATACCGAGCAGGTCTGAACCACATAGATGCTGATGTCTCTCCCGGAGGCCTGTTCCCCAGAATGATTGGGTCCGATTGGCAGAACCTGACATTCGGGCACTCTGCCGAAGTTTGACAGGAGGAACAAATGTCCACGGACGCAGTGGACTGCATGGTGGATTGCTTGGGAGCCTCTGAGAATTGCATACCTGTTGCTTATTGCCACTTTTCTGCAATAGACATTGGTGCACTGCCTCAGCTGGACAATGACAGTATTCGGCGGGCTCAATCTCGCATCCCATGATCAAAGCAGCTTTAGAAGCCCTCTATGCAGGAAAAGATTGTCCAAATTACGCCCACTGATTTGAGAACTGCACTGTTATACAAAGAAGGTCCTAAGTTGAAACTGATCAATAAACTGTTATACAGAGAAACAGTAGACAGAGGGGACAAGTAGACAAACAACAACTAGTGCTGCCCACTGCCTTTCGAGACTCAGTACTGAGGTCCTTGCACAACCACATGGGGCACCTTGGTATAGACAGAACACTTGACTTGGTGAGATCCAGATTCTATTGGCCTAAGATGGGGCTGATGTGGAGCAACACATTCGAACTTGTAGTCGCTGCTTACAGAGGAAAGCTTTGCCCAGAGGGCTGCCCCTTGTTAACATCACCACCAGTGCACCCATGGAGCTGGTCTGTATTGATTTTCTGAGTTTGAGTCAGATCAAAGAAATATCAGTAATGTGCTGGTGGTCACTGACCATTTCACGAGATATGCCCAAGCTTTCCCACCAAAGACCAGAAAGCATCCACTGTGGCCAAAGTACTTGTAGAAAACTTTTGTTCACTATGGGGCTCCACAAAGAATCCATTCTGATCAAGGGAGAGACTTTGAGAGTCGCCTGATCAAGAGATGCTTTCTCTGTGGGAGTGCGAAGTCCAGAACCACTCCTCACCACCCCAGGGGACCCACAGCCTGAACGCTTCAACCGCACTTTGCTAGATATGCTAGGAACCCTGCACCCAAAGGAAGCCTAGATGGAGCCAACAAATTAGCACCCTGGTACATGCTTATAACTGCACCAAAAGTGATGCCACTGGATTCTCCCCTACCGCCTGATGTTTGGAAGAGAAGCTCGACTACCAGTAGATGTGTGTTTTGGGGTCTCTCCTGATGGGGTTCAAGCTGACAACTATTTACAGTATGTGCAAAAGTTAAAGGCCCAGCTAACTCCATGCGTACTCAACTGGCTCAAACCATGGCTGCCAAAAGAAATCTGGCCAACAAAGAAAGGTATGATAAAAAGGTGAAAGCACAGGAACTCCAGGAGGGAGATCGGTATTGCTAAGAAATCTGGGACTGCATGGCAAGCACAAGATTGCTGACAGATGGCACCATCTCCTCACATTGTAGTGGGCAAACTAGATGATCTGCCAGTGTACAAAGTAAGGCCTGAGAATAATTCAAAAGATGTAAAACAATGCATAGAAATCATTTACTGCCCATTGGACAAATCCTGATTGAGTCTGAGCCCCAGAAGATGCCCCTCTGGACCAGTGACTAGAGCTGCTGCTAAGAAAGATCAAGAAGTCTGCACCTACAGAAGCAGAGTTAAAGTGTTCCCCTGCACAAGTCCCAGTTGAGCATGACTGTCAGTCCATATCGGAAGAAAGTGAGAGTGACTTTGAATACTATCCTTCTTACGAACTGAGTCAATTGTTTCGGGCAACTCTAGTCAATACTGGAGATGAAGCTGGGCCTTCTGGACTGCCTAAGCCCCAGCTTCATCCCTGGAGCCAATGCTCCCAGTAAGTGAAGTGCAAAGCATCAGATCAGATGAAATGGAATCATGTGCATGGTTGAACTGTTTGAGCTTTCAGGGAGGAAATGATAGATTGGGGCAGACTGGTGATACACCCAAACAAGAAGAGTATTTTGAGTGCCCTGACAGTCCACTGCCAGTGTCCGAAAGCTCTCCCTGCGAGCCAAATGTTGTGGACTCAGAAACTGTAACTCCTGGAGCTGAAAGTGCCCCAAGTTCTAGCTCTCTACCCCATGGAGACTCCACTGACAAGTGAGGACAATGCTGAAAATGAGGCTCAGAGTGCAGAGACTATAACAGTTCCCCTAGAAAGACTGGTCGAGCTGTAAAGCCTGTGGTGCACCTCAGTTATGATTCACTTGGGGAGGCCTGTGGATTTGCCTCTCAATGTTGTCCATAAAGGAGTGTATGTGTCCCCGAGCTCATTGCCCAAACTGAGCGTCAGTGCTAACTCCAAGTTACTTGTGTTGCCCTTCATATGGTGCCCTTGCCCCATCCAGCCCCAAGGTAACTGATAGGAAGGCCTCTCTTCAGGTTTCATGTACAAGAGGTAATAACTTGAGTTATGGTACAATGTGTATGTAATACTGTGTAAAGAGTGACGTACTGCAATGTTTCAGAAATGTGTTCTTGGTAAAATGATATATTGACTGATGATTACATGTGCGAGCCTAATGCAAATGTATATGGTTGCAGTTGAAACTTATGGGGGTACTTGCTTGACGCGGACGTCAAGCTTTCCCAGGCCAGGAAGGGTGTAACCCCCCTGCAAATGGGGGTTCCCAAAAGACTTCCAGGAGCTTGCTTGAATGCTCCAAGCCTGAATGGTGTTTGGCATTTAAGCCATTTATCAGTGAGTGTTTTTAGAGCCTCTGGTACTGTCTCTTTAAGAGCTGTCTGCTTGCAGACATAATTAGTTTATATGGGGGGACTGTGTGTTTCTCTGTTTGAGTACCACTCGAACTGCTGCCAATTCACTCCATTTTGCAGTCAGAACAGTGTCTGTCTAGTTCCCATTCTGGTTTTGAACTGCTGAACTGGACCAATCAGTGTGGGGTAGCTAGCTCTAAAATGGTGCCTTGGACGAATCAGAACTTGGACTCATAATCTGAGCCAGCCACAAGAGGATTGTATGGGCAGTGACTCTGGGAGATGTAGTTTAGACTTCAGTGCCTTTTGGACCAACAGCAGCAGTCTATTGTGAGTGACAGCCAATCCAGTCAAGAACTGGGAGGAACTCAAAGGAAGTGCCTGCTTTTGTCGGTTGGAGTTTCAGTTGAGCTTTGGCAGTGAAGAAGGAAGGAGCCCTGTGCTTTTTCAGTGTGCAGTTTTAGTCAAAAACGTGTGTAAGGCCCAGAGTTCCGTCTGCAGCTTGTGTAACAGCTTGTTAGGACTGAATCCATCCTGTGAAAAGAATCAAAGGATCTCTGAAGAGTAGAAACCAGGCTCACCCTGTAGAAGACTGGAGGAATTGCTGAAAATTACACTTGGTCTGTCAGGAACTGAATCTGCTGTGTGTTCTCCCGGTATTGTGCAGTAATTGCGATCGGATACAGATGCAGCCTGCCTGGTATAGTGCTTTCTTTTATATGGATGTGTGAAGAGGTTTGTGTACCTCAAGTGAGCCCTGCTGACATTGAAGGACCCTATCTTATTTGGAGGTCGTGAGTACTAATTCAGGGTCGCTTCCTGTTGAATTGCCACATTAAATCCAAATGAAATTACTGTACTGCTGACTGTTTAATTCTCCTTTTCTCTGTGTGAAAGGGCCCCTACCAGCTGCCACGGTTTGGACTAGCCACTAGGGCTTGGGTACCCAGGGACAGTAACTGATAGGGATAGGCCTGTGCACAGAGCCATAGGTAGATTATTAGAGTGATAAGCTAATTAACCTGATTTCCCCCTGTCCTTGTTATATCCCCCTAAATAAATCAGAGCTGCTTGTTTCAGTAAAGTTATACTGCCTGAGGTATTTGTCTATGTTAAAGTACTGTACTGTGATTGTTGCACTGTATCTCATTTCACAGGAGGTCCCAGTGCCGGAACCAGACCTGGGGGTAAGTGTATACTGTGAAGGTAATTCTGATATATTGTGTGGGCCACTAGTGGAAGAAAGGGGGGTTGCAGTGTCCCAGAGGGCTGTGACCAAGTTAGTTTAACTATTGCAAACCCTGACCTCTGGGTGGAGGCACCCGCCATTGGATCCAGGCCCCTCAACCTGTTGGTGGCAAATCAGGCAGGGGTAGTAGCCCCTGGGATAGTGCCATCTAGGGGTTACAGAAGCTAGTGGAGAAGTAAGGAAACTAAGCTTGGTTAAAGATAATATGTTCTGTATAATGTTTACTTTGACTAATTAGGAAAGGTGAAAACTGTGTCTGTGAGAAGTCTCTCTCTCTCTCTCCAGCTCTTCTGTAGATACACAACTGTTACAACTAACTCTGGCCAGAGCTGATCGAGCTGCAGTTGAGGAATTTGGGGTAACAAAGTTACGAGTCTACAGTTGCAAAATGTAACCTAGGCTCATAAATTAGTTTTTTGCACTGGCTGCTATAACATTAAATGGCAGAGCTGCTGCAGAAAGGTAATAAGTTTTTTCTTTGACAGGAAGTTCTGATCAGCTGTGGCTCACACTTAACCTGAGAAAGGGAGTGAGATTCACTTTACCATTCATTCATTGTTCTCCTCTGTCAGGCTTTATGTTCTGTTATATCATTTTTATATAATTTTTCATTTAAAAAAAAATTCTGTTTCTAAGGTTCAGTATGGTAAACCTAACTTGTTGTTACTAACGCTTTTTCGTTTCACCTTTCACCGTAAACTTTGTTTACACACTGTAGTCTATTCCTATGAAGTGTAAATTGGACAGTAATATCACAGTACTATATGAATTTATGTAAAATATTCACTTCCAAAAAGGCTATTAAGTTTCCCATTACCCTTATAATCTTAAAGGCAATGTTTAAACTTCCTATACGTACAGTACAAAGCCAGCTAGCATCTCTACGACCCACAACCTATGATGCTGTACATCAAAACACTTTTCTTACCAACTGCAGGCTGCACAGCTTTATGTTATGGACATACAAACGCCAGAAAGAGAATCTGTACACGATTTCTTACATTTGTATGTTCGTTACATAAAGTACATATGGATGACTTACATACAATTCCCTTTAACTGACTGCTGTGTCTCTCTCAAGAGCACATTCCACTGCTCCTGTGTCTCTTTCTCCCTCAACCAGCACACCTCTCTCTCTCTCTCTCTCTCTGTCTCAGCAGGACCTGTTGTTGATCGCAGTGTGGTGGTGGGGTTGGGGGAGGAGAAGGAGCTGAAGCAGCACATACTACATACTTTTCCTAGGCCTGCGGTGGGATGGGGGTCAACTGTGACAGCTGGATAATTACATGGCACTTTCAAACTTGCTACTGCAGTCCCTCTCTCACACTTGCTCTCTCCTTCAGTACCCTATGTCTCTGTCTCTCACAAACAGCGCTCTCTCTCTCTCCCCTGCACCGCTAATCACAGTGTCGGGGGAGAAGGAACTGAAGCAGCAGCACCCATCTCTCTATCTCTCTCTCTCTCTCTCTCTCACCGCTGATCGCAGCGTCGGGGAAGGGGGAGGGAGAGGGGGAGAGAAGGAACTGAAGCAGCACATAGGGACATGATAAGACTCAACAGAGACACACACTGTCACTTTGCTGTGGCAGCGGGTCTCTCCCTCTCCCTCCCGCTGAGGATTCACACTCTTCCCCAACTACCTCCTCCTGCTAGTGTGTCTCTCTCTCTCTCTCTCTCTCTCTCTGATTCATGGTCACACAGTATACTGCACAGGACACAAGGGACAGTGGCTTCCACTCACTGTATGCCTGCAAAAATATATAAAGAAAATCATATTGCTATTTATTACTGTACAGCAGCACTGAAACAGTAGAGAGAGAGAGAGAGACTGATATGACTGTTTGCAGAGTAACTGTAGTCTCTCAGCCAAGTCACTGATGTTTCTGCCTCAGTGGCTAGTGGTGTGCAAGAAATGGCAAAAATGCAACCTGCTCCCAAGAAACAGTATGCTGAGTATGCACGCTATCCTGCAGATGTATGGTTTACTGTCGGCAAGCATGCAGCAGAGTGTGGAGTGATGAGTGCCGTGCGATTTTATTATTGCAAACACCAAGCACAAATCAATGACCATGCCCTTCACAAAATTGTCTGAATGATCGGAGGATTGTGTAAATGGATTCAGACAGGCTACTCTCCTTGAGGCACATTCCGAATGCCTAAACAAGTCAATGACTTTAAAGTGTAAAAACATTGTGGGATACTTTCCTGTCCTGCCCCTCTCCCTCTCCATATCTCTCTCCCTCTGTCTGTCTCTCTCTAAATGCTACTGTGCTTGCTCGCTGTCTCTGTGCAAAGAAACTTTAAGGAGAGGGCAATACTTTGACACAACACAGCATGTCTGATGTCGCGGTCACTGTCTGTGGCTCTCTTACTCAGGCATGATGTGGGGGGTGTAACAAACTTTGGCTGCCTGTCTCTCTTCCCTTTCTCCCTCTCCAAACAGAGCCCCAACAGGCAAACTCACAGAGGAAAGGAGGAAAGCCAGCAATACGCCGGTGGGGGGCGGCTTTCTGTCTCTCTCATTCTTTCTGTCAGCACACCACAGCAGGGAATAATCACAGTGCAAACTGCTGTATCTGGGATGGGGTATGCCATGGGGGGACAGCTGCCAACAGCATTGACACCATAGTCACAGTTTCTCAGCTGTCTACTGCCAGCACCTCTCTGATTAACTGTGCTCTGTGCTGACAGCCACAAAACCGAAAAACCACACCGTGCACATGAAACAATCCCTTTTTACTGACTGCATGCCTCAGACAGTGAGAGAGAGAGAGAGAGAGAGAGAGAGAGAGAGAGAGACGTGACAGTCAACTCACCTTCTACAGCTGTCCAGTTGCTGTCGCCCGAATGCTCCAGGACAGGCAAGACACAGGACATTCAGCATTAATTGTCCCACTGTTGCTGTCTCTCTCTCTCTCTTTCACTCAGCTCACGTTCCATCGGTCTGTCTCTCTTGATCCTTAGTACTGTGCACTGCTCGCTTTCCATCTCACTTTCTGTCCCTTGCTGTGTCTCTGCATTCCAAATGAAATGTGCAGGTCACCTCAGGGAACTAACACTTCCCTCTGTTTTGTTCCTTGCCATGTTTATCTGTAACTCTTTCTTTCTAACGCTGTGCACCACAGACAGGCAGCAGTCACATTCATGGACTCATCAGGCGGGGTTGGAGAAGAACAGGAATCTGGGTGCTGGCAGTTGTCAGTACCTCTCATACTTCTCTGACCCATGAGTGCTGCTTGTGCCACTCTATGAGCAGTGCGTATAGCTGAGATACAGTGTGATAAGCAGACAGCATGTCTGCTATATTGTGCCTCGCTCCTTGGCAACATTACATGGCTGCCGATCTCTCTGCTGTTTCTAGACCTAAGGAGACCCAGCTGTGTCCCCTGACTCACTCTACAAAACCGTGGATTAAAAGGGTTATTTAATCCATGGCCACACAGGAGCTCTGCACCACTCGGCCAGCACCTCACAACCTATGTTCCCCTAAGGTGTGCGATGTGTGCCGCACAGCAGTCAGAAGTAACCCGCACACTGCTTCTGCAGTAGTGCACAAGCAGCTGACAGGATCCTCATGTGCGTTTGCCTACACAGCTCCTAAATACTGGAACTCTATACCCTTCTCTATCCATCAAACAAACACCCATGCTGCCTTCAAGAAACTACATCGGGAACACCTTCACACCTTACATCCCTGCGCTTGTTTAAACCCACCTTGAACTGTCATCTATCCCCGAGCTCTCCTCATCTCCATCCAAACTACCTCCTTTATACTTTCCCTCTTCTCTTGACCCAAACCTGCCATGCTCTTTCATCATCTCTCTCCTCCCTCTCTCTCCCTCTCCACTGTTCTTGGCACTTATTGTACTGTACCTCACTACCTTCCTATGTTGAACTTTTCCTTTGTTACCAATTCCTGTTTATTTTTTGTTTTCACAATACTTCAACCCTCATTATTCAGTATGTCAATGTGTTATATCTAATATCCATACATTGTTTCTTACCCTGATTTGTACTGCCTTCATGTGCTGCGTCACATGTTTATTGTTTGTCTGTAAACTGTTTTTTCCGGGGTCGTGCCTGAAAATAGGCATTGTTTGCCTAGTGCACTTACCCAGTCACCAAAAGCAAAATAAAAATAAATAAATGTTCATGAAGTAGTGACAACAGTCATCACTTAGATTTAAGACTCAGGCAGCAGGACATGAAAGTGAATGGGAAAGAAACACTGTATGCTCACCCCCCGAGGCCACAACCCTTTAATTTTAACATGCCAGCAGTTAACAAGCCAGACATCTCACTCTCACTCCACTTACTGAACAAAGGAACCAATCGGCAAAATTCCAGCCAATTGGCTTTGCAGTTACAGCAATATTTTCAGCTTGACACCTCTTTTCAGTAAGACAGTACTTGATAATGAACAGTATTCCCCTGCTGTTCACAGAAATGGCATGTTTTATTTGTTTGGTAGATTCCCCCAACAAAGCAATGCGAGAGATTCTCTGACATAGGGAGTATATTATATTATTTCAGTTTTAAAGTTGCATAACTTCAGTGTAATCAGCCTCCTTCCCAAGCAGTGTCTCACATTTAAAATGTGTTTATAATGGACTTAAAGCCTCACCGTTAGGCATGGTCATTTTTTTTCAATATAAGAAAATGGGAAAACTATAGTTTTGTTTACAATAAAAGCATCAAAGCAACCTACTGTCTGTGTAATTTTTTTTTTATTTGTTGGGGGCCGGAAAGGGTATAACCTTCTCAATTAGCTGAGACATTGACTGTACATATGTCTAGAGAGATGAGATTGCACTTCTTTTTAAAACGGGGTCTCATATTATATACACATTTGAGATTCAATGAATCAGTGCTTGTAAAAGGTTGCCCATGGTAGCTACATGGGGATAGTAATTTTAAAGTGGACAGCAAGAAATGTAAGTGCAAAAAATTTCCTTTTCATTTAATTTCATAAATTCAGACTGTGCTTAGTATGGATCAGAAATGGAAGAGAAATACAGTCTCCTAAATGCATCTCCTCTCTCATATCACACTGACTCACTCACTACATTGTAAAAATACATTTTAAAACCCCCACTGAGCTTGACAATACCCAGCATACTCGCTGTAAACCATACTTAGGGTAAATGACATCACATACAATTATGCATGCATCCATCAAAGACCCCATTGCTAAGTACTGCTTTAAGAAGCTGTCCAACTCTGAATACCACATTGCCATAACGTATTAAATGATGTTCTTTTGAGTTGGGCAGAGTTGTCCAAGATGTTTCAGAAAAGTGGTCTAATAACAGTTGAAGCTGTACAGATTGCTAGGGCAAAATTAAAAAAGATCAGAAGCCAGTACCTGAGTGAAACTGTCTACTGGAGCTAACCCGTAAAACTGCTTTTGGCTAACTGCACAGCTGAAGTAAGCACAACAGCAATTTTGCAATTCATTGGTCTGTTATTTGACCCTCTGGCTAGCAGATTTCCTGCAGGTGAATTTTCTGACTGATCTGCCTTTGATTTTGCTGGAATGCCACATTGCAGCTTTGAGTTTGGCTTATCCAATATTGAGAGACTTTACAGCAATTATCGGGACTATTTATTTTCATCAGTGGACCAAGCAGAAATTGTTAGCCAGTACAATGACTTCAGAGTTATAGGTGCTGAAAAAATAAAGGAGTATAATTAAAATCCTTTACTGACATGATCCACTTTGCTTTGACTACCGTGCAGTACAGCATGGTGGCTAAACTTACTGATGTATGTGCTACATTCCAAGCTAAACATGAAGCTATCATGTATAAAGGTTCCTACACATTCTTATCCTTGCCCAGAAGAGATTCTCCATAGGAAGGTGCAGAGTGAGATGGATACGACAGCACAGAAAAAAATCTTGGGAGTGACAGAGGATCATGTACTGAAGCAGAGAGAAGTATGGCTGAGTAGGACCATAACTATCTTTGGGTGGAAGGTTTCACTCAAGGATTCTCATAGGACAGTTAGGGAAGATCTGTTGCTGCTGTTGGAAGAGCATTAGGATTTTATATGTCCAGAAACATGGTGTAGTCCATAAAGTTATATAGAGATCCTGAGCCCACAACACAGATTGATATTACATTTAAAATCCTCATACAGCTATGCTTGCTTTCTCTGGCCAGCAAGCTGGATTGCTTAGGAATAAATTTAGTTAACGCATTAGACTTGGGCAAAGTCTTTCCAGGTTGCCACAGACTAAGGATAGTCCAGAATCAATCTAGAGGCAGATAACCCCGATTGACTTGGGATACCTAACTGACCCTAATACCTACTTGCCGACTGACAGTTATTGATTAAGCCTGACAAATGCAGCCTGTAGATAATATCAAACAAATGAACTCTGAATGCTGTTAGATTTGGATATGGGAGCTGGGGATCGAGATGTGGACGCCCTTTCTATACTTTCATGGAATACTGAGGGCATCCATCTTAAAATAATTGACTCTGAAGTAATGAGATTTCTGGATAATTTTGATATTATTGGACTACAAGAAACATGGTGCACAGAAAATGTAACTCCCAAATTGGCTGGATATTCTGTCTCTATTCTGCCAGCAACTAAAGATATAAAGTTTGGAAGGTTTATATGGGGTATTTCCTTTTTATCAAAACTTTACAAAATTTTCAGATCACTAACATTTCTACTAAGTCAGAGGTATTTGGGATCTAGTGATTAGCAAGGGACAAGAGAAGATCATTCTCTGCAATATATACTTTCCCCCTTGCAATAGAGCTACTGATCCTGCTGACCTTTTCATACAGGATCTGAAAATGGCACTTGACGAATTGTCAGACAAGAGTATATCTTGTCCTATAATTATTTTGGGAGACTTTGATGCCAGAATTTCTTCTTTTTTTTTTTTTGGAGGATGTATATTCAGATATGATCCATACAATATATATAATTAATCCAGATATCTCATATACTAGGACTGCTCATGATCTAAAATCTAACCTCAGAGGTAGGGAATTGCTAGTGGGCTTGGCCAGTAGAAATTTCTGTATTTTAAATGGGAGAACTCAGGGAGATCTAGTTGGATCTTTAAGGTAAAGAGGACCTTCTGGCTCTTCAACCTCTGATCAGGTTTGGACCAATTTGGAAGCAGTAAAGCTGATTCAAAAGTTAGAGGTCATGGATAGATTGGAATCGGCACACTGTGCCATTGTAATTAACATCAAATGCCCTTTTGGGACTTTAAGGTGTGAGGCACCACAGGAAGAGAGTCTGGAAGTCATAAACAAGAGAAGGATTAGATGGGAGCCGATTCATCAAGCTAGTTTCACAGAAATTCTTAGCACAGGAGTCTTAGGTGGTGTTCATGAGTTGGTCCTGGACAAAAGTAAGGCCTTTAATATTTTGGAGAATTGGGAAACTATTCATTCTTTACTTGGACCTAGATGTAAAACAACATACCATCCTAGGTCCCTTTATAAACAGTCTTAGTTTAATTCAGCATGCCTACAGGCAAAGGAAGAGTTTGGAGAAAAACTAAGACAGCATAAGAAGAAAAATAAGTCTGCATCAGATTTTAAATTGCAAAAGACTGAAAGAAAAATACAGAAAAATTCTCTAATGGGAGACATAAACATACTCGGGGACTTTGGGAAAAACTGAGGCAGGCTGTTTGGATAGGGGTGGAAGGTGATTTTGGAATGTTGTTGCCCAGTGATATAATAAATATGCCAATAGGATTGAAGCCTATATTACACCTGAAGTTTGGGCATCTCATTTCTCCAAGCTCTATTATTCTCATGAAGAGCAGGAGACACTTGATGCTTTCAAAATACAGGAGGATGAAATTTTTCCAAGACCTATCTTGATCAGAGGACGAAATCCAAATGGCAGTGATTGGCCTTAAGGCAAATAAAGCACCAGGGCCAGATGGGGTCCTAGGTGATCTCTATAAGGTTTTTCCCAACTGGTGGATTCCTTTTCTTCTTTTGCTGTTTAATGGCCTGGTTCAGTGGTACTCTTGCCCTGCCAGTTGGGCAGGTAGTGTCATCTTCCTAATTTTTAAAAAAGAGGATCCGAATGACCCAAGGATGTATAGGCCTATTAGTTTGATAGATGTTTCACAGAAGATTTTCTCTAGGATAATTTTCGGCAGATTGCTGTCATGGGTCGAGGAGAACTCAGTATTGAATGAGGCACAGAACGGTTTCCAGAAGGACCATTCTACAGGTCAACACTGTTATGTGCTTCAGCACCTGATCTGGAAGTATACTAAAGTGAGAAAAAACAGATTATATTGCTGTTTTGTGGACTTCTGCTCGGCCTTCAACAGCATTAGTAGAAAAATCCTTTGGGCTACATTAAGGGATCTGAAGTTGGAGGCCTCACTTCTTTGATGTTATTAGACTCTATGAAAATACATGGGCAAGGGTCCAGTATAATCAGTATGATCATCTATCTGATAGATTTGAGACAAACGTGTGGGTCAGACAGGGGTGTATTTTGGCCCCATTCTTTTAACATCCACATTAATACAGTCTTGGATCAGCTTGGTAACCCAGATTTTAATTCTCCAAAATTAATTATCAAAGGATTGAATGTTTAGCATATGCAGACAATTTAGTCTTGCTCTCTACTTCAGTCCTTGGTCTTAAGAAAATTGGCTCACTTTGAATCTCTGTTCTCAAAGGAAACTAAAAGTTAATCTCAGCAAGACCAACACTGTGGTTTTTGGCTCTCAAACCAAGAATATGATAGGCTTTAGGCTAAACGGTAACCATATAAACACTGTTAAGTGTTATGACTATTTAGGTGCCTGTTTTGCCTCTAGCGTATCTTGGACCAAACATTTGGAGGCTATTCGATTTAAAATGGGATCTTCAGTAAATGCCCCAAAATATTAAACAGCAAGATGGGGAAGTCATTGGTCAGAGGGGTATTAAGAGTTGTTAATGCCAAAATAAGAATGAGCATGTTATATGCCTCTGAAACCTGGGGTTATACTAAGGTTAGAGAATTAGAAATAATTCTGAATAAACTCTATAGATAGATCTTAATGTTGTTAAATGGAACTCTAAGCTGTATTCTTGCCTTGGAGTTAGGACAACATTCCTTGACTTCTCTCATCTGTGAACAACATTATCTCTTTCTGCTGAAACTTTTTCTTTTGCCCCAACAAAGATATCCCAGAATGTGTGTAGTGGAAGCCATCAAATTGGCCAGCATGGGATATGTACATCCCTTTATTCAACTTATTAAGAAAACAATAATGCTGGCCAGATTGGGCCACCTCTTATATACAATTTACACTAGACCATTTGAAGAGATTAGGCAGGATGTCAAATTGAGGCTTATTGACTTAGACATACATTCTTGCTATGTTCAACTCCTCAAGCTTAAGTTATATGGGTTTTATAAAAGTAAAGATTTCATGGGGATATGAGACTTATCACTCTTTTGTAACCTGTCCTAAACAAAGGAGAATACATACAAGATTCAGAACTGAAATCTATAATGCTCAATGCATTCATTTCAGACAAAAAAAGAGAGGGGCTACTTTCTCCATATTGTAAATGTGGAATGGGGACTATAGATGATCTCAAACACGTGGTACTCTTGTGTCCTAGGTACGAATCAACTAAGAAAAAAACTGCTGGGTGGATTGTTAGGGTATCTCAGCCTCCCCCGGAGGATCCTTTGGAATATTTGTTTACTATGAAAGAGAAAAACATGGTAGAGATCTTTGCAAGATTTTAAATTTCAACTCATTTGTAAAGTTTATTAGGGGGACCTGAAGTCCTGTGGAGTTTTTTTATGTGAAAAGGTACTCAAGGGACACTGTTAAATTGAATGCGCTGTAAAGATATTTCAGTTCCTTGTTGATTTATTTATTGTCTGTTTGTATTTACTATGTATTCTGTCCTGATTTTAGTATATTGTAACTGATTTATGCTGAACAACAAATTGTACTACCACTACTACTACTACAACTACTACTACTACTATATTCCAAGCTTCTAGTGCTGACTGTGAAAGAGCTTCAACCTCATGAACTGCATTAAGAGCAAGCAAAGAAACCACTTGGAAGAAAGCCATTGTGATATTCTGATGTAAACAAAATTGTTTTAGCATTAGATGGAAAAATGGATCTTAATAAAATATACATCCACTGGAAGACTGGGAAAGACAGGAGAAAAACAGTAAATACTGATTTCTTAGCAATGCATCATCAGCAGCACCCTTTTAGATGCATGCAAGACTCTTTAAAATGTACATAGTTTAGACATGTTTCCAGTTCATACTGTTATGGTGCACAATGCACGTCCAAGCTTCGGACTGTCAGAATGTATATTTATAATTTGCATTGAGTATTTGAGTGTTTGGTTATGTTTTCTACTGTTTATTGGCAATAAAATATATCACTTGTTTGGGCCAGCCAATTTGTGCACATGAATCAATTTTTTTGCACAAAGTGCTGCACACACATATCAGTTGCCCACCCACAGAGACTAGAAATTAGAGGGAACATTGCTCACAACCCATGTTATAAAAAAAGATTGCGCTGTGCCACTGCTACAATGAATACACACAGTGCAGTTATTCAGGTCTTGCAGAGGAGACTGTAGTGCTACTCTAACATGTTGTTGGGTTGGAAAGAATGCAGTGAGTCCATTTCTCACAGCAAGAGGTCTGCAGGGCTGCATCCACTGCAGCCCTAAAAAGAGCAGATTCAGGCGATTAAAATATCAAGTGCCCAGTTCTCAGATGCATTCAGGGCAGAGCAGATTGGCATTGTCCACCTCCAGTGTTGTGCTGTCCTCACTGCAGTACTCAAATGGGGCCAAACATCAAAGGGGTCTCCAGTGCAAGTGCATCATAATCTAAGTTGCTTGCCCAGATGTTAACTAGCATAAATGGGGTTTGCACCTGCTAATGCCCTAGTGTGCACCCACAATATAGCACCAAATGACACCTGATACAGTACCTAGCACACAGTAGTCTAGCCACAATGTGTTCTTCCCAACCATATTTCATATTCCCTGGTGGTCCAGTGGTTCCCTGTTCAACCCCTTTAGTGTACTGTCCTGGTGCTTCAGTGGGCCCACTTACTCTCCCAGTAGTCAATATCCTTTGTGATCTAGATGGTCTTCCATCTCACCCTGGCACCTGCCTGGCCTAATGGTTCAGTGGTCAGCGCCTAGCTCCTTTGGCCACTGGCCACCACTGCATCAGCTCACAGCACTGCAACCCTGTTACAGACAGTAAACAGTGGAGGGAGCAACAAGGTGCAAACTGCCTTGTGTTGGCTGTCATGTATTTGTAAAGGGTCCTGCAATCATTTAGTGTCAGCATGTGAGAATCAGGCTCCACATGTGTTCATATTATAAGTCATTTCTCATGGAAGCTGACAGAGTATTTTAAAGTGACTGTTTTGCTAATGCAGAAGTATCTCAGTTCAGAGCTTCCACTGAATTACTGCAGGCACTGTGTGATTAAAAGCAAAAATACAAACGAAAACACTCTGAACGATAGTCCATGGACAACCACGCAGCTCTCAAAAGGCGTCCAGCCCAGATCCAAACGAATTGCCAAAATTAGAGAGAGTTTTTTCTACCTGTAGCAATCACCAGCACTATCTGCTTACTGTGTTATTAATGTGATGACCTTATTAAAGTTTGAGTGTTTTTCACTATAAAACGCTCCCATTTTTTGGTTTTTGGGTCTTCACTTTGCTTAAATATCTGTCTAGTGCTAAAGGTTTTTTGCACTCTCTAATTTTGGCAACTGTGTGATTAAAGCAGTGTTCTGTTTTGTGGTGTGCAATGTAAGCAAGTTATAAGCAAACATTTCTAATTGCTATGAAAGCCTGCTGCGGCTATGCCTGGCCTTGTGTCACAAACTCTTCTGAGTGGCGGAGGATAGATTCTGCACCATGCAATGAGCTAATAGAAACACATGCTCGCTTGAAATATTTTAATGCTGTTAAAAATGTATTGTTAACCTCAAACAATCTCAGTTGTTTTCCTAGTTTTGAGGAGAACAGTAAAGGGTGATCTGACAAAGTAATGTTCCTTTATAAATATGGATAATGCAGTGCTCTACTGTCAGTGGGTTAAGCCATTTTATAAGGTTCAGTCAGTGTCACCAAAGAACTGTAAAACCAGGTCCTCAGGGTATTTACCTATACCTGTAGCAAAGATAGCCAGTCAGGGTGTGGGTCCTGATCAGGCATTGCTTGTGAGACAGGTGGGTGTGAGCTGCTATAGGGCTAAAATGATTTATACTGCACACTTTGAAACCCCTGGGCTGGATTTTCAAAGAGCCCCAGATCGCCACAAATTTGCGGTGATCTAGGGCTACAGTGCACTCCGGCTGCAACAGGGACCCTGCGCTGTGTTCAGGAAAATCAGGGTCTCTGCACCAGAAAGCTGGTAGTTGCCACACCCACAGGTGTGCACCAAAATAGTTGCGGCACCTGCGGCAGGTAATGCTGCAAGGGTCTGACTGCCCCCGCCTGGCAAAACAGCAGAGGTGCTGGGGTGGGTGGCACAAACATGCCATGCATGCAGGGTACGAGGGCATCATGGGCATGGGGTACCCTAGTGGCAGTTGGAGAGGGGGTTGCCAAGCATATTAGTGAGGTTGCACCTGGCAGGGGTGCAGTTTATTGAGCATGAGTGTCACTTACAAGAAACGGCTAAGGGGGATTACTTAGACATACAGTGCCATGGCCCCCCTTGGGCATAGCCCTGGCAGCATCCCATAGGGCCATGCCCACATGGGGCCATGGCACGATGTGTCTCTGTACCCCCTTCACCCTTCCTTGTAAGCGGCACTCATGCTCAATAAATGGCACCTCCACCAAGTGCAGCCTCACTGATATGCTTGGCAACTCCCTCCCCAACCACCACTAGGGCACCCTATACCCATGCCACCCCCATACAAACCCATCAGGGCCCCCAACAACAAGTGGCCATGTCATCTGGCACTGGTGAAAGGGGCTTAGACCAGCTCATTGTTGTTCTATCTTGAGCCCCTTGCTGCAGCCATGGCAGGCTTCTTGAATCATAGAAGGGATGTAGCAGCCCCACCATGGCACAAGCCCCCTTGCAACATGCCACATCCTCCTTTTTGTCACAAGGGGGGTGCAGTGCCAGTTTGCTGCAATGGGTCTCAATTTGGAAGCAGACCGTGTTTCTGAATCAGGACTGACACACCGTTTGGCACAAGGTGCAAGTTGTGTCAGAACTCTCTGACGCAGGCACCTTGTGTCATTTATTGGGCTTTGAAAATTCAGCCCCTAGTCTTTTTTTATTTTACAGTTTACCCAGGATAGGCAAGCTGTGATACAAAATCTTGTTTCCAGTGGATCCTGCAGTATAAAAACACAAGACAAAGTGGTGACAGCTCCCAAAATGTCACTACACTATGACAAAATGCCATGATGACACTACAGAAAAACACAACCCAGGCATAACATTACACTATGGAAAAACTCTACACCACAGAAAAACATAAAAACATATAAACTGCAAAACTTGGAAACCATTGCATAAATGTGTCCAGCATCATGTATTATATAAATTTAAGGATGGGTAAGTCCTGTATGGGGAAATATACCTATCTTGGGGCTAGTGAGCTCATAAAGTCACTAGCTCTTTGGGATCCTAGCCTTTATGATCTCATTAGCCCTCGCAGTGTATATATTGCCCCAAACACCACACTTACTGATTATTCTCTCTCTCTCTCTCTCTCTTTCCCTCTCTCCAGATATATATTTATACAATAGGGGTGAAGTGATATGCTATAAAGTAAATGGTTATTTTCACAGCCATTGTATAACCACTGTGATGACATCACCACTGTGGATTTATTTTCTGATAAACCCACAGTGTCTACATCACCAGCAAATATACAACAATGGTGATGTCACCAGAGTGAGACCATCTAAACTGCAGCCTGCATTTAATAGCTTCACAGTTTCTCTTTCTCACTGAATCCTGCAACTAACTCAGTTAGCATTGTAAAAGACAATCACCTGTGTCCCATTGTTATTCTGACAATCCTAGCACATTACTGTGCTGCTCTAATCTTCAAACCAGCCTCCATCATAAATCAGTTTCTCTTTCTGAGTGCTGACTGCAACAGTTTCTCTGTCTCAGTGAAGCCTGCGACTTACTGAATAAACAGTCTGTTTCTCACTCCTAGCTGCAGGTAACACAATTATCATTGCAAATCACATGCACCTGTTTCTCATAGTGTCTAACAGTCTCAGTCCACTCAGAAACACTTACACACACTCAGACCACACACAAACAGTGCTGTCAGTATAGCCTAGAGTTTAGAGTAACAAGCAATGAACAAACTTCCACACATTCAGCAGCCCAGTCCAGTGTTTGATTCTTACAACTGCCATTTCAATACTGTGTGATTCTGAACAAATCCTTAACTGCCCAATGCTCCAGCCCTCCCCAAAAACTTACAGTTACCAAAATAAAATAAACAGGGAGAAAACACAGACAAAAATGTTCTCAATGGATAGTAGCCCTATTGTATAAATCGCACACATGATGTGCAACTTGTGGAATATGGCAAACATTTGCATTCGTGCAGAGTGAACTGCAATAATATCACTCGAGCCTTCAGCACTCGTGATATTATCACAGTTCACTCTGCACTCATGCAAATATTTTCCATATTCCACACTCACCCATCATGTATCCCATATATATATATATATATATATATATATATATATATATATTCTTTGCAAAAACTGTGTTATGCACCACTGCAGTTCAACTTTATGCTACAAAAGTAGGGAAATGTGGCGTTAGGGCCCTAACTCCCCACCACCCCCACACCCAAGCAGCAAAAGGGAACAACATCAGGGTTTGGCATCTCCTGAGCCTTAGTGAATTAGTAATAGTATATTTATTTCATAGACACCCAATTCCACAGGTTATGGGCACCTTACATATGAAAAATATATGTATAATAACAATAGCATAATAAATACAATAATAAATACCATTTACAGAAGAACAAGTTAAGAAACAGTAAGGTAAGCGCTTAGAGAAGATAATGCATTAACCCCACTTGAAACTATCAACTGAGGAGGCATCCCAAAGCTCTCGTAGCAGCAAGTTCCAGAAAACTGGAGCAGCCACAGAAAGACATGATCCCAGACAGCTCGTGTGAGATCTGGGGACCTTCAAAAGAAGGCCCACCTCTGCAGGGCAGATAGGGCAGCCAGGAGTATAAGGATACAGCAGCTGTTTTAGGTAGCCAGGACTCAGATCATATCAGGCTTTGTATGACTTGCAGGAGCTGTGCCACCTCACTGCAGATTCAGAGAGATATGCTCAGAGCTAGATAACTTCAGCAGTCAAGCTATCTGTGGCATTCTGCACCAGCTGCAAGTGGCACATCAAATCTCCAGATAGCCTGATATAAGGAGCATTACATTAGTCCAGGTTACATGTCACAAACGCATGCACCAGGGACTTCAGGTCATGAGTGCCGACAAAGGGCCTGATCCAGGTTATGTTCTTAAGATGAATGAAACCACTATGAATCACAGCATATATCTGGTATTCCATAGGTAGCCTGTGATCTATAATGACACCCATATTCTTCAGCCTATCTGTGGGTGTAAGCTGAGTGGGCCAGAGATGGAATCCAGCCACTCCTCCACTCAAATCAGCCGCTCCTCGGATACCTGAGTCCACCAGTAACACTTTAGTCTTGTCCAGGTTCAGCCTGAGCCAGCTGGAGGCCATCCAGTCATCTGATCACAGACAGGCAGTCATTAAGCATGCCCACTGCATTTTTCTCACCGGGGCAAACAATAGGTACAGCTGAGTATCACCTACATAGCTACAGATGGTACTTCTGTGTCACTTCTCCCAGCAATAGCATATACACTGCAAGTAACATGGGAGACAGAATTGAACCCTGAGGGACTCCGCAGATCAGGGCAGCTGGCTGAGGGAAAAACATTTCCCCATACAACCTGCTGCACCCTACTGGAAAGGAAGGACTCTGACCACCTCAACACAGCTCCGCTGAGCCCCACCAAGTCCTTCAGATGATCTTTAAAATCCCATGATCTCTGGTGTTAAATGCTGATGAGATGTCAAGGAGAACCAGGATGGAACATTCCCCTCTGACTCTAGTCAGAAAACGGTCATTCCTCACCCTGACAAGCACAGTTTCCATGCTATGACACCCTCTGAATCCAGACTGAAAAGGCGCAGAGATAGAGAAAGTCTCCAGGTGCATCTCCAGCTGCATTGCCACCACTCTCTCAATAAGCTTTCCCAAAAAGGGAAGATTAGAGACAGGTGTGTAGTTTGCCAAAATGTCTGGGTCCAAAGAGGGTTTCTTAAGAAGGGGTCTCACAACAATACTCACCTCCTGCTTCACACAGGGCCTGAAGGCCCAGTGTAAAGCAAATTATGGCTCTACTTCCTCAAAAATGGGAAAATACATTGCAAAAACTAAACTACATTAATGCATACATTAAGGTTACAGTCACAAAAGGAGGGAAATTTGGCAATAGGGCTTTTTCAACCCAAACCAGGGGTCAACCATAGCATTCATTTACTAGCCCGGGTACTAGTGCAGATTGCCACGGGCTAGTGGAGAATCTCTGTTACTTGCCTGGCTGGGCTATTGCAATTCCTCCTGTGGAAAGCTGCAGACATAAGGCAATTCTTGTGGGGGGTAGGAAGAAATAGGCTGTTGGTTAACTAGGATCTGCGGCCTATCCTGTAGGCAGGGAAATGGGCAGACTAGATGGGCCAAGAGGTCCTTATCTTCCGTCAAAGTCTATGTTTCTATGTTTCCATTCTCAAGCGGGGTATCAAATAAATAAATAAACAAACACATGCATAAATATAACTGCTATTTAATTTAAAGCCAGGTCCTTTTCATGGAGGTTTAACTATGTGCTGCCTTAGCATTAATGAAATGAAAAAAAATAGATGTCTGTATGTAGTGTATTTACAAACTGTTTCATTTTATACTAACTACTGCTTTTATTTTTTTTGCTGGTAAAGATCCTTTCTCCTTTTCCTTTCCTCAGTACTCATGGTAGGCAGATTTGCGACTGTGTCCAGGAGCAGTACAGTTCTTGGGTTGCCACCTGTCCAGTTGTAAACAGGATAATCCGGTTTTCAGGGTCTTTATCTGGCCATCCAGTTTTGATTAACTGTAGTCCAGTTTTAGGCCATTTGAGTGCTCAGATAGTATTAAAACTGACTGTAGCAAATCATTCACTGTGCATGCATGTCCAGGTTTCAAAAAGTTCTAATTTCACTAGTCATAGGCCTTTGTTTGTAAAACCAGTCTGTCTAGGAGTGTAATGTATGACCATTATGACCATTAGCAGTATATCAACCTAATCTTTTCAACTCTGAATTTTAAGTATGGTCATTTACTGCCACGATAGGAGACAGTTTTTACACCTTTATATGCTGTAATGGGTTCCTTCTTGTTTTTCCTATAGTCTCATATGTTTTAGACCCACTTTTTCAAATTAGTTTTCACATTTTTATTGCCTTTGTCACTGCATTGATTATTTCTCTCCTAAGTCTTCAGCAGCTGCTGCTCTTATTTTTTATACCACCAACCTGAACATTCCATGATACAGGTATTAGCTACACCTTACAGTCTATTGGAATAAATAGCATGGAATGGTGTGTCAAAGAATGGAATATGATGTCTTAGACATTTGAAAAGAAACAGCAGTAGCTGATGAGGTAACAGAAACACAATGTAGTATTGAGGATACCACAAGTACTGATACTTCAGTTATCAAAAACATGGTCAAAATACCAGAATACATGGCTGTCATGGAAAGGAAAACTGGAGAGTGTTTAACAGAGAGAGCAGTAGGTTGTGAATGGGCTTTATACATCCAGCAGATCTGGGTTTAAATTCCCATAACTTCCACTTGCATACTGTGTGACCCTTCGCAAGTCACTTACTGTAACCTCCCTGTGTTCCTGGGACACTCCTGTAAATGGGTCTTGTGCCCAATGGGAGTTACCTGGCTGCCAAAGAATACAAATAAATAACAGTATGGGTTGATGCTGTTGAATTTATCCTTACTTTTTTTTTGGTGAACATTTTAAATAGAACTGGGACAATCAAGCATTTCTAGGATCTGTGGCCAGGGTGGAAAATGGAAGAAAAGACATCACACTTTTCACTATACAACTTTATTAACTACAAATTTGAAAACGGAAATATATTAAAGAAGTCGGTAACCCAGCTGACATTAACAGAAAGCATACTGACGAAGACAAACAAATGAAAGATCATGAGTATGAAAAGGCAAAAGTGAAGCCATCGGTTCCAGCAGTGTTGGCTAGAAAATATGGCTGGTTGGGGTATGATGGTGCAAAACATCTGATTTTCGACCATTTGTGTATCAAACAAGAAATACAGTTGGGTAAGGCAGGCAATAACAATAATTTTTGTTTTGGTACAGATAACTTTTCGCTTGATTCTGTCTTGTCCCATAATATCAATGAAGCTCATGCTAGGGCAAAAGAAAAGAAGAATGCCAGCACTGCTACTCCAGGGACAAGTAATGCGGAGGAAATGCTGAAGAACATGAATGAAGCAACGTTTAACCATCTGGATAAACTGTCTCACACATGCCATGCAATTGCTAAGAAAGGACATCCTTTCACAGACTTTGTGAGGATGTGCAGCCTTGATGATATGAAAGGGCTAGATACCAGTTCAGCAACTTTATCCACTATGTAGCCGATGTTGAACACATGGCACTGAGGAAAAATTATGGGAACAAAGTTCATTTCAGTCTTCAGTGACGGAACCACTGATTCTTCAGTCACAGAAGCTGAGATAGTGTATGTGCAATTTGCAGTTAAAAGCACAAAGCAAAATCAGTTGGTAGGTGTCCAGACTGTTGGCAGGATAAATGTAATTTATTTGCCTTTCATTTTAACAAATCACTGTTACCCATACTGACTACGGGCTATTGCAGACTTCTGTGGCTAGTGCAATCTCTGGTTCACTAGCCCGGCTGACTAGTGTAAAAAGGTTAAAGGCTGACCCTGACCCAAACTCCCACACCTCATCTAGTCCCTCCCTTATGACCTAAGACCAATCTTCAGGTATGAGGGCATGCACCACAGGTCTGCTGCTTCAAGCTCAAGGTCTGAGATCCAGTGCAAGGAAAGTTATGACTGATCTCATGCTTGAAAATTATGGCTGATCTCCTGCTTCCTGCAGGGCCCTGCACAAAGAAAGTTATGATGGTCCTGAGGATCCTGTATGATAAAGCAGACTTGTGGGCATGCCTCTAGAGCTGTAGATTGAAGCAGCAGACCCTTGCAGACCTGTATCTTAACCTTGCATCACAAGGGTAGGGGCTGAGGGAGGGATGTAGATGTTGTGTTTTGTGGTATTTTAATCCTGACGTGTGTATGTATATGTTTTTATATATATATATATATACACACACATATATATATATATATGTTACAAAGACTGACTCAAAATATGCAATTTATCTTCATGTGTGAGGGCAGGACCATAATTCATGACTGGGTTATGAAAGTTCTGGTGTCTCACAAGTGATGATAAATGTGTACTTGAGTCATACCACTGTATATTTGATTTATACAACCTCAGTTTACTAGATGTACCATTTAAATCCTCTGTGTGTATGAAGATTTAACTGTTTCTCTTTTTTAATTTTCCTTTTATTGTAGTATTACAAATGGTATGATATTAAAAAAAAGGCACTGAGAATATGGATTAAGTGAGTCAACAAACTTAGATATCACTCTCACCTAGTTATACATACAAAGAACTGTAAATACAAATTGAGCTCACCCAATAGTAAGAGCTGGGAAAACAGCTGAGCAGATCCACCAAGTAAGAATTAAAACTCTAAGAACAGTCAATATCAATAACATTGCCCTTGCAAATCCACATTTGTACCACATACCCTTTTCCATCACTCTGGAGGGGTAACCATAGAAAGTTTTATATATGAAAGCAAGCTACTTAATATTTCAGTAAAAGCAATAATCACTTTGAAAGGAGTAAATTACATTGTTGTCAGGTAGAAGAGGAATATTACGCCATGCCGATATGAGATGTGTAAGAGAAAGGAAAATCTATTGCAGCCCAGCTATTAGGAGGTGAGAAAAAAAACAGTCCCACTGTTACGCAGAAGAAATGATATATATATATATTTACCCCCCCCAACAACCACAAATCTCTGTACAAAAAAACACCCTAGCAATATAAAACTTAAAATCAAGCAGATTATGTCCATCAGTTCACAATTGTGTTACTGTCCTATTGAAGGAAATAGGCAGTCTGTAGAATTCAAAGACCCCAAACCAAGGGAGGAAAATGGAGGCTTGACATTGTAAATGTTAGTTCAGGTGGGCCTCTCTGTATCATTAGGGTCTTGGAAATGTTGGCCTGCCCCTCTGGTAATCATCAAGGAATTGCTCCATGGCTTCTGAGTCAATAAAGTTATAAGGTTTATCACTGTATGAAAAACAGAGTCTGGCTGGGAAAAACAAATTTATAGTAGTACCTTCCTCTATGAGTCCCTGCCCACATTGTAAAAGAGCTTAGTGCCTTGTTTGTGTATGAGAGGCTATATTGGGAATAAGGAAACTTTAGTCCCCCCCCCTCCGCAAACTGCAGATTCCTCTTATCTTTAGCAGCCGCTGAAAGTTCCAACCATGCCTCTGGCGATACCAGCTCCATCAACATAGTAGAGACGCATTGTTGTCCATCCTGTTGTTGTCGCCTGTCAGGGATTTAAAATATCCATTTTGCATGGATCTCTTTCAGTCCTACGTTAAATGAGTCCTGCACCAGGGATTCAAACTGCGACTTCATCTCCGTAGAAGAAATCGAAAATGGAACTCCCACCATATGTACATCAAATGAATGAAGCTGATTCTTCAAAGTTTCAGTTTTGTTATTGAGACATGTGGAAGCCGTAGCTTGAAGTGCTATGAATTAGTTCTGCCATGCAACCAAGTTAATTACCCCTGGATATCTCTCCGCCGACCACACTTCCAGTTTTTGCACATGCTGGTCCATTGCTGCAAGACAGTCCTTTGTTTGATTAACTTTTATCCTTTATTTTTTGTGGGATAGTAAAAATGTGCTCAATTGCTTGGTCCTTTGTTGGCACTGGTGGAGTTGTGGTAGGCCATGGAAGCAGAAAATCATCTACTGTCTTGCCTTGCAAGCTAGAAACTTTTTCTTTATCTTTTTTCAGTGCTGTCTTCCAACTGCTACAGCTGACAGGTAAAATGTATATAAATCAGTAGACTTGACTGAGTCTGAAGCAATTTAACTGGTGAAATCTGCCAGTAAAGGTGAAAATAATAAGGAGCTCCAAGTTTGTGTGTTGCTCCAGTTGCTGGCTAGCTCCACCCTCCAACTGTTTCTCTTTGATTTTGGCTGCTGACTTCAGTGCTGCATGTCATCAGTATTGTAAAGCTGATCTCTGATTTCTTCATTATGCATTGGGATGTACCCAACAAGGCAAGATGTCATGTATGACATACCGCCTCACAAGATAACATTATATCTTGTGAGTTGGGCATAAGATATCACTTCTTATAATTTTTTATCTCAAACAGTAGTATGTGTGTGTGTGTTTTGAGTGATTTTATGTTTGCTTGCGCGTGTGCAAGAAACATAGTCTGTGATCCAAAATGCAGTGCCAGTACAGTTGAAAGGGAGAGCACCGCCTGAGTGAGCAGCACTCGCTCTCCCACGCACACACACACACAATGCCACAAGACGATGCATATTGTGTGCCTGCGCCCCCCACACACAAGACTGTATGGCCGACGGGGTGCCTAGTTCCCCGTCGGCTTCACAGCCTCCCCCCAAAAACAAGCTTTCCAGTTACCATGCTGGAAGCCCACCCCAGTGTGGCAAAAATTGTTATTGCCGACGGGGGTGCCCAATGCCCCGTCAGCTCCAGGCTCCCCCCCCCAAAACAGCCTTCCAGCGTGGTAAAAATTGTTATTGCCAAGGGGGGTGCCCAATCTCTCTTCGGCTCCAGGCTCCCCCAAAACAGCCTTCCAGCTGCCACGCTGGGAGCCCAACCCAGCATGGCAAACGTCCCGTGTCGTCTTCCAAAATAAAACCTGTAAACAAAAAAAAGGTCCCTCATAGTCTCCCTACCCCCACCTGCACCCACCCACTGCGCACCATGCCTCCCCACACCCCTAACCCCATATTTACCTCTGGAGTCTGGCGCGACGATCTTGATGGACCAGGAACACGTCTGCACCCTTCAAAGCTGACCACTTAACTGAGGAAATGCCGGTAGGCTGTATAATGGTAGAAATAGGGTTTTTTCAACTTTGATGCATATCTCAGGCATTTTTTTGAATTTTAGCACCAAATTTTCAAAATGGGGTTTTTGGGACCCCTCCTCAGGAATTCTTGAACTGTCAAGGCATTAATCGGGCCCGAAGGGTGATTTCACGGTCACTGTGCAAAATCACCTTTTGGGACCAGTTAAGAAATGACAGAGCCAGTGTTCATAAGGTGGGCTCTCAAAAGTCTATGTTGCAAATTTGGTGAAAAATTCCTAAAATTACTTGTTTTATTTGTATTAAGCGTCACAAGAAGTTCCCACGCACGTCAGAAGTTCAAGATATTTTTAATATTTATCTCTGATTTCAACATTGCCATTTTACCACACCTCCTTATGAGCAGTACAGCTGTCATTTTTCACATCTCGCCCAAAATGTGTTTCCATGCATGTAGCACACAACGGCGCAGTCGGTGTGCGAAGTCAATGTTTGGGGCACATTAAGAAAATCACAGTGGCACTGTTCATGAGCAGAGGTCTTAAAATGGCTATGTTGAAAATTTGGTAAAAAAATTCCCAAAAATGACTGTTTTAGGACCGCACGTTGCGCAGTTCCTACGCATGCTTGCAAGTTTGCAAATTTTTAATATTTGCACACCAGATTTTCAACACTGCCATTTTACCACACTTATGAGCAGTACAGCTGCCATTTTTCACATCTCGCCCAAAATGTGTTTCCGCACATGTAGCGCACAATGGTGCAGTCGGTGTGCATAATCAATGTTTGGGACAGATTAAGAAAATCACAGTGACACCGGTCATGAGCAGAGGTCTTAAAATGGCTATGTTGAAAATTTGGTGACAAAAGTCCACAAAATGACTGTGTTACGAGTAAGCATTGCTCAGTTTCCACGCACCCTCGTAAGTTCATGAATTTGTAATATTTTTAGTCCAGATTTTCACCAGTGGCATTTTTCCACACTTCCTTATGAACAATACAGCTGTCATTTTTCACAACATGGCCGAAATATGTTTTCACACTTTCAGCACAGAAATGCGTGGTCGCTGTGGGAAATCATTGTTTGGGACAGATAAAGAAAATCACAGTGACACTGTTCATGACGGGTGGTCCCAAAATGCCTGTGTTGACAATCTGCTGTAAAAAATCCCCAAACTAATTACATTACGGGTACTCGTTGCACAGTTCCTACGCATGCTCGTGGCTTCACCAATTTTTTTAATATTTTCACTGCAGATTTTCAACATTGCCATTTTTTACACCTCCCCATGAACAGTACAGCTGTCATTTTTCACATCCTGTTCGGAATATGTTTTTGCACCTGTGGTGACAAATGCCGTGGTTGCTGTGCAAAAGCAGCTTTTGGCTAACAAACTGATATTGCCACTGTTCATGAGGTGGGGGTCACAAAAAACATGTTGAAAATTTGGAGTGAAATAATAACGAATGCCTGAGGCATTAGAGTTTCCGACCACAATGCCCCACCCTATACAGAATGACAGGCATCAGGGCTGTGACTTGGGATTGTTGCCTGCAATGCTTGTACTATTCCACCCCCACCCACACCCTGCAGCCACTGAGAGGCAAACATTCGGCATTGACAAATGCTTGTTGAATTAGGCAGAAATAACCGAAAATTAAATTTTGATAACATTTCTCAAACTTTTTGTGAAAATTCCATAAATGTCAAGAATCTGGAATTGTAATTTCACTGAATGCTACCATTAGAAGTTAACATTTTGCAATGCCCTAATGGTGACTACACAGGAAGCAGTTATACAAAAAATGCAAAGCATCCCGTGAGAAGGAGCATGTGTTATTGTGGGAACCGATCAGCAGCTCAGGTTTGATCCCTAGAATCTGTCAAGAGAAAAAAGACAGGAGGTGCCTGCAATCAGTGGGCTACATTAAATACTCCACCACCCAGAAAACAGACAGTAGCATTCTTAACATACAATATAAAAATAATTCCAACTTTGCTGGCTGTGTTTCTCTACTTTTTTGTGCCCACCAGCACCCAACTCCTTCAAACCTTTAATGCCTCTTCACTACCTACCAGACTAACCCCTTGCTGCCATTTAAGAGGATCGATCATGACCTTAGCTAGTCTTCCATGGGATGGCTTGTCCCTGTTGGGGGACCGCTCCAATCATTAAAGAGTTGAAAAATCCTTCACTGAGCTTTCCTGAGTGACTGACTTGTCCTCGCTGGGGACTTCCACACAACCCAGAGGAATAACTGAACACCATAGATGCTGGCTTGAGGTGCCCCATATCAATAGTGCACTGAGCCCCACTGGCATGTGGGTACCATAAGGACATTGTCTGGTGTACCAGTGTGGCATTTTCACCTTTTGTTCTCCTCACCTTCACTTAGTCTCTTGCATACTGCAGCTGGCCTGAGAGGGTACCTGATAGTGCTTGGTCACCTTCACCATCAAAGGCACCTCCATCATCCCACCAACAGTGGCTTCTGCAGGCACTTTGGCAAGCATCCCTCCCTAGAAAGACAGCATCCAGTGGATGCTCTGAATCCTCCCTGCTAGTCAATGCTCCTGCCATTCTGGGCTTGGCATGTAAACCTGGCTGCCAATGTGTCGCAGTGGTCTCCCATCACTCAGTGCCATGGCACTGGCAAATTCTGACTTTTTAATAGTATAGGGTAAGTGTGTTGCTGTCCGTTTTCTAGAGTTATGAAGCATTGATTTAAGAGTTAGCCACCCCTTGAGTCCATTTGACAACAGAGAAGTGGCTTAACATGACAAGGATGGATCCAGCCAGGGACGTCGCAGGACAAAATATCACCGGACATTACAAAATGGCAATAACATCGCTGCCTCTAATATCGCCAACCAAAAACATCACTGGCCAGATCTGCACAGATAGTACAATATGAATAAATCTATAATGTCTAGTGGGTTCCCCGCTCCACCTGCCAATCATCACCCCCAGTAAAAGTAATTGTATCAATCCCTGGTGTGATGTCCTGTGCCCCCCTCCCAACCCACTGTCACCGGTCACTGTCACCAGTGACCCATTTTTTATATATATATATATAATTGCAATATATCCCTGGTGTCTAGTGGACCCCCACCCCAGCAGGGGTAGTTCCCCGTGACCCTGCTTCCCCCCTCCCATCCCAGCAATGAGCTGGCAACAAGCACAGCCCTCCACTCTCCACCACAGCTGCCACCTGACTGAGCTGAAATGAATGAGTGCGAGTACACACTCTTTCATTTCAGCTCAGTCAGGTGGGCAGCCGTGGTGGAGAGTAAAGGGCTGTGCTGGTCACTCACTCATTGTTGGGGTGGGGAGGAAACAGGGATGTGGGGAACTACCTGCCGGGGTGGGAGGCCCACTAGACATCACAGATATATTGCAATTATATATATGTAATGGGTCACTGGTGACAGAGATCGGTGACAACGGATTGGAGGGAGCCATAGGATATCACACCAGAGACTGATACAATTACTTTTATTGGGGCTGACGATCGGCGGGTGACCCACTAGATACCATGGATTTATTCATACTGTACTGCCTGCGCAGATCTGGCCAGTGATGTTTTTGGTTACTGACACTGGAGGCAGCAATGTTATTGCTGCTTTGTAATGTCCGGTGATATTTTCTCCCATGATGTTCCTGGCTGGATCCACAAGGACACACACCCTGGAGTGCTTTAACATGATTATAAAATTACCCCTTAAATGGAAATCTTTATGACCACGCAGCTCAGTAAACCTATCCTCTTTAACCCCTGTGGTCATTACTCTTTTCCTTTACTAGAAAGGGCCCCCTCTCCACACACACACTTGCAGCAAACACCCATCCCCATTATTGTTAAGTGTTTATATGCCCCACCCTAACTCAAGAGCTAGCACTCTTCCCAGCCTACCACAAGGTGCCAATAATGTGACCCCCCCCACCAAGCTTTCAAAAGAACCTACCCTCCACACAGTTTTCCTCTTGCTGACAATCCAGAAACCGCAGTGATTACCATTTCTCGCAAGCAGTTTGGTGAGTCCACAACGGATTGAGACTGGGCTACTGGGACAGCTCCCTGACATCTTTCCATCGCATTTTCACTAAAGACCCCAGAGGAGATGGAGTGGCTTGGTGGACTTGTGACAATGAATGGCTGAGTAGCTGGCTGGAGGTGACTTTTATTTAACAAAAAGGAATGATGGATATGGATGTTCACTGCAAGTTCGCTGGTATTCTCAAACTGTTCAGCAAGGACCATCAGATTAGGGAAGGTGGACTTTCAAATCTTGGCAGTCAGGGATTTTTTTTCTTTTGTAATAGGCAGTAGGATATAGATCTGTTGAGCTGGGTGGTGGTACAGCTAGTGAGAAACTACCATAAATGGCACTATTTTGAATTGTAAATGTTGCCAGAGTTAGGTTCAGTGTGGGTGATGTGACTGGCTGGTCCTTTTGCCATGATTGGATGCAGGATTTATCATGTCCAGGGACCAATCAGATTGGAGGAACAATCTTGCGGAAGCTTTGAAGGCCTTTTTATTTTGTATTGTATAGTGTCTATCATAAAAATGTATTACACACCTCAGAATAAGGAAGTAGGAATATGAAACACAAGGCTACAAAAGGCAAAATTACAGAGTAAGATATCACAAAATATAAGTTATCACATTAAAAGAATACAGTAATATTGAAATAAGGCATATGGGAAGAGGAGTATGAGGAGATGCGAAGTAAACAAGTAAGGGTGATTTGAGCTGACGGTTCAGTGCTTGATAGTATTAATTGCTACTTGAAGGTCGGCTACTGCATTCAGCCCATTAAGGCAACTGCAACAGCCACTGAAACGTGACTCATTCTGCCTGGAAGTCACTGGTGTGGTATATCCCGCTTAGGAGGTGATTATAGCTGGCATAAGATATTCATTAGTGAGAAATGATTTTTACTGATTTCTAACCGCAGTGTATTCCATCTATTCATTGCTTCTCATTTGTGGTATTGTACAGTTCGTTCACAGTGCAGGGAAACATTGATTTGATGTGCTCCTGTTGTTTAGGGCTTTTTCCCACGGGAAAACTATTCATACAGCTGTTAGTTATTTCTAGTTATGCACTTTTGCACTTCTGGTTTTGCCCTGGAGACTTAGCTGAGAGGCAGAGTGACTCACGTCAAGTTCTGTCATTGCACAAGCTACAAGGTGAAGGCAAACAATCAAAACCATAGATACTCATAAAGGACTGTCTCATTAGTTTTTAAAAAGCTGGACTACTGCATGTATTTCTGAAGACTATTTGTTAAAACTAGGTCTGTGCAGTGGGCTGAATTTTAGTTTTTGTTATTGTGTCTCTGAAATTTGTATTTATTTGTATGAGCCTGCTTACTAAAAACTCTTTTTACATTTCAGACTAATTTCTGATGATAAGGCAGTACAAGACCATGAGTCAGACTTGTTTCTTTCTGTTGGTAAAGATGATGCAAAGCCAAGGGCTTGAGAACTATCAATAAAATAAGCATTCACAGTCAAAGTCTAATACAGTAATACTTCTTATGATCCAACACAAATACAAGTACTTACAAGTGGAGTCCGTGTTTGCACCAAATGCACTGTTTGTGCATCTGTGTGATGAAGTGTATGTCCGTCATGCTCCTTTCACCTGTAACCCCTTCATAACTCTACAAAGCAGGCCACACAGGATTTGACAGGGGGTGGGAGGGGATTTGTACCAAACCCCTCTTGCTTTAAATTTGGCCTTTAAGACCTCACCACATTGCCTGCTCCACTTGTTGGCTATCCCTCGGGTTGGGGGGTTACAATTAACACTAGAGCCCAATAAAGAGGAGGGTGAACATAGGGAAAAGGAGGGTTTATTTTTCTCTTATGTGGAGACAGCCATAGACTGAACTGCAAGAACTTTTTTTGTAAAGCTGAATGGAAGCACTTTGTTTTTTCGTTTGTTACTGAAAGAAAAGCTGCTTTCATTTAAACTGGTGTCCCAAGTGTTCTCTTTGTGAGTGTCCCCCAAGAAGCCAGCCATCTAGCTACTCTGTCACAGTGCTGAATAGAACCTGTATTGCACAGCCCCAGTTTAAAAGAAAAGGATGCAGACAACTGATACAGTCAATACAGTATAGGGTCTGAGCTGTTTTCAAGGGTGAAAGAACACATTTGGTGTAGCTCAAAAAATACATTATAAAATTCATACCAAGATTTCACTGGATTTTGAGGGTTAATACCTTAACTTACTCTAGGGGAAACATAAATGATACAGTAATGCAACCAGATAATGCATATGCTGTATACTGAACAAAGTCAGTAATAGTTTCGGACTCTTTCATGAACTCATGCAATATTGAGCTACCACACTTTCTTGGCAAAGAAAAGACACTTTTCCTTCTTTTTATATATAGCTTTTTTCCCTGACCAGCAGCACATCTCAGGGACATTCCCTGCCCACAGGGAGATACCCTGATCAGGCCGAACCTGGCTGTCATTTAGATGGATACCTGTGGGTTTTTTTTCTCCATTTCCCCTTCCTCCTCCCCTGGCAGAGGGTGGTACACTATTGGCCTCATACAGCTACAGCTGGCCCCGTGGCAGGAGCAAGCTCCCTGGCCCAGCTGCAGGCGTCAGTGTGGCAGCACAATCTGCCACCAACCCTCCCCAGCGGAGATGTACTTTCAATTACCTGCCTCTTGACACACCTTCCCAGCTCACTTCTGAACTAGGGTCATCAGCACGGCAAAGCAAGATGCTGCTGCTAGGCCATCGGGGTGGGAAAGCCTCTCTTTCTTGACCCAGATGACCCAGACTGCATAAGATGCTACTGCAAACTGTGCATGCATCAGTTCTGAGGTCAGTTTGAGTTCTGAGGTTCTGAGGTCTAGATTTATCCAACTGCCTCAACACATCTTATTTCCTACAATGGAGTACATTGTGAATTTCATTTTCTTCTGCCCTTGCACTGCAGCATATAGGTTATATAGTATTTTCAGCTGTATGGAAAAGTCAGCTAAAAATCCTGTATTATAAAGTCTTCTTGATCTACCCTGAAGCACTGCTTGCAGAGATCACAAAATGGTACCTAGGCAATGCAAAATGGTAAAAGAAAAAACTGCAGTCAAGTAAATGTTTCACAAATATGTAACAACATATTTTCAGTGCTTATCAATATCTAAATAAAAAAATAGCCTTTCTGTCCAATGTAACTATCTTCTCTGCTCCAAGGACCACCTTGATACTCCTATAAGCCTTCACAGGGTTGCCTCTCTCCCCCATTTATGGTGGAACTTGACCAATCCAGGGCTCCCTAGCTGAGTCTCAGCGTTCAGATAGTGAGGGTGCAGAGCACTGCTGCCCAGATGAGGGCAAAGTAGCGGCATCCTCCACTCGGCCACATATCCTGAACATTTTCTTTGTCATTTAAAAATCTTCAGCCCCCCCCCCCGCCGATGCCCACAGCCCCTGAACACCATTATTGTGGCTTGTTCTTGCACTGCCCACCCTGGAGTGCCAGAAGGCAGTGCTGCAGTGGAGGCTGCCACCCACTGATCCCGCTGAGAGAGAAATAAAGTGTCTGATGGAATGATTGACCCTCTTCCTGTCAGTCCCTCGCAGCGTTCAATCCTCAGCCATGAACACAGAATGCCAGTATGGTTAGCAGCAGCTCCCAAGACCTTGTGCTATTGGCCAGCCACCCACCTATTGTAGTCCTAAACAAGCACCCTTTCTAGTGTAAGGGAGTCTCAAGAGTGTGTATGATAGCAAGGTGATGACTGCATGAGACCCATGACACTGACTTTATTGCACTTCAGCATTAATTTTAACAGCACTATGTGCAGAGAGGGCAACTCAGCCTACTGTTGCAGTCAAAGACATGGACAGATATTTCCTGAAATGTCTTGTGATATATCTGGAGAAATTCCCTGCCTGCAATACCACTGTGGGTCACAAGAGGAAATTTATTTAAATATATATGGAAATATCTGAATGTATTCATGGCTGTTAGCTACCTTAAGTATAGTAGCCATAATGGTATGGAACTACACTCAAACAGAAAGAAATATGGATTTTGAAAACATTACCAGTATAGGTTCATTTAAGAAGATGATAATCCTAAAACAAACCAACAAAAAAAAACAAGATTTACAGAGTAATGCTTCCTTTCAGAATGTGTGCAGTGTCACTGGTTGACAACCCAATCTACATGCTTTGAAATGCTCCTCTTTGTATCCTGGGGTTCACAGGAGTCACATCTCATGTGACCTAGAGGGCTAAAGACCAAAATGAAATGCTCATTTTATATGATTATACTGGATAGGGATTGCCAGTGAGAAGATGTCTCTTGAGTCTTTATGCAAAATACATTTCTAGTGGCCTGTCAAATGATTTTTGAGAGAGACAGAGAGATAACATTCTCTGAAGTCTCTAGATTATTAAATAATGCAGTTTGATAATTTATTTTGCAAATTATAATCAAACTATTTTTAGCTTAGCCAGAAGACATGCAAGCTACACTATACCTCAGTACAAAACCCTACTACATACATTAGTTCCCAGCAGTCACTTTTATTTTCTAGGCACAGATCCTTTAAAAGGCCATAGGTCCTAGCAGTCAGTCTGCCCTGTTGCAATCTGGTACCCTACTGTATGTGAGTGGCTAAATGTGTTACTGGAAATTCAGTTTTCCGGTCTTTCCTGCTCAACAAAGTGTATGCCCTCCTAGATACATCAGTCATGACACTCTCTAGTTGAGTTGTGGTGAAACCAAGTACTGTATTCATACTCAGAAGGTACCATAGGTACAGCAGGTTCCCTATTTATAGCAGTCCCATATTTATAGCCGGTCCCATGTTTACAACTGGTCATTTATTTTTGTGCTTTGTCGTCTCATTTTTTCTGCTTCTTTCTTTTTTTTTCCTTTTGCCCACTCACATGGTTTTAGCTGTCAATATTTTGACTGAGTTCTTTTACTTTTTTCTTTTCTTTCACTTGCCTTTTTTAATTTTCCCTACTTCTATATGGAAACATAGAAATATAGAAACATAGAAGTTGTTGGCAGATAAGGTCCGCAAGGCCCATCTAGTCTGCCCATTTCTTTTTCTACCTTATGAATGTGCCATCGGCCTTTGCTCTGTCAATGGCCTATCTATTCATACTCATCTGTATTGCTCCCTTATGCCTATCCCATGCATGTTTGAAGCCCTACACTGTACTCATAGCTACCACTTAATGAGGTAGGCCGTTCCATGCATCCACCACCCCTTCTGTGAAAAAGAACTTCCTCACATTCCCCCTTAATCGGCCTCCCTCTAATCTCATGCTGTGTCCTCTCTTCCTACTATTTTTCTTATATTGAAACATGTTAGACTCTTTCACCTTGTTAACGCCCTTAAGGTGTTTGAATGTTTCGAGCATATCACCTTTCTTCCTCCTCAGCTCTATGGTATACATACTGAGCTCTGTTAATCTGTACTCATATGTTTTCTGATGCAGTCCCCACACCATTTTGGTTGCCTTTCTCTGGACTGCCTCAATTTGGATAATGTCCTTGTGAAGGTGTGGCCTCCAGTACTGCACGCAGTACTCCAGATGGGGCCTAACCAGTGTCTTGTAAAGAGGGATTATTACTTCCCTCTTCCGACTTGTGATACCCCTACTAATACACCCCAACATCCCTCTAGCCTTACCTACTGCTTTAGTGATCTCCTTGGATGATTTCAGGTCATCGGTGATGATGATGCCCAAGTCTCTTTCTTCCCTTATGACTGCCAGCAACTCCACTCCCAGCCTATAGGTGGCTTCAGTGTTTCTCTTCCCTATGTGCATGATCTTGCACTTCTTTGCATTAAACCTCAGTTGCCACTCTTCAGAACATTTTGCCAGTTTATTCAGATCTCTTCTCATTTTGCCGACCCCATCTGGATCATCTACTCTGTTGCAGATCTTGGTGTCATCTGCAAACAAAGAAACCTTACCCTCCAGTCCATCTGCAATGTCACTGATGAAGATATTGAAGAGGACTGGCCCCAGGACTGATCCCTGAGGTACCCCACTTGTGACTTGCATCTCTTCTGACTGTATACCATTTACCACCACTCTCTGTTTTCTGCCCGTCAACCAGTTTGCCACCCAGTTGACCAACTTCTGAACCACCCCAAGCCTACCCAGCTTAATAATCAATCTTCTATGTGGAACAGTATCGAAAGCTTTGCTGAAGTCAAAGTAGGTGACATCAACTGCTCCCCCTTGGTCCACCACTCTGGTTACCCAGTCAAAGAAATCTATGAGATCAGTTTGACCAGACCTTCCTTTTGTAAACCCATGCTGTCTTGGATCCTGTGCTCCTATGGATTCCAGGTGTTGCACTGTCCTTTCCTTAAGGAGTGGCTCCATAATCTTGCCCACAACTGAGGTAAGATTGACTGGTCTATAGTTCCCTGCCTCCTCCCTGCTACCACTCTTGTGGAGCGGGATCACATGAGCCCTTCTTCAGTCTTCTGGGACTTCTCCTGTGATCAGAGACTCACTAAACAGTTCTGATAATGGCTCTGCTAGTTCCATCTTTAGCTCCTTTAGTACCCTGGGATGTATGCCATCAGGTCCCATTGCCTTGTCCACCCTGAGCTTAGCAAGCTCTTGTAGGACCCTCTCTTTTGTGAAGGGGCTAGTGCACACCTCCCTCCCCTGTGTCCATGGTGCTGAGCTGTGGGCCCTGCCCTACCTTCTCTTCAGTAAATACTGAGCAGAAGTATCTATTTAGGATAGATGCTTTTACATGGTCCTCCTCCTCACATGCCTCCTTATCCCCTTTGATCTTAGCAATATCCCCTCTGGACTTTCTTCTTTCACTAATGTATCTATAGAAAGTCTTGTCACCTTCATTTAATGTTTGTGCTAGTGTTTCCTTGGTTTGGGCCTTTGCCTGCCTTACTGCCTTCCCTGCAGTAATGTGTATATGTCCTCCCCGTGGTCTGGAGGCCTGTACACAACCTCAGTTCATATGGCTGTACCATTTCATGTTTCCAGGGTGACCCACAGTTCTTCTGGCTCCTTATGTGTATTCTGAATTTCTTTAGCTTTGATATTTTCATTGACATAAAGGGCCACTCCACCCCACCCCACCCCCTTTTTGCACCTCGGTGTCTTCTGAGCAGTACATAGCCAGGTACTGAAGTCTCCTAAGTGTGGTTACTGGTAAACCATATCTCGCTAATGGCTACTATGTCCAGTTTAGCCTCTGTCATTATTGCCTGTAGGTCTGGGATCTTGTTTCCCAGACTGCGAGCATTTGTGTACATGATTTTCCGTTGGCCAGATTTCGGTGTGTTAGTTGTTGGGCAAGGTCTGGCGTTTCCTCTGTGCATCGTATGGAGAACCGGACCTTTTTCCTTAACTTGTGATGCAAATGAACTTTAAATATGCTGAGCTCCTGTTGGACCACTAGCTGAGGGGAAGGGGTGTTCTTCCCATTTCACGTATGGGGTGCTACACCCCTCTCCCCATTTGCTAGTTTAAATATTCTACAAAGACGTCAAACTTCTGCCCCAATGCACTGACTCCCTCCTTAGTCAGATGCAGTCCATCAAATTTAAAGAACTTTCACTCCCAAAACTGTTGCCAGTTCCCTACAAATTGATGTCCTTTTTCCTGGCACCAGCCCTTGAGCCACATGTTTAGCTCCCCTAGCTCCCCTTCTCTGACCTTCCGTCCATCTGCCCCCTTCCCCCAGACTGGCATGGCCTTTCAATTTTTTTTTCTCTGTGTTTCTTTGTCTGCATTCTATTTATTTATTTATTCATTGGTTAAAAATTATGTCGCTTCTTTTCTTTCCTTGAAGGCTTCTGGGCCCTCTCTTCTAAATTTTAACTTCCAGATCCCCTCTTCTGCTTAGGTTCTCCCCTTTAGATGTTCCTGGCTCCACCTCTTTCCCAGGAATCCTAAGGCATCCTTGTCAGTGTCTGAAAAAAAAAAACTTGATCATTTGGACAAAAGTTTATTCATTGCACCGACACTACAAACATGCTGATGCCATCAAAATGTGATGAAACAATCTCAAGTTTCGACCATTCATGTCATGCATGTTTCAAAAGTTAGAGGTCTGAAATTCTACAGGCATAAACACAAGAAAATGTATCAGTTAAAATATTTAAAAGAAATACCATATTTTACCTCATAATCTGTTTCAGTTTAGGAACACAGCTTGTAAATGCTAACCTTTAGTTGCTTAGTGTTGAACTGTTACTAGCTTTTAGTACATACAAAATATGGAAGAAATTAATGAGTTAATTAACTGTGATCTAAAGCCCAACTCTGATTCCACCAATCACCGTGCATCATTTGTAGTTGCTCCCTCATCTCCATTCCTTTCCCACACCACCTTTTTATTTGATTCCCTGGCTCTCCCCTGCCCTTCCTCTAATCCACTGCTTCCTGCAGTATCCCCCATCCCTTTCCAAAAACCTCAGCTATTCCCTGCCACTCTTCCCATCACCCTCTGATTTCCTTTCCCGTCTCATAACCCCATTGCGCATATGTTAGGACAGACCCCTTTTCTCATGCTTCTGGGTATTTTCTAATATAGAGCTAGTCTCGACTGAAACATTCTCATGCTTCTTTGTAGTTTCTGATATAGCGCTACTCTTTTTTCTGCCGTGTGGTAGTGTACCTACAAATTTGCCATGGGTCACCCCTGAGTCATTTGGAGTTTTGTCTAGCACCAGCACTCCACTGCCTAAGCAGCATTCTCTACTATGTGGATTTTATATTGATGCCATAGTGCTGCTCTTCATGATATTTTATTATATGACTTATGCAATGTCAAGGAATCCGTAGTAAACCATGCCGAAGCAAGGACTGAGTGCGCAGCATTGTTGCAATTTTGTAAGATACCACCATGGCCAGCATTGTAAGTTTTTATATTATTAATCAAATAAGACATTGTCCATTGAAATTGAATATCAGAAAATGAGAAGCATCAGCATCTAGCACGTCACCTTTTTGAATGACTACAAATTAGATTGTGTGTATTGGTTGAGGAAATTCTGGAAGATAATGATGATGATGATGATAGACAAAAGATTATAAATGCTGCATAACGTTCATATTAACTATTACATTAATCTCTGCTGATGAACAGTTATTATACTATAATGTGGATATTCTCATCTAATGACAAGCCAGAGTTACAGCTTATTCCACTGTAAACTCACAGCTGTCTTTTTTTTCTCTCAATAAAATGACTGCTGAGAGCTCCAAACAGTAATTGTATTGCCAATAAAATGATAGTCATGACATCATCCTCCTATCTTACATTCTGATTGGTCTGCACTCACAGCACTCACAAGTGCAGTGCAGAGGTTGGGGAAAAGTGGAGATAATACAAACTTACCTAGGGACAAAATACAGTGCCATTAGCTTTTTCCACACATGTGAAGCAGCATAATAGTGATAATATAGAGAATAATGGATAGGCAAGTGTGTGTTATGAAAATCTTTTTTGCACCTCAGGTGTGTGATGACCCATAAACCTCAAGAGTGAAGCTCGAGAGGTCTATGTGGTCATCACACACTGAGGGTGTGAAAAAAATATTCATAGACTCACACTTGCCTATCTGTTATTCTTTTATAATTACTGATGCAGAGTCTTATCCAGCACTTTAGATATGACAGAAATAAAATACTTATTTTTGAAAGCAGAATTATATTTTAGAATTGATTCAAGACAACAGGATTTATTAAAGTGAAGTTGGGCGCTGATGAGCAGCTAACAGGATAGACGTGCCACCACGCTGCTCTGTGCTAACGGCCGATTAAAAGTTAAAATTTGTGTGAAATGGCTGACCTCTAATCATTAAACCGGCATCAATCTTTCCAGGAAAACATTATGAAGGATTATCTCGTGCCCAATACTGGGAAAAGCCAACGGATCGCTGGTAAATCGGCAAAGAAGTCGGCAGCTCCCATGGCCTCTATGTTGGGTGAAAGCATGGGCAAAATCTCACTTTTGGCAGGCGAGATTGGAGCATTAGGCTGGGAAGTAACCAGTCAAGTGACTGTGGCGCTGGAGCCCAGACTGCTAAAGTTAGAGGGTAAAATCGACCTCAAGTTGCAGAAAGTGCTGGAACAGCAGACCACACACTCTAACAGGATTGAGGAGGCTGAGGAGTGTATCTCACACTTGGAGGATGAAACAACGGAGGTCCCAAGGCAAGTTGTACGGTCGCAAAAAGAGCTTGAAGATTTAAAAGATGCAATGGATTACCAAGAAAATTATTGTCGACGCCTTAACTTGCACCTTAGGGGCTTGCCAGAAGGTGCAGAGAAAGGGGATATAATGGGCTTTTTTGCTAAGACCCTCCCGGAGCTCTTGGGAATACAGCCAAAAAATGGACACTTCAAATTAGAAAGGGCTCATCGAACCGTGATGCCTTGACCATCGGGAGACCAGCCCCATGGCAGATAATTGTTCCTTTCCACTCCTTCCAGGATAGGGAGGCGACCCTCAGAGCTTTTAGAGGAAAAGGGGGGTTGGAATATGAAGGGGCACATGTTTTCATCTCGCAGGATTACTCCCTACGGCTTCTTCAGAAAAGGAAGGTATTCAACCCGCTTATGGCCCAGCTAAGAAATCTCAAACTTGAGAACTTTATGCTTTACCCTGCAATACCGAAGCTCCAATACGAGGGGGTGACGTACTCCTTTTGGGAGCCCAATAAAGCGGAACTATTCGTGGCTGACCTACAGAAGAAGTTGAGCAAGTGATAGAGCCGAGATGGCTCGTTAATTAGCTGGACTGGGCTTTGTTTGCCATTGCAACATCAATATTTCGAATGTCTCCCTGTCTTTTTTGTTTTGTCCTGCACTGCTGAAGAAAATGGGGGGTCCATGTGCACCTAGAGACCTTGCAAACTGATCTGGAGCCTTCCTAGGTGAGAGACTGAGTCAGGTAATAATCCTGGGTATGTAGGGTGGTGGTCGACTCACCTGTGTTTTTCCCCGAAGAGGATCGCAATTGCAGAGTCAGAGAACACCTGGGACAATATGGATCCTTTTAAGTTTTGGACTAAATAATGTAAGAACTCTGTACAGTTTCTAAGAAGGTGAGGACACTTAATTTGGGATGCCATGGGGGGCTTAGCGCGTGTGTTTATGGCGCAGCCTGCTCCCGTCCCACTGCCTTAAGAACTGATGCACGTGGATCAACTCAGGAAAATAATATACTGTAGGTGGGTGATGCATCAGGAAGGGGAGGACTCAAATGGGTTGGAGACAGCTTTATGGGCTGGGAGCCAGACCAGGCTGCAGTCTAATACGGTCTTTGGGGGGCTCAGAGTGATCTGAAGCTCGGAAGGGGAGCGTTCTCACCGCATATTTTTGAACATTAATGGTGGGACGAGACTACACAGGAAGACATCAAAGTTTCAGTTGAGGTTGGTGTTTATATCTTCTATATAACTTAATGTTTGCTAAAATTGTTATCGGCTGTGGCAGGAGCAGTGGGGCATCAGTATCGTCAGGGGGATATTGGACACTCATGCTGAAATTGCAATTAGTGTCACCGAGGGGGAGTGGGGGGTTTGGTACAGTTAAAACTCAAATGGATAAAAGTTTTATTAGGGATAAGTTTCAACAGGGGGGAGAGAAGCAGGGGGAGGGATGGTATGTTCCAAGGGAAGTCACCAGTTATGAATCAGTTGGGGAAGGGGAGACATATTGCTCTTGTTATCTTGTTGTTTCATTGTTATTTCTGCTGTATGATGTTGTTGTATGCATTTCATATCACTCGAATATGGTTACTGATTTTGGAGTGGAGTAGTGGAGTAATGTACTATAAGGCATGGGGGGACCTGATGGTCAATTCTTATGTGCAGGGAAAGAAGGCAATTAATTATGGTTAGTAAGCAAGAATTGACGGTGATCTCCTGGAATGTGCGAGGGGTCACAAATCTGGTCAAGTGCACAGTGCTTCTAACAGCGCTCAAAAAAACAGGGAACACAAGTAGCATTATTACAAGAGACTCACCTATCGGATGTGGAGCATGCCAAACTTGCTCGAGGGTGGGTGAGTAAGTGTTTTGCTGCCTCCTACTCCTCTTGGAAATGAGGGGTAGCTGTCCTGTTACATAAGAATCTGCCATTCAAGGTTAAAAGAATTGTGAAAGACCATAGGGAGGGTAGATATATCTTTGTGGTGGGGCAGTTGCATGGTGAACAAATTACATTTGGTAACGTATATGCCCCAGCCACATACAAATGGCAGTTTTTCCCAGGGCTCTTGGACCTGCTTATTAAGGAAAAGTTCCCCAGCCCTGTACTGGGGGGAGATCTGAATAGTACACTGGACCCGGTTACGGACAATTCGGAAGGTAAAGGGAGAAGGTCGGAGGCACTAAATCAGTGGTGGATGGGTATGCTGGATCTTGAATTGGCAGATAGCTGTAGAAACGCTGGATCCTAAATTGGCAGATAGCTGGAGAATGGTGAACCCAGGGGCCAAGGAGTATAAGTTTTTTTTGAACCCCCATGGGACATGAACAAGAATCGACTATATCCTGGTCCCATGAGAATGGAATGACAGGCTTGTAGATGTATCACATAGCCCAATCCATATCTCGGATCATGCTATGGTGATAGAGAGGTTTAGGATGCAAGGGAAAAGGGATGCACCACCAAAGTGGAAATTCCCTACATATATGCTCCCCAATAAGGAATTTAGGGAATACCTGTTAAAACAATGGCGTTTCTATAAAGAAACTAATGCGGGGTCGGAGGTGTCCCAAGCTGTCTTCGGGGATGCTGGGAAGGCCTTCCTGAGAGGTTCCATAATAGCATATATGGCTAAGGTTAAAAAAGAGAAATGAGAAAAGAGGCAGGGACTGGAGAAGAGGCTCAAAGATCTAGAGAAGCGTGTGGCCCAGGGAGAGAGAGGAACCATAGAATGGCTCTTAATGATTACAAGGGAGACATTGAATTCCTTGGTGCAAGGGGAAGCCAGAACATCATGGTTTTATTGTAAACGCCAGATGTTTGAGTGGTCTAATAAACTGGGCCCTCTTATGGCTAGATTTATGGGGGGGTAAATGCCCCACTAGAATAATGGGGATTAAGGGTAAGGAGGGTAGGGTGCATTGGAGGCAGGGGGTCTGAGGGCCTGCTTGCAAGAGTTCTATACCCGGCTATACAAAGCAGAGTGTAAAGGTAGGGGACAGTGGATATAGGAATTCTTAGATGGGATAGATCTACCCAGTCTTATGGTGGACCAAAGGGACTGATTAAGCCAACCTATAGCAAAAGAAGAGGTTTTAAAGGCCATTGGTAAGCTACAAAAAGGTAAGGCAGGTGGTCCAGATGGATTCTCCTTGGAATTCTATAAAGCTTTAGCAGGCCAGATAGTGGAAATGCTGTGTGAGGTGTTCCCAGGGGAAAAGGGTGAGAAACACTTGCAGATACCTGATACTTGTTATGATGCTATGATATGTTTAGTCCCTAAACTGGGTAAAGAATCGTAAGAATGTGCCTCATACAGACCGATTTCCCTATTAAATTGTGACCTAGAAATCCTGGCCAAGGTTCTAGCTATGCGGCTTGAGGACTATCTGCCTGTGTTGATTCACCCAGACCAGACCGGATTTATAAAAGAGAGATTATCCTATCATAATATGCGCAGATTACTTAATGTAGTTTGGAGGGCAAGGCAAGCACGAGAGAAAACCTATGCTATATCCATGGATGTGGAAAAAGCCTTTGCTAGGGTGGAGTGGGAGTACCTCTTTGAGATGCTGGTCTGGTTTGGTCTGGGGGAATTATATGTTAGGTGGATCAGAGCTATGCACCAGGCCCCCAGAGCACGAGTTTTGGTTAATGGGATACCTAGTGAACCATTTGTCTTGGAGAGAGGTACTCGACAGGGGGTGCCCTCTATCACCACTGCTGTTTGCTCTGGTATTGGAACCCTTGGCTGCGGCAATAAGGCAGTGTCAGGGGATTCGGGATATTACAGGGAAGGGGGAGGTTGTGCATAAGGTCACCCTATATGCAGATGATATGCTCCTGTTTATCAGAGACCCCCAGAGGTCTATGCCACTATTATTAGAATTGATAGAGAATTTTGCTACTTTCTCTGGATACAAAATCAATCTAAGTAAATCTGAAATTTTTGTTTTCCTAAATTAGAGGCAGTAGCTGAGCAATGGGGAATCCAGAGTTGGGAGACATATATCACCTATTTAGGTATTAAGGTGGGTAAGACAATTGGGTCACTTTATGGGTTGAATTACACACCACTTATTAAAATAATAGAGGCAGATTTGAGGAGATGGTTGCAGCTACCCATATCTTGGTCAGGGCGAATTAATCTGTTGAAAATGAATATCCTACCTAGGATTTTGTACTCTATGCAGATGATCCCGATGCGCCTTGTAAGAAGGGATGTAGAGAAGTTAGTTACCCAATTTATCTGAAGGGGGCAGCGGCCGAGAATCCGTCTTCAGAGACTTAAGGCGGAAACAACCAGAGGAGGCCTTAATTTTTCAGATTTAACAAATTACTATTTGGCTATCCAACTACGTTATATTGCTGACTGGGTATACCACCCTGCAGTGGCAAGCTGGGTTGCACTGGAGCAATGGGGATGCCTGGGGCACCTATCTGCTTATCTACATAGTAAAGGCTTACAGGCCTATGCTACCGGGGGGTTGTAACCCTATAGTAAAAACAGTGCTGGAAGCATGGAACCTTCTCAAGAAATCTAGGGGATTACCAAAGAAACATTATTATTGCCAGTAGAGGGGAACCCTTTCTTTCTACCAGGTTTAGAGGACAGAGGATTTAGGGAATGGGAGAGAAGGGGAGCAAAGTGTGTGGATAATCTGGTCTGTAATGATATACTGAGTACACTGGGGGACTTTACTCAGGGATTGGGCCTCCAAGGACAACAGACGTTTCGATACCTGCAACTTCGGGCATTCTTATTGAAAATGGAGAGGGAAGGGGGTAATCACATGGATGGGGACCAGTAGAGATGCTAATACATAGGGCACAGCATGATCCTAAGGGATTTATTGGGAAGGCTGCAAAGCTGGGAAGGGAGGATTACCCAGACTATACACAGAAGGTTAAGCAGCTATGGGAGAAGGATCTGGGAAGTCAAATCTCAGAGGATAACTGGCAGCAAGTGCTGGTAGGCCATATGGGCCTCTCAATATGCAATAAGTTTAAGAAGGCCTTTTATAAATTTCTGCACAGATTATATTACCCACCGGTTGCAGTACACAGGGCACATCCCTCTGTCTCCCCTCTCTGTGACAGATGTAGAAGGGAAAGAGGGACATATATACATTCCTTTTGGAATTGCAGTGTTTTGAGAGCCTTCTAGTGTAAAATCTATGAAGAAATAACACAGATGGCGGGGTACCCCATTCAGATGGACCCCATTACAGGGTTGTTTGGTATGTCCCCCGGAGAGATGGGGGAGTGGGAACCAATGCCACGATGGATTAGAGTATTGATGGTAATGGCCAGACACTGCATTCAGAACACATGAGTTAGTCATGTGGCCCCCACTACTCAGCAATGGCGCCAATTGGTGATACAGAATTTGGCGCTGGAAAGATTGTCATTGATGCTCAACAATAGGGCTGATGCCTTTTATAGGGAATGGGCTCCTTTCCTAGCATCATTAAGTAATGAGGAGGAGATCACCCTACGCTGTGGCCTGGGGTAAAGAGGGATACAGAGAAGGTTATGGACTCCTCCATGCCTTATTGCTCCACTAAAAGAATATGTTGGTTAAGGAAACTGTACGAACAATCACAGTAAGAGGAATTAATTGAGAAGAGAGATGTAATGTTGATTGATTTCTGAATGTAGTAATTATGAGTTATGAAATGCATCTGTTTGTATGTTTTTGTGTGATGTATCTGTTGTATTTGTTGTTGTATCTTTTAAAATTAATAAAAAAAGTTGGCATGTGCAGCAGAGAACACTTGAAGAAACTAAGTTTTTTTATTCTTAAAATGCAGACTTTTAAATTTGTAAACACCAGAAGTTCGAGTCCATTTGTAGAAGTGCAATCCAGATTGTTGTTGAAGTCCAGTGGAGCTTGAGAGGTAGGTAATGCATACAAGGTTAAAAAAACAGTATAACTTTAGAGAAGTTGTTTAAACTAGTGGAAAGTTCTAAATATTTATAACTTTTGTGAACTGGCTGTTTACTTCCCGATGGTCAGAAAGTGTTGCTGAGGTGACTATCGAAGATCCTCCGGTTGCTGTGGAGACCTGTGTCAGAGAAAAAAACCTGTAAGGTAGTGGCTGCAAATTACGAAGTTCATGAGTCTGTTATAAGTGGTGCTAACTGACTGTTTTGAAGAAGTGTGAGGTTTTTCATAGTGTTTGACATTCTGGTACCAAAGCTGGGCAGTCATGAGGAGCAGCGTTTCATGGAAAAGAGATTAAGTTAGCGCTCGAGCTGTCCCGAGCACAGAATCCCCCTTGAGAATCGACACAGTGTCTTTTATGTACCCAAATGCCGTAATAACCAGATTTCTGGTTGTTATGGCATTTGGTGAGTGTATTAATTCAGGTTGATAAAGGGGATCACCAGTAATTATATACTAGTTTGCTCACTATCCTTGGCAATAATGTGATTGTCTCAGAAGGATAATGTACTCAGCCTTCAGCCTCATTCTCTAGTAACTTGACAGATCACATATTTGCTTCATATTGTGATCCAGCAAGCACATTATCACTTAAATAATTGTTTTTACCTTTTCTAAAATATTGGTTACTGAAAGTTGATGAATGCTGCTTGACTTAAAGGAACACTGTCAACCCCTTTAAGCCTCAAAGTGTCCATAGTTTAAAAAATACGTTATGATTGCAGACATTCTGTAAAGATTGCTAATGTAGCTGGTTGCTTGATTCTGATTCTATTTTTCTTTTCAAAAAAGAAAAACAGTCTACAAAACATACTGGTGTTACCACACCAAGACATGTTTTATTTGCATTCATTGATCAACTTCCTTTGCATCTTTCCTGGACTTGGGAACACCTCTACAGTCTAGCCAGTCATGACACAGTGGAAGGAGATGTGACTATTACATCATGAGTGGGTAGACTGTGTGAGGGTGTTCATAATGTTCAGGAAATATGCAATAAGAGTTGATCAAGGATTTGAAACAAAACAAGGTCGGATACAATTACACAACTGCCATATATTTCAGTTCTGCTAAGAAAAGAAGCAGATAAGATAACCAGCAGCATCAATGAATTTTAGAGAATGTAAACAATCATAAAACATGGGTTTTTATCTAGAAATAATATGATGTAAAAAGGGTTGACAGTGTCCCTTTAAAGCAAATGATGCACTGTTCTGTTCTACTACTGTATGTGTTATAGAGTGTCTGACTAAGGAATGAGATACAGAACATGATATTAAAGCTGTGATTGTGCTGTCAATATGGAAAGGAATGTATTTGGTTTTAAATAGTGCATTTCATAGACATTGTATCCCTGGGAGCTTTACAAGCCATGACAAGTCCCAACCAGCCATGAGGTCAGCACAAGGAGCTTAAAGGAGACCATTCATGTGGTGTCTATTACAGTTTCAAAGGCCATGAAAACCTCTCTTAGATGAGGTTATCAGCTTACCACTAGAAGGCAGCAGTCATGAGATATACATGACCAAGTCTGTTCAATACTGATGCTATTTACGATACCACCGTTTTATAAAATGAGTGAGAAATTTCCTGCATCTTGATTCACCAAGAAGATTCCAAAGCAGTGAGGTTCAGAAACAGGAACCACACCGCTCTGCGCTTCTTATGGCAACTAGGATGCAGCACAATTACATTTCAATACCGTACATAGTTCAAACAAATGTGTGGCAGCCATGTTGGTATAGTTAAAAATTTATCCTTTCTCAGTGCCATTAGTTACAAAGATAGCACATTTCCACCTTTGATCAAACACCCAAACATCGACCCCTACAGCACACAATTAAATATTCGAAATAAATATTAAATATCCAACTGCAACCTTTTTTCTATTTCTTTTTTGTGCAAAAAAGACCTTTAAGGTTCTGTGTTGATTTCTTCTTCTCCAGGGATATTTAAAAGACCCACAGCCCTTTTCATTCCTGAGTCCCATGAATTAAAACTGCAACTCTCTCCTGTTCCCTCCCAAAGCACCACAGAGACCTGCTGAACCCTGTATTTTAAATACTTGCATGCCATTTCATAAAACCAACCAAACCTTAACTTTTAAAATATTTAATCCCACTAAGACTGCAGCTCTCTCTCTTGCTGCCTCCCACACTACCACAGAGTCTCACCAAATAACGATCAATGCTACTCTCTTCAAGGCAACTAAATAAGCTCTCAAAACACAACTACCAACATTTCAATTTCCACTCCCCTAAAGCAACCAATACAAATGACATATTTATTTATATTTAAACTTAATGAAAATACCAATACAACAAATGGAAACATAGTCTTGAGAGGCTGTAGGACAGCACACTAAAAGCTAAAGTTAACAAACTAGGTAACAGCTTCCTCTGATAACAGACCTTCTATTATTGTATGTTCCAAGCCTAATCATTTATATCTTGGAGGACAACTTTTTTTTACTATTGTAGCTTTTTTCATTAAATGTTTTAAGCAAATGTATAATTTAAGTAAAATCTATTTTTGTGTGTTATTAGTTACCTATTACAGTATAAGCAGTAAGATGCTTCAGGGTGTGGGTTCCTATTCCTGAACCACATTTCCTTTCCAGGTGGTTGGAGGCACTCGGCACAAACACCTCATGCCTCACAACACACCTGGGCATGCGGTTCAAGAAGAGGAATCCCCCCAAAATTAACACACCCTGTCATGTTTTATTGTTACTTATGAAACATTATGAAGTCCTGCTAAAACAAGCTCTGCTTGACTACATGTATCCTCCCTTGCCAGACTGGACTTCCTCTTTCACTCATTCTGCTATTTTTGCCTCAAACTATCCGCCTCATACCCACTTTTGTTCTCTTTACTCCTCACTCAGCCTCCCTTCCCTTGATGCCTGGTGCCTTTCCCACAGTCCCTCCTTCATATCTAAATTCTAGTTAGGTTAGGTGCCTTCCTTCCTTCCTTACATTTTTACTTTCCTCCCCCCTCTTAGTTCTTACCACTCTGCAGCACTGTTTCCCATTCTCTTTCTATCCCCACCCCAAGAAATCTGCTGATGGCCAAACTGTCTTGTGTCATCTCATTTCCCTAAACTCTGGTCCTCTCTTCCCATCCATTCGCTCTGCCTTGTCTGTCTTCTCCATTAAGTCTCTTATTCATGGCTTTACAACACCTACATGTAACTGTTCCAGACCACATACGTTAGAAGCCTCTCCCACAATCCCACTCCATAGATTGCCCCAACCCTATTATTCTCTTCAGTCGCCCCCTAACAATATGCCCTATTGGGGTTGTTTCACTTGGCCTATCCAGGTTACATTTTTTACCATAAGCACTTTATTGTTCTGTTTTAGCCTGCATTGATTATTGGTTTTCACATCTGTAATAAATTACCTTGCTCTTTTTTGATGTACTGTATTGCTTGCATTGACTATTGTTTATGTATATTTATTAATGTACTATTAATTTGTTATCTCATTGTTGTATTATTTTCCTTCCCGCCTCCCACCAGATCACAGCTTGAAATGAGCTGTTATCAGTTCAGTAAGTATGTCCTCATAAAATGGTTGAAATTAATCAATCAGTCAGTCAATCAATAAATAAATAGTTAGGCACAGCTTGTTCTCAGATGACACCACAAAGTTCCTTACAGGGCTCCATGCCATAACAGCTATGAAATATTAGCGAAATCCTAAACAGTGAATCCTAAATAGCGCATACATTAATGATGCACCTAAATTTCGGTGACATACTTTTTTCGGTATGTTTCACACAATTTCATAAAAGTTGAAAATAAAGTTTAAAAAAAAAATTGTGACCCAAACTTTCCATAGGTTCAAAAAAGTCTCAGATTGAGTTTAGTTCATAGGTAACAAGACTGGCTTCATCTCATCAGTAAGCTAATTTCCACCTCACGCAGTCTATGCTGTATCATTGTAACAGTGGGTCCACAAAGACTGCCAGATGGGAAAAGTCACAAGAGCACACCAGCATCCTGGGTAGAAAAGTCCCAAGTTACTGTCCCATCCATGGGGAAAAGACCTATTTTATAGTCAAGCAAAGCAAACCACCTGGTGGACTTTTGTGCTACTGGGGGGTTCCGCCCCCACATCCCCCACAGGGGGCTGCACCCCAGGACGCCCAGCTAGCTCTAAGATTACTGCTCCAAGGTGCACCTTGATACAGGGGCAGGTTAGCACCTCGAAGTCGCCATTTAATCCCTATCTCTGTTTATTCAGGATCGCCGTTATCACTTTCGCAATTTTTTTTTAACTCTGTTTATCACCTCCAGATCCCAGAATCTCTCAGTCTACTCAGCTCACTCGCCACTTCTACTACCCACTGTGATCCTACCTCCTCAAGGGCATTACTTTCTCCTCGTTGAACCCCCCCCCGGCTCAGGGTCCATGAGGAGGTCGAAGGGGCGGAGGCAGAGACCCAGTGTTGGGCATGTGGCAGCGAGCACTGTGAGAGCTGTCCCCTATCTGGGCTGGAGGGGGGTTTTCTTTCTTAATCCCTCCCCTAGATGTGGGTCATGCAATGCCACCCAGCTCATTATGTGAGTGCTCCCACTCACGTCTGAAAGGCAGCCTTCCAACATCCTTCCCCCGTATGTGATCCCGATGTCTGTAGTACACTCATTCACCACTGGGTGTCACTATTTGAGTGGGATAAGGCCCCCCTTCCCTCCCAGGAGAGAAGAGCTCAATCCTCTCCTTCCCCTGCTGACCCCCAGCGGTCTGGGCTGCTTCCCCAACCTGGCCGCCGTGTGTGGCATCCAGCACCTCAACCTCAGCGCCACCAGGCCGGCGGCCATTCTTTAGTCACCATTTTTGAATCGCCATTTAAACTTCGCCATTGTGACCTACTACCCCTTACAGTGGTGGCCATGTAGTATCTGTGTTGAACAAACTTAGCCATCTGTCTCCGGGGACTGCTTCCAACTACAGATGAGCCCAATACCTCATTTAAGAGAGCTTTTCATAGGTGTCCCAAAGTGTGATAGCCGCTGTGCATAAATATTCCCCTTTTTTATTTACATTTTATGCCCCTCTCTCTGATATTACCTGCTTCTGCCTCGGCAAACTTTCAGCCCTACCCGCAGCTTCTTTGGCGCTAACCCCTAATCCCCACATCCTACTCCCATGGTGGGGTGCTCCAAGCCAGGGAGATAGAGCCTTTCAGGGTGTTGTCTCTCCCAGCAAGTCAAAGAGTACCCTTGCATCATCCAACTGCACATTAGGGTACTTTCTCTTTTCTGTTGCTGTCCCACAACCCACAGGACACTAGATTATAACTCAGTCATCTTTAAAGATAGAGATCTGCAACTTGGTACCCTTCTGTATGGATCTTTGTAATGTCACCATACCAAAATGTGGTGCAGTTTGGACAAATAAGTTTGAAATTTGATAGAAATAATTGAAATCACCATTTTAGCAAAATTTTGTGATATTTCATGGAAGTGAAATTAGAATTTCACTAGAATTTCAGTGGCAGAAGATACATTTTACCTAGCCCTACTCTGCAGACAAGCCTTTCTGGAAATTCCTATGCAACAGGAATAGTATCTGCTGGCAGAGTGTAGCACACATGTGTGACCCCTCACTGGCATAGTGATACACCAAGACATTGGAGGATTTCTCTTTGATTCCCCCTCTGCACTGTTGAACTGCTTCACTCCCAGGGTTTATGTGGCATCCCACACCTTGGGCGGGGTAAAATTCTCGTTGTAGCCCCCTACCCAGCTATTATTCACTATGTAATGTTCTGTTAAATCATCAACAAGGTGGTGCAGGTCTTTCTGAAGAAAATGACTAGGCCTTTCCTGCAAAGAATGCAGTGTACTGCACTATAAGATATACTTGAAAAATCCTCAGTGATATGGAAAAAGCTTGCTTGAGTTTGGAAATCACTGCCAGGAGTGATGAGTTTGCTAGTGTAATGAGGCCTTGTGCATGACATTACAAGCAGAATTGTTAACACTGTTTTGTGAAGATGGACTTTGTGCAATACATATTCCATTTCTTAAATTCTATACTACTTATTTTCAGTTCTATTTGCTTTGTAGTAGTTTGATACAGTGATGTTTGAGAACTGAGGATGTGATTGACAGAAGGGTCCTAATGTCTTCCACAAGTGCATGGAGCTGTAGGAGGCCAAGTAGAGCACTCCTTGGTAGCGAGAAGGAGCAAGGTATTCTTGCACATCTGCCCTGTCACATCTGATCCCACTCTGCCTGCACCTCTACATGGGTGGTGAAGTTGGAGCTGGCATGGGGGGGGCTGTGAACTATGCAGCTCAGATAAATGTTTCTGTATTTTATTTATTTATTTATTTATTTAGTTTTTGTTGACCGGGTAAGTGCACTAGACAAATCCTGCCTATTTTCAGGCAAGACCCGGGGAAGGGGGATACAGATGAATGCCAACTAACCTTGAACCAGATTAACCTTGAACCAGTATTGACATGGTCATGAGGAGGGCACCAACACTATACCAGAGAGAGAGAGAGAGAGAGAGAGAGAGACTCCTTTAGTAGGTCTTACACACCTTCCAAACGTAGCCTTCCTGGCTTGTTCTGGGGCCCAGATAGCCCCACCCTCACCATTTATTGCCCCCAGCCTTCCAATATGGGACGGAAAGGCTGCAGTATAGAGAGTGGCATTTTGTATTTAAAATGATTTCTCCATATGGGGAGGAATGTATTTATAATTATTTACACATATGGGGAGACTGCCATATCCCACAGTCCCCTGCTCTGCGTGGAGCAGGAAATCCACTATGACACTAACTCAGCCATACAATTGGATGTCCGATGTCTGAGTCCGCTCTGCCCCGGGCCATCACTAGGCACTGTGCAACCCCTTCAAGCATATTGCAGGAAGGCCAGGGGCTGCAAATTCTACTGAAGGCATTGGAGTGCAATGTCTGGAACACAGCACAGTTACTTTATTATTCACTGATTTATTTACTTCTTTATTTATTTACACTCTTTGGTATCTAGATAAGACCCACTGGACACAGGACCCATTTGAAGGGGTGACCCTGTCAATATCATGCTTAATTTAAAAGACAGCCATGGTAGTACAGCAAACTATCTAGCCATTCACACTGTCATTAGTTTTAAAAGTAGTACATTTCCACCTTTGGGCAAAGGCCCAAACACCAGCCCTACGGCACCTAACCAAATATGCACTGGGTGGAGCAGTGAGTCGCTGCAGTTGTTTGGGGGTTTTACCCTCTGGACTGGCATGCCAGCACTGTTGTTCTAATCCTCGTAGTTGTTCTTCAATGCCTGCATGTTACACGTTCAGCACTGTGGTGTTTCGAACTTCACTAGCTTGTTCTGGGAGCGTGCATAGAAACCAAGAATACTGTTTATAGTCGTGCTGCCTTGCACACTGGTTTCACTATAACCAGTTATGGTATGGATTTTAAAATTACTCAATGCTATTTCTAAAATTTCTACTGAGAATTTAAAACACAGTCTGTTCCAAGCAATCCGCTGGCTTTGATTGAAATAATTGCATGACTTGTGGGAACAATGCTTCAGGATGCAGGGAAATCAAACTGAACCCATGAAGCATACAGCATTACAGTCTTAGATTGTGTTTTCCACACAAAAGTAAGTAATTATCAGGCACATACATTTTTGGTTTACTAGCTGTATTATATACTCAGAGCCAGTTCTGTGACATTTTCAACATTTGTAATCCAATCAACCAGCTTCACTAGAAAACAGATTTATTACTTTGTGTGCAGAACTTAGTAAATCACTATCCACTTTTGACTACAGATATTTATAGGTTGATTGGCAATGTTCCAAATCCTGCAATAGAAATAGATTACTAGTCAGCCACTAGATTTTGTGTTTCAAAGAAACATGTATGGGCCAGTCCAGTGAACTGTAAGCGAGACAGGTGAACAGACAAAGATGGTTTCTGGATATTGCCTTTCTCAGTTCACCTGCTATCACTTTATGCCAAGGATAATTTTATGGGGGATAGATCTTACTGAAAGAATAAACATCGATAAAGTATAATACACCCCGGCCTTTTTATGAGGCTTTTCTTGCAAACAGAGGAGTTATTTAATCATATACAGATAGGTGTTATAAAGAGGTGGATTACAATGGGACTTAAAAAATGGTGAGCCAAGGAAGTGGAGCCTTATATCAAGGTGGCCTTATTGTGAATTACTTTAGCTGGAACCTACTTTATATGTTGAACTCATCTATGCATAACTGTTAAATCAATATTATGTTAGTAAACTAGTTATGTGGAACCAGTTCAATGACAGATCTAGATTTTGGGGTGGACTCCAAGTCCATGAGCTGGTTGAAACTAGATGCTTCATGGAGATGATATACAGAGTAGGGGTATATGAATACAATGTCCCGAGTACTTGCCGAATATTCATGTTTGGGACCCCACACACTCAGCTATTCATTATTCAGTATTTGGGTATTCAGTGATATTTTAGAAACAAAAACCTTTCTTGACCTTCCCAGGTGGCTAGACCTAGTCCACCCCTCTCCACATTAGTCATTTCCCACCCTGCACCCCACTTTCCCATTCTCAAGTGAGTTTAAAATAAAGTTGGCTCCTGGCTGACATTTTGCTATGAGTCAACAGTATCATTTCAACAGAACCCTTTCCCTTTCCAACCACCCAGTTCCACAAATACTTTCTTTTTCTAGGTGCCCCCAATCCTGAAGCCCAATCCTTGATTTCAGGGTGGCCAATTCTAAGATCCATTCTAACATACTAAGCTACTTAGGCTAAACCTGGAGGGAACATGTAACATGATTGGCATCATTGATGATGCTAAGCTGACTGACCAATCAGATCATTGATCATGCTAGGCAGACTGTGACCAATCAGTCTGCTTAACATTATCAGTGGAGCTTATTGTTTTGGTACCTTTAGTTCTACACTCAATCCCATCTTTAGTCTGATGACTACTGCAGATAAAGGAATTGGGTGCTTTGTGAGAGGGGGTGATTAAGTTAGCCTGGACTTTTAAGAGTCTGTAGAAAGCTAGATGGTACCTGCATTCAATTCCTATGCATGTGCTCCCAAGTACAACAAGCCACACTTTAGTCCATTGGAAAAGTAAGTGACATGCATTCTAAACAGGGAATTCATTATAAAGCCAATGTGTTGATTTTTAAGCATAAGGAAATCAAATAGTAAGTCCCCCCCAGTACTGACTAAGCTCCCCAAATGTTTTTGTCCCTGTGGCAGGTCTTCTTCTGGGGGTGGAGTCTTGTGTAAAAGGTACTCTTAACTATGGTGCACAGTTTGTTTGTTTTTTGTTAGTCTTTGGTAACCAGGTAAGGACCACTAGGCACAAGTTCCTGTTTTCAGGTGCAGCCTGGGAGCACTGGGGAGGTTAAAGGACTTGCTCAGAGTCACAAGTATGCACGTAGAGGTTGTGGGAACCATACCTCAGTCTACTGGATGTATCAAGCCCATTTACAGCTCATGACTCTAACCTCTAGGCGATACTGCCGGCCCTAAAGTCAGACATAAAGTCACGGTAACCTGGGCTCAAAAGTACTGCATAATATAACCAGTGCAATGTTAAAGTGATATAATTACTGGTGACCCCCTTTAGCAACCTGATTTCAGATACTCTTCAAACGCCTTAATAACCCGAAATCGGGTTATTACGGCATTTGACTAGCTCTGAGTCACTTCTCCCTTACAATGTCTGTGATGATCAGTTCCACTTTTTTCTGAGCTGGTAGCGTGGCCAAGCGGGTGTTCGTTTCCTTAAATTATATGCCCCAAAATACACACAAAGAGAAGTGCCTTGTATAAAAAAAAAGGTGTCATCTGTAGGTGGTACGCTAATTTTTCCTTAGTTTTGAAATACAGAAGCCGCCGAGTGTAGACTGATGAGAGCGAGTGGCTCGGGGGCTTCAGAAGGTGAGATTCAAGCGTGAATGAGTGTTGCTATAGCTTCGCTCTCGAGGTTTATGGGTCATCACACACCTTGGGTGTGAAAAAAATATTGATAACACACACTTGCCTATCCATTATTCTCTATTTAAGAACCTCAAATAATTAACAGTTGTTAAATGCTATATTGCTTCTGCACCATATGTAATCACGATATGATGAAGAAACCACTGATAATGACCCCCCTCCAAAAAAGGCAAAGCAACACTCAGGTATAGCAAAAAAATAATAAGCACTTGTTGAAAATAAACTGGTAGCAGAAAAATCAAAACTAGGAACAAGGTTAAAACAGAAAAGCTGGAGCCTGAATCCAGTTGGAACAGTAACTAACAGGGTAATTGTGCAATTATTGCACTTGATATTTGTAAATGATTCTATACAATTATGGTTGAAAAAGCCACTGCTCAGACAGTTACAGTAGCTAAGGTCACTATCAATAATAAGACGTACAGTATTACAACACTGATATAGCCAAAATGTGGGATCCAGTTTGAAGACAAAACAATTCATGAATATTATAAAGAATTGTAGTAATACTTGTTTCATTGGGGATAGAGGTGATTCATGCTAAGGAATTGTGGAGGACCCCCTCCACAGTGCTAGAAAGAATAGAGAGAAAGGGATAAAAAGAATATAGAATTAAAGAGCTAGTAGTGCCAAAAACTAGGAGGCAGGATATTTACATAATTTTTTAAAGTACTGTAGTCCCTTATTACTTTTTAATTCTGAAGTGTTTTGGTTTTTCTGTGGTCTGGTTAGTGGTTTTCTACCTAACAGTGTTGGGATATGATGTGAAAAACAATGTTGTACCAGGAAGCAGACATATCTAGTTCTGTTCCTCCCACTACATCATCAACATGTGAGTCCGCTCACTGTTATATCACAAGAGCTACTGCCTGGTTGGCAACCTGTGTAGCAAGTAACCAGTCAATCAGTTGAAGATTGGCTCATCATGAGTAATAGTGATGTCACAATCAGTGGAGTCACAATACTGATGTATAGGGAGGAACAGAACTGACTATGCCAGCTTTCAGGTAGACTGCTGTTCCACACATCAAATCTTGTACTGTCAGGTAGAAATCTTCTAACTAGCAAAGCTCAAAAGGGAAAAAATACTCCGAATACAAAAAGTGATATGGTAGCTGACCACTTTGGAAAGGTGCTGTTGATTTCAGCCAGTACACTAGCGCTTTAAGTTCAGTAAAGTATATACACTCTACATAAAGAGCTGGGCAAAAAAATCTTTAATTCAAAATCAAAGCTTTAGTCATCCACAATATGGAAGTACTATGGATGCTTCCTACAGAGACAGATGGGACAAAATTCACAATGGCAACTGATCTAAATGACACAACAGCATTTAAGTTGGATATCCATTTTGCCCCTTTTTGAAATAAGAGTTTTACTTTGTCACCCCATTTTCTCATTGTTAAACATTCTTTTTCCCCATGAATCTAAGACAAGATGGATTTCTGTTATGGTGTGTGCAAAGTGTACCCCAGTGCATTGTCTTTCTTATGTTTTTTTATTGCTCAGACATGCTTCTGAATCCTTCTGAAGCTCTTAAGGGCTCTGACTATTCTACCTACTGCATGTAAATCTTAGGGCAAGAGGACCATGCAACATTGATGACAAATGAAGTGTTGCAGTCACTGCGTGTGGTGACATGAAAGCAAGACTAGTTTGAGGGATGGTAAAAGAGCTACATTTTTGAGCGAATTTACAAATGCAGCATCTGTTGTATTTGAAAAAGTCTTTTTTAACCCACGTCACCCAGGAAGTCCATTCTGAAAATGTCTGTTAAGGAATTGACTGCTCCTTTAAAAGTGACAATTTGTCTGCTTCATAGCATATTCACAAACTCTATGTCACTTGAAGTTACATTTCAAAGTCTACAAACATTTATTTTACTGTCCAGTGATTGGCCATTAAATTCAGTAACAAAAGTAATTATATTACTCTCAGATTCTATTTAAGGTTTTGATTGTATTAGACCATGCATATCAACACTCCTGGCATTTCCAAACATCTTAAGAAATGCCTCAGAATAGTTACTGCTTTGAAGTGTAGTTTTACTTCCTGAGCTTGAGTCTCAGATTTATTTCGGTCATTGCACTTTCTTCTAATCCGGAGAAACTGCATACAACAAATACTGTACAGTAGACCAAGTCTGTTGAATGGGAAATCTTTGAGCAAAGGAGTGCATTCTTGGCTGTGGGTTTCTAAAACCCCTTGTTAATACTTTCCCCTTCTTTATTAATATAGAATTCTACATTTAGGAATTTTATTTATTTATTTATTTAAAATTTGATAACCGGGAAAGGCACACAGAGCCAGAGCTCATTTCTAGGTGTGACCCGGAGGGAGAGAACATAACAGTACAGTAATACAGACAACAAGCAAACATTATACAGGAAAAAATTAAAAAATGTACGTAGCAGCAAACAGGAGAACACGTAATAACATTTTTTACATAAGAACAAACTGGAGACAAGAACATTATACGGGTGAGTACATGGTGCAAATAAGCAGTGGTTAGCTAACAATTTAATAGGGAGAGATGCTTATATTGGCATTAATGGGAAAGCCATATGCCAACATTAGCACTGTTGAAGTTGCAACAGGGCAGGATCACTGTGGGGAACAGAGGGATGGTGGAGGGGAGATTGATAAGGAGGAGGGGAGATGAGGGCAATGGTTGGGGGGTGTTCCTGAACAAGGTTTTAAAAGAGGAGTGGGAGGGAGAGAGATGGAGGACAGTTGAGAGCTGGTTCCACAGGAGTAGTATGCAATAGGAGAAGACAGATTTACCAGCTTCTAAATGGGGTGGAGAAGGGCAAAGGAGTGAGATTCCCTGCTACGAAGGGAGTAGGATGATGGTTTTGCAGTGGAGAGGAGGGAGGAGCAGTACTGGGGCAGGCACCCAAACCAGTATTTGGTTATGAAAGTGACACTGTGGAGCCGTCCCCTCTGAGGAAGTTGAAGAGGAGAGAGTGAGGAATAGAGAAGGCAGTGCTGAATCAGAGGAGGAGCAGCAGTGGCGAACTGGCAAAAAGAGTTTAGTAGAGTATCAAGCTTAGAGAGGGAAGAGGCTGGAGCAGAGCTGTAAACTATGTTGGTGCAGTCAAGGACAGGGAAAATAGCTTTGGAGACTAAGTCCCGATGGGTAAGGAGAGAGAGGCAGTCTTTATGACAGTACAAGACTGCAAGTTTGGGCAGAGTTTTTGCAAATGGAGTCAATGTGGTGGTAGAAATCTAGGTGGCTGGTCTGAGTCAGGTGCCGAGGTATTTGAAGGTGGAGACCTTCGAGAGAAGGGATCCATCCAGGGTGGAAAAGGGGGAAGGAAAGGACTGGAGTGAGGCTAATTTTCTTCTTGTTCCAAATGACATGGAGACCGTTTTCTTTGTGTTAAGTTTTAGATCATTTACCTGAAACCATCTCTGAATGTTGTCAAAGTTAACTTGGAGAGTGGAGTGCACACTAGTGGGGGAGGTGCCAGAGTTGAAGATGATGGTGTCATCAGCATACGAATGGATGAGTAAGGGTGAGCAGAAAGATGGAAGGTCATTTATAAATAGGGAGATGAGGATGAGGCCAAGAATGGGGCCTTGGGGAATGCCAGCAAGGATAGGAAGATGGGAGGAGATGCAGTCACCGATTTAGACTAATTGTTGCATGTTGAAGAGGTAGGAACCGAACCAGTTTACAGCAGAGGCTGCTAGGCTGACAGACTCTAGTGTTTGGAGTAAGAGGGGGTGGGACACTGAGGCAAAGGCTTTAGCCAGATCAATGAAAATTGCTTCAATTATGAGACCCTTGTCCGTGGCAGAGAAAATGGCATCAGTGGCACGCAACAGGGAGGAGGTGGAGGAAGTTCACTTCATAGGGAGGTACCATACAAGTGATCTTTAAGTTAAGGCAATTCCTTTTTAGCCATGCTATAAATATATCAAGCCAACATCCTCAGATGTGAATTCTGTTAAGATTTTCATTATAAGGATTGGAAACCCCAAATTCTTCTCTTATCAACCAAGGAACAAGTTGGCAAAAGTGGGTGCCACAGTTACTGCCATCACCATGGCTTTTAACTGCAGAAATAATTACTTGTTAAATAAATAAATAAATAATAGTTGTGGCTTTAACTAAACCTCTTTGCCTTTAAACGGCATTCAGTTGGTAGTTGGGATTAACTCATGTCCATATTTTTATTGATAAAGTGATTAACTGCCATGATACCCACGACGTGGTTAGTACTTATATATAATGAGGGAATATTCTATGGATTACTACAAAACGTATGGCTGCCACACCATGAGTCACAATTTTGTTGATCACATCCAGAATATCCTTAACATGGGATGGTGCAGTCAGAACCAATTCTTTCAAATAAAAATCCACCAATCTTGAAAGGTGTTCAGTAAGGGACCCAGTTCCTGACATTATAGGTCAGCCATGGGGGAAGGAGGCATCAGCGATTTGTGGATTTTAGGTAATGTTTGAAATGTTGGCATGACTGGATGGTGAACCCTCAATTACTGTGCTTCAGTGGGTACAGTCCAGTCACGTGCAAATGCTGCTTCAGTAAGATTTTCATCTTTCAGTTTGAAGGTGGCAGTAGGATTATAATTAGATTTGAATTTTAAGGGTATTGCCCCCTCAAATCAAGGACTGTGGGGGTCAGAAGAAAGCCACCTTGTAAAATGGTAAAAAATTGTTTCACCTTTGGGAAAATGAGAGAGTGCCTCAGAAAAAGCTCTAGCAAATGGGCAAGAAGGAGGGGTGGAGGAACAAAGGTGAATAATCAAAACAGCCATCGCAGAGGCAACAAGCCTTTGTGTGAAGCAAATCAATAAGCAAAACGAAGGAAAAAAACACTATGGTTCTCAAAAGAGGTGGCAGGGATGGTTGAGGAGAAAAGGATAGCATTCAGAAAATATAAGGAAACACAGAAGGAGCAGAACAGAGAACTTTATCAGTTAAAACAGAAGGAGGCAGGGAAGGCAGTCAGAATAGCAAAGGCACAAAGTGAGGAAAAGATAGCCAACTCTGTTAAGAAGGGGATAAAACCTTTTATAGGTACATTAGGGAGCGAAGAAAGACCAAGGGAGGAATACAGAGACTTAATAAAGGGGAGGGAATGTGGGCAGAGGGTGACAGTGAAAAAGCAGGGATACTGAATGAATATTTGTGCTCAGTATTCACAACGGATGAGGAGGGGGAGGTACCTAAACCAAACAAGAGAGAAACTCTGAATAGGGGGGATACCAGTCCATTCACAGAAGAAAGGGTTTTGAAAGAACTCTTGAAACTGAGAGGGACAAAGCAATGGGCCTGATGGGATTTATCCAAGAATACTAAAAGAACTAAGGGTAGAAACTAGTAACACCACTGACTACTCTTTAAAAATCAAGGGAGGATGGAGTGGTACCTGAGGACTGGAGGAGGGCAAATGTGATTCCACTTCACAAAAGTGGGAGCAAGGCAGAGGCAGGAAACTACAGACCAGTTAGTTTGACTTCAGTGGTAGGGAAAATGATGGAATCACTTCTGAAGGAGAGAATTGTTGAGTACTTAGAGGCCAGTGGGGCACATGACCCAAAGCAGCATGATTTCACAGCAGGAAGGTCGTGTCAGATGAACCTAATAGATTTCTTTGACTGGGTGACCAAAGTAGTAGTCCAGGGAGAGGCTGTGGATATGGCCTACCTAGATTTTAGCAAGGCATTTGACACAGTCTCACACAAAAGATTAATATACAAGTTAGACAGCCTTGGCGTGGGTCCCAAGGTGGTAGCCTGGATAGAAAACTGGCTGGACAACAGGATGCAAAGGGTAATAGTAAACGGAGTCCACAGTGAAGAAAGGACGGTAACTAGCGGGGTACCGCAGGGTTCGGTACTGAGACCGGTCCTCTTTAATATCTTTATAAGTGACATTGGAGAGTACCTGAAAGGAAAGGTATGTCTCTTTGCAGATGACACAAAGATCTGCAACAGGGTTGATACACAAGGTGGGGTGGAAAGAATGAAAAGGGACTTGGCAAGGTTGGAGGAATGGTCAAATATGTGGCAGCTCAGATTCAATGCAAAGAAGTGCAAGGTAATGCATCTGGGAAACAAAAACCCAGGGGAAGAGTACACAATGGGGGGGGGGTGATAATAACAACAACAAAAATCAAAAGAGACCTAGGAGTAATTATATCAGATGACCTAAAGGTGGGCAAGCAATGTGAGAAGGCAGTAAGGAGGGCTGGGGGATACTGGGATGCATAGGGAGAGGCATCAACAATAGAAAACAGGAAGTTGTTATCCCTCTGTACAGACAGTTAGTGAGACCCCATTTGGAGTACTGTGTGCAATTCTGGAGACCCCATCTCTGCAAAGACATAGACAGAGTGGAGGCTGTTCAGAGGAGGGAAACCAAAATGGTGCAAGGTTTGCACCAGAAGACATATGAGGAGAGACTAAAGCAGCTTAATATGTATACCCTTGAGGAAAGGTGGAGGGACATGATAGAAACTTTCAAGTATCTCAAGGGAATTAACAAAGTACAAGAGGGTAGTATCTTTCAGAAGAAGAGATGTGCAAGAACAAGGGGGCACAATTTGAAGATAGAGAGGGACGGCTCAGAGGTAATGTTAGAAAGTATTTGTTCACAGAGAGGGTTGTGGGTGCATGGAACAGCCTTCCTGAGGAGGTTGTGGAGTCAGGAACAGTGGGAGAATTCAAGAATGCATGGGACAGGCATAAGGCAATTCTAGTGGGGGGTAGGAGGAAGTAAGCTGTTGATTAACTAGAATCTGCAGCTTATCCATCAGGTAGGGAAGTGGGCAGACTGGGTGGGCCAAGCGGTCCTTATCTGCCATCAAATTCTATGTTTCTATGTTTCTATTGGGGGACTGGGGGTCAGGTGAGGGAGGGAGCCTATTTAAATGATGCTGCTGGTTCCTTGAACAGCGTCAGCCAGGAGCCAAGTTCTTTTTAAACTGGCTTGAGTAGGGTTTTCAACCTTTGTGTGCTCGGACCCTTAGAGCAAAAGTCAGTAGAAACAGGGACCTCTACTTGCAACGGCGGGCAGAGGGTGCCGGGGTGGAGGCTAACTTTCTTACCAATATAATAAATGCTTTTTGTACTTATTTTTCATTATAATACAATCATACAACTCATTTTGAAGCAAAATTAAAAGACTTGAATGAATGCCAATAGAGACACAACTTGTGTGAAATTAGAACCTAGACAAACAACAGCAGCTCTGCTGGACTTCCCTCATCTTGCTGATACCAAAATATTGAGGGATACACATGATGCTTGCACAAAAAGTCAAACAACTGGGGCGGGGGTTGTAATACAAAAAGGCCAGACAGTGGAAAGAAATCTCACAAACAGGCAACAGGAAAACAGTGCTAACTGTTAACACATTACATCGCAAGTTCTCTCTGCCCAACATAATTGAACCACACAAGATATTTTTTTTTATTACCTGGTTTCCAAAAAAAAGTGAGTGGGGAGGCTCAGCTAGGACTCTTCCCCACTTTGGAGAAATCACAGCACTCATTAGTAACCCCCCCCAAAAAAGAGAGTCTTTCTTTTTCACCTTAATAACTACTTGATCGAAAATATGTCAGCAGCTCTGCCACTCGGGCTCTTGCATCTCTGCTTGTCTAACCCAGGTCCTGCCTTTTGCTTCACTGTAGTTTTTTTTGCAGTTTTCTATGCATTTTCATTCATAGGTATCACCCACCCCCAATCAGTTTAAAACCTGATCAATTATTTACTCTCCCACCGCAAAAAACTGGCACCAAGTGCAATGCAACTGACCAAATGCAGCAGACATGGCAGTCCCTGTTCCATGCCACCCTCCTATTCTGCATCCCCTGTGCACTCACCTTGTCTTGGTAAACAGGAACATCAGTTTGATTAAGCAGTGGGTGAACGTCGGGAGGCCGTCTTTAGGGATACTTGCTACTCTGAGCCGTTGCTCTAAGTCTACAGGCGTGATGTAGTTGAGAGCATACTGATGCTCCACCATGCTTTGCTCTCTACTGGAAAGAAGGAGTTGTATGTAGTCCCTCATTTTGTAACATGCTGCTTCATGATATAATTTTTTAATATTTACCAACATTTTTCCTGCTTGTTTCATGGACCCCCTACACCTTGCTCGGGCCCCCCTGGGATCTGCGAACCTGTGTTTGAAAACCCCTGTGCTTGAGAAAGAGAAAGAAGAGTGGAGGGTGAGAAATGACTAATGTGGGTATGGGAGGACCCAGGGCTAGCCCTAGCCACCTGGGGAGTACATGGAAGTTTTTTCAAATTTTTTTTTTTTTTTTGTGTAAACCGAATATTTTTTCCAGAATACCACTAACTGGGTATTTGGCTGACTACTCAGAAAACTTCTTAGTCACAGCTGTAGGGAATTAATATTCAGCCTATGCAAAACCCCAGTACAGAGTCTTTGCAATGGAGGGCACTGGCTACCTAGTTAGCATGCATTACTTTCCAGCTGGACTAGGAGCAGCATTGGGGTCAGAGAGATGGTGAGGGTTTAGCACATGGCCACCAAGCTGATTAGTGGCTTAAGAGGCAAGAACTAGGAGGAGAGGTTGGACACACACATGTTATTCGACCTAAAAAAGAGAAGTCTGAGAGGGGAAATGATCAGAGTTGTCTGCATATTAGAGGGGATAGGCAGGGCGGAGTATGCACAGATGTTTGAGATGGTGAGTGCATGGGTGTCAGCAGGCATACTCAGTGTACTTTACTGAGCACAGCAAAATTTGGAAAATCCAGGGGCAGCATGAGCCTCAGGCCAGGACAGCAAACACAAACGGAGCCTGATGTACCTGAAAAACTGTTTTCCCCTCCATGGATGCTCTAGAGCGAGTTTGTAAATGATCTTTGGAAGATGTGTGGGTCCTAAACTTAGAGGACATGATTGCATGAGTGACTTGATAGAGTATATATGCATGAATGCTGGTTTGAATGGACTTTGATAAGGCTGACTACCTTGATGTGGTACAGAGGCTTATTAAAATGTATCCTAAACACTAGCTAAAAGGCAGCCAACTTCTACCTGATCAGTAGTGTTTGTTAGATAAAATGAAATGCTGTGAATCTATTAGGATCATTGGCATACTACATATTGTTAACTGAAATGGGGGTGGGGCAATGTTTGTGTGGTGGGGCAGCACATCTTTTGGTTTGTGCTTATGAAGAGGGCGGCAACATTTCCATAAACTACTGAGTACATGTTTAAAATTGCTGGATACACGACTGGGTGAGTGTAAGCAGAAGTAAAACTAGACAGCATGCCCTCAAGCTGTGGGGTTGGGGGAGAATTCTTTATTTATTTGTTTGAAAGTTTTACCAGGAAGGCCTAATGAGCAGTGAAACACTCATTTACATAGTCATATGGGGGGATTAAGACATGAAATAGGGGAAATATTAGAAAACATTACTTCTTACAGAGGGGTTAACGTGTGTAGTAGCCTATAGCTTTGAAGGCATCCATTCCCCCTTTTTGGTCACAACACAAGGTGTGTGATTGCATGGTCACCTGCAGAGAGGAGACAAAGTTTTTATAACAAACTCTGGTCAAAGCCGATACAGCTGCGGTGAGCTTTTACCCGTCCGGGTAGCAGAGCTGCAACAGCACAGCTCTCAGAGCATCGGCGATACCAGATCACAGGTCTCGGACTGATGGTGGTGACATCAGAGTGCCAGTTTTAGAGCCGTGGTAGTTTGCCACTCAAAAGATGGCGGCAGGAGCAAAACCACATATGCGTGATAGTTGCACATGCGCAGTTTACCAGAAGTGCGCTAGCGAAGTAGTGCACCATGGGAAGGGGGTGACCATGCTGCAGAGGGGAGTGCTATCACAGAGAACAGTGCCTATGGCATCAGCGCTGTCATGACCTGGCCGCATCCTGTAGGAGAACACAGGGTCGCGTTCCGGAGCTGACCCGCCATTTTCCTACAATGATTGCCAAACATCTGTGGAGCTCCTCCCACACAGACATAAAAATGTCTAAAGAAATTACTGCGTCCTGATTGGTCAGCAGTTGTGCAATGTGAGAGTACTACCACTGGTTAAAAAGAGTGCTGGCAATCAGGAAACAACACACTAATGTATCAATGCCTTTTGTAAAACATTCCTGACTTTTGTTACAAATATGGCTGCCACCTATACTCTCACAAATAAAGTCAGCTATGCCCTAAAAACTGAAACTCGCTCAAAGTTTAAAAAAGAATTAAATGCTTTTCCCTTTACAATCTTCTTCTTACACACATACTCTACACCAATTAAAAAAAAACAGAAGTACTGCTCATAGCTTTACTTTCTGGAGCTTCTTTCCTGATGATGAAAAAAAAACTCCCCATCCTTAGCTGCCTACATGAGAAATCTTTGCTGTTAACCTGCCCAGATAAAATAGAATCCCTGGCTTTGTTGAGGCTTAGAAAATAAATAAATGTGATTCTCTTTCCTGATTGGACGAAAGAGGCAACCAGCCAGGCTGGTATGAGACAACAGAGACCGGGAAATAACTAGTCCCAGTCTCTATGCCTCATTTAGTACTGAAGTCAATGGGCCACTAGGACGCACAGAAAGGCAACTGCCGCCATGTTTGATGACCCACTTACGGAGGCCTAATCTGTCGACCGATCTCCCATTCCCCTCCTTTGTAACAGCATCATGTCACACGATGTAAAAGTACAATTCACACACAATTGCAGCTCAAACGAACCTAGTCTGCAAAAATCCTTCCCTATCTTCATCAACAGTGAGGTCACTAGCCCTGTTAGAGCAACTGTGTATGAGACCAGCAGTATTTTACTCATTTTCTATACTGCAAAAAGATATCCATCTGCCATATGGAGAATGAAGAAAATACCAGTCATCTCACACACAGTATCAGTGCCAGAACTAGTGGTCTCTGTCTTGCCATACACAGCCATCAGTGTCTAAATTTTTCCTTCTTTTTCTTCTTTTCCAAATCAAGCAAGACTCTACTTGCAACTCAAATTAAATCATATGACAAGTCAAAACAAAGTTTTTCATCTGGCGGCACTCTCTTAATTTCATTACGGGGGGGGGGCGCACAAAAGTAGCGGATGGGCCTCAAAAGTATACAAGCGGAATTTATCTGCAGTAAAGGAAAAAGCCTCTAAGGTAAAGCACGCAATAGCTTACAGTTATAGAGTGGTAGCTCAGTTACAGCCACCATGCCTGACAGGAGCAAGGCTTTCCTAGCCTTCCCTACCACAGAAGGAAGTTAGATTCAGCAGGAGGAAAACCTTCACTGCGTATCCACACTCCCTCCACTGGTCTCTCCTCAAAGCTGTACAGCCCTGCAACTGTCCACTTTTCTAAAATTATATTTTGTTGTATGCCTTTTTTTCTCAGGCACACTGTTCTTGTTTCTCCCAGCTCCATCACAGTTCTCTGTAACTCCATAGTGCTGCCGCCAGCCTGCAACCTTTCAAGTTCAAACCCGGAAGCTAGTATACAGTAAAACTAAAGCCTTTAATGAACAAATAAATATATATATACAGTATACTGTATATATATATATATATATATATATATACAGTGTATATGTATACTGCATGTCTATATGTATGTCTATATGTATATGTGTGTATATATATATATATATATATATAAAAATATATTCATAGCAAAAACTCTGTTTATTGCATCAGTTAGGGAGTTGTTCCACAGCGACAAAGTGAGGAAATTTGATGTTAGGGTTTCCACCCTTGCCCCACCCCCCCTACCCTGCCCCTGCAACAGGCTATTGGGGTGTGCGTTGGGGTCATCGATCTAATTCTCACCCCATCCCATGTGCAAACAAGCTGAGGTGGTGCAGATAGGAGAATGGGTGAGAGTTAGACTGATAACTCCAACGCACACCCCGATGCCTGTGGTGGGGTGGGGGTGGAGGTGCAAGGGGTGAGAACCCAAAACTCAATTCTCGCTTTGTCACTGTGGAACAACCCTAACTGATGCATTAAACAGTTTTTGCCATGAATTTCCCTTCTTTTTGAGAATGTGCACTATAAATAGTGAAGTAACGGCAACGCAAGCGCAAACGCTAACGCACATGGTGATGCAAACGTAAACGATAACACAAACGGTAATACAAACACAAGCACAAATGTTAATGAAAACAAAAACACAATGAAAGCATGTACATAAACGCAAACCATAATGCACATGGGCATGGTAACATACTTTGAAATGCAGACACTTATGGTAACAGCAACGATGACACCAAAGGAAACACAAACAGAAAGGCAAACGGAAATGGAAGCGCGTATGCAAACGCAAATGGTAATGCACATGGTGATGCAAAACAAAACACAAACAGAAACAGTAATGGAAACACAAATGGTAATAGTAACGCAAATGCAAGCGCAAACAAAAACGCAAAGGGTAACGCACACGGTGGCGTAGACGGAAACGCTAACGCAAACGGTTACAGAAACGCAAGTGGGAACACTAACTGTGACAGTAATGAAAGTGCACACCCTTTTTTTCACTAACAACTTCGTAGAGAAACACAGTGAATACAAAGAATGTATGCATAATAATGGGCCTCGGAGCAGAAAATGAGCACTTGGGATACTTAATTACTTATATCTCAGGAACCGTACGATGTAGAAAAAAAATTAAAATTTCATATAAATTATGTCTTTCCTGGTTAGTTTTGTAGTTAGCCCTCTAGAAGAGGGCAAAGCATTTTTCTGACGAAAAGTCCGTATCTCGAGGCGTTTCCGAGATACGGGCCCCGAAAGGCACGGCACATGCCGTAATGTTAGTCTATGGGAAAAAGTGTCAACTTTGGAGTACTGTAACTTTGCATCCCTGTAATATTTTGTCACCAAACCATAAAAAGGCACTTCTGTGGGATGTTGGCTTTCTTCCCTCCACATTTCAGCCCTAAAGACCAAACCGTTCTTTTGCAGAAGGGTGGCAAAGAATTCCTATTATTTGGCCATAGTGTATGATAGAGAGTGTCAGCAAATCACACACTTTCGGCTGTGAACACGAAGTGTCGCACTACGACACTACTTTGCAACACTACAGTTTATAAAATTTCAAACACATATTTCTGGGGTGTTTAACCCCCAAAAAGATATGGCTAGCATCCCTAGGGTCTGATAATTGTGTCCCTAGAGGGTCCCAAATTTAAATGCCAAGCATTTCTGTGACCACGAACTGAAAAAAAAATGGCTGACTCACAAAACTACAGGGGTCATTTGCGATACTAAAAACTGCATTTGCAACACTGTTGAACTTTTTGTTAAGTTTTCCCATTGACTATAATGGGAAACTTGTTTTTTGAATAACTTTTGAACCATTTAATATGTTTTCACGAAATCTTTGAAAGGCACACCGAGGACCCCGACCACATATTCCCTGAAGTTTTCAGACCAGTAGAGCAAATCATGTGACCTGTAGACGCGAGCAAAGAATGCACAAAAAAGCATAAATGCGCTATGGAATGTCGCTTTATAATTCCGCAACCATATATCCGACCATTAGAAAACTTGGCAGATCTAGAGATGTGTGGTACCACTCCATGCCTGCAAAATGTCAGGCAAATCTGCCATATGATGGCAAAGTTATTAAGATGCAAAATTTCACACTTTAACCTTAAGTGGGGTACTCAACCCTAACTATAGTGGCACTACCGTGCAACTATTTTTTGTAGTGCAAATATTGAAAATAGCAAAAAATTGTGTTTCTATTGAATTTTATGTTACATAAACTGAAGGGGCCACTGTATAATTGCAATATACCATGGCAAGGTGTGGGCGATGGCAGGATTTACCCACGCCTGGTGTGGTTTCCTCACTCGGCCTGCGGCCAGGCAAACCACCATACTAGGCATGGGTAAATTCTGCCATCACCCACACCCTGTCATGGTATAGCGCTTAAACTACCCACACCCTACTATGTCTCATTGCTTACATATAGTAAATTGTTAAGTGTTATGTATGAATTTCCAGATACTCAAAATCCTTGTTGTGCCTCGGCGAAAATTGTTTTTCACAGTTCAAAGATCATAAAACTTGAGCACAGTTCAATGGTCATGACAAGTTGATGAGCACAGCTGAATGGTCACAACAAGTTGCTGTGTATGGTTATCTTGTTAAGCTACCCCTCAATATTGTTTTTCTTTAATATACTGTAGTTAGTATGAGCTAAGAAAGGTAGGTTTTCACTTTTGATATTACAGTAAAACCATATACTGTAACAAATACAACATGGGAAACTATGCCCAGCTCAGCTCGTGTTTCAATCTCAGGGATGAGATGACATCATGGACCTGACTAGGGTTACCACCTTTTAAGGAGCCCAAAGTGGGGCATTTCTTACTGAAACATGATTTTTCGCAGGACAGTACTAACCATGACCAATGCAACAGACTTGTTTTCTCTATATAATCAGAATTATGACTAAGTATTGTAGTTTTCTAGTTGCTTCTATTGTTTGTTATCATTTTAAGGTATTTTAGTTAAGTAGTTTTCTGCAACATTTAGTGGAAAGTTAAAAATATTTTTTCTACTATAAAATCAGGACATGTAGTATTTTTCATGTTTTTTTGCAGGACACAACTGCTCAAATCAGGACTGTCCTGCGAAAATCAGGACAGGTGGTAACCCTATTGGACCTCTCGGGCTACTCTCTCAAGGTCTATACAGTATAATGTCATTTCAACCCTTGATGGATACACAGTCTTGTTGTATATGGTGGCCCATTCATTATTCTCTATGAAGTTTGCAGTTGCCGTTTTCCCTGCGGTTCTTTTGGTTGTTTCAATACAGTTTACCATACAGTGAGGATTACAGTTAAGCCTCATTTGCATTTTTCAATTGCTTTCATATTCCACAGGGCTCTAAACTATAAAATTATGTTTTCTAACTGGAAAGTAAACATACTTGACAAATCAGTTTTTACTTTCTGAAACTCTGACCTCAGTAAAGCCCTGAAATATGCATTTTAGACATATTGTTGTCTTTCTTGGAAATATTATTTTAGATTATCCGTTTATACTCTTGATGTCCATGAGGGTTTTGTTCTTTGAATGCTGCTTCAAGGAGCTACCATTGCAGTCATCTAGATACATTATCTTAGCTGGAAAATCTGCATGCACAATAAGTAAGATTTCATGTGCCAAGCACTCAGGAAGGATGTCAGGAGGTTCTGACTCCTTAATTGGTTGCACAGGTAAATACAAGGCATGGGAAGATTTAAATACCTGCAGACTTGCAGCAGAGGGGCATTTCTCTGCACACCAGTTCTGAATCCTGCTCAGGGACTCCTAATTGGCCCAGAAAAAAAGCAGCTTGTTAATTATGTCTTTCAGGCTGATTGGATTATAACGCCATTCTTGGCAGTGTGGAGAACTTTGGGTGGAATTCCAATTTTAAGTATATTTACACACACACACACACACACACACACACACACACACACAGACCTTGAATTAATAGACACAACCCCATTAAGTCTTTAAAGCCATCTGCCATTTTGAAAGAGAGAGATCACAGAAAGATCCAGAGGCTGTGGTTAATGTTTTTATTTATTTCTGGAAAGTACTTCATGAAGAAGATATACAAAGATACAGTAAGTATCTCATTTACACACAAGTCTGCAGAATGGGGAGGGAGGAAAAGTGGGGAACAATACAGTCAAAAATAAAAAATATAACACAGTAATATACTTGTTTTCCAGGGATTTACTATATTTAAATGAGAGGTACAGAACCTGCAAAGGGTCAGATTACAGTTATACAATTTAATACAACTTTGGAATAAAATTCACAGTATGTGGTCAGGTGCAACAACAATGGGATGCAACTGGAAACTTGAGGGACAGTTTATCTGAGTGGATTATGGTGCGTGGGCTGTACTACCCAAGGGAAGATTATTCCATACCTGAGGGAGTCTATGGCAAAAGACAGGCTGGGCAGATTTCTGTTTGCACCTAGGAATATGGAACCTATCCCTGTGTGGGAATGAAGGTTGTTACTAGAGAAAGGAGCAGGAGTGAGCAGGGTGCTTAAATACTTGGACAGGTCTACACATTTAAACATGTATTTACCTGACCACATACACTGTACACTGACAAGTTTCCCCAAGCATGCAGCAGGCGTTTCTCAAACACAGTTGTATAATTATGGAAATGAGCAGCAAGGGGTGGTTGTAATTGTGGGTGACTTCAGTCTTCAGTCTTCAAGGGGTGGACTGGAGACTTATGGCTACCTTCTGCATCATGTTGCAGGTACTGCTGGATGTGTTCCACAATGGATTCCTGGCACAAGGTGTCCTGAACCCCACTAGGGAGAGGACTATATTGGATCTGGTCCTGTCCAACTATGTGCATGTGCAGGATGCAAAGGTGGAGGTACCACTTGCAGAAAACAATCACCACACTGTGTGGTTCCATCTGGACATGTGCCAGGAGAGGGGTAGGACTAAGATGAGGGTGTTTGACTTCAGGAGGACTGATTACAGTAAAATAGGAGAAATTCTGGAAGGGCACTTTGCTAGAATCTGGAACCAGATTCAGGTGTACCAGAAATGGGCTATAATTAAGGAACAACTAATAATAGCCACCAGTGACTGTGCCAAAATCAGGAGCAAGATATACAGAACCATAAAGCCTAGCTGTTATAGCAGGGAGGTGGCCAGGGTGGTAAGAGCCAAGAAGTCAGCCTTCAGGTTGTACAAGTATACGCAGAATGAGGAGGATAGGGAGGAATACTGTGCCAAATCAAGGAAAGCAGGCAGAGAGGTTAGAGTAGCAAAGGTCAGTAGGGAATTACAGCTAGCAGAGGGCGTGACAAAGGGGGAAAAGACCTTCTTCCAATACAGAAGGAAGAAGAACAACATGAGGGATGAGTTAGTTAGATTGAAAATGGAGGGGATTGGCAGAGAGTAATGAGGAGAAAGTTGAAGGGCTTAACAAGTATTTCTGCTCAGTCTTCACTAGGTAGAAGGATGTTCCAGTGCCACAAAGGAGGAGGAGGAGGAGGTTGGGAAATGGGAAGGGTGGACACAGTTAGTGTGATCCAGGTAGATGGGGCTTGTAAAGGCCTAAAAGCCCAGATGGTTGATAAATCCCCAGGGTCAGATGGCCTGCCTCCAAGGGTTCTGAGGGAGGTGGCAAGGGTACAGGCAGGTCACCTGGCAGGCCTGCTTAACACCTCTCTGGAGAGGGTGAATGTACCCTAGGACTGGAGGTCTGCACATGTGGTGCTTCTTCACAGAAGTAGGCTGAGGGTCGACCCTGGGAATTACAGGCCAGTCAGTCAGACCTCAACGGTAGGTAAGCTGATGGAGACCACGCTGATGGAATGACTGGTGAGCTTTCTGGAGGATAATGGGCTCCAGGACAAGAGGAAGCATGGATTTGTGTCAGGGAGGTCCTTCCAGACTAACCTTGGTTGACTTCTTTGACTGGTTAACCAGGACAGCAGACAGGGGCTAAGCGGTTGATATCCTGTATCTGGATTTCAATAAGACCTTTGTCTCGGTACCTCATAAGCTGGAAGACCTGGGAGTAGGGGGTAGGCTTGCTAGATGGGTTAAAAACTGGCAGCAGGATGGAAGGATAATAGTGGGAGGGGGAGTTCTCTGAAGCTAGCTCATTGATCAGTGGGGTCCCACAGGGCTCAGTGCTTAGTCTGGTGTTGTTTAACATCTTCATCAGTGACATTGCAGATGGGGATTAAAGGTAAAATCTGCCTGTTTGCAGATGACACAAAGCTCTATGGGAGGATGAATGCAAAGAAGGAAAGCCAGACCCTTAAGGAATACCTGGCTAAGATAGAGAAGTAGTCTGGCATTTGGTTGCTGGGGTTCAGTACAAAAACTTGCTAAAAAGTGAAAGGTAATGCACTTGGGGTGAAGAACTCAGAGACCAAATATTGTCTGGGTGGTGTGCCGGTAACAAGGTCAGAAGAGGAGAAGGACCTGGGAGTAATCATCAACAGCGACCTAAAGCACTCAACACATTACAAGAGAACATCAGCCAAATTAAACCGGATGCTGGGGTGCATAGCCAGAGGGATAACAAGCAGAAAGCCAGAGGTTATTCTGCCACTGTACACAGATCACTGGTGAGGCTGCACCTGGAATACAATGTGCGGTGCTGGTGCCCATATCTAAACAAGGATGTCAGCTTATTGGAGATGGTCCAGAGAAGGGCAACCAAAATGATTCAGGGCCAGCAGATCAAAGATTATGAGATGAGACTAAGAGCGCTCAACGTGTACTCCCTAGAGAACAGTAAGAAGAGGGGGTGGGATATGCGCAAGATCTTCAAGTACCTTAAAGGCATCAACAGGGTGAATGCTGAGAGTCTCTTCAGTGTTAGTGGGAACAACTCCACTGGGGGCACACCCAAAAGCTGGTGGGGGAAGATTCAGGAGAGAGATGAGGAGGCACTTTCTCACTGTGAGGGCAGTGGCCAAATGGAATGAGTTGCGGGAGGAGGCGGTCTCCCTGAAGACAGTGGCTGGCTTCAAGACAAGATGGGATGGAATATAGGGAAAAGTTACATGTAGAGGTGGATGGTCAGAGGGTGTTAGTGAGTAGGAGTGATGGGAGGAAGTGGTGGGGGAGCAAGTCCCTTAGTGAACATTGAGTGATCTGCACTCAATAGCAGACTTGGTAGACCATAAGACCTTTATCTGCTGGCTTATTTATATATTCGTATGTAAGTGTTTAGGAAAAATTGTTAAATGAAAAGATAGCTAGTAGGGCTTATTTTTAATATTTAGCTGAGTATCTGTAAATAGTCAGATATTTGTTATTCATGGCGATGAAAATGCACAAGGAAAACATAAAGCTAAGGCAAGGGGAAAGGTAAGATTATTTATATGGTGTTCAATCCATACGGCCCTGGGTGCCTCCAAAAATGACATAAATACCAGTAATCACAAAACTCATCAAAATGAGGAATGTCCCCCTAACATTAAAAAAAACAAGAGCAGCCAGAGAGGCCGTGGGTCCAGTGACAAGTAGGTGGGGTGCATCACCGAGATCAACTAGAGCACCTCGTCCATCAACACTGCCTCAATACCTCCTCATGGTGGGAGGTCACCTTTATTCACCAATAGCTAGAAATTACCAATTCATGACAGGCCACTTGTGAAGATCAAGAAAATGGAGGGGGGAGGGGTGCTTATCCAAAAAATAGTCTTGTCACTTCAAAGTAAATATTCTCTTGTTCTTTATTGGTAATGCCACCAACATCTTGCCCAATTTTGAGCTTCTACAGGAAAATTATATTTCTAAATGAGAATAAAATTGATATTTAAATGAATCACCACCAGACATGTTAGGAGCTGAGATGGTGCCAGCGCCACTTAAAAGAATATACATTATATTTTTTTATGGCTGGGAGGGTGGAAGGATTGTGGCCAGTAGAGGGTAAGAGACCACCAGGAAGGGGTGGCAGTTGTCCATGGGACTAGTCCCGGCAACATGACTCTTCCAGGCTTCTGGTACTGGGGGTACTTCAATGCCTGGGTCGATGTTGAGGCCTTGCATTTTGAACAACAGTTCACCCAAACTGATGTCTTCACTTGACCTCACACAGGCTGTTGCCTCTAAGACCCACCAGTATGGTCATGCCTTGGACCTTGTCTTCTCATTCTTTCCTCACATTTTCAATGTCAGGGCTGATCCAATAATTTGGTTGGACCACTATGTTGTGCAGTTCCTCTGTGGGGCCCCCAATTAATTTCCCTTCCTGTGGCAATGATTCATTACCACCAACAATGTTAACTGAAGCCTAGTGTAACACCCCCTCACTAGTGGGGCTTACCTTAATTGGCCCCTTGGGGGTTTTGTTTTGCTCCCACTCCTCCTGTTGCCCCGCTGGCTCACCACCACCACCCCTGGGTTCTGTGTGGCCTCCTGAGTCACCATCTGTCCCACAATATGTTCCCTATGGTAGAAGGGTCCCGGCGGAGCAAGGTCATGGGACCACCACACTTCCTGCACTGCAAGTGTGTGAATGGCAGTCCATGCATGCATGTTGTTGAGGCAGAGGTCAGGAAGCATAGGAAAACCAGGAGCAGTTTCAAAATTTGCAAATAGCGTTTTATTATTAGTAACAGCAAAATACAAAAATTACAATTGTTCAGTATAACTATTTACAATGCCAGTACAAACATAGACAACACAGTCCTTCTTCTGAGTTTTTTCTTCACAATTTCAAATCTTAGTCTCTGTCTCTGTCTTGCACAAGCATTGCTGCTCTTTTTATTAGTCTGTGCCTGTGAAACTCATGAAGAAAACAGCATGCTTCTCACACAATGTTCTTGTAAGTTTCTAATGTTCTTGCAGGTGCAGCAGAAAGAACATAATGACCCAAAACTGACCTCTTGTTTACAGCATCTCAGAGAGTTTGCAAACCCGCTTCTCAGGTTAACCCCATGAGTTCCAAAAAGCTTTTTGCAATCATATCAGCAGAATAACTATATACAGTTTTAAACAAAGGGATTCCAGTATCAGTGACATTTCTGCATAAACAGTCACATATATTTTTATATCCATAGATATGCAAGGGGGAAGAAAAGACAGAAATAGCAAGGGAAGGCAGAGAGATAGCGCGAGGCGGAGAATCGCGAGACCATTGAGTGATCAGTTCCTAGGTCTCAAAGGAAAAGTTGGTTGCACAACCAGGCAGACAAGAGACAGAAAAGAAGAGGATAGAACATGTCCTTGCATTTAACTCTTTCTGCATAACAAATGGGACAGGGCCTTATTCAACCCTGTCACAATGTGCACAAGCACATTGTGATTTTCTCGCCACGATTGTGGCTAATCAAATGCTTCTCTGGTGCTCCCAACCCCCATGATAAGTTAAACAGGGGTCGGTGACATGGAGGAGGTGGTAGAGGAGCAGCAGCAATGTTTATTTTAGAAGCACCATTGAGTACTATAGGAACGAGCCTCATCAACATTAATGAGGCTGCTATGAATATTAATGACCCTGTTCACTGCATGGGGGACTGTACAAAATAAAGGCAGTGACAGGCATGGGAGACTGTTTAAAACATATCTCTGCAGCCGGTTGATAGGGGGAAAGGGCTGCTTACAGACTGTGGGGCAAACATATTTAAAGACTGAACTGTTTTGCTGCAAGAGTACTTTAAAGTTAGGACTGCAGTATAAACTGAATGGGACTGTTGTTAGCTTCAGGCAGTCTGGCTTGGACTCTCAGAGAGGCCGGAGGGCTCAGGCTCTGTTGTGAGAAGAGTTTGGAAGTCAACCTGAGGCTTCCACAGCCAAAAATTAGAGATTTTGCCTCTGTTGAGCACCTGGAAACCCCATGGTGAGAGAGTGTTTCTGGTGAATCCTGCAGCATTTTGAGAAAGTCCTTTGCTTGAAAAAGTGTCTGAATTCTCTGCCAGAAATTACAGTTAGCCTCATTTGGCCAAAGCTGAAGGCAGCAGTGGAAAGAAGCCTGTTGATGCTCCTGTGCTAAGGAGCCAAAGAATCTTGTGAACTCCTACTGTTTGAAATAGGGGACTTTCAGATAAGAGACTGTGTGATATTCAGCCTGAAGCCACCCAGAGAAGTAGGCAGAACTGTTTGTGCTCAGGACACTCTGGAACCAGGTAAGGGATCAGCCAGCCTTTACCAAGTGGGGTGGGTTGGGATGCAGGAAGCCACGGACGTACACTTGAGTGCTAGAGCACTCTTGACCCTTCTGGGGGAGTTCTTGGGTCTGGGATTTTTTGTGTACAAGAAACCCTGCACAGGGCTCCTGCTCTCCATCAAAGAAGGTGACAAGCTACCAGACTGTGCAAGCAAGGCAGAAGGTGACAAGCTGAAGATCCTGCATGTTGGCCAGAAAGTTCCAAGCTGCTAGATAAGCCTACCACTTCCAGCAAGCCTACTATGATCCATGTTGCTGCTCCTGGCCCCAGCTCTCTGGCCTGCCTTCACTCCAACTCTGTGAACTGGGACTTCAGAACCATGAGTAAAGCAGGGCCTGCCCTGCCCTGGGAAATTAGTCTAAAGTTGGTCACAAGTTTAAAGTTTGCAACTAGTTGTAGTTTGTTTAAAAGTTTCTTCCAAGGGCCCCAATGCTGGCCAACCTGTGGCAAAATCAGGCCTGCACTAGCCTGGGGGTATCTACCCTCAACAAGGATTGTTAGGGGCAGCTGGTACAAGCCAGGGAATTATGCATGCATGCTGGATGGAGGGAATTGTATTGCAAAAGGTTTACTGATAAATTTATTCGTTGCCAAAACTACAGTTATTGCATTGCATTGCTTATGGTATTCCTTTGTCCAAGTATCCCCTTTCCTAGCCCTACCCTAGTAAATAAAGCTGTGTTTTGTTTTTGTAATTTCTGTGCATGAGCATATTATTAGGTACAGTCATTAATTGTATGTGTTTTACCATATTACAGTTCAAAGTGGTTTCTGTGTGGGGGTGACTGGATGGGGAGGTGGGTAGGTACAACATCTCAGGGGGTTGTACTATGCAACTATCTAGCCCGCTATAATTTTGCTCTGGGTGGAGGCATCGCACTATTTATTTATATCTTTGGGAAAAAAACCCTGATTGTCACCAAAACAGAACCCAGGCCCCTTATCCTGTGTTGTAGTCATCAGACAGGGGTAGTAGCCCATTGGTACACGGTGCCCGGGCTACACTAACATACTCATGGCAGAAATGGACATCTGGAGCATGATGGCAGCTTGTGCTGAGGGAGAGTTACAATGTGGCTGTTTGGTTGCCTTAGACACCCTGGTACCCTACTTTTTTCATCCCTTGACCTCTCACTGCAGCTTACCATAGTACTGTGACAAACTGAGGGCGATGAAAACAAAGGGGTGGAGAATGGAACTTTCTGTTTTTCCCACATTGATATTTTTTAGAAAAGTTTATTTAGAGAACTTACAACCAGTGAAGTGCCTTTCAAAACTTACCATCCACATAGGTTTACTTGAGAGGTGATGATATAAGTCCAAAACACAGAGCAAGTCACCAAATTGTTATCTTGAAATGGTACATCAAGTAAAGTTATATAAAGTTATAGTACGGCTCCTTGTTCCAAGGGGTGGGGGGTGGGGAGGAGACCCCCAAAGTACTCCAGTCTAGGTGAATTGTGGAATATGGCACAAAATCCATTCTGTGACTCATAATATACAGTACATTCTTCATTTCGACTAGGTAGTTTGAAATTTAGGTAAGCTGTGTCTCAGCATACTAGTAAACATCTCCATGTCTATAGGCCTTGATCTTTAGATTATGCCATACTTCTGATTGGGGTACAGTTGCAGTTAACCAAGACTTTGTGATAACCTTTTTGGCTAAGAGTATGCAAAAGTATCCTAGAGTATGATAAGGCTGTTTCAGTAATGCCCAGGATTATTTCTGCTATGCGCTGTAACCCAGGGTCTAAGAACTGGATTATGGCAGTATAGCACAGTGGGTTAAGGCTCTGAGCTGCAGATCTGGAGATCTGGGTTTGAATCCTACAGCCACCCAGGTGCACACTGTGTGATCCTGAGCAAGTCACTTAACTTTCTTGTGCTCCCAGGTCGCATCTGGAAACAGGCTTCGGCTTAGTGTGCTACTCCTGGTTAAACAATGTTCCCTTTCCCTTATGGCAGATCAGATTGAAGCTGATGCCACAAGGGCTGCAAGGCCAGACATGACCAAAATATATGTGTATGATTAGCTTTCATTTCTCCACATACCCTCCACCAAACTGCCTAGGTCGGAACATTCTTGGAGGATGGACTGGTACTGAGAACTCATTATCACCATAAAAAAGGCAGCGTTCCTGTCACAGGCAATTGCAGCTGAATAGACCAGCTAATCTGTTTGGCACCATGAGCATGTTAATAAATTCACCCTGTCTTTGATCCAGAAGAGCTTTTACAACAGAACACTGTGAGGAGTTTAATCTGTTCTTCCAGTACAAGATATTTTCTATCATGACAGGGATATTCACAAGTGCCAGAAAAGCATAAATCCGACAGGTAAGGGATCTCAGCTGTACTTTCTTTTACTGAAATATGTTGGAGCTTGCCTTCTGGATAACGTATGTAGTTCAAGAAAATGGGGTGGAAATGGGGAGGGCACGCATCAAAGTTTGCCACTTTGAATGAAATATTCTGTGGTTCTTTATTGAAAATGCCCAGCGTTTCACTTGATTTTGAGGGTCTTCAGGGGAATTATATTTCTAAATGAGAATAAAATATATATTAAAATAAATCACCAAACCCCTTGTGATTATAAGCAAATTATAAATGCACCAAAATGTCCTTCATACCTTTTTTACACTTGTTTATACTTTTCTTTAGGTTATTTTACCTAATTTCATGAAATGTATATTGGAAAAGAAATACATATTATCTCAGTTGTAACTCTTGCTTGTGTGTGTGCAACAGGGTGCGTCCCTGCCACTGTAGTAGGACCCCTTGAGTATTTTAGGTTGCAACCTCTCTCTCTCTCTCTTCTTTTCTAATAAAACCATCCCTGTCTTTCTGTCTGGAGGCAGGCCACTTCCAGACAACCCTCTGTTCTTCTCTTTAACTTTCTTTTCTCTTCCTTCTGTGGGTCCATATGTATGGAGGTCAACTTTCAGTGACCATGAGCTTCCAGATAGAATGGGACAATAGAATAGTTATAGCTATAGCTCTATAGAATGGCTGGCTATTTTAGCTAGATTGAAAGATATGTATTGTATACAGTAAAGCACCCTAATCAAAAGTGATACAGTGGCTATTTAGTGTGTAGGCAGAGAAAGACCTACATGACTAGCCTGTACATTAGTATTTATTGCAAAGCGGCAAAACCCTTTCCCTTTTATTTTCTGTAACCCTGTTGCCACTATGGAAATGCTAGAACCTGTACTGAATGCTGCAGTTTACCTATTGGATGCATTATGCTGCTGTTAAACTATAGTTGCATAGGTAGAAATTAGAAGGAACCCTGTTGTAGTTATGCCATATTAGGTTCCAGAGCCTAATGTAAGAAGCAGCGATCACCCTTTACTTAACAAAGCACTTTACTTAGCTGCACCAGAAGGAATAAATTAAGTCTGTCCTTACCTGAAGCAGGGGAAAGAATGAAATATTATGTGTAGGGGAACAGCGGCCCCTTGTGGCCTCTTTTTTATAGTAAGTTGTCTGTCACTCAAGTTCGAGTGGAAAGTTTTCCACCTTTAAGAAGGGGAGAATCCTGGGAAAGTCCCTTCTATTATCTAAAGCTGCTCCTCATTATAGAAGGGTAACTAAGTCCTTTTAGCCTGTTATTTAATTAAATGAAGGGCCATGATGATGCTTGGTCACCTAACCCAGGTGAACGGGTATAAATAGTACTGCCGGAACAAACAGATGTTTGATAGGGTCAGTGTCTAATGACTGAGTGTAGGTGAAGAACTAGGAGAGTCCTGTGCTGCACTAAGGAGAAAATTGTGAAAATGATTTACAAGTCTTTTCTTTTGAATTGTTTTGATTGTTTTAGTTTTACTTTATATGGTGCAAAAGCTGTTGTTGTTTATGATTACAAAATAAACATCCCGCTTAGAAAAAGTGAATTGCACCCAAAATCTTGTGTTTGTGTCCATCTGTATTTCCCACACCTTTACAGTGTGCCATTAACAAGCACCTATTACCCAGATGCCATGAGTGCAAATACTTCTTATCTTTGGCCCTTCAGCCTATCTCTCCTCTTTAGCTCCAGTAGTGCCCAAGTACCTGCTGCTGTTTTTGTGAAATCCTCTGTGCTTCCATTTTCTGTAATATTTAATTTGTCTCGCAGCCCTGTAAGCTTAAACATCCATCTCCGTAAGATCTTTATAGTAGCATTTAGCTGCTTGCTGTTTTTTCTCTCTGTAATGTGCTTTGCAAATATATTTGAAAGTGAGCAGTACAAGCAGAAACTTGCAGTTACTCACCACAGGCTCACAAGCCTTTGGAAATGCCAGCAACAGGCCGACCTGCATTCTTGGCATCTCTTGAGCCTGCAGTCCCCATAGCGTGTCAGGGGGATTGCAGGCTTAAGAAAGAAGGCAAGGTAAAAGCATAGAAAGGCAGTCAAATAAACAAACATGGAGATCCCCAATGGTCATAAAGAAGTTGGCAAATTTAGCAAAAAAATGCTAACAGCAAACAAAAGGAAGGACACACAAGAACTATACACTCAAATCAAAACACTTTTCAAAATGCATTTTTTTTATTTTGACTGTAGTTCTCCTTTCAAGGTAAAGTGACACATTTCAGCACATTCACAAAATACAAATTCAACTATGTGCATCCTTAGTCTCAAATGATAACTACTGTAGCATCTCTCGACAAGGCAATACCTAAAAAATACTCTACTGATCCTCTGCTGATCAAAATCTTTTAAAATGGGACTACGTGGCATTTAGTGCACTCAGAGTTGACATGCCATAGAGGGGGTATGCAAAAAGACCAGTGTGTAGGATCCGTAGAAATGGAAGTGAGAAGAGAAGAAAGCTTCAAACTATTTGGTTTATATCCACTTCTCCAAACCAAACAAATATGTACTAAAGCCTCACCCCTGCCAGGTATCCTGTGTATGCAAACCCCGGTGTGAGACAGGCCCAAAACTACAGGTAAACCTTATCAGAACACAACTGATTCTAAAATTATTTGCTCTGCTGTATTTTTAGAAAGCTGCATTTTAAGCACAATAAATGTATCATCGGAGCCCCTCCTTACTATTCATCATTTTTCATTTATTGTTTTTCATACAACATTTATTCCAACAGTAATAATTCATGAGTATGTGAATGTTTTTAAGTGAGAGAAATGTCTCGTAAAAGAAACACCTTGGTGAATCCATTTAAAATAAAAGATGTGGCTTCAGTTGATCCTTCAGTGGTCATTAGGAGGCATTCATCTTGCATGTGTCATTTTGACTTTAATGCATAATTACTGTTTTGCCTGTAGTGGTCTCTTCCAAGATCCATCCTAATTGCAGCAGTGAAACTCTGTCAGAAAATGTTTCTTGTATTTTCAAGTACTGAATTTGCAGCTTGGATTGGTTTAAGAAATACTTGCGAATCTTGCCCCAGTCCCCACGTTTGCTGTCTTCGTCGTATTAAGTGTCACTGGATGAAGATAATCATTCAGCTTCTCATGCAATAGCTTTTATGATGTACTTAATCCACTAGAAGAAGACAGTCTCCTTTATTCTTTGCTTACATTTGTTTTCCCCATAATTAATGCTGAATATCTTTGCAAATGGTTTGACCAGGAATAACTATTTGAAATTAATTTGAAACCAGTTAAAACCGGTTAAATTAAATGTTGTCAACTGGAATAAAAGCAATAATATCGGAAAGTATTGAACTGTGAACCAGGTGATCCACAGGTTTGCATTCTATTGCAGTCACTGACTGTTGGAACAAGAGCATGTCACTTAGCCACTCTGTATTTCAGTATTTCCATCTCTAAGATCAAGTAGCAGCAAAATCCCACAGGAAATGTAGTTTCTTTCCAAGGAGAAGCCAAAGGCAAAGTGTGGAATGCCCCAGTACAGTTGGGTGGGTCTCTGTTCTGTTGAACATCAGCACTGACAGGACATTCATGCAGAGAAGTTTAAGGCAATTTTGCAGTCCCCGTGACTAGCTATTGGTGTCACTGTGAGCAGCGGTTGTTTATAATTATTGGTTGAACAGCGGGAGTGGGGAGAGGGGCAGGTCAAGGAGCTGTTTTCTTTGGATTGGCAGAAAATCAAGTAGGTAACAACTACTTCTTAAGATTTATTGTTACTGCATTGCAGCTTAAATCAGTAATTGTGCCTAGACACTCCCTTACTGAATGGAAAAAAAAATGTTTTTTTTTGTTTGTTTCTTTGATGTCTAGCACGATGACCTAAAGCACCTCCTTTCTGAGTGTGTTCTACTTTTGTCTCAGTGGGAAGTACTTATGACTGCAAGGTCATTTATCACTTACTGTACATTTAATTGCATGTGTAACCCCTAGATGGCGCTATCCCAGGGGCTACTACCCCTGCCTGATTTGCCACTAACAGGTTGAGGGGCCTGGATCCAATGGCGGGTGCCTCCACCCAGAGGTCAGGGTTTGCAATAGTTAAACTTACTTGGTCACAGCCCCTCTGGGACACTGCAACCCCTTTTCTTCCCACTAGTGGCCCACACAATATATCAGAATTACCTTCACAGTATACACTTACCCCAGGACTGGTTCCGCACTGAGACCTCCTGTGAAATAAGATACAGTGCAACAATCACAGTACAGTACTTTAACATAGACAAATACCTCAGGCAGTATAACTTTGCTGAAACAAGCAGCTCTGATTTATTTGGGGGATATAACAAGGACAGGGAAATCAAGTTAATTAGCTTATAACTTTACTCATCTACCTATGGCTCTGTGCAGGCCTATCCCTACCAGTTACTGTCCCTGGGTACCCAAGCCCTAGTGGCTAGTCCAAACCGTGGCAGCTGGTAGGGGCCCTTTCACACAGAGAAAAGAAAAATTAGTTTAAACAGTCAGCAGTACAGTGATTCCATTTGGATTTAATGTGGCAATTCAACAGGAGCGACCCTGAATTAGTACTCACGACCTCCAAACAAGATAGGGTCCTTCAACGTCAGCAGGGCTACTCTTGAGCTCCAAGAGACTCCTCACATTTATATGGTAAACAGTCACAGGCAAAAGTCACTTAATGGCAGCAGGATTCACTTGAGGTACACAAGCCTCCTCACACATTTATATGGTAAAAAGAAAGTACTATACCAGGCAGGCTGCTTCTCATCCCGATCGCAATTACTGCACAATACCGGAGAACACACAGCAGATTCAGTTCCTGACAGATCGAATGCAATTCAGCAATTTCTCCAGTCTTCTACAGGGTGAGCCTGGTTTCTACTCTTCAGATATCCTTTGATTCTCTTCACAGGACGATTCAGTCCTAACAAGCAGTTACACAGCTGCAGACCGAACTCTGGACCTTACACATGTTTTTGACTAAAACTGTGCACTGAAGGAGCACAGGGTTCCTTTCCCTTCACTGCCAGAGCTAAACTGAAACTCCAACAGACAAAACCGGGCACTTCCTTTGAGTTCCTCCCAGTTCTTGACTGGATTGGCTGTCACTCACAATAGACTGCTGCTGTTGGTCCAAAAAGGCGCGAAGTCTAACTACATCTCCCAGAGTCACTGCCATACAATCCTCTTGTGGCTGGCTCAGATTATGAGTCCAAGTTCTGATTCATCAAGGCACCATTTTAGAGCTAGCTTACCCCACACTGATTGGTCCAGTTCAGCAGTTCAAAACCAGAATGGGGAACTAGGCAGACACAGTTCTGACTGCAAAGAAAGCAGGTTAGACAAACTGTAATTTCATTATTACTCTAAATGATTTCTGGCAAACAGTTACATCTTTCAGATAGGTTCCCTTTGCACTCCTAGTGACTGCAAAAATGGAGTGAATTGGCAGCAGCTCGAGTGGTACTCAAACAGAGAAGCACACAGTCCCCCCATACAAACTAATTATGTCTGCAAGCAGACAGCTCTTAAAGAGACAGTACCAGAGGCTCTAAAACACTCACTGATAAATGGCTCAGCATCAAACACCATTCAGGCTTGGAGCATTCAAGCAAGCTCCTGAAGTCTTTTGGAACCCCCATTTGCAGGGGTTACACCCTTCCTGGCCTGGGAAAGCTTGACGTCCGCGTCAAGCAAGTACCCCCATAAGTTTTAACTGCAACCATATACATTTGCATTAGGCTCACACATGTAATCGTCAGTCAGTATATCATTTTACCAAGAACACATTTCTGAAACATTGCAGTACGTCACTCTTTACATAGTATTACACACACATTGTACCATAACTCAAGTTATTACCTCTTGTACATGAAACCTGAAGAGAGGGGGCCCTTCCTATTAGTTACCTTTGGGGCTGGACGGGGCAAGGCACCATACTTAGAGGGCAACACAAGTAACTTGAGGTTAGCACTGACCTCAGTTTGGGCAATGAGCTCGGGGACACATACACTCCTTTATGGACAACATTGAGAGGCAAGTCCACAGGCCTCCCAAGTGAATCATAACTGGGTGCACCACAGGCTTTACAGCTCGACCAGTCTTTCTAGGGGAACTGTTACAGTCTCTGCACTCTGAGCCTCATTTTCAGCATTGTCCTCACTTGTCAGGAGTCTCCCTGGGAGTAGAGGCTAGAACTTGGGGCACTTTCAGCTCCAGGAGTTACAGTTTCTGAGTCCACAACATTTGGCTCGCATGGAGAGCTTTCGGACACTGGCAATGGACTGTCAGGGCACTCAAAATACTCTTCTTGTTCGGTGTATCACCAGTCTGCCCCAGTCTATCATTTTCCTCCTGAAAGCTCAAACAGTTCAACCATGCAAAATGATTCCATTTCATCTGATCTGATGCTTTGCACTTCACTTTCTGGGAGCATTGGCTCCAGGGATGAAGCTGGGGCTTAGACAGTCCAGAAGGCCCAGCTTCTCCCCAGTATTGACTAGGGATTGCCCACAAATAATTGACTCAGTTCGTAAGAAGGATAGTATTCAAAGTCCTCTCACTTTCTTCTGATATAGACTGACAGTCATGCTCAACTGGGACTTGTGCAGGGGAACACTTTAACTCTGCTTCTGTAGGTGCATACTTTTGATCTTTTCTTAGCAGCAGCTCTAGTCACTGGTCCAGAGGGGCATCTTCTGGGGCTCAGACTCAATCAAGATTTGTCCAATGGGCAGTAAATGATTTCTATGCATTGTTTTTACATCTTTGAATTATTCTCAGGCCTTACTTTGTACACTGGCAGATCATCTAGTTTGCCCACTACAATGTGAGGGAGATGGTGCCATCTGTCAGCAATCTTGTGTTTGCCATGCAGTCCCAGATTTCTTAGCAATACCGATCTCCCTCCTGGAGTTCCTGTGCTTTCACCTTTTATCATACCTTTCTTTGTTGGCCAGATTTCTTTTGGTAGCCATGGTTTGAGCCAGTTGGTATGCATGAGTTAGCTGGGCCTTTAACTTTGCACATACTGTAAATAGTTGTCAACTTGAACCCCATCAGGAGAGACCCCAAACACACATCTACGGTAGTCGAGCTTCTCTTCCAAACATCAGGCGGTGGGGAGAACCCAGTGGCATCACTTTGGTGCAGTTATAAGCATGTACCAGGGTGCTAATTTGTTGGCTCCATCTAGGCTTGTCCTTTGGGTGCAGGGTGCCTAGCATATCTAGCAAAGTGTGGTTGAAACGTTCAGGCTGTGGGTCCCCTTGGGGGTGGTAAGGAGTGGTTCTGGACTTTCGCACTCCCCACAGAGAAAGCATCTCTTTGATGAGATGACTCTCAAAGTCTCTCCCTTGATCAGAATGGATTCTTTGTGGAGCCCCATAGTGAACAAAATAGTTTTCTACAAGTACTTTGGCCACAGTGGATGCTTTCTGGTCTTTGGTGGGGAAAGCTTGGGCATATCTCGTGAAATGGTCAGTGACCACCAGCACATTACTGATATTTCTTTGATCTGACTCCAAACTCAGAAAATCAATACAGACCAGCTCCATGGGTGCACTGGTGGTGATGTTAACAAGGGGCAGCCCCTGGAGCCAAAGCTTTCCTCTGTAAGCAGCGACTACAAGTTCGAATGTGTTGCTCCACATCAGCCCCATCTTAGGCCAATAGAATCTGGATCTCACCAAGTCAAGTGTTCTGTCTATACCAAGGTGCCCCATGTGGTTGTGCAAGGACCTCAGTACTGAGTCTTGAAAGGCAGTGGGCAGCACTAGTTGTTGTTTGTCTACTTGTCCCCTCTGTCTACTGTTTCTCTGTATAACAGTTTATTGATCAGTTTCAACTTAGGACCTTCTTTGTATAACAGTGCAGTTCTCAAATCAGTGGAGCATAATTTGGACACATCTTTTCCTGCATAGAGGCTTCTAAAGCTGCTTTGATCATGGGATCGTGAGTTGAGCCCATGAATACTGTCATTGTCCAGCTGAGGCAGTGCACCAATGTCTATTGCAGAAAAGTGGCAATAAGCAACAGAGTATGCAATTCTCAGAGGGTCCAAGCAATCCACCATGCAGTCCACTCGTCCGTGGACATATTGTCCTCCTGTCAAACTTCCGCAGAGTGCCCGAATGTCAGGTTTTACCAATCGGACCCAATCATTCTGGGGAACAGGCCTCCGGAGAGAGCATCAGCATCTATGTGGTTCAGACCTGCTCGGTATTCGAGCATAGTCATAAGTAGATAATGCAGAAAGCCACCTATGGCCAGTGGCATCCAACTTAGCTGAGGTCTGCACATAGGTCAAAGGATTATTGTCAGTTTTACTAGTATTTTAGCCCCATACAAGTACTCATGGAATTGGTCAACAATAGCCCACTTCAAAGCTAGAACTCTAACTTATGTACAGGATAGTTTTTTCGGATGGGGTCAGGCTTCTACTGGCAAAGGCCACTGGTCTCAGGCCATTCTCGTGCTCTTGGTACAACACAGCCCCCAACCCTTGCAAGCTAGCATCAGTGTGCAGGACGTAAGGTTTTCTTGGATCAGCATAGGCCAGCACTGGAGCATGGGTAAGTTGATAAATGATCTCATGAAAAGCAGTCTCACAATCAGAGTCAAGCGGGCCCAAATACTTCACTCGGAAAAATACACTCTTTCAGTCTTGAGGGATGCTGACTTTAGTATTTTTGTGGGTTGGGGATACCCTTGAGTAAGGTTAAGTAAAGGGGGATCACTCTTGAATAGTCTTTGATGAAACGCCGATAATAACCACAGAATCCCAGGAATCTTTGCAGTTCTTTTAGATTTTTGGGCTGTGGCCAGGTGGTCAAGGCCTCAACTTTACTTGAGTCGGTCTCAATTCCCTCAGTGGATACTATGTGTCCCACATACTTTACTGATGTTTGAAAGAATTGACACTTATTAATGGACAGTTTAAGGCCAAAGTCCTCCAGTCGGTCCAATACCTTAAATAATCTGCTCTCATGTTCCTCTAATGAGCTGCCAAACACAATAACATCATCTAGGTATACCAGGCATTCTAGTAAGTTCATGTCCCCACTGCACTCCATCAATCGTTGAAAAGTGGCTGGGGCACCTGAAATCCTTGAGGCATCCTCATGAATTCATAGAAGCCAAGCGGACAGATAAAGGCTGTCTTCTCACGGTCCTCTGGGGCCATCGGGATCTGGTAGTACCCACTGCGGAGATCCAACACAGAGAACCATTTGCTCCCGTTTAGGCAGTCCAAAGCATCCTGAATGCGGGGCATTGTGTACTGATCAGGGATAGTCCACCGGTTTAAGGTGCGATAATCCACGCACATCCTTACTGTCCCATTCTTCTTCCTCACTACCACAATGGGGGAAGCATAAGGGCTTCTGGATTCTTGTATTACACCAGCAGCTAACATCTCTTGCAGATGCCGTCTCACATCATCTATGTCAGCAGGTGCCAGGCGTCGAGACCTCTCACGAAATGGTCTTTCGTCATGCAGCCGGATATTGTGCTCAGCTCCTTGCACACATCCTACGTCCCATTCCTTTAAAGAAAACACCTGGTCTCTCTGGGCAAGCTTCTCACTGATCCTCACTTTCCATTCAGCTGGCAACGGGGAGTCGCCGAAATCAAACAAGTCAGGCGTTACTCTGTCATTCTTCCTCGAACTCTTGCTGCTGGGTAGCACTGCAGTGTCTGCATAATGCACATTAGCCAGAATGCAACCTCTATTTACTCGAATGTCCCTTTCAGACACATTATGAACTTGGACCATTACCCTTCTGGCATAAGCATGGGCTCTAGCGGGCAAAATACTAGGCTTGACCAGCAGTCCCTCTGGCAATTTTCCATCACCTGGTGCATCCAACATTAATATTTTATTCTTAACATTCTTTCTGATACGGACCTCTCCCTGTAAGGTACACTGGGCATTTGGCGCCAGGATCTGAGACTCAGGATCCTTCTTCCATACAATTCCGACCGGTTCCTCTGGTTCTATTTTTTCAGCATCTCTCTGTGCCTCATAGGCCTTCTTAATTAAAGCTGGAACTCTTAAAGCTCTACTAGTTTTTGACCCCTGTTTTTCATAACACAACTGTGCCAGCCTTCCGAACATATGAGCATTTGTTCCATCAACAAGGGACACCATCATACAGTCCAGTGGGGGACACACTAAGGCTAGGTCTCTACTTGTTCGGCCACTCCAGCCACGGAGGTGGGAAAGACAGCCAAATTCGGATATACCCAGAATAGGGGTAGGCCTTCTCACTTAACCCCATACATGCAGTCCTTCTAATGGTTGTAAGGGTACGTCTGACAAATGCTTCTGATACCAATCCTGGAACATAATTGTCACTTAGGAGCCACTGTCTAATACAGCTCTTGTAGACACTCCATTCACCTTTACAGTGGTCTCCATGGAGGGACCCACTATTCTGGACCAGTCTGGAGAGGAGATAGTGGGGCCTGGGCAACTGACCTTGCACAAAGGGACGTGAGTTAGCATTTTGGTGCCCTCACTGGGATCATTTGTGCACCTCTTAACCACTGATTTGTTCTCCGAAGCTCTCCTTGTAGCCTATATGCAACTTTGTCAGTGTCTTTTGGGGACCGGCATTCCCTTTTCATGTGCCCATCCTTCCCACAATTATAGCAAAACATACTTTCTGGAGTTTGAGCTGGCGAGGTGCCACACTGGGAGCCAGGCGGGGTATTACTAACTGGAAACCTTGGTGCCATCTCTGTCTCTGTGTGATAAGCATATGGAGACATCTAGTCAAGTTTCTCCACTTCTATGGTCAAGGAATTGAGTTTGGAGCTGTTATCAGCAGGAGATACATGGTGGGTACCCCACCCCCATAGCAGATGCAGTCGGATATAGGTCGGGCCCGTACTTGCAGGCGTGGCCTTCTAAAGGGACTGTTTTTGAATTCCGGATCTCTCTCAACAGTTCGCCCCATTGTGGCATATCTTTTCCTTGTCAGAGCACTCATTGACTGCCAACCTCTGCCCTAGACTTCACTTGATGGGTCACCCTCAGTCACTTTCGAGTAGTAGCCGCAGCTATTGGTGCAGGTCCCTCAGAGTCGCCTTTTCTCAACTCCTCAATTTCTCTCATTAACGATCATAGGAGGGTGGGGATTCCAGTCAATTTGCCAGGCGTAACTGAAGCAACAGCAGTTCTGAGAAGGGGCAGACTTAGGATCCTGTCCAGCTGGTTCGGTCCAGTTCAATCGCTGGCAAACTACCCTTTCTGAGGCATTCTTGCAACAATTTTTCCAGCCGAGATACATACACAGACAACAACTCCCCTTGGTACTGTTGTGCATCTCTTACTCTCCACCATAGGTCCTCATCAGAATCTGGGCTCCCATACACATTCTCCAGGGCCTCAAGATAGGCCTGTGCAGTCACTTCAGGGTTACTGGCCCGTTTAGCATGGATGGTAGCCAGGGCAGGACCTCAGAGGCTCTCACTAACCCTCTTTCGCTTTTCGGCTTCCGAGCATTGCCATTCAAGCACTTGGGGGGCAACATAGTCTATCCAGGTCTCCCAGTCATCCTCCCCTTGGGGGGTGGGGAGGGTGCCAGAGAAGATCCTCAACCTTCGGTAAGAGTCGTGACTAATGGTAGGTGCAGAAATAGAGTCTGCATTGGTTCAGCCACCATTACGGGTACTGGAGCGGGAGAGGGTGTTGGGGAGGAACACCCCCAGGTGGCAAGAATAGTTTCTTCAAGTCCTCCACAGTTTTCCCTTCCCCCAGCAACCATTTAGTAAATTTCTCCTCAAAAGTTTCAGACAGTGGTGGGGGCTCATTCCTCCCCGGGTCTTTACTGTACTTAGTTATCACTCTCCAGGCAGTGAGGGCTCCCTCTGGGGTAATGGTCTGTGGCACTTTGGAGCTATCTATGGGATCCTTAAACTCTACTAGGGCCAGGAAAGTGTGGGTGAGCAGATTAGCATGCCGACCCACCACCACAGGGTTTGTAAACCTTCCAACTTGGAAAGTACTCCCTGTACAGTGTCCGTATTGATACCAAGGGGGATGTCCAGGATAAGCATAGCATTTTGGGGGTCAATCTCCTCCCCAGTACACCACTCCACCAGCCGGTGCACAGCCACTTCTGTCGGGGTACCCATTTTTTTTTTCTTAAAAGTGGTTCGTAAATATGGCCACTAGAGGACACACAATCCCAGCAGTGCCTCCAAGATGTAACCCCTAGATGGCGCTATCCCAGGGGCTACTACCCCTACCTGATTTGCCACTAACAGGTTGAGGGGCCTGGATCCATATGGTGCCTCCACCCAGAGGTCAGGGTTTGCAATAGTTAAACTTACTTGGTCACAGCCCTCTGGGACACTGCAACCCTTTCTTCCCACTAGTGGCCCACAAATATATCAAATTACCTTCACAGTATAACTTACCCCCAGGACTGGTTCCGGCACTGGGACCTCCTGTGAAATAAGATACAGTGCAACAATCACAGTACAGTACTTTAACATAGACAAATACCTCAGGCAGTATAACTTTGCTGAAACAAGCAGCTCTGATTTATTTAGGGGGATATAACAAGGACAGGGGGAAATCAGGTTAATTAGCTTATAACTTTACTCATCTACCTATGGCTCTGTGCACAGGCCTATCCCTACCAGTTACTGTCCCTGGGTACCCAAGCCCTAGTGGCTAGTCCAAACCGTGGCAGCTGGTAGGGGCCCTTTCACACAGAGAAAAGAAAAATTAGTTTAAACAGTCAGCAGTACAGTGATTCCATTTGGATTTAATGTGGCAATTGAACAGGGGCGACCCTGAATTAGTACTCACGACCTCCAAACAAGATAGGGTCCTTCAACGTCAGCAGGGCTACTCTTGAGCTCCAAGAGACTCCTCACACATTTATATGGTAAACAGTCACAGGCAAAAGTCACTTAATGGCAGCAGGATTCACTTGAGGTACACAAGCCTCCTCACACATTTATATGGTAAAAAAGAAAGTACTATACCAGGCAGACTGCTTCTCTATCCCGATCGCAATTACTGCACAATACCCGGGAGAACACACAGCAGATTCAGTTCCTGACAGATCGAGTGCAATTCAGCAATTTCTCCAGTCTTCTACAGGGTGAGCCTGGTTTCTACTCTTCAGATATCCTTTGATTCTCTTCACAGGACGGATTCAGTCCTAACAAGCAGTTACACAAGCTGCAGACCGAACTCTGGACCTTACACATGTTTTTGACTAAAACTGTGCACTGAAGGAGCACAGGGTTCCTTTCCCTTCACTGCCAGAGCTAAACTGAAACTCCAACAGACAAAACCGGCACTTCCTTTGAGTTCCTCCGAGTTCTTGACTGGATTGGCTGTCACTCACAATAGACTGCTGCTGTTGGTCCAAAAGGCGCGAAGTCTAAACTACATCTCCCAGAGTCACTGCCCATACAATCCTCTTGTGGCTGGCTCAGATTATGAGTCCAAGTTCTGATTCGTCCAAGGCACCATTTTAGAGCTAGCTTACCCCACACTGATTGGTCCAGTTCAGCAGTTCAAACCAGAATGGGGAACTAGGCAGACACAGTTCTGACTGCAAAGAAAGAAGTTAGACAAACTGTAATTTCATTATTACTCTAAATGATTTCTGGCAAACAGTTACATCTTTCAGATAGGTTCCTTTGCACTCCAGTGACTGCAAAATGGAGTGAATTGGCAGCAGCTTGAGTGGTACTCAAACAGAGAAGCACACAGTCCCCCCATACAAACTAATTATGTCTGCAAGCAGACAGCTCTTAAAGAGACAGTACCAGAGGCTCTAAAAACACTCATTGATAAATGGCTTAAACGCCAAACACCATTCAGGCTTGGAGCATTCAAGCAAGCTTCTGGAAGTCTTTTGGGAACCCCCATTTGCAGGGGAGTTACACATGTAATCAACAGGTAAATATACAGTAGAAAAGAAAATACCAAGTATAGACCACACCCAAAAAGGCACATAGTCTTTTAGAAAGGTAGCATAACAAAAGAAAATGATACTCATATTAGTGCCGAAATATATTCAACGAAACACTATTCATGTCTGATGCTCTAATGCATTTCTGCCCCATGAAGGGACTATCCAAAAAGAAAAAAAATATATATAAAGATGAGGTACTGACAGATTCCATCAACGACTGTACACTTACCCCTCGCTGCTAGCACTGTAGTTGGGAATTAAGGACATACCAAATGCAGATAAAATAGAATGTCTTTTTTTATTTTGAAAACAACTACATACTAAAATCAACTGAAGTGAGCAAGGACCTTCTGAACAACCTTTCAGGTGTTACACTGCACAGTTTTTCAAAGCACTGACTACTACCAACATGACACCTTATATATAAAGTGGCAAGATCAAACAATAATGCAAGCAGCAGTGGGTAAGTGCACAGTTTTTGCCTGAATCTGAATGCTGCTTACTGGTGCAACCCCAGCATTCCATGATGCCAGTTATTTACTAGTGGGAGGCTGAATACTGTAGACAAAACCAAAAGTAAAATTAATATAATAACAAACTCTGGTCAGTCACTACAGTTGCTAACGCATTAACTTAATTGGGGTGTTTCATGGCCTTAAATATAAAGATTAATTGCCATAGTCAACTCCATATGTAAATTTCATTTTTGGTAAAGTTAGACCATTTATCTGGGTCATCCTGTGTTTCCCATTTGTTTAAAATGTGAGCAGCGAATGTGTCTTGAACTATATGGGGAATGAGAAAGGAGAAGGAGCTCCACACTAAGGACTTCAAGTAATGGTAGAAGGAATAGTGCAGAGAGGAAAGGTATAGCTACAGTGGGGACTGTGTGCCAACCTGGAAGGATAAGAGCCTATACTGAGGTGCTGGCCTGCTTCCATCAAGGAGGGAACCATAGTCCTCAGTGGACAGTTTAAATGTTACTTCAATGGACATTTAAAGTACCTGTGGGTGTGATGGAAGAAATAGGGGAGACAGAAAGTGGGCTGAGATAGAGAGTAGGGAGATCCCAAAGGGGAAAGAGTCCTACCAGGATGCAAGTTATTCAAGGAAGCAGTGGGTTAGCAAAGGAGGAAGGGGGAGCAGTCAAAGGAGAAAGGTGAAGAAGGCAGAACAATTGGAAAAAGGATAAAGTGACAAGAAGAGACCTGAGGGATGTTAAAATGTGCAAGGTCTGCATTAGAAGCCCTATAAGAGGAGACTGAAAGAGTTCAATATATACACCCTGGAGGAGAGAAGGGAGAGTTGGGATAAGAAGGAGCCCTTTAAATACCTCATGGGGGTTAATAAGGTACAAGAGGGAGATATGTTTCTGAGAAAAGTTGCTGTAGAACAACGGGTCATGATATGAAGCTGGAAGGAGATAGATTTAGGAGAGATGTGAGGAAGTACTTCTTCATAGAAAGGGTGGTGTATTCCTGGAACAACCTTCCATGGGAGGCAGTGGGGATGAAACCAGTGGTGGGTTTCAAAAATGCCTCAGATAGGCACAAAGGAATCTTACAAGGAAGGTGGAAGAGCCAGTGCTGTAGATCAGGTTGGGTCTGCAGCAAAAGTCGTCATAACTAAAAATGGGAAAACTAGATGAGCCCAGTGGTCATTATCTGCCATCAGTTTCTATGTTCCTATGTATGACAGGTTATGTGATTCAAATGGATACAGTGTAAAATTATTAATATGCACAACATCAATACTGTAAACTGTGTGGCACACATAATTCATGTTGTACTATGCTACACATACACGATAATCAAATGGGTAATACTATGGGCATTGAGCAAGAGAGAAAAAACAAGGGGAACATGTGTGCAGCAATATGCTACTCATAGAGTGGTGAGGTCCCATGTCATAATGGCAATCGCAAAAGAGCAATTGCCATTAGAGCAAGTATACATTGACGAAAAGCACAACAGCGATGTACACTTGTGGGCGACACTACATCCGGCAACTGAAAATAGGATGTATGCGAGGGGACTGTGCCCCCCTGCACCACCCCTCATGGGGAGCTTCACCCCCACACACACCTGATTTAATATAACTAACTCAAGGGGGAGTGCATGTCGTGGAGGGGGAGACAGTCCCCCAAAATTTTTTTTGGGCTGCTGCAAAAAGATGTATCTCGTTTCCCAGTCCCGACTCCATCACCTGCTGCACCGAAGCTAGCCACCTTCACCACCACACCTCAAGGCTAGCTGAGAGGCAGCAGGTGACACTACCCCACACAAACACTCCTCTCTATACCTCCTCTTCCGGTCGTCCTCGTAACCCTCTCTCATTCATCCCTCCCCTCGCATTTACATTCCGTCACTACCCTTACAGGGTATCTCCACAGGGTAGTGCCACAAATGAGTCGCTCTTTTGAGAGTCACTCATTTGCAGTCACTATAATCACTGGATATGATACCGAGTGGTGACACTATGATAGGTACATACCATATGAAGTTACTCTATTATGATGGTACTCAGCTATATACCAATGTTGAGTTAGCTACAATATGAGATTTTATTTATTTTTGTTTTATTTTTAATAATCTAGACATTGTCTACACAGTAATGACACATAGCCAAGGATGCTCCTTACAGTTTGTGACCCATGTTTTGTTGTTGTTTGTTTGTTTTTACCACTTTCTTCATTTGTAGGAAATCACTTATAATGTGGCTGCAATTCTGTTCAACCAGTTAACTTTTGGTTTACCAATGCATGCCTTTTACAAGAGAGTACTGTATATATTAATGGCAGTGGCACAATGTTATGCTTAGGACAGGCTGCGGTGTGCATTTGAATAGATGTAAAAATTGTGACGCTGCACTATACGTCAAGTAAAAACGGTGTCCCTGATTTTGAGCATTTGTCCCTGATTTTAATGGTGGTGTCTCTCATTTTGGTCCTGGCAGGGTGAGAGGTGTGCATTCTGGGGTAGCCAGGTGTTGTAGTTGACATCCCTATGATTTCTTTGCAATCTCCTATGATGTCCCTTGCAACCCCTGGAAACCCCCAAAACATTATTTGACTAGCATTTACCCCACCAACAAATATAACGTCATGAGAGTTCTAATGCCACTGAGAATTAGGTGCTGACAGGGATAATGTAAACCCCTTCTCCAGACAGGAGTAAATCATTGCCCCACACACACACGCTCACGCACACACACACACGGGGGACAGAGAGAGAGAGAGCAACTTCACAGATGCACATTTTTTGCCTTCAACTGCACCCCAGGGGCAGCAAGTCTCACGAGGGGGGGAAGCACAGGCATCTCCCTGGGGGCAGCAAGTGTCCCTGGGGGGCACTGCTGCCTTGAGGGCAAGCACATTCAGCTCTGAAGCCTCTACAGCAAAACAGCTCAGCTTCACTGCTGTCCCAGCTTGGTGGTGTAATGGACAGGTCTGCAGCCTCATATGTAATCCGAACCTCCTCTGGAGCAAGTTCCTCTAAATAAACTGCTACATTCTAGTTCCTCTCACTTGATGTATATATTGCTTATGTAACTTTGTACTGTGCCATCTCTATGACACTGGTCATGCTGAAAATGGTCCCTGGGACCAGTGTATCCACCCAGTTAACAAATAATTAAAAAATGTAAAGCTTGCTGGTTATCTGTTGAAAGTTATGTCAGTAAATTATTTGCCCTCCAAAGACTAGCAATTCACATTTCAATGATAAAGAAAATTAACAATCCAGCAAGTGAACTTACTAAATCCTGTGTTAAAACAGGTCAAAAGACTTCTGATGTTTTCTTTTTACAAATGCCTGGTACATCTGCCTACAAACTGGAGGCGCCCCCTCACCCCGTCAAAGAGATAAGTAGTTGGCAGTATTCAACAAGGCTTTTTGACACTAGTATGCAAAAAAAAAAAAAGTGTTTTAACTGAAGTGGTTACCTCTTCCAGTGTGGGTTCTTGAATAAGGAGAAAGAATCACTTCTATGCTAACTTTTGCTTTGGGCTGGGGAAGGAGCCTGTTGTTGTTTTAGTCTAGGAAAGTTTCTAATTGCACTGCTGCAGACAATTTAACTACTTCAAAGAAGTGGTGTAACACCTTTGTGACTACTCGGAGACACTAACTGTCAGGTCACTTAAAGCAGGCATGACAAGAGACCAGCTAAAAAAATAGTACTGGCACTGGTCTACTGAATGGGGACAGTGGAGTGCTTCATTCAACTGGTGGAGTGACAGTGCTGCAACTCCAGCATTGTTGTTCGGTCGGAGTGTGGTGAGCTGCTTTTCTCCGATAGAAAGATGGCAACAGAGCTCCACCCCTACGGCCATAAAAACAACATTTTCAGTAGTCACTTCCAGAGTAAAGTATTATACTATTTTATTGCAGGGTTCACAGACAAGTATTCTGCATTCTAAGGGTTTTCATTGTTCTGGTCTGAGTCTGGTTGTGTCAGGAGCAGCACATTCTTTACAAACATCTTTCTAGCAGGCATAGCATGTGGATTTTCAAAAATAGTGGCTTCCCCTGGAGATACTAAGTCTTGACAAGAAATGTGCAGCACCCATGTTTCCAACTTCCAGATATACAGCTTTCAGTGTGAGAAATATCTGCTTTCTTCTTTGCAGTGATTTTCCAGTTTTGTGCAAGACAGCGATTGTTGGCAACAGCAGGACTAAAATCTCATAATATTAAAACATAATGAATAGCAGGACATTACATTCTTTAATACAGAAAGAAATCCGGCTATTTTCCCTTTAAACTTTATCTGTTCCAGTTGCTTTTCTAGCCTTAAAGCTGTAGTCCTCTGGAATGACATCACAACATGTTGCCAAGGAAACCATCCTTATGTCCAAGCAGAGGACTGTGATTTAAATGCAGGGAAAGCATCTGTAACAAATTATGGGCCCACTGTTCAGAAGATCAGTGCATTATCAATTGATTAGTGTTGTGCTAAACGGACTGTGGGCATTCAGATGGGTTGGGAGCCATATTCAGAATGCCCCTGATTATGGTACACAGTGGACAATGCAAATGCACAGAATATACTGTTGCACCCATGCAAATGAGGGAACACTCTTGTATACTGGGTGCAGTGTATAGTCATCAGATTTGGGGAGTGGTAACAGGCTGCTGTGGTGGCACTGATTATCAATTCCAAAACCCTGCCCTTCATACATAGTGTACACATTGATGTGCAATCACCTGACCCCCTGCTGGCCATGTGCTGGGTAGCATACTGACAGCAAGAGCTGTCAGTCACTATCTGTCTTGTTACCCTCCTTGATACTCATCAAAGCTGTCAGATATAAGGTATTACCATCCCAGGCAGTCTAGTGGTTCCCCCACAATACCCATGGGAGCTGTCAGTGATGCAGTATTACTGCTCCTGGCAGTCTTGCGGTCCCCTCACCCCATGCCATCTGTACACAATGTATATGTATTCCACTGTCCCTGGTAGTCTAGTGGACCCCTCCAAGCTAATGCACTCATACCTTTACCATACCCCCTGTACTACCCACTCAGTATTCACACCTCCATCTGCATCTGACTCATCCTCCAAAAGACAGTACCACTGTTGTCCCCTCTGCAGCAGTGGAGATCAGCACAGTTCCTCTGCTCACCACCTCAGCTGGCCACCATCTGCATGACAGGGAGTGAGCATGCATTCACGTACTGTAGAGCCAATCAGGTGTTACTGCAGGGGATGTCATAATTTGTTAATGTATGGCAGACACTGAAGAGAGCAAAGTGATCGGTCCTCTGAAGGGTGGCTTTTTCTATTTGTAGCTTGAAGGTGCTGATATCCTTAACCTTCTGTGTTTTTTGGGGGAAGAGGGAGGTTGGGTGCTAGGGGATGGGTAAGATGGGGCTTGACACATGATTTCAAGGGTCAGATTTCAGAAGTAGTGGGAGGAGGTGGGTGGTTACAGGATATGGCATGAGTGGGGAAAAGGATTTACTACTGTACTATTTGTGGTTTTACTCTGAAACACTATCGGGACTATGTGGGTGACAAAGGGGGTGGGTCTGCTGGGTGGCAGTCTGGGGGAAGTTAGTTTTAAAGGTTTGGTTGGTGGGAGGTGGTGAGAGATAGGTGCACAGTGGGTGAGGGTGGTAACATGTTAAATAAGCTTTTTTAAAAAAAAAGAAAGAAAAAGAACTTGGCTGTACAATGTTGGGATGAAGTCAAAAACTTTGCCCCACTATGTGTAATATTAAGTTCCCGAATTTGCACCAGCTTCTCCAATGAAGTTTTAATTCACTGCAGCTGTACAGTAGACTTGATGGATCGAGTGTCCCTTCGGACCATAAACGTCTATGCTACTATGTAATGCAAAACAAAATATAAAAATATCCCGGACCTTATGGGATAATGGCACTGGAGATCTGGGGTGAAAGGGAAAATTTTGTGGCAAAAAGATGGAGACTAGGGTGGAGGCAGCTAGAGAGAGAGAAAGAACAAACATTGGTCAGAGCCAAAATGGCTGATAATGCAATAACTTGATAAGGAATATAGATACAAACACATACATTACCCAGGCCCCTCCATCAATTGCCAACTCCCCTGGCCCCATTCGTACACCCATAACATTTGCTACCTTATACATTCCCTGCCACCTCTCTACATTATCTACCTATCCCCAGTACCAGCTTCCCTGTCAACCTCTTTGCCATATTGCTCCCCTACATCTTATGACTTGCTTTCCAGAAACATCCCCTGCACCACTCTCAGTTATCTGCCCCTTCACCAGTAATAACTCACCTGCCCACTACTTCCTGTGCCTGACATCTCCTGTATCCCTCTCTACCCTATAATGTGTCCCCTGCCCAACCAACGCAGATCTACCTGCTCCCCCCTCTCTATTACTAGTTCACTTGACACCTCTCCCATCACTGCCCAAACATGGTAACCGCACATTACCTGCTCTTGTGCCCTCTGTACTGCTTTCTAGTGCAGCCACCTCTTTGATTGAATCTACTGTTGAAGGCTCTGAATCTTGCACTACACCGCAGGTCAGAGAGGTATGGGGAGGCACTAAATGCCAGGGATTTCATAGAACAGGACTTGTGTGACTTTTACTTAGACTTGTGAGGAAATCAGGACTGGGGTACTGCTTCTTTTTTATTGAGTTTGTTTATTACCATTGTACCTAACTCTTGATGGTGACATGCTGCAGCTTCCATGCAGAGTCTCCTCCTAACTGCTGTGGTACCTCTTTCAGTCATGACTCTTTTCCCACCAGCATACCCATTTCCATCTGCCTTTCTTTCAGTATACCCAAGGATAGACTACATGATCGCAGAGCCATGAACAATTGAGGACCACTCTTTGGAGTACCCAGCAGATGTGGGTAGAAGAAGACCCATCTGTTATCTTGCCTCCAATCGTGACTTCTCCAGTTATGTGTCCACCCACCTTGCTTTTTTTTTTGCTCCTTTCCATGCCCTCTTTGGTGTCCCTCTCCATTGAGCCCCACATGTGCTCCCCCTTCCCAATGGCCTCACCCTTCACTACCTCCACTTACCTCCAGGCTCCCCAAGTCCTCTGACATCTCCTTGGCTCTGGTTTATCCCTGCCAGGGGGGGAGGGTCTCCTGCTCTCACCTGGGAGAAAGCACCTCAGACATCGGGGATGTGGACAGCATGCTGGGTGGTTGGGTGTTCCACCAAGACAGCTCCTGCGAGCATGCAGAGGGCAGGTGCTCCTTGAAGGATAGCTACCCCAAACAATACAGTTTTCACACACAGAGCACTCAGAGTCAAATTTAATGGCAAAATACTTAAAGATTTGTTTGGGCTCTCAGTCCCGAACCCCAGCGCTTTGACGAATGCCTTCATCAGGGACATTCACCACAGTGTTGGGGTTTGGGACTGAGAGACCATATACATCTTTAAATATTTTGCCATATAATTTGACTCTGAGTGCTCTGTGTGTGGAAACTGGGTGGGTGGGTGGCATGGGGGGGGACACACTGAGTGCCATCATCAAGTATATCAGAGGTGGGCCTTTTCTTGTTTTCTCCCTTCCTTCCCCATGTCATGTTTGCACATTGCAATATCTTGGAGAGATGCATGGCAGCATGTGATCTCCCATGCTGTCATGTGCATCTCTGTAGGCCTACCACCAGGAGCTGCAGAGAGAGCCATTCCCGCCTCCCAGGAAAGAGGGCATCCATGTGGACGCTCTTTGCCCTCCCCACTGGTTTCTGCTCCAGTTACCCAAGTGCAGGGTATATGAAGCGGGGTCACCAGCTTGCAAAGTGGGTACCTCACCACTAGAGGTGTTGCAAAGTAAAACTTCACCCGTGATGTTCACACGAATTGCCAAACATTCACGCTTCATGGAATTCGCAGAGTTTTTGGAACACTCCGAAACTTTGATTCACGCAATTTGCGTGAACATTTTGATGAAATTCACCTTTTTCAAATGCAAAGTGCAAATTTTGCAGGTGGAGTACAAAATTCATGGGTGAAATTTCGCACTCCGCAGCAAAATCCATGAAATTCACAGAAATCACCCTGCAAATTCTGCGAAATGCTCAAATGAACCTGCGGAGTGAATTTCATGGACTTTGCACACCTCTACTTACCACTTGGTGCCATGGAGCTGGCTACCTCTGTCTTCCTAAGTGAGCTTTTGCCCTGTAAGTGTAATGGCCTTACAGTATCAGCTGCTGTGATTCCTGAGCTCACCATGCTGATGGTATTTGATTCAGAGGCCACCTCCGCCCAATCTATTTCTGTTTTACAACATTTTATTATAATGTGATGTGGCGCCACATACCATCCGTAATCCTGGAAGGATTTCAGTGTCATCTGAGTGGTTGGCCATGGTGGTGAGAGGATGATCTGTGACAGACACCATCCCATTTTCTTCCACAGTTCTTGTTTCTTTTTGTTTGGTGGCAAAGGGCAGTGGGTTGGATGATGAGTGTGTGGGGCAGGAGAGTTGTCACATCTTTTTTGACTGGGGCTGGTGGACTGGGGGTGGGCATTTGAGTTGGTAAAGGAAAGGGATGTTTTATTGATTATTCTCTTGGAAGTGGGATTTGACATTACACCACAGTGGTTAAAAGCAGAAGCTGCAAACCTGGAGAACTGGGTTTGAATCCCACATCCACCACTTGCATACTGTGTGACCATGAGCAAGTCATTCAACTTCCCTGTGCTCCCAGGATGCAGCGGAAACAAGTCTCACTTTAATGTGTCTTTCCTGTCTAGAAATTGTAAAATAAAAAATAAAAATTTGGTCTTGCTGAGTGGGTGGGTGGGTGGAGCAGGGGTTTATCATGATAATGGTTGATGCGGGGGAGGGTGGAATAGGATGCTGTGAGAGCGTGGGGGATGGTAACTAACTTTTTAACATGTTTAAGCCTTTTTTTAAAACTTACTTCGCATTGCACATTGTTGATGAAGTGCATCTGTAGCACAAGGCTTGGCTCTTTACTAACCATTCACTGACAAGGTAAAACGTTACAACCCTCCTAGCTACAAGTCTTCCCCCTACTTGATGGTTGGCGTTCCTTTTCAGGCTGTCTCCAGAACCACTTCTAATTGATTATGTGTACAGTAAAGTGTGTTTCTTACTGTTTCACAAGGGTCTCTTGTGGTGGTTCAGCAAGAGGACCATGAAGCAAAGCTGTGCGGTCCTGTCTGCCCAAACAGTGCAAAAGACACATGTGAAACAGTAAGAAACACACTTTACTGCACCCATAATCATACTGTGTGGCAATAGAGCACCATAATATGATAACTGTGAGTTCAGTCAAAATTTGTTTTGTCGAGATTTTCAGTGTATTACATTTTGTGCTCCCTGCTGTGTAGAAATAGTTTGGCCAGTGACAAGGGCATCAGAAGCACAGTGCGAGGAGATGGTTGTATGGGAATTAAGAGGTACAGTCGTTCTCCTTACTGATTGGCCAGACATGCTTCATTGCCATATAATGATTAAAACAAGCACCCTGAACTTGGGTGGCTTGGCAGGAACCATATCGGAGCCGAACCTTCTGAAAAAGAAAACTTGTTTTCTTTAACCTTCCTGCCTCTCCTACCAGCCTGTACCTTTTGGGACAAAAGCACCTGGAGCGCCATTGCCACCCGCCCCCATGATCATCAATAGCTGATTGGTGGGGTCTGATTGGCAGCAAATTTAGTATTCATTTACTTTTTCTGGACTAGCACAGTCCCCCCCCAAAATGCACCACTGTTACAATGATTGAGTGGTATGCTGAGGAGTTCTGCACTGTACACGGAATTCTTGTACATACAGTAGTAATAAGCAATTGGAGCTCATCGACCTCTTCATCAGTGAACTCCTATTGCTTTCTACTCTGTATAAGAATTCCTGTGTGTAGTGTGGAACTCCTTAGGGCACCACTCAACTATTGACTGAGTGGCACACTGCAGGGGAAAGGGTGACAATTGAGCTAACAAGAAACATGTAAAGGACTACTGAGCTTTCTGCCCATCAGGCCATCCTCCAATCAAGGAGGGGAGGATGCTTCAGGGACTCCCCCCCCCCCAAAGGTGCAGGTGGGCAGGATGCTGGGAGGAAAAAGGGTTCTAAAAGTGTGTGAGGAGGGGAGACTGGTAGGAAACCAGCTATGCCTCCTAGTAGGGGTTATTCAATAAAGGCAGATTGGGGAGAGAGGTTGCCCAGTAAAGGCAGCGTGGTCTAATGGATAGAACAAAGATATGAACCTAGAGACACAGATTGGAATCCCAAAACTGCCACTTAATGTGTGACCCTGAGCAACTCATTTAACTGCCCGTTGCTTAACCTCTCTGTAATCTATCTACTGTTCGAATTACACTTAATAGCAGCAACATTCTTTCCCTCATTCTCCAGGACTGTTAAGCATTTGAGGATAGAATCTATATGTAACCCCTGCAAATGGGGGTTCCCAAAGACTTCAGGAGCTTGCTTGAATGCTCCAAGCCTGAATGGTGTTTGGCATTTAAGCCATTTATCAGTGAGTGTTTTAGAACCTCTGGTACTGTCTCTTTAAGAGCTGTCTGCTTGCAGACATAATTAGTTGTATGGGGACTGTGTGTTTCTTTGATTGAGTACCACTCAAGCTGCTGCCAATTCACTTCATTTTTGCAGTCACTAGGAGTGCAAGGGAACCTATCTGAAAGATGTAACTGTTTGCCAGAAATTATTTAGAGTAATAATGAAATTACAGTTTGTCTAACCTGTTTTCTTTGCAGTCAGAACTGTGTCTGCTAGTTCCCCATTCTAGTTTTGAACTGCTGAACTGGACCAATCAGTGTGGGGTAAGCTAGCTCTAAAATGGTGCCTGGACGAATCAGAACTTGGACTCATAATCTGAGCCAGCCACAAGAGGATTGTATGGGCAGTGACTCTGGGAGATGTAGTTTAGACTTCAGTGCCTTTTGGACCAACAGCAGCAGTCTATTGTGAGTGACAGCCAATCCAGTCAAGAACTGGGAGGAACTCAAAGGAAGTGCCGTTTTGTTGGTTGGAGTTTCAGTTGAGCTTTGGCAGTGAAGAAGGAAGGAGCCCTGTGCTTTTTCAGTGTGCAGTTTTAGTCAAAAACGTGTGTAAGGCCCAGAGTTCCGGTCTGCAGCTTGTGTAACAGCTTGTTAGGACTGAATCGGTCCTGTGAAAAGAATCAAAGGATCTCTGAAGAGTAGAAACCAGGCTCACCCTGTAGAAGACTGGAGAAATTGCTGAAAATTGCACCGGTCTGTCAGGAACTGAATCTGCTGTGTGTTCTCCCGGTATTGTGCAGTAATTGCGATCGGGATACAGATGCAGCCTGCCTGGTATAGTGCTTTCTTTTATATGGATGTGTGAAGAGGTTTGTGTACCTCAAGTGAGCCCTGCTGACATTGAAGGACCCTATCTTATTTGGAGGTCGTGAGTACTAATTCAGGGTCGCTCCTGTTGAATTGCCACATTAAATCCAAATGGAATTACTGTACTGCTGACTGTTTAATTCTCCTTTTCTCTGTGTGAAAGGGCCCCTACCAGCTGCCACGGTTTGACTAGCCACTAGGGCTTGGGTACCCAGGGACAGTAACTGATAGGGATAGGCCTGTGCACAGAGCCATAGGTAGATTTATTAGAGTGATAAGCTAATTAACCTGATTTCCCTGTCCTTGTTATATCCCCAAATAAATCAGAGCTGCTTGTTTCAGCAAAGTTATACTGCCTGAGGTATTTGTCTATGTTAAAGTACTGTACTGTGATTGTTGCACTGTATCTCATTTCACAGGAGGTCCCAGTGCTGGAACCAGACCTGGGGGTAAGTGTATACTGTGAAGGTAATTCTGATATATTGTGTGGGCCACTAGTGGGAAGAAAGGGGGGTTGCAGTGTCCCAGAGGGCTGTGACCAAGTTAGTTTAACTATTGCAAACCCTGACCTCTGGGTGGAGGCACCCGCCATTGGATCCAGGCACCTCAACCTGTTAGTGGCAAATCAGGCAGGGGTAGTAGCCCCTGGGATAGTGCCATCTAGGGGTTACATATATGAAATGCACTTTATAAAACTAAATTGTATTCAACAGTCTCTGCACTGCCAGTATCCTGCACATTGCTTTTTAAAGCACGTTGAAATGTAGTTTGTATGAAAGTTGCTCTAAAACTGATGCCACCCTGTTCCTTTAGGGGAAGGGTTAGGGCTGGAAACTGTTATGTATGTTAATACCACTGCCGAGACCACTCTTACAGTTGTAGGAGTGGTCTCACCTACATTCTTAGGGTATGAGAACTGACTTGGTTATAGTCAGTGAGTGGAGAGTTTTCTTAGAGATGTCAGGGCAGGGGAGATGGAGACGGGCTTGAATCCAAAACCAGAAAAAGGAGTCCCCCCAGTTTTGCCCACCTCTACTCCAGACTAATTAGTTCTTTTTTTTTAATAACACATTTTTCATCTCCCTACTGCCGGTGGGGCTTGGTGGTGGTATTACCAACCACCCGTTCTCCATTCCCCTCCAACTTATTGGCAGGGATCATGCAGCATTGCAGTGGGGGCTTAGGTTTTCATATGTTTTAATCCGGCTACTATTTGGTCCCCGAACCCCGGCCCCCTGAGGACAAGGGCATGAAGGGGGTGGAGAGTCCAGGCTGTAAATGTGCTTGCACACATCTCAGCCAAGCGCCTAATGGCGTCTTTCCCGCCCCACACCGCAAGTCCCGTGCCACTTCCCATGCCTCCACAGGCAGCGGTAGCAGGATGGTGTGACAGCCTTTACCCCCTTGGAGGAGGAGAGTGTCCCATGGGACACTCAAACCTCCTCCCTCCGGGCCAGCCCTTGACCTCCCAGGTTCGTTCCCGAACCTGGGTCACTGGCGTTGAAGGCAGTAGCACTACCGCCATGCCAATGGGCCAGCCTAGACTAATTAGTTCTGTTAAGAAAAAAACTGAGAGTCTAAACCTATTCTCTTTAAAAACTATGACTTAACCAGATTTGACATGGACTTACTGTATGTAAAAAAGAAACTATCATTATATATGTGTGGCTTTGAAAACAAATATTAACCTCTGAATTTCATCGAGAATTTTTTCTAGCGTAAACTATAACAGCAAACACACGAGGACTATTATTTTTTTTTATATATAATATAAGGTTACGGTCATGATATTTGGTATACTGTAGATGTACAGATAGAACCTGGCTGATGGGTGGAAAAAGTTAGAAACAGTAAAACAGTATACATATTTAGGACTTACATCTTCTAATGATGGCAGATGGTTTACCCATGTTAAACTACTGAACACAAAATTGAAACAGACTGCAACCTCCCTTAATCTATTTAATAGGAAGTATGGTGGGAATATGCTTGAACCACTTATAGTGGCTTTAAAAGCAAAATGTAATAGATAAGCACTTTATGATGCTGAAGTTCGGGATATTGGCAAATCTGAAGTTATAGGAGGACTGTGGAGGGGTTGTGGGATAACAGATGGACCAGACACCAAACTTCAGGTTCAACACACAATCTGTGTGTGATGTTTATTCAAAACACAGGAAATAACCTTCAGCAATGACATATTCCTTCTTCAGTACATCAGTCTGCAACAACAGACTATGTATGTCTTTTCTCTGCACTTAGCCAGTACCTACTGACACTGATCTCTGATCTAAACAGTTTTAGTGAAGACCCTTCATCCCTATGTAGGCCTTGTTTGCTTGGGTAGTGGGGCTCAAAACAAAAAATAAAACAAAACAAGCTGTAGACAAAGAATCTCAGTGCAAAAGTACTGAAAAAAGAGTTACCCCAAAGGGCACTGGCAACAAGTCAAGTTTCAAAGAAGTACAACATCATACATACTTCCATAATGCAAAGCATCATGGGATATATGCAAATCACCATGAAATTTCAGACTTGTTCAACTTGCAGCAATTTACATGCATTTTAAATAGCACAACTAACTTAATTTCTATAATAGTTACCTAGTACTTTTATCATTATCAAAACACCTAGTGCTGTGGTATTTTAAACATTTACAGATTTCATAAACATAAGAAATATACATCAAGGTGTTTTATGACATAGTGCTATTACATACTAAATCTAACAATGATAAACACAACTGTTTTACATACGACTGAGGTCACCACAATAACCTCCCTGTACAAGGACCTGAGAGGGAAAAGAAAAATTAAAGAGGACACTATAGCATAGTCAAGAAAGGGAAGGGGGTGCCCATAGGTGGCCAACCTTATGGATTAGAAATTGTAAAGCATAGATTAGGCTAAGAAATAGAAGAACTGTTGCAACAGATTTAAGAAAAAGCCAGTCCTAAAGAGTGGCAGGAGCTCCCTGTCACAAGAACCAATAAATAAATTATTAACAGTATCTCTGGGTCTGCGAAACTCAGTAATGACAGCACTCATAAGAGCTGAGCTAGGTCTACCAGGTATAGCAGGATATTTTATGCCAAAAAGTGAACTATTGATTAGATTGTTTCAGTATGAAAACACTGAATTCCTTATATATGTCTACAGCAGAAGAAATATTGGGTAAATAATGATCTGCTGCATGTAAACTAGCTACAAAGGTACAGACAATTTTAAAAATGACCAACCTTTGTATATTAGAACACTACAATACCAAAGGTATTGCCATAAGCCTGAAATATCAGAGGTATGTTACAGCCAAGTTAGTAGAATATCATAAACTATGTGACTTAGAGAATATTGCCAAACTTCATATCTCCCATTGGCTAGTACAGAACAATATACTGCACTATTATAGATATTACCTGGACATTCTTTCAGATGATAAAAAATGAAAGCTGTGTACTAGTTATCGTCTGGAGTTATTTCCCAGTAATGTCTTAAAAGCAAGGTATGAAGGGATCACTAATGATAAATCTAATTTTTGCACCTGTAACCAATCCCAAGTGGAAGACTTGCATCATGTAATTTTTAACTGTGAATGGTACTTGCAGCCTAGAGTGAAATATCTCCAACCATTGTGGGATACGATACAACTGACAGACACAGGTCTGATTCTAATGAAATGATGGAATAATAATTAGGGATGTTGCAGCCTATTTGCTAGCCATTACTAAAATCAGAATTATTCAACAGAATAAAGTTATCTCAAAATAATTTAGGACAAAATTAGATAAAGGGATATACTTGAGAAGCCTCTGGTTCTATAAATTAAGAAAGGCTGAGAATGTTTTGATGTCTGTCTGTCTAGAAAATTTAAGCTGGATTAGAGATGCATTCTCATATTCAATTTATGTATAAATATATCTAGGTGTAAGGGGGTAATAGCTAACCTGTGAAACCAGGGTAATGTTTAGATGCACCACTGTTTAGCAATGCTTTAATAATGCTGCTGCTATTTTATTGTCCTTTTAGCACCATGCAATTCTGCTTAAAGTTTACACACAGAGGTTCTTTGTCTTTTAAACAGTTTTTTATTTTAATGGGTTCACCACAATATATCCCAGGCACACTGCCTTAGGGGTAGCTGGTCCATTCCACTGGGGTGTCAAACAGACGAGGCATACTGATGAGTTCTGGTAGGACCCTTTGCAAACTGTGTGAGAGGCCTTTTGGCACCATGCAATTCTGCTTAAAGTTGGACCAGCATAACATTATGTGGTAATTTGCATATGCAGCCCATGATGCTTTGCATTGTGGGGGCATGTGTGATTTTGTATTTTCTTGAAACTTGGCTTCCCAGCCAAATGCCCTTTGGGGTAACCCTTGCCTCAGTGTTTACGCACAGAGATTCTTTGTCTTTTAAATAGTTTTTTATTTTAATGGGTTCACCACAATATATCCCAGGCACACTGCCTTAGGGGTAGCTGGTCCATTCCACTGGGGTGTCAAACAGATGAGGCATACTGATGAGTCCTGGTAGGATGAAATACATGTCTATGTCTTCTGTTAGCACCCTTTGCAAACTGTGTGAGAGGCTTTTCTGCACCATGCAATTCTGCTTAAAGTTGAACCAGCATAACATTCTGTGGTGATTTGCATATGCAGCCCATGATGCTTTGCATTGTGGGGCATGTGTGATTTTGTATTTTCTTGAAACTTGGCTTCCCAGCCAAATGTCCTTTGGGGTAACCCTTGCCTCAGTGTTTACGCACAGAGGTTCTTTGTCTTTTAAATAGTTTTTTATTTTAATGGGTTCACCACAATATATCCCAGGTACACTGCCTTAGGGGTAGCTGGTCCATTCCACTGGGGTGTTAAACAGACGAGGCATACTGATGAGTCCTGGTAGGACGAAACACGTGTCTATGTCTTCTGTTAGCACCCTTTGCAAACTATGTAAGAGGCCTTCCGGCACCATGCAATTCTGCTTAAAGTTGGACCAGCATAACATTCTGTGGTGATTTGCATATGCAGCCCATGATGCTTTGCATTGTGGGGGCATGTGTGATTTTGTATTTTCTTGAAACTTGGCTTCCCAGCCAAATGCCCTTTGGGGTAACCCTTGCCTCAGTGTTTATGCACAGAGGTTCTTTGTCTTTTAAATAGGTTAATATTAGTCACACTGTAGAAAAAAAAAGTAGTATTTGGGGAAAAGAGTCTCTGACCAATACTATGCCATTCATTGCAAGGGGAAAATAACAATTTCCAGAACCTAGTCTGCATTTTACTGCAAGTAGTTCCTTAACATCTGCTGTTCAATGCTACCGATCCCTGTACCTTCAATAGCATTGCTTTACAGCTGCACACAGGTGAGTTGTTGTCCCTTGGTGGGAGGAAAAGGTGATTATTCATCTTTTTCTGTTCTGGCCATGTCCACCAGTCTGCTAACAAGAAGTCTGATTTTAGCTTCACTAAGTGGATTTAAAAATGGTGAAGAGAAAACCAGAGGTGAGAAGGGGGAATGCTGGGACTGTAATGGAGGAACAGAAAGCTAGCATGATGTTACTGGAACATCATACCCATCATAGGTCTGTCCCCCTGCATTCAGTACTGTTGTTGTACTTTATATTCATTGTCCGGTTGAACTAATTGTTCTGTTGACTAGTGTAAATCAGTGTTCACCTCTACTGTACCCCTTCCACAGAACACATTTGGAAATAAGTTTTCTCTGCCTAGTACACTCTGCTAGGAGAATACAATGTCAAACAAACAAAATAAAATTCTATCAGTAATAGATGTTTAAATGCAATGCAGCTGTGTGATATTAATGTGCTTAATGGCTGATATGTGTATACGTATACAGTTTCTCATACTACTAGTATCAAACTCAATACTTTGTACAAAGCTTTGGACTGCAGTGTATATGAAAAGCTGTATAGAAAGAACAAATTATAGTCAACTTTGTTATAAAGCATTTTGGAAAACTTGTGTTTAGGATGCCATGTTAAATAAATTGCCCTGTATTATAATACTGCACACGCACTTTAAAAGGTCTGATTTAAGTTGAGCACAACAGCACAACTAAAAAAAACTAACATAAGCTAATATGATTTAAAAAATCGGCAGTTCTAGTTGATTGAAATAGATCACAGGGTGCACTTCAAGGAAATGTTGAATAAAGATATTCCCCTGGCAGAATACGCTACTGATCTAATTAACCTACTTGTTATAAACACACAGGTAGCTCTTGTAAGCAGGATGATTAATGGGACTGTGGCTGTGCTGTGTGGAACCAGAGGGCCTTTTATTGTTTAAAGTTGGACTCGCAGACTAAAGGTTTAATGGGATGTCACTGATGCTCAATGGCTGCCAAGCAGTAATCAAACTCTGACAGAAGCAGTGCCCTTGTTATTATCAATGTGTGACAGTTGCTGCAAGTAGAGCTTAACAGGCCCACATTTTGAAGGGACGAGTACTTTCTGAAGTACTGAGCAAGTGACTGGCACAGATTCCTAAAAAGAATTGACCTTTTGCTCTATTAGAGCACAGTACAGTGCAGGAGTTTACTGGCTAACCACTAAAGACAAATCCTATTTACCTTCAGCATTACACAGGATACTGGTGTGTGTGTCTGTGTGTCTGTGTGTGTGTGTGCGTGTGTGTGTGTATGTCTGTGTGTGTGTGCACAGCATGTGTGTATATATCTGTGTGAGTGTGTGTGTGTGCATACGCATAATACTGCATACTGTATATAGTATATAAAAAACTGTATACTGTATATAGAATATTAGTGCAGCATTTTGGCAATAAATATCTCTAGTTAAATGGAGGTATTTACAAACCTTAAATCTCAGAAAATTACAACAGAAAATGATCAAGGCAGCATTTTCAAATGGGTGTCCAGGACTATGGCATCTTTGTACTGAAGTTGCACAACTTGCAACTGCAAATTAGATTCCATAAAATGTGGTATTTTTGACACAATTATTGCAGTTTGTGCACAGAAATGACAGCTGCATCAAAACAATTACACATATGACATTTTTACATAGAAACATAGAAATTGTCATCAGATAAGGACCACCAGGCACATCCAGTCTGCCCAAAAGCTCTACACTAGTTAGTTGCCTCTGACCCTAACTGGTCAATGACTTTTCACCCCACCTTCCCGCCATTAAGGTACCCTATGTCTGTCCCATGCATGTTTAAAACCCTCCACTGTACTCACTCCCACCACCTCCTGTGGCAGTCTATTCCATGTGTCCACTCTTCTCTCCGTGAAGAAAAACTTCCTCACATTTCCTCTCAGCCTGCCACGTTCCAGTTTCATATCATGCCCTTCATTCTTGTACATCTCTTATATTCAGTCAAGTCAATCAAACTTTATTTGTAAAATAGCACTATTCCCAAAGACCATAGCACTAATACATCAGCAGTAAAAGAAGTTCATGTAAAAAAAACAACTGCAGCAGCTCATATAAAATCAGAAAGATTGGAAGATGTCTCCACCCTGCACCTTGTTTATGCCCTTAAGGTACTTGAATGTTTCTATCATGTCCCCCTGATCCCTCATCTCCTCCAGCGAGTACATATTGAGGTCCTTTAGTCTCTCTGCATGTTTTCTGTGCTTTTGTGCTATAAAGCAGATAAACTTTCACAAATGCATCAAACTGAAATTAGCATTCCAATATTTTTGGCATGTTTTGGATAATGCAAGCACATCCCTCAATTGGGAGCTGTGCCTGCCTCGTCAGTTATGACATTGCAGCCCCATAAGTTCGTCAACTCTGCCGTGATGCCATTAAGTGTATTAGTCAAAATCAGTCTTCTCAGAGTTTTCCCTGACTCCTACCACCCTCATGTTTATAATAATCCCTCTGTAGACATCCCATTGTGTTTTGAGTCCAGTTATAGTCCCAGCATTGACTAAATTGCTAGTAGACGATTCCACTCCTCCACCACCCACTCTGTGAATAAATACTTCCTAATGTCCTTTTTAAATGTAACCCCTTCCAACTTGAGATTGTGCCCTGCGGTGAACGAACTATTCCCCGACTTCAACCACTCAGTGGAGTTCATCCTATTGTATCCCTGTTTAAATGTGAATGTTTCTGTCCTACTCTCCTCTCCCTGCTGCCCTCCAGAGAGAACAAATTGAGACCTTCCAGTCTCTCCTCATAGGATATACCCTGCGCCTTTGAATCATTTGTGTTGTCCATCTGTACATGGTTTTCAGCCTGTTCCAGTCCTTCCTCAGAAATGGGCTACAGAACAGCTGACAATAATCCAGGTGTAGTGGAACCACTGTCCTGTATAGTGGCAGTATTACCTCACTCCTCTGACTGGTGAAGGCCCTTCCATCCTAAAACCTTTTGCCTTCCCATATGTTTCTGTCTTCTGCTTTCCAGCTCTTGGCTACTCGCCTACTCCAAGGTCTTGTTTAAAATCTGAAAGTGAAAGAACTTTTTCTGTCACTGCACTACAAATGTGAAATACTCTTTCCCTAAACCATTCAAACTGCCCCCCCCCAGTGAATCACTTTAAAGGGACACTGTCAACTCTTTTTGCATCATACTGTTTCAAATTGAAAACCCACATTTTATGATTGCTCACCTTCTTTACAACTCATTTGTGGTAGTTTAATCTGCCTCCTTTCCTAGTACAATTGAAATGCATGGCAGTTATGTAATTATAACCAGCCTTGTTTAGTTATAAATCCTTGCTGACTCCTGAACATTAGGAACACCCACAAGCAGTGCAGCCACTCATGATGCAATAGTCTTCTCTGCTCCCACTGCATCTTGAGTGGCTAGACTGTGTTGGGGTGTTCCCAAGTCTAGAAATAATGCAGTAGGAGTTGATTAAGGAATGCAAACAACAATTTTGATGGTAATGCCAATATATAGGGCAGTCTGTTTTTCACTTAAAAAGATAATTAGAATCATACTGCTACCCACAACAGCACATTCTACAGAATGCAAACAATCATAAAATATGTTTTTAAACTAGGGACACTTTGAGGCTTAAAGGGGTTGACAGTGTCCCTTTAAAACTCTGCTGAAAACATAACTGTTTAAACAAATCTTATGGGTGCAGGACCCAAGCGTGCCAAGTGCTGTCATGCTTGGTGATGGGGGGACATAGGGTTTTTTCCTGTTTTTTCTCCCTAACTCCCCAAAGCTACAGAAGACGCAGTCATGCATGTGTGTGGAGGCATGCTTGCACTCCAGAACCAGCAGCCCCACTCCCCCCACCCGGCCTAGCACCAGCTCCCCTTGATCTCAATGCTTCCACCAAGTCTCCACCCATTGGGAGCCAAGAGCTGGGGAAACTCACCTTGCCAATCTGGAAGAGGAGAACTGCCAGTCAGCTGCCCCATCCTTCCCAACCTCTGCCACTAGCTGACCCCCGGCAGCCTGAGCTCATTCCCAAACTCGGGTCACTGGCATGGGAGAGATAAGGCATGTAAGTGCCTCTGCCCTCTGTGCCACTGGGCTGGCCAATAAAAACTTACTTAGGGAGAGATCAGACAAAATTATTCTAAATGGCCATATTTCCTTTATATACCACTGAGAAATGGGGAGGCAGCTTCAACAGATCTCATAGTCTACTCATGTCTCATAAACCTAAGTAAATCCATGTAGTGTATAGAGAATACTGAATGGGCAACCATGCAGAACCAGTGTGTTCTGCCACAGAGGGGTATGATTCCCTGTGACCTCGAGAGCGAAGTGCAGCATTCCATTCATTGTTTTCTGTGTGGCTGAACAACATTTTAGTATGGTGGCATTTCAAGCTAGATTATAAAAAGGGTCTGAGAAATGGAGCTTTCTGATTGGCTGCAAACATTCTAACAGCCTTATGTTAATCTTTTATTAACATACATGTAGAGCTTAACCATATGCTGAACAAGGTTTAACACTGTTTAAAAACATGTTTTATTATAATAGCAATAAGGCACTCCCAGGGACTATGTTAATGGTCAGTTAATCACCCTCTAGGGGCATGTGGCACTCGGCTACACCTCGTGCCACAGTACACCCCTAGAAGGTGATTAACAGACCATTAACATAACCCTTGGTCATGCCTTATTGCTTAAATAACATCTCACCATATACTGTATATACATTCCTAACTGGAAAGAGTTTTTAATACTACTTTCACTACTAGGTCCCTTTCCTCCTTTCAGTGTTCCACCCTTAACCCACTGATGCAATAATCCATATGAAAATGTCTGCTACCAATGGGCCCTATGCACAAATGGGCAGGTAACACGACTGGAGGCACGTTACTCCTCCAGTGGGTTCTGCACCTGCAGATAGGTGCACACCAGCTGGTATCCACTACCAGCCGCCACCTGTTCAGCCTCCCCAGCATGCAGACATGTGGGGGACATTTCGTGGACTTGGCGCACATCCAGTGGGATGCCCGCACCTGGTGTGCTAACAGATCCTATCGCCCAGCATGAAAACATGAAAAACAAACGGCGATGTGCCACCGGCTCAGGCAGGTGGGTGCCCGATCGGCCACCCCAGTCCTCCTTCTTGACATGGGCTAGGGTGGCATGTGGGGATCTGCATTGCCCCACGTCAGCACCGCCACCGCTGATGGTATCCGGGGGCAGATCCTTATGGCTGGATGTTACCAGAGTAAAGTGCACCCCTGCACCCAGCACTCCACACCTTAATGAATGGCGCGGGGGTGGGCACGACGCGACATGCCTCCTGCCCCAGGCCCATTGCTGCGGGGCCAGAGGATTGGGTGCCTTGGGGCTGCGTGCCGATTGATGAATTTGGTGCAGGCGAATGGGTGCGAGGGTTAAGCGCCACAGATATGGGAGTGCATAGCCACTCTGCACAATAGTTCATAGGGCCCAATATGCATCACTTTACATTTCTTGACATTGAATTTAATTTGCCAAATACTAGACCATGTCTCCAGTCTCCTACATCCCTCTTCAGACTGCAGATACCCTTCTCGCTATCCTTTCTTCCACAGTTTTGTGCCATGTGCAAACAGACTTACTTTCCCTGCAACCCCATCCCTGTATCAGTAATGTACGCTGTTAAGACTAGCGGCACCAGGACAGACCCTGAGACTCCCACCAGTGGCCTTGCTGACATCAAAGAACTTTCCTTCCAGAACCACTACTTGAACCAGAACTTGAGGCAGTATAGCTGCAGTAGTTTAGGCTCTGAGCTACAAATCTGGTGACATCCAGCAGACCAGACCTGGGTTTGAATCCTATAGCTTCCACTTGCATACTGTGTGACCCTGAGCAAATCACTTAACTTCCTCAGCTCCCAGGTTGCACTCTGTAAAAAAGCTTTCAGCTTAGTGTGCTATTCCTGGTTAAACAATTAAATAAAAAAAAAAACACTATGAGTCCTATCCATCAAGCAATTCCCTGTCCATCTTGTTAACCCCTTCCCGAGCCCTAGGTCTACTACCTTTTCCCTAGCCTCAAGTGTGGCACTGAATCAGAGGCTTTACTAAAATCCAGGTACAGGATGTCAGGTGCATAGCCTGTATTAACCATTTGTCACCAACTAAAAAAAACGTGATTCACCAAACTGAAAAAAATATCACATTCATGTGACATGTCCTGTCTTTCATCAACCGATATTGGTTTCTATCTATAAGCCCATTTTCTTTTAGGAATTCAACTATCCATTCCTTTATAATTTCCTTTGGTAAATTGTCTACCATACTGTAGGTGTCAGGCTCAGATACCTATCATTTCCCAGATTCTTCCTATCTCTTATGTAGTGGACCATGTTTGCCACCCTCCAGTCCATCAATGCTATGCCTTTAGCTAGTTATACTAGCTAGCAGTATAGCCTATAGGTTAGAGTAATGAGCTGTGAATCAGCATGGTGTATCCAAAAGACCTGGGTTTCATTTTCACAACCTCTACTTGCATACTGTATGACCCTGAGCAAGTCACTTAACCTCCCAGTTCAACCCTAAAAACTGGACTTGGGCCTAGTTGGCCTTACCTGGTTACCAAAGAATAAAAAGGAACAAAAGAAATTGCCTCCCAATGGGGCTGCCAGGGCCTGGCATGCTTCTCAGCACCGGTGACCAGATTCCCTTTAGATTTATACACCCTACCCCAGGTCATGAACCAGCCAGTCAGAGAGGATCCCAATCAAACTCTCCCGTTCACCAGCCCAACTCAACTTTGAGTAGCAGGAGCTGCTTTTTAGGCTGTTTTCCTCCTGCACAAACTGTCACATTTAGTGCTTGTCAGAAGGCGAGTCTTCAGATTTCTCCCCAGATTGCCTTCCCTGCTAGCCCAGACCCACTTGGCAAGGACACCAGTTACCACCTGCCCCAGATCATGAGCCAACCAGAGAGACTCCCCATCATGCTTTCCTGTTCACCAGTCTGACTCACCTTTGAGTAGTGGGATCTGCTTTTTAGACTCTTTTCCTCCTACCCCAATCAGCACATGTAGTGCTAGTCAGAAGGGGGGTGCCCAGACTTCTTATCCCTTTTGCTGTCCAGTGGTTCTAGCAAGCAGCTTCCCAGCATGAGTGGACCAGCAGGACTGGCAGTCCTGAAGGGCAGTCAACAGAGGGCGACACCAGGATGCCAAGGCACTCTGCCCAACTTCTATCCTGCTAACTGTAAGTACACATTTTGTCCATCATTGCCAGTTGCTATGGTTTATTGCTGTTAGTTTGTATCTGTGCTGTGCTCTGGTTGTGTACTTGCAATCTGCTGTGTTTTACTACCTGTTGCTCATACTGAACTACTGTTAGTTAAGTAACTGTACTGGACTCCAGCTGTGCTCTTACAATCTACTGTGTTCATTTCTACTGCCTCATGGGTTTAAACAGGAGTGCAGTTTTCTAGAGGTAACTGGCCTCCTGCCTGAGCCTTCATTATGAAATAGCAGGAGTCTACTGCATTATGTGCTATCACCTTCCCCAACCTACCTAGTTATCTGGGTGCAGCCCTAATTCTTTCATTTCGGCTTCCTTCTTAACTGAGTGAAGGCCATACCCCCACACACACACACACACACACACTTGTTTAATTTAGGCTTCTTCCCTATTTGGGTAAAGCCCACATTTCGCCCTTCCCCCAATTGTTTACGTTAGGCTTCTTCCTTTTCTGGGTGAAGCCTTCTCCCCCCTCCCCCACTGGTTAACTAAGCCTATATCCTCCACCCCGTTTTTTCTAATCTTATGCTTCTGCCCTCAGAGTGAAGCCTGTATCCCCCAAAATTGTTAATTTAGGATTCCCCCCATTTGGTTGTAGCCCCTTTCTCCCCACAAAATATTAAACTTGGGCTTTCACTCCTCCTGGGTGAAGCATTCCTCCTCAAAACTGTACTTTCTCCCTTCTGGAGTGAAGCTTACTCTACCATCCTCAATTTGGCAAAAGTTACAGGGTCAAGTGCTTGTTGTCCCTCCATTATGCTGATTCAAACCCTATGACTCCTCCCCCTCCTTTTTTCGCACTCTTTCCTTCTCCCTACTGCCTATCCTTGCCTTCCCTGTGCTGCATTAGCCTGCACCCCTTGTTGATGCCTCCTGCAATTGTGGAAATCTTTTGTTAACTCACCGCTCCTTATAATATGATAACTATTGTTATACCTGTTGATTATTATATTGGTCCGCTATTGTTTATTGTATTGTTCTGCTATCGAATATAACTTGTTCTGCTGTTGTATATAGCTTGATAGATTTAGACATCTTTGAAAAAGGACTCTTGAGCTCGAAGGTCCTCTGAACACAATAAATGTACAAGCATAAATATAAATAGTCTACTGCGTATGTCCCAGACAGATAGCAAGGTAGCTTCTTGGGTAGACAGACAGATCGACAGACAGATAGTTTTTTAACTATCCAGATTCAGAGTTATGGACATTTAACCACTAAATTATGTTCAGTTGTAAACTCACCTCACACTGGACTAGGCAGAGAGCACACTATTCTGCCAGGTTTTTTTTGTTTATTGAATACTAGGAATTAATACCTTTGAGCCAAGGCTCTTTTACAAAGGTTCTGCGTCAAATTAGGTACAAGCAATAAGGTTACAATGAGTGACACAAGTAAAGTACATTATGGAATGCTATATACATGGACAGAACAAATATCAAAAACATTAGTGCAGGGATAAGTAATTACCAGGTGAAACACTTTAATTCAATAAGCAATCAAATGGGGTGGAGAGACAGGAAAGTAATGTGAGAGATAGGCATATAAATGAAAGGAGGAGGAGCCGACTCATATTGTGAAAGGAATCATCTACCAGGCCTTTGTCAGGTAAAGTGGGCTAGAGAGAACAACTTAGAGAGGAATTAGTCAAGGCAGTCACAGGAGTTGGAGGTGGCAAGGTGAGAGAATAGGCTAGATTTAAATGCACCTAAAGAGGTAGAGGAGGTATCAGAGGTGCTAAGTGCATTTAGCCAGGAGAACGCGATAGGCAAATGATCTCTGGCCTGGGAAGTCCAGCAACGGGGGACCTGAAGGGGCTGATTTTCTGATCTTCTGGTGGGTCGAACACTTGTGTTCTGGCATATCAGGTCTTGAATGCAAGGTGGAGTGAGGCCCATGATGGATTTTTTAGCCATAAGGCAGGTAAGGTACTTTAGGCGGTTTGAGAGTTGTAGCCATCCAGTGTCAGCATATAGCTCGCAGGTGTGAGTATGTTGATGAGCGCCAGTAAGCAGCCGACAGACCTTGTTAAGGGAGGTTGTAATACGTTTAAGTGCGCTAGTAGAGGCAGACCCATAGACAATTAGGCCATAGTCAATAATTGAGATGATTGAGGATTGAATAGCTAGCTTCAGTGCTGGTAGGGTGAGAAGCTGTCTGTTCCGGTACAGTATCCCGAGCCGCTGATTGATAGTTTTGGCTGTGCTGTCGATATGAGTTGCAAAGGTGAGGCCCTGATCAAAGGTGATTCCAAGATATTTGAAAGTAGCCACCTGTTCAAGAGTGGATTCCAAGGATGTGTTGATGGTGAGTGGTGTTTGCCTTTTCTGTTTTATGGACTTGAGAAAGCATGGATTTTGTTTTTTATGGTTTAGGACTAGCTTATGTGCCACGAACCACTTTTCAACACTGGCAAATGCATGCTGGGAGGCTAAGGCATAAGGGGATAGGATCTTTATGAGAGGATAGAATCACAGCATCGTCAGCGTAGAGAATAATTTGCTCAGAGCAGGATTTAGGGAGGGAGTTTAGAAAAAGGCTGAAGAGGAGAGGACCTAAGATGGATCCCTGTGGAACTTCCGAGAGGACAGGCTTTGGTTCTGAGAGCACACCAGCTATTTTTACAACTTGGGAGCGCTGGGAGAGGTAACTTTTTATCCAGGCCCCTGAACCCAGGAACAGCCCAAGAGACTGCAGCTGACTGATGAGTAGGCCATGATGTACTGTGTCAAAAGCCTTCGTTAGATCAATGTACACAGCTCCAGTTAGGAGTCCCTTGTCCAAGGCCTTGTGGATAGCACCTGAGAATTCAAGGGAGGGCTGTCGATGTGCTATGCCTTGTCTGAATCAAGTTGCTGGGCACAGAGGATGTTATATTCTGCAGGTAGTCTGTAAGCTGGTCTGCCACAATACGTTCAAGAGCCTTTGAGAGGGAGGTAGTATTGAAATAGGCCTATAGTTGCCAGGCAGGGACTTGTCACCATTTTTGTGCACAGGAGTGACAATTGTAGCTTTCCATTTACTAGAGAACTTGCTGGAGCAGAGGGAGCAATTGAATAATCTGGTGAGGGGGAGTAGTACTTCATCCAGAGTAAGGGACAGTAATTTAAGGTCAATAGAGTCACTGCTTGCCCGGGATTTAGATATAGCCTTCTTTATGTATTTATGGACTTCATGTGCTTTAACTATTTTGAGATGGAAGGGCGGTATGTTTGGAGAGGCAGAAGGGATATGGAGATAGGAGGGTCAGTGTTAGAAAGTAGTCAGATGAGAGGACACCGCTAAGGTCAGTGAATGTCTCATTAAGGGTGTTTCATGATGACCAAAGGGTCAAGAGTGGTAGTACCATCCACGGTCAGTATAGTAGGAGAGGACTTGCCTGCTTACCTGTGATATTTCTTAAATTGTCCCAGAAGGATTTGCCTTCCCAGGAGTTGGAGAGGGCATTCTTGAAATAGGAGCTTTTCATCCGGTGGGTCTCTTTGGTGCAGTGATTTGGGGCCTGTTTATACTTTAGGATGTCAGTCAGTGAGCCAGTGGCTCTTGCGATAGCCCAGAGGTGGTCCCTACCTTTGAGTAGTGACAGTAGCTTGGCAGTGAGCCAGGGATTAGAGAGCACTTTCACTTTACGTTTTTTTACAGGTGCATATGAGTCACAGGCAGCGCTGAAAGTGTTGATAAAGTGATTAAGGGCTACGTCAACATCTTGAGTGTTGTACATAGGAGACCAGTCTTTCTGCCTAAGAATTTCCTTGAGTTGAGTAAGGTTGCCGAAAGGTAGTACTCTACTGGAGATGGTTCTGGGAGGAGGTTTTCTGAACTTATTTGACCAGGTACATTTTATGGGAGAGTGGTCGCTAAGAGAGTCCGGGAGAATGGCAACATTATTTATTCGAGCAGGGTGATTTGCAAGGATCCAGTCAATTAGGGTGCTGTTCTCAGATTTATAGTTTTTCCTAGTGGGTGAATTGACCAGCTGTGTTAAATTTGCAGCAAGGATAGCATCCTTAGTCGACCCTGTGTCAGGTGATAGCCAGTTAATATTAAAGTCACCAAGGAGTAGGAGCTCGGCATCAGGAGGTTGAGATCGGACAAATTCAAGTACAGTCTGGAGACCGGCCCTCGGATCTTTTGGTGGACTATAAATAGCAGTAACCGTGAGGATTTTGTTGTGGGCACCAAGGAGCAGCTTGATTGGGAGGAGTTGTACAGCAGTTTCAGTGGTGGAAAACGAGACAGGGAGGCATGTGAGATAATCCTTTATGTAAATAGCACAACCACCACCCCTTTTTGAGGTCCTATCCAGCCTGAATATTTTGTAGCCTTGTAGCGATATGGCATGGTCAGGGGTGTTAGGTGTCAGCCAAGTTTCAACAATAGCCAGGATGTTAGATTATGTTGGCTGGTGAAGGTTTGAAGGAGGCCAGTTTAGGTAGGAGACTACAAATATTTAGAGTGATAATAGTGAGTCCCCTCCATGTTGGCTGGCTTTTTTTGTGTGTGGGAGATAGGGCCAGGATTTGGATGTACACTACCTGACATTAAGAAGGAGGAGCAGGAGTTTGAGAGTCAATAGCCGTAATTCATAGTAGATAGTAATACGCTCCGTTGTTATGTGAATAGGTCCAGTGCAGGCGTCTAGGATCCCAGTGTAAGGCATTGGTCGAAATAGATGCCAAGTCGCCCCAGGCCATCATCGCTTTTATTCATTATTATACAATCCATTGCCAGAGGCACCATTGGGGGATTGCAATACATGTGATGGAGGTAGCTGTCAGGAGGACGAGTACAGGTGGAGAGGGATAGGAAGTGATTGGAAGATGGCAAAGAGTAGAAGCAAGGAGAGGGCAAGAAGGGACAGAATATGGTTACAGGAGGCATGATAGCTAGGAGTGGAGGTAGGGTGTGAGGATAGTGGATGTAGCAGGGAAGGAAAGAGGAAATAGAGAAAGAAGCCAGGAGCTGAGAATACACTGAGGGTATGTCCAGCAAATCACCCAGTGAAGCTAGCTGTGATAGGAGAGTGCAGGAGGTGGGAGGGGTTTAGCAAGTGGGACAGGATAGGATGTAAGGACAGGGGAGGGTAGTTAGAAGCAAGGGGCGACAGGAAGACTATTTAATAAAGGTGGGAGGAGGGCAGGGGGTGGCGCGAAATTCGGCACTGAGCAGTGCAAGTCTATGGGCTCCGAGCCCAGCAAGCCCAAAAATCACACAGACCAATCAGGAAGCAGGGTCTGAGACCGGAGGCCAATCAGAGCTAGCACAATGCGCTGTAAGCCAATCGCAGCTGATCACTGCTTCCCCAGTCAGAGGATATCCTTACCCGGCTTTCAGGGGTCGGGAGGCGGCTAGAGGCATCGTAGGTGGTGTGGGGGAACCAGGTCCCATCGACCGTGCCCACCTGGCACCCGGCTAGCCCTCTCTAGGCTACGAGATCTGGAAGAAGGAGGAGAGAGAGAGGAGAGCGGTGAGTAGATTTATAAATCACAGGCAACATGACAGTGACGCAGGGGCCAGTAACAGGGGGAGGGGGGAACGAAAATTAAAAGTGTATGCAGCGAAGGGGGGGGAGTTAAATTCGGAATAGGTTGGGGGAGGACAAGGGAACTACCAAGAGGGTGGAGGTGTTAGCCAGTAACGATCAGGTCAGAGGATAACTGGCGCCAGTCTGAGGAGACAGCAGAAAGGTGGAGGAAAGAAAAGAGGACCAACAATAGGTTTTAATTTATATATATATTTTTTTATTATTTTATTTTATTTAGCAGAGGTAGTGGATGGGGGAAGAAGGCCGAGGAAGGAGCTGCGAAGGTGGGCAAGATCGAGTACAGTGAAGGAAGAATAGAGAGGGAGGGTCTGGCTGGCAGCAGTAGAAAGGAACCAGAGTTCAGGGTGAGAGACACTCAACAGAGGTAGAACACAATAAATAGGGTACTGGACACGTCTAAAGCAGAGATCAAACTGCCTAGAGACTGCAGAACAGGGGGGAAACAGAGAGAGTTCCAAGAGGAGAGGCAGAGGTAACAACTTAAAGTGCACAGAAACAAAGAAAAATTATGAGCAGGCTGCCATTTGCAAGTCGGGGGGGGAGGAGAGACAGCAAAGTTGCAGAACAGGAGTCAAGCAGCCACAATCGTTTTGCTCTGCAGTAAATACACTAGTGCTAGCTAATTTCAGACCTGCGGCAGTAAATACACTACGGCTAGCTAATTTCAGACCTGCAGCAGGGCTACAAAGCAAGATATGAGGACGGAATAGTCATTTAAGCAATAACATTATAGTAAGCAGGTAATTTATCTAACAGCCTATAAATACTGATAAGCAATAAACTTTTCAGGCAGATTAAAATAGAAATTCACGGCTTATTTGCAAATTAAAATAGCACAGTTTTGCAAAACAGGGCATTAGACTTTCCAGGCAGACTAAATCAGATGTCGCGGTTTGAATACAAATTACAAATAGCACAGTTTTGCAGTTCTAGGCAATAGGTAGGAACTAACAGTGGAACAAAGGTTAGATTAAAGAGAGTCAGGCTGCAATGTCCCGCAAAATTTCGCACTAAACAGTGCAAGTCTATGGGGTTCCGAGCCCAGCAAGCCCAAAATCACCCAGGCCAATCAGGAAGCAGGGTCTGAGACCGGAGGCCAATCAGAGCTAGCACAATGCACTGTAAGCCAATCGCAGCTGATCACTGCTTCCCCAGTCAGAGGATATCCTACCCGGTCCAGAGGTCGGGAGGCGGCCAGAGGCGTCGTGAGGTGGCGTGGGGAACCAGGTCCCATCGACTGCGCCCACCTGGCACCCGCCAGCCCTCTCTAGGCTATGAGATCTGGCTTTCAGGGGTCGGGAGGCGCCTAGAGGTGTCGTAGGTGGCATGGGGGAACCAGGTCCCATCGACCGTGCCCATTTGGCACCTGGCTAGCCCTCTCTAGGCTACGAGATCCGGCTTTCAGGGGTCGGGAGGTGGCTAGAGGCGTTGTAGGTGGCGTGGGGGAACCAGGTCCCATCGACCGTGCCCACTTGGCACCCGGCTAGCCCTCTCTAGGCTATGAGATCCGGCTTTCAGGGGTTGGGAGGCGGCTAGAGGCGTCGTAGGTGGCGTGGGGAAACCAGGTCCCATCGACCGTGCCCACCTGGCACCCGGCTAGCCCTCTCTAGGCTACGAGATCCAGCTTTCAGGGGTCAGGAGGCGGCTAGAGGCATCGTAGATGGCGTGGGGGAACCAGGTCCCATCGACCGTACCCACCTGGCACCCGGCTAGCCCTCTCTAGGCTACGAGATCCGGCTTTCAGGGGTTGGGAGGCGCTAGAGGCGTCGTGGGTGGCGTGGGGAGACCAGGTCCCATCGACCGTGCCCACCTGGCACCCGGCTAGCCCTCTCTAGGCTACGAGATCCGGCTTTCAGGGGTCGGGAGGTGGCTAGAGGCGTCGGAGGTGGCGTGAGGGAACCAGGTCCCATCGACCGTGCCCATCTGGCACCCAGCTAGCCCTCTCTAGGCTACGAGATCCGGCTTTCAGGGGTCGGGAGGTGGCTAGAGGCGTCGTAGGTGGCGTGAGGGAACCAGGTCCCATCAACCGGTGCCCACCTGGCACCCTGCCAGCTCCCTAGGCTACGAGATCCGGCTTTCAGGGGTCGGGAGGCAGCTAGAGGCATCGTAGGTGGCGTGGGGGAACCAGGTCCCATCGACCGTGCCCACCTGGCACCCGGCTAGCCCTCTCTAGGCTATGAGATCTGGCTTTCAGGGGTCGGGAGGCAGCTAGAGGCATCATAGGTGGCGTGGGGGAACCAGGTCCCATCGACTGTGCCCACCTGGCACCCAGCTAGCCCTCTCTAGGCTATGAGATCCGGCTTTCAGGGGTAGGAAGGCGGCTAGAGGCGTCATAGGTGGCGTGGGGGAACCAGGTCCCATCGACCGTGCCCACCTGGCACCCGGCTAGCCCTCTCTAGGCTACGAGATCCGGCTTTTAGGGGTCGGGAGGCAGCTAGAGGCGTCGTAGGTGGTGTGGGGGAACCAGGTCCCATCGACCGTGCCCACCTGGCATCCGGCTAGCCCTCTCTAGGCTACGAGATCCGGCTTTCTGGGGTCAGGAGGTGGCTAGAGGCGTCGTAGGTGGCGTGGGGGAACCAGGTCCCATTGACCGTGCCCACCTGGCACCTGGCTATCCCTCTCTAGGCTACAAGATCAGGAAGGAGGAGAGAGGTAACCTAATAGAGCAGCTCCCCTAGCCCAGCTAATACTAAGCATCTATCTACATAGCGTTTTGTTATGAATTTAAAGCAGCAGTGCAAAAAACTGGGCAAAGAATCTGACCCTACATTTTTTCACTAGGAAATATTCCAGGCATCTTCCAGTTTTGTTTGGTGGTAAAGTTCTCTAGTTCAACCAAAATTTGAGAATCTTATGAATGTTTTAATTTACTTTTTTCTCAAGAAAAAAAGATGACTGCCACTTTGGGCTCAGAAATAACTTTGTAGACTTAGCAAAGGTTAGGACTGAGAAAAAAAAATCTCATGGTGTGCAGCATAAAAGCTACCAAGAAAAGTAGATTTGACAGATATGCTAATACTTTATTAATTGTAGCTGAATCTAGCTTTTTAGAAAACAGCATTTTTGTTGCACTGCTGCTTTAAGCAAAGTTATGCTGCATAACAGACCTCTGGTATACATACACTCATATGGCTCTCTGGTAATCAGACTGTCTCCGCAGGTAGACATTGTCTCTTGACACCAAAAAGGTTGTAGACCCCATTCTGCGGTCTGTGTTATAGTGTACTGTATCCATTACAGTAGATTGTAGCTGTATAAATAGGATGAAATCAAATATTTACTTTCAGCATTGACTGTACTTATATCTACTATTCATTTACTGGAGCACTCTAATTTTTTTTCATAATCCTGTTCTGAAATGGCAAGAGTTAAAAGTAAGTGCATGTAACTCACTAAACATTAAGATTATACCAGATTGCAGTGGCATTAGGTGGCATGGCCAGCAACAGCACAGGAAGCATTATAAAACTATAAATGTAACCCCCTCACCCTCCATTTCTGTCTAGGGATCCTGATGATATAGCGGGGGGGGGGGGTAGAACCTGAGAACCTCCTGGCACAGCTTCACAGAAATGAAACAAAGCAGGTCTTACCTGGCTGATGAAAAAACATTTTTGTCAAGTCCTCCTCTTACCAGGTTGGGAAGGTCCCAGACACTGCGGCTTCTGCCGGCTTCAAACATATGGGGGGATGGAGACCTTCTTGGGATGAAATGTGCGGATTAATTCATTAAAGAACTCAGCACCACTATGCAAAAGCAAAAATAGAACATTTAATTTGGTTCAAGAATGATCGGTAAATTTAAATAAATTAAATGGAGCAGCTCCATGGGGCTGAGAGATTGAAAGAATTGACAGGCATAAGGCACATTATACTGACCACAGCTATTTGATTTTCCAGCCTAGCTCATAGACCAGACTGGCTCCACACTTTCCCTTATGAGCTGAAACTTAGCTCACATCTTCTCCTCCATACTGCTTGTCCTTGTTCCTTTTCCTTACTGGGGAGTTTCTTGCTCCTCCCTGCCACCGAACCTTTAGTACTGGGGCATGACACAGCCTAAATGCCTTCCGCAGCTGCTCCCAAATTTTACTTCCCACCAAAGCAATACAAGGTGTCAGTTCCCTCCTTATATTCCTAGCTAAGACAAGGCCTTCCAAAGAACTTGATGATGGTCCCCTGCTTACACATCATTGTTCCCTCAAACAGTATCCCTTAGTGGGTCTAATGGGTCCTGCCCCAGACACGGTACAGTAGGCCCTAAAGGTGAATCTCAGTATGCGGCCCACCTCCCTCACCTCCAGCAGCGTGCCACATGGGAATGGCTCTATGAACCTGCCACCTTCGGAACACCCTGTCGTGGTGCTGCCAACACCATGGCAGCCCCACTACCATGATTCCACTCCATTCTTTTGGGTAACTGGGCCCCCAGCCTCCAGATGGTTCTGGTGACTCTCTCCACCTCCATCACTCCTCCAGTACAGTCCAGCAAAGGTATCCCTGGTGCCAAATGGTGGCCAACTCCTGCTTCCTTCCCTCGGAAACCTCCCACCCATCGCACCAACGCTGTCAGCTGACACCTTCTGGGACAGAGAGTTTTAGGCCCCCCAGCCACACTGGCCCTATACAGCCCACTGAATCTCCAATGCTCTGTCCACCCCTCCAAAATCCCAGACTTAAATATAGGTGAACTCTGCCACCTACTGGGCAGAAAAGGGAATCGCCCCCATAAGCTGACTAATGGAAAAAAACAAGGTGTGGGGAGAAAACAAAAGGTAGTAAGTCCACCCCACGAGGGGGGCTTACATAAAAAGGGATCCATGACAGCTGGTCAACAATTTCGTTGTTGACCGATGTTACAGCAACTCCTTTATGCTGACCGCATTTGCAGTCAGCATAAAGGGAGTCACTTCAGACTGTGTTTTCTTCGGGAGGCTTCACCCTCCAGACGCACCATGCAGGAGGTTTGGCCCCCTGCACCCTCTGCTACTAAATTAATCAACTCCAAGTTGGAGTTGCTTTAGGGAGGGGGTGCAATACCCTAAGAGAGCAGTGCCATGGTCCCGCTCTGATGCTACAGCGACCTGGCGCTGTTGTCACTGTAGTGTCGGTCACAGAAAAGTTGTCACTGTAGTGATAGCATACCCATAAAAAGTACATCATTTTATACCCAGAGGTTGGTGAGTATTTGGACCTCTGCCTAAATGTGTTGTTGAGAGCAAGAATGGCAAGGCAAGGCAAATGTTATTTTCCTGGTGCCCAATCCCAGAGGCTTTGGGGGCCATAAAAACACACAAAAATTTAAATATATATATATATATATATATATATATATCTCATATAAAAAATAATCACATGTCAGAAAAGGCAGTATCCTGCATATAAATAATCACCCTCTACTTTAAAAAGGAACTGATAATCTATGTTCTCATCCAGTACCTGAGAAAGCCTGGCTAAACAGATAACACTTAAGGCGGGCTTTGAATGCCTTCACCGAAGAGGCCTCCCTCACCAATAGCGGGAGCAAATTCCACAGGACGGGGCCGGTGATACTAAAAGCTCTATCACCAGCCATTTTCAAACTTATCCTGGGAATCGCCCGGAGGCCCCTTGAGGAGGATCGCAGGGAGCGGACCGAGGCAGTGGGTGTAAGAAGGTCTACCAGGTAGCAAGGGCCCAATCCATATAGGGCCTTAAAGGTGATCAAGCCCACCTTAAAAAGCACCCCCATCGAACTGGCAACCAGTTCAATTCCCGCAGCACCGGGTGACATGACAGTATTTCGACTGTCCAGTCAGCAACCTGGCAGCTGCATTCTGCACCAGCTGCAGACGATGGAGGGTACCTCCAGAGACTCCGCGGTAGAGCGTATTACAGTAGTCAAGCCTAGATGTTACAAATGCATGCACCAATGTGGGGAGGTCCGGGGCGGAATCAGGTGCTTAATCCTGGAAATGTTTCTCAGATGGAAAAAACTGACCCTGACAACGGATGACAATTGACGTTCCATTGTCAAACCGCTGTCTGGCACCACACCAAGACTGTGCACCTTAGAGGAGGCCATCAATGGGGCAGACCCTAGAACTAGTCCAGTATCTGCCCCAGATGCCATCCTATCATGCCTCCTGTTCAACTCCACCACCAGTACCTCCATCTTATCAGGGTTCAGTCACAACCAGCTAGAGGCCATCTAGTCATTGATCTCGGCCAGACAGTTGTTTAATACTTCCATCGCATTGGATGTCCCAGGGGCAAAGGATAAGACAGCTGAGTATCATCGGCATAACAATGAAACCTCAAGCTGTACCTCCTAATTATCTCACCAAGGGGCAACATATACATGGCAAACAACATCGATGACAAGACCGAACCCTGAGGTACCCCACAAGATAGAAGGCTCGGGGATGAGGAAAAATTTCCCATCACCACCCTCTGTCTTCTGTTTGTCATAAAGGACTCAAACCAGCAGATGACAGTGCCGGTGAGTCCACAGAAGTTCCTCAGTTGGTCGAGTAACACACAATGGTCCACCGTGTCAAAAGCTGAGGAGAGATCGAGTAGAATGAGAATTGTTCCCTCATCTCAATCCCTCACCCTGAGGAGATCATTATGCACCCGAACTAATGCGGTTTCTATTGAATGTCCTGCACGAAAACCCGACTGGAGCAGCTCATAGATATCAAATGCCACAAGGTGTTCTCACAACTGTTGTGCCACAATCTTCTCCACAAGCTTTCCCAAAAATGGTACGTTGGAGGCCGGTAATTTGCCTTGATGTCAGGGTCCAATGATGACTTCTTCAGAAGGGACCTCATCAGCGCCTCCTTCAAGGCATCTGGGAAGACCCCTTCCGATGAGGAACACCGGACAATCAAGGCAAACACCGGGCCAATAGTGAATGAATTCAAACTAGATTAGACTTTTACATGGACAATTGATGGGCTGTATTACCACTGAGAAGAAAGGAGACAGTCCTGATTGACCCCAGCCCTTTTCTGTCTCTAACATCATCAGCAAGTATCACTCGATTGGCTATGGTTATTTACGGATATGTATTTACTTACTTGCTTATTAATTGATTTATTATGCTTTATTAAGAAAGACATACTGAGCTGATACCAGATCATTTTCAGATGTGCCCTGGGGGACAGGGAAACAGGAACTAAGCAATTCACAGAGCAACAGTTTATCAGTACAGAGGTGAAAAATAATATTAAAAGACTATACACTGAAAATAAATAGCTAAGAGTAATCAAAATAGCATCAATGGAAAATAAGTAGGTGAATATTAACTTCATTTCATAAACAGGAAAAATGCAAGATGCAAGTAATAACAAAATCTGCACAGTGATGAAGCAAAACCTTAACGTGCACAGTGGGAGTCATCACTAGAGGGCCCAGGTGGACTGGTAGGGGTTAGGAACAGTTAGAAGAGTCAGCAATGACATCATAGAGGAGGGTTTTTAAGGATGCAAATGCAGCTTGACCTGCAGATGACTTAGTGTGAGGGAGTTACAGAGGGAGGTTGTGAACAGCTGTGACAGAGCTGTGGCAGTGTTTAAGTCTATATGAGTTGTACGAGATGTCTTTTATAAAAGTGCAAGCTCATGACATTCGGGTGACAGGACTGCAAACCAAAGGTTATTGGTTCTGTCTGGAGATGTTGTGAAGTTAAACTTGGCCCGCAAAGTTCGCACAAAGTACCCAAAATTTGCACTTCATGGAATTCACAGAGTTTTGAAAAACTCCAAAACTTCAATTTGCGCAAAAATTCAGTTTAAATTTGCATTTTTTTCTCTCAAAGCATGAATTTAGTGGGCGAAGCGTGAAATTCCCAGGTGAACTTTCACATTTCACATCATAATCTGTGAAATTCGGTGCTACAAATTTCATGAAATCGCTCTGCAAAATCGGCGAAATTCATGAATTAACTTGCGGAGTGAATTTCGCAGACTTCGTATATCTCTAGTTCTGTCTGCTTGGACTGTACAAAGATTATGCTCACAGAATAAGAGACATCTCAGAGCACACATAAACTTATTGTATCACTCTTGTTGGCTAGAGTAATTTATAATAACTTTTACGTTCTGTTTTATTAATTTACAAAAAAACACATGCATTACTCCTTTCCCCACCTCTGAAGTAGATTGCTCCACTTTAACATTTCAGCATGAGAAAAAAGCTGAATGAAGGGTAAGAGGCACTGTGGTTTTGAGTACCACTTGGCAAAAATTACATAAGTGATTTATTATCGTCTAAACATGAGAATGGAAACAAAGATAATTACACAATGTAGGGAGTGCATAATGTTAAAATTCATGCATACTGTAGACGTGTTGTAAAGCACATGGCAGGGAAAGGCATTTTGGAGGGCTGTGGAAGAGCAAAACTTTAAAGCATTTGGGGAGTACAATATTTCAGGAAATATGAGAACATATTGTCAGGAAGGGATGTGTGTGTTATTATTTCTTTAAGCAATGGAAGTTAGAGCTGTGTGGAGTGCATTATTCTGCCAACACAGTTCATGTAGAATGGCAATTCTGCTTCCATAGCGTTTTTCAGAATTTCTTTTGGAATGCCATGGAATTCTGAAAAGCATTTGTATGCAAACCATGGAATAACTTTCCGTTGATCAATTAAACCACCGTGGAATAATTTTCCATTGACTGCAGAAAAGGCAACTGTGGTTTATGTAATCATGGCTTACTAATTTGTGAAAACCATTCTGCTTTTGGAATGTCAGAATTCCACTACCATGGAATTAGGTGGAATTTTCCAAAAATCCATGGGATTGTATTCTGTCAGAATTTGAAATATGCACACAGCATAGTGTAGATGTAAATCTCTGGAGTGGTTAAAATTTCAAGAGACATGAGTAGCAGTGGAGAGAATTACAGAGAAGCTGTATTGATGATGTTTTCATTTTTGTTTTACTTTTCAGAAATATGTTAAAACGTGTATAGTGAATAAATATGAACAGTGCAACAAAGTAACAAACTCTTACCTATACAATCATGATAGCACTTTTGCATAGGTCTGAGGTTACATGAGCCAATCAGATTGCTTGAATTGTCACAGCCATTTTATAAGGAGAATGTTCTGTATCCACCTTATACAGTACATCCACAGCAGAAAGGCTTATTGTTTGTCTCTTAGTGTTAATACTGTTTAAATTGAATTTTATTTTGTGCTACAGGGGAAAACTGATTTATCCCTAGCATGGGAAATTCTACTTATTGCAGTAGAGAGAAAGGCATATGAACGTACGAAGAAGCCAGCAGAAGAAGGCCATTTGGTCTATCAAGTCTGCTCATATTGCAGGGTCCACAGCTTGAGCTAATGTCCCTGCCCTCCCTCCTCACTCTTCCCATCCTCCCTTCCCATGATCTTTACTTTCCCCAATGCCTATCCCAGCCTCTCTTAAAGCTGCCCACAATAAGATAACCTCTTCCGGGCAGTGCATTCCAAGTATCCACCACCGTCTCTGTGAAGAAGTACTTCCTGACCTCCCTCATAAACCTCCCACCCTCCAGCTTAAGACTGTACCCCCAGTGTTATTTTTGCCACTCAGCTTAAAGAGATTGTCCTTATCAACCTTATTTATCCCTTTCAAGTACTTGAAGGTCCCAATCATGTCCTCTCTCTCTCTCTCTCTCTCTCTCTCTGTCTCTCTCCTGTCTTCCAGGGAGTACATGTTCAGTGCCCTCAACCTCTCCTCATATGCCTTACCCTGCTGTCCCACTATCATCTTTGTAGCCCTCCTCTGGACCTTCTCCAGCAGGTTAATGTCCTTTTTGAGGTGTGGGCACTAGTACTGAACCCCATACTCTAAATGCAGCCTTACCAGTGACCTGTACAAGGGCAGTGTAACCTCCTCTCACCTACTACTGATCCCCTTAGATAGCATCCCAGCATCTTGTTTGCCTTTGCTGCTGCTTTTTTGCACTGTGTGGAGTGCTTCAGGTCAATAGTGATCATCACTCCCAGTTCTTTTTCCTCCTGTGATACAGATACTCGGACTCCACACAGGTAGTACCCTGTCCTGGAATTCTTGGCTCCAATATGCATAACTTTGCATTTTTTGGCATTGAAGCCAAGCTGCCAGATCCTGGACTACCTCCCCAGCTTTTCCAGATCTCCCTTTAGGTCCTGTATCCCTTCAGCTGTGTCCACTCTCCCACAGAGCTTAGTGTCATCTGTGAATAAGCACATTATGTCCTTAATGCCATCCCCAATGTCATTGATGAATATATTGAACAACACTGGCCCCAGCACAGAGCCCTGTGGAACCCCACTGGTTATCTCTCTGTACCAGACAATGCTCCCCCCCCCCAACAACCACCCTCTGGGTTCTGTCCCTCAGCCAGTTTTCCACCCATCTGGCCATCTTTTCCCCAACCCCATGATCCACCAACTTCCTGATCAACCTTTTGTGGGGCACAGAGTCAAAGGCTTTGCTGAAATCAAGATAGAAGATGTCTACCACTTGGCCCCTGTCTACTGTCTTAGTGACACAGTCAAAGAAGTCAATCAGATTCGTTTGACATGATCTACCCCCCATGAACCCATGCTGCCTCGCATCCTGGAGATCATGCTCCTCTAGATATTCCACCAGCCTTTCCTTTAGTATGGTCTCCATGAGCTTGCCCACAACAGAGGTCAGACTAGTCTGTAATTCCCTGGATCATCCTTAGGACCGCTTTTCTGGAGGGGCACTACATGTGCTGTTCTCCAGTCCTGCAATGCCATGACTCTAGTGAACTATTAAATAGGTCTGCCAGTGGCCCTTCGAGCTCCTTAGTCAGTTCCTTTAGTACCCTTGGATGTAATCTGTCCAGGCCTGGTGATTTGTCTACCTTCAATGCCAGTAGCCCCTCCCTCACTGTATCCCCCTCTATCACTTCATCTGTGTTCCCCTCCCTCCACTCCACTTTTCCTTCCTCAAGGCACTGGTATGTCCTTATCTCTGGTGAAGACAGAACAGAAGTATTAATTTAGTATCTCTACCCACTCCACCCCTTTCTTAAGCTTAATAATCCCTTCCTTCTTGTCCCTTTTCTCACTTATACAGTGAAAGAAAGCCTTCTCCCCCTTCTTAATTCCTTCAGCTGTCTGCAGCTCCTTCTGTGCCTTTGCTCGCTGGCCTTCCTTACTTGCCTCACTAGCCAACCTTATGTAATTTTCCCTATCCACCTCTCTTTTGATATGTAATATACCTCAACTGTAATCACTATTCAGACCAACAACCACAGCTGCCTGCCTCATCACGCAGTCACCTGCCAAATAGTAAAATTGAATGGAATGGACTTTGGTTTATATAGGGCCTTTCACATACAATATATCAAAATGTGCTTTTTTAAATGACTGATGTCCTTGGCGTTTGCATTTCTTATGCCACTATTAAGAATAATTTAAAGAAGTGGCTGCTAAATGTTAATGATTGTCAATATAAAATGTAACTCTTGGTACGTTTTGTGATGAAGTGCTTTGTATGTTTATTTTTTTGTCAGAATTTGGCTTGGACACTTTTGAAATTGGGCAATTTGGTTAATACTCTTCTGCCAACCAAATAAGTAAATAAGTAAGTAACTAAATAAATAAAATGAGATAGAAGAAAAACTCACATTTATATAGCGTTTTCATACACACACTGATGGGCAGAAGAGAACTTTAGTTTAACATTCCATTTGAAAGACAAAACACCACAACAGTGCAGCTCCCTCTAGTACTGTCCTAGAGTGCCAGAGTTTGGGGTTTGAGCCCATGTCATGTTGTGGAACTAAAAGTCACAACCTTCTGCCATAGAGGCAGGTGTGCTACCAAGTGAGCCACATTGGCCACACAAGTCTAATACTGGTACAGTAGCTCACAGATTGTAGCAGTATACATATAGCAGCCATTAATGTTTGTTGCACACTAGCAGCATACATAAATCCATAATGCATTAGAACCCTGTGTGACTAAGAGAAGGAATATTTGCCAGGACATCAGGGATAACTCCCCTGATCTTCTTAAAGTGCCATGAGATCTTTAACATCCACCTGGACAGCTGCCAGGTTCAGGCAGATGACGTCTCAGTTTAAAGGGCACCAGGTTTGTTCTGAATTAAATTAATAACTAAGAGCCTTGCCTCCGTATAAAGCATCAGGCACAGTCATCCTGATTTCATTTTTCTTGTTGTCAGTTTAGCAAGGGAAGAGTTTGTACTTTGACTCTGTGGAACCAGCAACCCAATTGTTTCTTCTTCCCTGTATGAAGCCCTATACCACTGCCCAAATGTTTTTGGATATCAAAGTTTGGTGAGCACTGCAGCACTCTCCACAGAAGTAAATGGGAAGGCTTTTAAAATGTACTTTATTTTATTATTGTAGAGGGCAGTTTGTTTAAAATCAAGGCCGCCACTCAATTAACAAAAGTCATAAGAGGACAGTTTGTTTTAAACCAAGGCCGCCGTTCAATTAACAAGAGCCATAAAGCCAAAATGCAACACCTTCCCATCCTAACCTGCTGACAGGTTAATTAGGATTACTGTGTCTGATGATTTCCCTGGAGGCAAGGTTGTTGTTTATATAGTAAGGGCATTTGTTCGAAGTTGACCGCAATTGATGCTCTCTAAAATCGCATCCAAAGGACAGTACCTTCAACAGTGCTGACCTCCCCTGGTATAGCAATGCAGTGTCTGTGTGGAGTATTAGTCCAACCCCCAATGCACAGTAAACCAGTGCACACACCTGGAAATATAGAGCAGCTGAGCATGCCTTACTTATTTCAGAGGCAAAAAGCATTTGCATCAGTGCATTGCAGTCACATCAAAATTATAAAAGTACAAATTCTCAGTGTACTCAGTTCCTACCACTAATTAAGGAGAGAGAATGGAGACAGTCCACTGACTCCAGCACTTCGTGGATCCCCTAATAAAGTGAAGTAAATCCACAAAGTGCTGAGACCCCCTAATGAAATGGAGTAAATCCACAAAGTGCAGGGGTTGTTAACTTGTCTCTGTGCTCTCTCATTAATTGATGTTAAGAAGTGAGTACTAGTTGAATTTGCACTTTTACAGTTTTGATAATACTGCAATGTACTGATGCAAATGCTTTTTGCCTCTGAAATACATAAAGAGAATTCAGCTCCTGTACAATGTCTGGTGTGTGCACTGGTTCATGGTGCCCAGGGGTTTGTTTTATTGCCAGCAGCACACGCTTTATCAGAGTGCTCCTGTTCCCTCTGATTTGAGGTATTAGCACAAGTGCCTGGGGTGGGACTGACTATTTAGCCTTCTTGTCCCAGAGGAAAAACTGCTACCAGCTGAGCCACTGCCACTGACTTTATTTAGCCATTTTGTTATAGTCCCGGTGGCTTGCTAGCCATGGAAAGTTCTGGCATGCCTACTTTGTTTTAAAGATCTTCCTAAAGTAATAACCCTGTGTGAAAAAAAAAAACTGGCTCAGATAGCATTTTTTTGTCAGCTTCTAAATCTTTTTGAAGGTCTTTCTTTGCAGTAGGTGTTTTTAAAAAGATGTTACATTGTTCAACTTTATTACCTTTAATAGCAGTCTGACATTACTTTAAACACCTACAGTACAATGAAAAAAATTGTTGAACAACTCTGACTGAAGCACATTAAGCCTAACCTGCTTTGTTCAGTAATTAGTTTTTACTGAATATATTTTCTTTTCTGTAGATTTTATGCAATAAATTGCCATAAAAAGGAGTACAGTTGAACAGCCCAAAATGTAAGTCATGTGCAACTTCTTGAATAGCTGGACAGCTATGAAATGTGCAGTGACTTCAAGCACAGGGATTCTTTAAGTGATTTTCCAATATCCGGGAAAACATTTTAAAATATAATACTCAATACAATTCAGCTTATATTTAATTAATTGTGTGTATTTATCCCCCCTCATTTTTAGGGCTACAATGGGCATAGCCTTTTAGACCTCTTGCTATGAGAAAAGGATACCCACATTCCTTCCGATTGAACAACATGTCAGAGTTGCTACACAGTCACCTCCACATCTGTGAAGCACTCCAGTCGCTGTCTCCATAGGCAGTTGCACTGCACTATTTTTAGTCAATTGGCAGTCACGGCAGAACACAGCATATTCTGCCATGTCCAACATGGCCACCAAACCATATAGTGCATGCACAACTGCTAGTGTATGCGCAGTACAGTTTGGCAGCCATATTGGTCATGGCAGACTGTGCTGTGTCCATGACCGCCGATTACCTTTTTTTTTTAATTATACATATTCCCCACCTGACCCTCTCCTCTCAGCACCTAAAACCCACCCCCACCACCAGAACATATCATGACACTGGGTGCCCAATCCCAGTGCCGCGATTGTGTTCTGGGTGACCTTTTTCATTTTTTCTCCCCACCCAACCCTCCTTCTCAGCACCCACCCCGCTGAAACACAACAGTGACACTGGGGGTGCCCAATCCCCCAGTGTTGTAATCATGTTCCCTGTGACCTTTTTTTAATATATATTTATTCTTCCCCCACCTGATCCTCCCTCTCAGCACCCACCACCCCACACCCTCCTCTGAAACATAACAGTGACATTGGGAGTGCCTAATCCCCCAGTGCCATGATCAGGGAGCCTCAGTCCTGAATTTTTTTTTTTTCACCTGTAAAAAGAAAAACCTCCAGCAATGCCTTTTGCAGCTGTTCCTTACCCCCACCTGACCCTTAGGACCCCACTCCACCCACCAAGCCCTTACTTACCCATCAGGTGTCCAATGCTGTGATCCTCTCTGAATCGCAGACACATCTTCACTCTTTAATGCCGGACTGCAAACAGAAGAAACAGGTATGCGGTTCAGTGTATTTCAATGGGGTTTTGAACTTAGTGCCCAAACATGGGGGCATTTTTGCATATCTGTGGCCCATAATTTCAACATGTCTCATGTAGGATCCCACCACATGGACAGTTCCACTGTCATTAGGCAGATCTGTCCCAAAAGGTGATTTCGCATTCCCTGCGTGAAGTCATTTTTCAGGCAGGAGTCAAAAATTTTCTCTGCCTTTATTAATGAAGTGGGATAATAAGAAGGCTATGTTGAAAAGTTGGTGCACAAATATTAAAAAACAACCAAGTTATGAGCCTATGTTGAATTTTGTGAATGCAGACTCATAACTTTGGTACTTTTCAATATTTGTACCCCACATTTACAACATAGCCATATCGTTACAGCTCTTCATGAATGTGATAGCTGTCATTTTTCAAATCCTGGCCAAAAGGTTTTTTTACATCCTAAAAGGTGATTTTTGTAGCCACAGCACAAAATCACCTTTCAGTCATGAGTTGAACATTTTTGTTGCCCTTGTTCATGAGGTGGGGTCATAAGAAGGCTATGTTGCAAATTTGGTGTAAAAATATTAAAAAACAATAATGTTATAAACCTATGTTGAATTTTGCAAATGCAGGCTCATAACTTTGGTAATTTTCAATATTTTAACCCCAATTTTACAGCACAGCCATATCTTTACAGCTCCTCATGAATGTGACAGCTGTCATTTTTCAACTCCAGTCCAAAAAGTGTTTTTGCATCCCGAAAGTTGATTTTGCAGTCCCTGCTCGAAATCACCTTTCAGGTAGGAGTTGAATATTTGCTCTGCCCTTCTTCATGAGGCAGGGTCATAATAAGGCTATGTTGAAAATTTGGTGTACAAATATGACAAAACAAATTAATGAACCTACTTTACATTTTGCTAATTTGGTCATTTTCAATATTTTATCCCACATTCCGCCCATGCAGCCCTAACAGTTCTGGCCAGAGTTTGTTATATTTGCTTGTGCATACACAGCAATCATATTGTTGCAATAACAAGGTTTCAGAGGTGTGTCATTGTTGGATCCAGTGCCACTCAGGCTGCAGGGAGCTCGACAGTGACAGCCTAATTGCTGAACATGACACTGTTCTCTGCTTACTGGTTGGAAACTTTGTGTAGCTGAAAGGAGCAAACTGGATCTATCACGGAGGGGCTCAATCCTTTTAGCTGTGTGTCGTACTATAATCACTACAGCCACAACAGAAGAAAAGATGGACTCATCAAGCAGAAAAATGCTGCATGACAAACAGATTTCATTTCCTCTCCTTTATTGGAGATATGCCAAAAAAAAAAGTAAAAAAAGAGAAAGCAGGGGAGATTGAATGAGAACTCCCTGCGTCAAGGGAATGTCAGGTGTCCTTCCAACTCCAAGGTCAGCAGCATCTCCTGCATGTCTATATCTGTCCAAAAATGAAGTGAGTGAAGGCTGAGAAAGGTGACTACAAGGTCAGCAGCAGATCCTACATGTCTGTATCAAGGATTAAGTGAGGATGAAGAGGGGATTGTAAGCACTTGTACTGACCTCCCATTGCTGAAGGAGGAGGGGCCCCAGACGCAACAGTAATGGAGATTTCTGCATTTACCCGACTCCTGTTTTGTCCAGGGGTGTCAGATCACGGTTGAGACAGACAGCTCTACCCTGCAGGCAGGGGGCCCCTTGTCTTTGAGGCAGATATTATTTGATGTATTAGTAATAATATTGACTGTTCTATATATGGAAAAGTAAACATGAACAATAGCAGCATCAACAGCATCTTTAGCCAGTAGGCACCAAACAATAGACATGTCCTCAGAGGAGCTGAATAGCATTTTGTAAGGATATTTGGAGTTTCCTTGGCAATATTAAACACTAGATATACAGTTTTGAGGTTTGAAATATTGTAACCTCATCTGTTTTTTAATCTCAGTTCTAACTGAGGATTTCTTTTCCTGTGTCAATTTAAAGCCAGCGAATCAGCAGACTCAGGGATAAATGTCACAGTTTTTAATTGTTCCAACAAACAGTTGTTTTTTAGAGTGTGTGTTTGTGTGTGTGTGTGTGTGTGTGTGTGTTGTGTGTGTGTTTTCACTGTATCCCTTTGTTTTCCATTGCTTGCAGTTCCAGTGGCTATTTCACATTGATACCTCCGAGAGGTGGTGGGCCCCTGAAAGAGTGTGAGTACAGCAAGATGAGTACTCGCAGCTCATCTCCCATGGAGTCTCCCCACAAGAAGACGATGGCCCCTAGAAAGAAATTGTCAGTATTCCCAGGAAGGAAAAAAAAATATTTTGAAATGGAAGGGATTATGATGGCCCGGCAGACCAAGGTCTTTTATCTTACTCTGGTACTAACTGTACTCTCCAGTGGACTCTTTTTTTTTTTTTGTGCTTTTGTATAAATAACACTTGTTTGTGTTTTTTTTTCTTTGCTTGCTACCTGCGCATCCTGACCTTGTAATCTATAAAACAATGTACTCCACATTTGGAATGAAATATGCCAGTCATCTTAGGTTTTTGTAGTGCTGTATCTGCTTCATATTACGTGTAACCTTCATGACCTATTCAGACCATAGGGCTCTCTTTCTAATTATAACAACCAAACTGGGCAAAATTATGATTATTGTCTATAGCTCAAGTTATTTCTAAACCCACAGTGCTGTCCCATAGGGCAGGATTTTCTGCATGTGTGTATGTCAGAAGTTTATTGAACTGGTTGGTGGTGTTTGTGGTGGTGCAAGCAAACTGCTCCCTTGTTGTGCCATCATCACCTTTTGGGGCTATACACAAAGCTCCAACAAAGTCATAATGCAGATTTGGCTGCCAGATGTCAGTAGGTGCAAATTGTGTTTACATTCATAAACATGCTGTTCATTGATGTCCTTAGGCGGTTCGACATGGCATGGCACCAGTCTTATAGTGTGGTACCATGCTGTGAGCTGGCATAGTCCAGTAATGCTACCAGAAGTCCCATCCCCGCCACCATTACCTTAAGACCTGCAGTTGGGCTGTCTGGCATAAAATAATGTAGTTAGATGTCCATCCCTAGTAGCCCAGTGGTCATCCTCAACTAGCTCCTCAGTTCCTATTCACTATGTGGCATCCAGTGGAACCCCTACTTTCCTAAACTTCTTCTCCCGCCAACACTGTTGGTCCAGTGAGTCTGTTTCATGGTGGTCTCCATTCACCACTAGCACCCTTGAGCCTTGTGTCACAGAGTTGTGAACCCCCTCCCCACTGCCTGCTTGTAATAGTTCTATAGGCAGGGAGTGTAGCAAACTTCAACTTTTTTTAACCCCACTTCATGAACCAGGTACAGTAGGCAAAATATTTCAGATCCCCTCCCCCTGAAATGGGTTTTCACAATCACTATGCAAAATCATGTTTCAGATGGAATTAAAAAAAATTCACCTGTCTTGATCATAAGGTGGGGGTAATAAAAAAATGATGTTGAAATATGGGGGGGGGGTCAAAATCTCAAAAAACAAGCTTGGAAGCAGCATTGAAGTTCTTCGGTGTTTACTCTTAACTACTATTTTTCAGATTTTAACCCCACATTTTCAACGTAGCTTTTTACTATACCATCGTATGCACAAAGCAGTGTAATTTGTCAAATTCCCTCTGAAATATGTTTTTGCAGTCACCCCATGAAATCACCTTTTGGATGAGATTTTAAAACTTCCACTTATCTTGATCATAAGGTGAGGTCATAATAAGAGTATATTGAAAATTTGGGGTCAGAATCTCAAAAAACAACAAAGCTATGAAGAAACAATGACATTGTTTGATGTTTACTCTTAGCTTTGCTATTTTACCAGGTTATGACCCCACATATTGAATATAGCCATTTTTATACCCTATGTCGTGAACATATATCATTTTTCAAATCCTGTCTAAAATATCGTTTTACACTTGTGCCACAAAATGACATTTTGGACAGGATTTCATAAATGAAACCTGTCATGTTCATAAGGTGGTGTAATAAAAAAACAAGACAAATGCCACCTAGCTGGTGCTGTCTTTATCGACCTCTCCAAGGCCTTTGATACGGTCAGCCATTCCCTCTTGCTGGACTCTCTCCTACATCTCGGCCTTTCCCAAGGGCCCCTTTCCTGGTTCACTAGCTACCTTTCATCCAGGTCCCAATGTGTCAAAATGCACAGCACCCTCTCCAGCACTCACCCCATTCACTCTGGAGTCCCCCAGGGCTCCATCCTGGGTTCGCTTTTGTTTAGTCTGTAACTCAGCACTCTACCAAGCTCCTGCTCTGGCAAGGTTCTTCTCTATACAGATGACGCTGTCCTCTTTGCTTCACACCTGAATCCCACCACCCTTCAGATCTCCCGCCAGCACTCCTTCAACCAGACTGAGCTCTGGTTTACGAACCATAGACTGGTCTTGACCAAAAAAAAAAACCTAAGGGTATGTTATTTGCCCATCACCAAAGCAAGTCCAGAGACTCCCCCCCCTCCAGATATTTTCCAGCTCTCTCCACTCCATTGAGCAAGTCTCATCCTATAAATATCTGGGCATCACTTATGACCCTGCCCTCACCTTTCACTCCCACGTCAGTACCCTCACATCTGCCACCAATGCACGCATCTGCCTTCTTTACTGCCACAAGGACTGCCTGCTGCCCGAAGCCCTCTGGTTGGCCATCACCTCCTCGGTCCTGTCCCTAGTTGACTACAGCCTTCCAGTCTACACAGTTGTGGACAGCACCACTCTCAACAAGATCCAAATGTTCATTAATAAAGCCTGCAGGCTCCTGACCAGCACTGATAGGCACACCCACTTTTGTTCACTCTATTCCTTTGCTAATGTGCTCAATTTCCAGGAGAGGCTTCTATATCAATCCTGCCTCCTGGCCAAAAAAATACTGCTTGGTTTTTCACCCACAGGGGTGACCTCATCACTCCACCCAGCAACCTCCTCTGTCTCCACTCACAGTGCCTCCAAGTCCACTCTCATGGTCCCAAGGGTTAGGACTTCTCTTGCCCAAAGATCATTCTGTTACAGGGCCCCATCCTGGTTCAACTCCCTCCCTACCACTATTACCAGCCTACCAAAAATTGGTCCTTTTAAAGAAGCCCTCAGGAACCACATTCTCTCCACCCATAGTTGTACATGCCTACAACAGTGAGTCTCAGGCCCCGCAGTGCCACCCACACACCTGTTTGGCCCAAATATAGTTCTCATCCAGTGACAAAGTCTCACTTGAGACTGCTTCTACCTCATCTTATCTGGACACTGCTTGTTTTACTGTGAGTAATTGCTTAGCTACCACCATGTGTAGACTCACAACTTCACCTGTCATAAATTGCTGATTCTATGTCAAACATCTGATTGCACCCTTCTGTCTTTTGTATTTAACTCATTGTTATGTATCTGTCTGTTACTATAACGTGTTCTCCTGAAGTTCTCTGTTAACTGACATGGAGCCTTTGGAAATGAGTCCCTGACTCAAAAGGGTTGTAATTCTGATGTGAATATAAATAAATAAAATAAAAAGACTGTGTTGAACATTTAAGGTCAAAATTGAAACAAAAAACAAAGTTATGATCACTGACCTTTGTCAATGTTTATTCATAACCTTGCAATATTTTTACTTTTGAGACCACATTTTCAGCATACTCTGGTTTTATACCCCCATCAAGTGGCAAGTGTCATTATAGAATCCCCTTCCCAAATCTGGTTTCATGGTCAGTGCACACAAGGAGACAGCAGTCAGCTCCCACAAAAGAAAATTATGTACTGTACTCACCAGATCAAACTGTTAAGGATGCCTCTTCTCTACCTCATGAACAAATAATCTATGGCATACACAAATATTAAAATCTGCATTCCAGCATTGCTGCCAGCACCCCCGACAGCTGACCTAATGTTTTGCAAGTGCACCTCTGATGAAGACATGAAACAAAGAGGCAGCCTTAACACTTAAAGCTGGTGAGTGCATCTTTTCCTTTTGTGGGTGTTGAGTGCAATCTCCTTGTGTGCATTGGTATTACCAGATTGGAGACATGGCATCAGGAAAGGATGGAGCAGCTCTGCCATTTGTTTGCTGTTTTCATGGTTGTTCCACAAAAAAAATGTTTTGGGTCGCATTTCATAAATGAAACCTGTCATGTTCATATGCTGGGGCAAAAAACTAGTATTTTGAAAATTAAAGATCACAGTCTAAGAAAATGACATTGTTAAATGTGAACTTTTTCATTTCCAAGTCATGACAATTCCACTATTATAATTCATGTTATTAATTTCTTAATTATTGTCTCTGCACCATCAGTGCCAAACACTTACACAGCAGATACAAGCAAAGAAGCATTCAGCATTGACAGATGTTTCTTTACTATTCAGGACAGTTCCATCAAAATGGAATCACTATTCCCAGACTTCTCTTTTCCTCATGCTTTAGACACCGAAAAAGCCACAGTCCTCTGTTTATGGCATCAGAATGTCTTGCTGTGAAAATAAATATCATTTCACAGACAGAGGATTGTAACTTCATTGGATATCTAAGCGAGAGGACCGTGGGGAAGAAATCTCGTTTTTGTGCAAATATCCTCAGTACTAATGATTGTAGTGAGATAAATACAGAACATTACTTAACTATAAGCTGAATATTATCTGAATATAATGTTTTCCTGGATATTGGAAAAACACTTTAAAACTACCAGTAGCTATAATTTCCTGTTCTAAAGGCATTCTAAGCAAACCATCCTGCAGGCCCTGCACAAACCAGGACATCATTCATAACCTTCCTCACACCCTGCACAAACCAGGACATCATTCATAACCTTCCTCATACCCTGCACAAACCAGGACATCATTCATAACCTTCCTCACACCCTGCACAAACCAGGACATCATTCATAACCTTCCTCACACCCTGCACAAACCAGGATATCATTCATAACCTTCCTCACACCCTGCACAAACCAGGACATCATTTATAACCTTTCTCACACCCTTGGCAAAGCAGGGCATCATTCATAACCTTCCTCACACCCTGGGCAAAGCAGGGCATCATTCATACCTTTCTTGGGTCACATGTAGTGGTGGGCAAAGTGCATTAAATTCACTACCCATAGTATTTCATGTATAACCCAAAGTTTGGGTCATACTGTGGTATGAAGTGAACACTACGCATCCGAGTAGCATAAGTTCCGATTTTCTGGGTACTTCCACATTGCCGTGATGCATAAAAAAAAATCTAATTTGTTCCTTGGTGTCTAGTAGCCCCATCCTGTCTGTAGTTCCCCCCACCCTCCCCCAACCTGACGGAGCAGGCCACTGGCACATCCCTCACGGCCGGCAGCCTGACTCCAGCTCAATGAATAAGGCGTGCTTGTAGAAACATGTGCTTATTCTTTAGATAATCGCAGTAATTGACTCAGTCCTGCAGGGTTGTACAGAAGGGTAAGGGGGCTGCTGTGGTCGCTGGTGGGGGCAGCAGGATGGGGAAGGCATTGTGGACCCCTACAATGCCATTCTTCCCATCCCACCCCACGAGACACCAGAGCAGCCCTCTCCACTTCTGTACACCCCAGCAGGACTGAGTAGATTACTGCGACTTGTCAGTGAACAAGCATGTGCTTGTACAAGCATGCGCTTATTCATTGAGCTGAGTTGGCCGGGCTGCCGGCCATGGAGGTGAGTGGAGGGATGAGCCAGTGGCCTGCTCCAGTTGGGGTTGGGGGGAGTGGAGGGGTACTGCATGACAGGGTTGGGCGCCACTAGACAAAAGGGAAAGAATATACTTTTTTAAATGAATCCGAATCGGGGTTGGGGGAGCAGGGTATGGGTACTACCATACTACCTGACAGGGTGGGAGTGTGGGGGGGCCACTAAACACCAGGGAAAAGAATACATTTTTAAATGGCTTTGACTTGGGGTTGGGTACTACCTGACAGGTTGGGGAGGTGGGGGCCACTAGACACCAGGGAAAAGAATATGTTTTTTAACTGGATCTGACTCTGGGGTTGGGGGGAGGGGTACTGCCTGACAGGGTGGAGGGCCACTAGACACCAGGGATAGATCAGGGGTGGTGTTGGGGGGGATTCTCCATTTGTGACCTCTACTTGCTTTGGGGTTTTAAAGTGCAATCTGCACTTAAAAACCCCCAAAGCAAGGTGAAGTCACAAATGGTGAATTATGGGTTATTTGGAAAAATTACATGAAGTGCTATACGAGGTGAAATTGCCATGAAAGTAAAACTTCACTGCATCTCTAGTCACAAGGCTAGCAGATTGGGGAGGGGTATGAGCATAAGTGTTAAAAAGCCCAAGGAACACCACATTACCACTTTGCTAAGACTCCTGAGACTCCAACCTCTGTTTCTGTCATTCCCTTACTTTTTCTGCTTTTCATTTTTCAACACTAATGTCTGCATTAATGTAGTTTTTTGCAATGCATTTCCTTTCTTTTTGTGATAACTGAATGATATCCTCATTCACTAATTATATTAGATGACCTAAAGGTTGGCAAGCAATGTGACAAGGCAGTAAGGAGGGCTGGAGGGATACTGGGATGCATATGGAGAGGCATGAACAGTAGAAAACAGGAAGTTGTTTTCCCTCTGTACAGTTATTGAGGACCCCATCTGGAGTACTGCGTGCAATTCTGGAGACCCCATCTCCGCAAGGACATAGACAGAGTGGAGGCTGTTCAGAGGAGGGCAACCAAAATGGTGCAGGGTCTGCACCAGAAGACATACGAGGAGAGACTAAAGCAGCTTAATATGTATACCCTTGAGGAAAGGAGGGAGAGGGGGGACATGATAGAAACTTTCAAGTATCTCAAGGGAATTATCAAAGTACAAGAGGTTAGTATATTTCAGAAGAAGAGATGTGCAAGAACAAGGGGGCACAATTTGAAGATATGGGGACGGCTCAGAGGTAATGTTAGAAAGTATTTTTTCACAGAGAGGGTTGTGGATGCATGGAACAGCCTTCCTGAGGAGATTGTGGAGTCAGAAACAGTGGGAGAATTCAAGAATGCATGGGACAAGCATAAGGCAATTCTAGTGGAGGGTAGGAGGAAGTAAGCTGTTGATTAACTAGAATGTGCAGCTTATCCATCAGGTAGGGAAATGGGCAGACTAGGTGGGCCAAGCGGTCCTTATCTGCCATCAAATTCTATGTTTCTATGTTTCACTCAATAGAAAATAAAATTAATATCTTGACATATTTCTTGCCCTGCACCACCAACATGGTCTGTCTGGCTTCACGCACATCCACCAGCTCCATGCTAGCACATGAAGGGCCCTTTCAGCCCTGCATCACCAGCACAGTCTGTCTGGCTTTGCACCAGGCTTGGGGGCTCTGTGCACAGCCAGATACAAACCACCTTCATGCCAGGACACTCAGAGCCCTTGCAGCCCTGCATCACCAGCCAGACACCCACCAGTTTCCCACATGGATACACAGGTCCCTTCAGGCCTTGCACCACCAACATAGTCTGCCTGGCTTCACACAGGGTTTAGATGACACTATAGAAAATCAAACTACCCTTTAGCCCTTGACATCAACTAACACATCTTACTAAGCAAATCAAGATATTTCCCACAACTTCTTTCCAAGGCAATCATGAAAATAAAAAGCTCTCACAAAATAATTTCCAAACTTCACAAAACCTTTATCATTCATGAAACCATAAAACTGTTTTTGTTTTCATCACTCTTGTCTTGCAAAATTACCTTTTCTGTGAAAATTCTACATTTTTCAAGAAAACAAAGCAAAATAAATCAGCTACTTAACATAAACTGTTACACACACAGGTTACAACCCTGAAAGCCATCATATTCAAATTCTTAATGTGCAATCAGTTACTAGTATTTCTAAGGCTTCTGAATGAAAATACATGACAAAATCGTATGTACAAGTCATGAAACCTCATTCACAAAATCACAACAATTATTTGTTGTTTTGTCAATCATAAGCTTTTCAAAATGATTATTATCATTAAAAATAGCAACATTTAATGATGAAACTTAATACGGACTCCTCCTTTAGTCGTAATCTGTAGGCCACCCAAAACTGAGGCCCCCCCACACACACACACACTTAAATTGTCTGTCTTAAGCATGCAAAACTTTTTTGTTTGTTTTGGTTTCATGACTGCTAACTAAAATTTAGTTTTTAATGTCACAAAACCTATTTTGACTGATGAAACTCTGAAAGAATGGTTTAGTGAAAATTTGCTTGTCCTTAGAATGTTCATTTTTGCTGTTGCACATACACAAAAATGAAACACATGTTTGTAAACAAAAACTGAGGAAGTTACAAAAAAGTAATTAGCAAAGAATCATCCTTGGGCTATACTCTATAAAACCTTAAAATTTCAGATTTCAAATCACAACCATTTTTGTGCTATTGAGCAAAAAAAACAAAAAGGTCTTAAATTTGGGGATTGTATGTATTTTCAGCCCATTAGAACTTTGCAACAACTGAACCAATCATTACCAGATTTACAGGATCCAGGTATCAACTCTGGGTATGCCACATTTCCATAAAACTGGTCAAATGATGGCCAAATTGTTAAGGAACAAAAATTGGAGTTTAATATTAAATTGCCTACTCAGCCCTAATGTACAGGCTCAATCATGCCTGTATAACATGTATAGATTAGATAGCTAGATAGATAGATGGATAAATTAGATAGCTAGATGGCTAGATAGAGAGATAGATAGATAGATTGATTGATTGAGACAGACAATTCATTGTACGCAGCTATGTCAATGCATCAGTTTGGTCATAATAGCAACAAAATTATAGAAATGAGGTATTAGGGTTTTGAACCCTAACTCGCCGATCCCCTACCCTCATGACCCAAGACCAAGCTACAGGTCTGAGGCCATACCCATAGGTGTATTATTTAATGTTAGGTCATATGTGAAGTAGCAGAGTTTTGGGGCATGGCCTCCAACCTGTAGCATGCTTGAACAGGGCCCTGTGAGCCCTACATGAAGGAGCACACCTGTGGTACATTGCTTCAGAGCTGTAGCTGACTTTGTGCAGAGCCCTCTGGACCCTACATAAAGCAGCATAGCCATGGTGCATGTACCTGGACCTATAGCTCCCTAAAAGACCTAAACAATGTAGCAGACTCATGGACTGTGTGGTGCAACCTCGGACCTATAGCTTGACCTTGGGTCATGAGGGTAGGGGATAGGGAGGGAGTGGGAGTTACAGTTAAAAACCCTAACACAGCATTTCCATTCTTTTGTTGTTTTGTGATCCTAACTGAAGCATTAATATAGTTTTGTTTTAGAATGACTTTTATTACTTTTGAAAAAGATACAGCAACCCTTCACTATAATGAATGAAATGGGGGCCATAACATGTGTTTGTTATAGCTCCTAATTTGTTACATCAAGGGAGGCTAAAAACTAGCAGTGAACTACATGCAGTTGCAGACAGACATCCCTCTCCACCCTACCATTCACTACCCAAAGCTGCAGTTGAGTTATACACTGAAAATACTGTTTATCAGACAACATTTAAAACAGTTTTAAATAAGAATAGTTAACATTGCTTGCGTCTGATGCTCAAATATATGATTCCACTCACCTGTCTGATATTACTCGCTTCTCTTATTTCCGATCAGTGACAGGCATCCCCACCTCCAACCGCTCACACTCTCCAGCTGCTGGATTCACTACAGAATGAGAATTTAGCCATTTTAACTCCATATCTGTAAACATTGGACACCTAGAGGGCTAGTACATAGAGTCAGCAGTGCTGTAGTGTAATTAGCCATTATGCTACCTGCACACCCAACTGATCATTAAGTACTGACAGCATGTGGTTTGTGGACTGGAGGGTTAAACATCGTTTACTGTACAAGTTGTCTGGTGTCCTGATTACTGACAGCATGGTGACCTGTTGGTATGTACAGTCAGTCAGGGGTGGTTGACGGAGACTCACTTGGCTCAAATGAGAAAGCTTAAAAAAGATTGGTAGTGCTGTAACTAACCACCACTGCCCACCCACCCACCCACTTTAAATTGTGAATCACTCTGTCCAAAACAAGAACACTTTTAGTGTATTTAGGTGTCCAAAATAAGATTATTTACAGCATGTGGACCAGAGGGACTGGAGGTCTGGTTTGCAGAGAGAGGTCAGGAGGTTATGCCCAGTAAGAGATCAATAAGGAATCATCAGTCTGCATTATCTTTGGGAGCCACAGAGAGTGTTCATTATAGCTGAATTGCATGGTTTGCTATAGTGAGGGAGCACTATATATTGTATGTTATGGGCAGCTCAGGGATATGGAGTGGAGACTGCTAGACCACCAGGGAATGCTGTATCTGTTATTGATGGGGGATCAGGATGGAGGGACCACTGGACCCCAGGGAACATTACAGTGATACATTGGGTGGGTGTTGGGTGGGGGGGACCACTAGCCACCAGGAAATGTTACTACTGTACATGGTCAGGGAGATCGGTGGGTGAGGGAGGACTAGCCACTAAGGAATGTTACTACTGTACATGTGGATGGTGATTGGCAGGGGAGGGACCAGTAGCCACCAGGGAAGTTTAATGCTGTACATGGGGATGGTGATTAGTGAGGGGAGGGGCCACTAGTCACCAGGGAAGTTTAATACTGTACATGGGGATGGTGATCAGCATAGAGAGGGACCACCAGCCACCAGGGAAGTTTAGTACTGTACATGGGGATAGCGACTGGTGGCATGGGGGACCCACTAGCACCAGGAAAACATTTATTTTCAAGTCCAGATGGTGATCAGTGGGGAAGGGGGGATTCCACTAGCATCAGTGAAATGCCGTACCATGGCCCATTATTTCACAAACCTGAAAGTTTCAGGTTTTTATATCAGCCTAATGTTTCTCTATCCATGCACAAAAAAATGTCTAACTTTACCAATTTTTCAAAAATGTGGCACTTGATAGCACCACAACTACTGGACCATTCCTTCTGAATATTGGCATGCAGTTAGCCCCTAGGACTGAGAGGCATGCCAATTTTAAAAAGTCAAGGTCCTAGGATGGATACATAATAAGCTGTCAAAAAAGAGGTTTTGGTACAATCACTAATTTAACAGATAAATAGATAGACAGACAGACGGATAGATTGATTACGCTGGCATGGCAGCACCAGTGTAGTTAAGGTTGAATGGAGTGTTCAAAACCAGTATAGTTATGGTTGAGTGGAGCGTTCAAAACCAGTATAGTTATGGTTGAATGGAGTGTTCAAAACCAGTATAGTTATGGTTGAATGGAGTGTTCAAAACCAGTATAGTTATGGTTGAGTGGAGCGTTCAATATTAAACCCATAAATTTGCACCTCAATAACTTTGGTGGTGTCTGACAAAATTGCCCCAATTTTGACATGCATTGCCTGGTTGGCAAGTTCTCAAGACATGGGAAGTTTTTTTAATAGTCACTTATGCGGTTACTGAGATAAGGATCTGATGCGCTTACAGAAAATATAAATTTTTTAGGCTTTTATTACATGTTTATCTACTCTCACCTACTGCCTAGATAGTATGGAACTTTTTCTGAAACTTTCAGGGTCGAATGGGCCATTCCATGGGTGTGCCTTTCAAAGATTTTGTGAAAAAATATTAATTGGTTCCAGAGTTGTAAGGATTTAACTTTTTTTTCTGAGCATGTTCAGTAGGTTTTAGGATAACCCTTTGATACGACACTAAAAATGTTACTTTCATGAGCATTTTGCTTTCATAAGATTAGTGTTTGTCAGGTCATAAGAGGAATTCTTTGGGTTATGATGTTTTTCTACTTGGTAAAAAGAAATTGAAAATATTCAAAAATGAAGATTTTGAAAAAACAAACACATGAATGTTGCTAAATGGAACCTGTTAAGCAAGATTCTGTTGTATGTTTTTTCCTAAAAGAGCCAGAAGTACCTTTTTGAGACTTTGACTGTCATTTTACCGAAATGGCCAATTTTAGTGTTGCACATTTTAGTGTTGCACTTAAATGTGTGATACTAAAATGTTTAACAGTAAAATTCCATTTTTGTGTTTCACATACTTTTACTCTTAACATGGCCATTTTACAATATATTAGTCCCAAATTTTTAAAATACTGTTTACATGACACTACCTCATTAACAAGGCTGGTGGGAATTTTCAAGTACAGGTCAAAAGTAGGGCTGTGCGAATACCGAATATTGTTTCCCGAATACCACGAATAATGAGCGATTCGTTATTCGGAATCCGAATAATGAATAGCTCACTATTTGTGCGGTATTCAGGGAATGATATAACCCCCTTTCCCCTCCACCCTAAGATAGCACCCAAAAAAACTTCTCCCCCCTCCCCGGCACAACTCCACCCATCTCCACGACCAGCTGCCCGCCAGGTTTCATACATTCATCACTACTACAGCAATTTAAAAGTTCAAATAGTCCTCCTGTGGTCCACCCTCATCCTCCTTGTTCCCCCCCTGGTAGCCAGTAGCAGCCCCCCACCTCCCTCTGAACCCTGCCTGCACTTAAAGAAAAGTAAGAAAATGTAAGCAAAAGGCAGCTGGCACAGCCCACCCTCCTCCATGGCCATCTGCCTTCTTGTGAATGAAACCACACTTGCTTGCTCTTACATAGAGAATGAGCTGATCATGTGAAAGCATTGAAATGTATGTCCCCAGCACCGTTGTCCTGTGCGCCGGGGTGTTAGTAGTGCCGAAAATGTTTTCGACACTCTGACTGCATGATAACGGCGATCACCTTTAGTCTTTCACCATTATCACACAGAACCCAGAATTGCATGCCCTTATGGGGCCAGTAATTCTGCAGCTTCATACAGAAATCCATGATACCCGAATTACAACACTACTTCTGTCTGCATAAGCGCAGACCCATGTGGGGCAAGAGCTTCTGCAACCACAGGTACTCATGCACACTGTAGAACATACACACACTTCAGGCTGCATCTGCAGCCACAGCTACAAATCCATGAAGGTAGCAGATCAGTGCATTTGTGTCTTCTGGAGACAATTTTATGTTGTTTGTCTTATCTGATAATGTCTGTCTGTGGTTGCTTGTGTGGTCTTATCCTTTTGTTGCTTGGGGAAGTGGGGAGTTAGGGTTGAAAACCATAATGCCACATTTCCTAACTTTTGTGGCATTAAGTTGAATTCTAATTGGTGCATTAATGCACTTTTTGCAAAGAGTATATATTATAGTGGCAGGGTAGCACCACTATAGTTAAGGTTGAGTATGCTATTTAAAGTTAAACCCCTAACTTTGCACTTTAATAGTGTTGCCACCATTCAACAGATTTGAACATAGTTTTGCATGTGCAGTCTTGCAGGCAAGCTCCTGTGACGTGCCAAGTTTTGTTCTAGTCAGATGTGTGGATTCCGAGATCCGGATAGCAAAACAAGTGAAAAAATCGGGTTTGTTTGCTGTGTTTCTTGTCATCGCCTAGTGCTCAGATAGTTAGGAATTTTGATCTGAAGTTTTCAGGGTAGAAAGGGTTTGGGCCAGAGTGGTGCCTTTTATTGGTTTGGTGAAAAATATTCATCCGTTTCATAGTTAAAAGGATTTGAATTTCGATTCTAAGCATGCTCAATATGACCTGTTGGATAGCAGTTTCATATGAAAAAAGAATTTGGGTAATACCAAAAAAGATTCTGTTTTATACAGGGGGGGGGGGATCTTTATTCCTGAGAAAAAATTGTTGTTTCATATGGCCGCCATCTTGTTTCCATGTTGTTTCAAAAAAATGTTTTATGAAAATCCATAAAAATCATATCCTGTACAGACACCAACATGTGTATCTTGTTAATCAGGACCCCCTTAGGTGGATTCTGCTGTTAGTTTTTGGAAAAAAATCACCCAGAAATATGTTTTTAACACATTTTCAAATCTTTTTTGTGGCCTGACTTTCTTTTTTTGTGTGTTGCTATATGAAAAAGGAATAGGGCCAATACGAAAAAGATTCCCTGCATTTGAAAAAATAATTTGGACTTCGAATTTTTTTACATTCTTCTTTTCATTATGAATGACTACAACCTCACAAAATGGATTACTTCATATGAAAAAAATTTGGACTTAGTTTTTTGTATTATTTTTTTCATATGAAGGAATTTCTTTCTTATGAATGGCACAACCTCACGAAAAAATATCCCTTCCTAAGAAAAAAGAATTTGTACTTAGGTTTTTTTCCACATTTTTTTTTTCCACATTTCAACTTTAACAAGCCATAACTCCATCAATATTTGCAGTTAAGGGGTAATCTATCTATCAAACTAAATGTCTTAATGAGTACTACAACACTAATGCATAACATTCCCCCCAAAAATTAGGGACCATATAAAAAGCCATAAAAATTAAAATATTACAATTCCCATAGGATAACATTGCACCTTTAAGAAGCAGCAAGGCTCTCCACCTTTGGAGTTAACAGACAATGTGTATATCAATAGAAAGGTCTTAATGAGTAGTATAACACTAAGCCCCTATGAAATAAAAACTGAAAATGGTCCATCCCTACAAAAAAAAAAAAAAAATTACAAGGACGCACATAAATTGCTTTTCTGGAGGAACAGAAGTATAGGGCCCAGAGGGCCTGTACTTCCACACCCACATACATATGTGGATAAATGGAGGCACAGAACCACAGGGCCCTTTGGGGCACTGCACTTCCAAAATCACATCTGATTTTACTATCTCAAAAAAGAAAGAAATTCATCCCAAAAAATAAGTTAATGCACCAGTTAGGGTTAAAGCTACAAAGGTAGGGAAATATGGGATTAGGGTTTACAGCCCTAACTCCCCACCCCCACCCCCAAGTACCAAAAGGAAAAAACGTTAACAGTTTTCACTGTGATCACTCTTGGTGAATCAGGGGTGAGGTGTTCCTTGGGGTTCTCAACTTTAACACTCACCCAATTGCCATATACTCTTCAAACATACAGGCCTGTGTCTCCCAACATAGTGCCAACAATCTCTATGCCCTGCATGAAGAAAACTTATCACAGCTGACCTTCTTTGTGCATGGAATGGGGTGAGCATTAGGACTGAGAACCCTAAAGAACACCCAACCCCTAATTCACCAAAACTGACAACAGGGAAAACCTGTAATTGTTTTTCCTTTTGGTGCTTGAGGGTGGGGAGTTAGGGTTGTAAGCCCTAATATGACATTTCCATACTTTTGTTGTTTTAACTCTAACCAATGCAATGCATATAAATGTAAATATATAGCTATACTTGCACGATAACGCAAGAATAGTTAGGCTTCTATAAGACAAAGCCCTAAATATGTATATACACACGAGAGAGAGAGAGAGAAAGATGGGAAATAGGTGAGCACATCTTAGAGAAAAAGTGATGATAGGCAATTTAAAAATGCATTGAATGAACTGCAGCTTAGATTGTAATTTAAATTGTAACTGCAACTTGAAGTGTAATTTAACTGCACCTTAGAGTGCAATTTAAATGTAATTCTGTGTTTTTTCTGGTCTGTTTGCCCATGTTGAACTGGGGTCTGACTCCCCGTAGCAGCTATCTGCTCCCAGCCCACAGCCCCCATCTGTTTGTTTTCTTTTGATTTTTTTTATTTCTTTCCTGGGCCCCGTCCCAGCTTTCCTTTCCTTCCTGGCTAATCCTCTGATGCTCCTCCCTGTCTCCTTGCTCGAACTACACCCATCCCTGTCTTTTTGTTGTGGCTGTTAATCCTCTAAGTGCCCTCCCCCTCTGCCCACTACTAATTCCCCTGTTTTTCTCCTTCTTTTAGGGGATCCTTGCACCCTGAATGGGCCAGCTCCTCCACATACCTCCAGGCATCAGCTGCCTGCCTGCCTGTCTGCTCCCCCACTGCCTAAGGTACGGTGCAATTTGGAACCGAAGTTGCTTTACTGGACCTGGAGGCAGTTTAACAGACTACCTCTCCAACTGAGCAGTGCCCTCAGACTGTCCCTATTTTTATTTCATTACCTTGGGAAAAGTCCTTAAGCTGGGCGAAGAGCTGGGATCACTACAGCTCTTTCTCTGTGCAGCTGTCTGGGTGATTTTTCACCTCCTTCCTTTATTAAATACACTTTCTCTATCCCAGTGACCCACCCCTACTTCTCTCAGTTTCTCTCTCTCTCTCTCTCTCTCTCTCTCTCTCTTAAAGGGGTAGTACCTCATTCCTGAGGCTTGTGCATCACAATGTCGATTAAGACCTCTGGGACCCTAGTATGCATCATCAGACACACTCTGTTATCCCCAACGGGACCTCCATGCACCAGGTTGCCTCCTTCCTCCCATTGAAACCACCAGGAGACAGTCCTCAATGTGTATGTCTCAATCACCTCCCCCTACCAGGGGTCCAAAAGCTACACCCAGCATGGGCATCCCAGGACCTGGTCACAGTGCTGTCACCCAAAAGATCCCTCCTTGGTACCACTTATCCCTGGATTCATTGCCCACTTTAGCACCACTAAAGTACCTGTGTCCAGCAAAAGGCAAAGGTCAAGAAATTATAAACTCTTTCTGGACCACATTACTCTCCTGCTGCTACTGCTACTCCTACTTTCAGGCAATATTCACAAAATGAAAATGCAGGCACCCAGCAAATGAGTAAAGCAATGACAGAAAAAACTAATACTGGAACAGCTCCTAAGACTACTATTGCTTCTCCTACTCCTGATGTCTGGCAATATGCATCCCAACCCTGGCCCTCCAACAACCCACACTGCTAGACAGCATAAAACTTCAGGTCTCATGTTCTCATCCCTAAACAGCTGCAGTCTCTTCCCAAAAATGGACAGTCTCCATGCCTGGGTCTCTCAACACCACCCTGATGTGATATCTGTTGTAGAAACATGGCTTTCCCAGAAAATACCAGATACTGCTATATCCCTGCCTGGCTACTCCCTGTACTGACAGGACTGGTGTTCAAAAAGAGGTGGCTGATGTGTCATTTACACCAGAAATACACTGCAGGGGTATGTCATACCCCCACCACCCAGCAATGACAATCTCCAGGTAGTATCCAACAAACTAATGCTAGGAGCACACAACAGAGTGCTCACCCTACTGTCTGTATACATCCCACCTAAGCAGACCATGCCTGGCATCAACAACCTACTGGACTATATCAGCACGCTGAGCCTAAACACTGAAACAATGCTGTTGGGAGACTTCAGTATCAACTGGGTCTCAGCTGCTGCTAACACCATCAAAGACTGCCACAATCCACTTCTCCCAACTCGTGGATGTGCGGACTCAAACCAGTTACAAGATGGGCACCAGCTCACTTCTGGACAGGGTTCTCTTGAATCGCCCTTCCCACATCACAGATCTCACCATGCTCCCTGACTCATTGAGTGACCACTCCCCTGTCAGTTTCCTCAGGAACAACAACTACCACAAACCCTCTGCCAGAACCGTCAAAAAATGCCTACTCCTTAATGGTCCACCTTCCGCAGCTAAAGGATGACCTAAAGCAGCAGGACTGGTCAGACCTGTATGGAACCATGGATGCGGACACTGCACTAGATCTCTTTATCTCAAAATTCAATGCAGCCTCTCACAAACACACTCCCATCACAGAGAGAAAAACCAGAGGACCTATAAATCCTTGGATTACGCCGCGGAACTACTGGTGCAGCTAAATGCAAGAGACCAACTCTGGCAAATGGTGTGAGCACATGGCACACTAACAAACATCCAAAGGTATAAAAAGGCCCACAATGAGTGCACAAAGGCAGTTCATGAGGCAAAAAGCAAATTCTACAAGGAAGTGTTCACTAACACCTGGAACAGCAGCAAACTGTTCTGGGCAAATCTAAATGATATCACTGGGAAGGACCCTAAAATAGCCCCAGCCATGCTAAATGTTGAGAGCGTCCCTACCTTGGACCCTCTGTTCGTTGCTAACTCTCTGAACCTCACCTTCTCAGATCTCAATAGTGTGATCCTGGTGAACTTCTTCAATAATCCTGCTCCAGGGGTCAGTGAGAAGACCCCAGCATGACCAAACCAGCCACTCTTCCATTTCAAACTGGTCTCTGAAGCTGCTGCTAGAAAATACCTTGAAAGAGTCCTCGGCAAATCAAGGTACAGTGGGGACTCTCTGGACCTAAAATTTGTTTGACTGACACTAGACGAAGTACTTGGTCCACTGACAAAGATGATTAATCTATCCCTCTGCCACTCAGAATTCTCCCAAATCTGGAAAGCTGCCACTCTCACCCCAGTACACAAAAGTTGCGACTGATCTCTTCAAAACAACTACATATCCAATCTCTATACTTCCCCCCCACTCTCCAAGGCCCTTGAAAGGATTGTGGCTGTCCAGCTGGTGGACTAATTCAATCAATATCAGCTCCCATGCCCAGAACAGCATGGTTTCTGAGCTGGCCATAGCACCATCATGGCTCTTCTGGATTTTACTGGATTCATACATAGTGCTCTTGACAAAGGGCAATTGCAGGGGCGGCCTTTCTTGACCTATCAAAGGCATTTGACATGGTCCATCATGCCCTCCTCCTTGAACAGTTCTTGGACATAGGGCTAGCCCTAGAAACTGTAGCATGGTTTTGTAGCTACCTTAGCCTGTGATCACAGCAAGTAAAGATCGGGGGCATCCTATCAGAGAGTCAACCAGTCAGATTAGGGGTACCACAAGGATCCATACTCGGTCCATTACTTTTCAGTGTCTTCCTAAGCAACCTCCCAGCTACTTGCAATAGCTGCATGCTCCTCTACGCAGATGATGCAGCGATCTTTACTTACAACCTTGACCCCGCACTTCTGGAATACGACCTCCAGAGCAGCTTCACAGCAACTGCAAAATGGTTCAAAGAGCAAACACTGGTCATACAAAGACCAATACCATGCTCTTCGCCACTGCCCAAAACAAGCTAAAAGGCTATGCTCTGACAATTCAGAATGACTCCGGTAACACCCTGGAACTAGTCCCCTATTTCAAGTACTTGGGAATCACACTGGACACTGCCCTGTCTTACACACAGCACACTGACATCATGGCCAAAGCCTTTAACACCAGGATCGGTATCCTTTACAGGAGCAGACACTGCCTGACCTATGAAGCTCTGAACTTGGCAATTAACAGTTCACTAATCACCTTGATTGACTATGGCCTGGCTGTCTATGGCTCCGCTACTTACACAGTGCTTCAATGCCTCTCAACAGCCTTAAACAAAGCCTGCCACCTGTTCACCAATGCCCCAAAACTTACCCACACCTGTGAGCTTTATGCACGATCAGGCTTGCTTCAATTGAAGGACAGAATACTTTATCAAACCTGCCTACTCGCAAAACAGGTCTCACTAAACTTACCTCTTCAAGGCGTTCTGAGCCTTCTATCACCACCTATACTTGCCAGGCACACCAGGAGCTCGACTACACAAGTATTCCATGTGCCCAGGTGCCGCACAACTATGGCCAGTGATCCTTTGCTCACCGGGACCCTCTGTGGACAAATGGTCTACCACCTGATATCGCTGATATTGATTCCTTTAAGCGCAAACTCCATCAGCACCTCACCGACAATCGTACCTGTAGGTGCCCCCGCTAGTCTGCACCCGTAGCTTTAGTCTGCCTCAGCACTTCCAATTCCTGGCCTGCCAGGTTAAGTCTTTGCCCAAGCACTTGCCTCCCATCCCTTTTGCTCTAGCACTTGCCTCCCACCCCCTACCCCTTGGCTCTTTTCTTTCCCTCTGCCCTCCCTATCCCAGTTCCTACTGCCTCTCCCTACCTCACCCTAACAGTCTGCCTCTGCCTCTTTCTCTTCTGCAGGATGCTGGCATACCATGTACAATGCCTTAGCACAATTTGTGAACTTCTTGTCATTGCAACCCATATACTGTTGAATTTTTTTGTACTCTGTATAATTTTCTGTAACTATATTGTGTCTTCTTGTGTTAATATATCTGACGTGGAACCTCTCAATGAGCATCCACTCACAGGTGTCATCCAAGGCTTCAATAAATAAAAATGAAATTAAAGAATAGAAGCTAAAAAGTCAAATGGTGTGGATGGAGAGGGAGAGACATTAAGGAACAGTAGGAGGGAAGGACCCGAGGAGTCATCAGATAGGCTCTAATAATTATGTAAAGTGAGAAGGCCAAAATGTGTGAGGGGGAAATGAGTCGGGAGGAACATTAGAGGAAATAAATATGTAATATAGATATATATATATATATATATATTTTACACACACATACACCCAAAATCAATGCCCATATGAGTGCCCCATATATAACATGAATAGATATCTGTGCAGGCATACCTACACGTGCAGTACACACATACCATGCACACATGAATGCAAGTATGTCAGAGGGGTGAATAGAGAAGAAAAATAGTAGTTTACTCACCTGGTAAAGGTGATTGCATTAGCATCACCTTACAGTGTCCCTCATCCATTACTAGCTGGGTTTACGTTCATCTCATAGGCTAGAGATTCTCATGTGACCAAATGTTCGAAATCTGATCAGCCTAGACCCACCTCCTGGCCACAGGACTCTAGTTTGAATCTCCCAAAGCTGTACATGATCAAAAGAAGTACTGTGGCACAACTTATGGTTTTAGAAATATTAATCAGAACTATAATTATAGTTGTAAATATACCCTGGACACTGCAGCAATCGTACTAGGCTGGTTTATTATCCTATTGTATATAGACTAATTTATGTCCAGCTCATACAGCAAGCTGGTAGATGGGAGGATTAAGCAGCAGACACATGCATTCTCCTGTCCTGTTATACCTGTAGATGATTTGTCATCCGATGTATTATACCAGAGAGAGTCTGGAGATGCTGTAATGTGATACTCATGCAGTCACCTTTTACAGGTGAGTAAACTACCATTGCATATTGCATCACCTAACAGCATCCCCCATCCATTACCAGCTGGGTTCTAAAAAGCAGTGTGTGCCAACTTGGGAGGGAATTGGATGATGTACTATCTAGGGTCTACAGTAGTTAACTAGTGCTTTTCGAGCAAAAGCCACCTTATTGACATTTTCAACATCCAGTCTATATCTTGTTTTTGTTTTTCCCCCAATTGTTTAACCAGGAGAGACACACTGAGCTGAAAGCTTGTTTACAGATGCGACCTGGGAGCACAGGGAAATTAAGTGACTTGCTCAGAGTCTCACAGTACCCAAGTGGGGGCTGTGGGATTCAAACCCAGGTCTCCAGATTTGCAGCTCAGAGCCTTAAACCACTACACTATACTGCCTCCCTAGTGTCTGGTAAATGTGTGTATTGATGACCAAGTTGCAGCTGAACAAATTTCCTGCACAGAGGTGTCATTGCTTTCTGCCCACAAAGTTGCCACAGCTCTGTTCAATGTGCTTTGATGCCCTGTGGTAGTACTAGGCCCTGCAACTTGTAAGCCTCATTAATAGTTTGTTTAATCCAGTTTACCAGTGTAGATTTTGCTGCTGCATACCCTTTTCTAGGGCCCTTTGGTATTGCAAACAGTCTCTCAGATATTCTGAAGTCTTTGGTTCTTTCCAAGTATGTAGTAATCACCCTTTTCATGTCCCGTGTTTGAGTTTTCCTTCCTGTTCTTGGGAATTCTGATTGTTCCATGCTGGCAGCTCAGTGGTCTGGGCTACATGGAATGGTGTGAATATCTTCAGGGTGAAAAATGGTACAGTGCTCATAGTGATGTCATCGTTATGGATTGTCAGAAAGGGAAGCACGGTGTTATGGCAACACAACTTTGCCGCAACTCGCACACTGAATACAACCAGCGCACATGCCGCCACAGCAACATGCCGAGGAAGCTGACCCACCCCCCCATAGCATCGGCAGGTGCACCGGCGGAAACATGAAAGAGGTGCGCCGCACCTGCGAACACAGGTCTGCTGTGGGAGAGGGCGTGTTGGTGGAATACGTGGAGAGCGCCAAGGGGCGCAGACTGCTGGTAGTGTCCGGGTACACCTATCAGTGGGGACAGGACAAGGGGCGAAAGGACCTACTGCAAAGCAGGCATGCTATGGTGGACCCACAACAGCTGTCCGAGCTCACCATACCTGATGACTACTCCAGAATCCTGGCAGGTGAGCCATTCCTGTTGTGTGACTCGGGACAGGGTGCTGAGGCCAGCATGGAACACAGGTTCCTCCTATTCAGCACAGAGAGGAACCTTGAATTTCTGGGTCGTAGCTCAACATGGCTTGGCGATGGCACATTCTGCTGTTGCCCCAGGCTGTTGCAGCAGCTGTACACGCTGCATGGGGTGGACGGGGTGACTGTACTCCCTGCAGTGTACATGCTAATGGCAAAGAGGATGGTGGTAGACTACGCTGCCATGTTCACGAAGATCGCAGAGCTGTGCCCTGCAGGCGGTCCCTGCCACATGCTTATTGATTTTGAGCTTGCCACCTATAAGGCTATCCACACAGTGCTACCACACATGGATGTCCACGGCTGCTTCTTCCATTGCCAGTGTGTGTGGTGGCACATCCAGCAGCATGTGGAGTTGGCACGTTTGTATTGCTCAGATGACGTCTGTGCCATGCACCTCCGCATGCTGCCAGCCCTTGCATTCGTGCCCCCTGCGGATGTGTGCGCCACCTATGAGGATCTCCGTGGCTGGGAGTACTTCACTTCCCATGAGGATGTCCTCGCCCCTGTCCTCGACTATTTTGAGGACACCTGGCTGGGCAGACCTGTCTACAGTGCCCACCACTGCAAGCCTCTGTTCCCCAGCCCTGTGTGGAACTGTCATGCGGCCGTACTGGATGGGATGCCCTGCACCAATAATGCCATCAAGTGGTGGCACCGGGCATTCAACGCTCTGCTTGTTGCAGTGCACCCCATGCTGTGGCAGTTCCTGGACATCCTGCAGGGGGAGCAGTGGCTGACAAAGGTGAAGCTGCAGCAGATCCTGTCTGGCCAGGCAGTGAGGTGGTTCCAGAGGCGCTGAAGGGAGTCAGCATGGTGCATCACCAACATTGTCATTGTGTACAGTGTCAGGAGCTGTAGGGACTACCTGATGGGGCTGGCATTGAACATCAGCCTTCAGATGTAGGTCCCTGGGCCAGGGGACACCCACGGGCAACCCTAACCAGCATCTGTGCCCCATGCCACAGTCCGTACCCTTCTGCATTGTACCGTGCATCCCTCTGATCCCGGTGGTGCTGTTGGTGCCCACTGTACCCCTGTGCAGGGGCCTCATCACTGTGGTTCTGTTGTGGTCTGCACCATCGTGCCTCTCCTGTCCGTTGAGTGGCTGTTCGTGCTGTGTGCCACCGGTCGGCATTACCGTTGGAGAGCTCGGTCCACCTCTGTGCTGCTGCGTCGCTATCATGCTGGTCGTCGGTGTATCCTGTGTGTCTGTGGTGTTGGGTTCACGGTGTTCGCAGTGGGGTGCGCCGGGGTCCTGTACGGCAGTTCCCTGTTGTCGCTGTGAGGGATGTCAACATTTTTGCCATCGATCTAACACCGTGTTTCTGTCAGAAAGGGGGACTTGCATGAAAGTGCCCTAATCTTTCCAATTCGTCTCGCTGAGCATACTGAGACAAGGAAGAAAGTCTTGAGGGATACCCACTTGATGTCTATTGATTTCATTGGCTCAAACTATGTTGTGGCAACTGCATCTAGGACCATGTTAAGATCCCAGGGTGCCACTTCTGGTGTGGGTTTTGTTTGGATGTTAGTCACTACTTTCAGGAACCTGATTACGTCTGGGTGTGCTTCTGGGGAGTAACTGTCTACGAGGCCTGGGCCTGCTCCTATTGATACGGCTTGTACCCTTAGTGAAAACACTGATAGACCTTTGTCTACCCCCTGCTGTAGAAATAGTAACACATGAGAGATTGTTAGGGGATGTTCAGATATGTTGTTTTCTGTACGCCACCTCTAAAAAGTTGCCCAATGTTTCTTGTAAATGAAGATGGTGGATAGGTGTCTGGACTGTAGCACTGTATCTATGACTTTTGAATCATACCCTTTTTCTAGCAATCTTTGCCTCTCAGTATCAAACTCTCCCAAAAATAGCAACCCTGCAACAGAGTGTGCTAATAGGACACAAATTAATGCAACTCACAAAAAGTCCAGCACCACTCACCACTCACCAAGAATCCACCACTGAGACCATACAAATGTATATGAATGTCATTTTATTGAAGGCAAATTATAATGGTACACTCACCCAAAAGTGCAAAAGCACAAGCTGGGAGGAGAGGCAGAACCCCACATACTTCGACTGGTTTCGTTAAGGCGTCATCAGGAAGTGTTCCCACAGGTGTCAATACTTGCCTTTTATAGGCACACTTTTAAGGAAACAGTGCTCATTGAATAAACAATTAATATAATGTGCAAACTTGAAAAAGTTCACCATATAGAAACAAATGGTGAAAAAAGGTATCCTTCATACACTTATATACCATATAATTTGAAACAAAAAATATATTTGCCTTCAATAAAATGGCATTCATATACATTTGTATGGCCTCAGTGGTGGATTCTTGGTGAGTGGTGAGTGGTGCTGGACTTTTTGTATGTTTGCCTCTCAGTAGCCAGGATGTGAGATGTAGAGAGTGTGGATTTGGGTGTCTGATGGGCCTCTGCATTAGTAGATCCGGCCTAAGTGGTATCGCCCAAGGTGTGTCGATGGTCATGGATACGATCGAGGCAAACCAGTGTCTCTGGGCCAGAATTGTGTCATTATAACCACTGTAGTTTTGGTCTGCCGAATTTTGTTTAGTGTCTGCTGTATTAGAGGGAGCAGTAGGAATACATAGGTTCTTTGGAATTCCTATCTCTGTAACAAGGTGTCTATCCCAGTGAGTCTGATTCTCAGAATCTGGAGAAGAAAGTTGAAAGTTGTGAGTTTGTCTTGAATGCCAGTAGGTCAATTTGCAGTGGTCCCCATTGGTCATTCAGCCGGGTGAACACTTGTGGATGTAATGACCATTCTTCCAGTGCTGTTTCCTGCCTGCTTAGCCAGTCCACCTGGACGTACAGTTTGCCTGCTAGTGGATGGCTTTGATGAAGGAGAGATTGGCCTGGGCCTAATTCAAGACTCTTTCTGTTTCCTTGAATAGACGCATACTTCTCGTTCCCCCTTGGTTTGCAATGTAAGCCACCGTTGCCCTGTTGTCTGATCTAATGAGCACTCTTTTGTGACATATTAGTTTGTGAAAGTGTCGTAGGGCATGGAATACTGCCCTCATCTCTAGGATGTTTAGTGACAATCTCGATTCCATCTGAGACCGTTCCCCTTGGACTGGCGTGTGATTAAAAGTTGCCCTCCAGCCTGTTAGACTTGCATCCATGTCTATTACTACCTCCTTGTCTGTTTTGATTGTGATGCCCTTGAGAATGTTGCTTGGGTGAGTCCACCATAATATTGATTTCCGTATGGATGGGGCAGGGTGACTTTCTTAGAGAGGTCCTGCTGGAGTTGCAGTCCAGCCCTGAACGCTAGTGTTTGCAGTGGGCGCATGTTCCGGAGTGCCCAGGGCACCAGATCTATACATGATGCCATAGATCCCAAACCTGGTAGGGTCATTATCAGCATTGGGTTTTTGCTTTTAATCCATGAGCGGGCTTGATTTATGACTTTGTCCACTCTCTTTTGTGAGGGTGTTACTACCCCATCTATTGTGTTTATCATGGACCCCAGATGCCCTATTGTTTGCTGGGGTTTAGGCTGCTCTTTTCCCATTTCAGTACCCACCCATGTGATTGTAGTGCCTTTACTACCAATTGGGTGTGTTGTTGTGTCACCTGTTGGGTCCTAGCTCTGATTAGCCAGTCATCGATGTATGGAATTATGTATATGCCCTTTTCTCTTAGGTTGGCAGCTAGGGCAATGGACACCTTGGTGAATACCCGGGGAGCTGAGGCTTGCCCGAATGGTAATGTTTGATATTGATAGTGCTGGCCCAGAATTTTGAACCAGAGGAAATTGAAGTGGTCTGGTCTAGGATGTGTTAGTAGGCATCTTTCATGTTGACTAACGTGAGTAAATCCCCTGATCTTATGGACTGTAAGGTTGATCTTAATGTCTCCATTTTGAATGTTTTGTATTGAATGAATTTGTTCACGTATTTGAGGTCTAATACTGGTCTCATGTCCCCTGTCTTTTTTGGAACCAGGAAGAAGATGGAATATATTTCATGGTTGATTTGGTCTGGTGGTACTGTGGCTGTGGCTTTGTTGAGCAGCAGCTTGTGAATAGTGGATCTGACTGCTTGGGCCTTTGTTGGTTGCTGTGACACTAGAGACACTACCAGTCTGTTTTTGAAGGGTTTCTGTTCGAATTCTGTAGAGTAGACTTGTGATATTTATTTTATTTAAAATTCAGTAACTGAGAAAGGCACACTGAGCTCAGGCTTGTTTCCAGGCGTGACCCGGGGACATGGGTAACAATTACATATAGAGGAAATATATACATTCATATACAAGTGCCAATAGCAGTTTAGGCAGTACAGGATGCTTGGTATTTACACTGAGTAGTCAGATTGCCGAATCATGAATATAATACAGAATATGATGCTTAAGATGGGTAAAAAACATATCAGAAGAGAAATGGTATAACAAGTAATAAATTGAGAGTAGGCTTATAAGGTGGATATGACCTCCAAGATCCATTTGTCTCTGGTTGTTTAACTCCATGCGTGTGTGAATTGGAGTAGGCTGACCCCTACGGGTGGGTTGCTCTGGTGGCCCATCAGGGAGAGGTTTTGTAGACTGTTATTGGCCAGGAGTCAGTTAGTGCTTGATTTGCCTCTTGAGAAGAAGGGGTTATACCTGCCCCTCTGCCCTCTACCCCATGGTTTACTTTGTCTGCCATTCCAGAAATAGGCAGGTTTGAAGCTATAAGATTTGTTTTGATAGTAGTAGTCAGTTTGTCTCATATCTTGTTTGCCCCTGTAGGGATCAAATCTGCTCGAAAGGGCAGGAGGTATGTGTTTCTAGTCAGTTTCTCTTTGTCAAGATCTTTGCCTTTATTTTTGACATGTTTCTCGAACCCCTTTCTGAACACGAGATTGCACTTAAATGGAAGCTTGTTCAGCATTGTTTTGGATTTGCAATCTGTATTCCATATCTTAAGCCATATAATTCTCCTGGTTCTACTGAATCCTGCAGCTAGTCCTGCTGACATCTTCAGCACATTGATTGATGCATTTGCTGCATATTTGGCTGCTTGAATGGCATACTCTGCCAGGTTTGCCTGTTTAGACTTTGGGTCCAGAGATGCCGCCATTTCCTCTAACCATGTCACGAGGGCCCTAGATGTGTATGTAGCTGTGGCAGTAGCCCTGCATGCCAGTCCTGCCACCTCTAAAATCTTTTTCATGAAGTCTTCCATTTTCTTATCTGTTGGGTCTCTCAGTGGGGTGGTGGTTTCTGAGGGTAGTACTGTCTTTGCACACAGCTGTAACGTGGTGGTCTACTATAGGTGGAGTGTACCAAACTTTGTTTATATCTTTCTGTATTGGGTAGAACCTGTTGAATGTATATCTTTCTGCATTTCTGGCCTGGTCCAAGGCTTCCCATTGTTTGGTGACCACTTCTGTCAGAGATTTACAAATAGGAAAATACTCATCTTTCTTTTGCTTAGTATGAATGGGGGGGGGTTAGCTTTGATTGCTGTTGAGGTTCTTGCACTTCGAACGCCATTGTCTTTTTACCAGCTCTGGTAGTATTTCAATGACAGTGAGTTTCTTTGTTAGTGTGAGTTCTTCCTCTTTCTTGGCCTGAGTCTCCTCATCTTCCAAGAAATTGTTTCTTATGTCTAGGTCAGTTTTTTCTGGTTTATTCTGCTTGCCCTTTCCATCTTTGGGCTTGCTTGGGTGCTCATCGGATCTTTGTTTCCAATGTTTTTCTTGATTGAAGGTGTATTATCGGGCTCTGGTGGTACTCCCTTGTCTTGGATGCCAGGCTTAGGGTTAGGCTTTGCCATTTCATCCATATACTCTAGTATGTGGAGCATTACTGCCTGTTGTGTCTTGAGGAAGGCTTTGGCTGTAGAGGGAAGCTCATCTGAGGGGGGTCTTGTAACTCTATATCCTGATCCATTTCTGTGTCTCCCTCACTGATAATGTTGGACTCATCCTGTTGTTTCGAGCAGATGGGGCAATGGGGTCCATTTGGGTGCCGAGCAGGGTGATCTGGAAAATCTTATATTTAAAGGGTTTGCCATGATAATACCTATGGGTGACAAGACAGGGAGCGAGAAAGAGAGAGAGAGAGAGAGAGAGGAATGGAGTGCTATTCTGGGCAGTTTCTACCTCTTCACAGAAATCCTGCATTTACCCTTATAAGGCAAGATCCATTATACAACGACTACACTGTGTAGCTTGGATCTGAAGGCATATGAATGCTGCTGGTGTTAACGCAGGAGCTGAGCACTAGTGTTGCCCCTTAATACATGCTTTTGTATGTATATGTGGGTAGTATTTTAAAAATATATACATATATATCCTTTGTGCCATAGATTGCTTCTTTTGTGCTGTTGTTCAATATAGGAGTCTCGGGGTGCATTGTGATGAGTTAATACTGGATTGAGCATTGCCCCTTTCAATCTGCCTTGAGGCCGCATTGCCCCTTTAAGTGTGGGTTCCTCTAGGGTGAACTGCTGTGCACAATATGACACCCATGATGTCCATGATCCGATGTGTGATGCTGGATTATTACCCTTCTTAAGATGGCCGCTCATACAACCCTAAAATGGTGACCATGACATCAGCGCTCTAATGCATATGTGTCTGGAGGGAGCTAGTCAGAAATGGCCAATGGAGTCCACCTGTGAATTGTGGTATTACTGTGCAAATCTTTAAACAAAGGGGAAGCCACCAAGGAGATAGAGCATGGGCAAGGAGTGGCCTACGGAACCTGCTGACTGCCTTTATTGATATCTGGTGGCCGAGAGAGTAGCTTGAAAATGAAGTAGCTACCAACTATGATCAGTGAAAAATTTGCAGTAACCATGGGCTTTTAGTGTACAGGAGGCAGAAGGGTATAGCCAAGATAATTGGTACTAGTGGTTATGGTGGAGCCTGCTTGCAAGGGGGCTCGACCCATGCTTGGAGTCTTGGAACTGCTCACAAGGGGTTCTGAGATGGGCAGACTGAACAAAATTGTTTTAACAATGACCTGGGAGTGTGCTGATGGAATTAAATAAATAATATCCTGGTCCCATTTGTTGGGGGGGAGAGAGAAAGGCTCAGTCTGCCTATACAGAAAAACTCATCAGTGGCCCCATTTTTAAAAATCCTTTTAATCCTGACACTGCTGACTAATGCCATTAAAACACAGAAACTAGATCTTAGCTAAGCAACTAGCTTGAAATGCATTGACTAAATCTCATTAGCCTTACTGTGAGCATCTGAAACCAACATAGAAGAAGGCATGCAATATAATGGATCCATGATGCCGCATCGACAATTTTATGTTGACTCAACGTTACCCCGACAGCACTACATCAACCGCAAATGCGGTCGGGAAGGTGCCAGCATGTGCAGTCTTCTTGTTTTGCAGGGGGCTGTGTCCCCCGCACCCTGCCATGCAGGGAGCTGTGCCCCTTGCACCCCCCTCATTTAGATTCGCAACTTCAAGATAGAGCTGAGTCGGGGATGAGGTGCAGGACCTTGGGGAAGGGTGCCGGGGTCCCAGGCGGACTGTACAGCAGTGTGGTGATGTTGTTGGTATCGACCACGTCGCTGTAGTGAGGGGGTATACCCAATATAACTATCGATTTCAATGATATCATACATTCTCAGCATGTATAAGTACCAACTGTCTAGGCATAGCTGTAATACTGTTTTAAAGGTTGTATTTAAACAATATGTTCTCTGCTCTGTTAAGTATTGTCCTGGTGATGTCCATTTAAACTAGAGGCTAGTGAAAACACAACTAACATCACGGAGCAACTATTCCTAACAATTAACAGTATTTTGTTTAATCAGTAACATCACAGAGTAGTTACTTCTAAGAATTAACAGTATTTTTGTTCAATTATTACTTAATGGTGTAAGTAGAGACTATTGGAAGGAGTTTGTCTATTGTCCTACAATACCATAATTGTTGATAGGTGTGGGAGCTACTCAAGGTGCTTGTAGCCTCTGTGATGCACATTAAGGAACTCGAGTCTTGTGGCCAGGAGGTGGGTCTAGGCTGATCGGATATTGAACATCTGGTCACATTTGCATCATTAGCCTATGAAATGGACATAAACCCAGCTGGTAATGGATGGGGATGCTGTAAGGAGATGCAATATGCAAACTAAAACATGAGGTAGCTGAAACAGTAAGTAGAAAATAAATCTGCTATTCAATCCAGAGGTTTGATGGGACCCTAAGTGACTGATAAGCTTGGTCATGGTTTTCTCCAGTCAGCATCTTGGAAAACCTGCTGAAGGATACAGACAGAAACATAATTAACATTATGGTTGTGACAAGTAAAATTGGACACAATAGGGTTATTAGTGTCTGCATTTGTGATAATTCTGTGGAATTTTCAGAACTGATCAAAGATCAGGTGTCTGCCAGTTTCTCTGATGTAAACTGGGTACCTCCAGCAAAGAATACAATGCATTTCATTGCTAGAAATGAATGAGAATTCCTTGGTGATGTGAAATATGCACGTGGGACCTTAGAAATCAGTGACACCAGAGATTAATTTGGATGTGTAGCTGCAGGTTTTGTTACATGCCTTGGAACTTGGTAGGATGGATGGTTAGAAGTGTGGAGGCTGCTACATACCAGGCAAAGGTTGGGTGGTCTGCAGTATGAGGCAGTGGGTGCCTCTGTAAAGGAAGCTTGGATGTTATAGTCAGCCTACAGAATATAAATGTTCCTTGTGAGTCAAAGAAAGTGCATTGGAATGGAAGGAAAGCATCTGTGAAATACACTGATGTTGCTGCTTGAGTGTATTTCTCCTGGGAGGGTCCAGGTCATTATACTGATCTGGGAGAGTACTCTGTCCTCTGTGTTTTCTACATAGCATCTGATAATAAAACATGGTACATTATTACACCCTGCTCAGCAAATATATATCAATAACCCTTCAGTGGTTAAGAACAGGAAGATTCTAAACAGCGAGTGGACTCTGTGACATCATGTGAGCATAAATACAAAACTTGAAAGCTCCAGATGTCACACAAACCATGAGGAGAAAGAATTAGTCCAAGCTTAACTTTTTTTTGTTAATGTTATGTAATACAAGAGTTACTTTGTTCTGTAGAAATATATTTTGGAATCCAACAAAAACCATGATGAAAATCAAGTGATGTAAAGAAAAGTTTCAGTTGCAGTTTAATGCAGTAGCTGTGTTCACTTGTGCTGTAGTTGTAGTTTTTGATTGGCAGCTTTAATCTAATGTTTTGGTTCAATTGATTGAGAGACTTTTATTCAAAAAAGTTATTCTTAACAATTAGCTGTTTAAGACTGATATTTTGAAACTACGACAGAATGAGGTAACCATGTATTATAATCATTTTCGTCACTGAACAAATTGCAGTCTTAAAAACTGTGAATATGATAAACCATCCTTTATATGTTTGTGGTGGAAGTAACTGTGGAAGAGAACATAGCGTGAGTCAGTTGGTTGGTAATAAACAGTCATCTTAAGACCAGTGTCATGCACCAAGACTTTGATATGCAGAAAGGGCAGTGTGGAGGAAGATTCCTCAACAGTGTACTGAAGGGAAGAGTAGTGCCAGTAAGTGGCAAACTTATTCAGGAATATTTGGAGTGTTTCCCTTGAGCAGGAGGTGATCCTCACACAATCATCTATGTAGCATTTATAAAGGTTAGGCACATTCCTGGGAAGCAGTGAAATAATGGTCCCTGAACCCGACCAGTGAATAAATTAGCAAATCTGAAATCTATCTTGGTACCCCTGGAAACACCCTGACCTATTGAAAAAATTGTTATTGAAAAAGGTTTAAGCCTAAGAACAAAAATCAGTTGGGTTGTGTATGTGTGTGCGTGTGGGGGGCTGTTGGATTCATCATTTCTCAAAAAGTGCTGTAGAGCTGCTGTCATGCAATCAATGTGGGGTCATTATGTAAAGTGTTTTGAAGTGTGTAGTAATGATGAGTCCATGGGAGTCACTAAATCAAAATATTTTTTTTCCTTTGTTAATTCTTTTGTAGCCAGGTACTGTCACACAGTATGCAAGTGGAGGGTATGGAAACCAGACCCAGGTCAACTGGATGTATCAAGCTCATTCACAGCTCATTAATTTATCCTCTAGGCTGTACTGCCAGTCCTGTTAAATAACTAGAGAGCGTATTTAGTATCATTAGTATCATTATATCTTTGATGTAGGAGGGAAGGGATTCAACAAACAGTCTCATGAAGCTATCCAGAAATGTTAAGGTGTGGAATATGGGGCAGGATCAGGCATGCATTGGGGTGGCTAGGGTTGCCTGTTTTGTATATTTTGGGGATGAGATACAACCTGGATATTTGAGTAGGATGAATTAAGATTCTCGTAGCAGAGTTAGGAAGTTCTTCATTTCTGTAGCAGAGGAGATGGTGGTGGAGACCTCTGTCTGATAGCTGGCAGAGGTGTATTGTGGAGGAGAAGGAGAAAGAATAGTAGTGTCAGACAGTTGCTGTGTGTCTTTAGCAATGTAAAACTCTGTATGGCAAATCATAGCAGCTTCTCCCTTATTGGCTGATTTAATAACAGTGTCATTTCTGTATTGCAGATATCTAAGGGCTGCAAGGTTACCAGCTGAAAGGTTAGGGTGGTAGCATCTGAAATGAAAATAGAACTTGGTAGGAACTGCTGTGTGGTGGCACTCCCAGCCCAGGGAAAGATGGCATTGGATGCCACTGTTCTGGCAACCCCTGCAGTGGGCCATGAAGCCTGCTCCTCTACAGGGGATGTCAATAGCATGATGAGGACTGTCACTGCTGTGCCTGATGTCAGGTGAGGTGGGCAAGAAGAAAAACTAAAAAACCCAACTGCTGGCAGGATGATGTGCTCAGGTTGTTGCAGGCTCTGCACCACCTACAGGGCACTTCTGGATTGTGTTCTTGGGATGGGAGGAAGGCCCTTCTCCCTCCTGGCCCCAGCACAGGGAGCAAACCCATCGGGATCTGAAGTCTAGGTAAGTCCATGAGATGATGGGTGATGGGGCTAGGTGACCAGAAGGCTGAAGGAGGCTGGGCAGCAAGGGAGTATAAACTAAATACAGAAAACAATTGAAGTTATTTGTGTCTTTCGTACTTTGATTAACAAAATATTCTACATCAGCAAAACTTCAAAGAGGTGGAGCCTATGCACTGTTAGGGTTTGATGTTGTTGATCCTGGTAATGGTGTCCTCGTCATCTGCAGGAAAAAAAAGTTTAATTGTAACATGAGCTGCAAGGTGTGTTCTGCAATGGAAATGCTGCGGAACAGCTTGAATTTGGTGTATGTCAAGATGTCTCAGTGTGAGCCAAAAGAGAGCCCATTGATGAGGAAAGATCTCTCATCTTGTGTCGGGGCAGGTCTGGAGGAATTCAAAACACCAGCTTGTTAGGTTATATCTGGCTTGAGGACTCTTGCAGATTGATTGTGGACTTGTTGGTCTGATGCAAGATGTAGAGTCAACAGCAGATTCAACCAGCCCTCTGTACACCCACTGTTGGAAGATAGACTATTAGCCACGCTAGATAAATGGACATGCATAAACAAATGGTTATTATGAATCATATCCTCAGGATATACAATAGGGTTTAATCAGATACGTTCAGGCAATTGTTACTTTGAACTGACAGTTTCCTCAGGCTTGAAAAAGAGATCACTTACTAAAGGTGTTTTGCCATCTATTAAGCATTAGGAAGTATAAAACAAAGTGTTCTACTAAGATCTGGACAGGGTTGTTTGCATCACAGAAGGGCAAATAGTTCACCATGCCTCAAAACCTGGACAGGATCCTGTGTGATGCAGGAAAGTTAAATAGCTTATTATTCCCCATGATGTAGGCAGGATTCTCTGAGCTGCAGGAAGGTAAAGTCTGAGATGATGATGAGGAAGATGATGATGATGATGTACAAATGGCTCCATGAAGAAATGCAGTATGGCCAGAAGTCTAAGCAGGTTGATTAAAGCCCTCCTGTCATGAAACCAATGCATTTCCATGCTTTGAACTTCAAAGATAGACCATCTAAAAGTTGGTATAACATTCAGGCACATTTGCCACAAATTGCACTCAGAAAATGGCAGATGCTTCAAATAAATCATGCATGCATCTTTTTTTTTATAAACTGTAGTAACTGGCATAAATATGTCAAAACGTTTTGCAGATAGCATCCCGATGATTTGATGCATTTGGCATGACACAGACTGCATCTGAAATCAGAAATTGCACTTGTATCACATGTTTTGAAAATCTTGCCCTTCAACGTCTAACTTAAGCAAAAAAGCATGAGTGAATTTTGGAAAAGAAATTTAAAGGGGATTCAATATTATAGAAGCTGCCCAGACAGAAGAAAACTTTCTAGTAAAAGAGTAATAATATTGCTAACTAGAAAAAAAGTATATTTACTGTGTTACAGAACAAGCATTAGAATCTTCTGATGATTATTAACAGGATTTTAAGGAATTGTATACTGTTTTATGGTTTTATACATCAATATATGGCTGTTTTTGTAGATGACTATATGGATGTTGTAGCAGCATAATGTATAAAAATAGCAAATTAGCTGATATCAAGCTTTCATTGAAAAGTGAGTTCATAGCAAGAAGTAATATCATACAAAAATATGCTATAGAGGAAACATCTAAAGAAAAAATTATAAACATTCAGGAACATTAATAAAAAATTTCAGTCACATCTCCTGATGCTTCAGGGATACTGGAAATTCAGTTCAACAGAATAGTGAAACTGTCCTCAGAATTCTGTGGCTAAGAGAATCAGCTGTCTGTTGAATTTTAATAGCCAGCTACATCGGGGTACACGTCCTTTGACTTATTAGGCTCCTTTGCAAGAATAAGATTTGATGTGGTTAAATAACAGAGCACTATGATTACAACTGTACAGTATTTCCAGATTATTTAACATGGTTGTTTCTGTCTCTAGTTAACATCAAACAATAAATTCTGAACAACACTATTAAAAATACTAACAATAAAGTAACACTGGCCTATATCCTAAGTCAGGAAGGCACATGTAGCAGTAGAATGATGAAAAATCTCTCAAAGTCCTCTTCTGGGCAGAGAAACATCTGATGAGTATCTTGTCAGTTTATCTGGCAATTCAGTTAAAATATGCAAGTGGACTGGCTCAGTATGCAAGCACTACAACCAAGATTGTAAGACTAACTGCTTCCCTCATACCTAGTATGCCTCTGAACCCTAGACACCATTCTACCTTGCTTGTCTGCATAAAAGCTTGCTACTCTGGCCATGGCCTGGTACTGAGTCCCACATTACCTGTCATCTATCCCTAAAAGTAGTTATCTGTGCACCAGTGCCACATTTCCTGATAGCTGTGTGAACTCAGTGTCTATATATACATCTCTTACTGACTGTTGCAAGCCCACTGGATACTGTGCCATTTATTTCCTATGATGTATTGTATATTCTTTTAATTATTTGTATGATATGTGTATATATACATATATATATATATGTATAATACCTTACCTTGTGTTGTAAATTCATATGATGTACTGTGATCAACCCTTCCAGGTCAGTTTGTAAATATTGCCTATTGTAAAATTAATTGTTGTACCTGACTGACCCTAACCAGGTCCATCTTGTAAATGAGCTCTGCTCAATGGTGTTCACCGGGATAAATAAAGATTTTGATTGATTGATTGACTTTATCTTCAAATATTTGAAATGACTCAAAGAAATATGATGAGTCATTTGACAAAGACCAAATGGCTTCAGCAGGAAAAAGGAAAATAAACTTAGATTTTATTTGAGTTTCAGGGCCCATCTAGCAGAAAGTGTTAACCCTCTCTCTCTCTCTCTCTCTCTCTCTCTCTCTCTCTCTCTCTCTTCCTAGAAATGTAAGGCAGCATACATATTTCTTAAATGCCCAGTGATACCCAAAGGGCTGATATTCAGAGTTTAGGATTTCCCTAACCCATTTTCTTACTGATTATGACAGGGCATATATATTTGTACATGATACACACAAACCTAGGTACTTGTGCAGCCTCATGCATTCAGCCACCTGAGAAATTCACATATAGAGGAGCACAGAAAATAAACAGAGAAAGCACATCCAGAACAGTTACCAATAAAACAATTCACTAAGTCCTCAAAGTTACAGATAAGCGCTAAAATAGGGAAACATTAATAAGTAGTGGTGCAAGTTAAAATGGAAATATTAGTAAAGTGCCCTACAGGCCATGTTGGGATTTGAACAGTAAATCCCAGCGGTAAATTCACATGGGGCAGCCAAGGTGACAGAGGAAGACATGGCAGGAAAAACATCGATGAAGAGATGAAGTTTGAATAAGGGAAGGGGTGTTTCTTAGAGGGAGAGAAAAAAGACTTGCCAAGAAGGGAAGGGTGGGTTTCCTTTATGGGTGCCTGGATTATCCATTATGGTAAGCCCTTATAATAAATATTCTTTGCAAAAAACTTCATTAATTTACCAGTTAAGGTTCAGATCAAACTGACAAAAAGTAGAGAAATGTGCAGGTAGCAAAAGGAAAAACTGTTACAGTTTCACCTCTCCTGAGTCTTTGCAAATCAGGCCTGTGGTGTTACTTGGGGTTCTCAACCCTAACGCTCACCCCATTCTCCCAGTGAAGAAGCTTAGATGTGCAGACTATATAACAATGGGGTATTATTATTAGGGTTGAGAACCCCAAGGAACACCCCAGGCCTGATTTACAAAGACTCAGAAGAGATAAAATCATAATTTTTTTTTCTTTAGCTGCCTGCAGGGTGGGGGTGGAGTGTTATGGTTAGGAACCCTAATGCCACATTTCCCTACTTTTGTCAGTTTAATGCATACTATACCTAGTGCAATAATGAAGTTTTTTGCAAAGAATTTCCTTACTTTTTGAGATAGTATAATGGTATCCTCATTCACACAGGTCCCTTTGGGACCAGCTTGAACATTTCTATTTGCCTCTGGGCCCTGTGCTTCCACCCCTCCATAGATACATACATCCATGTTGGTGTGTAATCACAGGGCCCAGAGGCCCCTGCACTTCCATTTCTACCTAAAAGCAATGTACTGTATTTGCTTGGTTGTATGGCTTGTTAAACTTTCAATGTTATCCTATGGGATGGGAATTTTGATGTTTCTTTATATGAGCCCTAAACTGTTGGGGTGGGGGTATTATGTGTTATACTTGTAGCACTCAGTAAGACCTTTGTTTTGATATATAGATTGTTTCTTAAGTATAACTATTGAGATAGTTATGGCTTGTTGAAGTTGAAATGTGGGAGAAAAACTAAATCCAAATTATTTTTTGGGATGAAGGCACCTTTTTTCGTATGAACAAAAAAAAAACATACGAAAAAGGATTCCTTCAAATGAAAAAAATTGGGGAAAAAACTAAGTCCAAAATCCTTTTTTGTATGAAAGCATCCTTTTTCCTATAAACCAAAAAAAAAAAATATGAAAAAAGATTCCTTCATACGAAAAAATAATCAGAAAAAAACTAAGTCCAAATTCTTTTTTTGTATAAACCAAAACAAATACCTAAAAGGATGCCTTCTTACGAAAAAAGAATCAGAAAAAAAGTAAGTCCAAACTCTTTTTTCATATGAAGGCATCCTTTTTCGTATGAATGAAAAAAAAACATATGAAAAAGGATGCCTTCATATGAAAAAAGAATTTGGACTTAGGGTATTTTCTTTCCAGTTTTTTTTTTCATATGACGGGATCCTTTTCTGTATGTTTTTTTTCATTCATACAAAAAAGGATACCTTTATACAAAAAAAGAATCCAAAAAAAACTGAGTCCCAATTATTTTTTATATGAAGGGAGTCTTTTTGGTATGGCCCAATTTCTTCTTCATATGGTCATATGAAAGGAAATTGAGTCACGAAAAAAAGATTTTAAAATGTATAAAAACATTTCTGGGTAATTGTTTCCAAACAGTAACTGCAGAATCCACCTAATGGGGTCCTGATTAGCAAAATGCATGTGCTGATGTCTCTGTAGGATCTCATTTTTATGGGTTTTCAAAAAAAATGTTTTTGAAAAATGGAAACAAGATGGGGGACATACAAAAAGGAAATTTTCCTTATGAAAAAGGATTACCCCAATATAAAAAAGGATCCTTTTTCAAATTAACTAAATTCTTTTTTCATTCCAAGCAGCTAGCTAAAAGACCATACTGAGCAAGCTCTTAACCAAAATGTCAAAATTTTATAACTTTATTTATTTAATTATTTGTTTACTGGGTAGGTGCGCTGAGCCAAAGGACCATTTTCAAGCATGACCTGGGCCATAGAGATGGCATGAGAAATAGTACATACAAAGGGTAAATACAGAGAATTCAAATTACAATACAGGAATAGTTAACAAAATGATTACATTGGTGTACATTGGCAGCAGCAAATGAAGTAATTTAAACACATAAATATGTTTTCACCAAACCAGCGAAAGGCATCACTGTGGTCCAAGTCCTTTCTACCCTGAAAAGTCAGAGCAAAGTTCAAAACCATCTAGGTGCTAGGTGATGACAAAAAAATACCAAAAAAACAGATTTTTTTCACTTTTTTGCAATCTATATCTCGGAACCTGCACATTCGACCAGCACAAAACTTGGCATGTCAAGGGATCTTGCCCCAGACACCACGCAATCAAACTTTCATGCAGATCAGTTAAACAGTTTCAAAGCTACTAAAATGTGGGTTTTTTACATAGAAAACCCTGCTCAACCCTAACTACAGTGGTGCTACCACTCCACTGTAATTCAAGTATTTAATCCCTTTGAGAACTGTGCATTTTTATATGTTATAACAGCGAGATTCTGTTTACTAGCATTAGATGACACTAGTGCATCTTGTCATTCTGCATTTACTATTATGTGTATGGATTTTGATTCTTGAATGAATTTTGTAAATCTGTTTGAAATAGTGATTTTTTTTCATTTTTCTTTTTAGTGGTATGCAATTATTGTAGGTCATGTCCCATAGTATTTTCTTTCCCGTTTTCTGTTTTACTTCACCTTACTCTCTTTTTCTTATGTTTCCCTCCTCCCTACCCCCCACTTTTGTCCATACCTGTATCTCCATTAATTCTGCAACCTTTTCTATATTCTTGTCCTGGTGGTTTGTTGCCACTTGGCTTAATACCCTTTATGCATAGATATTTACATAGAAACATAGAATTTGTCAGTAGATAAGGACCTTTTGGTCCACTTAGTCTTCTCCTCTTTTCCCTGCCTATCTGACACTGGTTTCTGGTCACCCCCCTCCCCCAGCTTTAATACCAGTTGTCTTTTGTACCTATCATATGCATGCTTGAAGCCCACCACTGTTTTTCCCCCACTACCCCTGCTGGAAAATTGGTCCAGGCATTCACCCCTCCGAGTGAAAAAACAACTGCCTCACATCCCTCTTAAACATTCCCCCTCCAGCTTCATTGCCTGCTCCCTAGTCCTTGTACACCTTCTTTCCTGACCAAATGTTCCCTTCCTATACCTTATCCACCCCTGAGATGTATTTAAAGATCTCTATAATGTCCCACCTCTCCCTTCTTTCTTCCAGGGTGTGCATGTTTAGATCCCTCAGTTTCTCCTCATTGGACATTTGATGCAGCCCTTGCATCATTTTTTGTTGCCCTTCTTTGGATGGCCTCTACCATGTCTATGTCCTTTCTGAAGTGTGGTCTCCAGAACTGGGCACATTACTCCAGGAGTGGTCTCACCACTGACCAGTACAGTGGCAAACACCACCTCCCTCATTCTGCTGGTGATTCCCCTCCTTATGTACTCTAGCATTCCACTGGCTCTCCCTACTGCTTTGTTCCATTCCCTAGCCACCTTAAGGTAATCCATTATAATTACCTCTACATCCTTTTCCTGTTTAGTGACCGTAAATATCTTCCCCCATTCTATACTCTGCTGCTGGGTTTCTGCACACCCAGATGCATGATTTTACAGTGTTTTGCATTGACACCCAGCTGTCATATCCATGACTATTCCTTGAGCTTTTTCAGGTCTCTATTCATTCTCTCCATCCCCTCCGGAGTGTCCACCATATTATGGATCTTGGTGTCATCTGCAAAGATGCACACCTTAACTTGCAGTTCTTCTACAATGTCACTTTTTTTTTCAATTTGTACTTTTACTTTGCCTCCACAGAGCCGACAGGTGGCTCCGGTCCTCCCTCGGAGGTGCACATCCTCTTACCCTGACTGTCCTCCTGTCAGCCGGATCCCCGTATGTCCCCTGCAGATTACCCCCTGCGGCGGGGCCAGTGTAAGGAGTGCCGGCTTCCTCCCCACTCAGAGCACAATCCAGAAGTCAGGGAAACATATTGTGGGGGGACACATCAGGCCATCATGGACCCAGTTGGCTCCCAGTTTTTCTGCCTGTTTTTCCCCAGGCCCACAAACATGCAATGGACAGAGTGGCTGGGCTCTGCCTCCATGGAGACAGCCTTATACCCTGGATGTGGGCCCTCCCCATTCTTGGTGGTGCACCTGTGCTGACACCCAGCCACCGCTGGGTGTCAATCTACAGTGCACAGCACTATCCCCTTCCCCAAGAAAGGAGAGCTGTCTACAGATGTGCAATCCTTCCTCACCCCTGCTGACCCCCAAGCAACCTGTGTCCGTTCCCAAATTCGGGTCACCAGCATGGTGCAAGGTGTGGCATCCAGCACCTCAACCCTCAGTGCCACTGGTCCTTCTCTGCAGTGTCACTTATAAAGACATTAAACAGGACTGGACCCAATATTGAGCATTGAAGAATGCTGCAGGTCACTCTACCATCCCCGGATTGAGTGCTGTTAACCACCCTCCTCTGTTGCCTATCCATCAGCCAATTATGAACCCAGTGTACCACCTTGGTTCACACCCCCAAGCTTCCCATTTTTTTATGAGCCTTCTATGTGGTGCGGTGTCGAAGGCCTTGCTGAAGTCTAAGTAGGCCACATCCACTGCTTCCCCTTGATCTATTTCTCTGGTTGCCAGTCGAAGAGATCTGTCTGTTTTGTCTGACATGATCTCCCTCCCATGAATTTGTGCTGCTTTGGGTCCTATATCTCACCAAATGCAAGGTAATCTACCAGTCTTTCCATTAGAAATGACTCCATTAGTTTCTTCACTAGTGATGTGAGACTGACTGGCCTGTTTCTGCCAGCCTCTTTTCTGCTGTTACTGTTATGTAGCGGGACTATATCTGCCCTTCTCCAGTCTTCTGGGACCACCCCTGTATCTAGTGAGTTACTGAATAGGGCTGCCAGAGGTGCAGGCAGTACCCCCCTGAGCTCCTATAAAATACCCTTGGATATACCCCATCCAGCCCCATAGCCATGTCCACTATCAGATTCATAAGTCCCTTCAGGACTCTTCCTCTTCAAATGGGCTTGTGTCTACTTCTCTCCCTCCAGTGGTTCTATAGCCTGTAAGTGACCCATCTCCTTCACCCTCCAATGTGAAGACAGAATAGAACTATTTGTTCAGGATAACTGCTTTTTCTTGATCGTCCTCTGCACAGTCTCCCTCTGCACCCCTCAGCCTCAGAATTCCTTCTCTTATCCCTTGGGGTTGAGGGGGTAGGGTTGGTAACCCTAACATCGAATTTCCAAACTTTTGTAGCTGTAATGACAACCCTAACTGATGCATTACCGGAGTTTTTTTGCAATGAATTTTCCCCTCTTTTTGAGAAAGTGTAATGTTGCTCGTATATGGCTGTGGGAGTGCAGGGCCTTCCAGGCCCTGTGCTCCCATCTATACATAAGTGTACAGATATTTTAATGATATCGCATCTCCACTACTGCATAATGTAGGGCCCTGTGCTGCCATTATTGCATAACGGGATCTGTATGTAGGCGCGCAGGGCTCTATTGACCCTGTGCTTCCATGTACCCATAATTATAGAGACATAGCTCAGGCCTACAGCCATTCCAGGTAACCCTTGTGCTACAAAAGTTGCAATATCTCAGTAACCAAAGGAACTGTGGAAAAAATTCCACTGCAGTTGTATACATGACCTGGCCACCTCCCCACAGGCTTATAAACTGCACTTAGTGAAAAATCCATATCACAAACTGTTTTCGAGATATAGGCGCTGAAAGGTGCCGTGGCCACCACAGTGTTATCTTATGGAAAAATTTGCAATTTCAGACTGCTGTAACTCTGGAACTTGTGTAAATGTTTTCATCAAGCCAGCAAAAGGCAACATCTGTGGGGCAAGGGCTTTCCACCCTGCAAATTCCAGCCCAAAATCCTAACCATTTTCTTCCTATAAAGTAGCAAAGAAACTGTTTTTTGGGGCTGTTAAACTGTGGAACTTTTGTGAAAGCTCAGCGAAATCTTGTGAGAATACTATTGGTTTAGCTGGGAGAGCTTTCACGAAAGCCATTTCAGATGTGGGACTTTCGCGAAAGTACCCAATGGGACTTTCGCTAAGGTCCGTGGAACTTTCAGACTTTCACGGCTAAGATGGCAGAAAAATGTAAAAAACATATTTCTGTGCATCCTGGCAAAAAAAGTAATGCCAGGGTCGTGTTCCTAGGGTCCAATTAGGTAAACCCAACTGTTGGTGTTTACCAAGGGGTAGTATTTTTTGAACTACAACATTTTTTCTGCCTTGCTAACTGAAAACAAGATGGTGGCAGCACGAAAGTGCCAAACCCATTTGCAGTAGTAAAAAGTGCTTTCATGAAAGCAAGAAGCGCTTTTGAGGGTGACATATATTTTTTTCCCCATAAGCTAATAGACAACTTTAAACTTTAATAACTTTTGAATGGATTAATGTTTTTTCACCAAACCTTTAAAAGGTAGTTTTCTGACCCAGTCCCTATATACCCTGAAAATTTCAGACCAGATGGACAAATTGTTTGGGCTGTAGAGATGAGCAAAGAATTTGCCAAAAACTGAGGATTTTTCACACTTTTCACACTTCGCAGTTCCGCAACCACAAAATCTGACTCGAACAAAACTTTCCGATCCAAAGATCTATGGTACCAGACTGTGCATGCAAAATTTCAGGCAAATCAATTGAATGGTTGCAAAGTTATTAAAGTGCAACATTTTGAACTTAACATTAAAGTGCCTACTCAACCCTAACTATACCTGCACTACTGTGTAGGTATATGTATATGTATATATATATATATATATATATATATATATGTGTATATGTATATATATATATATTATAGATATAGATATGGATATATTTATACAACATATGTGTTGGGATAAATGCAGGGATAAAAAGTAGTATCTGAGGCAAGTCGTGGAGATATCACTGATATCTCCATGTTCCTATAAGTTATAGTGATAGCTCCATGTTCCTATACGTCATTGAATAAAAAGTGAAAGTATTTTACTTTCCATTGCACGGCTCTGTATCTAGGACCTGCAGCCCCCCCCCCCCACACACACACACATATGCCCCTGTATCTGGTTAATCCTGCTGTTATTTTTATGTAAAAATTAATTTAAAAACGTATCTGGTTGATCCTGCCACTGTGACATTCAGTAATCATATCACTTTCACTTTCACCTGAAAAGTAGCATGACTGAGCGGTAGGAACACCAACCCATTAGCAGATTACAGTCCTTCAAAGTAAAGCAATCTGTATCACATTCGTTAGAAAAACTCTGCACTTTTGTAATGTTAACTTAATTTCTTTACAAGAAGCTGCTGACTGTACCAACAAGAGAGTGAGCGAGTCAGCAGCTTCAGAACAGCAGGAGGAAGCATGAGCATTCATTGCTATAGCAACACATGCTCGTGCTTTCTCCCGCTGTTCTGAAACTGCTGACTCGCCACCTCTCTCTCAGTACAGTCGGCAGCTTCTTGTAAAGAAATGACGTTAACATTACAAAAAGTGCAGAGTTTTTCTAAATAAAACCAAAAAGCCACCCCACTCTTGGACAACAGAACCATAGCATCACACTAGACTACACACTTGCACTCACATTCATCCCAAATTAAATGATATACAGAAATTCTAAATCTAAACAGTCATGCAGCACACAATCAAATTAAATCTGTAAAACAAAAATAAGATAATCCAATACAACAATGTGCCACAGCAGAGTAACAGAAAATGACATAACATTTTTGTCACAAAGTCCATAAAGTCCAGCTGTCCGGAACAATGAAGTAAAGTCCAGTAGAGTAAAACAGTGTCTTACCCTCTCTCACTGGGTAAAGAAAATAGTGAAGTATAGGACAGTAACAGCTATACCCACACATATGTGGGAGACATTCATGATGAGCCTCAGCCTTCTCATGTCTTATCCACCTAGTAACCTAGTACTCATGGATATCCTAGTAACCTAGTACTCGTGGATATCCTAGTAACCTAGTACTCATGGATATCCTAGTAACATAGTACTCATGGAAATAGATGTTCCAAGATGGACAGGTCCAGCAAAGAGAGCTTACTTTCCTCTTCTCCTGCTCTCACCAGGAAATAAAGGAAACTGGTCACCAGTCAGGGAGATTCACCCTACCACAGTACCTCTTCCTTATCTGCCATCTTGCTAATGGCTTCCCCATTTCCTTGTCCAGCCATCTTGCTAATTTATTTATTTAAAAGTTGGTAACCGGGAGAAGCACACTGAGCCAAGGCTTGTTTCCAGGTGTGACCTGGGGGAAAGGGTAAGAGGAATCAAAACCATACATACATACAAGGTATCCATACGGTTAACAATGGTGTCATAGGCTGGTTACAATGGTGCCTGGGCAAGACAGCAGGTGCATAAGTGTAGAGACACTGGCAGGTTATAAATGATGCCAGCATCGCTAACAAAAATACAAGACAAAAGAAACTGGCAAAAGTGCAAAGAATGCAGCTAAAATTATAAATAGCAAAAAAAAAAACTGTAAATGCAATATACATAAGGGTGTACGCAAGGTACGACAATAAGGACATATCCGCAAACAAAGTGCTTAAAAAGCTAAAAGCATGACTAGAACTGACTAAAATAACATAGACCTAAAAGGATAATTTGTTGGCCCAGTGGCGCTGAGGGTTGAGGCGCTGAACGCCACACCTTGCACCACGCCGGTGACCCGAATTCAGGAACGGACTCAGGCCATCGGGGGTTGGAGGGGGGTTGGAGGATCGAGCGTCCCAATGGATGCTCTCCTCCTGGGGTGGGTTCCTGGGGTGCCTTCAAAGCACCTGATGCACCTGTGCCTGTGGAAGCACGGGCATCAGGGCACAGGTGGCTCTCTAGAGTTGGGGAGGGGAGGACGTCATGGGCACTTGACAATGGCATGCATTAGCACACCATCTATCTGGATGCTTGTCCTGCATGCTGACGCCCTCAGGGGAGGAGGGATCGAGGAGGGAAAGGGAGAAAATGGAAAAAAAAAACTCTCGGTCCTAGATGACGGCTGATCTGAGCCTCTGATCACCTACCCATGGGCAGACCCCACTGTGCAGACTGTCCTAAGAGAGGAGTGAGGAAGGGGATAATGGAGGAAGCCTGGCACTCTAGAGGCAGACTCCATGTAGAGCGATCTGGAGGAGTTGATCGGGTCTGAAGGAGTGGAAAGAGAGGGCAGTCAGGCAGGGATAAAAAGAAAGTATAAAAAAAAGGATAATATGTCAGGTAGATTGCAGGAACAGGGGGAAGAGGGGCTTCCCCCATTTCCAAAATCACTGCAGTGTGAAAGGAGGCTCCAGCTGCTGTCTCCAGGGTGACCAATAGTGCTTCCAACCACTCCTTACCCCCTCTGCATTTCTATTGCCTTGGTATCTTCTCTGACACATAACACAACCCCCCACCTTTCCTCCCTTCCCTATCCTTCCTGAACTGCATGTATCCTGGTATAGCTGTGTTCCAGTCATGGTTTCCTGTGCACCATAACTCAGTGATGGCCACTATGTATGGGTCTACCTCTGCCACGATAGCCCCAAGATCTGGAATTTTGTTTCCAAGCCATCCTACATTTGCACACATGGCTTTCCACATATTTCTCTCATGTTGCTTGTAACCCCGCCTTCCTTCCTTTGGCTCTGCCTCATTTTCACCTCTCATATTACTGTGCTTGTTCCTTGCCCCTTTGTCTCCAGTTCCCCTTCTTTTGCCTTAAATCTGTTTCCTAGGATGCTGTACTTTTATCCACTCAGGTTCTCCTAGCCTCCTGCTTTTGCGGAGGGGGGGTAATATATGCCTCTCTCTGTCCTTCCACCAGCACCTTCAGTTAGTTTAAATGTTTGTCAAAGTAACATTTAAACCATCCACTGAGGACTGCAGTTCCTCTTCTAGATGGCTACAGGCCATCACCTTTATACAGACCCACATCCTCCGAGGTTGGTTCCCAATTCCCAATGTAGCTGAATCCCTCGTCTCTGCGCCACTCCTTTAACCATGAGTTAACACTCCTGATGTGGAGTTCCCCATCCTCTTCTCAGCTGTATATAGGTAGCACCTTGCTGCAGACCACCATGCATGCTACCTGTTTTAGGGCCCTCCCCAGATCCCCGAACTCCTTCTGAACAATCCTAGATGCAGCCCGAGCTAGGTCATTGGTCCCCAGCTGGACATTGACATCCAGCTCCCCCCACATTGTCACCTCAGTGATCCTTAGGATCCAGTGACGATCCCTCCAAGGCGTGGTGCCAGATAGGTACTTTACCTCCCTCACCATCCTGTCCCTTTTCCCAAATCTTTCCCCTTAATGATTGAGTTCCCCACCAGAAGCTGCTTATTCTTCTGCCACTCACCTTGCCCCCCCCTTTCAGGGGATGCTCACGTCCTCTTCTGCTGTTACTATGGGAGCCATCTCCTGGCAGTCGTATCCTGCCAGAATGATGAAGGAGTTGTGCAGTGGTACTGGTGGAGGAATGTGCACCTGACCTGCCACCCCCACACTCCCAGAGACAACAGTCAGCTGGCTCTCCTTCCCCTAGGTATCCTCTGAAGCAGTGGCGGTGGACTTGGTGGCCCCTGGGTGAGGGACAAGACCAACTGGATCCTGGTCAGGTGGAATGAAGTCTAGTGCTCTCCTCCCTCAACCCAGAGAGGTGCGTGCGTAAGGGGCAGCACCTCAATCTCCAGAATGTCTCCCTGAAAACTGCTTCTCTGTACCCACTGCACTGCACTATTCCCATTTCTGGCTATATGTTCTTCCTACTCCTCCTTACTGTACCCTATCCTTTTGTTTGGTGCTACCCCCTAGAATCTCCTAGCAGTCTTTCCTATATCACCCTACCCCAGACAGGGTATCTCCTAATTTTCCTTTCACTCATGCTGTCCTGTTTACTACATTCTTTAAGTTCCTCCCTGCCCCCCTCTGTCTGTTTACTGCTTTTAGATCTTTTCACTTACTGCTCCACTAGAAACCTTATTTCACTTTACCCTAGATAGGGTGTCCCTCCTATTCCCATTAGTGGCCTGCTTTCTACCCTTTCCCTGCAGTGAGTGTAATGACAGAAGTGACCAGGTGCCTTACCTCAGCTGAATGGCAGACCCCCTCCCCCCTTCCTGTGGCCTCCTGCAAACGCCTGCTGATGACCAAGACGCCAGTTGGTTACTGGTTGGTAGAGACCATTTTGGCCTGTTACCTTTTCCTGTTTGCAGGTATACATATGTTACCCCTAGATGGCGCTATCCCAGGGGCTACTACCCCTGCCTGATTTGCCACTAACAGGTTGAGGGGCCTGGATCCAATGGCGGGTGCCTCCACCCAGAGGTCAGGGTTTGCAGTAGTTAAACTAACTTGGTCACAGCCCTCTGGGACACTGCAACCCCCCTTTCTTCCCACTAGTGGCCCACACAATATATCAGAATTACCTTCACAGTATACACTTACCCCAGGTCTGGTTCCGTCACTGGGACCTCCTGTGAAATGAGATACAGTGCAACAATCACAGTACAGTACTTTAACATAGACAAATACCTCAGGCAGTATAACTTTGCTGAAACAAGCAGCTCTGATTTATTTAGGGGATATAACAAGGACAGGAAATCAGGTTAATTAGCTTATCACTCTAATAATCTACCTATGGCTCTGTGCACAGGCCTATCCCTATCAGTTACTGTCCCTGGGTGCCCCAAGCCTAGTGGCTAGTCCAAACCGTGGCAGCTGGTAGGGGCCCCTTTCACACAGAGAAAGGAGAATTAAACAGTCAGCAGTACAGTAATTCCATTTGGATTTAATGTGGCAATTCAACAGGGAGCAACCCTGAATTAGTATCACGACCTCCAAATAAGATAGGGTCCTTCAATGTCAGCAGGGCTCACTTGAGGTACACAAACCTCTTCACACATCCATATAAAGAAAGCACTATACCAGGCAGGCTGCATCTGTATCCCGATCGCAATTACTGCACAATACCGGAGAACACACAGCAGATTCAGTTCCTGACAGACCGAGTGCAATTTTCAGCAATTCTTCCAGTCTTCTACAGGGTGAGCCTGGTTTCTACTCTTCAGAGATCCTTTGATTCTTTTCACAGGACGGATTCAGTCCTAACAAGCTGTTACACAAGCTGCAGACCGGAACTCTGGGCCTTATACACGTTTTTGACTAAAACTGCACACTGAAAAGCACAGGGCTCCTTCCTTCTTCACTGCCAAAGCTCAACTGAAACTTCAACCGACAAACCGGGCACTTCCTTTGAGTTCCTCCCAGTTCTTGACTGGATTGGCTGTCACTCACAATAGACTGCTGCTGTTGGTCCAAAAGGTGCTGAAGTCTAAACTACATTTCCCAGAGTCACTGCTCCATACAATCCTCTTGTGGCTGGCTCAGATTATGAGTCCAAGTTCTGATTCGTCCAAGGCACCATTTTAGAGCTAGCTTACCCCACACTGATTGGTCCAGTTCAGCAGTTCAAACTAGAATGGGAACTAGCAGACACAGTTCTGACTGCAAAAGAAAGCAGGTTAGACAAACTGTAATTTCATTATTACTGTAAATGATTTCTGCAAACAGTTACATCTTTCAGATAGGTTCCTTTGCACTCTAGTGACTGCAAAATAGAGTGAATTGGCAGCAGCTTGAGTGTGGTACTCAATCAAAGAAACACACAGTCCCCCATACAAACTAATTATGTCTGCAAGCAGACAGCTCTTAAAGAGACAGTACCAGAGGTTCTAAAAACACTCACTGATAAATGGCTTAAATGCCAAACACCATTCAGGCTTGGAGCATTCAAGCAAGCTCCTGGAAGTCTTTTGGGAACCCCCATTTGCAGGGGGGTTACACATAGCTGTTTAGTAGTCTTCACTCCTATGGCCTTCTAGGGCCTTTCTTCTTGTTTTCACATCCCCTAACTCCTATTTACCTTATACTCCAAAACCCTGCCCTCCACTTCTTGTCAATCCCTTTTCCTCTCCCACTAAAATCCACCCCCCTCCATTTCCCCTATTCACACTTTGGCTCTTCATCCATGTTTTTCCAACCATTTCATTCTGTCACCTTGGCTGTCCCATGGGAATTTACTGCTGGGATCGGCTGTTTAAATGCCTTTAGGGCACTTTATTAATAATTCCATTTTGACATGCACCACTACATATTAGTGTTTCCCTATTTTCAGCACTCACCTGTAACTTTGGGAGCTTAGTGAAGCATTTCACTTGCCACTATTTTGGAAGTGACTTCTCCATGTATAATCTGTGCTCCTCTCTTTCCAGTTAGGCTCCTTGATACTTCCTTTTTAAGTGTTTCATTCCTTTTTCTTTCATATACACTTTTTTGTTCATGATGCATCAATTCGTCTATGAACATTTAGGTAGCTTACCTAGAAGAAAATGACACAGTCCGCAGATGTGCTCCTGTGGTGCTTTGTACATTTTGACACGGTCTCTTTAAACTGTAGCATAAATGAGCTACACCATGTACTGAGCCTCAACCCCGATGAAGTCTCATTTTGACATGATGAGTCAGAATATTGTGTGTTTGCTTTCCCATATGGCTACTCAGTAAATTTCTTTTTATTTGCATTTGCAACTCGGCTCTGACTACTTCAGTGCTTTTGAATCGATTCTATATTGACTTTACTACTCCTGGGGTGCTGCCTCCAGTGTGTATTTGTGTCGGTGTTATTCATCAAACGCCTTCCTACTCCTGTAGCTCATGGAACCCAGTGTTTTTTCCTGTTGAAGCCAAATGTTTAGCAGCCAACTGAGCCCTCTAAGCACTGTATCTGCATAAGGACTATTACATATAAAAGGTTTTCTTTAAATATTTGAAAATACGTTCTTATTTTTAATTTTCTTAATGCGAAAGTCAATTTTCTAGGTACAGTTTGACCCTTCAGGGTGCGGGGTATTTGGGGATGCCCACACTTCCAGGGGCTGTAAAGCACTACGCGCTGGGCATGCAGGTACTATATCCCTCAACAGCCCGCACTTTGTCAGGTCTGTTTGCTTTAAAAGAAAATCAGCACTATAGAACACATTGCCTTTTGGATCTGAATCGATAGAGCAAATGAGGTCTTAGTTTCCAGAGGCCAGTAATCAAAAGCAAAGCTGCTGTGCAGCACCAGGCCTGCCTGATAGCAGTAAGAAACTGGCACACATACAGCACAAAGCAAACGTCTATATTCAATTCAAGGCAGCGTCTATATTCGGTTACAGAATGCTTGTAAATCTCATTCTGCGATTTGGGCAACTATCCTGTGTCCCAGAAAGACAGTTCATTTATGGCAAAATGGTTTTAGGAGGACCAAAATACGCTTGTCTAGTTTTCTTTGTGTACTGTAGTTTTTTATTTTGAGTTGGACTTTTCTTCTAGATTGCCCTTCCTGGACCTGTGTGCTGACTTTTTGATATTAAATTGATGTCCTCCAGAGTGAGGAACTTGGGTTAATATCCAATACTAACTAGGGCTGGGAGAACTTGGTGAAGTTCTGACCCTTATTAAATGAGAACCGGAAAAACGTGAAGTTCTGATTTGTTCTGATTAGTTCTGATTTATTGACAAATATTTGAAAAAATGCATAAAAGTGGCCAAAGTCAGGCACATTCAACACAGAGGCCCAAAGGAAATAATTTAATGGATTGGTTGTATAAAAATTAATGTAAAACTGCTAAATAAACATGCAGTCACTCACTGCTAGCCCCTTCATGGCTGGCCTGTAATGGTGGCATATCCTGCTCGGCTCCATGACATGAGTGTGCTGAGAGAGAGAGAGCGAGAGACAGAGAGAGAGAGACAGAGACAGAGAGAGACAGAGAGAGAGACAGACAGAGAGAGAGAGAGAGAGAGAGAGACAGATGCAAATACCTATATCATTAGTATTCTAACCTGTAAAAAACTAAGATCCCTCTAACTAATGTGATGTCCTTCTGATGACTCCCACCCATACTCAAGGGCCAGGGACAAATTTACTGTTGTGACTCGTAACTGTACACAGCACACCGACAGCACAGCAGTCCACCACCACTTCCTTCCAAGATTACCTGACTGACTCCTACAGTACATTTACTGCTAAGTGACCAAATTCAGCAACTGCTAAGTGTGCCTCAGAATTTGAATTGGAGATGCAGACACATCTGGTACATAGCCTCACGCAGCACAGTCCCACACTGGGGTTGATTAATGCTTATACGTAATGTAATGCAATATACTATAAAATTAATAATAATGGGGAATGAGTGATGATGACACTTGTGTGTAGTTGTACTTTACTTGTGTTGTAGTGTAAACAGCCTGCTCTGAGTCACAAAGTCAGATTTTATCCCCTGGGCCACCCATATTTTTTTTAATGCATGAAATCATGAATAAACATTAACAAGTGATTGTGATTGGATGGCACACGTCAAAGATTTATTTTGCCAGCCTGCTGCCCTTGCCCTATACACACAGCCACTCTGAAGCCAGGAAAAACATTTTTATTTGGGATTTCTGGGACTGTTACATTTTTCATGGGCTCCCCTGCAGTCTCCCTCGCTCCCCTCTGGATGGCACAGGTTAAAGATTTATTTTGCCAGCCTGCTGCCCTTGCCCTGTATACACAGCCACACTGAAGCCAGGAAAAAAACATTTATGTGAGATTTCTGGGACTGTTACATTTCCCGTGGGCCCCCCTGCAGTCTCTTTTTCTCCCCTCTGGATGGCACAAGTCAAAGATTTATTTTGCCAGCCTGCTGCCCTTGCCCTGTATACACAGCCAAACTGAAGCCAGGAAAAAACATTTTATATGGGATTTCTGTGGCTGTTACATTTCACGTGGACCCCCGAAGTCTCTCTCGCTCTCTCTCCCCTCTGGGCAGCACAAGTCAAAGATTTATGTTGCCAGCCTGCTGCCCTTGCTCTGTACACACAGCCACACTGAAGACAAGGAAAAAAAATTATTTGGGATTTCTGGGACTGTTACATTTCTTGTGGGCCCCCCTGCAGTCTCGTTCTCTCTCCCCTCCGGACAAAATCATGAATGAATGTTAACAAGTGATTGTGATTCATGATTGGATGGCACAAGTCGAAGATTTATTTTGCCAGCCTGCTGCCCTTGACCTGTACACACAGCCCCACTGAAAAGCTAGGAAAAACATTTTTATTTGGGATTCTGGGTCTGTTACTTTTCTTGTGGGTCCCCCTGCAGTCTCTCTCTCTCTCTCTCTCTCTCCCTCTGAATGGCACAAGTGAAAGATTTATTTTGCCATCTTGCTCTGTACACACAGCCACAGTGAAGCCAGGAAAAAAAATGATTTGAGATTTCTGGGACTGTTACATTTCTCATGGGCTCCCCTGTAGTCTCTCTCTCTCCCCCTCTGGATGAAATCATGAATGAACATTAACAAGTGATTGTGATTTGTGATTGGATGGCACAAGTGAAAGATTTATTTTGCCAGCCTTCTGCCCTTGCCCTGTACACACAGCCACACTGAAGCCAGGAGAAAAAAATTTATTTGGGATTTTCTGTAACTATAACATTTCTCTTGGGCCCCCAGTAGTCTCTCCCTCTCTCCTCTGGATCTGGAATTGCACAAGTCAAAGATTTTGCCAGCCTGCTCTTGCTCATGTATACAGCCATACTGTCTGAGGCCAAGAAAATAAAAAAAAACTTTAATTTGGGATTTTCTGTAACTGTAAAATTTCTCTTGGAGCCCCAGTAGTCTCACCTTCCCTCCTCTGGATCTGGAATGGCACAAGTCAAAGATTTTGCCAGCCTGTTTTTGTTCATTTACACACAGCTACACTGCCCGAGGCCAAGAAAAGAAAAAAATCTTTCATTTGGGATTTTCTGTAATTGTAAAATTTCTCTTGGGCCTCCATTAATCTCTCCCTTTCTCCTCTGGCTCTTCTGCAGTGGCACAAGTCAAAGATTTCACCAGCCTGCCCTTGCTCATATACACAGTCACACTGCCACACTGCTTGCCTTATGCCTACCCCCCCCCCCACCGGGCAGCCACTCAGGCCACCACTATCTCCCCAGTCCCTCCAGATTTCTTCTTTCTCCAGTCCTGACCCGTCACCCTCCCCAGTGATCAGTTTCTCTCCCCCACCCCAGTAAGTCTCCTTCTCTCTCCTACTTTCTCTTTCCTTCCCTCACAAATATATATTTTCTTTTTATATTTGTGTTTGTTTTCTTTCTTTTTGTCAACTCCGATTGTCGTCCTCTTGTCTGGCTGTGTTGCATACTCGGCATGGTTATATACCATGAGTGGGTCACGTGACCATCTGTTGCCTGATTGGATGCCGCTAGCCACCTGTACATGAAGCAAGCATGCTGGCAGCATCCCCAAGGCAACAATACATAAAATGGCACTTCCACAGACCCAGAACCGGACTTCTGCAGTGAAGTTCATATTTATCTGGTCCGTGGATTGCAGGTTCGATCTGGGGGTCCAGATCTCCCATGGAACAGTCCACCCAATCCTAATACCAACTCTGTGGAGCAGCACTGGGGTGGCGCATTGTTCAGGTGCTGTCTTTTAGTAGAGCTGTTAAACTCTGGAGTAGGGCTGAATTTACCCTTATGCAAACTACACCAGTGCATAGTGCCTTTGATTTTCTGGGGGCCCTCTGAACTGCGTACTGCATACAGCCTATTTTATTTTTTCACACATATGTTAAAGCTCTAAGTTTTATTTTTGTTTTTCACTGACAGGCTCTAGGCAGGCAGCAGTAAGAAAGTCTGCATGTGTGGGGTGCTGTGTGCCTGCATCTATCTATCCACGTCCATGTCCACCACCCCCATATTTAATTCTGACTGACTGACCAGCAGCCAGTTAATCCTTTAATTGTCTTTTTCTCCAACTGGACTATCCAGCCCCTACCTTTTACACCCTCAGCAATCTATAGCTCCGTGTCTGCTTCTGCCCTCCTGATCACCATCCTTGCTTCTTTGAGCCTAGCCTGCTTTTCTTGCAGTTCATCCTCCCTTTTGTAATGGTGCTGTACTGGTAGACCTTGGGGTTCTCTGCTCTGAGTGGTGGATGTAACTGTCTTGCTACCAGCAGCACCACGGCACCCTCAGCAGGTGGGATGGCAAGGGGCCGCTGAAGGTTAGAATGGGGGTGGGTGGATGGAATCACCCGACAAGGAGAGGCAGGAGTCATACACAGAGATCGGATGAAGCAAAGATGTTTATTTGACAGGAGGGGAAGGAGAACATGGTCATACAGAAAAATACTAACAACAAAAACAACAGGAAGTATGGACAGCATTGTGATTCTCTAAACAGTAATCACATGTAACTATAACATAAACTCTAATCGTATTGTGAATTCTTAAGAGATGCATCTCGGCCTAAGGCCACGATCTATCAAACTCTTTCCTATGCTTTACACTAAGCAACTTGGTAGACAGTTCCGGAATAGCTATTACTCTATAATAGTAGACAATCACTGCGGTGAACAATGGAAACCAGTTCCAGACCCCAAGGGGCCGGGTGGAGTAACCACCTCTAAGAGTCTATTGGTGCTACAGGAAGTCCAACTTTTTCCTGCCGTCTTCATGTGCACAGCTGAAGAGTGCAGAAAGCAATGGTGCAAAAGGGAAAATGGGGTTCCTACTTGGTACCAAGCTACACCTTCGTGCAAACATAGGTGAGGTTGGAGGGGATGTGAGAGATTTTTAAACAGACCCTGATTCTTTGGCCAACTCATTTTCTAAGGTTGCCGGAATAATTTAGCACAAGAGAACTGAAATTTGCTGAACTCTTCCCTGGCACAAACCCTCAACCAGGGCTGCCAAGTATGAAGGAACAAAGACTTGGTGTCGAATCCACTTGAAAGGATTGCCAAGGATGAAGATCTGCTGCAATTTCCCCAGCACAAACCCTCAACCAGGGTTGCCAAGGAGAAAGAAACAAAGACTGGATGAAGTTTCCCCAGCACAAACCCTCGACCAGGGCTGCCAAGGATGAAGGAACAAGTACTTGGCATCGAATCCACTTGCAAGGACTGGCAAGGATGAAGATCTTCTGCAGTTTCCCTGGCACAAACTCTCAACCAGGGCTGCCAAGGATGGAGGCACGTTGAATCTTCTTTGGCGAAGGATCCACAGGAGGACCACCAAGATCAAGTTGGATCCCAGAAGACAGGACTGTGCAAGCTGGACAAAACAAGCAGGAAGAGCAGGACACAAGATGAAGATCAGAATCCTGAAATGTCCAGAACCACAAAAACAACAAACCGTCGGATGCGGATACACACTGGCCACGTCGGACTCGACTATCAGTGAATGACTGTGAGTGATGGACGAGGCTTCTTCTAGGATGTTCCACTTCCAGGCTGATCAAACCACAAGGAAACCAGGAGCCGGCAGTCACGAGTCACACAGGGTTACATCAGTTTTGACCAACAGTGGACAACAGGAAGGAGTGTTGCTGTGAAGTTCTTCGCTGACTGGAGAATGCTTCGGTGAAGAATCAGCTGTGAACAACCCCCACCAGGGTTTTCTGACAGAAGATTAGTCCATACACAATCAGTTGGAACTACGAAAGCTGGAAAATGCACTTTCAATGCACCAAGGTATTTATTTGTTGCTGGGGCAATTTAACCAGGGACAGGGGCAAATTACCAGACTTCTGGGGCAATTGTTCATTGCAGGGGCAATTTGCCAGGAACAGGGACAAATCACCAAAGTCCAGGGCAGTTGTTCTTTGTCAGGGCAATTTGCCAGGAATGGGGCAAATCACCAAAGTCCACGGCAGTTGTTCGTTGCTGGGGCAAATAACCAGAACCCCAGTAACAATACAGTCTTGGTACTTCGCAGTCAACACAACAGTTCAGATACTAGTACATACACATTTTCATCAGATGACAGTACTAGATGGCAGTTGCGTGCTAAGTACCTTATTTCAGTGACCCTTCACAAAAGTACTACACTTGCGGGTTCCTTCTGGTACTAGGACCTGGCTACCCCTGGCAAACCTCAGGAAAAATGCTGTTCCATCCCCTGAGCCTTCTTTCCCCTGGGCCTTCCTTGCCCTCTTTGCCACTGGTCCCCTCTGTCTACTATGGGCCTTTCTGCTCTTGGCCCCTTCTAGCTGTGGGCCTCTCTGCTGGGCCTCTTCGAACCTTCTGTGGGCCTTCGATGTCCCCTTTATCTCTCTGGGGCTTACTTTACCCCTTTACATTCCTTGGTCTGGTCAGTGCCCCTTTAATTCTTTAGGCCTGTTCAATTCCTAGCTGCCAGTCACCCAAGGTTTGCCCCGTCTTCAATCTGACCCCCTTTATGAATATTAAATAATTTCCCCACTGGGCCTATAAGCAGGCCCCTCCCTGTGGGCGTTGCCATGCCCAAAATGTTTAATTAATTAAGTTGGGGCCTTAACCCACCCCTCTCGGCCCTCAGCCGTTTCTCTTCAGTGCCTGGAGTGCTTAAAATGATTTAATTTTTTTTCTTTTTAAAATAAACTTCAGGCAGTTCACGCCTAGCTGGTGGTGCGGCTGCCAACTGACCGCTCCGACCCAGGGAGAAGGAAGCTGTTGTGGGAGGTGGGAGGTGCTTGCTAATAGAGGGAGGGCTTCAAGCAGGCAGACAGGCAGGGAGGCAGAAGACTAGGTGGTAGGGGGCCTCACAGGACTTCAGAATGCCCAACGGTCTCTTTTCCGTTGATGCGGCTCTTCCTTTGCCACTGACGAGGGACCGGACTCTTTATTTTTTTTTAATAAAATAAAAAATGGGGCAGAACCAAGCCCACAATGCAGCACTGGAGGATGAACTTGGCCAGGACTGCCGCACCAATACACCGCTGCACACGCACTGGAACTGACAGCTGCCAGGAGGGACGAGAGGCGGACCACAGGTAAGCCCTATTTCTAACTTTTAACCTGTGTCCCTTCTCTTCCTCGCATAACAGAAAGTGGATGTCTTCTTCAGAGTGCCTGGGAACACTCCCTTTTGGGCTCTTCTATGCCCACTCCTTGACGGTGAATGACCACCCACTTCCTCGGCCACTGCTCAACTGCCTCGACTGGCTAGCATTCGGGACACGTGTCCCTGGTAACGCTGGCCGGTCCCCAACAGTCCAGCATGAACTGGACTCAACAAATGCTCCCCTGGCTTGTGCTGCTTCCAGAAGGGGGAGGTTCCAGAATGGAGCAGGTGGCCAGGAGAGAGCAAAACAAAACTTTTTTATGCAGCACCTGCTTTAGAGGAGAAGGGGAAACACACTGGCAGGGTCCCCTACACTCTATCCTTTCTCTACCCACACATGGGGTCCCTGGGGCACCTTTTCTTTATTTCTGTTGTGCCCCCAACTTTGGGGCACTGCACCTTTGTTCCCCTTGTACCCAGCGAAGGCCCTTTATTTTATCCTCATAGTCTCCCTCACAACCTTTGAAAACCAGTTTGGCATTTTGTACTTGTTTTCTGGCAAACTGCCTTGCACAGGATTTGCAATATGTATTCACTGAAGACGAGAAAGGACAGAGAGATATGGTAGAGACTTTCAATAAAGACAAATGGGTTTTTTAAGGATATAATGGAGTAAACTAGTCTGAACTTTTCCAAGTGAATAAGAATTTGACTACAAAGGGGCATCATTTTGAACAGAGGTGTCTGAAGTCAGGAAACTTTGCTTTGTGAAATTCTTCATAAGGCAGCAGCATCAACTAGGAGCAGATTTATCCTGGACTCCCTTCAGGGTGCCTTCCTTAAGCAACTGGTCATGAAACCAACTTGGCAGAAGGCATTACTGGACCTTGTGCTCACAAACAGGGACAGTGTGATGGGGGTAACAGTGGGGAAGCACCTGGGGAACAGTGACTACCAGTCATTGTGGTATGAAATCACAGAAAGAGCAGAACCAAACCACACAAAAACAAATATCCTGGATTTTAAGGGGGCAGACTTTGGGAAAATGGGGGAGATACTTCAAAGAGGCATTAAGGGGAAAGGAGCAGGAATCAGGGGTTGAGGAATAGTGGGCAGTATTTAACATGGGGATTACAAGAGCAACAGAATTATTCATTAAGCAGGTTAGCAAGAGGAAAAGGAAGAGTAGACCATTATGGTTTTCCAAAGAGGTAGCAAAGAAAGTGAAAGCCAAAAATATTGCATTCAGGCAATACAAAAAGACACAGGCAGAAGGGGATAGGGAGAAGTACCAGGAGAAGCAAAGGGAGGCAGGGAGGTCAGTAAGGGAAGCCAAAGCTCAGACAGAAGAACACATTCCAAAATCAGTGGGTAGAGGGGACAAAACCTTTTACAGGTACATAAGTGAAAAAAGAAAGGCAAAGGGAGGGATAGTGAGACTAAAGGGAGAGGATAGGGGCTGCGTGGAGGATGACAACAGTAAAGCTGACATATTGAACAGGTATTTCTGCTCAGTCTTTACTGAAGAAAAGGAGGGTAATGGGTCTGAAGGGAGTACAAGGGGTGAGAATGGTGCAGAAATGGACACAAGTCCCTTTACACGAGAAAGGGTCCTGAAGGAACTGGAAGTAATAAGAGTTGATAAAGCAAGGGGACCAGATGGGGTGCACCCCAGGGTCCTTAAAGAACCAAGAGAGGTGGTGGCTGAACCTCTGGCTATCCTGTTTAGCCGATCACTGGAAACAGGGGAGGTACCCAAAGACTGGAGGACAGCAGATGTAGTCCCCTTATACAAAAGTGGGAACAAAGAGGAAGCGGGGAACTACAGACCAGTCAGCCTCACCTCGGTAGTGGGGAAGATCATGTAAGCACTACTGAAGGAGAGACTGGTGGAACATCTGGTTGTCAATGGACTACAGGACCCAAGGCAGCATGGTTTCACCAGGGGGAGGTCATGTCAGACCAACCTTGTTGAATTTTTTGACTGGGTGACTAGGGAGGTGGATCAGGGTAGAGCAGTGGACATGGCCTATCTGGACTTCAGCAAGGCCTTTGACACTGTGCCACATAGAAGACTATTACACAAACTGGGGAATATGGGTGTGGGCAGGACAGTAGTGTGGTGGGTAGGTAACTGGCTGGGCGGCAGGACACAGAGGGTGGTGGTAAATGGCTGTCACTCCACAGAGGGAAGAGTGACCAGTGGGGTACCACAGGGATCAGTGCTGGGACCGGTCCTATTCAACATCTTCATCAGTGACATTGCTGGGGCCTAGAGGCAGAATTTCACTGTTTGCTGATGACACAAAGCTCTGTAACAGAGTAGACACACCAGAGGGTGTAGACAGAATGAGAAGGACTTGCAGAAACTTGAAGAATGGTCAGGGGTTTGGCAGTTGAAATTCAATGCAAAGTGCAAGATAATGCATATGGGGCACAAAAACCCTGGCACAATATATCAGTTGGGGGGTGAGGATATAGCATGCACCAAGCAGGAAAGGGATCTTGGGGTTATCATCTCTGATGACCTCAAGGTAGGTAAACAGTGTGACAAGGCAGCAGGTAAAGCAAATAGGATGCTGGGATGCATAGGCAGGGGCATCACCAGCAGGAAAAGGAGGTCATAATTCCACTATACAAGACACTAGTGAGGCCCCACCTGGAGTACAGTGTACAGTTCTGGAGACCTTACCTATGTAAGGACATAGACAGGGTAGAGAAGGTTCAGAGGAGGGCAACAAAGATGGTACATGGATTGCATCACAAGTCCTATGAGGACAGGTTGAAGGAACTAAATATGTACTCCCTGGAGGAGAGGAGGGAGAGAGGGGATATGATAGAGACATACAAGTATCTTACAGGAAGGAACAGGGTGCAGGAATACATTATTTTTAAGCGAAAAAGATGTTCCAGGACTAGAGGGCATGGGATGAAGTTGGAGGGAGGATGATTCAGAGGAAACGTGAGGAAGAATTTCTTCACAGAACGGGTGGTGGACAAGTGGAACACCCTGCCAGAGGAAGTGGTGGGGGCTGAAACAATCACGGGATTTAAGAATGCATGGGATAGACATAAAGGAATTCTGGAGGTCAGGGGTAAGAGGCAACAGACTTCTAGGAAAACATAAACTGAACCCACAAGCTCAAATGGGCAGACTGGGTGGGCCATAGGCCCTTATCTGCCGACACTGTCTATGTATCTATGTAAGTTGTCTGACCCCACATAGTGGAAAGTAACACTTTGAGTAGGTCTTTACACAGTGAAGTTGACACATAGTGGCACTTCACTTGTGAAAGTACTAGCAAAGGGCCACTATGCAATGTTTTCGCAGGTTAAAAAGCAATGCAAAGGAGACCTCCGGTGCAGCATTCGACCACAGGGCAGTACTCTAGCCGAGCTCCGTACCTCCCATTCCCAAAAGTCTTCATTTTAGCCATTTTTCACCGGGAACTGAGTTAACTAAGAAGACTGTTACATGGCTAAACATCAACTAAAAGGGGGTTCTAACCATTTTGCCAGTTTACCGATTGACTCAGAGATTTCAGATCACGAGACCTCCAACTCCAGTACATCCATGCGCTCATGCCCTTCTGGGATTGCTACCTCCACTAAAAAATCGTGGAAACCTTAACACAAAGCTAAACTAGATATGAATGACAGGTTAGATAAAATACTGAGCAAATTGAAATAGATCAAATCCGACTGCAGAGAATTTAAGAAAGAACAAAAGTAAGTGAGGGCAGACATCATGGAATTACGACAGAAAATGGGGACATTAGAGGAGACACAAATGGGGCAAACGGAGGCAATAGAGGGTTGTCAGGCCACAGTTTCATAGCGGGTGGATATTTGCCATGCCTTAGGAGAGAGACAAGAAGATGTAGAAAACAGGCAGAGGAGAAGAAACATCAGAATATATGGGCTGGCTAAGGGAAGCGAAGGGGACAATATGGAACAATTCTTAGTAGCAATGTTACGGGAGGCTCTGAATTTAGACTCAGATCTTGATCTAGAAATAGAACGTGCCCATAGAGCCTTAGGCCCTAGACCTACCCAACAAGGAGCGTGCCCTCACTCAATAATCATCAGATTCCTGCATTTCACCACTAAGGAAATTGTTCAAAAAAAAGCCTGGGCCATGGGGAAAATGTTTGACGCTAATGTGAGACTGTTTTTGGATAACAATTATGCACCTGTGATGATGCAAAGATGCAGAGAGTATATCCCCTTATTCCCGGTTCTGAGAGGTTTAAAACTGAAATTCAGGATGCCTTACCCAGCGAAATTAGTTATTCAGCTGCCAAATGGTCAGCAGGAATTATGAACTGCCAACGAGGATGCCTTTGCCACAGAGATTTAATCCGATTGGAGTGCCATCACGTAGATCCTGTTCTAAGGCTGTTGAATCACAACAGGCTACTCTGAATTCCATTAAGCAACTTCTCAGGCAATTTGTGAGGGATAACTTCTGAACGGACAGTCTGGAAGGTCATCCACAAGACATAGTGCAATAAGGTAGGACTCGAGGGTTTTCTGGTGGGGGGACTGTGCACGAGGGCTCCAAGGGCTTTTTTTGGGGGGGACTTGACTTTGGACCTTACCGGAGCTCGGGTTGGGCACTCTGGCCCTGTGGAGCTCTTATGTTATATCTTAGGCTCTGGGGAAGATCTGTGTCACTCGGATTGGGAGATTGCCTGACAGATATATCTTAAAGGATGGATGTGGGGCTTACATACGCTGCAGGGCATAAAGCAAGATGGCAGGCCTCCTACGAGATGCTGATTTATTGATTGGTATTACGTGGGGAAGGTAGCCCTTACAAATGGGGTATGAGAAGCCACAGACTGAGGAGGAGTAGTCCCCCTTAGCTGGGGCTCTCACGACCCTGAATTTTTACAACATTCTGGCCCAGGCCTAGGCCCAAGGAGACGCATAGATGTATCGCATGATTAAGATTAAATCTAGAAGCTGTCCCAGAAAGGCTGATTTTCTGATTTGGGTGTAGGGCTACCTGGTTAAAACTGGGTGCTCACTCCTTTCTGGTAGATATCAGCCCTGGGTATGGACAACAGGCTTTCTTCTCCTGACGGGTGACCGGCTTAGAACCCAGATGGCTTTGGAGAATTATGACCCTTACAGGGTTGGGATGGAGCTCCCAGATGGGCTATGGGTGCAGGGACCTGTGCTCTGGATGGGGTTTGAGATAGGCCCCCACTCCTGGGAGCAGAGGGGCCACGAGCACAGTGCCAACCCCCGGTGCGAACTCCCTTGGTGGTTCCAGCTGGGAGGGTGTTTGGCCTTACTTTCTACCTATCTGCTCTCAGCACATTGGAGACTATACAAAGCTGTTTTTTTGGGACGTTGGTCCTGTTCAGAGAAATCTTTAGACTCTTTATGATGGCAGCAAAAGGAGGATTGGCATATTGGACTTATAAACTGCGGATGATCAGTTACTACAATAGTACCTCCAGTCATAACTAGCTACAGAAGTCCAGAACCCCAAGATTTTGTTGGCGGGTAGGCCGGGAGGTTGTCAAAGATATTAAAGAACTGGACTCGAAGTGCACCATTCAATTTATGTTTCGATAGCTACTGCTTCTTTATTATTCTTTTATCTTTAACTGGTTTTCTGCAAACTTTTTTTTTCAGTATTTTGGGGTGCTTTATACCCCGGGTAGCAACTTGACTTTTAAGCTGCAATTCCCACGACAGCCCCTAAGGAAGGGGCAGATATCTGAGGGGTTCACCTGGATTCTGGAAGTCAATTTTGTAATGTATATAGTTTGTAATATCCTAGTCTTTCTTCCTCAAGAAGACTTCATGAGGAAACCTGTAGATAGTTATATACTCTTAGAAAATAAGGTCTGCATGGGAATATATGAGTGAGAGATCATACGTATAGTGAGTCGAGGCAAGGGATATGGGATGAAGGGCACTTGGGAGGAAATGTTTAACTCAAGAGGAGAGCAATCTAGCAATGGTGGCTACATCTTTTGGTTATGGCCCATTACCAGGACATAAAGATAATCTCCCAGAATGTAAATGGCTTGAGTGACCCAATTAAGAGAGGGAAAATAATGTCATGTCTAAGGAAGTTCCATACTCAAATGATACTATTACAGGAGACCTACATGAATTCTAATGAGCACCAAAAACTAACTACATTTGGCGTGACGACAGTAGCAGCTAGCTCTCACAGATCCAGCAGAAGGAGGGGTACTGCTATTTTAATACCAAAGTATTCCGCGTTTCAGTTGCAGGATTCTTTTTCTAATAGGGAAGGTACTTTAGCGATGGTAAAAGGAACATGGTGGGGGACACCATATACAGTAGCTAGCCTTTACATCCCACTGGGAGCTGAGCCCGCACAGGTACAAAGTTTATTTGAGAAACTGATACAATTCAAAGTAGGGACCTTGTTTGTGGGAGGGGATCTGAATCTATTAATGGACCCAGGCAGGGATAGTTCTAACCCAGACCCCCAAGATCCACAAAAGGCCAGAAACATGGCAGAAAGTTAATACGAGATCTGGTCCTCATCAACATCCGGAGGCACCAGCATGGGAGAGATAGATAATATACCCATTACTCGGCAGCACATGGCTCATATTCAAGGATTGACTATTTTTTGATATCGGCAGAACACAGAGATCAGGTAAAAGAGATACAGATACTGCCAATTATCCTGTCGGACCACGCTCCCATACTATTAGACATTTGAATGGAAGTAGACAGGGGTCCAGGCCAGTGGCGCTTTAATACTTCTCTCCTTAGACACAAGGATTACATTAAATTAATAAAGCAATGGCTCCCAGACTTAATTAACCAGAACAGGGGACCCAAGGTATCCCCAGGTATTCTATGGGATACTCTAAAATCAGTGATGGGGGGGCACCATTAAGTTTGCCTCTTAGGTTAAGGAAAAATGGGAACAACAGGTGGAGTTGGAGGTGGAACTTCAATTCTGGCAAGCCGCACACATGCAGGGAGATAAGGCAGCTCAACTTCAGGTGAATTCTATTAAAGTCAAACTCCTGGAACTTTTACAATATAAAACAGAACAAGAATTACTTTATCTAAAACAGAGATATTATGAAGGGGGAGCTAAAGCCTCTAAAATATTAGCCTTCAGGCTTCGTGCCCTGAGGAATAGGGGAACTATTAAACAGTTAAGATATCCACAAAGTAGACAGATCTTATCCAAGACAAAAGATGTTCTGGAAGGTTTTAGGAGTTTTTATGAGACCCTGTACTCTCAGGAGACTAAGCCAGAAGAAGAGAGATATATAAATTTCTTTCAAGCTGTTACTCCCCCATCTTACTACAGAGTAGAGAGGTAGGCTATTACAACCAATTATCCCCCGAGCAATAAAGGCAGCTATTAAGAAAGCTAAAACGGGTAAGAGTCCGGGTATGGACAGGTTGCCTTCTGAATTTTATAAAGCATTTATGAAGGAGCTTATACCTCCATTGTGCTCTGTATTTGGAGCGCTACAGACAGATGACACCCTCCTTCCCCCTCCTGGCAATGTGCAAATATTTCCACTATCTTAAAGCCCGACAAAGACCCTCTTAACTGTGAGTCTTACAGACCCATCTCAGTACTCAATCAAGACTACAATTTTTTTGTAAGTATATTGGCACCTCGACTGGAATCTATACTGCCAGCACTAATTAATAAGGACCAGACAGGGTTTATCTCTAGCCGTAGAACTACAGATAACATTAATAGGACCCTATATCTATTAGAAAAAGTAGCCGACTCTCCTTTACCCTTCATTCTGTTAATCATGGACACTCAAATAGCTTTTGATCATGTTTTCTGGAAATCTTTGCATCATGTTATAAGGAAATTTGGTTTTCCCCCAGAATTCAATAGATTAGTTGAAATCCTGTATACTTCCCCTAGGCAGTAGTGAAGGCCAATGGCTCTTTCTCTGACTGCTTTTGTTTGACCAGAGGTACAAGGCAGGGGTGCCACTTTCCCCCTTTTTATTTGCCCTGTATGTGGAACCCATAGCGCAATTAATCAGGGAGGATGAGACTATAGCAGGTTTAGAACTGGGTGGAGCAGTTCACAAGACAACCTTCTATGCTAATGACTTGTTAATCTATCTAACAAACCCTGCTACCTCTTTACCCAGACTTTTTGACAGGCTGGCTGAAATAGAAGCCTTGTCAGGCTACAAGCTGACTACATCCAAAACAGAAGTCCTCTGATAGCAATTTGAACCCTCTGAGGGTCTGAGAGATAGGCTCCCCTTCAATGAAACACTGACAAATTTAGGTATTTGGGTATCCAAATCCCTAGAGACTTAGGAGATCTCTATGAGGTAAACTTTCACCCAATTACTAAACAACTGAAGACTGAGTTACAGAGGTGGCAGGGCCTTCCTATTCCTTTATCTCATAGGGTAGATTCTATAAAAATGACAATCCTCCCACGTTTTCTATACTTATTTCTGACTCTCCCAATTTCAATCCCTGCTATAGACTTTAAAAAATGGGATAAAATTATCTCTGCATATTTATGGCAGGGAAAAGGGCCGAGAAAGGCCCTAAGATTATTACAGTTATCAAAAATTAAAGGAGGCCTAGCCCTGCCACATTTAAAATCATATTATCAGGCGGTCCACCTTGCCAACGCTCTACAGTGGTAGGACTCAAACACAGATACACATTGGAAGAGGATGGAGCTTCTGCAGAATGCACAGGGAATTGAATTCATACTTGGGTCTCACCCACCTAGAAGGAGTAAGATAAGAGAAAAAAGTACACTCCCAATTTACATCTCAGATTTTACAGATCTGTAGTTTAAAGTTAGAGGACTTTCAAATAAGAGATTCAGCAGTAGCTTTGATAATCCCAGCTCTGGATAGTCTCTTCTCCCCAGCCAGCCAGACTCTACATTTGAAAACTGGAGGATGAAAGGCCCAAGTCATATATTTCAATGGTTCAGTGCAGGAACATTTGTTCCCTTCCATCAGATCCAGCAATCATATTCTCTGGGAAGAACCAATTTTTTTCGGTTCCTTCAGATTCGACACTATATACAGCAGAAATGTGGTTTGAACTGGCAGGTGACTGAAGTGCATCCTTTGGTCCAAATAATGATAGAAACTAAAACTAGGCAAATACCTGAACATAGAGTTTCGACTCTATATAAAGCCTTACAGCTTAATCAAAATAAATCATTAACAAAAATTCAAGAATCCTGGGAGGCGGACTTGAGAGAAGAAGTCTCAGAGTCTGAGTGGGTTGGAATATTTACTAATCTCCATAGATCCATGACTTCTTATATTTGGAAAGAATTTGGCTGGAAATGTATAGTGACATTTTTTAGAACTCCACACGTCACAGCAAAGTATGATAGGTTGGACAAAGGGGAATGTTGGAGGGCGTGTGGAGAGAGTTCAGCTACACATAGCTATGTATTCTGGACATGTCCGGTGCTCAGAGATTTTTGGGGTTTGGTGGACAGCTCGGTGAAGGAGTTATTCCCTGAGGTGGCTCTGTTTCAGATGGGATTGGCACTCCTACACCGGTTCCCCCCAAAGTAAAGAGCTTGCATTCTGAAAGATTATTGACTATACTTCTTCCAGCTGCTAAAAACTATATCCAGAAAGTGGCTCACCCCCGACCCCCCTCGGAGAAGGGAGTGGGTGGACCTGATATATCAGGTTTCCCCATATTGTATAATACTGCAGAGTGGCCTTCGACTGTATTTCCTCTGTATCCATGCTGAGTGGATTTTAATGATTGAGACAATGTATCCTCTGTATTACTGATAGAATACGTATCATGGACCTCTGAATAAATACAAGAATAAAAAAAAAAGCAATGCAAAGTTGTTTGTTAAAAATAAATCCTTTTTTAACATTTAGCCAACCCTGCCACCCACTGTGTAACCATCTCCCACCATCCAGACCTTTAAAAATAATTTCTTCCCACCTTGCCAGCCTCTAGCACATACCCTGCCCCCCCAAAAAAAAGCACAGATGAAGTTTCTTAAAATAAATGCAGCCAGTCAGTAGCATTCAGTATAATTAATCATTCCCCACACCTGTGCAAAATCAGATAACAACCCAGCTTTCCCCCCACTCCCCCCGTCAACTACCCTGACTCTCACAATTGTCAAACCCCTCCATCCTCCCTCCCTCCCCCTCACACACAGTCCTGGAGAAGTTTCTCATAATAAATGCAGCCAGTCAGTAGTATTCAGTAATAATAATAAATCCTTCCTTGCACCTGTGCAAAATCATGTAAACATCCTCATCCTCCCACCACATCTATCACCCTGGCTCCCACAATCAAGCGTCAACCCCCCACCCGACCCACCGTCTAGTATCCAGCCTCCCTTCAAGCCCCCAAAGTTTTAGAATACATAGGAACAGCACTTAGTGAAAAGGAAAACTGTCCCACGGGGGAGTGATTGTGCTGTCTTCAGTGTGCTGTAATACATTTATGAATGATGATGTTCTACTATGGTAACATCTGATTTGTCACTTGTCAGCCAGTCACATGTTACTATAGAAGGTATCATCAATCATTCATGTACTGAAGGACACTGAAGAGAGAATGCTCACTCCACCATAGAATGGTTTTATTTTTATTTTTTTTATTTATTTACAATAATTGGAGATACACCTTTGATTCATAGACTCCTTTGCAAAGCTTCCACGTCATTGGTACATAAGAGGTTACAGAGGAATACGTATACAGAGGACTAAGTCATACAGTAAGAAGTAAATAAAAAAGAAATAAGAAAGATCAAATAGGGCAGGGCAAGCCCATCATCAAATGTTATGTCAGTAGAGCAACTTGGAGGGATATGCATGACAGCAGTTGTTGAGGCGGGGGGGGGCTAAGGGCAGTCACAGCAGAAAGATGGAGAGAAGAGCAGGCTTTTGAGGTCAGCCTTGAAAGGGCCTAGTTTTGGTTCATGAAGGATGGGAGTGGGGAGCTCATTAGGCCATTTAGGGGCCCGAGACAGAAATGCCCTTTGGCTGAGGGAGCTTCTACAATGAGGGACAGTTATGAGGGCCTTGGCTGCACTTCTGGCGGGTCTGTTTTGGGGGTCCAGTTGGAGTAGAGGGAGAAGCCCTGGGGAAACATGGCTGAGAAGGATTTTCTTGGCTAGTAGACAGGTATGATACTTAAGTCTAGAGTCAAAATTTAGCCACATGGACTGTCTATATAGGTCACAGATATGGGTAAGTCTGTCACAGCCTGTGATAAGATGACAAGCTTTGTTTAAGGTGATTTTGAGGTGGCTTAAAATGGTCTGATCAGCAGTGCCATAAATAATAATGCCATAGTCCATAATGGAGAGTACAGAGGAAGACACTGCCACACGCAGTGCTTCGGGGAGAGATAGTGCTTGACACGGTAGGGGAGACCAAGATGAGAGTCAAGGAAGGTGGATAGGTGTTTGATGTGTTCATGATAAGTGAGGGATGTATCCAATGTGATGCCCAGGTATTTAAAGGTGTCAACCTGCTCAAGCGTTTCACCCAGAGAATTGACAATGGAAAAGGCTGACCCAGAAAGAGGACTCTGGTGGTGGGTGAAGATCATGGCTTTGTTTTTTTTGTGATTAAGTATAATCCTATGGCCCCTGAACCAGGATTCAGCTTCGAAGAAATGATTTTGGAGTGTAGACTGGAGGGAGAGAGGGTGCTGGTGACTGCTGAAAATGACAGCATCATCAGCATATAGGAGAGGTCTACCAGAGCATGCTTTAGGTAGTGAGTTCAGGAACATAGTAAAGAGGAGGGGGCCCAGTATGAAGCCCTGTGGGACACCAGATAGAACAGGGTGAGAATCGGAGAGGATGGTGCATATTTTGACTCGTTGAGTCCTACCTGCTAGGTAGTTTGTGAACCAGGATATGGTTTCCTGGGAGAGTCCAAGGGTTGGTAGATAGTGAAGGAGCAAGGCATGATTGACCGTATCAAAGGCCTTAGTGAGGTCAATATAAAGGGAGCCAACTATGGACCCACTGTCAAGGGCTTGGTGGATGTAGGAGGTATATTCAGTGAGGGTGGTGGTTGTACTATGGCCCCTCTGGGCTGCTCCTATATGTCCTTAAACCTTGGGTGGGTAGTTGATAGTTAATGCCTAGCATGGGGGTGATCATCACAGTGGGGGAGGTGGATGGTTACATGATTTGGCGTGCATAGGGGAAGGGTTTTGGTATACTACTGAATAATTCTGACTGGCTACATTTCTTATAAGAAACTTCACTGAGACCGTGTGGGAAGGGGTGGGATGTGGAGGCTAAAGGGTGGTGGGATGGGGGAAATTATTTTAAAATGTATGCATGGAGGGAGTTGGTGAGATACAGTTGCACAGTGAATGGGGATCAGCTAAATGGTAAGAAAAGAGTTTATTTAAAAAACATTCTGGTGTGCGAACCTGGAGTGAAGTCTGGAACTTCATTTCACTATGTGTAGCATGCCATTCCTGACTTCACATCGACTTTGCTGCCAAAGTTTAAATTAAAATTACCCCAAATGTTTATGGGTGGGGGGACTCAAAAAGAACAGAGGAAGAATTTCTTCATGGCAAGGGTAGTGGATAAATGAAATAGCTTGCCCAACACAGTGGTCAGTGCAAGTACCATTGTGAGGTTCAGAGTTGGCTATGATGGTTTCAAAGGGCTAGTCAACAATGGGAAGGAAATGGGGTGGAGCGAAGGGTGGTAGTTTCAATATATGGTTCCAGGGCAGACTGGAAGAACTTCAAGTTTTTATCTGCCGTTACCTTTTTATATTTCTAAACTGAGGTCCCTTCTTCCTATCTTTGGTGCCTTTTCAGGTACAAGTTAAAGATTGTAGGAGTAGGCAACGTTCCCAGTGTCCTGGCCAATCTTCTTCTTGTCAATCAAACATGTAGCCCCTCCCCCCAGCACACATCTGGAACCAAGCTGTCATAGCTCAGTAGACCTTTCCTGGTCATAAATACATACGTACATATTATAGCGCCACAATTGTGCCACTATATTTAGGGTTGAGCAGGGGTTTCTATGTTAAACCTCAAATTTTACACTTTAATATCTTTGCAACCGTTTAACAGATTTGTAAGAAATTTTGAATGCGGTCTCATGGGGGAGATCTCTTAACTTGTTAAGTTTTGTTCTGGTTGGACATACAGATTCCGAGATGTGGATAGTGAAAAAACGTAACAAATCACTGTTCATTTGTTGTTGTTTTTTTTTTTTCATTGCCTTGTGCCCAGATGGTTTGGAATTTTGGTCTGAAATTTTCAGGGTAGAAAGGTTTGGCCCACAGATGTGCCCGTCATGGGTTTGGTGAGAAAATATTAATTCATTCTAAAGTTATTACATTTTAAAATTTTGATTCTGAGCATGCTCGGTAAGCACTTCAGGATAGATGTTTGGAATGAAAAAAGAATTTGGTCCTTTTTTGAAAAAAAAAAAGATTCTTTTTCATATGGGGCCAGTCCTTTTTCATTTGGAAACAATCCTTTTTCATTTGCCACCATCTTGTTTTCATTTTTTTCAAAAAAAAGAAAAAAGTTTGAAACCCAAAAAATTACATCCTGCATAGAGACCAAGACGTGTATCTTGCTCATCAGGACCCCGTTAGGTGGAATCTGCACTTTACTGGTGGAAAAATTACCCCCAAATGTATTTTTAAAACATTTTCCCATACTTTTACGTGACTCGCTTCTGCTTTTTTTCATATGCCTTTTTTCGTTTAAATGAAAAAGGATCCCTTCATACAGAAAAAGATTTTGGACTTATTTTTTTCCCGCCTTTTTCTTATGCACTTTTTCATTCAAACAAAAAAGTATCCCTTTATATGGAAAAAGATTTTGGACTCACTTTTTTTCCACTTTTTCCATATGACCATTTTTGTCCAAGTGAAAAAGGATCCTTTCATATGGAAAAAGAGCTTGGACTCAGTTTTATTTTGATTCTTTTTTGTTTGAAGGGGTTCTTTTTTCATTTCCTTTTTTCATTTGATATGTAAAAGAATTTCTGCAAATGAAAAAAGGACTTTGGATGCCATCCCCATAATTATGTGATTTTTCCCTGGTGTTCAGTGGCACCTCCCCCCAACCTCTGATCAGTGTCCCTCTAATTATTTAATTTTCCCCTGGTGTCTAGTGCTGCACCTACCCTCCAGTCATCATCCCGGTAATTGTTTTTATTTTTCCCTGGTGTCTAGTGGCACCCCCACCCTCCAATCGCCATCCCCATAATTATTTAATTTTCTCATGGTGTCTAGTGGTACCCCCCCCATCCTCCGATCACCATCCCATAATTATTTTATTTTTCTCTGGTGTCTAGTGGCACCCCCCCACCCTCTGATCGCCATCCCCATAATTTTTCCTTCGTGTCTAAAGGCACCCCATCCTCTGATCGCCATCCCCATAATTATTTAATTTTTTCCCTAGTGTCTAGTGGCACCCCCCACCCTTCAGTCCCTGTCCCCATAATTATTGAATTTTTCCCTGGTGTCTAGTGGCACCCCACCTCATCCTGTGATTGCCATCCCCATAATTATTTAATTTTACCCTTGTGTCTAGTGGTGCCCCTCCACCCTTCAATCTCTGACCCATAATTAATAAATCTTTCCCTGGTGTCAAGTGGTGCCCCTCACCCTCCAATTGCTGACCCGTAATTATTTAATTTTACCCTGGTATCTACTGGACCTATCCACCCTCTGATTGCTGTTCCCATAATTATTAAATCTTTCCCTGGTTTCTAGTGGCATCCCCAACCCTCTCTTCACTGTCCCCATTATGTTTTCTCTTTCCCTGGTGTCTGGAGGTACCCCACCCTCCAATCACTGCCCCTCTTCACAGTTTGTCTTCCCTTGGTGTCCAGTGGCACCCCCCATACTCTGATCACCATCCTGTCTGAAATAAAGAAAATGATCCCTCTATGTCTTTTTTAAACCTGTAAAAACGAAAACAGTCCCTCATCAATCTGACTTCCCCACGCCAACTCCCACTGAGCACCCCAACATCCCACTGAGCACCCCAACCTGCCACTGAGCACCCACCACCCTGCACCCCCCACACACCCTCACTCACCTGAACAGGTCCCAAAGTGAAGATCCACTCTCAGATTGAAGACACGTCTCGCTGCTAGAACCCTGACTGCAATATGAGAAACTAAGGTAAATGCAATTCAATGTACTGCATTTCAAGAGGGGGGTTCAACTCTGATGGATAACTTTGCCATTTTTTCATATTTTTACATTACATTTTAAACATGGCCTTTTTGAGACCCCACTTCATGAACAATGGCAGTGGAATTATACAAATTCTGCCTGAAATGTGATTCCATGGTCGCTTGGCAAAATCAGTTTTTGGGCAGGATTTTAACATTTTCACCACCCCTGTTCATGAGGTGTGGTCATAAGAAGGCTATGTTGAAAATTTGGGATCAAAATATATAAAAAAGGCAAAGTTATGTGCATCCATTGAAACTGTATTACGCTCGCTCATAACTTTGGTTATTTTAAATATTTTGTCTGCACATTTTTAACATAGCCATTGTTTACATCACCGCATGAATGTGACAACTGTCATTTTTCAAATCCTGGCAAAGCTGTGTTTTCACACCTGTGGCATGGAATGACATTGTGGTGGTGCAGAATGATGTTTCAGCAGGGATTTGAAAATGTTCAGTACCGGAGTCACGAGGTGGGGTAATAATTAAGAATGCTATGCTGACAGTTTGGTTGCTGTTGTCCTATAAATGGAGGGCCCTGCACTTCCACAGCAACATACACATATAGGCATCTATGGAGGGATAGGAGCACTGGGCCCGGAGGGCCCTGCGCTCTCGCAAGCAAATAAGGATTCGATTATTGTATCTCAAAAACTATGGGTGGATGGGAGCACAGGGTCCAGAGGGCCCTGCACTCCCACAGGCAAGTAAGGATACAATACTACTGTCTCAGAAAGTAAGGAAATTCTTTGCAAAACACTTTGTTAATGCAACATTTAGGGTTCAGGCTAAAGTGAAAAAGTAGGGAAATGTGGTTTTAGGGTTTCCAACCCTAAACCCCTCCACCCCTAAAACAAGTCAGGAGTGCAGTCTTTCTTGGGGTTGTCACCCTGAAGCTCACCCCATTAGGTGTGTATGTTTCTGGGGTGCATAGAATAGGGTGACTGTTAGGGTTGACAACCACATGGAAGCCTGCACCCCTGATTTGTTTTATGGGTGGGGTGGGATTTTAGGATTGGAAACCCTAAAACTACATTTCCCTACTTTTTTCACTTTAGCCTGCACCTTAAATGTTGTGTTAATGCAGTTTTTTTGCAAATAATATAATTTATAGCTACATACATACATACATAAGGAGTGATCAGGATAATATGATCCAGCATACTTTGTGCTGAAATATTTACACAGATTGAAATGCTTTTGTTATCCAGTCAGATTGCCTGATTTATCCAAACCATTTTAAAATAATAACACAATTCAATTGTAGACGTTTTGTAATGCAATAATTTATGATAATGCCAGTGTATAACATAATGACATTAGTAGTCAGATATGCTTGATTTTGTTGAACTCTCATGTCAGTTTGGAGGGTCTTGGATGCTTTTACTGCTGGAAAATTCAGATTCCATACAATTCTTGTGAAAAATGTCAAGACTGACAGCATAAAAGTTAACTGAACCATACCTCTGAGATTTCTATTGGTTCCACTAGTTAAACTGGAAATCTGTAGGTGGGAACTGTCATCTCTACAGTAGCAGAAGAACTGTAGTTGGCAGGAGCAAAAAGTGAACATTTGGAAGAAGCAGAAAGTGAACTTGCAGAAATTTGTAAGCAGAGGGGGAACAGAGTTTCTGTGGGGCCTCGGTCCCCACCATAACCAGTGTTTAATGAGGCCCTGATATCAGAGAGGGAAGTTTGGAAAAACATCATCCTTAGTCACATGGCTGCTTCTATTTCACATATTCTCAGTAGTCATCTGCCCCCTTTCCCTTTCAAAATATGCACATTAACATAAAAATGGGATCACAGTCAATTAGACTTATCTGCCAGAACTAACTGTGCAACACCAACATCACAACCCCTTGCTTCTGATATTCTAATTGGTTGTGGTGAAAGCCATTATTATGTCATAAACAGTGCACTGTGACTGTGATAGCAACTGTAGACAGGCAGCTAGAGCAGACAAAGTCCAGGGGCCCGGATCCTGTTTTCACATCAGTGTGCTTAGTTATTATGAAAAAGTGGATGCTAAATACAGAAAATGCATGAAATGTAAGTGGAATTGTGTCTAAAAATTATGGAATTTTTTTCAGATTTTCCTCTGATTCAGGAATTCTTAAAGTGAAAACTAGCAGGGCCTTGAACTTGAGGTTGCATCCAAATTGAAAGAGCAAGTAGCACTATAAATAGCAGATAGACCAGGTTATTCATCTGTAAAACATGGCCAGTTGTTACTTTATATTACTAAGCCTTTTCTCTTTTTGACAGTTGGAACATTTTCTGCCTAATAGTATCAAGTATGATGCCTAGAACAGTACTTTACCTGGAAGCTGATAAAGCCAATGTTATTCCTCTTCATACCTTATCAGTACTGTTATCTCACTTGTCGTGGCATCAGAAGTGGCCAATCTGGCAGATGGTCAGTGACACCCAGTTCAGCAGTGATGTCACAGTCAGTGATGTCACAATGCTGAGGGAGGGAGCATAAAGGAAAATAGAACTAGATGCTGTACCAAGCATCACAACTAAAGATGTTATGTAAAGCATCTTCTTCTTGGCAAAAGAAAAGCAGTGATGGTACTTCAGGTAGAAAAAGTAATAGGTGGTGTGCTAGATACTTTACTTGATTACCTTTTAAGGCTAGTTTGAAAGGCATACACAGATGCTTTATGCACACGTACTGAATCATCTTTTCTCATCTATGGAAAAATGTCTGTATTAGCTACTGGCAAGAATTGGCTTCTATTGCACACTTAGAATTGAGTTTGTAAGCAGGTTCTTTCATAACTAAAATGCAAATTTTTCTGAAAAAGTATATAGCAATTGGGTGTTGCTAGGAGTTTTGTCTTTTACATTTTGGATAATGATTCACTTCTGTAAAAAGCAATTGCTTCCTCTTTGATGCAGAGATGTGCTCTGTTGAATTACATTACCTGAGTTCATTTATAGCTCAGGCAGTTGACTCATAGCACAGCTGACTGCTCTGACGTATGTTTGCCTCATTCTGCAGAGTACTGTAGCCCACACACTTCTTCATTTGGAAGTACAAGATCTTTTCATATCAGATATCCAAACATGGAGCTGTTGGGTAGAGCGTTTTTCTCATTATAGAAATAAGATTCAGAAAATGGGAAACTATGCAAAATGTCATTTTATGCCACTACCCAAAACTGTGATTATTAGTACCTGGTGAGTGCAGCACTATGCAGATCATGATTGTAAAGTTTAGTGGTTATCATCCCTGCATATACCCACAAACAGCATAGCATTGGAGCCTTACCACATATATCAGTTTCACTGCATTTCTAGTACTGAGCACACAGTTGCCCAATCACATTATTGACCTCACCTACAGTCATTTCTGTAGTGATCCAGTGGATGCCCCCTTTCTAATCCCCAGTTCCATAATCCCTGATTGCCCAGGGTTCTTCTCCCCCCCCCTCCCCCAACACCACTTATCTCCTGCACTGGCTGGCCACTTGTTGCACCCATTTGAATGTTGGCAACCCTAACACTGCCTGCTTTTGAAGAAAGTAACTGGGAGTGGGTGCAACGGTGCGCAAGGAGAAGTGAGAGCATCATTGTGCTGTGCATTGCCTGTGGGACATTTGCGTAGTGATCCCCGACTCATTTCCATCTCTTCGCAGTACTTTCTGGGAAATATTCTGACCCTGTTGGGAATAGCTTGATGGGGTTGCAAAGATCAATCACTTTGCACCACAGCTTACAACTCTCCATTGGACTTCTTGTTTTGTTGAAGAAAGAGTCCATGTGGCAGCTCATCCACTCCAGTGTTGCAAAAACACAGAAGAGCATATGACATTAAAGCATAGCAACAAAAGTGAAGTAATCTAATGCTAACATTTTAGCCGCCACACATTAGGAGATTACCAATGCTTGTCTATTTGATTTCAACACCCAACGCCAAAGCAAATAGAAAGCTTGAAAATCTTAAAATTATGTCCTGTATCTATGTTACATCATTTTGAAAACATTTTGGCATTTGCATGTGTTGTGACCATCTGGGCAGGGGTTAAATTAAATCAGACCCATTCTGGACAATGCCCTTTTCTTTTTTTTTTTCCATTTAATATGCTTTATTGACACACATCAGATAAGGAGAGGACATGCAATTTTCTCAGTCATTATGGAATATAAATATGTGGTTCATGGCATATTTTATACATTGAACATTTTATAACTGTAAGTATAAAACTCCTAACCCTACCCCCCAACTCCCCAAACCTTTCCCACCTCCCTCACCCTCCCTTCCCCTATTTCCACCAGAGCCGCCTATATGTGCCAATGAAAAGGGAGAAAAGAAGAAAAAGGAAGAGACGGATATATATTCTTTCAAGGCTTATTGCAGTCACCCAACATGAATATTTTGACTCATAATGTAAGAGATGGGTAACTTACAGTTGTGGGGGGAGTACTTGTGGATTACAGTATATTGATTTCTCAACAATTACTGAACCAATAAGATTTTTTTTCTGCTCTTTTTTAGCCACAAGTGCAAACCAGGCTCTCCACTTCAGCCGACGGGCCCTGGCACTGCTACCTGTCATGATTTGACCTTCTTGCATCCAGCCCGCCACCCCCTGACCAAGGAAAGCAGGTATGATTGGTCAGCTACTAGCTCAGAGCTGTCAGGCTTCAATCCCCATAATTAGACTGGCTCCTGGGGACTGTGGCTGCTTCCCGATTGGATGCTGCAGATCCCCATTGAGAAAGCAAGCACCCAAGGCACCTTTTTCAAAACACAGCTCGGCCACTGCCCTGCTATACTGCTCTCTGGACAGCTTTTTCACCCCCCCACCCCCACTTCCACCCCCACCTTTATTAAATACACTTCCCCAGTGATCCCCGCCCCCTGAGGCCTCACACTAGTCAATTACAGCAACTCCTTAAAGGGGCTGTCCTTCCTGCAACTTCTTAAAGGGGTGATCCTTTCCTGCAACTTCTTAAAGGGGTGATCCTCTCTCATGCTCAAATTTAACTGCAAAAATGCTGCTTCATCCATTCAGCATAGGATTTCTACCTATTAGTGTAACCATCACATACCATGGGTCTCTAAGCCCACAAAATTTTCAACACCCAGGCATATTCACAGGCTACCTAAATCTTATACACAAATTTCTAAATGTTTCCCTCCCACTGCCACTTACCCCACCTGGCCTCCATACTAACATACACTGCTGTACTCACGTCGGGTACCAACTGCTTCTCTCTCATGGGTCTGCCCTTTCAATTAAAGCTATTCTGTATGCTTACTATTGCCCCTCACCTCGCTGTTTGGCCTTGGAGAAGAGTCTGAGAAGCTGCCCACACCTCAGGGGCAAAATTCTATAAAATGCTATAAAAAGATGCTCCTGCTGCTACTCATCAGTGCTGGTAACATCGAATTAAACCCTGGGGGGCCCCCATTCCTGCCCCGGCTGACGTACCATTACTAAAAGGGTTATCATTTTTGCATTTGAATGCCTGTAGCCTTCTGAAAAAGCTTGATGCTATCAAAACGTGGACCTTTCACTGCTCTCCTGATGTTCTTGTAATCTCTGAAACTTGGCTAAGACCAACCACCCTGGACTATGTGGTTAACATTCCTTCATACAACTTGTTTCGTACTGATAGGAAATCCCGGGGAGGGGGAGTAGCCATCTATGTCCGGGACAACATTACCACAACTATGGTGGACCCAACTACAGTCCCTAAGGAGTTTGAGTGCCTCACTCTAAGAATTCAACCAGCCAAATCAACCTCTTTATGCATTAGTGGGTGCTATAGGCCCCCCTCAGCTAGCCTCTCTCCACTCATACACCTAAGTGACATACTAGCTATCACCTCAACAGAAGTATCCATAATTTGCGACCTCAACCTTGACTGGTTCTCTCCAGTCTCCTTACCATTGAAAGAATTCTGTGATGCCCATGGACTTACCCAGATCATTAATAAAACTACCCACCCAAACACCAAAAACCCAGAGCATAGTTCCCTTCTTGACCTAATCCTTGTGAGCAAGCCTCACCTCTTCTTCCACTCAGATGTATTCTTTAACGACATCAGCGACCACTGTGCCATTGCATGCGTAAGGTTGACACAACTCCAAATGTCCTCTTCCTCTAAATACATCCATAAGAGATGTAAATGGAACTTCTGCCCAGATGCTCTTCTCTTTGACCTCCAGTATGCTAACTGGCAGAAATTTTACCTTGCATCTTCTATGGAAGAGGCACACGAGGTACTTCATGAAATACTCACCAAAACCCTAGACCTCCATGCCCCGGTTACCAAAAGCAGAACCAAAAGAAAATCCTGTCCCTGGTTCGTGGATAACCTAAAGACTGCCTTATGGCATAGGGATGCTCTTTGGAAAAGAGCTAGAAAGTCTAAATTGGCCACAGACTGGTCTGTTTTCTGAACTGCAAGGAATTTCTGCATGAAAACTATCAGAGCTGCGAAGTCGTTATTTCCACTCTGAACTTAATGCATCCACTAACTCTGCTACTAAGTTTTGGAAAACTTTAAGGGAGGTAGAAGTCCATAACAGCGCTGGCACACTTCTCCACAAAATTTCGACTGGTGGTACCCACACTACAGATACAAAATGAGGTCCTTGACCTCCTTAACAATCACTTTGCCACAGCAGGGATGGCTTTTGATACCTCCCCAGCAAATGCCATCAGGGCACAGTTCCTTAGCCAGTCATCTGAGTGCCATGATCCAGAATCTGTTGACCCTTACCACTCTTAATCCTTCTGTCTGGTCACCGTCAAACAGGTTGAGGATCTCCTTCTTCAACCAGATACTAAGAAAAGTGCGGACGCGGATATGATTGAGCCTTTCTTCCTAAAGTTGACCTACTGTATTTTGGCTCCCACTATTACCCACCTTTTCAATTTGTCTCTCAATCAGGACTCCCTCCCCAAGGTCTGGAAGATGGCCCATGTCATCCCCCTATTCAAATCAGGGGACCCCTGTGACCTAAATAATTACCACCCAATCTCCTTGCTCCTGGCCTTGTCAAAACTATTGGAGAAGGTAGTAAATGAACAGCCCAGATCTCATCTGGAAAGTTTTAATCTACTAAACCCGATTCAATCCAGTTTCCATCCCATGCATAGTACCTCCACTGTCCTTGCTAAGGTTATAAATGACTGGCAGTCTGCACTTGATAACAAACAATACATATGCACCTTGTTTCTGGACCTTAGCAAGGCTTTCAACACGGTGGACCACAATTTGCTCCTGGTGACCCTGAAGAAGGTTGGGGTGGACAACCTGGCCCTAAGTTGGTTCACAAACTATTCTGTGGACAGAGAGCAGCAGATCAAGGCTGAAGGAGACCTATCGCCAAAAAAAAATACTCCTTAGAGGTGTCCCCCAAGGATCCATACTTGGTCCACTTCTCTTTGCCATTTATATTAATCAAATTGACAATGGCCTAAAGTCATCTAGTATCCATCTATTCGCTGATGATACAGTGCTATATATTGACAGATCAACTCCGGATCAAGTCATTTTGGACCTCCAGAACAATTTTGACATCCTCCAAAATAAATCTACTCAACTTGAAACTCCTGCTCAATGGCAAAAAAACTAAGGCCATGATTTTCTCTCCACTGATCCCTCTTCTCAAAAAAAAAAAAACAGATAAGGTTCCTCGCATAAGCAGCCTTTGGGGAGAAGCCCTGGAAGTTTGTGGAACAATTCAAATACCTGAGGGTCTGGATTGACTACAAATTTTCCTTCATTGATCACACTGAAGAACTCACTAAGAAACTGCATCAAAGGCTCGGTATTTTCTTCAGGATCAAGCACTTACTAACCCAGAAGGCTAGAAAACTCCTAGTCCAAACTACCTTCTTGCCTCTCCTAGACTATGTGGACTTCCTATATGGCCATAGTACTAGCACAGCTCTCCCCAAGCTTGATACCTTATACCACAGAGCCTTTAGGTTCATTTCAGATGCCCTTTATGACACGCACCACTGCATCCTCCATTCTTCCATAGGCTGGAGCTCTCTTAGCTTCAGGAGGCAAAAGAATGCTATTCTATGGACATATAAGGCAACCACTCATACATTACCTCAGTGCCTCACAAGCTGCCTAACTCCCTGCATCCCTAGTGCCTATTCTCGCAGAAGACTTACCATCTTATCTCTGGCTATCCCTAAAGTTAAAACGCACTTTGGTAGAGCCTCAATAAGCTTCACTTTTCCTACACTCTGGAATAAGATCCAGAAAACCTTAAGGCTCACTTCCCCTGTCACGTTCTCCCTCTTCAAATCCTTGTTCCTGAGGACCTTCTCTGAGGTCTGTCATTGTTTCAAGTCAAGGTCTTAACATCATGATGTGTTACTGCTTTAAATTCTAGACTTAAACCTCAACCATTGCCTCAGGCGTCATTTGAGTCCTCCCTTCTGTCATTGTCCAAATCAAGGTCCCAACATCATGATCTGTCTTTGCTTCAAATATTGGACTTAAACCCCAACCATTGCCTGTGGCATCTGTCGTGTTTCTACCTTAGAACAGTCCTTCCTTCCTAGGCCATCATGTCTAGCCCTCTCCTATCTCATCTGATCTTCCCTACCCACTCCCTATAACCCTTCCCCTTCCCACTCCACTTGCCAGGCCATGCCTACAGTACTTATCAAAAGACTCATATATCTCAATCTTCTTTGTACTTTGACACTAGAGGAACTGCCACTCCTGCTCACTATGACTCCTCCGATGATGTTTACTGTATAAACTTTAGCTTATTACCTTACATCCACATATCTGTATCTATGCAATTGTATTTAAATGGCACTACCTCCTGTTGAACCTATTGCTATGTTCTGGTGGAAGTATCTTGTTACATGTGATGGTTATATGTTATTATGTTGTTAATATTACTATGTAATTGTTATGTACATTCACTCAACCTGTCATGTCTTAACCCTGTTGGCAATTGTTTTGCTCCATGTCCATCTTGTAAATGAGCTTGTCTCAATGATGTTCAGCCTGGCAAAATAAAGATTTTGATTGATTGATTGTTTGGGTGTATAAGGGTTCCCAGACCTGGTTGTACTTCAGTAGGTTGTTAGACATACTAGCTATTGTCCTCTCAGCCTGTAAAGCAAACATTGTTTCTTTAAACCACTCCACGTAACTTGGAGCAATCTGATCTTTCCAGTGCTGAAGTATTATTTTGTTGGCACAGGCTGATATCAGAGCCATATGTGGGTGCTGATAACCTATCCGATTGTCTGCGAATACCCAATTATACAGACTCCAGGGTAAAAATGTTGTGAAAGGCCGAGCAAGGGGTCTAATCTGTTTTGAATAGTAGTCCAAAAAGGGGAGATATTCTCACATGACCATGGCATATGTACAGTAGTAATGTCCCAGGTTCTTTCCCACATTTGGTACAGAGGTTCAATGATAAACAGCCCATTTGATGTAATCTGAAGCAGGTATAATACAAATCATGATTGACATAAAACTGCATGTACTTATACTGGTCCCAGTGTGTCATAGTATTTAGATGTTTCCATATTCGGGTCCAGTTCCTTGAAGGCAAGTTAGGGGGAAGGGTTCTGTCCCACCCATAGAACTGTGGTACATCTCCTGGGTCAAGAAATGACTGTAGGTAATGATATGAGTATGATATCAAATGGGTTTTGGGAAGTGAGTACAGGCAGGGGGGAAATCACATTTTGGAGGGGTGAGCCCCATGGATCTTTCCCCAGGACTGCATAAAGCATATGTGTGATCTGGAAATATTTAAAAACTGAGCCTGTATGCCAACCATAAGTGTGACTGGCTTCCTGGAATTTCATTAATTGTTGGTGATGTATCAAATCATCCACCCTAGTCACATTCATGTTAGGCCAGAATTTGTCTCTGGAAAGAATCTTACCTGATATCTCAAAAATTGGGATTCCCAAATATTGGCTGAGTGCTATCTCATATTGAATGTACGTTTAGCAACTTACATAACAGAGCTTGGGACATGAGGGAGTCTCCTAATGGAGTATTCTGAAGCTGGGTGGGTAGCTTTTTTTTTTTAGAGTGAAGGGTAGGGCCCCAACTAATACACCATAAGTAGAGCATAAGGTGAGAATGCTGGGACCAATGGAGAGACCTCACTAAATGCATCACCAAGTAGTACAGGTATAGGTTGGGGGCTTGAATTCCCCATCCCATTTATGATGCATTAGCTTGGTGTAAGCTCTTCTGGCTTTCTTACCCTGCCAAAGGAAGTTGGTTATCAGTCTGTTTATTTGGGTGAACAAATTTTGGGGTAAAAACCTATTGAACATTTGGAGGGGGTATAACAAGCGGGGTAAAATATTCATTTTAACAATACTGAGCCTTCCCCACAGTGTCAAAGGTAACGATTCCATCTATTTATATCTAATTTTATAGTGACTACCACCGAGTCCAGGTTGTTTTGTCTAAGCTTCCGGGGGGAGGTGCTGAGAGTTATGCCCAGATACTTCAAGTTGTCCTTTACCCAGATGAAACCCAAATGTTGCAGGTCAGCTTTATTAGCATATTTATTGAGGGGCATCACTTCAGTTTTCTGCAAATTTAGTTTATAATTGGAAATCGCACTGAACTGGGAAATCAACTGTAGGGTAGCAGGAATTGACGTAGCAGGGGAAGAAATGTGCATCAGTATGCCATCCGCATAGACAGACAGTTTGTATTCTTTCTCACCTCTTCGTATGCCAGTTATATTCAGGGAGCGATTGAGCTTCCAAATGAGAGGCTCTAAGAACAAATTGAAGAGGTATGGGGAAATTGGTCAGCCTTGCTTGGTCCTTTGATACATGGAAATGATGAAGACAGGGAGCCATTACAGGAAACTCTTGCTGTTAGTGAAGAGTAAAGCACTTGCACTCAGCGAATAAATGCTTGGGGGATATGACATTTAGGTAAAATAGCAAATAAGTAGTCCCAGGAGACCCTATCAAATGCTTTCTCTGCATCCAGGGAAGCCACAGCAGCAGGGACTGAGGAATCCCTGGATGCAGAGAAAAGGTAGGACAGCTTCCTAAAGTGGTCTGCCAAAAGCCTACCTCGGACAAACCCCACCTGCTCTCTGTTAATCAGGGAGTCCCAAACCAGGTTTAACTGGTTTGCCAAAATTTTGGCTAAGATCTTAATATCACCATTAATGAGTGAAATTGGTCTATAGTTAGCTACTTTTAATGGATCCCGGCCAGGTTTGGGAAGTACAATAATAATTGCAGTCATCAGTGAGTGATCCGAGATTCCTGCTGTAAACATATATTGAAAGGTATCTAACAGGATAGGAGCAAGTTGGTCCTTAAATTCTTTGTAAAAGTTAGATGTGAAACCGTCTGGGCCTGGGGATTTATCTATAGGCAGTGAATCAGTGGCTGCATGGATTTCGTTGAGAGCAAGCAGGGCCTGTAGTATGACTGCTTGAAAGTCAGAAAGCTGCGGAAGGTTGAATCCTGGAGAAATATGTCCAATTGTGTGGCCAAAAAGGGGATTTGGGGTGGGACATAAAGAGCTTGATAATATTGTCTAAAGGTATCGATAATGTCCTTGGGGGAAGTACAGAGTTGTCCCTTCTCTGTTAAGATAGAGGGGACTATTCTGTCCATCTCCTGGGAATGGAGCCTCAAGGCTAATAATTTTCCTGCTCTTTCACCTTGATCAAAATATGTGATTTTAGAGCAGAGAATTAAATATTCTGCTTTTTTCACCAATGACCCTATTATAGTGAGCTCTCAAGGATTCTAAATGTTCCCAATCTAGTGATGAAGAGGGGGAGTAATTGAATTATTTTTCCTAGACAGTTTCTAGTAGAGAAGAAATGGATGCTCCCAACTTATTTTTACATTTGGTTGCCCAACAGATGATTACTCCTCTAAGCCCACATTTTAAAGATCCTCATAAGAAGTCTAACTTGGCTATAGAGGGTGCATTATTTTCCATAAACAATGTTATAAAAATATTGAGATGGTCATGAAAATCTTTGGATTTGAGGAGCTGGTTATTAAGTCTCCAAATCCTATTTTTAACTAGTGAGGGAGCTAGATTAATTCTAACTAGTACAGGGTGATGGTCCGATATGACTTTCGGTGAGTAGGAACAGGAGTCTGTACCCTGAAGATGATTCATGTATAGAAGAAGGAAATAATCAATCCTGGAGTAAATATGGTGAGGTATGGAGTAAAAAGAGTAGGTCCTACCATCTGGGTTTAGAGTTCTCCAAGGTTCAATTAAGCCTAAGTGATGCATGAATTGCCTTAATGCCTTTTGGCCTGGGGTTGGAAGTTGCCTCGAACAACCTGATCTATCTAGGTGATTGTTCAGAACCATGTTCCAATCCCAACCCCCCCCCCGTACCATGGGCAGGGAGGACCAAGATGAAAGTGTTGCCATTATGGCGGAAAAAAAAGATGGGTCATCACTATTTGAGCTATAAATGGAGCCTAACACTATATCTAGATGGTCCAGAAGTGCACAGAGTAGGATGTATCAGCCTGAGGGGTCTGCTACTTCCTGTAGTAAACGAAACAGTACCTTCACGCAATTATAATAGCCACCCCTTTTCTCTGTGAGTCTATAACCGAACCGTAGACTTGCCCCACCGAGGTCCTCCGTAGTTGAAGGACCTGGGATGGCAGCAGATGAGTCTGTTGCAGGAAGGCAATGTCTATTTGTAATTTTTGTAGGTGAAACAACACTTTCATCCTTTTGTTGGGTGACTGTCCTCCTTTGATGTTCCAGGAACAAAACTTATAGGTAGCCATAAGTCTGGCTAAATTCTAGTAGTATGAATGGAATAGTCATGATGGGGCTAAGCATAGCCCATGGTAAACAAGAGAAGAAAGAAAGCTGATAGAACTCAAACCCTGGCCTCTGGTGTAAAACCCTCCCACCCAAAAAAAACCTTTTTATACCTTAACTTCCCCATACCATCCCCCAACACTATACAAAACATGACCTTGAATTGGTGTGGCTAATAAAAAACCCTCCCTCCCTATAGGGACCATATAGACAACCGTACTTTGGTGACAGTGATCCAGCACCCTAGAGCTTGACCCTAATTGAGGTCCCTGTTCCAAAAGCTGATGCATGACTGCTCACCTACTAGTGGCCCCTGCACTCCCACCTCCTCCCACTTGTCAACATTAACTATCCAATTTAACATTTGTAACATACTAGAATAGTATAATGCGATTATAACAATTAATATGTGCACTTACAGAAATAAAGTAGAACACTATAACCGTCCTATAAATAGGAACCACGAAACATTGACTACTGATGTGGGTTAATAAAATAAATAAATGGTATAATTGAAAAGCAATAATGATGAGAGTTGCCCTCCTTTTAAAATTTGTGTCTGAACCTCCATATCCTTAAAGTTGCATGGAAAGGTCAAAACGGAGAATAAGAAAGGGACCCAAATGTATGGCAGGAAATAATTTTGTTATATGCCACTTTGGGGCTATCTTGAAAATGTGTCAGGCCATGGCATGACTGATTTATATGTTATGATAAAAAAAGAAATGATGTAAACAAATCACCAATCACCAAGGCCTATATTGAATAGTCATATAGGACCTTTATGTTTAGCTTGGGACTGGAAAGAACATAAAAGATTTTAAAACCCTTATCCTGCCATGACTCTTATAGGGCACCGCAGATGGTGAATACAAAGGAAATACCTGTTTGTAGCACCAAGTAGAGCTAACAATATAAGTACAGTATAACATTAAAGGTAGAGTAGTAACTGAGGCAAGAAGAATAACACTATTATGTTCATAGCGCATTAACCAAAATAACTGTATGTAAAACTAAAATGAGGTGGAACTGTCTTTCCACTGCAGGCCTGCACTTGGCTCTCTATATCCTTTGTCCTGCTAAAGAGTGCAAAAAGGGAGTCCAACAAAGATTGTAGCAAAAAAAAGAGAAAACCTGCTGTGTACCACCGGAGGGCTGGCTTAAGTGTATATATGTCAGGCCATACAAAATCATACATACCCCCATAATGCAAAGGATCATGCGCTGCATATGCAAATCACCACATAATATTATGCTGGTTCAACTTTAAGCAGAAATGCATGGTGCTGAAAGGCCTCTCATACAGTTTGCAAAGGGTGCCAACAGAAGACATAGACACGTGTTTCATCCTACCAGGACTCATCAGTATGCCTCATCTTAGACACCCCAGTGGAATGAACCAACTACCCTAAGATGGTCTATCTGGGTTATGTTGTGGTGGTGTGGTAGGGAGGACGATTCAGAGGGAACGTGAGGAAGAATTTCTTCACAGAACGGGTGGTGGACAAGTGGAACACCCTGCCAGAGGAAGTGGTGGGGGCTGAAACAATCACGGGATTTAAGAATGCATGGGATAGACATAAAGGAATTCTGGAGGTCAGGGGTAAGGGGCAACAGACTTCTAGGAAAACAAACTGAACTTACAAGCTCAAATGGGCAGACTGGGTGGGCCATAGGCCCTTATCTGCCGACACTGTCTATGTATCTATGTATCATACATACCCCCATAATGCAAAGCATCATGGGCTGCATATGCAAATCACCACAGAATATTATGCTGGTTCAACTTTAAGCAGAAATGCATGGTGCCAAAAGGCCTCTCACACAGTTTGCAAAGGGTGCCAACAGAAGACATAGACACGTGTTTCATCCTACCAGGACTCATCAGTATGCCTCATCTGTTTGACACCCCAGTGGAATGAACCAGCTATCCTAAGAAGGTCTATCTGGGTCATGATGTGGTGAACCCAATTAAAACAAAAAACAAGTATGTCAGGCCATAGCGTGCCCGATTTACGCATGCGCCAAATCAATAAGGGCAAATACAATTAAGACTGAAGTTGCTAGGCCTCTATTATGACTTCATATAGGACCCTAGAGTCTGAGGAATAGCAGGTTAAAAAAGGAATAATTTAAATCTGACTCCTTCCACAAGTCTCTGATCTGAGCCACACAAAACAGTCAACGAAAAAGACAAAAAAAAGAGGTTTGCAAGTTAAACACCAGTGTTACACTTTCTAACAGCATCAGTCTCTCTCGCCTTTAGAATGCAGCAAGGACCTTGAAATACCAGGTACAGTGTCCAAGGATAAGATTGTGAGAAACAAGTGCAGATGGTCTTCTTGCAGGAACAATCCAGCATGCACACCTTCACAAGAGTGGAGACAGTTCACACCAATGAGCAGGTGCAATGGTGCGCACAATCGCGAAATAGAAGATCGCATCCAAAAGGCAAAACAGTCATTGAGGTGGCAAGGTTGAAGGAGCCAGTGAAGAAAGAAATCCAGGGGCATCCCTGATGGTATGTACTCTATGGCAGCAGCAGTAGGTTGCTCCCATAAATCTGGCATAAGATAGCCAATGCTGCTTTACACAGACCAAATGATTAGCTGTTGTCTTGAGGGTTCCCCCATACGAATCCACAATGTTTCAGCGTGGATTAAAAAGGTCAGAAAAAAATGTAGGGTAGGGAGATCATTAGCCCCTTGGTCTACATTCTCAAAGGATGTCCATATGCTTTGGTGTAGGACTGACAACCGAGCGGGGTAAAACATTCAGAACTTGATACTGGCTGAAATTAGTTTTGTTACCGAATTATGATAGGCCGCTCATTTTTGGTAAACCGCAGCTGGGAGGTCTTGGGTGATCCAGACTGTTGAGCTTTCCCACTGGATTGTTTGGAGACCCTTTATTTTAGATAGAATGTGCTGCCTATCTAGGTAGTTTAGTAGGTGGAGAATAAAAGACCTCGCCTGGGTACCTGGCGGTGGTTTGAGCCTTAATGACCTGTGAGCTCTCTCCACAATATAGGTCAGAGAGTGGGTAGGAGGGCCTGCAATTTTGGCAAGTACTTTTTGGGCAAACAAAATGGGTGATGAGCCTTCCACCTCCTCGGGAAGGCTGAAAATCACTAGATTATTATGTCTACTCTGGCCCTCTAAGTCCTCCAATTTCAGTTCCATTTTGGAGAGATTTGGGCACAGTGATGTAAGCTCTGGATCCACTCTAGATTGCCAGGATTCCAATGAGGAGGTATGAGCCGATATATCTGTGAGCTTTCTGTTGGTATCCTTAAGATCAACTTTTATTGTTTTAAGGTCGTTAGAGAATTCTAAGAAAGCATTTTTAAGTGGTGCCAGCTCTGTTAAGAATTTATCCTCCGAAAGAGATGTCACCGCACTAGTAGGTTGGTTGCTCTTCTCTGTTGTGGTGCTCTGGTTCTTGGAGCGCTCTGAACTTTTCTCTGGTGTCTGGGGTGGTGTATGCGCAGGAGGAGCCGGCTTCATCTCAGCTTCCATTCGGAGGAGATATTTTTGCAGTTGCCTCATAAATCAGTGATCGGTGACCTCCATAGAGCTTTAGAGGTCCAGAAGTATAGAGTTTAGTAAGATGTCTCACTTAATTAAGCAGAAATAAAGATAAACATTGGAGTTGAGGTGGGAGCAGGGGCGCCGTGCATCTATCTAGCTGGCAGGCATCATATGATCCCCGACAATGCCCGTTTCTAACTTCCATACTAAGGGCATTTACAAAATATCTGTCAGTGGTAGCAGCCTCATTTTGCAGGTAAAACATAGAGAATACTGTATGGGCAACTGCACAACCAGTTTGTTGTGCCACAGAGAGGTTCTGATTCCCTCTGACCTCAAGAACAAAGCTCGAGAGGTCCGTGGGAATCAGAACTCTGAGGTGGCAGAACACACTGGTTATGCATAAAGTTACTCATCCTATATGTTTTATAGTTTATAGTATTATCTGAAATGTGTACATTGTATTTTTTTCTCTTTCACAATGAAACTGACTTGTGTAGTCTCTAGAGGTTCCAGAATGCTGTTCTACCACAGAAGGGTACAACCACATTCCATGACCACTGAGTTGTGGTAAAACAGCATTTTGAAAGGGATGGAATTCTATGCAGAACAATGCTCTACTATATACCATATAATGGTTTATCTATATCCAGATAACTGACTACTATATGGAAAAATAACAAAGCAACAAGCACAGCCAGATAGGCAATTGGTAATGTTCATTATGACAAGCCTGCGGTTCCTACTAAATTTAAAAGTGACAGCAGGAACCAGTACAGGGGTGGAACTGAATGTCAAAAAATACAGAGCTGTCCTCCCTCAACAGAGAACAGAATCTGATTCAGCATGCAAACTCATTTCAGGCAGGTTCTTCCAGAACTGCCCATGAGTTCTTTAGATTGTTAGGCCACATGTCCTTTACCACAGCACTTATCATCTTTAGCATTGTTTAAACCTCTTCAGATGTCACACATATTTCTGGTAATGTTTCCTGTTGCTCTTACTATGTGGTATTCTTCCAGCTTTTTCTTTTGTAAATACAGGTGCAAAATGTTCATTTAACAATTTAGATGTATGTTCCTGCTCAGTTATTATGTCACCACGTTTCTGCTCTGTCAGTGGTCCAACAGGTATCTGTGTTTTTTATTTTTTATTTTTATTTTAGTCTTTTGGCAACCAGGTAAGGCCCACTAGGCACAAGTGCCTGTTTTCAGGAGCAACCTGGGAGCACTGGGCAGTCTAGTGACTTGCTCAGAGTCACACAGCATGCAAGTGGAGGTTGTGAGAATCAAACCCAGGTCTGGTCTGCTGGATCTACCAAGTTCATTCACAGCTCGTTACTCTACCCTCTAGGCTATCATTTGCATAGCTGAAGAATGTTTTATTACTGGATTTATGTGCTGTCTGTTCCTCTGGCATTTGTTTTATTTATGTACTTTATTTATTTAATTAGCCGGGTAAGAGCACTGGACCAAGCGTCTTTTTTCAGACTTGGCCCAGGCAAATTATGCAGTACATAGAGAATAATGGATAGGCAAGTGTGTGTTATGGATTTTTTTTACACACCTAAGGTGTGTGATGACCCATAAACCTCGAGAGTGAAGCTTGAGAGGTTTATGAGGTCCTCACACACCGAGGGTGTGTAAAAAATATCCTTAAACATACACTTGCCTGTCCTTTATTTTTCATATTTACTGGTACAGGGAGTAAGTACTAAGATTAGATAAGCTGTTCTTAAACACACACACACACACACACACACACACACACTCCCTGCCCAGTAAGGACAATGTTTTTTCTCTTTCTTTTTTTTTTTAAATGCTACTGTCGACCAGGAGGCAATCACATGGGAGATTGCACTGGGTCGTACCAAAGTCCCGACCGAAGCACAACTACTGCAGGATCAATGAGATAATTTTTTTTGGTTGTCATGGCAGAATCAACCAGATAAATGGTGAAAAAAAAATTATGACTTCCATCGAAGGATACCAGGCAAATGATTAGTCTGGGTGGACAATTACTGTGGTTCCTTGGAAATGGAGCTGCCATGTTGTTTGAAACATGCAGACTGCTCACATGCATAGTATGAGCCAATTAGCTGTAGTGCTGTGAATGATTGGCACCAATGGTTAAAGAAACATTTTCAGAACACAAACGGGTTATTATAGCATTTGAAAGTACTTGTAATCAGGTTGATAAATAGGGTCACCAGTAATTATAAAAATATATATAACATTCAGCAATAACATTCATTCACAGTTACAAGTGCATAAATCTAATAAATATAGTTTTAGTCTCTTTTTAAAAACTCAGGTAAACTATTCCAAAATTGAGGAGCTGTTACAGCAAAGGCATGTAGACCTGCTCTAGTTCTGCAACATCTAGCTTTAAGAATGACCTCACCGGCTAATTGCAAACTAGGTAACATATCCCTAATTGAGAGAAGATCAGAGAGTGGGGTAGGGGTAGAATAAAAAAACATTTTTAAAAACTAAACAACCAAAGACATATTGTATACATTGCACTGGGAATAACCAAGCACCCTGAGAGTACAAAAGGCAATGATGAGTACGTTGAGGAACTAGTAGAATAACACGACAAATGTTGTTACAGCCAACAGAAAGATTTTCTACCTCCTTAACTCCAAAATAAAACAAACTCTGGCAGAAGCCATGAGGGCTGCAGTTGAGCACAATAATAGGCAACTGTCATATTCATGAGGTGCGGTAAAGAACTGACAATGTTCAAAACTTGGGGTCAAAATATTGAAAATGACCAAGGTTACGAGCCTGCGTTCCCAAAATTCAATGTAGGTGCATTACTTTGTTGTTTTTTAATATGTTTACCAAAATTTTAAACGTAAGTTCTTATGACCTTGCCTCATGAACGGGGGAACAGAAAATGTTTACCTTCTGCCCAAAAGATGATTTTGCGCAGTGACCGTGAAATCATCTTTCGGGATGTAAAAACACATTTTGGCCAGGATTTGAAAAATGACAGCTGTCACATTCATGAGGTGTTGTGAAAAATGGATATGTTGAAAACTTGGGGTAAAAAAATATTGAAAATTACCAGTTTTGAGCCTGCATTCGCAAAATTCAATGTAGGCTCATAACTTTGTTGTTTTTTAATATTTTTACGCCAAATGTTCAACATAGGCTTCTTATGACCCCACCTCATGAACAAGTGCAGAGAAAATGTTCAAATTCTGCCTGAAAGGTGATTTCATGCAGTGGCCGCAAAATCATCTGTTGGGACAGATTTGCCTAATGTCAGTGCAGTTGTTCATGAGGTGGGGTCCCAAAGAAGGCATGTTGAAAATTTGGGGCAAAGATATGCAAAAATGGCCAAGTTATGCCACCAAGTTCAACCCCCCATTGAAATTCTTGAATCATATTTTATAACTGTTTACTCAGTTTGCGGTCCAGCTTTGAAGAGTGAAGACGTGCCCTCGGTCCACAGAAGATTATGGTGCTAGACCACCAGTAGATAAGGAAGGGCTTAGGGGGGTGGATGCTGAGTGAGAGGGTTGGGTGTGGGACAGTAAGGGCCATAACAGACATAGATGGATTTTTTTACAGTGTTTATCAAAGAAAAAAGTTTGAGGGAAGGTTTTCTTTATTTCAGGTCATGACACTGAGGAATTGGGTACCCCCAGTGTCAGTGTTATGTTTGTTGGGGGGTGGGTGCTAAGAGGGTGAGATGGGTGGGTGGAACAGTTTCAGGGGTGACAACAACAGAGCGAGACAGTGACACTGAGGGATTGGGCACCCCAGTGTCAGTTTTATGTTTGTGGGGGGGATGAGAGGGAAGGCTGACTGGGGGGGTCCGGACACAAGGAGGGGGCGTGGTGGAGAAGCTGTGAAAATATGTATTTAAATTCTTTATTTCAGGTTATGACACTGGGGGCATACTGGGTCATAATGTTGTATGCTTAATAGCGTATGGCATTATGACGAATCCCGGACCTGTGCGCTCCCCGAGGTGGACCCCCCCGGAGTTAGAATCTTTAGTGGGGGTCCAGGGTGCAGCCCCAATAACAGGAGGTGTGGGGGCAGAGTCTCCACAGAACAAAAGATAATGGTTAATCGTGCAACGTGGATTAAGTTGTACTGGCATTCTGTCAAGTAACGCTTTTGGACCTCTGCGGCCCACTGGGGATTGGGCACCCCATTGTCAGTCTTTTATGTTTGTTGGGGGTGGTGCTGAGAGGGAGGGTCGAGTGGATGGAACAGTTTCAGGGTGACAACAACAGAGGAGGGACAGTGACGCTGGAGGATTGGGCACTCCCAGTGTCAGTGTTATGTTTGTGGGGGGGGGCTGAGAGGGAGGGTCAGCTTCAGTGGTCTGGAGACAAGGGAGGGTGTGGTGGAGAAGCTGCAAAAATATATATTTAAAGAGCACCAAAAAGTAGTATGAACCTGCGTTTACACATAATAATAACCCACTGATGAATATTAATGAACCCTGCCAATGAACGCCAATATGCAGAAGGTAGGCGGGGTTCATTAATATTCATGAATGGGTCATTATGATGTAAAAATTAAGTTTCATACCACTCATTAGCGCTCTTTAAATACATATTTTTGTGGCTTCTCCATTACAGCCCCTGTGCCTCCAGATCCCAACTAACTGATCTCAGGGTCCGGGAACACTAGGGGAGCTCCTGATGTGCCACTATCGTGGTGAGAAAAAAGATGTGCACTACCGCACATGTGTGGACCACCAGCTCGCACGTTCTCAGTGCAGCTGCAAGCGGTTCCACATCTCTGCTCCTCCAGCCCCTCTTTAGAAGAACAAACATTATGTGGGGCCAGATGAAAACTCAACCTGCATCAGAGACTTCGGCCAAAGTGGTGGTAAGAAAAATGGGGCAACGGGGACCTCCACTGTGCATGCTCGGAACTGATGGGATAAAAAATAGTGCTGTGGGAAGAGTACATTGACAATGCAGAGTGCTTCACGGATGTGGAGGCAACTGTGATGCAACTAAATATTTTTCAGTAGGAAAAATCTCCTTTTTTGATCTCAGGAGGTCTTCAGGGCTCTGCCCTCTGCAGCCCTAAAAAAGGTGTGATACATAATCAAACTGAGGTAGAAGAGAGCCAGTGGCAATGGCTTTATGGGATTCAAAGGAAAAAAGCATTTCCATTTGTAACCCCCCTGCAAATGGGGGTTCCCAAAAGACTTCCAGGAGCTTGCTTGAATGCTCCAAGCCTGAATGGTGTTTGGCGTTTAAGCCATTTATCAGTGAGTGTTTTTAGAGCCTCTGGTACTGTCTCTTTAAGAGCTGTCTGCTTGCAGACATAATTAGTTTGTATGGGGGGACTATGTGCTTCTCTGCTTGAGTACCACTCGAACTGCTGCCAATTCACTCCATTTTTGCAGTCACTAGGAGTGCAAAGGGAACCTATCTGAAAGATGTAACTGTTTGCCAGAAATCATTTAGAGTAATAATGAAAATACAGTTTGTCTAACCTGCTTTCTTTGCAGTCAGAACTGTGTTTGCCTAGTTCCCCATTCTAGTTTTGAACTGCTGAACTGGACCAATCAGTGTGGGATAAGGTAGCTCTAAAATGGTGCCTTGGACGAATCAGAACTTGGACTCGTAATCTGAGCCAGCCACAAGAGGATTGTATGGGCAGTGACTCTGGGAGATGTGGTTGGACTTGAGCGCCTTTTGGACCAACAGAGTCAGTCTGTGTGGTGACAGCCAGTCCAGCCAAGAACTGGGAGGAACTCAAAGGAAGTGCCCGGTTTTGTCTGCTGGAGTTTCAGTTGAGCTCTGGCAGTGAAGAGGAAGGAGCCCTGTGCTTTTCGGTGTGCAGTTTTAGTCGGAAACGTGTGTAAGGCCCAGAGTTCCGTCTGCAGCTTGTGTAACTGCTTGTTAGGACTGAATCCGTCCTGTGAAGAGAATCAAAGGATATCTGAAGAGTAGAAACCAGGCTCACCCGGTAGAAGACTGGAGAAATTGCTGATTTGCACTCGGTCTGTCAGGAACTGAATCTGCTGTGTGTTCTCCCGGGTATTGTGCAGTAATTGCGATCGGGATAGAGAAGCAGCCTGCCTGGTATAGTACTTTCTTTTTACCATATAAATGTGTGAGAAGACTTGTGCAGCTCAAGTGAATCCTGCTGCCATTAAAGGACTTTTGCCTGTTACTGTTTACCATATAAATGTGTGAGAAGGCTTGTGCAGCTCAAGTGAATCCTGCTGCCATTAAAGGACTTTTGCCTGTTGCAGTTTGCCATATAAATGTGTGAGGAGTCTCGTGGAGCTCAAGAGTAGCCCTGCTGACGTTGAAGGACCCTATCTTGTTTGGAGGTCGTGAGTACTAATTCAGAGTCGCTCCCTGTTGAATTGCCACATTGAATCCAAATGGAATTACTGTACTGCTGACTGTTTAACTAATTTTTCTTTTCTCTGTGTGAGGGCCCCTACCAGCTGCCACGATTTGGACTAGCCACTGGGGCTTGGGTACCCAGGGACAGTAACTGGTAGGGATAGGCCTGTGCACAGAGCCATAGATGAGATGATAAAGTGATCAGCTAATTAACCTGATTTCCTGTCCTTGTTATATTCCCCTAAATAAATCAGAGCTGCTTGTTTCAGCAAAGTTATACTGCCTGAGGTATTTGTCTATGTTAAAGTATTGTACTGTGATTGTTGCACTGTATCTTATTTTATAGGAGGTCCCAGTGCCTGAACCAGTCCTGGGGCTAAGTGTATACTGTGAAGGTAATTCTGATATATGTGTGGGCCACTAGTGGGAAGAAGAGGGTTGCAGTGTCCCAGAGGGCTGTGACCAAGTTAGTTTAACTATTGCAAACCCTGACCTCTGGGTGGAGGCACCCGCCATCGGATCCAGGCCCCTCAACCTGTTAGTGGCAAATCAGGCAGGGGTAGTAGCCCCTGGGATAGCGCCATCTAGGGGTTACACATTTATATAAGGCACCTATTTTTTGATTAATATTATGACAGACAATATTTATATGGTCAGAAAGGGTAAGAAAGGCATCCAAAAAGTATCTAAACTGGGATACTTGCTTAATTAGAGTACCCTGGTTGTCACAAAGCTCAAGAGATGGGCTGTTACTCAACTTAAAACCTGACCCAAAAATCATAGATTTAATCTTCTTTGAATTAAGAATAGGCAAATTATTAGAGAACTAATTATGAACAGAAGAAAAGTCTGTCTTAAGATCTTTAGGCAACTTGGAGAAATCCTTAGCTGAAGAAGAGAGAATGAGATCATCAGCATAAAGTACTGCATTACAGTTGCACCCTGGCTCTGTGTTTGCACCCCTGGAGTTTGTTCTTGTATATCTATTTGCTTTTACCAGTTTCTAGCAAACTAATCTGGATGCCTATCTTTCCAGATTGTGTTGTGCGTCTCCTTCATCCACGTAGGTTATGTTTCCTGCTGTACTACTTCCTCCTCTGTGGAACACATTTTTGTTTTAAACTGTCTAAATGGATGTTTGTCTCAGTGTTGCTAAACACTTCTGCCCATAAGCTTACTTTCCCAAGTCACCTGTTCTGTTTGTTCCCTCATCTTTCCAAAATCTGCCTTGTGCAGGAGCATGGTGTACAGGGGTGTAGCTACAAGTGTGCAGGGGGTGCAGTGGCACCCGGGCCCATGAGGTTTGAGGGGCCACAATCATAATTTTGATGTTTATTCAAAACTGGGGAGGGGCCCTGTAACATCGCCTTGCACCCAGGCCCTCTGGGAATTTGCTACGCTACTGATGGTGTATGTTCCTTTCTTTGTTGTCCCCATTTTCTTTCCTGTGATGAATCTAATGATGTTATGGTCGCAGTTTTTCGCTAGGGCTTTGCAAATACCTTTTTTTGAATATTCGGCTGAATATTTGGTTCTAAAATATTCGTTATTCAGTATTCGGTATTCGTATTCAGGTAGCTGGGAGGGGGTTATTTAAAAATAAAAGAGCACCCCCCTCCTAGTCAGCATTAAATAAATGTTTTTAGCCCTGGTGTCTAGTGGTCCCAACACACCCCACGGCTGATCGCTGGTCTAAAATAAAGAATCCCCCCTCCCAGACTCTCAGCAATATCCCCAGTCCCCAAGTATATAAAAATAAAAATAATTCCCTAATTTCCCTGCTGGTCCAGTGGACCTCCCCCTCTCACCCGATCGTGGGCATATATAAAATATAAAATCCCTGGTGGTCCAGTGGACCTCCACCCCCTCGCCCGATCATGGGCATATGTAAATTCTAAAATCCCTGGTGGTCCAATGGACCTCCTCCCCCTTGCCCGATTGCGGGCATATGTAAAATATACAATCCCTGGTGGTCCAGTGGACCTCCCCCCCTCGCCCGATCGCAGGCATATGTAAAACATAAAATCCCTGGTGGTCCAGTGGACCTCCCCACTGTCAGCGGGCATAAGTAAATGAAAAAATCCTGGTGGTCCAGTGGACCTCCCCCCCCTCACCAATCGCGGGCATAAGTAAATTAAAAAATTTCCCTAATGGTCCAGTGGACCTCCCCCCACTCGCCCTCGATCGTGGGCATAAGTAAATTAAAAAATCCCTGGTGGTCTAGTGGAACCCCCCCAATCGCCCGATTGCGGGCACACACAAATGGAACAACCCTGGTGGTCCAGTGGTACCCCTCTCCCCACCTGCCCACTGCGGTACCCCGTCACCCTGCACCCCCCAGTCAGCGGTGGGTGGCAGCACCCAACCCACAAGCTGCTCGGCCGCCCACCGACTGACATCATTACAGTTTGCCTGTATGCCTTTTGGTCCACTGTGTGTGCCAATGGGCATGCATTCCTAAAAGAAAATGGGCTTATAGATAGAAACCAATATCGGTTGATGAAAGACAGGACATGTCACATGAATGTGATATTTTTTCAGTTTGGTGAATCACGTTTTTTTGTTGGTGACAAATGGTTAATACAGGCTATGCACCTGACATCCTGTACCTGGATTTTAGTAAAGCCTCTGATTCAGTGCCACACTTGAGGCTAGGGAAAAGGTAGTAGACCTAGGGCTCGGGAAGGGGTTAACAAGATGGACAGGGAATTGCTTGATGGATAGGACTCATAGTGTTTTTTTTTTTATTTAATTGTTTAACCAGGAATAGCACACTAAGCTGAAAGCTTTTTTACAGGTGCAACCTGGGAGCACAGGGAAGTTAAGTGATTTGCTCAGGGTCACACAGTATGCAAGTGGAAGCTATGGGATTCAAACCCAGGTCTGGTCTGCTGGATGTCACCAGATTTGTAGCTCAGAGCCTTAAACTACTGCGCTATACTGCCTCAAGTTCTGGTTCAAGTAGTGGTTCTGGAAGGAAAGTTCTTTGATGTCAGCAAGGCCACTAGTGGGGAGTCTCAGGGTCTGTCCTGGTGCCGCTAGTCTTTAACATGTACATTACTGATACAGGGATGGGGTTGCAGGGGAAAGTAAGTCTGTTTGCACATGGCACAAAACTGTGGAAGAAAGGATAGCGAGAAGGGTATCTGCAGTCTGAAGAGGGATGTAGGGAGACTGGAGACATGGTCTAGTATTTGGCAAATTAAATTCAATGTCAAGAAATGTAAAGTGATGCATATTGGGCCCTATGAACTATTGTGCAGAGTGGCTATGCACTCCATATCTGTAGCGCTTAACCACTCCGCACCCATTGCGCCCCCTGCACCAAATTCATCAATCGGGCTACGCAGCCCCAAGGCACCCAATCCTCTGGCCCCCCGACAGCAATGGGCCTGGGGAAGGCAGGAGGCATGTCGGTGTCGTGCCTGCACTCTGCGCCATTCATTAAGGTGTGGAGTGCTGGGTGCAGGGGTGCACTTTACTCTGGGTAACATCCAGCCATAAGGGATCTGTGCCCCCCCCCCCCCGGATACCATCAGCGGTGGCGGTGCTGACGTGGGGGCAATGCAGATCCCCCCACATGCCACCCTAGCCCATGTATCAAGAAGGAGGACTGGGGTGGCCGATCGGGCACCCACCTGCCCTGAGCCGGTGGCACACATCGTGCCCTTTGTTGTTTTCCATGCCCTGCGGGCGCATAGGATCTGTTAGCACACCAGGTGCGGGCATCCCACTGGATGTGCGCCAAGTCCACGGAAATGTCCCCCACATGTCTGCATGCTGGGGGGAGGCTACGAACAGGTGGCGGCTGGTAGTGGATACCAGCTGGTGTGCACCTATCTGCAGGTGCAGAACTCCACTGGAGGGTAACGTGCCTCCAGTGCGTATTACCTGCCCATTTGTGCATAGGGCCCATTGGTAGCAGACATTTTCATATGGATTATTGCATCAGTGGGTTAAGGGTGGAACACTGAAAGGAGGAAAGGGACCTAGTAGTGAAAGTAGTATTAAAAACTCTTTCCAGTTAGGAATGTATATACAGTATATGGTGAGATGTTATTTAAGCAATAGAGCATGACAAGGTTATGTTAATGGTCTGTTAATCACCTTCTAGGGGTGTACTGTGGCACGAGGTGCTGAGTGCCACATGCCCTAGAGGTGATTAACTGACCATTAACATAGTCCCGTGGAGTGCCTTATTGCTATTATAATAAAACATGTTTTAAACAGTGTTAAACCTTGTTCAGCATATGGTTAAGCTCTACATGTATGTTAATAAAGATTAACATAAGGCTGTTAGAATGTTTGCAGCCAATCAAGCTCCATTTCTCAGACCCTTTTTATAATCTAGCTTGAAATGCCACCATACTAAAATGTTGTTCAGCCACACAGAAAACAATGAATGGAATGCTGCACTTAGCCTCGAGGTCACAGGGAATCATACCCCTCTGTGGCAGAACACACTGGTTCTGCATGGTTGCCCATTCAGTATTCTCTATACACTACATGGATTTACTTAGGTTTATGAGACATGAGTAGACTATGAGATCTGTTGAAGCTGCCTCCCCATTTCTCAGTGGTATATAAAGGAAATATGGCCATTTAGAATAATTTTGTCTGATCTCTCCTAATAAGTTTTATTGGCCAGCCCAGTGGCACAGAGGGCAGAGGCACTTACATGCCTTATCTCTCCCATGCCAGTGACCCGAGTTTGGGAATGAGCTCAGGCTGCCGGGGGTCAGCTAGTGGCAGAGGTTGGGAAGGATGGGGCAGCTGACTGGCAGTTCTCCTCTTCCAGATTGGCAAGGTGAGTTTCCCCAGCTCTTGGCTCCCAATGGGTGGAGACTTGGTGGAAGCATTGAGATCAAGGGGAGCTGGTGCTAGGCCGGGTGGGGGGAGTGGGGCTGCTGGTTCTGGAGTGCAAGCATGCCTCCACACACATGCATGACTGCTCTTCTGTAGCTTGGGGAGTTAGGGAGAAAAAACAGGAAAAACCCTATGTCCCCATCACCAAGCATGACAGCACTTGGCACGCTTGGGTCCTGCACCCATAAGATTTGTTTAAACAGTTATGTTTTCAGCAGAGTTTTAAAGGGACACTGTCAACCCCTTTAAGCCTCAAAGTGTCCCTAGTTTAAAAACATATTTTATGATTGTTTGCATTCTGTAGAATGTGCTGTTGTGGGTAGCAGTATGATTCTAATTATCTTTTTAAGTGAAAAACAGACTGCCCACTATATTGGCATTACCACACCAAAATGTATTTGTTTGCATTCCTTAATCAACTCCTACTGCATTATTTCTAGACTTGGGAACACCCCCAACACAGTCTAGCCACTCAAGATGCAGTGGGAGCAGAGGAGACTATTGCATCATGAGTGGCTGCACTGCTTGTGGGTGTTCCTAATGTTCAGGGAGTCAGCAAGGATTTATAACTAAACAAGGCTGGTTATAATTACATAACTGCCATGCATTTCAATTGTACTAGGAAAGGAGGCAGATTAAACTACCACAAATGAGTTGTAAAGAAGGTGAGCAATCATAAAATGTGGGTTTTCAATTTGAAACAGTATGATGCAAAAAGAGTTGACAGTGTCCCTTTAAAGTGATTCACTGGGGGGGGGCAGTTTGAATGGTTTAGGGAAAGAGTATTTCACATTTGTAGTGCAGTGACAGAAAAAGTTCTTTCACTTTCAGATTTTAAACAAGACCTTGGAGTAGGCGAGTAGCCAAGAGCTGGAAAGCAGAAGACAGAAACATATGGGAAGGCAAAAAGGTTTTTAGGATGGAAGGGCCTTCACCAGTCAGAGGAGTGAGGTAATACTGCCACTATACAGGACAGTGGTTCCACTACACCTGGATTATTGTCAGCTGTTCTGTAGCCCATTTCTGAGGAAGGACTGGAACAGGCTGAAAACCATGTACAGATGGACAACACAAATGATTCAAAGGCGCAGGGTATATCCTATGAGGAGAGACTGGAAGGTCTCAATTTGTTCTCTCTGGAGGCAGCAGGGAGGAGAGAGTAGGACAGAAACATTCACATTTAAACAGGGATACAATAGGATGAACTCCACTGAGTGGTTGAAGTCGAGAATAGTTAGGTTCCACCGGGGCACAATCTCAAGTTGGAAGGGGTTACATTTAAAAGGACATTAGGAAGTATTTATTCACAGAGTGGGTGGTGGAGGAGTGAATCGTCTACTAGCAATTTAGTCAATGCTGGGACTATAACTGGACTCAAAACACAATGGGATGTCTACAGAGGATTATTATAAACATGAGGGTGGTAGAGTCAGGAAAACTCTGAGAAGACTGATTTGACTAATACACTTAATGGCATCACTGACAGAAGTTAGCGAACTTATGGGGCTGCAATGTCATAACTGTGAGCGAGATACAGCTCCAATTGAGGGATGTGCTTGCATTATCCAAAACATGCCAAAATATTGGAATGCTAATTTCAGTTTGATGCATTTGTGAAAGTTTATCTGCTTTATAGCACAAAAGCACAGAAAACATGCAGAGAGACTAAAGGACCTCAATATGTACTAGCTGGAGGAGATGAGGGATCAGGGGGACATGATAGAAACATTCAAGTACCTTAAGGGCATAAACAAGGTGCAGGGTGGAGACATCTTCCAATCTTTCTGATTTTATATGAGCTGCTGCAGTTGTTTTTTACATGAACTTCTTTTACTGCTGATGTATTAGTGCTATGGTCTTTGGGAATAGTGCTATTTTACAAATAAAGTTTGATTGACTTGACTGAATATAAGAGATGTACAAGAATGAAGGGGCATGATATGAAACTGGAACGTGGCAGGCTGAGAGGAAATGTGAGGAAGTTTTTCTTCACGGAGAGGGCGGTGGACACATGGAATAGACTGCCACAGGAGGTGGTGGGAGTGAGTACAGTGGAGGGTTTTAAACATGCATGGGACAGACATAAGGGTACCTTAATGGCGGGAAGGTGGGGTGAAAAGTCATTGACCAGTTAGGGTCAGAGGCAACTAACTAGTGTAGAGCTTTTGGGCAGACTGGATGTGCCTGGTGGTCCTTATCTGATGACAATTTCTATGTTTCTATGTAAAAATGTCATATGTGTAATTGTTTTGATGCAGCTGTCATTTTCTGTGCACAAACTGCAATAATTGTGTCAAAAAATACCACATTTTATGGAATCTAATTTGCAGTTGCAAGTTGTGCAACTTCAGTACAAAGATGACGCAAGTCCTGGACACCCATTTGAAAATGCTGCCCTTGATCATTTTCTGTTGTAATTTTTCTGAGATTTAAGGTTTGTAAATACCTCCATTTAACTAGAGATATTTATTGCCAAAATGCTGCACTAATATTCTATATACAGTATACAGTTTTTTTATATGCTATATACAGTATGCAGTATTATGCGTATGCATACACACACACTCACACAGATATACACATGTACGCGCGTACACACACACACAGACATACACACACACACACACGCACACACACACACAGACACACAGACACACACACCAGTATCCCTGTGTAATGCTGAAGGTAAATAGGATTTGTCTTTAGTGGTTAGCCAGTAAACTCCTGCACTGTACTGTGCTCTAATAGAGCAAAAAGGTCGAATTCTTTTTAGGAATCTGTGCCAGTCCCTTGCGCTCCAGTACTTCAGAAAGTACTCGTCCCTTCAAAATGTGGGCCTGTTAAGCTCTACTTGCTGCAACCTGTCACACATTGATAATAACCTACAGGGGCACTGCTTCTGTCAGAGTTTGATTACTGCTTGGCAGCCATTGAGCATCAGTGACATCCCATTAAACCTTTAGTCTGCAGAGAGTCCAACTTTAAACAATAAAAGGCCCTCTGGTTCCACACAGCACAGCCACAGTCCCATTAATCATCCTGCTTACAAGAGCTACCTGTGTGTTTATAACAAGTAGGTTAATTAGATCAGTAGCGTATTCTGCCAGGGGAATATCTTTATTCAACATTTCCTTGAAGTGCACCCTGTGATCTATTTCAATCAACTAGAACTGCCGATTTTTTAAATCATATTAGCTTATGTTAGTTTTTTTAGTTGTGCTGTTGTGCTCAACTTAAATCAGACCTTTTTAAAGTGCGTGTGCAGTATTATAATACAGGGCAATTTATTTAACATGGCATCCTAAACACAAGTTTTCCAAAATGCTTTATAACAAAGTTGACTATAATTTGTTCTTTCTATACAGCTTTTCATATACACTGCAGTCCAAAGCTTTGTACAAAGTATTGAGTTTGATACTAGTAGTATGAGAAACTGTATGCGGTATACACATATCAGCCATTAAGCACATTAATATCACACAGCTGCATTGCATTTAAACATCTATTACTGATAGAGGGAATTTTATTTTGTTTGTTTGACATTGTATTCTCCTAGCAGAGTGTACTAGGCAGAGAAAACTTGTTTCCAAATGTGTTCTGTGGAAGGGGTACAGTAGAGGTGAACACTGATTTACACTAGTCAACAGAACAATTAGTTCAACCGGACAATGAATATAAAGTACAACAACAGTACTGAATGCAGGGGGACAGACCTATGATGGGTATGATGTTCCAGTAACATCATGCTAGCTTTCTGTTCCTCCATTACAGTCCCAGCATTCCCCTTCTCACCTCTGGTTTCTCTTCACCATTTTTAAATCCACTTAGTGAAGCTAAAATCAGACTTCTTGTTAGCAGACTGGTGGACATGGCCAGAACAGAAAAAGATGAATAATCACCTTTTCCTCCCACCAAGGGACAACAACTCACCTGTGTGCAGCTGTAAAGCAATGCTATTGAAGGTACAGGGATCGGTAGCATTGAACAGCAGATGTTAAGGAACTACTTGCAGTAAAATGCAGACTAGGTTCTGGAAATTGTTATTGTTTTCCCCTTGCAATGAATGGCATAGTATTGGTCAGAGAACTACTTTTCCCCAAATACTACTTGTTTTTTTTTTCTACAGTGTGACTAATATTAACCTATTTAAAAGACAAAGAACCTCTGTGCATAAACACTGAGGCAAGGGTTACCTCAAAGGGCATTTGGCTGGGAAGCCAAGTTTCAAGAAAATACAAAATCACACATGCCCCCACAATGCAAAGCATCATGGGCTGCATATGCAAATCACCACAGAATGTTATGCTGGTCCAACTTTAAGCAGAATTGCATGGTGCGAAGGCCCTCTTACATAGTTTGCAAAGGGTGCTAACAGAGACATAGACACGTGTTTCAGTCCTACCAGGACTCATCAGTATGCCTCGTCTGTTTAACACCCCAGTGGAATGGACCAGCTACCCCTAAGGCAGTGTACCTGGGATATATTGTGGTGAACCCATTAAAATAAAAACTATTTAAAGACAAAGAACCTCTGTGCGTAAACACTGAGGCAAGGGTTACCCCAAAGGACATTTGGCTGGGAAGCCAAGTTTCAAGAAAATACAAAATCACACATGCCCCCACAATGCAAAGCATCATGGGCTGCATATGCAAATCACCACAGAATGTTATGCTGGTCCAACTTTAAGCAGAATTGCATGGTGCCGAAAAGCCTCTCACACAGTTTGCAAAGGGTGCTAACAGAAGACATAGACATGTATTTCATCCTACCAGGACTCATCAGTATGCCTCATCTGTTTGACACCCCAGTGGAATGGACCAGCTACCCCTAAGGCAGTGTGCCTGGGATATATTGTGGTGAACCCATTAAAATAAAAAACTATTTAAAAGACAAAGAATCTCTGTGCGTAAACACTGAGGCAAGGGTTACCCCAAAGGGCATTTGGCTGGGAAGCCAAGTTTCAAGAAAATACAAAATCACACATGCCCCCACAATGCAAAGCATCATGGGCTGCATATGCAAATCACCACAGAATGTTATGCTGGTCCAACTTTAAGCAGAATTGCATGGTGCCAAAAGGCCTCTCACACAGTTTGCAAAGGGTCCTACCAGAACTCATCAGTATGCCTCGTCTGTTTGACACCCCAGTGGAATGGACCAGCTACCCCTAAGGCAGTGTGCCTGGGATATATTGTGGTGAACCCATTAAAATAAAAAACTGTTTAAAAGACAAAGAACCTCTGTGTGTAAACTTTAAGCAGAATTGCATGGTGCTAAAGGACAATAAAATAGCAGCAGCATTATTAAAGCATTGCTAAACAGTGGTGCATCTAAACATTACCCTGGTTTCACAGGTTAGCTATTACCCTTACACTAGATATATTTATACATAAATTGAATATGAGAATGCATCTCTAATCCAGCTTAAATTTTCTAGACAGACAGACATCAAAACATTCTCAGCCTTTCTTAATTTATAGAACCAGAGGCTTCTCAAGTATATCCCTTTATCTAATTTTGTCCTAAATTATTTTGAGATAACTTTATTCTGTTGAATAATTCTGATTTTAGTAATGGCTAGCAAATAGGCTGCAACATCCCTAATTATTATTCCATCATTTCATTAGAATCAGACCTGTGTCTGTCAGTTGTATCGTATCCCACAATGGTTGGAGATATTTCACCTAGGCTGCAAGTACTATTCACAGTTAAAATTACATGATGCAAGTCTTCCACTTGGGATTGGTTACAGGTGCAAAATTAGATTTATCATTAGTGATCCCTTCATACCTTGCTTTTAAGACATTACTGGAAATAACTCCAGACGATAACTAGTACACAGCTTTCATTTTTATCATCTGAAAGAATGTCCAGGTAATATCTATAATAGTGCAGTATATTGTTCTGTACTAGCCAATGGGAGATATGAAGTTTGGCAATATTCTCTAAGTCACATAGTTTATGATATTCTACTAACTTGGCTGTAACATACCTCTGATATTTCAGGCTTATGGCAATACCTTTGGTATTGTAGTGTTCTAATATACAAAGGTTGGTCATTTTTAAAATTGTCTGTACCCTTTGTAGCTAGTTTACATGCAGCAGATCATTATTTACCCAATATTTCTTCTGCTGTAGACATATATAAGGAATTCAGTGTTTTTCATACTGAAGCAATCTAATCCAATAGTTCACTTTTTTGGCATAAAAATATCCTGCTATACCTGGTAGACCTAGCTCAGCTCTTATGAGTGCTGTCATTACTGAGTTTCGCAGACCCAGAGATACTGTTAATAATTTATTTATTGGTTCTTGTGACAGGGAGCTCCTGCCACTCTTTAGGACTGGCCTTTTCTTAAATCTGTTGCAACAGTTCTTCTATTTCTTAGCCTAATCTATGCTTTACAATTTCTAATCCATAAGGTTGGCCACCTATGGGCACCCCCTTCCCTTTCTTGACTATGCTATAGTGTCCTCTTTAATTTTTCTTTTCCCTCTCAGGTCCTTGTACAGGGAGGTTATTGTGGTGACCTCCAGTCGTATGTAAAACAGTTGTGTTTATCATTGTTAGATTTAGTATGTAATAGCACTATGTCATAAAACACCTTGATGTATATTTCTTATGTTTATGAAATCTGTAAATGTTTAAAATACCACAGCACTAGGTGTTTTTGATAATGATAAAAAGTACTAGGTAACTATTATAGAAATTAAGTTAGTTGTGCTATTTAAAATGCATGTAAATTGCTGCAAGTTGAACAAGTCTGAAATTTCATGGTGATTTGCATATATCCCATGATGCTTTGCATTATGGAAGTATGTATGATGTTGTACTTCTTTGAAACTTGACTTGTTGCCAGTGCCCTTTGGGGTAACTCTTTTTCAGTACTTTGCACTGAGATTTTGTCTACAGCTTGTTTTGTTTTATTTTTGTTTTGAGCCCCACTACCCAAGCAAACAAGGCCTACATAGGGATGAAGGGTCTTCACTAAAACTGTTTAGATCAGAGATCAGTGTCAGTAGGTACTGGCTAAGTGCAGAGAAAAGACATACATAGTCTGTTGTTGCAGACTGATGTACTGAAGAAGGAATATGTCATTGCTGAAGGTTATTTCCTGTGTTTTGAATAAACATCACACACAGATTGTGTGTTGAACCTGAAGTTTGGTGTCTGGTCCATCTGTTATCCCAACCCCTCCACAGTCCTCTATAACTTCAGATTTGCCAATATCCCGAACTTAGCATCATAAAGTGTTTATCTATTACATTTTGCTTTTAAAGCCACTATAAGTGGTTCAAGCATATTCCCACCATACTTCCTATTAAATAGATTAAGGAGGTTGCAGTCTGTTTCAATTTTGTGTTCAGTAGTTTAACATGGGTAAACCATCTGCCATCATTAGAAGATGTAAGTCCTAAATATGTATACTGTTTTACTGTTTCTAACTTTTTCCACCCATCAGCCAGGTTCTATCTGTACATCTACAGTATACCAAATATCATGACCGTAACCTTATATTATATATAAAAAAAAAAATAATAGTCCTCGTGCTTTGCTGTTATAGTTTACGTCAGAAAAAAAAATTCTCGATGAAATTCAGAGGTTAATATTTGTTTTTCAAAGCCACACATATATAATGATAGTTTCTTTTTTACATACAGTAAGTCCATGTCAAATCTGGTTAAGTCATAGTTTTTAAAGAGAATAGGTTTAGACTCTCAGTTTTTTTCTTAACAGAACTAATTAGTCTAGGCTGGCCCATTGGCATGGCGGTAGTGCTACTGCCTTCAACGCCAGTGACCCAGGTTCGGGAACGAACCTGGGAGGTCAAGGGCTGGCCCGGAGGGAGGAGGTTTGAGTGTCCCATGGGACACTCTCCTCCTCCAAGGGGGTAAGGGCTGTCACACCATCCTGCTACCGCTGCCTGTGGAGGCATGGGCGGCACGGACTTGCGGTGTGGGGCGGGAAAGACGCCATTAGGCGCTTGGCTGAGATGTGTGCAAGCACATTTACAGCCTGGACTCTCCACCCCCTTCATGCCCTTGTCCTCAGGGGGCGGGGGTTCGGGGACCAAATAGTAGCCGGATTAAAACATATGAAAACCTAAGCCCCCACTGCAATGCTGCATGATCCCTGCCAATAAGTTGGAGGGGAATGGAGAACGGGTGGTTGGTAATACCACCACCAAGCCCCACCGGCAGTAGGGAGATGAAAAATGTGTTATTAAAAAAAAAGAACTAATTAGTCTGGAGTAGAGGTGGGCAAAACTGGGGGGACTCCTTTTTCTGGTTTTGGATTCAAGCCCGTCTCCATCTCCCTGCCCTGACATCTCTAAGAAAACTTCCACCACTGACTATAACCAAGTCAGTTCTCATACCTTAAGAATGAGGGTGAGACCACTCCTACAACTGTAAGAGTGGTCTCAAGTGTGGTATTAACATACATAACAGTTTCCAGCCCTAACCCTTCCCTAAAGGAACAGGGTGCATCAGTTTTAGAGCAACTTTCATACAAACTACATTTCAACGTGCTTTAAAAGCAATGTGCAGGATACTGGCAGTGCAGAGACTGTTGAATACAATTTAGTTTTATAAAGTGCATTTCATATATGTAACCCCTAGATGGCACTATCCCAGGGCTACTACCCCTGCCTGATTTGCCACTAACAGGTTGAGGTGCCTGGATCCAATGGCGGGTGCCTCCACCCAGAGGTCAGGGTTTGCAATAGTTAAACTAACTTGGTCACAGCCCTCTGGGACACTGCAACCCCCCTTTCTTCCCACTAGTGGCCCACACAATATCAGAATTACCTTCACAGTATACACTTACCCCCAGGTCTGGTTCCAGCACTGGGACCTCCTGTGAAATGAGATACAGTGCAACAATCACAGTACAGTACTTTAACATAGACAAATACCTCAGGCAGTATAACTTTGCTGAAACAAGCAGCTCTGATTTATTTAGGGGGATATAACAAGGACAGGGGGAAATCAGGTTAATTAGCTTATCACTCTAATAAATCTACCTATGGCTCTGTGCACAGGCCTATCCCTATCAGTTACTGTCCCTGGGTACCCAAGCCCTAGTGGCTAGTCCAAACCGTGGCAGCTGGTAGGGGCCCTTTCACACAGAGAAAAGGAGAATTAAACAGTCAGCAGTACAGTAATTCCATTTGGATTTAATGTGGCAATTCAACAGGAGCGAATTCTGAATTAGTACTCACGACCTCCAAATAAGATAGGGTCCTTCAATGTCAGCAGGGCTCACTTGAGGTACACAAACCTCTTCACACATCCATATAAAAGAAAGCACTATACCAGGCAGGCTGCATCTGTATCCCGATCGCAATTACTGCACAATACCGGGAGAACACACAGCAGATTCAGTTCCTGACAGACCGAGGCAATTTTCAGCAATTTCTCCAGTCTTCTACAGGGTGAGCCTGGTTTCTACTCTTCAGAGATCCTTTGATTCTTTTCACAGGACCGATTCAGTCCTAACAAGCTGTTACACAAGCTGCAGACCGGAACTCTGGGCCTTACACACGTTTTTGACTAAAACTGCACACTGAAAAGCACAGGGCTCCTTCCTTCTTCACTGCCAAAGCTCAACTGAAACTCCAACCAACAAAACTGGCACTTCCTTTGAGTTCCTCCCAGTTCTTGACTGGATTGGCTGTCACTCACAATAGACTGCTGCTGTTGGTCCAAAAGGCACTGAAGTCTAAACTACATCTCCCAGAGTCACTGCCCATACAATCCTCTTGTGGCTGGCTCAGATTATGAGTCCAAGTTCTGATTCGTCCAAGGCACCATTTTAGAGCTAGCTTACCCACACTGATTGGTCCAGTTCAGCAGTTCAAAACTAGAATGGGGAACTAGCAGACACAGTTCTGACTGCAAAGAAAACAGGTTAGACAAACTGTAATTTCATTATTACTCTAAATAATTTCTGGCAAACAGTTACATCTTTCAGATAGGTTCCCTTGCACTCCTAGTGACTGCAAAATGAAGTGAATTGGCAGCAGCTTGAGTGGTACTCAATCAAAGAAACACACAGTCCCCCATACAAACTAATTATGTCTGCAAGCAGACAGCTCTTAAAGAGACAGTACCAGAGGTTCTAAAAACACTCACTGATAAATGGCTTAAATGCCAAACACCATTCAGGCTTGGAGCATTCAAGCAAGCTCCTGGAAGTCTTTTGGGAACCCCCATTTGCAGGGGGGTTACATATAGATTCTATCCTCAAATGCTTAACAGTCCTGGAGAATGAGGGGAAAGAATGTTGCTGCTATTAAGTGTAATTCGAACAGTAGATAGATTACAGAGAGGTTAAGCAACGGGCAGTTAAATGAGTTGCTCAGGGTCACACATTAAGTGGCAGTTTTGGGATTCCAATCTGTGTCTCTAGGTTCATATCTTTGTTCTATCCATTAGACCACGCTGCCTTTACTGGGCAACCTCTCTCCCCAATCTGCCTTTATTGAATAACCCCTACTAGGAGGCATAGCTGGTTTCCTACCAGTCTCCCCTCCTCACACACTTTTAGAACCCTTTTTCCTCCCAGCATCCTGCCCACCTGCACCTTTGGGGGGGGGGGAGTCCCTGAAGCATCCTCCCCTCCTTGATTGGAGGATGGCCTGATGGGCAGAAAGCTCAGTAGTCCTTTACATGTTTCTTGTTAGCTCAATTGTCACCCTTTCCCCTGCAGTGTGCCACTCAGTCAATAGTTGAGTGGTGCCCTAAGGAGTTCCACACTACACACAGGAATTCTTATACAGAGTAGAAAGCAATAGGAGTTCACTGATGAAGAGGTCGATGAGCTCCAATTGCTTATTACTACTGTATGTACAAGAATTCCGTGTACAGTGCAGAACTCCTCAGCATACCACTCAATCATTGTAACAGTGGTGCATTTTGGGGGGGGACTGTGCTAGTCCAGAAAAAGTAAATGAATACTAAATTTGCTGCCAATCAGACCCCACCAATCAGCTATTGATGATCATGGGGGCGGGTGGCAATGGCGCTCCAGGTGCTTTTGTCCCAAAAGGTACAGGCTGGTAGGAGAGGCAGGAAGGTTAAAGAAAACAAGTTTTCTTTTTCAGAAGGTTCGGGCTCCGATATGGTTCCTGCCAAGCCACCCAAGTTCAGGGTGCTTGTTTTAATCATTATATGGCAATGAAGCATGTCTGGCCAATCAGTAAGGAGAACGACTGTACCTCTTAATTCCCATACAACCATCTCCTCGCGCTGTGCTTCTGATGCCCTTGTCACTGGCCAAACTATTTCTACACAGCAGGGAGCACAAAATGTAATACACTGAAAATCTCGACAAAACAAATTTTGACTGAACTCACAGTTATCATATTATGGTGCTCTATTGCCACACAGTATGATTATGGGTGCAGTAAAGTGTGTTTCTTACTGTTTCACATGTGTCTTTTGCACTGTTTGGGCAGACAGGACCGCACAGCTTTGCTTCATGGTCCTCTTGCTGAACCACCACAAGAGACCCTTGTGAAACAGTAAGAAACACACTTTACTGTACACATAATCAATTAGAAGTGGTTCTGGAGACAGCCTGAAAAGGAACGCCAACCATCAAGTAGGGGGAAGACTTGTAGCTAGGAGGGTTGTAACGTTTTACCTTGTCAGTGAATGGTTAGTAAAGAGCCAAGCCTTGTGCTACAGATGCACTTCATCAACAATGTGCAATGCGAAGTAAGTTTTAAAAAAAGGCTTAAACATGTTAAAAAGTTAGTTACCATCCCCCACGCTCTCACAGCATCCTATTCCACCCTCCCCCGCATCAACCATTATCATGATAAACCCCTGCTCCACCCACCCACCCACTCAGCAAGACCAAATTTTTATTTTTTATTTTACAATTTCTAGACAGGAAAGACACATTAAAGTGAGACTTGTTTCCGGCTGCATCCTGGGAGCACAGGGAAGTTGAATGACTTGCTCATGGTCACACAGTATGCAAGTGGTGGATGTGGGATTCAAACCCAGTTCTCCAGGTTTGCAGCTTCTGCTTTTAACCACTGTGGTGTAATGTCAAATCCCACTTCCAAGAGAATAATCAATAAAACATCCCTTTCCTTTACCAACTCAAATGCCCACCCCCAGTCCACCAGCCCCAGTCAAAAAAGATGTGACAACTCTCCTGCCCCACACACTCATCATCCAACCCACTGCCCTTTGCCACCAAACAAAAAGAAACAAGAACTGTGGAAGAAAATGGGATGGTGTCTGTCACAGATCATCCTCTCACCACCATGGCCAACCACTCAGATGACACTGAAATCCTTCCAGGATTACGGATGGTATGTGGCGCCACATCACATTATAATAAAATGTTGTAAAACAGAAATAGATTGGGCGGAGGTGGCCTCTGAATCAAATACCATCAGCATGGTGAGCTCAGGAATCACAGCAGCTGATACTGTAAGGCCATTACACTTACAGGGCAAAAGCTCACTTAGGAAGACAGAGGTAGCCAGCTCCATGGCACCAAGTGGTAAGTAGAGGTGTGCAAAGTCCATGAAATTCACTCCGCAGGTTCATTTGAGCATTTCGCAGAATTTGCAGGGTGATTTCTGTGAATTTCATGGATTTTGCTGCGGAGTGCGAAATTTCACCCATGAATTTTGTACTCCACCTGCAAAATTTGCACTTTGCATTTGAAAAAGGTGAATTTCATCAAAATGTTCACGCAAATTGCGTGAATCAAAGTTTCGGAGTGTTCCAAAAACTCTGCGAATTCCATGAAGCGTGAATGTTTGGCAATTCTCGTGAACATCACGGGTGAAGTTTTACTTTGCAACACCTCTAGTGGTGAGGTACCCACTTTGCAAGCTGGTGACCCCGCTTCATATACCCTGCACTTGGGTAACTGGAGCAGAAACCAGTGGGGAGGGCAAAGAGCGTCCACATGGATGCCCTCTTTCCTGGGAGGCGGGAATGGCTCTCTCTGCAGCTCCTGGTGGTAGGCCTACAGAGATGCACATGACAGCATGGGAGATCACATGCTGCCATGCATCTCTCCAAGATATTGCAATGTGCAAACATGACATGGGGAAGGAAGGGAGAAAACAAGAAAAGGCCCACCTCTGATATACTTGATGATGGCACTCAGTGTGTCCCCCCCCATGCCACCCACCCACCCAGTTTCCACACACAGAGCACTCAGAGTCAAATTATATGGCAAAATATTTAAAGATGTATTGGTCTCAGTCCCAAACCCCAACACTGTGGTGAATGTCCCTGATGAAGGCATTCGTCAAAGCGCTGGGGTTCGGGACTGAGAGCCCAAACAAATCTTTAAGTATTTTGCCATAAAATTTGACTCTGAGTGCTCTGTGTGTGAAAACTGTATTGTTTGGGGTAGCTATCCTTCAAGGAGCACCTGCCCTCTGCATGCTCGCAGGAGCTGTCTTGGTGGAACACCCAACCACCCAGCATGCTGTCCACATCCCCGATGTCTGAGGTGCTTTCTCCCAGGTGAGAGCAGGAGACCCTCCCCCCCTGGCAGGGATAAACCAGAGCCAAGGAGATGTCAGAGGACTTGGGGAGCCTGGAGGTAAGTGGAGGTAGTGAAGGGTGAGGCCATTGGGAAGGGGGAGCACATGTGGGGCTCAATGGAGAGGGACACCAAAGAGGGCATGGAAAGGAGCAAAAAAAAAAGCAAGGTGGGTGGACACATAACTGGAGAAGTCACGATTGGAGGCAAGATAACAGATGGGTCTTCTTCTACCCACATCTGCTGGGTACTCCAAAGAGTGGTCCTCAATTGTTCATGGCTCTGCGATCATGTAGTCTATCCTTGGGTATACTGAAAGAAAGGCAGATGGAAATGGGTATGCTGGTGGGAAAAGAGTCATGACTGAAAGAGGTACCACAGCAGTTAGGAGGAGACTCTGCATGGAAGCTGCAGCATGTCACCATCAAGAGTTAGGTACAATGGTAATAAACAAACTCAATAAAAAAGAAGCAGTACCCCAGTCCTGATTTCCTCACAAGTCTAAGTAAAAGTCACACAAGTCCTGTTCTATGAAATCCCTGGCATTTAGTGCCTCCCCATACCTCTCTGACCTGCGGTGTAGTGCAAGATTCAGAGCCTTCAACAGTAGATTCAATCAAAGAGGTGGCTGCACTAGAAAGCAGTACAGAGGGCACAAGAGCAGGTAATGTGCGGTTACCATGTTTGGGCAGTGATGGGAGAGGTGTCAAGTGAACTAGTAATAGAGAGGGGGGAGCAGGTAGATCTGCGTTGGTTGGGCAGGGGACACATTATAGGGTAGAGAGGGATACAGGAGATGTCAGGCACAGGAAGTAGTGGGCAGGTGAGTTATTACTGGTGAAGGGGCAGATAACTGAGAGTGGTGCAGGGGATGTTTCTGGAAAGCAAGTCATAAGATGTAGGGGAGCAATATGGCAAAGAGGTTGACAGGGAAGCTGGTACTGGGGATAGGTAGATAATGTAGAGAGGTGGCAGGGAATGTATAAGGTAGCAAATGTTATGGGTGTACGAATGGGGCCAGGGGAGTTGGCAATTGATGGAGGGGCCTGGGTAATGTATGTGTTTGTATCTATATTCCTTATCAAGTTATTGCATTATCAGCCATTTTGGCTCTGACCAATGTTTGTTCTTTCTCTCTCTCTAGCTGCCTCCACCCTAGTCTCCATCTTTTTGCCACAAAATTTTCCCTTTCACCCCAGATCTCCAGTGCCATTATCCCATAAGGTCCGGGATATTTTTATATTTTGTTTTGCATTACATAGTAGCATAGACGTTTATGGTCCGAAGGGACACTCGATCCATCAAGTCTACTGTACAGCTGCAGTGAATTAAAACTTCATTGGAGAAGCTGGTGCAAATTCGGGAACTTAATATTACACATAGTGGGGCAAAGTTTTTGACTTCATCCCAACATTGTACAGCCAAGTTCTTTTTCTTTCTTTTTTTTTAAAAAAGCTTATTTAACATGTTACCACCCTCACCCACTGTGCACCTATCTCTCACCACCTCCCACCAACCAAACCTTTAAAACTAACTTCCCCCAGACTGCCACCCAGCAGACCCACCCCCTTTGTCACCCACATAGTCCCGATAGTGTTTCAGAGTAAAACCACAAATAGTACAGTAGTAAATCCTTTTCCCCACTCATGCCATATCCTGTAACCACCCACCTCCTCCCACTACTTCTGAAATCTGACCCTTGAAATCATGTGTCAAGCCCCATCTTACCCATCCCCTAGCACCCAACCTCCCTCTTCCCCCAAAAAACACAGAAGGTTAAGGATATCAGCACCTTCAAGCTACAAATAGAAAAAGCCACCCTTCAGAGGACCGATCACTTTGCTCTCTTCAGTGTCTGCCATACATTAACAAATTATGACATCCCCTGCAGTAACACCTGATTGGCTCTACAGTACGTGAATGCATGCTCACTCCCTGTCATGCAGATGGTGGCCAGCTGAGGTGGTGAGCAGAGGAACTGTGCTGATCTCCACTGCTGCAGAGGGGACAACAGTGGTACTGTCTTTTGGAGGATGAGTCAGATGCAGATGGAGGTGTGAATACTGAGTGGGTAGTACAGGGGGTATGGTAAAGGTATGAGTGCATTAGCTTGGAGGGGTCCACTAGACTACCAGGGACAGTGGAATACATATACATTGTGTACAGATGGCATGGGGTGAGGGGACCGCAAGACTGCCAGGAGCAGTAATACTGCATCACTGACAGCTCCCATGGGTATTGTGGGGGAACCACTAGACTGCCTGGGATGGTAATACCTTATATCTGACAGCTTTGATGAGTATCAAGGAGGGTAACAAGACAGATAGTGACTGACAGCTCTTGCTGTCAGTATGCTACCCAGCACATGGCCAGCAGGGGGTCAGGTGATTGCACATCAATGTGTACACTATGTATGAAGGGCAGGGTTTTGGAATTGATAATCAGTGCCACCACAGCAGCCTGTTACCACTCCCCAAATCTGATGACTATACACTGCACCCAGTATACAAGAGTGTTCCCTCATTTGCATGGGTGCAACAGTATATTCTGTGCATTTGCATTGTCCACTGTGTACCATAATCAGGGGCATTCTGAATATGGCTCCCAACCCATCTGAATGCCCACAGTCCGTTTAGCACAACACTAATCAATTGATAATGCACTGATCTTCTGAACAGTGGGCCCATAATTTGTTACAGATGCTTTCCCTGCATTTAAATCACAGTCCTCTGCTTGGACATAAGGATGGTTTCCTTGGCAACATGTTGTGATGTCATTCCAGAGGACTACAGCTTTAAGGCTAGAAAAGCAACTGGAACAGATAAAGTTTAAAGGGAAAATAGCCGGATTTCTTTCTGTATTAAAGAATGTAATGTCCTGCTATTCATTATGTTTTAATATTATGAGATTTTAGTCCTGCTGTTGCCAACAATCGCTGTCTTGCACAAAACTGGAAAATCACTGCAAAGAAGAAAGCAGATATTTCTCACACTGAAAGCTGTATATCTGGAAGTTGGAAACATGGGTGCTGCACATTTCTTGTCAAGACTTAGTATCTCCAGGGGAAGCCACTATTTTTGAAAATCCACATGCTATGCCTGCTAGAAAGATGTTTGTAAAGAATGTGCTGCTCCTGACACAACCAGACTCAGACCAGAACAATGAAAACCCTTAGAATGCAGAATACTTGTCTGTGAACCCTGCAATAAAATAGTATAATACTTTACTCTGGAAGTGACTACTGAAAATGTTGTTTTTATGGCCGTAGGGGTGGAGCTCTGTTGCCATCTTTCTATCGGAGAAAAGCAGCTCACCACACTCCGACCGAACAACAATGCTGGAGTTGCAGCACTGTCACTCCACCAGTTGAATGAAGCACTCCACTGTCCCCATTCAGTAGACCAGTGCCAGTACTATTTTTTTAGCTGGTCTCTTGTCATGCCTGCTTTAAGTGACCTGACAGTTAGTGTCTCCGAGTAGTCACAAAGGTAAGTTACACCACTTCTTTGAAGTAGTTAAATTGTCTGCAGCAGTGCAATTAGAAACTTTTCCTAGACTAAAACAACAACAGGCTCCTTCCCCCAGCCCAAAGCAAAAGTTAGCATAGAAGTGATTCTTTCTCCTTATTCAAGAACCCACACTGGAAGAGGTAACCACTTCAGTTAAAACACTTTTTTTTTTTTTGCATACTAGTGTCAAAAAGCCTTGTTGAATACTGCCAACTACTTATCTCTTTGACGGGGTGAGGGGGCGCCTCCAGTTTGTAGGCAGATGTACCAGGCATTTGTAAAAAGAAAACATCAGAAGTCTTTTGACCTGTTTTAACACAGGATTTAGTAAGTTCACTTGCTGGATTGTTAATTTTCTTTATCATTGAAATGTGAATTGCTAGTCTTTGGAGGGCAAATAATTTACTGACATAACTTTCAACAGATAACCAGCAAGCTTTACATTTTTTAATTATTTGTTAACTGGGTGGATACACTGGTCCCAGGGACCATTTTCAGCATGACCAGTGTCATAGAGATGGCACAGTACAAAGTTACATAAGCAATATATACATCAAGTGAGAGGAACTAGAATGTAGCAGTTTATTTAGAGGAACTTGCTCCAGAGGAGGTTCGGATTACATATGAGGCTGCAGACCTGTCCATTACACCACCAAGCTGGGACAGCAGTGAAGCTGAGCTGTTTTGCTGTAGAGGCTTCAGAGCTGAATGTGCTTGCCCCCAAGGCAGCAGTGCCCCCCAGGGACACTTGCTGCCCCAGGGAGATGCCTGTGCCTCGTGAGACTTGCTGCCCCTGGGGTGCAGTTGAAGGCAAAAAATGCATCTGTGAAGTTGCTCTCTCTCTGTCCCCCGTGTGTGTGTGTGCAGCGTGTGTGTGTGGGGCAATGATTTACTCCTGTCTGGAGAAGGGGTTTACATTATCCCTGTCAGCACCTAATTCTCAGTGGCATTAGAACTCTCATGACGTTATATTTGTTGGTGGGGTAAATGCTAGTCAAATAATGTTTTGGGGGTTTCCAGGGGTTGCAAGGGACATCATAGGAGATTGCAAAGAAATCATAGGGATGTCAACTACAACACCTGGCTACCCCAGAATGCACACCTCTCACCCTGCCAGGACCAAAATGAGAGACACCACCATTAAAATCAGGGACAAATGCTCAAAATCAGGGACACCGTTTTTACTTGACGTATAGTGCAGCGTCACAATTTTTACATCTATTCAAATGCACACCGCAGCCTGTCCTAAGCATAACATTGTGCCACTGCCATTAATATATACAGTACTCTCTTGTAAAAGGCATGCATTGGTAAACCAAAAGTTAACTGGTTGAACAGAATTGCAGCCACATTATAAGTGATTTCCTACAAATGAAGAAAGTGGTAAAAACAAACAAACAACAACAAAACATGGGTCACAAACTGTAAGGAGCATCCTTGGCTATGTGTCATTACTGTGTAGACAATGTCTAGATTATTAAAAATAAAACAAAAATAAATAAAATCTCATATTGTAGCTAACTCAACATTGGTATATAGCTGAGTACCATCATAATAGAGTAACTTCATATGGTATGTACCTATCATAGTGTCACCACTCGGTATCATATCCAGTGATTATAGTGACTGCAAATGAGTGACTCTCAAAAGAGCGACTCATTTGTGGCACTACCCTGTGGAGATACCCTGTAAGGGTAGTGACGGAATGTAAATGCGAGGGGAGGGATGAATGAGAGAGGGTTACGAGGACGACCGGAAGAGGAGGTATAGAGAGGAGTGTTTGTGTGGGGTAGTGTCACCTGCTGCCTCTCAGCTAGCCTTGCGGTGTGGTGGTGAAGGTGGCTAGCTTCGGTGCAGCAGGTGATGGAGTCGGGACTGGGAAACAGATACATCTTTTGCAGCAGCCTGTAAAAAATTTTGGGGACTGTCTCCCCCTCCACGACATGCACTCCCTCTGGAGTTAGTTATATTAAATCAGGTGTGTGTGGGGGTGAAGCTCCCCATGAGGGGTGGTGCAGGGGGGCACAGTCCCCTCGCATACATCCTATTTTCAGTTGCCGGATGTAGTGTCGCCCACAAGTGTACATCGCTGTTGTGCTTTTCGTCAATGTATACTTGCTCTAATGGCAATTGCTCTTTTGCGATTGCCATTATGACATGGGACCTCACCACTCTATGAGTAGCATATTGCTGCACACATGTTCCCCTTGTTTTTTCTCTCTTGCTCAATGCCCATAGTATTACCCATTTGATTATCGTGTATGTGTAGCATAGTACAACATGAATTATGTGTGCCACACAGTTTACAGTATTGATGTTGTGCATATTAATAATTTTACACTGTATCCATTTGAATCACATAACCTGTCATACATAGGAACATAGAAACTGATGGCAGATAATGACCACTGGGCTCATCTAGTTTTCCCATTTTTAGTTATGACGACTTTTGCTGCAGACCCAACCTGATCTACAGCACTGGCTCTTCCACCTTCCTTGTAAGATTCCTTTGTGCCTATCTGAGGCATTTTTGAAACCCACCACTGGTTTCATCCCCACTGCCTCCCATGGAAGGTTGTTCCAGGAATACACCACCCTTTCTATGAAGAAGTACTTCCTCACATCTCTCCTAAATCTATCTCCTTCCAGCTTCATATCATGACCCGTTGTTCTACAGCAACTTTTCTCAGAAACATATCTCCCTCTTGTACCTTATTAACCCCCATGAGGTATTTAAAGGGCTCCTTCTTATCCCAACTCTCCCTTCTCTCCTCCAGGGTGTATATATTGAACTCTTTCAGTCTCCTCTTATAGGGCTTCTAATGCAGACCTTGCACATTTTAACATCCCTCAGGTCTCTTCTTGTCACTTTATCCTTTTTCCAATTGTTCTGCCTTCTTCACCTTTCTCCTTTGACTGCTCCCCCTTCCTCCTTTGCTAACCCACTGCTTCCTTGAATAACTTGCATCCTGGTAGGACTCTTTCCCCTTTGGGATCTCCCTACTCTCTATCTCAGCCCACTTTCTGTCTCCCCTATTTCTTCCATCACACCCACAGGTACTTTAAATGTCCATTGAAGTAACATTTAAACTGTCCACTGAGGACTATGGTTCCCTCCTTGATGGAAGCAGGCCAGCACCTCAGTATAGGCTCTTATCCTTCCAGGTTGGCACACAGTCCCCACTGTAGCTATACCTTTCCTCTCTGCACTATTCCTTCTACCATTACTTGAAGTCCTTAGTGTGGAGCTCCTTCTCCTTTCTCATTCCCCATATAGTTCAAGACACATTCGCTGCTCACATTTTAAACAAATGGGAAACACAGGATGACCCAGATAAATGGTCTAACTTTACCAAAAATGAAATTTACATATGGAGTTGACTATGGCAATTAATCTTTATATTTAAGGCCATGAAACACCCCAATTAAGTTAATGCGTTAGCAACTGTAGTGACTGACCAGAGTTTGTTATTATATTAATTTTACTTTTGGTTTTGTCTACAGTATTCAGCCTCCCACTAGTAAATAACTGGCATCATGGAATGCTGGGGTTGCACCAGTAAGCAGCATTCAGATTCAGGCAAAAACTGTGCACTTACCCACTGCTGCTTGCATTATTGTTTGATCTTGCCACTTTATATATAAGGTGTCATGTTGGTAGTAGTCAGTGCTTTGAAAAACTGTGCAGTGTAACACCTGAAAGGTTGTTCAGAAGGTCCTTGCTCACTTCAGTTGATTTTAGTATGTAGTTGTTTTCAAAATAAAAAAAGACATTCTATTTTATCTGCATTTGGTATGTCCTTAATTCCCAACTACAGTGCTAGCAGCGAGGGGTAAGTGTACAGTCGTTGATGGAATCTGTCAGTACCTCATCTTTATATATATTTTTTTTCTTTTTGGATAGTCCCTTCATGGGGCAGAAATGCATTAGAGCATCAGACATGAATAGTGTTTCGTTGAATATATTTCGGCACTAATATGAGTATCATTTTCTTTTGTTATGCTACCTTTCTAAAAGACTATGTGCCTTTTTGGGTGTGGTCTATACTTGGTATTTTCTTTTCTACTGTATATTTACCTGTTGATTACATGTGTAACTCCCCTGCAAATGGGGGTTCCCAAAAGACTTCCAGAAGCTTGCTTGAATGCTCCAAGCCTGAATGGTGTTTGGCGTTTAAGCCATTTATCAATGAGTGTTTTTAGAGCCTCTGGTACTGTCTCTTTAAGAGCTGTCTGCTTGCAGACATAATTAGTTTGTATGGGGGACTGTGTGCTTCTCTGTTTGAGTACCACTCAAGCTGCTGCCAATTCACTCCATTTTGCAGTCACTGGAGTGCAAAGGAACCTATCTGAAAGATGTAACTGTTTGCCAGAAATCATTTAGAGTAATAATGAAATTACAGTTTGTCTAACTTCTTTCTTTGCAGTCAGAACTGTGTCTGCCTAGTTCCCCATTCTGGTTTGAACTGCTGAACTGGACCAATCAGTGTGGGGTAAGCTAGCTCTAAAATGGTGCCTTGGACGAATCAGAACTTGGACTCATAATCTGAGCCAGCCACAAGAGGATTGTATGGGCAGTGACTCTGGGAGATGTAGTTTAGACTTCGCGCCTTTTGGACCAACAGCAGCAGTCTATTGTGAGTGACAGCCAATCCAGTCAAGAACTCGGAGGAACTCAAAGGAAGTGCCGGTTTTGTCTGTTGGAGTTTCAGTTTAGCTCTGGCAGTGAAGGGAAAGGAACCCTGTGCTCCTTCAGTGCACAGTTTTAGTCAAAAACATGTGTAAGGTCCAGAGTTCGGTCTGCAGCTTGTGTAACTGCTTGTTAGGACTGAATCCGTCCTGTGAAGAGAATCAAAGGATATCTGAAGAGTAGAAACCAGGCTCACCCTGTAGAAGACTGGAGAAATTGCTGAATTGCACTCGATCTGTCAGGAACTGAATCTGCTGTGTGTTCTCCCGGGTATTGTGCAGTAATTGCGATCGGGATAGAGAAGCAGTCTGCCTGGTATAGTACTTTCTTTTTTACCATATAAATGTGTGAGGAGGCTTGTGTACCTCAAGTGAATCCTGCTGCCATTAAGTGACTTTTGCCTGTGACTGTTTACCATATAAATGTGTGAGGAGTCTCTTGGAGCTCAAGAGTAGCCCTGCTGACGTTGAAGGACCCTATCTTGTTTGGAGGTCGTGAGTACTAATTCAGGGTCGCCCCTGTTCAATTGCCACATTAAATCCAAATGGAATCACTGTACTGCTGACTGTTTAAACTAATTTTTCTTTTCTCTGTGTGAAAGGGCCCCTACCAGCTGCCACGGTTTGGACTAGCCACTAGGGCTTGGGTACCCAGGGACAGTAACTGGTAGGGATAGGCCTGTGCACAGAGCCATAGGTAGATGAGTAAAGTTATAAGCTAATTAACCTGATTTCCCCCTGTCCTTGTTATATCCCCCTAAATAAATCAGAGCTGCTTGTTTCAGCAAAGTTATACTGCCTGAGGTATTTGTCTATGTTAAAGTACTGTACTGTGATTGTTGCACTGTATCTTATTTCACAGGAGGTCCCAGTGCCGGAACCAGTCCTGGGGGTAAGTTATACTGTGAAGGTAATTTGATATATTTGTGGGCCACTAGTGGGAAGAAAGGGTTGCAGTGTCCCAGAGGGCTGTGACCAAGTAAGTTTAACTATTGCAAACCCTGACCTCTGGGTGGAGGCACCCTCCATGGATCCAGGCCCCTCAACCTGTTAGTGGCAAATCAGGTAGGGGTAGTAGCCCCTGGGATAGCGCCATCTAGGGGTTACATCTTGGAGGCACTGCTGGGATTGTGTGTCCTCTAGTGGCCATATTTACGAACCACTTTTAAGAAAAAAAAAATGGGTACCCCGACAGAAGTGGCTGTGCACCGGCTGGTGGAGTGGTGTACTGGGGAGGAGATTGACCCCCAAAATGCTATGCTTATCCTGGACATCCCCTTGGGTATCAATACGGACACTGTACAGGGAGTACTTCCAAGTTGGAAGTTTACAAACCCTGTGGTGGTGGGTCGGCATGCTAATCTGCTCACCCACACTTTCCTGGCCCTAGTAGAGTTTAAGGATCCCATAGATAGCTCCAAAGTGCCACAGACCATTACCCCAGAGGGAGCCCTCACTGCCTGGAGAGTGATAACTAAGTACAGTAAAGACCCGGGAGGGAATGAGCCCCCACCACTGTCTGAAACTTTTGAGGAGAAATTTGCTAAATGGTTGCTGGGGGAAGGGAAAACTGTGGAGGACTTGAAGAAACTATTCTTGCCACCTGGGGGTGTTCCTCCCCCAACACCCTCTCCCGCTCCAGTACCCGTAATGGTGGCTGAACCAATGCAGACTCTATTTCTGCACCTACCATTAGTCACGACTCTTACCGAAGGTTGAGGATCTTCTCTGGCACCCTCCCCACCCCCCAAGGGGAGGATGACTGGGAGACCTGGATAGACTATGTTGCCCCCCAAGTGCTTGAATGGCAATGCTCGGAAGCCGAAAAGCGAAAGAGGGTTAGTGAAAGCCTCTGAGGTCCTGCCCTGGCTACCATCCATGCTAAACGGGCCAGTAACCCTGAAGTGACTGCACAGGCCTATCTTGAGGCCCTGGAGAATGTGTATGGGAGCCCAGATTCTGATGAGGACCTATGGTGGAGAGTAAGAGATGCACAACAGTACCAAGGGGAGTTGTTGTTTGTGTATGTATCTCGGCTGGAAAAATTGTTGCAAGAATGCCTCAGAAAGGGTAGTTTGCCAGCGATTGAACTGGACCGAACCAGCTGGACAGGATCCTAAGTCTGCCCCTTCTCAGAACTGCTGTTGCTTCAGTTACGCCTGGCAAATTGACTGGAATCCCCACCCTCCTATGATCGTTAATGAGAGAAATTGAGGAGTTGAGAAAAGGCGACTCTGAGGGACCTGCACCAATAGCTGCGGCTACTACTCGAAAGTGACTGAGGGTGACCCATCAAGTGAAGTCTAGGGCAGAGGTTGGCAGTCAATGAGTGCTCTGACAAGGAAAAGATATGCCACAATGGGGCGAACTGTTGAGAGAGATCCGGAATTCAAAAACAGTCCCTTTAGAAGGCCACGCCTGCAAGTACGGGCCCGACCTATATCCGACTGCATCTGCTATGGGGGTGGGGTACCCACCATGTATCTCCTGCTGATAACAGCTCCAAACTCAATTCCTTGACCATAGAAGTGGAGAAACTTGACTAGATGTCTCCATATGCTTATCACACAGAGACAGAGATGGCACCAAGGTTTCCAGTTAGTAATACCCCGCCTGGCTCCCAGTGTGGCACCTCGCCAGCTCAAACTCCAGAAAGTATGTTTTGCTATAATTGTGGGAAGGATGGGCACATGAAAAGGGAATGCCGGTCCCCAAAAGACACTGACAAAGTTGCATATAGGCTACAAGGAGAGCTTCGGAGAACAAATCAGTGGTTAAGAGGTGCACAAATGATCCCAGTGAGGGCACCAAAATGCTAACTCACGTCCCTTTGTGCAAGGTCAGTTGCCCAGGCCCCACTATCTCCTCTCCAGACTGGTCCAGAATAGTGGGTCCCTCCATGGAGACCACTGTAAAGGTGAATGGAGTGTCTACAAGAGCTGTATTAGACAGTGGCTCCTAAGTGACAATTATGTTCCAGGATTGGTATCAGAAGCATTTGTCAGACGTACCCTTACAACCATTAGAAGGACTGCATGTATGGGGTTAAGTGAGAAGGCCTACCCCTATTCTGGGTATATCCGAATTTGGCTGTCTTTCCCACCTCCGTGGCTGGAGTGGCCGAACAAGTAGAGACCTAGCCTTAGTGTGTCCCCCACTGGACTGTATGATGGTGTCCCTTGTTGATGGAACAAATGCTCATATGTTCGGAAGGCTGGCACAGTTGTGTTATGAAAAACAGGGGTCAAAAACTAGTAGAGCTTTAAGAGTTCCAGCTTTAATTAAGAAGGCCTATGAGGCACAGAGAGATGCTGAAAAAATAGAACCAGAGGAACCGGTCGGAATTGTATGGAAGAAGGATCCTGAGTCTCAGATCCTGGCGCCAAATGCCCAGTGTACCTTACAGGGAGAGGTCCGTATCAGAAAGAATGTTAAGAATAAAATATTAATGTTGGATGCACCAGGTGATGGAAAATTGCCAGAGGGACTGCTGGTCAAGCCTAGTATTTTGCCCGCTAGAGCCCATGCTTATGCCAGAAGGGTAATGGTCCAAGTTCATAATGTGTCTGAAAGGGACATTCGAGTAAATAGAGGTTGCATTCTGGCTAATGTGCATTATGCAGACACTGCAGTGCTACCCAGCAGCAAGAGTTCGAGGAAGAATGACAGAGTAACGCCTGACTTGTTTGATTTCGGCGACTCCCCGTTGCCAGCTGAATGGAAAGTGAGGATCAGTGAGAAGCTTGCCCAGAGAGACCAGGTGTTTCTTTAAAGGAATGGGACGTAGGATGGTGCAAGGAGCTGAGCACAATATCCGGCTGCATGACGAAAGACCATTTCGTGAGAGGTCTCGACGCCTGGCACCTGCTGACATAGATGATGTGAGACGGCATCTGCAAGAGATGTTAGCTGCTGGTGTAATACAAGAATCCAGAAGCCCTTATGCTTCCCGCATTGTGGTAGTGAGGAAGAAGAATGGGACAGTAAGGATGTGCGTGGATTATCGCACCTTAAACCGTGGACTATCCCTGATCAGTACACAATGCCCCGCATTCAGGATGCTTTGGACTGCCTAAACGGGAGCAAATGGTTCTCTGTGTTGGATCTCCGCAGTGGGTACTACCAGATCCCGATGGCCCCAGAGGACCGTGAGAAGACAGCCTTTATCTGTCCGCTTGGCTTCTATGAATTCATGAGGATGCCTCAAGGATTTCAGGTGCCCCAGCCACTTTTCAACGATTGATGGAGTGCAGTGGGGACATGAACTTACTAGAATGCCTGGTATACCTAGATGATGTTATTGTGTTTGGCAGCTCATTAGAGGAACATGAGAGCAGATTATTTAAGGTATTGGACCGACTGGAGGACTTTGGCCTTAAACTGTCCATTAATAAGTGTCAATTCTTTCAAACATCAGTAAAGTATGTGGGACACATAGTATCCACTGAGGGAATTGAGACCGACTCAAGTAAAGTTGAGGCCTTGACCACCTGGCCACAGCCCAAAAATCTAAAAGAACTGCAAAGATTCCTGGGATTCTGTGGTTATTATCGGCGTTTCATCAAAGACTATTCAAGAGTGATCCCCCTTTACTTAACCTTACTCAAGGGTATCCCCAACCCACAAAAATACTAAAGTCAGCATCCCTCAAGACTGAAAGAGTGTATTTTTCCGAGTGAAGTATTTGGGCCCGCTTGACTCTGATTGTGAGACTGCTTTTCATGAGATCATTTATCAACTTACCCATGCTCCAGTGCTGGCCTATGCTGATCCAAGAAAACCTTACGTCCTGCACACTGATGCTAGCTTGCAAGGGTTGGGGGCTGTGTTGTACCAAGAGCACGAGAATGGCCTGAGACCAGTGGCCTTTGCCAGTAGAAGCCTGACCCCATCCGAAAAAACTATCCTGTACATAAGTTAGAGTTCTAGCTTTGAAGTGGGCTATTGTTGACCAATTCCATGAGTACTTGTATGGGGCTAAAATACTAGTAAAACTGACAATAATCCTTTGACCTATGTGCAGACCTCAGCTAAGTTGGATGCCACTGGCCATAGGTGGCTTTCTGCATTATCTACTTATGACTATGCTCGAATACCGAGCAGGTCTGAACCACATAGATGCTGATGCTCTCTCCGGAGGCCTGTTCCCCAGAATGATTGGGTCCGATTGGTAAAACCTGACATTCGGGCACTCTGCGGAAGTTTGACAGGAGGACAATATGTCCACGGACGAGTGGACTGCATGGTGGATTGCTTGGACCCTCTGAGAATTGCATACTCTGTTGCTTATTGCCACTTTTCTGCAATAGACATTGGTGCACTGCCTCAGCTGGACAATGACAGTATTCATGGGCTCAACTCACGATCCCATGATCAAAGCAGCTTTAGAAGCCTCTATGCAGGAAAAGATGTGTCCAAATTATGCTCCACTGATTTGAGAACTGCACTGTTATACAAAGAAGGTCCTAAGTTGAAACTGATCAATAAACTGTTATACAGAGAAACAGTAGACAGAGGGGACAAGTAGACAAACAACAACTAGTGCTGCCCACTGCCTTTCAAGACTCAGTACTGAGGTCCTTGCACAACCACATGGGGCACCTTGGTATAGACAGAACACTTGACTTGGTGAGATCCAGATTCTATTGGCCTAAGATGGGGCTGATGTGGAGCAACACATTCGAACTTGTAGTCGCTGCTTACAGAGGAAAGCTTTGGCTCCAGGGGCTGCCCCTTGTTAACATCACCACCAGTGCACCCATGGAGCTGGTCTGTATTGATTTTCTGAGTTTGGAGTCAGATCAAAGAAATATCAGTAATGTGCTGGTGGTCACTGACCATTTCACGAGATATGCCCAAGCTTTCCCCACCAAAGACCAGAAAGCATCCACTGTGGCCAAAGTACTTGTAGAAAACTATTTTGTTCACTATGGGGCTCCACAAAGAATCCATTCTGATCAAGGGAGAGACTTTGAAAGTCATCTCATCAAAGAGATGCTTTCTCTGTGGGGAGTGCGAAAGTCCAGAACCACTCCTTACCACCCCAAGGGGGACCCACAGCCTGAACGTTTCAACCACACTTTGCTAGATATGCTAGGCACCCTGCACCCAAAGGACAAGCCTAGATGGAGCCAACAAATTAGCACCCTGGTACATGCTTATAACTGCACCAAAGTGATGCCACTGGGTTCTCCCCACCGCCTGATGTTTGGAAGAGAAGCTCGACTACCGTAGATGTGTGTTTGGGGTCTCTCCTGATGGGGTTCAAGTTGACAACTATTTACAGTATGTGCAAAAGTTAAAGGCCCAGCTAACTCATGCATACCAACTGGCTCAAACCATGGCTACCAAAAGAAATCTGGCCAACAAAGAAAGGTATGATAAAAAGGTGAAAGCACAGGAACTCCAGGAGGGAGATCGGTATTGCTAAGAAATCTGGGACTGCATGGCAAACACAAGATTGCTGACAGATGGCACCATCTCCCTCACATTGTAGTGGGCAAACTAGATGATCTGCCAGTGTACAAAGTAAGGCCTGAGAATAATTCAAAGATGTAAAAACAATGCATAGAAATCATTTACTGCCCATTGGACAAATCTTGATTGAGTCTGAGCCCCAGAAGATGCCCCTCTGGACCAGTGACTAGAGCTGCTGCTAAGAAAAGATCAAAAGTATGCACCTACAGAAGCAGAGTTAAAGTGTTCCCCTGCACAAGTCCCAGTTGAGCATGACTGTCAGTCTATATCAGAAGAAAGTGAGAGGACTTTGAATACTATCCTTCTTACGAACTGAGTCAATTATTTGTGGGCAATCCCTAGTCAATACTGGGGAGAAGCTGGGCCTTCTGGACTGTCTAAGCCCCAGCTTCATCCCTGGAGCCAATGCTCCCAGAAAGTGAAGTGCAAAGCATCAGATCAGATGAAATGGAATCATTTTGCATGGTTGAACTGTTTGAGCTTTCAGGGGAGGAAAATGATAGACTGGGGCAGACTGGTGATACACCGAACAAGAAGAGTATTTTGAGTGCCCTGACAGTCCATTGCCAGTGTCCGAAAGCTCTCCATGCGAGCCAAATGTTGTGGACTCAGAAACTGTAACTCCTGGAGCTGAAAGTGCCCCAAGTTCTAGCCTCTACTCCCAGGGAGACTCCTGACAAGTGAGGACAATGCTGAAAATGAGGCTCAGAGTGCAGAGACTGTAACAGTTCCCCTAGAAAGACTGGTCGAGCTGTAAAGCCTGTGGTGCACCCAGTTATGATTCACTTGGGAGGCCTGTGGACTTGCCTCTCAATGTTGTCCATAAAGGAGTGTATGTGTCCCCGAGCTCATTGCCCAAACTGAGGTCAGTGCTAACCTCAAGTTACTTGTGTTGCCCTCTAAGTATGGTGCCTTGCCCCGTCCAGCCCCAAAGGTAACTAATAGGAAGGGCCCCCTCTCTTCAGGTTTCATGTACAAGAGGTAATAACTTGAGTTATGGTACAATGTGTGTGTAATACTATGTAAAGAGTGACGTACTGCAATGTTTCAGAAATGTGTTCTTGGTAAAATGATATACTGACTGACGATTACATGTGTGAGCCTAATGCAAATGTATATGGTTGCAGTTAAAACTTATGGGGGTACTTGCTTGACGCGGACGTCAAGCTTTCCCAGGCCAGGAAGGGTGTAACCCCTGCAAATGGGGGTTCCAAAAGACTTCAGGAGCTTGCTTGAATGCTCCAAGCCTGAATGGTGTTTGATGCTGAGCCATTTATCAGTGAGTGTTTTAGAGCCTCTGGTACTGTCTCTTTAAGAGCTGTCTGCTTGCAGACATAATTAGTTTGTATGGGGGGACTGTGTGCTTCTCTGTTTGAGTACCACTCGAGCTGCTGCCAATTCACTCCATTTTTGCAGTCACTAGGAGTGCAAAGGGAACCTATCTGAAAGATGTAACTGTTTGCCAGAAATCATTTAGAGTAATAATGAAATTACAGTTTGTCTAACCTGCTTTCTTTGCAGTCAGAACTGTGTCTGCCTAGTTCCCCATTCTGGTTTTGAACTGCTGAACTGGACCAATCAGTGTGGGGTAAGCTAGCTCTAAAATGGTGCCTTGATGAATCAGAACTTGGACTCATAATCTGAGCCAGCCACAAGAGGATTGTATGGCAGTGACTCTGGGAGATGTAGTTAGACTTCGCGCCTTTTTGGACCAACAGCAGCAGTCTATTGTGAGTGACAGCCAATCCAGTCAAGAACTGGGAGGAACTCAAAGGAAGTGCCCGGTTTTGTCTGTTGGAGTTTCAGTTTAGCTCTGGCAGTGAAGGGAAAGGAACCCTGTGCTCCTTCAGTGCACAGTTTTAGTCAAAAACATGTGTAAGGTCCAGAGTTCGGTCTGCAGCTGTGTAACTGCTTGTTAGGACTGAATCGTCCTGTGAAGAGAATCAAAGGATATCTGAAGAGTAGAAACCAGGCTCACCCTGTAGAAGACTGGAGAAATTGCTGAATTGCATTCGATCTGTCAGGAACTGAATCTGCTGTGTGTTCTCCGGTATTGTGCAGTAATTGCGATCGGGATGAGAAGCAGCCTGCCTGGTATAGTACTTTCTTTTTACCATATAAATGTGTGAGGAGGCTTGTGTACCTCAAGTGAATCCTGCTGCCATTAAGTGACTTTTGCCTGTGACTGTTTACCATATAAATGTGAGGAGTCTCTTGGAGCTCAAGAGTAGCCCTGCTGACGTTGAAGGACCCTATCTTGTTTGGAGGTCGTGAGTACTAATTCAGGGTCGCTCCTGTTGAATTGCCACATTAAATCCAAATGGAATCACTGTACTGCTGACTGTTTAAACTAATTTTTCTTTTCTCTGTGTGAAAGGGCCCCTACCAGCTGCCACGGTTTGGACTAGCCACTAGGGCTTGGGTACCCAGGGACAGTAACTGGTAGGGATAGGCCTGCACAGAGCCATAGGTAGATGAGTAAAGTTATAAGCTAATTAACTTGATTTCCCTGTCCTTGTTATATCCCCCAAATAAATCAGAGCTGCTTGTTTCAGCAAAGTTATACTGCCTGAGGTATTTGTCTATGTTAAAGTACTGTACTGTGATTGTTGCACTGTATCTTATTTCACAGGAGGTCTCAGTGCGGAACCAGTCCTGGGGTAAGTGTATACTGTGAAGGTAATTCTGATATATTGTGTGGGCCACTAGTGGGAAGAAAAGGGGTTGCAGTGTCCCAGAGGGGCTGTGACCAAGTAAGTTTAACTATTGCAAACCCTGACCTCTGGGTGGAGGCACCCGCCATTGGATCCAGGCCCCTCAACCTGTTAGTGGCAAATCAGGCAGGGGTAGTAGCCCCTGGGATAGCGCCATCTAGGGGTTACACATGCAATTAAATGTACAGTAAGTGATAAATGACCTTGCAGTCATAAGTACTTCCCACTGAGACAAAAGTAGAACACACTCAGAAAGGAGGTGCTTTAGGTCATCGTGCTAGACATCAAAGAAACAAACAAAAAAAAACATTTTTTTTTCCATTCAGTAAGGGAGTGTCTAGGCACAATTACTGATTTAAGCTGCAATGCAGTAACAATAAATCTTAAGAAGTAGTTGTTACCTACTTGATTTTCTGCCAATCCAAAGAAAACAGCTCCTTGACCTGCCCCTCTCCCCACTCCCGCTGTTCAACCAATAATTATAAACAACCGCTGCTCACAGTGACACCAATAGCTAGTCACGGGGACTGCAAAATTGCCTTAAACTTCTCTGCATGAATGTCCTGTCAGTGCTGATGTTCAACAGAACAGAGACCCACCCAACTGTACTGGGGCATTCCACACTTTGCCTTTGGCTTCTCCTTGGAAAGAAACTACATTTCCTGTGGGATTTTGCTGCTACTTGATCTTAGAGATGGAAATACTGAAATACAGAGTGGCTAAGTGACATGCTCTTGTTCCAACAGTCAGTGACTGCAATAGAATGCAAACCTGTGGATCACCTGGTTCACAGTTCAATACTTCCGGATATTATTGCTTTTATTCCAGTTGACAACATTTAATTTAACCGGTTTTAACTGGTTTCAAATTAATTTCAAATAGTTATTCCTGGTCAAACCATTTGCAAAGATATTCAGCATTAATTATGGGGAAGACAAATGTAAGCAAAGAATAAAGGAGACTGTCTTCTTCTAGTGGATTAAGTACATCATAAAAGCTATTGCATGAGAAGCTGAATGATTATCTTCATCCAGTGACACTTAATACGACGAAGACAGCAAACGTGGGGACTGGGGCAAGATTCGCAAGTATTTCTTAAACCAATCCAAGCTGCAAATTCAGTACTTGAAAATACAAGAAACATTTTCTGACAGAGTTTCACTGCTGCAATTAGGATGGATCTTGGAAGAGACCACTACAGGCAAAACAGTAATTATGCATTAAAGTCAAAATGACACATGCAAGATGAATGCCTCCTAATGACCACTGAAGGATCAACTGAAGCCACATCTTTTATTTTAAATGGATTCACCAAGGTGTTTCTTTTACGAGACATTTCTCTCACTTAAAAACATTCACATACTCATGAATTATTACTGTTGGAATAAATGTTGTATGAAAAACAATAAATGAAAAATGATGAATAGTAAGGAGGGGCTCCGATGATACATTTATTGTGCTTAAAATGCAGCTTTCTAAAAATACAGCAGAGCAAATAATTTTAGAATCAGTTGTGTTCTGATAAGGTTTACCTGTAGTTTTGGGCCTGTCTAGCACCGGGGTTTGCATACACAGGATACCTGGCAGGGGTGAGGCTTTAGTACATATTTGTTTGGTTTGGAGAAGTGGATATAAACCAAATAGTTTGAAGCTTTCTTCTCTTCTCACTTCCATTTCTTCGGATCCTACACACTGGTCTTTTTGCATACCCCCTCTATGGCATGTCAACTCTGAGTGCACTAAATGCCACGTAGTCCCATTTTAAAAGATTTTGATCAGCAGAGGATCAGTAGAGTATTTTTTAGGTATTGCCTTGTCGAGAGATGCTACAGTAGTTATCATTTGAGACTAAGGATGCACATAGTTGAATTTGTATTTTGTGAATGTGCTGAAATGTGTCACTTTACCTTGAAAGGAGAACTACAGTCAAAATAAAAAAAATGCATTTTGAAAAGTGTTTTGATTTGAGTGTATAGTTCTTGTGTGTCCTTCCTTTTGTTTGCTGTTAGCATTTTTTTGCTAAATTTGCCAACTTCTTTATGACCATTGGGGATCTCCATGTTTGTTTATTTGACTGCCTTTCTATGCTTTTACCTTGCCTTCTTTCTTAAGCCTGCAATCCCCCTGACACGCTATGGGGACTGCAGGCTCAAGAGGATGCCAAGAATGCAGGTCGGCCTGCTGCTGGCATTTCCAAAGGCTTGTGAGCCTGTGGTGAGTAACTGCAAGTTTCTGCTTGTACTGCTCACTTTCAAATATATTTGCAAAGCACATTACAGAGAGAAAAAACAGCAAGCAGCTAAATGCTACTATAAAGATCTTACGGAGATGGATGTTTAAGCTTACAGGGCTGCGAGACAAATTAAATATTACAGAAAATGGAAGCACAGAGGATTTCACAAAAACAGCAGCAGGTACTTGGGCACTACTGGAGCTAAAGAGGAGAGATAGGCTGAAGGGCCAAAGATAAGAAGTATTTGCACTCATGGCATCTGGGTAATAGGTGCTTGTTAATGGCACACTGTAAAGGTGTGGGAAATACAGATGGACACAAACACAAGATTTTGGGTGCAATTCACTTTTTCTAAGCGGGATGTTTATTTTGTAATCATAAACAACAACAGCTTTTGCACCATATAAAGTAAAACTAAAACAATCAAAACAATTCAAAAGAAAAGACTTGTAAATCATTTTCACAATTTTCTCCTTAGTGCAGCACAGGACTCTCCTAGTTCTTCACCTACACTCAGTCATTAGACACTGACCCTATCAAACATCTGTTTGTTCCGGCAGTACTATTTATACCCGTTCACCTGGGTTAGGTGACCAAGCATCATCATGGCCCTTCATTTAATTAAATAACAGGCTAAAAGGACTTAGTTACCCTTCTATAATGAGGAGCAGCTTTAGATAATAGAAGGGACTTTCCCAGGATTCTCCCCTTCTTAAAGGTGGAAAACTTTCCACTCGAACTTGAGTGACAGACAACTTACTATAAAAAAGAGGCCACAAGGGGCCGCTGTTCCCCTACACATAATATTTCATTCTTTCCCCTGCTTCAGGTAAGGACAGACTTAATTTATTCCTTCTGGTGCAGCTAAGTAAAGTGCTTTGTTAAGTAAAGGGTGATCGCTGCTTCTTACATTAGGCTCTGGAACCTAATATGGCATAACTACAACAGGGTTCCTTCTAATTTCTACCTATGCAACTATAGTTTAACAGCAGCATAATGCATCCAATAGGTAAACTGCAGCATTCAGTACAGGTTCTAGCATTTCCATAGTGGCAACAGGGTTACAGAAAATAAAAGGGAAAGGGTTTTGCCGCTTTGCAATAAATACTAATGTACAGGCTAGTCATGTAGGTCTTTCTCTGCCTACACACTAAATAGCCACTGTATCACTTTTGATTAGGGTGCTTTACTGTATACAATACATATCTTTCAATCTAGCTAAAATAGCCAGCCATTCTATAGAGCTATAGCTATAACTATTCTATTGTCCCATTCTATCTGGAAGCTCATGGTCACTGAAAGTTGACCTCCATACATATGGACCCACAGAAGGAAGAGAAAAGAAAGTTAAAGAGAAGAACAGAGGGTTGTCTGGAAGTGGCCTGCCTCCAGACAGAAAGACAGGGATGGTTTTATTAGAAAAGAAGAGAGAGAGAGAGAGGTTGCAACCTAAAATACTCAAGGGGTCCTACTACAGTGGCAGGGACGCACCCTGTTGCACACACACAAGCAAGAGTTACAACTGAGATAATATGTATTTCTTTTCCAATATACATTTCATGAAATTAGGTAAAATAACCTAAAGAAAAGTATAAACAAGTGTAAAAAAGGTATGAAGGACATTTTGGTGCATTTATAATTTGCTTATAATCACAAGGGGTTTGGTGATTTATTTTAATATATATTTTATTCTCATTTAGAAATATAATTCCCCTGAAGACCCTCAAAATCAAGTGAAACGCTGGGCATTTTCAATAAAGAACCACAGAATATTTCATTCAAAGTGGCAAACTTTGATGCGTGCCCTCCCCATTTCCACCCCATTTTCTTGAACTACATACGTTATCCAGAAGGCAAGCTCCAACATATTTCAGTAAAAGAAAGTACAGCTGAGATCCCTTACCTGTCGGATTTATGCTTTTCTGGCACTTGTGAATATCCCTGTCATGATAGAAAATATCTTGTACTGGAAGAACAGATTAAACTCCTCACAGTGTTCTGTTGTAAAAGCTCTTCTGGATCAAAGACAGGGTGAATTTATTAACATGCTCATGGTGCCAAACAGATTAGCTGGTCTATTCAGCTGCAATTGCCTGTGACAGGAACGCTGCCTTTTTTATGGTGATAATGAGTTCTCAGTACCAGTCCATCCTCCAAGAATGTTCCGACCTAGGCAGTTTGGTGGAGGGTATGTGGAGAAATGAAAGCTAATCATACACATATATTTTGGTCATGTCTGGCCTTGCAGCCCTTGTGGCATCAGCTTCAATCTGATCTGCCATAAGGGAAAGGGAACATTGTTTAACCAGGAGTAGCACACTAAGCCGAAGCCTGTTTCCAGATGCGACCTGGGAGCACAAGAAAGTTAAGTGACTTGCTCAGGATCACACAGTGTGCACCTGGGTGGCTGTAGGATTCAAACCCAGATCTCCAGATCTGCAGCTCAGAGCCTTAACCCACTGTGCTATACTGCCATAATCCAGTTCTTAGACCCTGGGTTACAGCGCATAGCAGAAATAATCCTGGGCATTACTGAAACAGCCTTATCATACTCTAGGATACTTTTGCATACTCTTAGCCAAAAAGGTTATCACAAAGTCTTGGTTAACTGCAACTGTACCCCAATCAGAAGTATGGCATAATCTAAAGATCAAGGCCTATAGACATGGAGATGTTTACTAGTATGCTGAGACACAGCTTACCTAAATTTCAAACTACCTAGTCGAAATGAAGAATGTACTGTATATTATGAGTCACAGAATGGATTTTGTGCCATATTCCACAATTCACCTAGACTGGAGTACTTTGGGGGTCTCCTCCCCACCCCCCACCCCTTGGAACAAGGAGCCGTACTATAACTTTATATAACTTTACTTGATGTACCATTTCAAGATAACAATTTGGTGACTTGCTCTGTGTTTTGGACTTATATCATCACCTCTCAAGTAAACCTATGTGGATGGTAAGTTTTGAAAGGCACTTCACTGGTTGTAAGTTCTCTAAATAAACTTTTCTAAAAAATATCAATGTGGGAAAAACAGAAAGTTCCATTCTCCACCCCTTTGTTTTCATCGCCCTCAGTTTGTCACAGTACTATGGTAAGCTGCAGTGAGAGGTCAAGGGATGAAAAAAGTAGGGTACCAGGGTGTCTAAGGCAACCAAACAGCCACATTGTAACTCTCCCTCAGCACAAGCTGCCATCATGCTCCAGATGTCCATTTCTGCCATGAGTATGTTAGTGTAGCCCGGGCACCGTGTACCAATGGGCTACTACCCCTGTCTGATGACTACAACACAGGATAAGGGGCCTGGGTTCTGTTTTGGTGACAATCAGGGTTTTTTTCCCAAAGATATAAATAAATAGTGCGATGCCTCCACCCAGAGCAAAATTATAGCGGGCTAGATAGTTGCATAGTACAACCCCCTGAGATGTTGTACCTACCCACCTCCCCATCCAGTCACCCCCACACAGAAACCACTTTGAACTGTAATATGGTAAAACACATACAATTAATGACTGTACCTAATAATATGCTCATGCACAGAAATTACAAAAACAAAACACAGCTTTATTTACTAGGGTAGGGCTAGGAAAGGGGATACTTGGACAAAGGAATACCATAAGCAATGCAATGCAATAACTGTAGTTTTGGCAACGAATAAATTTATCAGTAAACCTTTTGCAATACAATTCCCTCCATCCAGCATGCATGCATAATTCCCTGGCTTGTACCAGCTGCCCCTAACAATCCTTGTTGAGGGTAGATACCCCCAGGCTAGTGCAGGCCTGATTTTGCCACAGGTTGGCCAGCATTGGGGCCCTTGGAAGAAACTTTTAAACAAACTACAACTAGTTGCAAACTTTAAACTTGTGACCAACTTTAGACTAATTTCCCAGGGCAGGGCAGGCCCTGCTTTACTCATGGTTCTGAAGTCCCAGTTCACAGAGTTGGAGTGAAGGCAGGCCAGAGAGCTGGGGCCAGGAGCAGCAACATGGATCATAGTAGGCTTGCTGGAAGTGGTAGGCTTATCTAGCAGCTTGGAACTTTCTGGCCAACATGCAGGATCTTCAGCTTGTCACCTTCTGCCTTGCTTGCACAGTCTGGTAGCTTGTCACCTTCTTTGATGGAGAGCAGGAGCCCTGTGCAGGGTTTCTTGTACACAAAAAATCCCAGACCCAAGAACTCCCCCAGAAGGGTCAAGAGTGCTCTAGCACTCAAGTGTACGTCCGTGGCTTCCTGCATCCCAACCCACCCCACTTGGTAAAGGCTGGCTGATCCCTTACCTGGTTCCAGAGTGTCCTGAGCACAAACAGTTCTGCCTACTTCTCTGGGTGGCTTCAGGCTGAATATCACACAGTCTCTTATCTGAAAGTCCCCTATTTCAAACAGTAGGAGTTCACAAGATTCTTTGGCTCCTTAGCACAGGAGCATCAACAGGCTTCTTTCCACTGCTGCCTTCAGCTTTGGCCAAATGAGGCTAACTGTAATTTCTGGCAGAGAATTCAGACACTTTTTCAAGCAAAGGACTTTCTCAAAATGCTGCAGGATTCACCAGAAACACTCTCTCACCATGGGGTTTCCAGGTGCTCAACAGAGGCAAAATCTCTAATTTTTGGCTGTGGAAGCCTCAGGTTGACTTCCAAACTCTTCTCACAACAGAGCCTGAGCCCTCCGGCCTCTCTGAGAGTCCAAGCCAGACTGCCTGAAGCTAACAACAGTCCCATTCAGTTTATACTGCAGTCCTAACTTTAAAGTACTCTTGCAGCAAAACAGTTCAGTCTTTAAATATGTTTGCCCCACAGTCTGTAAGCAGCCCTTTCCCCCTATCAACCGGCTGCAGAGATATGTTTTAAACAGTCTCCCATGCCTGTCACTGCCTTTATTTTGTACAGTCCCCCATGCAGTGAACAGGGTCATTAATATTCATAGCAGCCTCATTAATGTTGATGAGGCTCGTTCCTATAGTACTCAATGGTGCTTCTAAAATAAACATTGCTGCTGCTCCTCTACCACCTCCTCCATGTCACCGACCCCTGTTTAACTTATCATGGGGGTTGGGAGCACCAGAGAAGCATTTGATTAGCCACAATCGTGGCGAGAAAATCACAATGTGCTTGTGCACATTGTGACAGGGTTGAATAAGGCCCTGTCCCATTTGTTATGCAGAAAGAGTTAAATGCAAGGACATGTTCTATCCTCTTCTTTTCTGTCTCTTGTCTGCCTGGTTGTGCAACCAACTTTTCCTTTGAGACCTAGGAACTGATCACTCAATGGTCTCGCGATTCTCCGCCTCGCGCTATCTCTCTGCCTTCCCTTGCTATTTCTGTCTTTTCTTCCCCCTTGCATATCTATGGATATAAAAATATATGTGACTGTTTATGCAGAAATGTCACTGATACTGGAATCCCTTTGTTTAAAACTGTATATAGTTATTCTGCTGATATGATTGCAAAAAGCTTTTTGGAACTCATGGGGTTAACCTGAGAAGCGGGTTTGCAAACTCTCTGAGATGCTGTAAACAAGAGGTCAGTTTTGGGTCATTATGTTCTTTCTGCTGCACCTGCAAGAACATTAGAAACTTACAAGAACATTGTGTGAGAAGCATGCTGTTTTCTTCATGAGTTTCACAGGCACAGACTAATAAAAAGAGCAGCAATGCTTGTGCAAGACAGAGACAGAGACTAAGATTTGAAATTGTGAAGAAAAAACTCAGAAGAAGGACTGTGTTGTCTATGTTTGTACTGGCATTGTAAATAGTTATACTGAACAATTGTAATTTTTGTATTTTGCTGTTACTAATAATAAAACGCTATTTGCAAATTTTGAAACTGCTCCTGGTTTTCCTATGCTTCCTGACCTCTGCCTCAACAACATGCATGCATGGACTGCCATTCACACACTTGCAGTGCAGGAAGTGTGGTGGTCCCATGACCTTGCTCCGCCGGGACCCTTCTACCATAGGGAACATATTGTGGGACAAGATGGTGACTCAGGAGGCCACACAGAACCCAGAGGTGGTGGTGGTGAGCCAGCGGGGCAACAGGAGGAGTGGGAGCAAAACAGAACCCCCAAGGGCCAAATTAAGGTAAGCCCCACTAGTGAGGGGGTGTTACACTAGGCTTCAGTTAACATTGTTGGTGGTAATGAATCATTGCCACAGGAAGGGAAATTAATTGGGGGCCCCACAGAGGAACTGCACAACATAGTGGTCCAACCAAATTATTGGATCAGCCCTGACATTGAAAATGTGAGGAAAGAATGAGAAGACAAGGTCCAAGGCATGACCATACTGGTGGGTCTTAGAGGCAACAGCCTGTGTGAGGTCAAGTGAAGACATCAGTTTGGGTGAACTGTTGTTCAAAATGCAAGGCCTCAACATCGACCCAGGCATTGAAGTACCCCAGTACCAGAAGCCTGGAAGAGTCATGTTGCCGGGACTAGTCCCATAGCCAACTGCCACCCCTTCCTGGTGGTCTCTTACCCTCTACTGGCCACAATCCTTCCACCCTCCCAGCCATAAAAAAATATAATGTATATTCTTTTAAGTGGCGCTGGCACCATCTCAGCTCCTAACATGTCTGGTGGTGATTCATTTAAATATCAATTTTATTCTCATTTAGAAATATAATTTTCCTGTAGAAGCTCAAAATTGGGCAAGATGTTGGTGGCATTACCAATAAAGAACAAGAGAATATTTACTTTGAAGTGACAAGACTATTTTTTGGATAAGCACCCCTCCCCCCTCCATTTTCTTGATCTTCACAAGTGGCCTGTCATGAATTGGTAATTTCTAGCTATTGGTGAATAAAGGTGACCTCCCACCATGAGGAGGTATTGAGGCAGTGTTGATGGACGAGGTGCTCTAGTTGATCTCGGTGATGCACCCCACCTACTTGTCACTGGACCCACGGCCTCTCTGGCTGCTCTTGTTTTTTTTAATGTTAGGGGGACATTCCTCATTTTGATGAGTTTTGTGATTACTGGTATTTATGTCATTTTTGGAGGCACCCAGGGCCGTATGGATTGAACACCATATAAATAATCTTACCTTTCCCCTTGCCTTAGCTTTATGTTTTCCTTGTGCATTTTCATCGCCATGAATAACAAATATCTGACTATTTACAGATACTCAGCTAAATATTAAAAATAAGCCCTACTAGCTATCTTTTCATTTAACAATTTTTCCTAAACACTTACATACGAATATATAAATAAGCCAGCAGATAAAGGTCTTATGGTCTACCAAGTCTGCTATTGAGTGCAGATCACTCAATGTTCACTAAGGGACTTGCTCCCCCACCACTTCCTCCCATCACTCCTACTCACTAACACCCTCTGACCATCCACCTCTACATGTAACTTTTCCCTATATTCCATCCCATCTTGTCTTGAAGCCAGCCACTGTCTTCAGGGAGACCGCCTCCTCCCGCAACTCATTCCATTTGGCCACTGCCCTCACAGTGAGAAAGTGCCTCCTCATCTCTCTCCTGAATCTTCCCCCACCAGCTTTTGGGTGTGCCCCCAGTGGAGTTGTTCCCACTAACACTGAAGAGACTCTCAGCATTCACCCTGTTGATGCCTTTAAGGTACTTGAAGATCTTGCGCATATCCCACCCCCTCTTCTTACTGTTCTCTAGGGAGTACACGTTGAGCGCTCTTAGTCTCATCTCATAATCTTTGATCTGCTGGCCCTGAATCATTTTGGTTGCCCTTCTCTGGACCATCTCCAATAAGCTGACATCCTTGTTTAGATATGGGCACCAGCACCGCACATTGTATTCCAGGTGCAGCCTCACCAGTGATCTGTGTACAGTGGCAGAATAACCTCTGGCTTTCTGCTTGTTATCCCTCTGGCTATGCACCCCAGCATCCGGTTTAATTTGGCTGATGTTCTCTTGTAATGTGTTGAGTGCTTTAGGTCGCTGTTGATGATTACTCCCAGGTCCTTCTCCTCTTCTGACCTTGTTACCGGCACACCACCCAGACAATATTTGGTCTCTGAGTTCTTCACCCCAAGTGCATTACCTTTCACTTTTTAGCAAGTTTTTGTACTGAACCCCAGCAACCAAATGCCAGACTACTTCTCTATCTTAGCCAGGTATTCCTTAAGGGTCTGGCTTTCCTTCTTCGCATTCATCCTCCCATAGAGCTTTGTGTCATCTGCAAACAGGCAGATTTTACCTTTAATCCCCATCTGCAATGTCACTGATGAAGATGTTAAACAACACCAGACTAAGCACTGAGCCCTGTGGGACCCCACTGATCAATGAGCTAGCTTCAGAGAACTCCCCCTCCCACTATTATCCTTCCATCCTGCTGCCAGTTTTTAACCCATCTAGCAAGCCTACCCCCTACTCCCAGGTCTTCCAGCTTATGAGGTACCGAGACAAAGGTCTTATTGAAATCCAGATACAGGATATCAACCGCTTAGCCCCTGTCTGCTGTCCTGGTTAACCAGTCAAAGAAGTCAACCAAGGTTAGTCTGGAAGGACCTCCCTGACACAAATCCATGCTTCCTCTTGTCCTGGAGCCCATTATCCTCCAGAAAGCTCACCAGTCATTCCATCAGCGTGGTCTCCATCAGCTTACCTACCGTTGAGGTCTGACTGACTGGCCTGTAATTCCCAGGGTCGACCCTCAGCCTACTTCTGTGAAGAAGCACCACATGTGCAGACCTCCAGTCCTAGGGTACATTCACCCTCTCCAGAGAGGTGTTAAGCAGGCCTGCCAGGTGACCTGCCTGTACCCTTGCCACCTCCCTCAGAACCCTTGGAGGCAGGCCATCTGACCCTGGGGATTTATCAACCATCTGGGCTTTTAGGCCTTTACAAGCCCCATCTACCTGGATCACACTAACTGTGTCCACCCTTCCCATTTCCCAACCTCCTCCTCCTCCTCCTTTGTGGCACTGGAACATCCTTCTACCTAGTGAAGACTGAGCAGAAATACTTGTTAAGCCCCTTCAACTTTCTCCTCATTACTCTCTGCCAATCCCCTCCATTTTCAATCTAACTAACTCATCCCTCATGTTGTTCTTCTTCCTTCTGTATTGGAAGAAGGTCTTTTCCCCCTTTGTCACGCCCTCTGCTAGCTGTAATTCCCTACTGACCTTTGCTACTCTAACCTCTCTGCCTGCTTTCCTTGATTTGGCACAGTATTCCTCCCTATCCTCCTCATTCTGCGTATACTTGTACAACCTGAAGGCTGACTTCTTGGCTCTTACCACCCTGGCCACCTCCCCTGCTATAACAGCTAGGCTTTATGGTTCTGTATATCTTGCTCCTGATTTTGGCACAGTCACTGGTGGCTATTATTAGTTGTTCCTTAATTATAGCCCATTTCTGGTACACCTGAATCTGGTTCCAGATTCTAGCAAAGTGCCCTTCCAGAATTTCTCCTATTTTACTGTAATCAGTCCTCCTGAAGTCAAACACCCTCATCTTAGTCCTACCCCTCTCCTGGCACATGTCCAGATGGAACCACACAGTGTGGTGATTGTTTTCTGCAAGTGGTACCTCCACCTTTGCATCCTGCACATGCACATAGTTGGACAGGACCAGATCCAATATAGTCCTCTCCCTAGTGGGGTTCAGGACACCTTGTGCCAGGAATCCATTGTGGAACACATCCAGCAGTACCTGCAACATGATGCAGAAGGTAGCCATAAGTCTCCAGTCCACCCCTTGAAGACTGAAGACTGAAGTCACCCACAATTACAACCACCCCTTGCTGCTCATTTCCATAATTATACAACTGTGTTTGAGAAACGCCTGCTGCATGCTTGGGGAAACTTGTCAGTGTACAGTGTATGTGGTCAGGTAAATACATGTTTAAATGTGTAGACCTGTCCAAGTATTTAAGCACCCTGCTCACTCCTGCTCCTTTCTCTAGTAACAACCTTCATTCCCACACAGGGATAGGTTCCATATTCCTAGGTGCAAACAGAAATCTGCCCAGCCTGTCTTTTGCCATAGACTCCCTCAGGTATGGAATAATCTTCCCTTGGGTAGTACAGCCCACGCACCATAATCCACTCAGATAAACTGTCCCTCAAGTTTCCAGTTGCATCCCATTGTTGTTGCACCTGACCACATACTGTGAATTTTATTCCAAAGTTGTATTAAATTGTATAACTGTAATCTGACCCTTTGCAGGTTCTGTACCTCTCATTTAAATATAGTAAATCCCTGGAAAACAAGTATATTACTGTGTTATATTTTTTATTTTTGACTGTATTGTTCCCCACTTTTCCTTCCCCTCCCCCATTCTGCAGACTGTGTGTGTAAATGAGATACTTACTGTATCTTTGTATATCTTCTTCATGAAGTACTTTCCAGAAATAAATAAAAACATTAACCACAGCCTCTGGATCTTTCTGTGATCTCTCTCTTTCAAAATGGCAGATGGCTTTAAAGACTTAATGGGGTTGTGTCTATTAATCTCTGTGTGTGTGTGTGTGTGTGTGTGTGTGTGTGTGTGTAAATATACTTAAAATTGGAATTCCACCCAAAGTTCTCCACACTGCCAAGAATGGCGTTATAATCCAATCAGCCTGAAAGACATAATTAACAAGCTGCTTTTTTTCTGGGCCAATTAGGAGTCCCTGAGCAGGATTCAGAACTGGTGTGCAGAGAAATGCCCCTCTGCTGCAAGTCTGCAGGTATTTAAATCTTCCCATGCCTTGTATTTACCTGTGCAACCAATTAAGGAGTCAGAACCTCCTGACATCCTTCCTGAGTGCTTGGCACATGAAATCTTACTTATTGTGCATGCAGATTTTCCAGCTAAGATAATGTATCTAGATGACTGCAATGGTAGCTCCTTGAAGCAGCATTCAAAGAACAAAACCCTCATGGACATCAAGAGTATAAACGGATAATCTAAAATAATATTTCCAAGAAAGACAACAATATGTCTAAAATGCATATTTCAGGGCTTTACTGAGGTCAGAGTTTCAGAAAGTAAAAACTGATTTGTCAAGTATGTTTACTTTCCAGTTAGAAAACATAATTTTATAGTTTAGAGCCCTGTGGAATATGAAAGCAATTGAAAAATGCAAATGAGGCTTAACTGTAATCCTCACTGTATGGTAAACTGTATTGAAACAACCAAAAGAACCGCAGGGAAAACGGCAACTGCAAACTTCATAGAGAATAATGAATGGGCCACCATATACAACAAGACTGTGTATCCATCAAGGGTTGAAATGACATTATACTGTATAGACCTTGAGAGAGTAGCCCGAGAGGTCCAATAGGGTTACCACCTGTCCTGATTTTCGCAGGACAGTCCTGATTTGGGCAGTTGTGTCCTGCAAAAAAACATGAAAAATACTACATGTCCTGATTTTATAGTAGAAAAAATATTTTTAACTTTCCACTAAATGTTGCAGAAAACTACTTAACTAAAATACCTTAAAATGATAACAAACAATAGAAGCAACTAGAAAACTACAATACTTAGTCATAATTCTGATTATATAGAGAAAACAAGTCTGTTGCATTGGTCATGGTTAGTACTGTCCTGCGAAAAATCATGTTTCAGTAAGAAATGCCCCACTTTGGGCTCCTTAAAAGGTGGTAACCCTAGTCAGGTCCATGATGTCATCTCATCCCTGAGATTGAAACACGAGCTGAGCTGGGCATAGTTTCCCATGTTGTATTTGTTACAGTATATGGTTTTACTGTAATATCAAAAGTGAAAACCTACCTTTCTTAGCTCATACTAACTACAGTATATTAAAGAAAAACAATATTGAGGGGTAGCTTAACAAGATAACCATACACAGCAACTTGTTGTGACCATTCAGCTGTGCTCATCAACTTGTCATGACCATTGAACTGTGCTCAAGTTTTATGATCTTTGAACTGTGAAAAACAATTTTCGCCGAGGCACAACAAGGATTTTGAGTATCTGGAAATTCATACATAACACTTAACAATTTACTATATGTAAGCAATGAGACATAGTAGGGTGTGGGTAGTTTAAGCGCTATACCATGACAGGGTGTGGGTGATGGCAGAATTTACCCATGCCTAGTATGGTGGTTTGCTTACAAGGCCGCAGGCCGAGTGAGGAAACCACACCAGGCGTGGGTAATCCTGCCATCGCCCACACCTTGCCATGGTATATTGCAATTATACAGTGGCCCCTTCAGTTTATGTAACATAAAATTCAATAGAAACACAATTTTTTGCTATTTTCAATATTTGCACTACAAAAAATAGTTGCACGGTAGTGCCACTATAGTTAGGGTTGAGTACCCCACTTAAGGTTAAAGTGTGAAATTTTGCATCTTAATAACTTTGCCATCATATGGCAGATTTGCCTGACATTTTGCAGGCATGGAGTGGTACCACACATCTCTAGATCTGCCAAGTTTTCTAATGGTCGGATATATGGTTGCGGAATTATAAAGCGACATTCCATAGCGCATTTATGCTTTTTTGTGCATTCTTTGCTCGCGTCTACAGGTCACATGATTTGCTCTACTGGTCTGAAAACTTCAGGGAATATGTGGTCGGGGTCCTCGGTGTGCCTTTCAAAGATTTCGTGAAAACATATTAAATGGTTCAAAAGTTATTCAAAAAACAAGTTTCCCATTATAGTCAATGGGAAAACTTAACAAAAAGTTCAACAGTGTTGCAAATGCAGTTTTTAGTATCGCAAATGACCCCTGTAGTTTTGTGAGTCAGCCATTTTTTTTTCAGTTCGTGGTCACAGAAATGCTTGGCATTTAAATTTGGGACCCTCTAGGGACACAATTAGTCAGACCCTGAGGATGCTAGCCATATCTTTTTTGGGGGGTTAAACACCCCAGAAATATGTGTTTGAAATTTTATAAACTGTAGTGTTGCAAAGTAGTGTCGTAGTGCGACACTTCGTGTTCACAGCCGAAAGTGTGTGATTTGCTGACACTCTCTATCATACACTATGGCCAAATAATAGGAATTCTTTGCCACCCTTCTGCAAAAGAACGGTTTGGTCTTTAGGGCTGAAATGTGGAGGGAAGAAAGCCAACATCCCACAGAAGTGCCTTTTTATGGTTTGGTGACAAAATATTACAGGGATGCAAAGTTACAGTACTCCAAAGTTGACACTTTTTCCCATAGACTAACATTACGGCATGTGCCGTGCCTTTCGGGGCCCGTATCTCGGAAACGCCTCGAGATACGGACTTTTCGTCAGAAAAATGCTTTGCCCTCTTCTAGAGGGCTAACTACAAAACTAACCAGGAAAGACATAATTTATATGAAATTTTAATTTTTTTTCTACATCGTACGGTTCCTGAGATATAAGTAATTAAGTATCCCAAGTGCTCATTTTCTGCTCCGAGGCCCATTATTATGCATACATTCTTTGTATTCACTGTGTTTCTCTACGAAGTTGTTAGTGAAAAAAAGGGTGTGCACTTTCATTACTGTCACAGTTAGTGTTCCCCCTTGCGTTTCTGTAACCGTTTGCGTTAGCGTTTCCGTCTCACACCCCGTGTGCGTTACCCTTTGCGTTTTGTTTGCGCTTGCATTTGCGTTACTATTACCATTTGTGTTTCCATTACTGTTTCTGTTTGTGTTTTGTTTTGCATCACCATGTGCATTACCATTTGCGTTTGCATACGCGCTTCCATTTCCGTTTGCCTTTCTGTTTGTGTTTCCTTTGGTGTCATCGTTGCTGTTACCATAAGTGTCTGCATTTCAAAGTATGTTACCATGCCCATGTGCATTATGGTTTGCGTTTATGTACATGCTTTCATTGTGTTTTTGTTTTCATTAACATTTGTGCTTGTGTTTGTATTACCGTTTGTGTTATCGTTTACGTTTGCATCACCATGTGCGTTAGCGTTTGCGCTTGCGTTGCCGTTACTTCACTATTTATAGTGCACATTCTCAAAAAGAAGGGAAATTCATGGCAAAAAACTGTTTAATGCATCAGTTAGGGTTGTTCCACAGTGACAAAGCGAGAATTGAGTTTTGGGTTCTCACCCCTTGCACCTCCACCCCCACCCCACCACAGGCATCGGGGTGTGCGTTGGAGTTATCAGTCTAACTCTCACCCATTCTCCTATCTGCACCACCTCAGCTTGTTTGCACATGGGATGGGGTGAGAATTAGATCGATGACCCCAACGCACACCCCAATAGCCTGTTGCAGGGGCAGGGTAGGGGGGGTGGGGCAAGGGTGGAAACCCTAACATCAAATTTCCTCACTTTGTCGCTGTGGAACAACTCCCTAACTGATGCAATAAACAGAGTTTTTGCTATGAATATATTTTTATATATATATATATATATATATACACACATATACATATAGACATACATATAGACATGCAGTATACATATACACTGTATATATATATATATATATATATATATACAGTATACTGTATATATATATTTATTTGTTCATTAAAGGCTTTAGTTTTACTGTATACTAGCTTCCGGGTTTGAACTTGAAAGGTTGCAGGCTGGCGGCAGCACTATGGAGTTACAGAGAACTGTGATGGAGCTGGGAGAAACAAGAACAGTGTGCCTGAGAAAAAAAGGCATACAACAAAATATAATTTTAGAAAAGTGGACAGTTGCAGGGCTGTACAGCTTTGAGGAGAGACCAGTGGAGGGAGTGTGGATACGCAGTGAAGGTTTTCCTCCTGCTGAATCTAACTTCCTTCTGTGGTAGGGAAGGCTAGGAAAGCCTTGCTCCTGTCAGGCATGGTGGCTGTAACTGAGCTACCACTCTATAACTGTAAGCTATTGCGTGCTTTACCTTAGAGGCTTTTTCCTTTACTGCAGATAAATTCCGCTTGTATACTTTTGAGGCCCATCCGCTACTTTTGTGCGCCCCCCCCCCGTAATGAAATTAAGAGAGTGCCGCCAGATGAAAAACTTTGTTTTGACTTGTCATATGATTTAATTTGAGTTGCAAGTAGAGTCTTGCTTGATTTGGAAAAGAAGAAAAAGAAGGAAAAATTTAGACACTGATGGCTGTGTATGGCAAGACAGAGACCACTAGTTCTGGCACTGATACTGTGTGTGAGATGACTGGTATTTTCTTCATTCTCCATATGGCAGATGGATATCTTTTTGCAGTATAGAAAATGAGTAAAATACTGCTGGTCTCATACACAGTTGCTCTAACAGGGCTAGTGACCTCACTGTTGATGAAGATAGGGAAGGATTTTTGCAGACTAGGTTCGTTTGAGCTGCAATTGTGTGTGAATTGTACTTTTACATCGTGTGACATGATGCTGTTACAAAGGAGGGGAATGGGAGATCGGTCGACAGATTAGGCCTCCGTAAGTGGGTCATCAAACATGGCGGCAGTTGCCTTTCTGTGCGTCCTAGTGGCCCATTGACTTCAGTACTAAATGAGGCATAGAGACTGGGACTAGTTATTTCCCGGTCTCTGTTGTCTCATACCAGCCTGGCTGGTTGCCTCTTTCGTCCAATCAGGAAAGAGAATCACATTTATTTATTTTCTAAGCCTCAACAAAGCCAGGGATTCTATTTTATCTGGGCAGGTTAACAGCAAAGATTTCTCATGTAGGCAGCTAAGGATGGGGAGTTTTTTTTTCATCATCAGGAAAGAAGCTCCAGAAAGTAAAGCTATGAGCAGTACTTCTGTTTTTTTTTAATTGGTGTAGAGTATGTGTGTAAGAAGAAGATTGTAAAGGGAAAAGCATTTAATTCTTTTTTAAACTTTGAGCGAGTTTCAGTTTTTAGGGCATAGCTGACTTTATTTGTGAGAGTATAGGTGGCAGCCATATTTGTAACAAAAGTCAGGAATGTTTTACAAAAGGCATTGATACATTAGTGTGTTGTTTCCTGATTGCCAGCACTCTTTTTAACCAGTGGTAGTACTCTCACATTGCACAACTGCTGACCAATCAGGACGCAGTAATTTCTTTAGACATTTTTATGTCTGTGTGGGAGGAGCTCCACAGATGTTTGGCAATCATTGTAGGAAAATGGCGGGTCAGCTCCGGAACGCGACCCTGTGTTCTCCTACAGGATGCGGCCAGGTCATGACAGCGCTGATGCCATAGGCACTGTTCTCTGTGATAGCACTCCCCTCTGCAGCATGGTCACCCCCTCCCCATGGTGCACTACTTCGTGAGCGCACTTCTGGTAAACTGCGCATGTGCAACTATCACGCATATGTGGTTTTGCTCCTGCCGCCATCTTTTGAGTGGCAAACTACCACGGCTCTAAAACTGGCACTCTGATGTCACCACCATCAGTCCGAGACCTGTGATCTGGTATCGCCGATGCTCTGAGAGCTGTGCTGTTGCAGCTCTGCTACCCGGACGGGTAAAAGCTCACCGCAGCTGTATCGGCTTTGACCAGAGTTTGTTATAAAAACTTTGTCTCCTCTCTGCAGGTGACCATGCAATCACACACCTTGTGTTGTGACCAAAAAGGGGGAATGGATGCCTTCAAAGCTATAGGCTACTACACACGTTAACCCCTCTGTAAGAAGTAATGTTTTCTAATATTTCCCCTATTTCATGTCTTAATCCCCCCATATGACTATGTAAATGAGTGTTTCACTGCTCATTAGGCCTTCCTGGTAAAACTTTCAAACAAATAAATAAAGAATTCTCCCCAACCCCCACAGCTTGAGGGCATGCTGTCTAGTTTTACTTCTGCTTACACTCACCCAGTCGTGTATCCAGCAATTTTAAACATGTACTCAGTAGTTTATGGAAATGTTGCCGCCCTCTTCATAAGCACAAACCAAAAGATGTGCTGCCCCACCACACAAACATTGCCCCACCCCCATTTCAGTTAACAATATGTAGTATGCCAATGATCCTAATAGATTCACAGCATTTCATTTTATCTAACAAACACTACTGATCAGGTAGAAGTTGGCTGCCTTTTAGCTAGTGTTTAGGATACATTTTAATAAGCCTCTGTACCACATCAAGGTAGTCAGCCTTATCAAAGTCCATTCAAACCAGCATTCATGCATATATACTCTATCAAGTCACTCATGCAATCATGTCCTCTAAGTTTAGGACCCACACATCTTCCAAAGATCATTTACAAACTCGCTCTAGAGCATCCATGGAGGGGAAAACAGTTTTTCAGGTACATCAGGCTCCGTTTGTGTTTGCTGTCCTGGCCTGAGGCTCATGCTGCCCCTGGATTTTCCAAATTTTGCTGTGCTCAGTAAAGTACACTGAGTATGCCTGCTGACACCCATGCACTCACCATCTCAAACATCTGTGCATACTCCGCCCTGCCTATCCCCTCTAATATGCAGACAACTCTGATCATTTCCCCTCTCAGACTTCTCTTTTTTAGGTCGAATAACATGTGTGTGTCCAACCTCTCCTCCTAGTTCTTGCCTCTTAAGCCACTAATCAGCTTGGTGGCCATGTGCTAAACCCTCACCATCTCTCTGACCCCAATGCTGCTCCTAGTCCAGCTGGAAAGTAATGCATGCTAACTAGGTAGCCAGTGCCCTCCATTGCAAAGACTCTGTACTGGGGTTTTGCATAGGCTGAATATTAATTCCCTACAGCTGTGACTAAGAAGTTTTCTGAGTAGTCAGCCAAATACCCAGTTAGTGGTATTCTGGAAAAAATATTCGGTTTACACAAAAAAAAAAAAAAAAAATTTGAAAAAACTTCCATGTACTCCCCAGGTGGCTAGGGCTAGCCCTGGGTCCTCCCATACCCACATTAGTCATTTCTCACCCTCCACTCTTCTTTCTCTTTCTCAAGCACAGGGGTTTTCAAACACAGGTTCGCAGATCCCAGGGGGGCCCGAGCAAGGTGTAGGGGGTCCATGAAACAAGCAGGAAAAATGTTGGTAAATATTAAAAAATTATATCATGAAGCAGCATGTTACAAAATGAGGGACTACATACAACTCCTTCTTTCCAGTAGAGAGCAAAGCATGGTGGAGCATCAGTATGCTCTCAACTACATCACGCCTGTAGACTTAGAGCAACGGCTCAGAGTAGCAAGTATCCCTAAAGACGGCCTCCCGACGTTCACCCACTGCTTAATCAAACTGATGTTCCTGTTTACCAAGACAAGGTGAGTGCACAGGGGATGCAGAATAGGAGGGTGGCATGGAACAGGGACTGCCATGTCTGCTGCATTTGGTCAGTTGCATTGCACTTGGTGCCAGTTTTTTTTTTTGCGGTGGGAGAGTAAATAATTGATCAGGTTTTAAACTGATTGGGGGTGGGTGATACCTATGAATGAAAATGCATAGAAAACTGCAAAAAAAACTACAGTGAAGCAAAAGGCAGGACCTGGGTTAGACAAGCAGAGATGCAAGAGCCCGAGTGGCAGAGCTGCTGACATATTTTCGATCAAGTAGTTATTAAGGTGAAAAAGAAAGACTCTCTTTTTTGGGGGGGGTTACTAATGAGTGCTGTGATTTCTCCAAAGTGGGGAAGAGTCCTAGCTGAGCCTCCCCACTCACTTTTTTTTGGAAACCAGGTAATAAAAAAAAATATCTTGTGTGGTTCAATTATGTTGGGCAGAGAGAACTTGCGATGTAATGTGTTAACAGTTAGCACTGTTTTCCTGTTGCCTGTTTGTGAGATTTCTTTCCACTGTCTGGCCTTTTTGTATTACAACCCCCGCCCCAGTTGTTTGACTTTTTGTGCAAGCATCATGTGTATCCCTCAATATTTTGGTATCAGCAAGATGAGGGAAGTCCAGCAGAGCTGCTGTTGTTTGTCTAGGTTCTAATTTCACACAAGTTGTGTCTCTATTGGCATTCATTCAAGTCTTTTAATTTTGCTTCAAAATGAGTTGTATGATTGTATTATAATGAAAAATAAGTACAAAAAGCATTTATTATATTGGTAAGAAAGTTAGCCTCCACCCCGGCACCCTCTGCCCGCCGTTGCAAGTAGAGGTCCCTGTTTCTACTGACTTTTGCTCTAAGGGTCCGAGCACACAAAAAGGTTGAAAACCCCTACTCAAGCCAGTTTAAAAAGAACTTGGCTCCTGGCTGACGCTGTTCAAGGAACCAGCAGCATCATTTAAATAGGCTCCCTCCCTCACCTGACCCCCAGTCCCCCAATAGAAACATAGAAACATAGAATTTGATGGCAGATAAGGACCGCTTGGCCCACCCAGTCTGCCCACTTCCCTACCTGATGGATAAGCTGCAGATTCTAGTTAATCAACAGCTTACTTCCTCCTACACCCCACTAAAATTACCTTATGCCTGTCCCATGCATTCTTGAATTCTCCCACTGTTCCTGACTCCACAACCTCCTCAGGAAGGCTGTTCCATGCACCCACAACCCTCTCTGTGAACAAATACTTTCTAACATTACCTCTGAGCCGTCCCTCTCTATCTTCAAATTGTGCCCCCTTGTTCTTGCACATCTCTTCTTCTGAAAGATACTACCCTCTTGTACTTTGTTAATTCCCTTGAGATACTTGAAAGTTTCTATCATGTCCCTCCTCCTTTCCTCAAGGGTATACATATTAAGCTGCTTTAGTCTCTCCTCATATGTCTTCTGGTGCAAACCTTGCACCATTTTGGTTTCCCTCCTCTGAACAGCCTCCACTCTGTCTATGTCTTTGCAGAGATGGGGTCTCCAGAATTGCACACAGTACTCCAAATGGGGTCTCACTAACTGTCTGTACAGAGGGATAACAACTTCCTGTTTCCTATTGTTGATGCCTCTCCCTATGCATCCCAGTATCCCCCCAGCCCTCCTTACTGCCTTCTCACATTGCTTGCCCACCTTTAGGTCATCTGATATAATTACTCCTAGGTCTCTTTTGATTTTTGTTGTTGTTATTATCACCCCCATTGTGTACTCTTCCCCTGGGTTTTTGTTTCCCAGATGCATTACCTTGCACTTCTTTGCATTGAATCTGAGCTGCCACATATTTGACCATTCCTCCAACCTTGCCAAGTCCCTTTTCATTCTTTCCACCCCACCCTGTGTATCAACCCTGTTGCAGATCTTTGTGTCATCTGCAAAGAGACATACCTTTCCTTCCAGGTGCTCTCCAATGTCACTTATAAAGATATTAAAGAGGACCGGTCTCAGTACCGAACCCTGCGGTACCCCGCTAGTTACCGTCCTTTCTTCACTGTGGACTCCGTTTACTATTACCCTTTGCATCCTGTTGTCCAGCCAGTTTTCTATCCAGGCTACCACCTTGGGACCCACGCCAAGGCTGTCTAACTTGTATATTAATCTTTTGTGTGAGACTGTGTCAAATGCCTTGCTAAAATCTAGGTAGGCCATATCCACAGCCTCTCCCTGGACTACTACTTTGGTCACCCAGTCAAAGAAATCTATTAGGTTCATCTGACACGACCTTCCTGCTGTGAAATCATGCTGCTTTGGGTCATGTGCCCCACTGGCCTCTAAGTACTCAACAATTCTCTCCTTCAGAAGTGATTCCATCATTTTCCCTACCACTGAAGTCAAACTAACTGGTCTGTAGTTTCCTGCCTCTGCCTTGCTCCCACTTTTGTGAAGTGGAATCACATTTGCCCTCCTCCAGTCCTCAGGTACCACTCCATCCTCCCTTGATTTTTAAAGAGTAGTCAGTGGTGTTACTAGTTTCTACCCTTAGTTCTTTTAGTATTCTTGGATAAATCCCATCAGGCCCATTGCTTTGTCCCTCTCAGTTTCAAGAGTTCTTTCAAAACCCTTTCTTCTGTGAATGGACTGGTATCACCCCTATTCAGAGTTTCTCCCTTGTTTGGTTTAGGTACCTCCCCTCCTCATCCGTTGTGAATACTGAGCAGAAATATTCATTCAGTATCCCTGCTTTTTCACTGTCACCCTCTGCCCACATTCCCTCCCCTTTATTAAGTCTCTGTATTCCTCCCTTGGTCTTTCTTCGCTCCCTAATGTACCTATAAAAGGTTTTATCCCCCTTCTTAACAGAGTTGGCTATCTTTTCCTCACTTTGTGCCTTTGCTATTCTGACTGCCTTCCCTGCCTCCTTCTGTTTTAACTGATAAAGTTCTCTGTTCTGCTCCTTCTGTGTTTCCTTATATTTTCTGAATGCTATCCTTTTCTCCTCAACCATCCCTGCCACCTCTTTTGAGAACCATAGTGTTTTTTTCCTTCGTTTTGCTTATTGATTTGCTTCACACAAAGGCTTGTTGCCTCTGCGATGGCTGTTTTGATTATTCACCTTTGTTCCTCCACCCCTCCTTCTTGCCCATTTGCTAGAGCTTTTTCTGAGGCACTCTCTCATTTTCCCAAAGGTGAAACAATTTTTTACCATTTTACAAGGTGGCTTTCTTCTGACCCCCACAGTCCTTGATTTGAGGGGGCAATACCCTTAAAATTCAAATCTAATTATAATCCTACTGCCACCTTCAAACTGAAAGATGAAAATCTTACTGAAGCAGCATTTGCACGTGACTGGACTGTACCCACTGAAGCACAGTAATTGAGGGTTCACCATCCAGTCATGCCAACATTTCAAACATTACCTAAAATCCACAAATCGCTGATGCCTCCTTCCCCCATGGCTGACCTATAATGTCAGGAACTGGGTCCCTTACTGAACACCTTTCAAGATTGGTGGATTTTTATTTGAAAGAATTGGTTCTGACTGCACCATCCCATGTTAAGGATATTCTGGATGTGATCAACAAAATTGTGACTCATGGTGTGGCAGCCATACGTTTTGTAGTAATCCATAGAATATTCCCTCATTATATATAAGTACTAACCACGTCGTGGGTATCATGGCAGTTAATCACTTTATCAATAAAAATATGGACATGAGTTAATCCCAACTACCAACTGAATGCCGTTTAAAGGCAAAGAGGTTTAGTTAAAGCCACAACTATTATTTATTTATTTATTTAACAAGTAATTATTTCTGCAGTTAAAAGCCATGGTGATGGCAGTAACTGTGGCACCCACTTTTGCCAACTTGTTCCTTGGTTGATAAGAGAAGAATTTGGGGTTTCCAATCCTTATAATGAAAATCTTAACAGAATTCACATCTGAGGATGTTGGCTTGATATATTTATAGCATGGCTAAAAGGAAATTGCCTTAACTTAAAGATCACTTGTATGGTACCTCCCTATGAAGTGAACTTCCTCCACCTCCTCCCTGTTGCGTGCCACTGATGCCATTTTCTCTGCCACGGACAAGGGTCTCATAATTGAAGCAATTTTCATTGATCTGGCTAAAGCCTTTGCCTCAGTGTCCCACCCCCTCTTACTCCAAACACTAGAGTCTGTCAGCCTAGCAGCCTCTGCTGTAAACTGGTTCGGTTCCTACCTCTTCAACATGCAACAATTAGTCTAAATCGGCGACTGCATCTCCTCCCATCTTCCTATCCTTGCTGGCATTCCCCAAGGCCCCATTCTTGGCCTCATCCTCATCTCCCTATTTATAAATGACCTTCCATCTTTCTGCTCACCCTTACTCATCCATTCGTATGCTGATGACACCATCATCTTCAACTCTGGCACCTCCCCCACTAGTGTGCACTCCACTCTCCAAGTTAACTTTGACAACATTCAGAGATGGTTTCAGGTAAATGATCTAAAACTTAACACAAAGAAAACGGTCTCCATGTCATTTGGAACAAGAAGAAAATTAGCCTCACTCCAGTCCTTTCCTTCCCCCTTTTCCACCCTGGATGGATCCCTTCTCTCGAAGGTCTCCACCTTCAAATACCTCGGCACCTGACTCGACAGCCACCTAGATTTCTACCACCACATTGACTCCATTTGCAAAAAACTCTGCCCAAACTTGCAGTCTTGTACTGTCATAAAGACTGCCTCTCTCTCCTTACCCATCGGGACTTAGTCTCCAAAGCTATTTTCCCTGTCCTTGACTGCACCAACATAGTTTACAGCTCTGCTCCAGCCTCTTCCCTCTCTAAGCTTGATACTCTACTAAACTCTTTTTGCCAGTTCGCCACTGCTGCTCCTCCTCTGATTCAGCACTGCCTTCTCTATTCCTCACTCTCTCCTCTTCAACTTCCTCAGAGGGGACGGCTCCACAGTGTCACTTTCATAACCAAATACTGGTTTGGGTGCCTGCCCCAGTACTGCTCCTCCCTCCTCTCCACTGCAAAACCATCATCCTACTCCCTTCGTAGCAGGGAATCTCACTCCTTTGCCCTTCTCCACCCCATTTAGAAGCTGGTAAATCTGTCTTCTCCTATTGCATACTACTCCTGTGGAACCAGCTCTCAACTGTCCTCCATCTCTCTCCCTCCCACTCCTCTTTTAAAACCTTGTTCAGGAACACCCCCCAACCATTGCCCTCATCTCCCCTCCTCCTTATCAATCTCCCCTCCACCATCCCTCTGTTCCCCACAGTGATCCTGCCCTGTTGCAACTTCAACAGTGCTAATGTTGGCATATGGCTTTCCCATTAATGCCAATATAAGCATCTCTCCCTATTAAATTGTTAGCTAACCACTGCTTATTTGCACCATGTACTCACCCGTATAATGTTCTTGTCTCCAGTTTGTTCTTATGTAAAAAATGTTATTACGTGTTCTCCTGTTTGCTGCTACGTACATTTTTTAATTTTTTCCTGTATAATGTTTGCTTGTTGTCTGTATTACTGTACTGTTATGTTCTCTCCCTCCGGGTCACACCTAGAAATGAGCTCTGGCTCTGTGTGCCTTTCCCGGTTATCAAATTTTAAATAAATAAATAAATAAAATTCCTAAATGTAGAATTCTATATTAATAAAGAAGGGGAAAGTATTAACAAGGGGTTTTAGAAACCCACAGCCAAGAATGCACTCCTTTGCTCAAAGATTTCCCATTCAACAGACTTGGTCTACTGTACAGTATTTGTTGTATGCAGTTTCTCCGGATTAGAAGAAAGTGCAATGACCGAAATAAATCTGAGACTCAAGCTCAGGAAGTAAAACTACACTTCAAAGCAGTAACTATTCTGAGGCATTTCTTAAGATGTTTGGAAATGCCAGGAGTGTTGATATGCATGGTCTAATACAATCAAAACCTTAAATAGAATCTGAGAGTAATATAATTACTTTTGTTACTGAATTTAATGGCCAATCACTGGACAGTAAAATAAATGTTTGTAGACTTTGAAATGTAACTTCAAGTGACATAGAGTTTGTGAATATGCTATGAAGCAGACAAATTGTCACTTTTAAAGGAGCAGTCAATTCCTTAACAGACATTTTCAGAATGGACTTCCTGGGTGACGTGGGTTAAAAAAGACTTTTTCAAATACAACAGATGCTGCATTTGTAAATTCGCTCAAAAATGTAGCTCTTTTACCATCCCTCAAACTAGTCTTGCTTTCATGTCACCACACGCAGTGACTGCAACACTTCATTTGTCATCAATGTTGCATGGTCCTCTTGCCCTAAGATTTACATGCAGTAGGTAGAATAGTCAGAGCCCTTAAGAGCTTCAGAAGGATTCAGAAGCATGTCTGAGCAATAAAAAAACATAAGAAAGACAATGCACTGGGGTACACTTTGCACACACCATAACAGAAATCCATCTTGTCTTAGATTCATGGGGAAAAAGAATGTTTAACAATGAGAAAATGGGGTGACAAAGTAAAACTCTTATTTCAAAAAGGGGCAAAATGGATATCCAACTTAAATGCTGTTGTGTCATTTAGATCAGTTGCCATTGTGAATTTTGTCCCATCTGTCTCTGTAGGAAGCATCCATAGTACTTCCATATTGTGGATGACTAAAGCTTTGATTTTGAATTAAAGATTTTTTTGCCCAGCTCTTTATGTAGAGTGTATATACTTTACTGAACTTAAAGCGCTAGTGTACTGGCTGAAATCAACAGCACCTTTCCAAAGTGGTCAGCTACCATATCACTTTTTGTATTGGAAGTATTTTTTCCCTTTTGAGCTTTGCTAGTTAGAAGATTTCTACCTGACAGTACAAGATTTGATGTGTGGAACAGCAGTCTACCTGAAAGCTGGCATAGTCAGTTCTGTTCCTCCCTATACATCAGTATTGTGACTCCACTGATTGTGACATCACTATTACTCATGATGAGCCAATCTTCAACTGATTGACTGGTTACTTGCTACACAGGTTGCCAACCAGGCAGTAGCTCTTGTGATATAACAGTGAGCGGACTCACATGTTGATGATGTAGTGGGAGGAACAGAACTAGATATGTCTGCTTCCTGGTACAACATTGTTTTTCACATCATATCCCAACACTGTTAGGTAGAAAACCACTAACCAGACCACAGAAAACCAAAAACACTTCAGAATTAAAAAGTAATAAGGGACTACAGTACTTTAAAAAATTATGTAAATATCCTGCCTCCTAGTTTTTGGCACTACTAGCTCTTTAATTCTATATTCTTTTTATCCCTTTCTCTCTATTCTTTCTAGCACTGTGGAGGGGGTCCTCCACAATTCCTTAGCATGAATCACCTCTATCCCCAATGAAACAAGTATTACTACAATTCTTTATAATATTCATGAATTGTTTTGTCTTCAAACTGGATCCCACATTTTGGCTATATCAGTGTTGTAATACTGTACGTCTTATTATTGATAGTGACCTTAGCTACTGTAACTGTCTGAGCAGTGGCTTTTTCAACCATAATTGTATAGAATCATTTACAAATATCAAGTGCAATAATTGCACAATTACCCTGTTAGTTACTGTTCCAACTGGATTCAGGCTCCAGCTTTTCTGTTTTAACCTTGTTCCTAGTTTTGATTTTTCTGCTACCAGTTTATTTTCAACAAGTGCTTATTATTTTTTGCTATACCTGAGTGTTGCTTTGCCTTTTTTGGAGGGGGGTCATTATCAGTGGTTTCTTCATCATATCGTGATTACATATGGTGCAGAAGCAATATAGCATTTAACAACTGTTAATTATTTGAGGTTCTTAAATAGAGAATAATGGATAGGCAAGTGTGTGTTATCAATATTTTTTTCACACCCAAGGTGTGTGATGACCCATAAACCTCGAGAGCGAAGCTATAGCAACACTCATTCACGCTTGAATCTCACCTTCTGAAGCCCCGAGCCACTCGCTCTCATCAGTCTACACTCGGCGGCTTCTGTATTTCAAAACTAAGGAAAAATTAGCGTAGCACCTACAGATGACACCTTTTTTTATACAAAGGCACTTCTCTTTGTGTGTATTTTGGGGCATATAATTTAAGGAAACGAACACCGCTTGGCCACGCTACCAGCTCAGAAAAAAGTGGAACTGATCATCACAGACATTGTAAGGGAGAAGTGACTCAGAGCTAGTCAAATGCCGTAATAACCCGATTTCGGGTTATTAAGGCGTTTGAAGAGTATCTGAAATCAGGTTGCTAAAGGGGGTCACCAGTAATTATATCACTTTAACATTGCACTGGTTATATTATGCAGTACTTTTGAGCCCAGGTTACCGTGACTTTATGTCTGACTTTAGGGCCGGCAGTATCGCCTAGAGGTTAGAGTCATGAGCTGTAAATGGGCTTGATACATCCAGTAGACTGAGGTATGGTTCCCACAACCTCTACGTGCATACTTGTGACTCTGAGCAAGTCCTTTAACCTCCCCAGTGCTCCCAGGCTGCACCTGAAAACAGGAACTTGTGCCTAGTGGTCCTTACCTGGTTACCAAAGACTAACAAAAAACAAACAAACTGTGCACCATAGTTAAGAGTACCTTTTACACAAGACTCCACCCCCAGAAGAAGACCTGCCACAGGGACAAAAACATTTGGGGAGCTTAGTCAGTACTGGGGGGGACTTACTATTTGATTTCCTTATGCTTAAAAATCAACACATTGGCTTTATAATGAATTCCCTGTTTAGAATGCATGTCACTTACTTTTCCAATGGACTAAAGTGTGGCTTGTTGTACTTGGGAGCACATGCATAGGAATTGAATGCAGGTACCATCTAGCTTTCTACAGACTCTTAAAAGTCCAGGCTAACTTAATCACCCCCTCTCACAAAGCACCCAATTCCTTTATCTGCAGTAGTCATCAGACTAAAGATGGGATTGAGTGTAGAACTAAAGGTACCAAAACAATAAGCTCCACTGATAATGTTAAGCAGACTGATTGGTCACAGTCTGCCTAGCATGATCAATGATCTGATTGGTCAGTCAGCTTAGCATCATCAATGATGCCAATCATGTTACATGTTCCCTCCAGGTTTAGCCTAAGTAGCTTAGTATGTTAGAATGGATCTTAGAATTGGCCACCCTGAAATCAAGGATTGGGCTTCAGGATTGGGGGCACCTAGAAAAAGAAAGTATTTGTGGAACTGGGTGGTTGGAAAGGGAAAGGGTTCTGTTGAAATGATACTGTTGACTCATAGCAAAATGTCAGCCAGGAGCCAACTTTATTTTAAACTCACTTGAGAATGGGAAAGTGGGGTGCAGGGTGGGAAATGACTAATGTGGAGAGGGGTGGACTAGGTCTAGCCACCTGGGAAGGTCAAGAAAGGTTTTTGTTTCTAAAATATCACTGAATACCCAAATACTGAATAATGAATAGCTGAGTGTGTGGGGTCCCAAACATGAATATTCGGCAAGTACTCGGGACATTGTATTCATATACCCCTACTCTGTATATCATCTCCATGAAGCATCTAGTTTCAACCAGCTCATGGACTTGGAGTCCACCCCAAAATCTAGATCTGTCATTGAACTGGTTCCACATAACTAGTTTACTAACATAATATTGATTTAACAGTTATGCATAGATGAGTTCAACATATAAAGTAGGTTCCAGCTAAAGTAATTCACAATAAGGCCACCTTGATATAAGGCTCCACTTCCTTGGCTCACCATTTTTTAAGTCCCATTGTAATCCACCTCTTTATAACACCTATCTGTATATGATTAAATAACTCCTCTGTTTGCAAGAAAAGCCTCATAAAAAGGCCGGGGTGTATTATACTTTATCGATGTTTATTCTTTCAGTAAGATCTATCCCCCATAAAATTATCCTTGGCATAAAGTGATAGCAGGTGAACTGAGAAAGGCAATATCCAGAAACCATCTTTGTCTGTTCACCTGTCTCGCTTACAGTTCACTGGACTGGCCCATACATGTTTCTTTGAAACACAAAATCTAGTGGCTGACTAGTAATCTATTTCTATTGCAGGATTTGGAACATTGCCAATCAACCTATAAATATCTGTAGTCAAAAGTGGATAGTGATTTACTAAGTTCTGCACACAAAGTAATAAATCTGTTTTCTAGTGAAGCTGGTTGATTGGATTACAAATGTTGAAAATGTCACAGAACTGGCTCTGAGTATATAATACAGCTAGTAAACCAAAAATGTATGTGCCTGATAATTACTTACTTTTGTGTGGAAAACACAATCTAAGACTGTAATGCTGTATGCTTCATGGGTTCAGTTTGATTTCCCTGCATCCTGAAGCATTGTTCCCACAAGTCATGCAATTATTTCAATCAAAGCCAGCGGATTGCTTGGAACAGACTGTGTTTTAAATTCTCAGTAGAAATTTTAGAAATAGCATTGAGTAATTTTAAAATCCATACCATAACTGGTTATAGTGAAACCAGTGTGCAAGGCAGCACGACTATAAACAGTATTCTTGGTTTCTATGCACGCTCCCAGAACAAGCTAGTGAAGTTCGAAACACCACAGTGCTGAACGTGTAACATGCAGGCATTGAAGAACAACTACGAGGATTAGAACAACAGTGCTGGCATGCCAGTCCAGAGGGTAAAACCCCCAAACAACTGCAGCGACTCACTGCTCCACCCAGTGCATATTTGGTTAGGTGCCGTAGGGCTGGTGTTTGGGCCTTTGCCCAAAGGTGGAAATGTACTACTTTTAAAACTAATGACAGTGTGAATGGCTAGATAGTTTGCTGTACTACCATGGCTGTCTTTTAAATTAAGCATGATATTGACAGGGTCACCCCTTCAAATGGGTCCTGTGTCCAGTGGGTCTTATCTAGATACCAAAGAGTGTAAATAAATAAAGAAGTAAATAAATCAGTGAATAATAAAGTAACTGTGCTGTGTTCCAGACATTGCACTCCAATGCCTTCAGTAGAATTTGCAGCCCCTGGCCTTCCTGCAATATGCTTGAAGGGGTTGCACAGTGCCTAGTGATGGCCCGGGGCAGAGCGGACTCAGACATCGGACATCCAATTGTATGGCTGAGTTAGTGTCATAGTGGATTTCCTGCTCCACGCAGAGCAGGGGACTGTGGGATATGGCAGTCTCCCCATATGTGTAAATAATTATAAATACATTCCTCCCCATATGGAGAAATCATTTTAAATACAAAATGCCACTCTCTATACTGCAGCCTTTCCGTCCCATATTGGAAGGCTGGGGGCAATAAATGGTGAGGGTGGGGCTATCTGGGCCCCAGAACAAGCCAGGAAGGCTACGTTTGGAAGGTGTGTAAGACCTACTAAAGGAGTCTCTCTCTCTCTCTCTCTCTCTCTCTCTGGTATAGTGTTGGTGCCCTCCTCATGACCATGTCAATACTGGTTCAAGGTTAATCTGGTTCAAGGTTAGTTGGCATTCATCTGTATCCCCTTCCCCCGGGTCTTGCCTGAAAATAGGCAGGATTTGTCTAGTGCACTTACCCGGTCAACAAAAACTAAATAAATAAATAAATAAATAAAATACAGAAACATTTATCTGAGCTGCATAGTTCACAGCCCCCCCCATGCCAGCTCCAACTTCACCACCCATGTAGAGGTGCAGGCAGAGTGGGATCAGATGTGACAGGGCAGATGTGCAAGAATACCTTGCTCCTTCTCGCTACCAAGGAGTGCTCTACTTGGCCTCCTACAGCTCCATGCACTTGTGGAAGACATTAGGACCCTTCTGTCAATCACATCCTCAGTTCTCAAACATCACTGTATCAAACTACTACAAAGCAAATAGAACTGAAAATAAGTAGTATAGAATTTAAGAAATGGAATATGTATTGCACAAAGTCCATCTTCACAAAACAGTGTTAACAATTCTGCTTGTAATGTCATGCACAAGGCCTCATTACACTAGCAAACTCATCACTCCTGGCAGTGATTTCCAAACTCAAGCAAGCTTTTTCCATATCACTGAGGATTTTTCAAGTATATCTTATAGTGCAGTACACTGCATTCTTTGCAGGAAAGGCCTAGTCATTTTCTTCAGAAAGACCTGCACCACCTTGTTGATGATTTAACAGAACATTACATAGTGAATAATAGCTGGGTAGGGGGCTACAACGAGAATTTTACCCCGCCCAAGGTGTGGGATGCCACATAAACCCTGGGAGTGAAGCAGTTCAACAGTGCAGAGGGGGAATCAAAGAGAAATCCTCCAATGTCTTGGTGTATCACTATGCCAGTGGGGGGTCACACATGTGTGCTACACTCTGCCAGCAGATACTATTCCTGTTGCATAGGAATTTCCAGAAAGGCTTGTCTGCAGAGTAGGGCTAGGTAAAATGTATCTTCTGCCACTGAAATTCTAGTGAAATTCTAATTTCACTTCCATGAAATATCACAAAATTTTGCTAAAATGGTGATTTCAATTATTTCTATCAAATTTCAAACTTATTTGTCCAAACTGCACCACATTTTGGTATGGTGACATTACAAAGATCCATACAGAAGGGTACCAAGTTGCAGATCTCTATCTTTAAAGATGACTGAGTTATAATCTAGTGTCCTGTGGGTTGTGGGACAGCAACAGAAAAGAGAAAGTACCCTAATGTGCAGTTGGATGATGCAAGGGTACTCTTTGACTTGCTGGGAGAGACAACACCCTGAAAGGCTCTATCTCCCTGGCTTGGAGCACCCCACCATGGGAGTAGGATGTGGGGATTAGGGGTTAGCGCCAAAGAAGCTGCGGGTAGGGCTGAAAGTTTGCCGAGGCAGAAGCAGGTAATATCAGAGAGAGGGGCATAAAATGTAAATAAAAAAGGGGAATATTTATGCACAGCGGCTATCACACTTTGGGACACCTATGAAAAGCTCTCTTAAATGAGGTATTGGGCTCATCTGTAGTTGGAAGCAGTCCCCGGAGACAGATGGCTAAGTTTGTTCAACACAGATACTACATGGCCACCACTGTAAGGGGTAGTAGGTCACAATGGCGAAGTTTAAATGGCGATTCAAAAATGGTGACTAAAGAATGGCCGCCGGCCTGGTGGCGCTGAGGTTGAGGTGCTGGATGCCACACACGGCGGCCAGGTTGGGGAAGCAGCCCAGACCGCTGGGGTCAGCAGGGAAGGAGAGGATTGAGCTCTTCTCTCCTGGGAGGGAAGGGGGGCCTTATCCCACTCAAATAGTGACACCCAGTGGTGAATGAGTGTACTACAGACATCGGGATCACATACGGGGGAAGGATGTTGGAAGGCTGCCTTTCAGACGTGAGTGGGAGCACTCACATAATGAGCTGGGTGGCATTGCATGACCCACATCTAGGGGAGGGATTAAGAAAGAAAACCCCCCTCCAGCCCAGATAGGGGACAGCTCTCACAGTGCTCGCTGCCACATGCCCAACACTGGGTCTCTGCCTCCGCCCCTTCCGACCTCCTCATGGACCCTGAGCCGGGGGGGGGTTCAACGGGGAGAAAGTAATGCCCTTGAGGAGGTAGGATCACAGTGGGTAGTAGAAGTGGCGAGTGAGCTGAGTAGACTGAGAGATTCTGGGATCTGGAGGTGATAAACAGAGTTAAAAAAAAATGGCGAAAGTGATAACGGCGATCCTGAATAAACAGAGATAGGGATTAAATGGCGACTTCGAGGTGCTAACCTGCCCCTGTATCAAGGTGCACCTTGGAGCAGTAATCTTAGAGCTAGCTGGGCGTCCTGGGGTGCAGCCCCCTGTGGGGGATGTGGGGGCGCGGAACCCCCCAGTAGCACAAAAGTCCACCAGGTGGTTTGCTTTGCTTGACTATAAAATAGGTCTTTTCCCCATGGATGGGACAGTAACTTGGGACTTTTCTACCCAGGATGCTGGTGTGCTCTTGTGACTTTTCCCATCTGGCAGTCTTTGTGGACCCACTGTTACAATGATACAGCATAGACTGCGTGAGGTGGAAATTAGCTTACTGATGAGATGAAGCCAGTCTTGTTACCTATGAACTAAACTCAATCTGAGACTTTTTTGAACCTATGGAAAGTTTGGGTCACAATTTTTTTTTTAAACTTTATTTTCAACTTTTATGAAATTGTGTGAAACATACCGAAAAAAGTATGTCACCGAAATTTAGGTGCATCATTAATGTATGCGCTATTTAGGATTCACTGTTTAGGATTTCGCTAATATTTCATAGCTGTTATGGCATGGAGCCCTGTAAGGAACTTTGTGGTGTCATCTGAGAACAAGCTGTGCCTAACTATTTATTTATTGATTGACTGACTGATTGATTAATTTCAACCATTTTATGAGGACATACTTACTGAACTGATAACAGCTCATTTCAAGCTGTGATCTGGTGGGAGGCGGGAAGGAAAATAATACAACAATGAGATAACAAATTAATAGTACATTAATAAATATACATAAACAATAGTCAATGCAAGCAATACAGTACATCAAAAAAGAGCAAGGTAATTTATTACAGATGTGAAAACCAATAATCAATGCAGGCTAAAACAGAACAATAAAGTGCTTATGGTAAAAAATGTAACCTGGATAGGCCAAGTGAAACAACCCCAATAGGGCATATTGTTAGGGGGCGACTGAAGAGAATAATAGGGTTGGGGCAATCTATGGAGTGGGATTGTGGGAGAGGCTTCTAACGTATGTGGTCTGGAACAGTTACATGTAGGTGTTGTAAAGCCATGAATAAGAGACTTAATGGAGAAGACAGACAAGGCAGAGCGAATGGATGGGAAGAGAGGACCAGAGTTTAGGGAAATGAGATGACACAAGACAGTTTGGCCATCAGCAGATTTCTTGGGGTGGGGATAGAAAGAGAATGGGAAACAGTGCTGCAGAGTGGTAAGAACTAAGAGGGGGGAGGAAAGTAAAAATGTAAGGAAGGAAGGAAGGCACCTAACCTAACTAGAATTTAGATATGAAGGAGGGACTGTGGGAAAGGCACCAGGCATCAAGGGAAGGGAGGCTGAGTGAGGAGTAAAGAGAACAAAAGTGGGTATGAGGCGGATAGTTTGAGGCAAAAATAGCAGAATGAGTGAAAGAGGAAGTCCAGTCTGGCAAGGGAGGATACATGTAGTCAAGCAGAGCTTGTTTTAGCAGGACTTCATAATGTTTCATAAGTAACAATAAAACATGACAGGGTGTGGATTCCTCTTCTTGAACCGCATGCCCAGGTGTGTTGTGAGGCATGAGGTGTTTGTGCCGAGTGCCTCCAACCACCTGGAAAGGAAATGTGGTTCAGGAATAGGAACCCACACCCTGAAGCATCTTACTGCTTATACTGTAATAGGTAACTAATAACACACAAAAATAGATTTTACTTAAATTATACATTTGCTTAAAACATTTAATGAAAAAAGCTACAATAGTAAAAAAAAGTTGTCCTCCAAGATATAAATGATTAGGCTTGGAACATACAATAATAGAAGGTCTGTTATCAGAGGAAGCTGTTACCTAGTTTGTTAACTTTAGCTTTTAGTGTGCTGTCCTACAGCCTCTCAAGACTATGTTTCCATTTGTTGTATTGGTATTTTCATTAAGTTTAAATATAAATAAATATGTCATTTGTATTGGTTGCTTTAGGGGAGTGGAAATTGAAATGTTGGTAGTTGTGTTTTGAGAGCTTATTTAGTTGCCTTGAAGAGAGTAGCATTGATCGTTATTTGGTGAGACTCTGTGGTAGTGTGGGAGGCAGCAAGAGAGAGAGCTGCAGTCTTAGTGGGATTAAATATTTTAAAAGTTAAGGTTTGGTTGGTTTTATGAAATGGCATGCAAGTATTTAAAATACAGGGTTCAGCAGGTCTCTGTGGTGCTTTGGGAGGGAACAGGAGAGAGTTGCAGTTTTAATTCATGGGACTCAGGAATGAAAAGGGCTGTGGGTCTTTTAAATATCCCTGGAGAAGAAGAAATCAACACAGAACCTTAAAGGTCTTTTTTGCACAAAAAAGAAATAGAAAAAAGGTTGCAGTTGGATATTTAATATTTATTTCGAATATTTAATTGTGTGCTGTAGGGTTCGATGTTTGGGTGTTTGATCAAAGGTGGAAATGTGCTATCTTTGTAACTAATGGCACTGAGAAAGGATAAATTTTTAACTATACCAACATGGCTGCCACACATTTGTTTGAACTATGTACGGTATTGAAATGTAATTGTGCTGCATCCTAGTTGCCATAAGAAGCGCAGAGCGGTGTGGTTCCTGTTTCTGAACCTCACTGCTTTGGAATCTTCTTGGTGAATCAAGATGCAGGAAATTTCTCACTCATTTTATAAAACGGTGGTATCGTAAATAGCATCAGTATTGAACAGACTTGGTCATGTATATCTCATGACTGCTGCCTTCTAGTGGTAAGCTGATAACCTCATCTAAGAGAGGTTTTCATGGCCTTTGAAACTGTAATAGACACCACATGAATGGTCTCCTTTAAGCTCCTTGTGCTGACCTCATGGCTGGTTGGGACTTGTCATGGCTTGTAAAGCTCCCAGGGATACAATGTCTATGAAATGCACTATTTAAAACCAAATACATTCCTTTCCATATTGACAGCACAATCACAGCTTTAATATCATGTTCTGTATCTCATTCCTTAGTCAGACACTCTATAACACATACAGTAGTAGAACAGAACAGTGCATCATTTGCTTTAAAGGGACACTGTCAACCCTTTTTACATCATATTATTTCTAGATAAAAACCCATGTTTTATGATTGTTTACATTCTCTAAAATTCATTGATGCTGCTGGTTATCTTATCTGCTTCTTTTCTTAGCAGAACTGAAATATATGGCAGTTGTGTAATTGTATCCGACCTTGTTTTGTTTCAAATCCTTGATCAACTCTTATTGCATATTTCCTGAACATTATGAACACCCTCACACAGTCTACCCACTCATGATGTAATAGTCACATCTCCTTCCACTGTGTCATGACTGGCTAGACTGTAGAGGTGTTCCCAAGTCCAGGAAAGATGCAAAGGAAGTTGATCAATGAATGCAAATAAAACATGTCTTGGTGTGGTAACACCAGTATGTTTTGTAGACTGTTTTTCTTTTTTGAAAAGAAAAATAGAATCAGAATCAAGCAACCAGCTACATTAGCAATCTTTACAGAATGTCTGCAATCATAACGTATTTTTTAAACTATGGACACTTTGAGGCTTAAAGGGGTTGACAGTGTTCCTTTAAGTCAAGCAGCATTCATCAACTTTCAGTAACCAATATTTTAGAAAAGGTAAAAACAATTATTTAAGTGATAATGTGCTTGCTGGATCACAATATGAAGCAAATATGTGATCTGTCAAGTTACTAGAGAATGAGGCTGAAGGCTGAGTACATTATCCTTCTGAGACAATCACATTATTGCCAAGGATAGTGAGCAAACTAGTATATAATTACTGGTGATCCCCTTTATCAACCTGAATTAATACACTCACCAAATGCCATAACAACCAGAAATCTGGTTATTACGGCATTTGGGTACATAAAAGACACTGTGTCGATTCTCAAGGGGGATTCTGTGCTCGGGACAGCTCGAGCGCTAACTTAATCTCTTTTCCATGAAACGCTGCTCCTCATGACTGCCCAGCTTTGGTACCAGAATGTCAAACACTATGAAAAACCTCACACTTCTTCAAAACAGTCAGTTAGCACCACTTATAACAGACTCATGAACTTCGTAATTTGCAGCCACTACCTTACAGGTTTTTTTCTCTGACACAGGTCTCCACAGCAACCGGAGGATCTTCGATAGTCACCTCAGCAACACTTTCTGACCATCGGGAAGTAAACAGCCAGTTCACAAAAGTTATAAATATTTAGAACTTTCCACTAGTTTAAACAACTTCTCTAAAGTTATACTGTTTTTTAACCCTTGTATGCATTACCTACCTCTCAAGCTCCACTGGACTTCAACAACAATCTGGATTGCACTTCTACAAATGGACTCGAACTTCTGGTGTTTACAAATTTAAAAGTCTGCATTTTAAGAATAAAAAAACTTAGTTTCTTCAAGTGTTCTCTGCTGCACATGCCAACTTTTTTTATTAATTTTAAAAGATACAACAACAAATACAACAGATACATCACACAAAAACATACAAACAGATGCATTTCATAACTCATAATTACTACATTCAGAAATCAATCAACATTACATCTCTCTTCTCAATTAATTCCTCTTACTGTGATTGTTCGTACAGTTTCCTTAACCAACATATTCTTTTAGTGGAGCAATAAGGCATGGAGGAGTCCATAACCTTCTCTGTATCCCTCTTTACCCCAGGCCACAGCGTAGGGTGATCTCCTCCTCATTACTTAATGATGCTAGGAAAGGAGCCCATTCCCTATAAAAGGCATCAGCCCTATTGTTGAGCATCAATGACAATCTTTCCAGCGCCAAATTCTGTATCACCAATTGGCGCCATTGCTGAGTAGTGGGGGCCACATGACTAACTCATGTGTTCTGAATGCAGTGTCTGGCCATTACCATCAATACTCTAATCCATCGTGGCATTGGTTCCCACTCCCCCATCTCTCCGGGGGACATACCAAACAACCCTGTAATGGGGTCCATCTGAATGGGGTACCCCGCCATCTGTGTTATTTCTTCATAGATTTTACACTAGAAGGCTCTCAAAACACTGCAATTCCAAAAGGAATGTATATATGTCCCTCTTTCCCTTCTACATCTGTCACAGAGAGGGGAGACAGAGGGATGTGCCCTGTGTACTGCAACCGGTGGGTAATATAATCTGTGCAGAAATTTATAAAAGGCCTTCTTAAACTTATTGCATATTGAGAGGCCCATATGGCCTACCAGCACTTGCTGCCAGTTATCCTCTGAGATTTGACTTCCCAGATCCTTCTCCCATAGCTGCTTAACCTTCTGTGTATAGTCTGGGTAATCCTCCTTCCCCAGCTTTGCAGCCTTCCCAATAAATCCCTTAGGATCATGCTGTGCCCTATGTATTAGCATCTCTACTGGTCCCCATCCATGTGATTACCCCCTCCCCTCTCCATTTTCAATAAGAATGCCCGAAGTTGCAGGTATCGAAACGTCTGTTGTCCTTGGAGGCCCAATCCCTGAGTAAAGTCCCCCAGTGTACTCAGTATATCATTACAGACCAGATTATCCACACACTTTGCTCCCCTTCTCTCCCATTCCCTAAATCCTCTGTCCTCTAAACCTGGTAGAAAGAAAGGGTTCCCCTCTACTGGCAATAATAATGTTTCTTTGGTAATCCCCTAGATTTCTTGAGAAGGTTCCATGCTTCCAGCACTGTTTTTACTATAGGGTTACAACCCCCCGGTAGCATAGGCCTGTAAGCCTTTACTATGTAGATAAGCAGATAGGTGCCCCAGGCATCCCCATTGCTCCAGTGCAACCCAGCTTGCCACTGCAGGGTGGTATACCCAGTCAGCAATATAACGTAGTTGGATAGCCAAATAGTAATTTGTTAAATCTGAAAAATTAAGGCCTCCTCTGGTTGTTTCCGCCTTAAGTCTCTGAAGACGGATTCTCGGCCGCTGCCCCTTCCAGATAAATTGGGTAACTAACTTCTCTACATCCCTTCTTACAAGGCGCATCGGGATCATCTGCATAGAGTACAAAATCCTAGGTAGGATATTCATTTTCAACAGATTAATTCGCCCTGACCAAGATATGGGTAGCTGCAACCATCTCCTCAAATCTGCCTCTATTATTTTAATAAGTGGTGTGTAATTCAACCCATAAAGTGACCCAATTGTCTTACCCACCTTAATACCTAAATAGGTGATATATGTCTCCCAACTCTGGATTCCCCATTGCTCAGCTACTGCCTCTAATTTAGGAAAACAAAAATTTCAGATTTACTTAGATTGATTTTGTATCCAGAGAAAGTAGCAAAATTCTCTATCAATTCTAATAATAGTGGCATAGACCTCTGGGGGTCTCTGATAAACAGGAGCATATCATCTGCATATAGGGTGACCTTATGCACAACCTCCCCTTCCCCTGTAATATCCCGAATCCCCTGACACTGCCTTATTGCCGCAGCCAAGGGTTCCAATACCAGAGCAAACAGCAGTGGTGATAGCGGGCACCCCCTGTCGAGTACCTCTCTCCAAGACAAATGGTTCACTAGGTATCCCATTAACCAAAACTCGTGCTCTGGGGGCCTGGTGCATAGCTCTGATCCACCTAACATATAATTCCCCCAGACCAAACCAGACCAGCATCTCAAAGAGGTACTCCCACTCCACCCTAGCAAAGGCTTTTTCCACATCCATGGATATAGCATAGGTTTTCTCTCGTGCTTGCCTTGCCCTCCAAACTACATTAAGTAATCTGCGCATATTATGATAGGATAATCTCTCTTTTATAAATCCGGTCTGGTCTGGGTGAATCAACACAGGCAGATAGTCCTCAAGCCGCATAGCTAGAACCTTGGCCAGGATTTCTAGGTCACAATTTAATAGGGAAATCGGTCTGTATGAGGCACATTCTTACGATTCTTTACCCAGTTTAGGGACTAAACATATCATAGCATCATAACAAGTATCAGGTATCTGCAAGTGTTTCTCACCCTTTTCCCCTGGGAACACCTCACACAGCATTTCCACTATCTGGCCTGCTAAAGCTTTATAGAATTCCAAGGAGAATCCATCTGGACCACCTGCCTTACCTTTTTGTAGCTTACCAATGGCCTTTAAAACCTCTTCTTTTGCTATAGGTTGGCTTAATCAGTCCCTTTGGTCCACCATAAGACTGGGTAGATCTATCCCATCTAAGAATTCCTATATCCACTGTCCCCTACCTTTACACTCTGCTTTGTATAGCCGGGTATAGAACTCTTGCAAGCAGGCCCTCAGACCCCCTGCCTCCAATGCACCCTACCCTCCTTACCCTTAATCCCCATTATTCTAGTGGGGCATTTACCCCCCCATAAATCTAGCCATAAGAGGGCCCAGTTTATTAGACCACTCAAACATCTGGCGTTTACAATAAAACCATGATGTTCTGGCTTCCCCTTGCACCAAGGAATTCAATGTCTCCCTTGTAATCATTAAGAGCCATTCTATGGTTCCTCTCTCTCCCTGGGCCACACGCTTCTCTAGATCTTTGAGCCTCTTCTCCAGTCCCTGCCTCTTTTCTCATTTCTCTTTTTTAACCTTAGCCATATATGCTATTATGGAACCTCTCAGGAAGGCCTTCCCAGCATCCCCGAAGACAGCTTGGGACACCTCCGACCCCGCATTAGTTTCTTTATAGAAACGCCATTGTTTTAACAGGTATTCCCTAAATTCCTTATTGGGGAGCATATATGTAGGGAATTTCCACTTTGGTGGTGCATCCCTTTTCCCTTGCATCCTAAACCTCTCTATCACCATAGCATGATCCGAGATATGGATTGGGCTATGTGATACATCTACAAGCCTGTCATTCCATTCTCATGGGACCAGGATATAGTCGATTCTTGTTCATGTCCCATGGGGGTTCAAAAAAAACTTATACTCCTTGGCCCCTGGGTTCACCATTCTCCAGCTATCTGCCAATTTAGGATCCAGCGTTTCTACAGCTATCTGCCAATTCAAGATCCAGCATACCCATCCACCACTGATTTAGTGCCTCCGACCTTCTCCCTTTACCTTCCGAATTGTCCGTAACCGGGTCCAGTGTACTATTCAGATCTCCCCCCAGTACAGGGCTGGGGAACTTTTCCTTAATAAGCAGGTCCAAGAGCCCTGGGAAAAACTGCCATTTGTATGTGGCTGGGGCATATACGTTACCAAATGTAATTTGTTCACCATGCAACTGCCCCACCACAAAGATATATCTACCCTCCCTATGGTCTTTCACAATTCTTTTAACCTTGAATGGCAGATTCTTATGTAACAGGACAGCTACCCCTCATTTCCAAGAGGAGTAGGAGGCAGCAAAACACTTACTCACCCACCCTCGAGCAAGTTTGGCATGCTCCACATCCGATAGGTGAGTCTCTTGTAATAATGCTACTTGTGTTCCCTGTTTTTTTGAGCGCTGTTAGAAGCACTGTGCACTTGACCAGATTTGTGACCCCTCGCACATTCCAGGAGATCACCGTCAATTCTTGCTTACTAACCATAATTAATTGCCTTCTTTCCCTGCACATAAGAATTGACCATCAGGTCCCCCCATGCCTTATAGTACATTACTCCACTACTCCACTCCAAAATCAGTAACCATATTCGAGTGATATGAAATGCATACAACAACATCATACAGCAGAAATAACAATGAAACAACAAGATAACAAGAGCAATATGTCTCCCCTCCCCCAACTGATTCATAACTGGTGACTTCCTTGGAACATACCATCCCTCCCCTGCTTCTCCCCCTGTTGAAACTTATCCCTAATAAAACTTTTATCCATTTGAGTTTTAACTGTACCAAACCCCCACTCCCCTCGGTGACACTAATTGCAATTTCAGCATGAGTGTCCAATATCCCCTGACGATACTGATGCCCACTGCTCCTGCCACAGCCGATAACAATTTTAGCAAACATTAAGTTATATAGAAGATATAAACACCAACCTCAACTGAAACTTTGATGTCTTCCTGTGTAGTCTCGTCCCACCATTAATGTTCAAAAATATGCGGTGAGAACGCTCCCCTTCCGAGCTTCAGATCACTCTGAGCCCCCCAAAGACCGTATTAGACTGCAGCCTGGTCTGGCTCCCAGCCCATAAAGCTGTCTCCAACCCATTTGAGTCCTCCCCTTCCTGATGCATCACCCACCTACAGTATATTATTTTCCTGAGTTGATCCACGTGCATCAGTTCTTAAGGCAGTGGGACGGGAGCAGGCTGCGCCATAAACACACGCGCTAAGCCCCCCATGGCATCCCAAATTAAGTGTCCTCACCTTCTTAGAAACTGTACAGAGTTCTTACATTATTTAGTCCAAAACTTAAAAGGATCCATATTGTCCCAGGTGTTCTCTGACTCTGCAATTGCGATCCTCTTCGGGGAAAAACACAGGTGAGTCGACCACCACCCTACATACCCAGGATTATTACCTGACTCAGTCTCTCACCTAGGAAGGCTCCAGATCAGTTTGCAAGGTCTCTAGGTGCACATGGACCCCCCATTTTCTTCAGCAGTGCAGGACAAAACAAAAAAGACAGGGAGACATTCGAAATATTGATGTTGCAATGGCAAACAAAGCCCAGTCCAGCTAATTAACGAGCCATCTCGGCTCTATCACTTGCTCAACTTCTTCTGTAGGTCAGCCACGAATAGTTCCGCTTTATTGGGCTCCCAAAAGGAGTACGTCACCCCCTCGTATTGGAGCTTCGGTATTGCAGGGTAAAGCATAAAGTTCTCAAGTTTGAGATTTCTTAGCTGGGCCATAAGCGGGTTGAATACCTTCCTTTTCTGAAGAAGCCGTAGGGAGTAATCCTGCGAGATGAAAACATGTGCCCCTTCATATTCCAACCCCCCTTTTCCTCTAAAAGCTCTGAGGGTCGCCTCCCTATCCTGGAAGGAGTGGAAAGGAACAATTATCTGCCATGGGGCTGGTCTCCCGATGGTCAAGGCATCACGGTTCGATGAGCCCTTTCTAATTTGAAGTGTCCATTTTTTGGCTGTATTCCCAAGAGCTCCGGGAGGGTCTTAGCACAAAAGCCCATTATATCCCCTTTCTCTGCACCTTCTGGCAAGCCCCTAAGGTGCAAGTTAAGGCGTCGACAATAATTTTCTTGGTAATCCATTGCATCTTTTAAATCTTCAAGCTCTTTTTGCGACCGTACAACTTGCCTTGGGACCTCCGTTGTTTCATCCTCCAAGTGTGAGATACACTCCTCAGCCTCCTCAATCCTGTTAGAGTGTGTGGTCTGCTGTTCCAGCACTTTCTGCAACTTGAGGTCGATTTTACCCTCTAACTTTAGCAGTCTGGGCTCCAGCGCCACAGTCACTTGACTGGTTACTTCCCAGCCTAATGCTCCAATCTCGCCTGCCAAAAGTGAGATTTTGCCCATGCTTTCACCCAACATAGAGGCCATGGGAGCTGCCGACTTCTTTGCCGATTTACCAGCGATCCGTTGGCTTTTCCCAGTATTGGGCACGAGATAATCCTTCATAATGTTTTCCTGGAAAGATTGATGCCGGTTTAATGATTAGAGGTCAGCCATTTCACACAAATTTTAACTTTTAATCGGCCGTTAGCACAGAGCAGCGTGGTGGCACGTCTATCCTGTTAGCTGCTCATCAGCGCCCAACTTCACTTTAATAAATCCTGTTGTCTTGAATCAATTCTAAAATATAATTCTGCTTTCAAAAATAAGTATTTTATTTCTGTCATATCTAAAGTGCTGGATAAGACTCTGCATCAGTAATTATAAAAGAATAACAGATAGGCAAGTGTGAGTCTATGAATATTTTTTTCACACCCTCAGTGTGTGATGACCACATAGACCTCTCGAGCTTCACTCTTGAGGTTTATGGGTCATCACACACCTGAGGTGCAAAAAAGATTTTCATAACACACACTTGCCTATCCATTATTCTCTATATTATCACTATTATGCTGCTTCACATGTGTGGAAAAAGCTAATGGCACTGTATTTTGTCCCTAGGTAAGTTTGTATTATCTCCACTTTTCCCAACCCTCTGCACTGCACTTGTGAGTGCTGTGAGTGCAGACCAATCAGAATGTAAGATAGGAGGATGATGTCATGACTATCATTTTATTGGCAATACAATTACTGTTTGGAGCTCTCAGCAGTCATTTTATTGAGAGAAAAAAAAGACAGCTGTGAGTTTACAGTGGAATAAGCTGTAACTCTGGCTTGTCATTAGATGAGAATATCCACATTATAGTATAATAACTGTTCATCAGCAGAGATTAATGTAATAGTTAATATGAACGTTATGCAGCATTTATAATCTTTTGTCTATCATCATCATCATCATTATCTTCCAGAATTTCCTCAACCAATACACACAATCTAATTTGTAGTCATTCAAAAAGGTGACGTGCTAGATGCTGATGCTTCTCATTTTCTGATATTCAATTTCAATGGACAATGTCTTATTTGATTAATAATATAAAAACTTACAATGCTGGCCATGGTGGTATCTTACAAAATTGCAACAATGCTGCGCACTCAGTCCTTGCTTCGGCATGGTTTACTACGGATTCCTTGACATTGCATAAGTCATATAATAAAATATCATGAAGAGCAGCACTATGGCATCAATATAAAATCCACATAGTAGAGAATGCTGCTTAGGCAGTGGAGTGCTGGTGCTAGACAAAACTCCAAATGACTCAGGGGTGACCCATGGCAAATTTGTAGGTACACTACCACACGGCAGAAAAAAGAGTAGCGCTATATCAGAAACTACAAAGAAGCATGAGAATGTTTCAGTCGAGACTAGCTCTATATTAGAAAATACCCAGAAGCATGAGAAAAGGGGTCTGTCCTAACATATGCGCAATGGGGTTATGAGACGGGAAAGGAAATCAGAGGGTGATGGGAAGAGTGGCAGGGAATAGCTGAGGTTTTTGGAAAGGGATGGGGGATACTGCAGGAAGCAGTGGATTAGAGGAAGGGCAGGGGAGAGCCAGGGAATCAAATAAAAAGGTGGTGTGGGAAAGGAATGGAGATGAGGGAGCAACTACAAATGATGCACGGTGATTGGTGGAATCAGAGTTGGGCTTTAGATCACAGTTAATTAACTCATTAATTTCTTCCATATTTTGTATGTACTAAAAGCTAGTAACAGTTCAACACTAAGCAACTAAAGGTTAGCATTTACAAGCTGTGTTCCTAAACTGAAACAGATTATGAGGTAAAATATGGTATTTCTTTTAAATATTTTAACTGATACATTTTCTTGTGTTTATGCCTGTAGAATTTCAGACCTCTAACTTTTGAAACATGCATGACATGAATGGTCGAAACTTGAGATTGTTTCATCACATTTTGATGGCATCAGCATGTTTGTAGTGTCGGTGCAATGAATAAACTTTTGTCCAAATGATCAAGTTTTTTTTTTTCAGACACTGACAAGGATGCCTTAGGATTCCTGGGAAAGAGGTGGAGCCAGGAACATCTAAAAGGGGAGAACCTAAGCAGAAGAGGGGATCTGGAAGTTAAAATTTAGAAGAGAGGGCCCAGAAGCCTTCAAGGAAAGAAAAGAAGCGACATAATTTTTAACCAATGAATAAATAAATAAATAGAATGCAGACAAAGAAACACAGAGAAAAAAAAATTGAAAGGCCATGCCAGTCTGGGGGAAGGGGGCAGATGGACGGAAGGTCAGAGAAGGGGAGCTAGGGGAGCTAAACATGTGGCTCAAGGGCTGGTGCCAGGAAAAAGGACATCAATTTGTAGGGAACTGGCAACAGTTTTGGGAGTGAAAGTTCTTTAAATTTGATGGACTGCATCTGACTAAGGAGGGAGTCAGTGCATTGGGGCAGAAGTTTGACGTCTTTGTAGAATATTTAAACTAGCAAATGGGGAGAGGGGTGTAGCACCCCATACGTGAAATGGGAAGAACACCCTTCCCCCTCAGCTAGTGGTCCAACAGGAGCTCAGCATATTTAAAGTTCATTTGCATCACAAGTTAAGGAAAAAGGTCCGGTTCTCCATACGATGCACAGAGGAAACGCCAGACCTTGCCCAACAACTAACACACCGAAATCTGGCCAACGGAAAATCATGTACACAAATGCTCGCAGTCTGGGAAACAAGATCCCAGACCTACAGGCAATAATGACAGAGGCTAAACTGGACATAGTAGCCATTAGCGAGATATGGTTTACCAGTAACCACACTTAGGAGACTTCAGTACCTGGCTATGTACTGCTCAGAAGACACCGAGGTGCAAAAAGGGGGTGGGGTGGGGTGGAGTGGCCCTTTATGTCAATGAAAATATCAAAGCTAAAGAAATTCAGAATACACATAAGGAGCCAGAAGAACTGTGGGTCACCCTGGAAACATGAAATGGTACAGCCATATGAACTGAGGTTGTGTACAGGCCTCCAGACCACGGGGAGGACATATACACATTACTGCAGGGAAGGCAGTAAGGCAGGCAAAGGCCCAAACCAAGGAAACACTAGCACAAACATTAAATGAAGGTGACAAGACTTTCTATAGATACATTAGTGAAAGAAGAAAGTCCAGAGGGATATTGCTAAGATCAAAGGGGATAAGGAGGCATGTGAGGAGGAGGACCATGTAAAAGCATCTATCCTAAATAGATACTTCTGCTCAGTATTTACTGAAGAGAAGGTAGGGCAGGGCCCACAGCTCAGCACCATGGACACAGGGGAGGGAGGTGTGCACTACTCCCTTCACAAAAGAGAGGGTCCTACAAGAGCTTGCTAAGCTCAGGGTGGACAAGGCAATGGGACCTGATGGCATACATCCCAGGGTACTAAAGGAGCTAAAGATGGAACTAGCAGAGCCATTATCAGAACTGTTTAGTGAGTCTCTGATCACAGGAGAAGTCCCAGAAGACTGAAGAAGGGCTCATGTGATCCCGCTCCACAAGAGTGGTAGCAGGGAGGAGGCAGGGAACTATAGACCAGTCAATCTTACCTCAGTTGTGGGCAAGATTATGGAGCCACTCCTTAAGGAAAGGACAGTGCAACACCTGGAATCCATAGGAGCACAGGATCCAAGACAGCATGGGTTTACAAAAGGAAGGTCTGGTCAAACTGATCTCATAGATTTCTTTGACTGGGTAACCAGAGTGGTGGACCAAGGGGGAGCAGTTGATGTCACCTACTTTGACTTCAGCAAAGCTTTCGATACTGTTCCACATAGAAGATTGATTATTAAGCTGGGTAGGCTTGGGGTGGTTCAGAAGTTGGTCAACTGGGTGGCAAACTGGTTGACGGGCAGAAAACAGAGAGTGGTGGTAAATGGTATACAGTCAGAAGAGATGCAAGTCACAAGTGGGGTACCTCAGGGATCAGTCCTGGGGCCAGTCCTCTTCAATATCTTCATCAGTGACATTGCAGATGGACTGGAGGGTAAGGTTTCTTTGTTTGCAGATGACACCAAGATCTGCAACAGAGTAGATGATCCAGATGGGGTCGGCAAAATGAGAAGAGATCTGAATAAACTGGCAAAATGTTCTGAAGAGTGGCAACTGAGGTTTAATGCAAAGAAGTGCAAGATCATGCACATAGGGAAGAGAAACACTGAAGCCACCTATAGGCTGGGAGTGGAGTTGCTGGCAGTCATAAGGGAAGAAAGAGACTTGGGCATCATCATCACCGATGACCTGAAATCATCCAAGGAGATCACTAAAGCAGTAGGTAAGGCTAGAGGGATGTTGGGGTGTATTAGTAGGGGTATCACAAGTCGGAAGAGGAAGGTAATAATCCCTCTTTACAAGACACTGGTTAGGCCCCATCTGGAGTACTGCGTGCAGTACTGGAGGCCACACCTTCACAAGGACATTATCCAAATTGAGGCAGTCCAGAGAAAGGCAACCAAAATGGTGTGGGGACTGCATCAGAAAACATATGAGTACAGATTAACAGAGCTCAGTATGTATACCATAGAGCTGAGGAGGAAGAAAGGTGATATGCTCGAAACATTCAAACACCTTAAGGGCGTTAACAAGGTGAAAGAGTCTAACATGTTTCAATATAAGAAAAATAGTAGGAAGAGAGGACACAGCATGAGATTAGAGGGAGGCCGATTAAGGGGGAATGTGAGGAAGTTCTTTTCACAGAAAGGGTGGTGGATGCATGGAATGGCCTACCTCAAGAAGGTGGTAGCTATGAATACAGTGTCAGGGCTTCAAACAGGCATGGGATAGGCATAAGGGAGCAATACAGATGAGTATGAATAGATAGGCCATTGACAGAGCAAAGGCCGATGGCACATTCATAAGGTAGAAAAAGAAATGGGCAGACTAGATGGGCCTTGCGGACCTTATCTGCCAACAACTTCTATGTTTCTATATTTCTATGTTTCCATATAGAAGTAGGGAAAATTAAAAAAGGCAAGTGAAAGAAAAGAAAAAAGTAAAAGAACTCAGTCAAAATATTGACAGCTAAAACCATGTGAGTGGGCAAAAGGAAAAAAAAAGAAAGAAGCAGAAAAAATGAGACGACAAAGCACAAAAATAAATGACCAGTTGTAAACATGGGACCGGCTATAAATATGGGACTGCTATAAATAGGGAACCTGCTGTACCTATGGTACCTTCTGAGTATGAATACAGTACTTGGTTTCACCACAACTCAACTAGAGAGTGTCATGACTGATGTATCTAGGAGGGCATACACTTTGTTGAGCAGGAAAGACCGGAAAACTGAATTTCCAGTAACACATTTAGCCACTCACATACAGTAGGGTACCAGATTGCAACAGGGCAGACTGACTGCTAGGACCTATGGCCTTTTAAAGGATCTGTGCCTAGAAAATAAAAGTGACTGCTGGGAACTAATGTATGTAGTAGGGTTTTGTACTGAGGTATAGTGTAGCTTGCATGTCTTCTGGCTAAGCTAAAAATAGTTTGATTATAATTTGCAAAATAAATTATCAAACTGCATTATTTAATAATCTAGAGACTTCAGAGAATGTTATCTCTCTGTCTCTCTCAAAAATCATTTGACAGGCCACTAGAAATGTATTTTGCATAAAGACTCAAGAGACATCTTCTCACTGGCAATCCCTATCCAGTATAATCATATAAAATGAGCATTTCATTTTGGTCTTTAGCCCTCTAGGTCACATGAGATGTGACTCCTGAGACCCCCAGGATACAAAGAGGAGCATTTCAAAGCATGTAGATTGGGTTGTCAACCAGTGACACTGCACACATTCTGAAAGGAAGCATTACTCTGTAAATCTTGTTTTTTTTTGTTGGTTTGTTTTAGGATTATCATCTTCTTAAATGAACCTATACTGGTAATGTTTTCAAAATCCATATTTCTTTCTGTTTGAGTGTAGTTCCATACCATTATGGCTACTATACTTAAGGTAGCTAACAGCCATGAATACATTCAGATATTTCCATATATATTTAAATAAATTTCCTCTTGTGACCCACAGTGGTATTGCAGGCAGGGAATTTCTCCAGATATATCACAAGACATTTCAGGAAATATCTGTCCATGTCTTTGACTGCAACAGTAGGCTGAGTTGCCCTCTCTGCACATAGTGCTGTTAAAATTAATGCTGAAGTGCAATAAAGTCAGTGTCATGGGTCTCATGCAGTCATCACCTTGCTATCATACACACTCTTGAGACTCCCTTACACTAGAAAGGGTGCTTGTTTAGGACTACAATAGGTGGGTGGCTGGCCAATAGCACAAGGTCTTGGGAGCTGCTGCTAACCATACTGGCATTCTGTGTTCATGGCTGAGGATTGAACGCTGCGAGGGACTGACAGGAAGAGGGTCAATCATTCCATCAGACACTTTATTTCTCTCTCAGCGGGATCAGTGGGTGGCAGCCTCCACTGCAGCACTGCCTTCTGGCACTCCAGGGTGGGCAGTGCAAGAACAAGCCACAATAATGGTGTTCAGGGGCTGTGGGCATCGGCGGGGGGGGGGGCTGAAGATTTTTAAATGACAAAGAAAATGTTCAGGATATGTGGCCGAGTGGAGGATGCCGCTACTTTGCCCTCATCTGGGCAGCAGTGCTCTGCACCCTCACTATCTGAACGCTGAGACTCAGCTAGGGAGCCCTGGATTGGTCAAGTTCCACCATAAATGGGGGAGAGAGGCAACCCTGTGAAGGCTTATAGGAGTATCAAGGTGGTCCTTGGAGCAGAGAAGATAGTTACATTGGACAGAAAGGCTATTTTTTTATTTAGATATTGATAAGCACTGAAAATATGTTGTTACATATTTGTGAAACATTTACTTGACTGCAGTTTTTTCTTTTACCATTTTGCATTGCCTAGGTACCATTTTGTGATCTCTGCAAGCAGTGCTTCAGGGTAGATCAAGAAGACTTTATAATACAGGATTTTTAGCTGACTTTTCCATACAGCTGAAAATACTATATAACCTATATGCTGCAGTGCAAGGGCAGAAGAAAATGAAATTCACAATGTACTCCATTGTAGGAAATAAGATGTGTTGAGGCAGTTGGATAAATCTAGACCTCAGAACCTCAGAACTCAAACTGACCTCAGAACTGATGCATGCACAGTTTGCAGTAGCATCTTATGCAGTCTGGGTCATCTGGGTCAAGAAAGAGAGGCTTTCCCACCCCGATGGCCTAGCAGCAGCATCTTGCTTTGCCGTGCTGATGACCCTAGTTCAGAAGTGAGCTGGGAAGGTGTGTCAAGAGGCAGGTAATTGAAAGTACATCTCCGCTGGGGAGGGTTGGTGGCAGATTGTGCTGCCACACTGACCCCTGCAGCTGGGCCAGGGAGCTTGCTCCTGCCACGGGGCCAGCTGTAGCTGTATGAGGCCAATAGTGTACCACCCTCTGCCAGGGGAGGAGGAAGGGGAAATGGAGAAAAAAAACCCACAGGTATCCATCTAAATGACAGCCAGGTTCGGCCTGATCAGGGTATCTCCCTGTGGGCAGGGAATGTCCCTGAGATGTGCTGCTGGTCAGGGAAAAAAGCTATATATAAAAAGAAGGAAAAGTGTCTTTTCTTTGCCAAGAAAGTGTGGTAGCCCAATATTGCATGAGTTCATGAAAGAGTCCGAAACTATTACTGACTTTGTTCAGTATACAGCATATGCATTATCTGGTTGCATTACTGTATCATTTATGTTTCCCCTAGAGTAAGTTAAGGTATTAACCCTCAAAATCCAGTGAAATCTTGGTATGAATTTTATAATGTATTTTTTGAGCTACACCAAATGTGTTCTTTCACCCTTGAAAACAGCTCAGACCCTATACTGTATTGACTGTATCAGTTGTCTGCATCCTTTTCTTTTAAACTGGGGCTGTGCAATACAGGTTCTATTCAGCACTGTGACAGAGTAGCTAGATGGCTGGCTTCTTGGGGGACACTCACAAAGAGAACACTTGGGACACCAGTTTAAATGAAAGCAGCTTTTCTTTCAGTAACAAACGAAAAAACAAAGTGCTTCCATTCAGCTTTACAAAAAAAGTTCTTGCAGTTCAGTCTATGGCTGTCTCCACATAAGAGAAAAATAAACCCTCCTTTTCCCTATGTTCACCCTCCTCTTTATTGGGCTCTAGTGTTAATTGTAACCCCCAACCCCGAGGGATAGCCAACAAGTGGAGCAGGCAATGTGGTGAGGTCTTAAAGGCCAAATTTAAAGCAAGAGGGGTTTGGTACAAATCCCCTCCCACCCCCTGTCAAATCCTGTGTGGCCTGCTTTGTAGAGTTATGAAGGGGTTACAGGTGAAAGGAGCATGACGGACATACACTTCATCACACAGATGCACAAACAGTGCATTTGGTGCAAACACGGACTCCACTTGTAAGTACTTGTATTTGTGTTGGATCATAAGAAGTATTACTGTATTAGACTTTGACTGTGAATGCTTATTTTATTGATAGTTCTCAAGCCCTTGGCTTTGCATCATCTTTACCAACAGAAAGAAACAAGTCTGACTCATGGTCTTGTACTGCCTTATCATCAGAAATTAGTCTGAAATGTAAAAAGAGTTTTTAGTAAGCAGGCTCATACAAATAAATACAAATTTCAGAGACACAATAACAAAAACTAAAATTCAGCCCACTGCACAGACCTAGTTTTAACAAATAGTCTTCAGAAATACATGCAGTAGTCCAGCTTTTTAAAAACTAATGAGACAGTCCTTTATGAGTATCTATGGTTTTGATTGTTTGCCTTCACCTTGTAGCTTGTGCAATGACAGAACTTGACGTGAGTCACTCTGCCTCTCAGCTAAGTCTCCAGGGCAAAACCAGAAGTGCAAAAGTGCATAACTAGAAATAACTAACAGCTGTATGAATAGTTTTCCCGTGGGAAAAAGCCCTAAACAACAGGAGCACATCAAATCAATGTTTCCCTGCACTGTGAACGAACTGTACAATACCACAAATGAGAAGCAATGAATAGATGGAATACACTGCGGTTAGAAATCAGTAAAAATCATTTCTCACTAATGAATATCTTATGCCAGCTATAATCACCTCCTAAGCGGGATATACCACACCAGTGACTTCCAGGCAGAATGAGTCACGTTTCAGTGGCTGTTGCAGTTGCCTTAATGGGCTGAATGCAGTAGCCGACCTTCAAGTAGCAATTAATACTATCAAGCACTGAACCGTCAGCTCAAATCACCCTTACTTGTTTACTTCGCATCTCCTCATACTCCTCTTCCCATATGCCTTATTTCAATATTACTGTATTCTTTTAATGTGATAACTTATATTTTGTGATATCTTACTCTGTAATTTTGCCTTTTGTAGCCTTGTGTTTCATATTCCTACTTCCTTATTCTGAGGTGTGTAATACATTTTTATGATAGACACTATACAATACAAAATAAAAAGGCCTTCAAAGCTCCGGCAAGATTGTTCCTCCAATCTGATTGGTCCCTGGACATGATAAATCCTGCATCCAATCATGGCAAAAGGACCAGCCAGTCACATCACCCACACTGAACCTAACTCTGGCAACATTTACAATTCAAAATAGTGCCATTTATGGTAGTTTCTCACTAGCTGTACCACCACCCAGCTCAACAGATCTATATCCTACTGCCTATTACAAAAGAAAAAAAATCCCTGACTGCCAAGATTTGAAAGTCCACCTTCCCTAATCTGATGGTCCTTGCTGAACAGTTTGAGAATACCAGCGAACTTGCAGTGAACATCCATATCCATCATTCCTTTTTGTTAAATAAAAGTCACCTCCAGCCAGCTACTCAGCCATTCATTGTCACAAGTCCACCAAGCCACTCCATCTCCTCTGGGGTCTTTAGTGAAAATGCGATGGAAAGATGTCAGGGAGCTGTCCCAGTAGCCCAGTCTCAATCCGTTGTGGACTCACCAAACTGCTTGCGAGAAATGGTAATCACTGCGGTTTCTGGATTGTCAGCAAGAGGAAAACTGTGTGGAGGGTAGGTTCTTTTGAAAGCTTGGTGGGGGGGGTCACATTATTGGCACCTTGTGGTAGGCTGGGAAGAGTGCTAGCTCTTGAGTTAGGGTGGGGCATATAAACACTTAACAATAATGGGGATGGGTGTTTGCTGCAAGTGTGTGTGTGGAGAGGGGGCCCTTTCTAGTAAAGGAAAAGAGTAATGACCACAGGGGTTAAAGAGGATAGGTTTACTGAGCTGCGTGGTCATAAAGATTTCCATTTAAGGGGTAATTTTATAATCATGTTAAAGCACTCCAGGGTGTGTGTCCTTGTGGATCCAGCCAGGAACATCATGGGAGAAAATATCACCGGACATTACAAAGCAGCAATAACATTGCTGCCTCCAGTGTCAGTAACCAAAAACATCACTGGCCAGATCTGCGCAGGCAGTACAGTATGAATAAATCCATGGTATCTAGTGGGTCACCCGCCGATCGTCAGCCCCAATAAAAGTAATTGTATCAGTCTCTGGTGTGATATCCTATGGCTCCCTCCAATCCGTTGTCACCGATCTCTGTCACCAGTGACCCATTACATATATATAATTGCAATATATCTGTGATGTCTAGTGGGCCTCCCACCCCGGCAGGTAGTTCCCCACATCCCTGTTTCCTCCCCACCCCAACAATGAGTGAGTGACCAGCACAGCCCTTTACTCTCCACCACGATTGCCCACTGACTGAGCTGAAATGAAAGAGTGTGTACTCGCACTCATTCATTTCAGCTCAGTCAGGTGGCAGCTGTGGTGGAGAGTGGAGGGTTGTGCTTGTTGCCAGCCCATTGCTGGGATGGAGGGGAAGCAGGGTCACGGGGAACTACCCCTGCTGGGGTGGGGGTCCACTAGACACCAGGGATATATTGCAATTATATATATATATATAAAAAATGGGTCACTGGTGACAGTGACCGGTGACAGTGGGTTGGGAGGGGGGCACAGGACATCACACCAGGGATTGATACAATTACTTTTACTGGGGGTGATGATTGGCAGGTGGAGCGGGGAACCCACTAGACATTATAGATTTATTCATATTGTACTATCTGTGCAGATCTGGCCAGTGATGTTTTTGGTTGGCGATATTAGAGGCAGCGATGTTATTGCCATTTTGTAATGTCCGGTGATATTTTGTCCTGCGACGCTCCTGGCTGGATCCATCCTTGTCATGTTAAGCCACTTCTCTGTTGTCAAATGGACTCAAGGGGTGGCTAACTCTTAAATCAATGCTTCATAACTCTAGAAAACGGACAGCAACACACTTACCCTATACTATTAAAAAGTCAGAATTTGCCAGTGCCATGGCACTGAGTGATGGGAGACCACTGCGACACATTGGCAGCCAGGTTTACATGCCAAGCCCAGAATGGCAGGAGCATTGACTAGCAGGGAGGATTCAGAGCATCCACTGGATGCTGTCTTTCTAGGGAGGGATGCTTGCCAAAGTGCCTGCAGAAGCCACTGTTGGTGGGATGATGGAGGTGCCTTTGATGGTGAAGGTGACCAAGCACTATCAGGTACCCTCTCAGGCCAGCTGCAGTATGCAAGAGACTAAGTGAAGGTGAGGAGAACAAAAGGTGAAAATGCCACACTGGTACACCAGACAATGTCCTTATGGTACCCACATGCCAGTGGGGCTCAGTGCACTATTGATATGGGGCACCTCAAGCCAGCATCTATGGTGTTCAGTTATTCCTCTGGGTTGTGTGGAAGTCCCCAGCGAGGACAAGTCAGTCACTCAGGAAAGCTCAGTGAAGGATTTTTCAACTCTTTAATGATTGGAGCGGTCCCCCAACAGGGACAAGCCATCCCATGGAAGACTAGCTAAGGTCATGATCGATCCTCTTAAATGGCAGCAAGGGGTTAGTCTGGTAGGTAGTGAAGAGGCATTAAAGGTTTGAAGGAGTTGGGTGCTGGTGGGCACAAAAAAGTAGAGAAACACAGCCAGCAAAGTTGGAATTATTTTTATATTGTATGTTAAGAATGCTACTGTCTGTTTTCTGGGTGGTGGAGTATTTAATGTAGCCCACTGATTGCAGGCACCTCCTGTCTTTTTTCTCTTGACAGATTCTAGGGATCAAACCTGAGCTGCTGATCGGTTCCCACAATAACACATGCTCCTTCTCACGGGATGCTTTGCATTTTTTGTATAACTGCTTCCTGTGTAGTCACCATTAGGGCATTGCAAAATGTTAACTTCTAATGGTAGCATTCAGTGAAATTACAATTCCAGATTCTTGACATTTATGGAATTTTCACAAAAGTTTGAGAAATGTTATCAAAATTTAATTTTCGGTTATTTCTGCCTAATTCAACAAGCATTTGTCAATGCCGAATGTTTGCCTCTCAGTGGCTGCAGGGTGTGGGTGGGGGTGGAATAGTACAAGCATTGCAGGCAACAATCCCAAGTCACAGCCCTGATGCCTGTCATTCTGTATAGGGTGGGGCATTGTGGTCGGAAACTCTAATGCCTCAGGCATTCGTTGTATTTTCACTCCAAATTTTCAACATGTTTTTTTGTGACCCCCACCTCATGAACAGTGGCAATATCAGTTTGTTAGCCAAAAGCTGCTTTTGCACAGCAACCACGGCATTTGTCACCACAGGTGCAAAAACATATTCCGAACAGGATGTGAAAAATGACAGCTGTACTGTTCATGGGGAGGTGTAAAAAATGGCAATGTTGAAAATCTGCAGTGAAAATATTAAAAATTGGTGAAGCCACGAGCATGCGTAGGAACTGTGCAACGAGTACCCGTAATGTAATTAGTTTGGGGATTTTTTACAGCAGATTGTCAACACAGGCATTTTGGGACCACCCGTCATGAACAGTGTCACTGTGATTTTCTTTATCTGTCCCAAACAATGATTTCCCACAGCGACCACGCATTTCTGTGCTGAAAGTGTGAAAACATATTTCGGCCATGTTGTGAAAAATGACAGCTGTATTGTTCATAAGGAAGTGTGGAAAAATGCCACTGGTGAAAATCTGGACTAAAAATATTACAAATTCATGAACTTACGAGGGTGCGTGGAAACTACGCAATGCTTACTCGTAACACAGTCATTTTGTGGACTTTTGTCACCAAATTTTCAACATAGCCATTTTAAGACCTCTGCTCATGACCGGTGTCACTGTGATTTTCTTAATCTGTCCCAAACATTGATTATGCACACCGACTGCACCATTGTGCGCTACATGTGCGGAAACACATTTTGGGCGAGATGTGAAAAATGGCAGCTGTACTGCTCATAAGTGTGGTAAAATGGCAGTGTTGAAAATCTGGTGTGCAAATATTAAAAATTTGCAAACTTGCAAGCATGCGTAGGAACTGCGCAACGTGCGGTCCTAAAACAGTCATTTTTGGGAATTTTTTTACCAAATTTTCAACATAGCCATTTTAAGACCTCTGCTCATGAACAGTGCCACTGTGATTTTCTTAATGTGCCCCAAACATTGACTTCGCACACCGACTGCGCCGTTGTGTGCTACATGCATGGAAACACATTTAGGCGAGAGTGAAAATGACAGCTGTACTGCTCATAAGGAGGTGTGGTAAAATGGCAATGTTGAAATCAGAGATAAATATTAAAAATATCTTGAACTTCTGACGTGCGTGGGAACTTCTTGTGACGCTTAATACAAATAAAACAAGTAATTTTAGAATTTTTCACCAAATTTGCAACATAGACTTTTTGAGAGCCCACCTTATGAACACTGGCTCTGTCATTTCCTTAACTGGTCCCAAAAGGTGATTTTGCACAGTGACCGTGAAATCACCCTTCGGGCCCGATTAATGCCTTGACAGTTCAAGAATTCCTGAGGAGGGGTCCCAAAAACCCCATTTTGAAAATTTGGTGCTAAAATTCAAAAAAATGCCTGAGATATGCATCAAAGTTGAAAAAACCCTATTTCTACCATTATACAGCCTACCGGCATTTCCTCAGTTCGTGGTCAGCTTTGAAGGGTGCAGACGTGTTCCTGGTCCACCGAAGATCGTCGCGCCAGACTCCAGAGGTAAATATGGGGTTAGGGGGTGTGGGGAGGCATGGTGCGCAGTGGGTGGGTGCAGGTGGGGGTAGGGAGACTATGAGGGACCTTTTTGTTTTACAGGTTTTATTTTGGAAGGACAGGACGTTTGCCATGCTGGGTTGGGCTCCCAGCGTGGCAGCTGGAAGGAAAACTGTTTGGGGAGCCTGAGCCGAGAGATTGGGCACCCCCTTGGCAATAACAATTTTACCACGCTGGAAGGCTGTTTTGGGGGCCTGGAGCTGGCAGGGCATTGGGCACCCCGTCGGCAACAACAATTTTGCCACACTGGGGTGGGCTTCCAGCATGGTAACTGGAAGCTTGTTTTTTGGGGGGAGCTGTGAAGCCGACGGGAACTAGGCACCCCGTCGGCCATACAGTCTTGTGTGTGGGGGGCGCAGGCACACAATATGCATCGTCTTGTGGCAGCTTGTGTGTGTGTGTGCGTGGGAGAGCGAGTGCTGCTCACTCAAGCGGTGCTCTCCCTTTCAACTGTACGGCACTGCATTTTGGATCGTTGCACTATGTTTCTTGCACACGTGTGCAAGCAAACATAAAAATCACTCAAAACACACACACACATACTACTGTTTGAGATAAAAAATTATAAGAAGTGATATCTTATGCCCAACTCACAAGATATAATGTTATCTTGTGAGGCGGTATGTCATACATGACATCTTGCCTTGTTGGGTACATCCCAATGCATAATGAAGAAATCAGAGATCAGCTTTACAATACTGATGACATGCAGCACTGAAGTCAGCAGCCAAAATCAAAGAGAAACAGTTGGAGGGTGGAGCTAGCCAGCAACTGGAGCAACACACAAACTTGGAGCTCCTTATTATTTTCACCTTTACTGGCAGATTTCACCAGTTAAATTGCTTCAGACTCAGTCAAGTCTACTGATTTATATACATTTTACCTGTCAGCTGTAGCAGTTGGAAGACAGCACTGAAAAAAGATAAAGAAAAAGTTTCTAGCTTGCAAGGCAAGACAGTAGATGATTTTCTGCTTCCATGGCCTACCACAACTCCACCAGTGCCAACAAAGGACCAAGCAATTGAGCACATTTTTACTATCCCACAAAAAATAAAGGATAAAAGTTAATCAAACAAAGGACTGTCTTGCAGCAATGGACCAGCATGTGCAAAAACTGGAAGTGTGGTCGGCGGAGAGATATCCAGGGGTAATTAACTTGGTTGCATGGCAGAACTAATTCATAGCACTTCAAGCTACGGCTTCCACATGTCTCAATAACAAAACTGAAACTTTGAAGAATCAGCTTCATTCATTTGATGTACATATGGTGGGAGTTCCATTTTCGATTTCTTCTACGGAGATGAAGTCGCAGTTTGAATCTAATTGCAGGACTCATTTACGTAGGACTGAAAGAGATCCATGCAAAATGGATATTTTAAATCCCTGACAGGCGACAACAACAGGATGGACAACAATCGTCTCTACTATGTTGATGGAGCTGGTATCGCCAGAGGCATGGTTGGAACTTTCAGCGGCTGCTAAAGATAAGAGGAATCTGCAGTTTTGGAGGGGGGGACTAAAGTTTCTTATTCCCAATATAGCCTCTCATACACAAACAAGGCACTAAGCTCTTTTACAATGTGGGCAGGGACTCATAGAGGAAGGTACTACTATAAATTTGTTTTTCCCAGCCAGACTCTGTTTTTCATACAGTGATAAACCTTATAACTTTATTGACTCAGAAGCCATGGAGCAATTCCTTGATGATTACCAGAGGGGCAGGCCAACATTTCCAAGACCCTAATGATACAGAGAGGCCCACCTGAACTAACATTTACAATGTCAAGCCTCCATTTTCCTCCCTTGGTTTGGGGTCTTTGAATTCTACAGACTGCCTATTTCCTTCAATAGGACAGTAACACAATTGTGAACTGATGGACATAATCTGCTTGATTTTAAGTTTTATATTGCTAGGGTGTTTTTGTACAGAGATTTGTGGTTGTTGGAAGTAAATATATATATATCATTTCTTCTGCGTAACAGTGGGACTGTTTTTTTCACCTCCTAATAGCTGGGCTGCAATAGATTTTCCTTTCTCTTACACATCTCATATCGGCATGGCGTAATATTCCTCTTCTACCTGACAACAATGTAATTTACTCCTTTCAAAGTGATTATTGCTTTTACTGAAATATTAAGTAGCTTGCTTTCATATATAAAAACTTTCTATGGTTACCCCTCCAGAGTGATGGAAAAGGGGTGCATGTGGTACAAATGTGGATTTGCAAGGGCAATGTTATTGATATTGACTGTTCTTAGAGTTTTAATTCTTACTTGGTGGATCTGCTCAGCTGTTTTCCCAGCTCTTACTATTGGGTGAGCTCAATTTGTATTTACAGTTCTTTGTATGTATAACTAGGTGAGAGTGATATCTAAGTTTGTTGACTCACTTAATCCATATTCTCAGTGCCTTTTTTTTAATATCATACCATTTGTAATACTACAATAAAAGGAAAATTAAAAAAGAGAAACAGTTAAATCTTCATACACACAGAGGATTTAAATGGTACATCTAGTAAACTGAGGTTGTATAAATCAAATATACAGTGGTATGACTCAAGGTACACATTTTATCATCACTTGTGAGACACCAGAACTTTCATAACCCAGTCATGAATTATGGTCCTGCCCCTCACACATGAAGATAAATTGCATATTTTGAGTCAGTCTTTTGTGGCATATATACATATATATATGTGTGTATATATATATATATATATAAAAACATATACATACACACGTCAGGATTAAAATACCACAAAACACAACATCTACATCCTTCCCTCAGCCCCTACCCTTGTGATGCAAGGTTAAGATACAGGTCTGCAAGGGTCTGCTGCTTCAATCTACAGCTCTAGAGGCATGCCCACAAGTCTGCTTTATCATACAGGATCCTCAGGACCATCATAACTTTCTTTGTGCAGGGCCCTGCAGGAAGCAGGAGATCAGCCATAATTTTCAAGCATGAGATCAGTCATAACTTTCCTTGCACTGGATCTCAGACCTTGAGCTTGAAGCAGCAGACCTGTGGTGCATGCCCTCATACCTGAAGATTGGTCTTAGGTCATAAGGGGAGGGACTAGATGAGGGGTGTGGGAGTTTGGGTCAGGGGTCAGCCTTAACCTTTTTTTACACTAGCCAGCCGGGCTAGTGAACCAGAGATTGCACTAGCCCACAGAAGTCTGCAATAGCCCGCAGTCAGTATGGGTAACAGTGATTTGTTAAAATGAAAGGCAAATAAAATTACATTTATCCTGCCAACAGTCTGGACACCTACCAACTGATTTTGCTTTGTGCTTTTAACTGCAAATTGCACATACACTATCTCAGCTTCTGTGACTGAAGAATCAGTGGTTCCGTCACTGAAGACTGAAATGAACTTTGTTCCCATAATTTTTCCTCATAGTGCCATGTGTTCAACATCGGCTACATAGTGGATAAAGTTGCTGAACTGGTATCTAGCCCTTTCATATCATCAAGGCTGCACATCCTCACAAAGTCTGTGAAAGGATGTCCTTTCTTAGCAATTGCATGGCATGTGTGAGACAGTTTATCCAGATGGTTAAACGTTGCTTCATTCATGTTCTTCAGCATTTCCTCCGCATTACTTGTCCCTGGAGTAGCAGTGCTGGCATTCTTCTTTTCTTTTGCCCTAGCATGAGCTTCATTGATATTATGGGACAAGACAGAATCAAGCGAAAAGTTATCTGTACCAAAACAAAAATTATTGTTATTGCCTGCCTTACCCAACTGTATTTCTTGTTTGATACACAAATGGTCGAAAATCAGATGTTTTGCACCATCATACCCCAACCAGCCATATTTTTCTAGCCAACACTGCTGGAACCGATGGCTTCACTTTGCCTTTTCATACTCATGATCTTTCATTTGTTTGTCTTCGTCAGTATGCTTTCTGTTAATGTCAGCTGGGTTACCGACTTCTTTAATATATTTCCGCGTTTTCAAATTTGTAGTTAATAAAGTTGTATCGTGAAAAGTGTGTATGTCTTTTTCTTCCATTTTTCCACCCTGGCCACAGATCCCAGAAATGCTTGATTGTCCCAGTTCTATTTAAAATGTTCACCAAAAAAAAAGTAAGGATAAATTCAACAGCATCAACCCATACTGTTATTTATTTGTATTCTTTGGCAGCCAGGTAACTCCCATTGGGCACAAGACCCATTTACAGGAGTGTCCCAGGAACACAGGGAGGTTACAGTAAGTGACTTGCGAAGGGTCACACAGTATGCAAGTGGAAGTTATGGGAATTTAAACCCAGATCTGCTGGATGTATAAAGCCCATTCACAACCTCTGCTCTCTCTGTTAAACACTCTCCAGTTTTCCTTTCCATGACAGCCATGTATTCTGGTATTTTGACCATGTTTTTGATAACTGAAGTATCAGTACTTGCTTGTGGTATCCTCAATACTACATTGTGTTTCTGTTACCTCATCAGCTACTGCTGTTTCTTTTCAAATGTCTAAGACATCATATTCCACAATTTCGGACACACCATTCCATGCTATTTATTCCAATAGACTGTAAAGGTGTAGCTAATACCTGTATCATGGAATGTTCAGGTTGGTGGTATAAAAAATAAGAGCAGCAGCTGCTGAAGACTTAGGAGAGAAATAATCAATGCAGTGACAAAGGCAATAAAAATGTGAAAACTAATTTGAAAAAGTGGGTCTAAAACATATGAGACTATAGGAAAAACAAGAAGGAACCCATTACAGCATATAAAGGTGTAAAAACTGTCTCCTATCGTGGCAGTAAATGACCATACTTAAAATTCAGAGTTGAAAAGATTAGGTTGATATACTGCTAATGGTCATAATGGTCATACATTACACCTCCTAGACAGACTGGTTTTACAAACAAAGGCCTATGACTAGTGAAATTAGAACTTTTTTTGAAACCTGGACATGCATGCACAGTGAATGATTTGCTACAGTCAGTTTTAATACTATCTGAGCACTCAAAATGGCCTAAAAACTGGACTACAGTTAATCAAAACTGGATGGCCAGATAAAGACCCTGAAAACCGGATTATCCTGTTTACAACTGGACAGGTGGCAACCCAAGAACTGTACTGCTCCTGGACACAGTCGCAAATCTGCCTACCATGAGTACTGAGGAAAGGAAAAGGAGAAAGGATCTTTACCAGCAAAAAAAATAAAAGCAGTAGTTAGTATAAAATGAAACAGTTTGTAAATACACTACATACAGACATCTATTTTTTTTTTCATTTCATTAATGCTAAGGCAGCACATAGTTAAACCTCCATGAAAAGGACCTGGCTTTAAATTAAATAGCAGTTATATTTATGCATGTGTTTGTTTATTTATTTATTTGATACCCCGCTTGAGAATGGAAACATAGAAACATAGACTTTGACGGAAGATAAGGACCTCTTGGCCCATCTAGTCTGCCCATTTCCCTGCCTACAGGATAGGCCGCAGATCCTAGTTAACAACAGCCTATTTCTTCCTACCCCCACAAGAATTGCCTTATGTCTGCAGCTTTCCACAGGAGGAATTGCAATAGCCCAGCCAGGCAAGTAACAGAGATTCTCCACTAGCCCGTGGCAATCTGCACTAGTACCCGGGCTAGTAAATGAATGCTATGGTTGACCCCTGGTTTGGGTTGAAAAAGCCCTATTGCCAAATTTCCCTCCTTTTGTGACTGTAACCTTAATGTATGCATTAATGTAGTTTAGTTTTTGCAATGTATTTTCCCATTTTTGAGGAAGTAGAGCCATAATTTGCTTTACACTGGGCCTTCAGGCCTGTGTAAGCAGGAGGTAATGTTGTGAGACCCTTCTTAAGAAACCCTCTTTGGACCCAGACATTTTGGCAACTACACACCTGTCTCTAATCTTCCCTTTTGGGAAAGCTTATTGAGAGAGTGGTGGCAATGCAGCTGGAGATGCACTGGAGACTTTCTCTATCTCTGCCCTTTTCAGTCTGGATTCAGAGGGTGTCATAGCATGGAAACTGTGCTTGTCAGGGTGAGGAATGACCGCTTTCTGACTAGAGTCAGAGGAATGTTCCATCCTGGTTCTCCTTGACATCTCATCAGCATTTAACCACCAGAGATCATGGGATTTTAAAGATCATCTGAAGGACTTGGTGGGGCTCAAGCGGAGCTGTGTTGGAGTGGTCAGAGTCCTTCCTTTCCAGTAGGGTGCAGCAGGTTGTATGGAAATGTTTTTCCTCAGCCAGCTGCCCTGATCTGCGGAGTCCCTCAGGGTTCAATTCTGTCTCCCATGTTACTTGCAGTGTATATGCTATTGCTGGGAGAAGTGACACAGAAGTACCATCTGTAGCTATGTAGGTGATACTCAGCTGTACCTATTGTTTGCCCCGGTGAGAAAAATGCAGTGGGCATGCTTAATGACTGCCTGTCTGTGATCAGATGACTGGATGGCCTCCAGCTGGCTCAGGCTGAACCTGGACAAGACTAAAGTGTTACTGGTGGACTCAGGTATCCGAGGAGCGGCTGATTTGAGTGGAGGAGTGGCTGGATTCCATCTCTGGCCCACTCAGCTTACACCCACAGATAGGCTGAAGAATATGGGTGTCATTATAGATCACAGGCTACCTATGGAATACCAGATATATGCTGTGATTCATAGTGGTTTCATTCATCTTAAGAACATAACCTGGATCAGGCCCTTTGTCGGCACTCATGACCTGAAGTCCCTGGTGCATGCGTTTGTGACATGTAACCTGGACTAATGTAATGCTCCTTATATCAGGCTATCTGGAGATTTGATGTGCCACTTGCAGCTGGTGCAGAATGCCACAGATAGCTTGACTGCTGAAGTTATCTAGCTCTGAGCATATCTCTCTGAATCTGCAGTGAGGTGGCACAGCTCCTGCAAGTCATACAAAGCCTGATATGATCTGAGTCCTGGCTACCTAAAACAGCTGCTGTATCCTTATACTCCTGGCTGCCCTATCTGCCCTGCAGAGGTGGGCCTCTTGAAGGTCCCCAGATCTCACACGAAGCTGTCTGGGGATCATGTCTTTGCTGTGGCTGCTCCAGTTTTCTGGAACTTGCTGCTACGAGAGCTTTGGGATGCCTCCTCAGTTGATAGTTTCAAGTGGGGGTTAATGCATTATCTTTCTCTAAGCGCTTACCTTACTGTTTCTTAACTTGTTCTTCTGTAAATGGTATTTATTATTGTATTTATTATGCTATTGTTATTATACATATATTTTTCATATGTAAGGTGCCCATAACCTGTGGAATTGGGTGTCTATGAAATAAATATACTATTACTAATTCACTAAGGCTCAGGAGATGCCAAACCCTGATGTTGTTCCCTTTTGCTGCTTGGGTGTGGGGTGGTGGGGAGTTAGGGCCCTAACGCCTACATTTCCTACTTTTGTAGCAAAGTTGAACTGCAGTGGTGCATAACACAGTTTTTGCAAAGAATATATATATATATATATATATATATATATATATATATGGGATACATGATGGTGAGTGTGGAATATGGAAAATATTTTGCATGAGTGCAGAGTGAACTGTGATAATATCACGAGTGCTGAAGGCTCGAGTGATATTATTGCAGTTCACTCTGCACGAATGCAAATGTTTGCCATATTCCACAAGTTGCACATCATGTGTGCGATTTATACAATAGGGCTACTATCCATTGAGAACATTTTTGTCTGTGTTTTCTCCCTGTTTATTTTATTTTGGTAACTGGGTAAGTTTTTTGGGGGGGAGGGCTGGGAGCATTGGGCAGTTAAGTGATTTGTTCAGAATCACACAGTATTGAAATGGCAGTTGTAAGAATCAAACACTGGACTGGGCTGCTGAATGTAGGAAGTTTGTTCATTGCTTGTTACTCTAAACTCTAGGCTATACTGACAGCACTGTTTGTGTGTGGTCTGAGTGTGTGTAAGTGTTTCTGAGTGGACTGAGACTGTTAGACACTATGAGAAACAGGTGCATGTGATTTGCAATGATAATTGTGTTACCTGCAGCTAGGAGTGAGAAACAGACTGTTTATTCAGTAAGTCGCAGGCTTCACTGAGACAGAGAAACTGTTGCAGTCAGCACTCAGAAAGAGAAACTGATTTATGATGGAGGCTGGTTTGAAGATTAGAGCAGCACAGTAATGTGCTAGGATTGTCAGAATAACAATGGGACACAGGTGATTGTCTTTTACAATGCTAACTGAGTTAGTTGCAGGATTCAGTGAGAAAGAGAAACTGTGAAGCTATTAAATGCAGGCTGCAGTTTAGATGGTCTCACTCTGGTGACATCACCATTGTTGTATATTTGCTGGTGATGTAGACACTGTGGGTTTATCAGAAAATAAATCCACAGTGGTGATGTCATCACAGTGGTTATACAATGGCTGTGAAAATAACCATTTACTTTATAGCATATCACTTCACCCTATTGTATAAATATATATCTGGAGAGGGAAGAGAGAGAGAGAGAGAATAATCAGTAAGTGTGGTGTTTGGGGCAATATATACACTACGAGGGCTAATGAGATCATAAAGGCTGGGATCCCAAAGAGCTAGTGACTTTATGAGCTCACTAACTAAGATAGGTATATTCCCCATACAGGACTTACCATCCTTAAATTTATATAATACATGATGCTGGACACATTTATGCAATGGTTTCCAAGTTTTGCAGTTTATATGTTTTTATGTTTTTCTGTGGTGTAGAGTTTTTCCATAGTGTAATGTTATGCCTGGGTTGTGTTTTTCTGTAGTGTCATCATGGCATTTTGTCATAGTGTAGTGACATTTTGGGAGCTGTCACACTTTTGTCTTGTGTTTTTATACTGCAGGATCCACTGGAAACAAGATTTTGTATCACAGCTTGCCTATCCTGGGTAAACTGTAAAATAAAAAAAGACTAGGGGCTGAATTTTCAAAGCCCAATAAATGACACAAGGTGCCTGCGTCAGAGAGTTCTGACACAACTTGCACCTTGTGCCAAACGGTGTGTCAGTCCTGATTCAGAAACACGGTCTGCTTCCAAATTGAGACCCATTGCAGCAAACTGGCACTGCACCCCCCTTGTGACAAAAAGGAGGATGTGGCATGTTGCAAGGGGGCTTGTGCCATGGTGGGGCTGCTACATCCCTTCTTCTATGATTCAAGAAGCCTGCCATGGCTGCAGCAAGGGGCTCAAGATAGAACAACAATGAGCTGGTCTAAGCCCCTTTCACCAGTGCCAGATGACATGGCCACTTGTTGTTGGGGCCCTGATGGGTTTGTGTAAATTGGCATGGGTATAGGGTGCCCTAGTGGTGGTTGGGGAGGGAGTTGCCAAGCATATCAGTGAGGCTGCACTTGGTGGAGGTGCCATTTATTGAGCATGAGTGCCGCTTACAAGGAAGGGTGAAGGGGGTACAGAGACACATCGTGCCATGGCCCCATGTGGGCATGGCCCTATGGGATGCTGCCAGGGCTATGCCCAAGGGGGGCCATGGCACTGTATGTCTAAGTAATCCCCCTTAGCCGTTTCTTGTAAGTGACACTCATGCTCAATAAACTGCACCCCTGCCAGGTGCAACCTCACTAATATGCTTGGCAACCCCCTCTCCAACTGCCACTAGGGTACCCCATGCCCATGATGCCCTCGTACCCTGCATGCATGGCATGTTTGTGCCACCCACCCCAGCACCTCTGCTGTTTTGCCAGGCGGGGGCAGTCAGACCCTTGCAGCATTACCTGCCGCAGGTGCCGCAACTATTTTGGTGCACACCTGTGGGTGTGGCAACTACCAGCTTTCTGGTGCAGAGACCCTGATTTTCCTGAACACAGCGCAGGGTCCCTGTTGCAGCCGGAGGGCATCAGGTTGCCCTAGATCACCGCAAATTTGTGGCGATCTGGGCCTTTGAAAACCAGCCCAGGGTTTCAAAGTGTGCAGTATAAATCATTTTAGCCCTATAGCAGCTCACACCCACCTGTCTCACAAGCAATGCCTGATCAGGACCCACACCCTGACTGGCTATCTTTGCTACAGGTATAGGTAAATACCCTGAGGACCTGGTTTTACAGTTCTTTTGGTGACACTGACTGGAACCTTATAAAAATGGCTTAACCCACTGACAGTAGAGCACTGCATTATCCATATTTATAAAGGAACATTACTTTGTCAGATCACCCTTTACTGTTCTCCTCAAAACTAGGAAAACAACTGAGATTGTTTGAGGTTAACAATACATTTTTAACAGCATTAAAATATTTCAAGCGAGCATGTGTTTCTATTAGCTCATTGCATGGTGCAGAATCTATCCTCCGCCACTCAGAAGAGTTTGTGACACAAGGCCAGGCATAGCCGCAGCAGGCTTTCATAGCAATTAGAAATGTTTGCTTATAACTTGCTTACATTGCACACCACAAAACAGAACACTGCTTTAATCACACAGTTGCCAAAATTAGAGAGTGCAAAAAACCTTTAGCACTAGACAGATATTTAAGCAAAGTGAAGACCCAAAAACCAAAAAATGGGAGCGTTTTATAGTGAAAAACACTCAAACTTTAATAAGGTCATCACATTAATAACACAGTAAGCAGATAGTGCTGGTGATTGCTACAGGTAGAAAAAACTCTCTCTAATTTTGGCAATTCGTTTGGATCTGGGCTGGACGCCCTTTTGAGAGCTGCGTGGTTGTCCATGGGACTATCGTTCGCAGTGTTTTCGTTTGTATTTTTGCTTTTAATCACACAGTGCCTGCAGTAATTCAGTGGAAGCTCTGAACTGAGATACTTCTGCATTAGCAAAACAGTCACTTTAAAATACTCTGTCAGCTTCCATGAGAAATGACTTATAATATGAACACATGTGGAGCCTGATTCTCACATGCTGACACTAAATGATTGCAGGACCCTTTACAAATACATGACAGCCAACACAAGGCAGTTTGCACCTTGTTGCTCCCTCCACTGTTTACTGTCTGTAACAGGGTTGCAGTGCTGTGAGCTGATGCAGCTGGTGGCCAGTGGCCAAAGGAGCTAGGCCGTTGACCACTGAACCATTAGGGCCAGGCAGGTGCCAGGGTGAGATGGAAGACCATCTAGATCACAAAGGATATTGACTACTGGGAGAGTAAGTGGGCCCACTGAAGCACCAGGACAGTACACTCAAAGGGGTTGAACAGGGAACCACTGGACCACCAGGGAATATGAAATATGGTTGGGAAGAACACATTGTGGCTAGACTACTGTGTGCTAGGTACTGTATCAGGTGTCATTTGGTGCCATATTTGTGGGTGCACACTAGGGCATTAGCAGGTGCAAACCCCATTTATGCTAGTTAACATCTGGGCAAGCAACTTAGATTATGATGCACTTGCACTGGAGACCCCCCTTTGATGTTTGGCCCCATTTGAGTACTGCAGTGAGGTGACAGCACAACACTGGAGGTGGACAATGCCCAATCTGCTCTGCCCCTGAATGCATCTGAGAACTGGGCACTTGATATTTTAATCGTCTGAATCTGCCTTTTTAGGGCTGCAGTGGATGCAGCCCTGCAGACCTCTTGCTGTGAGAAATGGACTCACTGCATTCTTTCCAACCCAACAACATGTTAGAGTAGCACTACAGTCTCCTCTGCAAGACCTGAATAACTGCACTGTGTGTATTCATTGTAGCAGTGGCACAGCGCAATCTTTTTTTATAACATGGGTTGTGAGCAATGTTCCCTCTAATTTCTAGTCTCTGTGGGTGGGCAACTGATATGTGTGTGCGGCACTTTGTGCAAAAAAATTGATTCATGTGCACAAATTGGCTGGCCCAAACAAGTGATATATTTTATTGCCAATAAACAGTAGAAAACATAACCAAACACTCAAATACTCAATGCAAATTATAAATATACATTCTGACAGTCCGAAGCTTGGACGTGCATTGTGCACCATAACAGTATGAACTGGAAACATGTCTAAACTATGTACATTTTAAAGAGTCTTGCATGCATCTAAAAGGGGGTGCTGCTGATGATGCATTGCTAAGAAATCAGTATTTACTGTTTTTCTCTCCTGTCTTTCCCAGTCTTCCAGTGGATGTATATTTTATTAAGATCCATTTTTCCATCTAATGCTAAAAAACAATTTTGTTTACATCAGAATATCACAATGGCTTTCTTCCAAGTGGTTTCTTTGCTTGCTCTTAATGCAGTTCATGAGGTTGAAGCCTCTTTCACAGTCAGCACTAGAAGCTTGGAATATAGTAGTAGTAGTAGTTGTAGTAGTAGTAGTGGTAGTACAATTTGTTGTTCAGCATAAATCAGTTACAATATACTAAAATCAGGACAGAATACATAGTAAATACAAACAGACAATAAATAAATCAACAAGGAACTGAAATATCTTTACAGCGCAATTCAATTTAACAGTGTCCCTTGAGTACCTTTTCACATAAAAAAACTCCACAGGACTTCAGGTCCCCCTAATAAACTTTACAAATGAGTTGAAATTTAAAATCTTGCAAAGATCTCTACCATGTTTTCTCTTTCATAGTAAACAAATATTCCAAAGGATCCTCGGGGAGGCTGGAATACCTAACAATCCACCCAGCAGTTTTTCTTAGTTGATTCGTACCTAGGACACAAGAGTACCACGTGTTTGAGATCATCTATAGTCCCCATTCCACATTTACAATATGGAGAAAGTAGCCCCTCTCTTTTTTTGTCTGAAATGAATGCATTGAGCATTATAGATTTCAGTTCTGAATCTTGTATGTATTCTCCTTTGTTTAGGACAGGTTACAAAAGAGTGATAAGTCTCATATCCCCATGAAATCTTTACTTTTTTATAAAACCCATATAACTTAAGCTTGAGGAGTTGAACATAGCAAGAATGTATGTCTAAGTCAATAAGCCTCAATTTGACATCCTGCCTAATCTCTTCAAATGGTCTAGTGTAAATTGTATATAAGAGGTGGCCCAATCTGGCCAGCATTATTGTTTTCTTAATAAGTTGAATAAAGGGATGTACATATCCCATGCTGGCCAATTTGATGGCTTCCACTACACACATTCTGGGATATCTTTGTTGGGGCAAGAAAAAGTTTCAGCAGAAAGAGATAATGTTGTTCACAGATGAGAGAAGTCAAGGAATGTTGTCCTAACTCCAAGGCAAGAATACAGCTTAGAGTTCCATTTAACAACATTAAGATCTATCTATAGAGTTTATTCAGAATTATTTCTAATTCTCTAACCTTAGTATAACCCCAGGTTTCAGAGGCATATAACATGCTCATTCTTATTTTGGCATTAACATCTTAATACCCTCTGACCAATGACTTCCCCATCTTGCTGTTTAATATTTTGGGGCATTTACTGAAGATCCCATTTTAAATCGAATAGCCTCCAAATGTTTGGTCCAAGATACGCTAGAGGCAAAACAGGCACCTAAATAGTCATAACACTTAACAGTGTTTATATGGTTACCGTTTAGCCTAAAGCCTATCATATTCTTGGTTTGAGAGCCAAAAACCACAGTGTTGGTCTTGCCGAGATTAACTTTTAGTTTCCTTTGAGAACAGAGAGATTCAAAGTGAGCCAATTTTCTCTTAAGACCAAGGACTGAAGTAGAGAGCAAGACTAAATTGTCTGCATATGCTAAACATTCAATCCTTTGATAATTAATTTTTGGAGAATTAAAATCTGGGTTACCAAGCTGATCCAAGACTGTATTAATGTGGATGTTAAAAAGAATGGGGGCCAAAATACACCCCTGTCTGACCCACACGTTTGTCTCAAATCTATCAGATAGATGATCATACTGATTATACTGGACCCTTGCCCATGTATTTTCATAGAGTCTAATAACATCAAAGAAGTGAGGCCTCCAACTTCAGATCCCTTAATGTAGCCCAAAGGATTTTTCTACTAATGCTGTTGAAGGCCGAGCAGAAGTCCACAAAACAGCAATATAATCTGTTTTTCACTTTAGTATACTTCCAGATCAGGTGCTGAAGCACATAACAGTGTTGACCTGTAGAATGGTCCTTCTGAAACCGTTCTATGCCTCATTCAATACTGAGTTCTCCTCGACCCATGACAGCAATCTGCCGAAAATTATCCTAGAGAAAATCTTCTGTGAAACATCTATCAAACTAATAGGCCTATACATCCTTGGGTCATTCGGATCCTCTTTTTTAAAAATTAGGAAGATGACACTACCTGCCCAACTGGCAGGGCAAGAGTACCACTGAACCAGGCCATTAAACAGCAAAAGAAGAAAAGGAATCCACCAGTTGGGAAAAACCTTATAGAGATCACCTAGGACCCCATCTGGCCCTGGTGCTTTATTTGCCTTAAGGCCAATCACTGCCATTTGGATTTCGTCCTCTGATCAAGATAGGTCTTGGAAAAATTTCATCCTCCTGTATTTTGAAAGCATCCAGTGTCTCCTGCTCTTCATGAGAATAATAGAGCTTGGAGAAATGAGATGCCCAAACTTCAGGTGTAATATAGGCTTCAATCCTATTGGCATATTTATTATATCACTGGGCAACAACATTCCAAAATCACCTTCCACCCCTATCCAAAACAGCCTGCCTCAGTTTTTCCCAAAGTCCCCGAGTATGTTTATGTCTCTCCCATTAGAGAATTTTTCTGTATTTTTCTCTTTCAGTCTTTTGCAATTTAAAATCTGATGCAGACTTATTTTTCTTCTTATGCTGTCTTAGTTTTTCTCCAAACTCTTCCTTTGCCTGTAGGCATGCTGAATTAAACTAAGACTGTTTATAAAGGGACCTAGGATGGTATGTTGTTTTACATCTAGGTCCAAGTAAAGAATGAATAGTTTCCCAATTCTCCAAAATATTAAAGGCCTTACTTTTGTCCAGGACCAACTCATGAACACCACCTAAGACTCCTGTGCTAAGAATTTCTGTGAAACTAGCTTGATGAATCGGCTCCCATCTAATCCTTCTCTTGTTTATGACTTCCAGACTCTCTTCCTGTGGTGCCTCACACCTTAAAGTCCCAAAGGGCATTTGATGTTAATTACAATGGCACAGTGTGCCGATTCAATCTATCCATGACCTCTAACTTTGAATCAGCTTTACTGCTTCCAAATTGGTCCAAACCTGATCAGAGGTTGAAGAGCCAGAAGGTCCTCTTTACTAAAGATCCAACTAGATCTCCCTGAGTTCTCCCATTTAAAATACAGAAATTTCTACTGGCCAAGCCCACTAGCAATTCCCTACCTCTGAGGTTAGATTTTAGATCATGAGCAGTCCTAGTATATGAGATATCTGGATTAATTATATATATTGTATGGATCATATCTGAATATACATCCTCCAAAAAAAAAAGAAGAAATTCTGGCATCAAAGTCTCCCAAAATAATTATAGGACAAGATATACTCTTGTCTGACAATTAAATCAAGTGCCATTTCAGATCCTGTATGAAAAGGTCAGCAGGATCAGTAGCTCTATTGCAAGGGGGAAAGTATATATTGCAGAGAATGATCTTCTCTTGTCCCTTGCTAATCACTAGATCCCAAATACCCTCTGACTTAGTAGAAATGTTAGTGATCTGAAAATTTTGTAAAGTTTTGATAAAAAAGGAAATACCCCATATAAACCTTCCAAACTTTATATCTTTAGTTGCTGGCAGAATAGAGACAGAATATCCAGCCAATTTGGGAGTTACATTTTCTGTGCACCATGTTTCTTGTAGTCCAATAATATCAAAATTATCCAGAAATCTCATTACTTCAGAGTCAATTATTTTAAGATGGATGCCCTCAGTATTCCATGAAAGTATAGAAAGGGCGTCCACATCTCGATCCCCAGCTCCCATATCCAAATCTAACAGCATTCAGAGTTCATTTGTTTGATATTATCTACAGGCTGCATTTGTCAGGCTTAATCAATAACTGTCAGCGGCAAGTAGGTATTAGGGTCAGTTAGGTATCCCAAGTCAATCAGGGGGTTATCTGCCTCTAAGATTGATTCTGGACTATCCTTAGTCTGTGGCAACCTGGAAAGACTTTGCCCAAGTCTAATGCGTTAACTAAATTTATTCCCAAGCAATCCAGCTTGCTGGCCAGAGAAAGCAAGCAGCTAGCTGTATGAGGATTTTTAAATGTAATATCAATCTGTGTTGTGGGCTCAGGATCTCTATATAACTTTATGGACTACACCATGTTTCTGGACATATAAAATCCTAATGCTCTTTCCAACAGCAGCAACAGATCTTCCCTAACTGTCCTATGAGAATCCTTGAGTGAAACCTTCCACCCAAAGATAGTTATGGTCCTACTCAGCCATACTTCTCTCTGCTTCAGTACATGATCCTCTGTCACTCCCAAGATTTTTCTCTGTGCTGTCATATCCATCTCACTCTGCACCTTCCTATGGAGAATCTCTTCTGGGCAAGGATAAGAATGTGTAGGAACCTTTATACATGATAGCTTCATGTTTAGCTTGGAATGTAGCACATACATCAGTAAGTTTAGCCACCATGCTGTACTGCACGGTAGTCAAAGCAAAGTGGATCATGTCAGTAAAGGATTTTAATTATACTCCCTTTATTTTTTCAGCACCTATAACTCTGAAGTCATTGTACTGGCTAACAATTTCTGCTTGGTCCACTGATGAAAATAAATAGTCCCGATAATTGCTGTAAAGTCTCTCAATATTGGATAAGCCAAACTCAAAGCTGCAATGTGGCATTCCAGCAAAATCAAAGGCAGATCAGTCAGAAAATTCACCTGCAGGAAATCTGCTAGCCAGAGGGTCAAATAACAGACCAATGAATTGCAAAATTGCTGTTGTGCTTACTTCAGCTGTGCAGTTAGCCAAAAGCAGTTTTACGGGTTAGCTCCAGTAGACAGTTTCACTCAGGTACTGGCTTCTGATCTTTTTAATTTTTGCCCTAGCAATCTGTACAGCTTCAACTGTTATTAGACCACTTTTCTGAAACATCTTGGACAACTCTGCCAACTCCAAAAGAACATCATTTAATACGTTATGGCAATGTGGTATTCAGAGTTGGACAGCTTCTTAAAGCAGTACTTAGCAATGGGGTCTTTGATGGATGCATGCATAATTGTATGTGATGTCATTTACCCTAAGTATGGTTTACAGCGAGTATGCTGGGTATTGTCAAGCTCAGTGGGGGTTTTAAAATGTATTTTACAATGTAGTAGAGTGAGTCAGTGTGATATGAGAGAGGAGATGCATTTAGGAGACTGTATTCTCTTCCATTTCTGATCCATACTAAGCACAGTCTGAATTTATGAAATTAAATGAAAAGGAAATTTTTGCACTTACATTTCTTGCTGTCCACTTTAAAATTACTATCCCATGTAGCTACCATGGGCAACCTTTTACAAGCACTGATTCATTGAATCTCAAATGTGTATATAATATGAGACCCCGTTTTAAAAAGAAGTGCAATCTCATCTCTCTAGACATATGTACAGTCAATGTCTCAGCTAATTGAGAAGGTTATACCCTTTCCGGCCCCCAACAAATAAAAAAAAAATGACACAGACAGTAGGTTGCTTTGATGCTTTTATTGTAAACAAAAACTATAGTTTTCCCATTTTCTTATATTGAAAAAAAATGACCATGCTTACAACGGTGAGGCTTTAAGTCCATTATAAACACATTTTAAATGTGAGACACTGCTTGGGAAGGAGGCTGATTACACTGAAGTTATGCAACTTTAAAACTGAAATAATATAATATACTCCCTATGTCAGAGAATCTCTCGCATTGCTTTGTTGGGGGGAATCTACCAAACAAATAAAACATGCCATTTCTGTGAACAGCAGGGGAATACTGTTCATTATCAAGTACTGTCTTACTGAAAAGAGGTGTCAAGCTGAAAATATTGCTGTAACTGCAAAGCCAATTGGCTGGAATTTTGCCGATTGGTTCCTTTGTTCAGTAAGTGGAGTGAGAGTGAGATGTCTGGCTTGTTAACTGCTGGCATGTTAAAATTAAAGGGTTGTGGCCTCGGGGGGTGAGCATACAGTGTTTCTTTCCCATTCACTTTCATGTCCTGCTGCCTGAGTCTTAAATCTAAGTGATGACTGTTGTCACTACTTCATGAACATTTATTTATTTTTATTTTGCTTTTGGTGACTGGGTAAGTGCATAGGCAAACAATGCCTATTTTCAGGCACGACCCGGAAAAACAGTTTACAGACAAACAATAAACATGTGGCCTGCACATGAGGCAGTACAAATCAGGGTAAGAAACAATGTATGGATATTAGATATAACACATTGACATACTGAATAATGAGGGTTGAAGTATTGTGAAAACAAAAAATAAACAGGAATTGGTAACAAAGGAAAAGTTCAACATAGGAAGGTAGTGAGGTACAGTACAATAAGTGCCAAGAACAGTGGAGAGGGAGAGAGAGGGAGGAGAGAGATGATGAAAGAGCATGGCAGGTTTGGGTCAAGAGAAGAGGGAAAGTATAAAGGAGGTAGTTTGGATGGAGATGAGGAGAGCTCGGGGATAGATGACAGTTCAAGGTGGGTTTAAACAAGCGCAGGGATGTAAGGTGTGAAGGTGTTCCCGATGTAGTTTCTTGAAGGCAGCATGGGTGTTTGTTTGATGGATAGAGAAGGGTATAGAGTTCCAGTATTTAGGAGCTGTGTAGGCAAACGCACATGAGGATCCCTGTCAGCTGCTTTGTGCACTACTACTGAAGCAGTGTGCGGGTTACTTCTGACTGCTGTGCAGGCACACATGCGCACACCTTAGGGGGAACATAGGTTGTGAGGAGTGCGCAACCCAATTGGTGCAGAGCTCCTGTGTAGCCATGGATTAAATAACCCTTTTAATCCACGGTTTTGTAGAGTGAGTCAGGGGACACAGCGCTGGGTCTCCTTAGGTCTAGGAAACAGCAGAGGAGATCGGCAGCCATGTAATGTTGCCAAGGAGCGAGGCACAATATAGCAGACATGCTGTCTGCTTATCACACTGTATCTCAGCTGTACGCACTGCTCATAGAGTGGCACAAGCAGCACTCATGGGTCAGAGAGTATATGAGGGTACTGACAACTGCCAGCACCCAGATTCCTGTTCTTCTCCAACCCCGCCTGATGAGTCCATGAATGTGACTGCTGCCTGTCTGTGGTGCACAGCGTTAGAAAGAAAGAGTTACAGATAAACATGGCAAGGAACAAAACAGAGGGAAGTGTTAGTTCCCTGAGGTGACCTGCACATTTCATTTGGAATGCAGAGACACAGCAAGGGACAGAAAGTGAGATGGACGCAGCAGTGCACAGTACTAAGGATCAAGAGAGACAGACCGATGGAACGTGAGCTGAGTGAAAGAGAGAGAGAGAGACAGCAACAGTGGGACAATTAATGCTGAATGTCCTGTGTCTTGCCTGTCCTGGAGCATTCGGGCGACAGCAACTGGACAGCTGTAGAAGGTGAGTTGACTGTCACGTCTCTCTCTCTCTCTCTCTCTCTCTCTCTCTCTCTCACTGTCTGAGGCATGCAGTCAGTAAAAAGGGATTGTTTCATGTGCACGGTGTGGTTTTCCGGTTTTGTGGCTGTCAGCACAGAGCACAGTTAATCAGAGAGGTGCTGGCAGTAGACAGCTGAGAAACTGTGACTATGGTGTCAATGCTGTTGGCAGCTGTCCCCCCATGGCATACCCCCATCCCAGATACAGCAGTTTGCACTGTGATTATTCCCTGCTGTGGTGTGCTGACAGAAAGAATGAGAGAGACAGAAAGCCGCCCCCCACCGACGTATTGCTGGCTTTCCTCCTTTCCTCTGTGAGTTTGCCTGTTGGGGCTCTGTTTGGAGAGGGAGAAAGGGAGAGAGACAGGCAGCCAAAGTTTGTTACACCCCACATCATGCCTGAGTAAGAGAGCCACAGACAGTGACCGCGACATCAGACATGCTGTGTTGTGTCAAAGATTGCCCTCTCCTTAAAGTTTCTTTGCACAGAGACAGCGAGCAAGCACAGTAGCATTTAGAGAGAGACAGACAGAGGGAGAGATATGGAGAGGGAGAGGCAGGACAGGAAAGTATCCCACAATGTTTTTACACTTTAAAGTCATTGACTTGTTTAGGCATTCGGAATGTGCCTCAAGGAGAGTAGCCTGTCTGAATCCATTTACACAATCCTCCGATCATTCAGACAATTTTGTGAAGGGCATGGTCATTGATTTGTGCTTGGTGTTTGCAATAATAAAATCGCACGGCACTCATCACTCCACACTCTGCTGCATGCTTGCCGACAGTAAACCATACATCTGCAGGATAGCGTGCATACTCAGCATACTGTTTCTTGGGAGCAGGTTGCATTTTTGCCATTTCTTGCACACCACTAGCCACTGAGGCAGAAACATCAGTGACTTGGCTGAGAGACTACAGTTACTCTGCAAACAGTCATATCAGTCTCTCTCTCTCTCTCTACTGTTTCAGTGCTGCTGTACAGTAATAAATAGCAATATGATTTTCTTTATATATTTTTGCAGGCATACAGTGAGTGGAAGCCACTGTCCCTTGTGTCCTGTGCAGTATACTGTGTGACCATGAATCAGAGAGAGAGAGAGAGAGAGAGAGACACACACTAGCAGGAGGAGGTAGTTGGGAAGAGTGTGAATCCTCAAGCGGGAGGGGAGAGGGAGAACCGCTGCCACAGCAAAGTGACAGTGTGTGTCTCTGTTGGTCTTATCATGTCCCTATGTGCTGCTTCAGTTCCTTCTCTCCCCTCTCCTCCCCTCCCCGGCCCCAGCTGCGATCAGCGGTGGAGAGAGAGAGAGAGAGAGAGATAGAGATGGTGCTGCTGCTTCAGTTCCTTCTCCCCCGACACTGTGATTAGCGGTGCAGGGGGAGAGAGAGAGAGGCGCTGTTTGTGAGAGACAGAGACATAGGGTACTGAAGGAGAGAGCAAGTGTGAGAGAGGGACTGCAGTAGCAAGTTTGAAAGTGCCCATGTAATTATCCAGCTGTCACAGTTGACCCCCATCCCACACGGAGCCTAGGAAAAGTAATAGCAGTATGTGCTGCTTCAGCTCCTTCTCCTCCCCAACCCCCACCACCACACTGCGATCAACAACAGGTCCTGCTGAGACAGAGAGAGAGAGAGAGAGAGAGAGGTGTGCTGGTTGCGGGAGAAAGAGACACAGGAGCAGTGGAATGTGCTCTTGAGAGAGACACAGCAGTCAGTTAAAGGGGAATTGTATGTAAGTCATCCATATGTACTTTATGTAGACGAACATACAAATGTAAGAAATCGTGTACAGATTCTCTTTCTGGCGTTTGTATGTCCATAACATAAAGCTGTGCAGCCTGCAGTTGGTAAGAAAAGTGTTTGATGTACAGCATCATAGGTTGTGGGTCGTAGAGATGCTAGCTGGCTTTGTACTGTCGTATAGGAAGTTTAAACATTGCCTTTAAGATTATAAGGGTAATGGGAAACTTAATAGCCTTTTGGAAGTGAATATTTTACATAAATTCATATAGTACTGTGATATTACTGTCCAATTTACACTTCATAGGAATAGACTACAGTGTGTAAACAAAGTTTACGGTGAAAGGTGAAACGAAAAGCGTTAGTAACAACAAGTTAGGTTTACCATACTGAACCTTAGAAACAGAATTTTTTTAAATGAAAATTATATAAAATGATATAACAGAACATAAAGCCTGACAGAGAGAACAATGAATGAATGGTAAGTGAATCTCCTCCCTTTCTCAGGTTAAGTGTGAGCCACAGCTGATCAGAACTTCCTGTCAAAGAAAAAACTTATTACCTTTCTGCAGCAGCTCTGCCATTTAATGTTATAGCAGCCAGTGCAAAAAACTAATTTATGAGCCTAGGTTACATTTTGCAACTGTAGACTCGTAACTTTGTTACCCCAAATTCCTCAACTGCAGCTCGATCAGCTCTGGCCAGAGTTAGTTGTAACAGTTGTGTATCTACAGAAGAGCTGGAGAGAGAGAGAGACTTCTCACAGACACAGTTTTCACCTTTCCTAATTAGTCAAAGTAAACATTATACAGAACATATTATCTTTAACCAAGCTTAGTTTCCTTACTTCTCCACTAGCTTCTGTAACCCCTAGATGGCACTATCCCAGGGGCTACTACCCCTGCCTGATTTGCCACCAACAGGTTGAGGGGCCTGGATCCAATGGCGGGTGCCTCCACCCAGAGGTCAGGGTTTGCAATAGTTAAACTAACTTGGTCACAGCCCTCTGGGACACTGCAACCCCCTTTCTTCCACTAGTGGCCCACACAATATATCAGAATTACCTTCACAGTATACACTTACCCCAGGTCTGGTTCCGGCACTGGGACCTCCTGTGAAATGAGATACAGTGCAACAATCACAGTACAGTACTTTAACATAGACAAATACCTCAGGCAGTATAACTTTACTGAAACAAGCAGCTCTGATTTATTTAGGGGATATAACAAGGACAGGGAAATCAGGTTAATTAGCTTATCACTCTAATAATTACCTATGGCTCTGTGCACAGGCCTATCCCTATCAGTTACTGTCCCTGGGTACCCAAGCCCTAGTGGCTAGTCCAAACCGTGGCAGCTGGTAGGGGCCCTTTCACACAGAGAAAAGGAGAATTAAACAGTCAGCAGTACAGTAATTTCATTTGGATTTAATGTGGCAATTCAACAGGGAGCGACCCTGAATTAGTACTCACGACCTCCAAATAAGATAGGGTCCTTCAATGTCAGCAGGGCTCACTTGAGGTACACAAACCTCTTCACACATCCATATAAAAGAAAGCACTATACCAGGCAGGCTGCATCTGTATCCCGATCGCAATTACTGCACAATACCCGGGAGAACACACAGCAGATTCAGTTCCTGACAGACCAAGTGTAATTTTCAGCAATTCCTCCAGTCTTCTACAGGGTGAGCCTGGTTTCTACTCTTCAGAGATCCTTTGATTCTTTTCACAGGACGGATTCAGTCCTAACAAGCTGTTACACAAGCTGCAGACCGGAACTCTGGGCCTTACACACGTTTTTTGACTAAAACTGCACACTGAAAAAGCACAGGGCTCCTTCCTTCTTCACTGCCAAAGCTCAACTGAAACTCCAACCGACAAAAACAGGGCACTTCCTTTGAGTTCCTCCCAGTTCTTGACTGGATTGCTGTCACTCACAATAGACTGCTGCTGTTGGTCCAAAAGGCACTGAAGTCTAAACTACATCTCCCAGAGTCACTGCCCATACAATCCTCTTGTGGCTGGCTCAGATTATGAGTCAAGTTCTGATTCGTCCAAGGCACCATTTTAGAGCTAGCTTACCCCACACTGATTGGTCCAGTTCAGCAGTTCAAAACCAGAATGGGAACTAGACAGACACTGTTCTGACTGCAAAATGGAGTGAATTGGCAGCAGTTCGAGTGGTACTCAAACAGAGAAACACACAGTCCCCCATATAAACTAATTATGTCTGCAAGCAGACAGCTCTTAAAGACAGTACCAGAAGCTAAAAACACTCACTGATAAATGGCTTAAATGCCAAACACCATTCAGGCTTGGAGCATTCAAGCAAGCTCCTGGAAATCTTTTGGGAACCCCCATTTGCAGGGGGGTTACACCCTTCCTGGCCTGGGAAAGCTTGGCGTCGCGTCAAGCAAGTACCCCATAGTTTCAACTGCAACCATATACATTTGCATTAGGCTCGCACATGTAATCATCAGTCAATATATCATTTTACCAAGAACACATTTCTGAAACATTGCGATACGTCACTCTTTACACAGTATTACATACACATTGTACCATAACTCAAGTTATTACCTCTTGTACATGAAACCTGAAGAGAGGGGCCTTCCCTATCAGTTACCTTGGGGCTGGATGGGGCAAGGGCACCATACTGAAGGGCAACACAAGTAACTTGGAGTTAGCACTGGCTCAGTTTGGGCAATGAGCTCGGGGACACACACTCCTTTATGGACAACATTGAGAGGCAAATCCACAGGCCTCCAAGTGAATCATAACTGAGGTGCACCACAGGCTTTACAGCTCGACCAGTCTTTCTAGGGGAACTGTTATAGTCTCTGCACTCTGAGCCTCATTTCAGCATTGTCCTCACTTGTCAGTGGAGTCTCCATGGGGTAGAGAGGCTAGAACTTGGGGCACTTTCAGCTCCAGGAGTTACAGTTTCTGAGTCCACAACATTTGGCTCGCAGGGAGAGCTTTCGGACACTGGCAGTGGACTGTCAGGGCACTCAAAATACTCTTCTTGTTTGGGTGTATCACCAGTCTGCCCCAATCTATCATTTCCTCCTGAAGCTCAAACAGTTCAACCATGCACAATGATTCCATTTCATCTGATCTGATGCTTTGCACTTCACTTACTGGGAGCATTGGCTCCAGGGATGAAGCTGGGGCTTAGGCAGTCCAGAAGGCCCAGCTTCATCTCCAGTATTGACTAGGGATTGCCCAGAAACAATTGACTCAGTTCGTAAGAAGGATAGTATTCAAAGTCACTCTCACTTTCTTCCGATATGGACTGACAGTCATGCTCAACTGGGACTTGTGCAGGGAAACACTTTAGCTCTGCTTCTGTAGGTGCAGACTTCCTTGATCTTTTCTTAGCAGCAGCTCTAGTCACTGGTCCAGAGGGGCATCTTCTGGGGCTCAGACTCAATCAGGATTTGTCCAATGGGCAGTAAATGATTTCTATGCATTGTTTTACATCTTTTGAATTATTCTCAGGCCTTACTTTGTACACTGGCAGATCATCTAGTTTGCCCACTACAATGTGAGGAGATGGTGCCATCTGTCAGCAATCTTGTGCTTGCCATGCAGTCCCAGATTTCTTAGCAATACCGATCTCCCTCCTGGAGTTCCTGTGCTTTCACCTTTTTATCATACCTTTCTTTGTTGGCCAGATTTCTTTTTGGCAGCCATGGTTTGAGCCAGTTGATACGCATGAGTTAGCTGGGCCTTTAACTTTTGCACATACTGTAAATAGTTGTCAGCTTGAACCCCATCAGAGAGACCCCAAAACACACATCTACTGGTAGTCGAGCTTCTCTTCCAAACATCAGGCGGTAGGGGAATCAGTGGCATCACTTTTGGTGCAGTTATAAGCATGTACCAGGGTGCTAATTTGTTGGCTCCATCTAGGCTTGTCCTTTGGGTGCAGGGTTCCTAGCATATCTAGCAAAGTGCGGTTGAAGCGTTCAGGCTGTGGGTCCCCTGGGGTGGTGAGGAGTGGTTCTGGACTTCGCACTCCCCACAGAGAAAGCATCTCTTGATCAGGCGACTCTCAAAGTCTCTCCCTTGATCAGAATGGATTCTTTGTGGAGCCCCATAGTGAACAAAAGTTTTCTACAAGTACTTTGGCCACAGTGGATGCTTTCTGGTCTTTGGTGGGAAAGCTTGGGCATATCTCGTGGAAATGGTCAGTGACCACCAGCACATTACTGATATTTCTTTGATCTGACTCCAAACTCAGAAAATCAATACAGACCAGCTCCATGGGTGCACTGGTGGTGATGTTAACAAGGGGCAGCCCTCTGGGCAAAGCTTTCCTCTGTAAGCAGCGACTACAAGTTCGAATGTGTTGCTCCACATCAGCCCCATCTTAGGCCAATAGAATCTGGATCTCACCAAGTCAAGTGTTCTGTCTATACCAAGGTGCCCCATGTGGTTGTGCAAGGACCTCAGTACTGAGTCTCGAAGGCAGTGGGCAGCACTAGTTGTTGTTTGTCTACTTGTCCCCTCTGTCTACTGTTTCTCTGTATAACAGTTTATTGATCAGTTTCAACTTAGGACCTTCTTTGTATAACAGTGCAGTTCTCAAATCAGTGGGCGTAATTTGGACACATCTTTTCCTGCATAGAGGGCTTCTAAAGCTGCTTTGATCATGGGATGCGAGTTGAGCCCGCCGAATACTGTCATTGTCCAGCTGAGGCAGTGCACCAATGTCTATTGCAGAAAAGTGGCAATAAGCAGCAGGTATGCAATTCTCAGAGGCTCCCAAGCAATCCACCATGCAGTCCACTCGTCCGTGGACATTGTTCCTCCTGTCAAACTTCGGCAGAGTGCCCGAATGTCAGGTTCTGCCAATCGGACCAATCATTCTGGGGAACAGGCCTCCGGGAGAGACATCAGCATCTATGTGGTTCAGACTGCTCGGTATGAGAGCATAGTCATATGTAGATAATGCAGAAAGCCACCTATGGCAGTGGCATCCAACTAGCTGAGGTCTGCACATAGGTCAAAGGATTATTGTCAGTTTTACTAGTATTTTAGCCCATACAAGTACTCATGGAATTGGTCAACAATAGCCCACTTCAAAGCTAGGAACTCTAACTTATGTACAGGATAGTTCTTTTCGGATGGGGTCAGGCTTCTACTGGCAAGGCCACTGGTCTCAGGCCATTCTCGTGCTCTTGGTACAACACAGCCCCAACCCTTGCAAGCTAACATCAGTGTGCAGGGCGTAAGGTTTTCTTGGATCGGCATAGGCCAGCACTGGAGCATGGGTAAGTTGATATATGATCTCATGAAAAGCAGTCTCACAATCAGGGTCCAGCGGACCCCAAATACTTCACTGGATGAAAATACACTTTTCAGTCTTGAGGGCGCTGACTTTTGGTATTTTTGTGGGTTGGGGATACCCTTGAGTAAGGTTAAGTAAAGGCGGATCACTCTTGAATAGTCCTTGATGAAGCGCCGATAATAACCACAGAATCCCAGGAATCTTTGCAGTTCTTTTAGATTTTTGGGCTGTGGCCAGGTGGTCAAGGCCTCAACTGCACTGGTTGGTCTCTATTCCTCGGTGGATACTATGTGTCCACATACTTTACTGATGTTTGAAAAATTGACACTTATCAATGGACAGTTAAGGCCAAAGTCCTCCAGTCGGTCAATACCTTAAATAATCTGCTCTCATGTTCTCCAGTGAGCTGCCAAACACAATGACATCATCTAGGTATACAGGCACTCTAGTAAGTTCATGTCCCCACTGCACGCTCCATCAATCGTTGAAAAGTGGCTGGGGCACCTAAATCCTTGAGGCATCCTCATGAATTCATAGAAGCCAGCGGACAGATAAAGGCCGTCTTCTCACGGTCCTCTGGGGCCATCGGGATCTGGTAGTACCCTGCGGAGATCCAGCACAGAGAACCACTTGCTCCCGTTTAGGCAGTCAAAGCATCCTGAATGCGGGGCATTGTGTACTGATCAGGGATAGTCCGCGGTTTAAGGTGCGATAATCCACACATCCTTACTGTTCCATTCTTTTCCTCACTACAACAATGGGGAAGCATAAGGGCTTCTGGATTCTTGTATTACACCAGCAGCTAACATCTCTTGCAGATGCCGTCTCACATCATCTATGTCAGCAGGTGCCAGGCGTCGAGACCTCTCACGAAATGGTCTTCGTCATGCAGCGGATATTGTGCTCAGCTCCTTGCCGCATCCTACATCCCATTCCTTTAAAGAAAACACCTGGTCTCTCTGGGCAAGCTTCTCACTGATCCTCACTTTCCATTCAGCTGGCAGCGGAGTCGCGAAATCAAACAAGTCAGGCGTTACTCTGTCATTCTTCCTTGAACTCTTGCTGCTGGGTAGCACTGCAGTGTCTGCACAATGCACATTAGCCAGGATGCAACCTCTGTTTACTCGAATGTCTCTTTCAGACACATTATGAACTTGGACCATTACCCTTCTGGCATAAGCATGGGCTCTAGCGGGCAAAATACTAGCTTGACCAGCAGTCCCTCTGGCAATTTTCCAACGCCTGGTGCATCCAACATTAATATTTTATTCTTAACATCCTTTCTGATACGGACCTCTCCTGTAGGTACACTGGGCATTTGCGCCAGGATCAGAGACTCAGGATCCTTCTTCCATACAATTCCGACCGGTTCCTCTGGTTCTGTTTTTTCAGCATCTCTCTGTGCCTCATAGGCCTTCTTAATTAAAGCCGGAACTCTTAAAGCTCTACTAGTCTTTGACCCCTGTTTTCATAACACAACTGTGCCAGCCTTCCGAACATATGAGCATTTGTTCCAATCAACAAAGGGACACCATCCATACAGTCCAGTGGGGGACACACTAAGGCTAGGGTCTCTACTTGTTCGGCCACTCCAGCCCAGGAGGTGGGGAAAGACAGCCAAATTCGGATATACCCGGAATAGGGGTAGGCCTTCTCACTTAACCCCCATACATGCAGTCCTTCTAATGGTTGTAAGTACGTCTGACAAATGCTTCTGATACCAATCCTGGAACATAATTGTCACTTAGGAGCCACTGTCTAATACAGCTCTTGTAGACACTCCATTCACCTTTACAGTGGTCTCCATGGAGGGACCCACTATTCTGGACCAGTCTGGAAGGCGGTAGTGGGGGCCTGGGCAACTGACCTTGCCACAAAAGGATGTGAATTAGCATTTTGGTGCCCTCACTGGGATCATGTCGTGCACCTCTTAACCACTGATTTCTTCTCAAGCTCTCCTTGTAGCCTATATGCAACTTTGTCCAGTGTCTTTTGGGGACTGGCATTCCCTTTTCATGTGCCCATCTTTCCCACAATTATAGCAAAACATACTTTCTGGAGTTTGAGCTGGCGGGCGCCACACTGGGAGCCAGGCGGGGTATTACTAACTGGAAACCTGGGTGCCATCTCTGTCTGCGGCGTGATAAGCATTTGGAGACATCTCGTCAGTTTCTCCACTTCCATGGTCAAGGAATTGAGTTTGGAGCTGTTATCAGCAGGAGATACATGGGTGGGTACCCCACCCCCATAGCAGATGCAGTCGGATATAGGTCGGGCCTTACTTGCAGGCGTGGCCTTCATAAAGGGACTGTTTTGAATTCTCGGATCTCTCTCAACAGTTCGCCCCCATTGTGGCATATCTTTTTCCTTGTCAGAGCACTCATTGACTGTCAACCTCTGCCCTGAACTTCACTTGATGGGTCACCCTCAGTCACTCGGTCGTAGCCACAGCTGTTGGTGCAGGTACCTCCCGAGGTCGCCTTTCTCAACTCCTCAATTTCTCTCATTAACTCATCATAGGAGGGTGGGATTCCAGTCGATTTGCCAGGCGTAACTGAAGCAACAGCAGTTCTGAGAAGGGGGCAGACTTAAGGATTCTGTCCAGTCTGGTTCGGTCCAGTTCAATCGCTGGCAAACTACCCTTTCTGAGGCATTCTTGCAACAATTTTTCCAGCCGAGAGACATACACAGACAACTCCCCTTGGTACTGTTGTGCATTTCTTACTCTCCACCATAGGTCCTCATCAGAATCTGGGCTCCCATACACATTCTCCAAGGCCTCAAGATAGGCCTGTGCAGTCGCTTCAGGGTTACTGGCCCGTTTAGCACGGATGGTAGCCAGGGCAGGACCTCGGGAGGCTCTCACTAACCCTCTTTCGCTGCCTTCCGAGCATTGCCATTCTAGCACTTGGGGGCAACATAGTCTATCCAGGTCTCCCAGTCATCCTCCCTTGGGGGTGGGAGGTGCAGAGAAGATCCTCAACCTCGGTAAGAGTCGTGACTAATGGCAGGTGCAGAAATAGGAGTCTGCATTGGTTCAGCCACCATTACGGGCACTGGAGCAGGAGAGGGTGTTGGGAGGAACACCCCAGGTGGCAAGAATAGTTTCTTCAAGTCCTCCACAGTTTTCCCTCTCCCAGCAACCATTCAGCAAATTTCTCCTCAAAGTTTCAGATAGTGGTGGGGCTGATTCCCCGGGTCTTTACTGTCCTTAGTTATCACTCTCCAAGCAGTGAGGGCTCCCTCTGGGGTAATGGTCTGTGGCACTTTGGAGCTATCTATGGGATCCTTAAACTCTACTAGGGCCAGGAAAGTGTGGGTGAGCAGATTAGCATGCCGACCCCACCACAGGGTTTTGTAAACCTTCCACCTTGGAAAGTACTCCCTGCACAGTGTCGTATTAATACCAGGGGATGTCCAGGATAAGCATAGCATTTGGGGGTCGATCTCTCCCAGTACACCACTCCACTAGCCGGTGCACAGCCACTTCTGTCGGGTACACATTTTTTCTTAACAGTGGTTGTAAATATGGCCACTAGAGGACACACAATCCCAGCGGTGAGCCTCCAAGATGTAACCCTAGATGGCACTATCCCGGGGCTACTACCCTGCCTGATTTGCCACCAACAGGTTGAGGGGCCTGGATCCAATGGCGGTGCCTCCACCCAGAGGTCAGGGTTTGCAATAGTTAAACTAACTTGGTCACAGCCCTCTGGGACACTGCAACCCCTTTCTTCCCACTAGTGGCCCACACAATATATCAGAATTACCTTCACAGTATACACTTACCCCAGGTCTGGTTCCGGCACTGGGACCTCCTGTGAAATGAGATACAGTGCAACAATCACAGTACAGTACTCTACTAGACAAATACCTCAGGCAGTATAACTTTACTGAAACAAGCAGCTCTGATTTATTTGGGGGATATAACAGGACAGGGGAAATCAGGTTAATTAGCTTATCACTCTAATAATCTACCTATGGCTCTGTGCACAGGCCTATCCCTATCAGTTACTGTCCCTGGGTACCCAAGCCCTAGTGGCTAGTCAAACCGTGGCAGCTGGTAGGGGCCCTTTCACACAGAGAAAAGGAGAATTAAACAGTCAGCAGTACAGTAATTTCATTTGGATTTAATGTGGCAATTCAACAGGAGGCGACCCTGAATTAGTACTCACGACCTCCAAATAAGATAGGGTCCTTCAATGTCAGCAGGGCTCACTTGAGGTACACAAACCTCTTCACACATCCATATAAAAGAAAGCACTATACCAGGCAGGCTGCATCTGTATCCGATCGCAATTACTGCACAATACCGGGAGAACACACAGCAGATCCAGTTCTGGACAGACCAAGTGTAATTTTCAGCAATTCCTCCAGTCTTCTACAGGGTGAGCCTGGTTTCTACTCTTCAGAGATCCTTTGATTCTTTTCACAGGGCAGGATTCAGTCCTAACAAGCTGTTACACAAGCTGCAGACCGGAACTCTGGGCCTTACACGTTTTTGACTAAAACTGCACACTGAAAAAGCACAGGGCTCCTTCCTTCTTCACTGCCAAAGCTCAACTGAAACTCCAACCGACAAAAACCGGGCACTTCCTTTGAGTTCCTCCCAGTTCTTGACTGGATTGGCTGTCACTCACAATAGACTGCTGCTGTTGGTCCAAAAAGGCACTGAAGTCTAAACTACATCTCCCAGAGTCACTGCCCATACAATCCTCTTGTGGCTGGCTCAGATTATGAGTCCAAGTTCTGATTCGTCCAAGGCACCATTTTAGAGCTAGCTTACCCCACACTGATTGGTCCAGTTCAGCAGTTCAAAACCAGAATGGGGAACTAGACAGACACTGTTCTGACTGCAAAAATGGAGTGAATTGGCAGCAGTTCGAGTGGTACTCAAACAGAGAAACACACAGTCCCCCCCATATAAACTAATTATGTCTGCAAGCAGACAGCTCTTAAAGAGACAGTACCAGAGGCTCTAAAAACACTCACTGATAAATGGCTTAAATGCCAAACACCATTCAGGCTTGGAGCATTCAAGCAAGCTCCTGGAAGTCTTTTGGGAACCCCCATTTGCAGGGGGGTTACACTTCTAACAAAGAGAGCTTATAGTGCTATTGTTATGTCTGCCCCCTCTACTTTATTTATTTATTTGATTTTCAGAGATACACCTTTGAGCAGCAAGTGCTCTTTTCCAAAGGTTCCACACTGGTTACATTACATTACATTCAGGCACATAGTCTGGCTCAGGGTAGCTTGGTCAAATGATAACATTCAAGAGACAAGGACAGTTTCAGTGATGGCCCAGGTAGGGCCTAGTCTGGTACATATGCTATCGCAGATAGTCAATGACATATCTCCAGCCCTTGCTGGGAATCAAACCAGGACACTGAGTTCTAAAGGTAGCAGCTCTAACATTCAGGTAAAGAGAAATTCCACCACCACCTCCCCCTCCCAGCTGGGAGGTTAGAATGCTTCAATGACTTCATAGCTACTATCTCATGGACCACCACTGGATACTTTTTTTTTCGCTGTTAGTTACTCAGCATGGCTTTGGCTGTTATTCACAGCTGTTGCTACTAAATAGCACTCCTTTGCATAGACAGTCTTTTCTCATATACAATGCCAGATTCTCTTATTTAAGCAGAAAGGACTAGTGTAATGGTTCATTGTTAGTAGAACAAACCAGTTAGGATAAGAGGGGGCACAAATGCCCTACAACCACTCTTTAGTGTACTAATGAAGGACCTATACAATGATTTGTATTGTTATTTTAAACCTCCAGACAGGCTTTTAAAAATAAAATTATGCTAAATAACATTATTTTAATGCCAAAATAGTTATGGAGCTGTGTGTGAATGTTTGTTTCCACAGAGAGAAATGCATTGCTCTCTGTTTAAATTAGTACTGTGAATTACAACTGTTACTTGGGCTGTGATATTGTAACTGTTGGTGCTTTGTGCTGGTTGTGGGAACAGTTGATGGCTGTGATATTTAAAGTACAATTTAAATCTGTGCTGTTTGCCTGGTGAGAGGGGGAGGGGTAATTACAGGCACCATCTTGTCTTATTCACTGGGGAACAGAAGAGGGAGGAGTATTCAGGGAAGTGGCTGTGTTTTTATCTTCTTCTGTTTTAATTGTGATATTTGAATAGTTTGTACTTTAAATTAGTACTGTGAGTTACAACTGTTTAAATTAGTACTGTGAGTTACAACTGTTACTTGGACTGTGATATTATAACTGTTGGTGGCTTGTGCTGGGTGTGGGAACAGTTGATGGAAAGCTGTTCCATCCACCCTGTGTTGCAGACTTTCTCAAATACTGAAAAGCCACTGGAGGTTGGGCTTGAAGGCTGTGAAGGAGGAACTTGTGGAGATACAAACTGCCCATATGAACTAACTGTGAAAGCCAACAGTCAGCTTGTAAAAGTTCAGACACAGGAATTGCAGGTGGGTGGAGATACAAAGGTTTACCAAGCCCACAGGGTCTCTTGCAATGACTGTTATGTTATGATATGAAAGCCAGCCTTGTTATGTGATGTCATATTTGGATCTGATGTATAATAAGGTGGTAATGTATTACTAAACTACAGATCTAGCATACTCGGGGTTGTGATAAATATTTAGGGTTCATAAGAGCTGTAATACAGTGAGGGGATTGTACTAATGTGTTACTGTATTAATGTAATACACTGAGGGGATTGTATTAATGTGTTACTGAGTAAAGGCCATCAAATGAGGACCACGGGGTTAAAGAAGGACTGATATTGGATTAGTAATAGAGCATATAAGTACGAGAGTAAGGACTGGGGGACGGTTGTGGGGATACACTTAAGCCAAACATGAATAATGGAGAGTAGCTGCGAAGGGTTCCAAGGGGGGGAATGCGAGGGGCGGTGGAAGTGGATGGAAATGGATAAGGGTGGACGGAGGCTGCAGAATAGAGGGTGGAATGATGGGCAAAATGGAGGGAGGGCAGCAAGCACAGGGAGGATAGTGAGTTGCAATGAATGTGGGGCAGCTGTTTGGATGAATTTATTATGGAAACTGGGAGGCTGTTCAATTACTGCAGGCTAAGGAAATTGGAGGTGAAGTAATGGGGTTATGGAGGGAACTAAGGAGAGTGAGGGAGAGGAGAGCTGAGGTAGGATTGACCCCAACTAAGGAGGGGCGGGGAGATGTAGAGAGGGAACTGCAGAGCTAAAGATGGGGATATAAGGAGGATGGGGAGGTGAGGCGGAGGTGCAGTAGGAGGAGGGAGGATTCAGGAATGAGGCAATGAGCACCATTGTGGGGTTATCAAGCAACAGGTTTGCAGTGCTGGCAGAGGAAGAGGAAGGGGATGGGGAGGTATCGGAGCTGCAAGGGGGGGAGAGGGGTAGGGAAGGTCCAATAGGCAGGAATTACAATGGGAAACAGATGTGAGAGGAAGGGTAGGGTAGAGGAGGAGGGAGAGGTGGTAACAGGAGGGGCGGCAGCAGGGGGAATGAGGCAAGGAGCACAAAAGGTGCAGATGAGGAATGTGCAGGAGGCAGCGGGTTCCTGGGGAGTGGACAGGGATCACAGTGGAAGGGGGATCAGGATCAGAATGATGGGGAGATGTTGCTGCTGGGGACTCCATACTGAAGTGGATCAGAAGGGAGGAGGGGAGGAAAGGCACAGTCCTATCTGCGTCAAGGCAATTCCGGGGTTGACCACAGACAGGGCAGGCACTTCTCCAAGTGTGAAAGCAGATGGAGGATGAAATCACACGTGATGATTATGTGGGAACAAATGACTTGGCCAGGAAAACAGTGGAGGTGGTAAAGGGAGGTTTGAGGAATTGGGTAGGCAGTGTGAGGAGGTGGGGTGTTGGTGGCATTCTCTGAGGTGCTACTGGTACCATGTTCAAGTACAGGCAGAAAAAAGGATAGAGGAGTTCAATGGGTGGCTGAGGGATTGGTGCTGAACCAGGAAATACAGACTGGTGTCAGACTAGGGCAGGACCTGGGACAACAGTGACCTATATGCAGGGGACAGGTTACATTTGAGCAAGGAGGGGAAAAGCGTACTCAAACAGGGAATGGAGGGATATATTTCAGTAAGGGTGGATTTATACAAGAAAGGGAGGTGGCGAGGAGACCGTTGTTAGAAATGATGTCTGGAAAGGGAAGCATAGGGTGCTCATCCCCCCCCCCCAGTTAGAGGTGAAGGCAGTGAGGTGGGGGCACAGAGAGAACCAAAGGGGGGAAGAGGAATGGTAAGGTTGGGGAGGCAACAGGCTGAAAGGTGGTCTCACTGAACACAAGAAGCCTAAGGTACAGAACTGTGGAGTTACAGGCTCCCTTGGTGGTGGAATTGGTGGATATAGCAGCCATCACAGAAACATGGGCCACCCGGTACCAGGACTGGGATATTATGATCCCAGGGTACAGACTATTCAGAAAGGATGGGGCCAAGGGGTATGGGGGGCACAATATATGTGAGGGAGGGGATTAAGTGCATAAGGGAGGAAGGGGAGGAGGAGAGGACAGGAGCTCTGTGGATACAGTTCCATAATGTCAGGAATAGGACACTGAGGATGGCGGGGTAGTGTACAGGCCACCATCACAGGGTTGTGACCTGGACTGGGAACTGGAAGATCTAATTTGAAAGGTAATCAGGAAGAGAAGCACAGTGGTTGTGGGGGTTTCAACCTACTGGGGGTGGATTGGAGCACACTTGCCACCATGAGTGCAAGACAGGGTGTCCTGTTAGAAGCTTTTCAAGACAGCTTCTTGACACAGCTGGTACAGGGGCCGACACAGCTGGAAAGGACTTTGGACCTTGTACTAGATAATGGGGAATCTGAATGAACCAGAAGTGGGGAATCGTTGCTGGGACCGACCACTCAGTCGGTGTGGTTCACACTAAACATGGGGAGGGACATGAGGTCATGGGTACAAGGGTGGTTGAGTTTATGGGGGCAGACTTTAGGATGATGGTGGAAATTCTGAGCAAGCACCTGGCAGACATCCAATACATGGATGCAGATAAGAAATGGAATATAATAAGGGGAGGGCTGGCAGAGGCAACAGAGACCTGTACTAGGAAAAAAAACAAGAAGGGCAGGGCAAAGAAACCCAGTTGGCTGTCATCGGAGGTCAGGGAAGGGGTGAGAGCCAAGAGGGTGGCATTTTGGAAGTATAGGAAAATGGGGAAGGGAGAAGAGAAAGATGTATACAGGGAAAAGTTGAGGGAGATCACCAGATTGGTCAGGAACCAAAGAGTCTAGAGAGCTGAGACTGGTACAGGGGATCAAAAGAGGAGAAAAATACTTCTTCCATTACATAGGCAAGAAAAGGAGAAGCAAAGACCAACTTGTGAGGATCAAGAAAGATGGGAGTGGGTGGAGAAGGGGCAGAGCAGGCAGAGGCACTGGAAGTACTTCTGCTCTGTCTTCATGCAGTAGAAGGGGACAAATATCGCAGGCAAGTGGGGGGGTGGAAAAGGGGGGAGAGGGAGACAACTGTACAGATTATAGAAGGCAGGGTACTGGAGGAATTGAGGGCATTAAGAGTGGACAAAGCAGATGGGCTGGATGGCATTCACCCTAGAGTACTGAGGGAGCTGGCAGAGGTCCTTGCAGGGCCACTGGCAGACCTGTTCAATATCTCCCTGGACACAGGATAGGCATCACAGGCCTGGAGGATGGCCCATAGTGCCCATCCATAAAAGTGGGACAACGGATGAACCAGAGAACTACAGGCCAGTGAGCCTCACCTCAATCATGGGCAAACTCAGGGAGACCATCCTAAAGGAGAGGCTCGTGAGCTTCTTGGAGGCAAACGGTATCCATGATGAACAGCAACATGAGTTTGTCATGGGCAGATCGTGCCAGACAAACCTGATTAGAGTTCTATGACTGGGTGACTCAGGAACTGGACAAGGGCCCTGCTGTGGATGTCCTGTACGTGGACTTCAGTAAGGCCTTAGATTCAGTGCTGCATGGGATAGATTGGGGGGGAAGCTGGAGTGTGTGGGGGCAAGACCAAAAATGGTGACCTGGATCAGGAACTGGCTAAAGGGAGACAGCAAAGGGTGGTGGTGGTGGGGGATCTCTCATCACCGAGTGCGGTGACGAGCGGGGTACCACAGGGATCCATGTTGGGACCAGTACAGTTCAGGATTTTCATTGCGGATATCTCGAATGGGATCCAGAGCAAAATCAGTCTGTTCACAGACGATACCAAGATGGGAGCTATGGTAGATGACATGGGGGGGGGAGGAAGGGGTGTTAGGAGGACCTGAATAAGCTGCAGGAGTTGGCAGATATATGGCAGCTGTGGTTCAATGCCAGGAAGTGCAAGGTTCTGCACTTAGGAGCCCAGAACCAGGGGAGGGATTATCACTTAAATGGGGTTCAGTTGGGTTGCTCCACAGAAGGGAAGGACCTAGGGGTAATCATAACAGGGAGCATGAACAACTCTGTTCAATACAGAAGGGCGGTGGCAAAAGCCAACAAAATGCTGGGTTATATAGTTAGATTTCCTCCAGAAGTAGGGAGGTTATCCTGCCCTGTATAGGTCACTGGTCAGGCCCACCTGAGTACTGTATGCAATACTGGCACCCGTTCTTGAAGAAGGACATCAGATTGTTGGAGGGGGTACAGCGTAGAGCTACAAAGATGACCCAAGGATTGGAGGGCAAGCTATACGAGGAAAGGCTGGGGGAGTTGAATATGTACTGTCTACTCTGAAAAGTTCAGACCACAATTCCACCCTGTCTGGGTGCTAGGTGATGACAAAAAACCCCAGCAAAAAACAGTGATTTTAAATTTTTTATCACCATCTACATCTCGGAATCTGCATATCTGACCAGAAGGAAACTTGTCACATAAAGAGATCTATCCCCTGACACCACAAATGCAAAATGTCATACAAATTCATTGAACGGTTGCAAAGATACTAAGTTACTAAGTGCAAAATTTGAGGTTTAACAAGAACTCACTGCTCAACTCAACAACATTTATTCTGGGAGGAGGGTTATCCTCCCAAAGTATATTTAAAAGTATATTGCAGCTACTTGATTGGGAGAGAGACCGAGAGAGAGGTATGTGTGTGTGTGGGGCGTGCTTTTAATCACAGCACTGATCACAACATTTTATTTTATTTTTATTTAGTTTTTGTTGACTGGGTAAGTGCTAGACAAATCCTGCCTATTTTCAGGCACGACCAGGGGAGGAGGATACAGATGAATGCCAACTGACCTTTAGAACAGATTAAGCTGTTGGTGGTATTTTTAGTGAATGAGAGAAATTTGGCCAGGACACCGGGGAAATTCCCCTACACTTTTCGATAAGTGCCATGGGATCTTTAACATCCACCTGAACTACCACCAATCCAGGCAGATGGGACCTCGGTTTAACGTCTCATCCGAAAGATGGCACCTCAGAAGTGCAGCACCCCTCTCATGCTGCACTACAGTGTCAGTACTGGGACACTAACCCAAGTGCCAGATGTGGGAACTGAACCCACAGCCCTCTGATCTCCCGGCCTCAGAGGCGAGTGTGTTATCTGCTTCTGGCTTACAGAAAACTAATAGGTTTGCAAACCTTTCTTTCCTTCAGATTCCATAAACCAGTGTTATCTGCTGATTTAAGCATAGCTTCCAAGTGAACATCCTGCACTCAAATGAGCGAAATCTCTTTATTTTGACTATGAACATTAAGGAGATTTACATAGGGCCATATTTATAACTGGGTAAACAACATCTTATGCAGTGCTAAATTTATTAAAAGACTAGAGAAGCACTTTGATCTTCGAGTTTGATGTTTAGGGGATATTCAAATGACACTATATCAGCAAGTCAGAATGGAAACATGCATTTGTAAATGCCGAATGTTTGTGTGCAGTAGAATACTCCATCAGTGTGTGTGTGTGTGTGTGTATGTGTGAGTGTGTGCATGTGTGCACATGTGTACATGTATGCTGATTTCGGATGGTTCTGTCATCTGTTTCTTTCTTTTGTTTTTTATTATATTATGTGCCCACATGTCCAATGACATTTCTACTCTCAGTTTTATAGACCAGCACAGACTTTCAGTGGTAAATAACCTAAAAGCCGAACCAGGGTTGGGGGGGGGTAGTTAAGGTCTGCAGATCCAGTGCTATCTTGATGTTTGTAAGATGCTCATTTCAGCTTGCTAGTCACTTGTAGTTGTGAAGGTGAGAGCAAATGGGAGGAGTAGAGAGGTGGATATCTACTGAGCTAATGTTGAAGACAGAAATTAATGCATGATACCTCACTTTTTTTTTAAAGAGGAACTTCCCCAGTCCTTTTGACTTTCATGCCTAAATTACCCCTTCTTGTATTGATTCTGGAATTGTATTTCATTACTGTCTGCTGCAGTTAGTTTTTGCACTCTGAGCTGCTAAAAACTGCAGGGTGTACCAGAACTTCTATAGGAAGCCTGGTGTTGCTATGGGCCCAGGGTTATACTGCTGACATCACTATAGGGCAGAGTCAATTTCACAAAAAAAAAAAAACATACTGACAGGGCATTTGGATTTTGGAATAATACATTGCTAACAGGGTATATTGGGGAAGAGGAAACACAGCATGTACACTGAATACTGGTAGGTTTCCCTTGCAACATTGTTGCAACTGCATGGTACTGTACAGTGTGAGTCACTCCTCTACCCTACAGTGATGTAATCAAGAGCTAGCAGCCCAGCAGCTGAACAGTAAAGGCAAGTGCAGTAGGGCTCACAAACAAATCCAAATTATGGAAGGCAGAGTAAACCTTGGCCAAAAATAACAAATGCATGCACCTTTTCAGGTCTAGTACTGCATATAATGACTACAAGCTGTAACTTTTTGGACCCTCATGAAAGTTCCTCTTTAAACTGACAGTTTCCAGTACCCATCTCTTCCTGCATGAACTGGATGTAAGCTCATTCTTTTTATACATTTCCCCACCTGTCACCAAAACACCCACACATACAGTGCCCAATCAGGATCCAACAGATGTGATGTTTTCATAACAGTCTGGAAGTCTCCATTCTTTTTTTTTTTACAACACATTGTCTCATTATAATGTACATTTCCATTGCCCGGCCTGAAAATGGTGTTTTTTACTTTCAGTTGTGCTGACTCCTTTTGACCGTGCTACTGACATCAAACACAGAATGATGACAACAGAGGAGACTCATGCTTACTGTGAACAGAATCAATGTTGGTCATGCTGACACCTGTTCTTTCCTGGGTAAAATTTATGTCAGTAGCAGCTTGTATCATGACAAATCTTTAACACACTTTGTTTTCATTTGTTTTTAATCTAAATAAAACATTATAACTAACAAAGGAAACACACTGCTAGAATCACATTCCTGAGTGGTTGCCTGTCTTTGCTAATTACAAACTTGGCTCTGAACTTTGTCAGTGAAAACTGTGCTTCTGTCGTACCAATAATGTAGTCAGCCTGTGACATGTTGGATATCCTATTTAGTACAATTTAACATACAGTAGTTTCTTTAAAAATCTAATCAAAGTGGTCATTGAAGGTTGACAAAGAGTCTGATTTGTAGGAGGCTTGTAGTTGAATTGGGTTGGGGGTAATGCCTGACTGTCAAATCATTATTTTTAAAAAATGTACAGTTGTTACAAACATGTTCCTAATTTTCTTCATGGATATAAACAGAGTGAGAAAGAGCGTGTGAGTACTGTGATGGTTGGATTTTTAATGTGTGTGTGTGTGTGTTGTTTGGGGGGACTGGATCAATGACATTGCATGAAATGCATAATGAAATTAGAACTGGCTTCTGGCTACACAAGCATTTAAAAATGTGAGCTGTGTAAAGACATTATCCATTTGTTACGTGCATTAAATCTATTACAAAGTATCAGATTTGTCAGCCTAGAGGGATTGGATAAGAGCTCACTTCTTTGTAAATGGTGGTGGGGAGAGGGCTGGGGAGAGACAGTGAAATAAACTGGACTCCAATTTCAGCATAATTTACAGAGCAAGACACTGCAAGAATAAAATGATGGTACAAGATGTCCCAAACTTCTTTTAGTTTGCAAAGTACAAGAAGTGAGCTGTATTCGAACATGATAATAAACGAATGAGTGCAGTCACAACAAATATGAGGCAGTTAAGCTGAATGAAAATCAGACTACACTTTAGAACGATTACTCTTGTATACATATCTTGTTCTTTTACAGTCAGTCATGTCAGCCGAAAGGTATCTGATAAAGTCTGTTGCTGCATGGGAGTGTGAGTTATGAGGTTATCATTAGTTCCTGTCATGGATTTTGACTTTATTCTCATTTTGTGCCACTTGAGTCACAGAAATCATTGAGCCTTTTTCTTTTTTCATTCCCATTGGTGAATTCATTACTGTGTGTGAGTGTGTATGTGTTGATTTCTGATGATTCAATCATCCATGGTTTTATTGTGTTATGTGCCCATGTATCCCACAATGTTTCCATTCTCAATTTATAGCCCAGCACAAACTTTTGGTGGCAAATTGCATAAAAGCTGAACGGGGCTGGGGAGGGGTAAAGTCTGCAGATCCCATGCCATTCTGACATCTGTAATATGAACATTTCAAATTACTAGCCACTTGGTGCAGGTTGAAGGGAAAGCATGATGCATGTCTGCAATCCAGTCCAGGCTCTTCTGTCCACAAAAGATAATAATAATATAAAAAGTACATAAAAACAAACATGAATTTAATTTGACAGGATACAACTTGACTCAACTGATGGCAGTTTTTAGAATGTGTTATCATGCTGTAGCAGTTGGATACAACAGTACAGTTCTGGTAGTAAATGCCTGCTATAGAAAACTAACACATTTTCCAAACCACATTGTTTGTGTAGCGCAAGAGCTCTAAAAGCTCCAGAAAAGTAGAAATTATCTTCCCTGTATAGGCTTTCCCTGTACCTGAGGAAGAATATATTTCAACATTTTTATAATAGTTTCTGACGGTCAAGTATTAAGGTCATTACCATTGACTCAGTAGCATCTATTAATTACACACATACTGTAGACAAGTAATTTTTATTTTACAAGTCATTGTTTGCATTAGGACCACACACAAGCCTACAGTCTGCACTCACACATACCTTTCAGTCTCCTCCTTTTTTCCCTATGATCCTTTTTCATATGCTAAGATTCTTTTCATATGGCCAAAATCTTTATGGCCATATGAAAAATGGAAGCAGTTATGAAAAAGGATTTAAAGTTAAAAACACATTTGGGGTTCAATATTCCAACACTTAAGTGTACAGTTCACCTACCAGGATCCGAATGACCAAGATACATGTTTTGGTATCTCTCCAGGATGTCATATTTGTGGGTTTTGAAAATCTGTTTTTTGAAGGGAAAAAAAAAAAACAGAAACAAGATGGCAGCCATATGAAAAAGGATTTTTCCTCAGAAAAAAGGATTACCCCATATGAGAAAGGATTCTTTTTTGTATGGACCGAATTCTTTTTTTGTTCCAAGCAACTGTCCAAAAGACTGTACTGAGCATTTACAGTGGTTCTACTGTGTCACTATAAATTATTTGTGGATGCATACCGAACATTAATTTGTTTATTAAAGTAATAATAACTGCTCTAACTGAAACTTATTTAATACATAATTAACTATCAGTTTACATCCATGTAAAAGAATATTACTGTTTATTATAACTGGTAAACAGAAGATGGGACAGGGATAGGGACTGGAGATGGAAAGAACAATCCACACTAGGAACAAAGGGGGGCGGGCAAAAGGAATGGGGGCCAGAGTTACTGCACATAGGCATACAATAGGCTCAAACAGGTACTGGCCATTGATGGGAATGACAGATGGGGAGAAGGTGCTGTGGAAGAACAGTCCAGGGTAATAGAGAGAAATGGGATGGGAGGATGAGAAGGGAAAATAACCCAATGTGTGTCTAGATAGAATGAGCACAACAGGGAGTACTGACAAGGGTAGTATAACAGGGCCAAAAGTGGGGAACAGTGTGCAGGAGGAAGAGGGAGTTAGGACAGGGAGGGGAAGGGAGGATGGGAGGGGTGACAGGAGAGAAAGGGGTGGGATCTTAGTGTTAGGGGACTCAATACTGAGAGGGGTCAGATGGGGTAGCAAGGGAGAGAGGCATAGTTGGGTCTGGGTGGAAGCCATGCCAGTAATGAAAGTGGAAAGGGTGGGGCAATCAGTACTAAAATATGCCAGAAAGGACAGGGAAAAAACACATCTAATTCTGCACCTAGGGATGAATGACCCAGCTGATGGGACAGTAGATGAGGTGAAGAGGAGGTCTGAGGTATTAGGTCCAGTTTGCGAGGGGGGCAGAAAGATCAGTTACCTTCTCAGAGGTACTTCCAGTTCCAAGGGCAAGTATGGCAAGAAAACTGAGGATTCAGGAGTTCAATGAATGGCTGGTAACTGGCTGGTAGGAGGGTGGGGTGACCTGGGAGGACAGCAGTCTATACACCAAGACAGACTGCACTTTATGAAGAGGAGAAGAAGCACTGAAGCAAATGTTTGGGGAGTATATTGAGGAAAATTTAAATTGATAGTGGGGAATGGCAGAAGGGATCAAGGTGATCAGTTGCCTCCAAGATAAACCATATGGGCTTACCCCATAACAATGAGATAAGGCAAGGAGCAAACAATACAAAGAGGGCCATAAAGGGAGAGGAGGAAGGAGGAGGAGAGAAGAAATGGGATGGAGGTGGTATCTTTAAATGCTAGAAGCCTGAGGAATAAAAATGCAGAACTACAGGCTCTCATGGCAGAGGAGGGGTGGACATGGCAGCCATCACAAGACATGGCCACCCAAAACCATGACAGGGACCTGGTGGTTCCAGGTTACAGACTATTCCACAAGGATAGAGTTAAGGGGAAAGGACGGGGTAGCGCTCTATGTGAGGAAGGGGCTAAAGTGTGTTAGGGAAGAGGGGGAGGAGGGAGATACAGAGGCTCTATGGATGCAAATCCAAGATAAAAAAATAGGATACTATGGTTGAGGGTGGTGTACAGGCCGCCCTCCCAATCGGAAAAGACAGATAGGGTATTGGCAGAACAGATCTGGAAGAACTGTGAGAAGGGTGGGTAGTGCTAATAGGTGACTTCAACCTGCCGGAAGTGGAGTGGGGGACACATGCCACCAAGTGTAGAAGGGAACAGATAATGCTAGATGCCTTCCAGAATAACTTCCTGATGCAGTTGGTCAGCAAACCAACTAGGGAAGGGAATACCCTTGACCTCGTACTGTCTGACGGGGAGTGGGTGAGGGATCGGAGTGTGGAGGAAACACTAGCGGGGAGTGACCACTGGACAGTATGGTTCCAGCTGCAGCTGGGCAGGGAGAGGGGGGCATCTGGCACAAAGGTGCTAGACTTTAGAAAGGCTGACTTCAAATAGATGGGTGAAGTTGTGCAAGGGTTGCTGTACAGAATTCAACCTTATATGGACACAAGTCAGAGGTGGGAACTCATTAAGCTAGGGATAGTGGAGGCAACAAATTCCTGCAGCAAGGCCCAAAGTAAAAAGGCTAGGGTGAAGAAACCTAGCTGGATGAGCAAGGGTGTCATAGACAGGGTGAGGAGGAAAAGAGTCACCTATAGGAGATACAGGAGAACAGGGAGGAGTACCTGAAGGAAGCAAAGGAGGTGACCAGGGAAGTAAGGGCAGCAAAGGCATCAAGAGAGCGCTCAGGCTGGTGAAGGGAATTAAAGAGGGTGAAAAAGACTTCTTCAGGTACATAAGGGAGAAAAGGGGTTGCAAGGACAAAATAGTAAGGATTAAGAAGGAGGGAATGGGTGGAAAAGGAGAAAAGGCAGAAGCACTTAACGACTCACGTCTGCTTGGTTTTTACTAAAAGAAAGGGGATACCTACAGCTGGGGAGGATAGGATCAGAGGGGAGGGGTGATGGATGGGAAATCACAGAAGGTAGAGTGCTATAGGGCTTAAAGGCACTGAGGGTAGACAAGGCACTGGGACCAGATGGCATACACCCCAGGGTACTAAAGGTTGGCAGAGGTCTGGCAGGCTCATTGCGAACCTATTTAATGCCTCTCTGGACTCAGGGGTGTGTACCTCAGGATTGGAGGATGGCTCTCATGGTTCCACTCCGTAAGAGTGGTCCCGAAGATGAACCAGGGTACTATAGACCAGTGAGTCTCACGTCCACATGGGGAAACTGATGGAAACAATCCTGAAGGATAGGCTGGTGACCCTTCTGGAGGTCAGTGGGGTGCAGGACAGTCAGCAGCATGACTCTGTCAAGGGCAGATCCTGCCAGACCAACCTAGTGGACTACTATGACTGGGTGACTAGGGAAATGGACAAAGGGCATGCGATGGATGTCATGTACCTGGACTTCAGTAAGGCATTTGACTTGGTGCCACATGGGAGATTAGCATATAAGCTAAGGGGCACAGGGGTGGGGGCAAGATTGGTGGGACGGGTGGAGAATTGGCTGCAGGGACAGCATAGGGGGTGGTGGTGGGAGGTGAATTATCATCCCCAAGGGCAGTGACAAGCAGGGTCCTACAGGGGTCAGTGCTGGGGCTGGTGTTATTTGGGGTATTTATTGCAGACATCTCGGTAGGCGTAAATAGCAAGATCAGTCTATTTGTGGATGACACCAAGATGCGAGCAGTGGTGGATGACCAAGTGGGGGTGGCAGGGATTACAGGAAGATCTAACAAGGCTGAAGATACGGTCTGACACCTGGCAACTTGGTTTCAACACCAAAAAATGCAAGGTGCTACATTTCGGGACAAAGAATCCAAAGATGAGGTACCATCGGGGGGGGGGGCAGCTAGCTATGACTGAGGAGGAGAAAGATCTGGGGGTGCTCATTACAGGAGCAATGAACAACTCAGCACAGTGTAGGAAAGCAGCAGCAGTGGCCAACAAGATGCTGGGTTGTATTGCAAGGGGTATAACCTCTAAGAGGAGGGAAGTGATTCTGCAGTTATACAGATCACTGGTCAGACCCCACCTGGAGTACTGTGTTCGGTTTTGGTGCCCTTCCCTAAACAGGGACATTAGATTGCTGAAAGGGGTGCAACACAGAGCAACAAAAGATGATGATGGGTCTGGGGAGTTACTATATGAGGTTAGACTGAGGGAGTTGAACATGAACATGTAAGATACTAACAACAACAAAAACGGAAGGGACCTGGGGAAGTCATATCAGATGACCTACAGGTGAGCAAGCAGTGTGAGACGGCAATAAGGAGGTTGTCGGGATACTGGGATGCATAGGAGAGCATCACCAGTAGAAAACAGGAAGTTGTTATTCCTCTGTACAGATAGTTGACAAGACCCTATCTGGAGTACTGTGTGCAGTTCTGGAGACCCCATTCTCTGCCAGGACATAGACAGGGTGGAGGTTGTTCAGAGGAGGACAACTAAAATGGTGCAGGGTCTGCACCAGAAGACATATGAAAAGAGACTAAAGGAGATTAATATGTATGCCCTTAAGGAAAAGGGGTATGAAAGAAACTTCAAGTACTTCAAGGGATCAACAAAGTCCAAGAGGGTAGCATCTTTCAGAAAAGAGATGTGCAAGAACAAGGGGGCACAATTTGAAGATGGGGGAGGGGGTGACTCAGAGGTAATGTGAGGAAGTATTTTTTATGGAGAGGGTTGTGGATGCATGGAATATCCTTCCTGAGGAGGTTTTAGAGTCCAAAACAGTGGGGAATTCAAGAATACATGGGACAGACATATGGCAATTCTAGTGGGGCATAGGAAGAAGTAGGCTGTTGGTTATCTGCTGAGTATCTATTAGGTAGGAAATGGGCAGACTAAGGGCTACAGTCCTTATCTGCCATCAAATTCTATTTTTCTATGTACCCCTGGAAGAGAGGAGGACGGGGATATGATTGAGACCTTTAAGTACATGAGAGGAATAAACAGGACAGGCATGGAGGGACTGTTCAAGGGAGGGTGGGGAGAGACACGCAGGGTCATAACATGAGACTGGAGGGTGGAAGATTTAGAAAGGTGATGAGGAGGCATTTCTTTATGGAAAGGGTGGTATCAGAGTGGAGCACTCACCGACAGAGGTGGTGGCCTGTAAAACAGTGGGATGCTTCAAGAGGGCTGGGCTAGAGCAAAGGGAGGGTCATGGGAGTTGGGGGTAGGGTGGGAGGGGCAGCTGCAGAGTAGCGGTGCTGACTGCAAAATTGAGCAGACTCGATACCAAATGGCATTTTTCTGCTGGCAGTTTGCGACGCTTGTATGTTCAGACACGCACTTTTAACATCTTATGTGGCAATAGCCTGTTTACTATATGTTTACTAACTATTTAAGCCACTTAATTTCATGTAATACTATTCTTTGTTTACAGATCTGGTTAGCTTAGTACTTGCACTGAGAGGGAACCAGTACTAAACAGCATTGTTTTCCCTCATAGTGCTATGACTAAAGTTGCTATAAGCACGCTGTGTCATAACTGGGTACATGGATCGCATCAATCATGCATCATTCTACAGTATGGTTTATGTGTGATTTATATGTGCATATAACTGTTACTTTCTAGGGCGAAATGAGTGTATAAATAGATTATAGTTGTTTCTGGAAAGGGGCTGTAGAGAAACTGGTTTTCAGCCACAGAACTGCACATTTTCTGCTTTGCCAGATTAATGGCATTGGAAGAGATTTCCATGACATGTACATGTCAAGGCTGAGGTCTGTTATCTGTTGTGACTGCATCAGCATTTGATTAGACTTTCTGTCATTTTTACCATTATACAGAGTATGGCATCTGGCTACATATTTTTATGGAGAAGCTAAATTTATGCAGAAAAGCAAATCAAATGCTACAGAAAACCCCAAAGGGAAACACTTAGACTGATTAAAAATCTGTTTGACAATATGGAAGCAAAGCTAACAAAAGCTCATAACTGCAACTTCTGTTACCATCATGTGGCTTCTGTCTGTTGGGTGTGTTACATATTCTGAAAAGCTAAACTGAGAGAGTTGGAAATTCTGGAAGCAGGTCAATGTTTGTAGCCATATGGGGGAGAGAGAGAGAGAGGAGGGAGGGAGGAGAGAGAGAGAGAGAGAGAGAGACTGTACAAAGTAAATGATTTGATACTTTTTGCTGGAAGAGTAAGCATGTTTCAGTACATGAGAAGGCAAGACACCTGAAGAGAGGCTCTGAGCAGACCTGAAAGATTCTGCACGACACTGTTTTTGTTGAATTAAAACAAAAATATTACAAGGGCATTGTAGTGTTTGAGCAACTGTTGCCTCAGGAATTGTTTTGGGATGAGGCAATATCTCCCATAAAAAAATGCAGTCACTGATGGGTTGTACTGTAGAACCAGCATCTGCAGTACATGAAACACAAGACTGGGAAGCTAGGAAGGATCGCTGGTGTCGCCTGTGAAACTTTTTAAAATTGTAGTAAGGGATGTCTAATATTCTGAATTAACAGCAAGTTCTGTGGACTGGATCTGTGGTATTGTTAATAACAAGTAGGATAAAAAAATGGAGGCAGTATGGTCTGCTGCCTATACCACGTGGGAACCAGAAGTCCTAGGTTCAAAACCCACCATAGCCACTTACTCACTATGTGATCCTGAGCAAGTCACTTAAGCTGTCAGTGCTACATGACAGTGTTGGTGCGAAAAACAGGAGATTCATGGTCATACTGAAGCACTCTCAGGCAATGTCATATCGTAGCCAAACAATGCTAATGCCCTTACACTGATTAGCATAATTGCTGATGCCGAAAAATAGAAGGGCCTGAGACTCAGTTTTTTGATTCATTTTGTGCAGCTAAGTTTTAATGATGCCAACAACTTTCTAGCTGAAATCTGGAAAATATCTTTAAAGTGCTAACAGGCATGCTTTCAATACATTAAAAGGTACATTCACACCTTCTCATGGATGTTTTTGGCCATTGAAACTGGAAAGGAGGTGGATGAGTGGGGTGACAGTATTTTAAACAAAGAATTCCCATCATTATTTAAAAGAAAAGGATACCTAGTAGTTTAAGAAAACATTGTGTCCCATTTCATTGTACTGAACACACTTCTAGCAGGCAAACAATAGTGCCAGTCATATACCACACCCTGTTCCTGCTCAACAGGTACCAGCAACTCATTTTGCTAACCAGCTGTCCGTGCAGACATCTGGATGGCATGTTTTTTTTTTCATTCAGTGATCGATGCTACACTGGCAGATCACTGTACAGTAGTGCAAGCAAATGTAAGAAAGAAATTGTCTGAGTCAATTACATACAGATAAATATTTTTATGCTTAAAACATTGTTAATTCCTATGTTAGTTTCAAAGGGTCACAATTACCCTTTTCAGGCTTGACAGTGTTCCTTTAAATATTATTCACTGTATGCAACCAGCTTCACTGAGTAAACAGTCAGTGTAGTACAACAAGAAAAAAGCTATTAGTTTCCAATATAACTGAGTTCATAGGTTCCCTTTGTAATTGCTATCGATTATTATTCTGCTCCTAATAGTTTAGTTTACTTTGTATTATTTGCTATCTTTGATGCAGTCACAGGTGTAACCCGCTAAAGCATGGGAAGATACTGAGTTACCCAACAGGAAATGAATATTTTATGTGATGTGATTAGATTCCTTTGGAACACACATTTTCATAACAAAATCCATACCAGTGTTGTTTATTTTACTTTTACAGGGACCAGAAAAATCTATACATTTTTTACATTGTTTACATCTTGTTATCAAAAAAAAAATGTAGGTGCACTGAAAGTGTATTATTAGGACTTATACTGACCTGATTCAAAGCTATCATTTTAAAAAAAGTTCCTGTCCTTAACAGTTCTAAAGTTATCCCTTTCTAAAGATAATTTCTTTGAGAAAAGCTAGCATTGGAATCATAAGTTCCAGGAACTTAATTATTTAAATAAAAGCATGAGTCAGTTCAATATAACTGTCCTGATATACATTAATATAATATACTTTCAAAATATACTATAGGGTCAGCTCCATGATTCCGAGTGATGGGGGATCATTTTGCATGCTTATGACCTGGGTTCACACCTGAAGCCCAGGATATCAGGCATGGAGGCTGGCAGGGACAGCTCAGAGCATCCATCTTGGATGCTTTCTCCCAGGATGGGTAGATGTGCCACACCGCACAGGGAGTGACACCTGCGGAGGGAGGCCTGCATCAGCACCCTTGGCAGTATGAGTGACTTCACATTGCCAGGTGCCCCCCAGAACTGTTGCATGCACATGTGCACAGCTGCAGGTGGTGGTTGAGTCTGTTAAAGGGGTGGGATCCTCCTTGGTTGGTGGCAGCATAAAGGAACAGAAGTGAATGCTGCCCACACTTAAGGGCCTGTCAGGAATGGCTGTCCCTCCCCACAGCTGACAGCCAAAGCAGTGGTGATCCTGATTCATACCCCAACTCACAGTGACTGGGTTTCAGCAGGGAGAACCCATATTCAACCCGGCAATGTGTGTGTGTTGCAGCTGCTCTAGCACTGAAACAGTGCTAGGAGTAGCACCATAGGCCTAGTATGTTCCAGATCTAGCATGCCCACTCTACCATGGCTCAATATTGGGCAACAGTGCAAGGCAAATTCACAGCACAACAGCACAGAGCAACTCTACAGCACAGAGCAGGCACAAGCCCAGCACTGGATATAGCACTGTCCATAGGTACTGTGCAAATAGTACAGAAGAACAACATGGGGGGTTGGGAGTTGGGGAGGAGAGACAGGCAACAATGAAAGACACATGACAGCAGCAACGGCATCCAAAATGTTTAATAAACAACCCATAAACAACAACAACAACATCCACAACAAATAGGAAATGGTCCATAAATGAAGGTAACAAAAACAGGAAAACTGTCAGTGAACAAAAAGAAATGGGCAACTGGCAGTATCATAACCCAATATGAGCAACTCCCAGTCCAAGATGCCACTGGCCCATGCAGCCCACATAGCCATGCAGGTGACTGCTGCTGCCGATCACCATCCAGATGGCTGCCACCAGTTCATTGATGGCAGCAGCATTGTCTGGAAGCCTTCTTACCACAAATGGCAGGAGGTAGACATGGCACTGCAGGACATCATCCTTGCCCTCCATCTACAGCATGCCCCTTCACTGACTGGCAGCACTCCAGGCATCTACAGAGGGAAAGACACTGACCTCAGCAAGCTGCGCACACAGGATGAGGGACACATGAGTGACAAACTGTGCATAACAGAAGTACAGCCAGACTATATAGGCCAACATACCACACACAGGGAGAGTCATCAAGCTACAATGGCATGTGTGGCGCATACCTGAGCCAGTATTGTGCACCAAACAGTGGAAGACTGCACAAAGTATGAGTGTTCCTTGCTGGCTCAGTGGCACAGATGTTTAGGGCTCTCGTGCCCTACCTCTTGCCACACCAGTGACCCAGGTTTGGGAACAGACTTGAGTCATGTGTCAGGAGAGAACTGAATGTCTGAGGGATGGCTCTTCTCTCCTGGAGCAGGGAGGCATGTCTTCCCAGCCTTAGATTGCCACCAGAGGGATGCCTGGTGACAGATCAGCACATGAGCAGCAACATGGGGAGGGCACTGTGGGCAACATCAGATGGCTGCGCCTCCATGCATTAGTCTGATGCTCTGCAGTTGGGTGGGGAGAAAATGAAAAAAGGAACATGGGGGCTTAATGAAGACCAGGCCACCTGTTCCCAAGTCCCTCACTGCTACTCGGCTCATGACCAGGTCCACCTTGGATTATTTACTGTGTGGGACAGAACTCTTTCCTCTGGCCCCGCCATGAGGATGAATTCGTGGAGAGACCCAGAACAGATACATTAGCACTGAAAAAGGCAGGGACGCCAGCTTGGGGAGGGAGGGATTGCGCTGAACAGCTGCCCCCCCAGATGCAGGAGCAAAAATGTATATAAAAAAAAAATGTGCTTTGCTGCAACAGAGCCTGACACAGCCATACAAGGGACACAGGACACCAGCAGACTGACCAGATGTGAAAATGCAGCACACACCACAGGCAGAACCAAGGCAAAACACAAAAAGTAGTATACCAGCTCCAGTGCCAATAATAGCAACCACACAGGCAGCACCCTACCAACAAAGGCATAATATGCACACATCCACACAAGTGTACACACCACAGAACACTAGACATACCAAAACCCCACTACAACAACAACAAATGAGAAGCACATATCAACACAAAACACATACATAGCCACCATCATACAACAACAATATGCATAACGCCAACTAACATATAAGACAATAACGTAATAAGCCAAAAGCAAAGCACTACAATCCCCACCTCTACATAACCCAGAAACACAATACAATCACCAAAACACATACCGCACCCTGTCCCATCAGTCACCAGGGGCTCCTACTGATAGGAACCCTGATACCATGCCTTTTTGCAGATGACACAAAAGAACTACAACAGGGCTGATACAGGAGGGGCTGGAAAGGATGAAGAAAGGGTCTTGAAAGGTTGGAGAAATAGTCAAAAGTATGGCAGCAAATTCAAGTACAAAGAAGTACAAAGTAATGTACTAGGAAAAAAACCCAAGGAAGAGTACACAGTGGGATGGAGGTATAACAACAACAAAATGAAGGACCAAGGGGTAATCATATCAGATGACCTAAGGTAAACAAGCAATATGAGAAGGCAGTAAGGAGGCTTGGGGATACTGGGATGCAGAGGAGGCATCACCAGTAGAAAACAGGACATAATTATCCCTCTGTACAGACAGCTGGTAAGACCCATCTTAGTACACGTGCAGTTCTGGAATCCCATCTCCACAAGGACATAGACAGGATAGAGCAGGCCAGAGGAGGGCAACTGAAATGTGCAGGGTCTCAACAGAAGTCATACAAGAAATTAAAGGGCTTAATATATACACCGAGGAAAGGAGGAGAGGGATACATAAAACTTTTAAGTACCTCAAAGAAACCAACAAGTCAAGAAGACATCTTTCAGAAAATACAGAGAGTGAAAATGGTACTGAAAAAGAACACAGAGGGAGTGAAAATGGTACTGAAAAAGTATACAGAGAGAGTGAAAATGGTACTGAAAGGTATACAGGAGCGTGAAAATGGTACTGAAAAGTATACAGAGGGAGTGAAAATGGTACTGAAAGAAACACAGAGGGAGTGAAAATGGTACTGAAAGGTATACAGAGGGAGTGAAAATGGTACTGAAAAAGAACACAGAGGGAGTGAAAATGGTACTGAATAAGTATACAGAGGGAGTGAAAATGGTACTGAAAAATATACAGAGGGAGTGAAAATGGTACTGAAAAAGAATACAGAGGGAGTGAAAATGGTACTGAAAGGAATACAGAGAGAGTGAAAATGGTACTGAAAGGTATACAGAGAGAGTGAAAAATGGTACTGAAAGGTATACAGAGAGATTGAAAATAGTACTGAAAAAGAACACAGAGGGAGTGAAAATGGTACTGAAAAAGTATACAGAGGGAGTGAAAATGGTACTGAAAAAGTATACAGAGAGAGTGAAAATGGTACTGAAAGGTATACAGGGAGCGTGAAAATGGTACTGAAAAAGTATACGGAGGGAGTGAAAATGGTACTGAAAGAAACACAGAGGGAGTGAAAATGGTACTGAAAGGTATACAGAGGGAGTGAAAATGGTACTGAAAAAGAACACAGAGGGAGTGAAAAATGGTACTGAATAAAGTACAGAGGGAGTGAAAATGGTACTGAAAAAGTATACAGAGAGAGTGAAAATGGTACTGAAAGGTATACAGAGAGAGTGAAAATGGTACTGAAAAAGAACACAGAGGGAGTGAAAATGGTACTGAAAGGTATACAGAGAGAGTGAAAATGGTACTGAAAGGTATACAGAGAGAGTGAAAATAGTACTTATAAAGAACACAGAGGGAGTGAAAATGGTACTGAAAAAGTATACAGAGGGAGTGAAAATGGTACTGAAAAAGTGTACAGAGAGAGTGAAAATGGTACTGAAAGGTATACAGAGGGAGTGAAAATGGTACTGAAAGGAAGTACACAGAGGGAGTGAAAATGGTACCGAAAGGAATACAGAGAGAGTGAAAATGGTACTGAAAAAGAACACAGAGGGAGTGAAAATTGGTACTGAAAGGTATACAGAGAGAGTGAAAATAGTACTGAAAAAGAACACAGAGGGAGTGAAAATGGTACTGAAAGGTATACAGAGGGAGTGAAAATGGTACTGAAAGGTATACAGAGGGAGTGAAAATGGTACTGAAAAGTATACAGAGGGAGTGAAAATGGTACTGAAAGGAATACAGAGAGAGTGAAAATGGTACTGAAAAAGAACACAGAGGGAGTGAAAAATGGTACTGAAAGGTATACAGAGAGAGTGAAAATGGTACTGAAAAGGTATACAGAGGGAGTGAAAATGGTACTGAAAAGTATACAGAGAGTGTGAAAATGGTACTGAAAAAGAACACAGAGGGAGTGAAAAATGGTACTGAAAAAGTATACAGAGAGAGTGAAAATGGTACTGAAAGGTATACAGGGAGCGTGAAAATGGTACTGAAAAAGTATACAGAGGGAGTGAAAATGGTACTGAAAGAAACACAGAGGGAGTGAAAATGGTACTGAAAGGTATACAGAGGGAGTGAAAATGGTACTGAAAAAGAACATAGAGGGAGTGAAAATGGTACTGAAAAAGTATACAGAGGAGTGAAAATGGTACTGAAAAATACACAGAGGGAGTGAAAATGGTACTGAAAGGAATATAGAGGAGTGAAAATGGTACTGAAAGGAATACAGAGAGAGTGAAAAATGGTACTGAAAGGTATACAGAGAGAGTGAGAAATGGTACTGAAAGGTATACAGAGAGATTGAAAATAGTACTGAAAAAGAACACAGAGGGAGTGAAAATGGTACTGAAAAAGTATACAGAGGGAGTGAAAATGGTACTGAAAAAGTATACAGAGAGAGTGAAAATGGTACTGAAAGGTATACAGGGAGCGTGAAAATGGTACTGAAAAGTATACAGAGGGAGTGAAAATGGTACTGAAAGGTATACAGTGGGAGTGAAAATGGTACTCAAAAAGTATACAGAGAGAGTGAAAATGGTACTGAAAGGTATACAGAGAGAGTGAAAATGGTACTGAAAAAGAACACAGAGGGAGTGAAAATGGTACTGAAAGGTATACAGAGAGTGAAAATGGTACTGAAAGGTATACAGAGAGACTGAAAATAGTACTTATAAAGAACACAGAGGGAGTGAAAATGGTACTGAAAAAGTATACAGAGGGAGTGAAAATGGTACTGAAAAGATACAGAGAGAGTGAAAATGGTACTGAAAAAGAACACAGAGGGAGTGAAAATGGTACTGAAAAAGTATACAGAGAGAGTGAAAATGGTACTGAAAGGTATACAGGGAGCGTGAAAATGGTACTGAAAAAGTATACAGAGGGAGTGAAAATGGTACTGAAAGGTATACAGAGGGAGTGAAAATGGTACTGAAAAAGTATACAGAGGGAGTGAAAATGGTACTGAAAGGAATACAGAGAGAGTGAAAATGGTACTGAAAAAGAACACAGAGGGAGTGAAAAATGGTACTGAAAGGTATACAGAGAGTGAAAATAGTACTGAAAAAGAACACAGAGGGAGTGAAAATGGTACTGAAAAAGTATACAGAGGGAGTGAAAATGGTACTGAAAAGTATACAGAGAGAGTGAAAATGGTACTGAAAATGAACAGAGGGAGTGAAAATGGTTCTGAAAAAGTATACAGAGAGAGTGAAAATGGTACTGAAAGGTATACAGGGAGCGTGAAAATAGTACTGAAAAAGTATACAGAGGGAGTGAAAATGGTACTGAAAGGTATACAGAGGGAGTGAAAATGGTACTGAAAAAGTATACAGAGGGAGTGAAAATGGTACTGAAAGGAATACAGAGAGAGTGAAAATGGTACTGAAAAAGAGCACAGAGGGAGTAAAATGGTACTGAAAGGTATACAGAGAGAGTGAAAATGGTACTGAAAGGTATACAGAGGGAGTGAAAATGGTACTGAAAAAGTATACAGAGAGTGAGAAATGGTACTGAAAAAGAACACAGAGGGAGTGAAAATGGTACTGAAAAAGTATACAGAGAGAGTGAAAATGGTACTGAAAGGTATACAGGGAGCGTGAAAATGGTACTGAAAAAGTATACAGAGGGAGTGAAAATGGTACTGAAAAGAAACAGAGGGAGTGAAAATGGTACTGAAAGGTATACAGAGGAGTGAAAATGGGACTGAAAAAGAACACAGAGGGAGTAAAAAATGGTACTGAAAGGTATACAGAGAGTGAAACTGGTACTGAAAGGTATACAGAGGAGTGAAAATGGTACTGAAAAAGAACACAGAGGGAGTGAAAATGGTACTGAAAAAGTATACTGAGGGAGTGAAAATGGTACTTAAAAATAAACAGAGGGAGTGAAAATGGTACTGAAAGGAATATAGAGGGAGTGAAAATGGTACTGAAAGGAATACAGAGAGAGTGAAAATGGTACTGAAAGGTATACAGAGAGAGTGAAAATGGTACTGAAAGGTATACAGAGAGAGTGAAAATAGTACTGATAAAGAACACAGAGGGAGTGAAAATGGTACTGAAAAAGTATACAGAGGGAGTGAAAATGGTACTGAAAAAGTATACAGAGAGAGTGAAAATGGTACTGAAAAAGAACACAGAGGAGTGAAAATGGTACTGAAAAAGTATACAGAGAGAGTGAAAATGGTACTGAAAAAGAACACAGAGGGAGTGAAAAATGGTACTGAAAAGTATACAGAGAGTGAAAATAGTACTGAAAAAGAACACAGAGGGAGTGAAAATGGTACTGAAAAAGTATACAGAGGGAGTGAAATTGGTACTGAAAAAGTATACAGAGAGAGTGAAAATGGTACTGAAAAAGAACACAGAGGGAGTGAAAATGGTACTGAAAAAGTATACAGAGAGAGTGAAAATGGTACTGAAAGGTATACAGGGAGCGTGAAAATGGTACTGAAAAAGTATACAGAGGGAGTGAAAATGGTACTGAAATGTATACAGAGGGAGTGAAAATGGTACTGAAAAAGTATACAGAGGGAGTGAAAATGGTACTGAAAAGAATACAGAGGAGTGAAAATGGTACTGAAAGGTATACAGAGGGAGTGAAAAATAGTACTGAAAGGTATATAGAGGGAGTGAAAAATGGTACTGAAAGGTATACAGAGAGAGTGAAAATAGTACTGAAAAAGAACACAGAGGGAGTGAAAATGGTACTGAAAAAGTATACAGAGGGAGTGAAAATGGTACTGAAAAAGTATACAGAGAGAGTGAAAATGGTACTGAAAAAGAACACAGAGGGAGTGAAAATGGTACTGAAAAAGTATACAGAGAGAGTGAAAATGGTACTGAAAGGTATACAGGGAGCGTGAAAATGGTACTGAAAAAGTATACAGAGGGAGTGAAAATGGTACTGAAAGGTATACAGAGGGAGTGAAAATGGTACTGAAAAAGTATACAGAGGGAGTGAAAATGGTACTGAAAGGAATACAGAGAGAGTGAAAATGGTACTGAAAAAGAACACGAGGTAAGCATTTTTCAGAAAAAAAGGGGTCATTCTCAGATGCTGGTGGGGTAGATTCAGGGGAAATGTGAAGAAATACTTCTTCACAGAAAAAGTGGTGAATATGTGGAAAAGCCTCCCAGTGGAAGTGGCGGGGCAAAAACTGTAACAGGATTAAAGAACTCATGGGACATACACAAAGGAAGCTTATTGGTTAGGAAAGGGAGGGTAAAGACGGAGATCAAGTAGGGTCTGCAATATCATATTAGGTAGGGGAAAATGGGCAGACTAGTTTAGCTAAGCAGCCCTTGTGTACTAAGTCGACTTAGTGCATATTTCTCCCTCCCCCATTTCTTTCCCATCCTCGGGGCACAGCTTGCGTGTGATGGTGCAGTATGTGACGTCTTACTCAGCCCTGAACCCAATCAAAAGGCTGTTATTGCTGCATCAGGCAGCCTCCCGTATACTGCAATCAAGCAGTGGCTTGCTGTGTCCCCTCTCCTCAAAGGAGAGCCATTTCCGGCCTGGTGGAGCGGAGGGTTGAGGCGCTGAACGTCATACCAGTCACCCAGATTTAGGAATGAGCTTGGGTCACTGGGGGTTGGCAGGGGCAAGAGTGGATCGAGCGTCCAGATGACTGCTCTCCTCTCTCAGGGGAGAGAGGACATGTCGTCCAGGTCATTGACTGCCGTCTGGTGACGGCTGGAGGGCAGTATGGGTCAGGAGGCACACGTATATGTCTTGACATCTGGGGGAAGGGGTACAGGAGAAAACATGAAAAACGGAGCCCTGGCAGGCTCATTGATGGCTCCCAGTCTCCGTGGTGGTCAGCACCAGTGATCTGGCTTGGGTCTCTAGTGGGGAGAGAGTACCAGTCCCTTCTCTTCTGGCTCTGTGGCAGGGGTAATCTGTGGGGGACGGGCCAGGGCCGGTGATACAGGGACATCGGGAGCCGGAGGAGTGAATCTCCTCATGAGGGGAGGCTGCAGCTCCAGCCAGGCGCTCCCCCAGAGGGATAAAAAAATCTGAATGAAAAAGGGGAGCAGTCAGTGGATGCTTAGTCCTTCTTCATGCAGTCCGCACACAAGCGACCCAGGTCTATCCCTGAACCTGGTTTACCAGGTATAGTGACAGGTGGGGAGCTCAGGCCCCCAAAACTCCACGCCACATGGCCAGCACTGCATTTCTTATTTTAAGGAAAAATACTAAAAATCTGATAGAAGGATGGTGGGGAATCAGGAATCATGGTTGCAACTGGAAAGGGATGTGCTGCTGGTAAAGCAAGCTGAGGTGCTTTACCACTGTATATCGCAGTATATTGTGCTGCACGATAACCGCAATAATGTTTTTTTATGACGATAAGTTATCAGTGGCAGTTATTGTGATATATATATATATATATATATATTTTAGAGGAAAAAAAACTCTGTTTAATGCATCAGTTTGGGTTGTTCCACAGCGACAAGCGAGGAAATTGATGATAAGTTGACCCCATGAACCCCAGCCCACCCCCACGGCATCTGTGTGCGTTGGGTCGTCGACCTAACTCTCACCCCATCACATGTGTAACAAAAGCAGAGGTATAGAGAAATGGGGTGAGAGTTAGGGCAGACGACTCCAACCCGCACCTCGATGCCAGGTGGGGTGGGGGTCCAAGGGGGTTTCAACCCTAACACCGAATTTCCTCACTTTTGTCACTGTGGAACAACCCTAACTGATGCATTAAATGGAGTTTTTTTGAATCTAATTTCCCTTCTTTTTGAGAATGAGAATGATAAATAGTGAATGGAACACGGTGGCGGGATCACGGGACTGACCCTTCTGATGTCTTGTTACATAGTAACAGGAACTGCAAATGCAAGCGGTAATGGTGACACACATGGTAAAGGAAACAGTATTAGAAACGCAGGCGTAAAGTAACGCCAAAGCGAACAGTAACAGAAACTGAGACGCAAGCGCGTTTGGAACGCAACTGGTAATGCGCACGGTTACCGTACTGCAATTTGAAATGCAAATGGTAACAGTAATGCCAAAGAAAATGGAAACCAAAACGCAGGTACATACAGAAACGCAAACCGTGACGCGTACAGTCATGGAACCACTATTGTAAATAATAATGGTAACAGCATCAATAATGCCAAAGGAAATGGTAACAGCAACAATAACGCCAAAGGAAACAGAAATGGAAAAATGAACGGAAGCGAGTATGGAAACGCAAACGGTAATGCGCACGGGAACGGTACCGTAGTTGTAAACGCAAATGGTAACGGTAACAGCAACAATAACGTCAAAGGAAACAAATGCAAGCTCGTACAGAAACGCAAACCGTAATGCGCACGGTCATGGAAAAGCCAGTGGTATCGGTAACAGCAACGATGACGCAAAACGAAAGGCACGCAAACGGAAGGTCGACCGCAAATGGCAATGCACAGGCTGATGCAAAAAAAAAAAAAAACCAAAACATAATCAGTAATGGAAAAGCAAATGGTGACAGTAACGCAAACAGAAGCGCAAATGAAAATGCAAACCTTAACGCACACGGTGACGTACACGGGAACAGAGATGCGAACAGTAATGGAAACACAACTGGAAATGCTAACTGGCACAGTAACGAAAGGGCACACCCTTCTTTTCTCCAAAAACTGCATTGAAAAAGACAGTGAATACAAAGAATGTTTGCATAATAATGGAACTTGGAGCAGAAAAGAAGGACTTGGAATACTAAATTGCTTATCTCAGGAACCGTACGACATAGAAAAAAAATGAAAATTTCATATGAATTATGACATTCCTGACTAGTTTTGTGCTTGGCTCCCATGCGGGGGCTAAACATTTTTCCGACAAAAAGTCCGTATCTTGCACTTTTTCCGAGATACAGGCCCCGAAAGGCACGATGGACGCCATCATGTTATCCTATGGGAAAAAGCATCAACTTCGGAGTGCCGTAACTTTGCAGCCCTCCAGTATTTTTTCACCAAACCACCAAAAGGCACATCTGTGGCATGTTGGCTGTCTTCCCTCCAAATTTCAGCCCAGTAGACCAAACCGTTCTTTGGCAGCAGGGTGACAAAGAATTCCCTTTTATTTTGGGCATAGTGTGTAGAAACCCGACACTTCGCAAATGAAATCACGAAAGTGTCGTGAGTGCAACACTACTTTGCAACAGTACTTTTTCCAGAAATTTGAAAAACATTTCTGGGGTGTTTAACCCCAAAATAAAGACATGGCTAGCATCCTGAGGGTCCGACTAGGTAAACACAAAAAGAATTGTGTCCCTAGATGGTCCCAATTTTAAATGCCAAAAATGTTTCTGATCACCAGCTGAAAACAAAATGGCAGATTTGCGACACTACTAGGGCCATTTGCGACACTGTCGAACCTTTTGTTAACTTTTCCCATTGACTTATAATGGGAACTTGTTTTTTGAATAACTTGAACCATTTAATATTTTTTCATGAAATCTTCAAAAGGCACATCGGGGACCCCGGCCGCACGTTCCCTAAAGTTTTCAGACCAGTCGCACAAACCATGCGACCTGTAGGCGCGTGCAAAGACTTCACCAAAAATCGTAAACCCGTGCAGATCTCACTTAATAACTCCGCTGCCGTATATCCGACCACTACGAACGTTGGCAGATCCCAAGATGTATGGTTTTTGATTGTGTGTTCCAAATTTCAGGCAAATCCATTGAATGGTGGTAAAGTTATTAAGGTGCAAAGTTTGACCCTTTAACCTTAAAATGGCTACTCAACCCTAACTATGGTAGCACTACTGTGCTACCATTTTATATATACATATATAATTTTTTTTTTAAGGTTGTGGATACATGGACCAACCTTCATGAGGAGGTATATAATGGCAATACATCACTCTCAATAGTTAGATTACCTGTCAGTAAATCACCCCCTAGGGGCAATATGGCACTTGACTGTGCCTCAGGCCACATTGCACTCTTAGTGGGTGATTAACTGACTGTTAATCTAACCCCTGGTCATGCCTTACTTAGCAGTACGGCACCCCCAGGGGTTGTGTTTATGGTCTGTTAATCACCCTCTGGGGTGTAATGTGGCACAAGGCATCGCAGAGTGCCACATGCCCCTAGAGGGTGATTAACTGACCACTAATATAATCCCTGGGAGTGCCTTATTGCTATTATAGTAAACTTTTTTTTTTTTTTAAATACTGTTAAGTGTTGCTCAGCATATAGTTAAAGTCCACATGTATGTTAATAAAAGATTTACATAAGGCTGTTAGAATCTTTACAGACAATCAGGAAGCACCATTTCTCAGATATTTTCGAAAATGTTAAATAAAACATACACAATTGATGTGTAAACTTAAGTAAACAGTCTATTACATTAATATACAAATATTCAACAATATACTGTTCACTATTTACAATAACTGAGTACTGCTTGGAGTATCATAGCATTTATTACATTGTTCTCCAAATACTTATATATGCTCTCTGTTTCGATTGACCTTAGTATAAACATCAGGTTTTCATGTCCGTCATGTCAGTTATTAATATCTGTGCCCCAGTGGCCCATTGGTGTTCAGGGTTGAGGTGCCTCATTATTTTGCATTGCATGAGTCACACACAAATTCTGAGTTTTTATTTGTCCATACACTTGGTAGTATATTTGCACAACCTGAGTGGAACCATGTTCCATAACAGTCGCATTTTGCCATATCTTCATATTCAATCTGTGGCAAAAGACACTTACAGTGCAGTTCAATATTTTTGCATTTTCGTATTTTCTCAACTCGTCTGTATCTTTCAAAAGGGAACATAGTGATTTGTCCATTCTTTATGCATTGCAATAAGTGGTCGTGCATCAGTTTTTGACTAAATAAGTATTTCTCGGGGTCTAGTCTGAGATTTAAAGTTACAGCAAATGCAATCGCAAACAAGCCACAGGCCGATGATCCACTCTGTAGTTGGACAGATGGTCAAGTTACATCAATGCTGCTCTTCTCGGGTACCTTCAGTCGAACGAGATTTACAAAAAAAGTTATTGTACTTCACTGGCAAGGAATCGTAAACATTATTTCCTCCTTTTTTAGCGTTTACATTGCTGATTGTCACCCAATGGTTGCCATTTATGTTAATAATCTGAATAAAGTTTTTATCTGCAGTGCCACCTGTATGGAAATTCTGAAAATTGAGGCAGTTTTGAAACGAGACATTTTTATTTTGAATTTGTAATAAAGACATTGCGTAATCTATCACGTCACTGTCGATCCATGATTCACTGCCTTTAATTTGATTTACAATAATATTTGCATCTTTTAACACGTGGCTTTGAGCGTGCCGTAAAGCACTCCCTGTCTTCTTGACTTTGTGTTGTTCCAACAATGCTTAATTAATCCTCTTCTTCATCTTCATTGCTGAAAATGGGAGGTTCACAACTCTGATGTTAGAAGCACTGTTTGGCTGCTACATGGGTCTTCATCTTGGAAGTTTGATTCAATTATACATTGAGTATTGATTATGGATTCTGTCTGGGCTACCTCCATTAAATCGCTGTCTTCATCTGAATTTGATTCATTATTCGTGCACTTTTCACGGTGTGTATAGTATGGTTTTAAGTGGTTGAAAGGAACTTGTTGTTTGATTGGCTGTTCTTTCATTGTCTTTAGAAAAATCCCTTTTGATGAAATTGTGGATATTCTATCAAAAAGTAAAACACACACACACGGAAAAAAAAATTAGCTATCTTAGGTTATTGTTAACACTATAAGGATAAACCAGTAGCCATTATAATATCCAACCATCTATTTATAACAATAACGTGCAAATGACATTTAGAATAATCATGGTTATATACTGTAATTTACAGCTAGATTTTCTGAACCTGCGCAATTTGTTTTCAACCACAGTTTATAATATTCACCTATATGGTCCACTCCAGTTGGGCATTAGTCGGTCTCTTTTGCACCCCAACTTTCTTGCATTTCTTTTAAGAACTAAGTCTTATTTGAAATGAAAGATTTTGTATCCCTTACTCAATCTGTTCATGTAGTATTTTTTATCTTTTGACTGACTATTTTCTATGTTCTCAATAACCTGATGAAATAGCAACTATGCCCTTTTGGATCCACATCAACTCCTGCACTTTGCCAGCACCCCCCTCTTATTTTCACCTCCCCTACTGGCCCATGATAAATGCCACCCGGCTGCACTACCTCTATTCTTATCTGCCTTCCACCTCTCCTCTCTCTGTCCCCCCCAACCTACCTCCTCTTTTCTCCCATCCACTTAGTCTCCCTGATTTCACCCTCCTCCTTTCCCTTCTCCAAAATTTCACCTTATTCATCTACAAGACTGTCTTTTTTTTTTTAATTTTATAAACTGTTATCTTTGCTTATGATTGTCTCAATTGTACCAATGACGTGGAACCTTTGTAAAAGAGCTTCAGCTCAAAGGTATTTGTAATCCTAGAACAAATAAATAAAAAATAAAATGAGCGACAATTTCAGGTGAATCATTTGAAAGTTATCGTTCTCCAATATGGTGGTATGAAAATTTTATTGCAAGACCAACAGTGGATGTGGCAGCAGGTAAGGTTGCAAGATTCCAGACACTCTTATCCCTCTCTATGTGGAGATTGATGAAACATCCATACTTGACTAAAGCAGGGTCATGTTACGGACAGTTTGTGAGTGTTTGCAGACAGTTTGGCCAAGTGGTTTGATCACTGAGCTGTGAGCCTGGGGTCTCGGGTTACAATAGTTTGTTTCCAGGCAGCACGGCAGATTGCAAACAAGTGGGAAGGAGCTGTTGGGTGCATAGGGTGTGTGGAGTGCAGTGATGATGCAGTAAAGGGAGCTGAAGGTTTGGGTCGGGGGGGCATGACAGGCAAACAGGACTGAATGGAGACACGAAGGAAGGGAACAAGCCTGGCTAGTTTAGTGGGGAGGGGTGTAAGGTGGACTAGAAAATGAGGGAAAGGGGGAGGTGCGACCTCACTGAGAAGGTAGTAGAACCACTGAATGCGCTGCCCGGGTGGGGGTGGCATTGAAGCAGAGAGTGTGGAGGGGCTCACGAGGGGGTGAGACAGGTTCAGGAGAAGGGTTCTGGAAGCTAATAGTTTGGACTGGGAAGGGAGAAGTATTGTAATACGGATGTAACAGAGTCAGTTGCATACATAGTAAGAAATCCAGCCACTGAGCTTGAGACCTGACTTGAAGATGCTGTTTGTCTCCCCCACCTCCCCGCATTGACATATATTGCATAGCCGGTTGAGAATGCTAGGAGTAGGGTTTGACTGGCCAAGAAATAACATACCAACACAGAACAAAACCTGCATGTTACATGATTTACCTAATGAGATTGTCTAATCTTCAACATTCGCTATATAATGAAAGAAACTAACCTTGTCATGTGTTTTTTTTGGATTTACTGTTCACGTTTCTCTGGAAATTCGGCCACACTTTCTGCCGTTATAGTGGGTAACTCTTATTCATTCTCGAATTCATCAACCACTCATGTCTACAAATAATATATATATTTTGTATATGAAGAATTATTGCTTTAATGATTTCCTTTTGTATACAATACTTTCTGTGGAAACCAGATAAAGGTTAGCAGAACAGAATATAATTATCATTTCAGTGTAAATTATACATCAGTTACGGCTACCGTGAATAAAACAGTGCTGTTTTGAAAACCAGTAAGATATAGAAAGGCAAACAATTTGTACATTATGAAGTTAGAGCAACCCCATTCCCTTATTCAGTATAATCAAATGTACATTATATTACAGATTATTACCTGACGCGGCAGCCTTGCTTCGTTATGGTACATCAAAAAGAAGGGAGAGAACTTAGTCGAACATTGCACTGCTGTTCTGAATCCAGACAATACTGGATCAATGTACTTGTCCCAGTTATCCTGGTTATTGTTAAGTGCAGATTTCAACGTTTGATTTGTTCTCTCAGCGAGGCCGTTCGTTTGCGGGTGGTAGGCAGCTGAAATCCTGTGTCGTATGTTCCATTTGAGGAGCAGTTCTTTTGAGACCTATACATAATTCATATTAATATAAAGTTGAAAACAATTATTAAGTCACTCTAATCATAAACCTTCGCACATTGAATATAGAAAGTACAGTTAAATATTATCCTATCATAACAGCAGTTATTCTAAATTGACTATTAATTTATAAGCAAGTTATCATTTTATGAACCATTATTTCTAGCAGTTGTATGGTCACAGCATGACATGTGAATGTTGCAACAATCAAGTTACAGCAGGGTTCCCCACTCTCTGAAAATATAGGGCGGTGGCAATGGTGATTGGGTCAAATGGTGCGTTATTTTTCGGTACCTCCTATATGCACTGTACATGTGCATAAGTAGCTTTTAAGTAACAGAGTGTGCTGGTGATTAAATGGGTAGTATTGCAATAAAGGATGTCAATAAAAGACAATTTTGGAGGATTTTATAAAAAAATGGATAAAAATATAGGGTGGTGGCAAAAAAATATAGGGTGGTGGTAAAAAATATAGAGCGGTGGTAAAAAAATATAGGGTGGTGGCCCACCGCCCTAAAACAATGAATGGGGAACACTGTACAGATGTTTCAAGACTTTTTTTTTTTTATATATGTGAGACTTAATATATCAGTATTGTATGCGTTAACATAGAGGATAATGTATAGGGAGCAGTTAACAATCGCGTTGTATTCACATCGAGAGGTTACCATGGTCTGTAAACCTCGAGAGCGCAGCTCGAGAGGTTTTCAGTAACCATGGTAACCTCAAGATGAGAATTGAACGAGGTTGTTAACTGCTCCCCATATGTTGTCTTTTATAGTGTATGGGGAAGCAGTCCAGGCACATAGTTCACAAAAATAGGAAGGGAAAACAAATTAAACGTTTACCTGAATGAAGATGTGGACACAATTAAAAAAAAAAAAACATTGCTGTCCTGCCATGTGACTAGGAAGTTTATAACTAGGGGTCAAAACGGGTGGATGTCAATTGCGCCATCCGAAAGAGACACAGCAAATGGCCCATTCCAGAAGGAAATGCTTTGAGGATACTCTTCTCGATCACCAGGTACCTGACAGGAAAAGTAAAAGAAGAACTAAGCAAACAAGTGAGTAACTGCCATTTTTGTTTGAATGCTGCCGAGTACGGTGAAAGACTGTGATGCGCTGGTGCAGTGGAATGTTTATCTCGGCAGCATCCTATTTTGTTATGCCATCGATGTGACGTACCATCGATGGGTTAACAACTTCATCACGTCACGTAGATGGCATAACAACATGAGGAAAAGATAAAAAAAACACCAGATAACAACGTTCCACATATATTATATAGAGGATAATGGCTGGGGATCAGGTGATAACCGACGCTTGCATAATTCTCGAGGGTTGCTAGTACACATAAACCCCAAGAGCGCAGCTTGAGAGGTTTACTGTAGCCCTAAGCAACCACGTAGAGGTGATTTCAGCGTGGTTGTCACCCGATCCCCAGCCATCATCTTTATAGTGTATGGTAAAAAAACATTTTGCATTCTATGTGTGAGAATTATGGAACTCTGGTGCATTCTTTTTTGTTATGCCACTGTTTGGAAGTTCCGAAGTGTGGTTAACAACTTTTAAAATTCTAAACAGTGCATAACAAAGCTGTGTAACTGCTGATTATGGTGGTTAATAGGCACTTACCATAGATTATACAGTGTTTACTTCTTACGTAACTATGTCATGTCATACCTCATTGCAGAACACTTGACCCTGATCAGACAGTATGTCACGTGGTGCCCCGTGTCTAAGAAATGGAAAGAAGGGAACCTGAGCATTAACTTCAGAAAGCAAAACTTACGTCTTAGAATGTTATCTTTGTATTTGGGGGGGGAGTAGCAGGGGAAAAAAAACCAAACAATAGTAGCTTGTACTGTTTGCTGTTATTTTTTTTTTCTTCTTTCATTACAGATGACTATCTTCCGCAGTAACAACCATCATTTCTGTCCACGCATCAGATATGTATTGCATTTATAAACATTTACTGTCTTTTTTCAAGTTTTTATTGATTACAGACACACGATTCTTTGTAACATATATTCAAACAACATGAAGTCTTGCTATATTATGACATATGCAGTGAGTCCTAACCTTCGAACTGCTCCAGAGGTGAAAGAGTTAACTTTCCATGCCAGGCATGGAACGCAGAGCTCGAGCTCGGTTGAAACTCTGTCTGTTGTTCTTCAAACTCAAACCGCCAGATTCTTTACTCCGCCTCACTGAACAGTCGCTCCGGAGATTTCTCCTTCTGCTCGGTTCATTTTGTCGGTTAAAGTATTGTTTTTCTCAGTTTTCAACCGAAATTAAACCGCAACCGGTCGGTTCAGACTCTGTCTGTGGTATTGTGAGTACTAGATAGGTTTTACATTGATTTCTATTCTGTGTGGAACTTGTAAACGGTTTATCGGTTCGGTTTGAACCGATCAAGTTGTTTAAAATATATTTATCTGTCATTTAGAGTGTGGTTACCGGTTCTTCTCGGTTCTAAAAAAAAACGGATTTTATTACATTTTTTTCCACGACCCGTGACATGGTTGGGAACCGATAAGAGGGTCTTACCTGGCGGATTGCCATAAACGGGCAAGTTTGGTTAGGACTGGCACTATGTCTGAGAAACCCAAAAGAAAAACCGGGCCCACTGGGTTTCAACACTGCAGTGTCTGTGGGAAGTCTTTGCAAGGCTGACCCCCACCTGTGTTTATTGTCTGGGGTTTGACCACCTCAATGCAGACTGACGGATTGTAAAATTTTCCTGCAGCTACCCTAGAAAAGAGAGTTGGTAGGCTCAGGGAAAGGGAGGCCAGAAAGTCCGCTGAACCGGATGGCCAGCCCGGTTCAGTTCCAACCGAACCGGAGGGAGTGCCCTCTGACCAGGGCGAGACTTCCTCGGGCAGAAGGAGATCTGACTCAGAGGAGTTGGTTCCAGCAAAAAGGAGTAGGAAATCAGCTGGTGTGGAGCCAAAACTTTCCTCTCCAACCGCTGAAGAAATAGCAAAAGCGACTAAAATTGTCCAGTTGCTTTCCCCGGTTCCGACCGAACCGGCACCATCAGGTAAGCGTCCGGTTCGGCCGGTTCCACCGGTTCAAGAGTATGATGTAGAGGAATATTATGAACTGGAGGAGGGGGAAGAGGAGTATGAGGAGAGTGAATGTGGATATGAAAGTCTGGATGTGCCCATTGACCCGGACATCTCCCCAGACAGACCTTCAGGAGTGTCTCCTCCTAGGCTTTCTGAGTCCCCTTCTCATTTTATGTTTTGTAAGAAAGTGGCTGAAACCCTCCAGCTCCCTATGGAAGAAGCTGTGGATGATCAAGAGGAGCCTGACTATGTGGAAATGACAGACATCCCAGAGTCAAGGAGGCTGTCTATTCCTTTGCATAAATCTTTTGGGAAACAGACAGTTAAAATTTTAAAAACTCCTCACACTATACCTCCTGTTGATAAGAGAATGGACAAGAGGTACACATTGTCAGGCTGTGATATGGAGTTCCTTACACAACAATGCAGCCATGTTGGGGTAGTGCAGGCTGCAGCCTGTGACAAGGCAAATATTCCCTTGGCTTCATACCCCCGGACAAGGACTCCAGGAGGATTGATGCCATGGCAAAGAAACAGTACATGGCAGCATCCTTGGGACTCAGACAGGCAAATTATATAGCTTATGTTGCTAGATATCAGAAATCCAGATGGGACACTGTCATGGCTTTAGCAAACAGGTCCCTGACCAGCTACCAAGGAGCTTGAGCAGGTGGCTGCTGATGGTATTGGGCATCAAGGTGCAATTCCATGCTGCAGTGGACTCTAATGATGTGTCATCAAGAGTCATGGCTACATCTGTGGCACTTCGCAGAATGGCTTGGCTCAGATGTACTAGCCTGTCCAGGATACCCAGACTAAGGCCATGGATTTTCCTGTTGTGGGTAATTCTCTGTTTGGGGAGCAGACAGAGAATTACATGAAGAAAATGGATGAGTAAAGGACCACCTATAGGAGTGCACAGGCCAAGGAAAGGCAAGCCACTCCTCAAAGGCAGCTTTCCAGGGGTAGGGGCAGGCCTTTTCATAGGCCTTTTTACCAAGCCCAGGCCTCCTCTTCTGCTTATGCCCAGAGGGGGTTCTTTAGAGGGAGAGGCAGACGGGGTACAAGCAGGCCTGCTTCCACCCCTCAGCCCAAAGCCCCTGCCAGACAGGCACCCTGATGGGGTTGCCAGGGTCGATTCTCAGCTACCCGTAGGGGGCAGGCTGGCTTACTTTGTCCAGGACTGGAAGTCTCTAACATCAGACAAGTGGGTCCTGGAAGTAGTAAGCCAGGGACTGGTTCTTAGCTTCAAAAAATTTCCAAAGATGAGAACCAGATCCTTTCCACCTGCAAATCCATCAGAGGCACTTGCCCTAGAGGCAGAGGTCTCTTCCCTCCTGGCTCTCAGAGCTGTGGAAAGGGTTCCACCCCTACACCAGGGCAAAGGGTTGTACTCCAGGTATTTCTTTACCCCAAAAAAGACAGGAAAATGGCGGCCCATCCTGGATCTCAGATGTTTAAACAAGCACCTTTTAAAACCAAAATTCAAAATGGTGACTCTGGGAATTATTCTACCCTCTCTAAGGCCAGGGGACTGGCTAGCGTCCCTGGACCTCAAGGATGCCTACTTCCATATTCTCATCAGAAGCTCCCATCAAAAGTACCTCAGGTTCAAGCTACCCTCAGGCCATTACCAGTTCAGAGCAATGCCCTTTGGCCTCATCTCTGCTCCAAGGGTATTCACAAAATGCCTGGCAGTAGCAGTTGCTGCCCTAAGAAGGCAAAAAGATTGCCATCTTCCCTTACCTGGACGACTGGCTCATAGTAGGCCAGTCTCCAGACCAAGTCAAGTTACATTTACAGATAACTCAGCAACTGCTCACCTCTCTGGGTTTACTTCTGAATCTTTCAAAGTCAGTTCTAGAACCTGCCCAGCTCCTCACCTTCATAGGCACAGAGCTGAACACAGAGGAAGCCAGAGCCTTCCTTCCTTTGGACAGGGCAAGACCCTGGTCTCTCTGGCCTCCTCCTTCACCCTGCAGGTCTCTCGACCAGCAAGGCATTTTCTACAGCTCCTAGGGCACATGGCTGCTTCTACAGCAGTAGTGCAGGGAGCAAGATTTCAGATGAGGGACATCCAGTTCCATTTGAGAGCCTTTTGGTCTCAAAGAAAGACCCTCTAACCAAATTGATCCCAGTAACTCGAACCCTGATCCAGGCCCTACAGTGGTGGCAGGATCAGAGCAATCTGAGACAAGGGGTTCCCTTTGTCACTCAGTCTCACTCCTTAATCCTTACTACAGATGCATCCCTCTTGGGTTGGGGAGCTCACATGGGTGACCTCACTACCCAGGGACTGTGGTCCCCTCAGGAATCTCTGCTCCACATCAACCTGTTGGAACTCAGAGCAGTTTTTCTAGCACTTCAAGTTTTTTCCAAATCTGTTTAGAACAAAGTTGTACAGGTCAGAACAGACAACACCACCACAATGTGGTACATCAACAAGAAAGGGGGCACTCGGTCTATGGCCTTGTGCACCGAAGCAATGAAGTTGTGGTCTCTGGCTTACTCCCTGAACACCTCCCTTACAGCAGTTCACCTCCCAGGCAAGGACAATGTCCTAGCAGATGCTCTCAGCAGGATTTCCCAGGGCCATCACGAATAATCACTGGACCCCCTGGTCCTGGAGGTGATATTTGCCAGATGGGGTACCCCGTAGATAGATCTTTTTGCAGCCCCAGACAATCACCAACTTCCCCTTTTTCGCTGCAGGCCCCCAGTGTTGGGCTCAGTCCCTCTGGATGCCTTAGTTCTCAATTGGGAAGGGAAGTTTCTCTATGCTTCCCCTCCTTCCCTCTCCTGTTCAAAGTTTTAGTCAAAATCAGATCTCAATCCTGCAAGATGATCCTGATTGCTCCAGATTGGGCCAGACAACCCTGGTATCCACTCCTACTGTCCTTAGCAGTCCATCTTCCCCTGTGTCTTCCCAGGAATCACAACCTGTTAACCTGTACTCAGGGGAGGGTTTGGTACCCGAACCTCAAATCTCTCAATCTCAAGGCCTGGCTCTTGAAGAGTTAGAGTTTGCTGATCTACACCTCTCCAAGGTGTAATGGATATACTAAAGGCTTCTAGAAAGCCTTCCACCAGGGCTACCTATAATTCCAAATGGAAGAGGTTTTCCATATGGTGCTCTGGGAAGCATATTTCCCCAGAATCTGCTGATTTATCCACAGTCCTGGATTATATGGCCCATTTAAATACCTTGGGGCTTAGACCAGCTACCCTAAAAGTATATTTGGCAGCTGTGTCTGCTTTTATTTCAGCAGGTAAACCCTCTTCTCTTTCAGCTCATCCTGTATTTTCCAAGTTTTTTAAGGGATTGCTTCACACCAACCCTCCATTCAGGGACTCTGCCCCTGCCTGGGATCTTAACGTTTGCATTGCTCAGCTCATGCAACCCCCTTTGAGCTTTGTCTTCAGCAGAGCTGAAGTTCTTGACTTGGAAGACTGTTTCTGGTAGCCATCACTTCTGCCAGACGACAAGTGAATTACAAGCTTTGTCAGTGGAGCCTGACTTTATCTCCTTTCATCGAGATAAGGTGGTCCTCAGGACTAACAGGAAGTTCTTGCCTAAGGTGGTTTCAGATTTCCACCTTAATCAATCTATATCTCTTCCAGTGTACTTCACTGACCATTCCTCCTCTGGCGAGAGGAGGCTGCACAGCAGATGTGAAGAGAGCCCTTAGTTACTACATAGAGCGTACCAAGGGTCACAGGTTTGACTCCCTCCAACTCTTCCTTACTTATGGTGAGGTTGGTAAAGGGAAACCTGCCACTAAAAGATCCATTGCCAGGTGGATTGTCTCTTGTATCCAATTCCGTTATGAAAAGCTGGGTAAGGTTCCTCCCTCAGGCCTGAGGGCTCACTCTACCAGAGGTACAGCTGCTTCCCTGGCTGCTGCCAGGGACATCCCTATTCTAGAGATATGTCAAGCAGCTACCTGGAAACAGTTCACACTTTTACCAAGCATTACTCCCTGGACATCCAGGCTAGGAGTGATGCTCGGTTTGGCACAGCTGTGCTTCAGAGCCTATTTCCTAAGTAGGTTCTGTCCCCCCTCCATGGAGGTACTGCTGTGTAGTCTGCATATGTTGTAATATAGCAAGACTTCATGTTGTTTGAAGAAAAAATTACTCACCTTAGTAATGTTGTTTCTTCTAATGGAGTCTTGCTATATTATGACCTCCCCCCTGCCTGCCCCTCTCAGAACCTCTGTTTTTGGGATGTGGGTGGGCAGTGCAGTGTTGGCACTTAGTAGATGCCCACCTTGTTGTTTTCACCCCTTTCTTTGGGGTGACTTGGTGTTGTGTTTTATTTTTTGGTCTCCTGACTTGAGTCTTTGTTTTGGGACCAAAAATGTGTTTTATGTTTAGTAGCCAGTTGGCTAGTGTAGGTTTACAGCTTCACACAGGACCTCAGTGAGTTTAGCTCGTAAAGATCTGACGGTTTGAGTTTGAAGAACAACAGACAGAGTTTCAACCGAGCTCGAGCTCTGCGTTCCATGCCTGGCATGGAAAGTTAACTCTTGCACCTCCAGAGCAGTTCGAAGGTTGGGACTCACTGCATATGTCATAATATAGCAAGACTCCATTAGAAGAAACAACATTACTAAGGTGAGTAATTTTTTCTTCTTATTCACTTTCTCAGAGTCCATTCTATAAAAATAGAAATATTGACAAGATAAAATAAAGGACATGGAATGACAAATTACATCCATCTTGACAAGTAAGTCGTACTATTAATTCAGTCCTAACTGTTGTTAAGTAGCCCCTGACACTGTTTTGACAGATGTGTGATATACAATACATTTTCTCACAACAGAATTTGGGACAGAGTGAGGAGTGTGGTTAAAAAGAGGGGGTAGTTGGACTCCATCACCCTTTCAGTGAAAAAACATCTTGTCTTCTCTCCTCTGAACCTGCCCCCCTCCAGCTTACACCCGTGACCTCTTGTTGCCCAACCTTACTTAGCCTTAGCCCATTTCCCAGTGCCCTCCCCCTCCTGTCCCTACTGCCCCTCTCGGTTTCTTTTGGACACCCCCAGACTCTTGCCTACTGCTGTGTAAATTTCCACCGTTTGGGCCCAACCTGCCAGGGTCCCCTAGAGACCCCTGTGCCCCCCCCAGTGTGAGTACCTCTCTTCACTCCTCCCCCATCTTGGGAGGCCCCAGCACCTAGTGCTTCCATGTAGGTGACCGCTTGCCTCCTACTTCTCCAATCCCTCCCCACTGCCTTCGGATCCCGTCCACCTCCTTCTAAAGCTGTGCCAGCTGGTAGCACACTGGGCATCCCCCAGATTTCCAAGCCCAGTCCAGGATCATGGTCGCACCACATATTATATAATAATATTATAAATAAATTCCATTGAGTGGTATACCTAAAGAAAATTGATGTAAGTCGAGATGCAACACTGTTTGCATCTTTTCTTTGAATAGGAAAGGCCTCCACCCACTTCGTAAAATAGTTTGTCACAGTTAGAATATATTGATTTCCATCGCAGGTTTGCTTGAATGGACCTATGAAAATTAGGAGAGAAAAAATTGATCAATAAGTATAACAGCAGTACCACAAAAACACTAGTTCACACGTTTCCTGCAATAGATATCTTTAGCAGACAGATTGTTTGATAATTATGTAATAGACTTATGTCCATGGTATAATGTTCAAAGCCAGTCCAGACAGTGGGATATGTCCCTCGATTCAGTGATTTCATGGCACGGGGCGGTTGTCATCTAGGTCCGCTGATGCTTTTGTTCTACTTCGTCTGTGAACCCTTCCAGGTCCCAACCCCATGGGTTGTCGGCGTGAGGACATACGTCCAGACAGGGGACATGCTGACGGACATCTCCTCTCAAGTGCCTAACAGTGTCCTATCTCCCAACTCAACCGAGCTTACACCGGCTCTCTCTGGGTGTCTGGTGCTTATAGCACCCCTGGTATCCATCCCCATAGGGAGGAGAGCATCTGTTTGGACGCTCAATCCTCCCTCTCCCCGCCGACCTGCGTCCGACCCTCAGCGTCATCGGACTGAGATAGAGTAGGCTCCTGTGGAACATATATCTCTGGGATGAGGTTCGGGGAGGCATGGAGATGGTAGTTTGAGAGGGTTAATTACAGTCACAGGTTGTTTAGTAAAGGAGTAGGGTTTTGAGACCTGATTTAAATAGGTTGAGACTATGGGTCAAGGATACGGTAGGCTGTTCAGCCACAGGGGGACGTGATATGAGGCTATTGGAAGGGTTGCAGTTGAGGGCAACAATGATGATACATGTAATGGAGAGATGAGGCTACGACAGTAATATTAGCATGCTTCTATACCTATTAAATCCATTCCAAGCATGTCCCAAGGAGCAGTAACTTTGATAGATTTTAATTCTGGAGCAATTGTCTTTAAAGGCTTCACCCTTTGGCAGTTATCGCAAATAGAAATCTATGTAGGTAAACAAAATTAGCATTAATCAAAACGTGCATTGAGTCATGTATATTTTTAATGTATGGTGGAATGGTATACACAGTCACAAGAGTCGATGAAATGCTGCTCTGACCGTATGTGTAGAACATAATTCCAATCATTAAGACTTCGAAGCTTGAGCTATTTTCAGAGAGAAAACAGAAAACCTCCGCACGCCAAAATTTATCTAAGAGCACTGTAAATGGTCACGGCGGTTTGTCATATAAAGGATAAGTAAATTGATTACAACTTGAAAATTTGCCATGTTTACGAATGAGAATCAGTATGTCTTTTTTGTACTGTAAAAATACGCATAAAAAGCTAAAACAATACTCAAAGGGGCACCACACAATATAAAAAAATACTGGATGGGTAACTGCACGCATGCTCTCGAGGTCACAGGGAATCATACCCCAAGGTGGCAGAACACAGTGGTTCTGCATGGTTACCCATCCATTATTCTCTATTTATAAAATGGGCAACGTAAATCAGCCAATCAGAGAAGCAGCTCACCATGCATGAAGTCTATTCCATGCATGGGTAAAAAAAAAAAGAGCTGGCAGTAAAAAGACCAAGATTCTGGTGCCATAGAATGCTGCCATTTTTACTGGCAGACGTCTTTTTTTTCCCAGTGCGAGAGAAAAACAGCTAGATTGCTTGGCACATTCCCATCCTGCTCCTGCCACTTTGTTTATCCCATATAATCATTATTTTTCTAACTGTGAAAAGTAAAATAAAAATAGACCATTTTATAAGCGCAATAAGACACTCCAGGGTGTGCATGGAACATATTTTAATGCACGCCATGGGCTAAAGGCACTCAGCCAAGGCCTCATGCCTTATCACGCCCCTGGCCGTGCAGCAAAATATGATCTTACTTCGAGAGGGCCCTTGCAGTAGGTAATTACGTATAGGACTGATGCCGGCAGGCGTCAGGCCACATGGAAAAATTTCTAGCTAGCAGTCTGTGGTGGGGTCCCCCACGCCTGCCTTCCAGTTCTTTCCCGCCGTTAGCAAGTGGAAGCGCCTCGCGGTAAAGTTCACTGCTAGTCAGTCTGTCGTCAGTAGTTCTACCGTCTGTTTTTTCTCGATTTAATTCGACTTTTAGTCAGTTTTTCAGCTGTGTATGTCATCCCCTACACCCTCCGAGCACAAGAATTCGTGTGGCGCCCAACTCCCGCACAAGGACGGTCACTCCCGGGTGCCTCTTCTGTCTGGACCCGGATCACCCCATGGAGAAGTGTCAGCATTGCCTGAAGTTCAACACTGCTACCCGCAAATGGAGGCAGCGGTCCCTGGAGGCCCACATCCTTAAAAAGAAGATGACCTCCATGGAGAAGGAGTTGGAAAAAGCCCTGTCAGGCTTCAACTTCCCCTAAGGGCCATTGTAAGAAGAAAGATAAGGAGAAGCACCGGGACTCCTTGTCCCCCGCGACTTTGGCTGAAGTCACCACGTATTAGCGCGTCCCAGCGAGAGACACCGGCAGCTGTCTTGGAAGCTTCAAGGCGGCGTCCACTACTCGTTGGCTGTCGCTCGGGCTATTTGGGTGCCTCCGGGCTAAAGGAGGCCTCCTCTCCCAGTAAGACCGCCACCGCGCGGCCTGCTGGTGCGAGTGGCTCTGGTAAGCCGGACGTCAGCTCCTCTGACGTCTGCCTGGAGAAGGCCGCTAAGTCGCTCGACTCTTTGGGGCAGCGCACGGCCCCTGTTCCGCCCGACCAGACCACTCCCCCATCGCAGCCTTCCTCTGGTGATGGTTCCATGGACGTCTGTTCCTCCGACGCCCGCCCAGACTCCGCCAGTAAGTCGGACCTTCCGACGGTCGCGCAGCATCAGAGCCGACGACGGACCCCAAGCTGTCTGCTGTTCCCGGCTCCCAGCAACCGTCACTGCTCTCCAGGGACCCAGCATCGCCTCAGCCTGACCCCGGAGATTTCTCCCCTCCTTCTCCGGGTGATGCCGGGGATCTTACCATGCTACCGTCAGGTCTCCCTCCCACTGGGCCAGATGACCTGACATCAGTTCCCTGGACGCCGGTTCCGATGGTGGTCCTCCTGTCACCGGGCGACATCCCTCTTCCTCTCCTGGATGCCACCCCTACACTGGGCCTCCGCTTCCCGGCCCACCTGCTAGGTGCCCTCACGGGCCGTCTGCCCCGGCAGACCCCCTGGTTCCTGGGTAACCGACCCCGTCGAATCCGACGCCGTCTACCTGGGTCCGCAGTACCCGGTGCCCCAGTACCCGACGCCAGCCTATCCGATGCCACAGTATACAGTGCCTCATTACCTGCCGCCGGGGTTCCCGCCATCAGGTTATGGATACGCGCAGTACAGATATTCCCAATATCCATACCCCCTCCTTCTCCACCGCCTCCTCATCCGCCGGTGGATTTGAAGGAGACTCTAGCTTCCTGGTGGGCTGAGACCAAGGCTCAACTCACCAGGGAGGTGGAGAGTCATCTCTCAACGACGGTAGCGGTTCCGATCCCCGTACATCCAAGACATGAGACTCCCTCCCCAACTCCGGATACCAGAGGCGAGCCCTCCGGTTCCAGGACAGGGCAGGATATGCTTGCCCGAGGGCTTCCTAAGGGGTCCATTCCTCCCCCGCACCGAGAGGTGGAGTCTTCTTCCTTCTCGGACACCTCGGATGACTCCGATGGTTGTTCCAACCCAGACGACGAGCCTCACTCTTTGGATAAGCCCAGGCCGAGGTCTCCTCCGGAGGATCCTTCTTTCACAGAGTTGCGCAAAATCCAGGAGGTTCATCAGTGGCGCTCCTTGGAGCTGGATCCACCATGTAAAAAACTCGCTGCGCACCTGGATGTGCCAGAGACCGCTCCGACCTTGGCGCCACCCTGGATTGAGCCTCATGCTGACCTCGTTTCCACTATTTGGAAGCAACCGTCGGCGATAGCCCCTCTTCCTAGGAAGTCAGACAGGCTATACCAGGCTCCCAAGGGTGTTGACTCCCTTAATTCTCACCCTCAGGCTGATTCGGTCATGATTACCACCGCTCACGGCCGGTCAGCTAACCCAAAACACTTGAGCTCGTTGCTACGTGACAAGGAATCCCGCCTTCTGGACCAGTATGGGAGAAAGGTCTAAGCTTCTTCCACTCTGGGTATCTGGGCCCTAAATTATGTCGGTCATATGGGAAATTACCAGAAGGCGATGCTTAGTGAGTTGGAATCCAAGTTGGACTCCCTTCCTGAATCTCAGGTGAAGCAGGAAGTGTCTGGTCTTGTCCGCTTTGCATGTTCAGGCAGTCGGCACATTCTTCGTGCCATGTACGATGCAGTGGATGCTGCTGGTAGGAGCTCTGCTTTCGCTGTGAGTTTACGGCGTCATGCCTGGCTCTGTGTGTCAGGATTGGTCCCGGAAGTGCAATACGCTATCCAGGACACGCCTTTCAGGGGTTCGGTGCTGTTTGGTGGTGATGTCAAGGACATCATTACCGATATTGCAAGAGAAGAGGACTGTACTGAAATCTGTGGACTCCATGTACAAACCCCCTCAGACACAGCATCGTCCCTTTCACAGACGTAATCGGCAGAAAGTGAAACCTTAAGGAAAGCGGGCCAATAAACGTCAGGCCCCTCTGGCTGCCAAGCCCCCCCCGCCCAAAAAAGCAATGGGGGCTTCAGCGGCGACGCTGCCTCACACCACCTGACTCCTTTCCTCTCCCACAGCCTCTGGGGTTCCCAGAGGAACCGGTGGGAGGGAGGTTCTCCCTCCATCTTCCGGGCTGGGAGAGGATAACTTCAGACACTTGAGTGCTCCAGCTGATCACAGAAGGACACTCAATAGAGTTTCTTCGGAAACCTCCTCGAAAACCACACCCCAGGTCGTCGTACTCACCAGAACATCATCTTCTGGTTCAGGAAGAGATTTCCTTCCTTCTCTTTGAAGGAGGCTATAGAGCCCGTCCCCCTTCCTCTTCATGGGACGGGGTACTATTCCCAATTCTTCCTGGTCCCAAAGAAGTCAGGAGACGTGAGGCCAATTCTCGACCTCAGCTCCCTGAACTTGTTCGTGGAGCACAAAAGGTTCAGGATGCTCTCTCTCTGCAGGGTCTCCTGACCCTCCTTCGGCCGGGACAGTGGCTGTGCACTCTGGATATGCAGGATGCTTACCTGCATATCCCTATTCGCCCTTCCCACCGCAAATACCTACGTTTTGTGTTCCAGGGGGACCACTGCCAGTTCAAGGCCCTCCCATTTGGTCTCTCCTCGGCACCTTGAGTGTTCACCAAATGTCTGTTGGTGGTAGCAGCCTACCTGCGTACCCAGGGGGTGCAGGTTTTCCCGTACTTGGATGATTGGCTCCTGGTGGCCCCGTCCAGGGAAGAACTCTTGCTCTTCCTCTCCCTTACCCTACAGGTTTTTGCCTGCCTGGTGTGCAACCTAAGCCAGACCAAGTCCCGCAGTCCCATCCCAGAGGCTCCAGTTTATCGGGGTAATCCTGGACACGACCTCTGGCATGGCTTTCTTGCCACTGGACAGGGCGGCCACACTACAGGCTCAGGTCAGCCTGTTGTCCAGCCGCAGGCGGGTCATCACAAGGTCAGTCCTTCGCCTCCTCGGGCTCAGGGTGGCTGCAGTTCCGACAGTCCCTCGCGCTCGGCTCCACATGAGAATTTCTCAGTGGACGCTTCAGTCTCAGTGGGATCAGCTGGTGGATAACCTAGATCAACTTGTCCTATTCTCCACTCCTATGACTCGGGACTTGCAGTGGTGGATGGTTCAGGAGAACCTTTGCCGGGGAGTTCTTTTTGTCCCCCCCCCAAAGACACTGACTACGGATGCCTCAGGCGAGGGTTGGGGAGCCCATCTCGGGCCGCATAGGACCCAGGGCTCCTGGTCCAAGCTCAAGAAACCTCTCCACATCAATGTGCTCGAGCTTCGGGCTGTGCTGTACGTTCTGCATCTGCTTCCCAGGCATCTGGCTGTCCAGACGGACAACGTGTGTGTCGTCTGGTACATCAGCAGGGAGCAACTCATTCTTACCCTCTTTGCAGGGAGGCGATGCAAGTTTGGGATTGAGCTGTGCAGCACAACCTTCTCCTCACGGCTATTCATGTCCCGGGGGTCGAGGACACGTTGGCAGACCACCTCAGCCGGTTGTCTGCTCACGCTCACGAGTGGGAACTGGATCGGGGGTAGCAGACGATATCTTCCTACATTGGGGAACACCACAGGTAGACCTGTTCGCATCCCCTCAAAACGTAAAACTTCCCAACTTCTGCTCGCTCGCTCCAGGGCGAGGCATTTTTTGGAGAGACGCTCTGTCTCTAGACTGGAAGGGCAGCATCGTCTAAGCTTTCCGCCCCGATTCCCTTGATTCCGAGAGTCTTATAGAAACTCCGCTCCGAAGGAGCTCGCATGATTCTGGTCGCTCCTTTCTGACCCAGGCAAGTTCGATTCTCTCTTCTGCAACAGTACTCAGAAGAACTTCCTCTTCCTCTGTCTAAACTTTTGATGACCCAGGAGCAGGGGACCTTGGTCCACCCAGGCCTCAAGTTCCTTCAGTTGCACATGTGGCTCCTGCAGACGTAGCTCAAGCCCGGTTCGGGGTCCCCCCCAACCCCACCGAGTGGCTGAGGTCCTGGTGGAGGTCAGTAAACCCTCCGCTAAGTCTACCTATGCCATGAAATGGAAACGTTTCAATATCTGGGCTGCTTCTAACGATCTCGAGCCTTTCTCATGCTCTGTGGGGCGGCTTCTGTACTACTTGTGACACCTCTTTGACCTGGGTCTCAGTCATTCATCCTTGAAGGTTCACATGGCAGCCGTTTTGGCCTACCACGTCCCTTTCGCAGATAGGACATTTGCTCAGCTGGAGGTCTCTAAGACTTTTCTTAGAGGGGTCCTCCATTTGTGACCCCCTATCCGGGTTCCTGCCCCTCCTTGGGATCTGAATTTTATTCTCGAGAAGCTTACTCTGCCTCCTTTCAAGCCGGCAAACTCAGCAGACCTGAAGTTCCTCTTATGGAAGACTCTCTTCCTCATGGCCATTACTTCTGCTCAAAGGATTTCCGAGCTCCAGGCCCTCATGTGCAAAATCCTGTACTTCATTTTTCACAAGGAACGTGTGGCTTTGCATACCAACCCTACGTTTCTCCCCAAGGTGGTAGCGGAATCTACACTGAATCAATCCATAGAGTTACTTGCTTTCTTTACGCAGCACTCCAATCAAGGAGAGTACCTCCTGCATACTCTGGATGTTTACCAGATTCTGAGATACTACACCAACAGGACTAAGGATCTCAGAAAGACTGATCAACTGTTTGTCTCTATGACAAGTACAAGAAGACCCTGCCAGGTCAAGTCGGAAGACACTCCTCCAGAGAGGTCGCTGCCTCTGCTGCTTGTTTCAAGAATGTGTCAGCGGCTGACATTTGTGCAGCCGCAACTTGGACTTCTGTCCATATCTTTACCAAACATTACAGTTTGGACATTGCTTCTCGCCGTAGAGCAGGCTTCGGGTTGGCTGTTTTGCAAGGCCTTCTTTGCTAGGGTCTTCACAGCCCGAGGGTCTACTCCTGAGTAGTTTTCCTCCTCCCGTTTGCTTCTCCTTGTTCCAAACTGCTTGGGACTCAGTCCTATATGTAATTACCTACTGCAAGAGCCCTCTCGCAGTAAGATAGTACAGTTACGTAAGAACTTACCGTAGATCTTCGAGAGAGGCTCTTGCAGTAGGTAATACCTTCCGCTCTCATCCCCCTAAGCTTTTTCAGCTCCTTTTCCAGGATGAAATATCGCTCTCTCTCATCTCGCCTTTTGGCCTTTGGCGGAAAAAGAACTGGAAGGCGGGTGTGGGGGACCGCCCCTTTATACTGACGCTGCATGACGTCAGTCACCTGACGTGGGGGTGGTCCCCCGCCAGAGACTGCTAGCTAGGAATTTTTCCATGGGGTCCTGACGCCTGCCAGCATCAGTCCTGTATGTAATTACCTACTGCAAGAACCTCTCTCGAAGATCTGTTGTTACGGTAAGTTCTTACGTAACTGTACTTTCTCTGCACACCCTGTTGTGTTTTATTACTTACATATAATAAATGACTGTACATGGCACGTCCTGCCTCCCCCACAGAAAATATATGCATCATCTAAGCATTAAATAAATATAAATGACTTATTTTCAAACTCTTATTAATATAGCTTGTCAATAGTAAAGCGTAATAGATCAATAAGTATTTACCTAAATTATTTACGTACCCATTGACATATGTCTTTGACAAGTCTCTGACAGTAGAACCGTTCTTGAACTTTCGATAGTGTTTTCTTCTCGCCTAGATGGCCACCAAATTGAGAGCTGTGGCACTCATTAAAAATTAGATTTTTCCTTTCTTGATCGGTGATGACAAGATGCCTACTACCAAATTTTTTTGGATCAGTGTAATACAGATGTGCATCTATAATAAATTTATTTGCATCTGCATTTGCATTTAAATGCATCTATTTAAATTATATTGGATTGTTTATTGAATTTGATGTTGTTTATAATTGTGGTCTTGATTTGTATGACTGATATCGTAAAGGCGCCCTGAGCTTTGGAAGGGCGCCTTAAAGAAATAAATATTTACTTACTTACTATAAAATTAATATACATTTATACAGTTGAAAAATGACAGTAGCATCGTATCTTAACAGGGACTCATAAAAACTGATACCATAATGAGGGTAGTTTGATTTCCCCTTACAGGTTTGGTCTGACACTTTTTATTTCCTGAGCAGAGAGAGAGAGAGAGATTGTGGATAGGAACTACATGTGCCATCTTCCAGTCTTCAGGCATTCATACTGTCTGCAGAGAAGTGTTAAAGAGTACCGCCAGTGGAGCTGCCAGCTCATCCGTCCATTCCTTCAGCTCCCCCCCCCACCACCACCACTGTCTCCAATTAGACACAGTATCGAAGTCAACCCATGACAGGTTGAAATCCCAAACTTTCATCACAGTCCCTCTTCTACAGACAATCCTTATCTGCTATGCCAACTCCCCATCCAGTTCCCCATATTTGGGATGGTAATCTGTACACCGCTCACAGCCTCCGCTTTCTGGGATTGGAGTCCAGGAGTTGCACCCGAATGGCCTCTGTCCTCTCATCTTCTCCCTCTTCCAGTATACGTTGGATCTCTTACTACAGCTCTGCCTTTACCTATATCTTGCCACCCCACCCTAGTTTTAACACACCTCCGATAATGCCACAGACTCTCCCAGGCTCTCGCACTGGCTGCCCAAGTCGTATAACCTACCGCTCACAACATCCATAGTCTCTCCCGTCTAGTCGATTGTACCCACATGCCACAGTAAATTTGGCTTCTTCATCCCACTCCCTGCACATTTGGGCAGTGCCTGTCCCTCCTGCCGTCAAACTGTCCCATCTTCCTTGCTCACAATTCTTACCTTCCCCCATGCCTATCCCAGTCTCTCTCTTACAGCTGCCCACTGTCTTCAACGAGGTGACCTCTTAACGGCAGCGCATTCCAAGTGTCCACCACTCTCTCTCTGTTAAGAAGTGCTTCCTGACTATCGTTCTAAACCGCCCACACTCCACCTTAAGACTATGCACCCTCATGTTATGGTTGCCACTCAGCTTAAAGATGCTCTCCTTATCAGCCTAATTTATCTCTTTCAAGTACTTGAATGTCCCAATCGTGTTCCCCCTCTCTCTCATGTCTTCCAGAGAGTTCATGTTCCGTGCCCTCAACCTCTCCTCATGTGCCTTGCCCTGCTGTCCAGCTATCATCTTTGTAGCCCTTATCAGGTCCTTCTCCTCTGATGCAGATACTCAGACTCCACCCAGGGAGCAATCTGTCCTGGGATTCCTGACTCCAATTGAGCAATAATGAACTACCAAGGGTTATATTAACCGACTGTTAATCACCCCCCTTGTTGCGTACTGTGGCATGAGGCGCAGCAGAGAGCCATATTGCTCCAAGTGGGTGATTAACCGACTGTTACTCTAACCCATGGTAGTACATTACTGTTATTATTATAAGTACATTTTTAACAAATATGTCTTGTGCTGAAATTAAATAGTTTGGTTCTCATGGTTACCACCTCCAAACCGCTAACACACTGAGGGCTTAAGTTAAAATATTGTACTCCTTTTTCTTTATTCTTTCATTCATTTAACATTTTTTCTACTGTTTTGTCCTACCTATCCCATTGCTTGATGATCGCGATCCCCTGTTGCTTTGTTTTACTGTCTTTTTTTTATTTGTGTATTGTTTTTACATACATATTTGTGGTTGCTGTCTGTTTTTTGTGTATATAAATTATTCTGCTACAGGAGATGTAGCCCATACCTCGAGGGTGCCTAGCAGACGTCACACACAGTATTATAGTATGGCGGAAGGGGAAGGAGCGGCAGACCACTAAATTTATTTTTTTATTTTAAATTACTGTTGAGGTTTGCCTTTCTTTTTTTATTTATTTACTGGGAGCTGTGTGCGAGCTGGACATTACCAAGGGCGAGAATGGTTCATCAGCAGCGGCACCAGTCAGGATATGATCAGCAGTGGTGACGGTCAGCTGCAAAAATAGTTTCCTTGAGCAGAAAAGTAAGTGTGCTAAAAGTATATTCATATGCTCTCTGTTGTTGTTGTGTTCCATTTTTGACGAGATGACAGGTGTGTCACTTGGATAGCTGGTTCTGATTACTCTATGCTTTTTGTAATATAAAAATGTGTTATTGAGTCTCTCTCATGAGACATGCTGTGACAGCCTGTGGGATGTGGCCCCCCCCCCCAGGTTTCAGCTACAAGATGTTAACCTAAAAACCAGGAGTTAAAGACTGGAAGAGACATGAATTAAGGATCTCCTGTTTATGTGACTTAATTGTAGCTTGTCAGCTGGCAGGATAGAGATCGAGCGAGTGAGAGGGGGGAGTGACCGAGCTCAAGTGACCTCTGTCGGGACTGCTGCAGATCTCTTTGTGAGCAGAAAAAGGCCCCAATGCAGGAGTCCAGTACAAAAGGGCAGCCTGCAGCACCGGCAGAAATGGAACGAGTGAGTGGGGGGGGTGAGCGAGCTCAACGGAGCTCTGTCGGGACTGCTGCAGATTTCTTCATGGGCAGAAAAAGGCATTGACAAATGCTTGTTATAATTCCTTTTGTTCTGATCCCCTCCACCCAAGCTGACTCCTTGCTCCACCATCTATCATGGTGTTATGTGCTGTGTTTGTGTCACGGTCCTCTCCCTACCCGATTTATCATTTATTTTTTTGAATCACTAAACCCCCCAACCCACCACCCGTGACTGGCCCTTTCATCCTGTCTGTTGGCTTATATTAAAAATAATAAAAAAAAATACTATCAAAAACTATTAATTAGTGAACAGTGAACAGATGCATCAATACATGAAAAAAATGGTTAATAACAGGGTGAGAGTGCCCCTCATCTAGTCCCTGTTCCCATATTAGTTCTTTAGGTATTAATATCCCCCACTCCCCTCCCCCCAAAAAATCACCATATAAATTCCCTCTTTCAACACCTTCTGTATTTCAGTCCCATCCCACCAAGTAGTATACAATGACACCAAAATTACATAAATGAATGGGGATATGCATTACACTGTAAATAACATTTACCTTCGATAATAAATCTTGACGCATACTTCCTCAGACCTCTTTTCTTATTTTCAGTGAAATCATTGGGATAAACACCCTCTCTCAGATATCTAAAAATATCTTGAAATCTAATTTCACACATTATTTTTAAGAATTGTAATTACTGATTAAAATAAAATAGGCGTGATTAGAATAAATTGCAGACACCAAACTATAGTTTAAAAATCAAGCTGAAGAAATACAGGAGTAAAACTCAAACAAATATTGTCAACTATAGTATTTAAATAGAAGACCAAATGATAACGCCCCTAATTAAATTAAGTCAATTAATAGATGAGACACAACCACTAGAAGCCACTCAAAAATCCTTGTTCATTCACAGCACTACCTCTCTCACACAGCAGCATAGAAAGGTGACAGCCAAGGAATGTATGCCCTTATATACTATGTAACAAATTGCTTTATTTCTGTTGTCTGAATGATCCCACCACATCAAATTATAAAAAAAACACAACACTGACAGAATGAGTTCAATAGACGACTTTATTGAAAAAATAAATTTATAAATCAAACCAGGAGAAAATACACAATTGCATTCTGGTATGTGTAGTTCCTCAGTCTGCATTGACAGTTCTCATGAGTAGTACAATACACAAGTAAGACAGATTACTTTTAGTCACCTTTCTTTACTAAGCACATTTTACTCCCTGTGATTACTATCCAATCTCAAATAGCAATTATCTAAAAAAAAAAAAAATCCAGCATACAGATTTGTGCTGTGCAAATATATTAGGGATGTGCTTATTACTTATTCAATTGACATGTGTTGTGCATTAAGGAAGAACACACACACAGATCTGTTTTATGTACATCTCGCTGACAAAGATTTCTTAATTTTTTTATTGATGAATGTGCATCATGAAAAGAGCCATTGCAGAACACTGCAGAAGGCTCTCGGAGAAATGCTGGCCGCCCGCCCGGAACCGATCGAGCATTTTTTTTTTTTTTTTTTTTAACACTTCACGTTACCATTACGCTCGCACATGCGCATTCCCATTCAAACACCATGAAGTCTTGCTATATTATAACAATAGCAGTCAGCCACTGCAGCTGAACTGCCCCGGAGAGGAAGGAGTTAACTCCAGAAGATCTGGAGTTCCACAGCGCGAGGGCGCTGTGCCCAAAGCTCTATCTGGCAGTTTTAAATGAAACTGTCAGATTCTTTACTCCGCTTCACTGAACAGTCGCTCCGGAGATCAGCTCCTTCAGCTCGGTTCATTCTCGGTTCATGCAGTGTTTTTGAGTTCATTTAAACCGGCAAAGTTATTATTTTACCGCATTTCGGTTTTAAAGCTCTATCTGGTAACCGTAAGTACTAAAATTTAAGTCTGTGTGGAAAATTAATTATCGGTTCGGTTTTGAACCGATCAGTTGGTATTTTCTGCATTTTAAAAGTGTACAGTGGGTTTTAGAGTGCGGTTCCCGGTTCTTATCGGTTCTAAAAAAAACGGAATTATTACGTTTTTTTCAAATACCCGTGACACGGTTAGGAACCGATAAGGGTGTCTTGCCTGGCACTGCCATCAAAAGGGCAAGTTTTGGTTAGGCTGGCATTATGTCTGAGAAACCCAAGAGAAAACCGCCCACTGGGTTTCAACACTGTGATGTTGAGGGGACGCTTTGCCAAGGCTGACCCACATACCACTGTAGTTTATTGTCTGGGGCTGACCACCTCCTGTCAGACTGCCAGGTGTGTAAAAATTTCCCTGCAGCCACCCTGGAGAAGAGATTGGGCGGCTCAGGAGCAGAGCAAAAAGTCCACTGACCGGATGGCCAGCCCGGTCCAGTACCCACTGGACCAGAGGAGTGCCCTCTGACCAGGGCGAGACTTCCTCGGGCAAAAGGAAGGCTGGTTCGGAGGAACCAGTCCCAAGTAAAAAGACAAGGAAATCAGTAGATCTGGAGTCCAAAATTGTGTCTCCAACTGCTGCAGAGATAGCTAAAGCCATTCAGATTTCCAGTCACTGTCTCAGGGATCTGTAGAACCACCAACAGCTGGTAAAAGGTTGGTTCATTCAGTCCCAGTGGTTCAGGATTTTGAAGTTGAGGATTTTTATGAACCACAGGAGGGGGAGGAGGAATTTGATCAATATATGTGTGGCTGGGGGGTCTGGACGTGCCCATTGAACGGACATTTCTCCAGACAGACCTTTAGAATCTCCTCCTATTCTGTCTGAGTCCCTTCTTTCTCTATTTTTTACAAAAGGTTGCAGAAACCCTCCAGCTTCCTTTAGAGAGGCTGTGGATGAGCAAGAGGAGCCTGATTATGTGGAAATGATGGATATTCCAGAGTCTAGGAGGTTGTCTATTCCTTTGCATAAGTCATTTAGGAAGCAAACAACAAAGATTTTAAAAAATCCTCATTCTGTCCCTCCTGTAGATAAAAAAAATGGACAGAAGGTATACTTTGTCAGGCTCGGATACAGACTTCCTTACTGAGCAGTGTAGTCATGTAGGTGTGGTACAAGCTGCAGCTAATATTCCTCTGGCCTCACATCCTCCTGATAAGGATTCCAGGAAGATTGATGCCATGGCGAAGAAACAGTATATGGCAGCTTCTTTGGGACTCAGGCAGGCAAATTATATGGCTTATGTAGCTAGATATCAGAAATCTAGGTGGGACACAGTATTGCAGTTAGCCAAGCAGGCCCATGGCCAGCTGGCTAGTGAGTTGGAACAGGTGGCTGCTGATGGCATTGAAGCTCTAAGTTCAATTTCATACTGCTGTTGATGTTAATGATGTTTCTTCTAGGGTCATGGCCACTTCTGTAGCTTCCGTAGGTTGGCATGGCTCAGATGCACTAATCTGTCCCAAGATACCCAGGCAAGGCTATGGATTTTCCTGTAGTGGGAAATTCTCTTTTGGGGAGCAAACAGAAAACTATATGAAAAGATGGATGAATACAGAACTACCTACAAAAGTGCCCAGGCTAAGGAGAAGCATGCCATGCCACAAAGGCATGCTCCCAGAGGTAGGGGCAGGCCTTTTTACCAATTTCAAGCCCCCTCTGCTGTCTCACAGAGGGGTTTCTTCAGAGGCAGGGGTAGACGTGGCACAAGTAGACCGTCTCCCTCCCCTCAGCCTAAGGCTGCTGCTAAGCAGGCACCCTGATGGGGTGTCCAGGGCCGATTCTCCTGTACCAGTGGGGGGCAGGTTGGCCTATTTCAGCCAGAACTGGCTGTCCCTAACTACGGACAGATGGGTTCTGGAGGTAATAGGCCAGAGTTTGATTCTCAACTGAAACACTTTCCAAAGATGAGAGCCAGGCATTTTCCACCTGCAAATCCTTCAGAAGCCCTTGCTTTGGAAGCAGAGGTTTCTGCTCTGCTGGACTGCAAAGCAGTGGAAAGGGTTCCTCCTTGCCATCAGGGCAAGGGGCTTTATTCAAGATACTTTCTTACCCCCAAAAGACAGGAGAATGGCGGCCCATTCTAGATTTAAGATACTTGAACAAGCATCTGTTGAAACCAAAGTTCAAAATGTTGACTCTGGCAATGATATTGCCTTCCCTAAGGCCAGGGACTGGCTAGCTTCCCTGGACCTCAAGGATGCCTATTTTCATGTTCTGATCAGGCCTTCTCACGAAAGTACCTCAGGTTCGAACTGCCCTCAGGCCACTACCAGTTCAGGGCAATGCCCTTGACTTGCCTCTCGCCAAGGGTATTCACAAATGTCTCGCTGTAGTAGTGGCTCACTTAAGAAAGCAAGGGTTGCTGTGTTTCCCTACCTGGACGACTGGCTCATTGTGGGTCAGTCTCCAGGTCAGGTTAAATCCACTTGCAAGTCACCCAGCAGCTTCTCACTTCCTGGGATTCCTGCTAAACTTACCAAAGTCAGTTCTGGAACCAGTTCAGGTCCTAACTTTCATAGGCACAGAATGAACACAAGGTTAGCCAGGGCTTTCTTCCCTCGGAAAGGGTGGACAGACTCATCGCCCTGGCATCCTCTTTTACTCCTGCGGGTCTCTCGACCAGCAAGGCATTTTCTGCAACTCCTCGGCACATGGCTGCTTCCACAGCTGTCGTGCAGGGAGCAAGATTCCAGATGAGGGACATTCAGTTCCATTTGAGGGCCTATTGGTCTCAAAGGAAGGACCCCCTACCAAGTTGGTCCCAGTTACTCAAACTCTGATCCCAGCCCTCCACTGGTGGCAGGTCCAAACAATTTAAGACAGGGGTTCCTTCATTCCCATTTCTCACTCCCTCACCCTCACCACGGATGCCTCCCTGTTAGGGTGGGGGCTCACCCGCGACCTTGCCACCAGGGGTATGGTCTCCTCAGGAGTCTCTGCTCCACATCAATCTTTTGGAACTCAGAGCTGTCTTTTAGCTCTTGGTGTTTTCAGATTCTGTCCAGAACAAAGTGGTTCAAGTCAGGACAGACAATACCACCACATGTGGTACATCAACAAGCAAAGGGGCACTCGGTCTTCAGCCTTGTGCACGAAGCAATGAAGTTGTGGTCTCTGGCTTACTCCTGAACACCTCCTGATAGCGGTTCATCTCCAGGGAAGGACAATGTCCTGGCGGACGCCCTCAGCAGAATTTCTCAGGGCCATCACGAATGGGCTCTGAATCCACAGAGTGTTGGGTCTGTCTTTGCCAGATGGGGCACTCCTCAGACAGATCTTTTCACAGCCCCAGACAACCACCAACTTCCTCTTTTCTGTTGCAGGCCTCCAGTTCTGGGCTCAGTCCCTCTGGCGCCTTTCTGTTGGACTGGAAGGAAGTTCCTGTATGCCTTTCCCCTTCTCTCTCCTTTTCAGGGTACTAGTAAAAATCAGATCTCAACCTTGCAGAGTGATTCTGATTGCCCCAGATTGGGCCAGACAGCCCTGGTACCCTCTGCTCCTGTCCTGGCAGTCCACCCTGCCCTGAGCCTGCCCAGAGTCCACGACTTACTGGCCTGTGCACAGGGAGAGGTATCGGACCTCAAATTCCTCCACCTCAAGGCTTGGCTCTTGAGGAGCTAGAATTTGCTGACTTACACCTTTCTCAAGGTGTCATGGATATTTTAAAGGCTTCAAGGAAGCCTTCCACTAGGAGCCACTTATAATTCTAAGTGGAAGAGGTTTTCCATCTGGTGCTCTGAGAGGCAGATTATCCCAGAATCTGCTGATCTTCCCATTCTACTGGACTATTTGGTCCATCTGAATTCCCTAGGCCTTAGACCAGCTACCTGAAGGTTCATCTGGCAGCTGTCTCTGCTTTTTGTGTCAGCAGGAAGCCTGCCTCCTTCTTCTCACCCGGTGTTCTCCAAGTTTTTTAAAGGGTTACTTCATACTAACCCTCCTTTTCGGGAACCAGCTCCCACCTGGGACCTGAATATTTGCATTGCTCAGCTAATGCAACCCCCCTTTGAGCCTCTGTCTTCTGCAGAGCTCAAGTATTTAACTTGGAAAACCGTTTTCCTAGTAGCTATCACCTCTGCCAGACGCATAAGTGAGCTACAGGCCCTGTCAGTGGAAGAAGATTTTATCTCTTTCCACATAGATAAGGTAGTCCTTAGGACTAACAGAAAGTTTTTGCCTAAGGTGGTTTCTGATTTCCACCTGAATCAATCTATCTCTCTCCCAGTATTTTCACTGAGCATTCTTCCTCAGGTGAGAGGAGACTGCACAGCTTGGATGTCAAAAGAGCCTTAAGCTACTAAGTAGAAGCGCAGAGGTCATGGTTGAATCCTCAACTCTTTCTTACCTATGGCGAGGTTGGCAAAGGAAACCTGCCACTAAGAGAACAATTGCAAGGTGGATTGTTTCTTGTATCCAATTCTGTTATCAGAAACTGGGTAGAGTACCCCCCTCAGGATTGAGGGCCCACTCCACCAGAGGTACAGCTGCGTCTCTAGCGGCTGCTAGAGACATCCCCATTCTGGAGATTTGTCAAGCTGTACCTGGAAGACAGTTCACACCTTTACCAAGCATTATTCCTTGGATGTCCAGTCCAGGGAGATGCTCGGTTTGGCACAGCTGTGCTTCAGAGCTATTTCCTAAGTAGGTTCTGACCCTCCTCCATGGAGGTACTGCTGTGTAATCTGCTATTGTTATAATATAGCAAGACTTCATGGTGTTTGAAGAAAAAATTACTCACCTTAGTAATTGCTTTTCTTCTCATGGAGTCTTGCTATATTATAACCACCCTCCCTCCTGCCCCTCTCAGAACTTCTACTTGGGTAGGGGTGGCGAATTGGTGCAAGCACTGTGTCATGCCATTGTAGTTTTTCCCTTACCCTCTTTTCCTTTGGGTTAGGGATCTAGATTGTTTCATTTAGGTTATTTATATTGCCCCCTTCCTGGACTTGAGTCTTTGGGGGAAGGGGGGGTTCATATGTGCTTGTCAAGGGTGGTAAAACGAACCATAATACCATCAATTTTTGTTATTATGGCTCTGGGTGTTTCTTTGTTCTTTATATTGTCGTTATTACTATTAGTAGGTAGCCATGGGCTAGTGTAGTTTTTTCCACACAGACTTTCCGTCCTTTGATGTTAGCTTCGTAAAGATCTGACAGTTTCATTTGAAACTGCCAGATAGAGCTTTGGGCACAGCGCCCTCGCGCTGTGGAACTCCAGATCTTCTGGAGTTAACTCCTTCTTCTCCGGGGCAGTTCAGCTGCAGTGGCTGACTGCTATTGTTATAATACAGCAAGACTCCATGAGAAGAAAAGCAATTACTAAGGTGAGTAATTTTTTCACCAGAACCATTCTCGGGCCCGGAACCGATCTGGCATGACAGCGGCAGGCTTGGCAGCGGCTTCTACTGCAGTTCACTCTCTGGCGCGCTGGAACTCTCTTCGATTGTATCCCCAAGAGCACCGGAGGGATTGATTTTTAACCTCTGATCACGGACCTGAGGGGGGACGATAAGGTCCAGGTCCGAGTGGGCAGAGGCGCTGACGCATCAATGAATCAAGCTTGCCTGTGATTGATTGGTTAGATGAGGCGTATGATGCATGCACGCTCGGTTCATGCTGCACAATACAGGAAACAAGTTTTGGAGTCAGTGTGGACTGTGTAGCACTAAACTGGGACAAAGGCAAGGGAATTCAGGATGGTGGGACAAATGGTCAAAAATCGGGATGTCTCGGGCAGATCAGGAGACTTGAGAGGTATGGCTGGCAATTGCAATAAACACTCCTGAGGTGAAAACTTGAAACAAAAAGTGCTAGGTCATGCCCTTCCTCTTGAAAATGGTAGCCAATGGACCCAGTGCCCCCCCCACCCCACCCCGACTCCGTGCCTATGGCCCTACCCTCTATTTGGGCAAGTCTTACATTTCAAATGTGTGTATGTGACAGCAGCGCTTACCTACCATGGTGGGGGTGGGTATTTTGCAATATTATACCTACTGCACCCTGCTGTTTTATCATGTTTAACAACTGTTTATTTTTTCCAAATTTGTGTTTACTAAACAGGTAAACATGGATGATGTCTGTCATATAAGCACCACCAGAGGCACCCGTTTTCAGTGACTCTGATTTATTTAATAGATTCCATCACATTATCATATTTTACAAGAAAAACGCGAAATAAAACATACAAACAATTAAAAAGGAGAGCGAATGGCAGTCAGTGAATACTATTGGTGACACACAAACGTGCTTAAGACAGGAGGAGTGACAACTTTTTACAGTCCCCAGAGAGGGCGAAGGGCCAGTAAGAAGCATCCAAAATACCTGCTAGTAACAGCCTATTCACCCAAGTCCAAGTCACATATTGCCACCAAAAACGTATAAAGCAATGACAAAAATAAATAAATAACAAGTCTTCACTGCCTCAGCCACCTACCCACCCCAGAAGTCACCCAAAGTCAAACTGCAAAATGAATGGTCTCAAAAACAAGGTTGTGAAACATTTGGCAATTGATGCAGTTAGAAATGCTTCCTTACAAATGCTTCTGCTCACTTTCCTTCCACAGCGTTAACTTCCACAACTGTCAAGCACAGCAGCAGCAGCACTACCCGTAGCAGGGACATTAAGCCAAGGAAGGTGGGCATGCAATTAAAATATAATCAATGAAGGACACTAAGTTATACTTTTGCAGTCCTTCCTCAACTGCAAATAATAATATATGGATGGGAAGGGGCACGTGCCCCCAGACTCTATGGGCATTGGGCATGGCGGCCCTGCCCTGATCCGGGGAGCTGCACAGAGAAGTATAATGGCACTGCAATTCTGTCAAGTTAGATAACCTTAAAACTACGGGGTTTCTATCATTCCCTCGCCACCCCAGCTCCACACGTTATAGTACACAATTACGCATGTATCTGTGCTACCTGTCATGGTGGCTGCTCCGAGGCTCTCATTTTGTGCAACTGCAGCAGCACTTTCCATTATGCTATCACCAGCTCCCATTACTGTAATATACTGTAGTTGCTTTCAGCTCAACTCAGCTATTTCACTTTTCAAGAAACCGCCGACTCCTGATGGACAGCAGGAATAAGCAATCGCAGTGCGTGGATACACTAAGGATCTAATGAGACGTGAGGTGGGCGGGTTAAGCACTGTGGGCGTACACCTCCTTACAGTTTGGTGTTGGGCAAGCAATATCCTGTCTTCTGGTTTGTTTGTTTTTTTGTCTGTGTTTATTTTAACATTATTCATCGCCTTTACATGTAATATTGGTGTAATACTGGAAATCTGAATATTTTCGGTGCATCCGGATAACAGAACCTGCATATAAACCCCCACCGACACGCAGCGAGCAGGTACGGCTCTGCAGTGCAGCAGCACAGCTCAGCTCAACAAAGTGAGAAGCCCCGCTGACGCTTCGAATCAGCTCCCCGCCTCTCCCACCACCAGCTTTGGCTATATAGGCGGAATCACAAGCCGTTTAAAATCCCATCAGCTCACTTTCCCATTTGCAGGCTATAGCGAGTATCCACTAGTGGCCACTACACTAAGGTCTCAGCATTAAAAAGACCATCCTAACCCTCGCACTGCTGCCTCTCCATGATGATTCAACTGCACCTAATAACCTTCTTTATCCTCATCCCCTGGGCGTCCCTCCCACCGTCTAATTACCCTACCCTGCCAGCCTGCCATGTACCATGTATCAGGCTGCAAATACACATTGCTACCTCTACTACCATAGCTGACTCACACCACAGTTACCTCTTCCATACACTATCGGTTGGCCCTGGGTTAATCCCATCTACCTTCCGAACTAGCCACCTAGTCCTTCTACCTCATGCTTGGAGGCCAAAAGCTTCTATAGCCAAGCCTTATACCATCTTAAGAAAGCTTCGGTGGGTGGCACATCATACCAAACTCCTGGTCACCCTACTACTTCTCCTTGCAGGTGATATCAAGCTTAACCCCAGAACTACCCCCACCACACCCCAAACCCCTCCGTTCCACTCCAACTCCCCACAAGCCTTAAATTGAGTCAACTAAATATTTGTAGCCTCCTACGTAAAATAACCTTGCTTCAAACTCTCGTCTTGTCCCTTAGCCCAGATATCCTGATTATCTCCGAAACCTGGCTGAAGCCACATAACCCTGACACAGAATTTGCTATACCTGGCTATACACTCCTCCGGCATGACTGTATGGGCAAAAAAGGGGGTGGCATAGCTATGTACATCGCCTCCACCATCCAGTTTTCCACAACTGCCCTTTCTCTACCTTCAGAGTCCATTAACGCCTTAATGGTAAAACTCATCATCCACCACTCAATTCCAATTTACATAACAGGTACATACTGCGTTCCTGACACCAACACACCTGCCATACTGGACCACATGGGCTCCTTAAACTCCCTGGCAGCAGGAAGTGAGATCCACATATTTGGGGATTTTAACCTGAACTGGCTCGCTGAGTCTCATTCTAAATTTTGAGACAAGGCAACAGCCCTAATCCTAACTCAACTAATCTCTGAACGCACTTGGTTAAACCACGAAACACAGAATCACACTATTCTAGATTGGTCCCGCACTTCTCACCCGCACAGGATCTTAGCCTCGGGCCTCCTTCCGGATGCTCTTAGTGACCACCACGGAATCTACTCTGTACGCAAAATTTACAGACCGAAATCTCCCCCACCCAGAATCATTATGACCAGATCCTACAAATCTCTGGACCTCCCCTCACTACTAAATGATTTGGGCAATTCTGACTAGTTGCACATTAGTCAATACACCTCCATAGATGAGGCCCTGTTGTTCTTTAAGTCCAAGTTCACCGCCATCTGGACCGATATGCCCACCCTGAGACGTACCAGAGTTCGAGGTGCTCACCTCCCATGGATCTCTCCCGAAATCCTAACCCACCTTTGAATCAGAGACAAGGCCTGGAAAACCTTTAAGACCTCCAGTTCTCCAGCTGACCTCCAGGTGTATCGTGAGCAATGCAATACTAGTATAAAAAAAAATCCGCCAAGCAAAAGCCAGCTATTTCAAAGGAGCATTCAGTTCCACCTCCCATCTCCCATCAAAATTCTGGAAAGTGGTCAAATCGCTTCTCAGCCCTCCATTTCTCAGCCCCCCCCCTTCCCTGCAGGTAGGCGGACTCAGCATCACTGACCTCCCCCAGCAGTGGCCACATTGTTTAACTCTCTCTTCACAACCAGCCATGCTACTCCCCTTTCTGCACCTCACCCTGCTCAGCACCCCTCCTCCACCACCCCATCTAGTGGCACACCCACAGCTCACTCCTTCCTGCAGTTCACCCCGGACGAGGTAAATAATGCACTGGTTGCCCTTAACCCAAGTAAGGGCAAACGTCCCACCAAGTTGGACTCCAAAATGCTCCACCTATTGGCCCCTGCCATATCCCAAATCTGGCCTCCCTTTTTAACCTGTTCTTCTCCCTAGCCGAAGTCCCCTCTATATGGAAACATGCCGTCGTAATCCCACTTCCCAAGAGTGGTGATGCCTCGAACCCAAACAGCTATCGGCCCATCTCCCTCCTACCGATCCTGGCCAAACTACAGGAGTGCCTGGTTCTCTCTCGCCTATCCACCTTTCTGGATTCCTCCTCCTTTTTTTTTTTTCCCCCCCTACCAGTCTGGTTTTAAGAAATCCCACTCCACCACTACCTTCCTTCTCAGGATTACCATTTCCATCCTTACTGGGATGGATGCTGGCCACATCACAGCTGCCATCTTCATCGACCTGGCTAAGGTATTCGATACAGTGTCACACACTCTCCTCCTGGCCAGACTCACCAATGCTGGACTATCCAACTGGGCCACATCTTGGTTCCACTCGTACCTCACTCTCAGATTCCAAGCCGTTCGCATCAGTTCTTCCACCTCGGTGCCCCTCCCAGTCACCTCAGGGGTACTGCAAGGCTCTGTCCTAGGTCCCCTCCTGTTCTCGGTTTTCCTGAATGACCTTCCCTCTGCCTGCCTACGCACCTCCATCCACATGTATGCGGATGACATTGTGCTGTATGCATCCGGCCCCTCGACCACAGAGGTTACGACCAGACTGCAACAAGACTTTATCTTGGTCCAGCACTGGCTCCGCTCAGATCACCTCCTCTATGCTAAAAAAAAATGTCTCACTAACCTTTGGCATGAGGCAGAGAATTTCTAGGCTCCCCTTCCCGATCATATTCTACACCCTGGAAGGGTCCCCCTTGGAGTCCTGCACCTCCTTCAGATACCTCGGCGTCTGGCTTGACTAGCACCTCAATTTTCCACGCACATTGACTCCATACTCAAGAAGCTGCATCCCAGGCTTGGTGCACTTTACCAGAATTGTGACAGCATCCCCCTACCTGCCAGGAAGGCCATTGTACAGAAAATGATGCTCCCTGTCCTCGACTACGGGGACATAGTCTACTGTGCCAGCCCCAAGTCCACGTTAGCCAGGCTTGACCTTCTTTTCCACTCTTTCTGTCATTTCATCCTGAACTGTCCCTACTCCACATACCACTCTGCTCTATATCAATCTATGAACCTCACCTATCTAGACAATCACAGACAGACCCACTGTGCCAAGATCCTAGCCAGGTTTTGGTCCCAGTGACTCCCCTCCTACCTCACTGATGCCCTAACCAACCCCAGCACCCATGCATACTCTCTCAGAAACTCAGACTCTCGGTCCCTAGCTGTCCCACACCGGTCTACTACCGTCTGTCAGGCAGCATTCCGCTACCACATTCCTTTATTGTGGAACTCCCTCCCAGCTTATGTCCATCACTTTTCCTCCTCTCGCACCTTAACTCCATGCTCCAAGTTCATTTCGCCCCTACCTACGCATGTGTCTAGGCGTTTTCCAATCTCTAAGCGGAATGTCTGTGTATGTCTGCACTTAGTAATGCAGTTAATCTGTGCCTTACTATTGTTCCCTCGCCCTTCCTTGTCTCTCACAGGGACCAATTTGTTAGAGGCCTACACTATGTATTTATTGTATAATGCTGTATTAACTGTGGCTACCTACTGATTTTCTCAACCCACTATTGTCTAGCAAACGGGACCAAATGTTAGTGATTATCCCTACTGTGTAATATCACTTGTTTTATACTGTCTTCAGCTGCTATCTGTGTTCCCCCCCTTCCCCAGGACGCATCTGGAATCGAGCAGTAGACTGCTCAGCATGCCTTCCTGGTAAAAACCCTTAAATAAATAAATAAATATAAACGGCACAGTTTCTCGTTTAACCAATTTGTTTCAAGTGAATGCATTACTGGTATAGGCTATACTGTTAAAGCTGTGTTTACCAGCGTAGTATCTAGTCACGGAACTCGAAAGAAAGACTAGAATGGCAACGCCCACTGGCGATGCCTAGCGCGAGTACATGGAGCACCACGCCATATTTTGGAGGTTATAAAAGGGGCATAATTGTTTGGTCAAATGACAACTTGTCATTGGCCAGAAAGTGTCACCTAACCATGCATTAATGCCCCTAGATGCACAGTTGGCATTCCAACTGTAAAAAGCTTTTTATTATTTATTTATTTATTTATTTTTTTAACAGTTAGCAAGCCATTTTATAAGTGCAATAACCCATTCCAGACAGTGGGTGTATTGCAGCATTAATGCACTTCCCACCTGGTTGAAGTCACTCTGGCAAGCCCTTGTGCCTCACAACACAGCTTGTGCACACATTAATGCCCTAATACACCCACGGACTGTCGTTGGTTGTAGAGTACTTAGAACATGCAAGAGTGCCGTGCTCAACGCTGTCATACCAATGCATTATTAAAGGAATAATGCTCGACAGGGTATGTGTTGTGCTGGGATAACGGCACGCCTGGGGGGGTTGGGCATGAGGCCGCAGGCCAAGTGCATCCAATATGCCAGGAGTGGCGTTATCCCAGCACGACACACACCCTGGAGTGCATTATTCCTATTATACAATTGCTTGTTGTTATACAGAATAAAAAACATTATTTTGAATGTTTTTGCTAGTGTGGAAAATTATTTTTGTTTCTTAAGATGTAATGATGGTCTAAATCCAACAGATCCAGTGCAGTCAGTCAGGAGGTTCACCGTGCTGGGACTAGACCCGTGGTGTTATGCTGGGATAACACCACGGGTCCAGCCCCAGACTGACCAATCACAGTCCAAGATTCTTTCTTGCCATTGTATAATAGTGTGTAGCGAGTACTAAAACACTTGTTTTATTGGGGGGGGCTGCTTTCATACATTTTATAGACTATGGCTGAAATTGATTGCAAGGAACATTACCAAGGCAAGCTGGACTTAATTATTTATGCTTTTTTACATAATATTAAAAACAGTGGGCTGGATTCAGAAAGGGTCACCGAAAGCTGCGACAATGGCAGCTTGCGCCGACCATTCCTGCGACCTAGACCTTGCACCTGATTCAGTATCGGAGCGGGTCCAGGGGTCTGCGTCCTGCGACTTGCAGCAGCTGCGCAAGGTAGGGCACAGCTCCCAGGAATGCTGCAGGTCGCAGGACAGGGGATGCAGCAGATGCGCCAGCCAAGGCAAGCCATGGCACCCCCATGCCCACCTCCGATCTCCCGGAAGGTGTTGGCTCCAGCCCCAAGCCCCCTTGCCATGGACCCCCCACCACAAAGAAACACTTGTAACTGCCCTGGTGGCCCAGTGGTGCCCCACCCTCCTCCCGGTGGTGCCAGCCCCCCTCCCAACACACACACACACCCAGTGGGTGAGTTGGTGACTGGCACAGCCCTCCGGTCACCGCCACAGCCAGCCGCCGACTGAACTGTGCAAAGCTCGCGTACTGTAATAATAGGTGCTCTGTGAATGACAGCCGCTGTCATTCACAGAGCATGTATTATTACAGTACATGAGCTTTGTGCAGTTTAGTCTCTGGGTTGGCCGTGGTGGTGAGCGGAGGGCTGTGCCAGTCGTGGGGTATTGGGGGTCGGGGACTGCACTGTCTGGTGGGGGCCACTACAATACCAGGGGGTTACGGGGATTGACGGGGGGGATCATGCCCCAGGGCATGTGGGGGGGCTCACAGGATGTGTGTGTGGGGGGTCTGGGCATCAGGGGTGATCCACACACTCATCCTGGCACAGTGCGTGCCATGCCTAGGTTCTGGAGCCCATGGGGGGCTGTAGCCCACAGGGGATGTGGTGCTGGGGCACAGTGGCAACCTTCAGTGAACAGCAAGGACCACGTAGACCACCTTTTTGTTGGCATAACTGGTGTTTGACAGATGTTCACTGGTGGTTGTCTCTGAATCCCATTTGTGGACATAGCAGCCACCCTACCTGAATAGGGTGCAAATGCTGCCATAAACCCCCTTACATCATGTCGCAAGGGGTGTATACATATAGATGCAGTTAGGCAGGCAGCCTGCAGCATGTGCATGGCTGCCTATGTGATCCCCGGACGCAACTGAGGATGCAAGTGCTACTTGCACAACTTTTTCCAACGCAAGTTGCCTTGCGTCCTGATTTGCCTTGTGTGAATCCGGCACATTATACTTTGCACTTGAGTGAGCTGATGTTGCTTTGCGTGATTATTCGTTTTCAGATGTGTGATCAGAGCAGATGTGTTTTATTGGTGGAATGACATAAAATAAATGATGGCTCCTATACTTGTATGTAGTTTAGTATCCATATTGATATTTATATTGTGCTTAGTGATGACGGGGGGAAAGGAGTCTGTTCCTTAATTAGACCTTGGGTTGTGTGGTGGGATGCTCCTCACTATGCCTCCAACTTTGCTGCAGGTGGGGCAGGGGCTTGGGATGCCTGAATGCCTTGGATAATGTGAGTCAGTATTGTGCTGCAATATCTTATTAGGAGTGGGTTCCTATTGAGATGCAATATGTCATTTTTGGTGGTGCCCTACCTTTCACCATTTTTATAATGTTTTTACCCAGGATAGCCAAGATAAAAGGCAATTTCTGATTTTTAGTATGGTCAAGCTTTTACTGAGTATTGTTTCCAGTGATAGAGAAAAACAGATGCACAATTTAGTGGAGTCTCTTTTGTACTGTTCTCCCGCTTTTGCACATTTTCACTATATATTTAGCCAGCATACACCAGATGAGAAGCAATAATCTTATTTTCAATGGTGTTCTGCTTTTACAGGTAAGCCCCTTTGTGAGCTTACTAGTTAGAGCCCTGTTTAGTGTGCCTGCTTGGTTTCTGTAGGACGCCTGTTGACCTGAGGGGTCACCAGCATCCGGCAGGTATAAATACAGGCGAGTAGCAATTAGAAAAGTGGAAGAAGGGAGCCCAGAGAGAGAGAGAGAGTGGGTTGTAATATGGCAGGTTTCAGCCGTGAGGGCAGAGGTTCAGGGCTGGGGTAGGCTGTTTGCCATCACAGCCCACCGTCGTTCAAGACCTCTGGTCTAGTGGAGAGATTCAGGGGTCATTTGGAGATCCGTGAGGAGGGGGAACCTCTATGCCATCGTGGGGAACAGGAGCCTGGTAGAAAGAAATTGTAGCCCATCTAGTGAACTCTGGCACTGAGGTAGGGCAGCACAGAGGGAGTGCACCCTGGCTTACTTCCCAGGGTGGGTTGTCGAGGAGGAGCCTCCCTGAACAGAGACTGATTTTTGTGATCCATGGGCAGTACGTTGGTTGGCTGCATTGGGTCTGGTGGAGGGTGAACGTCCTCCCACTTGGTCAAGGATTCTTCCTAATGCTGTCCCCCAGGGAGCCATGGCATTCAATGACATTGTGGCACGCAGAGCACCGGACGTCTGGCACGCCTCCCAGCATTCTTGAACTCCAGCTGTCAGACCTTTCCATCTCCACCAGGGGTCATTCAAATGCTGAATGCTTCCCTCCCAAGAGGGAAGAGATCAGTCCTTAGAATGCTTGAGCCTGCTCCCCCCCCCAGCAGTTGGCTCTCTGACATTCCATCAGGTTTCGAACCTGGGACGTTGGCTTCACAAGTGGAAGATCTACTGCTGTGCTAGCAGGCCAGCTGTAATACTGTATTTAACATGCTGGCATGCTGTCACACGCTGTAGCACTACCGCTTGTGGTGCCAATGACCTGTTTTTGTAAATGAGCAAGGCAGAGTTGTGAGGTAGTTTTGAATTGATACTAATTGAGTTTTATTTATTAATTTTTTTTATTGAGGGAGGCAGTATAGCACAGTGGGTTAAAGCTCTGAGCTGCAGATCTGGAGACCTGGGTTTAAATCTCTCAGCCGCCTAGGTGCATACTGTGGGATCCTGAACAAGTCACTTAACTTTCTTGTGCTCCCAGGTCGCATCTGGAAACAAGCTTCGGCTTAGTGTGCTGCTCCTGGTTAAACAATATTCCCTTTCCCTTTATCAAAAGTTACTGTATTATAGTGGTATGGTACCCTATAGTTAGAATTGAGGAGGGGTTTTAATGTTAAACCCAAATCTTTGCAGCTAAATAGCATTGCCTTCCTTTAATGAATTAGCACAAAATCTGGCACGTGTGATCAGTCTGTCAGAGTCTCAAGATGTGGAAAGTTTTGTGACAGTATCTTGTACGGTTTTCGAGATATGGAGGGTTACAAAAGTGAAAAAAAAAAAAACTTTTATCCCTCCATTACTTAAAATTGGTATTTTTTGCTTTCACCTACAGCCTAGACCATCTGTAATTTTACATACTAATATACTAAAATGCCTGCAGAATAGGCCTAACGGTCTTTCGTGTCTGCTCGTTTGGTCAGCCCCATACAGGGCAACCTTGCCCTCGCCTTCTCTGGCTTCTCCCTTCCCAGTCCCGAGATTTTCGCTGCACAGGACTTTGCTTCCAGAACCTTCCCTGTACCTGTCCCACCCCTCTTGAACCTCTCCACCGTCTCTGCCTCCACCAGCACCCTGGGCAGTGCATTCCATGGATCCACCATCCTCTCAGTGAAGTAGCACCTCCTTCTTTCTCCCCGTATATCCCCCCCTCCAGCTTCCACCCATGCCCTCTAATTGCACCCCCTTCCTTCGGAGCACCTTGACTGCTCCTCCCCTATGTACTCCCTTTATGTACCTGAAGACCTCTATCATGTTCCCCCGGTCCCTTCTATCTTCCAGTGTGTACATATTTAGCTCTTCGAACCTCTCCCCATAAGTCCTGTCCCCCAAGCCCCAAATCATTTTGGTTGCCCTCCTCTGGACCCTCTCCAGGAGTTTGATGTCCCTCTTTAAGTGTGACCTCCAAAACTGCATGCAGTACTCGAGGTGTGGCCTCAACAATCAGTTATACAGAGGGAGTATCACTTCCCTCCTTCTGGAGGTGATCCCCCTAGCGATGCATCCCAGCATCCTGTTGGCCTTGGCCACTGCCTTCCTACAAGTCTCAGAGTTGTTCATCTTGACATCCACCACTACCCCCAGGTCCCTCTCAGCCATTGAGACTTGTAGAATCCCCCCCCCCCAGGTGCAGTACCTTGCATTTCCCTGAATTGAACCTCAGTTTCCACTTTCTCCATTTCATTTTCCATGAAATGTTTAGGGGTGATGGTGGTGTGTGTGCCTTAGGCTGGTTTGCCAAAAAAAAAAAAAAGTTTGTACAGTTCTAGAATTATGACTTTATTTGGGGATGATGTCAAAGTGCCACCCCAAAAAAAAACAAAAAGCAGGTCAAAGCTAACATAAACTTCGATCAATAAAATTTAAAAAAATGGTAGAAAGTTTTGCACCGTGAGGATCAAGCCAGGTTTCTGGTTTTCAAGATCAATTTATAAATGTTATACATCTTTTTGCAGCACTATACTTAAGGGAATAAGGTTTCATTTCATTGTACATTTTACACACAAGGCAGTCATAGTGGGCCTATTCACTGTGCCCTGAGCCGTCTAAACTCTGCATGTAGGCATACATCTTAGCTGCAGTGTTCGTGGCAGGATTCGGCAGACCCCCCCCATGGCATTCACAGTCATCACGGCGGACTCTTACATGCCCAAATTGGGGGGGGGCAGTGGACTTCTTTCTGATTAACATCTCTGAACTGTTAGTCCTGGTAGTGGTCCGCCATGAGTCAACCTAGGTAAAAGGGAAAAACAATGCCCTTGAGCCTCCAACTCCTCACTGCTGCTGGCTAATTACGTCCCTGGACAGGTCCGCGTGACTTGCTGCTGCACACGCTGCATTCAGATGGTCCGGGAAGCATGCAGCACAGCAGCCTTATTTGACATCTTCTGGTGCTTCAGAGCAACCCACTACAGATCAGCTGTATCTGTTGCATGCTCCCTATAGATGACACACCCTGGCTATGGGACAACTTAGCCTACCCACCATGTTGCCCCAACTTTACAGGCAGGGAGGGAAGGGGGGGAACTATTCGGGTACTTGTCCAGCAATATTAAATTTAGGTAACCACACCATCTGACAGTCGCCATACTATGCTCAGAGCAGAACATCTACTCTGAGACCAGGTCAGGCATCAAATTGGATGTCCTGCTGTGTCCTCCTGTCTGCACCCCACACCATGAACGTGCCCACTGGGGGTGTTGCGGACAGGTGCATAGTGGAGGCCAGCAATCTTGAATGCCACTGAACATACATCTGCCCATGGTTGTGGTTCTGCGGGACTGGTTACATGCCTCTCGCGTGTACTCGGCCCACGGTAGTTCATAAATAACCTTACTAATAAGAGAACAAAAATTTAATTATACAGTGGTGTACAACAATCCAACACTCTGATTGGCTGACTGGCACCTTTCAGGCGCCAGTAAATCATAGCATTGCCAATGCAAAAGGTACCAGTCAGCTGCGTGTACTTTCTGATCAGTGCAACAACTGATAGTACAATGGTCGCCAGAGCCATGAAGCCCCATGAGGCTCATACCCACTTCCAGCCATCCCAGTTCAGGTAGTGACATATTTTAAGTCTTTAAGGAATGCTAAACTGGGGGAACTGTTTCTTTATGTAAAATGAGGGTTAAAACGTATAAAAATCACAGCCGAAAAGCCGAGCCGTGATACTGGGCACGCGCCTATGCACATGCATAGGCGCATGCGCAGTGTTACACTCAGCTTTTTGGCCATGATTTCTCTTAAGATTTAGCTCTCATTTTAAAAAAAGAAACTGTTTCCACCTTTCAGTATTTCTGAAAAACTGTAAATATGTGATTAGCTAGACGACAATGGTCATAGGCGACAACGAGCCTCACGGTGCTTCTGCTCTGTGGCATCCGGCGGCACTGTCAGTGTGCGGTCTTTCTGATATTTCTATTCTGGTACCAACATGATTTTATTCTTTCATTCACTTGACATTTTACTGATTTATCTGGGTTTAGCTTCTGGAAACTGAGGAGCAGATTGCAAGTAGCAAGTTGTGGTTTATTCTTCAGTAAGGCTCTGCTGTGACCAGCAGATTGTATTGGGTTCCCCAGCTGACCAAGGAGCATGTATAAAAGGCTGTCCCGGCTTCTAGAATAAAAACGGAGCCTTGACACAATCAAGTCACGACACCAGGCACTATTGTTACTCAGTTTAAGAATTACTCATGAAGCCAGGGAGTAAGGGGAGCATATTGTTTTATAATGAGTCCAATGTGTGGGACCAGCCCTTTAATTAAACCAGACTATTTTTTTTGTAGTGTAAGAGTAAATAAAAAAAAAGTTAAAATGCAAACAAAACTGGCTTTTTCTGTAGTTTTTTTTCTTACAAAACGTATAGGAGGTCATTGTATAATTGCAACAAACCACTCCAAAATGTTATTTATGCTGAGATTTACCCATTTCTGGTGTGGATTTGGTCAGTTGGACTATGGCCTCGTGACTGAACCCCACCAGGCATGGGTAAATCACAGCATAACCCACATCCTGTTGTGGTTTATTGCTTAATTCTTACACATCAAACTACTGCACCAATAGCTGTTTGTGGCTGTTGAAACATACACACACACACACACACACACAAATAATAACACCAATGTGTTACAAACAAGCTGATTCACACACCTAAATGATGTCATGGCACCAATGAGGTGTGTAGACCAGCACGTTTTTAACTCTTGGGTGTTTACACAAGAGTCATGTTTGTGGAATACATTTTGAACTGAGACTGCAGTTCAGTGCATTGCTGTAGTTTGGTTCTGAGTGTGCTGCAGTACATGCACAGTGACATATATGCACATGCTCACTCACAAACACAGACTCGCACCACTTCACTAATGAGATGCATGCACACACTACTACACACAGACACATAGTAACACAGGGCATGTCCAGAGCCCCACAGTAAAGTTTAATAACCCCTCCCCTAAGCCACATGAACCCCACCTCTGCCAGCAGTAGGTGCATTTTTTTTTCTCTTATTGCAGCATATGCGCGCCTCTCTCTCTCTGTCTTTCACACACACACACACACACCCCGACAGGCAGGTGGGATGGCACATGGGGAACCTCATCCATGGTTCCTCTACACAAGCAAGGACTCCAACTGAGTTGAAAAAGTCAGCTTACATCCCGTTAATCGAAACCAGGAGCCATTGAGGTTCCTGGCTTGGGGTTCTAAAAAGAAGTGGGTAGTACAGAGTGTCGTAGAGGGTGGATGCAAGAAGCAGCAGTGGATGAGGAAGCTTCCCTTGCATGCTAGTTTGAACCTGCTGGCTTCAGATGCATTCCTATTGCTTTCCGGGGCACAGTGCGGCTTTGTGCTGGTGGCTGCCAGTTAGAGCAAAGTGAATAGACAGTGCGGCTGTCCAGCAGCAGACAGTAGCAGCAGTTGAGAGTAGGTGGGGTGTATGCACAAAGGCCCAGGTTATATTCAGACTGCCACAGGGACTGAAAAAGAAGGCCACTAGGAGACCCTGTTTGCTATTCATGAGGGCTACATTCTGGTACTGAATTATCATTTATAGTGCTAGTGCCTAAAATAAACTGAGGCTGAACTTAATTGCTTAGCTAAATACCAAATGGGCACGTGAGCTCTCAGAGGATACCACTAAGTAGTGTAATACATGTAATTGAACAACAATGAGGTTTAAGCACTGAGGCCCCCATATTCAAAGCCGTCTGGATACGCATGCAATATAGTGCGTCTTACAAACATGATGCTCCAGCTGGCCCTGTTGCGATATTCAAATAGAATGCGTGATCGGAACAGACTATGCATGCTGTTTGAGAAAGGAGTCTCTAGGCCCCTTTACACTCAGTGGTCTGTATCGGAATGACAGGTACAGACACCCTGTAACATTACCTGTCTGTCTAGCCATGTACAGGGGATTCCGTGCTGCAACCAAAGTGAGCACTCCTTTAAAATGCCTTTCCTGGGTTTGCACCATTCTGCCTGGCCATGTGGAAGCGCCCTTCCCTCATTTCTATCCATGAAAGCAATTGGGAGGTTGGCAGGCTATATGGCAGGGGTGGGATGGTGCTGGCACACCAAGGAAGTGATCAGGAAGGTTGGTGGGACAAATGGTAGGGGTGGTCTGGGACTGTACAGACACACCAGGGAATCAGTTGGGGAGGTGTGGTGAAATGTGGCAAGTGTGGTACTGTGCGGGCAAACCAGGGAAGTGATTGGGGAGATGGGCGGAATTGTATGTTCTGTCAGAATATATGGAAGGGGTTGGATTGTGCGGGCAAACCGGGGAAACATTTGGGGAAGTGGGTTGAATATACAGTATGGCAAGGAAGGGATTGTGTGGGCAGACCAGGGAAGGGATCAGGGAGGTGGGTGAGACATATATGGTATGGGTGTGTGAGTGTGCTGGTCACCAGGGAAGCAGTTGGGGAGGTCAGCGGTGCGTGTGTGTATATATATATATATATATATATATATGATTTGGAACTGTGCTGGCACACTATGGAAGTAATCGGGACAGTTGGTGAAAATATTCAGGGGTGGGACAGGGCGAGCACACCGTTAAAGTGATTGGAGAAGTGGATGAGATGTATAGCAGGGGTGGGACTCTGCAGTCACACCAGGTAAGGGATCAGGGATGTGGGTGGGATATATGGTAGGGGTGGGACTGTGTGGACACACTGGCAAAGAAGTTGGGGATGTGGGAGGGCAATGTGGTACAGATAGGACTGTGCTGGTGCATCAGGGAAATGACTGGGGAGGTGGGTGGGTTATGGCAAGGATGATAAAATGAGGGCACACTGGTGAAGAGATTGGGGAAGTAGGAGGATGTATGGCAGGGGTGGCACTGCATGGGCACAGGTGGAAAGCGATTGTGGAAGTGGTGGGAATGTATGGTAGGGGTGAGACTGTGAGGCCAGTCCAGGGAAGCAGTATTGGAGGTGAATGGGATATATGGCAGGGGTGGAACTGTGTAGGCTCACCAGGGAAGCGACTGAGGAGGTGAGTGGTATGTATGGCTTTGGGTGTATTATTTGGGAAATAGGAGTGATGCTGCCCCCTCCCTCCTTCCTTTTCTCACAACTGCTGTTTTTTTATGGCTGTGGGTGGAGTCTACAGCCATCTTGCTATCTGTAGCTTGAAAATGGAGTATCGTGGAACACATTTTTGGGACTGTTCAATGTATCTTCCACATCTACAAATCACTATAACAACTAAAATAAAATAATCCCTTCTTTTTGTTTGGAATGTTGGAGACATAACTCCAAGCTGCTTATCAGATGGCATTTAGGAAACTGAAACAGTTTGTTAAATATTGATTGCCTATTAAACTGGAGATTTGTTTACCCCCTTTGAAATGCAAGACGTTGCACATTTAAATGCCTGTTATTTAAACATTTTTTGCTACTAACTTCAGTTGGACATGAATATCTTTCAAGAAAAATTCATACCTCAGAAATGTTACTGTTTCACAGCAAATTTATAAAGATTTACACTGTTTTTTAACCTCTTAAGACCTATCTGATAAAAATGGCAGATCTTCAGTGAACTACCAAGACTAAATATATAAATTTATTTTTGACAGAATAGGCTACGCCTGCTTCCCAAACATAACAGAATAAGAGCTACTGAGATCTCTTATAGTAAGTGTGTATATATGTGTGTGTGTGTGTGTGTGTGTGTGTGTGAGTGTTTGGGGGAGGGGTGGAGAAACAGTCAAATTCCTGGCAAGGGAGGCCTCATCTAATGAATTAACTGCTGACAAACCATGAGTGAGAAATTAATCTGTATAATTATCTGATTCCTTATGTTCCCATATAGAGTTATAAAAAGTTAGTCAAAACAACTGAGAAATTTGTAGGGGGCAACAGTTGAGTTTTTCTTGTGTTTTGGATTTCCAGCTGTAGGCTGTGGAACATAATGCATTTGTAACCCCCCCTGTTACCTGGGGTTACTAGAATCCCAGTAAGACCTAGTGGTAGGCAGGGAAGGCAGCTTGTGAAACTCCAGTTAAATGGATTTCACACTGTCTCACTCTGTTCTCAGTCTCAGCTGAGACTGAGGGATGACATCACCATAGAACTATCGCAGCTGCATGAGCCACATTGGAATCTTCAGATGGGAGTTAGGTTAGAATGTTTGGAGTTTTTGAACAGTGAGCAGCAGTTGTGTGTGAGCAGTCTTGAAGAGAGGAGCACAGCAGTCTGTGCACAGGTTTTTGGAGCCTAAAGCTCTGATATAGAGCTACTTTTAGGGAGAAGTGTATGTGTACGCCAAAAGAGGAACACAGTAAGCTGTTCGTGAAGTGGTGGAGACCGCTGTTATTGGTCTCTGTGCCCCATCCCTGAGGGGATGGGGTAAAAGGTTTGCCTGTTATTCCAGGGGCAACCTCCTGGTTCCGGCTAGGGAAGAAGATGCCTTGTTTTTCTAAGTTGTGCTGTGGCACCAGAAGCCGTCCAGAATCACCTGTGGGGCACCTGCAACCAAAGGGTGAGTTCTGCTGTTACGTGGGGCCTATGTTTCACCTGAACTGTTGTAAAGTGGGGATTGGACTGCTTAATCAGTGGGAGGCCTAGAGGAATAGGCTAAGCCAAAGTAAAAGTATGTTCAAGTCCAGCACAAGGGGAAAGCCAAGACATGTAGAGGAAATGTGCTATGCATTTACCCTTTAATCTACACTGCCAAGCTTTTCAGAAAGAGTTGTTTAATGTCCAGAGAAATGGCCGGGTATGGATTGTGGAAGCTAGAGGTGGGAGACCCCCCATCTTTAGTAACCAGGTTCACCTCTGGGATTTGCTCTGTGGACCTTTTACTTTGCCTCAGGCACTTGGCCAGTGCTGAGGGAAGTACCCAGATATGGGATTGAAAGGAAATTTCCCTTATGGAGTCGAAGGCTCTAAGGTGGTTTAGGGAGCCACCAGAAAATGTGTCCATGCCATATGGACAGGGTTCAAGTGGTCGGCAGGGGAGCCGGACCAGGAATAACCCACATAGTGTACAAGTCTGGCTGTGTACCCAAAGCAGCGTGCAAGTCCGGGCTGTGTGCCTTGTGGGTCCAGAGCCTGAGGGCTGAAGTGTTCTGTTTCTCTTATCTGCATTACCAGGAATTTAGCCCCGTGGGGGTCCGGCTATGCTCTGTTTGTTCAGTTTGGATGTGAATAAAAGCCACGCTTTAGACTCCCATTCCTAGTATTGGACATTACAGTTATTGCTTCCTGTGTTCGGATTTACTTGGGTGCCTCTGTGCAGAGTAGCCAAACCTAAGCCCTTGTGCCGAGTAACCTAGTCCTCCCCGAACCCAGTCCCCACCTGGTACTGCTGTCCGCTTCAGCAGCATACCACCTGTCATTTGCAAAAAGGCAGGGGTTGGGGGCTTACATATTGTTTGTGGTTGGAATGAGCAATCTAAACAGTAAGAAGGTCTGAACAATAATATTTAATTTACAGTATTAGTAATGCAATTGTGCATAATTTCTATAAATAAATTTGAGGTCTGATAATAATGTAGCCAGGGTATGTGTTAACTTGCTTTGAACTTTCACAACATGTAGTAGTAGTAGTAGTAAATATTTTATTTTGAAAATTCAGAAAAGGATAGCCCAGTTGGGCTGAGGCTCATTTTCAGTGGGGTCCCAACGTATAAAATAAACAGTTACACAGAATATGTACATAAATACAAGCATAGCAAATACAATATATAACTTGTATCAAAAGACACAATCCTGCACGTGAGACATCTAGATATTTTTCAGTTAATTACAACAAATGCATTTCAGCACTTTTTACAAGCCAAGATCTTATTTGATGCAAAGATGGTGGAGATATTGACTTGATATATAAAGTGCTATTTTTGAGAATGAAAGAGATCATGCCATTTATTAAGAGGAAATTATTGTTTTATTACATAGATATATAGACACTGTCAGAAAATACATAGATACATAGACAGTGTCGGCAGATAAGGGCCTATGGCCTATTTGAGTTTATAAGTTCAGTTTATGTTTTCCTTGAAGTCTGTTGCCCCTTACCCCGACCTCCAGAATTCCTTTATGTCTATCCCATGCATTCTTAAATCCCGTGATTGTTTCAGCCACCACCACTTCCTCTGGCAGGGTGTTCCACTTGTCCACCACACGTTCTGTGAAGAAATTCTTCCTCACGTTTCCTCTGAATCATCCTCCCTCCAACTTCATCCAATGGCCTCTAGCTCTGGAACATCTTTTTCGCTTAAAAATAGTGTATTCCTGCACCCTGTTCCTCCCTGTAAGATACTTGTATGTCTCTATCATATTCCCTGTCTCCCTCCTCTCCTCCAGGGAGTACATGTTCAGTTCCTTCAACCTGTCCTCATAGGACTTGTGATGCAATCCATGCACCATCTTTGTTGCCCTCCTCTGAACCTTCTCTACCCTGTCTATGTCCTTATGTAGGTAAGGTCTCCAGAACTGTACACTGTACTCCAGGTGGGGCCTCACAAGTGTCTTGTATAGTGGAATTATGACCTCCCTTTTCCTGCTGGTGATGCCCCTGCCTATGCATTCCAGCATCCTATTTGCTTTACCTGCTGCCTTGTCACACTGTTTCCCTACCTTGAGGTCATCAGAGATGATAACCCCAAGATCCCTTTCCTGCTTGGTGCATGCTATATCCTCACCCCCTAACTGATATATTGTGCCGGGGTTTTTGTGCCCCATATGCATTATCTTGCACTTCTTTGCATTGAATTTCAACTGCCAAATCCCTGACCATTCTTCAAGTTTCTGCAGGTCCCTTCTCATTCTGTCTACACCCTCTGGTGTATCTACTCTGTTACAGAGCTTTGTGTCATCAGCGAACAGTGAATAAGGGCCTATGGCCCACCCAGTCTGCCCATTTGAGCTTATAAGTTCCCTTTATGTTTTTCTACATTATTATTTTAGAAACATAGAAGTTGACGGCAGATAAAGACCGCAAGGCCCATCCAGTCTGCCCATTTCTTTTTCTATCTTATAAATGTGCCATCGCTCTATCAGTGGCCTATCTATTCATACTCTATCTGTATTGCTCCCTTATGCCTATCCCATGCCTGTTTAAAGCCCTACACTGTATTCATAGCCACCACTTCCTGCGGTAGGCCGTTCCATGCATCCACCACCCTTTCTGTGAAAAAGAACTTCCTTACATTACCCCTTAATCGACCTCCCTCTAATCTCATGCTGTGCACTCTTGTCCTGCTATTTTTCTTATATTGAAACATGTTAGACTCTTTCACCTTGTTAATGCCCTTAAGGTGTTTGAATGTTTCGATCATATCACCTCTCTCCCTCCTTTGCTCTAGGGCAGGGTTTCTCAAATGGTGAGGCCCCAACCTGTTTCAGGGCAGGCTCTCGTAAGCCTTAAAAAATGTACTATATTTAAATGTCCAGTTTTGGATGCTTTGTGTGAAAGGATGAAGCAAAATGAAAGTGAAAAATGGCATGCAATTGTATGTACAAAATGGGTGACCAGGAAAGTCGCACTCAATAAACACTTGTTTCCTGGTGTGACATGGGGGGGGAAGCTGAATGGAGAAAATACAGTTCTTGGAAACTGTGCAAAACAAAATGCAAAATAATGCATATGAATAGGAACAAGGTAACAATTGACCCATTTTACTGGCCGCTGAAAAGCACAAATAGAAAGGCTAAGTAGAGAGGTACTAGGAGCAAGAACAGGACAAAGCAAAATGGTCCGTGAGAAGGTGTTTAAGAACAAGGTAAAACTGACAAATAAAGCAGTTTGACTCATGGAGATATTGCAATGAGGGGTAAATAGGGTCCAAAACTCAGAAGTGTGGAGCGAGTAGTCTGACATGGGGAGGGGGGTTATACAGAGGGAGAATAATGAGTTCAATAAAATGAGAATGAACTCAACTATTCAAAGGAGTGTCACTGTATTCCTTGTATACTGTGCTAAGTATGATAGTTGTTCTAACTATGGGGAGGCCCAAAATTATTTCTATATTAGGGGGAGGCTCAATATCTTTTCCAAGGCTTGGGGAGGCTCACTATGACAAAGTGTGAGAACTGCTGCTGTATGGTATACATATTGAACTCCGTTAATCTGTCCTCATACGTCTTCTGATGCAGTCCCTGCACCATTTTGGTTGCTCTTCTCTGGACTACCTCAATTGGGTTAATGTCCTTGTGATGGTGTGTCCTCCAGTACTGCATGTAGTACTCCAGATCGGGCCTAACCAGTGTCTTGCAAAGAGGGATTATTACCTTCCTCTTACAACTTGTAATACCCCTACTAATGCACTCTAACATCTCCCTAGCCTTACCTACTGTTTTAGAGGTCTGCTTGGATGATTTCAGGTCATCGGTGATGATGATGCCCAAGTCTCTTTCTTCCTTTGTGACTGCCAGCAACTCCCCTCCCAGCCTATAGGTGGCTTCAGGGTTTCTCTTCCCTATGGGCATGATCTTGCACTTCTTTGGATTAAATCCCAGTTGCCACTCTTATGACCATTTTTGCCAGTTTATCCAGATCTCTTCTCATTTTGCCCACCCCATCTGGATCATCTACTCTGTTGCAGATTTTTGTGTCATCTGCAAACAGACGAACCTTACCCTCTAGTCCATCTGCAATGTCACTAATGAAGATATTGAACAGGACTGATCCCTGAGTTACCCACTTGTGACTTGCATCTCTTCTAACTGTATACCATTTACCACCACTCTCTGTTTTCTGCCCGTCAACCAGTTTGCCGCCCAGTTGACCAACTTCTGACCCACCCCGAGCCTACCCAGATTATTTATCAATCTTCTATGTGGAACAGTGTCGATAGCTTTGCTGAAGTCAAGGTAGGCAACATCAACTGCTCCCTCTTGGTCCACCACTCTGGTTACCCAAAGAAATGTATGAGATTAGTTTGACAGGACCTTCCTTTTGTAAACCCATGCAGTCTTGGATCCTGTGCCTCTATGAATTCCAGGTGTTGCACTATCCTTTCCTTAAGGAGTGCCTCCATAATTTTCCCCACTACTCGGGTAAGACTGACTGGTATGTAGTTCCCTGCCTCCTCCCTGCTACCACTTTTGTGAAGCGGGATCACATGAGCCCTTCTCCAGTCTTCTGGGACCTCTCCTGTGCTCAGAGACTCACTAAACAGTTTTGCTAATGGCTCTGCTAGTTCCACCCATAGCTCCTTAAGTACCTTGGGATGTATGCCATCAAGTCCCATTGCCTTGTCCACCCTGAGCTTAGCGAGCTCTTGTAGGACCCTTTCTTTTGTGAAGGGAGTAGTACTCACCTCCCCCCCCCCGTGTCCATGGTACTGAGCTGTGGACTCTGCTCTACCTTCTCTTCAGTAAATACTGAGCAAAAGTATCTATTTAGGATAGATGCTTTTATAGGGTCCTCCTCCTCACACGCCCCCTTTTCTCCTTTGAGCTTAGCAATACCCCCTCAGGACTTTATCCTTTCACTAATGTATCTATAGAAAGTATTGTCACCTTCTTTTACTGTTCATGCTAGTGTTTCCTCAATTTGGGACTTTGCCTTCCTTACTGCCTTACCTGCTTCCCTTAGGGCAGTTTGGTATGCCTCCCTATCTTCATCCCGCTGTATTCCCTTATATTTCCTGAAGGCCAGCCTTTTTGCTCTGACCTTTTCTGCTACTGTATTTGAGAACCAAAGTGGTTTCCTTCTTCTTTTGCACTTCCTTTTCTCTCTAACACAGTGGGATGTTGCTTCAAGTATTGCATCCTTAATGCTTGCCCACTTTGCCTGTACCCCCTCAACTGTGTTTCTTTTTGCCAGGGCTAGCTTAACTCTGTTGGCCATTTTATCAAAGTCGGCTCCTCTGAAGTCCCATATTTTTGCCTTGGAATGGGATGATTTAGTTGTAGTGGCCAAATTGAACCATACCATGTGATGGTCACTGGCCCCCAGGTGACGTCCTACCTGGAGATCTGTGATCCCTTCCCTGTTAGTCAGTACTAGATCTAGGATAGCCCTGTCTCTTGTGTGGTGTTGTACCAGTTGTTTGAGTCCCTCCCCCTGTAGGAAATCCACCATTTGTCTAGTTCTGGCAGATGTTCCTGCTGGTATTGACCAATCTGTATCCGGCATGTTGAAGTCTCCCATTATCAGAACCTCCCCTTTTGCTGTCATGTTTTGTATATCTTTTAACAGTAATGTGTGTATGTCCTCCCCCTGGTCTGGGGGCCTGTACACAACCCCAGTTCTTATGGCTGTCCCGTTTCTGGTTTCCAGGGTGACCCACAGTTCTTCAAACAACATGAAATCTTCCTGGACATAAGTCTCCACCACTCATTCACACTAGTGGGATTAGCGCCGGAGGCACTAGGACCCATCGGGAGCAAACTTTTTGCTGGAGGGTTGGCGCGAGAGTTGGCGCTGCGAGGCATGGCGCCGCGAGCAGCGGCTCGAGCGGCAATGACCATCTCGGCGACGACCCTCCAACCGTCTCAGTTCCTTTTGTCCCGCCGTCGAGTGCGCTTCAGTGACGACGTCGCTCGCCTGTCGGGAGTCAAACTTCAAACTAGCGCATAGTTTTCAGTTTGTTTTTTTGTAACATTATCACGATAGTAGTATCGCTTAATTTTATCCTATTTTCGTTAAATTTTTCTAATATTTTAAATTTAACTTACTTGAAGAAGTCTCGGCCTACTGGACGGAGTCGACCATGAGCAGGTCAGGTGACGGTAGGGAGACTTCGTATGAAAGCTGTTCAGTCAGCCAGGCTGGGTCCGGTCAGCCTCCTTCTCCTCAGCGGGGTTCCGACTACGGTCAGTCCGATGCCCAGGGGATGGGTGGTCCCCGCCGGCATAAAATAAGCGGTCGCATTCTCGGCACGTTGACTCGAGCTCTTCTTGACCCACAGGTCAAAAAGAAGGCATCACTCGAGGTCACCTCTGGTATGTCTCGCGTCGACGGTCAGTTCTCAATGTAGTTGTCGGTCTCCTTCTTCGGAGTCGCCAACTTCCGATAATCGTCGTCCCTCGACATCAGAGCCCCTCCCGCCTATTGGTAGGGCTCCAGATGAGCAGTTTCATCAGTGGGCGCTCTTATGGGCGATGGGCTCGAGGTTGGTTCTTCTGCCTGGCTCGATTTCCTCGGGCCTCGGGCTCCTCCGCGATCAGGTAGGCGGTTGGACCTTCCTAGTCGCCGCGCCTTCTTCGGTGCCAGCGACTGCGTGCTAGGTGTTTCCCTCACATGGCTGTGGCGCAGGGGCGCCACCGATGCCCTTATCTCCTGTTTTTTCCTTCTAGCTTTCCAGGTTCCTGGGGCTTTTTCCGGCGCCTTCTGCAGGGTCTCAGGCTTGTCGCGCCTGCTGTGCGTCATGTGTCTTTGCGGCACTGTTATGTGCCGTACGGTCTCGCGAAAGCCCCGGGCGGTTCCATCAGATCGGTGGCGCTGTCATGGCGCCGCGCATGGCGCCGTTCGCCAAGTCCGCTCGTGGGCGCCGTAGTATGGCGTTGTCCGTGGCAATGCGGCGCAGGTCATCTCGGCGCCCTGCTCACGGTGCCGCTGGTGCTTAAGGGGTCACAGCCTTCGGGCGCCGCGGCGCCTCCTCGGTGCCGTCTTCAGCCCGTTTTGCCGTCTCGGCGCCGGGGGCCCTCGGGGACTCTCCTTGTTTTTCTGCTATTTCCTCCTCTCCTAATTTTCACTCCTTTCCTGTCCAAACAGTCCTTCCTGGACCATCAGGAGATGATGTTGAGCCTGACCCAGACCTTCGGTTGGGTGATGAAGTGGAGGAAACAGGATCTTTCTTTGCTACAGAGCCTGTGGTCGAGGACCTGTCCTTTAAGTCTCTGTTGAAGAACCTGGGATCCACTCTTTCTCTCCAGACTACAGACATCGATCCTGGGAAGATATTAAGACTCCAGTATCTTTATGCTTCGGAGATCCCTACGGATTTGACTCCTCCGATCCAGCCTTCCTTCGAGACGCTGTCTCAAATCGTATGGAATAATCCTGCTCTTATTCCCTCAGTACAAATCCATTGATAAGAAGTATTCAGCCCCAAGGATCGTCCTTTTTGGCATCACAAGCCTTTGCGGATCCTATTGTAGTCCTGGCAGAGAATGACAAGGTCGTTCTTCCTCAAACTACTACAGCTCGACCTATTAACAAAGAGTCTCGTAAGATTGATACATTAGGTAAGAGAGTCTTTGCTGCCTCCACTCTAAGTATGCATATTGCCAGTTATCAAGGCTATTTTTCTCAATATGAGTATATCCTGTGGCACTCTATGAAAAGAATGGTTGAAGCTCTTCCAGATTCGGACTCCAAGTCAGAGCTTCTTCTGACCGTTATTAGAGGTATTGAGTCCAATAACCAACAGGTCAAAGCCGCCATGGACTTTCCGACACTGCTTCTCGCTCAGCAGTCATGATTTGGTACTCAGGCGCCATTCCTGGCTGCACTCTGGCTTCACGATGATGCTCAGCAGCAGGTAATGGCACTGCCTTTGATGGCTCCTTTCTTTGGCCCTCAGGTGGAGCAAGCCTTAGAGGCCACTCAGAAGACTAGATCGCCATTAAATTGGCCAGACCTCCGCCTGCCCCTCTTGGGGGCATGTGAACAGACGCTGCTTCTAGTCGTCAGTCCTTTCGAGGCAGAGGCAGGGAAGCTCCATGTGCCAACCTGCCCAACCCTCAAAAGAAGATGCAGCAGAAAGGCGGCCTCAAAGCCCCCAGCACCACCTTATGAGTTGTTGGCCCAAGTTCCATCCACTCTGCCCGAGGTGGAACTTTCTCCTCCGGTGGGAGGTCGTCTGATGTACTTCTACAGCCAGTGGAAGTCCATAACTTCAGACAAATGGGTCCTTCGGATAATTCACGAGGGTTATTCTCTCAGTTTCTTGGAAACCCCCCCGAATTGTCCTCCCAGACGACAACCCAGGTTGTCGGCCTCTCAGTCAGACCTCCTCACCGCAGAGATCCAGGGCCTTCTGAACAACAGGGCAATAGAACTGGTGCCCCCGCATCTGCGAAACACAGGGTTCTACTCCCATTACTTTCTGGTTCCAAAGAAATCTGGGGATGCCTCTATTCTAGACCTCAGAAGTTAAACGACCCTCCCCAGGAGAAATTCAAATGATTTCCTAGGTACCCTGTTACTCTTGCTGCATCGGCACGACTGGCTGGCTCTCTGGATATGCAGGATGCTTACCAGCATATCCTCGCCCACCCAACCCACCGCAAGTTCCTCAGGTTTGTAGCTTTGGGTCAGCATTATCAGTTCAGAGTCCTGCCCTTTGGGCTATCCTCGGCGCAGCTAGTTTTACAAAGTGTTGTGCAGTTCTCGCGCATCTCAGGAAAGTCGGACTCGAGTGTTTCCTTACCTGGACGATTGCTTCTAGCAAGCTCCTTCCGCTAAGAGACTTTGGAAGCTGCAACCGACTTCGCCTCTTCTCGTCCATGGAGTTCTGCTGAATTTGAAAATCTCAACTGCAGCCTCCCAGAGGCTCCTTTTCATAGGGATGCTTCTAGACACCTCTTCCGTGAAGGCTTTCCTTCCAGAGGACAGAAGACTTGACATCCTTTCGGATGGCCCGTTACATCGGGAGAACCAATCGGTTACAGCTCTCTCGATGCAACGCATGTTGGGTCTCATGGCGTCCTCGGTCTTCACTGTACCCCTGGCCCGGCTGCACATGAGAACCACCCAATGGATGCTCTCCACTCAGTGGTCTCCGACCTCTCACCCCCAGTCTTACCCCATCAAGGTGACGGAGCCCCTTCGAAGGTCTCTCACCTGGTAGTCTCAAGAGAGCAATCTCCTGGAAGGATTCCCTTTGCTCCCCCAGATCATCAGATCTCCATCACCACAGACGCATCACATGGGATGGGGAGCTCACTGTCTCTCCTCCACACTCAAGGTGTATGGACTCAGTTCAAACTCATTTCCACATAAATGTCCTGGAGATGAGAGCGTCCTCTATGCGATCCGAGCTCTGAAGGATGTCCTTTGTCACAAGAACATTCTCCTTCAAACGGACAACAAAGCTGTGATGTATTACATCAACAAGCAAGGCGGTGCTCATTCTTATTCCTTTGCAGGAGCAATGAGGGTGGGAGTGGTGCTTGGAGCACAAGTCTCTGATTCAAGCTGTTTATCTGCCAGGTATACAAAACGACCTAGCAGATCACCTCAGCAGAACGGAGGCAGACCTCACTAGTGGTCTCGATCCAGCCGTAGCCTCGGGTCCCTGTTCAAAGAGTGGGGACTCCAGACCTGGACCTTTTGCATCCCCACTCAACGCAAAACTGCTCTCTCTCTGTCTCCAGAAACTCAGGCCTGGCATTTTCTGTCAGGATGCGCTCAGGCTGCGGTGGACAAAATTTCTCTTACACCTTTCCACCGCTTTCTAATCCAGAGAGTACTTCGTTCTGAGTCTCAGGGGACCAAGATGATTCTTATTGTCTCCTGGCCTCGGCAACTATGGTTTCTCTACTCAACAGTATGTTGGCAGCCTCCGAGACCACTTCCTTGCAAATCAATCTTTTGACTCAGGGTTCGTTGTCCATCCCAACCTGAAATCACTTCACCTTCATGCTTGGCTCCTGAAGAGATAGAAGTGAATCGGTTCAATGTCTCTGCAGAGTCTCAGACATCCTTCTGGCTGCTCGAAGCCAGCCACCTAAAAACGACGCTCCAAATGGAAACGTTTTCTTCTGGTGCAAAGTCCTCTTGAATCCTTTTCCTGTCCTCCTGACAAGGTTCTGAGTATCTGATGGACCTATCAAACTTAGGTCTTCAGTACATTCACAGTTAAAGTTCACCTTAGTGCCATCTCAGCTTCCATGAGCCGGTTTCTTCCTGACTCTGGCTCAGTTGCCTATGGTGAAGAGATTCTTTAAAGGGATTCTTCATACCAGACCCCTGTTAAGTGTCCAGTTGCAGCCTGGGGACATTAACCTGGTGCTGGACATGCTCACCGGAAGCCTTTCAACCCCCAGCTACCTGTGAGCTAAAATTTCTTACCTGGAAGACTGCTTTTCCTGGTGGCCACACCAGCCCGCAGGGTCTCTGAGATACATGCCCTGGTTACGGACCCTCCGTATACTGTATTCCATAAGGACAAGGTAGTTCTCCGTACTCATCCTAAATTTCTTCCCAGGGTTGTGTCAGAATTCCATCTAAACCAACCTCTGGTACTTCCCGCTTACTGCTTAATTTTCAAATGAAGGGAATGAGCTCTTCATTCCTTGGATGTTAAGAGAGCCTTGCGGTTCTATTTAGATAGAACCAAGGATGTTCGCAAGACTCAGCAACTGTTTGTTTCTTTCGCGACACCCGGCTGGTCAACCTGTCGCTATCAGATGCATCTCATCATGGTTAGTGGCATGCCTTCGACATTGCTATTCCATGGCTCAAGTTAAATTAGAAGGTAGAGGTACGCCACTCTACTAGGGCGGTCGCGCATCCCTAGCGGAAATTGCATGTTCCAACTGCAGATATATGCAACGCCGCTACCTGGAGCTCAGTGCATACTCATAAGCATTTTGCACTGGATGTTCATGCCAGGCGATTATCTGCATCGGCAGAACTATCCTTAATGGGCTTCTAGCTTAGACGCGTGAGCTCTGGCTCTCCTGCCGCCTTTCTGGGGATTATCAGCTTGGTACTCTCTCCCACTAGTGTGAATGAGTGGTGGAGACTATGTCCAGGAAGATAGGAAAATTACATACCTACTGTCATTCTTGATCTTCTTGACGAGTCTCCACCACTCATTCACACCGCCCACCTCCATCCCCGAGCTCACCGCTGTGTTGGTCTTCACCCTCAAATCTTTAGGCCGTGAGGATTCTTGCTGACCCTTCTTACACGGGTCGCACGGACTATCTTATGTCCGTTTTTTGCTAGATTTACTTACATTAGTTGCGCTGCACCTCCTGGTAAAAAGGTACTGAGCTGTTGGAGGGTCGTCGCCGAGATGGTCATTGCCGACGAGCCAGCTGCTCGTGGCGCCATCTCTCGCCTGACCCTCCAGCAAAAGTTTGCTCCCGATGGGTCCTAGTGCCTCCGGCGCTAATCCCACTAGTGTGAATGAGTGGTGGAGACTCATCCAAGAAGATCAAGAATTACGGTAGGTACGTAATTTTCCTGTCTTGCTGTATTCTGACATATGCAGTTAGGTCCTGCCTTTCAACTACCCTGGAGAACAAAGAGTTAAACTTTCCATGGCCAGAATGGAATGTTCACCACGAGCTCGGTTGAAGCCCCTGTCTGCTGCTGTTTAAACTGCAACCATCAGATTCTTTACTCCGCCTCACTGAACAGTCGCTCCGGAGATTTTCTCCTGTTGCTCGGTTCAAAAAAAGTAGGTTGAAGTGTCGTTTTTTTCGGTCAGTTTCTACCGAATTGCTGTTACTGCTTAGTCTGTTCAAGTCTCTGTCTGTGGTACCGTGAGTACTAGATAGGTTTTTTGTTTAGTTTCTGTGTGAAACTTGTAAATTGTGGATCGGTTCGGCTGAACCGATCAGTTTGAGGTAAAAAAAGCTTGAGCTTGATATAGAGTGTGGTAACTGGTCCATATCAGTTCTAAAAAAAACGGATTTTATTATAGTTTTTTCCAAGACCCGTGACACGGTCAGGAACTGATAGGGGAGTCTTGCCTGGTGGATTGCTGAAAAAAGGGTAAGTTTTGGATACGATCGGCCATGTCGAGAAACCCGAGGAAAAAAACGGCCCACTGGGTTTCAACACTGCAGTGTGTGTGGGGAAGTCTTCCATGGCTGATCCCCACACACCACCTGTGGTTATTGTCTGGGGTTTGACCACCCTCGATTCAGACTGCCAAATTTGTAAGAATTTTCCCAGATCTACCCTGGAAAAGAGATTAGGTAGACTGAGGGAAAGGAGGTCGAGAAGTCCGCTGACCCAGATGTCCAGCCCGGTTCGGTTCTGTTCGAACCAGAAGGAGTGCTCTGGACCAGGGCGGTATCTGGCAAAAGGAGATCCGATTCTGAGGAGTCGGTTCCGTAAAAGAAAGAGAAAGAAAATCGTCCGTTCGGACCCAGAAATTCATACTCCGACTGCCGATGAGATAGCCAAGGCGATAAGGATAGTGCAGTCGCTTACTTCGGTTCCAAACGAACCGGCACCATCTGGCAGGGGTTCGGTTTTGTCGGTTCCCCCGGTTCTGGATTATACTTTGGAAGAATTTTATGAACCGGAAGAGGAGGAAGGAGAGTATGAGGATGATTATGGTGATTATGAAAGTCTGGATGTGCCTATTGACCGACATCTCCCCAGACAGACCTTCAGGTGTTTCTCCTCCTAGGCTTTCTGAGTCCCTTTCTCACTATTTGTTTTACAAAAAAGTGGCTGAGACCCTCCAGCTTCCTGTGGAGGAAGCAGTAGAGGATCAGGAGGAGCCTGATTTTGTTGAGATGATGGACATCCCAGAGTCCAGGAGACTGTCTATTCCCCTCCACAAATCCTTTGGGAAACAGACACATAAAGTTCTTAAGTCTCCTAATTCTATACCTCCTGTGGACAGACGAATGGACAAGAGGTACACTCTCTCAGGTTCAGACACGGAGTTCCTTTTCCAGCAATGCAGCCATGTTGGCATAGTGCAGGCTGCTGCCTGTGATAAGGCAAATATTCCCTTGGCATCACACCCCCCCCAGACAAGGACTCCAGGAAGATTGATGCCATGGCAAAGAAACAATACAAGGCAGCATCTTTGGGACTCAGGCAGGCTAACTATATGGCCTATGCAGCTAGATACCAGAAGTCCAGGTGGGACACTGTGCTGGCTCTGGCTAAACAGGCCCCTGACCAGCTTGCCAAGGAGCTGGAGCAGGTGGCTGCAGATGGGATTGAGGCATCTAAAGTACAGTTTCATGCTGCTGTCGACTCCAGTGATGTTTCATCAAGAGTCATGGATACATCTGTGGCTCTTCTGAGGATGGCTTGGCTCAGATGTACTAGCCTCTCACAGGATACTCAGGCTAAGGCCATGGATTTTCCTGTAATTGGTAATTCTCTGTTTGGGGAGCAGACAGAGAACTACATGAAAAAGATGGATGAGAACAGGACCACTTACAGGAGTGCTCAGGTCAAAGAAATGCCAGCAGCTCCTCAAAGGCAGCAGGCCTTTCCAAAGGCCTTTTTACCAAGCTCAGGCCTCCTCTTCATTTTCACAGAGGGGGTTCTTTAGAGGGAGAGGCAGATGGGGGATGAGCAGGCCTGTATCCACCCCTCAGCCTAAAGCCCCTGCCAAGCAGACACTGTGATGGTTCTGCCCGGGCCGATTCTCCCATACCAGTAGGGGGCAGACTGGCTTACTTTGTCCAGGACTGGAAGTCTCTAACATCAGACAAGTGGGTCCGGGAAGTAATAAGCCAGGGACTGGTTCTCGGCTTCCAAAAATTTCCTAAGATGAGAACCAGATCCTTTCCACATGCGAATCTCTGAGACCCTTGCCCTAGAGGCAGAGGTTTCTTCTCTGTTAGCTCTCAGAGCTATAGAGAGGGTTCCCACCCTACACAAGGGCAAAGTATTGTACTCCAGGTACTTCCTAACCCCCAAAAAGACAGGAGAATGGCGGCCCATCCTGGACCTAAGATATCTGAACAAACATCTTTTAAAGCCAAAGTTCAAAATGGTGACTCTGGGAATTATCCTTCCCTCTCTAAGGCCAGGGGACTGGCTAGCCTCCCTGGACCTCAAAGATGCCTACTTTCACATTGCCATCAGGTGCTCCCACAGAACGTACCTCAGGTTCGAGTTGCCCTCAGGCCACTATCAATTCAGAGCAATGCCCTTTGGCCTAACATCAGCCCTAAGGGTTTTCACAAAGTGCCTGGCAGTAGTGGTTGCTTTCCTAAGGAGAAAAAAGATCTCCATCTTCCCATACTTGGATGACTGGCTCATAGTAGGTCAGTCTCCAGACCAAGTCAAGTCACATTTGCAAGTGACCCAGCAAGTGCTCACTTCCTTAGGATTCCTTCTCAACCTTCCAAAGTCAGTTCTCGAACCAGTACAGCTCCTCACCTTCATAGGTGCAGAGCTGGATACAGTAAAGGCAAGAGCCTTCCTTCCCCTTGAACTGGCCTCTTCATTCACCATTCAGGTGTCTTGACCAGCAAGGCATTTCCTTCAGCTTCTGGGTCACATGGCATCTTCCACAGCAGTGGTCCAAGGGGCAAGATTCCAGATGAGGGACATTCAGTTCCACTTAAGAGCCTTCTGGTCCCAAAGAAAGTATTCCCTTACCAAACTAGTCCCAGTGACTCAACTCTAATCCAAGCCTTGCAATGGTGGCAGGATCAGGACAATTTGAGACAAGGGTTCCTTTGTCACCAGTCTCATTCAGTAATACTCACCACAGATGCTTCTCTGCTGGGCTAGGGAGCCCATTTGGAGGATCTTACCACCCAAGGACTGTGGTCACCTCAGGAATCTCTGCTTCACAGCAATCTCTTGGAACTCAGAGCAGTGTTTCTGGCACTGCAAGCTTTTTCCAAATCTGTACAGAACAAGGTGGTACAGGTCAGAACAAACAACACCACCAGCATGTGGTACATCAACAAGCAAGGAGGCACTCTGTCTACGGCCTTGTGCACAGAAGCAGTGAAGTTGTGGTCCCTGGCCTATTCCCTGCAAACCTCTCTGATAGCAGTTCACCTCCCAGGGAAGGACAATGTCCTAGCAGATGCACTGAGCAGAATATCCCTGGGCCATCACGAATGGGCCCTAGATCATCTAGTTTTGAAAGTGATTTTCTTGAGATTGGGCACTCCAGAGATAGATCTTTTTGCAGCCCCAGACAATCACCAACTTCCTCTCTTATGTTGCAGACCCCCAGTTTTGGGCTCAGTCCCCCTGGATGCTCTGATTCTGAACTGGGAAGGGACATTTCTGTATGCTTTTCCCCCCTTCCCTCTCCTGTTCAAAGTGTTAGTCAAAGATAAGGTCACAACCATGCAAAGTGATTCTGATTGCTCCAGACTGGGCCAGACAGCCCTGGTATCCCCTGTTGCTGTCCCTAGCAGTCCACCTTCCCCTGTCTCTTCCCAGGAATTACAACCTGTTGACATCCTCTCAGGGGAGGATTTGGTACCCAAATCTTCGGTCTCTCAATCTCAAGGCATGGCTCTTGAAGAGTTAGAGTTTGCAGAGCTTCATCTTTCCCAGGGGGTTCTGCATATCCTTAAGGCTTCTTGAAAGCCTTCCACCAGAAAGACTTACAACTCCAAATGGAAAAGATTCAGCATTTGGTATTCTAAGAAGAATATTTCTGCAGACTCTGCTGAGTTGCCTACGGTTCTGGACTATATGGTCCATCTTAATGGCCTAGGCCTCAGACCACCTACCCTTAAAGTACACATGACAGCTGTTTCTGCTTTCTTGTCAGTAGGCAAGCCTTCCTCTCTATCATCCCATCCTGTGTTTTGTAAGTTTTTCAAGGGATTGCTTCACACCAATCCCCCCTTTAGGGATTCTGCTCCTGCTTGGGACCTTAATGTTTGCATTGCTCAGCTTATGCAACCCCTCTTTGAGCCTTTGTCCTCAGCAGAGCTTAAGTACTTGACTTGGAAAACTGTGTTTTTGGTAGCCATTACTTCTGCCAGGCGTATCAGTGAATTGCAAGCCCTGTCAGTGGAATCTAATTTCATCTCTTTCCACAGAGATAAAGTGGTCCTAAGAACTAGCAGAAAGTTCTTACCTAAAGTGGTTTCAGATTTCCACCTCAACCAGTCTATGTCTCTCCCTGTTTTCTTCACTAACCATTCCTCCTCTGGAGAGAGGAGGCTACACAGCTTGGATGTTAAAAGAGCCCTTAGCTACTACATAGAGCGTAGCAAGGGTCACAGGTTTGAATCCCTCCAGTTACTTATGTATGGAGAAGTTGGTAAGGGCAAACCTGCCACTAAGAGATCTGTTGCCAGGTGGATTGTTTCTTGTATTCAATTCTGCTATGAAAAACTGGGTAGTACTCCACCCTCAGGCCTGAGGGCTTATTCCACTAGAGGTACAGCTGCTTCCCTGGCTGCTGCCAAGGATATTCCTCTCTTAGAAATCTGTCAAGCAGCCACCTGGAAAACAGTCCATACTTTCACCAAGCATTACTCGCTGGATATCCAGGCTAGGAGTGATGCTCGCTTTGGCATAGCAGTATTTCAGAGCCCGTTTCCAAAGTAGGTTCTGTCCCTCCTCCATGGAGGTGCTGCTTGGTAGTCTGCATATGTCAGAAAACAGCAAGACTTCATGTTGTTTGAAGAAAAAATTACTCACCTTAGTAATGTTGTTTCTTCCAATGGAGTCTTGCTGTATTCTGACCTCCCCCCCTGCCTACCCTCTCAGAACCTAGAATTTTTGGATGTGGGTGGGCAGGAACAGTGTTGTCACCCTAGGGGTGTCCTTTTTTTCACCCTCTTTTAGTTTGAGTGACTGGGTGTGTTTTGGATGTGTTTTGTTTTTGGGTTTCCTGACTTGAGTCTTCCTTTTGAAACCAAAAACCCTTTTATATAGACATAGTTGCCAGTTGGCTAGTATGAGTTTTACAGTTTCCACACCAAACTTCTAGTGAGTATTGCTCATAAAGATCTGACGGTTGCAGTTTAAGCAACAGCAGACAGGGGCTTCAACAGAGCTCGTGGTGAACATTCCATGCTGGCCATGGAAAGTTTAATTCTTTGTTCTCTGGGGCAGTTGAAAGGCAGGACCTAACTGCATATGTCAGAATACAGCAAGACTCCATTAGAAGAAACATTACTAAGGTGAGTATTTTTTTCTTCTGGCTCCTTATGTGTATTCTGAATTTCTGTAGCTTTGATATTTTCATTGACATACAGGGCCACTCCACCCCCCCCAAACCAGTGCACCTCGGTCTCTTCTGAACAGTACATAGCCAGGTACTGAAGTCTCCCAAGTGTGGTTACTGGTAAACCACGTCTCACTAATTGCTACTATGTCCAATTTAGTCTCTGACATTATTGCCTGCAGGGCTGGGATCTTATTTCCCAGGCTGTGAGCATTTGTGTACGTGATTTTCCATTGGCCAGATTTCTGTGTGTTAGTTGTTGGGTGAGGTCTGGCATTTTCCCTGTGCGTCGTATGGGGAGACGGACATTTTTTTCTTACCTGGTGATGCAAAGGAACTGCAAACATGCTGAATCCCTGTTTGACCATTAGCTGAGGAGGGAGGGGGTGTTCTTCCCATTTGACGTATGGGGTGCTGCACCCCTCTCCCCATTTGCTAGTTTAAATATTCTGCAAAGACGTCAAACTTCTGCCCCAATGCACTGACTCCCTTTTTAGTCAGATGCAGTCCATCAAATTTTAAGAACTTTCGCTTCCAAAACTGTTGCAGTTCCCTATAATATGTGTCCTTTTCCTGGCACCAGCCCTTGAGCCACATGTTTAGCTCCCTATCTCCCTTTCTCTGACCTTCCGTCCATCTTCCCCCTCTCCCAGACTGGCAGGATCTCAGAGAAGGAGATGCCGGACGAAATGGATGATAGTTTGTCATCCAGCCTGGTCAGGTGTTCCTTGGTCTCCACAATTGACCGGGTTGCGAGATCATTAGTCCCTTTGTGTACCAGGACATCAATGTTTTCTCCTGCTTCCTGAATAGTTGTAGCAATGCAGTCAGTGTCTCTCCACACTGATGTACCTGGGAGACATCTGACCATTACCCCTGGCTGGAGATAGGAAGGAGTCTCCTATGATCAGAAGTTTTTTGTATTTATTTTTTTGCTTTTTTTTTTTGGTTTCTGATTTAGGTGAGTTTTGTTGTGCTAGCTCCTGTGCGGCAGTGTCCTCTGCCCCTTTGTTTGATTTCGGAGACAGAGGCAGATACCCATTTGTAGTGTTTATATAGTTTTTGGAGGTAATATGTTGGAGAGCACCGAGCGATGGGGCACCCGATTTGCCCCTTCTAACCACCTGCCAACCTCCCCGACCAACTACCTTCTGAGGTCAGAGTTCTTCTGTTGGATGTTGGGGAAATGGCGGGTGGTTCTTGTAATGTATTTCCTCTTGATTATGAAATTTGAGGCATGCAATCTCTGTCCATGCTGCCTGAAGCTGGGCCTTAAGGTCTCCAGTGGCCCAGCATGTAGGTCAGTGTCCTAAATCCTGTAAGACTGTCCTTCTGAAAAGTGTTCCGCAGTACCTGCAGTTAATGATATCCATTCCAGATAAGTTGCTGGGTTTATAACCTGGTCAGAGTAATTAGAAGGAAGAAAATGCAAGTAATGGTTTGATTTTGTGTTATGTTGTCGTATAACTTGTTATAACAAGTTAAATTACTAGTGCCCCTGTAAATGAGCTCACCTTGTGGATAACCCATTGATCTGCCCCTTCAAACAACATGAAGTCTTGCTATATTATAGACATTAGCAGTTTGATCCAGCTCTAGAACTGCCCCGGAGTGAAATGGTTAAAACCATTCCAAAATAGAATTTTGGCACGAGAGCAGCTCTATCTGTGTCATTTCAAACTTGAACTGTCAGATTCTTTACTCCGCCTCAGTGAACAGTCGCTCTGGAGATTTCTCCTTCTGCTCGGTTCATTTCTCGGTTTAAAATGTGTTTTCTTGGTTGGATTTAACCGAGAATAGTTTTATTTTAACCGCAAAACCGTTCGGTTCAAGCTGTATCTGTGGTAACCGTAAGTAAATGAAGGTTTTGTCTGTGTGGAACTTGTAAGTTATTGGTTCGGTTTTGAACCGATCAGTGGGTTTAAAACTCATTTAAAACTAAAAGTTACTATTTTAGAGTGCGGTTCCCGGTTCTTATCGGTTCTAAAAAAAATGGATTTATTACGTTTTTTCAATACCGTGACTCGGTTAGGAACCGATAAGTGTGTCTTACCTGGCTTTGCTGCTTAAAGGGCAAGTTTTTGGTTAGGCTGGCATTATGTCTGAAACCCAAAGAAAAACCGGGCCATGGTTTCAACACTGTGATGTTTGTGGGGAAGTCTTTGCCAAGGCTGACCCACACACCACATGTGTTTATTGTCTGGGGTTTGACCACCTCCAGTCAGACTGCCAGGTATGTAAGAATTTCCCTGCAGCCACCCTGGAAAAAAGATTGGGCAGGCTCAGGGAACGAGAGGCCAAAAAGTCCGCTGACCCGGATGGCCAGCCCGGTTCGGTGCCAACCGAACCAGAGGGAGTGCCCTCTGACCAGGGCCAGACTTCCTCGGGGTAAAAAAAGCTGGTTCTGAGGAACCAATTCCAGTAAAGAAAACAAGAAAATCAGCAGGTCTGGGTCCAAAATTCCTTCTCCAACTGCTGCAGAGATAGCAAAAGCCATACAAATTGTCCAGTCACTGTCTCAGGGTCCGTCCGAACCACCACTATCTGGTAAAAGGTCGGTTCGTCCGGTCCCAGTGGTTCAGGATTATGATATTGAGGAATTGTATGAACCAGAGGAGGGGGAGGAGGATTATGAACAGTATGAATGTGGCTGGGAAGGTCTGGGTGTGACCGTTGAACCGGACATCTCCCCAGACAGACCTTTAGAATCTCCCCCTATGCTGTCTGAGTCCCCATCTCATTTTATGTTTTATAAAAAAGTTGCTGAAACCCTCCAGCTTCCTTTAGAAGAGGCTGTGGATGAGCAAGAGGAGTCTGATTTTGTAGAAATGATGGATATTCAGAGTCTAGGAGATTGTCTATTCCTTTGCATAAGTCTTTTAGGAAACAAACAATTAAAATTTTAAAAGCTCTAATTCTGTGCCTCCTGTAGATAAAAAGATGGACAGAAGGTATACATTGTCAGGCCCTGATACAGAATTCCTTTCTTAGCAATGCAGTCATGTTGTTAGTAGTTCAGGCTCTGCCTGTGATAAAGCTAATATTCCCTTGGCTTCACATCCTCCTGACAAGGATTCCAGGAAGATTGATGCCATGGCAAAAACAGTATATGGCAGCCTCTCTGGGACTCAGGCAGGCAAATTATATGGCTTATGTAGCTAGGTATCAGAAATCTAGATGGGATACTGTTATGCAATTCCACAGCAGGCCCATGGCCAGCTGGCTAGTGAATCCAGAACAGGTGGCTGCTGATGGCATTGAAGCCTCTAAGGTTCAGTTTCATGCTGCTGTGGATGTTAATGATGTTTCCTCTAGGGTCATGGCCACATCTGTAGCTTTTCGGAGGTTGGCCTGGCTCAGGTGTACTAGTTTGTCACAGGATACCCAGACTAAGGCTATGGATTTTCCTGTGGTGGGAAATTCTCTGTTTGGAGAGCAGACAGAGAATTACATGAAGAAGATGGATGAATATAGGACTACTTACAAGAGTGGCCAGGCTAAGGAGCAAAGGCATGCCCCCAGGGGTAGGGGTAGGCCTTTTCACAGGCCTTTCTACCAGACTCGGGCCTCCTCTGCCTATGCTCAGAGGGGCTTCTTCAGAGGCAGGGGCAGACGAGGGGTGGGCAGACCTGCTCCCAACCCCCAGCCTAAAGCTCCTGCGAAACAGGCACCCTGATGGGGTGCCCAGGCCATTCTCCTGTGACCGGTAGGGGCAGGCTGCTTACTTCAGTCAGATTTGGGCTTCTTTAACCTCAGACAAGTGGGTTCTGGAAGTAGTAAGCCAGGGTCTGGTTCTCAGCTTCAAAAGTTTCCCAAGTTGAGAAGCAGACTTTTCTACCTGCAAGTGCTTCAGAGACCCTCGCTCTGGAAACAGAGGTCTCATCCCTGTTAGCTCTCAGAGCAGTAGGAATGGGTTCCTCCCTGCATCAGGGCAGGGGTCTGTATTCAGATATTTCCTTACCCCTAAAAGACAGGAGAATGGCGCCCATTTTAGATCTCCGGTATCTGAACAAGCATCTTTTGAAACCAAAGTTCAAAATGGTAACTCTGGCAATGATTTTACCTTCCCTAAGGCCAGGGGACTGGCTAGCCTCCCTGGACCTCAAGGATGCCTATTTCCATGTCCTAATCAGAAGATCCCATCGAAAGTACCTCAGATTTGAACTGCCCTCAGGTCATTACCAGTTCAGTGCAATGCCCTTCGGCCTTACCTCTGCTCCAAGGGTATTCACAAAGTATCTAGCAGTGGCAGTGGCCCACTTAAGGAGGCAGAGGATTGCTGTTTTCCCTATCTAGATGACTGGCTCATTGTAGGCCAGTCCCCAGAACAGGTAAAATCTCACCTGCAGGTCACCCAGCAGCTTCTCACCTCCCTGGGTTTCTGCTAAACCTACAAAAGTCGGTTCTGGAACCAGTCCAGGTACTCACCTTTATAGGGGCAGAATTGACACAAAGCTAGCCAGAGCCTTTCTTCCCCAGAAAGGTAAGGAATTTAGTGGCTCTGGCCTCCTCCTTCACTCTGCAGGTCTCTCGACCAGCAAGACATTTTCTGCAGCTCCTGGGGCACATGGCTGCATCCACAGCTGTTGTGCAGGGAGCCAGATTTCAGATGAGAGACATTCAGTTTACTTGAGAACCTTTTGGTCTCAGAGAAGAGCCCCCTTTCCAAGTTGGTCCCAGTGACTCGTACCTGATCCTAGCTCTCCAGTGGTGGCAGGATCAGAGCAATTTAAGAGCGGGGGTCCCCTTCATTTCCCCTTCTCACGACTTGACTCTCACTACAGATGCTTCCCTTCTGGGTTGGGGAGCCCACATGGGCGACCTTTCCACTCATGGAGTCTGGTCCCCCCAGGAATCTCTGCTCCACATCAATTTGCTGGAACTCAGAGCTGTCTTTTTAGCTCTTCAAGCTTTTTCTGCATCTGTCCATGACAAGGTGATACAAGTCAGAACAGACAACACCACAACAATGTGGTACATCAACAAACGGGGGCACTCGGTCTTCGGCCTTGTGCACTGAGGCAATGAAGTTGTGGTCTCTGGCCTATTCCTTGAACACTTCCCTCATAGCAGTTCATCTTCCAGGGAAGGACAATTTCCTAGCGGATGCCCTCAGCAGGATTTCCCAGGGCCATCACGAATGGTCCCTGGATCCTCAAGTGCTGGGGATAGTTTTACCAGGTGGGGCATCCTCAGATAGATCTTTTTGCAGCCCCAGACAATCACAAACTTCCTCTGTTCTGTTGCAGGCCTCCAGTGCTGGGCTCAGTTCCCCTGGATGCCCTTCTTCTGGATTGGGAGGAGAAGTTCCTCTATGCTTTCCCCCCCTTTCCTCTCCTGTTCAAAGTACTAGTCAAAATCAGATCTCAGCCTTGCAGGGTGATTCTGATTGCCCCGGATTGGGCCAGGCAGCCCTGGTACCCACTCCTACTGTCCTTAGCAGTCCATCTTCCCTTGTGTCTTCCCAGGAATCACAACCTGTTAACCTGTGCTCAGGGGAGGGTTTGGTACCCAAATCTCAAATCTCTCAATCTCAAGGTCTGGCTCTTGAAGAGTTAGAGTTTGCTGATTTACACCTCTCCCAAGGCATAATGGACATTCTGAAGGCTTCTAGGAAACCTTCCACCAGGGCTACTTATAATTCCAAGTGGAAAAGATTTTCCATATGGTGCTCTGGAAAGCATACTTCCCCAGAGTCTGCTGATCTGCCCACAGTCCTTGATTATATGGTCCATTTAAATAGCTTAGGGCTTAGACCAGCTACACTGAAGGTGCATCTGGCAGCTGTTTCTACTTTTATCTCAGCAGGTAAGCCCTCTTCTCTTTCAGCTCACCCTGTATTCTCCAAGTTTTTCAAGGGATTGCTTCACACCAACCCTCCTTTCAGGGACCTGCCCCTGCTTGGGACCTTAATGTTTGCATTGCTCAGCTCATGCAACCCCCTTTTGAGCCTTTGTCTTCAGCAGAGCTTAAGTACTTGACTTGGAAAACTGTGTTTCTGGTAGCCATCACCTCTGCCAGATGCATAAGTGAGTTACAAGCTTTGTCAGTGGAGCCTGATTTTATCTCCTTTCATAGAGATAAGGTGGTCCTCAGGACTAACAGGAAATTTTTGCCTAAGGTGGTTTCAGATTTCCACCTTAATCAATCTCTGTCTCTTCCTGTGTACTTCACTGACCATTCCTCCTCTGGCGAGAGGAGGCTGCACAGTTTAGATGTGAAAAGAGCCCTTAGCTAGCACATAGAACGTACCGAGGGTCACAGGTTTGACTCCCTCCAACTGTTCCTCACTTATGGTGAGGTTGGTAAAGGGAAACCTGCCACTAAAAGATCCGTTGCCAGGTGGATTGTCTCTTGTATCCAATTTTGTTATGGAAAACTGGGTAAGGTTCCTCCCTCAGGCCTGAGGGCTCACTCTACCAGAGGTACAGCTGCTTCCCTGGCTGCTGCCAGGGATATTCCTATCTTAGAGATATGTCAAGCAGCTACCTGGAAAACAGTTCACACTTTTACCAAGCATTACTCCTTGGATATCCAGGCTAGGAGTGATGCTCGGTTTGGCACAGCTGTGCTTCAGAGCCTATTTCCTAAGTAGGTTCTGTCCCTCTTCCATAGAGGTACTGCTTGGTAGTCTGCTACTGTCAGAATACAACAAGACTTCATGTTGTTTGAAGAAAAAATTACTCACCTTAGTAATGTTGTTTCTTCTAATGGAGTCTTACTGTATTCTGACCTCCCCCTCTGCCTGCCCCTCTCAGAACCTCTGTTTTGGGATGTGGGGGGCAGTGGCAGTGTTGGCAGTCAGTAGATGCCCACTTTGTGTTTCACCCCCTTTTCTTGGGTGAATTGGTGTTGTGTTTTTCATTTTTTGGGTCTCCTGACTTGAGTCTTTGTTTTGGGACCAAAAAATGTGTTTTTATGTTTAGTAGCCAGTTGGCTAGTGTAGGTTTACAGCTTCCACACAGGGCCTTAGTGAGTTTGCTCGAAAAGATCTGATGGTTTGAGTTTAAACAGCAACAGACAGAGTCTCAACCGAGCTCGAGCTCAGCGTTCCATGCCTGGCATGGAAAGTTAACTCTTTCATCTCCGGGGCAGTTCAAAGGTTGGGACTCACTGCTACTGTCAGAATACAGCAAGACTCCATTAGAAGAAACAACATTACTAAGGTGAGTAATTTTTTCTTCTCCCCATACCTGACCTATTGCAAAGACTGGCACTGCTCTCCACACCCAACCATGGCTAGCCATTGACTGCACAAAACCTGGGCTTGGGACCTGCACTTTGAAATGACCCAGTTGGCTGTACCGTGCGTTGGGGCACCACGCAAGCTGCAGACCCACCAGTGTATGCAGCCGTGTGTATGTCCCTGGCAAACCAAAAGAGGGAATTTACATACCTCCAATGCATGCCTTGCTGACACTGTATCTTCCTGCTGTCATACACCACTGCAAGTCCACACTCTTTCCCCCATTCCCCTGTGTAACATGCCACCCCCTGGGCTGCTGAGGTATCCGTGGTGCCAAGGGGTGCGGTATACTGCAATGCCATTTGCAGTGTACACTTAAGGCTATGGCTAGCTCATCTGCAGTTCCCCAGTTGTACAGATGAATGGAAGGTCAGCTGTAACATGCTTGTTTTGGGCCCTGTGTGAGTGGATACAGCATCGGCTGTCACCTGCATGGATCAGTGCAATGGTACTAAGATGATGGCTCTGCATGTGAGTGCCTGAGGTGTATAGCCACTGGGCATTATCCCTTGCCCTCAGCTTATCCCTACGCATAGCCCATTCCAGCATCCTACTGCAAGTGTTCCGCCTCCTGCCGATACAGTGGTACAATCCCATCACAGAGCCAGTCGTCACAATGGGAGGGAAGGGAGGGGGTGTCTGTGCACCGTTGAGGGGGAGAGGGGCCACTACACTATGGACATGGACTGTAGGTGTATTCAGGTGCAATCAGGGATGGCATCAGGGTCCCTACAATATGAAACTGATAGAGCCTGGACTCCGGTACAATTGGGGATGGTGGAACGGGTGTGGGTGCCACTTTACAACCAGAGACTTCAAGGTCTGTCCCACATGTGAGTGATCAGGGTCGGGGCTTGGGAGCGAGAGCTGCTTTGGCACATTCATCCCCGTGCCAACATGCAGATGGCCTAGTAATGAACAAGCATAAGGCCCTTGTGCGCCCTGCATGGTCCATTAGGTCATTTGCATTCTTGGGCTGAATATCCCCTATGGGGGCTGCAGCGTATACCAGTATGTGCCATCCATTCCCTCTGGAAAGTATTTGGTTGGGGTCACCCTGGATGCATCTGACTTGGCGGCCGCCTGCACTGTGACTCCCATCCAGGGTCATATTTTCAACAAGTACAATGAAGTCTGCCAGGATGAAGCACAGTGTCACAGGTTTACTGCATGACAAAAGGGATTAACTCCCATTGAAATTTCATTGTTTGCTGCAGTAACTCTACTGCAGAATTCTCCAGTGCTGCACTTCATCCTGGTGGGCTTCAGTGTATGCATATCCTGTACTGGTGGTACATTCTCTTTGAATAGTGTATCAGTGCTGACCGGCACACCCTCTTTGTGCAACGTATCTTTCCGCTTGTGCATCGGTCCAGAACTTAATATGTCCCGGAGTCCCCAGATGTACAATATTGTTTCAAACAACATGAAGTCTTGCTATATTATGACATATGCAGTTTGTCCCAGCCTTAGAACTGCTCCGGAGGTGAAAGAGTTAACTTCCATGCCAGGCATGGAATCTTGAGCGCGAGCTCGGTTGAAAAAACTCTGTCTGTTGATCTTCAAACTGAAACTGTCAGATTCTTTACTCCGCCTCACTGAACAGTCGCTCCGGAGATTCCTCCTACTGCTCGGTTCATTTGTCGGTTAAAAAAGTGTTATTTCTCGGTTTTCTAAACCGCAAGTGTATATTTTAACCGCAACCGGTCGGTTCAAGCTCTGTCTGTGGTATCGTAAGTAATAGACAGGTTTTACTTTTCTCTGTGTGGAACTTGCAAACGTGTTATCGGTTCGGTTTGAACCGATCAGGTTGTTGTTAAAATTTATTAAATTACATTTAGAGTGCGGTTCCCGGTTCTTATCGGTTCTAAAAAAAACGGATTTCATTACGGTTTTTTCCACGACCCGTGACACGGTTGGGAACCGATCAGGGTGTCTTGCTTGGTGATTTGCCGGAAAAGGGCAAGTTTTTGGTTAGGCTGGCATTATGTCTGAGAAACCCAAAAGAAAAACCCGGCCCACTGGGTTTCAGCACTGTAGTGTCTGTGGGGAAGCCTTTGCCAAGGCTGACCCACACACCACATGTGTTTATTGTCTGGGGTTTGACCACCTCAATGCAGACTGCCAGATTTGCAAGAATTTGCCCTGCAGCTACCCTGGATAAGAGAGTTGGTAGGCTCAGGGAACGAGAGGATAAAAAGTCCGCTGACCCGGAAGGCCAGCCCGGTTCAGTGCCAACCGAACTGGAGGGAGTGCCCTCTGACCAGGGCGATACTTCCTCGGGCCAACGAGGCGCTGACTCGGAGGAGCCAGTTCCAGCAAAGAGGACTAGAAAGTCAGCAGGTGTGGAGCCAAAATTTCCTTCTCCTACCGCTGCAGAGATAGCCAAAGCGATCCAAATTGTCCAGTCGCTTTCCCCGGTTCCGTCCGAACCGACACCAGCAGGTAAACGGTCGGTTCGGCCGGTTCCACCGGTTCAAGAATATGATATAGAAGAATTTTATGAACCGGAGGAGGGGGAGGAGGATTATGAAGAGAGTGAATATGATTTTGAAAGTCTGGATGTGCCCATTGAACTGGACATCTCCCCAGACAGACCTTCAGGAGTATCCCCCCTAGGCTTTCTGAGTCCCCTTCTCATTTTCTGTTTTATAAAAAAGTTGCTGAAACCCCCCAACTCCCTTTGGAAGAAGCTGTGGATGACCAGGAGGAGCCTGACTATGTGGAAATGATGGATATCCCAGAGTCTAGGAGATTGTCTATTCCTTTACATAAATCTTTTAGGAAACAGACAATAAAGATTTTAAAAGCTCCTAATTCTTTACCTCCTGTGGATAAAAAGATGGACAGGAGGTATACATTGTCAGGCTCTGATACGGAGTTCCTTTCACAACAATGCAGCCATGTTGGGGTAGTGCAGGCTGCAGCCTGTGATAAGGCAAATATTCCCTTGGCTTCACACCCCCCTGACAAGGACTCCAGGAGGATTGATGCCATGGCAAAGAAACAATACATGGCAGCATCCTTGGGACTCAGACAGGCAAATTGTATGGCCTATGTTGCAAGATACCAGAAATCCAGATGGGATACTGTTATGGCTTTAGCGAAACAGGTCCCTGGCCAGCTTGCCAAGGAGCTGGAACAGGTGGCTGCTGATGGTATTGAGGCATCCAAGGTGCAATTCCATGCTGCAGTAGACTCTAATGATGTATCTTCAAGAGTCATGGCTACATCTGTGGCTTTTCGTAGAATGGCTTGGCTCAGGTGTACTAGCCTGTCACAGGATACCCAGGCTAAGGCCATGGATTTTCCTGTTGTGGGTAATTCTCTGTTTGGGGAGCAGACAGAGAATTACATGAAGAAAATGGATGAGTATAGGACCACTTATAGGAGTGCACAGGCCAAGGAGAGGCAAGCCACTCCTCAGAGGCAGCTTTCCAGGGGCAGGGGCAGGCCTTTTCACAGGCCTTTTTACCAAGCCCAGGCCTCCTCTTCAGCTTATGCCCAGAGGGGGTTCTTCAGAGGGAGAGGCAGATGGGATACGAGCAGGCCTGCTCCCACCCCTCAGCCTAAAGCTCCTGCCAAACAGGCACCCTGATGGGATGCCCAGGGCTGATTCTCCATTACCTGTAGGGGGCAGGCTGGCTTACTTCGTCCAGGACTGGGAGTCTTTAACATCAGACAAGTGGGTCCTGGAAGTAGTAAGCCAGGGACTGGTTCTCAGCTTCAAAAAATTTCCAAAGATGAGAACCAGATCCTTTCCACCTGCAAATCCATCAGAGTCTCTTGCTTTGGAAACAGAAGTCTCAACCCTCTTGGCTCTCAGAGCTGTAGAAAGGGTTCCTCCCCTACACCAGGGCAAAGATCTGTACTCCAGGTACTTCCTTACCCCAAAAAAGACAGGAGAATGGCGGCCCATCCTGGATCTAAGATACCTAAACAAGCACCTTTTAAAACCAAAATTCAAAATGGTGACTCTGGGAATTATTTTACCCTCCCTAGGCCAGGGGACTGGCTAGCATCCCTGGACCTCAAGGATGCCTACTTCCATGTTCTCATCAGAAGCTCTCACCGAAAGTACCTCAGATTCGAACTGCCCTCAGGCCATTACCAGTTCAGAGTAATGCCCTTCGGCCTCACCTCTGCCCCAGGGGTATTCACCAAATGCCTTGCAGTAGCAGTTGCTCACTTAAGAAGGCAAAAGATTGCCATCTTTCCTTACCTGGATGACTGGCTCATAGTGGGTCAGTCTCCAGACCAAGTCAAATCACACCTTCAGGTTACCCAGCAGCTGCTTACATCTCTAGGTTTTCTCCTCAATCTTCCAAAGTCAGTTCTAGAGCCTGTTCAGCTACTCACCTTCATAGGTGCAGAACTGGACACAAAGCAGGCCAGAGCTTTCCTTCCTCTAGAAAGAGTAAAGACCCTGGTGGCTCTGGCCTCCTCCTTCACTCTGCAGGTCTCTCGACTAGCAAGGCACTTTCTACAGCTCCTGGGCCACATGGCTGCTTCCACAGCTGTAGTGCAAGGAGCAAGATTTCAGATGAGGGACATCCAGTTCCATTTGAGAGCCTTCTGGTCTCAAAGGAGAGATCCTCTAACCAAATTGTTCCCAGTAACTCGAACCCTGATCCAGGCCCTGCAGTGGTGACAGGATCAGAGCAATCTGAGACAGGGGGTTCCTTTCATCCCTCAGTCTCACTCCTTGGCCCTTACTACAGATGCATCCCTCTTGGGATGGGGAGCTCACATGGGCGACCTCACCACCCAGGGATTGTGGTCCCCTCAGGAATCTCTGCTCCACATCAATCTGTTGGAACTCAGAGCTGTTTTTCTAGCACTTCAGGTTTTTTCTGCATCTGTTCAGAACAAAGTGGTACAGGTCAGAACAGACAACACCACTACAATGTGGTACATCAACAAGCAAGGGGCACTCTGTCTTCGGCCTTGTGCACCGAGGCGATGAAGTTGTGGTCTCTGGCTTATTCCCTGAACACCTCTCTCATGGCAGTTCACCTCCCAGGCAAAGACAATGTCCTGGCAGATGCTCTCAGCAGGATTTCCCAGGGCCATCGCGAATGGTCACTGGATCCCCTAGTACTGGGGTTAGTATTTGCCAGGTGGGGCACCCCTCAGATAGATCTTTTTGCAGCCCCAGACAATCACCAACTTCTGCTTTTTGTTGCAGGCCCCCAGTGTTGGGCTCAGTCCCTCTGGATGCCTTCCTTCTCGATTGGGAAGGGAAGTTCCTCTATGCCTTTCCCCTTCCCTCTCTTGTTCAAGGTGCTAGTCAAAATCAGATCTCAACCTTGCAAGATGATTCTGATTGCTCCAGACAGCCCTGGTATCCACTCCTTCTGTCCTTAGCAGTCCACCTTCCCCTGTGTCTCCCCAGGAATCACAATCTGTTAACCTGTGCCCAGGGGAGAGTTTGGTATCCAGATCTCAAATCCCTCAACCTCAAGGCCTGGCTCTTGAGGAGTTAGAGTTGCTGACCTACACCTTTCTCAAGGTGTACTGATATCTTGAAAGCTTCTAGGAAGCCTTCCACCAGGGCTACTTATAATTCTAAATGGAAAAGGTTTTCCATATGGTGCTCTGCAAAGCATGTTTCCCAGAATCTGCTGATTTGCCCACAGTCCTGGACTATATGGTCCATCTAAATACTTTGGAGCTGAGGCCAGCTACCCTGAAAGTGCATTTGGCAGCTGTCTCTGCTTTTATTTCTGCGGGAAAGTCCTCTTCTCTTTCTGCTCACCCTGTATTCTCCAAGTTTTTCCAAGGGATTGCTTCATACCAACCCTCCATTCAGGGACCCTGCTTCTGCCTGGGATCTTAATGTTTGCATTGCTCAGCTAATGCAACCCCCCTTTGAGCCTTTGTCTTCAGCAGAGCTTAAGTACTTGACTTGGAAAACTGTGTTTCTAGTAGCCATCACTTCTGCCAGGCGCATAAGTGAATTGCAAGCTTTATCAGTGGAGCCTGATTTTATCTCCTTTCACAGAGATAAGGTGGTCCTCAGGACTAACAGGAAGTTCTTGCCTAAGGTGGTTTCAGATTTCCACCTTAATCAAGCTATAACTCTTCCAGTGTACTTCACTGACCATTCCTCCTCTGGCGAGAGGAGGCTGCACAGTTTAGATGTAAAGCGAGCCCTTAGTTACTACATGGAGCGTACCAAGGGTCACAGGTTTGACTCCCTCCAACTGTTCCTCACTTATGGTGAGGTTGGTAAAGGGAAACCTGCCACTAAAAGATCCATTGCCAGGTGGATTGTCTCTTGTATCCAATTTTGCTATCAAAAACTGGGTAAGGTTCCCCCTTCAGGCCTGAGGGCTCACTCTACCAGAGGTACAGCTGCATCCCTATCTTAGAGATATGTCAAGCAGCTACCTGGAAAACAGTACACACTTTCACCAAACATTACTCTGTGGACATCCAGGCTAGGAGTGATGCTCGGTTTGGCACAGCTGTGCTTCAGAGCCTATTTCCTAAGTAGGTTCTGTCCCTCCTCCATGGAGGTACTGCTGTGTAGTCTGCATATGTCATAATATAGCAAGACTTCATGTTGTTTGAAGAAAAAATTACTCACCTTAGTAATGTTGTTTCTTCTAATGGAGTCTTGCTATATTATGACTCCCCCTCTGCCTGCCCCTCTCAGAACCTCTGCTCTTGGGATGTGGGTAGGCAGTGCAGTGTTGGCACTTAATGATGCCCACCTTGTGTTTTCACCCCTTTTTTGGGGTGTTTGGGTGTTGTATTTTATTTTATTTTATTTTTTGGATCCCCTGACTTGAGTCTTTGTTTTGGGACCAGAAAAATGTGTTAATATTTTAGCAGCCAGTTGGCTAGGGTAGGTTTATAGCTTCCACACAGAACCTTAGTGATTTTTGCTCGGTCTGACAGTTTCACTTTGAAGATCAACAGACAGAGTTTTTTCAACCAAGCTCGCGCTCAAGATTCCGTGCCTGTCATGGAAGTTAACTCTTTCACCTCCGGAGCAGTTCTAAGGCTGGGACAAACTGCATATGTCATAATATAGCAAGACTCCATTAGAAGAAACATTACTAAGGTGAGTAATTTTTTCTTTCAGTGCATTCTGATTTTATACACTGCAGTATAAGATTGTGTGGATGTAGAGCCCCACTGAAAATAAAATGCCATTTCTACTGTGACCTACCCAGGCTAAACATATAGCAATTAGCAGGCATATTCTAGGAAAACACATTGCAAAAATGTGTACAAGGAAGACCACATTGAAACTGTCTCTTCACAGATCTGCATTGTGCAAATTCATTAGAAATACTGGGTAAAAGCATCCCAAAAGCTGTCCACAGCCATATCGGCTCTGACCAGATCTTGTATTATACTGACACGGTAGTGTCAGTATAGTTAGGGTGAAAGGTAACTTCTATGTGAAACCCACATTTTTGAACGTTACTAACTTTGGAACCTTTCAACAGATTTGCATGCCATTTGGCATGCATAATGTCTAGGGGTAGGTCTCCTGACCTGCCACATTTTATGGGAATCCGTTGTGAGGTTTCTGAGATATAGAGTGTTGAAAAAATAGAAAAGTCTGTGTTTTTGACATTTCTTTGTCCACCTGGTTCTCAGAAATTGCTTCAGGTTGTGGTCTGAATTTTTCAGAGTAGAAATCCTTTGCCTCATAGGTGTGCCTTTTGAAGGTTTTGTGAAAAAATATTAATCTGTTCAAAACTTATTAAACTTTTAAGTTTCCTATTATATCCTGTGGGGAAAAAAATATCTGAAAGTGAATGTAGGTAAACAGCCCCATAAACCAGCTTCTTTGCCACTTCATAGCAAGAAAACAGTTTGGATGTTCGGGCTGAAATTTGCAGGGTGGCAAGCCTTTACCCACAGATGTGCCATTTTCTGGTTTGGTGAAGAAATGGACAACCCTGTTCCATAGTTACAGCACTCTGAAGTTGCAGATTTTCCCATAGGATAACATTCAAACAACATGAAGTCTTGCTGTATTCAGACATAATGCAGTTAGCCCCAGCACTTGAACTGCCCCGGAGAGGAAAGAGTTAACTCCATGCAGAAGCATGGAATGTTGAGCTGGAGCTCGGTTTTCAAACGTCTGTCTGTGGTACTTCCCAGTGTAACCATCAGATTCTTTACTCCACCTATCAGTGAAGTCGCTCCAGAGATTTCCTCTGCTCGGTTCGGTATAGTAAAGCGTTCAGTTTTAAAAACCATTTCTTTATTGTTTTTTCGGATTTCCAGCCTCTGTCTACAGTACAGGTAGTGTTGTAGATAGGTAGTGACTGTGTTTTTGTTTTATTTAACTGTGGAAATTGTTTGTCTCTTCAGTTTCTTTTCGGTTGGTCCAGTTAGGAACCGACCTTGTGATTTCTCTAATTTTAAATATCTTTCTAGGATTAGAGTGGTGTTCCGGTACCGATCGGTTTCAAAAGAACCGGGTTTTTTCTCGGTTCTTTTGCAAACCTGTGACACGTTTGTTACCGATCGGTGAGTATTACCTGGCTTGAAAGCTTCTATAGGGCAATTTTGGTAGGTTGGCCATGTCTGAGAAACCCAAAAAGAAAACCAGTCCCACTGGGTCTTAACACTGTACTGAGTGTGGGGAGGCCTTTGTCAAGACCAACCCCCACCTTATCTGTGTTTATTTTCTGGGGTTTGACCACCTGCAGTCAGACTGCCAAATTTGCAAAAACTTTCCCAAAACCACTCTAGAAAAAAAGACTGAGTAAGTTAAGGGAAAGGGAGGCCAAGAATCCGTGGATCCGGATGGCCAGCCCGGTTCAGTTGCAGCTGAACCTGAAGAGGAGCCTACTGACCTGGGCAAAACCTCCTCGGGCAAAAGGAGAGCCGACTCTGAGGGATCGGTTCTGTCAAAAAAGAAACAAAAGTCTGCCAGTTCGGATCCAGTACTGCATACTCCAACCGCAGATGAGACAGCCAAAGCGATTAGTATTGTCCAATCACTTTGCCCGGTTCTGCCCGAACTGGCACTACTGGTTAGGCGGTCGGTTCGGTCAGAACCAGCTCCTTCGGATTACGATCTGGATACTTTCTGTGAGGAGTGGGAGGGAGACTAAGATTATCCCGACGATGATGATGACCGGGGGGGGGTCTGGATGTGCCCATTGAACCGGACATCTCCCCAGACAGGCCCTCTGATCCGGACATCTCCCCAGACAGGCCCTCTGATATCTCTCCTCCCAGGCTCTCTGAGTCCCCTTACAAGAAGGTGGCCCAAACCCACAAGCCCCCTATGGTTGAAGCTGCTGAGGAGGAAGAAGAGCCTGATTTTTGTGGAGATGATGGACATTCCAGAGTCCAAAAGGTTGTCTATCCCCCTTCATAAGTCCTTGGGGAAACAGACATAAAAGATTCTACAGACTCCTAACTCTTTACCTCCTGTAGTAAAAAAATGGACAGGAGGTATATGTTATCAGGCTCAGCTGCGGAGTTCCTTTATTCACATTGCAGCCATGTTGGGGTAGTGCAGGCTGCAGCCTGTGACAGGGCAAACATTCCTTTGGCTTCACACCCCCAGACAAGGACTCAGGAAAGTTGATGCCATGGCTAAAAAACTATACTTGGCATCCTCTTTGGGACTCGGGCAGGCAAATTATATGACCTATACAGCCAGGTACCAGAAGTCCAGGTGGGATACGGTTCTGAAACTGGCTCAACAGGCCTCCCCCCAGCTAGCCAGAGAGCTGGAGGAGGTGGCCGCAGATGGAATTGAGGCATCCAAAGTACAATTTCACACTGCTGTCGACTCCAGCGATGTGGCATCCAGAGTCATGGCTACATCTGTGTCTCTCAGGAGGCATGCTTGGCTCAGATGTACTAGCCTATCACAGGACACCCAGTCTAAGGCTATGGATTTTCCTGTAGTTGGTAACTCTTTTGTTTGGGGAGCAGACAGAGGCTTACATTAAGAAAATGGTCGAATACAGGACAACTTACAGGAGTGCACAGGCCAGGAAAGGCAAGCCACTCCTCAAAAGCAGCAGTCCAGGGGCAGGCCTTTTCACAGGCCTTTTTACCAAGCCCAGGCCTCCTCTTCTTACCCACAAAGGGTTTTTTTCCGAGGGAGGGGTAGTAGGGGGATGAGCAGGGCTGCTTCCTTCTCTAAGGCTTCTGCCAAGCAGACACCCTGAGGTGTCAGCTCGGTCAACTCCCCAATCCCAGTAGGAGGCAGGCTGGCTTGCTACTTTCAGGCCTGGAAGTCTGTTACTTCAGACAAGTGGGTCCTGGAAGTAGTAAGCCAGGGACTGGCCCTCAGTTTCAAAAGGTACCAAAAAAGGAGGGCCAAGTCTTTTCCACCTGCATCAATCTCAGAAACCCTTGCCCTGGAAGCAGAAGTTTCCTCTCTCCTAGCTCTCAGAGCCATAGAGAAGGTTCCTACTCAACACAGGGGAAAAGGCCTGTACTCCAGGTACTTCCTTGCCCCAAAGAAAACAGGGGAGTGGCGACCCATCCTGGATCTAAGGTACTTGGACAAACACATATCAAAACCGAAATTCAAAATGGTAACTCTGGGAATAATCCTTCCCTCTTTAAGGCCAGGAGATTGGCTAGCGTCACTGGACCTCAGGGATGCCTACTTCCATATCCCTATAAGGTGCTCCCACAGAAAATACCTCAGGTTCGAGTTGCCTTCAGGCCACTATCAGTTCAAGGCCATGCGTTCTATCCTAACTTCAGCTCCAAGGGTGTTCACAAAGTGCCTTGCAGTAGAGGTGGCTTACCTCAGAAGACAGGGTATCACCATTTTTACATATCTGGATGACTGGCTGCTGGTAGGGCAGTCATCAGATTAGGTCAGGGCAGCTCTGCAAACTACCCAGGACTTGCTCAGTTCTCTGGGGTTTCTTCTAAATCTGCCAAAATCAGTCCTCGAACCAGTACAGCTTCTCACCTTCATAGGGGTGGAATTGGATACTGTCCAAGCAAAAGCCTTCCTTCCTTCCTTCCTCTGGCAAGGGTGAAGGCCTTAGTAGACCTTGCTTCTTCATTTCGGCATCAGGTTTCTGTTCCAGCGAGACAGTTCCTCCAACTCTTGGGCCACATGGCAGCCTCTACTGCAGTGGTTCAGGGAGCCAGATTTCAGATGCGGGACATTCAGTTCCATCTAAGGTCCTTTTGGTCACAGAAAAGGGACACTCTCTCCAAACTGATTCCAGTGACCCGAACTCTGGTACAAGCTCTCCAGTGGGGGCTGGACCAGAACAACCTCAGACAAGGGGTTCTATTTCTCCCTCAAGTTCCATCAGTAGTACTGACTACGGATGCTTCTCTCCTAGGCTGGGGAGCCCACCTGGGAGCCCTAACAGCTCAGAGAATCTGGTCCCCGGAGGAGTCTCTTCTTCATTATCAATCTCCTGGAACTCAGGGCAGTTTTCCTAGCCCTTCAGACCTTCTGCGAGTCAGTCAAGGGCAAGGTGGTCCAAATCAGGACGGACAACACTACCACAATGTGGTACATCAGCAAGCAGGGAGGCACTTGGTCTACGGCCTTGTGCATGGAGGCCATGAAGATTTGATCTCTGGCCTATTCTCTTCATTCTTTCCTGGTAGTGGTTCATCTTCCAGGGAAAGACAGTGTGTTAGCAGATCCCCTGAGCAGGATTTCTCAGGGACATCACGAATGGTCCCCGAATCCTCACATTCTGAGGATCATTTTCTCCAGGTGGGGCATCCCAGAGATGGATCTATTTGCAGTACCAGACAATCATCAATTTCCTCTGTTTTGTTGCAGACCTCCTGTCCTGGGGACAGTTCCCCAGGATGCCTTCTTTCTGGACTGGAAGGGCAGGTTTCTCTATGCCTTCCCTCCTTTCCCTCTCCTGTTCAGAGTTCTGATCAAGATAAGAACTCAACCCTGCACAGTGATTTTGGTGGCTCCAGATTGGGCCAGACAGCCCTGGTATCCTCTTCTGTTGTCCTTGGCTGTGTCACGTCCCCTGTGTCTTCCCAGGAGATACAATCTTCTCTCCTCCTCCTCCCAGGGGCAGATCTAGTTCCCCAATCTCCAGTGTCTCAACCTCAAGGCCTGGCTCTTGAAGAGTTAGAATATGCAGCACTTCATCTCTCTCAGGAAGTTCTGAATATTCTAAAGGTCTCCAGGAAACCTTCCACTAGAAAAATTTACAATTCCAAATGGAAGAGGTTCAGTATTTGGTGCTCTCAGAAAGGCATTCTGACATCATCAGTTCTGAATTTAATTGGTATAAAGGGATTATCTTGGATGCAGGCACCATCTCCCTGATGAAGCCTTAATTGTAGTGGTAGAGTGAAGAAAAAAGTGCCAGAGAAGGAAAGATAATGAGGAATTACTGTGATCTCATAGAAACATAGAAGTTGACGGTAGATAAGGACTGCAAGGCACATTCAGTCTGTCCATTTTTTCTAGCTTATGAATGTGCCATAGGCCTTTACTCTGTCAATAGCCTATCTATTCATACTCATCTGTGTTGCTCCCTTATGTCTATCACATGCCTGTCTGAAGCCTTGCACTGTATTAATATCCACCACTTCCTGAGGTAGACCGTTCCATGCATCTACCACCCTTTTTTTTTTTTTTAAGTTGTTTAACCAGGAGCAGCACACTAAGCTGAAACTTTTTTACAGGAGTGACTGGGGAGCACAGGGAAGTTAAGTGACTTGCTCAGGGTCACACAGTATGCAAGTGGAAGCTGTGGGATTCAAACCCAGGTCTGGTCTGCTGGACCTCACCAGATTTGCAGCTCAGAGCCTTAAACCACTGCGCTATACTGCCTTCCTTAACTCTCCCTGTGACAAAGAACTTCCTCACATTACCCCTTAATCAGCCTCCCTCTAATCTCATGCTGTGTTCTCTTGTCCTGCTATTTTTCTTATATTGAAACATGTTAGACTCTTTCACCTTGTTAATGCCCTTAAGATGTTTGAATGTTTTGATCATATCACCTCTCTCCCGCCTTTGCTCTTGGGTATACATATTGAGCTCTGTTAATCTGTCTTCATATGTTTTCTGATGCAGTCCCTGCACCATTTTGGTTGCCGTTCTCTGGACTGCCTCCATTTTGTTAATGTCCTTGCGCAGGTGTGGCCTCCAGTACTGCACGCAGTACTCCAGATGGGGCCTTACCAGTGTTTTGTAAAGAGGGATTATTACCTCCCTCTTATGACTTGTGATACCCCTACTAATACACCCAACATCCCTCTAGCCTTACCTACTGCTTTAGTGATCTGCTTGGATGATTTCAGGTCATCTGTGATGATGGTGCCCAAGTCTCTTTCTTCCCTTGTGATTGCCAGCAATTCCCCTCTCAACCTATAAGTAGCTTCAGGGGTTCTCTTCCCTATGTGCATGATCTTGCACTTCTTTGCGTTAAACCCCAGTTGCCACTCTTCCGACCATTTTGCCAGTTTATTCAGATATCTTCTCATTCTGCTTACCCCATCTGGATCATCTGCTGTGTTGCAGATCTTGGTGTCATCTGCAGACAGACAGACCTTACCCTCCAATCCATCTGCAGTGTCACTGATGAAGATATTGAAGAAGACTGGCCCCAGGACTGATCCCTGAGGTACCCCACTTGTGACTTGCATCTCTTCTGACTGTATACCATTTACCACCACTCTCTGTTTTTCCACCTGTCACCCTGTTGACCAACCTCTGACCCACCCCGAGCCTACCCAGCTTATTAATCAATCTTCTGTGTGGAACAGTATCAAAAGATTTGCTGAAGTCAAGGTAGGTGGCATCAGCTGCACCCCCTTGGTCCACCACTCTGGTTACCCAGTCAAAGAAATATATGAGATTAGTTTGACAGGACCTTCCTGTTGTAAACCCATGCTGTCTTGGATCCTGTGCTGCAGTGGATTCCAGATATTGCACTATCATTTCCTTGAGGAGTACCTCCATAATCTTGCCCACTACTGAGGTAAGACTGACTGGTCTGTAGTTCCCTGCCACCACTGTTGTGAAGTGGGATCGCATGATCCCTTCTCCAGTCTTCTGGGACCTCTCCTGTGCTCAGAGACTCACTAAACAGTTCTGACAATGGTGCTGCTAGTTCCACCCTTAGCTCCTTTAGTACCCTAGGATGTATGCCATCAGGTCCTATTGCCTTGTCCAACCTGAGCTCAGCGAGCTGTTGTAGTCCGTTTTCTTTGATGAAGGGACTTGCGCACACCTCTTCCCCCCCCCATGTCCATGGCGCTGAGCAGTGGGCCCTACCCTACCTCCCTACCTTCTCCTCAGTAAATACTGAGGAGAAGTATCTATTTTGGCTGGATGCTTTTCCTTGGAGCTCCTCCACACACTTCCCCTTATCCCCTTTGATCTTAGCAATACTCCCTCTGGACTTTCTCCTTTCACTAAAGTATCTATAGAAAGTCTTGTCCCCTTCTTTTACTTTTTGTACTAGTGTTTCCTTGGTTTGGGCCTTTGCCTGCCTTACTGCTTTCCTGCTTCCCTTACGGAAGTTTGGTATGCCGCTGCATTCCCTTATATTTCCTGAAGGCCAACCTGTTCGCTCTGATCTTTTCTGCCACTGTTTTTGAGAACCAAAATGGTTTCCTCCTTCTTTTGCTCTTGCTTTTCTCTCTAACACAATGGGATGTTGCTTCAAGTACTGCATCCTTAATGCTTGCCCACGCTGCCTGTACCCCCCCACCTGTATTTCTTCTTGCCAGGGTTAGCTTAACTCTGTTGGCTATCTTATCAAAGTCAGCTTCTCTGAAATTCCATATTTTTGTCTTGAAATGGGATGATTTAGTTCTAGTGGCCATATTGAACCATACCATATGATGGTCACTGGCCCCCAGGTGACCTTCTACCTGAAGATCTGTGATCCTTTCCCTGTTAGTCAGTACTAGATCCAGGATAGCCCTGCCTCTTGTGGTTTGTTGCACCAGTTGTTTGAGGCCCTCCCCTTGGAGGGAATCCACTATGTGTCTAGTTCTGGAGGATTTTCCTGCTGGTATTGACCAATCTGTATCTGGCATGTTGAAGTCTCCCATTATCAGAACCTCCCCTTTAGCTGTCATGTTTTGTATATCTTCTAACAGGAATGTGTCTATGTACTCCCCCTGGTCTGGAGGCCTGTACACAACCCAAGTTCATATGGCTGGCCGATTTCCTGTTTCCCGGGTGACCAACAGTTCTTCTGGCTCCTTATGTGTATTCTGGATTTCTGTAGCATTGATATTTTCATTGACATAAAGGGTCACCCCCACCGCTTTTTTGCACCTCGTCTCTTCTGAACAGTACATAGCTGGGCACTGAAGCCTTCCAAGTGTGGTTACTGATGAACCACGTCTCACTAATTGCTACTATGTCCAGTTTATCCTCTGTCATTGTTACCTCCAGGTCTGGGATCTTGTTTCCCAGACTGCGGGCATTTGTGTACATGGTTTTCCATTGGGCAGATTTTAGTACGTTAGTTGTTGGGCGAGGCCTGGTGTTTCCTCTGCGCGTCATATGGGGAGCCAGACCTTTTTCCTTACCTGGTGATTCAAATAAACTACAAGCATGCTGAACTCCTGTTTGATCACTAGCTTGGGGGGGGTGTTCTTCCCGTTCAGTGTATCGGGTGCTGCACCCCTGTTCTGCAAAGACAACAAACTTTTGCCCCAATGCACTGACTTCCTCCTTAGTCAGATGCAGTCCATCTAATTTAAGGAACTTTTGCTCCCCAAGCTGTTGCCATTTACCTGCAAATTTGTGTACATTTTCCTGACACCAGCCCTTGAGCCACATGGTTAGCTCCCGTATTGCATTGGCAGTGCTGTGCTGTGATTCTACTTGCACAGGGAGAAGCTAATATCTATTGGATCCAGTGACATCCTTCAAGACCCTGCTGTGTCATCTGGCAGCTTATTATGGGGCTGGTCCACAAAGGTGGCCAGAATACCTTCACAATGAGCATTTCCTAGCTGTGATACTGTGCCCCCAATGCCTGTCTGCATCTGGCTGCATCCCCAGTCCACAGCCTTCATGTTTTGCTACTGCTGAGCTGCATGAAGAGGCAGGGATGGTTGAAGCAGTCTGTACCACAGGCATCGGGTCAAATATCTGTGCTGGTCTGTAACTGGATCCCCGATCCCCTATCTGTGCAGGGGGTAGGGCATACCAGGATATGACACTCCTCGAAGACTGCTATATCCTCAATGAAAATGGAAAAAAAAACTGTTACAGGTACCATCTGGTGCCTCTTATGGCATGGCTGGGGGTTGGAGAAGAAAGTAAAGAATGGGCCCAAATTTTTTGAATTTCTCTGAGCAGAAGTGTACACATTGCTGCCCTCTAGCCAGGTATCCCAAGAGGCCTTCTGCAATGTGGAGTTTTTGTCCAGAATTGGGTAGATAGCTGCCATGCCCCCAGGCCCGCCCGACTACATTGCTTATGTAGCAAGCCATGCTGGTCATGAATGGGGGGCAGAAGGGGCATGCATGCATCCATTGTATTGATGTGTGTCTCCTCTGAATGCATCCACAGTATGGACGGATGCATGCAGAGGAGGCCTGCATTCATCAGTACTCTGGGTGCTGCATAGTGCTCTATGGTGTGCATTCTGCACATGGGGGTGTTCCATAATTTTCCTGGCCTTCCGCACACACAGATGGGCTGTGAAGCTTAGGCTAGTGCCCTACGTCTCTCTGACTCAGCAGTTGCCTTGTCTAATCCCTGTAACTCCCCCCCGGCTTCTGTTTCAATACTTTGTTTTAATGCTCTGTCCTGCAGTTTAACTTCCTACACCAGTGTCAGCTTTGTTTGCTAGGTATGCATCCTGTATCCCATTGACTGATCCCAGATGTTGGTATTGTGGACAGCTAGCCCTGTACACCTCTTGGAAGATGAATAATACCACCTGCTGCTCTGAATAAGAGGTTTTACACATATCTGCTGCTTGCATTTGGGCCTGTGTCAGTATGTAGTCCTAAAATGGGATTCTGGCTTAGGGGCAGAACAATAAAGGTATCCAGAACACAGGTGAATGGAATATATTCAGGTTATAGCACTTTGCCCACTGATGTCTGCCAGCACTAGATGGCACCCTCAGCCTCTATATGCTTGTTTAGTGTGAAGCCATGTGGAGAGGCAGGAGCAGACCACTCTGATGCCTGTGCCGATGTACTATTAAATCACTCTTCTCTTCAGATTGCCCTACCCTCATCAACTTTGCATGCATATTTTCATCATGCATGCACAGTTGAAGACTCGGAGGGTAGGATACTTTGAGTGTGTGTAAGGACAAAGCACCCCCTCCCTGTGTGTAGGGGTACGTTGTGACATCTCATGTCCAGAGGAGTACCCACTTTATGCCGTGAAAACCAATACCTACCGTTTTACCTTGCCACCTCGCATCAGGATGAGTGGGGACCAATGGCATCCAGTGCAAACTTCATGTTTTTTTATTTAAAACAAGAATATTTGTCATACTTTTGGGATACTGTACAACAAAAGACAATGCACAGACTGAGCTCCACACTGGGAGTTGTGATCAAGCAGAATGTATTTATTGCGCTGTTCACAGTCTCAGCAAGCTTTTTTTTTTTTTTGTAACTTTAGTTTTATTGCATTTTGTTATAATACAACACTGTATACAGCTGATACAGATAAATTCATATACAATTAACCCGGGAGATTTGATACACATCTTTGTTGTACGACAATAAATTTAATTACTTGGTCGTCATTTTTTTATTAATGGATAACTGTACTTTTATCCCGCATTACAACTGCCCAGTTGATATTTTCAATTATAACCGGGCAGTTGTAATCACTTGCTGTCAATCTAGCTCGCACTGCAGTACATGCTACACTCAGCGCAAGCTCAGTAAACTCCTTGCAATACCGCCAGTTCCTCAGTCACGGATGTAAAAGTCTCAGTACAATACAAAATCATAATAAAACTGCCTTCCTGACAAAAAGAAAAAAAAAAGGAATCACGGTTCGACATGTCAAATTTGGGAAACCAGGAAGAGTTCCTAACACAGTAAAAAAACAAGAACACTGTAAGAAAAACAGCAAGTGACATGAGGCTGTTTAAAATAAAAAAAAAAATAAACAGTAATTAAATAAAATAATAAACCCCTCAGGCTTTGCTCTCGAGGTTTATGTAGCATCCCTCCCCTTAGGTGTGTATAAAATTCTGGTTACACGCATCTGCCCATAAATTATTCTATACTGTATTTCACATACAAATACTACAGAAAATTTGATACACATATCTGTGTAGTACAACTTGCAGGGCTATCCAACATTAATTCAAAGGGTTTTCCTTGATTCTTTAACACTGGTAAACCAGTGTGCAGTCAATGCATTGAGGATATTAGAATTATCTGTCATTACCTAAATATTTCAACCTAGCCCTCCAGCTGTCTGATCAGTTGCACAATAAATGAGCCCAGTATAGGCTTTTCACCAGGCTCTGACTGGTAATAATGAAGGAATACTATATACTATTATTACTAGATGAGCAACATGTAAGTCATAACCAAAATAATAAAACACACTTACATTATGACTTGTGGGCAAATACGAATACTACCCAAAAGATGCGACCATGCATGGAAAGCAATTTTTTTTTTTTTTGTAATCATTTAAACACTTTTTCCGCCTATGGTGACTGACCCTGCACTCTCCGGCCTTCTCGCCTGCACCCCCCAGACCCGGTCGTGCGTGTGGGCCACCACGAACCCACAGAGCGGGGATGGGCCCATCCCCGCGGTACCCAGCAGGCCTCTCTCGGGTCCAGGGTGCGGAGCGCGGCCATGAGCTGCTGAGATCCCCCCCGACTTTTCCTCAGTTTAGGCTTTCCCTTCAGAGCACAGACGTGCAGTGACGTCTAGGCACAACGTGCTGACGTCTGCCGGGCACCATTCCATGCTATCACCTAGCTGGTAGTGCCCCCAGTCATCACCAGGGGCTGCTACAGAGTGGTGAAATCCCAGATCCCTCCCCGGGATAGGAGAGCAGTCCTCCAGACGCTCGATCCTATCCCTCCCCTGATGAACCAGGCATGTGCCTGAACCCGGGTCACCAGCGTGGCATGAGGTGTGGCATCCAGCGCCTCAGCCCTCAGCGCCACTGGGCCGGCATGCATGGAAAGCTATGTTCACAAACTCAAGGAGTCTGACAAATAAATTAGTGGACCACATTGCAGAAACTGATCTGGACTGGGTCACCATCACAGAAACATGGTTCAACAATAACCATGACAGGGACACGACTATACCAGGATACAGTCTATTTCGGAAAGACAGAACTGATAGAAAAGGCGGGAGGGGGGTGTGTCGTTATGTATGTAAGAGATGGAATAAAAGTTACTATGACTCAAAATAACAATACCAAAACAGTCTCTTTGGGTCACTCTAGAGGCAAACAATGAAACAGCAGCTCGGGTAGGAGTGTTCTGCCAGCTCCCAGCAACAAGTATGGAGGGGTACAAGGAAATATTGAAAAACATATGCAAAATGAGTGACAAAGGGGAGGTGATTGTACTGGGTGACTTCATTTTTACCTGATGTAACCTGAGATACACATATAGCGAGTTCAACTAGAAGCAAGGACTTTATAGAGGCCCTGCATGTACTGAGCCTGAAGCAGCTTGTAAAGGATAAAACAAGAGGAGCAGTGGTCCTTGACCTGCTAATAACAAATGGGGACAATATCACGGAGGTAGAGGTTTGGTACCACCTGGAGACCAGTGCCCACTGTATGGTGTGGTTCCAGGTCAAGACAAAAATCGACACAAAGCAATCCAAAGCAAAGGTCTTGGACTTTAGATGAGCAGACTTCACAAAAATGAAGCAAAGTCTTAAGCTGAGTCTGGCTAACATTACGCGAGGGATAGCTGTTGAAGGCTACTAGATACAGCTCAAAAGGGCTGTACTAAATACTGCAAACCATTGCATAAGAAGGGTGAGCAAAGCTAAAAAGGAAAGAAAACCACTCTGTTTTTTTTTTAAAGAAGTAGCCACTAAGGTCAGGGAGAAAAGAATGGCTTTCAGGAAATACAAACAAACTGGATCCGACAAGGACAGAGAAGAATACAAGGAGACACAGAAAGAAGCAAACAAAGTGATCAGGACAGTAAAGGCAGAAACTGAGGAGAGGATAGCCAAGGAGGTCAAAAAGGGTGACACAACTTTCTATAGATATCAGGGTTTTAAATAATTGATTAGCAGTTTTTTTCCTTGGGGCAATGCTAACTGTACAGAAAGTATTTATAGAGGTTTTCTAGAAGTGTTATGTTTGTTAAACACAATGAGGCAAGTGCTATGCATTTTCAGAATATTTTAGCACTTTAGAGTTTTGCTCATAAATCAATTTTTGGAGTTAAATAAAACCCTGGATATGTCAGTGAGAAGAGAAAGACACCAGGAGGTATTGTTGGACTGCCAAGGGTGGATGGGGAGATAACAGAAAATGACAAGGACAAGGCTGAAATCCTCAACAGTTACTTCTGCTCTGTTTTCACCAAGGAGGAGGTAGGATGTGGACCCAGCAATGCAACACAACAAGGAAGGAATTGGAATACAGTCGGCCTACAGGACAAAAGCTATGAAGAGCATCTGCAAAACCTGAACATGCACTCCCTGGAGCAGCGGAGGGAGAGGGGAGACATGATTGAGGTCTAAAAGTTTCTAAATGGAATAAATAAGGTGCAGGTTCAGGAACTGTTCCAAATTAGAAAGCACACAAGGACTAGGGGGCACAACATGAAGCTGGAGGGGGGCAAATTCAGAGGTAACGCACACAAGTTTTTCAAACAACATGAAGTCTTGCTGTATTCTGACATATGCAGTTAGGTCCTGCCTTTCAACTGCCCCGGAGAAGGAGTTAAACTTTCCATGGCCAGCATGGAATGTTTACCACGAGCTCGGTTGAAGCCTCTGTCTGCTGCTGTTTAAACTGCAACCGTCAGATTCTTTACTCCGCCTCAGTGAACAGTCGCTCCGGAGATTTCTCCTGTTGCTCGGTTCAAAAAGTCAGTTGAAGTGTCGTTTTTTCGGTCTACCGAATTGCTGTTACCGCTTAGTTGGTTCTAAGTCTCTGTCTGCAGTACCATGAGTACTAGATAGGTTTTTGTTTTGTTTCTGTGTGGAACTTATAATTGTGGATCGGTTCGGCTGAACCGATCAGTTTGAGAAAAAAAGCTTGTGCTTGATTTAGAGTGTGGTAACTGGTCCATATCGGTTCTAAAAAAAAAAAAAAGGATTTTATTACGTTTCTTTCCAAGACCCGTGACACGGTCAGGAACCGATAGGGGAGTCTTGCCTGGTGGATTTCTGAAAAAGGGTAAGTTTTGGATAGGACTGACCATGTCTGAGAAACCCAAGAAAAAAAACAGGTCCACTGGGTTTCAACACTGCAGTGTGTGGGGAAGTCTTTGCCAAGGCTGATCCCCACACCACCTGTGTTTATTGTGTGGGGTTTGACCACCTCGATTCACACTACCAAATTTGCAAGAATTTTCCCAGATTTACCCTGGAAAAGAGATTAGGTAGACTGAGGGAAAGGGAGGCCGAGAAGTCTGCTGACCCGGATGGCCAGCCCAGTTCGGTTCCGTCCGAACCAGAAGGAGTGCCCTCTGACCAGGGCAATACTTCTTCGGGCAAAAGGAGAGCCGATTCTGAGGAGTCAGTTCCAGTTAAAAGAAAGAAAAAAGATAAATCGTCCGGTTCGGACCCAGAAATTCATACTCCGACCGCCGATGAGATAGCCAAGGCGATAAGGATAGGGTAATTGTTTGTCTGTTCCGACCAAACCGGCACCATCTGGCAGGGGTTCGGTTCGGTCGGTTTCCCCGGTTCCGGATTATACTTTGGAAGAATTTTATGAACCGGAGGAGGAGGAGGGAGAGTATAAGGATGATTATAGTGATTATGAAAGTCTGGATGTGCCTATTGACCCGGACATCTCCCCAGACAGACCTTCAGGTGTTTATCCTCCTAGGCTTTCTGAGTCCCTTTCTCACTATATGTTTTACAGAAAAGTGGCTGAGACCCTCCAGCTTCCTGTGAAGGAAGCAATAGAGGATCAGGAGAAGCCTGATTATGTTGAGATGAATGACATCCCAGAGTCCAGGAGACTGTCTAGGCCCCTCCACAAATCCTTTGGGAAACAGACACATAAAATTCTTAAGTCTCCTAATTCTATACCTCCTGTGGACAGACGAATGGACAAGAGGTACACTTTCTCAGGTTCAGACACGGAGTTCCTTTTCCAGCAATGCAGCCATGTTGGGATAGTGCAGGCTGCTGCCTGTGATAAGGCAAATATTCCCTTGGCATCACACCCCCAGACAAGGACTCCAGGAAGATTGATACCATGGCAAAGAAACAATACATGGCAGCATCTTTGGGACTCGGGCAGGCTAACTATATGGCCTATACAGCTAGATACCAGAAGTCCAGGTGGGACACTGTGCTGACTCTGGCTAAACAGGCCCCTGACCAGCTTGCCAAGGAGCTGGAGCAGGTGGCTGCAGATGGGATTGAGGCATCTAAAGTACAGTTTCATGCTGCTGTGGACTCCAGTGATGTTTCATCAAGAGTCATGCTACATCTGTGGCTCTTCGGAGGATGGCTTGGCTCAGATGTACTAGCCTCTCACAGGATACCCAGGCTAAGGCCATGGATTTTCCTGTCGTTGGTAATTCTCTGTTTGGGGAGCAGACAGAGAACTACATGAAAAAGATGGATGAGTACAGGAGTGCTCAGGCCAAAGAAAGGCAAGCAACTCCTCAAAGGCAGCAGTCCTGGGGCAGGGGCAGGCCTTTCCAAAGGCCTTTTTACCAAGCTCAGGCCTCCTCTTCTTTTTCATAGCGGGGGTTCTTTAGAGGGAGAGGCAGATGGGGGATGAGCAGACCTGCATCCACCTCTCAGTCTAAAGCCCCTGCCAAGCAGACACCCTGATGGGTCTGCCCAGGCCGATTCTCCCATACCAGTAGGGGGCAGGCTGGCTTACTTTGTCCAGGACTGGAAGTCTCTAACATCAGACAAGTGGGTCCTGGAAGTAGTAAGCCAGGGACTGGTTCTCAGCTTCAGAAAATTTCCCAAGATGAGAACCAGATTCTTTCCACCTGCAAATCTCTCAGAGACCCTTGCCCTAGAGGCAGAGGTGTCTTCTCTCCTAGCTCTCAGAGCTCTAGAGAGGGTTCCCACCCTACACAAGGGCAAAGGATTGTACTCCACGTACTTCCTAACCCCAAAAAAGACAGGAGTATGGCAGGCCATCCTGGACCTAAGATATCTGAACAAACACCTTTTAAAGCCAAAGTTCAAAATGGTGATTCTGGGAATTATCCTTCCCTCTCTAAGGCCAGGGGACTGGCTAGCCTCCCTGGACCTCAAAGATGCATACTTACACATTCCCATCAGGTGCTCCCACAGAAAGTACCTCAAGTTCAAGTTGCCCTCAGGCCACTGTCAATTCAGAGCAATGCCCTTTGACCTAACATCAGCCCCAAGGGTTTTCACAAAGTGCCTGGCAGTAGTTGTTGCTTTTCTAAGAAGAAAAAAGATCTCCATCTTCCCATACTTGGACGACTGGCTCATAGTAGGTCAGTCTCCAGACCAAGTCAAGTCACAATTGCAAGTGACCCAGCAAGTGCTCACTTCCTTAGGATTCCTTCTCAACCTTCCAAAGTCAGTTCTCGAACCAGTACAGCTCCTCACCTTCATAGGTGCAGAACTGGATACAGTAAAGGCAAGAGCCTTCCTTCCTTCCCCTGGAAAGGTCAAGGACCCTCATGGAACTGGCCTCTTCATTCACCATTCAGGTGTCTCGACCAGCAAGGCATTTCCTTCAGCTACTGGGCCACATGGCAGCTTCCACAGCAGTGGTCTGGGGGGGGGCAAGATTCCAGATGAGGGACATTCAGTTCCACTTAAGAGCCTTATGGTCCCAAAGAAAGGATTCCCTTACCAAACTAGTCCCAGTGATTCGAACCCTAATCCAAGCCTTACAATGGTGGCAGGATCAGGACAATTTGAGACAAGGGGTTCCTTTTGTCAGTCAGTCTCATTCGGTGATACTCACCACAGATGCTTCCCTGTGGGGCTGGGGAGCCCATTTGGGGGATCTTACCACCCAAGGACTGTGGTCACCTCAGGAATCTCTGCTTCACATGAATCTCTTGGAACTCAGAGCAGTGTTTCTGGCACTGCAAGCTTTTTCCAAATCTGTACAGAACAAGGTGGTCCAGGTCAGAACAGACACCGCCACCACCATGTGGTACATCAACAAGCAAGGAGGCACTCGGTCTATGGCCTTGTGCACAGAAGCAATGAAGTTGTGGTCCCTGGCCTATTCCCTTCAAACCTCTCTGATAGCAGTTCACCTCCCAAGGAAGGACAATGTCCTAGCAGACGCACCGAGCAGAATATCCCAGGGCCATCACAAATGGGCCCTAGATCCTCTAGTTTTGAAAGTGATTTTCTCGAGATGGGGCACACCAGAGATAGATCTTTTTGCAGCCCCAGACAATCACCAACTTCCTCTCTTTTGTTGCAGACCCCCAGTCTTGGGCTCAGTCCCCTTGGATGCTCTGATTCTGAACTGGGAAGGGAAATTTCTGTATGCTTCTCCCCCTCCCTCTCCTGTTCAAAGTGTTAGTCAAGATAAGGTCACAGCCATGCAAAGTGATTCTGATTGCTCCAGACTGGGCCAGACAGCCCTGGTATCCCCTGTTGCTGTCCCTAGCAGTCCACCTTCCCCTGTCTCTTCCCAGGAATTACAACCTGTTGGCATCCTCTCAGGGGAGGATTTGGTACCCGAATCTTCGGTCTCTCAATCTGAAGGCATGGCTCTTGAAGAGTTAGAGTTTGCAGAGCTTCATCTTTCCCAAGGGGTTCTGAATATCCTTAAGGCTTCTCGAAAGCCTTCCACCAGAAAGACTTACAACTCCAAATGGAAAAGATTCAGCATTTGGTGTTCTAAGAAGAATATTTCTCCAGACTCTGCTGAATTGCCTACGGTTCTGGACTATATGGTCCATCTTAATGGCCTAGGCCTCAGACCAGCTACCCTTAAAGTACACATGACAGCTGTTTCTGCTTTCTTGTCAGTAGGCAAGCCTTTTTCTCCATCATCCCATCCTGTGTTTTGTAGTTTTTCAAGGGATTGCTTCACACCAATCCCCCCCTTTAGGGATCCTGCTCCTGCTTGGGACCTTAATGTTTGCATTGCTCAGCTTATGCAACCCCTCTTTGAGCCTTTGTCCTCAGCAGAGCTTAAGTACTTGACTTGGAAAACTGTGTTTTTGGTAGCCATTACTTCTGCCAGGCGTATCAGTGAATTGCAAGCCCTGCCAGTGGAATCTGATTTTATCTTTTTCCATAGGGATAAAGTGGTCCTAAGAACTAACAGAAAGTTCTTACCTAAAGTGGTTTCAGATTTCCACCTCAACCAGTCTATATCTATCCCTGTTTTCTTCACTGACCATTCTTCCTCTGGAGAGAGGAGGCTACACATTTTGGATGTTAAAAGAGCCCTTAGCTGCTACATAGAGCGTACCAAGGGTCACAGGTTTGAATCCCTCCAGTTGTTCCTTACGTATGGAGAAGTTGGTAAGGGCAAACCTGCCACTAAGAGATCTGTTGCCAGGTGGATTGTTTCTTGTATTCAATTCTGCTATGAAAAACTGGGTAGAACTCCACCCTCAGGCCTGAGGGCTCATTTCACTAGAGGTACAACTGCTTCCCTGGCTGCTGCCAGGGATATTCCTCTCTTAGAAATCTGTCAAGCAGCCACCTGGAAAACAGTCCATACTTTCACCAAGCATTACTCTCTGGATATCCAGGCTAGGAGTGATGCTCGGTTTGGCACAGCAGTACTTCAGAGCCTGTTTCCAAAGTAGGTTCTGTCCCTCCTCCATGGAGGTACTGCTTGGTAGTCTGCATATGTCAGAATATAGCAAGACTTCATGTTGTTTGAAGAAAAAGTTACTCACCTTAGTAATGTTGTTTCTTCTAATGGAGTCTTGCTTTATTCTGACCTCCCCTCTCAGAACCTAGATTTTGGGATGTGGGTGGGCAGGAGCAGAGTTGGCACCCTAGGGGTGTCCTTTTTTCACCCTCTTTTGGTTTGGGTGAGGGTTGTGTTTTGGATGTGTTTTTGTTTTTGGGTTTCCTGACTTGAGCCTTCCTTTTGAAACCAAAAATCTTTTTAATATAGATATATTTGCCAGTTGGCTAGTATGAGTTTTACAGTTTCCACACAGAACTTCTAGTGAGTATTGCTCGTAAAGATCTGACGGTTGGAGTTTGAACAGCAGCAGACAGGGGCTTCAACCGAGCTCGTGTTGAACATTCCATGCTGGCCATGGAAAGTTTAACTCTTTGTTCTCTGGGGCAGTTGAAAGGCAGGACCTAACTGCATATGTCAGAATACAGCAAGACTCCATTAGAAGAAACATTTCTAAGGTGAGTAATTTTTTCTTCTTTACCGAGAGGGTGGTGGATGCATGAAACAGCCTTCCTCAGGTAATGGTGGGGGCAAAAACAGTGGTAGGTTTCAAGAATGCTTGGGACAGGTACAAAGGCACCACCACACTGACTAGCGGTTAACGGGGGGGGCCTATGGGCAAACTAGATGGACAGTGTGGTCTACTTTTCTCATCACTTTCTACGTTCTGTGATGGGAATCAGCTGCTGTTCTAATGAACACTAACCTGGTAAATTTCCTCTTATGTTGGGAGGGCTGGAAACAAGCATCCTGAGCTGTCCTTTTTATTTTTATGTTGCTTGCACGCATGTGCAGGAAACATAGTGCCATCATCCGAGTTTTCGGAGGTGTGGCAGCCCTCTTCCAATTCAGTCAGTGTGTTTGCAGGCGCGGCCGCAGTTCTCCAATGCCTGCTGGAGCTGTGTATGACAGCAGTCCAAAATGCAGTGGCATACAGCTGAAAGGGGGAGGTACGCATCAGTGAGCAGTAATAAGATATCGCCTACTCATGGGTGCTCCCCCTGCACACACACGCATACTGCGTGCTCGTGCCTTCAAACTGGTGGCGTCGCGGTGCAAATGAAGCGAGAAGCGCCTAGCTTAGACTTCATAAGACAGGATGCCATGCGGTCTCGACTTTGTTTACTTTGTTGTATGTGCTGTAAGTATTCTGGGGTAGTACTACTCACTCGGACCATGCCATTTTGTAGACCCCCCAGTGCAAAAAAGAAAGAAAGGAAAGGAAAACAAGTGAACTGTATCTCTGAACATTCATTTTGGCAGTGTCTCAAATAAGAAACCGAATACAGTCTTAACATTAAAAAGCAACCCCCCGCTCCGTTTCCCTCTACAAGAACTGCCGGTCCGTTCCTTGCCCACACAAACACTATTGCCCATCAGTCTGCCTTCTCCAGACCAGTGCTGCATGTGACACTCACGCTGGGCAGCACATCCTCTTTGGAGATAACATCGTAAACAAAGCTCTAGGCGGTGATGCAGCCAGACGTCCCTTACCTTTTGAGTGTCGTCTTTGCTTGGCTTGTAAGAAGAAGGTCCCCATCACGGCTCCCATCTTCCCGTCTGACGTGTGAGCACTTAATGTGACTTTAGGTGTATTTTTTCCCAGAACAAAAATATGTTTTAGATTACCTACTTGAAAGGCACGCTGCAGCTCTCTTGCTAGCTCTTGACCTCTCTCTCTCTCTCTCTCTCTCTTTTTTCTGTGTTCAGCAGTGGTCCGAGTTCGGATTTTTTTCCTTCAGTCAACACATACACACACCCCCAGCACTACATGTAGTACTGACTCACTCACAGGTGGCACTGTTATTACTACTCTTCACCTCGCCTTGACGGACTGCAGTGGTAGGGTAGATTATGCCCTCCTGGCAGGTCTGATGCATCCAAAATATTTACCGGAGAGCTGTCTCGCCAGTTTGATCCCTTGCCCCCTTGCTTATTCCCCACTTTGATGACTCCCCCTCCAGCAGTAGCCTCTGGATCTATAAAGCTGCAATGTGCATCTCCCAGGCACAGTAACTCCAGCGCCGTGCTGTAGGCATGGTGAGGGTCCTCGGGGATTCTGCTGCTGCTGTGGACTAGTGTGTACCAGTCATCATGACTGAAAACCCTACTTCCATGGGGAAAAAAAGGCATAGGGAAGTAGTGCCTCCTAGGAGTCAAGACTGTAAGGGACAAACAAGGAAAATAGGAAAATGCGCCATCTTACCGATTGTCTTTTTTTTTTTTTTCCTCTCTTCAAAAGAAACAGTGTTGTTATGTAGATAATATGAAATGAATAATTTTGTCACAATGTTAGCCTATTGATGGATCGTTTATATTGATTTCGGAGTTGTGAATTATTGGTTTCTATTCTGTTTGCTTTGTCTGTACCTTGCATTAATTTGTAAAAAAACGGAGCAAGGTTTTCTTTGCCATGTCTTCTCCACCATTCAGATGAAATCACTGGGATATACAACAGGTCCAGAATGATGAGATGGACATATTGTTTGTGATCAATCCTTTCCTGTACGTGTGTAGCATGCTTATGTTACTAGTATAAGCCAGGTAGCTGAACTGCTCCCCTTCCTCAAAAATGACCAAATGATAGGCATCATTGATCTTGTTAGAAAACGGAAGTACGGTAGTGTAATAAGGAATGTTTTTCTCCACAGCCCACGTGCTAACTCAGGCTTTCTACCATGTGTTCGTTGTGTTGCTTGCATGCATGTGCAAGAAACATAGTGCCATCATCCGAGTTTTCGGAGGTGTGGCAGCCCTCTTCCAATTCAGTCAGTGTGTTTGCAGGCGCGGCTGCAGTTCTCCAATGACTGCTGGAGCTGTCTGTGACAACAGTCCAAAATGCAGTGGCGTACAGTTGAAAGGAAGAGCTACGCTTCAGTGAGCAGTGATAAGATATCACCTGCTCATGCGTGCTCCCCCTGCACACACACACACACACATAGGCACGCATACTGCATGCTCACCATGCTGGGTGCCCACCCCAGTGTGGCTACTAATATCAGAGCAGCCAATGGGGTGCCTAAATCCCCGCTCGGCCCCACTGTCCCCCCCCAGAGTACAGGGTGCCACGCTGGGAGCTCACCCCAGCATGGCAACAGATGCCATCGCCGACGGTGGTGCCCAATCCCCCGTCGGTGCCACTGTCCCCCCCCAGAGAGTACAGGGTGCTACGCTGGGAGCCCACCCCAGCGTGGCAACAGATGCTATCACCGACAGGGGTGCCCAATCCTCCATCAGCTCCAGGGCCCCCCAAACAGCCATCCTTGTGCCACGCTGGGACCTACCCCAGCGTGGCAAACGTCCCGCGTCGTTCTCCTTTTTTAAAAAAAAAAAAACCTGAAACACAAAAACGGTCCCACGCTGTCTCTTCCCCCACCTGCACCCACCCACTGTGCACCCTGCCTTCCCACACCCCATACTTACCTCCGGACTCTGGCGCGACGATCTTCGGTGGACCGGGAACACGTCTGCACTCTTCAAAGCCGACCGCGAACTGAGGAAATGACGGTAAGCTGTATAATGTAATAAATAGGGTTTTTTCAACTTTGCTGCATATCTCAGCCATTTTTGGGAATTTTTGCACCAAATTTTCAACATGGGGTTTTTGGGACCCCTTCTCATGAATGCTCTCACTGTTATGGCGTTAATCAGGCCCGGAGGGTGATTTCACAGTCACTGCGCGAAATCACCTTTCGGCACTGATTAACGAAACAACACTGCCAGTGTTCATAAGGTGGGCTCTCAAAAAGCCTATGTTGAAAATTTGGTGGAAAAATTCTAAAAATAACTTTACGAAGCGCATGCTGAGCAGTTCCTATGCACCAGAAGTTCGCGGAATTTCTCAATATTTTCACTCCAGATTTTCAACATTGTCATTTTACCACACCTCCTTATGAGCAGTACAGCTGTCATTTCTCTCTCCTGGGCTGGTCTCTGGGCTTCCTTACTCCTGGGCTGCTCCCTCCTGATGACAGTGATAGGCAGGAACTCCAAAGCTGCAGCAGGGGTGGCATAAGCAGCCCGCAACTTCCTGTTACCCCAGTCTACTTCCTGCCTTCGGTGAAGCAGGTACTCTGCAGCAGAGCCCTGTCACTTGTGGCAGGGCTGAAGATCATTAGTTTCAGCATTGTTCAGCATCGAGAAGCAAGAGAGGCAATCCAGGGCACAGTAAGTCTTTTTTGCCTCAGGGGAACTAGCCTCGGTGAGATCCAGCCTTTGCCTTGCGTGCTACACAGGCTGGTTTCACCTCTCCAGGATGGTCACATCAGCCGTTTTTTTTTTTTTCCGCGCCCTAGTCACGGTGGATCTGTAGATGCTGGGGGTAGAATTCAGAAGTCAGACCAAAAGGCGCGATCGCTGAAACGACTCCCTGCCATTAACGGCTGCCTTTTGGAGCGGTTCTCATGGTCGGAGCCTGGGCAGACCGCTCCCGCTAACTTGCTCTCAGTTTTGACGCCAAAAGAGCCTCGGGACTAGCGCTTCTGCATACAGGCGGCCAGCTGTCATCGGAGTCTCATTGCCCCGCCCCCCAGCCTCAGCGACTGTACAGAACATCCCTACAGCAGCCAGGAGGAATATTTCACTTCATCACTACAATTAAAGGGGCAATCCCCATCCAGCCAATTGGTACAATTAAAAGGGGCAATCCACAGTTTACTGTGAAGTAGGGCTGGCTGGGGTGAAGAGGATTACAGGGGCCAGGCTACAATTTGGCAGGTATTTAAAAGGGGCAAGGTTTCAGCTAAAGGGCCATTAACCCCCCCCCAAGCCAATTACTCTGATCTGCAGCAAGGCAAAACCACTGAAGATGGCTTCAGAAAAATCAAGTCGAGGAAAAAAATGCCTACGCTGTAAGTCACCTCTCTTGATTACTTTTGCTGGCTCACTATGCCTCACATCTGAGAAGGCAGCGGCAGCAAGTGCAGTTAAGACTGTGGACACCAGTTCATTGCAGGCAAATGGACAGGAGAGTTCCAACCGAACACAATCAAGCATTCCAGAAAGGTCTGACCGGCTTGCTGAGCGGAACACTATATCCAGGGACCGCCCCCCTTTGACCCTGAGCTCGGAGACAGGTTGAACAGAGCCTTCGCTATGGATCCCTCCTCTTTTGACTGGCACCCACTGGGGTCACCAGATCCGAGACAACACAAGAAAGCCAGGAGAAAAAGGACCCCCTCCTTATCCTCCTCTGACGAGGGGGGCCCTCCTTTCTCCACTCCCGCCCCAAGAAAAAGTCTAGAGAAGCGGACAGATCTCCAGAGGAGGACAGTCACCATTATTCTAGTCACAGGCGTAGAAAAAGGTCTTGTTCAAGGAGCATAGCAAGAGGCGGACATAAGGGCAGATGGCACAGGGGGTACTCCCCGGGCTCCTCAGGTGACAGCTCTTCCACTGAAGAGGGAGAGATAGTAGGTTCCTCATCTGATCCCAATGACTCACCATCCAGAAATTTCGACCTTGATGACCTAGACTTCTTTATCAAGAAAGTCATATCCAAGATTCACCTCGGTCCCTCCCCCACCGGTATCTACTCAGCCAAAACAAGCCTTCCGCCTGGCATCTACGTCTAGGCCCGCCACAGCTTTTCCCATCCCTCCCGCCATCGAGGACTTGCTAAAGGAGGAATGGCAGGGACCGGAGCATGCCTTTCCAGTTCCCAAATGGATATCTAAACTGCTGAAGTTTGATAAAAAAACAATCAGAGAAGTGGTTAGACTGCCCTAGGATTGACCCATTGATTTCCAACCTGACCAAGAAAACCGTCCTCCCAGCCGGGGGGGGGTTTGCTAAGAGACCCTGTGGACAGAAAAGTGGACTCCTTGCTCAAAAGAGCTTTTCAAGCCTCGGCAATGTCACTGAAGGCTGTGGCGGCAAACCTATTCTCCGCCAGAGCCAACTTGTCTTGGGCCTCGGATTTAGCTTTTCAGTTTGCAGAAGATCCAGACAAGAATTCTCCCATTATCCAACAACTACAGTTAATGGGGTTGGCCTCCGCCTATGCGGCGGATGTGTCAGAAGAAGCAGTCCGGTGTACCGCATGGACCATGTTTTACCAAACCTCGGCTCGTCGCAACCTATGGCTCCGGGCATGGCACGCGGATGCGTCCTCGAAAAGCCACTTAGTGAATGCACCATATGAAGGTAACCTCCTCTTCGGGTCGGCGGTGAAGGAGTCGGGTGAAACCATGAAGGTGCATATGCCACAGTCTAGGAGCAGGGGCAAAGCCTGGCCTTCTGGCACAAGGTGTATTTTTCGTGACAGAGGTTTCAACAAGGGTCAGAGTTCCAGTTCTTCGGGAAAAAGGCCATGGTTCTCCTGATGCCAGCGATCTTTTAGGGGAGGTGGATCAGACGGAGGAGGGAACCTCTGGGATTCAGGCTCCAGCAACAAGAAAGCACAATGAGAAAATGAGGACTCATCCTCCAGTAGGGGGCAGACTTTTGGAATTTCTCGAGGAATGGGTCCAAACAACGTCGGACAGATGAGTGTTAGATATTGTCCGTCAGGGTTACTTAATAGAATTCGAGTCCAAGCTCCGTTACCACATGTGGTACCCTTGCCCATTTCAAACAACTCATCCAAAAGGCAGGCCACACTGCAGGCCATCACGGATCTGATGCAAGCCGGGGCTATCAAAAAGGTCCCCCCCACAGAGCACAACCGGGGGGTCTACTCTCTGTTTTTCATTGTGCCCAAGTGCACAGGGGGTCACAGACCAGTCCTAGACCTCAAGTTCCTAAACCGCTTTGAGCGCAGCAGACCATTCAAGATGGAAACATTGGCCTCAATTGCCAAGGAAGTCCTGCAGGGAGACGTCTTAGCATCCATAGACCTACAAGACGCCTATCTGCATTTCCTGATTCACAGCAGGCACAGGCAGTACCTGAGGTTCAAGCTGGGCAGTCGTCACTTCCAATTCAAGACTCTCCCCGTTCGGACTGTCTTCAGCCCCCAGAACCTTCTCGAAGGTCCTGGTAGCAGTAATAGCCCACCTACGGAACCGGGGGATCCAGCTATTCCCTTATCTGGACGACATCCTCATCAAGGCTCCACAGCTCGACTAAGCAGTACAGGCACTGGCGGATATAGTCCAGTGCCTCACGGCTCATGGTTTTCTAATCAACCAGAAGAAGAGCTCCCTAATTCCCAGTCAGAGCCTGAGCCACCTGGGAGCGGAATTCAGGACGTAGATCAACAAGGTCTTTCCCCCCAACTCAAAGTTCAGGGACCTGCTAAAACTCATCAGCAAATTCCAGAGGGGCAATCAACTGCCGGCCCAATCCTTCTTACAGCTTATTGGGACTCTAGTGTCCCTGGCAGACTCAGTTCCATGGGCTCTGGTGCACATGCGACCCATTCAGACTCACCTGCGCAAGCTGTGGTCCCAGTCCAGTCACCCTCGGCTCCACCTCATTCCAGTGTCACAGCAGGTAAAAAGCACCCTCGCATGGTGGTCTTGAAGAGAAAACGTGATGAGAGGTCGAGACCTAGGCCATCCGCGTCAGATAAGGATCACAACAGACGCAAGCCTCAGAGGGTGGGGGGGCTCACCTACTACAGACATCAACCCAAGGCAACTGGTCCCTGATGGAATCAAGGTACAGCATAAATGTTCTAGAGATGAGAGCAGTTCGTATGGCCCTAAAGCACTTCTATCAGCAAGTGCGCTCCAGGGATGTGCTGATTCTAACAGGCAATCAAACAGCAATGGCTTACATCAACCACCAGGGCGGCACACAAAGTACAAAAATGCTTCGGGAATCCCTTCTCCTTTCCAGTGGGCAGAGAAGCACCTGGCAAGCATAAGGGCGGTGTACATACCAGATCAGGAGAATATCACAGCAGACTGGTTAAGCCGCAAGGACGTTCTCCCGGGGGAATGGGAACTGAAGGAAGCAGCCTTCCAGCTTCTTATCCAGAAGTGGGGCAATCCGCAAGTGGATGTGTTTGCATGCCGGCACAACGCAAAGGTTCAGCAGTTCTGCTCCCTAGCCAGAGATGACCTGGCAATAGCACAGGACACCTTCTCCATAAACTGGGGCCGCCTCGGCCTCCTGTACGCTTTTCCTCCGATCCCACTGCTCTCCAGGGTTCTTCACAGAGTGGCCAGAGACAAGGCGGAAATTATCCTAGTTTGTCCCAGGTTGCCACGCCGCCCCGGTTCCCTCTACTTATTCAGCTGTCAAAGGTGCAATCTTTCGTTTTCCAGCCCTCCTCAGACCTTCTCCATCAGGGTCCGGTCCTGCACTACAATCAGAGCAATCTATCCCTCTCGGCATGGAAATTGAGCGGGAAACGTTCAAAGAGCTAGGTTACACTGCTCCAGTCATTGAAATGATGGTCAGCTCCCAACGCGCTTCATCCTCCAGGGTGTATTATAGGATATGGAGAAGATTCTTATTCTGGCTCCGCTCCAACGGCACTCAAGATCATCCAATAACCCTCCCAGTCATTTTGCATTTTCTGCACGAGGGATTCGACAAAAGGTTTACAGCCAGCCGCCTTGCGAGTGCAAGTTTCTGCACTGGGAGCGCTTTTGTTCGCAGACTCTGGGGTTTCGCTGGGATCTCACTCTCATGTTAGGAGGTTTTTAAGGGCAGCAATGCTCCAACACCCACCAATTAAGCCAATTGTTCCACCCTGGAAACTTAATCTGGTCCTCAAGGCTCTAACAAAAGCACCATTCGAGCCCTTGAAGGAAGCATCAGTCGTGCATCTTACTATGAAGGTGTTTTTCTTGTGGCTATCACTTCAGCCAGGAGAATCAGCGAACTGGGGGCATTGTCAACCAAAGAGCCCTATACAGTTTTTCACCCGAATTCGGTAGTACTCAGGACGGATCCAGGCTTCTTACCGAAGGTCATGTCTTTCTTCCACTGCAACCAGGAGCTTGTACTTCCTCTTTTCTGCCCTCACCCGAAAAACGAAAAAGAAAGAGAATTTCACACCTTAGATCCGAGGAGAGCAATCAGAATCTATATTAAGAGAACAGACACTTTTCACAAAACGTCAAGCTTGTTTGTTTTGACTGCAGGCCGAAATATGGGTAAAGAAGCATCAAAAGACTCTATAGCCAGATGGATTAGGTCAGTAATCATCACAGCGTATGACAAGGCGGGAGTATCTCTGCTTGGACCAGTGAGACCCCATTCTACCAGAGCAATGGCCACGTCATGGGCAAACTTCAGAGAAGCATGTCCAGCAGACTTATGCAGAGCAGCCACGTGGTCATCCATCCATACCTTTACTAAATTTTACAAACTGGATGTCACGTCCTCGGCGGAAGCATCTTTCGGCCGCCGAGTGCTTCAGTCAGTGGTGGATCCTTAAGGACACTTAACATTCTTCCCACCCAGGGTATCTAGGGATGCACTGCTTTTGGATATCCCAGGAGTAAGGAAGCCCGGAGACCAGCCCAGGAGAGAGAAACAGAAATGTGGGTACCTGTAAATTTTCTTTCAAACAACATGAAGTCTTGCTGTATTCTGACCGTAGCAGTGAGTCCCAACCTTCGAACTGCCCCGGAGATGAAAGAGTTAACTTTCCATGCCAGGCATGGAACGCTGAGCTCGGGCTCGGTTGAGACTCTGTTGCTGTTTAAACTCAAACCGTCAGATTCTTTACTCCGCCTCACTGAACAGTCGCTCCAGAGATTTCTCCTTCTGCTCGGTTCAATTTGTCGGTTAAAGTACCGCTTTTCTCGGTTTTTGACCGAATTTAAGCCGTAACCTGTCGTTCAGTCTCTGTCTGTGGTATTTGTGAGTACTAGATAGGTTATATTTTATTCTATTCTGTGTGGAACTTGTAAACGGTTCATCGATTTAGTTTGAACCAATCAAGTTGTTAGAAAATCTTAATTTGTACTTTTAGAGTGTGGTTACTGGTTCTTATCGTTTCTAAAAAAAACGGATTTTATTACGTTTTTTTCCACGACCCGTGACACGGTCAGGAACCGATAAGAGGGTCTTGCCTGGTGGATTGCCATTAAAAGGGTAAGTTTGGTTAGGACTGGCACAATGTCTGAGAAACCCAAAAGAAAAACCGGGCCCACAGGGTTTCAACACTGTAGTGTGTGTGGGAAAGTCTTTGCTAAGGCTGACCCCCACACCACCTGTGTTTATTGTCTGGGGTTTGACCACCTCAATGCAGACTGCCAGATTTGTAAAATATTTCCCTGCAGCTACCCTAGAGAAGAGAGTTGGTAGACTCAGGGAAAGGGAGGCCAAAAAGTCCGCTGAACCGGATGGCCAGCCCGGTTCGGCTCAAACCGAACCAGGAGGAGTGCCCTCTGACCAGGGCGAGACTTCTTCGGGCAAAAGGAGAGCCGATTCTGAGGAGTCGGTTCCGGCTAAGAGAACTAGAAAAGAAAAATCAGCTGGTGTGGAGCCAAAACTTTCCTCTCCAACTGCTGAAGAAATAGCCAGCGATCAAAATTGTGCAGTCGCTTTCCCCGGTTCTGACCGAACCGGCACCATCAGGCAGGCGCTCGGCTCGGCCGGTTCCACCGGTTCAAGAGTATGATTTAGAGGAATTTTATGAACCAGAGGAAGAGGAGTATGAGGAAAGTGAATGTGGTTTTGAAAGTCTGGATGTGCCTATTGACCCGGACATCTCCCCAGACAGACCTTCAGGAGTGTCTCCTCCTAGGCTTTCTGAGTCCCCCTCCCATTTCATGTGTTATAAAAAAGTGGCTGAAACCCTCCAGCTTCCTGTGGAAGAAGCTGTGGATGACTAGGAGGAGCCTGACTATGTGGAAATGATGGATATCCCAGAGTCTAGGAGGCTGTCTATTCCCTTACACAAATCTTTTGGGAAATAGACATTTAAGATTTTAAAGACTCCTAACACTATACCTCCTGTGGATAAGAGAATGGACAAGAGGTATACATTGTCAGGCTCAGATGCGGAGTTCCTTACACAACAATGCAGCCATGTTGGAGTAGTGCAGGCTGCAGCCTGTGATAAGGCAAATATTCCCTTGACTTCACACCCTCCAGACAAGGACTCCAGGAGGATTGATGCCATGGCAAAGAAACAGTACATGGCAGCATCCTTGGGACTCAGACAGGCCAATTATATGGCCTATACTGCTAGTTATCAAAAATCCAGATGGGACACTGTTATGGCTTTAGCAAAACAGGTCCCTGGCCAGCTTGCCAAGGAGCTGGAGCAGGTGGCTGCTGATGGTATTGAGGCATCCAAGGTGCAATTCCATGCTGCAGTGGACTCCAGTGATGTGTCATCTAGAGTCATGGCTACATCTGTGGCACTTTGAAGAATGGCTTGGCTCAGATGTACTAGCCTGTCACAGGATACCCAGACTAAGGCCATGGATTTTCCTGTTGTGGGTAATTCTCTGTTTGGGGAGCAGACAGAGAATTACGTGAAGAAAATGGACGAATATAGGACCACATATAGGAGTGCATAGGCCAAGGAAAGGCAGACCACTCCTCAGAGGCATCATCCCAGGGGCAGTGGCAGGCCTTTCTACCAAGCCCAGGCCTCCTCTTCTGCTTATGCCCAGAGGGGGTTCTTTAGAGGGAGAGGCAGACGGGGTACAAGCAGGCCTGCTTCCACCCCTCAGCCCAAAGCCCCTGCCAAACAGGCATCCTGATGGGTTTGCCAGGGCCAATTCTCCACTACCTGTAGGGAGCAGGCTGGCTTACTTTGTCCAGGACTGGGAGTCTCTGACATCAGACAAATGGGTCCTGGAAGTAGTAAGCCTGGGACTGGTTCTCAGCTTCAGAAAGTTTCCAAAGATGAGAACCAGATCCTTTCCACCTGCAAATCCCTCAGAGACACTTGCCCTAGAGGCAGAGGTCTCTTCCCTCCTAGCTCTCAGAGCTGTGGAAAGGGTTCCACCCCTACACCAGGGCAAAGGGTTGTACTCCAGGTACTTCCTTACCCCAAAAAAGACAGGAGAATGGTGGCCCATCCTGGATCTCGGATACTTAAACAAGCACCTTTTAAAACCAAAATTCAAAATGGTGACTCTGGGAATTATTCTACCTCTCTAAGGCCAGGGACTGGCTAGTGTCCCTGGACCTCAAGGATGCCTACTTCAATATTCTCATCAGAAGCTCCCATCGAAAGTACCTCAGGTTCGAGTTGCCCTCAGACCATTACCAGTTCAGAGCAATGCCCTTTGGTCTGACCTCTGCTCCAAGGGTATTCACAAAATGCCTGGCAGTGGTAGTTGCTTCTCTAAGAAGGCAAAGGATTGCCATCTTCCCTTACCTGGACAACTGGCTCACAGTAGGCCAGTCCCCAGACCAAGTCAAGTTACACTTACAGATAACTCAGCAACTGCTCACCTCTTTGGGTTTCCTTCTGAATCTTTCAAAGTCAGTTCTAGAGCCTGTCCAGCTCCTCACCTTCATAGGCGCAGAGCTAGACACAGAATAAGCCAGAGCTTTCCTTCCCCTGGACAGGGCAAGGACCCTTGTATCTCTGGCCTCCTCATTCACCCTGCAGGTGTCTCAACCAGCAAGGCATTTTCTACAGCTCCTGGGGCACATGGCTGCTTCCACAGCAGTAGTGCAGGGAGCAAGATTTCAGATGAGGTACATTCAGTTCCATTTGAGAGCCTTTTGGTCTCAAAGGAAGGACCCTCTGACCAAATTGATCCCAGTGACTCGAACCCTGATCCAGGCCCTACAGTGGTGATGGGATCAGAACAATCTGAGACAAGGGGTTTCCTTTGTCACTCAGTCTCACTCTTTAATCTTTACTACAGATGCCTCCCTCTTGGGGTGGGGGGCTCACTTGGGCGACCTGACCACCCAGGGGTTGTGGTCCCCTCAGGAATCTCTGCTTCACATCAATCTGTTGAAACTCAGAGGAGTTTTTCTAGCACTTCAAGTTTTTTCCAAATCTGTTCAGAACAAAGTTATCCAGGTCAGAACAGACAACACCACCACACTGTGGTACATCAACAAGCAAGCAGGCACTTGGTCTATGGCCTTGTGCACAGAAGCAATGAAGTTGTGGTCTGTAGCTTATTCCCTGAACACCTCCCTCACAGCAGTTCCCCTCCCAGGCAAGGACAATGTCCTGGCAGATGCTCTCAGCAGGATATCCCAGGGCCATCACGAATGGTCACTGTATCCCCTGGTCTTGGAGGTGGTATTTTCCAGATGGGGCACCCCACAGATAGATCTTTTTGCAGCCCCAGACAATCACCAACTTCCCCTTTTTTGCTGCAGGCCCCCAGTGTTGGGCTCAGTCCCCCTGGATGCCTTAGTTCTCAGTTGGGAAGGGAAGTTCCTGTATGCTTCCCCCCCCCTTCCCTCTTCTGTTCAAAGTGCTTGTCAAAATCAGATCTCAACCGTGCAAGATGATCCAGATTGCTCCAGACTGGGCCAGACAGCCCTGGTATCCACTCCAACTGTCCTTAGCAGTCCATCTTCCCCTGTGTCTTCCCAGGAATTACAACCTGTTAACCTGTGCTCAGTGGAGGGTTTGGTACCCGAATCTCAAATCTCTCAATCTCAAGGCCTGGCTCTTGAAGAGTTAGAGTTTCCTGATTTACACCTCTCCCAAGGTGTAATGGATATTCTGAAGGCTTCTAGGAAACCTTCCACCAGGGCTACTTTTAATTCCAAATGGAAAAGATTTTCCATATGGTGCTCTGGGAAGCATATTTCCCCAGAGTCTGCTGATCTGCCCACAGTCCTTGATTATATGGTCCATTTAAATACCTTGGGGCTGAGACCAGCTACACTGAAGGTGCATCTGGTAGCTGTTTCTGCTTTTATTTCAGCAGGTAAGCCCTCTTCTCTTTCAGCTCACCCTGTATTCTCCAAGTTTTTCAAGGGTTTGCTTCACACCAACCCTCCATTCAGGGACCCTGCCCCTGCTTGGGACCTTAATGTTTGCATTGCTCAGCTTATGCAACCCCCTTTTTGAGCCTTTGTCTTCAGCAGAGCTTAAGTACTTGACTTGGAAAACTGTGTTTCTGGTAGCCATCACTTCTGCCAGCTGCATAAGTGAGTTACAAGCTTTGTCAGTGGAGCCTGATTTTATCTCCTTTCATAGAGATAAGGTGGTCCTCAGGACTAACAGGAGGTTCTTACTTAAGGTGGTTTCAGATTTCCACCTTAATCAATCTTGTGTCTCTTCCTGTGTACTTCACTGACCATTCCTCCTCTGGCAAGAGGAGGCTGCACAGTTTAGATGTGAAAAGAGCCCTTAGCTACTACATAGAGCGTACCAAGGGTCACAGGTTTGACTCCCTCCAACTGTTCCTCACTTATGGTGAGGTTGGTAAAGGGAAACCTGCCACTAAAAGATCCATTGCCGGGTGGATTGTCTCTTGTATCCAATTTTGTTATGAAAAACTAGGTGAGGTTCCACCCTCAGGCCTGAGGGCTCACTCTACCAGGGGTACAGCTGCTTCCCTGGCTGCTGCCAGGGACATCCCTATTCTAGAGATATGTCAAGCAGCTACCTGGAAAACAGTTCACACTTTTACCAAACATTACTTCCTGGATATTCAGGCTAGGAGTGATGCTCGGTTTGGCACAGCTGTGCTTCAGAGTCTATTCCCTAAGTAGGTTCTGTCCCTCCTCCGTGGAGGTACTGCTTTGTAGTCTGCTACTGTCAGAATACAGCAAGACTTCATGTTGTTTGAAGAAAAAATTACTCACCTTAATAATGTTGTTTCTTCTAATGGAGTCTTGCTGTATTCTGCCCCCACCTGCCCTTCTCAGAACCTCTGTTTTTGGGATGTGGTGGGCAGTGGCAGTGTTGGCACTCAGTAGGTGCCCACCTTGTTTTTTTCACCCCCTTTTCTTGGATGAGTGGGTGTTGTGTTTTTTCATTTTTGGGTCTCCTGACTTGAGTCTTTGTTTTGGGACCAAAAAATTTGTTTTATGTTTAGTAGCCAGTTGGCTAGTGTAGGTTTACAGCTTCCACACAGGACCTTAGTGAGTTTAGCTCATAAAGATCTGACGGTTTGAGTTTAAACAGCAACAGACAGAGTCTCAACCGAGCTCGAGCTCAGCATTCCTTGCCTGGCATGGAAAGTTAACTCTTTCATCTCCGGGGCAGTTCGAAGGTTGGGACTCACTGCTACTGTCAGAATACAGCAAGACTCCATTAGAAGAAACAACATTACTAAGGTAAGTAATTTTTTCTTCTCCGATGGCTGGTCTCCGGGCTCTGGATGCCCTCCCAGAATGTATATAGTTGCTGGGCCTCACGGCCCTTATGCCATAACTGTTCATGTTCTTTGTTTTTCCTAGTTCTCATGGTATTACCTCAGACAGACTGCATTGATAACGACTGGGGTAACAGGAAGTTGCGGGCTGCTTATGCCCCCCCACTGCAGCTTTGGCGTTCCTGCTGATTATCACTGTCATCAGGAGGGAGCAGCCCAGGAGTAAGGAAGCCCGGAGACCAGCCGTCAGAGAAAGAAAATTTACAGGTACCTAAATTTCTGTTTTTCACATCTCACCCAAAACTAGTTTCCACTCATGTAGCGCACAATGGCGCAGTCGGTGTGCAAAATCACTGTATGGCACACATTAAGAAAATCACAGTGACACTGTTTATGAACAGAGGTCTTAAAATGGCTATGTTGAAAATTTGGTCACAAACTTCCTAAAAATGACTGTTTCACGAGCGTGCGTTGTGCTGTTCCTACGCACGCTCGTAAGTTTGCAAATTTTCAATGTTTGCACTCCACTGACTTCCAAATACCTACACAGCACATACAAGCAAGCAACATTCGGCATTGACAAATGCTTGTTGTAACTAGGGAGGGGCAGGGACGCACTCCCTTGGCCATCAGAAAGCTAGTATCTCTGATTCCAAATGGAGGATGCATGCACCAAAATCATACTCAAGCAGAGAAAAGTCTCCACATCATGCATCAGGAGCTGCCATTTTAGTCCTTGGTTTGTTTACAGTCATGTTTTATGTTCCCACAGTTGACACTAAGTGACATGCCTACATTAAATGTGCAGCTGTGGTTCCTAGATTCACAAAACAATTAGAACAAGGAAAACAGTTAAATAACAATCAGCAACAAGGATTGTTTGGTTAGGCATGATAAATGGTACTGCTGTACAGCTGAACTCGAGATGCTATGGTAATTACCCCATTTCTAAACTTGGGTAATCCAGTATGCATCAATTAAAAGTAAATTAATGGAGTCCTTGCTTTTGTTTTATTTAGTTATTTATTTCAAAAGTTTCACCAGAAAAGACATACTGAACTGCAAACAGCTTGTTCTAGGGACATGGATATGTTGTTCATCCACAGTGTCTGGCAGGTTCCTTGCCGCTTTAAATCTTGCCAGAAGGTCTTCAGGCTGGCTCCTCCCACCCACCCGGGTGGTAAAACTCTCGGCTCCGCCCCATGATGCCAGATCTTCCTTACCGCTTGGAAGCTCAGGTTCCCTCCTTAGTGCTCTGCGACTAGACTGGATCCAAACTCTTTGGTTCACCCGAAAATAATTTTAAAGTTTTCTAGACTTTGGTGTACTTCTTCCTTCGCGGCTGCGATGGACAGATCGACTCACGGTTTTCGGCAGTGCGCATTTGGGCAGAAGATGTCCAGGACTGCTCCTCACTCCATGTACGTCTACTGCCTCGGGCTTGACCACGACCTGCAGGCCTGCGAGTTGTGCAGGTCTTTTTCGGATAACGTCCTCGAAGACCGTGCTGCCCGGCTCCAAGTCAGGCGCCCCGAGAAACGTTATCCACCGGTGAAGTCCAAGGAGGCCCGTCGGGCAGTTTCTGTGGCTGCTGGCTTGGCTGAGCAACTCGAGCAGATGATTGCCCTCGAGGAGGAGGCAGCCCAGGCCGCATATTCATCTTCCTCGGTTGCGGCATTTATCCTGCTCTCTTTGGGATCCTCCTACACAGCTTCTTTTAGGGAGCTTTGCCAGTCCCTCTCCACGAAGGGTGAGGGGCCATCGGGACACTCTTCTCGGTCAAACAAGGAGGAGTCGAGCAGTGGGGTCCCACTGTTGACGGTCGTGGGGCGGGAGAGGTCCCCTTCCCCGGACAGTCGACACTCTACTTCGGTCGAGGTTGCAGCTAAGGCTGCTGGCTTCACGGTGTCCCCATCAGGTCAGCCGTCCGAGACACCCTTCGACGCAGTCGGGATTTTTCTCTACCCGTTGGACGGGCTGTCAACTGGTGAAGCCAACAACCCTTCATCACCAGTTTCCCCAGTGGAAACCGAGGACTTGCCTGCGCCTCCTGTGCTGGAGTCCCCGGTCAAGGCTCCCAAGCCAAGGGAGGAGCGGGTTTCCCCCTGTTTCCTCCCAGACCCACCCTCAGAAACACTGACGGTCTCGGTCTTGGTCTCGGACCACATCTCGGTCCAGCTGATCCCGGCAACGCCGACGGTCTCTGTTTCGGCACCGAGGCGGGCAGCGCCGCTCGTCCTCGTCTTCCTCCTCGGAAGAGGAGAGGTTTTGGTGCAAATTGCATCGACGCTACAAGGACTTAATGTGGCAGCAACTCCTTCTGTCGGGGAACAGGCAGATGCCGTCGCCTTCCCTGGCCATTAAGTGGCTGTCACCCGAAAGAACCCCTCATGGTGGTCGAGGTGCCCCAGCCTGGGCCGGTTGTTCGGCCAAAACCAGCTGCCCCACCGATTGTAGTGGAACCTCTGCCTCCACAACCGAAATCGGGGGCTCCGACCAAGGATTCTCGGTCGGGTCAGGGACTGTCCCACCAGTTGTTGGTCACCCTCACTCCCGACTGTCCTCTGCAGATGGAGGGTGGTTCAGGCCCTAGGCAGCTCTTCGCAGACTCCTCATAGTCTGATGACGACTCCTCCCTGTTTTCCAGGCCCCTTGACCTGGAGTTCTCCGGGGTGCAGTCGATGGACGAGAGCCCATCATCATTCATGGGTCTGCTTCGGCTCATCTCGGAGTCCACCGGGATGCAGCTCGAGCCCGTATCCAAGCGGGCCAGGTATCCCCTCACGGAGATACTGGACCGAGGGGATTCTCCCGCAGAGGCCTTTCTGGTGGCTGAAGCCATTGTTGGCTCTGCCTTGGAGCTATGGCAGCGGCCAACTTCCTGTCCTGCGTCTTCGGCCAGGATGGCCAGGAAGTATCCGGTCCCTACCGGCTTTTAGTCCGGTTTCTGGGAACACCCCTCTTCGGAGGGGTTGGTCACAGACAGCATTTTCCGGCATTCCAGGAACGCTAGGGATGTGGACAAGCCCCCCGACAGAGTGTCCAAAAAGCTGGACTATGCCGGGCGCAAAGTATACGCTGTGTTCTCCCTCAGCCTCCGTCAGGCCAGTTCGGCCGTACTGATGGGGCACTTCTCCCACGCCCTCATGGGCTCCCTGGATGAGGTGATATCTCATCTCCCAGCTGATCTGCAGACTACGGTCAAGCAGATGCGGGATCAGGGAAGGGCAGTGGTGAAACAGCAGCTCCAAACGGCTCTTGATATCTGAGACTCCTGGGCCCGGTCAGTAGCGGCCGCAGTGGCCATGCGCCGCAGAGCCTGGCTGAGGATATCCACCTTTACGGCGGATACCCAGCACAAGTTGGCAGACGTCCCCTTCCTTGGGACCAACCTGTTCTGCCCTGGAGTGGAAGGCCACCTCCAGAAAATCGAAAAGTCCAATGCCAGCTTGGGCTCGGTCACGTCTGCTCAGCAGGACAAAGGCCGTCGACAGCAACATAAGTCCTTTCGCCCTTCTGCCCCTGCGGCACGTCCGGCCCAACAACACCAGCATCAGGGCCAGCAGGCTCGCACTTGGCACCCCAAAGCTAAGCCTGCAGCTTCCTGTAACAGGAAGCTGTGAGGAAAAGGCCCAGGATGTCCCTCGGCCGGTCCTTCCTTCAATCCTGCCCAGTGACGAGTTGAGGAGTGTCACCCCCAACCTCGTCGCTTTCCCCGGGTTCCCCCCCTTGGGGGGCAGCTCAGCCATTTTCTTTCCGCCTGGTCCGCTATCACCACAGACCGTTGGGTGTTGGAGGTGGTAGGAAAGGGTCTCCCTCTGGAGTTCGAGCAGGCCCCACCCTTCCTAACCGTCGCTCCACGGGGGGAGGGTTACGGGGTCCGCAGCCTCTCTGTCGGCCCATCGAGCCAACATTGCCCTGCTTCTCGGAAAAGGAGGTGATCAGGAAGGTGGCGGATCCTCCACCAGACCCAGGGTTTGTGTCCAGGTACTTCTGGTCCCGAAACGGAATGGGGGGCTGGTGCCCCATTCTAGACCTGCACGACCTGAACAGGTTCCTAAGGTCTCAAACCTTCAGGATGGTCACTCTGGCTCAGATCATTCCATCCTTGGAACGGGGCATGTAGTTCTGTTCTCTGGACCTCCAGGACGCGTTCTTTCACGTCCCAATCCGTACATCCCACCAGTGATTCCTCCGCTTCAGAGCAGAGGGGTCCCTCTATGAGTTCCGGGCCATGCCCTTCAGCCTTTCTGTAGTGCCCAGGGTCTTCACCAAATGCATGGCAGTGGTGACAGCATTCCTGCGGCACCGAAGGGTCTGGGTGTACCCCTACCTGAATGACTGGCTGATTGCGGCCTCCTCCAGAATGGAGGTGGAGTGGTCCAGGGATCTGGCCCTCCAGGTTTAATCTCAAGTTGGCCTCCTTATCAACAAGGCCAAGTCGGAACTTGTGCCAAAGCAGGTGAACCAATTCATCAGGGCAGAGCTCGACTCTCTGCGAGCCAGAGCACGGCTCCCAGCGTACAGGGCCGAGGTTGTTTCCTCCTTTGCCCAATCATTTCAGGTTGGGCAATTGCGCCCTGCACAGGACTTCCTGTGCCTCCTGGGCCTCATGGCAGCCTGCACCAGTGTGGTCCGTTGGGCCCCTTGGCACATGCGTCCCCTACAATGGGTACTGGCCAGCCAATGGTCACAGAGCTCCAGTCCTTTGGATCAGCTAGTGACATTGACCCAGGAGATGTGGAACACTCTCCAGTGATGAATCATTCCAGCTCTTAGGCAGGAGGGCATCCCATTTGTCCGCCCCGAGCCGACGGTCTCTCTATCGACTGATGCCTTTCCAATGGGTTGGGGTGCCCATCTGAGGGAGCACAGAGCGCACGACCTCTGGTCCCCTCGGGAGTCCCACTGCCACATCAACCTGCTGGAGCTTCGAGCAGTTCATCTAACCCTCACCACCTTCGCTCCGTTTGTATGGGGTCAGGTGGTCCAGGTCCAGACGGACAGTACCACAACTATGTACTACCTAAACCGCCAGGGTGGGCGCACTCCATGCCCCGTGCATGGAAGCTCTCCGCATTTGGTCCCTCGTGTGCAGCCTGGAGGCAGATCTCCTTGCCATCCATGTGGCGGGAGCCTCCAACATTCTGGCCGATGCGCTAAGTCGGATAGGAGCTGCATCCCACAAGTGGTCTCTCCTGCCGGAGGTAGTACAAGATCTGTTCTCCCACTGAGGCATGCCTCAGGTGGACCTGTTTGCTTCCTGGGAGAATGCGAACCCTAGGCTGTTTCGTGCCCGCCCTCCTCAGCAGGGCTCGCTGCAGGGGGATGCCTTCTCGAGGCTATGGACCCCGGGCCTCTTCTACGCCTTGCCCCCATTTCCCATGATCCACAAGGTGCTTCTCAAGGCTTGAAGAGACAAGGCGAAGGTGATTCTGGTAGCCCCAGACTGGCCCCGTCAGTTCTGGTATCCAGATCTCCTCAGCCTCAGCTCCAGGCTCCCGAGGCGGCTTTCAGCCCGCCCAGACCTGATCTCAATCAGGGGAAGGTATTCCATCCAGACCTTCAGTCCCTGCACCTGATGGCCTAGTTCCTGAGCGGCTAGAGTTCCAGGCCTTGGGTCTTTCTGACGAGGTCCTCGACGTTGTTTAGGCTTCCCGTAAGGAGTCGACCAGGAAATGCTACACCTTTAAATGGAAGAGATTCTCCATTTGGTGTCAGGGCAAAGGCCTGGACCCTTCCTCCTGCTCCTTGGCAAGCATTCTGGACTACCTGTGGTCCCTTTCTCAGCTCGGGCTTCAGTCGACGACCCTTAAGGTGCAGCTGGCAGCCATCTCTGCTTACCGGGCGCGGGCCAGGAAGCAGTCGGGGGTGCAGAAGGTGGTCGGGTGCTTTTTCAAAGGCCTTGATCACATATCCCCTCCAGTGCGAGAACCTCCACCTCCGTGGGATCTACTGCTGATATTGGCTAAGCTCATATGCAAGCCATTCGAACCGATGCACAGGTGCGACATCTCTCACCTGTCGTGGAAGACCACCTTCTTGGTGGCTATCATGTCAGCCAGAAGGATGGGAGAGCTCCAGGCGCTTTCCATTGAGTCTCCTTATCTGGTCTTCCACAGGGACAAGGTTATCCTGCACCCCCAACCGAAATTCCTTCCGAAGGTGGTGTCGGAGTTTCACATTAATCAGGTGTTGACTCCGCCGGTGTTCTACTCCAGTCACACCTCGGAGGCTGAATATAGGCTCCATACTTTGGACACTAGAAGAGCGCTCACTTATTATAAGAAGCGGATGGCTGAAGTTCAGGGAGAGGTTCGCCAGCTGTTTGTCACCTACGCTGAAGCCGCACCTTGCAGACCTGCAGCCAAGCAGATGATAGGCAGGTGGGTCACCTCCTGCATAGATCTGTGCTATAGGTTGGTGGGCATGGCTCCTCCCAGAGGGATAAGAGCTCATTCTACCTGCCATACTGCTGCATCGGTGGCTGCTTCCAGGGACGTCCCTACCCAGGAAATCTTCAGGGCTGCTACCTGGAAGTCGGCACACACCTTCATTACCCATTACCACATCGACCTTGAGTCATGCCGGGATGCTGGTTTTGGGGCCTCGGTTCTCCAGTCATTATTCCCTAAGTAGGGGGTGTGCACCTTGCCTCCTTCTTCCCGGAGAACTGTTGGAGTCTGCCAGACTGTGGAAGAACAACATATCGATGTCCCTAGAAATACAGGTTACTCACCTGTAACAGGAATTCTAGGAATGGTATATGTTGTTCATCCACACGACTCACCTGGCCTCCCCGGCTTTGACTCACAACCTGGCTTCCAGCGTGCTAGATCTGGCATCATGGGGCGGAGCCAAGAGTCTTACCAGCCGGGTGGGTGGGAGGAGCCAGATTGAAGACCTTCCGGCAAGATTTAAAGCGGCAAGGAACCTGCCAGACAGTGTGGATGAACAACATATACCATTCCTAGAACTCCTGTTACAGGTCAGTAACCTGAATTTTCTAGATGTGTCCTGGGGAAGGGGGGAAATGGAGAAGGTTAAACAGTAATAACTATTAAAAATAAAAAAAAGGGAGTTATATGCAGTAATACAGTATTCTGAAAAAGCATAATCGTAAATATTAAAGGCAAATTAGTAAATAGATGCATGCAATAAATATAACACAGATTATATTAGGCAGGGAACTATTCTTATAGGTATTTATTTGTTAACTGGGTGGGTACAGTGGGTCTAGGAGCTGTTTTCAGGCATGACCCGAGCCATAGAGATGGCACAATTACATAGACATAGAAGTCATAGATTCATTGAGAGAAAAGTACTAGTATTTCACAGTTTGAGTAACATACAAGGATGATCAAGGACTTAAGATTTTTACAAAAAGGGGGGATATGGGGAACAGCATGGCCAGCCAGGCAAAACTAGTATAGGGAAGGAATGCAAGAGGAAAAGGGTCACATACAGTTGCAGGTAGGGGAAGAAAAGTAATTAAGAAGAGACATTAGAGAGGAAGCAGAATGAATTGACAGTGGATAGGAGGGCCAACGTTTAAGAAAGAAATAGAAAGCAGATTGACCAACAGTAGATTTTGTATAAAGAATACAGAGGGATTGGGAAATATTGCTGCGGAGAGGACAGGAGGAGGAAGAAGATGGAGATGATAGAAGGGATTTAAGATAGGCGGGAAGGGAGCCAAACCAGAATTTGGATATAAATGAGGCATAGTGGGTCAGGCACCTAGCATCAAGAGAAGGGAGATAAAGGGCAGGGTAGAGTGAGCAGTGGTGGATATGAGAGGACAGTGTAAAGCAAAACAACCAAAAGAATGAAAGAGGGTGTCCAGTCCAGCACGGGAGGATTTGGGAGCTCCTGTATAGACCACATCACCATAGTCAAAAATAGGGAGATTCATCTTTAAAACAATTTCTTAGTGAGCAGGAAGCAGGATACATGCTTCTTTCCTGTACAGTGCACCAAGCTTGGGATGAAGCTGATGGTGTATGGCATCTATATGTACTGAGATGTCAAGATGTTGGTAAAGCTAGATTTCTGGGTACTTAAAAGAGGATACATCCTCAGTCTTAGCTCAATCAGGAGTGCAAAATAAAGGGAGAGGAGTGAGTCTGGTAAGCCTTTGTCGAGTGTCAAAAGTCATGGAGACTGTTTTTTTGGCATGGAGGGACAACTGGTTAAACTGAAACTAGTGCAGAATGTTGTCAAAAATCCAACTGCAGTTGTAAGATAAGGTCATGGGAAGAGGAGTCAAACGCAAAAACAACTGTATTGTCTATCAGCATACATATGAATGGATACAGAGGAACAGACAGAGGGGAGGTCATTCAAGAATATTGAAAACAGAATAGGACCCAGGACAGACGCTTGAAGGACACCTCAGCAGATGGGGAGTGGTGATGAAATGGAACTTCCTATACCTTCAATGTTTAACAGAGAGCAGATGTCTGTATCTTGGCCCAGTCAGTGATCATTGGCATCCGCTTTTTAAAGACACACCATATTGACTGTCCCCATTATCCTCTCGAACAGCAGTCACCCATCATCTGCCATGAAATTATGATTATTGAGTACAGAGGCTTGCTGGATGGTGAAAAGTTTTTCTGTGCATGTTGCTTTAGCCCTTGGATCTGTGAATGAGTAAATTTTCTCATTAAGTGTGAATTCGGACATGCAAGGAGACAGGCAGTACACGGACATAAGAGCATATGAAGAAGCCAGCAGAAGAAGACCATTTGGTCTATCAAGTCTGCTGGTATTGCAGAGTCCACAGCTTGAGCTAATATCCCTGCCCTTCCTCCCCACTCCTCCCATCCTCCCTACCCACAATTTTTACCTTCCCCCTATGCTTATCCCAGCCTCTCTTAAAGCTGCCCACCATCTTCAACAAGATGACCTCTTCTGGCAGCGCATTCCAAGTGTCCGCAACCCTCTCTGTGAAGAAGTGCTTCCTGACCTCCCTCCTTAACCTTCCACCCTCCAACTTAAGACTGTGCTCCCTTTTGATATGGTTGCCACTCAGTTTAAAGATACTGTCCTTATCAAACTTATTTATCCCTTTGAAGTACTTGAATGTCCCAATCATGTTCCCTCTCTCTCTGCTATCTTCCAGGGAGTACATGTTCTGTGCCCTCAACCTCTCCTCATATGCCTTGCTCTGCTGACCAGCTATCATCTTTGTAGCCCTCCTCTGTACCTTCTCCAGCAGGTTAATGTCCTTTTTGAGGTGTGGGCACCAGTACTGAACTCTATAATCTAGATGAGGCCTTACCAGTGACCTGTACTAGGGCAATATAACCTCCTCTCTCCTACTACTGATCCCCCTCGCTATGCATCCCAGCATCTTGTTTGCCTTTGCTCCTGCTTTCTTGCACTGCGTGGAGTGCTTCAGGTCACTAGTGATCATCACTCCCAGGTCCTTCTCCTCCTCTGTTGCAGATACTCGGACTCCACCCAGGTGATACTCTGTCCTGGGATTCTTGTCTCCAATAAGCATAACTTTGCATTTCTTGGCATTGAAGCCAAGCTGCCATATCCTGGGCCACCTCCCCAGCTTTTCCAGATCTTCCTGTAGGTCCCTTATCCCTTCAGTTGTGTCCACTCTCCCACAGAGTTTGGTGTCATCTGCGAATAGGCACATTTTACCTTTAATGCCATCCCCAGTGTCATTGATGAAGACATTGAACAACACCGGCCCCAGCACAGAGCCCTGTGGTACCCCAGTGGTTACCTCTTTGGTGCCAGATAACTCTCCCCCCACCACCACCCTCTGGGTTCTGTCCCTCAGCCAGTTTTCCACCCATCTGACCATCTTTTCCCCAACTCCAAGATCCACCAACTTCCTGATCAACCTTTTGTAAGGCACAGAGTCGAAGGCCTTGCTGAAATCAAGATAGAGGATGTCTACCTCTTGGCCCCTGTCTACTGTCTTAGTGACACAGTCAAAGAAGTCGATCAGATTTGTTTGACACGATCTCTCCCCCCCCTCCCCCCAATGAACCCATGCTGCCTCTCATCCTGGAGACCCTGTTCCTCTAGATATTCCACCAACCTTTCCTTTAGCATGGTCTCCATCAGCTTGCCCACAATGGAGGTCAGACTGACTGGTCTGTAATTCCCTGGATCATCCTTGGGACCACTTTTGTGAAGGGTAAGTCCACCTCCCTCAGCTTCTGTGTCACCATGTCAGAGGCCTTTCTGCAAGCCCCCAAGGAAAATGAATAGCCTGGGGGGGAAAAAAACGTTCATGTTTTCCATGGTGAGTTCACTATGTTCCCTGGCAGCTCGAAGGATTTTATCCTGCATTGTTGAAGAGGCAGTCACAACTAAAGTAGTTTGCGAACCTTCACCTTGCAAGTGGACCTGCCTGGGAGTAATTCTGTATGCACAGACTATGTTAGGAGCAATCCCCAAATTGAGGAAATTCACGACCCACTGATGCAATTTGAGCATGACTGGCAGTTGCAATGTGGTCAGTGCCTTGGAAGGCTCCCTTGGGCTGAAATCCATTTTTGCGGTGTTCTGTGAATGACCCATCATGCAGAAAAACAGGTCAGTGGTAATGAAAGTCTTTTGCTATCCAGTGCAGGTGATTTTACCAACACCCCCCCCAAAAAAAAAATATACACATTTATAACTTAATTTGGTCTAGTACTACAGACACAAAATAGTAAACCAGATTATCAGCGCATCAGTAGAACAGTATTTTTTCCAACCAGACCATTCCCTCTCCTGATACTAAGAGGCAACTTCAAAAATGCACAGGAGAGAATGACATGGTAAGTAAAATATGTCAAACAATTTAATTGTAACTTTAATGGGTTCAGCTGGGACATTGTATGTATGACACACTATGGAAAACTTTAATACAGTGGAATCTGCTTAAATGCACACCCATTTTGCAGCAAGAAAATGTGCATTTATCCGAACACCTATGTTTACAGTGCAGCATAAAGAAAATAACTGAGACCTGACATTGTAATGGTATTCCACATTTATTTATCATAGCAATATACTAAAAAATGTTTAAAATGCTAAATGTGCTACTGTGCAGCATGGAAAAATAACTTAATGAAGCACAATGTTATAAAAAAATAATCAAAACCGATCATCTGTCCACCATTTTCTGCATTGCTTGTGGACCCAAATAAGGAAATAATCTTAGTCTGTTTGCAATTTTTCAGTGCCAGCTGAGTGATATAAAGTGTTAAATGCTGCTTCAGAACTCCTTAGAATCACCTGTGCACTTAAGAGGTGCTAACTACCTAGGGAGAGATGTGTTGGTGAACTGTGAAACTGTGCTTTTAGCTGAAATGTTCACTTATCCAGTGTGCACTTAACAGATTTTTTTGCACTATGTGAATAGTAAAAAGACTGGGAAACTGAAAAAGTGTGCACTTATCAGGAATGTGCATTTATCCAATGTGCACTTAAGTGGAATCCATTGTACTGTATGTGTGGTGCTGGTATGTTGTGTGGGTAGTTGGAGAGTTGAGTGGTGGTATGATGCAGTGACCCTAGTGAACGGAACACAGTCTACCAACACCAGTGTCACCATCAGGAGGTGGAATGTCAAGGGGACACTTTAGGTTCAAAGTAGGTGGATGGAGTCACCTGACAAGGAGAGGCAGGAGTCGTAAACAAGGATCAGACGCTGAACAGAATTTATTGATAACCACAAAGGTGGGAGCTATGGTCACAAGGGATAAGGGGAATCTTAACATACTAATAGACTAAACGTGCTGTATAATAAACCTTTATATATAGCACTAGTTGGCTCTAAAAGTACTAGATATGAGGCTAGATCTACCCCGACCCTGAGGTGCACCTCAGCCTTAATTTGTGCGAGTCCTGTGGAGTACTCCAAACACTATATAAATGTTAGCTACTAATTCAGTAGGCTTGCCTTATACCGTACAGCAGCCCAATTCATAAAACATTCAGCAGTCTTTAGAGTCCCTTGCAGGACTGTTCTGTGTGGAGGGCAGGCAGAGAGAGGATTCGTGGAAACAAGAATTGGGCAGGCTAAGAGGCTGGTGTAGCCAATTAAATCTTTGTGTGGATCACTGGGATAAGAAGAGGCTTTTTGAACAGGCCATAGGTTCACTGGCTACACCCCATTACAGCATTACAAGAAAAGAACAAAGACTCTTCAGCAGAAGCCCTCCAGTGGGCTGCCTGGAAAATTTACCAGTGCAGAAGACAGAAATCTGGCCTGGGTCCATCAGTGGACTGCTGGGATGAAACAGTGGATGCTGGAAACAGATGGTCCAGCCAAAGACCCCCAGTGACTGCCGGGATGAAACAATGGGTGTTGAAGACAGACAGTCCAGCTGAAGTCCTCCAGTGGACTGCTGGGACGGGATGAGCAGAGAAGAGAAGAACACTCATGATGAACAGATGATCAGTATGATGAAATCATTCAAAGCTGGGCTGCTGACTTCTAGGCGCCGACACCAGATGAGCCTAAAAAGGAAAACAAAATAACAAACAGAGCATCATACAGTAGAAGGGGATTGAAGATCCTGAAGAACCTGTGAAGAGAAAAGAAAACAAGAAACTGGACATCAAGACTTGCACAGGGCCTGGAAGAAACATGGGACCAGCGGAAAGCAACAAATGTGATGCTGAAGAGGTGCAAGACATTAAGGGCATCTTTCCAGGATAAGCACACTGCAAGAAAACACCTTCAAAACTGGAACATGTCACCATAGAAGCTGGATACACAAGGTGTGGAATGCAGCTGCTGAAAACCTTCCTTGACTGGCTGGAGACTGATTTTGGAAATTACGCATACAAGGCCACAAGCACATAGTTCAGGGCAGTTGTTTAGCTGGTATGCAACACCTTAGGTTTAAAACTGTTTCAAGTTGCAGGATGTGCAGTACACAGTTCAGGACAGTTGCAGATTCCAAAACACACTTTGCAACAACTGCAGGGTGCAGAACACAGTTTGGGGCAATTGCAGATTACAGAACACAGTTCAGGCAACTGCAGGTTGCAGAACACAGGTTGGACAATTGCAAGTTGCAGAACACAGCTTGGGGCAATTGCAGATTACAGAACATAGTTCGAGCAATTGCAGGTTGCTGAACACAGTTCGGGCAATTGCAGGTTGCCGAACACAGTTTAGGGCAATTGCAGGGAACAGAACTCTATTCGGGACAACTGCAGGTTGCAGAACACAGTGCATGGCAATTGCGGTGTGCAAAACACTTTAGGCAATTGCAGGCTGCAGAACAGTTTGGAGAAATTTGCAGGGTGGAAAACACTGGGCAACTGCAAGTTGCAAAACACAGTTCGGGGCAGTTGCAGGGTGCAGAATACTGTTCAGGCAATTGCAGGTTGCAGAACACAGTTCAGGGTGCAAAACACTGTTTGGACAATTGCAGGTATCAGAACACAGTTCAGGGCAATTGCTGTGGGCAAAAGACTGTTCGGGACAATTGCAGGTTACTGGGGCAGAACCACACAGTTCAGGGCACTTGCAGGGTGCAGTACACAGTTCAAGGCAATTGTAGGTTACAGAATTTGGGCAATTGCAGGGTGCAGAACACAGTTCAGGGCAGTTGCAGGGTGCAAAACACTGTTCGGGCAGTTCCAGGTTGTAGAACACAGTTTGAGGCAATTGCAAGTTGTGGAACACAGTTTGGGGCAATTGCAGAGTGCAAAACACAGTTTGGGGCAGTTGCAGGTTACTGGGGCAGAGCCACAAAGTTCAGAACACTTACAGGGTGCAGAACACAGTTCGGGGGAATTGCAGGTTCTAGAGACATGGATATGTTGTTCTAGCCACACTTACTGGCAGGTTCCTTGCCGCTTTAAATCTTGCCGGCAGGTCTGCAAGCTGGCTCCTCCCACCCACCTGGGTGGTAAAACTCTCGGCTCCGCCCCATGACGCCAGATCTTCCTTACCGCTTGGAAGCTCAGGTTCTCTCCTTAGCGCTCTGCGTTTTAGGCCTGGATCCAAACTCGTCCGTTAAACTGAAATTTATTCTTAAATTTTCTAGACTTCGGTCTGTTTCTTCCTTCGCGGCTGCGTTGGATAAGTCGACTCCCAGATTTCAGCGGTGCCCATGCGGGCAGAAGATGTCTCGGACCGATCCGCACTCCACGTGTGTTTATTGCCTTGGACTCGATCACGATCCGCAGGCCTGCGAATTGTGCAAGTCCTTCTTGGTCAACTTCTTCGAAGACCGTGCTGCCAGACACCAACTTGGGCTCCCCGAGAGACGTGTTCCTCCGGTGAAGTCAAAGGAGGCCCGTTGGGCGTTGTTCGGCGGTGGGCTCGGCTGAGCAACTTGAGCAGATGATCGCCCTCGAGGAGGAGGCGGCCCACGCCACATCTTTGTCTTCCTCGGCCGCGGCATTTATCCCGCTCTCCTTGGGCCCCTCCTACATGGCTTCTTTTAAGGAGCTTTGTCATTCCCTCTCTACAAAAGATGAGGGTCCATCAGGACATTCCTCTCAGTCCAAGAAGAAGGACTCGAAGGGTAAGTCCCACCATCTGCGTTCGTGGGAGCGGAAGAGGTCCCCTTCCCCAAACAGTCGACACTCGACTTCGGTCGAGGTTGCAGCTAAGGCCGCTGGCTTCATGGTGTCCCCGTCAGGTCAGCCGGCCGAGACACCCGTCGACGCGGTCGAGATTTTTCTCGACCCATTGGACGGGCTGTCGACTGGAGAAGCCGACAACCCTTCTTCACCAGTTCCCCTGGTGGAAACCGAGGACTTGCCTGCGCCTCCTGTGCCGGAGTCCCCGGTTAAGGTTCCCGAGCCAAGGGAGGAATGGTTTTCCCCTGCTCTCTCCCAGATCCACCCTCGGAAATACTGACGGTCTCAGACCTCTTCTCGGTCCAGCCGATCCCGCCATCGGCGGTCTCTGTCTAGGCACCGAGGAAAGCGGCGGTGCCGCTCATCCTCATCTTCTTCCTCCACGGAGGAAAGGCTTCAGCGCAAATTGCGTCGACGCTATGAGTACTTGATGTGGCAGCAGCTCCTTCTGACCGGGAACAAGCCGACCCCATCGCCTTCGCTGGCCATTAAGTGGCTGTCACCTGAGCGGCCGGAACAAGCCCTCGTGGTCATCGAGGAGGCGAAGTCGGCACCGGTTGTTCGGCCAAAACCAGCTATGCCACCCGTTGTGGTGGAACCTCCACCTCCACAACCCAAAACGGGGGCTCCGACCAAGGATTCTCTGTCGGGTCATGGGTTGCCCCATCGATTGTCGGTCACCCTCACTCCCGATCGCCCTCAGCAGGTGGAGGGTGGCTCAGGCCCTTGGCAGCTGTTTGCAGACTCCTCGGAGTCTGATGATGACTCTTCCCTGTTCTCCAGGCCTCTAGACCTGGAGTCCTCTGGGGGACAGTTGGTGGACGAGAGCCCATCCTCATTCATGGGATTACTTCGGCTCATCTCAGAATCTACTGGGATGAAGCTCGAACCCGTGTCAAAGCAGGCCAACTATTCCCTCACAGAGATACTGGACCGAGGGGATTCTCCTATGGAGGCCTTTCCTGTGGCCGAAGCCATTGTTGGCCCGGCCCTGGAGTTATGGCAGCGGCCGGCTTCTTGCCCAGCTCCCTCGGCCAGGATGGCCAGGAAGTATGCCTTTCCCACCGGCTCACTCTCTGGATTCTCGGAGCACCCTCTGCGGAGGGGTTGGTGACCGACAGTGTTTTCCGCCGCTCCGGAAATGCTCGGGATATGGACAAGCCACCAGATAAAGAGTCCAAGAAACTGGACTACTCTGGGCATAACGTTTACGCTGCGTCCTCCTTAGGCCTTCGTCAGGCCATTTTGGCCGTACTGATGGCACACTTTGCCCACGCCCTTTTGGGCTCCCTGGATGAGGTGATTCCTCATCTCTCGGCTGACCTCCATACTACAGTCAAGCAGGTGCGGGATCAGGGAAGGGCAGTGGCAAAGCAACACCTCCAAACTGCTCTCGACATTGGAGACTCTTGTGCCCGGTCAGTAGCAGCCGCAGTGGCCATGCGCCGCAGAGCTTGGCTACAGATCTCCACATTCACGGCGGATACCCAGCACAAACTAGCAGGCGTTCCCTTCCTGGGTACCGACTTGTTCGGTCCCGGGGTGAAGGGTCACTTGCAGAGGATCCAGAAGTCCAGTGCCACCTTGGACTCAGTCACGTCTGCCCAGAAAGACAAAGGCCGCCAGCAGCGTAAGCCCTTTCGCCTTTATGCCCCTGTGGCACGTCCAGCCCAGCAACACTAACATCAGGGCCAGCAGGCATGCACTTGGCACCCCAAAGCCAAGCCTGCAGCTTCCTCCAGCAGGAAGCTGGGAGGAAAAGGCCCAGGAGGTCCCTCGGCCGGTTCTTCCTCCAAGCCTGCCCAGTGACGGGTTGAGGGGTGTTGCCCCCAGCCTCGTCACTCCCCTCTGGGCTCCCCACATGGGGGAACGGCTCCGCCACTTCCTTTCCGCCTGGTCCGCTATCACTGCAGACCGCTGGGTGTTGGAAGTGGTAGGGAAAGGTCTGCCTCTGGAATTCCAGCTGGCCCCACCCTATCGGGTCGTCACCCCACAGGGGGCTATGTGGTCCATAGCCTCTCTGTCGGCTCATCGAGCCGACATTGTTCTGCTGCTCCAGAAGGAGGTGATCAGGGAGGTAGCGGATCCTCCACCAGACCCAGGGTTTGTGTCCAGGTATTTTCTGGTCCTAAAACGGACGGGACACTGGCACCCCATTCTAGGGCTACACGACCTAAACAAGTTCCTAAGGTCTCAAACCATCAGGATGTTCACTCTGGCACAGATCATTCCATCCTTGGAACGAGGCATGTGGTTCTGTTCTCTGGACCTTCAGGACGCGTTCTTTCATGTCCCAATCTGTCCATCCCACCAGCGATTCCTTCACTTCAGAGCAGAGGGGTCCTTTTACGAGTTCCGGGCCATGCCCTGCGGTCTTTCTCCAGCTCCCTGGGTCTTCACCAAATGCATGGCAGTGGTGACCGCATTCCTGCGGCGCCGAAGGGTCCAGGTGTACCCTTACCTGGACGACTGGCTGATTGCAGCCCCCTCCAGGCTGGAGGTGGAGTGGTCCAGGGATCTGGCCCTCCAGGTCTGCTCTCAGATAGGCCTGCTCATCAACGAGGCCAGATCAGAACTCGTGATAACGCAGGTGATTCAATTCATCAGGGCAGAGCTCAACTCTCTTCGAGCCAGAGCACGGCTCCGGGCGGACAGGGCCGAGGTTCTCCCTCCTTTGCCCAATCATTTCTGGTTGGGCAGTTGCACCCTGCCCGGGACTTCCTGGGCCTCATGGTGGCCTGCACCAGCGTGGTCCATTGGGCCTGCGGGCACATGCGTCCCCTTCAGTGGGGGCTGGCCCAGCAATGGTCACAGCGTTCCGGTCCTCTGGACAAGCCAGTGACTGTGACCCAGGAGATGTGGAATGCTATCCAGTGGTGGATCGTTCCAGCTCATCTGCAGGAGGGCATCCCATTTATCCGCCCTGAGCTGACGGTCATTCTAACAACCGATGCCTCTCTGATGGGTTGGGGTGCCCATCTGGGGGAGCACAGAGCGCATGGCCTCTGGTCCCCTCAGGAGTCTCGATGCCACATCAACCTGCTGGAGCTTCGAGCGATCTGACTAGCCCTCACCACCTTCGCTCCGTTTGTACGGGGTCAAGTGGTCCAGGTCCAGACAGACAATACCACGACCATGTACTACCTAAACCCCCAGGGCGGGATGCACTCCTTGCCCCTTTGCAAGGAAGCTGTCCGCACTTGGTCCCTCGTGAGCAGACTGGAGGCGGATCTCCTAGCCATCCATGTGGTGGGAGCCTCCAACACTCTGGCCGATGCCCTAAGCCAGATAGGAGCTGCATCCCATGAGTGGTCTCACCTGCTGGAGGTAGTACACAATCGGTTCTCCCACTGGGGCACTCCTCAGGTGGACCTGTTTGCCTCCAGGGAGAATGCAAAGCTGAGGCTGTTTCATGCCCGCCCCCCCTCAGCAGGGCTTGCTGCAGGGGGATGCCTTTTTGAGGCCGTGGACCCCGGGTCCCTTCTACACCTTTCCCCCATTTCCCTTGATCCACAAGGTGCTTCTCAAGGTGAGGAGGAACAAGGCTCAGGTGATTCTGGTAGCCCCAGACTGGCCCTGCCAGTTCTGGTATCTGGATCGTCTCAGCACCAGGCTCCCAAGGCAGCTTCCAGCCTGCCCGGACCTGATCTCAGTCAGCCAGGGGAAGGTACTCCACCCAGACCTTCAATCACTGCACCTGATGGCCTGGTTCCTGAGTGGCTTGAGTTCCAGGTCTTGGGTCTTTCCGACGAGGTTCTCAACGTTGTTGAAGCATCCCATAAGGAGTCGACCAGAAAATGCTATGCCTTCAAATGGGAGAGATTCTCCATTTGGTGTCAGGATAAGAGGCTGGACCCTTCCTCCTGCTCCTTGGCCGTCATTCTGGACTACCTATGGTACCTTTCTTAGCAAGGGCTTCGGTCGACAACCCTTAAGGTGCACCTGGCAGCCATCTCTGCTTACTGGGCATGGACCGGAAAGCAGTCGGTGGCACAGGAGCAGGTGGTCGGGCGCTTTTTCCAAGGCTTTGGTCACATATCCCCTCCGGTGCGAGAACCTCCACCTCCGTGGGATCTACTGCTGGTATTGGCTAAGCTCATGGGCAAGCCATTCGAACTGATGCACAGGTGTGACATCTCTCACCTGTCGTGGAAGACCGCCTTCTTGGTGGCTATCATGTCAGCAAGAAGGAATGGGAGAATTCCAGGCGCTTTCCATCGAGTCTTCCTATCTGGTCTTCCACAGGGACAAGGTTGTCCTGCACCCCCAACCGAAATTCCTTCCGAAGGTGGTGTCGAAGTTTCACCTTATCCAGGTGTTGACTCTGCCGGTGTTCTACCCCAATCACACCTCGGAGGCCGAATATAGGCTCCATACTTTGGACCCTAGAAGAGAGCTCTCTTATTACAAGGAGCGGATGGCTGAAGTTCGGGGAGAGGTTCGCCAGCTGTTTGTCACCTACGCTGAAGCCGGACCTGGCAGACCTGCAGCCAAGTGGACGATAGGCAGGTGGGTCACCTCCTGCATAGATCTCTGCTATAGGTTGGTGGGCATGGAGCCTCCCAAAGGGATAAGAGCATGTTCTACCCACCATACCACTGCTTCCAGGGACGTCCCTGTCCAGGAAATCTGCAGGGCTGCTACCTGGAAGTCAGCACACACCTTCATTACCCATTACCACATCAACCTAGAGTCACACCGGCATGCTGGTTTTGGGACCTCGGTTCTCCAGTCCTTATTTCCCAAGTAGGGGGTGTGCGCCTTGCCTCCCTCCCTCCTCCCAGAGAACTGCTAGGAGTCTGCCAGTAAGTGTGGCTAGAACAACATATCCATGTCCCTAGAAATACAGGTTACTCACCTGTAACAGGAGTTCTAGGAATGGTATATGTTGTTCATCCACACAACCTACCCGACCTCCCTGGCTTCGACGCACAACCTGGCTTCCAGCGGGCTAGATCTGGCATCATGGGATGGAGCCGAGAGTTTTACCACCCGAGTGGGTGGGAGGAGCCAGCTTGAAGACCTTCCGGCAAGGAACCTGCCAGTAAGTGTGGATGAACAACGTATACCATTCCTAGAACTCCTGTTACAGGTGAGTAACCTGTATTTACAGAACACAGTTAGACAGTTGCAGGTTGCCTAACACAGTTCGGGCAATTGGAGGGAACCGAGCACAATTCAGGACAATTGCAGGTTACGCAACACAGTTCAGGGCAATTGCAGGTTGCAGAACATAGTTCAGGGCAATTGCAAGGTGCAGAACATTGTTCAGGTATTTGCAGGTTGCAGAACACAGTTCAGGACAATTGCAAGGGGCAGAACACGGTTTGGGCAAATGCAGGTTACTGAACACAGTTCAAGGCACTTGCAGGGTGCAGAACAAAGTTCAGGGCAATTGCAGGTTGCAGGATGTAAAGGGCAAAATCAAACAGTTTAAAGTAATTGCAGCAACTTAACAGATCAGTTTCAGAATTCTTGCCACTCTAAATTGCCTTGCATTCTCCTCTTCCCTGATGCTAACCCTGAGGGAGAGAGAAGGGTTTGAGTAGCATGAATGGCGCCACCTGCCTCTATGCATGGTCTGAGGGAAAACCTACTAGTACCCCTCCCACCAGTGCAACTATGTCACTGGCACAGTGCCCTGGGAGCAAGTTTATTTAGAAAATAAATTAAAGGGCTGACCCTTTTAATGGAATGGACTTGCCCTTGGTTGCACCTGACCCACTTATTAATTCTTTTTAGAAGGGTCACAGAAACACTTTGTGCACTAGCTCTTTCTTCAACTAGCCCAACTGGGCTCCTTAGTTTAACTGGGGCTTGCTTTGCCCCTTTAATTCTCCAGGAAGCTGCCCTACTAAATATTTATTAGCCCTCCTTGGGGCCTGACTCCCTTACCTCTGCTTTTGGGGAGCCTTTTCATGAATATTCATCTTTCCTCTCAACGGGACCTTTCTGCCCTAAATTCCATCGCTGTTTGTCTCTCCATCCCAAAATAATATTAATTTATGTAAATCAGCCTGCAGCCCATTCCCTCAGTTCTTGGCAGATTTCTAAAGCACCTTGAGCACTCTCAAACTATTTATTCAGTTTAAATTCTGGTGGTCAGATCCTGGCTGAGAGTGCTGCCACCAACTCACCGCCCCGACCCAGGGTGAAGTTGAGAAGTTCGTGAGGGTAAGAGGTGCTGTCAGTGGGAGGGACTCAAGGAGGGGCCTTCTGGGACCTACTGATCTGGGGTGTTCTGCTTCTGATTCCTACCACATGATGCGGCTCCTTGGCATTGCTGCTGATGAGGGACAGAATTACTTTTAGGTCACTTTAAAATAAAGAAACGGGACTAAACAGAGCCCACACCGCAGTTCTGGCTGTTTCTGCTTCGTCTGACCGCCACACTTATGGTCCGTGATGGCTGACCCTACTGGCTGAATTGTTGATTGGAGAAGAGGCTCCACAGAGGAGCCAACAGTACTGGCTTCAACACCTGAGGTAAGCCCTATGTTCCCTTTGCTTCTTCTCGACCTTGCTCCTTCCTTGGCTGAGCAACAGACGACAAAAAAAGCAAACTACTTTCAAAAAGTGACATTCGGGGTTCTAGTTCTCTAACGCTGAGCCTGTGCCCACCAGCCACTTTTCTTTTTAGAAACAAATACCATGCACTGGACAGGGACAGTAGTCCCTGAGTGTGGGTGTCCTTGGCTCGTGCTGCCTGCTCGGGAGGGGGTCCAAGAAAGAACAGGCAGTCAGGAACACAGCAACAAAACTGTTTATTGACAGCAGCAGCTGCCTTTTTCTGTTGATGGGGGGCACATTACTGGAGGGGTCCCTGTGCTACCCCTCGGCCCACCCCTGATGCCCACCTGCCCAGGGTCTAAGGGGCACCTTATTTAATGTAATTATTCATGTGGGGCCCCATTCTTTGGGGCACTATATATGTTACTTAAAAAAATTATCTCTGTGACACCCCCACACACACACCCTCTGTGCATCTCATCTTTATTATTCTGTGTTCCTCTCAGGATACCTTTCAAAACAGCACTTCAAGGCATACATTCAGCCTCTCGTGTGAATGTCTTGGCATTTCCTGCTAATCAGCCCCTATAGACCTTGTAATGGATTAATGAGTCGGCACACATTTCAGGGAGCTAGGGATGCACTTATAAAGCACACCCTGATTGGTCAACACTCTCAACGTGCTATAGAGATGCAGTACACACTGAGAACCACAGGGTGCCGAAATAACTTTAGCATTAATGTGCTTTATCACAATGTAATTAATTACTTTCTGTTGCATCTTATTTATTTATTTCAAAAGTTTCATCAGAAAAAACATACTGAACTGCAAACAGCTTCTTTCTAGATGTGTCCTGGGGAAGGTCAAACAGTAATAACAGTATTAAAAATACCGAAAAGGGGTTATATACAGTAATACAGTATTCTGAAAAAGCATAATCATAAATATTAAAGGCAAATTTGTAAATAGATGCATGCAGTAAATATAACACAGATTATATTAGGCAGGGAACTATTCTTATAGGTATTTATTTTATTTATTTAAGTGGATGGGTACACTGGGTCTAGGTACCGTTTTGAGACGTGACATGAGCCATAGATATTTGTACCATTACAGAGATACGTTGATAGAAAAGTACTAGGATTTCACAATTTGTGATACATACAAGGGTGATCAAGGACTTAACATTTTTACAAAAAGGGGGGATTTGGGGAACAGCATGGCCAGCCAGGCACAACTAGTATAGGAAAGGAATGCAAGAGGAAAAGGGTCATGTACAGTTGCAGGTAGGAGAAGAAAAGTCATTAAAAAGAGACATTAGAGATGAAGCAGAATGAACTGACAGTGGAAAGGAGGGCCAGCATTTAAGAAAGAAATAGAAAGCAGATTGACCAACAGTAGATTTTCTAGAAGGAATACAAAGGGATTGGGAAATATTGCTGCGGAGAGGATGGGAGGAGGAAGAAGATGGAGAGGATAGAAGGGATTTAAGATAAGGAGGGAAGGGAGCCAAACCAGAATTTGGATATAAATGAGGCATAGTGGGACAGGAACCTAGCATCAAGAGAAGGGAGAGAAAGGGCAGAGTAGAGTGAGCAATGGTGGATATGAGAGGACAGTGTAAAGCAAAACAACCAAAAGAATGAAAGAGGGTGTCCAGTCCAGCACGGGAGGATTTGGGAGCTCCTCTATAGACCACATCACCATAGTCAAAAATAGGGAGAATTGTCTTTAAAACAATTTATTAGCAGGAAGCAAGATACATGCTTTGTTCCTGTGCAGTGCACCAAGCTTGGGATGAAGCTGATGGTGTATGGCATCTATATGTACTGAGATGTCAAGATGTTGATCAAGCCAGATGCCGGGGTACTTAAAAGAGGATACATCCTCAGTCTTAGCTCAATCAAGGGTGCAAAATAAAGGGAGAGGAGTGAGTCTGGTAAGTATTGTCGAGTGACAGACATCATGGAGACTGTTTTTTGGCATGGAGGGACAACTGGTTAAACTGAAACCAGTGCAGAATGTTGTCAAAAATCCAACTGCAGTTGTGAGGTAAGGTCGTGGGAAGAGGAGTCAAACGCAAAAACAACTGTATTGTCTATCAGCATACATATGAATGGATGCAGAGGAACAGACAGAGGGGAGGTCATTCAAGAATATTGAAAACAGAATAGGACCCAGGACAGGCGCTTGAAGGACGCCTGAGCAGATGGGGAGTGGTGATGAAATGGAACTTCCTATACCTTCAATGTTTAACAGAGAGCAGATGTCTGTATCTTGGCCCAGTCAGTGAGCATTGGCATCTGCTTTTTAAAGACACATCATATTGACTGTCCCCATTATCCTCTCGAACAGCAGTCACCCATTATCTGCCACAAAATTATGATCATTGAGTACAGAGGCTTGCTGGATGGTGAAAAGTTTTTCTGTGCACGTCGCTTCAGCCCTTGGATCTGTGAATGAGTACATTTTCTTAAGTGTGAATTCAGGCGTGCAAGGAGACAGGCAGTATGGTAAGTCCACCTCCCTCAGCCTCTGTGTCACCATGTTAAAAGGTCTTTCTGCAAGCCCCTGTGGAAAATGGTCTGGGGGGGGAACAAACTTTGTTTTCCATAGTGAGTTGCCTATGTTCCCTGGCAGCTCAAATGGATTTTATCCTGTATTGTTGAAGAGGCAGTCACAACTAAAGTAGTTTGCAGACCGTTACTCTGCAAGTGGACCTGCCTGGGAGTAATTCTGTGTGCACAGACTATGTTAGGAGCAATCCCCAAATTGAGGAAATTGACCGCCCACTGATGAAATTTGAGCATGACTGGCAATTCTCTGGGGGCTGGCAGTTGCAATGTAGTCAGTGGCTTGGAAGGCTCACTTGGGCTGAATCCATTTTTGCAGTGTTCTGTGAATGACCCATCATGCAAAAAAACAAGTCCGTGATAATGAAAGTCTTTTGCTACCCAGTGAAGATGATGTTACCAACACATACCCCACCCAAAAAAAATACACATTTTTAACTTAATTTGGTCTAGTACTACAGACACAAAATAGTAAACCAGATTATCAGTGCATCAGTAGAACAGTATTTTTTCCAACCAGACCATTCCCTCTCCTGATACTAAGAGGCAACTTCAGAAAAACACAGGAGAGGACATGGCAAGTAAAATGTATCAAACAATTTAATTCTAACTTTAATGGGCTCAGCTGACGCATTGTATTTATGACACACTATGGAAAACTTTAATACTGTATGTGTAGTGGTGTTATGTCGTGTGGATAGTTAGAGCGTTGAGTGGTGGTATGATGAAGTGATCCTAGTGAACCAAACACAGTCTACCAACACCAGTGTCGCCCCTCAGCAGGTGGAATGTCAAGGGGACACTTTAGGTTCAAAGTAGGTGGATGGAGTCACCTGACAAGGAGAGGCGGAGTCGTAAACAAGGATCAGATGCTGAACAGAATTTATTGATAACCACAAAGGAGGGAGATACGGTCACAAGGGATAAGGGGAATCTTAACATACTAACAGACTAAACGTGCTGTATAATAAACCTTTATACAGTATACAGGACTAGTTGGCTCTAAAAATACTAGATATGAGGCTAAATCTACCCCGACCTTAAAGTGCACCTCAGCCTAAATTTATGCGAGTCCCATGGAGTACTCCATACACTATATAAATGTTAGCTATTAATCCAGTAGGCTTGCCTTATACCGTACAGCAGCACAATTCATTAAACTTTCAGCAGTCTTTAGAGCCCCTTGCAGGACTGTTCTGTGCGCAGGGCAGGGAGAGAGAGGATTCATGGAAACAAGAATTGGACAGGCTAACAGGCTGGTGTAGCCAGTGAAATCTTTGTGTGGGTCACTAGGATAAGGAGAGTATTTTTGAACAGGCCATAGGTTCATTAGCTACACCCCATTACAAGGAAAGAACAAAGACTCTACAGCACAAGCCCTCCAATGGGCTGTCCCGAAAATTCACCAGTGCTGAAGACAGAAATCTAGCCTGAGTCCTTCAGTGGACCACCCGGGATGAAACATTGGATGCTGACAGATGGTCCACCAAAGACCCCCAGTGATTACCAGGATGAAACAATGGGTGTTGAAGACAGACAATCCGGCTAAAGTCCACCAGTGGACTGCTGGGACAGGATGAGCAGAGAAGAGAAGAACTCTCATGATGACCAGATGATCAGGATGATGAAATTATTCAAAGTCGAGCTGGGCTGCTGACCTCTAGACGTCGACACCAGATGAGCCTAAAAAGGAAAGCGAAATAACAAACGGGGCATCAAATAGTAGGAAGGGACTGAAGATCCTGAAGAACTTGTGAAGAGAAAAAAAAAAAAACTGGACATCAAGACTTGCACAGTGCCTGGAAGAAACATGGGACCAGCGGAAAGCAACAAATGTGACACTGAAGAGGTGCAAGACGTTAGTGGCATCCTTCCAGGATAAGTACACTGCAAGAAAACACCTTCAAAACTGGAACATGTCACCATAGAAGCTGGATACACAAGGTGTGGAATGCAGCTTCTGAAAACCTTCCTTGACTGGCTGGAGACTGATTCTGGAGATTACGCATACAAGGCCCCAAGCACATAGTTCAGGGCAGTTGCGTAGCTGGTATGCAACACCTTGGGTTCAAAACTGTTTCAGGTTGCAGGATGAGCAGTATACAGCCCAGGCAACTGCAGATTCCAAAACACAGTTTGGGGCAATTGCAGATTATAGAACAGATGTTAGGCAACCACAGGTTGCAGAACACAGTTTGGGCAATTGCTAGTTGCGGAACACAGCTTGGGGCAGTTGCAGGTTACAGAACATAGTTCGAGCAATTGCAGGTTGCCGAACACAGTTTGGGGCAATTGCAGGGAACAGAACTCTATTCGAGACAATTGCAAGTTGCTGAACATAGTTTGGGGCAATTGTAGAGAACAGAACTCTATCCGGGACAATTGCAGGTTGCATAACATAGCTTGCGGCAATTGCAATGTGCAAAACACTTTGGGCAATTGCAGGCTGCAGAACAGTTTGGAGAAAATTCCAGGGTGCAAAACACTGGGCAACTGCATGTTGCAGAACACAGTCCGGGGCACTTGCAGGGTGCAAAACACTGTTCGGCCATTGTAGGTTACTGGGGCAGAACCACACAGTTCAGGGCACTTGCAGGTTACAGAACACTGGCAATTGCAGGGTGCAGAACACTGGGCAATTGCAGGTTGCAGAACACAGTACAGGGTAATTGCAGGGGGAAAAACATTGTTTGGGCAATTGCAGGTTGTAGAACACAGTCCGAGGCAATTGCAAATTATGGAACACAGTTTAGAGCAGTTGCAGAATGCAAAACACAGTTTGGGGCAATTGCAGATTACTGGGGCAGAATCACAAAGTTACAGAACACAGTTGCAGGTTGCTGAACACAGTTCAGGCAACTGCAGGGAACTGGACACAAGTCAGGACAATTGCAGGTTACAGAACACAGTTCAGGACAGTTGCAGTGAACAGGACAATTTGGGGCAATTGCAGGTTGCAGAACACAGTTTGGGGCAATTGCAGGTTGCAGAACACTTTGGGCAATTGCAGGGTGCAGAACACTTTGGGCAATTGCAGGTTGCAGAACACAGTTTGGGGCAGTTGCAGGGTGTAAAACACTGTTCGGGCAATTACAGGTTGCAGAACACAATTCAGGGCAATTGCAAGGTGCAGAACACAGTTTGGGGCAATTGCAGGTGGTAGAACTCAGTTTGGGCAATTGCAGGTTACAGAACACAGTTCAGGGCACTTGCAGGATGCAGAACAAAGTTCAGGGCAGTTGCAGGGTGTAAAGGGCAAAAACAAACAGTTTAAAGTAATTGCAGCAACTTAACAGATCAGACAGTTTCAGAATTCTTGCCACTCTAAACTGCCTTGCATTCCACTCTTCCCTGATGCTAACCCTGATGGGAGAGAGAAGGGTTTGAGTAGCATGAATGGTACCACCCGCCTCTATGCGTGGTCTGAGGGAAAACCTACTAGTACCCCTCCCACCAGTGCAACTATGTCACTGGCACAGTGCCCTGGGAGCAAGTTTATTTAGAAAATAAATTAAAGGGCTGACCCTTTTTACGGAATAGGCTTGCCCTTGGTTCCAACTGACCCACTTATAATTATTTCTTTGGAGAAGGGTTGCAGAAACACTTTGTGCATTAGCTCTTTCTTCAACTAGCCCAACTGGGCTCCTTAGTTTAAATGGGGCTTGCGTTGCCCCTTTAATTACCCAGGAAGCTGCCCTACTAAATATTTATTAGCCCTCCTTGGGGTCTGACTCCCTTACCTCTGCCTTTGGGGAGCCTTTTCGTGAATATTCATCTTTCCTCTCAACGGGACCTTTCTGCCCTAAATCCCATCCTGTTTGTCTCTCCATCCCAAAATAATATTAATTTATGTAAATCAGCCTGCAAACCATTCCCTCAGTTCTCGGCTGATTTCTAAAGCACCTTGAGCACTCTCAAACTATTTATTCAAATTAAATTCTGGTGGTCAGCACCTGTGCTGCCACCAACTCACTGACCCGACCTGGGGTGAAGTTGAGAAGCTTGTGAGGCTAAGAGGTGCTGGCAGTGGGAGGAGCCTTCTGGGACCTATTGGTCCAGCGTGTTCTGCTTCTGGCGCCTGCCACATGATGCTGTTCCTTGGCACTGCTGCTGATGAGGGGCCAGAATTACATTTAGATCACTTTAAAATAAAAAAAAAAGAGGGCTAAACGGAGCCCACACCACAGTTCTGACTGTTGCTGCTTCGTCTGACTGCCACACTCATGGACCATGATGGCTGGCCACACTGGCTGAATTGTTGACTGGAGAAGAGGCACCGCAGAGGAGCCAACAGTACTGGCTTCAACACCTGAGGTAAGCCCTATGTTCCCGTTGCTGCTTCTCGATACTGTTCCTTCCCCGGCTCAGCAATAGACGACAAAAAAAGCAAACTACTTTCAAAAAGTGACATTCGGGGTTCTAGTTCTCTAACACCGAGCCTGTGCCCACCAGCCACTTTTCTTTTTAGAAACAAATACCACTCACTGGGTAGGGACAGCAGTTCCTGAGTGTGGGTGTCCTTGACTCATGCTGCCTGCTCGGGGGTCCAAGAAAGAACAGGCAGTCAGGAAAACAGCAACAAAACTTTTTATTGACAGCAGCAACTGTTTTTTTCTGGTGATGGGGGGGGCACATTACTGGAGGGGTCCCTGTGCCACCCCTCGGACCACCCCTGATGCCCACCTGCCCAGGGTCTAAGGGGCACCTTATTTAATGTATTTATTCATGTGGGGCCCCATTCTTTGGGGCACTATATGTTACTTAAAAACATTCTTTCTGTGACTTCTCCCTCCCCACACACACCCTCTGTGCATCTCATCTTTATTATTCTGTGTTCCTCTCAGGATACCTTTCAAAATAGCACTTCAATGCATACATTCAGCCTCTCGTGTGAATGTCTTGGCACTTCCTGCTAATCAGCCCCTATAGACCTTGTAATGGATTAATGAGTCAGCACACACTTCAAGGAGCTAGGGATGCACTTATAAAGCACACCCTGACTGGTGAACACTCTCAACATGCTATAGAGATGCAGTACACACTGAGAACCACAGGGTGGCAAAATAATTATAGCATTAATGTACTTTATCACAATGTAATTAATTACTTTCTGTTACATCTTATTTATTTTTCTGAGAGGAAAATTGTACCACTTAAAATGTAACTAGTAAGAAAATGCAAATCTCTGGAGCTTGACCATCCCTGACTTATTAAAGACTCTCTTTGCCCTGAATGCTTCATCCATCATCACACTTAGCTGTCTATAATGCAGTCAGGTTGAGAATATGGAGTCAGCCCGGTGGCGCTGAGGGTTGAGGTGCTGGACTCCACACCTCACACCACCTGGGGTTCGGGAACGACAGGGGAGAGAGAGGATTGAGCATGTGAAGGACTGCTCTCCTCTCTCTGGGGAGGGTTCTGGGGACTGCTTGGCATCCTAGTGGCCCCCGGTGGAGATCGAAGGCAGGACGTGCACACCAGCCAACATAAGAGAGGGGAGGAGTGTGGCAGATGTCAGCAGACGTCATTGCACGCCACACTTCCATAGGGAACCAACAAGGAAAAAAAACCTCCCTGAATCGCGGAGATGATGGGGGCTCCAGGGACAGGACGCACATCCCACCAATGGCCCATCTACTCGGAGGGACTCCTGGCCGACCCAACACCCAGGTAAGGCCTCTCTAACCTAGACAGGCCGTTAAGGGAGAATGGACCCACCCCAGGGTGGTGATCCGGGGGCTAGGTCTGCCTGAGGTGTCAGAGTTCAGTCGAGGCTAGGGTTCAGGCAATGAGTAGCAGTCCTTGCCATGTGAGCACCCCGGAACGATACCTAGCCTGAAAGAAACATAAATAAAGTCTACAAAAAAAAAAAACGTTGAGAATATGGAAGTATTTTAGCATGAACTAGGTTTTAACCAATAACTGTTCACTCGACATACTTGTGCTGAAATGCAATGTTCAGTAATTTTACTGGCACCAAGAGTCCCAGATATAACTAGTTAGTGTAGGTGTCAGAGGTTGCTAGTATGTGGTCTGCTGAAGAAGCATGGTTTCTGCTACCAGCTCATAACACATAATCATTGTATCTGTAAGGCATTCTCACCTTCCTCCCTCTAGATGCTACCTTTCTGGTGGTGCTGTCCTCTGTAGCAACACATTTATATATTTATTGAAGGTTTGGATTGCAGTCTTTGAGCTAGACAGCTCGTTTACAAAGGTTCCACATCAGTTACAAGGTATAACACTAGTAAAATAAAATATACATGCGTGGGAACCCAACTAGTGGGCACATAGTACAACACAAGCAGGAGAGTGAAATTTAAACAGTTATGGTAATCATTGCATGGCTTTACAGGAATACAAGCAGACTGTTTGGCATTGTCAAGTGGACACTGACTGCCAGACAATTTGAAGGAGAAGATGAAATTATTTATTTATTAGAAGGGATTGGATTACATTTACCTTTGAGCTAAGAGCTCGTTTGCAAAGGTTCCTCATCAGTACAGTGAATTTCAGAGATACAGAGCTTGGTTTTGAATAGACTTAGTTTGGTTGGAGTCAGGAGTTCATCGGTCAATGTATTTAACAAATAGGGCATCCGATATTCATAGGATCATTGACCATGGGAGGTCCATTTGAAGGGGACTAAGAAGGATTGGCTGGTAATACTGCACCTCTAGTACTCCTACCATTGTTAGAGTTGCTGAGTAGTTTCTGAACACCCGGGGGGGTTAAGCCTGTTGTGGATTTCATGGCCATTAGGCAAACCTGGTACTTTATCCTGCTATCTGGGTTTAGCCAACCGGATTGTGCATAAAGCTGACAGGTGTGGGAGAGGTGGTGAGCTCCCGGCACAAGTCTACATGCCTTATTGAGCATCATTTTTATACACTTGAGGGCTGAGTAAGTTGCAGCACCATACACCGCCAGTCCATAGTCTATTACAGACAGAACTGAACTAGTCACTATTAGATTTAGCGCTTCATTGGTGAGGCACTGTTTGTTCCTGTGGAGAGCTTCTAGTTTGGCATTAGCTGCTTTGGCAGTGAGATCGATATGCTGGGTAAAAGTGAAAGAGCAGTCTAGGGTAACCCCAAGGTACTTGAAGGTTTGCACCATTTCAAGTGGTTCATTATTGCAGTTTATCACATTCAGGCGATGGATCCTATTCCTGCTATGAAAGGAGGCGAAAAGCATGTTTTTTTTTTGTTTTGTTTTTTTGTTTCTTTTTTATAGTTACGTAAGCAGCAATTTTGATTTTAGAAACCACGCTTCGATTGCAGAGAAATTGAATTGCCTTCGATTTTCTAATGCTACTGGATCAGTGTAGCTTGAGTATAGTACTGTATCATCTGCATACAGTAAGATTTTCTCATTAAGTGAAAGTGGTAGTTGATTCAGAAACAGACTGAAGAGCAGAGGACCCAGGATGGAGCCTTGGGGGACCCCATTTACTACACTGTGACTCTCTGAGGAAATGTCTATGATTTTCACTCTTTGAACTCTATTTGAGAGGTAGCTCTTAAACCAGGTTATGGACTCAGTGAATAGGCCAATGTGCAAAAGTTGGGTTAATAGTAGATCATGGTTAACTGTGTCGAAGGCCTTGGTGAGGTCAGTGCAGGTTGCCCCAACCAAGAGCCCCCGATCTAATGCATCGTGTATGTACCCTGCAAATTCAACTAGGATGGTAGTGGTACTGTGCTGCTTTCTAAACCCATGTTGTTCAGGGCACTGCAGCTGGTATTTGTCAAGGTACTCGATAACGTGGTCATACACAATGCATTCTGATGCTTTGGACAGTGGGGGGAGGATTGAGATAGGTCTATAATTAGTGGGGCTTCTTCTGTCTCCACTTTCGAGTACTGGCGTTACCATGGTGGCCTTCCATAGTTGAGGGAATTTACCAGACAGAAGTGATAAGTTTAGGATGCTTGTTGGAGGTGGGAGTAACATGTCTAAGGTGAGTGTGACAAGTTTAAGGTCAAGCGAATCGCTACTTGCTCTCGCCTCACCGAGAACTTGGGAGAGGTGTTTCGTGGCCTCAGCTGGTGTGACGATTTTGAGGTAGAAGGGGGGGGCTTGTCAAGAGGGGAGTAATCCTTCTCAGAGTTATTGGTGCTAGGGGTTTGAAGAAGTCGTGCGGCAACACACTGCTGAGATCAGTGAAGGCCTTATTGAATGTGTTGGCGATGATACTGGGGTCTTGTGTTGGGGCATCATCAACATTTAGTACAGTGGGGGGAGATTTATTTGGTTTGCCATTAAGGGTCTTAATGTTTTCCCAGAATTTCTGACAATCACTTCGGGTGTTAGCCAGCTCACTTTTGAAATGCTGACATTTGGCCATTCTTATGGCCCAGATACACTTGTTACGGGCCGGTTTATAGGCCTGTAAGTCTACCTGTGATCGTGTACTTTTTGCTATGTTACAGAGGTTGTCTCTGACCCTCATCTGCTTGAGAAGTTGTGGTGAGATGCATGATTCAGATGCGCCTTTGACTTTGCGTTTTGAGTAAGGGGTAAATATAGCACAGGACTCATTGAATTTTTTACTAAAGCTTTCAAAAGCTATGTCTACATCTGTAGCAGGGTAACTAGCATCCCAGTCTTGGAATTCTAGGTGAGATTTTAGTGCACTCAGTTTCCCTCTTTTTAATACCCTCATCATGACTGTCTTGGTAGGAATCTTGGGGGATTTGCTGGACCAGGTACAGAGTATGGAAGAATGGTCATTGATGGAATCTGAGAGGACCTCGGTGCAGGAAATTTTCTCTGGCCAGTTGGTGATTAGCCAGTCAATTAATGTACTAGTCCCTGCTCGATAATTTTGGTGAGTGGGATAGTCAACTACCTGGGTCATGTTAATGGAGGATAGAGCATCTCTGTACTGCACCGCATCTGGGGAGTTCCAGTTAATGTTGAAATCTCCCACTATGAGAAGCTATGTATTGTGGTGGTGATCAGTGAGGTAGTCAAGGACCACCTAGAATCCACAAGAGTGAGCCTTAGGAGGGATAAATACTGACAGTACTGTTAGGATTTTCTCTTGTGTGCCTAGGAGTATTTTTAATGTCAGTATTTGTGTGTTGCTGCTAGTTTTGATTGGAGGAACCATTTTTTTTTCCCCCAGTTGTTTAACCAGGTGAGACACGCTAAGCTGAAAGCTTTTTTACTAGTGCAACCTGGGAGCATAGGGAAGTTAAGTGAGTTGCCCAGGGTCACACAGTACATGCAGGTGGGGGCTGTGGGATTCAAGTCTCCAGATTTGCAGCTGAGCCTTAAACCACTGCGCTATACTGCCTCCCTAATTACCCCGTTTGTGGTCTTTTATGTAAATTGAACATCTACCTACATGTTTGTCTACTCTGTCGAGTCTGAAGGATGTATACCCTTGAATCTGGACGACTGTCAGCTACCCTTGGTGTGAGCCATGTCTCGACTACCGAGAGAATGTCAGGTTGATGCTGGGTTACCCACACTTGCAGTGAGTCATACTTTGCTAGGAGGCTGCAAATGTTCATGGAGGCAGTTGTTAAACCCGTATGGTTTTTATGTTGAGTTGGAGTATGCTGCACTGGGCCAGGGTTTGGATGGATATTACCTGAGAGCAGCAGTAGTAGCCAAGACGATCTTACAGCCTGCCACTTCAGATACCTTATTGCTTGTGTATGGTTATGGATTTTGTATCATTTATTCCTGCTATTTGTTCCATAGGGTTTGAAGCAGAGTATCGGTGGTGGTGGGGGGTAGGTGTCTAGTAGGATTACAGGTGCCAGGCCATATGATGTTAGCACACTCCTGTTGGATGGACGAGCAGGGGCAGACGTGGTTTTGGAGCTATACTGATAGAATAGGGATTCACAATGAGTTGTGTTTGAATATGTGTGGAAGTTATTCTGTGAGGTGGAGTGGTCAAAGTGAGGGGTGAGGCTTATTACCACCATTATTAATGTGTTAAATGTGACTAACCGACACAATGTGCAGGAATATGAATGGTATTTTAGAAATTAGGCCCCTGCTTGACACTAGTCAGGGAGAAAATAGAGGAGAGAGAAGAGAGCTAAAGGGAGGAGAAATCCTAGCTGGGAGTATACGCTTCTCAGGAAATAGAGGAGCTGAACACTTTGAGTTTGGGTGGCAGGCAGTGAGAAAGGGGTGGACAGATCAAGTTGGAGGAGCAGTACGAGATGGGAATGCACTTGGCAGGTGATGGGGTAGCTGTCACTTTGAATTAGAGAAGCAGAGAGGCAGAGAAAGTGTGTGGAGAGATGAGAGAGCTAGAAGGAGGAATTGCACTGGATAGGGAATGTGCTTGGCAGGAAACAGTGCTGCTGTCACTTTAAGCTTGAGGAGCTGGCTAGCAGTAGCCTAAAAGGAGTGATCAAGTAAGCGGGGGCAGGGTTTAAGTGTATTTAAACAGTGCTGAGGGTGGGTAGGTGGGCCAAAAAATCAAGTTCCAAGGGCTCCCTTCCTGGAGGTAATCAGTCCCCGAGGGAGAGTACATATCTGGGTTTCTGTGAGGGGCTGGTGGCTTCAGACCTGGGCAGCGGATGGCAGTCTGGCAGGTCAGGTTCATCAGAGAACCATGGCTGTGGCACTCAGACCACCTGAAAAGAGAAGGACGGGGAAATTAAATGAGAGGCAGGGGAGCGGGGGCTATTTGTGGAGCTAAAAAGAAAGTGCAAAATAGCCTAAATGGGGGGTGGATTGCAAACCAGGATGTTGGGTAAGATCCCACAAGATCTGAGAGAGCAAGAGTAGAGCCAATTAAAACATAATACCAAGGTAAAAAGGTGAAAAAGAGGGGCACGAGTTTAAGACCTGAGCTGAGATCGCTGCTGGGTCTTAAGAGTGAACACTCTACATGCTCGTGGATTAAATCAGCAAAACTTGAACTCTATAAAATACTAGCAAGACAGTATCAACAGAAATCAAAATCCAGTAAAATATAATTCAGGCTTTAACAGTGCAGAGCTATACGGAGCCAATCAGAGTGCTCCTGGGGCTTGCTGCAGCCAGTGAATCGCAGCAGGAATAGACGCTGGATTTAAACCCAGAAACAACTGTCCTCATGTAGAAAAGAAAAATCAAGTTCCTTCCTGGAGGTAATCAGTCCCTGAAGGAGAGTCCGTACCTGGGCTTCTGTGAGGGGCTGGTGGCTTCAGACCCAGACCATGGATGGCAGTCTGGCAGATCAGGTTCATCAGAGAACCACAGCTGTGGTGCTCAGACCACCTGGGCTTCTGTGAGGAGCTGGTGGCTTCAGACCGGACTGTGGATGGCAGTCTGGTGGGTCGGGTTCTTCAGAGAACCACGGCTGTGGCACTTGGACTACCTGGGCTTCTGTGAGGAGAAGAGTGAATGAAGCACTTTGAGAGATGGTGTCACCTTAAGGAGAGAATGGGTGTTTGAGAATGAGTGGTGAGGTGGACATTCAGCAGCTTGTTGATCATCTGTGGTACCAGACAAATGAACAGTAGGATGGTACCTCTTTCCAGTTGTCTGAACATGTTGTGCTGGGCTCAGCAGGTCATCACAGCATGAATTCATGATGGTGAGAGGTAGTTAATCTGTCTGCAACAGATGTTGATTTCTTTGATACTGTCATCCTTCTGCATTAGTCACAAGGTATAACTGTGGATGAGGGCTAGTTCCATTTACTATGGCTAGCACCCAGTGCATCCACATTTGATTTGGACTGTATGTTCTTGACTGATTTTTGGAAGTGGTCTAGCAGCCTGGTCGTGGTACAAATATATGATGTACCTGATGTTTTTTTCAACCGATCGACCATGTCTGAGACTACCTGTGGCTTGAATAGATTGTGGGTCATAGGAATCTTGGAGTGCAGCATCCTGTTCATTAGTAACTGGTCTAGGCAATATGGCATGCCAGCCAATGGGGAATTTCAATATTCCAGCAGGGCTACATATGGGTCCCATCCATCTTTGCCTGCCTTCCTGGAAAGCTGCCTAATGGTTTGACTGGCATGTTCTGCCATATCATTGGATTGGAGATAGGTGGGATTGGAGGTTGTAAGCTTGATTTCTCAGTCATGTGCAAATTTCCAGTCTTCCTTACTTCAGAATGGCATGCTGTCGCTGACAATCTCCGCAAGAATACCATGACATGCAGCAACAGACTTTATATGTGCTATAGTGGTCTGAGCAGTTTTGTCTTTTATCAGCACCACGTCAGGATACTTTGAAAAATAGTCCACAATGCTAAGGTAATCTTGTGCCTTAAACTTAAATATGTCTGCTGCAACCTTCTGCCATGGCCAATTAGGAACAGCATGAGGTGTAAGTGGCTCCTTCAAGCAACATGAAGTCTTGCTGTATTCTGACAATTGCAGTGATTCCCAACCTTTGAACTGCCCCGGAGAACAAAGAGTTAACTTTCTATGCAGGGCATAGAATGCTGAGCTCGAGCTCGGTTGAAGTCTCTGTCTGGAGTGTTTCAAACTTAAACCATCAGATTCTTTGCTCCGCATCACAGAACGGTCGCTCCGGAGATTTCTCCTTCGGCTCAGTTGGAAAGTTGGTTAAAGTTTCAGTTTTCGCCGTCTTTTTTAAACTGAAAAAGTAACCCGCATAGGCAGTTCAGTCTCTGTCTGTGGTGCTGTGAGTACTAGATAGGAATTGTTCTGTTTTTCTGTGTGGAACTTGTAAAAGTGCGGCTCGGTTCAGCTGAAGTGGCCATTTAATAGTGAAATATTGTGTTTTGTGTTTTACTTAGTGTGTGGTTACCGGTTCTTATTGGTTCTAAAAAAAAAAAAAAACGTGTTTTATACGTTTTTTTTCCAATACCCGTGACACAGTTAGGAACCGATAAGGGAGTCTTGCCTGGCGGTTACCATAAAAAGGGTACGTTGATTAGGTTGGCCATGTCTGAAAAACCCAAGAAAAAAACGGGCCCACTGGGTTTCAATACTGCAGTGAGTGTGGGGAGGTCTTTGCTAAGGCCGATCCCCGTACCACCTGTGTTTATTGTCTGGGGTTTGCCCACCTCGATTCAGGCTGCCAAACATGTAAAAACTTTTCCAAATCTACCCTTGAGAAGAGATTAGGTAAACTGAGGGAACAGGAGGCCGAGAAGTCTGCTGACCCGGAAAGCCAGCCTTGTTCGGTTCCAACCGAACCAGAAGGAGTGCCCTCTGACCAGGGCGATACTTCTTCGAGGAAAAGGAGAGCCGATTCCGAGGGATTTGTTATGACAAAAAGAAAACGCAAAGACAAATTGGCCGGTTCAGATCCTGAGGTTCATGTTCTGACCGCCGAAGAGATGGCCAGAGCGATTCAGATTGTGGAATTGTTCCGTCTGGTTCCTACCGATCCGGCTCCTTCTGGCAGGGGTTTGGTTCGGTTGGTTCCCCCCGGTTCAAGATTATACCCTAGAAGATTTTTATGAACCGGAATTTGAAGAGGAAGGGGAATTTGAGGATGATGATGGAAGTGGGGGTCTGGATGTGCCTGTGGAACCGGACATCTCCCCAGATAGACCTTCAGGTGTTTCCCCTCCTAGGCTTTCCAAGTCCCTTTCTCACTTTATGTTCTACAGAAAGGTGGCTGAAACCCTCCCGCTTCCTATAGAGGAGGCTGTGGAAGATCAAGAGGGGAGCCTGATTATGTAGAGATGATGGACATCCCAGAGTCCAGGAGACTGTCTATTCCCCTCCACAAATCTTTTGGGAAACGGACACAAAAAATCCTCAAGTCTCCTAACTCTGTACCTCCTGTGGATGGAAGAATGGACAAGAGGTATACACTTTCAGGCTCAGACACAGAGTTCTTATATCAGCAGTGCAGCCATGTTGGGGTGGTGCAGGCTGCTGCCTGTGACAAGGCAAATGTTCCCTTGGCTTCACACCCCCCTGACATGGACTCCAGGAAGATTGATGCCATTGCAAAGAAGCAGTACATGGCATCTTCTTTGGGACTCAGGCAGGCGAATTACATGGCCTATACAGCCAGGTACCAGACGTCTGGGTGGGACACTGTACTGGCACTGGCAAAACAGGCCTCCCCCCAGCTAGCCAAGGAGCTGGAGGTGGTGGCTGCAGATGGGATTGAGGCATCTAAGGTTCAGTTTCATGCTGCTGCGGACTCTAATGATCTGTCATCAAGAGTCATGGCTACATCTGTGGCTCTTCAGAGGATGGCTTGGCTCAGATGTACTAGCCTCTTGCAGGACACCCAGGCTAAGGCCATCGAGTTTCCTGTAGTGTGTAATTCTCTGGGGAGCAGACAGAGAATTATATGAAGAAAATGGATGAGTACAGGACCACTTATAGGAGTGCTCAGGCCAAGGAGAGGCAGACAGCTCCTCAAAGGCAGCAGTCTAGGGGCAGGCCTTTTCAAAGGCCTTTTTACCAAGCACTGGCCTCTTCTTCCTTTTCTCAGAAGGGGGTTCTTCAGAGGGACAGGCAGAAGGGGGATGAGCAGGGCTGCATCCACTCCTCAGCCTAAAGCCCCTGCCAAGCAGACACCCTGATGGGCCTGCCCGGGTCGACTTTCCTATTCCAGTAGGGGGCAGGCTGGCTTACTTTGTCCAGGACTGGATGTCTGTTACATCAGACAAGTGGGTCCTGGAAGTAGTAAGCCAGGGACTGGTTCTCAGCTTCAGAAAATTTCCAAAGATGAGCCAGATCTTTTCCACCTGCAAATCTCTCAGAAACCCTTGCCCTAGAGGCAGAGGTTTCACTCTCCTAGCTTTGAGAGCCATAGAGAGAGTACCTATCCTACACTGGGGCAAAGGACTGTACTCCAGGTACTTCCTAACCCCCAAAAAGACAGGGGAGTGGCGACCCATCCTAGACCTAAGATATCTAAACAAACATCTCTTAAAACCAAAGTTCAAGATGGTAACTCTGGGAATGATCCTTCCCTGTCTAAGGCCAGGGGACTGGCTAGCCTCTCTGGACCTCAAAGATGCCTAACTTCACATTCCCATCAGGTGCTCCCACAGGTAGTACCTCAGGTTTGAGTTGCCCTCAGGCCATTATCAGTTCAGAGCAATGCCCTTTGGCCTAACCTCAGCCCCAAGGGTTTCCACAAAGTGCCTGGCAGTAGTAGTTGCCTTTCTAAGAAGGCAAAAGATTTCCATTTTTCCATATCTGGATGATTGGCTAATAGTGGGTCAGTCTCCAGACCAAGTCAAGTCTCACCTGCAACTGACCCAGCAAGTGCTCACTTCTCTAGGATTTCTTCTCAACCTTCCCAAGTCAGTTCTCGAACCAGTCCAGCTTCTTACCTTTATAGGGGCAGAACTGGACACTCTCAGAGCAAGAGCCTTTCTTCCTCTAGAAAGGGCAAGGGTTCTTATGGAACTAGCCTCTTCTTTCAGTCTTCAGCTATCTCGGCCAGCAAGGCATTTCCTCCAGCTCTTGGGCCACTTGGCAGCTTCAACAGCAGTGGTCCAAGGGGCAAGATTCCAGATGAGGGATGTTCAGTTCCACCTGAGAATTTTTTGGTCTCAGAGGAAGGATTCCCTTACCAAACTGATCCCTGTGACTCTGACCTTGATCCAAGCCCTCCAATGGTGGCAGGATCAGGACAATTTAAGACAAGGTGTTCCTTTTGTTACTCAGCCTTGTTCAGTGGTCCTTACCACAGACGCTTCTCTTTTGGGCTGGGGAGCACATCTGGGGTCCCTCACTGCCCAGGGGCTGTGGTCCCCCCAAGAATCCCTTCTCCACATCAGTCTCCTAGAGCTCAGGGCAGTTTTTCTGGCCCTAAAAGCTTTCTCTCAGTCAGTACAGAACAAGGTGGTTCAAGTCAGAATGGACAACACCACCACCATGTGGTACATCAACAAGCAGGGAGGCATTCTGTCCATGGCCTTGTGCACAGAAGCCATGAAGTTGTGGTTCCAATCCTGGCTTATTCCCTGCAAACCTCTCTTGTACCAGTTCACCTTCCAGGCAAGGACAATATGCTAGCAGATGCACTGAGCAGGATCTCTCAGGGCCATAACGAATGGCCTCCTGGACCCTCAGGTGTTGAAAGTGATTTTTTCAAGGTGGGGCACTCCAGAGATAGATCTCATTGCAGCCCCAGACAATCACCAACTCCCTCTCTTTTGTTGCAGACCTCCAGTCTTGGGCTCAGTCCCCCTGGACAATCTGATTCTGAATTGGTAAGGGAAGTTTCTGTATGCCTTCCCCCCCCCTTCCCACTCCTGTTCAATGTTTTGGTCAAAATAAGGTTTCAACCTTGCAAGGTGATTCTGATTGCTCCAGATTGGGTCAGACAGCCCTGGTACCCCTTGTTGCTGTCCCTAGCAGTCCATCTTCCCCTGTCTCTTCCCAGGAATTACAGCCTGTTAACATCCTCTCAGGGAAGGATTTGGTACCCCAATCTTCAGTCTCTCAGTCTCAAGGCATGGCTCTTGAAGAGTTAGAGTTTGCAGATCTGCATCTTTCCCAAGGGGTTCTGGATATCCTCAAGGCTTCTCAAAAGCCCTCCACCAGAAAAACTTATAACTCCAAATGGAAGAGATTCAGCATTTGGTGTTCTAAGAAGCATATTTCTCCAGATTCTGCTGTATTGCCTACGGTTCTGGATTATATGGTCCATCTTAATGGCCTAGGCCTCAGACCAGCTACTCTCAAGGTATACTTGTCAGCTGTTTCTGCATTTTTGTCTGTGGGGAAGTCCTCCTCACTATCTTCTCATCCTGTGTTCTGTAATTTTTTAAAAGGAGTGCTTCACACCAATCCTCCTTTTAGAGATCCTGCCCCTGCCTGGGATTTGAATGTTTGCATTGCTCAACTTATGCAACCCCCCTTTTGAGCCTATGTCTTCAGCAGAGCTTAAGTACTTGACTTGGAAAACTGTGTTCTTGGTAGCCATTACCTCTGCCAGGTGTATCAGTGAATTGCAAGCCCTGTCAGTGGAACCTGATTTTTCTCTCATTTCACAGGGATAAAGTGGTCCTTAGAACCAATAGAAGGTTCTTGCCCAAAGTGGTTTCAGACTTCCATTTAAACCAGTCTGTGTCTCTTCCTGTTTTCTTTACTGATCATTCTTCCTCAGCAGAGAGGAGGCTATACAGTTCAGATGTTAAAAGAGCCCTTAGTTACTACATAGAGCGTACCAAGGGTCACAGGTTTGACTCCCTCCAGTTGTTCCTCACTTATGGAGAAGTGGGAAAGGGCAAACCTGCCACCAGAAGTTCTATTGCCAGGTGGATTGTGTCTTGTATACAATTCTGCTATGAGAAACTGGGAAAAACTCCACCCTCAGGCCTGAGGGCTTATTCCACAAGAGGTACAGCTGCTTCCCTGACTGCTGCCATGGAGATCCCTCTCTTAGAAATTTGTCAAGCAGCCACCTGGAAAACAGTCCATACCTTTACCAAGCATTACTTTCTGGATATCCAGGCTAGGAGTGATGCTCGGTTTGGCACAGCAGTACTCCGGAGCCTATTCCCAAAGTAGGTTCTGTCCCTCCTCCTTGGAGGTACTGCTTGGTAGTCTGCAGTTGTCAGAATACAGCAAGACTTCATGTTTGAAATAAAAATTACTCACCTTAGTAATTACGTTTCTTCTAATGGAGTCTTGCTGTATTCCTCCCTCCCTTCCTGCCTTCCTTCCCTCTCAGAACCTGCTTTGGGAAGTGGGTGGGCAGGTGCAGTGTTGCACCCCAGGGGTGTTTTTTGCTTGCACACTCCTCCTTTTTGTTTGGGTGCTAATTTATTATTATTTGTATTAGATTGTTTTTTGGGTTTCCTGACTTGAGTCTTCCCTGGGAATCCAAAAAATTTTTTCAGCCAGTTGGCTAGTAGGAATTTTTACAATTTCCACATAGAATTTTTAGTTAGTTGGGCTCATAAGAATCTGACAGTTTAAGTTTGAAACACTCCAGACAGAAACTTCAACCAAGCTCGAGCTCAGCATTCTATGCCCTGTATAGAAAGTTAACTCTTTGTTCTCCAGGGCAGTTCAAAGGTTGGGAATCACTGCAATTGTTAGAATACAGCAAGACTCCATTAGAAGAAACATAATTACTAAGGTGAGTAATTTTTTTCCTTTGTTTGTCCCTTTGAAACTTTACACATGTTGAACACTGTCCAATCAGTCTCTCAGTGTCTTGGGCCATGCCTGGCCAGTACATTACAGCTCAAGCCTTGCATTTCTCTGCCCCAGGTGGCTCTTATGCAGTGTGCTGAGTATGTTATTCATAATCTCTGTTGGAATGATCAGTTTGTCTCCATAAAAGGCTAAGCCTTCTTCAATGTGAATCTCCTCTTGCATGGACCAGAAGGGCTTCACATAGTCTTTCATACTCTTCTTGTGCCTTGGCCAGCCAGACTTAAGAGTGGTACACCCAAAACCACAGTTATATGCCCATATATACAATCAGAATTGCAGAAAATACCATCCCACTGTTTGTGTGACCCACCAAAGACAAAATGTGTTTTACCTGCGGCAAACGTCTGGTTGATAAGACCACACTTTTTGTTGGGGATCGCTGTACTCAACTGGTTGCCAGCCTTCCTTGATCTCACGCTGCCTTGTTTGTGCAAGATAATGACATACACGTGAAAATGTTTTTATGGACTATCATGGCCATGCCTGTGAACCCTTAACGTGAATGTGCACCACTGTAAAAGATACCAGCACTTCCTGTAATGCTACATTCACACATGTTGAATTTTCCAAGACATAGTAAAATAGAGTGGGAGCGAACAGCAAACAATCTTCTAAGCATGTTGGTCTTGATCTGTGTTTAAAATGAGCAGTATAACTGTGTATTTTAGTGTTGGAAAAAATCTGACTATGATCCCAAGCATGCACCAGCATCAGACAGGAGATAATGCAGGCGCATGCTCAAGTTTGCAGTCTTTTCCCCAACACTAAGATACACACTTGTACTGCTCATATTAAATCTTGAACAACACCAGCTTGCTGAGAAGATAGATCACTGTTAGCTCCTGCTCTATTTTACTATGACGTTGAAAATGCGAGTTACAGGAAGTGCTGTCAGCTATACAGGTGGCAGTACTTTCAAGTTGAAATGCATCCATCATTTGGTCTCCTGCACAGAAGAGAATGGTAGTCAGTAGGGGAGCAACTTATCAGGGTGCCCGGAGAACAATGGAGAACGATGTTACTGCCTCTTGAAGGTAGGAAAGTAGTCAGGAGGGAGGGCAGCACACAGGGGCTGGTTGAGGGACTTACAAAATGTTGTCAAAGCGGGGGGAGAGAAGAAGACATTCAGGAGAGAAGGCAACAGATAGAGTCTGGTTTGAGGGTTTCTGGAGGGCTCTCACAGCAAATGGGATGGAGGGAGGCATGGAGGGCAGCACACTGGGAGAAAAAAACTACACATACAACAGCCAGATAATAAATGCAGGGCATATTATGCACATATATATTACCTAGGCTGTATAAGGTATAAGACCATACACTGCAGAGTGGTCCCCTAGACGTCATGCCCAGAGACATTCTGGGACATTCTTGGGAACTGTAAGGTCCTACAGGAAGCCTCTGTGTCGACCCCCACAGGCCATAAAACATCCAGAGAAAACCAGCAAAAACGTTTGAGACAGAAGACTGAAAAAGAACACCAGGTACAATCACAGTGAGAAAAGCACCATGAAATACATGACTTTTTTTTAGATTTTGGGTGTAGTACTCCTTTAATTACTTTTGCAAGGGCTTGCAGTGTCAAGTCAGTTGCTGTGGCTGTTCTTATCTGTTCCAGTTTCTTGTCACTTGCTGGTATATTTTCCACAGTGTCATGTATTATCACCTCTTTGTTTGTTTATTGAAATGTTTCACCAGGAGGGCACACTGAACAACAAGTTGTTTGTCTCACGGTGCGACCTGGAGGGGAGGGGGTTACATAGGGTTGTGAAGGATGATCATTTATAATAGTATGTGGGTAGTACAAACAATACAGCATTGTAAGATTATGCAACAGTTGTAACACATGGTAATGTACAATAAACAGTAGTGGAACATTGGGTAAATTACAATACATGTCCAAAATCATACAAAAGAACATATAAACGTATCAAACAGTAATAATGCAACAGAACCATTATAGTGCATGAGTGTACCAGGAGCAGGCTCGAAGTAGTACGCAGGCACTGTTGGAGTAAAAAGGATGGGGTAGGTTGTACACACGGGTGACCCAGAAGGGCAGGTGGAGAAGAGAGAGGGGGAGAGGAGTAAGGGTAGCCATTTCCCGATTTCCCCCTTTAGGATGTTGAGAACGCTGCCAGGGGGCAGTTGTCTTCAGTTGTATCATTCCCAGAGTTATCATGTAGCTCTGTTTCTGCCACTGCTCTGGATAATGTGTCTGCTATGCACGTGTAGCTCCCTAGTACATATTTCACATGCGGGTAGTAACTCTGAAGCTTCATCATCATGCATTGGTGGGGGGTACCTTACAGCTTCTTTATTGTTACTTCTAGAGGCTTGTGATTTGTGTGAACCGACACCATATATATTATAGTGGCATGGTAGTGCCACTATAGTTAGGGTTGAGTACTCCATTTAGGGTTAAACTCTGAAATTTGGCAGCTTAATAACTTTGTCACCATATGACGGATTTGCCTGAAATGTGGCATGCATGGTGTGGTACCATATATCTCTGGATCTGCAAAGTTTCGTAACAGTTGGATATACAGTTGCAGAGCTACAGAGCACCGAAGAATGCAGTAATTATGCATTTTTGCGCATTCTTTGCTCACGCCTACAGGTCGCACAGTCTGCGCGACCAGTCCGAAAACTTCAGGGAACTTGCAGTCAGGGTCCCTGATGTGCCTTTCGAAGATTTCGTGAAAAAATATTAAACAGTTCAAAAGTTATTCAAAAAAAAAGTTTTCCATTATAGTCAATGTGAAAAGTTAACAAAAAGTTCGACAGTGTCACAAATGCAGTTTTTAGTGTCACAAATGACCCCTGTAGTGTCGCAAATCCACCATCTTGTTTTCAGTTGGTGGTCAGAAATGCTTGGCATTTAAATTTGAGACCCTCTAGGGACATAATTCTTGCTGCTTTCACCTAGTCAAGTCCTGAGGATGCTAGCCATGTCTTTTTTTGGGTTAAACATCCCAGAAATATGTTTTTCAAATTTTTGTAAACAGTAGTGTCACGAAGTAGTGTCGCACATTCGACACTTTCTTGATTTTTGTTTTGCAAAAGTGTCACAAATCATGACACTACTTTGCGACACTATGCTCAAAACAATAGGAAATATTTACCACCCTGCTACAAAAGAACGGTTTGTTTTTTAGGGCTGAAATTTGGAAGGAAGAAAGCCAAGATCCCACAGATGTGCCTTTTTGTGGTTTGGTGACAAAATATTAGAGGGCTGCGAAGTTATGGCACTCTGAAGTTGACATTTTTCCCCATAGGCTAACATTACGGCGTCCGCTGTACCTTTTGGGGCACGTATCTCGAAAACGCTTCAAGAGACGGACTTTTTGTCAGAAAAATGCTTAGCCCCCCAATAGGGCCTAAGTGCAAAACTAGCCGGGAAAGTCATAAATAATATGAGATTTTAATTTTATTTCTACATCGTACGGTTCCTGAGATATAAGCAATTTAGTATTCCAAGTGTTCATTTTCTGCTCCGAGGCCCAGTATTATGCATACATTCTTTGCATTCACTGTGCTTCTGAATGCACCTTTTGGGGGGAAAAAAAGAGTGTACGTTTCCGTTACTGTTACAGTTAGCGTTTCCACTTGCATTTCCGTTACCGTTTGCATTACCATTCCTGTTTACATCACTGTGTGCATTATCATTTGCACTTGCGTTACTGTTAACGTTTGCATTTCCATTACTGTTTTTGTTTGTGTTTCCTCTTGCGTCACCGTGTGCATTACCATTTGTGTTTGCGTATGCGCTTCTGTTTGCATTTCCGTTTGTTTGTGTTTTCTTTGGCGTCATCGTTGGTGTTACCATAGGCATTTGCATTTCCAGTTGCATTACTGTGACTGTGCATGTTACGATTTGTGTTTGCGTATGCACTTGTGCTTGTGTTTCTGTTTGTGTTACTGTTCCCTTTGGCATCATCGTTGGTGTTACCGTAACCGATTGCATTACCATTACTGTTTGCGTGTTCGTCACCATTTGCGTTTCTGTTGGTCTTAGCATTTGCGTTTTTGGTAATGTTTCCATTGTTGATTTCATTACTGTGTCCTTCTGTGTTGCTGTTGCCGTTACTATTTGCATTTCTGTTTGCATGTCTGTTACCATTTGCATTTTCGTTACCATTTGCATTTCCATTAGCATTTGCGTAACTGTTTTTGTTAACGTTTGCATTTCTGTTGCTGTGAACGTTTGCGTTACCATTTCTGTCTTCATTAACGTTTGCATTTCTCTTACCATTTGCGTTATCATTAAAGCCTACGTCACCATGTGCGTTACCGTTTGCACTTGCATTTGCATTACAGTTAGCGTTACTGTTTTATTTAGCCTCATTCTTTCCATCACCGTTTGCATTACCATTACCGTTTGTGTTTTGCGTTTGCGTACTGTAGTGCAAAATATTATGTTTTAGCTATTTTTCTGCACTGTGTTCCGTGACACACAACACAGCCACTGTGTGGTTGATTAGTCTGAAAGTTGGCAGGTAGAAAGACCTTTATTCAAGGAACATGGCAGTTTTTGTTTGGTGAAAAAATGTTCGTTCCACAGTTATGGCCATTTGAAGTTGGCCCACTTCGCAGTCCGCCATTTTGGAGAATTTTTGGCCGTTACCAATTTTCATTTAGTCAGTCATACAGTCTTTGCACAGCGAAGTAACAAAAAAATCACATGGTGGGCCCCGCATTCCCACCACCACATTCCATTCACCATTTGTAGTGCACATTCTCAAAAGGAAGAGAAATTTGTGGCAAAAAAATCCATTTAATGCATCAGTTAAGGTTATTCCACAGCGACAAACACAAGGAAATTCGGTGTTAGGGTTGAGAACCCTAACTGCGCATTCCCCCCCCACCCTATCACCACCACACACACACACACATTCAATTAGGGGAAGGATCAAGGCAACACAACCAATCACATGCAACCAGCAGCAGGTAACAGGAATAACGTACAGCTATGTAAACCATGAAACCACACACCCATGCTCCCATCGGGCTGTGGCATGGGGTCATCACTGCTATCTCTCAACCCGGAGATTCCATGCACTGCTAAATACATATCACTGCAGACAACTGGACATCTTGACCCACACACTGCCAGCAGCACATAACACAGACTACACATATGGTATTTTGGAGTTCGCAAGATCCAAAACAGGATTTTGCACATTCCCTGAAATACTTTCGAAAATCACTTTCACAAATGCGAAAGTGTCGTGCTATGACACTTTCGTGTCTGCAAAAGTGTTCTGTGAAAGTATGCTCCCAATGACTGCATATCTTTGCCATCATCCAGCAAGCAAACGGTTGGGTCCTTTGGGCTGAAATTTGCAGGGTGGCAACACCTGGTCCCACAGATGTGCTTTTTCCTGCTATTGTGCTAAAATACTTAAAGATCACAAAGTAACACTGTTCCAAAATTAAGCAATTTGCCATAGACTTGCATTGCGGTGCCCATGACGCCTTTCCCCACCCATCTGTTGAAAACGAAGCGAGGTATACCATTTTCACTACTGACAGCTTTGTTCACCTTTTTGTGAACTAACCTTGAAGAAGAACTTTGTAAATAATGTATGATATCTGAAGTTGGATTTCTCCACTTCCTAGAGTAACACAGGTATACACCTCCTTGTGGATGTGTGTGATTGGTTGTGTTGCCTTGGTCCTTCCCCTACTTGCGTGTGTGTGTGTGTGTGTGTGTGTGTGTGTGTGTGGTGGTGGGGGAATGTGCAGTTAGGGTTTTCAACCCTAACACTGAATTTCCTCACTTTTGTCACTGTGAGACAACCCTAACTGATGCATTAAACAGAGTTTTTTGCCATGAAAATATATATGTATACATACACACACACATAATACTGGTGCAGTAGTGCCAGTACATTACAGTTGCGTGCACACTTCAATGTTAAACCTAAGTTTCTGAACCTTAATAACTTTGGAACCACGCAACGGAGTTGCACGAAATTTGGCATGGATAATCTCCTGGAATGCATTATTGCTATTATGCAGTGGGTCATTGTTATACAAAATACAAAAAATTAAAAATGTTTTTAGTAGATTTTTAGTGTGGCAATATATCTTTGTTTCTGAAGGGGAGATGAAGGAAAAGGTACAAAAAATCAATACAGTGAGGTTGTGCTGGGATAACCTCACTGTGCCAGGGACACACTGACCAATTAGAGTCCAGCAAATTTTCCTGCCATTGTATAATCCTAAATTTACCAGTTTTTCACATTTCTTTGTCCACCTGTATCTCAGAAATGCCTTTATGTTGTGGTTTTAAATTTTCAGGGTTGAAAGCCTTTGGGTCACAGATGTGTCTTTTGAAGGTTTGGTGAAAAAACGTTACTGTGTTCTAAAGTAATAACATTTTTAATTTCCCATTATTTCCTATTGGAAAATTTATATGTACTGTATAATGAAACTGAAAGTACTTTTCGCACAGCATCAACCAGTTATGCATACTTTGCAACCCTTCAATAGATTTGCATGACATTTGGCATGCATAATTTCTGAGGTAGGTTTCCTGATGTGCCACATTTCGTATCAATCGGATTTGTGGTTTATGAGATACAGAGCACCAAAAAATCCTACATTTACCAGTTTTGTTTTACATTTTTTTGTTCACCTGTATCTCAGAAATGGCTTTAGGTAGTGATATCAAATTTTCAGGGTAGAAAACATTTGCCTCACAGATGTGCCTTTTGAAGGTTTGGTGCGAAAATATTAATCCATTCAAAAGTTATTAAACTTTTAATTTTCCATTATTTTCTGTGGGAAAATGTATGTGTCAGACACACAAACTGTAATTTGCGCAAGTTATATAACTTGTGCAAGATACTATCAGGCACAAAAGTTGTAATTTGCACAAGTTACATAACTTGCATAAGATACTGTTATATTTTGCGCAAATTATGTAATTTGCACAAAATACAACATGTTAAACCTGACTTTTTGAACCTTAACTTTGGAACCATTTCACAGATTTGCACGAAATGTCACAGGAATAATCTCTATTGATAGGTCTCCTGACTTGCCACATTTTGTACAAATCGGTTTTGTGGTTTTCGAGATACAGGGCATCAAAAAATCCTAATTATACAATGGGCTAAATCCAAATGCCCAATCCCTGAAAATCTGACTGGTTGGCTGGCACCTTTTCAGCATGATAAATCCCTCCAGTGTACCCACTGGAAAATGTGCCAGCCACCAGTCAGCCGCATCAAGAACTGCCTCTAGAATCACTCCGATCATTAGAAAGGTAAGCCTGGCAAAGACTGCGACTGACAGCGAGAGGCTCAATCGCAGTACCCATCCACAGTGAGAAACCGCAACCACGTAAGCTCTTACTCTCCACTCCAATCCCGCTCCCTCTCCAGTCTGGTCCTAATTAAGCTAACCACACACACACACAAACACAAAAAAACTACCCCTTCCATTTTTATTCCTACTTAAAAAATATTTTCCGTAACAGCCCCCCTCTTACTCTTACTCTGTCCTCATCCTCCCTCTCTCGAAGGCTTCATTACAGTCCCAAAGCAGTGTGGAGCCAGAAGCCCTAAAACTAGATACACCACCACCATGCCACACTTCAAAACTGCGGCAGTTAGCCATGGGTACCACACGGCCTCTCCATTTTTCACAGGCAGACAGTGTCTCCAAAAAAAACTCCTTCTCTGTCCCGGTCCACAACGTGCTACACAAACCGCACCACAATTTAACTTGCTGGCTCATACATTGACCCAATCCGCAGTAAACGGTTCCGGCTGCTGTCTCCATCTTGAAAGTGGAAGCTATTAGGTGCTGGAATAATGTACAGTTCAGACTGCAGCAAACGTGCATACTGTTGAGGACATAATTCAGCTAACCAACAGAGAACTATTTTTTTTCTCGTGAAACAGTAACAACAAAAATCATTTAAAACGTGAAAAAAAAATTTCTATTTTTCAAACATACACACAAAAATGGACATTGTGTATTAGCAGTATATCCCTACAGGGAGTGGGTATATGAATGAATTTCCTACTTCTGGTGTTGTTAAGTCACTCGGCTACACCTCATGACCGAACCACACCAGGCGTGGTAAATCCACCTATATACCCACTCCCTGTCACGGTATATTGCTTAAATGCGCCAGTTTTTTTTTACATTTATTTGTCCACCTGTATCTCAGAAACTGCTTTAGGTAGTGGTTTGAAATTTTCAGGGCAGAAGACCTTTGCCTCACAGATTTACCTTTTAAAGGTTTAGTGAAAAAATGTATTAATCCTTTCAAAAGTTATTAAATTGCTAGTTTCCCATTATTTCCTATGGGAAAATGTATATGTCAGGTGTGAAAGTTGTAATTTGCACAAGTTACATAATTTGCACAAGATACTGTGAGGCACGAAAGTTGTCATTTGCACAAGTTACATAACTTTTGCAAGGTATTGTATTTTGTGCAGATTATGTAGTTTGCACAAAATACAACAGTATCTTGTGCAAGTTATGTAATTTGCACAAATGGGAGTGCAGGGTCTGATGGCCCTGTGCTCCTACAATAACATAAGGATGCTTTTATACTGTCTCAATGGAGGGATGGGAGCGCAAGGTCCAAAGGACCGTGCGGTCCCACTGTAACATAAGGATACTGTTATAGTGTCTCAAGGATACTGATGTACTATGTCAATGGACTCACATCGTAAAATAAAGATACTATTATACTGTCTGAAAAAGTAAGGAAATTCATTGCAAAAAAAAAACTTTGTTAATGCACCATTAGGGTTGAAGCATAAAAAGTAGGGAAATGCATTAATAGGGTTCCCAAGCATAAGACTCTGCTGCCACCCTCTGCTTCCTATCCGAACACCCCACCCTCACCCTCAGCTTCCAGCCCTAAGGCCCAACTCCACCCTGCAAGCAGGAACAGGTGTGAGGGGTGTTCCCTAGGGTTGCATACCCTAATGCTCCCTCCATTTCAACAGTTAATAACCTGACATGGGTACAGAATAAAACAATGGGGTTCGGGTTGGAAACCGAGGATGAGGCTAGGGTGTTCAGGTTAGAAGCCGAGGGTTGGGGCAGGAACTTATTGTTTAGGAACCCAAAGATTGCATTTCCCTGCTTTTTACACTTCAATCCTAATGGTACATTAACAAAGTTTTTTTTGCAATGAATGTATAGATATATATCTATATTAATGAAACTTGTTGCATGCAAAAACAACTGACAGTAGCTCTTTGGCTGATATGAGGGCTTTGGATGCATATGCAATGGGTTGACCCTCTTGCATTAAGCAGGCTCCCAGTCTAAAATGTGATGCATCTAACTTAATTGTAACGTCATAGAATCTGAGGACCGGTCTTCAGCTGAGAATATCCCTGAGTTGTCTCAAGGCTTGGTGATGATCAGGTGCCACTGTCATGTTACATTCTGATTTAACAGAGCTCTGAGAGGGGCCATTATGTCAGACTCTTTTGGTATGTATTGAGGAAGGTATTTCACCACACCTAAGAGACGCTGCAAATCTTGCTTGCACTCTGGTTTCAGCATATACATAATCACCTATATCTTTCAGTCATCTGATCTCAGTCCTTCTGCAGTCAATACATTGCCCAGGTGACTTACTTGACTGACCTTAAATTGTATATTATCTTTATTGAATCTGATGTTCTCAGACTGTGCTCTGTCCATAACCTGGCATAATATCATGTTATGCTTGCTATCAGTTATGATCATATCTGCTATAATATGCACACCGGTGATGTCTCCAAATATCTGCTGGTTCTTTTTCTGGAACACTTCACTGGCAGATTTAATACCCAAAGGCACTCAAAAGAATCTATATCGCCCCCATTGTGTTGAAGGTGCAGAGGTATGATGACTGTTTGTCAAGAATAACATGTCAGTGTCTATCTTTTTTACCCAGAATAGTAAACACTTTTGTACCAGTCAAGCAGCTGTAGACTTCCTCAGGTGGAGGAATGTAGAAATGTTCCCGCTTGACTGCTACGTTCAGCTCATGGGGGTCTCAGCATAGTATTAGCGATCCATTCCTTTTGGTGATCACTTGGTTATTAGCCCAGTCTATGGGCTTGTCAATTTTGGCAGTGATTTCCATTTTCACCAGGTTATCCAGGGTATCCAGGGTGTTTCTTAGTTTTTCCTGTTGGCTAAATTGTATTTTCTGGCTGGAGTGTGTAACTGGTGCTGCACTGTTATCCACCTTTGTACTGTACTCTCCCTTCATCAGGCCTATGCCAGTAAATACATCAGCATATTCATTCACTAGAGACTCCTTTGCCATAGGTATGCTGACTTGATCTACTTGTCTGATTAAATTTAATTTCTCATAGGTGGATTTTCCCAGTAGTGGTGTGGTTGAGACATCTGTGACTTAGAAAGAAAAGCTTCCTTTTGCAGTCTGTGCTCTACATTCTGATTTTCCCCTTTGGCTACATCTTAAAGCCACCATAAGCAGTCAGAATCATTCTGTTTTTCTCTAGGCAACTACACTGGGCCAATTTGTTATGCACTCTTTGTAGCAGAATATTTGCCTGGGCCCCAGTATCCAATTTAAAAGTTACAGGCATGCCTACTATATCAATAACTGCATATCATATGAGGTCATCGTCATCACCTTCCTGATGCATGCTTTCTACCGTTAACTCCCCAGTAAATAGACTGTCACAGTCCGAGTCACTGCCCTGCATGACTGAGTTGTTTTTTCTGCTGTAGGATATCTTGGTGAAGTGATTTTGACGTTTACAGTTGCAGCATGTTTGCCCAAAGGCTGGACACTGGCATGGCTCATGCTTCCCTTCCACACCTGCCATGGGTTTATCATCACTGTTACCTTTCCATTCTTTTAAGGTTTGGCATTGTATTTAGGTTTTTCTTTGTGCTTAGAAAGATCTATCATTTCAGTACAAGCTGTAGTGGTATTAACACTTTTTGCTTTTAGGTTGCCTGCTGTCTTTGTTTTAATCTGAGCTTTACTAGCTTGTGATGCATGGCAAATATTGATGGCTCTGTGCAAATTCGAATCACATTCACACAGTAGCCTCTCCTTAAGCTTCCCATCTCTAATGTCAGAAACAATCGTGTCTCTTATCCTGCCATTTGTTTGGTCTAAATTCATAATTCTTTGCACTGGTGCACAGTTTTGTTTTATACTGATCAACTGACTTTGCCTCAGCTTGTTTTCTTTCCCAGAATTTGTATCTTTCAACTACAACGTTCTTTCAGGGATTGCAGTATGTCTGGAGCATGTCTAACACTGTTTCTAGATCATCTTCTGCAAATGCATTGTGTACTGTCAGAGTGTCCTCCCTACTAAATGAAGTAAAATTGCTACCTGAGTATCAGCAGGCTTCTCTGAGGCTTCGGAGGCCTTCATATACAGTTCAAATTTCTGCCTCCATTTTCTCAATTTCATACTCAAATTGCCTGCCAAGGAAAGGATTGTTGGTGGTCTGAATTGTTCAGTCTTCTTTTCTGAACTTTCAGGAGTTTTATTATCTTTTGCAGCAGTTTTTTTTACCAGTTTCTAGCACCAAGTAACAGTTATGGGCTACCCAACGGGTAGCTGGTCGAGCACTGCAGGAATCTCCTATTTTTGGCTGGGTAGGGTAGTTCAGGTAATGCACTACCCTACCCAATATAACAGTGTAATTCTCTGGTCAGGTAGTTTGAGATGTGTAAAGGGTAACAGGTCACTTAATGTATTGGAGAGCTCAGCATGTTTCGGGGGTTGCGCTGAGATTCTGTTGTGGTCTCCAAACAGGCATTCAAAAGGCCAGTCTGTGGGGTCCCTCATGGAGCTTGTAGCAGATCAGAGGCACATGACAATGGGCTGACACCTGACTGGACAGGGGTGTCAAGGTCTGTGCACCGACTCCGCAAGTGGTTCAGACTAGTGTGGGCAGCTCAGTGAAAACAGCATTTCTGTCACTCTCATTCTGCAGTCTGCAGCACATTTGTGGATATTTTGAAAAGCGAACAGAGAAAGACTTTAACAGTAAAGTTTACAGTTTAATAAGTGCTACATTATGTCCTTATGCCGGGACATTTTAGGACAGGGCAGGAAGAGCAGAACGGGCACCACAAGACCCAACTGGGAGAAAAAAAAGCTGCAGGTGGGACTGTGAAAAAAACACGGTCTCTCGGGGAAGGGGGATCTAACAGTTGCCCTCAGAGGTGGTGCTGGGAGGGAGTGAAGGACAGCAGGAGCAATAAGGGAGAAAGAGAGGCATCAGTGGTGAGGGATTGTGAACAGTCTTGGGGACAGGGGGATCTAACAGTTGCCCTCAGAGGTAGTGCTGGGTGGAAGTGAAAGGAAAAAAGGAGCAATAAGGGAGAAAGAGAGAGAGGCAGCAGTGGTGGAATTAAGTAAGTAAATCTTTTTTTAAGCACTTTTCAAAACCAAAGCACTGTACAAAGGTTAAACCTAACCATTTAAAAGACAACAACAATTAAATAAACACTAATAAAATCATTCTCCATATGCTTTAAAAAACAGGAATGTTTTGAGCTCTGATTTAAAACTCTTGACAGTCGGGCGTTCTCGTATCTGATGAGGTAAAGAATTCCACAGGGCAGGGGCAACATAGGAAAACGCACGTGCCCCAGATGTCTTCAAACCAACCCTGGAAATCTCTAGCAATCCTTCGTCGGCGAATCGGAGTGAACAAGAGGGGCAATAGAGAGTAAGAAGATCTTGCAGATATTGGGGTCCCTGTTCGTGTAGGACTTTATAGATCAGTAATCCAACCTTAAAGGTGATCCACCACTGAACCGGCAGCCAGTGCAGTCCACGCGGCACTGGCGTAATATGACTAGTTCTAGATGTCTCAGGAGCCTGGCCGCCGCATTCTGCACTAGCTGCAAGCAGCGGATATCAACCCCCGGTAGCCCTAGGTACAGGGCATTGCAGTAATCAAGGTGGGTGGTCACGAAGGCATGGACCAAAGTAGGAAGGTTAGCCAGAGGAACTAGGTGTTTCATCCAGGCGATATTCCTAAGATGGTAAAAGGAAGATTTGACAACGGCAGACACCTGCGATTTCAGGGTCAAACCGTCGTCAATAATAATGCCCAGGTTACGCACCCAGTCTAAGGTTGAGAGCTGGACACCATCAAGCCATAAGTCTGATGGAAGCCCAGCCCTGTGACCTGCCTCAAGATGACCAGGGTCCACAACCATCATCTCGGTCTTATCCGGATTTAACCTCAGCCGTCTAGCACTCATCCAGTCTTTGATTTCATACAGGCAGCTGTTAAACACAGAGATCGCATCATCCTGTCTGGGAGCAAAGGACAGATACAGCTGGGTATTATCTGCATAGCAGTGAAAACCCAGAATGTATCGCCTAATGATCTCTCCTAATGGCAGCATGTAAACTGCGAACAACATGGGTGCCAAAATGGAACCCTGCGGCACCCCACAGGACAGAGAGATGGCGTCAGAGGTATAAATTCTGGTGACAACCCTCTGTGTCCGTTCTGTGAGGAAAGATCAAAACCAATGTAGAACTGTACCAGACAGTCCACAAAGAAGCAGCAGGCACTCCAAAAGCACGCCATGGTCCACAGTATCAAATGCTGCAGAGAGATCAAGAAGGACTACAATAGTACAAGCCTTTCGATCTCTCGCAATTAAGAGGTCATTTAAAACCTGGACAAGAGCGGTCTCAGTGCTATGTCTTTTCCTAAACCCAGACTGGAGAGTATCATAGACATTGTGATTTGTAAGATTGTCATCTAGCTGTGATGCAACCACCTTTTCAATAACCTTACCCACAAAGGGCAGGTTAGAGATAGGTCTGAAGTTAGCTAGACAGTCTGGGTTCAAGGAGGGTTTTTTAAGGAGTGGTTTAATGACTGCCTCCTTTAAGGGATCAGGAAAGACCCCCCCCAAAGACTTCCAGACAATTTCAGCAAGGATCTGGCAGATAATATCTGCACAACCTAATAAAAGTGGCGTAGGGCCCGGATCCAAACTAAAGCTAGTTGGTCATACAGTCTGAATAATCCTCACAATGTCCATGAACTCTGGCCTAATAAAGTCAGACCAGGTAGCACGGATGTTCGTTTCCTCCCGGCAATCTCCGCAATCCCTTAAAGAGGGAGCTGGGCCGATGCCCAACCTAATGCTGGCAATCTTAACTGCGAAAAACTGAGCATGCTCATCACAGTTTATTTGTGAAAAATCTCTTACAGAATGGATTGCACAATCTGTCGACAGTCTGAAAGAGTTGAGCTGGTAGATTCCACACAGCAGTAATCTCCCCGGACAAGAACTCTGCCTTCTTACGGGTGATTGCTGATTGATATACACCATAATGGTCCATCAATCTAAGCCTGTCAGCTTCCAGGCCAGATTTCCGCCAAGCCCTCTCTAGTCTTCGCCCCACTCTTCTCAACTCCTTCAAGGACCCATCAAACCAAGGGGTTCTCGGGTGCTGAGTGAGTGGGCGAACACAAACAGGAGCAATTGCATCCAGGGCATCACCCACCGCCTTAGTATAGGGAAGTACGAGGTCCCTTGAACTCATGCACTCACTTGATATACCCGATAGGTCCAGTACCGCCGATGGGCCCTCTGGGGTAATCCCCCTCAAAGGGCAATACTGGACCATCTCTGTGGGGACAGGCCTGTTTGGGGGTGCCCCGAAGCTGAATCTTATGATGTGATTGTCCATCCAGGCATTTGGTTCCACCCCCAATCGCATGATCTCCATCTCCAGGAGAAACACTAGGTCTAGTGAGTGACCCCCTATATGGGTAGCAGAGGTAACCACCTGTGTAAGGCCCAACATAGTCATAAGTTGGAGGAGGTTATTCCCAAAGTGTGAGAGTTCATCATCGACCCCAGGGAAGGAACTCTAACAGTTGGCCTCAGAGGTGGTGCTGAGGACTGGGTAGGGAACAGAGAAGGAGCAAGGTGGGGGGACTTAGACAAAAACACAGAAGGCAGCTGGTTTGAAAATTAAAAGTTGAAAATATTACACTGTTTGTTAGGAGTCCCTGAGGAGCTTGTCATTTATTACTGTGATATAGTCAGCTACACTGTCTTTCTCTGCAGCAGTTAGTGAAAGCCTTTTACAGCTGTATTATTTTACACTGTTTGTTAGGTGCCCCCAAGGCCTGAGCCCTGTCATTTATTACTGTGACCTAGTCAGCTACACTGTCGGTCTCTGCAACATTGAAATCCTTTTATGGCTGTATTACACTGTTTGTGAGGTGCTCCTGAGGCCCAAGTCCTGTCGTTTTCATTTATTACCATGACATAGTCAGATACACTCTCTGTCTCTGCAGCAGTTAGTAAAACAACATCCTTTCATGTCTGTGTCTTGTATTTCCCATCCTAAGTCTACTGAAAGGAAACACAGTGTTGCTGCATGTGCAGCTGTTAATGATATAGAGAATAATGGATGAGTAGGTGGGTTATAATGATGATTTTACACACCCCTGAGAGGTGGGATGCCACATAAACCCCAAGAGCAAAGTTCGAGGGGTTTATTTAGGCCTCCTACCCCGAGGGAAGTGTATCTGAGTTTTAAACCCCCCTACCCACCCTTTATTTTGTATAATTGCTGGGGATTGTTTTTTCACCACAGCAATTATACAAAATAAATGGGAGTCGAGCCATGGACCATTGTGGTTTCAGCACAGTCCGTGGTGGCTCCTGACAAAAAGCAGTGGTCAATTTATTTTATTTGCAGCCGAAAATTAGCATTTCTTGTGCCATGTATTTGTAAAAAAAAAAAAAAAATGACTTACCCTCTGACTCCTACTGTCAGTGAAGTGTAAAACGTCAAGGAGCGGGAAGGCAGGGGATGGTGCAGAGATGAGGAAGATCATAGCAGTTGCATGTGCCGAGCTAGGGAACCCAAGCACGTGTTTGGTTATAATGATAAAATTACAACCCGGTTTCCCTATGGGGAAAAAACAGTGACCAGTTGTTATATGGACAATATAAATCATGCCATTAATGAAGAATATAGTGATAATAATAATAATACCACCAGAGCTGGCACTAAATGTCCTGAACAAAAAAAGCATGTTAACAAAGAAATAATGTTAGAGTTTCAGAAAGAATTTACTGGAGTTACTCATAGAGTTACTGAACATTTTGTCACATGCACCAAGATACTTCCAGCCGCTGAAGCAACATGCAAGGAGGCATCCTCCTCAAATATAAGCTGAGATGCTGATAGAGATAGCGATAGAGGGGACTGAGAATGGGGTAGTCCAGGCTATGTACCACATGATGACAGCACTTCCAGTTCTTCTGAATCTTGTGGTGATGAGTTGGTAGTTTTGATGAAGGGGAAGGCGAGGATGCTGCTGTAAGGCATGAGAGACAAATGCAGAAGAAAAATCATATGATAAATGTAAGAGTAAGAAGATGAGTATGAGTGAGAACAATTCATCTGAACAAGGAAATGGCAGTGTAGGGTTTCCTTCTGGTCCCTTGACTGTACAAGGAATAGTGCAAGACACCACGGCACAAAGCAAACAAGGTAAATCTTTAGTGTGGAATTTATTTTATATTGATCCTGCAGGCAACTCTAGAGCTGTATGCAGTCTGTTCAAAAAGAGCATCAGTCATGTGGCAAAGTAACAAATTTTGGAACATCAATAGTGATGCACCATGCAAAGGCAAAACACCTAATTGAGTGTGGCAGGACAAGGGGCAGCATGGCTGGTATGGGAGGTAGTGGAGGTGGTGGTGGAGGGGACCATAGTGACTACAGATAGCTAGATAGATAGATCATTTATTAAGTGCTCATTTCCACAGACTCTGGGCTCTGTACAAACAACAATAATAAAATAAACAAGTTACTAAAACCAACCAAAATTCAGTTACAGCAGTTCCAAACGGTTCCGTTCAGCAGTTGGTCATAAAAGGCCAGCCGGAATAAATATGTTTTGAGGCCCTTCTTAAAGGCTTCCACCAAGGGAGCCCTCCTCAAATTTTCAGGCAAAGAGTTCCACAAGGTGGGCGTGGCAACTGAAAATGCCCCATCTCTGGAGCGCTGCAGCCTCACCCTGGGAAGCTCAAGGAGGGCTCCCCTGGCAGAATGAAGTGCCTGGGAGGGGCGCTAGGGGACAAGGAGATCTTGCAGACAGACAGGCTTCCCCTCATGTAGGGTTTTGCAGGTCTGGAGCCCTACCTTAAAGGCAATCCTCCACCTGAACAGCAGCTAGTGCAGTTCACGGAGGACAGGAGTAATATGCTCGGATCTTCTTGCTCCCATCAATAATCTTGCCGCTGCATTCTGCACCAGCTGCAGTCTGCAGAGGTTGCCTCCATAGAAACATAGATTTTGATGGCAGATAAGGACTGCTTGGCCCACCCAGTCTGCCCATTTCTCTACCTAATGTATAAGCTGTAGATCCTAGTTAACAACAGCCTACTTCTTCCTACCCCCACCCCCTAGAATTGCCTTTTGACTGTCCTATGCATTCCTGAATTCCACCACTGTTTTTGACTCCACAGCCTCCGGAGGAAGGCCGTTCCATGCATCCACAACTCTCTCTGTGATAAAATACTTCCTTACATTACCTCTGAGCCGCCCCCCCTTCTATCTTTAAATTGTGCCCCCTGGTTCTTGCACACCTCTTTTTGTGAAAGATGCTACCCTCTTGGACTTTGTTGATTCCCTTGAGGTACTTGAAAGTTTCTATCATGTCCCCCCTCTCCCTTCTTTCCTCGAGGCTATACATATTAAGCTCCTTAAGTCTCTCTTCATATGTCTTCCAGTGCAGACCCTGCACCATTATAGTTGCCCTCCTCTGGACTGCCTCCATCCTGTTTATGTCTTTGCAGAGATTGGGTCTCCAGAACTGCATGCAGTACTCCAGATGGGGTCTCACCAGCTGTCTGTACAGAGGGATAACAACTTCTTGTTTTCTACTGGTGATGCCTCTCCCTATGCATCCCAGTATCCCCCAGCCCTCCTTACTGCCCTCTCACATTGCTTGCCCACCTTTAGGTCATCTGATATGACTACCCCCAGGTCCTTTTCCATTTTTGTTGTTGTTAGTATCTCACCCCCATTGTGTACTCTTCTGCTGGGTTTTTGTTTCCCAGGCGCATTACCTTGCACTTCTTAGCATTGAATCTAAGCTGCCATACATTTGGCCATTCCTCCAGCCTTGCCAAGTCCCTCCAGATAACCCTAGGTACAGGGCATTACAATAGTCCAATATGGAGGTGACAAAGGCATGTACTAGTGTGGGCAGGTCATCAGGGAGAATCAGGGATCGGATCTGGGTGATACACCATAGATGATAAAAACCACTTCTGACGACAGCCGACACCTGGACATCCATGGTCAGTCCATCATCCAGGATCACACCCAAATCCCTCACCTGTCTGGAGTGGACAAGAGGAACACCTCCTAACATTAGGTCCAGGGAGTATCCCCTCACACATACTCCCACCCCAGTGACCTGGATCCACCACCAGCACCTCAGCCTTGTCTGAGTTTAGTTTGAGCCATCCATGACTGGGTCTCCTTGAGGCAGTTGTTAAACACGGCAACCAAAACCTGATTCTCGGGTGCACAGGACAGCTACAATTGGGTATCATCTGCATAACGGTGTAAACCCAGTCCGTATCACCTGATGATATCCCCAAGTGGCAGCATGTACGCTGTGAACAACAAGGGTGACAAGACCAAACTTTGTGGAACTGCACAGCACAGAGGCTTTGGGGGAAATGAGGCAAGCACCATCGTTGCCCTTTGCACTCTGCCTGTTAGGTATGACCTGAACCAGCAGATGACCTTGCCAGACAGGCCACACCAGAACTGCAAGCGGTCAAGCAGCACCTCATGATCTATGGTATCAAATGCTGTGGAGAGGTCTAGGAGGACTAAGATGGTATGATCTCTCCTATCCCTCACCATTAGGAGGTCATTCAACAGCCTTACCAGGGCAGTCTCCATGCTATGCCTTACCCAGAAACCAGACTAGAATGGCTCATAGGAAGAGGTACGGTGTCTCTCAAGCTGAACAGCCACCACTTTTCAATAGCCTTCCCTAAAAATGGGGGGTTTGACTCCAGCCGGTAGTGAAATGGGAGCAGAAAGTGACATTGAATTAGTTGATGTGTCCTTGCAGGCTTCCCAGACAGAGATTGTTTTCTGATACTGTCAAGTACTTGAAAATCCCAAAGCAGTAATCCATGTGAAAAACACATGAAAAAGACATTCCCCCCCACAATTAAAAATATCTTGTCAACTAACATTAAAAGAAAGTGTTGCAAGAAGATCAAAATTTACCTACCAGCATCCAACATGACAGCTGTTAAACAAAGCCATTGCAGAGCTGTTAGACGATTGTCAACTCCCTTTTCTTTTGTTGCCCAAAAAGCTTTCCTCAAGTTCGTGAACCCAACTGAATCACGGTACACTGCTCCCTGTTGAGCATATTTCTTGAAACAGGCTATTCTACAGTTGTATGACTTGGTGTGTACTGAAGTCATTAGCAGTTGAAACTCTCTAAGGTGAAGCGGGTTCACATAATTACAGATACAAGGACCAGCAACCAAACAATTGACTGCTTGACTGTTACAGCTCATTGGGCAAGTTTTCAGTCAGAAAATGATAATCCTTGCTCTACAGTAAGCAGTAAGAAGCAGGCTGTATTATGTGTCACCATTTTTATTGAAAACCTCACTGCTGTGAATATTTTGCAGGAGCTGGAAAAAGAAATGGTTTACTATGTGTTCCTTCTCTCCAGGGTTCATAGTGTCAGATAATGGTGCCAGCATAGTCAAAGCTGTTATGGCTTGTAACTACCAGCACATATCTTGGTTTGTACATTGTTTACATTTGCTCATCCATAATTTCTTAAATAGAATCATAAATGCTGACAATCTCTTAGGTCTTGCTAGGAAAATATGCGGGCATTTCAGCCACTCCATGAAAACACAAACAATTCTGAAGTGGCTGCAGAGGTCAAACAACTTAACCACTGCATACATTAAAACAGGAAATTCCAACTAGCTGGAATTCAACATTTTACATGTTGAAAAGGCTACTTGAACAGACAAAAGCTGTACATGACTACATCATGCAGAATCAAATAGGTAAAGTAGACATCATGCTAAGTTCTAGCAGTTGGAGACTACTTGAATCTTTGGTCACCTTACTGAAGTCATTTGAGGCTGCCACACATGATGTCAGTGTTAGCAGTGCAACTCTGAGTCAAAGTCTTCCTCAAATAAGATTTCTTAACATTTTTCTTGATGACATAAAGAACAACTTTTGGTCAAAAGAAGACACCACAGCTTTTATGCTGGCAGATCACTTGAGTCTCATACTATCAACTGATCAGAGATTAAATGCCATGTTTAAGAATGACACCTTTGTGTTGACCATGCTGCTAGATCCCGGCTTAAAGGGGACCATTGAAGCCATTCTTTCTGCACGGGAAGACATTGAATATTGGAGAGATCTTCTGCTAACCAAATGTGACATTGCTCCACCACCATTAACTGATGTCCAGCAGTCAAACTCTGACAAACCATTAGAGTGTGCCTCTGGTGCAGACAATAGCACATCTATAAATTCTTCATAATCAACAGTGTCATCAGCAAGGGAAAGGACATCTACAGCTACTTCTCTGGCATACTATGTTCATGGTCAGAAAGGCAAATCACTTCTGAGTCACCTGCAACAACATGGACTGGTATCCTGTAAAGAAAGTGCAACTGGTTCATCTGCCAGACTGGTTACCATCTCACAGAGCATAATGATCCAGGAGTAATTTGCAGACCATACTATGAATGGTTTCGAGGAAGATCCATTACAGTGTTAGAAACAAAAGATAAAATGCCCAGATCTAGGAAATCTTGCAATAATGTACCTCAGTTGTCCATCTTCAAGCATGTATTCAGACAGCATGTTTAGTGCAGCTGGAGGAACAGTCACCGACCAAAGAACACTAAGTCCTGTAAATGTGGAATGGCTTACATGTCTCAAAATGAATACTGACAATTTTCCAGTTGTACCAAACACCAAATTATGCGATTCTGACCCTGAACATGAACAACAGCCTGCAAACACTGATACTGAATATATTGACTAGGTTGTGTACGAAACAAATAGAAAATCCTTTGTGGAGTGGTGTACTGCCAAATTTGTTAACTTAATATTGCTGTCACATCTCTGTCTCAGCAGTTGCAACTGTCCCTGTAGCATAAATTCTGCTATGATCACAGACAGTTCATGGACAGAAAGGCTTGTTTGTCATTTTTCTGACAATGTTGGCACCATTATTTAAATTTGAATTCACTTACTTTTTTAATTTTTACATTTTTTCATCAAACGTGTTTCACATGACACATACTGTTCCAGTCCTGCTCTACATGAGCACTACACAAATTCTGGAAGGACTGTTGCTAATAACTTACAGGCCTTATATCATAGTAGTTACCACAGTTTCTTCTACTGGCATCACTTCCCCTCAGTTTTGCTGTACCCTGACAGGATCTCTGGCTTTACAGAAACCATTTTAAAACCACTTGTCATAGAAAGGGACAACTATATTTAGGATACTACACGTTTCTTGTGTAAACTGTCTGTTTATAGGGACTTAATACCATATTAGCCACGATGGATGTAACCTCCTTCTACATTAATATTCCACATTCTGATGTCATTTTGGCCTGTCTTAAATTGCAAATAGAAAAAAGGACAGTACCTGGGATCAGCTGTGCCCAGTATAAAAAATACATTCATGAAGCAAAAGGATACTGGCATCTGCTCAAAGGCAAATCTGTAGTGCTTGCTTTTTTTTTTTTTTAAGCGGCTTCTCTTATCATATACTGAACTGAACTGAACCACAGCACACTAGTTCAGTTCATTACATGATTAGAGAAGCGGCTTAAAAAAAAAAGTAAACACTACATATTTGCCTTTGAGCAGGTGCCAGCATTATTTTGTTTTTTGGCCTGTCCTAAATACTTGCAAGATAAAGGACATGATGACATCTGTTATGTTCAAACTATGGGAACTGCAGTGGGCACCAGGATGGCTCCACAGTAGCAGTGGGCACCATGATGGCTCCACAGTATGCCAACCTGTTCATGGTGAATTTGGAGGAGGATTTCCTGAAGCAATGTACACACAAACCACTTGCTTATTTTCATTATATTGATGATTTATTTATAATTTGGACAGAGGGTACCTGCACACTTAAAGCATTTCATCAGGAACTGAACAACATCCACCCATCCATTGAACTTTCCCTGGAGTACTCTGACACTAGTGTGAATTTCCTGGACACCACAGTTAGCATCAAAGATGGAACCTTGCAGGCCTGTATTTACAGGAAACCAACAGACAGACAAAGGTACTTAACACAGAGACAGCAATCACCATAGGCACATTAAAAACTCTGTTATATACAGTTAAGCACTTCTGTACCAACGTATCTGTTCAAGTGAGGAGGACAGAGATAAACAACTGGCCACCCTGAAAAAAAACATTTATTGGGCAGGGGCATTCCTCTAGAGAAATTGACAGAGCAATGGAATGTGCTGTGCAGATACCAAGAGAATAACTACTACAATACAAAGAAAAGACTACCACCAACTGGATGGATACCCTTGATTGTCACATACAACCCAGATCTGGAGCCATTACATCAAATTATTAAGGCCCTCCAACCAATATTTAGTGAAGGTGACACCTTGAAATGTATTTTCCAAGCAGTACCTCTACTGTTTTTCCAACAACTACCTATTTATCCAACTTGATTATCCGGAGCAAACGTATTCCTGACCAAAATAACAGAACACTGGGTGGCACATGACCCTGCAGTAGTCCTAGGTGTGAGACATGTGAGCACATTTCCACTTCAAATTTTATTAATACACCCCAAAACAGACAATTGAAGGTACAGGGTAATTATACATCTGCATCTCAGAATGTTGCTTATTATATCCAATGCAAGAAATGTCCACACACAGATTACGTGGAGGAGACTGGACAACCTCTTCAGACCCGTATGAACTCACACAGACATGATATTAAAGTGAAAAAGATTGAATACTAGTGGGACAATATTTCTCTCTGTCTGATCATTCTATCTCTGACCTCTGTGTCCTGATTATCAAAGGAAATTTCAAAAATACACTACATAGGAGAACATGTGAGGTTAAGCTTATTTTCCTTTTGAACTTTGTGTTGGATGATATGAGTCAGGACATGAGTTTCATAACACATTACATCATTTTGAGACCTTTAAGTATGTAAAAGGTATAAAAAAGGCAGGCACTGAAGGGATACTCGGGCTGAAGGGGGAGAGGCATGAGAGGACACGACCTTAGATTGGATGGGAAAAATTTAGGACGGAAATGAGGAGATACTTTTTCATGGAGATGGTCATGGCAGAATGGAATGCTGTACCAGAGGAGATGGTAGCCTGTAAGACAGTAGGTAGTTTCAAAAGGGGATTGGATAAGGTAAGAGGGGGGTAATTGGGTAGGGGAGGGGAACGGGGTAACTGCAAGGTGAGGGTGCTAGCTGCAAACTCGAGCAGACTTGATACCAGGTGACCTATTTCTGCTGGCAAATTCATATGTTTGAAACGTTTTTTTTTTTGTTTTGTTTAGGTACAATAAATGGACAGATTTTGTTTTTACGTGTTTATAAGATGCACATATATAGAGAATGGTTCTACCTAGTCTAGCTGATTGTGTATTTATAGGTTTGTTTCTCACTGGTGGGTGGGGATCTCATGGATTTTAAATTTACACATGCAGATCTGTTATTTAGTAGTAGAAAATGCTGTGTTTTATAGAAGCATATGTTGGTACACTGACACAATTAGGGCTACAGAGTCCTATTTACTTGAAGGTCTCGTTTCAGGTTACAGCTTTAATGTTCACAAATGAACACAAGGTTATAGACGGTACACGTTTAAACAGTGCAAGCTAATATTCACTAATGATATGACAAATGAACACATATTTACAGACAGAAACATGTTTACCCAGTGCCAGCATTGAAAATGTAATTGGAGTGCGTCTCTAATTCCATGCAGGGCTTGCACATGGACACAGACACATGCATACGCACGCACAGAGTGTTCATTGTTTCTATACTTTAGTAAGATTTCAGCATTGGACAACTTTACATCTGCATAGCCTTATTATTCTTCTGGCATTTGACCTTCACATTGTTTCATTTCTATGGAGTTTTCCTTATCTCTAAGTTGTGCATCCCAGCTAATTACTTCTCTAAAACTGATCAGTTAATTTATGGCATTCCCTCTGTATAATATTCCTTTTGTGACATTTGACCTACCCAGAGTTTTTAAGAATGTTTTCTCATCTCTCGTTGTGTTCTTATCTCATATTCATGTGTAAAACATTTAAGCTCTGGGTATTTCAAACTATGTTTTTCAGAAGCCCACCATTTTCTTTCTGAAGAAGAACCTTGTGGGTTTGAAAGCTTAGAGTTTCTTTCTGTAAAACTTTTTTGGTCCATTAAAATATATTAAATCTCCTATTTTGTGCACCTCTGTTTTACTGTCATTCTCCATAGATAAGTACTACTGACAAACTGTGCCATCACCACTGCCACCATACCGGCCACAAATGCCACTACTCTTAGTTTTGTCAGTCATCAGTTTATTATGTTTGATGCCCACCATGGGCATTTGTTTGATGCCTGCCATGGGTATAATTTTTGGAAACAGTAGCAGTCTTACTCATGGCAGCTCCATGTCTCGTACCTACTTCTTCAGTGCTCGCCATGGGTATAATTTTTGGGAACACCAGCAGGCTCATTCAGAGCAAATACACTTCTTGCATCTGCCTCATGAATGCCCACCAAGGGTATAATTTCTGGAAACAGCTGCAGGCTCAGTCAGTGAAGCTGAACCTCTGGTACCTGCATCATCAATACCCGCCATGGGTATACATTTTTGAAAACGGCAGCAGGCTCACTGAGAGCAGCTTTGGCTCTGATTCAAACAACATGAAGTCTTGCTATATTCTGACAAGTGCAGTTAGCCCCAGCCTTTAAACTGCCCCGGAGAAAAATGGGTTAACTTTTCTATGCAGGGCATAGAATGTTCATCTTAAGCTCGGTTGATGTCTCTGCCTGTTGTATTTTGAACTGCAACCATCAGATTCTTTACTCCGCCTCACTGAACAGTCGCTCTGGAGATTTCTTCTGCAACTTGGTTCGAAGTCGGTTGAAGTGTCAGTTTTCGGTCGTTTTTCTACCGAAATTTAGTTTCCGCATAGTCGGTTCAAGTCTCTGTCTGTGGTACCTTGAGTACTAGATAGGTTTTGTTCTGTTTTCTGTGTGGAACTTGTAAAGAGTGTGGATCGGTTTGGCTGAACCGATCATTCAGGTAAATTTTGTATTTTACTTTAGTGTGTGGTTACCGGTCTGTATCGGTTCTAAAAAAAAAAAAAAAAAATGTGTTTTAGTACTTTTTTTCCAAGACCCGTGATACGGTTAGGAACTGATAGGGGATAAGAGCCTGGCGGTTGCTGAAAAAAGGGTAAGTTTGGTTAGGTTGGCCATGTCTGAGAGAAACCCAAGAAAAAAAACGGGCCCACTGGGTTTCAACACTGCAGTGAGTGTGGGGAGGTCTTTGCTAAGGCCGATCCCCACACCACCTGTGTTTATTGTCTGGGGTTTGACCACCTCAATTCAGATTGCCAAATTTGTAAAAATTTTCGTAAATCTACCCTTGAAAAGAAAGAGATTAGGTAGACTGAGGGAAAGGGAGGCCGAGAAGTCCGCTGACCCGGATGGTCAACCCGGTTCGGTTCCGACCGAACCAGAAGGAGTGCCCTCTGACCAGGGCGATACTTCTTCAGGCAAAAGGAGAGCCGATTCCGAGGAATCGGTTCCGACAAAAAGAAAACGCAAAGACAAATTGACCGGTTTGGATCCAGAATCTCGTACTCCAACCACCGAAGAAATAGCCAAAGCAATTCGTATTGTGGAATCGCTTCACCCGGTTCCGACTGGTCCGGCACCCTTTGGCAGGGGCTCAGTTCGGTTGGTTCCCCCGGTTCACGATTATACCCTGGAAGAATTTTATGAACCGGAGTTTGAGGAGGAGGGACAGTTGGAAGATGAATATGGTGATGGTGAAAGTCTGGATGTGCCTATTAACCCGGACATCTCCCCAGACAGACTTTCAGGTGTTTCTCCTCCTAGGCTTTCTGAGTCCCCTTCATACTTCATGTTTTACAGAAAGGTGGCTGATACCCGCCAGCTTCCTGTGGAGGAGGCTGTGGAGGATCAGGAGGTGCCTGACTATGTAGAGATGATGGACATCCCAGAGTCCAGGAGACTGTCTATTCCCCTCCACAAATCTTTTGAGAAACAGACATAGAAAATTCTTGAGTCTCCCAATTCCATACCTCCTGTGGATAGAAGAATGGACAAGAGGTATACACTTTCAGGCTCAGATACGTAGTTCCTTTATCAGCAATGCAGCCATTTTGGGGTTGTACAGGCTGCTGCTTGTGATAAGGCAAACATTCCCTTGGCATCACACCCCCAGACAAGGACTCTAGGAAGACTGATGCCATGGCAAAGAAGCAGTACATGGCATCTTCCTTGGGACTCAGGCAGGCGAATTATATGACCTATCAGCCAGGTACCAGAAGTCCAGGTGGGACACTGTACTGGCACTGGCTAAACAGGCTTCCCCCCAGCTTGCCAAGGAGCTGGAAGAGGTGGCTGCAGATGGGATTGAGGCATCAAAAGTTCAGTTTCATGCAGCTGTGGACTCCAGTGATGCATCATCAAGAGTCTTGGCTACATCTGTGGCTCTTCGGAGAATGGCTTGGCTCAGATATACTAGCCTCTCACAGGATACCCAGGCTAAGGCCACGGATTTTCCTGTAGTGTGTAATTCTCTGGGGAGCAGACAGAGAATTACATGAAGAAAATGGACGAATACAGGACCACTTACAGGAGTGCTCAGGCCAAAAAAAGGCAGGCAACTCCTCAAAGGCAGCAGTCTAGGGGCAGGCCTTTTCAAAGGCCTTTTTACCAAGCACAGGCCTCTTCTTCCTTTTCGCAGAGGGGGTTCTTCAGAGGGAGAGGCAGAAGGGGGATGAGCAGGCCTGCATCCACCCCTCAGCCTAAAACCCCTGCCAAGCAGACAGCCTGATGGGTCTGCCCGGGTCGACTCTCCTATCCCAGTAGGGGGCAGACTGGCTTACTTTGTCCAGGACTGGATGTCTATTACATCAGACAAGCGGTCCTGGAAGTAGTGAAGCTAGGACTGATTCTCAGCTTCAAAAAATTTCCAAAGATGAGAACCAGATCTTTTCCACCTGCAAATCTTTCAGAAACCCTTGCCCTAGAGGCAGAGGTTTCTTCTCTCCTAGCTTTAAGACCTATAGAGAGAGTACCTACCCTACACTGGGGCAAAGGACTGTACTCCAGGTACTTCCTGACCCACAAAAAGACAGGAGAGTGGCGACCCATCCTGGACTTAAGATATCTGAACAAACATCTTTTAAAGCCAAAGTTCAAGATGATAACTCTGGGAATTATCCTTCCCTCTCTAAGGCCAGGGGACTGGCTAGCCTCCCTGAACCTCAAAGATGCCTACTTTCACATTCCTATCAGGTTCTCCCACAGAAAGTACCTCAGGTTCGAGTTGCCCTCAGGCCACTATCAGTTCAGAGCAGTGCTCTGTGACCTAGCCTCAGCCCCAAGGGTTTTCACAGAGTGCCTGGCAGTAGTTGTTGCCTTCCTAAGAAGACAAAAGATTTCCATTTTTCCATATTTGGATGACTGGCTCATAGTGGGCCAGTCCTCAGACCAAGTCAAGTCACACCTGCAAGTGACCCAGCAAGTGCTCACTTCTTTAGGATTTCTTCTCGACCTACCAAAGGCAGTTCTCGAACCAGTGCAGCTCCTCACCTTCATAGGGGCAGAGCTGGATACGGTAAAAGCAAGAGCCTTCCTTCCCCTGGAAAGGGCAAGAGCTGTCATGGAGCTGGCTTCTTCATTCAGCCTTCAGGTGTCTCGACCAGCAGAGCATTTCCTTCAGCTCTTGGGCCACATGGCAGCTTCTATAGCAGTGGTCCACGGCACAAGATTCTAGATGAGGGACATTCAGTTCCACTTAAGAGCTTTTTGGTCCCAAAGAAAGGATTCCCTTACCAAACTAATCCCAGTGACTCGAACTCTGATCCAAGCCCTGCAATGGTGGCAGGATCAGGACAATTTGAGGCAAGGAGTTCCATTTGCCACTCAGTCTCATTCAGTGGTCCTTACCACAGATGCTTCCCTGCTGGGCTGGGGAGCCCATTTGGGGGACCTCACCACCGAGGGACTGTGGTTGCCTCAGGAATCTCTTCTACACATCAATCTCTTGGAACTCAAGGCAGTGTTTCTGGCACTGCAAGTTTTTTCCAAATCAGTACAGATCAAGGTGGTTCAGGTCAGAACAGACAACACCACCACCATGTGATACATCAACAAGCAAGGAGGCACTCGGTCTACGGCCTTGTGCACAGAAGCAATGTTGTGGTCCCTGGCTTATTCCCTGCAAACCTCTCTGATAGCAGTTCACCTCCCGGGGAAGGACAATGTCCTAGCAGATGCACTGAGCAGAATATCTCAGGGCCATCACGAATGGGCCCTGGATCCTCTGGTGTTGAAGGTGTTTTTCTCAAGATGGGGCACTCCGGAGATGGATCTTTTTGCAGCCCCAGATAATCACCAGCTTCCTCTCATTTGTTGCAGACCCCCAGTCTTGGGCTCTGATTCTGAACTGGGAAGGGAAATTTCTGTATGCTTTCCCCCTCTTTCCCTCTCCTATTCAAAGTTCTAGTCAAGATAAGGTCACAACCTTGCAGAGTGATTCTGATTGCTCCAGACTGGGCCAGGCAGCCATGGTATCCCTTGTTGCTGTCCCTAGCAGTCCATCTTCCCCTGTCTCTTCCCAGGAAATACAGCCTGTTAACCTCCTCTCAGGGGAGGATTTGGTACCCCAATCTTAAGTCTCTCAATCTCAAGGCATGGCTCTTGAAGAGGAAGAGTTAGAGTTTGCAGATTTGCATCTGACTCGGAGTTCTGGATATTCTCAAAGCTTCTCGAAAGCCTTTCACCAGAAAGACTTATAACTCCAAATGGAAGAGATTCAGCATTTGGTGTTCCAAGAGGCAGATCTCCCTGGATACTGCTGAATTGCCTACAGTTCTAACCCCAGTAATGCTCAGACCATTCATAACTTTGTGCAGTCATCCTGTTGGGTTGGACTGCCCGGAGAGATGGAACACATGCAAATGATGGAATTCTTTGCACGTGAGCATCTTTCAAATACTGCCTCTACCAACTGTAGTGTTCTAAACACTTCAGATTTTTCTCTCCGCCTGAAAGTCTGGTTGCTCGGAGTCTCTGTCGCCCTCTTTCGCATGAAAGAAGAAAGAAAAGTCATAAAAACCATAAGTATTTTTAGTTTTATTTTACTGCCTCTATTAATTGTTAGTTATTATTGTTTAAATTGTTGTTTCTCGGTTCCTCGCGATTCGGTATAACCGTAAGGGAGCTGAGTTAGTTTTAACTTAGTTTCGGTTCTCTGATTAAAGAACCTGTTCATTATCACTAAAATGTGGTCCTAAAATATTTTATTTGTAACTGCTTTTTGTCGGTTACAGAACCGCTGAACCAGTTCATTTTTTCATCTCCTTTCTCGGTTCCATTGGTTCCTTATCGGTTCAGGAACCAACCGCAATAAAAAAAAAAAGGACTAAGTTGTTTATATTACTGCATTAGCTTTGGTATTTAGCAGTTGGAGGTTTTTCATTTTATTTTTCACCATGACTGAGAAACCTAAAAAGAGAACCGGGGAGCCTGGTTTTAACAACTGTTTGAAGTGTGGAGATGTGTTTACCAAGGCAGACAAGCACAGCTTATGTGTGGCTTGTCTGGGTTTTGAACATTTGGATCAGGAATGTGATATATAGATACATAGATACATAGACAGTGTCGGCAGATAAGGGCCTATGTCCCAACCAGTCTGCCCATTTAAGTTTGTAAGTTCAGTTTATGTTTTCCAGGAAGTCTGTTGCCCCTTACCCCTGACCTCCAGAATTCCTTTATGTCTATCCCATGCATTCTTAAATCTCGTGATTGTTTCAGCCCCCACCACTTCCTCTGGCAGGGTGTTCCACTTGTCCACCACCCGTTCTGTGAAGAAATTCTTCCTCACGTTTCCTCTGAATCATCCTCCCTCCAACTTCATCCCATGCCCTCTAGTCCTGGAACATCTTTTCGCTTAAAATAGTGCATTCCTGCACCCTGTTCCTCCCTGTAAGATACTTGTATGTCTCTATCATATCCCTCTCCCTCCTCTCCTCCAGGGAGTACATGTTCAGTGCCTTCAACCTGTCCTCATGGGACTTGTGATGCAATCCATGCACCATCTTTGTTGCCCTCCTCTGAACCTTCTCTACCCTGTCTATGTCCTTACGTGGGTAAGGTCTCCAGAACTGCACAGTGCTCCAGCTGCGGCCTCACTAGTGTCTTGTATAGTGGAATTATGACCTCCTTTTCCTGCTGGTGATGCCCCTGCCTATGCATCCCAGCATCCTATTTGCTTTACCTGCTGCCTTGTCACACTGTTTCCTGCCTTGAGGTCATCAGAGATGATAACTCCAAGATCCCTTTCCTGCTTGGTGCATGCTATATCCTCACCCCCAACTGATATATTGTGCCAGGGTTTTGTGCCCCATATGCATTATCTTGCACTTCCTTGCATTGAATTTCAACTGCCAAACCCCTGACCATTCTTCAAGTTTCTGCAGGTCCCTTCTCATTCTGTCTACCCTCTGGTGTGTCTACTCTGTTACAGAGCTTTGTGTCATCAGCGAACAGTGAAATTCTGCCTTCTAGGTCCTCGCAATGTCACTGATGAAGATATTGAATAGTACCAATCCCAGCACTGATCCCTGTGGTACCCCACTGGTCACTCTTCCCTCTGTGGAGTGACAGCCATTTACCACCACCCTCTGTGTCCTGCTACCCAGCCAGTTACCTACCCACCGCACTACTGTCCTGCCCACACCCATATTCCCCAGTTTGTGCAATAGTCTTCTATGTGGCATAGTGTCAAAGGCCTTGCTGAAGTCCAGATAGGCCATGTCCACTGCCCTCCCTGATCCACCTCCCTAGTCACCCAGTCAAAATTCAATGAGGTTGGTCTGACATGACCTTCCCTGGTGAAACCATGTCTGTGGGTCCTGTAGTCCATTGACAACCAGATGTTCCACCAATCTCTCCTTCAGTAGTGCTTAATGATCTTCCCCACTACCGAGGTGAGGCTGACTGGTCTGTAGTTCCCGCTTCCTCTTTGTTCCCACTTTTGTATAAGGGGACTACATCTGCTATCCTCCAGTCTTTGGGTACCTCCCCTGTTTCTAGTGATCGGCTAAACAGGATAGCAAGAGGTTCAGCCACCACCTCTCTTAGTTCTTTAAGGACCCTGGGGTGCACCCTATCTGGCCACATTGCTTTATCAACTCTTATTACTTCCAGTTCCTTCAGGACCCTTTCTCGTGTAAAGGGACTTGTGTCCATTTCTGCACCATTCTCACCCCTTGTACTCCATTCAGACCCATTACCTCCTCTTCCTCAGTAAGACTGAGCAGAAATACCTGTTCAATATGTCAGCTTTACTGTTGTCATCCTCCACACAGCCCCATCCTCCCCTTCAGTCTCACTATCCCTCCCTTTGCCTTTCTTTTTTCACTTATGTACCTGTAAAGGTTTTGTCCCTCTACCCACTGATTTTGCAATGTGTTCTTCTGTCTGAGCTTTGGCTTCCCTTACTGACCTCCCTGCCTCCCTTTGCTTCTCCTGGTACTTCTCCCTATCCCTTCTGCCTGTGTCTTTTTGTATTGCCTGAATGCAATCTTTTTGGCTTTCACTTTCTTTGCTACCTCTTTGGAAAACCATAATGGTCTCCTCTTCCTTTTCCTCTTGCTAACCTGCTTAATACATAATTCTGTTGCTCTTGTAATCCCCATTTTAAATACTTCCCACTGTTCCTCAACCCCTGATTCCTGCCCCATTCCCCTTAATGCCTCTTTCAAGTATCTCCCCATTTTCTCAAAGTTTGCCCCCCTAAAATCCAGGATATGTGTTTTGTGTGGTTTGGTTCTGCTCTTTCTGTGATTTCAAACCACAGTGACTGGTGGTCACTGTTCCCAGGTACTCCCCACTCTTACCCCCATCACACTGTCCCTGTTTGTGAGCACAAGGTCCAGTTGCCTTCTGCCGAGTTGGTTCCATGACCAGTTGCTTGAGGAAAGCACCCTGAAGGGAGTCCAGGATAAATCTGCTCGTAGTTGATGCTGCTGCTGGGATGCTCCAGTCCCGTCTGGAATATTGAAGTCTCCAACCAGTACTACCCCTCACCTTGTCTGCCATCCTCTGGATGGCTAGCATCAACTCCCTATCTGTTTCTTCCTCCTGGGCTGGTGGTCTATAGACCACACCTGTGCGGATGGCTGGCCCCATTTTCCTTTCCAGCTTAACCCACAGTATCTCTCCCCATTTTGTTCCTCCTGGATCTCTGTGGTCCTTATGTCATTTTTCACATACAGTGCCACTCCTCCTCCCTTCCTGCCTGCCCTGTCTCTTCTGAATATGTTGTAGCCAGGTATGGCCAACTCCCAGTCGTGGTTATCATTACACCAGGTTTCAGTGATGGCCACAATGTCCAGGTCTGACTGCACCATGACAGCCTCCAGATCTTCAGATCTGTAAAACACTCCCAGAAAAAACTGTTGAGAAGCACCTTGAAAGGCTTAATAAAAAGTTTCCAAGGGGTCCCTCAGGCTCTGACCAGCTGACACCCCAGTCTGTTGTGCTTCAATTAACCAGTGCTTCTACCCCTGCCCCTGATACGGGTGAAAAAGGGGCCAAAAGAGGGAAAGAACCATCTGACTCTCCGGTTCCCTCAAAGAAATTAAAGAAGCTCAAACATGCAGAACCCTCTCCTGCTAAACCAGGGACTTCTGCGAAGCAGCCTGTAATGCCTTTGGCTCAGGACATAGCCCAGGCATTTAAAATTATTCAGACTCTGCAGAGCATCATCCCTCAGCCTCCTGCCCCTTCTCAGGGTCCCCAGGTTGCTGCTGCTGTGTTGTCCCCTGATCTGGAACAACACTATTTTGAAGAGGTTGAGCTTTACGAGGAGGACGACCCTATTCCCCCAGAGGTTTCCCCTGAGCAGGAATTTGGCTCACCTCCCAGATTGTCTGAGGATTTTTCCTCTCATTTTTCTTTTGTAAGGAAAATGGCAGATGCTCTGGATATTGCCACAACAGAGCAGGTTGAGGATGAGGAGGAGATTGAGTACCTCAATGTGATGGGTTCCTCCTCCCAGTGTATAAATTCTTCAAAAATGATGCTGTGAAGGTCCTCCAAACCCCAAATTCTATTCCTTCTATTGACAAGCGAATAGATAAAAAATACCAGCTCAACAGGGAGGGAGCTGATTTCCTTTTTTCCCACCCTGATCATCAAGGGGTAATACAGCAAGCTGCCTGTGATAAGGCTAAAGTCCCTCTGTCCTCACACCCACCAGACAAGGACTCCAGAAAATTGGACAGTATGGCCAAAAAGGGCTATTTATCAGCCTCGCTGGCCATAAAACAGGCCACTTTTCAAGCTTATGCTGCCCAGTATCAGAAATCCCTGTGGCAGTCGGTACTGGCAATGTCCATGAAGGCCACCTCACCCTTGTCAGATGACCTGGCTGAAACTGCCAGGTTTGGGCTAGAGGCGGCCAAGTACCAGTTCCAGATGGCTGCTGACCTGAATGACACTGCAGCCAGATGGATGGCTAATACAGTGGCTCCGAGGAGGTTTGCTTGGCTTAGAGCTACAAACCTCACTCAGGATACTCAGTCAAAGGCCCTGAATTTCCCATTAGAGGGAAATGCCCTTTTTGGGGAGTCCACAGTGGCCTATATGAAAAAAAGTAGATGAATATAAGGCTACTTATAGAGGCAACTCTGCTAGAGACAGAGCTTCCTCATCCACTAGGCCCTATGGAAGGGGGGCTAGGAGTCATTCCTTTTTATCAAGACCCTTTTTCCAGCCAGTAGCCATGCCCCAGTACCAGCAGTACCCCCCACAGGGCTACTCAAGGGGTAGGGGTAGAAGGGGCTCTAGGTGAGGGGCTCAGCCACAACCTCAACCCCAGCCTAAACAGAACCCCTGAGATGCAAGCCTGTAGGAGGCAGACTGTCTCATTTCCTCCCCCTCTGGTCAACCATCACCACAGACAAGTGGGTATTGGAGGTGGTTGGCAAGGGTCTGTCTCTGCAGTTCAAATTTCTTCCTCGAAGACACCCCAGGGTTTCCACTTTCCCACCCCTAGCACAAATTTCATTGCTAGCAGCAGAGGTTCAGAAGCTGCTTCAGCTCAAAGCAGTGGAACAAGTCCCTACAACCCTGAGAGGAAGAGGTTTTTACTCCAGATACTTCCTAACAACAAAGAAAAATCGGGAGTGGCGGACAATTTTGGATCTCAGAGTTTTAAACAAGCACCTAAAAAAGCCAAAGTTCAAAATGGTCACTTTGGCTCGGATTCTGCCAACAATCCAAAAAGGGGACTGGCTGGCATCTCTAGACTTACAGGATGCTTATTTCCACATCCCCATAAAGAAATCTTACAGAAAATATCTGATTCAGACTCCCATCAGGTCATTATCAGTTTGCAACCTTACCCTTCGGCCTTTCCTCGGCACCAAGGGTGTTTACAAAATGCCTAGCAGCTGTAGTGGCATTTCTTTGAAGACAGGGAGTGACTGTCTTTCCATACCTGGATGACTGGCTGGTAGTGGGCAGATCACCAGAGCAGGTTGCAACCTCTCTAAGGCTCACACAGGATCTTTTGGAGTCCCTGGGTTTCATAGTAAACCAGAAAAAATCTGTCTTCACCCCCTACACAGACTTTGCAGTTCATGGGGGCAGAGATCAGCACCCTACAGGCCAGGGCCTTTTTACCACTAGACAGGGTGCAAAGTCTTCAGACCATAGCAAACTCCTTCAGATTGCACGGTCAAAACAGCCAGGCCATTTCTGCAGCTCTTGGGTCATATGGCTGCATCCACAGGCACAGTGCAGGGTTCCAGGTTTCACATGAGACACATCCAGTTTCACCTCAGGACTCATTGGAGTCAGAAAAAGACCCTTTTCAAAACTCATTCCAGTGACAAGGCCCCTGTTACAAGCCCTCTTGTGGTGGAAAAAGGAATCCAACCTAAGACAGGGAGTCCCCTTCCAGAAGGAGGATCCTTCACTAGTCCTCACAACAGATGCATCTCTGCTGGGCTGGGGTGCCCATCTAGGGGAGTACACAACTCAGGGTACCTGGTCAGAAGCAGAGTCTCTCCAGCATATAAATCTGCTGGAACTCAGAGCAGTGCGGCTGGCACTAAAAGTTTTCTCTACACTGGTAATGGGCAAGGTTGTGCAGGTCAGAACAGACAATACCACCACTATGTATTACATAAACAAGCAGGGTGGCACCAGATCAGGTCCCCTATGCACATAAGCCATGAGAATTTGGGCTCTGGCATATTCTCTAAAGGTGTCCCTGCAAGCCATCCATCTGCCAGGAAAGGACAATATCTTGGCAGACACACTGAGTCGGATCAATCAGTCCCATCACAAATGGGCATTGAACAAGCAGGTGGTACAGGTAATTTTCAGCAGGTGGGGCGTTCCAGAGATAGACTTGTTCGCATCCCACCAGAACCACCAGTTGCCTCAGTACTGTTGCAGGCCACCAGCCCAAGGCACAATCCCTCTGGACGCCTTGGTACTGGATTGGTCGGGCAAGTTTCTCTATGCATTCCCCCCTTTTCCTCTAGTTTTCAGGGTACTGCTGAAACTCAGATCCCCCTCAGCTTCTCTGATATTGATAGCTCCAGATTGGCCCAGGCAGCCATGGTACTCTCTTCTGCTTTCCATGGCAGTGAGCAGGCCAATAAGCTTGCCTCTCAGGCATAATCTTCTAACCTCCAATCAGGGAACATTGCTGTTCCCAAATCTCAAGTCTCTTCACCTCAAAGCATGGCTCTTGAGGAGTTAGAGTATGCAGGCTTGAACCTTTCTGAAGCTGTATTAAACATTTTGAAAGGTTACAGGAAGCCTTCAACTAAGAAAACTTATTCTGCTAAGTGTGAAAGATTCTCTTTCTGGTGCTCTACTAGAAACTTCACCCCAAATGATGCAGGGGTCTCAGTGGTGTTGGATTATCTAACTCATTTGCATTCACAAGGGCTGCAACCCAGTTCCTTAAGAGTTCACCTTGCAGCAGTATCTGCTTACCTGTCTGCTATGACAAAGGTATCTGTAGCATCAGATCCCATTTTCAAAAGATTTTTCAAAGGCCTAATGCATTTGCACCGCCCTCACAGGGCACCAGTGCCCGCTTGGGATCTTAATGTATGTATAGCAAGGTTGATGCGGGCTCCTTTTGAGCCCATGGCTACAGCCCATTTAAAGTATGTTACCTGGAAAACAGTTTTCCTGGTAGCAATTACTTCAGCAAGAAGAATTAGTGAGCTTCAGGCTCTCTGTGTTGACCAGGACTACATTTCCTTCCACAGGGACAAAGTAGTCCTCAGAACAAACAGACAATTCCTTCCCAAAGTGGTTTCAGACTTCCATCTGAACCAATCAAATCACTTTACTTGTCTTTTTCACAGATCATGCCAGCTCTGGTGAAAGAGGCTTCACAGCCTGGATGTGAAAAGAGCTATCAGCTACTACATGACAGCTACTAAAGGCCATTGGCAAGACAGGAAACAACTTTTCCTTACACATGGGGGTGTTGGAATGGGCAAACCAGCCTCAAAAAGATCCATTTCTCGGTGGATTGTCCAGTGTATTCAATTCTGCTACACTAAAGCAGGTAGAGAGTCCCCAGCTGGGCTGAGGGCTCATTCAACAAGAGGAACAGCTGCCACTATTGCAGCTGGTAGCGAGGTGCCATTGTTGGACATTTGTAAAGCAGCTACTTGGAAATCAGTACACACCTTTACAGAGCATTATAATTTAGATATTTTGTCCAGAAGTGACGCCAAATTTGGCACAGCAGTCCTGCAAAGTCTGTTTCCAAAATAAGTTCTGTGCCCACCACCAGGGGGTACTGCTTGAGGTTCACTGTGTTAGTGAATGGTCTGAGCATTGGGGTTAGAAGAAAAATTACTTACCATAGTAATCTTCTTTCTTCCCAGTGATGCTCAGACATTCATAACTCCATCCCATTCTCCCCTTCCAGAACTTCAGCCTCTGCATTCAGCATACTAGTGCCACATAGCCATTCCTTCTGGATACATTTTCTCTATGCTTGATGGATTTTAACAGAGTTTTCTGTCTCTTAATAGTTTTTCTCACTGTATGATGAACATCATTATTATATATAGATATAGTTCCTCCTTGGAGTTTTTTTGTAGCAAGTTTTTATTAGGCTAATCCTAAGAAAAATGTTTATTAATTAAATATCGGATTTTTCCATGTTGCCTGACTTCCAGGCTTCTACAGATCTGAAGGGTTTAGAACACTACAGTTGGTAGAGGCAGTATTTGAAAGATGCTCACGTGCAAAGAATTCCATCATTTGCATGTGTTCCATCTCTCCGGGCAGTCCAACCCATCAGAATGACTGCACAAAGTTATGAATGTCTGAGCATCACTGGGAAGAAAGAAGATTACTATGGTAAGTATTTTTTTCTTCTGGATTATATGGTCCATCTTAATAGCCTGGGCCTCAGAACGGCTACTCTCAGGGTACACTTGTTTGCTGTTTCTGCTTTCCTCTCAGTAGGCAAGTCTTCCTCACTGTCATCCCACCCTATATTCTGTAAGTTTTTCAAGGGATTGCTTCACACCAATCCCCCCTTTAGGGATCATGCTCCTGCTTGGCATCTTAATGTTTGCATTGCTCAACTTATGCAACCCTCTTTTGAACCTTTGTCCTCAGCAGAGCTTAAGTACTTGACTTGGAAAACTGTGTTTTTGGTAGCCATTACTTCTTCTAGTCGTATCAGTGAATTACAAGCCCTGTCAGTGGAACCTGATTTCATCTCTTTGCACAGAGATAAAGTGGTCCTTAGAACTAACAGAAAGTTCTTGCCTAAAGTGGTTTCAGATTTCCACTTGAATCAGTCTGTCTCTCTCCCCCTGTTTTCTTCACTGATCATTCTTCCTCAGTAGAGAGGAGGCTACACAGTTTGGATGTTAAAAGAGCCCTTAGCTACTACATAGAGCGTACCAAGGGTCACAGGTTTGACTCCCTCCAGTTGTTCCTCACTTACAGAGAAGTTGGTAAGGGCAAACCTGCCACCAAGAGATCTGTTGCTAGGTGGATTGTGTCTTGTATACAACTATGCTATGAAAAACTCCACCCTCAGTCCTGAGGGCTCATTCCACAAGAGGTACAGCTGCTTTCCCTTGCTGCTGCCAGGGATATCCCTCTCTTAGAAATTTGTCAAGCAGCCACCTGGAAAACAGTCCATACCTTTACCAAGCATTACTCTTTGGATATCCAGGCTAGGAGTGATGCTCGGTTTGACACAGCAGTACTTCAGAGCCTGTTCCCAAAGTAGGTTCTGTCCCTCCTCCATGGAGATACTGCTTGGTAGTCTGCACTTGTTAGAATACAGCAAGACTTCATGTTGTTTGAAGAGAAAATTACTCACCTTAGTAATTATGTTTCTTCTAGTGGAGTCTTGCTGTATTCTGACCTCCCCTCCACCCCTTGCCTCCCCTCTCAGAACCTAGATTTTTTTTGGTGTGTGGGTGGGCAGGCGCAGTGTTGACACCCTAGGGGTGCCCCCTTTACACCCTCTGTTTCTCATGGGGTTAGATGTTATTTCATTTTATTGTTTTTTGTGTTTGGGTTCACGCAGAACACCTAGTGAGTTTTGCTCGTAAAGATCTGACGGTTGCAGTTCAAAATACAACGGGCAGAGACATCAACCGAGCTCGAGATGAACATTCTATGCCCTGCATAGAAAAGTTAACCCATTGTTCTCCAGGGCAGTTTAAAGGCTGGGGCTAACTGCACTTGTCAGAATACAGCAAGACTCCACTAGAAGAAACATAATTACTAAGGCGAGTAATTTTTTCTTCCTGCCTCAGCAATGCCCACTATGGGTATAATTTTTGAAACCTAACAAACAGTGTAGTATAGCAGTCTTTCACATTTTTGTGATGGTCAGGGTAGGGTAATAGGGTAGTGACTACCAAACCTTAGCCAACTTCCCATTTTGCATTAGGGTATTTGTAGGGTACTTTGGAGGTACTCTTGGGTAGTGTTTAGGGTATGGTATTTTACTACCTGCCCATGCGTACCAAGTAATGTATTCATGAGTCAGCACACACACTTAAGGGAGCTAGGAATGCACTTCATTATAAAACCCACTTTAATTGTTTACCACTCTTGACATGATGTAGAAATGCAGTACACGCTGAGAATATAGCTACATCATTAATGTACTTTAGTATACTGTATATAAGCACAGTTTAATCAACTGCTTTCTGCTACAGACCTGTTCCTGTTCATTGTCTACTCACCCTTCCAGTTAGGTTCTTCTCACCTATCCTGCCGTAATTGTTTTGAAGTGATGCATGTATATAAATGCTGCTTATTTTGCTCAGTTTGCTACTCACCTGAAGAAGGGACCTGTGGTCCTGAAAGCTTGTGTACTATACTATCTTTGTACAAGACATGCGTTGCTCCAGTAAAAGGTATCAGACTATCCAGTGACTCTTGTTTTCCAAGGACCAATACAGCTAAAATCTCCTTTTACCAAATAATGCAATGATCAAATCTTAAATGTATATTTAACCACTGAAATTTCTGAAGAGTAGGAAAGTGGCAAGAATATTGCAGACTCCACAGGCAGCATCAAATCATTTTTGCAGTATTTACTGACATAATCTATCAATGTGGAGTCCATCTGTAAGCGATGTCTGTAACGATAAAGAATATTTTAATTTCAAGGATAAAATTCATATGCTAAAATGTCAATAAGTATTCTCTGTTTTACAGTCATTCGATAAAATGCCCCTCTTCATAATTTTATATATACGAGAACAAACTTTGTCTATACTAAGAGGCCGGGATATTCAAAGCAGTTGTGCATGGCGCAAGGAGCGATGTTCAGCGGGAGCCAGTGCACAGCGCAAATCTCATTGCACCAATGTGCAACTGTAATGAATGCAGGTGCAAGTGCAGGGGGCGTGACCATGAATATCCAGCGCACTGCGATATTCAACCATGAAACCATGGCACAAGTGTGGAGCAAATCAGAGATGTGCCAAGCAGACTTGTTTCTATAAATACAGGGTGCAAGCACACAGAAAGCACTTGCGCCAGGTGATGGGGGGGGAGAGAGAGAGAGAGAGAAAGAAAGACCAAGAAATACACGGAGAGGGACAGAGGTAGCAGTGAAGAGGGGAACAGACAGACACACTGCCAGACAGTGCACCAGGGTGGCACACAGCCAGCAGCAGCCAACTGCCCAGTGGTATGTTGGACAGCAAGAGCCATGGATAGTGTGCCCTTCATGATGGAGGCCATAATGAGGGGGCAGCAGGAACAGCGACATGGCAGTGGAAGGGCCCGTTGGCGGTATGCCTGACAGTAACGCGCCCACATCACCTTCAAGCAGTACAGTGACATGGAGATCGTGGACCGGTACCACCTGAACAGGGCCATTCTGAGGCAGCTCTGCGAGCTGTGCAGTGAGGAGATGCGGGCACCCACTAGACGGAGTAACGCTATGTCAGTGGAGATGAAGGTAACAGCTGTCATGTGCCTGCTCACCACGGGCACCTTCCAGAGACCAAAAGGGGACACCACAGGCATAAACCAGTCAGCCACATCCCACCTCCTCACACAGTTCCTCAATGCTCTGCTGCCATGTGCGTTGGAATACATCTATTTCCCCAGCACACAGGCGGCGCGTACAGCAACCATGCAGGACTTCCACAGGGTAGCGCTTATGCCTGGCATGATTGGGGCCATTGACTGCACCCAGGTGGGCATCCACATGCCACCTGGTCCCGAGGGTGTGGCATACATCAACAGGAAGGGGAGCCCGAGTGTCAACTGCCAGGTGGTGTGCGATGCCATGGGGCGCATAATCAGTGTCTGCACCACATACCCTGGGAGTGCTCATGATGTGTTCATCTGGCACAGCTCTGCGCTGTGCCACAGGTTTGAACATGGGGATATTCCCACGGGCCACCTAGTGGGTGAGTATAGCATGGGCAAGGGGCGATGGGCAGAGCATACCTTGGAATGGGGGAAGGCAGGGTGTGCACGTTGGCGTTTGCGCCAGTGACAAGCAAGGGGCACAGCATAGCAGAAGGCTAGCCATGTCAGTATCCACACAGGGGACAGTGCCTATCCACTGCAGCCCTGGCAGCTCACCCTCTATTGGCGCCCATTGTCCCCAGCAGAGGAATGCTACAACGAGACACATGCTGGCACATGCAACATCATCGAGTGAGTCTTTGGCATGCTGAAAGCATGGTTCCCTTGCCTAGACAAGTCAGGCGGTGCCCTACAGTACAGCCCCTCGAAAGCCTGTGGCCTATTCCTGGCCTGCTGCATACTGCACAATATGGCCATTGATTGTGGGATAGTTGTCAAGGCTAATGAGGGTGACAGTAGTGGGGATGATGAAGGCAATGGGCTGGAGGGAGGTGGACAGCCACCCCCAGAGTGGAGGAATCCCTGGCTGATCCAGCAGGCAGGATGTACCGGGACACCATAGCATGGGAGCACTATGGTGCACACAGGTAGGTAGTGCGATACACATACGTAGGCCACACAAATGGGTACAGCACACATGGCAATGGGCATGCACACACTGAGGCAGGGAGCAGTGGTAAGGGTGACAGGGACACACACCCACACATAGCCCCCCCCACACACACACACAGGCGTGGATCAGATGCATCACACCAGTGCACAGGCGCAACTGGTGTAAGACTGCCATCATCATGCCACATGGCCCAGCGGCTGGACAAGCATGCACACAGGCAGCGTATGGTGCAACACACAGGTGCCACACCTGCGGTAAGCACACACACACCGCCCATGTGTGCACTGGGAAGCAGCTGCAGATGGGGTGGCCCGCACATCAGGTCTGCTGCACAGACTCATGGCCACCACGGCCATGGGGGTGGCCACATCTGGACCGATCGGCAGCCTCAGGCTGTGCATCGGCCATGGAGGTGTGTGCAACAGCCCCCAAGGGTAGAACCGCGGGACTGTGACCGTGTCTGCGTGGAGGTGTTGAGGCACCCAAATAGCCCAGCCCTGGGTGTGCCTGGGATGCTGACATCAGAGCCCAGCTTTGACTATGCAGGGGTTGCCCGAGGCCGGGTACGTGGGATGGACAGGGCAGCTGTGCCCGGCCACGCCCTGTGGCAGCCAGCAGCGCAAAGCCATCTGAGATTGCAGTGGCAGTGCGATCCAGGGATGCAGTCATGGCCTCCTGCACATGCTGCATCCCTGCCAGGATCTGCGCAGTGCCCCTCTCCTGCTGCTCAGCTAACTGGTGTACCTCCGCGCGCAGTACGCACACCCCAGTGGTGAGCAGCACCTGTTGCTGAACGGACTCCCGCAGCAAATGGGTGTGCTCAGCCAGCGGGTCCGCGTCTTGGGGCTCCCGGGCTGGATGTCAGTCCCCATGTGGTGACCGGCCACACTGCACAGCCCCCCTCGCTGGTGGATGCTGCACAGTGGGGTCTGCATGGGGGATTGGGTATGGCAGGCGCACCGGCTGTGGACCCTGTGTCCGGCTGCCTGGTGGCACCCACAGTCTGCTGCTGTCACCAGTCCATCCTCTGCATGCCACCCAGCGCCTGCGCGGCCGCACCACCTCCACCACAGGTGCAGCTTGGGCAGCGCACACCACTGCGCCCACAGTGGTAGTGGGCAGCTGTTCTGCTGCTGGCTGAGTGCTGGGCTTGCTGCCTGTGTCAGTGGTCAGCAGGGGTGTCTCCCGCACAATGGTGGCCATGCTGTCCAGGATGAGCGTTACATCATCATCGGTGTTGGACCCTGCCCCGATCTGTGTCTCTGCGTACAGGGCCCCAAGGCTGCCATCCTGCAAGAACACATCCAGGGCCTTGTCCGACCCCAGGTCCAGGAAATCCACCTGCACAGTGGTGGTGAGCTGCAGCCTGTCAGGCCCCCGGATGCCCGTGGAGGTGGAAGGCTGGTCCTCCGGGGCCGGTCCAGTGGCCACGGCTGCTGCCGCCTCTGGCACCCCATCATCTGCACGGAGGCATGCTGGTGCTGCAAGAAAAAGAGAGGCATGTTAGTGATGCATTGCCCACATGTGCCCCCCCACACACACACACTGCCACTGCATGTGTCCTGCAGCATGGCATACGCGTGGGTATGCACACATGCACATGACATGCTTGCTGGCTGCATGCATGCCAGCATAGCCGTGTATGCATCCTCCACACTCCCAGCTGTGCATGGCTGACACACTTACCAGGCAGTGATGGTCTGCCACCTGTCTGGAATATGCTGCCTGGCACACCCTCCACCGTGCTGTGGTGCATGTTAGCTGCCACCATCTCCTCCTGCACCATGAGCGGTGGTGCATCTGCAGACCCCCCTCCAGTGGCATTCTTGGATACACGGATGTTCGCCACCTTCTCCTTGATGCACCTCTTATCTGTGTTCACCTTCTTCCTGCACTTCGGCGCTGACCGCTGGTGGCTGCCATGCTGGTTGATTCATGCAGCCACCTCCTCCCAGGCCCCAGCCCTGACCTGTTGTGTGCCCATGGCACCACTCAACAGGGGGCCCACTGTCAAGGTAGGCGTCAGATAGTGCCTCTGTCTCCTCCTTTGTGAAATTGGGCCTGCGCTTGCGAGCAGGCGCACGCTCCTCACCCTCCCCACGTTCTGACATGTCACTTCCTTTGCACATGGACAGCACAGTGTGTCACCCTGTTCCATTCCACCCTGTTGCGCCGGCTGCTCCCAGTGCGCTGCAGTGACAGGTGCAACTTACCCTGAAAGGATGCAATACCGGTCCATGGCCTGTGCTGTTCTGTGGCACTTATGTAGTGCAACGCATGCAAATGAGCTTTGGCGCAATGGTAATGACATGCTGATGCCCCCAGTGCACCACACATTGGCTGATTAGCTCATTTGCATGTGGCATCTGAATATCACAATTTTTCTGTGTGTGCACTGAGATTGCTTAGGAGCAAGTCGCGGTGCAATGTGCATGCAGGTGCAGTGTGCAGGCCTGCAGTGTGCATGCACAGAATGGTAACATGATGTAATTTATGCACTGTGCGCCGTCTGAGCAGTGGGGGGACATGGTGCATGCTGCACCAGGCCTACTATCGCACACGTGCGCACTGCACAGAGTGGGTGACCCCAGGCCACCCCTTCACCCATGACCCCGCCTAGCCACGCCCATGCCGCGATATCTGAGACCGCGGATGGGCAGACATCGCTTCATGTTCCTCACATCATGCATCTGGCGCATGTCGTGGCCACGTGTGCTTACTGCTGCCATTTTGCTCACCGGCTACAACTCACAGCGTGGCGCAGCGAAGGGCACCGAGGGCACAAAACTGGATGCAGGTCAAGCTGGTGAACCTGGTCACCTGTGTCCAGCCCCAACACCCCAACTGTTTGGCCAGGCACCCCTGCAGCAACCCAGGGTCGCAGTGTGGCAGGGGATTGCTGCCACACTGCAGTAGCAGATCGGGGTGATCAGGATGGAGGAGGAGCAGTGCTGCCACCGATATGGAGACCTGGTGAGGAGGGACCCAGAGTGCCTGAGGAGGCTGGAGGTGCGTGTCAGGCGTGGGGCTGCGCTACAGCCAGGTGAGCAGGCCCATATTGCATGTGTGACCTGGTGCTCTACTGTGGTGTTGGCTAGGCTGCCTGGCATGCCCTGCAGAGCAGTACACTGCGGGGTGGCAGTGCCAGCCGCCGCTTGCATTGCGATGCAGCTGTGCAGGACGTGTCAGGCAGGGGCTCACCCTGTGCACAGGGGTGGGGTGGTGAGCAGCTGCTGTGGATGTTTACTGATGTGTACCTGTCTTATGTTCCATTCCCAGGGCCCGAGAATCACCGCAGGGCAGTGGCACGGCAGCAGGTCACAGCGGGACCAGGAGGCGGCACAGGAGCCGCTCTGGTACCAGTGGGGCCACAGAGGGCAGGTAGGCATTGTCATAGTCCTTTTCACTTTACATGGGGGTGGACGGGGTGTGGGTGTGGGCATGGCCACCTGTGCCGTGGCTGATGTGTGTGTTGCACTGTGCCAGCTGTTGGTGGCGTGGGTGTGCGCCCAGCTGCCACTGACATTGCTGTGGTGCTGCCAGTGCACTGTTCCATGTGACTGTCATTTCGCAGTCAGGTGGCCATTGTGCAGCGGGGACCATTGCTGTGCACTGTTGTGGTGTGCCGCGTTGCTGGCAGGCATTGCCCCCCCCCGCGGGTGGCCGGTACAGGCCCTCTGGGGGTGTGTGTTCCTGCTGCCCATTGCGCACTGTGGGTGGGCATGGTTCCTTGGGACATTGCACTGATCACTTGTCCTGTCCCTTGTCATAGGTGTCCGGTGTAGAAGATGGAGGCCTGTATACTGCCGGCTGCTCCGGCAGCTGATTTTAATCTGTTCAACAACCATGAAGGTTGTGCTGCAGGTTCACTGCATGCTTCTCGATGATCGGAGGCGGCGAGGGTGCCAAGGGGTGGCAGGCCTTGGCTGCCAGTAAATGGACCCCAGCATTCCCATTTTCCCTGCTGTACCTTCCCCTACAGTCCCTCATCCAACTGCACAGTCCCTGTTCCCTGTCGCCTTCCCTCGCTTCCCTACCCTTTCCCAACCCCTTGTTGCTGTAAATAATTTTTTGGAATTATACCTCTTTTGATTTACCTGCCTGTGTCAGTGTGTGCTTTGCAGGTGGCGTGAGGAGCCATGCTGCAGTGGCCCAGTGCCTGTTCGTGTGGTGTGCATGTATCGAGGCACATGTTGAGCTTCTGTGGTTCACTGCTGTGTACTGTGTCCTACTGTGGTGGTGTCCCTCCCCTCGGTCAGAGGCTGTGTCTTGGGGTGCCCATGGGGCGGCTGTCAGGGGTGTGTGGTGGGTGTGTGCATGGTGATGGCACACGGCCATGGTCTTTGGTCTGGTACTGGCTGCACGCTGTGTTGTGGCCCCTGCTTGGCATTGTGCATCTGTCCCATGTGGTCTGCCGTGCTACGTGGTTCCTGGCATGTTCCGTGCCTACTGTGTGGTCCGCCTGTGTCGCGCACATGTGTGTGTGTGTGTGCTTGGCTGTATGATTCCGGGTGTGGCCTGCTCTGGGTGTGTGTGTGTGGGGGGGGCACGGTCTGCCGCCTGCCGGGGTGTTCCCTTGGTGGCCCTCTATTGGCACTTGCCGTTGCCTACTATCTGTGCCACTGTTATGTTCTGGGGGGTCTGGGAGCCTGTGTGTACCCTGCTGGTGGTGGCCTCCTGTGGCCTGTCACTGTGCTTCTCTGGCTCTGTCCCTGGGTCTCTTCTCTGTGCTGTGCCCCCCTCTGTTGCTGTGCTGCTCTGCTCCCACAGATGCTCTGGGACCTTTCTTTCTGCGCCATGGCACAACTGTGTTTGCACCATGGCATTTGCCAGGTTGCGCCATGGCGCAACTGTGCAATATTCAGCCATGTTGCACTGGCGCAGTGCAGCCAGCGCAACCTCTGAATATGCCTCCGGTTGCGTCACGATGCATCGGATTTGCACTGTGCCATACTTATGCCGGCCTTTAGCGCATTTCTAAATATCTGGGCCAAATTGTATTAGTGTAGAGCAGGGTTTCTCAAATGGTGAAGCCAGCCTCCCCGGGGAAGTCTGTTCCTGTTCCGGGGTGGCTCAAGCAAGTGTGAAAGAGTACTGTATTTAAATTTGGAGTTTTAGATATTTTGTGTGAAGAGATGAGTCAAACTGAAAGAGGATAAAAGTAGATGAATTTACATATTTATTTACAATTCAGTGACCAGGAAAGGCACTCATCCAGGGCTCATATCAGGTGTACACAGGGAAGGGTATACAATTCAAAAGCTAACTGCAAAACAGTCAAGCACTACAAAATGAACAATAGTGCAAACAAATGGGAACAATGAACACAAAATGAGAGGTACCAACTGACCAGTTAGACTGGTGGCAGAGAGGTACTGTACTAGGAGCTAGAGTAGGAAGGAGCAAAAGTATCCCTGAAATAGCTGATTAAGAAGAGCAGGATAAGAAAGGTAGAGGCAGAAGTGGGTATGACGGTTATTAAATATTAGAGGGGAAAGAGACAGAGAATACTGTCTGACCTATGAAGGTATTGAAACAAGGGATAACAATGGTTCGAGAGCCAAATTAGCAGAGCAAGTAGGCTGGCCTGGGGAGGAGGGTTATTTTGGGGGGGGGTGTCACAATAAGCTGCGTAAAATGAGCCAACTACTCAAAGGAGTTTCACTTATTTAACTTTATTCCTGCTGTACTATGTGAAGTATGCACGTTTCCTATGGAGAGGCCCAAGATTATTTCAATATTTGGGAAGGCTCAATATCTTTTTACTATGACTTGGGGGAGGATCACTATGATAAAGTCTGAGAACTAATGGTGTAGAGGGTTATAAAGAGAAAAGGAAGAGGGATAAAAAAGATAGCGAAAGGAAGAAAAGAAAATGAAAAAGATAAGAGAAAGGGAAAGGGAAAGGTGAAGGAAAATAGAGGCTCTGATTGTTGACCCTCCTTATCTGTCCTTTCATACAAATAATGTGTCTCTGGATTTTTCCTAAGTTGTTGCCTGAGGTGGTGTCTGTATTCATTTAGCCCGTTAACATGCATGTGTTCTTTCCAAACCCCCCGAATTCGAGGGAGGTGCTCCTACAGTCCTTGGACGTCCACAGGGTGCTCCATTTTTATCTTAATTGTACCAAGGATCCCCTCAGCGTTTTTTGTCATTTGCCCCATGTATGTTGGACGAGCTGGTCTCTAAACAGTGTCTTCAGGTGGCTATAGTCCTGTATTTCACTGTGGTAAAGGAGAACTATGGGCAAAAACTGAAAAAATACATTTTTAAATCATGTCCTGAACTTCTCAATAGTATTAATGTGTCTGTGGTGGTCTAAGTGGTTTAATTTTTTTTTTTTTATTGATTCTACCCCTGATCTTGGAGGAGGGGCAGCCATGCTCATGTGGTTTTGTTTTTCAGTCCTGCCTTACCTATCCCACAGTGCACCTCGGGTCCCCAGAGTATGATGCAAGCTTGCGCTGTCATTTCATTCATCCTGTTTTCAGCATTGAGAGATAGCTGTATTGCCTCGAGTTCTGCCTTTCTTTCACCAGCCCTTGAGGTGTTTTTCCTTTTTTTCAGCACTGCCTTTGATTTCTTGCAAGTTGAAAGCTGCTCAATGGAGAGCTTTCTGGTAGGGTTATGGGAAACACCACTAGAGGCATGGCAACCTCAGTGGCTTGTTCCAAGTCAGTTTCAGTATCTGAAATCTGTTTAGCTGCTAACTGGGATAAGCGCCATATTTTCACTAAACGTTACAATCTGGATCTGCTCTCTCATAGAAGAGCTTTGTTTTGGCATGGCCGTGCTGCAAAGTATCCCGTCAATGGGGCACAGGAAAGAGGGCTCCGTAATGTTGGCGCCTACAACAGTGCACGACAGGGTGGACTGTGAGGGTCCATGCGGTATGTGCAGTGTGTGTGTCGGCTGCCAGCATTGACTGTGACGTTTTTCCTGGTGGCCTTTTGACTGCGCTCTCATTTATTGCACCTTGGTTGTTTTCGCCCTAACATGGGTGAACCGTGGTGCAAGGCCTGCTGTGTTAGAGGGTACTGTCCTCCTCTGTTAGTTACCTCTTATGTCAGGGCGTTGTACTGATATGTACTTACCCAATGTGTGTGGCTTTATGGAGGAGATATCTTGAAAGAAGACAGGTTTGTTACTAACCATTAACAGTAGATCATCAAAAGAATTTTTGCTATAGACCCAACAACTCCCTCACTGTGTCCCACAGTGAAGAGGACAGCTTTTTTCTTTTTACTCCGCTTTATTGAAAGCTAAGCATACATTACAGACTGTAAAGAAAAAAACTGAATCCAACTGTGATGCAACACATAATATGTAAGAATATTTGTGGCATTTCATAGTACCCTGTGTTGTATCAGAACAGTGAAACCCTTCTATCTAGCAGTTTCATCACTACCATGTTGTAGAACCTTCAGTTATGGACAACTTCCAATAAAGTATGACAACCATATGAACTGGGAGAGAACAAAATTTAACTAACCAAGTCAACAGTAGCTAGGAGAAAACACTATGAAACAATGCTTGGATATCTGCAAGGTCTTGGACCTTAGAGAAAAATTAAGCATACAGCTCTCTGCACAGTCCGCCTTTCAGTTGCCTGATTGTTTGAAAGGGAAGCAGTCCAGTTTAGCTTTTCTGAGAAAAGCACCTTTTTTCTTGCAGCGCAAAGTAATTTAATTTCAAAAAGTCTGCTACCCGGAAGTATGGCGGATGTTGGGGCAGCTCCATTAAGTGTAAAGGTGTGGCACCTCACCGTCTACTTCTATACAAATGCATTGAAGCGCATGGTACTGCATCACACCTTTACACTTAATGGAGCCACCCCAGCATCCACCATATGTGTGGGTAGTAGACTTTTCGAAATTAAATTAAATTACTTTGTGCCGCAAGAAAAAGGAACTTTTCTCAGAAAAGTTAAACTGGAGGGTAGGGGTCGCAGGGGCCGGAGCCCCTGAAAACTACTGCTTCCCTTTAATTGGTGTACTCTAGTAGTCTGTTTCCCCTGCTTCTCCTGTATAATTGGCCATGGATGGATTCCTTGTTCTTATTGGTTGTTAAATGTTTGTCCTCTGTTTATTGATGGTGGTAACTGAAGTGTATGGGCTGTCCATGTTATATGGGCAATGCTAAGGTGTCTGCCATCATGGGGGTAGATGATGTGAGTGGCCACAGCTATGAAAAATCTCCCATGCAGTCCGGTGTGTGTGGTTCATAGTGCAGATTCTTTTGAAGTTCAGCTGTTGTTATAATTTAATAAGGCGCCCCCCCCCAGTCAGCGGCGGGCAGCAGCTCCCCACCCGCTTGCCGCCCCCGCTGCCTGCCGACTGACACCGTAAGTTAGGGCTGTACGCCCATTGGTCCATTCACATATCTGGAATGTGTAGTATGGTACGGGCTGCATGCCCATTGGCTCGCGCTGTGGACCAATGGGCGTACTGCCTCACCGTACGGCATTAGGTGGTGGGGCAGCAAGCAGGTGGGGAGCTGCCTCGCGGGGAGGCGGGTGGTGGGGCTCAGTGGGCGGGTGGGGAGGGGTACGCTATACCACCAGGGTTGGATTGTTGTGGCATTATTTTTTGCTGACACCCACGATCGGGCTGCGAGCGGTCCACTGAACCACCAGGGATATAGAACTATATACTGTAGAACTATCAATGATCGCTGTAAAACTATCATCACTATTGTTGTGCTATACCTTTAAGGCAAGATAGTAGTTTTACAGCGGTCATTCATAACTTTTTCCAGCAGGTCATGTGGTACTGTTTCTCGGCAACCAGCTGTACTGTACTCACCATCAGGCACACACACCCCGCAATGTATTAATCGATTTTATGCCCTAATAAAGCAAGTATTCACATTACTGTTCATGTTTTTTTTTTATTTTTTTGTTTTTTAATGCCACAGAGAAGGATTTATTCCCCCCCCAAAAAAATAAACAGGTGAAGTAATGCGACAGCGTTGTTTTTGTCTTCGTCGACAGTGCAGCCATGCATTTTACAACTCTCAGGCTCTCTGGCTCTGCACATCAAGGTTACACCTATGGTGAGTCCTCTTGGGTCTAAAAAATAAAAGTGAAAATGTGGACTAAGTTTGTGAAAGGCAAGAAGAAACCAGAATACAGTACTAGTCTAAGTTTACATACTGCGCTATCCCTCTGCCTTTCATTGCACCTGCTCGCTTCCACTTCTGGATCATGATCTGTGGGTATACGGGATAGGGGTAAGCCGGGGGGGGGGGGGAGTAACCACACAGTAACCAGCCTGACAGATAAAATAAAAATAAAAGAATACATTACCATCTAGGCAGAGGTTCTGAGCTCTCCGTATGCCTGCCACCATTTTCTGCCAGCATTTGAGGGTGGGTTGTTTTCACTATGTCCGTAGCTATTACTGCTAGAACATAGCTATTTACAATGGCACCCTCAGCTAATAACGCCTTTATGATAGCTCACAACTCAGTCTCTATATCTTCCATAGGGAGAGGTGGCTGGCACCTGGGTTTAATTGGCAGACTTTTTTTCTAAAGTTTGTGGGTTGAGGTTTACTTTTAACTGTAACAGATAGTCTCTTTTAAAAGTTCTGACAGTACTTTCATTTATTTTAGAGTGGTACTTCGACTGGTACAAACAGCATTTATAAAGCCATGTTGAACTGCATGCTGTCCAGTTTCAAACCTGACCTCCGGGAGTACACCGCCCATGAAATCTTCCTTTTTTCACTTGGAGGCTTGGCAGAAACAATCTCCTCTTCCACATTTTCGGCCATCAATCTGGAAAAACCTGCAGTGACACTTAGCAGCTCAGTGTCAATGTCAGTAGCTTGAAGAGCTGCAAAGTCCCACTTTGCAGGTTTCTTTGACAGGGTTTTAAGCCACTTAATGAGGGTCGGGACATCGCAAAAGCTGTCAACAGAACAACAATCAACCACAACAGAACCGCAAGCAATTTGCACAGTCACGCTTTGCTACAGAACATCTAAGGATTTTGTAAGTTACACTGTCAGACAGATGGCACGAAGCAACCAGTAGCAAAGCGCAGTGGTAAATTGGCATGTTCAGAAAAGTGAAAGTCGGAGCATAATAGAAAGTTTATGCTGTATTAAATAGGTTTACAGTATTTTACTACACATGCCCGCGATCGGGCTATGAGCGGTCCACTGGCCTACCAGGGATATAGGACTGTTCTATAAAACATATGCCCATGCTGTGTGCGGTCCACTGGACCACCAGGGATAATGGACTGATCTTTAATACAAATGCCTGCGATCAGGCTGTGGGGCACTTTGCCACTTGTGCAGGGGGTGTCGGTCCCCGATGGCTGCAGCCTGGCAGGGTGCCAGGCGCAAGTCGCCGGGGATCGGCACACCTGCATGCAAATGGGGCCATAATGTCATGCAAATGGCCCCATTTGCGCCTTGCATACATTATGGCCCATTTGCATGTGCACTTTTGAATATCCCTGTAGTTGCGCGTAACACAATGGTACTTGCTCTAGCGCATCCTCCTGCTCCGCTCTGGCCACTTGTGCTGGCACAATGCCACTACGCCACATGCACTGCAGATGGCCAAGGTGCGATTTTCAATGATGCTGTGCCATGGTGCATTTCCGTTGAATATCACCCTGTCAACACCCCAGCGCATCCAGGTTGCGCTGTGCGCAGGCTTGCGCCACAGCCTGGCACAGTCTGAATATCCCGCCCCTTATCTCTGGTGTCAAAATCAGCACATTTATTTAATTATATGTAAAATCATTGCAAAAGGTTCCATGAACATTTATTGTTCACTGGTAAGAGAGAGAGCAGATTACCTTTTTCTTCCAATGTTGGGCATGCATCCCATCAAGACGAGCAAAATCTCCAGTTGGCTACTTTTGGAATAGCCAAACGTTGGCTACATCAGTAGGGTAATCCACGCGCCTCATAGGTAGCAAGGTTCGGGTAATTTTGAACATCTGAAGAGCCTTAGTGCTGTTCGCATTTCCTGTGGCTGAAATCACTGTCATTTTGTTGTAATAATGCCAGATCACGGGCAGTAGTAAAAATGAACAGAACCCTATGCCCAGTCGTGGGCGGTAGCAAGAATTATCATATTCCTGGTGGTCTAATGGGCCCCCCTCCCTCCCCGTATGCCCGCTTGTGGGCTATAAGCGTCTAAAGAGTTCAACCTGGTGGTCAGTGGTACCCCCCTCCCCACCCACCCACAGAGCACCCAGCACCCCCGTCATTGGGCAGCAGCACCCCGCCCGCAACCACCCGGCCGCCCACCGAATAACAGCGTACAGTATGATCTGTACTCCTATTGGGCCACAGTGTGGACCAGTGGGCTTGCAGACCATACTGTACTATGTGTTAATTCACATATCTGGTCTTGTGTAGTACAGTATGGTCTGCAAGCCCATTGGTCCACACTGTGGCCCAATAGGCATATAGAGCATACTGTACGCTGTCATTTGGTGTGTGGCCGGGCAGTACGCAGGCAGGGTGCTGCTGCCCGACGATGATAGGGGGTGCTGGGTGGCCGGGGGCCTCTGTGGGTGGGGAGGGGTACCACTGGACCACCAGGTTGAACTCTCGTATCGCTACAGCCCACGATTGGGCATACGGGGAGGGAAGGGGGTCCACTAGACCGCCAGGACTATGATAATTCTTGCTACCGCCCACGATCGGGCACAGGGTTCTGTTCATTTTTACTACTGCCCGTGATCTGGCATAGGGTTATGTGTATTTCTACTACTGCCCACGATCGGGCATATGGGGAGAGAGGGGGGCCCACTAGACCACCAGGATTATGATTATTCATGCTACCGCCCGCAATCGGGCATTGGGCCATGTTGATATGCACTACTGCCCGTGATCAGGCATAGGGATATCTTTATGTTTACTGCTGCCCACGATCGGGCGTGCAGGGAGGGAGGGGGTCCACTACACCTCCAGAAATATGATCATTCTTGTTACTGCCCACGATCAGGCATGGGATTATGTTTCTTTGTAGTACTGCCCTCAATTGGGCATATGGGAGGGGGGCTGTAATAGCCCACCAGGGAGCCAGACCCCATGTCCGCAGCTTGGCAGGGCGCCAGGCACAATTCGCCAGGACACCCAGCACATTGTATGCAAATGGGGCCATAATGACATGCAAATGACCCCATTTGCGCCTTGCGTAGATTATGGCCTCATTTACATGTCCCCAGCTGAATATCATGGGTGATGCGCCTAGCGCAACTGCACTTGTGCTGGTGCATCCCCATGCTCCCTCTCTGTGGCTTGTGCTGGCGCAGTCTGTGCACCAACCATGCCATATTCAGTGGTGCTGAGCCATGGCACATCACTGTTGAATATCGCCTGGTCCTGACCCCGGCGCACCCCAGTTGCACTGTACCCAGGCTTGCCCCACTGCCTGGCACAGTCTGAATATCTGGTCCCTTATATGTATTTATGAATGAATGCTGTTTGCTTTTGCATTGCTAAATGCATCCTGGTGTCATAATTTTGGATCTGCTATAGAGATGTTGGTCTGGGGAAAATTCTGCATAGCATTTTAATTGACTCCTAATTAACGCAGAAGTATATTATATCTCATGTATGAGTCAGATACTGATTAATTTCAGAATTAACGTATAGAACAGTTTTCATATTTTGATTATTTTTTTTCTTTGTTATATTGACACCTTTCACATTCTACTATTGGTAGACCTTGGTTGCATAACCTAATGCTGTATGCTAGCCTCTTGGACTTTGTTGATTCCTTTTCAAGTACCTCAAGCAAATCAACAAAGTCCAAGAGGGTAGCATCTTTCAAAAAAAGAGGTGTGCAAGAACAAGGGGGCACAATTTGAAGATGGGGGGGCAGTTCAGAGGTAATTTAAGGAAGTATTTTATCACAGAGAGGGTTGTGGATGCATGGAACGGCCTTCCGGAGGAGGCTGTGGAGTCACAAACAGTGGTGGAATTCAAGCATGCATGGGATAGTCATAAGGCAATTTTAGGGGGTGGAGGTAGGAAGAAGTAGGCTGCTGGTTAACTAGGATCTGCAGCTTATCCATTAGGTAGGGAAATGGGCAGACTGGGTGGGCCAAGCGGTCCTTATCTTCCATCAAATTCTATGTTTCTATGTATAGTTCACAACTGCTGATGTATTCAGTATATATTTTTTACCCCCTTTTCTGTGATATTAGGATTAATAAATTATACACATTGACATCACAGGTTGATTTTCATTTTATGCATGGCCAAATGTTTACAGGTCTTTTGCTGCAAATAAGTCAGTGTATTTTTGATTACAAACGTGTAACTGGTACTTTTTTTGTTTGCTTGTTACTTTCAGTTGTTTGTCAGTATATACTGTATTTTTACTAACTGTATGTGCAAGTTAGAAAACATACATTCATATGTCATATTCTGTTATTTTTTTCAGACTGTATTCAGAACTGTATGTGGGCAGATTGTTTTTAAGGTCACATAATTGAAACACTTTCAGACTATATTCAGTATTTTTGCTGTAATGCCAACATTTTGTGTGGTTGGTGGATGTGGTAACACTACCCTTGACAATGAGTGTTCATTTGTGACCAAGTTATATTGGTATACATAAAGAATGGGATAACTTTGTTAGTTCTGCTAGGCCCAATTGGCACTGAGGAAATAATAGCAGTGTTATATATGGTGCACATTTTGAAGTGCCTTATGATTTTATCGGATATTATCAGTGGTTGTCTGGTTACAAAAGGAAGCTGGACCTAGTACCTAGGGCAGTACCAAGAAAAAGATCAAAACTGGCTAATACTCATTTTTCTGAGGCACTGAGTTATGGCATCATCCATATATACAGGATTCATATTCAGCGTGTAAGTGTATCTGCAATTATTCTCATTATAATGTATGCCTCTATTCCAGTATTTATGAAGTGATGTTTTGTCGTGCTCAGTCTGCCACAGGTCTAATGTCTGTCGGTTGCAATTAAGCAACATGAACATTCTGTATTATTATTTCTCAAAGAATGGGTGTCAGTAGTGGATGAGGATGCATTCTAGAAATTAAAAAAAATTGTACTATTGTATAGACAGACATATAATGGTCTGGTCATCTGACACGTGTGTGTGTGTGTGTGTGTGTGTGTGTGTGTGTGTGTGTGTGTGTGTGTGTGGGGTGAATATTGTATAAGTACTGTACTCTATTTTTTCATCAGTTTTGCAGCGGATGTTGCAGGTGGAAACTGCCTTGTCAGATCAAACATGTTGCAGGGAAGTGGGCTGTGATTTTACCTATTTGGGTGGGTCAAATCAAATGACTCCACCAAGATTGACATTTAAATTGCCATTGTGTCAAAAGGTTAGTCATCATTTGACACAGTATAAGTTAGAAATAGTAGCCAACAAGGAGGATGGTATTGTGTTTTATCAGACCGTCTGAAGGCTTAAAGAGTCCAGACACTGGAGGCAGAGGGAGTCAGTGGCCCTACAAGGTCTGTTGTAGATCGTACCACCCACCGTATCGAGTATTCTTTGTTCTCATTTGTACAGTCTTCCCCCACCCTCTTAAACCATACAGTCCAACTCTTAGACTTCCTTTTCTTGCTAGTATACATAAGAAAAAATGTGTTGTCCCATTCTGGTACTGCCTAAGGTACTCTTTCCTCCGTTTGTGCCCTTGCGCTCTTTACTGCTTTTCCTGCCATCCTCTGTATTCACAAATACACATCCAAAAGGATGTGGAATTGTCCACACTACTGCAGCCTAAGCCTGGTGATGTAAGTGGTATGAGGGTTGATTGTAAGCTTTTCTTGTGTCACATGGATGGTCTTGTTGCCAATTGTAATTTATTTGTTCACTGCTGATTTTTTTTTTTTTTTTTACTTTTAAGGTTCCAATTTTATGTGAGAATACTTTAATTTTCACTTAGAATATGAGTAGGGAGAACTATACATTTTGATTGGCTAAGACCACCAATCAGCCAGTCTGGTATCCATCAACAAAGCTCAGGAAATAATGAGACCTAGTCTCTGTTGCCTGATTATGTTCTGAAGTCCTTGTGCCCATAAAAATACAAGTTTCAAAATACCGACGTGTTGCTGTTGTTTCGCTTAGCAATACAAGCAACACTCCCTTCCTGTCATTTGAGTTTATATAACCCTACACCACCCTGCTTCCCTGTCTGCATTGAAGTGCTCCATTCTATTTGGGTCCTCATTAAATGGAAAGTAACTTCTTTCTACTGACTTGCAGCCCCCCTTCCCCTACTGTAACAAGGCCACCACCGTCCCCCTTCGATCAAAACTCCAACCCGGCTGTATAGTGAAGTTACCAGATGAAAGTATAATTGCTGTCTTCAAAATTTATGTTGGTATGGGCACATAAAGCATTATTTAATTTTTATTGTTTAAGAACACACTGAGCTTACATGGTTAGCTTGGGACCGAAGTGACACTCACATTTATTTCAAAACCATCTGCGGCTTTCACCAGTGCAACTCATCTCACCTCCCTTTCATGTCTTTTCAACAGCAACACAACAGTATTTCATCGGCCAGAGGGCGGGCTGTCTATTCTGCGCTTCTCAATCAGGACTGATACTTGTCACTTGGTGGCACACGGGGGATCACTCCCAAATGAACATGCATGGGATGGCATTTCTCATTGGCAAAAGAGAAATGAAAGTAAATTACAGATAATCTGTCATATAGACACTACTGCTGGCATCAGCATCCTCTGGCAGCAGTGCCCTCTACTAGTGGAGGGACTACTTTGCACCCTCCCCCCAAAAAAAAAAGAGTCAGCTGAAATGATTTTCCACATTAAAAAAAATGTTTTATATATAATTTATTTTTAATTTATAGTATGTATATATACCCATTTTATAATCACAATAATACTTCTAGGGTGGGTGGTTTGGGGTTTTACCAGATCTTCCAGGAGCTACAAGGCTCTTCATCTGCGATGTTGTATCTCATTACCCTAGTGGGTGGCTCGGTATAGCCCGATACCACCTACCCTGGATGGTATTGTTGCTTTTATATATTAAAATACATGCTGGATTTGTTTTCTGTTACTGAACTCATTGCAGCAGTTCTTTGGCATTGATGGCCACTAGGGTTGCTAGTTCTGGGTGGCTGGAGTTGATGGGGGGCCGGATGGATAATGGGACATGCCAGCTTGGGTCTCGAAATTCAGCCAAACAGTAAATTGACCTTACTGTTGTCCAGATGCTTTTTTCAGTGTTGTGTGCAGCTATTGGTAGGCTTGAATTTATACTGTCAGCCTCATTGCCTGATCACGCTGCAGTCCCTGAGTCCAACTGTGCAGCCTTTTGCTAGGACCAACTGACTGAGTTCGATGCATCTCCCCATACACTCCTCACATGTCCAAAAAAGGAAGAGACAGCAGCCCTGATTTCTGTTGAGGCAAGTGGATCTGATTACCCAAAGTCTCACACCCAGACTTGTCTAGTAGTTAGTGTCCTGTAGATCCTCTAGCAACGTCGCCCTCTGATGGCAGTTCTACCAGTGTATGGACTTCTTCATAGTCAAATGGCAGTATTGGTATGATTTTCTACATTTTCTTAAACTTTTTTATGCATATTTGTTTACTTTTTTTTACTTTTTTTATATACGTAGTTTTTAATAAAAAAAAATAAACAGTACACATATCCTTTTTGTAACTGCAATAATACCCTACAGGATGGATGGGATAAGGCTATACTGGAACCTCCAGGGGTTATAAGGTCCTCTGCTTGTGGTGTCGGGGCCCCTTATGACACCTAGTCAGTCTGGCATGGCTAAATACAGTATCTCCCACTCTGGTATTTGTGTGATGTTTGCATTCAGAATGAAGAAAACAAATATTGCTTTACTTATTATATATTTATTAACATTTCCCTTTTTCCCTGACACTTAGGGGTTAAACTCAGAAGCAAATCAAACCATCACTGATGACTTATGTGCTGAACAATGTGACATAACTGATGCTGGTGTTGGCATGAACTGTACCATTCTAGAAGAAAAGCAAAGTTGCACAGAAGATGACATCACTGATCACAGTACGGAACAAGGATTGCTGCCATTGCTTATTCTTCCATAAAAGGACCCATTTAACCACAGGGACATGGTGCAATATTAGGAAAATGAGACACAGTATAGGTGAAGCCTTATGTTTTCAGTAATTTACAAGAGTGTGACATTATTATTAACTGTAATGTTTAAACATGGGAAACACATTATCATACCTTTTATCAGTCTTGAAAAGTGTCACGTCAGAGGAGTTGGAAGGGAAAATCTGCCTCTTTGTGGGTGACACCGAAATACGCAAAAGGGTGAATGCTCCATATGGAGTGAAAATTAAGAGTTTGTTCACATTTCCTATTTCATGATGTTTTAGTTGTACCAATCAAATCGCTGAACTCAGCTTCTGGAAGTATCATAATACGTTTCAGAATAACATTCCCCAAATTGATGGCTCTCCTGGATAACATTGCACATGTACAGTTGGTCATTCGTGCGATATTCATGGTAACCAGAGCCATCACTATGAGGCTGACGTGGTCTCATTAGTCCTTAACTGCCATCATATTCTATGATCTGTAACACAAATTATTTATGTATGCAATAAGACATGATGTGTAGTACATTGTACTGTGATAACTGCATTCCCTGGGGCCTAGCTAAACACAGGATCGAAGGCCAAGTGCCTGCTGCCTCTGGGAGTGCAGTTATCATAGTACAATTCACGACCCAGAGTTTCTTATTTCATTTATAAAATGTACCTCTAAAATAAATAACAAGCTTTTAAATTAACATAAAGAAAAAAATATATTCTGTGAAAATGAATTTAAAGTAGTTCCGCCGCTGCGTGGTGCCACTAGAGGGTCCTGAGATGATATATCTTATTTCTGAGTTCCTCCCAGCCCATTTCCTCCAGGAAGTAATATTTTAGAGTCACATTGTATAAAGGAGATAGAATTTGTTTTATAAGGTAATGGTTTCTACGATGTACTCTTCTTCTATTGAGAGAGGGATGTCTGAGTTTCCAGTGGTGTGGAGCAAATATGACATGGGTGTTAGTAGCCTGACTTTATTCAGAACAGTTTGCACTCTGACAGTGATGAGTGAGTGCGACTGTGTGTGTGTGTTATTTTTTATTTTGAATTTTGAGTGTGAGCAACCAGTATGGTAGGAAAATGGTAATCCTGAATCCCAGCTCAGAGGTTGCAGTGGTATGTTGCCGTCGGCACACTTCCATCTGCAGTAGCATTGCTCACAAAACTGCTGCTGCCACCACCTCATTACGCTGTGTCACCTTGGTGGAGGATGGCAAGTTACAGTCAGATAGTAGTAGCTTGGCTCTGTTTAGAACAGTGTACAGTGGGATACTGAGGCGGGAGCATGACTCAGTGTCTGTGTGTTTTTTTTTTGTTTTTTTTTTAAATGATTCTGTATGCTGGAGTGTGAGTGAGCAATGTGGCAGGGATGCAGTAGGCGAGAGTCCCAGCCCAGAGGTCGCAGTGGTAAGTTACTGGCTGCACAATTGCATCTGTGGTAGTGTTGCTCACAAAACTACTGCTGCTGTGTGTGCTGCCAGCTCATTACACTGTGCCTCCTTGATGGGGGGATGGCAGGTTTTTATTTATTTATTAAATATTCGGATAACACCTGTGAGCTAAGAGCTCTTTAAATAGGTTCCGTGTCAGAGGAATACAGTACAGGAAAACAGTACAAATAATGAATTAGGCTATAACAACAGTCTTGCTGAACTGACACATCCAGAAAAAACCCAGGGATAAGTTCAAAGAACAGGACATAGCTAAATCTGCAGCTATTTAAAATGCAATTTCTTTGTTTCATTTTCTTTGAAGGCAGGAATCAAAGTATCCACTTTATAATGCCCTCAGGGAGATCCTTTGACTAGCAATAGTTGCCAGGAAGCACCTGTGTTGGGAGGGGTGTCTCAGGGAGCCCTTGAATTACATCAGAAAGACCTTTGATGTGTAGATAACAAGGATCCAGACAAATCTGGAAGGTCCAATACACATTTCCAGAATGCTTTGGAAGGACATCACAGAAACTGTTTGTGTGTGTGTGTGTGTGTAGCAGAACAAAAGCCATTTCTGACCAGTTAACCTGAGGAGGGGAAATAGAGTATGTCACTTATCATTTTTTTTTTTAAATCTTGTTGGGACATCCTGTGCTGTAAAATATAACTTTTAATACTCCAAGGCGGAGTTTAATGACCTCAGAGAAGAGGCCGGCTCAGGACTGCTTATATCCAACTAAGCAAGCCTTAGAGAGACACATTTTTTTTATTTCTGACTGAGAGAAGGAGGACAACATCAGCACTGTAGTAGATAAGTATTATGTGGATAAGAGAGCTTAGTTTGTACTTTAAAAAAAACTTCTGTTTTTAAGATTGTATGTGTTTGGGATATTTGTTCTGTATTTATTGTTCTGTTTTGATATTTTAAAGTAAAGATATATTTTACAACGGAAACTGCCTGGAGTGCCTTGCCATTTCTTTTTATTTAAGTGGAGCTTAAAAAAGTTAGTTAACACTGTGTATGGGCTTATTGATATACCAAACTGCGAAATGGATAGAGTTCTAAGGGTTCATTTGAAAGACCTGGCTGGGTGCCCGTAGGCAAAGATATCTGGCCCCCCCGAAGATAGAATTATCTGAGCCTGATAATTGGATACACTAACAAGAGGTTATCAGTTTGAATCCCTCCAGAATTTGAGACTAAGGTGACTTGAACCCACAAAACAGACAAGAGGGTTACCTTGTTCTGTTCACTCTCCACAAATCATACACTCAGAGGTTGGCACTTTGGGAGTAGAGAGCTGACCGGCTGAGCGAGTTTGTGACAACAGGTACGTAAGATAATTTACATTTGGTGCAAGGTACATAAAAATCACGTGGCATTGTACAATGTATGCCATGGGCACAAACATTGGAAGACAGAGGAGGTGCTGCCCATAAGGCCAAATCAAGGGTGAGTTACAGAAGATGAAGGCAGAACAGGACCATAGGGTGGAAAGGGATGTCCCATGGCCAGGGAGGCCGGGAGAAGGCCTGGTCAAGGTGAGGAGTGGAGGAGATGCAGGGCGTAAAGGCAGAGAGGACATGATGGGAGGGGGAGAAACAAGGAAATGGCAGGAGGAGTGAGACAAAGAACTGTTACATGGAAAGGTCTGGTGTGAGGAGTAGGGGAGGATGCAGGGTGCCCAGGTGGAGGGCATGGAAGGTGAAGGGAGTGGAGGAGGAGGGAGAAGCTAGAGGCAAGGAGAAGGAGGAAGGACCTGGGGAAGTGTAAGACTACTAGTTGGGATGAGTTAGAAGAAGCAGTCACAACTGGCTATAGCAGTTTGATGTTGACTGGGCAAGACAACTACTGGGGAGTAGTTAGTGGAGGCCGTCGCGATAGGCTATAGCCATTAGATGTTGTCTGAGTATTCATTTAAATGAGCCTAGTGTGGGTGCTGAGGAGATGTTGACATGTAGAGAGATGAACCAGAGCAGTGCCCTATGGGTGAAAGATCTTTGCCCCTGGGAGGTGCGACAGCGGGGAATTTTGTAAAACTGGCTGTCCAAGCTTCTGGTGAGATGGGGATTGGTGTACGGGATGAGGAGTCCCTGAACCCTGGGGGCATCATTCCAAGGCTAACTTTTTTTGCAAGCAGACACATTTGGTACATTAGTCTGTCTTTGAGATAGCGCCAATTGGCCTGAGAATACAGGTCTCAGGTATGGGTCATATGGGCGGAACCGGTTAGGAGCTGGCAGGCTTTGTTGAGAGCAATAGTGATACAGCAGAGAGATGTTTCCAGGGCTGAACCATAGATGACAAGATCGTAGTCAATCACTGAGACCACAGAGTGAGTGTGAGGGCATCTGCAGTCAGACAGTGTTTGTGTCTGAAAAGGATACATATGCACGAGTTTACAGCCTTGGCAATATTGTTAATATGCATAGCATAAGAAAGGGAGCTGTCAGTAGTTATCCCCAGATACTTGAAGTACTGAACAGAAGAGGGGAGTCCATTGCATTGGTGATGGAGAGGGGAAGGTTTTATGCTTGTTTTGAGGACTGGAGAACAAGAGAGTCTTCGTCTTTTTGTAGTTCAGTAAAAATTTGTGCTTCTTGAACCACCTTTCAATGTCTGCAAAGTTGCCCAGGAGTCGCTGTTCCAGGGCTTTGGGATCTGGATCACTGGTGAACAGGACAGCATCATACGCATACAGCCATGGCAGGTGAGGGAGAGTGGGTTAAGGAAAACACTAAACAGGAGCAGACCCAGAATGGAGCCTTGAGGGACTCCTGAAAGAACAGGTCTAGTGTCAGAAAGGGTGTTACTAACCTTCACCTGCTGTGAGCGGTCACACAAGTAACTGCAGAACCAGGTGATGGTGTTGTTTGAAAGACCAATGGCAGAGAGTTGATCGGACAAGAGGGCATGATTCACTGTGTCTAAAGCTCTGGTCAAATCAATAAAGGCCACTCCAACAAGGTGACCTTGGTCCAAGGAGCAATTGATAAAACCCATTAATTCTAACAGGGCCATTGTGGTGCTGTGCCCCCTCCTAAAACCATGCTGTTCTGGGCATTGCAGTTGATATTTTTCCATGTAGTCAACCAGCTGGTCAGTCACTATTCTTTCTAAAGCTTTTGAGTGTGGAGGGAGGATGGAGATAGGACAATAGTTCCTGTGTATTGCCCGGCCTCCACTTTTATGTACTGGGGTCACTGTAACAGCCTTCCACAATCTTGGGAATTGGGAGAATCTAAGCGATAGATTAATTATATGAGTGAGGGGCTCTGGGATTTCATCAAGTGCAAGTGAGACAAACTTGAGGTCTAAGGTATATCCACTATATCTGGCCTTCCCTAGTACCCTGTAAAGGTATTACCTGGCTTCAGGGACTGAGCTGATTCTAAAAATGGTGGGTGAGAGGCAGGCAAGCCAGCATTCCCTGAGGAGTCAATTTTGTTAGTAGGGCAGAAGAAGTTGGGAGGAAGGACACTATTCAGGTCTGTAAATGCATTGTTAAAAGTATTAGCTATGTCTTTTGGGTCAAGGGAGGGTTTACCATTTATGGTAAGCATGGCAGGTGCTGTCTTGGGGGCTTTACCGGTCATCTCCCTAAGGTTGCTCCAAAACTTACAACCGTCATTCCAGGAGCGGGAGAGGGCATCCTTGAAGAAATTACTTTCTGCAGTACAGATAGCCCTGGTGCAACTGTTTCTAGCCTGCTTATAGCTCTGAAATTCAGCCTGTCCCCCGGTGGCACGAGCCCTATGCCATAGATTTTCCCTGGTTTTTAAAAGCTCGGTGAGATCCGGGGATATCAATGGGTTCCGAAGACCTTTAATTTTATGCATTTTAAACTGAGTGTGCTTGTCACATATGGCGTTAAATTGGCATATAAATTGCTCAAGTGCAGCATTGACGTCCCTGGTGGAGTAAACTGAGGGTCAGTCAAATTGATGGAGGTTGGACTTCAAGAGTTCAAGATGATGTCATAAGAGGACTTTAGTTGAGATTGTTGTAGTGGGGGGCTTGGAAAATTTATTAGTCCAGCAGAATAGGACTGGGGAGAGGTCAGTTATTCCATCTGGGAGTACTGAGGGGTTGGAAATGTGTTCAGGGTGTTTTGTGAGTACCCAGACCAAGAGGGTACTCGTACCAGTTCTATAGTTTATTCTCATGGGGGAGTTGACAAGCTGGGTAAAATGAACAGCAGAGAAGGCATCTTTAAAAGGGTAGTCATCCAGGGAAAACCAATTGACGTTGAAGTCACCAAGCAGTATGACTTCAGAGGTAAAACTTAAGCTATCCAGACAGTGCAGGAATGACTCCAGGCCTATGGACGCCTGCTTAGGTGGGATATAGACTGACATAATAGTGATAACAGGTTATGGTCAGAGAGTGTGTCATAAATACTCCATGGCCAATTTGCTTTTTTTTTTTTAAATACATAGTATGTTTATTTCCTACTAATAACTGTGGATAATGTTAATTTGTGCTTGCCAGATTTGGAAATTTTTGGTTATCAGTATTACTAAGGCTGTATCTTACTGACTGGAAAGAAATGGCTGCTCTTTTTGAAATTAGAATTCTAAAGGCTGGCATATGGATTTCTTGAGGTTCTGCATCCTGGTTGGCAGGACTTGTTTTTTTTTACAGTGCACTATGCTCCTATAATGCATTGTTCTAGGGACATGGATATGTTGTTCATCCACACTGTCTGGCAGGTTCCTTGCCGCTTTAAATCTTGCTGGAAGGTCTTCAAGCTGGCTCCTCCCACCCACCCGGGTGGTAAAACTCTCTGCTCCGCCCCATGACGCCAGATCTTCCTTACCGCTTGAAAGCTCAGGTTCCCTTCTTAACGCTCTGCTTATAGACTGGATCCTAATTCTTCGGTTCACCCGAAAATAGTTTTAAAATTCTCAAGACTTCGGTTAGATTCTTCCATCGTGGCTGCAATGTACAAATCGACTCCCAGTTTTCGGTGGTGCCCATGCGGGCAGAAGATGTCTAGGTCGGACCCGCACTCCACGTGTGTCTACTGCCTCGGCCTTGATCACGACCTGCAGGCCTGCGGTTGTGTAGATCTTTGGCCAATGTCCTTGAAGACCAAGGCTGTTCGACACAACTGGTGCCCAAGCGCCACCCACCAGTGAAGTCTAAGGAGGCCCATTGGGCGGTGTCCACGGCAGCTGGCTTGGCTGAGCAACTCGAGCAGATGATTGCCCTCAAGGAGGAGGCGGCCCAGGCCGCATCCTCATCCTCCTCAGTCGCGGCATTTATCCCGCTCTCTCTGGGATCCTCCTACACAGCTTCTTTTAAGGAGCTTTGCCAATCCCTTTCCACGAAGGGAGAGGGGCCATCGGGACACTCTTCTCGGTCAAGAAAGAAGGATTCGAAGGGTAAGTCCCACTGTCGACATTCGTGGGAGCGGGAGAGGTCCCCTTCCCTGGACAGTCGACACTTGACTTTGGTCGAGGTTGCGCCGCTGGCTTCACGGTGTCCCCGTCAGGTCAGCCGGCCGAGACACCCGTCAACACGGTCGAGATTTTTCTCGACCCATCGGATGGGCTGTCAACTGGTGAAGCTGACAACCCTTCATCACCAGTTCCCCCGGTGGAAACCGAGGACTTGCCTGCGCCTCCTGTGCCGGAGTCCCCGGTCAAGGCTCCCGAGCCAAGGGAGGAGCGGGTGTCCCCCGGTCCCTCCCAGACCCACCCTCGGAAACACTGAGGGTCTCAGTCTCAGACCTCGTCTCGGTCCAGCCGATCCCACCGACATCAGCGGTCTCGGTCTCGGCACCGAGGAAAGCGGCGGCGGCACTCGTCCTCGTCTTCCTCCTCGGAAGAGGAGAGGCTTCAGCGCAAATTGCGTCGACGCTACGAGGACTTAATGTGGCAGCAGCTCCTTTTGTCCAGGAACAAGCCGATGCCATCACCTTCCCCGGCCATTAAGTGGCTGTCACCAGAAAGGCCAAAACAACCCCTTGCAGTAGTCATGGTGCCCAATCCCCACCGGTTGTCGGTCACCCTCACTCCCGACCATCCTCGGCAGGTGGAGGGTGACTCAGGCTCTAGGCAGCTCTTTGCAGACTCCTCGGAGTCTGACGACGACTCCTCCGTGTTTTCCAGGCCACTTGACCTGGAGTCCTCTGGGGGGGGCAGTTGATGGAGGAGAGTCCATCGTCGTTCATGGGTCTGCTTCAGCTCATCTCAGAGTCCTCTGGGATGCAGCTCAAGCCTGTATCCAAGCGGGCCAAGTATCCCCTCACGGAGATACTGGACTGAGGGGATTTGCCCACGGAGGCCTTTCCGGTAGCTGAAGCCATTTTTGGCCCAGCTTTGGAGCTTTGGCAGTGGCCGGCTTCCTGTCCTGCACCTTCGGCCAGGATGGCCAGGAAGTATGCGGTCCCTACCAGCTCTTTGTACGGTTTTTCGGAGCACCCCTCTGCGGAGAGGTTGGTCACCGATAGCGTTTTCCGGTGTTCTGGGAGTGCTAGGGATGTGGATAAGCCCAACAACAAGGAGTCCAAAAAGCTGGACTATGCCAGGCGCAAGGTGTACGCTGTGTCCTCTCTCAGCCTCTGTCAGGCCAGCTCGGCCATGCTGATGGCACACTTCTGCCACACCCTCATGGGCTCCCCAGATGAGGTGATCCCTCATCTCCCGGCCGACCTGCAGACTACGGTCAAGCAGGTGCAGGATCAGGGAAGGGCAGTGGTGAAACAGCAGCTCCAAACAGCTCTAGACATTGGAGACTCCTGTGCCCGATCAGTAGCGGCCGCAGTGGCCATGCACCGCAGAGCACGGCTGAGGATATCCACCTTCACGGCAGATACCCTGCACAAATTGGCGGATGTCCCCTTCTTGGGGACTGATCTGTTCGGCCCTGGAGTGGAAGGCCACCTCCGGCGGATCGAAAAGTCCAACGCTACCCTGGACTCGGTCACCTCCGCCCAGAAGGACAAGGGCCGTCGTCAGCAACATAAGTCCTTTCACCCTTCTGTGCCTGCGGCACGTCCAGCCCAGCAACACCAGCATCAGGGCAAGCAGGCTCACACTTGGCACCCCAAAGCCAAGCCTGCGGCTTCCTCTAACAGGAAGCAGGGAGGAAAAGGCCCAGGAGGTCCCTCGGCCGGTCCTTCCTCCAAGCCTGCCCAGTGACGGGTTGAGGGGTGTCGCCCCAGCCTCGTCTCTCCCCCCTGGGTTCCCCCCGTTGGGGGATGGCTCCGCCACTTCCTTTCCGCCTGGTCCACTATCACCATGGACCGCTGGGTGTTGGAGGTGGTAGGAAAGGGCCTGCCTCTGGAGTTCGAGCAGGCCCCGCCCTTCCGAGCCGTCGCCCTGTGGGGGGCTACAGGGTCTGCAGCCTCCCTGTCTGCTCATCGAGCCGACATTGCCCTGCTTCTTGGAAAAGGAGGTGATCAGGAAGGTGGCGGACCCCCCACCAGACCCAGGGTTTGTGTCCAGGTACTTCCTAGTCCCGAACGGACGGGGCTGGTGCCCCATTCTAACCTGCATGACCTGAACAGGTTCCTAAGGTCTCGAACCTTCAGGATGGTCACTCTGGCTCAGATCAATTCCATCCTTGGAACGAGGCATGTGGTTCTGTTCTCTGGACCTCCAGGACGCGTTCTTTCACGTCCCAATCCATCCGTCCCACCAGAGATTCCTCCGCTTCAGGGCAGAGGGTCCTCTATGAGTTCCAGGCCATGCCCTTCGGCCTTTCTCTAGCTCCCAGGGTCTTCACCAAATGCATGGCAGTGGTGACAGCATTCCTGCGGCACCAAAGGGTCCAGGTGTACCCCTACCTGGATGACTGGCTGATTGCGGCCTCCTCCAGAATGGAGGTGGAGTGGTCCAAGGATCTGGACCTCCAGGTTTGCTCTCAAGTTGGCCTCCTTATCAGCAATGCCAAGTCGGAACTCGTACTAAAGCAGGTGATACAATCCATCGGGCAGAGCTCGACTCTCTGCGAGCCAGGGCACGGCTCCCGGCGGACAGGGCCGAGGTTCTTTCCTCCTTTGCCCAATCATTTCAGGTTGGGGAATTGTGCCCTGCCCGGGACTTCCTGTGCCTCCTGGGCCTCATGGTGGCCTGCACCAGCGTGGTCCATTGAGTCCGTTGGTACTTGCTTCCCCTACAATGGGGACTGGCCAGCCAATGGTCACAGCACTCCGATCCTTTGGATCAGCTAGTGACAGTGACCCTGGGGATGTGGAACACTCTCCAGTGGTGGACCATTCCAGCTCATCTGCAGGAGGGCATCCTGTTTGTCTGCCCCGAGCCAATGGTCTCTCTATCGACCGATGCCTCTCTGATGGGTTAGGGTGCCCATCGCGGGGAGCACAGAGCGCACGGCCTCTGGTCCCCTCGGGAGTCCTGATGCCACATCAACCTGCTGGAGCTTCAAGCAGTTCATCTAGCCCTCACCACCTTTGCTCCGTTTGTACGGGGTCAAGTGGTCCAGGTCCAGACAGACAATACCATGACCATGTGCTACCTAAACCGCCAGGGCGGGATGCTCTCCATGCCTCTGTGCAGGGAAGCTCTCCGTATTTGGTCCCTCGTGCGCAGTCTGGAGGTGGATCTCCTTGCCATCCATGTGGCAGGATATATTCTGGCCGATGCCCTAAGCCAGATTGGAGCTGCGTCCCAAGAGTCGTCTCTCCCGCTGGAGGTAGTACACGATCTGTTCTCCCACTGGGGCATGCCTCAGCTGGACCTGTTTGCCTCCAGGGAGAATGCGAAACTGAGACTGTTTCATGCCCGCCCCCCTCAGCAGAGCTCGCTGCCGGGGGATGCCTTCTTGAGGCTGTGGACCCTGGGCCTCTTCTACGCCTTTCCCCCATTTCCCTTGATCCACAAGGTGCTTCTCAAGGCGAGGAGGGACAAGGCACAGGTGATTCTGGTAGCCCCAGACTGGTCCTGCCAGTTCTGGTATCCAGATCTCCTCAGTCTCAGCTCCAGGCTCCTGAGGTGGCTTCTAGCCCGCCCAGACCTGATCTCAGTCAGTCAGGGGAAGGTATTCCATCCAGACCTTCAATCCCTGCACCTGATGGCCTGGTTCCTGAATGGCTAGAGTTCCAGGCCTTGGGTCTTTCCGATGAGGTCCTCACCATTCTTGAGGCGTCCCATAAGGAGTCGACCAGAAAATGCTACACCTTTAAATGGAAGAGATTCTCCATTTGGTGTCAGGGCAAGGGCCTGGACCCTTCCTCCTGTTCCTTGGCAAGCATTCTGGACTACCTGTGGTCCCTTTCTCAGCAAGGGCTTGGTCGGCCCGACCCTTAAGGTGCACCTGGCAGCCATCTCTGCTTATCGGGCATGGGCCGGGAAGCAGTCAGTGGTGCAGGAGAAGGTGGTTGGGTGCTTTTTCAAAGGCCTTGATCACATATCCCCTCTGGTGCGAGAACCTCCACCTCATGGGATCTACTGCTGGTCTTGGCTAAGCTCATGGTCAAGCCATTCGAACTGATGCACAGGTGTGACATCTCTCACCTGTTGTGGAAGACTGCCTTCTTGGTGGCTACCACGTTAGCCAGAAGGATGGGAGAGCTCCAGGCACTTTCCATCGAGTCTCCTTATCCGGTCTTCCACAGGGACAAGGTTGTCCTGCGCCCCCACCCGAAATTCCTTCCGAAGGTGTTGTCAGAGTTTCACCTTAACCAGGTGTTGACTTTGCCGGTGTTCTACCCCAATCACACCTCTGAGGCCGAATGTAGGCTTCATACTATGGACCCTAGAAGAGCGCTCGCTTATTACAAGAAGCGGACGGCTGAAGTTTGGGGAGAGGTTCGCCAGCTGTTTGTCACCTACGCAGAAGCCACACCTGGCAGATCTGCAGCCAAGCGGATGATAGGCAGGTGGGTCACCTCCTGCATAGATCTATGCTATAGGTTGGCAGGCATGGAGCCTCCCAGAGGGATAAGAGCTCATTCTACCCACTATACCGCTGCATCGGTGGCTGCTTCCAGGGACGTCCCTATTCAGGAAATCTGCAGGGCTGCTACCTGGAAGTCAGCACACACCTTCATTACCCACTATCACATCGACCTTGAGTCACACCGGGATGCTGGTTTTGGGGCCTCGGTTCTCCAGTCTTTATTCCCTAAGTAGGGGGTGTGTGCCTTGCCTCCCTCCTCCCGGAGAACTACTAGGAATCTGCCAGACAGTGTGGATGAACAACATATCCATGTCCCTAGAAATACAGGTTACTCACCTGTAACAGGAGTTCTAGGAATGGTATATGTTGTTCATCCACATGACCCACCCAACCTCCCTGGCTTTGACGCACAACCTGGCTTCCAGCGGGCTAGATCTGGCGTCATGGGGCGGAGCCGAGAGTTTTACTACCCAGGTGGGTGGGAGAAGCCAGCTTGAAGACCTTCTGGCAAGATTTAAAGTGGCAAGGAACCTGCCAGACAGTGTGGATGAACAACATATACCATTCCTAGAACTCCTGTTACAGGTGAGTAACCTATATTTCCTAGCCAATCAGGATGCAGGATTCTCCCTGCCCATATTATAACTACCATCTATGAATTGTAATTTCATTTTTTAAATTAACAGGTGTTCAGTCTTTAGTTAAGACAAAAGGTAAGAGAGCTCAAACAACATACCATACAGACAATGTTTCAATGGCTGACATCTGAATTTAATGTGATGATCTTCAAATAGAAATGTCAGTTCGGTGTGAAGTGATTGAAAACAGGAAGTCAGCATGTGGTTCAGACAGTGTAGAAAACACTTTGATATGCACAGATACAGATAATGATAAATCATCTAACTACATACCAATTGATGAAACAGATGATGAAATACATTCAGATATTAGAATACATGTACAGTACTTTATTTTCTAAAATTTGCCATACTATGAGCAGTAATAAGCAATCAACAAGCTACAACACAAAATTGGTTAAAACTGGTGTGCAACATGCATAGATACGTGTCAGTGCAGGGGGTGAAGTAGAGTACCTTCATCACATGGTCTTTGGGCTCTTCATTAACCACCATGAGGTTTACAAATATCCTGATTGTATCTCTATAGTTCCTAATTTCATCTGTGGTGAACATGTTGAGCAACTTAGGTTCTCCTCAAATAGCTTCTGATACAGATCATGTTGACATCTTCGTACACCAATTCTGGAGAACTTCCACACTGTCTATATCTAGCTTGATATGTGGTCTCCAGTGATACATGTATGCTGGATCTTACCAGACATTTACTGTATATATGAGCAACACCAACCATTTCTTACTGCAGGTTTTACCCATACATATCTACCCTGTCATTCAGCTAGTGCTCCTGACTGCCTTTTCACGCTGTCTGGCCACCTCTAAGTCATCCGATATGCTGACTCCCATGACTCTCTTAAATTTGTTCATTCAAACAACATGAAGTCTTGCTATATTATGACATATGCAGTGAGTCCCAATCTTCGAACTGCCCCGGAGGTGAAAGAGTTAACTTTCCATGCCAGGCATGGAACGCTGAGCTCGAGCTCGGTTGAAACTCTGTCTGTTGTTCTTCAAACTCAAACCGTCAGATTCTTTACTCCGACTCACTGAACAGTCGCTCCGGAGATTTCTCCTTCTGCTCGGTTCATTTTGTCTGTTAAAGTATTGTTTTTCTCGGTTTTTGACCGAAATTAAACGGCAACTGGTCGGTTCAGGCTCTGTCTGTGGTATTTGTGAGTACTAGATAGGTTTTACAATATTCTTTCTGTGTGGAACTTGTAAACAGTTATCGGTTCGGTTTGAACCGATCAGATTGTTTTAAAATATATTTTTCTGTCATTTAGAGTGTGGTTAACGGTTCTTATCAGTTCTAAAAAAAAAAATGGATTTCATTACGGTTTTTTCCATGACCCGTGACACAGTTGGGAACCGAAAAGAGGGTCTTACCTGGCGGATTGCCATAAACGAGTAAGTTTGGTTAGGACTGGCACTATGTCTGAGAAACCCAAAAGAAAAACTGGGCCCACTGGGTTTCAACACTGCAGTGTCTGTGGGGAAGTCTTTGCCAAGGCTAACCCCCACACCACCTGTGTTTATTGTCTGGGGTTTGACCACCTCAATGCAGACTGCCAGATTTGTAAAAATTTTCCTGCAGCTACCTTGGAAAAGAGAGTTGGTAGGCTCAGGGAAAGGGAGGCCAAAAAGTCCGTTGATCCGGATGGCCAGCCCGGTTCGGTTTCAACCGAACCGGAGAGAGTGCCCTCTGACCAGGGCGATACTTCCTCTGGCAAAAGGAGATCTGACTCCGGGGAGTCGGTTCCAGCAAAAAGGACTAGGAAATCAGCTGGTGTGGAGCCAAAACTTTCCTCTCCAACCGCTGAAGAAATAGCCAAAGCGATTAAAATTGTCCAGTCGCTTTCCCCGGTTCCGACTGAACCAGCACCTTCAGGTAAGCGGCCGGTTCCACCGGTTCAAGAGTATGATGTAGAGGAATATTATGAACCGGAGGAGGGGGAAGAGGAGTATGAGGAGAGTGAATGTGGATTTGAAAGTCTGGATGTGCCCATTGAACCAGACATCTCCCCAGACAGACCTTCAGGAGTGTCTCCTCCTAGGCTTTCTGAGTCCCCTTCTCATTTTATGTTTTATAAGAAAGTGGCTGAAACCTTCCAGCTCCCTATGGAGGAAGCTGTGGATGATCAAGAGGAGCCTGACTATGTGGAAATTATGGATATCCCAGAGTCAAGGAGGCTGTCTATTCCTCTGCATAAATCTTTTCGGAAACAGACAGTGAAAATTCTAAAAAACCCTCACACTATACCTCCTGTCGATAAGAAAATGGACAGGAGGTACACATTGTCAGGCTCTGATATGGAGTTCCTTACACAACAATGCAGCCATGTTGGGGTAGTGCAGGCTGCAGCCTGTGACAAGGCAAATATTCCCTTGGCTTCACACCCCCCTGACAAGGACTCCAGATGGATTGATGCCATGGCAAAGAAACAGTACATGGCAGCATCCTTGGGACTCAGACAGGCAAATTATATGGCTTATGTTGCCAGATATCAGAAATCTAGATGGGATACTGTTATGGCCCTAGCAAAACAGGTCCCTGGCCAGCTTGCCAAGGAGCTGGAGCAGGTGGCTGCTGATGGTATTGAGGCATCCAAGGTGCAATTCCATGCTGCAGTGGACTCTAATGATGTGTCATCAAGAGTCATGGCTACATCTGTGGCACTTCGCAGAATGGCTTGGCTCAGATGTACTAGCCTGTCACAGGATACCCAGGCTAAGGCCATGGATTTTCCTGTTGTGGGTAATTCTTTGTTTGGGGAGCAGACAGAGAATTACATGAAGAAAATGGACGAGTATAGGACCACCTATAGGAGTGCACAGGCCAAGGAAAGGCAGGCCACTCCTCAAAGGCAGCTTTCCAGGGGCAGGGGCAGACCTTTTCATAGGCCTTTTTACCAAGCCCAGGCCTCCTCTTCTACTTATGCCCAGAGGGGGTTCTTTAGAGGGAGAGGCAGATGGGATACAAGCAGGCCTGCTTCCACCCCCAGCCCAAAGCCCCTGCCAAGCAGGCACCCTGATGGGGTTGCCGGGGCCGATTCTCAGCTATCTGTAGGGGGCAGGCTGGCTTACTTTGTCCAGGACTGGAAGTCTCTGACATCAGACAAGTGGGTTCTGGAAGTAGTAAGCCAGGGACTGGTTCTCAGCTTCAAAAAATTTCCAAAGATGAGAACCAGATCCTTTCCACCTGCAAATCCACCAGAGGCACTTGCCCTAGAGGCAGAGGTCTCTTCCCTCCTGACTCTCAGAGCTGTGGAAAGGGTTTCACCCCTACACCAGGGCAAAGGGTTGTACTCCAGGTACTTCCTTACCCCAAAAAAGACAGGAGAATGGCGGCCCATCCTGGATCTCAGATATTTAAACAAGCACCTTTTAAAACCAAAATTCAGAATGGTGACTCTGGGAATTATTCTACCCTCTCTAAGACCAGGGGACTGACTAGCGTCCCTGGACCTCAAGGATGCCTACTTCCATATTCTCATCAGAAGTTCCCATCGAAAGTACCTCAGGTTCGAGCTGCCCTCAGGCCACTACCATTTCAGAGCAATGCCCTTCGGCCTCACCTCTGCTCCAAGGGTATTCACAAAATGCCTGGCAGTAGCAGTTGCTTCCCTAAGAAGGCAAAATATTGCCATCTTCCCTTACCTGGACGACTGGCTAATAGTAGCCCAGTTTCCAGATCAAGTTAAGTCACATCTACAGATAACTCAGCAACTGCTCACTTCTCTAGGTTTCCTTCTGAATCTTTCAAAGTCAGTTCTAGAGCCTGTCCAGCTCCTCACCTTCATAGGCGCAGAGCTGAACACACAGAAAGCCAGAGCCTTTCTTCCTTTGGACAGGGCAAGGACCCTGGTCTCTTTGGCCTCCTCATTCACCCTGCAGGTCTCTCGACCAGCAAGGCATTTTCTACAGCTCCTGGGGCACATGGTTGCTTCTACAGCAGTAGTGTAGGGAGCAAGATTTCAGATGAGGGACATCCAGTTCCATTTGAGAGCCTTTTGGTCTCAAAGGAAAGATCCCCTAACCAAATTGATCCCAGTAACTCGAACCTTGATCCAGGCCCTACAGTGGTGGCAGGATCAGAGCAACCTGAGACAAGGGGTTCCCTTTGTCACTCAGTCTCACTCCTTAATCCTTTCTACAGATGCATCCCTCTTGGGGTGGGGAGCTCACATGGGCGACCTCACTACCCAGGGATTGTGGTCCCCTCAGGAATCTCTGCTCCACATCAATCTGTTGGAACTCAGAGCAGTTTTTCTAGCACTTCAAGTTTTTCCAAATCTGTTCAGAACAAGGTTGTACAGGTCAGAACAGACAACACCACCACAATGTGGTACATCAACAAGCAAGGGGGCACTCGGTCCACGGCCTTGTGCACCGAAGCAATGAAGTTGTGGTCTCTGGCTTACTCTCTGAACACCTCCCTTATGGCAGTTCACCTCCCAGGCAAGGACAATGTCCTGGCAGATGCTCTCAGCAGGATTTCCCAGGGCCATCACGAATGGTCCCTGGACCCCCTAGTCCTGGAGGTAATAGTTGCCAGATGGGGCACCCCACAGATAGATCTTTTTGCAGCCCCAGACAATCACCAACTTCCCCTTTTTTGCTGCAGGCCCCCAGTGTTGGGCTCAGTCCCTCTGGATGCCTTAGTTCTCTATTGGGAAGGGAAGTTTCTTTATGCTTTTCCCCCCTTCCCTCTCCTGTTCAAAGTGTTAGTCAAAATCAGATCTCAATCCTGCAAGATGATCCTGATTGCTCCAGATTGGGCCAGACAACCCTGGTATCCACTCCTACTGTCCTTAGCTGTCCATCTTCCCCTGTGTCTTCCCAGGAATCACAACCTGTTAACCTGTGCTCAGGGGAGGGTTTGGTATCCGAACCTCAAAGCTCTCAATCTCAAAGCCTGGCTCTTCATGAGTTAGAGTTTGCTGATCTACACCTCTCTCAAGGTGTAATGGATATACTAAAGGCTTCTAGGAAGCCTTCCACCAGGGCTACATATAATTCCAAATGGAAGAGGTTTTCCATGTGGTGCTCTGGGAAGCATATTTCCCCAGAATCTGCTGATTTACCTACAGTCCTGGATTATATGGTCCATTTAAATACCTTGGGGCTGAGACCAGCTACCCTAAAAGTACATTTGGCAGCTGTGTCTGCTTTTGTTTCAGCAGGTAAACCCTCTTCTCTTTCAGCTCATCCTGTATTCTCCAAGTTTTTTAAGGGATTGCTTCACACCAACCCTCCATTCAGGGACCCTGCCCCTGCCTGGGATCTTAATGTTGGCATTGCTCAGCTTATGCAACCCTCCTTTGAGCCTTTGTCTTCAGCAGAGCTTAAGTACTTGACTTGGAAAACTGTGTTTCTGGTAGCCATCACTTCTGCCAGACGCATAAGTGAATTACAAGCTTTGTCAGTGGAGCCTGATTTTATCTCCTTTCATAGAGATAAGGTGGTCCTCAGGACTAACAGGAAGTTTTTGCCTAAGGTGGTTTCAGATTTCCACCTTAATCAATCTATGTCTCTTCTAGTCTACTTCACTGACTATTCCTCCTCTGGCGAGAGGAGGCTGCACAGCCTGGATGTGAAGAGAGCCCTTAGCTACTACATAGACCGTACCAAGGGTCACAGGTTTGACTCCCTCCAACTGTTTCTCACTTATGGTGAGGTTGGCAAAGGGAAACCTGCCACTAAAAGATCCATTGCCAGGTGGATTGTCTCTTGTATCCAATTTTGTTATGAAAAACTGAGTAAGGTTCCTCCCTCAGGCCTGAGGGCTCACTCTACCAGAGGTACAGCTGCTTCCTGGCTGCTGCCAGGACATCCCTATTCTAGAGATATGTCAAGCAGCTACCTGGAAAACAGTTCACACTTTTACCAAGCATTACTCCCTGGACATCCAGGCTAGGAGTGATGCTCAGGTTTGGCACAGCTGTGCTGCAGAGCCTTTTTCCTAAGTAGGTTCTGTCCCTCCTCCATGGAGGTACTGCTGTGTAGTCTGCATATGTCATAATATAGCAAGACTTCATGTTGTTTGAAGAAAAAATTACTCACCTTAGTAATGTTGTTTCTTCTAATGGAGTCTTGCTATATTATGACCTCCCCCCACCTGCCCCTCTCAGAACCTTTGTATCTTCCTGGACATAAGTCTCCACCACTCATTCACACTAGTGGGATTAGCGCTGGAGGCACTAGGACCCATCGGGAGCAAACTTTTTGCTGGAGGGTCGGCGCGAGAGATGGCGCCGCTTGAGCAGCGGCTCGAAGCGGCAATCACTATGTGATGACGACCCTCAAGCCATCCTCAATTCCTTTTTCCCGCCCGTCGAGTGCGCTTCAGTGACAACGTCGCTTGCCTGTCGGGAGTCAAACTTCAAACTAGCACATAGTTTTCAGTTTATTTATTTATTTATTTTTTTGGTAACATTATCACGATAGTAGTATCGCTTAATTTTATTCTATTTTCGTTAAATTTTTCTAATATTTTAAATTTAACTTACTTGAAGAAGTCTCGGCCTACTGGACGGAGTCGACCATGAGCAGGTCAGGTGACGGTAGGGAGACTTCGTATGAAAGCTGTTCAGTCAGCCGGGCTGGGTCCGGTCAGCCTCCTTCTCCTCAGCGGGGTTCCGACAATGGTCAGTCCGATGCCCGTGGGGATGGGCGGTCCCCCCGTCGGCATAAAAATAAACGGTCGCATTCTCGGCACCGTTCGGCCTCGAGCTCTTCTTCGACCCACAGGTCAAAAAAGAGAAAGCATCACTCGAGAATTAGCCCTCTGTATGTCTCTTGGCGTCGACGATCGGTTATAGTAGCTAGTTGCGGTCTCCTTCTTCGAGTCAGCAACTTCGGTGACCATCGTCCTCAACATCGAGCCCTCCCCGCCTATAGGTAGGGCTCAGATGAGCAGTTTCATCAGTGGGCGGCTCTTATGGGCGATGGGCTCGAGGAGGTTGGTTCTTCTGCCTGGCTCGGTTGCCACAGAGCCTCGGGCTCCCTCCGGCGATCAGGTAGGGTGGTTGGACCTTCCTAGTCGCGTGGCGCCTTCTTCGGTGCCAGCGACTCCGCGCTTAGGTGTTTTCCCCCCTCACATGGCTGCGGCGCAGGGGGCCACACCAATGCCCTTATCTCCTGTTTTTTTTCCTTCTCTAGCTTTCCAGGTTCCTGGGGCATTCCTGGCACCTTCCGCGGGGTCTGTTGGCTTGTCGGCGCCGTTTTCGGTGCCACTGGACCTGCGGTGCCGTCCAGCAGTGCGGGTGGTCTTGTGGCACCGCCTGCGGTGCCGTTGGTCTGGCGGCACCAGCCCGGTGGTGGCACTGTGTGCTCTGCGTTAACCGCCGCCCGGGGGCGCTTGTGGTGCCACGTGCCTCTTCGGCACCGTGCCCCTCCGCGGTGCCGTTTTCAACCCGTTTTGCCTTCTCGGCGCTGGGGGCCCTCGGGGACTCTCCTTGTTTCTCTGCTATTTCCTCCTCTCCTAATTTTCACTCCTTTCCTGTCCAAACAGTCCTTCCTGGACCATCAGGAGATGATGTTGAGCCTGACCCAGACCTTCGGTTGGGTGATGAAGTGGAGGAAACAGGATCTTTATTTGCTTCAGAACCTGTGGTCGAGGACCTGTCCTTTAAGTCTCTGTTGAAGAACCTGAGATCCACTCTTTCTCTCCAGACTACAGACATCGATCCTGGGAAGATATTAAGACTCCAGTATCTTCATGCTTCGGAGATCCCTACGGTTTGACTCCTCCGATCCAGCCTTCCTTAGAGCGCTGTCTCAAATGGTTTAGAATAATCCTGCTCTTATTCCCTCAGTGGCTAAATCCATTGATAAAGTATTCATCTCCCAAGGATCGTCCAATTTTGGCATCCCAAGCCTTTGCAGATCCTATTGTAGTCCTGGCAGAGAGTGACAGAGTTGTTCTTCCTCAAACTACTACAGCTCGACCTATTAACAAAGAGTCGTAAGATTGATACATTAGGTAAAGAGTCTTTGCTGCCTCCCTCTAAGTATCACGTATTGCCAGTTATCAAGGCTATTTTTCTCAGTATGAGTATATCCTGTGCACTCTATGAAAAGAATGGTTGAAACTCTTCCAGATTTGGACTCCAAGTCAGAGCTTCTTCTGACCGTTATTAGAGGTATGGAGTCAATAACCAACAGGTCAAAGCCGCCTATGGGCGCTTCGACACTGCTTCTCGCCCAGCAGCCGTAGGTATTTGTACTCGGTGCCATTTACAGCTGCGTACTTCACAACTTCACGAATGATGCTCAGCAGCAGGTAATGGCGCTGCCTTTTTGATGGCTCCTATCTTTTTGGCCCTCAGGTGGAGCAAGCCTTAGAGGCCACTCAGAAGACTAGATCGGCCATTAAGTTGGCCAGACCTCTGCCTACCCCTCTCAGGGGCATGTGAACAGGCGTCAGTTTCATAGTCGTCAGTCCTTTCGAGGCAGAGGCAGAGGAAGCTTCCATAAAAGCCAACCTGCCCAACCTCAAAAGAAGACGCAGCAGAATGCACAGGGGCCTAAAGCCCCCAGCGCCACCTTATGAATTGCTGGCCCAAGTTCCATCCACATTGCCCAAGGTGGAACTTTCTTCTCCGGTGGGAGGTCATCTGATGTACTTCTACAACCAGTGGAAGTCCATAACTTCGGACAAATGGGTCCTTTGGATAATTCGCGAGGGTTATTCTCTCAATTTCTTGGAAACCCCCCCGAATTGTCCTCCCAGACGACAACCCAGGTTGTCGGTCTCTCAGTCAGACCTCCTCACCGCCGAGATCCAGGGCCTTCTAAACAACAGGGCAATAGAACTGGTGCCCCCGCATCTGCGAAACACAGGGTTCTACTCCCATTACTTTCTGGTTCCAAAGAAATCTGGGGGAATGCGCCCCATTCTAGACCTCAGAAAGTTAAACAAATTTCTCCCAGGAGAAATTCAAAATGATTTCCCTAGGTACCCTGTTACCCTTGCTGCATCAGCACGACTGGCTGGCCTCCCTGGATATGCAGGATGCTTACCAGCATATCCCCATCCACCCGACCCACCGCAAGTTCCTCAGGTTTGTAGCTTTGGGTCAGCATTATCAGTTCAGAGTCCTGCCCTTTGGGCTATCCTCGGCGCCGCGAGTTTTTACAAAGTGTTGTGCAGTTCTTGCTGCGCATCTCAGGCTCCACTCAGTGGTCTCCGACCTCTCACCCCCAGTCTTATCCCATCAAGGTGATGGAGCCCCTTCGAAGGTCTCTCACCTGGTGGTCTCAAGAGAGCAATCTCCTGGAAGGGTTCCCCTTTGCTCCCCTGGATCATCAGATCTCCATCACCACAGATGCATCGCTAATGGGATGGGGAGCTCACTGTCACTCCCTCCACACTCAAGGTGTGTGGACTCAGTTCGAAACTCATCTCCACATAAATGTCCTGGAGATGAGAGCGGTCCTCTATGCGATCCGAGCTCTGAAGGATATCCTTTGTCACAAGAACATTCTCCTTCAAACAGACAACAAAGCTGTGATGTATTACATCAACAAGCAGAAGGTGCTCATTCTTATCCCTTTGCAGGAAGCAATGAGGGTGTGGGAGTGGTGCTTGGAGCACAAGTCTCTGATTCAAGCGGTTTATCTGCCAGGTATACAAAAGCGACCTAGCAGATCACCTCAGCCAGAGCAGGCAGACCCTCACGAGTGGTTTCTCGATCCAGCCGTGGCTCGGTCACTGTTCGAAGAGTGGGGACTCCAGACCTGGACCTTTTGCATCCCTCAATGCAAAACTGCCTCTCTTCTACTCCAGAAATCCAGGGCCTGGCATTTTCTGTCAGGATGCGTTCAGGCTGCAGTGGACAAAACGCTTTCTTTACGCCTTTCCACCGCTTCCTCTAATCCAGAGAGTACTCCTCAAGTTCGAGTCTCAGGGGACCAAAATGATTCTCATTGCTCCCTCCTGGCCTCAGCAACTATGGTTTCCTCTACTCAACAGTATGCTGGTAGCCTCTCCGAGACCACTTCCCTTGCAAATCAATCTTTTGACTCAGGGTTCGTTGGTCCATCCCAACCTGAAATCACTTCACCTTCATGCTTGGCTCCTGAAGAGGTAGAAGTGAATCGGTTCAACGTCTCTCGTAGAGTCTCAGACATCTTTCTGGCTGCTCGGAAGCCAGCCACCCGAAAAACGTACGCTTCCAAATGGAAACGTTTTTCTCTCTGGTGTGCAAAGTCCTCTTGGAATCCCTTTTCCTGTCCTGACAAGGTTCTGGAGTATCTTTTGGACCTATCAAACTCAGGTCTCCAGTACTCCACAGTTAAAGTTCACCTTAGTGCCATCTCAGCGTTCCATGAGCCGGTTTCTTCCTTGACTCTGGCTCAGTTACCTATGGTGGAGAGATTTCTTAAGGGGATTCTTCATACCAGACCCCCTGTTAAGTGTCCAGTTGCAGCCTGGGACATTAACCTGGTGCTGGACATGCTCACTAGGAAGCCTTTCGAACCCCTAGCTACCTGTGAGCTAAAATTTCTTACCTGGAAGACTGCCTTCCTGGTGGCCATTACCTCAGCCCGCAGGGTCTCTGAGATACATGCCCTGGGTACGGACCCTCCGTATACTGTATTCCATAAAGACAAGGTAGATCTTCCCTTGTCAATCTTCACCATTCATTACTTCCTGGGTGTAAGCGGGCGCTGCCACTCCCGCGAAACTTTTTTTTAAAGTTTGCCTAGCGGCCCGCCCTCGAGAGTGGCGTCATCGTCATGCTGCGCAGCGACACATATGGATTCGACTCCTCCTCCAACTCAGTTCTGTTTCTCCGCCGTCGAGGCAGCACCTGCTTCATAAAGTAGTTTTGTGATGCGCCAATTCTAACTAGGCCGACTCCTCTTCGTTACGCCGATGCCGTACCGCGGTAAGACTGTTCTTTTTTCTATCTTATGCGCGTCAGGTGTTTCCTACTGTGTTTTTACCTTAATTGTTTGGCGTTATGTCCGGTTCTGGAGCGAAGCGCTTTTCGAAGACGGGCCGCGCCCCTATGCGTCGGTGCTCCTGTGGCCGGCATTTCTCCGTCTCGGACCGGCATGACATTTGCCTCCGTTGCCTGGGACCCAGCCATGATATGGATTCGTGCGACGCCTGTTTCTCGATGGACCGTCGCGTCCTCGAAACCCGCGCGTTTAAGCTCGGCAAGACCCCGCCGACCTTCGGGGGACGACGTCGCTCTCGGGATTCTCGGGCACGCTCGTTAGGCCCTTCCTCCGGGTCCCCTCCCGGGCCTATACCGTCCGAGGAGGAGGGGGTCTCCTCGCCTATTCTTGCCGAGGAGGAGACCCCTTCTGCGGTGTCGGGGGAGCGTCAGTAGTCCCTCCCAGGGCGCCCGGCGCCGACACCGCCTCGGCAGTCACCTCTTGAGTGCAGGCTCCCCCCGTGTGAGCCCTCGCTTTTGGGCCTGGCTCGGATGGACCCTCAGCGCCGCCTTTTGGCGCGTTTGAATCTAATGCTGTTCCGGCGCGCGGTGATCAAGCCGCGCCCGCTTTGAGATCGGCACCGTTCGCGCGCGGTGATAAGCGGCGCTACTTTGGATCTGGCGCCATTTGCGGCGCTGTTGCCAGTGCCGCTTTGGGTCTCGGCACCGTTCATGGCGCCGATGGACAGGCGGCGCGTCGGCAGTGCTGCCTGCGCCTTCCGACATGCCCGGCTGTGGGCCTTGTCCTTCCTCCAGGCGGTGCCGGCCTTGGCGGCGCCGTTGGGGGTGTGGAGCTAGGCCTGGCTGCTACCAGCGTGAGGGAGGCGAGCGGCGCCTCCCTTGGTACCGGGACCGTTCGCAGCCCCGTAGCCTCGGGGACCCCTGGGGTGGCCAGCATTGAGATCCTGCTGGTCTCGTCCTCCTCGGAGGGCGATGACTCAGACATGGACCCATCCTGGCACCCCCACTCTTCGGAGTCTGGGTCCCCGGTGGCTAGAGGTGCCAGGCGGCGCAGCGGGCCCCTCCCTCTGTCCCTTCCGCCGTCTCCTGAGGTTCCCGGCTGGGGTGGCGGGAGCCCGGGGCAGGCGTGGGGGTGGCGCGGGGGAGGCTCCCTCCAGGAGGCCGAGACAGCTACCTCCCGGGTGCTGTTCCCCTCTAGGGACAGGGGATGCTGTGGTCGAGGAGGAGGCCCTCTCGGGTCCAAGGGGTTGAGGGGCAGGGTCTGCTGCTCGGTCTTCTTTGGCCACCCTAGGGGGTGGCCAGGAGCAGTGCAGAGCCTTTACCTCCCTCCAGGGTTCTAGGGTGTCCTCAGTAGGCGTTTGTCGGACTGCCTTTCTGGATCCGTACAGTCAGGGCGTCATCACGGGAGGTTCTCCCCAGGGCTCTTCCAGGCTCCGCTTCCCCAGAGTTCCGTTCTGCGGCCTGGTCTGATATCAGGATCCCTCCTCCCAGGGCTCCTTTCCCGGTTCCAGAGCCCTCGCAAGAGGCAGTTGCCTCGCGGAGGTGCCCCTCTCCCATCTCTCTGCCTCCCACCACCCCGCTCCCAGGCCATATCGGTCCCTCGGGTCCGTTATCCTGGGAGCAGTTCAGAGTTCTCGTGACCTTCCCCTCATATGTTAGATACATGCATAGGCGGTCTTTCGACTCTCCCCACCACTGCAGGAATCCTCTGGGTATTCCAGTTCCCCATCATCCTCGTCTCCCTCCTCCGGGAGAGAACCCTACTCATCTGTCCTCCGATGCTGATTTCACAGAATATAATTTCCTCTCGAGGATGGTGAGGGATCTCTGGATTTCCCTACGTTCGAAGAGACAATACTGAATGGGAGATCGTGAATTCCTTGGTGAATTCAGTGCCCAGCATCTGGTGGTACCTTCCTGGCCTATCCCCTTCGGGAGGCGTCTATCCGGTCTGGCAGTCCCTGCGCCTTCTTCCCCAGCCCGGCGGACTGCCAGCGTGAGTATTGTGCCCCTCTGAGTCTCTGGGTTCCCTTCCCAACCCGTCCTCAGGTTTGGTATACCTGGATACTCCTTCTGGGTGCCGTTGCCTGGCGCCGCGACCGCCCATCGGACTGGACTCTCCAGTTCGACCGTTGGGGCTAAGAGTGTTCTCTTCTCGTCATGCGAGTGCATGTATTGCATCACATCAGGCTCACCACGTTGCCTCAACCAGCATCTGTGGTCGATGATGTCCCAGCTGCTGGCATCTATGCCTGATACGGAGCAAACCAGACAAGCCGTTGCCCTCTCCGCGGTAGGCCTGGAGCTGGCAAGACACAAGCAAGGGCATCTTATGATGCCAATGAGGTGGCTTCAGGCTTCGGGGACAGCGATCTGCATCAGGCGGACGGCATGGCTTCGCCTTTCCAGGTTGTCACCCCTGGCCCGGGCGAGGGTATCTCGCCCACCTTCCGGGGATCTGTCTTTTCTCTTCCAGAGCTAGGAGACTTTACAGGGGCTCCTCCATCTCCTCATCCTTGGGAGGCACCTCCTAGCTCTTCTCCCACTTAGGCTTTCTGAATAAGCCAGGGTCTTCTCCTTCTGTTTCTCACCAGCAGAAGGCTGGGGGTCTTGTTCCCTCAGGGTATGGCCTCTTCCCCTCCAGGGGAAGAGGAGCTTGATACTCACCCAGGAAGTAATGAATGGTGAAGATTGACAAGGGAAGATAGGAAAATTACGTACCTACCGTAATTCTTGATCTTCTCTTGTATCTTCACCATTCATTACTTACACCCGCCCACCATCCCCTCAGTGGCCTCTTCCTGTGGCTTCTCCACCTCCCGTCTCCTTCCTCTCTCTGCATATATATAAAAGACAGGAAAAATTGCCTAATTTTTCAAAAAAAAAAAAAAATATATAATTAAAAAAAAAATCTTTCTTTTGGGGGGTTCTAAATTTCCAGAAAATTACTCTAAGATTCATGGGCCATCTCGTGGTTTTGCATTGGCGATCAGACTGCACAACTATCTCTTGCCATTCTTCTGGCAAGATACCTTTAGGTTTTTTGGCCTGGCTCAGGCTATTCAGTTTTGATCCTGCAATCCCGTGTCCAGATAGTTGCCCTGAAATCTAATCCCCCCCTCTATTCTTGCCTTGCAGAGCAGAGGAACGGGTGCATCTATTCCTTTTTTCTTTTAAAAAAAAAATGCTGAGGGAACTCTCTTCGACTGCTATAGGCATTTTGATATCTGGGTCATGCATCTAGTCTAAAAAAAAAAAAAAAAATTTTTATCTGTGTTAAAAAAAAAAGGAAAACAAACAAGAAGGCAAATGAGAAGGTAGGCTATCCTTCTCACTGTTTGGCTATTGGTTTCTCCCTTTAAGTGTCCTCCTGGACAATTTTTACAGTAGAACAGTGCTGACCATATCCAATCCTAGCCAGCCTTAGCCTTGACCTGCCTTGGCCAGTCAGTATGAGTCCCATTTCTATCTTGAAACACCTGAGAGGCTTACATTTTCCATTTCAAAACCCCTGAGCAGTGCTCTTATGCTGCCTGGGTTTTATTCTTCCCTCCTCGGCTGTCCTCCAGTTAAGGGCCTTCCGCGGCCAGGAGCCCGAGGTGGGTATCAAGAACAATGGCATGTTGAGGATGAGGACTATGCCCTCCTGAGTCTGTCTAGCGGGTTCGGTGAACCTTCTCTTCAGCTCTATCTCCGAGGATTCTTGCTTCCCCTTTAGTCGAGCCTTTAGCTGCAAGCTAACTATGCTCGTTGGGCATTCTGGTCCCTTCAACATCCCATCTCTCTCTTCTCTTTCTTCTTCTTTTCCTTCTATTTTCTCATTTCCTTACTCATCTCTCCTCCTAGAGTCGCCTAGATGAGGAGGCCCTGCAGTCCCTAGGCTAGGGATACTCTTATTTCCTCTGTCCTTTCTCCATTCGGCTTATTCCTTTTTCAGTTCATTCTTCCTTGCTTTGCTATCCCTCGGCTATCTTGCCTCGCTATCTATATTTTCTGCTTTCTTTTGCCTCTCCAGCTCACAGAACTGAGTTGGAGGAGAGTCGATCGCTACTAACGGCCGCCCACATATGTGTGTAGCGTCACTCGAGGTGGGGCCGTTAAAATATTTAAAAAAAAAGCTCCCGTGGCGGGTGCACGCCTCCAGCTTACACCCAGGAAGTAATGAATGGTGAAGATACAAGAGAAGATCAAGAATTACGGTAGGTACGTAATTTTCCTTTCTCCGTACTCATCCTAAATTTCTTCCCAAGGTTGTGTCAGAATTCCATCTAAACCAACCTCTGGTACTTCCCTCTTACTTCGCTAATTTCCAAAATGAAGGGGAACGATCTCTTCATTCCTTGGATGTTAAGAGAGCCTTGCGGATCGATTTAGATAGAACCAAGAACTTTCGCAAGACTCAGCAACTGTTTGTTTCTTTCAGCGACACCCGGCTGGGTCAACCTGTCGCTATCAGATGCATCTCATCATGGTTAGTGGCATGCCTTCGACATTGCTATTCCATGGCTCAAGTTAAATTAGAAGGTAGAGTGTACGCTCACTCTACTAGGGCGGTCGCGGCATCCCTAGCGGAAATTTGCAATGTTCCAATTGCAGATATCTGCAACGCCGCCACCTGGAGCTCAGTGCATACCTTCGTTAAGCATTATGCACTGGATGTTCATGCCAGGCGGCATTCCGCATTCGGCAGAACTATCCTTAATGGACTTCTATCTTAGTCGCGTGAGCTCTGGCTCTCCTGCCGCCCTTTTGGGGGATTATCAGCTTGGTACTCTCCCACTAGTGTGAATGAGTGGTGGAGACTTATGTCCAGGAAGATATGAAAATTACGTACCTACCGTAATTCTTGATCTTCTTGGACGAGTCTCCACCACTCATTCATACGCCCACCCTCCATCCCCCGAGCTCACCGCTGTGTTGGTCTTCACTCCCTCAGATCTTTAGGCTGTGAAGACTTCTTTGCTGACCCTTCTTACACAGGTCGTACGGACTGTCTTATGTCCGTTTTTTAAGGTTAGATTTACTCTTTACGTTAGTTGCGCTGCACCTCCTTGGTAAAAAAGGTACTGAGGCGGTTGGAGGGTCGTCGCGACATAGTGATTGCCGCTCGAGCCGCTGCTCGCGGCACCGTTCCTCATGGTGCCATCTCTCGCGCCGACCCTCCAGCAAAAAGTTTGCTCCCGATGGGTCCTAGTGCCTCCGGTGCTAATCCCACTAGTGTGAATGAGTGGTGGAGACTCGTTCAAGAAGATCAAGAATTACGGTAGGTATGTAATTTTCATTTTTGGGATGTGGGTGGGCAGTGCAGTGTTGGCACTTAGTAGATGCCCACCTTGTTGTTTCACCCCTCGTTTTTTTGGGGTGCCTTGGTGTTGTGTTTTCATTTTTGGGTCTCCTGACTTGAGTCTTTGTTTTAGGACCAAAAATGTGTTCTTTCGTTTAGTAGCCAGTTGGCTAGTGTAGGTTTACAGCTTCCACACAGGACCTTAGTGAGTTTAGCTCATAAAGATCTGACGGTTTGAGTTTGAAGAACAACAGACAGAGTTTCAACCGAGCTCGAGCTCAGCGTTCCATGCCTGGCATGGAAAGTTAACTCTTTCACCTCTGGGGCAGTTCGAAGATTGGGACTCACTGCATATGTCATAATATAGCAAGACTCCATTAGAAGAAACAACATTACTAAGGTGAGTAATTGTTTCTTGTTTCTTGTATCACTCCCATCACATTTTGAACTCTGCCACTGGGTTTCTTTGCTGACATACACTTGGCCACCCCCTTCTGTTTTCAGATCTCTACTCTTCCCCTTCAATCCCATCCAGAGTGTCTACTGTACTGCAGATCTTGTTGTTATCTGCCAACAGGTAGTCACTCCCTCTCATCTCTTCCACTGTGTCACTGAAGACTACTTAACTGAGGGTTGGCCCCATCACTGACTCCTGAGTCACAACACTGACCTGTGCTACCAAACTGATGAAGAGGTTTCATGCTTGTATTATATCTCTTTTTGTATGACATTCCTGTTATACTGCCCCCCCAAACTTAATTTGCCATATAAGCTAGAAGACACAAGGGGGTGTGCATGAGACAGTTCTAATGCACAAACAGGAGGTAGTGAGGCCGAATGCCTTCATCCCCTGTCCATGCTTTAGAACTGTCTAATGCACACCCCCAGAGTGTCTTATTGCACTTACAGAATTTATCTCTATATTTTACATTCATGTAAAAATCCAAATTTGTATGCGTATGTAGAAAAAAATAACAATCTTCAATGAAATTTGTTGTAAAATAGTTTTTCAGCCAGCAGTAGATTGTTGTATTTTTTCTTCATGACTTTTCTCCTGCTGCAGCCACAATAGCTATACTTTGTTTCCCATAGCATTACAATGATTACCATGTCTTTGCAAGCTGACCACATTTTTTTTATTGAGCCTTTTTTATAATTATACTGCTTTTATGAGTCATAGTGCCTCCCTAAACAGGTTATTATGGCTCCTCTTCTTCCCTCCACCCCACATACTTGTAGCATCTTATTGGCGAGGCAGTCCATCAGAAAATGGAATGATGAGCACTCAGTTGTTAACCCACACTCAACAAATACTAACTTAAGCATGTGCTGGTACTGGCTGCAAGTGAGAGCTGTTTATTTTTTATAAACTGATACTTTTATGACCAAGGAGAAGATTAGGACAGAGAGGCTGGTAAACAGTGGTGGCAGGCTGCAGGTAATGCACTTTCAGGAGACACCATTTGATGATGTGCGGGTGGGTGAATGGGCAGGACAGCCAGGCAGATGGATAGCAGTGGTGGGAGGAGAGGAGAGAAGCCCAGTATCTGAAAAACTGCAGCAAAGGATCAAGTGTAACTTTTCTGTTATATATGTTTTAAATGCAGCATTTTAAATGAACAGGATTCTCCAGGGTCTGGGCAAGTTTGTGGCTAGCAGTAGGAAAACAATTGCCGTGATTCAGAAAATAAACAATCTGTTTGGCTTCTCAATACCTGATTTTTTAAATACGGCTACGATCACCTGAACTTGCTGCTAGCCGTGCAATAGACACTTCTGATGCATGGCTAGCAGCCGATCAAAATACATAATTTTTCCTACCCATTTAATAATAGACATTTGTTCATCTTTATTTTGCCAATGATTTCTAACAAGTGCCTCAACATTTGCTTCAATAAACATATGTATATATAACATTCATTGTTTGTATACAAATTTCCTTTTTTTATAGTGAAGAACAAGGCATATCACAACCTATGAATGACGAAAATAAATATATCGTATTACAGAGTAACTTATTGGATCTGTTCTTGATATGTATTAGTTGTCAAAGTATAGCACATGGTAAAAATTCAAGGATTTGTAGTACAGCTGTTCATGTCACACAACATAGTGAACTAAGTGGCTATACCAGAAAGTGGGCAAGTCAACCTTACATTGGTCGGATGCCAATGAGTCATTTATTATTATTGGGTGCTATATTATTCTCTGGCAGTCTGCAAAGGAAGTCTCTTCTAATGTCACAACTATTGAAAATAACAGTGCAACTACATTCTTTAAACGTCAAATACTTTATCTTCAGCTGACTATATACTGTATAAAGATGTGTGAGACAGAAAAGGAAAAGCTGATTAATGTTCTTGCAATATGACAAGAGAATTGATAATTGCCAGTGATGGAATATCTGACAGTCAGTGCCATAGGAAGGCATTTTGGTGCCCTAGGCAAGAGACAAATTTTGCACACACACACCCACAAAATAGCCGGTGTGGCCCCCAGAAGCTCTGAGGTGTTTACATGCTCTGTGGTGAGTTTTGGTGCTTTTCTTGAAGAAAAAAAACATACTTCTGTAACATGTTCCCAACCCCTGATTTCAGGGAATATTTTGTCCCATAGAATATGAGATGTAGGAGACACTGGCTGGCTGGCATCAGAGTATGTAACCACATTGTTGTGGACAAGTGGCTGTCCAACAAGGATCACGTTAGTCAAGTGGTGCTTTTCATTATTGTGTTACTGGCCATTCTTGATGTTAAAAATGAATGAAAACTCTAACCCCCTTCATTTCAATTGGGCGCGCCCCCATGCTCTCCCTGGCCACACATCATTACGTGCTTGGGGACGGGGGATGGGGCTCTGAAAATGCATCAGGCAGCCAATGCTAAAACTAATTTATGAGTAAAATATCTGGATTATTAGCTGCACACAGTATTTCTAACCTGGCTACAACAACTGCCTTGGAGGGCAGCTACTGCACCATGCGAGTGGTAGCTGCCACAGGGTAAGGCAGAAATTCACTTTAACGGATAAAGATCTAGTGTTCTTGTAGATTTCTGCAGATACACGCAATACACATACTGAATTATGTTTCAATTCTAAATATCATGTTATGTTTTTGAAAGTTTTCTCTGAGGCATCATTAGCTCTATAGACAGAAAAAAAAAGATGTTATGGCTGGCCCCTTGGCACAACAGTAGTGCTACTTTTTGTGATGTTGGTGACCTGAGTTTGGGAGCTAACCTGGGTTGCTGTGGGAGGAGGAGGAGGAGGAGGATCGAGTGTCCATGGGGAAACCCTCCTCCTTCTCTTCTGAAGAGTGTAAGGCTGTCTGCGCTGGTGCAATACTGCCACATGTCACATGTGAGACCACAGGTAGCAATGCATAAGTAGGGATAAGGGGTATATAAGGAGGGGAACACCAACAGTGTTGCAATCTGTATACTTGTGTGCATCACAGCTTGCACACTTAGTGCCGGCATCCCACCCAGGGGGATTGGGTGCACAAGGTAAATCATTGATCACCCAGGCAAGATAATGAACCGAGTCCAGGCAACCCCTCACAGTCAGAGACCGAGAACAGAGCAAACACAGACAAGTCAGGCAGGCTGGCAGCCAGCAGGTCAAGTACACTTCCAATATAGTACTAACAGCCAACTAACTTCAACTAAACTTGACTTCCCTTGGCTGCAGCTGCTTCTCCACAAGACAACAAACAGTACATACAGTACTTTTGTATAAATAGAATGTAAGGGTGATTGCCCTCACAGTGGGCGAATGCCATCACATTCTTTTTATTTATATACAAAACACAAAAGTACTGTAGGTACTGTTTGTTTTCTTGTGAGGAAGCAGCTGCAACCAGGGCCACATTCTATTATTTAAATAAGACTAAGGAGGAGTGGTGGACAGACCGCCCTGGATGGGCCAAGTGGTCCTTATCTGCTCTCAGATCTAAGTTTCTATGTTTCAGAGGAGACAGTGGCATAAAAGGAAGGAGACAATGCTGTAACTGAAATACTGAGAGGTGTAACTGGGAAGAGACACTGGTATAACAGGAAGCTGATACTGGCATAACTGTAACTGGAGTGGGAAGAGAAACTGCTGTAATAACCAAGACACTGTTTAACTGCAACTAGGAGGAACTGCAGTCTTTGATTGGGTAACCAGTGTAATAGACCAGAGAGGGGCAGTGGATGTGGCCTACCTAGACTTTAGCAAGGCATTTGACCCAGTCCCACACAAAAGATTAACAAACAAGTTAGCCAGCCTGGGAGTGGGTCCCAGAGTAGTAGCCTGGGTGACAAGCTGGCTGGACAACAGGTCCCAGTGGGTAATAGTAAACCAAACGGAGTATATTCTGAACAAAGGGAGGTTACTAGTGGGGTACCAGAGGGTTCAATATTGGGACCAGCCCTCTAATGTCTTTATAGGTGATACTGCAGAGGGGCTGGAAGGAAAAGTATGCCTCTTTGCAGATAACACAAAGATCTGCAATAGGGTTGATACACAAGAAAAGATGCAAAGGATGAGAAGGGACTTGGCAAGATTGGAGGAATGGTCAAAAATATGGCAGCTTAGATTCAGTGCAAAAAAGTGCAAACTAATGCACCTGGGAAACAAAAACCCAGAGGAAGAGTACACAATGGGGGGGAGGTATAAACAACACCACAAATGGAAAGGGACCTGGGGGTGGTCATATCAGATAACAGTCAACGTAAGGTAGGTAAGCAATGTGAGAAGGCAGTAAGAAGGGCTGCGGGGATACTGGGATGTATAGGGAGAGGCATCACCAGTAGAAAACAAGAAGTTGTTATCCCTCTGTACAGACAGTTGGAGAGACCCCATCTGGAGTACTGCGTCCAGTTCTGGAGACCCCATCTCCACAAGGACGTAGACATGATGGAGACTGTCCAGAGGAGGGCAACTAAAGTGGTGCAGGGTCTGAAACAGAAGCCATATGAGGAGAGACTAAAGGAGCTTAATATGTATACCCTTGAGGAAAGGAGGTGGGGGGGCATGACAGAAACTTTCAAGAACTTCAAGGGAATCAACAAAGTCCAAGAGGGTAGCATTTTTCAGAAAAAGAGATGTGCAAGAACAAGGAGACACAATTTGAAGATGGGGGATGGCTCAGGGTAATGTGAGGAAGTATTTTTTTCACAGAGAGGGTGGTGGATGCATGGAACGGCCTTCCTGAGGAGGTTGTGGGGTCAAAACCAGTGGGGGAATTCAAGAATGCATGGGACAAACAGAAGGCAATTCTTGTGGGGGGGGAAGACATAGGCTGTTGGTTAACTAGGATCTGCAGCTGATCCAGTAGGTAGGGAAATGGGCAGACTAGGTGGGCCAAGCGGTCCTTATCTGCCATCGAATTCTATGTTTCTATGTGTAATGGGACACTGCCACACAGGCATAAATGTGAGCAAAGACTGATATAACAGAGCAGACATTGCTGTAACTGGTATACTGACTTACTGTATCTGTTAGGCTAACAAATACAGTAAGTCAGTATACCAGTTACAGCTTTAGTTAGGCGACTGATACACCTGGTACGGTACACAATGGTATTGCTGGGAGATGTCTAGTAGCTACAGACTAGTAAGCAGTTAATTTAAATAGGGCAAACATTAAACAAATACAGAACTTCAACAAAGTAAGAAAATCCATAAAAAAAAATTACAAATAATAACACAAAACAGCAACAATATGCGTATTTGCAATTAAATTCAAATTCCTGGCTAGAAACTTTTGGTTCATACTCTCTCTTTCTCTGTGCTGGACCAGCACACTCACACAGAGAAAGAGTATGAACCAGAAGAGCCTTCTAGCCAGGTAGTTGGCAGTTTTTTTGTAATGATGACTACTACTCTTGTCTCTCCTGCTGCTCTGCTGGAGCCTGTCCTCACCCCCCCCCCCCACCGAGTAAAGTCAGACAGCAATTCAAACACTGTACACACCAGAAATTCATTCATTTTATTTTAGTTTTTTTCAATCGGATGCCCCCGGTCAAAGATCCGAAGAAAAGATCGAACTAAGGCAGCGGCGATGATCAGTTCACCCAAAAAATCCAGGCACTCTGGCAGGCACGCACAGGGGTGCACACACACAAGGAAATAAAAGTTTTAACTTTTATTTTATTCATCAGGCTCAGCAAGACGACAGTTGAAAAACTGGAAAGCAAGTCTAGTCATCACAGACTGACTCAGTCTCAGTGCCCTTTCACAATTTGCACAATGTATTTGTTCACTCACACTTCACTTGGGACTTGGGACGGAGAACAGATTTTAGACCTGTCCTGGCCTCCAGCATAGACAGTACCCAGGAAAGAAAGGATGGAACGACACTACGAAAGCAGAGAGCGGGGGCAGGCCTCCTGACCTCAGGAGTCGGCAAGACGGGGGACCAGGATCAAGGATCAGGAAGACGGAGTCAGGGTGCGGGGGAGAATGCAGCTGCGCCAGGCAGCCCAAGGTCCAAACAATTGAAACAAACACACTGTAGTCTAATAATCCTATCCTAATCTCTTTGCCTTCTTAAATAGAGCGGTAGTTTTTTTTACTATTTTTTCCAACCCACTACACAGATCACTCATATCATTTATTAAACAGACATGCTCATTGAAAATCCTGCAGCATAACACTGTCTCTACCCCTCTCTCTACTATTTCTTGTCTCAAATAGTTCTAGACTGCAGCGTGCACATTGCTCTCACCTTATGTACTTGATGCCGGCCAGACCACATGACTGTCTGAAACTGTACAATGATTCTTCTTGCTGAAGCAGCAATGCACCATGTGACTCCCCCCACCCCAACTTGCTGGTCCTCGGATGCGCCCACTACTGGCAGCAAGTAGTAATTACTGTTAAAGTAATTAAAAAAAATTTAAATTTAAAGCGGCAGTACTCACTTTTGAACTTATAGTACTGTGAGCTTCTGATTGAAACTGCGCCCCAAGGAGGCTTGAGCCGGCGGCTGCCCACCCACCCCACCCTTCCTACGGTACTGCTGACAGTCCTAGACACTATGCCAAGTACAGAGCCTATGCAGTGATAGAGGAAAAGATAAACAAGGTGTTAAACGTTGAGGTTGTTCAGGTATTTGGTGAACAATACTTATTTTACAGACAGTACAACTGTTCATGTTTAAATTTCAGACATTGCTTCGTTACGTTTAGTGAAGCTCGCCAGGCTCATGCCCGATTCTGCAGCATTTTGCATCAGAGATACTGAAGGAAGCAACACAGTTTCATTGGGGATAATATATTTCATCATGCAGGAAAATACGTCACAATGCAACCAACTTCACTGAACTTTTGTCGCTGATATGAGAACTTTTTTTGTCTATAACAACCACGCGGCATTTATGTATCATTTATGTGGTATATCTACAAAAACAACGGAGCCTATTCATGAAGGTGTGGAGTGGGCTACGTGCCATGCAACTCTGGCGCATTGCCTCCTCCGCACCAGCCCGGCCTCTGCACGCATTCATGGTGCACATACACCCACCCTACACACCCGATCCCTGTCTGATCATGGAGCGCCACACAGGGGCAGGCCTGGGAACGGTGCGGGGGGGGCGAGTCAGCACTCTGTGCATTCATTACAGTGTGGAGTGTTGTGTGTGGGGACTGCTGGCTCTGTGTCCAAAAGGCAGCCATAAACCACCAGGGCAGATTACACGCCCCCCCCAAGGAAGCTGCCGCCAGACATGGCAGACACGGTGGGGGGGCAACGGCCCCCCCCCAAACAATGCTTCCCTTGCCATTGGGGCACACCAGGAGGTCAGGAGTCATGCAGCCAGGGTACTCCCCCACTTCACCATGGTCAGTGTTCTGTGCACCGACTGACAATGTGGTGCCCCAGTGGTGCAAGGGATCCATTGTGAATCCCTGTCAGGGCAGCCGATTGACTACCTGCTTGGATCCGCCACTCTGCACCCACCTGTCCCTGCAGACCTATGAACCGGTGGGGCACAGGGCCACTTATGGGAGCCAGGCTGGGTCTGGTGTTCATGAATGCAGCTCCTGTGTGGAAATCCCAAGGGTGCAGAGCTGCACGCCCAGTCACATGCCTTCAGGGCACAGTTTTGTGAATAGGGCCCAATAGCATAAGGCACAGAACTTTACAGGATGGATTCTGCTTATAAATAGGACAATGAACCCAATAATATAGCATGACAAGTGTGATTGTTGTGTGTAGTATGAGCTGTAGAAGTTCCCACAGTGGTTCAGTGACACTTATAGGGTTGTTGGACTTTCTCTGGCATATGTAGTGCCAGTTACCAATTTATGCCCTGATAAGGTCACGGCAGCAGCAGCAAGCTGTCTGACAATCAGAATAAGGGACATTTTTTATGAAGCTTTTATAGAAATAGTAACGAGAGCATACACGGTTCTTAATTTAGATTAATATTTACTGGGTGTGTCATACAAAGAAATGTTCATGAAACTGAGTTGTTATTGCTACATACAAGAAAGGAGAAGGGAAATGTGTTTCACATCTCCAAATCTAAAAAATAAACAAAAAAAAACAGCTATGAAATATTTGGGAAGGTAATGAGCGATGATGTTTATTGGCAGCTGTGGTCGGTGGAGATCACTTGTTTTTCAAATATGAATTATAAAAAAAAATTTCTGATTTTAATAACCACACAGTGTAACAAGGTGAAGAGAAGTACTTGATGTGAACTGGAGGGCCTAAAGAGAATAATTCACTTATTGACATGTGACAACAAATTGCAAATTGGCAACATAATAACTGACAGACATAGGCAGAATGCAAAGTGGATAAAATAGAATTTGAAAAGTGTTCCGCATCAATATGATGTTTGGCATATTGCCAAGAGGTATTACATGTATCATAATGTTTGAAAAATATATGTTTTCTGACATATGCTTAGTATACTGTGTCAATACTTTTTCATTAAAAACATTTTTGCAAAAAATGCAGTTCAACATCCACTGAATGTAGAACACAAGCAGGCACAAGGACATGTTGAGTATTTTTGTTAGGGGTGCTAGAACTGCATCCAGGGTTAAGGAGAGCAGTTTTGCATCAAGAGAGTCACCCCTCTGCCTTTTCTTTCCAAGGAACTTGACGAGATATGTGCGAGCGACACTAGGGGAGATCATTTTGAAGTAAAAAGGAGGAGCACTGGGGGGTGGCGGGAACTGTCCAGTAGATGCAGTAAAGAAGTTGGGAGGGAGGATAGAGCTGAGGTCAGAGAAAGATGCATTGAAGGCATTAGCTATCTTACTAGGGTCTTGGGTGGAAACACCGTCGATGACAAGCATGGAGGGAGGAGGGGAAGGAGACTTGCCACTAAGTTCCTTCATATTTTCCCAGAACCTCTTCTCATTTCCCCAGGTGGCAGTAAGGTTGGACTGATAGGAAACTTTCTTAGCCTGGTGGATAACCCAGGTGCGTGAGTTACGGGCAGCACAATACAGTTGGCGATCAGAGGGGCGACTAGACTCAAGGGCATGGTGCCATAGGTTATCACGGGCCTTCATTTGGTCAAGCAAGGACCGATTAACCCTGGGGGGAGAATTTAGTTTTTTCCATCCACTTAACAAAGGGGGCAAAGATATCATAGGCGACTTGGAAGAAGCTAATGAAGAAGGACAGGGCGGCATCACTGACAACAGGTGATCTGGTGGAGACGGTTTTGGAGATGTGTGCCAGGGACCCCTTCTTTAGCTGGCGATACATGGCAGTCCTCGGGGGGGGGCTTCCAGCTAGTCGACCAGCAGCAGGTAACGAGAGTGATCACTGAGTGAGACTGGGAGGACCTGGACATCCTGTAAGTGCTCAGGATGGTTTGTGAAGATGAAATCAATGAGGGAACTAGTGCCCCTGTGTTGGCTTACTCTGGTAGGGGTAAGGATCATTTGTGATAGATTTTGGGCTGCGGCTGCATTCCTGAGGGAGGATGTTTGGGGGGGCCAGCCAGTTAGTGTTGAAATCACCAAGGGCAATGATTTGCGAGTTTTTTGGTAGTTGAGTGATGATATTTAGGATGGATGAGAAAGCCTCCTTTTGGTTGCAAGGGGGTATGTAGACTGCCATTAGGTAGAGAGATTTACCTGAGTTGCCAACTGCTATCTTAAGGGTGAGGGACTGGGCACCCACCACAGGGTTCATTGTAGTAATTTTAAGACCGTGTAGGTGGTCCTGAAGGTACAGCACACTCCCACCACCCCACCTATCCTGTCTGTCCGATCTGAACAATGTATAGCCCAGTATGTAGGCAGCCGAGTCTGGGGTATTCTGGGTTAGCCATGTTTCGGTTACAGCTAGGGCATCAGGGTTGTGGAGGCAGACCCATGCATGTAGTGGGGCGAGATTCTTTTGGGGGCTACATATGTTTATGGTGGCCTACCTTAGTCCTTTGGATTGCATTGATAGGCAAGGGGTGGGGGTAGAGGGGCCAGGAATGGGTGTATATTGCCCATAAGTAGCAGTAGGATAATGGAGATCCTGGATAGGGCACTTTTTAGGGTTACCTTATGAATATGCAGTGCCGGGCCTGCATGTTCAGGTAGTTTGTAAACAAGATGAGAGTAGGCGAAATGCAGTATTTCTGGGCTATATATAAAGGGGGTGACTGCAGCTTCTGGGAGCAGGTGGCTAGGAGCAAGTGGTTGGTAGGGTGGGTAGCACATGGTTACTAAAGGAGGAGTAATCACAGGGGCTGGCAGCAGAAGGGGTTCTTGGGGGCAGGAGGGGGGTAGTGTGAGGTTGAGCAGGGAGGGGGCAGGGGGGTGGCACGCCAAGTGGGAGAGTTGTAGAGAGGAGAATAAGCCAAGTCATCATTCTGTGGTAGAGAGAGAGAGATATAGTAGTGTTGCTTAGCAGTATATGGGATGGTATTTAGTGTAGGATATATAGCTGTATAGGCTATGAGTAAAGGAAAACAATTAGCTTAGTGTTGCTAGGAGAGGAGATATCAGGTTGGCAGATTGAGTGGGATTGTGAGTATTCTTAAATTTCACACACTGGACAGTGTGTAAGGGAGATTTGGCAGAAATAGCAGCCACTAGTGGCAGGTGCTGATAGCCTACAGATGGGAAAGTTGCCTGATCGGTTATTGGGTGTCACATATGTCTAACTATATAATACTGAGATGACCAGGGGTGGTGGGGAGCCAGCACGAACCAACAACGGGGACCTCTTCGGCCAGATGCTGAAAACACCACAGTCCCAATTCAGATCGGAGCTTGTTGGCGTACCTGGGCTGTTTGTGGGGGAGAGCATCCTTCTGCCCTCACAGACCCTCAGGGGAAGCTGCTGGAGCGATTTCTTGACTGTGGAGGGGGAAAGAGAAGAACAGGGGAATTAAAAGCAGGTACGTTTTGGGGAGAGGCTGCTAAACAAAGAAGGGGGCATGGTAGTGTGCACCAAGAGTAGCTGTGTAGTCTTTCTGTAATATTTGATTCAGCACTACAGCAGGCTAGCCCTCTGACTGCTATGCAGTAATTCGGATTTAAAAAGCAGTTCACTGATTCTCACTAGCAAGGAGCACACAGTGTTTCCCTGCAGATTGTCTGGCCATGGATAAGATAAAAGTAAAAAGTCACAGTAGCACATATAATACTGCTTTGGCAAACAGTAAATTAAACCAGTAGTTATGGTCAGAATTGTGTTTAGCTTCACATGCAGTATACAGTAAGGTTTATATGCAGTAATTCTAGTTAACTTTTCTTGCAATAGCCACTTAATTAAATTAAGGCTGCTTAAAGGAGCATAAAAAATCAAGGGTTTCAGCCTGTCAAGCAGTGAAAAATTCTATCTTCATTCGTGGGGCGACTTAAATAAAAGTTAAAGGTGCTTGGTATTTGAATAATGAAAAATGGCGCCAAGTCCTCTTCGGCCAGATGCTGAAAACACCACAGTCCCATTTCGGATCGGAGCTTGTTGGCGTACCTGGGCTGTTTGTGGGAGAGGGTGTCCTTCTCCCCTCATGGACCCTCAGGGGAGCCACCGGAGTGATTTCTTGACTGGGCTGTTTGTGGGGGAAGGCGTCCTTCTGCCCTCATGGACCCTCGGGGGGGGGGAGCCACCAGAGCAATTTCTTGACTGATGTTCAGTGTCCAAGATAAACAAATAGGCAGTCTGTTGAAAAATCATCTTTTCCAAGTTCAGATGAAAATGTCCGAAAGACAAGGTGATTTTTGTTCTCTGTTCTACTTTCCCAGTAGAGCAGGGCTTAAGATCTGTTGCAGAAGGTTCTGGGTCTCTTTAAAGAAAACAGCTAGCCAGCCCCTTCTCATGTGTGGAAAATCTTTCCACACACACACACAGCAATTCCTTTCCATGTGTTAGACTCAACACATAGGCAACTGCTAAATGTTCAATAAAATGATATATATATATATATATATATATATATATATATATATATATATAAAAATAACAAAAGGAGCAAGTAGCAACCCTACTTTACTCTTCTGCATGATGGAAATAATTCAGTGAGTTCACCATTTTTGTCATATCTAACCATTGTCTTAGTGTTAGTATATAAACCAGCAATAGGGAGCAGCAGTGACAGTGGTAGATGTTTTTCACTCAGGACCCTCCATAAAGTATTTCTATTTGCAGAATCAAACTCGTGAAAAATCAATAAACAAAACATGTATTTTCATCTTTCGTAAATGAATATATTTCTCCATTAGATGAACCAGACAGAAGACATTGTCAGCTGTGGAAAAAACCTTCCCTAAAACCAGATTGAAGTGGTGATAGAATACTATATATTTCTGTCCACATAATCAGTCTGCTGAGTAAAACCCTTGCAAAGATCTTAGAAGATATACTCAGCAGGCTGATAGGTCTGAAATTACTTGGGTCATATACAGATCCTTTCTTATGTAAAGGGACACTAACATTAGACGTCCAATCTACTGGCGTATAATTTAATTTCAAGCACAAATTAAAAAATAAAGTTAATACCGGAATCCAAAAATTGCTATATTTTTTATAGATCTCAGGGGGATTAGATCAGGACCTGGGGCTTTATTACTTTTCAGATTACACAGAGCAATTTCAACTTCTTGTTCACTAATAATTAATGGGTCATAGTGAGTGTCCATTAAATCTTTTACCATAATAACCTGCTCCCTTTCTTCTTTATTACTGAACATTAAATGAAAATGTTCTACCCACACATCTTTGGGCACGTGTTGTGGGAGAGGAATGGTAAACATTAGTTCCAATTGCAACCAGCTTCCAAAATGTTTTATTATCTTTTATCTGTATTACTGTCATCATTATTTCCCACTGATTTTTTAATGCTTCTAACTTTTTTACTTTCGATAATTTAAGATAAGATTTTTGAACCTTATTTAAATGTTGACAGTTTTCTCTAGTGGAATACTGTTTTATCCATCTTATCAAATTATTAAGTTTTCTTTTGGTTTCATAGCAAGATTTATCAAACCATGTACTTTTTTCCTTTCTTCACTGTTCTCTCTGTATATTTTCTCAACTATATTCCCATTTAATTGGACTAATAGGTGATCCATTAAAAGCACATCATTAGAATGACTCCAGATTAATGAATCAAGCTTTTCTCCCCATGACAAAAACGTCTCTCTTAATATTTCATCATTAATCTTTGAGCGGAGGAGGACCCTTCTTCCTCTTATGGCCATACGGACTTGTGGCCTAGCTGCTTCATTAGAGCTTACTTCTTCTCTTAACTTTAATGTCAGTTCTGTAGGAGCATGGTCACTTTCTGGTCTCATTGTAATTTTTAAGGCCTGAAATATATCATAATGTTCCAGTGTGCATAGAACATAATCTATTACACTTTGTCCACAATGAGGGGAAAAGGTCATCCTCCCCATAAGTCACCTTTTAACCGTCCATTTAAAACCATCAAAGGAACATTGTCAATTAAATTCTGTAACTTTAACCCATTTGCATTTGTAACCCTATCCATACTATTCCTTTTGTTACAATCATCCAAATTCAATTCAGCTTGATAAATACTTAAATTATCATATTTGGCTATCCTTGCATTAAATCACCCGCAATAATTATAATACGTTCTGGAAATTTTTCTACTATCTTTTCCAAATCTCCAAAGTCAGTACTCCATAACTTTTTATTATCTTCTTTTACATTTGCAGAAGGTAAATGTATGTTAAAGATAATAAATTGGTAATTCCCCCAGTTCAATGATACTATTGTATAACTTTTTTCAGTTTTAAGCTGATCAATAGCTGATATATTCTTTCCAATCTTTATGAGATTAAACCACCAGAATTCCTCCTGCAGCTTTTATTCCTTACTGTGGGTGAGTGAAATACTACATATCCATTCAAATCTATTTTCTCTTTGGTCCAAGTTTCCTGGAGTAATATAATATCAAAATTTTTAACAATTTGAAGCCATTCTCTATCAGCCATTTTTCCAATTAAACCTGCTATATTCCAGGAGATCAAATTCGCACTTGAGACCTGAGTTCTGTTACTTTCATTGGAATCTGAAAAGACAGAAGGCTCAGCCTCCAGTCAAGCCCTGTTCTGATTTTTAACAGGGCTTCGGCTGCTCAGATTGTCAAGATCTATCAGCAATAGCCCTGCCTTATCCAGTCTTTCTGCTTTGGATAACAGTTCCTTAGTAATATGTTCTGATTGACATTTAATATTAATTTGAGTATCTGAACCCTTTATAGAAACTCTCTCCACCCCTTCAATTTGTCTAGTTGTTATCTCAATATTCATCGGACAAGAGAATAAAGTTACTATAAGTGATTTCAAAATGTCATCGTTTTCTCCATGTATCCTATGTAAATCAAATAATGATACAGTATGATTTTTTCTGACTTTCTACATTCTTTTTTTTGGAAAGTCCCACTTCAAATTCTCCATAACTGTGTCAAAAAGGTCCTGATTAATTTCTTTCAGGACAATTTGCTCCAGACTGATTTGTGACATAATTGTTTGCCATAGAACTGGAGCAGCAATTTCAAGGCCCAATAAAACTAAATTGTGTTGTTTAAACCAGATTTTTTTTTGCTATTTCCATTTCTTTTAAAAGTATAAACCAGAAGATCCTTTTCAAAACTGTCCCTTGTTACCATCATTATATCCTGAGCATCTATTTTATCCCCAGTTCTGCTTTCAATAGATATTCCATCAATTCCTTTAATGTCTCTACTGTTTCATAATTGTTTTGAAAACTTCCAATTATTCTTATTACTGTTTCCTTTCCTTCTAATACTGTTACTTTCTTCTTTTCTTTATTTAACTCCTCCTTATTACCTTCATATTTCCAATATTTCTTTCACTTTTTGACTTTAATTTTTTCTCACTTCCTTCTTTCTTAATCTTTTCTCCCAAATTCTCTGATTTCTTTGAGATTTTTTTCTTTTAGATCATGACTGGGTCAATGTGCCGACAACAATTCTCGGACTCAAGTGCTTTATCCTTTAATTTGTCTTTTTTAGATTGTTCCTTACTTTTAATTTTCTTTTTATTCCCCTTTCTCTTTCTTTGACCTCCCTTCCCCTTTCATTTTGGATGTTTACACCTTGGTCCCATTGGGGAAGCTTCTGGAATCTGTAAAGTTGAAAAAGACACTCTACCTTTATTTAATTTATTTTCAAGAGCGCTCATCATATTTTCCATTCTTTCCAATTTTTCCATCGTATTTGAAAACCTATTAAATTTTTCTCTAATGTCATCCAAAGCCTCCAGAAGAACTATATTCGCGACTATTGGATGAGCCAAAGCTTTGATGGTATATTTTGCCAGTGCATCCGGGCATTGTGCTAAAAATTCTGGTTCCAAATTGATACTTTCTACTTCTTTATCTAAATTCTGGAATACAGTATTTGGAGATCCTGCTAGTATTGAAATGTCCGCAGTTTCTAATATCTCTTGTGAAAATATATTCCCAGAAATGTCTAAGGGACTAAACAGATCTAACTTTACTTCTTTTGAATCCTCTATGATAATTATTTCTTCTTCATTACACTCCACCTCCGATATTTTATTTGAGTTCTATTTTTCCTTTATACTACAGATTCCTTTGCTGTCTTTCCCTTGTCTGCACTAATGTTCTTTTTCCTAGATTTTAACTATTCCTTCATCTCAAAATAATCTGAGATTTTTGTTGGTATTTTGCCTTTGTGCTTTGCCTGACATGCTTACTTTCTACTTCTTTCTGTTTGTCATCACCTCCTTATTATCCCACCATTCATTAAAATTTCAGTTGTGTAATTGTCTGGTTGAAGTTGTGACTTCTGTTGTTTTACTACATTTTCTAAACTCTCTATACCAGCTTCCTCCACTATTTCTTTTTCTCCAGAGTTCTTCATCTTACAAATTACATTTTCTCTACTTTCTACATGTTTATCTAACTTCTTCCCTCCATTTTATCCTCCATTTCCAACGTACTCTCCACTAGAATTTGGGGCTTACTCCTATGATTTACCTCTTTGTCACTAATGCTTCCTTTTATAGGCTGCTTCTTTTCTAGAGGTGTTGATGTAGCAATTTCTAGTTCACCTTTGAAAATGCAACCTTTTTTAGGTCTACTCTCTTTGGCCTTTTCTTTTTGGAAAGGAGTAATGATTTTACTGCTTCTTATGTTCATCTCAAAAGGAAAGAGGAAGAGAAAAAAAAAGGAAGCAAAATATGGCTCTTTATCCCACACCTGAGAACTAATTAATATAACTCATAACCCACTAATCCAGGTCCATAAAATATTCTGAAATAATATTTCCAACAACAAAGTCTCTTTCACACTTCTCTTTCAATTTTTGTACGTCTCTTCCACTATTCTTGCTTTATTCTTCCACCTCTCCTAACACATCCTTTTCTTCACCTTTTTCTTACAGGCACAAAGTCAAGTAGTATAGAGCTAATTATTTCCACACAAATTAAATTTGTAAGATCACAATCCCATGCATCTTAACTGGAGTCACAAGCACATAAGCGCAAACTGTAATCTGTGGCACACCAAAACAGTTTAGGAGGGTAGATCTTTTAAGACCTTTAGTTCACTAAATCCAAACTTTCTCTGCTTTAAGGCCCAGTAGTTCTCTCTAGCAACTTTATATGTCCAAACTGAGCAGCTTATTGCAACTAAAAACCATAAAAGAGATTAGATATCTTAGTACTACAGAATTACAATACTACTGTAATAATAGTTTGTCAGTATATAATTGGTTCAAATAGGCTATTGTGCACTCATTACACATTACAATTCAAATAGGCCTGTTTGGGCCAAAACGCAAAAAAATGGACTGATTCAATGCACATTCAGAATAGAAAAGTTCAATAGTTTCAGTAATTTCTAAATAGTAAAAAGCTCCTGTGTAATGCCCAGGTATTTACTACAATTTAATCAGGTTTTTACCCAACTGTCATTACCCAATTTGATCTAATAAATATGTATTTTGAAAGCTTTAAATCTCTACATCTTTAATTTTGTAAAATATTTACCGATTTGATGACCAGAGAGGTATAATAATCAAAAAGTGAGTCACTTTCTGAGCTGCAAGCAAAAGGACTAAGTAAATGAATTTACTTACACATATTCAAATCCAATTAAGAAAAAGGCTTAAAATAGGAAAACTCCACTCCTTCTCAGCCACTCACGATTCCGCTATTGCCACCCATTTACCAAACAATAGGGCTAGGCCGTAGTGGTCAACAGTGCGGTGTAATGCAGCTGACCGTGTAACAAAATCCAATATTAAATCAAGTAAAACTACTGCAAGCTAATACTAAAAACAGTAGAAAGATTCTCAAAAAGAACTCTCAAAAAGGAATACTGGCGCAGTACAGGGCACAAAGCTTAACAGTTTTAAAAAAATCTTCCGACTTTTTGTTATTGCACAAGCGCTCCAAAGCAGAATGAAATCTGAAAGACGCCAACGCATGTGTTTTTTCACCAATCCCATACAGTCATGTGACTTGATCTGAGAAAGCCTGTGAAAAACCGAATATAGAAACTATAGCGATGCAAACTGATAGAAATAACTATAAAAAAGGACTTTTCAAGAAATGGATTAAAAATAGTATCAACCTAAGCACTAAAACACTAACCCCCTAATAAACACAAGACCCAGAAATGACAAATAACAAATATAATACTCAGGCACTCGGACACTGAAACACATCAAATTCACTTAATAAAAGCTTGTAGGGAAACCAAGTGATAATAGTATTATTAAAAGTAACAGCAAACTTCCCTCTGCAATCCTCCTTTTTCTTTTGGATAAAGTTTTTTCTTCTTTTTTTATTTTTTAGAACGAATGTAAGCAGGGCTGTGGCAGTCTGAAAGTAATATCGAAGGCAGACGAACAACTCCTATATCTTCCTCTCACTTCACTTCAACTCAGTGCCGAGGCTGGATCCTCTCTCCTGCCAGGACCCCCTACGGGGCACACATCACTTTCTACTCCATGCTGAGGCTTTGCTAGTGGCCAAACTCCAATCCAGCTGTAAGGAGAAGAGGAGAGCAGGAGACAGGAAACCAGAGAAAAATGCCTGAACAAGATAGACTAGAAAGGCTGCTCTGTAAGTCAAGTATGGTCCTGGAAAAATATCCAGGCAATGTTGGCATACCTTTACTAATTCAGATCACAGCATAGAACAGCTCCTGCTTCTCACATTCCTCCACAGTGTAACATCATGTAGCAGCTCCGCCTCCTACAGATTCAAGTGTCAGTCCTGAGAAAACTAGAGGAGTCATCAAGGATACGGCAGATCAGCCCCACTCAGTCATTAAATTCTTTAGATGTACATGGCACGTGATGGAAGAAAATGACCAAATTGCTAAACATAAAGACTGTGAAGACGTTGGTTTGTGGAAATCATCAGTTGTCAATCACTTGTACTGGAATGCAGCATCTAGTGCAGGCGTGGATAGTGAAACCATAATGGCAAAGTGGTCAAGCATTGTAAATCATGTTATGAAAATTTGTGATGGTCCTGGAACATTGTTCTCTGCATGTACACTTGCACAACTAGAAGGCATGGAAAGAGAAAAACAATGGCTTATACCAAGTATGTGTTTGCAATTCAAGCTTGAAGTTTGTCTATTTACATTACATAGAGAAAACGTTAACATACAGATATCAGTTTCATGGGTGACATGTTCATGTGATGCTCAGATCAGGAAATGTAAACATAGTCTGTGTGTGTGTGACACCACAACATTTAAAAAAAAATGAAGATCATGACATGTCATATGAGGTATTTGAAAGTCCCTATCATATCCCCCCACCCCCACCTTACCTACAGGGTGTACATATTGAGGTCCTTTAGTCTCTCCTCATGGGGCTGATGATGCATGCCCTGCACCTTTTTAGTTGCCCTCCTATGGATCACCTCTACTTTGTTTATGTCCTTCAGGAGATGTGCTCTCCAGAACTGGGTTCTAGGTGAGGTTCCACTGGTGATCTTTACAACGGTAACATCACCTCTCTCATTCTGATGGTCATATCCCTTCCTATGCACTCTAGCATCCCAGTAGCTCTCCCCACTGCTTTGTAACACTTTCTGGCCACCTTTATGTCATCAGATATGATCAATTCCAGATCTCTTTCCTGTTTGTTGGTCATTAATAATATCCTTCTCCCCTTGTTTGTTCTCTGCTCCTGGGTTTCTGTGCCCCAGGTGCCTGATTTTATAATTCTTCATATTGAATCTTAACTACCATGCCCTTTGACCACTCCTCTAGCTATCCTAGATCCCTAATAGTTTTTCCCACACCCCCTTAGGAATGTCTACCCCATTGCACATTTTAGTGTCATCACCCCCTTAGGAGTGTCTACCTCATTGCATATTTTAGTGTTATCAACAAAAATGTATACCTTCCCATCTAGCCCCACTGCAACTTCACTAATATAAATGTTAAAGGACCAGTCCCAGTACTGAACCCTGTCACATTCTTCTGGGCATCCTCCCATCCTCAGAGTGAACTCCATTTACTGCCACCCTCTGTTTCCTTTCCCCATACCAATTCCTTATTCAGTTTCTCACCTTTTGACCCACTCCAAGGCTGCCTGGCTTGTTTACAAGTCTCATATGTGGAAAGGTGTCAAATACCTCATTGAAATCCAGGTAGGCTATGTCAACCGCTCCACCTTGATCCAATTCCTTGGTCACCAGACAAAGAAATCAGTTATATTTGGTTGGCATGAACTCCATCCAGTGAATCCATGCTGCCTCAGATCTTGTAAGGCACTGGATTGAAGAGATTCCACAATCATTTCCTTCAGTAGTAGTTCCATCAATTTCCCCACTATTGTTGTCAGGTTGACCGGCCTGAAATTGCCGGCTTCCTCCCTGCTACCACTTTTATGAAGTGGGACCACATCTACCCTTCACCAATCCTTTGTAACCACCACCGTCTCCAGTGAATGGTTGAACAGGGCTATCAGAAGTGCAGCCATCATCTCTCTGGGTTCCCTCAATGTCCTTGCTTGCATCCTATCTGGCCCAATTGCTTTGTCCACTTTCAGATCTGCGAGTTCCTTCAGGTCTCTCTCCTCTGTAAATGGATTAGTGTCCATCTCCCTTCTTTCAGTGATTCTGACACTTAACTGTGGTCCTTCACCTTCACCTTTCTATGTGGACACTGAACCAAAAAAACATATTTGTTCAGGATGTCTGCTTTTTTCTGATCCCTCTCTTCACACCCCACCCCCCCCAAGCTGTACTACCCTTGTCCAGGTCTTTCTCTTTTCACTTACATATCTGAAAAATGTCCTGTTACCATTCTTTATTGCCTGTGCTATTATCTCCTCCCTTTGTGCCTTTGCAGTCCTTACTGCTTTCCCAGCCTCCCCATGTTTTTCCTAATACAACACCCTATCCTTCTTCCTTACTTAAGGGTAGAAAAGCTTTATTGGAACCTTGAGTGATACCCATTCCACAGTCCACCAATATTTCAAGCAACCAAACCTCTGCTCTTTTACAGCAGGAATTAATTTCTAGTAAGAATTAACATGTTACGTTTAGTAGTGATTCCCAGCCAAAGCTAATGAATATTGCACATGTTTTTAAGTATTCAATAGCATACTGTGCAGTTTGGTTTCATATATTTATATGTGTGGGTGATTCAGAGTAATTTATAGTGTGTATAGTCCTTTGTACCTGACACAGTGTTTGTTACTATAGTAGTTATTGTATTTATACTGTTTTTTTTCAAATGGTTATTCAAGTATTGATTTATGTACTATCCTATGCCTGAAGTAATGTAATACATAGGGTGGTAAAACTTTTATCTCACTGTTACTTTAAAGCATTTACACTATATAAAGAGTAACCACTAGTGGCATAGTACACCTTGAAAAAGAGGAAAGACTTGGCTGCTTGAAATGTTGGGAGGACTGTGAAGACGGGTTTCGCTTGAGGTTCCAATAAAGCTTTCCTACACTCATGTAAATGTAAGTGTTTTTACACTGGTCCAGTCATTTGAAGACACACTTTTTCTGCCTTTTTTAGACACTGTGTCCTGTTCCTGGCACAGGTGTTCATGTTGAATAGTTCTTAGTGTTTGCTACATGTATAATATTGTATGTGGGATACTTTTTAAGGCTGAGTGTATACCTGTATGATGATCTTATCCTCATGCTGTTTCTGACTTCTCTTGTGGCAGTGCAGCTCTCAGTTGATCTTATGCCCTCCAGGTCCTTTCTTGCTGAGTCTCTGTTTTTCTGCCACCCGTCTTCTGAGCTTGGTCAATAGAAGTGTAAGTGTTTTTTATTTTTTTAAATAATCACTCCATTTGTATTGAAGCCATAAGAAGCAGAGCGAGTGAGTAAAAAAATGATAAAACTACTGCCATGCATCCTTCTGTCCGATCCCATTCGCTCGTCCAGCTGTACCTCAGTCAACATTTGACACCAGCAAGGAGACGTGGAAAGCACACTTAGCTCACTCAGCATTTTTAGAACTTTGTTTTCAAGTTACAGTACTTTTGTGTGTTATTTACTGAGCACTGGCACTGGTAAGGAGAGGCACGGAAAGTATAGAATAAGAGAGCAGCCACAACCCGGCCGCAACCTGGAAAAGCATCGGTGACTATTAGACCCAGTGTAAAGATTATATGGTAGCTTTTATTTACTTTTGTTTTTATTTAACTTTGATTTACTTTTATTATATCCTGCCCTGAATGTACTACTGCTTTGATTTGATTACATGTTCCATGTGTTCCCTGCCCTCTGCTTTGAGATCCTGACTGCTTGCCCAGTGGTGTTATTTATTACAGAAGCAGCTGTTTGCTGTCAGGAGCCACTAACCCCCTTCGTAACAGCTGGGATTTTGTTATAGCAGAGTTCTCTATAGTGAGGCAGTACAGTATTCCTGGCCCAGGATAGCTGGTTTTGCTACTGACATAAACAAGGTGTGCTGAATGCCCTTTTTTGGGGCTACATGCTGTTTGGGACTAATGTTGACAATACCCTTAAGGAGTTTCAATAATTTAAAATGACCTTACGGTCTGTTAAACACCTGCACCCTCAACCTGCCAGGGGGCATGTTAGAGTCTCATTTCATAGATCAGAGGCCTGTGGTGATTGCGGCTACTGTCAGCAATTCACTGGTTGGTGGAGTGGGTCCCCTTTCAGGTCCTCACATTCCTGGTAGTGCCCATTCCAAGGCATCAAAGGGTACTGGTCAAGGCATCCCCACCACCCACTGTAACTCCTAACTCTCCTCTTCCTCCCCCTTCACTACTGCCTCCTGAGGTACAAGTGGGGGGAAGGATCTCTCTTCATCTATCAAAAGGGAAGATCACCACAGACAAGTGGGTACTGGAAACAGTGAAAAAGGGGCAGGTTTTGGAGTTGCTGTTCAACCTTCCAGTTGATCCACTGCCTCCTGCTCATTACCCTCCAGGTCACTTGTCACTCCTGAGAGATGAAGTGCAATCACTAATTCACAAGAGCGCTATTGAACCTGTCCCTCCCAAGGAAAGGGTCACTATGGCCAAAACAATAGGGAATCTTTGCCACCCTGCTGCAAAAGAATGGTTTGAGCTTTTGGGCTGAAATTTGGAGGGAAGAAAGCCAAGATCCCACAGATGTGCCTTTTGGTGGTTTGGTGACAACATATTAGAGGGCTGCACAGTTATGGCACTCCAAAATTGATGATTTTTCCCATAGGCTAACATTACAGCATCCGCTACGCCATTTGGGGCCCATATCTTGAAAATGGTTAGATATGGACTTTTCATCGAAAGAATGCTTAGTCCCCCACTAGGGAGCTAAGTGCAAAACTAGCCTGGAAAGTCATAAATAATATGAGATTTTACATTTTTTTTCTACGTCGTACAGTTCCCAAGATACAAGGAATTTAGTATTCCAAGTGCTGATTTTCTGCTCCGAGGGCCATTATTATGCATACATTCTTTGTATTCACTGTGCTTTTGAATGCACCTTTTTGGGAAAAAAAGGCTGTGCGTTTGCATTACTGTTACCATTAGCGTTTCCGTTACCGTTTGCATTAGCGTTTCTGTTTCTGTCACCATGTGCATTACCCTTTGTGTTTGTGCTACTGTTAGCATTTGCATTTCTGGTATAATTTTTGTTTGCATTTACTTTTGCATCATCGTGTACGTTACCCTTTGCATTTGCGTTACTGTTACCATTTGCATTTCCGTAACTGTTTGCATTAGCGTTTCCATTTACGTCACCATGTGCGTTACCCTTTGCATTTATGTTTGCGCTTGCATTTGCATTACTGTTACCATTTGCGTTTCTATTACTTTTTGTTGCGTTTACTTTTGCATCACTGTGTACGTTACCCTTTGCATTTACGTTTGCGCTTGCATTACTGTTACCATTTGTGTTTCCGTTACTGTTTTTTTTTGCGTTTACTTCACCGTGTGCATTACCATTTGCATCTGCGTACGCGCTTGCGTTTGTGTTTGTTTCCTTTGGCGTCATCGTTGGTGTTACCATAAGCGTTTGCATTTCCAATTGTGTTACTGTGACCATGTGCATTACCATTTGTGTTTGCATAAGCACTTGCGTTTGTGTTAGTGTTTTCTTTGGCATCATCATTGGTGTTACCGTAACCGTTTGCGTTTTCAGTCGCTTTACCGTTACCGTTTGCATGTTCATTACCATTTGTGTTTCTGATGCCATTAGCATTTGCATTACCAATTCTGTTTTCATTTATGTTTGCGCTTGCGTTTATCTTACCGTTTGCATTATTGTTCACATTTGTGTCACTGTGTGTGTTACCGTTTGCACTTGCGTTATCATTAGCTTTACTATTTTTTTACCTCACTGTTTCCATCACTGTTTGCATTAACATTACTGTTTGTGTTTTTTTGTTTGCGTAGTGCAGTGCAAAACATTGTTTTTGATATTTTTCTGCACTGTCTTCTGCGATGCATAGTGCAGCCAGTGTGTGTTTCATTGGTCTGCACCTTGGCACATAGAAAGACCTTTGTTCAAGGAACATGACAGTTTTTGTTTGGTGAAAAAACATTGTTCCGTTCCAGAGGTATTGCTATTTGAAGTTGGCCCACTTTGCAGTTACTAATTTTTCAGCTGCCAGGTCTGCCATTTTAGCGCATTTTCAGCCGCAGTGTCCGCCATTTTGTGGTGGAAGAGTTCTTAAAGGTGCAGAAATGTAAAAACTGAATATCTCTGGAACGGTTTGTTCTTTTCACATGACATTTGGAGGGTGTTGAGTGGAAGTCCTGGAGATGTGATTTATGCTGCTTACATGTTTGAAAAATAATTCACTGCAGAGATACTGTGTGATGCATTTAACATTTTGCACATAGCATTCTGCATGGTGCTACTGGCTTGAAATTTATAGCATAGGTAGCCCTAGTGGTGTGGAGGTGCCTTGCAGTAGTTTGGTGTGTAAAACATTAACAGGTGCAGAATTACGCCACTCTGATGAATGAAAATGTGGTTCATTATGCTTCAATAACTTCTAAACCATATGTCCGATTTGCCTGGCATTTGGAATGTGCAAAGATTAATAATACATCTTTGACGGTGACAATTTTCGGATCACTGGGACTTACGGTTGCTGAATTCTGCATGTTATGTTGTTTGCTCGTGGCGCTGTGCGACTGTTGAATGGATGTACACACAATTCTGGACACACATTCCATTCACTCTTTATATTGCACATTCTCAAAAAGAAGGGAAATTCATGGCAAAAAGCTCCGTTTAATGCATCAGTTAGGGTTGTCCCACAGCGACAAAAGCAAGGAAATTTGGTGTTAGGGCTGCCTCCCCTTGCACCCCATGCCCACCCTACCCCCACCAACAGGCATCGGGGTGTACGCTGGGGTCATCGATCCTAACTCTCACCCCAGTCTCCTATACTGCACCACCTCAGCTTGTTTACACATGGAATGGGGTGAGAGTTAGGGCAGATGATCCCAATGCATACCCTGATGCCTTTTGGTGGGTGTGGGGTGCAAGGGGTGGCAAACCTAACACTGAATTTACTTGCTTTTGTCGCTGTGGAACACCCTAACTGATGCATTAAATGGAGTTTTTTTGCCATGAATATATGTGTGTATGTGTATGTATGTATGTATATATATATATATATATATATATATATTCATGATGTTTATACAATGCCTAACTTGATGTAAATCCATAGATTTTAACAACATTTAATTCATTCATTGTTACGTAAATTTCTGTTAAATACAATGGAAGCCTCAAGCATGAAAGACATGGCACTTACTTAAAAAGAAATGTTTTTCTAAACAACAGATTGATGACTCATACATCAATACTAGGAACATTTTTACAAAACAAGGTGACATATAAAATTTGAATGGTCCAGAAAGAGACAAAGAAATAGATGGAAAATATAAGAAAGGGTAAGAGCAAAGGTAAAGGGGGGAAGGGAGGAAAAGAGATGGGGGCACAGGGAAAAGGTAAAAGAAGGGAGGGAGGAAGGTTGGAGCGGGAAGGGGAGAGAAAGATGGAGAGGTAGTGGGGGTTGTGGGGGGAAGGAGACTTAAATAAAAAGAAAGGGATGTGGAAGTAGGGTGAGAAAGGGATAGATTCAGGAGAGCAAAATTGTAGTTGTGATCACCCAATAATCCCAAAAAGGGTTAATTCCATGGCATTTCCTGAGGGGATCTACAATATCGCAGAACTCATCTGGAACTCCTGAGGGAAAAACAAAGAGAAAAATTAATACAGGTTATATACTAACATGCTAATTGCCAGCAGATTAGACCTTACGGTTTGAGTCTGCTCGAACCTCAGATCCCTAGTTGGGTACCAAGGCCCTCCCCCCTCCTTGTGTTCCAGAAAACCCAATCATCCATCCCCACCCCCCTGGGCCAGGTCATCATCTGATACTTCCGCTTTCTGTGTCTGTCCCACCCTCTTTTGAAGCCCTCCACTGTGGATCTCTGAACCAGCTCACCAGGCAGCGTGTTCCAAGGATCCACCACCCTCTCAGTGACAAACATCCTCCTCTTCCCCCCCTCACCCTTCCACCTTCCAACTTCAAACCATACCCCCTGGTGATACCTCCCTGCTTTAGTCTAAGCATCCCCTTCATGTTTACCCTGTTTATTCCCTTGAGGTACTTGAAGACCTCAATCATGTCCCCCCTGTCTCTCCTTTCCTCCAATGAAAACAGGCAGAGCTCCTCAAGTCTGTCCTCATACATCAAATCCCCAGTCCTCGTATCATCTTAGTTGCCCTCCTCTGTACCCTCTCCAGGAGCTGTATGTCCCTCTTCAAGTGTGGTCTCCAGTACTGTACACAGTACTCAAGGTATGGTCTAACCAGTCCATTGTACAGTGGCAGAATCACTTCCCTGCTCCTAGAGGTGAAAGACCCTTACGATGCATCCCAACATCCTGTTTGCTTTGCTGACCACTCTCCTGCACTGCTCAGAGTTATTCATACATGCATCCACCATGACCCCTAGGTCTTTTTCCCCTGTTAAGGCCTCCAGTGCCTCCCCTCCCAGGGTGTACCTGTGTTTAGGGTTTCCTCACTCAAGATGTAACACCTTGCACTTGGTGATATTGAAATTTGATTTCCATGTGTGAGCCCACCTTTCCAGGGTGTCCAGGTCCCCTTGCAGGGCCAACCTCCCCTCTTCCCCCTCAACTACTGCTCCCATCTTGGACTCAATATGTATGCATTAAACAGGATCTGACCCAGGACCGAGCCCTGCAGTACCCCACTACTGACCTTTCTAGGGTTCGAGAGCTCCCCACTGACCACTGCTCTCTGAGTGCATCCAGCTAGCCAGTTTTTAATCCATCTGACCATCAAAGGGCATGCTCCCAACCCTGTCAGTTTCTCCACCAGACTATTGTAGGGGACAGAGTCAAACGCCTTGCTGAAGTCCAAGAATAATACATCTGCAGGCTTTCCCCTGTCCAGTTCTGATGTTACCCATTCACAGAACTCCACAAGATTGGTTTGACATGATCTAGCTGGCACAAACCCATGTTGCCAACTATCCAGACCTCTCACCTCCTCCAAGTACACCCCCAATCGTTTCTTTAGTATACTCTTCATTAATTTTCCCACCACCGAGGTCAAACTGATGGGTCTATAGTTACCAGGTACTTCCCTCGACCCCCCCCATGGATTGCACTACATGGGCCTCTCACCAGTCCTTAGGTACCCTCCCTGTCTCAAGTGACCTGTTGAAGTGCTACGTCAGGGGTGCAGCCAGTATGTCCACCAATTCCCATAGTACTCTCAGATGAATGCCATCTGGCCCAGGAGATTTATCTTTCTTTAGGGCCTTAAGGGCTAACCACACCCTTTCAGTGGAGATAGCATCATCCATCCCGTCCACCTTACTGGTCTTTTTATCCTTATCCTGATGTGACACCCCTGGGGTATCTCTCCCTCCCTTCCTCTTGCTCCATTTGTGTTGCTCCCCTGATCCCACTCACTACCACTTCTATCCCCATTATGCCTTGCTTTGTAGATATCCCATCCCCCTCCCTACTGAACACAGAGGCGAAGTACTCATTTAATACCTCTGCCTGGTCCTTCGCCTCTTCCACCCACCCTCCTTCTGATTTCAATCTATCGAGATATATCATTCAAGACAATTCATAGTTTGTCATTATCTACAAGTCAGTATTTCTTTCTCAGAAAAGGCTTCAAGTCCCATTGGTCATTGAGCCTGTGTGGTTTTACACTGCACAGTCTATATATCCATTCACTCTCCTTTTTGAGGAGCTCATTCACCCTATCTCCCCATAGGGTAGTGGCGATTGCCAATCAATCCCCATAAACTTAAGTGTCCTGGGGTTAGAATCATGCATCTGGGAAAAGTGAAGTCCTACTGGAGCATCCAGTCTGACATTGATAATATTCCTAATGTGTCCGTACATTCTGAGTTTTAAAGCCCTCATAGTGCGTCCTATGTACAAAATCTTACAGTCACACCATAGTGCGTATACAACAAATGTTGTATCACAATTTATAAATTCTCTAATATCATGTCTTTTACCAGTGCTCAGAAGATGCAGTACCTTACTTTGTAAACAATAGCAGCATATATTACATCTTTGGCATCTAAAAGCTCCATTTGGAGCCGGCCCGTCAGTGCAGCAGTAATGCTACCATTCATGATGCTAGCGACTCAGGTTCGGTAGTGAGCATGGGTCACCAGAGGGCCAGCCAGGGGGAGAAGGACTGAGCACCCAGCGGGCTGCTCTCCTTCTCTGGGGGGTGGACAGCACTCCTTGCTACAATACTGCCACCATCTGGGTGACCACGGGTGGTGACGGTGCAACAGAGGAGGCTGAAGACATGGGAGGGACAGATGTCTGCCGAGGGCCGGAGTGTAGGAGCATTACCATCCCCCTTCAGCTCATTGGCCCTCCTTGCATGCAGTCATCTGAGGGGAGGAGAGAACAAGGAAAATGTGCCCTGCCAATGATCCAGGCGACAAGCCCCCAGCACCACGCCTGCAGAGAGAGAGAGAGGGCTCCAGGGGCAGACTCCACCTGTGCACGCTTCCCTGATGTTTGGGGGAGGTATGAGAGGAACCTCCTTCGCTCCACCCAGTGGGTTATCCAGGGGATCTGGAAGACTGAAGCAAAGCACTCTAAGGAGCAGACACCTCAGGTCTTTCTCAGGAAAGCAGGTGTAGCTGAGCGGTGCATGGGACTCCAAGAGAGAGACTGGTGGCAGAGTGAGTAAGGGGGCAAAAAAAAAAATTAAAGCTCCATTTGGTGTAGTGCCAAGCCAGGTACTGCTGCATTTTTCTGGTTTAAGTCTGCTGTGTACCAGTTTCTCTTTCAGATTATGCCCCCTAGAAAAAGTGATACATGGGCTTTTCTCAACTATAGTTGCCAATTGTCTGTCTGCATGTAAGAGATGCCAATTGTTATGAACAATGTTACTTATCTGTCCTGACCAGTTGTTAAATTCGGTCACGGAAGTAATGGGAACAGTGTTATTATTACTAGTTTTAGCATCCATATTCAGCAATTCATTTCTGTTTGCTGCATAAGCCCTCATAATAGCCCCTTGCATCACCTCTGCTCATAGCCTCTCTCCATAAATCTTAATGTCATACTCTCTGTATGTTTCCAGAATTCAGCATCTACTGAGCAGTTTCTACGCAAGCGCAGGAACTGACCATATGGAATACATTCCTTTAATTTTCTTGGGTGTGCACTATCAGCCCTCAGTAATGAATTTGTAGCAATTTCATTTCTATGTGCTTTAGTTTTAATTCTAACATCCCCATAATCTGGGCTTTGGGAGTGAGAACAAGGAAGTCAATGCAGTCAGCATCTGCTTCATATGTAAATTTCATGCTCAGTTCATTTGTGTTTAACCAGTTTACAGATTTCTCAATTTCTCCCTTGTCTGCTCTCCAGACACATAGGATGTCATCAATAAACAGTGTCCAAAACACAATATTTCCTCTGAAGGCAGGACAGCCTAGGACTAGGAATATGTCAGATGATGAAAGGAGAGCCCTGCGGGACTTAAAACAACTTAATGATATAGTGATCAACCCAGCAGACAAAGGTGGTAATGTGGTGATTCTAGATAGACAATATTATGTACAAATGGTAATGAAATTACTGAATGATATACAGAACTACAAAACTACAGAACTACAAAAAGCTGTCACAAAATCCTGTGGGTAAGTTTAAGGTTGAATTCCTTCACTTCCTACAGGATGCTAGAGATAAAGGGGAAAGAAGTGAAAAAGAAATGGGCTTCATTTGGAATGAGAACCCAATAATCTCCTGTTACTATGTACTACGGAAAATACATAATAACTTGAGAACCCCCCAGGTAGGCCTATTATATTGGCCATAGGTTCCGTCACTGAGAAACTGGGTAAATTTGTGGATTATTTCTTACAACCACTAGTTGGGGGACTTTCACTAGGGATACTACACATGTCCTGAAAAACGTATCAGATGTACAGTGGGAGGAGAGTATGGTGTGGGTCACTATGTTTTTTTTTTTGTTTACCAGGAGAGACACACTAAGCTGAAAGCTTGTTTACATGTGCGACCTGGGAGCACAAGGAAGTTAAGTGACTTGCTCAGGGTCACACAATATGCAAGTGGGGGCTGTGGGATTCAAACCCAGGTCTCCAGGTTTGTAGCTCAGAGCCTTAAACCACTGTGCTATACTGCCACCTAATGGGGAGTCGTTAAATAACTGCATCTAGCATGATCATGGTATTGAGGCCTGCAGATACTATCTTGAGAAAAGAATAGACTGAGCATGTCCCTGTGGATTTCATTATACGAGCTATTGAATTTATCCTTACCCACAATAATTTTGAATTCTTGGGAAACCACTACCTACAAACGTGTGGGACTGCCACGGGTGCCTCTATGGCACCCTCTTATGCAAATCTCTTTCTGGGCAAATGAGAGGAACTTAGTGTTCCAAAATTCTAACCCATTCAGAGGAAATATTGTGTTTTGGACACGTTTTATTTATTTATTTAGTTTTTGTTGACCAGGTAAGTGCACTACAAATCCTTCCTATTTTCAGGCATGACCCGGGGGAAGGGGATACAGATGAATGTCAACTGACCTTGAACCAGATTAAGCTGTTGGTGGTATTTTTAGCGAATGAGGAGAAATTTGGCCAGGGCACCAGGGAAATTCCCCTACTCGTCTATAGGGGGACCTTTTGTTTGAGACGATGGCCACTTCCAGCATACCTGTGAAGGAGATGGATGTCTCTAGGGTGGAGGAGCAAGCCTCCTCTCCTACCTGTGTGCATCTAGAGGCTCAGCACGATGAAGTGCAAGATTTGGACTTTTCAGAAGCTGGAGCTGCAACTCCAGAGGTTGTTTTTGTCCATGGAAAATTTAAGCCATACAGACGGTATAACTAAGACAAGAGGAGAGGAGTATATCCCGATTTCAGCATCCACAGAATTAATCTTTCAGCAACTACTTGAAAAAGAAAGAAAACAGCACTCTGAGCTAGAGCGTGAGCTGAGGGATCAGATTGTGAAATTATAAGCTGGAACGCAGCCTGCATCACCTTTGACAGGAGCCGATGACAGCGTTCATGACGCAGCGACATCAAAGGCTTTGGCCCAGGCAGGGTCAGGTGAGTCACTCTCCAATATTTCTCCTCAATCAAGTGAACTAAATCTTGAATCGGCTGGCAATCTGTCCACTTCTTTAGGTGGGTGCCTATAGACGAAAATAGAAATTCCTTTGATTATATCTGAAACTGTTTCCGAGGTGAAATCTCCTCGGCGTTTGTCAGGACAAACAGAGAATGGCCCTATTTTCAATATTTTTCCCATAAGGGAACCCCTTTCTAGGGATAAAGGGTTTGTATTTAAGCCCTTGACAATCGGGACTTATGAATCAGGATCTTCCTGTACTAACCCGGTAAATATAAATTATCAGCATGTACCGAATATGCAAGAATGGGTGTCAGTTTTTTCTTTTAATGATAAAGAAAATGAACAAGTTACAAATACAAAGGAGGACAATAAAAAAGAATGCAGGACTGTTGTAACTCTGGCAAAGAGGTATTTGTCTTTACCTTCCATGTCAGTCCCTAAGGAAATAGTAACAGCTGAGAATGTGCCTAAAAAACCAGCAGGGGACAAAATACAGCCTGTTTTTGCTTTGGAAAAAGGTTTAAAACCTACAGCTGATTCATGGTCTCCCCCCAAAAAGCCCTTAGTGGGGCAGGCTGGAAATTTTCTTCTAATGGTATATGGCTTCCTGACTCTGGTTGGGACCCTAAATTCAATTTCTTTCAGTCTTCTCCTGCTTGGCGTCCCAGAGGCTTTTCTAATTCTTTACCTGAGTCTCAGATTTTTCTAGAAACCCCATTGGATATAAATCACCCTGGTCCAGGGAAGGTTCGTGATCCTCAGACTTTTGCCCAGAGAAGTAATCCTGGAGAAGTTTGTTCTACAAGTGAACTAGCCAAAACTGAAGTACAAAAAGACAACACAGAGGATCTAAAGGGTGGCCCTCATGCCCCCCCCAAGCTCAGAAACCTTTTTTGTCTGACCTATTTTCCAAAATAAAAAAAGAAGCTGCCCCTTGATGGAATGCGGTACGAATCCGCTACAAAGGGGGCTTTGAGCATCGATCTGATAGACACTATGTCAGAAAAAATCTACTAAAAGACTCCCTACATTTTTCTCCACGAGAGGTTTTTGTCTTTATCAATATTAATGGGGAAGATAATTATGACATCAGCTTTTGTACACATTATGCTCTGGATCTCTTTTGGGAGAGATACAATCAGGTTAAATTTTCACCCACGTGGAACCCCTTTTTGGTTGTTCCTCTAACTGAACCCCTAATTAAATATGTAACAGTCCTGTTTCGGAACGAGGGGGTCCACTTGGATGATATAACCTATTGGCTCTCCCAGAAGTGTGATGTTCTAAGTGACCCAGAGGCTATTTTAGACACTGAGCAATTTTGGACTGGCAGTTGGAAATATAAAGTTAAATTGTGGCAGTCAGATTCTGGAATTTCCTATGTTCCTAATTGTTTCATGTTGGGAGGAGATCGAGGTGTATATTTTTACGCTGGTCAGCCTCGAGCATGCTACAAGTGCGGCTCTAGAACCCACGTTTCTAGCTCCTGTGATAAACCACGATGTGACAATTGCGGGGAGGTGGGGCACATTGCCCTTCAATGTGCCTCCCACACCAAATGTGATTTATGCGAAGAGACTGGACATGTTTTGTGATGCCCATGGGCAGCCAAAAACAAAGCCTCATGTAGGAGTCCTGATCTTTTAATTCAGTATGCCCAAGATTTGATACCCTGTTCGGATCCTGCACCCCCTTCCTCCCCATCCCTCCCTGTCCTACTCAGCTGATCCCCCCCTTCCCCAGTTCTCCCCCTAGTGAAAAGTGCTCCCTCTCTCCCCTCCTTGCCACTCGCAGATCCCACTACTGATGCTTCTTTGGTTCCAGTTTGTTATCAAGATCCTATCATAGGGGAAGACTGCAGAGACTCCCGTTCCCCTTCCTAGGCGACCCTCTAGGATTTCTAAAAATAGATCTGTTTCTCCTCATGAGTCAATAGAATCTGTTAACCCCTTTGAGGTTTTGGCTTCTGAAGATGGAACCTCTGATATGGATCAAACTGAATCAGCTGATCTACCTTTGGCTGCTCTCCATACCCCTTCCACTCCTGAACTGGTGGGTTATAAGAGAAAAAAAAAGAAAAGATGGAAAAAACAGCTTAAACTGCAATCCCATTAAAGGTGGGGTCAGTCAATATTCATAGTTTATTAAACCCTGTAAAATGACAGGCAGTTCTGGATTTCATTCAAGCTTCAGATTTTGGTATTTGTTATATACAGGAAACTTGGATGTTTTCTGAGGATCAGATAAGATCTTTCCGGGGGAATGGGCTTGGGGCCCCCTCATATTGGTCCTTTGGGTTGGTTACTGCAGATGGGGTGGGTAATTTATTTTAAGGATATCAATTTTCCCTCTCCAAATTAATTGACCTGAGTCCTGGAAGTTGTTTAATTTTGGACGGACTATGGCAAAATATGCATTTCCGCTTTACTAATATCTGTGGGCCCCAGTTAAAGTCAGAAAGGATTGCTCTTTTACATGCAATACAACCATATCTGGTTACTTCATCCATTATTATTTCTGGAGGAGATTTCAATTGCCCTTATGGGAAATGAGGGGGACCTGCTGCAAAAAAAGTTTATTGTGATGCTAATGCTTTGTTTCAGGTTATAAACCTTGCAGAATTGATAAACTGTAATACATTTCAAAAAACTGGGCCTAGTTTCACTTACATGAGGCAGAAGTACTATTCTACTATAGATCACATGTTTGTATCAAGGAACCTGCCGCACTTTTCTTTCCATATTCAACCCACTGAATTTTCTGATCACTTAATATTGGTCATTGAAGCAAATTGTCATCAGAAGAAACAAACTCAAACTAATCATTGGAAACTTATTTCTTCCATACTAAATGACCCCCAGGTTCAGTCAGGGATCCGTGGGTTAATAGCAGCCAGGTGTTCCATTAGATTTCTTTATTCAGATATGTCAGAATGGTGGATGGACACCAAGGCAGATTTTAAATCTTGGTTTCAGAAGTATTGCAAAAATTCTGTAAATAATAAATTCCTTAAATATCTGTCCTTAAGACAACAACTGTTTAAACTATTTACCTTGGCAAACACTTCCAAACTTGATTACTCTTCTCAAATTTATAATTTAAAAAAGAAAGTGTTGCTCTACCAGTATGATAAGGATAATTCAGTACAGGCTATGTTACAATTTGGTACCCAAAAATCCCCACTGGGGACCCTTTTTTAGCTTGCAAAAATCTTAAACTATTCAAATGGATTCTTTGGTAAATTCTAAAGGGCAAACAGTTCATTCTGTGGGAGATATTCATGAGACTATAGCCTCCTTTATTAAATCTCATAGTCCCCTAAACCCCCTCTCAGAAGGAGCTATTCAAACATATTTGGAGTTTACTGATATTTGTAATATGTTAGCTGAAATACCTGCTATTCAAGGCAGTTTTAGTTCTGTTGAAATTGAACAAATAATAAAAATTCAAAAAAATGGCATCTCTCCAGGTGTGGACAGTTTGCCATTTGAATTCTATAAAACGTTTAACACCAAGCTTTTTCAGTGTTTAGTAGAGATTTTTAACTATTTCTGTAAGGTAAATAAAATACATGCTGCCTTTCTGACAGGTCTTTTGATATTTTTGTTCAAAAATGGGAATAAGTCCTCTCTCCAAAACTGGAGACCAATCACAATTCTAAACTCTGATTATAAAATTTAAGCACACATTTTAAATAATCATTTAAAGTCTTATGCTTCATTAGTCATTTCCCCTTACCAGTTTTGTGGGATACCCTCAAGAAAAATTCAACAAGCCCTAATGATTGTAAGGGACTTGATTGAATTTTTATCATTAAATGGTAGGTCAGCCTTCCTGGTTTCTATGGACCGGGAGAAAGCATTCGATCGAGTATACCCCCCCTTTTTGTTTGCAGTTCTTAAAGCTTTTAGGATCCCAGATCCTTTGATAATACAAATTAAATTATTATATTCATCTACTATGGTACACCCAGTAATTCAGGGACAAATGACTAAGGGCTTTTTGGTACCTACTGGTGTTTGGCAAGGGTGCCCTTTTAGTCCACTACTTTATGTTTTCACCCTAGATCCTCTTTTGAGGAAATTAGCAGTGTCCCCCTTTTGGTCAGGTATTGAAGAGGGAGAGAATTACGGGTGCAAGCATATGCAGATGATCTCTGTTGTTTTTTCTTAAATTCAACATGTTTAGCCCCTATATTACAAGAAATTCAGCAGTAATCTATCATGTCAAACTCAAAACTTAACATTGGGAAAAGTAGGGGCTTATTTTTAGGAGCAGGTGCTCCCTCCCCCAATATTTTTGAATACATTTATTTTTCTGCTGAACCCTTAAAGATTCTCGGAATTGTTTTTGGTCCCCAAAATTTACTTTCCTTAAATTGGGATTTAGGGCTACAGAAAGTAGAAATTAAAGTGAGATGCTGGAAACACTGGAAAATGTCCAAAATTAAGAGGGTGAATTTAATAAAATAATTTTTAATTCCCGTTTTGCTTTATGTAGCTATGATTTTCCCCCTCCTGGTCATTTAGAGGTTAAATTATATAGTCTGTTTTTTTCAGATGCTCTGGGGAAACAGGCTTAACCCCATAAAATGGTGTTTTACCTGCTTACCCAGAGGGAAATAGGGTCTCGGTATGGTGGACCCAATAGTATTTTTCCACACATTATTCATTTCCCAAACTGTGAAAAATGGGTTGATTATATCTCCAGCCTCCCACAATCAGTGGACTCAGAAGATATTATCATGATATCTGTCCATGTGGGGAACTGCCCCACCCTCTGGTTATCAATTTATCTTCATATACCTGAATTTTTTCACCCAGTAGCGACTAAATTATATAAATGGGGGATTTCTAAGCAATGTATTATTCAGAGTTCTGGACGACAATCATATGACTTAGTTATGTCTTCGGTTTTTCCAACAGAACCCACCTTTAGGAACTGTCTTCCTCAGAATAATCATCGAGTTTTAGCTCATCTAAGTAATCCTAGAATCCCCCCTTTAATGTGGGAACACCTATGGCTTTCAGTTTATGGATGAAATAAATGTTCGGGGGAATGCCAAACATAAGTCATTAGATGAATGGAACTGTCCTTATATGGACTGTATTGATAAGGAGGAAACAACAGAGTACTTTTTATTTGATTGTTCATTTTCTAAACCTTTATGGGCTTATTTAGCATCTGCATGGAATATGCAATGGTTAACAAATATGACTTAGGAATTTCTAGTTTTAGGTCATTATGACCATTTAGGTGCTAATTATCACTCGGAAACATTAGCAGTGTTCTTATGTTGTTTGAAGTATTATTTGTGGCAAAGTAGATGCCAATGGGTTCTTTATCAAAGGATGATGCCCTATGATACTGTACGAATTTTGGTTTCACAGGCAATGACAAAGCAGTATAATTTGGATGTGGGGTTTCATTCTACTCAAAAAGTATTTCACTGGTGGAAGGGTTTTTATATTTTTATAAAACACAACTAAAAGAAGTATGAATTAAAATATAGTTTAAAATACAATAGTTATTTTATTTAAAGGAACATATTAAATAACTTTTAAACAAACAAGGTAAAATGAGAAGTTAAAAAAAGTATAACTTTTTTTATTTTCCCATTTCTTTTTCATAAAATTGTGTCTGTCTTGGTGTGATGTAACACTTTTGATTATTATGTACTTTTGATGTTATTTCAATAAAAAATTCCCCTGCTCTTTTCGAGGAGTGCCATGGGATCTTTAACATCATCTTGAACTACCACCAAAACAGGCAGACAGGACCTCGGTTTAACATCTCATCCAAAAGACGGCACCTCTGGAGTGCAGTACCCCCCCCATGCTGCACTACAGTGTCAGTATTGGGATATTAACCCAAGTGCCTGGTATGGGGATAGAACCCACAGCCTTCTGATCTCCTGGCCTCAGAGGCAAGTGTGCTACATGCTGAGCCACTAACACTGACACGACATCCTATGTGTCTGGAGAGGGGACAAGGGAGAAATTGAGAAATTTGTAGATTAGTTAAACACAAATGAACTGAGTATGAAATTGACATATGAAGCAGATGCTGACTGCATTGACTTCCTTGTTCTCACTCCCAAAGCCCAGATTATGGGGATGTTAGAATTAAAACTAAAGCCCAAAGAAAAGAAATTGCTACAAATTCATTACTGAGGGCTGATAGTGCACACCCAAGAAAATTAAAGGAATCTGTTCCATATGGCCAGTCCCTGCGCTTGCGTAGAAACTGCTCAGTAGATGATGAATTCTGGAAACAGGCGGAGAGTATGAGACTAAGATTTATGGAGAGAGGCTATGAAGCAGAAGTGATACAAGGGGCTATGAGGAGGGCTTATGCAGCAAACAGAAATGAACTGCTGAATATGGATGCTAAAACCAGTAATAATAACACTGTTCCCATTACTTTTGTGACTGAATTTAACAACTGGTCAGGACAGATAGGTAACATTGTTCATAAAAATTGGCATCTCTTACATGCAGACAGACAATTGGCAACTGTAGTTGGGAAAAGCCCACATATCACTTTCTCTAGGGGGCATAATCTGAAAGAGAAACTGGTACACAGCAGACTTAAACCAGATACATGCAACAGTACCTGGCTTGGCACTACACCAAATGGAGCTTTTAGATGCCAAAGATGTAATATATGCTGCAAGGAGGGCCAATGAACTGAAGGGGCTTGGTGATGCTCCTACACTCCAGCCCTCGGCAGACGTCTGTCTCTCCCATGTCTTCAGCCTCCTCTGCTGCACCGTCACCACCCGTGCGGTGGTGGCGGTATTGCAGCAAGAAGTGCTGTCCACCCCCTAGAGGAGAGCGGCCCACTGGGTGCTCAATCCTTCTCTCCCCCCCCCCGGCTGACCCTCTGGCGATCCATGCTCGCTACCGAACCCGGGTCGCTAGCGTTATGAACGGTAGCATTACCGCTGCACCAACGGGCTGGCTCCAAATGGAGCTTTTAAATGCCAAAGATGTAATATATGCTGCTATTGTTTACAAAGTAAGGTACTGCATCATCCGAGCACTGGTAAAAACCATGATATTAGATCATTTATAAATTGTGATACAACATTTGTTGTATACACACTATGGTGTGACTGTAAGATTTTGTACATAGGACATACTATGAGGGCTTTAAAACTCAGAGTGCAAGAACACATTAGGAATATTACCAATGTCAGACTGGATATTCCAGTAGGACTGCACTTTTCCCAGAAGCATGATTCTAACCCCAGGACACTTAAGTTTATGGGGATTGATTGGCAACTGCCACTATCCTTTGAGGGAGATAGAGTGAATGAGCTCCTCAAAAATGAGAGTGAATGGATATATAGACTGCACAGTGTAAAACCATATGGGCTCAGTGACAAATGGGACTTGAAGCCTTTTCTGAGAAAGAAATAAACTATTGACTTGTAGATAAAGACAGCCTGTGAATTGTTCTGAATGATATAACCTGTGTTAATTTTTCTCTCTTTGTTTTTCCTTCAGGAGCTCCAGATGAGTTCTGTGATATTGTGAATCTCCTCAAGAAACGCCATGGAATTAACCCTTTTTGGGGCTATTGGGTGATCACAACTACAACTCTGCCTTCCTGAATCTACCCCTTTCTCACCCTTCTTCCCCATCCCTTTCTTTTCATTTAAGTCTCCTTCCCCCTTCCCTTTTACTTCCCCCCACAACCCCCAGTACCCCCAACACCCCTTCATCTTTCTCTCTCTCCCCTCCAACCTTCCTCCTTCCCTTTCTTCCTTCTTTTACCCTTTCCATGTCCCCCACCATCTCTTTCCCCACCCCTCCTTTACATTTACTTTTACCTTTGCTCTTACCCTTTCTTATGTTTTCCATGTAATTCTTTTCCTCTTTCTGGACCCTTCACATTTTATATGTCACCTTGTTTTGTAAAAATGTTCCTAGTATTGATGTATGAGTCATCAATCTGTTGCTTTAGAAAAATGTTTCTTTTTAAGTAAGTGCCATGTCTTACATATTTGAGGCTTCCATTGTATTTAATAGAAATTTACTTAACAAAGAATGAATTAAATGTTGTTAAAATCTATGAATCTACAAGTTAGACATTGTATAAACATCGTGAATTTTCAATATGTTAGTTCTGTATGTGTGTGTGTATGTATGTGTATGTGTATATATACTGGCCTGGATATTCAAAAGGGTTGCGCCATGCGCAACAGGGTTGCGCATGCGCAAGTCCAAAATGTGCCATTCTGCGATATTCAGCAGGAGGCAGTTACGCCACTGGCATCAGGTTGCGCAAGAGAGCAATGCAAATGAATGCATGCTCAACAGGAGGGGGAGGATCCATGCATAACCTGCGCAACCCGATATTCAGTCGGGTTGTGCAGAGTTGTGCATGCGCAACCCCCAACCTGCGCCTGCACAACCTTGAGCCCCAAAAAAAAGGCTTAAGTTGAGGGCCACCCACAGGTGAGCTGCTGCATTGCAGGGCGCAACACAGCAGCTGCCACCCCTGGCTGGCCCCCAACTCTTTCCCTGTGCCCCCCCACCAGCCCGATCGTGGGCATAGTGTAACACGACTCCCCCCCGCCACACATCTCCCACAGCCCGATCGCGGGCATAGTGTAACACGCTCCCCCCACACATTCCCCACAGCCCGATCAGGGCATAGTGTAACACGACTCCCCCCGCCCACATCTCCCACAGCCCGATCGCAGGCAGTACAGGTACATGTAACACCCCCCATATCCCGGCCCGACAAGGGCATAACGTGAAGGAATCTCCCCAGTGCCCGATCGCGGGCAGAATGTAACCCCTCAACCCAAATATCTCCCTGGTGGTCCAGTGGACCGTAGCCTGATCGCGGGCAGAATCATCACAAACCCCCAAACATCTCCCTGGTGTCTAGTGTCCCCCACCCACGAAAGCCCCTCCACCCCGCTCCCCGCAGGCGGCGGGCGACAGCATCCACCCGCCTGCCGCCCGCCGCCATGCCGACTGACTGTCCAGTAGGGCTGCACGCCCATTGATGCAGAGCTACAGCCAATGGGCTTGCAGCCCATACCGTACATGACAGTCCAGATTTCCATGAGAACCAAGCCAAATCTTGCCAGCTCAGCTGGGATCTCAGCTCCATGTTATTTTTTTAATTCACTAGCCTCCCAGCTTGCATTCCTGTCATGTGACAGGCTTAAGACAAGCTAGAAGAGGTCAGTGGGTGCTGAGGGAGTCTGTACACAGCATAGATACTCCGGTTTACGCATGCACAAACCAGAGTATATATAGCAGTGCAGCTCTGATCTTCTTGGCAATTACATCTCCTTAATGGTGGGGTGCATTTATGTTGGTGCTGTGCCTTGTAGGAGTGGAAACCTTGCCACTCTGTTTTTGACTTTGCTGCCTTTTAGTTGTCAGGGAGAATCATAGAGAGGAAGAAGAAGAAAAACAGGAGGTGGAAAACTAAGAAATAAAACAACACTTTTCTGTGAGGACAGGCCAGAGACTGTGTGTGTGTGTGGGGGGGGGGTATGCCAGACATTAGCTGACAGAGACAGACAAAATGAATAGGGCTGGCAGTATAAGGTTTGAGTAATGCGCTATGAAGGAGCTTGGTACACCCAGCAGACCTGGGTTTGAGTCCCACAACCTCCACTAGTATGCTGTGTGCTGTGCATTATAGCTGAGAGGTTAGAGTAAGGAGTTTGGTACATCCAGCAGACCTGGGGATGATTTCCACAACCTCCTCCTGCATACTGTGTGACTCTGAGCAAGTCAATGACTTAACCACTCCTGTGCTCCTGGATTGCCCCTGAAAACAGGCACTTGTGTCTAGTGGCTCTTGCCCAGTAACAAAAACAATAAAAAGGTACTTGTGCCTAGTGGGTCTTTCTCAGTAACCAAAACAATAAACGCACACACATACTGTGTGTGTGTGTGTGTGTGTGTGTGTGTGTGTGTGTGTGTGTGTGTGTATGTGTGTGTGTGTAGTACCACATGCCAGTTCCAGGTGTAAACTGTTAGACTCTGCATGAAAAAGTGGCCATGAATCCAAAAACAAAACTAGCAGTGATCTGGCAAAACCAAAACCTCCTTGGTTTTGTACACCTCTAGTCATTATACATTCTCCTGGTGAAACAAAATTGCAACCAACAACCAATTGAGAGCCAAAAAGAAGGAAGAAAAGGCATGACAGCAGGCTCCAGCACTCAATCAGCACAGAAGTCAGTTAGTCGCAGCACATGGAAACCCTCGGAGACATCCACACTTCCCAATAGAAAAGATGCCTGCTTTTTCCAATTGCAAATTTTAAAGCATTAATTACAAAAAAGTGTACAGCAAATAAAACACTTTGTGTAAAATAACAAACCAGAGTTGCTTACTGCTCAGCCACAGTGCTTCGACTTTCACTAAGTCTTCATCAAGGGGCATAGCTATTGAGAAGACTGGCCACTCAATAAATACCCTTTGCCGTGAATATTCATTACATATTCTGAAATACATATCACAAAACAGTGTACAAACTATTTAAAAAAAGTAAAGTGATCATAATGTATTGAAATACAATTGGTGATGCATTCGAGCAAAATTCATTGACACAGCATCTGACTGCATGACCAAACAGAAGCAAACCTCATTAATATTCACGAGTGCAAACACTTTGTGAATTTCTAATGCTTATATCTAAGGGATACTGCTGAAATTTTATTGAAGCTTGCTAAATCCATTGTTTTAATACATTTACCAAGACATTTCATAACTAAGGCCCCACATTTCTAGAACTCTGCAGTCATTTAAAGGTGAGCCACATTAATTATTTCCACTTTTACATCATTGCAACTAATATGTGTATCATCATATACTGCTGAAATAATCTTGTAAGCTAGGAGAAAACAGATTCAGATAGACTTAATAGAAGAAGAGGCAAAGATAGTAGAAGTCCAGTGTGCATTCTCAATCAGCCCATATTCGTAAACTGGCATTCTAGTGTTTAATGAGCATCATGCGGAGTGCCCAAATCAGGCTTCAAAAGAGTTAGACATGAAAAATATTAAGAGACTACATCGATACTACTTCAGGTAGAGACTACTTCGAGCCGTTAGCTCAAAGGTGTTAATCTGCAAATGAAATAAATAAAAATAAAGAAATAAAATAAAAAAATAAATATAAGAGAAAATAATATTGCAAAAGAAATGAAACCAACAGGCAAATATTGTAACTAAAAGAATATTAAACTCCTTTCAAAGATTGTGTGGGGGGTGCAGATAATTCACTTCAGGAAAGGCTTGAGATCCCAAAGATCATTGAGTCCATGTGGTCTCATACTAGATAGTACAGAAATCCATCTACTGTCTTTCTTGAGTAGTTCATTGGTATACCCCCAGCCCAATTTTTAGGGAGTGGAACCCATTCCAGGCCCATTGCATGTATACCCTTAATAATAGAGGCATGTACATCAGCAAAATGGACCACCAAAGGTATATCAGTCCTACCATTCTTAATGGAATGGATATGTTTTTGTATCCTTGTTTTAAAATTTCTCACTGTTCTCAAAAACATACTGTAAATCTTACCACAGGTACTCCATAATACATAGGCCACAAAGGTGGTGTCACATGTGATACATTCTCTGATGTCCACTTTCATGTTAGCATCTCTAGGGTGCATGGTCTTCAGGGGAAACCAAGTGGTACTACTTGTGCCTGGTGTTTCAGCCCTCATTCTGCTGTGTACAAGTTTATCTGTTGGGTTCATGGCTCTGCTAAAAGTAATGTGGAGTTTGGGCCCAAGTGCTAGGCCTACATCCCCATCATTACTTAATATAGTCCCATTGTTTGGTTACTCTGTTTATTTGGTTAGTTGTAGACATAAGTAGGCATATGCCCATCGAGAATGTCTCCCACTCCCAGGTGGGTGTATTAGTCCGCATTTGTAGTCCACTTAAAATGTTTATTGAGCCTGGATTTGAACACATTGAAGTTGTTTGCTTCAACTATATCTTGGGGAAGTTTGTTCCAGGCCTTGGCAACCCCAACTGTAAAGTAATTATCTATTTTGCAAGTGTTTGCTCCTGGAACTATTAACTGTTTATTATGTCTTTGTAAATTTATTGTACAGGTAGCATACTGGAACCCACATTGTTTAATTAGTTCAGTACTCTGGAGAATTTTGTACAATTGAAGTAAATCACCTCTTTTTCTTCTCTCTTCCAAGCGTACCAATTTGGAGTGATGTAGTCTCTCTGAATACGTTAAATGTCTGAGTTTTGGTATTAGTTTAGTGGTTCTACATTGTGCCCTCTCCTCATGTTTGATGTTATGTTTAAATTATGGGCTCCAGAATGATGACCCTAAATTTAGGTGAGGATGGATGTAGGATCTATAGAGGGACATGATGCATGACTTGCTTCTGTTTACAAAGGTAATGCACATGTTATGCAATTTAATATTCTATATGCTGACAAAGATACTTTTTACAATGGTCCGATGCCATCAACCTATTGTTGATAATGATGCCCAGGTTGCATTCCATTTCTACTGACTTAAGGATTTTATTTAATCTGTATGTATGCATGTAATGATTTTCTTTTGCCAAAATGTAATACAACACATTTATCATAGCTTAAATTCATTTTGTTTGTTTTTGTCCATAATGCTATTTGATGTAGGTCCTGCATTAGTGTCAGATGTTTGAAAAAGGGTATCAACTTCTCCCCCAAGTTTTGTATTATCAGTGAATTTTGATAGATTTTTTTTGCAGTGGTGTTAATGACATCACTAAATGGGTGTAATACCCATGAGCATTTGCAACCACTCAATCTGGACCCAATGCGGCACTTTCGCCTTTGGACTAAGTTTTGACTTTTTATAAAAATACTACCCTGCCATTAACAATAAAGATCATTGCAACCCTGGACTCCTACAGCAGCATTTCAAGGTATGTGGGGACGGGAGCAGGCTGCACAGCTTATTTGCATGTCACCTTTAAAAACACTTATGATGGCAAGAAAGACCAGCATTCTTTGTGTGGACTTGGTAGCATCATAATATTGTCCTGTTTGTAATATAATACCTTTGATAAACCTTGTCAAGTTCAAGTTAGTAGCTTGGTTTATAGTTCTAATAACTTTAGCCCAAAAAGTATCCAAACATGGACATGTAAGTAGCATATGTTCTTAAATTCCTATATTAATATGGCATCTGGGACATCTGTTCGATAAATCTCTACTCATGAGGTTCAGTCTGTAGGAAGTGAAATACAGATGATGAATTACGTTAAAGTAGATCTGTTGTAATTTAAAGGAGATTGTCACTTTCTGAGAATAATTTATAATCCTGTGCTAATACTTTTTAGAAACTGATATCCCTGCATTTATTTCCCATTTTGTTTTCTTGTTTAGAGAAGATGTGGGATTAATGAGATAGTATATAGGAATAAATTGCAGATAGAATTTTTGTTTAATTTGGCCTTAAAATATTTGTTCAAGTTGATTTTGTTCAATTTGATTTAGACTGCCTTTGGTCTTAATAATAACGTTTCTATTTTGAAAAAAAAAAACAACTAAATAAGTCCTTTTGTGGAAGAGAATAGTTATCTTTTAAAGTTTAGAAATCATGAAAACCCTTATCTTCCCACAAATCCCCCAATACAGATAGGCCCTTAATGGACCATATTCTAAAATGAGAATCAGCTGTAGAGGGATGAAAATATCAATTAAGATATATTGGAGAAAATATTGATATATTAATTGGTTGTTTAGTAACTCATAAAAAAATTTCCCAAATATGGCAAGTAGCTAATGTACTTTGACACTCAGATTTTATAATCTTCCTGGACATAAGTCTCCACCACTCATTCACACTAGTGGGACTAGCGCCGGAGGCACCAGGACCCATCGGGAGCAAACTTTTTGCTGGAGGGTCGGCGCGAGAGATGGCGCCGCGAGACACAGTGCCGCGAGCAGCCTCTCGAGCGGTAATGACCATCTCGGCGACGACCCTCCAACCGCCTCAGTTCTTTTTTCCCCGCCGGGTCGAAAGTGCGCTTCAGTGACGACGTCGCTTGTATGGGAGTCAAACTTCAAACTAGCGCATAGTTTTCAGTTTGTTTTTTTGTAACATTATCACGATAGTAGTATCGCTTAATTTTATCCTATTTTCATTAAATTTTTCTATTATTTTAAATTTAACTTACTTGAAGAAGTCTCGGCCTACTGGACGGAGTCGACCATAAGCAGGTCAGGTGACGGTAGGGAGACTTCGTATGAAAGCTGTTCAGTCAGCCGGGCTGGGTCTGGTCAGCCTCCTTCTCCTCAGCGGGGTTCCGACTACGGTCAGTCCGATGCCCGGGGGGATGGCGGTCCCCGCCCGGCATAAAATAAACGGTCGTATTCTCGGCACCGTTCGGCCTCGAGCTCTTCTTCGGCCCACAGGCCAAAAAAGAGAAGGCATCACTCGAGGTCACCCTCTGGTATGTCTGCGCGTCGACGGTCAGTTATCGTTGCTAGTTGCCGGTCTCCTTCTTCGGAGTCGCCAACTTCCGATAATCGTCGTCCTCGACATCGGAGCCCCTCCCTGCCTATTGGTAGGGCTCCAGATGAGCAGTTTCATCAGTGGGCCGCTCTTATGGAGTGATGGGCTCGGAGGTTGGTTCTTCTGCCTGGCTCGGTTACCTCGGAGCCCTCTGGCTCCTCCGGCGATCAGGTAAGGCGGTTGGACCTTCCTAGTCGCGCGGCGCCTTCTTCGGTGCCAGCGACTCCGTGCCTAGGTGTTTCCCCTTCACATGGCTGCGGCGCGAGGGGCCACACCGATGCCCTTATTTCCTGTTTTTTCCTTCTCTAGCTTTCCAGGTTCCTGGGGCTTTTCGGCGCCTTCTCGCGGGTCTGATGGCTTATCGGCACCGTTCGGTGCCGCTGGAGTCTGCCAGGTGCTGTTGGTGGCACCGTGCAGTCTCGCGGTGCCGCCAGCGGTGCCGTCGGATAGGGTGGCGCCGTTCGCGGCGCCGTGCATCGCGTCGTCCGCGGTGCCGTTCACGGCATCGTCCATGGCACCATTCACGGCGCCGCCAGGGGCGCTTGCGGGGCCGCGTGCCTCTTCGGCGCTGTGCACCTTGGTGCCGTCCTCAGCCCGTTTTGCCGTCTCGGCGCCGGGGACCCTCGGGGACTCTCCTTGTTTTTCTGCTATTTCCTCCTCTCCTAATTTTCACTCCTTTCCTGTCCAAACAGTCCTTCCTGGACCATCAGGAGATGATGTTGAGCCTGACCCAGACCTTCGGTTGGGTGATGAAGTGGAGGAAACAGGATCTTTCTTTGCTACAGAGCCTGTGGTCGAGGACCTGTCCTTTAAGTCTCTGTTGAAGAACCTGGGATCCACTCTTTCTCTCAGACTACAGACATCGATCCTGGGAAGATATTAAGACTCCAGTATCTTCATGCTTGGAGATCCCTACGAGTTTGACTCCTCCGATCCAGCCTTCCTTGAGATGCTGTCTCAAATGGTATGGAATAATCCTGCTCTTATTCCCTCAGTGGCTAAATCCATTGATAAAGTATTCAGCTCCCAAGGATCGTCCCATTTGGCATCCCAAGCCTTTGCGGATCCTATTGTAGTCCTGGCAGAGAATGACAAGTCGTTCTTCCTCAAACTTCTTCAGCTCGACCTATTAACAAAGAGTCTCGTAAGATTGATACATTAGGTAAGAGAGTCTTTGCTGCCTCCACTCTAAGTATGCGTATTGCCAGTTATCAAGGCTATTTTTCTCAATATGAGTATATCCTGTGGCACTCTATGAAAAGAATGGTTGAAGCTCTTCCAGATTCGGACTCCAAGTCAGAGCTTCTTCTGACCGTTATTAGAGGTATTGAGTCCAATAACCAACAGGTCAAAGCCGCCATGGATGCTTTCGACACTGCTTCTCGCTCAGCAGCCGCGGGGATTTGTACTCGGCGCCATTCCTGGCTGCGTACTTCTGGCTTCACGAATGATGCTCAGCAGCAGGTAATGGCACTGCCTTTTGATGGCTCCTTTCTTTTTGGCCCTCAGGTGGAGCAAGCCTTAGAGGCCACTCAGAAGACTAGATCGGCCATTAAATTGGCCAGACCTCCACCTGCCCCCTCTCGGGGGCATGTGAACAGACGTCAGTTTCATAGTCGTCAGTCCTTTCGAGGCAGAGGCAGGGGAAGCTTCCATAAAAGCCAACCTGCCCAACCTCAAAAGAAGATGCAGCAGAAAGCGCAGGGGCCTAAAGCCCCCAGTGCCACCTTATGAGTTGTTGGCCCAAGTTCCATCCACTCTGCCCGAAGTGGAACTTTCTTCTCCGGTGGGAGGTCGTCTGATGTACTTCTACAGCCAGTGGAAGTCCATAACTTCAGACAAATGGGTCCTTCGGATAATTCGCGAGGGTTATTCTCTCAATTTCTTGGAAACCCCCCCGAATTGTCCTCCCAGACGACAACCCAGGTTGTCGGCCTCTCAGTCAGACCACCTCACCGCGGAGATCCAGGGCCTTCTGAACAACAGGGCAATAGAACTGGTGCCCCCGCATCTGCGAAACACAGGACTCTACTCCCATTACTTTCTGGTTCCAAAGAAATCTGGGGGGATGCGCCCCATTCTAGACCTCAGAAAGTTAAACAAATTCCTCCCCAGGGAGAAATTCAAAATGATTTCCCTAGGTACCCTGTTACCCTTGCTGCATCAGCATGACTGGCTGGCCTCTCTGGATATGCAGGATGCTTACCAGCATATCCCCGTCCACCCGACCCACCACAAGTTCCTCAGGTTTGTAGCTTTGGGTCAGCATTATCAGTTCAGAGTCCTGCCCTTTGGGCTATCCTCGGCGCCGCGAGTTTTTACAAAGTGTTGTGCAGTTCTCGCGGCGCATCTCAGGAAAGTCGGACTCCGAGTGTTTCCCTACCTGGACGATTGGCTTCTAGTAAGCCCTTCCAGCCAAGGGACTTTGGAAGCCATGCAAATGACTTCTCATCTTCTCACGTCCATGGGAGTTCTGCTGAATTTGAAAAAATCTCAACTGCAGCCCTCCCAGAGGCTCCTTTTCATAGGGATGCTTCTAGACACCTCTTCCATGAAGGCTTTCCTTCCAGAGGACAGAAGACTTGACATCCTTCGGATGGCCCATTACATCGGGGAGAACCAATCGGTTACAGCTCTCTCGATGCAACGCATGTTGGGTCTCATGGCGTCCTCGGTCTTCACTGTACCCCTGGCCCGGCTGCACATGAGAACCACCCAATGGATGCTCTCCATTCAGTGGTCTCCAACCTCTCACCCCCAGTCTTACCCCATCAAGGTGACAGAGCCCCTTCGAAGGTCTCTCACCTGGTGGTCTCAAGAGAGCAATCTCCTGGAAGGATTCCCTTTGCTCCCCAGATCATCAGATCTCCATCACCACAGCGCATCGCTAATGGGATGGGGAGCTCACTGTCTCCTCCACACTCAAGGTGTATGGACTCAATTCAAACTCATCCCACATAAATGTCCTGGAGATGAGGCGGTCCTCTATGCGATCCGAGCTCTGAAGGATGTCCTTTGTCACAAGAACATTCTCCTTCAAGCGGACAACAAAGCTGTGATGTATTACATCAACAAGCAAGCGGTGCTCATTCTTATCCCTTTGCAGGGAAGCAATGAGGTGTGGGAGTGGTGCTTGGAGCACAAGTCTCTGATTAAGCGGTTTATCTGCCAGGTATACAAAGCGACCTAGCAGATCACCTCAGCAGAACGGAGGCAGACCCTCACAGTGGTTCGCTCGATCCAGCCGTAGCTCGGTCCCTGTTCAAAGAGTGGGGGACTCCAGACCTGGACCTTTTTGTGTCCCCACTCAACGCAAAACTGCCTCTCTTCTGCTCCAGAAATCCAGGGCCTGGCATTTTCTGTCAGGATGCGTTCAGGCTGCGGTGGACAAAACGCTTTCTTTACGCCTTTCCACTGCTTTCTCTAATCCAGAGAGTACTCCTCAAGTTCGAGTCTCAGGGGACCAAGATGATTCTCATTGCTCCCTCCTGGCCTTGGCAACTATGGTTTCCTCTACTCAACAGTATGTTGGCAGCCTCTCCGAGACCACTTCCCTTGCAAATCAATCTTTTGACTCAGGGTTCGTTGGTCCATCCCAACCTGAAATCACTTCACCTTCATGCTTGGCTCCTGAAGAGATAGAAGTGAATCGGTTCAATGTCTCGTAGAGTCTCAGACATCCTTCTGGCTGCTCAGAAGCCAGCCACCCGAAAAATGTACGCTTCCAAATGGAAACGTTTTTCTCTCTGGTGTGCAAAGTCCTCTTGGAATCCCTTTTCCTGTCCTCCTGACAAGGTTCTGGAGTATCTGTTGGACCTATCAAACTTAGGTCTTCAGTACTCCACAGTTAAAGTTCACCTTAGTGCCATCTCAGCGTTCCATGAGCCGGGTTTTTCCTTGACTCTGGCTCAGTTGGCTATGGTGAAGAGATTTCTTAAAGGGATTCTTCATACCAGACCCCCTGTTAAGCGTCCAGTTGCAGCCTGGGACATTAACCTGGTGCTGGACATGCTCACTCAGAAGCCTTTCGAACCCCTAGCTACCTGTGAGCTAAAATTTCTTACCTGGAAGACTGCCTTCCTGGTGGCCATTACCTCAGCCCGCAGGGTCTCTGAGATACATGCCCTGGTTACGGACCCTCCGTATACTGTATTCCATAAGGACAAGGTAGTTCTCCATTACTCATCCTAAATTTCTTCCCAAGATTGTGTCAGAATTCCATCTAAACCAACCTCTGGTACTTCCCGCTTACTTCGCTAATTTTCAAAATGAAGGGGAACGAGCTCTTCATTCCTTGGATGTTAAGAGAGCCTTGCGGTTCTATTTAGATAGAACCAAGGATGTTCGCAAGACTCAGCAACTGTTTGTTTCTTTCGGCGACACCCGGCTGGGTCAACCTGTCGCTATCAGATGCATCTCATCATGGTTAGTGGCATGCCTTCGGCATTGCTATTCCATGGCTCAAGTTAAATTAGAAGGTAGAGTGTACGCTCACTCTACTAGGGCGGTCACGGCATCCCTAGTGGAAATTCGCAATGTTCCAATTGCAGATATATGCAACGCCGCCACCTGGAGCTCAGTGCATACCTTCGTTAAGCACTATGCACTGGATGTTCATGCCAGGCGACATTCCGCAGTCGGCAGAACTATCCTTAATGGGCTTCTAGCTTGGCAGCGTGAGCTCTGGCTCTCCTGCCGCCCTTTTGGGGATTATCAACAGTACTCTCCCACTAGTGTGAATGAGTGGGTGGAGACTTATGTCCAGGAAGATAGGAAAATTACGTACCTACCGTAATTCTTGATCTTGGACGAGTCTCCACCACTCATCTACCTCCTCTCCATCCCCGAGCTCACCGCTGTGTTGGTCTTCCTCCCTCAAATCTTTAGGCCGTGAGGACTTCTTTGCTGACCCTTCTTACACGGGTCGTACGGACTATCTTATGTTCATTTTTTAATGTTAGGTTTACTCTTTACGTTAGTTGCGCTGCACCTCCTTGGTAAAAAAGGTACTGAGGCGGTTGGAGGGTCGTCGCTGAGATGGTCATTACCGCTCGAGCGGCTGCTCGCGGCGCCGTGTCTCGCGGTGCCGTCTCTCGCGCCGACCCTCCAGCAAAAAGTTTGCTCCTGATGGGTCCTGGTGCCTCTGGCGCTAGTCCCACTAGTGTGAATGAGTGGTGGAGACTCATCCAAGAAGATCAAGAATTACGGTAGGTACGTAATTTTCCTTTCTTTCTGTAGGCACCAATATAGAGCATATGCTTTATTTTCTCGTACGGGCAAGAAGCTTCCTCTATTTGGCAAGGAGGTTAACTTGACTGTGGGTGAAACCAAGTGTAAATGGGTGCTGCATTAGCTGCTAAATAATACTAATGGAGGTGAGGCAATGACATACCCCCAGGTGTTTAGGAATGTACATATTTTCTGTCTTCATACAAGGTTTTCTACCTTGCCATAGAAACAGTTTCATAGACTTGTTTAGTGATATTTATATATTATGGTCTAATATAACGGGCACATTTTGAAAAAGAAATCTGGCTAAAAATATTCATCTTAATGACATTTACCCTACCTAATAATGTTAAGGGTAAAGATTTCCAATGATTTAATTATTTATAACTACTAGATAGTAAGAGGTCAAAATTAAGACTATATAATTGTGTACCATCTGGGTCAAGTCTAATTCCTAACTATTTTAAGTTTTGTACTTGTTTAATTTTATTGTTACTCATGTTATGGAAGGAATCTGAGTGGGTAATGGATTCTAATAATTTAGATTTTTCCCAGTTAATTTTATTTCCAGATATGGTACCAAAATAATTATCTTTTTCAGAGGGGGCAAAAATGTATTCATATTGTGTATACATTAAAGCATTGTTTGCATAAAGTCCAGTCTTATGTTCTTGATCATTAACTCATCTTATTTATTCATTTAACTGGGTGAGTGCACTGATCCCAGGGACCATTTTCAGGCATGACCCGAGCCATAACACATGGCACAGGGCGACAGTGAATACAAGGTAACTGTAGTGCACATAAAACAGAATAGATACAAGAAACAATATTAGGCACAGTTTACAAGCATGCAGCATAAATCCATTGAGAACAGCGAGTACAAGGTTCCAATATGGGACATGAAGAGATTTGATAGAAAACTACAGTCGTAAGCACAGAGTAAAAGGTATGATACATAGAGCAGGGGGCATGTAATACACCGAATATACCTTAAGAAACATATACAATATGTACCCATAATACAATGTAATACACAGAAAATACAGTAAAAAAAATACATCAATTATGTACAGGCAAGGAAGTCATGTATACCATGGAAATATAATTAACAAGACAATGAGGTAACAGTTGTGGGCTGGGGAGTAGTCTAGCATGGGTAGTCTAGCGTTGGTAGTTAGGTAACCCCTGGGAGAAGCGGCAGGAGGAATTTGCCAGGAGCCAGATTTTGAGGCGGGACTTGAAGCTGGAGTGCGTGCCGATAGAATGAAGTTCAGCTGGCAGTTTGTTCCATGACAAGGGGGCAGCGACAGACCAAGCTCTGCTATCCATGTTGGTGGATACCCTAGGAACAGCTAGAGGGGGAGTACCATTAGAGCGGAGGTTGCGGTGTAGAGTTCGGGTTGTCAGGAGGGTGGTTTGGGGGGATTCTTGAGCCATGTGGATGACATTGTCCACCATGCAGCAGAGGGCTAGGTCAAAGTGGTCTTGCAGTGGTAGCCATCCAAGGGTATTATAGAGGGTGCAGTGGTGGGTGGAGAATGGGCCAATAAAGCAAAGTGACAGGCACTGTTGTAGGCAGCAGAGAGTTTGGCCATGGCAGTAGCAGAGGTCCTGGCATAGACAGGAGAATAGTAGTCAAGAATAGGGAGAAGATTACCCTGGACAATGGCTAGTCTGGCTTCAGGGGTGAGGTATTGCCTGAATCTATAGCAGCACCTAACTTCTGATGGAAACTTCTGACAAGGGAATTTGCATGGTCAGCGAAGTTGATTGAGGGATCGAGTAGTGTGCCTAGGTATTTGTAGGTGTCGACATCCTCTAAAGCTGGGCCGTCAGGGGTGAGAATTCATAAGGCAGCATGGTTTTTAGTTTTGGCAAGGAAGGGCTTAGATCCGAACAGCATGGATTTAGTCCGCTGATTTTCTTATTAGCTGTTATAGCTACAGCTAAAGGCTCCAGAGCTATAACAAAAATCAGTGAGGACAGGGGGCATCCCTGTCTAGTTCCACGACAGACTGAAACAGCGTCAGATATAGTTCTGTTAGTTTGTACTTTAATATATGGGGTCGAATATAATATGTTAATCCATGTTCTAAACTTATCCCCAAAACCTCATTTTTCCAGCACAATTTTCAAATATGACCATTCAATCCTATTGAAGGCTTTCTCTGCGTTCAAGGGTAATAAAGAAAATCTGAATGTTATAGTGATTTATAAGATTAAGGGTTTGTCTAATATTAGATCTCAAAAGTTGGTCCTTAATAAATCCATTTTGATCAGAATATATAATATGAGGTAATATTGTATCAATGCTGTTGGCTAATATCTTAGACTCTTAGCATCCAAATTAGAGAAATTGGTCGATAGGAACTGGGAAGTAGTGGGTCTTTGTTTTTGTTTTTAAATATGCACACCAAACAAGGAGGTAATATTTTTTGTGAAAAAAATACCATTATAAAGTTGTTTTAAATGTGAGGTGATTAATGATGAAAAGGTTTTTAGGAAATCCATAGGATCTCATCCAGTCCCCAGGCCTTTTCTGTAGTAAGGGAGTTAATTGCGTTTTGAATTTACTCAATAGTAATTTCAAACAACTTGAAGTCTTGCTGTATTCTGACAAGTGCAGTTAGCCCCAGCCTTTAAACTGCCCTGGAGAACAAAGGGTTAATTTTTCTATGCAGAGCATAGAATGCTGAGCTCAAGCTCAGTTGATGTCTCTGTCTGTTTCCCCTTTAAAAGCTAACCGTCGGATTCTTTACTCCGCCTCACTGAACAGTTGCTCCGGAGATTTCTCCTGCAGCTCGGTTCGAAAGTCGGTTGAAGTGTCATTTTTTTCATTTATTTCTAGCTGAAAAGTTTCCGATAGTCGGTTCAGTCTCTGTCTGTCGCACCGAGAGTACTAGATAGGTTTTGTACTGTGTTTTCTGTGTGGAACTTGTAAAAAGTGTGGATCGGTTTGGCTGAACCGATCATTTTTGCTTAATTCTTGAGTTAACTTTAGTGTGTGGTTACCGGTCCTTATCGGTTCTAAAAAAAAACGTGTTTCAAAACGTTTTTTTCCAAGACCCGTGACACGGTTAGGAACTGATAAGTGAGTCTTGTCTGGCGGTTGCCAAAAAAAGGGCAGGCTTGGTTAGGTTGGCCATGTCTGAGAAACCCAAGAAAAAAACCAGGCCCACTGGGTTTCAACACTGCAGTGAGTGTGGGGAGGTCTTTGCTAAGGCCGATCCCCACACCACCTGTGTTTATTGTCTGGGGTTTGAACACCTCGATTCAGACTGCCAAATTTGCAAACATTTTCCAAAATCTACCCTTGAAAAGAGATTAGGTAGACTGAGGGAAAAGGAGGATGAGAAGTCCGCTGACCTGGATGGCCAGCCCGGTTCGGTTCCGACCGAACTAGAAGGAGTGCCCTCTGAGCAGGGTGATACTTCTTCGGGCAAAAGGAGAACCGATCCCAAGGGGTCGGTTCCGACTAAAAGAAAGCGCGAAGAAAAAATGTCCGGTTCGGATCCAGAAGTCCATGTTCCGACCGCCGAAGAAATAGCCAGAGTGATTCGGATTGTGTAATCGCTTCGCCCGGTTCCAACCAATCTGGAACCTTTTGGCAGGGGCTCAGTTCGGTCGGTTCCCCCGGTTCACGACTATACTTTGGAAGAATTTTATGAACCAGAGTTTGAGGAGGAAGGTGAGTTTGAAGATGATGACAGTGATGGTGAAAGTCTAGATGTGCCTGTGGAACCGGACATCTCCCCAGACAGACCTTCAGGTGTATCCCCTCCTAGGCTTTCTGAGTCCCCTTCCCACTTCATGTTCTTCAGAAAGGTGGCTGAGACCCTCCAGCTTCCTATGGAAGAGGCAATGGAGGATCAGGAGGAGCCTGATTTTGTAGAAATGATGGACATCCTAGAGTCCAGGAGACTGTCTATTCCCCTCCACAAATCTTTTGGGAAACAGACACAAAAAATTCTGAAGTCTCCCAATTCTATACCTCCTGTGGACAGAAGAATGGACAAGAGGTATACACTCTCAGGCTCAGAAACTGAGTTTTTATTTCAGCAATGCAGCCATGTTGGTGTTGTGCAGGTTGCTGCCTGTGATAAGGCAAGCATTCCCTTGGCTTCACACCCCCCAGACAAAGACTCTAGGAAGATTGATGCCATGGCAAAAAAGCTGTACATGGCATCTTCCTTGGGACTCAGACAGGCGAATTATATGGCCTTTACAGCTAGGTACCAGAAGTACAGGTGGGTCACTGTACTGGCACTGGCAAAACAGGCCTCCCTCCAGCTAGCCAAGGAGCTGGAGGTGGTGGCTCCAGATGGGACTGAGGCATCTAAAGTTCAGTTTCATGCTGCTGTGTCATCAAGAGTCATGGCTACATCTGTGGCTCTTCGGAGAATGGCTTGGCTCAGATGTACTAGACTCTCTGGTTGGTAATTTTCTGTTTGGAGAGTAGACAGAGAATTACATGAAGAAAATGGATGAGTACAGGACCACCTACAGGAGTGCTCAGGCCAAGGAGAGACAGGCAACTCCTCAAAGGCAGCAGTCTAGGGGCAGGGGCAGGCCTTTTCATAGGCCTTTTTACCAAGCACAGGCCTTTTCTTCCTTTTCACAGAGGGGGTTCTTCAAAGGGAGAGGCAGAAGGGGGATGAGCAGGGCTGCATCCACTCCTCAGCCTAAGGCCCCTGCCAAGCAGACACCCTGATTAGCCTGCCCAGGTCGACTGTCCTATTCCAGTAGGGGGCAGGCTGGCTTACTTTGCCCAGGACTGGATGTCTATTACATCAGCCAAGTGGGTCCTGGAAGTAGTAAGCCAGGGACTGGTTCTCAGCTTCAGAAAATTTCCAAAGATGAGGGCCAGATCTTTTCCACCTGCAAATCTCTCGGGAACCCTTGCCCTAGAGGCAAAGGTTTCATCTATTCTGGCCTTAAGAGCCAGAGAGAGAGTACCTACCCTACACTGGGGCAAAGGGTTGTACTCCAGGTACTTCCTGACCCCAAAAAAGACAGGGGAATGGTGACCCATCCTAGACCTAAGATATCTAAACAAACATCTTTTAAAACCAAAGTTCAAGATGGTAACTCTGGGAATAATCCTTCCCTCTCTAAGGCCAGGGGACTGGCTAGCCTCCCTGGACCTCAAAGATGCCTACTTTCACATTCCCATCAGGTGCTCCCATAGAAAGTACCTCAGGTTCGAGTTGCCCTCAGGCCAGTATCAGTTCAGAGCAATGCCCTTTGGCCTAACCTCAGCCCCAAGGGTTTTCACAAAGTGCCTGGCAGTAGTAGCTGCCTTTCTAAGAAGGCAAAATATCTCCATTTTTCCATATCTGGATGATTGGCTAATAGTGGGCCAGTCTCCAGACCAAGTCAAGTCTCACCTGCAAGTGACCCAGCAAGTGCTCACTTCTCTAGGATTTCTTCTCAACCTTCCCAAGTCAGTTCTCGAACCAGTCCAGCTTCTTACCTTTATAGGGCAGAACTGGACACAGTCACAGCAAGGGCCTTTCTTCCCCTGCAAAGGGCAAGGGTTCTTATAGAACTAGTCTCTTCCTTCAGCCTTCGGGTATCTCAACCAGCAAGGCATTTCCTCCAGCTCTTGGGCCACATGGCAGCTTCAACAGCAGTGGTCCAAGGGGCAAGATTCCAGATGAGGGATATTCAGTTCCATCTGAGAGCTTTTTGGTCTCAGAGGAAGGATTCCCTTACCAAACTGATCCCAGTGGCTCTGACCTTGATCCAAGCCCTTCAGTGGTGGCAGGATCTGGACAATTTAAGACAAGGGGGTCCCTTTTGCCACTCAGCCTTATTCAGTGGTCCTTACCACGGACGCTTCTCTTCTGGGCTGGGGAGCCCATCTGAGGGCCCTCACTGCCCAGGGACTGTGGTCCCCCCAGGAATCCTTTCTCCATATCACTCTCCTAGAACTCAGGGCAGTTTTTCTGGCCCTGAAAGCTTTCAGTCAATGCAGAACAAGGTGGTTCAGGTCAGAACGGACACCACCACCACCATGTGGTACATCAACAAGCAGGGAGGCACTCATTCCATGGCCTTGTGCATGGAAGCCATGAAATTGTAGTCCCTGGCTTATTCCCTGCAAACCTCTCTGGTGGCAGTTCACCTTCCAGGAAAGGACAATGTGCTAGCAGATGCACTGAGCAGGATCTCTCAGGGTCATCACCAATGGTCCCTGGACCCTCGGGTGTTGAAAATGATTTTTTCAAGGTGGGGCACTCCAGAGATAGATCTCTTTGCAGCCCCAGACAATCACCAACTTCCTCTCTTTTGCTGCATACCCTAAGTCTTTGGCTCAGTCCCCCTGGATGCTCTGATTCTGAATTGGGAAGGGACATTTACATATGCCTTCCCTCCCTTCCCACTCCTGTTCAAAGTTTTAGTCAAAATAAGGTCTCAACCTTGCAAAGTGATTCTGATTGCTCCAGATTGGGCCAGACAGCCTTGGTACCCCCTGTTGTTGTCCCTAGCAGTCCATCTTCCCCTGTCTCTTCGCAGGAATTACAACCTGTTAACATCCTCTCAGGGGAGGATTTGGTACCCCAATCTTCAGTCTCTCAATCTCAAGACATGGCTCTTGAAGAGTTAGAGTTTGCAGATCTGCATCTTTCTCAGGGGGTTCTGGATATTCTCAAAGCTTCTCGAAAGCCTTCCACCAGAAAGGCTTATAACTCCAAATGGAAGAGATTCAGCATTTGGTGTTCTAAAAAGCATATTTCCCCAGATACTGCTGAATTGTCTACAGTTCTGGATTATATGGTCCATCTTAATGGCCTAGGCCTCAGACCAGCTACTCTCAAGGTACACTTGTCAGCTGTTTCTGCTTTTCTGTCTGTGAGGAAGTCTTCCTCACTATCTTCTCATCCTGTGTTCTGTAAATTTTTTAAAGGATTGCTTCACACCAGTCCTCATTTTAGAGCCCCTGCCCCTGCCTGGGATTTGAATGTTTGCACTGCTCAATTTATGCAACCTCCTTTTGAGCCTATGTCCTCAGCAGAGCTTAAGTACTTGACTTGGAAAACTGTGTTCTTGGTAGCCATTACCTCTGCCAGGCATATCAGTGAATTGCAAGCCCTGTCAGTGGAACCTGATTTTATGTCTTTTCACAGGGATAAAGTGGTCCTAGAACCAATAGAAGGTTCTTGCCCAAAGTGGTTTCAGACTTCCATTTAAACCTGTCTGTCTCTTCCTGTTTTTTTCACTGATCATTTTTCCTCAGGAGAGAGGAGGCTACACAGTTTAGATGCAAAAGAGCCCTTAGTTACTACATAGAGCGTACCAGGGGTCACAGGTTTGACTCCCTCCAGTTGTTCCTCACTTATGGAGAAGTGGGAAAGGGCAGACCTGTCACCAAGAGAACTATTGCCAGGTGGATTGTGTCTTGTATACAATTCTGCTGTGAAAAACTGGGAAAGATTCCACCGTCAGGCCGGAGGGCTTACTCTACAAGAGGTACAGCTGTTTCCCTGGCTGTTGCCAGGGATATCCCTCTCTTAGAAATGTGTCAAGCAGCCACCTGGAAAACAGTCCATACCTTTACCAAGCATTACTCTCTGGATATCCAGGCTAGGAGTGATGCTCTGTTTGGCACAGCAGTACTTCAGAGCCTATTCCTAAAGTAAGTTCTGTCCCTCCTCCATGAAGGTACTGCTTGGTAGTCTGCACTTGTCAGAATACAGCAAGACCTCAAGTTGTTTGAAGAAAAAATTAATCACCTTAGTAATTATGTTTCTTCATTGGAGTCTTGCTGTATTTGATGTCCCTCCCTGCCTCCCCTCTCAGAACCGGGTTTTGGGAAGTGAGTGAGCAGGTGCAGTGTTGCACCTCAGGGGTGCCACTTTTACACCCTCTTCTTTTGTTTGAGTGTTTATTTTATTATATTCCTGTTTGGTTTGGGTTTTGAGTTTTGGGTTTCCTGACTTGAGTCTTCTTTTGGTAATCCAAATCTTTTTGTTGCCAGTTTTCTATTAATAGTTTTTTTACAATTTCCACATAGAATAGCTATTAGAGTGTTGCTCATAAGAATCTGATGGTTGGCTTTCAAAGGGAAACAGACAGAGACATCAACCGAGCTTGAGCTCAGCATTCTATGCTCTGCATAGAAAGATTAACCCTTTGTTCTCCGGGGCAGTTTAAAGGCTGGGGCTAACTGCACTTGTCAGAATACAGCAAGACTCCAATAGAAGAAACATAATTACTAAGGTGAGTAATTTTTTATTCTTGTTTAATGGAAGTTAAATATTCAATGGGTACAGTACATATTATTAAATCAGATAAAACATTTTCAATGTCCTTATCGTGATCGCATTCAGATGAGTATAATTTTGTAAAAAATATTTTATATTCTGTATTGATTTCTTCAGGGTCCTTAATGATGTTGCCTTCATTGTTACTTGTTTCTACATAGATCTGTCTTCCATCTCCTTTTTTAAATGCCAAGCCAACATTTTGTTTAGCTTATCGCCCTTAGCATAATACTTGCATTGGGTTACAAGACATTGGCTGTCAGATTCCTTGGTAGTGAGTCTGTTATAAGAATCTTTAAGTCTAAGAAGTTCTTATAGCATATTTTGATGCCTTGTTATCTTAAATAGAGCTTCTTTCTGAAAAATCTGAAATTCTAATTCTTGCATTCTTATAATTCTGTTTTTCTTATGTTTAGTTTGAAAATCTAGTGTGATGCCTCTTATGTAAGCTTTTAAAGTTTGCCAGATCCAAATTACTGAAGTTTCTTCTGTTTTGTTAGTTTGAAAAAATAATGTGATTTCTGTTTTTATTTTATTGACATATGCAGGATTTTTGAGTATAATAGGATCAAGTCGAACTATAGGGGTTTTTATACTTTTATGAATTTGTAATTTTAATATAACAGGAGTGTGGTCTGAAATAATAATATAATTATAAATAATGTCCTTTACTATATGTATTAGGGAATCAGAAATTAGAAAAAATGCTATTTTTGAATATGATTGATAGGGGAAGAATAAGAAAATTGTTTAAAGTAGGGGAATGTACTTCTCCATGGGTCTTTCAAATGTAAATCATTCATATAATCTAGTACTTTAGAGGCTGCTGATGTTATTCTAGTATGCATGATGCTGGAGCGATCTAATGAATTATCCAAAGTTAAATTAAAATCCCCACCTATTATCCATGGAGAGGTATAAGTAGAAATATTCAAAAATAAATCAGTATAGAATTCTGGTATGTTAACATTGAGACCATATAAATTTGCAATAGTATATAGATTTCCTAAATATGATATTTAACGTATTACAGTGGATAACTTCCTTCCTTATCCATAACAGATCGAATTATGGTAATGCCTGAGTTCTTTGTAAAGAAAATGGTGTACCCTCTAGCAATGTTGCTATAAAAAGAGCTAATGCCGTAACCCCACCTTTGGGTGAAAAATTTCAATTACTCTGTGGTGAGGTGAGTTTCTTGGACCATAAAGCAATTGATGTATTGTCTGTCAACGTAATTAAATAGTTTCCTACTTTTCACCAGGGCTTTCATGCCTTTAATATTCCATGTTCGTATTTTTAGATACCCATCCATTTTGTATTATTGCTGTAATTAAGACTGGGATAAATGCATCCTGTATGTACCATCTCTCAAAATCATACCCTGTAAGGAAACACACTAACAAAGATATTTTCTTTAATGACCCACTGAATGGTAAAGTTACTAATAAACATTCATGAACATAACTTGAATAAGGAGCCCACTCCCTCCCTCCCACCCATTCCTTACCCAAACTACCCTCCCGCCCCTCCCATCCCCCTCAGTTTGCCCTCCTAAGACCCTTAAACCTCCTTGTCCTACCCCCATAACCCCCTACACCCACAAAGAGAGCTGTTACAAGTATTTGCAGAGTGCTGCACCCAGTCCTAGGAGAATGAAAAAAGAAAAAAGGGCCTATTAAACTCTATGCCATGGTAGCCAAAATAAAAAAAACTTTCATTATATCCCCCAGTCCAAGGAATACAATATAAGTCCTATTTATATCAACTGTTTTTGTCCAGCTTTTTCCCTTCTTCTTAATTTTTTTTCTCTTCTTTATATTGTTGATGCTGAATTCTCCTTGAGCTTATCTTTCTTTGTACTTGTAGAAAAATGAACTAAAAAGGAGAGACAAAGATATAAATAAATAAAAGAAAAAACAAGGGGATATTTTAATTAGTTCATTCTTTGTGTCTTATTCTCCTTCTTTGTTCACGGGAGCTCTTAGTCTGAAACTATCATTCTCTATCCTTCTTACAGTTTAAATCAAATACCATCAGTCAGCTTAGTCAAATTTTATTAATCCATCTTTCCTCCTTGTATAGTTATGTTGCCCCCATTCTTTTGTTTCTGTACAGTATATTGGTCAGATTCCAAATTCTAATTGTTGTGATGCCCTTCTGAAATATGATCTACAAATTTTGATTGGAGTCAATCTGTATTAGGGGCATTCTGTTCCTCTTTGCTTTCAAGGGCCGAATTTATATCTTCCAGATTTTGAAACTTATTGGGATCTCTCTGTGTTAACTTAACCAAGTCAGAGTTAATTGTTGAAGCAGTATTATATGCAGGAGGATGAATCTGCCTTATGAGGATCCGAAAACCAGTGAGTCTGATCATGCCAAAAAAATCAAAGTCTGGCCGGAGGGAGAACGGAAAATCGTATGCCCATTTTGTGGAGCATTGGTTTAGTCTTGTCAAAGGACTTCCTATTTTTTATGGTTTCAGTGGTAAAGTCTAGAAATAATGGAGAATTTTACATCTTCATAGGTTAAACCTTTCTCAATATAAGCTGCCCTCTATATCTGCTCCTGATTTGTGTAGTAATGTGGTTTAATGTATACCAGCCCACAGAAGTTTCCCCTGTTATTTTCTGGAGTTAGTCGCTGATTACCACCTCTGTGAGCTCTGTTGATTAAGATATTTTCATCTGGAAACCTGAAACCCATCACCTTAGTTAGCAACTTTTCGAAAAAGGGAATAGTGTCCCCCGACCCCTCCACCCCCTCAGGCAAGTGTCTAATCTTCAGATTATTTCTTCTTGAGCGGTCCTCCTGTTCTGTAGCCTGGCTCCGTAGTTGCTTTAATTGTTCAGTTTGGGATTTCAGGATGTTTTGGACATGTAATATTCGATCTTCCAGTTGTGACACTATCACATCCATTCATGTGATAATGGCCGACATCTTTTAACTCTGTAATATTATTATTCAAAGATTGTAATGTTAAGTTGATGTTCTTAAAGCTCATTTGAATATCCAGCTTTATTTCATTCTTAAGTGTTAGTAAGGTTGCCGTAATGTTCTGTGGTAGTGAATTCCAAACTTAAGCCATTGGATCTCCCAGGCATTACAACATTTTTCCTGGTTGAAGTTGCCTGAACTGCTGGTGGTTGGAACCCCCCGCCACCAGTAAAGTGTTCTTCTTCCCTTGAGTAACATTTATAGAACTTGTTTTCTTACTTTTAATGCTTCCATCTGCATGTATTAGATTTTATTTGACACTCTCCTTCCATTCCCATATCAATGCCCTTTCTGCTGCCACCAATGTCAGGATTGGACTGTTATGCCACCATAGGGACTGCCTACCACAAGAGGCCCTTAGATTGGCAATCACCTCATCTGTCCTGTCACTATTTGACTATGGGCTGCCCATCTGTGCTACAGCCCACAACACTGCACTTGCAAGAATCCAGCTCTCTATAAACAAGTCCTACAGGCTAATTCTGGGAGCCCCTAGGCACGCCCATATGTGCCTGCTGTACTCCACCACCAACTTGTTCAACCTTGAAGAAAGACTCCACTTTCAAACTTGCCTTCTTGTAAAAAAGGCCCTGCTAGGGCTCTCCTCCCCTGGGGTCACCACCTCCCTGCAGCATGCCTCCCCCTCAGTTTCCACCTGCAGCACTGTCAAAGCCTCCCTTATTGTCCCCAGGGTAAGGACCTCTATGACCCAGAGATCCTTTTGCTATCTGGCTCCCTCCTGGTTCAGTTCCCTCCCAGCCAACATAGCTGACTCCACTAAGCTTGGTCCTTTCAAGGTCTCCCTCAGAAGCCATCTGACAAGCACTCGCTGCTGCAACTGCACATAATCCCACACCTGCCCCTTACCCTCACCTCTAGGCTGAGTCTGCCCTGTCTACTTTTGCTGTATATGCCTGGGGTCTCAGGCAACATCTGCTGACTAATGCAATAAAATATCTCTGTTTGCTACCTGATGTGGTACTCATGTACCTATATTATGACTACTGTGATCTACCTATTACCAAGCTTGTATCACCAGTGAATGCCTGTAACACCAACCAGTGATCTAATAAGTAAATAAATTATATTACTGACCTCTTGTTGATTTACCTCCTTCGGTCAAATAAAGTGTTGTAAGTCTCCACTCATAGAGGGGTTTCTGTATTGGGTCTTTCCCTTCTATCCTGGGGCAGAGGGACCACTGCTTGATTCAAGATAATTCCCATTGTTTCCTCCATAGAAGTGTCTGAATTTTTCGCATTAGTGTAGAAGCTATCAGAGAAAGAAGAAGGGGGGTCTGCAGAGTCATCCAATCTGGTCAGTCTGTACTGGTCATATGATACAACTGTTTTTTGAGTATGGGTTTTCCTAGAATGCTCAAAATGCTGTGGGGAGGTCCATTCCTGAGTAGCAAAACTCAGAACTGATTTATTTTTCTGCTGTTTCTTCACCGGAAATGGTTGGTTATATCTTTAGCTCTTCAAACTGATTTAGATATTATTTAGAGAGCACTATTTTGTTGCTGAAACAAAACTTCCAAGGCTAAGAGCTATGGCATGCAGCATTGCAACCATTCCTCAGATGGCCATCTTGGATCCATTACTCCTCCCCTCTGCGAGTCTCCAAACCAGATTATCTTGACACAAAATGTGTGATGTTTCTATTTATATTGTTTATAAAGAGGTTAAATAGGGTTGGCCCCAGGACCGATCTCTGTGGGACACCACTGCTAACCCTTCCAAAATCAGATATCTGTCTGTTAACCTGCACCCTCTGGGTTCTGTCAGTCAACCAGTTACTAATCCACCTAACCAGGTATGGATGAAGGCACATGTTGATAAGCTTTACTATAAGTTCATGGTGGGGGACAGTATCAAATGCTTTTCCAAAATCCAGTGCAATGATATCCACTGGAATATTGTTGTCTAGGCTGAAACTAAGATACTTGTAAAAAGTTAGTAAGTTAGATGTACACGAGTGGCCATTGGTGAAACCATGCTGGTAGATGTCTCCTATCCCTATAGCTAGCATCTCAGATTTGATTCTTTCCTTTATTAGCCTTTCCGTTATTTTGCTGCAAAGCCATATTAAACTAATAGGTCTACAGTTGTTTACTAGGCCCTTGTTCATTTTTTTGAAGATGGGAACAACAGTGGCTGTTCTCCAGTCTGCCAGCACCTCCCCGGTTTCCAAGGACTTGTTAAAAAGTATTGACATTGGATATGACAGATCAGGAGACATTTCAACTGGCAACCACAGCTGAATATTATCAGGTCCAGGGGATGTACTGTATTTACCCTTATTATTCGATGTCATAACACCTTCTGTAGTGAAGTAGGTAATGGTACTGCCTCTAATAATGTCTGGAGAAGGAACCTGAGTCTTATCACTGAATACTGAGCAAATGTATTCATTGAAGGTATTGGCTGTTATATTATCATTTATTGTAGTGCCATTTAAAGTAATGGGACCTAACTCCCTTGTATGACAGGACTGAATAGGACCCTGTCCCATATGTTATGCAGAAAGAGTTAAATGCAAGGATCTGTTCTGTGTTCTCCTTTTCTGTCTCTTATCTGTCTGGTTGTGCAACCAAATGTTCTTGTAAGGCCTAGGAACTGATCACTCTGTTGGTCTAGTGATTCTCCGCCTCTCACTATCTCTCTGCCTCACTTGCTATTTTTGTTCCACCCCCCTTGCATAACTGCTGTTAAAAATATATGTGGATTTTTGTCCAAGATGCCAGTACGTGTGGATTTTTGTGTAAAACTGTATGTGATACGTTGATTCCTTGGTTTGAAATGTATATAGTTATACTATTGAAATTATTGTAAAACACTATTTAGAATTTAGGTGGTTAGCCTGAGATGCAGTTTGAGCTCCTCTTAGGCTTGTTTGCAAACTCTTTTGCAGAGCTGTCAGCAGGGGCCAGCTTGGGACATTGTTGTGTTTGCAAGCCTGCTCTACAAAGAAACTGGCAAGAACATTTTGTGAGAAACAGGATATCTCTTAATGAGTTCCCAGATGAAGACTTATAAAAAGAGCAGGAATGTTTTTGCTAGGGAGGACTTTTGTTTTCTCTGTTTGTACTGCATTTGTATATAGCTATCCCCTTTTTTTTAATGCTTTTTGGAGCCCCTTTCCTGTCCTCACCCAGACGTACTGGCATCTTGGACAGTGCTACCTCCATCCTGCTGCGGTTTGGCCCTCCCAGAGGGGAAGGGGGAGGCCCAGTCCTCCCTGTCAATCAACCTTGGTGTTGGGCTGCTCTCAGTTTGAGCATCAGTGCTGGGTGAGGAATCAGGGCCATTTTTCTTTTTAATTACTCCCCTCCTCAAGGAGGCTGGCGTGCAATGGGGTCCATGGAGACAGTGCACAATGAAATGTAACACTGCTCCAGACCCCTGCCAACATCTGCCCCATCTACATGGCACTCCCAGCTGCACCTCCACCCATGTTCACCCACGTGGCTATATTTTAGCAGGAGCGGCAGCCCTTCCTCCCTGGAGGAGGAGAGTGTCCTTCGGATGCTCGATTCTCTTCCCCCCGGCTGACCTTCCAGCAACCAGGGCTCACTTCTGAACCCCAGTCACTGGCACTGCAAGTGGTAGCGCTACTGCTGTGCCAGCGGTCCAGCCTGTATATAACTATCCTGAACTTTTTTGTTATTTTTACTCTGTTGTTGTTGATAATAATAAAATGCTACTTGAGAATTTTGAAACTGCACCTGGTTTTCCTATGCTTCCTGACCTGTGCCTCGATGACACCTTTGCTCATTTTTATGGCTGTTGACATAGGTGTAGAAGGCTTTGTTATTGCCCTTAGTATGAGCTATTTTAAATTCAGTTTGACTCTTCTCATTCCTTATCATTTTTTTTAGTTTACTTAGCTCATCTTTATATTGATTAATTGATAGTAGATTATCACTGTTTATGATGTTTCCAATCCTTCTTGCCCACTCATTATACTCTGTCACAAATGTGATGGGCCCTTGTTCACCTGAATCTGAGTTAACACCACTTTTTTCAGAAGTTCTTTTCTGTCCACTGATTTAGCTCTATTATTGAATATATTTAGAAGTTCTGCCTCATAGCCCCTTCTCAGAAACCTCTCCTCCAGTTCAGAGGCTAGTTTTTCAAAATTCTCATCAGAGCTACAATTTTTGTGCAGCCTGACAAGTTGGCTACATGGGGTAGACTGTCTGAGTGCAGGGGGTGTGTGCACTTTCAGCATGGAGTGCTGAATTTGTTGAAGTGTTTTTCCTAAAGCAGTTACTCTCGATCCTCCCTTCCTTTCCATATAAAGTGACATCTAAAAAGTCCAGTGAGTCTATATTGGCTGTATGTGTGAACCTCAAATTTAAATCATTATCCTGCAGCCAATCAATAAAGGCAGGTATCTCTTGCACATCTCCCTCCCAGGCACAGGCCACATCATCAATCAACCGTAACCAGTGCTTGATTTTGGAATGGAAGATGCTATTTTCAGGGTTCAGTATCCTGGTTAATTCCCAGAATCAGGTTAGCATAACTGGGGGGCCATTACCACCCCAATGGCTTCCTTATATGTTTGTACGAAGAATTTCCTCTCATATTCAAAAGAACTGTGTGTTAACACAAATTCCAGAGCCTTCATTAAAAAAAATCAGTCAGCATTGCTTCTTTTGATGGGTGATTTTCCAGGAAAAACCTGCATGCTTCTATACCAAGGTGATGTCTTACTGAGGTATAAAATGATTCTGTGTCAATGTCTCACCATACGAATCCCTCCTTCCATTCTATTTCTTCTAGTTTCTGCAATAAGTCAGAAATATCCATGATATAAGATGGTAAATTGTTCACACAGTCTTGCAGGAAAAAAATCTGTGTATTTTCATAAATTCTCACTCAGTGACCTTACCCAAGAGACTACAGGTCTCCCTGGTGGTTTTGTCAGACTTTTCATGCACTTCGGGTAGAATATAAAAACAGCAGTTACTGGGGTTTCTCTCCAAATGTATGTGGAATAATGCATGGGAAAGTGTGGTTTATGAGGATTTTATGCACGCCCGAGGTGTGCTATGCACCTCTATCAGGGCATCACACACTGAGAGTGTGCATAAAATCCTCATTAACCACACTTTCCCATGTTTTATTTTTTATATTTACTGGTTCTTTAAACAGTGTCACATAACCTTGCCTTCCCATTCTCAGTCCAACCCATGGCTCACATGAATCAGAACTCATATAAATCAGTTTGCAGTAAAAAAAAGGTTTTTTAAGCTCCCCAGGCAATTCTTTAGTAAAAGTATGCCCTGCTTTACTTTATTTTAGTTAAGCTGATGAAAACTCAGTCGGTTGCACTGGGAGTTTCTCTGTGAGAGTGTGAGTGACATGCCAGCACAAGGAAACAGATTGGTAAAGCTGTTTCATTTGGTGGTGCAGAATGGGAAGAACTTGACATTTTTTAAATGTTTTCCTGTCAGGCATTGCTAATCAACTATGCCCAGCTTTTGTTTTGTCATTTCATTTTGTTGGTCATCTGTCTGAGAAGACTGGCATTCTTGCTGATGGTTTTCTCTAGCAGGCACGAGGGAATGGCCAGCGGGAGGACAGTCTCTCATCCAGGTGTTTAGGTGCAGAGGGCTATTTTTAGAAAGCTGGTTTACAGAATTCCATAATTCACACATATGAATTATGGAATTTGTGAGGTTGTGCCATTGCTGGTTTAGTGGCACTAACCAGTCAATATATTTTCATTCTTCGTCTCTGATAATGTCTTCCTGATTAGCTTTTGTCAAAATCTGTAAAAGTTATTTTTTTTAAATACTGACAGAGTTAGCACTGAGTTCTTTATAGCTGTCTGCTTTATTAAGCAGGCAATACACGAATTCTCTATAATGCCCTTTGCCAAGGGTTTTATGACCACATCTGAGTTACCTGTTAGTTCATTTAAAGCCTTCTTTTCCCCAAATGTTAGATTGTATTTCACTGGGTGCCCTGCATTTTCTAGAAGTTCCATTACCTGGCTACTTACTGTCTTTTCAGACACTAACATTGTTTTGTTCATTATGTTAGGACAAAACACAGACTTACTTTTGGACAACATATGTTTTTCTTTTTTATCATATCATCTGCTAAAAAAACATTAGTAATGCCTCTGTTGTTATCAGTACCCGAATCAAATTCAGGGGCTTGTCTTTGTCCTTCAGTATTCCCACCCAACAGTGATTCCAGGTTTGCTAAATTTATGAAGTCCTGGTTGGTAAAATCCCATGTAAATTCTTCTGAGGTGGGAGCCCCTTGTTGGTTACTTGTACTGTTGGTCTCCTGGTTAGAGCCCCACTCAGCCATATCCTGGGGTAACATATTCAAAAGAAGCCCAAGTCCTCTGTATCTTGTTCAAAGCTTACTTCTCTCAGACCCATGTTGTCTGTTGCCCCAGCTGCTCCACTGTTCTTGTTGAGGAAATAATATTTAAAGCAGCAGTGCAACGAAATGCATTAAAAATTGACGTTAATAAAGTAAACACCACGCTGCATGTATTTAATTCTCCGTTTTCGATGTGTGTTGTTACTGTCACAAAACTCTATTGAGGGGATGTGCATTTCAAATTAAAGTGGGGTTACTGTGCGCGAAATAAGTAATGCTGCTCCATATTTTTTTAAACAGTCTCCAGCCATGGTAGAAGCAGACGGCATAACGCTTTACGCGTTCGCCCCCGTTTCTGAAACCAGGAAGTAAACAGTGCTCTAAAACCTGTTACTGTAGCACTGGTTCACCCGCTGCAAATGTCAAAAGTACTTATTTGCATGGTATATTGTAAAAATCAGATGGTGATTTGTCAGTTACGTATAAGGTTTGTGACCTTTCTAGCAAAATTCACATAGATTTCTTACCATGTTTGTACATGTATAATGATCTTATATGGACTTGTGATTTTACTACGTACCCTATCTAGCTCTCCGAGATGCATATAAAATGAGTCACTGTCTGCTCAACATTTATATCATTCTGGGAGGGTCAGAGTATTTGTTGTGAGCCTGGATAACCCGCTGTAATGCAAGATAGCGACATCCTCGATCACCCAAGTCAATGGTCATTTGCTCTGGGAAACTGGCATTGACAGTACAAAAAGTTGCTGGATGTTAGACGTAGCTTGGCATATCCTAGCAGATAGGAGTTGGGGAGAGAAGCACAGTCCAGGGGCACAGGAAAAATATAATTTCCACATTTATGGGGTTGAATTATAACTTGTCCTCCTCTCCAAGTTATTTATCAGTCCATCCCTAAGTACCATAAGTGAAGGTGTGACATTGCAGGGAACTGAAAAAAAAATGTAAACAAACCCCAAAGAAATGGAGACTCCATTTTTCTTTTTGAATACAGTACATTTCCCTTCAAAATTGAAATCGCTGTATTATATGTCAGATTGTGTTTTTGGTAGCTAGCTACAAAATAACTCCCTTCCAGTCCATTTTTTTTTTTCACAGTACTTTTGTTTAAAAAAAATAAGAGACAGTTTTATCCTCTAAGTCCCAAGATGTCTTCTGTGGTGTAGTGGTTAGTATTGTAGATCTTGGTGTTTATTTTATGGTGTCATGGGTTCGAGTCTCTCTCACTCCTATTTTTCAATATGCATATATATTTGTATTTTAAAATGGATCTGGTTTGACTACCTAGCTCATTTTTTTAGTGGGATATTATTGGGGGTGTTTATTCTGTTTGCATCCTGTAGAGAATGTGCTCTGAAATTTTCAAATGTTTGGAATACAGCAAAAGGGATTGAGACCTGGCCATAACCCCAATGATGGTTGCGCATCACGGCATGCAGGGAACCTGGGAAAAAAAAAAAAGTAAACCCAAAAGAAATGGAGGCTCCGTTTTCCTTTTCTAACACATTTCCCTTCAAAATTGTAATTGCTGTATTATGTGCCAGATTGTGTTTTTGGTAGCTAGTTACAAAATAACTCCCTTCCAGTCCGTATTTTTTTTTTCCACAGCACTTTTGTTGAAAAAAAATAAGAGACAGTTTTATCCACTAAGTGCCAAGATGTCTTCTGTGAACAATTAGATGTAATTTATTGTTACTCAGTAATCATATGTACTTGATTCTCTTTTTCTAAAAAGAGAGAAAGTATACAGAAATTGAACATCAGCTCGACCTATGGCATGGTAGCAAGGCCTTAAACAAAAGATTACGTAAGGTATGACATTTATTGACATTTACTGTTCACAAACGATTATATTCTGATACAGAAATTTATAATAGTGTATGGTAGTATGTTGTTATGGATAGAAATCCATAAGTAGAATGGAGTTGTTATGTCGCAGTAGCTTTGACAGTTAAAACAAAAAGAGAATGTTAAAATTTCTATTCTCTGTTGTCTTCTCCAGCTACTTACTAATCACCCAGTACTCAAAGTCATACGTTTTACCTTTAAAAAGCCTGGAAATTAGATTTTGATGTGTGAGTAGAACAAATAAGTAGCAAGGTTTTTAATTTTTGCTTCAGTGGATGGATGTCTGTCATTGTAGTGTAAAACAACATATACTATAAAAAAAAACAAAGTATGTTCTCTGTATTGTACAAAAATTATAGGCCACTTCTAAGAAGAAGAACAAAGAGTTATTGCCGTGGTTCAGGGACATAATTAACCATTTCTGGTACTCATGTGTGCAATGCGAAGGAAGTGTGATTTTACTAAATGTAAGTATCAACTTATCAAATTTAGTTACCTACTGATTACATGTTAACTTATATTGGTCTACAGTAGGGACATCACCCTCTCATTCTAGGTTGTAATGTATGGTGGAGTGCGATTCTGTATGGATGTTCATACACCGCAAAAAGTTGTTCTGCTGCATTAGTATCATTCTCAGTAACGCATAATGACTATTGTATCCACTGATCGAAGAATAGCTGTGTAGTGTAAGGTTACCCATACACTATCTTATATATCCTATTTTGTTTTGCAAAGCATTTTAAAACTGGTTAATTTTCACTGTCTTGTTTGTTATATTACATGTAAATTTAAAATCTTTGTGGAGAGGAGTTCTACATGACATAGTAAATGTGCACAGCTGGCAGATGTTCATTCCAGGAGAGATCACAGGATGTGCACATGAAGAGATGACCGACCCATTAGATGGAAAAAGCTGGCTAACTGATGGATCACCATCTCACATTTCGCTGAGAGATGTAGTGTATGATCCATGGATTCGTAATAAACTCAGATATTTTACACATGCAAGATCTGTATGAGTTCTGTATGGATGACAGTGTATGGGTTAGTTTTATGGTGGCCGTTGAGATAGGGTGTTATAGAATATATTTCCTGATATGTCAATTAATTAACAATTTATTTGTCAAATAAATTAAACTGTATAATTATGTAGAATAGATTTTTTCTCATTCTAGGTGATCATGTGTTTGAGTGACGTGACAATTGCATGACCAGAGTTGACTCTATGTATAATCTGACATGTAGAGTGATCAGTGGTTATGTGGCTGAGACGTCACATAATGCTTCACGTCGTGTCAATTGATTTCTGAAACATACTATATTGGTACATGTGTTGTGGCTATAAATATAACCACTACTGGAACTGATAAACATTGGTGATAGTATAATTTGGCAATAACATACATAAATATGATGTTCATGCTACGGTTGAGATGAACTGTATAGAGTGGTACACAGCAAATAAAATTACAAGTAGGAAAAGTAGAAATATATCACTGTGGGTGATGGTGTGAGGCAGATAAATAAACTCTGAGCTCCCTGTTGCAATCCTAACAGCCAATCGGTTTGAAGCATTTCTGAGATCCTTTTTATAATATAAGATGCTGTATCTATGATCTTTAATTTCTGTGATAAATATTGTTTCAGTAATATTTACAGTAATAGCATAATTTTTATTACTTTTGCACAGAACGACTGGCGAATTGGAAAACTTCAATAGTCTGATACTCCTATATGCATCAAAGAGACATGCGTATGGGTAAGAATTAATATTACAGTACTAGCTGGCTCAAATTCAGCAGAGCAAAAGTTGCTGTGATGGCCAACTGCTTTATATGCTTAGTACAGAAATCAATCAAGTGTGTGGGTTATGCTGTGTCAGAACCAGCATTATGGCCAGTAGCAGCAGCGAGATATCCGCTTGTGATGTCAGCGGTCCGGGTTCGGTAACAAATATTGGTCATCAGAAGGCCGGCCAGGGGAGAAGGACTGAGCATCCCTAGGAGTGCCGTCCTACCCCAGATGGGAGAGGGGGGAGCGTGCTCGGTGCAGAAGGGCCACTCATTGGTGGGGCGGTCAATATCAGTTTCATTCCTGGCACACGTCATTCATAGTTTTTCTTGTTTCCTTAGATACCAAGCATATGAGGTCAGGAACAAACTTGCAGCTATTGACCACAACTGTCATATAAATAGGGAATACCTAAAGGACATAAATGGGAACACGATGTAAGTATGGTAAATCTGCAAGATAAGTCTGATTAGCTACAAACATTCCAACATCCTTATGTTCATCTTTTATTAACATACATGTACAGCATAATAGCAATAAGGCACTCCCAGGGATTAGGTTAATGATCAGTTAATCACCATCTAGGGGCATGTGGTGCTCGGCTACACCTCGTGACACAGTACACCACTAGAAAGTGATTAACAGACCATTAACATAACCCTTGGTCATGCCTCATTTCTTAAATTTCTCACTGTATATAGGTTTTAAACATCAGCATCCTTATGAAATTTTGTTGTTAACATGACCACTGATCATTCCTTATGGCGTAAGTGTAAATCTTTGCAGATGTCGCAAAGACCTATAACAGGGTTGTAAGGCAAGAGTTGTAGAAAAAGAATGAGAAGTTACTATATATAGAGTTTTTAGAAGAGTTGTGAATAGTATCATACAGTGGATACAATTTCTTATATAGTCATATGATTGGTAAAGACTGACATATACAGTTTGTAACTGTGCCAATTTTCAAAGCTGGAAATATGGCGTTATGCATATGTGCAATGAAATATAAGGTGCAGGATATCATATATAGATCACACAGGATGGTTTGTTATACTTATGAGTACCTATGCACTGGAACAACTGCTGTGTCTGTATCAGATCACAGGGATACCTGGTGAATGTGGTTTTGTATAATGTTTAAAATACTTTACTCCACTTATATCTAATATTCACAATTTAGGCATACCCGACACTACTCCAAACATACCAGACAGTGGTCAGCAGTAGCAATCAAAGTACAGAAGACCACTACTACATTCTGAGCTTCAACGTCAGATAATCAAAAGGTGTATGTCTGACAAAGAACACCGCCATGCGATCCATGGAACTACCAAACAGACATCCAGCGACCATTGCAGCAACTACTGCGCAAATACAGCCACTACCTGTCTCACAACTGGTTGCACGTCAACAATGTAGGTCCGGACTATCGGGTTCATTAAAAGATCACCGTATTAATGAGAATGAACAATGATCATAATTGCTAATTTATCAACGGCACATAGCAAAGTGTGAATCAGAACATGTTTTTTTTTATGACTGGTACACTATATGTGTTAAGCAAAATGTAATTAAATGTTTAATTTCTCATATATTATCACAATGTAAATACTTTTGAAAATATTTGAAGTTATTGAATGTTATTGGTTAAGCTGTGAAAAATTAAGTGATCAGTGCGTATTACAATTTAGTAACACAGGTATTGGAATATAGGTCTCCACCACCTGGCATCATGACCACACTTATAGCGTATGCAATATATGTCACACGTCAATGAGATCTGTTAACTGTATTTTCTTACGTAAATGTAATTTCCTTTGCTGTATGCAGGAGGGGGATATGATCATGGTGGATAATTTCCACCTGCTGTGGTTGAAGGAAATGGGCTATGAGATAAGGCTGAGGGTACTGAATATGTGCACGCTGGAATATAGGTGTCAATAAGGGCACATGATCGATACCTTACAGTTAATGTAAGGTATCGATCATGTGCCCTTATTGACACCTATATATAAGGATATCAACAAGAGGGTGGCAGGGCCAGGTGGTGTTTAAGCTGAGTACAGGGAGGCAAACAATGGAACATGGATTAAGAATATGGGAATGGAGATTCATGAAGGACATGATAAGGTATTAGTTCCTAATGGACACTTGGAATAGTCTGTTACAGTAGGTAGTGGGAGCAAATGAAGTTGATGGATTAAAGCATGACTGAGGCAGACAAAAAATTAGCCCTTACAGAACAGAGAGTGATGAAAAGTAATTGATCATATAGGCCCATTTGCCACTTACAATGCATAGAGTATACGGGCAGACTTGATGTGCCTAGCGGTTCTTGTCTGCCCGCAGTTCTATTTTTCAATATTTTTGGGTTCCACAGAAAAATTCAAATAGTCAGCAGACAGGGTGTGTCAATCAATTTTGGAGACAAGACAAAAACACAAACTCTTACTAAATAATACAGTTTATCTATTTATTAAATTTTGGTGAACGGGTAGGCCCACTGAGCCCAGAAGGTCCCTTTTTTCAGGGGCGACCAGGAACCCCCACACAATAAACAAATCAGAAAACAGTCAAGCATCTCATACTCCACAAGAACACTCCAAACATAGCCTCATACTAATTACTATTACCGAACAACAACAACAAAAATGTAAAAAAAAATCAAAGAAGGATGGAAGGACATATGACTTGAACCTGTGTCTTTGTGTGATGTGTGCCAAAATACATAAGCAGGAAACACCTACCACAACCACCACAACAATCACCTTACCGAAAGTTAGTCTTATAATCTGGAGCACTCCTTATTTATTTATTTATTTATTTATTTTATTTAGCTTTTGCTGACCGGGTAAGTGCACTAGACAAATCCTGCCTATTTTCAGACACGACCCGGGGGAGGGGGATACAGATGAATGCCAACTGACCTTGAACCAGACTAAGCTGTTGGTGGTATTTTTTTAGTGAATTTTAGTGAGCTCCTACAGTGCTAAATAAAAAAATAAACTGAATATAAGGAATTCTGAACTGTGATCACATATACAAATTCCAAACACTGGTACCAAAAAAATCCAGTAAGACTTTGTACTTGACGTGCATCACACGAACAACACAAACTGAGAAGAACATAACAGTTTTTAATTCTAAATGCAGAGAAAGATAATTTTGGCTGAAAAAAAAAAGAATATATGCCTTGGAACTAATCCTCAATGTGAAATGCTCATCATTTATAAATTATATATATGTGTGTGTGAAGCATGTGTGTGTATCACCTGATGGACAGATCAATGTTTACCATCAAGGAAATGGAGGGAGGGAGGTGTGCTGCATATCATGATATAATCAGCAGTCTGGGCATCACAGTAAAGTTGAGAATCATCAGCAAATCATAAGCTCATTAGTCACCATAACACAATAGTTCTCGACAGGCTAAAAACAGTCAGTCCACAAGGTTATCACAATCTAAACACAATAAATATAAAAAGATTAATACAGAGTAAGAAATAGCAAATAAAATCACAGACAGAAGCTGGTCTCGAACCAGAGGATCACAGGGTATGAAAATAAGGAATATGGTTAGCAAAGGAACTAACCACTCTACACCAAACACATTGCTTACATGTAGCTTGATATTAGTTTCTGATATCATAAAGATCAGCAAAGCATTAAAAAAGGAAAAAAATTGGGGTATGATATAAATATAGATGAAATTTGTCATTACAAATAATTTAAAATGGGATCTAAATATTAGATACAAAATTGCACCTTGATGTTATTTAAATACACAAACAAAATCATGTGCATAAGATAAATATGGATGCTGATCAATTCCAAACAACGTTGATGGGCAAAACACACAAGGTATATCTGACTTTAATGCCAAGCCAGAGGTAGAGAAAAACTGATGGGAGAGAAGGAGTGCCAGTTTGTTCTCATAATATAAATATTAGATTCCCATGGGAGCAGCCATACCTGGGGTTATGTACAGGGAATAGTCTAATTTGGTTCATTTGATAACATTTTCATAATACCAAACCACATCCAAGACAAAGATGTAGACAGAATGAATAATAACTATAATATACCAAGACACATGTGAGATAATTTGTCAACCTAAAAAAAAAAAAACAAATATTGATGAGGAGAGTCTCGAACCCATGACAGCTTTGATGAAGCACCAAGATTACAAAAGTTAAATGCACTAACCATTATGGCACAGAAGACAGCTAGGCAAACACTAGATAAAACATTTAGTTATCTTTCTTACACCACAACGTAGGCAAAAAAAAACGGGCTGGGAGTAAGTTTGTAATAATATACATGACAGGTTATGTAATACCAATCATGACAGGACTAGACAACTATTTCACAGTGCATTTTTGTTTTGCATTAATTATTGTTGTAGTTGGATCATTTTGTGAGAGGGAGAAATGGGTGATGCAAAAGGGAACCTTGTTGACAGGAAACTGACGTTAGAATACATGAATGGACCAAATGCCATTGATGTTAGCGAGCACAGTCCATCCACCCCACCACAACAAACAGGCTAGCACATACTGAATTCGTTCTGCTGTGTATTCATTAGCAAGCATGAATTTACTGCATTCATCATTCAACAGGGCATGAGTAAAGACACACATTCTGTATGGACAGCTGCCTCACTACCAAGAGAATTTATAATTACTCTGTTTACTACGGAGATAAAGTTTTTGTGCAAGCCTCTAGTAAAAGTGCATTATGATCTACCCATCCTCTATACTGACAGCCTTCTCAGGATTCGCATTATGTTTGTGCAACTTAGCCACAGTGCAGCTGTCACCCAAATAATACCACTGCGCTATTGTATGAGTCTGTGTGTTATTTTCTTGTGCTTCTTAATTTTTTGGTAACTCATTCAATTTAACCAGTAGTGATTTGGCGAGACAGGCAAAGCATAGCAATATAACAGCATGACCAGCGCATTGCAACCTGTCCCCTTTTTGAATGTGTACTGACGTTCCCACACTGTACAATATGACACTGATCCAAGCGATGTTTTGGCATACATATTTATGATTTAAAATAACATACTCTGTATCTGAGACAGTAGAAGTGACACTACTTTTGAACTACATTGATCCATTGCCATGTCGAAAGTTACAACTGAAATCGGGCCGCGCATACACACAAACAATGTATTGCCTTCTGGGAAAAACGCATTGCATCATGGTAAGCAGTCTTGCTCGTGCTGATACCAAGATGCAACATTTTTACTTGTTTTGAAAATGGCGATCCGGGCGAAGGTGCGTTAGCATCGGGAGATATTACCAACATAAGAATATGGGATCTGTTGCCATCTGATAGAAATAGGTAGGTTTTAATGTATTTAACATACATTTACAGCTATAAATAGGTCTCTTTTTACAACAAAGGTCAATTGCACTGCTGCTTTAAATTTGATCTTTTGAAAAAAACTTTCTATGGTCCACAAAAACTTCAAACTTATTTATTGTTGCTGTTGGAAAAAATGTTAGACTCATTTGAAGTACTGATAAGTCGTCTTTTGTTAAGCTTGCACTTGAAAAGTTGATTATTTATAGGTCATCTTTTTGTTCCCCAGTACTTGCTGGTTACTTTCCTCATCCTCTTCTCCCTCCTTTCCTACCTCTGCTTGTTGTTCTCTTCCATTTTCTTTCAGCCTAAAAAAGCCTTCTTGCCAGGGTTTGTTTTTTGAGCTCTGATCATCTGTTTCATTTGGTGAGTAACCCCTTTGCCTGCTTTTACCTGCATTTCTTTGAAACCTCACCCTTGACCTTGATCTTCCCCCAGCTCTGTGGCTGTTTCTTACTCCAGCTGAGAATTTCCACTTTTACCAAAATCTTCCTGATCTCTCTTTAACCTGGTCTGTGTATGCTCTATTACATCCTCATATTTTTCAAGCTTTTCATTCAGTGCAGACTCAAGATTTTTAAAGTTTTTATCAGTTTTAAATTTTAATACTGTTTCTTTAGCCTCTTTTAATACAAGTAACAAAGCCTCATGTTCTTCTACATCCTCTTTTATTTGACATCCTTAGATCCCATAACCCTGCTGTAAATAAACTCTGACTCAGGGCCTTGCTAATGGCCCTCTGTATCTGTAACCAGACTTGTCTCATAACTATTGACATAGAGTCTGCATAGGCCCTTGAGGCTGTAACTAATATGTAATGTAAAAACATTGTGCTGTATGAACAATGTATAACTGTTATTATATGTAGTGTTTGTGTTTTCCTGTGCTGACGTGGAGCCTTTGCAAAGGTGTCTATGACTCAAAGGATTGTAATTCTGATTCTCTCAATAAAAAAATTAAAATAACAGCTAATATTCTTCAGGTGAAGCTACCTCTGGCTGGAAGCTGCAATAACTGAACATAGGATTTGCAAGATAGCGAGTTGTGCTCACAACAGAGGAGAGGTGAACCTTACAATTGTCTTTGGTTTGTAGCAGATATTCTGCAGGTGGAGGCTACTTCTAACTGAAAGGTGAAATAAGGAACTTAGAATTATCAGGAAAGACGGTCTTTCAAGCACCAGAGGGAGGTGGATCTAGCTTTACTTTTGTTCCAATTCTTAAGATTTTCAGTGCAGGAAGAGTTTAAACCCTGGGCTAAGAATTTGTCATAAGTCCTGAAGTAAGTGCAGGTACAGACTGTGTATTTGACTCAGACAAGTGCCCCAGGGGGTGGAAACTGTTTTTTGTGTTTATCTGTGTGTGCCTTAAAAGGCCAGGCCAGACTGTGTCAGGAAGTGCTTACATCATAGCTACTTATTAGCCAATAGCTTTGGAAGAGTCTTACAGACCTGAGAACAACAGTATTATAAGCAAGTGTTTTATAGCAAACTCATGAGAACAGCTAATATTCTTCAGGTGAAGCTACCTCTGGCTGGAAGCTGCAATACTGAACATAGGATTTGCAAGAAAGCGAGTTGTGCTCACAACAGAGGGAGGTGAACCTTACAATTGTCTCTGGTTTGTAGCAGATATTCTGCAGGTGGAGGCTACTTCTAACTGAAAGATGAAATAAGGAACTTAGAATTATCAGGAAAGATAGTCTTTCAAGCAACAGAGGGAGGTGGATCTAGCTTTACTTTTGTTCCAGTTCTTAAGATTTTCAGTGCAGGAAGAGTTTAAAGCACAGCTGACTTATTTTGGGGCTGACTGCTTTCAGAGCACAAACCACCAGGCTGTTTTGAGGCTGGGGAGGTTTACCTGTGTCTGACTTGGATGTCTGGATTTTTCTCTGTTTGATTAGCAAGGTATTTTCTCTGTCAAATTGTTGTGTAGGGCAGCTTGCTGACAGGAAGGCGCTCATCGCAGCTGTGGGTCAGAGCTTTTAGCTGATTGTTTTGTGGGGGCACAGTTTAGGCCCAACCCCTGCCCATCCCTCACCCACCACCCCTGGAAATAGTTCCTTTATACCTGGGGTTCTGACATCATTTCCTCAAGAGTGCAAGGTGCATATCACTGTCATATCCTCTCTAGCACACTGCACTGACAATACAAGCATACACATTGTATAATATATATATTTCTATATAACAAACCAATCAAACACACACACACACACAAAAAGTAGATAAACATGTGGAGAGTAGTGCAATGTAATGGCTGTGGGGCAGCAGTCTTCCGGGAGTCTTTCTGGAGGCTGAGATGCTACCCTATTTGCAGACAACTCTCTGCCCTGAGGGAGGAAGTTGCCCATCTTCAGACCACACTGGACAGTAGGAAGGGAACCTTCCCCCAGGCCACACTGGACAGTAGGAAGGGAACCTCCCCCATCCAGGGAGCACCAGAGCCACTACCACTACCTCAGAGGTTGCGAAGAAAGCACAGCAGTTGGACCACAGTGGGCTCAGGAGGGTGAGGATGGTGGAACAGAGGCACACCCAGTCAGTTGTTCCACTCCACAATCCATGTACCATTCTGGGGGAGCATAGCTCCCCTATGGATGCACCCACAGAGGAGACTAAGGAGGCTGAGGACAACTGTCACAAGGGAGGCCCACAGGAAGGAGGCAGAGGACACCACAGAGAAAGGAAGCAGCTCCTGGTGGGGGACTCAATTATTAGGGGGATAGAACTGGGGGGAGCAGGGAAAACTGAAGTAAGGTGCCTGCCTGGTGCCATGGCTTGGAGGGACAGGAAGCGCATCCTCAGGATCACGAGAACAGCTGCAGGGAATCTGAGCTGGGCGTCATTGTCCACCTAGGGACAAATGACATGGCTCATCATGAGATTAGAGCAGTGCAGGAGGACTTTGTAGAGTGGGAGGGGCCTAAGACAAGATGCACACACAGTATCCTCTCAGAGTGCTGCCTGTCAGTGGCATGGGGGCGAGGGACTTTGCACCATGCAGTTTAATGGATGGTTGAAAAAATGGTGTGGAGCACAGGGGTTTGGCTTCATTGGGACTGGGGTTCCACCTGCAGGGACACCAGCCTATACTGGCAGGATGGTCTGCATCTGTCCAGGAAGGAACAAGTCTTTTGAGCAATCGGTTTAAATGCTTCATTGGCAAGCTTTTAAACTAGTCAAGGGAGGCACTGATAAGCAGCAGGAAAATCCCAGCCTCTCCTACAAAACAGGGTACTAAATGAGAAAAGACTGAGGTAGAAAGGTCAGTGGGGTGCTGCAACAGAAGGTAAAGCCATCAAAAATGGAGAGCAATGAGTACCAATGCCCGTAGTCTAGGTAACAAGCTTCCTGAATTAGTGGCCTTGATGGAGGAGGAACATCTGGATATCGTGGCAGTCACAGAAACATGGTACACACAAAACCATGACTGGGACGTAAACCTACCAGGATACACTATCTACAGGAGGGACAGGAGGCTAAAATGGAGGAGGAGTAGCTCTTTACATAAGGGAAGGAATCAAAGCAACAGAACAAAAGGGTAAACAGGGAGGAGAAGAAGCACTGTGGGTAAATTTGGAGACAGGCAATGGCACCACAATCCGCACAGGGGTTGTATACAGACCCCCTTCTCAGGGGGAGGAAATGGACAAGGAAATGATAGAAAGTATACTTAGAATGGCAGAAAAAGGGGAGATATTGCTGATGGGTGATCTGAATATGCCAGATGTTAACTGGAGTGCAGTTGCAGCAGCCACTTAAGAGTGGGGTTATTCTAGATGCCCTACAGGGGGCATGCCTTAGACAACTATTATTGGAGCCCACTCGACAGGGAGCAATCTTAGACCTGGTTCTCTCAAATGGAGATGGAGAGAGGATCACAGATGTAGAAGTGGGTAGCCATCTGGGAACTAGCGACCATCGAACAGTATGGTTCACAATAAACACAGCAATAGAGTCAAGCCATACAAAGGCAAAAGTACTAGACTTTAGGAGGGCTGACTTTGCCAAAATGGGTGAGTGCCTAAGGAATGCACTAGCAAATGGGCAGGAAGGAGGGTGGAAGAACAATGGGGAATAATAAAACTGCCATCACAGAGGTAACAAGCCTTTGTGTGAAGCAAATAAACAAAACAAAACGATGTAAGAAACCACTATGGTTCTCAAAGGAAGTGGCAGGAATGTTCAAGAGAAAGAAAGCATTCAGGAAGTACAAGGAATCACAGAAGGAGCAGGACAGAGAACTGTATCAGTTAAAGCAAAAGAAAGCTGGGAAGGCAGTCAGAACAGCAAAGGCCCAAACCGAGGAAAAGATAGCCAACTCAGTTAAGAAGGGGATAAAACCTTTTATAGGTACATCAGGGAGAGAGGAAGACCAAGGGAGGATAGTGAGGCTTAATAAAGGGGAGGGAGGTGGGCAGAGGGCGACTGTGAAGAAAAAATTACTCACCTTAGTAATGTTGTTTCTTCTAAATGGAGTCTTGCTATATTATGACATATGCAGTGAGTCCCAACCTTCGAACTGCTCCGGAGGTGAAAGAGTTAAATTTCCATGCCAGGCATGGAACGCTGAGCTCGAGCATGGTTGAAACTCTGTCTGTTGTTCTTCAAACTCAAACCGTCACATCTTTACGAGCTAAACTCACTGAGGTCCTGTATGGAAGCTGTAAACCTACACTAGCCAAGTGGCTACTAAACATGACACATTTTTTGGTCCCAAAACAAAGACTCAAGTCAGGAGACCCAAAAAATGAAAAACACAACACCAAGTCACCCCAAAAAAGGAGGGGTGAAAATAACAAGGTAGGCATCTACCAAGTGCCAACACTGCACTGCCCACCCACATCCAAAAACAGTGGTTCTGAGAGAGGCAGGCAGGGGAGGTCATAATATAGCAAGACTCCATTAGAAGAAACAACATTACTAATGTGAGTAATTTTTCTTCAAACAACATGAAGTCTTGCTATATTATACTTATGTCCTGAACTACACAGCAGTACCTCCATGGAGGAGGACAGAACCTACTTAGGAAATAGGCTCTGAAGCACAGCTGTGCCAAACCGAGCATCACTCCTAGCCTGGATGTCCAGGAGTAATGCTTGGTAAAAGTATGAACTGTTTTCCAGGTAGCTGCTTGACAAATCTCTAGAATAGGGATGTCCTGGCAGCAACCAGGAAGTAGCTGTACCGCTGGTAGAGTGAGTCCTCAGGCCTGAGGGAGGAACCTACGCAGCTCTTCATAACAGAATTGGATACAAGAGACAATCCACCTGGCAATGGATCTTTTAGTGGCAGGTTTCCTTTACCGACCTCACCATAAGTGAGGAACAGTTGGAGGGAGTCAAACCTGTGACCCTTGGTACGCTCTATGTAGTAACTAAGGGCTCTCTTCACATCTAAGCTGTGCAGCCTCCTCTCACCAGAGGAGGAATGGTCAGTGAAGTACACTGGAAGAGATACAGATTGATTAAGGTGGAAATCTGAAACCACCTTAGGCAAGAACTTCCTGTTAGTGCTGAGGACCACCTTATCTCTATGAAAGGAGATAAAATCAGGCTCCACTGACAAAGCTTGTAATTCACTTATGCATCTGGCAGAAGTAATGGCTACCAGAAACACAGTCTTCCAAGTCAAGTACTTAAGCTCTGCTGAAGACAAGGGCTCAAAGGGAGGTTGCATAAGCTGAGCAATGCAAACATTAAGATCCCAGGCGGGGCAGGGTCCCTGAATGGAGGGTTGGTGTGAAGCAATCCCTTAAAAACTTGGAGAATACAGGATGAGCTGAAAGAAAGAGGGTTTACCTGCTGAAATAAAAGCAGACACAGCTGCCAAATGTACTGTTAGGGTAGCTGGTCTCAGCTCCAAAGCATTTAAATGGACCATATAATCCAGGACTGTGGGTAAATCAGCAGATTCTGGGGAAATATGCTTCCCAGAGCACCATATGGAAAACCTCTTCCATTTGGAATTGTAAGTAGCCCTGGTGGAAAGTTTCCTAGAAGCCTTCAGTATATCCATTACACCTTGGGAGAGGTGTAGATCAGCAAACTCTAACTCTTTAAGAGCCAGGCCTTGAGATTGAGAGATTTGAGGTTCGGGTACCAAACCCTTCCCTGAGCACAGGTTAACAGGTTGTGATTCCTGGGAAGACACAGAGGAAGATGGACTGCTAAGGACAGTAAGAGTGGATACCAAGGTTGTCTGGCCCAATCTGGAGCAATCAGAATCATCTTGCAGGATTGAGATTTGATTTTAACTAACACTTTGAACAGGAGAGGGAAGGGGGGGGAAGCATAGAAACTTCCTTCCAATTAAGAACTAAGGCATCCAGAGGACTGAGCCCAACATTGAGGGCCTGCAGCAAAAAAGGGAAGTTGGTGATTGTCTGGGGCTGCAAAAAGATCTATCTGGGGTGCCCCATCTGGCAAATATTACCTCCAGGACCAGGGGGTCCAGTGACCATTCATGATGGCCCTGGGAAATCCTGCTGAGAGCATCTGCCAGGACATTGTCCTTGCCTGGGAGGTGAACTGCCGTAAGGGAGGTGTTCAGGAAGTAAGCCAGAGACCACAACTTCATTGCTTGAGTGCACAAGGCGTGAACTGAGTGCCTCCTTGCTTGTTGATGTACCACATTGTGGTGGTGTTGTCTGTTCTGACCTGTACAACTTTGTTCTGAACAGATTTGGAAAAACTTGAAGTGCTAGAAAAACTGCTCTGAGTTCCAACAGATTGATGTGGAGCAGAGATTCCTGAGGGGACCACAATCCCTGGGTAGTGAGGTCGCCCATGTGAGCTCCCCAGCCCAAGAGGGATGCATCTGTAGAAAGGATTAAGGAGTGAGACTGAGTGACAAAGGGAACCCCTTGTCTCAGATTGCTCTGATCCTGCCACCACTGTAGGGCTTGGATCAGGGTTCGAGTTACTGGGATCACTTTGGTTAGAGGGTCTTTCCTTTGAGACCAAAAGGCTCTCAAATGGAACTGGATGTCCCTCATCTGAAATCTTGCTCCCTGCACTACTGCTGTAGAAGCAGCCATGTGCCCTAGGAGCTGTAGAAAATGCCTTGCTGGTCGAGAGACCTGCAGGGTGAATGAGGAGGCCAGAGAGACCAGGGTCCTTGCCCTGTCCAAAGGAAGGAAGGCTCTGGCTTTCTCTGTTCAGCTCTGCGCCTATGAAGGTGAGGAGCTGGACAGGCTCTAGAACTGACTTTGAAAGATTCAGAAGGAAACCTAGAGAGGTGAGCAGTTGCTGAGCTATCAGTAGATGTAACTTGACTTGGTCTGGAGACTGGCCTACTATAAACCAGTCGTCCAGGTAAGGAAGATGGCAATTTTTGCCTTCTTAGGGAGGCAACTGCTACTGCCAGGCATTTTGTGAATACCTTAGAGCAGAGGTAAGGCCAAAGGGCATTGCTCTGAACTGGTAATGGCCTGAGGGCAGCTCGAACCTGAGTACCTTTCGGTGGGAGCTTCTGATGAGAATATGGAAGTAGGGATCCTTGAGGTCCAGGGACGCTAGCCAGTCCCCTGGCCTTAAGAGAGGGTAGAATAATTCCCAGAGTCACCATTTTGAATTTTGGTTTTAAAAGGTGCTTGTTTAAGTATCTGAGATCCAGGATGGGCCACCATTCTCCTGTCTTTTTTGGGGTAAGGAAATACCTGGAGTACAATCCTTTGCCCTCGTGTAGGGGTGGGACCCTTTCCACAGCTCTGAGAGCCAGGAGGGAAGAGATTTCTGCCTCTAGGGCAAGTGCCTCTGGTGGATTTGCAGGTGGAAAGAATCTGGTTCTCATCTTTGGAAATTTTTTGAAGCTGAGAACCAGTCCCTGACTTACTACTTCCAGGACCCACTTGTCTGATGTCAGAGACTTCCAGTCCTGGACAAAGTAAGCCAGCCTGCCCCCTACAGGTAGCTGAGAATCGGCCTGGCAACCCCATCAGGGTGCCTGCTTGGCAGGGCTTTAGGCTGAGGGGTGGAAGCAGGCCTGCTTGTGCCGTCTGCCTCTCCTCTAAGAACCCCTCTGGGCGTAAGCAGAAGGGAGGCCTGGGCTTGGTAAAGGCCTATGAAAAGCCTGCCCCCCCCTGGAAGGCTGCCTTTGAGGATGGTCTGCCTTTCTTTGGCCTGTGCACTCCTATAGGTGGTCCTATACTCATCCATTTTCTTCATGTAATTCTCTGTCTGCTCCCAAACAGAAAATTACCCACAACAGGAAAATCCATGGCCTTAGTCTGGGTATCCTGCAGACAGGCTAGTACATCTGAGCCAAGCCATTCTGCGGCGCCACAGATGTAGCCATGAATCTTGATGACACATCATTAGAGTCCACTGCAGCATGGAATTGCACCTTGGATGCCTCAATACCATCAGCAGCCACCTGCTCCAGCTCCTTGGCAAGCTGGCCAGGGACCTGTTTTGCTAGAGCCATAACAGTATCCCATCTGGATTTCTGATATCTAGCAACATAAGCCATATAATTTGCCTGTCTGAGTCCCAAAGATGCTGCCATGTACTGTTTCTTTGCCATGGCATCAATCCTCATGGAGTCCTTGTCAGGGGGGTGTGAAGCCAAGGGAATATTTGCCTTGTCACAGGCTGCAGTCTGCACTACCTCAACATGGCTGCATTGTTGAGTAAGGAACTCCGTATCAGAGCCTGACAATGTATACCTCTTGTCCATTCTCTTATCCACAGGAGGTATATTGTGAGGAGTTTTTAAAATTTTTACTGTCTGTTTCCCAAAAGATTTATGCAAAGGAATAGACAGTCTCCTAGACTCTGGGATATCCATCATTTCCACATAGTCAGGCTCCTCTTGATCATCACAGCTTCCTCCATAGGAGCTGGAGGTTTCAACCACTTTTTATAAAACATAAAATGAGAAGGGACTCAGAAAGCCTAGGAGGAGACACTCCTGAAGGTCTGTCTGGGGAGATGTCCGGTTCAATGGGCACATCCAGACTTTCAAATCCACATTCACTCTCCTCATACTCCTCTTCCCCCTCCTCCAGTTCATAATATTCCTCCCCATCACCTCTTGAACCAGTGGAACGGAGCAAACACGACGCTATCTGATGGTGCGGTTCAGACGGAACCGGGAAAGCTACTGGACAATTTTAATCGCTTTGGCTATTTCTTCAGCGGTTGGAGAGGAAAGTTTTGGCTCCACACCAGCTAATTTCCTAGTCCTTTTTGCTGGAACTGACTCCTCAGAGTCGGATCTCCTTTTGCCCGAGGAAGTCTCGCCCTGGTCAGAGGGCACTCCCTCCGGTTCGGTTGGAACCGAACCGGGCTGGCCATCCGGTTCAGCGGACTTTTTGGCCTCCCTTTCCCTGAGCCTACCAACTCTCTTTTCCAGGGTAGCTGCAGGAAAATTTTGCAAATCTGGAAGTCTGCATTGAGGTGGTCAAACCCCAGACAATAAACACAGGTGGTGTGGGGGTCAGCCTTGGCAAAGACTTCCCCACAGACACTGCAGTGTTGAAACCCAGTGGGCCCGGTTTTTCTTTTGGGTTTCTCAGACATAATGCCAGCCTAACCAAACTTACCCGTTTATGGCAATCCGCCAGGTAAGACCCTCTTATCGGTTCCCAACCGTGTCACGGGTCGTGGAAAAAACCATAATAAAATCCGGTTTTTTTAGAACCGATAAGAACCGGTAACCGCACTCTAAATGACAGATTAATATATTTGAAACAACCTGATCGGTTCAAACCGAACCGATAAACCATTTACAAGTTCCACACAGAAAAGAAATTAATGTAAAACCTATCTAGTACTCACAATACCACAGACAGAGTCTGAACTGACCGGTTGCGGTTTAAATTCGGTCGAAAACCGAGAAAAACAATACTTTAACCGACAAAATGAACCGAGCAGAAGGAGAAATCTCTGGAGCAACTGTTCAGTGAGGCAGAGTAAAGAATCTGATGGTTTGAGTTTGAAGAACAACAGACAGAGTTTCAACCGAGCTCGAGCTCAGCGTTCCATGCCTGGCATGGAAAGTTAACTCTTTCACCTCTGGAGCAGTTCGAAGGTTGGGACTCACTGCATATGTCATAATATAGCAAGACTTCATGTTGTTTGAAAAGGCAGGGATACTGAACAAATATTTTTGCTCAGTATTTACAAATGAAGAGGGGGAGGTACCTAAAACAAACAGTAGAAACACTCTGGATACAGAAGTTGATACCAGCCCATTCACAGAAGAAAGGGTTATGAAAGAACTCTTAAAACTGAAGGTGGACAAAGTAATGGGCCCTGATGGGATTAATCCCAGAATTCTAAAAGAACTAAGGGTAGAACTAGTGACACCACTGACTACCCTCTTTAACAAATCATGGGAGGATGGGGTGGTACCCGAGGACTGGAGGAGGGCAGATGTGATTCCCCTTCACAAAAGTGGGAGCAAGGCAGAAGCAGGAAACTACAGACCTGTTAGTTTAACCTCAGTGATAGGGAAAATGATGGAATCACTTCTGAAGGAAAGAGTTGTCAAGTATCTAGAGGCCAGAGAGGCACAGGACCCAAGGCAGCATGGATTCACAGCGGGAAGGTCATGCTAGACGAACCTGATAGATTTCTTTGACTGGGTGACCAAAGTAGTAGATCAGAGAGGAGCTGTGGACATGGCCTACCTAGACTTTAGCAAGGCATTTGACACAGTCCCACACAAAAGATTAATATACAAGTTAGCCAGCCTGGGAGTGGGTCCCAAGATGACAGCCTGGGTAAAGAATTGGCTGGAGAATAGGACACAGAGAGTAATAGTAAATGGAGTCCACTCTGAAGAAAGGGGGCTTATTAGTGCGGTACCACAGGGTTCAGTATTAGGACCGGTCCTCTTCAATGTCTTTATAAGTGACATTGCAGAGGGACTGGAAGGAAAAGTATGTCTCCTTGCAGATGACACAAAGATCTGCAACAGAGTTGATGCACAAGGTGGGGTGGAAAGGATGAGAAGGGACTTGGCAAGGTTAGAGGAATGGTCAAATGTATGGCAGCTTAGATTCAATGCTAAGAAGTGCAAGGTAATGCACCTGGGAAACAAAAACCCTGGGGAAGAGTACACAATGGGGGGTGAGATACTAACAACAAGGAAAATGGAACGGGACCTGGGGGTAGTTATATCAGATGACCTAAAGGTGGGCAAGCAATGTGAGAGGGCAGCAAGGAGGGCTAGGGGGATACTGGGATGCATAGGGAGAGGCATCACCAGTAGAAAACAGGAAGTTATTATCCCTCTGTACAGACAGCTGGTGAGACCCCATCTGGAGTACTGCTTGCAGTTGTGGAGACCCGATCTCTGCAAAGACATAGACAGGATGGAAGCTGTCCAGAGGAGGGCAACTAAAATGGTGCAGGGTCTGCACCGGAAGACATATGAAGAGAGACTTAAGGAGCTTAATATGTATAGCCTCAAGGAAAGGAGAGAGAGGGGGACATGATAGAAACTTTCAAGTACCTCAAGGGAATCAACAAAGTCCAAGAGGGTAGCATCTTTCAAAAAAAGAGGTGTGCAAGAACAAGGGGCACAATTTGAAGATGGGGGGCGGCTCAGAGGTAATTTAAGGAAGTATTTTTTCACAGAGAGGGTTGTGGATGCATGGTACGGCCTTCCGGAGGAGGTTGTGGAGTCAAAAACAGTGGTGGAATTCAAGCATGCATGGGACAGTCATAAGGCAATTCTAGGGGTGGGGTAGGAAGAAGTAGGCTGCTGGTTAACTAGGATCTGCAGCTTATCCAGTAGGTAGGGAAATGGGCAGACTGGGTGGGCCAAGCAGTCCTTATCTGCCATCAAATTCTATGTTTCTATGTAACCAGCTTGACAAAATATTTATAACAGTCACAGACTGCTTTTAGCCATTCTGCTCTGTTGTTAAAATTATCAAAGCCACAAGAGGGAGCTAGTGCTACACACAAGCCTCTAGGGGCTTGCTCTTTCTCCAAATACTGCTCTAAAGTAGTGATGTTATAGGTAATGTCAATCTCTTTCAGTAGTTTCTCCAATTAAAAAAAATGCTACTTTGATATCAGCTGATGGTGATGTTGGTTGCTCAGAACTCTGTAATTTCTCTCTAGCTTGCTGTCTTTTATTAGCAAAGCTTACTGTTTTGTCCCAGCTAAATTTTCCTGATGTTGTTGCTTTCTCTGAATTTTGTATATCCACAAATGGCATGGTTTAAACCCACAGAGAAAAATCAGTTACTCCAGGCAACTCCAACATATACAGACAATATGTTTTGGGCCTGCAGTGCCCATAACAGGTGCCCAAGGTCAGCAGTCCCAATGGTCAATTCCAATTGCTGCTGTAGGTCCCTAGCTGTGGGGCTGCGACCCTCAGTGCAAGGCCTGTGCTTGCAACAAAAGGAGTTATACCTACCCCTTACATTCAATAGTAGCCAAATAGTTGCAGCACTCGGGGACCCACAGAGACATCCACACTTCCCAATGGAAGTGGAACGTGCTATTTCCAATTGCAAATTTGAAGGCACTTTGCAACAAAAGTGTGCCACAACTAAAACACAAAAAATAACAAACCTGAACAGGGCTTGATTTACAGTACAGCAGACTGGGAAGTTGCCTAGGGCCCCAAGTTTGAGGGCCCCAGAGTTTCCTTTCCCCCACTCATTTTTTTTTTTTGAGCTGTGTGCTATCTGCTGCATTACAAAGGTCTGGTTGTTTGTCCTACCTGTTCTTAGTACAACACGCTAACTTGCTACTTCCAGTGGTGCAGTGGGGGGGCAAGAGTAAAAGGGGCTTGGGGCATGGAACAACCAAGTCAGATGATTGGCTAAGGGGCCAGATTTGTGGGCATTTTCAAAGGGCTCCAAGATGTGGATGAATGCTTATTTTGTCGCACAGGCATTTTCTCTGTTCAGGGCTGTGGTGAGTTGGCGACTAGCATATTTGTGACCTACAGAGATCAGCGGTGATCAGCAGAGTAAAACTGTTTGGAAATGCAGAGAGGAGGAAAGAAAGTGACAGTATGTGTCACGGAAATTGGAATGGCGCTAGAGGGGCAATCTTGGTTGGAGAGAGCTGGGCATCAATTTTTGGTGCGGTGAGTTTTGGGACTGAAATTCTTGCCCATCCAAATTCAAAAGCAATCATGGGCTTTTTCTCATGCAGGTGATTCTTTTTTTTCTCACAGCAAACAGGTGGGTGGGCAGCCGGGTGGACGGGGAGTTGCTTAGGCTCTCACAGCTGTTTGCTAGAAAGCAGACTTCACGTTTACAGACTGGAGAAACTGAAGGATTACAAGGTTCTTGGTGGGGGGGGCAGGTTCTGCTTCACAGCTGCCTGTTATTCTTCTAAAGAATTAACCCTCACATTTAAACAAACTGGGATGGAGAGACGAGCGATCATGAGAGAAGGCCCAGGAAGTGGTGGTCTTCTGCATGGGGGAGGGGGGTTCCTCTACCATCCTCAGTTTGCCTTACATAAATAAATTTAGATGTAAAGGGCCTTTGGCCATATCATTTAACTCTGGCCTAACACTTTTTGCTTGATTTCAAACTGCTTATTACTGTACCCCTACCCTATTGAGATTCATCTGTTCTGTGTCAAATTCAAAACAGTCAGTATTCCTGTACTAATGCAATGAGTCCCTTCAATTAAGGTGAGGATTTGGCTACTGTGAATGTCCCACCTGCCTGCTTTTCTTACCCAATTGTGTATCTGAAGCCCATGATACTATACTGTAATTCTGGCTTACTTCTGTCCTGTTTTTCTTTTGACATGAAGGGAGCTATGTATCTTGTGGGTTCTGTTAAATCAGCAATCTGCCTCGAGTGCAGAATATCACATCATTCTGTCATGCAGAATCCTAACTAAGTTAAGGGAGTAAGCTTATTCAACTTTCAGACTATGGGCTTTCTTTTCAGAAGGTAGACTATGGAGCGTAGGGCCTTGCACCAAATGGGGATTATGCAAGTGGCATCTTGTATAATAGTTTGTGGTAATCCTGATTTTCAAACAGTGGTAGCAGCAAAATTGGGATGCCTTGCAGCAAAGCTCCACTGCGTCACCCATGTGGCAAAGTGCCAGGCGCATGAGGTGGCGTGACACAGCGGGCTCCACCATCACCATATTTGCTATTCTACAAGCCTCATCATGGTGGCATCATGGGGCTGCCTTTAGACCAGCCAGATGGTGGTCTAGGGCCATCTTGCTGCTGCATGACTGGGCAGAAATGGGGTGCTACAAGGAGAGGACTGGGGGCAGAAGAAGCACAGGGGAGACATTAGGGGCAATGGGGCAGGTGCTAATATGCAGGGATAAGGTGGCATCCTGCAGGGGTGCCCTGTAATCCTATATACAGCCAGTTGGACCAAGACAGGAAGCTGGCAGAAGGGAGCAGGACCCGGCCTCAGGAGGATACAGCCTGGCACCTGCCCTATAGGTGCCACTAACCACAACACCATCTTCAGTAGGCACAGGGACCCTCATTTTTTTAAATATGGTACAGGGTCCCTGATGCAACCCAAGATTGCTGAAGCCCTAGATCTTTGCAACTTGCGGCGTTCTAAGGGCTCTTTGAAAATTGAGCCTTATGTATCAGTTTAGAGGGTCTACAATACAAACTTAACATATTTCCCCTATGGAATGATTCTGTATTAACTGGTGCTGCCTGTTTGGAAGGCATGTTGTACAGCAAAGTATTACATTTTGTTAATGTTTATAATTATGGTTACACAGAACCCCCTGAGGCGAGTCCCAATGTCAAAATGATTGCATTTAAATTTTACACTTGTATCATACCTATTTATACAATGAGGCATTATGGTGGCCTGGTAGAGCATGCAAATCATGATGCAAGATGCAGTAGCTCAAACAGGAAAATGCGGCAGTCATTATGTGATCAGAGATGTTCCATATAGAGGTAGGAATGAATACTGTATATTGTTTTATGCTAAATTCCACCTTGTTCCAGGATAGTTGTGATGATAGGACTAATTGTTGCAGTTTCTGAATTCAGTTCTTACATAGAAACTTAGAATTTCTCATCAGAAAAGAACTACTTCAGTCTGCCCAGATGGTACCTACCTAGTCTGGCTACATAGACTCTAACTGGTATCAAATGACCCTCACTCCTCCCTACCTATTTACTAATATGCCCTAATGTCTACCCCATGCATGTTTGAAGCCCCCTTCTGTTTTACCTCCTACCACATCCATTGGCAGTGTGTTCCAGATATCCACCACTCTCTCAGTGAAGCAGCACTTCCTCACACCCCTCTTAAACACCCCTCCCAGCTTCACTGCATGCCCTCTGGTTTAGGTACTCTTTCTCATTTGAAAGAGACTGCCCTCCTGCCACCTGTTCACCCCCGTGAGGTACTTGCAGGACTCTATCATGTCCACTCTCACTCTCCTCTCTTTTGAAACCAGTCAGTTTTGCTGTACATACACCCTTTCATGGCAGGCATTTTTCAGAGTGTTCTGCCGAGGCCAGATATAAATGGATGAATGAAGGCCCTGGATGAAGGCTATCCCAGGGATTACAAATAGTATCCTCAGTGAATCAGTCCCTATCCATCCCATCCAGCATGCTGTTTTCAGTACTTATACAATGTAGGCAGTGTAAAATGTTAAGTAAAAAAATGTGTCTTGATACATAAATGAATATTCACTTCCCGTGCTATTTACGTGGTTAGTGTCCCAAATATTGTAAATGTGTTGTGTTGCGACTACCGTATTAATGGCATGAGCAAACTGGATGTTTGGGTCTTCTTCACTGAAAGAGTGGTGGACATCTGAACAGTCTTCCAGCTGATGTGATGGGGCAAAAACAGTGGTGGGCATCAAGTCTGCATTGGATAGACACAAAGGAAGCTTGGTAGGAAAGTGAGGGGTGGGGTGGTGGAGTAGCCAGAGATCAGGAAGGGTCTCCAGTGATAGCATGGTGGGGAGGGATGGACAAACTGAGTGGGCCAAGCAATCCTCATCTGCTGACAGATTCTGTGTTTTTACGTTTTAGACAAGATGCCCTTTGCTGTTTGTAATTTCTGGGATAACAGAGTGGGGATGATTGAAACATGTAAGTTAATGTTTAAATGAGCAGATAAGCATCTGAGTGGGTTACCAGTCAATATGCTGTATGAAGTATAGCTAAGGAATAATGGCATGTCAAAAATAGCATTTGCATATGTAGTGCGCCAATTTTATTGTCATGTGTCAACTACAGAGTGGACTGGAGTTGTTTTATATATATATATATACTGTATACTGTGTATATATATATATATATATTCTATGAAAAAACCTTGTTAATGCATCAGTTAGGGTTCTTCTACAGCAAAAAAGCAAGGAAATTCGATTTAGGGTTCCACTCACCCACCCCACCAACAGGCATTGGGTGTGCATTGGGATCATCAGCCTAACTCTCACCCCATCCCATATGTAAACAAGCTGAGGTGGTGCAATGTAGGAGAATGGGGTGAGAGTTAGGGTCGACGACTCCCAATGCACACCCCGATACCTGTTGGTGGGGGCAGGCTGGGGTGGGGGGTGCAAGGGGTGGGAAACCCTGAAATTGAATTTCCTCACCTTTTTCACTGTAGAAGAACCCTAACTGATGCATTAACAAAATTTTTTGCATTGAATATCCTTACTTTTTAAGAAAGAATAGAAAAGTAGAAAGTTGCACAAGTTGGTGGGAGCGTGGGGCCCTCACCAACTTGTAAGTGTTGAGCCACATTACACACCCAATGACTAAAAGTACATTGACAACAGCAAGGCCAGCCACCAAACAAATGTTAATCTAGTAGAACAATAGAAAATGCCACCCACAAAATGTAAACTGCACCACGCAGTATCTCCACAAAAAATATATTGTCTGACACATAAACACTGCAATTAACATCCACAGGACATGCCATCAACACCCTCCAAATTTCAAGCAAAAAGACCAAACCGTGTGTCCGAGATATAACATGTCAAAATTTGAAATTTTTATTCATCAGAGTGGCACAGTTCTGCACCTGTTGACATTTAACACACGCAACTGAAAACTAGATCCATAACACTAAGCACCCTATCAACTTCAAGCCACCAGCACAATCCAAAACACTGTTCACAGCACGTAAAGTGTGTCATGCAATATCTCCACAAAAAATTTTTTTCTCTGACACGTAAACAACATAATTCACATCTACAGGACATGCCGTAAACACCCTCTAAATTTCAAGTAAAAGACCAAACCTTTTCGAGATATTCAATGTTAAACATTGGTAAAATTTCCCTAACTATTCAATTATGAAAAATCTTGCCACCTTGTCCCCCCCTCGCGATCAAAGAATCTCATGATCAAAGAATTTGCAGGCTCATGAACAAAGAATAAAAAATGCTATACATCAAAAAACTGAAGTAATTGCGGTAAACCACTGCCATGATTCAACAGAACGAAGCCCCCTGAGCAAAACCTTCCTAGGGTTCCCCTGGGCTGAGAAAATAGATTTTTTAATCTGGCCACCTCGTCCCTTGCTCACGATGCACAATCGCGATCAAAGAATCTTGCGATCAAAGAATTTGCAGGGTTACAACCAAAGAATAAAACCTGTTCTAATTTAAAAAAATCAAAGAATTGTGGTAAACCACCACCATGGTTCATTAGAATGAAGCCCCCTGAGTAAAACCTACCCACATTTGTCTTCCTAGGACACTCCTGGGCTGAGAAAATTGATTTGTTAATCTGGCCATCTTGTTCCTCGCTCACGATACACGATCGCGTTCAAAGAATCTCACAATCAAAGAATTTGCAGACTCGCGATCAAAGAAATTGCTCGCTCATGAACAAAGAGAGAGGGATGAGATGGCCAGATTTAAAAATCTATTTTCTCAGCCCAGGGGTGCCCTAAAGTTAAAATGAGGGTGGATTTTGCTCAGGGCTTGTTCGCCCCATCTGAATAAAAAAATCATGTTTTCAATATCCCTGGTAGTCTAAGCCCCAATCATGATAAAATAGATGATGAGCTTTAATTCCTGGTAGTCTAGTGGCTCCCCCAGTGTGTATTTTATAAATATTGCTTTTCTATATCCCTGGTAGTCTAGTGGCCCCTGATCTGTATAAAATTATTATAGTTGTTCATATTCCTGGTAGTCTAGCACCCCCGATCATGATAAAATAGATGGCGATCTCCAATTCCCTGGTAGTCTAGTGGCCCCCAATGTGTATTTCATAAATATTGCTTTCTATATCCCTGGTAGTCTAGTGGCCCCCGGTCTGTATAAAATAATTATAGTTCTTCATATCCTGGTAGTCTAGCGTCCCCATCATAATAAAATACATAACGATCTGCAATTTCCTGGTAGTCTGGTGGCCCCCACCCAGCTGTGCCAGCCCACTCAGCACCCCCACCTTCCCCAGCCGGCGACTGGCACAGCCCACCTCTCACCTCCATGGCCCAGCTGCCGATTGTGATGCGTGGGAGGCGCTAATGCAAGGGTGCTCAGAAATCATTTCTGAGCACCTCTTTGCAATAACACTAATACAGATTGGGGGGCACTAGACTATCAGGGATATAGAAAAGCAATATTTATGAAATACACTTTGGGAGGCCTCTAGACTACAGAGGAATTAGAGATCGTCATCTATTTTATCATGATCGGGGCTGTTAGACTACCAGGATATTGAAAACATGATTGTTTTTATTCAGATGGGGCAGAATGAAGCCCCTGAGCAAAACCCACCCTCATTTAACTTTCTAGGGCACCCTGCACTGAAACTAGATTTTAAATCTGGCCATCTCGTCTCTGTTCGTGATGCACGATTGCGATAAAAGAATCTCGCGATCAAAGAATTTGCAGGAGTCGAGATCAAGATGTTAGCAAGCTGCAAATTAAGATTTTAAAAGCTCAGAACTCTATTTTTGACTGATTTGGATCAAACCAAAGCCATGGCTCTATAGATCGGAGTTCCTGAGTAAAACCCATCCAACTTTTACTTCAGAGGTAACCTCTGCACCGAGATATTTGTTTTTCTGATCGGAAATTTCAAAACAAGATGGCGGACCTCGAGATCAAAGAATTTCTAAAATTCTTGGGGACAAAGATTCTTGAACCGCGAGGCTGCAAATTCTTTGATCGCCAGGTGGGACCAGATGGGCAGAACCCCATTCTTTGTTTGCAAAACATACATATAAATGTTCCCATTGACTTGTAATGGGAACTTAAAAGTGGCATAACTTTTGAATACCTTAATATTTTTCACCAAACAAAAAGCAGCATGTTTGGCCACCAAAGGTTTTCAAACGAAGCCATCTCACAGAGCAGCATACCACACAATGGCCGTGCAGGGTCATGTCCAAAATCCCAAAAGCTGCCTCCAAAACTGATAATTTTGCATTTTTCAGTGTTTTCATATGCAAAGGCCATAAGTCCAACCGAAACGCAATTTGGCAAATCAAGATCTACCATGCCCCACTATGCATACCAAATTTCCAGGCAACTCCGTTGAGCAGGTCCAAAGTTGATTAATCATAAAATATTGAGTTTAACATAGAAGTGACCGCTGAACCTTAACTATAGTGGCGCGACTGCGCCACTATAATTAATATATACATATATTACATGGGTGTGCAGGACAGAGCCCCCTGTATAACATTGTAAAGAAACTGCCTCAGCCCTGGTTACAGTTGTTTTCTTAGGTATGTGGTTCCTTGGCCTGCTTTGCAAGGTTTTGACTGCTCAGCATTTTATCAAGTAGCTGTTTTTGCTGTAGCTGTAATTTCGTAGCGGTTGTTGTAGGCATTTTTCTTTTAGGTGTTATGACCCTGTGCCGATGAGTGCATGTGCTAGTATGAATGGACCTCTGTGGGATTGTCTGTTTTGAAGTGGTACGGAGGCTTATCACAGTGAAACACTGTAGCTAAAAGCCAGTCTGCTAGTCTGACATTTTTGATGATTGAATGGCTTTCTTACTGTATGGTAATGTAAGAATGTGTATTACATCTTTTAATTTCATATTTTGCATATACACCACATATTACATGCCACAGTGTCACCGGGAGGGTGGACAGTGGTGTGAGGGGTAGCAGTATAGCAGCTCTCTGTACAAATTTGAAATTCCTGGCTACACCATCAGAGGTAGTTTCAAGACATGATGGCTAAAGGGGAGGTTCTGATAATGGGAGACTTCAACATGCCAGATACAGATTGATCAATACTAGCAGGAACATCTGCCAGAACTAGACACATAGTGGATTCCCTGCAGAGGGAGGGCCTCAAACAACTGGTACAACAAAACACAAGAGACAGGGCTATCCTAGATCTAGTACTGACTAACGGGAAAAGATCACAGATCTCAGGTAGAAGGTCGCCTGGGGCCTGTGACATCACATGGTATGGTTCAATTTGGCCACTAGAACTAAATCATCCCATTCCAAGGCAAAAATATGGGACTTAAGAGGAGCGGACTTTGATAAGATGGCCAACAGAGTTAAGCCAGCCCTGGCAAGAAGAAACACAGGTGTGGGGGTACAAGCAAAGTGGGCAAGCACTAAGGATGCAATACTTGAAGCAACATCCCATTGTGTTAGAGAGAAAAGCAAGAGCAAAAGAAGAAGGAAACCATTTTGGTTCTCAAAAGCAGTAGCCAATAAGGTCAGAGCCAAAAGGCTGGCCTTCAGGATATTTAAGGAGCGTAGCAGGATGAAGATAGGGAAGCAGACCAAACTTCCCTAAGGGAAGCAGGGAAGGCAGTAAGGCAGGCAAAGACCCAAACTGAGGAAACACTAGCACGAACAGTAAAGAAGGTTACAAGACTTTCTATAGATACATTAGTGAAAGAAGAAAGTCCAGAAGAGTATTGCTAAGATCAAAGGGATAAAGGGAGGTGTGAGGAGGAGGACCAGGAAAAGCATCTATCCTAAATAGATACTTCTGCTCAGTATTTACTGAGGAGAAGGTAGGGCAGGGCCCATAGCTCAGCACCATGGACACAGGGGAGGAGGTGCACTAGTCCCTTCACAAAAGAAAGGGTCCTACAAGAGCTCACTAAGCTCATAGTGGACAAGGCAATAGGACCTGATGGCATACATCTCAGGTAGTGGTGGAAGTGACTGAAGTCGCTCAGCAGTGATTTCTTGAATCTCGGAATCCGCGAAGTGTTCTGCATTGCAAAGTGGAGTGCCAGCGTTATTATGAGAATCTCGATCCGTGAGAGAACAATGATTTCACAATTTTCTGCCTTCCAAAACCACTTTTTCACCAATTTTAAGGCGAAGTACATTGAAATCAATGTACTTCGCCTTGTTTTTGAGCTTCAAAGTCAAATTTTGCAGTGCTTCATGGGATTGCAGGTCACATGGGCTCTAGACTGTTCTGCACAGCCTCAGTTCTGTGTAGTGTGTGTAGTGGAAGATGGAGACAGTTTCCTCTCAGAGCTCTGCAATTCAAATCCTCTAAAAGCTGTTAAAAAAGCCTTTTTGAGCTTTTTTTCGCTCACAATTTAGTACATCAACTGTAGGAAACCCTCCTGTGCTCATATCATCGAATGTTTATTGTCTCTGTGTGGATTTTGAATGTTAATTTAGAACAGTCAGGCTGTGTACTGTGAAGTGTGCTTTGGGGAGGGCGTATCTGTGGTGTAGTAGATTAACAGGGAGAAAAATAAGGTCTTTCTGTTTTGGTTATATTTTTCTTGTATAACTGTTAATGTACACAAAGTAATATTTTTAGTCATTCTTGACATTGTTTTGCTGATTGTTATGGTGCAGCAGTATATAATTTCAGTTTGCTTAAAACATTTGGTTATATTCCTAAAGGTTTTCAATTTGCTACGCATTACTTGTAGTGTGTGTGATGCGTGCCATTAAATCAGACACCTTTTATTGTGCCACAGAGTAATTGCAGCAGTGTGAACCAGCTATCCACCGCACCTGCATGAATTTTTTATACTGCTTTGTGGTATCTTTACTGGTAGTGGACTGTTACTGTCATGCAGTACCCCAACTAGCAAAAGTATTTTTTCCAGATTTGGATTTGTGATTTGTGAGCACTGGTTAGCTGTTGTTGTGCCTTTGTGTCTCATCTCTTGAGTGCACAGCACAATCTTAATCTGTCTGTGTGTTTAATTGCAGTACACCATTAATTCTGGAAGACTTTGCATTTTTGTTACCCTCTCATTTCACATTGTCAGCACTGGGGAATTTTCTGGACACAAGACAGTAGCATTTTGTGGATGCACATTAATTCTGGTGACTGCGTGTGACCACTGCGCACATGACTGAGTCGCCATTAATCCTGGGAGACTTTGCATTTCTTGTCAGCTCTCATTTCACTTCATCAGCACTGGAGAATTTTGTGGACACAAGACAGTAGCATTTTGGGGATGCACATTAATTCTGGTGACTGTGTGACTACTACCCACGGTGTCTGAGTGTGCCATTAATTCTGGGAGACTTGGCATTTCCTGTGCTCTCATTTCACTTCATCACCGTCAGCACTAGGGAGATTTCTGGACACAAGACATGAGCATTTAGAGGATGCACATTAATTCTGGTGACTGTGTGTGTGAAGGGCTGCTAATATTATTGTCATACAGCCTCACTTCGCATTAAAGGGGAATGACAGCAGCAGTAATAATCACAAAGCGAAGTAGAGCACTTTGCATTGGCCACTCCATAGTGGGTGACAAGGTGAAGTGTCACTTCACGTTCACTTGCTGGCAAAATTTAAATTTGCTGCATCTCTAATCCCAGGGTACTAAAGGTGCTAAGGGTGGAACTAGCAGAGCCATTATCAGAACTGTTTAGTGAGTCTCTGAGCACAGGAGAGGTCCCAGAAGACTGGAGAAGGGCTCATGTGATCCCACTCCACAAGAGTGATAAGAGGGGGAGGCAGGGAACTACAGACCAGTCAGTCTTACCTCAGTAGTGGGCAAGATTATGGAGGCACTGCTTAAGGAAAGGATAGTGCAACACCTGGAATCCATAGGAGCACAGGATCCAAGACAGCATGGGTTTACAACAGGAAAGTCCTGTCAAACTAATCTCATAGATTTTTGACTGGGTAACCAGAGTGGTGGACCAAGGAGGTGCAGTTGATGTCACCTACCTTGACTTCAGCAAAGCTTTCGATACTGTTCCACATAGAGATTGATTAAACCGAAGGGTAGGCTCGGGGTGGGTCAGAATTTGGTCATCTGGGTGGCAAACTGGTTGGTGGGCAGAAAACAGAAGTGGTGGTAAGCGGTATACAGTCAGAAGAGATGCAAGTTACAAGTGGGGTACAGGAATAGTCCTGGGGCCAGTCCTCTTCAATATCTTCATCAGTGACATTGCAGATGGACTGGAGGTAAGGTTTGCCTGTTTGCAGATGACACCAAGATCTGCAACAGAGTAGATGATTCAGATGAATTGGGCAGAATGAGAAGAGATCTGGATAAACTGGCAAAATGGTCAGAAGAGTGGCAAATGGGGTTTAACGAAAGAAGTGCAAGATCATGCCCATAGGACAGAGAAACCCTGAAGCCACCTATAGGTTGGGAGGGAGTTGCTGGCAATCACAAGGGATGAAAGAGACTTGGGCATCATCATCACAGATGACGTGAAATCATCCAAGCAGACCACTAAAGTAATGCTAAGAGCTAGGGGATGTTGGAATGTATTAGTTAAGGGTATCTAAGTCATAAGAGGAGGTAATAATCCCTCTTTACAAGACACTAGTTAGAGCCCCATTTGAGTACTGCATGCAGTACTGGAGGCCACACCTGCACAAGGACATTAACAAAATGGAGGTAGTCCAGAAGGGTAACCAAAATGGTGCAGGGACTGCATCAGAAAACATATGAGGACAGATTAGCGGAGCTCAATATGCATACCCTAGAGCAAAGGAGGGAGAGGGTGATATGATCGAAACATTCAAACATCTTAAGGGCATTAACAAGGTGAAAGAGTATAACATGTTTCAGTATAAGCAAAATAGCAGGACAAGAGGACACAGAATTAAATTAGAGAGAGGCCGATTAAGGGGGAATGTGAGGAAGTTCTTTTTCACAGAAAGGGTGGTGGATGCATGGAATGACCTACCTCAGGAAGTGGTCGATATGAATATAGAGCAGGGCTTCAAACAGGCATGGGACGGGCATAAGGGAGCAGTAAAGATGAGTATGAATAGATAGGCCTATGGCATATTCATAAGGTAGAAAAAATGGGCAGACTGTTTGGGCCTTGAGGTCCTTATCTGCCATCAACTTTTATGTTTCTATGTGCATGGATGATTGGGCTGTCTGCAGCATAATTACTCACTTCAGTATGTGAATATGTCAGCAGCTCAGCGGAGCTTCAAATTGACACATTGACGTGAGTAATTATGCTGCAGACAGCCTGATTAGCCATGCACAATAAAAACTACCGCTGGTGAATTGACTCGACTCCAGCGTTAGTTACTCTCTTCAATGTATCTCCTTGGTACCAAAAACCAGTCCCGTGCCCCACCTGTCTCTTCACACCTTCACAGGGCCGGTCCTTCAGCAGTGCTTTGAACTGTGCCACTGGTGCCTTCCTCCATTTGTTAAAATATTTAAATCATTTGTCTTTTGTTATAATTTAAAACAAAAAGCAGTGGTGAATATGAAATATGGTTCTGCACATGTTGCTGCTCCAGTTCCACTGTGACCCACCATGACCTTATAGCAGCTGCTGCTCTCATCTCTTCTCTTCTCTGCATCTGCTGCTGCCTTTGCCACATGTTCTCTCTGTGGTCACCAACCTGCTTTGCCCTCCAGTGGTTCCATCCTCCATCCTGGCATTCTTTATTCACAGTCTGTCCACCGCCTGACTGCCAGCCCAGACCATCCTCCTGTGGTTGCCTGCTGTACACCACCTGCTGCCTGGAATTGGAAAGCTAAAAGGTAAAGGGGGAGGGGGGCAATTTGCTTGGCTGAGTATCATTTGTAGGGAGCAGTTCCTCCCCTTCAGGGCTAGGACTCAGGATCCCTCACCAACCACTGGCAGAGCTTAGATTAGTAAATGTACTGAAATAAATTAGTACTATATGCTTTCAGAACAGTCTTAAAAAAGCATATTTTCTCCAGCAACAGATATGAATGTTTTACTAATTAGTTATTTAACTGTACAAAAAAGGGATTTATTTGTGGGCTTTAATAAATCACTAAACTGCATCAATTAATTGATTGGCCATAAAAGAGTTGAAAATGTTGGTGCTCCTTCCAGGACAAAATATCTTAGAAAAAACATGTATAGCAAGAAGCCTCTACATAATTTGAAGTGCACTCAAAACCAGCACTACAACTTTTTTCACCAAAGTTGATTTTACTTTGTTCCAAAAAACACCCACGCTGTAATAAATAGAAACACATTGTCACAATGCTCATGTATATGGTGCTAACACAAATAGTTTCACAATGCCCATTTGTGTGATGCTAACTCAGATAGTTCGGCAGTCTGGCAAGTGCTGAAACAAGTAAAAGTATAATTTTTAATTTTACTTGGCAGACTTCATAGGTTACCGGTTGTCTCTTCTTGGCTCAATTGCCTAATTCCTTTTAATTTTGGGACGAGCAGCGCACCAAACATGAACGAAGGAAAGACACTGTAGGTTTTTAAAGATTGATGGCCCATGCCTATCCCAAATGACAGGTTCTCTCCTATGCTTATTTCTTATCGCATGCCATTCCTAAACTATATTGGACACTGTTATGCACAGTAATCCCTGTCCTACAGCATTCAGCATTCTCATACCTACATACATCTGAATATGGATATGTGGACCAGTGGCAAGGCAGCTGGTAGTTTCCATCTGTGGGTTACTGCATGTGGGCACAAGTGCCTGGGGTAATATTTGACTCAGGGCAGGGGAGAAACTGCAGCAAGCCCAGCTACAGTAGTAGCAACACTCTTGGTATTCAACAGCATGCCACTCTGGCAGTGAAGAGTGTTGGGGGAATTCACATGGGTCAGAAAATGTTAATATTACTACTGGCAGAAGTTGATGAGTGGCTTCACCCCCATTTACTGAAAGCGTGTTTTGTTGTGAGTGATAAAGGCTCCAGTGTAGTCATATGTAGCAGTGATCATGGGTTTCTCATGTGCCTTGCCTGGCTTACTGTCTTAATCTTGTTCAGGAGTTTCTAACATATCCTGATATTAAGTTAATGTGATCTGTGGCCGATCGCATCTGTGCCCACTTTACCCATTACAGAATGGCCCATGACCTGCTGCAGCACCTGAAGATATAGAACATATAGGATAGTGGATGGGCAGCTATGCACAACCAGTATGTTGTGCCATCGAGGGATTCTGATTCCCTGTAACCTTGAAAACAAAGCTCGAGCGGTCCTTGGGAATCAGATCCCCGTGGTGGCACAACACACTGGTTGTATAGGTTTTGCCCATCCACTATTCTATATAGTGTATGGTAGCCACTCTTTAATTAAATAAAAACAATTTTTTACTCCTAAAATAGAAATTCAAATCGGTCCTTTCCATGGCATATGCTGGTAGTTAGGGTGGTTGCTAGGGTTGGAATGTGAGATTACTAGGAGCAAACGTCTATCATTTGGTAGCGCAACCTTCAATTGGTTGCTAATTGAGTATGGGTGGGATTTTCTAAAAAAAAAAAAAAAATACAAAAAAACAACATGGCGCCGGGATTCCTCAATTAGCGAGGAGTGGTAACTGCGAGGAGACTTGGAATTGTAAGTAGAACTTAGGTATCTGGTTGATCCTGCATTTCTTTTAACAATAAATATCTGGTTGATCCCTCAGTTCTGCAGTGTTACTGATCTGTGCAGGAACACAGCTGTTATCTGGTTCAGCCTGCCCTTTCTGTGGCGATCGGTGTTGTATGACATCCGTAGTGCAGCAGAACGAAATGTCATTCTGCTGCACTATGGACGTCACTACTGCAGCAGAACAACATTTTACACCAAACTGAATTCAGCACATAATGACGTTCTACCATACACTATAAACTGCCTCAGCACTGTGTGAAGCTGTAATTCATTACAAGATCGAACTTGATGCTGTATTTGACAGAGCACTTGTATGAATAGTATAAAGCCATTTCAGGTATCTGCTGCTACATACAAGCCGTGATAGACCAGTGGTGACCAGTGGATGACCTGATCATAATTCTCAGGCCATTCGAGCATACAACACAGGCAATAAGTTGGGACAATGCCTGTATCAGTCAGGCCATACCACTTCCACGTGTGCTGAGGCAGACTCTGTTAAATGTATAGCAGGTGCTATAGGCAGGTGGTGATAGTGGAAGCTGTGCCTTAATGGAACACATGCTGAATGTGTTGGACTACAGCATCCATATTTTCAAGGTTCTGCCGTCTGCAGATTTGAGGATTGCCACCATGCTGGACCCATTTTATAAATGTGGTCTTGCATTGATAATTGAAGGCTGGTGTGATCAGGTGTAAACATTTGAAAGACTTTTTAATAAGATGGGTACATTAGGGCACAGATGCTGAAATAACAGTTATCGAAGGAACAAACTGAACACCACCAGAAACTGAGTGTCACTGCTACCACCTCACATGGGAATCTGGATGAAAAAACATGCAAAGGAAAAGAGAAAATCCCAGCCAGTCCATTGGGATGTGTTATACCAGGCTGGACTCGAAGAAGTGGAGAAAAGAAGGAGGAGGAGACTGATGAAGTGGCAGGATTGCGTGAATGGTGGATGCATATTTGGCAGACACTAGATACCTCACCATCAGCGATGAGCAGGGCCACTGGAAAATTGCACCCGCAATTTTTTTACAGAATCTGCAATTTTCACCATTCTCCGCAAAAACTGACATGTTCTGCAATTTCTTGCAGTTTTTGCATTGAACTGTGTAAAAAGTATTAACATTTTTAATAAAATACTCTCACATATATTGACAATTTTGCATGCAGACTTGGGTTTGGCCGAAACAATACAGTGCATTGTAGGGCAAGGGTTTTATGTGACACTGTTTTCTTTTGAATCCTTGTCTTGTTTGGTTTCAAAATCCACTGGCCAAGCATAAGTACACTTAAACACTTAACATTTGCTTTGTGTTGAAGCAGTCTATCAGAAAACTTTTTGTTGCCACAGAGACTGAAACAAAAGATGGGAGAAAAGGTGCAAATTATCCCATTCACTTAAATGGGGTGCTAACTATGAAGCCTTTTTGTAAGTGGCAGGGCAAGTTTTTCCCTGTGAGCAGAGGTTAAGTGACTTGCTTAGAGTCACACAGTATGCAAGTGGAGGTTGTGGGAATCAAACCCAGATCTGCTAGATGTAATCAGCTCATTCACAGTTTGTTACTCTAACCTCTAGTCTATACTGCCAGCCCCAATAACCCCCAGATTTAATGTTTAAATATGTGATTTCAAATATAGTGTACAGTACCTACAGTGTAAATTATCAACATTAAACACTTTAACATTTTACTATAACTCAGTTATTCACCACTCTATCTGCTTACATTTTCTTGTACCAAAGTGGGTCCGTGGAAGAGAGAGAGTCGGCAGAAAAAAAAAAAGCGCCAAGTTTAAACTGCTGGAGCAGTTTAAATTGCAGAAGCTTCAGCCCGACTGAGTCAGTTGTGGTTGGGCATCAGGGTTGGAGGTGTGGACTGGTCCTTGCTGGGACTCCCTCCTTTCCCACCTGGGACTCAGGGCAAATTACTTGATTCAAGTTTTGCGTCCCTTGGGCTCCTTGTTAGTGGAGTCGGGACCGCAGAGAAGAGAGAGTTGACAGAAAAAAGAGGTGCCAAATTTAAACTGCTGGAGCAGTATAAATTGCAGGCTTCAGCCCCGACTGAGTCAGTTGTGGTTGGGCATCGGGGTTGGAGGTGTGGACTGGTCCTCGCTGGGACCCCTCCTTCCTCATCTGGGACTCAGGTCAGATTTTTCTTCCCACCCGTTCCTCCTCCTTAAATGCTTCAAGCCCTCCCTTAATATATTTAAGGATCACATTAGCTGATTGATTGGCTGTGCCTAGAGAAAAAAGGGGGGGTTCTGTCTTTATCTTTTTCACTGGCCTATGCCATCTCACTTTGTGTGGGTGTTGTTACTTGTGCTACTTACATTTTCCTCTACCATTTGATCATTGAATATTTCTGCCAACTCTTTAAAATTACCCTGGTATGTTGCTTGGTATCTGTTGGGCTATAACCGGTAAAAGTCACTGTTCTCCAGGTTTTATACTAGGATATACCCTAACCTGTCTGTTTCTCCCTAGGATGTTGTATTGGGCACTTGCTGAGCCATCTGTGTAATAAGTTAGGGTAATCAGGTTTCATACTGTCTCTTTGAGTTGGGGTGTCACTGGTCACAGCTGAGTTAAAATCTGAAATGGAGACCCCCAGGCTGACTTGGGAAGGTGTCCTGCCTTCCCTGCCTCATGCTTCCCTCTCCATCTGTCTCCTCGCTGGCCTTCTTTCCCTAATAGCCTTAGACTCTTCTAGGTTGTATGGTGACCACTGGGGAATGACTGCCCCTCATGAGGTGTTTGATTTCACCTTCTCTAACATTCTAGCTCAAGATAGACTCCCTCTCTGCCCTTCCAGCTGTCTTGACCTCAGATGCCTTCTGAGTACTGTCATAGTGAGAAGATGTCCGGCCCGTAAGCCCTCGGTCAGTGGTACCCTTCCCCCATAAGGCTTCTCTCCTGGTTCCTCCTAGTGTTACTGGCCCTTGCTGGTGACATTGAGCTAAACCCTGCTCCCGCCTATCAGGCCTCCTCAATCCCGGATAACTGGAAATTGGGAAAGGTTAAAATTGCTCACCTTAACATTCATGATCTACTACCCAACCTCAACGAACTATCCACCTGGGCGCCCACTGTAAGCCTGACATACTGGGCATTACAGAGACCTGGCTGAAACCCTAAGTACCAGACTCTGCCTGTGTACTACCTGGCTTTGAGTTCATTAGGCATGATCGCCCAGGAAAAAGTGAGGGGTGGTATCCTAATTTAATATAGGAGTCATCTGAAAGTATCTGAGGTAATCCATCAGCAGTCCTCTCTTTCTTCCTCGAGCTGCTGCACTGTGTTGTTACTAGGTAATACAAAGAAGCTGCATGTTGTATGCACTTACAATCCACAAAGGGTGGTCTGCGAGGCTGACCCACCTCCTGGATACCATTGCTCCTTATGTTGGGGACAATGAACTTTTGATCCTGGGAGATGTGAACTTAAACTGGACGGAGGTAACTCCAAGCAATTTGAACCTCTGTTGGCTAGTCTTGCCCTGTCTCAGCTTATCTAGGAGCCCACTAGATGGTCTGCTAATGGTGAAACTAGCTCCCCACTGGACTGGGTCCTATCAAACCATCCAGATAGGATCAGCTCTGCTGGAACCCTACCTGACTCCATCTTGGATCACACCCTGGTGTTTTGTGTGTGGAAAGTCCTTCACCAAAATTCCCATAAAATCATTCATGTTAGGGATTTCTCTAGGTTTGATCTGGGGTCATTTCATGAGGATCTAAGGATCACTGACTGGTCAGAAGTGCTTTGTGCCCATGCGCCACTACAGCTGTCTCCCAGTTTCTCACTTTTTTGGCACCCTGCAGGACAAGCATGCCCCCCTTATCAGGCGGAGAGTAAGCTGTCATGTTTCTGACTATTTCTTTAGTATACTCAAATCCCTCCTCATAGCCTCAACCCATCCTTCAATGTCAACCCCATTCCATATGTAACCCCTATGCGGCCTACCATTTGTATCTGACAGCAATTCCAGGTGGGCTGGGTTCAGGCAGGAATAGGTCACTCTGCACAAAGGCTAGGTTTGGCTACTCTGCACAGGGGCACCCAAGTAACTCCGAACACAGGAAGCAATAACTGTAATGTCCAATACCAGAAGTGGGATTCTAAAGTGTGGCTTTTTATTCACATCCAAACAGAATAAACAAAGCATAGATGGACCCCACGGGGCTACACTCCTGGTAATGCAGATTAAAAGAGACCAGAACACTTCCTCAACACTTTATCCCTCAGGTTCTGAACCCACTGGGCTCACAGCCCCGACTTGCATGCTGTTTTGGGTTACACAGCCCGAACATGTACACTGTTCTGGGTTTTCCCTGGCTCGGCTCCCTTGCCAGCCACTTGGACACCTTCCATACTTCATAGAAACATTTTCTGGTGGCTCCTAAACCACCTAAAAGCAACCACGCTCCATCAGGGAAACTACCTTTCAAACAACATGAAGTCTTGCTGTATTCTGACAATTTGCAGTGAGGTCCAACCTTCGAACTGCCCCGGAGATGAAAGAGTTAACTTTCCATGCCAGGCATGGAAGGCTCGAGCTCGAGCTCGGTTGAGACTCTGTCTGTTGCTGTTTGAACTCAAACCGTCAGATTCTTTACTCCGCCTCACTGAACAGTCGCTCCGGAGATTTCTCTTTTGCTCGGTTCAATTTGTCAGTTAAAGTACCGTTTTTCTCGGTTTTCGACTGAATTTAAACCGCAACCTAACGGTTCAGTCTCTGTCTGTGGTATTCGTGAGTACTAGATAGGTTTATATTGTTTTTCTATTCTGTGTGGAACTTGTAAACGTGTCATCGGTTCGGTTAGAACTGATCAGGTTGTTTAAAAATTTTTACTTCTACTTTTAGAGTGTGGTTACCGGTTCTTATCGGTTCTAAAAAAAACTGATTTTATTACGGTTTTTTCCACAACCCGTAACACGGTCAGGAACCGATAAGAGTGTCTTGCCTGGTGGACTGAAGAAAAAAGGGTAAGTTTGGTTTAGGACTGGCCATGTCTGAGAAACCCAAAATAAAAACCGGGCCCACTGGGTTTCAACACTATAGTGTGCGTGGGGAAGTCTTTGCTAAGGCTGACCCCACACCACCTGTGTTTATTGTCTGGGTTTGACCACCTTGATTCAGACTGCCAGATTTGTAAAAATTTTCCTGCAGCTACCCTAGAATAAAGGTTGGTAGACTCAGGAAAGGGGCCAAAAAAGTCGCTGACCGGATGGCCAGCCCGGTTCGGTTCCAACTGAACCAGAAGGAGTGCCCTCTGACCAGGGTGAAACTTCTTCAGGCAAAGGAGAACGATTCGAGGTGGTTCGGTTAAAAAGAACAAGAAGGAAAAATCAGCGGTGTGGATCCAAAACTTCCTTCTCCAACCGCTGATGAAATAGCCAAAGCGATAAAATTGTTCAGTCACTATCCCGGTTCGACCGAACCGGCACCATCAGGAAGGCCCGGTTTGGCTGCGTTCCACCGTTCCGGATTATGATTTAGAGGAATTTTATGAACCGGAGGAGGAGGAAGGAGAGTATGAAGAAAGTGAATGTGATTATGAAAGTCTGGATGTGCCCACTGACCCGGACATCTCCCCAGACAGACCTTCAGGAGTGTCTCCTCCTAGGCTTTCTGAGTCCCCCTCCCATTTCATGTTTTACAAGAAAGTGGCTGAAACCCTTCAGCTTCCTATGGAAGAAGCTGTGGATGACCAGGAGGAGCCTGACTATGTTGAAATGATGGATATCCCAGAGTCCAGGAGGCTGTTTATTCCCCTTCACAAATCTTTTGGGAAACAGACAATAAAAATTTTAAAGACTCCTAATTCTATACCTCCTGTGGATAAGAAAATGGACAAGAGGTATACTCTTTCAGGCTCGGATACATAGGTTCCTTACCCAGCAATGCAGCCATGTTGAGGTAGTGCAGGCTGCTGCCTGTGATAAGGCAAATATACCCTTGGCTTCACACCCCCAGATAAGGACTCTAGGAGGATTGATGCCATGGCAAAGAAACAGTACGCAGCATCTCTTGGGACTCAGGCAGGCCAATTATATGGCCTATACAGCTAGATATCAGAAATCTAGATGGGCCACTGTAATGGCTTTAGCTAAACAGGTCCCTGGCCAGCTTGCCAAGGAGCTGGAGCAGGTAGCTGCTGGATGGTATTGAGGCATCAAGGTGCAATTCCATGCTGCAGTGGACTCCAATGATGTTTCATCTAGAGTCATGGCTACATCTGTGGCCCTTCATAGGATGGCTTGGCTCAGATGTACTAGCCTGTCTCAGGATACCCAGACTAAGGCCATGGATTTTCCTGTTGTGGGTAATTCTCTATTTGGGGAGCAAACAGAAAGAAAGAAGAAAATGGATGAATACAGGACCACCTATAGGAGTGCTCAGGTCAAGGAAAGGCAAGCCACTCCTCAGAGGCAGCATCACAGGGGCAGGGGCAGGCCTTTTCATAGGCTTTTCTACCAAGCCCAGGCCTCCTCTTCTGCTTATGCTCAGAGGGGGTTCTTTAGAGGGAGAGGCAGACGGGGTACAAGCAGGCCTGCTTCCACCCATCAGCCTAAAGCCCCTGCCAAACAGGCACCCTGATGGGTTTGCCAGGGCCGATTCTCCACCACCTGTAGGGGGCAGGCTGGCTTACTTTGTCCAGGACTGGATGTCTTTAACATCAGACAAATGGGTCCTGGAAGTAGTAAGCCAGGGACTGGTTCTCAGCTTCAAAAATTTCCAAAGATGAGAACCAGATCCTTTCCACCTGCAAATCCTTCAGAGGCACTTGCCCTAGAGGCAGAGGTCTCTTCCCTCTTGGCTCTCAGAGCTGTAGAAAGGGTTCCACCCCTACACAAGGGGAAAGGATTGTACTCCAGGTACTTCCTCCCCCCCAAAAAGACAGGAGAATGGTGGCCCATCCTGGGTCTCAGATATTTAAACAAGCACCTTTTAAAGCCAAAGTTCAAAATGGTGATGCTGGGAGTAATTCTACCCTCTCTAAGGCCAGGGGACTGGCTAGTCTCCCTGGACCTCAAGGATGCCTATTTCCATATTCTCATCAGAAGCTCCCATCGAAAATACCTCAGGTTCGAGCTGCCCTCAGGCCATTACCAATTCAGAGCAATGCCCTTCGGCCTAACCTCTGCTCCAAGGGTGTTCACAAAATGCCTGGCAGTAGTAGTTGCCTTCCTAAGAAGGAAAAGAATTTCCATCTTCCCATACCTGGACGACTGGCTCATAGTAGGCCAGTCCCCAGACCAAGTCAAGTTACACCTACAGATAACTCAGCAACTGCTCACTTCTCTAGGTTTCCTTCTGAATCTTTCAAAGTCAGTTATAGAGCCTGTGCAGCTCCTCACCTTCATAGGAGCAGAGCTAGATACAGTAAAGGCAAGAGCCTTCCTTCCCCTGGACAGGGCAAGGACCCTTATTACACTGGCCTCTTCATTCACCCTACAGGTGTCTCGACCAGCAAGGCATTTTCTGCAGCTCCTGGGGCACATGGCTGCTTCTACAGCAGTGGTGCAGGGAGCAAGATTTCAGATGATGGACATTCAGTTCCACTTGAGGGCCTTTTGGTCTCAGAAAAAGGATCCTCTGACCAAACTGATTCCAGTGACTCGAACCCTGATCCAAGCATTGCAGTGGTGGCAGGATCAGGACAATCTAAGACAAGGGGTTCCTTTGTCACTCAGTCTCACTCTCTAATCCTTACTACAGATGCCTCCCTCTTGGGGTGGGAGCCCACTTGGGAGACCTGACCACCCAAGGGTTGTGGTCCCTCAGGAATCTCTGCTTCACCTCAATCTATTAGAACTCAGAGCAGTGTTTCTAGCACTTCAAGCTTTTCCAAGTCTGTTCAGAACAAAGTAGTTCAGATCAGGACAGACAATACCACCACAATGTGGTATATCAACAACAAGGGGCACTGGTCTCTACGGCCTTGTGCAGAAGCAATGAAGTTATGGTCTCTGGCCTATTCCCTGAACACCTCTCTTACAGCAGTACACCTCCCAGGCAAGGACAATGTCCTGGCAGATGCTCTCAGCAGGATATCTCAGGGCCATCACGAATGGTCACTGGATCCCCTGGTTTTGAAGGTGATCTTCTCCAGATGGGGCACCCCACAGATAGATCTTTTTGCAGCCCCAGACAATCACCAACTTCCACTCTTTTGCTGCAGGCCCCCAGTGTTGGGCTCAGTCCCCCTGGATGCCCTGGTTCTCAGTTGGGAAGGGAAGTTCCTGTATGCTTTTCACCCCTTCCCTCTCCTGTTCAAGGTGTTAGTCAAAATCAGGTCTCAACCCTGCAGGGTGATTCTGATTGCTCCAGACTGGGCCAGACAGCCCTGGTACCCTCTCCTGTTGTCCTTAGAAGTCCACCTTCCCCTGTTTCTTCCCAGGAATTACAACCTGTTAACCTGTGCTCAGGGGAGGGTTTGGTATCCGAATCTCAAATCTCTCAATCTCAAGGCCTGGCTCTTGAAGAGTTAGAGTTTGCTGATTTACACCTCTCTCAAGGTGTTATGGATATCCTAAAGGCTTCTCGGAAGACTTCCACCAGAACCACTTATAATTCCAAATGGAAAAGATTCTCCATATGGTGTTCTGGGAAGCATATTTCCCCAGAGTCTGCTGGCCTGGCCACAGTCCTTGACTATATGGTTCATCTGAATAGCTTGGGACTCAGACCAGCTACACTGAAGAGTGCATCTGGCAGCTGTCTCTGCTTTTCTTTCAGCAGGTAAGCCTTCTTCCCTTTCAGCTCATCCTGTATTCTCCAGGTTTTTCAAGGGATTGCTTCATACCAATCCGCCATTCAGGGACCCTGCCCCTGCTTGGGACCTTAATGTTTGCATTGCTCAGCTTATGCAACCCCCTTTTGAGCCCTTGTCCTCAGCAGAGCTTAAGTACTTGACTTGGAAAACTGTTTTCTTGGTGACCATCACTTCTGCCAGGTGCATAAGTGAGTTACAAGCCTTGTCAGTGGAGCCTGATTTTATCTCTTTCCATAGAGATAAGGTGGTCCTCAGGACTAACAGGAAGTTTTTACCTAAGGTGGTTTCAGATTTCTACCTTAACCAGTCTGTGTCTCTTCCTGTGTTCTTCACTGACCATTCCTCCTCTGGTGAGAGGAGGCTGCACAGTTTGGATGTGAAAAGAGCCCTTAGCTACTACATAGAGCGTACCAAGGGTCACAGGTTTGACTCCCTCCAACTGTTCCTCACTTATGGTGAGGTTGGTAAGGGAAAACCTGCCACTAAAAGATCCATTGCCAGGTGGATTGTCTCTTGCATTCAATTTTGCTATGAAAAACTAGGTAGGATTCCACCCTCAGGCCTGAGGGCTCACTCTACCAGAGGTACAGCTGCTTCCCTGGCTGCTGCCAGGGATATTCCTATCTTAGAGATATGTCAAGCAGCTACCTGGAAAACAGTTCACACTTTTACCAAGCATTACTCTCTGGATATCCAGGCTAGGAGTGATGCTCGGTTTGGCACAGCAGTGCTTCAGAGCCTATTTCCTAAGTAGGTTCTGTCCCTCCTCCATGGAGGTACTGCTTGGTAGTCTGCAAATTGTCAGAATACAGCAAGACTTCATGTTGTTTGAAGAAAAAATTACTCACCTTAGTAATGTTGTTTCTTCTAATGGAGTCTTGCTGTATTCTGACCTCCCCGCCTTCCCCTCTCAGAACCTTTGTTTTTGGGATGTGGGTGGGCAGTAGCAGTGTTGGCACTCAGGAGGTGCCCCACCTTTTTATTATCACCCCTTTTTCTTTGGGCGAGTGAGTGTTGTGTTTATTTCATTTTTTGGGTTTCCTGACTTGAGTCTTTGTTTTGGGACCAAATAATCTGTTTATTATATTTAGTAGCCAGTTGGCTAGTGTAGGTTTACAGCTTCCACACAGGACACTCAGTGAGTTTAGCTCTTAAAGATCTGATGGTTTGAGTTCAAACAGCAACAGACAGAGTCTCAACCGAGCTCGAGCTCAGCGATCCATGCCTGGCATGGAAAGTTAACTCTTATATCTCCGGGGCAGTTTGAAGGTTGGACCTCACTGCAAATTGTCAGAATACAGCAAGACTCCATTAGAAGAAACAACATTACTAAGGTGAGTATTTTTTTCTTCAATCCCACATCTGAGTACTTTCCTCAGGCACTGGCCAAGTACCTGACAGAAAGCAAAAGGTGTCTCAGAGCAAATCCGTAGAGATTAATTTGGTTACTATTGATGGGGGGGGGGTCTCCCACCTTTTGCTCCCACAATTCATACTCGGCCATTTCTCTTTACAGTAAACTCCTCATCCTGTAAAGCTTTGCAATGTAGATTCTTGCTGAATGTATTTCACATTCCATCTACTTGTCTTGCTTCCCATTTGTGCTGGACTTGAACATACTTTTAAGTGGCATTGTCCATTACTCTAGAACCCCCACTGAGTTAAGCAGTCCAATCCCTAATTTCCTTCACTCTTTGTGCTGGACTTGAACATACTTGAATTAAGTGGCACTGTCCATTACTCTAGACCTCCCACAGATTAAGCAGTCCAATCCCCACTTTCCAACTGTACTTGGCTGTCTTTTCCTGACCCCACAGTAAGAGTTCCTTTAGTTTTCTTCTGTTCAGATGAAAACACTTGGCCCTTTTTCAGAGCGAACTCACCCTTTGGTTGCAGGTGCCCCACAGGCATTTCCTCCACAAGGAATCTTCCTCTAAGAGTTTCTGGTGCATCAGCACAACTTGACCAGGCAGCTTCTTTCCCTTAGCCGGACCCAGGGGGGTTGCCCCTGGAAAATAGGCAAACACCTTCCCCCCATCCCCTCAGGGGTGGGTCTAGTGAACCATTGAAAGCGGTCTCCACCACTTCAATTACCAGTTCCTGTATTCCTCTTCAGGTGGAAACACACACCTTACCCAAAAGTAGCTCTTAAACAGAGCTTAAAGCTCTGAGAGCCTGCACACACCTCTACTGCACTACAGTCTCTCTCTCTGACTGCATACAGACTAAAAACAGAATGGCTTCAAATTCCCCAATGTTCTCACTCTAACTTCCAACTGCAACATTCCAGTGTGGCTTATGCAGCTGCAACAGTTCTAAGATGACGTCATCCTCAGTCTCAGCTGAGACTGAGAACAGAGTGAGACAGTGTGAAATCCATTTAACTGGAGTTTCACAAGCTGCCTTCCCTGCCTACCACTAGGTCTTACTAGGATTCTAGTAACCCTGGGTAACAGGGGGGTTACACTCACCCTGGGCCAGAAAAAGGACTGTCCACAATCATTAGTTACCTGACCTAGGCCATCCTACCCTATGTGCTACCTATGGAGAGGGGTGATCAGGCCCCCTCCTACCATGTGCTACGCACAGGCAGGCAACACTAAAGGCCCAGAGGCAATCGGCTGATGCATCAACCTCTACTCTACCAGCTGTCTATGGGTACCCAGTGGCTCTGGAAGAACTGTCCAGAGCATAGCCCTAATAGATCAGCACTGCAGTCCCTATGGACATTCAGGACCACAGCCTGTCTATTCCCCCAGCCCTCTAGGGAAAATCTGACTGCCTCTAACTCAAATCCCAAAACAAAACAAACAGGGTACCTCCCCGACCCTGGACACCATGCAACCACACACCAGGAGCTAATACCATACCATATGCATTACTCCCACATTCCCCCACCACCATACTTGTGGAAGGAAAAAAGTACCAACAACAACAATAGTACTTTAAACACTACACACTAAAGTTCTAGTGCGGAACTCCGATGAGTCCCTCCTCCTCCTCCTCTTCTTGTGTTCTCTTCTATCTTCTTCAGTAACACCTGCAAGAAAAAAGAAAGACAACACACACTCCTAATCTGCATACACAGTCTATCTAAACCCCTACCATCAAAACGCTGGAGAATCCCAATAAGATTTTTTTAGAAAAGTAGAGAAAACAGTATAAACATTAGAAAACAGTAGAAAACAATGACATTATTTACAATACACCATTTGGGGGATGGAGTGCCCTAAAGTCCCATCTGGTGACCACAATGCCCGAAGGCAAGTCCATTAAAGAGTCTCTCCTGGGCCGGAGCCCCCTGAATCACAGTTCTAGCAGGCCAAAGTCCCAAAGGGGAGAGTCTTTGAGGACAGTTCAAACATCTGGAGTGTGCTAGTGTAGGGTGTGTACTGCAGTGTCATAAGAATAGAAAAGTCTGGACTTACCAGTCCCTTGTAGAATGACAACAGCACCAACCTGGTCCTCAGCCAAAGACTCTCCCTGGTAGCATTCTTCCGATACAGCTGGGCGGACATCTTCCGGGAGCGACAGGAGGCACATCTGGAAACTGCTGGGTTGATGTCATCTCTGGAGATGGAACCTGGAACAGGAACAAAAGGAAAACAGTTGGTCTGAAGTCATCCGTGGGCCAGTCAATGGATTCTGGAAAGTCAGTTCACTGTAGAACTGATGAATGGGGCACCTGGTCCTGGACGTCCATACAGTTGGAACAACAAAGGCACTGCAATGTCTGGAGTGGCAGCACTGGCTACCACTGCTCTGCTTTCCATTTGGTAGGAATGGGCACATTAGCAGGGAGGTTCTTTGCATTGTGGCCAATAGCACAACGGGTCAGGTGCTTGAACTCTTACCCCATCTGGGCGCACATAATTCACTCTGTGAAAGGTTTCACGTCCTCTCCATCCCACACTCACAGTCCAGTCAATTGAGATGTGGGCTGAGCCCGAATTTAAACAGAAAAATCAGTTTTTACACTTTTTACAGCGCTTTCAGTCACCGCGATGCTCCACCTGTAAGCCAGCACGCACCTCCTCCACACCCTCTCAGATGCTGGAAGTCACTCTAGAGCTGGCTTGGGGCGGGACTGATTGCAGTCCACCAATCACTCCAACGCCATATGCAATAACCTCCAACTGCAACATTCCAGCGTGGCTTATGCAGCTGCGACAGTTCTAAGATGATGTCATCCCGCAGTCTCAGCTGAGACTGAGAACAGTGTCGAGACAGTGTGAAATCCATTTAACTGGAGTTTCACAAGCTACCTTCCTGCCTATCACTAGGTTTTACTGAGATTCTAGTAACCCCAGGTAATGGGGGTTACATAACTTGCATCATCTGCAAACAGACACATTTCCCTTCAATTCCTCTGATATATCACTATATATATATATATATATATATATATATAGTAAAAAGGATTGGTCCTAGTACAGACCCTTGAGAAACCCGCTAATAACTTCCTTATCCCAGAATGTACACCATTTACCATCACCCTCTGACTTCTATCCTTCAACCAGTTTTCTATCCATCTAGTTATTTTCTGCCCCACCTCCAGGCTCTCTGCCTTATTTAGCAGCCTGCGGTGAGGGACAGAGTGAAAGGCCTCGCTGAAGTCCAGGTAGGCTACTTCAACTGCCCATCCTTGATCAACCACCTTCGTTACCCATTCAAAACATTCTGTCAGATTTGTTTGGCAAAATCTCCACGAGTGAATCCATGTTGCTTTTCATCAGATAGTGTGCTTTGAAGAGGATTCTTGTCTAGGTTGGGAGGGGGCTGTAATACCATTCCAAAGCCTAGAGGTGGTTATGGAGAGGCCATTTCTCCCATACATGTAACCTGGGGATGGTCGAGGAAAAGCTGTCAGGATGACTTGTGGTTCTGAGTGCATATTTTGGGATTAAGGAATTCCAATAGTGGGAGTTATCGCTTTCCTGAGACATTTCCACAAAGCAGCCCAGGAGGTTGTGCCAGCAGGCCTGTGGGGAGAGCCAGCCCAGCATCTGATACAGGGAGCAGTGATGAGTGTTGTAAGGAGCCAACATGACATATCCACAGATATAGTTGTTGGTAGCTTTGAACCTGGAGAGGTAGTGACTAGATGTTTAGGAGAAAAGAGGTGAGCAATAATCCAGGTGGGGGAGGAGTGTGCCCTTGGCTATGGCCAACTGCACTTCAGGGGTCATGAGATTTTTTTACTCTGAAACAGACGCCTAGTTTCTGATTAATCCACTTCACTGTTACCCTTATGTGGTTTGAAAAGGTTAGGGATGGGTCCTGTTTTATCCCAAGGCATTTAAATTATGTTACCTACTCAAGAGAGGTCCTGCCTTGTGTTTGAATATTCAGGCAATTCAAAGTGCTGTGACATTCTGCTCAATTAGCGAGCCTGGGTTTGGACCCAAAGTATATTGCCTCCATTTTTGGTGTTCATTTGACACTTGCTAGGAACTGTAACATATCTCTTTCAACCTCTCTGTATAATGAAAAAAATGGTATCACTATGGATTACCAAAATCAAATCCCGACATACAATATCCGGATCCTGGCATCCCAACATGACAATCGCCTGACAGATCACCATCCTGAGGGATGAAAGCCGAACTACTAGCGTGTGCACAACTTGGAGTGATTATATTATTTAATGGGGAGGTGCAGGGGGGAAGAGCCGCTCTACCCAACCATCAGCACTGCAGAAGTCCGATGTTGGGCTATCTGTGTTTGGGATGGTAATCTGTCAGGCGATCATCATCTCAGAATGTTGGGCTCTGGATAACGAATGTCAGGATTTTGCATTTCGGTGTTTCATAGCTAATCCTAAAAAACAGGTATGTTTCCAATCAATTTAAGTGCTGCAAATCAACCTGCTGCACAGCAGAATGATCCGGTGCCCAACCGAGCCCATCAGGGAATAAAACAAAATCTGTCCCTCTCCGGCAAACTATCTAATTATTCCGGAGCCCAACCCACCCATCAGGGAATCAAACAAAATCTGTCCCCTCCTGCAAACTATCCAGTGGGTCCAGTACTCAACCTGTTCATCAGGGAATTAAAAACACCTGATTCAGTTTGGCCCACCAGTACAGCAGTAGCATACCTCTTAAGATGATAATGACCAGGTAGGATGTTGGTGGCCGACTGGGAAGGTGGGTTGAGTGTCCCCTCAGGGTGCTCTCCTGCTTGGGAGGATGTGTCTCCGGTGCAGTACTGCTACCTGGGTGACCACAGGTGGTGGTGCAGCCAAAGCCAGGATCAGGGACATTGACATTCATGCATGAATGTGCACATCACACACACCACTGACATCTTGGCATCCAGTGAAGAATCAGGAAAACACAGCTGACCAGTGTAGCATGATGCCAGCTTCAAACCACATGCCCCTCCACAGCTGACCAAGGCGCTCTCCTGACACTGCACTCTAACTCTGCCGGGGGGGTGTATCCTCTCCCCGATGGCCACATCCGGGTGGGGGGCAAGCCATGGAGGAAGGAAGGAAGATGGGAGAACTAAGTCCCGAGAAGGCAACCGACAGAGCTGGATGTAAGGTTGTGCTGATGGACATGGAGGTGTATCTTGAATGTCTACATAGAAACATAGAATTTGATGGCAGATAAGGACCGCTTGGCCCACCTAGTCTGCCCATTTCCCTACCTAATGGATAAGCTACAGATCCTAGTTAACCAACAGCCTACTTCCTCCTACCCACCACTAAATTGCCCTTATGTCTGTCCCATGCATTCGAAATTCTCCACTGTTTTGACTCTCGACCTCCTCAGGAAGGCTGTTCCATGCATCTACAACCATCTCTGTGAAGAAATAGTTTCTCAAATTACCTCTGAGCCATCCTCCTCCATCTTCAAATTGTGTCCCCTAGTTCTTGCACATCTCTTTTTCTGAAAGATGCTACCCTCTTGGACTTTGTTGATTCCCTTGAGGTGTTTGAAAGTTTCTGTCATGTCCCCCCTCTCCCTCCTTTCCCTGAGACTATACATCTTAAGCTCCTTTAGTCTTTCTTCATCTGTCTTCTGGTGCAGACCCTGCACCATTTTGGTTGCCCTCCTCTGGACAGCCTCCACCCTGTCTATGTCTTTGCAGAGATGGGGTCTCCAGAACTGTACACAGTACTCCAGATGTGGTCTTACCAACTGTCTGTACAGAGGGCCAACAACTTCCTGTTTCTACTGGTGATGCCTCTCCCAGTGCATCCCAGTATCCTCCCAGCCCTCCTTACTGCCTTCTCACATTGCTAGCTCACCTTTAGGTCATCTGATATGACTACCCCCAGGTCCCATTCCATTTTCCTTGTTGTTAGTATCTCACCCCCTATTGTGTACTCTTCCCCAGGGTTTTTGTTTCCCAGGTGCATTACCTTGCACTTCTTAGCATTGAATCTAAGCTGCCATACATTTGACCATTCCTCTAACCTTACCAAGTCCCTTCTCATCCTTTCCACCCCACCTTGTGCATCAACTCTGTTGCAGATCTTTGTGTCATCTGCAGGAGACATACTTTTCCTTCCAGTCCCTCTGCAATGTCGCTTATAAAGACATTGAAGAGGACCGGTCCTAATACTGAACCCTGTGGTACCACACTAATAACCCCCTTTCTTCAGAGTGGACTCCATTTACTATTACTCTCTGTGTCCTATTCTCCAGCCAATTCTTTACCCAGGCTGTCATCTTGGGACCCACTCCCAGGCTGGCTAACTTGTATATTAATCTTTTGTGTGGGACTGTGTCAAATGCCTTGCTAAAGTCTAGGTAGGCCATGTCCACAGCTCCTCTCTGATCTACTACTTTGGTCACCCAGTCAAAGAAATCTATCAGATTCGTCTGGCATGACCTTCTCGCTGTGAATCCATGCTGCCTTGGGTCCTGTGCCTCTCTGGCCTCTAGATGCTTGACAACTCTTTCCTTCAGAAGTGATTCCATCATTTTCCCTATCATTGAGGTTAAACTAACAGGTCTGTAGTTTCCTGCTTCTGCCTTGCTCCCACTTTTGTGAAGAGAATCACATCTGCCCTCCTCCAGTCCTCGGTACCACCCATCCTCCCATGATTTGTTAAAGAGGGTAGTCAGTGGTGTCACTAGTTCTACCCTTAGTTCTTTTAAATTCTGGGATTAATCCCATCAGGCCCCATTAGCTTTGTCCACCTTCAGTTTTAGAGTTCTTTCATAACCCTTTCTTCTGTGAATGGGCTGGTATCAACTTCTGTATCCAGAGTGTTTCTACTGTTTGTTTTAGGTACCTCCCCTCTTCATTTGTAAATACTGAGCAAAATATTTGTTCAGTATCCCTGCCTTTCAAACAACATGAAGTCTTGCTATATTATGACATATGAGTGAGTCCCAACCTTCGAACTGCTCCAGAGGTGAAAGAGTTAACTTTCCATGCCAGGCATGGGCAGCTGAACTCGAGCTCGGGTTGAAACTCTGTCTGTTGTTCTTCAAACTCAAACCATCAGATTCTTTACTCTGCCTCACTGAACAGTTGCTCCAGAGATTTCTCCTTCTGCTCAGTTCATTTTGTCGGATTAAGTATTGTTTTCTCGGTTTTCGACCGAATTTAAACCATAACCGGTCAGTTCAGACTCTGTCTGTGGTATTGTAGTACTAGATAGGTTTTACATTAATTTCTTTTCTGTGTGGAACTTGTAAGCGGTTTATCGTTCGGTTTGAACCGATCAGGTTGTTCAAATATATTAATCTGTCATTTAGAGTGCGGTTACGGTTCTTATGGTTCTAAAAAGCGGATTTTATTATGGTTTTCCACGACCGTGACACGGTTGGGAACTGATAAGAGGGTCTTACCTGGCGGATTGCCATAAACGGGTAAGTTTGGTTAGGCTGGCATTATGTCTGAGAAACCCAAAAGAAAAACCGGGCCCACTGAGTTTCAACACTGCAGTGTCTGTGGGGAAGTCTTTGCCAAGGCTGACCCCCACACCACCTGTGTTTATTGTCTGGGGTTTGACCACCTCAATGCAGACTTCCAGATTTGCAAAAATTTTCCTGCAGCTACCCTGGAAAAGAGAGTTGGTAGGCTCAGGGAAAGGGAGGCCAAAAAGTCCATTGAACCCGGATGGCCAGCCCGGTTCGGTTCAACCGAACGGAGGGTGCCCTCTGACCAGGCGAGACTTTCTCGGGCAAGGAGATCCGACTCTGAGAGTCAGTTCCAGCAAAAGGACTAGGAAATTAGCTGGTGTGGAGCCAAACTTTCCTCTCCAACCGCTGAAGAAATAGCCAGCGATTAAAATTGTCCAGTAGCTTTCCCGGTTCCGTCTGAACCGGCACCATCAAATAGCGTACGGTTGGCGGTTCCACAGTTCAAAATACGATTTAGAGGAATATTATGAACCGGGGGAGAGGTATGAGGAGAGTGAATGTGATTTGAAAGTCTGGATGTGCCCATTGAACCGGACATCTCCCCAGACAGACCTTCAGGAGTGTCTCCTCCTAGGCTTTCTGAGGTCCCTTCTCATTTTATGTTTTATAAAAGTGGCTGAAACCCTCCAGCTCCCTATGGAGGAAGCTGTGGATGATCAAGAGGAGCCTGACTATGTGAAATGATGGATATCCCAGAGTCCTAGGAGACTGTCTATTCCTTTGCATAAATCTTTTGGAAACAGACAGTAAAAATTCTAAAACTCCTACTAATATACCTCCTGGATAAGAGAATGGACAAGAGGTATACATTGTCAGGCTCTGATACGGAGTTCCTTACTCAACAATGCAGCCATGTTGAGGTGAGTGCAGACTGCAGCCTGTGACAAGGCAAATATTCCTTGGCTTCACACCCCTGACAAGGACTCCATGAGGATTGATGCCATGGCAAAGAAACAGTACATGGCAGCATCTTTGGGACTCAGACAGGCAAATTATGGCTTATGTTGCTAGATATCAGAAATCCAGATGGGATACTGTTATGGCTCTAGCAAAACAGGTCCCTAGCCAGCTGACAAGAGCTGGAGCAGGTGCTGCTGATGGTATTGAGGCATCCAGGTGCAATTCCATGCTGCAGTGGACTCTAATGATGTGTCATCAAGATTCATGGCTACATCTGTGGCACCGCTCAGAATAGCTTGGCTCAGATGTACTAGCCTGTCACAGATACCCAGACTAAGAGCCATGGATTTTCCTGTTGTGGGTAATTCTCTGTTTGGGAGCAGACAGAGAATTACATGAAGAAAATGGATGAGTATAGGACCACCTATAGGAGTGCACAGGCCAAGAAGGCAGACCACTCCTCAAGGCAGCCTTCCGGGGCAGGGCAGGCCTTTCATGAGGAACCTTTTACAAGCCCAGGCCTCCCTTCTGCTCACGCCCAGAGGGGTTCTTAGAGGGAGAGGCAGACGAGTGGCCAAGCAGGCCTGCTCACCCCTCAGCCTAAAGCCCTGCCAAGCAGGCACCCTGATAGGTTGCCAGGGCCGATTCTCAGCTACCTGTAGGGGCAGGCTGGCTTACTTTGTCAGGACGGAAGTCTTGACATCAGACAAGTGGGTCCTCGAAGTAGTAAGTCAGGACTGGTTCTCAACTTCAAAAATTTCCAAAGATGAGAACCAGATCCTTTCCACCTGCAAATCCACCAGAGGCACTTGCCCTAGAGGAGAAATCTCTTCCCTCCTGGCTCTCAGAGCTGTGGAAAGGGTCCCACCCCTACATGAGGGCAAAGGATTGTACTCCAGGTATTTCCTTACCCCAAAAAAGACAGGAGAATGGCGGCCCATCCTGGATCTCAGATACTTACACAAGCACCTTTTAAAATCAAAATTCAAAATGGTGACTCTGGGAATTATTCTACCCTCTCTTAAGGCCAGGGGACTGGCTAGCATCCCTGGACCTCAAGGATCCCTACTTCCATATTCTCATCAGAAGCTCCCACCGAAAGTACCTCAGGTTCGAGCTGCCCTCAGGCCATTACCAGTTCAGAGCAATGCCCTTTGGCCTCACCTCTGCTCCAAGGGTATTCACAAAATGCCTGGCAGTAGCAGTTGCCTCCCTAAGAAGGCAAAAAATTGCCATCTTCCCTTACCTGGATGACTGGCTCATAGTAGGCCAGTCTCCAGACCAAGTCAAGTTACATCTACAGATAACTCAGCAACTGCTCACCTCTCTAGGTTTCCTTCTGAATCTTTCAAAGTCAGTTCTAGAGCCTGTCCAGCTCCTCACCTTCATAGGCACAGAGCTGAACACAGAGAAAGCCAGAGCCTTCCTTCCTTTGGACAGGGCAAGGACCCTGGTCTCTCTGGCCTCCTCATTCACCCTGCAGGTCTCTCGACCAGCAAGGCATTTTCTACAGCTCCTAGGGGCATGGCTGCTTCTGCAGCAGTAGTGCAGGGAGCAAGATTTCAGATGAGGACATCCAGTTCCATTTGAGAGCCTTTTGGTCTCAAAGGAAGACCCTCTAACCAAAGTGATCCCAGTAACTCGAACCTGATCCAAGCCCTACAGTGGTGGCAGGATCAGAGCAATCTGAGACAAGAGTTCCTTTGTCACTCAGTCTCCTCCTTAATCCTTTCTACAGATGCATCCTCTTGGGCTGGGAGCTCACATGGGCGACCTCACTGCAGGGATTGTGGTCCCCTGAGGAATCTCTGCTCCACATCAATCTGTTGTAACTCAGAGCAGTTTTCTAGCACTTCAAGTTTTTTCCAGATCTGTTCAGAACAAAGTTGTACAGGTCAGAACAGACAACACCACCACAATGTGGTACATCAACAAGCAAGGGGGCACTCAGTCTATGGCCTTGTGCACTGAAGCAATGAAGTTGTGGTCTCTGGCTTACTCCCTGAACACCTCCCTTATAGCAGTTCACCTCCCAGGCAAGGACAATGTCCTGGCAGATGCTCTCAGCAGGATTTCCCAGGGCCATCACGAATGGTCACTGGACCCCCTGATCCTGGAGGTGATATTTGCCAGATGGGTCACCCCGCAGATAGATCATTTTGCAGCCCCAGACAATCACCAACTTCCCCTTTTTTGCTGCAGGCCCTCAGTGTTGGGCTCAGTCCCTCTGGATGCCTTAGTTCTCAATTGGGAAGGGAAGTTTCTCTATGCTTCCCCACTTCCCTCTCTTGTTCAAAGTGTTAGTCAAAATCAGATCTCAGTCCTGCAAGATGACCCTGATTGCTCCAGATTGGGCCAGACAGCCCTGGTATCCACTCCTACTGTCCTTAGCAGTCCATCTTCCCCTATGTCTTCTCAGGAATCACAACCTGTTAACCTGTGCTCAGGGAGGTTTTGGTACCTGAACCTCAAATCTCTCAATCTCAGGCCTGGCTCTTGAAGAGGTTAGAATTTGCTGATCTACACCTCTCCCAAGGTGTAATGGATATACTAAAGGCTTCTAGGAAGCCTTCCACCAGAGCTACCTATAATTCCAAATGGAAGAGGTTTTCCATATGGTGCTCTGGGAGCTATATTTCCCAGAATCTACTGATTTACCCACATTCCTGGATTATATGGTCCATTTAAATAGCTTGGGGCTGAGACCAGCTACCCTAAAAGTACATTTGGCAGCTGTGTCTGCTTTTGACTGTGGTAAACCCTCTTCTCTTTCAGCTCATCCTGTATTCTCCAAGTTTTTTAAGGGATTGCTCACACCAACCCTCCATTCAGGGACCCTACCCCTGCCTGGGACCTTAATGTTTGCATTGCTCAGCTTATGCAACCCCCTTTGAGCCTTTGTCTTCAGCAGAGCTTAAGTACTTGACTTGGAAGACTGTGTTTCTGGTAGCCATCACTTCTGCCAGGCCATAAGTGAATTACAAGCTTTGTCAGTGGATCCTGATTTTTCTTCTTTCATAGAGATAAGGTGGTCCTCAGGACTAACAGGAAGTTCTTGCCTAAGGTGGTTTCAGATTTCCACCTTAATTAATCTATGTCTCTTCAGTGTGCTCACTGACCATTCCTCCTCTGGCGAGAGGAGGCTGCACAACTGATGTGAAGAGGCCCTAGCTACTACATAGACCGTACCAAGGGTCACAGGTTTGACTCCCTTCAACTGTTCCTCACTTATGGTGAGGTTGGCAAAGGGAAACCTGCCACTAAAAGATCCATTGCCAGGTGGATTGTCTCTTGTATCCAATTTTGTTATGAAAAACTGGGTAAGGTTCCTCCCTCAGGCCTGAGGGCTCACTCTACCAGAGATACAGCTGCTTCCCTGGCTGCTGCCAGGGACATCCCTATTCTAGAGATATGTCAAGCAGCTACCTGGAAAACAGTTCACACTTTTACCAAGCATTACTCCCTGGACATCCAGGCTAGGAGTGATGCTCGGTTTGGCACAGCTGTGCTGTAGAGCCTTTTTCCTAAGTAGGTTCTGTCCCTCCTCCATGGAGGTACTGCTGTGTAGTCTGCATATGTCATAATATAGCAAGACTTCATGTTGTTTGAAGAAAAATTACTCACCTTAGTAATGTTGTTTCTTCTAATGAGTCTTACTTTATTATGACCTCCTCCTACCTGCCCCTCTCAGAACCTTTGTTTTGGGATGTGGGTGGGCAGTGCAGTGTTGGCACTTAGTAGATGCCCACCTTGTTGTTTCACCCCTCCTTTTTTGGGGTGACTTGGTGTTGTGTTTTTCATTTTTGGGGTCTCCTGACTTGAGTCTTTGTTTTGGGACCAAAAAATGTGTTCTTATGTTTAGTAGTCAGTTGGCTAGTGTAGGTTTACAGCTTCCACACAGGACCTCAGTGAGTTTAGCTCATAAAGATCTGATGGTTTGAGTTGGAAGAACAACAGACAGAGTTTCAACCGAGCTCGAGCTCAGCGTTCCATGCCTGGCATGGAAAGTTAACTCTTTCACCTCTGGAGCAGTTCGAAGGTTGGGACTCACTGCATATGTCATAATATAGCAAGACTCCAGTAGAAGAAACAACATTACTAAGGTGAGTAATTTTTTCTTCTTCACTGTGGACTCCATTTACTATTACCCTCTGTGTCCTGTTGTCCAGCCAGTGTTTTACCCAGGCTACCACCCTGGGACCCACTCCCAGCCTGGCTAATTTGTTTATTTATCTTTTGTGCTGGACTGTGTCAAATGCCTTGCTAAAGTCTAGGTAGGCCATGTCCACAGCCCTTCCCTGGTCTACTTTGATCACCCAGTCAAAGAAATCAATTAGATTTATCTCACATGATCTTCCTGCTGTGAATCCATGCTGCATTGGGTCCTGTGCCCCACTGGCCTCTAGGTACTCAACAATTCTTTCCTTCAGAAGTGATTCCATCATTTTCCCTACCACTGAGGTAAAATTAACAGATCTATAGTTTTCTGCCTCTGTCTTGCTCCCACTTTTGTGAAGGGGAATCACATCCACCCTCCTCCAGTCCTCAGGTACCACACATCCACCCATGATTTATTAAAAGGTAGTCAGTGGTGCTACTAGTTCTTCCCTTAGTTCTTTTAGAATTCTGGGTGATCCCATCAGGCCCCATTGCTTTATCCACCTTCAGTTTTAAGAGTTCTTTCAGAACCCTTTCTTCTGTGAAAGGACTAATATCAACCCCTTACAGAGTGCTTCTATTGAGACTGGATTAGGTATCTCTCCCAGCTTTTTCATTGTGAAGGGAAGCAGAGAAGGCTGTTAGGAGGACAAAGGAGCAGATGGAGAGGGCTTAGTACAGAAGGGCTTAGTACAGTCTGTAAACAAAATGGGATAAGGCATTTTATAGGTAAATCAGTGAAAGAAGAAAAAACAGGGTTGTGAGGCTCAAAGTGGATAAGGGAGTGTGTAAGGAGAGGGATCTGTACAAAGCAGAAATAATGAACAAATCTTCTGCTCAGTATTCACTAAGGAGGGATGGTCAAGGACCACAGTTGGGTTGCAAAGGCAATTGGTGGGAGGCAGACACTAGTCCCTTCACAGTAGAGAGTTCTGAAAGAACTCACAAAGTTGAAGGTGGATAAGGCCATGGGGCCAGACAGCATCCACCCGAGGATATTAAAGGAGCTTTGAAGGAACTAGCAGTGCCTCTGGTGGCCCTGTTCACAGAGTCCTCAACACAGGTGTCATTCCAAGGATTGGAAGAGGGCACATGTAGTCCCACTGCACAAAAGCAACAGTAGAGAGGAGGCAGGGAATTACAGTCCAGTCAGCCTCACCTCAGTGGTGGAAAGATCATGGAGACACTGCTGAGAGAAAGGATAGTGGCACATATGGAATCCAGTGGTGCTCAGGATCTGAGGCAACATGGATTCACAGCAGGAAGGTCATATCAAATTAATCTAATAGATTTTTGATTGGGTGTCTAGGAACTAAATCAGGGAGGGCAGTAGACATTGCCTATCTGGTTTCACAAAGCCTTGACACTGCCCCACATAGAAGGCTGATTAACAAGATGGGTAGTCGTGCATGGGAGACAAGGTGGTGAACTGGGTAGGAACTGGTTAACAGGCAGGAGACAGAGGGTGGTGGTAAATGGGGTACATTCTGGGGAGAGGGGTGACCAGTGGGTACCACAGGGATTGGTACTTGGACCAGTCCTGTTCAATGTCTTCATTAATGACATTGCAAAGGAGCTGGAAGGAAAGGTTTGCCTGTTTCCAAATCATGCCAAGATCTGCAACAGGGTGGATACTCCAGAAGGGTGCAGAAAATGAAGAGGACCTGGAGAGCTTGAAAGATGGTCGGAAATGTGGTATCTTAGGTTCAATGCAAAGAAGTGCAAAATAATGCACCTGGGTAGAGGAACCCTGGGGAGAGCTACAGGCTGGGGGAGCTGACTGTTACCAAAGTGGAAAGGGACCAAGGGTTATCATCTCTAATGACCTTAAGGTGGCAGGGAGGCCAGTGGCATGCTGGGGTGCATAGGCAGGGGTATCTCTAGCAGGAGGCAGGAGGTGATGGTGCCATTATATAAAACATTGGTAAGGCCTCACCTGGAATACTGAGTGCAGTTCTGGAGGCCACACCTGCACAAGGACATAGATAAGGTGGAGACTATCCAGAGAAGAGCAACAAAGATGGTGCAGGGCTTGCACCACAGAACATATGAGGAGAGACTAAGGGACCTCAATATGTACTCACTGGAGGAGAGGAGACAGCAGGGGGACATGATTGAAACTTTCAAGTACCTCAAGGGCATAAACAAGGTACAGGTGGGGGACCTTTTCCAATGTAGAAAAAGTACTAGAACAAGGGGGCACAATATGAAATTGGAAACAGGTAGATTAAGAGGTAATGTGAGGAGGTTTTTCTTCACAGAAAGGGTTGTCGATGCTTGGAATAGCCTGCCACAGGAGGTACTGAGGGCAAACACAGTGGAGGGTTTAAGCCTGCCTGGGACAGGCACAGGGAAACCTGAGAGGGAGGGTGATGAAAAGCCATGGATCACATAAGGTCAGTGGCCACATACAATGTAAAGGGCCTACGGGCAGACTGGGTGGACCTAGCAGTCCTTATCTGGTGACAATTTCTATGTTTCTATGGAGGCTGGTTAGGGCAAGGAGAGAAAAAGCACATTTGAGCATATGAACATATGAAAAATGGCAGCAGATTAGGCCTTAAGGACTATCTCATTTGCTGGATATACAGCTCACAGTACAGTCACTGCTGCTGCCTCCCCTCCCATTTCCCCTTCATCACCCCAAGGTTTTCCACCCTGAGGTCCCCTACTGGTCACTTCTTTCCCCACCTGTACCTTGCCCATGTACGTATCCCAACCCTTCTTAAAACTTCCCACTGATTCCATTGGAATTAAGGAGGCAGTATAGCGCAGTGGGTTAAGGCTCTGAGCTGCAGATCTGGAGACCTGGATTTGAATCTCACAGCCACCTAGGTGCATACTGTGTGATCCTGAGCAAGTCACTTAACTTCCTTGTGCTCCCAGGTCGCATCTGGAGACAAGCTTCGGCTTGAAGCAGGGGCGGTGGCTGTGCCATCTACCTGAGAGATACTATCATGGGACACGTTATCCCTTTTCCTAGCCGGGATCCCCATCTCAGGTCCTCACTATCAAAGTTCTCCTAGGGGCCCATAACAAAATCATACTATAGTCTCCATATATACCACTAAAGGACCTGGTCAGTGGTTTCAATAACATAATGGAATGCCTCAAGGGACTGCACCATAACATGGAGACCATAATTATGGGTGATTTTAATATCAACTGGCTTGCACCTGAGGCCTGCATCTATAAGGATACTGTCACTGCACAGCACCTCACACAGCTTGTCCCCACACCCACTAGATGCAACTATAGGATGGGGACCAACACCCTAATCGACTGGATACTGTCAAACCACCCTGAAAGAATCACTGAGGTGTCTGCTCTCCCAGACTCCTTAAGTGACCACTCACCTGTAATCTGCTCTTGGGCTAACAACTTCACCAAGCTCCCCCCTAAAATAATATACACTAGGTTTCTCAAGCAGGGACACCTACACCTGCTAAAGTCTCACTTAAGCAGGCTGGATTGGTCTAAAATTGACACTCTCAAGGACATAAAGCCTTGGAACTATTCATCAGCCATTTCACTGCGGCCTGTGATATCTATGCATCACTCTTAAAGAAGAAGGTCAAAGGCAGGTCTAACCGCTGGATAAACTATGAGCTCATAGGCCAGCTCAAACAAAGGACCACCTCTGGCACTGTGCTCGAGCCACAGCAGTGAGGGACATTCAGCTATACAAAGCAGCAAGAAATGGCTGTACCGAGCTATCACAAGGCCAAAGCAAATACTTTAGGGAGGCACTTTCCAACTCCTGGAGTGATGGAAAAAAAATTTGGAATAACTTGAAGGACCTCACAGGCAAGGATGCTAAGGCACCACCCACTATGCTCAACATTGATGGTACACCTATGCTTGACCTAAATATCATCTCCAACACGTTCAACAACGCATTCTCTAACCTGAGCAGTGTCCTTCCACCTGATTTTTTTTCAACGCCCCCCACCTCCAACTCCATCTTTACCACTGCGTCCCAAGCACACTCTGCTCTACAGTTCTTCAAAGAGATCCCAATGCACTTAGCCAGAACCAATACAGTGGAGCCCTGTTATAAGCACACCCTAAATGCCAAGCAAAAATGTTCTTATAACCCGGATGTTCTTATAAGAGGGCTTCAATGAAAACAATGAAAACCCATGTAAAATCTATGCTTAACATGATTAAACTTGGTTCAAACTAGTTTTTAGTTAACTCACTATTAAAAGTAGTAAAACATAGCTTTTCCAAAAAGTTATTGCTCAAACAATTAGTGTAATGTTCTAAAATGCATTCAGTGTCTCACTTAACTGTGAAATGTGCTCTTCTTCTTCATGGGGCATGTTTCACACATCCATTACTAGTTAAATGATTGTTAATGAAGAGACTAGGTGATGATGATTCAGCCCAGGTTTAGCACACTCAGAGGTAATAATGACCATCTACCACTACCTCTGGAAACAAAATGTTCTTATAAGCGGGCTGATTATTCTTATAAACTGAGCTTTGCTTCCATTGAAAATAATGGACAAAGATCGGGACATCAACAATGTTCTTATAAATGGGATGTTCTTATAAGTGGGCTCCACTGTATATGCAAGGCCATCAGCAAAACTGGCTACAGTGGTGACTCCCTTGACCTGAAGTTGGTTGCACTAGTCCTGGATGAGATTCTTGAACCCCTGACAAAGATCTTTAACCTACCCTTAAGACTGGGTCCAATTCCCATCACTCTGGAAACAGGCAACTATCACACCTGTGCACCCTAGTAAGGCGGGAGTCAGCATTTAAAACTATCAGCACCTGCTTGCATACTGAGTTCCGTAAATTTAGCAACACTGACCTGAGCGTCATTTTTCTCTGAAATTGTCCCGTATTTAAACTGTGCAGAGTGTCTGATCTGCCTCTGGACCATAAGCAGCACGGCAGTAATCCTGCTTATTTAACCCCAGTGATCCTTGCTCCTCTGATCCGGCAGCAGAGGCGGAGGCAAGCCTACCCTGCACTGAAAAGAGCAGCTGGATTTTAGGGTTCAGTGTAGAAGCAGCAGCTAAAACACTCATACAGGTTCTCCGCCTGCTGAATTAAACCAGTGCTCTTCATGCTACTGTCCTGCAGCCTCTTCAGTGGCTGCTCCCACTCACCCCCACCACTCCCACCCTTTTATTTTTTATCATAGGAAATTTTTAATAAGATTTTCCAGTTTTTTCCAGTTTTGCATTACACTTCCATATTCATTCCTCTCATATGTGTAGGAGGATCATCATGGTCCAAATTATTACAGTATACATTATTTTACACATGGCTAGACATATATACTCTGTGCATATACATTCATATATAAATACAATCTGTCCTTTTTATTTGTAGCTACTCATTTACTAATAGGCAACTAGGGTAAGTAAGGTGGTCTACCTAATTGCTGGTGTGGGGGGAGAGCTATACATAGAGGGGGAGGGGCTTTACACAATGGTGAGTTGAAATAAGAGTCCCATTTTTATGGAAGTGAGCCACTTGACCTCAGTGAGCATAGGTCAATCTTTCCAATAGTGCTAATTTGGCTATAGCTGCATGTCATTGTCTTATACTTGGACTGTTAGCCTGTCTCCACTGCATTAAAAGGAGCCATTTGGCCTCCAATAGGGCCACCATGACCCATTCTTGAAGGGCCTTTGGCAGTGTAAAAAGACTAGACATATCTCCTAATAGAAGTTTAGGGTCTAACTGGAGGTTCCTTATACCTAATACTGAGTAGCAATCTTGCCTAATTGCATCCCAGAAACCAGAGAGTTATGGACATTCCCACAATATGTGAAATAGGTGGGCTCCAGGTTGTTGGCATCTCCAACAGTTTGAATGTGGCATTAATTTTGCCGAGCATAGAGCAGCCAGAGTTCTGGACCAGAACAGCAATATTTTTAACTGTATTAGTTGGCTTTTGGAGTCTATATAGTTTATATGCATTTTGAAGACATTTAGCCCATGTAGTGCTAGATATAGTTATCTCCATCTCGGCCTCCCATCGAATTCTGCAATGTTCTGTGGGATCTGGTTGAGAGTCCCTCACTATAGCATAGAATTTACCTATATGACCCCATGAGGAAGTTTCCTTATGCAGGGTGGTAAGCCACTTCCATTTAGTATCTGGTCTTACTTGGGCAGAGAGGGCATAGAGAAGGCTGCATATTTGGAGATATTGCCAGAAGTCAGTATTTAGAAGGTAAAATTTTTCCTTTAACTGGGCAAAGGATAATAATGTATTCATGCCAGGCATCATAAGCTCTTTCACAAAGCGAATGCCCTTATTTTCCCAACCAAGCCAGTTGAGAGGTTGCCCCTCTAGTGTTATAAAGGTATTGCACCAAAGCTCTGCATACTCCAAGGGTGGGGCCCATGCATTCTTGGGGGTACAGGAGAGGATCATAATGTGATGCCAGGCATATTGGGAGTGACATATGACCAGAGATAGGCCCTTTCCTGTGGAGCCACTAAAGCTCAGCAAGGACCCAAGTGGGGTTGGGGCCGCCATGTCTATTTCAAGGCCAACCCACACTGGACAAGGTGTATTGGGTGGTACAAACCATCTAGTTATTTGTGCCGCAGTATATGCTAGATGGTAGTTCAGAAACCAAGGGGCTTCAAGGCCTCCTTAAGTCCAATAGCCCTAAGTTTGTTGCCCCCATCTATGTGCCTTTTTTCCCATACTAGATTAGAGTCATCTTCTCAAGGGTAACAAAGAGTCTGGGAGATATTCGTATTGGAAGATTATTAAATAAATATAGTACCTTCAGAAGCAATAGCATTGCACTGCCACTCTGCCCATCAAAGAAAAGCGTAGTTTTTCCATCTTTCTATTTCTACATTTAGTTGTTTTAGCAGGGGAAAAATTAGCTGATTCAAAGTTTGCCCAGTTAAAGGTATATAGATCCCAAATAAGAAAAACCTTGTGGTGCCCATTTAAGTTCTGTGCCATGAAGACATTCCCGTGAGCAGAGTGAGTTCAGTGGGGCCAGTACAGTCTTTCACTGATTGACCTGCAGGCCTGATAAAGCTGCAAAGTTTGTAAGAACTGAGAGAGCTATTAGTAGCAGATCTTGGGGACGAGATAGGATAAGTAGCAGATTGTCTGCATGAGGCTGCTACAGTATAGGATTTGCCATGTGCCGGTATGCCAGTAATCCCTGCCATATTATTCAAGGCACGAAGTAGGGGGGTCTAGGACAATTAGAAAAAGAAGGGGGGATAGGGGACAACCTTGTAGGGTGCCTCTATATAATGGAAAGGAGGAAGAAATAGTGGAGTTAGTGAGAATCTTGGCTTTTGGAGAATTATATAGGGTCAAGACCCATGAGCAGAATTGGGGACCAAACCCATATACACGAAGGACCTCGTGGAAGTAATTCCATTCTATGGAATTGAAAGCCTTTGCAAAATCAACTGCTAGAGCAGCCATAGGGATTTTAGCTCTATTTGCTAGCCATTTTAAATTCAATAGCAATCTGGTATTGTCTGATCCCACCTTTCCAGGCATAAAACCAACTTGGGATGGATGGATAATTGAACCCAGGATACTCTGCAGTCTGGTGGCTAATATTTTAGCCAGGATCTTTGTGTCTACCGGCAATAAAGATATGGGGTGGAAATTAGAGTAATTCAGGGGATCCTCAGATTTTTTTAGGTATTAGTGTAATTAAGGCCTCATTCATTGTGGTGGAGAGGGAACCTGAAGAGTGGGCATATTGCAGAGCAAGCAACAAGGGGTTCGCTATTTCCTGGTCCAGGGATTGATATAGCTTGATGGTCATTCCATCTGGCCCTGGGGCTTTCCCCTTGGCCATGCGAAATAGGGCCTGTAGTACCTCAGTCTCTGATATAGGGCAGTCTAAACGGTCAACTTGTTCCTGAGTTAGTGAGGGTATTGTAAACTTTTTACAAAACTGGCGCAGTTTGTTTGAGAGCTGTTTCTTCGTGTCTATGGATTTGGATTGGTATATTGTCTGGTAGTAATCCTTCATAGTCTCATTAATGCCCTTCGGGTCACTAACTACGGAGCCTGTGGGGGTGCGGAGGGCATGTATTTTGGAGGATGCTTGCTGCTTTCATAATTGGTAGGCAAGGAGCTTCCCCCCTTTATCTCCTCCTTCCCAGTATCGATGTTTAGCCCTAAGCAAAGTCCATTCTGTCTTATGATGTAAAAGTGAGTTTATTCGATATTTAAGTCCCACAATACACCTCATCAGCGAGGGGTCTCTGGAAGCAGTGGTCTGGGAGGCTTTAAAATGACCCTCCAGGTCAGTAAGTTCTGATTGCAACATCACTATCTCTCTTTCCTGGTTTTATTCGGTGTGCAGCAAAGCGATAATGTGGCTCTAGAGTGGCCTTAAATGCCTCCCAGACTATGCCTGCAGAGACTTCTCCAGCCTTATTAAACATAAAGAATTCCCAAGCTACTTTCTGCATTTCTTGTTGGAATTCAGGGTCCTTGACTAAGAGAGGGTTACATCTCCATCTTGTACCAGCATTTCGGTTTTTAGGGGCGGTATAGGTAAATGACAGCGGTGCATGATCTGCTATGATTATATTACCTATGCTACTGTTAGAAATATCACTCGAGGCTGGTTGGTTAGCTAGCCAATAATCGATGCAGCTATATGTGTCATGTGGAGAGGAATAGTACATGTAGTCATGGCCTGATGGATGATCACGCCTCTAAATGTCCACTAGGCCCCACTCTGCTATCATTTCCTGCAGGGCTGCGTGTGCCTTCGTGTGGGTTTGGGGGGTAGAATGGGACTTGTCCAAGAATATATCTGGTACTAAGTTAAAATCTCCTCCTATTATCAGAGGAATAGTGGAGTCAGACTGTACTAGCCCAGCAATGGTTTGGCTCAAATTTGGAAAGAACTCCGCTTGATCACATTGAACATAAAGGTTTCATATTATCAATCTGTCCAGGCCTGATTTTAATTTAACTATTACCCACCACCCCTGTTTATCAGCAGGGGACTCTTCCATTGTCCAGTTGCTCGCTCTCAATTAATACAGCTACTCCCTTGATTTGGAAGATGCTGAGCTAGCATGTATGGAGCCAACCCACGATTTCTTGAGCCAAGGGTGGATTTTTAGGAGATGTGTCTCCTGCAAAACAGCAATGTCTGTGTGCATGGAAGTAAATACTGAAGTACTTTGGTTCTTTTGACTGGGTGGTTAAGGCCCTTTACGTTCCATGACACTAGATGCAGGCCCTGTACAATATCTGAGACATAGAAATGATTATGACAGAAACCTCTGAGCTTCCTTCAGTATGTTCTAAAGGAATAGACCTTCAATACCCTGTTTGAGAGCTACTATCTAATATATCTACTGTACTCTGTTCTTAGATACCTAGAGGATTCTATGCTCTAAGCCACAAGAGAGGTTATTAATTGACAATAATAGTCCCAGGAAGTGTATATGCTAACAATAGTATCTAACCCAACTAAGATTGATTACTAATAACAACAGACAATCTACACTACTCTGGCTTAGATGCACTATTCTATAGTCAAAAAGCGATTAATTGCTAACTGCTACAGACGTTCTCAGGAAGAGGATAAACAAGAACCGTATCCTCAGCTCCACTTACGCCTGTGCTCAGGGGTATCAGTGAGAGTCATCGCCCAACTGGGCTTATCTGCCCTTATCCGAGGAATAATCCTAAGGAGAGTATAATTCGGGGTATAGTAACAGGGGCAGAGGGTTAATAATAAAAAGAAAAGGGGAGGGAGTGGTAGGGAACTACCCCAATTGAGAACATAGGGCCAAGCCCACTACAACATTTGCCCATATAATACAGGTTCACTACTAGTTCAAAAATTCAGCAATTTCCAACATTATTTATACTTCCCAGATCTAGACAAGCTTAGAAGGTGGTGGTATTGGGGGAAGGGGAGGGAAGAAGGACCGTGGGAAAGGGAGGGAGTGGAGACCCTTCTGCATCTGGGCACTGTATACTGAGAGTATCAGCCACCACAGAGAAGGGGAAACTTTATCCTGACTCTACTTTAATATTAAGCCAAGCAATCAAAAAAAAACATCAGAGAGTAAGATATTGCAACTGTGGTTAGAACAGTCAGGGTTCAGCCAGGAGGTTCATCTCGACTTCTTGCTGGTTGAAAGCAGTTACTAAGAACTGGAATTTCTTCAAAGGTTACCGCTGCTGTGTACGATTTAATCCCTGATTTAACCTTGCTAGAAATGTCCACCACTTCCAATAGAGCAGATTCGAGGATATCAGCCCAGTTCATGTGGTTTCTGTGGTTAGGTGAGGAAGGCACCGTTAAATCCGCACTGTGATCTGAACAGGACTCCAACGGCTCATTTCTAGGCATTTTTGGGGGTGGGGCTGTTTTCTGCAGCTCAGGGGAAAACTGTGAACCACTTCTAGATCTTTGTCGCTGCCTTGAAATCACACTGGTGTGTCTAGGAGGGAGAAAGGGCTGGCTTAGACCGTCAGCCGTTGCAGATTTAGGCCTACTGCTCGTATAGGTAGGTCTCTCCCTGGGGATCTCATCGAGCCAAGGACCCGGTCCCATATCATATCGGTTCTCTGAATTCCATTGCTGGTGATTATGGTTCCTAGCTCTGGTGTCTGAGGGTTTCCATAGCCTTCTGGGGGATGAAGTCCGATGGGGCAGATTAGGCCAAAACTTAGAGGCCCATCTCTTAATCTCCTCAGGAGCCTCTGCCACCAATTCTCTCCCTTCTTTAGAAATCAACAGTCTGGTAAGACCTTTAAATCTGTATTTAAAATTATGAACTGACAGTATCTTCTTGATGGGGCCGTAGGCCCTGCCTTTATTTGCTGTTTTCTGTGCAAAGTCTCTATATATGGAGATCAGCGCTCCTTGCCATCGAATTTCACCTAGGTCTCGAACAGCACTTAGAATGCATTCTTTTGTAGAATACCTCAAAAAATATGCCACAATTGGCCTTGGGGCTAATTGCTGGCTCTCCTTCCTTCCAGTGATCCGATGGGCTCTCTCGATTTCAGCTGGGCCTCTCCAGCGCTCGCCTAGCATCTCGGGGAGCATCTTATTGAGAAACTTCTCCATGGATGTTCCCTCAGCTCCTTCGTTCATACCAATAATTGGAGGTTGTTATCTTCCCCTATTTTCCTGGTCTTCCACTCTGGCCAGCAGTGTTTCTAATTTTAGATCTTGCATTTTCACTCTCTGTATTAGTTTAGCTTGTTGTATGTCCAAAGTTTTCACCTTTTGCTCTGCCACATTAAATCGATCTTGTATTACATGTACCTCTGTAGTAGTATTTGCAAGTGCTGTACTGATTGCATCTACTCGCATCAGAACCGCCTCTAACATTCGGGTGATATACATTAGTGATTCAGTCACTGATGGCGGCTGCACATTCGCATCTTGTATTGGAGAAACCATGGGCAGTGAAATATCAGTCGCCAGCTTAGTCGGAGTTGATTGTGCTGGTAAGGATATTGCTGCGGGCTCCATCTCTGGGCTTTGTGGGGCAAACACGCCGTACGTCTCGGGGATTAGGCCTATAATTTCTGTGGCCTAGTTGAGTCACTCTGCTCGTGGATAGCCGGTGAGATTTAGGCAGCTTCGCAGCAGTAGTCAGTCAGTAAAAACACACCAGACGATTCAGGATAGTTCCCCAGATAAGTTTTAACAACAAAGCTATTTTTCATCCCAGTATTAAACTGACCTGCCACAGGTTTTCTCAGCAAGACGAGCCAAGAGTTATGCTGCCATTCCTTTGGTGGCCAAGCCACACCACCACCCCCACCCTTAGTTGGGATTTGTTTTATAGTGCAGGTTGCCCTTGTGATGTGCCGTGCATTTCTAACAATCTCACAGTTTCTCACTTGCAGCTTATACTCCATCTCCACCAGAGGGTTTGCACTTCTCCCTAAACTGCTATCCACTCCCACCAGCTGCTGGATCATACTTTACAGTGTCCCTACGAGACCTCTTGACTAAACTCATACCTTACACCTAAGGTTTAGCTCATACCTGCTACACACCTATCTTATACAATGGCCCCACAAATCATCCCAGCCATCAATCTGCATGTGGTACTCATTCTCTGCCTTGTTCTAGCTCCTCTCACAGGGCTCTTTTATGCTGTCCACCTTCTTTATCTCCGCCACCCATTTCCCAAGGATTTTTCCCACTCTAGTATAGATATGAAACCTTACTTGCCCCTAACAATCTCGCCACTCTTTGTCCCTAATAGGCTCATCTACCATGTAGCCTTCTTTCTGCATAAATCCCTGTCCCACATTCCCACCCTGCCTGCTCCTTTTGTCCATAGAAAGCTGTGGTATCTGCTTCTACTAGCACTAATGTTAGCAGGGGATATTGAATTAAATCCGGGACCCGTTGGAAACCCAACAAACTCTAATGCAACATGGAACGACTCCAAGGGCCTCTGCATTGCTCACCTCAACATCAGGAGCTTGCCTCACAATCTTACTGAACTAGAGGCATGGGTTGCCCTATATAACCCGAACATTCTCTGTCTATCCGAAACCTGGTTGAAACCGTCCACCCCTGATCCCCTATGCTCATTACCTAATTATAAGCTCATAAGGCAAGATAGACCCCTGTCAAAGCATGTTGGTGGTGGTGTTGCTATCTTCTACAAGTCTAATCTATCTCTATCACGGAATGACCTGTCCCTTCTCTCCCACTGTGAATCAATTCATGCAATCTTAAAACTTGGCTCTAAGAAGCTGCATATAGTGTGTGCCTATAACCCTCCTGGCGGTGGTATCACTGGTATTAAGGAACTCCTCTCCCAGGTGGACTCAATGATCGGACAAAATGAGGTTCTTATACTAGGGGATTTCAACTTGAACTGGGCAAGTAAAACTAACCAGCCCTTCCAATCCTTGGTACAGGGCCACGGCCTCCACCAACTCATCACAGACCTGACTAGTGTCATGGCTCCCCAGTCCAGCTCACTCATTGACTGGGTCCTCTCAAATGGTCCTGACAGTATAACCTCTGTAGGTATCCTCGCAGATGCAATAAGCGATCACTCCCCAATTTTCTGCATCTGGTGCTCCCCAGTCGTCCATCTCCTCCTCCAAAGCTGATCACCTTCTGCAACTTGGGTAACTTTAATGAAGCACAGTTTATGCATGAGCTCTCTATTATTGACTGGTCACCCATTTTCTCCTCCTCTAATGCTCAGACAGCCCTTGACTTCTTCTTAGTCAGTTTTGGACTTCTCCAGGATATCCACGCTCCCTGCATCACACATCGTATACGTGGAACCCAAACAAAGTGGCAAACGAAGGACCTTCTCTCCAAAATAAAGACTAGGGACAAAAGCTTGCGGTATTACAAAGCCTCGGGGCTGCAGTCCGATTACAACATTTACAGGTCACTGAGAAATGCATGCAAAAGGGACATCTGACTAGCAAAAAGTTCTTTTTGCAAGGAGCTATTAAAAAAAGCCGCTGGGGACTCAAAGAAATTCTGGTCTATCATAAAAACGCTTCTGGGATCTGACTACACGGCCACTTCAAATGACATGCTGCTGAATGGCATTCATTGTAACAACCCAGTCACCACTGCCAATTCCTTCAACCTTCACTTCTCTGACTTATCAAGTTATGTGGCCACCTTCCCTCTCAATAGCACCATGCCCCCCCATTAACACTGAAGCCCTGCCCACCCAACCACCTTTTCATTTTAGGACTGTTACTAGAGCTGAAGTTCTAAAGTCACTTCTTGCTATCCCAGACAACACTAGCCTTGAGTCCAATGGCCTGGAACCCAGGCTCCTGAAAGCATCTGCCCCTCTCATTGCCTCCCCCTTAGCCAAAGTCTTTAATCTGTCACTGTGCCATGGCACTGTTCCTCATATCTGGAAAATAGCCAGAATAACACCAATTTTTTAAAAAGGTGATCCTAAAGAAATTGCAAATTATCGACCCATAGCCATTCTCTCCATACTCAGCAAAATCCTTTAAAAATTAGTGGCCACCCAAATCATAGAATATCTTCAGATGTACAATCTCCTCTCTTGTGCCCAGCATGGCTTCCACAAAGGCCACAGTACCTCCACTGCCCTACTCAAACTCACAAACGACGTCTATGCTGCCATGGATACTGGCCTCTTGACCAGTGTGATTTTCATTGACTTGACCAAGGCGTTTGACCTAGTCGGCCACACCCTACTCCTCTCAAAACTATGCTTCCTTGGTTTCTCTGCTGATGTGGTGGCATAGTTTAACAACTACCTGTCAAATAGGAAACAGGCCGTAGTTTTCAATTCATCAATGTTGGATCTCTCCTCTATCCAGGTTGGCATCCCCCAGGGCTCTATTCTGGATCCCCTGCTTTTCTCTATCTTCATTAACAACCTTCCGCTGCTTGCTCCTACCTGCTCATCTCTCCTCTATGCAGACGACCTCATCATCTACTACAGTGCCAAAAATATCTCAGACATAAACCACTCTCTTAACTCTGACTTCTAGGGACATGGCTATGTTGTTCATCCACACTTATTGGCAGGTTCCTTGCCGCTTTAAATCTTGCCGGAAGGCCTTCAAGCTAGCTCCTCCCACCCACCCTGGTGGTAAAACTCTCAGCTCCACCCCATGATGCCAGATCTTCCTTACCGCTTGGAAGATCAGGTTCCCTCCTTAGCACTCTGCGTTTTCGACTGGTTCCTGGAAATTTCGGTCTTCGAAACCAATTGGAAGTTTTCTGAAACTTCGATCTTCTTCTCCTTCGCTGCGGCGATGGCTCATTCATTTTCTGGCTCTCGGGGGCGCCCAGCAAATTCCTCCAGGAATGACCACACTCCACTGCGTTTACTGCCTTGACTTGGATCATGATCCTCAACTTTGCGATTTTTGTTGTGCCCTTTCGGCCAGCTCTCTGGAGGATCGCTTGGCCCGTTCGGGGCTCAGGCTACCGGAAATTTTTCCCGCTCCGGAAAATTCCTCGGAGACTCATCGGGCAGTGTCTGCGTTGGCTGTCTCGGCTGAGCAGCCCGATCTTCTTTCCTCCGGAGAGGGGGCGGCAGCCCCTTCCTCTTCCTCGGTCGCGGCACTCATCCCGCTCTCCTTGAGTTCTCCTCATGCAGCTTCGTTCAAGGAGCTTCGCCAGTCCCTTTCCTCAAAGGGAGAGGGACCTTCGGGACCTGCCTCTCATCCCAAGTCCAAGGAGTCGCAGGCTAAGTCCCTTCATTGGCACTGGAGGGAGCAGGAGAGTTCCCCCTCTCTTGCCGGCCAACGTTCAACTTCGGTCGAGGATGCGGCTCTGGCCGCTGGCCTCACCGTGTCCCCGTCAGGTCAGCCGGCCAGGACTCCCGTCGACGTTGTCGAGTCTCTCAACCCGTCATCTGGGTTGTCTTCTGCTGGAGCTGCCTTCCCTTCGCTGGTTTCCCTGGCGGAGGCTGACGTTCTGCCTGTACTTTCGGGTCGACAGACCTCGGCCTTTCTTCGAGCCGAGGGAGGTGGGCGCCCACTCCTTCCCAGGCCCATCTCAGTTCCCCAAGGTTGGTCTCGGTCCTCCTCTCAGTCTAGCAGCTCACGCCCGACCTTGCGTTCCGGTCGGGCACCAGTCAAGTGGCATTACCGTTCTTCCTCGTCCCCTCCTCGGATTAGGGTGGCTTGATGCCGATGGCGTCGGCGTTCTGAGAGTTTATATAGCAGCAGCTGTTGTTGTCCGGGGAATCAATCGACCTGATTCATTCTCTGGCTGGTAAGCAGCTGCCGCCCAATCAACGACCTTAACCGCCCGAGGCAGTCGAGGTGCCCTCTCCAGGGGCGGTTGCTTATCCGATCCCTGCTGCCCCACCGTCCTCGGTGGGGCCAAACGAGTCATGACCTGTCCGCGGTTATCTGTTCTCCTCACTCCCGCCCGCCCTCAGCGGACGAAGAGTGACTCAGGCCTGAGGCAGCTTTTGCAGACCCCTCGGGCCGAAATCGACTCCTCTATGTTTTCTAGTGGGGAGGACCCAGAGTCTTCTCGGAACATTCTGCGGATGACAGCCCATTGTCCTTCACGGGTCTGCTCAGCTCATCTCGGAATTCACTGGGATGCAGCTCGAGCCCATTCCAAATGGGCCCCTTACCCCCTTACGGGGATTCTAGACTGAGGGGGTTCACCCTCGGAGGCCTTCCCAGTGGCTGAGGCAATTGTGGGCCCGGCCTTGGAGCTCTGGCGGCGGCCTACTTCCTGCCCTGTGCCATCGGCCAGGATGGCCAGGAAGTACTCTGTCCCTGTCAGTTCTCTGCCCGGTTTCTCTGAACACCCCTCGGCTGAGGGGTTAGTTACCGACAATGTTTTCAGTGTTCTGGAAACGCTAGGGATGTGGATAGGCCCCCTGACAAGGAGTCCAAAAGGATGGACTATGTCGGGCGCAAGGTTTACGCTGCGTCCTCCCTAGGCCTCCATCAGGCCAGCTCGGCTGCGCTGATGGCACATTTCTCCCATGCCCTCTTGGGCTCCCTGGACGAGGTCCTCCCTCATCTCCCGACCGACCTGCAGACCACGGTCCGATGGGTGCAGGACCAGGGTAGGGTGGTAGCAAAGCAGCAGCTCCAGACGGCTCTGGATCTAGGCGACTCCTGTGCCAGATCAGTGGCGGCTGCAGTGGCTGTGCACCACAGGGCGTGGCTGAGGTTATCCTCCTTCTCTTTGGAAACCCAGCACAAGTTGGCGGACTTCCCCTTCTTGGGGACTGACCTTTTTGGCCCTGGAGTGGAGGATACCTCCAGGGGTCTGAGAAGTCTGATGCCACTCTGGACTCAGTCACTCCTGCCAGGAGGAACAGGGCAGCTGACAACCTTTGCGTAAGCCCCTTGCCCCGGTTCCTGCGGCTCAATCGGCCCAGCACAAGGGCCAGCAGGCATCGCTGGTCGGCCTGACTCCAAACCAGCGTCTTCCTCTAAAAGGAAGCAGGGAGGTAAAGGTCCAAGAGCTCCCTCGGCCCCTTCCTTCCCCAAACCTGCTCAGTGATGGGCTAGGGGCGCTGTCCCCGGCCCCGTCGCCCCTACCCAGGTTCTCCCGTGGGGGGACGGCTCCGCACCTCCTCCACCTGGTCTGCTTCCCAGACCTCTCAGGGTTGGAGGTGCTATGGGAAGGCCCTGTCTCAGATTTGCGAGCAGGTCCCACCCTCTCGAGCCGTTGCCCCACGGGGATCTTGGGGTCCACAGCCTCTTCGTCGGCCCGCTGAGCCGACTGGCCTGGCCCTCTAAATAGAGGTAATCAGGAAGGCTGCGGATCCTCCTTCTGACCCTGGGTTCATGTCCAGGTATCCCTGGTCTCTTACGGATGGGGGCTTGTGCCCCATTCTTCTGCACGCCTGGATGATCTCTCTGGCTTAGATATCCCATCCTTAGAGACAGGCGTGTGGCAGGCTCCTGGGCCTCCAGGGCGCACCTCCCTCATTCTGTCCGTTTCCAGGTAGACTCCTCCTTTTCCTAGCGGGGATCTCCTTACGAGTTCCAGGCCAGGCCCTTTGGTCTCGACCCAGTTTGCTTCTGCGGCATCGAGGGGCCTGGGCGTAGCTACCGGTTGGCGGCCTGACTTCAAAACCCTTTCCAGGCGGAAGAGTCGATCAAGTTTTGGGTCTCAGGCGGGTCTCCTGTTATCGGAGCCACATTGGAACTCGTGCCTTAGCGGATGTTCCTTCTTTGGGACCAGGCTAGACTCTTGAGTCTTAGCTCGGCTCCGGGCGGACAGGGCTGAGGTTCTTCCTCCCTTACGTGGTCAGGTCTGACTGGGAAATTACGCCCTGCTGGGACCTCCTGCTCCTCGTGGCGGCCGACCCAGCATGGTCTGTTTCATGCATTCCCCTTGGGGGGACTGGCCAGCCAGCGGTCACAGTGCTGCATTCCCTCGGACCAGTTTGTGACTACGGCCCGGTAGTTAGGAACGCCTCCTTCGGCCGTTCCAACTCTTGCAGGAGTACATCCTGTTCATCCGCCGAGTCGACGGGTCTGCTCCCGACCGATGCTTCTCGGATGGGTTGGGGTGCCCATCAAGGGAATACAGAGTACTCGCCTCTGGTCCTCTTTGGGAGTCCCGAGGTCTTTCCTACCCACTGGAGCTCACGGTCGGTCCGCTTGCTTGCACTGCTCACTCCATTTGTGCAGGGTCCAGTGGTTTAAGGCCAGGCTCGGACAAGCCCCTTGCATCTCGTAAGGAGGTTCTCCACATTGGGTCTTTCGCGCAGCTGGGAGGCAGTTTCCTAGCCATTCGATGGCAGGAGCCTCCAGCACCCTGGCTGATGCCCTGAGCCGGGCATAGGCTGCGCCTCACGAGTGGTCTCTCCTGCTGGAGGTAGCACAGGATCTTCTCCCTCCTTCCCTCCAGGGAGAATATGAGGCCAAGACTGTCTCATGCCCGCCCCCTCAGCAAGGTTTGCTGTAGGGGATGCCATAGAGGCCGCGGACCCTGGGCCTCTTCTACGCTTCTCCCCCATTTCCCTTGACCCACGGACAAGGCGAGGAGGGACTAGGCACAGGCAATGCTGGTAGCCCAGACTGGTTGGCCAGCTCTGGTGTCCAGCTCTCCTCAGTCTCAGCCCCCAGGCTCCTGAGGTGGCTTCCAGCCCTCCCAGTCCTGATCTCTGTTTTCAGGGGAAGGTTTTCCTTCTGGACCTTCGATCCCTGCACCTAAAGGCCTGGTCCCTGTGTGGCTAGGGGCCAGGTCTGGGGTCTTTCGGCATGATCCTTGATGTTTTGAGGCATCTGGCGGAGTCGGCCTAACATGCTCATCTTCAAATGGTAGACTTCTCCATTTGAATTTGGGACAGACCTGGGACCCTCTCCTGTCCCTCAGCAAGCATTCTGGACCATCTGCGGTCGTTCTTTTGAACCAGGGCTTGGCCGATAACCCTCTAGGTGCTTCTGTTGGTCACCCCTTTCTTCCAGGGCGGGCGGAAGGCAGTCAGTGGCACAGAAAGGTGGTCTGGCGCTTTTCTGGCCTCGATCACACCTCCCTTGGAGAGTATCCCCAATTCTGTGGGATCTTCGCTGGTATGGGCTTAGCTCACGGGCAAGCAGTTTGAACCTTTGCACAGGTGCGAGTTTCTCCACCTGTTGTGGAAGAACACCTTCTTGGGGCTACTCTGCCATCCAGAAGGAGGGGAGAGTTCCAGGCACTCCTTTGAATCCCCCTATCTGGTCTTCCACAGGGACAAGGTTGTACTGCGTCCCACCCGAAGTTCCCTCCGTTGGCGGTGGCGGAGTTTTTTTCCCTATCCGGGTAGTGCCTCTGCTGGGGTTCATCCCCATTCACGCCTCGGAGGCCGTATATAGGTTCCTTTGGGACCCTATTTAAATGCTCGCCTACCCAGGGAGCGTAGGGCTGTAGTTCAGAAGAGGTTCACCACCTGTTTGTCATCTACGCTGAAGCTGCACCTGGCAGACCTGCAGCCAAGCAGACGACGAGTGGGTGGGGTCAACTCCTGCATAGGTCTCCGCTATAGGTGGGCGGGCATGGAGCCTCCCAGAGGGATAAGTGCTCATTTACCCGCCCTTCCGCTGCATCGGTGGCTGCTTCAAGGATACTCCTGTTCAGGATATCCACGGGGCTTCTGCCTGAAGCAGGCTTTTCCGTTTCCCTTCCACATCGACCTTGGGTCACGCCGGGATGTTGGTCGGGGCCTTGTTTCTCCAGTCTTTATATCTAAGTGAGGTGTGCCTGCCTCCCCCTCCCGGAGAACTGCTAGAGTCTGCCAATAAGTGTGGATGAACAACATATCCATGTCCCTAGAAATACAGGTTACTCACCTGTAACAGGAGTTCTAGGAATGGTATATGTTGTTCATCCTACTCCACCAACCTCCCAGCTTGACACACAACCTGGCTTCCAGCGGGCTAGATCTAGCATCATGAGGCAGAGCCAGAGTTTTGCCACCCGGGTGGGTGGGAGGAGCTAGCTTGAAGACCTTCGGAAAGATTTAAAGTGGCAAGGAACCAGCCAATAAGTGTGGATGAACAACATATACCATTCCTAGAACTCCTGTTACAGGTGAGTAACCTGTATTTTCTAAGCATACAATCCTGGCTGACAGTTAACAACCTGGTTCTCAATATCAACAAAACACACTCTATGCTCTTTGGCTCGACTGAAAAACTTAAAGCAAATCATGACTCCCTTAAAATCTTGTGTGCAGATGGCTCCCCATTGGTCAGCACCAGCTCCTTCAAATACTTGGGTGTTCTCCTGGATGAAACCCTCAATTTTGATCTTCACATTACCGCCACCTGTAAATCGGTAAATATTAAAACTGGTGAGGCCTACTGCACTAGCTATGCCCTTACCCCATCAGCTAGACTTGCCGTTGCACAAGGCCTTCTGCTCCTGGCCCTGACGTATAACGGTCACCTACTTTGGTGCCACCAAGTCCTCCCTCCACAAATGGGACACCACTTACAATAACATCTGTCGCTATGCCTCTGCATCAGTTTGGTATAAACACCACTGCCTGCTCTATGCAGACTTACATTGGCCCTCTCCCACAGCTCATCGCAACCAGTCCTATGGTTCTCTAATTGATGGGATAGTCAGGTCAGGTCTCCCACAAACCCTTGCCTCCTTGCTTTACTCCCAACCCCGCTCTTATGGGCTCCGATCTTCAGACCAAGCCCCACTTTATTTCCCAAGATGCAAAACCTCGATGGGTGCACAAGCTTTCTCCCACACTGCTCCTAAGTATTGGAACCTCATACCCCAATCTGTCTGCCAAGCTCCCACCCATGCTGGTTTCAAGAAACTTCATCGTGACCACCTACGTGCCTCCAACCTTTGCACTTGTTTCAACCCACCTTAGATCCTTTGTTCCCCATCCCTCCTTACCACTCTGCACTTATTTCTCCTCCAGCCTCTTCCTCCCCTCTTTCCCATGACCCTCCTATAATTCTTTCTCTTTCATCTATCCCCTCTTTCTCCTCTACTACTGCCACCCCTCCTCCCTAGCTTACTACCTCTAAGGGCACTTACTGTATATAACATGTCCACTTATCTGCTTGTTCATTGTATACATTTACTTTGCACATGTCCATACTTTTGACTTTGTTTATTTACTGTATTGCCTGTATTCTGACCATCCGTAAACTGCAATTCTCCCTATACCTATGTTGATTGTATTTGACACCTTCTCACTGTTACTCTCTTTCATGTGCTGCATCACATGGTGTGACTTATGTATTTCAACTTGTATTCTCCGGATTCGTGCCTGAAAATAAGCTTTTCTATGCCTAGTGCACTCACCCGGTTACAAAAGCAAATAAATAAATAAAAGTGGAGTCAAATCACTTTACACCAACTACAAGCCCATCTCCATCCTACCCCTTATCAAAGGTCTGGAGCGAATAGTCTCTGACCAGCTTGTAGAGTTCCTGGACAAATATGAAGTCCAATGCCCAGAACAGCATGGCTTCTGAAAAGGGAATAGTACCACCACGGCACTGTTGGAATTTACCGGTTTCCTCCATGACACTCCTGACCAAGGAACATGTGGTGGGGGGGCAGTATTCATTGATCTAACGAAGGCCTTTCACACCGTTAACCACCCACTCCTACTCGATCAACTGACCTCCCTCGGGCTCTCCAATGATCCACTGCCCTGGTTTGCTAGTTACCTAGGGATAGGGACTAACGTGTCAAGATTGCTGGAGACACCTCTGATGAAAAACAGTCCTCTCAGGTGTTCCCCGGGGTCAATACTGGGGCCATTACTCTTTTCTCTCTTTCTTAATGGTATCCCTAGCGTCTGCAACAAGAGAATATTACTTTATGCGGATGATACAGTACTGTTTACCAGGGACCGAGATACTAGTCAACTTGAGTCAACTAGCGACTTCAGGCATGTTGAATATTGGTTTAGTTCACACAAACTTGCTCTGAACTATAGCAAAACCAAGGTCATGACATTCTACAACCCAAGGAGCAAGTACAAACCTCTGCCCCTCAACATCAAGAACCATGCGAGGGCCTCACTTGAACATGTTCCTGAGTTTAAATACCTTGGCATCACCCTGGACAGCTCACTTTCTTACTTGCAGCACATCGGTAATGTAGCAATGGCTGCCAATATACGGATTGGCCTGCTTCACAAGCACAAGCACTGCCTGAGCCCTGAAGCCCTTAGACTGGCCATCTATAGCTCTGTCACCTCCATTATTGACTATGGTCTAGTCATCTATGGCTCTGCCTCCCCTACTGCTCTCTGGATGATATCTGTGACACTCAACAAGTCTGTAGGCTCTAACAGGTGCCACCTGCCTAGCACACCTCTGACCTACATGCCCAGGCCAGATGGCTACCACTCCTTAGTAGAATACAATACCAGACCTGTCTGCTCACCAAAACAATTATCGGGCACATGCCTCCAGGAGTGGCAAAACTTCTTACTGCCTACAGCAGCACCCAGCTTACACAGAGAGCTCAACAACAGACCTTCCAGGTCCCTAGATGCCGGACCACTATGGGTCAGAGGTCATTCATGCACAGTGCTCCTCAGTGATACAATACCCTTAACAAAGAAGTACTTGCAGTTGTGACTCTTGGTCCCTTTAAAAGGAAGCTAGAACTATCCCTCGCCTCTACCACACAATGTGACTGCCTCTCCTAAACAATGGTCATCTCCTTCTACCTTAGTCATTGGTGATCTGTAACAGGCCATACTGCCTCCTCTTTACTTCGCCAGCCTCCACCATCTCACCTTTACTCCCCACCCCTCCGTCTCAGCTGACAACTTCCTACACGAGGCCTCCAACTCATCCACACCAATCTCTTGCCATCCACCCTATCCTCCAACAATGGCCCTTTAGCCTGCTGACTCCATTCTGACTTCCACCTATCCCATATGCAGTCTCTTTTTTTCCTGGCTTTGCAGCTAGCTACAGTAAGCAGCCCCCAAGTGTAATAGCTCTTTTGTGAAGGTGTTGTTCAGCTGCATTAATAATCTGTCTGCCCTGCCCCGAAAACCTCCCCCTGCCATTATCTCCTTTTCTGATTGGGGCCAAGGTTTCCACTGCCCATTGTCCCTGTTGGCCTTAAATTAACAGATCCTTCTCAATTCCACAGGCATCCTGCCTGGTACAGGTGACTGCCTCCTCCTGCAAGCCGCAGGAGCTGCTTGGAACCCAGCAACTGTTCTGCACTGACCCACCTGCCTCTCGGCCTACAACCAGGTACACAATTTGAAGAGCAGCCCACAGCTACTAACAGATTGAACTTGGCACTTTTTGCCTTTCAGGCCATTTGGCTGCACTACTACTGCTGCTGCTGCGTTCTGATTAGGCATAACACCATTCCCCCTTCTCTTATAGGCTCCACTTACCCTTCCTGAGACCTCTTTTTAATACAAGAACTGCTAATGCTGAGTTTACCAGTACCAGCTGTTAGTGGAACAGGATTGTTAATTTTTCTAGCTTGCTGATTTTTTTGTCTACTTTTCCATTTGCAAAATATATTGCAAAGCCACTAGAACAACACAACAGCTCTTGGAAGTTGCATTCCTCTTCCCACTGCTATCCCCTAAGCACTTCTTGTCCGGGGTCCTCTTCCCTAAAGCAGATTATTACACCTCAACAAACCATAGTCTGTCATCCTACCACTGAGCCATAGAAACCACCACACCAACCCCGGCTGCTATTAAATACATATAGTTTCCCACCTATTTCTCAAGTCCTCCTTCACCATCAGACGCATACTGATCAACACGGACTGTTTTATTTTTTTTTATTTTTTTTGCACTCTGGCCTGTCTCATCTTAAAAGTACACAGCTACCGCTCCCTGCTCACTCTCTAAGTAACCACGACCCCAAATTTTAAACTCTTACTGAGTGCCTTTCCCATTCTCATATTTCTGTGTTTGCCCACTCCCACAAGCAAGACAAGCCATAGTTTGGTTTACTCACCCCATATTGAAATCTTGGAAAACCTTCTCGTCAACATAGGTTGCTCATCTGGGAAATTTTTCATTATTAATAAAGGACCTCAGTCTACCTCAATGATCCTGCCCCTATTAATATTTGGCCCCCAGATGGATCACTTCCCCATCAACGTGTCCTTAAAGACCACACCATCCTCGTTTTATACAGGGAAAAAACAAAACCTCGCTGGTTCGCATGAAGGTTAAATGTTTCTCCAAGGTTCGAAGAGAACTCCTACTCAGGATAGCTCTTATGTTACTTCTGCTATCTGGAAACATTCACCCTACTCCAGGTCCTGAAGCACCTCCCACCTACAATACGCACCCTAAACAAGGTAGCATTAAACTGGCCACAATTAATATCTGTAGCCTTTTAAGCAAAATTGATGTCCTGAAAGTCTGGGTAACTCAGCACAACCCTGACATACTATCTGTCATTGAGACATGGATGACCCTAAAATACCGGATTCTGCAGTAGCTATGCCTGGATACACTATATTCAGGCTGGACAGGCTGACCAAACGTGGGGGTTGATGTGCTATATTTCTTTTTTTTTTCAATTCAAAGTTTATTCACCACATTTTCCACATAACAGGAGGCAGTAATGAACACTTTGACATAGGATTCATAAGACAAATCATACTGCCCCCAACCCCCCCGGTACAGCAGTTCATTCTAGCACTGTTATCACCCAATAACTACCTTTACTAAAAATAAATAAGGTGGTAACCTCGACTACACATTACTTCATAGCCACCATAATTAAAGTGTGAAGGGGATCCCAGATAACCTTATACCTATGTACTCTATTTTGAAGGCTAGCAATAGCCTTCTCTGTACATATATTTGCTAAAATCTCGTTGAGCCACTCCTGATATGTTGGACTGGTCCTTTCCTTACAACGCCTAAGAATGATTTTTTTGGCTGAGAGCACAACCATGGATATGTGGAATCTCCAGATTTTAACCTTTATGGAAGACAGATCCCCCAACAGGCAAATATTCGGTGTAAAATAATCTTGTAAACCCAATAAAGGATCCAGATTGGTTTTATATGCTCCCATAATGAGGCTATCCGGGGACATGACCAGAATAGATGAAAAAGTGACCCTGGGTCCTGGGAACACTTATTACACCTATCGGTATCAAGAAGGCCCCATTTCACCAGTTTAGTTGGGGTATAGTATAAGTTATGCAGGATGTGAAACTGCATGAGATGTAATCTATCTTGGGATACATATTTATGACACTACATCCAGAGGATGGACCATTTAAAAGTATATTGGGGAAAAAATGAAACCCAAAAGTCGGTGGGGCCACCACCGCATCCAAACCTCCATCGAACAACAGTTAGTAAATCTTAGAAATTACACCAGAGGAGGCGAGAAAAGGAGAAAGTTCAGATACCAATACATAGGCGCTGGACAGGGTGGAGTGGCCCCCAAAACCATAGTTAACAAGTGCCTCAATTGAAACACTTTAAAAACCTGAGACTCCGGAATTTTGAACTTGTAAATGAACTGGGAGAATGAGAGCCACTCTCCAACTTCATCCAAAAATGAGGATACTATCCCCTCTCCTAAATGAGGTAACCATGAACGGGAAATGTTCTGTTTATTTATGGTGAAAGCCAGGGAATTCCTAATGGATTGAGCAAGATCTTTACTTTGATTTTAATGCAGAAAGGAGCACAATTGCGAATGTACTCTTAACGAAGTCATGATGGTGGGACATTTGTTAATATCTTGCAACTGAGAAATTTTTAGATAGAGCATTGTCAGGGGGTCCATGTTCATAGATTGGATAAAATCTTATTCAATCTTAAGCCAAGACGGTTCATGTTATCTGGGCCTGGTTTTACCCATCTCAGGTATTTAGCCAAATGACTAGCACAGTAGTAGATGGGCAAATAAGGAATCCGAAGCCCCCTCATTTTGGGGTGCAGCTAATTTGTGGTATGCCAGCCTAGAGGTCTTACTCAACCTTATAAACTTAGTAAAGAGTTTATGTGTTTTCTGAAACCAATTTAAGGGGACGAATGAGCTAAGATGCGACAGAGGGTAAAATAAACGGGGAAACACATTCATCTTAATTATATTAATACGACCACATAAAGATAATGGGAGTTTATCCCATCTCGCTAAATCTTGAGTAATCCCCTGCAGAAGAGGGTTCAGATTTTCTTTATACCACAAGGAAGGATTGCGCGTTAATTTTATACCTAAATATTTAATAGCCCAGGGTGTCCAGCAAAGTCACAGTGAAATAATGTCGGTCTTGAAGACTTTATGGTTAAGAGAGAAAAAGGATGTCTTGTTGGGATTTAACTTGTAATTCGAGAAACTACTAAATCTATTAACCTCCCTTAGCATATTCGGAATAGATATTATTGGATTAGCCAAATGTAAGAGGAGGTCGTCAACATATGCTGTTATTTTCACTACCTCATTCCTAATGGGAATACCTTGTATTCCTTCATTATTGAGAATATGTTGAATAAAGGGTTCCAGATAAAGATTGAAAAGTAATGGAGAGAGAGGGCATCCCTGCCTCGTACCTGACCGCAGCATAAAAGACTTGGAGAAGGTCCCATTCCCTGAAATCCTCACTGTAGGAGACCAGTAAATTGCCCTGATCCAATCTATGAACATGGATGGGAATCCAAATGCCTTGAGGGCTAGAAATGAGAAAAGTCCAATTAACCCAATCAAATGCCTTTTAGCGTCCAGGGAGACCAGCCCTGCAGGATATATGGCATCCCTGGACTCTGAGAAGACATGCGAGAGGGCACGGAGGTGATCTGAAGATGCCCGTCCTCTCATAAATCCCACTTGAGACATACCCACAAGATCCAGAAGAACCAGGGTTAGTCTATCTGCCAGTATCTTTGAGAGAATTTTGACATCTTGATTCAGCAAAGATATTGGCCTGTAGCTCTGAACCTGTTCTGGGTCCTTGCCCAGTTTAGGTAACAAGACTATCAATGCTTCAAACAAATGTGCATCTGCCGTCTCTCCAGAAAAAATGTGCAAATAAAGACGATGCAACACGGGTAGTAATTGCTCCCTGAAAACTTTATAAAATAAGGCCGAAACACGTCTGGACCCAGGACTCTACCAGAGGCAAGTCCTTTATAACAGCAACTATTTCTTCCTGTGATAAAGGGAAGATATGAATTTCTTTTGAGAGTCAGATAGTAACGGAAGATGTGCTTCCCTGAGATACTCCTCCAGTTTTTGAATGGGTGGAGGACTATCCATATCCTATATAATTGCTCATAATAAGTAGCAAACTCCTGGACTATCTCTGAGAGGGATACCTTCAGGGTCCCATCTAATAGTGACCTTATTGGGGTATAAATCTTGCTGATTCTTTTTGTTTTTAAATGTAGAGCCAACAGGCGCCCGCTTTTTCTCCTTGATCTGTAAAACTGGCCTTTGTATGGATTATAGCCAGCTCAGCCTTTTCTCTTAACATTCCCAAATATTTATCTTTATATATTAATAGCTTCTGTGACTCCTCTTGAGAAATGTTTTCTGGGTGTATATTTTCTACGCCCGTATCTGAGGACAATAAGAACAATAACTCCGTTTTCCTGCCTCTTCCTCTTTGTAGCTACACTAATGAGAATGCCCTTATATAAGCCTTTAAAGGCTCCCCATAAAATATCCGCCTTACACTATCTATTGGGTTGGTGGAAAAGAAAAACTCTATCTGCTCTTTCACCAAACCTCGATACTTTTCATCTTTTAGTAGTTGTTCATTTAATTTCCATCTGGTCTCTCTTTTGAGAATGTTAAGAAAGCCAAATTACACAGGACTAAGGAATGATCCGATATTGGACGGTTGGATCAAGGTGGACAAAACCCTGGCAAGAGCTCGTGAGAAACTAATAGATAGTCAAGTGAGATTGCGTGCCATGTACTGGTGAGCAATAAGTATATTCCCTTATATTAGGTGTGTGACCCTCCAGACATCACACAATCCAAACTGATCCATCATTTCCTTAAAGGCCCTGTGCCCAGGTGACAGTCCCTCAACCCAATGCTCGACTATCCAAATTTGGATCTGAGACAAATTAAAATCTCCCTAATATAATTGGAATAGGAGTATAGGAAGGATCGTAGAAATCAGTTTCATGAAAAAAGAGGGATCATCTGTGTTTGGTCTGTAAATGCTACCTAGAACCAACGACATAGCCAAAATAGTACCCTGAACTAAGACATATCTGCCATCTGCGTCCTTAAATACCTGAGAAGGGACAGATGGGATGTCTCTATTAATCAATATAATGACCCCGCAACTATTGGTTTCCCCTGAAGCATAAAAAACCTGACCTATCTGTTGTCTCAAGTTGTAATACTTGAGATCCACTAAGTGAGATTCTTGTAAGAATGATATCTGAGCATAGCAAGACTCAGGTGTTTAAGTACCTGATACTGTTTCAATTTTCCTGATCCCTTCACGTTCCACGTAGCAATATTAATATTCTGAGCCATCTATTATATCGGGTATAAATCCAGATAAAGTATCTATCGATATGCAACCATGTAACAGGCGATTCTATTCCCTAAATCTGCTGTGCCAGTCTCCCACCCCTTGAGCCCTCTCCCTCCCCACCCCGATTACTCCTTGAACAATCCGCAGCTTCAGCATCCCCAAACTATAGTCCAAAAGCCATCCACCCAAACCCCCTCTTATCACTAACAACAACGCTCAGCAATACTCCGTTTACTACTCCTCCCCAGCCCCCAAAAACCGTCCCCCAAACCCTGTATTATTTATAATACATTCCCCTTTGAGATGTTCATAATAAGGAAAGAGAGAGGATTCAGCATCCCTACAATACAAGCCCTTGTATCCATCCCTATCCCCTAATGAAGGCCTTTGGAAGCAAGCTAGACTCGATAGGACATCGCCACCAGAAACATCACGGCTTGCAAGGACATGTGGCTCGTTGGGTGTGAAAAGGCGCCTCGTGGTGCAAGATCAGGAATTCGGCCTCAGCCAAATATAACATTCACTATGCGGGCCGTTGTATCAATAAGCTCTCCAGCCCCATAGGGACAGGCCCTGTTCCTCTCATCCAATTTGCTGTGCTTTTGCTTCAGTAAACTCCAACTTTGTCTCGGCCTTGTGACCATTAGCACTTAACACGCATGAAACACAAGCTCCCTCCTGTGTTGCAAGTGTGTAACTGCACCCTGATGCCTTACAAGGAAAGGACAACACAGCACTTGTAATTGAATTTCCAAAGCTGTAGCCTTTACCAAACCCATCCTTACCAAACTCTCACAAGGGAAGGGGAGACCAAATATTGCTGAGTATGCTTTGTTTTCTCCCAACACAAAGATTAATGAGAAATCGCTTAATTACTTGAACCCCCAGACCTAGACAAAACAAACAAGAATGTACATCCTTGATTGGGACACTGTGAAAACCGAAGGGCCCAAAACTCCAGACCCAGACAAAACAAGTAAGAACGTGTATCCACAACTAGATCACTGTGAAACCAGAAAAGTCCTTTCTGCCCCTTATTCGGGCTGAAATGAGAGTCCAAGAATGTTTAACCGCTTCTTTCCAGAAGATTCCGTTGCATGAATGCCCAGACTTCTCGTATCGATTCTGATCTTGTCGGGAGAGACCTGAGGCCTTTCATGTGTCCCTAAAGAGATCTGGCAATGCTAATTTTAAACTAGCAAACGCTGCCTCCGGATCTTCGTAGGTAGGCCAGAAACCAGCCACCTGTACCTGCAGCCTGTCCGGGTATCCCATACGAAATTTAAGTCCAGCCAATGATTTTTGAAACAACGGGATGAAATTCACACACTTCAAGCGTGACTGTACCCGGAATATTTTGCGCTATTCTAAGCTTAGCTTGCTCTCAGCGAACTACTTGGAGTTCTCTCACTTTCTACAGAAAATGTTGTCGCTCTAAGAAATTCAAGAAATGACAAATTATAGGTCGGGGCGTTGCTCCGGGAGGGGGCTTCAGTCTTAATGACCTGTGAGCTCTCTCCTATAATATATTTGGCCCCAAATGAGGAAGGGCCTGCAATCTTCTCCACCAGCTTCTGGGTAAAAGTAATGGTATTCTGGCCCTCCTCTCCCTCCAGTAACCCGAGAATCACAACATTATTTCTCCGGCTATGACCTTCAAGGTCTTCAAGCTTAACCTCAAATTGGGACAAATTCTGACACATTGCTGCCATCTCAGGCTCGAACCTCTCCACTTGCTTCTCTAACGAGAAGATCCTAGTCATGTTGTCTGAGGTAGCGAGAGTGATCTCTTCTATTTTTCTCGTGAGCGATTTCATTTCTGATGCCATCTCCTTAATCTCATCTCTGAATGGTTTAAATTCCTCCAGAAATCTAGACAATGTAAGCGGCTCCTGATCTGCCCCTGGATTCAAAGCGTCTCCATTTTCCGCTCCACTCGAGGCCCGGGATTTTTTTGAGGCCTTCTCAGGTGTAACTGGCGGGGTGTGTTTCTGCTGCTGCTTTTTCATGTAAACGTCCATTCTCTCTCAAAATCACCCTGCAAGGGCACAAAGTTGTAGGGAACCAGAATAACACAAAATAAGAGGTTAAGAGACCGAGAAAATATACCAGAAAGCAAATATAAAGAGATGGGAGGCTGGAGCTGTACTGAGGAGTGACTATCCGGTAGCTTGCATCACGTGGTCACGATGTGCTATATTTCTAAAAAATTCCCTAAAGGGGTATGCCATGCCACCAATTGATCTCAGTGGCAATACCCAGGCACTGGCAATTAAAGTGCTGTTGGGGGCTCACCATAAAACAATGTCAGTACTCTCAATCTACATACCTCCCAAAGACCCGGCCACTGGTCTCCTCAGTCTTTTTACCATCTCCACTCACAAAATCACCTCACAGAGACAATTATCATGGGAGATTTTAACATAAACTGGCTGTCACCTGCGACCAACTCACTAAAGGACGCCATAACAGTCCTTCACCTAACTCAACTTATTAATACACCCACTAGGATAAACTATAAAACAGGGACTAGCACCACCCTCGACTGGATAATTTCTAACCAACCTAACCACATTTCCAGTGTAACTGTGCACCCTGACTCCATCAGTGACCATTCCCCATCACATGCAGTTGGACTAATAAATTCCTTGATTCCCCTCCCAAACTATCTACAGCAGGTTTCTCAGAAGGACACCTGGATCTCCAAAACAATAGCTTTGTGCCCTAAAATTGGAACATCCTGGACTCAACCAATGATGTTAATGTAGCCCTCTGTCACTTTATAAGGTTTTTAACACTGCATGATATCATGCCCCTTCAAAAGATTAAGGTCTCTGGCATGGTTAACCCTGGATCACTCCTGAGCTCCATTCCCACATGAAGTTTTGGGACCATCTCTGGCACTGTGCAAAAACCACTGGTAAGCAGCAGGATCTACAAGCCTATAAGCTGCTAGAAACAACTGCGAGGGGAGACTCACCAGGCAAAGACAAGTACCATAGGGAGATGCTGAGACAACTCCTGGGGTGATAGTCAGAAGGTTCTGGTCTCAATGTAAATGACTCTACCGGCAAAACCTAAAGTATCACCTACAATGTTAAATATAAATGGGACCCCTACCGCTGACCCTCTGGAAATTGCTAATGCCTTTAACAATGCTTTTACCAGTTTGAGCTGTGTTCTCCCATCTGTCTTTTTCAATAATGATGATGCCCACTGCACAAGTCACGGTGATGAAAATACTCCTGAGCACCCCCCTTTTTACTTTAAAAGGGTATCATACAACCTGGTTAGAAAACTACTAGATAAGGTCCTAAGAAACGCAAAACACAGTAGTGATGGACTAGACCTTAAGCTTATCACCCTAACCCTAGATGAAGTTCTCCTACCTATAACTAAGATTCTAAACCTTTCTCTTACACTGGGACAATTTCCTGTTGCCTGGAAACGGCCATCGTAGCTCCAGTGCATAAACTGGTGATCGTCCTAAAAGGTACACAGCTTCCTTACAGGGTAACTTATCCATTCTCCTCCACTCTCAGGGCTGTGAGCAAATTGTTACCAACCAGCTTGGTGCTTATCTGGACACATACTCCATCCAGTGCCACAACAACAGCTTTAGAAAGGGCACAGTACTACCACAAGCATTATTAGAATTCACAAGCTTCATACAACAGGCAATCGATCAAGGCAAGATTTCAGGTGCAGCCTTTGTTGACCTAACAAAAAGCCTTTGACACAGTGAATCACACACTGTTGCTTGGCTAACTCTAAAACTGGTATTGCTCCAACACCCAGAAATGGTTCAGAAGCTACCTCAGTGATAGAATGCAGAGGGTAAGGATGTCAAATGTAGTTTCGAGCAGAGGCTGTACAATCAGGGGTACCTCAAGGCTCAATCCTGGGTCCTTATTGTTCAGTATTTTCCGAATGACCTTCCAGCTGTCTGCAACCAGCATACTCTCCTCTCGCTAGATGATGCGGTCATCTTTACTAACCACCTGGATCCCAACGCCCTTGAAAGCAGTCTTCAACAAGGCCTCACAGAAGCAGAGATGGTTTAATAATCACAAACTAGTGCTAAACTAAAAAACTAAAGTCCAGCTGTTTTCGTCCCTCTCAGAATAAGTTTAAGGCCCATCAACTCACTATCACCAACAACGACAGAGACGCTCTTGAACAAACTCAGCTTTTCAAATACCTAGGTCTAACCCTGGATAGTCACCTTACCTTTGTGCCTCACATTGAAAATGTTGCCAGAGATGTTAATACCAGAATTGGGCTCCTCTCTTCAGAGGCATGAGCGAAGTCTTACCCAAGAAGCCCTGAAGGTTGCAGTTCACAGCTCGGTCTTCTCGATCATTGATTATGATCTAATCATATACAGTGCTGCAACCTTCACATCTCTTAAATGACTCATGGTGGCCCTGAACAAAACCTGTAGGTTAGTTACGGGTGCTGCACGCCTCACTCATACCTGTGACTTATATACTCATTCTGGCTGGCTCCAACTAAATAACAGGATCAAATATCAAACCTGCCTCCTGTCCAAAAAGCTCTACTTAGATTACTGCCCGAGCATTGGCTGCCTGCTAAAAAATCCCTAAGACCTAACACACACGTGCCTCAGTTTCTGACCTCCTTCTAGTACCCCATAAGCCGGACTACTCAATACCAGCGATCCTTTCAATACACAGCCCTGTTGTTTTTAATCTAAGCAACCAACTGGAGCAGTCTTTCTAGTCTGTCCCAGTTTAAACTTATGCTTCGTCAGCATCTCTAACTGAAAGCACTTGTGATTGTTACACCTAGTTTCCTACTTCTGCAGACACCCTTATACCACTTTTTTTCACTCTCTGAGGCTCTTACTAAGCTTCCTGTTTTGTTTCATCTCTCCTGACAGAACAATTTCCCCTCTCTCTCTGCCACCTCCTCTCTTACCTCACCCCCTCCTTGCTTTTACCACACTGACCCCCCCTTCCTGGACCTGTCCAGGCCCTCTGGTCCCCATTCTCCCTTATCTTCCTTCCCCTTCATCTGCCTTCCTTTTCCCCTCTTTTACCCCTTCTCCCACCTTAGCTTCCCTCCTCTCACCTTATGACAAGGCCTCTAGCTGCCTATTTTCTTCTCCTTCTCTGTCTGGACTCTGCCCTCTCATCTCCCCTACCCCTTCCTTACTCTTCCCCTTCCCCCCACCTCTGATTAGCAATGTTGCTTCAAATGTACCTTATGGTTTTCTATGCATGCTTCTAATCTTGTGTGTAGCGCTATTCCCACTTAGTTACCAGTTGACTTGCTGTGCTCCGATGATACCATGAATGTGTCTGTACCTCCGTTGATACCTGAATGTTGTCTATAACTCCCAACCTTATTGTAACCCTTTCCTTTGATGTGGAACCTTTGTAAATGAGCTGCCTCTAGCTCAAAGGTATTTGTAATCCAAGATTTAAATAAATAAATAAACTAATTCAAGCTGGCTTTTGCTGTCTCTCTCCACTATTTCCTGTATATATAATGTTTTAGTCAACTATGTGTGTTAAGAATGTAACTATTGATTACCTTTGTATGTATGTTACCCTACATCCTTTGACGTGGAACCTTTGTAAATGAGCAGTTCCTGCTCAAAGGTATTTGTAATCCTAGAGTTTAATAAATTTAAAAAAAATTAATAAATAAATAAAACAGTTTAGTTTAGTTTATTGTTCTAGGAATTACTACCTTTGAGCCAGAGGCTCTTTTACAAAGGTTCCACGTCAATTAGGTACAGTACGAAAAAGGTTACATAGATAACACAACAATTTGTGCTGTGTCAAGAGCGAGAAAACATATACAAATACATATCAAATCATTTGTGCAAAAGGACATGAGATATCAATAATAAATTATTATTACAAGAAAGAGGTCATGCCAGATTAGGAGAAACAAACAGGGAAAAAGTCCAGAACAGAGAGGGTAAGTGAAAGGTGTGGGGAGCAGACAATAGCAGGAGAAAAGGTTTCCCAAACATGTCTTTGTCAAATAACGGAACAGGGTGGGTAGTGAGAAGATAGGAGGTTTAATCAGGGCAGTCACAGGAGCTGGAGGTGGCAAGGTGAGAGAACAGCCTTGATTTGAAAATACTTAGAGAGGTGGAGGCAGTAATATGAGTGCTGAGGGCATTTAGCCAGCTGGGGGTACGATAGGCAAAAGATCTTTGTCCCTGAGAAGTCCGGCATCGGGGGACTTGGAGAGGCTGGTGTTCTGATCTTCTGGTAAAATGGGTGCTAGCGCTCGGGCATAACAGGTCTTGGATAAAAGGTGGAGTGAGGCCCAGAGTGAATTTTTTGCCATCAGGCAGATAAGGTACTTTATCCGGTTTGAGGGTTGCAACCAACCTGAGTCAGCATAGAGTTCACATGTGTGGGTACGTCGATGTGCACCAGTGAGCAGCCGACAGGCCTTATTTAGGGATGTTGTAATGCGACTAAGTGCTGTAGTAGTGGCAGATCCGTATATAACTAAGCCATAGTCAACGACTGAGATGATAGAGGATTGGATGGCAATCCTCAGTGCAGAATGGGTAAGGAGCTGTCGGTTCTTATACAGAATCCCAATTCGCTGATTAATAGTTTTTGCTGTACTATCAATGTGAGTTGCAAAGGTTAGGCCTTGATCAAAGTTGATTCCAAGATATTTGAAAATCGGCACTTGTTCAAGGGTATTTCCCAGGTATGTATTAATGGTGAGTGGGACTTGCCGTTTCTTGTTTTGCGGGTTAGAGAAGAGCATGGATTTAGTTTTGTTGTGGTTTAGAACCAGCTTATGATCAAGGAACCACATCTCAACTTTGGAAAAAGCGTGCTGAAGGTTGAGGCGTAAGAGGTTCGGATCTTTATGAGTGGCAAGAATCACGGCATTGTCGGCATAGAGGATTATTTGTTCAGGGCAGGATTTGGGGAGGGAGTTTAGGAAAAGGCTGAAAAGGAGGAGGCTCAGGATGGATCCCTGGGGAACTCCTGAGTGAACTGGTTTTGAGTCTGAGAGAACTCCAGCTACTTTTACAGATTGAGAGTGCTGAGCAAGGTAATTTTTTACCCAGTCACCAGGACCCTGCGCGAGCCCAAGGGATAGTAGTTGTTTGATAAGTAGGGCATGGTGTACTGTATCAAATGCCTTGGTTAAGTCAATGTAGACTGCTCCAGTTAGGTTTCCTTTGTCCATGGCATTGTGGATTGCTCCTGAGAATTCAAGTAGGGCAGTCGATATGCTGTGCCCTTTCCTAAATCCATGCTGCTGAGTGCAGAGGATGTTGTGCTTTTCCAGGTAGTCTGAAAGTTGGTCCACCACCAAGCGTTCAAGGGCCTTAGAGAGAGGTGGTAGTATTGATATCGGGCGATAGTTACTGGGCAGTGACTTATCACCACTTTTGTGCACTGGAGTGACAACTGCAGCCTTCCATTTCCTAGGAATTGGCTGCAGCAGAGGAGAGATTGAAAATTTTTGTGAAGGGGAGCAGTACTTCCTTCAGAGTGAGGGACAGAAGTTTAAGGTCAATAGTGTTGCTGCTTGCTCGGGACTTAGAAATGGCCTTCTTTACATATTTATAGACTTCATGTGCCTTTACTAGTTTGAAATGGAAGGGTGGTTTGGTTGGAGAGGCAGTAGTAGAAGTAGAAATTGGAGGGTCAGCATCAGTGAAGAAATCAGATGAGAGGACACCACTAAGGTCCGTGAAGGTATAATTTAGGATGTTTGCAATGATCTCTGGGTCTAATGTAGTGGTTCCATCCACATTCATTATTGTAGGAGAGGATTTGGACTGCTGACCCATGATATTTCTTATGTTGTCCCAGAAGGATTTCCCTTCACCCCAGGAGTTGGAGAGGGCATTCTTGAAGTAGGAGCTCTTCATCAAGCTGGATCTGTTTAGTACAGTGGTTACGAGCCTGTTTATATTTTTGGATGTCCGACAGAGTGCCAGTAGCTCTTGCAGTGGCCCAGAGGTGATCCTACTTTTGAGTTGTGCCAATAGCTCGCCGTGAGCCAGGGATTTGTGAGTGCTTTGATTTTGCACTTTTTACTGGTGCATAGGTGTCACAGGCAGTGTTGAAATAGTAATAAAGTAATCAAGGGTTAGGTCAACATCTTGGTTTTGTAAATCAAGGACCAGTCTATCTGCCTAAGACAGGTCTTGAGATGAGTAGGTTGCCATAAGGAGGACTTCTGCTATAGATGGTTTTGAGGCGGCTATTTAAACTTATTTGTCCAGGGTACATATTATTGAGCGTGATCACTGAGCTAGTCAGGAGAACACTTACATTGGTTATAATGGGTAGGGTGGCTGGTAAGGATCCAGTCAATGAGGGTGCTGGTCCCTGATTTGTAGCTTTTCCTGGTAGGGATCAATACTAGGCAATTTGCTGCTAGGATAGCACCTTGTTTGACTCCTGCATCAGGAGCAAGCCAATTTATATTAAAGTCCCCAAGGAGAAGGAGTTCATGTCAGAAGGTTGTGTACTTATGAACTCGAGGACAGCCTGTAGGCCGGAATCAGGATCTTTTGGTGGGATATAGACAGCAGCAATCGTGAGGACTTTGTTTTGGGCACCAAGTAGTATCTTGATAGGGAGGAGTTGCACTGAGGTTTCTGTGGTGGGTTAAGAACCAGGGAGACAGGTGAGGTAGTCCTTTATGTAGATTGCACACCCACCACCCCTTTTCGAGGTCCTATCCAGCCTGAATATCTTGTAGCCTTGTATAGAGATGGCATGATCCAGAGTATTAGGTGTCAGCCAAGTTTCGGACGATGGCAAGGATATCCAGGTTGTGTTGGCTGGCAAGATTTGAAGGGAGGCCAGTTTTGGGAGGAGACTGCAGATGTTTAAGGTAGCAATTTTGAGCCCCCCCTCCATTTTGGCAGGCTTTGTTGTACTGTAGGAGAAAGGGCCAGGATTTGAGTGGACACTTCCTGATATCAAGAGGAGGAGGAGGAGGAGTTTAAGAGATAGTTGCCGTACTTCGTAGTCAATAGAATTACAGCTACTCCTGGTCAAACAATTTTCCCTTTTCCCTTTCACATTGAAATCACATCCTCAGGTAGCACGTTCCAAGGCACCACCACCCTTTACATGGAGTAATGTTTCCTCAGTTCTCTTCTGTACTTCCCCCACTAGTTTTAGACTATGACCCCTCATGGCCCCTTCCTCCTTCAATGTGAACAAACCCTTAGTGTTGATGCTGTTGATGCCCTTCACGTATTTAAAGGCCTTGATCATATCCCCTCATAGGGCTTCTCCCCCATTCTTTGGATCATCTTAGATGCCCTCCTTTGGACTCTGTCCAGGAGCATGACGTCCTTCTTTAAGTAAGGACGCTAGAACTGCACACAGTACAGTACTCCAACTGCGGCTTCACTAAGGATTTGTACAGTGGCAGAATAACCTCCTCCCTCCTCATAGTGATCCCCCTAGCAATGCTCCCCAGCATTCTGTTGGCCTTTGCTGCTGCTTTCCTGCACTGTTTCGAGGGATTTATTTGCCAGTGATCACCACTCCTAAATTTTTTTTCCTCCTCTTGTTTTGTAGTGCAGGTTGCCCTTGTGATGCACCGTGGGCATTTCTAACAATCTCCACAGTTTCTCACTTGCAGCTTATACTCCATCTCCCCCAGAGGGAGTTTGCACACTTCTACCTAAACTGCTATCTACTCCCATAAGCTGCTGGATCACACTTTACAGTGTCCCTACTGAGACCTCTTGACTAACCTCATACCTTACACCTAAGGATTTAGCCCTACCTGCTACACACCTATCTTATACAAAGACTGCCAACTGTGCCTCTCCCAAATGTTAGCTGTACCCTGGATTCCCAGCCCCCAAATGCAGGACACTGCACTTCTGAGCATTAAACCCCAGCTGCCATGTGTCTGACCACTGTTCAAGTCTTTCCAGGTCTTCCTGGAGAATCCTCCACCCCTCCTCACCATCACGGCTCCCAGTTTGGAGTCATCGGCAAACAAGCTCATTTTGCTTATAATTCCCTCTGCAATGTCTGCAAAATGAAAGTGTTAAATAATAGTGGACCCAGAACAGATCCTTGCAGGACTCTGCTAATTAAAGCACACCAAATAAGTACAATTAAGTACACCAGTTAAAAAAATCTGCCCCCTCCCCAACTATCTAATGGATTCAGTGTCTGATACAATCTGTTAGAGGATAAAAAGAATTGTGTCTCCTCCTTCCAACTCCCTGATGAGTCCAGGACCAAAACCCATACCATCAGGGAATCAATAAGATCTGTCCTTCTCCCCTCAACAACCTGATGAATCCCAAGGCCAATCCAGCCTGTCATGGAATACAAAAACTATGTATCCCTCCCCCAAACTACCTGACAGATCTGATGTCCAACCTGGCCCATCAGGAATAAAAAAATTAAAACTGTTCATCTCCCCCCAACTGCATGATGGTTCCAGTGTCCCACCTAGACCATCGCAGCATGAAACATGGTGAAATGGAGGGGAGCTAGAAGTGAGTTTGCTGCTGGGGGTTGAAACTGATTGCTTGGTGCTGGGTGGACTTGAACAGCTGACAGTGCTGGAAGCATTACTGAAAAGCAATGCCACTGTGTCATAGCTCTCCCTGTAGGAACTATGTGAAAATCACCTGTAAAACTAATGTTGATTGTGGTTATTATATAACTAGAATTATCACAGTGAGACTGGTGAGAGAGTAAAGCCTACTACAAAAATATACAAAGATAGTAACATAAAAAAAGCAAGACCAGCCTTGTTGGCATCAGTTGAATCTTGTGTTGTTACTTTGTGTTAGTTTTTAATATTGTTGGTCTACTAAATACTGTAGATAATGCAGTACTTATTTCACAGTCTTTCAGAATGTTTCTGGATCTACCTGGCAAACCTCACAATTGACATTTATTGCATCACAATCTGTTGTCATCGTGAGCACTATAATGTCAAAAACAAACGCACTGTAAAGTTAAATGGGGAGAGGCAAATGCTTTTTATGTTTGCTTGCACGCATGTGCAAGAAACATAGTGCCGTCATCTGAGTTTTCGGATGTGTATCACCCCCTCTTTCAATTCAGTCAGTGTGTTGGTAGGCGTGGCCCCTGTCCGCCAGTGCATGCTGGAGCTGTCTATGACAGCTCCAAAATGCAGTGGCATACAGTTGAAAGGGGGAGCTACGCTTCAGTGAGCAGTGATAAGATATCGCCTGCTCATGCACAGCTCCCCCTACACACACACACACACACACACACACACGCATGCATACTGGTGCGCCACCCACGCACACTCTACTTAGCCAGCGGGGTGCCCAATCCCCGCCCGGCTGTGCTGTGCCCCCGCCAAAGCCTTCCACATGCCACGCTGGGTGCCCGCCCAGCGTGGCAGCGTTCAATGGTATAGCAGACGGGGTGCCCAATCCCCGTCGGTTCCACTGTCCTCCCCCAGAGTACAGGGTGCCACGCTAGGGAGCCCACCCCCAGCATGGCAATAGATGCTGTAATGGCCAGGGGTGCCCAATCCCCGTCAGCTCCATGCCCCCAACCAGCCATCCTTGTGCCATGCTGGGGCCCACCCCAGCGTGGCAAGCGTCCAGGCCATCATGTTAAAAAAAACCTGTAAAAAACGGTCCCAGGCAGTCTTCCTGCCCCCACAACCCCACTCACCCACTGCACACCCACTCTCCCCACACCCCCTCACCCCATACTTACCTCTGGAGTCCGGACGACAATCTTGGTGGACGGGAACCGTCTGCACTCTTCAAAGCCGACCTGAACTGAGGAAATGCCGGTAAACTGTATAATGGGATAGATAGGGTTTTCCAACTTTGTTGTATATCTCAGGCATTTTTGGAATTATTGCACAAATTTTCAACATGGGTTTTTGGGACCCTTCTCATGAATGCTGTCACTGTCATGGCGTTATTCAGGACCGAAGGGTGATTTCGCAGTCACTGCGTGAAATCACCTTTCAGAACCGATTAACAAAATGACACTGCCAGTGTTCATAAGGTGGGCTCTCAAGAAGTCTATTTTGAAAATTTGGTCGTAAAATTCAAAAATGACTGTTTTACGAGCGTGCGTTGTGCAGATCCTACGCACGCTCGTAAGTTCACGAATTTTCAATATTTTCACTCCAGATTTTCAACATTACCATTTTACCACACCTTCTTATGAGCAGTACAGCTGTCATTTTTCACATCTAACCCAAAACATGTTTCCGTCCATGTAGCGCACAATGGCGCAGTCGGTGTGCGAAATCAATGTACAGGACAAATTAGGAAAATCACAGTGACATTGTTCATGAGCAGAGGTCTTAAAATGGCTATGTTGAAAATTTGGTGAAAAAATTCCTAAAAATGACTGTTTTATGAGCATGCGTTTCGCAGTTCCTACGCACGCTCGTAAGTTCGTGAATTTTCAATATTTTCACTCCAGATTTTCAGCATTGCCATTTTACCACACCTTCTTATGAGTAGTACAGCTGTCATCTTTCACATCTCACCAAAAATGTGTTTCCACCCATGTAGCGCACAATGGCGCAGTCGGTGTGCGAAATCAATGTATGGGACACATTAAAAAATCACAGTGACACTGTTCATGAGCGGAGGTCTTAAAATGGCTATGTTGAAAATTTGGTGAAAAAATTCCTAAAAATGACTTTCTACGACGGCATACAGCAGTTCCCTCGCATCGGTCGGAATTCCGCAAATTTTCAATATTTTCACTCCAGATTTTCAACATTGCCATTTTCCACCTCCTTATGAGCAGTACAGCTGTCATTTTTCATATCTTGTCCAAAATGTGTTTCCGTCCATGTACCGCACAATGGCGCCGGTCGATGTCTGAAATCAATGTATGGGACACATTAAGAAAATCACAGTGACACTGTTCATGAGCAGAGAAGTCTTAAATGGCTATGTTGAAAATTTGGTAAAAAAATGACTTTTACGAGGTGTCGTTGCGCAGTTCTACGCGATCGTAAGTTTAAATTTTCAATATTTTCACTCCAGATTTTCAACATTGCCATTTTTCCACACCTCCTTATGAGCAGTACAGCTGTCATTTTTCATATCTTGCCCAAAATGTGTTTCCGCCATATGGCGCACAATGGCGCGAGTCGATGTCTTGAAATCAATGTATGGGACACATTAAGAAAATCACAGTGACACTGTTCATGAGCAGAGGTCTTAAAATGGCTATGTTGAAAATTGGTGAAAAATCCCTAAAATGACTGTTTCTGGCGTGCGTTGTGCAGTTCCTATGCATGCTCGTAAGTTTGCGAATTTAATATTTTCACTCCAGATTTTCAACGTTGCCATTTTACTACACTTCCTTATGAACAGTACAGCTGCCATTTTTCATATGTCACCCAAAATGTGTTTTCGCACATGTAGCGCACAATGGTGCTGTTGGTGTGCGAAAGCAATGTTTGGGACAGATTAAGAAAATCACAGTTACAATGTTCATGAGCAGAGGTCTTAAAATGGCTATGTTGAAAATTTGGTGACAAAAGTCCATAAAATGACTGTTATTCAGTGAGCATTATGCAGTTTCCACGCACCGCAAGTTCATGACTTTGTAATATTTCAGTCCAGATTTTCACCAGTGGCATTTTCCACACTTCCTTATGAACAGTACAGCTGTCATTTTTACAACATGGCGAAGTGTTTTCACACTTTCAGCCTAGAGATGCGTGGTCGCTGTGGGAAATCATTGTTGGGACAGATAAAGAAAATCACAGTGACACTGTTCATGATCGGAGGCACCAAAATGCGGAGTTGACAATCTGCTGTAAAAACTCCCCAACCTAATTATATACGGGTGTCGTTGCACAGTTTCTATGTCGCTCTGACTTCACCATTTTTTAAATATTTTTACTGCAGATTTGCAACATTGCCATTTTTACACCTCCCATGAACAGTACAGCTGTCATTTTTACATCCTGTTTGGAATGTTTTTGCACCTGTGGTGCTAAATGCCGTAGTCGCTGTGCATAAGCAGCTTTCGGCTAACAAACTGATATTCCCCCTGTTCATGAGGTGGGTCACAAAAAAAACATGTTGAAAATTTGGAGTGAAAATACCAATGAATGCCTGAGGTATTAGGGTTTCCAACCATAACGCCCGACCCTGTAGAGAATGACAGGCATCAGGGGTGTGACTTGGGATTCTTGCCTGTAATGCTCATACCATTCCACACCCTGCAGCCAGTGAGAGGCATTGATGTATGCCTTGGACTCTTCGGCCCCAAAGTTCACCCCATTCTCCTGTATCGCACCCATCTCACCGTATTTCCTACTGGAATGGGGTGCGCATAAGGGCCAAAGACCCCAAGGAACACCATGACACTTGTCAGTGTCTGCAGGGTGGGGTGTGGTGAAATGGCGTGGCCATTATGCCTGATGACCCAAAGGCACACCCCAATGCCTGTCATTCTGCAGGGTAGTGGTGGGGTTGGCTTCAGTTCAATACTTCACTGCCATTCCTATTACGCAGCTCTGTAACTTCTACACTACCACTGGCAATGCCAGCAAGCAAACATTTGGCATTGACAAATGCTTGTTATATAGATCTTTTTAGATAAGGGGGAAAGGGAAAATTGTTTACTCAGGAAAGGCACACTAAGCCAGAGCTTGTTTCCAGGTGTGACCTGGGAGCACAAGGAAGTTAAGTGACTTGCTCAGGGTCACACAGTATGCAAGTGGGGGCTGACGGGAATTCACACCTAGGTCTCCAGGTTTGCAGCTCAGTTCCCTTAACACCAAGATGTGCCGCAATATTCTCTAGTAAATTATGATAGCTGAAACATCGTATTTATGGAAGTACATGCAGAAGTGCAGAGTTGCTCCTTAACATTGTGGCACATGAGAAGCTTCTTTTTTATTCTATATGTATTTTTCCTTTTTCCCTGTTTTTCTCCCCATACTCCCAGGACCCCAGCAGTCACGGCAGTGCATGCACGTGGAGGTGCACATGCACTCTGGGTGCCAGCTCAGTCCCTTCTGCCCTTCTCCATGGCTCCTTTATAGCCCGAACTACCATCTGTCCTCCACCGGGTGGCAGTCAAGGACTGGGGAAATCCCTCATCCCTCCCCAGGAGAGAACAGCAGCCTTACGGCAGCTCAGTCCTGCCCCTCACCCCCCCATGACCCATCACAACCCAGGCTTGTTCCAGAACCCGGGTCGCCGGCATGGCGCGAGGTGTGGTGTCCAGCACCTCAACCCTCAGTGCCACCTGGCCAGCTCACATGACAAGCTTCTGGGTCATGTAAACAAGTGTGGTATACATGAGAGAAGTTGTAGTACCAGTTTGGTGAGGCAGACTCCATCCCATGACATGTGGAAGTGGTTATGATATCAGTTTGGTTTTGACAGACCCTAGCCTGTAAGTAGTGGGATGAAGTGGGGCATGAGATCAGTGCGGACAGATCTTGACCTGTAACAAGTGGGACAGGCTGCACTATCAAATTAGTGCTGGTGGGCCCCTGCCTGTGACAGTGGGGGACAGGATGCAGTATCAATTTGGAACTGGTAGGCTCCAGGTGGGACAGACTTTAGTATTGATTTAGTGCTGGTAGATTCCAGCTTGTGACAGGTAGAGCTAGCTGCAGTGTCGATATGGTACTGGTGGGTCCTGACCCATGACAGGTGAGTCAGGCTGCCATATCTGTTCAGTGCGTTCAAACCCTGAACCTAGACAGGCAGGAGAAGCTGCAATATTTGTTTGATGCTGGCAGACAGTAACATGTGACAGGAAGTAAAGGCCACTTATTTATTGAACCTTCAACATGGATTTTAATCATATACATGAAATAATGAAAAATCTTTTATACAGAAATGTCTATTTTCATTGTAGAGCAATTTTAATAAACAACATTGATTTGTTGCTGTATATACATATAGTGACAGTAGTAGGTCATTTGCTAAGCAAAGACAGCAAAGAAAGGCAGATGTATAGTTCTCTATAAATAGCCAGACTACATTTCCAAAGTATCAGACTTTCTTTTGCATAGTGCAATTGGACTCTGGAAAATGCCAGCACTTCATCACTCTCGGGTATATTTCCACGTTGTGCATATCATTCTTAAAGCAGGCAGCAAACTGTAGTTCTTCAGGGTTGCCTCTTCGCTAAACTGGTTGACACTGAACTAATCATAAGTGTGTTTGAGCAGAGATGACCCTCTAGAGCTGCTATCCTCCATTTCCTGCAACACAGCAGAGAGAAGACTCGGCATTCTTAATGTAACTCTTTTGACTGGTTTTCAATCACTTTAGTTCACTCACCAAAGATGTTTTAGACTGGAAGCAAACCACATAAGATTGATTTGAGGCTGCTCCTGACTGGCAGTCCTGTGAACAGGGGACTGCTGAAGTTACGTGATCACCCACAAGGACAATACCGTCCCAGCTCCCGCCATAAGTGGTGCTACTAGAGTGGGCAGACCTGCTCCCTTGCCACCCCGAGTTACTGTGCATGTTGCCTCCACATGCACCACAGACCCCTTCAGCCCAGGTCATGTATGTCATGGTCAGGATATGGACTTGGTTTCCCACATTGTAGGGCAGTCTACAGTCTGCTGGCACTACCAGGCAGAAAGCATCCCTTTTCAGAAATGTCAACAGCTGTCGATGGGTAAATGGTTGATATGCTACACTGCAAACTGTGTCCTAGAAAACAACAGAGCTGAAATATCTGGACAGCTCTCTGAAGGTCCCCATCCCCCCCCAGTTGGTATTATTGAGTGATAACCCTTAAATAAACATGTATTCTAACAGCAAATGTGAAACTCCATTTCTCTGCTAGCAAAACTGTTTCCATTTCAGCATCTGCTCTCAGTTTCGGTCCTATGTAGGTTCCTGAAAATTTCAAGCAGATCTGCTGAATAGCACAAGAGTGGAAATATCCTCAGAAATGAAGGTCACAGAGTCACCCCAATGGCCCAGTATGCTGCTGCAGAGGGGACTGGGTTTTGGAAGTGGAGTTGGTTAACCTTGTCAGGAGATGGGTCTGCCTGAGGTTTCTGCTGCTCAGCAGTGCACCTCAGTTGGGGAGGGGTGGCGGTGAGTTCCAGAACCACAGTAACCACTACAGCTTGGCCAGGGAGCTTGTCTCTCACTGTAGGGATGCTTTGACATTGAGACCGATGGAGGTACTGCTTGTGCCACTGGGGTGGCAGAGGAGAGACATGGAGAAAATCCAGGGTGAAAAGCTCCTTGCTGCATAAATGACAGCTCAACAAGGGCCTGAACATGGTATACCCTTGATTAGTGAGTACTGTATATCCCTGGTCAGATGGCAGGGTAAGAGGGAAAAATATGGATTTGAAAAAATAAAGGAAAAAAAGTAGATCCGGGGTAGACAGAACATGTTACCATATGTTTAGTATATAACTGACTACCTTAGCAACTACAGAATTAAAATCCATGGGAGAAGACTATATTCTGGGGATGGCAGCAAAGATCTTGCAGTAAATTGGGGCTGGTGAGGGGAGTGATGAGCCAGTCAGCTGTGAGGATATTACGCCTGCCAATAGATGAGAGCAAGTAAGCATTAAGCCATGACGAAGGTGGTATCTAATGGTGGATTGATGCATGGTTGTGAGGGTTGTGGTATGAGGCCGCAGGCTGAGTGCCTACAACAGCCCAACCACGCATTAATCCACCATTAGATGCCACCTTCAGAGTGGCTTAATGCGCTTGTAACATGGCTTCTACGAGACTATAGTTACTCTGAGTCTTATTTTCATACTGTCCATGGTACAATACAAACACTTTTTGCACTCCTTACATTTCTTCTATGCACTTTTGAAACATTTGCAGACTCATTTTTATATACTCATGTTGTCAAAAAGATAGTTCACATAACTGTTAACAGATTATCTGTCAACCTTTTTTTCCTGATAATTTAGGATGTCTGAATGGCTAATATTCCTGTACACACTGTAGGAGGTCCATGACATGGTAATTCCTGGGTTCCTGTATATTGCTGTCATTCTGTTTTGCATATTTCCTTAGCCTGTGTGTGTACTGAGCGTCTCACTCCGATCTCCCTACCTGTGCTGTTTGATGTCTCCCCTTCCGTTGAGTGTTTCTTCCTTGTCTGACTGAGTTGCAGCTGCGGTAGGTCTGCTCCCTGCATTTTCAGCATGATTACTTTACATTAGCCATCCTACATACCGAAAACGTTTGCCAGTTTAATGCACCTCGCAATTCGATTTCCTCTCCCTGTCACTGCATGTTGCCCTGCCGGACTCTCTCGGTGGTTGCTCCTCTTTCCTACTTCAGCTCACTGACAATTCCCAATCTACATTTGCATTTATTATCCTCCAGTCATGTGCAGACACACTCATGGGCATTTGGGTGGGTCGGTGTGCCAGACAAGTACCTCTCACCTGGGACACAGTACTATTCTCTAATGTGCTGCTTTTCAAGGTCTGTGGCTGACCCTGGTACTTCAGTTTGGGGACGGCATTACTGGTGGATTAATGCCGTCTCCAAAGTACACCACCTGATGCATTTCATCCAATGGATACTGCCCATTTGCTCATTCATATCTATGCCATGTTACAATGAGCAATGGAGTGAAGTTTCAGCTCAATATGTCTAATCCTTGACTTCCCAAATCTGGGAAATGGATGCATTTATAGTTAAACCTATAGTAGTAAAGAGCTTTGTGATTTCAGCTGGAACACCTGAGGGCGTCTCCTACACTGACAGTATAGCATGTTGGGTGCTGTTCTTCTTGATATATGCCTCATTTATGTTTTTATGGAGACTGGAGATTCTCCTACAGCTGTAGGGGTGTCCCCATAACCGTCAGGATGAGGTAAGTCCCCAGGCTGAAGTGGAGGACAGGAGGGAGCGGGAGCTGAGCTTCCAGTGTTCCGCCTGGCAAGAAAAAAAAAAGCATACTAAATAAGACACTCCAGGGTGTGTGACTATGGGGGAATATTGCATGGCTCAAGTGTGTTATTAGTGCTGAGTGTCTTTAAACACACAAGAGCAAAGTGCAATTATTCCTCATAATCACACATCCCTAGAAGTCTCTTAACGCACTTACAGCATGTTGAGAAATCTTTTATACTAAAAAACTGACAAGAATACGTTTTTATGCTTCAAAATAAGAGAGCATTTCTTTTTAACAGTTGGGATCTAACGTAGTTCTGGGTGAAAACATTTTTAAACGAGAATCAAAACCTTTTTTGCAGAACATTAATATTTCATTCATTTCCTTATATGTTCAGTTGTCAGTGGTTTAAATGTGTAGGAGCGAGGAGATTTGTTTCCTCATCACGGCCAAGGTATGCTGCTTCCAGCATAGTTTGAAGGCAGGTGTACTGATTCTTTAATGCAGTGCCCATAATGAAGGTGGCCCAGAAAAGACTTGTATAGGAGTGTAATTATGTGCTAATAATTAAATGGCTATTTTGGTATTGTAGCCAGTCAGGCTGCTTAGAGTCTTACAAATTCTTCTCAACATGTTATAAGCATTCTGAAATTGAGATAGCTGCGAACCATAGGTGAGCGGTTCTGGCCCTCTTAGGACACAAGAGGGGGCTCTCTTACAGTGATGAGAAACTCTCTGGCTTCTGTTTAAATAAATTTGATCAGTACTTGGAATGTTGCCACTAACATATGTAGTAACATACATAGTAACATGGTTAATTGCATAGTAACAAATAAACATACAATTTATTCTACCCCCAGCATGGTAAGCAGACATACTGACTGTCAGACTAGTCCTTATTCTGAGCTCCTCACATGGTAAGCAGACATGATGACTGCAGGCCAGTTGTTATTCCCAGCCCTCCCCCCCACGTGGTAAGCAGACATACTGACCAGCAGACCAGCATTTATTCCCAGTCCCCCAAATGGTAAGCAGACATACTGACTGGCAAACCAGTCCTTATTCCCAGCCTCCCCCACATGATAAGGAGACATACTGACTGACAGGCCAGTCCCTATTCCCAACCTCCCTCCCCACATACATACACACATAGTGAACAGATAAGCTGTCGGGCAGCTAGTCCTTATTTTCAGCTCCCCCCCCCACATGGTAAGAAGACATACTGATCATCAGGCCAGTCCTTGTTCCTCATCCCCTACATGTCAAGCAGACATACTGACCATTAAGCCAGTCCTTATTCCCAGTCCCCCACATGGTAAGCAAACATGGTATCCAGCAGGCCAGGCCTTATTTCCAGCCCCCTTCCCCACACACACATGGTAAGCAGACTGACTATCAGCACAGTCCCTATTCCCAGCCCCCCCAACATGGGAAGCAAATATGCTGTCCAGTAGGTCATACCTCATTTGGGCTTTTAATGCTTTGCTGTTCATCTCTTTAAAGTAAGTTTTAGTTTTACTTTGAACAGTCTTGGCTCCATTACTAACCCTCATCAGAACCTGAAGGCCTTTTTCCAGATCCAGCAGTTTATCGTTGGTGTCTGGGGTGTCGAAAGGCCAGCCGAGACTCTGCAGTGGGCTTACCCAAGCTTATAAGGCTCAGAGAAAATCTTGGCAAGTCCATATCCTACAAACAAGACTGCATGAAATCACATACACAAACACATACATCTATAGCTATATTTATTTAGTTGTTTAACCAGGTATAGCACATATAACCAGATATCAACAACATCAGCATTCCTTAACACTGGGTACAGTTGTGGATGTTTGCACATACTGAGCAGTTGGTTGGGCACTCACAGTTGGTTACCCAATGAACAAACAGCTTGAACTCTTATAGTGTCGAATGTTTCCACATTGCTCAGAATGTACATAAGCAGAACTACACAAAGGCCACCTCCAGTCTCTCATCCCACCTGGACTCATGGTTATAAAACATTTCATTTCATTTTTAAGTTCACCACACTTGAGCGCTGCAGACTTATTGCTATGAGTGGTCAGTGTGAAAGCATGAAAAGAAAAAGCTGCTGAACAGCTGATTGCTGTTTGGTCATGAAAGAAATATGTGTGGAATGTAGCCGATTCCGCACATGCGCAGTACCGCCACTGCGTCTGCGCATGTGCAGGTGCAAACAGCGCGGGGACACACTGCATAGAGTTTAATGGGGCCCTTTTTAAAAGCTTATTTGGTGTGCCTTTCCTGGTGAACCAGTTCAATAAATAAATAAATAAGCTGTGGTATGGCTTTCCACATGTGCAGCTCCTGGCGCCTGCCACACACTCCCCAGAAAGCCGACATCAGGGTGACCAATCCCCATATCGGCATGTATTCCCCCCTTCCCCCATTAATGTGGCACACTGGGAGCCCACCCCAGTGTGCCAAAATACTTTTCTTATGTTTCCGACAATGGAATGCCCACTCCCGGTGTTGGATGTGCCCCCTTCCCCCAAACCTGTCTATATTATTTGCCGACATAGGGGGTACCCCATCCCTTTGTCCACACGTATCCCCCCCTTCCACTTAACTGTGGCACACTGGGAGCCCACCCCAGTGTGCTGAAATAATTTTTATTAATTTATGTTTTTCCAACACCAGGATGCCCACTCCCAGTGTCAGATGACCCCCCCATCCGAATATTTCAAGTACTGACATCAGGATGCCCAATCCCCATGTCGGCATGCCCCCTCCCCACAAACACACACACTATTGTGGCACACTAGGAGCCTACCCCAGTATGCCAAAATGTATTTAATCTTTGGTAACCCTTAAAATAAATAAAGCCATCCCCCGAAGTCTTTTTTTTCCCCCTGTAAAAAAGAAAACGGTCCCTCATCTCTCCATTCCCCCTGCCCCATCCTCACCCTCCCTCTGCAGACCCACCTCCCCGTACCCCCCACTTACCTCATACTTACCTCTGGAGGTCGGGATCAGTGATATTCTATGGACCGGGACATGTCTGCACTCTTCAAACCTGACTGGCAAACTAAATAAATGACGGTAAGCTGTATAATGGGAGTCAATGGGGGTTTCAACTTAGGTTGATATCTCAGCCATTTTTAAAATTTGTGGCCCCAAATTTTCAACATGGGGTTCTTGGGACACCACCTCATGAACACTGTCATACTCATTTGGTTACTCGGTCCCAGAAGGTGATTTTGCAGTTGCTGTGTGTAATCAACTTGCGGGACTGATTAATGAAATGACAGTGCCACTGTTCAGGAGGTGGGGTCCCAAGAAACTCATGTTGCAAATTTGGTGACAAAATTCAAAAAAATGACTGCACTACGAGTGTACATTGTGCAGTTTCTATGCATGCTCGTAACTTCATCAATTGTTAATATTTTCACTCCAGATTTTCAACATTGCCATTATTTCACACTTCCTTACGAACAGTACAGCTCTCATTTTTCACATCCTGTGTGAAATATGTTTTCACACCTGTGGTGCAGAATGGTGCGGCTGCTGTGGGAAATCAACTTTTGGGACAGATTAACAAAATCACAGTGGCACTGTTCATGAAGGGATGTTCTAAAATGCACATGTTAAAAATTTGGTGAAAAAGTCCAAAAAATGATTGTGTTATGGGTGTGTGTTGCACAGTTTCTACACATGCTTGTAATTTCACCAATTTTGTATTCTGCCATTTTTTCACACCTCCTCATGAACAGTACAGCTGTAATTTTTTGCATCCTACCTGAAATGCATTTTCACACCTGTGGTGCCGAATTGTGCAGTCACTGTGTGAAATCACCTTTTGGGATTGAGTAACGAAATTATGGTGCCACTGTTCATGAGTTGGGGTCCCAAAAAGCCCATGTTGAAAATCTGGAGTGAAAATACCAACAAACGCCCAGGGCATTAGGGCTTCCAACCGTAACACCTCACTGAGACTGACAGGTGTCGGGGGTGTGTGACTTGGGGTCATCAGCCGTAATACTCACACCATTCCACCCCCACTCCCACCTTGTAGTCAGTGACAGGAATTGAGGTGTGCTTTGGCATCTACGGCCCTAACGTTCACCCCATTCTCCTCTACTTCACCCATTTCAGCTTATTTCCTTATGGCATGGAGTGAGCATAAGGGCCAAAGGCCCCATGGCACACCGCAACACCTGTCGGTGTCTGCAGGGTGGAGTGAGGTGGAATAGCATCAGCGTTATGGCTGATGACCCAAAGGCACCCCACAAATGCCTGTCAGTCTCGGCAGGGTGGGAGTGGGGGCTGACTTTAGTTTAATACTTCACTGCCATTCCTATTATGCCTCTTTCTGACTCCTACTACCAATGCCAATACCAGCAAGCAAACATTTGGCATTGACAAATGCTGTTCTACTTTCCAGTGATGATTTTGTCAAAGAAAGGCGGTTGCTTACCTATCAAGGTCCTTGTTAGTTAAGCAACTGCGCTCTTTCGACAAAATCGTCACTAAAATAAAAATCAATCTTTTAAACATTGCCCCATTAACCTCCATGGAGCGTGTCCTCGCTGTTCATTTAGAAGCACAACAGTCTTTCAGCATTGACAAATGCTTGTTATTTATTATACTGGGAAACCTTAATGGGCAAGGGCCTTTCTTCATAAGTGCCCATTAAATGACATTCAGTAAGGCACAAATGAACGTAGTGAACAGAAACTTTGTTGGAGACTGTTACATACAACATATGCTAGGGATGGGCGGATATCTGATCCGATAAATGAATCCGATCGGATTTTGGCCATTCCCAATGAAACCGTTCTCAGATATTGTAAACATCATCTGTCGGATCTTGCTTGTTATAGCGAAGAATGCAATGTGCCACTCTGCAGATAAATACCATTCAAAAACCACTCTTCATTTATCTAATTTCTCTAATTTACGTAATTGAGCAGCTGATGTTCGCTACCCTGTTAGGCTGTTAGTAATCTGTTAGCAATCTGTTTGCTGTTGATTGCTCCCCTGTTAAGTAGGTGTGAAGTGGATTTATATTTAAATTAACTGCAAGCACTGAATTCACCCGTGCTTCATTCATTTCAAGTTCATCGAGCGGTGCGGTGCTGTGCTGGCCGACTTGCGGCTAGAAAGCTATTGAGATTCCAAAATCTACCTCAGTCTTTCACTCGGACCTGCCTCAGTCTGTCATGGCTCACAAAAGCGTGGTATGGACTTATTTTACTGTCATTAATGAAACTGATTCAAAAGCCAAATGCAACCTATGCCGTACATCAACATTAATTAGTAGGGGGCCCTCAGTAAAGACTTTTGGAACTTCTGAGTTACTAAACCATCTCAGAAATAAGCATCGGTCAGAGTATGATGAGCTACAGACTGAGAAAGTCAAGAACGAGTTAGCAAAGCAGGCAGATTATTTATGTGAACTGCCAACAAAAAAGATTAAAAAGGAGGCACAGACAATTGAATCTTGCCTGGCTCGTGCACACCCCTTTCCCAGCGATCACCCCAGAGCTATTGAAATTACAAATGCTGTGGCAGAGCTGATAGCAGTGGATGAGCAGCTCTTCTCTGTAGTTGAGAATGAGGGGTTTAAAAAGCTATTGGGAGTGTTAGAGCAGTGTTATACACTTCCTTCAAGGAGCCATTTTTCGCAGGTGCTTATACCAGAAATGTACAATAAATTGAGGGCAAAGATGCAAGAGGATTTGTCACATGCACATTTCTTTGCATTTACCACAGATACCTGGACACAGAATGCTCCACTGTATCCTGTTACCAGTAACAGCACAATGGATCGATGCTGACCTAAATAGACGATCGAGCTTAGTGCTGACTGCGCTGTGTCTCAGATATAATCCCTACTTCAACTGTGTTGCACCATTCTATCGTGGTATTACTGTACCAGGGCTGCAAGCTATGAAGAATGCCATGCTTTTGTCAATGGATAAATGCTTACTGCCATACAAGCCTATGAAGGAGGTTGTCGTGGCAACCGTACTTGATGCTAAATACAAGCTTCATTTTTTCAGAACCGAATGTGGCATAAGTTTTGATAAAGCTATCCTGAAACAGCTTGTGGTGGAGCAGTCTGAGGAGCAACTGAAAATGCCTAAACGAACACTTGAGGGCACAGCCAGTGAGTGTGACCCAGAAGCTAATGATCCATGGGTCTCTTTCTCCCAAAATAATGCACTACCAGAAGACTGTAAGTAACTGTAGCATACAAAAACTATTCGATGTTGTTTTACTATATCACACTTAACAAAATGTTTTTGTTTTTCAGCATCAGTGATTGATGGGGTTCTAACGGAATCAGGAGCTTGAAATCTATTTGGCCGAAAGCCTGATCCCAAAAAAAAAGCACCCCAGAAGCACTGCTTTACTGGAAAACACAAGGACAACGCTTTCCAACATTATCCAACATTGCCAGAAGATACCTATCACCACCCCCTTCAAGCGTGCCAAGTGAACGTGTTTTTAGTATAGCAGGGATATTATTACCGATCGGAGGTCCAGACTATCCCCTGAGAATGCAAATATGCTACTGTTCTTAAAACAGAATATGAATAAATTCTAGTGCCTAACCAATGCACAACTTTGTGAACTTTGAAACAAAAATAAATAATTATAGTTTTATACTGCTGTCAATATTTTATTAACATTGGGGGAAAATGGAGGGATATGTGGCTTATAGGGGTGTGGGGATGAGCAGGTAACATCTAGGTAACATCTACTTATTCATGCACCAAATCCGATGCGATGGATATCCGTGATCCAATCAGATAAGTTAGGTAAAAATCGGATCTGATATCCATTGCAAATTCTATATCCGCCCACCCTAATATATGCCAGAGGCTGGAACAAATGTGTGAGACACAGATTACAATATCTGTCAGTAACAGTTGCAAGTAGGCAGGGATGAGAGGTATTGAGTACAAGCTTAACTGCACACAGGCTGCCTTGGGTCTTACAGTCTACCCAGGCATGTGTTTATACACTAAAACACACTAAAACCTCCTCAGGTCTCACAGCCTACCCATGCATGTGGTTAGACACCATAACTGCACACAGGCTGCCTTGGGTCTTACAGTCTACCCAGGCATGTGTTTATACACTAAAACTACACTAAAGCCTCCTCAGGTCTCACAGCCTACCCACGCATGTGGTTAGACACCATAACTGCACACAGGCCTCCTTGGGTCTCGCAACCCACTCAGGCATGTGGTTATACAGCAGAAATGTACAGAGACCACCTCAGATCTCATTGCTCACCTGGACTTGTGGTTATACAACATAACTGCACACAGACTGCCTTGGATTTCACAGCCCACCTGCCATGCGGTTATACTGCATAACTGCACACAGGCCACTTTGGGTCTCACAGCCCACCCAGGCCTGGGATTATACAGCAAAATTTCACACATGCCATCTTGGGTCTTGCAGCCCACCCAGACATGCAGTTATACAGCATAACAGCACACAAGCCACCTTGGGTTTCTCAGCCCTCAGGCTTGCGCTTATACAACAACTGCACACAAGCCACCTCAGGTCTTGTAATCTTCCCAGATGTGTAGTTATACAGCATAACCACACACAGGCCACCTCAGGTCCCACAGCCCCCAAGGCATGTGGTATTACAACAAAACTGCACACAGGCTGCTTGAATCTAAGCCTACCACCTGGACTCGTGGTTATGCTGTTAAACTGCACACAGACTGCCTTGGGTCTTGCAGCTTACCCAGGAGTGTGGTTACAGAGCACAGCTGTACACAGGTCACCTTGGATCCAGAAGCCCATGTGGGCATGCAGTTATACAACATAACTGCACACAGACACCTTGGGTCTCACAGCCAACTTCTGCTTGCAGTTATATATGCACTTTCTGTTGTTTATCATGGCATATAAAGGATTTCACAACATATCTCTGGGGCACTTCTATGGTACGTGGTCACTAGAAAATAAAGAAGACCACTTACATATAGAAAGAGTCCCCAAAGATGCCTAGAATAAAATATGAAGATGTATTTAGACCAGTGTCAGGAGGTCTAAATCTCACTCTCAGGTTCTTGGCAATATTGGAATGCAAGGAATCACAAACACATTGCATAAGTAATATAATTGTTTATTACTACCAAAGGATAAATCACAGTTGCCCTAGGCAGTTCTTACAAATCTAGAACGGGAGCCAATGCTAAGCATTCCCTATACCTCGAGGTTTCTTCGTGTCTCTTTGAGTCTCAGTATAAGACTTAGTGTCTCACATTATATACCTATGATAATTATTATGCTTACTGTAAGATAGAAACATTTCTAGTTACAGAGATGAGCCCTATTGGCTAAATTAGAGGTGGCTCCATGGTCCAAAATAACATTATACAATTTTGTAGTAGTCACCACTTTGTGAAACAAAAGAATACAGTTCTTACAGAGCCTTACATAGCTCAGTGTAGTAGTACAAATCACCAAAAGGTGGCAATGGTGACTTATATATCATAATCATTACAAGGACACAGTTGTTCTGATCATCTTGTAAGCAAGAAATACACAGAAAATACATAGAGAACATATATGTATTAGCAAGCAAAGTGTATAACAATAATATGTATACATATCCTTTTATATGGTAGATGCCCTTAGCCCTATATATTAGTATAACATATGCCTAAGCACTAGTGTCTACAGTGTACCTCTGGGATTACCAATCAGGGTGCAGGGACCTCATGTAACATTCCCCCTTGTTGCCTCCAAAGGGCAACACAGGCAAATCTAGGGAAAGGTTAGAGGGCAGTGGTTGTTTACAAACCCAACGCATGAGCCTTGTAAAGGAACTTGAGCTACTCCTGATGTTGGCACACTGTGAGCCATAGGCAGCATAGCATAAGAACCATGAAAATATAAGAAAATGCTTGAATAATAACAAAACCTTTAAAAGTAATCTCTAACCATGTGTTAGTCAGTGCATCATTCATATCACCATCATTAATCAATGAAGGATAGCTTCATTGGCCTTAGTCATATTATTGCTGATGTGGATGAGGTGTGTGTCTTTCCTCTGTAAAAGTGATTTTAATGTAAGTGTAAGTGGGTCTATGTGACTTTAAAATATGGTAAATATTCAGAAAGGTGAGTAGACAATCGAGGTTACCATCAATGATGTCCGCATCTATAAGGAGGCAGGGGTAATAACGGTATGTCCAATGACAGACTTCTGGTGGGGAACAAAACAAAAATTAGGGTTATCAATAACACATGTCTCTGTTCCGTAGGTATAGCTTTTATAGTTTGTGACCACAGTAGTCCCCATCAGAATTATACTGCATTTTAACAGTGGGAGTCTCCACTTTTGCAACTGTGCTGGGCAAGTGTAGGTCGTCTTGGAAATCCATGTTGACGAGGCAATGAACCTCCTCACAGTAAGACTGGTAAAGTCTATGTGGAGCCAATGTTGAGTCTGGAAAATCTGTGCCATTTGTACTGATGTCATCGTCCATAGAAAAGGACCAATCTATACTGTCGGAGAGTAACCACATACAGGTATAATAACATAAAATACATCACATCGACACAAGTAGATATACTGTTTCTTCACACAGCAGTCTGTGTGCGGAGTGACCCAGGCATCCAGGAAAGGATGGAAGACTAATAGAGGAGGTAAGTCCAGGCATTCTCTGAAGATGTCGTCATCAAGGTGCCCAATCGAATGAACAGAGGCGAGCTTATTGAACAAAGCTGTAGTGGGATCAAAGCGTGGTAAAGAGACAGTGAAAGAAACAAACATTGTATCTTTGATAGAACATTTTCAGAAGTAAAACAGGGACCAGTATTAGGGTGTCTGGTCACAAAACCCAAATTTCTAGCTGTAGAAAGAGGAATAGTTAGAGAGTGTTGCACACACATAGCAATACAACCAGGGGTTTTACATCATGGACAATACCATTTGGAAATACATCTGTCATGTATAATATCAGGATTCCTCCAGATTCTAGATCATGGAAGAGATTGTTGATGGTAGCAATGATGTATGAGCCATAGGCTGAGCATAAATTTCTCTAGCAATGTATTGTTGATCTGCTTCCTTGTTGTTTTGTGTAATAAGTGCTTTGATTTTTTCTTTAGACCCAGTAAATGCCTTAGCAATGTCATGCATATTGTAAACAGTGTATCTTTCTTCCTGACTAAGGCCATCCACACCATGCAATAATGGGGGTAGTATATTATTCACCAAACCAGTTTGAAATTTGGCAGAATGAGATTTTATAGCAGCAATGTCTGCTTTATTCCAGATAGACATAGCTGTACCAAAGAGACCTGTGACAGTGCCTTTTGCACCAGTGACATCAGAACTGTCAACTTCACATGTATGATGTTTATGACTTTGATCATCAGGATTGGGTTTTCTCCTGAAGTTGCCTCTATGCTCGGTGGTGTGTACCCTGGAAATAGGGTCTTGAGTACGTATCTGAAATGCTGCTAAACTATCAAGCAATAACGTACTATAAAATACTGATGTGTTAGTATTGTGACACATACCAAATTCTTTCATATTCCAGTAAGTTAGATTAAACAACACAGGTATATGCATAAATTGCAAATTATTAATCAGTGTACCTGGTAGGGCAGTAGCTGTTAGACCACTGCGGGGACCAGGGGTGTACTTTGGACATTCCAAAAGCTGTTTGTCAATGGGTGGTAACACAGAAAGGTACATGGCAGCAGAGACCATGTTATGTATAGCACAACATTTTCAAACCGAGTCCTTAGACAAAGAATTACAATATGAGGGATCCATTAAGGTAGTAATATTGTATAAACCAGAATGTCTAAGAGCAGTTTGTAGCAAGGACAGAGAACCATTTGGGGATAATTTAGCATTAGCCCAACCCTGGAAAGTTATCTTGGAGAGTTTGGCCACAGGGAGAATTTGTCCTTGCGATGTGGTTTGCCACTCAATTTGTAGGGTAGATTTATCAGGAGCAACAACCAAGACAGTAAGGTAAGCATCAGAACCTTCCTGGACAGTAATCAAACTATCAGGTATTTTGATGGATACTTCCTCTGGAGCAAATGCTGGATGATCAAGGTGAGGTAGGAGGTTCGGTACCGTACCTTGGATGCAGGGGATAACTCCTGAGATAAGGAGAAAATGGAACAAGATAGCCATCTTGTCAGTATATCTGAAAAGCAAAATCAAACATTAGTAAGTTAGTACTATTCCGCTCAATGGGGTGAGGAAAAGTAATTATACTCCTTTATACAGTTTCAGTTAGTTTGCATGTAACCGTTTGTCAGTCAGTTTATTGTTGTGTAGGAGTCTAACTTGGTAGACTGCTGGTCTGAACTTGTTGACAATGGGGTAGAGACCTTCCACTTATTGGAGAAGGAGTGTGGGATGTGCAAATCAGAGGACCATTACCTGATCTCCACCTGCCAGTCCACTTCTTGTGCATGCTTGTCAAACTGTATCTTGGACTGTTGCTGGGCCTTGCCCATGCAATGGCAGCATAAGTGTGTGTATATGAGGTCTTTTCTGAGTTTTTCCACATATTGTTCTACAGATACACGGTCTGCAGTGGGGGTGTGCAGGTCAAACAACAGGTGTTCAGGCAATCTCATCTGTCTTCCAGTCATCACCTCGAAGGGTGTCAACTGGGTAGTGGCTGAGGGTGTACCCCTAATTGCCATAAGGAGTAATGGCAATAGGGAATCCCAGATTTTGGGATTGTCCTCAATAAATTTGGAAAGCATTTGCTTAATCCATCGGTTGGTTCTTTCTACCTGACCTGAAGATTGGTTGGTGGTAAGGTATGTGGAACTTCTGTTGAACTCCAAGGAGCTCAAGGGATTCTTTCATCAACTCACCTGTAAAACTGGTTTCTTTGTCTGAGTCTACCTTAAAAGTGTAGGCCTCACCTGGAAAATTTGTTCCACCGGATTTTGGCAGTGGTTTTAGCAGTGCATGTCTTAGTGGGGAAGCTTCAACCCACTTAGAGAAAGATCAGTTACCACAAGATCATACTTGTTGTTTCTGCTAGTATTGGTTAGGGGCCAATAAAATCAATCTGTATGGCATGCCAAGGGCCAGAGTGTCTTTGTGGTAGGAGTTTGGCATTTCATTTGGTGGGAATGGAGTTCTTTTGAGCACAAACAAGGCAGTTATCTATGTACTGTTTAACGTCTTTGGTGACACCAGGCCACCAGGCAGTGGTCTTGAGCCTCTGGAGGGTGTTTTCCACTCCCTGGTGTCTACCAGTGTGTGTGTCATGCACTTGGTGCAAGAATTCAGACCTAAGGTGTCTAGGGACCGCCCATAACTTGGTAGTGGAATCATCTGGTTGGTACCAAATGAGCTTGTTATCTGGTGACAAGTGTAACTTACCTTCATGCCTCCGGTAGGGATTATGTGTGGGAAGTTTCTCTTCGGTACCTTTGCCAAGGAATCTGAGCACTTCTATGAGTTCAGTATCAACATGTTGGGCCACTGAGAGGTCCGAGGGGGAAAAGGGTTCAGGTTTCTTCCTGACTGCTGCAATGTGTACGGCCACATTGGCCTCTGGAAGATCCATCATCCATGTCTTCCCCCCTCGGGCCCCTTCCTTGGCAAGGATGTCTGCTGTGTCATTGAAGGCATGGTAGGGGTCATTTAGGGAGTGAGCCTTAACTTTGTGTACATAGAGTTTGTGTGCAAATCTTTCTGCCAGTGAATGTATGTATAGTACCAGTTCTTTGTACTTCACTGGGCTGCCATTAGAAGAGAGGAAGGAGTTCTTCTGCCAGAACGGAAGGAATTCTGTAAGAGAACAACAAACCCAGTTAGAGTCTGTAAAAATGATGGTATCCTTGGTTCCATGCTGGATGAACTCGAGGGCACAGGCCACCGCTGCCATCTCTGCATACTGTGATGATGCTACACTGCAACGCTTAGAGATTTTAACAGTGTTACCGTAGGAGTAAATCACTAAGATACCCATCCCTGCAATTTGTTCTCCCTGATAGTAGGAAGCTGAATTATCTGTAAAAATATGACACAAAGAGGTGTTCTCAAGTTTTGTGGCATGGCAGGGAAGAAAGGACCTGAATCTGGAAGATCAGGTGGTTGCAGTGTACAGTCATGGGGTTCTCCTTGGAAAAGGAGTCCATGCACCAGCATGGATGGAATTTTGGTTAGGTGTACCTGTATGCCTCTGTCCTGGAGAAGAAGTGACTAGTGTGTCAGTCTGATATTAGAGACTGACCCATCCTTCACTCTGTCTGATAGAAGAAAGGTAGTTGGGGTGTGGTTGGTGTTAATAATCAATGAAGAGTACCCAATGATATACAGAAGGTGCTTGACAGCCCAGTAGGTAGCCAGAAGGTTCCTTTCACAAAGGCTGTACTTCTGTTCCACTGGGGTCAAGAGCTGTGATGCATATGCAATGGGTCTCAGAGTACCATGAACCTTCTGGGCCAGCACTGCTGACATAGCAATGTCAGAGGTGGCACATTCCAGATGGAATGGTAGTGCTGGATTGGGGTTAACAGAGCTGGAGCGAGGCCAAGGCCTGTTTCAGTGACGTCACAGCCTGGGTGTGTATGGGACCCCAAGTCCAAGGAATGCTTTTCAGTAACTCATACAGAGGTGCAGCCTTCTGAGCAAAATCACAGATGAAATCTCTGGAATAGTTTACAATACCTAGACACCTTCTAAGAGTTGCCACACTGGTAGGCAATGGCAAGTCTTGCAATCCTTGTATCTTTTTCAGGTAGGACTATGGCATGATCAGTTATACTCAGGCCCAGAAACAGTACCTCTTTCTGAGATAGTTGTGCTTTTGCTGGATTACATTTAAGGCCTGCTCTCTTTAATATCTTTATAAGTGACATTGGAGAGCACGTGGAAGGAAAGGTATACCTTTTGCAGATGACACAAGATCTGCAACAGGGTTGATACACAGGTGGGGTGGAAAGAATGAAAGGGACTTGGCAAGGTTGGAGGAATGGTCAAATATGTGGCAGCTCAGATTCAATGCAAAGAAGTGTAGCGCAGTGGTTTAAGGCTCTTTGCTGCAAATCTGGAGACCTGGGTTTGAATCCCACAGCCCCCACTTGCATATACTATGTGACCCTGAGCAAGTCACTTAACTTCCCTGTGCTCCCAGGTTGCACCTGTAAAAAAGCTTTCAGCTTAGTGTGTCTCACCTGGGTAAACAATTGAAAAAAAAAAGTGCAAGGTAATGCATCTGGGAAACAAAAACCCAAGGGAAGAGTACATAGTGGGGGGGGAGTGAGTTAATAACAACAACAAAAATCGAAAGAGACCTAGGAGTAATTATATCACATGACCTAAAGGTGGGCAAGCAATGTGAGAAGGCAGTAAGGAGGGCTGGGGGGATACAGGGATGCATAGGGAGAGGCATCAACAGTAGAAAACAGGAAGTTGTTATCCCTCTCTACAGACAGTTAGTGAGACCCCATCTGGAGTACTGCGTGCAATTCTGGAGACCCCATCTCCGCAAAGACTTAGACAGAGTGGAGGCTGTTCAGAGGAGGGCAACCAAAATGGTGCAAGGTCTGCACCAGAAGATATATGAGGAGAGACTAAACCAGCTTAATATGTACACCCTTGAGGAAAGGAGGGGGAAGGAGGACATGATAGAAACTTTCAAGTATTTCAAGGAATTAACAAGGTACAAGAGGGTAGTATCTTTCAGAAGAAGAGATGTGCAAGAACAAGGGGCACAATTTGAAGATAGAGGCGACTCAGAGGTAATGCTAAATTATTTTTCACAGAGAGTTGTGGATGAATGGAACAGCCTTCCTGGGGAAGTTGTGGAATCAGGAACAGTGGAGAATTCAAGAATGCATGTGACAGGCATAAGAGCAATTCTAGTGGGGGCAGGAGGAAGTAAACTTTTGATTAACTAGAATCTGCAGCTTATCCATTAGGTAGGAAAATGGGCAGACTAGGTGGCCCAGCGGTCCTTATCTGCCGTCAAATTCTATGTTTCTATGTTTTATCCAAGAGATCCAAGTGTTGTTCCTGCATGGCTGTTGCCAACAGCAGGTCATCCACATACTGCAAGAGACACTGGGGAGTAGAGAAACCCTCAAGGGCATCCATCATGTGCAGGTGGAACAGGGATGGGCTGTTATGGAATCCCTATGGTAAGCAGGTCCACGTGTACTGTCTACCTTCAAAGGTGAAGGCAAACTTATATTGACTTTTAGTGGCCAATGGCAGTGACCAGGAAACCACTGGAAATATCCAGGGCACTGAACCATTTTAGGTCAGGGGTCAGGAGTTGTAGCACATCAGGTGTGGAGGCCACAGTTGGAGCACAACTGGAGGTGAGCTGGTTCAGTTTCCTGAAGTCAATAGTAAGTCTCCAGGAGCCTGTGGATTTTTTCACAGGCCACACTGGAGAGTTGGCAGTAGAAACACATGTTCTGATTACCCCTTGGTTGAGGAGTGATTTTATTGTTTCTCTGAGAAAGGGCAAGGCCTCAGATAGACAAAGATATTGCCTTTGCCTCTCATGTGCCGGGCCTGGCACTTCGATGACAGTGTGCATTCTGCTACAGTCATGCTTGTTGATAGCAAATGCTTCCAAATGCCTTTGTAAGATGGGGAGGAGTTTTGGAAAAAGCTTGTGATTTTTGAACAAATCTATGATGTTATACTCCTTGTTGTTGGCAGATATTGTCACCACAACATGTGAATCAGGGATCAGGATAGTGTGATATTGGCCCTGAATCTGTTTCAATAGCATGTTAGCTAGGTCCACCACACAGCCGTGTGGTGCAAGAAAGTCAGTTCCAATGATACTAGGATGATCATGCAATACCATCAGCTGGAAGGTGTGTGAGGCCTTCAGGTGGCCCAGCTCTATAGATAAAGGTAGGGAGCGGTATGCAGGTAACCTAGTACCATCTACTTCTGACATGTTGGTCCTCCTTGTGGTGGACCAAGGAGATGTATCCAGGTGTTCATCATGTAATACAGACATAGCCATGCCTGTATCCAATAACACTGTAAGGGAGGCAGTATAGCGCAGTGGTTTAAGGCTCTGAGCTGCAAATCTGGTGACATCCAGCAGACCAGACCTGGGTTTGAATCCCACAGCTTCCACTTTCATACTGTGTGACCCTGAGCAAGTCACTTAACTTCCTTGTGCTCCCAGGTTGCACCTGTAAAAAAGCTTTCAGCTTAGTGTGCTACTCCTGGTTAAACAACTAAAAAAAAAAATTAAAAAAGTAGGCGGCCCCCGACCTCGGCCTCGGTGCAGGGTCTTCCATTTGTATCCAAGACCAGCTTGTTTACAATCTGGGCTGAGGCCTGTAATTGTCAATCTGTGCTGGAGGGAGCATGGAGAGGTTGGGCCTGGCTCCTTTGTACCACTTCACCATGCTGCACTGATGCTATATAGGGAGGTGCTTCTGGGTTCAGGCCTGAGGGCCTGTACTTCCGGTGTCGCCATAGCCCATTGGGGCTTGGGTTCCCGGTTGTATGGCTGCAAGGGACTGAGCAGGAACAGCATCCACTACAGAGCGCACTTGCCCCAGGAGTTCTCTAAATTTCTGATTCTCTTCGGCTATCTCCTTATATGCAGGGCCTGGTCTTTGTGGTTTACCCTTATGCTTCTTATTTTGAGATAATTCTGTTTCCTACCATTGTTGCTGTTGCTGTTGTGGTTGTTATTGTTGTTGTTGGGCCTGCTGGGGTGTTGGTTTTCTGGGGAGGGTCTGTTTGTGTTGGGCCTGTCCCTCCACCGTATAGTGCATCACGGCCTCTTGAGTAGGCTCCACGGCGGCTACCTTCTTGGAACCGGAGCCCAGGTCACGGATGTAGAGTTGATAAACTCTCTAGGTTTTCCAAAGAATATCGGCGAACCTTTCTGTGATGGTGTAAGTGGTTGGCTCTACCTTGTCTCTTACTGCAGGGATCATGTTCCTAAGGAACAGGGTCTTGTATTCAATAAGATCCACATCTGCAGCTTCTTGTGCAAGATGTTTTCCTGCTCGATGAGGCCATGCAAAGTCTCTGGTGGTAAGTCGCTGGACTTTCTTTTGTATTCTGTTTCAAGGTATGCAAGCATCACTCCTGCTACACCTGGGCTGTGTGCAGAAATGAATTTAGCTGGATCTCATCAAAGGTGGCATTGCCGTTCTGGCGGACAACATCAGGAGTTTGACCTACAATCCAGGCTCGATGGTTTGGCATAGCATTTGGACCTGATAGTCTGCAGCGGGCTAAGCATCTCACATTTGGCATGCACATCTTTCTAAGCAGCAGCTGAGGTTGTCGGATGGACTCATCGACCAATGCTATCAGTTATCTGCTGAACAGAGTAGGCCATTTGTAGGGATTATTGGGCGATCAAGGCTGGGGTAGGTTGCCTCGGGTGCCATCCAGGGCTGCCTGGGCTGAGGCCTTAGCCGCGGTATAAACCATGCCATCCTGAGTACCAGCTTCTTGCAGAAGCTGCTTAATTTGGGCTTTAAGGACCCATTTATTCCTCTCCGAGATAGGCACATTACCTACTGCATTCTCAGTCATTGTTTCTATCTCTTACCTGTCTTCCACATTAATAACAGCCACCGGTGGTGCCGTCAGGACCAGGCCTGGGCCTGCACCCCCCCTTTCATGGGGGCCACCATGTTGGCATCTCCCATGATGTGCGTCATGACGTCGATGACGTATGACATGGTGTGGGTGGAGTGGGGACCCGCCATGTTGTGGGTGACTGGGTGGGGTCTCTGGGCCATAGTAGGGGTGTGACTGGGCATTGTACTGAGATATGTCATCATCTGAAACATCCCCTTCAGATGACATATGTAAGGCTGGGCCTACGCCTCCCATCGCCTTAACATGTCCAGCTAGAACCTCTCGCTGATGGCGCAGTTTCGCCATCTTGGATTCACATTCTGCATGACTCACATTTGCAACATCCATATCAACCTCATCTTGCATTTGTTTCTGCAACACTCTGTACGTGGCGCTCAATTCACAGTTGTCCCTAGTAGCCACTTCTAAGTCATTACGTACCTGGTTTATCTCATCCTGTAGCTCTCCCATATCCTCACTCAACTGTTCATTCACTCTACTTAACAAGTTATTCATATTCAAAGCCTGCCCCTTATCCTCTCTCAGACTTTCACACACCTGCTTCAACATACAAATTTCTTGTTCTCCAGCCTGTGCTGAATGATGCAAAAGTGAATCCTTTTCATTGCGCAGTGTTTGAAGTTGACTCCAAATTCTGCTGCAGTCTAATACATTCTGTTTCCTGAAAACCTATCTCTTGCTTAAGAGACGAGATCTGCAGATCAAGGGTTCAAAACCTCACTTCGGAGGCTTCCAGAGCAGCATAGAGAGCTGCAACCAAGAGCCCTTTGGCATGGCTTATTGGCTATTTGTCTTATCTCACAGTACTGGATTGAGATCCCCAGTATAGGGTTTTCAGATTGACTTGCCTCCACGTGAAGTCAGTCCAGTCTCCATGGGAGGTAAGGAAGTTTGAGATATCAAATCTCAGTTCTGCGCTGATATTTGATACTGTGGCCATTTGTGTGGGAGGGAACAAAAAATCAAACTGTGAAAAAAGGCACTGTACTGTGTATTGATCCACAGCAGGAACACTTTACACACAGTCAGGGCTACTGTATAATTTGCAGGCTTGCAATTCAGAGCTGCTGTGGAGTGGGTCAAGTCGGCGCCGACCACACTCAAGAAAAGCAGCCACACTTTGCAAGTGACTACAAAGTGGTCTGAAAACAGGAGAGGTGTTGCAGAAATGCACACCTACAGTCCCCGTTGGGAAGGGAAAAGTTTTAAGCAACAAGTGACAGCTCACAAACACCAAATAGTGCCTGAACACGGTCACCAATTGTCAGGAGGTCTAAACCTCACTCTCAGGTTCTTGACAATATTGGGAATGCAAGGAATCACAAACACGTTGCAGGAGAGTAATAAACTTGTTTATTACTACCAAAAGAATAAATCACGGTTGCCCTAAGCAGTTTTTACCAGTATGAACCGGGAGCCAATGCTAAGCATTCCCTATACCTCTAAGTTTCTTCGTGTCTCTTGGGGTCTCCGAAGTATTTATTTATTTATTATTTATTTATTTATTTAGTTTTTGTTAACCGGGTAGGTACACTAGACAGCATAGCTGCCTATTTTCAGGTACAACCCGGGAGATTATAACAAAGGGTATGTAAACAATAATAAATACAAGAAACCATCATGGGAACAAGTAGAAGTCAGACATAGTACACTTACACAAAATTTTCAGCAATGAGAGTACATTTGCAGGAATCTATATGTAGAAACAAAACAGAAATATAAGTGCAAATAACTAACAATCATAAGTCATACAACTAGTGAGTAAGTGCTAGAAGAGAGGAAATAAGATTTCCAGGTAGGTTTGAGAGTAGTAGAGGTTGGAGCCGGAAGGCAACTAGGAGGAATCAGTACAGGAGTGGGTGGATAGAGGACAGGAGCAGGGTTCAGAGCTTAGAAGAGCCATACCAAGCTCCTGTTTGAAGCTGTGTGGAGAAGGGGAGATTCTTAGACTTAGTGGAAGGGAGTTCCATAGTTTAGGGGCCCAGCTAAAGAAAGCATTCTCCCTCATTTTGGTTTTACATCTTAGTTGGACAAGAAGGGGTTTGTCAGCTGATCTCAATGGGTAGGCAGAGGTCACAGGTTTGAGCAGTAGAGCCAGTTTGTCAGGTATCTGGGAGGAGATTATGTTCTTTATAAAACAGTAGGAAGTAAACTGTCGGAAGGCTGAGGGTATAAGACCTAGTGTCTCACATTATATACCTATGATAATTACTATGGTTACTGTAAGATAGAAACATTTCTAGTTACAGAGATGAGCCCTATTGGCTAAATTAGAGGTGATTCCATAGTCCAAGATAACATTATACAATTTTGTAGTAGTCATCACTTTGTGAAACAAAAGAGTACAGTTCTTACAGAGTCTTACATAATTCAGTGTAGTAGTACAAATCACCAAAAGGTGACAATGCGACTTATATATCATAATCATTACAAGGACACAGATGTCCTAATCATCTTGTAAGCAAGAAATACACAGAAAATACATAGAAAATATATATGTATTAGCAAGCAAAGTGTATAACAGTAATATGCATATATATTCTGACATCTACTCTTATACGTGAATGCCCTTAGCCCTATATATTAGTATAACATATGCCTAAGCACTAGCTGTCTACAGTGTACCTCTGGGGGTACCAAACAGGGTGCAGGGACCTTGTGTAACACCAGTATGCAGAAAAGAGTGCTCCCTGTTGTCTGCATGCCACTAATGCAGGGCCTGCCCACAGATGTGACACAAACTGCAGAGGCAGTTTGCATAGTAGGACGTAGCAGTTAATTTTGATTTATTTATTTATTGAGTTTTGTTGACCAGGTAAGCCTACTGAGACTAAAAGTCCCTTTTTCAGGGGTGCCCTGTAATTAATTAAACATATCAAGAAACACAACGTAGTACACAAGCAGGAGACAATGGGAAATACATATGAAGCAAAAACAAGGCAAAAGTACAAACAAGCATTTGTCAATGCCGAATGTTATCTGCATGCACTGGTGTCATAGGGTGTGTTTGGTGCTGATACCACTGAAAGTGACATTAAAATTGCTTCAGCGAAGGAATCATTTTATTAACAGTTAGGAATGCAAAGTAAAAGTGATGATGTTGGGCAGTGTAACCGTCTTGTTTGGTAATATATGTGCCCCAAATTTTCAGCATACCCTTCTTATGACCCCACCTCATGAACAAATGTAGAGAAAATGTCTAACTCCTGCCTGGAAGGTGATTTTGCTGCGACTGCAAAATCACCTTTCAGATGTAAAAATGTTTTGGCCAGGATCTGAAAAATGACAGCTGTCACATTCATGAGGTGCTGTGAAGAAATGGCTATATTGAAAATTGTGGTCAAAATATTGAAAATTGGCAAAGTTATGAGCCTGTGTTCACAAATTTCCATAACTTCATTGCTTTTAAATAATAATTTTACACCAGATTTTTAATATCCTTCTTGTGACCCCACCTCATGAACAAAACCAGAAAATTTCAACTCCTGCCGAAGGTGATTTTGTGCAGTGACTATAAAATCACCTTTAGAGATTGTAATAAAAACCCATTTAGGCCAGGATCTGAAAATTATAGCTGTCATGTTCTTGAGGTGCTGTGAAGAAATGGCTATATGGAAAATTTGGTGTCAAAATATTGAAAATTGCCAACGTTACGAGCCTACATTTGCACTTTTCAACACAGGCTCATAACTTTGTTCTTTTTCAATATTTTTACACCAAACTTTCAACATAGCCTTCTTGTGACACCACCTCATGAACAATAGTGGAGAAATTTTAAACTCTTGCTTGAAAGGAAATTTCGCTCAGCAACCATGAAATCACCTTTGGGACAGATTTGACTAACATCACTTGCATTGTTCATGAGGGCCGTGCAGTGGATGTCCTGTTTCTGGATTTCAGTAAGGCATTCGACTTGGTGCTGCATGTGAGGTGTGGTAGTAAGCTGGCAGGTACAGGTGGAGGGAAAATGGTGGGATGGGTAGTAAACTGGTTACAGGGAAGGCAGCAGAGGGTGGTGGTGGGAGGGCGGTCATCTCCGAGGCAGTGACAAGGAGTACCGCAGGGCTCAGTGCTGGGACGGTGTTGTTTGGGTTGTTCATATCAGACTACTCAATGGGCATCAAGAGCAATATCAGTTTGTTTGCAGATGACACCAAGATGTGAGCAGTCGTGGATGACCTAGGAGTGCTGCATGGGTTGCAGGATGATGTGTCAAAATTGAGACCTGGTCAGACACCTGGCAGTTGGAGTTTAATGCCAAAAAGTGCAAGCTGCAACATTTCAAGGCCAAAAAACAAGCAGGAGCTACCAGCTGGGGGAGGCAGCTGGCCATGACAGAGGAGGAGAAGGATCTGGGGTGGATTATAACGGGCTCAATGAACAACACAGCACAATGCAGGAAGGCAGCTACAGAGGCCAACAAAATGCTGGGTTGATTTGCCAGGGGTATATCTTCAAGGAAAAGGGAGGTGATCCTGCCATTGTATATAGGGGGGAAGGGGAAATTGTTTAACCAGGGAAGGCACACTAAGCCAGAGCTTGTTTCCAGGTGCGACCTGGGAGCACAAGGAAGTTAAGTGACTTGCTCAGGGTCACACAGTATGCAGGTGGAAGCTGTGGAATTCAAACCCAGATCTGGTCTGCTGGATGTCACCAGATTTGCAGCTCAGAGCCTTAGACCACTGACGCTATACTGCCTCCTATATGTCACTGGTTGAGCCACATCTGGAGTACTGCATGCAGTATTGGCACCCGTACCTGAAGAGGGACATTAAGTTACTGGAGGGTGCAGTGCAGGGCAACAAAGATGATCGAGGACTATGGACATACCCTACATGGGTTCAGGAGGAAATAAGAAGACAATTTTTTACGGAGAGAGAGAGAGAGTGAGAGAGAGTGGTGTCTGGGTAGAATGCATTACCTGCAGAAGTGGTATCCTGTAAAACAGTGGACTGCTTCAAAAGGGGTTGAGATAGGGGTAAGGGGAGGGGAGGGAGGGGCAGCTGCAGTATAAGGGTTGCTAGGAGCACACTCGAGCAAACTCGATAGACCACAAGGACTTTATCTGCTGGCAAATTCATATGTTCATATGAGGTGGGATCCCAAAAAATGGTATGTTGAAAATTTGGTGAAAAGTATTAAAAATGGCCAAAGTTATGTCACTAAGTTGAAAACCCATTGAAATACATTGAAGTGCTTACCTCAGTTTGCAGTTGGGCTTTGAAGAGTGAATATGTGTCTGTGGTCCAAGGAAGATTATGCGGACAGCACTCCGATGGGTAAGTATGGGGTATGGGGTGTGGGGTGGTGGATTCCGAGTGGGAGGGTTGGATGGTAGGTGGGTAATGGTGCAGCAGACAACGATGGATGATTTTCTTTTTTTTCAGGTAAAAAAAGTGATGAGGGACAGTTTTCTCTATTTCAGGGACAGGAGACTGTGGGATTGGGCACCCCCAGTATCACTAGTGGACAGTATTGCAACAGTTGAGGACACTGGGGGATTGGTTACCCCCAGTATCACTGACATATGGTTGGGGGGTGGAACAGACATCAATGGATGATTTTCTTCTTTTCAAGAGAAAAAAATGATGAGAGACAGTTTGACACTGGGATTGAGCACACCCAGTGTCCATACTAAGTGTGTGGGGGAAGAGGTTCTGACAGGGAGGGTTAGATTGGGGTACATTAGGGCCACCAACAACAGGCATTGTTGGACGGTTTTCTTTGTTGCAGGCACACATTCCAGGCTGACCATGATAGATCAGCCTGTCTTGCTGGGTGGCGCAGACCAAAGGAATGGCAACTTTTTTTGAAGTTGGTGCAGTCCCCACCCAGCAAGCCAGAAACTCATTATTATCAGCCTGGGTGCTAATTGGTGTGCCACTGTCGTGCCCTTGCAACACTGCTCTACATTGGGTGGACAGTGTCACACCCCTCAAAGGCACTTTCATACCAATGTGTTCACTTGGCTTGCACTCATGGCAAACACAAAAAGTAGTAAACATCTGATTACAAAACATAGGCAGGCAGAATGGCAATACAAAGTCAACAAGGAGTGAAATAAAAGGAAGGCAGTAGGATGCACATGAAATCAGATTCAAGTTGCTTCCCAATTGTGTGAAACTAGAAATCAAGTGCTGACCATATCGTAACCTTTCAGCGTATGCAAACACACAGACTGTGCTCGAGGAGAAGTACCTTGAGCCATTTTTTGAAGCCACCCAGGGATGAGCACTCTTGGAGAGCTGCTGGGATGGTATTCCAGACTGAGGGGCAGAGTGTGTAAAGGCTCTCTCTCTCTCTCTCCTGCAGACGAATGAGTCATTGGAACCTCAATGAGACTGTGACTGGAAGATCTAAGTGTTCTCCTGTAAGCTTTTTGACTAGTACATCCCTAAGGCTGGGAGAGGGGTGCACTGGGGGTAATTTTGTGAGCAAGGCAAAGGAGGGGGTGTCTGAGCATCCCTTCAAAGGCAGGCCAGTTTAGGGAGTGGAAGACATTGCAGTGATGTGCCCTTGGTGGGACACTGGCAGAAAATTGGCCTGTTTTGTTGTAGAGGACTATTAGCTTGTTAACCTCTGAGGGATTGCAGGATCGGGGCACCTTACATTAGTGCTAGTTGAAGTGTAGCGTTGGCAAGGGAGTGATGCAAGTTGCTGGTCAGATAACTGTTCAGACGATAGAGCAGCCCTATTTTCTGGCCCAGTGACTTGGTGTTATGTTTAACATGGCATTTCAAAATGAATTCCTGGTCTAGGTGTACTCCAAGGTATTTAATGGAGTCAATTACTTCAATGGCAGCACCAATGGACTCACTTATGGGTAACAGATGTCCCTAGCAGTGCCAAGTGTTTGGATCCAAATAGGATGGCTTTTTCTGTTTGTTTATATTAAGGACAAGTCTGTTTTCCTCAAACCATTTTCTAGTTCGCAAAATCAGCTGCTAGTTGACAACCAATCTGGGCAGTGTCCTGGGCACCAATACAGAACAGCATCATCTGCATAGAGCAGAACATGAGCCACTGCAGTTTGCTGGTAGATCATTAACAAATAGGGAAAATAGCAGTTGGCCCAGGATGGAGCCCTGTGGATGCCATTGGTTATAGGCATGTTTATGGACTGAGCACATTTCCACTTTACCAGTTGGCATCTGTTTGATAGGTAGTTGGAGAACCAGAGACAGGACAGGCTATCTAGACCCAGAACCTTGAGTTTGGCTATAAGCAGGTAATGGTTCACTAGATCAAATGCCTCAGTGAGGTCTATGAATATACCTGTTATAAGCCCTCTGTCCATGGACACCAGGATATCTGCTGACTGCCTAACCAAGGCGGTATTTGTGCCGTGCTGTTTCCTCAAGTCATGCTCCCTGTTGGTTAGTTGCTGGTGCAGTTCAAGGTAATCCTTCAGCTGGTTATAAACTAGTCTTCCGAGGATGTTAGACAAAGAACACAGTAAGGTGATGAGTCAGTAGTTTTCAACGTGTTTTCTGGGGCCACATTTGTGCAATGGAATCACTAGAGGCGCTTTGCAGGTTTCCAGCACTCTCCCTTCAATAAGGGATTTATTAAACAGCATAGCCACAGCGGAGGAAATGATAGGAGCAGCAGTCTTGATGAGCTTAGGTTCAAGACTGTCATGACCTGCTAAACACTTCAACCGTAAGACATTTCAGGAGGTGTAATACCTTTTCCTTTTAACAGTCTATAATGGGGATCCAGTTAAAATAGTGCAACGAAATTGCAGCGTACAATTTTGCTACGGTCAAAATAGTGTTGTAGTAAATCACTATCTCACTAAATAGCTTACCTTTATAGCACCAGGACAAGCAGTGTGCAGTCCAATGTTCCCCTCCCCTTCCCCCAGGTCACACTGGGAGATGAGCAACTTGTTGCTCAGTGTGCCTTCCTGGTGAAACATTTCAACAAACAAGTGTACAGGGGGATAATGTAACATTGTGATATTAGGGGTCCATAGCGATGGAGGAGATTTAATGTTTTTATAGGGTTTGAAGAAGGGAATATTGATCAGATGTATCCAGGATGGGAGTTCAAGGCTATTGGTAGAGCGGTGGAGAAGGTTTTGCTCCTTCTGTTATTAGAGTGCTGTGGCATGGGACAAAAGAATTGTGAATAGAGGAGCTGGGCAGGCTCAGAGATACCAAGCCGGAAAGGTGGCACACAGCAGTGCTGTCCAGTTGCTCTTCCTGTTTTTTCTTTGGACCTCATCCACCTCTAGAGGCAGAGTTGGGTTAGGTGGTACCAAATGATGCACTTGACTCCAACTAATCTCAGATGTCTCTAATTCTGCTGCCACCTTGGTTGCTAGAGGGCAGAGCTAGCACTGCGTATTAAACTAATCAAGTATGTTTTCAGTTAACATGACCGGATGAACCTAATCATCATGGCCAAAAAGTAGAAATATATCACTGTGGGTGATGGTGTGAGGCAGATAAATAAACTCTGAGCTCCCTGTTGCAATCCTAACAGCCAATCGGTTTGAAGCATTTCTGAGATCCTTTTTATAATATAAGATGCTGTATCTATGATCTTTAATTTCTGTGATAAATATTGTTTCAGTAATATTTACAGTAATAGCATAATTTTTATTACTTTTGCACAGAACGACTGGCGAATTGGAAAACTTCAATAGTCTGATACTCCTATATGCATCAAAGAGACATGCGTATGGGTAAGAATTAATATTACAGTACTAGCTGGCTCAAATTCAGCAGAGCAAAAGTTGCTGTGATGGCCAACTGCTTTATATGCTTAGTACAGAAATCAATCAAGTGTGTGGGTTATGCTGTGTCAGAACCAGCATTATGGCCAGTAGCAGCAGCGAGATATCCGCTTGTGATGTCAGCGGTCCGGGTTCGGTAACAAATATTGGTCATCAGAAGGCCGGCCAGGGGAGGAGAAGGACTGAGCATCCCTAGGAGTGCCGTCCTACCCCAGATGGGAGAGGGGGGAGCGTGCTCGGTGCAGAAGGGCCACTCATTGGTGGGGCGGTCAATATCAGTTTCATTCCTGGCACACGTCATTCATAGTTTTTCTTGTTTCCTTAGATACCAAGCATATGAGGTCAGGAACAAACTTGCAGCTATTGACCACAACTGTCATATAAATAGGGAATACCTAAAGGACATAAATGGGAACACAATGTAAGTATTGTAAATCTGCAAGATAAGTCTGATTAGCTACAAACATTCCAACATCCTTATGTTCATCTTTTATTAACATACATGTACAGCATAATAGCAATAAGGCACTCCCAGGGATTAGGTTAATGATCAGTTAATCACCATCTAGGGGCATGTGGTGCTCGGCTACACCTCGTGACACAGTACACCACTAGAAAGTGATTAACAGACCATTAACATAACCCTTGGTCATGCCTCATTTCTTAAATTTCTCACTATATAGGTTTTAAACATCAGCATCCTTATGAAATTTTGTTGTTAACATGACCACTGATCATTCCTTATGGCGTAAGTGTAAATCTTTGCAGATGTCGCAAAGACCTATAACAGGGTTGTAAGGCAAGAGTTGTAGAAAAAGAATGAGAAGTTACTATATATAGAGTTTTTAGAAGAGTTGTGAATAGTATCATACAGTGGATACAATTTCTTATATAGTCATATGATTGGTAAAGACTGACATATACAGTTTGTAACTGTGCCAATTTTCAAAGCTGGAAATATGGCGTTATGCATATGTGCAATGAAATATAAGGTGCAGGATATCATAAGTAAATCACACAGGATGGTTTGTTATACTTATGAGTACCTATGCACTGGAACAACTGCTGTGTCTGTATCAGATACGGGATACCTGGTGAATGTGGTTTTGTATAATGTTTAAAATACTTTACTCCACTTATATCTAATATTCACAATTTAGGCATACCCGACACTACTCCAAACATACCAGACAGTGGTCAGCAGTAGCAATCAAAGTACAGAAGACCTACTACTACATTCCTGAGCTTCAACGTCAGATAATCAAAAGGTGTATGTCTGACAAAGAACACGTCATGCGATCCATGGAACTACCAAACAGACATCCAGCGACCATTGCAGCAACTACTGCGCAAATACAGCCACTACCTGTCTCACAACTGGTTGCACGTCAACAATGTAGGTCCGGACTATCGGGTTCATTAAAAGATCACCGTATTAATGAGAATGAACAATGATCATAATTGCTAATTTATCAACGGCACATAGCAAAGTGTGAATCAGAACATGTTTTTTTTTATGACTGGTACACTATATGTGTTAAGCAAAATGTAATTAAATGTTTAATTTCTCATATATTATCACAATGTAAATACTTTTGAAAATATTTGAAGTTATTGAATGTTATTGGTTAAGCTGTGAAAAATTAAGTGATCAGTGCGTATTACAATTTAGTAACACAGGTATTGGAATATAGGTCTCCACCCACCTGGCATCATGACCACACTTATAACGTATGCAATATATGTCACACGTCAATGAGATCTGTTAACTGTATTTTCTTACGTAAATGTAATTTCCTTTGCTGTATGCAGGAGGGGGATATGATCATGGTGGATAATTTCCACCTGCTGTGGTTGAAGAAATGGGCTATGAGATAAGGCTGAGGGTACTGAATATGTGCACGCTGGAATATAGGAAAATAGTACAGATGATCGATACCTTACAGTTAATGGGGTATCGATCATGTGCCCTTATTGACACCTATATATAAGGATATCAACAAGAGGGTGGCAGGGCCAGGTGGTGTTTAAGCTGAGTACAGGGAGGCAAACAATGGAACATGGATTAAGAATATGGGAATGGAGATTCATGAAGGACATGATAAGGTATTAGTTCCTAATGGACACTTGGAATAGTCTGTTACAGTAGGTAGTGGGAGCAAATGAAGTTGATGGATTAAAGCATGACTGAGGCAGACAAAAAATTAGCCCTTACAGAACAGAGAGTGATGAAAAGTAATTGATCATATAGGCCCATTTGCCACTTACAATGCATAGAGTATACGGGCAGACTTGATGTGCCTAGCGGTTCTTGTCTGCCCGCAGTTCTATTTTTCAATATTTTTGGGTTCCACAGAAAAATTCAAATAGTCAGCAGACAGGGTGTGTCAATCAATTTTGGAGACAAGACAAAACACAAACTCTTACTAAATAATACAGTTTATCTATTTATTAAATTTTGGTGAACGGGTAGGCCCACTGAGCCCAGAAGGTCCCTTTTTTCAGGGGCGACCAGGGACCCCCCCCCCGCACACAATAAACAAATCAGAAAACAGTCAAGCATCTCATACTCCACAAGAACACTCCAAACATAGCCTCATACTAATTACTATTACCGAACAACAACAACAAAAATGTAAAAAAAAAAATCAAGAAGGATGGAAGGACATATGACTTGAACCTGTGTCTTTGTGTGATGTGTGCCAAAATACATAAGCAGGAAACACCCTACCCACAACACCACAACAATCACCTTACGGAAAGTTAGTCTTATAATCTGGAGCACTCCTTATTTATTTATTTATTTATTTATTTTATTTAGCTTTTGCTGACCGGGTAAGTGCACTAGACAAATCCTGCCTATTTTCAGACACGACCCGGGGGAGGGGGATACAGATGAATGCCAACTGACCTTGAACCAGACTAAGCTGTTGGTGGTATTTTTTAGTGAATTTTAGTGAGCTCCTACAGTGCTAAATAAAAAATAAACTGAATATAAGAATTCTGAACTGTGATCACATATACAAATTCCAAACACTGGTACCAAAAATCCAGTAAGACTTTGTACTTGACGTGCATCACACGAACAACACAAACTGAGAAGAACATAACAGTTTTTAATTCTAAATGCAGAGAAAGATAATTTTGGCTGAAAAAAAAAAGAATATATGCCCTTGGAACTAATCCTCAATGTGAAATGCTCATCATTTATAAATTATATATATGTGTGTGTGTACGCATGTGTGTGTTATCACCTGATGGACAGATCAATGTTTACCATCAAGGAAATGGGAGGGGAGGAGTGTGTGCTGCATATCATGATATAATCAGCAGTCTGGGCATCACAGTAAAGTTGAGAATCATCAGCAAATCATAAGCTCATTAGTCACCATAACACAATAGTTCTCGACAGGCTAAAAAACAGTCAGTCCACAAGGTTATCACAATCTAAACACAATAAATATAAAAAAAGATTAATACAGAGTAAGAAATAGCAAATAAAAATCACAGACAGAAGCTGGTCTCGAACCAGAGGTATCACAGGGTATGAAAATAAGGAATATGGTTAGCAAAGGAACTAACCACTCTACACCAAACACATTGCTTACATGTAGCTTGATATTAGTTTCTGATATCATAAAGATCAGCAAAGCATTAAAAAGGAAAAAAAATTGGGGTATGATATAAATATAGATGAAATTTGTCATTACAAATAATTTAAAATGGGATCTAAATATTAGATACAAAATTGCACCTTGATGTTATTTAAATACACAAACAAAAATCATGTGCATAAGATAAATATGGATGCTGATCAATTCCAAACAACGTTGATGGGCAAAACACACAAGGTATATCTGACTTTAATGCCAAGCCAGAGGTAGAGAAAAACTGATGGGAGAGAAGGAGTGCCAGTTTGTTCTCATAATATAAATATTAGATTCCCATGGGAGCAGCCATACCTGGGGTTATGTACAGGGAATAGTCTAATTTGGTTCATTTGATAACATTTTCATAATACCAAACCATCAAGACAAGACAAAGATGTAGACAGAATGAATAATAACTATAATATACCAAGACACATGTGAGATAATTTGTCAACCTAAAAAAAAAAAAACAAATATTGATGAGGAGAGTCTCGAACCCATGACAGCTTTGATGAAGCACCAAGATTACAAAAGTTAAATGCACTAACCATTATGGCACAGAAGACAGCTAGGCAAACACTAGATAAAACATTTAGTTATCTTTCTTACACCACAACGTAGGCAAAAAAAAACGGGCTGGGAGTAAGTTTGTAATAATATACATGACAGGTTATGTAATACCAATCATGACAGGACTAGACAACTATTTCACAGTGCATTTTTTTTTGCATTAATTATTGTTGTAGTTGGATCATTTTGTGAGAGGGAGAAATGGGTGATGCAAAGGGAACCTTGTTGACAGGAAACTGACGTTAGAATACATGAATGGACCAAATGCCATTGATGTTAGCGAGCACAGTCCATCCACCCACCACAACAAACAGGCTAGCACATACTGAATTCGTTCTGCTGTGTATTCATTAGCAAGCATGAATTTACTGCATTCATCATTCAACAGGGCATGAGTAAAGACACACATTCTGTATGGACAGCTGCCTCACTACCAAGAGAATTTATAATTACTCTGTTTACTACGGAGATAAAGTTTTTGTGCAAGCCTCTAGTAAAAGTGCATTATGATCTACCCATCCTCTATACTGACAGCCTTCTCAGGATTCGCATTATGTTTGTGCAACTTAGCCACAGTGCAGCTGTCACCCAAATAATACCACTGCGCTATTGTATGAGTCTGTGTGTTATTTTCTTGTGCTTCTTAATTTTTTTGGTAACTCATTCAATTTAACCAGTAGTGATTTGGCGAGACAGGCAAAGCATAGCAATATAACAGCATGACCAGCGCATTGCAACCTGTCCCCTTTTTGAATGTGTACTGACGTTCCCACACTGTACAATATGACGACTGATCCAAGCGATGTTTTGGCATACATATTTATGATTTAAAATAACATACTCTGTATCTGAGACAGTAGAAGTGACACTACTTTTTGAACTACATTGATCCATTGCCATGTCGAAAGTTACAACTGAAATCGGGCGCGCGCATACACACAAACAATGTATTGCCTTCTGGGAAAAACGCATTGCATCATGGTAAGCAGTCTTGCTCGTGCTGATACCAAGATGCAACATTTTTACTTGTTTTGAAAATGGCGATCCGGGCGAAGGTGCGTTAGCATCGGGAGATATTACCAACATAAGAATATGGGATCTGTTGCCATCTGATAGAAATAGGTAGGTTTTAATGTATTTAACATACATTTACAGCTATAAATAGGTCTCTTTTCAACAAAGGTCAATTGCACTGCTGCTTTAAATTTGATCTTTGAAAAAACTTTCTATGGTCCACAAAAACTTCAAACTTATTTATTGTTGCTGTTGGAAAAATGTTAGACTCATTTGAAGTACTGATAAGTCGTCTTTTGTTAGCTTGCACTTGAAAAGTTGATTATTTATAGGTCATCTTTTGTTCCCCAGTACTTGCTGGTTACTTTCCTCATCCTCTTCTCCTCCTTTCCTACCTCTGCTTGTTGTTCTCTTCCATTTTCTTTCAGCCTAAAAAGCCTTCTTGCCAGGGTTTGTTTTTTGAGCTCTGATCATCTGTTTCATTTGGTGAGTAACCCCTTTGCCTGCTTTTACCTGCATTTCTTTGAAACCTCACCCTTGACCTTGATCTTCCCCCAGCTCTGTGGCTGTTTCTTACTCCAGCTGAGAATTTCCACTTTTACCAAAATCTTCCTGATCTCTCTTTAACCTGGTCTGTGTATGCTCTATTACATCCTCATATTTTTCAAGCTTTTCATTCAGTGCAGACTCAAGATTTTTAAAGTTTTTATCAGTTTTAAATTTTAATACTGTTTCTTTAGCCTCTTTTAATACAAGTAACAAAGCCTCATGTTCTTCTACATCCTCTTTTATTTGACATCATAGATCACCTAACCCTGCTAAATAAACTCTGACTCAGGGCCTTGCTAATGGCCCTCTGTATCTGTAACAGACTTGTCTCATAACTATTGACATAGAGTCTGCATAGGCCCTTGAGGCTGTAACTAATATGTAATGTAAAAACATTGCTGTATGAACAATGTATAACTGTTATTATATGTAGTGTTTGTGTTTTCCTGTGCTGACGTGGAGCCTTTGCAAAGGTGTCTATGACTCAAAGGATTGTAATTCTGATTCTCTCAATAAAAAAATAAAAATAACAGCTAATATTCTTCAGGTGAAGCTACCTCTGGCTGGAAGCTGCAATAACTGAACATAGGATTTGCAAGATAGCGAGTTGTGCTCACAACAGAGGGAGGTGAACCTTACAATTGTCTTTGGTTTGTAGCAGATATTCTGCAGGTGGAGGCTACTTCTAACTGAAAGGTGAAATAAGGAACTTAGAATTATCAGGAAAGACGGTCTTTCAAGCACCAGAGGGAGGTGGATCTAGCTTTACTTTTGTTCCAATTCTTAAGATTTTCAGTGCAGGAAGAGTTTAAACCCTGGGCTAAGAATTTGTCATAAGTCCTGAAGTAAGTGCAGGTACAGACTGTGTATTTGACTCAGACAAGTGCCCCAGGGGGTGGAAACTGTTTTTTGTGTTTATCTGTGTGTGCCTTAAAGGCCAGGCCAGACTGTGTCAGGAAGTGCTTACATCATAGCTACTTATTAGCCAATAGCTTGGAAGAGTCTTACAGACCTGAGAACAACAGTATTATAAGCAAGTGTTTTATAGCAAACTCATGAGAACAGCTAATATTCTTCAGGTGAAGCTACCTCTGGCTGGAAGCTGCAATACTGAACATAGGATTTGCAAGAAAGCGAGTTGTGCTCACAACAGAGGAGGTGAACCTTACAATTGTCTCTGGTTTGTAGCAGATATTCTGCAGGTGGAGGCTACTTCTAACTGAAAGATGAAATAAAGGAACTTAGAATTATCAGGAAAGATAGTCTTTCCAAGCAACAGGGAGGTGGATCTAGCTTTACTTTTGTTCCAGTTCTTAAGATTTTCAGTGCAGGAAGAGTTTAAAGCACAGCTGACTTATTTTGGGGCTGACTGCTTTCAGAGCACAAACCACCAGGCTGTTTTGAGGCTGGGAGGTTTACCTGTGTCTGACTTGGATGTCTGGATTTTTCTCTGTTTGATTAGCAGGTATTTTCTCTGTCAAATTGTTGTGTAGGGCAGCTTGCTGACAGGAGGCGCTCATCGCAGCTGTGGGTCAGAGCTTTTAGCTGATTGTTTTGTGGGGGCACAGTTTAGGCCCAACCCTGCCCATCCCTCACCCACCACCCCTGGAAATAGTTCCTTTATACCTGGGGTTCTGACATCATTTCCTCAAGAGTGCAAGGTGCATATCACTGTCATATCCTCTCTAGCACACTGCACTGACAATACAAGCATACACATTGTATAATATATATATTTCTATATAACAAACCAATCAAACACACACACACACAAAAAAGTAGATAAACATGTGGAGAGTAGTGCAATGTAATGGCTGTGGGGCAGCAGTCTTCCGGGAGTCTTTCTGGAGGCTGAGATGCTACCCTATTTGCAGACAACTCTCTGCCCTGAGGGAGGAAGTTGCCCATCTTCAGACCACACTGGACAGTAGGAAGGGAACCTTCCCCCAGGCCACACTGGACAGTAGGAAGGGAACCTCCCCCATCCAGGGAGCACCAGAGCCACCACCACTACCTCAGAGGTTGCGAAGAAAGCACAGCAGTTGGACCACAGTGGGCTCAGGGAGGGTGAGGATGGTGGAACAGAGGCACACCCAGTCAGTTGTTCCACTCCACAATCCATGTACCATTCTGGGGGAGCATAGCTCCCCTATGGATGCACCCACAGAGGAGACTAAGGAGGCTGAGGACAACTGTCACAAGGGAGGCCCACAGGAAGGAGGCAGAGGACACCACAGAGAAAGGAAGCAGCTCCTGGTGGGGGACTCAATTATTAGGGGGATAGAACTGGGGGGAGCAGGGAAAACTGAAGTAAGGTGCCTGCCTGGTGCCATGGCTTGGAGGGACAGGAAGCGCATCCTCAGGATCACGAGAACAGCTGCACGGGAATCTGAGCTGGACGTCATTGTCCACCTAGGGACAAATGACTTGGCTCATCATGAGATTAGAGCAGTGCAGGAGGACTTTGTAGAGTTGGGGAGGGCCTAAGACAAATGCTACACACAGTATCCTCTCAGAGGTGCTGCCTGTCAGTGGCATGGGGGCGAGGTACTTTGCACCATGCAGTTTAATGGATGGTTGAAAAAATGGTGTGGAGCACAGGGGTTTGGCTTCATTGGGGACTGGGGTTCCACCTGCAGGACACCAGCCTATACTGGCAGGATGGTCTGCATCTGTCCAGGAAGGAACAAGTCTTTTGAGCAATCGGTTTAAATGCTTCATTGGCAAGCTTTTAAACTAGTCAAGGGAGGCACTGATAAGCAGCAGGAAAATCCCAGCCTCTCCCTACAAAACAGGGTACTAAATGAGAAAAAGACCGAGGTAGAAAGGTCAGTGGGGGATGCTGCAACAGAAGGTAAAGCCATCAAAAAATGGAGAGCAATGAGTACCAATGCCCGTAGTCTAGGTAACAAGCTTCCTGAATTAGTGGCCTTGATGGAGGAGGAACATCTGGATATCGTGGCAGTCACAGAAACATGGTACACACAAAACCATGACTGGGACGTAAACCTACCAGGATACACTATCTACAGGAGGGACAGGGAGGCTAAAAATGGAGGAGGAGTAGCTCTTTACATAAGGGAAGGAATCAAAGCAACAGAACAAAAGGGTAAACAGGGAGGAGAAGAAGCACTGTGGGTAAATTTGGAGACAGGCAATGGCACCACAATCCGCACAGGGGTTGTATACAGACCCCCTTCTCAGGGGGAGGAAATGGACAAGGAAATGATAGAAAGTATACTTAGAATGGCAGAAAAAGGGGAGATATTGCTGATGGGTGATCTGAATATGCCAGATGTTAACTGGAGTGCAGTTGCAGCAGCCACTTCGAAGAGTGGGGTTATTCTAGATGCCCTACAGGGGGCATGCCTTAGACAACTAGTATTGGAGCCCACTCGACAGGGAGCAATCTTAGACTTGGTTCTCTCAAATGGAGATGGAGAGAGGATCACAGATGTAGAAGTGGGTAGCCATCTGGGAACTAGCGACCATCGAACAGTATGGTTCACAATAAACACAGCAATAGAGTCAAGCCATACAAAGGCAAAAGTACTGGACTTTAGGAGGGCTGACTTTGCCAAAATGGTGAGTGCCTAAGGAATGCACTAGCAAATGGGCAGGAAGGAGGGTGGAAGAACAATGGGAATAATAAAACTGCCATCACAGAGGTAACAAGCCTTTGTGTGAAGCAAATAAACAAAACAAAAGCGATGTAAGAAACCACTATGGTTCTCAAAGGAAGTGGCAGTGAATGTTCAAGAGAAAAGAAAGCATTCAGGAAGTACAAGGAATCACAGAAGGAGCAGGACAGAGAACTGTATCAGTTAAAGCAAAAAAGCTGGGAAGGCAGTCAGAACAGCAAAGGCCCAAACTGAGGAAAAGATAGCCAACTCAGTTAAGAAGGGATAAAACCTTTTATAGGTACATCAGGAGCGAAGAAGACCAAGGGAGGATAGTGAGGCTTAATAAAGGGGAGGGAGGGTGGCAGGAGGCGACTGTGAAGAAAAAATTACTCACCTTAGTAATGTTGTTTCTTCTAAATGGAGTCTATATATTATGACATATGCAGTGAGTCCCAACCTTGAACTGCTCCGAGGTGAAAGAGTTAAATTTCCATGCCAGGCATGGGCAGCTGAACTCGAGCATGGTTGAAACTCTGTCTGTTGTTCTTCAAACTCAAACCGTCACATCTTTTCGAGCTAAACTCACTGAGGTCCTGTATGGAAGCTGTAAACCTACACTAGCCAAGTGGCTACTAAACATGACACATTTTTTGGTCCCAAAACAAAGACTCAAGTCAGGAGACCCAAAAAATGAAAAACACAACACCAAGTCACCCCAAAAAAGGAGGGGTGAAAATAACAAGGTAGGCATCTACCAAGTGCCAACACTGCACTGCCCACCCACATCCCAAAAACAGTGGTTCTGAGAGAGGCAGGCAGGGGGGGAGGTCATAATATAGCAAGACTCCATTAGAAGAAACAACATTACTAATGTGAGTAATTTTTCTTCAAACAACATGAGTCTTGCTATATTATGACTTATGTCTGAACTACACAGCAGTACCTCCATGGAGGAGGGACAGAACCTACTTAGGAAATAGGCTCTGAAGCACAGCTGTGCCAAACCGAGCATCACTCCTAGCCTGGATGTCCAGGGAGTAATGCTTGGTAAAAGTATGAACTGTTTTCCAGGTAGCTGCTTGACAAATCTCTAGAATAGGGATGTCCTTGGCAGCAGCCAGGGAAGTAGCTGTACCGCTGGTAGAGTGAGTCCTCAGGCCTGAGGGAGGAACCTTACGCAGCTCTTCATAACAGAATTGGATACAAGAGACAATCCACCTGGCAATGGATCTTTTAGTGGCAGGTTTCCCTTTACCGACCTCACCATAAGTGAGGAACAGTTGGAGGGAGTCAAACCTGTGACCCTTGGTACGCTCTATGTAGTAACTAAGGGCTCTCTTCACATCTAAGCTGTGCAGCCTCCTCTCACCAGAAGAGGAATGGTCAGTGAAGTACACTGGAAGAGATACAGATTGATTAAGGTGGAAATCTGAAACCACCTTAGGCAAGAACTTCCTGTTAGTGCTGAGGACCACCTTATCTCTATGAAAGGAGATAAAATCAGGCTCCACTGACAAAGCTTGTAATTCACTTATGCATCTGGCAGAAGTAATGGCTACCAGAAACACAGTCTTCCAAGTCAAGTACTTAAGCTCTGCTGAAGACAAAGGCTCAAAGGGAGGTTGCATAAGCTGAGCAATGCAAACATTAAGATCCCAGGCGGGGCAGGGTCCCTGAATGGAGGGTTGGTGTGAAGCAATCCCTTAAAAAACTTGGAGAATACAGGATGAGCTGAAAGAGAAGAGGGTTTACCTGCTGAAATAAAAGCAGACACAGCTGCCAAATGTACTGTTAGGGTAGCTGGTCTCAGCTCCAAAGCATTTAAATGGACCATATAATCCAGGACTGTGGGTAAATCAGCAGATTCTGGGGAAATATGCTTCCCAGAGCACCATATGGAAAACCTCTTCCATTTGGAATTGTAAGTAGCCCTGGTGGAAAGTTTCCTAGAAGCCTTCAGTATATCCATTACACCTTGGGAGAGGTGTAGATCAGCAAACTCTAACTCTTTAAGAGCCAGGCCTTGAGATTGAGAGATTTGAGGTTCGGGTACCAAACCCTCCCTGAGCACAGGTTAACAGGTTGTGATTCCTGGGAAGACACAGAGGAAGATGGACTGCTAAGGACAGTAGAGTGGATACCAAGGTTGTCTGGCCCAATCTGGAGCAATCAGAATCATCTTGCAGGATTGAGATTTGATTTTAACTAACACTTTGAACAGGAGAGGGAAGGGGGGGGAAGCATAGAGAAACTTCCCTTCCCAATTAAGAACTAAGGCATCCAGAGGGACTGAGCCCAACATTGGGGGCCTGCAGCAAAAAAAGGGGAAGTTGGTGATTGTCTGGGGCTGCAAAAAGATCTATCTGCGGGGTGCCCCATCTGGCAAATATTACCTCCAGGACCAGGGGGTCCAGTGACCATTCATGATGGCCCTGGGAAATCCTGCTGAGAGCATCTGCCAGGACATTGTCCTTGCCTGGGAGGTGAACTGCCGTAAGGGAGGTGTTCAGGAAGTAAGCCAGAGACCACAACTTCATTGCTTGATTGCACAAGGCTGTAGACTGAGTGCCTCCTTGCTTGTTGATGTACCACATTGTGGTGGTGTTGTCTGTTCTGACCTGTACAACTTTGTTCTGAACAGATTTGGAAAAACTTGAAGTGCTAGAAAAACTGCTCTGAGTTCCAACAGATTGATGTGGAGCAGAGATTCCTGAGGGGACCACAATCCCTGGGTAGTGAGGTCGCCCATGTGAGCTCCCCAGCCCAAGAGGGATGCATCTGTAGAAAGGATTAAGGAGTGAGACTGAGTGACAAAGGGAACCCCTTGTCTCAGATTGCTCTGATCCTGCCACCACTGTAGGGCTTGGATCAGGGTTCGAGTTACTGGGATCACTTTGGTTAGAGGGTCTTTCCTTTGAGACCAAAAGGCTCTCAAATGGAACTGGATGTCCCTCATCTGAAATCTTGCTCCCTGCACTACTGCTGTAGAAGCAGCCATGTGCCCTAGGAGCTGTAGAAAATGCCTTGCTGGTCGAGAGACCTGCAGGGTGAATGAGGAGGCCAGAGAGACCAGGGTCCTTGCCATGTCCAAAGGAAGGAAGGCTCTGGCTTTCTCTGTGTTCAGCTCTGCGCCTATGAAGGTGAGGAGCTGGACAGGCTCTAGAACTGACTTTGAAAGATTCAGAAGGAAACCTAGAGAGGTGAGCAGTTGCTGAGTTATCTGTAGATGTAACTTGACTTGGTCTGGGACTGGCCTACTATGAGCCAGTCGTCCAGGTAAGGAAGATGGCAATTTTTGCCTTCTTAGAGAGCAACTGCTACTGCCAGGCATTTTGTGAATACCTTAGAGCAGAGTGGAGGCCAAAGGGCATTGCTCTGAACTGGTAATGGCCTGAGGGCAGCTCGAACCTGAGGTACTTTCGATGGGAGCTTCTGATGAGAATATGGAAGTAGGGATCCTTGAGGTCCAGGGGCTAGCCAGTCCCTGGCCTTAGAGAGGTAGAATAATTCCCAGAGTCACCATTTTGAATTTTGGTTTTAAAAGGTGCTTGTTTAGTATCTGAGATCCAGGATGGGCCACCATTCTCCTGTCTTTTTGGGGTAAGGAAATACCTGGAGTACAATCCTTTGCCCTCGTGTAGGGTGGAACCCTTTCCACAGCTCTGAGAGCCAGGAGGAAGAGACCTCTGCCTCTAGGGCAAGTGCCTCTGGTGGTTTGCAGGTGGAAAGAATCTGGTTCTCATCTTTGGAAATTTTTGAAGCTGAGAACCAGTCCCTGACTTACTACTTCCAGGACCCACTTGTCTGATGTCAGAGACTTCCAGTCCTGGACAAAGTAAGCCAGCCTGCCCCTACAGGTAGCTGAGAATCGGCCCTGGCAACCCCATCAGGGTGCCTGCTTGGCAGGGCTTTAGGCTGAGGGGTGGAAGCAGGCCTGCTTGTGCCCGTCTGCCTCTCCTCTAAGAACCCCTCTGGGCGTAAGCAGAAGGGAGGCCTGGGCTGGTAAAGGCCTATGAAAAGCCTGCCCCTGGAAGCTGCCTTTGAGGAGTGGTCTGCCTTTCTTTGGCCTGTGCACTCCTATAGGTGGTCCTATACTCATCCATTTTCTTCATGTAATTCTCTGTCTGCTCCCCAAACAGAGAATTACCCCAACAAGGAAAATCCATGGCCTTAGTCTGGGTATCCTGTGACAGGCTAGTACATCTGAGCCAAGCCATTCTGCAGTGCCACAGATGTAGCCATGAATCTTGATGACACATCATTAGAGTCCACTGCAGCATGGAATTGCACCTGGATGCCTCAATACCATCAGCAGCCACCTGCTCCAGCTCCTGGCAAGCTGGCCAGGGACCTGTTTTGCTAGAGCCATAACAGTATCCCATCTGGATTTCTGATATCTAGCAACATAAGCCATATAATTTGCCTGTCTGAGTCCCAAAGATGCTGCCATGTACTGTTTCTTTGCCATGGCATCAATCCTCATGGAGTCCTTGTCAGGGGGGTGTGAAGCCAAGGGAATATTTGCCTTGTCACAGGCTGCAGTCTGCACTACCTCAACATGGCTGCATTGTTGAGTAAGGAACTCCGTATCAGAGCCTGACAATGTATACCTCTTGTCCATTCTCTTATCCACAGGAGGTATATTGTGAGGAGTTTTTAGAATTTTTACTGTCTGTTTCCCAAAAGATTTATGCAAAGGAATAGACAGTCTCCTAGACTCTGGGATATCCATCATTTCCACATAGTCAGGCTCCTCTTGATCATCCACAGCTTCCTCCATAGGAGCTGGAGGTTTCAACCACTTTTTATAAAACATAAAATGAGAAGGGGACTCAGAAAGCCTAGGAGGAGACACTCCTGAAGGTCTGTCTGGGGAGATGTCCGGTTCAATGGGCACATCCAGACTTTCAAATCCACATTCACTCTCCTCATACTCCTCTTCCCCCTCCTCCAGTTCATAATATTCCTCTACATCATACTCTTGAACCGGTGGAACCGGCCGAACCGGACGCTTACCTGATGGTGCCGGTTCAGACGGAACCGGGGAAAGCGACTGGACAATTTTAATCGCTTTGGCTATTTCTTCAGCAGTTGGAGAGGAAAGTTTTGGCTCCACACCAGCTAATTTCCTAGTCCTTTTTGCTGGAACTGACTCCTCAGAGTCGGATCTCCTTTTGCCCGAGGAAGTCTCGCCCTGGTCAGAGGGCACTCCCTCCGGTTCGGTTGGAACCGAACCGGGCTGGCCATCCGGTTCAGCGGACTTTTTGGCCTCCCTTTCCCTGAGCCTACCAACTCTCTTTTCCAGGGTAGCTGCAGGAAAATTTTACAAATCTGGAAGTCTGCATTGAGGTGGTCAAACCCCAGACAATAAACACAGGTGGTGTGGGGGTCAGCCTTGGCAAAGACTTCCCCACAGACACTGCAGTGTTGAAACCCAGTGGGCCCGGTTTTTCTTTTGGGTTTCTCAGACATAATGCCAGCCTAACCAAACTTACCCGTTTATGGCAATCCGCCAGGTAAGACCCTCTTATCGGTTCCCAACCGTGTCACGGGTCGTGGAAAAAACCATAATAAAATCCGGTTTTTTTAGAACCGATAAGAACCGGTAACCGCACTCTAAATGACAGATTAATATATTTGAAACAACCTGATCGGTTCAACCGAACCGATAAACCATTACAAGTTCCACACAGAAAGAAATTAATGTAAAACCTATCTAGTACTCACAATACCACAGACAGAGTCTGAACCGACCGGTTGCGGTTTAAATTCGGTCGAAAACCGAGAAAAACAATACTTTAACCGACAAAATGAACCGAGCAGAAGGAGAAATCTCTGGAGCGACTGTTCAGTGAGGCGGAGTAAAGAATCTGACGGTTTGAGTTTGAAGAACAACAGACAGAGTTTCAACCGAGCTCGAGCTCAGCGTTCCATGCCTGGCATGGAAAGTTAACTCTTTCACCTCTGGAGCAGTTCAAGGTTGGGACTCACTGCATATGTCATAATATAGCAAGACTTCATGTTGTTTGAAAAGGCAGGGATACTGAACAAATATTTTTGCTCAGTATTTACAAATGAAGAGGGGGAGGTACCTAAAACAAACAGTAGAAACACTCTGGATACAGAAGTTGATACCAGCCCATTCACAGAAGAAAGGGTTATGAAAGAACTCTTAAAACTGAAGGTGGACAAAGTAATGGGCCCTGATGGGATTAATCCCAGAATTCTAAAAGAACTAAGGGTAGAACTAGTGACACCACTGACTACCCTCTTTAACAAATCATGGGAGGATGGGGTGGTACCCGAGGACTGGAGGAGGGCAGATGTGATTCCCTTCACAAAAGTGGGAGCAAGGCAGAAGCAGGAAACTACAGACCTGTTAGTTTAACCTCAGTGATAGGGAAAATGATGGAATCACTTCTGAAGGAAAGAGTTGTCAAGTATCTAGAGGCCAGAGGGGCACAGGACCCAAGGCAGCATGGATTCACAGCGGGAAGGTCATGCTAGACGAATCTGATAGATTTCTTTGACTGGGTGACCAAAGTAGTAGATCAGGGAGGGGCTGTGGACATGGCCTACCTAGACTTTAGCAAGGCATTTGACACAGTCCCACACAAAGATTAATATACAAGTTAGCCAGCCTGGGAGTGGGTCCCAAGATGACAGCCTGGGTAAAGAATTGGCTGGAGAATAGGACACAGAGAGTAATAGTAAATGGAGTCCACTCTGAAGAAAGGGGGCTTATTAGTGCGGTACCACAGGGTTCAGTATTAGGACCGGTCCTCTTCAATGTCTTTATAAGTGACATTGCAGAGGGACTGGAAGGAAAAGTATGTCTCCTTGCAGATGACACAAAGATCTGCAACAGAGTTGATGCACAAGGTGGGGTGGAAAGGATGAGAAGGGACTTGGCAAGGTTAGAGGAATGGTCAAATGTATGGCAGCTTAGATTCAATGCTAAGAAGTGCAAGGTAATGCACCTGGGAAACAAAAACCCTGGGGAAGAGTACACAATGGGGGTGAGATACTAACAACAAGGAAAATGGAACAGGACCTGGGGGTAGTTATATCAGATGACCTAAAGGTGGGCAAGCAATGTGAGAGGGCAGCAAGGAGGGCTAGGGGGATACTGGGATGCATAGGGAGAGGCATCACCAGTAGAAAACAGGAAGTTATTATCCCTCTGTACAGACAGCTGGTGAGACCCCATCTGGAGTACTGCTTGCAGTTGTGGAGACCCGATCTCTGCAAAGACATAGACAGGATGGAAGCTGTCCAGAGGAGGGCAACTAAAATGGTGCAGGGTCTGCACCGGAAGACATATGAAGAGAGACTTAAGGAGCTTAATATGTATAGCCTCAAGGAAAGGAGAGAGAGGGGGACATGATAGAAACTTTCAAGTACCTCAAGGGAATCAACAAAGTCCAAGAGGGTAGTATCTTTCAAAAAAAGAGGTGTGCAAGAACAAGGGGGCACAATTTGAAGATGGGGGGCAGCTCAGAGGTAATTTAAGGAAGTATTTTTTCACAGAGAGGGTTGTGGATGCATGGTACGGCTCCGGAGGAGGTTGTGGAGTCAAAAACAGTGGTGGAATTCAAACATGCATGGGACAGTCATAAGGCAATTCTAGGGGTTGGGGGTAGGAAGAAGTAGGCTGCTGGTTAACTAGGATCTGCAGCTTATCCAGTAGGTAGGGAAATGGGCAGACTGGGTGGGCCAAGCAGTCCTTATCTGCCATCAAATTCTATGTTTCTATGTAACCAGCTTGACAAAATATTTATAACAGTCACAGACTGCTTTTAGCCATTCTGCTCTGTTGTTAAAATTATCAAAGCCACAAGAGGGAGCTAGTGCTACACACAAGCCTCTAGGGGCTTGCTCTTTCTCCAAATACTGCTCTAAAGTAGTGATGTTATAGGTAATGTCAATCTCTTTCAGTAGTTTCTCCAATTAAAAAAATGCTACTTTGATATCAGCTGATGGTGATGTTGGTTGCTCAGAACTCTGTAATTTCTCTCTAGCTTGCTGTCTTTTATTAGCAAAGCTTACTGTTTTGTCCCAGCTAAATTTTCCTGATGTTGTTGCTTTCTCTGAATTTTGTATATCCACAAATGGCATGGTTTAAACCCACAGAGAAAAATCAGTTACTCCAGGCAACTCCAACATATACAGACAATATGTTTTGGGCCTGCAGTGCCCATAACAGGTGCCCAAGGTCAGCAGTCCCAATGGTCAATTCCAATTGCTGCTGTAGGTCCCTAGCTGTGGGGCTGCGACCCTCAGTGCAAGGCCTGTGCTTGCAACAAAAGGAGTTATACCTACCCCTTACATTCAATAGTAGCCAAATAGTTGCAGCACTCGGGGACCCACAGAGACATCCACACTTCCCAATGGAAGTGGAACGTGCTGTTTCCAATTGCAAATTTGAAGGCACTTATTGCAACAAAAAGTGTGCCACAACTAAAACACAAAAAATAACAAACCTGAACAGGGCTTGATTTACAGTACAGCAGACTGGGAAGTTGCCTAGGGCCCCAAGTTTGAGGGGGCCCCCAGAGTTTCCTTTTCCCCCCTCACTTTTTTTTTTTTTTTGAGCTGTGTGCTATCTGCTGCATTACAAAGGTCTGGTTGTTTGTCCTACCTGTTCTTAGTACAACACGCTAACTTGCTACTTCCAGTGGTGCAGTGGGGGGCAGAGTAAAGGGGGCTTGGGGGCATGGAACAACCAAGTCAGATGATTGGCTAAGGGGCCAGATTTGTGGGCATTTTCAAAGGGCTCCAAGATGTGGATGAATGCTTATTTTGTCGCACAGGCATTTTTCTCTGTTCAGGGGCTGTGGTGAGTTGGCGACTAGCATATTTGTGACCTACAGAGATCAGCGGTGATCAGCAGAGTAAAACTGTTTGGAAATGCAGAGAGGAGGAAAGAAAGTGACAGTATGTGTCACGGAAATTGGAATGGCGCTAGAGGGGCAATCTTGGTTGGAGAGAGCTGGGCATCAATTTTTGGTGCGGTGAGTTTTGGGACTGAAATTCTTGCCCATCCAAATTCAAAAGCAATCATGGGCTTTTTCTCATGCAGGTGATTCTTTTTTCTCACAGCAACAGGGTGGGCAGCCGGGTGGACGGGAGTTGCTTAGGCTCTCACAGCTGTTTGCTAGAAAGCAGACTTCACGTTTACAGACTGGAGAAACTGAAGGATTACAAGGTTCTTGGTGGGGGGGGCAGGTTCTGCTTCACAGCTGCCTGTTATTCTTCTAAAGAATTAACCCTCACATTTAAACAAACTGGGATGGAGAGACGAGCGATCATGAGAGAAGGCCCAGGAAGTGGTGGTCTTCTGCATGGGGGAGGGGGGTTCCTCTACCATCCTCAGTTTGCCTTACATAAATAAATTTAGATGTAAAGGGCCTTTGGCCATATCATTTAACTCTGGCCTAACACTTTTTGCTTGATTTCAAACTGCTTATTACTGTACCCCTACCCTATTGAGATTCATCTGTTCTGTGTCAAATTCAAAACAGTCAGTATTCCTGTACTAATGCAATGAGTCCCTTCAATTAAGGTGAGGATTTGGCTACTGTGAATGTCCCACCTGCCTGCTTTTCTTACCCAATTGTGTATCTGAAGCCCATGATACTATACTGTAATTCTGGCTTACTTCTGTCCTGTTTTTCTTTTTGACATGAAGGGAGCTATGTATCTTGTGGGTTCTGTTAAAATCCAGCAATCTGCCTCGAGTGCAGAATATCACATCATTCTGTCATGCAGAATCCTAACTAAGTTAAGGGAGTAAGCTTATTCAACTTTCAGACTATGGGCTTTCTTTTCAGAAGGTAGACTATGGCGTAGGGCCTTGCACCAAATGGGGATTATGCAAGTGGCATCTTGTATAATAGTTTGTGGTAATCCTGATTTTCAAACAGTGGTAGCAGCAAAATTGGGATGCCTTGCAGCAAAGCTCCACTGCGTCACCCATGTGGCAAAAGTGCCAGGTCGCAAGGGTGGCCGTGACACAGCGGGGCTCCACCATCACCATATTTGCTATTCTACAAGCCTCATCATGGTGGCATCATGGGGCTGCCTTTAGACCAGCCAGATGGTGGTCTAAGGGCCATGCGCTGCTGCATGACTGGGCAGAAATGGGGGTGCTACAAGGAGAGGACTGGGGGGGCAGAAGAAGCACAGGGGGAGACATTGGGGGCAATGGGGGCAAGGTGCTAATATGCAGGGGATAAGGTGGCATCCCTGCAGGGGTGCCCTGTGCTCCTATATACAGCCAGTTGGACCAAGACAGGAAGCTGGCAGAAAGGGAGCAGGACCCGGCCTCAGGAGGATACAGCCCTGGCACCTGCCCTATAGGTGCCACTAACCACAACACCATCTTCAGTAGGCACAGGGACCCTCATTTTTTTAAATATGGTACAGGGTCCCTGATGCAACCCAAGATTGCTGAAGCCCTAGATCTTTGCAACTTGCGGCGTTCTAAGGGCTCTTTGAAAATTGAGCCTTATGTATCAGTTTAGAGGGTCTACAATACAAACTTAACATATTTCCCCTATGGAATGATTCTGTATTAACTGGTGCTGCCTGTTTGGAAGGCATGTTGTACAGCAAAGTATTACATTTTGTTAATGTTTATAATTATGGTTACACAGAACCCCCTGAGGCGAGTCCCAATGTCAAAATGATTGCATTTAAATTTTACACTTGTATCATACCTATTTATACAATGAGGCATTATGGTGGCCTGGTAGAGCATGCAAATCATGATGCAAGATGCAGTAGCTCCAAACAGGAAAATGCGGCAGTCATTATGTGATCAGAGATGTTCCATATAGAGGTAGGAATGAATACTGTATATTGTTTTATGCTAAATTCCACCTTGTTCCAGGATAGTTGTGATGATAGGACTAATTGTTGCAGTTTCTGAATTCAGTTCTTACATAGAAACTTAGAATTTCTCATCAGAAAAGAACTACTTCAGTCTGCCCAGATGGTACCTACCTAGTCTGGCTACATAGACTCTAACTGGTATCAAATGACCCTCACTCCTCCCTACCTATTTACTAATATGCCCTAATGTCTACCCCATGCATGTTTGAAGCCCCCTTCTGTTTTTACCTCTACCACATCCATTGGCAGTGTGTTCCAGATATCCACCACTCTCTCAGTGAAGCAGCACTTCCTCACACCCCTCTTAAACACCCCTCCCAGCTTCACTGCATGCCCTCTGGTTTAGGTACTCTTTCTCATTTGAAAGAGACTGCCCTCCTGCCACCTGTTCACCCCCGTGAGGTACTTGCAGGACTCTATCATGTCCACTCTCACTCTCCTCTCTTTTGAAACCAGTCAGTTTTGCTGTACATACACCCTTTCATGGCAGGCATTTTTCAGAGTGTTCTGCCGAGGCCAGATATAAATGGATGAATGAAGGCCCTGGATGAAGGCTATCCCAGGGATTACAAATAGTATCCTCAGTGAATCAGTCCCTATCCATCCCATCCAGCATGCTGTTTTCAGTACTTATACAATGTAGGCAGTGTAAAATGTTAAGTAAAAAAATGTGTCTTGATACATAAATGAATATTCACTTCCCGTGCTATTTACGTGGTTAGTGTCCCAAATATTGTAAATGTGTTGTGTTGCGACTACCGTATTAATGGCATGAGCAAACTGGATGTTTGGGTCTTCTTCACTGAAAGAGTGGTGGACATCTGAACAGTCTTCCAGCTGATGTGATGGGGCAAAACAGTGGTGGGCATCAGTCTGCATTGGATAGACACAAAGGAAGCTTGGTAGGAAAGTGAGGGGTGGGGTGGTGGAGTAGCCAGAGATCAGGAAGGGTCTCCAGTGATAGCATGGTGGGGAGGGATGGACAAACTGAGTGGGCAAGCAATCCTCATCTGCTGACAGATTCTGTGTGTTTTACGTTTTAGACAAGATGCCCTTTGCTGTTTGTAATTTCTGGGATAACAGAGTGGGGATGATTGAAACATGTAAGTTAATGTTTAAATGAGCAGATAAGCATCTGAGTGGGTTACCAGTCAATATGCTGTATGAAGTATAGCTAAGGAATAATGGCATGTCAAAAATAGCATTTGCATATGTAGTGCGCCAATTTTATTGTCATGTGTCAACTACAGAGTGGACTGGAGTTGTTTTATATATATATATATACTGTATATACTGTGTATATATATATATATATATATTCTATGAAAAAAAACCTTGTTAATGCATCAGTTAGGGTTCTTCTACAGCAAAAAAGCAAGGAAATTCGATTTAGGGTTCCCACTCCTTCTTTACCCCCACCAACAGGCATTGGGTGTGCATTGGGATCATCAGCCCTAACTCTCACCCCATCCCATATGTAAACAAGCTGAGGTGGTGCAATGTAGGAGAATGGGGTGAGAGTTAGGGTCGACGACCCCAATGCACACCCGATACCTGTTGGTGGGGGCTGGGGTGAAAAAGGCGGGAACCCTGAAATTGAATTTCCTCACCTTTTTCACTGTAGAAGAACCCTAACTGATGCATTAACAAAATTTTTTGCATTGAATATCCTTACTTTTTAAGAAAGAATAGAAAAGTAGAAAGTTGCACAAGTTGGTGGGAGCGTGGGGCCCTCACCAACTTGTAAGTGTTGGGCCACATTACACACCCAATGACTAAAAAGTACATTGACAACAGCAAGGCCAGCCACCAAACAAATGTTAATCTAGTAGAACAATAGAAAATGCCACCCACAAAATGTAAACTGCACCACGCAGTATCTCCACAAAAAATATATTGTCTGACACATAAACACTGCAATTAACATCCACAGGACATGCCATCAACACCCTCCAAATTTCAAGCAAAAAGACCAAACCGTGTGTCCGAGATATAACATGTCAAAATTTGAAATTTTATTCATCAAGTGGCACAGTTCTGCACCTGTTGACATTTAACACATAACTGAAAACTAGATCCATAACACTAAGCACCCTATCAACTTCAAGCCACCAGCACAATCCAAAACACTGTTCACAGCACGTAAAGTGTGTCATGCAATATCTCCACAAAAAATTTTTTTCTCTGACACGTAAACAACATAATTCACATCTACAGGACATGCCGTAAACACCCTCTAAATTTCAAGTAAAAAGACCAAACCTTTTCCGAGATATTCAATGTTAAACATTGGTAAAATTTCCCTAACTATTCAATTATGAAAAATCTGGCCACCTTGTCCCCCCCTCGCGATCAAAGAATCTCATGATCAAAGAATTTGCAGGCTCATGAACAAAGAATAAAAAATGCTATACATCAAAAAACTGAAGTAATTACGGTAAACCACTGCCATGATTCAACAGAACGAAGCCCCTGAGCAAAACCTTCCTAGGGTTCCCTGGGCTGAGAAAATAGATTTTTAATCTGGCCACTCGTCCTTGCTCACGATGCACAATCGCGATCAAAGAATCTTACGATCAAAGAATTTGGAGGGTTACAACCAAAGAATAAAACCTGTTCTAATTTAAAAATCAAAGAATTGTAGTAAACCACCACCATGGTTCATTAGAATGAAGCCCCCTGAGTAAAACCTACCCACATTTGTCTTCCTAGGACACTCCTGGGCTGAGAAAATTGATTTGTTAATCTGGCCATCTTGTTCCTCGCTCACGATACACGATCGCGTTCAAAGAATCTCACAATCAAAGAATTTGCAGACTCGCGATCAAAGAAATTGCTCGCTCATGAACAAAGAGAGAGGGATGAGATGGCCAGATTTAAAAATCTATTTTCTCAGCCCAGGGGTGCCCTAGAAAGTTAAATGAGGGTGGATTTTGCTCAGGGGGCTTTGTTCTGCCCCATCTGAATAAAAAAAAATCATGTTTTCAATATCCCTGGTAGTCTAGCGCCCCCCCCCAATCATGATAAAATAGATGATGAGCTTTAATTCCCTGGTAGTCTAGTGGCTCCCCAGTGTGTATTTTATAAATATTGCTTTTCTATATCCCTGGTAGTCTAGTGGCCCCCCTGATCTGTATAAAATTATTATAGTTGTTCATATTCCTGGTAGTCTAGCACCCCCCGATCATGATAAAATAGATGACGATCTCCAATTCCCTGGTAGTCTAGTGGCCCCCAATGTGTATTTCATAAATATTGCTTTTCTATATCCCTGGTAGTCTAGTGGCCCCCCGGTCTGTATAAAATAATTATAGTTCTTCATATCCCTGGTAGTCTAGCGTCCCCCCATCATAATAAAATACATAACGATCTGCAATTTCCTGGTAGTCTAGTGGCCCCCCCACCCAGCTGTGCCAGCCCACTCAGCACCCCCCACCCTTCCCCAGCCGGCGACTGGCACAGCCCACCTCTCACCTCCATGGCCAGCTGCCGATTGTGTGCATTAGGAGCGCTAATGCAAAGAGGTGCTCAGAAATCATTTCTGAGCACCTCTTTGCAACTGCTAATACAGATTGGGGGCACTAGACTATCAGGGATATAGAAAAGCAATATTTATGAAATACACTTTGGGGAGGCCTCTAGACTACCAGGGAATTAGAGATCGTCATCTATTTTATCATGATCGGGGGGGGGCTGTTAGACTACCAGGGATATTGAAAACATGATTGTTTTTATTCAGATGGGGCAGAATGAAGCCCCCTGAGCAAAACCCACCCTCATTTAACTTTCTAGGGCACCCCTGCACTGAGAAACTAGATTTTTAAATCTGGCCATCTCGTCTCTCGTTCGTGATGCACGATTGCGATAAAAGAATCTCGCGATCAAAGAATTTGCAGGGTCGAGATCAAAGATCGTTAGCAAGCTGCAAATTAAGATTTTAAAAGCTCAGAACTCTATTTTTTGACTGATTTGGATCAAACCAAAGCCATGGCTCTATAGATCGGAGTTCCCTGAGTAAAACCCATCCAACTTTTACTTCAGAGGTAACCTCTGCACCGAGATATTTGTTTTTCTGATCGGAAATTTCAAAACAAGATGGCGGACCTCGAGATCAAAGAATTTCTAAAATTCTTGGGGACAAAGATTCTTGAACCGCGAGGCTGCAAATTCTTTGATCGCCAGGTGGGACCAGATGGGCAGAACCCCATTCTTTGTTTGCAAAACATACATATAAATGTTCCCATTGACTTGTAATGGGAACTTAAAAGTGGCATAACTTTTGAATACCTTAATATTTTTTCACCAAACAAAAAGCAGCATGTTTGGCCACCAAAGGTTTTTCAAACGAGCCATCTCACAGAGCAGCATACCACACAATGGCCGTGCAGGGTCATGTCCAAAATCCCAAAAGCTGCCTCCAAAAACTGATAATTTTGCATTTTTCAGTGTTTTCATATGCAAAGGCCATAAGTCCAACCGAAACGCAATTTGGCAAATCAAGAGATCTACCATGCCCCACTATGCATACCAAATTTCAGGCAACTCCGTTGAACGGGTCCAAAGTTATTAATGCGCAAAATATTGAGTTTAACATAGAAGTGACCGCTGAACCCTAACTATAGTGGCGCGACTGCGCCACTATAATTAATATATATACATATATTACATGGGTGTGCAGGACAGAGCCCCCTGTATAACATTGTAAAGAAACTGCCTCAGCCCTGGTTACAGTTGTTTTCTTAGGTATGTGGTTCCTTGGCCTGCTTTGCAAGGTTTTGACTGCTCAGCATTTTATCAAGTAGCTGTTTTTGCTGTAGCTGTAATTTCGTAGCGGTTGTTGTAGGCATTTTCTTTAGGTGTTATGACCCTGTGCCGATGAGTGCATGTGCTAGTATGAATGGACCTCTGTGGGATTGTCTGTTTTGAAGTGGTACGGAGGCTTATCACAGTGAAACACTGTAGCTAAAAGCCAGTCTGCTAGTCTGACATTTTGATGATTGAATGGCTTTCTTACTGTATGGTAATGTAAGAATGTGTATTACATCTTTTAATTTCATATTTGCATATACACCACATATTACATGCCACAGTGTCACCGGAGGGTGGACAGTGGTGTGAGGGTAGCAGTATAGCAGCTCTCTGTACAAATTTGAAATTCCTGGCTACACCATCAGAGGTAGTTTCAAGACATGATGGCTAAAGGGGAGGTTCTGATAATGGGAGACTTCAACATGCCAGATACAGATTGATCAATACTAGCAGGAACATCTGCCAGAACTAGACACATAGTGGATTCCCTGCAGAGGGAGGGCCTCAAACAACTGGTACAACAAAACACAAGAGACAGGGCTATCCTAGATCTAGTACTGACTAACGGGGAAAAGATCACAGATCTCCAGGTAGAAGGTCGCCTGGGGGCCTGTGACATCACATGGTATGGTTCAATTTGGCCACTAGAACTAAATCATCCCATTCCAAGGCAAAAATATGGGACTTAAGAGGAGCGGACTTTGATAAGATGGCCAACAGAGTTAAGCCAGCCCTGGCAAGAAGAAACACAGGTGTGGGGGTACAAGCAAAGTGGGCAAGCACTAAGGATGCAATACTTGAAGCAACATCCCATTGTGTTAGAGAGAAAAGCAAGAGCAAAAGAAGAAGGAAACCATTTTGGTTCTCAAAAGCAGTAGCCAATAAGGTCAGAGCCAAAAGGCTGGCCTTCAGGATATTTAAGGGAACGTAGCAGGATGAAGATAGGGAGGCAGACCAAACTTCCCTAAGGGAAGCAGGGAAGGCAGTAAGGCAGGCAAAGACCCAAACTGAGGAAACACTAGCACGAACAGTAAAAGAAGGTTACAAGACTTTCTATAGATACATTAGTGAAAGAAGAAAGTCCAGAAGGGGTATTGCTAAGATCAAAGGGGATAAAGGGGAGTGTGAGGAGGAGGACCAAGGAAAAGCATCTATCCTAAATAGATACTTCTGCTCAGTATTTACTGAGGAGAAGGTAGGGCAGGGCCCATAGCTCAGCACCATGGACACAGGGGAGGAGGTGCACTAGTCCTTCACAAAGAAAGGGTCCTACAAGAGCTCACTAAGCTCATAGTGGACAAGGCAATAGGACCTGATGGCGCACATCTCCAGGTAGTGGTTGAAGTGACTGAAATCGCTCCGGCAGTGATTTTAACTGTCGGAATCCGCAGAGTGTTCTGCATTGCAAGTGAGTACTTGCGTTATTATGGGAATCTGCGAGTCCGAGAGAACAATGATTTCACAATTTTCTGCCTTCCAAAACCACTTTTCACTAATTTTAAGGCAAGTACATTGAAATCAATGTACTTCGCCTTGTTTTTGAGCTTCAAAGTCAAATTTTGCAGTGCTTCATGGGATTGCAGGTCACATGGGCTCTAGACTGTTCTGCACAGCCTCAGTTCTGTGTAGTGTGTGTAGTGGAAGATGGAGACAGTTTCCTCTCAGAGCTCTGCAATTCAAATCCTCTAAAAGCTGTTAAAAAAGCCTTTTTGAGCTTTTTTTCGCTCACAATTTAGTACATCAACTGTAGGAAACCCTCCTGTGCTCATATCATCGAATGTTTATTGTCTCTGTGTGGATTTTGAATGTTAATTTAGAACAGTCAGGCTGTGTACTGTGAAGTGTGCTTTGGGGGAGGGGCGTATCTGTGGTGTAGTAGATTAACAGGGAGAAAAATAAGGTCTTTCTGTTTTGGTTATATTTTTCTTGTATAACTGTTAATGTACACAAAGTAATATTTTTAGTCATTCTTGACATTGTTTTGCTGATTGTTATGGTGCAGCAGTATATAATTTCAGTTTGCTTAAAACATTTGGTTATATTCCTAAAGGTTTTCAATTTGCTACGCATTACTTGTAGTGTGTGTGATGCGTGCCATTAAATCAGACACCTTTTATTGTGCCACAGAGTAATTGCAGCAGTGTGAACCTGCTATCCACCGCACCTGCATGAATTTTTTATACTGCTTTGTGGTATCTTTACTGGTAGTGGACTGTTACTGTCATGCAGTACCCCAACTGGCAAAAGGTATTTTTCCAGATTTGGATTTGTGATTTGTGAGCACTGGTTAGCTGTTGTTGTGCCTTTGTGTCTCATCTCTTGAGTGCACAGCACAATCTTAATCTGTCTGTGTGTTTAATTGCAGTACACCATTAATTCTGGAAGACTTTGCATTTTTTGTTACCCTCTCATTTCACATTGTCAGCACTGGGGAATTTTCTGGACACAAGACAGTAGCATTTTGTGGATGCACATTAATTCTGGTGACTGCGTGTGACCACTGCGCACATGACTGAGTGCGCCATTAATCCTGGGAGACTTTGCATTTCTTGTTACGCTCTCATTTCACTTCATCAGCACTGGAGAATTTTGTGGACACAAGACAGTAGCATTTTGGGGATGCACATTAATTCTGGTGACTGTGTGACTACTGCACGCACGGTGTCTGAGTGTGCCATTAATTCTGGGAGACTTGGCATTTCCTGTGCTCTCATTTCACTTCATCACCGTCAGCACTAGGGAGATTTCTGGACACAAGACATGAGCATTTAGAGGATGCACATTAATTCTGGTGACTGTGTGTGTGAAGGGCTGCCAATATTATTGTCACTTCGCCTCACTTCGCATTAAGGCGGAATGACAACGCGAAGTAATAATCACAAGGCGAAGTGAGCACTTTGCATTGGCCACTCCGCATAGTGGAGTGACAACAAGGTGAAGTGTCCACTTCACGTTCACTTTGCTGGCAAAATTTAAATTTGCTGCATCTCTAATCCCAGGGTACTAAAGGTGCTAAGGGTGGAACTAGCAGAGCCATTATCAGAACTGTTTAGTGAGTCTCTGAGCACAGGAGAGGTCCCAGAAGACTGGAGAAGGGCTCATGTGATCCCACTCCACAAGAGTGATAAGAGGGAGGAGGCAGGGAACTACAGACCAGTCAGTCTTACCTCAGTAGTGGGCAAGATTATGGAGGCACTGCTTAAGGAAAGGATAGTGCAACACCTGGAATCCATAGGAGCACAGGATCCAAGACAGCATGGGTTTACAACAGGAAAGTCCTGTCAAACTAATCTCATAGATTTTTGACTGGGTAACCAGAGTGGTGGACCAAGGAGGTGCAGTTGATGTCACCTACCTTGACTTCAGCAAAGCTTTCGATACTGTTCCACATAGAGATTGATTAAACCGAAGGGTAGGCTCGGGGTGGGTCAGAATTTGGTCATCTGGGTGGCAAACTGGTTGGTGGGCAGAAAACAGAGAGTGGTGGTAAACGGTATACAGTCAGAAGAGATGCAAGTTACAAGTGGGGTACAGGAATAGTCCTGGGGCCAGTCCTCTTCAATATCTTCATCAGTGACATTGCAGATGGACTGGAGGGTAAGGTTTGCCTGTTTGCAGATGACACCAAGATCTGCAACAGAGTAGATGATTCAGATGGGGTGGGCAGAATGAGAAGAGATCTGGATAAACTGGCAAAATGGTCAGAAGAGTGGCAAATGGGGTTTAACGCAAAGAAGTGCAAGATCATGCCCATAGGACAGAGAAACCCTGAAGCCACCTATAGGTTGGGAGGGGAGTTGCTGGCAATCACAAGGGATGAAAGAGACTTGGGCATCATCATCACAGATGACGTGAAATCATCCAAGCAGACCACTAAAGTAGTACGTAAGGCTAGGGGGATGTTGGAATGTATTAGTTGGGGTATCGCAAGTCATAAGAGGGAGGTAATAATCCCTCTTTACAAGACACTGGTTAGGCCCCATTTGGAGTACTGCATGCAGTACTGGAGGCCACACCTGCACAAGGACATTAACAAAATGGAGGTAGTCCAGAGAAGGGTAACCAAAATGGTGCAGGGACTGCATCAGAAAACATATGAGGACAGATTAACGGAGCTCAATATGCATACCCTAGAGCAAAGGAGGGAGAGAGGTGATATGATCGAAACATTCAAACATCTTAAGGGCATTAACAAGGTGAAAGAGTATAACATGTTTCAGTATAAGCAAAATAGCAGGACAAGAGGACACAGAATTAAATTAGAGAGAGGCCGATTAAGGGGGAATGTGAGGAAGTTCTTTTTCACAGAAAGGGTGGTGGATGCATGGAATGACCTACCTCAGGAAGTGGTCGATATGAATATAGAGCAGGGCTTCAAACAGGCATGGGACGGGCATAAGGGAGCAGTAAAGATGAGTATGAATAGATAGGCCTATGGCATATTCATAAGGTAGAAAAAATGGGCAGACTGTTTGGGCCTTGCGGTCCTTATCTGCCATCAACTTTTATGTTTCTATGTGCATGGATGATTGGGCTGTCTGCAGCATAATTACTCACTTCAGTATGTGAATATGTCAGCAGCTCAGCGGAGCTTCAAATTGACACATTGACGTGAGTAATTATGCTGCAGACAGCCTGATTAGCCATGCACAATAAAAACTACCGCTGGTGAATTGACTCGACTCCAGCGTTAGTTACTCTCTTCAATGTATCTCCTTGGTACCAAAAACCAGTCCCGTGCCCCACCTGTCTCTTCACACCTTCACAGGGCCGGTCCTTCAGCAGTGCTTTGAACTGTGCCACTGGTGCCTTCCTCCATTTGTTAAAATATTTAAATCATTTGTCTTTTGTTATAATTTAAAACAAAAGAGCAGTGGTGAGATATGAAATATGGTTCTGCACATGTTGCTGCTCCAGTTCCACTGTGACCCACCATGACCTTATAGCAGCTGCTGCTCTCATCTCTTCTCTTCTCTGCATCTGCTGCTGCCTTTGCCACATGTTCTCTCTGTGGTCACCAACCTGCTTTGCCCTCCAGTGGTTCCATCCTCCATCCTGGCATTCTTTATTCACAGTCTGTCCACCGCCTGACTGCCAGCCCAGACCATCCTCCTGTGGTTGCCTGCTGTACACCACCTGCTGCCTGGAATTGGAAAGCTAAAAGGTAAAGGGGAGGGGGCAATTTGTTTGGCTGAGTATCATTTGTAGGAGCAGTTCCTCCCTTCAGGGCTAGGACTCAGGATCCTCACCAACCACTGGCAGAGCTTAGATTAGTAAATGTACTGAAATAAATTAGTACTATATGCTTTCAGAACAGTCTTAAAAAGCATATTTTCTCCAGCAACAGATATGAATGTTTTACTAATTAGTTATTTAACTGTACAAAAAAGGGATTTATTTGTGGGCTTTAATAAATCACTAAACTGCATCAATTAATTGATTGGCCATAAAAGAGTTGAAAATGTTGGTGCTCCTTCCAGGACAAAATATCTTAGAAAAAACATGTATAGCAAGAAGCCTCTACATAATTTGAAGTGCACTCAAAACCAGCACTACAACTTTTTTCACCAAAAGTTGATTTTTACTTGTTGCCAAAAAAACACCCACGCTGTAATAAATAGAAACACATTGTCACAATGCTCATGTATATGGTGCTAACACAAATAGTTTCACAATGCCCATTTGTGTGATGCTAACTCAGATAGTTCGGCAGTCTGGCAAGTGCTGAAACAAGTAAAAGTATAATTTTTAATTTTACTTGGCAGACTTCATAGGTTACCGGTTGTCTCTTCTTGGCTCAATTGCCTAATTCCTTTTAATTTTGGGACGAGCAGCGCACCAAACATGAACGAAGGAAAGACACTGTAGGTTTTTAAAGATTGATGGCCCATGCCTATCCCAAATGACAGGTTCTCTCCTATGCTTATTTCTTATCGCATGCCATTCCTAAACTATATTGGACACTGTTATGCACAGTAATCCCTGTCCTACAGCATTCAGCATTCTCATACCTACATACATCTGAATATGGATATGTGGACCAGTGGCAAGGCAGCTGGTAGTTTCCATCTGTGGGTTACTGCATGTGGGCACAAGTGCCTGGGGTAATATTTGACTCAGGGCAGGGGAGAAACTGCAGCAAGCCCAGCTACAGTAGTAGCAACACTCTTGGTATTCAACAGCATGCCACTCTGGCAGTGAAGAGTGTTGGGGGAATTCACATGGGTCAGAAAATGTTAATATTACTACTGGCAGAAGTTGATGAGTGGCTTCACCCCCATTTACTGAAAGCGTGTTTTGTTGTGAGTGATAAAGGCTCCAGTGTAGTCATATGTAGCAGTGATCATGGGTTTCTCATGTGCCTTGCCTGGCTTACTGTCTTAATCTTGTTCAGGAGTTTCTAACATATCCTGATATTAAGTTAATGTGATCTGTGGCCGATCGCATCTGTGCCCACTTTACCCATTACAGAATGGCCCATGACCTGCTGCAGCACCTGAAGATATAGAACATATAGGATAGTGGATGGGCAGCTATGCACAACCAGTATGTTGTGCCATCGAGGGATTCTGATTCCCTGTAACCTTGAAAACAAAGCTCGAGCGGTCCTTGGGAATCAGATCCCCGTGGTGGCACAACACACTGGTTGTGCATAGTTTTGCCCATCCACTATTCTATATAGTGTATGGTAGCCACTCTTTAATTAAATAAAAACAATTTTTTTTACTCCTAAAATAGAAATTCAAATCGGTCCTTTCCATGGCATATGCTGGTAGTTAGGGTGGTTGCTAGGGTTGGAATGTGAGATTACTAGGGAGCAAACGTCTATCATTTGGTAGCGCAACCTTCAATTGGTTGCTAATTGAGTATGGGTGGGATTTTCTAAAAAAAAAAAAAAAATACAAAAAAACAACATGGCGCCGGGATTCCTCAATTAGCGAGGAGTGGTAACTGCGAGGAGACTTGGATTTGTAAGTAGAACTTAGGTATCTGGTTGATCCTGCATTTCTTTTAACAATAAATATCTGGTTGATCCCTCAGTTCTGCAGTGTTACTGATCTGTGCAGGAACACAGCTGTTATCTGGTTCAGCCTGCCCTTTCTGTGGCGATCGGTGTTGTATGACATCCGTAGTGCAGCAGAACGAAATGTCATTCTGCTGCACTATGGACGTCACTACTGCAGCAGAACAACATTTTACACCAAACTGAATTCAGCACATAATGACGTTCTACCATACACTATAAACTGCCTCAGCACTGTGTGAAGCTGTAATTCATTACAAGATCGAACTTGATGCTGTATTTGACAGAGCACTTGTATGAATAGTATAAAGCCATTTCAGAGTATCTGCTGCTACATACAAGCCGTGATAGACCAGTGGTGACCAGTGGATGACCTGATCATAATTCTCAGGCCATTCGAGCATACAACACAGGCAATAAGTTGGGACAATGCCTGTATCAGTCAGGCCATACCACTTCCACGTGTGCTGAGGCAGACTCTGTTAAATGTATAGCAGGTGCTATAGGCAGGTGGTGATAGTGGAAGCTGTGCCTTAATGGAACACATGCTGAATGTGTTGGACTACAGCATCCATATTTTCAAGGTTCTGCCGTCTGCAGATTTGAGGATTGCCACCATGCTGGACCCATTTATAAATGTGGTCTTGCATTGATAATTGAAGGCTGGTGTGATCAGGTGTAAACATTTGAAAGACTTTTTAATAAGATGGGTACATTAGGGCACAGATGCTGAAATAACAGTTATCGAAGGAACAAACTGAACACCACCAGAAACTGAGTGTCACTGCTACCACCTCACATGGGAATCTGGATGAAAAAACATGCAAAGGAAAAGAGAAAATCCCAGCCAGTCCATTGGGATGTGTTATACCAGGCTGGACTCGAAGAAGTGGAGAAAAAGAAGGAGGAGGAGACTGATGAAGTGGCAGGATTGCGTGAATGGTGGATGCATATTTGGCAGACACTAGATACCTCACCATCAGCGATGAGCAGGGCCACTGGAAAATTGCACCCGCAATTTTTTTACAGAATCTGCAATTTTCACCATTCTCCGCAAAAACTGACATGTTCTGCAATTTCTTGCAGTTTTTGCATTGAACTGTGTAAAAAGTATTAACATTTTTAATAAAATACTCTCACATATATTGACAATTTTGCATGCAGACTTGGGTTTGGCCGAAACAATACAGTGCATTGTAGGGCAAGGGTTTTATGTGACACTGTTTTCTTTTGAATCCTTGTCTTGTTTGGTTTCAAAATCCACTGGCCAAGCATAAGTACACTTAAACACTTAACATTTGCTTTGTGTTGAAGCAGTCTATCAGAAAACTTTTTGTTGCCACAGAGACTGAAACAAAAGATGGGAGAAAAGGTGCAAATTATCCCATTCACTTAAATGGGGTGCTAACTATGAAGCCTTTTTGTAAGTGGCAGGGCAAGTTTTTCCCTGTGAGCAGAGGTTAAGTGACTTGCTTAGAGTCACACAGTATGCAAGTGAGGTTGTGGGAATCAAACCCAGATCTGCTAGATGTAATCAGCTCATTCACAGTTTGTTACTCTAACCTCTAGTCTATACTGCCAGCCCCAATAACCCCCAGATTTAATGTTTAAATATGTGATTTCAAATATAGTGTACAGTACCTACAGTGTAAATTATCAACATTAAACACTTTAACATTTTACTATAACTCAGTTATTCACCACTCTATCTGCTTACATTTTCTTGTACCAAAGTGGGTCCGTGGAGAAGAGAGAGTCGGCAGAAAAAAAAAAAGGCGCCAAGTTTAAACTGCTGGAGCAGTTTAAATTGCAGGGCTTCAGCCCCGACTGAGTCAGTTGTGGTTGGGCATCAGGGTTGGAGGTGTGGACTGGTCCTTGCTGGGACTCCCTCCTTTCCCACCTGGGACTCAGGGCAAATTACTTGATTCAAGTTTGTCGTCTCCCGCGGGGCTCCTTGTTAGTGGAGTCGGGACCGCAGAGAAGAGAGAGTTGACAGAAAAAAAGAGGTGCCAAATTTAAACTGCTGGAGCAGTATAAATTGCAGGGCTTCAGCCCCGACTGAGTCAGTTGTGGTTGGGCATCGGGGTTGGAGGTGTGGACTGGTCCTCGCTGGGACCCCCTCCTTCCTCATCTGGGACTCAGGTCAGATTTTTCTTCCCACCCCGTTCCCTCCTCCCCTTAAATGCTTGCAAGCCCCTCCCTTAATATGTTAAAGGATCACATTAGCTGATTGATTGGCTGTGCCTAGAGAAAAAAGGGGGGGGGTTCTGTCTTTATCTTTTTTTCACTGGCCTATGCCATCTCACTTTGTGTGGGGTGTTGTTACTTGTGCTACTTACATTTTCCTCTACCATTTGATCATTGAATATTTCTGCCAACTCTTTAAAATTACCCTGGTATGTTGCTTCGGGTATCTGTTGGGCTATAACCGGTAAAAGTCACTGTTCTCCAGGTTTTATACTAGGATATACCCTAACCTGTCTGTTTCTCCCTAGGATGTTGTATTGGGCACTTGCTGAGCCATCTGTGTAATAAGTTAGGGTAATCAGGTTTCATACTGTCTCTTTGAGTTGGGGTGTCACTGGTCACAGCTGAGTTAAAATCTGAAATGGAGACCCCAGGCTGACTTGGGAAGGTGTCCTGCCTTCCTGCCTCATGCTTCCCTCTCCATCTGTCTCCTCGCTGGCCTTCTTTCCCTAATAGCCTTAGACTCTTCTAGGTTGTATGGTGACCACTGGGGAATGACTGCCCCTCATGAGGTGTTTGATTTCACCTTCTCTAACATTCTAGCTCAAGATAGACTCCCCTCTGCCCTTCCAGCTGTCTTGACCTCAGATGCCTTCTGAGTACTGTCATAGTGAGAAGATGTCCGGCCCGTAAGCCCTCGGTCAGTGGTACCCTTCCCCCATAAGGCTTCTCTCCTGGTTCCTCCTAGTGTTACTGGCCCTTGCTGGTGACATTGAGCTAAACCCTGCTCCCGCCTATCAGGCCTCCTCAATCCCGGATAACTGGAAATTGGGAAAGGGATTAAAAATTGCTCACCTTAACATTCGCAGTCTACTACCCAACCTCAACGAACTATCCACCTGGGTCGCCCACTGTAAGCCTGACATACTGGGCATTACAGAGACCTGGCTGAAACCCTAAGTACCAGACTCTGCCTGTGTACTACCTGGCTTTGAGTTCATTAGGCATGATCGCCCAGGAAAAAAGTGAGGGGGTGGTATCCTAATTTAATATAGGAGTCATCTGAAAGTATCTGAGGTAATCCATCAGCAGTCCTCTCTTTCTTCCTGCGAGCTGCTGCACACTGTGTTGTTACTAGGTAATACAAAGAAGCTGCATGTTGTATGCACTTACAATCCCACCAAGGGTGGTCTGCCGAGGCTGACCCACCTCCTGGATACCATTGCTCCTTATGTTGGGGACAATGAACTTTTGATCCTGGGAGATGTGAACTTAAACTGGACAGGAGGTAACTCCAAGCAATTTGAACCTCTGTTGGCTAGTCTTGCCCTGTCTCAGCTTATCTAGGAGCCCACTAGATGGTCTGCTAATGGTGAAACTAGCTCCCCACTGGACTGGGTCCTATCAAACCATCCAGATAGGATCAGCTCTGCTGGAACCCTACCTGACTCCATCTTGGATCACACCCTGGTGTTTTGTGTGTGGAAAGTCCCTTCACCAAAAATTCCCCATAAAATCATTCATGTTAGGGATTTCTCTAGGTTTGATCTGGGGTCATTTCATGAGGATCTAAGGATCACTGACTGGTCAGAAGTGCTTTGTGCCCATGACGCCACTACAGCTGTCTCCCAGTTTCTCACTTTTTTTGGCACCCTGCAGGACAAGCATGCCCCCCTTATCAGGCGGAGAGTAAGCTGTCATGTTTCTGACTATTTCTTTAGTATACTCAAATCCCTCCTCATAGCCTCAACCCATCCTTCAATGTCAACCCCATTCCATATGTAACCCCTATGCGGCCTACCATTTGTATCTGACAGCAATTCCAGGTGGGCTGGGTTCAGGCAGGAATAGGTCACTCTGCACAAAGGCTAGGTTTGGCTACTCTGCACAGGGGCACCCAAGTAACTCCGAACACAGGAAGCAATAACTGTAATGTCCAATACCAGAAGTGGGATTCTAAAGTGTGGCTTTTTATTCACATCCAAACAGAATAAACAAAGCATAGATGGACCCCACGGGGCTACACTCCTGGTAATGCAGATTAAAAGAGACCAGAACACTTCCTCAACACTTTATCCCTCAGGTTCTGAACCCACTGGGCTCACAGCCCCGACTTGCATGCTGTTTTGGGTTACACAGCCCGAACATGTACACTGTTCTGGGTTTTCCCTGGCTCGGCTCCCTTGCCAGCCACTTGGACACCTTCCATACTTCATAGAAACATTTTCTGGTGGCTCCCTAAACCACCTAAGAGCAACACGGCTCCATCAGGGAAACTACCTTTCAAACAACATGAAGTCTTGCTGTATTCTGACAATTTGCAGTGAGGTCCAACCTTCGAACTGCCCCGGAGATGAAAGAGTTAACTTTCCATGCCAGGCATGGAAGGCTCGAGCTCGAGCTCGGTTGAGACTCTGTCTGTTGCTGTTTGAACTCAAACCGTCAGATTCTTACTCCGCCTCACTGAACAGTCGCTCGGAGATTTCTCTTTGCTTTCGGTTCAATTTGTCAGTTAAAGTACCGTTTTTCTCGGTTTTCGACTGAATTTAAACCCAAGACCTAACGGTTCAGTCTCTGTCTGTGGTATTCGTGAGTACTAGATAGGTTTATATTGTTTTTCTATTCTGTGTGGAACTTGTAAGCGTGTCATCGGTTCGGTTAGAACTGATCAGGTTGTTTAAAATTTTACTTCTACTTTTAGAGTGTGGTTACCGGTTCTTATCGGTTCTAAAAACTGATTTTATTACGGTTTTTTCCACAACCCGTAACACGGTCAGGAACCGATAAGAGTGTCTTGCCTGGTGGACTGAAGAAAAAAGGGTAAGTTTGGTTTAGGACTGGCCATGTCTGAGAAACCCAAAATAAAAACCGGGCCCACTGGGTTTCAACACTATAGTGTCGTGGGGAAGTCTTTGCTAAGGCTGACCCCCACACCACCTGTGTTTATTGTCTGGAGTTTGACCACCTTGATTCAGACTGCCAGATTTGTAAAAATTTTCCTGCAGCTACCCTAGAATAAAGAGTTGGTAGACTCAGGGAAAGGGAGGCCAAAAAGTCCGCTGACCCGGATGGCCAGCCCGGTTCGGTTCCAACTGAACCAGAAGGAGTGCCCTCTGACCAGGGTGAAACTTCTTCAGGCAAAAGGAGAACCGATTCCGAGGAATTGGTTCCGGTTAAGAGAACAAGAAGGGAAAAATCAGCCGGTGTGGATCCAAAACTTCCTTCTCCAACCGCTGATGAAATAGCCAAAGCGATAAAAATTGTTCAGTCACTATCCCCGGTTCCGACCGAACCGGCACCATCAGGAAGGCGCTCGGTTTGGCCGGTTCCACCGGTTCCGGATTATGATTTAGAGGAATTTTATGAACCGGAGGAGGAGGAAGGAGAGTATGAAGAAAGTGAATGTGATTATGAAAGTCTGGATGCCCACTGACCGGACATCTCCCCAGACAGACCTTCAGGAGTCTCCTCCTAGGCTTTCTGAGTCCCCTCCCATTTCATGTTTTACAAGAAAGTGGCTGAAACCTTCAGCTTCCTATGGAAGAAGCTGTGGATGACCAGGAGGAGCCTGACTATGTTGAAATGATGGATATCCCAGAGTCCAGGAGGCTGTTTATTCCCCTTCACAAATCTTTTGGGAAACAGACAATAAAAATTTTAAAGACTCCTAATTCTATACCTCCTGTGGATAAGAAAATGGACAAGAGGTATACTCTTTCAGGCTCGGATACATAGTTCCTTACCCAGCAATGCAGCCATGTTGGGGTAGTGCAGGCTGCTGCCTGTGATAAGGCAAATATACCCTTGGCTTCACACCCCCCAGATAAGGACTCTAGGAGGATTGATGCCATGGCAAAGAAACAGTACGTGGCAGCATCCTTGGGACTCAGGCAGGCCAATTATATGGCCTATACAGCTAGATATCAGAAATCTAGATGGGCCACTGTAATGGCTTTAGCTAAACAGGTCCCTGGCCAGCTTGCCAAGGAGCTGGAGCAGGTAGCTGGATGGTATTGAGGCATCAAGGTGCAATTCCATGCTGCAGTGGACTCCAATGATGTTTCATCTAGAGTCATGGCTACATCTGTGGCCCTTCATAGGATGGCTTGGCTCAGATGTACTAGCCTGTCTCAGGATACCCAGACTAAGGCCATGGATTTTCCTGTTGTGGGTAATTCTCTATTTGGGAGCAAACAGAAAGAAAGAAGAAAATGGATGAATACAGGACCACCTATAGGAGTGCTCAGGTCAAGGAAAGGCAAGCCACTCCTCAGAGGCAGCATCACAGGGGCAGGGGCAGGCCTTTTCATAGGCTTTTCTACCAAGCCCAGGCCTCCTCTTCTGCTTATGCTCAGAGGGGGTTCTTTAGAGGGAGAGGCAGACGGGGTACAAGCAGGCCTGCTTCCACCCATCAGCCTAAAGCCCCTGCCAAACAGGCACCCTGATGGGTTTGCCAGGGCCGATTCTCCACCACCTGTAGGGGGCAGGCTGGCTTACTTTGTCCAGGACTGGATGTCTTTAACATCAGACAAATGGGTCCTGGAAGTAGTAAGCCAGGGACTGGTTCTCAGCTTCAAAAATTTCCAAAGATGAGAACCAGATCCTTTCCACCTGCAAATCCTTCAGAGGCACTTGCCCTAGAGGCAGAGGTCTCTTCCTCTTGGCTCTCAGAGCTGTAGAAAGGGTTCCACCCACACAAGGGGAAAGGATTGTACTCCAGGTACTTCCTCCCCCAAAAGACAGGAGAATGGTGGCCCATCCTGGGTCTCAGATATTTAAACAAGCACCTTTTAAAGCCAAAGTTCAAAATGGTGATGCTGGGAGTAATTCTACCTCTCTAAGGCCAGGGGACTGGCTGGTCTCCCTGGACCTCAGGATGCCTATTTCCATATTCTCATCAGAGCTCCATCAAGAAAATACCTCAGGTTCGAGCTGCCCTCAGGCCATTACCAATTCAGAGCAATGCCCTTCGGCTAACCTCTGCTCCAAAGGTGTTCACAAAATGCCTGGCAGTGGTAGTTGCCTTCCTAAGAAGGAAAAGAATTTCCATCTTCCCATACCTGGACGACTGGCTCATAGTAGGCCAGTCCCCAGACCAAGTCAAGTTACACCTACAGATAACTCAGCAACTGCACACTTCTCTAGGTTTCCTTCTGAATCTTTCAAAGTCAGTTATAGAGCCTGTGCAGCTCCTCACCTTCATAGGAGCAGAGCTAGATACAGTAAAGGCAAGAGCCTTCCTTCCCTGGACAGGGCAAGGACCCTTATTACACTGGCCTCTTCATTCACCCTACAGGTGTCTCGACCAGCAAGGCATTTTCAGCTCCTGGGGCACATGGCTGCTTCTACAGCAGTGGTGCAGGAGCAAGATTTCAGATGATGGACATTCAGTTCCACTTGAGGGCCTTTTGGTCTCAGAAAAAGGATCCTCTGACCAAACTGATTCCAGTGACTCGAACCCTGATCCAAGCATTGCAGTGGTGGCAGGATCAGGACAATCTAAGACAAGGAGTTCCTTTTGTCACTCAGTCTCACTCTCTAATCCTTACTACAGATGCCTCCCTCTTGGGGTGGGGAGCCCACTTGGGAGACCTGACCACCCAAGGGTTGTGGTCCCCTCAGGAATCTCTGCTTCACCTCAATCTATTAGAACTCAGAGCAGTGTTTCTAGCACTTCAAGCTTTTTCCAAGTCTGTTCAGAACAAAGTAGTTCAGATCAGGACAGACAATACCACCACAATGTGGTATATCAACAAGCAAGGGGGCACTTGGTCTACGGCCTTGTGCACAGAAGCAATGAAGTTATGGTCTCTGGCCTATTCCCTGAACACCTCTCTTACAGCAGTACACCTCCCAGGCAAGGACAATGTCCTGGCAGATGCTCTCAGCAGGATATCTCAGGGCCACCACGAATGGTCACTGGATCCCCTGGTTTTGAAGGTGATCTTCTCCAGATGGGGCACCCCACAGATAGATCTTTTTGTAGCCCCAGACAATCACCAACTTCCACTCTTTTGCTGCAGGCCCCCAGTGTTAGGCTCAGTCCCCCTGGATGCCCTGGTTCTCAGTTGGGAAGGGAAGTCCCTGTATGCTTTTCACCCCTTCCCTCTCCTGTTCAAGGTGTTAGTCAAAATCAGGTCTCAACCCTGCAGGGTGATTCTGATTGCTCCAGACTGGGCCAGACAGCCCTGGTACCCTCTCCTGTTGTCCTTAGAAGTCCACCTTCCCCTGTTTCTTCCCAGGAATTACAACCTGTTAACCTGTGCTCAGGGGAGGGTTTGGTATCCGAATCTCAAATCTCTCAATCTCAAGGCCTGGCTCTTGAAGAGTTAGAGTTTGCTGATTTACACCTCTCTCAAGGTGTTATGGATATCCTAAAGGCTTCTCGGAAGACTTCCACCAGAACCACTTATAATTCCAAATGGAAAAGATTCTCCATATGGTGTTCTGGGAAGCATATTTCCCCAGAGTCTGCTGGCCTGGCCACAGTCCTTGACTATATGGTTCATCTGAATAGCTTGGGACTCAGACCAGCTACACTGAGAGTGCATCTGGCAGCTGTCTCTGCTTTTCTTTCAGCAGGTAAGCCTTCTTCCCTTTCAGCTCATCCTGTATTCTCCAAGTTTTTCAAGGGATTGCTTCATACCAATCCGCCATTCAGGGACCCTGCCCCTGCTTGGGACCTTAATGTTTGCATTGCTCAGCTTATGCAACCCACTTTTGAGCCCTTGTCCTCAGCAGAGCTTAAGTACTTGACTTGGAAAACTGTTTTCTTGGTGACCATCACTTATGCCAGGTGCATAAGTGAGTTACAAGCCTTGTCAGTGGAGCCTGATTTTATCTCTTTCCATAGAGATAAGGTGGTCCTCAGGACTAACAGGAAGTTTTTACCTAAGGTGGTTTCAGATTTCTACCTTAACCAGTCTGTGTCTCTTCCTGTGTTCTTCACTGACCATTCCTCCTCTGGTGAGAGGAGGCTGCACAGTTTGGATGTGAAAAGAGCCCTTAGCTACTACGTAGAGCGTACCAAAGGTCACAGGTTTGACTCCCTCCAACTGTTCCTCACTTGTGGTGAGGTTGGTAAGGGAAAACCTGCCACTAAAAGATCCATTGCCAGGTGGATTGTCTTTTGCATTCAATTTTGCTATGAAAAACTAGGCAGGATTCCACCCTCAGGCCTGAGGGCTCACTCTACCAGAGGTACAGCTGCTTCCCTGGCTGCTGCCAGGGATATTCCTATCTTAGAGATATGTCAAGCAGCTACCTGGAAAACAGTTCACACTTTTACCAAGCATTACTCTCTGGATATCCAGGCTAGGAGTGATGCTCGGTTTGGCACAGCAGTGCTTCAGAGCCTATTTCCTAAGTAGGTTCTGTCCCTCCTCCATGGAGGTACTGCTTGGTAGTCTGCAATTGTCAGAATACAGCAAGACTTCATGTTGTTTGAAGAAAAAATTACTCACCTTAGTAATGTTGTTTCTTCTAATGGAGTCTTGCTGTATTCTGACCTCCCCCGCCTTCCCCTCTCAGAACCTTTGTTTTTGGGATGTGGGTGGGCAGTAGCAGTGTTGGCACTCAGGAGGTGCCCCACCTTTTATTATCACCCTTCTTTTCTTTGAGTGAGTGGGTGTTGTGTTTATTTCATTTTTGGGTTTCCTGACTTGAGTCTTTGTTTTGGGACCAAATAATCTGTTTATTATATTTAGTAGCCAGTTGGCTAGTGTAGGTTTACAGCTTCCACACAGGACACTCAGTGAGTTTAGCTCTTAAAGATCTGATGGTTTGAGTTCAAACAGCAACAGACAGAGTCTCAACCGAGCTCGAGCTCAGCGATCCATGCCTGGCATGGAAAGTTAACTCTTATATCTCCGGGGCAGTTTGAAGGTTGGACCTCACTGCAAATTGTCAGAATACAGCAAGACTCCATTAGAAGAAACAACATTACTAAGGTGAGTATTTTTCTTCAATCCCACATCTGAGTACTTTCCTCAGGCACTGGCCAAGTACCTGACAGAAAGCAAAAGGTGTCTCAGAGCAAATCCGTAGAGATTAATTTGGTTACTATTGATGGGGGTCTCCACCTTTTGCTCCCACAATTCATCTCGCCATTTCTCTTTACAGTAAACTCCTCATCCTGTAAAGCTTTGCGAATGTAGATTCTTGCTGAATGTATTTCACATTCCATCTACTTGTCTTGCTTCCCATTTGTGCTGGACTTGAACATACTTTTAGTGGCATTGTCCATTACCTAGAACCCCCACTGAGTTAAGCAGTCCAATCCCTAATTTCCTTCACTCTTTGTGCTGGACTTGAACATACTTGAATTAAGGGCACTGTCCATTACTCTAGACCTCCCACAGATTAAGCAGTCCAATCCCCACTTTCCAACTGTACTTGGCTGTCTTTTTCCTGACCCCACAGTAGAGTTCCTTTAGTTTTCTTCTGTTCAGATGAAACACTTGGCCCCGCCCTAGGCGAACTCACCCTTTGGTTGCAGGTGCCCACAGGCATTTCCTCCACAAGGAATCTTCCTCTAAGAGTTTCTGGCATCAGCACAACTTGACCAGGCAGCTTCTTTCCTTAGCTGACCCAGGGGTTGCCCCTGGAAAATAGGCAAACACCTTCCCCCCATCCCCTCAGGGGTGGGTCTAGTGAACCATTGAGAGCGGTCTCCACCACTTCAATTACCAGTTCCTGTATTCCTCTTCAGGTGGAAACACACACCTTACCCAAAAGTAGCTCTTAAACAGAGCTTAAAGCTCTGAGAGCCTGCACACACTCTACTGCACTACAGTCTCTCTCTCTGACTGCATACAGACTAAAAACAGAATGGCTTCAAATTCCCCAATGTTCTACTCTAACTTCCAACTGCAACATTCCAGTGTGGCTTATGCAGCTGCAACAGTTCTAAGATGACGTCATCCCTCAGTCTCAGCTGAGACTGAGAACAGAGTGAGACAGTGTGAAATCCATTTAACTGGAGTTTCACAAGCTGCCTTCCCTGCCTACCACTAGGTCTTACTGGGATTCTAGTAACCCTGGGTAACAGGGGGGTTACACTCACCCTGGGCCAGAAAAAGGACTGTCCACAATCATTAGTTACCTGACCTAGGCCATCCTACCCTATGTGCTACCTATGGAGAGGGGTGATCAGGCCCCCTCCTACCATGTGCTACGCACAGGCAGGCAACACTAAAGGCCCAGAGGCAATCGGCTGATGCATCAACCTCTACTCTACCAGCTGTCTATGGGTACCCAGTGGCTCTGGAAGAACTGTCCAGAGCATAGCCCTAATAGATCAGCACTGCAGTCCCTATGGACATTCAGGACCACAGCCTGTCTATTCCCCCAGCCCTCTAGGGAAAATCTGACTGCCTCTAACTCAAATCCCAAAACAAAACAAACAGGGTACCTCCCCGACCCTGGACACCATGCAACCACACACCAGGAGCTAATACCATACCATATGCATTACTCCCACATTCCCCCACCACCATACTTGTGGAAGGAAAAAAGTACCAACAACAACAATAGTACTTTAAACACTACACACTAAAGTTCTAGTGCGGAACTCCGATGAGTCCCTCCTCCTCCTCCTCTTCTTGTGTTCTCTTCTATCTTCTTCAGTAACACCTGCAAGAAAAAAGAAAGACAACACACACTCTAATCTGCATACACAGTCTATCTAAACCCCTACCATCAAAAACGCTGGAGAATCCCAATAAGATTTTTTTTAGAAGAGAGAAAACAGTATAAACATTAGAAAACAGTAGAAAACAATGACATTATTTACAATACACCATTTGGGGGATGGAGTGCCCTAAAGTCCCATCTGGTGACCACAATGCCCGAAGGCAAGTCCATTAAAGAGCTCTCTCGGGCGGAGCCCCTGAATCACAGTTCTAGCAGGCCAAAGTCCCAAAGGGGAGAGTCTTTGAGGACAGTTCAAACATCTGGAGTGTGCTAGTGTAGGGTGTGTACTGCAGTGTCATAAGAATAGAAAAGTCTGGACTTACCAGTCCCTTGTAGAATGACAACAGCACCAACCTGGTCCTCAGCCAAAGACTCTCCCTGGTAGCATTCTTCCGATACAGCTGGGCGGACATCTTCCGGGAACGACAGGAGGGCACATCTGGAAACTGCTGGGTTGATGTCATCTCTGGAGATGGAACCTTGGAACAGGAACAAAAAGGAAAACAGTTGGTCTGAAGTCATCCGGTGGGCCAGTCAATGGATTCTGGAAAGTCAGTTCACTGTAGAACTGATGAATGTGGGGCACCTGAGTCCTGGACGTCCATACTGGTGGAACAACAAAGGCACTGCAATGTCTGGAGTGGCAGCACTGGCTACCACTGCTCTGCTTTCCATTTGGTAGGAATGGGCACATTAGCAGGGAGGTCTTTGCATTGTGGCCAATAGCACAACGGGTCAGGTGCTTGAACTCTTACCCCATCTGGGCGCACATAATTCACTCTGTGAAAGGTTTCACGTCCCTCTCCATCCACACTCACAGTCCAGTCAATTGAGATGTGGGCTGAGCCCGAATTTAAACAGAAAAATCAGTTTTTTACACTTTTTACAGCGCTTTCAGTCACCGCGATGCTCCACCTGTAAGCCAGTACGCACACTCCACTCACACTCCCTCTCGAATGCTGGGAAGTCACTCTAGAGCTGGCTTGGGGCGGGACTGATTGCAGTCTCACTAATCACTCAACGCCATGCAATAACCTCCAACTGCAACATTCCAGCGTGGCTTATGCAGCTGCGACAGTTCTAAGATGATGTCATCCCGCAGTCTCAGCTGAGACTGAGAACAGTGTGAGACAGTGTGAAATCCATTTAACTGGAGTTTCACAAGCTACCTTCCCTGCCTATCACTAGGTTTTACTGGGATTCTAGTAACCCCAGGTAATGGGGGGTTACACATAACTTTGCATCATCTGCAAACAGACACATTTTCCCTTCAATTCCCTCTGATATATCACTAATATATATATATATATATATATATATATACAAAAGGATTGGTCCTAGTACAGACCCTTGAGAAACCCCGCTAGTAACCTTCCTTATCCCAGAATGTACACCATTTACCATCACCCTCTGACTTCTATCCTTCAACCAGTTTTCTATCCATCTAGTTATTTTCTGCCCCACCTCCAGGCTCTCTGCCTTATTTAGCAGCCTGCGGTGAGGGACAGAGTGAAAGGCCTCGCTGAAGTCCAGGTAGGCTACTTCAACTGCCCATCCTTGATCAACCACCTTCGTTACCCATTCAAAACATTCTGTCAGATTTGTTTGGCAAAATCTCCCACGAGTGAATCCATGTTGCTTTTCATCAGATAGTGTGCTTTGAAGAGGATTCTTGTCTAGGTTGGGAGGGGCTGTAATACCATTCCAAAGCCTAGGGTGGTTATGGAAGGCCATTTCTCCCATACATGTAACCTGGGGATGGTCGAGGAAAAGCTGTCAGGATGACTTGTGGTTCTGAGTGCCTATTTTGGGATTAAGGAATTCCAATAGTGGGGAGTTATCGCTTTCCTGAGACTTTTCCACAAAGCAGCCCAGGAGGTTGTGCCAGCAGGCCTGTGGGAGAGCCAGCCCAGCATCTGATACAGGGAGCAGTGATGAGTGTTGTAAGGAGCCAACATGACATATCCACAGATATAGTTGTTGGTAGCTTTGAACCTGGAGAGGTAGTGACTAGATGTTTGGGAGAAAAGAGGTGAGCAATAATCCAGGTGGGGAGGGTGTGCCCTTGGCTATGGCCAACTGCACTTCAGGGGTCATGAGATTTTTTTACTCTGAAACAGACGCCTAGTTTCTGATTAATCCACTTCACTGTTACCCTTATGTGGTTTGAAAAGGTTAGGGATGGGTCCTGTTTTATCCCAAGGCATTTAAATTATGTTACCTACTCAAGAGAGGTCCTGCCTTGTGTTTGAATATTCAGGCAATTCAAAGTGCTGTGACATTCTGCTCAATTAGCGAGCCTGGGTTTGGACCCAAAGAGTATTGCCTCCATTTTTTGGTGTTCATTTGACACTTGTAGGAACTGTAACATATCTCTTTCAACCTCTCTGTATAATGAAAAAAATGGTATCACTATGGATTACCAAAAATCAAATCCCGACATGCAATATCCCGATCCTGGCATCCCAACATGACAATCGCCTGACAGATCACCATCCTGAGGATGGAAAGCCGAACACTACAACGTGTCACAACTTGGAGTGATTATATTATTTAATGGGGAGGTGCAGGGGGGAAGAGCCGCTCAACCCAACCATCAGCACTGCAGAAGTCCGATGTTGGGCTATCTGTGTTTGGGATGGTAATCTGTCAGGCGATCATCATCTCAGAATGTTGGCTCTGGATAACGAATGTCAGGATTTTGCATTTCGGTGTTTCATAGCTAATCCTAAAAAACAGGTATGTTTCCAATCAATTTAAGTGCTGCAAATCAACCTGCTGCACAGCAGAATGATCCGGTGCCCAACCGAGCCCATCAGGGAATAAAACAAAATCTGTCCCTCTCCGGCAAACTATCTAATTATTCCGGAGCCCAACCCACCCATCAGGGAATCAAACAAAATCTGTCCCCTCCTGCAAACTATCCAGTGGGTCCAGTACTCAACCTGTTCATCAGGGAATTAAAAAAACACCTGATTCAGTTTGGCCCACCAGTACAGCAGTAGCATACCTCTTAAGATGATAATGACCAGGGTAGGATGTTGGTGGGCCGACTGGGGAAGGTGGGTTGAGTGTCCCCTCAGGGTGCTCTCCTGCTTGGGAAGGGATGTGTCTCCGGTGCAGTACTGCTACCTGGGTGACCACAGGTGGTGGTGCAGCCAAAGCCAGGATCAGGGACATTGACATTCATGCATGAATGTGCATCACACACACCACTGACATCTTGGCATCCAGTGAAGAATCAGGAAACACAGCTGACCAGTGTAGCATGATGCCAGCTTCAAACCACAAGCCCTCCACAGCTGACCAAGCGCTCTCCTGACACTGCACTCTAACTCTGCCGGGTGTATCCTCCCGATGGCCACATCCGGGTGGGGGCAAGCCATGGAGGAAGGAAGGAAGATGGGAGAACTAAGTCCCGAGAAGGCAACCGACAGAGCTGGATGTAAGGTTGTGCTGATGGACATGGAGGTGTATCTTGAATGTCTACATAGAAACATAGAATTTGATGGCAGATAAGGACCGCTTGGCCCACCTAGTCTGCCCATTTCCCTACCTAATGGATAAGCTACAGATCCTAGTTAACCAACAGCCTACTTCCTCCTACCCACCACTAGAATTGCCTTATGTCTGTCCCATGCATTCGAAATTCTCCCACTGTTTTTGACTCTACGACCTCCTCAGGAAGGCTGTTCCATGCATCTACAACCATCTCTGTGAAGAAATAGTTTCTCAAATTACCTCTGAGCCATCCTCCTCCATCTTCAAATTGTGTCCCCTAGTTCTTGCACATCTCTTTTTCTGAAAGATGCTACCCTCTTGGACTTTGTTGATTCCCTTGAGGTGTTTGACAGTTTCTGTCATGTCCCCCCTCTCCCTCCTTTCCTTGAGACTATACATGTTAAGCTCCTTTAGTCTTTCTTCATCTGTCTTCTGGTACAGACCCTGCGCCATTTTGGTTGCCCCCTCTGGACAGCCTCCACCCTGTCTATGTCTTTGCAGAGATGGGGTCTCCAGAACTGTACACAGTACTCCAGATGTGGTCTTACCAACTGTCTGTACAGAGGGCCAACAACTTCCTGTTTTCTACTGGTGATGCCTCTCCCAGTGCATCCCAGTATCCTCCCAGCCCTCCTTACTGCCTTCTCACATTGCTAGCTCACCTTTAGGTCATCTGATATGACTACCCCCAGGTCCCATTCCATTTTTCCTTGTTGTTAGTATCTCACCCCCTATTGTGTACTCTTCCCCAGGGTTTTTGTTTCCCAGGTGCATTACCTTGCACTTCTTAGCATTGAATCTAAGCTGCCATACATTTGACCATTCCTCTAACCTTACCAAGTCCCTTCTCATCCTTTCCACCCCACCTTGTGCATCAACTCTGTTGCAGATCTTTGTGTCATCTGCAAGGAGACATACTTTTCCTTCCAGTCCCTCTGCAATGTCACTTATAAAGACATTGAAGAGGACCGGTCCTAATACTGAACCCTGTGGTACCACACTAATAACCCCCTTTCTTCAGAGTGGACTCCATTTACTATTACTCTCTGTGTCCTATTCTCCAGCCAATTCTTTACCCAGGCTGTCATCTTGGGACCCACTCCCAGGCTGGCTAACTTGTATATTAATCTTTTGTGTGGGACTGTGTCAAATGCCTTGCTAAAGTCTAGGTAGGCCATGTCCACAGCTCCTCTCTGATCTACTACTTTGGTCACCCAGTCAAAGAAATCTATCAGATTCGTCTAGCATGACCTTCCGCTGTGAATCCATGCTGCCTTGGGTCCTGTGCCTCTCTGGCCTCTAGATTGACAACTCTTTCCTTCAGAAGTGATTCCATCATTTTCCCTATCATTGAGGTTAAACTAACAGGTCTGTAGTTTCCTGCTTCTGCCTTGCTCCCACTTTTGTGAAGGGAATCACATCTGCCCTCCTCCAGTCCTCAGGTACCACCCCATCCTCCCATGATTTGTTAAAGAGGGTAGTCAGTGGTGTCACTAGTTCTACCCTTAGTTCTTTTAAATTCTGGGATTAATCCCATCAGGCCCCATTAGCTTTGTCCACCTTCAGTTTTAAGAGTTCTTTCATAACCCTTTCTTCTGTGAATGGGCTGTATCAACTTCTGTATCCAGAGTGTTTCTACTGTTTGTTTTAGGTACCTCCCTCTTCATTTGTAAATACTGAGCAAAATATTTGTTCAGTATCCCTGCCTTTCAAACAACATGAAGTCTTGCTATATTATGACATATGGAGTGAGTCCCAACCTTCGAACTGCTCCAGAGGTGAAAGAGTTAACTTTCCATGCCAGGCATGGGCAGCTGAACTCGAGCTCGGTTGAAACTCTGTCTGTTGTTCTTCAAACTCAAACCATCAGATTCTTTACTCTGCCTCACTGAACAGTTGCTCCAGAGATTTCTCCTTCTGCTCAGTTCATTTTGTCGGTTAAAGTATTGTTTTCTCGGTTTTCGACCGAATTTAAACCATAACCCGGTCAGTTCAGACTCTGTCTGTGGTATTGTAGTACTAGATAGGTTTTACATTAATTTCTTTTCTGTGTGGAACTTGTAAGCGGTTTATCGGTTCGGTTTGAACCGATCAGGTTGTTTCAAATATATTAATCTGTCATTTAGAGTGCGGTTACGGTTCTTATGGTTCTAAAAAGCGGATTTTATTATGGTTTTTCCACACACCGTGACACGGTTGGGAACTGATAAGAGGGTCTTGCCTCGCGGATTGCCATAAGCGGGTAAGTTTGGTTAGGCTGGCATTATGTCTGAAACCCAAAAGAAAAACCGGGCCACTGAGTTTCAACACTGCAGTGGTCTGTGGGGAAGTCTTTGCCAAGGCTGACCTCACACCACCTGTGTTTATTGTCTGGGGTTTGACCACCTCAATGCAGACTTCCAGATTTGCAAAAATTTTCCTGCAGCTACCCTGGAAAGAGAGTTGGTAGGCTCAGGAAAGGGAGGCCAAAAAAGTCCATTGAACCCGGATGGCCAGCCCGGTTCGGTTCCAACCGAACGGAGGGTGCCCTCTGACCAGGCGAGACTTTCTCGGGCAAGGAGATCCGACTCTGAGAGTCAGTTCCAGCAAAAGGACTAGGAAATTAGGCTGGTGTGGAGCCAAACTTTCCTCTCCAACCGCTGAAGAAATAGCCAGCGATTAAATTGTCCAGTAGCTTTCCCGGTTCCGTCTGAACCGGCACCATCAAATAGCGTGCGGTTGAGCGAGTTCCACGGTTCAAGAGTACGATTTAGAGGAATATTATGAACCGGGGGAGAGGGTATGAGGAGAGTGAATGGATTTGAAAGTCTGGATGTGCCCATTGAACCGGACATCTCCCCAGACAGACCTTCAGGAGTGTCTCCTCCTAGGCTTTCTGAGTCCCTTCTCATTTTATGTTTTATAAAAAGTGGCTGAAACCCTCCAGCTCCCTATGGAGGAAGCTGTGGATGATCAAGAGGAGCCTGACTATGTGAAATGATGGATATCCCAGAGTCCTAGGAGACTGTCTATTCCTTTGCATAAATCTTTTGGAAACAGACAGTAAAAATTCTAAAACTCCTACTTAATATACCTCCTGTGGATAAGAGAATGGACAAGAGGTATACATTGTCAGGCTCTGATACGGAGTTCCTTACTCAACAATGCAGCCATGTTGAGGTAGTGCAGACTGCAGCCTGTGACAAGGCAAATATTCCTTGGCTTCACACCCCCTGACAAGGACTCCATGAGGATTGATGCATGGCAAAGAAACAGTACATGGCAGCATCTTTGGGACTCAGACAGGCAAATTATGGCTTATGTTGCTAGATATCAAATCCAGATGGGATACTGTTATGGCTCTAGCAAAACAGGTCCCTAGCCAGCTTGCCAAGGAGCTGGAGCAGGTGCTGCTGATGGTATTGAGGCATCCAGGTGCAATTCCATGCTGCAGTGGACTCTATTGATGTGTCATCAAGATTCATGGCTACATCTGTGGCACTTGCTAGAATGCTTGGCTCAGATGTACTAGCCTGTCACAGGATACCCAGACTAAGGCCATGGATTTTCCTGTTGTGGGTAATTCTCTGTTTGGGGAGCAGACAGAGAATTACATGAAGAAAATGGATGAGTATAGGACCACCTATAGGAGTGCACAGGCCAAGAAGGGCAGACCACTCCTCAAGGCGGCCTTCCGGGGCAGGGCAGGCCTTTCATGAAGCCTTTTACTAGCCCAGGCCTCCCTTCTGCTTACGCCCAGAGGGGTTCTCTTAGAGGGAGAGGCAGACGAGGTGGCCAGCAGGCTGCTTCCACCCTCAGCCTAAAGCCCTGCCAAGCAGGCACCCTGATAGGTTGCCTGAGGCCGATTCTCAGCTACCTGTAGGGGCAGGCTGGCTTACTTTGTCCAGGACGGAAGTCTGACATCAGACAAGTGGGTCCTGAAGTAGTAAGTCGAGGACTGGTTCTCAGCTTCAAAAATTTCCGAAGATGAGAACCAGATCCTTTCCACCTGCAAATCCACCAGAGGCACTTGCCCTAGAGGCAAATTCTCTTCCCTCCTGGCTCTCAGAGCTGTGGAAAGGGTCCCACCTTACATGAGGCAAAGTTGTACTCCAGGTATTTCTACCCCAAAAAGAAGGAGAATGGCGGCCCATCCTGGATCTCAGATACTTACACAAGCACCTTTTAAAATCAAAATTCAAAATGGTGACTCTGGGAATTATTCTACCCTCTCTTAAGGCCAGGGGACTGGCTAGCATCCCTGGACCTCAAGGATCCCTACTTCCATATTCTCATCAGAAGCTCCCACCGAAAGTACCTCAGGTTCGAGCTGCCTCAGGCCATTCACCAGTTCAGAGCAATGCCCTTGGCCTCTCCTCTGCTCCAAGGGTATTCACAAAATGCCTGGCAGTAGCAGTTGCCTCCCTAAGAAGGCAAAAAATTGCCATCTTCCCTTACCTGGATGACTGGCTCATAGTAGGCCAGTCTCCAGACCAAGTCAAGTTACATCTACAGATAACTCAGCAACTGCTCACCTCTCTAGGTTTCCTTCTGAATCTTTCAAAGTCAGTTCTAGAGCCTGTCCAGCTCCTCACCTTCATAGGCACAGAGCTGAACACAGAGAAAGCCAGAGCCTTCCTTCCTTTGGACATGGCAAGGACCCTGGTCTCTCTGGCCTCCTCATTCACCCTGCAGGTCTCTCGACCAGCAAGGCATTTTCTACAGCTCTAGGGCATGGCTGCTTCTGCAGCAGTAGTGAGGGAGCAAGATTTCAGATGAGGACATCCAGTTCCATTTGAGAGCCTTTTGGTCTCAAAGGAAGACCCTCTAACCAAAGTGATCCCAGTAACTCGAACCTGATCCAAGCCCTACAGTGGTGGCAGGATCAGAGCAATCTGAGACAAGGGTTCCTTTGTCACTCAGTCTCCTCCTTAATCCTTTCTACAGATGCATCCTCTTGGGCTGGGAGCTCACATGGGCGACCTCACTGCAGGGATTGTGGTCCCCTGAGGAATCTCTGCTCCACATCAATCTGTTGTAACTCAGAGCAGTTTTCTAGCACTTCAAGTTTTTTCCAGATCTGTTCAGAACAAAGTTGTACAGGTCAGAACAGACAACACCACCACAATGTGGTACATCAACAAGCAAGGGGGCACTCAGTCTATGGCCTTGTGCACTGAAGCAATGAAGTTGTGGTCTCTGGCTTACTCCCTGAACACCTCCCTTATAGCAGTTCACCTCCCAGGCAAGGACAATGTCCTGGCAGATGCTCTCAGCAGGATTTCCCAGGGCCATCACGAATGGTCACTGGACCCCCTGATCCTGGAGGTGATATTTGCCAGATGGGTCACCCCGCAGATAGATCATTTTGCAGCCCCAGACAATCACCAACTTCCCCTTTTTTGCTGCAGGCCCTCAGTGTTGGGCTCAGTCCCTCTGGATGCCTTAGTTCTCAATTGGGAAGGGAAGTTTCTCTATGCTTCCCCACTTCCCTCTCTTGTTCAAAGTGTTAGTCAAAATCAGATCTCAGTCCTGCAAGATGACCCTGATTGCTCCAGATTGGGCCAGACAGCCCTGGTATCCACTCCTACTGTCCTTAGCAGTCCATCTTCCCCTATGTCTTCTCAGGAATCACAACCTGTTAACCTGTGCTCAGGGGAGGTTTTGGTACCTGAACCTCAAATCTCTCAATCTCAAGGCCTGGCTCTTGAAGAGTTAGAATTTGCTGATCTACACCTCTCCCAAGGTGTAATGGATATACTAAAGGCTTCTAGGAAGCCTTCCACCAGGGCTACCTATAATTCCAAATGGAAGAGGTTTTCCATATGTGCTCTGGGAGGCTATATTTCCCCAGAATCTGCTGATTTACCCACATTCCTGGATTATATGGTCCATTTAAATAGCTTGGGGCTGAGACCAGCTACCCTAAAAGTACATTTGGCAGCTGTGTCTGCTTTTATTTCAGCAGGTAAACCCTCTTCTCTTTCAGCTCATCCTGTATTCTCCAAGTTTTTTAAGGGATTGCTTCACACCAACCCTCCATTCAGGGACCCTACCCCTGCCTGGGACCTTAATGTTTGCATTGCTCAGCTTATGCAACCCCCCTTTGAGCCTTTGTCTTCAGCAGAGCTTAAGTACTTGACTTGGAAGACTGTGTTTCTGGTAGCCATCACTTCTGCCAGACGCATAAGTGAATTACAAGCTTTGTCAGTGGATCCTGATTTTTTCTTCTTTCATAGAGATAAGGTGGTCCTCAGGACTAACAGGAAGTTCTTGCCTAAGGTGGTTTCAGATTTCCACCTTAATTAATCTATGTCTCTTCCAGTGTACTTCACTGACCATTCCTCCTCTGGCGAGAGGAGGCTGCACAGCTTGGATGTGAAGAGAGCCCTTAGCTACTACATAGACCGTACCAAGGGTCACAGGTTTGACTCCTTCAACTGTTCCTCACTTATGGTGAGGTTGGCAAAGGGAAACCTGCCACTAAAAGATCCATTGCCAGGTGGATTGTCTCTTGTATCCAATTTTGTTATGAAAAACTGGGTAAGGTTCCTCCCTCAGGCCTGAGGGCTCACTCTACCAGAGGTACAGCTGCTTCCTGGCTGCTGCCAGGGACATCCCTATTCTAGAGATATGTCAAGCAGCTACCTGGAAAACAGTTCACACTTTTACCAAGCATTACTCCCTGGACATCCAGGCTAGGAGTGATGCTCGGTTTGGCACAGCTGTGCTGTAGAGCCTTTTTCCTAAGTAGGTTCTGTCCCTCCTCCATGGAGGTACTGCTGTGTAGTCTGCATATGTCATAATATAGCAAGACTTCATGTTGTTTGAAGAAAAAATTACTCACCTTAGTAATGTTGTTTCTTCTAATGGAGTCTTGCTTTATTATGACCTCCTCCCTGCCTGCCCCTCTCAGAACCTTTGTTTTTGGGATGTGGGTGGGCAGTGCAGTGTTGGCACTTGGTAGATGCCCACCTTGTTGTTTCACCCTCCTTTTGGGGTGACTTGGTGTGTGTTTTCATTTTGGGGTCTCCTGACTTGAGTCTTTGTTTTGGGACCAAAAATGTGTTCTTATGTTTAGTAGTCAGTTGGCTAGTGTAGGTTTACAGCTTCACACAGGACCTCAGTGAGTTTAGCTCATAAAGATCTGATGGTTTGAGTTGGAAGAACAACAGACAGAGTTTCAACGAGCTCGAGCTCAGCGTTCCATGCCTGGCATGGAAAGTTAACTCTTTCACCTCTGGAGCAGTTCAAGGTTGGGACTCACTGCATATGTCATAATATAGCGAAGACTCCAGTAGAAGAAACAACATTACTAAGGTGAGTAATTTTTCTTCTTCACTGTGGACTCCATTTACTATTACCCTCTGTGTCCTGTTGTCCAGCCAGTGTTTTACCCAGGCTACCACCCTGGGACCCACTCCCAGCCTGGCTAATTTGTTTATTTATCTTTTGTGCTGGACTGTGTCAAATGCCTTGCTAAAGTCTAAGTAGGCCATGTCCACAGCCCTTCCCTGGTCTACTTTGATCACCCAGTCAAAGAAATCAATTAGATTTATCTCACATGATCTTCCTGCTGTGAATCCATGCTGCATTGGGTCCTGTGCCCCACTGGCCTCTAGGTACTCAACAATTCTTTCCTTCAGAAGTGATTCCATCATTTTCCCTACCACTGAGGTAAAATTAACAGATCTATAGTTTTCTGCCTCTGTCTTGCTCCCACTTTTGTGAAGGGGAATCACATCCACCCTCCTCCAGTCCTCAGGTACCACACCATCCACCCATGATTTATTAAAAAGGGTAGTCAGTGGTGTTACTAGTTCTTCCCTTAGTTCTTTTAGAATTCTGGGGTGAATCCCATCAGGCCCCATTGCTTTATCCACCTTCAGTTTTAAGAGTTCTTTCAGAACCCTTTCTTCTGTGAAAGGACTAATATCAACCCCCCTTACAGAGTGCTTCTATTGAGACTGGATTAGGTATCTCTCCCAGCTTTTTCATTGTGAAGGGAAGCAGAGAAGGCTGTTAGGAGGACAAAGGAGCAGATGGAAGAGGGCTTAGTACAGAAGAGGGCTTAGTACAGTCTGTAAACAAAATGGGATAAGGCATTTTATAGGTAAATCAGTGAAAGAAGAAAAAACAGGGGATTGTGAGGCTCAAAGTGGATAAGGGAGTGTGTAAGGAGAGGGATCTGTACAAAGCAGAAATAATGAACAAATACTTCTACTCAGTATTCACTAAGGAGGGGGAGGGTCAAGGACCACAGTTGGGTTGCAAAGGCAATTGGTGGGGAGAGGCAGACACTAGTCCCTTCACAGTAGAGAGTTCTGAAAGAACTCACAAAGTTGAAGGTGGATAAGGCCATGGGGCCAGACAGCATCCACCCGAGGATATTAAAGGAGCTTTGAAGGGAACTAGCAGTGCCTCTGGTGGCCCTGTTCACAGAGTCACTCAACACAGGTGTCATTCCAAAGGATTGGAAGAGGGCACATGTAGTCCCACTGCACAAAAGCAACAGTAGAGAGGAGGCAGGGAATTACAGTCCAGTCAGCCTCACCTCAGTGGTGGGAAAGATCATGGAGACACTGCTGAGAGAAAGGATAGTGGCACATATGGAATCCAGTGGTGCTCAGGATCTGAGGCAACACGGATTCACAGCAGGAAGGTCATATCAAATTAATCTAATAGATTTTTTGATTGGGTGTCTAGGGAACTAAATCAGGGAGGGGCAGTAGACATTGCCTATCTGGGTTTCAGCAAAGCCTTCGACACTGCCGCACATAGAAGGCTGATTAACAAGATGGGTAGTCTGTGCATGGGAGACAAGGTGGTGAACTGGGTTAGGAACTGGTTAACAGGCAGGAGACAGAGGGTGGTGGTAAATGGGGTACATTCTGGGGAGAGGGGGGTGACCAGTGGGGTACCACAGGGATTGGTACTTGGACCAGTCCTGTTCAATGTCTTCATTAATGACATTGCAAAGGAGCTGGAAGGAAAGGTTTGCCTGTTTCCAAATCATGCCAAGATCTGCAACAGGGTGGATACTCCAGAAGGGGTGCAGAAAATGAAGAGGGACCTGGAGAAGCTTGAAAGATGGTCGGAAATGTGGTATCTTAGGTTCAATGCAAAGAAGTGCAAAATAATGCACCTGGGTAGAGGGAACCCTGGGGAGAGCTACAGGCTGGGGGGAGCTGACTGTTACCAAAGTGGAAAGGGACCAAGGGGTTATCATCTCTAATGACCTTAAGGTGGCAGTGAGGGCCAGTGGCATGCTGGGGTGCATAGGCAGGGGTATCTCTAGCAGGAGGCAGGAGGTGATGATGCCATTATATAAAACATTGGTAAGGCCTCACCTGGAATACTGAGTGCAGTTCTGGAGGCCACACCTGCACAAGGACATAGATAAGGTGGAGACTATCCAGAGAAGAGCAACAAAGATGGTGCAGGGCTTGCACCACAGAACATATGAGGAGAGACTAAGGGACCTCAATATGTACTCACTGGAGGAGAGGAGACAGCAGGGGGACATGATTGAAACTTTCAAGTACCTCAAGGGCATAAACAAGGTACAGGTGGGGGACCTTTTCCAATGTAGAAAAAGTACTAGAACAAGGGGGCACAATATGAAATTGGAAACAGGTAGATTAAGAGGTAATGTGAGGAGGTTTTTCTTCACAGAAAGGGTTGTCGATGCTTGGAATAGCCTGCCACAGGAGGTACTGAGGGCAAACACAGTGGAGGGGTTTAAGCATGCCTGGGACAGGCACAAGGGAAGCCTGAGAGGGGAGGGAGTGATGAAAAGCCATGGATCACATAAGGTCAGTGGCCACATACAATGTAAAGGGCCTACGGGCAGACTGGGTGGACCTAGCAGTCCTTATCTGGTGACAATTTCTATGTTTCTATGGAGGCTGGTTAGGGCAAGGAGAGAAAAAGCACATTTGAGCATATGAACATATGAAAATGGCAGCAGATTAGGCCTTAAGGACTATCTCATTTGCTGGATATACAGCTCACAGTACAGTCACTGCTGCCTCCCTCCCATTTCCCTTCATCACCCCAAGGTTTTCCACGCTGAGGTCCCCTACTGGTCACTTCTTTCCCCACCTGTACCTTGCCCATGTACGTATCCCAACCCTTCTTAAAACTTCCCACTGATTCCATTGGAATTAAGGAGGCAGTATAGCGCAGTGGGTTAAGGCTCTGAGCTGCAGATCTGGAGACCTGGATTTGAATCTCACAGCCACCTAGGTGCATACTGTGTGATCCTGAGCAAGTCACTTAACTTCCTTGTGCTCCCAGGTCGCATCTGGAGACAAGCTTCGGCTTTGAAACGGGGTGGTGGCTGTGCCATCTACCTGAGAGATACTATCATGGGACACGTTATCCCTTTTCCTAGCCCGGGATCCCCATCTCAGGTCCTCACTATCAAAGTTCTCCTAGGGGCCCATAACAAAAATCATACTATAGTCTCCATATATACCACTAAAGGACCTGGTCAGTGGTTTCAATAACATAATGGAATGCCTCAAGGGACTGCACCATAACATGGAGACCATAATTATGGGTGATTTTAATATCAACTGGCTTGCACCTGAGGCCTGCATCTATAAGGATACTGTCACTGCACAGCACCTCACACAGCTTGTCCCCACACCCACTAGATGCAGCTATAGGATGGGGACCAACACCTAATCGACTGGATACTGTCAAACCACCCTGAAAGAATCACTGAGGTGTCTGCTCTCCCAGACTCCTTAAGTGACCACTCACCTGTAATCTGCTCTTGGGCTAACAACTTCACCAAGCTCCCCTTAAAATAATATACACTAGGTTTCTCAAGCAGGACACCTACACCTGCTAAAATCTCACTTAAGCAGGCTGGATTGGTCTAAAATTGACACTCTCAAGGACATAAAGCCTTGGAACTATTCATCAGCCATTTCACTGCGGCCTGTGATATCTATGCATCACTCTTAAAGAAGAAGGTCAAAGGCAGGTCTAACCGCTGGATAAACTATGAGCTCATAGCGCAGCTCAAACAAAGGGACCACCTCTGGCACTGTGCTCGAGCCACAGCAGTGAAAGGGGACATTCAGCTATACAAAGCAGCAAGAAATGGCTGTACCCGAGCTATACGGAAGGCCAAAAGCAAATACTTTAGGGAGGCACTTTCCAACTCCTGGAGTGATGGAAAAAAAATTTGGAATAACTTGAAGGACCTCACAGGCAAGGATGCTAAGGCACCACCCACTATGCTCAACATTGATGGTACACCTATGCTTGACCTAAATATCATCTCCAACACGTTCAACAACGCATTCTCTAACCTGAGCAGTGTCCTTCCACCTGATTTTTTCAACGCCCCACCTCCAACTCCATCTTTACCACTCGTCCCAAGCACACTCTGCTCTACAGTTCTTCAAAGAGATCCCAATGCACTTAGCCAGAACCAATACAGTGGAGCCCTGTTATAAGCACACCTAAATGCCAAGCAAAAATGTTCTTATAACCGGATGTTCTTATAAGAGGCTTCAATGAAAACAATGAAAACCATGTAAAATCTATGCTTAACATGATTAAACTTGGTTCAAACTAGTTTTTAGTTAACTCACTATTAAAAGTAGTAAAACATAGCTTTTCCAAAAAGTTATTGCTCAAACAATTAGTGTAATGTTCTAAAATGCATTCAGTGTCTCACTTAACTGTGAAATGTGCTCTTCTTCTTCATGGGGCATGTTTCACACATCCATTTACTAGTTAAATGATTGTTAATGAAGAGACTAGGTGATGATGATTCAGCCCAGGTTTAGCACACTCAGAGGTAATAATGACCATCTACCACTACCTCTGGGAAACAAAATGTTCTTATAAACGGGCTGATTATTCTTATAAACGGGCTTTGCTTCCATTGAAAATAATGGACAAAGATCGGGACATCCAAGCAATGTTCTTATAAATGGGATGTTCTTATAAGTGGGCTCCACTGTATATGCAAGGCCATCAGCAAAACTGGCTACAGTGGTGACTCCCTTGACCTGAAGTTGGTTGCACTAGTCCTGGATGAGATTCTTGAACCCCTGACAAAGATCTTTAACCTACCCTTAAGACTGGGTCAATTCCCATCACTCTGGAAACAGGCAACTATCACACCTGTGCACCCTAGTAAGGCGCAGGAGTCAGCATTTAAAACTATCAGCACCTGCTTGCATACGAGTTCCGTAAATTTAGCAACACTGACCTGAGACGTCATTTTTTCTCTGAAATTGTCCCGTATTTAAACTGTGCAGAGTGTCTGATCTGCCTCTGGACCGCAAGCAGCACGGCAGTAATCCTGCTTATTTAACCCCAGTGATCCTTGCTCCTCTGATCCCGGCAGCAGAGGCGGAGGCAAGCCTACCCTGCACTGAAAAGAGCAGCTGGATTTTAGGGTTCGAGTGTAGAAGCAGCAGCTAAAACACTCATACGGGTTCTCCCGCCTGCTGAATTAAACCAGTGCTCTTCATGCTACTGTCCTGCAGCCTCTTCGTGGCTGCTCCCCACTCACCCCCCACCACTCCCACCCTTTTATTTTTTATCATAGGAAATTTTAATAAGATTTTCCAGTTTTTTTCCAGTTTTGCATTACACTTCCATATTCATTCCTCTCATATGTGTAGGAGGATCATCATGGTCCAAATTATTACAGTATACATTATTTTACACATGGCTAGACATATATACTCTGTGCATATACATTCATATATAAATACAATCTGTCCTTTTTATTTGTAGCTACTCATTTACTAATAGGCAACTAGGGTAAGTAAGGTGGTCTACCTAATTGCTGGTGTGGGAGAGCTATACATAGAGGGAGGGCTTTACACAATGGTGAGTTGAAATAAGAGTCCCATTTTTATGGAAGTGAGCCACTTGACCTCAGTGAGCATAGGTCAATCTTTCCAATAGTGCTAATTTGGCTATAGCTGCATGTCATTGTCTTATACTTGGACTGTTAGCCTGTCTCCACTGCATTAAAAGGAGCCATTTGGCCTCAATAGGGCCACCATGACCCATTCTTGAAGGGCCTTTGGCAGTGTAAAAAGACTAGACATATCTCTAATAGAAGTTTAGGGTCTAACTGGAGTTCCTTATACCTAATACTGAGTAGCAATCTTGCCAATTGCATCCCAGAAACCAGAGAGTTATGGACATTCCCACAATATGTGAAATAGGTGGGCTCCAGGTTGTTGGCATCTCCAACAGTTTGAATGTGGCATTAATTTTGCCGAGCATAGAGCAGCCAGAGTTCTGGACCAGAACAGCAATATTTTTAACTGTATTAGTTGGCTTTTGGAGTCTATATGGTTTATATGCATTTTGAAGACATTTAGCCCATGTAGTGCTAGATATAGTTATCTCCATCTCGGCCTCCCATCGAATTCTGCAATGTTCTGTGGGATCTGGTTGAGAGTCCCTCACTATAGCATAGAATTTACCTATATGACCCCATGAGGAAGTTTCCTTATGCAGGGTGGTAAGCTCACTTCCATTTAGTATCTGGTCTTACTTGGGCAGAGAGGGCATAGAGAAGGCTGCATATTTGGAGATATTGCCAGAAGTCAGTATTTAGAAGGTAAAATTTTTCCTTTAACTGGGCAAAGGATAATAATGTATTCATGCCAGGCATCATAAGCTCTTTCACAAAGCGAATGCCCTTATTTTCCCAACCAAGCCAGTTGAGAGGTTGCCCCTCTAGTGTTATAAAGGTATTGCACCAAAGCTCTGCATACTCCAAGGGTGGGGCCCATGCATTCTTGGGGGTACAGGAGAGGATCATAATGTGATGCCAGGCATATTGGGAGTGACATATGACCAGAGATAGGCCCTTTCCTGTGGAGCCACTAAAGCTCAGCAAGGACCCAAGTGGGGTTGGGGCCGCCATGTCTATTTCAAGGCCAACCCACACTGGACAAGGTGTATTGGGTGGTACAAACCATCTAGTTATTTGTGCCGCAGTACATGCTAGATGGTAGTTCAGAAACCAAGGGGCTTCAAGGCCTCCTTAAGTCCAATGGCCCTAAGTTTATTTGCCCCCCATCTATGTGCCTTTTTTTCCCCATACTAGATTAGAGGCCATCTTCTCAAGGGTAACAAAGAGTCTGGGAGATATTCGTATTGGAAGATTATTAAATAAATATAGTACCCTCAGAAGCAATAGCATTCGCACTGCCGCCACTCTGTCCATCAAAGAAAAACGTAGTTTTTTCCATCTTTCTATTTCTACATTTAGTTGTTTTAGCAGGGGAGGAAATTAGCTGATTCAAAGTTTGCCCAGTTAAAAGGTATATAGATCCCCAAATAAGAAAAACTTTGTGGTGCCCATTTAAGTTCTGTGCCATGAAGACATTCCCGTGAGCAGAGTGAGTTCAGTGGGGCCAGTACAGTCTTTCACTGATTGACCTGCAGGCCTGATAAAGCTGCAAAGTTTGTAAGAACTGAGAGAGCTATTGGTAACGAATCTTGGGGACGAGATAGGATAAGTAGCAGATTGTCTGCATAGGCTGCTACAGTATAGGATTTGCCATGTGCCGGTATGCCAGTAATCCCTGCCATATTATTCAAGGCACGAAGTAGGGGGGTCTAGGACAATTAGAAAAAGAAGGGGGGATAGGGGACAACCTTGTAGGGTGCCTCTATATAATGGAAAGGAGGAAGAAATAGTGGAGTTAGTGAGAATCTTGGCTTTTGGAGAATTATATAGGGTCAAGACCCATGAGCAGAATTGGGGACCAAACCACATACACGAAGGACCTCGTGGAAGTAATTCCATTCTATGGAATTGAAAGCCTTTGCAAAATCAACTGCTAGAGCAGCCATAGGGATTTTAGCTCTATTTGCTAGCCATTTTAAATTCAATAGCAATCTGGTATTGTCTGATCCCACCTTTCCAGGCATAAAACCAACTTGGGATGGATGGATAATTGAACCCAGGATACTCTGCAGTCTGGTGGCTAATATTTTAGCCAGGATCTTTGTGTCTACCGGCAATAAAGATATGGGGTGGAAATTAGAGTAATTCAGGGGATCCTCAGATTTTTTTAGGTATTAGTGTAATTAAGGCCTCATTCATTGTGGTGGAGAGGGAACCTGAAGAGTGGGCATATTGCAGAGCAAGCAACAAGGGGTTCGCTATTTCCTGGTCCAGGGATTGATATAGCTTGATGGTCATTCCATCTGGCCCTGGGGCTTTCCTTGGCCATGTGAAATAGGGCCTGTAGTACCTCAGTCTCTGATATAGGGCAGTCTAAGCGGTCAACTTGTTCCTGAGTTAGTGAGGTATTGTAAACTTTTACAAAACTGACGCAGTTTGTTTGAGAGCTGTTTCTTTGTGTCTATGGATTTGGATTGGTATATGTCTGGTAGTAATCCTTCATAGTCTCATTAATGCCCTTGGTCACTAACTCACAGCCTGTGGGAGTGCGGAGGGCATGTATTTTGAAGGATGCTTGCTGCTTTCATAATTGGTGAGCAAGGCTTCCCCTTTATCTCCTCCTTCCCAGTATCGATGTTTAGCCCTAAGCAAAGTCCATTCTGTCTTATGATGTAAAAGTGAGTTTATTCGATATTTAAGTCCCACAATACACCTCATCAGCGAGGGGTCTCTGGAAGCAGTGGTCTGGGAGGCTTTAAAATGACCCTCCAGGTCAGTAAGTTCTGATTGCAACATCGCTATCTCTCTTTTCCTGGTTTTATTCCGGTGTGCAGCAAAGGCGATAATGTGGGCTCTGAGAGTGGCCTTAAATGCCTCCCAGACTATGCCTGCAGAGACTTCTCCAGCCTTATTAAACATAAAGAATTCCCAAGCTACTTTCTGCATTTCTTGTTGGAATTCAGGGTCCTTGACTAAGAGAGGGTTACATCTCCATCTTGTACCAGCATTTCGGTTTTAAGGGGCGGTATAGGTAAATGACAGCGGTGCATGATCTGCTATGATTATATTACCTATGCTACTGTTAGAAATATCACTCGAGGCTGGTTGGTTAGCTAGCCAATAATCGATGCAGCTATATGTGTCATGTGGAGAGGAATAGTACATGTAGTCATGGCCTGATGGATGATCACGCCTCTAAATGTCCACTAGGCCCCACTCTGCTATCATTTCCTGCAGGGCTGCGTGTGCCTTCATGTGGGTTTGGGGGGTAGCATGGGACTTGTCCAAGAATATATCTGGTACTAAGTTAAAATCTCCTCCTATTATCAGAGGAATAGTGGAGTCAGACTGTACTAGCCCAGCAATGGTTTGGCTCAAATTTGGAAAGAACTCCGCTTGATCCACATTCGGAGCATAAAGGTTGCATATTATCAATCTGTCCAGGCCTGATTTTAATTTAACTATTACCCACCACCCCTGTTTATCAGCACGGGACTCTTCCATTGTCCAGTTGCTCGCTCTCCGAATTAATACAGCTACTCCCCTTGATTTGGAAGATGCTGAGCTAGCATGTATGGAGCCAACCCACGATTTCTTGAGCCAAGGAGTGGATTTTTTAAGGAGATGTGTCTCCTGCAAAACAGCAATGTCTGTGTGCATGGAGAGTAAATACTGAAGTACTTTGGTTCTTTTGACTGGGTGGTTAAGGCCCTTTACGTTCCATGACACTAGATGCAGGCCCTGTACAATATCTAGAGACATAGAAATGATTATGACAGAAACCTCTGAGCTTCCTTCAGTATGTTCTAAAGGAATATACCTTCAATACCCTGTTTGAGAGCTACTATCTAATATATCTACTGTACTCTGTTCTTAGATACCTAGAGGATTCTATGCTCTAAGCCACAAGAGAGGTTATTAATTGACAATAATAGTCCCAGGAAGTGTATATGCTAACAATAGTATCTAACCCAACTAAGATTGATTACTAATAACAACAGACAATCTACACTACTCTGGCTTAGATGCACTATTCTATAGTCAAAAAGCGATTAATTGCTAACTGCTACAGACGTTCTCAGGAAGAGGATAAACAAGAACCGTATCCTCAGCTCCACTTACGCCTGTGCTCAGGGGTATCAGTGAGAGTCATCGCCCAACTGGGCTTATCTGCCCTTATCCGAGGAATAATCCTAAGGGAGAGTATAATTCGGGGGGGGGGTATAGTAACAGGGGGCAGAGGGGTTAATAATAAAAAGAAAAGGGGAGGGAGTGGTAGGGAACTACCCCAATTGAGAACATAGGGCCAAGCCCACTACAACATTTGCCCATATAATACAGGTTCACTACTAGTTCAAAAATTCAGCAATTTCCAACATTATTTATACTTCCCAGATCTAGACCAAGCTTAGAAGGTGGTGGTATTGGGGGGGAAGGGGAGGGAAGAAGGACCGTGGGAAAGGGAGGGAGTGGAGACCCTTCTGCATCTGGGCACTGTATCGCAGAGAGTATCAGCCACCACAGAGAAGGGGAAACTTTATCCTGACTCTACTTTAATATTAAGCCAAGCAATCAAAAAAAAACATCAGAGAGTAAGATATTGCAACTGTGGTTAGAACAGTCAGGGTTCAGCCAGGAGGTTCATCTCGACTTCTTGCTGGTTGAAAGCAGTTACTAAGAACTGGAATTTCTTCAAAGGTTACCGCTGCTGTGTACGATTTAATCCCTGATTTAACCTTGCTAGAAATGTCCACCACTTCCAATAGAGCAGATTCGGGGATATCAGCCCAGTTCATGTGGTTTCTGTGGTTAGGTGAGGAAGGCACCGTTAAATCCGCACTGTGATCTGAACAGGACTCCAACGGCTCATTTCTAGGCATTTTTGGGGGTGGGGCTGTTTTCTGCAGCTCAGGGGAAAACTGTGAACCACTTCTAGATCTTTGTCGCTGCCTTGAAATCACACTGGTGTGTCTAGGAGGGAGAAAGGGCTGGCTTAGACCGTCAGCCGTTGCAGTGTTGAGCCTACTGCTCGTATGGTGGGTCTCTCTGGGGATCTCGCGTAAGGACCCGGTCCCATATCATATCGTTCTCTCTGAATTCCATTGCTGGTGATTATGGTTCCTAGCTCTGGTGTCTGAGGGTTTCCATAGCCTTCTGGGGATGAAGTCCGATGGGGCAGATTAGGCCAAAACTTAGAGGCCCATCTCTTAATCTCCTCAGGAGCCTCTGCCACCATTCTCTCCCTTCTTTAGAAATCAACAGTCTGGTAAGACCTTTAAATCTGTATTTAAAATTATGAACTGACAGTATCTTCTTGAGGGGCCGTGCCCTGCCTTTATTGCTGTTTTCTGTGCAAAGTCTCTATATATGGAGATCAGCGTCCTTGCCATCAATTTCACCTAGGTCTCGAACAGCACTTAGAATGCATTCTTTTGTAGAATACCTAAAAAAATATGCCACAATTGGCCTTGGGGCTAATTGCTGGCTCTCCTTCCTTCCAGTGATCCGATGGGCTCTCTCGATTTCAGCTGGGCCTCTCCAGCGCTCGCCTAGCATCTCGGGGAGCATCTTATTGAGAAATTCTCCATGGATGTTCCCTCAGCTCCTTCGTTCATACCAATAATTCGGAGGTTGTTACATCTTCCCCTATTTTCCTGGTCTTCCACTCTGGCCAGCAGTGTTTCTAATTTTAGATCTTGCATTTTCACTCTCTGTATTAGTTTAGCTTGTTGTATGTCCAAAGTTTTCACCTTTTGCTCTGCCACATTAAATCGATCTTGTATTACATGTACCTCTGTAGTAGTATTTGCAAGTGCTGTACTGATTGCATCTACTCGCATCAGAACCGCCTCTAACATTCGGGTGATATACATTAGTGATTCAGTCACTGATGGCGGCTGCACATTCGCATCTTGTATTGGAGAAACCATGGGCAGTGAAATATCAGTCGCCAGCTTAGTCGGAGTTGATTGTGCTGGTAAGGATATTGCTGCGGGCTCCATCTCTGGGCTTTGTGGGGCAAACACGCCGTACGTCTCGGGGATTAGGCCTATAATTTCTGTGGCCTAGTTGAGTCACTCTGCTCGTGGATAGCCGGTGAGATTTAGGCAGCTTCGCAGCAGTAGTCAGTCAGTAAAAACACACCAGACGATTCAGGATAGTTCCCCAGATAAGTTTTTAACAACAAAAGCTATTTTTCATCCCAGTATTAAACTGACCTGCCACAGGTTTTTCTCAGCAAGGACGGAGCCCAAGAGTTATGCTGCCATTCCTTTGGCGGTCAAGCCACACACACCCACCACTCCCACCCTTAGTTGGGATTTGTTTTATAGTGCAGGTTGCCCTTGTGATGTGCCGTGGGCGTTTCTAACAATCTCCACATTTTCTCACTTGCAGCTTATACTCCATCTCCACCAGAGGGAGTTTGCACACTTCTCCCTAAACTGCTATCCACTCCCACCAGCTGCTGGATCACACTTTACAGTGTCCCTACCGAGACCTCTTGACTAAACTCATACCTTACACCTAAGGATTTAGCTCATACTTGCTACACACCTATCTTATACAATGGCCCCCACACAAATCATCCCAGCCATCAATCTGCATGTGGTACTCATTCTCTGCCTTGTTCTAGCTCCTCTCACAGGGCTCTTTTTATGCTGTCCACCTTCACTTTATCTCCGCCACCCATTTCCCAAGGATTTTTCCCACTCTAGTATAGATATGAAACCTTACTTGCCCCAACAATCTCGCCACTCTTTGTCCCTAATAGGCTCATCTACCATGTAGCCTTTCTCTGAATAAATCCCTGTCCCACATCCCACCCTGCCTGCTCCTTTTGTCCATAAAGCTGTGGTATCTGCTTCTACTAGCACTAATGTTAGCAGGGGATATTGAATTAAATCCGGGACCCGTTGGAAACCCAACAAACTCTAATGCAACATGGAACGACTCCAAGGGCCTCTGCATTGCTCACCTCAACATCAGGAGCTTGCCTCACAATCTTACTGAACTAGAGGCATGGGTTGCCCTATATAACCCGAACATTCTCTGTCTATCCGAAACCTGGTTGAAACCGTCCACCCCTGATCCCCTATGCTCATTACCTAATTATAAGCTCATAAGGCAAGATAGACCCCTGTCAAAGCATGTTGGTGGTGGTGTTGCTATCTTCTACAAGTCTAATCTATCTCTATCACGGAATGACCTGTCCCTTCTCTCCCGTGAATCAATTCATGCAATCTTAAAACTTGGCTCTAAGAAGCTGCATATAGTGTGTGCCTATAACCCTCCTGGCGGTGGTATCACTGGTATTAAGGAACTCCTCTCCCAGGTGGACTCAATGATCGGACAAAATGAGGTTCTTATACTAGGGGATTTCAACTTGAACTGGGCAAGTAAAACTAACCAGCCCTTCCAATCCTTGGTACAGGGCCACGGCCTCCACCAACTCATCACAGACCTGACTAGTGTCATGGCTCCCCCCCGGTCCAGCTCACTCATTGACTGGGTCCTCTCAAATGGTCCTGACAGTATAACCTCTGTAGGTATCCTCGCAGATGCAATAAGCGATCACTCCCCAATTTTCTGCATCTGGTGCTCCCCCAGTCGTCCATCTCCTCCTCCAAAGCTGATCACCTTCTGCAACTTGGGTAACTTTAATGAAGCACAGTTTATGCATGAGCTCTCTATTATTGACTGGTCACCCATTTTCTCCTCCTCTAATGCTCAGACAGCCCTTGACTTCTTCTTAGTCAGTTTTGGACTTCTCCAGGATATCCACGCTCCCTGCATCACACATCGTATACGTGGAACCCAAACAAAGTGGCAAACGAAGGACCTTCTCTCCAAAATAAAGACTAGGGACAAAAGCTTGCGGTATTACAAAGCCTCGGGGCTGCAGTCGATTACAACATTTACAGGTCACTGAGAAATGTGCAAAAGGACATCTGACTAGCAAAATTCTTTAAGGGAGCTATTAAAAGCCGCGGGACTCAAAGAAATTCTGTCTATCATAAAACGCTTCTGGATCTGACTACGCGGCCACTAAATGACATGCTGCTGAATGGCATTCATTGTAACAAACCCAGTCACACTGCCAATTCCTTCAACCTTCACTCTCTGACTTACTGGTTGTGTGTCACCTCCTTCCTTGTCCAGCACCATGCCTCATTAACACTGAAGCCCTGCCCACCCAACCACCTTTTTATTTTAGACTGTTACTAGAGCTGTGTTCAAAGTCACTTCTATCCCAGACAACACTAGCCTTGAGTCCAATGCCTGGAAACCCAGGCTCCTGAGCATCTGCCCTCCATTGCCTCCCTAGCCAAAGTCTTTAATCTGTCACTGTGGCATGGCACTGTCTTCATATCTGGTAGCCAGAATAACACCAATTTTTAAAAGGTGATCCTAAAGAAATTAAAATTTACTCTACAGCCATTCTTCCATACTCAGCAAACTCTAAAATTAGTGGCCACCCAAATCATAGAATACTTCAGATGTGCATCTCTTCCTTGTGCCCAGCATGGCTCACAAAGGCCACAGTACTCCACTGCCCCCCCAAACTCAAACCACGCCTATGCTGCTGATACTGGCCTCTTGACCAGTGTGATTTCATTGACTTGACCATGCTTGACCTATCGCCACACCCCTACCCTCTCAAACCTATGCCTTGGTTTCTCTCTGATGTGGTGGCATAGTTAATAACCACCTGTCAAATAGAAACAGCCTGTTTTCAATTCATCAATGTTGATCTCTCTATCCAGGGTGGTATCCCCAGGGGCTCCATTCTTGATCCTGCTTTTCTATCTTCATTAACAACCTTCGCTGTTTGCTCCTACCTGCTCATCTCCCTCTGCAGACGACCTCATCATCTACAGTGCCAAAAATATCTCTGGACATAAACCACTTAACTCTGACTTCTAGGGACATGGCTATGTTGTCATCCACACTATTGGTAGTTCCTGTCGTTAAATCTTGTCGAGGCCTCAAGCTATCTCCCTCCCACCCTGGTGGTAAATTCTCAGCTCCACCTCAGATGCTGATCTCCCACCGCTGGAAGATCAGGTCTCCTAGCACTTGGAGTTTGACTGGTTCGGAAATTTGTCTCGAACCAATTGAAGTTTTCAAACTTCATCTTCTTCTCCTTCTGCATGAGGCTCATTCATTTTCTGGCTCGGAGGCGCCCAGCAATTCTCCAGGATGATCACACCCACTGCGCTACTTTCTTGACTTGGATCATGATCCTCAACTTTTATTTGTTAGCTCTTCGCCAGCCTCTGGGGATCGCTGGCCTGCCTGGGCCCAGGCTACTGAAATTTTTCCCCCGCCCGGAAAATTCTCGAGACTCATCGGGCAGTGTCTGTGTTGTTGTCTCGCTGAGCAGCCTGATCTTCTTCCTCCTGGAGAGGGGCAGCCTTCCTCTCCTCGGTCGCACTCCATCCCTCCTTGAGCTCCCCATGCAGCTCTGCTCAAGGAGCCCGCCAGTCCCTTTCCCTCAGCGAGGGACCTCGGGACCTGCTTCCCATCCTAAGTCCAGGAGTCGAGGTCCCTTCATTGTACTGAGGGCGCAGAGTTTCTCCTTGGCCGCCAACGTCAACTTGTCGAGGAGTGGCTCTGTCATTGGCTCCCGTGTCCCGCAGGTCAGCGGCCAGGACTCCCGTTTGCGTTGTGAGCCTCAACCCGTCATCTGGTTTTCTCTGTTGAGCTGCCTCCCTTCGCTTGTTTCTGCTGAGGCCGACGCCGCCTGTCCTCGGGTTACAGACCATTTCTTCCGGGGTCGGGGGAGGAGTGGGCGTCTTACCCTTCCCAGCCCATCTCGGTCCCAAGGATCTGGTCCGTCCTCCTCTCAGTCTAGCCTGACTCCTGGCGTTCTGTCGGGCACCGAGTCAAGTGGCATTACCGTTCTTCCTCGTCCCCTCCTCAGATTAGGGTGGCTTCGATGCCGATGGCGTCGACGTTACGAGGAGTTTATGTGGCAGCAGCTGTTGTTGTCCGGGAATCAATCGACCCTGATTCATTCTCTGGCTAGTAAGCAGCTGCCGCCCAATCAGCCGACGCAACCGCCCGAGGCAGTCGGGGTGCCCTCTCCAGGGGCGGTTGCTTATCCGATCCCTGCTGCCCCACCGTCCTCGGTGGGGCCAAACGGTTCATGACCTGTCCGCGGGTTATCTGTTCTCCTCCTCCGCCCGCCCTCAGCGGACGAAGAGTGACTCAGGCCTGAGGCAGCTTTTTGCAGACCCCTCGGAGCCCGAAATCGACTCCTCTATGTTTTCTAGTGGGGAGGACCCAGAGTCTTCTCCGGAACATTCTGCGGATGACAGCCCATTGTCCTTCACGGGTCTGCTCCAGCTCATCTCGGAATTCACTGGGATGCAGCTCGAGCCCATTTCCAAATGGGCCCCTTACCCACTTACGGGGATTCTAGACTGAGGGGGTTCACCTTCGGAGGCCTTCCCAGTGGCTGAGGCAATTGTGGGCCCGGCCTTGGAGCTCTGGCGGCCTACTTCCTGCCCTGTGCCATCGGCCAGGATGGCCAGGAAGTACTCTGTCCCTGTCAGTTCTCTGCCCGGTTTCTCTGAACACCCCTCGGCTGAGGGGTTAGTTACCGACAATGTTTTCAGTGTTCTGGAAACGCTAGGGATGTGGATAGGCCCCCTGACAAGGAGTCCAAAAGGATGGACTATGTCGGGCGCAAGGTTTACGCTGCGTCCTCCCTAGGCCTCCATCAGGCCAGCTCGGCTGCGCTGATGGCACATTTCTCCATGCCCTCTTGGGCTCCTGGGCGAGGTCCTCCCTCATCTCCCGACCGACCTGCAGACCACGGTCCGATGGGTGCAGGACCAGGGTAGGGTGGTAGCAAGCAGCAGCTCCAGGCGGCTCTGGATCTGGCGACTCTGTGCCAGATCAGTGGCGGCTGCAGTGGCTGTGCACCACAGGGCGTGGCTGAGGTTATCCTCCTTCTCTTTGGAAACCCAGCACAAGTTGGCGGACTTCCCCTTCTTGGGGACTGACCTTTTTGGCCCTGGAGTGGAGGGATACCTCCAGGGGTCTGAGAAGTCTGATGCCACTCTGGACTCAGTCACTCCTGCCAGGAGGAACAAGGGCAGCTGACAACCTTTGCGTAAGCCCCTTGGCCCCCCCGGTTCCTGCGGCTCAATCGGCCCAGCACAAGGGCCAGCAGGCATGCGCTGGTCGGCCTGACTCCAAACCAGCGTCTTCCTCTAAAAGGAAGCAGGGAGGTAAAGGTCCAAGAGCTCCCTCGGCCCCTTCCTTCCCCAAACCTGCTCAGTGATGGGCTAGGGGCGCTGTCCCCGGCCCCGTCGCCCCTACCCAGGTTCTCCCGTGGGGGGACGGCTCCGCACCTCCTCCACCTGGTCTGCTTCCCAGACCTCTCAGGGTTGGAGGTGCTATGGGAAGGCCCTGTCTCAGATTTGCGAGCAGGTCCCACCCTCTCGAGCCGTTGCCCCACGGGGATCTTGGGGTCCACAGCCTCTTCGTCGGCCCGCTGAGCCGACTGGCCTGGCCCTCTAAATAGAGGTAATCAGGAAGGCTGCGGATCCTCCTTCTGACCCTGGGTTCATGTCCAGGTATCCCTGGTCTCTTACGGATGGGGGCTTGTGCCCCATTCTTCTGCACGCCTGGATGATCTCTCTGGCTTAGATATCCCATCCTTAGAACGGGCGTGTGGCTTCGCTCCTGGGCCTCCAGGACGCACTTACTCCTCATTCTGTCCGTTTCCAGGTAGACTCCTCCTTTTCCTAGCGGGGGATCTCCTTACGAGTTCCAGGCCAGGCCCTTTGGTCTCGACCCAGTTGCTTCTGCGGCATCGAGGGGCCTGGGCGTAACCCCACCCGGTTGGCGGCCTGACTTCAAAAACCCTTTCCAGGCGGAAGGGGTCGATCCAGAGTTTTGGGTCTCAGGCGGGTCTCCTGTTATCGGAGCCACATTGGAACTCGTGCCTTAGCGGATGTTCCTTCTTTGGGACCAGGCTAGACTCTTGAGTCTTAGCTCGGCTCCGGGCGGACAGGGCTGAGGTTCTTCCTCCCTTACGTGGTCAGGTCTGACTGGGAAATTACGCCCTGCTGGGACCTCCTGCTCCTCGTGGCGGCCGACCCAGCATGGTCTGTTTCATGCATTCCCCTTGGGGGGACTGGCCAGCCAGCGGTCACAGTGCTGCATTCCTTCGGACCAGTTTGTGACTACGGCCCGGTAGTTAGGGAACGCTCTCCTTCGGGCCGTTCCAACTCTTGCAGGAGTACATCCTGTTCATCCGCCTCGAGTCGACGGTCTGCTCCGACCGATGCTTCTCGGATGGGTTGGGGTGCCCATCAAGGGGAATACAGAGTACTCCGCCTCTGGTCCTCTTGGGAGTCCCGAGGTCTTTCCTACCCACTGGAGCTCACGGCGGTCCGCTTGCTTGCACTGCTCACTCCATTTGTGCAGGGTCCAGTGGTTTAAGGCCAGGCTCGGACAAGCCCCTTGCATCTCGTAAGGAGGTTCTCCACATTGGGTCTTTCGCGCAGCTGGGAGGCAGTTTCCTAGCCATTCGATGGCAGGAGCCTCCAGCACCTGGCTGATGCCCTGAGCCGGGCATAGGCTGCGCTCACGGTGGTCTCTCCTGCTGGAGGTAGCACAGGATCTTCTCCTCCTTCCCTCCAGGGAGAATATGGGGCCAAGACTGTCTCATGCCCGCCCCTCAGCAAGGTTTGCTGTAGGGGATGCCATAGAGGCCCGCGGACCCTGGGCCTCTTCTCCTTCTCCCCATTTCCCTTGACCCACGGACAGGCGAGGAGGACTAGGCACAGGCAATGCTGGTAGCCCAGACTGGTTGGCCAGCTCTGGTGTCCAGCTCTCCTCAGTCTCAGCCCCCAGGCTCCTGAGGTGGCTTCCAGCCCTCCCAGTCCTGATCTCTGTTTTCAGGGGAAGGTTTTCCTTCTGGACCTTCGATCCCTGCACCTAAAGGCCTGGTCCCTGTGTGGCTAGGGGCCAGGTCTGGGGTCTTTCGGCATGATCCTTGATGTTTTTGAGGCATCTGGCCGGGAGTCGGCCTAACATGCTCATCTTCAAATGGTAGACTTCTCCATTTGAATTTGGGACAGGGCCTGGGGACCCTCTCCTGTCCCTCAGCAAGCATTCTGGACCATCTGCGGTCCGTTCTTTTGAACCAGGGCTTCGGCCGATAACCCTCTGGGTGCTTCTGTTGGTCACCCCTTTCTTCCAGGGCGGGGGCCGGAAGGCAGTCAGTGGCACAGAAAAGGTGGTCTGGCGCTTTTCTAGGCCTCGATCACACCTCCCCTTCGGGGAGAGTATCCCCAATTCTGTGGGATCTTCGCTGGTATGGGCTTAGCTCACGGGCAAGCAGTTTGAACCTTTGCACAGGTGCGAGTTTCTCCACCTGTTGTGGAAGAACACCTTCTTGGGGCTACTCTGCCATCCAGAAGGAGGGGAGAGTTCCAGGCACTCCTTTGAATCCCCCTATCTGGTCTTCCACAGGGACAAGGTTGTACTGCGTCCCACCCGAAGTTCCCTCCGTTGGCGGTGGCGGGGTTTTTTTCCCTATCCGGGTATTGCCTCTGCTGGGGTTCATCCCCATTCACGCCTCGGAGGCCGTATATAGGTTCCTTTGGGACCCTATTTAAATGCTCGCCTACCCAGGGAGCGTAGGGCTGTAGTTCAGAAGAGGTTCACCACCTGTTTGTCATCTACGCTGAAGCTGCACCTGGCAGACCTGCAGCCAAGCAGACGACGAGTGGGTGGGGTCAACTCCTGCATAGGTCTCCGCTATAGGTGGGCGGGCATGGAGCCTCCCAGAGGGATAAGTGCTCATTTTACCCGCCCTTCCGCTGCATCGGTGGCTGCTTCCAAGGATACTCCTGTTCAGGATATCCGCAGGGCTTCTGCCTGGAAGCAGGCTTTTCCGTTTCCCCTTCCACATCGACCTTGGGTCACGCCGGGATGTTGGTCGGGGCCTTGTTTCTCCAGTCTTTATATCTAAGTAGGGGGTGTGCACCTTGCCTCCCCCTCCCGGAGAACTGCTAGGAGTCTGCCAATAAGTGTGGATGAACAACATATCCATGTCCCTAGAAATACAGGTTACTCACCTGTAACAGGAGTTCTAGGAATGGTATATGTTGTTCATCCACACGACCCACCCGACCTCCCAGCTTCGACACACAACCTGGCTTCCAGCGGGCTAGATCTAGCATCATGAGGCAGAGCCGAGAGTTTTGCCACCCGGGTGGGTGGGAGGAGCTAGCTTGAAGACCTTCCGGAAAGATTTAAAGTGGCAAGGAACCAGCCAATAAGTGTGGATGAACAACATATACCATTCCTAGAACTCCTGTTACAGGTGAGTAACCTGTATTTTCTAAGCATACAATCCTGGCTGACAGTTAACAACCTGGTTCTCAATATCAACAAAACACACTCTATGCTCTTTGGCTCGACTGAAAAACTTAAAGCAAATCATGACTCCCTTAAAATCTTGTGTGCAGATGGCTCCCATTGGTCAGCACCAGCTCCTTCAAATACTTGGGTGTTCTCCTGGATGAAACCCTCAATTTTGATCTTCACATTACCGCCACCTGTAAATCGGTAAATATTAAAACTGGTGAGGCCTACTGCACTAGCTATGCCCTTACCCCATCAGCTAGACTTGCCGTTGCACAAGGCCTTCTGCTCCTGGCCCTGACGTATAGCACGGTCACCTACTTTGGTGCCACCAAGTCCTCCCTCCACAAATGGGACACCACGTACAATAACATCTGTCGCTATGCCTCTGCATCAGTTTGGTATAAACACCACTGCCTGCTCTATGCAGACTTACATTGGCCCTCTCCCACAGCTCATCGCAACCAGTCCTATGGTTCTCTAATTGATGGGATAGTCAGGTCAGGTCTCCCACAAACCCTTGCCTCCTTGCTTTACTCCCAACCCCCTCTTATGGGCTCCGATCTTCAGACCAAGCCCACTTTATTTCCCAAGATGCAAAACCTCGATGGGTGCTCAAGCTTTCCCCACACTGCTCCTAAGTATTGGAACCTCATACCCCAATCTGTCTGCCAAGCTCCCACCCATGCTGGTTTCAAGAAACTTCATCGTGACCACCTACGTGCCTCCAACCCTTGCACTTGTTTCAACCACCTTAGATCCTTTGTTCCCATCCTCCTTACCACTCTGCACTTATTTCTCCTCCAGCCTCTTCCTCCCCTCTTTCCCATGACCCTCCTATAATTCTTTCTCTTTCATCTATCCCCTCTTTCTCCTCTACTACTGCCACCCCTCCTCCCTAGCTTACTACCTCTAAGGGCACTTACTGTATATAACATGTCCACTTATCTGCTTGTTCATTGTATACATTTACTTTGCACATGTCCATACTTTTGACTTTGTTTATTTACTGTATTGCCTGTATTCTGACCATCCGTAAACTACAATTCTCCCTATACCTATGTTGATTGTATTTGACACCTTCTCACTGTTACTCTTTTTCATGTGCTGCATCACATGGTGTGACTTATGTATTTCAACTTGTATTCTCCTGGGTCGTGCCTGACAATAAGCTTTTCTATGCCTAGTGCACTCACCCGGTTACCAAAAGCAAATAAATAAATAAAAGTGGAGTCAAATCACTTTACACCAACTACAAGCCCATCTCCATCCTACCCCCTTATCAAAGGGTCTGGAACGAATAGTCTCTGACCAGCTTGTAGAGTTCTGGACAAATATGAAGTCCAATGCCCAGAACAGCATGGCTTCTGAAAAGGGAATAGTACCACCACGGCACTGTTGGAATTTACCGGTTTCCTCCATGACACTCCTGACCAAGGAACATGTGGTGGGGGGGCAGTATTCATTGATCTAACGAGGCCTTTCACACGTTAACCACCCACTCTCCTCTCGATCAACTGACCTCCTCCGGGCTCTCAATGATCCACTGCCTGGTTTGCTAGTTACCTAGGGGATAGGGACTAACGTGTCAAGATTGCTGGAGACACCTCTGATGAAAAAACAGTCCTCTCAGGTGTTCCCCAGGGGTCAATACTGGGGCCATTACTCTTTTCTCTCTTTCTTAATGGTATCCCTAGCGTCTGCCAACAGAGAATATTACTTTATGCGGATGATACAGTACTGTTTACCAGGGACCGAGATACTAGTCAACTTGAGAGTCAACTACAACGCGACTTCAGGCATGTTGAATATTGGTTTAGTTCACACAAACTTGCACTGAACCTATAGCAAAACCAAGGTCATGACATTCTACAACCCAAGGAGCAAGTACCAACCTCTGCCCCTCAACATCAAGAACCATGTGGGGGCCTCACTTGAACATGTTCCTGAGTTTAAATACCTTGGCATCACCCTGGACAGCTCACTTTCTTACTCGCAGCACATCGGTAATGTAGCAATGGCTGCCAATATACGGATTGGCCTGCTTCACAAGCACAAGCACTGCCTGAGCCCTGAAGCCCTTAGACTGGCCATCTATAGCTCTGTCACCTCCATTATTGACTATGGTCTAGTCATCTATGGCTCTGCCTCCCCTACTGCTCTCTGGATGATATCTGTGACACTCAACAAAGTCTGTAGGCTCCTAACGGGTGCCACCTGCCTAACGCACACCTCTGACCTACATGCCCAGGCCAGATGGCTACCACTCCTTAGTAGAATACAATACCAGACCTGTCTGCTCACCAAAACAATTATCGGGCACATGCCTCCAGGAGTGGCAAAACTTCCTACTGCCTACAGCAGCACCCAGCTTACACAGAGAGCTCAACAACAGACCTTCCAGGTCCCTAGATGCCGGACCACTATGGGTCAGAGGTCATTCATGCACAGTGCTCCTCAGTGATACAATACCCTTAACAAAGAAGTACTTGCAGTTGTGACTCTTGGTCCCTTTAAAAGGAAGCTACAACTATCCCTCGCCTCTACCACACAATGTGACTGCCTCTCCTAAACAATGGTCATCTCCTTCTACCTTAGTCATTGGTGATCTGTAACAGGCCATACTGCCTCACTCTTTACTTCGCCAGCCTCCACCATCTCACCCTTTACTCCCCACCCCTCCCGTCTCAGCTGACAACTTCCTACACGAGGCCTCCAACTCATCCACACCAATCTCTTGCCATCCACCCCTATCCTCCAACAATGGCCCTTTAGCCTGCTGACTCCATTCTGACTTCCACCTATCCCATATGCAGTCTCTTTTTTCCTGGCTTTGCAGCTAGCTACAGTAAGCAGCCCCCCCAAGTGTAATAGCTCTTTTGTGAAGGTGTTGTTCAGCTGCATTAATAATCTGTCTGCCCTGCCCCGAAAACCTCCCCCTGCCATTATCTCCTTTTTGATTGGGGCCAGGTTTCCACTGCCCATTGTCCCTGTTGGCCTTAAATTAACAGATCCTTCTCAATTCCACAGGCATCCTGCCTGGTACAGGTGACTGCCTCCTCCTGCAAGCACAGGAGCTGCTTGGAACCCAGCAACTGTTCTGCACTGACTCACCTGCCTCTCGGCCTACAACCAGGTACACAATTTGAAGAGCAGCCCACAGCTACTAACAGATTGAACTTGGCACTTTTTGCCTTTCAGGCCATTTGGCTGCACTACTACTGCTGCTGCTGCGTTCTGATTAGGCATAACACCATTCCCCCTTCTCTTATAGGCTCCCGACTCTACCCTTCCTGAGACCTCTTTTTTAATACAAGAACTGCTAATGCTGAGTTTACCAGTACCAGCTGTTAGTGGAACAGGATTGTTAATTTTTCTAGCTTGCTGATTTTTTTTGTCTACTTTTCCATTTGCAAAATATATTGCAAAGCCACTAGAACAACACAACAGCTCTTGGAAGTTGCATTCCTCTTCCCACTGCTATCCCTAAGCACTTCTTGTCCGGGGTCCTCTTCCTAAAAGCAGATTATTACACCTCAACAACCATAGTCTGTCATCCTACCACTGAGCCATAGAAACCACCACACCAACCCCGGCTGCTATTAAATACATATAGTTTCCACCTATTTCTCAAGTCCTCCTTCACCATCAGGTCATACTGATCAACACGGACTGTTTTATTTTTTTTTTTTTTTGCCTCTGGCCTGTCTCATCTTAAAGTACACAGCTACCGCCTCTGCTCACTCTCTAAGTAACCATGACCCCAAATTTTAAACTCTTACTGAGTGCCTTTCCCATTCTCATATTTCTGTGTTTGCCCACCCACAAGCAAGACAAGCCATAGTTTGGTTTACTCACCCCATATTGAAATCTTGGAAAACCTTCTCGTCAACATAGGTTGCTCATCTGGGAAATTTTTCATTATTAATAAGGACCTCAGTCTACCTCAATGATCCTGCCCTATTAATATTTGCCCCAGATGGATCCATTCCCATCAACGTGTCCTTAAAGACCACACCATCCTCGTTTTATACAGGAAAAACAAAACCTCGCTGTGTTCGCATGAAGGTTAAATGTTTCTCCAAGGTTAGAAGAGAACTCCTACTCAGGATAGCCCTTATGTTACTTCTGCTATCTGGAAACGTTCATCCTACTCCAGGTCCTGAAGCACCTCCCACCTACAATGCACATCCTAAACAAGGTAGCATTAAACTGGCCACAATTAATATCTGTAGCCTTTTAAGCAAAATTGATGTCCTGAAAGTCTGGGTAACTCAGCACAACCCTGACATACTATCTGTCATTGAGACATGGATGACCCCTAAAATACCGGATTCTGCAGTAGCTATGCCTGGATACACTATATTCAGGCTGGACAGGCTGACCAAACGTGGGGGTTGATGTGCTATATTTCTTTTTTTTTTCAATTCAAAGTTTATTCACCACATTTTCCACATAACAGGAGGCAGTAATGAACACTTTGACATAGGATTCATAAGACAAATCCTACTGCCCCAACCCCCAGTACAGCAGTTCATTCTAGCACTGTTATCACCCAATAACTACCTTTACTAAAAATAAATAAGGTGGTAACCTCGACTACACATTACTTCATAGCCACCATAATTAAAGTGTGAAGGGGATCCCAGATAACCTTATACCTATGTACTCTATTTTGAAGGCTAGCAATAGCCTTCTCTGTACATATATTTGCTAAAATCTCGTTGAGCCACTCCTGATATGTTGGACTGGTCCTTTCCTTACAACGCCTAAGAATGATTTTTTTGGCTGAGAGCACAACCATGGATATGTGGAATCTCCAGATTTTAACCTTTATGGAAGACAGATCCCCCAACAGGCAAATATTCAGTGTAAAATAATCTTGTAAACCCAATAAAGGATCCAGATTGGTTTTTATATGCTCCCATAATGAGGCTATCCGGGGACATGACCAGAATAGATGAAAAAGTGACCCTGGGTCCTGGGAACACTTATTACACCTATCGGTATCAAGAAGGCCCCATTTCACCAGTTTAGTTGGGGTATAGTATAAGTTATGCAGGATGTGAAACTGCATGAGATGTAATCTATCTTGGGATACATATTTATGACACTACATCCAGAGGATGGACCATTTAAAAGTATATTGGGGAAAAAATGAAACCCAAAAGTCGGTGGGGCCACCACCGCATCCAAACCTCCATCGGAACAACAGTTAGTAAATCTTAGAAATTACACCAGAGGAGACGAGAAAAGGAGAAAGTTCAGATACCAATACATAGGCCGCTGGACAGGGTGGAGTGGCCCCCAAAACCATAGTTAACAAGTGCCTCAATTGAAACACTTTAAAAACCTGAGACTCCGGAATTTTGAACTTGTAAATGAACTGGGAGAATGAGAGCCACTCTCCAACTTCATCCAAAAATGAGGATACTATCCCTCTCTAAATGAGGTAACCATGACCGGGAAATGTTCTGTTTATTTATGGTGAAAGCCAGGAATTCCTAATGGATTGAGCAAGATCTTTACTTTGATTTTAATGCAGAAAGGAGCACAATTGCGAATGTACTCTTAACAAGTCATGATGGTGGGACATTTGTTAATATCTTGCAACTGAGAATTTTTAGATAGAGCATTGTCAGGGGTCCATGTTCATAGATTGGATAAAATCTTATTCAATCTTAAGCCAAGACGGTTCATGTTATCTGGGCCTGGTTTTACCCATCTCAGGTATTTAGCCAAATGACTAGCACAGTAGTAGATGGGCAAAAAAGGAATCCATAGCCCCTCATTTTGAGGTGCAGCTAATTTGTGGTATGCCAGCCTAGAGGTCTTACTCAACCTTATAAACTTAGTAAAGAGTTTATGTGTTTTCTGAAACCAATTTAAGGGGCGAATGAGCTAAGATGCGACAGAGGGTAAAATAAGCGGGAAACACATTCATCTTAATTATATTAATACGACCACATAAAGATAATGGGAGTTTATCCCATCTCGCTAAATCTTGAGTAATCCCTGCAGAAGAGGTCAGATTTTCTTTATACCACAAGGAAGGATTATGCCATTAATTTTATACCTAAATATTTAATAGCCAGGGTGTCCAGCAAAGTCACAGTGAAATAATGTCGGTCTTGAAGACTTTATGGTTAAGAGAGAAAAAGGATGTCTTGTTGGGATTTAACTTTAATTGAGAAACTACTAAATCTATTAACCTCCTTAGCATATTGGAATAGATATTATTGATTAGCCAAATGTAAGAGAGTCGTCAACATATGCTGTTATTTTCACTACCTCATTCCTAATGGGAATACCTTGTATTCCTTCATTATTGAGAATATGTTGAATAAAGGGTTCCAGATAAAGATTGAAAAGTAATGGAGAGAGAGGCATCCCTGCCTCGTGCACTGACCGCAGCATAAAAGACTTGGAGAAGGTCCCATTCCCTGAAATCCTCACTGTAGGAGACCAGTAAATTGCCCTGATCCAATCTATGAACATGGATGGGAATCCAAATGCCTTGAGGGCTAGAAATAGAAAAGTCCAATTAACCCAATCAAATGCCTTTTAGCCGTCCAGGGAGACCAGCCCTGCAGGATATATGGCATCCCTGGACTCTGAGAAGACATGCGAGAGGGCACGGAGGTGATCTGAAGATGCCCGTCCTCTCATAAATCCCACTTGAGACATACCCACAAGATCCAGAAGAACCAGGGTTAGTCTATCTGCCAGTATCTTTGAGAGAATTTTGACATCTTGATTCAGCAAAGATATTGGCCTGTAGCTCTGAACCTGTTCTGGGTCCTTGCCCAGTTTAGGTAACAAGACTATCAATGCTTCAAACAAATGTGCATCTGCCGTCTCTCCAGAAAAAATGTGCAAATAAAGACGATGCAACACGGGTAGTAATTGCTCCCTGAAAACTTTATAAAATAAGGCCAGAAGCACGTCTGGACCCAGGACTCTACCCAGAGGCAAGTCCTTTATAACAGCAGCTATTTCTTCCTGTGATAAAGGGGAAGATATGAATTTCTTTTGAGAGTCAGATAGTAACGGAAGATGTGCTTCCCTGAGATACTCCTCCAGTTTTTGAATGGGTGGAGGACTATCCATATCCCTATATAATTGCTCATAATAAGTAGCAAACTCCTGGACTATCTCTGAGAGGGATACCTTCAGGGTCCCATCTAATAGTGACCTTATTGGGGGTATAAATCTTGCTGATTCTTTTTGTTTTAAATGTAGAGCCAACAGACGCCCCGCTTTTTCTCCTTGATCTGTAAAACTGGCCTTTGTATGGATTATAGCCAGCTCAGCCTTTTCTCTTAACATTCCCAAATATTTATCTTTATATGTTAATAGCTTCTGTGACTCCTCTTGAGAAATGTTTTCTGGGTGTATATTTTCTAACGCCCGTATCTGAGACAATAAGAACAATAACTCCGTTTCCTGTGCCCTCTTCCTCTTTGTAGCTACACTAATGAGAATGCCCCTTATATAAGCCTTAAAGGCTCCCCATAAAATATCCGGCCTTACACTATCTATTGGGTTGGTGGAAAAGAAAAACTCTATCTGCTCTTTCACCAAACCTCGATACTTTTCATCTTTTAGTAGTTGTTCATTTAATTTCCATCTGGTCTCTCTTTTGAGAATGTTAAGGAAAGCCAAATTACACAGGACTAAGGAATGATCCGATATTGGACCCGGTTGGATCAAGGTGGACAAAACCCCCTGGCAAGAGCTCGTGAGAAACTAATAGATAGTCAATGTGAGATTGCGTGCCATGTACTGGTGAGCAATAAGTATATTCCCTTATATTAGGGTGTGTGACCCTCCAGACATCACACAATCCAAACTGATCCATCATTTCCTTAAAGGCCCTGTGCCCAGGTGACAGTCCCCTCAACCCAATGCTCGATCTATCCAAATTTGGATCTGAGACCAAATTAAAATCTCCCCCTAATATAATTGGAATAGGGAGTATAGGAAGGATCGTAGAAATCAGTTTCATGAAAAAAGAGGGATCATCTGTGTTTGGTCTGTAAATGCTACCTAGAACCAACGACATAGCCAAAATAGTACCCTGAACTAAGACATATCTGCCATCTGCGTCCTTAAATACCTGAGAAGGGACAGATGGGATGTCTCTATTAATCAATATAATGACCCCGCAACTATTGGTTTCCCTTGAAGCATAAAAAACCTGACCTATCTGTTGTCTCCGAAGTTGTAATACTTCGGAATCCACTAAGTGAGATTCTTGTAAGAATGATATCTGGGCACGCAACAGACTCAGGTGTTTAAGTACCTGATACTGTTTCAATTTTTTCCTGATCCCCTTCACGTTCCACGTAGCAATATTAATATTCTGAGCCATCTATTATATCAGGTATAAATCCAGATAAGGTATCTATCGTGTACTGCAACCATGTAACAGGGCGATTCTATTCCCCTAAATCTGCTGTGCCAGTCTCCCACCCCTTGAGCCCCTGTCCCCCTCCCCACCCCGATTACTCCCTTGAACAATCCGCAGCTTCAGCATCCCAAAACATAGTCCAAAAGCCATCCACCCAACCCCCTCTTATCACTAACAACGTTCAGCAATACTCCGTTTACTACTCCTCCCCAGCCCCAAAAACCGTCCCCAAACCCTGTATTATTTATAATACTTCCCCTTTGAGATGTTCATAATAAGGAAAGAGAGAGATTCAGCATCCCATACAAAGCCCTTGTATCATCCCTATCCCTAATGAAGGCCTTTGGAAGCAAGCTAGACTCGATAGGACATCGCCACCAGAAACATCACGGCTTGCAAGGACATGTGGCTCGTTGGGTGTGAAAAGGCGCCTCGTGGTGCAAGATCAGGAATTCGGCCTCAGCCAAATATAACATTCACTATGCGGGCCGTTGTATCAATAAGCTCTCCAGCCCCATAGGGACAGGCCCCTGTTCCTCTCATCCAATTTGCTGTGCTTTTGCCCCAGTAAACTCCAACTTTGCTCCGGCCTTAGCGACCATTAGCACTTAACACGCATGAAACACAAGCTCCCTCCTGTGTTGCAAGTGTGTAACTGCACCCTGATGCCTTACAAGGGAAAGGACAACACAGCACTTGTAATTGAATTTCCCCAAAAGCTGTAGCCTTTTACCAAACCCATCCTTACCAAACTCTCACAAGGGAAGGGGAGACCAAATATTGCTGAGTATGCTTTGTTTTCTCCCAACACAAAGATTAATGAGAAATCGCTTAATTACTTGAACCCCCAGACCTAGACAAAACAAACAAGAATGTACATCCTTGATTGGGACACTGTGAAAACCGAAGGCCCAAAACTCCAGACCCAGACAAAAACAAGTAAGAACGTGTATCCACAACTAGATCACTGTGAAACCAGAAAAGTCCTTTCTGCCCCTTAATAGGGCTGAAATGAGAGTCCAGAATGTTTAACCCTTCTTTCCAGAAGATTCCGTTGCATGAATGCCCAGACTTCTCATATCGATTCTGATCTTGTCGGGAGAGACCTGAGGCCTTTCATGTGTCCCTAAAGAGATCTGGCAATGCTAATTTTAAACTAGCAAACGCTGCCTCCGGATCTTCGTAGGTAGGCCAGAAACCAGCCACCTGTACCTGCAGCCTGTCCGGGTATCCCATACGAAATTTAAGTCCAGCCGCAATGATTTTTGAAACAACGGGATGAAATTCCACACACTTCAAGCGGACTGTACCCGGAATATTTTGCGCTATTCTAAGCTTAGCTTGCTCTCAGCGAACTACTTGGAGTTCTCTCACTTTCTACAGAAAATGTTGTCGCTCTAAGAAATTCAAGAAATGACAAATTATAGGTCGGGGCGTTGCTCCGGAAGGGGGCTTCAGTCTTAATGACCTGTGAGCTCTCTCCTATAATATATTTGGCCCCAAATGAGGAAGGGCCTGCAATCTTCTCCACCAGCTTCTGGGTAAAAGTAATGAGTATTCTGGCCCTCCTCTCCTCCAATAACCGAGAATCACAACATTATTTCTCCGGCTATGACCTTCAAGGTCTTCAAGCAACAACCTCAAATTGGGACAAATTCTGACACATTGCTGCCTATCTCAGGCTCGAGACTCTCTCCACTTGCTTCTCTCAACGAGAAGATCCTAGTCATGTTGTCTGAGGTAGCGAGAGTGATCTCTCTATTTTCTCGTGGGCGATTTCATTTCTGATGCCATCTCCTTAATCTCATCTCTGAATGGTTTAAATTCCTCCAGAAATCTAGACAATGTAAGCGGCTCCTGATCTGCCCCTGGATTCAAAGCGTCTCCATTTTCATCCCACTCGAGGCGGGATTTTTGGCGAGGCCTTCTCAGGTGTAACTGGCGGGGTGTGTTTCTGCTGCTGCTTTTTCATGTAAACGTCCATTCTCTCTCAAAATCACTCTGCAAGGGCACAAGTTGTGGGAACCAGAATAACACAAAATAAGAGGTTAAGAGACCGAGAAAATATACCAGAAAGCAAATATAAAGAGATGGGAGGCTGGAGCTGTACTGAGGAGTGACTATCCGGTAGCTTGCATCACGTGGTCACGATGTGCTATATTTCTAAAAAATTCCCTAAAGGGGTATGCCATGCCACCAATTGATCTCAGTGGCAATACCCAGGCACTGGCAATTAAAGTGCTGTTGGGGGCTCACCATAAAACAATGTCAGTACTCTCAATCTACATACCTCCCAAAGACCCGGCCACTGGTCTCCTCAGTCTTTTTACCATCTCCACTCACAAAATCACCTCACAGAGACAATTATCATGGGAGATTTTAACATAAACTGGCTGTCACCTGCGACCAACTCACTAAAGGACGCCATAACAGTCCTTCACCTAACTCAACTTGTTAATACACCCACTAGGATAAACTATAAAACAGGGACTAGCACCACCCTCGACTGGATAATTTCTAACCAACCTAACCACATTTCCAGTGTAACTGTGCACCCTGACTCCATCAGTGACCATTCCCCGATCACATGCAGTTGGACTAATAAATTCCTTATTCCCCCTCCCAAACTATCTACAGCAGGTTTCTCAGAAGGGGCCACCTGGATCTCCTAAAACAATAGCTTTGTGCCCAAAATTGGAACATCCTGGACTCAACCAATGATGTTAATGTAGCCCTCTGTCACTTTATAAGGTTTTTTAACACTGCTTATGATATGCATGCCCCCTTCAAAAAGATTAAGGTCTCTGGCATGGTTAACCCCTGGATCACTCCTGAGCTCCATTCCCACATGAAGTTTTGGGACCATCTCTGGCACTGTGCAAAAACCACTGGTAAGCAGCAGGATCTACAAGCCTATAAAGCTGCTAGAAACAACTGCACGAGGGAGACTCACCAGGCAAAAGACAAGTACCATAGGGAGATGCTGAACAACTCCTGGGGTGATAGCAGAAGGTTCTGGTCTAATGTAAATGACTTCACTGGCAAAAAAACCTAAAGTATCACCTACAATGTTAAACATAAATGGGACCCCTACCGCTGACCCTCTGGAAATTGCTAATGCCTTTAACAATGCTTTTACCAGTTTGAGCTGTGTTCTCCCATCTGTCTTTTTCAATAATGATGATGCCCACTGCACAAGTCACGGTGATGAAAATACTCCTGAGCACCCCCCTTTTTACTTTAAAAGGGTATCATACAACCTGGTTAGAAAACTACTAGATAAGGTCCTAAGAAACGCAAAACACAGTAGTGATGGACTAGACCTTAAGCTTATCACCCTAACCCTAGATGAAGTTCTCCTACCTATAACTAAGATTCTAAACCTTTCTCTTACACTGGGACAATTTCCTGTTGCCTGGAAAACGGCCATCGTAGCTCCAGTGCATAAAACTGGTGATCGTTCCTTAAAGGTACACAGCTTCCTTACAGGTAACTATATCCATTCTCCCTCCACTCTCCAGGGTGCTTGAGCAAATTGTTACCAACCAGCTTGGTGCTTATCTGGACACATACTCCATCCAGTGCCCACAACAACATGGCTTTAGAAAAGGGCACAGTACTACCACAGCATTATTAGAATTCACAAGCTTCATACAACAGGCAATCGATCAAGGCAAGATTTCAGGTGCAGCCTTTGTTGACCTAACAAAAGCCTTTGACACAGTGAATCACACACTGTTGCTTGGCCAACTCTCTAAAACTGGTATTGCTCCAAACACCCAGAAATGGTTCAGAAGCTACCTCAGTGATAGAATGCAGAGGGTAAGGATGTCAAATGTAGTTTCGGAGCAGAGGGCTGTACAATCAGGGGTACCTCAAGGCTCAATCCTGGGTCCCTTATTGTTCAGTATTTTCCTGAATGACCTTCCAGCTGTCTGCAACCAGCATACTCTCCTCTACGCAGATGATGCGGTCATCTTTACTAGCCACCTGGATCCTAACGCCCTTGAAAGCAGTCTTCAACAAGGCCTCACAGAAGCAGAGAGATGGTTTAATAATCACAAACTAGTGCTAAACTACAAAAAAACTAAAGTCCAGCTGTTTTCGTCCTCTCAGAATAAGTTTAAGGCCCATCAACTCACTATCACCAACAACGACAGAGCGGCTCTTGAACAAACTCAGCTTTTCAAATACCTAGGTCTAACCTGGATAGTCACCTTACCTTTGTGCCTCACATTGAAAATGTTGCCAGAGATGTTAATACCAAGATTGGGCTCCTCTTCAGGCGCAGGCGAAGTCTTACCAAAAGCCCTGAAGGTTGCAGTTCACAGCTCGGTCTTCTCGATCATGGTGATTATGATCTAATCATATACAGTGCTGCAACCTTCACATCTCTTAAATGACTCATGGTAGTCCTGGAACAAAACCTGCAGGTTAGGTTACGGGCTGCGCGCACCACTCATACCTGTGACTTATATACTCATTCTGGCTGGCTCCAACTAAATAACAGGATCAAATATCAAACCTGCCTCCTGTCCAAAAAAAGCTCTACTTGGATTACTGCCCCCGAGCATTGGTTGCCTGCTAAACAAATCCCCTAAGACCTAACACACACGTACCTCAGTTTCTGACCTCCTTCTAGTACCCCAATGTCGGACTACTCAATACCAGCGATCCTTTCAATACAGAGCCCTGTTGTTTTTTAATCTAAGCAACCAACTGAGCAGTCTTTCTAGTCTGTCCCAGTTTAAACTTATGCTTCGTCAGCATCTCCTAACTGAAAGCACTTGTGATTGTTACACCTAGTTTCCTACTTCTGCAGACACCCTTATACCACTTTTTTTCACTCTCTGAGGCTCTTACTAAGCTTCCTGTTTTGTTTCATCTCTCCTGACAGAACAATTTCCCCTCTCTCTCTGCCACCTCCTCTCTTACCTCACCTCCTCCTTGCTTTTACCACACTGACCCCCCCTTCCTGGACCTGTCCAGGCCCTCTGGTCCCCATTCTCCCTTATCTTCCTTCCCCTTCATCTGCCTTCCTTTTCCCCTCTTTTACCCCTTCTCCCACCTTAGCTTCCCCTCCCTCTCACCTTATGACAAGGCCTCTGGCTGCCATATTTTCTTCTCCTTCTCTGTCTGGACTCTGCCCTCTCATCTCCCCTACCCCTTCCTTACTCTTCCCCTTCCCCCCACCTCTGATTAGCAATGTTGCTTCAAATGTACCTTATGGTTTTCTATGCATGCTTCTAATCTTGTGTGTAGCGCTGTTCCCACTTAGTTACCAGTTGACTTGCTGTGCTCCGATGATACCATGAATGTGTCTGTACCTCCGTTGATACTCTGATATTGTCTATAACTCCAAACCTTATTGTAACCCTTTTCCTTTGATGTGGAACCTTGTAAATGAGCTGCCTCTAGCTCAAAGGTATTTATAATCCAAGATTTAAATAAATAAATAAACTAATTCAAGCTGGCTTTTTGCTGTCTCTCTCACTATTTCCTGTATATATAATGTTTTAGTCAACTATGTGTGTTAAGAATGTAACTATTGATTACCTTTGTATGTATGTTACCCTACATCCTTTGGCGTGGAACCTTTGTAAATGAGCAGTTCCTGCTCAAAGGTATTTATAATCCTAGAGTTTAATAAATTTAAAAAATTAATAAATAAATAAAACAGTTTAGTTTAGTTTATTGTTCTAGAATTACTACCTTTGAGCCAGAGGCTCTTTAAAAGGTTCCACGTCAATTAGGTAAAGTACTGAAAAGAGGTTACATAGATAACACAACAATTTGTGCTGTGTCAAGAGCGAGAAAACATATACAAATACATATCAAATCATTTGTGCAAAAGGACATGAGATATCAATAATAAATTATTATTACAAGAAAGAGGTCATGCCAGATTAGGAGAAACAAACAGGGAAAAGTCCAGAACAGAGAGGGTAAGTGAAAGGTGTGGGAAGCAGACAATAGCAGGAGAAAAGGTTTCCCAAACATGTCTTTGTCAAATAACGGAACAGGGTGGGTAGTGAGAAGATAGGAGGTTTAATCAGAGCAGTCACAGGAGCTGGAGGTGGCAAGGTGAGAACAGCCTTGATTTGAAAATACTTAGAGAGGTGGAGGCAGTAATATGAGTGCTAAGGGGCATTTAGCCAGCTGAAAGTCACGATGGGCAAAAGATCTTTGTCCCTAAGGGGAATTGACGTAAGGACTTGGAGAAACTGGTGTTCTGATCTTCTGGTAAAATGGGTCACTAAGTAACAAGACATAACAGGTCTTGGATAAAAGGTGGAGTGAGGCCAGGTGAATTTTTGCCATCAGGCAGATAAGGTACTTTATCCGGTTTGAGGTTTACAGCCAACCTGAGTCAGCATAGAGTTCACATGTGTGGAATGCGGTCGATGTGCACCAGTGAGCAGCGACAGGCCTTATTTAGGGATGTTGTAATGCGACTAAGTGCTGTAGTAGTGGCAGATCCGTATATAACTAAGCCATAGTCAACGACTGAGATGATAGAGGATTGGATGGCAATCCTCAGTGCAAATAGGTAAGGAGCTGCCGGTTCTTATACAAAGAATCCCAATTCGCTGATTAATAGCTTTTGCTGTACTATCAATGTGAGTTGCAAAGGTAGGCCTTGCTGATGACCCAAAGGCACCCCACAAATGCCTGTCAGTCTCGGCAGGGTGGGAGTGGGGCTGACTTTAGTTTAATACTTCACTGCCATTCCTATTATGCCTCTTTCTGACTCCTGCACTACCAATGCCAATACCAGCAAGCAAACATTTGGCATTGACAAATGCTTGTTCTACTTTCCAGTGATGATTTTGTCAAAGAAAGGCAGTTGCTTACCTATCAAGGTCCTTGTTAGGTAAGCAACTGCCTTTCTTTGACAAAATCGTCACTGGAAAATATAAAATCAATCTTTTAAACATTGCCCCATTAACCTCCATGGAGCGTGTCCCTTCGCTGTTCATTTAGAAGCACAACAGTCTTTCAGCATTGACAAATGCTTGTTATTTATTATACTGGGAAACCTTAATGGGCAAGGGCCTTTCTTCATAAGTGCCCATTAAATGACATTCAGTAAGGCACAAATGAACGTAGTGAACAGAAACTTTGTTGGAGACTGTTACATACAACATATGCTAGGGATGGGCGGATATCTGATCCGATAAATGAATCCGATCGGATTTTGGCCATTCCCAATGAAACCGTTCTCAGATATTGTAAACATCATCTGTCGGATCTTGCTTGTTATAGCCGAAGAATGCAATGTGCCACTCTGCAGATAAATACCATTCAAAAACCACTCTTCATTTATCTAATTTCTCTAATTTACGTAATTGAGCAGCTGATGTTCGCTACCCTGTTAGGCTGTTAGTAATCTGTTAGCAATCTGTTTGCTGTTGATTGCTCCCCTGTTAAGTAGGTGTGAAGTGGATTTATATTTAAATTAACTGCAAGCACTGAATTCACCCGTGCTTCATTCATTTCAAGTTCATCGAGCGGTGCGGTGCTGTGCTGGCCGACTTGCGGCTAGAAAGCTATTGAGATTCCAAAATCTACCTCAGTCTTTCACTCGGACCTGCCTCAGTCTGTCATGGCTCACAAAAGCGTGGTATGGACTTATTTTACTGTCATTAATGAAACTGATTCAAAAGCCAAATGCAACCTATGCCGTACATCAACATTAATTAGTAGGGGGCCCTCAGTAAAGACTTTTGGAACTTGAGTTACTAAACCATCTCAGAAATAAGCATCGGTCAGAGTATGATGAGCTACAGACTGAGAAAGTCAAGAACGAGTTAGCAAAGCAGGCAGATTATTTATGTGAACTGCCAACAAAAGATTAAAAGGAGGCACAGACAATTGAATCTTGCCTGGCTCTGCACACCCTTTCCCAGCGATCACCCCAGAGCTATTGAAATTACAAATGCTGTGGCAGAGCTGATAGCAGTGGATGAGCAGCTCTTCTCTGTAGTTGAGAATGAGGGGTTTAAAAAGCTATTGGGAGTGTTAGAGCAGTGTTATACACTTCCTTCAAGGAGCCATTTTTCGCAGGTGCTTATACCAGAAATGTACAATAAATTGAGGGCAAAGATGCAAGAGGATTTGTCACATGCACATTTCTTTGCATTTACCACAGATACCTGGACCACAGAATGCTCCACTGTATCCTATTTACCAGTAACAGCACAATGGATCGATGCTGACCTAAATAGACGATCGGCTTAGTGCTGACTGCGCTTGTGTCTCAGATATAATCCCTACTTCAACTGTGTTGCACCATTCTATCGACGGTATTACTGTACCAGGGCTGCAAGCTATGAAGAATGCCATGCTTTTGTCAATGGATAAATGCTTACTGCCATACAAGCCTATGAAGGAGGTTGTCGTGGCAACCGTACTTGATGCTAAATACAAGCTTCATTTTTTCAGAACCGAATGTGGCATAAGTTTTGATAAAGCTATCCTGAAACAGCTTGTGGTGGAGCAGTCTGAGGAGCAACTGAAAATGCCTAAACGAACACTTGAGGGCACAGCCAGTGAGTGTGACCCAGAAGCTAATGATCCATGGGTCTCTTTCTCCCAAAATAATGCACTACCAGAAGACTGTAAGTAACTGTAGCATACAAAAACTATTCGATGTTGTTTTACTATATCACACTTAACAAAATGTTTTTGGTTTTCAGCATCAGTGATTGATGGGGTTCCACAACGGAATCAGGAGCTTGAAATCTATTTGGCCGAAAGCCTGATCCCAAAAAAAAAGCACCCCAGAAGCACTGCTTTACTGGAAAACACAAGGACAACGCTTTCCAACATTATCCAACATTGCCAGAAGATACCTATCACCACCCCCTTCAAGCGTGCCAAGTGAACGTGTTTTTAGTATAGCAGGGGATATTATTACCGATCGGAGGTCCAGACTATCCCCTGAGAATGCAAATATGCTACTGTTCTTAAAACAGAATATGAATAAATTCTAGTGCCTAACCAATGCACAACTTTGTGAACTTTGAAACAAAAATAAATAATTATAGTTTTATACTGCTGTCAATATTTTATTAACATTGGGGAAAATGGAGGGATATGTGGCTTATAGGGGTGTGGGGATGAGCAGGTAACATCTAGGTAACATCTACTTATTCATGCACCAAATCCGATGCGATGGATATCCGTATCCAATCAGATAAGTTAGGTAAAAAATCCGGATCTGATATCCATTGCAAATTCTATATCCGCCCACCCCTAATATATGCCAGAGGCTGGAACAAATGTGTGAGACACAGATTACAATATCTGTCAGTAACAGTTGCAAGTAGGCAGGGATGAGAGGTATTGAGTACAAGCTTAACTGCACACAGGCTGCCTTGGGTCTTACAGTCTACCCAGGCATGTGTTTATACACTAAAACTACACTAAAACCTCCTCAGGTCTCACAGCCTACCCATGCATGTGGTTAGACACCATAACTGCACACAGGCTGCCTTGGGTCTTACAGTCTACCCAGGCATGTGTTTATACACTAAAACTACACTAAAGCCTCCTCAGGTCTCACAGCCTACCCACGCATGTGGTTGAACACCATAACTGCACACAGGCCTCCTTGGGTCTCGCCCACTCAGGCATGTGGTTATACAACAGAAATGTACAGAGACCACCTCAGATCTCATTGCTCACCTGGACTTGTGGTTATACAACATAACTGCACACAGACTGCCTTGGATTTCACAGCCCACCTGCCATGCGGTTATACTGCATAACTGCACACAGGCCACTTTGGGTCTCACAGCCCACCCAGGCCTGGGATTATACAGCAAAATTTCACACATGCCATCTTGGGTCTTGCAGCCCACCCAGACATGCAGTTATACAGCATAACAGCACACAAGCCACCTTGGGTTTCTCAGCCCACTCAGGCTTGCGCTTATACAACAACTGCACACAAGCCACCTCAGGTCTTGTAATCTTCCCAGATGTGTGGTTATACAGCATAACCACACACAGGCCACCTCAGGTCCCACAGCCCGCAAGGCATGTGTGTACAACAAAACTGCACACAGGCTGCTTTGAATCTAAGCCTACACCTGGACTCGTGGTTATGCTGTTAAACTGCACACAGACTGCCTTGGGTCTTGCAGCTTACCCAGGAGTGTGGTTACAGAGCACAGCTGTACACAGGTCACCTTGGATCCAGAAGCCCATGTGGGCATGCAGTTATACAGCATAACTGCACACAGACACCTTGGGTCTCACAGCCAACTTCTGCTTGCAGTTATATATGCACTTTCTGTTGTTTATCATGGCATATAAAGGGATTTCACAACATATCTCTGGGGCACTTCTATGGTACGTGGTCACTAGAAAATATAAGAAGACCACTTACATATAGAAAGAGTCCCCAAAAGATGCCTAGAATAAAATATGAAGATGTATTTAGACCAGTGTCAGGAGGTCTAAATCTCACTCTCAGGTTCTTGGCAATATTGGGAATGCAAGGAATCACAAACACATTGCATAAGAGTAATATAATTGTTTATTACTACCAAAAGGATAAATCACAGTTGCCCTAGGCAGTTCTTACAAATACGAACCGGGAGCCAATGCTAAGCATTCCCTATACCTCGAGGTTTCTTCGTGTCTCTTTGAGTCTCCGAGGTATAAGACTTAGTGTCTCACATTATATACCTATGATAATTATTATGCTTACTGTAAGATAGAAACATTTCTAGTTACAGAGATGAGCCCTATTGGCTAAATTAGAGGTGGCTCCATGGTCCAAAATAACATTATACAATTTTGTAGTAGTCACCACTTTGTGAAACAAAAGAATACAGTTCTTACAGAGCCTTACATAGCTCAGTGTAGTAGTACAAATCACCAAAAGGTGGCAATGGTGACTTATATATCATAATCATTACAAGGACACAGTTGTTCTGATCATCTTGTAAGCAAGAAATACACAGAAAATACATAGAGAACATATATGTATTAGCAAGCAAAGTGTATAACAATAATATGTATACATATCCTTTTATATGGTAGATGCCCTTAGCCCTATATATTAGTATAACATATGCCTAAGCACTAGTGTCTACAGTGTACCTCTGGGATTACCAATCAGGGTGCAGGGACCTCATGTAACATTCCCCCCCTTGTTGCCTCCAAGGGCAACACAGGCAAATCTAGGGAAAGGTTAGAGGGCAGTGGTTGTTTACAAACCCAACGCATGAGCCTTGTAAAGGAACTTGAGCTACTCCTGATGTTGGCACACTGTGAGCCATAGGCAGCATAGCATAAGAACCATGAAAAATATAAGAAAATGCTTGAATAATAACAAAACCTTTAAAAGTAATCTCTAACCATGTGTTAGTCAGTGCATCATTCATATCACCATCATTAATCAATGAAAGGATAGCTTCATTGGCCTTAGTCATATTATTGCTGATGTGGATGAGGTGTGTGTCTTTCCTCTGTAAAAGTGATTTTAATGTAAGTGTAAGTGGGTCTATGTGTACTTTAAAATATGGTAAATATTCAGAAAGGGTGAGTAGACAATCGAGGTTACCATCAATGATGTCCGCATCTATAAGGGGGAACGGGGGTAATAACGGTATGTCCAATGACAGACTTCTGGTGGGGAACAAAACAAAAATTAGGGTTATCAATAACACATGTCTCTGTTCCGTAGGTATAGCTTTTATAGTTTGTGACCACGAAGTAGTCCCCATCAGAATTATACTGCATTTTAACAGTGGGGAGTCTCCACTTTTGCAACTGTGCTGGGCAAGTGTAGGTCGTCTTGGAAATCCATGTTGACAGGCAATGAACCTCCTCACAGTAAGACTGGTAAAGTCTATGTGGAGCCAATGTTGAGTCTGGAAAATCTGTGCCATTTGTACTGATGTCATCGTCCATAGAAAAGGACCAATCTATACTGTCGGGAGAGTAACCACATACAGGTATAATAACATAAAATACATCACATCGACACAAGTAGATATACTGTTTCTTCACACAGCAGTCTGTGTGCGGAGTGACCCAGGCATCCAGGAAAGGATGGAAGACTAATAGAGGAGGTAAGTCCAGGCATTCTCTGAAGATGTCGTCATCAAGGTGCCTCAATCGAATGAACAGAGGCGAGCTTATTGAACAAAGCTGTAGTGGATCAAAGCGTGGTAAAGAGACAGTGAAAGAAACAAACATTGTATCTTTGATAGAACATTTTCAGAAGTAAAACAGGGACCAGTATTAGGGTGTCTGGTCACAAAACCCAAATTTCTAGCTGTAGAAAGAGGAATAGTTAGAGAGTGTTGCACACACATAGCAATACAACCAGGGGTTTTACATCATGGACAATACCATTTGGAAATACATCTGTCATGTATAATATCAGGGATTCCTCCAGATTCTAGATCATGGAAGAGATTGTTGATGGTAGCAATGATGTATGAGCCATAGGCTGAGCATAGAATTTCTCTAGCAATGTATTGTTGATCTGCTTCCTTGTTGTTTTGTGTAATAAGTGCTTTGATTTTTTTCTTTAGACCCAGTAAATGCCTTAGCAATGTCATGCATATTGTAAACAGTGTATCTTTCTTCCTGACTAAGGCCATCCACACCATGCAATAATGGGGGTAGTATATTATTCACCAAACCAGTTTGAAATTTGGCAGAATGAGATTTTATAGCAGCAATGTCTGCTTTATTCCAGATAGACATAGCTGTACCAAAGAGACCTGTGACAGTGCCTTTTGCACCAGTGACATCAGAACTGTCAACTTCACATGTATGATGTTTATGACTTTGATCATCAGGATTGGGTTTTCTCCTGAAGTTGCCTCTATGCTCGGTGGTGTGTACCCTGGAAATAGGGTCTTGAGTACGTATCTGAAATGCTGCTAAACTATCAAGCAATACGTATATAAAATACTGATGTGTTAGTATTGTGACACATACCAAATTCTTTCATATTCCAGTAAGTTAGATTAAACAACACAGGTATATGCATAAATTGCAAATTATTAATCAGTGTACCTGGTAGGGCAGTAGCTGTTAGACCACTGCGGGGACCAGGGGTGTACTTTGGACATTCCAAAAGCTGTTTGTCAATGGGTGGTAACACAGAAAGGTACATGGCAGCAGAGACCATGTTATGTATAGCACAACATTTTCAAACCGAGTCCTTAGACAAAGAATTACAATATGAGGGATCCATTAAGGTAGTAATATTGTATAAACCAGAATGTCTAAGAGCAGTTTGTAGCAAGGACAGAGAACCATTTGGGATAATTTAGCATTAGCCCAACCCTGGAAAGTTATCTTGGAGAGTTTGGCCACAGGGAGAATTTGTCTATGCGATGTGGTTTGCCACTCAATTTGTAGGGTAGATTTATCAGGAGCAACAACCAAGACAGTAAGGTAAGCATCAGAACCTTCCTGGACAGTAATCAAACTATCAGGTATTTTTGATGGATACTTCTCTGGAGCAAATGCTGGATGATCAAGGTGAGGTAGGAGGTTCGGTACCGTACCTTGGATGCAGGGGATAACTCCTGAGATAAGGAGAAAATGGAACAAGATAGCCATCTTGTCAGTATATCTGAAAAGCAAAATCAAACATTAGTAAGTTAGTACTATTCCGCTCAATGGGGTGAGGAAAAGTAATTATACTCCTTTATACAGTTTCAGTTAGTTTGCATGTAACCGTTTGTCAGTCAGTTTATTGTTGTGTAGGAGTCTAACTTGGTAGACTGCTGGTCTGAGCTTGTTGACAATGGGGTAAGGACCTTCCCACTTATTGGAGAAGGAGTGTGTGGGATGTGCAAATCAGAGGACCATTACCTGATCTCCACCTGCCAGTCCACTTCTTGTGCATGCTTGTCAAACTGTATCTTGGACTGTTGCTGGGCCTTGCCCATGCAATGGCAGCATACAAGTGTGTGTATATGAGGTCTTTTCTGAGTTTTTCCACATATTGTTCTACAGATACACGGTCTGCAGTGGGGGTGTGCAGGTCAAACAACAGGTGTTCAGGCAATCTCATCTGTCTTCCAGTCATCACCTCGAAGGGTGTCAACTGGGTAGTGGCTGAGGGTGTACCCCTAATTGCCATAAGGAGTAATGGCAATAGGGAATCCCAGATTTTGGGATTGTCCTCAATAAATTTGGAAAGCATTTGCTTAATCCATCGGTTGGTTCTTTCTACCTGACCTGAAGATTGGTTGGTGGTAAGGTATGTGGAACTTCTGTTGAACTCCAAGGAGCTCAAGGGATTCTTTCATCAACTCACCTGTAAAACTGGTTTCTTTGTCTGAGTCTACCTTAAGAGGTAGGCCTCACCTGGAGAAAATTTGTTCCACCAGGATTTTGGCAGTGGTTTTAGCAGTGCATGTCTTAGTGGGGAAAGCTTCAACCCACTTAGAGAAAAGATCAGTTACCACAAGATCATACTTGTTGTTTCTGCTAGTATTGGTTAGGGGGCCAATAAAATCAATCTGTATGGCATGCCAAGGGCCAGAGTGTCTTTGTGGTAGGAGTTTGGCATTTCATTTGGTGGGAATGGAGTTCTTTTGAGCACAAACAAGGCAGTTATCTATGTACTGTTTAACGTCTTTGGTGACACCAGGCCACCAGGCAGTGGTCTTGAGCCTCTGGAGGGTGTTTTCCACTCCTGGTGTCTACCAGTGTGTGTGTCATGCACTTGGTGCAAGAATTCAGACCTAAGGTGTCTAGGACCCCCATAACTTGGTAGTGGAATCATCTGGTTGGTACCAAATGAGCTTGTTATCTGGTGACAAGTGTAACTTACCTTCATGCCTCCGGTAGGGATTATGTGTGGGAAGTTTCTCTTCGGTACCTTTGCCAAGGAATCTGAGCACTTCTATGAGTTCAGTATCAACATGTTGGGCCACTGAGAGGTCCGAGGGGGAAAAGGGTTCAGGTTTCTTCCTGACTGCTGCAATGTGTACGGCCACATTGGCCTCTGGAAGATCCATCATCCATGTCTTCCCCCCTCGGGCCCCTTCCTTGGCAAGGATGTCTGCTGTGTCATTGAAGGCATGGTAGGGGTCATTTAGGGAGTGAGCCTTAACTTTGTGTACATAGAGTTTGTGTGCAAATCTTTGCTGTGAATGTATGTATAGTACCAGTTCTTTGTACTTCACTGGGCTGCCATTAGAAGAGAGGAAGGAGTTCTTCTGCCAGAACGGAAGGAATTCTGTAAGAGAACAACAAACCCAGTTAGAGTCTGTAAAAATGATGGTATCCTTGGTTCCATGCTGGATGAACTCGAGGGCACAGGCCACCGCTGCCATCTCTGCATACTGTGATGATGCTACACTGCAACGCTTAGAGATTTTAACAGTGTTACCGTAGGAGTAAATCACTAAGATACCCATCCCTGCAATTTGTTCTCCCTGATAGTAGGAAGCTGAATTATCTGTAAAAATATGACACAAAGAGGTGTTCTCAAGTTTTGTGGCATGGCAGGAGAAAGGACCTGAATCTGGAAGATCAGGTGGTTGCAGTGTACAGTCATGGGGTTCTCCTTGGAAAGGAGTCCATGCACCAGCATGGATGGAATTTTGGTTAGTGTACCTGTATGCCTCTGTCCTGGAGAGAAGTGACTAGTGTGTCAGTCTGATATTAGAGACTGACCCATCCTTCACTCTGTCTGATAGAAGAAAGGTAGTTGGGGTGTGGTTGGTGTTAATAATCAATGAAGAGTACCCAATGATATACAGAAGGTGCTTGACAGCCCAGTAGGTAGCCAGAAGGTTCCTTTCACAAAGGCTGTACTTCTGTTCCACTGGGGTCAAGAGCTGTGATGCATATGCAATGGGTCTCAGAGTGCCATGAACCTTCTGGGCCAGCACTGTTGACATAGCAATGTCAGAGGTGGCACATTCCAGATGGAATGGTAGTGCTGGATTGGGGTTAACCAGAGCTGGAGCCGAGGCCAAGGCCTGTTTCAGTGACGTCACAGCCTGGGTGTGTATGGGACCCCAAGTCCAAGGAATGTGCTTTTTCAGTAACTCATACAGAGGTGCAGCCTTCTGAGCAAAATCACAGATGAAATCTCTGGAATAGTTTACAATACCTAGACACCTTCTAAGAGTTGCCACGCTGGTAGGCAATGGCAAGTCTTGCAATCCTTGTATCTTTTTCCAGGTAGGGCTATGGCCATGATCAGTTATACTCGGGCCCAGAAAGAGTACCTCTTTCTGAGACAGTTGTGCTTTTGCTGGATTACATTTAAGGCCTCCTCTCTTTAATATCTTTATAAGTGACATTGGAGAGCACGTGGAAGGAAAGGTATACCTTTTTGCAGATGACACAAAGATCTGCAACAGGGTTGATACACAAGGTGGGGTGGAAAGAATGAAAAGGGACTTGGCAAGGTTGGAGGAATGGTCAAATATGTGGCAGCTCAGATTCAATGCAAAGAAGTGTAGCGCAGTGGTTTAAGGCTCTTTGCTGCAAATCTGGAGACCTGGGTTTGAATCCCACAGCCCCCACTTGCATATACTATGTGACCCTGAGCAAGTCACTTAACTTCCCTGTGCTCCCAGGTTGCACCTGTAAAAAGCTTTCAGCTTAGTGTGTCTCACCTGGTTAAACAATTGAAAAAAAAAGTGCAAGGTAATGCATCTGGGAAACAAAAACCCAAGGGAAGAGTACATAGTGGGGGATGAGTTAATAACAACAACAAAAATCGAAAGAGACCTAGGAGTAATTATATCACATGACCTAAAGGTGGGCAAGCAATGTGAGAAGGCAGTAAGGAGGGCTGGGGGGATACTGGGATGCATAGGGAGAGGCATCAACAGTAGAAAACAGGAAGTTGTTATCCCTCTCTACAGACAGTTAGTGAGACCCCATCTGGAGTACTGCGTGCAATTCTGGAGACCCCATCTCCGCAAAGACTTAGACAGAGTGGAGGCTGTTCAGAGGAGGGCAACCAAAATGGTGCAAGGTCTGCACCAGAAGATATATGAGGAGAGACTAAACCAGCTTAATATGTACACCCTTGAGGAAAGGAGGGGGAGGGAGGACATGATAGAAACTTTCAAGTATTTCAAGGGAATTAACAAGGTACAAGAGGGTAGTATCTTTCAGAAGAAGAGATGTGCAAGAACAAGGGGGCACAATTTGAAGATAGAGGGGAGACGGCTCAGAGGTAATGCTAGAAATTATTTTTTCACAGAGAGAGTTGTGGATGAATGGAACAGCCTTCCTGAGGAAGTTGTGGAATCAGGAACAGTGGGAGAATTCAAGAATGCATGTGACAGGCATAAGGCAATTCTAGTGGGGGGCAGGAGGAAGTAAACTTTTGATTAACTAGAATCTGCAGCTTATCCATTAGGTAGGGAAATGGGCAGACTAGGTGGGCCAAGCGGTCCTTATCTGCCGTCAAATTCTATGTTTCTATGTTTTATCCAAGAGATCCAAGTGTTGTTCCTGCATGGCTGTTGCCAACAGCAGGTCATCCACATACTGCAAGAGACACTGGGGAGTAGAGAAACCCTCAAGGGCATCCATCATGTGCAGGTGGAACAGGGATGGGCTGTTATGGAATCCCTATGGTAAGCAGGTCCACGTGTACTGTCTACCTTCAAAGGTGAAGGCAAACTTATATTGACTTTTAGTGGCCAATGGCAGTGACCAGAAACCACTGGAAATATCCAGGGCACTGAACCATTTTAGGTCAGGGGTCAGGAGTTGTAGCACATCAGGTGTGGAGGCCACAGTTGGAGCACAACTGGAGGTGAGCTGGTTCAGTTTCCTGAAGTCAATAGTAAGTCTCCAGGAGCCTGTGGATTTTTTCACAGGCCACACTGGAGAGTTGGCAGTAGAAACACATGTTCTGATTACCCCTTGGTTGAGGAGTGATTTTATTGTTTCTCTGAGAAAGGGCAAGGCCTCAGATAGACAAAGATATTGCCTTTGCCTCTCATGTGCCGGGCCTGGCACTTGATGACAGTGTGCATTCTGCACAGTCATGCTTGTTGATAGCAAATGCTTCCAAATGCCTTTGTAAGATGGGGAGGAGTTTTGGAAAAGTGTGATTTTGAACAAATCTATGATGTTATACTCCTTGTTGTTGGCAGATATTGTCACCACAACATGAATCAGGGATCAGGATAGTGTGATATTGGCCCTGAATCTGTTTCAATAGCATGTTAGCTAGGTCCACCACACAGCCGTGTGGTGCAAGAAAGTCAGTTCCAATGATACTAGGATGATCATGCAATACCATCAGCTGGAAGGTGTGTGAGGCCTTCAGGTGGCCCAGCTCTATAGATAAAGGTAGGGAGCGGTATGCAGGTAACCTAGTACCATCTACTTCTGACATGTTGGTCCTCCTTGTGGTGGACCAAGGAGATGTATCCAGGTGTTCATCATGTAATACAGACATAGCCATGCCTGTATCCAATAACACTGTAAGGGAGGCAGTATAGCGCAGTGGTTTAAGGCTCTGAGCTGCAAATCTGGTGACATCCAGCAGACCAGACCTGGGTTTGAATCCACAGCTTCCACTTTCATGTGTGACCCTGAGCAAGTCACTTAACTTCCTTGTGCTCCCAGGTTGCACCTGTAAAAAGCTTTCAGCTTAGTGTGCTACTCCTGGTTAAACAACTAAAAAAAATTAAAAAGTAGGCGGCCCCGACCTCGGCCTCGGTGCAGGGTCTTCCATTTGTATCCAAGACCAGCTTGTTTACAATCTGGGCTGGAGGCCTGTAATTGTCAATCTGTGCTGGAGGGAGCATGGAGAGGTTGGGCCTGGCTCCTTTGTACCACTTCACCATGCTGCACTGATGCTATAGGGAGGTGCTTCTGGGTTCAGGCCTGAGGGCCTGTACTGGGTGTCGCCATAGCCCATTGGGGCTTGGGTTCCCGGTTGTATGGCTGCAAGGGACTGAGCAGGAACAGCATCCACTACAGAGCGCACTTGCCCCAGGAGTTCTCTAAATTTCTGATTCTCTTCGGCTATCTCCTTATATGCAGGGCCTGGTCTTTGTGGTTTACCCTTATGCTTCTTATTTTTGAGATAATTCTGTTTCCTACCCATTGTTGCTGTTGCTGTTGTGGTTGTTATTGTTGTTGTTGGGCCTGCTGGGGGTGTTGGTTTTCTGTGGGGAGGGTCTGTTTGTGTTGGGCCTGTCCCTCCACCGTATAGTGCATCACGGCCTCTTGAGTAGGCTCCACGGCGGCTACCTTCTTGGAACCGGAGCCCAGGTCACGGATGTAGAGTTGATAAACTCTCTAGGTTTTCCAAAGAATATCGGCGAACCTTTCTGTGATGGTGTAAGTGGTTGGCTCTACCTTGTCTCTTACTGCAGGGATCATGTTCCTAAGGAACAGGGTCTTGTATTCAATAAGATCCACATCTGCAGCTTCTTGTGCAAGATGTTTTCCTGCTCGGTAGGCCATGCAAAGTCTCTGGTGGTAAGTCGCTGGACTTTCTTTTGTATTCTGTTTCAAAGGGTATGCAAGCATCACTCCTGCTACACCTGGGCTGTGTGCAGAAATGAATTTAGCTGCGATCTCATCAAAGGTGGCATTGCCGTTCTGGCGGACAACATCAGGGAGTTTGACCTACAATCCAGGCTCGATGGTTTGGCATAGCATTTGGACCTGATAGTCTGCAGCGAGGCTAAGCATCTCACATTTGGCACACACCTTTTCTAAGCGGCAGCTGAGGTTGTCAGACGGGCTCATCCGACCAATTCTGTCAGCTATCTGCTGAACAGAGTAGGCCATTTGTAGGGGATTATTGGGCCGATCAGGCTGGGGTAGGTTGCCTCGGGTGCCATCCAGGGCTGCCTGGGCTGAGGCCTTAGCCGCGGTATAAACCATGCCATCCTGAGTACCAGCTTCTTGCAGAAGCTGCTTAATTTGGGCTTTAAGGACCCATTTATTCCTCTCCGAGATAGGCACATTACCTACTGCATTCTCAGTCATTGTTTCTATCTCCTACCTGTCTTCCACATTAATAATAGCCACCGTGGTGCCGTCAGGACCAGGCCTGGGCCTGCACCCCCTTTCATGGGGGCCACCATGTTGGCATCTCCCATGATGTCGTCATGGCGTCGATGCCGTATGACATGGTGTGAGTGGGTGGGACCCGCCATGTTGTGGGTGACTGGGTGGGGTCTCTGGGCCATAGTAGGGGTGTGACTGGGCATTGTACTGAGATGCATCATCTGAGACATCCCCTTCAGATGACATATGTAAGGCTGGGGCTACGCCTCCCATCGCCTTAACATGTCCAGCTAGAACCTCTCGCTGATGGCGCAGTTTCATCTTGGATTCACATTCTGCATGACTCACATTTGCAACATCCATATCAACCTCATCTTGCATTTGTTTCTGCAACACTCTGTGCTTGCGCCAATTCACAATTGTCCCTAGTAGCCACTTCTAAGTCATTACGCATCTGGTTTATCTCATCCTGTAGCTCTCCCATATCCTCACCAACTGTTCATTCACTTACTTAACAAGTTATTCATATTCAAAGCCTGCCCCTTATCCTCTCTCAGACTTTCACACACCTGCTTCAACATACAAATTTCTTGTTCTCCAGCCTGTGCTGAATGATGCAAAAGTGAATCCTTTTCATTGAGCAGTGTTTGAAGTTGACTCCAAATTCTGCTGCAGTCTAATACATTCTGTTTCCTGAAAACCTATCTCTTGCTTAAGAGACGAGATCTGCAGATCAAGGGTTCAAAACCTCACTTCGGAGGCTTCCAGAGCAGCATAGAGAGCCACAACCAAGAGTCCTTCGGCATGACGCTTATTGGCTATTTGTCTCATCTCATAGTACTGGGTTGAGATCCCCAGTATAGGGTTTTCGGATTGACTTGCCTCCCGCGTGAAGTCAGTCCAGTCTCCATGGGAGGTAAGGAAGTTTGAGATATCAAATCTCAGTTCTGCGCTGATATTTGATACTGTGGCCATTTGTGTGGGAGGGAACAAAAAATCAAACTGTGAAAAAGGCACTGTACTGTGTATTGATCCACAGCAGGAACACTTTACACACAGTCGGGCTACTGTATAATTTGCAGGCTTGCAATTCAGAGCTGCTGTGGAGTGGGTCAAGTCGACATTGAGCACACCCAAGAAAAGCAGTCACACTTTGCAAGTGACTACAAAGTGGTCTGAAAACAGGAGAGGTGTTGCAGAAATGCACACCTACAGTCCCCGTTGGGAAGGGAAAAGTTTTAAGCAACAAGTGACAGCTCACAAACACCAAATAGTGCCTGAACACGGTCACCAATTGTCAGGAGGTCTAAACCTCACTCTCAGGTTCTTGACAATATTGGGAATGCAAGGAATCACAAACACGTTGCAGGAGAGTAATAAACTTGTTTATTACTACCAAAAGAATAAATCACGGTTGCCCTAAGCAGTTTTTACCAGTATGAACCGGGAGCCAATGCTAAGCATTCCCTATACCTCTAAGTTTCTTCGTGTCTCTTGGGGTCTCCGAAGTATTTATTTATTTATTATTTATTTATTTATTTAGTTTTTGTTAACCGGGTAGGTACACTAGACAGCATAGCTGCCTATTTTCAGGTACAACCCGGGAGATTATAACAAAGGGTATGTAAACAATAATAAATACAAGAAACCATCATGGGAACAAGTAGAAGTCAGACATAGTACACTTATACAAAATTTTCAGCAATGAGAGTACATTTGCAGGAATCTATATGTAGAAACAAAACAGAAATATAAGTGCAAATAACTAACAATCATAAGTCATACAACTAGTGAGTAAGTGCTAGAAGAGAGGAAATAAGATTTCCAGGTAGGTTTGAGAGTAGTAGAGGTTGGAGCCGGAAGGCAACTAGGAGGAATCAGTACAGGAGTGGGTGGATAGAGGACAGGAGCAGGGTTCAGAGCTTAGAAGAGCCATACGTAGCTCTTGTTTGAAGCTGTGTGGAGAAGGGGAGATTCTTAGACTTAGTGGGAGGGAGTTCCATAGCTTAGGGACCCAGCTAAAGAAAGCATTCTCCCTCATTTTGGTTTTACATCTTAGTTGGACAAGAAGGGGTTTGTCAGCTGATCTCAATGGGTAGGCAGAGGTCACAGGTTTGAGCAGTAGAGCCAGTTTGTCAGGTATCTGGGAGGAGATTATGTTCTTTATAAAACAGTAGGAAGTAAACTGTCGGAAGGCTGAGGGTATAAGACTTAGTGTCTCACATTATATACCTATGATAATTACTATGGTTACTGTAAGATAGAAACATTTCTAGTTACAGAGATGAGCCCTATTGGCTAAATTAGAGGTGATTCCATAGTCCAAGATAACATTATACAATTTTGTAGTAGTCATCACTTTGTGAAACAAAAGAGTACAGTTCTTACAGAGTCTTACATAATTCAGTGTAGTAGTACAAATCACCAAAAGGTGACAATGCCGACTTACATATCATAATCATTACAAGGACACAGATGTCCTAATCATCTTGTAAGCAAGAAATACACAGAAAATACATAGAAAATATATATGTATTAGCAAGCAAAGTGTATAACAGTAATATGCATATATATTCTGACATCTACTCTTATACGGTAGATGCCCTTAGCCCTATATATTAGTATAACATATGCCTAAGCACTAGCTGTCTACAGTGTACCTCTGGGGGTACCAAACAGGGTGCAGGGACCTTGTGTAACACCAGTATGCAGAAAAGAGTGCTCCCTGTTGTCTGCATGCCACTAATGCAGGGCCTGCCCACAGATGTGACACAAACTGCAGAGGCAGTTTGCATAGTAGGGCAGTAGCAGTTAATTTTGATTTATTTATTTATTGAGTTTTGTTGACCAGGTAAGCCTACTGAGACTAAAAGTCCCTTTTTCAGGGTGCCTGTAATTAATTAAACATATCAAGAAACACAACGTAGTACACAAGCAGGAGACAATGGGAAATACATATGAAGCAAAACAAAGGCAAAGTACAAACAAGCATTTGTCAATGCCGAATGTTATCTGCATGCACTGGTGTCATAGGGTGTGTTTGGTGCTGATACCACTGAAAGTGACATTAAAATTGCTTCAGCGAAGGAATCATTTTATTAACAGTTAGGAATGCAAAGTAAAAGTGATGATGTTGGGCAGTGTAACCGTCTTGTTTGGTAATATATGTGCCCCAAATTTTCAGCATACCCTTCTTATGACCCCACCTCATGAACAAATGTAGAGAAAATGTCCATCTCCTGCCTGAAAGGTGATTTTGCACAGCGACTGCAAAATCACCTTTCAGGATGTAAAAAAATGTTTTGGCCAGGATCTGAAAAATGACAGCTGTCACATTCATGAGGTGCTGTGAAGAAATGGCAATACTGAAAATTGTGGTCAAAATATTGAAAATTGGCAAAGTTATGAGCCTGTGTTCACAAATTTCAAAACAGGCTCATAACTTCATTGCTTTTAAATAATTTTACACCAAATTTTTAACATCGCCTTCTTGTGACCCCACCTCATGAACAAAACCAGAGAAAAATTTCAACTCCTGCCCGAAAGGTGATTTTGTGCAGTGACTATAAAATCACCTTTCGGGGTGCAATAAAAAACCCATTTAGGCCAGGATCTGAAAATTATAGCTGTCATGTTCTTGAGGTGCTGTGAAGAAATGGCTATATGGAAAATTTGGTGTCAAAATATTGAAAATTGCCAACGTTACGAGCCTACATTTGCACTTTTCAACACAGGCTCATAACTTTGTTCTTTTTCAATATTTTTACACCAAACTTTCAACATAGCCTTCTTGTGACACCACCTCATGAACAATAGTGGAGAAATTTTAAACTCTTGCTTGAAAGGAAATTTCGCTCAGCAACCATGAAATCACCTTTGGGACAGATTTGACTAACATCACTTGCATTGTTCATGAGGGCCGTGCAGTGGATGTCCTGTTTCTGGATTTCAGTAAGGCATTCGACTTGGTGCTGCATGTGAGGTGTGGTAGTAAGCTGGCAGGTACAGGTGGAGGGGAGAAAATGGTGGGATGGGTAGTAAACTGGTTACAGGGAAGGCAGCAGAGGGGGGTGGTGGTGGGAGGGGAGCGGTCATCTCCGAGGGCAGTGACAAGAGGAGTACCGCAGGGCTCAGTGCTGGGACCGGTGTTGTTTGGGTTGTTCATATCAGACTACTCAATGGGCATCAAGAGCAATATCAGTTTGTTTGCAGATGACACCAAGATGTGAGCAGTCGTGGATGACCTAGGAGTGCTGCATGGGTTGCAGGATGATGTGTCAAAATTGGAGACCTGGTCAGACACCTGGCAGTTGGAGTTTAATGCCAAAAAGTGCAAGCTGCAACATTTCAAGGCCAAAAAAAAACAAGCAGGAGCTACCAGCTGGGGGGGGGAGGGCAGCTGGCCATGACAGAGGAGGAGAAGGATCTGGGGGTGGTTATAACGGGCTCAATGAACAACACAGCACAATGCAGGAAGGCAGCTACAGAGGCCAACAAAATGCTGGGTTGATTTGCCAGGGGTATATCTTCAAGGAAAAGGGAGGTGATCCTGCCATTGTATATAGGGGGGAAGGGGAAATTGTTTAACCAGGGAAGGCACACTAAGCCAGAGCTTGTTTCCAGGTGCGACCTGGGAGCACAAGGAAGTTAAGTGACTTGCTCAGGGTCACACAGTATGCAGGTGGAAGCTGTGGAATTCAAACCCAGATCTGGTCTGCTGGATGTCACCAGATTTGCAGCTCAGAGCCTTAGACCACTGCGCTATACTGCCTCCTATATGTCACTGGTTAGGCCACATCTGGAGTACTGCATGCAGTATTGGCACCCGTACCTGAAGAGGGACATTAAGTTACTGGAGGGGGTGCAGTGCAGGGCAACAAAGATGATCCGAGGACTATGGACATACCCTACATGGGTTCAGGAGGGAAATAAGAAGACAATTTTTTACGGAGAGAGAGAGAGAGAGAGAGTGGTGTCTGGGTAGAATGCATTACCTGCAGAAGTGGTATCCTGTAAAACAGTGGACTGCTTAAAAGGGGTTGAGATAGGAGTAAGGGGGGAGGGAGGCAGCTGCAGTATAAGGGTTGCTAGGAGCACACTCGAGCAAACTCGATAGACCACAAGGACTTTATCTGCTGGCAAATTCATATGTTCATATGAGGTGGGATCCCAAAAAATGGTATGTTGAAAATTTGGTGAAAAGTATTAAAAATGGCCAAGTTATGTCACTAAGTTGAAAACCCCATTGAAATACATTGAAGTGCTTACCTCAGTTTGCAGTTGGGCTTTGAAGAGTGAATATGTGTCTGTGGTCCAAGGAAGATTATGCGGACAGCACTCCGATGGGTAAGTATGGGGTATGGGGTGTGGGGTGGTGGATTCCGAGTGGGAGGGTTGGATGGTAGGTGGGTAATGGTGCAGCAGACAACGATGGATGATTTCTTTTTCAGGTAAAAAGTGATGAGGACAGTTTTCTCTATTTCAGGGACAGGAGACTGTGGGATTGGGCACCCCAGTATCACTAGTGGACAGTATTGCAACAGTTGAGGACACTGGAGTTGGTTACCCCAGTATCACTGACATATGGTTGGGGTGGAACAGACATCAATGGATGATTTTCTTCTTTCAAGAGAAAAATGATGAGAGACAGTTTGACACTGGGATTGAGCACACCCAGTGTCCATACTAAGTGTGTGGGGAAGAGGTTCTGACAGGAGGGTTAGATTGGGGTACATTAGGGCCACCAACAACAGGCATTGTTGGACGGTTTTCTTTGTTGCAGGCACACATTCCAGGCTGACCATGATAGATCAGCCTGTCTTGCTGGGTGGCGCAGACCAAAGGAATGGCAACTTTTTTTGAAGTTGGTGCAGTCCCCACCCAGCAAGCCAGAAACTCCATTATTATCAGCCTGGGTGCTAATTGGTGTGCCACTGTCGTGCCCTTGCAACACTGCTCTACATTGGGTGGACAGTGTCACACCCCTCAAAGGGCACTTTCATACCAATGTGTTCACTTGGGCTTGCACTCATGGCAAACACAAAAAGTAGTAAACATCTGATTACAAAACATAGGCAGGCAGAATGGCAATACAAAGTCAACAAGGAGTGAAATAAAAGGAAGGGCAGTAGGATGCACATGAGAAATCAGATTCAAGTTGCTTCCCAATTGTGTGAAACTAGAAATCAAGTGCTGACCATATCGTAACCTTTCAGCGTATGCAAACACACAGACTGTGCTCGAGGAGAAGTACCTTGAGCCATTTTTTGAAGCCACCCAGGGATGAGCACTCTTGGAGAGCTGCTGGGATGGTATTCCAGACTGAGGGGCAGAGTGTGAAAGGCTCTCTCTCTCTCCTGCAGACGAATGAGTCATTGGAACCTCAATGAGACTGTGACTGGAAGATCTAAGTGTTCTCCTGTAAGCTTTTGACTAGTACATCCCTAAGGCTGGGAGAGGGTGCACTGGGGGTAATTTGTGAGCAAGGCAAAGGAGGGGTGTCTGAGCATCCCTTCAAAGGCAGGCCAGTTTAGGGAGTGGAAGACATTGCAGTGATGTGCCCTTGGTGGGACACTGGCAGAAAATTGGCCTGTTTTGTTGTAGAGGACTATTAGCTTGTTAACCTCTGAGGGATTGCAGGATCGGGGCACCTTACATTAGTGCTAGTTGAAGTGTAGCGTTGGCAAGGGAGTGATGCAAGTTGCTGGTCAGATAACTGTTCAGACGATAGAGCAGCCCTATTTTCTGGCCCAGTGACTTGGTGTTATGTTTAACATGGCATTTCAAAATGAATTCCTGGTCTAGGTGTACTCCAAGGTATTTAATGGAGTCAATTACTTCAATGGCAGCACCAATGGACTCACTTATGGGTAACAGATGTCCCCTGGCAGTGCCAAAGTGTTTGGATCCAAATAGGATGGCTTTTTCTGTTTGTTTATATTAAGGACAAGTCTGTTTTCCTCAAACCATTTTTCTAGTTCGCAAAAATCAGCTGCTAGTTGACAACCAATCTGGGCAGTGTCCCTGGAGCACCAATACAGAACAGCATCATCTGCATAGAGCAGAACATGAGCCACTGCAGTTTGCTGGTAGATCATTAACAAATAGGGAAAATAGCAGTTGGCCCAGGATGGAGCCCTGTGGATGCCATTGGTTATAGGCATGTTTATGGACTGAGCACATTTCCACTTTACCAGTTGGCATCTGTTTGATAGGTAGTTGGAGAACCAGAGACAGGACAGGCTATCTAGACCCAGAACCTTGAGTTTGGCTATAAGCAGGTAATGGTTCACTAGATCAAATGCCTCAGTGAGGTCTATGAATATACCTGTTATAAGCCCTCTGTCCATGGACACCAGGATATCTGCTGACTGCCTAACCAAGGCGGTATTTGTGCCGTGCTGTTTCCTCAAGTCATGCTCCCTGTTGGTTAGTTGCTGGTGCAGTTCAAGGTAATCCTTCAGCTGGTTATAAACTAGTCTTCCGAGGATGTTAGACAAAGAACACAGTAAGGTGATGAGTCAGTAGTTTTCAACGTGTTTTCTGGGGCCACATTTGTGCAATGGAATCACTAGAGACGCTTTGCAGGTTTCCAGCACTCTCCCTTCAATAAGGGATTTATTAAACAGCATAGCCACAGCGGAGGAAATGATAGGAGCAGCAGTCTTGATGAGCTTAGGTTCAAGACTGTCATGACCTGCTAAACACTTCAACCGTAAGACATTTCAGGAGGTGTAATACCTTTTTCCTTTTTAACAGTCTATAATGGGGATCCAGTTAAAATAGTGCAACCGAAATTGAGCGTACAATTTTGGCACGGTCAAAATAGTGTTGTAGTAAATCACTATCTCACTAAATAGCGCTTACCTTTATAGCACCAGGACAAGCAGTGTGCAGTCCAATGTTCCCCTCCCCTTCCCCCAGGTCACACTGGGAGATGAGCAACTTGTTGCTCAGTGTGCCTTCCTGGTGAAACATTTCAACAAACAAGTGTACAGGGGATAATGTAACATTGTGATATTAGGGGTCCATAGCGATGGAGGAGATTTAATGTTTTTATAGGGTTTGAAGAAGGAATATTGATCAGATGTATCCAGGATGGAGTTCAAGGCTGGTAGAGCGGTGGAGAAGGTTTTGCTCCTTCTGTTATTAGAGTGCTGTGGCATGGGACAAAAGAATTGTGAATAGAGGAGCTGGGCAGGCTCAGAGATACCAAGCCGGAAAGGTGGCACACAGCAGTGCTGTCCAGTTGCTCTTCCTGTTTTTTCTTTGGACCTCATCCACCTCTAGAGGCAGAGTTGGGTTAGGTGGTACCAAATGATGCACTTGACTCCAACTAATCTCAGATGTCTCTAATTCTGCTGCCACCCTTGGTTGCTAGAGGGGCAGAGCTAGCACTGCGTATTAAACTAATCAAGTATGTTTTCAGTTAACATGACCGGATGAACCTAATCATCATGGCCACGACACTCCAGGGAGAGACCTTGACCTATACCAGCATTCTGGTTCTGTAAATTCTGTCTTAAACTTCCATGGATGGTCACAAATGCCTCTTGCCAGAATCACCATAACCTTCGCCAGTCTTCCAGCCAGCCAGGTGACCCCCAAGACCCCATCCACTGGATCAATTCCACCCCAGCGCCACTACGCACATGGTCCTGTGCACTCTCACCTCACCAGTGCTCCCACAAACAAAATGCAATGGCTTCTTAATGAGAATCCAGGCCACTGTAGGACTTGGTCACCTGTCCCTGCCCTGCTCCTTCATGACCTTCTGCACCCTTCCCACAGCTTACCCACTAAAGGCCCTGTTATTGTCAGTGATGCCCCAAACCCTTAATCCACCCCAAAAGGGGCTGCCTATGTTGTCTTCTAACTGGGCAAATGATCACCAGTTTACCCCATCCAATAATCACCGAGTTGGTCCCTTGGATGAGACCTGGCATCCCGCCACCCAATATTAAAGTAAGTTGGCCAATATATGTTCACCCTGGAAGTCAATCTCTGACACTTTGCTTGTAAGGAGAGGACATACCAATGTCCCCTCAGAGGTCCTCCCAAGTATGTACGTAATGCTCCACTACACAACATAACCTGGTCCATGTCCCAGGAATGGGGAACTACATGTGGCTGTAGTCCACTACTGGATCCGACCTAACCTCTTGTACCGCATGCCAGGGGAGCAGCCCTACCCTCTTGCTGCACCCAGTGAAAATACTGGGGGTTATAAGGGGAGCAAAACCTGCCCCCTATCAATCTACTAGCCTTAGAGGTGAATGTACCCTCCTGCGCAACTGATGCTGACCAAGGTGCATGCACTGCCTGAATTGCACATTCAACCACCAACGGGTAGTACAAAAATCTAGAGATTTCCCTGGGCCAGCGCCCGGTACCAATCATCCACTTAATGGTGGCCAAGCTGGACCATCCACCTCTTCCCACCACAACTACACTGTGAAGGGGCTTGAGAAGGTTCTTCAGCCCCAAAGGGCCTCTCAAACTCTGCTTTGCTGAATAGTATGCAACCAGACGACAAGGGCTCTGCACTTGCAACCTTCTGGTTCTCAACCTGGGATTCTACCACCAATCTGAAGATGATCATTCCTAACTGAGCCACCAAGAGGCACTGGAGAGAACCAGCCCTGGTCCCCAGTGCACCAACCTGACACCCAGCCACTGAGCGACAGACCTGCATGCAGTCCGAGCTCTCCTAGGGGGTGGAGTCATGTGTTAGACAGCTGTGTTCCATATTAGAGATCTGCTCAAAGTGCAGACAGACCAGTGCCTACATTCTTCCAGAGTCAAGGTGAAGCAGAGTGGTTGCTCCAGTGGTGGAGGCCATAAACAGTAGCACTCCGGTGCTCAGAAGCAGGTCACCCAGTCTGGTACATCTGGATTCAGCATCTCTGCTGAGGAACTGAGTACATTAGAACAAGCATCAAGAGTCTGTGATGATATTTTGTAGAGCCTTCCAGGAAAATGAAGTGCAGAGTGTTTGAGAGGGTCCTCCACTAGAATCCTTGTAAGCCTCGGCTAAAGAAAAGAGGAAGCATTTGAAGACTTGGGAGATGAAATGTGAATTATTTATTGAAAACCCTGTGTGTGGAGTCCTCCCAAAAATTAATGACAGCTAAAAGAGCTGCTAGAGACCCTTGCAGGCCTGGTCCTGATCCAGGGATATTAGAGTTCGGTGCCCGTGGGAGTAGACCAACAGAGTTTGGGAGGGGATCACACATGTGCTGATCTCCACCAACAATGTCTTTCTCTTTTCCAGGGATTTCTAGGAAGGTTTGCCACCCAGGGAAGCTGGCAATGAGGGTAGGGGTACATTGTAAAGCTCAGTGTCAGCACTATAGTTTATGTAGAGTCTGACTCTTTTTCTTCTGCAAGGCAAGGGTACCGGAAAGAAGCCATACTACTTGACTGGAAAAGGATGTGTGGACAACAATGAGTTATTGTGCTGTAATGCGAAATGTATTAGAAGTTGTTAAAATGTACCCCATCTCCCATCAGTTGCCTTGTTGTCCCAAAGTGAATATGAACCCTGTCTGTTCCCCTTCTGTGGGGCAGGACACCATAGTCCCTGACTGTAGGGCATTGGCTACATGACCAAAATCCATAAATGCCAGTTTACAGATGTTTGGCAGAACTTTATAGTGGCACAAACATCAACTACTATGCCGTTCGATAAAGGATTGGTCCTGTTCAGCCTGTTGTTTAACATCATGATATTATCTGCATTGCTCTGCTTTTCCAAACAATCCCTACCTCCAAGGTTGGAATTAGACTTTATGAGCTTTGGGAGCCATGGGGACCATGAGGGTCCTATCTTTAAATTGGGCTCCCATTCCCATTATACGTCTGTCAGTTCTGCATGAGCTAACGTCAGAGTTATGAGGGCTGAGCCCTGGCAAGCCCACTTTTACCCTATAATTCCAACATCGGACTTACCTAATATACATATCTCAGCAATATGGCCATGTTTAACTTTTATCAAGTTCACAAATTAAAGAAATATTTTGCAAAGTTTTCATATGTGTGAAGTTGATTAAGCAAAATGTGGGAATCATTGACATACCCCTCTGGAGTCCCCTGCTGAACTCTACCACCTCCAGATGAGCCCTGTCCCCATATAAAGCAACAACACTTTTTTTTTTTATTTTATTTATTCAAGAGTTTCACCAGAAAGGCACACTGAGCAGTGTAACCCCCCCTACAAATGGGGGTTCCTGAAAAGTCTTCCTCGAGCTTGCCTAAATGCCCACTGCCAGGCTGGGGTCCTGCGATTTAGCCGTTTGAATGTATTGCCAGTGAGTGCCTGTGTGGCCTCCGTGTACTGTCGCTTTAAGAGCTGCTTACTTGCAGTGATAATTATTTGGAAGGGAGCTGAGTGTTTCCCTGCTCGAGCCCCGATCGGGCTGCTGGAAAATAGCTCTGTTTCTGCCATCGCTAATTGTGCAGAGGGAGCTCTGTTGAAGGATGTAACGATTTGCTGAAAACATTTCAGAGTGAGAATGATAATTTAGTTTGTTCTAACCTGCCTTCTTTGCAGCAAGGACTGTTCTGTTTAGCTCCACCATTTTGGTCCCGAACTGCCGAATTGGTACAATCAGTACTTGGGACTCTAAAATGGAGTCTGCTGAAATGGGGCTGTGTGAATTACCAGCTTGGGATTAGTAGTTTTGGACTGTTGGCTCCTTTTTGCAACAGAAGAGGGAGCTCTTACTGTGACTGACAGCTTGACTGGCCAACTGAAACTTTTGGATCTGAAGAAAATCACCCAAGCTGTCTGCTGGCTAGCCACATCTAAGTTGGAAGCCAGGAGAGCAACAGCTCATATAGTTCGAGCTGCCGTTTGCTGAGTTGTTCACGCGGGAGAACTTTGGAAGGCCTGACTTCTGGCCTGCTTGCCTGGTTTCTGCCCTGAGAGGGAGAAGAGGATTATTTTCAGACTAAATCTGATCTTGTGAGAACAAAGAAGCCACTGAGGTGTATCCAGGCTCAACCTGTAGAAGACCGAAGATTTAGCTAAATGCGATCGGCCTGTCTGGAACTCCAATTACTTCTGAGCTCCTGGTTTTGAGCAGTGACTTTGCGAGTGTGACCGGGGAGCAGTTTGCCTGGTACAGTAATATTTCCTTGCATATAAATGTACTGTGTACTGAATGGGGGTCACGATTTAGTTCCCCTTTTTTTTGTGAACTGTGTGCTGATTGCTGGAAGCTGTATCCAGCACAAAACGGACTCAATCCGTGGTTAGCTCCTTGTGTCTGGGACTTGCCATGAGGGCCCTGCCAGATTATCCTGCTGTACAGAGAAGAGCCATCAATGAGAGACCTGCCCAGGGATCTGCCCCCTGCTCCATGCCTGAACAGGAACGACGCCTCAGCGAATTGTGTGGACCCTGCTTCTCCTGGCACGCCAGAGAGTTCATCTGCTATCTCAATTGTCATCCATCCTGTGTCCAGCCTTGGGTATCGTGAGTAACCACCAGGGTAGCTCCCTGCAACATATAGGTAAATCAAAAGCGTGTCACCTGATTGTCTTGTTATCTTTTTTCTTCATGAACTGAGCCCTCCGGCTCTGGATTACAATTAGAGTGTGGTGCATGTTGTTTCTTTTCCTCACAGGACCCCAATCAGCTGCAACACCGGCTTACCTTGGGCACCGGTCCTGGCTAGCCCGTCTTTCTTCCACCTGGGTACCCAGAGAGTGTGACTGTCATAGGGACTCTAACTGCATGCAGAGTAGTGTGAATGATAGAGGATTTAAGCCAGTTACCCTGATTACTCCCCTTCCTTGTTATAACCCTCTGAATAAATCAGATCTACTCTTTTTTCTGCAATCCAACCAGACTGTAGTTCCAGTTTGTACTCGAAGTATTGTACTATGGCTATTTGTTCTGTCTAACCTTGTTTTACAGGGGGTCCCCAGGTTTGAACTGGAGAAACCGACTCTGGGGGTAAATGCAAACTGTATGGGTACTTGCAAAGCATATCAGGGGTATTGTGAAAGTAATTACTGTATATTGTGTGGGCCACTAGCAGGAACAGAGGGGGTCACAGTGTCCAGAGGGCTGTGCCCTGGTTAGTTTGACCATTACCAACCTTGACCTCTGGGTGGAGGCACCTGTTACCGAACTTAGGCCCCTTAACCTGCTACTAGCCAAGCAGACAGGGGTAGTAGCCCTTGGGATAGTGCCACCTAGGGGTTACATCTTGGAGGCACTGCTGGGATTAGCGTTTTCTAGTGGCCATGAATTATGAATTATTGTCAAACATGAATGGCTACCCCCGCAGAAGTGGCTGTACACCAGTTGGTGGGGTGGTGTACTGGGCAGGAGATTGACCCTCACAATGCCCAGCTTGTATTGGATATTCCCCTGAACATTTGTAAAGATGCTGTAGAAGGAGTACTTTCCAAGGCTGAATGTTTGACAAATGCCGTGGTAGTGGGGCGACAGGCTGATATCACCGCCCAAACTTTCATGGCCTTAGTAGAGTGTAGTGACCTAGTGGACAGTTCCAAAGTGCCACGGACTATTGCCCCAGAAGAGGCCCCAGCTGCCTGGAGAGTGATAACTAGAGACAGTAAAGACCCTAGGAAGGATGAGCTCCCCGATTATCTGAGACTTTTGAGGAGAAATTTGCTAAGTTGTTGCTGGAGGAAGGGAAAACCATAGAAGACTTTAAGAAACTATTCCTGGCCACCTAGGGGCTGTTCATTCCCCAACACCCCCTTCCACTCCAGCACCTATTACTGCCCCACCTTCTGTGCCCATGCCAATGCTGGCCCCTATATCTGTACCTGCCATTAGTCAAGACTGCTACCGAAGGTTGAGAATCTTCTCGGGCACCCTCCCCACCCCCCAGGAGACCTGGATAGACTATGTTGCTCCCTTGGTACCCGAGTGGCAGTGTGTGGAGGCTGAGAAGCAGAAAAGAATCATAGAAAGTTTGTGGGGTCCCGCCCTCGAATCCATTAAATCTTTGAGGTCCACAAACCCTGATGCATCTGCTCAGAAGTACCTATCTGCTCTCGAAGGCAATTTTAGGAGCATTGAGTCTGGAGAATATGATGTGGAAATTTCAAGGTACCAAACAATGGAAAGGGGAAAGTTTGTCTGCATATGTTACTCGTCTAGAAAGAGCTTTGCAGAAAGCTTACCAGAAAGGTGGGATGGCCGCCAGTGACTTGAACCATGTGAGATTGGGGCACATACTGCAACATGCAAAGCATTCTAAATTGCAGCTCCTCCAGTTAAGGCTCCAGGATAGGAGATGTAACCCACCTGACTACTGTGACTTGATAAAAGAACTCCGGGAGGTTGAGGGTGAAGAGGAGATTGTAATTCTGGAGTGAGTGCAGCCCAAGTGATCATGGCACCGGAAGGCCCTTCCGAAATGGAGACCACTAAGGGTGTCCTGCCGTGGGCTAAACGGTGGGGAGAGGAGTTGCTGAAGGAAGTCAGAAAGGTACAACTGGATGTTCTCACTGAGGTTTCCCCCATGGAACAAGATTCTGGTTTCATGGGGGTGGGGGTACACCCTCAGGCATCCTATAATGAGGATAGTTCCCAGGCTAAAATCAAAGAATTGACTGCCACCCTAAAGGAACTATTGAGACATGCTGCACCCCCTCTCACCGCTGCCAGCAGATGTTGGACCCTGATTCCTTGCTACTACTTCAGTTCCTCATGCAATGTTCTCTCCAACGACAACCCAGGAGTCTGACCCCATCTGAGCGAAACTACCCTGTGCACAAGTTGGAATTCCTGGCGTTAAAGTGGGCAATGGTTGACCAATTCCATGAATACCTCTATGGGGCCAAGATACTGGTGAAAACTGACAATAACCCATTGACCTATGTACAGACTTCACCCAAGTTAGACGCCACCGTGCATCGGTGGCTTTCTTGCATTGTCCACCTATGATTATGCTATAGAATACAGGTCAGGCCTGAATCACATCGATGCTGATGCCCTATCCTGAAAACCCATGTCCAAGACTGATTGGGTCAGGCTGTCTGAGCCTGACATTCGAGCTTTGTGCCAAAAGTTTGATAAAGATGAGCAGATGTCTGCGGACACAGTGGACTGCTTTGTAGATTGTTTGGGCCCTTCTGATACATGCATACTGGCTGCGTACTGTCACTTTTTGGCTCTAGACATTAGTACACTACCTCAGTTCAACAATGGCAGCATTCAGTGAGCTCAATCCCAGGACCCTATGATTCAGCCAGCCCTTGATGCCCTCCATGCAGGGAAAGATGTGTCAAAACTGCATTCCTCCAATTTGAGAACTGCTTTACTGTTTAAAGAAGACCCCCAGATTGAATCTGCTAAATAAGCTGTTATACAGAGAGACAGTAGACTGAGGTGACCAATTAGACAAGCAACAATTGGTCCTACTCACAGCCTTCAAATATTTGGTGCTAAGGACCCTTCACAACCAAATGCTTTCTCTATAGGGGGTGCGAAAGTCAAGAACCACCCCTTATCAGCCGCAGGGAGACCCACAATCACACTATCCCCGATAATCCTCCTACCATTCTCCCGCCCTTCCACTTCAAGGAAATTAATCTGCATGATGCCTGAACACATATCACCAAAGCAATTTCAAAGTTAATGTCAAGCGGAGATTCGCTGGATCTAAAACACCTAACCCTCACTATGGATGAGGTTCTAGTCCCATTAACATACATTCTCAATCTCTCTCTTAGCACTGGTCAGTTCCCTGACAAATGGAAGGTGGCTACAGTTACTCCAGACCACAAAAGCAGGGATAAGACCTGCCATGCTAACTATCGACCGATTTCGATACTACCACTTCTCTCCAAGGCACTCGAACTCATAGTATCCAACCAACTCATGGACTACCTGGACAAACACAAATCTCTTATGCCCACAACAACATGGCTTCAGAAAAGGTCATAGCACCTCTTCTGCATTACTGGAGTTCACTGGAGCACTGCACAGCACATTGGATATGAGTCACTTAACCAGGGCAGTATTTGTAGATCTGACCAAGGCCTTCAACACATTCCACAGTCGTCTGCTGATCCAACAACTCCAGCATTTAGGACTCTCTCCTGACACTGTCTCATGGTTCAACAGCTATCTGCAAAACAGATCTTAACAAGTCAAAATTTCTGGGACACTCTCGGACCTCAGACTGGTCCGATCTGGAGTCCCTCAGGGATCCATCCTGGGTCTGTTACTCTTCAGCCTTTTTCTTAACACGCCCGAAATCTTGCACTGAACAGATTATCCTCTATGCTGATGATGCTGTTATCTTCTCCTCCCACAAGGACCCTGTGCTCCTGCAGACCAATCTTCAGCAAGGCTTTGCCGCAGTGGAAAACTGGTTCATTCATCATAAGCTTGTCCTCAATCATAAAAAAAAACAAAGTAATGCTCTTTAACAGCTCTCAAAACAGGCATAGATCTTACCCCCTAGCTATCTCTACCAGTAATGGCAACACCCTTGAGCAAGTGCAGTCATTCAGATACCTAGTGTTATCCCTGGACTCAAATCTCTCCTATGGAGCACACATAGACAATGTTGCCAAATCAGCAAACATGCGCCTAGACCTACTTTAACGACATAGACAACACCTTACTGCAGAAGCACTGAAGACTGCCATCCAGAGCTTGGTAGTCTCCATCATTGATTATGGTCTTATAATCTATGGCTCTGCCTCTGCCCTGAAATGAATTTCAACACCACTTAACGAGGCCTGTAGGCTTATCTCTGGTGCTCATCGTCTCACTCATACTGTACATGTGACCTGTATGCCCGATCTGGCTGGCTTCAACTTTCAAATCACATAAAATACCAAACCTGCATTATGGCAATGAAAGTAACTATGGGCCTCACTCCGCCGGGAGTCCAAGCACTGCTTAGTTCTAGACTAAAGCCACGTAACACCGGGGCACTGAATACCAGCTCCTTCAGGTTCCTCGCCGTCGCACCTCTCAGGGCCAAAGATCCTTTGCCTTCAGAGCGTCTAGCTGGCTAAATGCGCTCAATCCTGACATCTCCACCACTACCATGCTTGGCTCATTCAAACATAAACTCCACCTCCACCTTACTAACTCTAGCTCCTGTGAATGCTACCTATAATCTCCTCAGCCCTCTCATTTTTGTTCCCTCCAACTATCACCTACCATATCTCCACCTCCTCCTTTTCCTCTATATTACTTTTTTATTTCTTCTTTCTTTTCACCACTCCTGACTCTTCCCCCCTTCAACCCCCACCTCTTCTGAACCCTCAGTGATCTTTCCCTTTTTGTTGACTAGTTTCTGCCTGCTCCCAGTTGATGACCATGCCCTTTGGCTGCAATTTCTGCCCTCTCCAACTTCACTCCTCACGTTTGTCTTCATCTTCCACCCTCCCTCCTACTTATCCCTCTGTTACTGTGTGTTCCCATGTATACATTCTATTTATTCTAGCTATTGTATTGATCTACTATTGTAACCTAATATGCCAACCTATTTATTGTTTTGTTCCTATTTCTGTAACTTGTACTGTATTTGTTCTCTGACACGGAAGCTTTGTAAAAGAGCCTGGCTCAAAGGTACTTGTGATCCTAGTTGTAATAAAATAAAAAAAATAAAAATATGGGCCACCTCGGTATCGACAGAGCTCTCAACCTAGTTCGATCATGATTCTACTGGCCCAAGATGGGGGCCGATGTTGAGCATCATGTAAGGACCTGTAATCGCTGCCTGCAGAGAAAGGCCCTGCCTCAGAGGGCTGTCCCCTTGTCAACATCACTACCAGTACCTCCATGGAACTGGTCTGTATAGACTTCCTGAGTTTAGAGCCTGATCAGCGAAACATTAATAATGTGTTAGTGGTTACAGATCATTTCACGAGATATGCCCAAGCTTTCCCCACCAAAGATCAAAAGGCATCCATCGTGGCCAAGGTGCTGGTGGAAAATTTCTTTGTCCACTACGGAGCCCCCCAGTGAATTCATTCTGATCAAGGTAGAGACTTTGAGAGCCAGTTACTCAAAGAAATGCTCTCTCTCTCTCTATGGGGGTGCGAAAGTCAAGAACCACCCCTTATCATCCGCAGGGAGACCCACAACCAGAACGCTTTAATCGCACCCTGCTAGACATGCTAGGCACCCTTCAACCAAAAGAAAAGCATAAATGGAGCCAGCAGATTAGCACCTTGGTACATGCCTACAACTGCACCAGAAATGATGCCACCGGGTTCTCTCCCTACCGCCTCATGTTCGGGAGAGAGGCATGGCTACCAGTTGATGTTTGATTTGGGATCTCTCCAGATGGGGTCCGAGCCGAAAATTATCTGCAATATGTGCAAAAACTGAAAGCTCAATTGAATCATGCATACCAACTGGCACAGACAATGACTGCCAAGAGAAACTTAGCCAATAAAGAGAGAGACATGATAAAAGAGTAAAGGCCCAAGAGCTTCGAACTGGAGACCGTGTGTTGTTATGGAATTTAGGACTGCATGGTAAACATAAAATTGCTGACTGATGGCACCATCTTCCCCATATAGTATAGGCAATTTGGATGATTTATCCGTGTACAAAGTGCGGCTTGAAAACAACTCAAAAGCTGTCAAGACCATGCATTGTAACCATTTACTGCCTGTTGGCCAAGTCATGATTGAAGCTGAACCCCCTGAGATTGTTCCCTCTGGACCAGTGACTCGTGCTGCTACCAAACAAAGACAGAGTCAGCCTACCCCAGTGGTCACAGACTTAAGGTTTTCTCCACAGCAAGCCCAGAATGATAATGACTGTCAGTCCACCTCTGATGAGAGTGAGTCCAACTATGCTTATTACTCCTCTTATGAACTGAGTCAGCTGTTTCGAGGTAACCCCATGATTAATTGTGGGGATGAAGCTGGACCTTCTGGACTGCCTAACCTCCCAGCTTCATCCTTGGAGCCAATGCTCCCTGAAAGTGAAGCACAAAGTGTCATGTTTGACCACATTGAGTCACTTTGTATGATGGAACTGTATGATTTGCCTGAGGAAGGGGTTGATGATATGAGTCACTCTGGTGATGTACCAGAACCTGAACAATGCTTTGAGTGTGAAAATAATTCCCTTCCAGTGCCAGAGTGCCTTCCAAATGAGCAGAGTGTTGCAGAAACAGAATCTACAGAGCCAGGGGCTGACAGTGCCCCAAGTTCAAACCCCGCTACCCAGGCAGAAGCACCCCTCTTAAGTGATGAAAGCTCCTGGCTGTTGCTGAAAGTACAGAGACTGTGGTTGTTCCCCCCAGGAAGACTGGCCGAGCTGTAAAGCCTGTGGTATGCTTTAGTTATGATTCCCCTGGGATGCCAGTAGATTTGCCTCTCATTATGGCCCACAAGGGGGTGTATGTATCTCGAAGCTCACTGCCCAAACTGAGTCTAAGTTTCAATTCCTGGTTGATTGTCCTGCCCTCTAGGTATGGTGCCCCTGCCCCGTCTAGCCCCAGGTTAGCTGATAGAGAAGGGCCCCCTCTCACATTATTCAAGGTACAGGAAGTTATTACCTGATTTTGTATGGCAGGATGTGTAAAGTGCCTGTGTGAAATATGCCTAATGTAATTTAGAATGGACATTGTACTGTGAAATGCAGAGAATGTGTATAGCAAAGGTTGAATATGTTCACTGATGCCTTAGAAGTTATAGGCCTAGCCTGTGAATGGTATAGATGTACAGTATAATTTGCAATTGCAGTTATTGTGATGGTATCAACTTGACGCGGACACCAAGTTTTCTCCAGGCACGGAAGGGTGTAACCCCCCTACAAATGGAGGTTCCCAAAAAGTCTTCCTCGAGCTTGCTTAAATGCTCACTGCCAGGCTGGGGTCCTGCGGTTTAGCCATTTGAATATATTGCCAGTGAGTACCTGTGTGGCCTCCGTGTACTGTTGCTTTAAGAGCTGCTTACTTGCAGTGATAATTAATCTGGAAGGGGGCTGAGTGTTTCCCTGCTTGAGCCACGACCGGGCTACTGGAAAGTAGCGCCATTTCTTCCATCACTAATTGTGCAGAGGGAGCTCTGTGGAAGGATGTAACAATTTGCTGAAAACATTTCAGAGTGAGAATTATAATGTAGTTTGTTCAAACCTGCCTTCTTTGCAGCAAGAGCTGTTCTGTTTAGCTCCACCATTTTGGTCCCGAACTGCCGAATTGGGCCAATCAATACTTGGGGACTCTAAAATGGAGCCTGTTGAAATGGGGCTGTGTGGATTGCCAGTTTGGGATTTGTAGTTTTGGACTGTTGGCGCCTTTTTGCAACAGAAGGGGGAGCTCTTACTGTGACTGACAGCTTGACAGACCAACCAAACCTTTTGGATCTGAAGGAAATCCCCCGAGCTGTCTGCTGGCTAGCCACATCTAAGTTGGAAGCTGAGAGAGCAACAGCTCATATAGTTCGAGCAGCCGTTTGCGCAGTAGTTCACACAGGAGAACTGTGGAAGGCCTGACTTCTAGCCTGCTTGCCTGTTTTCTGCCATAAGAGGGAGAAGAGGATTATTTTTGGACTAAATCTGGTCTTGTGAGAACAAAGAAGCCACTGAGGTGTATCCATGCTCAACCTATAGAAGACCGAAGATTTTGTTAAATACGATCAACCTGTCAGGAACTCCAGTTACTTCTGAGCTCCTGGTTTTGAGCAGTGACTTTGCGATTGTGACCGGGGAGCAGTTTGCCTGGTACAGTAATATTTCCTTGCATATAAATGTACTGTGTACTTAATGTTGGTCACGATTTAGTTCCCCTTTTTTTTGTGAACTGTGTGCTGATTGCTGGAAGCTGTATCCAGCACAAAATGGACTCAATCCATGGTTAGTTCCATGCGGCTGGGCCTTGCCACGAGGGCCCTGCCAGATTACCCTGCTGTACAGAGAAGATCCATCGATGAGAGACCTGCCCGGGGATCAGCCCCCTGCTCCATGCCTGAACAGGAATGATGCCTCAGTGAATTGTGTGGGCCCTGCTTCTCCTCCAATGCCAGAGAGTTCATCTGCTATCTCAATTGTCATACATCCCATGTCCAGCCTTGGGTATCGTGAGTAACCACCAGGGTAGCTCCCTGCAACATATAGCTAAATCAAAATGTCTCACCTGATTGTCTTGTTATCTTTTTTCTTCATGAATTGAGCCCTCTGGCTCCAGATTACAATTAATGTGTGGTGCATGTTGTTTCTTTTCCTCACAGGACCCCGACCAGCTGCAATGCCAGCCTACCCTGGGCAACGGTCCTGGCTAGCCCATCTTTCCTCCACCTGTGTACCTAGAGAGTGTGCCTGTCGTAAGGACTCTGAATGCATGCACAGTAGTGTGAATGATAAAGTATTTTAGCCAATTACCCTGATTATGCCCCTCCCTTATTATAACCCTCTGAATAAATCAGATCTACTCTTTTTTTCTGCAATCCAACCAGACTGTGGTTCCAGTTTGTGCTCAAAGTATTGTACTGTTGCTATTTGTTCAGTCTAACCTTATTTTACAGGTGGTCCCAGGTTCGAACTGGAGAACCCGACTCTGGGGGTAAGTGCAAACTGTGTGGGTACTTGCAAAGCATATCAGGGCTTTTGTGAAAGTAATTATTGTGTATTGTGTGGGCCACTAGCAGGAACAGAGGGGGGTCACAGTGTCCCGGAGGCTGTGGCCTGGTTAGTTTGACCATTACCAACCCTGACCTCTGGGTGGAGGCACCTGTTACCGAACCTAGGCCTCTTAACCTGCTACTAGCCAAACAGGCAGAGATAGTAGCCCTTGGGATAGCGCCACCTAGGGGTTACAGCAATATAGCTAGTTTCCAGATGTGTCCTGGGGGAAGGGGAAGGGGAATGGGAGTTAAACAAATAGATAGTACAAAGGAGAACAACTGGGTACGAATAATAATATGGACAGTATACAGAACAGACACAATTAACAGTAAGCAGTGCAGTAAAATACATTGTGACAGGTATATCCAAAAATATGTACAGTGTAACCGCATGGGGATAAGTAACAAAATGGATGGTATACATAGCAGGACCAACTAACGGTAAACAGAGCAGCAGTACACTGAGTCCGATGCATCGGAGGAATTAAAACAGGATATCATCATGCGTATATAACATATATCCAATAGTGAGTACATGGAAGAAATATAAAATGAGCTGGGTAAGCAGCCAAGTGAATAAGAAGGGCATAATTACTGAGCTGTTTGGGGCAGTCTGACTGGACTATGGCTAGGGGAAGCCAAATCGTGGGGCTAAGGTTAGGTGGGTGGAGGAGGGGACAGTGTAAGGTGAGAGGATGATAGGTTTCTACATGAGCAGGTGGGGTATGTGAATTTCCAAAGGAGGGAGGAGAGTGAGATGTGTGAGGTGGCATTGTGAATGGGAGGGAGGGTGCTCCACAGTTTAGGGCACCAAGCCCCTCCTCATATAAAACATCAGCACCTCTCTGGTATTCTCCATCTGACTCCTACCAACTCCACCAAGGACCATTCCCATTTAAAATATCACATCACCCTCTGGCATCCCCCCACTGACCCCAACCTACCCACCTCTGGGTGGGGGGGGTTTGTAGGGGTCAGCTGGGTCCACAAAGCAGGGTGACATGCAGATTTATGTGGAAATGGAGCTCTAGTGTGGTGGCAACATTTACAAAATGTTTGCAAGATTGTTGAGATGCAAATATAGCAATTTTGTTGGAGCAAAAATAGTGGTTCAGCCACACAGCTCATTGAAAAAACTGCTGAATCCCTTAATGCTATAAAAAAAACTTTGGGTTCAAGCAAGACTCACACAAGGTCAGAGAAAGCTGCTCTGTCAAAGGGAAACCTTACCGATCTCTGTTGGGCATCATCTTTGCCGGGTGGTGCTGGGTTGGACTCGGAGTAGCAGTAAGCAGCTGGGGAGTTTTTGATAGAATGCCTCTGTTCATCTGAAATGTAGTTTTGCTCCTACAATAAAAGTCCATGAACACAGTTAAGGAGAACATCAAGTAAAGCCTTGTTTTTGTTGAATTTTGTGATGGAAATCTACAAGTAGCTACAAGATTATTGATGGGATACTGTCACCCCATCAACACTCTGAAAGGTATGTGTGGCTCTTTGACATGAAAAATGGGGATTATGATGTTTGACACACAGAATCTATACATGTGTCAAGTTCTCAAAAGTTTCAATCAATCAATCAAAATCTTTATTTAACCAGGCGAGCACCATTGAGCAAAGCTCATTTTCAAGATGGACCTGGGTGGGATACAAGGTCAAGTGTACATTAAGGCCGAGATATTCAAAGGGGGTTGCACCTGATGCAACAGAGTTGCACCAGGCGCAACCCTGCAATGCACCCTGGCACGATATTCAAAGGGATGCCTTGCGCAGCGCAAGTCCCGATGCATCAGGGCGCACTGCTAATGTATGTGGCACATTTGAAGGGAGCGTGCCCATGCACATGTGGCACATCCCGATATTCAGCCCGGGATGTGCGGCCCATATGCTGGCACAACTCCCAGATGCACCGCATACCAGGGCACAAGGTTGAGCCAGGAAATCCTTGCTCAAATGCTGGCCACTCACAAGTGGGCTGCTGTATTGCAGGGCACAACACAGCACCCACTAGCCTTGGGTGGCCACACACCCAGCAGGGACCATCCACATGCACCCAAACCCCCTGGTGGTCCAGTGGTTCCCCCCACCCATTCGTATGCCCGATCGCAGGCAGTAGTATGTGCATTGTAATCCCTGGTGGTCTAGTGTTAGCTCCCTCCCTCCAGTATGCCTGATCGCAGGCTTGCGACATAAAATTGTAACCCTGGTTTATAGTGGCTCCCCCCCTACCCACAGAGGCACCCAGCACCCCACCACCGTCATTGGCGGGTGGCAGCACCCCGCCCTGCACCTGCCTAATCAGCTAATAGTATGTTCTTAAGCCTATTGGTCCACAGTATGGACCAATGGCCTTGCAGACCATACTGTACTACACAAATACAAATACATGAATGAGCAGCGTTCATTCACATATTAATGCCTGTGTGTCGAAGTAAGATCTCGTAAGCTCCATTGGTCCACACTGTGGATCAATAGGCTTACAGAACATACTGTAGTGCTGTCATTCGGCAGGTGGCCGGGTGGTATGAGGGTGGGGTGCTGCCTGCTGATGATGGAGAGGAGGAGCTGTGTAGCCAGGGGCCCTGTGGGTGGGAGGAGGGGACCACTAGACCACCAGGGTTATGATTTTATGTCACAAGCCCATGATCGGGCATACTGGAGAGAGGGTAACACTCACCACCAGGGATTACATTGCACATACTACTGCCACGATCGGGCTTACAGGTGAGTGGGGGGTCGCTAGCCTGCCAGGGTGTCACTGCATGGTGACAGCGGCTGCTCAGGGCTCCAGGCACATCTTGCCGGGATGCCCTGTGCAACACATGCAAATGCGGCCATAATGACATAGAAATGGCCCCATTTGTGCCATGCATACATTATGGTCCCATCTGCGTGCCCCTGTCTGAATAGCGTGGGTGCTATGCCCAGCGTAACCACAGTTGGCTGGTGCATTCCCAGTCCTCCCTGTCTGGGGACTGCGCCGGCACATTGTACTTGTGCCATGCGCATTCTGTGCCATGTTCAAAGGTGATGCACCATTGCACATCACCTTTGAATATCACCCTGTCTTGGCCCTGGCACATCTCGGATGCGCTGTGCCCCCACTTGCGCCAGTGCCCGGCGCAGTCTGAATATCTCAGCCTATATTTACAAAAATAAAGGTTCTCAATAATTACAGAATTCAAAGTAAATAGCAAAAACAGTAGCATAGTTAAACATACAAGCAAGTTCAGTACATTTTAGTAGCTAGAGACAATATATACACAAGAAGCGCGAGCCAAGTTAACAGTACAAGGTTAACAGATTTCAGTGGGAGGTTAACAGTATATCCACAGCGAGTTAGAGCAAGTCCAGCAAGGCTAGTTTCATTTTTTAAATTAAAAAAACTCAGGTGCCATATTGGGTGCCTATCCCAAAACCACAGCACCTTCTTTTCTGAGCACGTTCTCAGTTTCCAAACAAGCTTCAGCTCCCCCACGGTCGGCAGACACCCAGCCAGCCACCGACTGAGACCAGGATGCCTGCCTGCAGCTCCTTGGAAGCTGCCTGCCCTTGAACCGGGCTGCTTCAGCTCCCCCACGGTCGACAGGCACCCAGCCAACCACCGACCAAGACCAGGACGCCTGCCTGCAGCTCCTTGGAAGCTGCTTGTCCTTAAACGGGGCTGCTTCAGCTCCCCCATGGTCGGCAAGCACCCAGCCAGCCACCGACCAAGACCAGGATGCCCGCCTGCAGCTCCTTGGAAGCTGCCTGCCCTTGTACGTGGCTGCTTCAGCTCCCCATGGTCGGCAGGCACCCAGCCAGCCACCGACCGAGACCGGGACGTCCACCTGCAGCTTCTTGGAAGCTGCCTGCCCTTGAATGGGACTGCATCAGCTCCCCCACGGTTGCAGGCACCCAGCCAGCCACCGACCCAGACCGGGATGCCCACCTGCAGCTCCTTGGAAGCTGCCTGCCCTTGAACGGGGCTGCTTCAGCTCCCCCATGGTCGGCAGGCACCCAGCCAGCCACTGGCTGAGACCAGGATGCCTGCCTTCAGCTCCTTGGAAGCTGCCTGCCCTTGAACAGGGCTGCTTCAGCTCCCCCACGGTTGGCAGGCATCCAGCCAGCCACCGACTGAGACCAAGACGCCCGCCTGCAGCTCCTTGGAAGGTATGGTGTCAGCGCAGCCAATCGGAACACGGGTGCTTCCAGCAAACCCACTCTGACTGGCCAGAACTTTTCCCCTGCTTTTGCCACCTGGCACTTTTTACAAATAGATTTTAGATAGACCTAAGCACATTTCAAGTGTCTAATAGAAGTTTTTCAACTGTATTAGCTGGTTTGTAATTTCTACTATTGTTTTAAAGTGCTTACAGCTCTTCTATTTCTTTGCTCTTCCTGCACCCCCCCCCATCCAAGCACTCTGCCTTGGTGTCGAAAAGTCTAACTTTCCTTTGTCTTGCTAAACTACTCAATCTAAACCTATCCTACCCCTATGCTATTTAAACCCTGCAATTTTTCTTCTCTCCAGCTGCCTGCCCTTGAACAGGGCTGTTTCAGCTCCCCCATGGTCAGTAGGCACCCAGCCAGCCACCAACCGAGACCAGGACACCAGCTTGCAGCTCCTTGGAAGGTACGGCGTCAGTGCAGCCAATTGGAACATGGGCGCTTCCAGCAAACCCGCTCTGATTAGCCAGGACTCTTCCCCTGCTTATGCCACCTGGCACTTTTTAAAAATAGATTTTAGACAGAACTAAGCACATTTCAAGTGTCTAACAGAAGTTTTTTTTTTTTGTGGTTAGTTTTCCATTAGCAGGTTATACAGACCTGTCACTAGAGGGATTCTTGTTCTTTCATTGAAAAAAAAAAGTCTAGCCTCTGAAAGACACAGTCCCTGGCTGCCTGGCCTTTCTGGCTGTATCCTCACTTCCCACTGATCCAGCTACTGCTCTTCCGCCCCCTTTTCCTAGCCTCGCCAGCCTGTCTTAACCCCCTCCCTCCACCTACCCCGAATCCTACCTTAATCATGCACCTTCACTGTTCTCTACACCTATTCTATTTCTTCTTGCCTGTCTTCCTCCCCTACTGCACGCCCCAAAAGCCTGCTTTCCCTCCCTCCCCCACAGCTTCCACATTCCTACATCCTTCCTCCACTTAGGCATGCTGCACACTGGTCACTGCCCCCTGCCAGGGTCCATCCTACCACCATGAAACTGTCCTACACCCATACTGGTCCTAGCCCTCCACTCTGGTCCCCCCTGTCTATGCTTACCCTCACCTATTATCGTCGATGCTCAGCAATTTCCCAAGATGCTAGCAGGCGAAAGCATTCCCTTAAAGAAATACGCTGCAGCTCCTTGAGGCTAGTCCTCCTCCTCCTAATGCTGTCAGGCAATGTGCACCCAAACCCTGGCCTATTCTGCTCTAAAGCCACTAATCTGAGCAACCCTTTGGGTGCCCTCTCATTCATATCAATCAGCGTCTGCAGCCTTCTTCCTAAAATGGATGCCCTACAGGCCTTCACCAGCCAGCACTGCACTGACATCCTGGCAGTTGTCGAAGCCTGGCTCATGCCATCAATACTGGACCATGCAATCAGCCATCCTTGCTACAACATCTTTAGGCTGGATAGCCTCTCCAAAAGAGGTGGGGGCTGCACTCTCTACCTAAAAGACTCCATACAGGGGCACCACATCATTACTTCACTCCAACCCAAAACTGCTCAGATACTGCCAGTGAGAATCCTCCTCTGATCCCAAAACAAAACCCTCACTGTTGCCACCATCTACATCCCTCCCAAAGAACAGGGAACTGGTCTAACAGCTGTTCTTGACTTTGTAAAGTCACTCCCACCGGACACCGAATCCATCCTCCTAGGCGACTTCAACATCAACTGGCCTGTGGCTGATGCTGGTGCACACAGGGATACCATTGCTGTGGCGAATCTCACACAAATGGTTGACTCACCAACCAGGAAAAATTACAGGACCGCACCAGCACACTCTTGGACTGGATCCTTACCAGTCACCCATCGTGATATCTAACACTAATGTCCTCCCTGACTCTCTCAGTGACCACTCCCCTGTTAGCTGCACCTGGTCAAATAAATTCATCAAACAACCACCAAAAACTATCACCAGCAGGGTTCTACCCAGTGGTCACCTTTCTCGACTCAAATCCTACCTCCTCCATCAAGACTGGTCCCCTGTCTTCAATGCAACCAACGTAAACACTGCCCTTGACCACTTCATAAACATCTTCACTGTGGCCTGTGACACGTATGCTCCTATTAAGAAATGCAAAGTCAAATCACTCAGTAACCCTTGGCTCACAGGTGACCTCAGGATGCTAAAAAAAAGAGACCACCTATGGGAGCTGGCCAGAAACTCTGGAAGGCAAAACAACATCCAAAACTACAAACATGCTCATAATGACTGCACCAAAACCATCCGGTAAATGAAGTCCACCTACTAAAAGCATGCCCTCACAAACTCCTGGGGCAATGGTCTGGAATTCTGGAAGAACATAAAGGAACTCACCGGGAATCCCCCCAAACCTCCCCCATCAATACTCGACATCAACGGAACCACAACCCTCAACACAAAAATCATTGCGGATACCTTTAACAAAGCCTTTACCGACCTCAGCGCTGTCCTACACTAGGACTACTTCAAAGATGGTGAAGCCCCTCTGTCCACAATGAACACTACTCCCACCAGCTCCCCCCGTTTCTACTTCAAAGCAGTCAAGGCTCACCAAGTACACAAATATGTTACCAAAGCCCTTGGAAAATCAAGATTCAGTAATGACTCCCTCGATCTCAAAATCCTGTCTCTCACACTTGATGGAGTGCTTAGTCCTCTGACCAGAATTTTCAACCTCTCCCTCAGCCTTAGCCAGTTCCTGGACAGAAGGAAATCTGCTACTGTCACCCCAATCCATAAAAGTGGTGACAAATCTGCCCACTATAACTACAGACCTATCTCTCTACTACCCCCACTTTTCAAGGCACTAAAACGCATTGTCTTGGACCAGTTCACAGAATACATGGACACGTACAACATCCTGTGCAAGCAACAACACGGGTTCCGCAAAGGTCACAGCACCTCCACAGCCTTACTTGAATTCACCGGCGCAATCCACAATGCACTTGACTCCAGTGAACTACTAGGCTCAATCTACATTGACTTACCTAAAGCCTTCAACACCATCAGTCACCACCTCCTGCTTGTCCAGCTTCAGAACACTGGGCTGTCAACTGACTCCATTGACTGGTTTAAGAGCTACCTTGAAGAACGGTCCCAAACAGTAAGAATCAATGTTATACTCTCGGACCCTAGACTGGTCCACTCGGGAGTCCCCCAGGGCTCCATTCTGGGACTCCTCCTCTTCAGCCTACTCTTAAACTCGCTACCAGACAGATGCCCAGAACAAATACTTCTCTACGCCGACGATGCTGTGATCCTCACCTCAGACCCTGATCCAATCCAATTACAAAATAAACTTCAGCAGGCCTTCTCCTCCATCGAATCATGGTTCCTAAATCATAAACTGTTTCGCAATCAGAAAAAAAACAAGTCTATGGTCTTCTGCAGCCCCCACAACAAAAACAAACAACTCCACCTCTCCACTGCAACCGAACAAGGAGCCATCCTAGAGCAAACACAATCGTTCAAATACCTCGGCATTACCCTTGATCCCCACTTCTCATACGCTGTCCATATCAGCAATGTTGCAAAGTCTGCCAATGCGAGGTTAGGCATATTATTCCGGCACAGGAAACACCTAACCCCAGAAGCACTGTCAGTGGCCGTCCAAGGCTCCATTGTCAGCATCATAGACTATGGACTTATCATATATGGGTCTGCAACTACCACTGCTCTCAAATGTATCGTGACCTCCCTGAATAAGACCTGTCGACTTATCACTGGCTCACATCACCGTACCCACACATGTGACCTTTATTCCCAATCTGGATGGCTTCAACTGGACAAGTGCATAAAATACCAAACCTGCATCACAGTCAAGAAAATTATGATGGGGCTTGTCCCACCTGGTGTCTGTGCCCTTCTTAAGCCTAGACATAGGAACGTCACTACAAGGAGATCCAATTCCCATCTATTACACATCCCACGATGTCACACGACCCAAGGACAAAGATCATTCGCCTATCAGGCATCCAACTGGCTCAACTCTCTTGGCAATGACATAGCGACCACTCCAACACTCGGCCTCTTCAATTCCAAGCTGCGCCTCTCACTGCTTGTATCCTGCGATTGCCCATCTTAACATTTCCACTGTTCCAGCTGCAAATGCCCCAGCACCCAACACTTACAATCAATCTTTGCACCCCTAGCACCTTACCTGTCATATTCCCTCGACAAGGCCCCCTGGCTGCACTGTCTCCCACCGTCGCCCACCTCTCCCCCGTATCTCCACTCCTGCCCCCACCCCACCACCTCCCGTACTCCCCCTTACCCCTGCACCTCCTTCCCCTCCTCGATCTCCTACCCTCACTTCCCCACAACCCACCCCCCTTCCCTTGTCTTGCTCATAGCTCAAGTCTTTATACTGGTTATTATATGTCTGTAAGTCAATGACTATATGTTTGTAACTAAAAATGATGACTGTTGCACATGCTGACATGGAACCTTTGTAAAAGAGCCTCAGCTCAAAGGTATTGTAATCCTAGATTGAAATAAATAAAAATAAATAAATAAATAAATAAATAACGTTGGTCACAGATAGAAGCACTAAGTGTAGTTACATGAGTTTTGCAGAATCTCACACTGGTGCTGTGGCGGACATGTGGTTCTTTGCGAGTTTCAAAATCCCACACTGTGGCCAACTGTTTTGGGGGGGGTTGTGTTCAAGTTTTAAAATCCTACATTTGGGCTACCTGTGGAGGATTATGTACCAATATCAGAATCACATACTGGGGACAGCTGGGAGTTCATGTTCAAATGGCATTGGTATGAGCCCAAGACCTCAGTATGTGACACCCCCTAGTACTGCACTGCTGTGTCAGCACTGGGTATAAGCCCAGTTTCCTTGCATGGGACACACCCCTTATACTGTACTGCAGTGCCAGCATTGGGTATGAGCCCAAGTCCTCAATGTGTAACATCACCTAGTACTGCACTGCAGTGTCAGCACTGGGTATAAGCCCAAGTGCCTTGTGTAGGACCAACCCTTTGTAGTGGATTGCAGTGTCAGCATTGGGTATAAGCAAGGCCCCTACCTTTCTGTGGTACACTGGGGCCAAGTTCTGCGGCAAGATTTCAATTTGCCGCAGAACTTCTGTGGTATTGGTTTGCAATTTCTGCAGCAGTTCTACGGCACTTACAAACTACCACATCACAGTGTCAGCTTGTTATCCTGACTTCATGTCCATGGCAATGATTATAGCAATCAGGAGGGGGCGAAGCACAGTAACACTAGTTCAAAATATAACAGACATATAGAAATAATTGTATATCTAAAAAAGCAAAAAAAGATATCTATCCCCTAAGGTCCTAGCCTATTGCATAAATGAAATGAGCAGAGGGGACCTTGTGTGATAAATAAGGTATTTCTATACTCTTGGGCCCAGATATTCAAACTGCACCAGGCTGTGGTGCAAGCTTGGGCGCAGCTCAACTTAGCTGCGCAGGGGTGTGGACTGGGCGATATTCAACAGAGCTGCGCCATGGCTCAGCAGCATTGAATAATGCACCCTGGCCACCCGCAGTGTGCATGGCGCAGTGGCACTGCTCCAGCACAAGTAGCCAGAGTGGAGCATGGGGATGTGCTAGTGCAAGTTCCATTGCGCCATGCGTATTCAAAAGTTAACATGCAAATGGAGCCATAATGAATGCAAAGTCGCACATGGGGCCATTTGCATGCCATTATGGCCCCATCTGCATGCAGGTGTGCCGATCCCCGATGACCTGCGCAACACTGTTGCGCCATGCGTAACCCTTTTGAATATCTGGGCCATGCTGTCTATATCAATCATGAGGTCCTCACTGTGTATCACTTATATATTTATATGTGCTGTCTACACCACTCAAGAGGTCCCTACTGTGTATCACTTATATATTTATATGCAATCCGTAACATACTAACATACATACAAATATGTGTGCGTGTATACATATATATATAATGGTAGCACAGTAGTGCTACCATAGTTAGGGTTGAGGAGCCATTTACATATTAAACCCAAAATTATGCACCTTAATAACTTTGCAATCATTTGACGGATTTGCCTGAAATTTGGAATACTTGATCAAGATCCATACGCCTTGGGATCTGCCAAGTTTTGTATCAGTCAGATACACGGCTGTGGAGTTATTATGCATGATCTGCACGTGCATTTACGCTTTTTCTGGAATTCTACTGTCGCGCCTACAGGTCGCACAGTTTATGGACTGCCCGTGGAATTGGGAACGTACCAGGGTCTCCAACAATGTGCCTTTCAAAGATTTCACAGTGAAAAAATATTAAACTGTTCAAAAGTTATGGCAGTCCGAACTTCTGTTTTTTCCCATAGGATAACATTACGATTCGCGCTTTTGAGGGTCCGGGGATCTCAAAACGTGCGAGATACGGAGTTTTGTAAAAAATATAGGGCATGATAAAACTAGCCAGGAAAGTGATAATACACATGACTTAAATTTTTTTTCTATGTTGTACGGTTACTGAGATATAAACAATTTACTATTACAACTACTGATTTTTGTGTTCCGAGAGTCATTATTTTGCATGCATTCTTTCTACTCACTGTCTTTCTCTATACAGCTTTTGGGGAAAACTAGCCTGAGCGCTTACATTACTCTTACCATTACCATTTCTGCTTGCGGTTCCGTACCTGTTTCACTTACCGTTCACGTTTCGCCACCATGTCGTTACCTTTGCATTTTCATTTGCAGTTCGTTTCGTTGTTTTTAACATTTCTGTCTACAGTACTGTTCCTCTTTCTGTTTCGCTTTCGTCACCATGCACATTACGATTTGTGTTTTGCGGGCACAATGTTACAATGCGACAAAGATCATCCCACGCCTCCCCCGCTGCATTACATTCACTATTTCTCATTATCATTCTCAAAAAGAAGGGAAATTAGAGGCAAAAAACTCCGCTTAATGCATCAGTTAGGGTTGTTCCACAGGCTAAAAGCGAGGAAATACGATGTTAGGGTTGAAACCCACTTTGCACCCCTCCAGCCCACCCCCCCAACTGGAATCGGGGTGTGCATTGGGGTCATCGGGCCTTTAATATATATATATATACATACACTGTTTATATAGTGAGAGAGATGCTATATATATAGATACACACACACATATATATATATATATATGGTTCACACTTCTGAAACCTCGCGCCTTGATTACTGTAATGCCCTTTACCTAGGGCTTCCGAGGGTTGATATCTACCGCTTGCAGCTGGTGCAGAACGGAGCAGCTAGGGTGCTGACTGGGCTACCTCATAGTTGCCATGTCACACCGGTGCTACGCGATCTGCACTGGCTGCCTATTTAGTGGTGGATCACCTTTAAGGTTGGTTTACTGACCTACAAGGCCCTACACGGACAGGGATCGAGTTATCTGTAAGATCTTCTTCATCCCTACCGCCCCTCCCGGCCGCTTCGCTCCACTGAAGAGGGATTGCTAGAGATTCCCAGTGTCTGTTAAAGTCATCTAGGGCCCGAGTATTTGAATTTACAGCCCCATCCCTGTGGAATTCTCTACCTCATGGGATACGACAGTGCCTGACAGTGGAGAGCTTCAAATCTGCCTTGAAAACTTATTTATTTACTTTTGCATTTTCTGATTTTATATAAACTGCTGCAATTGTTTTATAGGTGAATTTGTTTTACTGCTTTTGTACTAGCGTCTTGGTCCTTTTGGAATAGCGCTACTTTATAAATAAAGTTTTGATTGATTGATAAAAATCTATATATATATATGTTTGTTTTATTTCCATGAAATTGTATCCTCATTCATACAGGTCCCTTTTGAAATGGAATAAACAGAAAAGAGGAGATATTGCAAAACTCATTTTTCATGCCAGCCCGCCTCCCCTGCACACTACATAACACCATCAGGCCATGACATGCATGTGAACCCATTGTGAGATAAAGCTCTCCAGCCCATCACAATGTTTCCCCCACATGACAGAACATTACACCATACCTTCCTAGGCTCAGAGCAGTGATGTGTTCCCCCAATCCTTGTGTTGCCGAGCCAGCTCCCAGAGCTTATCTCTGAACCTGAGTTGCTGGCATGGGAACACAACATGCTACCCTCTGGCCCAACAGCTGGCCCTACACACAACATTTCTCCATAACATTTAGGAGATTCTGTCACCCAGTGACAATAAGTAATCAATAACTCTGGCAAAAATATGTACAGTGCAACTGTTTATTTCACGGGTCTATTCTTTCAGCAGGTCTACACAGTATTATATTCCACTTTTCTTGGCATAATTACTTTATTTTTCTTAAACATCACGGGTTAATTAATTTTACCAGTTATTAATTTCAGCTAGCATCCCTATACCTTAAAGGCACAAATAAGCTTGTACAAAGTAAAGTGTGGACTTAACAGGTCTATGCTATGGTCAAGGTTTTGTTTAAGGTGGCCCTAGTACAATAACACAAGAGTGAAAATTGTATTAGGCTGTAGAGCAGGTTGAACAACAAATATCATCATGCCTGATGTGCTGTGAGACCACCTCTGGCAGTGAGAACTATGGTAGATAAGTAACTTTTCATTTCTGTGGCCAAATGCAGCCATTTCATTAGCTAATGTATGATGTTCTAGCACTGATAATATTCCATTCTGAGCATAGAGGGTTTGGGATATAAAAGAGGGAAGGAACCAAGTTCTATGGATAAACGGAAATATTAATAGAGAATCACCAAGGACAGTGAATTCTGTGGCACTGCAGAAGTTCTGCAGTAGGTCACAAGTTCTGCACAAAATTCTGAGGCCGCAGAATTCTAGGGGCCTTGGGTATAAGCCCAGTTCCCTTGTGTGGGACATACCCCTTATACTGTACTGCAGTGCCAGCATTAGGTATGAGCCCAGGTCACTGTCATGGGATGCCCTCTGGTGCTGCACTGTAGTGTCAGCTTTGAGTATGAGACAAGTTCTAGTGTGAGACATTCCCATGAAATGCACTGTCAGGTCATTGTTGGGAAGGAGCCCAACTCCTATGTGCAGACCGTACCAGAACTGCATTGCAGTGTCAGTGTTGGGTATAACCCCAAGCCCCTGGTGCAGAGCACCCCCTGGTACTGCACTGCAGTATCAGTGTTGGGTACAAACACAAATCCTCAGTGTGGAACACCCCTTGTACTGCACAGCAGTGTCAGTGTTGGGCATGAGCCCCGGTCCTCAGTGTGGGGCACCCCTAGTACTACACTGCAGTGCCAGTGTTGGGTATGAGCCCAGGTCCCCAGTGTGGTGCACCCCTAGTACTACACTGCAATGTCAGTGTTGGGTATGAGCCCAGGTCCTGTGTATTACATACCTGTAATATAGCACTTCAGTGTCAGCCTTGGGTATGAGCTGAAGTTCTCAGTGAGGGACAACCCCTAGTACTGCACTGCAGAGTCAGCACTGGGTATGAGCCCCCATCCTGGTGTGGACACCCACTCAGTAGTACACTGCAGTGTCAGTGTTTGTGTGAGCTGAGGTCCTAGTATGTAACACCCCTAGCACTGCTCTACAGTGACTGCAGTGGTATGAGCCCCATCCTGGTGTGGGACACCACTAGTAGTGCACTGCAGTGTCAGTGTTTGGTGTGAGCTGAGGTCCTAGTATGTAACACCCCTAGCACTGCTCTACAGTGACTGCAGTGGGTATGAGCCCCATCCTGTGTGTGGGACACCCACTAGTAGTGCACTGCAGTGTCAGTGTTTGGTGTGAGCTGAGGTCCCAGTATGTAACACCCCTAGCACTGCACTACAGTGACTGCAGTGGGCATGTGCCCATGCTCTGATGTGAGGCTTGTATCCCAGAGGTCAGAATGTCACTAACTGAGCCCCTGACCTTGTGTACCCTGATCTCAAGGATAACAAAATCAGAAATGTGGCTGTTTCAAAGGCAGAAAGGCAGGATTCTGGACAGCTTGGATTGACACCTCGCCCTGTTGGTTGTTGCCATCTATCTACAGGATATATTTAAGCAAATCTGTGCATAAGAAATCCCTGTATTTGTTGCCAGCAAGGTTATGCAAGTAATTTGCTCTCTGAATAGGATAGGAAAGGAGACTGGAGAGGGTCAGTCTTGAGGAGACAGCAGGGAGACTAATAACAGAGCCAGCAAAGCAGGAAAGAACCGAACACCTAAAGGAGATAATCAAACATTTACTTCAGTCACAGTGTGAACACTCTCAAAATGTAAAGAAGACTGACTGGCAAAATGGCCACTGATTTAATGTCAGTGGGAATGGCTCATGAAAGGCATATGGGGCTGGATATTCAGAAATGCACCAAAGGTGAGCACAAGACCGGCGCAGCACAAACCTGATGTGCACTGGCACAACAGGAGTGATATTCAGAGATTGCACATGCTGTAGTGTGCCAGTGCCAGTGCAACCTGGCTGAATATGGTACAGTTGCACTATGGCACAACTGTGAATGCACCATGGTGCAACTAGAGGTGCATCATGGTACACACACACAGTTGCACCACAGCAGCAGTCCAATGGGGGGGGGGCACGGCATAGAGAAGTGACCCAGGGACAGAACCAGAGAGACACAGTGACAGGCCACAGGAGTCCACCACCAGCTGGGCACAGCAGGGTGCGAACAGGCAGCCACACCCCCACCCCAGAATATGACAGTGGCACTGAAGGTAGGCAACAGGAGGTGCCAATGGCCAACAGAGGGCCACCAAGGGGACCCCCCGCAGGCTGCAGGCCATGGCCCCCCAACACAGCCACACCAGAGCAGGTCACACCCTGGACCATGCAGCCAAGCACACATACCCACAACACTTCCCTGACAGCCCTCCCATGGACACCCCCACGCCACGCCCACCGACCAAGGGGAGGGACACCACCATAGTGGGACACAACACAGCACACAGCAGTGAACCACAGAAGAACAACATGCACCCTGACACATGCACACCACACGGACAGGCACTGGGCCACTGCAGCATGGTTCTGCACACCACCTGCAAAGCAGACACTGACACAGGCAGGTAAGTCAAAATATTGTAATATATAATTATGAACAGCAAACTATGTACAGAACAAAGGGGGTGGGAAAGGGTAGGAATGTGAGGGATGGGGACAGGGAACAAGGACTGTACAGTGGGAAGGGGGACTGTAGGGGGAGGTACAGCAGGGGAAATGGGAAGGTAGGGTGCACACTAGCGGCGGCTATACCGTGCGGACCCTCAATGACCACGGCGTCCACCTCCCATCACCCACCTGTGGATCTGGAGCACCGTCTTCATAGTGGTGAATGTTATTAAGATCAGCTGAATCAAGAGCCTGCAGCATCCTCCGCTGCCCCCTGACACCTAGGACAAGGGACTCAACAGGCGATCAATGTAGTGTCCCAAGGAACCATGCCCATCCACAGCGTGCATTGGGCAGTGGGAACACACACCTCCGGAAGGCCTGAACAGGCCATCCACAGGGGGATGGACCAATGACTGCCAGCAACGCGGCACACCATAACAATGCACAATGGTGGTCCCTGTCACACAGTAGCCACCCAATTGTGCTATGCCAGTCACATGGCACAGTGCCCTGGCAGCACCAGAGCATCAACAGTGGCAGCTGGGTGCACACCCACTCCACCAACAGCTGGCACATGAGTACAATGGATGCACCACAGTGACGGGCACCACACACAGTGCAACACACACAGCTGCTATGGCACATGGCACAGGCAGCCATGCCCACACCCATGCCCCTGCAAACCCCCAATACATGTGTGAAGGACCATGACAGTGCCTACCTACTCTCCGTGGCCCCGCTGGTGCTGGAGCCACTTCTGCACCACCTCCGGGTCCTGCTGCAGCCTGCTGTCCCATTGCGGCCACCACCGCTGCCCTCCAGTGGTTCTCAGGCCCTGGGAATAGAATATAGATAGGAACACATCAGTACACAACCACAGCAGCTGGCCCCCCACACAGTGTGGGTCCCTACTTGGCACGGTCCACACGGCGGCATGTCAACGCAAGTGGTGGTGGGTGATGCCACCCTGCGATGGCAACATTGACAGTACACCACACTGCAGGACACGCCAGGCAGCCCAGCCAACACCACAGTACAGCACCAAGGCACACATGCATGCTGGGCCTACTCACCAGGCTGTGGCACATGCCCACACCTGATGCATGCCTCCAGCCATCGGAGGCACCCTGGGTCCCTCTGCATCGAGTCCCCATATCGGTGCCGATACTCCTCTCCAGTCCTGGCCACCCCCGTTTGCTGCATTAGTGTGGCAGCAATAGCCTGCCACACAGCCACATGGGGTTGCTGTAGTGGCGCCTGGCCAAATAGCTGGGGTCCGTGGGGCTAGATGTGGGCCACAAGGTTGGCCAGCTCCACCCGTGTCCAGTTAGTTGCCCGTCAAGACCCACTCTGCACCATGTCTCTGATGAGAGCCGTGGAGCAAAATGGCAGACATAGTCGCACGTGGCCACAGCATACGCCAGATGCGTGGGCCGAGGGGATATGTGCTGTGTCCGCCTATTGAGCAACATCGGAGATGCACTGCGTGGGTGGGGCTGGTGGTGCCACGTCAGCGGGTCATCCAGGATCAGAGGTCACTGCAGGGGTCGGAGCATGGCTACGCACTGTGCGCACATGTGCATTTGCTGCCATGGCACACTGTGCGCCATGGCCGCTATAGCGCAGTGGGCATACAATACACAATAGGTGGTGGTGCACTGACTGGTGCCTGCACACAGCATCAATGTGCACTGTTCATGCATGCCTGCACATTGCACCATGTCATGCTCCAGAGCAATCCTATGACCTGCTCTGGAGCACTCTCATTGCGCATGGCATAAATACGCAATATTCAGCTGCCACATGCAAATGAGCTCATCAGCCAATGCATGACACAATGGGGCATTAGCATGTCATTATTGTTGCACCAAAGCCCATTTGCATGCAATGCACCATAAAAGCACCAAGGATCGGCACATGCCATGGACCAGTATTGCATCCTTTTGAGGTAATTTGTGCATGCTGCTGTAGCACATTGAGCACAGATGGCACAGCAGGGGGGATGGCAATGGGTGTTGCTGCCACTGACACACTGTGCTGTCCATTTCCACAGGAAGTGACATGTCAGAACCTGAGGAGGCTGGAGAGTGTGGGTCTGCTTGCAAGCACAGGTCCAACTCCACACAAAGGCAGAGTCAGAGGCCCTGTTGAGGGCCTACCTCAACAGGGAGCCGCTGTTGAGGCGCCACAGGCACACCACAGGCCAGGGCTGGGGCCTGGGTGGAGGTGGCGGAATGTGAACCAGCAGTGCAGCCACCAGTGGTCAGGAGTGCCGCAAGAAGGTGGCACTGACAAGAGGCAGATCAAGAGAAGGTGGCGGGCCATCTGTGCAGCCGGAATGCCACTGGAGGGTGGCCTGCTGATGTGTCACAGCTCATGGCACAGGAGGGAGTTGGTGGCAGCCACCTCACCACAGCACCATGGAGGGTGTGCATGGTGGAGGATTCCAGACAGGTGGCAGACCATCCCTGCATGGTATGTATGGCAGCAACACATAACATGCTGTGGCATTGTGGGGAACACTTGTGGTCATTGCTTCACTGACACACCTGTTTTATCTTCCAGCACTCTCACACCTGCATGCAGAGGATGGGGCACTTGTAGCAGCCATGGAGGCAGGACCAGCCCCGGAAGACCAGCCATCCACCTCCATGGGCATCCAGGGGCCTGGGAGGCCACAGCATACCACCACTGTCCAGCCAGATGTCCTGGGCATGGGTTTGGATGAGGCCCTGGATGTGTTTCTACAGGATGCCAGTCTCAGCATCTTCTGCATGGAGACACAGATCAGGGTGGGGTCCAACACCAGTAATGACCTCACCTAATCCTGGACAGCATTGGCGGTGTTGTGGGGAGATGCCTCACCAGACACAGGCAGTACGTCCAGCGTCCTGACAGCGGGGGAACAGCTGCCTGCTGGCACTACGGATGCAGCTGTGTGCATTGCCGCAGCTGTGCCATGTGGTGGTGGTGGTGCGCAGGCGCTGGGCAGTGTTCAACAGCTGGAGGGGCAATGGCAGCAGGCTGCTGGTGCCACAGGGCAACCGGATGCAGGGTCCACCACCAGGGCACCAGCGAGGGCCTTACCCCATGAGGACCCCACTGAGCAGTGTCCACCTGAGGGGGGGGCTGTGCAGCATGGCTGGTCACCACAGGAGGTTCGGCGTCCCGCCCATAATCCCCAGGATGCCAACCCAATGGCAGAGCACACCCGTTTGCTCTATGACTCCGTAGAGCAACAGGTGCAGGTTGCTGCTGGGCTGCGTGCACTGTGCGCAGAGGTGCGCCACCTGGCCAAGCAGCTCGAGAGGGGCCTTGTGCAGCTCCTGGCAGGAATGCAGCACCTGCAGGAGGCCATGACTGCTTCAATGGATTACATTGCACAATGCATGCAAGAAGCAATGACTGCATCCATGGATCACATTGCACAGGCAGTCACGGATGGCTTTGTGCTGCTGGCTGCCACAGGGCATGGCCAGCTACTGCAGACCCCTCACAGTCCATTGTCCACCCACTATCCCGCATCGGGTGACACCACACTATTGATGCCAGGCTCTGATGTTGGCATCCTAGAACGCCTGGAGAGGGCCTGTTTGGGTGCCTACACACCCCTACATGGAGCTGGTCACGGTCCTGGTCAGCCCCTGGGGTGCTGTTGCAAACACCCCTGTATGGATAAGCAGCCCATGGCCATGGTGGCCATAGATCTGTGTGGCGTCCTTGATCTATGTGATAATGGCAAATGTCTAAGGCTATCACCGTTATTGCTCAGTCTGAGTGCGAACATATTTTCTGCACTCTGACAACCCTGGCCTGGTGCACCAGAACAATGGAACCAGGACAAATTTTTACTGTTTTCTGGAGGGTTCTGTGCCCCCGCACCTCCTACTTAAGGATTCTGAACCCAGGGGATGCACGTTGGGGTGAAAGCAGTAAAATAAAAGGTTTGGGCCGGGCGCAATAAAAAAATCACACCAGCTGGACCCGAACCCAGTATCTCAGCCACCCCAACCACTAGCCAATCTCTGATGCCATGACGCAGCTCAACCAGCAACTGCAGTGCCACCCCTATATAGCCTCCACCCCATCCCAGCCCCTCCGCCATGCTCACTCCCAGCCCCTGGCACATATGTATATCGACATTCTGTTACCTAGTTCGCCACCCCTCATCCGGTTGCCCTACCTTTCCGTCGCCGTGAGTGGATTGCACCAGGAAGGAGTCACCATAACGGACAGCACCCTTCCTCATGTGCCCACTTCATGGGTTACTGTGGTGGCCCTGATGTGTGGTCCGCCCTGACCACAGTCTGCAGCTGCTACCCTGTGCGTGCATGTGCATAGCACTGGTGTGGCATCTGTGTGTCGCACTGCAAGCTGCCTGTGTGCGTGCTTGCCCAGCTGCTGGACCATGTGGCATGGGCATGATGAGGCCTGTTCTGCACCGGTTATGCCTATGCAGTGCATCTGATCCTCGCCACATGCCAATGCATGGGCGTGTTTGTGCGTGTGTGTGTGGGTGTGTGTGTGCATGCATTGCTGTGTGCTGCTCTGTGCAGTTGTGTGTGGTTGTGTGCCACTGACCTTGCACCACGACTTTGTGTGTGCATGCCCATTGCCATGCACACCCCTGCATGTGTGCTGTACCTGTGTGTGTGGCTCATGCATACATTAGTGCCACCTACCTGCATGCACCATAGTGCTCCTGTGCGATGGTGTCATGGTGCTGTCGGGCCAGCCTCATCAGCTGTGGATCCCTCCACCCAGGGGGCTGTCTACCTCCTCGGCACATTGCCTCCATCGTCCCCACTACTGTCACCCTCCTCAGCATCAGCAGCTATCCCACAGTCAATGGCCATGTTGTGCAGTATGCAGCAGGCCAGGAATAGGCCACAGGCTTTCGAGGGCTGTACTGTAGGGCACCGCGGACCTGTCTAGGCAACAGAAATGTGCCATCAGCATTCTAAATACACGCCAATGATGTTGCACTTCCTGGCATGTGCCTCATTGTAGCATTCTTCTGCTGGGGATGACGGGTGCCTGGAAGGGGTGAGCAGCCAGGCCTCAGTAGATGAGGCTGTCACCTCTGTGGATAATGGCATGAGTAGCTCTCTGCCTTCCCTTGCTGTGCCTCTTGCCTGCCCTGGCCCCTCACTTGCTTTCCCACCTCCCCATTCCATGGCCTGCTCTGCCCATCACCCCTTGCCCATCCCATACTCACCCACTAGGTGGCCTGTGGGGATGTCCCCACATTTGAATCTGTGGCGCAGCATGGAGCTGTGCCAGATGAATGCATCATGTGCACTCCCAGGGTGTGTGGCACAGACAATGGTGATGTGACCCGTGGCATCGCATACCACCTGGTTTTGATGCTCAGGCTCCCCTCCTATTGATGTATGCTAGCCCTCGAGGCCAGGTGGCATGTGGATGCCCATGAGGTGCAGTCAATGACCCCAAGCATGCCCTGACTGCTTCCTTGTGGAAGTCCTGCATGGTTGCTGTTCACTATGCCTGTATGCTGGGGAAATGGATGTATTCTGAAGCACGTGGCAGCAGGGCATTGAGGAACTGCGTGAGGAGGCATGACGTGGCTGACTGGGTTATGCCTGTGGTGTCCCCTGTTGGTCTCTGGAAGGTGCCTGTAGTGAGCAGGCAAATGACTGCTGTGACTTTCGTCTCCACAGACATTGCATGGCTCCATCTTGTGGGTGCCTGCATCTCCTCACAGAGCTGCCTCAGAATGGCCCCATTCAGGTGGTACCATCCCACTATCTCTGTGTCAGAGAAGTTCCTGAAGGTGGCGTGGGCATGGTACCACCTGTGATGGGCATACCTCCGACGGACCCTTCCTTGGCCATGTTGCTGTTCCTCCTGCCCCCTCACACCCCTCATTATGGCCTCCATCATAAATGGTGCATTATCCATGGCCCCTGATGTCTTGACTCCCCCTGGGCATTTGGTTGCTGCGGGATGTGTGCTATCCTGGTGCACTGCCTGGCACTGTGCCTGCCTGTCCCGCTCACTCTCTCTGCCCCATCTCCCTTTCCACTGCCACCTCTGTCCATCTTCTGTCACTGCCTCTTTCTTTCTTTCTTTCTTTCTTTCTTTCTTTCTTTCTTTCTTTCTTTCTTTCTTTCTCTCTCTCTCGCTCTGTCTCCCTCCCTCCCTCCCTCTTGCCTGGCACAATTGCTGTCTGTGTGCTTGCGCCATGTATTTATAGGCTCAAGTCTGCTCGGCGCATCTTGGTTTTGCTCCACATATGTGCCATGGTTCCATGGTTGAATATCACACTGCGCTGGATATTCATGGGCACGCCCTCGCTTGCATATGCATTCATTATGGTTGGTCATTTGTGCAATGGTTTTGAGCTGTGCAATGGCTCCCGCTGAATATGGCTCCTTGGCACAATTCCACACTTGCACTGGCACAACTCAGTTGCGCCATGTGCAACTGCTTTGAATATCCAGCCCCTGGCATCTTCTTTTACCGGGCGACTTGATGAGTTCCTGGAACCCTGACCAACTGGGTGACCTGCATTGTGACAATCAAGGAGTATTTTCATCAGTTTCCAATTCTTCTGACCATGAGTAGACAATGAGTTCATTTCTTCACAATCCAACATCTAAGAGGCATAAGGGAATGTCCAACAAATAGCAGCCCATGGCACCTCAGGCTACCAGCTGTGCATGCCGTTAACCTCATTATACACTGATGGAACCATGCATTTCTCTTTCCATGTGGTGTTCTCTGCCACACCCTTTTCAACTGACTCTGGGTGTCTGAAGCTCTGTTGGCAGTTGAGTCATCAGAGTGGAACACATGACTCTCAGAAACACCTTTATTGGCCACCTGTGGCCCGGCATTCCACTCTCACTTTCAGTCAGTGAGAAGATTCCACTCTGCAAGTCATATGGAAAGAGATGTTCTGCTGAGATCTGTGGGCTCAGCCAAAGTAGGCAATATTGATTTGTCTGTGAGACTGTCCTGGGAAGGATTTCCTAAACCCACTTGCAAGGCATGTAATATATCACTTAATGTATGTGATATCAGTCAGTCAGCGATCAGAACTGTAGGGACTCTAATCCTGAGTACAGTTGTCCCTTGAGTAGCAATGTTAAAATGAAGCATTTCACCTAAGAGGCAGAGCATTACACATGTCTTTTTTAAATTAAAAGAATCCAATGTAGCCAGCCCCGTGGCGTGTAGGGCTGAGGTGCTCAGGGCCTAACTTATTGCCACACCGGTGACCTGGGGTTGGCAATTAACTCGGGTTGCTCGGCAGCCAGTTGGGAGAGGAAGGACTGAGGGTCCCAGGACAGCTCTTCTTCCTCGGGGAGAGGGGATGAGGTGGCTCGCTACTTCCTGACACCCAGTGGTAGCTGAAAGGCAGCTCATGCAGTGGCACTAAGAAGGGAAGGGGACCCCACGTTCAGGTCTCTGGGGACATCTCCACAAAGGTGGAGCATGTACATTGCAGTCATTGCATATCCAGTTGCCCTGGGAAGAAAGCAATGGAAAACCACCCTGGTGGTGAGATGAAGCCTGGCCTTTCACGGGCCCACACCAGAGACCGAGCACAACCACAGTCCTGTGGCAGGATTATGGTGAAGGTAAGTCCCATATAATCCAGGTGACGGGGCTTGGGGGAGTCTGAAGGTGGGCCTCCAGGGCAGAACAGAGGATAAAATGTAGACATACATGTATATATATATATATATATATATATATATATATATATATATATATATACATATATATTTATATATATCTATATATATATATATACATATATAATAAAGAATCAATGTAAAACCTATCATAAATCACTTACACTAACTTATGATTTACATGTATGTCATGCAAAATGTCACTTAGGACATAAGAACATCATCTCAAACAGTTTTAGCAGACCGCTTCACTCTGTTTTGTTTCATGGTCCTCTCACCCAGACTGCATAAGCTGACAGTTTTTATCATAAGAAGCACCTTTTACATCACCTATAAATCCATATACAGATATATGTATATATATATATATATATATATATATATATATATATATATATATACACCAAACAATACACCTATAAATTCAGATAAATACACCTACACATGCACATATAAATCCACATACCGGTAAATGCACCCTATATATATATATATATATTACGGTAGCACAGTAGTGCTACCATAGTTAGGGTTGAGGAGCCATTTACATGTTAAACCCAAAATTTTGCACCTTAATAACTTTGCAACCGTTTGACGGATTTGCCTGAAATTTAGAATACATGATCAAGACTCATATGCCTTGGGATCTGCCAAGTTGTGTACTGGTCGGATACACAGCTGAGGAGTTATTAAGCGTGATCTGCGCATGCGTTCACGCTTTTTCTGGAATTCTATGGTCGTGCTTTGTTGTACGACGTTTATGTTGGATCAGTCCAAATCTTTCAGGGAACATGTGGCCAGGGTCCCGAAGTGCCTTTGAAGATTTCGTGAAAAATATTAAACGGTTCCAAAGTTATTCAAAAACAATTTCCATTATAGTCAATGGGAAAAGTTAGCAAAAGTTCGACAGTGTCGCAAATGCACTTTTTACTGTTACAAATGGCCCTTTTACTGTTGCAAATCCGCCATTTTGTTTTCAGTTAGTGATCAGAAAAATGCTTGGCATTTAAAATTGGGACCCTGTAGCAACCTAATTCTTTTTGTATTCACCTAGTTGGGCCCTGAAGATGCTAGCCATGTCTTTATTTTGGGGTAAAACACCCCAGAAATATGTTTTTCATATTTCTGGAAAAGTACTTTACCAGAAGTAGTCGCACTCATGAAAGTGTCGCAAATTTTACAAAGCTTTTGCAAATTGCGACAGTACTTTCTAGGCTGTGGAAATGACAGCACTTCTTTGGCACCCTGCTGCAAAAGAACGGTTTGGTGCTTTGGCCTAAAATTTGGAGAGAATGCAGCTGACATCTCACAGATGTGCCTTTCAGCATTGTGTTGCAACAATATCACATGACGGCAAAGTTACAGCACTCCAAAGTTGATGCTTTTTCCCATAGGATAACTTTACGGCATCTGACGCAGTGCAGCAATCCTTTGGCACACTGCTGCAATATAACGGCTTGGTCTTTTGGGCTGAAATTTGGAGGGAAGACAGTCAATATCCCATAGATGTGCCTTTTGGTGGTTTGGTGAAAAAATATTACAGGGAGCCAAATTTATGGCACTCCAAACTTCTCTTTTTTTCCCATAGGATAGCATTACATCATTCGCCGCGCCTTTCAGGGCCTGTATCCGGAAGCGGTGCAAGATCACGGTTTTCGTCAGAAAAATGGTGGCTAAGTGCAAAACTAGCCAGGAAATTCATAAATGATATGGCTTTTAAATTTTTTTTCTATGTCGTACGGTTCCTGAGATATAAGCTATTCAGTATTCCAACTCCTCATTTTCTGCTCCGAGACCCATTATTATGCATACATTCTTTGTACTCACTCTCTTTCTCTATGCAGCTTTTGGAGAAAACCAGCCTGTGCGCTTGCATTACTGTTACTGTTGCCCTTTCGCTTGAGGTTCCGTAGCCGCTTACTTACTTCACGCCTTCACGCTTACCATGTGCATTATCCTTTATGCTTTTCATTTGCGCTTGTGTTTCCGTTATTTTTTGCCATTTGTATCTACAGTACTGTTTCTGTTTCTGTTTCGCTTTGCGTCACCATGCCCATTGACATATCCGTTTGCGGGCACCATGTTACTATGTGACAAGACATCACGTGGTGGACCGTTCCCGTCTATGCTACTGTGTGCGTTACCCTTTCTGTTCTCATTCGCGCTTGCATTACCATGTGCGGCACTGTTAGCGCTTCTGTTTGCATTGCTGTTCCGGTTAATATGTCACAAGACATCACGTGGCAGGAGCGCAGGGCCCGACCGCTGCATTACATTCACTATTTCTCGTTATCATTCTCAAAAAGAAGGGAAATTAGAGGCAAAAAAATCCATTTAATGCATCAGTTAGGGTTGTTCCACAGCGACAAAAGTGAGGAAATTTGGTGTTAGGGTTGAAAACCCCCCTTGGACCCCCCAGCCCACCACCCTAACTGGCATTGGGGTGCTCATTGGGGTGTTTGGTCCTAACTCTCACCCCATTCTCCTATACTTCTGCTGCTTTACACATGTGATGGGGTGAGAGTTAGGCTGGCAACCCCAATGAGCACCCCAATGCCGGTTGGGGGTGGGCTGGGTCCAAGGGGGGTTTCCAACCCTAACACCGAATTTCCTCACTTTTGTCGCTGTGGAACAACCCTAACTGATGCAGTAAACTGAGTTTTTTGCCTCTAATATATATATATATATATATACACATACACACAGACACACACCCACACACACAATTCACCGATGAATCCACATACCGGAAAATACACCCACACAATATACATATAAATCCATACAAATACAAGATATACATATAAATCCATATAAATACATCTACACAATACACCTATAACTCAATATACATACACCTACAAAATATGCCTATAAATCCATATAGCTACACCTACACAATACACCTATAAATCCATATAAATACACCTATGGTACATCTATAAATCTATATAAATACATATGCACAATACACTTATAAATCAAAATAAATACACCTATACATCCATATAACTACATCTACACTTCTGATCTATAAATCCAAAATACACAACCTCTCAATACACCTGTAAATCCATAGACAAATACACAATACACCTATGCCTATACTGTCTTCTGCTTGCAGCACTCTGTTGAGGGAGTGCTGTTTTCAGAGTGCTCAGTTGATACTCAGAACAGCTCTTTCAAACACCATGAAGTCTTGCTATATTATAACAATAGCAGTCAGCCACTGCAGCTGAACTGCCCGAGAGGAAGAGTTAACTCAGAGGATCTGGAGTTCTACAGCGAGGCGCTGTGCGCTAAATCTATCTGGCCAGTTTCAAATGAAACTGTCAGATTCTTTACTCCGCTCCACTGAACAGTCGCTCCGGAGATCAGCTCCTTCAGCTCGGTTCATTCTCGGTTCAAGCGAGTATTTTTCCGTTCATTTGAACCGGCAAAAAGTATTTATTTTATCGCATTTCGGTTAAAAGCTCTATCTGGTAAACCGTAAGTACAAATTTAAAGTCTGTGTGGAAATTCAATTATCGGTTCGGTTTTGAACCGATTGGTTTGCTGATTTTAACGTTTTGAAGTGTTTGGTTGGGCTTTTAGAGTGCGGTTCCCGGTTCTTATCAGTTCTAAAAAAACCTGGTTTTTAAATAGGTTTTTTCAAATACCCGTGACACGGTTAGGAACCGATAAGGGTGTCTTGCCTGGCACTGCCATCAAAAGGCAAGTTTTGGATAGGCTGGCATTATGTCTGAGAAACCCAAAGAAAAACCGGGCCCACTGGGTTTCAACACTGTGATGTCTGTGGGGAAGCCTTTGCCCAGGCTGACCCACCCACTGTGTCTGTTGTCTGGGGCTGACCACCTCCTGTCAGACTGCCAGGTGTGTAAAATTTCCTGCAGCCACCCTGGAAAGAGATCAGGCCAGCTCAGGAGGCGAGAGGCCAAAAGTCCGCTGACCTGGATGGCCAGCCCGGTCCAGCACCCACTGGACCAGAGGGTACCCTCTGACCAGGCGAGACTTCCTCGGGCAAAGAAAGGCTGGTTCAGATGACCAGTCCCAGTTAAAAGACAAAGAAATCAGTAGGTTTGAGTCCAAAATTGTCTCTCCAACTGCTGCAGAGATAGCTAAAGCCATTCAGATTGTCCAGTCACTGTCTCAGGGACCTGTCGAACCACCAATAGTTGGTAAAGGTTGGTTCGTTCAGTTCCAGTGGTTCAGGAGTATGATATTGAGAATTTTATGAACCACAGGAGGAGGAGAATTTGATCAAATATATGTGTGGCTGGGAGGGTCTGGACGTGCCCATTGAACGGACATTTCTCCAGACAGACCTTTAGAATTTCCTCCTATTCTGTCTGAATCCTTATCATTTATAGTTTTACAAAAGGTTGCAGAAACCCTCCAGCTTCCTTTAGAGGAGGCTGTGGATGAGCAAGAGGAGCCTGATTATGTAGAAATGATGGATATACCAGAGTCTAGAGGTTGTCTATTCCTTTGCATAAGTCATTTAGGAAGCAAACAACAAAGATTTTAAAAATCCTCATTCTGTCCCTCCTGTAGATAAAAAATGGACAGAAGGTATACTTTGTCAGGCTCTGATACAGACTTCCTCAATGAACAGTGTAGTCATGTGGTGTGGTACAAGCTGCAGCCTGTGACAAGGCTAATATTCCCCTGGCCTCACATCCTCCTGATAAGGATTCCAGGAAGATTGATGCCATGGCAAAAAAACAGTATATGGCAGCTTCTTTGGGACTCAGGCAGGCAAATTTTATGGCTTATGTAGCTAGATATCAGAAATCTAGATGGGACACAATATTGCAGTTAGCCAAGCAGGCCCATGGCCAGCTGGCTAGTGAGTTGGAACAGGTGGCTGCTGATGGTATTGAAGCCTCTAAAGTTCAATTTCATACTGCTGTTGATGTTAATGATGTCTCCTCTAGGGTCATGGCCACTTCTGTAGCTTTCTGTAGGTTGGCATGGCTCAGATGCACTAATCTGTCCCAGGATACTCAGTCAAAGGCTATAGATTTTCCTGTAGTGGGACATTCTCTGTTTGGGGAACAAACAGAAAACTATATGAAAAGATGGATGAATACAGAACTACCTACAAAAGTGCCCAGGCTAAGGAGAGGCATGCCACTCCACAAAGGCACGCTCCCAGAGGTAGGGGCAGGCCTTTCCACAGGCCTTTTTACCAATTTCAAGCCTCCTCTGCTTTTGCACAGAGGGGTTTCTTCAGAGGCAGGGGTAGACGAGACACAAGTAAACTATCCCCCTCCCCACAGCCTAAGGCTGCTGCCAAGCAGGCACCCTGATGGGGTGCCCAGGGCCGATTCTCCTGTACCAGTGGGGGGCAGGTCGGCTTATTTCAGCCAGAGCTGGCTGTCCTAACTTCGGACAGATGGGTTCTGGAGGTAATAAGCCAGGGTCTGGTTCTCAGCTTCAAACAGTTTCCAAAGATGAGAGCCAGACATTTTCCACCTGCAAATCCTTCAGAAGCCCTTGCTTTGGAAGCAGAGGTTTCTTCTCTTCTGGACTGCAAAGCAGTGGAAAGGGTCCCTCCTTGCCATCAGGGCAAGGGGCTATATTCAAGATACTTTCTTACCCCAAAAAAGACAGGAGAATGGCGGCCCATTCTAGATTTAAGGTACCTGAACAAGCATCTTTTGAAACCAAAGTTCAAAATGTTGACTCTGGCAATGATATTGCCTTCTCTAAGGCCAGGGGACTGGCTAGCTTCCCTGGACCTCAAGGATGCCTATTTTCATGTTCTGATCAGGCCTTCTCACGAAAGTACCTCAGGTTCGAACTGCCCTCAGGCCATTACCAGTTCAGGGCAATGCCTTTCGGCCTTACCTGCGCCAAGGGTATTCACAAAATGTCTCGCTGTGGTAGTGGCTCACTTAAGAAGGCAAGGGGTTGCTGTGTTCCCTACCTGGACGACTGGCTCCTTGTGGGTCAGTCTCCAGATCAGGTGAAATCCCACTTGCAAGTCACCCAGCAGCTTCTCACTTCCCTGGGATTCCTGCTAAATTTACCAAAGTCAGTTCTGGAACCAGTTCAGGTCCTAACTTTCATAGGTGCAGAATTGAACACAAAGTTAGCCAGGGCATTTCTTCCCTCAGAAAGGGTAGACAGACTCATTGCCCTGGCATCCTTCTTTACCCTGCGAGTCTCTCAACCAGCAAGGCATTTTCTGCAACTCCTGGGGCACATGGCTGCTTCCACAGCTGTAGTGCAAGGAGCAAGATTCCAGATGAGGGACATTCAGTTCCATTTGAGGGCCTATTGGTCTCAAAGGAAGGACCCCCTTTCCAAAGTGGTCCCAGTGACTCAAACTCTGATCCTGGCCCTCCACTGGTGGCAGGACCGAAGCAATCTAAAACAAGGGGTTCCCTTCATTCCCATTTCCCACTCCCTCACCCTCACCACGGATGCCTCCCTGTTAGGGTGGGGAGCTCACTTGGGCGACCTGTCCACTCAGGGAGTGTGGTCTCCTCAGGAATCTCTGCTCACATCAATCTTTTGGAACTCAGAGCTGTCTTTTTAGCTCTTCAGGTATTTTCAGTTTCTGTCCAGAACAAAGTGGTTCAAGTCAGGACAGACAGCACCACCACAATGTGGTACATCAACAAGCAAGGGGCACTCGGTCATCAGCCTTGTGCACGAAGCAATGAAGTTGTGGTCTCTGGCCTACTCCTGAACACCTCCCTGATAGCAGTTCACCTCCCAGGGAAGGACAATGTCCTGGCGGATGCCCTCAGCAGAATTTCTCAGGGCCATCACGAATGGGCTCTGAATCCACAGGTGCTGGGGTCTGTCTTTGCCAGATGGGGCACCCCTCAGATAGATCTTTTCACAGCCCCAGACAACCACCAACTTCCTCTATTTTGTTGCAGGCCTCCAGTGCTGGGCTCAGTCCCCCTGGACGCCTTTCTGTTGGACTGGAAAGGGAAGTTCCTGTATGCCTTTCCCCTTCTCTTCTTTTCAGGGTACTAGTGAAAATCAGATCTCAACCCTGCAAAGTGATTCTGATTGCCCAGATTGGGCCAGACAGCCTGGTACCCTCTGCTTCTGTCCTTGACAGTCCACCTGCCCTGAGCCTGCCCAGAGTCCACGACTTGCTGGCCTGTGCACAGGGAGAGTGTGGTATCGGACCTCAAATCCCTCCATCTCAAGGCCTGGCTCTTGAGGTTAGAATTGCTGATTACACCTTTCTCAAGGTGTCCTGGATATTTTAAAGGCTTCAAGGAAGCCTTCCGCTAGAGCCACTTACAATTCTAAGTGGAAGAGGTTTTCCATCTGGCGCTCTGAGAGGCAGATTATTCCAGAATCCGCTGATCTTCCCATTTTATTGGACTATTTGGTCCATTTAAATTCCCTAGGCCTTAGGCAGCTACCTTGAAGGTTCATCTGGCAGCTGTCTCTGCTTTTGTGTCAGCAGGGAAGCCTGCCTCCCTTTCTTCTCACCCTGTGTTTTCCAAGTTTTTTAAAGGGTTGCTTCATACTAACCCCCCTTTTCGAGAACCAGCTCCTGCCTGGGACCTGAATGTTTGCATTGCTCAGTTAATGCAACCTCCCTTTGAGCCTCTGTCCTCAGCAGAGCTCAAGTATCTAATTTGGAAAACTGTTTTCCTAGTGGCTATCACTTCTGCCAGATGCATAAGTGAATTACAGGCCCTGTCAGTGGAAGAAGATTTTATTTCTTTCCACAGAGATGAGTAGTCCTCAGGACTAATAGAAAGTTTTGCCTAAGGTGGTTTCAGATTTCCACCTGAACCAATCCATCTCTCTCCCAGTATTTTTCACTGAGCATTCTTCCTCAGGTGAGAGAGACTGCACAGCTTGGACATCAAAAGAGCCTTAAGTTACTATTTGGAGCACCAAGGGTCACAGGTTCGAATCCTCAACTCTTCCTTACTTATGGTGAGGTTGGCAAGGAAACCTGCCACTAAGAGGACAATTGCAAGGTGGATTGTCTCTTGTATCCAATTTTGTTACCAAAACTAGGTAGAGAACCCCTCAGGACTGAGGCCCACTCCACCAGGGGTACAGCTGCATCTCTAGCGGCTGCTAGGAGACATTCCCATTCTGGAAATTTGTCAAGCTGCTACCTGGAAGACAGTTCACACTTTTGCCAAGCATTATTCCCTGGATGTCCAGTCCAGGAGAGATGCTCGGTTTGGTACAGCTATGCTTCAGAGCCTATTTCCTAAGTAGGTCCTGACCCTCCTCCATGGAGGTACTGCTGTGTAATCTGCTATTGTTATAATATAGCAAGACTTCATGGTGTTTGAAGAAAAATTACTCACCTTAGTAATTGCTTTTCTTCTCATGGAGTCTTGCTATATTATAACCACCCTCCCTCCTGCCCCTCTCAGAACTTCTACTTGGGTAAGGGTGGCAAATTAGTGCAAGCACTGTGTCATGCCATTGTAGTTTTTTCCCTTTACCCTCTTTCTTTTAGGGTTAGGGAACTAGGTTGTTCGTTTAGGTAATATATTGGCCCCCTTCCTGGACTTGAGTCTTTGAGGGAAGGGGGGTTCCTAATGGTGCTTGTCAAGGAGGGAAAACTGATAATAATAATACCATTATTCATTGTTATTATGGTTATTGGTGTTTCTATTGTTGTTTATATTGTTGTTATTACTACTAGTAGGTAGCCATTTGGCTAGTGTAGAGCTTTCCACACAGACTTGTTGCTTAGTGTTAGCTTCGTAAAGATCTGACAGTTTCTTTTGAAACTGGCCAGATAGAGCTTTGGCACAGCGCCCTCGCGCTGTAGAACTCCAGATCCTCTGGAGTTAACTCCTTCCTCTCCGGGGCAGTTCAGCTGCAGTGGCTGACTGCTATTGTTATAATATAGCAAGACTCCATGAGAAGAAAAGCAATTACTAAGGTGAGTAATTTTTTCATATGGCAGGAGGGCTACATTCACAGTACTCAGCTCTGTATTTGAAGTACTCAGCTCTTACTCTGAACTGCTCTACATGGAGGGAGCACTGTATTCAGAGTACCCAGCTCATACTCTGAACAGCTCTGTGTGGAGGGAGTTCTGTATTTGAAGTACTCGGCTCTTACTCTGAAGAGCACTGTCTGGAGGGAGCACTTTATTCAGAGTACTCAGCTCTTACTCTGAACAGCTCTATATAGAGGGAGCTCTGTATTCAGAATTCTTAGCTCATACCCTGAACAGCTCTGTACAGAGGGAGCACTGTTTTCAGAGTACTCAGCTCATACTCTGAACACCTCTATATGGAGGGAGCTCTGTATTTGAAGTACTCAGCTCTTACTGTGAACACCTCTATATGGAGGGAGAACTGTATTCAGAGTACTCAACTCATACTCTGATCGGCTTAGTATGGAGGGAGAGCTGTATTCCGAGTGCCACTAAAATTATAGCTGGTATGCAGGGGAAGGCATACAAGGAGTGGCTGTCAAGCCTCAAAATGTACGGTATGTACTCAAGGTACGACTGGAGATTTGCCATAGGCTTGAGACCTTTAAATACATCCATGGGGATCAGCAGAGGTGACTGGTCAGCTCTGGTCAGATGTAGTGAAGGGTTAGGCACCAGGGGGCATAACTATAAAGGGACTTAAAGGATACCTAAACCATTTTTCTGCTGTTTTAATTTTTTTTCTTACTTTATCTGCCAATCCCCCAGAGCTTCCTGAATCAAACGAGGGATCAAACATGTATTTTCACACAGTGGCCACCAAGAAATGCGAATTACAAATCCCAGATCTGCTGTATGCATTGTTTACATTCAGTGTGCTCATCACTGCTGGCCACGCACTTAGTGATGATGTCATGGGAGCAACTGATTCTCGACTGGGACCTGTAGTGGTTACAGTCTGCCTGCAAAATATTCATTTTCTCTAGACTGCATCATTGGGTGTTTTTTGCAGCAATAGTTTCTACATATTTGCAGCATCTTCATAAAAGTAACACAATGTTTTATGATGGTCTGAACACGAATATTTCAGTTATATGTATATTACTTATGTCCCACAATTAGTACCCTGATGCGGTCACTGTTTCTGTGATCCTTTTTGCTCAAAGAATATACTTGTATGATTGTAATTCCCTCTGTCTAAAACATTAAATTATTAATTGTGTACCAGTCTGATAATACTTTTAATATTTTAACACTATATTACTGAACTGCCATCTTGTCAGCATTTGCTTTGTGGACTTGCAACAGCATGCCAGCGTGTTGTGATCAGCTGATCCCACTGTCAAAAAATTGTGGCAAAACCGGAGCTGTCATATCATAGTCCACAGAACAGTGCCATGAAAATGTGCATGCATTTTACTTTCATTACTGGGTTTTGCCCTTAAAAATTATAATTTTCTAATGTCAGTGTTTTTCCAATACAAATATTGTACATAAAGGGTAGGATATTCAAAGCAGTTGCGCATGGCACAACTGAGTTTTGCTGGCTCAAGTACGGAAATGTGCCAAGGAGCGATATTCAGTGGGAGCCGTTGTGCAGCAAAAGTCACAATGTGCCAATGTGCAACCCTAATGAATGCATGTGCAAGGGCAGGAGGCGTGCCCATGAATATGCGGCGCAGTGCGATATTCAACCGCCGACCCATGGCGCAAGTGCGGAGCAACTCCCAGATGCACTGGGCAGACTTGAGCCTATAAATTCAGAGTGCAAGCACACGGACAGCACTTGTGCCAGGGGCGAGAGAGAGAGACAGTGGAACAGGACAATGAAGGGATGATACAGAAAGAGCAAGGGAGATAGAGCCTGTGAGGGAAAGAGGGACTGGAACAGGCAGCCACAGGGGCATAAGACAGAGGTGGCAGTGGAGAGTGAGCCTGGGGCAGAGGTCGTGACAGGGAGTGGCAGGCAAAGTGCCAGGCACTGCTCTAGGGTGGCAAACAGCTCACAGCAGCTGACTGTCCAGGGGGAGACAGGACAGCAGGGGCCATGGCCAGCACAGCCTTCCAAATATAGGCTATGATGAGGGGTGTGAGGAGGCAGGAGAATCAGCGACGTGACTGTGGAAGGGCCCATCAGCAGTATGCCCAGAACAGGTGGTACCATGTCCGCACTATCTTCAAGAACTACATCAATATGGAGATTGTGGGCTGGTATCACTTGAACAGGGCTATTCTGAGGCAGCTCTGTGAGCTGTGCAGTGAGGAGATGCAGGCACCCACTAGACGGAGTAACGCTATGTCAGTGGAGATGAAGGTAACAGCTGTCATGTGCCTGCTCACCACAGGCACCTTCCAGAGACCAAAAGGGGACACCACAGGCATAACCCAGTTAGCCATGTCATGTCTCCTCACACAATTCCTCAATGCCCTGCTGCCACATGCTTTGGAATACATCCATTTCCCCAGCACACTGGCAGAGCATACAACAACCATGCAGGACTTTCACAGGGTAGCATGAATGCCTGGTATGCTTGGGGCCATTGACTGCACCCATGTGGGCATCTGCATGCCACCTGGCCCTGAGGGCATAGCATACATCAACAGGAAGGGCTACCCCAGTGTCAACTGCCAGGTGGTGTGCAATGCCAAGGGGTGCATAACCAATGTTTGTGCCACACACCCCAGGAGTGCACATGATGCATTCATCTGGCACAGCTCTGCACTATGCCAAAGGTTCAAGTGTGCGGACATCCCCACGGGCCACCTAGTGGATGAGTATGGGATGGCCAAGGGGTGCTGGACAGAGCAGGGCATGGGATGGGGTGGGAAGGGTGGGTGCACTGGTGAGGCCACCAGGGATGGGCAAGAGGCACAACAACAGAGGACACAGGCTAACCATGTAATTGTCCACACAGGTGACAGTGGCTACGCAGTCAGGCCCTGGCTGCTCACCCTCTGCGGTCATCCCAGCAGAGGACCCGGTACAGTGAGGCACATACCAGCACATGGAACATCAATTAGCATGTATTTGGGCTGCTGAAGGCACAGTTCCATTGCCTTGACAGGTCTGGCGATGCCCTACAGTACAGCCCCTCAAAAGCCTGCGGCCTATTCCTGGCTTGCTGCATATTGCACAACATGACCATTGACTGTGGGATAGCTGTTGAGGCCAATGAGGGGACAGCAGTGGGGATGATGAAGCAATGGGCGGAGGGTGTTGGACAGCCCCCCAGGTGGAGGGATCCCTGGCTCCAGCGGATGTACGCCTGCACAGAGACACAAGTCGCACAGGAGCACTACGGTGCACATGATTGGTGGAGTAACACCCATGCATTGGCCACACACAAAGGTATGGCACACGGGCAGAGGTGTGCATGGCAATGGGCATGCACACACAGAGGCGTGGTGCAGGAGTGGGGGTGTCAGTGCCGCACAGCCACACACAACAGCACAGCAGTGTTCAGCAACACACACACACACACACACACACACACACATATGTCCAGGTGCTAGCATGTGGTGTGGATCAGATATAGGGTCCTGGTGCACAGGCGCAACCCGGTGCAGTTCTGCTCTCATCATGCCCGTGCCCATGGGCCAATGGCCAGGCAAGTCCTTGCACGGCAGCATGCGGTTGGTCATCCGGGGCCAAGCCTACCTCGATGGCTGCTGTTGGTGCCCCATCCACTGCATGCAGGTGTGCTGGTGCTGTCAGAGAAAACAGATGAGTTAGGGCTGCATGGCCCACCCCTGCTGCAGTGTGGGCCAACATATGTACCATGCAGTGATGGGCTCCCTCCTGTCTGGAATCCACCACTGGCACACCCTTGACAGTGCTGCAATGCATCCGGCTGCCACCAGCTCCTCCTGTACCATGAACTGTGGCACATCAGCAGGCCCCCCTTCAGTGGCTGTCCAGGCTGCTCATATGGTCACAACCTTCTCCTTGATGTGCGCTTATCAGTGCCCACCATCTCCTGCATAGACCGCTGGTGGCTGCTCTGCTGGTTCACACATGCTGCCACCTCACCCAGGTCACAGCCCTGGACTATGGTGTGCCTTTGTCTCCACTCAGCAGTGGCTGCCTGCTGAGTATGAGGCCTCAAACAGGGCATCAACCTCTGCCTTTGTAAAGTTGGGCCTCGCGCATGGGGCAGGCCCATGCTCCTCACTTTCTTCATGCTCGGACATGGTGCTACCTGTGGACATAGACATGTGTGTCACTGACAGCAGCTGCCTGCCCCATTCACCCGGCTGTGCTGGCTGGGCTCAGCAGTAAGCGCAACTTACCTCAGATGGTTGCAATACCGGTCTATGGTCTGTGCTGTTCTGAGGTGCCTTTATAGTACAATGCATGCAAATGAGCATTGGCACAATGGTAATGACATGCTAATTTCCCCAGTGTGCCACACATTGGTTGATGAGTTCATTTGCATGTGGTGGCTGTATAGTGCATATTTGCTCCATGCATGCAATGACCAGACATGGGCAGAACGCAGAACTGCAGTGCACATGCATCAGGTGGTGTGCCACCGCCTGTGCTTACTGTGCACTCTCACCAATATGGGTCATGGTGCACTGTGTACACGTGGCTCATTGCACACCAATGCATTGTCACGTCAGGTGACCCCTGACCCCTATTGTGACCCTTTGACCCCTTGGGACTACACCACGTGCCCGTTGGGCCATGCCCATTTCGTGTATCCATGACGATGTGCGATAGGAAGACGCAGCACATGCCTACATGAGGTGCACATCCCATGCACGTTGTGCACACATGCACCTCTGGCCACCATTTTGTCTCCCCATATTGCCGTGGGTGTGATGGTGCAATGGGGTATTCGACTGGCCCAAAACTGGTCAGACCTCAAGTTAACTGATCTGGTGGCCTGTGTTCAGCCACATGTACCAAGGCTGTTTGGCCAGGTGCCCCTACAGCAGGCCAGGATGGAGGTCTGGCAGGCCATCGCCACCAGGCTGGTGCAGGACACTGTGGTGACCAGGACTGGGAGAACAATGCTGCCACCAGTGCAGGGACCTTGTGAGGTGGGAACCAGAATGACTGAGGCTGCTGCAGGCACGTGTCCACAGGGGGGCCATGCCACGGCCAGGTAAGTCATACCATGCTGTGTGTGTGCCCTAGTGCTGTACTGTGGTTTTGGCTTGGCTGCCTGGCATGCCCTGCAGTGGGGTACACTCTCAGCATGTGCACTGTGGAGTGACATGGCCGGCTGCAGGTTGTGCTGTGCTACAGCCTTGCGGGACATGTCAGGTAGGGGCACACACTGTGCACAGGGGTGGTGGTGGTGGGCACATGCTGTGGGTGTTCTCTGATGTGTACCTGTCTTTGTTCCATTCCTAGGGCCTGAAGATCACTGCCGGGTGAGGGCAGCAAGAGTGCCAGGCTGGGCACAGCAGGATGCTGTGGGACCAAGCAGTGGTGGAGGAGCGGCAGTGGGACAGGTGCAAGCGTTGCCACATTGGGCAGATAGGCACTGTTGGGTTCCTCTGCACATTACTGGTTGATCAGCAGGGGTGTTTGGTGTGGCCATTGCCACCTTGTGCCATGTGCCATGGCAGCTGTGTGTTGTACACTGTGCGTGGTGCATGCCACTATGGAACAGCCATTGCACATGAGTACCAGCTGTTGGTGGGGTGGATGTGCACCCGGCTGCCACTAATGTTGCAGTGGTAATGCTGGTGCCCTGTGCCATCTGACTGTCGCTGCATAGTTAGGTGGTCATTGGGTGGCAGTGTCCACTGCTGTGCACTGCTGTGGCATGCTGGGATGCCGGCTGACAATGGCCCACTCCCAGTGGGTGGTCAGGGCACCACTCCGGGGGTGTGTGTTTCCACTGCCCATTGCGCACAGTGGGTGGGCATGGTTCCTTGGGACCTTGCACTGACCACCTGTCCATTCCTTTGTCATAGGCATCCAGAGGAGGTCATGGCTGCCCCTGTGTTGTTGGCTGCTGAGGCAGTTAATTCTGATCACCTCAACATCCCTGGAGGTAGCCCAGCAGATGAGGCTCATGGTGCTGATGGACCGGCGGAGGAGGAGGAGGAGGAGGAGGAGGCATCAGGCAGTGGTAGAATGTGGCCTCCTGTAGGTCATCCCCAACAGTTCCCTTATACCCCTGCTGTCCCTTCCCCATCTGTCACCCTTCCCACTGTACAGTCTCTGTTCCCTCTCCCATTCCTTCACTTTCCTACCCTTTCCCACGCCATTCACATGGACATAGTTCTATTTTCAATACAGTTATTTGTTTACCTGCCTGTTCGGTGTCTGCTTTGCAGCTAGTGTGTGGAGCCATGCTTCAGTGGCGTGGAGGTGTCTGTGTGGTGTGCATGTGTCAGTGTGTGGGTCATACATGGTAGTGTTTCCTGCCCTTGTTCAGTGGCTGTGCCTTGGGGTAGCCATGGAAGCGGCTGTCCGGGTTGTGTGGTATGTGTGTGTTTGGCAGATGGTCCAGGTGTGGTTACTGGGGTCTGGGTGGGTGGGGGCTGGCATGCAGCCAGGGGGATCCAGTGGTGGCCCTCCATTGGCCATTGGTGTCACCTGTTACCTGCTTTCTGTGCCACAGTTGTGTTCCGGTGGGGGAGGCTGGATGCCTGTGTGTGCCCTGCTGATGGTGGCCACCTGTGGCCTGCCACTGTGCATCTCTGGCACTGTCCCTGGGTGTGTTTCTCTGCTGTGCCCCACACTTTGCCTCTGCTGCTGTGCTCCCACCATTGACTGGGGCTGGTCTATGTGCACCTTGGCACATGTCCCATTGTGCTGTGGCACATCTCTGGTTGCACTATGGTGCAGGTCTGATTGTGTCCTGGTGCAACTCTAATTGTGCCATGTCACTTCTGTGCCACATTCAGCTGTGTTGCGCTGGTGCATTTTGCCATACACAACCTTTGAAATGGCACTCGCTATGCCATGACACATCAGATTTAAACTACACGGACTTGCATGAGCATTTGGCACATTCTGAATATCTCACCCAGAGTCACTAGTTCAGCAGCTTGTCACCTTATTTGCTGTCATGTGTCCACTGAGCTGTAATATAAAATCATGATTTTAAATTAATTCTATTGTGTGATGGTGTCATTTTATATATGTAATGTATATGGTTTCCCATATTTTTAGTTTATTATAATTATTTATCTGTACAACATGTCATTGTTACAGTGATCACTGTGATCATGTGACCTACATAGTTTCTGAGGAAATTCAACCTGAGTATAAGGACTCTGAGCAGCAGTACTGTCTCTGTGAAGCATCCTCTACCATTTTCCTTGTCTGTATTTTTTTTGGTTTGTGGCCTTAGTTGTTTGTCATCATAGTTGATCTAACTTTTATTTTTATTATAAAGCAATCTACTTGGGTTTGTGACTGTAATTTTGGAGAAATTTTGGATATGCCATACTGTGTGGTATACAGCTGTAAGAATGCCAGTCGTAGGGCTGCAGACTACTTTTTCCATTTCCTGTGATCCAGTCATTTGGAAGCCTGGATCCACTTCTGTAACAATAAATTTTTTCGCCTCCAGTACAGCCGAATATGTCCAGCCCATTTCGGCCGTGAAGCTTGCTTGTGCTGAGGCTGGATCTAATGTACATCTTGCAGCTGAAGTCCCCACCAGCAGCACCACCAGCACCACATCCTTTTCAGCTCCTGCCAGCGTCTTCCACCAGTACTTCATCCAAATCCTCTCCCTGCACTGGAGGACTGTAGATCAGACCACTGCGAATAGTGACCCCATTCCCTGTCTCCAGGGTGACCGAGAGTACCTCTGCCTCCCTATATTGCTGCATCTCTGTCACTTTTATGCCTTCCCTCATGTAAAGCACCATACCCCTCCTTTTCTTCTCACTTTGTCCTTCCTGACTAGAGAATAGCATGGTATGGACATGTCCCAGTCAATGGCATTCAGTGCACTAAAACTTGGTAATGGCCATAATATCCAGGTCAGCCTCTGCAATGATGGCCGCTAGGTCTGGAATTTTATTTCCTAGACTTCTAACATTCACATAAATGGCATTCAGATTTTGCTACCACTCTACTTGCAAATTCACTTTTTTCCCTTTTTGCCAACCCCTCACCCCCTGCTTTTTAATGCTCTCATTCCAATTTCCCTTCATTTCTTCCACCCTGCTTCTTTTATTAATATGCATACTGGGGGAATTCATCTCCCCTTGGGTCCTCCCTACTTTCTACTTCAGTCTGTGGAGGGGGCAGTTTATGCCTCCCTGATTCCTCCTGCCACCTCCCTGGCTAATTTAAATGTTCAACAAAGTAACATTTAAATCATCCACTGAGGACTGTGGTTCCCCTCCCAGATGGATGCAGGCCATCACCGGTGTATAGGCCCTGGGACTCAAGTCTCCAACGTAGCTGAACCCCTCCCCCATGCACCATTCCTTCAACCATGAGTTGAAGCTTCTGGGACAGAGAACCCCCTCCTTCCCCCTGCCATACACAGGCAGCACCTCAGTGAAAGCCATGGAGCACGCTAGCTGCCTAAGATCCCTACCCAGCTATCTAAACTCCCCCTGCATTATCTCAGCCCCATCCATAGACAGGTCATTAGTCCCCAGGTGGACAATGACATCCAGCTCTCCTCATACCTTGCCATCCTAGTGATTCTCAGGATCTGTTTCCCATCCCTCCAGGCCGTGGCTCCTTGTAGCACCTAACCTCCTTCTTCCCTCCTGCTCCCAGATCTATACCAACTCACAACTGAGTTCACCACCAAAGTTGCTTCTTCCTCCTCCTCTGCAGTCCCCTACCACCCTCTTTGGAATCTCTGCTACAGAAGACCTCCACATCCTCCCTGGTTACTACCATAGGTGCTTCCTCTTTGCAGTCCCACCACACCAGAGTGGCATAGGTATTACATAGTGGTGCCAATTGAGGAATATGCCCCTGATCCACCACCTGCACCTTTCCAGAGCCCCCCATATTCCAGCCATTCATCCTCCTCCCCCCTGGCATCCTCTGAGGTAATGGTGGCAGACTTAGTGGTACCTGGGTGGGTGAAGATGCTCCCCCAAATCATAGCCAAATGGAGACTCCAGTGACCTCCTCCCTCAACCCAGAGAGGTGCATGCAGATGGGTCAGCACCACGGTCTTTATTTATTTATTTATTTATTTATTTAAGTCTTTGATTACCAGGTAAGTGCACTGATCCAAGGGACTGTTTTCAGGAATGACCCAGGTCCACAAAGTAGCACATCAAAATATACAACATACAACATATACAGCAAAATACACATAGAGGTGCAATCAGTGTACAGGCAGAAAATAGTTGAATACAGTATAGTTTACAAAATGTGGCAGTGTAAAATCTACAGATACATTGTAATTTTACCAGTGTTGAGAGAGCAAGAGTACGTTACAAATTTCCACTGGGGGAACAGGATAGGGAGAATACGAGACAACAGGGGAAAACAGTGCAAATAGCAACTATGAATGAACATGATATGTTGATTCAAAAATGAGTAGGAAAGACTGGATTATTGTTCAAGGAGCAGGGAACTGAATGCTTCACTGGTAGTACATTTGTGTAAAGGGGAAAAATAAAAAGGAAGAGAGGGCAAGGTTATTGGGAAGAAGGGAATATCAGGTCGAAGAAAGGTTACCCTGGCTGGCACAGGCATGTGAAGTCTCTCAGTAACCAGGTTCTGAGTTGGAGTTTGAAAGTGTAGTGGGTGTCAGCAGATCAGTGACATAGACAGACTGTTCCATAAGGAGGGAGCTGTAACTGATAGTGCTTTGCCATTCATAGCAGTGGAAATTTTAGGTATCTCCAAAGGGGGGACCAAGAACACATGTAGGCACCTGGGAGCTGTTCTGGTTTTTAGGAGTAACATGTACAGGGATGCATCTACCCTTCCCTCAGGGTGTTGACAACGATGCTGCCTAGTGCATAATCATGATGGCCAGAGAGTGGGAGCCAGCCAAGAGCCTGGTACAGGTTACAGTGATGGGTGGAGTAGGGTGCCAGTAGTGCAAATCAACATATATTGTTAAAGACAGAAGTTAGACATGAGCAAAGGACAGAGGATATATGAGTGTAAATGGGGAGCAGTAGTCTAGGACAGGGAACAGGTTACCTTGGGCTATTGCTAGGTGGGCCTCTCTCTTCAGGAACTGTTACAGCCAATATGCAGCCCCGAGCTTTTGGTTAACCTGTCATACAACAGAGTTCACATGCTCCTTGAAAGAGAGGGAGGGGTCAAGGATTACACCCAGGTATTTGAAATGCGGGATATTTTTTAGTAAGGGTCCATCTGGCATGAGCATTGAGCGAGAGGAGCTGGACTTGGCTATGTTGACCAGGTATAGTTTGGACCCAAGAAGCATTGTCTTTGCTTTTTTAACATTAACCAGGAGCCTGTGTGACAGGAACCAGTTGTGGGCCAATCCATAGTTCTGCGAGAGGGCAGCAGATATGTTAGTCAGTGACATCACTACAAAAGAGGATGAGATCATCAGCATAAAGAAGTGTTTCACAAGTAAGGCAGTCAGTGGGGAGGGAATTAATAAAGATAGAGAATAACAATGGGCCCAGGATGGAGCCCTGGGGGATGCCCATGGAGACAGGCATGTCGGGGGAGAAGGCAGCCTGGATATAAATAGACTGGAATTGGCCAGATAGGTAGCTCCTAAACCACTGTGAGGTCCCTGACGAGCAGCCAAGTTGCAGAAGAGCGTTGTGTAGGAGGGGGTGGTTGACCAGGTCAAAGGCCTTGGTCAGGTCCACAAACACAGTGCTCGTAGCTTTGCCCATGTCAGTGTTTCTAAGAACATGATTCATAAACTGGGCCAGAGCAGATGAGGTGTTGTGGGACTTCTAGAAGCCGTGTTGCTAGACACACAACAGATTCATTTTCTCAATGTGATCAGACAGTTGACAATGGATCATCTTCTCAAGGAGCTTGCTCAGATGGGAGAGCAGGGAGATTGGTCTATAATTGTCAGATGAGAGGGGTACCGAGCTTTGAAAATGGGAACCACCTTGGCATGCTTCCAAGAAACTGGCATGGTGGATTTGGTGAGCACCAGTTTAAAAATAAAGGTGAGTAGTTTGGAGATGGCAGGGAAGATCAGCTTAAGCATCGAAGGGATGAAGCCATCTGCCAGGGCTGCCATAGTTGGGGAGACCTTTAGGGAACTTAGCGGTGTGTTTGACTGAGATGATCCTAAAGGAGAAGGGGGGTGCTGATGGGGGAAGGGGCTGATCAGTGGGACCTGAAACAGGACCAGCAGGAGGTTGTGGGAGAAACTTGCTTAGGTGAGCTTTGAGATCTGTAAACTTTAGGTTGAATGCTTTGGTGACTTCTACAGGATCAGTTAGGGTGCCAGTGGGTGAGCTAAAATGAATTTCAGAGTTATGGGTAGTAGGTTGAGTAGGGAACTGATAGTACCCCAGAAGCAGTGCAGGTTCCCAAGCCATCCCTCTGCTGATTACAGAGGAAATTGCGCTTCTGGACCCTGATGGTTTGTTTGTACAGATTTCTTAAGCACCTGAATTCATTTTTGAGGGCAGAGGAAGGGTCATTTTTGCAGGCAGCCCATGAGTAGTCCCTCAGTTTCATCAAGGCTAAGAGTTCTTGAAGACCCAGCGGATGTAGCCCCCTCGTACTCTCCAGGTGGTGTGAGAGAAATGGCAGTCTTGTATTTGAAAGAGGGTGTGGTGAGCTAGTCACTGCCAGTCATTATTTGCAGATATAATTCTGTTATATGTTTTTTGTGTGATTTTGTGTGTGTTAAATGCCAGTGTTAAGAAAAGGGGTCATATAGAAAGAGAGAATGGATCTTTTTCAAAATGTCTGACATTCATCTGCGACCTAGGAACCAGCTGCTTGCCCGGAAGCTAAATTACACTCCAACAGGAGTGGAAATGCCTTGTAAACTTAACTGAGGGAAGCAGTAATAAAAAGTTAGGAGGTAAACCTTTGCATTTCAAAGGCAGGAAGCTGGTGAAGCAGGATCTTGGAAGTAGCCATTCTTGACGGGCTGTTGTTAATTGTCTTGCAAGTGTTATATTGTAAGGCAGTGAGACATCAAAGGGACCAATTCTGAAATATATTAATGTGCCAGTAAGTTGTGATAGAAGAAACTAGATAAGTAGTAATAATAATAATTCCTTAAACTGTTGGGAAAGTGCAAGAGTGACATCTAGAAAAATTAGAAACATAGACTTTGATGGCAGTTAAGGACTGCTAGGCACCCCCAGTCTGTCCATTTTCCTACCTACTGGATAAGCTGCATTTCCTACTTCATCAACAGCCTACTTCTTCCTACCCTCACCAGAATTGCTTAATGACTGTTCCATGCATTCTTGAAATCCCCCCACTGGTTTCAACCCCCACAACCTCCTCAGAAAATTCATTCCATGTGTCCCCCACCCTCTCCATGAAAAAATACTTCCTCATGTTGCTCTTGAGCTGCCCCCCTCTATCTTCAAATTGTGTCCACTTGTTCTTGCACATCTCTTTTTCTGAAAAATGCTACCCTCCTGGACTTTGTTGATTTTCCTTGAGGGACTTGAAAGTTTCTATTATGTCCCCCCTCCATTCTTTTCTCGAGGGTATACATATTAAGCTCCTTTCATCTCACTTCATATGGCTTCTGGTGCAGACGCTGGACCATTTTAGTTGCCCTCCTCGGGACTTCCTCCATCCTGTCTATGTCCTTGCAGAGATGGGGTCTCCAGAACTGCACACAGTACTCCAGATGGGGTCTCACCAACTGTTTGTACAGAGGGATAACAACTTCCTGTTTTCTATTGATGATGCCTCACCCTGTACATCCCAGTATCCCCCCAGCCCTCCTTACTGCCTTCTCACATTGCTTGCTTACCTTTAGGTCATCTGATGTGTCAGTTGAAATCAAATGTATTGATCAATATAAGCCATTACAAACTTTTAAAATGCATTCATACAAGCATCATTAGTTCTTCTACAGTCCTTCAAAAAGTAAGAGTTCCATGTCCACTTTAATTACATACAATACATACAAAATCAGCACATTTTTTAATATCTCTGTAATTAGTTAAGAAACATGATTAAATCAGATTTTGGTTACAAATACAATTGTAATAACAATTTTGCTAATTTTTCTAAACTCAGTGGGTTCATGTTATTAAATAAATGAACAATTAACAGGTCAGGAAGCAGGTCAGAGCCAGGCAAAATAGCCCAGAGCCATTTGTTTCTATGGGTTTCATATCTGGGGCAAAGTAAGATGATGTGCTTCAGATCATCTTCAACAGAATATCCACATTCACAAGAGGGGTGGTAACACCATCTCTTTTTTGTCTATATAATATATAATTTGCCTTGAAAAGTTCCATACAATATTTCATAATAAGTCTCCTATGAATTAGATTAGCCATTTTGATTAGGTACATTTCTAATCAATGTATCTGTTTTAATTGCTTAAACCATCTATAGTGTTTAAGCTCTGAAATTCTTGTCAGGTCATTGGTCATTGCGGCATCCCTTACCTTGATTTGAACCTGAAGAAATATTTCCAGTAAAGGTCTTAAATACAATTTGGAAAGTATATAGCCCAGACCCCTGGGAAAAAAACTCTTTTTGTATCAAATGGATATTTGGGAAGATAAATCCACGATAAATATATGAGATTTCCTTCTCCAAACACCATCTGGGCACTCTAGTTTCTGGTAGGTGAAATAGACTCATGAGAAATTTTATACATCTGTCTAATATTAGTGTCTCAAGGGAAAATTGTCCCAACTCTGATCAAAGAACTTCTGCAGGAACTGACGGAGGTATCATTAGGATACTACAATATAATTTATTAATTATACATTCCAAATCCCTTACATTAATGTAACCCCAGACCTCTGAGGTGTATAAAATGCTCGATTTTAATTTTTGCATTTAAAGCTTTCAGAATACTCTACACTGATGCGTTCCCTAATGTGGAGTTGAACATTTTCAAAGCATTTGATGCTGATTTCATTTTGGAAATTAACAATGTGCTATGTTCTTTCCAGGATATATTTTGGGAAAAACGTAACGCAAGAAAATCATATTTATCCACCACAATTTTTTCTTTATTAATTGTAACTCTTGGCAATGTTCTGCATTTGTTACCAAAGATGACCATTTTAGTTTTTTCTAAAATAATAATCAATCCGTCTTTTTTACACAGAGATTCAAATTTGTTTATTTTCCTTTGTAACCCCAACAAAGAGGTGGAAACTAAGCCCAAATCTTTCGTGTAAGTCGATAAAGGCACTTTGTTATCCCCTATTTTTGGAGAATGAAATTCTAATTCCTGAAGATTGCTTAATATGAAGTTAATATATAAACTGAACAATGTGGGTGCTAAAATGCACCCCGATGCACACCAAAATTGGTTTTGATAGCAGAGGTTAATAAACCTTTCTGATTATGCTGAACTTGTATCCATGTTTCTTTGTGTAGTCTGACAATAACATCTAAGAGGGCACTGTCCATCTCATACTTTTCTAACTTTTCCCACAATATTGATCTACTGATACTGTCAAAGGCAGCAGTCAAGTCTATGAAGCAGCAATATAATTTGATGCCCTTGACAGTAACATATTTTCATATTAAGGGTCAGATATTCAAAACTTTGCACTGGGCACAAACTGTGTGCACTGGGTTTGTGTGGGTCTGCTATATTCAAAAGGCCAAATAGTGTGGGCAAACTGCATTAGCACCAGGCAAAAGTATAATGTATGCAAAGAACAAAAAGAAGAGGGGGCATGGACATGAATACAGGCACAATGCTATATATCAGTGCATTAGTGCCACACAAAGTGTTTTTGCGTGACTTAGCGTGACACTTTGCAGGGTGCAAATTACTGCCCAGGAAAAGGTATTATACAATAGGGGTGAGCAGATAATCCATAAGATAAAAATGGGTATTCTCACTGGCACTCCAGTTATCACACTGTGATGACATCATCAGAGTGTGATAACTCATGAAAACGCCAGTTATTGCAATCCCACAAACCCGCACAAACCCACGCAAACCTGCACAAATGGTAACTTTCCCAAAAATAGCAGCCCCTATTGTATAAAATGGATACGTGATGTGCACTCATGTGATATGGAAAATATCTTCACTCCTGCAGTGACCTCTGGATACTCACTCGTGGCTTCGCCACTTATGACTGTCCAAAGGTTACTCTAGAGGAGTGAAGATATTTTCTGTATCACACTTATGCTCATCATGTATCCCCTTAGTCTTAACGCTGGGCAAACCAGTTTTGTGTGACTTTGTGGCTTTGAGCAACATAGAACCATGGTTTATGGAACTCTAACTCACAAGTGTGAATTATGGAGTTTGCAAGGGTCTGCCAGTGGTGGTCTATCGACCCTAACCAGCACATATTGTCACAAACGTGCTCCACAGGTCAGGCCCTCTGCTCCTACAGTACCAAACTCAAAGTGCAATAATGTGAACAGGAGACAGACAGGGTAACCCTCCTGTCTGTTTTGAGTCCAGTTCACCTACTAATCTCGAGTCCTGGGGGTCAAATGGGAACCTTATGCTAGTGCTCCCATTTAGCATGCTCAGATATGTACCTTCTTCATGAATACAGTTCAGTCTTTCTCCCAGTGACGCCCAGCCACATTTCCAAAATGTACCCTTACGACTCAGTATGAGACCTAGGTATATTCTTACCTTTAGCAAGATTAGTAACACATTCAAGCCCTTAACAGCTGTCAGACTTAAATACTGGTTCAGAATTCACATGCAAAAGAAAACTGAGAAGACACAGGCAGTATTTCAAGGAAAATATTGTTTATTAAAAATTGTAAAATAGGTGAAACATCAAACACAGAACAAATATATCAATAACTTACAGTCACATAAAATAAATGGGAAGTTACAGAACACAAATACGCATACCACAAATACTTAAAATAAAAAATACAAAATAAGTGCCTTCTTAAGTCCAGAGAACTAAGTGTCTCTCTTGAGTACAGAATAAAAAGCAATGTTTTCCTCAGATGCTTGATCATTTCAAAATCCATCTCCCGCCCATTTGTGAGGTCACAGTTAGATCCTCCAGTAACTTTAACTTCTTATCATAAATATCCAAAAGGATGTATGTTATTACTGTGAAAATCAGCAAGTCACAATTTCCCAAAATATGAGTCTCTTGATCAAAACATTCCCTTTGATGTTTCATAACCTCACAATCTGTCACCAGTTCTCTGCTAGGTGAGAAAACCATAAAGGATCAGTCAAATGACTTCCCTTCCTGCTAGGGTCTAATTCGTATTTAGTTCCCAGCTTCAAAATCAGAAGCAGGTTATATGTGGTAATAAACTGTCCCTCTGGAAGGAAGGCTTTAATTAGTAGTGTCACTGGTCTGTTTATCACATCCTGCTGTTTCCTCACTCTGACACTTTTGAAGTAAAAGGTCAAATCTCCTTTTGCTGACTACCATCCTTAAGCAGGCAGTCACATACCTTACACATTTTATTTATAACACATATATTATACAATATAGCAATAAACAGGTGGCAGAGTGTCACCGTCCTCCCCACCTAGACTGAATTTGAGGACTCTATCCCCTGCATGGGATGAGCTCCCCAAGTCAATTCATTGCTCAAACTGACGCGACAGTCCATCTGCATTTTCATTGTTTGTCCTGGCCCTGTGTGAGACAGTCATGCCATACCCTTGCAAGGCAAAACTCCATCTTAATAGTATACCATTCATTTTACCCATTTGTGCCAGCCAAATGAGGGGGTTGTGGTCAGTTTGTAACTCCAAAATGCTGCCAGTATAGGTATGGCCCTAACTCCTTTAGGGCCCACACCATGGTAAGACACTATTTTCCTCAGTTGAGTAAGCTGGCTCCTAGGAAGTACCTTTACTGAGGTACACTATGGGGTGATCTTTCCTTGGTTGGACTTCAGACTCAGCACTGCCCCAGTACCCACATCTGAGGCATCAGTCTGGACTACAAAGGGTCTGCTATAGTCTGGACTTGTCAATTCAGGAGCACTGCATAGCATCTCCTTCAGTCTGGTAAAGGCTTGTTCACAGGCTAGTTCCCAGGTAACTTACTTAGGCATCCTTTTCTTTAACAGGCCAGATAGGAGAGCAGCCAGGGCACTGTAATTTGGTACAAATTTCCTGTTACCCTGCTGTCCCTAGAAAACTCCTGACCTGCTTCTGTGCTTCTGGTCTGGGCCATGCCTTGATTGTCTCTATTTTTAGTTTGCTAGGACGGAGTTGTCCCCAGCCTACAACATGCCCAAGGTATGCTACTCAGCCATGCCCATCTGGCTTTCTCAGCTTTTATAGTGAGTCCAGCCTCTGTATCCTGCCCAGCACTTCCTTAAGATGGGATAGGTGTTCCTCCCAGCTGGCACTAAAGATGGCAGTGTCATCCAGGTGCATCACAATGTACTCCTCAACACCATTTAACACCTGGTTCACCAACCTTGGAAAGTGGCAGGGCATTCTTCATTCTGAAAGTCATTACTTTAAATTTGAATAACCCTATCGGAGAGATGAAGGCCGTCCTCTCCCTAGCTGTCCCCAGTTCTGGAAGTTAACTCTACCTGCCAATATCCTTTGTCAGGTCAATAGTTGTAAGGTGTGCCACCCCTCCCTGTGATGTGCTGTCATCTGCTTATGGTTATTGTATAATATTTGTATTATAAAACAATGGTCTGTGTATGAAATTGTCTCAGACAAGTTAGCAGTTTGGCTTTTAACCTTCAAGGTGTCACTGAGGATGTTATTAAACTGACCATAGGAACCATTAATTAAGACTTCCTTCCAGAGGGATAGTTTATGGCCCTCATCACCTGCTGCTGTTCCCTTTGATGTTGGAAACTAAATCTGAGTTTTATGACATCAGGAAAAAGATGTAATTTGGCTGATTCCTCTTGGCTTTCTCACCTTAGTGACAGATGGTGGGGTTGTAAACCCCAAATAAACTGATTGATCAAAGGATGTCACATGTGGGAAATGTTTTTTTTTTCTGATGTTCACATTAATTAAAATACCTCCTTGTAGAAAATTGTGTAAGAATTAATTCTAAAAGGAGGAGCTAGCTGACTCACCAAAAGGGGGTGGGGAGATAGAGTTGAAATGAACCCTGTACTTGGGGAATATGTGACATATCATCTTTGGACTTGAGGAACTTCTACACTCTGAAAGCACTTTTGGTAGATAGGAAAGATTTTAAGTTTGTGGTAGGAGTCTTTGTTCTGTAACTTCCCATTTTTATGTGATTGTGATCTCTTGATATTTGTTCTGTATTTTATATCACCTGTTTTAAATGTTTTAGTAAATAACATTTTCTTTATTATACTGCCAATGTCTTCTCAGTCCTTTTGCATGTTATTGCTGAACTGGTATTAAGTCTGACAGCTGTAAGGCTCTATACGGTGTTACTAAGCTTAAAAGGTAAGAAATACCAAGGTCTCATACAGAGTTTTAAGGGTTCATTTTGAAAACCTGGCTAGGTGTCCCTGGGTGAAGGATTGTACCGCATCCCCCTGAAAAGGGTATGTATCCGAGCCTGTTAATGGGGTATGCTAGCATAAGGTTCACAATTTTAATCCCTCAAGAACTTGAGGCTAATAGGTGACCCAGACCCAAAGCAGACAGGAGGCTTACCCTGTTACCTGTTCACACTATTGCACTCTGAGGTTGGCACTGTGGGAGCAGAGGGCCTGACCTGCGGAGTTCATTGGGAAGGCAAGCACGCCACCCAGGGAACTCCCATAGTGGATTATGTCCTTAGGTTTAGGGAAAGTCTGAAGGAGCTCAAGGGGACAGCCCAGAGCAACCTGGCAGCTGCCAAACAAAAACAAAAAGTGTGGTATGATTGCAGAGCCAGAGCTCACTCATTCACCATGGGTCAGGAAGTCATGGTCCTAATCCCGGTATGGAAAGACAAGCTGCAGGCCGAGTGGGCTGGACCGTACAAAGTAGTCAGAAAGGTAAATGATGTAAACTATAATATAGAGTTACCTGACAGAAGACATACAGAAAGAATGTACCATGTCAACATGATGAAGCCATATGCTAACAGGGCAGACATGGTGTTTGCAGTGTGTAGACCTGGGGAGGGGACGGACAAGAGACCGCTTTCTGGACTTGCTGGAAGAAAGCAAGTTGGGTTTGCTGACCAAGGTACTTAGCTTCACCTGAGCTCTTTTCTTCTAGGTTGCTTGAAAGGACAGAGCAAATAACCTTACCAGAGCAAGGAAAAGGATTAAGGCTTATTTTGGCTAGGCAGATTTGCTGTGTGTTGTTATTTTTATTTTGCACTCACAGAGATTGTTAGTGTTTGTTGCTAACATTTTATTGCTTTATTTTTCTCTGATTCAAATTGCTGTTGCTGGGTATACCTTCTGCTGCATTATTATAAGGTGTGCCTACAGGTGTGTGCTTACAGATTACTGCTGTAATCTTCTGATTCAAATTGTCTTTTGCAAGGTATATCTTCTGTTACTACTTTATCTTTCTCTGTAGCAAAGTATTTCTTACAGGGTATATCTTCTGTGAAATTATTACAGGTAGTGCTTTACAGGTTTTACAGTTTTATCTATCATTAGGATAAGCTTTCAGGGCTGCTGCATTTGTTGCTGGCTGATTGTTTCTGCTTTCACCTCCTTGTTTCTTTCATCCGTTGTTCTTCTTTTTCAGCGGGGAAGGGCCCAGTCACCCACCCCCATCCCCAACCACCCCACATTACACTCCTTTTATAGGGTAGCACAGTTATGACATTTCCTGTAGCAAAGTAGGAAGGGGCAAATCAGAGAGTTATGCACACAGTGACCTCATTTACAGGGGCACTAATAATTTAACTTGTTATAACAAGTTATACAAAAACAAACAAACAAAACACAAAATCAAACTTTTGCTTTCATTTTCTTCCTTCTAATTACTCTGACCAGGTTATAAACCCATCAACTTTTCTGGAATGGATATCATTAACTGCAGGTACTGCGGAACACTTTTCAGAAGGGCAGTTTTACAGGATTTAGGACACTGTCCTACATGCTGGACCATTGGATATCTAAGGGCTCAACTCCTGGCAGCATGGGCAGAGATTGCACGCCTCAAATTGCATATTCAAGAGGAAATATATTATAAGAACCACCCGCCATTTCCCAACATCCAAGAGAAGCACCTTGACCACAGAGGATAGTTGGTCTGGGAGGTTGGCAGGTGGTTAGAGGGGCAAATTAGGTGCCCCATCACCGGTGCTCTCCAACATATCACCACCACAAACCATATGAAAACTACAAACAGGTATCTGACTCTATCTCTGAAATCAAAAGAGGGGCAGAGGACACTGCAGAGACAGGACAGTGCAGCACAGGAGCTAGCACAACAAAACTTTCCCAAAACAGGAACCAAAACAAAAAAGCAAAAGGAAATCCTAACAACCTTGATACATATCTCCAGCCAGGGTAATGGTCAGATGTCTCCCAGGTACATCAGTGTGGAGAGAAACTGACCGCATTGCTAAAATTGTTCAGGAAGCAGGCGAAACATTGACGCCCTGGTACACATAGGGATTAACAGTAACGATCTCGCCAGCCGGTCAGTTGTGGAGACCAAAGAACACCTGACCAAGCTGGGTAACAAACTATCATCCATTTCATCCAGCATCTCCTTCTCTGAGATCCTGCCAGTCTGGGAGAGGAGGGCAGATGGACGGAAGTACAGAGAAGGGGAAATAGTGGAGCTAAACATGTGGCTCAAGTGTTGGTCCCAGGAAAAAGGACACAAATTTGTAGGGAACTGGCAACAGTTTTGGGAGCGAAAGTTCTATAAATTTGATGGACTGCACCTGACTAAGGAGGGAGTCAGTACTGGGACAGAAGTTTGACGCCTTTGCAGAATATTTAAACTAGCAATGGGGAGAGGGTGCAGCACCATATGTCGAATGGGAAGAACACCTCTGCCCTCAGCTAGTGGTCAAACAGGAGTTCAGCATGCTTGTAGTTCATTTGCATCACCAGGTAAGGAAAAAGGTTTGGCTCCCCATACAATGCACAGGGGACACGCCAGACCTTGCCCAACAATTAACACACCGAAATCTGGCCAATGGAAAATCATGTACACAAATGCTCGCAGTCTGGGAAACAAGATCCCAGACCTGCAGGCAATAATGACAGAGGCTGAACTGGACATAGTAGCCATTAGCGAGACATGATTTACCAGTAACCACACTTGAGAGACTTCAGTACACTTGTGTACCACAGAAGAGACCAAGAGGTGCAAAAGGGGTGGAGGGCCTTTATGTCAATGAAAATATCAAAGCTACAGAAATTCAGAATACACATAAGGAGCCAAAAGAACTGTGGGTCACCCTGGAAACAGGAAATGGGACAGCCATACAAACTGAGGTTGTGTACAGGCCTCCAGACCAGGGGGAGGACATAGACACATTATTGTTAGAAGATATATAAAACATGACAGCTAAAGGGGATGTTCTGATAATGGGAGACTTCAACATGCCAGATACATATTAGTCAACACCAGCAGGAACATCTGCCAGAACTAGACACATGGTAGATTCCCTGCGGGGGAGGGACTCAAACAACTGGTACAACAACCCACAAGAGACAGGGCTATCCTAGATCTAGTACTGACTAACAGGGAAAGGATCACAGATCTCCAGGTAGAAGGTCACCTATGGGCCAGTGACCATCACAAGGTATGGTTCAATTTGGCCACTAGAACTAAATCATCCAATTCCAAAGCATAAATATGGGACTTCAGATGAGCTGACTTTGATAAGATGGCCAGCAGAATTAAGCTAGTCCTGGCAAAAAGAAATACAAATCAGGGGGTACAGGCAAAATAGGCAAACATTAAAGATGCAATACTTGAAGCAATATCCCATTGTGTTAGAGAGAAAAGGAAGTGAAAAAGAAGAAGGAAACCACTTTGGTTCTCAAAAACAGTAGCAGAAAAGGGCAGAACCAAGAGGCTGGCCTTCAGGAAATATAAGGGAACGGAGCAGGATGAAGATAGGGAGGCATACCAAACTTCCCTAAGGGAAGCAGAGAAGGCAGTAAGGCAGGCAAAGGCCCAAACCGAGGAAACACTATCTCAAACAGTATAAGAAGGTGACAAGACTTTCTATAGATACATTAGTGAAAGTAGAAAGTCCAGAGGGGATATTGCTAACAACAAAGGGGATAAAGGGGCATGTGTGGAGGAGGACCATGTAAAAGCATCTATCTTAAATAGATATTTCTGCTCAGTATTTACTGAAAAGAAGGTAGGGCAGGGCCCACAGCTCAGCACCATGGACACAGGGGGGAGGGAGGTGTACACTAGTTCCTTCACAAAAGAAAGGGTCCTACAAGAGCTCGTTAAGCTCAGAGTGGACAAGGCAATGGGACCTGATGGCATACATCCCAAGGTACTAAAGGAGCTAAGGGTGAAACTAGCAGAGCCATTATCAGAACTGTTTAGTGAGTCTCTGAGCACAGGAGATGTTTCAGAAGACTGGAGAAGGGCTCATGTGATCCCGCTCCAAAAGAGTGGTAGCAGGGAGGAAGCAGGGAACTAAAGACCAGTCAGTCTTACCTCAGTAGTGGGCAGGATTATGGAGGCACTCCTTAAGGAAAGGATAGTGTAACACCTGGAATCCATTGGAGCACAGGATCCAAGACAGCATGGGTTTACACAAGGAAGGTCCTGTCAAACTAATCTCATAGATTTCTTTGACTGGCTAACCAGAGTGGAGGACCAAGGGGGAGCAGTTGATGTCACTTACCTTGATTTCAGCAAAGCTTTCAATACTGTTCCACATAGAAGATAGATTATTAAGTTGGGTAGGTTTGGGGTGGGTCAGAAGTTGGTCAATTGGGTGGCAGACTGGTTGTCGGGCAGAAAACAGAGAGTAGTGGTAAATGGTATACAGTCAGAAGAGATGCAAGTCACAAGAGGAGTACCTCAGGGATCAATCCTAGAGCCAGTCCTCTTCAATATCTTCATCAGTGACATGGCAGATGGACTAGAGGGTAAGGTTTGTCTGTTTGCAGATGACACCAAGATCTGCAACAGAGTAGATGATGCAGATGGGGTGGGCAGTATAAGAAGAGATCTGGATAAACTAGCAAAATGGTCAGAAGAGTGGCAACTGGAGTATAATGCAAAAAAGTGCAAGATCATACACATAGGGAAGAGAAACCCTGAAGCCACCTATAGACTGGGAGGGGTTGCTGGCAGTCACAAGGGAAGAAAGAGACTTGGGCGCATCGTCACCAATGATCTGAAATCATCCAAGCACACCTCAAAGCAGTAGGTAAGGCTAGAGGGATGTTGGAGTGTATTAGTAGGGTATCACAAATTGTAAGAGGGAGGTAATAATCCTCTTTACAAGACACTGGTTAGGGCCCCACCTGAAGTACTGCATGCAGAACTGGAGGCCACACCTTCACAAGGACATTAATTAAATTGAGGCAGTCCAGAGAAGGGCAACGAAAATGGTGCAGGGACTGTATCAGAGGACAGATTAACGGAGCTCAATATTTATACCCTAAAGCAAAGGAAGGAGAGAGGAGATTTGATCAAAACATTCAAACACCTTAAGAGCATTAACAAGCTGAAAGAGTCTAACATGTTTCAATATAAGAAAAATAGCAGGACAAGAGGAAACAGTATGAGATTAGAGGGAGGCTGATTAAGGGTAATATGAGGATGTTCTTTTTCATAGAAAGGGTGGTGGTGGTGCATGGAATGGCCTACCTCAGGAAGTAGTGGATATGAATACAGCACAGGGCTTCAGACAGGCATGGGATAGGTATAAGGGAGCAATACAGAAGAGGATGACTAGATAGGCCATTGACAGAGCAAAGGCCGATGGCACATTCATAAGGCAGAAAAAGAAATGGCAGACTGGATGGGCCTTGTGGTCCTTATCTGCCTTCAACTTCTATGTTTCTATGTTTCAGGGCACTGTAATTTGGTACAAATTTCCTATAGTACCCTGTTGTCCCTAGAAAACTCCTGACCTGCTTCTGTGTTTCTGGTCTGGGCCATGCCTTCATTGCCTCTATTTTCACATGGTTAGGATGGAGCTGTCCACAGTCTACAACGTGCCCAAGGTATGCCACCTCAGCCATGGCTACCTGGCACTTCTCAGCTTTTTACAGTGAGTCCAGCCCTCTGTATCCTGCCCAGCACTTCCCTAAGGTGGGATAGGTGTTCCTCCCAGCTGGCACTAAAAATGACAGTGTCATCCAGGTACACCATGGCGTACTCCTCAGCACCATTTAAGACCTGGATCACCAGCCCGGAAAGCGGTGGGGGCATTGTTCATTCTGAAAGGTATTACTTTAAATTCAAATAACCCTATCGCAGTGATGAATGTCGACTTCTTCCTAGCTCTGGCAGGTAATGCTACCTGCCAATGCCCCTTTGTCAGGTCAATAGTTGTAAGGTATGTCACCCCCTCCCAACTTGTCTAGGACTTCATCAGTCTGTGGCATTGAGTGGGTGTCTGACTTCATGACTGCATTCAGTCCACGATATTCCACACAAAAATGAGTAGAGCCATCTGGCTTGGAAACAAGGACTGTGGGTGAGGCGCAGAGACTGTGGGATTTCTGGATTACCTTTAAATCCAGCATTTCCTCCACCTTCCTTCTAATGTCCTTTTGGACAGCCTCTGACACTAGATATGCTGTTCACCATATGGGTGCCTGCATCCCTGTCTCCACATCGTGTGTTGCTAAGGGGGTTAGTCCAGGCTTAGTTCTAAACACTGGGCAAAGTCTGCTAAAACCTCCCTTACTTCCTGAATCTGATCCTGGGTCATCTGGGGTGACATTTTAATTGCCTCCACAGAGGACTCCCGCTTGATTTCTTCCTGCAAGTCCAGAAGGGGGTCTCCTTTGTTCATCCCCTCCCCAGGACTACACACTGCAAACACCATGTCAGCCCTATTAGCATACGGCTTCATCATGATGGCATGGTACATTATTTGTGTATGTCTTCTGTCAGATAACTCTATAATGTAGTTTATGTCATTTACCTGTCTGACTACTTTGTACAGTCCTGCCCACTCGGCCTGCAGCTTGTCTTTCCGGACCAGGATTAGGACCATGACTTCCTGACCCACAGTGTACGAGCATGCTCTGGCTCTGCGGTTGTATCATACCTTTTGTTGTTGTTGGGTAGCTGTCAGGTTGCTCTGGGCTGTCCCCATAAGTTTCTTCAGCCTTTCCCTAAACCTAATGACATAATCCACTATGGGAGTTCCCTTGGTGGTGTGCTTGCCTTCCCAGTCCTCCCAGATCAAATCTAGGGGCCCACATACCCGGCGTCCATTAAGAACTTGGAGGGGGAAAACCCTGTTGACTCTTGGGGCACATCCCTGTATGCAAACAACAGGTGGGGAAGGTATTTCTTCCAGTCCCTCCCATGCTGTTCAGCAAATGCTTGGAGCATTGATTTAAGGGTACCATTAAATCTTTCTACAAGCCCATTGGTATGGGGGTGATAAGGTGTCGTGCATCTCTGCACCACCCCACATTTCTGCCACAAATATTTAATCAGTTCCTACATGAAGGAACCCCATCGATCGGTGATAACCTCCTGTGGAAACCCAACATGGGATAAAATTCCTAGTAAGGCATCTGCCACTCTGTCTGTCCTCAGTGAGGATAGGGCGACTGCCTCTGGATGGCATAATCCACTACAGCCAGGATAAACCTCTTCCCAGAGGAGCTGGGGGTTATTTAAAGACCCCACAATATCCATTCCCACCATCTTGAATGGCTCCTACAGTATAGGTAAGGGAATTAGGGCAGCTTGTGTTTTCTTACTTGCCTTCCCTATTTCTTGGCACCAGTGACAAGACTTGCAATACTTCTTTACCTGCTGGGTGAAGTTGGGCCAATAGAAATTCTGGGCCAATCGCTGCATAGTGGTGCATGATTACCAGATGGCCAGACATAAGAATATCATGTGCAATCTTGAGCAACTGCTCACAGTACCCCTGGGGAATGATAAGCTGCTTGCCCATCACACCTCCTTCTGTCTTAGCATCCTGCATATATGCCAGTCCATTGTCCCAATAAACTTTATGTTTCCCATCATCTCCCTGTGTTCCATCAGAGTCTGCCCAAGCCCTCAGCTTCTCTAGATTAGGATCACTTTTCTGAGCAGCTGCAAACTCCTTACACATTCCCAAGGCACTGGACAGGTCCCCTTTAGTGTCTATACTAGGGTCCATAGCTCTAGTGTCAGGGCATTCAGGATCACTGCAATCCCTAACCCTTTGATAAATGGTCACACCTTCCTCCTCGGAGTAACCTTCTGTAGCTGTTCTGTTAACTGCTACCTGGGAAATTTCTACCCCCTTTCATTATTCTCCATATCAGGAGAAACAGGCTGGGGGGGTCCAGGGAACTAAAACTTTCCTTTTCCTCTTGGCTCCAGGTAACTGCATACACTATCCCCTGTTTGAGATTGTTGCCAAGAATTACATCAACAGCCAAAGTTTCTGCTATGGCAACCTTTTGCACAGCCCCCCATCTCACCCCAGTCTAGGAGGACACTAGCGAATGGCAATGTTTTCTCCTCCCCAGTGAATCCCCATACAGTCACAAATTGATTAGGTATAAGCTAACCAGGCTCTCCCAAATCCCCTTTTACCAAAGTCAGGGATGCCCCTGTGTCGCTTAACCCATGTGTCTGTACACCATTCACAGTGACTGGGTGTATATGTTCCCTCATGTTTCCTGGCATGCTTTCAGGGACACACAAAGAAATAATTTCTTTCCTAGCACCACTCTGTGCACTGCTTGTCCTTTTGGGATACTGCCTTGCAATATGTCCAGTTTCTTTGCAAACTCAACATTCATTTCTTTCCTCTGGTAAATCTTTTCTTTGTAACCTGGTGCAACCTGGTTTTGGTGGAGACAGTGAGGGTTTTAGCTGCCCTGAAGGTGCATTTTTCCCTTTCTGCACTGCCATGCCCACCCCATTCACTCTCAGAGCAGGTCTGCTCCTGGCATAGCGGTCCGAGAGCTCAGAAGCCTCTTGCACTGTTTTTGGATCTCAGTCCTCCAGCCAGATCTTCAACTCTGCTGGGCATGGCCAAAAAAACTGCTCTAACAGTACATAATTTTAAATTTTTCTACAGAGTCTGCTTAATTCCTTCCCACCAACATTTTAAAAACTGGCATTGTTTAGTGGCTAGCTCCTTGTTGCTCATATCAGGGCTTCTTCTGAGCTTACGGAATTTAATTCTGTATGCCTCTGCTGTTAGCTCATATTTTTTTTAAAGTGCATCTTTAAGTTTACTGTAATCATTACTGTCTCATTGTCCATTTGACCCAATGCATCCCAAGCTTTTCCGGTAAGTAGCATTGATAGCTGGAAGCTTCAGAACCCTCTAAGAATATTTGCCTGAATGCATACTTTTTCAAAAGGAATTTATGAAGGCATCCATATCTTCCCCCTCTTTAAATTCAGCCATCAATTTGGAATTTCATTTATAACCCAGTCCTGGAGTGCCAGTTAACCCAAGCCACTTACCTGCTCTGGTGCTAGTATTTGGAGCCATAGCTTCTCCAGTTCATGTTGCCTCTGGTGCTCACACGCTTCTCGCTCAGCCTCTCGCTGTTCTAGCTCAACTTCTTACTCCTCATGCCTCTCTTCTCTCTGGAAATCCAGCTCCATTCTCTGCAACTCAATCTGCAGCCTGAGCCCTTCTGGCTGCAGAATGTTGGTGACCTTCCTTGCTGCTGTGGCCCTTTGCTTGCACTGGCTCTGCTGTCCTCCTCACTGGATCTGGACACTGTACTGGACCCTGGCCCCCTCCATGCCCAAGGTTCAGTCCTTTTCAGTCACAGACTATGACTTGAGGCCTTGGGCATCAGCTGCCACATGAACCTCTATGAGGTGCTGCTTTTTGCCTCAGCCCTCGTGCTGGACTCCTCTTTCTTGGCACAACTGCCTCAGTTGGTCTGTAGTGTGCTCACTGTAGTTGGAAGCCATCTTCTTCCCTAACTACGGTTACACTAACTTGCACCTGGAAAAAAAATAAAGCAGGTAGGGAACTTAGACTGTAAGCACAATGATATAGTTCTGTTTACTTTTAAAAAAAATTACTGCCTTATTTTGCATGTGAGCTGTAGAGTATTAATTTGACACACTGGACTGTTAATGCTTATGTTACCAAATACTTTTAAATCACACCGCTGCCAACCAGATCTGTCATAAACATGCTCCACAGGTCAGACCCTCTGCTCCCACAGTGCCAACCTAGAAGTGCAATAGTGTGAGCAGGAGACAGACAGGGTAACCCTCCTGTCTGTTCTGGGTCCAAATCACCTACTAGCCTCAAATTCTGAGGGTCAAATTTGAAACTTATGCTAACGCATCCAGATAACAGGCTCAGATATGTACCTTGGGAATGCAGTACAGTCTTTCACCCAGTGGCACCCAGCCAGGTTTCAAAATGTACCCTTACTACTCAATATGAGTCCTAGATATATTCTTACCTTTAGCAAGACTAGAAACACATTCAAGCCCGTAACAGCTGTCAGACTTAAACACTGGTTCAGCATACACATGCAGACACAGGCAGTATTTCAAGGAAAATATTGTTTATTAAAAATTGTAAAATATCAAACACAGAACAAATATATCAATAACTTACAGTCACATAAAATAAATGGGAAGTAACAGAACACAAGTACGTCTACCACAGATGCTTACAAGTTCTTGCCTAGCTAGATGTTACTATAAAGTGCCTTGTTAAGTCCAGAGAACTAAGTGTCTCTCTTGAGTCCAGAATAAAAAGCAAGGTTTTTCTCAGATGCTTGACCATTTCAAAATCCATCTCCCACCCCTTTGTGAGGTCACGGTTAGATCCTCCAATAACTTTAACTTCTTAGCATAAATATCCACAAGGATGTATGTTATTACTGTGAAAATCAGCAACTAGCAATTTCCCAAAATATGTGTTTCTTGATCAAAAAATTCACTTTGATGTTTCATAACCCCACAGTCTGTCACTAGTTCTCTGCTAGGTGAGAAAACCATAAAGGATCAGCCAAATGACTTCCCTTCCTGCTAGGGTCATAAAATTCATATCTAGTTCCAAGCTTCAAAAGCAGGAGCAGGTTATAAGGGATAATAAACTGTCCCTCTGGAAGCAAGGCTTTAATTAGTGGTTTCACTGGTCTGTTTATCACATCCTGCTGTTTCCTCATTCTGATACTTTTGAGGTCAAAAGTCAAGTCTCCTTACACTGACTACCATCCTTAAGCAGGCAGTCACATACCGTACACATTTTATTTATAACACAAATATTACACAATATAGCAATAAGCAGGTGGCAGAGCGTCACATATATTAAACATAGAAAGAAACCAGACATGGAAGAAACATGCTGCACATAGATGGCACCTCCTATGTTGCCATCATCTGCCACCTGTCCCAACCATGCCAGCCATTAATTGGTGACCCGGTGCCCAGTGGATATCATGGCAGTGTGTATATACAGCACACACCTGAAGACCACCCTTTGGTGGACACCAACAGAATCCAGCACACACACATGCAGCACTGGGGGCATGGAGGGTGTTGAGGGGAGGGTGTATAGTTGGCCAGTCTGCATCACATACTGGGTGCTGTCACAAGGCTGGGGCAATCCATGCAGTGCAAATGGTCCAGTGTAGGGAATACCCTAACACCAGTGTGCCTGTTTGATGGTATGTGCCCCCCAAGTCACATACCGCACATCTGTACAGACACCACAGAACACACAGCCAGCCATATAAATGTCACTGTGAGTATCCCATGCCAGTGGTGCAGTGTCTGTGGGTTGCACAACAGCATAACAGTGATGTCCACTGTCAGTATATATCTGCAAGATGGGCCTGTCACTGTGTAAAGTGCAGCAGTCATTGATGCTCTACACACCATATGCATTGCTGTGTCCCTCACACTACTGGTCCCCTTGTTACTTTAGTGTCTGCTGTGCACTGTAGCAGGAACTACAGTTTGTCTATTGCATGCAGTACCACCACCTATGCCTGTGCTGTGTAGTCCCCTGGGGCACAGTATTCTATGTGATTCTGTACAAATGTAGCCTGAAGCTACCAGCATGTACTTCCAGAGTGACCTACAGGTGAAGCTATGGGCAGACCCAGCCAGCCCCTGTACTTCCAGACTGAGCTACATGTGCAGCTGTGGGACCCTGCAGTAGTACTGGAAAAACTGCATGCAAATCAGGACATAATGAGATTCTAATCTGAATGTTTGCCCACAGACTGCCCTAAGTAGGCTCATTTGCATGTCACTTTTGAATATAGCAAACCTTTGCCCTTGGCAAATGTGATAGCCCTGGGCAAACGGCTTAGCTCTGCACAAAACCTGCGCAAATGTGTTTGCACCACGCAAACATTTTGGAAACATGGTGCAGTCCTGCAGGATTTCACATGCGCTGGTGCTTGCAGCTTTAATGAATCCACTCCTTTACTAGCACACACATTGGCCACACAGTCCACCTCTACCTTTCTTCACGTCACTGTGCACTAGGCTGTTGTTGTGTTTGCACTACCTGGTTGCTGTATTCAGAGCTGACTTATTTTCTGGACTACTTTTGCACTGCACTCCCAGCCCAGTTTGCCCAGCTTCCTTAGCATGCTGTATTCAGCAGGTTTAGTAATGGGGCGATCCCTTTTGAATATAGCGGGCTATTGGTTCCAGGCTAATTTGGCACACTTGGCAGTGCTAATTTAGTCCCGGGGCAAAGTTTTGAATATCTGGTCCCAGGAGTCTTAAGACGAAACAATGTTGAACAGTTGACCTTCCTGATCGAAATCTATTTTGGTATTCACTCAGAATGTTGCTTTTATTAATCCAAATATGGATGTCATGTAATAGAATTTTGAAATATCTTTTGAGACACATCTATCAGACTAACTGAGCTGTACATTTGGTATCAGATGGGTTTCCTTTTTGAGAACAGAAAATTATGCTTCCTAACCAAACGTGGGTATATCTAAACCCTGAAGGAGCGATTATGTTTTTAAATATTGAATCCACCAATCAGGAAATGTTTTATATATCTCCTAAAGTCACAATCTGGGCCTGGGGCCTTATTTGAAGCCAGATAAGTTATTGCTTGCAATATTTCTATTTCATTGAAATAGATTGGGGTTGGAAATTGTAAACTTTCTTTAGTCCTCCTACTAGCATTAATGGCTTCCAATTCAGTGTAATATAATTTGTTGAAATGTAACTCTCAAACCCTAGGAGTTATATGTGCTTCAATTCTATTTGCATATCGACCATAATCCCGGTTTACAATTTTTCAGTATGTTTTGGAATCTTTCTCATAACTGCTCTTCGCAGCTTTCCTTTGATTAATATAACAATTTTTTTTTCTTTATCTAAAATTCCTCTGTACTCTTGTCTCATTATGTTTAATTCTTTGATCTTTTCTCTGTTTGTCCAGGAGGAAGAAACAGATAGAGAGCTGATGCTAGCCATCCAAAGGATGGCAGACAAGGGTGAGGTGGTGCTGGTTGGAGACCTCAATATTCCAGACATGGAGTGGAGCCTCCAAACAGCAGCATCAGCCAGGAGCAGATTTATCCTGGACTCCCTTCAATGTGCCTTCCTCAAGCAACTTGTCATGGAACCAACTGAGCAGAAGGCAATGTTGAACCTTGTGCTCACAAACGGGGACAGTGTGATGGGATAACAGTGGGGGAACACCTGGGGAACAGTGAACACCAGTCACTGTGGCTTGAAATCACAGAAGGAGCAGAACCAAACCACACAAAAAACATGTACCCTGGATTTTAGAGGGGCAGACTTTGGGAAAATGGGGAGCTTCTTGAAAGAGACATTAATGGGAATGAGGTGGGAATCAGGGGTCGAGGAACAGTGGACAATATTTAAACGGGATTACAAGAGCAACAGAATTATGCATTCAAAGTAAGCAAGGGAAAAGGATGAGGAGGCCAGTATGGATTTCAAGGAGGTAGTGGTGAGTGAAAGCCAAAAGATTGCATCTCACGGCCCAGTGGCGCTGAAAGCTGAGGTGCTAGATGCCTTACCTCATGTGCTCGTTGGCGACCCGTGTTCGGGAGCGAGCATGGGTTCGGGGGTTGGTGGGGAGGAGAAGGATAGAGCATCTGTAGGACTGCACTCCTTCTCTGGGGAGGTTCACTTCCCAATGCCCAGTTGCCCCCTAGTGGAGGCTGGGGGTCAGGGCACAGGGTTACAGCATTGGGTGGAGTCTGGGCAGATGCCTGGGGGAGAGACATGTGGACGCATGCGCCTCTGCCTCCACCGGTATCATTGCATGCCCATGGCTCCAGTGGGGGGGGCGGAGCAAAATCAAGGAAAATGTGGCACCTCTTCCATGGCTTGATGGCCGTCCATGTGTGTTCATTGGGATGCTGGCATCCAAACTGGATCCGTGAGGGTGGGGAGTTAGGGGGTTCCCTGCTGCCCCACTGCGGGGGAGAAGCCGCAGGGGTTTCAGGGTGCCAGCAGTCCTGATGGAGACGGATGTTGGACGGATCCCCGGCAAGAAGATGCGAGGTCTAACAGGGCAGAGAGGTGGCCCAGGAGGATAGTCTAAAAAAAAAAAAAAAAGATTGCATTCATGCAATACAAAAAAATGCAGGCAGAAGGGGATAGGGAGAAGTACCAGGAGAAGCAAAGGGAGGCAGGGAGGTCAGTAAGGGAAACCAAAGCTCAGACAGAAGAGTGCATTGCAAAATCAGAGGTAGAGGGGAGAAAACCTTTTACAGGTACATAAGTGAAAAAAAAAAAGAAAGACAAAGGGTGGGATAGTGAGTTTGAATGGGAGGATGGGGGCCATGTGGAGAATGACAACAGTAAAGCTACATATTGAACAGGTACTGCTGCTCAGTCTTTACTGAGGAAGAGGAGAGTAATGGGCCTGAAAGGAGTATGAGAGGTGGGAATGGCGCAGAAATAGACACAAGTCCCTTTACATGAGAATGGGTCCTGAAGGAACTGGAAGGAATATGAGTTGATAAAGCAATGGGGCCAGATGGAGTGCACCACAGGGTCCTAAAAGAACTAAGAGAGGTGGTGGCTGAACCTCTGGCAATCCTGTTTAGCTGATCACTGGCAACAGGGGAGGTACCCAAAGACTTGAGAACAGCAGATGTAGACTCCATATGCAAAAGTGGGAAAAAAGAGGAAGCGGGGAACTTCAGACCAGTCAGCCTCACCTCGGTAATGGGGAAGATTATGGAAGCACTACTGAAGGAGAGATTGGTGGAACATCTTGTTACCAATGGACTCCAGGACCCAAGGAGGCATGGTTTCACCAGGGGGAGGTTGCGTCAGACCAGCCTCATTGAATTTTTTGACTGGGTGACAAGGTAGGTGGATCAGGGGAGGGCAGTGGATGTGGCCTCTCTGGACTTCAGCAAGGCCTTTGACACTGTGGCACATAGAAGGCTATTAAACAAACTGGAGAATATGGGAGTAGGCAGAACAGTAGTGCGGTGGATAGGTAGGTAACTGGCTGGGGAGCAGGACACAGAGGGTGGCAGTAAATGGCTGTCACTCCACAGAGGGAAGAGTGACCAGTGGGGTACCACAAGTATCAGTGTTGGGACCGGTCCTATTTAATGTCTTCATCAGTGTCATTGCACAGGACTTAGAAGGCAGAATTTCCCTGTTCGCTGATGACACAAAGCTCTGTAACAGATGGACAAGCTAGAGGGTGTAGACAGAATGAGGAGGACCTGCAGAAACTTGAAGAATGATCAAAGGTTTGGCAGTTGAAATTCAGTGCAAAGAAGTGCAAGATAATGCATAGGGGGCACAAAAACCCTGGAACAACATATCAGGTGGGGGGGTCGAGGATATAGCATGCGCCAAGCAGGAAAGGGATCTTGGGGTTATCATCTCTGGTGACCTCAAGGTAGGGAAACAGTGTGGCAAGGCACCAGGTAAGGAAAATGGAATGCTGGGATGCACAGGAAGGGGCATCACCAGCTGGAAAAGAGAGGTCATAATTCCACTATACAAGACACTAGTGAGGCCCCACCTGGAGTACAGTGTACACTTTATGGATGTCTTACCTATGTAAGGACATAGACAAGGTAGAGAAGGTTCAGAGGAGGGCAACAAAGATGGCACATGGATTGTATCACAAGTCCTAAGAGGACAGATTGAAGGACTTGAATATGTACTCCCTGGAGGAGAGGAGGGAGGGAGAGAGGGGATATGATAGAGACATACAAGTATCTTACAGGGAGGAACAGGGTGCAGGAATGCACTATTTTTCAGAGAAAAAGATGTTCCAGGACTAGAGGGCATGGGATGAAGTTGGAGGGAGGGTGATTCAGAGGAAACATGAGGAAGAATTTCTTCACAGAATGGGTGCTGGACAAGTGGAACACCCTACCGCAGGAAGCAGCGGAGGCTGAAACAATCACAGGATTTATGAATGCATGGGATAGACATAAGGGAATTCTGGAGGTCAGGGGTAATGGGCAACAGACTTCTAGGAAAACAAAAAGTGAATTTACAAGCTCAAATGGGCAGACTGGGTGGGCCACTGAGTCCAGCAGACAATCTGGGACTGTGCTGCTATACCGCCAGTGGCGCCTGTTTGGCTTGAAATTTTTATTTAATAAGGGCCCAAGCCAGCAATTGGTCCCCTTGACTCATCTCAAATGCTCCAGCCTTACCTTCCCTTATAGGCCTCAGAATCCCCCCTTCCCTCAGAACATTGCCCAGCTGAACAGCACACATCAGGGGGCTCCAGAGGGACTGTAAGAGGAAAAGCCGCTCTCCTTCCAGCTTACTTTCGCTAATGTCACTCACACCCACAAGGACCCTGCGGGGCCTGGCAGTGCTTGGCTAATGCCTGCTGTGCCCGCCAGGCCCCTGCTCAGCTAACGCCTCCCACGCCCACCCAGTAAAACCTCTCTCCTCCCAGTTTACTTTCGCTAATGCCTCCCGTGCCTGCAAGGCCCCTACTTAGCCAGCGCCTCCCACTTCAGCCTGGCAAAGCCTCACTCCTTCCAGCTTACTTCCGCCAATGCCTACCGTGCTTGACCGGTAAAGCCTCTGTCCTTCCAGCTTACTTTCACTAACACCTCCCATGCCCACTAGGCAACAGCGTAGCCTGGTGGCACTTGGCTAATGCCTTCTGTGCCTGAAATACCACTGTGGGGCTTGGTGGCACCAGGCTAATGCCTCCTTTGCCTGCCAGGAACCTGCTGTCTTCAGTCCAGGCACTTAGCTCCCTTGGAATCATCTCCAACAGCTCCTGTCTCCAGGGGTGTGGGAAACCAGCTAATATAGATCAGACTTGTTTAATATGGTGGTATTTGGAGCTAATTGCTGATTTCATCTTAAAGCCAGATATACCAAGCAGCTAATATAGATCAGACTTGTTTAATATGGTGGTATTGAGCTAATTGTGCTTGTTACTGAAGGCATTAGGTTAGCTGGGTCCTAGTGTGACCTCATTTTGAATAGCCCTGTTTGCTTAGAGTGAGCTCCTTTGTGTAAGTCACAACATATTCTCCCGCTGCATAGTAATGAGAGGCTTTGTTTCTCTACAACATAGGCAGCTCCCCAAGCTCAGGCACTCGGGACAATCAAGCAACTGAAGCAACAAGCTGCTCACCTGAGTAGCTGAGAAGCCAAATCTCCAGCCTGATAACTTTCGAGGTAAAGAGAGCCTCTTCTTCGCGCTGGATGTCCTGCAGAGGGTGCTAGCCTGACGGCGCTCGCTACTGTCTGCCCTTCGCCTGCCCCAACCACCCTCCCACCCAGGTGTGGCTGTCAAGTTTGGGATCCACCCCGTGACATCACATCCGGTGATATCACGTCCCCTAGCTGCCAGAACCTATCTCTCCCACTTTCCCATTTGCAGGTTATACCTGCTGGGCTACTAGAGGGACCTGTGTCCCTCACTACTTCCTACTCCTACCTGTACAGCACTCACATCCCTGGGATCTTGCTCACCACAATGTATTGGCCCTGCCTCACGCTCTGCCTGTGCCTATCTCCACTAGCAGTGCACTTACCCACTTACCCATCTGCTAGTCCACACTGTGCCCTGGCACCCCTCCCTCCCCTTGCTCTTGAACCTCCTCTCCTGCCCCTTGGGACCTCTGTGTGTCCCCGTTCCCCCTGCCCTCCCCTAGCTTTCTCTTCACCTCAGGCACATCTGGGTGTCTTCATTCTTGTTTTCCCTCCTGTACCTCCCTGCCCACCCCTGCTCCCCTTAGCCTCCCTCCTCCTCCTCCCTCCTCATATCAATCGTAGGAAACCTCTCACCATCTCCCAGCCAGGTGTTAGTTAGTCTACTACTCCTGTCAGGGAACATTCATCCAAACCCCTGGTCTGTTCCTAGGAGCTCCCAACTCTGCACCACAGGTGCATGGTCTCTCCATGAATATCTGTAGCCTCCTAAAAAGTTTGACTCACTACAATGCCTGGTCACATCAATTAACCCTGATGTCATCACCCTTGTTGAGACTTGGCTGTCGAAATCCTCCCTGACTCCCTAGTCTCCTTCCTAGTTTCACCCTTTCCGGTCCACGGCGTTGGGAGATCGGGCGCGGCTGCGCTATTTATGTCAAGGAGTCTCTCCCGCACTAGCCCGCCCTTCCACTCCCACCCTTGACTCCAGGGCCCAGGCGCTTATGCTGAAACTAACCCCTGACCCTTTAAAGGGACCCCTTTATCTGACTACTGCATACGTGCCTCTAGGGACCAAACGCAGGCCATTGCCTCTCTTACAGAATACCTTACCTCTCTACCTCCTTCCGCTGATCAAATTCTGGTGGGTGACTTAAATGTCAACTGGCTCAGCCCCTCCTCATCCTCTACCCAAGACTCCTTTTCTGCAATAGACCTAACGCAACTAGTTACCCACCCTACCAGGACTAACCCCAAGAGAGGCTCCAGTACCCTGCTTGATGTGGTACTCACCAACCGCCCTAATCGAATCCCCAATGTACAAGTCCTCCCAGACTCTCTCAGCGATCACTCCCCCATTCTATTCCACTGGTCAACCTCAGTCCCCAAACCCATAGCACAGTCCACATGCCAGCGGCGGCTAATACCTGGTGGACTGATAAAACTTAGGAACTTCTGTCCCAAATTGACTGGTCTCCTATACAGGCAACTCCTGACATCGACACAGCTCTCTCCTTCTTTACCCAAACTTTTAATAATGCCTGTGATATCTTTTGCCCCAGTGATTGACCACGCCGTCTAAAAGGAAGAATGCCCCTGGGTTACCTCCAGCTTTGATCCACCAGCTCAAACATAGGGACAACCTATGGCACCGTGCCATTGAGACTGGCCGGCCCAATGACAGGCGGTTATATGCTGCCGCCCAAAACAAGTGCACTCGGCCATCAGAAAGGCCAAGTCTGAGCACTTTCGGTCCTCACTCACTGCCTCATGGGGGAATCCCAGAACCTTCTGGGATAACATTAAACAGTTAAATGGGAGTGCACACTCCTCCCCACCCACCCAGATCAACATTAATGGTGTGATCTCCTCAGACCCAGCCCTCATAGCCAACCACCTCAACACCTCATTCACTGACCTAGCCCTATCCTCCTACAAATTTTTGACCTCCTCCCCAGCACCTGCCGTAAATCTTTCGCCCTTATTTTCTCCTCTGCCCGTGTTTCTGCCCAGAACTTAGGTCGCACTTGTCACTGCCCTCAAGAGTAATAGTACAGGCAGTGACACCTTAGATCCGGTGTATCCTACAGCTGGTCTTAGACACAGTCCTACCCGATCACATGCCTCATCAACCACTCTCTTGCCTGGGGAAGGTTCCAACTGCCTGGAAAGTCACCACTGTCACCCCTATCTTTAAAGGTGGTGATAGGACTGTGGCTGGAAACTTATCGACTGATCTCCATTCTCTCTCCTTTCTCCAAGGCCTTGGAAAAAGTGGTGGCCTCTCAAATCTCTGACTACCTCTCCACCTACAATGTCCTTTGTCCTGAGCAGCATGGCTTCCGAGCGGGTCACAGTACCAACACAGCCCTCCTAGAGTTCTCCAACTTTCTCCACTCCTCCTTAGACACTGGTTCTCTGGCTGGTGCTGTCTTCATTGACTTCTCGAAAGTTTTCGACACTGTCTCCCACCCCCTCCTTCTTGATGCCCTTAGTCTCTCTGGTTTTGCTGCTGGGCCTATCTCTTGGTGCACCAGTTATCTGTCTGACCACTCACAGCATGTAAAAATTAATGGGACCTACTCAGACATCTGTCCCATCTTTTCTGGGGTTCCTCAGGGCTCCACTCTGGGCCGCTTACTATTCTCCCTTTACCTTAACACCCTTCCACGCTCTTGCTCGGGGAACATTCTATTGTACGCTGATGATGCAGTCATCTTTGCCTCAAATCGTAACCCTACTGCCCTCCAGGACTCGCTGCAGAAGTCCTTCACTGAAGCCGAGGCTGGTTCAAGGAACATAGATTGGTGATAAATCTTAAAAAACAAAACCATGTTCTTCACTCATCCCCAAAACGAGTCCTGCAACTTCAAACTCCTCATTCACTCTGGGTCCTCATTCCCACTGAACAAGTTTGCTCCTATAAATACCTAGGGATCCATTTTGACCCTCCTCTCTCCTTCCATGGACACATCGCTGCCCTAGCCACTGCCACTAATATCCGATGGAGCATCTTACATCGGTATAAACATTCCTCCGGAGGCTCTCCGACTCACAGTCACCTCCTCTATCCTGTCCCTAGTGGACTATGGACTGCCGGTGTATGGTGCTGCTGATCAGACCGCACTCCATAAAATTAGCTTCTCTCTGAATGAGGCCTGCAGATTAATTACTGGAGCACCTAGGATGACACACACCTGTCTACTGTATGCTAAAGGCTGGTACTTGATCTCGAGTAGCGCCTCAAATATCTTACCCGTGCCTCTTACAAAAAAGACCCTCCTTGGGCTTTCCCACCAGGATTGACCCACCACCATATGCCGCCTGTCCCACTAGTTCATACTGACCTCTGGGAAACCCTCTTGTTATCCCTAGAGCTAGGACCTCTCACGGCCAAAGAGCCTTCAGCTTTAGGCCCCTCCTGGTTCAACACACTGCCCCTCCATCTCCGAAGCTCCAACTATATCATGCTTCAAAACTTCCCACGTAACCACCTTATTAACACCCGATGCTGTAACTGCCACTAGTCAAAGCCGCACTAATACTTATGACAAAGCCTATTACTAAGCTGCTAAGGACGACATAACTTGGTATTGTTTGCATCCATCCTACCTGTACCAGCTTGTTTGTATCTATGTCTTAATTTACTGTTATACTTATATATGTGTTGTACTGCTATACTGTGTATTTTGGTTTGTCTTACTGTGACAAGGTACCTTTGTAAATGAGCCTATGGCTCAAAGGTTTTCCAAACTGCTGTTTAAATAAAATAAAAATAAACCAATCACCCGCAAGTCAAAAATGCCACCTACAGTTTTCAGTCCAGGCACTTAACCCCCTTGGAATCATCTCCAATGTCTCCGGTCTCCACTGGGGCCCCTGCAGGGCTAGGCGGAGGTGCTCATCAATGTCTCCCGCCTCCACCCAGGCCCCTCCAATGGCTCCCACCTCCAGGGGCATGGGCAACCTATTGCCCGCAAGTTAAAAATGCCACCTACCATGTTCAGTCCAGGCAATTAGCCCCTTGGAATCATCTCCAATGTCTCCCACCTCAAGGGGCATGGGCAACCTATCGCATTCAAGTTAAAAATCCCATCTACGGTCTTCAGCCCAGGCACTTAGCCCCCTTGGAAGCATCTCCAATGGCTCCTGCCTCCAGGGGCATGGGCAACCTATCACTCCAAGTTAAAAATGACACCTACCAACTTCAGTCCAGGCACTTAGCCCCTTGGAATCATCTCCATGTCTCCCACCTCACGCAGAGGCCCTGTGGGGCCAGGCGGGCTCATCAACGTCTCCCACCTCAGCCCGTGTCAATGCATGGCCGGGGCGAGGGCCGCCTCTCTCCACTTGGCTCTGCGGGGCTGGGCGGAGGGACTCGTCAATGTCTCCTGCCTCTGCCCGGGCCCCAGTAGGGAGAGGGCGATAGGTTTCCCACTCTCCTGCAGGGGGCGATAGGCTGCCCATGCCATCTCCAATGGCTCCCACCTCCAGGGGTGTGGGTAACCTATCGCCCGCAAGTTAAAAATGCCACCAACCATCTTCAGTCCAGGCACTTAGCCCCCTTGAAATCATCTCCAATGGCTCCCGCCTCAAGGGGTGTGGGCAACCTATCACCCACAAGTTAAAAAAGCTACCTACTGTCTTCAGTCTGGGCACTTAGTCCCCTTGGATCATCTCCAACGGCTCTTGCCTCGAGGGGCGTGGGCAACCTATCACCCGCAAGTTAAAAATGCCACCTACCGTCTTCAGTTCAGGCTCTTAGCCCCCCTTGGAATTATCTCCAACATCTCACGCCTCTTCTCTGGCCCCTGCGGGAATGGGAGAAGGCGCTCATCAACATCTCCCACCTCCGTCCAGTCTACCGTGCCTGACCGGTAAAGCCTCTCTCCTTCCAGCTTACTTTCACTAACACCTTCCGCACGCAACAGGCCCCTGCATAGCCTGGTGTCACTCGGCTAATGCCTTCCGCAGCCAACATCACCACGCGGGGCTTGGTGGCACTCACATGCCTTCCATGGCTGCCAGGCCCCTGCCGCCTTCAGTCCAGGCACTTAGCCCCTTGGAATCATCTCCAATGTCTCCCATCTCTGCCCAGTCTCCCGCCCGCCCGGTAAAGCCTCTCTGCTTCCAGCTTACTATGGCTGCGCGCCTCCCGTGCCCGCCCAGGCCCTGTGAGTAGCCTGGTGGCACTCAGCTAATACCTTCTGTGCCCTACATAACACTGCGGGGCTTGGGTGGCTACATGCCCTCCCGTGCTCGCCAGGCCCTTGCTGTCTTCAGTCCAGGCACTTAGCCCACTTGGAATCATCTCCAATGGCCCCCACCTCCAGGGCGTGGGCAACCTATCGCCCACAAGTTAAAAATGCAACCTACTGTCTTCAGTCCAGGCACTTAGCCCCCTTGGAATAATCTCCAATGGCCCCCTCTACAATGGCGAAAAGCTTACGTCTGCAAGTTGCAATGCCACCTACCGTCTTCAGTCCAGGCACTTAGCCCCCTTGGAATAATCTCCAACATCTCCCACCTCCCCCCTGGCCACTGCGGGGCTGGGCAGAGGCACTCATCAATGTCTCCTTCCTCTGCCTGGGCCCCTCCAATGTCTCCCACCTCCAGGGGTATGGGCAACCTATCGCATGCAAGTTAAAAATCCAACCTATGGTCTTCAGCCCAGGCACTTAGCCCCCTTGGAAGCATCTCCAATGGCTCCCGCCTCCAGGGGCATGGGCAACCTATCACCCCAAGTTAAAAATGACACCTACCATCTTCAGTCCAGGCACTTAGCCCCTTGGAATCATCTCCAATGTCTCCCACCTCCGCCGGGGCCCTGTGGGGCCGGGCAGAGGCGCTCATCAACGTCTCTCACCTCAGCCCGTGTCAATGCTTGGCCGGGGCGAGGGCGCTCTCCTTCGTCTCTCACCTCCACCTAGGCCCCTGCGGGGCCAGGCAGAGGCACTCATCAATGTCTCCTGCCTCTGCCCGGGACCCAGTAGGGAGAGGGTGATAGGTTGCCCACTCTCCTGCAGGGGGCGATAGGCTGCCCATGCCATCTCCAATGGCTCCCACCTCCAGGGGTGTGGGCAACCTATCGCCCGCAAGTTAAAAATGCCACCTACCGTCTTCAGTTCAGGCTCTTAGCCCCCCTTGGAATTATCTCCAACATCTCATGCCTCTCCTCTGGCCCCTGCGAGAATGGGAGAAGGCGCTCATCAATGTCTCCCACCTCCGTCCAGTCTACTGTGCCTGACCGGTAAAGCCTCTCTCCTTCCAGCTTACTTTCACTAACACCTTCCGCGCGCAACAGGCCCCTGCATAGCTTGGTGGCACTCGGCTAATGCCTTCCGTGCCCGCCATACCACTGCGGAGCTTGGCGGCGCTCGGCTAATGCCTCCCATGGCTACCAGGCCCCTGCCATCTTCAGTCCAGGCACTTAGCCTCCCTTGGAATCATCTCCAATGTCTCCCATCTCTGCCCAGTCTCCTGCACCCGCCCGGTAAAGCCTCTCTGCTTCCAGCTTACTATCGCTAATGCCTCCCATGCCCGCCAGGCCCCTGAGTAGCCTGGTGGCACTCAGCTCATGCCTTCTGTGCCCGCCATAGCACTGGGGGGCTTGGCGGCACTTGGCTAATGCCTCCCGTGCTCGCCAGGCCCTTGCCGTCTTCAGTTCAGGCACTTAGCCCACTTGGAATCATCTCCAATGGCTCCCACCTCCAGGGGCATGGGCAACCTATCACCCACAAGTTAAAAATGCCACCTACTGTCTTCAGTCCAGGCACTTAGCCCCCTTGAAATCATCTCCAATGTCTCCCACCTACAATGGCGAGGGCAAGCTATTGCCCGCAAGTTAAAAATGCCACCTACTGTCTTCAGTCCAGGCACTTAGCCCCCTTGGAATAATCTCCAACATCTCCCACCTCCCCCCTGACCCCTGAGGGGCTGGGCAGAGGAACGCATCAATGTCTCCTGCCTCCACCCGGGCCCCTCCAATGTCTCCCACCTCCAGGGGTATGGGCAACCTATCGCCCGCAAGTTAAAAATGCCACCAACCATCTTCAGTCCAGGCACTTAGCCCCCTTGAAATCATCTCCAATGGCTCCCGCCTCAAGGGGTGTAGACAAACTATCACCCACAAGTTAAAAAAGTCACCTACTGTCTTCAGTCTGGGCACTTAGTCCCCTTGGATCCTCTCCAATGGCTCCTGCCTCGAGGGGCGTGGGCAACCTATCGCCCGCAAGTTAAAAATGCCACCTACCGTCTTCAGTTCAGGCTCTTAGCCCCCCTTGGAATTATCTCCAACATCTCATGCCTCTCCTCTGGCCCCTGCGAGAACGGGAGAAGGCGTCATCAACGCTCCCACCTCCGCCCAGTCTACCGTGCCTGACCGGCAAGCTCTCCCTTCCAGCTACTTTCACTAACACCTTCCGTGTAACAGGCCCCATAGCCTGGATGGCACTCGGCTAATGCCTGTGCCTGCTATACTCACTGCGGGGTTTACGGCACTCGGCTAATGCCTCCCATGGCTGCCACAGGCTCCCCGTCGCCTTCAGTCCAGGCACTTAGCCCCCTTGGAATCATCTCCAATAGTTCCCATCTCTGCCCAGTCTCCGCAGACCACTGTAAAGTCTCTGCTTCCAGCTTACTATCACTACGCCTGTGCCTGCCAGGCCCCTGAGTAGCCTGGTGGCACTCAATAATGCCTTCTGTGCCTGCCACTAGCACTGTGGGGGTTGGCAGCACTTGGCTAATGCCTCCCGTGCTCGCCAGGCCCTTGCCGTCTTCAGTCCAGGCACTTAGCCCACTTGGAATCATCTCCAACGGCTCCCACCTCCAGGGGCATGGGCAACCTATCGCCCACAAGTTAAAAATGCCACCTACTGTCTTCAGTCCAGGCACTTAGCCCCCTTGGAATCATCTCCAATGGCTCCCGCCTACAATGGCGAGCAAGCTATTGCCCGCAAGTTAAAATGCCACCTACCATCTTCGGTCCAGGCACTTGCCCCCTTGAATAATCCAACATCTCCCACCTCCTCTGCGTCCTCAGTGGGCCGGGCAGAGGGACTCATCAATGTCTCCTGCCTCCGCCCAGGCCCTCCAATGTCTCCCCACCTCCAGGGGTATGGGCAACCCACTGCATGCAAGTTAAAATCCCATCTATGGTCTTCAGCCCAGGCACTTAGCCCCCTTGGAAGCACCTCCAATGGCTCCCACCTCGAGGGGCATGGGCAACCTATCGCATGCAAGTTAAAAATCCCATCTATGGTCTTCAGCCCAGGCACTTAGCCCCCTTGGAAGCATCTCCAATGGCTCCCGCCTCCAGGGGCATGGGCAACCTATCATCCCAAGTTAAAAATGACACCTACCATCTTCAGTCCAGGCACTTAGCCCCTTGGAATCATCTCCAATGTCTCCCACCTCCACCAGAGCCCTGTGGGGCTGGGTGGAGGCGCTCATCAATGTCTCCCACCTCAGCCCGTGTCAATGCGTGGCTGGGGTGAGGCGCTTCTGTCTCCCACCTCCACCTAGGCCCCTGTGATGGAGGCGACTCACAATGTCTCCTGCCTCTGCCCGGCCCCAGTAGGGAGAGGGCGATAGGTTTCCACTCTGCAGGGGGCGATAGGCTGCCCATGCCATCTCCAATGGCTCCCACCTCCAGGGTGTGGGTAACCTATCGCCTCAGTTAAAAATGCCACCAACCATCTTCAGTCCAGGCACTTAGCCCCTTGAAATCATCTCCAATGGCTCCGCCTCCAAGGGGTATGGGCAACCTATCACCCACAAGTTAAAAAGCTACCTACCGTCTTCAGACTGGGCACTTAGTCCCCTTGGATCATCTCCAACGGCTTCTGCCTTGAGGGGCGTGGGCAACCTATCGCCCGCAAGTTAAAAATGCCACCTACCGTCTTCAGTTCAGGCTCTTAGCCCCCCTTGGAATTATCTCCAACATCTCACGCCTCTCCTCTGCCCCTGCGGGAATGGGAGAAGGTGCTCATCAATGTCTCCCACCTCCGTCCAGTCTACCGTGCCTGACCGGTAAAACCTCTCTCCTTCCAGCTTACTTTCACTAACACCTTCTGTGCGCAACAGGCCCCTGCATAGCCTGATGGCACTCGTGTCATGCCTCTCCCATACCATACCACTGCGGGCGCTGGCGCTCGGCTAATGCCTCCCATGGCTGCCAGGCCCCTGCCGTCTTCAGTCCAGGCACTTACCCCCTTGGAATCATCTCCAGTGTCTCCCGTCTCTGCCCAGTCTCCTGCGCCCGCCCAGTAAAGCCTCTCTGCTTCCAGCTTACTATCACTAACGCCTCCCATGCCTGCCAGGCCCCTGAGTAGCCTGGTGGCACTCAGCTAATGCCTTCTGTGCCCACAATAGCACTGTGGGGCTTGGCGGCACTTGGCTAATGCCTCCCGTGCTCGCCAGGCCCTTGCCGTCTTCAGTCCAGGCACTTAGCCCACTTGGAATCATCTCCAATGGCTCCCACCTCCAGGGTCGTGGGCAACCTATCACCCACAAGTTAAAAATGCCACCTACTGTCTTCAGTCCAGGCACTTAGCCCCCTTGGAATCATCTCCAACGGCTCCCACCTACAATAGTGAGGGCAAGCTATTGCCCACAAGTTAAAAATGCCACCTACCGTCTTCAGTCCAGGCACTTAGCCCCCTTGGAATAATCTCCAACATCTCCCACCTCCCCCCTGACCCCTGCGGGGCTGGGCAGAGGCACTCATCAATGTCTCTTGCCTCCGCACGGGCCCCTCCAATGTCTCCCACCTCCAGGGGTATGGGCAACCTATCGCCCGCAAGATTAAAATGCCACCTACTGTCTTCAGTCTTGGCAATGAGCCTCCTTGGAATCATCTCCAACATCTCCCGCCTCCGACTGAGCCCTTGCGGGGCTGGGCGGAAGTGCTCATCAACATAGGTTGTCCACACCTCCACAGTGGCGGTAGGTTACCCATGCCCCCGCAGGGGTCTTTCCTCAAGTTTCTTCTGAATCATCCTTCCTCCAACTTCATCCCATGCCCTCTAGTCATGGAACATCTTTTACACTGAAAAACAGTGCATTCCTGCACACTGTTCCTCCATGTAAGATACTTGTATGTTTCTATCATATCCCCTCTCTCCCACCCTCCTCTTCTCCAGGGAGTACATATTCAAGTTCTTCAATCTGTCCTCATAGGACTAGTGATGCCTTACTCCTTCCAGCTTACTTCTCCCAATGCCTCCAGTGCCTGCCCAGTAAAGGCTCTCCCCTTCCAGCTTAGTTTTACTAACGCCTTCCGCACCTCACAGGCCCCTGTGTAGCCTGGAGGCACTCAGCTAATGCCTTCTGTGCCCGCCATTCCACTGCAGGGCTTGGCGGCACATGGCAAATGCCTCCCATGCCTGTCAGGCCCCTGCCACCTTCAGTCCAGGCACTTAGCCCCCTTGGAATCATCTCCAACATCTCCCTCCCCCACCCAGACTCCCATGCCCGCCTGATAAAGCCTCTCTGCTTCCAGCTTACTATAGCTAACGCCTCCCGTGCCTGTCAGGCCCCTGTGTATCCTGGTGGCACTCAGCTAATGCCTCCCGTGCCTGCCCAGTAAAGACTCTCTGCTTCCAGCTTATTATCGCTAATGCCTCCCATGCCCGCCAGGCCCCTGAGTAGCCTGATTTCACCTGGCTAATGCCTTCCATGCCCACCATAGCACTGCGGGGCTTGGCGTCACTCGGCTAATGCCTCCCATGCCCGACAGGCCCTTGCCATCTTCAGCCCAGGCCCTTAGCCCCCTTGAAATCATCTCCAACGGCTCCCACCTCCAGGGGCGTGGGCAACCTATCTCCCGTAAGTTAAAAATGCCACCTACTGTCTTCAGTCTTGGCACTGAGCCCCCTTGGAATCATCTGCAATGGCTCCCGCCTCCAGGGGCATGGGCAGCCTATCGCCCGCAAGTTAAAAATGCCACCTACCATCTTCAGTCCAGGCACTTAGCCAACTTGGAATCATCTCCAACATCTCCTGCCTCCGACTGGGCCCTTGTGGAGCCAGGCGGAGGTGCTCATCAACATAGGTTGTCCACACCCCCACAGGGGCAATAGGTTACCCATGCCCCTGCAGGGGGGATTTCCTCAAGTTTCCTCTGAATCACCCTCCCTCCAACTTCATCCTATGCCCTCTAGTCATGGAACATATTTTTCACTGAAAAATAGTGCATTCCTGCACACTGTTCCTCCCTGTAAGATACTTGTATGTCTCTATCATACCCCCTCTCTCCCACTCTTCTTTCCTCCAGGGAGTACATATTCAAGTCCTTCAATCTGTCCTCATAGGACTTGTGATGCCTTACTCCTTCCAGCTTACTTCCCCCAATGCCTCCCATGCTGCCCGGGAAAACCTCTCTCCTTCCAGCTTAGTTTCACTAACGCCTTCTGTGCCCGACAGGCCCCTGTGTAGCCTGGTGGCACTCGGCTAATGCCTTCTATGCCTGCCATTCCACTGCGCAGCTTGGCGGCACTCGGCTAATGCCTCCCATGCCTGCCAGGCCCAAGCCATCTTCAGTCCAGGCACTTAGCCCCCTTGGAATAATCTCCAACGTCTACTGCCTCCACCCAGTCTCCCGTGCCCGCCCCGTAAAGGCTCTCTGCTTCCAGCTTACCATCGCTAATGCCTTCCGTGCCCGCCATAGCACTGCAAGGCTTGGCAGTACTCGACTAATGCCTCCCGTGCCCTCCAGGCCCTTGCCATCTTCGGTCCAGGCACTTAACCCCCTTGGAATCATCTCCAACGGCTCCCGCCACCAGGGGCATGGGCAACCTATCTCCCGCAAGTTAAAAATGCCACCTACCATCTTCAGTCCAGGCACTTAGTCACCTTGGAATCATCTCCAATGGCTCCCACCTACAGGGACGTGGGCAGGCTATCGCCCACAAGTTAAAAATGCCACCTACCGCCATCAGCCCAGGCACTTAGCCCCCTTGAAATTATCTCCAACAGCTGCCACCTTCATGGGTGTGGGCAACCTATCCCCCCAAGTTAAAAATGCCACCTACCATCTTCATTCCAGGCACTTAGCCCCTTTGGAATCATCTCCGTCTCCGCCTCTGCCAGACCAATGCGTGGCAGGCGTGATCAAGTCTCCTCTGCCGGGCCCCAATAGGGAGGCGAAGGTTGCCCATGCCGCTGCAGGGTGATAAGTTGCCCATGCCATCTCCAACTGCTCCCACCTCCAGGGGCATCGGCATCCTATTGCCCGCAAGTTAAAAATGCCACCTACCTTCTTCAGTCCAGGCACTTGGCTGCCTTGGATTCATCTCCAACGGTTCCCACCTCCAGGGGTGTGGGCAACCTATCACCTGCAAGTTAAAAATGCCACCTACCATCTTCAGTCCAGGCACTTAGCCCCTTGGAATCATCTCCAGTGGCTCCCACCTCCAGAGGCGTGGGCAACCTATCACCCGCATGTTAAAAATGCCACCTACTGTGTTCAGTGCAGGTACTTAGCCCCTTTGGAATCATCTCCAACATCTCCTGCCTCTGTCCGGGCCCCTGTGGAGCCGGGAGGAGGTGCTCGTTAACGTATCCCACCTCCACCCGGTCTCCTGTGCCCCCCCCAGTAAAGCCTTTCTCCTTCCAGCTTACTTTCGCTAACATCTCCTAATCCCGCCAGGCCACTGCGTAGCCTGGTGGCACTTGGCTAATGCCTTCTGTGCCTGAAATACCACTGTAGGGCTTGGTGACCCTCAGCTAATGCTTTCTGTGCCCACCAGGCCCTGCCGTCTTCAGTCCAGCCACTTAGCCCCTTGGAATCATCTCCAACATCTCCAGTCTTTCTGGGGCCCTCGTGCCAGGCGGAGGTGCTTGTTGTCTCCGCTCCACCTGGCCCTGCAGGGCGTCAGCCGAGTCACTCATCAACTTAGGTTGCCCACGCCCCCGCAGGGGGCAAAATGTTGCCCATGACCCCGCAGTGGTTCTTCCTCAAGTTTCCTCTGAATCGCCCTCCCTCCAACTTCATCTCATGCCCTCTTGTCCTGGAACATCTTTTTCACTGAAAAATAGTGCATTCCTGCATCATGTTCCTCCATGTAAGATACTTTTATGTCTCTATCATATCCCCTCTCTCCTACCCTCCTCTCCTCCAGGGAGCACATATTCAAGTCCTTCAATCTGTCCTCATAGGACTTGTGATGCCACACTCCTTCCAGCTTATGTCCCCCAATTCCTCCCACGCCTGCCCGGTAAAGCCTCTCTTCTTCCAGCTTACCTTCGCTAATGCCCCATGCACTCGACAGGTCCCTGCGTAGCCTGGTGGCACTCGGCTAATGCCCTCTGTGCCTGTCATACCACTGTGGGGCTTTGCGGTGCTCGGCAAATGCCTCCCGTGCCTGCCAGGCCCCTGCCGTCTTCAGTCCCGGCACTTAGCCCACTTGGAATCATCTCCAACGTCTCCCCTCTCCACTCGGTCTCCCGCGCCTGCCTGGTAAAGCCTCTCTCCTTCCAGCTTACTTTCGCTAACATCTCCCATGCCCGCCAGGCCCCTGCCTAGCCTGGTGGCACCCGGCTAATGCCTTCTGTGCCCAAAATACTGCTGCGGGGCTTGGTGGCACTCGGCTAATGCCTCCTGTGCCTGCCAGGCCCCTGCCATTTTCAGTCCAGGCACTTAGCCACCTTGGAATAATTTCCAACAGTTCCGGCCTCCAGAGGCATGGGCAACCTATCGCCCGTAAGTTAAAAATGCCACCTACCGTCTTCAGTCCAGGCACTTAGCCCCCTTGGAATCATCTCCAACATATCCGGTCTCTGCTGGGGCCCCTGCAGGGCCAGGCAGAAGTTCTTGTCAATGTCTCCCACCTCTACCCGGGCTTCTGCAGGGCCGGGCAGAGACGCTCATCAACATAGGTTGCCCACTCTCCCACAGGGGGCGAAACATTGCCCATGACCCCGCAGGGGGTTCTTCCTCAAGTTTCTTCTGAATCACCCTCCCTCCAACTTCATCCCATGCCCTCTAGTCATGGAACATCTTTTACACTGAAAAATAGTGCATTCCTACACCCTGTTCCTCCCTGAAAGATACTTGTGTGTCTCTATCATACCTCCTCTCTCCCACCCTCCTGTCCTTCAGGGAGTACAAATTCAAGTCCTTCAATCTGTCCTCATAGAACTTGTGATGCCTCACTCCTTCCAGCTTACTTCCCCCAATGCCTCCCGTGCCTGCCCGGTAAAGCGTATTTCCTTCCAGCTTACTTTTGCTAACGCCTCCCATGCTCCTGCGTAGCCTGGTGGCACTCGGCTAATGCTTTCTGTGCCTGAAATACCACTGTGGGGCTTGGCGGCGCTCGACTAATGCCTCCCGTGCCTGCCAGGTCCCTGCCATCTCCAGTCCAGGCACTTAGCCCCCTTGGAATCATCTCCAATGGCTCTCGCCTCCAGGGGCATGGGCAACCTATCACCCGCAAGTTAAAAATGCCACCTACCATTTTCAGTCCAGACATCTAGCCCCCTTGGAATCATCTCCAATGTCTCCTGCCTCCATCCAAGCCAATGCAGGGCCAGGCAGAGGCGCTGGTCAACATAGGTTGTCTACTCCTCTGCAGGGTGCGAAACATTGCCCACGCCCCCGGAGGAGGTTTTTCCTCAAATTTCCTCTGAATCACCCTCCCTCCAACTTCATCCCATGCCCTCTTGTCCTGGAACATCTTTTTCACTGAAAAATAGTGCATTCCTGCACCCTGTTCCTCCCTGTAAGATACTTGTATGTCTCTGTCATGTCCCCTCTCTCCCACACTCCTCTCCTCCAGAGGGTACATATTTAAGTCCCTCAATCTGTCCTCACAGGACTTGTGATGCCTCACTCCTTTCAGCTTACACCCCCCAATTCCTCCTTCGCTAGCCCGGTTAAGTCCATCTCCATCCAGCTTACTTCGCTAACACCTTCCACACCCGACAGGTCCCTGTGTAACCTGGTGGCACTCAGTTAATGCCTTCCATGCCCGCCATAACACTGTGGTGCTTGCCAGCACTTGGCTAATGCCTCCTGTGCCTGCCAGGCCCCTGCCGTCCTCAGTCCAGGCACTTAGTCCACTTGGAATCATCTCCAACATCTCACACCTCCACCCAGTCTCCCGTGCCCGCCTGGTAAAGCCTCTCTGCTTCCAGCTTACTAGTGCTAATGCCTCCAGTGCCTGCCAGACCCCTGTGTATCCTGGTGGCACTCGGCTAATGCCTTCCGTGCCCGCCATAGCAGTTCAGGGCTTGGCGGCCTTTCAGTAATGCCTCCGTGCCTGCCAGGCCCTTGCCATCTTCAGTCCAGCTGCTTGGGCCCATGGGATCATTTCCATTGGCTCCCCACCTCCACCCCGTGGCTCCCTGGGCAGCTGGAGGTGCTGCACAATCTCTCCCCGCCTCCGCCGTGGCCTCCAGCATGACTTCCCGCCCAGGGCCATGGGTAACCTATCACCCACAAGATAAAAATGCCACCTACTGTCTTCAGTCTAGGCTCTTAGCCCCCTTGTAATCATCTGTGATGGCTCTGGCTTCCAGGGGCATGGGCAACCTATCGCCTGCAAGTTAAAAATGCCACCTACGGTCTTCAGCCCAGGCACTTAGCTCCCTTGGAAGCATCTCCAATGGCTCCCGCCTCCAGGGGCATGGGCAACCTAACACCCCAAGTTAAAAATGACACCTACCGTCTTCAGTCCAGGCACTTAGCCCCCTTGGAATCATCTCCAATGTCTCTCACCTCCACCCAGGCCCCTGTGGGGACGGGCAGTGGCGCTCATCAACGTCTCTGCCCTTAGCCCGTGTAAATGTGGGGCCGGGTGAGGACGCTCATCTATGTCTCTCACCTCTGCCCAGGCCCCATGCAGGGCTGGGCGGAGGAAGTTGTCAATGTCTTCTGCCTCTATCTGGGCCCTAATAGGAAGGGGGTGATCAGTTGCCCACAATCTCACAGGGAGCAATAGGCTGCCCATGCCATCTTCATTGGCTCCTGCCTCCAGGGGCGTGGGCAACCTATCACCCGCAAGTTAAAAATGCCACCTACCATCATCAGTCCAGGCACTTAGCTCCCTTGGAATCATCTCCAATGGCTCCGACTCAAGAGGCGTGGGCAACCTGTTGCCCACAAGTTAAAAATGCCACCTACCGTCTTTAGTCCAGGCACTTAGCCCCCTTGGATCATCTCCAATGGCTCCCGCCTCAAGGGGCATGGGCAACCTATCGCCTGCAAGCTAAAAATGCCACCTACCATCTTCAGTTCAGGCTCTTAGCCCCCCTTGGAATTATCTCCAATGGCTCCAGTCTCCAGGGGTGTGGGCAACCTATCCCCATGTTAAAAATGCCACCTACCATGTTCAGTCCAGGCACTTTGCCCCTTTGGAATCATCTCCAATGTCTCTTGCCTCTCCACAGGCCCCTCAATCTCGGGAGGATAAGCTCATCAAAGTCTCCCACCTCCGCCCGGTCTCCCATGCCCGCATGGTAAAGCCTCTCTCCTTCCAGCATTCTTTTGCTAACACCTCCCTTGTCTGCCAGACCCCCGCGTAGCCTGGTGGCACTTGGCTAATGCCTTCTGTGCCAAAATACCTCTGCGGGGCTTGGTGGCACTCGACTAATGCCTAACGTGCCTGCCAGGCCCTGCCATCTTCAGTCCAGGCAGTAAGCCACCTTGGAATAATCTCCAACAGCTCCCACGTTCAGGGTTGTGGAAAACCTATTGCCCGCAAGTTAAAAATGCCACCTACCGTCTTCAGTCAGGCACTTGGCCCCTTGGGATCATCTCCAGCATCTCCGTCTCTGCCAGGGCCCCTGCAGTGGTAGCGAAGTGTCATCAATGTCTCCCTCGCTTTGGCCTCTGCAGGCCAGGTGGAGGCGCTCATCAACATAGGTTGCCCACACCCCTCAAGGGGTTCTTCCTCAAGTTTTGCCTGAATCACCTTCCCTCCAACTTCATCCTATGCGCTCTAGTCCTGGAACATATTTTTCACTGAAAAATAGTGCATTCCTGCACACTTTTCCTCCCTGTAAGATACTTGTATGTCTCTATCATATCCCCTCTCTCCCACTCTCCTTTCCTCCAGGGAGTACATATTCAGGTCCTTCAATCTGTCTTCATAGGACTTGTGATGCCTTACTCCTTCCAGCTTACTTCTCCCAATGCCTCCCTCGCCCGCACGGGAAAGCATCTCTCCTTCCAGCTTAGTTTCACTAACTCCTTCTGCGCCCGACAGCCCCCTGTGTAGCCTGGTGGCACTCGGCTAATGCCTTCCATGCCCGCCATTCCACTGCGCAGCTTGGCGGCACTCGGCTAATGCCTCCCATGCCTGCCAGGCCCCAGCCATCTTCAGTCCAGGCACTTAGCCCCCTTGGAATCATCTCCAACATCTCCCACCTCCAGGGGCATGGGCAACCTATCTCCCACAAGTTAAAAATGCAACCTACTGTCTTCAGTCCAGGCACTTAGCCCCCTTGGAATAATCTCCAATGGCTCCCACCTCCAGTGGCATGGGCAACCTATCGCCCGCAAGTTAAAAATGCCACCTACCATTTTCAGTCCAGGCATCTAGCCCCCTTGGAATCATCTCCAATGTCTCCTGCCTCCGCCTGAGCCAATGCTGGGCCCGGCGGATGCACTTGTTAACATCTCCCACTTCCACCCGGCCCTGTAGGCTGGGCGAGGCGCCACAGCTAGGTTGCCCATGCCTCCACAGGGGGCGAAAGGTTGCCCATGCCCCTGCAGGGGGTTCTTCCTCAAGTTTCCTCTGAATCACCCTCCCTCCAACTTCATCCTATGCCTTCTTGTCCTGCAACATCTTTTTCACTGAAGAATGCTGCATTCCTGCACCCTGTTCCTCCCCGTAAGATACTTGTATGTCTTTATCATGTCACCTCTCTCCCACCGTCCTTTCCTCCAAGGAGTACATATTCAGGTCCCTCAATCTGTCCTCATAGGACTTTTGATGCCTCACTCCTTCCAGCTTACTTCCCCCAATTCCTCCCACACCCGCCCGGGAAAACCTCTCTCCTTCCAGCTTAGTTTCACTAACACCTTCTGCACCCGACAGGCCCCTGTGTAGCCTGGTGGCACTTGGCTAATGCCTTCCATGCCCGCCATTCCACTGCGCAGCTTGGCGGCACTCGGTTAATGCCTCCCATGCCTGCCAGGCCCCAGCCATCTTCAGTCCAGGCACTTAGCCCCCTTGGAATAATCTCCAACGTCTACTGCCTCTGCCCAGTCTGTCGTGCCCACCTGGTAAAGCCTCTCTGCTTCCAACTTACTATCGCTAATGCTTCCCGTGCCCACCAGGCCCCTGAGTAGCCTGGTGGCACTCGGCTAGTGACTTCCATGCCTGCCATAGCACTGCAAGGCTTGGCAGTACTCGACTAATGCCTCCCGTGCCCACCAGGCCCTTGCCATCTTCGGTCCAGGCGCACTTAACCCTGGAATCATCTCCGCGGCTCCACCACCAGGGGCATGGGCAACCTATCCCGCCAAGTTAAAATGCCACCTACCATCTTCCAGTCTTGAGCAAGTAGTAAGCGGAATCATCTCAATGGCTCCCACATACAGGGACATGGGCAGGCTATAAGCCCCACAAGTTAAAATGCCACCTACCGTCTTCAGCATGGCCCCTTGAAATATCTCCAACAGCTACCGCCTTCATGGGCGTGGGCAACCTATCCCCTCAAGTTAAAAATGCCACCTACCATCTTCATTCCAGGCACTTAGCCCCTTGGAATCATCTCCAGCGTCTCCGCCTCTGCCGGGCCAATCGTGACCGGGCAGGGCACTAAATCAAAGTCTCCTCACTCTGCCCAGGTGCCCCAGTGGGAGGGGCGAAGGTTGCCACGCGCAGCGAGGCGATAAGTTGCCCATGCCATCTCCAACTGCTCCCGCCTCCAGGGGCATCAGCATCCTATTGCCCGCAAGTTAATAATGCCACCTACCTTCTTCAGTCCAGGCACTTAGCAGCCTTGGATTCATCTCCAATGGTTCCCGCCTCCAGGGATGTGGGCAACCTATCACCCACAAGTTAAAAATGCCACCTACCATCTTCAGTCCAGGCACTTAGCCCCTTGGTATCATCTCCAATGGCTCCCAACTCAAGGGGCGTGGGCAACCTATTGCCCACAAGTTAAAAATGCCACCTACCATCTTCAGTCTAGGCACTTAGCCCCCTTGGATCATCTCCAATGGCTCCCACCTCCAGAGGCATGGGCAACCTATCTCCCGCATGTTAAAAATGCCACCTACTATGTTCAGTGAAGGTACTTAGCACCTTTGGAATCATCTCCAACATCTCCCACGGGGCCGGGAGGAGGTGCTCATTAGCGTATCCCACCTCTGCTCAGTCTCCTGTGCCTCCCCCAGTAAAGCCTTTCTCCTTCCAGCTTATTTTCGCTAACATCTCCTAATCCGCCAGGGCCACTCGTGGCCATCCACTCGTAGCCTGGTGGCACTGCCGCTAATGCACTGCTGTGTCTGAAAATACCACTGTTGGGCTTGCTGGCCCTCGGCTAACGCCTTCTGTGCCTGCCAGGCCCCTGCCATCTTCAGTCCAGCCACTTAGCCCCCTTGGAATCATCTCCAATGGCTCCCGCCACCAGGGGCATGGGCAACCTTTCTCCCGCAAGTTAAAAATGTCACCTACCGTCTTCAGTCCAGGCACTTAACCACGTGGAATCATCTCCAACACTCCGCCCCTCCGCCCGGGCCCCTGCCCGCCTGGGAAAACCTCTCTCCTTCCAGCTTAGTTTCACTAATGCCTTCTGTGCCTGACAGGCCCCTTTGTAGCCTGGTGGCACTCGGCTAATGCCTTCCATGCCCGCCATTCCACTGCACAGCTTGGCAGCACTCAGCTAATGCCTCCCATGCCTGCCAGGCCCCAGCCATCTTCAGTCCAGGCACTTAGCCCCCTTGGAATAATCTCCAATGTCTACTGCCTCTGCCCAGTCTCCCGGGCCCACCCAGTAAAGCCTCTCTGCTTCCAGCTTACTATCGCTAATGCTTTCCATGCCCACCAGGCCCCTGGGTAGCCTGGTGGCACTCGGCTAATGCCTTCCGTGCCCGCCATAGCACTGCAAGGCTTGGCAGTACTCGGCTAATGTCTCCCGTGCCCGCCAGGCCCTTGCCATTTTTGGTCCAGGCACTTAACCCCCTTGGAATCATCTCCAATGGCTCCCACCACCAGGGGCATGGGCAACCTATCTCCCACAAGTTAAAAATGCCACCTACCGTCTTCAGCCCTGGCACTTAGCCCCTTGGAATTATCTCCAACAGCTCCTGCCTTCATGGGTGTGGGCAACCTGTCCCCCTAAGTTAGAAATGCCACCTACCATCTTCATTCCAGGCACTTAGCCCCCTTGGAATCATCTCCAATGTCTCCCGCCTCTGCCCGGGCCAATGCGTGACCGGGCGGCGCTAAGTCAAAGTCTCCCTCCTCTGCCAGGCCCCAATAGGGAAGGGGCGAAAGGTTGCCTACGCCGTGGCAGGGGGTGATAAGTTGCCCATGCCATCTCCAACTGCTCCCGCCTCCAGGGGCATTGGCATCCTAGTGCTCACAAGTTAAAAATGCCACCTACCTTCTTCAGTCCAGTCACTTAGCAGCCTTGGATTCATCTCCAATGGTTCCCGCCTCCAGGGGTGTAGGCAACCTATCACCCGCAAGTTAAAAATGCCACATACCATCTTCAGTCCAGGCACTTAGCCCCTTGGAATCATCTCCAATGGCTCCCACCTCAAGGGGCATGGGCAACCTATTGCCCACAAGTTAAAAATGCCACCTACCATCTTCAGTCTAGGCACTTAGCCCCCTTGGATCATCTCCAATGGCTCCCACCTCCAGAGGCGTGGGCAACCTATCTCCCGCATGTTAAAAATGCCACCTGCTGTGTTCAGTGCAGGTACTTAGCCCCTTTTGAATCATCTCCAACATCTCCCGCGGGGCCGGGAGGAGGTGCTCGTTAACGTAACCCACCTCTGCCCAGTCTCCTGTGCCCCCCCAGTAAAGCCTTTCTCCTTCCAGCTTACTTTCGCTAACATCTCCTAATCCCACCAGGCCACTGCATAGCCACTGCGTAGCCTGGTGGCACTTGACTTATGCCTTCTGTGTCCGAAATACCACTGTTAGGCTTGGTGGCCCTCGGCTAATGCCTTCTGTGCCCACCAGGCCCCTGTCCTCTTCAGTCCAGCCACTTAGCCCCCTTGGAATCATCTCCAATGGCTCCTGCCACCAGGGGCATGGGCAACCTATCTTCTGCAAGTTAAAAATGTCACCTACCATCTTCAGTCCAGGCACTTAACCACTTGGAATCATCTCCAATGCCCCACCCCTCCGCCTGGGCCCCTGCGCTCAGCAACGCCTCGCCCCTTCACCCGGGCCCCTGCGCTCGGCAATGCCTCGCCCCTCCACCCGGGCCCCTGCACTCGGCAATGCCTTGCCCCTCCACCCAGGTCCCTGCGCTCGGCAATGCCTGCGCCCCTCCGCCCGGGCCTGTGGGCGAGGCGGGCTCGGCAACAAAGGTTGCCACGCCCCCAGAAGAAGCGATAGGTGCCATGCCCGAGAGAATGATAGGTTCCCCATGCTTCAAGGAGGCGATAGGTGCCTCGCCCCGAAGCCCCGAAGAAGGCCCCTTCAGAAGCTGTTCACGGAGGAAATTCTGAAGTTAAAGATGACACTTACATTAAAGAAACCTACCGACTTCAGTCCAGGCACTTAGTCCGCTTGGACTTATCTCCAATGCTTCCCGACTCTGTAGGCCTGCAGGAGGTGGGAGGCTTTGGAGATGAGTTCCAAGGGACCAAGTGCCTGGACTAAAGTCAGTAGGTTTCTTTAATGTAATCATTATCTTTAACTATTGAATTTCTGCATGAACTGCTTCTGAGGCTAATTTTTCTTGTCACAAATTTCCTTTTTTTGCAAAATCACAGTAACAAGTTCCACTGAATATAGCTTTCAGGACCCTACATAAAGCATGAATGAACTCTCTACATAGTTTCACAGAACCATCTGTTGCTTTTGGAACAGATGTGCAGATATGTTCATGTTCTCTACATAGGTCAGAACTTTGTCAGCAGTATGCCGTGTATGAGATGCACAGAGCAATTGACTTGTATTTTATTTCTGTGTGAGTGAATGACAACCAGACACTTCTTTGTGCAACTTTTCCTCCTGCTCAGCATTTTTCATTCGTGGATGGAAATGAGAAAGGAAACATGTGACCAACTGGGAATTGAACACAGACCCCTAGCCTTCTTTATGGATGTAACTGTAGTCCCAAATTCAAGACTTTTTATATAAACACATTGACTTTCATAGGGGCATCATCACCTCCCTTCTCCTGCTTGTGATACCCCTCCCTATGCATGCCAGCATACTGTTTGCCTTCCCAAGCACTTTGTTGCACTGGTTTGCCACCTTAAGATTGTTTGAAATAATGTTTTTGTACATTTTTAAACTGCATTTGCCCAGGATAGGCCAGCTGAGAGGCAATATCTACTTTTCAGTGGGTTACCACATTTCGACCCCAAATTTCCAACAGTCTTTTTATGACCCAACATTTTGATTAAGGCAAGTGGAATTTTCTGAAATCCCATCTGTAAAGTTATCTTCATAGTGCAAATGTGAAATCATGTTTTAGAGGGGATTTGAAAAATGACATATGTCACATTAAAGATGTGGGAAACACATAGATGATATCACATAGATTGAGTGAAGAAATCATATTTATCTTCACTAGAACTGTTTGATATATTTCTCACCACTCATGAGGATATGGATAACAAAGGCTGACTGAAAATAAATATAAATTCTTCACTCATCCTGTGATGTACAAATTACAGAACAGGGTCAGTTTCTCATTTAAATGCACTCTTTCAGCTCTTTTTTTTAAGAAAAAAGCCACCTAGCCACTAGTGAGATACTTTCAGCATGGTCAAACAATTCGCAGCACCCCCAGAACTTGAGAAAAAAGTTTAATGTACAATTATTTTATTTTGGCTTTTTTGTGAACATTCTTTTGTAGAAAACTATTTTAAAAAAACTAAATTTTCTGAAGTTTTTGTGCTGATTATAACAAATACCTGAAAGGATCTATAAATGAAACACCACTCATTTTGTAGGTATTTTTGTGCTAAACAACTTTTGCTCACACTGACCCATGCCATTATTTTTGGTTTGAAAGTTATTAACATTTGAATACAGTAAATACTGCCTCTGGGGCAAACATTCTAAATTATTCAGGGAAATGCCAGTTTTCCAGTGGATTTTAGCACTCTAAACATTAAAGAGCCCCTGATGCCATTGTGACAACTTTGAAAATATTTTACATTTAGACACAATTCACCTTATATTCAATATTTTTTCTGTAAATTTCAACCTTACTTCTTTGTTCACTAAGGAAATTTGCATATAAACAGGTTCCCTGCTTTAATTGTTTTGGCTGCTTGCCTACACCTGACATCACAGTTCTGTTTCTGACAACACAGTATGTGGCTGTGGAGATAATTATGATGCCCTCAATGGGGAATTATGATTTTAGATGTAGGGCAGCAGAAAGAGCAGATTAGACACGTTGCAAAGTAAAACTATGTGGGTGAAGTGCAGAAAATTTGCACTTCATGGAGCTATGTGAAGCTTCCCCAGACTTGGGAAGCTTTGACTTTGTGTGAAGTGTGAAGTTTTTGCCTCAAAGTGTGGAATTTCACTCATGAATTGCAGAATTTGTTGGCAAAATTCTGCACTTCAGAATTAGTGAATGTTATAAATTTCACAAATGTTCACCTCACAAATTCTGTAAAATTCATGGAGTGAATTATTGTGGACATTGTTCATCTCTAGAGCAGATAAAGTCTAATGGACAGTAATACTGTTTCATACAACTGTCCTCAGTAATAAAGAAAAAAAAGGAAGGAATTATGAAAAATTTGTGATATATAAACTAAACTGTGTCTAAATCTCACCTCTAGTTCAAGTTTTTCTAATGATGTCAGGAGGTCTTTAAAGCTACACTCAGACTGCTTCATTATGCATTGTGTGTGATGTACCCCTCTGTGAAAATAAATGTGCGACAATCCCCACTAGCTATAGATAAAAAAAATGTATGCAGCATCTGTTTGGCCAGATAAAGTAATCTCCCTGAGTGAGAAAAGATATCCATATGGCATAATGCATCAAGTGAAGATATTGATATTATTCTTCATGTATTATGTTATAGTGATAGCTTTCCATGTACACTATGTCATCGTTCATTAACTCATTTAAGTTTAGAATATTTAACCTCAGTAGCAGTATTAACCACATTGAAATGCAAGCAACTTTGAAATGAAAAATTATAACGTGGTACTGGGAGCATGAAAGTTCATCAGCACAAAAATATCTACAAAATGAGTGGTGTAAGTACTTTGTTTTCATATGATCAGCAAAAATATAGTATAAAATCCCCCCCCCACCCCGATGGCAAATGCCAAGAAAAGCAGAAACAAAAGAATTTCCATCAAATGTTTTCAGCATGTACTGGCCATAGTGTAAAGTTACAGAAATACAGACAATGAGAGCAGAAGGAGATTGAGGGTCCATCGAGTCTGCCCATGAGCTACACAGGATCTAATGATGACCTTGGGAGCTACCCCCCCCCACCGGTTTCATTTTTTTGCCCCTGTCTTATCATCCCTTTCTTGAGCTCTAGCTCTGTCCCACCTATCCTTGAAACTCACAGTCCTTGCTACCACCACCTCAGTCAGCAGACCATTCCAAGGCTCCACCACCCTTTCAGTGAAGCAGTGGTTCCCTGGTTCCCTCCTAACCCCACTTCCTCGACTTCTATTCATGTCCTCTTGTCAATAAGCTGGCATTCCTATTGAATAACTCTTCTGTGAGTGCCACTTTGTTTTTGCCTTTTAGGAACTTAAACATCGCCATCATGTCCCATCTCTCCATCCTTGCTTCCAGAGTGTACAAATTCAGTGATACCAGCCGCTCCTGATTGGAGAGTCCACATTGACCCTGGATCATCTTCGTTGCTCTTCTCTGAAAGACCTCCAGTCTATCACTACCCTTCAGGTGAGGCCTCCAAAACTGAACACAGTACTCCAGGTGCAGTTTCACTACAGATCTGTAGAGTGGGATGATCACCTCCTTATTTCTGCTATCTATCCCTCTGCTTATGCTCTCCAATGTTCTATTTGCCTTCTTACATGCTTTATTGCATTGCCTTATATGCTTCATGGTGTCTGTAATGATGACCCCCAGGTCCCCCTCTTTCTGAGAGGTGCTTGGTCTAACCCCATTCAATCAATATTGCGTCCCCAGGTTCCCTTTTCCCAGGTGCATTACTTTGCACTGCTTTACAATGAATTTCAGTTGCCACCTATTAGACAATTGTTCCCATTTTTGGAGATCCTTTTGCAGATCTCTAACCCCTTCCTGGCTGTCCACCTGTCCTCCCACCTTGCTGTAATTTGCAAAAAAGGGCATGTTTGCCTTGGATTCCATCTGCTAATGTATATTCTGAAGAGGACTGGGCCGAACACTGATCTCTGAGGTACTCCACTCACGATCGTGCCTTCGCGTAATCTCACTCCATTGATCACTACTCTCTGCTTCCTGTCCATGAGCCAATTACTCACCCACCTGACTATATTCTTTATGGTACCAACATCCTTCAACTTTAACAGTTATTTATGCTGCATACCATTTTAGGTGGTATTCAGTGCATTGCTGTTCTTTCAGAAAATAAATTCCAAATGATTGTGCGCAAGTCCAAGATGGACTGGGTGCATCCCTTTTGTGAACCCCCCGACTATCTTCAGTCAGACCATGTCATATCACCTATTCATCTAGCTAGTCAGGGTTCTGTGTACAAGTTAACATTTCTAGTTAGGCATTCTAAACTTGATGATATTGTATGTAAGAGCTATACTGAACAGTAGTGCCAAAATCAGCAAACAAAAGTCATGCATAAATGCTGGAACAATTCAACGTTTCTTCATAACTTAGTCATTTTTTTCTGCAACATTTGGACCTCAAATTTTCAGTTTCTTTGTGACCCCTCTTTCTGAACATGACAGGTGTCCTTTTTAAAATACTGACCAAAACATCATTTAGTACCACAAGTGCAAATAAAAAAAAATAATAATTCACTAGGATATGAAAAAATGACACCTGTCCTAATCATGAGGTGGTGTGGAAAACAAAAAGAGCCAGGTTGAAAGTTTGGGGTCAAAATATTGAAAATAACCAAAGTTATGAGTGAGCACTGAAAGATTTTAATGCACCTGCAGGTCACACTTTATTTTAAGTGTCCTTAACTACACTGGATCTACTGCATAACTATGCTGTAACTACATAGTAACTACTGTATAGCTATATATAACTACTGTGTAGTTGTTAAACTAGTTTAACATTTGTGTGTTGCGTAGTTATGCAACTTGTATACATATGCTACGACTGTCTCTCTTTTGGCACAAATCATTTTATTCTGACAAGTGTAACTACAGATGTATTAGCTGTTGCAAAGTGTAATAGGAAATCTACTGTGCAACTACCACTGTCTCTCTCTTCTGGCATTATGTTATTTGTTCGTATAAGGACAACTACACATGTAATAGCTATTGCAAATTGTAACAGAAAATCTACTGTGTAACTACTATATAATGTATGGTAAGTGCCTATTAACCACCATAATCAGCAGTTACACAGCTTTGTTATGCACTGTTTAGAATTTTAAAAGTTGTTAACCACACTTCAGAACTTACAAACAGTGGCAAAACAAAAAAGAATGCACTAGAGTTCCATAATTCTCACACACAGAATGCAAACAGTGTTTTTTTGACCATACACTATGAAAGATGATGGCTGGTGATCGGGTGACAACCACGCTGAAATCACTTCTCGTGGTTGCTAGGGCGTAAACCTCTCAGCCGCGCTCTCGAGGTTTACCACGTTGCCCTAGCAACCATTCGAGGTGATTACAGCGTGATTATCACCTGATCCCCAGCCATTATCCTCTATGTTACTACTTTTGTCATTATTAAATCTGTTCTTACAAGTAAAACTATATATATATATATATATGCAGGTCTTGTGCACTGTTTCAACTTTCTATGTTATTTGAAATACAAACAGACCACTTCACAGTGCAGCTAAGCCCCTGCCAGGCATATTTTAACTCAAGGATGGAAATGAAAAAGGAAAAGTGTGGCCCACCAGGAACTGAACCCAGACCCCTGGTAATACCATTCCAGTGCTCTTACCATTAAGCTATGGGCTCACATGGTTAGCAGGCCTTAGGCTTTCCTTAAATCCACACAAATTCCTTCAAGTGTTGCACAATCCTGCATCTTAGGAACATATCAGAAATACAAACATTTATTTGAAAGGTAATCACACAGAAAAATGTTAAAGTGTAATAAGAATGGTAACTAAAATATGAATACAATTCAACTTCAGTCTGTGATGATTAGCCAGCTGATTATGATTATTATAGGACATTTGTAAAATAAAAATATAGTATGTGATTTTCTCACATAAGACAGCCTGTGCTTCCGTGGGCGCCCCCCCCCCCCCAAGTTTCAGTGAAGCTACAGGATATGAAAACTGACTAGAGGATATGTAAAACTGACCAGTAAAGGGGAAACCTAGAGTTTCCAGTCTGTTCTTAATTAAGACTCTGGCTATCTACCAGAGGATAAGCCTAATACACATTTATGATTTCCTAGAGGAACCCATTGATAACAGCAATGTGTTAAAATGTCCTAAAATCCTTTGACCTCCTTGGGAAAACAGGAACCAGCCACCAGTTCAAAGAAAAGGTTTGATTAAAGACTGCCATAATTTAGGAAAAGTGCTTTCTTCTGAAGTCACATTATTTAAAATACCTCCTGATAGAAAATCATTTTTTTGTAATTTTATATTCTAAAAGGAGGGGCTAGATGACTCACAGAAGGGGTGTGGAGACACAGAGTTTAAAGTGATACTTGTGTCTGAAATGTGGATATACCTTCTTGGGACTCTAGAGAGACACAGCTCTCTGATTTAACTTTAAACTGCACTTCCAGAGGTAATACCTTAGACAGCAAAAAGTCTAACTTTATTGTGGTAGGAGTTTTGTTTTGTATTCTTCCCTTGTCCTTTTATGTGATTGTGAGTTCTTTTATATATTATTCTGTGTTTACATTTTTCATATTTTTATCATCTTTTAGTAAATAATCTTTTTTCAAGATACTGCCTGGGTGTGTCTTCCAAGCTCTTTTTGCATGTGATGTATACATGGTTAAGTCTGACAGCTGTTTCGAAGGGCTTAATGGTGTTACTAAACTGGGAAAAGGTAAGAATATATATATAAGGTTTCTTAAAGAGTTTTAAGGGTTCATTTTGGAAGCCTGGTTTGGTGCCCCTAGTGAATGATTGTACCACAATCCCTGAAGAGGGTACATATCTGAGCCTGTACATTTGGGTACACTAGCATACGGTTCACAGTTTGAATCCCCCCAGAACTTGAGACTAAAGGTGATTCAGACCCAAATGCAGATAGGAGGGTTACCCTGTCTGTTACCTGTTCACACTATTGCACTCTGAGGTTGGCACTGTGGGAGCAGGGGGCCTGACCTGCAGAGTGCATGTGTGGCAGATTTGGTTGGCAGCAGTGTGATAAATTTGGTAACACAAGCTTTAATTGTTCAATGTGTCAGCTTAATACTGTACAGCTCACATGCAAAATAAGGTAGTGATTTATTTTTAAAAAAAGAAAACAGAACTATATCACTTTCCTTACAGTCAAAGTTCCTATCTGTTTTATTTTTTTTTTCTAAGTGCAAGTTAGAGCAGCCATAGTTAGGGAAGAAGATGGCTTCCAACTACAGTGAGCAGACTACCTGAAGCAGTTGTGCAAGGAGAGAGGAATCTTGCATAAGGGGAGAGCCACCAAGCAGAACTTTGTTGATGCTCTGATAGCTGCAGATGCCCAGAGTGTTGAGTCACAGACTGTGACTGCAAAGGACTGAATCTTGGATGTGGAGGGGCCAGCAGCCAGTCCAGTGTCCAGATCCAATAAGGAGGACAGCAGGACCAGTACAAGCCCAGGGCCACAGCAGCAGGGGAAGGTCACCAGTATTATGGAGCTAGATGTAATCAGGCTGCAGATTGAGTTGTGCAGAATGCAGATGGAGTTCCAGAGAGAGGCTGAGCAGGAACTGTGAGAAGCGGAGTGAGAGAAACGAGCTGCAGAAGAGAAGAGGGAGCGAGAAAAGTGAGATGCTGAATGTGAACAGTGAGAGGTGGACTGTGAAGAGCATGAGTACCAAAGTGACATCGACTGGAGAAACTATGACTCCAACCACCAGCACCAGAGCAGGTAAGTGGCTTGGGTTTAGCTGGAATGACAGGACTGGGTTACAAACTAAATTCCAAATTGATAGCTGAATTTAAAGAGAGTGAGAGATATGGATGCCTTTTTAAATTCCTTTCAAAAAGTTTGTATTCAGGCAAGTATTCCTAGAGGGTCCTGGAGCTTCCAGCTATCCCCGCTACTTACCGGGAAAGCTCAGGATGCATTAGGTCAAATGGACAATGAGGACAGTAATGATTACAGCAAACTTAAAGCTGCACTTTTAAAAAAGTTTGATTTAACTGCAGAAGCATACAGAGATAAATTACTTATGCTCAGGAGGAGTCCTGACATGAGCTATGAGGAGATAGCCATGAAACAACATCAGTTTTTAAAAAATTGGTGGGAAGGAATTGAAGCAAGCTCTGTAAATAAAACTGAAAATGCTATACTGTTAGAGCAGTTGTTTTGGGCATGCCCAGCAGAGCTGAAAACCTGGCTAGAGGACCGAGATCCCAACACAGTGCAAGAGGGTGTTGAACTCTCAGACCGCTATGCCAAGAGCAGACCTGCTCTGAGAGTGAATGGGGCGGGCATGGCAGTGCAGAAAAGGGAAAAGCACACCTTCAGGGCAGCTAAAACCCTCATAGCCTCCACCAAAACCAGTTAGCCCCAGGTTTCAAAGAAAAGAGTTCTCTGAGAAAAGAAATGAATGTTGGGTTTGTAAAGAAACTGGGCATATTGCCAGACAGTGTCCCAAAAGGATGAACAATACACAAAATGGGGCTAGGAAAGAAGTTGGTTGTTTGTGTGTCCCTGGGAGCATACCTGCAAACATGAGGGAACACATGCACCCAGTCACTGTGAATGGTGTACAGACACAAGGGTTAAGACACACAAGGGGCATCCCTGACATTGGTAAAATGGGATCTGGAAGAGCCTGGTCATCTTATACCCAATACATTTTTAACTGTACAAGGGTTCACTGGGAAGGAGACAACATTGCCACTCACTAGTGTTCTCCTATACTGGGGTGAAACAGGGGTAACTGTGCAACAAGTGGCTGTAGCCAAAACGTTAGCAGTTGACGTCATTCTTGGCAACTATCTCAAACAGGGAATGGTGTGTGCAGTTACCCATAGCCAAGTGTCATGGGAAAATTGTAGTTCCCTGGATGCCATAGAAGCCCCTGTAGAAACCACTGCTAGGCTGGTTCCCCAGTCTGGGCTTCCTGATATGGAGACTAATGAAAGGAGGGTAGATATTTCCCCAGTAGCAGTTAACCAAACAGCTATGGAGGGTTACTACAAAGAAGGAGGAGGTGTGACCTATTGTCAGAGGGTTAGAGATGGCAGTGATCCTGAGTGCCTGATGCCAGAGCTAGGGATCCCTGTTTAGACACTGAAGGGGACTTGTCCCATGCCTTGGGAATGTGTAAGGAGTTTGCAGCTGCTCAGAAAAGTGACCCTAGTCTAGAGAAACTGCGGGCTTGGGCAGACTCTGACAGAACATTGGGAGGTGACAGGAAACATAATGTTTATTGGGACAATGGACTGAGGTATACTCAGGATGCTAAGACAGAGGGAGGAGTGCTAGGCAGGCAGCTTGTCATTCCCCAGGCATACTGTGAGCAGTTGCTCAAGACTGCCCACAATATTCCCATGTCTAGTCATCTGGGAATCACAGGTAGTATGCAACAATTGGCCCAGAATTTTTATTGGCCCAACTTCACCCAGCAGGTGAAGGAGTATTGCATATCTTAGTGTGGCTAAGAAATAATGGTACTGTTTTCACAGTTAATGCTTAGGTAACATGCATTTGCAGTTGCACACACTTAAATTCATCAAATGTCAGTACTGTAGCTGTGATGTAAGTTCTCATTCCAAAATCAGTCCCTCATGAATGTACTCCTTACTAAACATGCAATCTAATATTCACATACACGGCAGGGAATGCGTCAAATGTGTATTCTCAGGGCTGGTGAACAATAGCAGCCATACAATCAGATGGACTGACCAGGAGCAGACTGGATCCTGCACTGTATGTGGAATAGGGAATTGTGGATTATCAATGGTCTTCCCATTACTGCTGTTTTCCAGTAAGGGGACCTACTGGTCTGCCTATGTTTATCACCTTGCCCCCAGCCCTCATGGTATAGTCAGAGGGTTGGGGTACCTTGATGTGAAGGATGGTGATATGGCAGCCACACAGTTCAGCCAGTGGGAAGGGCATGTAATGCCTAAGAAAGGGTTCCAGCCTGTGAATCCAGCACCACATACCACCACTGCACACAGCAGATTGGTGATAAAGCATAATACGTGGCCATGCCCCAACCCCAGCCACCCACCCACCCACCTGGGCAGTAGCAGGCCAGGAGTGTGGGTGTTGAAGAGGTGTGGGTCAGTGCCAGAGAAGCAGTACATTTCTTAGTCACTACAGCACTGTTACAAGCCAATAAGTAATTATGTAAATTATTTTTGTCGTGCAAGTAAACAATGCAGTTGTATAGCAATTAGCAGTATTAGATTGCATATTTATTAAGCAGTAGGTGCATGAGGGAATGCATTCTGAAGGAAAACATACATCAGAACTACAGCATTGAGATTCAGTGTGAGTCTATAGTAGTTGCACCTTTCTTATGCTTTAAGTGTCAGTTTCTACGTACTTACTTTGCAAATACATGTTAGTTAGGCATTAACTGTGGAAACAATGCCACAGAAGCAGTACATTCCTTAGTAACTACAGCACTGTTAAAAACCAATAAGTAATTATGTAAATTAATTCTTTTTTATTGTATAGCATTTTACAATATTAGATAGTTTATTTTTAGTTCTGTTTTTATTAGTTGCACAGTCTACAAGTGGTGACTCTGGGATTCAAACCCAGTTCTCCAGGTTTACAGGTCAGTGTTTTTAACCACTACGCTATACTACAGTAAGTTTATGAGGGAATGAAGGATCATTTTAAATGTCACTAACTACACTGTAACTACTGTATAACTACACTGCAGCTGCACTACAATGTAGTTGTTAACTACTTTCACAATGCATGTTGTGTACTTAAATAACTTTAATGTGCTGCTTAAGTAAGACTGACCCACAACTCTTCTGTACCTACACCCCTCTCCTGCTGCAGCCCAGGTGGGTGGCTGGGGGTTGGGCATGGCTACTTTCAGATGAGAGTTCTAATTCTTCTGTACCCAAGACTAAACTGTCCCATTGTACAATGCTGAACAATCATAAGACTGACAGATTGTACATCATGTATATTGCACCCACACTTTAGTTGCTACTCCATGGTGTTTCAGCTGTATTATTGCACTTAATTGTACCTAGCTGTACTCAATGGTCAGGATATTCAGACTGTGCCCAGAAAGAGCACAAGTGGTTACTCCGTGCAACTGAGTTGTGGAACAGCAAAAAAGTGCTACATTCAAATGAGATGCACAATCATACATCTCATCTGAATATATTAAAAAAGTGAGCGGTGCAAATGGTGCCCACCAACAATGTTCCAGTGTATCCCCCTGTTTGGTCTAAATACCTGGAATGGCAATACGTGGTACATCTGTGGGATGCACCAGGTGCAAAGCCCTGATATTCAGACTGACATGAAAATGGGACCATTATGCATGCAAGGTGCAAATGTGGTAATTTCCAAGTCATTATGGCCCCATTTGCATGTCTTTGGCAGGGATATGCCCAGCAGAATGCGCCGGGCCCATGCAAATGTTGTGCAGTACTAGACACAAGCACAATGTCCCTGGTAGTCCAGTGGCCCCCCTCCCATCCACGTACCGCGATAGCAGTGTAATGTCTGTTAACAGACAATCCCATGGTAGTCTAATGGCCCCCCTTCCAATGCAGAGACCCGATCATAAAAATATGAAATCATGAGGTTTCCCTGATAGTCCAGTGCCCCCAACCCCGTTCGTAGAAAAATATTTTACCCTATATTTCCCTGGTGGTCTAGTGGACCCCCCCTCCCATCCACAATCCCTGTGTGCATTGTGAAAATAATTGGCACATATTCTGTGGTAGTCTAGTGGACACCCCCATGCCCAAACCACTTCCTTGGTTCAAAATAAAATCTGAACATCCCTGGTAGTTTAGTGGTCCCCCCCACCACCCATCCCCAAACCCCATCTATAGGTAAAAGAGAAATCCCGACCTTCCCTGGTAGTCTAGTGGACCCCCCTCACCCACTAAGGCACCAACACCCACCCCACTCCCTCCTCCCAGGATAGCCATTGAGCCGGCGGACAGCACAACTCACCCAACACAGCCACGGATGTCCACCAACTGAGCTGTCAAAGAATGACAGCTTACAGTATGCACTCTAACACCATTGATAGGCTTGCAGTGTGTACTGTAAGCTTTCATTCACAAAGTTGAAAACTAGACTACCAGGGAATATGAGAGTGTGCATCAGAAATAATGGACAGAGTTCGTAGATGGGGGGGCTAGCCACCCAGTGGCTGGTGGCTGCTGTGCTATGCAGTACAGCAGCCCATCTGTGGATGGCCTGGAGTTAGGCCTAACTTTGTGCAGCACATCTCTGAGATGTGCGGATAGCTGTTCTGCATATCTCGGCTTAATAATGCGATGTGCCACATGTGCATGGGAACACCCGCACCTGATGCACTGCATACATTATCTTTGTGCTGCGGCACACCCAGAATTGTGCAGCGTATGCCGTCCTTTTGAATATGGCCCAGTGGGGCATTCCTAGGGATGCACTGGTGCAACTCAGTTGAGACAGGTGCATCTCTTGAATATCTAGGCCAATATATTTAATGTAGTTTATTTCCTGTACCTTTCTCTGTTAATGTAAGTGTATTGTCTGTACTACCTATGTACCATCTTTATTGCCTGGGTTGTGCCTAAAACGGTCCATTGGATTAGTGCACCTACCCAGTAAACAAAAAAAAAAACAAACACAAATGTATATGTATACATAGTAATCACCAATCTGCTATGTGGAGTGATAGTGGGTGGTGCCAGATACCTGTGCAAGGACTCTTCCTTAACCATTACATGCCCTTCCCACTAGCTGAGTGAGGTGGCAGCCAAGGCACCATTCTTCACACCAATCTACCACAACCCTCTGACTATATCATGAAGGCTTTGGGCATGGTGGCGAACACATGAATGTAACTGCTAAGTAAGAGTCCCTGTATGTGTATCTGGCACCCCCACCATCACTCCACACAGCAGATTGGTGATATTTATTTATGTAACTGTAGCAGACTGAAGTTGCATTGTATTCATATTTTAGTTACCATTCGTATTACACTTTAACATTTTTCTGTGTGATTACCTTTTAAATAAATGTCAATTTGACATATTCAGTTGAAACACTTTACAAGACCAGCATTTATATATAGTTATACTTGTAAGAACAGATTTAATAATGCCAAAAGCAGTAACATAGTAGTTACACAATAGATTTGCTGTTACAATTTGCAATATGCAATAGCCATTACATGTGTAGTTACCCTTTTAAGAACAAAATGCATAATGCCAGAAGAGATAGAGTGGTAGTTGTACAACAGATTTTCTATTACACTTTGCAACAACTATTACATGTGTAGTTACACTTGTCAGAATTAAATGATTTGTGCCAAAAGGGAGACAGTAGTAGTTGCACATGAATGCAAGTTGCGTAACTATATGACACACAAATGTGAAACTAGTTAACTACACAGTAGTTACAGTGCAGTTACTGCATAGTTGTACAGTAGTTAGAGTGTGGTTGGGGATGCTTAAGTGTTACCCACCTGTATAACTTAGTTAAATATTTTCACCCCAAATGTTCAATTTTATGAGCCCACTTCATGAACCAGACTGGTGAAAATGTTCACATCCCACCTGAAAGGTGATTTCACTGACTGACTTCAAACCCACCTTTAGGGCCCAGTTTGAATAATTTAATCACCCTTGTTCATGAGGTGGGGTCCCAAAAGGTCATGTTGAAAATTTGGGGGGAAATTACCAACTTATGAACACACATTCAAAATGCATTGAAACGCATTAAAAACATAGAAATATGAAATTTGCAGCAGATAAGGACTGCATGGCCCATCCAGTCTGCCCATTCCTCGCTATCTACACTATTACTGCAGACAGTACAGCACTTTCTCCCTCCATCTTCCTTTCTACTAAGATTCCCTTGTGCTTATCCCATGCATTCTTGAACCACACTACTGTTTTCACCCCTGTGACTTCCACTGGAATGCCATTCCAGGAATCCACTCCTTTTTCTGTGAAGTACTTCCTCCACATACTCTGAAGTGAGCTGCATACCGCATTTACCTCAGTTCATGGTGTAGTGCTGGAGTGAAGTGTCTTTAATCCAAAGAGTATTATGATGTTGGACCCCTGGTAGGTAATGGTATGCCATTAGAACTGCGACCTAATTTTGTCACAGCAATTAGGGTGCCACAATAAGTGCAATGATGACAGGGGCAATCTTGATTTTAGATCACCCCTCAGTCATGCCGCCCTTTGCACCCACACAATTTTCACCCCCTGTGGGGCATGCCCAACTAGGAGAAGGTTATATTTAGTTGTGGGGGGTGCATGGGGTGAAGCCCCCACATTGGGGGGTGCGGTGGGTGAAGCCCTCTGCAAAACATGACCATTTCCTGGGATGGGGCTTTGGCACTCTGTACCGGGAGCCACAATGCCTGACACAGAAATGCCAGGCAGCATATTGCCTGCACACTTATCAGTGTTAAGATGACTGTTGCACCAATATGGGTGAACTGTGGGAAACTAAAGGGTGGAGGGTTGGATTAGGGGAGGAAAATGGCAGTGGCAACAGTCATCAATGGACTATCAACAAAAAGACTGCAAGGGATGATTTTCTTTATTTCATGTACAGCCACTGGGGACTAGGCACCCCAATGTTGGTTTAACTTCTATGGGCACAGTAAGTGATCGGGAGGTAGGAGGGATACTTGGAAGAGGTGGGATTTCAGGAATTAAAAAAAGCATACACACAAAAGAAAAAAACTAAGAGACGGTTTTGTTTATTTCAGGTACCAACACTTGGGATTGGGACCCCAGTGTCTGTTACGTTTGGTCACAGCAAGGATGGACTCTCTAGTTCTGCACAGTGGGGGAGCAGGGGTTGACAAATCTTTAAAGTACTTATCCATGGATAAGTGGCTTGACTAAAACTAATAGTCCCAGTACTTGAGTTGGTAGACCAGTTAGAAACTATAGAGCAGAATTTTTCTTCCCCCCTCCAGGCTGCAGATGACCATACGTCGCAGTACTACAAATGGTACATTCCACTTCAACCCCCCCCCAATGGGCATCTGCTGGATAGAGTGTACTTATAATAAAATGGTACCTACTGCTCTTCAGCATGCAGGGCTGGGCTTCTCTGCTAAACCACAAGTGCTCCCATCCCTATGCAATGTCTTCATAAGCGACATTGTAGAGGGACTGGAGGGGAAAGTATGCCTGTTCGCAGATGACACCAAGATCTGTAAGAGAGTCAACACACAGGAAGGGCTAGCTAAAATGAGAAATGACCTAAGACTACTTGAGGAATGGTCAAGGATTTCGCAATTGGGTTTCAATGCTAAGAAGTGCATGATAATGCACCTGGGAGACAGAAACCCAAGAGAGGAATACAGGATGGGGGGGGGGGGCAGGTTCTAGCCACCACAAGTCAGGAGAGAGATCTGGGGTTATCATATCCAATGACCTGAAGTCAGTCAAAAAAAAGCAGTGGGGAAAGCAAACAGAATGCTGGGGTGCATAGTAAAGGGCATAACCAGTAGGAGGAGTGAAGTGGTGATGCCACCGTATAGATCACTGGTGAGGCCTCATCTGGGATTCTGTGTCCAATTCTGGAGACTGCATCTCAGGAAGGACGGACAGAATTTAAGCAGTCCAGAGAAGAGCAACACAAATGATACATGGACTGCACCACAAGCTTTATGAGGAAAAACTCAAGGAACTTAACATCTATTCACTGGAAGAGAGAAGAGAGAGAGGGGATATGATAGAGACTTTCAAATACCCTGGAGGAATGAATAGGGCACAGAAAGGGAGCATATTTCAGAGAAGAAAGTGGACAAGGGGATATAGCATGAGGCTGGAGGGAGGGATGCTTAGAAGGAATGCTAGGAAGTACTTTTTCACAGAGAGGGTGGTGGATATATGGAACAGCCTACCAGCAGAGGTGGTGGAAGCAAAAACAGTACGGGGATTCAAAAGTGCATGGGATAAGCATAAAGGCACCCTGCTGTACAGCAGAGTGGGAAAAGGCAGTCCAGATAAGAGTAGGGATTGCGAAACCAAGTAGATAAATTAGCAGACTAGATGGGCTGTATGGGTCCTTATCTGCTGACAGATTCTGTGTTTCTATTTCTCCCGAAGTCCAGTCCATGGCTGAGATGACACCATCTCCCATCTCTGCAAATCTCCCAACTTCACAAGCTTTCTAACAGCTTTCAGTCTCTATGACGACTGCTCCCAATCCTCAGTCATGGCCCTGTTTTACCCACTCCAGTCTGGGCAGCTCAGTAGCTGAGTCAAAGTACAACTCCAACAACCATTGGTTCCCATGTAGATGTGAGACCTGAGTAATCTTAATCCACAGGGCACTTTGGTGAATGGTGCAAAATCAAAGCAACAACCACCACCCTGCTCAGTCTGCACAGTCCCCAAGCCTGCTGAGTAGACAGCCTTGCACTTCCAGGTACTCCATGGAACCAGTCAGTCAATCACAATTCATGCTCTAGTTGGCTGCTCCCTCTTGACCTGATGCAGCCACACATGAATCCTCCTCACTCACTGACTCACTGACTCGCTCGCTCCTGCATCCTGTTCAATGAAAAAAAAGCGAGAAAGAAAAAAGAAAGGGCACAAGGCACCAGAATAATGGTTCCTTACTGTAAGTGCCATGTCCAGAGGTGATTCCCAGCTACACAACCACACAAATGGAGTCAAAGTGACTGACCAGTTACACAAGCAGTATGCTAGTATGTGAAAGTCAAACAAATAGTGGCACCATTTTTTTTTTTCCTATTCGACATCTGTATAGACGACACCTACATCCTTTTCAGGAATTGGCTAACCATGGAAAACAAATGAAGCATGGTAAAAAGGATCAGCATTGAGTACCATGACCTGCATTCTGCATAAGATACTTGTTAGACCCTGTGGCTGGAGCCCACTACTCTCTCCTTTCTCCTCTCTTAATCGCTGATTAGCATTTTGCATCTTGATCTGCATTCTGCATAAGACACTTTGTTAGACCCTGCAGCTGGAACTCAATTTTAAATCACAGCATTTGCTTGAATTACTTCTAAGGCTATTTGCTTCCTGTAAAGTTCAAATGGCACCCTTCTTCCTTGTGCCTTCCGTGCTTACTTTACTCACCCTAGCTGCCTTTCCAGGGGTGGTCTGTGAAAATTGCACAACCCCTACTTTTTACCACCTCAGTAACTGCACCCTGAATATCTGTGACATGGTAACTTCTGAATTGATCCTGAATTGCTCAGGTGTCAAATCCTTTTGAATACTACATAACTGGCTGCCACAGAGTATCACCATCCTCTTGTGTCTCCCGCTACTATTACCAGGTTTCCCTCATGTGCAGTTCATCATCAGCAAAGAACCTTCTCTAAGAAGAGAGTGAATGCTTAGTAGGAAGTTCTACTGGGAACTACTAAAGTGACTGATGCTGTTGCTGCTAATTGTCTCTGGCAACATACATCCTAACTCTGGCCCCTTTCAACCTACCTTGTAACCCTGGCCACCTTCAACCTAGCCACAGTTTTACTAGTAAATCTGGCCTCCTCTCCTTGGCAAGTATCAACATCTGTAGCCTGTCCTCTAAACTTGATGCTCCTACTTTTTGGGTTGCACAACACAACCCTGATGCCCTTTTAGTTGTTGAGATCTGGTCATCACCCAAAGTCTCAGACACTGCCATTGCGATTCCAGGGTACACTGTTTTTCAGGCAAAATAGGCTATCTAAAAAAGTGGTGGATGTGCACTCTACCTAAAGGATTCCTAATCAGGGCATGTCCTGTCATTGCCTAGACCCGGTGTTGATGTACAGATCCTTGCCATCAGGGTATTACTTGGTGTGCATAACAAGGCATTAACCCTAGTGTCTGTTTATATACTAATCAAGCTGACTGACCCTGGCCTCAGCACACTTCTTGACTGTATCCGTGGACACTTACAACTCCTAAAGTCACTCCTGTGTCAACAGGACTGGGTGAAAATTGATCTTGCCATTGATATAGACGCAGCTCTTGATTGTTTCATCTAACGCTTCAATGCGGCATGTGATGTACATGTCCCATACAAAAAAGCAGAAGATTGGGAGGGCACAATAATCCTTGGATTATGTCTGAACTTCTACAACTTATAAAATCCCATGATCACCTTTGACATTGAGCTAAGGCTATGGGTAGGCAAGCCAATATCCTGGCCTATAAAAAACTAGGAATGCCTGCACCAGAGCAATCCACTCAACTAAAGCTAATTACTATAGGGAAGCACTGGCCAATTCCTGGAGAGATGTGAGGAAGTTCTGGAGCACCTTCTCAGAAGTAACTGGGAAGGACCCTAAATTGGCACCCTCAATGCTCAACATTGATGGCTCAGTTACCCTTGACTCCTTAACCATTGCTGAAACTTTCAACTCAGCTTTCACTAAGCATAGCCACGTACTTACCCCAAATTTCTTTCATGCCTTCTTTGTATCCAAACCCAGTTCTGATCTGGAAAAGAAACACGAACACCCACCTTTCTATTTCAAATCAGTTTCAGAAACAGAAGTAAAAAAAATATATTCTCAAGGTACTTGGAAAATCTAGAACAGGTGGGGACTCGCTAGATCTTAAACTTATTGCCCGTACTCCGGATGAAGTCCTGCCACCCCAACAAAGATCAATCATTCCCTCTCATTATCACAATTCCCCACAAAATGGAAATCAGCTTTGGTTACCCCGGTCCATAAAAGTGGAGATAGAGCCTAACATGGAAATTATAGGCTGATCTCTATTTTTCTACCTCTCTACAAGGCCCTTGAATGAATAGTGGCAGACCAACTGGTAGACTACCTTGAGAAATATAACTTAAAATGTCCACAGCAGCCTGATATTCAAAATGGGCACAGTACTACCACCACCCTGCTTAAATTCACCAATTATATCCATAATGCCTTGGACAATGGCAAACTTGTAGGTGCCATGTTTATTGACCTTACCAAGGCTTTTGATGTGGTCAATCACTCCCTACTGGTCAATCAATTGATACAACTAGGGCTTTCTGAGGAGGCCACTTGCTGGTTTCACAGCTATCTCAGTGACTGTTCACAACAAGTGAAGATTGGCGATGACATCTCAACCAAGCTACCCATCCAGTCAGATGTCCCCCAAGGGTCAATCCTGGGACCCTCCTCTTCAGTATCTTCATAAACAACCTTCCAATCTCCTGCTCAGATCAGATCCCCTTATATGCGGATGATGCGGTAATTTGCTCCTGCAGTCCTGACCCTCTACTCCTGGAGAGTCACTTACAAAGAAGCTTTGCTAAAGTCAAGGTCTGGTTTGGCTCTCAGAAACTCATATTAAACTATAAAAAAACTAAGATACTGTTGTTCCATTGTTCACATAGTAAGTACAAAGCTCATCATCAATTGACTATTAGGAACTGCTCGTGTGTTGCCCTTGAGCAGACACAACTGTTTAAACACCTAGGTATCACCGTGGATAGCATTCTATCCTACTCCAGTCACATTGCAAACATTACAAAATGGTGAACACCTTTATTGGTTCACTGTTTAAGTATAAGCACTGTAACTTCTGCTGCTCTCAACCTGGCAATACAAAGTTCAGTGATCTCTCTGATTGACTATGAGCTGGTGGTCTATGGCTGTGCCACAGACAATGCCCTACATTGTATTGCCATTGCTCTCTACAAAGCCTGCAGACTCATTACAGGGGCACAAAGGCTCACGCATAGCTGTTACAACTACGCCTAGGCTAATTGGCTCCAGCTCAGTGGCATAATCTCCTATCAAACCTGTCTCCTTGCAAAAAAAATCTCTCTCTAGCTTATGCCTCCAGGGATAAAGAGGATCTTCTGTCCCTACAACAGTCCACATTCTACCAGAAGCTCAGATAGCTTCACCTTCCACGTGCTGCACTGTCGCACATCCCAAGAACAGAGGACACTCAGTGTCAGAGCTCCAAAATGGTTTAACCTGCTTCCTAGTGATCTCACCAACAGTACAACACTTAGCCCTTTTAAGCAGAAGCTACAGCAACACCTAGTGGAAAGTGGCACTTGTGAATATTTCACCTAACCCCTCACCTCCTACCTTGCTTTATTATATGAGACCACCCCTGTTTATTCTATCCCTCACTTTTCTCCTATCTCTTCCCCTCCCCTTCCCTCCCCTCGTGCCCCTGAATGCACTGAACAAACTCCACCAACCTTCCTTCTGCTCCCCTCTCCCTCCCCCTCTGACATGCTCCTTGCCCTGCTTCCTGAATTGCACTAGGCTTTACCCTGTGTCTCACCTAGTGTTGCTCCCTCCCATTTTCACTCATACCCCACCTACCCCATCCCACCCACCACCCTCCTCAAACTTCCTTCCTATTCATTCTTTCCTGCCCACTTTGACATTGCCTATGGGTGTCTTGAACCTTTTTTTGCCTATATTTACACATTGTGCACTTTTTAAGCCTACTGGTCCATACCTGAACCCTTTTGTTACTGCGCTCTTTTATGGCATACATTGTACAATGCTTGTCTGCTGCTGAATTACCCCCTTTGTGACAAATGTTGTTCCTGCTCCTTTTCATTATGTATATTGTGGTTAGTTATCTTAGTTTGTATTTTTACTTTAACTCTGTTTTGATGTGGAACTTTAGTAAAAGAGCTTACAGCTCAAATGTGTTAATCCAAAACTTTAAATAATTAAATAAATAAATAAAGATGGAGGCCACATAGCTGGACTTCAGGAAAAACCTTGGCAGGGATCTCATGGCAAATTACTGTACCAGGAAGCATAAACTTCTGGGGGAGCCATCTATAGTGTCGTCTGCTTGTACACAGGGACTGCATTTTCCAGTAAAGGGAATTAAAAAAAGATGCTGGAACTGTGCACACAAAAAGAAGCGAGCATAATCCAGGTATATGTGTCTCGCCTGCCAAGTGCCATTATGTGTGGATTGCTTTCTGGAGTACCACACCACACCAGATGATGCATAAGCTGCTCCAAGACAATGAACGTCCAACACTGTGGAATGTAATTACCCACATGGACTGTGAAATAGCTGTATACATTATATCTATATACATATACATACACATACTGTACACACACACACACACATATATATATATACACACACACACACACACACACATATATATATAATTCTCAGTTATTCCCTTCCGATTTTCTATTTGTATTCTGGGACTTTTCATACACCTTCAATGTAGATAATGTTTTTATAAATAAATTATTTGATTGTTTAAACGTTACCATCATTTTGTGTGTGTGTGTGTGTGATGGTGTATAACAAAAGAAAGACACAGGCACTGTATTACTTGTGAACAGTATTTTTACTGAACAATATAAAATACACATTCATAACATTCTTTAATACTTTACACTTTTTTAAAGGGGTATTGTAATAGTGTAAACTTCTCAGTTTCAAATTCCGGTTTCATTTATGAAAGAAAGTGTGCCAAGTCAAAAAGTGTGTGCAGTTTTATTCACAATGTTGTTGAAATTTCTTCCAAGGATTTTGCCACCATTGTTTAATATCTTCCTGAGTTCTTCTTCACTGGACACAGTCTGTAAGGTAGGGTAAAGACTTAACATATTAGCACAAAATTCTACAGCCCCATGTCATCTTAGCAAAAATTGTACTCACAAAAGAGTGAGTACATCTTGTTGAATACCTAAAGACAAGAAAGTACAAGCACACCACGATTCTTCACAGCTAGATTAGCTTGTTTTATTAATGCCAAAATGTTCACAACCAGGAACCTGGCCATGAACATTTTGGCATTAATAAAACAAGCTAATCTAGCTGTGAAGACTCGTGGTGTGCTCGTACTTTCTTGTCTTCAGTTGAACTGCAGGTTTACAACCTCTGTAGGAGCACCCCATCGTTATAGTGTGCTGCTTCTCCTCTCTTCAGTTGTCAAATACCTAATCAGCTTAACACACACCAGAGCAAACACAAATTCAGTGCACAGTAAAATTAATGTTTATTGCAGGGGGATACACACCAAGAATCTCCCTTTGTGGGGGGGCAAGCCCCTCATGGCCCCCAAACTAAATAACCAACTCCAGGGGTAGGCAAACACTGGGGTACAGGAGACTGCTGCTGCCCCAGAATCAGACAACGGCAACAAGGTAAAAAAAATATAACACTGGTAAAACAATAAAACCTATAGACAGTCCCAAACCCAGGACCATCATCTCTGTAGGTGGCGTCCCTACCCACCATGCCAAGCAGCCAGCTCGGCAGTAGAAGGCTTCCTGTAAAGTTCAAATGGCACCCAATACTTCCTGCAAAACAATACAATATAATACAGACCAGTATAGTGGGTTCAAAAACAATATGGGGGTTCAAGAGTGCATGGGATAGATATAAAGGTACCCTGGAAATGTGCAGAGCAGGAGAGCCACAGATCAAATAGGATCTGATGCTGCAGTAGCAAGTAGGGAAATGAGCAATTTAGGTGGGCTGTATGGTCTTTATCTGCTAACAGATTCTATGTTTCAATGTAAAACCCCATCACTTCCTGCAAAACTAGTCATTGCCATTTGCTGTTCTTTCCCTCCTCTATTGCTATTCCCTAACCCTTGCTATATACTCACTGTCGCTGTTTCTATAGATGCCCAAATTTAGTCATTCATATTTGAGTCACTCAATTTGGTTCACTATTTTAATGCCCTACCAAATCCTACTGTTTGAAGCCAGGACTCATATCACTTACAGTGTGGTAACACGCCCTGTAATCCCAAACAAGTTTCAGTTGTTTACATTATGTGAAATGTGCAAACAAAACTATAGAACCACAGTACAGGAAAGCAAATTGGCAAATATTTTAAAAAATATGAAGAGATCAGCTTGGTGACTACCATAATTTTAAAGGTCTGTTTGTCCTGAACAACTTTGCTGATGGTTGTTTTTTTGAACTTGGATAGTTTGCAAGATATTTACATTTGTTTGCCATGTGTGCAAACTGTTTAGAACTCATCACACTGTCTTAGGAATCTCTGCAAAGCTGCCGGGAGTTCTGACTTCAATATTCTAAAGCCTGCAGTTGGATGGATCCCATCTGGGCCAGGTGATTTGGTACAGTCTAACTTTAGCAATCTACACTTTACATTGGCATTTGTAATTCTGTTGTTATTTGTACTACCATTACCTATACTACCCACATTCATTTTTTCCCCTTTTGATAAACACTATGAAAGTAGGCATTAAAGACCGCAGCCATTTATTGACAGTCTATTACTGTGCAATTCTCTTTATTTAATGGGCCTATCTGGTTATTGGTTTTCCTAAGAAACCCCACATAATTGTAAAAGGATTTTTTATTGTCCTCAGCCTTAATAGCTAGGTTTATTTTAAAATTCTTTTTGGCAGCCTTAATTTGTTTTTTGAAGGTCTTAAGTTTGATTTTATACCTACTCCAAGCTGCATCGGTACCTTCACTCTTTGTTTTTTTGTATGCTTTTTTTTTTTGCCCTCAGAGCTTTCTTTAACCATATGATAAACCATGGTGGAATCTTTCCCCAACCATTATATTTATATCGAAATATATTTATATTTCCTTTTTAAAGAAATAAATAGTTCCACCTGTTTGGGATGTGGTATTCAATAACACTATTGAAAAAGTATTTAAATTGTGACCCCATTTGATCAATTCCTGAACCTTAAAAAGTTGTTTCGAATTCCAATCTAGAGCTAATTTCCTTATTTTTTTTGTAATCTGAATTATAATAGCATTTTAGCTCAGTAATACCTACTTGTCCAGTTCTCTGATTATAGTGAACTCTACCATGTTGTGATCATTACCTGAAAGAGGTTCTCTGGTCTTGCAATATTTTATGTCCCCTCCATGTTACTGAGTACAAAGACTAAAAGGTTATCATCCCTTGTCTTTTCTGTAAAACTTCCAAGAATTCTGCCTCAGCTGATGTCGAGACAGAATGAAGATTCCAATTTATGCCAGGATAGTTAAAATCCCCAACAATGACAATAAGTAGCTTACACCCCAGGTCTTAATCCCTATTAATACCCAAAAACTCAGCTCCCCCAGGACAGGAAAGGTGGTCTATAACAGACACCCATAATTATTTTTTCCTCTTGTGGTGGTAATAAATTTTACCCATAGTTGCTCCATGTCTAGATCTTGATTTTTATTTAATAGGTGGGCTTTAATACAGTCTTACACAGAGTGCTACTCCTCCACCATTATTTTGACCCCTGTCTCTATGGAAAAGTTGGTAATCCCCCATTTCAATACCCAAGGCCTCATCTTGCCACCATGTTTCTGTTAATGCTAAAAGGGCTATTTCCTCCTTATTCAATATAATTTCCAGTTCATCCAGTTTGTTTCTCAAACTCCTGGCATTTATAAATGGTGCTTTCCACCTATGCACCTGGATATTATTCTCATTTTTGGTGATAGTCACTTTATGCAGTATCAAATCTCCTCCCCCTTCCCCTCTCCCCATACCAACTAGTTTAAACAGTTGTTGATTGCTTTATTTCTCTCTGCCAATACCCTGATTCCCAGTCTATTCAGGTGGAGTCCATCTGAGGCAAAAAGATTGTGTGCGTATTGAAACGTATAGGTCCCCCCCAAAAAAAGGAAATTCTCTCTAATGCACCATCTCTTTAACTATCAATTTAGTGTAATTGTTTAGATTGTTCTAATTTTTCCTGCCCTTGGGACTGGAAGGATTTCTGATATTACCACTGAACATATTTTATTCTTCAAGTCTGTATCTACTTTTCAAACAACTTTTGAAGATCCATAATGTGTTTTCATCCTATGTCATTTGTATCAATGTGTAAAACTACTAGTAGTTCCTTTGTATGCTCTAAAAAACCTGCTAGCATTCTGCTGATGGCATATATCCCTGCCCCTGACAAACTGCAAACTGATGCGGTTTCCTTCCTATTTCAACATATGATTCTATCACTGTATTTGAGAATGGAATCTCTTAACACTACTATGTTAGCCATAACGCTAGACAGAGTATGGGGTTTTAGGTATGCTATCCATGCCTTGGGTGTGTTGTGAGGCATAAGGTCATAGGTTGAGTGTCATCACAGCACCAGAGATGTGGATTAAATGCCTATAACCCATATCCCATTGTGGGTAATTGCACTTATAACATGGGTTATGTTTTACAGAAAAAAAAATTAATAAAAATGTCTCTCCCCCATTTAAATAGGGAACATGTTAACAAATCCCGTGACTTGAAAAGTAGTCCCCAGACTGATGCATATGTGATTTTTTTATGAGCATACAAATGTGAGAAATGCACTCATGACATGATTTGACATGTGTACATTCATAAAATTTATTACAAATGCATGGCTCACTTTCCCACCCCCCCCCCAAAAAAAACACTGTGGCTCGCTCTGTGTGTGACACTCTCTCTCTCTCTCTCTCTGAATTGAGAAAAAGGTACCTTAAACAGAGAAACACAGAGAGAAAGGACATGCCCCAGTCTCGTACTCTTGGTGTCACTGTCCCTCTCTGTACAGTAGGTGCTGTTAGTAAGGTTACTCACCCCGGTATTTTGCAGTTTCAGATCTCTTGTGCCCAAAGCTGCAGACACAGACTGAGGAAGTGAGCACCAGAATGTGCTGCTGCAGTATGTTCATGACAACTGCAGGGCTCACTTGTGCACTCTCTCTCTTTCCCCCTGCACACACTGAGACTTTCTTTCTGTGTGTATGTGCATCTCTCTCTCCATATTTCTCGCTATATCTATATCTATAGCAAGGAAACTGTGCATTAAGTTAAACAGAGACAGAGAGAAAGGACTAGTCCCAGTGTTGGACTCTTGCAGCCACTGTCCGGCACTGTCCCTCTCTGTAGGTGCCATCCGTAAGGTGACTCACCCAGGTACTTTGTGTGTTCAGCTCACTGTTACTTGTGCCCAAAGCTACAGACAGACAGAGTGTGCATGGAATGCACTGCTGTGGTCACTAGTGTTGGAACAAAGGCTATGGTATCACTTTTATAAGGTAGCACTTGGATTCACCTCAGCCTTACTCCAAAAATATTTTCAAAATTTACCAAACATAATTATAAAATTCACGTATATTATCCCTGTTCTCTAGGTTCAAAATGATGAAGAAAACACTTCTGCCACACTTCAAAATATGGGAAACATGTATTTTATTCACATATGTACAAATTCCAAATATTTATATTTAGCACAAATGTATACCTTGCAAACATAATAAAATGAATGTAAAAACACTGTAAACAGAAACAACAAACGTTTCAGAAAATCAAATAAATTTTATTTATTTTATTTAACAAATAGAACAAATTTCAACAAATAAACAATGTAAATGAATAAATGATATTCAGCATACTACATGGTACTGGTTATATTAGACTTTCAGCATACTTAAGACTTAGCATAACCTTCAGGCATGAGAACATACAAACTCAGCACAGCAACATCTCAGATTATATTTTTTGTATAAAACTTATTTCAGAACTTAATAGCATGTAAAATGTGTTTCCTTTTGTCTAAATTTCTTAACCTATATACCCAAGTTTTGTAATTTAAAATTAAGATCACTATGTTCTCACCCTAACTAGTCAAACTGAAATACTAAGATACGTTCCATTAAAAAAATTAAAAGAATACTTAAATTTCTGGTTATCTGTAGGTTTGGTCTTCCCCTTTTTACTTTCAAAATCTTGGTGAGAACTTCTGATTTTGGATGATAAAAGTCCTTCAATGGCTTAGCTTGGCTGTGGTCTTCTGTCTTTCCCACTTGAACCCGGAACTGTAGAATCTTCTAACATCTATGATGCAGTGCAGGCTGGATCCTTCTTCCCCGACGTCACGAATCATCAAAAGTCACTTATCAGGATTTGGTGGGTAAAGTTAAACAGCAATATTTTAGCAGTTCAGCAGAACAACAGTTTGTAGGAAGATATTTCCCTGTGGATAGCAAAGTGGTTTTGATAACTAAACTCTGACTCTTTCCTGTTTCAGTTCCTCTTTGCTTATGAACCTACAACTCCAGGCTCACTGCTACCCAACAGCACTGCAGGCTTGCTGGCTGGTAAATTCCAAAGTCAGTTTTTTGTCCAGGCTTTTAGCAGAAATTCTAAGATACTGCTTTAGTCCAGATTCTCAGTATGTCAAATATAGGCATTGATTCATCCAATATTGAAAAAAGTCCTTCCTGTAACAGTTCTAGCAGCTGGCTTTGGTACAATGTTGTGCAGACTTTCAAGCTTGCTCTTAGCACCCCCTGGTGGATGCAATGGCTCAACCCAAATGATGATCTCAAGCAGGCATAGCCTCAGGCCTTTGGCCTACTAGAAGTTCCAAAACCACCAAAATTATCAAGACACCCAACATAGGTCCTCACCCACTGAAGGATCAAGCAGTTCTGCGGTGGGTTGGCCTTAATTTGCCTATATGTTTCTGCCTCAGATGACATCACCACACTCTGACAGGTCCTTGCAGATGACGTAGAATGACAATTATCTTCCAGACATTTTTTTTTAGAAATGAATTTAGTCCAAGACAACATTTTGTGCATAAAACTATTTTCCTTTCTTGCATCTATGTGCATTCTGGCACAAACTTAAAACCTATATACTTAGATGTAGCTCAAAAGTAGGATTAATTTAGGACCAAACATGATGGTGTTATTTCTAATATAAAATCTATAATTTATAAAAATCTTATACATCTTTTTATTTTATAGATATCTAAAAAGTATTTACAGATTTCAGAAGTACATTTTTCCCTGTTCAAAAGGATATATGTATTGCTTACCTGCCATTTTTCCACAGTATATAACATGAAAAAACTTCTTCCTAGAAGTGTTTTTTCCTTGTCTGTGTTTAATAAAGCATGACCCCATGCTGCTTGGAGTTCATCAAGAATGCTTTCAACAGAAGTGACTAGGTATTGATGTTAGGTAAATGATCAAGACTCACATCATTAGAGAGGTTGCAAGGTCAGGTTGCTTTTGACACTAAACGTGCCCATTTATTATGTTTGCCTGCACGCATGTGCAAGAAACAGTGCCACCATACCGGTTTTCATAGGTGTTCCACCCCCACTTCCAGTGCCCTGCTCCCTTTTGCAGGCATGGCTGCACCATGACAATGAATGTCCGAGCTGTCTATGACAGCTGTTCAGATGCAGTGGCAAACAGTTCTAAAGAAAACACCACCTCAGGCAATTTGCATACTGCCATCAGCAAGTAAAATGTTCCCCTTCTTTGCCCTTAATACACATTTTGCAATACATGCACTGTACCCATTTTATTTAGTTGCTGTTAGTATTATCCAAGGCTTGATGTAACTATTTTTACTTAAGCACTAATCAGAGCAATGTAGTTAGTCCCTTACCCTGCAGAGTTTCCTATTGGCTTCATGGGCTGACATGGCAGACATAGCTAAGCCATTTGCCTTAGCTGTGTCACCTTTTCTAGGCTCGCTGATGCTTGTAGGGTAAGGGAAGTTTATAGTGTGGGAACTGGAAGTAGCAGTCCACTCGCTTCTGGTTCCCTCGCTTCCTCCAAAATCCTATTTTGCTTTTAAAAGACCTTTGGCATGCTCTTAAAAGAACACTCAAATGGTTCAAAGGACTAGATTAAAAAAACACCAAAATATTAATCCATTTCACCCCCAGACAAATTCACCAGTGCTTCCTGGTGTTTCTCATATGTGTCGTCCCCTTAGGAAATTCCCCTCAGTTCTTCCGAAGACTCCTGGCGCTTGTCGATCTTTGCTGCTGAAAGTCCCAGAAGAATTTCTGATTACAAGGATGGCATCCTAGAATTGGATCCCTGGTGTTTTCTGCTTCTTCCAAGGCTGAATCCATGTTGGCATGCTGAATGTTTTGACCGCATGCAAAAAGCTCAAATCATAAGGCCATCTGACTGGCAACTGAAGCCACTGTGCAGTTGTAAAAAATACAGCATACCCAATAAAGGAAAGCCCAATCAGTGCTCAATGACTCTGGCACACTTAAACACAGTAAAAGCAATCCAGAACCACACCTCAATGAAGCAAGTAACCAGTCAAAGGAATCCACATGGAGTCTGGTGACCCTTTCCTACTTAGGAAACAGCCAGCCACTACAGACAATGATGGTGACACAGCACAGCCCTTCTACTCACCACCTCAGCTGGCTACCAGCTGACACATAGGGAATGAGCACACTGTGATTTGTCTAGGTGCACTCACAAACTATCAGATCAGATGGTGGCCAGCTGTGGTGATGGGTGGATAGGCTATTGCCAGTCACTGTCACAGCTCCAAGGGGCCAGAGACTTCATAAGTGGAGGGGTCACCAGGGGATGGGTAGAGGGACCTGAGTGACTGGGATGGGGGAAGTTATACAAGCCATGGGGGGTCTCAAGACTACCAGGGTCTACTGTATTAGGACTGGGTACTCTTATCATAATACAGGACTGGGGCATCTGAATGGCAATGGGTAGGCATTAGATCAGAAATGTACTATATTGGGATTGTGCTATTATAGGACTTAAATCATCTAAAAAGAAATAGGGGAACTCTGCTAGCACACCGGTAATTTCAGTAGCCCCCTCCATCATCAATCAGATGCCTTGATCCCTATATATTAGGAGCACCCTAATCTAGGGATATCATGGTAAGAAATTCAGACAATATAATAACTGTCATAATACCATGGTTACAGCTATACTGCAGTATTTCAGAAGTCATTTTTGAACAAAAAAGCTGCTGCCTCAAAGTCTTGCATCAGGGAAAGTTTGCATGGAAAGGACCACTGTCCCTGAAAAATGCAAAACAAATTAGTTGAAAGGTCTGACTACCATGCTATACCATGAATATCAGATAGTAATGGAATCAACATGAGAAAACAACATATTGGACATACTGTAGTTATTGTAGTTATTACAGATGTGGAAAAACATATAAGGGATATAAAAACATTGGGACTACTCAATAACAGTGACCACGAGGTTATCTTCAACATTAATACACAAACCAAGGTCATTAAAGGAAGGACATTTGTGAAACATTATGCAAAGGCATATTTCATTTCCATCATTAATCATCTGAAAGAATGGTATTAGGAGAAAACATCATACAGGACTAATGTAAACTCGTTCTGGAATGAAATTAAAAAAAAAAACAAGCTACTGAATCTAGAACAATGCTATGACCCAGATAAGAAACTCTATAATAAAAAAGGGTAAAGTCACCCAACGGTTCTCAGGTAAAATAAGAAAGCAACTGAAGAAAAAGAGAACACATATTGAAAAAGTTTTAAACTAGCACTTAAGAGGGTCTGGGGAATGCAACAACCCAAGGGACCAGTCAATGGTTCATTTAGTGCAACTACACACAAATTGAGGATTATGAGTTTAAAAGCACTGAGCCTTCACTCAACCAAGATCACTGAATTAGAGACAGTAATACTGAGAGATAATATGGATGTCATAGCAGTGACTGAAACCTGATGGGACAACACCAGTTCCTGGTACAAAGACATTAGTGGGTACAAACTCTACTTCAATACCAGAGAAAACAGAAGAGGTGGGGGAGTATGTATATATTTAAAAAAACAATATAGAATGCTATCAAGTGTTTCCAGCAGACACTAACATCCAGGAAGTTGAAAGTATCTGGGTCCAGGTTACACCGAACAAAAATAGGGAACATTTTACCTTGGGCATTTATTATAGGCCTCCTAACTCGACAGAGGAGTATAATAAAGCCCTTAATATTGAGATCTCCCACATGGCTGAACAAGGGTAGTAGTTACTCTGGGAGATTTGATTCTCTCAGGGATAAACTGGGAATTATTAAATGGCGTTCAATCCCGCCTAGCTTGCCTTTATCAACTCTATGGCTTCAGTGGGTATAAATCAATTAGTAACTTTCCCAACAAGAGATAATATTTTGGACAAAATACATACAAACCATCATAATGTGATATGCAATATCATGGTGAGCTGCCCACTGGGAAGGAGTGCCCATAATACTATCACCTGTAGCATTACTTTAGTCTCCCATAAACAAGCAAAATCTCAGCCCATTAACAACTACAACAGAGCAGATTTTCGCTGCATAAATCAGTATCTTAATAGTGTAGATCAGGACACAGAGTTGCATGATGCTTGTACTGAGGACAGTTGGAGCATCCTAAAAAAAACAAATACATTAATAGCTGAATCCAAATTTGTCCTTTCAATACTCAAACACAATAAGAAAGGGAGAATCCCCATGTGGCTAACAAGAGCAGTCAAAAAGCAAATTAAAGCAAAAGAAAAAGCATAGTTCAAATCAAAAAGAACCAACAACTCCAAAGATCACATAAAATATAAGAGCAAATTAAAATTCCCCAAAAACTAATCAAACAGGAAAAAGCAAAAATTAGAATTCAAGACTGCACACACTAGAGATAGCAATAAAGCCTTCTTTGTTTATGTGAATAGCAAAAATAATTCAACTAACCTGCTGGGCCCAATAGTAATTCATGGTGTCATAATAATTGAAGAGAGTGAAATTGCCAGGGAGTTCAACAGCTACTTCTGTTTTGTTTTTAATCAGAAATGTACCACCCCTGATAACTGTAGTGAAGACCATCATAGCATACAATTTGCCGAGGAGGAAATTGGAAAAGCCGAAAGAAAACTCAGAGCCAATTCTTTAGCAGGCCCCAATAAACTAAGCCCAAGATTACTAAGAGGCAGCATCTAGTCTGACACACCCAATTACAATAATCATCAATAAATCAATCAGGTCAAGTCCCTCTAGACTGGTGAACCTCTATAGTGATCTCAGTGATCAGGGGAGAGATGGGCACAAGACCCGGGGGAGCAGGCTGAGGTACTAAATGAGTACTTCACCTCAGTTTTCACCAAGGAAAATGGGGGTGCTGCATCATACATGGGAGGAGACAGAGATACTGAGATGGGGGACCCTTACCGATCGGTGGGTCTGGGGAGAGGGAGGCATCACTGGCAGGAGGGGGGAAGGCTAAGCAGGGAGAAGAGGTACCAGAAGTGGAAATCACAGCAGAGAGAGTGAGGGAAGCCCTCAGCTCCCTTAAGATGGAGAAAGCACTGGGGCCAGATAAATTACATCCCAGAGTGCTGAAGGAACTTGCGGATGTCCTGGCAAAACCCCTGGCGGAGCTTTTCACCATCTCTCTGAGGACAGGGTGGGTGCCCCAGGACTGGAAGGTGGCGCATATAGTGCCTATCCACAAGGGGGGATCAAGGGAGGTGGCAGGGAACTACAGGCCTGTCAGCCTGATATCGGTGGTGGGCAAGGTGATGGAGGGCATTGTCAAGGAGAGGCTAGGAGGGATCTGGAAAAGTCAGGGTGCCTGGACGATAGACAGCATGGATTTGTCCCAGGGAAATCGTGTCAGACAAACCTTGTGGAGTTCTATGACTGGGTGATGAGTGCCTTAGACCTGGGTAGACCAGTGGACATCCTCTTTCTAGACTTCAGCAAGGCATTTGACTCTGTTCCTCATGTGGGCCTGTTGGATAAGCTGGGAGAAATGGGGGTGGGGAACCAGATGATCAGATGGATAGGCAATTGGCTCCAGGACTAGACCCAGAGGGTCGTAGTTGGTGGGATAGTCTCATCCCCAAGGAGGGTCATTAGTGGGGTCCCACAGGGATCAGTCCTTGGACCCCTTCTGTTCAACGCCACATCTCTGACATAAGGACAGGAATCAGGAGTGAGATGAGTCTCTTTACGGATGACTGAAACTGGGGCAGTGGTGGATGGGGAGGAGGAAGGGTGGCCCTACAGGGGACCTGGAGGCTCTGGAAGATGGTCTAGAAGGTGAAGCTGAGGTTCAATGTGGGGAAATGCAAGGTACTCCACCTGGGGGCCAGAAACCCGGGCCAAGTGTACACCCTGGGGAGGGGGGACTGCTACAAGTCTCGATGGCTGAGAGGGACCTGGGGGTGGTGGATGTCAAGATGAACAACTCAGAGACTTGTAGGAGGGCAGCAGCCAAGGCCAACAGGATGCTGGGATGCATTGCTAGGGGGATCACCTCCAGAAGGAGGGAAGTGATACTCCCTCTGTATAACTGCTTGGTGAGGCCGCACCTTGAGTACTGTGTGCAGTTTTGGAGGCCACACTTAAAGAGGGACATTAAACTCCTGGAGAGGGTCCAGAGGAGGGCAACTAAAATGATTTTGGGCTTGGGAGACAGGATCTATGAGGAGAGGCTCGAAGAGCTAAATATGTACACATTGGAAGAGAGAAGGGACCGGGGGGACATGATAGAGGTCTTCAGGTACATGAAGAGGGTAAATATGGGAGGAACAGTCAGGGTGCTTCGAAGGAAGGAGGAGGGGGCCACTAGAGGGCATGGGTGGAAGCTGGAGGGGGGAAGATTCAGGGGAGAAAGGAGGAGGTGCTACTTCACTGAGAGGGTGGTGGAGCCATGGAATGCGCTGCCTAGGGGGCTGGTGGAGGCAGAGACAGTGGAGGGGTTCAAGAGGGGGTGGGACAGGTACAGGGGAAGGGTTCTGGAAGCAAAATCCAATGCAGCAAGAATATCCAGAACTGGGAAGGGAGAAGCCAGAGAAGGTGAGGGGGGCAGCAAGGTCAGCACCCAGGGTGGGGGTTGACCAAATGAGCAGACACAAAAGACCGTTAGGCCTATTCTGCTGGCATTTTAGTATGTTAGTAGCTCCATACATCAGAAAGGAGCACAGGAGAACATTGCCAACTATAGACCAATTAGCCTCATGTCCATCCTAAATACAACAATGGAACTGCTTATCAAAACAGAATAAAATTAGAACTGGGCACAGTGGATAACTGATAACTATCAACATGGATTCACTCAAGGGCACTCCTGTACAACAAATCTGATCACTTTCTATAATTTCATCGGAATCAGTCTTGACAATAAAACATCAGTAGACATCATCCTGTTAGACTTTGGCAAGGTCTTTTATAATGTTCCCCACTTGGAACTTAATAAGCTTGTAAATATAGTACTGAGCACCTCACTTGTGGGATGGAGTAGTAACTGGTTTGGTAAAGATCTCAGCGGGTAAGAGTCAGACGGCGCTTCTCGATTGGAGAAGTAAGCAGTGGTATACCACAGGGCCAGTCCTTGGACTGACCCTGTGTAACATCTGTGTCAGTGATCTAAATAAAAACATCAAGAACCACATAGTTAAATTCACTGACAATACCAAATTAGGAGGGGAGGTTGACACCCTGGGAAAACAATTATCACTGGCTAAAGATCTTGGTGAAATAGATGGGCCAAACAAAACAAAGTGACACTAAATTTAAATAAGTGTGTTGTCCTGCAAATGGGGAAGAACAACCCCCCACGTTACCTATACACTAGACAATCACAAATTAACTCCAGTTACTAAGGAAAGGGACCTGGGGCTAATCATAAACAACCCTTTTCTTCTAGTGAGCACTGAAAATAAATAAATAAATAAATTGCTCAAACTTCTACCGTGATTCTGAACTGAATCAAGCACAATTTTATTACCAAGAGTGAACATTGCATCATCCCCCTTTACAGAACCTACATCAGGCCTCATCTAGACTTCTGCTCTCCCTTTTGAAATCCAGCTTAAAAAAAAAGACATAAACCACATTGAGCAAGTCCAGCATAGAGTAACTAAACTAATCCCTAACCTAAAGCACCTTCCTTATAGTGAAAAATTGTTAAAAACAGGTTTCGTTACACTAGAAGAATGAAAGAGTAGGGGTGACCTTCTCCAGCTCTATAGGATACTCCAAAACCCAGTCCTGACAGCTCAGTGTGCCCTGGAATTTGCCACGCATGATGCTAATCTAAGAAGTCATAAGTGTCAATTAGTTATCCCAAGAGTTAACACTTAAAAGATGAATAATTAAAAGAGTGACGAATCTCTGGAGCTTGCTCTCACAGCATGTGGTAATGGTAGGTGCTACTAATCTTATCATCTTTAAAGCTAGACTTGATAAGCACCTTAATTGGACAATGGGACATAACTACTATGCCCACACTGATGTGGGAGACATCCTCAATGGTCTTCGGCCTTCTCATGTCTTGTCCCCTAGCAAACCTAGATCGGCATATAATGCGATGAAGAAAGAAAACATAGAATTAAGTATGGGGTGATCTGTGTAATGAGAAGTTTACACACCTCTCCTGAGGTGTTAGATGCTACATAAACCTTGAGAGTGAAGTTCTAGGGGTTTATTAAAGAATCTAACACCTAGGATGTGTAAACTTCGAGTTTACACACACCATCCCATAGTTTATTTTATATAATTGTTGGGTTTTCCTTTTTTGCCACAGCAATTATATAAAATAAGAAGATGAGAAGTCTCTGTGTAGCTGTGCTGCAGTCTGACCGGGTTTAAGAGAGTTCGGTGGTTGGAAATGGATGTTGAAGAAAACCTTTTTTAATTTTAAACAACATCAAGTTTGGGCAGCGTGTGTGTGTGTGTGTGTGTGTGTGTGTGTGTGTGTGTGTGTGTGTGTTTTAAACTGACTTATTGCTGATTCCAAGTGGCACTGTAATCTCCAGTGGTAAGTCAGTATGTCTGGCAGTCAGGAAAGGAAGAGTGAGCACTGAGGCAAGCACGTAGCAAGGGAAATTGGGCCCATGTTTACCATAATAAACACTCCTTTATTATGGCACATAATGCCATGGTTTTCCTATGGAACAAAGGAATACCCAGTTATTATAGTGAGTATAACAAAACCCAGTATAAACAAGCATTTGTCAATGCCGAATGTTGTCTTGCTGGCATTGGCATTGGTAATGCAGGAGTTAGAGAGATGCATAATAGGAATGGTAGTGAAGTATTAAACGGAAGCCAACCCCACCCCTACCCTGCAGAGACTGACAGGCATTGGGGTGTACCTTTGGGTTGTCGGCCATAACACTCATGCCATTTCACCTCACCCTACCTTGCAAACACCATCAAGTGATGTGGTGTGCCTTGGGGTCTTTGGGCCTTACGCTCACCCCCATTCCATAAGGAAATTCACTGAGATGGGTGCAATATAGGAGAATGGGGTGAACTTTGGGGCTGAAGACTCCAAGGAACACTTCGATGCCTGTGAATGGCGGTGGGGGTGGGGGGTGGAATGGCGTCAGCATTACAGCAGATGGTCCCAAGTCACACCCCTGATGCCTGTCAGTCTCTACAGGGTGGGGGTTGGGCATTATGGTTGGGAACCCTAATGCCCCAGGCATTTGTTGGAATTTTCACTACAAATTTCCAACATGGGCTTTTTGTCATCCCACCTCATGAACAGTGGCACTATCAATTCATTAGTCGAAAGGCAATTTTGCACAGTGACTGTGCCATTTGGTGCCATAGGTGTGAAAACACATTTCGGGCAGGATGTGAAAAATAACAGCTGTACTGTTCATGAGGCGATGTAAAAAAATGGCAATGTTGAAAATCTGGAGTAAAAATATTAAAAATTGTTGAAGTTATGAGCGTGTGTGACATTTAGTTTTGGGATTTTTTCAGTCAGATTTTCAACATAGGCATTTTGGGACCTCTGCTTATAACCAGTGGCACTGTAATTTTGTCAGTCTATCCAGAAAGTTGATTTCCCACAGCGACTGTGCCATCGTGTGCTGATGTGCGGAAATACATTTTGGGCTGGATGTGAAAAATGACAGCTGCACTGTTCGTAAGGAGGTGCAAAAAAATGGCAATGTTGAAATTCTGGAGTGAAAATATTAAAATTTGTCAAAGTTACAAGCGTGCATGGAAACAGCACAACCCAAGCTTGTAACGCAGTCATTTTTTGGCAATTTTTCACCAAATTCTCAACATAGGCTTTTGGGACCCCACCTCATGAACAGTGGCACTGTTGTTTCATTACTTGGTCCCAAAAGATGATTCCACACAGTGACCGCAAAAATCACCTTTCAGGACTGCGTAATGAGATGACCAAGCATGTGTTCATGAGGTAATGTCTGAAGAACCCCAAGTTGAAAATTTGGAGCCAAAATTCTAAAAAATGCCTGAGATATCCACCTAAATTGATCCCCCTTCCCCACTGATGCCATTATATAGCTTACCAGCATTTCTTCATTTTTCAGTTCAGCTTTGAAGAGTCCAGATGCATCCCTCTCCACAGACGATCTCAGCGCAGGATCTCCAGAGATAAGTATGGGGTGAGCGAGGTGTGGGGAGGTGGGGTGCACAGAGGGTGGGTGTGGGTTGGGGAAGGGATGCTGGCGACTGCGAGGAACCTTTTTTTTTTTTTACAGGGAAAAACCAAAAATGGACATCGAAGGATGATTTTCTTTCTTTACAGGTGAACTAAAAAAATGTTGGACACACTGGGTTGGGCTTCCAGTGTGCCCCATGGGCTTAGGGGGCTGATGCCAACAGGGATTGGGCAGCATTGGCAAATAAAGTGTGTGTGTGTGTATGTGTTGGGGGAACTGATGCTGACAGGGACTGGGCTCTGTTAGCAAAGAAAGGGTGTAGGGTGGGGGAACATGCCGACACAGGGGATTGGCGATCCCCGATGTCAGCTTAGTAAAAAATTTTTTACAAAAAATTAGTTTAAAATAGTTCCTCTGCCTGTACTACAATTTCTTTATTTTTTTGTTTTGAGGTAAGGAATTTTGACCTTGTAGAGCCTCTTTAGGTGAAGCTTTTGGTCCTGGTTGTCATGGTTACTCCCACCCCATCCCCATTTGTTTTATTTTTCACTTTAGATGTAGATTTGTTTAGTATATTAATGGAAGAAATGTATTGATCAGTTGAGCAAAATTAGAATATATGCATACACACACACACACACATAGAGAGAGAGAGAGAGTGAGCATGGTATAGAGCACTACTCTCTCAAGTCATACGAGGACAAAAGTTTTGCATTTTAAAAATGCTGACTTTGCTGAAATGGGGAGGGGTACTAAAAGAGCCCTGGAGAGAATGGGGGCAGGAAGGGGAGTGGAAGAACAGTGGAGGCATCTAAAGGAAGCCTTACTGGAAGTAACAAACCAATGCATCAGATTGGTATCCGAAGGCAAGAGAAGGAGACAGATACTGTGGTTCCTGAGAGAGGTGGCAGTAAAGGTCAGGTCAGAAAGGAAAGGGCTCAGGAAATAAGAAGACCCAAAGAGAGGAGGACAGGGAGGAGTACCTAGATTGTCTAAGGAAAGCAGGAAAGGCTGTAAAGAGAGCAAAGGCACAGACTGATGAAGGTTTAGCACAGTTAAGAAATGAGACAAGACATACTTTGGGTACATCAGTGAAAGAAGGCTAAACAAGGGGGGATTGAAAGGCTCAAGGGAGAGAGAGGGAGAGGAATACAAGGAGGGTGACATGGAAAAGGCATCAATACTGAATAAATATTTCTGTTCAGTGCTCACAGAAGAGGGGAAGGGGCAGGGGCCACAGCAGTTGCCAAGGAGGGCAAGAGATGGACAATAGTCCATTCACAGGGGAAAGAGTCGTGCAGGAGTTCACTAAATTGAAGGTGGACAAAGTGATGAGACCAGATGGCATACACCCAAGGATATTAAGAGAACTGCGAAGGGAGATAGCAGAACCTCTGGCAGCCATGTTCACTGAGTCATTCAACACAGGGGTGGTAGTAGAGGAATGGAAGAGGGCACATGTGGTACATCTACACAAATCCAGCAGCAATGATGAGGTGGGGAACTATAGGACAGTTAGCCTCACCTCAGTTGTGGGGAAGATGATGGAGACATTGCTTAAAGAAAGGATAGTAAGGCATCTAGAAGCCATCAGAGCCCAGGATCATAGGCAACACTGATTCACATTGGGGCAGGCATATCAGACAAATCTGGCTGATTTCTTTGACTGGGTGACAAAGGAGGTAAATCAAAGTGGGGCAGTGGATGTCGCTTAACTTGATTTCAGCAAAACCTTTGACACCATCCCATATAGGAGGCTGATAAACAAGCTGGGTAGGCGGGGCATGGGGGACGGGGTGGTAAACTGGGATATAAACTGGCTGACAGGAGGCAGAGGGTGGTGGTAAATGGGGTGCAGTCTGGGGAGAGGGGGTGACCAGTGGGGTGCTTCAGAAAACAGTCCTAGGGCCAGTCCTGTTCAATGTCTTCATTAGTGACATTGCAGAAGGGCTGGAGGGAAAGGTCTGCCTGTTTGAAGATGACACCAAGATCTGTAACAGAGTGGCTACCCCGGGATAGGCGGGGAGAAAATGAGGAGGGACCTGGGGAAGCTTGAAAAATGTTCTAAGGACTGGCAACTGAAGTTTAATTCAAAAAAATGCAAAATTATGCTCCTAGGACACAGAAACCCCAGAGAAACTACAGGATTGGGGGGTGCCAACAGTCACAAAGAGGAAAGAGCCCTGGGAGTTATTATTTCAGACAATCTGAAAGTGTAAAAAGAAGAGTGCTAAGGCAGCTGAGAGGGCCAGTGGCATGTTGGTGTGCATAGGCAGGAGTATCACCAGCAGAAGGAGGAGGGAGGTAACGATGCCATTATAAAAAAACATGGTCAGGCCTGACATGGAGTACCATGCAATTCTGGAGGCCACACATTTGTAAAGATATTAACAGGCTGGAGATGGTCCAGAGAAGGGTGACTAAGATAGTACAGGGCTTGCAACACAAGACTTATGAGGAGCAATTAAGGGGCCTCAATATTTACTTGCTGGAAGAGAGGAGGGAAAGAGAGGACATGAGACACATTCAAGTATCTCAAGGGTATAAACAAGGTGCAGGGGAGACATTTTACAATACAGGAGGAGCACAAGAACAAGGGGGCATGACATGAAATTGGAAGGTGGGAGGTTAAGTGGGAATGTGAGGACTTTCTTCACAGAGAGGGTGGTGGACGCATGGAATGGTCTGCCTCAGGAGGTGGTGGGAGAGAACACTGTGGATGGATTCAAGCATGCTTGGGACAGGCATGAGGAAACCATGCAGATTCAGCAGCAGGTGGGTCGAAAGCAGTAATCCAGTACAAGGACTTATGGGCAGACGAGATAGGCCAAGTGGTCCTTATCTGCCATCAATTTCTATGTTTCTACTAAGAAAATAGAAGCTCTCATGGTTTCCATGTCTGTGTCACCCGATCCCCGATAGCAGTAAGTTGTTAAGAGCTAGTTTGTATTTTAAATTTCTTTGTGGGGGTGAAAAGTGTATGTCGAGCGGCACAGGCAAGGAGTACTGCTGAGTGACGTCACCATGGAGAGGAGTGCGCTGCCCACCATTAGTTTCTTGAAGCTGATCGGTCTGATGACTTTATTTTTCTTTTAACATTCTTGTTTGTTTTTTAATGTGTGGCTACTGCTTATATTACTTACAGTTTAAGTCAGCAGGTCTTGGTCGGTATTGTAAGGTGTTTCCCCCTCTCAGCACGTAGCAGGACATCGGCAATGGCACTGAACGGGACATCATGAGAACCAGCCATCAGCTGGGAAAGATATTTATGAGGTACAGAATAATTTTATTTAAGTTGGCAGACTGAATTAAGTCTTATGTGAGCACTGCCTTGCACTAGTCTTTAACTGTGCTAGTTTTAAGTGGGGGTGGAGAGCTCCATCGCTCGCTAAGCAAAATAAACATGGTGGTGATAGCCATTTAAATGTTCTACAAAAGTCACAATCAGGCAAATAAAACTGACACTAAGATCTCTATAGAGAAAGTTAAATTACAACTAAGAAAGACTAATATAAATGAATCAGCAGGACTAGATGAGCTCCAGCCAAAGTTACTGAAGGAGACGAGAGAATGGCTAACAGCACCACTTGCTGCCTTGTTTAATAAATCAGTTCAAACTGGCGAGGCAGCAAACAACTGGGGAAGGGCAAAAGTCATAATCAAACCCATCAAACTATAGACCAATAAATCTTACATCGCTAACATGCAAAATTATGGAAACTGTATTAAAGAACAAATCAGAATTAGATCCACTGCGCCTTGCAATTGCCCAAGAGCCCAAGGATGCTATATTTAGTCAAACAGCACACCAGCGTTATTCAACTAAATATAGGGTCATGTCAGCACAGCACTAAGTCAAGTGGTACTGCCCTGAAAGGATTCCAAAGTACACCACCAGAATGGATAGCATAATGAATTCTCGCAATTTGAAAATAATCTCCTCCAGCTTATGACTATGCTGGGCCTTACACAGGTAGTTACCTCTGCTACCCATCTAGGGGGTCACTCCTTGGATCTTGTGTTCCTCCTGGGGATGGAGATGATGGACTTGGGGTGGAACCAGTCGGTTGGTCAGACCATCACACCATAAGGTTCAGCTTCGGGGCATGCCCAAATAAGCCTGACTCTATGGAGATGGTTAAATACTGCCCTTTAAGGGGAATTACCCCAGAGGGCCTATCGGTGGTGCTGGACCCATCAGGTTTGTCGAGTGAATGCATGAGTCCAGGGGGTCTTGTTTTGGCCTATTACAAGGTGGTGGGTTATGCCCTGGACTCAACTGCTCCTGTTCGTGTTCACCCACTCACTCTGCCCCGAGGACCCCTGGTTTGATGGGTCCTTGAAGGAGCTGAAAAGAGTGTGGCAAAGGCTAGAAAGAGCTTGGCGGAAATCTGGCCTGGATGCTGACAGGCTTGGATTGATCGATCATTATAAGGGTTATCAATCAGCAATCACCCATAAGAAGGCAGAATTCCTGTCTGGGGAGATTGCTGCTGCTCGGAATCAACTGGCTCATCTCTTCTGGACTGTGGACAGACTGTGCAATCCATTCTGTCTTTAATCTGGAAGAGATTTTTCACAAATTAAGTGTGATGAGCTTGCTTGATTCTTCGCAGATAAGGTTGCCAGCAGCAGTTTGGGTATCGGCCCGACTCTCTCAATGAGGGATTGCAGAGATTGGTGGGAGGTGGTGAGTGCCCATTCTACCTGGTCTGAATTTAGCTGGCTGGAATTCATGGACATTGTGAGGATTGTACAGACTTTGCGACCAACCAGCTGTAGTTTGGTTCTGGGCCATACGCCACTATTGGTAGGTTACATAGCTGTTATCTGCCTGATCCTTGCTGAAATTGTCTGGAAATCCTTGGAGCAGGGGGGCTTTTCTGATCCCCTCAAGGAGGGGGTCATTCGACCACTCCTTAAAAAAAAAAATCCTCCTTGGATCCAGACTGTCTAGCTAGCTATAGACCTGTCTCTAATCTGCCCTTTGTGGGTAAGGTTATTGAGAAGCTGGCTGCGTTGCAGCTGGATGACCATCTTACAACCCACAATGTCTATGATGCTATCTAATCTGGGTTTAGGAAAAGACATAGAACCGAGACTGTCCTTGTCCGGGTTTTAAATGATCTCCTAATTGTGAGGGATCGAAAGGTTCACACTATCTTAGTCCTTCTTGATCTCTTGGTAGCATTTGACACTGTGTACCATGGTGTGCTTTTGGAGTGTCTGTGGCTTCTCTGTGGACTGTCTGCAACAGTCTTAAGTTGGTCTCAATCTTTCCTTACAGGCAGGTCACAGAGGGTTGTCACTGGAATTTATTCCCCATATGCTCTTCCCTATCCTGTGGGGTGCCACAGGGCTCCATATTGGCACACATGTTATTTGTGGTATATGTACTGCCATTAGGAGATATCATTAGGTGATACAGTCTGGGTTTTCACTGCTATGCAGATGATACCCAACTGTACATGTCCTTTATTCCTGGACAGGATGATGTGATCTCCATGCTTAACAACTGTCTGGCCGAAATCAGGAAATGGATAAGCACTAGCTGGCTGAGGTTAAATCCGGATAAGACCGAGGTGTTGCTTGTGGACCCGGGTCATCTGGAGGTGGGTCTTGGGGCTGGGCTCCCTTCAGGCTTATGGCTTGACTGTGTCCAGCTCATGACCTCAGACCGGGTGCATAACCTGGACATTATTTTTGACAGCAGTTTGACCCTGAAATCACAGGTGTCTACTGTTGTCAAATCTTTCTTTTACTATCTTAGGAATATCACCTGGGTGAAACAACTAGTTCCTCTGGCTGACCTTCCTACATTGGTCCACACTTTCATAACCACCCACCTTGATTACTGCAATGCCCTCTACCTAGGGCTTCCAAGGGTTGATATCCGTCGCTTGCAGCTAGTGCAGAATGCGGCAGCCAGGCTTTTGACTGGTACATCCAGGACTAGTCATATTATGCCTGTGCTGTGTGAACTGCACTGGCTGCTGGTACAGTGGCAGATCATCGGGTTACTGACCTGTAAAACTCTACATGAACCGGGACCCCATTATCTGCAAGATCTCCTTACTCCCTATTGCCCCTCCTGCTCACTCCGATCCGCCAATGAGGGATTGCTAGAGATTCCCAGACTTCAGTTAAAAACATCTGCAGCACGTGCTTTTTCCTGTGCTGCCCCTACCCTGTGGAATTTTCTACCTCGTCAGTTAAGGGAATGCCTGACCATGTCAAGTTTTAAATCTTAGCTCAAAACTTATTTGTTTTATCAGGCTTTTTCAGAAGGCTTTTAAAATGTTAAGGATGTTTATTATTTGATTATATTGATTGTTCATTTTACTGCACAGCGTCTCGTTATCTGAAAGGCACTTAAGAAATAAAGTTTTACTTTACTTAACTAAACCTCACACCCCAGCTTATGATTGTGCCCCTTCGTGTTATGGTTGCCACTCACCTTAATGAGACCCTCCTTATCCTCCTTATTTATCCCTTTCAAGTACTTTAAGGTCCCAATCATGTCCCCTCATTCATTCTTTCCTCCAGAAAGTACATGTTCAGTGCTCTCAACTTCTCCTCATATGCCTTACTATGCTGACCTGCTATCATCTTTTCAGCCCTCCTCTGGACCTTCTCCAGCAGGTTCATGTCCTTTTTGAGGTGTGGGCACCAGTACTGAACCCCATACTCTAGATGTGGCCTCTTCAGTGACTTGTACAAGGGTAGTATAACCTCCTCTCTCCTACTACTGATCACCCTAAATTTGTATCCCAGCATCTTGTTTGCCCTTGCTGCTGCTTTCTTGCACTGCGTGGAATGCTTCAGGTCACTAGTGATCATTACTTCCAGGTCCTTCTTCTCCTTTGATGCAGATAACTGGATGCCACCCAGGTAATACTCTGTCCTGGCATTCTTGGCTCCAATGTGCATAACTTTGCATTTCTTACCACCTTCCCAGCTTTTCCAGATCATCCTGTTGGTCCTGTATCCCTTCAGTTGTGACCATTCTCCTGCAGAGCTTGGTGTCATCTGTGAATAGGCACATTTTGCCCTTCATGCCATCCCCAGTGTCATTGATGAAGAAATTAAACAACACTGGCCCCAGCACTGAGCCCTGCGGGATCTCACTGGTGACCTCTCTGGTGCCAGATAATTCTGCCCCCACAACCACTCTCTGGGTTCTGTCCCTCAGTCAGTTTTCCACCCATCTGGACATCTTATCTCCAACGCAGAGATCTGCCAACTTTCTGATCAACCTTTTGTGGGACACAGAGTCAAAGGCCTTGCTAAAATCCAGATAGAGGATGTCTACCGCTTGGCCCTGGTCTACTGTCTTAGTGACCCATTCAAAGAAATCAACCAGATTCATTTGACATGATCTGCCGCCCATGAACCGATGCTGCCTCACATCCTGGAGACCATGCTTCTCTAGATGTTCTGCCAGTCTTTCTTTACATATGGTCTCCATGAACTTGTACATAATTGAGGTCAGACTGACTGGCCTGTAATTCCCTGGGTCATCCTTAGGATCACTTTTCTGGAGGGGTACCACATGTGCTGTTCTCCAGTTCTGCAGTACCATGCCTGACTCTAGTGAACTGTTAAAAAGATCTGCCAGTGGCCCTGCTAGTTTCTCAGCCAGTTCCCTTAGCACCCTTGGATGTACTCTGGGCCTGGTGATTTGTCCACCTTCAATGCTAGCAGCCCCTCCATGACTCTATCCTCCTGTATAACTACATCTGTGTTCCCCTTCCCACTGCGTCTCTTCTCCCTCCTGAAGGCATTGGTCGATCCTTCTCCCTGGTGAAGATGGGGCACAGGTATTCATTTTGTATCTCTGCTTTTCCTCAGTTATCCTCTGCCCACTCTTCCCCTTTCTTAAGCCTAACAATCCTGACCTTCTTATCCCTATCATATTTAACCTATCACTTTAACTAGGGGAGGTACCAAGGGATTGGAGAAGAGCCAATGTTGTCCCTCTCCATAAGAAAGGGAGTAGGGAAATAGTGAGCAACCATCACCCAGTCAGCCTCACCTCGATTGTGGGAAAAACAATGGAAGCTCTACTCAAGGAAAGAATTCTAACCTCCTTAGAGGAGAAGGTAACTTGGACCCAAAACAGCATGATTTTACCACAGGAAGATCATGCCAGACACATCTAATAGAATTCTTCAACTGGGTCACCAAAACTGTGGATCAAGGGGGCGCTGTGGGGGTGGTATATCTGGATTTCAGCAAAGTCTTTGACTCCGTTCCACACAGAAGGCTGCTAAACAAGCTCACCAACATGCGAGTTGGCCAGACAGTGGAAAACTGGATAAGGGTCTGGCTGAGTGATAGGACCCGGAGGGTACTAGTAAATAACACCTTATCTGAAGAAAGGTTCCATGTCATAACAGCAACCATTAAACAGTGAGTGCCATTACAGCGAGTGTGCATCAACGAAAAGCAAAACAGCAGTGTACACTCCCCAGTGAATACATAAACTGCAACTAAAACTTTAAAAATGGGGGAACATATCAATGTGGGGGGCTGCGGGACTCAACCCCCGCACTCCCTTGAATTTAGATTATTAACTCCAGGTTGTGCATATCAGGGGGAGGGAGAAACTAGGGGAGGAATGCAGCTCATAGAGGGAAACAAACTGCAAGGGGAAGAACATGGGGAAAAATTAGACTTACAAGAAAAAAAAATTTACCCACTAAAAACCAAAAAAAAAAAATACCCATGCCTAGACCAAAGCCAAGGTTAACCTGCATTATAGTCCAGGACACTCACCACTACACCGAACAAACAGCTCAACACTGCCCCCTCCAACAAGTCCTTATAACATAAACCACATGATGCTACAGAATGCTGCATTGCTCTTTTTCGCTATACTGGTACTCCCATCCTCGCTACTCCCTACATTGGCTGTTCGGTCAGAGTCACTCTCCTGACATGGCATTCAAATTGAGTCACTACTAGTCACTCAATTTGAGTTGCCCACATCACTAGATACTCAGAAGAGAGGATGGCTAGTGGTGTGCCACAGGGGGTGGTATTGGGACCCATCCTCTTTAATGGCTTGCAATAGGATCGATATCTCTGGTGGGGTGGATAAGATGAGAGCGTATCTCCGGAAGTTGGAAGTAGGGTCAAACACATGCCAGCTATGGTTCAGCACAAAGAAGTGTAAGGCCATGCACCTAAGGAAGGGCAGCCCTGGAGAACAATTCCACATGGGGGGTGAAACAGAGGCAACAGGGCAAGAAAGAGTTCTTGTGGTGATTATAACAGATGACCTAAAAAAAAAAGGAGTGCGAGAAGGCTGCACTGAAGGTGAAAGATATGCTTGAATGCATAGGAAGGGGATTTACTGAAAAAAGGGAAGTCCTGGTGCCACTCTACAGATCACTGATAAGACAGCACATAGAATACTGGATACAGCTCTGGTGGCCACATCTTAGAAAGGATGGGTTAGATTGGAGGCAGTGCAAAGGAGAGCTACAAAAATGGTACAGGGACTGCATCTGAAATCATATGAGGAAAGGTTGGAGAATCTCAACATGCATTCCTTGGAACAACAAAGGAAGAGGGGAGACATGATGAAACCTTCAAATACATGAAGAGAATAAATATGGAACAGGCTCAGGACCTTTTCAGGCCAAGAGTTATACAAGAACGAGAAGTCATGACATCAAACTGGGAGGGGGCAAGTTCAGGAGCAACACATGGAAGTTCTTCACAAAGAGAGAGTGGTCGACGCATGGAACAGCCTCCCCCAAGGAATGGTGGTGGCAAAAACAGTTGGGGCTTTCAAGAAGGCTTATGATGATTACAAAGGCACCATAACACTAAGTAGCAGCTAAGGGGGGGGTAGGGACATGGGCAGACTAGATGGATCAAATGATCCTGTTCTGCCATTTTCTATGTTTTTATGAGGATGCTGGTTAAGGGGAGGGGGGAGTGTTTGGTGCTGCGGGAGGCAACTAGATGCCAAAGAGAGTTGTCAGTTTTCCTACTGGTTGGTGACGGGGGTGCCATTATCATGAGGGCTGTTTTAATTGGGAGGGGATCACTGGGCACCAGGGCAGTTTTTATTTTAATATGGGCTAACAGTTGGAGGGGTAGTGCTATGGACCACAGGGGGCAGGTGTGCTCCACCCACAGACAACAGGCTAGGTGGTGGCATTACCTCAGTCAGCCACAAGAGTTGTGCGGAGTAAGTTAGGGTTGTGTTAGGTGGTATCTGCACTGCACAAAAGGACCACACTAACCCCTTTCGTGCAGCGCAAAGTCACTGGATATGGGTAGCATGACTATTAACAGCTACACCCTCCACTTGCCCACCCCATACACTATGTTTTGTGCAGACACTAACCCTCTTTGCCCATGCAAAGGCCCCTTTTGAATACGGGGATTTCTGGCAAAACTTGGTTTATGCGGGCAAAGACCAATTAGTTACTATGCAACATTTTGCATATCTGGTCCCTGATGTTTGCAAGTGGAAAGGGCCACAGAGCAGAGGCCAGGGACCCCTTGGTGTTAGAACTACCATCCTGGACTCCATTCCCATTGATACAGTCTGTCGGTGATTTTGCCCTGGTGGACCTTCCAGTCACCATCTGTGTGCCTCCCAATGTAGAGATCTTTTAGTTTGTTGTTAATGGTGGTTTTAGGTTTTAAAGTTGGTAGAAGGCTAAGCTTAGTTCCTAAGCCATTTCCTTGAGCATGATGTCACCAGAAGTATTCTATACTCCTGCTGATTGACCTAAGGCACCATACTCGTGGCTAAAGACACTCGTGAGGTTACCCAAGATCAAACAGTACTTGTATAGCTAAATCATGTATCATGTGGTTCCCCACTACATATTCCTTATTTTTTAAGCAATAGGCATTCACTCAAAAGCCATTGAACAAATTCAATATCTACACTACTGTTGTATAACATTTCATTTATATACCTATGTGTATTTAGAAAATGGGGAGGGAAAAATACTGCATCCGGACTGGTCGAGACCTGTGTGATGAGAGCACACCACACAGGTAAAAGAAATAAAGAAAGGAAGTGCTGGCAATCAGCATACAGTGCACTATTGGCAATGCCATTTCTTAAATTCCATTACAAACATGGCTGCCACTTTTACTCACTAAAAATGAAGAAAATTAAACTCCCTCAAAATAAAAACGAACCAGTAATCTGATTTAAATGTTCTTTTTCTTTATTTTATCCTCCTTATATACAAACAAATTAAAATGAAATATTACTCAGTTTGATTTTTGGGAGCTCTTTTTCTGACCATGTAACCCCCCATTCTTATCTGCCTACCAGGGAAATCTTTGCTGCTTGCTCTGCCCCAGATACAGTTGAATCCCTGGCTTTACTGAAGCCTACTGTTCTGTGAGTCTGTGTGGGGAGAGGTCAATATTCAGCCAGTAGAATTCAGCAGATGTTTGAACTCTTGTATTCCAAGTGTAACCCCCCACCGGCCCCTTATTTAACCAGTAGGCACACCTCCCATAGTCTAGGGGAAAAGAGAGAGGTGGGGTACAAAGCATAAATAATTTGCAGATGTAGTAGAAAAACACAAGGTATGTGTACATACTAGACACAACCAGACCTATACCAAAACCCAGGACCTGAGGAGAGAACATTTGGTAAGGGTTATGCTAGGTTTGCACTCCTGGACAGGGGTACCCAGTAAATCCTCACAGGAAGCAGTAATTACGTTGTCCATACCAGGTTGAGATTCTAGAGTGTGGCTTTATTCCAAAACAAAGTTGGAAAAAACACAAAAGCAAAGATGGATCCCCAAGGGATTACATTTTGTGGCACAAGGCAATGCAGAACACATCTGTAGAAAACAGAATTCGAACCTCCTATATAGCATAGGATTAAACATCTGGAATTGTGGAACTAGCCACAAAGAACACACAAAATCTTCTGGAAAGTGCAACAAGGCCAGTACTTAGCACATTTCCCATATGGCATAGGATAGGTATGTGACACATGGACCAAGAAGGAGCACTCAAGGCTCAAAACTTACAAAAGACCCACATACAAGGGGTTACCTTCTTCAGGCATTGGCCATATACACTGACAGAAAACAGACACACTTACAGAACCTGAAGTGCTGAACTGGTCACTCCAGAAGGGTCTCCTACCTTTTGCTTCCACGTCCATACTCGCTCAGTCATTATATCAGAGTTACACCTCACAAATACTAAAACTGTAGAAAATGATGCTATCTTGAAATGTTTATCACATTTAACATCAGGAACACCACTAGGGTATAAAGTTCTGAACAAAGGGCCAGCCACACATGGGATGTCCACTATTGTCAGATATCTTTAAAACAAACTTCTTGAGGGAATCCTCACAGAAATGGGTGAAATGGGTCCCTTTATTAGGGTGTCACCCAGCAGAAAACAAGGCAGGTACATATCCTGGGTAACTCAGAAAGAAATCTACTCATAGTTTGCACACACAGGCAGCTTCACCAAAGTTCTGGGTTGGACCAGGGAATTGCCCCTAAAATCCACAGCAGTCCCTTTCAACCCACATGGGAAAAAGACACAGGAATCCCTGGAGACAGTTTCCACCACTTCACTAGTCTGGAAAGGCAGTTCTCCACTAGGGTGAGAAAAACAGACACTCCACACACTGCAGCTCAGTCTCTGAGCTGCTCCTGGAACTACTACCAGCTACCAACTGGCTTCAGAATTCTAAAGCTACCCCTCTCACAACAACAGCTTATGATGCTGTGAGAGTTCTAAATAACATTACCTCTCAGCTGAAACCAAGCAGCAGAGAAGGACAGAGTGAAAATCCATTTAACTAGATAATCACTAGCTGCCTTCCCTACCTAACACTGATACTGATGGGATTCTAGTAAACCCAGGGAATGGGGGGGTTACAATCACCCCTAGCCAGATAAATGACTGCCCACAGTCATTCCTCTACCCGGCACCAGGCCATCCTACCCTCTGTGTTACCTATGGGGAGGTAGCACTACTTCTCCCCTACCATGTGCCAGGCTTAGGCAGGCAACACTAAAGGTACAGAGGTCAACGTCTGAAACGTCGGCCCCTATCCTACAATCTATCTATTGGAGATCAGTGGCTCCAAGAAAACTGCATGAAGCATGCCCTAATAGACCAAACCTGTCACCACTACTACAGGTCAGGACCACAGCCTGCCTATCCCCCTAGCCCTCTAGGGAAAATTTGTCTGACCAAGCTGCCCACAGGGGAACGTCCCCCCAAACTCAGGGTACCTGTAAACCAAAAACAGCAGAAAACACACTACTATGCATTACATTTCCCGTAAGAAAAACATGTTAACACCTGTTAACAACAATAATTCTAAACTCTATGGAAAACAGAAGAGGAACTCGGATGAGCTCCCACATCCTCTTTTCTTCTCTTCTTTCTTCAGCAGGAACACCTGAAAGAGAAGAAAACACAAAAACCACATTCTGCATACCACACAGTGTCTAAACCTCCACCTGTACACTAGAGAATTCCCCAAAATATTTTAGAAAAGTACAAAAGTAGAAAAATAGAAAAACAGACAGACATTCTACAACACATTTTGGGGGACGGAATGCCCTAAATGTCTCACACTAGTGAAAGAATTGTTACCTGAGGGCAAGGTCCATAAAAGAGTCTCTCCTGGACTGGAGCCCACTGAAGAACAGTCCTGGAACAGGGCTGGGCCTGATATGCACTGCAATCCATGGGGAGAATCATTGTGGACAGTTCAAACAGTTTGTGGTAGTCTCCCAGATGTAGGGTGTGTTGTGCAAAGTCAGTAAAAGCATAGAAAAGATGGGTCTTATCAGTTCCTTGAAGATCGAAACAAGATCACCTTACTTCTCCAAGCTGAAGATTCTCACCCACCAGGTGACATCTTCAGATACAGCTGGGATGATGTCCCATGGGAAAACAGACGATTAAACAGGAAAACAGCTGGGCCGATGTAATCTTGGAAAATGAACCATGGAACAGGAAAACGGCTGTTTTGATGTCATCTGGGATACCAGGCGATGAATCAGGAAAACAGCTAGTTTGAGGTCATCTGGAAGGCCAGGCAATGGAAATGGGAAAACACTGCTGGGATGATGAATGTGGATGCAGCTGTAGATCCTGGAACACCAGTGAAGCTGCATCTTCCTCCTTGGATGCTGCTGCTGCTGCTGCTGGATGACAGACTGTGCTGCCACTGCTTTGCTTCCCTCGGGACATGCTGGACATATTCACAGGGACTGGCACCATTAAGGGTAATACCACTTCGGGTGAGGTGTAAGAACTATGACACCATCTGGGCGTTCAAAGTTGATGTTATGGAATGTCTCATTCCGTACCTTGTCCACAATTCGAACAGTGTCCATAAACAATGTTCTGCCCAATTTCCAGAATTTCAGTCTGTCACTGATGACTCTGTCTGACACTTGCTGCTTTACCAGGATGCAAATTCTTGCTTGCTTCTTCCAATAACAGGATTGTCTGTTCTGTTCCATTTCCTCCCAGACTCTACGAGGAAAGGTAGGAAAGGAACTCCCATTTATGGTGTCGGCCCTCCTATGTACCAGTCTCTCCTCCTTACTACTCTTCACAAGTGTACGGCCCATAGCTCGGCTTGGGGTGGACAGTCCTGGTTAAGGCAGTCCCGCATACTTAGCGAATGGAAGAACTTGTTCCCCACCATGTCTGTAGGCAAGGTACTGGAGCCTTCTTTTTCTCTCTCTGGCTCCTCCGAGGCAAGAGTTTGAGGCCACTCACTGGGACCCACAGCATGGAGATACATCTCTTTATCCTCCTCTTCCTCACTTAGGATCTGGGCCCAGGAATAAGCAGTCATCCTCACTCCTGAGACAGTCCACTCCTCATTGGGCATGGAGGTAGACATCTCCCAGTTCAATGTCTCTCGAAGTTCGCTCTCCCCTGCTAGGCTAGGACTGGGACCCTACATCCATGGGTTCACGGATCCTTTTGTCACACTGCCCATCTTGGACGCAGGTGTGGAAACATCTCGAGGTATCTGTCCTTGCATTAGATCCATACTCTCTCCTGTGCCACACTTTATGGGGCCTCCCCCAAAAGGTTCAACCTGGTGATGTGTTTACCTTGCTAACCCCACCCTGTAATGGCAGCAGTAGCTCTCCTCATGCATCAAATCTGTTTCTGACTCAAAAACTGTGCATCCGACCTTTTCTTACTGATTTTGCTCAAACTGTTACTGATTGCACTGCTTGTATTTCTCTCAGCACACTCATATGATTTTTCAGGACTTTACAATTAGCACACAGATCAATTATTTACACATGCTTAAAGTCACTTGCAAGCCACAGTATTTCTAGGCACAGGATTTCCTGTTTGTTGCAGTCTAATATACAACTCACAGTCTCTTGTTTGCTCAGAACATTATACTGTTACTGAACCCCATCATAAATGCTCACAGTCTATACTCAGAATTTTTGTTTGTTGTGTTGCTGTTCCAACTCTCAGTCCTTCTTTGCAAACAATCTCACTGCTTGCACACAGATTCAGCTGGCTTTGAAAATCACAACACAGTCTGATGCTCAGTTTGTTTAGATTTGTACTCACTGAAATCAGTAGCTGGCTTTCTCTGGTGGAAATTCTCATCTGGGTGCCGATCCTGAAGTCCTCTGGGGTGAAACGGGCTGGCAATCTCGGCGATTATTGCCATGAACACCACGTTCACTTTCTAGTCAGTCAGATAATGGATTGAGTCTGAATTTTAACAGCAAAAGTCTGTATTTTACAGATTAGAACATTCACAAGCCCCTCAATGGTTGATCTTGGTCTGACCAGCTCGCATGCCACTCGCTCTCTCCTTCTCGAACACTGGGCTGCACTCTGAAGCTGGCCAGGGGGCAGGACTGATTACAGTCATACCAATCACTAGATGCCATGCAAATGAGCCTCTCTCTTTTTCCTTGCACTCTTCCTCCATGGTGATCATCGAGTAGGGCAAATTTAAACTGCAAACTTAACTTTTTTTCTCTCAACTGCAATTTCAAGGTGAGAGTGCCATTTTTGACCATTTTCTCTCACAGAACCATGGCAATTTCTTTAGCCACTCCCCCAATCTGCACACAAAGCACATGAAACATTCAGGGCACATTTCTCTCTTGGTTTCCTAAAGTCCACAATACTTTCTGGCAATTAAAACTTGAGATTAAAAGTTCCGTAAAATGTTCTTAATGCAGAGACAAGGACATACACATTCTGGCTTTGCAGTCCATTGTTAGTTGCCACAAACACACTGCAGCACTGAAATAGCAAGCACAGTGGCACACATGGACGGCACTCTCCTGGGCAGATCCTTTCATGTAAAGCTTCCTTTCCTGATTTGGGCTACCAAACTACTAGACAGACAAATCGCACCCCAAATTAAACAATATTGATGGATGAGCCCCCACTTTTGTAACCCCTCCTACCAGCCCCTTATTTAACCAGTAGGCACACTTCCCATAGTCTAGGGGAAAAGAGAGAGGTGGGGTGGGGGTACAAAGCATATATAAGCATATATAATTTGCAGATGTAGTAGAAAAACACAAGGTATGTGTACATACTAGACACAACCACAACACTATACCAAAACCCAGGTCCCGAGGAGAGAACGTTTGCTAAGGGCTATGCTAGGTTTGCACTCCTGGATATGGGTACCCAGTAAATCCACACAGGAAGCAGGAACTAGATTGTCCATACCAGGTTCAGATTCTAGGTTGTGGCTTCATTCTGAAACAAAGTTGTAAAAAACACAAAAGCAAAGATGGACCCCCAAGTGTTTACACTTCATGGTACAAGGCAATACAGAACACATCTGTAAAAAACAGAATTCGAACCTCCCATATAGCATAGGATTAAACATCTGGAATTGTGGAACTAGCCACGGAGAGCACACAAAAATCTTCTGGAAAGTGGCACTAGGCCAGTACTTAGCACATTTCCCATATGGCATAGGATAGGTATGTGGCACACGGGCCAAGAAGGAGCACTCCTGGCTCAAAACTTGCAAAACACCCACATACAAGGGGTTAACATCTTCAGGCATTGGCCACATGCACTGACAGAAAACAGGCACCCTTACAGAACCTGAAATGCTGAACTGGTTACTCCAGATGAGGGGGTTCCCACCTTTTCCTTCCATGTCCATACCCAACCATTCTTTCAGGAGTTACGCCTCAAAAATACTGCAACTGTAGAAAATGATTCTATCTTGAAATGTTTCTTACATTTAACATCAGGAACACCACTAGGATGTATGGTTAAAGTCCTGAACAAAGGGCCAGCCACACATGGGATGTCCACTAATGTCAGATATCTTTAAAACACAAACTTCTTGAGGGAATCCTCACAGAAATGGGTGAAATGGACTGCTTTATCAGAATGTCACCCCACAGAAAACAAGGCAGGTACATACCCTGGGTAACTCTCAGACAGAAATCTACTCACATTTTGTACACACAGGCAGCTTCATCAAAGTTCTGGGTTGGACCAGGGGATTACCCCTAAAACCCACAGCAGTCCCCTTCATCCCACATGGGATAAAGACACAGGAATCCCTGGAGATGGTTTACACTACTTCACTAGTCTGGAAAGGTAGTCCTCCACTAGGGTGAGAAAAACAGACACTCCACACACTGCAGCTCAATCTTTGAGCTGCTGCTGGAACTCCTATCAGCTACCAACTTCAGAATTCTAAAGTCCCCCCTCACAACAACAGCTTTGTGGCTTATGTTGCTGTGAAAGTTCTAAGCGACATCATCTCTCAGCTGAAACCAAGCAGTAGAGAGAGACAGAGTGAAAATCCATTTAACTAGATAATCACTAGCTGCTTTCCCTACCTAACACTGATACTGATGGGATTCTAGTAACCCCAGGGAACATCAGGGTTACACAAGAGCAACAATCGTATGTGTTGAAATAGTCCTTCCACTTTCCTAAGGTTGCTAGGAATGCTGTTATGTAAACTGCTGTCACTAGAAGTACTGAAGACAGCCACCAAGTTGATATGTCAGGCCACAAGCGAGACTGCAGTTTTGCTTTGGTCTTGCCCAGCGGCATGCTACCAGCTATAGTAGCAAGCTCCATGAAAGTGCTGACATTGTCCCTCTGCTTGGGGCTTCGGAGGGAGTTTGCAGAGTCTGTAAAGCTGCAGGTAAGGAAGGGAAGGGAGCAGAATGGGAGGAAAAACAAAAGGATTTCACAGTACAAACAACATTTTTTTTAAATGATCTGATTGGAAATCTGGCTTCCAATGTTGGTTGGTGAAATCACATTTTTTAAACATGTCATTACTGAGTAATCAAGATGGCAGTTTTTGGAGGTGTGTAGGAAAGGTAGCAAAGGTATACTGTTTGGTGGTGCTTGCCATTTTGGGGACTTGTTTTGTTTTCCTGTGGTATATGAAAAAAAAAGTATAGCTGGCCAGGGTTGCCAGCCAATCAGATTAGATTGGCCCTACCCATTCTATAATATATTGCAACAGCCGAAACATCTTATTTATTCACATGCTGAAGTGCAGGGTTTCTCTTCAAATATCTTTCCCTTTATAGTCACCTCCTTACACTCACAAATTATAATAAATTACTACACAGTTAAATTTTTGGGAACTTCTTTCCCCGACTATAGACCCCCCCATCTATCAATACCCACCTACCAGAGAAATTGCAGTGGCTTGTCCTGCTTTAGATACAGTTGGATTCCTAACTATACTGAGGTCTTGTGTAGTATGTTTGTGTGGGGAGAGATGAACATGCAGCCAGTAGAATTCTGCAGATATAATATATTAAAATATAAAAAAAAATCACAACGAAAAAGAAAAAAACCTGCTAAATGAAATATAAAAAAAATAAATACCACCCTAAAATAAAACCCCTGTTACATAAATGGAATATGCAGTAGGCAAATTGTTAAATAAATCATTTATCTGCACTAGAGCAATTTGACCTCAGGCACCTCACTTGTGCCTTAAGTCACTTGTGAGATTACCCGAGGTCAAATTGCCCTTGTGCCAGATGAACCATTTAACTGGTCCCCAATGCACACCACATAAACACATATAGATATATATATACAGACAGACATTTTGTTTGGATTTTGTTAACTAGGTAAGCTCACTGGGGTCACGTGATGCAGGGCACATAGAAGCAGCACTACTCTGAAGCTCTCGCCTATCAACCTCTTAAATAATCTTATTTTGCCCTAGCAATATCACAGAGCGAACTCCAGACTCTGGTTCTATACCGTTTTAGTCTTCAGGGTTTTAGCGATTGTTACTGTGTCCGTCTATAGCATCGTTTTCAGCTTTGCAGCCGAGGTGGAGGCTGAGATGAAACAGGCCAGAATCAGACACACGCCACCGGCTACCCCAGAAAAAACTGCCAAGAAATCCAAGCATCAGAGCTCTGGGAGTACTTCTAAATCTGGCTCCTCCAGTTCATCTGCAAATCCCCTAACAGAGGATCACTTCCTTCAAGAACTGCTGCCTTTTAGAAAAACCCTGGAAGCCATCACTACGGAATTGAAATCACTTCAAGGAGACCTAAGTGCTCTGTCACTAAGAATGGGAGATTCTGAAGCTAGAACCACCTCTCTGGAAAGGTGAAAAGAGAAAATGGATCCTGAAATTGCTAATCTTCAGCAACAGCTAAATAAGCTTCAATTGAAAACCGAAGATTTGGAGGGGAGAAGTAGAAGGAATAATGTCCTGATACTTGGCCTACCTGAAGCAGAGGAAGGTGCTGATGCTATCGGTTTTCTCCAGAAGTTTCTCACCAAGATCGTCGGCCCGTCCCCCTTAAACCCACAGTATCATATAGAGCGGTCCCATCACTCTCTCAGGTCGAAACCTCTACCTGGAGCACCACCAAGGCCTATAATTGTGAGATTTCTAAGCTACCTGGAGAAACAACAAGTCATATCAAAATCAAAAGAGCTTCAAGCCATTCTATGTGGCAATGCCAAATTGAGGATAACTCAAGACCTCCCCTTCGAAACTCGCCAAAAGCGGTCTGCATTCCACCCTACGGTCAGCAAGTTAATAGCTGCAGGAATTCGTTTTAAGATGATCTACCCTGCTAAACTACAGGTGGCAATTGATGGAGCATGGCTTTCCCATGAATCCCCAGAGCAAGCAGCCACGGATCTCGCAGTCAAGCTACCTAACCTATTTAAGACTGGCTGAACTGTTATCTCATTTACCAGAGGCTATAAGTCTTTTGTCTTGTGGAAGCAATTTGTGTACCTGTTAAGATATCCTTTTCCCTTCTCTTTTCTCCTTCTTTCTTTTGCCTCTTTCAGGCTGGTTGCGGGGGGTCAGTAGGATGCCTTGAGGCCTAGTAGGACTGATCCAGCGGTGGGAATGCCTGGGTGCCCCTGAGGGAGGGGGGTTGGAACCTTTGTTTAGAGAGCGTTTCCCTATGCCGCTAATAGGGACGGTTGTTTTTGTCCCATAGAATGTTAGGTCCCCTAGTCACTTCCTTATCCTTTCAAGGTTGGAGAAGTCCCGCAGATAGCTGTAACACCATGAGGTAAGGGGATATTGGAGACTTCAACCCCTCTGAAGCTAGTTTTATAGGGGCACATGGGACTCAAATGGCATCTCCTGGAGCAGCACCAGTGATTTAAGTAGGTCAGATGAATTAAGCTTAAGATGAGCCTGTTTTCACTTTCCTTAGACCTGGATTTATGACCTTTCTAATAATTTTGCAGAACCTGGTTAAATGGTTTAGGGCGTACATTCGCGGTCTCCTTAAAGGGATTGGTGGGAGGGGGCTTTGGGATGGAGCAAGCTCAGGGAAAACTGCATATCGTACCAGGGAAGGGGGTGAAAGGCATATTTCCATGGATGCATGGTGAACATAGCGAGTCTCGACTAATTCTGGTATACCTCTTCAAGGTAGTTTTTGGCATCAATGTTCAGACCTGGCATTTAAATATAATTTTAGCTTCTCATGGAAAGGACGCCTATGGGGTTTGGTCCTTTATACTAGACATCAACATGTCTAAAACTACTTTCAAATGGGGACCTTTTGTATATAGTTTGAGGGGTTTGTGCGGGGAGGTGGGTTTTATGGTCCAGATACCTTTTCCACCGACTGCTATGTCGGGGATTAAAATGGAATGGTTATTCCTATGCATATTTTCAGTATCCCAGACATACAAGGTAACTTACTGGGAGGGGCTTTCTTATTTTAATATGATCTCTGTTTAAAGGGTGATGAGGGTAGGGGAGGGGACTGGAGTGTGCCTTTTGGGGTTCTCTTTTCTATTACTGATTCATGCTTATTTTTCTTTTAACAAGCTTATTAATGACTTTAGTACCAATTAAAATTGCCACATGGAACGTCAGAGGAGTCAGGGACATGACTAAAAGATACCAAGTTCTCAAAAACTGCGCTCTTTTAAATATTGATATTCTTTTGATGCAGGAAACCCACCTTCTAGCTACTGAAACAAATGGGTTACGTAGACAGGGATTTTCCCAAATTTTTATCACCTGTCAGTCGTCATCGAGTAGGGGGGTGGCAATTCTGGTCAAGAGGCACATTTCGCTTGTAGCAGAAGAAAGTTTATCGGATCCGGAAGGCAGATTCATAATAGTTAAGGGCATGCTCAGCAACACCACAATTTACAGCCCAGTTGGTGGCAATGCTGAGTTCCTTATGCACTTGGCTGACATGTTGAGCAGATTCCTGCCCTCCGTGTTAATTCTAGGTGGGGACTGGAATATCCCCCAACACAGGATCTAGACAGAACCTACAGGCCATTAAAGCCCCTATCCCCTCTACAACAAGCCCTGAGGGACTTCATGAGGCTACTGGGGTTGTGCGATCCATGGCATAGGTACTCAATCCCTCCAGTCAGCTTTTTTCCTTCTATTCCCAGGTTCACCAGTCGTGGTCCAGGTTAGACTACATTCTAACCAGTACCTCACTCTTAGCTGACCTTCAGCATACAGGAATCGAACCAATTGTTATATCGGACCATTCAATGGCATGGCTAGTGATTTCCCCTGACCCAAGCACCCAAGGGGATACTACCTGGAAATTAAACACACAACTCCTAAAAGAGGAACATATAATCTCTCACATCAGGGACTTAATCTCTTCCTATATGGATGTTAATTAGGGCTCCATTAAAATGGAGGATCAAATATGGTGCTCCTTCAAATGCTACATCAGGGGGGAATTCATTAAGTTAGCTTTCAAATGGAAAAAGCAAAGGGAGGCAAGAGCTATCTCCTTGTCAAATCAAATCAGGGTGGCTGAAAATACTCTATCTGCATCCTCCCCTGTAGGTTTCTTGGAAACCCTACTGAAGCTTAGAAACGAATATGCAGATTTGTTAAAAGAAAAGGCAGAATACGCCATCCTAAAAACCAAGGCCCACTCTTTTGACCAAGGTAAGAAACTGGGTAGATTGCTATCCCTCCGTCTACGGGAATTAGAGAGCTCAAGGCTAATTCCCTCCTTGCAAGCGCCGGATGACTCTATCAAAACTTCCCCTCATGATATTTCCCAGGTTTTCGAGAACTTCTATAAGGACCTATACAGTAAAGGTCCCTCACAGGTCTCACTCTCATGTATTGAACAATATTTGGAAGGCCTTAATCTCCCGTCTCTCCAGGCAGGTCACTGTCCGGCTCTGTCTTCTCCAATTACTTTGGGGGAGATAGAGCAGGCAATCAAGGGGCTTGCATTAGATAAATCCCCAGGCCCTGACGGCTTTCCCTCCAACTTCTACAAAACCTTTAGTAAAGAATTTGCCCCCTTTCTTTTAAATTTGTTTGAATACATGTTCATTTCGGATACTCTAGACCCCACCCTGCTGGAAGCTACGATAGTTCTCATCCCGAAATCTGATAAACTGCATAATGACCCCGTCAGTTATCGTCCAATTTCACTATTAAATTATGATATCAAAATCTTACCAAAAATTTTGTTTCTCAGAATCAAAAGAGTTTGGTCCCATCTGTTGAGTCCTGAGCAGGTGGGATCTGTGCAGGGTCGATCTTCAGCTTATCATCTGCGAACCCTTTCACACATTTTTCATGTTGCCCAGGGCTCCCAGATCCCCATGGCCTTAATCTCATTAGATGCAGAAAAAGCCTTTGACAGAGTAAACTGAGAGTTCCTCTGGGCAACTCTTAAGAAAATGGGCTTCCCAACAGTTTTCATTAGATGGATACAGATGGCATACCAAGCCCTCACCACAAAAATTTACTGTGATGGAGTATTTTCTTTGCGGTTCTCTTTATTTACTGGTACCAGGCAAGGTTGTCCCCATCCCCCTTTTTATTTAATTTATATCTTTAACCCCTTTTACTTAGTATTAAGCGCTCGCCCCAGGTTATGGGCTGTTTAGTGTACCAACAGCCTTTAACCCTTTCAGTATAGGCAGATGATATTCTCCTTCATTTGGCATATCCGGATGTATCATTACCACATGCTTTACAAATTATCAGACAGTTCGGACTCATAGCCAATTATAAATTAAACCTATCAAAAACTGTGATATTCCTTTAAATGCCCTTACCCATCAAGTTAACTTCACTCATTTGGGCATGAAATGGTCACCTCATTCAATTAAATATCTAGGTATACATCTTACTAGTGACCCAGAGACTTTTAGGAAACTTAACCTAGATGATTTATTAACAAACATTCAGCAGGATTTTCAAAGATGGGTAAATCTCTCTCTTTCGATATGGGGTCGTATCAACATTATTAAAATGAATGCGTTGCCCCATCTTTTCTACCCTCTAAACTTAATGAATATTTGGCTCCCAATGTCTTATTTCCAACAATTTCATTCCGCCCTCTCCAAATTTATCTGGCAGGGCAAACATCCTAGATGCTCTTTCTTAAAACTTAGCCTTCCTAAGGAGCTGGGTGGACTCCGTCTCCCCAACTTTAGTTTCTACTACTGGGCGAGTCACCTGTCAAAAGTGGGGAGATGGTTCTCAGATACAGCCGACGGATACCTCCCTATCTGGCTACAATTAGAGAGGGAACTTCTTGGTCTGCACGATCTCAATCCATCCTGGCTATTTTTCTCCACCAGCTCTACATTACCAAATTCAATACAAAATTTGGTGATGGGAGTCTCTATTAAAGTTTTAGTCTAATGCCGGAAATTTTAACATTTCATTCAAAAGGGATACGGCTCAACCCCCTCATTCGGAACCCGAATATTAAAATACGGGGATTGCTGCTTTCCCCTGACTGGCTTCCTCAGCTACAGGGTGTCCTAGTGGAGGATCTGTTCTCTCAGGCTATCCTCCTCTCTTCCCCTGATATAATGGCTAAATTTAATATTCCTCAGAAATATATATTCAAAGTTTTTCAGCTGAGACACCTTATGGTGTCCAACTTTGGAACCACATTTAAGCAGTCCCAGGTTAGGCCCTTCTTGGAACAAATACAGGAATATGCCAACAAATCCCATGGAATATCAGTGATCTACTCTTTTCTCTTGGGAATCAAATTCCCAAATGCCCTCCCGGGATCTAAAATTTGGACTTCCCTCCTGCCGGACACCATTCCTATGTGGAGTCAGATCTGGAAAGATTTGCACAGATACCTTACCCAAGACAGGCATAGACTCATTCAGTATCATATTCTAAACAACATGTATTATACACCTGTCAAACTAGCCAGATTGGGTAGGCTTCCTGTGGCAATCTGTACTAGATGTGGTACATCTGAAGGGAATCTGATTCATATTTTCTGGCATTGTAACAAGGTGGCACCACTTTGGAATACAATTCAATCCAACCTAGATCCTCTGCTAGGACTGGGGGATTTGTTTACCATAGAGATATGTATTCTTGGGATGTTTTCAACTATTAAAATTAAGGAACGTAGATTTCATATGGCCTTAATTTCTATTGTAGTTAAAAGATTGGTTCTTAAACATTGGGTAGACCAATTGGTTATAACATATGCTGAATGGTTGAAAGAAATGTCACTTTGTTTCAATACTGAGAGGCTGATAGCCAGCTCACAGAATCGTATGGACTCATTCAATCACAAATGGGGTAAATTATATGTCTTATACTTGAATTAAGATATTGATAATGCATGTCTCTGCTTACTTCTGATTGTTAATCTCCTTTTGGTATTTGTTAACTGCTGGTTTATATTTTCTTGATTTCTCTGTTTTGTTGTGTATATCAGACACACTCCAGGCGGTGGGGGTTGGGTGGGGAGTGGGAGGGGAGGAGGTTTCATTGGTGTATTGGTACTGTTATTTTATTTTATTTGATCCCGAGGCAGTTTGGTGTTATGTTATCCCTTGTTCATATTGGTTATTATTTATGTTTGCTTAATTTTTAATTGTTTATTAGCTTGGTGTTTTGATGAAAACAATAAAGATGTCGAATTTCAAAAAAAAACAACTAGGTAAGCTCACCAAGTTCCTTTTTCATGAGTGACTAAACAATATAACATTAATACAGGTAACAGTCCATATTAACACAACACTGCCAGCAACATAGGAATGTAAAACAGTATTAGTTGACAAATTACAATTGATTTTATGGACACACATCATACTGTTATTGTAGGATAGTCCAAACATCACAAAAAGTAGATCATCATTCTGAGGTCACAATACTACAATTTTTCTTCGAACCATGCACGAGACTCCTTAGCGCAGTGTCTGCATTTTCACACCAGCATACCGAGTACAGCTGAATGGAGTTGCTCCATAAAGCCACATTGGAGTCTAGATTTAAAAAGAGCTTTTAAATAAATAAATATATAAAAATGCTACCTACCTGTTTTAACTATTTACTAGCTGGCATAATAGCAAGTAAGTGGGTGGGTGATGACCTGGAGGCCGGACAAGAAACAGTCCCCGTGATGACAACTGCCAACTTTTAAAAACCATGCACTGTGTAAAATAGTATATAGTCAGCCATACACACCACAAGGACTATATTTTTTTAATCAAGGGAGTGAAATGACATCGGGACCTCTCAAGCTTCTTTCTCCAGGTCCTTTGATGTCATCTCAACCATTGATGAAAACACAGCCGTGTGTATGGTTTCCCGTACATTTGAATTTTTTTTTAAATACACAACACCCACCACCCACTAGTGAGATTTTAAAATGGGTAACTGGGAGAAGTACACTGAGCCAAGGCTCATTTCAAGGTGTGAACTGGGGGAGGAGAACATAATGACAGCAGCACAATAAATATAAGCAAAACTACTGAACAGCACACAGTGCAAAACTGGTACAAAATTAGAATAAATACTAAACAGTTGTATGCACACTGAGTAAAGTGTGGTGTAGCACAGTAAGAAATGCCTAGCAAGTGCGCATTCCAAAGTGGCACTAATACTTGGTGAGCAGAAGAATATTGAACAAAGGACGATTGACCTGAGGGCTAATTAAATGGCCAGACTTGTAATGGTGGGTGAGAACTGTATTAATGTGGAAGTTTACTCAAAAGCAGGATGGTGACCCAGCTGGCTTCTTACTCTGATGGTTATGACTCAGCCATATTTGTATCAGGAAGAATGGTAACAGTAACAGGTGGGGAAGGATTGGAGTTTCAACTGGGTGAGCCTAGGGATGGGGAGAGGTGGAGGGAGGAGGAGAAGTGGTTCCAGAGTGAGGGAAGTCATTAAGTGAAGGTGGACTGCCCAGCAGAGGACAGGGGCTGTGGAGTGGCAAAACTGCAATGGTCCCTGGAACAGAGTGATAAGAGAGAGAAGGGAACCAAACCAGTATGGATAAGAAAATGCAGAGAGCCTGGCAAGAAGAGGGCAGAGGGAGGATGGATAGCAATAATGCATAAAAACATATATCTTAGCTGGTGACATTGGTAACTGCAACACATCAAAAAATATTTTTATTGTTGTTGCAATAGATATTTTAAAGGTTACTGTCATCAAGTGAAATACTGAACTAGAGAGCAGCTTTCACAATGCTGATGACAACACAATGCCTAGTGCAGTACTGAAGCCAGCTGTTAAAAAGAAAAAAACAAAGAAAAACAGCAACATCTTAAAACTGCAGATTTATAAAATAAATAACTTATGTAAGCAATAAGACATGGCAGTGCATGGAACAGATTTTATCATATGCCCAGGGGCATAGTGAGGCACAAGGTCACAGGCCGAGTGCCTTCAGCCCTTGGAAGTGTAGCAAACTCTGTTCTATGCACACCACATCATGTCTTATTGCACTTATAAAACAGACTTTTTTTTTAACTTTTTACGCTTCGAATATGTAGAAACAGATTTACTTGTGTACATTTATGATACAATAGTCCTTCCGCCCACTGCAAATGATGCCATTGATGTCTTTGTATTACTGTTTGTTATAGCGTGGGTCTACAGGTAGACAAATAATGTACACAGAAGCAGCTTGTAAGGTGCAACCCACTGTTTGCTTGGTGGGATGTTTATTAAATTCATAAACAGTCTTCAGCACCAAAAAGTTGCTCTCTTTAAATATAGACCACTTGAGGCCTGCTTGATAGCAGCTCTGCAGCAGAATGAGAGCCACTATAGGGAGTGAGTGGCCTCTAGTGGTCTATATTTAAAGAGAGCAAACTGTCAATCAAATGTTAGGTGACTGTTTGTATCAAATCCTTTATACAGAGTTTTTATTGTATAAGCAGCTCAAAAGGAAGTTTATATTGATGTATAAAACAAGGTTATGCTAATGCACACTATTTTAAAAGGTTATTCATTAATCTGACCTTGTTCCAAAAGACTATTGAGTTACCTGATCAGGAGGCTGGTATATAAGTCTGACCTCTCCCAGTGTTAAGCAGATAGAGACAGAGAGTGAGGATGGAAATGGAGAGAGAAGGTCAGTTCCTCCTGACCAAGCTAGAGGAAAGTTCCAGTTTGTAAGAGAAAAGAAGCTTTGGACACATCCTGAATGTTTGTTATTTTGTTTATTTTGTTTTCTATATTTATTTTTACTTTTTGGTGCTGAAGACTGTTTATGAATTTAATAAACATCCCACCAAGCAAACAGTGGGTTGCACCTTACAAGCTCCTTCTGTGAACGTTATTTGTCTACCTGTAGACCCTCCCTATAACATTTGGTGTCAGAACTGGGATTTATTTACACAATAGAGGCTTTTCTATTTTTACAGTACAGGTACCTGCAGTTTACAAGTGCCTTTATTCATAATCAATCAATCAAAGTCTTTATTTAACCAGGCGATCACCACTGAACAAGCTCATTTTCGAGGTGGACCTGAGTGCTGCTTGTGTAACAGAGTTTCTTTTATTTAGGAACTCAGGGCAACATGAATAGACAAGGGACCAGGAAATGAAGAGAAAATTAAACAGCAGGGATAAGAAAGGGAAGAGGGAGTTTTGTAAGAAGGTGACCTGCCTCCATACAGAAAAAATAGGGACAGCGTAAAGAGAAACAGGAAAGTGGCTGCAACCAGAGGTTTAATAAGAGGAAAAGGTCCCAAGTCACAGTGGCAGGGACAGACCCGGTCACACTACTAGACAAAAAAAAATGTGTCCTTTGCTGGCATCAAGATTCAAGATATGGAATGTTTATCATGTAATGTTTACCATGGAAAACATTGATATGCAATTCTGCTCAGTTCCACTGGCTGAATATTCCACTCCTAACATACTGTACACACACACACACACACACACACACACACACACACACTTATCTCACTGTCAGGGCATGCAGAAGAGATTTCCCTGATGAGCACGTAAAGATAGAAAGGGGATTTTTCACTGTCAGCAAAGACAAAGTTGTAATGAAAACTATTAACAATACTTAATGTTTCTAATTTCTCTGTGTGTGTATGGAAAGTGGGATGATCGTGGAAACAGCATTCAATTAATTTGTTTTATTTTTATGGCCCATTTGACTTTTTTTTTTTAACAGTGTAAAGGTTGCAGTTATTTTTTGATGGAAGATTAATTCTGGTTGTAGAGGGCTGATAGAAGATGGCTCTAGTTGCAGGAGGACTGATTTGCTCATGGTTTAGGACCAGGATGACTGTACATGAAACAGATTTCATGCACAGTCACATGACAGTTTTTGACCAATGGGACTTCTTTATTTTGGATGCCTATTTTATAAAACCCATTGCAGTATACATCAAATATACAACAGCCCCACTCCAAATAGGCAAATGTACCACCACTTGTGAGTGGGTAAGCCTTTCATAACTCACTTGTGGCTCTGCCCCATGCAAGTTATAGCCCTACCCCCTTACACTTGAAGCTAAATTGCATATTCTGAGTCACCCATTGTATATGTCTTTTGCTATGCTGTCTTGCATGTGCGCAAGCAATATCTTGCAGTAGTAGCACAGTGAGAGGTGCGTCAGTGTTGGCAAATTCAGGGCACGCTTTAATAGGTGCATCCCTCATTCCCCAATTAGGTAGCATGCTAGCGCCGACGCAAAAATTAAGTGCCCCCAACTTGAAAGAAATCTGCTGCTGCATCTAGAGACAAGCTTGTCATGCAGTGCCAGAAATGACATGCCTTCCGTCCGTCCCTTTCCTGGTGAAACATTTCACTAAACATGGAGGCGGCTCCAGCCACAGCCACACAATCCCCAAACAAATCCGGCATCGGGTGTGCAATCCCCATGTTGGCACGCCCCCACCCCCCACATTGTGTGGCACACTGGGAGTCCACTCCAGTGTGCCACCACTCTAAAACCGACCTTGTCAGCATATTCCTTCCCCATCCCCCTCGCTGCAGGGAGCCCACGCGAGTGTGCCCAACAAACCGGTCTTGCAATATCCTTTTACCTGAAATAAAAAGAAAATGGTTCCTCATTATCTCGGTGCCCCCATCTCACAACCTGCACCCACCTCTCGCACTTACCTCCCCATACACCCTCACCCCATACTTACTCCGGAGGTCCAGTGCTGCTAACTTTGCTGAGAGGAATATGTCTGGATTCTTCAAAACTGAACAAAAAAATGAAGAAATGCCATTAAGCTGTATAATGTTATCAATGCATAGTCACACAGGCAAGGGTAGTAGCCAATAGGGTAGCACCACCCAGGGATTACATATGCATCTCTTTAACTCCTGCACTACCAATGTCAATGCCAGCAAGACAACATTCTGCATTGACAAATGCTTGTTACTATAGATATGCAATTGTAAGCAGTTATGGCAACATAGTCACTAAGCAAGTTTGGTCAATCAGAACATTTGCAAGTGGCAACTTAAAGGGAAGCTGCCCTTTGCAGGGGCTCCCGCCCCTGCAAAGATTACCTTCCAGTTTAGCTTTTGTAAGAAAAGTGGCTTTTTCCTCATGCTGCAAAGTAGTTTAATTATCAGACGTCTGCTACCTGTAAGTATGGTGGACGCTGGGTCAGCTCTATTAACTATAAAGGTATACCGTGCGCTTCAATTCATTCATATTGACACACATGATGTGGTGCCGCACCTTTACAGTTAATAGAGCTACTCCAGTATCTGCCATACTTGTGGGTAGAGGATTTTTGATAATGAAATTAAACTACTTTGTGACATGAGGAAAAATACACTTTTCTTACAAAAGCTAAACCAGAGGGTGCACGGTGGTGCAGGAGCACCTGCAAAGGACAGTTTTCTGTTAAACTTCCTGACATCAGCTTCACTCACTTTCTCCATCTTTATGCAGTAGAAAATCAAGCCCTTCTTTTACTTAATCCTGCCCCTAAAGATACACTGTAATGCTACCACTGCACAGTCCCCTTTTAATTCTTGTTGACCATGCAATGTAAAGTACATTTCCTCTAATCAACCAAATCCAGCACTCACCACCCGGAAGTAACAGATTGCTTACAGTTTATTAAGGTGCTTCCTTTTATTTCAAAATGCAAATGTGCAAAGTTTTCAGACGCATTTCAGAATACCGTACATTTATTCCTCCCTCAATGGATCTAAATAACACAGGAAGGTGTGCTCAAATTTTTACATGTATTCAGTATGACATCATCAGAAAGTTTCCAGAAGGTGACCTCATACCCAGTGCAAAGTGAAATTTAAAAACACAAGGTATACATATATACATAAACATATATGGCATAAAACTAGAAAAAGTTAGTTATAAAGAGCAATATACTAATTTAGATTAAAATCAATTAAAATCAAATGAAGGTGCAGAGACTGAGTCCATGTGGCTTCCTTAGATTCCATTGTATAAATTTATCTAGGAAAAAAATGCACAAAAAAGAACTATTAGTATCCAAAGAATAAGGTGCAATATATCACATATAACTAAGGTTGAATTCCCAATTTGCCATGTTATAGATTGACATCAGCCTATTAGAGAACTATTATTGCCATATGTTATCAAAACGTTGTAGCATACTACATATACGTAAATAAGACAATACTATACATATTTATTTGTTTCTTTTTCAAATAGGGTGTAATGTCAAACCTTTCATTAAGACCAGGACTCTTTTAAGCACCCAATGTGTAGATCCAGAATCCTTTTCGGTGTCTCCTTCTAGGATAACATTTTTTAAATCTCCCCATTCAGGGTTCCTGTAGACCTTCTCAATGCCTCTAAATGAGAAAGTGTGATCCTGTCTGTTTGCGGACTGCATGATGTGAAGTACTGTTGCATAAGCCAGGTCACCATTCCTGACAACCCTATAATGTTAACCAACTTCTCAGAGCTTCTGACTTGGGAGTATCCCTCACTTCCTGATAAGTGGTATTAACATGTGCAGCTGAGTATCCCCTATCTATGAATCTATCCTGTAAGTCACTTGCTGCTCTCTCAAACCTGCAAGTGCTACTACAATTTCTCCTAAGCCAGAGAAACTGACCTTTTGGCATGTTTCGTATAACGTGCCTGGGGTGGCAACTAGAGGACAAAAGCAGAGTGTTGCTATCACATTGTTTCCTATAGATATCAGTTGAAATGTTACCATTCTCACTCTTACTTATACGCGGATCTAGAAAAAACAGACTCTCTTTGCTTGCATTATATGTAAATTACAGATTGGGATTAGACACACACAGATAAGTCACAAAACTGTCATTCTGTAATGTTACCATTCCATACAATGAAAATATCGATAAAGCGCCTATAAAGGTCTAGATTCCAAAAGTATGGATTGTTGTCAGGACTCCTAACATACATATTCTCCCATTTGCCATGTATAAGTTTGCAAGGCTGGGGCAAAAGTCACCCCATTGCAGTGCCCTTGGTCTGAAAATAAAATTTCCCAAAGAACGTAAAGGCACTGTACTTCAAAACAAATTCTGATAGCCTAAGCAGCAATGCTGTACAGTATTAATTTCCCCATTTACTACATTATACACAGACACACAGACACACACACACACATATACACACATACACATGTATACATACTATATACACACACACACACACACACACCCCATACATGCTGTATAGGCATATATACATATATATATATATATATATGCATGTATGTATGCACACACACACACATATATATATATATATATATATATATATATATATATGTATATGTAAAGACAAAGAACCTCTGTAAACACTGAGGCAAGGGTTACCCAAAGGGCATTTGGCTGGGAAGCCAAGTTTCAAGAAAATACAAAATCACACATGCCCACACAATGCAAAGCATCATGGGCTGCATATCAAATCACCACAGAATGTTATGCTGGTTCAACTTTAAGCAGAATTGCATGGTGCGAAAGGCCTCTCACAGACATGCAATTCTGCTTAAAATAACCACTGCTATTCTGTGCATATGCATATTTGCATGTATTGCACATGCTGTATATTTTTTTATAGATGTATGCACATGCTGTATATACACACATATATATCTCTACTCACATGTATACATATATATATATATATATATCATATATATATAGTATATATGAATATATATATATATATATATATACATATATATACATACACACACACACATATACATATATACCTACATACACATGCTGTATATACATAAATGTATATATACACACACACACATATGCTGTATATCCATATATACACATATACACATGCTGTATATACATATATAATAATATTTTTAATAACAATAAATAATTTGTATAGCACAATTCCAGTGTCAAAGCACTTCACATACAAACATCAACAAATCGCTCATTAAAATCACATAAAGTAACAGATTCAATTCAAATCCACACAGTAACTTAAAGGTTCAAATACTGAATGCCTGTTTAAATAAATAAGTCTTCAGACTGGTCTTGAAGCCCTCCACAGTCCCACACTTTCTAATCTGATGAGGTAGCGAATTCCACAGGGATGGCATCATGAACATAAAGGCCCTGGCACCAGATGCCTTTAGCCGTACCCTGGGAACCTCTAGCAACCCCTCATCAGTTGAGCGGAGGGGTCGACCCGGGCTGTAAGGAACCAGGATCTCTTGCAGGTAACTCTGTCCCAATCCGTGTAGAGGCTTTATAGGTCAGGAGACTGACCTTGAAGGTGGACCACCACCACTGTATGAGCAGCCAGTGCAGATCCGCAGCATGGGGTAATGTAATGGTCGCAGAAAAGCCCTGATCAGTAACCATGCCACAGTGTTTTGCACTAGCTGCAAGTGGCAGACATCAACCCCAGGAAGTCCTAGGTATAGGGAGTTGTGGTAGTCCAGGTGCGAGGTCACAAAAGCATGGATCAACATGGCAAATAGTCAGATGGAACAAGGTGCTTAATTCTGGTGATGTTCTTAAGATGGTAAAAAGAAGATTTGACAACTGCCGACAACTGTGCCTGCAGTGTTAACCCATCGTCAAATACCACCCCCAGATTACGCACCAGTTCAGAGATGGGCAGCTGTACACCATTGAGCCAAAGCCCAGAAGGTAACCCCACCACCGGCCTCTCTATCCAGCACCCTGGATCCACGACTAACACCTCAGTATTTCCAGAATTCAATTTCAGCCAACTGGACTTCATCCAGTCATGGATTTCCACCAGACAGTTATTAAACATCAAGACTGCACTATTCTGGTCGGGTGCAAAAGACAGATGGAGCTGTGTGTGTGTGTGTGTGTGTGTGTGTGTGTGTGTGTGTGTGTGTATGCACACACACACACACACACATTTATACACATGGGGCCAGATATTCAAAAGGATTGCACCATGCGCAATAGGGTTGCGCCTGCGCAAGTCCAAGCTTGCTCCATTCTGCAATATTCAGCAGGAGGCAGTTGCGCCACTGAAAAAAGGCTGAGCAACAGCGCAATGTAAATGAATGCATGCTGAACTGGTGGGGGAGGTACCATGCATAAACTGCACAGCCCAATATTCAGCCGGGCTGTGCAGAGTTGTGCAGGTGCAACCCCCAACCTGGGCCTGCACAACTTTGAGCCAAAAAAAAAAGGCTTAAGTCGAGGGTCACCCACAGGTGAGCTGTTGCATTGCAGGGTGCAACACAGCAGCTGCCACCTGTGGCTGGCCCCCAACCCACTTCCTGTGCCCCCCCTGCAGCCCAATTGCTGGCAGCCGACTGTAAATCCCCACCACCACCCCCCACTGGCCCGATCGCGCGCGCTGTGTACTCCCCACCAGCCCAATCGCGGGCAGCAATGTAGCCCCCAAGCGTATCCTGGTGGTCCAGTGGACGAAATGCCCGATCGGCAGTAAGTTTAATAAACCCCCTCCTCCGCAGTCATCCTGGTGGTCCAGTGGACTGAAATGCCCGATCGCGGGCAGTATGTTTCATAAACCCCGAACATAGCCCTGGTGGCTGGTGTCCCCCACCACCCAAGCCCCACCACCCCGCTCCCCCCCGCATGTGGGCGGCAACATCCCTCGCCTGCCGCCCGCGCCCACCGACTGACTGCCGGTGGGAGCTGCCGCCCATTGGTGCAGGCAAGAGCCAGTAGGCGTGCAGCTATACCGTACATGACAGTCGAGATTTGTGAATTCATTCTACAAATCTGGACTATCATGTCTGCATAGACTGCATGCCCGGTGGCTCTTGCTCTGCGCAATGGGCATGCAGTCCCCGGAGCAGTCGGTAGGTGTGCGGCGGAGCGGCTGAAGTGAATGGATCTGCCGCCGCCGGGGAGGGGTGGTGGGCTGTGGTGTGGGTGGGTCGCTAGCCACCAGGGCTATGTTCAGGGGTTATTAAATGTACTGCCTGCGATCAGGCATTTCGGTCCACTGGACCACCAGGGATATGTTGGGGAGCCACATTGCTGCCAGCGATGCGGGCTGGTGGGGTACACTATGCCCTTGATCGGGCCAGTGAAGGTGGTGGTGGGGATTATACACTGATTCCCGTGATCGGGCTGCAGGGGCATCGGGTCCCCGATGGCTGCTGCCTGGCAGGGCGCCAGGCACAAGTCCTCGGGGATCGGCGCACCTACATGCTAATGGCATGCAAATGGGGCCATAATCAGATGCAAATGCCCCCCCCGGGCCTTGCATGAATTATAGCCCCATTTGCATGTCACCTTTTGAATATCGGGATTTTGTGCATGGCGCAATGGTACTTGCGCCACCGCAAGTTGAATGCTCCACTCTGTCATCTTGCGGTGGCACAAGTTCCACTGCACCATGCACAGTGGCTGTGGCTGGGGGGTGATATTCAAAGGAGTTGCTCAATAGTGCAACTCCTTTGAATATTGCCCCGGACACACCCCTGCGCAACTATTTTGTGCAGTGCAAGGGCTTGCGCCTTTGAATGGCGCAGTTTGAATATCCATCCCAGGATGTATATACATACACACACACACACACACACACACACTTTTACATCTTTATAGGTGACATTGCAGAGGTTCTGGAGGGAAAAGTATGCCTCTTTGCAGATGACACAAAGATCTGTAACAGAGTTGATACACAAGGGGGGTAGAAAGGATGAGAAGGGACTTGGAAAGGTTGGAGGAATGGTCAGACATATGGCAACTTAGATCCAATGCAAAGAAGTGCAAAGTAATGCACCTGGGAAACAAAAACCCAGAAGAAGAGTACACAATAACAGAGGAGGTACTAACAACAACAAAAATGGAAAGGGACCTGGGGGGTAGTCATATCAGATGATCTAAAGGTTGGTAAGCAATGTGAGAAGTCAGTAAGGAGAGCCAGGGGGGTACTGGGATGCATAGGAAGAGGCACCACAAGTAGAAAAAGGGAAATGGTTATCCCTCTGTACAGACAGTTGGTGAGACCCCATCTGGAGTAATGTGTGCAGTTTTGGAGACCTCATCTATGCAAGGACATAGACAGGATGGAAGCAGTCCAGAGGAGGGCAACTAAAATGGTGCAGGGTCTGCATCAGAAACCATATGAAGAGAGACTGAGAGAGCTTAATATGTATACCCTTGATGAAAGGAGGGACGGGGGGGACATGATAGAAATGTTCAAGTACCTGAAGGGAATCAACAAAGTCCAAGAGGGTAGCATCTTTCAGAAAAAGAGATGTGTAAGAAACAAGAGGGCACAGCTCAGGGGTAATGTGAGAACATTTTTGTTTTCACGGAGAGAGTGGTGGATGCACGGAACCGCCTTCCTGGGGAGGTTGTTGGGTCCAAAACAGTGAGGGAATTCAAACATGCATGGGACAGACATAAGGCAATTGTAGTATGGGGTGGCAGGAAGTAGGCTGTTGGTTAACTAGAATCTGCAGCTTATCCAGTAGGTAGGGAAATGGGCAGACTGGGTGGGCCAAGTGGTCCTTATCTGCCGTCAAAGTCTATGTTTCTATACACACACACACACACACATATATACATACTGTATCTATGTATATATATATATATATATATATATATATATATATATATATATATATATATGCATATACAATGGTGAGCTGTCAGATATATGATTTATCCACACAAGCGCTGTTTGATCTCGGGTAACCTCACAAGTGGCATAAGCCATGAGTCAAACAGCACGAGTGTAGATAAATTATTTATCTGACAGCTCACCATTGTATATTTCATTTATGCATTAGGGATGTTTTCTGTCAGTGCAGGGACATTTGCTTTTGATTGCTCATCTTTTTTTGCATATGTTTTTGCATATGTTTGTCAAAAAAGTGAAGAAAAATTGCATTTTCTACTCTTTTTTGCTAATTATAAAAAAAATCTATAAGGTATTTATAAATGAAACACCACTCATTTTGTAGATAATTTTGTGCTGAACAACTTTCATGCTCACAGTGCCATGCTATATTTTTTCGTTTTAAAGTTATTCTCATTTGAATATGGGTAGTACTACTACTGAGGCCGAACATTCTAAATGAGTTCCGGAGTGATTGTGACATAGCTAATATATGGATACATTTCATTTATTCAACGACTGTGAAGATAAATGGATTTATTTTACGGCTTCTGAGTCCACACCTATTGCATAAATATAGATATACGCACACACATATATATATACATATGCATATACATATATACATACATATGCATACACATATATATATACACACATATATGCACACACATATATATATATACACACATTCTGTATATACATATAAATATACACACACATATGCTGTATATACAATATATGTCTACACATGCTGTATAGACATATATATACATATACACATGCTGTATATACATATACTGTACATATATATATATACACACACACACACACATACATATAAACACACACATGTATATACTCGCACATGTATATTCATACATGTGTATATACACACACGCATGCGTATATAGGGGATACATGATGGGTAGGAGTGTGATATGGCAAAATATGCTCACTCTGCAAAAGTCAGCTATGGATACTCACGGTGCAGAAGGCACGTAGTATCCTGCAACTCTGAAGTGAGCATATTTTGCTCACATCATCATGATCTGCACATCATGTGTGCAGTTTATACAAAGGGGGTTGGAGCTCTTCTTTGATTTCTTTATGTGATTTTCGTGCTTTGTGCTGGTTTGTGTTGGTAGTCTGAGTGAACAACTATGAATGGGTTTTGTAAGATGGTTGTTATTGGTGGTTTTGTATGAGTGTGAATGTTCATTGGTTGTTGCTTGCATGAATATGGTGCAAGATTGCCTGTAGTGTCTGAGAGGGTGGGAGTTTGTGTGGAAGGTCGGGAGAGAGGATGAGTGAATCAGCCAAGTTGTTTTGTTTGTTTACATGTTTGTGATGATTTGGCCATTTCTTTGCCTTTTTCAGGGAGTGAGTGTTCTGGTTAGGGTAACATATATTTCAGTTTGTGATTGTGTGCTTCGGTTTCTGTCAGCATTACATGCAATATTCACCAATAGCACTTGTAAACAGCTTTATTTTATTGAGAGAAATCAGAGATGCAGTGTTCATGTCAGCATTTCAGGCAGCAGTCTCGGGGGAAGTATGAGAGAGAGCAGATGGAGTTTTGTGATGCATTTTATATGAGTGTAAGGAGATATGGAAATTGGGTTGTAGAAAGTAGATTAGAGAATGAGGTTTACAGGAAATCTATGGAGAGTAGTGGGCAGAGTGAATATAACAGAAGCTGATGTCAGAGGGGTATGTATAAATGGAAAATATTTTAACTCCACTGATGTCAGCTTCAGATATCTCACTCCGGTGGAAATAACAGATTTTATTGTCACTGTGGAGCTCCCACCCCATTGTATAAATACGTATATACACACACATGCATATATACACACACTCGTATATACATACCTACACACATACATACATACATACACATACGTGTGTATACATACAAACATACACACACGTGTATACATACATACACACACGTGTATACACACACGTGTATACATACATACACACACGTGTATACATACATACACATTTATACATACACACACACACATGTTTACATACACACACACGTGTTTACATACACACACATGTTTACATACACCCATGTATACATACACCCATGTATACATACATACACACACTCACATGTATACATACATATACACACATGAGTATATATACATATACATGTGTATACATACATACATACATGTGTATCCATACAGATACACACTATATATATACATATACACACACACATGCATGTGTGTATATATATATACACATACACATACACGCTATATATATATATATATATATATATGGTATATGTACACACACACGCACGTATGTATGTACACATACATGCTATACATATACATACACATATAAGCATATATACATACATACACACACTCATATATACACATCATATATACATACATATACACATATATACATATACCCATATATACATGTGTATAAACATATATATTTATATATACAAAGAGAATAATGGATAACTCACAGGGTAATACCATCAAGAGATTCTGGACACGTAGGAACCTCGAGCGTGAAGCTTGAGAGGTTCCAGTGTCCAGAACCTCGAGATGGTATCTCACCGGTAATACCCTGTGAGATATCCATTATTTGTTTTAATATTTGGATGAGTGTATTTTCTGTTGGTTTGGTTTTTGTACTGCCCGTCTGAGCCGACTGCTGTACTTTCTCTCAGATTCGCGCTGTGCCTCTGTGTCCCTGCTCCCCCACTGGTCTCACACACACACACACACACACACACACACACACACTACCAGTAAGTGTTGTTTCAGTCCTACCTTTTGGTTTCTTGTGGGGGGGGGGGACACAGGATCAGCCAGCTAAATCTTCGGTGTGGTATGCGTTAAAACAATGAAGAAAGAAATTGAGGAAGCACTATAGATGCTTTATGCTCTCGCTAAGCGAGAGATCGCCACCATGTTGTTTAAACTGTTTTGGACACCCACAGAGAAAAATCGTCCAGTGATGAGCCACACTGTACATATCCATGCTTGATTGATGTTTGCCAGCCTTACCAGTTTTTTGAATTGTGCGCGTGCACTCTTGAGCTGCAGTGATAATACTATCATTCAGGTCCTGAACGATACTATTATGGGACCTGAACAATAGTATTATCACTCTCAGTGTGTGGTATTATCACTTCGGGAATGACAGCATTACCCAAAAAATTGTATGCTTTAGTATAGCATGAAATTGATATCCATATATTAAATATATATTTATACATACATACATATATGTGTGTGTGTATATATATATATATATATATATATATATATTTATACACATACACACACACATACTGTACTCAAACATATATATATATACATATACATACATACATACACACACACACACACACACTCTGTAGTGTTCTGTACTACTACTGCATCACTTTTATGCCTTTATCGGACCATTTTATTACAACAGATTGATCTGTTTTCAAGTTTTCTAGTGCTTGTCTCTCCATTTTGGACATGTTATCATACCTAATATATGGTAAATTAGCAAAACATTGCTCAAATTCATTCTCACACACCTTCTGGAATGTCATGATGACAGCTACAGTTGGTGCTGGATAAAAAACTGACTGCTCCCCTAAAGCATCTTGCAGTATGATCAATGTTACCATTAATCTCATCTGGTGAGATCTCACTGCCCCTAGGTCACTAGTCACAGTTGACTTAAGCTATCCCTGTTTCTGAAAAAAGGACTTACAGGAAGCAGCCATTTTTGTGATGGAAGATCAGTTCTGGCTGTAGGGGGACTGATTGAATATACTTCTGGTTGTAGGAGGACTGATTTGCTCATTGTGTGATGTGGTTTAGGACCAGGATGACTGCGAATGAAACAGATTTCATGCACAGTCACAGGATATATTTTGACCAATGAGACTTCTTTAGTTTGGATGCCTATTTTATAAAGTCTGTTGCTATATACATAAAATATATAACAACCTGACTGAAAATAGGCAAATGAATCACCACTTATGAGTATGCAAACCTTCCATAGCTTACTTGTGGCTCTGCCACCCATGTGCAACTTATGGTCCTGCCCCCTCACACTTGAAGCTAAATTGCATACTCTGAGTCAACCCATTGCATAGCTTTTTTTCTTACTATAGCTATGCAGTTGTAAACAATTATGGCAGAATAGTTACTAAGCAAGTTTAGTCACTCAGAATGCAGCATGTACAAGTGGCATCTTCAACTTCCTGACATCAGCTTCACTCACTTTCCTCTTCTATACACCTTCTTTTACTTAATCCTGCCCCTAAGGACACATTGTAATGCTGCTGCTGTACATTCCCCTTGTAATTGTTGTTGACCATGCAAATAAAAGTACATTTCCTCTAGTCAACTAAATTCAGCCAGCATGTGTGTTTTTGCAGGAAATGAACAAAGGACAATTAAACATTTATCATCTGAGAAGTGGAGTCAAAACGCCTCATGCAATAGAAGTCTTTACAATTTTGAAGATCTCTCAAATTAAAGTAGTAGAAGGGCTGCTTATCTTGTGAAAACAAACAAACAAAAAATACATACATTTGGTGTTGAGGTTTATTATTTGTTTTCATGGTTCTGCAATGATCACCCCATCCTTTGCAGTCCCATTATGCTGAATTTGGAAAGTAAGCATTGTATTTAGTTTTTATTAAATGCACTAGAAAAACAATTGCCTATTTCCAGGCATAACAAGTACATCCTAAACATGCATGACAGTGGAGAATTTTAATAAAGGGTGTCTGATACCATTTTACAGAAAATAGAACACTCAAAAGAGTTATAGCATTTTAGAAAGATGTGCACTTATACTAAAAAAATGACAGACTTTATATTCCCCCTTTGAACATATAGAATAAAGTATGGGTCGGGGTGTGTAACGAGATTTTACACACACCCGAGTTGTGGGATGCTACATAAATTCCAAGGGTGAAGCCCAAGGAGATTGTGAAAAGCATCCCACAATGAGGGTGTGCAAAATAGAGTTTGACACCCCGACCCATTTTTTATTTTACAGTATATAATTGTTGGGTTTCCCTTTTTCACCTCAGCAATTATATAAAATAAAGAGCTTGAGGTGCATCAGCGGTGTGGTTTTGTTTTAGCCCAGTGCCGAGATTTGTCGTATTGAAAACCTTTTTTTTTTTTCTTTTAGTAGGTCTTCATGTGTTTCCAGTGTATGTGGAGAAAAAAGAAAAGAAAAGAACTTACTGCCGAGTTCTTCTGGCAGCTCTGTGTCAGGCGAGATAGAAGCGGTGAGCAGTCTTGACTGGTCACGCTGCTGACTGAGCATGCGCACAGCAAGGGAAATCGTGTGCATGTTTGCCATTATAAATGCTCCTTTATAACGGCAAATTACACCATGGTTTCCCTATGGGAAAAAGGGGAAGCCGGTTATTATAACTTAATTATGCATGGTCACCCACCCTCCAAAAGACAGAAAACTCCTCTACATACACAATGTGATCATATGTACATAAGCCTATCTGTAAACCAAGCATGAGACTGCAAAATACACTTATTTCTAGGGAAAAAAAGGGCGTTGCTAGTGTAGAAAATGTTGAATATATACTTGTCTGAAGAGCATTTCTATTAAAAAAAATAAATAATTTGGCGTCCAGATCTACAGAGATTCCTGTATTTTACAGAGAAATGGTGCATCATCAAGAAAAGTGTCCCATTAACCTGCACTGGGTACACCAAAAACACTCATTCCCACAGTGTTTATATCTTATACAAGTGCATCAGCATTGCCCCTACAAAGTATGATGGACTATTTTATTATTTATGTAACTATATGCCTTTATGAACATTGTTAAATGACAAAGTGTTCTAAAAATCTTTAAACAAGAAGTTATCCATCTCCAAATTGTGTGTGCCCCCCCATACACTTTAAGGGTCAGAGTTTCCCCATGTGGATGACAAAACATTAAAGAGCAATTCTCTATTATAATAACAAGCTTAGAAACACATTTACCTAAGTAAGGTTTTGTTTTCTAGTTTTTTCCTTTATTTTCCCTTTTAATGTTGTAAGTAATGCAATGCTTTTTTCGGTCTTTCGAAATGTATCGGATTGCCCCCTGCTAATTGCACAGCTGCGGTTTGTTACATCAGTCTGTTGCCATAGTGAGCACTAAAAAAGTTTTTAATAAAAAAAAAATTCTTGGCAAAACATGAAAAGCATACCTCTCTAATGCCGCACACTAAAAAGTACATCACCTTACGCATGTTACCTCTCCGAACTCCTTCCTCTCACAAGGGAGGTGATGGTCCACATTTCTCACTGAGACTTAAAAGCAGAAATTCATAATAATCTATTATGCTCCCTTATCAGCAAACATTATGAACATTAGTGACTGATAGCCATAGTGTTTTGAGGGTGTAGTGCCATGTTTGATGTCACATCTTCCCTAATTTGTCACACATTTAGGTGAAGAAAGGATAATAGATATGATCCAGCGAGAATGCAGTTAGGTGATACAAAGGAATATTATATTCTTGTGCAAAAACACCAAGTAATCAGAACATGATACACTGTTTATAATGGCAATTCGTGCCATGTATTCTTAGAATTCCTAAATTACTCCAGTAACAACTATAGTAACTAAAAGCACAACCCTGGTCTGAGCTGGAAGAAGAAATTTGCTGGGAGCAGTCGGGACACAAAAGTAGCCGGTTAGTATCAAGGATCCTCCGAGGGTGGGAATGGCGACTCCAACACGTCCTCAAAGTTCTCCCCCCAAACCAGTATGACTAGTCTGGATGGCGGATGAAAAAGAGTACAAGGGACCTGCTTCAATCCTGCAAATGAAGAAATAGAAGAGTCTCCGGTCTGAACGCAGCAAACTTATACAGCTGACCAAATATTTTAAACTTTGCTTGGAAAACAAATCTAAAAATGTTCATCAAATGAAAACGGGGGACTTAGCAGAATGGTGAAGCGTGTAACTTACCATCATCTTCACTCTCCGCTGGCTGCTACAGTGCCATCAACCTGTGTACCCGACCTATCCCACAGCTGGAATGTCATCATCGGAAGGAAAAGGCTCGCAGCCGGGCTGCTTACAATTTGAGGCTTATGAGTGGGCGGGGCTTGTCCTGCAGCCCCCATCACTGCTCTGCCGCCCATCCCGCCCCTTTAGAGCCACCTGCGGACAGGTGAGTCGGAATGGTCGGTGGGAGAGATCGCTGATCTTGGGCGCAGCAGAGACTTGACCGGAGGAGGAGTTGCAGGCTCAGTATTCTGCTATCTGATCATTTTTTAATTTTGGTTGGGGCCACTAAGCTGATATTTGAGTTGCCAAGCAATGCAAAAGATTACTTCCAGTAAAAGTTGACCAGGGCGTGAGATTTACTCGAAATTATCAAGTAAGGCTTCCACCCTGGGCTTCCACCTGTGTTGAAAATATATTCATGGCTCTTTTTAGTCGACTTGTGGAAAGGTAAAATAAAAAAAAGTCTAGAGTATCATTAGTTGCTGATCTCACAACTGGAAAGCAGCCCTACATGTAGTGGAAATGATATTGCAACAGCCGGCTCAGCGTTTTGGGTCACTTTTAACAAAATCACAATTTCCCTTAAGGTGACTTATTCAGGTGCAAATTCACTGTTCCTTCTAATGTATTTAAATCTGGAATGTGCTGGTGTGAGGTAATGGAAAGGATGAAATGGACAAAGAACATATAGAAATATGAAGTCCTGCTTGCTGAAAGGGGAGCTGCTCCCTTTTTTTTTTTTTTTTTTTTTTGAGGGGGGCAGGGGAGGAACAGGGTCTCAAGTTGCTAGCCACACACTTGCAACACAAGTTGACCAGTTAGGCAGCAGGTGACTGAAGTACAGTACCACTGAGTAGTAGGTGGCATGAGAGAAGCCCTGGCACAAAGGAGAAATCCTGAGCTAGACCCTGGGAAAAATTATGTGCTGTATCACAGTGATGTTCTGTAATCAAGGGGAGACTAGGTCAGCTAGGGGAGATGATGCCTTTAGGGTAATCATCTGAGATCCAGTAACCATAATATGGCAGCAGCTGAAATAATAACTAGGGTAAAATTAATGCAGCAGTACATGTTATGGTGAATATTTTAAGCTACCAGTTTCATTCTGGTTTAGATTGCCTCTGATGTTCTGTCTTGTGGTTGAAGATACCCCTTTTCTCAGCTTGAGTGTGCATTAGCATTTTCTTTACATTTGAAATAAGATGAGCACTCCTTTTACTGTGGATGTCCCAATACTTTTTTTATCATTATTCTCAGTAAGCAATAAGACATAACAGGATGTGGATTATCAGTGGATACCCACACGTCTAGGGGCATGATGAAGCCCGATGCTACAGGTGGAGGATCTGACAGCCCTTTGAAGTGCCGGCATCAAGCAATACCCCACACCCTGAAGCATCTTACTGTGTTTAGAAAACAAATTGGTGAAAATAAAAAAAATATCTGTAAAGGATAACAAAAGACAACAAAAAATACATGGAGGATACTGGATGGCCAGCAGGCAATAACCATGCTGTAATCGCAATGAGAGGTTTCCATGACAACTAGGTAAATCTTGAGAGCACAGCTCAAGATGTTTACAGTTGCCATGGAAACCTTGAGATGCGATTTCGGAGAGGTTATTGTCTGTTTGCCATCCATTAGTTTTAATAGTGTATGGGAGAGCCATACACTATAAATACTAATGTCACTTTGTTTTGCTTTCTGCTTTATACCTTAGATGAATTCAATAACAGACAGTAACTCACCCTTTGTTATTACTGCCCTATGAGTGTGGAAAGATGGACTCAAATGACATGGCTTAAAAGGCAGCTCTTGTGGTTGCTCCCACCACATCTTTACCGTGACTTTTTACCAGCCAGGTTAGATTTTAAATATAAAGTCTGGCAGAAGATGGGACTGTGCTACCCTTTCTATTACTGGAGGGTGACCAGATTAAATCCTTTCAGTCACTTAAACAAATGCTGGACATACAACAAAGTGATATGTTTAGATATTTTCAAGTGAGAGCATTTATTGCCTCATGGTTACAACAAGGCCCTAAGCTTGACACACAGAACCCAATAGCCTGGTAATCACACCCCTCAGAGGAGGCATCACACTATGTTTAATTTCCTGTCTGTGCCACACTTATACAGTCACAGAACATGCCCTCTCCCTTGGTGTTTGACAAATGGAACAAGGAAAAGACAGATACCATTACCCCAGAAGAAGGACAAATAGCCTATACAGACTCTTACCATGTCACATCTTCTACACAATGGTGAGAGTTCAGTTGGAAATAGAAACATATACTTTGATGGCAGATATGGACCGCTTGGCCCACCCAGTTTGCCCATTTCACTACCTATTGGAAAAGCTGCAGATCCTAGTTAACCAACAGCCTGCTTCCTCCTACCCCCCCACTAGAAATGCTTTATGTCTCTCCCATGCATTCTTGAATTCCGCCACTGATTTTGACCCCACGACCTCCTCAGGAAGGATGTTCTATGCATTCACCACCCTCTCCATGAAAAAAATACTTTCTCACATTGCCCCTTGAGTCAGCCCCTCTCTAGCTTCAAATTGTGCCCTCTTGTTCTTTCACATCTGTTTTTCAGAAAGATGCTACCCTCTTGGATTTTGTTGATTCTCTTGAGGTACTTGAAAGTTTCTATCACGTTCCCGGTTCTCCCTCCTTTCCTCGAGGGTATACATATTAAGCTCCTTTAGTCTCTTTTCATATGGCTTCTGGTGCAGACCCTACACCATTTTAGTTGCCCTCCTCTGGACTGCCTCCATTCTATGTCCTTTTTTTTGTGAACCTTCTTTATCTCCCGCTGGATGGGGCCTCTCTCGGAGGTGCTCTCTCCTCGATCCCCACAACTCCTGCCTGAAGCCTCTCTCTTTTCTTTGTGTCATCTGCAAAGAGGCATATTTTTCCTTCCAGTCCCTCCACAATGTCACCTATAAAGACATTAAAGAGGATTGATACCAGAACTGAACTCTGCGGTACCCCATTAGTAACCCCCCTTTCTTCAGAGTGGACTCTGTTTACTATTACTCTCTGCATCCCATTGTCCAGCCAATTTTTTACCCAGGCTACCACCCTGGGACCCACTCCCAAGCTGGCTAACTTGTTTATTAATCTTTTGTGTCAGACTGTATCAAATGCCTTGCTAAAGTCTTGGTAGGCTATGTCCACAGCCCCTCACTTGTCTACTACTTTGGTCACCCAGTCAAAGAAATCTATTAGATTTGTCTGACATGACCTTTCTGCTGTGAATCCATGCTGCCTTGGGGCTTGTCTGCCCCACTGGCCTCTAGGTACTCAACCATTCTATCTTTCAGAAGTGATTCCGTCATTTTCCCTGCCAGTGAAGTCAAACTAACAGGTCTGTAGTTTCCTGCCTCTGCCTTGCTCCCACTTTTGTGATGGGGAATCACATCCACCCTCCTCCAGTCCTCAGGTACAACACCATCCTCCTATGATTTGTTAAAAAGGGTAGTAAGTGGTGTCACTAGTTCTCCCTTTATTTCTTTTAGAATTCTGGGGTGAATCCCATCAGGCCTCATTGCTTTGTCCACCTTCAGTTTTAGAAGTTCTTTCAGGACCCTTTCTTCTGTGAATAGACTGGAATCACCTCCTCCCATCCAGAGTGCTTCTATTGTTTGGTTTAGGTACCTCCCCATCTCTTCTTTTATGAACACTGAACAGAGGTATTCATTCAGTATCCCTGCTTTTTCACTGTCACCCTCTGCCCACCCCCTTCCCTTTATTAAGCCTCACTATTCTTCCCGTGGTCTTTCTTCGCTTCCTAATTTACCTGTAAAACATCCAAACATACAAAGAAGCCAGCAGAAGAAGGCCATTTGGTCTATCAGGTCTGCTGAGTCCACAGCTTGAGCTAATGTCCCTGTTCTCCCTCCTCACTCCTCCCATCCGCCCTCCCACCCCACTCCTCCTCCTAGCCTCCCTTCCCATGATCCTTACCTTCCCCTTATGCCTATCCCAGCCTCTCTTAAAGCTGCCCACTGTCTTCAATGAGATGACCTCCTCCAGTAGCACATTCCAAGTGTCCAGCACCCTCTCTGTGAAGAAGTGCTTCCTGACCTACCTCCTAAACCTCCCACCCACCAGCTTGAGACTGTGATCTCTCATGTTATGGTTGCCATTCAGCTTAAAGAGACTCTCCTTATCAGCCTTATTTATCCCTATCAAGTACTTGAATGTCCCGATCATGTTCTCTCTCTCTCTCTCTTTCTTCTCTCTCTCTCTCTCTCTCTCTCTCTCTCTCCTGTCTTCCAGAGAGTACATGTTCAGTGCCCTCAGCCTCTCCTTGTATGCCTTACCCAGCTGATCCACTGTCATCTTTGTAGCCCTCCTCTGGACCTTCTCCAGCAAGTTAAAGTCCTTTTTACGGTGTGGGCACCAGTACTGAACTCCATACTCTAGATGTGGCCTTACCAGTGACCTGTCCAAGGGCAGTATAACCTCCTCTCTGCTATTACTGCTCCACCTAGATATGCATCCCAACATCTTGTTTGCCTTTGCTGCTGGTTTTTGCACTGCATGGAGTGCTTCAGGTCACTAGTGATCATCACTCCCAGGTCCTTGTCCTCCTCCTCCTCTGATGCAGATACTCAGACTTCACCCAGCTAGGATCCTTGGCTCAAATAAGCATAACTTTGCATTTCTTGGCATTGAAGCTAAGCTGCCAGATCCTGGCCCACCTCCCCAACTTTTCCAGATCTTCCTGTAGGTTTTATCCCCCTTCTTATCTGAGTTGGCTATCCTTTCCTCAGTTTGGGCCTTTGCTATTTTGACTGCCTTCTCCTCTTCCTTCTGCTGGCTAGTATGGGCAGGGGAATCACCAGCAGGAGGAAAGAAGTCCTAGTGCCTCTGTACCAAGCTATGGTGAGACTGCACTTGGAATATGGAGTCCAGTTCTGGAGGCCTCACTTGTGTAAAGACATAGACCTGATTAAAAGGGTTCAGCCAAGGGCAACCAAGGTGGTGCTAGGGATGAAGAGCAAACTACACGAACAAAGATGCAGTGAGCTGGGGCTATACACTCTGGAGACCAGAAGGGAGAGAGGGGACATGATAAACACCTTCAAATATGTCAAGGGGATAAACAAAGTGGGCCCAGGGTGCTTGTTCCAAATGAAGAAGGACACCACTACTAGGGGGCATGGTCTGAGATTGTAGGAGGGACACTACAAAGGAACATGAGGGGGCAATTCTTTATGGAGAGGGTGGTGAATGCCTGGAACAGGCTTCTGGAGGAGGTTGTGAGGCTAGAGACAGTGTCTGGATTCAAGAGGGCTTGGGACAGGCATAAAGGGCTATGGGGGGGTTCTCGAGAAGGGAGGCGGTAGTCTAGGAGGTGGGTAAGGGCAGACTGGATGGACCATGGGGTCTTTTTCTGCCATCAAGTTCTATGATTCTATGAACTGGTACAGTTCACTGTCCTGCTCCTTCTGTGTTTTCTTATACTTTCTGAATGCTATCTTTTTCTCCTTAACCTTCCCCACCACCTCTTTTGAGAACCATAGTGTTTTTTCCTTTGTTTTGTTTATTTGCTTCACACAAAGGCTTGTTGCCTCTGTGATGACAGTTCTGCTTTTTTCCCAGTGTTCATCTACCCCTCCTTCTTGCTCATTTGCTAGTGCTTTTGTAATCCTCCTCTTGCCACTTGTTTAACTAGTAAGCACACCTCCCATATTTCTGTCCATGGGTAAGAGAGGGGTGAGCATACAGAAACAAGTTTACATACAAAATGACCATTACTAGACCCAGGTCCTGAGGATAGAACTTTTGCTAGGGGCTATGCTAGATCTGAACTTCTGGAAGGGTACCCAGTAATTCCACACAGGAAGCAGTAACAAGAATGTCCAGACCAGGTTGGGATCTAAAGTGTGGCTTTATTCCAAAGAATGGTACACAAAAGCAAAGGTGGACCCCCAAGGGTTTACATTTCATGGCATAAGGCATTGCAGAACAAAACAAAATCTGTGGCAGACAGAAACTCTAAACTTTCCATATTGCATAGGACTTTGAACTCTCTTCAGCGGCAAAGCCTCAGCTGAAACACACATTTCTTCTAGTGGCACTGGCCACAACTTAGAACATTTCCCATAAGGCATAGGATTTAAACACTTGGCAATGTGGCAACTGGTCACAACGGTGCACACTGGTCCTCAAAATTAGCACAACCCACACTAGGGGGTAAACTTTCTCTTCAGGCATTGGCCACCATGTCCTGAATAAGCTGGTGCCCTTACGGAACCTGTAGTGCTGAACTTGTCACTCGAGATAGGGAACTGCCCATCTTTTGCTTCCATAGTCTGTACCCAGCCATTATTTCACAGTTACACCTCAACATTTAGTAAAACAGTAGAACTATGCATCTTGGAATATCTGACACATTCAGCATTAAAAACACACTACTTCTGAGTGTAAATTAAAGTTCTGAACAATGTGTTAAGTCTCACTGGGGACTCCACAATTGTCAAACAACTTTAAGAAAGGACGAGAACAGTCTCAAACTAGAACAGAACTTGGTGTGTTTGTCCCTTTGTCAGAGTACACCCCCCAAAAAACACAGGTACATTCCTCCTGGGATACCCAAAGTCAGATTACTCACAGTTGTACACAAACAGGCAGCTTCACTGTCCTGGATCAAAGTCAGGGGATTGCCCCTCTGAACCATTCTGCAATCCTCATCTCACAAGGGATGGGAAAAATCAGGAACTCCTGCTAGACAGTTTCCACCACTTCTACTGGCAGGCAGATGGTTCTCAGCACTAGGGTGAGAAAAAGTAGGCTCTCCTCAGAGCCCACACTGCAGCTCTTCACTCCTCCAACTGCTCACTCTGGCTCCACTCACAGACTTACTCAGACTAACTGAAGATTCTAAAACTCCCCACTCACAGCTAGCTACCATGGCTTATGCTGCTGTGAGAGTTCTAAATGACATCACCTCTCTCCTCTCAGCTGAGACCAAGTAAGCAGGTGAAAACCATTTAACTAGTTGTTCACCAGCTGCCTTCCCTACCTAGCACTGACACTAATGGGATTCTAGTAACCCCAGGGAACTGGGTGGTTATGCTTTTCTGAGACACTCTTTCATTTTGCCAAAGTCAGCCCTCCTAAAGCCCAATACCCTCGCTTTCGTATGGCTTGACTATATGGCTGTGTTTATCGTGAACCACACTGTTTTTTGGTTGCTTGTTCCCAGATGGCTACCCACTTCTAAATCTGAGATCCTCTTTCTGTCCCTGTTTGAGAGTACCAGGTCTAAGATTGCTTCCTTCCGCGTGGGTTCCAACACTAGCTGTCTGAGGCATGCCCCCTGTAAGGCATCAAGAATGACCCTGCTCTTGGATGTGGCTGCAGCAAAGGTGCTCTAGTTAACATCTAGCATATTCAGGTCTCCCATCAACAATATCTTGCCTTTTTCTGCCACTCTAAGGATGCCTTTTATCATTTCCTTGTCCTTTGCCACCCCCTGAGATAGGGGTCTGTATACAACCCCTGTGTGGATTGTGCTGCCATTTTCTGTCTCCATGGTGACCCACAGTGCCTCTTCTGTTTTCTGTTTACCCATTAGTTCTGTTGCTTTGATGCCTTCCCTTATGTAGAGAGCTCCTCCTACTCCTCCTCTTTTAACCTCCCTCTCCCTCCTGCAGATTGTGTACCCTGATATGCTGACATCCTAGTCATGGTTCTCTGTGTACCATGTTTCTATGACTGCCACAGTATCCAGGCATCCCTCTTCAATCAAGGCCACTAGTTCAGGGAGCTTGTTACCCAGACTACAGGTATGCAATAAGATACGCTAGGGTGTGCAAATATGCTTTCATAATTGCACGGCTCGAGGGTGTTGTTTAGCATGAGGTGCTTTTTCTGAGTGCTATTAAACACCCGAGAGACAAGTTCAATTATGAAAGCATATTTACACATCCCTGAAGTGTCTTATGGCACTTATAACACAGTGAGAAAAAACTAGTCATGCCAATCAACAAATAAGTAGAAAACAACAACTTTAGAGCCGAAAGAAGCTGAATTTATTTATGATTAAACAGTCCTTGTAAATGGAGCTCAACTGAGCCACTAGTAAATGGAGCTCAATGGAGCTACTACAGTAGGGACTTTCTGAAGAGCACAACAGAGGCCTTACACTATGCAAACAGAGGCGGCAAACATTTAATGTCCTGTTAATAAAAGTGGAAGACAACATCACCAGTGAAGGTGTAGTTCTGCACAGTTGTGCTGTTCTTTAGATGCTGGATTTCATTGTCAGGAGTGATCTTCGCTATTTCTGCAGTGGCGCTCATAGTGGGTGGGTTTGCTACATTGCTGACTGGAGCTGCAAACTGTGTTGAAACTGCAGCTGCGGTTTCCATCGGTTGTTCTCTTTTGGGGCTGATGTCAATTCCTTTGCCCAGATTGCCAAATGAATTCTGGTCCGGTGAAGTGGTGTTGCTGGGATGTGGCTGGTGCTGGTCGTTGCTCTTATGTCCACCGAGATGTTGCTCCAGGTACGTCGGTTGTCCATCGATGCACTCCAATAGCTTTGTAGGCTACTCTCGCTTTGATGGCCAGTGATGGCCATAATCTCCCTTGATTCAAGACCTGTCTCACTTAGGAGATGTACTGCTGTGCTCTAAGCAAGTGGTTCGTATAGCGATGGCTAAGTGAGGCCTCTTCTGAGAGTCATGGGAGCATTGCCCTGAGACAGTTTACTCCCAGCGGCTCTCTACTGTACCACACTGTTTAGCTGTCAAGGAAAGGTTGTGGTAAGCACCTGGGATATAAAAAGAAAGCCTTTGGATCATCAGGAATATTTTGGACATACTTTAGAAAACTTTTGACTGGGCAAAGAGGTCTTTCGAATACGAACCCTCTGAGGCTTTCCTTGTTTTTATTTATTTAAATCTCAGATTAAAAATACCTTTGAGCTTGAGGCAGCTCATTTACAAAGGTTCCACATCAAAGGAAATGGTTACAATAAGGTAGGGAGGTAGAGACAACATTCATGGTATCAACGGCGGTACAGACAACATTCATGGTATCATCAGAGCACAGCAAGTCAATTGGTAAATAAAGGGGAACAGTGCTACACACTCAAGATCGCAAGCAAGCATAGAAAACCATAAGGTACAATTGAAGCAACATTGCTAATCAGAGGAGGGGGGAAGGGGAAGAGTAAGGAAGGGGTAGGGGAGATGAGAGGGCAGAGTCCAGATAGAGAAGGAAAAGAAAATATGGCAGCCGGAGGCCTTGTCGTAGGGTGAGAGGGATGGGAGGCTAAGGTGGGAGTAGGGGTTAAAGAGGGAAAAGGAGGGCAGATGAAGAGAAAGAAGAAAAGGGAGTGTGGGGACCAGAGGGTCTGGACAGGTCCAGAAAGAGGGGGGATCAGTGGGATAAGAGCAAGGAGGTGGTGAGGTAAGTGAGGAGGTGGCAGGGGGAAAGGGGAAATTGTTCTGTCAAGAGAGGTGAAACAAAACAGGAAGCCAAGTAAGAGCCTCAGAGAGTGAAAAAAGTAGTATAAGGGTGTCTGCAGAAGTGGGAAACTAGGTGTAACAATCACAAGTGCTTTCGGTTAGGCGACGCTGCCGAAGCATAAGTTTAAATTGGGACAGACTAGAAAGACTGCTCAGTTGGTTGCTTAGATTATTAAACCACAGGGGGGCTCTGTATTGAAAGGATCACTGGTATTGAGCAGTCCGACAGTGGGGTACTAGAAGGAGGTCAGAAACTGAGGTATGTGTGTGTTGGGTCTTGGGGGATTTGTTTAGCAGGCAACCAATACTTGGGGGTAGTAATCCAAGTAGAGCTTTTTTGGACAGGAGGCAGATTTGATATTTGATCCTGTTACTTAGTTGGAGCCAGTCAGATTGAGCATATAACTCATAGGTATGAGTGAATCGTGCAGCACCTGTAACTAACCTACAGGCTTTGTTCAGGGCCACCTTGAGTCATTTAAGAGATGTGGAGGTTGCAGCACAGTATACGATTAGACCATAATCAATGATTGAGAGGACCGAGATGTGAACTGCAACCTTCAGGGCTTCTTGGGTAAGACTTTGTCTGTGTCTGAAGAGGAGCCCAGTTCAGGTATTAACATCTCTGGGAACATTTTCAATGTGAGGCACAAAGGTAAGGTGACTATCCAGGGTAAGACCTAGGTATTTGAAAAGCTGAGTTTGTTCAAGAGCGTCTCCATGGTTGTTGGTGATAGTGAGTTGATGGGCCTTAAACTTATTCCGAGGGGACGAAAACAGCTGGACTTAAGTTTTTTTTGTAGTTTAGCACTAGTTTGTGATTATTAAACCATCACTCTGCTTCTATGAAGCCTTGTTGAAGACTGTTTTCAAGAGCGTTGAGATCCAGGTGGCTAGTAAAGATGACCGCGTCATCGCGTAGAGGAGAGTATGCTGGTTGCAGACAGCTGGAAGGTCATTCATGACAATACTGAACAATAAGGGATCCAGGATTGAGCTTTGAGGTACCCCGATTGGACAGCCCTCTGCTCCAAAACTACATTTGATATCCTCACCCTCTGCAGTCTATCACTGAGGTAGCTTCCGAACCATTTCAGGGTGTTTGGGGCAACACCAGTTTTAGAGAGTTTGCCAAGCAACAGTGTGTGATTCACTGTGTCAAAGGCTTTTGTTAGGTCAACAAAGGCTGCACCTACAATCTTGCCTTGATCAATGGCCTGTTGTATGAAGCTTGTTCTTTCATTTATGTCCTGGTGGATTTTGGTGTTTTCATTAAAACTTAAGGATATGTATTTTCTGCCATTTTCATCACAGCTGACAATGAAACTTTCCTTGGTGAGCTGCTGTAGATCAAACCAGACCTTGCGCACAAGGCCAGGTGCCGAGTCGGGTGAAAGAGTGGGAGAATGTCTTAGTAAAAGCATGTTAGAGTAAGAGATTCGGGGGTAGTGCTGTGTGGTATCTCGACCTGATTTTCGGTACTTCTTAACAATAGCAACAAAAACATTGTTTGATGAGTTGAATGTTTTGTCTGAAATTATGTTTATGTTCTGTGCAATCTCCGGTGATCGTAGGTGATGATTTACAGTATTGCTGCTCTAAGGCAGCTGTAGCTTGATAGCCCATATTGATCACCTTTTGATGTTCGGACAGTCACATAAAACTCTCTTAGTATGCCATTGAGTGACTCTGGGATCACAGTTCTTAAATCAGCTGTGATTTGTTTTTGTCTAATCCAATCCTCTAAAACAGTTATTGCCCATGCTGTTTGTTTCATGGTATTCGGCTCATCTTTCTCTTTCTCAAGCTGATCTAACTGCTCTTTGTCAAGTTCAGCATGACGACTTACAGTTGTTGACATCTGTGGAGCAGGTTGCTCAGGAGTATCTTCTTGTGTTTTCCAGATTAAATCCAGACGGCAGTCTGGTTTGTGAGCAAGGTAATTCTGTCATTTCATACATTTCCCTTCCAGTTTAGACAGCTACTGTCAGGTTTAGAAGTAGAGTGCAGTGTACTGATTTTATGCTGTTGGTTGTGCTTTGGCTTTTGGCTGTGAAAGAAGCAGCGGAGTGTAATTATGTTCTCATAATTATACTCCTGTACTTCTCTCTCAGCCAATCAACCTGCTCAGTTTTTTCTCACAGTGTGATAAGTAATGGTACTCATTGCCCTCCAGTTTTTGATGGCCTTGCCTTACCCCTTTTAGCCCCATCCCTGTTCTTATTGCCTTTTTCTCCATTTACCCCTGTCCTGCTCCCAATCAACTTCTCTACCTTGGTGTTTACCTCGCTAACTACCCTTTTTTATGGGGGGGGGCTGGGATTTCCCCATTCCTTTTCAGTGCCTCCCCCTTTGGCTAGTTTAAATGCTTGCCAATGAAGCCTTTAAACCTATCACCTAGGAGCCTAGTTCCCCTCCCAGGCAGATGTAGACCGTAGTGCCGGTATAGGCCTGTATCCCTCCAGGTGGACCCCCAGTCACCAATGAAGCCAAAACCCTGAGCTCTGCACCAGTATTTCAGCCATTTGTTGAATTCCATGGTGAAGAGTACCCTAGCCTCACCCATGCCAATAGACAGGCTAAGGTGTGCTTTTTTCTTAACCCCATGCAACAAGTGCATCATAATACAGCCCCTAACCTGCATTGTTGGAGACATTGTGGAGAAGAACAGGCAGACCATTATCTCATTTTTTGGTCATGTCCATGACTGGCCCCCTTGCTAGATGTGGTGAAGATCGCAATACAGCAAATGTTTAGTCTGGAGCTATAGCTAACTGAACATTTATATAGATATTTATGATATTTCCAACAGGGCTAAAATATGGGGCAGTCGGGTATCTACTATGTAACCTTATAATGATAACCAAAAAATGTATTACTAAAAGACGGCTAACTGGAGTTATCCCCAGTCCAGAAGAGTGGATATGGTTAATAAACTCAATATATACAATGGAAGTGTTAACTTATAAACTTTGATAGCAAGAGGAGAAGGGATGGAACAGATGGGCCACATGGCTTAGATATGTTATGGAAAGAGACCTTCATTTTGTCCCATGAAATAAGATGGATCCTTTCAAGGCTCCTGCATGCTGCTACCTATTAAAAAGTTTATCAAAATAACTCGTATTGAGTAGAGAATAATAAGAATGCATTCATTTATTAAAACAATGAAAGGTACATCATATAACTTATGTCAATCTCATGCAAAGTTCTGTCCTGTTTTGTTTTGTTATACACTGTATTTGCATATAAATGAAAAATCTATTCAATAAACTATGATTACAAAAAAGAGGAAACCCTCATACACAGTACAGTGAAGCATTTAGGGCTGTATTTTCAGACCTGCATTGGGTACTTGCGGCAGGACCGTGCTACTTCCCCAGTGCTTGTGCCAATATGTTAAGCCACCTCGTGTGCATCTGCTGCAAGCTGCATGCAACACTATTTTATCATAAATCAGTGTCAACTGCTGCAAATGTGCCAAGACATTTGAAAATAGCATTCCAATGTTTTGCCACATCTATTGTGCTGCACATGCACCATAAAAATCAGGTCCTGAGCCTACGGCAGGACTTTTAAAAATTCAACAAACACGTGTTTAAACTGCAAATATTAATACAAACAAAAAAATATTCCATTTTAATAGTAGTATGAGGGCACTAGTAGTTGGGTTGCCTTTGTTAATCTAGCCCTAGGAGCTCAAGACACTCAGCTTCACCTTGTGTCTCATGACCCTATAGGGTTATATAAACTCTTGATAAGCCAACCTCTGATCACACCTTTACATTTATAAAATATATGGCCAGAGAGCCTCCAAATGCTATTATGCACCAGGTTGCCTCAATTCCTGCTCTAATCAGGAGACAAGAAACATGGGACCAGATTTTCAAAGCCCTTAGAATGGTGCAAGGTGCTTGCGTCCAACATGTTGGACGCAACAACCACCTCGCTCCATGGTTAGCGCCATGAGCTATTTTAGAAAGCAGCCTGCATCAATCAGCAGACTGCTTGCACCAAAGTGTGCTAGTACCAGCCTTGCACCACAAAAGTGGCTGCAGCATGGTGCTAGGGGACTTGTGGCAGACCCTGGCTGCCACAACCCCAACATCCGGATTTTCAAAACCCTCCTCAGGGACAAAGAGCTAAGCACTGTTAGACCAGCCAAGAGCTGGTCTAACAGTACTTAGACAACCCCTGGGAGGGTGTCAGCCATGTCCTGCCACTGTATACCCCCAGCCACAATACCCCAGTACTGTCTGATCCCCCAGCCCCAATGTGCCCCTACATGTGTACATTCGCATGATTCTGCACCCCCCCACCATGCCCCGATCTGCCTGTACCTGGCACCCACAATAACCCCTAGTGCCCTCCCTACTCCAGTCTTGGTGAATGCTATGTTAATCACACAAATCCCTGGTAATCTAGTGGCCCCCCAACCCCCCACCAGCAGATACTGCCAACCACACGCTCACCCCCCATCTGGACCCCAATTCAGCAACTGGCACAGCCCTCTACAAACCACCATGGCCAGCTGCCGAATGAACTGTCAGAGCACCTACTGTAAAGCTTGAATGCACTCTGACAATTCACTCGGCAGCCAGCCATGGTGATGTGTGGAGGGCTGCGCTGGTCACGGGATCAGGGTCTGGATTTGGGGGGGAGCGGGGTGGTTGGCAATACTGCCAGAGGGGTGGGGGGGCCACTAGATCACCAGGGATTTGTGTGATTAACATAGCATATACTGAGAATGGAGTGGGAAGGGTACTAGGGAGTATTGTGGGTTACCCAGTATGAGCAGATTAGGGCTTGGTGGGGGGGGGCCATGAGCCACACAAATGTCCCCATCCAAAGGTGCAGCTTGCCCCACATCTGCCCCGTGGCTGCTGTGGCATTCTTAGTGGGTGCACCATCTGTTAGGCTCACTGCCATCATTGCTGCAAGCCATGGGACTTAGGTGCTGGGACCCTGTCTTGTGGAAAATCAGGTGCAGGGTCCAAAAATCCAGCTCATGGTCTAATGTTTTAATGCAGTTGCTGCTATTTGCGCAAATAAAATTATACCATGTCAGGTTTTTTTTTTTTTTCCTAATTCTATTTTTGCTCCCTGAGCTGGCAGAAATTTACCTGATATCATCCCCTTGTGTGACCTCCAATTCCCTGGACCCCCAAGGACACTGCTTTGACCTGCACGGTGGGGTCCCCCATCTGGGGTGGGGCAGGTGAGAAAGGAGGGAGTAGAATATATTAATCCATGTAGGTCAAGGAGAGAGAGCCAGGAGCCGAGAATCATGCCGAGGCCAAGGGTGTTTTCTGGCATGGTTACCCGTAGTGAAGTGGACATGCAGTGACGTCCATGGTGCACAGTGCATGCTCCCGACACTGGATTCTGATGTCCACCACACCACCAATACCCACATTGATTAGACACCCTGGTGCACTGACCCCTGTCCACCACCAGGAGTCTGGATATTGCCAGGTGTCTAGACCCACACCACTCAGAGGAGAGCTGTCCACTGGATGCTCAGTCCTCCTCTCTCCAGCTGACCATCTGAAGCTTTGGGTTCTCTTCTGAACCTTGGTCATTAGCGCCATAAGCGACAGCACTATTGCTGCACTGGCAGGCTGACAGCCATGTCAGGTTTTTGATGGAGGGTGCCATAAGGCAGTTAAACGGTCATAAATGTGTCAGAATGTTTGAAAATAACATTCAGACATATTGTCACATTTCTAATGATGTAGTTGCAGCCCCCAAATCAGGAATTGTGTGTGTCACTGATGCAAATCTTGCCCTGTTTTATGTGTCGTTTGAATTAATTCCTCATTTTTCTGTTACACAAGCCATTTACATAAAAATGGATCAAGAATGCAGATCCCACTGATTCATCTGCACCCACAGAGAAGCTGCTTGCACCTGCGGAGAGTCCATGTGTACCTGGGGAGAGGCCATCTGTACCTCCGAAGAGGCTATCTGCACCAGCGGAGAGTCTATCTGCACCTGCAGAGAGTCTATCTGCACCTGCGGAGAGTCCATCTGCACCTGTGGAGAGTCCATCTGCACCTGTGGAGAGTCCATCTGCACCTGTGAAGAGGCTGTCTGCACCTGCGGAGAGGCTGTCTGCACTTGCAGAGAGGCTGTCTGCACCTACGGAGAGGCTGTCTGCACCTGCAGAGAGGCTATCTGCACCTGCAGAGAGGCTATCTGCACCTGCGGAGAGTCCATCTGCACCTACGAATGGTCTACACCACAACTCACAGTCTCTTACTGATTACATCACCATTACTCCCAGGTACCAGACTGTGATGTCACCATCAGAAGATTGTGACTTCAGATGCAGGCAAGCAGTAGAAGAAGGTAACAACCCAGATGCTGCCGTAAAAATATTTTTAACAATAAAGTATGAGACAAAGATAAAAATATATAAAATACACTTTTATTTGTTCCTAAATATGATGTTTATCAAAGTTTTTTCTCAGTTGTTCATGGGGGATTTAACCAGCTATAACACTGCCCACTGCACCATTACAGTGACTTCACAATACTGGAGGCTGTCCCGCATCCCTGCTCTGGCAATGCCAGCTGGGACTTTAGTGTCTAGGGCTGAATTGGGAGATCCTTCCAGCCACATATCATAGAAACATAGACTTTGACGGCAGACAATGACTGCTTGGCCCACCTAGTCTGCCCTTTTCCCTACCTACTGGATAAGCTGCAGATCCTAGTTAACCAGCAGCTTATTTCTTCCTACCTCCCACAAGAATTGCCTTATATCTGTCCCATGCATTCTTGAATTTCCCCACTGTTTTTGACCCCACAACCTCCTTATCAGCAACATCTCATGATCTTCAGGTATGGGAAGAGGAGGTCTGATCACACAGCACCATACTACCTTGTTCTTCTCTGCTAATTTCAACATAACTCCATCACTGAGCCCATCTAGCTTTATCTATGTACAGAGTACAGTTTTTCCTATTATCAAAGTAGAACAAAGCGGAACAAAAAACAAACTACCTGCCATCCTTGAGTTTACCATAAGCTAGGGATTTGAAGATCTGTAGAAAAATTGGCATCATTATCGTGCTCATCATGTTCAGGATATTCAGCCGGACATACGCAATTGCATTCTATGGTGCATCTTCTGAATATACCAATGTTTTGCGTTGGAACAATTTGCGCAATGCAGCCAGCCATTTTTTAATATGGGGCCCCACAACTCCATAGGGGCATTTATTTATTTATTTATTTATTTTAACCAGGAGAGACACACTACGCTGAAAGCTTGTTTACAGGTGCGACCTGGGAGCACAAGGAAGTTAAGTGACTTGCTCAGGGTCACACAGTATGCAAGTGGGGGCTATGGGATTCAAACCCAGGTCTCCAGGTTTGCAGCTCAGAGTCTTAAACCACTGTGCTATGCTGCTTCCCAGTACATAGACATAGAAAGAATAGAGACAGCCCAGAGAACAACAAAAATGGTGCTGGGCCTGCATCAGAAGCCCTGAGGAGAGAGGCTAAGAGACCTTAATATGTATACCCTGGAGGAAAGGAGGGAGAGAGAAGATATGATAGAGACTTTCAAATACATCACAGGTATAAATAAGGTACAAGAGGAAAGCATTTTTAAAAAAAGATGTTTAAAAACAAGGGGACATGTTATGAAACAGAGGGGGTAGATTCAGGGGAAATGTTAAAAAGTACTTCTTCACAGAAAGAGTGGTGGATGCCTGGAATAGCCTTTCAGCAGAGGTGATCGAAGCAAAAACTGTAGTGGGTTTCAAGAATGCATGGAATAGGCATAAGGGAATTTTATTAGTTTAGAATGGGGGGCAACGACAGAGACAAAGTCGGGTGTGAGGTATTACATTAGTTAGGGAAAATGGGCTGACTGGGTGGTCCAAGCAACCCTTATCTGCTGGCAATTTCTAATAATCTTTGTAAGTGGTATAGGGTAGAGCCAGGCGCTAGTGTGCTGTTATCGGTAACCTAGTTTGTGTAGCCCAGGGGGGGTATCCCACTAGAACATGACATTAGCAGCAAGGCACAAAGAGTTCTGTTTAACCTCCCCCTTGCCTCCAAATGCATTGGAGTGTGGAGGCCCATTCAGGATACTGAATGTCTACATTCAGCACAAGGTGCTGAGAACAGCCACTCTACAAGGCCTGCTGGCACTTCTGATACAAGGACCCGTACGTGCTTCTAGGATATGTGGGCTGAGCATCTGCATATCAAGGTCCTTCCCCCGTCATAGAGGGTTCCTCAGGGTTTTGTTTACTCAGTTTAGGTTGGGATGGCCTCCTTATCACAGTCCCCTGCTGTCTGTTGTCTTGGATCCCGTTTGCTCCAAGAAACTCCATCAAGCTTTCCTTGAGATTGGTTTCCATCGCCTTGCCAATGATCCACGTCAAGCTGACTGATCCGTAGCTTCCTGGTTTATCCCTGACCCTGGTCTTATGCAACAGCACCACAGCTGCAGTTCTCTCCTCTCATGGCACCACAGCTGAGTCCAGGGAGGCACTGTACAGGTCGATCAGTGGGGCTGCCAGTACTTATGCCAACTTCCTCAGTACCGTGGGGTGCATGCCATCTGTCCTATGAGATTTATTCACCTTCATGGTCAGTAGTCCCTTCTAGGACAGCTGACGTGAGTTGGATCTCGGGGAAGGCAACTCTTGCCAAGGAGCTGCTTGCCTGAGAAGTTAAATAAGTCATAAATATAATGTTTTTGTCCTGGGATTATTTAGTTATCTGCCTAAAAGCTGCCACAGTCTCACTTCCAAGATCGCGCTGAGCAGCAGAGGACTACAGCAGCCGGTGATAACCTCCAGAACGGCTTCGCCGCGGATGAAAAATGGATCAAAGAGCAAAAAATGGTCATGAACTATAAAAAAACCAAGACCACGCTCTTCACCACTGCCCAAAACAAAAGAAAAGGCTATCCCCTGGCAATTAAGAATGACTCTGGAAACACCTTGGAACTAGTCCCCCATTTCAAGTACCTAGGAATCACACTGGACACTGCCCTGTCTTACACACCTTACATTGATATCATGGCCAAAGCCTTTAACACCAGGATTGGTATCCTCTACAAGCAGAGACATTGCCTGACCTACGAAGCTCTGAATGTGGCAATTAGCAGTTCACTCATCACCTTGATTGACCATGGCCTAACTGTCTATGGGTCCGCTACTGACACTGCGCTCCAATCAGTGCTCGAATTATGCTGAAAAGGTAGGGGGGCCGAAAAGGTCATATATAGAGGCATGTGCAGAGTTTGTCAAAAGATGTGTTAAAATCCCAACAAAGCTGGGGGGTGTGGGGGCATGCCCCCACAGGAACTTTTTTGAAAAAGCGCTGTTAATGATGCATTTTCCTGCATTTTAGAACCAAGTAAGATGTGTTAAAGCCCCGTAAGATGAAACTTTCTGTGATAAGGATACTACTGTTTCCAGCAAGCATATTTTAAAAATGTAACTGTTTATGTAATTACATTCTTTACTTCTTTTGCAAAGTGAATTGCTTCTCACTCCCTATTTCTCTCACACTGTGTGAAACAGATACCCCAGATCACACTTACCCCCCTTTTTTCACCAAAATGAACCCCCCTGTGATTTTGTGCAAGCCCACTGCCTATAAGACATGCACCATACCTCAATCACAGGACGTGGACAAGCAAGTCAGATTAAAGAGTTATTATCATACAGATAGAATACAGTACATAGTAGCATATTGACGATGATGGTCCAAATGACAGTCAGATTAAGTAATATAGCAAGACTGCTGCCTGTTGTAATTGATAGCTCAGTTCAGTTTGTGCTACACTTAAATGATCATAGAAACGTAGAAGTTGATGGCAGATAAGGACCGCAAGGCCCATCCAATCTGCCCATTTCTTTTTCTACCTTATAAATGTACCATCGGCCTTTGCTCTGTCAATGGCCTATCTATTCATACGCATCTGCATTGCTCCCTTATGCCTATCCCATGCCTCTTTGAAGCCCTGCACTGTATTCATATCCACCACTTCCTGAGGTAGGCTGTTCCATGCATCCACCACCCTTTCTGTGAAAAAGAACTTCCTCACATTATCCCTTAATAGGCCTCTCTCTAATCTCATGCTGTGCCGTCTTGTCCTGCTATTTTTCTTATATTGAATCACGTTAGACTCTTTCACCTTGTTAATGCCCTTAAGGTGTTTGAAAGTTTCGACCATATCACCTCTCTCCCTCCTTTGCTCTAGGGTATACATATTTAGCTCCGTTAATCTGTCCTCTTATGTTTTCTGATGCAGTCCCTGCACCATTTTGGTTGCCTTTCTCTGGACTACCTCAATTTGGTTAATGTCCTTGTGAAGGTGTGACCTCCAGTACTGCATGCAGTACCCAGATGGGGCATAACCAGTGTCTTGTAAAGAGGGATTCTTACCTTCCTCTTCCAACTTGTGATACCCCTACTAATACACCCTAACATCCCCCTAGCCTTACCTACTGCTTTAGTGGTCTGCTTGGATGATTTCAGGTCATTGTTGATGATAATGCCCAAGTCTCTTTCTTCCCTTGTGACTGCTAGCAGCTCCCCTTCCAGTCTATAGGTGGCTTCAGGGTTTCTCTTCCCTATGTGCATGATCTTGCACGTCTTTGCATTAAACCTCAGTTGCCACTCTTCCAACCCTTTTGCTAATTTATCCAGATCTCTTCTCATTCTGCCCACCCCATCTGAATCATCTACTCTATTGCAGATCTTGATGTCATCTGCAAACAGACAAACCTTACCCTCCAGTCCATCTGCAATGTCACTGATGAAGATATTGAAGAGGACTGGCCCCAGGACTGATCCCTTAGGTACCCCACTTGTGACTTGCATCTCTTCTAACTGTATACCGTTTACCAATGCTCTCTGTTTTCTGCCCGTCAACAAGTTTGCCACCTAGTTGACCAACTTCTGACCCACCCCGAGCCTACTCGGCTTATTAATCAATCTTCTATGTGGAACAGTATCGAAAGCTTTGCTGAAATCAAGGTAAGCGACATCATCTGCTCCTTCTTGATCCACCAATCTGGTTACCCAGTCAAAGAAATCTATGAGATTAGTTTGACAGGACTTTCCTTTTGTAAACCCATGCTGTCTTGGATCCTGTGCTCCTATGGATTCCAGGTGTTGCACTATACTTTCCTTAAGAAGTGCCTCCATAATCTTGCCCACTACTGAGGTAAGACTGACTGGTCTGTAGTTCCCTGCCTCCTCCCTGCTACCACCTTCTCCAGTCTTCTGGGACCTCTCCTGTGCTCAGAGACTCACTAAACAGTTCTGATAATGGCTCTGCTTGTTCCACCCTTTAGTACCCTGGGATGTATGCCATCAGGTCCCATTGCCTTTTCCACCTTGAGCTTATTGAGCTCTTGTAGGACCCTTTCTTTTGTGAAGGGACTAGTGCTCACCTTCCTCCCCCCTGTATCCATGGTGCTGAGCTGTGGGCCCTGCCCTACCTTCTCTTCAGTAAATACTGAGCAGAAGTATCTATTTAGAATAGATGCTTTTACATGGTTCTCCTCCTCACATGCCCCCTTATCTCCTTTGATCTTAGCAATACCCCCTCTGGACTTTCCTCTTTCACTAATGTATTTATAGAAAGTCTTGTCACCTTTTTTTACAGTCTGTGCTAGTGTTTCCTCGGTTTGGGCCTTTGCTTGCCTTACTGCCTTCCCAGCTTCCCTTAGGGAAGTTTGGCATGCCTCCCTATCTTCATCCTGCTGTGTTCCCTTATATTATCTGAAGGCCAGCCTTTTGGCTCTGACCTTTTCTGCTACTGTTTTTGAGAACCAAAGTGGTTTCCTTCTTCTTTTGCACTTCCTTTTCTCTCTAACACAATGGGATGTTGCTTCAAGTAGTGCATCCTTAATGCTTGCCCACTTTGCCTGTACCTGCTCACCTGTATTTCTTTTTGCCAGGGCTAGCTTAACTCTGTTGGCCACCTTATCAAAGTCAGCTCCTCTGAAGTCCCATATTTTTGCTTTGGAATGGGATGATTTAGTTGTAGCCGAATTGAACCATACCATGTGATGGTCACTGGCTCCCAGGTGACCTTCTACCTGGAGATCTGTGATCCTTTCCCTGTTAGTCAGTACTAGATCTAGGATAGCCATGTCTCTTGTGGGTTGTTGTACCAGTTGTTTGAGGCCTTCATCCTGCAGGGAATCCACTATGTGTCTAGTTCTGGCAGATGGTTCTGCTGGTATTGACCAATCTGTATCTGGCATGTTGAAGTCTCCCATTATCAGAACCTCCCCTTTAGCTGTTATGTGTTGTATATCTTCTAACAGTACTGTGTCTATGTCCTGCCCCTGGTCTGGGGGCCTGTAGACAAACCCAGTTCTTATGGCTGTCCCATTTCCTGTTTCCAGGGTGACCCACAGTTCTTCTGGCTCCTTAAGTGTATTCTGAATTTCTGTAGCTTTGATATTTTCATTGACATACAGGGCCACTCCATCCCCCCTTTTTGCACCTCAGTCTCGTCTGAATAGTACTGTACATAGCCAGGTACTGAAGTCTCCCAAGTGTGGTTACTGGTAAATCACATCTCGCTAATTGCTACTATGTCTAGTTTAGCCTCTGTCATTATTGCGTGCAGGTCTGGGATCTTGTTTCCCAGACTGCGAGCATTTGTGTACATGATTTTCCATTAGCCAAATGTCAGTGTGTTAGTTGTTGGGTGAGGTCTGGCATGTCCCCTGTGCATCGTATGGAGAGCTGGACCTTTTTCCTTACCTGGTGATGCAAATGAACTACAAACATGCTGAACTCCTGTTTGACCACTAGCTGAGGGGGGGAAGGGTATTCTTCCCATTTGACATATTGGGTGCTGCACCCCCTTCCCATTTGCTAGTTTAAATATTCTGCAAAGATGTCAAACTTCTGCCCCAATACACTGACTCCCTCCTTAGTCAGATGCAGCCCATCAAGTTTAAAGAACTTTTGCTCCCAAACTGTTGCCAATTACCTACAAATTCGTGTCCTTTTTCCTGCACCAGCCCTTGAGCCACATGTTTAGCTCCCCTATCTCCCCTTCACTGACCTTCCGTCCATCTTCCCCCCTCTCCCAGACTGGCAGGATCTCAGAGAAGGAGATGCTGGATGAAATGGATGATAGTTTGTCACCCAGCCTGGTCAGGTGTTCCTTGGTCTCCATAACTGACTGGCTGGTGAGATCATTAGTCCCTATGTGTACCAGGATGTCAGTGTTTTCTCCTGATCACCATGATGTTTCCTGCAAAAAATATGTTGTAATATCGTGAAGGTCATGACTCTACACACCAACTACAGGCCTATCTCACTCCCCCCCTCATTATCTAAGGCACTGGAATCTACGGTTTCGGACCAATTAGTTGAATTCCTGGACAAGTGCGAAGTCCAGTGCACAGAATAGCGTGGTTTTAGAAAAGGGCACAGCACCACCACTGCTCTGCTGAAATTTACAACATTCATCCAAGCCATGCTCGTCCATGGAAACTGTGGGGGTGGGGGGGGCAGTATTTATAGACCTGACGAAGGCCTTCGACACCGTGAATCACCCTCTGCTACTCAGACAACTGTCTTCCATTGGGATCTCCAATGATGCTCTTCCGTGGTTTGCTAGCTGCCTTGATAATCGGGTCCAACGTGTGAGGATAGCAGGTATCTCATCTGATGAAAAGCCAGCCCTCTCTGGAGTCCCCCAAGGGTCTATTTTGGGACCATTACTATTCTCCCTCTTCCTCAACAGGCTCCCTAGTGTCTGCCACCAAAATATATTACTATACACGGATGATACAGTACTGTTTGCTACCCACCATGACACTATAGTCCTTGAATCCCAGCTACAGCTCGACGTCAAGCATGTTGAAGGCTGGTTCAGCTCTCATAAACTTGTCCTGAACCACAGCAAGACCAAAGTCATGACCTTCTGTAACCCATGGAGCAGGCACAAATCTCTGTCCCGCACCATCAAGAACCACTCTGGGAACTCACTCAAACATGTCCCGGAGTTCAAGTACCTTGGTATCACAATGGATAGTGCCCTCTCCTACACTTGGCATATAGACACTGTTTCCAAGGCCTCCAATATGTAGATTGGTCTGTTACACAAACACAAGCACTGTATGTCTGCAGATGCCCTTAAACTAGCCATCTACAGCTCTGTCACCTCCATCATTGACTACGGTCTTGCCATCTATGGCTCCGCCTCTACAACTGCCCTCCACAGGATCTCAGTTTCACTTAACAAAACCTGCAGGCTATTAACAGGCATAGTCCGCCAAACACACACCTGTGACCTCTACGCACAGGCTGACTGGCTATCACTACTCAGCAGAATACAATACCAGACCTGCCTGCTTACCAAAAAGGTTCTCCTGGGACTCATGCCCTCTGGTGTTGGTACACTCCTTACTGCCTACAGTGGCATTCAGCATACTTGCAGTGCCCAATATCAAACCTTCCAGGTTCCCAGATGTCATACCTCCATAGGTCAGCAGTTCTTCACCCATAGGGCTCCACTATGGTTCAATACCCTCAAGAAAGAAGCACTTTCCTCTGCCATGCTTGGACCCTTTAAAAGGAGTTTCCGACTTTACCTCACCTCTACCACTCAATGTGACTGTTTCTCCTAAAAGTTCTGGTCCAAACACCACCTAGTTGCTCATATCCAGTGACCTGCCCCCTTCCTGATTATCATTCTCTCTGGTCCCTGCCCTTCTACATTACCCCCTTCCTGCTCCACTTCTCCCCGGTACTAGACACCATCCCCCTCGCCATCCCACTGTCAGTGGTCCCTCAGCCTGCCTACTTCCCTCCCTCTCTCCCCCTCCTACCCTATCATATGCCTAAAGTCTGATTGCTTCTTAATTGCTCTATCTCTTACTGTTACCTCAGCCAGCTGCCTACTCAAGTTGCTCACTAGTATGTCTATTACTTCTGAAGTGTGTTGTAACTGTAAAAAAATAAACAAACAAAAAAACTCTTTGCCAACATTGATTTGTGTTATGATTGTACATTCTTTTACAACCTTTGTATGTATGTTGCCCCATCCTCTGGCGTGGAACCTTTGTAAATGATCAGCTCCGGCTCAAAGGTATTTATAATCCTAGAGTTTAATAAATAAATAAATAAAATAAACATTCAAATGGTATTTGGTGTGCTTTCATGGAGCGTTATAAGTTTAGGAGAGAGCAAGTAATAGATGAAAGGAAAAAGTGAAGCCAAGGTATCCAGGAAGCAAAGTCCCCCTTTTCCCCTCAGGAGCGGCAAAATTGTGAATTTGATTCTGGGGGCCTTACCATTCCAAATAAACCTGGAAAATAATATATTCTGAAATTGAAAAAAAAATAAAAATAAGGCACAGGCTTCAACAGGGTCTGTAAAGAAAATGTACAGCAACAATCTGGGCAATACATTCATCTGCTCTAGAGAGTAAGCTGAAAGGCAAGTGCATCCACCTTGTAAATCAGTTGTTAAGTTGTAGGGATTCCAAATTCAGCAGTTCCAGATGAGTTAGATTCTGAGGGAGGATTACTCCTAAATATTTACTAAGCATTTTATTCCTTTTAAAAGGGAGTGTAATTTTGATTTTGATGTTCTTGCTAGGGTAATAAACCTGCTACTAAAACTTTGCCAAACTGCTGATCGACCCTCATCATGCGGGGGAAAAAGGTATGCAGAAATAAGGGGTTATAAAATAGTTTATTAAACTAAATACTGTATAACCCCCATTTCCACTTACTTTTTTCCCAAGTGGTCAGGGTCGATCAGCAATTTGGCAAACAACATTTTCTTACTGGATTTTGGACAGCATGTATTGTTTTGCTACCAACGGTACCTTTTTAAAGTCATCTTTCCCCCTCCAATACTGATCAATGCTGGAAACGGACTTCATTCTCTGGGAACCCCATAAATAGCCATGCCTCACCTGACCTGCTGCAGTCAACCAGGGAGCAGGTTTTGCAGACGTGGATGGAGATAATGAGCCCATCAAAATTCAAACTGAGCTGCTATCCCTCTCCGACTTTGCCATTGCTCCAGACTGCCACAGGAGATACTAAAAGGAACATGAGGGCACTTTTTTACAGCCATCTTGCTCTCCCCCTCATCACCGATCATGGCTAGAAATGGCGATGATTCTCAAGGAGTCCCTCCAAGAGCTGTGTCTCCCCATACCTGCTTTATACAGTACTTTGAAAGAGCCAGTGACATCACCAGCAGCTACAGAAAATAGGACCTCAGTATGTAATTTTATTTTTATTTATTTCCAGGTGGTCTATCGAAGGTACTATATATTGCCATCTGTCTTTTCTCAGTGACCTTGAAGTCAGCAGGGTTAAGGGATGCATACTGCCATTTAAAGAAATCAAGAGATGCCATTTTTTTAAAGATTAGTTTCTGCCAAAAGACGATCCACTATGTATCTGCTACTGATTACACTCAATTACATTCATTGAGCTTAGATGTACGATTTGGTCTCTGTTTTGTTCTTCCTGCCCCCCAACTCTCATTGTTTGCCATTGCTGCCTTTTGTGCGCACTTAACCTCAATACCAAACTTCCAATCCCCGAAGGCTTAGACTTTCAAGCCCAGTAGCCGACCCCTTGTTTTCCCTTTTTATTTCCAAACTGCTGTCTGTGACTCCACAAAGCAGACGGGTTGCAGGGGTACAGGAGCGCTTCCTTCTGTGTTCTTCTAATCTGGGGTTTTGCTACCTCTCTCAGGGTTTTTCTGCTTGATCTGTCTGTAAGAAAGTCAGAGTGTGATCCTCATCCTTTTGTGGTTCATGTGTTTTGCTGTAAGAGAGTCCTGGAATCTGTTGGGGGGGTTCAGTTGGTTGGTGTCTCCTCAGAGCCACAAATTTCAGCTCATCAAAACCAGCAGCAGTTTTAGCCACAGTTTGCAGCTCACCAAAGTGGGTGGTGCCACCCTCCCACCAAGGCATAAATCCAACGGGTGAATGTCATGAATGAAATCTGGACAGTATTCACACATACACAAGCAGCCGAGTTGTATATTTTAATTAAGAGATCAACCTTCAAACTAAGACTCACTGTCACAGTTACAAATGGAAACAAAACCTAAAGAAGTTTTTTTATTATTTTATTTCACACAGACGTGTAAAAAAGCAACGTTCTTTAGGGTTTGCTCCCATCTCTTCCAGTGACTGTGTGTTTTACTTTGAAGGGCAAGAAGGGTGTTCTCTTGATTATAATCCTCAACTGCTCGCTGCTTGTGTCGCTGTGAATAATGTTCAGTTAGTAAACTATTTCATTCATCACATTAAGGACAAGCAGCTGCTATTGGTAAAATTACAACTGGCACACCAATGCTCATTACCTCACCAGTCGCTATACTGGTAGTGCCAGCTATACAGTGTATGACATTACTGGTCAGTGATTATCATTTACTCCCTCTGTCTTACCATGTTTGTTGACGGTATCGGTGAATGGTTTTTAAATGGGATGAGAGCCCAGAAAGTACAGTAAGTTATTAACAAGTTCTTCTGTCACAGGCACAAACACCATTTAACATCTAATAAGCGCGAGGCAGAGGCACAGCTCTTGACAGACTGTGAAGCGCTGAAGCGGGACTTCCTTGAACCAACAGCCAATCATTTAGTATTACGCCCGAGCAAGAGCATGACTTTCTAGCTGCCAGATGAGGAGAACTGGCACATCTGGCACAGACTGACAGGTGTCAGTACTTGTTACCTAGCAGCTAGATGGTCACTCTGCTGCCTGTGCCTGATGCTAAATGCAATTCTGCTCTCCGTGACTGACTGGCAGGTTCACAAGTTCGGCCACTTTCCAATCTTTTAACAAAAATAAAACAGGTTGCAGTCAGCAGGGAGAAGTAAGGGGGCCAAAACATGCCCCCCCCAGTGCCTTTCTATTACATAGATCTAGGGCAGCATTCAATAGGTAAGGGGGGCCTGGCCCCCCTGTAATCTGAGCACTGGCTCCAACGCCTCTTAACAGCCTTAAACAAAGCCTGCTGCCTGCTCACTAATGCCCCCAAACTCACCCACACCTTTGAGCTTTATGCGTGATCGGGCTGGCTTCAATTGAAGGACAGAATACTTTATCAAACCTGCCTACTCACAAAATAGGTCTCACTAAACTTTCTTCCACAAGGAGTTCTGAACCTTCTATCACCACCTATATATAACAGGCACACCAGGAGCTCGACTACACAAGTATTCCATGTGCCCAAGTGCTGCAGAACTATGGTCCAGCAAGTCTTTGCTCACCAGTCCCCTCTGTGGGCAAATGGTCTACCACCTGACATAGCCGGAGCCCCAACCCTTGGTTCCTTTTTTAACTTTATTTTTAACATTTATCCAAGTACAACTGGAAAAAAAATGCAAAATGTATACCTCAGCCAGCTGCCTACTCAAGTTGCTCACTAGTATGTCTATCACTTCTAAAGTGTGTTGTAACTGTAAAAAAACAAAAAAAAACTCTTTGCCAACATTGATTTGTGTTATGATTGTACATTCTTTTACAACCTTTGTATGTACAGTATGTTGCCCCATCCTCTGGCGTGGAACCTTTGTAAATGAGCAGCTCCTGCTCAAAGGTATTTATAATCCTAGAGTTTAATAAATAAATGTGTCCTGGTAGTTAACACTTCCTTCCTGGTCTCTAGTAGCAACCCCCACCACCATCTGATCACCCGCCTTGGTCCAGAGACACAGTGCCCTGGTATTTAGGGGCCCTCTCCATCCTCTAATCCTTCAACTCCATAATGAATATATAATCCCTGGTGTCTAGTGGTACCCCAACCCTAAACATCCATCCCTGAAATGCTTGGTAGTCCCTACTGTCCAGTGGTCCCCCCCTCGAATGCCGGTCACCAACCGGACCAGTGATTGATGATGGTTTAGCATCCCACCACACTGCTCGCACCCACCACATCACCTAGCCGACTCCACTTTCATACCTGTGAGGGTGGTGCCATGCGTGGAGCCCGATACAATGGCTGGCACTGCCCTTCTCTCTCCTTCTTGGCCGTCTGCCATATGGCATAACTGGGAGCATGCATGCATACATACTGTAGCTGAGACCATTTGCCAGGAGATTCCCTGCTGACATAGAAGGGGGGGCCCCATGCCATCAGAACCAAGTATCACCAGCACAGAGAGAGCTATGGAGAGCTAGAGAGAGAGAGAGAGAGAGAGAGAGAGAGAGAGACGGTGGGTGAACTGCCCCTTTAGCTATTGCGGGATCCACCAGTAGGTACCGTAGCCTAGTACCAGGCTGTTAACCCGGAGGGTCTGGAGATCTGGATGTGGGGGTCAGTGCAGGTTCACCGTAGCCTGGGGACCAGAGGATAGTTGCACAACTAAGCTGCATCGCTATTGCAATGAGAGGCTGAAGGGGGTGGAAGAGCCAACCGACTGTGACTGAGAGGGCCACTGCAAACTGTGACAGAAGAGCCCTGCATAGCAAAGGAAGGTCTCACCAGCATCAAAACCATGAGCAAACTCTGGGTTTGCCCTGGCAACGGGACCTTGTGTGAAATAGAGGAAACCTGCTTATCTGAATTTGGCCAGCTGGCTGGGGAGTTACAGGTACCTTGGTTTGAGGGTTTAGCCATCTTTTCAATTGTTGGGATTTAGCTGGGTTCACTGAACATCACTGCTATTTAATTTAAAGTACACCAGTGCTGACAAATCATGTGCAACACCAGTGGGCCTACACTAATTCAGCCATTGGGTACCTATTAATTTGTTTGGAGCTCCCTATGAAAGGGTAAATGCACTAGTACAAGTAGCGAGAGGGTAGCGCCTTCAGTACAGGAGAGCAACACTGCTACACTGTATTGCGCAGTGTGGTGTGGGGGACCAGCTGAGTGTCTGGGCTGTTGCCTAGCTGGGCCTTTTAACTGAGGAAGCAGTTTAGCTGCATCTACATAGGGCTTGTGAAGAGAGCCACTGTTATTGGGCTGGGCCTACAAGGAGTAACAGAAGACAGGCCAACAGGCCAAGTTGTAATAGACAACTACCTATTGCACTAACCCCCTTATAGGGTTCTGCTGCCCTAATAAAGTTGTGTTCTTTTGTTTAAATTAGTTGTCCACTGCTATTCCTTATAGAGTATAGATGCATGCCAATTATGGAACTGTCAATCCTTGTGAGGGTTCTCAGGAGGGGATACTACCATTGGGAGGTACAATATCCCAGGGGGTTGTTCTGACCAGTCACCAGATCCACTTAAATCATTTTCTGGGTGGAGGTACCACACTATTTCTACTATCTGGATGCACCTCCCCCCCCCAACTGAGCAAGCAGATGACGAAGCCAGAAGCGACCATGATATTTGTGGTGGCCTAGTGGCATTCTAAGATAACAGTGGCCTGAACCCTAAAGATATCTAAGTGGGAACCCTTGCAAGGGACCTTAGACAATGGTAAGAGTAATAATGAACAACCCTTTCAGATGAATATCAGTGATATAACTAACATGATATGGGCAGAATTACTGGGGGGATTATATCAGCAGATTTATCTATTGGTACAATTGCAGCAAGGCTAGTAAATGCAGCTTATATTAGGGCCTGTAACAGCACTAGAATTACACTTTGTGACCTTTGGGGCTGTGGGGGCTCATAAAGGTCCTATATATGGCAGTAATGTGTGAGCTATGAGGGCTCAGTTTAGAGCTATGGGGGCTGAGCCCTCAAGTAATTCTAGCACTGGGTAAAATAGTAAATTATACAATGGGCAAGAAAATGCTGGTTCCTGATTGACTGACTGGCACGATTTACAATGTGTAAATCATGCCATCACCCCATGGTAGAAGTGCCAGTCAATCATGGTACCAGACTTCAAAGCCGCTGGCTGTGATATTGTTTTTTCTTGATAACTTGAAACCCGCGAAAATCAAAATAAAAAAGGAAACTTCCCTCGCGTTTATTCATGCAGTGTATAATAACAATATGTCATGATATGGTGTGGGTAATGGCAAGATTTATCCACTTCCGGTGTGGTTGCTTACTTGGCTGTGCCCCATGAGCAAACCATGCCATCTGTGGGTAAATCCTCCCATCACCCACATCATATTGTGGTATATTGCTTAATTCTACTCAGGTGCTGTTGAGCAGGAATCCTCAGCCTTTAATGGAATGAAGGGATCAGTCCGTTTGTAAAAATGTCTGTTCATCACTGATCAGTAAGGGTAGCTGACTCTCAGCATGGCTTTATCAAGGAGCAGAACTTGCCAAACCAACCTGATCACCTTCTACGAGTAGGCAACCAGGGAGGTGGACAGGATCAGAACTGTGGTCACAGTTTATCTGGATTTCAGCAAGGTCTTTAAAGAGCAACTCTCTGCTATAATAAAAAGCTTAAAGCCCCATATATATATATGTATATATATATATTTACAGCGGTTACTATACATTTTAACCTGAATGTTTTTTAGGTTTTAGGGCTGGTGTGCTTAGCAGACCAGTTCCTACTGGGATTAAAGTCAAGAAGTGTTTTGCAGCTGTCCAATTGAGATGCACTTGGTGGGGGGGGGGGAGTGGGACTGTGATGCACCTTTCTGTGCCTGTAAGTGAGGGAGAATTATGCTTGTTGTGTCTTGCTATTGCACCTTGCAGCTGTCTGTAATGCTTTGCTAACTCTCTGTTGGCTGGTAGGAGGAGAGTGCATGAGAACCTGTTGAGCAAGTGGGGCTACTCTTGTGAATGTGCAGCTGACCTAAGGCTCGTTCACAGTGCACCTTGCCCCTGCGGCTCATTTTTATTTGTTCAAAAAAAATCAAATAAAACATTAGAGATCATACAGCATCAGTGTTGCTGCTGCCCTTTTCCTTTCCAGTGATTTGACTGTTGTTCTAGTCACTGATGGTGTAACTTCTAGGTGGCATTATCCCAAGGGATACTACTCCTGCCTGCGTGACTAGGCGCAGGTTGAGGGGCCTGAGTTCTGTGAATGGGTGCCTCCACCTGGAGAACAGGTTTAATGGTAGCGCAGCGGCTCTGGGTACAGCCCTCCGGGACACTGGTACCCCCCCCCAACCCCTCTAGTGGCCTGTACTGATCAGCAATAAGACAATCACAATTATCACAGGAATGCAATGTTGACCCCATTTGGCACACTTACCACCAGGGCTGGATCAGCTGCACTGGCCCTTTAGACCCCCTGCAAAACAAGACCTGCAATGGAGAAAGGCAATAGCAACACAGTATCCCCACCACAAAGGTACACAATAGTCAGTGTAAATACAAAAATATTTAGAAATGATTTATTGGGGGACAGGAACAAGGGGGGACAGTAATCTGGTATTTGATTGTGGATCTGATTTAATCAGACTAAGCATGCATACCTCTAAGAGTCCCTCTAACACAGTCACACACTCTCTGGGTTCCCAGTTAGTCTGCAGGTTAGCCTGAAGTGTTGCCCGGGGTAGGCTGGCATTGCAGCTGTTGTTGGGGCCCTTAGGAAGGAAAAAACACAACATGCACTTTAACCCACAGTTTATATTCTGGAGCTGGATGGCTCAGTTCGTAATGATTCACCAAAACAATTAAATCAGATGTCACACTTTGATTTGAGCCCTGTTGCAGGGAGCTACCCTGATGTTTAATCATGCTACCCAGACCAGGAGGCAGGATGAACAAAATGAAGAACTCAGGATGATGGACTGCTGTGCCAGGGGAAGCAGGACCCACACGATGCACCGTGGTGGTCAATCTTGTTCGATGGTGTTGAGCAAGGAGCCAAATCACCAGGTGGGTCTTTCATCAGATGATTCTGTGCAGTATGAATGGCAATCTAGGCTGAGATGGTGAGGCTCAGACCAGGTGAACAATTTGGATTCAGTCCGGTAAAGTGCTGGATACAGCTTCCAGCTAGCGTGACACACTCAAGCAATGTGGGGAACCAAATCATGACCCACACTGCACATTGAGTACAATTATAGTAAAGGATAGGCAAATACCACAGTTTGGATGACAGTCCGGTTGCAATCAACAGTGTCTCTGCGTAAACTGTATGCTCTGTGGTTGTCTCAAGTCCTGACAGGCCGATCACACAAAGGCAAATCTTCGGTCCGCACCAGGTGAATTTCACTTTGTCACAATTCAGCATTCCAGTCACAATCACAGCAAATTCAGATAAAGTCTGAGATATTAATGCAGACTTCTCTTCACTCAAGAAGATGGTAGCAGGCAGGCCAGTCACAGCCTTCCTGCCGATTCCCCCGTGCTACTACGCAGGAGCAGCTGCTTGAATTACTTGAGCTGTTCATTCTCTGAACTCCAACAACATACTGACCCACTGCTGCAGGCAGCTCTGGGACTTCCCAGTGATCCAAAAGTTTTGGTTGGTCAATCCATCTGTCTGTCACAGCAAGGGCTTCCCCTTCAGGTCCATTTGGGCGCAAAAGGGCAAAAAACTACAATTCCTACAGAAATTCACTCCCACAAGACACCTGGGGACAGTCTCCATTTTAGGGTTCCCAAAGGTACTGATTGATCCAAACTAGCAGTCCAGAACCAAGATGGTGGTGATTAGCAGAAAGTCCATGCTGCAAAGAAGGCAGGTTAGACAAACTATGATATTATTATTATTAAAGCAGATAATCAGCAGACAATCACAGAGCGTTGTAAAGCTCCCTCTGCATGATCAGCGATGGCAGAATGAAGCGGCTGTATTGCAGCTCGGGCAGGACTTAGCCTTAAAAACTTGGCCCCACCCAGATTAATTATGCACTATGAAAAATGAGGCCTCTTAAAGAGACAGGCACAGAGGCTAATAGAGCACTCACATGCAAGTACGTTTAAATGGTTAGAACACAGAACACCATCCTGGCAGTGGGCATCATCATTTAGGAAAGCCCAGGAAGACAATTTAAGAACCCCCATTTGTAGCGGGGGGTTGCACCAGTTTAATAGGGAATTTTTAGTTTTGCAGGTGGTTTGGCTGTTCAGGCAGCATAAGAAACCACCTATACCACTCCACAAACCCAGAGAAAGGGGAAACGTGGATGCAACACCATGCAATGGAAAAGTGCCCAAACAGTAGCATTCACATGTGGGCAGGAGCAGCGATCTGGCCGCTGTAAGCCACTGACAGCGGCTCACAGTCAGCCATGTGAATGAGCCGCTTGGTGATATCAGTGAAGAAATCCTCATTTTTTTAGCCTAGACCACTCTCCCCTGTGACGACAAGAAAAACAATGAAATAACACAGAGAGGAAATACAATTAATTCTCAGTCTGCACAACTTGGTGAATGGAAAGCTAACCTTTGTTTGTTTCTGAAAAAAATGAAATTGCCTATGTAAAACAGAGTTTTCATGCTACTAAGTTACTGCAATGAAAAAGGACAAAGAATAGCAAAGCTGGGGCACCATTTATTACGACTGTGGGCAGAGCCAACAGGAGTATTGCATGTACAAAAAATGAGTGATGTCATGTTTTCTGTCCGTGGAACCAACTGAAGGTGTAAATAGTCTCCTCCGCCTTACCCTCCTCCAAGAAATGTTTTCCGTCTCAAATAAATACGCTTTCATGTTAGTCAATGGTTGCAGGGTACTATTTTCTTTCTTAAATGGGTGGCACAGGAACTGGAACCTGAGTAGTGGGAATCAGCATTGTTTTTTGGGGGAGAAGTAAGGTCCACCCCACCTCCACCCAAGAAGCTCCAAAAGGTCCATCCCACCTTTCTTTTATTCATGTGGGAATGGCATGAGGTGGATCTAGTATGCTGAAAGAAGACTCACTAGTTTGGGGTGTGGACCAAGGAACAACAAGTCTGTGGAGTCCCTGCATTTTGTTAAGGACTAGGAGAACAGAAGATACTTAAAATGCCTTCAAACTGACTTAAAAACCCTTGGAACAAATGATTATCAGAGTCACATGGTGTCTCAAAAGGAAAGACTAAGAAGTGTCTAAAAACTAAGGAAAATAGACAGCTTTCAGGTATTTCTTAAACATTTATATACTAAAAACAAAGTTCAGCTTTTGGGATTAACAATATTTGTTTACCATATTCTATCTAGATATATATATATATATATATATATATATATATATATATATATATATACACACACACACACACACATACACATACATACAACCGGCATCGAGTGCGCGTGGGGTTGCGGCCTAACTCTCACCCCATCAGATGTGTGAAGAAGCATAGGTATAGGAGAATGGGGTGAGAGTTAGGACCAATAAGCCCAATGCGCACTCCTATGCCAGTTGGGGTGTGGGGCGGGGGGTCTTAGGGGGATTTCCAACCCTAACACCGAATTTCCTTGCTTTTGTCGCTGTGGAACAACCCTAACTAATGCATTAAACTGATTTTTTCACCTCTAATTTCCCTTCTTTTTGAGAATTAGTCTCAGAAATAGTGAATGTAATGCGGCGGCGGGAAAGGGCCCGAGCTCCCGCCACGTGATGTCTTGTCATATAGTAAGATGGTGCCTGCAAAAGCAAATGGTAATGTGTATGATGATGCAAAGCAAAACACAAGATAAACAGCACTGTAGACACTAATGGTTAAAATAGTGCAAACGCAAGCATAAATGAAAATGCAAAGGGTAACGCACATGGTGCATAGACGGGAACAGTAAGCAAAATGGGTACAGAACCGCAAGAAAAAGCGGTAAGGGTAACAGTAATGTTAGCACACAGGCTGGTTTTCCCCAAAAGCTGCATAGAGAAAGACAGTGAGCACAAAGAATGTATGCATAATAATGGGTCTCGGAGCAGAAAATGAGGAGTTGGAATACTAAATTGCTTATATCTCAGGAACTGTACGACGTAGAAAAACACTTTTAAAGTCATATGATTTATGACTTTCCTGGCTAGTATTTTACTTAGCCCCTGTCAGGAGGCTAAGCATTTTCTGACTAAAAGTTCGTATCTCGCACCATTTCCGAGATACAGGCCCTGAAAGGCGTGGCGAATGCCGTAATGTTATCCTAAGGGAAAAAAAGAGAAGTTCGGAGTGCCATAACTTTGCCTCCCTGTAATATTTTTTCACCAAACCATGAAAAGGCACATCTGTGTGATGTTGGCTTTTTTCTCTCCAAATTTCAGCCCAAAAGACCAAACCGTTATTTTGCAGCAGGGCGGCAAAGGATTCCTGTAATGCAGCTGACACCGTAATGTTATCCTATGGGAAAAAACATCAACTTTGGAGTGCTGTAACTATGCCGCCCTGTAATAATTTTTGATCAAAACACTGAAAGGCACATCTGTGAGATGTTGGCTGCATTGCCATCAAATTTCAGCATAAAAGACCAAACCGTTCTTTTGCAGCAGGGTAGCAAAGAATTGCTGTCATTTTGCCACAGCCTGGAAAAGTACTGTCGAACTTTGCGAAAGCTTTCGCAAATTCATGCGACAGTGTCACAAATGTGAAAGTACTTTTTGCGAAAGTACTTTTTCCAGAAATGTGAAAAACATATTTCTGGGATGTTTTACTGCAAAATAAAGACATGCCTAGCATCCACAGGGTCCGACTAGGTGAATACAAAAATAATTAGGAGGGTCCCAAATTTAAATGCCAAGCATTTTTCTGATGACCAACTGAAAACAAAATGGCAGATTTGCGACAGTAAAAGGGCCATTTGTGAAAATAAAAACTGCATTTGCGACACTTTTGAACTTTTTAACTTTTCCCATTGACTTATAATGGGAACTTGTTTTTTGAATAGCTTTCAAACTGTTTAATATTTTTTCACAAAATCTTCAAAAGGCACATCGGGGTCCCTGGCCACACATTCCCTGAAGATTTTGGACCGGTCGCGCAAACCATGCAACCTGTAGAGACTAGCAAAGAATTCCAAAAAAGCGTAAATGCACATGCAGATCATGCTTAATAACTCCGCAGCCGTATAGCCGAACAGTATGAAGGTTGGCAGATCCCAAGATGTATGGTTCCTGATCGTGTATTCAAAATTGCAGGCAAATCCCTTGAACAGTTGCAAAGTTATTAAGGGTGAAAAATTTTAGGTTTAACATGTAAATGGCTCCTCAACCCTAACTATGGTAGCACTACCATGCTACCACAATATATATATATATATATATATATATAGTCTTTTTAGTAGTTTCAAAACCTTGAAAGAATTGCTGTTAGTAATGCATTTAGAAATACATTTTTTAATTGTCTTTGCAGATAAATCATGCATGTTCATGTGAGGGCACATTTTTGGTGGGATGGGGTTCAAATTATTTTAATCATGGGCACAGTACTTGGTAAACACAGTCTGTGATGAAACATAGAAACATAGAAACATAGAATTTGATGGCAGATAAGGACCACTTGGCCCACCCAGTCTGCCCATTTTCCTACCTAATGGATAAGCTGCAGATCCTTGTTAACCAGCAGCCTACTTCTTCCTACCCCCACCCCCTAGAATTGCCTTATGACTGTCCCATGCATGCTTTAATTCCATCACTGTTTTTGACTCCACAACCTCCTCCGGAAGGCTGTTCCATGCACCACAACCTCTCTGTGAAAAATACTTCCCTAAATTACCTCTGGAGCACTTCCATCTTCAAATTGTACCCCTTGTTCTTGCACACCTCTTTTTGAAAGATGTTACCCTTTTGAACTTTGTTGATTCCCTTGAGGTACTTGAAAGTTTCTATCATATCCCCCTCTGCCTCCTTTCTTCGAGACTATACATATTAAGCTCCTTAAGTCTCTCTTCATATGTATTCTGATGCAGACCCTTCACCATTTTAGTTGCCCTCCTCTGGACAGCTTCCATCCTGTCTATGTCTTTCGGAGATTGGGTCTCCAGAACTGCACGCAGTACTCCAGACGGGGTCTGACCAGCTGTCTGTACAGAGGGATAATAACTTCCTGTTTTCTACTGGTGATGCCTCCTATGCATCCCAGTATCCCCCAACCCTCCTTGCTGCCCTCTCAAATTGCTTGCCACCTTTAGGTCATCTGATATGACTACCCCAGGTACCTTTCCATTTTTGTTGTTGTTAGTATCTCACCCCTCATTGTGTACTCTTCCCCTGGGTTTTTGTTTCCCAGGTGCATTACCTTGCTCTTCTTAGCATTGACTCTAAGCTGCCATACATTTGACCATTCCTCTAACTTTGTCAAGTCCCTTCTCATCCTTTCCAACCCACCTTGTGCATCAACTCTGTTGCAGATCTTTGTGTCATCTGCAAAGAGACATACTTTTCCTTCCAGTCTCTCTGCAATGTCACTTATAAAGACATTGAAGAGGACCAGTCCTAATACTGAACCCTGTGGTACCCCACGAAGTGTATTTTTCTTTTTAAGTTTGAGAAGTGGAGTTGATTTGCATAAATGGATAGTACAGACATCATAGAAAGCTATAAGAAGTAGAATGGGTTAAACACTTCCTGGAACTTTCTGCATAACAAGTTTCCCATGGCACCTCACAGCATTTGACACCACCATCCTAAGAGCAGTCAGTGTGTTACTTTGCAGAATATTGCATAGCAAGAGAGCCAGCATTGCCTTTTTCCAAATAATATACCAACTTCATTCTCAGGCAGGCAGTTCTGGGCCACTGTTTATATTCTACTGAATCTTCTTAAAGGAAAACAGCAAGTTAAAATCAGGAATATATGTATTACTACCAGTTTTGAGTTCTGACTTCAGTCCAGTGTTTTGTTTCTGCCTAGGCTGTGAGAGGATTTTTTCTAATTTTCCCTGCGTGTTTTATGACATCTGGGGGCTGTCATTCAAGTTTATTTTATTGCATTTTCTCTGAGTTAGTCTTCACAGAGTACCCTTTGGTTTGATGTCTAATAGCCCCTACAGCAGGCTAGTGTCTTGTTACAGTGTCTTGCTTAGCCACAGCAGAGAAAGAACACTGCAGCCAGGATTCACAGTGCTATACAATATACTAAAGAAAGTTACATGTTTAAACACACACACACACACACCCCAAGCAGAACACAGCTGGATAAGGTACCAGTATTTAGGAAACTTGTCATACTTACCCAGATTCTAGCAATGTGAATCCTGGCTGTGACTATAGGTGTTTACAACTGAATGATAATAACCAAATTTGCTTCACTTGCAAATGGGTAGGCATTTGTGTCTAATTTCTGTTTGACTTACTGTAAGTTACACATAGAATCTGAAAATTCATAACATGCTGTATTGTGATTCAATGAACTGATAAATGATGATTTTGGTTTCTTTTACAAATTCACTTTTCCTGACCATGGATATACTAAAACAAAAATTTCTCAACAAAATGTTTTTAAAAAAAGAGTTTAACTCACAGCAGCAGAAGAAGCATGTTGGCATTAAAAGCTTAGTGGCGTGGATGTAGAGGCACCAGTATTTAAGCATGACTTTGGTAGAGAATTAACTGTGACTGGGGGATGAGGGAGGGAGTGAGTCTTGGTATTTGTAGCATAACGGTTTTCTGAAACTTCAGCCTTCAATGCGTTAGACTCTGCAGCCATCTGTACAGTATATCACTAAGCCATATGCAGTGTGGTATAGGTAAAACCCAGATCACCAGACCAGGACCAGAGCAGCATATGATGGCACATAGAAGCATGGATACACAATGTTACAAGGATCAGAAATGAAATACACAAAAACGAGGAGAGTTATTCAGAGTGCTGTAAGGTTACACAGATGCAGAGCACCCAAAATTGTAATACTAAAAGAAAAATATATAAAAAAAGATGTGTCAATAAAGAGTAAAGCAAAGTAAAGCTTTATTTATGTAGTGGCGCCCAATCCCTGAGGCTCTGGGGGCCATTATAATTCACAGCAGGGTGCAGACATCATACAATACATCATATTAAATACTAAAAGCAAAATATCTATAAAATCACAGTTAAGAACTAGCTTGAAATGCTTTGTTGTAAAGATAGCTCTTTAGGCCCCCCCTTGAAAACCTCCACCAGTGGGGCCTCCCTCAAGGATCTTGGCAGTGAATTTCAGAGGGCCAGACCCACCACCTTAAAGGAATGATCCCCTGGGATTTTCAGCCTGACCCTCGGAATCACTGGGAGGCCCTCGGTGGAGGAGCAGAGGGAACGTACCAGGATGGGTGGAGTTAGGAGATCAGACAGGTAATCAGCAGAGCCAGCCTTAGGGGGTTTGCAAACTGTGCATCCCCACAGGGCCCCAAAAGCAGAAGGTCCCCCCCCCACAAAATTCAGCTGTCCACTTTCCCTCCTTCTTCCTGGTCCTCTATGTACTAATTTAAGTAAAGTGCAAAAATGGCACAAAACTAGCTAAAAATGAAGCTACAGGGAGGCCATGATAGAGATGAGGATGTTCCTTAGGGGCTTTGTGACTTGTGATATTGGCCCCATCAAGGAAGTTCATACAGGGCCCTGGAATAGCTAGGGCCAACCCTGGTAAGCATGGCCCAGTCCGTACAGGGCTTAATAGGTGAGCAAGCCCACCTTGAAGAGGATCCTCCACCTGTCAGGCAGCCAGTGTAGATCCCAAAGGACCAAGTTCACATTACAGGATTTTGATAGTCCTGCCAGCAGCTTGGCCATTGCATACTGCAGTAGGCACAGGGTCCCTCCATTGACCTCGAAGTACAGAGCATTACAGTAGTCCAACCTGAACATCACAAAGGCATGTACCAGTGATGGCAAGTCTTCAGACAGAATCAGGGGTTTAATTGGGGTGACATTCCTGAGATGACAAACACACTTTTGATGACCGATGATACCTAGGCTTCCAGAGTCAATCTGTGATCAAAGACGACTCTGAAAGTGTTTCATCCTGTGGGAGTCCATCAATGGGGTGGATCCCTGGACCAACCCTGTTCCCACTCCAGAGGCCTCCCGATCACACCAACAACCAGGCTCAGTCACTAGCACTTCTGTCTTGTGAGGGGGGGAGTCAGCCTCAGCCAGTTCAAGGACATCTAGTCCTGAATCTCAGCCAGACATCTATTAAGCACTTCAACAACCTTTCCAGCTCCCGGGGTGAATGACTTATACACTGGGTATCATCTAAGCAGTGAAAATCCAGACTGTACAGCCTAATGCACTCCCTCAAGGGCAGTATGTACACTGCAAACAACATCGAGAGTTGAGAGGATTGAACCTTGAGGTAGTTCACATGACAGGAGCATCGAAGAGGAGGAGAAGTTGGGTCAACTTAAATTTAAACCAGACAGGGGAGAGTTTGACACTAGGGTAGGAGGGGAATCTCAGTCTACTTCTCCTCCTAACCTAGCTTGCACTCTCCCAATGCAGATACAAATAAACAGCAGGAGAAAAGGGGATCAAAGGGGTGGGGTGAGATGGAAGGGATTACTAGTCACTGCCAGGAGTCTAGCTAATAAAACTGGTGACTTAGAGGCAGTGGTGGGAATGGACGACGACTTAATAGCAATAACTTGAAATGTGGTGGACGGATAGCCACAGTTGGGAGGTGGAGTTACAAGGGTACAGTCTTTTCAAGTGGGATAGACAGGGAAAAAAAGGTGGGGAGGTAGCCCTGTATGTAAGGGATGGGATTAGAGCAGTAGAGGATAAAGAGGAGAAGGGATCAGCTGAGATCCTTTGGGTCACCTTAAACAGAAAGGATGGGGGACAATAAGGATAGTGGTGGTCTACAGACCACCACACCAGGGAGAGGAGGTGGCTAGGGGAAGGCCAGAAAAGGGGAGATCCTGGTGGTAGGAGATGTGAACCTACCTGATGTGGACTGGCAGATCCCATCGGCCACATCTGAAAAAAGCAAGGACTTGGTAGAATCCATGCAGGATGCAGTCCTGCAACAGATAGTAAGGGAACCGACTCAGGAGGGGGGCATCACTGGATATAATTTTGACTAATGGAGACAGCATGGAGGAGGTAGAGGTGGGGGAATATTTAGGAGACAGTGACCACCGGATGGTCAGGTTCTCCCTCCGGGCAGGGTCAGAAATGGTTGGGTCAGCCATCAAAGTACTGGTCTTCAGGAGGGAAAATTTTAGGAGGATGAACAAAAGTTTGCGGAAGGAACTTGAAGGGAAGCAAAATTTAGAGGAGGTAGGGGAGCTTTGGGGGACAATTAAAGGAGGTATCCTGAAGCCCACAAAGCAATGCGTCCAGAGGATAAGCCAATGGAAAAGAGGGAGCAAACACCTGTGGTTCACGGCAGAGGTTAGGGAGGCAGTTAGGGAGAAGAAGAAGGTGTTCAAAGCCTACAAAACTTCACAGGGGTTAGGGGAAATTGCAGTCTATAAAGAAAAGCTTAAGGAAGCAGGGAAAACAATTAGAAGGGCAAAAGCATTAACGGAAGAGAAAATAGCTAGGGAGGCAAAATGGGGGGACAGACAATTCTTTTGTTATGTGAGTGACAGGAGGAGAAGCAGGCAAGGGATTCTAAGACTTAAGGGAGACGGGGAGCACTAGTTGAAGGGGATGAGGAAAGACGGATCTACTGAACGAATACTTCATGTCAGCATTCACAGTTGAGAAAGAAGGAAGAGGGCCTGTATCAAGATGAAGAGGGAGGGTGGGAAAGGAGGTGGACACAAGCCCCTTCATGATGGCTTGGGTGCTAGTAGGAGCTGAGGAAACTAAAAACTGACAAAGCTATGGGCTCAGATCAAGTACATCCCAGGGTACTTAGGGAATTAAGGGGGGAAATGGGGGCACCTCTTACTAAGTTGTTCAATCTATCTCTTAAAGAGGGCAGGGGCCTAGAGGACTGGAAGCAGGCAGAGGTGGTGCTGCTGTACAGGGGGGGTGTAAAGATGAGGCAACTACTACCCTGTTAGTCTCACATCTGTGGTAGGCAAATTGATGGAAGCTCTCATAAAAGAAAGACTGGTACAACACCTGGAGGAGGAAGGACTAATTGATGACAGCCAGCATGAGTTCACAGGTGGTAGATCAAGTCAGACCAACCTGGTTGAATTATTCAAGGGTGTAACGGAGGAGTATGACTTGGTGGAGGACAGTAGATGTGGCCTACATGGATTTCAGAAAGACGTTTGACTCTGTCCCCCACAGGAGGCTTGTAAGCAAGTTAAGCAATTTAGGAGTGGGATCCAAGCTTACAAACTGGTAGAAGATTGGCTCAGGGAGGACTCAGAGAGTAGTGGTCAATAGGAAGTACTCCAAGGAATGAGAGATGACAAACGGGGTTCCACAGGGATCAGTGTTAGGACCCATTTTGTTTAAGGTATACGTGGGGGACTTAGCAGGTCTAAATGGGAAGGTGTGTCTGTTTGCAGATGACATAAAGGTCTTTAACAGAGTAGATACTCGGGGGGAGAGAAAATGGGACAGGATCTAATCAAGCTGGAGGAGTGGGCAGAAAGGTGGCAACTTCAATTCAATGTAAAAAAGTGTAAAATAATGCACATAGGCTGTAATAACCCCAGGCAACATACTGGTTGGAGGGGGAAGCACTGCAGGTCACAGAGCAAGAAAAGAACCTGGGACCTTAAAGGTTAAGAATCAGTGCAATACAGTGGCAGGCAAAGCAACAAGAATGCTGGCTTGCATAGGGAAGGGCTTCACAAGTAGGAAGAAGGAGGTGGTTATGCCACTCTACAAAACACTGTTCAGACCACAATTGGAGTACGGTGTGCAGTTCTGGAAGCCACAATTGCAGGGTGACAAGGATAGACTGGAGAGGGTCCAGAGAAGGACAACCAAGATGATCCAGGGGATGCAAGGGAGGTAATACAGGGAGAGACTGGAGGAGCTTGGTCTGTATACACTGGAAGTGAGAAGTGAAAGGGGAGATATGGTGGAAACCTTTAAATATCTGAAGGGGATAAATAAAGTAAGGGGAGGCAGCTTCTTAAGGCTGAGTGAAAACAAAACCACCAGATGCCATGCATTCAAGCCGGAAGGGGGTAGAGTTGGGGGGTACTTAAGAAGGAGTTACTTCTCAGAGAGGGTTATAAACCCATGGAACAATTTGCCGGAATGGGTTGTGGGGGTGGATACAGTGGATAAATTGAAAAGAGCATGGGACAACTATATGGGGCTAAACAGACGGGAAGAGGAAGGACAGATGTTGGGGATAAGGGGTGGTTATATTTAGGGCCAAGTGGTCTTTTTCTACCGGCAGGATTCTATGATTCTGTAAATTCCCCATCGCTACTCAGTGTTGCAAGTTCCAGTGATACAAAGCATAAATAAAATTATTGGAGTAATAAACCCAGGAATAAAGCCATCTTATTAAAATAATATGTGTAAGACTAGCTCGGGAGGGGGGAATCCATGGAGGTTACCAACCATGCACTCTGGGAGGCAGAGAAATGCTGTGAAAGGTCTAAGAATTAAGACTAGTGTTGTGTGAAACTGAAAAATGTTGCCTGGCAAAATATTTCACATAATTTGTGTATTTCACTAAATATTTCGATGGGCTAATACTAAAAGAAAAATATACAAAACAAGATGTGTCAATAAAGAGTAAAGTAAAGTAAAGCTTTACTTATGTAGTGGCGCCCAATCCCTGAGGCTCTGGGGGCCATTATAATTCACAGCACAGTGCAGACATCATACAGTACATCATATTAAATACTAAAAGCAAAATATCTATAAAATCACAGTTAAGAACTAGCTTGAAATGCTTTGTTGAAAAGATAGACCTTCAGGTCCCCCCTTGAAAACCTCCACCATTGGGGCCTCCCTCAAGGATCTTGGCAGCCAATTTCAGAGGGCCGGACCCCCCACCTTAAAGGAATGATCCCCTGGGATTTTCAACCTGCCCCTCGGAATCACCGGGAGGCCCTCGGTGGAGGAGCAGAGGGAACGTACCAGGATGGGTGGAGTTAGGAGAGCAGACAGGTAATCAGCAGAGCCAGCCTTAGGGGTTTAAAAACTGTGCATTCCCACAGTGCCCCAAGAGCAGAGGGGCCCCCCACAAAATTCAGCTGTCCACTTGGCCTCCTTCTTCCTGGTCCTGTATGTACTAATTTAAGTAAAGTACAGAAATGGCACAAAACTAGCTAAAAATGAAACTACAGGGAGGCCATGATAGGGATGAGGATGTTCCTTACGGGTTTTGTGACTTCTGATATGGGCCCCATCAAGGAAGTTCATACAGGGCCCTGGAATAGCTAGGGCCAACCCTGATAAGCATGGCCCAGTCTGTACAGGGCTTAATAGGTGAGCAAGCCCACCTTGAAGAGGATCCTCCACCTGTCAGGCAGCCAGTGTAGATCCCACCGGACCAAGTTCACATTACAGGATTTTGATAGTCCTGCCAGCAGCTTGGCCATCGCATACTGCAGTAGGCACAGGGTCCCTCCATTGACCCCGAAGTACAGAGCATTACAGTAGTCCAACCTGGGTGTCACAAAGGCATGTACCAGTGATGGCAAGTCTTCAGACAGAATCAGGGGTTTAATTGGGGTGACATTCCTAAGATGACAAACACACTTTTGATGACCGATGATACCTAGGCTTCCAAAGTCAATCTGTGATCAAGATGACTCCGAAAGTGTTTCATCCTGTGGGAGTCCATCAATGGGGTGGATCCCTGGACCAACCTTGTTCCCACTCCAGAGGCCTCCCGATCACACCATCAACCAGGCTCAATCACTAGCACTTCTGTCTTGTGGAGGGGGGGAGTCAGCCTCAGCCAGTTCAAGGACATCTAGTCCTGAATCTCAGCCAGACATCTATTAAGCACTTCAACAACCTTTCCAGCTCCCGGGGTGAATGACTTATACTGCTGGGTATCATCTACATAGCAGTGAAAATCCAGACTGTATCGTCTAATGCACTCCCTCAAGGGCAGCATGTACACTGCAAACAACATCGAGAGGTGAGAGGATTGAACCTTGAGGTAGTTCACATGACAGGAGCATCGAAGAGGAGGAGAAGTTGGGTCAACTTAAATTTAAACCAGGCAGGGGAGTTTGACACTAGGGGAGGAGGGGGATCTCAGTCTACTTCTCCTCCTAAGCTGGCTTGCATTCTCCCAATGCGGATAAAAAGAAACAGCAGGAGGAAAGTGGATCAAAGGGATGGGGTGAGATGGAAGGGATTACTAGTCAATGCCAGGAGTCTAGGTAATAAAATTGGTGACTTAGAGGCAGTGGTGGGAATGGACGACGACTTAATAGCAATAACTTGAAATGTGGTGGACGGATAGCCACAGTTGGGAGGTGGAGTTACAAGGTTACAGTCTTTTCAATTCAATTCAATTCAATTCAATTCAATTCAATTCATGTTTATTTTTAAAGCGCCTTTCAAAATCAAGGCGCTGTACAAATTAAATAAAACAGGGAAATCCAACACTAAACATTCATAACTATAAAGAATAAGCCAAAGTAAAAAGATATGTTTTTAGAGCAATTTTAAAACTGTCAACGGTCGGGCATTCTCTTAACCAGTGAGGTAGAGAATTCCACAGGGTAGGAGCTGAAAAGGCAAAGGCACAAGATCCCGACAACTTAAAACGAACCCTGGGAATCTCTAGCAATCCCTCACTGGCCGAGCGGAGAGGGCGGAAGGGGCAATAGGGAACCAGAAGATCTTTCAGGTAACCGGGTCCCTGATCATGTAGGGCTTTGAAGGTTAGTAAACCAACCTTAAAGGTGATCCGCCACCGAACAGGCAGCCAGTGCAGTTCAAGCAAGCTAATGATGACTGGTTCTAAGAGTCCCAGTCAAAAGCCTGGCTGCAGCGCTCTGCACCAGCTGAAGGTGGCGGATATCAACCCCTGGTAGCCCTAGGTAGAGGGAATTACAGTAGTCCAGCCGAGTGGTAACAAAGGCGTGGACCAAAGTTGGAAGGTCCTCCCGGGGAATCAGATGTTTCACCCGGGCGATATTCCTCAGATGGTAAAAAGAGGATTTGACAACAGCTGACACTTGTGATTTCAGGGTCAGACCATCATCAAAAATAACGCCCAGATTTCGCACCTGTCGAGAGCTAGAGAGCGGTACACCACCAAGTAATAAACCCGATGGCTGTCCAACACCCAAACCCCTCCCAGGATGACCTGGATCCACAACCAATACCTAAGTCTTATCCAGATTAAGTCTTAACCAGCTCGAACTCATCCAAATTCTGATCTCATCCAGGCAGTTATTAAGTACGGAGAGTGCATCACTCTGATCGGGGAGAAAGGATAGGTACAGCTGAGTATCATCTGCATAGCAGTGAAAACTCAAACTGTATCTCCTGATGATTTCTCCCAATGGCAGCATATACACTGCAAACAACATGGGAGCTAAAATGGAGCCCTGTGGTACCCCACACGGTAGGGAGAAGGCGTCAGAGGAATAAATTCCGGTGACAACTCTCTGAGACCTACCAGTGAGGTAGGAACGAAACCATTTGTGGACTGTACCAGACAGCCCACAAAAAACCCGCAGTCACTCCAGTAGCACCCCATGGTCTACAGTGTCAAATGCAGCAGAAAGATCAAGAAGGACCAGGATGGTACAAGCCTTTCGATCTCTGGCCATTAGGAGGTCGCTCATTACCTGAACCAGGGCAGTCTCAGTACTATGCCTTTTCCTGAAGCCAGATTGGAGAGTATCATAGACATTATGAGAGGTAAGATGATCATCCAATTGCAGTGCAACTGCCTTTTCAATAACCTTACCAACAAATGGCAGGTTAGAGATAGGCCGGTAGTTAGCTAGACAGTCTGGGTCCAAGGAGGATTTTTTTAGGAGTGGTCGAACTACTGCCTCCTTAAGGGGGTTAGGAAAACCCCCCCTCTCAAGGATTTCCAGACAATGTCAGCAAGGATTGGGTAGATAACTTCTACACAACCTACTAACAGCGTGTAGGACCCGGATCCAAACTACAACTAGTTGGTCGCATTGTTTGGATGATCTTCACAATGTCAACGAATCTCGGTGGTGAAAATCCAACCAGACAGGCCGAGGACTAGATACCACCAGTCGTCCACCACAATCCCTGAAGGAGAGGTCGGACCGATGCGCGACCTGATGCTGGCAACCTTATCTGCAAAAAGCGGCGAACTCCTCACATCTAAGCTGAGAAAGGCTCTCTAGGCTGAAGACAGACTGGATTGCACAGTCTGTCCACAGTCCGAAAAAGCTGAGCCGGTCGATTCTTTGCAGCAGAAATCTCTCTGGACAGAATTCTGCCTTCTTACGGTGATTTCTGATTGGTAGTCATCATAATGGGCTAGCAATCTAAGCCTGTCAGCATCAAGGCCCGATTTCCGCCAGGTTTCTCCAGCCTTGCCCCTACTCGCCTAATTCCTTCAAGGGGCCATCAAACCATGGACTCCTTGGACGGATGGTGAGGAGGTCAACACTAACAGGAGCAATTTTGTCCAGAGCATCTCCCACAGCCTTATTATAGGCAAATACAAGACCATCTGGACTCATGCATTCACCCGACAAACTCGATAGATCCAACACCGCCATTAGGTCATTGGGGCCAATACCCCTTCAAGTGGGATAGACAGGGAAAAAAAGGGGGGGGTAGCCCTGTATGTAAGGGATGGGATTAGAGCAGTAGAGGATAAAGAGGAGAAGGGATCAGCTGAGATCCTTTGGATCACCTTAAACAGAAAGGATGGGGGACAATAAGGATAGTGGTGGTCTACAGACCACCACACCAGGGAGAGGAGGTGGATAGGGGAAGGCCTGAAAAGGGGAGATCCTGGTGGTAGGAGATGTGAACCTACCTGATGTGGACTGGCAGATCCCATCGGCCACATCTGAAAAAAGCAGGGACTTGGTAGAATCCATGCAGGATGCAGTCCTGCAACAGCTAGTAAGGGAACCGACTCGGGGGGGGAGACATCACTGGATGTAATTTTGACTAATGGGGACAGCATGGAGGAGGTAGAGGTGGGGGAATATTTAGGAGACAGTGACCACCGGATGGTCAGGTTCTCCCTCCGGGCAGGGTCAGAAATGGTTGGGTCAGCCATCAAAGTACTGGTCTTCAGGAGGGAAAATTTTAGGAAGATGAACAAAAGTTTGCGGAAGGAACTTGAAAGGAAGCAAAACTTAGAAGGAGGTAGGGGAGCTTTGGGGGACAATTAAAGGAGGTATCCTGAAGCCCACAAAGCAATGCGTCCAGAGGATAAGCCAATGGAAAAAAGGGTTCACGGCAGAGGTTAGGGAGGCAGTTAGGGAGAAAAAGGTGTTCAAAGCCTACAAAACTTCACAGGGGTTAGAGGAAATTGCAGTCTATAAAGAAAAGCTCAAGGAAGCAGGGAAAATAATTAGAAGGGCAAAAGCATTAACGGAAGAGAAAATAGCTAGGGAGGCAAAATGGGGGGACAGACAATTCTTTTGGTATGTGAGTGACAGGAAGAGAAGCAGGCAAGGGATTCTAAGACTTAAGGGAGATGGGGAGCACTAGTTGAAGGGGATGAGGAAAAGACGGATCTACTAAATGAATACTTCATGTCAGTATTCACAGTTGAGAAAGAAGGAAGAGGGCCTGTATCAAGATGAAGGGGGAGGGTGGAAAAGAAGTGGACACAAGCCCCTTCATGATGGCTTGGGTGCTAGTAGGAGCTGAGGAAACTAAAAACTGACAAAGCTATGGGCTCAGATCAAGTACATCCCAGGGTACTTAGGGAATTAAGGGAGAAACTGGTGGCACCTCTTACTAAGTTGTTCAATCTATCTCTTAAAGAGGGGAGGGGCCTAGGGGACTGGAAGCAGGCAGAGGTGGTGCCGCTGTACAAGGCGGGTGTAAAGATGAGGCAACTACTACCCTGTTAGTCTCACATCTGTGGTAGGCAAATTGTTGGAAGCTCTCATAAAAGAAAGACTGGTACAACACCTGGAGGAGGAAGGACTAATTGATGACAACCAGCATGAGTTCACAGGTGGTAGGTCAAGTCAGAACCAGGTTGGTTGAATTATTCAAGGATGTAACGGAGGAGTATGACTTGGGGGGGGGCAGTAGATGTGGCCTACATGGATTTCAGAAAGGCGTTCGACTTTGTCCCCCACAGGGGGCTTGTAAGCAAGTTAAGCAATTTAGGAGTGGGATCCAAGCTTACAAACTGGTGGAAGATTGGCTCGGGGGAGGACTCAGAGAGTAGTGGTCAATAGGAAGTACTCCAGGGAATGAAAGATGACAAACGGGGTTCCACAGGGATCAGTGTTAGGACCCATTTTGTTTAAGGTATACGTTGGGGATTTAGCGGGTCTAAATGGGAAGGTGTGTCTGTTTGCAGATGACATAAAAGTCTTTAACAGAGTAGATACTCGGGGGGGGGGAGAGAAAACGGGACAGGATCTAGTCAAGCTGGAAGAGTGGGCAGAAAGGTGGCAACTTCAATTCAATGTAAAAAAGTGTAAAATAATGCACATAGGCTGTAATAACCCCAGGCAACATACTGGTTGGAGGGGGAAGCACTGCAGGTCACAGAGCAAGAAACGGACCTGGGACCTTAAAGGTTAAGAATCAGTGCAATACAGTGGCAGGCAAAGCAACAAGAATGCTGGCTTGCATAGGGAGGGGCTTCACAAGTAGGAAGAAGGAGGTGGTTATGCCACTCTACAAAACACTGTTCAGACCACAATTGGAGTACGGTGTGCAGTTCTGGAAGCCACAATTGCAGGGTGACAAGGATAGACTGGAGAGGGTCCAGAGAAGGACAACCAAGATGATCCAGGGGATGCAAGGGAGGTCATACAGGGAGAGACTGGAGGAGCTTGGTCTGTATACACTGGAAGTGAGAAGTGAAAGGGGAGATATGGTGGAAACCTTTAAATATCTGAAGGGGATAAATAAAGTAAGGGGAGGCAGCTTCTTAAGGCTGAGTGAAAACAAAACTACCAGATGCCATGCATTCAAGCCAGAAGGGGGTAGAGTTGGGGGGTACTTAAGAAGGAGTTACTTCTCAGAGAGGGTTGTAAACCCATGGAACAATTTGCCGGAATGGGTTGTGGGGGTGGATACAGTGGATAAATTGAAAAGAGCATGGGACAACTATATGGGGCTAAACAGACGGGAAGAGGAAGGACAGATGTTGGGATAAGGGGCGGCTATATTTAGAGCCAAGTGGTCTTTTTCTACCGGCAGGATTCTATGATTCTGTAAATTCCCCATCGCTACTCAGTGTTGCAAGTTCCAGTGATACAAAGCATAAATAAAATTATTGGAGTAATAAACCCAGGAATAAAGCCATCTTATTAAAATAATATGTGTAAGACTAGCTCGGGAGGGGGGAATCCATGGAGGTTACCAACCATGCACTCTGGGAGGCAGAGAAATGCTGTGAAAGGTCTAAGAATTAAGAGTAGTGTTGTGTGAAACTGGAGGTCAGTTGCCTGGCTAAATATTTCGCAGAATTTGTGTATTTCACTAAATATTTCACATGAATACAATTCCGCCAGTGGGGTGGGTGAAATTTCACCCTCCCACCACAGAAATTTGCTGCTCATGGGCGAAATTTCACCACCCACAGGCAAAATTTCTCAATTTCGCTACCAGCCACCAGTAGTTAAAAAAAAAAAATTCCCTCCACGTCCCTGGTGTCTAGTGGTCCCCCCCCCCGCCAATCACCAGCCGAATTCAAGAACCCTCCCCTTCCCTCCAACCACTTTGAGTTATTCCCTGGCCACTAATCTTTGAAAAAAGCACAATCTCCTCCTTTGTCCCTGGTGTCTAGTGGACCCCTCCACCCGGGGATAACTCGGGGTGACTGGGGGGAGTTCTTGAATTCAACCGGGGATCGACCAGGGTGGGGCACCACTAGACACCAGGAAGGGGGAAAATAAAATATAAATGATGGCTGGGGCATATGCAGGTGAAATTGTGACTGAAATTCTGCAATTTTGCTGCAATTTCATGAAATATTTAGTCGGGCGAAATTGCCGATGTCGAGGCAGTTTTGCCAGCAAAATAACATTTTGCAATATCTCTAATTAAGAAGTAACCAGTGATTCAGTTTCATCTGGAGCACTTGCATGCAGAGGTGGCTAGAAAGGCACCTTGAAAGTGTATCATAATATCATAGTAACATGTCAGCAGAAAAGGACCACCCTGGCCTATCCAGTCTGCCCATCTTACCCCTCCTCTATTTGGAACCAGTGCACAAGGAGCCTATCCTCTGTCTTATAACCAATCCCATATCTCTAACCCATGCTGTCTTGATTCTCTCCACCGTTTTGAGACCTACCTCCTCCTCAGGTAATCTGTTCCAGGGTTCAACCGTCCTCTCAGTGAAATACCACCCCTTACATTACCTTTAAATATTCCTCCTTCAATCTTAAAGTTTGACCTCTTGTTTTAATTCTGACTTTCTTTTTAAATAGAATTCCTTCTCTCACTTTATTTATCCCCTTCATGTGCTCGAATGTCTATCATGTCTCTCTCTCTCTCTCTCTCTTCTAAACTCCAGCGAATACAGATTTAATTCTCTCAATCTTGTCTCACATGGTTTCCCTTGCATACCCTGCACCATCTTTGTGGCCCTTCTCTGAACCTTTTCTATGATATCTACAGTATTGTCCTTTCTTAAATGGGACCTTCAGAACTGTACCCCGTACTCCAGTTGTGGTCTAACCATGGTCTTATATAATGGCATCAGCACCTTCCTCTTCCTCCTACTAGTTATGCTCTTTTCTATGCATGCCATCATTCTGTTAGCTTTGCCAACTACCTTACTACATTGGTCACTTACCCTAAGGTGGTTTGATAATATAATCCCTAGATCCCTCTCCTGTTCTGTTTGCTTTATCTGCTCTCCTCTTAGTGAGTACTTGGCCAGTCGATTTTTATGCCCTATATGCATCACCGCACACTTCTTTGTATTGAACTTCAGTTGCTGTGTTTCTGACTATTTCTATAGTATAGAAACAGGCAAGTCTGGTTTGTGGGAGGAAGCTTGTGCTAACCTGCATCCAAAAGTAAACAAATTTGTGTGCGTTAAAGTATTTCATGAGAGACTACAGTTTTGGAAGCTTGGCAGAACTCTGTTAATAGACTCTGTACGAGTACATATGAACATACGAAACTGCCAGCAGAAAAAGGCCATTTATTCTATTGAGTCTACTTGATTTTGAAGCTAGCACCCTTAATCTGGAGCTGCCACTCCCACTATAGCCCTCTCCCATGGCCCTCCCTGTTGCCCTCTCTCAGCTCCTTTTGAAGCATCCCACTGTTTTACAAGCCATCAGCTCTGCCGGCAGTGCATTCCACTCTGCTACCACCCTTTCCATAAAGAAATTCCTCCTCCTCTCCCCGTTAAGCCTTCCACCCTCCAATCTCATGTCATTATCCTGAGTGTCTCTTCCCACTCTTCTCTTGAACAGCCCCTCCATGCCTGTACTGTTTATTCCTCTCATGTACATAAATGTCTCAGTCATATCCCCACTGTCCCTCCTCTCCTCCAGAGAGTACATGTTCAACTCTCTCAGTCTAATCTCATATGGTAACTCCACCAGACCCATGATCATCTTTGTTGCTCTGCATTGTACCCCTTCCAGCAATCTAATGTCCCTCATTAGGTAAGGGCACCAAAACTGAACACAGTACTCCATGTGGGGTCTGACCGGCGATCTGTATAATGGCAGAATCATCTCTCTCTCTCTCCTCCTAGAGGTTTTAGCCCTTGCAATACAACGCAGCATCTTGTTGGCCACTGCTACTGCTTTCCTACACTGAGCTGAGTTGTTCATTGCTCCCATAATGAGCACCCCCAGATCGTTCTCCTCTTCAGTCACAGCTAGTTGTACACCCTCCCCCCCAATAGTAACTCCTCTGGATTCTTTGCCCCAAAATGCAGCACCTTGCATTTCTTTTGTGTTGAAACCAAGTTACCATGTGTCAGACCATGTTTCCAGCCTTGTTAGATCTTTCTGCAATCCCTACCCCCAGTGATCCACAGCTTCTCCCATCTTAGTGTCATCTGCAAATAGACTGATCTTGCTATTTACACCTACTGTGATGTCTGCAATAAATACCCCAAATAACTATGGCCCCAGCTCTGACCCCTGTGGGTCCCCGCCCATCACTCTTGTTGGGGATGATAATTTACTTCCCACCAGCACCCTCTGCTGCTGTCCCTGCAGCCAGTTCTCCGCCCATCCCACCAATTTTGCCCCACCCTTGTGCCCCTTAGCTTACATGCTAGTCTTCCATGTGGCACTGAGTTGAATGCCTTACTGAAGTCCAGGTACATGACATCCATCGCATGCCCTTTGTACATTTCCCTTGTCACCCAGTTATAGTAGTCAACTAAGTTGATCTGGTAGGGTCTGCCCTTGACAAAGTCATGCTACCGACTGTCCTGCACCCCACTGACCTCCAGCAGGGTCACCAGCCTCTCCTTCAGGATTGTTTCCCCACTATGGACGAGAGACTCACTGGTCTATAGTTCCCTGGTTTATCTTTGGGACCACACTTATGGAGTGGAACAATGTGAGCCATCCTCCAATCCTGAGGTACACGCCCTGAGTCCAGGGAAGCATTAAATAGGTCTACCAATGGGTCTGCCAGGACCTCTGCCAACTCCTTCAGTACCCTGGGGTGTATGCATCCAGTTCCGATGCCTTGTCCATCCTCAGTGCCCTTAATCCCTCTAGCACTCTACCTTCTGTGATATCCCCATCCGTCACCCCCTCCCCCTCTGAGTCTATCCTCCCCACAACCTTAGGTATTCCCCCTTTTCTCTTTAGTAAAAAATGAGCAGAAGTAGTCATTAAGTGCTTCTGCCTTTTCGTCCCCTTTTTCCACCCATTCCCCTTTCTTCTTAGTTCTTACTATTTGATCCTTACAACTCTTTCTGTCCCTGATGTACCTGAAGAAGTCTTTTTCCCCCTCTTTAATTCCCTTCGCCAGCCAGAGTTCCCTTGACACCTTTGCTGCCCTTACTTCCCTGGTCACCTCCTTTGCTTCCTTCAGGTACTCCTCCCTGTACTTCCCCCTCCCAGTTCTCCCGTATCTCCTATAGACAACCAAGATACATTCTGGCCAAGAGGCATTCTACAGTGTCAGAGTGGTTCATCTGGATGGAGAAACACTTCTTGATCCACACCCAGAGTGGTACTATCCATAAAAGTACCACTCACCAGTAACCATGGCAGTATGCCAAGTGTAGGCAGCAAGGCCAGATCAGCACTCTTCCACCAAAGTGGCAGCAACTGAGAAGGAGGTGCATCTCTTCTAGTGTTCCAGGTTCATTTACAGCAGCTTCCAGGTTCATCTGCAGCAGCATCCAGGCTCGCCAGCCCAGCAGAGGGAGAAGATTTCCCATCCAGGTCCAGCAGGAGTCATGGAAGAACCTGATCTGAGGATTTAATCTAGTCCAGCAGCAGAAGATCATCAGGCCACAGGTCCAGAGAGGTGATGTAGATGTCCATCTTTCACCTAGAATGCAGTGAGATGTATTTTACTTCCTTACATTTTAATTTGATTGTTTTGAATGCAAATGAGCATGTCCCAGGAACTTTGATTCATTAATAGACACTCCTGAACTGGACTGCAGTGCTAGCAGGTCTCATGCCTGTCCAAGAACTGTGTTTCAGCAGGTTTTGGCCTAGTAGAGATTATATGTATGGTGCCTTGGCACTCTGGACTTTCTCCCTAGAACATCAAACTTTGTAGGGGTTCCCTTCCCCAAAATGTTTTGTAAATGCTTTTATTTTCTATTTGTGTACTTTTATAGAAAAAAACCTTTAAAAAAAATAACTTTTTGGGATTGTTTAGTATCTGCAGTGGGAGGTTTAATCACTATGTGTTTTGCAGGTTGTGTTTTGTTTGCAGAATGTGTTTTACAATGTTTTCTTTTGCAGGTGTTCCTGGAAGGAGAAAAGAAGACAAGAACTGGATTCTTAGCGCTCTTCAGTCCTATTTTTCTAAAGTTGCTAGGCTTGGTGTAACTGTATAGTACAATGCTAACCAATTTTCTGCATTGCAGGTTTAGAGTTGGTAGTTCTTAAATTTAGGAAATGTAATGCCAAATGTATGTTTCTAAAGTGGGCTGCAGTTCTTTTGGTGTAAAATGTTTTTGGGTATGGTCACTTGGTATGTAGCATAGGTCAGATTGCTTTTCCCTAGAGGCAGATGGGTAGGCAGGCTGGAGATCCTAACCCGGGTAGGGACTTTCAGTGCTGATCTATTAAGACATGCTTCAGGCAGACTCTTGGAGCCACTGAAAATCCATAGATATTCATAGGGTAGGAGCTGAAGTTTCTTCAGTGGGCCTCTATCCTTTAGTGTTACCTGCCTGTGTCTAGCAGATGGTAGGGGAGGACCTAATCAACCCTCTCCATAAGGAACACAGAGGTTGGATGGCCTAGAACTATACTGTAACCTGGCAACGGACAGCCAGTGTGTCTGGTTGTGGTGAGTGTAACCACCCAGTCCACTGGGGTTACTAGAATCCCATTAGTACTAGTATTAGGCAAGTAGGAAAAGGCAACTGGGGACAGCTCATTAGGGGCTTCTTACATAATAACATAATTGTTTACTCAGCTAGCCTGAGAGAGGGATGATTATGTCATTTAGAACTCTTGCAACAAAATAACCATTTTTGAGTCAGCTGCTCATGGGAAGCTTAGAACATTGAGTTAGTCTGAGTTAGAGTGGCAGAGTGGCAGGAGAGCTACCACTGGGGCTCTGCAAAGAGAGCCCTGGTCATTTCTCACTCTAGTCTGGTAAATTCCTCGGTTTGCCTTTGAAGTGGTGGAAACCATTCTCCTGTGGGACTCTTAGTTTCACTCCAGGGAGATTGAGAGGGACTGCAATGTCTGGTGGATCCAAGGGACAATCCCCTGAAGGTCCTGAAGTTTGCAGTGCCTTAAAGAAGGACAATGAGTAGAATCTGAAAAACTATCGGAGAGAGAAAGGTGCCATTTTTTGTTCTTTCCATGACTGGGAGGAAGGAGCAACTAATCTGTGAGTACAGGATTGGAGACTGTTCTCTTAGGAGGTCATCTGAGGTGTGTGCCCAAGATAAAGACAGATCACACCAGTCAGGTCCCCTTTTCACCTCAGGGTGCTAATTTAAAGTAAAATTTGGTAATCTTTAGCAATTCAGTGGGGACCGAAGACTTTCTTTTGGTGTAACCCTGAAGGAATGGCAGAGACTGTTTTGGGGCAAAGGGTGGGAGGAACACCATCTGGAGTTTCAATGCAGGGCTAATTGGTTTGTTGATGGGCACCAAGGTCCCTGGGCAAAGGCCAGTGCCCAGGATGATTTTACTTGTTGTGGTTTAAACCACTGGTTTACAATTTGGAAATGGAAATGTTCTGAAGGTAGTTTAAGTGTGTGGCACAGACCACGAGCATACACTTTAGGAGAGGAATAGAGATGCTTCTGTGGAAAACAGTACTGCTTAGCAAAGTGTTTCTGCAAAAGAGAGTGTACCTGTGTTGCAATGACAAATCATTGGGGGTCCACCTGTGCTTTAAGTAACATCTGTGGATTAAGCTATACTGCACAATCCCAGTTACTGCTTTGGGCATTCAGCTCATTACTTCTGTGTGAATGTTATTGGGGCCCCTCAGCAGTTAGGTCTTGCATATGCCTAGCATTCTATCCTACAAAGTTTCATTTTTTAGTATTGTGCCACCCCCCCATCCTCTAGATAATGAGCCTGGCACACACTTTAAAGTTAGGGGTGGCACCAATTGAGCAGAGTGATGCAGTGGTTTGAACACTAAACTGTGAAATGGGAGGTCCCACATCTGAAACTCACCAGTCATTGTCTCACTGTGGGGCCTTTTAGCAAGTCCTGTGACCTCCTTGGGCTTCGATTCATTGTAATCTACTGCACCTAGCATCATAACTATTTCCACAGCAACAGAGTGTGAATTTCACAAGCAGTGGATTGCGATGTTTTGTTCAATCAAGCAGCTAGAGCCGATGAAGTCTAGGGGCACAGTGATCCTGTTTTTACTTTCATGGGCACAGTTATGAAGAAAAAATGGGAAGGTGGCGGGCTAGATAAAAAATATACATATGAAATGTATAATGCATTATTTATTTTCAAGTTTCGAAAGGACATTAAGGGCTCTTAAAGTTGCTTTGTTCTTTTTCGGGGTGGGGTGGTTAGCTTTTTTGTGCTCCTTTACTCTACCAGCCCTTGGCCCTCTCACAGAAGTCCTGTTGCACCCCAACTCTTGTCACCCCATTTTATCCTGGGATTCACCTGCTAGGCATCATGTTACATGTACGCCATAGCAATGCCAGATATGCCCTCCCTTCCTTTACAGTTCTCACCACATGTCCCCCTATGGTATTACTCAGAGGGCAATGTAGTAGTGGGAATTGGAATTATTTCCACTGGGAGGAAGGAAGCATCCACTGGGATGCTAAACTCTCCTCCCACTGGCCAGCCCCAAAGACCCAGGCTTGCTTCCGAACACAGGCCACTAGCATCACAAGGGGTAACACTACTGCTGTGCTGATAAGATGGCCCAGCTTTGTTTCTAAAGGCAAACTGCACAACTCGAGGCTTCCCCCTCCAATACATTAGTATTTTTAGGCAAAAAGAGATTCTTTTCATTACTTCTTTCATTCATTTTTAATATTTAAAATGAGCTCGTTGACTTCTGAGGGGGAAAAAGTTGCCCAGGGCCATGTTGCAGGTGATTGCATACTTCCCTTACTTTCTGTATGCTAATGTTGCTTGTTGGCCATTGGCCAAGTCAGCAGGGCACATTAGCGTAGAGTAAGCCAAGGGAGCACGTGGCTGCCCATGAGATGGAGGTGGGCAGCCTTATCCCTGGAAGGTAGTGAGTGAGCACACTTAAAACATAAAAAGAAAAGGATGTAGACAAAATGACAAAAAAATTTTGTTTTGGCATAAAAACACTAATTGATCAGGAGGTGATTTGAGATCAAAGGCAGAAGGCCACTTTGATGTGTGCAATTTTCCTTTAAATGTCCTATTTTATTCAATTTTCTTTAATCAGAAATAAATAAAAATTACAAATAATGTTTAATAACTAAACAATTAAATTCAAAATGAAACAAAATACACCCAATATGGCACAGGCTTCCATGTGTACAGTACAAACCGACCAGCAATACATTCCTCAGTCACTTAACCTATTCTTACTAGGAAGTCAAGGTGCAGTTATGCATTTATGCAAACTGTAAAATGTATATTAATTAGGCATATTAAGTTATCCAATTACAAAAAGGGAGGACAAGAAGTTATAAAATTATTATGGAAAAAAATAACACATTATTAACTCTCAGGCTGCCAAAAGAATTAGAACATACAGGAATTCTGAAGGGATATATCAGCACACGGCACAGTAAGGGTTACGTAATTACATGCCTTGATTCAGGCTAAGCTTCAGGTGAATTACTCTGGACATAACTGGATAGGGAATGGAACTTGTGTCTTAATATATTATTGGTTATTACTCTGTGTTGCTGTTCCAGCAGTGACCCGTGCTCTGCTCAGGACAGCAGTCACTTGTGCCCTGATCTAACTGGCTCTTTATTTCATCACACCACTCTGCTGATATTAACACAAGACAAGTTTCCAAGTTCAGTTTTTTTGATTTTGGGGGTACTTGTCAAATACTGATTATATTATTTGATTTGGGGCAGGGTGGTAGTGGTGAAGCACAAATGCCTGCCTTTGCAAAGGTATTTTTATTACGTACCACTGATCAGACATGTCAAAATACCATGTCTGCTTCTGAGACTATTTTTTTAACTCAGCTTTATTCTGTTCCAAAGTTATTACATATATAAGGCCTGCTTCATCCTCCCCCTCCCCCCCAGGTAGGAGGCAGTTACAGACTATGCACATTGTGCCAACATTTAAAATGGCACTATTTGCAGATTACATCACCACAGTACCTTTAACGCTATGCTTGCTGTCACTCTTTACATTTAGCAATACCACTCTCAGTGCATCTAAGAGCCAACGAAGTAAAGTCTTTTTGCGTGCCCTTACTCCTCTGCAGTTGCTCCTGGTGCTACAGAAAAAATGTGGGTTATTTGGGTAATGGAATAATCAGTCTCATGTTCTTTGGCCTCCCCCTAGGATCTGAGACAAGCAACCATGTTTTTTTTTTTTGGGGGGCTTTCAGTAAAGATGCCAAACACTTTCAAATGTATTTTCAATTTTCTTTTTCTTCCCCTACTTTTCGCTTATTCATTGAGATTGTTCACAGGGTAATTCTGTATCAGTTTTTTCTGTAAATACATACATTTTAATTACATATATGTAACCCCACTACAAATGGGGGTTCCCGGAAAGTCTTCCTTGAGCTTGTTTAAATGCTCACTGCCAAGCTGGTGTCCTGCCTTTTTGCAGTTTAAATGTGATTGCCAGATAGTGCCTATATAGCTTCTGTGTACTGTCTCTTTAAGAGCTGCCTGGATTGCAGTCATAATTAATCTAAAAGGGAGCTCTATTAGAAGATGTTCTTGTTTGCTGATCATTGTTAGAATAGTAATAATATTGCAGTTTGTTCTAACCTGCCTTCCTTGCTGCATGGACAGTTCTGTTTGTTTCCATCATCTTGGTCCTGGACTGCTGAAATGGGCCAATCAGTACATGTGGGACTCTAAAATGGAGCCTGCCCACAGGGGCTTGGTGGTGTCAAAACTTGTAGGAATTGTAGTTTTTGCATTTTGGCACCTAAAATAACCTGATGGGGAAGTCCTTGTTGTGACTGACAGACAGATCAGCCAACCGAACATTTTGGATCTTGGGGAAGTCCCACACTGCTTGCAGTTTCAGTTAGTTCTGAGTTGGGAAGTGAAGAGATAACAGCTTGAATGATCCAAGCAGCAGCTCTGGTGTAGATTCGCGTGGGAGAACTGTGTGGAAAGGTCTGAGTTTTGGCCTGCATGCCTGCCTGCTGTCCCTGAGAGGGAACTTGTGCCTTTTTCAGACTGAATCCGAACTTGGAGAGCGAAGTAAGCCACTGAAATGTGACCAGGCTCCTACCTGAAGAAGACCAAACATTCGTTGAATGCGATTGGCCTGTCTGGACTTCCAGCCACCTCTGAACTCCCGGATTGTGCAGAGACTCTGTAATTGTGACCGGAGAGCCTTTTACCTGGTACAGTGGAATTTTCTTACATGTGAATGTGTTGTGTGCTTGTAGTCATCGTGATTTGGTTCCCCACTGTGGTTTGAATTGTGTTCTGCTTGCTGGAAGCTGCATTAGAATTTCCTTACTGTACATGTAAGTGTGCTGTGTTCTGCTAGTGGGTCGCGATTTGGTTCCCCACTGTGGTTTGAACTGTATTCTGCTTGCTGGAAGCTGCATCCAGCCCCACGGACTGAATCCAAAATCATCTCCATTGGGCCTGGGCCTTGCCACACTGGCCCAGCCCAACTACCCACTGCACAGAGAAAGCCATCGACGAGAGACCTGCCTGGGAATCAACCCCCTGCTCAACACTTGAACAGGAATGACGCCTCAGTGATTTGTGTGGGCCCTGCTTCTCTGGGCACTCCAGCTCAACAACCTGCAGTCTCAATTTCGTCCTGCCTGTGTCCAGTATTGGATATCGTGAATAAACATCAGGGTAGCTCCCTGCAACAACAGCTAAATCTAAAGTGTCATCTGATTGTCTGGTTGCTTTTTCTTTCACAAACTGAGCCCTCCGTCTCCGGATTACAAATAGTGTGTGTTATGCATATTGCTTTCTTCCATCACAGGGCCCCAACCAGCTGCAATGTTCCTGGCATGCCCATTGTCTCCTTACCTGGGTACCCCGAGGTGTGACTATGTGGGGACTTAAAGTGCATGCATAACTGTTTTATTAATATAGCCTTTAAGCCAATCAACCTGATTACACCCCTTCTTTGTTCAAGTCCCCTGATTAAATCAGATCTGACTTTTTCTGCATTTAACCTGACTGTGGTTCCAGTTTGTGCCAAGAGTGCTGTACTGCTGCTATTTGCTGTACATAACCTTGTTTTACAGGGGGATCCCCAGGGTTGAGCCAGAGGAACCAGCCCTGGTAATAAGTGCAAACAGTGTGGGTACTTGTATGGTGTACAAGGGGTACTGTGAAAGTGATTATCGCATATTGCTCAGGCCACTAGAAGGGAAAGAGGGTGGTTAGTGTCCCAGAGGGCTGTGCCCAGGTTAGTTTGACCACTACCAATCCTGACCTCTGGGTGGAGGCACCCATTGCAGAACCTAGGCCCCTTAACCTGCTACTAGCCAAGTAGGCAGGGGTAGTAGCCCGTGGGATAGCGCCACCTAGGGGTTACATATAGTTAGAATTTTAGTCCTGATTATTTTACAATTTATGTATTTCTTAACAAATTTAATTCTAATCATTTCATATCCTAAAACAGTGCTTTATTGGGCCTGTTCACTAGTATTCCATATATTTTGCTTAATACTGGGCTCAAAAAAGCTTTTTGTTCTGCGTTTTTTCCATGTGCACTGCAAATAATAAGAGATAATACAAATTTTCTGGTTTTTGCTTTTCCACTCTCAAATTTCTATTGCAGTATTATTTACTGCTTCCCAACACTGGGATTGACCCCCTTTAGTAACTGAACTGGTGGCATGCCTTCATTTTTCAGTAGTTTATTTTAGCACTTCAATTGTATTTCCTGGCATGTTTACAGTTCCTGGTTCTGTAACATATAAATGTACAAAAATGTGTTCAATGAGTTTTTTTTATCTTTCTTTAGCCAATAGCTTTCTCTCTGCTTCTCCCCAAATGTATCAAAGTGTTTGTTACCTTCTGTTTTGTTGCTGCCTGATTTCAGGAAAAACTATTGCATGTAGCTGCAATAGTCGACCGGTTTGGTAGATACCAGTCCATCCTCCTGAGTCCGCCTTGTCAAGTATTGCGGGAGCACATGTGACATCACTCTCGAATCACCACGTATGTGCATCCAGAACCAAACGTGTGTGAGCGCACTGATCCAGACCGCGCATGCGCGAGCTCTGCCACCAAGGCGTGGATGTGATTACTGCACCAGAAGTGCAGTCAATGCCTGGACAAATCAGACTCTGTATGCATCACAATTATATGAGAATGGAATCACATTACATATTCTTTCTTCACCAGTGTGAGTTGGTTCATGATACTATGCAAAATACGTGCTGTCACTAATTATGAGGAACCAGTGTGTTCACTAGCTATGAGCCTCCTTTCATGTCAGGGGTGAGAGGTTGAGCCATCCATGGGAGGTCAACAAGGTGAATCCCTAACTTCAAGTTTCAAAAAGTAAACAAACATTTATTATTTATATTTTTTTAGGTTTGTTAATTATTGTTTCTATTATCTCACAAGTGTTCTGGTTACATCTGTTGCTCCATATATACAGCATCATCAATTCCTGTCGTGCTAAGTATAGTGCTGCCAGTTAGTTTCCACATTCATGCCTATTGCTCTATTCAGAGTGTGCATATGAAAAGTCCACCTCATTTCTGTGTGGAGCAGTTTATCCCTAAAACTACCTCCTCTAGCTAGGTAATAACTTTTTCCAGCCCACAAAATCGCTATGATGCTCTATTGTATCCTTGTTCATTGAAATGTACTGCCACAGGGGAATTAACATCCCTATTTCTGATGTCCCCTTTACGTTTTAAGAGTCTACTTTTTAACATGCGACTTGTTTGGCCCACATACAGTAAATCACTGGGGCACTGTATCAAGTAAATTACCCCTTCTGAGGAACATGTGATGTGCTGGTTGATTTTAAAGCTTTTCCCAGTATGCAGGTGTATGTAAGTTTGTTTTTTTGAAGTGTGGTTAAATATTGCACATCTACCACATGGCTTCATGCCCGGACTTAATGGACCCAATAGTGGATGGTCACCCTGTTTCTCTTGTAGCTTAAATTGTGATTGCACTACCTTATCCTTTATGTTTGGAACTTTCTTGGCCACTATGATGGGCCTTTCCTGTAATGCTTTATTATGTTCATTGCCACTCTGTACCAAATACCAATTTCTTTTAATCACTCTCCTGATGTCTGACATTTTATTATTATACTTAGTGGAAAACGGTGGTGCTACAGGCCTGATATACCTCTTTTTAAGGGATTGGGCCCCACAAAGCATGGTAAGTCCTGAGTGGCCATGATTGGATGAGATTGGATATTGAAGCCCAGCAATTCATTTCCAGTCCTAAACTATCAGTGTGTCATGGCTGCAGACCATGACAAGCATACAATGAATGAAAAAGAAAATATATATATATATATATATATATATATATATATACATATATATATATATATATATATATGTAATAGATAACCCACAACAGGGTGTGTAGTCATGCTCTGATATACGCACCCCTTTTTATGTTTGCTTGCATGCATGAGCAAGAAACATCTTGCAAGAGTGCGACTCCTGAAGGTGTGTGCGTGCCCTGCCCAATGTACTGCTTGCTGTAGCGGGCATATCCCGGTTGCACCAATGGATGAGCGAGCTGTGGATGACAGCACTTTGGCTGCAGTGGCTTTCACCTCAAAGGAAAGGCCCACTGCAATCAGGAGTGGTACTCTGTGTCTACATAGCATATTAAGGTTACAGTGTTCTGCAGCTGTCCTTGCATTCTTTTCTTGGCATACATAGTCTGCATTTGTGTCTTGCCTTTGTTTTCCCTTGTGCTTACCTTGGGACAACTTCCACAACTCATTCCACGGGCTACAGTTTTGTTTGGCAGCCCAAAGTACTGATTTTATTGACGCCAAAGGAGTTGGAAATGTGCCATGCGCCCCCGTTTCACATGCTGCCTCAGACACCCAGTAAAAGTCCAAAACAGGCCAAGGGTCAGAGTGCCTTCTCCGACCAAGGTCTCTACTGCAACACCGGTGCCTACTCCCCTGTCAGAAAAATTCCTAAGGGAGCTGCAGATGTTTAAGATGGCCTTTCCAGACATTACAGCGGAGCTCAAGTTGATGAGGGCAGATTTAGGGGATGCTATGAAGCAAATTTAAGATGTGGCCACCCACACCAGCACCACTGAGACCTAGAGAGAAAAGATGGACCCAGAGCTGATCTCCCTGAGACACAAGCTAGCGAGGATGGACACCAGGTTGGAGGATTTGGAAGGCTGAAGCAGGAGAAACAACATCGTGGTCTTTGGCCTTCCTGAAGATGCCGAGGGGAATATGCCTATAATATTTGCTCAGAAACTTCTTACCAAGATCGCTGGTGCCTCCCCTCACAACCCGGGATACATGGTTGGAAGGCCCCATTGTTCCTTATGCCCCAGACCACCACCAGGTGCTGGACCACGTCCCTTCGTTCTCAAACTCCTCAATTATTTAGATCGTCAACATTTGCTTACCAAAGTTAGAGAGCTAAAAGAAAACCTGGGAAGGCTCCAGACTTACGCTGACACAGGATTTATCTATGGCCACCCAACAAAAGAGAGCTGCCTGTCACTCAATGGTCACCAAACTGATAACGGCTGGGATGCTGTTTCGCATGCTTTACCCAGTGCGGCTATCTGTCCTGCACCAAGATTCTTGGTCCACTTTTGAATCAGCGGAGCAGGCATCTTCGGAATTATGGAGTTTATTTCCTGATTTGTTCAAGGGCCGCTGAGAATTCTTGATACTCAAAGGCTCTTCTTGTGGGAAGGGGGGTGGTGAGAGGAATCTGCTGGTGCAAGTTTCAGTGCAGAAATAAAGGACTAGTCAGTTATTAAGTAATGAAGATACTTGTCCTGGTAGCACTTTTTTTGTCCGGCTCCTTGTGGTCACCCTGAAGGCTACTTCTGTTACAGGCCGCTACATTTTGGACTCTCACAACCTGGGTCTCTTCATCATTTCCAGCCCTTGATTTGGTGAGCTCCCCGCACTGTACCAGGCGACAATATGCTATCTGAACATTTGAGTAACATTACCAGCCGAGCATGTGCGATTGGATGCATCAGCTCGAATATGCTCATGACGGATGCACAGCTCAATCATGCGCACGATCGGTCGCATTGTCACCAGTGCACATGCTGACATAATGGATCCCTTCATTTCCCTGCTCAGGAGAGGATCCAGCCAACTACTCCACGCCACAGTGGGACATTCAGAGCTTTATTCGGCAGCAACTGTCTCTTCTTATTTTCTGAGGGGGACTTTTTGTTTCTTACTCCTGGGATTAGGACACCTTATGAACACAGATACTCTTCCCCTGGGTTCGTTGCCAGAAAAGTTTGTTTAGCAGCAGTTATGCAGGGTTCCTGTTATCTTGATTTTCAAGCGACCCTGTTTATCTAATTAAAAAGCTGGAGTTTCCTTTTGTTTCTCCTGCTACTGCTACAGATTTAATCTCATGTAGCCTGTTAACAGTATAGGACTTTAGATATTACATCCTGGGGTTCTTCCCTTGGGGCTTTAATATTATCTCGACTGCAGATAATCAAACCTACATTGTTTTCTGTTATTACTTGTCATATGTACTTTTTTACAATGTATATTTAACCCATAGGGTACAGTTTTACTGTTTTATTTTAGTCACTAGTACAGTTATTTACTTATCTTATAGTGGGGGGGAGGGAGTTGAGTGATGAGTTGCCCAGAGATAGCACTCACACGCAAGAGGTGGGGTGGGATACCGTCTGCTTTTTCACAATGTAACTTTACCGATTTCTTTGCTTTTGGGTGGTTTGTTCTTTATAGTCGCAAAGGGTTAGATGCTGTGTTGGTCTGGACTAATTCTATTGCAATCCGAGAAGTAATTTTTTGTATATGGGGTTATAAACTTTCTGATCAGTTTCTCTGGAGCCATTATGATGGCAGGAGGGTGGTTTTATGGACATATAATATTTCTTTTTTGGTCTGGGTTTACAAGTGGGTGTTTATATGGGTTAGTGGGGCGTGGGGATTTGGGTTATATTCCTTTTTGAGTAATTATGTGTTCCTATGTGGGGTTATGAAGTTTTTTTTTGGGGGGGGGAGAAGGGCTGGCTGTTTTTTGTTCAGTTTACATTAGTTGAGTACTTTGTAAATCACTTAAGCATGTCAAAATTATTGAACTATGTATGGGTAAAAGGGAGGAGGAGGTGGGGGAGTGGGGTTTTTCTCTGAGGGCTGACCTATAACCCATTCATATTTTAGAGTCCTGGCTGGGACTTTTTTTTCTTGTTCTCACTTACCTTTAATGATGTTAAATGGCACATCATTTCAGGTACTGTTCATGGAACATAAAAGGCGCTCAATCCCTGATGAAATGCACTATGGTATTGTTACATCTCCATAAATTACAGGTGGATGTGGCTTTCCTCCAGGAAATCCACCTCCCCTCATCTCAGGTTCAGTTGTTAAAATGTTCCTGGGTTGGATGGGTGCTGGGTTCGGGGACAGACACTCGCAGGAGAGGCGTAGCTATTTTGATATCTAGATCCCTCCCATTCCGTCTCCTTCAGGAGGTGACAGACCCCCAAGGCAGATATATTTTCTTGAAAGCCTTATTGAGACATCTGGAGGTGATTTGGGGATCCGCATACGGGCCCAACATAGAAGACCCTTCTTTTTTTTCCCAAACTCATCTCCATTTTATCTCCATGGACCTCTCTCCCACTGGTTCTTGCTGGGGACTGGAAGTTGGTTGTAGATAATGATCTGGGTAGAACTATAAGATGTAGTCAAGCCCTCACCCCAAGTCAGCTTGGTCTACAGGACCTTTCGAACTCGTTAGGTCTCGTGGATCCCTGGAGAGCTCTACATCCTGTCACTAGAAAATATTTATTTCACTCCACCCCACATAATTCTTTTTCCCATATTGATTTTTGTTTTTGATGAGTCTTGAGGCTTTACCAGGTGTGCTTTTGGCATATTATGGGGCTAAGGTAGTGTCAGATCATCACCCAGCTGTTTTAAAGGTTAATCATACCCCCTCCCTAGCTCGTGATAAAACATGACATTTTAATAACCAGTTGGTCTGGACAGATTCAATCCTTCATTTCTGATTTTTCTGATGTCAACTCGCCCACAATGCCAAAGCTTGATATACTCTGGGGGGCATTTAAATGTGCCCTTCGTAGGAGGTTATTCATTTGGCCACTAGATGGAAGAAAGAGTTATCTCAGGCTTCTTCCTCTCTTTTAGAACAAATTTGGGCAGCCGAGAAAGTCCTTTCTGAGACCTCTCCACCATCAGAGTGGGAACGTCTCGAGGCTCTTTGGGCCCAATATCATACCATATTTGGTGATAGAGCGGAGCATCTTTTCTTGAAGACCAAGGCGAAGTTCTTCGACAAGGGTGAGAAAGCTGGAAAAATCCTTGCTCTATGCTTGAGCACCCAGCAAGTGGACAGGATTGCCCCATCTTTAAGGTCAGATTCTGGTCACCTGGTCATCTTGCACAGAGAGATAATCTCACAGTTTTGGAATTTTTACCGATTTATTATATGGTACCCCATCAGACCCCTTTGACCCATCCCTTTTTGACAATTTTCTTCAAGGCCTGGACCTGCCCTCATTCGAAGATGTCCATGTTGCACTACTGAAAGCCCCAGTGACATTGTCGGAGGTGCACAAGGCTATAGATGCTCTAGCTCCTGATAAGTGTTCGGAGCCCGATGGCTTCTCTTCAAATTTTTATAAGAAATTTAGAAAGCTTCTGGCACCACATCTTTTAAATTTGTTTCATTATGTTTTCTCACAGGTTCTATCAGATCTTTCATTTACAGCAGCTATTATAGTGGTCCTGCCTAAACCTGGCCGGGATCATTTATTAGTCTCTAATTATAGGACCATATTCCTAATTAATGTCGACTTAAAAATTCTAGCCAAAATCCTAGCCAACAGGCTAATACTGGTTTGCAACCGTCTTCTCAGTAGGGAGCAGGTGGGATTTGTTTCTGGTAGGCTCCCTGCTGATCATCTCAGGAAACTCCTGCATCTTATATCCATGTCCTGGGACTCCTCTACCCCGTCAGTTTTGGCCTCCCTGGACACAGAGAAGGCCTTCAACAGGGTCTCCTGGGACTACTTGTTTTACCTGCTTCCTAGATATGGTTTCCCTCTAAAATTCATTCGCTGGGTGAGGGTATTATACACTGGCCTTTCAGCACATATTCTGTGTAATGGAGTTTTATCTGATTCTTTTCCCTTACAGCAAGGAGTGCGTCAGGGCTGCCCCTTATCCCCTTTTCTGCTTAATTTATATTTGGAGCCCCTGATCAGGAAAATTAATCTATCTCCCAAGTTCATGGCATCCGCTTGGGCACATCCTATTATAAATTGTTCATTTATGCAGACAGCATCCTCCTTCATGTTACGTCCCCCTCTATTTCCTTACCAGCTGCACTGGATGTAACAACCCAATTTAACAGGATCTTCAATTATAAACTCAACTGTTCTAAGACAGAAGTCATGCCCCTGAATGTTTTTACCACTAAGAACAGTGTGGAACACCTGGGTTTCCTTTGGGTTAAGGACAAACCCAAATACTTGGGTATCTTTCTTAGTACTGACCCAGTTAAACTGAAACAATACAATCTGGACTGTATTCTTACCTAAATTCAAGAGGATCTGGGCCACTGGTCCTTATTGTCTCTGTCCCCATGGGGACATTTAAACGGCCTCAAAATGAACGTTCTCCCATGGCTGTTATATCCTCTCATAATGCTTAATCCGGCATTGCCTAAAACCTGGTTTCTCCATATTAATAGAAGGGTTACTCAATTTTTGTGGCAAGAGAAACCCCCTTGGAGAGCCTTGGGAAAGCTTATGATATCAAGGGCAGCTGGTGGGTTGAAGGCCCCCTAATGTCTATCGCTACTACTTAGTCATTCATTGTTCTCACTACCTTTCCTGGTGTCACCCATCTTCAGAACTTCTGGAGTCTGTTTATGTTCCCCAATGGCTGGATATTGAGCATGCATTGTGCTCCCAGTTAGGTTTGAATCTCACTCACTGCTTTACTTTATGCTCCCCTCAAAAGAATTCCCAAATCTCTGAAATATACTTCTACAGTCTATTCTCTCAATGCCCATAGACAATTATGTCTTCTGCTACACTTAGACCCCAGTCTAGATACTACCCAACCCATTCTGGGGAACCTGAATTTGCAAATTGATGGGAAGGTGCTAACCCGGGTGGCCTGGCCTTTATTGCACGAGTTATAGAAACATAGAAACATAGAAGTTGACGGCAGATAAGGACCGCAAGGCCCATCCAGTCTGCCCATTTCTTTTTCTACCTTATAAATGTGCCATCGGCCTTTGCTCTGTCAGTGGCCTATCTATTCATAGTCATTTGTATTGCTCCCTTATGCCTATCCCATGCCTGTTTGAAGCCCTGCACTGTATTCATAGCCACCACTTCTTGTGGTAAGCCATTCCATGCATCCACCACCCTTTCTGTGAAAAAGAACTCTCATGACACCCTTAATCGCCCCTCTAATCTCATGCTGTGTCCTCTTGTCCTGCTATTTTCTTATATTTAAACATGTTAGACTCTTTCACCTTGTTAATGCCCGTGGGTGTTTGGATACCTCGATCATATCACCTCTCTCACTCCTTTGCTCAGGGTATACATATTGAGCTCTGTTAATCTGTCCTCATATGTCTTCTGATGCAGTCCCTGCACCATTTTGGTTGCCCTTCTCTGGACTGCCTCAATTTAGTTAATGTCCTTGTGAAGGTGTGGCCTCCAATACTGCACGAGTACTCCCAGATGGGGCCTAACCAGTGTCTTGTAAGAGGATTATTGCCTCCCTCTTCGACTTGTGATACCCCTACTAATGCCCCCTAACACCCCCTAGCCTTACTTACTGCTTTAGGGTCTGCTTGGATGATTTCAGGTCATCAGTGATGATGATGCCCAAGTCTCTTTCTTTCTTTGTGACTGCTAGCAACTCCTCCAGCCTATAGGTGGCTTCAGGTTCTCTTCCCTATGTGCATGATTTTGCACTTCTTTGCATTAAATCCCAGTTGCCACTCTTCTGACCATTTTGCTAGTTTATCCAGATCTCTTCTCATTCTGCCCACCCATCTGGATCATCTACTCTGTTGCAGATCTTGGTGTCATCTGCAAACAGACAAGCCTTACCCTCTAGTCCATCTGCAAGGTCACTAATGAAGATGTTGAGAGGACTGGCCCCAGGACTGATCCCTGAGGTACCCCACTTGTGACTTGCATCTCTTCTGACTGTATACCATTTACCACCACTCTCTGTTTCTGCCCGTCAACCAGTTTGCCACCCAGTTGACCAACTTCTGACCACCCCAGGCTTACTCAGCTTATTTATCAATCTTCTATATGGAACAGTGTCAAAAGCTTTGCTGAAGTCAAGGTAGGCGACATCAACTGCTCCCCTTGGTCCACCACTCTGGTTACCCAGTCAAAGAAATCTATGAGATTAGTTTGACAGGACCTTCCTTTGTAAACCCATGCTGTCTTGGATCCTGTGCCCTATGGATTCCAGGTATTGCACTATCCTTTCCTTAAGGAGTGCCTCCATAATCTTGCCCACTACTGGTGGTAAGACTGACTGGTCTGTAGTTCCCCGCCTCCTCCCTGCTACCACTCTTGTGGAGCGGGATCACATGAGCCCTTCTCCAGTCTTCTGGGACCTCTCCTGTGCTCAGAGACTCACTAAACAGTTCTGCTAATGGCTCTGCTAGTTCCACCTTTAGCTCCTTAAGTACCCTGGGATGTATGCCATCAGGTCCCATTGCCTTATCCACCCTGAGCTTAGCAGGCTCTTGTAGGACCCTTTCTTTGTGAAGGGGTAGTGCTCACCTCCCTCCCCCTGTGTCCATGATGCTGAGCTGTGGGCCCTGCCCTACCTTCTCTTCAGTAAATACGAGAAAAAGTATCTATTTAGGATAGATGCCTTACAGGTCCTCCTCTCTCACATGCTCCCTTTTCTCCATTAAGCTTAGCAATACCCCTCTGGACTTTCTCCTTCACTAAGGTATCTATAGGAAAGTCTTGTCACCTTCTTTTACTGTTGTGCTAGTTTTTCCTCAGTTTGGGACTTTGCCTGCCTTACTGCCTTCCCTGCTTCCCTTAGGGCAGTTTGGTATGCCTCCCTATCTTCATCCCGCTGTGTTCCTTATATTTCCTGAAGGACAGCCTTTTGGCTCTGACCTTTTCTGCTACTGTATTTGAGAACCAAAGTGGTTTCCTTGTTCTTTTGCACTTCCTTTCTGTCTAACACAATGGGATGTTGCTTCAAGTATTGCATCCTTAATGCTTGCCCACTTTGCCTGTATCCCTCACCTGTGTTTCTTTTTGCCAGGCTAGCTTAACTCTGTTGGCCATCTTATCAAAGTCAGCTCCTCTGAAGTCCCATATTTTGCCTTGGAATGGGATGATTTAGATGTAGTAGCCAAATTGAACCATACCATGTGATGGTCACTGGCCCCCAGGTGACCTACCTGGAGATCTGTGATCCCTTCCCTGTTAGTCAGTACTAGATCTAGGATAGCCCTGTCTCTCGTGGGTTGCTGTACCAGTTGTTTGAGGCCCTCCCCCTGCAGGGAATCCATTATGTGTCTAGTTCTGGCAGATGTTCCTGCTGGTATTGACCAATCTGTATCAGGCACGTTGAAGTCTCCCATTATCAGAACCTCCCCTTTAGCTGTCATGTTTTGTATATCTTCTAACAGTAATGTGTCTATGTCCTCCCCCTTGTCTGGGGGCCTGTAGACAACCCAGTTCTTATGGCTGTCCCATTTCCTGTTTCCAGGGTGACCCACAGTTCTTCTGGCTCCTTATGTGTATTCTGAATTTCTGTAGCTTTGATATTTTCATTGACATACAGGGCCTCCTTCCTTTGCACCTCGTTCTCTTCTGAACAATACATAGCCAGGTACTGAAGTCTCTCAGTGTGGTTACTGGTAAACCACGTCTCATTAATTGCTACTATGTCCAGTTTAGCCTCTGACATTATTGCTGCAGGTCTGGGATCTTATTTCCCAGGCTGTGAGCATTTGTGTACATGATTTTCCATTGCCCAGATTTTGGTGTGTTGGTTGTTGGGTGAGGTTTGGCATTACCCCTGTGCGCGTATGGGAGACAAACCTTTTTCTTACCTGGTGATGCAATGAACTGCAAACATGCTGAATCCCTGTTTGACCACTAACTGAGGGGGAGGGTATTCTTCCCATTCGATGTATGGGTGCTGCACCCCTCCCCATTTGCTAGTTTAAATATTCTGCAAAGACGCCAAACTTCTGCCCCAATGCACTGACTCCTCCTTAGTCAGATGCAGTCCATCAAATTTAAAGAACTTTCGCTCCCAGAACTGTTGCCAGTTCCTTACAAATCTGTGTCCTTTTTCCTGGCACCAGCCCTTGAGCCACGTGTTTAGCTCCCTATCCCCTTCTCTGACCTTCCGTCCATCTGCTCCTCTCCCAGACTGGCAGGATCTCAGAGAAGGAGATGCCAGACAGAAATAGATGATAGTTTGTCACCCAGCCTGGTCAGGTGTTCCTTGGTCTCCACAACTGACCGGCTGGCGAGATCATTAGTCCCTATGTGTACTAGGACATCAATGTTTTCTCCTGCTTTGTGAACAATTTTAGCAATGCGGTCAGAGTCTCTCTATGCTGATGTACCTGGGAGACATCTGACCATTACCCCTGGCTGGAGATGGGTATCAACTCCCCGAATCATGGAGTCTCCTATGATAAGAAGTTTTTTGGATTTCCTTTTTGCTTTTTTTGTTTTGGTTCCTGATTTGGGTGAGTTTTGTTGTGCTAGCTCCTGTGCTGCAGTGTCCTGCTCTGCAGTGTCTTCTGCTTATCTGATGCTCAGCTGGCTCCAGCTGGTAAATTTCTTACCTTTTTAGAGGTTCAGAACAAATTTGGGTGGCCCCAGTCTGCTTGTTTTAATTGCTTCCAAATTTGGCACATGTTGCTTCACCATTTTGGGAATGGGGTTTGGTCCAGAGGGGATGGAGATGTACTGCTCTCCTTGGGGACTCTTTCCCCTACATCTCATGTCATTGCTTTTTATCATGCACGTTTGCATGAGTTCCTAGAGGAAAAGGACAAAGCCTTCTTCTACTCATGGGATCAGGCCCTTCCCCACAGTGTGGTTCCCGTGACTGGCCTAGAATATGGAAATCTACCTATAAATATATCAAATGGGATAAATATCGATTTATGCGTTCAAATTTTACATAACATGTTCTTCACTCTGATTAAGCTTTACAGAATGGATAAGTTGACATCGGATTGTATGTACCAGATGTCAGAAGGAGCAAGGCTTATTACTTCACATTCTTTGGACTTGTGAGAAAGTCGTGCCTTTCTGGGATAATATTAAACAATGCTTAGATCACTTGTTGGGGCTCATCCAAGCATTCACACCTGAGATTTGTCCCCTTGGAGACTTTGCTGGCACTTTAATTGGTCTTCAAAAACCTCACATGCCTTTAATATCAGCCTGTGACAAAAAGATTATCCTTTGGCACTGGTGTGATCAGACAATCCCCACCTATCTGGAATGGTATACAGAAATGCTTTTTGCTTTACAGACAGAACATATTATTACAAATATGTCAGACTCTAAAGAGAGATACAGTTGGGTGTGGCAATCCCTACACATCCTCCTCACACTTGATGCTCAGGGATTGTAGGTCCCTGATTTCTGTGATCCCCCACAGTCTTTTCTGTTATCTCTCAAAATCTGCGGTCCCATTTCTGTTGTGCCATACCCATAGTAAGAAAATATTTCAGTCATTAAGTGAGTTGGTTCGGCCTCTGGATGGGTTGGAGGGGGGAAGGGATCTTCCCTTTTTTCCTTTTTTTTGGGGAGGGTGGATAGACATTTTATTTTTGCATCCGAGCTGGATATGTACACAGACTTGGTTCTTGTCATTGCAATGGTTATTTACTCATGTTAGTCACGATACTATGGATTATTCACTATTTTCAGATGTCTACTACTGTCTGCTTTAACCAAGTTCCAAAAAGTTTATTAAAAATGAAAAAAAAGAGAAAATAACACGAAGTCATCCGCATAAGCCATCTCATATCATGTCTTGCTTCCCAGCTTGTAACTGCATAGTAGAAGCCTAAGAGAAGTTTGTAACAGTGATTCATATGGCAGGTTCAGTAACCCACCTCAACAAGCAAAGAAAACAAAGAAATAGTAAATTGTGTATTTTTTTCTGTCACACAGTGTAAAAAATGCCTACATAGCAGTAATTAACTGAGCAACAAGACATGTGCAGGTGTTAGATAAACACTACAGTATGTTCATTTACCCACAGTCAAGTGACTAACACGCTGTCATTCTAACTCCTAGAAGTAGCAATTTACTGGTATACAACTAATACCAAAAACAGAAGTATAAAAGGCTTTCTTTTTATATTTGCTTGCGAAAATGTGCAAGAAACATAGTGCCACCACATGAGTTTTCATAGGTGTGCCTCCCCATTTCCAATGCCCTGCTCCCTGTAGCAGGCGCAGCTGCACCACGCCAATGAATGTCCAAATGTCTATGACAGTGGTTCAGATGCAGTGGCCACAGTAGAAGGAAAACACCACAGACAATTTCTGCATACTGCCGTCAGCAGTATGCAAATTATCTGTCGACACTGCATCTGAACTGTCATAGACAGTTCTCCTCCCCAAACACATAGGTGCACGCTGGAAGCCTACCCCAGAGTGCTCATGAGCTCTCCCCATCAGACAATATGGTGCCTAATCCCCCATCGGCTCAGCTGCCCCCCCCAACACAGTCTCCAGGTACCATGCTGGGAGCCCACCCCAGCATGGCAAGAGTCCATCTGCTGACCCCAAGACACTTTCAGGTGCCACACTGGGAGCCCAACCCAGCGTGGTAAATGTCCGATAGCAACGGGGTGCCCAATCCCCAACCGGCTCCACTGTCCCCTGCACCCACAAAAAAAACACCACTTCCAGTTGCCATGCTGGAGCCACCCAACGTGTGAGAAAGTCGAATATGGCTGATGGGGCACCTAATCCCCATCGGCTCCACTGTCAGCCCCTAAAAATAACATTTCAGCGTTACGCTTGGGGAGCCCACTCCAGCGCGGCAAAAGTCCCGCCATGCCTTCCTGCACAAGGAAAAAACTGTAAATAAAAACGGTCCCTCGTTGACTGTCTTGCCTCCAACCCCCACCCACCCTCTGTGCACTCACCTCCACACACCCCCATACTTACCTCCAGAGCCCAGCGATGATCTTCGTGGACTGGAATATGTCTGCACTCTTCAAAGCTGATCATGAACTGAAGAAATGCCAGTAAGCTGTATAATGGCATAAATTTTTTTTTTAACTTTGGTGCATACCTTGGCCATTTTGGGGAATTTTTTCATCAAATTTTCAACATGGGGTTTTTGGGGGCCCACCTCATGAACTCAATCACTGTCATTTTGTTATTTGGTCCCGAAAGGTGATTTTGCGGTCACTGCATGGAACCACCTTTCAGGACTGAGTAATGAAATTACAGTGGCACAGTTCATGAGGTAGACCCCCCAAAACCCTAAGTTGAAAATTTGGTGAATAAATTCCCAAAAATGACTGTGTTACGACAGTGCGTTGCACAGTTCCTACGCATGCTTGTAAGTTCACAAATTTTTAATATTTTCACTCCAGATTTTCAACATTGCCATTTTACACATCTTCTTATGAGCAGCATAGCTGTCATTTTCACATCTTGCCCAAATGTGTTTTCGCACATGTAGCGCATAATGGCGCAGTCGGTGTGCGAAATCAATGTTTGGGACAGATTGAGAAAATCACAGTGACACTGTTCATTAGCAGAGGTCTTAAAATGGCTATGTTAAAATTTGGTGACAAAAGTCCTAAAATGACTGTTAGCATAAGTGAGCATTGTGCAGTTTTCACGCACCCTCATAAGTTCATGAATTTGTAATATTTTCAGTCCAGATTTTCAACACCGGCATTTTTCCACACCTCCTTATGAACAGTACAGCTGTCATTTTTCATACCCCGGCCAAAATGTGTTTTCGCACTTCCGGTGCAGAAATGTGTGGTCACTGTGGGAAATCGCTGTTCAGGACAAATTAAGAAAATCACAGTGACACTGTTCATGAGCAGAGGTCCCAAAATGCCTGTGTTGACAATCTCCTGTAAAGAATCCCCAAACTAATAACATTACGGGTGTGCGTTGCACAGTTTCTACATCTGCTCGTGACTTTACCAGTTTTTTTGTATTTTCACTGCAGATTTTCAACATTGCCATTTTTTACACCTCCCCATGAACAGTACAGCTGTCATTTTTCACATCCTGTTTGAAATGTGTTTTCACACCAGTGGTGCCAAATGGCGTAGTCGCTGTACAAAATCAGCTTTCCGCTAACAAACTAATATTGCCACTGTTCATGAGGTGGGGGTCACAAAAAAAACATGTTTAAAATTTGGAGTGAAAATACCAATGAACGCCTGGGACGTTAGGGTTTCTGACCATAACGCCCCACCCTGTAGAGACTGACAGGCAAAAGGGGTGTGACTTGGGATTGTCACCTGTAATACTCCTGCCATTCCACCCACACCCTGCAGCCAGTGATGGGCATCAAGGTGTACCTTGCACTCTTCGGCCCCAAAGTTCACCCAATTCTCCTATACTGCACCCATCTCACCATATTTCTAATGGAATGGGGTGAGCATAAGGCCCAAAGACTCCAAGGCACACTTTGACACTTGTCAGTGTCTGCAGGGTAGGGTGTGGTGAAATGGCATGGCTGTTATGCCTGATGACCCAAAGGCACACCCAATGCCTGTCAGTCTCTGCAGGGTGGTGGTGGGGTTGGCTTCAGTTCAATACTTCAATGTCATTCCTATTATGCATCTCTCTAACTCCTACACTGCCAATGCCAGCAAGCAAACATTTGGCATTGACAAATGCTTGTTTTTTCAAATCAAACTTTATTAATTTTCCTGTACAAAGAGCGAATCATGACAATGGATAAAATGTCCATATACAGCAGGTATGGAGTATGAAGTGATTTGCTCTCCCTCCACCCTCCCATCCACCCTACCCCACTCCCACCCCAAACAACCCAGCGCCATTGTGCATCTCTAGCACTGTCCCTATGAATGTAACCTATTAATGCTTAACCTTGAAGTGCATAGAGAGCCTGTAGTGGTCCCCAGATTTTATCGAACTTCCTAAGTTTGTTAGATAAACTGGCAATAGTCCTTTCCGTTCTGAGATTTGCAAGTAACTCCTGAAGCCATTCAACATATGTTGGCACCTCCGTATCCCTCCAATGTCTTAAAACCACCTTTTTAACTGACATTGACATCAGGGCTATATAATACTTCCTGTTCACCACTGAGATGGAGGAAAAATCTCCAAGGAGGCAAATTTCAGGGGTGAAGAGGTCTGAGAGCCCAAACAGAGGGTCAACATGCTGTTTGATCACAGTCCAGAGTGCAGCAATTTTAGAACAGCTCCAGAAAATATGAAGAAATCTCCTTCTTGAGATTGACATCTTGTACAAAGGGGGAGGACACAAGACCAAGCCTAGCAAGTTTCTGCAGTGAGTAGTAGATGTTATGCAGAATCTTAAACTGCATTAGCCTAAGTCTGTCCTGCTTAAGGAATTTATGGCAGTTCTGCCACAGGACAGACCAATCCAAATCTTTACCCTGAAAGAGAGAGGCACAAAAGGAAACGGGAGCATAATTATCAGGGTAGATCCAGGTGAAGAGAACACTATATAGTTTGGAAACGGCATGAGGCAGACCTGCCAACTCCGTTAAGGTGCTCTGAATATTGAAATTAGGGAGGAGGTGTCGAGCCCATTACCTTAACCAAAAGGTGACAAAACTGGAAAATTTTAAAAATATTTGCACTAGGTATCGAGAACTTACACATAATATCAGCTGAAGAATACCATTGACTATTAGGTGACACAAACTCCCCTAAACAGCAATTTCGTATCTGAGAAAGCCATGTGGCTGGGAGGGGCTTACCCTCTAATAAGAAATTGGGACTGCCTATTACAGGTTGTGATAAATCCTTGAGATTCATATATCTTAGAAATGCACACAACTGAGTATGAACCTTGATAGAGACAGCTATAGGGGAACTATGTAGAGACTTTGGTAGAGAACCAATTTTGGTATATAACAACGCAGAGGGGGAAAGACCATGTTTTTTAATGGCAGCAGATTCGACAGCTAACCAAGTCAGGATATATGTAGCAACCGTGGAGAGCTGGTCCATGGTCTGCCATCTGAGATATTTATTGGCCTGGCTAGCCCAATAGTATAACCCGATATGGGGAAGTCTTAAACCTCCTTTGGCTTTCGGGGCCGTTAACTTATGAAATGCCATTCTGGCCTTCTTATCCCCCCATATAAAAGTGGAAATCATACCATGTACCTTTTGACCCAGGAAAGGAAGCCATACTGTTCAACATGTTGAGGGGAAGAACAGATGAGGAAAACATTCATTTTATTAAATTTATTCTGTCCCATAGAGAGAGAGGGAGTAGAGCCCACCTACGAAGGTCAAGATCTACTTTATGTACTAACGCATCAATATTTAACTGTCTGTGCCACATAGTGCTCCTTGCTAAAAGAAGCCCAAAGTATTTAACATAATCAGACTTCCAGGTGAGTCCAATCACAGTAATATCCTGATTACAGACCCTATGATTAAGAGGAAAAACTACCGTCTTTCCTACATTAAGTTTATAATTTGAAACCTTGCTGAAATCATCTATAAGCTTTAAGATAGCAGGAATAGATGTGGGTGGATGTGATATCTGCAACAATAAGTCATCTGCATAGGCCGCCACTTTAACCATCTGTTCCCCGAGAGAGATACCCAATATACCCTGGGCTCCTGATAACCTTCTGATAAGCAGCTCTAAATAAATATTAAAGAGAAGAGGAGATAGGGGACACCCCTGTCTAGTCCCAACACATAGTCTAAAGGGGTTAGAAATAACCCCGTTACATAATTCTGGCAGCAGGAACTTATATAGAACTCACCCAATTCCGGAATTCCCTAGGGAAACCGAAGGCTTCCATCATAATAAATAGGTACTCCCAGTGGACTCTGTCAAATGCCTTCTCGGCATCCAACGAGATCAAGACCATTGGATGAGGAGCATCCTTGGATGCCAAGAAGACATGGGACAGGGTCCTCAGATGGTCAACCGATGATCTCCCTTTCATGAAACCGACCTGTTCAGCCCCGATAAGAGAATGAAGTACTGCCTCCACACGGTCGGCTAATAAATTTGCCAGGATTTTAATGTCTTGGTTAAGTAGGGATATCGGCCTGTAGCTTGCCACCTGATCCGGCAGTCTGTCCGGCTTGGGAAACAGAACTATTAAGGCCTCAAAAAGAGAGGGATCAGACACTTTACCCGAGAGAATAGCCTGGAAAAGTGGCAGCAGGATGAGAATAAGCTGTTTTGAGAAAACTTTATAGAAACTGGAAATACTTCCGTCAGGGCCGGAGATTTGTCGGATGGGAGAATTTAATTACTCTTTCGATTTCTCCCTCAGAGATGGGAGACTCCAGGATTATTGCTGGGATTGTGTAAGAGTTGGCAACTGTAAATCATTCAGATATTCATAAGTCTTTCCTTGGATGGGGAATTAACCATAGGACCATACAAATCCCAGAAGTACTTTGTAAACTCCTCCGCTATCTCCGGGGGCCAGACCTTAAGAGAATTATCACTAAGAGAGTGGATAGCAGGAATGAGTCTGGCAGACTCCTGTTGCTTAATACGTAGTGCTAGCATTTTACCCGCCTTCTCACCTTGATTTGTATATACCGCATTTGTTTTCAAAATTGCATATTCGGCTTGTTCCGTTAACATTGCTAAGTAGGCTTCTCTCAATTTCGTTAAATCTTGTTTGAATGCCTCAGAGAAAAAAGGAGAAAGAACAGTCTCCATACTCCTAATTTGGGAGAGAAGGTTAGAAATCCGAGATGCCCTCTCCCTCTTCCTTTTTGATGTTAAACCAATTATAATCCCCCTTAGATACAGTATGCCTTACAGGCACCCCATATCATGTCCTGCTTCCCCATAGAGTTAGAATTAGAAGCAATAAACTGCTCTAATTGGGATGCTAGGTATTGAACCGTCTTTGGCTCTTTCAGGATTTGGTTATTCAGCTTCCATCTGCCCCCTTTGTTTGGCAACGAGGCCAAGGTTATTAGGCAGGTGACCACAGAGTGATCCGAAGGGGGCCTTGAAACGATGCTAGAACATATAACCCCTGGTAACAGGCTTTGAGAAATGAGGATATAATCAATCCTAGAGGAGGTTGCGTGCACCGGAGAAACACAAGTGTATTCCCTTACATTGGGATGCAATACGCGCCAGATATCACAAAGACTAATGGAGTCCATCAGGTCCCTAAAGGCTTTTTGTGCCAGGGAAAGACCTTGATGGGATTGACCCAACCTGTCAAGGGCCTGATCAAAAACGAGATTGAAATCACCCCTATGACCATGGGAGTGTCCAAAAGGAGTTAGGACTTTAATTATCTGGGCAAAAAGCTAGGGGAATCTACATTGGGGCTGTAAATAGCACCCAGGAAAATGTCCAAGGTATGCAATCTACCTTTTACAAACAGGAATCTGCCTGAAGGGTCAGATATGACTTGAAGAGGTTTGAACGGAACTGACCTATGTAAGAGGATCATGACCCCTCTACAATGGGTTGTTCCTTCCGCTGCAAACATCTGCCCAATTTGTTGCCGTCTCATCTTTTCAGCCTCCCCCATAAGCAAATGCTTCTCTTGCAAAAACACAATTTCTGCCTTTAAATGGCTTATGTGCTTCAGTATTTTGTACTGTTGGTCCTGTGCCTCACCCTTAACATTCAACTAATAACTTGAATGTTTCTAGCCATCATTCATGTTGCCAGCTCAGGATCCTCAAAACACACATATATGCATACTCCATCTATAGTGCTCCAAACATAGTATGCGCTGGGTTGTTCTTCCCTCCCCCATTCTGCCCCATTCAATCCATTCCCCAGCCACCCCCACAATCCCCCACCCAAAACACCCCTTAAACCCTAACCCTCCTCCCACCCCTTCCATATTTTACATGGTACATGATGTCCAGCAGAGTGAAAGTTCTCTCCCCCAACCACCCCGCCCTCACAAAGCAGAAATCAGGAACAAAATTGCCCCTCAATACTCAGAACATTCCAGTAGAGTAGCTTATTCTCAGCATTAATATCCTGACAATACCCCTAGATGATCCTGGGGGTTGGCTATACCAGCCCTTTAGAAAAAACAATTCTCCCTATAGTGATCCCATGAGCCATAGACCCTCACGGCCCGCAAAGCGTGAGGGCTAAAACCCAGAGGTATTATATGTGAGGATTAATCTCAGATGCCCTCTTGCGGTGTAGCCAATATCAGTGCTTAAAGACTGAGAGCAGACAGTCTATGGCGACCCGCCGTGAAATAGGGGAGAACTGAAAGGCCCAAAGTCGCTTTCCAGAGCATATATTAAATCAGAACCAGTGGCCATCACAATGAGAAAGAGAACATTTTTTTTTTTTTTTTAAAAAGGGAGAAAAGGAAAAATGGGAGTCCTCTGGAGGCAATACTTGGACAAGGTTATAAAGAGGGAGCAAACCAAAGCCCAGTGAGAGCGAGCAAAACCCTGGCATTTTCGTCTATCCTTAAATGTGGGATCTCCCTTAATATACAGATTATCCTTGTTCATTGCCCATTAATAGTAGGGAGCATGAGAAGGAGTGAAATCTGAGAACAACAAAAAAGGAATAGGCCATGTTAACAAGGCCAGGGAGAGACCGTAAATGCCAGAAAAGTCTCATAATAAAATCTGAAAAAGAAAAGCATCGCCCCCCCCCATTGCCATGAGATTGGGTCAACGCTCCTGAGAAACAAAGGCACCAGGACTAACAAAATGGGATTTAGCATAAGAACCATGGCCCCGTTCATATGCTCATTACATGAAACACAAATAAGCCTGCTAACACCTAGCACGTGAATCACAATTGAGACCAAAATAAACCGAAATGAGAAATGTGTCCACAATGTATCAAAAAGTTCTGAAGATGAAAACCAGATCGGGAATAGAATGTCCATGTTGCATCAGAAGGAGGATCCCACTCGAGAACTGTAATGGAGAGATAAACAACCAGGTATACAGTATATCCATGGCCTGGCCACAAAAGTATTGCAGCCAGATATGATTTACTGCAGATAGACAGTACCACCAGATGGAAATTCGTCGTGTCTTCCTACGCCCAGATCCTCTCTCATATAGGCTTGAATAGATCAGGGAACGCTTCTTTGAGCCCAGTAGATGCCATCTCCACCTCTTCATAGGTCACCCATGAGCCATTTATACAAACTTGAAGCCTTGCATTAAAACCTATGCGGAACTTAATTCCCGCAGCGATCAGCTTGAGGACCACTTTATGAAATGTAGCTCTTTTCTGGCGTACAGATAAGGGCAGATCTTGTGCCACCCTCAGCTTTTTACCTTCCCATTGTAAATCTTGCACCTCTTTAACCTTGTATAGGAAGTGTTGCTCCTGAAAATTCAGAAAACAAAATATGAATGCCCTAGGAGGGGCTCCAACCGAGGGAGGGGGGCGTAGTGCCCCGGTGAGCCCTTTCTATGATGTAGCTAGCACCGAAAGGAGAAGGGCCTGCCACCTTTTCCAGAAACTTTTTGGTAAACGTGAAGGGATCCGAGCCCTCTTCACCCTCTGGCAAGCCGATTATTACTGCATTACTACGGCGACTACACCCATCCAAATCTTCAATCTTATTCTCCATTTTCACTAGCCTTTGCCTCAGGGCCACCAACTCCAGATCAGCTTTATCTTGCTTCTTTTCAACAGATCGTATACATACTTCGTTGTCAGCAATTTTCTTAGAAAGCTCCTCCAGGGTACTAGAAATGCTTTTAATTTCCCCTGCCATATTCTGCATTTCAGCTGTAAAAAGCTGAAACTCCTCTAGAAACCTCGAGAGGGTAAGAAGGTCACTATCAGGACACTCAACTGTAACAGGCAGCGAGGGTTGTGAGGGGGAGGCCCTGGCTTTCTTAGAGGCCTTCTCGGGTGTAGTAGAAGGTGTGTGCTTTGGAGCGATTTTTGGCATCTCCTCATCCATCGATACCACACAAACAGAGCCGGAGTGCTCAGAAAGGCTGTAGACTAATAGTCTTCTGAAAAATTACTGAAAAGCAGGATTTTGAAGGGCAAATAACGGGTGGTAGGTCGGAGCGGGTAGAGAGGTATCTTACCCAGCGCACTGCATCACGTGACTCCACCATTGACAAATGCTTGTTGTGTGTTGTGACGCACAAGGCCACAGGCCAAATTCATTCAACCACCCAAGCCGTGCGTATATTAGACTGTGACTGCACACCCTATAGTGGGTTATCTATCTTATAAAATGGCTAAAATGGTTTTGGAAGGGGGTGAAAGTGCAGGTGTGTGGTTGCGCTCTGATTTATGCACAGTCATGTGGTGTGTTTCAATCAACCAGCAGAGAGTATTTTCCATACCCATTTATATATAATATATATTATGGCTCACTATACAAAACAAGGCTATTCTCAACCAAGTGGCTACTATGCCGACGGATGACCTCGAGAGTGAAGCTTGAGAGGTCTCTCAGTCAGCATCAGTGATGAAAGTGGGCAGGAACACCGTTCTGGTACTTCACATACCAGTAACAATTTTATCAGTATTTATTTCTTGATTTCTGTTAGCCATGCACGTCATAGCCAAAAATATGATGCGTTTTTTTAAACATCATTTGTGTGTGTGGGGGGGGGGATCAGGGGAGCACATCTGGTTACAGTCTACAGAACTGCCTATACAATAAAATATTGCTGTCTGCTGTTTAGAAGTGATTGGTGGTCTGTGAAGTAATTTCTACCAATCACTTCTCCAGACTGAGTTGTCTTTCTGTCCATCACTGTCCTATCCAATTGTACATCGACACAGGGTTGATGACATGCTGCACGGCAAAGATTTCCTTGTCCATTGCCATCTCGTCAATGGTGTTCCTGAGGAAAAGACACAGTCATCAACCATTTTTGAGGCTGAGGGATCAAAACAAAAGTAGCTACAATAATTTTGTTAGTCTGGTGGTTACGTTGTTTATCTACAATAGGAGGACATATAATAGGGAGTTTTTTTTTGTAATCAGCTCAGGCAGAGATTAAAGAAGTAGACGGTGTAGGGAAGTGATGGAGTTAGAAGAGAGGGTTGCATCTCCCAACCATTCGATGACAGGAAGAGACTGATCTGGGTCCCACATGGCTCTCCAATCCAGCTATAAACCAGAAACTCAAACATAGCAGGTGAGGGGGGTACCCTTTTTGTGTTCACTTGCGCTTGTGCAAGGAACGTAGTGGGGACAATACGGCATTAGAGTTGTGTCACTGCCAGAGTCAATTACAGCTGAAACTGCAATGGGCTTGGCAGTGTACACTAATGACCAGGCATGCTGGTCATGACTCAAGTTCAGCTTTGCTGATGTGGCACTGTCTTTAGTTAAAAGAAAAGAACTGCTCCAATGGGTGTGCTTCATTTCTTTCTGTGTACATAACTCTGGCCATGCACATTACAGTTCACACTAATGTGCATGGCCAGAGTTATGTCTACAGCTTTCTCCTGCTGGCCTCTGCAAGTGGATCCCCAGTCCTTGCTTCTCTGACCCCCCCAACAGGCTTCCATGAGAGCAGCAGATGCGGCTTTCCATATCAGTGGCTCGGGATCGATGGATCCCGGCACTCAAGGGGAACCCGCACCTGCACCACCAACAGTGGCAGTGGTGCCAGCATAGCCGGCATTTAACTGTCTTATCCGATCAAGACGATGAGTCCTTGCCTTTTCCTCCCTTGTTCCTTCCTTCCAAAAGCAACGTGCTATGCTCCTGCCTGCTGCTGCCTGACTGAGAAGCCACCCACCTCCTCTCATCTTCCCAGACCAAACTGACCCCCGGGCTTGATCACTTGCTCAATCACCATTTGTTCCCCAACCAGCCACTCCACTCTGCTGACTGCTGCAACCTCCCAACAATCCAGTGCCAAGTCACCTCCATTCCGTAACACAGCACAGAAGAATGCACTGCTTTGCTGGACATTCTGACCACACAATAGAGTGAAGTGTTAGTGTACGTCTTTGCTGGACAGTACACTGCAGACATCACTGCACAGTTCTGATATGCGGTACCATACACAGTAGGGTTGCGCTGTATATTGTAAAGGTAGCAGCAGACCATCAGCACACATTTTGCCACACAGTTGCAAAGTGAAAGTGAGCTGCACATTGCCACACAGTTCTGAAAGCAAGCACAGTGCACATTTACCATGCTTTCTGACTGCACAGTACACTAAATGGTTACTGCACTTTTTTTGCTTGACATGACAATGCAGACATCGCTGCACAGTTCTTATATGTGACACCCCCTGTTGAGTTGAAGAGTTGTGACAGACATTGCAAAAGTACCATCGGACATTGCCACACAGTTTTGCTGCTAGCAACCCCACAAGCCGCACACACACACCATCAACCGCACCTTGCGACACATGACACTTTCCGCAATATTCATTCTGCAGACTGTCTACAGTGGTGATGAAAGTACACCAAAGGATTTTAAGTAGCATGTGGAGTGGGGGACGCAAGTCTGGAAGGCAGGACAGGACCGCAAGCAGGTTAAGTTACTGGCAGCAGATCAGAAACATATACAGTAGTGTGCTGTATTTCACTTCTGAAACAGGTTCGACCTGCTGTCAGCACGGTTTGACCCCCACCAATGTGTAACCACCCTCTTGCAGTTGTGTAACCACGTCTTGTAACACTTGACACAGTGTCGGGGCCAAAAACTGATGCTCAGCATCTTTTTTTTGTTTGTTTTGTTTAATTAACCAGCCCCAGCTGATGCCCTCCCTGTCTGTCAAGTGAGTGCCTGTAGTACTGAGCATTGGGGAGACAGCAAGGGTGTGCATCACACTGTGCTGGAAGTGCCAAATGTGACATAGACAGCCAGCTCTGAGTGCTTGAGTGCTGTATTAATTTTTGTTATTATATATAAATATGTGAAGGGAAGGGTCGGTTCAAGGAAAAGGCTGTCTTACTGGAACTGACACATCAAGACCCCCCAGGGATAAGTTCAAAGGACAGGAGGTATTTTAAACTGCAGAGATCTGGGGTGCAATTACCTTGTCAATTTGCTTTCATCCCAGGAAATAAGATTAACCATTCATAATGCCCTCAGGGAGCTCCTTTGACTTGCATATTTGCCAGGAAGGACTTGTGGGGAGGAATGTCGGAGAGAGGCCAGAATGGACATTGAAGAGGTTTGATGTCTGAGCCAGGAAGGACCCAGATGGATTTGGAAGGTCCAAAATACATTCCTGGGGAACCCTTTAAATTCATCAGAAAGACCTGAGGTGTAGATTCCAAGGTCCAGACGGGATTAAAGAGGCCAATACACTTTTGCTTTGAATACAGTGACTTAGATCAAAGAAACTTTTGAGATGTACAGTATGTGTAGCAGAACAAAAGCCAGTTCTGACCAGTTAATCTGTAGAGAGAAAAGTCAGTGAGGTCATCTCATATGTTTTTTTAAATATTTTATTTGGAGACCCTGTTGTAAAATATAGAGTTTGATACACCAAGGCGGAGTTAGTGACCTCATGAGAAGGCCGGCTCAGAAGTCTGTTTAATTGCTGAAGTGAACCTGACAGAGACACAAGAAAATATTTCTGACTGAGAGGGGAGAGAGAGAGAGAGACCCTAAAAGCAATGAAAGAAAGTAAGCATTTGATTAGATTAGTCTGAAGTTATAAATTGTAGGAACTGTACTTTTACCTGTTTTGTTTTAAAGCTGTATGTGCTGGGATATATATTTTGTTCTGCAATTATTGTTCTGTTTTGATATTTTTAAAGTAAAAGATATTTTTTTACAAACAAAACTGCTGGAGTGCCTTGACAATTCCTTTTATTTTAAGTGGAGCTTTTAAAGGTTATAAGTACACTGTGTATGGGCTTATTGTATACCAAACTGGGAAATGGATATAGTTCTCTAAAAGTCTTGCATTGAGTTCTAAGGGTTCATTTGAAAGACCTGGTTGGGTGCCCGTAGGAAAGATATCTGGCCTCCTGAAGACAGAATTATCTGAGCCTGATAATTGGATACACTAACAAGAGGTTATCAGTTTGAATCCCTTCAGGGCTTGAGACTAAGGTGACTTGAACCCACAAAACAGACAAGAGGGTTACCTTGTCTGTTCACTGTACACAAATCATTCGCTCAGAGGTTGGCACTTTGGGAGTAGAGGGCTGACTGGCTGAGCGAGTTTGTGACACCAAACACCTAAACAGTAAATACAAGCAAGCAATGTTCAGCACTGACAAGCTTGTTGATTAGGTGGAGAGACAGGGGAAGGCAATTGCACCCCTTCTGCCTGCAGATAAGAAGGAAACAGGTACCTTTCTTTACTGGAGTGAGACATGGAAAAAGTGGGATGCAGTGCCCTGGTGTTAAGACTCAGATTGTCTTTCTTCCCTTTCATCCCACCTATCTACCTAGGCCCTGTGCATGCTGCTAGGAAGGAGCTGTGCAGGAGAGTGAAACAAGCCAACCCTACCCCCTTCCCTCCCTTCACCCTTCCTTCCACCCCTAGTGTTTCATGGTTAGAGTGCAAGATCAAGCCATAGCAACAAACATATTGTAGTACTGTAACAGTAATTTAAGGTCAGAAGGGACTCTGTAGCCATCATATCCATCCCCCAGCTTGATAAGCAGGGTTAGAAAAAAAATTATTTCATTTAAATATTTTGCTAATTCATAGAGATGCCATACCCAAGGTACTATGCAGGGTACCTTTAAGGCTGGTACTGTCTTTATATCATCAGTCTCTGCTGGGAGTCTGTACCACTGCTTCACCTCCCTGTGGGAAGAAACATCCTTCTACTGTTACCCCTGAAGTTTCCTCCTCAGATTTGGGGCATGTACCCATGACCCCCCCCCCCATTGCAATTCACCGATCAGTGCCCTGAACATCCCGAGGACATCTCGTGTTAATGTAGACTGTTGCTGCCTTGACAGCTATTAACTGATAATCTTAGCAACACCCCCTCAACTCATCACTGCAGTTAGCCCAGACACTAGATGAAGTATCAACGGTGGGGCAATAATGACAAACACAGACTCTTTTGTGGTGGTCCCTGTGACCTAGACAACCAGCTCTAAGTGCTGTATTCATTTTTTTATTACATATAAAATACGTGATGGGAAGGTCAGTTTGAGGAAACTACAGTCTTGCTGAACTGACACATCCCAAAAAAAACCAAGGACAAGTTCAGAGGACAGGAGGAATTTTAAACTACAGAGATCTGAGGTTCAATTAGCATGTTAAATTTGCTTTGATCCCAGGAAACGAAATTAGCCATTCATGGCATCCCCAGGGGAACCCTTTGATTTTGCTCTAGGTGTCATCTGGAAAGAGCATGCTTGTGTTATGAATAACCTTCCAGGAACCAGCTCATTTCATCAAAGAGGTTGATGGCTGGGCCAAACAGAACCCAGACAAATTTGGAAAGCCAAATATACATTCCCGGGGAACCCTTGAATTACATCAGAGAGACCTTTGAGGTGTAGATTCCAAGGTCCAGACGGGATTAAAGAGGCAAATACACTTTTGCTTTGAATACAGTGACTTAGATCAAAGAAACTTTTTGAGGTATATGTATAGCAGAGCACAAACCAGCTCTGACCAGTTAACCTGAGAAGGAAAATTGGGTATGTCACTTATCATTTTTTTTTTAAATCTTGTTGGGACACCCTGTGCTTTAAAATATAACCTTTAATACTCCAAGGCAGAGTTTAATGACATCATGAGAAGGCCAGCTCAGAACTGTTTTAATTGTTGAAAGAACCTTGACAGAGACACAAGACAATATTACTGACTGAGAGAAGAGAGACCCTCAAAGCACTGAAAGAAAGTAAATATTAGATAAGATTAGTCTGAAGTTATTAATTGTAGGAAATGTATTTTTACCTGTTTGTTTTAAGGCTGTATGTGTTGGGATATATATATTTTGTTTTGTAATTATTGTTCTGTTTTGAAATTTTTAAAGTAAAGAGATATTTTTACAACAGAACTGTCTGGAGTGTCTTGACATTTCTTTTTATTTAAGTGGAGCTTTTAAAGGTTATAGGTAACACTGTGTATGGGCTTATTGTATAACAAACTGAGAAATGGATAGAGTTCTCTAAAGTCTTGCATAGAGTTCTAAGGGTTCATTTGAAAGTCCTGGTGGGGTGCCCGTAGGCAAAGATATCTGGACCCCCCGAAGACAGAATTATCTGAACCTGATAATTGGGTCCGCTAACAAGAGGTTATCAGTTTGAATCCCTTCAGAGCTTGAGACTAAGGTGACTTGAACCCACAAAACAGACAAGAGGACTACCTTGTTCTGTTCACGGTACACAAATCATACACTCAGAGGTTGGTACTTTGGGAATAGAGGGCTGACCAGCTAAGCAAGTTTGTGACAGTCCCCATCTTGCAGTGCCAGATAATTGCACCTCTTGGAGGCGTTGATCACACTAGGCCAACTGGTATACTGAGGGAGTTTAGCAGGAGAACTACAACTTGAGAAAGTGCAGAATTCTTATTTTCAGAATTTTTGTTTGCAGTTCTACAGCTTCTGATGTGGGTCTCTATGTTCATTTCATTAGGAGAGGTCAGGACCCATATGACTGCCCCTCAAAAATATCTGCCTATGCTCTTGTACTCCTAGTCCCCACTCACCTCCCCCCAAGATAGGGTTCCATATGTCAATTAGCAGGTGACTGGCACAACCCATCTTTCACCTCATTCAGCATCTGTCTGATGAAAGAAACAGCAGTTTCTCAGTTTCACTCATTAGATGTCAGTCAGGTGAAGGGAGGGGTTGTGCCACTGACCTACCAGGGAACATAACTGTGGGCCAGATACCTTAACCTACAGACTCATTTTCTTGCCCAATGAATGATTCAATTTGTAGAGGGGTAGGAGGTCAGAGTGTGCCACCTTTGAGGAGGCAGTATAAGGACATGTGGCACAGGGTATTAAGGTCCTTATGCCTTACTCTACTCTTTCAGCTACAGCAGACCTACAGTATTTTCCTCAGTGTTCCCCTCCTACAGTGCCACCAGAGCAGCTCACAATCAGAGGACACAAGGAGCACTAGGGCCAGTGCAGAGTAACTGGGCATGGTGGGTAGACTGGATTGGCAGACAGGGCTTTTTCTGCCATCTGTGTATCTCAAAAGATGTCTGGAACTGCTGCAATCTTTCAGAAGGGAGCCTCTTCCTCCTTGAATTGATGGGGCAGTTTTTGGTACCAGGTACAGAGTGGGACTGAGTGTGGGGCATATGTGTAATTGATTGGTTGGTGAGGAGGAAGAACCAGAAATTTGCAGGCTCAAACCCTACAAGAGTCAGAATACTCACCACGTGACTTTTGGCTCATCACGTAACCTCTCAGTGATCCTGTCCACCAAACTGCTGAAATAAGCAGAAGCAGGACCCCACTGAAAACGGGAAGTTGTACTTCAGCTAAACTATCTTGAGGTAAATAAATAAAATAAAAAAAGTTTCTTTTATCAGACATTTCTATGGAAATTCATGGGTGGGTTGGGTTGTGGGATTATGAATATATGAGTGCTACATCTCTCACTCACATCCTGAAACAGGAAGTGGGAGGGCAGGACCTGGGACACTGGAGGCAGCATACAATGGAAGCACAGTCAGGTAAGGAATAACTGTACTGTATATTTTTTAAAATTACAGCAAGTGAAGTGTTTGGTGGTGGGTGGGTGACAGAGGACCGTGGTTGTGGTGGTGGCCATGGAGGGTGCCAAGTGTTAACAGTGTATGGGGGGGGCTAATTGGTGGAGGCACACCATATGTGTGTCCAGTGTGGGAAGGGTCTGGGAGCTGTAGGGAGTTAGGGACATGGTCTGGTATTCCAGGGTGAAGGGCTCCATGAAGAAGGCATACTGTAGGCCTGAGCCAGCGGGAGGGGCCCCATGCTTTGTGAATGGCTCATAGGGTCTTTCACAAAGCATGTCATTAGCCGAAGTCCAGTCATTAAAAGCATTTACATGCTTGCCTCAATACAAAGTTGTTAACAGCGGTTGTTAAAATATCTTTTTCAACAAGTTAAGAACTCCATTGCTAAAACAGAGTTGCAGCAGAAATAGTAAAAAGTAGGGGAAATGCAATGTTAAGGCACAAATTCCACTGAGCTTCATTGAATCTGTGGCATGGCGTTCCTCTGGGCTTAAATGATCACATGACACAAAGCTGATGTCCTACCTTTGGCACCATGTTTCCAAGCACTGGTGTCATGTGACTAATGTTTATGGGCCTGGACAGACAGTGCAGAAGTTATGTCACCACCAGCACTGATCACATGATCATTCAAACCAGTTAGGAATGCTATAGATTCCACAAGGCTCAGTGGCCATTTCACCCTAACATTGCATTTTCCTTACTTTTGATGCTTTCTGTTGTAACACCAACTGATGCTTTGATGTTTTTTGTTTCTTTGCAATTATTTAGTTTATAGTCACCTTAGTATTATGGATTAGCCATTTTGGATAAACACCTCCCAAACCCCCAACCCATGTTTTTCTTTTCCTGTTGGTCTCCAAAAAATCCCTGGACCCCTGCAGCTTCCAGTTCTAGAGTCTCAGAATTAGTTATTCCAGTACAACTGCTATATTAATTCTAAGAGATTCTAAGGGAAAGCAGTGTTGCCTGTAAGGAGACTGGAAAATGCAGCACCAGTAAGCCAGTAACACTCTACTGTCTCATCATATGGCAGCATTAAATCTAACAAAACCGTCAGGTCTATTAAAGTTAATCAAATGGGTATGCACATGTGTATTGCCACCTCACCTTTAACCTGAAAACAAAAACAGAAAGCACCATGCAATTATTACAGTCTGCCCTTGCTGGCATTTTGCCAGTTAATCAATATTGTGACTCAGTACTTGAGTATGTGTACTACTAGATGTGGTTTTGCATTTTGCGTGCATCTTTGTAAAGTGATGCTGCCTATGTGAAAGTCATTCTATTAAACTAAACCAGCAATACATAGCAACATAGAAACTTGCCAACAGAAGACCCAATGGCCCATCCAGTCTGCCCAACCCCCCCTCTGTCCTTTTATCTTGCCCCCTCACCTCCATGCCATTTTCTGCCTTTATTTAGCCCCATGTAGTCATCTCAAGCCCTCTTGAATTTGCTCACAAAGTCTACTCCCACTACCCATTCTGGCAGCCTATTCCAAGGACTCAGTGAAGAATCTCCCTCTCACATTTCCTCCAGATCTGCCCCCCTCCAGCTTGAATGCATGTTCACTTGTTGACTTGTTTTCTCTCATCCTGAATATGCTGCCCTCCCTCACCTTGTTTATTCTCTTCAGATATTTGAAGGTTTCAACCATATCTCCCCTTTCCCTCCTCAACTCAAGTGTGTAGAAGTAAATCATGCATAAGAAAATATGAAAAATTAACAAAATTTCCTTGTATTTCAAATGTACATATGTACATAGTTATCTTAGAGCAAGATTAAAGTTTTACCCCTCTCTCATAGCAGATATCACGATAAATCACATAAAACATGACATTTCTGCAAAGAAGGGATACATCTTAGTACCCATGCTGAAATTATCTCTAACCATAATAGTTATAATAAAGAACCAAAAGGAATATCTAATTCTGAGGTATTACTAAGCAGTAAGCCACTTAATATTCCCCATCTTAAAAGAAATTGTTGTTGAGATAAGGAACGTTTATCTTTTTTATAGTAAATTAGAAGTACTTCCTCAATCAAACTAAAGAGATGCTCCCCAGACAAAACCAGCTGCTGTAACGTCACACGACATCTCACCTGCCAAATAAAATATTTAAAACAAATCAAAAATAACCACATTGTGTGTTTGTTATAACAAAGCCACTGTTTCGGTTAAAAACCTAAATACAAAATATCTGGGGTCAGATGTTGAAAAGGTGCCACAGGCCATTTCTGATATACCAAAGCCCAAAAATGCAATATGTAAGGACATGAAAAATATAAATGGTCCATCATTTCCAGAACTCCCAAAGAGGTCTCTCTGGGACAATTTCGGTGCTCTACCTCTTTATGTTTGAGGTTATTTTTGACGTTTAGTTTACCATGAACCACTAACCATAGAACATCCCACATATTATCTGGAATTCTTGAAGAGAGTAACATTGAACTAACTTTCTGATCTTCACTTACCGGTCTTTGGGCAAACAAAGAGGCCTCATAAAGAAATTTAGACATGATATGGCTATAAAATTCTCTGCAGGATAGGGAAAAAATCAGGTATCTAGTACATTGCCACAATTTAATCTTACCAAAACAAGATTGAAAATTGGAAGGTAACTGCAGAAGGGATCTTTGGGAAGATGTGAGTTCATAGGCCAAAAATGGAGGCTATGCTGCCTAGCACCCATGCCTTCCGTAAAGTATCTTTATGGGTGAAAATGGGTTTTAAATTTGTAAAAATAAATATGGAAAAAAAAGAAAACAATTGGGTTTATCATATTAAGGCCTCCTCTGGCCTTCCCTAAATATAAAATACCTCTTTTTTGTTTTATTTATTTATTAAACTCTAGGATTAGAATTACCTTTGAGCAAGAACTGCTCATTTACAAAGGTTCCACATCAAAGGATATAGGGTAACATACATACAAAGGTCGACAATGGTTAACAGTGTTAAAACACAGAGATGGCTAAGCTTTAAATATACAGACATTAATGGAGAGAGACATTGTAAGGCAGATTATGTCAAGTTTCAGGGTGAACAGTATATAGTGAATATAGGGTAGGAGGGGGAGAGGAAGGAGTAGGCAGACTAAAGGGCCATTGTCAGACAGTAGGAGTGGGTGGCAAAAGTGCAAGGTGGATAGGGGCTGAAGGGCCCCATATCTGTAAAGCGCCATTAAAGATAGGAGGGGGTAGGTGAGGGGTGAAAGTGGGGGAAGCTGGTGCTAATAGTGTGAAGCTCTAGGGAAGGTTACGGGTCACCTTCGACTAAAGTAAAATGAAGAGGCAGTTCCTTTAGGAGAGGCAGTCACATTGAGTGGTTGAGGCAAGGAAGAGTCGGAGTTGCATTTTAAAGGGTCCAAGCATTGCAGTTGTAAGTGTTTCTTTGTTAAGGGTATTGTACCACTGAGGAGCCCTGTGGATGAATGACCTCTGACTCATTGTAGTCTGGCATCTGGTGACCTGGAAGGTTTGATATTGAGCACTACATGTATGCTGGGTACTGTTGTGGGCAGTAAGGAGCTTTACAACACTTGACGGCATGAGCCCAAGGAGAACCTTTTTGGTTAACAGGCAGGTCTGATATTGTATTCTACTGAGGAGTGGAAGCTATCCGGCCTGGGCGTACAGGTCACAGGTGTGTGTTAGGCAGGCAGCACCCGTTAGAAGCCAACAAGCCTTGTTGAGTGTCACCAATATCCTCCAGATGGCAGTAGGGGAAGCAGAGCCATAGATGGCTAGACAGTAGTCAATGATGGAGGTGACAGAGCTGTAGATGGCCAGTCTAAGGGCATCAGTAGTCATGCAGTGTTTGTGTTTGTGAAGCAGGCCAATCTGTTTTTTGTCGGCCTTAGCTACATTGCCAATGTGCCGAGTGTAAGAAAGGGAACTGTCCAGATATTTAAACTCAGTAACATGTTCAAGTGAAGTCCCAGCGTGATTCTTGATGGTGAGGGACAGAGGTTTATACTTGCTCCGTGCGTTGCAGAAATGTCATGACCTTAGTTTTGCTATAGTTCAGGACAAGTTTGTGTGAGCTAAACCATTCTTCAACATGCCTGAAGTCACACTGCAACTGACTCTCAAGTAGTTTAGAGTCACAGTTGCTAGTAAACAGTACTGCATTGTCCGCATAGAGTAATATTGTCCGTTGGCAGATGCTAGGGACACTGTTCAGGAAAAGAGTAATGCCCCAGTATAGACCCCTGAGGGACACCTGAGAGGACTAGTTTTTCATCAGAGGTGACACCAGCAATCCTAACATGTTGGACCCTTCCCCCGAGGTAGCTAGCAAACCAGAGCAGTGCATCTTTGGAGAGCCTGAGAGTGGTCAGTTGCCTGAGTAGGAGTGGGTGATTAACAGTATCACAGTATCAAAGGCGTTAGTTAGGTCAATGAATACTGCCCCCTGCCCCACAGTTTCCTTGGTTGAGGGTGTCATGGATAAATCCCATAAATTCCAACAGTGCAGTGGTGGTACTATGCCCTTTTTGGAAGCCATACTGTTCCAAGCATTGTATTTCATATTTGTGTACATACTCGACAAGCTGGTCCGAGACTATTCATTCCAGAGCTTTAGGTAAGGGGGGAGGATGGAGATAGGCCTGTAGTTGGTATGCAGTGACTTGTCTCCACTTTTGTGTACAGGTGTGATAGTTGCCTGTTTCCAAAGTGATGGGAATTGATCCAATCTTGGGGAAAATTTGATGATCTTTGTCAGGGGTTCAAGGATTTCATCTAGGACTAGTGCAAGCAACTTCAGGTCAAGTGAGTCACCACTGTATCCAGTTTTCCAGATGGCCTTGCATATATAGGTTCTGGCTAAGTGCATTTTGATCTCTTTGAAGAAGAACTGTGGAGCTGTGTATACTTGGGATGTATTGTCAAAGGGGGAATTGGTGGTGGGGGCATTGAAAAAATCAGGTGGAAGGACACTGCCCCAGTTAGAGAATGCATTACTGAATGTATTGGAGATGGTACCAAGGCCTAGCGTAGGTGTTCCATCAATGTTGAGCATGGTGGGTGGTGCCTTAGGATCCTTGCCTGTAAAGTCCTTCAAGTTTTTCCAGAATTTTTTCCCATCACCCCAGAAGTTGGAGAGTGCCTCCCTAAAATATTTGCTTTTAGCCTTCCGTATAGATTGAGTACAGTCATTTCTTACAGATTTGTATTTTTGTATGTCCCCTTGCGCTGATGTGGCTCAAGCACAGTGCCAGAGGTGGTCACTTTGTTTGGGCCGTGCTACAAGCTCAGAGTTTATCCATGGGTTAAACCTACCTTTAACCTTCATCTTTTTAAGTGGTGCATGGATATCGCAGACTGCAGTAAAGCGGCTGATGAACAGTTCCAAGGCTTTGTTTGTATCATTGATTAAGTCAATTATTGCCCAGTCCAGCCTGTTAGATGAGATTTTAGCAGCTGAAGGTGCCCCTGCTTGAGCACCCTGGTGTGAATTATCTTAGGAGTGAGCTTGGTGAATTTGTTAGCCCAGGAGCAGATAACTGGTGAGTGGTCACTTATAGTATCAGTAATGGGATTTAAATGACTACCCTAGATGCATTAAAAGAAACTGCTATAAATAGAAGTCTCTAGTTGTTCTGCAGGATGGTATACACTGCTAAGGTGTAAAAACATCGACAGTAAGAAGATTTTAGCCATGTAAACCCTTTTTAACTTTGCCATTCACCATTTATTCCAGCACTGTACTTTATGCTGTGCTGTTTTCAATAGATTTGTCCAATTTATAAGGGCTAAATCTCCTTTCCCATAAAATATGTTGAGTATGTTACAGGGGCTATTTGATACTGGAACTTCCATCACTTGAGGATCTAAAATATGTCCATCTAAAATATGTCCATCTCCAATAGGTAAACAAATACTTTTTTTGTAGTTGATATTTGAACCCATCATAACTCAAAAGGAATCTAAAATGTTCCCTGCAGTATGACTGGAAACAACATCAGCTAATATTAAGCAGAGATTATCTGCATAAGCAATAGTGCGTATCTCAGGGTCTAAGCAAGAAAAGAAAATTCCTGTGATATGTGTTGAGGTATTCAAAAGATGTAATAATGAGTCTAAAGACAAAATATAGAGAAGGGGGCTTAAAGGGCACCCTTGCTGTAACACTCTGCTTATCATGCACTTAGTTCCCATCCAGCCATTTACATATGGGGTGACTGTAGCCTTGGTGTAGCAAGCCTGTACCCATGATATGAACTGTTGGGGAATCCCATATGCAGACATAGTTGTCCATAAATATTGGTGGGAGACCCTATCAAAGGCTTTTATTTGGTCTAGCATGACCAGTAAACCTGACAGTTCTCCCGAGTTCCCTTTTTCCATAATTTCCCTGAGCAGGATTAAACTGTCCATTACACTTCATCCAGGAACCAAACAAGTTTTGGACAAATGAATAATGTCAGGAAACACAAAAGCTAACCTACTGCTTAGTAATTTCATAAATATCATAAAATCGGAGTTTAAAGTGTAATAGGCCTCCAATTTGTACACTCACTGGGAGTACCTATTTTATGCAAAAGAAGGACTAGGCCAGTGTGCATGCTGTCTGGAAGATCTTCCAAAAGTAACATTGCATTAAAAACACTAACCATTTCCTTATGCAATTTTGATAAAATGAAAGAATACATTTAATTCAGAAGCCCATCCTGACCCGGTGCAGAACCTATTTTTAAGTTTTACGCTATGCCGGTTAATGTGGTTGCATGAAATTGAGAAATTTGTGGTACTGCACATCCTTTAAGCCATTCCGAAAAATCTGATGTTATATGTTGCTTAGAAAACATGTTCTTAAAGTAATAATCAATTTCTGCCATAATATCAGATTTATTTGTAAGCAAAGTCTCACCTGGACCCTAAAAAGTAGTTACTGTATTAATTGTTTCTCTCATTGGGATTTACAAAATTCAAAAGGATTTACATGGTCTTGTTTCCCTTGTGTTCCAAACCATTGCTCCATCTGTAAAGATTTTAATCTATCGTATTGCAGGTCTGTCATTTTTTGTTTGATATCATTTTTTTGTTCTGCCAAATTTTTCCCATTTTCATTTTGTTGTGAAATTAGAAGTGTCATTTGTTGATGCAAATTTTTATAGGTATCTTTTTTAAAGTGCTATTTAATTTACCATTTTTTGAAAATACCCCCTAATATATTTTTTAGTATCATCCCACCAAGCCAATAGGGAATCTTATAGAAAGAAGACTGACCTTTGGGAATCTAAAACATTTTCATACCCTTGATGAGTCAAATCATTATTAAGCAGCTCCAAATTCATACACCAGTATCCTGGTCCATGGGGCATTTGGGAGAAATTTGCCAGTGACATACATAAAATGCCATGATCAGATGAAACAACTGGTTGAACCTTGGTCATTTTAACAACTTTTTTTTTTTACTTTCTTTATCTGCCTACCTCCTCGGCTTGGGGTGATCCCATGGTTCCCCATTCTGGTCCGCTGGCAGCTGCTGCACCAAGCACCATGCCCGAGCCACAACCCCCCTCCCTTCTCCCTCTCTAAGGCCATATCGTGGGCCCTAACACAGAAGGTTAAGGGATCAGGGACAGAGGGAGCTTCATGGAGTGTCTGGTACAGCATCACAGTGGACTGTCAAGAGCACCAGAGGATTCAGCTGTTTTGTCCCCAATTTCACCTCCCACAACACAGGCATGCAAGGACACCCAAGATGCTGTGGCACATGCTCCTGCCCACTGCACAGCAGAGATCTGCCTGCGTTGACCCTCTCTGCTACCTGCTAGTTGGACTACCCCCTAGCCTCCACCAAGAGCCAGCATCTTCACGGGAGTCCCTCCCAACCCTCCCTGGAGGAGGAGGAAGAGAGCTGTCTGAGGGATGCTCGATCCTCCTTCTCCCCCCAGCCAACCCCCAACAACAGAAGCTCACACCCAAACCCGGGTCGCCGGTGTAGAGCAAGGTGTGGCATCCAGCGCCCCAACCCTCAGTGCCACTGGGCTGCATTTTAACTTCTAATACTGGAGAGATAAACCAATAATCAATCCATGTTGCAATAGAGCCCCTAAAACATGACTTTTCTGCCAGTTTGTTCAAAAGAGTATCAGCATCTATCAGTCCTGTAAGTTCTAACAAGGAATTTAAAAAAAATTTCATCACAAAAAGTTTTTGAGGTAGACAACCCTCTATTTGAAAGAAATCTACTGTAATTTAAGTCCCCTCCAAAACAACACATATCTAGCTGTAAAAATATATGTCTGAATCATTTGCAACAATTCTGTCCTACTTGCCCTAGTCTGGGGAGCATAAATATTAATCAGTCTAAAATCCATATTATTCAACTTAACATCCAATAGAAGAGCCCTCCCAGGAAAATATCCACCATATGAATAACCTGAGCCTGTGAGTTATTAATACAAATGCCCACCCCGCTACATAACTCCTCCCCAATCGACCAGTATGCATCCCCCATAACCAGGCTAAACTAGCTTCTTGAATCTCTATTTCTGAATGAAGCTTAGTGTCCTGAAAAAAATATTATAAGGACATGCATTAAACTGGGCAAAAGTTGAATGGCATTTTGTTTCAGATTTTAAGCTGTTGGCATTCAGGGAGGCAACAGCTAGGTTATGTAAAGGTCTCTTCATAAGAAGACAAAAGGACCAAAAATTGTTTGGATTTCCTGTTACTAACTCTAGTTCCCATCCTTCTTTTATGAGTTTTGTATTGGGGGTAACATCTGCAGTTTCCATGTCTGAGGTTTCATCTCTCTGAGAGGAAGCAAGAGAAGCAGCGTCAGTGTCAACATCAGTATCTCCCCAGTTTAAAACTTTGTATCTGTTCAAAACTTTCATTTCCTCATGGGGTATCCCTGCTTTGGGCTTTGCCTTTCCTTTTCCTTTACCCGTTGCTATTTGGAAAGTGCTCTGTTCTGGGTGGGGTGGGGAGGCATTGCCTCAACGGAGTGAACAACTTCCTCCATCCGTTGGGGTGATGGTTGTTGGGGTGGGAGCTCCTGCTCCTGAGGTGGGGGCACAGGGTCCTGTGAAGTACCACCTGTTTGTTCGGGTCTTGACTCTGTGGGTACTACAATTGGAAGGGCAGTGTTTAATCTTAGAGGCTGAACATGGCCAGCTGATTTAGTTACTTTATTCATATAATAATCTTGCACCCCAAAGTCAGCATCAGTTGTATTGTGTGCAGCCCATTGACACTCAGTAAAGGAATGCTCTTCTTCTTCGCAGAGGTTACATTTTAGTGGCTGTCTACAAGGGAAACAGGTGTGACCAATTTCCCCATATTGTGTGCATTTTATGACTTCACATGCCCTGCTTAATGTCTTGGCGAAACACATTTTTAACAGTGGCGAGGTTGGCCAGGGCAAAAAAAAATAAAGCCTTTATCCCTGCCCAGATGAAAGCAATTTGGTAAATGCTGGATCTCTGTCAAAGTTTAATGGAGTTTTACAGTGATGTGCCACCCCCGCCCCACTCCAGAACCCCCTCTAAATCCTGAATAGGCTCCGGAGTGCCTGTTAACCGCACACCGTTTCTCTAACCAGTAATGGATATTAGTGATATTAACACCTTTGTTACTGAAAAGCACTGTGATGACTGTAAATGTTTGTTTGGTTAGAGGAATTGCCTGAAATGGAGCACATATTGGATTGGTTTTCAAAGTAGCATATTTCACCCAGAATCTATCTAGCATATCTGGTGTCCGAATGCTGATATCAAAAGTGGTCTCACCCGGGGTATTAACAAATGCATATACCTCTGCAAGGGAAAACCCTAAGGACTGTTTTAAAATTATCTTTCCAACATAAAAATGGTCTGTTAGTTCTTGAATGTCCCCGAGAAAGTGCAGCCAAACCGCATTCCATCTTTTAGCCAGCTCCACTGGTTTGTGAAGAACACTGGCATAAGTAGGTGCCTCTGCAGCGTTAGATTTTTCAAGTTGTGGGATTTTTTTCGGGGGTTCAATAGGCTGGATCATAGGACCTACCCCATTTTGTACTGCAGGTGTGGTTTCAAGCAAGCTGAAGGATGCATCAAAAAATTCCTCCACAATTGGAGTGGCCAAAAGTGAAACACTAATGGAACTTGCCTGTGTATCTTTAGAGTGTGAGAGAGGGCTCTGCATCTGTTCCATAGGAGGAACATGTTCTGATAGTGGAGTTGAGGTCACCGTACTAGTACCTGGAAGCGGTATCGCTGGATCAGGTATCCACAATCCTGGCACTGGTTGTTTCCAGCCCGCTCCCTTCAGGGCTATTTCTGGTGACCAAGAGGACGTATTCTGTGCTGGAACCACTGGCTCCACAGCAACAGTAACTACCTCTGGTACATCTGGGTCTTGAGCAGCTGCATTAAAGGAAAATATTTTCAGAGATTTCTCCAGTGTGTTACCTGGAGAAACTCCTTCAATCCGCTTTTGTTTTTTTGCCTCCTCTATTTTAGAGGTAACTTCCTGCACTGCTTTATCAGCTGCAGCAATCTGCCATTGCAATAATTTTTGTACCTTGAGTTCTTCCTGTAGCCCGTCCGTTTCTTCTACTATGCCCTCCGTCATGACTGCAGCATGAGTTTGCTCTCCCACTTGTGAGTGTGGATCTGGTTGTTGCTGTCCTGTTTTTGTAATCTCAGTGGTCTCAGGTATCAGAATGGGTGCAGCTCCTGCTACACCCATACTACCTCCATGTTCATCTCCTTCCAACTCAGGACTGATGTCTTCCATGCTGCTCACAGGAAGCAGTGCCCCCTGCAGCATAGAGTAGGGGAATTTTTATCGAAAAAAAGAGGGCTGCAGACGCAAAATAAAATTCAGATTCACAATCAGAAAAATATTCGACATAAGTAACAAAAATAAGGTATTTACAATTATCCAGCGACTTAGCATATTTACAGGGTTTCCTACCTAATGGAGCACTCCATAATTCTAATTCTAAATCTATGCCTCACATCTGCTTCACTTCACCAATAATTTTCAGTATGCAGGTAAAGTTAAGTGGTCCAATGTTCACAATGTACCCATAATAGTTTAACTTTTTCCAGTGGGAAACTATTTAAATCTTTTTGCATAATGTTTTGTAAAGCAAGGCTTATATTACTTAGTATCTTTATATTAGACACCTCTCTCTGCCGTTACCTAAACACATATAGCCTGCCAAATATAATATCGCAGTACAAAAAATAATATGTATAAAGTCTCCACATGATATTTCTTCCGCCCCATGGGGAGGAGACCATAAAACAAACCAGAGTAAGTGAGATTCATAAATTACGGTACTGCCCACTTCGCAGCAATTTGTTTCCATAATGTTTTAATGAATACACAGTCTAGAAAGAGGTGTTCTTGTGTATATTGGTACAAGAATCTCTAGAGCAGTATCTATCAGACATCTGTTTATGTTTTGAGATTGGATCGCAGGGGTGAGGGGGTTGCGGTCTGTTTCAAGACCGAATTGGATCTCACTAGTGTCCCAGTTGAGGAGACCAGATCTTTCGAATGTGTCATACTGGCAGGTGGGGGTTATAGGATGGCGCTCGTTTATCATCCACCCGGTGACGAGAAGCTATTCCTTAAGGAAGTGGCGGACTTCGTCATCGACCTGGTAGTTGAGTCACCCAGGTTGATGGTGCTGGGTGACTTTAATGCCTGGGTCAACGACAAACTCTCATAATTTGGACAGCACTTCCTCCAATTGATGTGTTCATTGGGCCTCTCACAGGTGGTTACCTCTGCCACTCATAAACACGGCCATTCCCTGGATCTGGTCTTCCTCCTGGGGATGGAGGCCTCCGATGTGGGGGTGGAACCTGTCGGATGGTCTGACCATCACACTGTGAGATTCAATTTCTGCACCCCTCTGCGTAGGCCAACCCCTGTGGAATGGTCAAGTACTGCCCTTTACGGGATGTGACTCCCGATGGCCTAACTGTGGTACTTGATCTAGCAGAATTTCCTGGGATGAGCTCGAATTCTGAAGTTTTGGTTCTGGCCTATAATAAGGCCATCACCACTGCATTGGATTCTATTGCTCCCACCTGTGTGCGTCCTCTCTCCCTTTGCCCTTGGTCCCCATGGTTTGATGGGGATCTCAGGGAGATGCGGTGACTAGGACACAGGTTGGAGAGGTGCTGGCAGAAATCCAGCTTAGATGCCGACCATCTTAGGCTCCTAGAGCATTATAAACTCTATCAGTCAGCAATTACTCATAAGAAGGCAGTATTCCTGTCCAGAGAAATTGCTGCTGCACAGAACCAACCAGCCCAGCTCTTTGGAACCGTAGACAGGCTGTGCAATCCAGCTTCTCTACAGGTTCATCGAGCCTTTTCACAAATGCAGTGTGAGGAGCTTGCTCGGTTCTTTGCAGATAATGTGGTTGACATCAGGGCTGAGACCTGCACAGCACTCTCTATGGGAGTTGCAGTGGACCAGCCTGCGGTTACAAGCCCCCCGTTTTCCTGGAGTTCCTTCGAAAGGCTGGAAATCGAAGATGTAATGAGGATTGTCCAGGGTATGCGTACCACATGCTGTAGTTTAGATCCAGGCCCCACTGCCCTGATTATGGGCTGTGGGGAGGTTATCATCCCGGTTCTAACTAGGATAGTCCAGTGCTCCTTAGACTCCGGTGAATATCCCTGCTCCCTGAAGGAAAGAGTGGTGACACCAGTGTTGAAAAAGGCTTCTCTGGACCCAGACTCCCTTGCCAACTACAGGCCTATCTCAAACCTCCCCTTTGTGGGGAAGGTAATTGAGAAAGTGGTGGAAGCCCAGTTAGACAACCACCTGTCCATCCATAACATCTACGACCTTCTTCAATTAGGTTTTCGAAAGAGGCACAGCACTGAGACCGCGCTTATTCGGGTGCGCAATGATTTCCTGATGGCGAGAGACCAGAAAAAACAGTCCATTTTGGTCCTATTGGATTTGTCAGCAGCATTTGACACCGTAGACCATGGGGTGTTGCTTGAGCGCCTGAGATGCATCTGTGGGCTGATGGGTTTGGTTCACAGATGGTTTACCTCCTTCCTCACAGGTAGAACTCAGAGGGTGGTATCAGGGGTATTCTCCTCCGATCCTACTTCTCTGTCCTGTGGGGTTCCTCAGGGCTCTGTGCTGTCCCCCATGTTGTTTGCGGTGTACATGCTTCCCCTCGGAGACATTGTAAGACGATATGGGCTGGAGTTTCATTGCTATGCTGATGATACCCAGCTCTATCTGTTTTTTGCACCTGACCAGAATAGAGCACTTTCAGTGTTTAAGAACTGTCTCGGTGAGATCCAGGGTTGGATGAGGTTCAGCTGGTTGAAATTGAATTCTGGGAAGATGGAGGTGATGGTTGTGGATCCTGGCCTCCGGATTGAGGGGTGGGGAGCAAACCAAACCTCAGGTTTATTCTTGGGGGATGTTGAGCTCCCTACCTCCGAACGGGTGCTTGACCTAGGGGTGATCCTTGACAATCAGCTGACATTGTGTGCGCAGGTGTCGGCGGTTGTTAAGGTATCCTTTTACCATCTGAGGAACATTGCTAGGATCAAGCACCTTTTTCCGTCTAGTGACCTGCCCACGCTGATCCACGCCTTTGTGACCTCGCGTTTGGACTACTGTAACTCCCTTTACTTTGGGCTTCCTGGGGTTGATATCCGCCACTTGCAGCTAGTGCAGAACTCAGCAGCCCGGTTGTTAATGGGGACTCCTTGTTCCTCCCATATTGCACCAGTGCTGCGGGATCTGCACTGGCTGCCAGTTCAGTGGCGGATCACCTTTAAAGTCGGATTACTGACATATAAAGCCCTACATGGTCTGGGCCCCTGACTACCTGAAAGATCCTCTGGTTCCTTACCTTCCGGAGTGACTGCTCTGCTCAGCCAATGAGGGGTTGCTAGAGATTCCGAGGGTAGTTTTAAAATCCTCCGGCGCCCGAGCTTTTATGTTCGCGGCGCTGACCCTCTGGAATTCTCTACCCCATTGGATTAGAGAGTGCATGATGGTGGGGGGTTTTAAGCGAGGATTAAAATCCTTTCTATGGAAAAAGGCTTTTGGAGATAATATTGACATGGACTGATGCTGTGTATTTTAATTTTGATTTTAATGTTTTTACGATGTTTTGATATAATGTTATTTTATTGTAATGCACCTTGATTTTAGAAAGGCACAATATAAATAAAGATTATTATTATTATTATGTTTATTATTATTCCTGACACTCAGCCTGCCAAAATTCCCTAACCATACTAGGTCCCATACATATGCTGGTAATCTTTGATTAGTTAGATAACTAATAGCTTCTTGGATCCTATTAACTGGGCATTGTGGGAATTAAACTTTTTCTTTCATTTCTGCTAAAATCATGAGTCTATAGATAGTCTTCCTGTCCACTGTCTACAGTTGGGTGTTCGAGAGGCCCCACTTTATAAGATTTTTTAGTAAATCAGTTCCATATTTTGGTAAATAAGATTGTTTACTGAACAACCTAGTGTTTCTCTGTGCCCATAGAGGGATGCAGGGATCTAGCCAGTACAAGACAAACGGTTTCCAGAGTTTCTCACCCGGCTTTAAGGCTTGTCCAATATTGTAAGTGGCAAAGATACTATTAAAGAAGGCCACAGGGTGCACCATATCTATACCTCCTTCTTTTATGGGTCTATATGTCAGCTCTCTCTTTTAACTGGGTTTAGCCTACTCCCCCAGAAAGCCTGGAAGAAAATACTAAATAAAGCAGTCACCAGTTCCTGGGGTGGTGAAACTATATAGCTTACATATGAGAAAATGTGGATCAACAGGGTTTTAATAAGAACTATTCTTTTCTTTTTGGAAATCTGTTGCCCCTCCCAATTAGATACAAGTCTATTTGCTTTAACTAAGCCTGATTCCCAGTTGGCTCGGGCCATGTCCCCGGAGCTCAATTCTATTCCCAGTATAGTAATTGGGTCTTGAGAGATCTGAACTCCAAAAAAGGAATTATCAGTAGGCAGGGAGTGTTGCTTAAGGGGATCCCTCTGCTTTTCGTGCAGTTTATTTTTGAGCCACACGTAGCGGTAATAGAAAACTTCTTTAATGTGTCTACCAATATGCCCCCACATCAACTGCAGTGATGACAGTAATATATGTGTGTATATATATATATATATATATATATATATATATATATATATATTATTTATTTATTTATTTATGTATTTAAAAGTTGATAACCAGGAAAAGCACCATGAGCTGAAACCCATCTCCAGGTGCGACCCCGGGGAGGGGAACAAAGGGAGAAAACAAAAAAGCACAAAATGGCAGCATAGAAATACATAGAAGATCACCCCATAAGTCAGGGTTACAGACCCAATACAAAAGTTACAAAGCCACACAACAACAGCTGCAGTAATATAAAGAACAGGCGAGAGGTAGATACTCTAAAGGGGGGGGGAGTTCGGTTATGCAAGCCCCCAAAAACCATTTTTTTGTAACAACATCTAGTTAGCAGCACAGCAGAGACAAATATAATTAAGGCGGTAAAGGTTGGGGGCATTGGGAGCATGACTGATGGGGAAGATGCTTTAGAAACTTCTTCAGTGAGAATAGAGAGGAACATGAATGAAGGTCAGAGGGTAGTCTGTTCCAGAGAGAGGGGAAGCGGAAGGAGAAAGCAGATTGACCGAAGACAAAGTGAGGTAGAGGGATGGAAAAGGAGTGTGAGTCTCTGTGATGAAGGGAGTAGTTTGAGGAGGGAATTTGGGAGAGCCGAGAGAAGACATAGGAGCAGAGGGAACCAAACCAGAATTTAGCAACAAAGGTAGCACAGTGAACCATTCACCTGTGGGATAGAGGGGTAAGGGATAAGGATGGATAGAGAAGACAGTGGTGAGTGAGTGGGGGAGAGGCAGGGGCAAAATGACAGGAGTTTGGAGAATGTCAAGTTTGCCTAGTGAAGCCTGAGAGGCAGTTCCATATCCCAGGTCGCACCTGGAAACGAGCCTCAGCTCAGTGTGCCTTTCCCGGTCACCAAATTTTAAATAAATAAATAATATCATCTGCATATGCTAGTACCTTAATCGGGGGAACCCCAGGTACTAATGAGATGCCTTTAATCTTGCCCTCTATTAAAATCAGTCGAAAAAGAATATCTATGCCAAAGGCATATAGCAGGGGACTATGGGGGCATCCCTGTCTGGCTTCTCTCTTTACCACAAATCTCCTGCCCATCTAGTCATTAATGTTGGGAATAAGGACTGCATCATTATATGTTTGCCTGAGCCATGTTATAAAAACAGGTGGAATCCCAAAAGCTTCTAAAGCAGAGAATAGGAAACAATGTGCTAGCTTATCAAAAGCCTTTTCCTGGTCCAGACTTAAAGAGCTGGTGACACGTTCAGGAGAAGAATAGCAAAACCTAATATTTAGGAGCAGTCCAGCTTGTATTTCCCATTAGTTCTGTATTCCTCCTCCCCATTATTATGTTGGCTTGCCGCGCTTGCACGGCAGTCAACATATTGGGAGAGTGCAGCTTTGGTGGCGTGGCTGCTGTTGGGCGAATGCAGGGCACGCATCAGTAGGTGCATCCCTCATTCCCCAATAAGCCAGCATGCTAGTGCTGACACCAACATTATATAAAGTGGACAAAACTTCTAAACAAAGTGCTGCTGCAATCAGAGACAAGCTTGTCATGCAGCGGCACTTTGTTTAGAAGTTATGTCCACTTTACTACGTGCCATCCCCCAGTACAGGGTGCCATGCTGGGAGCCCACCCCAGCGTGGCAACTGATGCCATGGCTGATGGGGGTGCCCTAACTCCCGCCGGCTCCACGCCCCAGCCGTTCCTTCTGCTACGCTGGGAGCCTACCCAGCGTGGGCAAACGTCCCCGTCAGTTTTTTTTAAACCTGCAAATTAAAACGGCCCCACGGTGCTTCTCCTGCCCTCCCACAACCCGCACTCACCCACTGCGCACCCTACCTCCCCACACCCCCACCCCATACTTACTCTCCAGAGTCCGCATGACGTATCTTCGTGGACCGGGAACACGCCTGCACTTTTCAAAGCCGACCGCAAACTGAGGAAATGCCGGTAAGCTGTATAATGGGCTAGATAGGGTTTTTTCAACTTTGTTGCATATCTTAGGCATTTTTTGGAATTTTTGCACCAAATTTTCAACATGGGGTTTTTGGGGCCCCTCCTCATGAATTCTGTCACTGTCATGGCGTTTATCGCCTCGAAAGGTGAATTCGCAGTCACTGCGTGAAATCACCTTTGGGGCCCATTAATGAAATGACAGTGGTGGTGTTCATGAGGTGCCCTTAAAAGCCTAAGTTCCAAATTTGGTGAAAATCCAACAAATGCCTGTTTTACGAAGCGCAGCGCGAAGTTGCTACGCAGGGCTCGTGAATCTCGCCAGATCTTCACAATATTATTTTTACGCCGTATTTTCAGCATTGTCATTTTGTACACCTCCTTGTGAACAGTATAGCTGTCATTTTCCGCATCCTGCCCAAAATGTGTTTCCGCACTTCCGGCGCACAATAGCGCAGTTGCTGTGGGAAATCAGTGTTTGGGCCAGATTATGAAAATGGCAGTGATACAGTTCATGAGCAGAGGACCTAAAATGCCTATGTTGAAAATTTGGTGATGATACTCCATAAAATAACTGTGTTATGAGCATGCATTGGCAGATTGCACGCACGCTCGTACCATCGTGCATTTGTGATATTTTCAGTCTGGATTTTCACCATTGCCATTTTTCCACACCTCTTGATGAACAGTACAGTCGTCATTTGACATATCATGCCCAAAATGTGTTTTCGCACTTCCGGCGCAGAATAGCGTGGTCGCTGTGCAAAATCATTTCTTAGGACACTTTGAGGAAATAACAGTGACACTGTACATGAGCAGAGGTGCTAAAATGCCTATGTTGAAAATTTGGTGCCGAACGCCCACAAAATGGCAGTGTTGCAAGCGTGCATTACATATTTCCCACACACCCTAGTAGCTTCTCAAATTTGGTATATTTACATGCCACATTTTCAACACTGCCATTTTTTTATACCTCCTTATGAACTGTGCAGCTGTCATTTCTCACATCCTGCCCGACATGTTTTCCTGCACTGCACTACCAAACACCCAAAGGGACACCCTAATGCTTGTCACTCTCTGCAGGGTGGGGGTGGGTTGGCATCAGTTCAGTACTTCACTGCCATTCCTATGATGCATCTGTCTAACTCCTGCACTACCAGTGTCAATGCCAGCAAGCCAACATTCGGCATTGACAACTGCTTGTTGATTACGAGGTCATTTGTATGAAAACAGGATATTTGCTCCTGAAGAGTTTGCCTATTACTGCTGCTTTCTCCCTACCTGAAGTCAAAGAGCACTGCTTGTGATATCACAGTTATTCCCTTGGCAGCAGAGTGTGATGTCACAACAGAGGATTATGACTTGAAGTAGGGAAGTTATAGAAGCAGATGGACTCTAAAGGAACTCTAAGGGATAAACATCATATAGTCATGCAAATTTCCACAGTAATAAATAACGGGGATCAGAAAGATATAAAATATAAATGGAATGCAGGCAAAATTGTACCTAATTATTAAGTTTTTTAAAGTTTACTTTGAGGCGTCAGTAGCTCTTTAATACAAACCCTTGTATTCCACCTGAAGTGCTTTTCTGAAACAGCTCTCTTAGCACAATAATATTATCTTGTTGATGTCTGCCTGATATGGCACAGGTCTGAGGTGGGCTTATCAGCTTGTTTGCCACCGTAGTTAGTCTAGTAAGTAAGATTTATTTAAAATTTTAAAATTAGTGTTTAGCAAACTCAAGGGCCTCTAATTATTTAAATCTTCCCGTGCTCCTTCTTTGTTGAATAATGTTAAAATAGCAACATTCATAGAATCCACAAATTTAGCTGACAGCAACATATTGTTATATAATATAGCCATAGCAGGGACAAGTTGCTCCCAAAATGTTTTATAAAACCTAGACCCAATACCATCAGACCCAGGGGCTGTGTCATTAGTAAGTGCTGAAATAGTGACTTGTACCTCCTCTAGTGTTATGTCTTTAGCTAATTCTTGTTCTGAGACTTGAGGGAAGTTCAACTCCTTAAAATCTTCCTTAGAAAAAAGATATCTGTCAAAGTACCAAATAAGGAGTCAGTGTGAACTTCTACTTCTCTAAGAATACCAGCAGGGGGGGATGTTGTCTGGCCAGAAGCTGTTCTAAACTCAGAAATGATCCTGTGGTCTACTCGATGTTTGCATTCTTTAAAGGGGTCCCTAGACTCTATCTTGACATGTGTTCCAAATCTAAGTTCTTGATTTAAAGACATAGCTCTGTCATACTGAAGCGTGGACATTTCATTTTAAATCAGTTTGATTTGTGCACTATACTCTATTTTGTTACTTTCAGTTTGGGAAATGAGGTGTTGTAACTGACCTCTTACAAGCAAGTAGCGTGTGTAATCTTTATTTTATTTCTAGATCTATTTTGGAATGTTTGCCAGGATTTCTTTGTGTCTTCTCACCAATCTGTTAATTCATCATAGCACTCTAGGACTGATAATCTAGCTGCTCATTCTCTCTTCCATGCTTTCTGAGTTTGGGGGACTCCAAAATGGTTTCATTTAGTTTTCAACAATTTTTCTTTTGCATCTTGGAGATTTGCCCCATGCTACCTGAAGTGTTTTAGACTTATGGTCTGAGAATTCCATATTCATGTCCATGCGTTCTGTATAGTGACAGCAGGTGAGGTAAATACAAAATCTATTCACGTGGACAGAGGACCTCTAAAATATGTTTGACCTCCTGACAAAAATGTGCTTCTGTAGGAAACTATCGAGCCTGCTGTGGAAACAATATTTTGCAAGGCAAGGGAGTCACAAAACAGTTTATCTGTTCGAATCCCCCTATCAGTTTGTTTTAATCCACAGTTAAAATCGCCAGCCCATACATCTAAATGAGAGGTGTGTAAAAAGGGCTTCACTTCCTTAAAACGTGCAACTCTCTGAGCTTTAGGTTAGGGGGCATATACAGTGATTAACCAAAATCTTTCTTGGTTATAACTAATGTCTAGCATCAAAGCCCTGCCAGGGTAAATATGTAGTACTCCAGAAACTTTTAATCTAGGATTAGCAAAACGGATACCAACACCATCACAGCTACCCTCCCCTGTGGACCAAAAAGAGGGACATTTTGTCCAAGCATGAGAGGCTTGGCGCAATTCAGAGTGGGTCTTAAGTCTAGTGTCTTGTAAGCAAAAAATATCTCCTCCAGCTTCTTGTAGAGAAAGCAGGGTCCCTGTCCTTTTCCATATACCCTCAATACTATTAACATTAAGAGTAGAGATTTTTAAGGAATGCATTATTTTATGAAGGAAAGCAGGGCATGACCACTTTAAGATGTACTAGAATGCTTTCTCTGTCTAGTGCATTTCGCTATAGAGTCATCCCCAATTCCCTCTTCAGTGTCTGTGGTTGTTGAGGCAATAGAGGCAGGGCTTGACAAATGCCATAGCCCGACATCCAGGACAGCAACTTTTTGACTGAGGACAGGTAGTCTGACTTTTATCGCTTGTCCCATGGACAACCAAGTGCTGCAGTTTTTTTTTTTTGTTCAGGTGTACCTGTTTCCAGCCACTAGATTTATTTTATTTGTTTGCTTTTGTTAACCAGGTGAATGCACTAGGCATAGAGATGCCTATTTTCAGGCATGACCCGTGAGGATACAAATCAAATACAAAACAACAATTGTCGCCTGGTCTGGGTCCCTATCGGCACTGAGTCACCTGATGCCCACAGCAGAAATCACATGGTGGCAGTCAGTTGCTGGAATGCACGTGCGTTGTGCACCCCGACTGCAATTGGGCAGGACTCTACATTGGGCACAAGCAGAGCAGACAGCAGCCAAGTACAGAGGCAAAGCCTGTGGACAAACGGCAACACAATTGGCCTGATACAGCCTGACTGACAGGCTCTGCAGCCTATGGCTGAGTGTAGACTGCCTGTCAGTCCTGGCTATTGGCCGTCATGGTTGGGGGCGGAGCTGGGAGTGTCAGTAGTTCGGCGCACATTGTCAGAGGCACCATTTTGCTACTGACACTTCCCATGGAGAGACAGATTTTCTTTCACTCCTACTCTCGGTGGAAGTTTGTGGCATTTCAGCATTTGGTGGCTCACGCACTGTATTCGGGCCATCACATCACCTATGTGCTACCAAAAACCATAGAAAAATGCTTATTTGGCTAACAGTATATCGGAAAAAATATTAAAAATATATAAAAGGAATCTGAGCGGGAACTTGATGACCTGAAGTCTGGGGGCAGGGGAAGGGAGATGTGAGAGAAGAGAGATCAGACATCCGAGGAAGATTATAGAAAGGCTGAGGCATCGGTCTGGCCTGTGACTGGGGGACAGAGTCTCTGTCTCAGTGAAATCTGAAAAACAAAAAGGTTACAAAAAACAAAGGGCAAAGGCAAGCACAAGCCACAAAGTTCAGTGGGCTGTGTTTTGTGTCTGACTGAGATGAGATAGTGTGGACTCAACTGGAGTGCACAACTGGGAGGACCAGTGGGAAGGGGACCCTGAACATTATGAATGTTAAAAACTAAAGAAAAGAAAAACAGTTCTAGTTCTTAAAGAAAACAAAAAAAGAGTACTACTTTTTGAAGACTTGAAGAGGGGGAATTGATTGAGTCTACCTATAGTATATACCTATGCTTTCCTGTAGGAGAGACTGAGAGTCTTGTGAATGAACAAGACCAGTAAAATCTGAAGACAGTGACTGAAGTCATAAACAAAGAAAAGTTAAACCGAAGCTTTTTTTTTTTATCAAGAATTAGATATCCTTATGTTTTACTGACTTACTGGTAAAATGGTGTAAGCGGTGTGTGGGTGTGAGTGAGACCAAGCCTGCCATGAGTGAGACTGAGAGGGCAGGGGACCTAGGCTAACAACTGATATTCTGTTAAAGTCAAAGGGAATAAAAAGTATTTAAAATAAAAAAAACAGCGGTGAAACTTAGGGAAGGACTAGTCACTGTCTAGGGGTGTGTTTGGCTGTGAGTCCACTATAGTACACACAAGGATAGAGTGACTTGGGAACAACAATTAAGGACTAACTCAAACAATTTAAAGGCAAAAAAGGGATTTTATATATATATATATATATATATATATATATACAGTAAAACAATATAAACCTAACCTAGCTACACAATGGTGGAAGATTGTGTGTTGCTGAAAGACCGAACCTGCCCTCAGTCTGACCAGGGCAGAGAGGAAGTGTGGGAACTGAGGATTTAATAGAAATGACATAGAAACATAGAAGTTGATGGCAGATAAGGACAGCAAGGCCCATCCAGTCTGCCCATTTCTTCTTCTACCTTATAAATGTGCCATCGGCCTTTGCTCTGTCAATGGCCTGTCTAGTCATACTCATCTGCATTGCTCCCTCATGCCTATCCCATGCCTGTTTGAAGCCCTGCATTGTATTCATATCCTCCATTTCCTGAGGTAGGCCATTCCATGCATCCACCACCCTTTCTGTGAAAAAGAATTTCCTCACATTACCCCATAATCGGCCTCCCTCTCATCTGTGTCCTCTTGTCCTGCTATGTTTTCTTATATTGAAACATGTTAGACTCTTTCACCTTGTTAATGCCCTTAAGGTGTTTGAATGCTTTGATCATATCACTTCTCTCCCTCCTTTGCTATAGGGTATACATATTGAGCTCCGTTAATCTGTCCTCATATGTTTTCTGATGCAGTCCCTGCACCATTTTGGTTGCCCTTCTTTGGACTGCCTCAATTTGGTTAATGTCCTTGTGAAGGTGTGGCCTCCAGTACTGCACGCAGTACTCCAGATGGGGCCTAACCAGTGTCTTACAAAGAGGGATTATAACCTTCCTCTTCTGACTTGTGATACCCCTACTAATACATCCCAACATCCCCCTAGCCTTACCTACTGCTTTAGAGGTCTGCTTGGATGATTTCAGGTCATCAGTGATGATGATGCCCAAGTCTCTTTCTTCCCTTGTGACTGCCAGCAACTCCCCTCCCAGCCTATAGATGGCTTCAGGGTTTCTCTTCCCTATGTGAATGACCTTGCACTTCTTTGTGTTAAACCCCAGTTGCCACTCTTCTGACCATTTTGCTAGTTTATCCAGATCTCTTCTCATTCTGCCCACCCCATCTGGATTATCTACTGTGTTGCAGATCTTGGTGTCATCTGCAAACAGACAAACCTTATCCTCCAGTCCATCTGCAATGGCACTGATGAAGATATTGAAGAGGACTGGCCCCAGGACTGATCCCTGAGGTACCCCACTTGTGACTTGCATCTCTTCTGACTGTATACTGTTTACCACTACTCTCTGTGTTCTGCCCATCAACCAGTTTGCCACCCGTTGACCAACTTCTGACCCACCCCAAGCCTACCCAGCTTATTAATCAATTTTCTATGTGGAACAGTATCAAAAGCTTTACTGAAGTCAAGGTAGGTGACATCAATATCTCCCCCTTGGTCCACCACTCTGGTTACCCAGTCAAAGAAATCTATGAGATTAGTTTGACGGGACCTTCCTTTTGTAAACCCATGCTGTCTTGGATCCTGTGCTCCTATGGATGCCAGATGTTGCATTATCCTTTCCTTAAGGAGTGCCTCCATAATCTTGCCCACTACTGAGGTAAGACTGACTGGTCTGTAGTTCCCTGCCTCCTCCCTGCTACCACTGTTGTGGAGCTGGATCACATGAGCCCTTCTCCAGTCTTCTGGGACCTCTCCTGTGCTCAGAGACTCACTAAACAGTTCTGCTAATGGCTCTCCGAGTTCAACCCTTAGCTACTTTAGTACCCTGGGATGTATGGCATCAGGTCCCACTGCCTTGTCCACCCTGAGCTTAGTGAGCTCTTGTAGGACCCTTTCTTTTGTGACAGAACTAGTGCATACCTCCCTTCCCCACCCCGTGTCCATGGTGCTGAGCTGTGGGCCCTGCCCTTCCTTCTCTTCAGTAAATACTGAGCAGAAGTATCTATTTAGGATAGATGCTTTTACATGGTCCTCCTCCTCACAAGCCCAATTATCCCCTTTGATCTTAGCAATACCCCCTCTGGACTGTTTCTTTTCACTAATGTATCTATAGAAAGTCTTGTCGCCTTCTTTTACTGTTTGTGCTAGTGTTTCCTCAGTTTGGGCCTTTGCCTGCTTTACTGCCTTCTCTGCTTCCCTTAGGGAAGATTGGTATGCCTCCATATCTTCATCCAGCTGCATTCCATTATATTTCTTGAAGGCCAACCTTTTGGCTCTGACCATTTCTGCTGCTGTTTTTGAGAACCAAAGTGATTTCCTTCTTCTTTTGCACTTCCTATTCTCTCTAACACAGTGGGATGTTGCTTCAAGTATTGCATCCTTAATGCTTGCCCACTTTGCCTGTACCCCCCTCACCTGTATTTCTTTTTGCCAGGGCTAGCTTAACTCTGTTGGCCATCTTATCAAAGTTAGCCCCTCTGAAGTCCCATATTTTTGCCTTGGAATGGGTTGATTTAGTTCTAGTAGCCAAATTGAACCATATCATGTGATGGTCACTGGCTCCTAGGTGACTTTCTACCTGAAGATCTGTGATCCTTTCCCTGTTAGTCAGTACTAGATCTAGGACAGCCCTGTATTTTGTATATAAAGTGAAAAAAGGCATTTTCTCAGCTAATACAAAAATAACGTACTACTCTACTAGCTACTTTCATGGAGGTGTGTGTGGCTGTGAGACCGAATCTGCCCTGAGCGGGTTGAGGAACTTGGGGAAACAATTGAGGACTTGATAGAAGTAAACTATACTACATAAAGCATTTTTTGAGCTAAAAAAATAAAATAAACCTAGTTACATTGGTGGAGGTGTATGTGTGGCTTTGAAACGGAACCTGCCCTGAGAGGATAGAGAAAAGCATTTTTGGGGCTACAGAAAAAAATAAAATAAACCTAGCTACATTGGTGGAGGTGTGTGTGTGTGTGGCTGTGAAACAGAACCTACCATGAGAGAGTAGAAGAAAGCATTTTTGGGGCTAAGGAAAAAACTAAAAACCTAGCTACATTGGTGGAGGTGTGTGTGTGTGTCTATGAGTCTGAACCATCCCTGAGAGGGTAGATGAAAGGGAAAAAGCCTTTTTTGGGTGCTTGATACAAAAAAAAAAGCACCTAGTTAGCTAAAGTGGTGGAAAGGCCCCAGGGGAAACAAAACACTTCATTACTCTGTATTACCTGACCAGCAGTGCTACTGTAGCTGCTACCTAGTACAAGGCAGCTACTACTACCTAACTACCACCAAGTACCATACCTACTACTAGTACGGTAGTACCACACCTGACTGAGTGAGTGTCCTGTCCTATTAGTATTCTGTCCCGCTCTGTACTCCCACCTACTCTGTCCTGCCCTCTTGTAGTGCTGTAAGCATAAGAACAACTGCTTAAGGTAAAAAACTATACAACATACACAAAGATAACCTAAAATAGAATTTTATTGTATACAATATTTAAATATTTCACAATTGAATAGAAGTTAAGAAAATGCAAAGAAATAAGCAAAAGCAAACTACTCTATTTTCCCTTTGGACTGGGACATCCTTGTGATCTTCTTCATCAGGAACAAACAGTAAAGAGCCTTCCTCTTCACAATCTGAAAGTCAGCCCCAACCAGCACCCCCCTGGCCCTAGTCAGGAACACGACCAAAATAATGATTCTTCTCAGTCTGGGTCTGTGTTTGTAGACATAACAGCTGATCAGTCTCATTTGACCATACCAATTTCTGAAATGAGTGAGAATGCCAGCAGCAGCAGTTCTGTGGTGGCAGTGGCATCATCACGTTCCAGTTCAGTACAGCTAAAGCATCCTTTGATTTTAGATGAGGAAACAACAAACTTAAACACCAAGAAGAGAAGCAAAGATACAAAATATGACATAGAAAAAAGGATTCAAATGTTTCAGCATCACTGGCTAAATCAGTTTACCTGGTTAAGGTATGATGACAAAAAATGTGTCATGTACTGTTCAGTCTGTGAGAAATATTCCTCTCTTGCAACTCCTGCTTATTCCAAAAAAAAACAAACGTATTTGCCACTGGTTCAAATAATTTCAGATCTGAGTCAGTGAGAGCCCATGAGAAATCAAATGCACATATAATTTGTGCAAACCAGAATAGTCACAAAACTGGTCAATGTGCAGTCAATTTTAACATATCCGAAACATCAATATACCACACATTTTCTCAGATGGAGGAAGCCACTAAAAATAAAATGAGACATTTATTTAACACTGCATATTCATTGCCTAAAAATTTACATCCTTTCTCATATATGGAGTGGCTTTGCACATTGCAGGAAAAAAAATGGAGTTAAACCTGGCAGCAATTACACAAACAGTAAATGGGCCAGAGATTCCTGTCATGCTATAGCAGCTGTCATGTCTAAAACACAGATCCAAACTGTTAAAAATACAAAATTTGTGACCGTTCTTGCAGATGGCAGCACAGATGCAAGCATAGTAGAGTGGGAAAATGTTTTCCTTTGTTTTGTTTATGGTGCAGAAAAAAGGTTACAACTGTGTTAATTAAAGCTGTACCTCTCAAACATTCTCACACAGATGGAGTTTTTAAAGTAATAAGCTCTGTGCTGGAGTCTGTTGATCTTTCTTTTCCGCAACTTAACGATGTGAGCAAGCCAGGACTGGTTCTCATATCTGCCAACTTTGATGGTGCCAGTGTGATGATGGGCCATACAGGTGGCACCATAGCAAAATCCGAGAACATGTCCCCACTGTAATACCCATGCATTGCATAGCTCACAAACTGGAGTTCGAAGTTCTCGACATTGTGAAAAAAAATCCCTTTGTTCAAAAAGTAGAAAACACACTGAAATGAATTTTTAAATGTTACCACTACAGCACCAAGAAACTTAGGGAACTACAGGAAATAGCAGACTTCAAACACACTGAACTGGTTCGTTTCAGTACAATAAAGCAAGTGCATTGGCTTGCAAGTAATCCCCGTTCAGTTCATGCTTTTCAAGTCAACCTGCCCACAGTAGTTCAACATCTCGAACAAATCGCAAACTCTGCTGGTGATGATGGAGCCAAAGCAAAGGCCCTTCTAAGAGATGCACACTCAGTACAGTTTGTAAAATCACTGTTTATTCTTCAGGATTTTTTGCCAATATTGAAAAATCTATCTCTGTAATTTCAAAAGGATGACCTGCTAATATTAGAAGTCCCACAGCTCATCGAGACTTGCTTACTCCAGTTGATGGAGCTAAAAATAAGACCTAGAAAGTTTATGACATCATTTATAAACCAATATAATCCTGCAGAGGAATGCATGAACTATCTAATTTCAAAACGTGGCACTAAGGACAAGATTGTTCCTTTTACCTTCAAAGGGAACTGTCCAGAAGTAAATTTCACGACTGATATTCAACTGCAAAATTTAATAGATGCAGCAGTATTTTGCATTGACCAGCATTTTTGGAATTTCTCGGAGGAACCCTTAAAATGGTTCAGTTGTTTAGATTTCAAAAATTTCGATCTATCACAAGAAGAGCTTGCGCAGTTTGGCATGATTGATTTAAGTAATTTGTTAGACTACTTTTGCAACTTTTTTTCTGAAGATCACGTAACCAGCATACAAAGGGAGTACTCTGCATTCAAAGCAATGCTTAAGTCTGCAGTTGATAAGCCATATCTGCAAGTATATTCACGACTACTGCGAGAGAGACCGGCCCAGCTTGCTCACATCCTTGATCTAATAGAAATGTTACTGGCTATGAGTGTGTCTACATCTAAATGTGAGAGAGTATTCCCCATTCAGAATCTCATAAAAACAAAAATAAGAATAAGTTTAGCTGATGACACACTCCAGTCACTTCTGCATATAACAGTTGAAGGTCCTGCATTAGACAGCTTTGATCCGGATCAAGCTATCAACCACTGGCTACTATCTGGTCCTGGCACACGCCACGTTCATGGTCATGCTAGTTCAACCACTAGTTCTGCTGATTCCCATGAAAATGTCCCTGAGGCAGTCACTAGTGTTTATGACGATGATGACACTGAATATGGTGCTCTGGCTGGAGCAAGCAGCTCGAGCTTCATACTATAACCATAACTTTTCCTGATGCTGTTGCTGTACTGTCTGCTGCATGATGTTCTCACTGACTATGCTGCACTGCTGGTGATATCGCATGCTAATTCTGTCACAATCCTCTGTCTCCATCCTGACAAAAAAAATTAAAAATCATATTATTCTCCTTAGCGTGTATTACAATACTAAATAACTGATACTACAATAAATTTGTTTAGGTTTTCTGTATTGTTATACTTTCCATTAAAAATATATCATTTAATACCCAGACTACCAACTCAAGCACCAGGACTACTACTTTTTGACAAGCCACTTGTCCATGGACAAGCACCTAATTTTAAAATTTGTCAAGCCCTGAATAGAGGAGATGTCAGACTCCCTCATCTGAACTACGTAATGTAGTCTTTGGATAAAGCAGCATATTTATTTCTTGTAGCCCATGAGCCGGATTTCACTTGTTTACTTTTGATGTTTTTGCTAGTGTGGGGGAGGGGGGTGTAATGGCTTTCCTAGCCATGACCTCTTTTTTTGTGTTGCCTTTTTGAAAGCAGCGTCTGGATTTGGGGGGGAGGTATATCCTTGGCAGCAGCGCTGTTTAAATCAAGATGCGCTATCTATCTGCTATCTCTGTTATCATTCTCTTTCTCTATCTCATTCTGAAGTGTTTCTGGGGGGAGTTTCATCCATTTGTACAGGGCCTTCCTTAAGGAGGGAAGAGTCATTAGGAGAGACAGGGAGCAGAATGATCCTGTGTATCTTCAGGTAGTGCATCTGTCAGATTTCTCTAACCTTGCTCATCCACTCTTTTTGCTTGCATTTGCTGAGCATGATTAATTAAACCTTCAAGAGAAGGACAATCGTCCCTGTTATGGGAGGCCCAGGGGCACTTGCCATATGCATGCCCAGCCTGCTCACAGAGGTTGCATTTAAATAAATTCAAGCAGTTGGCCGAGTCATGGCCATACTCCAAACAGTGACTACACCTGGAAGTATCACACGCTGAGCTTAAATAAGAGTGGGAACCACATTTGAAACAAGATTTCAGTTGCCCCACATAAAATAAAGATCCTGTATCTTTTCCCAAAAAGAAAGAGTTTGAAAGCTGGACAGGGCCATTATTAGTTAAAATAGCTTTACTTTAATCTTCCACCCTCCATTCCATATTTGCTCGCTGTCTAGGATAGGAACAGGCCTGTCTAATACCTTGCATCTTTGCCTTAACCAGAAAAGAATGTCTTCAACATTGGCCCCCTCATTTTTAAACATAACAGTGATGTATTTAACAGAGGGCTTAGTGAGAGGTACAGTTAGGAATGGAATCCAAACGAGGGTATTTTTAAGATCTTGATATTGGGCCCAAAACCTATTTGAATTTGACACATTCTTAAAACTCGCATCAAAATTAGCATTACCAATGTGTATTAATGCAAAACTTTCTGACAAGAAAAATTTCATGGAACCCTTCAACAAAATGTTAGCAATATGCAGCTGTCAGGTGGATTTTCAAATCCACCTTTGTAGATGAGTCACACTGCGTTCTGTCTGGGAGCTGGTTCACCTTTATTCTGGAAAAGGTCTGCAAGTCAAAATAATGGATCCAACCAGGCCCTCTGGCCTGGATTTCTAAGGTTAGAATCAGTTGGACCAAGTTTTAAAAGAACATCTTCTGCCCTAGTTGAATCTTTCTCAGTAGGGTGTTCTGTAGACAGCAAGGCCCCCTGAGTATTTGTGGGATCTGAAACAGAATTTACTATATTTGCAGTGTACTGTGAGTGGACAGTACCCTGGGGTATATCAGCATTTTCACAGTCTTTTGACATGTCGCCTATAATGTCTGTAGGCTTATGTGTAGTACTCGAGCTCTGGTATCTTTGCACGTAGTGTCTGAGGGGTCTGGAATCCATCTGCTGTCTGTGGTCTGAATCCAGCCCGCAACTTCTAATGCATGCTACAGAGACCAATTTTCTGAAGATGCCTCAGAAGTACATGAAGTTCTCTTTGCAGAGGCAGCATCTTTTCTAGCACAACAGGCAAAGTAACAGGCCACTTTTTTATCTATAAACGAATGGCTAGACTTGGGGTCTGAATCTGTTTGTTGGTGGATCGGGAGGCTATAAGCAAGTTCTGAGGGTTTGTCTGGGATTCCAAGGGTGTGGCAGAAGGCTGCTGTGGACCAAGTCATTGACGATTCTTTTTATTTTCCCCTGTTCTACACGGGGATTCTCTTTAGCAGGCGCACGCGGCTCTGGGCATACAGCCTCCGGGTTGTTCTCACTGCCAGCCATTTTTTGTGCTGTTTCCTCGGAATCCATCTGAACTAGTGCAGGAATATGTGAGGAAGAAGGAGTTTGTGTGGCAGCCTTTGATGCTGCCACGTCATGACTCGGAGAGTGAACAGTGACAGGGGCGCTATTGCTGTTGACAGGTAAAGTAGCTGATTGCAACTTCAACAGTTCACATTGTAGTTTCTGCTTTTCTAGAGCGTGCCTCTGTTCTTCAGCATTTAATTTTGCTAGCAACAATTATTGCACTGTTTTTTCCTGTGCAGGTATAGTAGTGATGGTAGACATAACAGACTCAATACCTTGATTCATAGGCTGTCCAGTTGCATCGCTTACAATGGATAAATCCTCAGTTGAAACAAAAATCTCCATACCAGCATCTTCCTCTTGTAATTCCATGACAAGTACTGCATTTTACTGCCTCTTGTGTTGAGAGAACGGGGGGGGCAAGCCCTCCTGTCTCTGTAGTGCCCATCCTCTCTCCTGCAGCCTCCATGGTGGCCATCTTGGCAGGATGGACAGAGGTTCCTCTGCTGGTGAGTAGGGGAATTTCCTCGATGTCCTGGCCAAATTAAAAAATACCACCAATAGCTTAATCTGGTTCAATTTCAGTTGGTTACCTTCTGTATCTCCCCCACCTCCTGGGATGAGGCTGAAAACAAGCAGAATTGTCTAGCCCTCCTTTCCCAGTCAACAAAAACTAAATAAATAAGTTGCTACATGACAGTGCAGTACAATTTGATTTGGGGTCTGTATCATTTAAAAGATCAACAATCCAGTTGGCAAAGTCTCCTTAGTCTTCAGATGTTAGCAGCAGCAGTCTGCTACTGCATATGTCTATGACTAATGGCTAGCATGCATGATTTCACGCTAGAAGGATTTTTTTCCCCCACAAGGAACAACTGAGGTGCCATGTTTCAGATGAGATGTTAAACCAAGGTCCTGTCTGTCTGTTCTGGTGGTTGTTCAGGTGGACATTAAAGATCCCATTGCACTTCTCGAAAAGAGTAGAGGAATTTTTATTAGAAGAAAAACAAAAAATTAAACATGAAAAACTACAAAGAAAAACAATAGTGTTATACAGCACACTGCAAATATAGGAAAACCAGTAATAAAAACAAAGTACAAAAAGGAAACACTGGTATGAAAACCCAGAACAAATCCCCCAAAAACTAAGATGAAAGCATACTGAAAAGAAGGCATGGCACAACAAACATTACTCAGCATCCCCCCCCAAAAATAAAAAATTAATAAATGAAAAGACAATGTCTCCACAGTGTATGAAATTGTTGAGGAGAAACACTGAGTTCTTCTGAAGTAAACAATTTCTTAAGTTCATTAGTAACATTAATAGCCGCCTCCTCTTTGATGATAGACTTTTGTTGTAATACCCAAGCACAGCAAGACTGCCACACATATTTAAGAATGGCACATAGTACTTGGAAAATAGAAAAATCAAATCAATCAATCAATCAAATCTTTATTTATCCAGGCGAATCACCGTTGAGCAAGCTCATTTACAAGGTGGACCTGCATCACACAGGTGGAAGCAAAACAAATGATTACAATTGTAAAATTTTACATGCACGCATAGAAAAAAGTTTACATAGCTAAGATACATGTTCATAAGCAGTCATATATATACACATATGCATAGTAACCAAGGCCCCTGGAATTCTGCGGTTCTGCGGTTGCGGAATTTGCCGCAGAATTTGCATCATGCCGCAGAATATATATATAGTGCCGCAGAATTCATTGTTTTTGGTGAATTTTCATATAAATATACTGTTTTTCCATAGTGTCAGGCTTTCTTTCCCACCTCGTTTATCCTGAAGCCCCTCCTCTACACTCAGCATATGATGTCATTGATGACATCACATCATATTTAGCCAATGGCGGGACTGCATTCTGCCAGAGAAATGAATAAATCATGCTGCAGAAATCAGAAAATGTAGCTGCAGAAGTCAAGGAGCCCTGCTGCAGAAATCAGAAAATTCTGCCACAGAACACCAGGAGCCCTGATAGTAACATAGCTGACGGCCAAATAATGGTGTGGGAAGGAGAAGGGGGGAAAAGGAGCAACTATAATTACACTTAAAGGTGAGAGTTTGGACAAGGACAGATATAGTGCAGGAAGCCCAGAAGTGTTCTGCCTGGCGCAATGGATGGGAGGGTAAATGTGGGGTCGTGGACCAAGGAAGGGGAAAAGATTTGAGTGGACGACATTAAACAGAGAAGGGAGGTGGATGTATATAGGCAGTTGGCAGTAGGCAGTCGGCGATCAACTAAGGGCAGTGGAAACAGTTGCAAACTACAGAGACAGCTTTGGTGTACAAATTTCACCCATAGGCCCAGATATTCAAAAGGGTTGCGTATGGCGCAACAGTGTTGCCCCATGCGAACCCACTGATGCGCCCCGGCGTGATATTCAAATTGGAAAAGTTCGCCGCTGTCAACCTGCGCCAGAGCGCATCAGTAATGTATCAGCCACAAGTAGGGGGGGCATGCCCATGCATAACCTGCACAGCCCGATATTCAGCCCAGGATGTGCAGAGTCATGCATGCGCAACCTACCTCGCCTGCACAAAGTTAAGCCAAAAAAAAAGGAACAAGTGATGGCCACCCACAGGTGAGCTGCCGCAGTGCAGGGCGCAACACGGCAGCTGCCACTTGTGGGTGGCCATCCGAGTTCCTGCGGCACCTGGCGGGGCCCCTCCATGCCCCATCACAGGCATCCCTGGAGTGAAATCCCCCCGTCCAATATCTCTGGTGGTCCAGTGGACCACACTGAACCCGATCGCGGGCATCAGTAAAAGAACCCCCCCAAGTCCAATATCCCTGGTGGTCCAGTGGACCGATCGCTGCCCGATTGTGGGTATCAGTACCTCATCAAATACCCCTACTACCCTGGTGGTCTAGTGTACCCCCCACCCCACCTGCCCACTGAGTCCCACCGCCCCACCCCCCCGTCAGCCGGTGGGCGGCAGCATCTCACTCACCTGCTGCCCCGCTGCCCGCTGACTGACAGCTCGGTAGAGCTGCATGCCCATTGGTTCACAGCATGAGCCAATGGGCGTGCAGCCCATACCGTACTACTCAGTCCAGATATGTGAATATCTGTGGCCATAGTGCCAAGTATATACCAAGCACCAACTCCATGTGAATAAATTTCGGCATTAATGGTTCCTTCTACAGTTTTGCTAAATAGGACCAAATGTCAATCACACAGGAACATTCAAAATAAAGATGGTCCTGTGTTTGTAAAACCTGAGCACAAGAGGCTCTGGGACAATATCATTCCACAACTGACTTGTGTTTGTGGGAGTCATGAACTCCAACTCTACCATGCACTCTAAGCCAGTGAGCAACCCAAACAAAATGGGGTGACCTCTTGTTATTTAAGGAGGCAAACACCAAGGCCTGTTGAGGCACAGTACATCTAGGGATGTCCACTGTACCCATAAAGCTGGAGGCCTGTACTTCAGCATACAGCTGTTTCCATTCGATTGCCAAGAGTCTGGTCAATCCCAAGTTCCAAGATTTAATTTTAAACATGGTGTTGAGCTTATATGTCAGACAAAAAACAGATTTGTGACTTTGAGTATAACTCTCAAGATGTTAGTATGCCATTCAGGCAAATAAGGCCAGAGCCAATCCATAACTCCAGCAGTCCAAGCCTTGTCATTAGGCCTCAATGTAGCACTTATATTTGATGTAATAAAAATACTACAAAAAATACAGTGGGGTTAACCATACCCACTCCACCTTCTGTCTTCGGCAAATATGTAATGCTATGCTTAATTGGATTCAAACGACTCCCTCAAAAGGCCTGAAGAAAAAATACTTAGGAGCCTGGTCTCCGGCACCCAAGGCAAAGGAAAAACATAACTAATACATAAAAAAAATCAGAATAATCAATTCTTTTATTTTTCCAAAAATTCACCTTTGCTTGAGCAATCTGAAGACCAGCCTCCCAATTTGATTCTGCAATACTAGCGAATCCAAAAAACACACCTAATATTGTAATATCCTGCTAGGTGATTGGAATACCAGCAACCATTCGAGAAGACGAGAGCGAAGCTCTCACAGTCTCACCTTTACTCTTCTGATAATTCTGGAGCCAGAGGCCAAGGAATAAGCCCTTAACTCCTGGTTGGCAACAGTACCAGCCAACTCTGAGGAGAACATTAAAACCACATCATCAGCATAAGCCAAAATGAGCTGTGCAGGGTATGATAAACTGAGAACAGATGCATTCCGCTGGATGTGGCATAGTAAGGGGTCTATACCAAAGATGTATAACAGGGGACTCAAAGGGCACCCCGTTGAACACCTTTCCCCATCCAACAAGGTCCCCTAGCCAGCCATTCACATAAGGTCAAATCATAGCTTTACAATACAAAGTTTTACTCCAGAACACAGACCTAGCAGGAAGGTGACAGGCATGTAAAACCGGACACAAATAATCATGGGAAAGAGAGTCAAAAGCTTTCTCTTGGTCAATGGATAAAAGGAAGCCAGAAATCAAATTCTGGTCACCTCAGATAAATAACTCTTGAAGCTAAATTAGAGCATCCTGAACACTGTGAAATTTTTAACAGAGCAAAACTGTTGGTGACTAATAAGTCAGCCAGCAAAAGTGCCAAGACGGAGTGCCAACACCTTCACCAAAATGTTACATTCAGAATTAAGGAGACACAAAGATCTCCAGTTCCGTAAATCCAGTTTATCACCCTTCTTATAAAGAAAGATGATTAAAGATGTCCGAAACGACATGGGAAAGATCCCAGTCTCAAGACAACAGTTAAACAGGTCAGCCAAGCAAGGTGCTAGCTGTGTTTGAAATGTCTGAAAAAATTCCTCACTCAATCCATCAGCACCTGGGACAGTATTATTATGCAAACCCTTAATAGCGATAAGTATTTCCTGTGCTGAAATAGAGGCAGTTAAAGCAAGCAGCTCCAGATCCAACAGAGATGGGATATCCAAATCCAATAAATAGTCCTTAATGCAAGGGTTCACAGGTCCTGCAGCAAACGTCTGTGACACGTGGTGATGAACCACCCAGAGCAAATCATCCCGGGAGGTTACCACAACACCATGCATATCTTGTAATCTGTCCAAGGACCTCTTTTCAGTATGAGTACTGCACTCCCTGTATCAAAGGTCTGTCTATGGCTGTGAGTACCAAACCTCATTTCCTGTTGAAAAGATTGAGCCCTATCATATTGCAAGGCCTGCATCTGCTGCTTGACAATCTGAATCTGGGCACTATAGTCCAAGTGCTCCATCTCCATCCAGGAGATTCAATTTTGCAACTGGGAACTGAGGAACAAGTAAGTCAGCTAGGAAGATTGTGACCTTCTACCAGAGAATGATTTCAGGAAGGAAATCACATCGTATTTGCTATCCATCCACCAATCAACTGGAGTATTATAAAAGATTCTCACCGATAATCTGGCTGCCCATAGAAGGGACCATTGGGCCACAAACTCAGGATCAGCCAAACTACTGACATTTAATCTCCAGAGACCTTTACCATGGACGGTAGCATTGCCCCAATCAAAAGAACAAGTTATCATTTTATTTTATTTTTTTTTAGTTATTCCTTTTTTCTCCCAAGGTCGGCCCACATCCGGCCACTTTCCTGGCGTACGCTGGCTACAATTAAGGCCCTCACAACCCAGTGATACCCCCATGGCTTACCCCTCATGGCAGGGAGGCAGCAAGCTCCCCTTACTCACTGCCTGGACTGGATCCAGTGTACTGGGGGTGACACCCTCTGAGCCCAGTGCATCCCAGGATATCCATCAAGCCACGTGACCATATTTTCCTTGTTTTTTCCCCCTCAGGGATGGGGCATGCAGTGAAGCCAGTGGAGGCAATGTGCATGCTCCTATGTGTGCTCCTCCAGGCATCTGCCACATCCCTGCCCTCCTTGTCAGCGTCAGCGCCCTGCCCACCAGCCTCCGCTAGGCACCAGGCAATCACCAATAACTGGAACCCCCCCTTCCTGGAGAAGGAGAGCAGTCCTTGGGGTACTCTGTCCTTCTCCTCCCCTGCCAACCCCTGGTGGCCCGTGCTCATTCCCAAACATGGGTCACCAGCATGGCATGAGGTATGGCATCCAATGCCACTGGGCCAGCTACGTTACCATTTTATGATCTGTAAATGCAAAACAGACAGTATTTGCCAAAGTAACAGAAATCATTTTTGAAATAAAGAAAAAAAACAATACGAGTGGACAAGGCCCCTTTAAAAAAGGTTTTGCCACCCATAGGGTGAATAACCATATAGGCTTCCAACAATGATGCTGCCTGTAGGACCCCTTTTAAACAATTGGTATCACAAAACAATTTTGTAGTGACAAGTCCCCTGTCTGACTGGGTCAACCCACAATTAAAATCACGACCCCAAAAAAAACAACCTGGAGGTATGGAGATAGGGTTGAACAACAGTAAATAAAGAAGATTGCTGTGCTTTTGTCTGTGGGGCATAGACGACAATGACCCGCAGATGGTGGGAATCAAAAGTGACATCTAAGGCCAAAGCCCTCCCAGGGCATATTTCAATGAGTTTAGTCAGGTGTAACCTGTTACTGTTAAAAAGGGTGCCCATTCCGTCACATTGATCTTCACCATTTGACCAAAAGGACAGACTGTTCACCCACATCCTGGAAGCATGAGCAATTTCAAAATGAGTCTTAAGCCTAGTATCTTATAGCAAAATAAGATGGCTCGGTAAAGCAGTTAATGCAGAGAGTACTGTAACACATTTCCTATACCCTTTGATGCTGTTAACATTGACAGTTGACATGATAATAGAACCCATAAGGAAAATAAAAAAGGGGAAGAAATGACAGTACTGATTACACTAAGGAAACAGAACTTCAGGTCACTTGAGAGGTTTGTGACCTAGTCATAATTCTATTGGAAGTGGCAGGGTCCACCTGTGGGACAGGAGGGTAGACAGACTGAGAAACAACAACCACAGCCGTGCCAGGGACAACCTCCATGTCGGAAGTATCAGATTCCAAAAGTGGCGGTCGAGATGCTTTTCTTAAAACTGGAAAATGGTTCTTGGGATCCCCTATAAGAGATTTATTTGTTTTCTTTTCTTTAGGGGTGGCTTTGCCTCCCACCCTGGGGTGCTTCTTCTTCCATTTATTCTGTACAAGTTGATAATCAGCATCAGCAATGGGCAAGGGATGTGGACCATATATTTGTCCTACAAGATCAGAGGGAGTGTCATACACATCTGTCTAAACTAGGGCAGACTCCAAAGGTTCAGACATAGAAGGGGCCATAGGTACAGGAGGGAGAGGGACAGTAACCTCATCCACAGGGCAAGAGGAGATGGCAACTGCTTCAGGATGATCCATCACTACCACCTCATCATCACTCAGAGGGGAAGGGACAGGAGCCCCAGGGACAGGGGAGGAGACACTTGGGACAGTGGAAAGGGCCACCTCCCACTTAGCAGAAGCCTGAGCCACCCCAGATTGCTGAGCCAGCAGTACAAGGGCATCGGGGAACACACTTTCAGCCATATTATGTGAGGCCCAGGGGCATCTAGCATATGAGTAACCCTGTCGCTCACAAAGAATGTAGCAAAAATAATTCAAACAACCTTTAGCCAAGTGGCCATATTCCATACAATGAGTGCACTTGACACTGCCACATGCATTGCTAAAATGTGGCCATGAACCACATTTGAAACAAGATTTTTTTTTGAGCATAGTAAAACAATGTATCCCTATCCCTACCAAGAAAAAACATGCTGGGCAAGTGCTGAATCCCCCCATCAGTTTGGAACAATTTAACCTTAATTTTCCAAGCACCTGTCCAGATGTGTTTGAAATCAAATATAGGAACTGGAGTCTTCAATCCTTCACACTTAAGGCATAACCAAAATAAGATATCTGACACATTAACGCCCTCATTTTTAAATAAAACTGTGATTGTCCTGATCTGGGGTTTGATAAGGGCCACTGCCAAAAAAGGACTCCATAATAGAGTTTTAAACAATTCATTATATCTAGACCACAATCTACTAAGTCCTGCAATATGTTTAAAACTGATATCATAGTTAGCCTCTCCAGTATGAATGAGGGTGTAGATCTCAGAAAAAAAAAATGTCATGGAGTCCTTAAGTAAAGTATGTGCAACATAGACCCTGTCTGGTGACATTTGCAAACCACCCTTGTAAATAAGACAGACAGCATTTCTGTGGGGGGTGGTTCACCCCATGGTTGAAATAAGTCAGAATACTGTTTAGTGAGAAGTTGGTGGGGCACTCCAAGTGAGAAGTTGGTGGGGCAAAGCCCCAGGTACAGCCACAGATGCAGGAGGTGACACAGGGGGTATGGGCCTTAAGGCCCGATCTGGACCAAACAGTTCAGTATCAGCAGAAACTGGAGGAGCAGGAACTCCAGTGGTCATAGTATGTACAAGAGGCAAAATACTGGCAGGCAAAACTGATTGCCAATAACACTACACCACCACATCTGTGGCTTCCGGGTTCCCAGCATCCCACTCCATCTTGGAGCCAACCAGCCTGGTGCAAGGCCCTTTCAGGGGACCAAGAATCAGCCCCTACAACCTGTGGGGTTGGAGGTGCTCCATGCACCGATGAAGCTGCATCAAGTTCTGGTGCCTGAAAACAAGGAATAGGTCGCAAGTCAGGAAGTGGCAAAGTCACGGAGGGAGTAACACCCAACCCTGGTGTTAGGGGTTGATCAGTTGTAGTACTGATAGGATCAGGAATTGTGGTGTTTAAAGAGAAAATACAGTGCGTACCTGCACCTGGAGGAAGAGCCTCTGGTAACCCAAGTGGTGCTTCAGATGGCAATCCAAGGTCCATTGCACAATCTCCAACTGTATGCTGCAAAGACGTTGCAGAAGTCAAATCCTTTATCTCCAAGTTGAGAGAGACTGGCAGTTCAAGAGGCAGTGGGTCTGTGACATTCGTGGGAGTACATACAGAAGCCCAAGATTCAGCTCATGCATGAGCGTCAGGAGTTCCCTCTACTTGTTGCTCCCATGGTGAGGAGTTCCTGCTAGCACCAAGAAGATGTTCCTGCTGCAGGATTACCACAGCTAGCTGTCATCGCTTTGCATTCCAGTTCCAGGTAAGATGATCAGCAACATCAGGTGATTTGTTCAAAAGAGCTGATTCAGGCTTACCAAACAGTAGTAGGGTCTGACCATCCAAAGTATCTGAGCAATCCAGAAAGGCCTCTAGGGCATCAGAAGCAGGAGGCAAGGCCAACCCTCCTGCTTCATCCACCACCAACACTCGACTGACTCCGGTAGCAGCCATTTCACAGCAGAACAACAGCGCCCCCTACCCAAAGAGCAGGGGAATTTCCCCTGTATCTTGGCCAAATCCCCCCTCCATTTACTAAAATACCACCAACAGCTTAATATGGTTCAGTTTCAGTTGGATAACCATCTGTATCTCCCCCCCTCCCTCCAAGTTGCCCCTGAAAAAAGGGACTTCTAGTCTCAGCGGGCCTACCCAGTAAATAAAATTCAATAAATAAACAAATAAATAAACTTAATGTCATTGTTTGGGGAAGCAATTTGTTAAGATTAATAATTAGATCTCTTATGTGATGTTACTTAGAATGTACATTATTTTTGGCTAATCTTGTTCAGTTTCACAGTTGCCTTCTTTGACTTTCAGTACACTTCATAGCCTAATCAGGTAATGCATATCTTCATAATAATGCTGCTAAAGACAGAGGCACAGTTTGCAATTGGCTTTGTCTGAACCTTAAATGCAGGCATCATATTACAGGGATTAGTGTAGTTTGAGTATGAAGTCTTTTCTTAACTGCCATTTCAGTGTGCTTCTCCATTTAGTTTGGGCAGGATTGAGGGATTCTAGCTGGTAAGTTTGTGACTCTGTGCTTGTAATTGACTGTTTTGTACCGTGGTCAGTGGAGTGAGGAGCCACTGCCAGAGGACTCCTTGGCTGACTGTTTTTTGACACAGCCTGCGGTGTAATCCTACCCTCCCACCCCGCAACCCACCCACCCCAGGGCTTGACCTACAGCTATAGGGTAGGTCCAAAGGGCCTTGCAACATCCTGCACCCATACAGGAATTAGCAAAGACAGAAAAAAAAAACTTTGGGAGATAACAAATAGGTGTCTTAAGCAGGCAGTAGATTGAGGAGGGAAACAGACATGATGGGAGTGGTGCAGTGCAGTGGTTGTGGGGCAGCAGTCTTCAGGGAGATATTCTGGAGGCTGCAGTGCTGCCCTATCTGAAGACACCTTTCTGGGTTGAGGGAGGAGGTTCCTTGTCTCCGAGCAGAGTTGGCCAGGCTGCAGGCGGCATCCACCCCCACCCATAGACCACTGGGTCCATAGCCTGAAACTCAAAGAATGCCCAGGAAGAAGAGTGATTGAACCACAGTGGGCTCAGGGAGGGTGGGGGTGTGATTGAAAGCACATCCCCCAACCAGTTCTGCTTAGTAACTCTTACACTGTTTTGGAAGAACATGAAAGCACCACTCAGGAACCCAAGGCTGGGACCAGGGTGGATGGGCGGGTCCTCCAGAGTCCAGGATGGAGTCCCAGGGAAGGGAGGCAGGGGACCCCAGAGGAAAGGGAAGCTTCTTCTAGTGGGGGACTCTATTGTCCGGGGAGTGGAGTTAGGGAAACCTATCAGTGGAGAGAGGGAGGTCAAGTGCATCCCAGAAAGCACTGCATCAAGGGATGAGGAGCGGATCCATTGGATCACTAGGGCAATAGCTAGGAGGGAGCAGCTGGATGCATTGCCCACCTGGGGACCAGTGACCTGTCAGGGAGAAGGGTGGAGGCAGCCAGAGTCCAGGAGGATTTCAGGAAGCTGTGGGGAAACATGAAACAGATAGCATGTTCCATCTCATTCTTGAAGGTGCTACCTGTCCAGGGCACAGGGGAGGATAGGGCACTCCACATCCATACCTTTAACTCCTGGTTGAAGGATTGGTGTGGAAAGGAAGGTTTTAGCTTCATAGGGCACTGGGGCCTGACCCAGACAGATGCGAGCTTATATAAGGAAGATGGCCTGCATCTGTCTGAGAAGGGTACCTTGGCCCTTAGTAAGAAGTTGAAATGCTTCATCTGTGAACATTTAAAGTGGCCCAAAGGGGAGAACCAGAAGGGATGGGGGGCTTAGGCACCCCCATGGGAACATGCAGGAACATAAGTTGCCAACAGGTGCAGCTGAAGCAGGTAGGGAGGGGCAGGTAGGCAAAAAGTGTATAACAAGTGATAAATGGGGAACACATAGGAAAGGAAACCAGGGTTGGGGGAAGATGCTGGAGAGGGAGGACAGGAGCAGAGGGAGGGAAGACTACAAAACATGGAAGGTCATGTTAACAAATGTCTGTAGCCTAGGAAATAAGGTTCCAGACCTGGAAGCCTTGTTGGAGGATGCAGACCTTGACATAGTAGCAATAACAGAGACGTGGTAATCTGATAATCATGGCTGGGAAGTCAATGTACCAGGCTATGCACTAATCAGGAGGGACAGGGAGGGTAAAAAGGGTGGGTGAGGGTGGCCCTGTACATCAGAGATAATATAAAGGCTACGGGAGTTCAGGGAAGACAGGGGGAGGCCAAGGCAATATGGGTCACCCTGGAGCCAGGGAATAGAACAGCAGTAGGCACAGAGGTGATCTACATACCTCCAACACAGAGGGAGAAAGTTGACAGGGAACTAGTGGAGGACATACACAAAATGGCAGCTAAAGGCAAAATCCTGCTACTGGGGGATTTCAATATGCTGGACGTAGATTGGACCACCCAGGTGGCTGCTTCAGTCAGAAGCACAGTCATCCTAGAATCCCTGCAGGGGGTTGGACTCAGGCAGCTGGTGCATGAACCAACCAGGGACAAGTTGATTCTGGATCTGGTATGAACCAATGGGAACAGAGTCGAAGAAATACAGGTTGAAGAGCAGCTGGGGTCCAGTTACCACCGCATGGTGTGGTTCAACATGGCAACTTGGACTCAAGTATGCCACACAAGAGAAAAAGTATTAGATTTTAGGAGGGTGGATTTCACTGAAATGGGTAGATGTATACAAGCTGTTCTAGGGAAGGGAGAGGTAATAGAGGGGGTGGAGGAACAATGGGAGAAACTGAGAGGAGCCATAGTGGGGATAACAAACCAATGCATTAGAATAGTGGCCAAAGGGAAAAGAAGAAGGAAACCACTATGGTTCTCTAAGGAGGTGGAGGACAAAGTCAGGGCTAAAAGAAAAAAATACTCACTCTAGTAATGTTGTTTCTTCTAATGGAGTCTTGCTATATGCTGACTATATGCAGTTAGCCCCAGCACTTGAACGGCTCTGGAGAGGAAAGGGTTAACTCTATGCCAAAGCATAGAACATTGAGCTCAAGCTCAGTTTTCAAACCTCTGTCCCAGGTACTCCTCAGTGTAACTGTCAGATGCTTACAAGCACTATGCTAACTAACTAGAAACAGAAATTGTTTTTCTAAAATTTTGTGCCAAAAGGCAATAAACAGATTTTTAGGGTCCAAAAGACTCAAGTCAAGAACCCAAAAAAGAATCCAAGTAGGTAGTAAAACTTAATAAAATATATTTAAAGTAATAACAACAAAAACGTCATCCTAAGAAGAGGTAACTCAGGTACACACCTGGGGTGCAGCTCTGCGCCTGCCCACCCACATCTGAAAAACAACTAAGTTCCAGGAGGGGAGGCAGGGAGGGAGGTCAGAAAACAGCAAGACTCCATTAGAAGAAACAGCATTACTATGGTGAGTAATTTTTTCTTCAAACAACATGAAGTCTTGCTGTATTCTGACTATATGCAGACTACCAAGCAGTACCTCTTTGGGGGAGGGAGTGACAGAACCTATTTTGAGAACAAACTCTGCAGTACTGCTGTGCCAAACTGAGCATCATTTCTTGACTGGATGTCGAGAGAGTAATGCTTGGTAAATGTGTGAACTGTTTTCCAGGTGGCTGCTTTACAGATTTCCACTAAAGGTATGTCTCTGGCTGCTGCGACCATATCAGCTGTACCTCTGGTGGAGTGAGCCCTCAGGCCTGAGGGTGGCTCCTTCCCCAACTTTGAGTAACAGAACTGTGTACAGGAGACAATCCACCTGGCAATAGTTCTCTTAGTGGCAGATTTACCTTTTCCCACTTCTCCATAAGTGAGAAATAGCTGTGAACAGTCATTTCTATGGGTCTTAGTGAATTATATATAATAACTAAGGGCCCTCTTTACATCAAGACTGTGTAATCTTCTCTCCCCAGAGGAAGAATGGTCAGTGAAAAATACAGACAATGACATAGATTGGTTCAGATGAAAAGTCTGATACCACCTTGAGAAGGAACTTTCTATTTGTTAGAAGGACCACCTTATCTCTGTGAAATGAAATGAAATCAGGTTCCACTGTTAAAGCCTGTAACTCACTGATTCTCCTGGCAGAGGTAATGGCTACCAGGAACACAGTTTTCCAAGTCAAGTATTTTAGCTCAGCTGAAGATAATGGTTCAAAAGGAGGCTGCATAAGCTGTGCAATGCAGTTATTCAGATCCCAAACAGGAGTTAGGTCCCTAAAAGGTGGCTTGAGATTAACCAAACCCTTCAAAAATCTCTTGAAAATTGGATGGGAAGTTAAGGAAGAACTCTTGCCAGATGAAAGGAAGGCAGAGATGGCTGCCAAATGCACTTTGAGAGTGGTAGGCCTGAGGCCTAAACTGTTAAGATGCACAAAATAGTCTAAAGCAGTGGCAATGTCAGCTGACTTTGGCTGAATATGCCTCTGAGAACAAAAACCAAATCTCTTCCATTTGGAATTGGAGGTTTTCCTAGTGGAAGGTTTTCTACTAGCCCTAAGAATGTCCAGGGCTGGAGACTTCTGGTGCAGCTATGGAACTAATGGCAGCCTAAGATCAGAGCTCCACTCAGACCTACCCCAAAATCACTAAAAAAGCCAAAATTCAGCTAAAAAACTTAGTAGATGGAGAGATTCTTATGAACGGCATCAAATACACAAAAGGGAACCATGAACAGATATGAAGTATTACCGATAGAAGAAGAGCAATCGGGAGCTGAAAAATCAGACTCGGAGAACTCAGAATTATCGCAGGCCCAGAAGGTATCATCAGGAAAGAAATCTAAATGCAGAAAACAAAAAAACAAAGACCTAGTCTTAAATGATAAACTGGACAGAATAATAACAGAACTACAAGATATAAAAAAGGACTTTCAGGACTTTCGCTCAGAACATGATCACGTTCGTACAGATCTATCAAATCTACAAAACCAAGTAAAATTGATAGAACAAAACAACTCAGATCAGGCCACAGAGATCACGCAAATTCAAACAACTTTAACCCAGCTTCTGGATATAACTAAAGCACTGGGGGAGAGACAGAAAGATGCAGAGAACAGACAGAGACACCAGAACATACAAATTTATGGAATACCAGAGAACAGTGAGGGCAGAGACATGAGGGGCTATGTACAGAATTTGTTAAGAGAGGAACTAGGCCTTGAACAGGATTTCTCATTGGAAATAGAGAGAGTTTACAGGGCACTCAGCCCTAAACCAGCAGACCCAAAGATACGCCCGCATTCTATAATTGTGCAATTTCTGAGTTACCACACCAAAGAAAAAATACTTCAGAAAGCGTGGACAAAGGGGAAAATATTTATGGGTGAACAGAGACTTTTTTCAACAACGATTATGCGAGTGTCACAATGCAAAGAAGAAGGGAATATGTACCTTTCTTTCCAATTCTAAGACAACTGCTGTTGAAATTCCATACTCTTTATCCATCACGACTTATGATCCAGCACCCCAACGGACAGGCCATATATGACACCGTAGAAAGTGCGATGGAGGACCTGAGACAAAAAGGATTCGAGCTACCCACCAAACTACCAGGGAAACCATACAATTTGAATTTGGGGCTGAGCAAAGCAAAGAGACCAGGAAGGGAATCACAGCAAGTAGTACTAGATGTGATAAAGAGACTATTGGGACAATTTGCAAATAAAATATAATGATTATCTTCTTAAGATGAGTAGGCTGCTGGGCTAGAGCGCAGTGCTTAGGTGAGGCAGAAAACCAGCCCGCGAGGAAGTAGGCCCCCCGATTAGACTGCAGGATAACCTGGAGGGAGCAGACCTAGGCCGAGACTGAGGTGAATATACCCTCAAAGGGAAACACACGAATATCTCTATAAAGGGAGAAGGGAACCCAAAAGGCTGAACAGGGGTTCTCCAGGGATTATTTCTGCTAAAGGGTGCAAAAATAATTCTTTGAGATAGATCGCTTGCGGGAACAGCGCTTATGAGCCCCAAACCACACACCAGAGAATGTTTAATAGCTTAAGAGGAGTGCCCAGGGAGCTGGTTACTGTTTCTTGCTTAAGATTTGAATTGAAAAATCTCTACACAAAGAAGGAAAGGGGGTGGGTGCATCTGAGGCGATTGACACAGAATTCAGGGGATAGCCGGGGCACTCTTGGTGGAGAGAAAAATGGAGAATAAGACAGGATCAACTAAATTTGGGATCTGTGAGTGGATTCCTAGAGGGAGACATCCAGACTGGGCTGGGAGAGCTCTGCAGGGACTGGGCGGTTGAGAGGGGGGGGCTCACTGAACTCGAGTAAAGGGCTGGATGCGAAGGCAAAGTTATGTCTCGGAAATGGTGCAAGATACGGACTTGTCGTCGGAAAAATGCTTAGCCCCCTAATAAGGAGCTAAGTATAAAACTAGCCAGGAAAGTCATAAATCATATGACTGTTTAATTTTTTTTCTACATCATACAGTTCCTGAGATATAAGCAATTTAGTATTCCAACTCCTCATTTTCTGCTCCGAGACCCATCATTATGCATACATTCTTTGTACTCACTGTCTTTCTCTATGCAGCTTTTGGGGAAAACCAGCCTGTGTGCTTGCATTACTGTTATCATTACTGCTTCCGCCTGCGGTTCCGTACCTGTTTCACTTACCATTCCCGTCTACACCACCATGTGCGTTACCCTTTGCGTTTTCATTTGCACTTGCGTTTGCATAATTTTTACCATTTGTGTCTACAGTACTGCTTCTCTTTCTGTTTCGCTTTGCATCACCATGAGCATTACCATTTGCGTTTGCAGGCACCGTGTTACTATGTGACAAGACATCACGTGGCGGGAGTCGGGTCGCGCGCTGCCCCCGCTGCATTACATTCACTATTTCTCATCATCATTCTCAAAAAGAAGGGAAATTAGAGGCAAAAAATTCCATTTAATGCATCAGTTAGGGTTGTTCCACAGTGACAAAAGCGAGGAAATTCGGTATTAGGGTTGAAAACCCCCCCCCTTGGACCCCTCCGCCCACTCACCCCATTCTCCTATACCTCTGCTTCTTTGCACATGTGATGGAGTGAAAGTTAGGGCCAACAACCTCAACATGCACCCCAATGCCGGTTGGGTGGGTGGGTTAGGTCTAAGGGGGTTTTCAACCAACATCAATTTCCTCGCTTTTGTCACTGTGGAACAACCCTAACTGATGCATAAATGAGTTTTGCTAATATATATATATATATATATATATATATATATATATATATATATATATACACTTTCCACCAGGATCACAGAAAATGGTATATCAAACAGTCTTTGATAAAATCATAGCTTTTAAACAAGAGAAATTTATCTTAGGGGGGATTTAAACCTTTTAATGAATCCTACAAATGATAGTTCAAACCTTAATACCCCAAGAGCTACAAGGGGACAGAAACATGGCAGGAGACTCATAAAAGACCTTGCTCTAATAGACACTTGGAGACACTGTTATCCAACATCCCATGGATATACATATTCGGGGTCCATAATACATACTCATGAGTAGACTATTTCTTGGTGGAAGCAGAACCTTAGATATAATACATAAGGCAAAGATTCTCAATCTATTTATCAGACCATGTAATTATCACTGTAGAATTGGAAGCAGAACAGGAAGTATTAATGAAACAATGGAGGTTTAATAATATGTTAATTAAAGATAAACAATTTAAAGAAAAGGTACACAAATGGATCCCCAGAATATTACAAGAGAACGCAATAGAAGAGGTACAGGAGGGAACATTATGGGACACATTAAAATCAGTTATACGGGAAGAAATTATAGCATATGCAACCCATCAGAAGAAAATGAGAGCTAGGAAACAGAAAGAATTAGAATTGGAACTAGAAAGACTACAACAAATTCATGCAGAAGGAAGGAGAGATACAATTACACAGATTAATCAGGTAAATATAAAATTACAAGATATACTAAACCAAAAAACTGAACAAACATTGATGTATGTGAAACAAAGATGTTATGAAGGGGGAAGCAGAGTGGCCAAAATACTAGCCTATAGATTAAAGAAACAATAGGCACTATCAACAATATCTAAAATAAAACACTCAACACAAGCTAAAATACTTAAAACAAAGGATATATTAGAGGGCTTCAGAACATTCTACTCAAAATTATACCACCAACAACAAGAACCAGAAGAAGAAAAATATACAAATTATTTTCCAAAAATGCAATTACCCAAAATCATGGAGGAACAAAGTAAGTAATTAATTCATCCAGTTACACCCCAGGAGATAGGTAACGCCTTTAGTAACTCCAAATCAAACAAGAGCCCAGGCTCAGATGGATATTCTGCAGAATTTTACAAAACATTTAAGAAAGCCCTACTCCCAACATTAACTAAGTTATTTAATGCTATACAAGATAATAATTCCCCTATCCCGAATAGCTGGCAGTATGCAAATATATCCACAATACTTAAACCAGATAAAGACCCATTGAACTGCAAATCGTATCGCCCTATTTCAGTCTTAAATGAGGATTATAAATATTTCACAACCATTATGGCAAAAAGATTAGCGAATATACTTCCCCATATTATAAATAAAGATCAAGCAGGTTTCATCATAAAACATCAAACAGCAGATAATATTAAATGAACAGTATATCTACTAGAAGAAATACAAAAGGAAAAAACACCCTTTATACTTTTAAGTATGGATGCCCAGAAGGCATTTGACAGGGTTTCTTGGAGATTTCTAAGATACACGATGGAGAAATTTAATTTTCCAATAGCCTTTTTAAATATAATACAATGAATATACACATCTCCACAAGCCATGATAAAAGTGAATCGATCATTCTCAACCCGTTTTTCTCTATATAGAGGTACCCGACAGGTCTACCCCCTATCTCCTTCCCTATGTGTTATATACCCAGAACCATTAGCCCAAGCTATTAGAGACAATAAATTAAATTCAAGGATAAAATATCTAAGTACTACCCATAAAAAAGCTTTCTTTGCTGATGACTTACTAATAGACCTAATGGAACCAGAAACATCCATGCCAAAATGATTCTCCATCTTGGGGGAAATGGAGTCCACCTCAGGATATAAGTTAAACACAAGTAAAACAGAAGTATTATGTCTTAGCTATCATACAAGTGAGTCAATTTTGACAAGATACCCATTGAGATGAAAAAGCAATAAATTTCCATATTTGGGGATAAATCTTACAAAGGAAATACACAATTTATATGAAACTAATTACAACCCACTTATACAATCCATTAAGGAAGATTTCCTGAGATGGGACCCATTGCCTCTTTCATTGAATCAAAAAATTGAGGTTATAAGAATGAATATACTTCCAAAATTCCTATACCTCTTCCAGACTGTTCTGATCTTCCCACAGAAGACAGACTTTAAAAATGGAATAGTATGATATCTAGGTTTATATGGCAAGGAAAAAAAACAAGAATGAAATATAAAACCCTTCAACTACCAAAAAACATAGGGGGGCTTGCTTTACCTGACTTAGAACAATATGCACAGGCAGCAATCATTTCACATATATTACAGTGGTTAGATGGAGAGATAGACCCACACTGGAAAGAGATAGAAAAAGGAATCCAATTAGAGGAGCTAGAGAAGTATTTATTTGGTCAAACTGTACCAAAATTAACTATGCAAAAAGAGATCAGATTTAAACAAACCAGACAGCTACTGAAAATTTGGAGATCAATAATTAAAAAAAAACTAATGACCCTATAATGTACTTAATACAAAAAATCACAGCAGATTCTAGGTCCAAACCAACCAAACAGGATAACTTTACAAGGTGGCACCATCAGGGCCTTACCAGATTCTACCAACTATATGAACGGGGAGTCTTTTGCCAATTCCAGACACTAGAAGAAAAATACCATCTAGGGAAACAAGATTTTTTCAGATACCTCCAGATAAGACTTTACTGCAAAAATGTATTAGCTAAAACCTGGGATCCAGGAGAGATGCACCCACTTATGAGAATTATAATTAATACAATAGAGATAGCATTACCAGAACATGTAATATCTAAAATGTATCAAGCTCTAATCAGTAACCAGAAAGAGATTAAGATGCACTCTCAACAACGCTGGCAAGAAGAACTAGGCATAAGTTTGGAGGAAGAGAATTAGGAGGGGATATATACGACAGTACATAGAATTACAAGATCCTTGACCTGGAGAGAATTTGGCTGGAAGTGTTTGATAAGATTTTTTAGAACCCCACAAATAGTGGGGAAATATGATTCTCAAATAGGAATGACATTTTGGAGAGGGCGTGGGGAACCTTTAGCTAATCATAAACATATTTTGGAGCTGTCCAACTCTAGAATCATTTTGGAGAGTGGTGGGAGATGCATTAGTAGAATTATTCCCTGAAATAGGGACCTTGACGCCAGAAGTAGCACTTATTTGAAATTTCACTAGTGAGTTGGGAAGAGATAACACAAGACTCTTACTAGCCACCATGCTCCTTGCAGCCAATAAAACGGTGACAAGGAAATGGCTACAAAAAGACCCACTTACCCTTCGAGAATGGGAAGATATAACCTATCAAATATATAGAATGGAGCTTATGACTGCTCAGATCAATCTAAAAACCCAGAGATGTATAGCTTTTTGGGCTAAATGGTGGCTTTGGATCTCTGGACATAGACCTGATCTGATACCATAAGGGTAAAAACCTCCATTGGCAGAGCTGGGATTAACATAAGGGAACTTATGAACTAAATATCAAATGTACTACTGAGCAATGATATTATTAGATAAATTCCTCAGATCATTATAAATGACATATCTTTTTAGAACTTAAGATAAATATATATGAGCAAAAGATGTATGCTGTACTCCTCCAGACAAATACTGAAATAATAAAAAAAAATTTGAAAATAAAAAGAATGTCCAGGGTTGATTGGGAAAGATGCAGGCCTGCATATTCTAGCTCCTCAAGAGCCAAGCTTTGAGTCTGAGAGTGAAGGTTGGGATACAGTATTCTCCCCTGTGATGACATGAGAAGATTGAACTGTCTGGGAAGACAAAGAGGAATTGTCACTGACATTGACAGTAGTAGGGGGTACCAAGGCTGCCTGGCCCAGTCTGGGGCCACCAGAATCACAGTGCAAGGCTGAGATCTGATCTTGACCAGAACTCTGAGTATCAGAGGAAAAGGAGGAAAAGCATACAGAAACTTGTTTGTCCAATCCAACAGGAGAGCATCTTTCTGAACAGACCCCAAAAGAGGGGGTCTGCAGCAGAATAGGGGGAGCTGATGATTGTCTGGGGCTGCAAAGAGATCCATCTCTGGAGTGCCCCACCTTTTGAAAATGATCTGAAGAATTAGAGGATTCAGGGCCCAATTGTGGTGACCTTGGGAAATCTTGCTGAGAGCATCTGCCAGTACATTGTCCTTCCCTGGGAGATGCACAGCTATCAGGGAAACCTGCAGGGAATAAGCTAGTGACCATATGTTCATGGCTTCGGTGCATAAGGAAGAGGACCGAGTGTCCCCCTGCTTGTTGATGTACCTCATGGTTGTGGTGTTGTCTGTCCTGATCTGCACCACTTTCCCCTGAATTGTGTTTGAGAATGTCTGAAGTTCTAGAAAGACAGCCCAGAGTTCAAGAAGATTTATGTGCAGGAGAGACTCCTAATGAGATCATGTTCCCTGAGCAGTAAGCTGATCCAGATGGGCTCCCCATCCCAGTAGGGAAGCGTGTGTGGTGAGAATCACTGTTGGGGCCTGACTGAGGAAGGGGACACCTTGCCTCAGATTGTCCTCCTCCAGCCACCACTGAAGAGTCTGAACCAGAGTTTGAGACACTGGAACTAACTTGGAGAGTGGGTCTTTTTTCTGAGACCAAAAAGATTTTAGTTGAAAACTGAATATCTCTCATTTGAAACCTTGCCCCTTGCACTACTGCAGTGCAAGCTGCCATGTGGCCTAGCAACTGCAAGAAATGCCTGGCTGGCTGAGACACTAGTGGATGAAAAGAAGCCAGAGTGATGAGGGACTGAGCCCTTGAAAGAGGAAGAAAGGCCTTGGCCTGGACAGTGTCCAGCTCCAGCCCATAAATGTGAGAAGCTGGGCTAATTCCAGAACAGACTTTTCTAGATTTAGGATGAATCCTAAGGAGTCCAGAAGCTTTTGAGTGACCTCTAGAGCTAACTTGACTTGGTCTGAGGACTGACCCACTATGAGCCAGTCGTCCAGGTAATGGAACAGTGAGATGCATTATCTCTTGAGAAAGGCCACCACTACTGGTAGACACTTGGTGAACACCCTTGGAGCAGATGTTAGGCCGAAAGGCATTGCTCTGAACTGGTAGTGGCCTGAGGGCAACTCGAACCTGAGGTACTTTCTGTGGGAATGTCTGATAGGTATGTGGAAATAGGCATCCTTGAGATCCAGGGAGGCTAGCCAGTCTCCTGGACTCAGAGAGGGGAGAATTATTCCCAGTCACCATTTTGAACTTTGGCTTTAGTATGTGTTTGTTCAGGTATCGTAGATCTAGGATGGGTCGCCACTCCCCTGTCTGTTTTGGGGTAAGGAAGTATCTGGAATACAGTCCTTTTCCACTGTGATTTAAAGGTACCTTCTTTACTGCTTGAGGGAGCAGTAGAGAGTAGACTTCTGCCTCTAAAGCCTTTGTCTCCACAGGAGAGGGAGGACTGAAAGACTTTGCTCTCATTTTTGGGAACCTTCTGAAGCTGAGAGCAAGTCCCTGGTTCACTACTTCCAGGACTCATTTGTCTGAGGTAATAGACTTCCAGGCCTGGAAATAGTGAGCCAGCCTGCCCCCTGCTGGAACCAGTGAGGTGACCCTTACTGACACATCAGGGTGCCTGTTTGGTAGGGGGCTTGGACTGAGTTGAGGATGGAGTCCTGGTCATCCACCTTCTGCCTCTTCCCCTAAAGAACCGCCTCTGCTGGAAAGAAGAGGAGGTCTGAGCTTGGTTAAAAGGCCTTTGAAAAGGTCTGCCTCTGCCAGCCCTAGATTGCTGCCTCTGAGGAGTGACCTGCTTTTCCTTGGCTGCAGCATTCCTGTAGGTGGTCCTGTATTCGTCCATCTTTTTCATGTAAGCCTCTATTTGTTCCCCAAATAGAGTTACCAGTGACAGGAAAATCCATGGCCTTGGTCTGGGTATCCTATGATAAACTGGTACACCTGAGCCAAGCAAATCTCCTCATGGAGACATATGTAGCCATGACCCTAGAATGTACATCATTCAAGTCAACAGCAGCATGAAACTGGACCTTTGATGCCTCAATACCATCCACGGCCACCTGCTCCAGCTCCTTGGCCAGCTGGGGAGGGGCATTCTTAGCCAGCTCCAGAACCGTATCCCACATAAACTTCTGGCATCTGTCTGTATATGCCATGCAATTAGATTGCCTGAGCCCCAAAGAGGATGCCAGGTACTGTTTCTTTGCTATGGCATTTATTTTCCTGGAATCCTTATCTGGAGGGTGAGATGCCAGGGGAATGTTAGCCTTGTCAGAGGCTGAAGCTTGCACTACCCCAACATGGCTGCAATGATTTGTAAGGAATTCCATCCCAGGACCTGACAGGGCATACCTCCTGTCCATCTTTTTATCCACAGGAGGTATGGATGTTGGAAACTGAAGAATTTTCCGTGTCTGTTTCCCCAGGGATTTATGCAGAGGGATAGACACCCTTTTGGACTCTGGGACATCCATCATCTCAACATAGTCAGGTTCTTCCTGATCCTGTTCAGCCTCTTCCACTGGAAGCTGAAGAGTATCAGCCACTTTCTTGCAGAACAAGAAGTGGGAGGGGGAGTCAGAAAGCCTGGGAGGAGACACATTGGAAGGCCTGTCTGGGGAGATGTCAGGCTCTACTGGCTCATCTAGGCCTTCATAATCCTCTTCTTCTTCATAATCTTCATCTTCTTCTTCCCAATCACCCTCATATAATGCTTCAGGATCATATTCAGAAGCAGACAAGTCCGACCGAACCAATCGTCTTTGAGTCGGTGTCGATTCGGTTGGAACTGGGTGAAGTGATTGTACAATAGCAATCGCTTTAGCTATTTCGTCAGCGGTCGGAACATAGGAACCAGGATCTGAACCGGTTGATTTGCGCTTTCTCTTAGATGGAACTGATTCTGAAAAATCGGCTCTCCTTTTGCCCGAGGAGGTATCGCCCAGGTCAGTGGGCACCCCCTCAAGTTCAGTCGGAACCAAACCGGGCTGGCCATCCGGGTCAAAGGATTTCTCAGCCTCCCTTTCCTTCAGCCTACTTAAATGTTTGTCTAAAGTGGCTTTGGGAAAGTTTTTGTATATTTGGCAGTCTGCTTTGAGGTGGTCAAACCCCAGACAGTAAACACAGACGAGGTGGGGATCAGCCTTAGCAAAGGCCTCCCCACACTCGGTGCAGTGCTGAAACCCAGTGGGACCGGTTTTCTTTTTTGGTTTCTCAGACATGCCTAAAGGAAAAAAGTTACCCATACCAACGTTTAAGCCAGGCAACTACCAACTTATCAGTTCCAGCCATGTCATGGGTTGTTTAAAAAAAACAAGGACATTATCAGTTTTTTTAGGATACGATAGGTACCGGAAACCACAATACAAATCACAGAACAAATCAAAACAGAATTGCTTCGGTTCCTAACCAAACAAAAAACTATTTCTGCCACAAAACACTAAACTACCTACTAAACACTTACTATACCGAGGACAGAGATGCGAACACCGTAAAAATAAGTAAACGGTTGACAAACCGATTTTTTACTTAAACTGAACCGAAGTGAAGGAGAGAATCTCTGGAGCGACTTCTCACTTAGGCGGAGTAAAGAGTCTGAAGGTTACACTGAGGAGAACCTGGGACAGAGGTTTGAAAACCGAGCTCAAGCTCAACGTTCTATGCCTTGGCATAGAGTTAGGAGTAGTTCAAGTGCTGGGACTAACTGCATATAGTCAGAATACAGCAAGACTTCATGTTGCTTGAAGACTGAGTTTCAGGAAATATAAAGGGACCCAAAGGGAGGAGGACAGGGAAGTGCACCTTGAATGTCTAAGGGAAGCAGGGAAGGCTGTTAGTAGAGCTAGGGCACAGACAGAGGAGGGTTTAGCATAGTCCATGAAAAAAGGGGACAATGCATTTTATAGCTACATCAGCAAAAGAAGAAAAAATGAGGGGATTCTGAGGCTCAAAGGGGAGGAGGGAGAGTGTAAGGAGGGGGATCTGGACAAGGCAGAATACTGAACAAATACTTCTGCTCAGTATTCACTAGTGAGGGGGTGGATCAAGGGCCACAGATGGGTAGCAGAGGCAATGAGGGGGGAGAAGTGGACACCAGTCCATTCACAGTGGAGAGTGTTCTGGAAGAACTCACAAAGCTGAAGGTGGCCATGGGGCCAGACGGCATCCACCCGAGGATATTAAGGGAGCTGCGAAGGGAATTGGCAACGCCATTGGCAGCCCTCTTCATGGAGTCACTCATCATGGGTGTGGTTCCAGAGGACTGGAGGAGGGCACATGTGGTCCCACTGCACAAAAGCGGCAGTAGGGAGGGGGTGGGGAACTACAGGCCAGTCAGTCTCACCTCAGTGGTGGGAAAGATCATGGAGACACTGCTGAAAGAAAGGATAGTGGCACACCTGGAATCCAGGAGTGCCCAGGATCTGAGGCAACATGGATTCACAGCAGGAATGTCATGTTAAGCAAATCTGATAGATTTTTTTGATTGAGTGATTAAGGAAGTAAATCAGGGAGGGGCAGTAGATGACGCCTATCTAGTTTTTAGCAAAGTCTTCAACACCGTCCCTCATAGAAGGCTGGTTAACAAGATGAGTAGTCTGGGCATGGGAGACAAGGTGGTGAACTGGGTTAGGAACTGGTTAACAGACAGGAGACAGAGGGTGGTGGTAAATGGGGTATAATCTGGGGAGAGGGGGTGACCAGCAGGGTACCGGAGGGATCAGTACTGGAACCAGTCCTGTTCAATGTCTTCATTAGTGACATTGCAGAGGGATTGGAAGGAAAGGTCTGCTTGTTTACTGATGACACCAAGATCTGCAACAGAGTGGATACTCCAGAAGGGGTGCAGAAAATGAAGAGGGACCTGGAGAAGCTTGAAAGATGGTCGGAGATGTGGGAACTGAGGTTCAATGCAAGACAATGCAAAATAATGCACCTAGGTAGAGGGAACCTGATACAGGCACAAGGAAAGCTTGAGAGGGGAAGGAATGATAAAAAGCCATTGATCACATATGGTCAGTGGCTACATACAATATATAGGGCCTACAGGCAGACTGGAAGGGCCGGTGGTCCTTATCTGCTGAAAATTTCTATGTTTCTAACAGTGGAAACTGTATGGACACAAATTCTCTTTGTTGTTGTGGTGCCACAGGTTAGGTGACAGTATTATGGGACTGCATGTGTCCATCTGATGATGTGATGACTACTACCATTAATCAGTATAGTACTGTATTGTTTAAAGGCAGCAGCAGCAGCAGCAGCAAACAGTAATATGTGGACTCTGTAGAAACAATGAAATAGGCATCCCAGATGTGATATCAATATTGATCTCAATAAATTATTTCAAACTTCAAATCTGGGTTTCCACAATTAAGAAATTATGTCCTGTCTATGGAGTCAATCCAAGACTACTGACACAATGTAGGACATATATATTATCAGTCACAGATCATCAGAAGAGTAATGGAAATGGCAGTTTTGATTATATTGTGCCCAATCCCTGAGGCTCTGGGCACCTTACAATAAATAAAATAAGTAAAATAAAACAATAATTAAATAACAGAACTATAAATCTTCTAAAATCAAAAATCCAGGTCAAAACATAAGTTATAAAAGTGGGTTTCAGCGATCTTTTAAGAGCAGCCAGAGGGCCGACTCAGTGGCACTGGAGGTTGAGGCACTGGTCACTACACCTCGAGCCACACCGGCGACCCATGTTCAGGAATGAGCTCAGACCGCTGGGGGTTGGCAGGGGAGAGAGAGAGAATTGAGCATCAGGAGCATTGCTCTCCTCTGTCAGGGGGGAGGGAGACCTGTTGTTCCACTCATTAACTGCCCTCTGGTGGTGGCTGGAGGGCAGCATGGGTTGGGAGGCACATACCGACGTCATCATGTTGACAGGGGAGTGGGGGACAGGAGAAAAAGTGCAAACAGAGCCTAGCAGATTCCATGATTGCTCCCACATTCCTAGGGGTCGCCCCCGGTGTCTGGATTGGGTCTGGGGGGGAGCCGGCACCTTCATCTCTGGCTCCGCCACATGGGAAGGGGGAATTCACGAGGGATTAACCGGGGGTAGGCAATACAGGGACGCATGGAGCTGGAGAGTGAGTCTCTCTGCAAGGAGGGAACACAGCCCCCTGCCAGGGCTCCCAGGAGGAAAAACAGATAATAGAAAAAAAATAAAATAAAAGCAGCCAGTGAATGAGCACTTCTCATGTCCCTGGGAAGGGTGTTCTAAAGAATCAGGGCCACTACTCCGAATGCCTTATCAGTCAAGGATTTTAACTGAGATCTGGATACAGACAGGAGGTCTGCCTCCACTGACCAGAGGGCATGACCAGAAATGTACGGCACCAGGATGTCTTGCAGGTAGCCCAGACTCAAACTGTGCAGAGCAATGTATGTGAACAAGCAAACCTTGAAGCTAATGTGCCACCAGACTGGTAGCCAGTGGAGAGTGTGGGAACCAGCATGATATGCTCAGACAGGGAGGTCCCAGCATATCATGAACTAACTGCACCTGATGCATCAGCCACGTGGATAACCCAAGGTGGAAAGCACTACAGTAATCCAACCTAGAAGAGACTAAGGCATGCACTAGTGTTGCCAGATCAGTCAGTTCAAGATAGGGCTTGATCCGGGTGATGTTATGAAGATGGTAGAAGCTACTGTGGACAACAGATGACACCTGGAACTCCAGAGTCAGCTTGGACTCCAGAATGACCCCCAGATTCTTCAACTTATCTGCAGCACAAAGGGCCACATCGTCCAACAGAGGAAGGGCTGTGCTATCACTTGCTGCTGAACCTGTCTGGCCCGGCTCCACCAGCGACACCTCCATCTTAGATGGATTAAAACTAAGCCAGCTAGCTGCCATACAGTCTTGGCTTTCTCTAAGGCACTCACTCAGTTTCAGGACAGCTGCACTATCAATCAGGGACACAGGACACATACAACACAGCTTAGCAATGAAACACCAAGCCGTAGCATCTAATGATCTCCCCCCAATGGCAAGATACACACCGCAAATAGCACGGCAGCCAGAATCACCCCGTGAAGCACACCACAGCAGAGCGCAGCACTGCTCGATGTAAGGGAGCCAAGTGCCACATGCTGCATCCTGCCAGACATGTAGGACTCAAACCACTGCAGCACTGTTCCTGAGAGTCCCACATAGTGCCTAATGCGATCCAACAGCACCCCATGATCCACTGTGTCAAATGCTGAAGAGAGGTCAAGCAGGACAAGAATGAAATGCTATCTGCTATCTCTCACTAGGAGGAGATCATGGTTTTCAAACTATGGCGAGGTCAGAAACCAGACCGAAAAGGCTCATAGTTGTCATACCTCTCCAGGTGTTGTTCTAGTTGTACCCCGACTATATTCTCAATCAACTTTCCAAGAAAAGGAAGGTCAAAGCACATTTTCTTGACCTGGAAGGACACTACTTCTTTATTTAGCTGTGAGCTGTGTGAGAAATTCTATATTGCACTTGATATCTGCAACAACAAGCACTTTTGCTTAATTCTGTGGGAGGTGAAACTACCTGCCCTTGGTAATTGCTTTTTATTCACATATTTATTTAGTGTTTAACCAAGAAGGGGCTTGCAAACTCTGTTTATCTTGTGAGTAACTTCAGAAGGATTTAAATACTGCATTTGGGTAGATCCTTGGAGGTAGCTAGATTGTCTACTAGGATTTTCTGACAGTTAAACTATTTTAAATAAATTACAGGTGGCTGAGGAGTTGAAAAGGAGCTTGCAAACTCTGCTTATCTTGGAAGTAACTTCACAAGTGTTTGAATACTGCATTTTGGTTGTCCCTTGGGGGTAGCTGGATTGACTGCTAGGATTTTGGGACAGAAACTATTTTTTAATAATTTACTGGTGCGTAGGAGTTTGTGATAGTTAAACTATTTTTAAATAACTTACTGTGGTTAAGGAGTTGTCATAGCAAAACCTGCAGTGTGAAACAGAAAAAGAGTCTTTCAAGCAACAGAAGGAGGTGGATCTAGGTTTACATTTGTTTGTTACAATTCTTAAGATTTTCAGTGCAGGAAGAGTTTAAAGCACAGCTGACTTATTTTGGGGCTGACAGCTTTCAGAGCACAAACCACCAGGCCTGTTTTGGGGCTGGGGAGGTTTACCTGTATCTGACTTGGATGTGTGGATTTTTCTCTGTTTGATTAGAAGGGTATTTTCTCTGTCAAATTGTTGTGTAGGGCATCTTGCTGACAGGAAGGCACTCATCGCAGTGGTGGGTCAAAGCTTTTAGCTGATTGTTTTGTGGGGGCACAGTTTAGGCCCAACCCCTTCCAACCCCTCACCCCACCCACCCCTGGAAATAGTTCCTTTATACCCGGGGTTCTGACATCATTTCCTCAAGAGTGCAAGGTGCATATCACTGTCATATCCTCTCTAGCACACTGCACTGACAATATAAGCATACACATTGTATAATATATATATATATTTATATAACAAACCAATCACACACACACACACACACAAAAATGTGGGGAGTAGTGCAATGTAATGGATGTGGGGCAGCAGTCTTCCGGGAGTCTTTCTGGAGGCTGAGATGCTGCCCTATTTGCAGACAACTCTCTGCCCTGAGGGAGGAAGTTGCCCATCTTCAGGCCACACTGGACAGTAGTAGGGAACCTTCCACCAGGCCACACTGGACAGTAGGAAGGAACCTCCCCATCCAGGGAGCACCAGATCCACCACCACTACCTCAGAGGTTGTGAAGAAAGCACAGCAGTTGGACCACAGTGGCCCAGGGAGGGTGAGGATGGTGGAACAGAGGCACACCCAGTCAGTTGTTCCACACCACAATCCATACACCATTCTGGGGAGCATAGCTCCCTATGGATGCACACCAGAGAGGAGACTAAGGAGGATGAGGACAACTGTCACAAGGAGGCCCACAGGAAGGAGGCAGAGGACACCACAAGGAAAGGAAGCAGCTCCTGGTGGGGACTCAATTATTAGGGGGATAGAACTGGGGGGAGCAGGGAAAACTGAAGTAAGGTGCCTGCCTGGTGCCTTGGCTTGGAGAGACAGAGGCGCATCCTCAGGATCACGAGAACAGCTGCACAGGAGTCTGAGCTGGATGTCATTGTCCACCTAGGGACAAATGACTTGGCTCATCATGAGATTAGAGCAGTGCAGAAGGACTTTGTCGAATTGGGGCGGGGCCTACGACAAGTAGCACACACAATATCCTTCTCTGAGGTGCTGCCTGTCAATGGCATTAGTGAGGCGAGGGTACTTTGCACCATGCAGTTTAATGAATGGTTAGAAAATGGTGTGTAGCACAGGGTTTGGCTTCATTGGGGACTGGGGTTCCACCTGGAGGACACCAGCCTATACTGGCAGGATGGTCTGCATCTGTCCAGGAAGGGAACAAGTCTTTTGAGCAATCGGTTTAAATGCTTCATTGGCATGCTTTTAAACTAGTCAAGGGGGGAGGCACTGATAAGCAGCAGGAAAATCCCAGCCTCTCCCTACAAAACAGGGTACTAAATGAGAAAAAGACCGAGGTACAAAGGTCAGTGGGGGATGCTGCAAAAGAAGGTAAAGCCATCCAAAAATGGAGAGCAATGAGTACCAATGCCCGTAGTCTGAGTAACAAGCTTCCTGAATTAGTGGCCTTGATGGAGAAGGAACATCTGGATATCGTGGCAGTCACAGAAACATGGTACACACAAAACCATGACTGGGACGTAAACATACCAGGATACACTATCTACAGGAGGGACAGGGAGGGTAAAAGAGAGGAGGAGAGTAGCTCTTTACATAAGGGAAGGAATCAAAACAACAGAACAAAAGGGAAAACAGGGAGGAGAAGAAGCACTGTGGGTAAATTTGGAGACCGGCAATGGCACCACAATCCGCACAGGGGTTGTATACAGACCCCATTCTCAGGGGGAGGAAATGGACAAGGAAATGATAGAAAGAATACTTAGAATGGCAGAAAAAGGGGAGATATTGCTGATGGGTGATCTGAATATGCCAGATGTTAACTGGAGTGCAGTTGCAGCAGCCACTTAAGAGTGGGATTATTCTAGATGCCTACAGGGGCATGCCTTAGACAACTAGTATTGGAGCCCACTCGAGGAGGAGCAATCTTAGACCTGGTTCTCTCAAATGGAGATGAAGAGGATCACAGATGTAGCAGTGGGTTGCCATCTGGGAACTAGCGACCATCGAACAGTATGGTTCACAATAAACACAGCAATAGAGTCAAGCCATACAAAGGCAAAAGTACTGGACTTTAGGAGGGCTGACTTTGCCAAAATGGGTGAGTGCCTAAGGAATGCACTAGCAAATGGGCAGGAAGAAGGGGTGGAAGAACAATGGGGAATAATAAAAACTGCCATCACAGAGGTAACAAGCCTTTGTGTGAAACAAATAAACAAAACGAAACAATGTAAGAAACCACTATGGTTCTCAAAGGAAGTGGCAGTGGAGGTTCAAGAGAAAAAGAAAGCATTCAGGAAGTACAAGGAATCACAGAAGGAGCAGGACAGAGAATTGTATCAGTTAAAGCAAAAGGAAGCTGGGAAGGCAGTCAGAACAGCAAAGGCCCAAACCAAGGAAAAGATAGCCAACTCAGTTAAGAAGGGGGATAAAACCTTTTATAGGTACATCAGGGAGCGAAGGAAGACCAAGGAAGGGTTAGTGAGGCTTAATAAAGGGGAGGGAGGGTGGACAGAGGGTGACTATGAAAAGGCAGAGATACTAAACAAATATTTTTGCTCAGTATTTACAAAGGAAGTCGGGGGGAGGTACCTAAAACAAACAGTAGAAACACTCTGGACACAGAAGTTGATACCAGCCCATTTACAGAAGAAAGGGTTCTAAAAGCACTCTTAAAACTGAAGGTGGACAAAGCAATGGGGCCTGATGGGATTCATCCCAGAATTCTAAAAGAACTAAGGGTAGAACTAGTGACACCACTGACTACCCTCTTTAACAAATCATGGGAGGATGGAGTGGTACCCGAGGACTGGAGAAGGGCAGATGTGATTCCCCCTTCACAAAAGTGGGAGCAAGGCAGAAGCATAAAACTACAGACCTGTTAGTTTAACCTCAGTGGTAGGGAAAATGATGGAATCACTTCTGAAGGAAAGAATTGTTGAGTATCTAGAGGCCAGAGGGGCACAGGACCCAAGGCAGCATGGATTCACAGCGGGAAGGTCATGCCAGACAAATTTGATAGATTTCTTTGACTGGGTGACCAAAGTAGTAGATCAGGAGGGGCTGTGGACATGGCCTACCTAGACCTTAGTAGCGTTTGACACAGTCCCACACAAAAGATTAATATACAAGTTAGCCAGCCTGGGAGTGGGTCCCAAGATGACAGCCTGGGTAAAGAATTGGCTGGAGAATAGGACACAGAGAGTAATAGTAAGTGAGTCCACTCTGAAGAAAGGGGTTACTAGTGGGGTACAGAGGTTCAGTATTAGGACGGTCCTCTTCAATGTCTTTATAAGTGACATTGCAGAGGACTGGAAGAAAAAATGTCTCTTTGCAGATGACACAAAGATCTGCAACAGAGTTGATGCACAAGGTAGGGTGGAAAGGATGAGAAGGGACTTGGCAAGGTTAGAGGAATGTTCAAATGTATGGCAGCTTAGATTCAATGCTAAGAAGTGCACGGTAATGCACCTGGGAAACAAAAACCCAGGAGAAGAGTACACAATGGGGGGTGAGATACTAACAACAACAAAAATGGAAAGGGACCCAGGGGTAGTCATATCAGATGACCTAAAGGTGGGCAAGCAATGTGAGAAGGCAGCAAGGAGGGCTGGGGGGATACTGGGATGCATAGGGAGAGGCATCACCAGTAGAAAACAGGAAGTTATTATCCCTCTGTACAGACAGTTGGTGAGACCCCATCTGAGTACTGTGTGCAGTTCTGGAGACCCAGTCTCCAAAGACATAGACAGGATGGAAGCTGTCCAGAGGAGGGCAACTAAAATGGTGCAGGGTCTGCACCAGAAGACATATGAAGAGAGACTTAAAGAGCTAAATATGTATAGCCTTGAGGAAAGGAGGGAGAGGGGGGACATGATAGAAACTTTCAAGTACCTCAAGGGAATCAACAAAGCCCAAGAGGGTAGCATCTTTCAAAAAAAGAGGTGTGCAAGAACAAGGGGGCACAATTTGAAGATAGAAGGGGGCGGCTCAGAGGTAATTTAAGGAAGTATTTTTTCACAGAGAGGGTTGTGGATGCATGGAACGGCCTTCCGGAGGAGGTTGTGGAGTCAAAAACAGTGGTGGAATTCAAGCATGCATGGGACAGTCATAAGGCAATTCTAGGGGGAAGGGGTAGGAAGAAGTAGGCTGCTGGTTAACTAGGATCTACAGCTTATCCATTAGGTAGGGAAATGGGCAGACTGGGTGGGCCAAGCGGTCCTTATCTGCCATCAAAATCTATGTTTCTATGTTTCTATGTTCTATGTTTGAGATGGGTTTGTAATTGGAGAGATCATCAGGGTCCAGGGAACCCTTCTTAAGGAGAATGTCTCACCACAGCCTTTTTAAGGGTGGATGGAAAAACACCCTCCTGAAGGGAACACCTGATGATCTCCACCACAATTGGACTGTGTGAGTCCCAGCATTCTAACAGAAGTCTGGTTGGCCCAGGGTCCAATGCACTGAATGTGGGACACAGGTCACAAACCACCCAGGAGAAATCATCCACAGAAACTGGCTCAGTCTCATCCCACAGAAATGAAGTGCCTACATCCCATGAAGAATGGGCGTTGTCAGCCAAAGACAGGCTGCTCGGAGAAATCCCAGCCCGGATGGCGGACACCTTGTCTAGGAAGAACTGGTTAAGCTCCTCGCACCTTTCAAGAGAAAAAACTGCACAGGACTGCAGACTGACAGGGTTCATTAGTCTGTCCACAGTGTTGAAGAGCTGAGCCAGCCAGTTCTTTCCAGCAGCAATCACCCGTGGCAGGAATGCTGACTTTTTCAGAAGCACTTTGAGCACTTAGAGCACTTTGTTCTTGTTGTTACATCTATGTTGGTCCATTAAAAGGTATCAAATCATTTGCTTCTGGACTTTTTCAGGGTGATTGCCTGCTGATATATACTGTAGTGAGTCCTCAGTGCCAATCTGTCTTCCTCTGAGTGGGATATCTGCCAATTGTGCTCCAACCTCTGCCCCTTAATTCTCCACCTCCTCAGGTCCACATCATACCAGGGTGACCTGAAGCAGGAGGTCAAGGGGCATGCATAGAATGGTGCAAGGGAGTCAAAAGCAGATGAGAGGGCTAAGTAATAACCCTCCACAGCTGCCTCAGCTCCCATCATGCAAGCTGTCTTCATATTCGAGATGTTCAGTTCTGCCAGAATGCTCTGAGGCGCCAGATTTTTAAAAGAGCAGTATCTGACTGTCTTCACGGGGAGGTTAAATGGGGAGCCCTGGAGAGGAACTGAATGACATGATGATCCAACCAAGTGACCGGATCAACCTTAATGTCACTGATGTCCAGACCCATTGAGAAGACCAGATCCAAGGCATGGCCATGTTGATTGGTGCCAGTGGCAACTGCCTGTACAAAGCCCAGAGATGACATCACCTGGAGGAACTGCATACCAAAAAAAAATGTTTCATTGTTGACCCAGGCATGGAAGTTGCCCAAAACCTAAAGTTTGGGTGACTCCAATACCAGATTGGCCATGAAAGTCTCTAGTTTCTGTAGGAATGTGTACCCACAAATAGGGAGGATGGTACATGAGCACGATCCTGCAGCTTGTACCTGGTCCACCTTTTACGCCATCCACTCAAACAATCTGGTCTGCCCTAAGGGTTATGCCGTCAGTACCAGGGTGGCTCTAAAACAGATGGCTACCCCCACCCCATCCCCCGCACTACCACTACAGCAATGCACCATTGAGAAACATGGAGGAATGGATAACTCGAGCACAGGATCCAAGTCATCTCGCAACTAGGTCTCCATGATGCATACCAGGTTTACTGAGGAATCCACAATGAATGCTTCCATTATGGCTGGTTTGTTCCTAGGAGACCTGGTGTTGCAGAGAACTGCCCTAAGGGGAGGAGCTGAGTCATCTGGTCCCATAGCCACCTGTTGATCGGAAAGCTCAGGAGGCTGGGGAACAGGAATCAGGCAAGAAGGACCCCTTTTCAGATACTGTTTACTCCTCAGCTGCCTCCTGGATGCCATACTTCTGATCCTACCTCCAGAGTCCACCTGTGGAGCACATCTTCATTTTGAACAGTGCCCCCAGAGGATCCCCAACCTCCTACAGCGATTGAGCACAGCTGCAGGCAGAGTGCAAAGGAAGCCCCTAAAGGGGCACTACTCCTGTAGCTGCTCTGTGGTGTAGACTGAGTAAGGCCTGGCTAAGCACATGGAAGGGGAATCACCCCAACAGCTAATATAAAGAACAACCCACCTCTGCAAAGCAAAAATCCCACCCTAAATCCCAAATTACCCTTAAAATCACAAGAGTAGCCCAATCATTCACACAATATTCATACAAGTTAACAATAGCTATACCCCCTCCCACAAAATCCCTCCCCAACACCCTCCTCCCTTGCATCACTATATATAAATAACTCTCATCGCCTATAACCTGTGTCCTACCAGTAGGGCTGTCCGCCGTCCTACCCAGACAGGGATAACAGGACACTGTTGAATTTCAACCCCCTTCCCCCCCCTTGGATACCATACTAACCTACAATACCGCTCTCTCATCACCCTGCGACACTCTCCCTCTCCTCCTCTCTCCTCCTACCCCCATCCAGTTAACATAGCCTAACACGGGCCTACCCCTACACTCAATTAAGCACTTATAACCTAACCCTATACCCCTCTTGTATACACTTTAGTCCACCCTGTCATCTCTGTTTGCCTCGAAAATCATGTTCTGCCTGCATCTCTCCGTAAATTTCTTTTCCCTTCTTCCATTCTGCCCTCCGCAATTTTTCATTCCCTCCTTCCATTCCTCCTCACTACTCCAATCACTGTAAATCTTGAATATCTATGTTACGCTAATGGCTACCAATTACTATTATGTCAACTTACCATCTAGTGATACATTCTGTTGCCAAGTTATTATATGTGTTCCAGTGTTACCAACTGTCACCAACAGTTGTCAAATTGCTATATGTGTTTTCATATCTACTGTACTTAACTGTTGCATTGTTAGACAGTGTTATCCACCTGTAATCCTGCTACCTGGTGGACCTTCTTACACCCGCTGCCTTGGTCCGCTCCCTGTGATCCTTCTCGAGGGGCCTCCTGGCGATTCCCAGGATGAGGTTGAAAACGGCCGGTGACAGAGCTTTTAGTGTCACTGGCCCCATCCTGTGGAATTCGCTTCCACCATCGGTGAGGGAGGCCCCTTCGGTGGAGGTTTTTAAAGCCCACCTGAAGTGTTATGTGTTTAGCCTGGCTTTCTCAGGTACTGGATAGAACATAGATTATCAGTCCCTTTTTAAAATTAAAGAGGTTGATTATTTATATGCAGGACAATGCTTTTTCTGAAATGTGATTATTTATTATACGGTGAGATATGTATATTTTTAAATTTAAATGTTTTGTATTTGTACGGCGCCCAGAGCCTCTGGGATTGGGTGCCTGAAAAATAAAATTTGCCTTGCCTTTGCCTAATCCCTCCTGCTCTCATTGTATGCAAGTAAGCAAACTGTATTCCAACACTGTAATATTTCTCTGTATTATATCCCATTGTTCCCTACCCCCCAGGTTGCACCGGGAGATGAGCAACTTGTTGCTCAGCGTGCCTTCCTGGTGAAACATTTCAATAAATAAATAAAATACAAGAACATTCACACCCTGATGCACTCCAACATAAGATAATCAGCTATCTAAAAATTCTAAACAAAACTGGATAGCGGAAACAGTAAAATCGACAGTTAATGATATTAATCTTTCAATGTCCTGAGCAAGCTGAGAAATGATGACAAAAGTCTTTGTTCTCACCAGAGAAAGTACAGAGTCAAAACGGTTTGAATCTGGGAGTGGAGCCAGCAATCTAGCAGGGAACACACATTTCTTTGTGCTCTTAAGTAGATTGAGTAAAACTTCTTGAAACTAAAGAAGTTTTGTGAGTTAAGTCACAAACCAGAGGCAGATCTACATTGGACCTTTTGTGCTGCACAGACTGATACCAAATTTTGATATAGGTTGTCCTTGAAATACCACAAAAAATGAACCACCAGTTCTGGGACTGTCTCATGCTGTGGGCCAGCAGAGAATGGCACCGGGGCAGACAGAAAATCCTCCCACCACGCTAGATTCTCTGCAGATGGCCATAGTGGATTTAACAAACTTTATAAAGAACTTTGGACCAAACAATGAACCAGTATGTTGGTTGCTTGGCAGTAGCGGAAGGAAAAATTGGTGATGTGGTAGAAAAGGCAACAGAGTCAGAGAAAACTGCCACTATAGCAATGGTGGTGGCAGCAACTACAGTTAAGGAGCAGAATCTGTTATGGACCTCGGTCGAGCAGTTGGAGAATGCCATCCAGTCAGTGAATGTGCAAATCTTGGGTCTCCCCAAAGGAGTGGAAGGGGATAACTTAGCAACTTTTCTTGGGAGGTGGCTGCATGAAGCAATTGGTCTGGGACAAGCTGTCTGTACTCAAAGGGCCTATCGAGCTGATTCTCGACTTGCTGTGGCAGGAGGAGAGGGGTCCAGGACTGTTTTGATGGTAACAGCATTGATGGGAGACAGGGACTGAATACTATGGGCAGTGAGAGACAACTTCCCCATAACTTTGAATGATACCCGCATTCTGTTTTTTCCAGATTACTCATTCACTACCAGGCGGCATGGGTGAGCCTTCGAAGGGGTGGCTCAGAAGCTGAAAGAACTGGGCATGATTACAATTCATAATTTCAAATAAACAGCATAGTTTCACAGATCCCAAGGCAGCCAGGATCTTAGTGGACAAACACATAGCATTTATGCGCCAGGCCAAGGACAGCAATCAGGATGAATCTGAATCAGCAGAGACATGAACTATTGAGCACACTCAATGACTTTTATGAAGAGTCGTAAGTCCTGATGTTAATACCCTTTCAGTCTGACTCTGGCAAAACTTCGCAGTTTATGCTGTTTCTTGAGTTAAGTTGGCGTTTTGCTACTGGAAAAAATATGGCTCGCACTAGTTAATAATGCTAAGGCAGATCTCTACAGTAATTACTGATCTCCAGGTACTCAATGTTGGAAATTGATATTTCTGTGTATTAAGATAAGTGATTTTTTTAACCTTATATCTCTGTTGTGAAATGTGGTTCAAGATGGTGTCAAAGTTCTGTTAGGTTGATGTCAAGGATGCCATATGCTTCTCCGAGTTGTGCGAGAAGCCAATTCCCTTAGAGCGAAAATGTCTGGACCACACAGCATTCTCTTTACCAGTAACTGAATTATACTGCAGATAGGGTTCCTGTGGGTAGATTTGCTTGTTAATGTTAATATTAATAGTTCTGCAGTTAAAGTTAGATCATAATATTCTTTCTAGAACCTTAATGAGGTTGTCTTGCTAAACAGGTTACATCTCTCCTGGGAACACATTATGGGAAGCGAATATAATCTAAATTCATAGGTTGTATGTAGTCATTAACCCAGTAAAGGGTGGGAATCTTTCATTTCAGGCAGTTTCCTATATATAACGTTGACCCATTGCATTGTCTGCAATATGGTTCCATTTGTGAATGACACTGTATAGCTACCATGTATTTTGTGCTTTTCACTACCAAGTGGTGACATGGTGAAATGTGTATCATTTTGTCTCCTTAGATGCAAATATGGTATAGAATACTTTGAATGATGTATTGCTGTTTCATATAACGTGAATACAGTTGATGTATTAACTTCTTCAGAATTCAATAAAGTATCACTAAAAAAAATGTTTGAATTTGCCTCACAGACAGCCCTCTCACAGCAGTTGTAAGAGCAAGAGATTCCCAAAAACTATATAAAAGCAACAGAATACTAACATGAGTGTAAATGCATTAGAAATCAGCTAAGAGTCTGAGCCTAAATATGCAAAGAAGTTTTATATTTGCTGCAATAGTCTAACCCTCAGTCTGCTGCCACCAGGTAGATAGTAGACCAAATAGTTTCAAACTGTCACTTAGAAAGAAGAGTTTGAAAAGCAAAGTCATTTGGGGCAGTCACCAAACCGCAGGCAGAGGAGCAGTGATTGAAAAGCAGTCTGGCAGATTTTAAAATTAAATCATACACACATCTTCATATGATGTTAATCACACAGATACACAACAGTTTAAGCCATCTGGAGGCAACGGTTTTTGTTCTTGTGCCACTTAACAGGGATGCAGCATACTTAAGACTGTGTATGGCGTGATGACTAACAGCTTGCCACTACACCAGCAGTGCTCTCTAATGACACGTGTCCTAATAAAATGTTTGTTAAATAAAAAATTGATTGGTTGAAATTTCAATGTAGTCTTGTATAGGCATCTGTTTATTTCAATCTTGTAGCCTACATATACCCACATTATATATACTCCATTCATATGCCATTTGATAGTATTTATCGTTTGGTAATTTTAAATACATAAGTAATTTTATTTTTATTATTTATTGCCTTACTGACTGTACTGTGTGAGTTGTGCACAACTGTACAGACACTGGGTCCTATGCCCAAAAGGGTTGTAGGGCATGCATGATAGGCACGTACCCCTCCTGTGCAGCTCTGCACCCACAGACAGGTGCACACTGACCAGTATTCACTACCACTGGCCACCTGTCCATGGCCCCACTTCAGGCACGGAGCCGTGCATTGCTGGCCCATGTCAGCGTGGGGGCAGAGTGCAGGATGCAGGTGGACTTCCTAGCAGATGTTTGCCCTGGGTCCCTGAGTGGATCTCTTGTGCACCCATGCAGGGGCTCCTGGGAAGATGCAGAACACCAGGGATAGCGAGGAGCATGGTTGGCACCCAGTAGCTGTACCGGTAAACCCACGTGCGGTGTGCCTGGTACTGCAGAGTACACTAGGGCACTACTGCATGGGTGTATGTCTGTACAGAATGGCACCCACAGCAGCGGTACACTGTCTGATGGTGCCAGCATATACCTTGTCAGACTGGTGGTACCGCACCACCACTAGGCATTGTGCATACTGTGGCCACTATGCAGTCAGGGACTGCCTTCCCAATTGGTACATGTGTGCCCACCCCATGCCTTGATGTGCTGCTCAATACCGGCAGAACCTAAGGATGGGCAGTCTCCCACCCTACTTATGCCCATGTCATGGAGGTTCTTGTAGGCATGCATCTTTACAGGTCTGTACCCCGGACCTCCTGCCTGCATATCACATACATCAGGGACAGGTACCCTACCTCAAGGACCCATCTGACAGTTCAGTACTGTGCACCTGGTATGCTGGCAGCATATGGGTACTGGGGTATACTGCATTCCAGCCGACAAACATCTGTGTGCCCATACCACATGCCACCATGTTGTGCCACCACCCCCACTGTTCTGTCACAACAACACTGAGTGTGCGTGGGGCATAGGACATGTATGAGGCACCGGCAGGGACATCCCTGTACATCGGGGGCAGTTGCAGGGTTGGTTGTACCAGATGGCTATGTCCATCATGGTGCAATGAGTGTGTGGGTCTGGATGCATAACACAATTATGACAGGGTCCCCCCAGCAGTAACTCGTGCACTCCTGTGTGCTGCAATCTGTGCCTTTGTGCATCATGCAGAGTGCAGGCATGCCCCTGACAAATTCCCGGCCCACCCCCGGTGTGGAGTGGCACAATCAGCCAGAGGATTGTGTGTACAAAGGGCTTGTGGACCTGTTGTGCATGCGGCCAGATGTACACAGGTATCCCACTGCATGGCAGTGTGACTTAAGGTTGCCTACATGCCTCAGATACACGGTGCATATGAATAGCGCATAGGGCCCAATGTGAATGTATAGCATGAGTTTCTCAGCATATGTAGCACCTATGTGAAGTTTAAGAAGAGATTGATGTATCAATATTGAGTAACTATTAAGTAAATGAATGTAATGCAAATATCTTACTTTGAGAGGGCTCTTGCAGCAGGTACTAACCAGGCACTAGGACCACATGGAAAAGGTTAGCTAGCAGTGTCTGGCAGGTGACCACCCACCCGGCGTCACGTGATGGACGTCAGCGTGACACTATATAGTGGGCAGTCCCCACACCCGCCCTCCAGTTCATTCCCGCCATTAATCTGTGCACTTCGGACCTCGCGGAGAATGCTGCTTCAGTCGTCCAGCATTTTTGGATGAGTATTTCATCGTCTTTATTTCTTTCTGTAAATCTTTGAAAATTTTTTCAAGCTTGTCTTCTCCAATGCCTTCCAAGTCACATAAGAACAAGTGTGATTCCTGCGGCACTCAGCTCCCTTACAAGGACAGTCGTTTCCTCTGATGCCTCTTCTACCTGGGACCAGAGCACAAGACCAAGGACTGTGAGATCTGCCAGAATTTCAACCAGGTCACACGGAAATGCTGCCAACAGGCCCTGGAAGCCCATGTTCTTAAATGAAGGATGGCTTCCATGGAGAAGGAGCTGCAGAAGCTGTGGGGATCATCTTCCTTTCTGGGGGGTTCTTTGGACTTCCATAAGAAGAAGAAGGACAAGCACCTGGACCGTGATCGGTCTCCTTCCCTCCCATGGCCTTCTTCATGGGCCATGGGCGACAAGTGGTCTGCCACTGGGAAGGGTACTGCTCTCCTATCAAGCCTGCTCCTCCTTCTGGGGAGCAGCCCTTGGTCCCCCCGCCGCAGCTAGTCACAGTTCAGGTGGGCACCTCCAATCTGTCAGAGAGCTCTGCCACCCTCAGACCTCTCAAAACCCTGGGGCCTAAGTCTGGTGGCATGGCTCATAAGTCGATCATCAGCCCCTCTGACAAACACCCAGCTCCAGCTGGTAAGTTGAATACCTGCCCCTCTGGTGTCTGCCGAGCCACTGTGCTTCTGTTGGGCCCTGATAACAGGCCTGACACCAATCTTCTGGGTCAGCGCATGCTGCCACTCCAGCTGCAGCCCTCCCCAGAGGGTTCTCCTTCTCGAGATCCTCCTTTGCTACCTTCTTGGTGGTGACTCCTGGCTGTCCTGCACACTCTGAGTCGGAGTCAGAGGAGTGTTTGCCCGACACAACCGTGGTGCCAGAGCTGTAACGCCGGACCTCCCTCGGGAGCCGGTGTCCCCTGCACTGCAACTGCCCATGGCTTCCACACAGGCCTGCTTGGACCCTACTCTGAGATCCCTTTCCCCAGTGGAGTCTTGCCCCTCTACCTCAGGACAGACTTCACGGCCTACCGTAGTAGTCTGTATTGGCAGGGGCCTTGCAGTCTCTCTGCAGGAGCTTCCACTTCCACGGGCTCTGTCTCCAGACAGAAGCCCATAGTCAGAATTGGACTCAGACTCTGCCGACTCCTCTGCCTTGGGTTTTCAGACTCCCTCTCCGGAGAATCCAGAACTCAAAGACGCTCCCAAATCCCTATCTCCTTTACAGAGATCCTCCAGAAGATACAGGGGAAAATGGGTGGAAAACGGAGAATCAGGATCCCCAATGCAAGAGGTTGGCGGAACACCTGGATATGCCAGAACTGTCCCCTCTGCTCATTCCTCCATGAATCAGACCACATGTGGACCTGGCCTCCACAGTCTGGCAACAACCTCTGTCAGTGGCCACAGTTGCCAAGAAGGCTGATAGACTGTATCGAGCCCCCGAGGGTAAAGACCACCTTAGTTCTCACCCTAAAGTGGACTCAGTGGTCATTAATGTGGCCCATGACCATACAGCTAAACCTAAACCCATGACCACCTCTCCTCCAGACAAGGAGTCACAGAAAATAGACCAGTTTGGATGCAAGGTTTACTCCTCCTCCACTCTGGCTCTCAGAGCTTTGAACTACCTGGCACACATGACTGTATACTAGAAATCTATCCTGGGACAGTTGAAGTCGGAATTTGAGGCTTTTCCTGATTCCAAGGCTAAAACCAAAATTTCCCAGACTGTCAGGACAGCAGAAATCTCCTGCCATCATTCCCTCAGAGCAGCATATGGTGCAGTAGACGCCTCTGCCCGGAGTACAGCCACTGGTTTCCAGATTAGCCCAAGATGTCCAGTCGACCATTCAGGATGCCCCTTTCAGAGGACCAGTCCTTTTTGGAGTTTACATCAAGGGCATAATAACTGAGCTCCAGGAGAGTGGCAAGGCACTGCACTTGGTCCAGTCTATGTATCGCTCTAATGCCAAGCCAAAACAGCCATTTCATCACCAGCACCAGAATAGGCAACAGCCACCCTGATGACAGAACAAACATTGGGCCACATCGGCGGGAGCCACCCCTCCAGCCAAATCCCAAAGGGCTGCTAGGATAGTGCTCCCCATACCTCCTCTGCCTCCTGACTTATGGCAGGGCCCCCAGCCTCTGCCACCAGCTTCAGAGGAACCAGTAGGAGGCAGATTCGCCAACCACCTGGCCGGGTGGGAGGCGATCACTTCAGACACATGGGTCCTTCAGCTCATTGCTCAAGTCCACACCATCGAATTTACAGAGAGACCTCCAAGAAATCCTCAGGGTCTCTCTCATCACCCAAAAGGCTACATTCCTCTCATAAGGGAAGTGATCCAGGCTCTCCTGACAAAATCAGCTATAGATCCTGTTCATCAGATCCAGGAAGAAAAGGGATATTACTCCCACTTCTTCCTGGTCCCCAAAAAGACAGGGGACCTCTGTCCAATTCTGGACCTCAGCACGCTACAGCTGTACATACAGTACAAGAGGTTTTGCATACTGACCCTACCAGGTCTGCTGCCTCTTCTGCGCCATGGTCACTGGCTTTGAGTTCTGGATATGCAGGATGCATACCTGCATATCCCAATTTTTCCCTCCCACCGCTACTTCCTATGCTTTATCTTCCAGGGGGAACACTTCCAGTTCAAAGCGCTCCCTTTTGGCCTCTTCTTGGCACCCAGAGTGTTTAACAAAGTGCCTAGTGGTAGTGACAGCTGTTTTATGCCACCAAAGAATATATGCTTTCCTGTACCTCAACGACTGGCTCCTGTCGGCACTGTCAAGGGACAGCCTCATGGCCTCCCTGACTACTACTCTGAATCTATTCAGGCAAGTGGGGATCATGGTGAATTACCCCAAATCCCACCTTGTTCCTTCACAACACCTCCAATTTATTGGGGCAGTGCTGGATACTGCTCAGGGTCGAGCTTTCCTCCCTTTGGATCGGGCGGAAACCTTGCATCAACAGGCTATCCAAGTGGCAACCAGCCAATGGACCATGGCCCATTCAGTCTTATGCCTTCTAGGCCTGATGGTGGCAGCTATTCCCACTGTCCCCCTAGCCAGGATTCACATGCAGATTATGCAGTGGACCCTTCGGATCCAGTGGGACCAGAAATCAGAAGACCTGGATCACAGGATTCTGGTGTCTAGCCCCACGCATTGGGACCTCCTGTGGTGGCAGGATCTGTCCAATCTCATCAGAGGGGTTCCTTTTTAGGCATTTCCTCTGGCTCAGACCCTGACAATGAATGCTTTTTGTCAGGGCTGGGGTGCTCATCTGGGTGACCACAGGACACAGGGATCCTGATCTCAGCAGGAGCTATCTCTGCACATCAGTGTGCAAGAGATGAGGGCTGTACTATATGCCCTTCAGACTTTTCGGCACCTACTCCTCCTTGGGCCCCTACTGGTACAGACAGACAATATGTGCATGGTCTGGTACCTGAACAAATAGGGAGGCATGTGGTCATATCCACTATGCAGGAAAGCAATGCTTGTGTGGCATTGGGCAATACAGCACAGCATGCAGCTCATGGCAGTGCATGTCCCAGGCATTCAAAATGTCCTGGCAGACACCCTCAGCCGCACTCAGGCAAGGGCACATGAGTGGGAACTGAGACACTCAGTAGTAGAAGACATCTTCAATCGATTGGGTCATCCAGATCTCAGTCTGTTCATCTACCCATCCGACGCAAAACTACCCAGTTTCTGCTTGCTCGTTCCCAGGCGTGGTGTTTTCTGGTGAGATGCGCTGTCCCTCTGCTGGATAGGGAGGTTCTTGTATGCATTCCTTCCCTTTCCTTTGTTACAGAGGATGCTTCTGAAACTCCAGTAAGAAGGGGCTCGCATGATTCTCATAGCCCCTTATTGGCCTCGTCGAATGTGGTTTCCTCTACTTCAGCAGTTGAGAGTGGAACCTCAGTTCCTCTACCTCTCTGCCAGAATCTGCTGACTCAGGTCCAGGGCAAGCTGGTCCATCTGGTCCTCAAATCCCTTCACCTTCACACATGACACCAGCTGACATAGCTGTTGCACACTTTGGGGTCTCTTCCAGAGTGGCTCAAGACCTTGTGGAGGCCCAAAAGCCATCCATAAGATCCACATATGCTATGAAATGGAAGAGGTTCTCCATTTGGGCAACCAACACGGGATGAGACCCTTTCTCTTGCCCTGACCCACAGGTCATGGAATACCTGCTGCATCTCTCTAACCTTGGCCTTAGCTATTCTTTGCTGAAGGTCCACTTGTCTGCCACGGAGGCAAAACATGAGGTGCTTCTAACTATTAAATAAAGTATTGAATCTAGCAGGCACCAGTTCAAAGCCTCTGTGGATGCCTTTATATGGCAGCTTGCTTCACAGCTGCAGGTGTCTGCATCAGGTGGCACTCTTCACTGCAAACTGCTGGTTTCACCCTGGATGTCTAACAACAGATCATGAATGTGCACTTTAATGGTACTAAGCTGTGCTTACAACAGGTGGAGCAGTCTCTAGGGTCTAATGAAATTAGAACGACTCTCAAGACCTTCAAGCCAGCTCCCTATAATCTACAGAAGGGTAGATGATGGGGATGTGGCACTTTTCACAACAAATATTTCCTTCATGGCAGAGGCAGAGGAGCCCAAAAATATAAAGCTCAGCTTAACCAGTCCAAAAGAAGGTGCAGCACCACAAATGCACTCAGTGCCAACATCTGAAGCTCCAGCCCCAATTCCACTTCAGCTGCCCAAGGCAGACCTCTCATCTCCAGTAGAGAGGCACCTGACATATTTTTACCATTGGTGGGAATCCATCTCAATGGACAAGTGGGTCCTGAAGATTATCCAAAAGGGGTGCTCCCTGAAATTGTTGGAAACCGACCCAGATTATCCTTCCAGAAAGTAACTCCTCATTTCAGCTTCTGGCACAGAAGATCGTGGGCCTTCTGAAAAACAAGGCAGTGGAAATAGTGCCAGAGTCAAAATGGAACGCAGAGTTCTATTCCCTCTACTTCCAGGAACCAAAGAAATCAAGGGGTTCATGCCCCATTCTTGACCTCAGAAATCTGAATAAATATACGGATCGAAAAAAATGTAAGATGTTTTCCGTGAGCTCTCTGTTACCTTATCTGAAATAACAGGACTGGCTAGCATCTCTGGATATGCAGGATGCACACCAGCACATACTGATGCACCTGAGCCACCACAAATACCTTCGCTTTTGTGTTCAGGGGCAACACTACCAGTTTAGAGTCCTACCCTTTGAGCTTTCCTTAGTGCCACAAGACTTTACAAAGTGCTTTCCAGTACTCACGGTGCACCTCAGAAAGCTAGGACTCCAAGTCTTCCCGTATCTGGATGATTGGCTAATCTAAAGCCTGTCCAAACAGGAGACAGTGCAGGCAGTGGCCACTGCCTCTCAGTTCCTAACAACCATAGGAACCCTGCTGAACCATTTGAAGTCTCATCTGAAACTGCCACAGGAGTTACTGTTCATAGAAGCGGTTCTGGACAACCCAAGCTCTGGCCTTTTTTCCAGAAAGCAGACTACAAGCAGTCTTGCAAATGGCAGGCTACATCATGGAATGCAAGGCTGTGCAAGCCCACTCCATGCAATTCATGCTGGGCTTAAAAGCTTCCTCATGTCCCTGAAGCCAAATTCAGATTCAGCGCCTACAGGATCAGTACAGTAGTCTAACAGTTCCTGTGGAGTTTACTGCCATGTCTGGCTTAAAAAGCTTTGGTTATTTGTGGAAAATGGTGATATGGCTGTTTGATAGGCTATAGGTTAGAGAAGAACTGTATTATATATCATTCCAAATTGTTATGACACCCTTAGGGAGAGTCTCCTATTCGATGTGATGTTGCAGGTTTTCTTACTCCTTCAGTCCCTAAGGGGGCACACTGCTCTGTAAAGTCTTTAATATTTGTAGTGATGATCTTGCATACAATAAAGCTGAGTTTAAAAAAAAAGCTTCCTCAATGTTTATAGTGCCTCTTGCTTGGCTACATATGAGGACAACCCAGTGGATGCTCAGTGCGTAATGGTCACAGGCATCACACTCACAAAACTATCCCATCCAGGTGACCAACCCCCTCAAGAGGTCCCTAATGTGGTGGTCACTTGAGGACACTCTCTTCCAGGGCTTCCCCCTCTTGCCACCAGAGCCAGAGGTGGTCCTCACCATGGTTACCTCCCTATTGGGGTGGGCAGCACACTGCCAGGGCTTTAAGACACAAGATGTCTGGGACAGATCAGAGTCACATCTCCACATCAATGTACTGGACATGCAAGCAGTTCTGTGTGGCCTGAAAGGCCTAGTGGACTTGGCTAGCTAAAAGTTCTCCTCTAGACAGCAAGTCTGTCATGCATTATAGCAACAAGCAAGGAGGATCACACTCTTACCCTCTCTGCAGGGAGGCAATGAGAGTGTGGGAATGGTGCTTGGAACAGGGAATCATGATCATGATCCAAGCAATCTTAGCTGCCATGAGTCCAGAATACTGGCAGATGCGCTCAGTCAAACAGAGGCTGATCACCATGAGTGGCCGCTAGCACCAGATGCTGTAAGATTGCTATTCGACGAGTGGGCACCCCTGATGTGGACCTTTATGCATCCCCACTGAATGCCAAACTGCCTTGATTCTGCTGCAGAAGTTCAGGACGTGGCATTTTCTGTCAGAATGCATTCAGACTGCCATGGCAAAATCAGTTTTTGTATGCATTCCCTCCAATCCCTCTCATCCAGAGAGTGCTATTCAAACTGGAAGCGCGTGTGGGCAAGATAATTCTAGTGGTCCCCTGCTGGCCTTGGCAGATATGGTTCCCTCTATTGAATCAACTTTCAGTTAATGAATGGAGGATTCTCCCACTCAAGATGGGCTATTGTAGGGTTGCCACCTATCCCGTTTTAGACTGGATAATCTGTTTTTTAGGATCCTTATCCGGTCATCCGGTTTTGATTAAATGTAGTCTGGTTTTTGGGCCATTTTGAGTGCTCATATACTCTTAAATCTGATGTATCAAATCACCCCCTTTTTGGCTGCATTGCTTGTCCAGGTTACAGAGAAGTTCTTATGTCATTCAGACCTGCCTTTGTTTGTAAAACCAGTCTGCCTGGGAGGTGTAAAGTATGGTCATTAGCAGTAAATTATCTTAATCTTTTCCACTCTGAATTTTAAGTATGGTCTTTTACTCGTCAGTGTCAGTGGCTCAGTAGGTAGCACACTCGCCTCTGAGGCCGGGAGATCAGAGGGCTGTGGGTTCAGTTCCCACATCTGGCACTTGGGTTAGTATCCCAGTACTGACATTAGAGTGCAGCATGAGAGGGGTGCTGCACTTCTGAGGTGCCGTCTTTCAGATGAGATGTTAAACCGAGGTCCCATCTGCCTGGATTGGTGGTAGTTCAGGTGGATGTTAAAGATCCCATGGCACTTATCGAAAAGAGTAGGGGAATTTCCCCGGTGTCCTGGCCAAATTTCCCTCATTCACTAAAAAATACCACCAACAGCTTAATCTGGTTCAAGGTCAGTTGGCATTCATCTGTATCCCCCCCCCAGGTTGTGCCTGAAAATAGGCAGGATTTGTCTAGTGTACTTACACGGTCAACAAAAACTAACTAAACTAAACTAAACTACTACTATGACAGGAAACAGCTTTAACACCTTTATATGCTCTCGTGTGTTTTTTTTTTTTGTTTGTTCTGTATTCTGATGTTTTAGACCCATTTTTGTTAAATTATCTAATTTTTATTGCCTTTATCATTACATTGAATACTCCTCTCCTGAGTCCTCAACAGCTAGTCACTGCTCTCATTTTGTACTACCAGAACATTTCATAATATGAGCTACACTTTTACAGGTCATTCAGGTAAATAGCAATGGTGTCTCTGAAATTGTGGAATGTCTTAGAAATATGTAAAGAAACAGTAGTTGCTTCTGAGGTAAAGAGAACACAATGCAGTATTGAGGGTACCACAAGCATCAATAATTAAGTTATAAAAAATTGGTCAAAGCATATCAGAATACATGACTGACATGGAAAGGAAAATGGGAGATTTGAGCAGTCAGCTGTGAATGAGCTTGGCACATTGAGTTTGATTCCCATGGCCTCCACTTGCATACTGTGTGAGCCTGAACAAGTCACTTAACCTTCTTGTGCCCCTGGGTCACTCCTGTAAAATGGGCCATGTGGCCCATGGGAGTTAACCTGGTTGCCAGAGAATAAAAATAAATAAATAACAGTATAAAAATGATTTCCTATCACAACTGATGTCTATTCTGACGTTACAAATAGCTTTGGGGAAGGAGCGATATACTCGTCAGTCATTAAAAAGGGGTGGGGTCAGAGGCGGAGTTTGGGGAGTGGTTTAACATCCATTTTTTTACCTCATCCAAGGGTGGTGACCCTAGCTTACTGACCCAGGGTCAGCTGGTCCATCCCAGCCTGCATTCCCTTCATCTGCATGCCTGGCTCCTGAAAAGATAGAAATGAACAGATAATGAACACAAGTACCAGTCTGAGTACCCAGTCTCAAGATGCTTTACACTTCTAGAAATTAACATATAACTCACTTATCATCATGTAGAAATACTTGCCAAGTTACCTAACTGTGGTTAACATAGTAATAGAGACCTCATTCTCAGAGTTTGTACCAATCAGACGTATGACCAGCCTATCTCAAATGCTTTGCAACAGAAGAAATAGATCACCCTGAAAAAAGCAGTGCATCTAGGGCAGAGGTCTGCAACCTTTTCAGGTCTGGGAGCCACATGTCCACCTGCCATGACAGATCTGATCACCAGAGAGCCTTATGAGTGCATGCATAGCAGATGTCTTTTGTAATGCTTAATTTTACCTAAAATTATCTCCAAGTGTATCTGAGTAAAATAAATGTTATTTAATTGGAGCACTACTCAAAGCAAAACACTAAAAGTGTAACATATCAATTGTTTTCAACAACAGTGATGCATTTATCATCCTATGTAAAAGTGCAAACATTTCAGCTTGCAGGATATGCCAGTTTACAAAGCACAATATACCACTAGGTTGCTCTAAAAGGTTCAAGCTTCTGCCTCACTTGGTATGGACTATCATGCTACAGTAGATGCGCAGTCTGTCAGAGACTAACCAAGTGTATCCGTGGCTAGCTTTTCATTCTCCAAACCCTCTCTGAGAAAACCGAAAAACTTTAACACTGATCCTGTTGCCACAAGGGTAATTAGTAACTCATCCTTAATTCCTAATACAATCAAACAGTAGAATGGACTACAAGTGCCAGCTGTGTTGTATAATATATGTATTAACTATCGGTTCATCAAGCACAAGAGAGACATAGTAAGTTAACCTCATATCTCAAACACGGATAAGAATCCATATTCTACAAAATTTTATTTGCACGGTCTTGTGTTCAAGAAAAGCTTGTGCCTAGTCTAGCATACAGTAAAATTCTGCTCTGTTCCCTGAGATCTACAGACAAGTGCAGGCCCATTGTGAAGACTGCATCTTTCGTAACCTCTCCATCTACAAAACTGTTACCTGTACAAAGCAACTGCAGGGCTCTGTGGAAGCTGGACAGATGCAAGCCATGAAGTCTAAGCAATCTTCTCTTGGCCCAGTTTATTTTTAAGTGTAGAAATGTGTTTCTTGCATGCCTCTCTTTCATATTTAAAATGTTTTATTTTGACATGCCCTTGCAGTTTAACTTCTTATTTCTTGTAAAGACTTTCCCTGCACATCTCATGGAACATATGCCCATCTCTGTTGATGAAACCAAAATCACTTAAGTCTTCTAGAAATATTACACTCATACTATTTCTCTCCTCTTTGTTGGATGTGACATTTTTATCATAAGTTGTGTAGCTGATTCACTGGTACCAGTGCCATGTTTAGAATACAAGAAAAACTTAAAAAAAAAAAAACAATATTTCTTGCAGTTTTATAACCCATGTCTTGACTCAGTCCTCCTTCCATCTTGACAATTCCTATCCCACCCAAGGAATCACTATCTTCCTCACATTCCAGCCACTACACATCATCCTGAAGTAACTGTGGTTGGCCCCCTCCACCTCCCTCCTCACACTCATTGAGACAACTGATGTGGGTCTAGATCCCAACTGATGTGGGGATAACGCAACAAAGCATATAGAATGTTCAGCATTTGTTAAGGGACAAGGAAGAATAATAAAATAATTGGCTGGACAATCCTGTGTGGTAGATGGTAAGACTTCATCTTGCTGGCCAATCCTATTACATTTTCCTACCTTTGTCTCAACTCTCTCCCTCCCACTTGGGGCACACATGTCTTGGGCAAGTGTGGCTGGGCATAGCCATCCACAAGCCTAGCCTGTTTACATAAACACACCTAACTTGATGTCTAGTACCTCTGCATCAGATTATAGGTATCACAAGCCCTGCTGACATTTGGCAACATATCCAACACTGCACATCCCTGCCAACATGATCCCTCTCCTTTGGGCTACCAGGCAAGCACATATGTAGAGTCAGGACAGGAGGCATCCAAACTGGATTCTTATTGACATTACTACTTAATGTGCTACGTTTTAGTACCAACCTAGGTCACCAAATTGGTGAACAGTAATCCTTACCACTATGCCATCAAGCAGTTCTTCAGCAAGCTTTTAAAAGTTTGCTGGCTCACCTCGTACTGGCCAAGATCTACAACACAGATGGGAATATTGATGCAGACTTAAAATATGGGGGGCACTGCAGAGTCAATAGCCTCCCCTATATAACTAATCTTGATTATGTTTAACTGCCCCAGAATCATGCACATCAATGTGTATGTGATGTTCATATACATGTCCTTTAAAAGGTGGCCCTATATAAATAAATTGCCAAAAAGCCTACATTCAGTGTCCCAGATCCTTTTATTATGAAGCACAGTAGCAGTGATGCATGGAACCATAAATGCTGGACCTTTGAGGGGTTAGAAGCTACTGAGCTGCATGAACACAGCAAAGAGCCACATGCAGCTCCCAAGCCTCACGTTGCAGACCTTTGATCTAGGGGAAGCAAGAACAGTCACATGAAAAAGTGAAAAAAATGCCCTCGCTCACAATAGCAAGGAAACTGCTTCACTCCAATATGGAGATAAAAAACAAGAAGTTCATTACATTCTATTAACAATGACTTCCCCGATGCCATTTGGCACCCCTGATAAAGCACCCACAGGGAAGTTCATTGTTTGACCCCTTTTGGGGCATTTGTACCTCTGCAGAACAATGTACTGTGTGTTTTTAACAGTATGTTATAAACTTCTTGTTTTTATCTCCATATTGGAGTGAATCAGTTTCCTTAGTATTGTGAGTAAGGGCATTTTTTTTTTCTTTTCATCTATCGCTAATGCTGCCTATGTTTTTCTTCCGGAAAATATCTTTTAACAAAAATAAAGTTTAAAAAAAAAATTAAAGAAATGAACAGGTATAAGGTATCTCAGAGGGTCTCCAAAATAATTTTGGCTGCCTGTAAACGTTCTACTAGGAAGACTTACACAGCCAAGTGGAAGAGATGTCCTGTCTGGTGCTCTAAAACGTCTATAGACCACTTCAGGTGTCCACTTGACCAGGTTCTGGAGTACTTACTGGACTTTTCTGATGCTGGCCTACAGTATTCCACTGTTAAGGTTGACCTATTTGCTATTTCAGCATACCACAAACGTGAAGGTACCCTCTACCTAGCTTAGCTGCCGCTGTTCAAGAAGACCTCAAGGGTATTTTGCACACAAGGCCTCCCATCAAGAAGCCAGTGGCTCCATGGGATATCAACCTTATGTTGGATATGCTCACTCTCAAGCCCTTCGAGCCTATTGTGACTTGCGACTTAAAGTTTCTAGTCTGGAAAGCAGTATTTCTGGTGGCTAGTTCCTCTGCATGGAGAGTATCTGAAATGAATGCATAGGTGCTGGATTATATGGTCCCATGGGGTATGGGCCCTAGCAATATTTTGTGAAGCGGGCAGAGCCCCACCAATAATTTTTAACATAAAAGGCTTTTGTCCTTCTTTTTTTTTTTTTTTTTTTTTGGTTGTCTGATTACATGAGCATGCGTGACATGGGCCCGCGCCCTCTGTGACATGCTGCGGGCCCCCCCCCGGAATCCCTGACCAACTCCGTTCGTTGGTGAGCAGGTGGCATTTTTTAAAAATTGGCACCATTTGGGTGCGCATGACCTGGGCGTGTGCGCATACTTTGTGACTTGTTGTGGGCAGCCCCCCCCAGGAAGGCAACAATCCTGACTTCGATCATTTTCACTTCATAATCATTACCATTGGTGGCATTTTTTGAGATTGGTGCTGTTTTTTTACTAAAATCCCTTTATGTGCCTGCACCCAAAGAGAGCAGGCAATCTCAGACTTTCTTTCTTTCTTTTTTTTTTTTTCTTTTTTCCCGGTACCCCCAACCTCTAACTCACCTGCTCACCACCCCCATGCCCAGTCTTGACCCCCGGGTGGGGCCACCAGGGTGGCTCCCCCTCCCAACAGAGACTGCTGGCAAGTCTCGGCTTACCCCTCGGGGCCATGGGAGCAGGATCCCCTGCCGTATGTCTGAGGCAGTAGATGGCAAGGTGGAGCGGGTTGTCATGCTGGGGGGGCCTGTTTTTTTTTCCATGGTTTTGCTCCCTGGGGACGGGGATGTGCAGTGATGTCCAGCGTCTGCCCTGCCCCCAACACAACGGTGCTGGTCATAGCAGTACCTCCAGCATACATCAGGGGTCCATAAGGCACCAGACACTCTCCCCCCCCCCGGAGAAGGAGAACAGTCCCCAGGATGCTCGATCCTTCTCCCCCAGCCGGCCCTCCAACTCCGAGGTCTGTTCCCAAACCCAGGTCATCAGTGTCACAAGCAGAAATACAACCACTGCGCCAATGGGCCAGCTATCTCAGGACTTTAATTGAGGTGGGCAATGAGGGCTAGTGAGGTGAGCAATAGTGAGCGAGGAGTGAGCCGTGACCATGACTGATGGGTGTCAGGAGGCAGCACCAAGCTAGCAAGCAAGAAGAAGTTGAAGTTGAAGAAGAAGGTGAAGAAAGGACTGGGATATCCATCCATCCTTTCTGGGGGCAGATGGTGAGGGAGCAATGAGGCCCAGCAGTGCAGCATGAGTCATGCAACTGATAGAGACGAGCACCGCCCAGGGAAGTTGTTGTGCAGTGGATGCTTAATGTGCTCGGTGGGGGTCAGGGTGACTGTGTGGCCCAGGAGAATCAGTGGTATAGGCTGTGAGTGGTTGGGTGGGTCATGTGTCAGTCATCATGTGGGCCAGGGCAGGCAGACAGCTGCTGAAGAGGATTGAGCAGAGAACAGAGCAGCAGCACAGCAGCACCACACAGTAGTTGGGTGGTAAGGGTAATGTATACCCCCAAGAGCCTGAGCCAACTAGTAGAGCCAGCAGTTGTCAGGTAAGGTGGGGATGCAAGGGGAAGCTGAGCTGGGCCCAAAGGCTGTTTTTTCATTCAGTCTTGGCCAGCACCCCAGTGGTGGGAGGAGGGAGAGCTGTTTGCAGGTGAGGCCAGTCCGCTAGGCCAGCACAGCACATGTGCACAAAATCAAGTTGAAAAGCAGACCTACCCTGTTGTGCCACATTCTGACTCACCCCCCCCCCGGCCTGGTGGTGAGGTGTCAGTGATGACTGGGGTCAATCATGCGGTGTGTTCTTAGTCTGTCTGTGTGCTATGGTGGTGGGCTGCTTGGTGGCAGAGTGGGGAAGGGGGTGAACTCTGGAATTTAAGGAGTGGAATCAGTCACCCTGGGCTGCCTGGAGGCTGGAAGCTATATTTTAACTGAGGGTCTGAGCAAGGCCCAGCCAGGCCACTAGGCCAGCACAGCACATGGGCACAAAATCAAACTGAAATGTGGACCTGCCCTGTTGTGCCACATGCTGTCCCCCTGGCCCAGCGGTGAGGTGTCAGTGATGACTGGGGTTAATCATGTGGTGTGATCTTGGTCTGTCTGTGTGCGGTGGTGGTGGGTTGCTTGGTGGCTGCAGAATGGAGTGAACTTTAGAATTTAAGAAGTGGAATCAGTCACCGTGGGCTGACTGGAGGCTGGAACATAGCTGTATTGTAACTGAGGGTCTGAGGGGACAGTACAACTGGGTGCCATGATACTGAGGACATTATACTGTATGCACAGCATATAAATTTGGAGGGGGTGGCAAAAGGAGCACAAGTGACTAAGCCTTCTGCTTCATTCTAAAAAGTGTCAAGATGCACTGTACCCCTGTTTTGGAAACCCATTTGCATGACTGCAGTGTTCAGGAGACAGCACACTGGGAGAACAGATATTACTCAGCTCTTTATGACTGCAATCTCTGACTCTTATCAAACTTCTGCATGAGAAGCCTGGTATTTTTCCACAGTCATGCATTTTGTTTTTAACCAAATGACCAGGATCTTTTTCTGAAGCAGTTAGATATTGTACAGGCCAGGGACTGTGACGTTATAGAACATGTCTTTTATTAGGCGATTGTTTCTGACGTTGTACAGTTTATATGGTACATACCAAGTGGATGGACCAGGAGGTCCTTTTCTGTCGACAACTACTATGTAAATAACAAGTGGTTGTTAGCAAGGGTTGGGCAGAGCTAATAGGAATTTATCTTGTATATCGCTCATTAAATCCATTAAAATCACCATTTTGGACTGCTTCAGTTGTGAATTTGAACATTATGGTGAAAAGAGGACCCTTCATTTGGTTAGGATGGGTAATCCTAAGAAGGACAAAGATGCTGCTGGTGCCGTTAAGGGTGAAGGAGTTGGCAGAGCCCAGACCTCATGGTCTAGTGTGGAGGCCCAGGCTACGTCTGTACCGGATTTGGAGGAGACATTAACTTCCCTGTATCTGAAACTGTAAAAGCTTATTCGGTCACTGACCTTTCACAAAAGGTGGATGGATTTAATGGACGAGTTTTGCTTCTAGAGACTGTGGTAGACAGCCTGAAAAGTGACGTTGCTGAGGTTTGCAAGCAAGCAGATACTTCAACTGCTGCCACAATGCTTATGGTAAAAGAATCGCAGCACTTACAAGCCTGATTGGAAACTCTCGAGAATCAGGCTCGTTCTACCAACCTTTGTGTGCTGGGGATACTGGAGGATTGTGAAGGAGATCACTCAGTCATGTTTATAAAAGAATGGCTGACAGAGATGTTGGTACTGACAGGGGAAGATGCCATTATGGAATTTCAAAAGGTGTACCGTGTTACCCCCCATGGACAACAGCAAAGCTCGGAGGACCGACGGACTCTGTTGGTGGTTACAGCGGGAGTTGGTGTCCGGGACTGTATACTCCAAATTGCATGCAGAGCAGGACCTCCTACGCAGGATAATCACCAAATCTACATCTTTCCTGATATTAGTTATGATACCAGGCAGCGACAAAAGAAATATGATGGGGTACGACGCATGCTGCGAGACGATGGGGTCCCTCAATCCATGATTTATCCGGCTAGACTTCGCATTGTTTCTTTTTTTGTATAGTATTTTTATTAGGAATTTTTCATTTGAATAATAGTACAAAACAAGTACATGTATGCCAGCAGGCTACAATAAAGACTTATTTCCTTAAAATGTATCCATTCTCTGCGTTTCTTCTTCTGGCTTGCACATAGAAATTGCCTTGATTCCCTATATTGAATTTTAATTTATCAATACTGTACAGCTGTCCTGCTTAAAACTTGCATATGGTATCCTAAGCCTAAAAACAGGTAAAATAAAACTTGATCAATACTACAACAAAAAGAAAAAGTAAACTGTGCCTTGCCATATGTTCAAATTCATTATCACAGTACACTGGAGTATATAGCCTTTCTGGTTTGTTACGCCCTGTTGTCTCTTGAGATCATTCTTTCAGCTTGTATCTGTTTTATTTTCACTCTGTCCACTTCTTTATGCTGTGTCCCCCCTCCCGTAGAATTGCAGCCTCCCTAGGGGACAAAGCTCCCAAATATTTCTCCCATGCCTTCAGGAACCCGTCCTCCTTTCCTTTTAATACATATGTTAGCCTGTCCACTGACTGTTTTAATAGTCAGATTTTTCCATTGTTCTATTCTCAGGACACTCTTTGTTATCTACAGATTCTGTATTCCCTGTCGGGCAACAACCAGGAGGACTCTGATCCATCTGAGGTATAATTCCCATGCTCCATTCTCTTGTACCCCTATTCCAAATAGAAGTGACCATGTGGAGATCTCCAAGGGATTTCCCTCCATTCTGGCAATCTTGGAGGCCACTCCCTTGGAATATATCTGAATTCCTGGACATTCCTAGTAGTAGTGAATCAGGGTACCCCTGGCCACCCTACATTTTCCACATATAGGAGAAACTTCAGGGCAGAATCTGTGGACTATACTGGGTGGGTAGTACAATCTATACAAAAATTTATATTGCATTTCTTTGAATTTATTACACAACAATAGACCCATATGTGAGTTTAATACTACCTCCCAGTTTGCGTCAGTTATGGCCATATTAAAGTCCTTTTCCCACCACTGCTTCACCTGATAGGTCTCCCCTTGGAAGTGGGCCCTGTCCACTCTAACTGCTCTACCTACCTACCCGTCCTTTTTTGTGTACTTTTGTTCCTAGGATTTTCTTTTCAACCTCTCTCATGGCAGGGTCTTCTGGTGTAGGCCTGTTTAATTTCCTCCAGTAGTCCCTAATCTGTAAAAACCTAAAGAGGTGTGACAGAGGTATACCTATCTACATTTGGATATCCTGAAATGTATACATTCCTGCTCCAGTAATCAGGTCCCCTACACATCTAGCCCCCTTCTCTAGCCACATTCTAAATCCCTCGTCTTCCAACCTGGTGAAAAATCAGGATTGCCTTACATTGGGACTAGAATAGTGTTTACCTGGTTAATACCATGTCTCTTTTTAATGTCCCTCCACACTTCCAAACTGGATATAACCAGTGGGTTTGGGCTTTCTGTTTCTATCCTAGTGGGGGGTAGGAGGAAGTAAACTGTTTGGTTAACTAGGATTTGCAGACTAGGTGGGCCAAGTGGTCCTTATCTGCTGGCAAATTCCATGTTTCTATGTTTCAATGCACATATGTGCCTACAAACCATTTTCCCCCAGGTAAGCTGAAACCCTCCCTGGGCACCTACTTTCTTTCAAATCTAGCCAGTTGGCGGCTTTCCTCCTGTTAACCCAGTTATGTATGTACCTATATCGTGTGGTCAGATAATATCTCTTTATGTCTGGGAAATTTAGTCCCTATTTTGCATTTGGTGCTTTCAACTGTGTCAGGCTGATTCTTGTTTTTTTCCCTTGCCATATAAAATCTTTGAAGCCTTTCTCTAGATTCTTGATTTCCTTATTTCTAAGGCTTGTTGGCATCTTTTGTACCACATATAATATCCTGGGAAATATGTTCATCTTCAAGAGGTTGATCCTCCCCAACCATGACACCGGTAATGCTCTCCACCTCTGAAGAGCTCTCAGAATTGTCTCTATCAGGGGAATATCATTTAGCGCACACATTTCCTTTAGCTCTTTTCCTTTTTTAATGCCTAGGTATGTAAATGCCTTCGGCACTGCCCAAAGTCCCCATGTTGTTCCTCCCCCTCCATTTTCTTTACCTAGATACATAATCTCTGATTTGTTTAGGTTCAGTTTATATCCTGAGAATTTGGCAAAGGAGTCCACCGCCTGTAGAAGGGCGGGCACCAATTGTTCTGGTTTCGTAAGAAAAAGCAGGATGCCATCTTCATATAAAGTGATAGTGTGACATTCCTTTTTTTGGCCAGGGACTCCCTGAATTTTTGGGTCTTCTCTTATTTTGATCGCCAGTGGTTCTATTGCAATTGCAAAGAGTAGCGGGGAGAGGGGACACCCTTGTCTTGTTCCTCGCATTGTTTCTGATGGTCAGTGGTCTAAATTTGGTTCCATTAAGCTAGCCTCCTCTGTCCCTTGTACTTGGGATTTGATAAAGAAAAGATGTAACTTAAATTCCCTTATCTCTTACACCCGTTTTAAGGCTTCTGTTGCTAGAATGTTCCACAGCTGTTGTGATTGTTTTGGTTAAATTTTATCATATGAGGCACATTTGACTAACAAGTTACCCTGGAACTTAATGTATGTAATGTATTTATGCATTGTGTTTATTGATTGATTTTATGTTTTGTATTTAATGTGTGGATGCAATTGTAAACAAGAGATTTTCTGTCAATTTGCTTTCCAATAAATGAAATGAAATGAAAATAAAATGAAATGATGGTAAGGTGCATGTCTTTTCAGACCCGGTGGAGGCTAGTAAGTGGGACACTCGAATGGCAGCTGCAACTAGGGATAGAGCAGAACCTGAGTATTTCACTTAGAGTGCTGGGGACAGTTGAACAGACTTTCTAACTGTTGTTGTTTACTTAGGATGGTCTGTTAATAGTATAGGTCTGTTCCTAACAGCCCTTCTGTTGGTTCCCATTTACCACAAGGCTGCCTGTTGCTGCCAGGATCTGCTGCATACATAAATGGTTCTCTTTTAAAAAGCTAAAGACTTTAAGTGTTATACTTGAGTTTGGTTTGTTAAATGAAGCTTGTCTGTGACAGGATTTTGGATTTGGGAGGAGGTGGGATTCTGTTTCTTTTTTTTCTTCTATTTACACTTTCTGCTCCTCCTTGGAGTGGACAGGTGGCTCCAGCCCCTCCCTCAGATCAGAGGGGACTCATCTCTCTGGCCAGGCTTCCCCACCCCTATCCCACCCGGCCATCCCCCACGGGTCTGTGGCGAGGCATGCTGGCCTCCCCCCACCCCAGAAGCCAACATCCAGATTGCTGGGGGTCAGTGCGGGCACAGCTGACCATCATGGAGTCTGCCAGCTCTGTCTTTTCCTCTGCTTTATGCCCCAGGACCCACGAATGTGCAATCAGCAAGTGACTGTCTCCACATCTGCGGAGGCTGTCTAAAGCCCTGAACATGAGCCATCCCCATTCTGGACAGCACGCTGCACTGTCCCCCATCTCCTGAGGGAGAAGAGCTGTCGATGGACGCTCGATCCTCCCATGCCCCGGCTGAACCCCGAGTGACCCGAGTCCATTCCTGAACCCGGGTCACCAGCATGGCACAAGGTGTGGTGTCCAGTGCCTCAGCCCTCAATGCCACTGGACCAGCTGGGATGCTGTCTCTTTAAAAACTGTATGCTGCCTACTTAAATTATATTATTAACTACAGGATAACACATGGCACCATTAATCCCTGTTGGGACATGTTTACTGGGAACTGCTGGACAATGAATGACATTTTGAAATAGCCATGTTGCTCTTGGACTCATCAACACAGTAATATTAGTTATACCATTTATTTATTTATTTAAAAAGTTTCACCTGGAAAGACATACTGAACTAACAAGAGCTTGTTTCCAGATGCATCCTGGGAGAAAGGAAAAGGGGAATAGACTTGAAAATACATAGAGTAGAAAACAACTTGTTACAACTGTAAATAGCAGAGAAATAAATATGAAAACAACTATGTACAGTAAATTGTGTGCATGGATTTAACCCATGTGAATGAATAAATAATCAAACAGTGTGAGAACTCGTAAACCATGCACCACTGCATTGAAAATTTTAGCTGCAAGCTGAATGTGTGCCAGCACCAGCTAGTAGTAGAACAATACATGTTACAATGGGGAGGGGGAAGCAGGCTTGAGGGGGAACATGGAAAAAGACTTGCGATCAAGGACTAAGAGAGGTAGGTTTGGTGTGGGGAAGGAGAGACAGATGAGCGGAAAGATTAGGAGTAAGTAAAGGGTTATGAGAGGAGGTGGAGGAGAGGAGAAGGGGTGGAGTAGGGAAAGGTGGGCAGAGAGGAGGGGGTAGGGTGAGATAGTAGATGGAATGGGATAGGGTTGTGAGAGGAGGGGGAGGAGGAACAGGGAAGAGGGGGTTGGTATAGAGGAAGGAAGGAGGGCAAGAAATGGGTGGAGGAGACAGACTGGATATAGGGGAGAAATTAGGTGAGTTTACAGGTTACAGTTGCCGGTGTGGGAGAAGAGGCTACGCAGGAGGGAGGACAGAGAGTAGGGAGAGGTGGCTGAATGGATTGGGAGAGGAGAGGAGTTCCAGAGCTTAGGGAAGTGGTAGGAAAAGGCAAACTGGCCAGCAGCGGAGGATCTAGTGGGGGAGAGCAACAGAGCGGGAGTGGGAGCTGCGGAGGGCATAGGAGTTGGGGCAAGGCAGGGAGAGGGTAGAGGAGAGGTAGGAAAGGAGGGAGCCAAACCAATATTTGGCAATAAATGAGGAGCAGTGTGCCATACACCTAGCTTCAAGGGAGGTAAAGGAGATGGACATATAAAGAGTAAAGTGATGAGTACATGTAGGGCTGTCTAAAGCAAAGCAACATAATGAGTTAAAGAAAGTGTCCAGTCTGGAAAGGGTAGATTTGGGGGCAGAGCTGTAGACTATGTCGCTATAGTCAAACATGGGGAGGATCATTTTCTTTATGACAGCTCTATGGGCTGGGAACGGGATGCAGCTGCGGTGGCGGTACAATGCTCTCAATTTAGGGTGGAGTTTTTTATGTATGGCATTAACATGTTCAGAGGAGTCAAGGTGGCTGTCAAGCCAGACCCTGAGGTACTTGAAGGATAGTACATTCTCAATGGTGGACCTAGGGTACGGAAGGAGGGGGCTGCCAAACCTGGAGAGCTTTTGCTGAGTGCTGAAGGTCATCAAGACTATTTTATTATGTTAAGGGCCAGCTGATTTGAGCAGAACCAGAGCTGGACATTGTCAAAGTCCCTTTGAAGCCTTGTTGCCAGGTCAGCAAGGGAATGGACACTGAGGTGCAAGCAGCAGGAAGGTCATTTAGAAAGACTAAGAATAAGATAGGACCGGGGACTGAGCCTTGAGGTACCCCAGTGGTGACTGGGAGAGGAGGGGAAAAGGAGTCTCCAATACAGACTGATTGGGACCTACCATGCAGTAGGAGTGGAACCAATTGGTGGCCAAAGAGGAGAGTCCTGCTGCAGAGAGCTTAGATAGGAGAAAGAGATGGGCAACGGTGTCAAAGGCTTTGGCCAAGTCGACAAAGATGGCTGATGTGTCTTGGCCCTGATCCATCCCTGTGAGAACAGTATCAGTTAGTTGGAGGAAGAAAGAGGAGGTGGAGTGTTTTTTGTGAAATCCTTAATGGTACGGGGTGAAAAAGGAGGAAGAATCAAGGAAAGGGGAGAGTTGAGATAGCACCAAATGTTCTTGGAGTTTGCCGAGGGTGGGGAGGAGAGAATTGAGATGATAGTTACCAGGAACAGAAGGATTGCAACCTTTAGGGAGGGGAATGACTATGGCATGCTTCCAGGCAGGTGGGAAGAGGCAGAGGAGGAGAGGTTTAAAAGGGTAGAGATGGGGGTACCAATGGCAGGGGCTGCCAGATGTAAGAGTTTAGGATCAAGCCCATCAGGGCTTTTACTCTTGAGCGGATAGAGTGCTAGTAGGGCACTGATGGTGTCATCAGGTGTGATGGGAGAGAAGGAGAATTGGGCAGGTTGTGGGGAGGGAGGGAGGGAGAGGAATGTTGAAGCTGGTGGAAAGATTGAGAGGAGGGAAGAGACACAGGAGGTGAAGAAGGTGTTGAATTTGCTAGCCACTGAGAGTGAGTCAGTAATGGATAAGTCTTTCAGTTTTAGAACTGGGCTGGTAGGTTGGGCCTTGGGAGAAAAAAGGGCATGGACAACCTTCCAGAACTTTGAGGGGTGGCTGATATTGTTATGGAAGGTAGAGGAAAAGTACTCCACTTTGTCTAACCTAGTGGCTCTGGTATAGACATTGCACATGGCATGATATTTTTGTAGGTTATGGGGGGAACCTGAGGATTTATGCTCCTTCCAAGCTAAGTCCCTAGCATGCAGGCAGGCTAGGAGTTTGGCAGAGATCCAAGGGAGGTGGGAGCCCCTGACCCTGGTTTTCCTTATGGGGGTGTGATGATCCCAGGTGGAGAGGAATTTGTATTTTAGGTAGTCGAGGGCATTGTCAACAGTGCTAGAGGCTGATACAGGTGACCAGTCGGTAGCAGCCAGGTCATCATGGAGGTCTGATTGATCTAATGATCTAAAGGAATGGAGCTGAAGAATTTTTTTTGGGGGGGGCTTTGAGATGGTGGATTTCCGGACACAATAGACCATATGGTGGTCGCTGAGAGCATCCGGTAGAATGCCAGTAGCAGTTATGTTGTGGGGGTGAGAGGAGAGGGCCCAGTCATTCAGGGTGTGCGTGAGAGATTTGTGGTTGAGACGGGTAGGTTCAGTGATCACTCAAGTTAGGTTTAGAGATGTAATATCATGATATATCCTTGGTTAAGGAGGAGATAGCCAGTTCAAGTTAAAATCACCTAACATGATTAATTCACCAGGAGAGGAATGGGAGGAGACGGTGGTGCAGAGGTCTGAGACAGAGAAGGAAGAGAGACCAGGGCAGCAGTACACTTCTGCTATGAAGATGGTAAGAGAGAAAGGGAGGGAGGGTTTTAGAAAGGTAAGTTCACAGGCTGATTGGAGAGGAAACAGAGAGGATAGTGGAGAACTGGATTGAGGAAGAGATATAGATGACGGTACTCACTCCCCTCCTGGGTTTGTCCTGTCGGGTAAGACAGTACCCGGGGATGGAGATTGCATTATCAGGGATTTTAGAAGAGAACCAAGACTCTGAGATAATACATATATCTGACTGCAGGTTTGCCATAACTGGTTAAAGGAGGTCAATCATAGGGAGAAGACTCCTGATATTAGTGAGCAGGTCATTCACAGTTCAGTCGGCAGCCATCCACGGTGGTGGAAGGAGGGTTGTGTCAGTCGCCAGCTGGGTTTCGGGATGGGAGGGAGCATGTTGGTGGGTCACTGTCTGCAAGAGTGGGGGTCCACTAGACCACCAGGGACATGGGACACTTTAGTTATTTTCCAAGGGAGTGAGTTGGGGGGGGTTGGTACACTGGACACCAATGAGGTTTCTTTATTGGGTGGGTATTGGGGTGAGGGGAGGGACCACTGAACTACCGGGGAGAATCGGGATGGCGGAATGGTGATCGGAGACCAGGGAGAGACCACTAGACTACTAGGGAAGAATTTTTGTTTATGTCAGGACGGCGATTGGAGACCGGGTGGAGAGTGACCACTAGACTACCAGGGAAGAATTTGTTCTTAATGTTGGGAAGGCGATCAGAGACCAAGGAGGGGGGAGGGACTCCTAGACTACCAGGAAGTATTTTTTTTAACTTACTACTTACTACTTACTTGGAAGTAATAAGAGCTGATATGGAAGTAATAAGAGATGATAAAGCAATGGGGCCAGATGGGGTGCACCCCAGGGTCCTTAAAGAACTAAGAGAGGTGGTGGCTGAACCTCTGGCTATCCTGTTCAGCCAATCACTGGAAACAGGGGAGGTACCCAAAGACTGGAGGACAGCAGATGTAGTCCCCTTATACAAAAGTGGGAACAAAGAGGAAGCAGGGAACTACAGACCAGTCAGCCTCACCTCGGTGAGTGGGAAAGATCATGGAAGCACCACTGAAGAGAGATTGGTGGAACATCTGGTTGTCAATGGACTACAGGACCCAAGGCAGCATGGTTTCACCAGGAGGAGGTCATGTCAGACCAACCTCATTGAATTTTTGACTGGGTGACTAGGGAGGTGGATCAGGGAGGGCAGTGGACATGGCCTATCTGGACTTCAGCAAGGCCTTTGACACTGTGCCACATAGAAGACTATTACACAAACTGGGGAATATGGGTTGGGCAGGACAGTAGTGTGGTGGGTAGGTAACTGGCTGGGTGGCAGGACACAGAGGGTGGTGGTAAATGGCTGTCACTCCACAGAGGGAAGAGTGACCAGTGGGGTACCACAGGATCAGTGCTGGGACCGGTCCTATTCAACATCTTCATCAGTGACATTGCACAGGATAGAAGGCAGAATTTCACTGTTCGCTGATGACACAAAGCTCTGTAACAGAGTAGACACACCAGAGGGTGTAGACAGAATGAGAAGGGACCTGCAGAAACTTGAAGAATGGTCAAGGGTTTGGCAGTTGAAATTCAATGCAAAGAAATGCAAGATAATGCATATGGGGCACAAAAACCCTGGCACAATATATCAGTTGGGGGGTGAGGATATAGCATGCACCAAGCAGGAAAGGGATCTTGGGGTTGTCATCTCTGATGACCTCAAGGTAGGAAACAGTGTGACAAGGCATCAGGTAAAGCAAATAGGATGCTGGGATGTATAGGCAGAGGCATCACCAGCAGGAAAAGGGAGGTCATAATTCCGCTATACAAGACACTAGTGAGGCCCACCTGGAGTACAGTGTACAGTTCTGGAGACCATACCTAGTAAGGACATAGACAGGGTAGAGAAGGTTCAGAGGGAGGGCAACAAAGATGGTGCATGGGTTGCATCACAAGTCCTATGAAGACAGGTTGAAGGAACTGAACATGTACTCCCTGGAGGAGAGGAGGGAGAGGGGATATGATAGAGACATACAAGTATCTTACAGGAGGAACAGGGTGCAGGAAAACACTATTTTTAAGCGAAAAGATGTTTCAGGACTAGAGGGCATGGGATGAAGTTGAAGGAGGACGATTCAGAGGAAACATGAGAAAGAATTTCTTCACAGAACGGGTGGTGGACAAGTGGAACACCCTGCCAGAGGAAGTGGTGGGGGCTGAAACAATCACGGGATTTAAGAATGCATGGGATAGACATAAAGGAATTCTAGAGGTCAGGGGTAAGGGGAAATAGACTTCTAGGAAAACAAACTGAACTTACAAGCTCAAATGGGCAGACTAGGTGGGCCATAGGCCCTTATCTGCCGACACTGTCTATGTATCTATGTATGCTTTTATGCTTCTGATGATACCCACTTCAGCCTCCATGCCCCATGAATGGATCCCCAACATTCTCCGTCTCAATGCCCCCTGGATTACCCACCAGGGTGGAGACCCCATTGCCATGGCCCCCTTTTTAACACTGGATGTGCCAGGTAACAGATGCAGTGGGGACCCAAGGCCGCCATCAGCGGGAGGCGTCATTCCCACATCAGATGATTTTTTCTTTTGTGGTTACTGGGAGGCGGATCAAATGGACACTGCGATGTACTCACGCCATGCATCTGACCTGCCCCCCACCCAGTGAAGCACTAGCAGGTGCTCCAATAACAATGTATTCTGTGGTCACCTGGGAACACTGAACCAGAGTCACACTAACCTCCTTCCCACTCTCGGTAGTGGAGAGCGTGCAATGACTGCTCAATCCACCCCTGCCCCGGTTGGCCCTTGAGCGTCCCAAGCTTGTTCCTAAACCCGGAGCACCCACGCTGCAGTGGTAAATCTTTCTGCTGCACCAGCAGCCCAGCTTACCAGGGAGGGTTTTGTTAACATTCAAATTGATGAGGACATCTACCAAAGAAATGAAGTGCTATAGGAAATCGAACAATTAAGTGCATGCAGCAATATGGAATTGATTAAAATCTTGGATAAGAAATTGACGGATAAAGCTAACAAATGGGAGAAAGAACTAATACAGTGAAAACTAAATTGATAAGAGATGAAAGAGACTATGCCACTAATAAGATTTACAAATGGGATAATTATGTCAAATCACAGTCTCAAACAAGAGGCCGAAGGAGATCACGCAGCAGGAATAAAAATAGGAGATTTGACAATTCGACATCTACTTCTTTCTGTTTTGCTTCAACATCACGTAGTGTTCATTTCTCAAGCATGGAATCAATAAATGATGAACAATCTGATGCTCTGAGATCTAGTTAAAAAAAAAAAGGAAAACACCAGAAGAGGTAAATGAGGAAAGAATAGCAGAATAAATGAACTTAATGATCAGTACACCGAATCATTAAACTTAACTGTTGTAAATTTGAGTGATCAAGCATTTACAGAAACTCTGTTTGTCTGTATTAGGTCATGGTCTTTCATTTGTACCAGTTAGCCATGTTAATCAATTTGAAGTTTACTGCAATTTGTTTAAATTCTTTAGGAAATTCAATTTAAATAAGGTTTTTCAAGGGAAAATGTCTCATTGGAACCCAGATAAATATTCAATCGCCCATTGAATCATTAAAGACATCTATTAGTAGTTCAGATGGAAGTGAGGGCAATGAATGTGAAATGAATGTGCGACTATCAGATTAGTACATAGACAGAGAATTGCCAGGTCTATTAAGAATGAGGGACAATTTGGGAAATGATTCAGATAATCGAATTAGTGGAGAACTCAAGCAAACAGCAATAAAACCAATCATTAAAAAACAGCCCACATTCATTCCACCTAGTCCAGGCAGTGAGGCAATTAAGGATCTGAGTTTGAGGGGGAGCTCTTGCAGCAGGTAATACCATTAGGACTAAGGATGCCAGGCATTAGGACCCCACAGAAAAATCTTCTATCTAGTAGTCTGTGGTGGAGACCGCCCCTGACGTCGGCTCCCCCCCCCACGTCAGATGTGGTATAAAGGGGGAGGTGCCCTGGCACCACCTCAGTTCTTTTCCCACTGTCAACCTGCTAACATCAGATCTACAGAAGCCATAGTCCGCAGTCGACCACCTTTTTTTCGTGCCATCATGCAGTTAGTTAGAAATCGCTTAATAGCAGTAATATTTAATGAAATTGCATGTCTTCTTCATCTTCCACTCGATGAATTGAAGTGTCTGTGTGGGAAGCAGATCCTGACAAGAGATGGCCACTCTGCCTGCCTGATCTGCCTAGGCCCAAACCACCTGCCTGATGACTGCCCACACTGTCAAAAATGTAATAGTAAAACTCAAGTTTGACGCACTAATACGCTTAAAGCATATCTTTTGTGGAAACAAGTGGCCACCATGCAGAAGACCCAGTCGAGGTGTAGTTCTTCTTCTTCACCCAGGGAGTCTCTCCCATTGAGAAAAGATCAGGATGGAAGCACCATCACCGGGGGAAAGAGAGGGTCAGGTTGGAATCCCACCCAGAGTCTCCCCAGAGGACTTCTGCTTCTTTCACCTCCAGCGGAAGGTCAGAATCGGTCCCCCCCAGGTACCACTGCAGTTTCAGGGGCTACTCATAAGAAGACTTCCTCCTCAACACACTCCAAATGTAAGGAGTCTTCTTCAGCAGGACGTTCATCTGCCCAAGTTCCCTTGGCCATCCGACCCCATAAATCCTTCCACAGGTCGACCCAAGAGGGACAGGCATCCACCTTGGACAAATCTTTGGATGCCGCCCAAAAGTGTGCTGGTTCATCTGAATAATGCAAATGAGCAGATGATACCACCAGATGCTAGGAGGTTGTCAGGTATTGGACACCTCCTCCATCTGAACACAGGGAGACGTCAGCCTCTGATGGTAGGCATACTACTGGCCCTTCCGACTCTGTGTCGGATAAGGACCAAGCGCCTCCAGCCGTTGAACGGCTGTTGGCTCCAATGGATCAGACATCAGTTCCGGCATCCAAGGAAAAAATGCCCGAGGATGCCCAACCGCCTCCTCCCAAGGAGTCTGATCTCAGACCACAAGGGGGCTCAGTTCCATGGGAAGAGTCCCAACCAGAACTGATGCCAGAGGCACCCACAGAAGAGGTGCCTCGGGACTGGACACCAGCCAAAGGTCCACAGGGTCCGATGTTCAGACCCTCAAACCCAATGCCTCCACCCCCAGTCATCCCTTTAGCTGATGTAGGAGTGCTGTTTACTTCATGGTGGAACACCATCAAAGGGGATCTGCTCCAGAAGCCAAGGGACCCATCCCCGATGTGGCCATTACCCAGGGATCCATCCCATAGGCCACCTCCTCTACTAAAGGAACACCAGACACCAGAGGAAGAGGACAAACGGACACCCGGTCTGAGTGGTAGGAGAAGGCACCCATCATCCATACCATCCTCCAGTGGATGTCTGCCTTCGTCCTCAGGAGACAAAGCCAGAGACTCATCCTCAGATTATTCTTCAGGGAACAAGCTCCCTATCCCTGCTCCAGACCCAAGAAATTCTCCTAGGTCCCCACCGGATGACCCGTGCTTCCTGGATATAATGCATCACATCCAAGCTCTAGACCAATGGTACATGGAAGAGCTGGATCCAGAGTGACGACGTCTGGATAAATTCTTGGGGCTATAGACCCTAAACCAATAATCATTCCCCCATTAGTGGAGCCTTTTCAAGACATCAACAGGCTAACCTGGAAACACCCAGCTACTACAAATGCCATGCCAAAAAAGGCGGACAGTCTATACAAAACTCCTAAAGAGGAGCCTTTCCTGGGAGAGCACCTTAAAGATGACTCCATGGGGCTAACGGCAGCACACGGTAGGACACAGTAACCCAGACATATGAGTGCCCAACCTCCAGACCCGGAGTCCAAAAAGCTGGATCAGATGGGCCGAAAAGTGTATTCTTTGGCCACCTGCATGGTCCGGTTATTGAACGTTCTGGCTCACATGGTGATCTATCAAAAGTCAGTCTGGCAAAGGCAATGGACCTGGCTAAGGCTCAGCCAGACTCCAAGGGGAAGGCAGAGCTCCTGGCAGCCATCCAATCAGGGATGAACATGGATAAACATGTACTAAGGAGCTCTTATGATTCAGCAGACACGGTAGCTAGGGCAGCAACAACAGGTGTCTGTATGAGGAGGCATGCTTGGCTAAGGGTTTCAGGTTTCCGCCAAGACCGTCAGGACACCATTCTAGACACTCCCTTTCAAGGACCAGTCCTTTTTGGTCAGGAAACAGAGAAACATATAACTGGTCTGCAGGACACAGGCAAAGCAGTGTCTGAGGTCCACAAGATGTTTAGATCAGAACCGCAGGCCACCCAACGCCATCCTTTTAAAAAAAATCAAGGATAGCAAGGAAGACGACAGCCACAACAAAAGGGAGGCTTCAAGAGATGAGGCCACCCTGTCCCTTCAGGTGCCCAGGGCCCCAAAAATCCCAAAGCCTCCAGACCTCCCTGCCCACCCCCTCCAATATGGCATGACTCCCTACCGACCCTCCCCCCACCACAGGAAGTGCAGGGGGAGGTGATAGGAGGGATATTCTCCCTCTACCTCTCAAGATGGTCCAATATCACGTCAGACCAATGGGTCCTCCAGATAGTGGAGAGAGGATACTCCCTGGAATTCACTCAGATTCCACTGGACAACCCACCAGTCCCATCCCACTGCTCATCCTCCCATGCACTTCTCCTGCGAGTAGAAATATAGTACTTGTTAGACAAGAGAGACATCCAGGAGGTCCCCTTTGCACAAAGGGGCAAAGATTTCTACTCCCACTTCTTCATTGTCCCAAAGAAAATGGGAGAACTTTATCCCATTCTGGATCTGAGCCAACTGAACAATTTCATAGAATACAAGCGGTTCAGAATGGTGACCCTAGCAAGCCTTAAGCCCATGCTCCATCAAGGAGACTGTCTTGGCTCCCTGGACATGCAGGATGCATATATGCATATAAAAATCCTGCCGTCCCACAGGAAATTCTTACACTTCACCTTCCAAGGTGGGCACTACAAGTTCAGGGTGCGCCCATTCGGCCTATCATCGGCACCAAAGGTATTTACCAAGTGCCTGGCAGTAGTGGTGGTGGCCCTCAGGAGAAAGGATCACTTTGTTTACCCCTACCTGGATGATTGGCTTCTTACAGCTCTGGCAGAAGACCAATTAAAGAGGACCTTGGAGGAGACAGTCAGTTTATTCCAGTCTCTGAACATCACCTTAAACCTGTGCAAGTCACACCCATGGCCTGCTCAAAGGCTACAATACATAGGAGCAGTCCTGGACACAGTCCAAGGGAAAGTCTTCCTGCCCACAGACCAGACACACAGGCTAAGAGAGGTTGCTCACAGGGTAAAAGACTCAAACTTGGTCACTGCGAGGGTGGTTCTGCAACTCCTTGGTCATATGGCTGCAGCCATAGACACAGTTCCCCTCACATGGTTGAACATGAGGATTCTACAGTGGCACCTCAGAATTCAATTTAATCAAGGCACAGATGAACTAGAACAGCCCATTCAGACCTCTGGCACTGTCTATCAGTCCCTGACTTGGTGAGTCACTCCAGCACATCTGAGCATAGGAGTTCCTTTCCAGCGACCAAGCCCACAGCAGATCCTTACTACGGATGCCTCAGGACTGGGATGGAGAGCACATCTTGCTGCTCATCAGACAAGGAGATCATGGAACTCCACAGAACAGTCTCTACACATAAATATTTTGGAGATGAGAGCCGTTCTGTACACACTTCAGGCATTCCAAGGGGTACTCCTCCCTGGGTTACTACTGGTCCAGTCAGACAATACCCCAGTAGTCTTCCATCTCAACAAGCAAGGGGGCACACACTCTTATCCCCTATGCAGAGAGACAATGAGGGTATGGACTTGGGCAGTGGATCACAGCCTGGATCTCACGGCAGTCCATGTTCCAGTGATTCAGAACATCCTTGCAGACAGCCTAAGTCACTCTCGGTCTCATATGAACATATGAACATACAAAATTTGCCAGCAGATAAAGGCCTAGAGGTCTATCAAGTCTGCTCGAATGTGCAGCTAGCACCCCTTATTCTGCAACTGTTCTAGTTCATCTGTGCCTTGATTCCATTGAACTCTGAGGTGCCATTGCAGAATCTTCAGAACCACAAGTGGGAACTACAGCAAGAGGTCATAGACAACCTCTTCAAAAAGTGGAGTCAGCCAGAACTGGACCTCTTTGTGTCCCAATACAATGCCAAACTGCCCAATTTCTGCTCGCTAGATCCAGGGCCTGGTGTTTTTTGGGAAGACGCATTGTCACTCTCTTGGACAGGGAGGTTCCTGTATGCCTTCTCTCCCTTCCCTCTTGTTCAGAGGATCCTGCTCAAGTTGCAGGCGGAAGAAGCCTAGATGATACTGGTGGTGCCCCTCTGGCCTTGACAGATTTGGTTCCTGCTGTTGCAACAGTTGGCAGTGGAACTGCCAATTCAGTTTCCCCTCTCCACTCACTTGTGCTCCCAAGAGCAAGGGACATTGGTCAATTTGACCCTATGATCCCTGCATTTGCATGCTTGGCTCCTGCCGACTTAGCTAGGGATAGATTTGAAGTATCCCTCAGAGTGGCAGAGGTGCTCGTGGCAGCGAGAAAACCCTCTACCAGGGCCACATACATTCTGAAATGGAAGCGCATCTGCTTGTGGGAGATTCCATGTTCACTGGATCCCCTTGATTGTCTGGTGGAATCTGTGCTGGAGTATCTTCCCTAGCTATCGGACTTGGGCCTCAGCTACTCATCAATTAAGGTGCACCTCTGTGCTTTGTCAGCTTATCATGCACCAATGAATGGGAAGACTCTGGCACAGTTGGACATCTGCAAAACCTTTCTAAGAGGCATCTTGCTTATCAAGCCCCCCAGGAGAAGCCCCAGGGATCTCCTGTTTGTTTTGGAAATGCTCACCTTGCCCCCCTTTGAATCAGCCACAAGTTGTGTGCTATCCCTTCTCTCTTGGAAGGCAGTATTTTTAGTTGCCATTACCTCAGCCTGGAGGATTTCCAAGCTGCAGGCTCTGATGTGTAAAGAGCCTTATCTTATTTTTCACAGGAACAGTGTAGCCCTGTGTACAGATCTTAAGTTTCTGCAGAAGGTAGTGTCTGAGTTCACTTTGAACCAGGACATCCAGCTACCAGTTTATTACCCAGAGTACTCAAATAGAGGGGAGGCTTTGTTGCATACTCTGGATGTACATAGAATCCTGCATTACTATCTGGCAAGAACTAGTTCCCCCAGAAAGACAGACCAGTTGTGTGTCTCCAATGCCCACAGAAAGGCTGGGGCACCCATGACAATGCAAACACTAACCAAGTGGTTAGTGCATTGCAGTACATTCTGCTACCAGCAGCACAACAAACCCTTACTGGGACAGGTAAAGGGTCACTCCACCAGGGTAATGGTGACTTCATTCACTTCCCTCAGAAACATCTCTTCAGTGGACCTCTGTGCAGCTGCTCCTTGGAGTTCAGTGCATACCTTTGTTAGGCACTACAGTCTGGACATTGCTTCCAGAAGGAGAGCAGGTTTCAATCTAGCAGTCCTTCAGAGACTCCTCTCCTAATTTTCATACCACTACTATTTGTCCTCCATCCATCTGACTTGGGTCTTTCTCTTTGGGCACTGCTTGGGACTCAGTCCTAATGGTGGTACCTGCTGCAAGAGCTCCCCCTCAAAGTGAGATAGTACAGTTATGTAAGAACTTACCGTAACAGTAGATCTTCGAGAGGTGCTCTTGCAGCAGGTAGCTTTCCCACCCACCTGCCCCCGGGGACAACTTTCATTATTTTCTCTTTTATTTTCTCTTTGGGGATGGGAGATCCTCCTTGGTTCTTCATCTATTTTTCAGCTGGGTCTCCGGCGGGAGAACTGAGGTGGTTCCAGGGTACCGCCCCTTTATACCACGTCTGACGTCAGGGTGGAGCCGACATCGGGAGTGGTCCCTGCCACAGACTGCTAGCTAGAAGATTTTTCCATGGGGTCCTAACACCTGGCTGCCTTAGTCCTAATGGTATTACCTGCTGCAAGAGCTCCTCTCCAAGATTTACCATTACAGTAAGTTCTTACGTAACTGTACTTTTATTAAGATTTTGTACTACGAGATATAGAAGTGGCTATTGATAACAATTTAAATAAATACCATTGGGATAATTTAACACCTTCTGAGCATGAAGCTTTAGATGAAATAAAGAAAATGTCTGACATTGTGATAAAACCCTCGGATAAAGGGGGGAATGTGGTTATCCTAAGTAGAGATTATTATGAACTGGAAGCCAAACACCAGTTAAATGATTTAAGCACATACAAACCACTAACATAAAACCCTACAAAATATCATCACAGTAAATTAGCTGCTTTTCTACACCTATCAATTGAAAATAAGTGGATAAATGATGTAGAAAGGGAGCATTTATTTAATGAGAATCCAGTCACTCCGTTTTCTTATCACATTCCTAAACTTCATAAAATTACCCCCACCCACCTGCCTGCCCGATAATATCAGGCAATGATTCCCTTATGGAACCACTTGCTAAATACTTGGATACATGTTTACAGCAGGAAGTGAGTAAATTAAACTCATATATAAAAGATTCAACTGCTGCTTTGCAAGAGTTACAGAAAATAAAATGACAGGAATCTTTTTTGTGGGTAACTGCTGATGTTACATTGTTATATATGTATTGAACATCATACAGGAATTGCTGCAGTAAAAGCCATCCTTGAAAATTCTACTGTAAATTATCCTGTAACATTCATTTGTTTAGCCCTCAATTTAATTATTAAAAGCAATTTTTTCCTTTTTGATGGTCAGTATTTTTTACAGAGTAGAGGTAACGCGATGGGGTCTTCGATTGCCCCATCCTATGCTAACCTATTCATCAGCTGGTGGTGGTGGGGGGGCATCCTGGATCCCATCGTGAACCCATTCCATGACTGCATAGTGAAGTATATGCGCTTCATTGATACTTTATTATTCATTTGGGCAGGCAGGGAACATGATTTGCATAGCTTTGTGGCTCACCAGAACAACAATCAAGTGGGTATTAGCCCCACCGGCCTCTCACCGGGGGGGCAAATTGACAACGGCACCCAGAAAGGTAGGGGCTAGGAGGGCCGCCACCGTTTGAGGAGGCGGACCCCGGCGGGTGGCCCAATCCGGCGCTCCTCGGATAGGGCTGGCCAAGACCCTCCCTATAGGGAGGGTCAGGAGAAGGGTTCAAAAGGAGCTGTCCCAGGGGATCTCGCCCTCCTGGAACAGCTCTGCAACAAGAAGTTTTTCTTTTGTCTCCATGTCGGCTTTTCGTCATTGGCTTTTTGCTTGCTTTGGTGCCGCCGGTCTTTTTCACTTTGCTCTCCCGTTCAAGTCACGCCTTCATGGATCCGGAGGTAAGTGTTTTATCTGTGGGGGTTTTGTTTTCAGCTGGTTCGGGTTTCTCCAGGGTACCGGACGGGCTGGCGGGGGGTTGTTGATTAATTTATTTTCTGTGCATCGAGTGTTCCCTTGTCTCCCCCTCCACGACTGATTTTTGTTCCTCTTTTCCTGTGAATTGCCCCCATCCTCCAGTTAGCTCTTGCTTTGTTGTCTATTTTTCTGGGGCGCGGGTCCCATTAAGCTCCCTGGGTTTTTCTCAGGTCTTGGCTCCTTGTTTTCAGGCTGGCGGCTTACTGTGCTTTCGGTGGCCTCAGTTTCCCTTCCCCCCCCACATGGCGTCTCTTCGCCTCGTGGCCCTCCCCCTCCATGGTCCTAGGTGTTTCTTTGTAAAAAAACCCTTGCCTGGGGCGCTTTTCATTCCTGCAGCCTGCCCCTTGTTGCTGAGAGTTTTGGGTTTAAAAAAAAAAATACAAAAACAGCTAATTCTTTCCTTTCCTCGGGCTGCCCACGTGTTGGCTCATCGTGCAGTTGTGCAAGTTTGAAATTTAGGCCAGGTCACTCCTCCTTCGCTACATTTTCATCTATATCACCTCAGATATCAACAACTTGAATGTCTGTGCTGTTTTCCAGCAGAATCCGGGTTCTGCCATTCTATTACATCCAGCACTAAACTAGCATAAAATGCATCCTCAAAGCAGACTGTTCTATTTTGCTAGTGCCAGCCATGTGTATTACCCCAGTCAGTAATTTAAAAACTAGCAATCTAAGCCCCTTTTGAAACACTTCAAAAAAAAAAAATTTTTCTCTTGATAAAACTAATGAGATCAGAACTGCCTTATTGCTTAAATCCCTTAGGAATTTTATTTTCCAACAAATACTGACTCTTTAAAGGGTGCCTTTTTGAGCTTTTCGCAGTGTTTTTTCACCCACCCCTTTGCTCTAGTTAGCTCACTTCTCCTGCCAGACTTATTTATTTTCAATGCAATTGTGCTAGTTTAAAGGAAAGTCCCCTCCTTTCCTGCCGGTGGAGTCTGGCCCACTTGCGACACCCCAATATCCGAGGGGGAAGGCCAGCCCTTTGCTCTAGCTAGCTCTCCTCATCTGCCAGACTTTTTATTTTCAATGCAATTTTGCGAGTTTCAGCCGGTGGAGTCTGGCCCACTTGCGACACCCCAATATCTGAGGGGGAGAGTGAACAATGATTTTTTTTTGTTTGTTTGTTTTTTTGTTGAGCAGGCTGGTTTGCCGTCCATCTTTCTCTCTTCAGAAAGGGATCCATGTTTCCATTACAGTCCAGTTTTGGTGCTCTTCAAGAGAATAAGGCAGTTGTTTATATATATATTTAAAAAAAAAAGTGTGTGTATTTATGGATCTACTCCTAATTCCAATGGCAGCATACAAGAGGACAATTTTATTCTGTTTTCCACAAAGTAGTGTTTGTTTTTCATATTGCATTACTGCTCCGTTACTGTATTCGAAGTTTTTTTTTTTTCTCTCTCCTGTAAAACTAGAAACCAACTTGTAATGTTGGAAATGACACACTAGAACGCCAAAAACATCTCATGGTCGGAGTAAATTATGTTCAGAAAATAAGTTACTGCTTTAGAAACTTAATGAGAATTCTTGGTCGTCTAGACTGTTTTTCTACACAATTGCGGAATTTATCCCCAGTCCCTTTTAACATGGTTTTGGTTCTAAAGGGGTCCTCTAAAGGGGAGATGTTAACTGTTTACTACTAATGGGCTGGGATACAGCAACAAGAGAGGTCTAGGGGAAATACAGACGGGCTAGGATAGGGCACTCAGTTAAGAGGATATAGGGTTGCCAGCCCTGCTGGCAGCAGTGGGATTTCCGCTTGCGGCGCGGCGACCGGGTTGAGAGCAGAATCCGGGTCGTCGGGACCGCCGAAGTAGTAGGATTGGCGCCCACTGGGCAGCTCTTCTTCTCGGGGAAGGTGTGGGTAGTGATCAGTGCGTTGGGGACCCCTGGTGGGCCAGAGGTTTCCACATAAACCGGCCTTGACAACTCCATAAGAGAGGAGGCGGATGGTGACATCATGGCACGACCCACCTCCCAGAAAAGTGGAAATGGAGGAGCTGCCTGCCACCTTGAATGAAGCTCGGCGTGGCCTCAATGTACTCCCAGGCCAGGCCCCTGACCTAATCCAGTGCCTGCGGCATATGCCTGAGTGCACTTGAGCCCACACGTGGGGGCAAGCCACGGGGTATCAGGGGCTGTGGCTGATTTGGGGTGCAGAGGCCGGCGGCCTGTGACTGGGTGGATAGTAAGGCGGCAGGTAGCTCGGGGGAGTAAAAAGCAAACTTAAAAAAAAAAAGAGGATATAGGGTTAGAATGTTAACATATAAAAGGCAAGATAAAGGTGTATTAATAACTAATGTTTTGTCTCATAGGTATCGCATCGCTGAACACTGCTTTGCCCCTTAATATCAATAGCTAAAATGTCCGAAACACAGAATAACCAGTTTCTGGACAGCCAAGACCCCCAAATCTCCACGCAGGTGCAGGGCACCAGTCAAGACCTTATGGTGCCAGGAAGCCAGACACAATATGTAGTACAGGCTATCCCAGTGCAAGGGCAAGACCAAGCTTTCCACGAGGCCCTGCAACACCTTAAGGACATTGGGGGATCTGATTGGCTGTCAACCATGTCCAGATTGGAACCAGAAATACTAGTTGCCCATCAAGGCGGGCAACAGAAAACGGCGGCAGACCCTCCCACCATGCCAGAACACAGGCCGCAAGAACCAGCAGAAGATAAGGGTCGGCAGCCTAGGCGTAGCCAGCCATCGGCCCGATGGTTGGAATCCATGGCTCAGGAAAAATCTGTTGCTAAAAAGGGGCAGGGCAGGCAAAGTAAGCATAAGTTTTCACCAGTGGCAGAGGCTGGAAAAAAGTGGACAGAGAAAAAATGGAACAGAGCAGAGGGGAATGCATCTGGGGCCCAACCAAGAGAGGAGAACGAAGAAGTGGAAAAAGTACCAGTGGCCCAGCCACAGAGGGGTGAGTATGAGGGAGATCAGGCCAGTGATGTATCAATAGATTTAGTGTGGTCTGAATCTGATAGTGAGGAAGAACAATACAGTGATAGCATAGAAAGGCTGCCATTGGAATCGGCAACAGAGGAAGCAAGACATAAAAAAGGGATAAAGAACCTTGAAGACATGGTCAAGGCCAAAAAGATAAGAGAACGTAAATGGAAGAGGGGCAGGGCACAGGGAGGACAGGATTGGGGCGTGGCCAAAAGCAATCGATGAGGAATCACAAGGAAGCCAAAGGGCAAAAGGTAAGCAACCAGTCAAGACACCAGGGCTCCTAGGGTTCAATCCGGGCCAGTGATACCAGGGCATCAAACAGGCAACATAACCCTTCATGTGACCATTTATGTATGGGGCACCAGGCAATATGCCCATCACTTGGCCAGCAGTGACTCGTGGGTCCCTTACCTCCTGGTTTCCCAACAACCCTGCAGGGTGGAATGCCCCCCACCATTGTGGGGCCTCGGGCATTTCCAGCTAACGAACCTGGTGAGGGTACCTCCCTGGGCACAGCCAGGGCTGCTAGGTCAATAGAGGATTATGGCTTAGGGGCACACCACTGGACCGAATCTGCAATGACAGGAACTGATGCAGCTCAGGTAAGTCACACAGAAAGTGTACAACAGAACACCATGGTGTTTGAGCCAGCCTCACTCCATTTTCTCCCAAGGGGATAGGGGGGGAAGGGGGTAATGCACAAAGGGCGGCGTTTCAGGCATGGACGGGGCTGGGCCTCCCACATTACAACCCCTCCCAACTAACAAGGAAAACAGGACACCAAGCTCACAAGAGCAAGAGACTGTAGCCTCTAGAATGGATAACACTCCAAATACTTCAATGGGGGACAAGTCAACCAGTGCAGTATCGGGATCCCCAGAGCGTTGGGCATATGCTGGGGTGGAAGACCCATTGGGGGATCACTTATCCGACACTGTCCGGGAGAAAATCTGGAAAGGGGAATTCATAGACATGTTCTCATTATTGCATAGGGAGATCCCAGAGGTGAGTGACTAGGAAAGGTATAAACAAGAGAGGCCGAGGCGACCAAGGTACCTTTCACATTTGAGAATTGGGCAGCCGTCTTTGACATATTATATTCAGTTTATGGGATGAAACACCCTGATAAACTAATTGCTCTGCTAAAATACAGGGATACCATAAAATTGCACATCTCTCCTTTGATGGATATGCATGGTTAAAATCGACGAGCAGTTTTGTCTAAAACTATCTAAACAACCCAATCTCAAATGGGAAAACACACACTAGGACCTGTGGGTTCCTATATATGACGCTGCGTGGCCGGCCTAATGTTGTGACATATAACGGATAGTGGTCATGTTATTGCAAGGCAAACAGGTGGAGAACACAGGAAAGAGCAGAGGAAAGGGCAGGGGTGGAAGGCCTGTTACGACTACAATAAAGGAAAATGTTTTCGTTCCTTTTTGTAAAATGCGGGCATCTGCAAGTCATGCAGAGAGAACACAGGTTCTCTGAATGTACGACAATCCTCCAAGACATCAAACATCGAGGAGCAAGCAGTGAAAAGGGAAAGGGGTCTGGGAAATTTGGCTAACTCACCAGTACGATTAGACCGGATGGCCCTCTGGCTCGACTGCTACCCACAAAAATCAGCAGCAAAATATATACATGACGGTTTCAAGTATGGTTTTAGGATACCATACAAGGGGCCAAGGGTAGAAACCACAGCACGCAATCTCAAGTCTGCAATTTTGCTTCCCAACATCCTGGAGAGCAAAATTGCCAAGGAAGTGGAAGCAGGCAGGGTGGTGGGACCATTTGATTACCCCAGTGCACAACCTCAGAGTATCCCCATTGGGGCTGGTTCCCAAGAAGGAAGCAGGGAATACAGGCTCATTCATCACCTGTCCTGCCAAAAGGCAATTCAATAAATGACTTCATCAACCTGGAGGATTGCACAGTGCAATATACAGCGTTTGATGTGGCTCTGCCACATACAACAGCTAGGCGAGGGCAATGATGGCAAAGCGACATCAAATCCGCTTTCAGTCTGCTACCAGTACATCAAGTGACCATGATTTACTGGGTTTCAAAGTGGGAGGTCAATGGTATATGGACAAGGCTATGCCTATGGGATGCTCAAATCAGCTGCTCAGCCTTGAAGCATTCTCAACCTTTTTGGAGTGGGCCACCAGAGAACACACAAAAAACATACATGTAGTCCATTATCTCGATGATTTCCTATTTATGGGTCCCAAGGGGGGGACCATATGTGGGGACACGCTGCAAGGCTTCACCTCACTGATGGGGTATTATGGTGTCCCGCTCACCCGGGAAAAAACTGAGGGCCCCACTACCTGTCTCTCATACCTGGGCATAGAAATAGACTCTGAGGCTATGGTTTCCCAGCTACCACAAGGCAAGGTGGCACTTTTGTGCAAAATGTTGGGTGAGATGGGAAAAGCAAAGAAGGTGACCCTACAACAGCTGCAATCTGTTATAGGCCACTTGAATTTTACATGCCGTGCAATTCGCCCAGGCAGGCCACTCCTTAGGCGGATGGTGTCAACCACAGGGGGGGGCTCTAAAACCATATCATCACATCAGACTGACGCAGGGCATAAAAGCAGACCTACAGGTTTGGGAACTCTTCTTGAAAGATTTCAATGGTATCACCATCTGGCAGACACCAGCAGACCAATTTTTGGACCTGCACGTGGTGATCGATGCTTCAGGGGGCATTGGTTTTGGGGCATTCTGGCAAGGAGCATGGTTTGTGGGACACTGGCCACAGGAGTGGGTGTTGAAGGGACTCACAAAGAATATCACCCTTTTGGAACTGTTCCCTATCATGGTAGCCGTAAGGGTGTGAGGACACAAACTTCAGAATAAGAAAGTGCTGTTTCACACAGACAACAGGGCAGTAGTGGACATATTGAACTCGCAGACATCTCATTCGGAAGAGGTGATGAAGGTCTTGCGGGTCTTTGTGTTATGCTGCTTACGGTACAACATCTCTTATAAGGCACGTCATTTGCCAGGAAAAGAAAATGTTATAGCTGATGCCCTGTCTCGATTTCAGCTCGAGCACTTCAGGCAGTTAGCCCTGTGGGTGGACCAGTTCCCCACAAAAATACCGGAAGCAGTCTGGAGACTTGGGAACCAAGATTGCAGCAACTGGTACAACTCGCTGTGGACCCCCCGACATGGAGGAAGTATTTAGGTAGCTATGAATCTTTCCAGCAATTTTGTGGTCACGAGGTAAGCGTGGAACTACACAAAACCCAGAGACAAGTTCAAAGCTACATCCTACACTTAGAAAGCAAGGGAAATCCCCAGCAGCTATACGCCTCCAACTAGCAGGCATTGCCTTTCTTCGGAAATACGAAGGTTTCCCTGACCCAACTAACAATTTCATTACAAAGAAAATGGTGCAGGGCATGTCTAGACTCACAGGGAACAAGGAAGCCCATAGGATTACCTGAATTGTCCAACCTCCTGAAAGCACTGGCGGTCACTTGCAGCTCTGGCTATGAAACCGAGCTTTTCAGGGCCCTATACACATGTGCGTTTTTTGGGGCTTTCCGGGTGTCTGAGTTGGTACCACAGTCTAACTCACCGAATCAGAACACCAATCTCCAGTTGAGTGATTTCGTCATCTGGCAAGGTAGACTGTGTCTTCAGCTGCGAAAATCAAAAACAAACCAGTGCGGCCCCCCCGCCATGATTACACTGTTTAAGGCCCCACCAGGGAATATTTGCCCATGGCTGGCAAGGAAGGAGTATGTGGTGGGTCGTCCAACAGGAACGGGGCATTTGTTTGTGCATGGGGATGGAAAAGCGGTCACAAGACGGCAGTTCACTGCGGTCCTACGAAAGGGTTTATGGATGGTGGGAAAAAACCCGACCTCATATAACACCCATTCATTCCAAATTGGAGCAGCCACTGAGGCAGCCAGGTGTGGTTTAAAAGAGGATCAGATAAAAGGGGTTGGCAGATGGGCTTCAAAGGCATACATGGGGTACATAAGGCCTCAGCAAAAAACAGCAGCAAGTGATGGTGGGGAACCCAGCACAAGTTGGGACTGATAGTTCAAACTGGAGAACACTCACATGTTTCTAATTTTGTCTTACAGGCATGTCGGTGACATCCCCTCAGATATGGATCATGGGTCATTCGCACGTGAGGGAGGCATACAGGAGGGTGAAAAAATGGCCATATACAACTCAGCTGGACATTCCAAGAAGTTGAGTTGTGATTAAATGGGCAGGAAAAGGGGGGATGAGGTGGGGGGCATTGTGTAAAACAATCGTTGCATTGGGTCTACTTTGTCAACCACCGCTCGCACTGGTGATTCATCTGGGAGGGAATGACTTGGTCACCCTAGGGGCAAAGAGATTAATTGGGGATATGAAGAGGGATTTGTCCCACTTAAAACAGTTATTGCCTCGCACCATTCTGGCATGGACAAGAATGTTACCTGCGCCTGCACTAGTGGTGGCAGGAGCTATGGACAAAGCGCAGAGGTCCGTGAATAGGGAGGTGTCCCATTTTGCGGCCTCACTGGGCGTGGAGGTAATCAGGCACTTCTTGATTACAAAAACAGATACGGGATATTATAGCCGGGATGGGGTTCATTTATCAGAGATGGGAAATGATGTTTTTAACAATACACTTAACGATTTCTGCGAGACAGTGCTGTTTGGAAAAAGTAAGATCCCTTGGGCATTAGTGGGAGATACTTGTTGGCACAGTATGAAGTGGCAGTAAATTCATGGCTGACCCTGGGTAAGAGGCTCCGGACATAAGAAGAGCTGCGATTGGGTGTCACCGGGGAGAGGCACGACCCTAGGACGGGTATGCCTTGGAAGATCGGGAGAGGAAGGCACCCAGGCTGGGGCGTGCACCGAAACACTGGGATCCAAGACTCCAAGAGGAGGAGTGCAGCCCCCAATGGGCATGCTCCTTGTCAAGGGGCTAGGAGGCCCTAAATTCAGAAAGGGGGGGGAACTGTCTTGCGGAAAGGCACGGCCCTCAACGGGTCTGTTGGACTAAACGGCCAGAGTTCCCCTCAAAACAAGCAGATGAAGGAGCTGGGGTTTCAGCAATACATGAATTAGGGCTGCCCAAGGGGTCTTACGGGATGGGACACGTAATGTACATATGTTACAATTTTCTGTATAGTGTTGGTGTATGTATATGATATATTGTAAAGTGCATATCTGTAAAATTGTGATGTACCTATTAGACTTGTAAAGGCTAAGTGTCCCATGTAATGTATTCAATTTTGTTTAAGTAAAAAGAGCTGCGGCCCTTTTTTATACCAAAAAACAGTGTGGTGTTTTAATTGAATTGGGGGTCCGCTTTGGGCAAAAGACTCACAGTCCAATATAATGAAAGAACAATAGACTTTTTGGATCTGACGTTAACTGTGGACAACGATGGGTCTATACAGAGTAAGACTTATCGAAAACCCATAGCAGGAAATAGCATTTTACATGCTAAGAGTTTCCACCCTGTACATATGGATAATGGGGAACCGTGCATGTGCAGAACCGTGAATGCGCACGTCCACGCAAGCGTGATCCCGCCTGGAGTCCTTTATGTACGTAATTCACTCAGTGGCCGCTGCTAACGTGCCTGTTGCCCAGCAATACATACCGCATGTCGTGACAACTGGAGAGGGACTCTGTGCATGTCAAGCAGCTTTCAGTCAGTGCCCAAACCACGAGATAAGACATTTCAGATGCCAGGTGTTCACATGGGTGCTTAGGTTCAGTATAAATGAATGGGTGAAAGTTGCAGCCTGCCATTTTGTTAACTGTCTGTGAGGGAGGGAGAGAGAGAGAGAGCACATACCACGCTCTCTGTGAGACTGTTACATTGCGGCTGAGAGAACGTAATTCAAAAGCCCTTTTACGGGCTAAACATTAAAAAAAAACATCTTCAGTATTCACTGTGGGCTTGCCTTATACTTATACACGTAAAGGGCATACTTTGAATTTTACAAGTCAGAAAGCAAACAACAACAACGTATTGAAGAAGGGGGAGGGAGAGGTGCTTGCTTGGTGGTTGACTTGGTCGTGTGGGGGGCTTTTGCAAGCAAATTTCAAAGAAACTTGTCTAGGAAAAAAAATGATCCCTGTATATTTATACTGAAATCTGTGTCTGTTGGAGGCTGTGCTGTTTACTTAATTGCTTAGAAAAAACAAAACAGCAAAGACCACATACTTTGGTCTCTGTGACTGCCGTTTTCAAGTAAAAAAAGAACAGTAACTGCTTTATTACATAGGGGCCAGTTTTCGGTAAGAGAAACTAGAAAACGTGATTTAATTTGTGCATTTGATAATTGGATAGTTCACTGAAAGTAGTAGACCTCACCTTGTGCTGACTGAAGAAGGGGAAAGGGGAGCTTGCTTGCCTTGGTGGTTTGGGGCCGTGGTGGGAGAGCTGTCTGCCTATGCCTTCTATCCAGCCTGGAGTTTAATTAATTAAAAACACATATACATTGCAATATACTGTTTCTACTGTTGGAGGCTTGATTAAAAAAATATATATATGTGTATTGAGCAGTGCTACTGTGTGCAAGCAGTATTTAATTACTAACTATAGTGACTTTAGTGTTAGCTAAGAGTCGGACCCAAAAAGGGCATAAAGTACTTTGTAAAATCCTCCTGTCATTGTCAAAGAGCCAGTTAGAAACATAGACTTTGACAGCAGATAAGGACCACTTGGCCCACCCAGTCTGCCCATTTCCCTACCTATTGGATAAGCTGCAGATTCTAGTTAACCAACAGCCTACTTCCAGCAACCCCCCACTATAATTGCCTTATGTCTGTCCCATGCATGTTTGAATTCCCCCACTGTTTTAGACCCCACAACCTCTTCAGGAAGGCGGTTCCATGTGTCCACCACTCTCCGTGAAAAAGAATTTCCTCACATTACCCCTGAGCCATCCCCCAACTTTAAATTGTGCCCCCTTGTTCTCACACATCTCTTTTTCTGAAAGATGCTACCCTCCTGGACTTTGTTGATTCCCCTGAGGTACTTAAAAGTTTGTATCATGTCCCCCCTGTCCCTCATTTCATCAAGGATATACATATTAACCTCTCTCAGTCTCTCTTCATATGGTTTCTGATGTAGACCCTGCACCGTTTTAGTTGCCCTCCTCTGGACTGCTTCCATCCTGTCTATGTCCTTGCGTAGATGAGGTCTCCAAAACTGCACACAGTACTCCAGATGGGGTCTCACCAACTGTCTGTACAGAGGGATAACCACTTCCCTTTTTCTACTTGTGATGCCCCTCCCTATATATCCCAGTATCCCCGCTCACCTTACTGACTTCTCACATTGCTTACCCACCTTTAAGTCATTTGATATGACTACCCCCAGGTTCCTTTCCATTATTGTTGTTGTTAGTACCTCCCCTGCTATTGTGTACTCTTCTCCTGGATTTTTATTTCCCAGGTGCATTACTTTGCACTTCTTTGCATTGAATCTAAGTTGCCATATGTCTGACCATTCCTCCAACCTTGCCAAGTCCCTTCTCATCCTTTCTACCCCCCCTTGTGTATCAACTCTTGTTACGTATCTTTGTGTCATGTGCAAAGAGGCATACTTTTCCTTCCAGACCCTCTGCAATGTCACTTATAAAGACGTTAAAGATGACTGGACCCAGTACTGAGCCCTGAGGTACTCCACTAGTAGCCCCCTTTCTTCAGAATATGTTCCATTCACTATTACCTTCTGTGTCCTGTTGTACAGCCAGTTTGCTACCCAGGCTACCACCCTGGGTCCCACTCCCAGGCTGGCTAACTTGATTATTAATCTTTTGTGTGGGACTATGTCAAATGCCTTGCTAAAGTCTAGGTAGGCCATATCCACAGTCCCTCCCTGGTCTATTACTTTGGTCACCCAGTCAGGTTTTTTTTGGTGGAGAGGGGGTGACCAAAACAAGGGTTGCACTTGCTACAGTAATTGAAAGTCCATACAGTACTACCTGTGTGCATTTTATTGTCTGACTTTCAGCGTCTTTTGTCTTTTACCAGTCCATCTGTCTCATTCTGTCCTTGTGTGATCATCTCAGGCTTTTTTGAGGGGGACACAAACAGGAAAAAAATTAAAGCGTGCTACAGTAATTAAGCCACTAGTACTACCTGTGTGCATATTATTGTCAGCGTCTCTTGCCTTTTGACAGTCCATCTGTCTCATCCAGTCCTCTTGAGATCATCTCAGGCTTTTTTGAGGGGGACCCAAACCAAAAAAAAAATAAAGCTTTAGTTAACACAATTAATTACACGTCATACTGGCACTACCTGTGTGCATATTATTGGCAATGTCTGTTGTGTTTTGAGTTTGACAGTCCACCTGTCTCATCCAGTCCTGTAGTGGGTGTGTCAGTCACGCTTTTTTGGGTGGGACCAGAACAAAAAAAAATGCAAGCTTGCTACAATAATGAAAAATCTATAGTACTACTACTTCTGTGTGCATATTATTGTCAGTGTCTCTTGTCTTTTGACAGACCATCTGTTTTGTCCAGTCCTCTTGAGATTGTGTCAAGCTTTTTTGGGGGGACCTAAACAAAAAAAATAAAGCTTGCCACAATTAATTAAAAGTCCATAGTACTATAACCTGTGTGCATAGTAGTGACAGCGTCTCTGGTGGTTGTGTACAAACATCAGTCCATCCAGCTCGTCCAGTCCTCCTGTGGTTGCGTCAGGTTTTCTTGGTGGTGAGGGGACACCTGAAAAACTTTCTGCTGCTGTGCTGCCACCACCAACCACTCCTACTGTTTTGTAGTTTGGAGTAACAAAAACTGCCTGGAAAGAAGCAAAACAACCACATTTGTTTTCCTTTGGCTTTATTAAACCCGGTCTATCTGCTGTGGAAGAATTACATAACAAAAGCATCCAAGTCAATGACACTGACAGTAACATAGTTGATGTTGCTGGTGATGTCCACGTGAATGTAAATCCTCCTGTTGCTAACCCTGCTGCTGCTGTTGTTGCTTCTTCTATATCTGTATTGGAGGGGGCAGGGTGATGGTCACAACCATATTGACACTGACATTCAGGACTGGTTCATAGTATTTCCACTACTTACAGAAATGTTTCCGTTGCAGGTACTTCCTCATTTTCCTCCAGCTCTCTGCCCTGCCCAGAGTAAATCCTACCAACAGGAAAAAAAGATTCAGTGAAATGCACATTCAGGGTTGAATGGTCATGGGAATTTGACTGGCTTCAGTATGAGAAGCAAAGCAATACTATGAGTTGCAAGGTGTGAAGGAAGCAACCCCATCTGGCAGATCATACATCTGTGTTTTTTGTTTTCAAAAGATGAATGCTGCAATGAGGGAATCCATGTGGTGTCTTTTTAATATTTCCTACTTTTTGGCGTCAAGGGATAGGCCATTCTGGGACTTTCCGTTTCACACCTCACTGTTACGCAAATGTAATATAAAAGTGATTGAACAATACACAGATCACAAAAGGTGCTCCTAGTTTGTGCATCACATTGCAGCAGTAATATGCACAAACACAACTGAAGCAATGAGAAAACATCCAGCTGTTGGGCTATTAATAGACGGAAGCACTGATAGAAGTGTAAGAGAATCTGTGAATGTGTTTATCAGTTATATTGGTGATGATGGTATTCCAAATACTTCCTTTATTGGTACCGAGCTATTAAGGAAAGCAGCTGCAGATGGATACATTGCAGCATAAGATTCACTCTTTAACAAACTCTTTAACAAACTTAACATCCCCTTGTGGAAAACTCTTCTATGGATTTCTGGGATGGCCACTGATGGTGCATCAGTCATGCGAGGACAACGTGGTGGAGTCACGGCCAAGCTACAAAGCAGCGACCTGCCTTGGTTAACTGCAACCCACTGTATCGCGCATCTTGTACAGCTTGCCATTCTAGATGCCAAAAACATGCCAGAAGTTCAAGAAATGAAAATGACTTGAGGCTCTATATTCATTTTATCATTCTTCTCACCGAAGAATGAAAGCCTTGAAGGAGGCCGCTAACACCCTTTTCATTGAGTTGAAAAAACTGGTCCGCATTTTCACAGTGCGCTGGGTCAGTTTGCACCACAGTGCTGTGTCAGCTCTTCTCCACAACCTGCCGGTGATAATTGCACACTGAGAGAATACTGCAACACAGCGCAGTGGGAGTCCTGATGCAGGCAGTGCTAAAGGACACCTGAACTTTGTAAAAAACCAAAAAAAAATGTGGTTCTTGGCCTTTCAACAAGATTATCTATCTATTTTTGGAAGGGTTTCTCAAAATTTTGAAAAAGAGGGTCTGCTTCTTACTCAGGTACAGCCATGCGTGGAGAACTGCATTTCGGAGCTCATCAAGCTGAAGACCAGTGCAGGCCTTGCTGAGGCACAGATTTTAGATTATGCAAGTTCGGAGGACATGCTCCTTACTGGTAGTGTGGATGGTGGCAGCACTCCTCTTGCTCCTCCATCAGGCATGACTGAAAATGCTAGCGATGTAGATAAAAATAGGAATAAAAGGCAAAGAAGAACCAGGTAGGCCACTGCTTCAGACCAAGCAGCCAAGGAGATTATTTCCAGTGAAAATGCCACAGACTGATCAAGGAGAAAGTATGCGACAGTGTGGTTGGATTCTTATGTGACTTCTTATGAGATTTGAGCCCATGTGGCACTCAGAAGACGACAAACGATTTTCAGTATTTGATACAACTGTTTGGCCTTCTCCTGATGACCCTCTCTTTCTAAATTTTGGTCAGGAATCCATCACAGGGTTTTGCCAGAGGTACATGCCATTACTGAAAAAGTAATATGGTTCAGGGCAACTATTATCTGATCCAGAGCTGGATGCCGAACTTGAAAGAGAAATTATGCAACAACTCTTGGAAGAGTGGCAAGATTTCAAAAACGCTGTAAAAAATCAAAATAGAGAGCATGCATTAAGAAAGATTCACCACAGTTTAGAGAGATTTGATCTGTTACATGGTCACAATTTTTCAGGTAATGCCAATTAGCATAGCTGCTTGTGAAAGGGGATTTAGTGTCCATAATAGGATTAAAACAATATCTTGTAGCAATCTTGTTGAAAGCACTATGGATGATCTGCTAATGATCAGTTTAAATGGACCCGCAATTGAGGACTTTAATCTAGACCCAGCAATTGATCACTGGTACTCATCAACACCTGGATATCAGCATCTTTCTGGGCATAAAGTCACACATCCAGATGTATTGGATTTGGAAGCAGAAATAGATGAGGAGTCGGAGGAGATGAGTTGAAAGTGGAGACAGATGGTGTGGTTGGAGTGGGAGGTGGACCGATGTTGAAGAAGATAGCAACAGCAATAGAAATACTGTTAGCAATCTGTCTGCCATAGTTTGAGGAATCATTTAAAATGTATTTTCTGTCCTGCCTTCACAAATTTAATTTTAGTGACCCTACAGCAGTGGTAACAGCACAACAGCAGCGCAGGCCTGGCCATGTCTTGAAAACAAAATAAGTCACAAAAAGTAACCCCGCTCCATCCACACCCCCAAAAAAAGAACACGCAACACAATAAGAGAACCACAACATCTGAAAGTTTTATTGCTTTATTTAAAAAAAATAAAATCCAGTGTACACTTATAGGACTTGTTTCCACTTGTAAATCAGGATGCTCTGGTCCAGTCTGGTCACGGTGTTTCTCCAACAGTTCCATCTTCAGTAGTTATCCTCTTGGTGATTTTTGTCTCATTTTCTCATAGTTGTGCCTTCCCTTTTTTTAGATTAGACAGGCAGGACTTTCAATTTGTGCTTTACAAATTCTCTGTCCTGTCTAATACTGGATGTTATTCAGGCAGGCTACTTCTCATCAGGATCTCTGGTAAACACTTTCCCACATGTAGGTTAATGGATGATTCCTCGGCCGAAAGGCAAGTTAAAAAAATGGCCACCAGATTTATAGTCTAGCAGCTGTAAAAAATTGGCCACCTAAAACATTTATTAGCCACCAGATTTTGAGGTATGGGGGCCAAACTGGCCACCAGATCAAAAAGTGATTTGTGCCACCCTGATGTGAACAAATTAATATGCATTGGTCACACTCAATGCCCCATTAATTCTGTAATTTGGCATCCAGAAAAGTCCCCAATTTTATTCCCAAAAGTCCTTTTTTCTAGTCCCATAGTCCCCTGAAGAATCCCTGTGTTCTGACTAGTTGTAATAGAGGGTTAATGGTAAACAAAGATGGCAGCAATAACACAGTCTGTAGCAAAGTCACAATTTCAAAGATCTACGACAGCCACATTTAACATTTATACAATGTGTTTCCCCCACAGATATGTACAAATCCCCTGCCCTCTCAGACTCTTGCAAAGTTTAACATTTTTGTTTAACTGCCAGCCTGTCACTGCTGCCGAAACACTGTCCCCTTAATGTCAGTGGCTGGGCTAATTAATATTCTTGAGCCTCATGCATCATTTATATGGCAGCCCCAATTACCAGTGCTATGGCTGCTCCTAAACTAAATTCTTTTGGGACTTCTCTTCCACCTTCTCCCGGTGTTGGTAACCCCTTTTGCAGAATACGGGGGTCGGGAACACCAGAGAGGCTCCTTGATAGCTGCAGCAGTGGCTAGAAAATCAATTTATTTTATTTTATTTAGTAATTTATTTATTGTTTCAGAATCAATCTTTGAGCAGGATGCTCTTTTTTAAAGGTTCCACGTCAGAGAAAGCAGATGTACATACATAGGGAAACAGTTTATAAGACACATAATGCAAAGGCAACATACAAAGTTCATTGATAACAGGAATTGACTAAAGTACAATACACCTTCAATCGAGTCACCAGAACCCAAAATACTAGGCACATAGTGGTTCCAGGCACATGTGAACTGACTATGATAGGCAGCCAAGAGAAATATCTTTGTCAAGTGGTAGGTGTAACATGGTGGGGGGGGATAGGTGACGGTCCAAGTAGGCATGGGGGGGAGAAGCAAAAATAAGATTAGAAGGTTGTGGTGGTGTCTGAGCAGGAGAAGGAGACAGCATAGCATGAAGGTATCCTATTCCTCAGTGGTCAACCACCGGTGCTAAGGGTAAAACAGATCTCAGGCCAGAGATCATGCGATGCAAGCCAACAGAGGACAGTATGGGGGGAAGTGACTAGTGAGAGGAGGTGTGGAGGATCAAACGGTTGTCCTGCAAGAGCACCAACTTTTGTCCAAGAAGTGGTTTTTCAATTCAGATTTGAAAGAGAGGCAGCTCCTCAGTTTTATTAGAGGGTCGGGGATCTCATTTAGCCATAGCAGAGCTTTGTAAGCAAAGGATTGTTGTCCTAGGGATGTTTTCCTGAAAGGGACCAGCAAGGGTCCACAGTCCATACCCCTTGTTTGGTAGCAAGAATGATTACTTTGTAGAAGATCAGTGATACATGGAGGAGTCTTACCAAGCATTGATTTTTTACCCAACAGATACGTCTGGAACTTTATCCTAGATACCAGGTTCAACCAGTTAGTTTGCTCATAAAGTGTGCAGGAGTGCTCAAATCTGTCTGCCCCAAGTGTGAGTTTACAGGCTTTATTGAGGGAAGTTATCAGTGTCACCCTCTTAAGTGCAGTTTCAGTTGCAGCTCCGTAGACAATGAGCCCATAGTCTATGATTGACAAAATTGAGCTGGAGACTGTCAGCCTGAGGGCAGAGGGTGTAAGATATTGTTTGTGTCTGTGTAAGACACCTAGTTTGATGTTGACCTCTTTTACAACCATTCCAATATGTTGAGAGAATGTTAGTGTACCATCAAAAGTGACTCCAAGGTACTTGAAGGAGTGTACCTGTTCCAGCAGGACATTGTTATTGTTGAAGATGGTCAGATCCGGATGGATTTTCTTGTGCTGGTGACTTGAGATTAGCATTGCTTTAGTCTTTTTGTAGTTGAGTAGTTTTTGTGAGTAAAACCACTGCTGCAGCTGGTTGAAGGTAGTCTGTAACTCTTTTTGGAGCAGAATAGGCTGTGAGCTACAGCTCAGGATGATGGCATCATCCGCATACAAGATAATTTTGCTTTTACAGGCAAGAGGGAGGTTGTTTAGAAATTAACTAAACAGTTGAGGACCAAGTGACTTTCCTTGTTGAAGATACTGAGTTTCCTATTTTGACACTTTGGGATCTGAAGGACAAATAGTCCTTGAACCAAAGGGCTGCTTTAGAGGCCACCCCTAGCGATACCAGTTCCTGAAGCAGGATTGGGTGGTTAATGGTGTCAAAGGCCTTGGTGAGATCAATAAAGATAGATCCCACCAACTAGCCTCCGTCCATCGCCTTATGCACGTATTCAGAGAATTCTACCAGGGCAGTAGTCGTGCTGTGGTTTTTCTGGAATCCGTGCTGCTGGGTACACTGAAGATCATATTTTTGCAGATACTCAGAGATCTGGTCTGCTATGACTCACTCTAGTGCCTTTGATAGGGGGTTAAAATTGAAATAGGTAGGTAGTTGGTGGTGCTGGAGAGTCCCCACTTTTGAGTACTGGGGTCACCAGTGCCAGCTTCCAGATACTTGGGAATTTTGCCAGGGTAAGTGATTTATTGAAGATTTGCGCATGTGCGGACCGCCGAACTGCTTAGTAGAGGGAATCCTTCATGGCAGCAGTGCAGCTTTGCTCCTCTGGACCCACTCTGCAGCAGGAAACACACAGGGGCCAGACGGAGACATCAGGAACACATCCTAAGTCGGGCACAGTGGCGGTGAGGATGGTGGGGGAATGAGGGCCACCACACTAGTAAGCCCAACAAAGTTGGAGGGCTTACATAATGCCTTGTGTTTTGTTAAAGCATGTGGAAAACCAAGACTCAATCCATATGTGGGCAGAAATGGGCCAAATGGCATCAAAGGTTCAACAGACAGTTTGCAAAACAAGAAGTACTTTACTGTGAATCTAGGTATAAAGACAGTAACTTGTGGTGACAACTCTTACCATGAGTTGTGGTTCATTTGCAGGGATTAAATGCTTTTACCAAATTCTGGTAAATCTCTAGGTTACTGACCTTGTTTTTTTTCTTTTGGAATCAGACAAGGCCCACAGGGCTTGGTGCAGATGTCCTATATGAAAAAGGCTGGTAAGCACGGGCAAACAGGATTTGTGCTGCCCTTGGCAAACTGTGGAGGGGCAGGGGAGCACAATGCAAATTGAGGCCAGGGACAGTGACAAGGGCCTGAATATAGGCACAGTCCCATAGTCATAATATTTGCACCATGGATGGGTGTTTTGCATGGTCCCCTTGTGCGGAACCAGTGCCAATACTGATGACCTAAACCATAACTTTGCAACCCTAGCCATTGGTGGAGGAAGTGCGTCTGGCACCCCCAACCCTCAACATAGTTGTCTCTGGTGTATAGTGGATCCCACCTCCCTCCAAGTCCACCCCTGTATAATAAAGAATGTGTCCCTGGTGTCTACTGGTGCACCCCTCCTTCCGATCCCTCCCACTCACAGTAAGGAACATGTCCCTCTGATCCCACCCCTGTAAGTGCAAACAGTTCCCTTTCCTGGTGTCTAATGGTCCCTTCCTCCACCCACACTCATGCCCGTGGTTGTATGTATCATTCCCTGGTGTTTTTTGGTCCCTCCCCCTATCTGATACCCAACCCAGTAGGGATGAAAGGCCCCCCATCATTTGTCAAGTCCCCCCACCTCCACAGAGGCAGCCTGAGCCATCCCACCATAGCCATATGGGAATCAATTTGCAAGGAAGGCTCCCCAACAACAACACCCAGGCCCCATACCCCAACAGTGACTTGCGCCACCCCCACCCATCCCTTGGTGGTGGTTAGTGTTCCCTCCTTCTGAGCCATGGCACTGCCATGCTGCCCTGCAATCTCAAATAAATGTGTCTGCATTAATGTCCGCCAGTTACAAGAAGAAATGCAAGCAGCATGGGATTCCATGCACAAAATATTTACTAGCATTCGCTACTTGGCTAAGCAAGGACTAGTGCTACGTGGACATACTGACAATGATTTGAACCTGATACAGCTGTTGCAGCTACGCAATACAGATTCAAATGAATTAAGACAGTGGCTTAGTCATACGAAATATCAAGTGGCTATCACATGATGTTCTTAACGAGATACCTAAAATGATGGCAACGTTAGTGCTACGAACAACTGCATAAGGTAAAGGGCTCAAGGTTTTATGCCACTGTGATGAATGAGACTGCAGATTTATCTCAGAAGGAACAAATAAGTTTTTCATTAAGCTACTTTTCCAGTGAAGATTGGGAAACTCACAAAGAGTTTATGGGCTTTTACCACACTGAGGCAACTGATGCTGTATCCCTTTTCTAAATTCTGGAAGATATGCTTCTCAGGTTTGACCTGCCTTTTTCTGATTGTCGGGGTCAGTGTTATGATGGAGCCAGTAACATGTCAGGTAAATTCACTGGGCTCCAAGCCAGGCTGAAAGAACAAGAACCAAGAGCAGTATTTGTTCACTGTGCTGCCCATTCCCTGAATCTTGCCATGCAGGATGCCCTACAAAATATTCCAGCATGTTGTGACTGCTTTTCGAAGACAAAAGATCTCATTAATGCCATAAGGGAGTCGCCAAAGTGTCTGTCAACATTCAGAGAGTTTCAAGATGACTGGGGAGTCTTCTTTACATCCACTGTGCCCAACACGATGGACACTGAGGATCAGCAGTATCAAAACTTTGCTCTGCAATTATGAGGCCATGAATAACTGCCTGGAAAGTTTAGTCACACTTCTGCTACTGGTTTCGGCTCAAAATGCAGTGGGTTCTCGCAGCAACTCCAGTCTTTTTTTCATCTAATTTACATTAAAAGTTATTGTAAAAGTTGTGGATCCTTTAGATGAAGTTAATGCAAAAATTCAGAGTCCAAATGTGTCGCTCTCCAATATTCTCAAAAATGTTGACATATTGCAAGAGCTGCTAAGTGTGATGCACACCAACACATCATACAATCACTTTTAGGAAATAACAGCAGAGTAGGCAAAGGTTCTCAGTTTAGAAGTGCTTTCACTTCCTAGAAAACGCAAACCACTGAAATGGCTCAACGAAGGAAGCTGTCTGCATATCTAGTGACCCCCCAAACACTATTTTGTCAACAATACATTGCGATAACTGATGCTTGCAAGGTTGCAATTGGGCAGTGCTTTTCTTCAGATGGCTTTGCATCCAACATAAAATTGAAAAATCATATCATTGATGCAGTAAGTGGATCACAAGAGGAAATTGTCCATGTCAGTGAAGCATTTGAAGGTGAAATCAACAGGGACAGGCTAGCTCTTCATTTACAAATGCTGAGTGATACTTGCAAATCCAGAAATTGTGTGCTTAATTTGGTAAGCGAAGTGAAGACATTTCTGGAAGAAAATGAAGACCTGAGTGATATACTGTCTGAAGTTGCGACTCTGCTGAAGTTGTTCTACACAATTCTGGCAGCAACACGCACTGTTGAGCGATCATTCAGCTGCCTACGAGATTAATAAATTACTTGCAAACCACTATGAGCCAAGACCGACTCAATCACTTGGCACTTCTGCATGTTCACAAGAACTTTACCAAAGAAATAAACATTGACGGCCTCCATAGTGACTTCATTGTGCGAACTAAACAGCGCCACGGTGCCTTTGCTCTTCACTAAAGTGTTAAGTATAAGTCCTCTATGCACTTTAGGTTGACTAGTATAAAGGCTTGATTTAGGCACCAGTTTTCTAATATAGTTGATGTTCGCTTATATATACTGGCTTAAAATCACTCTTGTAGTGTAGAAGTTCGCTTGCAGCGTTATGCACTATGCCTATATGACATACACAAATGAAGCACAATAACAATTTCAAAATGTCTTTTTTTTTAAGTATCTTTTAGGAAGAAGATGTTTGATCCTCTGAGACAACAGCTATGGGGGCTAGGTGTTGTGCATGCACTCTTAGCACCAGCATGGCTCTGTATCACATACAGCAGTCGACTTACTTATGAATGTACTGATCCAACGGAGGCCAGAAAATGGGTTGATAGAATTGCTGAGGAATTTCAGACGAGGGCTGGAGTTAGCCATACTCAAGAAGAGGAATCAGACAGTGACAGTTAACTGAACGCTAATCAAAGCCTACTTGTTCATCATTTAGTTTACTGCATTCCGAGACTGAGACAGGGCTATGACACTACAATTACTGTATACAAGTGATAATTTTACATTCTAGGCTGCCATATTTCAGTGCTCAGGAGTGCTTAATTTATACCCCAGGTGCTTTATTGTTTTGAAGTTTCAGTTTCTATCGAGTGGTATTGTAATACAGCGGTGCAGTCAGGGAGGTAGGAAGTGGGATATTGTAGTCTCTGTTGCATCATGAACTACACATGGCAGGATAAACTGTATACCAGTCGGATACTTAATTTTATTTTCTCCCATACTTGGTAGTACCATTGATGTTACTAAAGTTTGTATTTCAGATTATTTATGGGGATCTCACCAAAATGTTGCAGTGGTTGTAAGTTATTACTGTTCCAAGTGGAATTCATTACAAAAGAATCCTTTTTTTTTTTTATCTAAATTTTCTATTTTTGCCACCTCTGGCCACCGGACATCTGCCCAGTCATGGAACCCTGCACTTCCACCTCCAATTGCCTGCACTCTCCCAGCACCCCTGGCTTATCCCTAGGGGGTGGGGTCGCAGCACCCAGCCTTAGTGCCACAATCCTGGTAACTATCCAGGAAGAGCTGGCCAGGAGGCTAATCGAAGCTGGAGGCAGGCTTCATAGAGGTGGCCAGCTGCATGATTTTCTTGTTTTGTTCCCAGGGGTGGGGATGTGCAATAACATCCTGCATCTGCCCCACCCCTCATACTTTTAGGTGCCAATCCTCCAAAGTACTCCCAGCCTCCGCCGGGTGTTCCCCGCACATCGGACACTCACCCCACCCTCCCCCCAGAGGAGGATGACAGCAGTCCATAGGATGCTCGATCCTTCTCTCCTGGCCAGCCCTCCAGTTGCCTGGGTCCATTCCCGAATCCAGGTCACCGGCGTCACAAGCGGAAATCCAACCGCTGCACCGGTGGGCCAGCTTTACAAAAGAATCTTGATGGCAAATTTTATGATGGTATGTTGCTATTACCTGTTGGAAGCTTCACCAAACACTCTGTATGCCTATGCCTTTGAATGTGTGAGGATTAGGTGGGAACAGTGATTGTTTATAGTCATGTTTCTCATCCATTTGTCATTCTACTATGTTTTTTTCTCCAGAGTCCCACAGGTCTTGGTCTGGCTGACAGCCTGGACTTTTTGAATTACTTCTGTAACCCCTCACCCCTGCCTTTTTAGTAAAATGACAGGTGGCATGCTGTTGGCGTTGGCAGCAATACCTGGTGGGGACCTGGGTTTGGGGAGGATGAGGTTACCTGGCACAAGGGACCTAGGTTTGGCTACTCTGCACAGGGGCACCCAAGTAAATCCAACTACAGGAAGCAGTAACTGTAATGTCCAGAACCAGGATTGGGATTTTTCACTGTGGCTTTTATTCATAACTAGCTGAACATAACAAAGCATAGATGGACCCCCAAGGGGCTAAGTTTACTGATAATGCAGATTAGAGACTACAAGGTGGTCCACTTAAAGAATGAACCCATTTCTACTGTTGTCTGGCTCTGGACCCACCAGGTGCTCAGCCCGGACTTGCATGCGCTTTGGATACACAGCCCGACTGGCCCATCTCCCCTGCCGGCCACTTGACTGACGGTCCATTTAAAGAATGAACCCAAATTACTTGTTGTGACTCTCATCAAACAAGGAGAATTATTTTCCCAAGCTGTGGCTCCCATCAAACAGAGAGAATTATTTTCCCAAGCTGTGGCTCCCCACACCACTTAGAGTCTGCGACTCATAGAGAGATTTGTTTTCTTACTTCCTTCTGACTCCCATCAAACAAGGAGAATATTTTCCCAAGCTGTGGCTCCCCCACACCACTTAGAGTCTGCAACTCATAGAGAGATTTTCCAATTTGCGACCCACGTCTGGGTACCTACCTCATCACTGGCCAAGCGCATGAGGCAAGTAGCAATCACAGAAGAAATCCGTAGAGGTGGACCTGGTTACTAAAGATGGAGGGTGTTCCCACCTCCAGCTCCCACAGCCCATACCTGGCCATTTCTCTGGACAAACAGAAACTTAAACTTTGAAATGTAGATTAAACGGTGGATGACCTGAAGCACCCCCCTCTACAACATTATTTGAAATCCATACAGACTTTAAATTTTTAAACTACTCCATTTGTTTGTCCTAGTACAATAGGCCTCCCAAATAGTAGTTCACATCCCAGCTTTCTTCACATTTTCCAAACTGAAGAAACATATTGTTTGCCTTCTCAAATAGAGCAAACACTCACCCTTCCGTTGCAGGTGCCCCACAGGCGAAGTACCACTTCTTTCACTGTTATCAGACCAGAACAGAAACTTTAAAAAAGGCAGCTTTCTTCTGTAGTGGAAATTAGGGGATTGCCCCTGGAATCCACAGAGAGACTTTACTCCCCCCCCCAAAGGGAGGGGGACACTGAGACCTGGACAGCGGTCTCCACCACTTAAAACTGGACACTAACTTTCTCCCAAGGAGGTAAACAGAAAAACACTTCCTTCCTGCTTGAAAGTAAACAGAAGAGTTCCTTCCTGCTTCAAAACAAACAGGAGACTGACTTTGAAAACTCCCAAAGTTCTATCTCACTCCCTGTGCTGCAGATTCCAATGTGGCTTATGCAGCTGCGACAGTTCTATTGGTGATGTCATCTCACAGTCTCAGCTGTGACTGAGACAGAGTGAGACAGTGTGAAACCCATTTAACTGGAGTTTCACAAGCTGCCTTCCCTGCCTACCACTAGGTCTTACTGGGATTCTAGTAACCTCAGGTAACAAAGGGGTTACACTTCTTTGAGGTCCTAATCCATGTATGGGTACCCCATAAGTTGTTGTACCCAACATCATGTTATGGACTTTATTGTCTTTACTACTCTAACATGAGTGACAAACCATTATATACTATAATGGTGATTCAGTACCAGGGTGGGACAAATTAGGTATGACTGGGTGGCAGCGAGACAGTCACCAATGTTCCTGAAACCAGTTACCACAGAAAAAAAATGAGTGAAAAAAGATTAATGAAACTTGTGCAGTTTTGGCAGTAGGACATGGAGGGTAAGTAGCCAGCACAGAACATATGATGCTTCGGGCAGTCATTCAAGAGGGAAAAAAAAACAAGCAGCTAGAATGAAGCTAGCTGCCAAGTGAATACACAAAATACTGAGCTAAAAAAGGTCCGGTGAGTGAAATAAAAAGGGGCCTAAGGCATAACTGTACCTTACTGCCAGAAAATCTTTTTTGGGGGGTGAAACTGAAGGGTGGGAAGGACCCTGACCTGGGAATATCCCAAGGCAAGGTGAATGTCTTAAAGAAAAAAAAAGAATTAAAACAAAAAACTGAAAAGTTGGGCAGGAGTGTGACAGGGAGCTCCTGCCACTCTTGAGGACTGACCTTTTCTTAAATTGTTTGCAACAGTTCTTCTGTTTCTTAGCCTAATCTGTCCTTTACAATTTCTAGTCCATAAGGTTGGCCACCTATAGGTCCCCCTTCCCTTTCTTGTGACTATGCTATAGTGTCCTCTTTAATTTTCCTTTTCCCTCTCAGGTCCTCATACAGGGAGGTTATTGTGGTGACCTCCAAGCATATGTAAAACAGGTTGTGTTTATCGTTGTTGGATTTAGTATGTAATAGCACTATGTCATAAAATACCTTGATGTATATACCTTATGTTTATGAAATCTGTAAATGTTGAAAATACCATGGCACTAGTTGTTTTTGATAATGGTAAAAAGTACTAGATGACTATTATAGAAATTAAGTTAGTTGTGCTATTTAAAATGCATTTAAATTGCTGTAAACTGAACAAGTCTAAATGTAATGGTGATTTGCATATATCCAATGATGCTTTGCATTATGGAAGTATGTATAGTGTTGTATTTCTTTGAAACTTGATTTGTTGCCAATGCCCTTTGGGATAACCCTTCTTTCAGTGATTCTGCACTGAGGTTCTTTGTCTATAGCTTGTTTTGTTTTTTTTCTTTTTGGGCCCCCACTACCCAAGCAAACGGGGCCCACATGGGGTGGAGGTTGCATCTCAACTGTTAGAGCAGAGATCAGTATAAATAGGTGCTGGCTAAGTGCAGAGAAAGGACATACATAGTCCGTTGCTGTAAACTGATGTACTGAAGAAGGAATATGGCATTGAAGAAGCTTATTTCCTGTATTTTGAATAAACATCACACAGAACTTGTGTATTGAACCTGAAGTTTGGTGTCTGGTCCATCTGTTATTCCACAACCACTCCACAGACTTGGTGTCAGAAATGGCATAATTTGCTGGAAGTGTCTGGACTGGCTGGAGAGGGATGTGTTTGTTGGTGGATATCGCCCAGATATCCCAGGTTGACCGATGCAGCAGGAGTTGCCAGAGGAGAACCCGGAGAAGAAAATCCATGGAGTTCTGCCCAGAACCATGGCTGACAGATGGAGAGAAGCTGCTGCCTGGACTGGACCTGGGAGCTCAGAGGAAGGCCAAGCCTGAAGACAAAGAGATGCTGGTCAAGGCAGACTGGAGGTGCAAGAGACAACACCCTGGAGGTGGTGACCTTGATGAGGATGAGCCACTGGATGAGTGGACAATGGCTGGAGGCAGACCGACTACACAGAGAGGTGGAACACCAATGCCAGGTGCTTGAGAGGTTCCTGCCAGAGAGTTTGGATAAAGAATTAGAGGAGGATTTTTCGTGGGCTCAGTTTGATGAGGACCTCCTGACTGAGCAGAATATTCCTTTGTTTTCTGTGTTCCCAGGATGTTGCCTGTTGAAGGTCAGAGATGCAAGTATGGAACTTGAATGTGAGACCCCAGGTAAGACTTACCTAGTCATATTGTGCTGGGGTTGATGACTCCAAGCAAGCAAGAAGAAGCCTATGAGGCTGAAGGGACTTATTCTTGTATTGATGCAGCTAAATCTATTAACAGTATTGACTGGGGTATACTGCATGCTAAAAATACTAATGTTGCCAGACTGTTACAGTATTTATTTATTTATTTAGATTTTGGTAACCGGGTAAACCCACTGAGACCAGAGGTCCCTTTTTCAGGGGTGACCCAGAATTAGTTATGGAAAAAAACACATATTAGCATTATTTACAGTAGTTACAAATAGATACACAAATATACATCAGCATCAGTTTACAGGGGTAACAGCAAGTTCACATTCAGGCTCATGTATGCAGTACAGTGATGTCAAATTTCACACAGTTAGTAGGAAATTGAGACAATTTACAGAATAATTGACAGCCTTGTTTAGGAGATTCATCAGGGAAGAAGGAGAAATTAAGGCAGTGGTGATGAGAAGGAGACCTGGGCTAGGGAGCTAGCGGTTGCAGCCACAGAGGCTGAGTTCGAGGAGATATATTTTGAGGCCAGACTTAAACTGGGTAAGGGAGGGTGAGTCAATCAAGCTAGCTGGGAGGGAGTTCCATAGGTAGGAGGCAGCGTATTTGAAGGAGCGCTTGCCTTGGTTGGGGCGGATCCGAGGGATGTCTAGGGGGCGATTTGCAGAGGATCGCAGGGTCCAGCATTGTACTTTGGAGGTGAGAAGTCCACAAAGGTTGGGAGGGGGTCCAAGAGTAGAGAATCTGAAGGCAAGGCAGGCAGTAGGGTAGGCCAGTTTGTGCCGCAGTGTGGGCCAGTTCAGGTCCATAAGGGCCTCGCAATGGTGCCTTCTAGGGGAGGAGTTGGTAGCGAGGCGAGCCACACGGTTGTAGAGCAAGGTGAGTTTATTGAGTTCCATCTCATGGAGGAACTGCAATAGAGGGGCACCGTATAGGATGGAAGGGAGGAGGTTGCAGCAGGCAATTGCTCGTCATGCCTCACAGGAAAGGGAGTTTCCCAGGTGGTAGAGGAGTCCAAGCCTTTGGTGGATGGACCAGGTTATGGAGTTGATGTGGAGCCTGTAGGTCATCTTTTGGTCAAGGTGGACCCCAAGGTATTTGAAATTGGCAATGACCTCAACTCTTTTTCCTTGGACTGTGCTGAGCTGGAGCAGCTCACTTCTGTCAGAGCCCAGACGTCTTGACCCAAACAGGACTGCTTTGTTTTCTTCTTCGTTGAGCTTTAGGGAGTTAGAGGAGAACCAGGCCTCAAGAGTTGAGAGACTGTCCTGCAGTTTGGCAGAGATGACGCTAGGTTGTGGGTCACTGCAGTATATGACAGTGTCGTCCGCATAGAGGATGAGGTTGCTGAGTGTGCAACTCCCCTCAATATTGTTGAGGAAGAGTGAGAAAAGCAGGGGGCCCAGGATAGAGCCCTGGGGTACCCCAGAGGAAATGGGTCTAGGGCCAGACTGAGTACCCCTTCAATGGACTTTTTGGGTACGGTTCAGGTAGCTCTTGAACCAAGAGAGTGAGTGATCATCCAGTCCTAGGTGTAGGAGTTTGGAGAGAAGGAGATTGTGGTTGACCAGGTCAAAGGCCTTGGATAGGTCAATGAAAAGAGTGCCCGTTGGGGAGCCTTGGTCCATAGCAGCAAGGATGTCCGATGTTAGCCAGATGAGTGCAGTGTCGGTACCATGGCCCTTCCTGAAGCCGTGTTGTACATCAGCCAGGAGTAGGTGCTGCTCTAGGTGTCCTATAGCTGGTTAGAAACTAGTCTTTCCTGTATTTTCCCTAAGGAGCTGAGAAGGGAGATTGGTCTGTAGTTTCCCATTTTGTCACGGGGACCATTTTTGGGGACGGGGATGATGGTCACTACCTTCCACATTTTTGTGACTATTCCTTCTAGTAGGGACCTATTGATGAGGAGGGTGACAGGGAGGGTGATAGCCGGGGCAGCAGCCCTCAGCAGCCGAGGTTCTAGCTGGTCATGGCCCGGGGAGGAATTAGGGTTAATTTTGCATAGGAGAGGTAGTACCACAGACTGATTGACCAGTTTCAGGTGGAATTGAGGCCTTGGATGCACCCAGTCCTCTCTAGAGTGAAGGGAGGACCAGGGGAGGTCAGGGAGGGGGGGCCCATTTGGATTAGAGAAGGAGGCACAGAAGGCCTCATCAACTACAGAGGAGGCATTGGTCAATGAGTCCCCTACTAGGATGGAGTCTGCTTGACTCAAAACAAGAACAAACAGAAGACAGCAATTTTTTAATATTAGAGCTCCAAGAGTTTGGAATTCCTTGCCACAGGAAATTGTTGATTGCCAGAATATTGACACATTTAAGTTCAAACTAGATAAATGGCTTTTGGATAGAACATAAACTATTAATGATCCACATTGTGTGGAGGACATTCTCGATGGGCTTTGGCCTTCTTATGTCCTAATTACCAAGTTACCAAGACTGCTTGTAGTACCCTTGAGGAGTAAGTTTATGTGGCCCCAGAATTTTTTAGGGTCACGTAGGTGACTTGTTTGGAGGTCTTTTAGGTACTGGGACTTAGCCTGTTTTGAGGATTTTTTACACTGATTTCTCAGTTCCCTGTACTTCTTCCAGTCTGATGAGTTGCCGGAGGATTTGCAGGTACCCCATGCTCTGTCACGGAGGAGCATGGAATGCTTGAGCTTCAGGCCAGCCATTTATGGCACTTTCCCTGTACTCTGAGCTTTTTTTGGGGGGCGTGCATATTAGATGCAGGCAAGAAGGCCTGGGTGAAATATTCAAGTGCCTCGTCAAGTGAGGGGAGGGAGATGATGGGGTCCCAGTCAATTTTCCTCAGGTCAGAGCAGAAATCGGCTGGTACAAGCCTACTATAGTTCCTCGCTTCTATTACCTTAGCGGTAGTTTTTGGAGGCTTGTTGGACCAGGTGCAAAAGATAGGCGGGTGGTCGCTCAAGGAGTCAGACGTGATCCCCGCCGACAGAATATGGTCTGGGCAGGAGATGAGTGCCCAGTCAATGAGAAAGTGGTTACCAGTCTTAGGATTATGTCTTGTAGGAAGGTCAATGATCTGTGTAAAAGGAGAGCCAAGTATAGGGTTCTTGGTAGAGGAGGAGACTAGGGCTGGCCAGTGGAGACTGAAATCCCCGAGGAGTATGACCTCCCCCATGGTGTACTCCTCAAGGGCATTGGTTAGGGATTCAAGGGAGGAAGCGGCAGATTGGGTTGGGAGGTAGACACACCCTATGTTGAGGGGCTTGGTGTTTCCGAGGAGGATTTTTACAAATAGTGTTTTACCTAGGGATCCACAGAGGGAGGCACCGACGAGCTACAAGGCTTGCAGGGCAGTGCTGATGTAGATGATAACCCTTCCTCCCTTTTTCCCCACCCTGTCCTTTCTGAAGGCAAGGTAGCCCACTAGGTCTACTTCATGGGGGAGGATCTGTGGCTTGAGCCAGGTTTCAGTCACGGCTAGTATGTTGGGTTTATAAAGTGCAGCCCATGCCTCGAGGTCATAGAATTTGTGCCTTAGACTGCTGATATTCATGTGAGCAAGCTTGAATCCTTTGGAGTTGGCCCACAGGGGGTTTAAGGGATTGCTGAGAGTGAGATTGTGGGAGTAGGGACCAAGATTAGGTTCTATATCCCCCCTAGAGCTAGTAATAGCCTGACCAGGTAGCCGGTAGGTATGTAGGGGAGGGGTAGGGTCCTCCACCGATCACTCACACTAGAGTGAGAAGCTGGCGTACAGCTCTGGACATTTGGAATGGGTCCTAGCAGGATTCAGATCAGATGAGGCCCATGTGGAGGGATCATGTTGACCCTATGGAGGAGGAGGAGTCCCCTAAGAGAAGGGAAGCAGTAGCAAGCTGGAACAGCAGGTAGATTGACTCAAGCTAGTAGCACCGATTGTAGGGCATCTGTTTAAGATCATGGCTTGACAAGAAGAAGAGAGAGGAAAGGAAATAAGCAGCAGTAAGCTTGGTTGTAGAGAAAAGCTTCTCTAGGATAGCTAAGTGTCACAAACGATAGGGGAGCCCCTAGTGGAGAGTCAGTATAACTTGTAGACGGCGAGGTGAGCTAATAGGTAATTTCGGCTCACATGACCAATTCAGTGCATATAAGTTAGAGTGATGTCCAAGGGTGGTGGTGGGGGCAGCGGGGCAGAGCCGAGCCTCTGCAGCAGCAGCCAGCGTGTTGGGTGAGCGAGCGAGCAAAAGCGGCCTTTGCCACGGCCAGAAGACTCCCAGGGTAAGCTTAGGCTCGATTCCGTCTCAGACCTTGAGAAATTAATTTTTTTGTCCGTGCAAGCAGTCCCTACAGTGCTTCCAGGGAGTGTGGAAATTACCTTGCGACTTCCGAGCAGAGGCGGGGAAGGGCAGGAGCAGAGGCCCTCATGACCTCGTGGACGGTCCCCGGTCAGTAGGCCTCCGGGAGCACCTGTAAAAGTAAGAGAGAGGAGGTGAGACCTGGGTTTAAATAGTGGGGAAGGAGGGGGAGGGTGCGGGGACTCCCAGAAGCGCCATCGTGCCTCCAAGCAGCCCAATACAGGAATCAGAGGCTGAGTGTAAGGGGGACTCTTTAGTTTAACAGTTTAACAGATTCTGAGCAGCCCGTAGGTAAAAACTGTCACTGTGCTGTGTGAGACCCTTTAAATGCCTGAAAAAAAACTAGCGATCACTGCATAATGTTTTAAAATAACAAAAATTGTAACATTAGGTATAGAGACGAGCAGGTAACGCAATCCAAAATGGCTGATTCAGTTCGGTCCCTTAGAAACAGTAAAGGAGTAATATAACAAAAGTTCATAAAAGTAAAGAGCGCTGCTGCCTTTGAATACTGAGATTAGCTTGGCCCCTTAAGGTGAAAGTCAGGATTAGCTTTAAATGGTGAGCATTAAGCAAGTTTTGAATTAAAGTACATTGCAAGATTCTTAGTACAGGAGCGCTGCTGGCTGTTTCAGAGGTAATGAAAACTATCAGCACATCTGCACCGACCAAAATGGCGCCAAGTTCAAAATTGGACTAGCCAAGCCTCTGCAGCAGCAGCCAGCGTGTCGGGTGAGCGAGCGAGCAAAAGCGGCCTTTGCCACGGCCAGAAGACTCCCAGGGTAAGCTTAGGCTCGATTCCGTCTCAGGCCTTGAGAAATTAATTTTTTTGTCCGTGCAAGCAGTCCCTACAGTGCTTCCAGGGAGTGTGGAAATTACCTTGCAACTTCCAAGCAGGGGTGGGGGAAGGCAGGAGCAGAGGCCCTCACAACCTCGTGGACGGTCCCCGGTCAGTAGGTCTCTGGGAGCTCCTGTAAAAGTATGTTAAGGTTAAGGACGGTAGAGGTCATTAAAGAAAAAAATGGCACCCTTGGAAAAAGGAAAAACTCTCACATAGGTCACAAGATACTAGATGCTAACAGATAGCTGAAAATAGCACAGTGATTAAAAGGATGTTTACTAAGGCACCCCAGAGTTAAAAGGTTTAGAAACCTGCTGTTTAACATTGCAGGGTATTCAGCGTGGGAGGTTTCTTGGCTTCCTGTAGGTTTCTGTAGAGGCCTGCCTGGGGATAAGATGACCAAGGAGTTGGGGTCATAGGTTATAAAAGGTTGAAATAGGAGAGCAAAAACTACTATTGCTCCTTCCATATTCCCGCAGACACTTTGTGTAAGACAGAGGGGTCAAGTAGGTTGCAGGCACAAGGCTTGATGTGGCTCTGCAATTGTCCCTTTCTGTAGGTAGAAGTGTATCATGCTTGGTCGGGGGCAGGCCTGATGTAAAAGAAAGAGGTACCCAAGAGCAGACAAGGAGTCTGAGGTGGTACGTGTGTTTTATTCTTTTCTGAGTGAAAACCTACAAAGGAGAAGTGGGTGGAAAATGGATTGAAACCTGTGTTGGGGTAACACATAGAGTGTCTACCCTCAGGTGTCTGTATCAGTAGCAAGTGAAATAAATGAATCAAGATACATAGTGAGTTTATATAGAGGGGTTGAACCTAGGACTAGGCCCCTGCTTAAAATTGATATGTTTGGTGGGGTTGGAGCAGGTAATTACCCACCTCAGAGAAAGTCTTTCTATGGTACTGGACTTTACAGCTGTCCAGATTTTTGGTTAAGAAATATGACGGACGTTCCCTAAAAGGAGATGGGAAGGTATCATTGGTCTCTGTTGAGAAATTTGTTAATGCCTCAGGGTAAATAATGGTGATATCCACTATGTTTATGATAGAATGTTTATCATCAATAGGGTCCCTGAGACAGAGCTTCTGAAGATGGATGGGTGGAAGCTCCATCCATTCCTGGGACAGGAAGGTGGTAAGTAGTCTGCAATAACTGCTTCCCTCTTAAGGTGGGGGATATGTGACAGGAAGCTCCTGCCACTCTTGAGAACCAACCTTTTCTTAAATTTGTTGCAACAGTTATTCTGTTTCTTAGCCTATACTGTCGTTTACAATTTCTAGTCCATAAGGTTGGCCACCTATAGGCCCCCTTCCCTTTCTTGTGACTATGCTAGAGTGTCCTCTTTAATTTTCCTTTTCCCTCTCAGGTCCTGTACAGGGAGGTTATTGTGGTAACCTCCAAGTATATGTAAAACAGGTTGTGTTTATCATTGTTGGATTTTGTATGTAATAGCACTATGTCATAAAATACCTTGATGTATATACATTATGTTTATGAAATCTGTAAATGTTGAAAATACAATAGCTCTAGGTGTTTTTGATAATGGTAAAAAGTACTAGGTGACTATTATAGAAATTAAGTTAGTTGTGCTATTTAAAATGCATGTAAATTTCTGTAAACTGAACAAGTCTAAATGTAATGGTGATTTGCATATATCCCATGATACGTTGCATTATGGAAGTATGTATGATGTTGTATTTCTTTGAAACTTGATTTGTTGCCAATGCCCTTTGGGGTAACCCTTCTTTCAGCGATTCTGCATCGAGGTTCTTTGTCTATAGCTTGTTTTTTTGGGGGGGGGCCCACTACCCAAGCAAACGGGGCCCATATAGGGATGGAGGTTGCATCTCAACTGTTAGATTAGATCAGAGATCAGTGTCAGTAGGTGCTGCCTAAGTGCAGTGAAAGGACATGTATAGTCTGTTGCTGCAAACTGATGTACCGAAGAAGGAATATGGCATTGCAGAAGCTTATTTCCTGTATTTTGAATAAACATCACACAGAACTTGTGTGCTGAACCTGAAGTTTGGTGTCTGGTCCACCTGTTATCCCACAACCCCTCCACAAGGAGAACTGTGGGGAAACAAGTGACAGGGGTGGAAGTGGGTGAGAAGTACTAAGACTAAGGTATAACACAAGAGAAGCTGGATTTATGTTAAAAAAAGAAACAGAAAAACAAGAGAGTTGGGAAGAAGACCTCAGTGAGTCTCAAGACAGACAAAGGGTACTTTTCACTTTTCTACTGAAGCAGCAGGTAGGAAAGTGCTTACCTGGGTGAGTCCCAATATTTTTTTCTGCACAGAAAGGAAAAAAAAGTTGTTTTGTTTGCTGAAAAACGGGTGGGAAGGTACGTAGTTTACTTGGGCACAGACAGTGACATGGCACATGCTTCTGATACTTATTTACTTGGCTGAAAGCAAACAAACATGCAAGTGGCCTCTGAGAAAGAACAAGTACCAGAAAATAAGATAAATGATGAAGGAGCCATACTAGACACACAAGACCGGGTCCAGCACCAGAACTGAGCCACAAGACTTAACAGTTGATGAGCCAGACACAACAGACACTGCACCATCAGGCAGCAGCTCCTCTAAAAAAACCAAAAACGATAAATTCCAGCAAAGGTGGCTAACCCTATACAGCTGGTTGCTGTTTGACAAAGATAGTGGTCAGACGAACTGTTCTATTTGCAAGTGTCATGCATTCATTCCTTTTAAAAGCACTTGTTCATGGATGAGTATATCATGCTGGAGGGGAGTAAATCGCAACAGGCAGGCACAAAAAAATAACAGAAAGCTGCCAGCCACAGGTCAGACGAACAATGCAGGCCCCATCTCTATCTCAACCGACGAGATGACGGCGATAGGCCGAGAATTAAAAAAACAACTCATGGATGCCTTGTCTCCACAGCTAGAGAGGCTGGAAAACAAAATTGAAGGCAGGCTAGTCACCATGGAGGCTCAGCTACAGCAGCAACAGGAGCAAATGAAGGAGGTGGAGGGTTGAATCTCAGCTGCGGAGGACACGCTGCACCCCACGGTGAGACGAGTGGAGGACCTAGAGAAGCAGATACAAGATCTAAGGAAGGCCCTGGATTACCAGGAAAACTACCAGCGGAGGTTCAATTTGCGGCTCCGGGGCCTTCCCGAAGGTAAAGAAGGAGCAGACATGCTTGGGTTCTGCGGGAAGATATCGCCGACATTAATGGGCCTGAAGCCGAAGGGGAGGCGGCTATAAATTGGAGCGCATACATCGGGCAGTGCAGCCGTGACCCCAGGAGGGATATCCGCCGAGGCTCGTGATATTTCGATTCCACAATTTTCAGGACAGACAGGAGATGTGGAAGGCATATAAAGGTATGCCTGAGCTGAAATTTGAGGGAGCACGGCTATTCATTTCCCAGGATCACTCTGCGAGGGTCGGCAAAAAAAGGAGGGAATTCAATGAAGTGACTGCTGCCTGTCAACACTTAAAGCTGGAATGGTACATGATTTTCCCGGTTACCATAAAGATTAGGCATGAAGGAGCTACGTATAGCTTCTGGGAAGTGGAGAAGGCAAACAAATTTGTGAAGGAGTTGCAGCAGAAGATAGGCTGACTGCCCTGAAAGAAAGAAGGAGGAGAGACCATGTTGGTTTGGTGGAGATGTTCGGTTTGCCTTGTAAATAGTTGCAGAAATTATGCAAAATGGCGAGTTAAATTTGGTTGCAGCAGTTTGGAGGGAGGAATTGAGATTGCCTAGTCCGAACATTGCCTCGGATGTTCGAGGGTTGCAGTCGATGGGAGTTCCCCTTTAAGAGCGTCTGACTAGACTGAAAACTCCCTGGTCTCTCTGCGAGCTAATCAGGGCTGGGACTGGGAAGAAAGCGAAGAAGCAGGGAGAATGTCCCAATTACGAGCTGTCTGAGACTGGCCTCAAGGATCATTTGGAAGCGGGGACATATGCAAGAATAATAATAATATATTAATAATAATCTTTATTTTTAATGCGCCTTTCAAAAATCAAGGCGCAGAACAAATTGTAAAATCACATCAAGATAAAACATTACAATAAAACCAATAAAATAAATCATATCTACAACATGATGAAACAATAGAATCAAACCAGGTCAGCATCTTCCCCAAAAGCCCTGGTCCACAGAAAGGATTTTAATGCTTGTTTAAATAGCCCCGGTGCCATTGATCTGAAGGGCCGCGGAGTCCAGATCCATGAGGGGGGCCTGCACGTTGAGACTGATTTGTGCAGCCTAGCCTGCTGGAGTGGAAAAAGGTACGCAGTCTTGCTTTATCGTTTGAGAGAGGAATCTGGATATCTGCGGCGACAGGAAAGGAGGGGTAGAAGGGGGCAGGGGAGGCCTAATGCCAATATGGGATTTAAATTTGGCAGTATCAGGGGGAGGTTGAAGAGGCATGACCACGCCAGTTCCAGATCTTGGAGGGGTCACTGAGAAGGACCATGGGGGTGGGAACCTTTTAAATGTGGCCTGTATACCGTTGGTCCCTCATGCTGCCAAACGAGAAGGGTAGTGAGAATCAACTGGCGAGGGGGGCCTGCATGCTATGTCTGAATCGCGGGGCCTAGCCTTGTCAGTGGAGGGGGGAAAAGAGAAGAGTGGGAGAGGGGCAATCTGAATCGGAGAGTGTGGGGGCAGAGACATATGGGCGATGTCATATATTAAAGCGACTGCAAGAGGGAAGGGAAAGGCCAGTGAAAAGGCAAGACGGGATACCTAGAGGAAAGGGCAGATGATTAAGCATGCTATCATTTTTTGAGTGATGAGAAAAGGGGCCAACAAGGGATTAAGTCTAACTATGTGCCTAAATGGGATGGAGGATTGTGGGATAGGTGGAAAATGAAAGTAATAACCGGGGAGTTGATCAAAATATTTTTTTTGTATCAAGCCCTTTACAATACCATAGAGGAGAGAACATACTAATTGTAGTAATGTTGTATGCTTTGAAAGGAGGAAGTGGAGACTATAGTGTACATAGGTTGGGGGGGTAAAATTCAAATGTTATTTGTTATGTGTTTAGTTTCAGAATTGTATGTCAGGTCCACAATACGAGATAAAATGTGGAAGGAAACACTACATATTAAGTTGGCCATGGAGTTGAACCCAGGTTCAAAGATGGGAGAGCTGCATTTGTTATTAGTAAGATGGATCAGAAGGAGAGGGTGAATGTTGTCTCGTGGAATGTGCGAGGCTTCTCCTCCCCGATCAAGCACACTAGTATTCTGACAGCCCTTAAGAGGGTGCGTGCTCAGGTTGCCTTATTTCAAGAGACACATTTGACTCCCTTAGAGCACCAGAAGCTGGTGAGAAATTGGGTTGGGTCATGCCACACTGCCTCCTTCTCTTCTCATAAGAGGGGGGTGGCGATACTGATACACAAGCACCTCCCCTTTAAGGTTACAAGAATGGTGCAAGATAAGACTGAGGGGAGATATGTGTTTGTTGAGGGAATACTGCATGGGACACAGGTTACATTTGGGAGTATATATGCTCCTGCTGTGTTTGAGCCCTCGTACTATCGGAATATCCTAGATTTGCTTATAAGGGAACAGTTTCAGGGGCTGATAATGGGAGGATTTTAACTGCCCGGACCCAATCATGGATCACTTGGGAGGAAGGGGTGGGGGGGAAGCTGCATGAAACAATGGAGGGAAGGCATAGTGGATTTAGATTTACTAGATGCATGGAGAACGGCCAACCCCACTCTCAAGGAATATACCTTTTTCTCCAGCCCCCACAAGACGTGGTCCAGGTTGGACCATATTTACATTGAGGGAGGCTGGTACCACAAGATGGCAGATGTGAGACATGGGCCCATACACATTTCAGACCATGCCATGGTGATTATGGCACTAGAATTTGAGGCCCATAGGCCAAAGCCTGCCTCATGGAGATTCCCACTGTACCTGATGGGAAAGAGGGAGTTTCGGACCTTTCTGAAAGAACAGCTGGGGAGGTATGTGGAGCTCAGTAGAGAGATGGCACCATCCAGACAGGTGTTTTGGGATGCAGGGAAGACCTATTTAAGAGGGGCTATTATAGGATATGTGGCAGGACACAAGAAAGAGCAGCTTAAGCGCCAAGAGGAGCTACACCGGCAGGTCAAAGAGTTGGAGCGTAAAGCAGTCGGGGGTGAGGAGGTAATACAGATGCTGGCAGCAGCAAGAGGGACACTTAATAATATGCTGGATGAGCAGGCAAGAAATCAGACATGGTTTGTGAAACAAAAGTTTTATGAATGGGGTAATAAACCAGGGCCCATGCTGGTGAACCTTATTAGAGGTAGAAGTGGGATAGCAAGAATCCAGGAGGTACGAGGAGAAGGAGGAATTCTAATCAGAGAGCCCCAAGCTATAGGAGATAGGTTTAGGAAGTTCTACCAGGCCCTATATAAGACCGAGTGTGAAGGTACATTGGATAGAGCAAGAGAATTTCTAGATAGGGTCAAAATTCAGGGAACTACTGAAAAGCAGAGGGAAGAGTTGGACAGAGAAATTTCTAAAGAAGAGATCAGAATGGCCATACAGTGCATGAAGCCGGGTAAGGCGTCTGGGCCAGATGGCCTCCCAGCCGAGTTTTATAAAGGAATGGGACAGGAGGTGGTGGACTTGCTATGGGAAGTATTCCAGGAGCCCAGAGAGGGAAACCCACTGCTGTCTACCATGGAGATGGAGACGATTTGTGTCATACCAAAACCCGGAAGGGACCCCCAGGATTGTGCCGCATATCGGCCTATATTCTTGTTGAATGTAGATGCTAAGATTTACACTAAGGTCCTAGCCGCCCATTTGTATGTGTTGCTACTGCAGATAGTACATCCAGACCAAACAGGTTTTATACAGGATAGGCACTCCTACCATAATGTGAGGAAGGTGTTAAACGTGGTGCATTGCTTTTCTCAGCGTCCAGGGATGACAGCAGTTTTGTCCCTGGACACCGAGAAGGCTTTTGACCGAATTGAATGGGGATCCCTTTTTGAGGTGCTGAACAGATTTGGACTGGGCGAAAGATTTATTGTGATGGTGAGGGCTCTGTATGGATCTTCACAGGCCGCTGTGTTGGCTAACGGGGTGCTATCGGAGCGGTTCACCCTGTTTAGGGGGATGAGGCAGGGATGTCCGCTTTCCCCACTACTATTTGATTTGGCAATTGAACCCTTGGCCATAGCCATAAGGCAAAATCCAAATATTAAAGGAGTAGGAGAGTCGGGAAATAAACAACACAAATTGTCACTCTATGCGGACGACATGATCTTGTATCTAAGTGATCCAGAGAACTCCATGCCCCCTCTAATAGAACTTACAGAAGAGTTTGCTACCGTCTCAGGATACAAGATAAACCTAGATAAGTCACAGATAATGTATCTGGGGAAGGGGATGGTAAGAGGGAAGGAGTCCTGGGGGTTGAGAGAAGTCAGTTCATCCTTTAAATATCTGGGGGTAAATATAGGAAAGACTATCCCGGAACTCTATGGATTGAATTATACTCCACTGATTGGGGGCATGGTAGCAGAAATGAGGAGGTGGAAAGCATTGCCACTATCTTGGATTGGGCGTATGAATCTCATAAAGATGAATATTTTACCTAGAATCCTCTACCTGTTGCAGATGCTCCCAACGAGCTTGAATAAGAGAGGTATCAAGAAATTGGAAAGGGGCTTTTCTGAATTTTTATGGCAAGGGAAAAGGGCGAGAATCAGCTTGGACACAAATACAAAGGGAGGGGGGTAAATTTTCCTGACATGAAGAGCTATTATCTGGCTGTGCAAATGAGAATTATCAAGGACTGGGTTGCCAAACCTGAAGCAGCCAGCTGGATAGACCCGGAAGAAATGGAGGCCCAGGGCAGGCTATCGGCATACTTAGCTAGGGGAGGAAAGAAAGCATATGTAGCTCAGGCTAGGATAAACCCTCTAGTGCTAATGGTGCTGGAAAGCTGGGTGCAGAACAAGAAAGTTTTGGGAAGCCCAGAGGTAGAAACGGTGCTCCTGCCATTAGCTGGGAACCCCTTCTTTCGTCCTGGGCTGGAAGAGCCAGGATTTGACTGGTGCATTGTATAAGTGACCTCCTTAGGGGGAAGGATATATGCTCTTTTCAGGAGCTTAAGGAGAGCAGAGGGGTAGCTAACAATCATTTGTTTAGATTTTTTACAGGCCAGGAATTATTGTAAACAGATAAGGAAGTAGGGGCCGCAGTCATCTTCACTGGAACAGGCAGAGACCCTGATTTGCAGAGCCAGGAGGGACCCCAAGGGTATGGTGGGGACTATGGTCCATATAATCCGAGGTAATTTACGAGATAGGACAAGTAACACCAGGGGCCTATGGGAAAGGGACTTAGGACTCCCAATCTCTGACCACAACTGGGGAATCATGTTAGAAACACATATGGGCCTTTTGATGTCAAATAAATATAAGGAATCAGCTTATAAATTCATACATAGGCTCTACTGCCCCCCCCAGTGATACTACACAGTTACCAGCCGGAAGTGTCTGATATCTGCAACAGATGCAAAGAACAGAGGGGTACATACCTACACTGCTTCTGGGCTTGCCCCAGACTACAAATATTTTGGAAAAAGGTAGCACAGACTATGAGTAGGAATATGGGGTCGGACATGCCTTTCAATCCAATTGACCTTCTGTTTGGTATAGAGACAGGAGGGGAAGAGGAGTGGGCCCCCACACAGAAAATGGGTCAGGGTTCTACTCTCACAGGCCAGGCAGGTCATCTTGAACACCTGGGTGTCAGCAAGAGACCCTCTCATTGAGCAGTGGCGTGCTCTGACTATAGGGGCTTTGGTAATGGAAAAGAGGTCCTGTCAGAATAGAGGAAGAACAGAGGCTTTCATGTCTCTGTGGAGCCCCTTCCTGACAACATTAACTATGGAAGAAGCAGTGATCTTACAGACGGGGACATAAGTCATAAGCGGTGGGACCAATAGTGAATAGCCTAAAGTGAGAAAGGATATATGTGGCATATATGAATAAAAACCTAACTGTAAGCTTATGAAATGGAGTAATTGGAATGGACTAGAGAACATGAGTTACTTGGTATATGTGGACCTATGTAAATAGTTAGTAGAGTTTTTAGCGTATATAGTCTGTGTGTTTTTACAATGTCTGTGACTGTTTTTACATGTACAAAATCTTAATAAAAGATTTAAGCAAAAAAAAAAAAGCACTTGTTGCTTGTTGCTTGTTGCGAGACAATTTTTCAGTAGTGACCTTGAAGGCAATAAACACAAAGATGATAAACTCTTCGACATTCACATCCAGAGACCAGCTTTTGACAACTTAAAAAGCACATTCATCAGTGCTTTACTGAATGAACTGGACAGATGTTTCCCCCAAGACACCTTAGGCATGGTAACCCATTTCTCCATTTTAGAGCCCAAGAGAACTGCAGCATCCAGATGATCTCAGTACATATGGTGAAGACTCTCTAGATAGAATACTGAAGCACTTCCACTTTTCTTTTTTTTTTTTCAACTTCATTTCACTCCTGTCACAGCCCCGAGGTCCTGTCTCATGCATCCTATCTTTATCCTGCCCGCATGAGGGTCCCTGAACTGTGTCTTCTCTCCCCCCCCCGCTGCCAGTACCGCCCGATTTAACCCATCCAGGGTGTGTTGCCCCCTTCCTACTTGGGCGCTCTTAGTAAGGCAGTCTCCGGCAGCGGACGAGGGCTGGGGCTGGGAAATTGAAGGCCAGTTGAAGAAGCCCGGCGTGGGGCATGGGGGATAGGTGCCATCTCCTGATCCTTGGTGTCGTTTTTTTTCTTTGTTCTGGTTACACCCCCCGCCCCCGACGTGGGACATGCAATGCCAACCAGCCCGTGACGTAGATGCTCCCACCTATGTCCGGAAGGCAGCTGCCCGTCTACCCTTGCTTTACAAGCCCGAGTGTGTAGCAGTGCCACCGGTCTCCACCGGGGGCTGCTGCTGCACTGGGCTACACCTGGATCCCTCCCCTAGAGAGGAGAGCAGTCCATCGGACACTCGATCCTCTCTCTCCCTTGCCAACCCCCGGTAGTCCGGGCTTGTTCCCGAACCTGGGTCGCTGGCTTGACACGAGGTGTGGCATCCAGCGCCTCAACCCTCAGCACCACCTGGCCGGCCATTTCCACTTTTCTGACCTAGCTACAAAATCTGCAAAAAGTAAATTTGTTTTACTGAAACAGATCATGGTCTCAAATGACTATTACAGTGTAAGCTGCTTATAACAGGCACATCTGTGCAAGCAGATTTTGCCCATTACAGGTAGTGGGCGCTGTAACCAAAGATATTTTTTTTTTAATTAAAATAAAGGCACTTGTACTGTACTGGTCACCAAGCTTCTACATCCTGTATTGGCTGTATAATTACCATCGATAGTGTATCTGCATAAATGGTTGCTTTTACAGCCTCCGTTAAGCACAAAACCTCCCCCGATTCCTTCCTTCCACCGGCAAATCCAGTAAGTATGTACCTGCAGACATGGTAGATTTATAGGCTTTACAGTACAGCATCCGTTATGCACAAAACCTCCCCCAATTCCTTCATTCCTTCCTTCCGCTGGTAGCTGCAGTGCAAACACAGGGGAAAAAAAAGTACATTAAAGTCGTAGTTAAACATTAAAGCTCAGTTAGGCACTGAGAGGCTAATTCCCACTACATCTTAAATGGACAGCAACCTAGTGACCCTCGGGATAATGTCGGCAGTGGATTTAGATGCAGCATGATCTGTTTGTTTTTAAAGGACTCTCATCAGAAAGGAGCAGTTACAGATTGTATTGCAGCCAGGACAACTTAGCAGTTAATTAATGTTATGCACTACTTCTACTAAGGGCAGATTAGCTGCTAGTTAATGTTTTTTCACACTTGGCATTTGAATCCATTGTGCTCACTGACACTAACTACAGTAAAGTAGCAGCTAATCTGCCCGAAATAGAAGGCAGGCATAGATCGTTACAACCAGCATTTTTATTATTGAAATCTATGTATATGGCAAGTGGAAAATAGAATTTGCCCAGAAAAAATGATTGCCCGATTAAAGCGTGGGCGCTATAAGTTGCTGGGACTGTATTACCAATCTGTGTTTGCTGAAGTTGTACTGAAAGAGTATCCAGGTGGGTTTCCAGAGTTTGAGAAGTTATCAGATTGGAGTGGTCAAGGCCAGCCCAGTAGCACAAAGGGCTGAGGTGCTGGACACCTTACCTCACATCATTCTGGCAACCCGAGTTCGGGAAACAAGCTTGGGTTGTCAGAGAGCCAGCATGGGGGGGAGGGAGCAGGATTGAGCAACCAAAAGGCAACTCTTCTCTCCTGGGGAGGCATCTGTCGCCCACCATAATTCCACTGCCCCTGGATGGAGGTCCGAGGGTAGTGTAGGTGGACGGGTGGCAAGTAGCGGGAGGGCATCCCAGTACTGCAGCATGTGTGTGCGACCAAGACAAGGGCCAGGAGAAAAACACAGGGAAAAAATGGGGATGAAATGTATATAGAGAAGAAAAAAAAAAAGATTGAAGTGGTCATACCTGTGGCTAGTGCAAAATGTGAATGTGGCTTCGGTACTCATAACTGAATAAAATCCAAATTTGGGAACTCTGAACAATAAAAACTTACAAAACTTACTGACAATCTCAGCATTGGGTGACAAGTAGAGAAACTAGATTCTGAATGAGCTGCACACACATGGTGAAACATCACATGAACAGCAGAGGAAGATACAGTTAAGCGTCAGGCAGGCTGTTTTGCGCAGACCACAGTAGGCAAATTGAAAGAGCTAGTGTATGGTGAAAACTGGTATTTAAAAAGTTGCAACTGACAAAGATTTGTATTTGCCTGTCTGCCTGTTTTGGCTCCACTAGCTCTTTCAGTTTATGGGAGAGGAAGTTTTAGCTCAGTATTTTGTTTTCATTTGGCTGCTAAATTCCCGGTCTTTTCTGATGCATTTGTTACTGTCCATTCATTGCACCTGATGTCCACTTTCTGTTGAAGTCCCGGCCAAAACAAGGAAGAAAGAAGACCAGAAGACACCACATGTCTACTTTCTGTTGAAGCCCCGGCCAAAATAGGGAAGAAAGAAGACCAGAAAGACACCACACATCCACTTTCTGTTGAAGCCCCAGCGAAAACAGGGATGAAAGAAGACCAGAAAACAGTAAGACACCACATTGTAAGTACAATGTTTATTAACATTCACAAACATCAGCACGTGAAATATCAATTTTCTTTGGGACCCCTGCAAATGCCTCCATCCCCTCAAAAAATGTGAGTTCCTCTTGGAGTTTAAAAACAGACTTTTAAAGAACATTTTAAATTTTTCTCATACATGAGGCCAGGGGCTTAACCCCCAGATCCCCACATTATCGTACAGGGGGCTGTACTCCCATAGACTCCCACTGGGGGCTTTGGTCCCTAACCACTGGGCTCCACCAAAAATTTTACAAACCTGGCTCATATAAATCCATGCTTTGGACACAGATACTCCATATACTGTTTTCCATAGAAATAAGGTAGTGCCCCGCACGCAACCCAAGTTTTCACTTAAGGTGGTGTTGGAGTTCTATCTTAATTAAGCTTTAATCCTGCCTACCTATATTGCCAACTTCCAGAATGAGGCAGAAAGGACTTGCCACTCACTGGATGTTGAAAGGGTCCTTAGGTTTTACCTAGACAGGACTAAGGACTTCAGACAATCTAAACAGCTCTTCGCTTCCTTCAACCCTAATCGTAAGTGACAATCCGTTACAGTCAAGTGCGTTTCTGCCGGGATTGTGAAGTGCCTTTGCCACTGCTGTGCTATGGCTCAGGTTAAATAGGAGAGCAGTGTACAAATGTGCCCACTCCGCCAGAGCAGTTGCCACTTCCATGGCAGAAAACTCCCCTCCTCTTCAACTCCCGTCACCTAGCTTAACCTTTCTACTACCTGCCTTATACAGACTGCTCGCCAGAGGCCATGTGTAACTCCTGAATAAACTATATGCAAAGTACTACCAATTGCTTACATGTCATGATGATAACCATGTCTGTACCCATGCCTGCATCCACTGCTTTTTTTTACCATGCCTGTAAGCCATGCCTGCATCCACTGCTTTTCTTTTACCGTGCCTGTAAGCCATGCCTGTATCCACTGCTTTTCTTTTACCATGCCTGTCTCCACTATTTTTCTTTACTGTAACCACCTCATGATGTAACTCACAATGCCTAAAATGTTCCTTATATCCTTGTTCATTCTTATAACTTGTATTGTTATCCTGGGTCGCCCCTGTAAAAGGGACCTTCAGGGCTCTGTGGGCCTACCCGGTCACCAAAATTTAATAAATAAATAAGAAATCCTTTCTGGGCCTATTGGTGAAATTTGCAGAGCTGCAACTTGGAGCACATTCATTTTATTTATTTTATTCTTTGGTAACTGGGTAAGGCCCACTAGGCACAAGTGCCTGTTTTCAAGGGTGACCCAGGAGCACTGGGGTGGTTAAGTGACTTGCTCAAAGTCACACAGTATGCATGGGGAGACTGTGGGACTCAATCCAAGATCTACTTGATGTACCAAGCTTATTCACTGCGTAGTACCCGAACCTTTAGGCTGTACTACCAGCACATTTCACACCTTTAGCAAGTACTGTTTATTTATTTGAAAAGGTTTCACCTGGAAAGACAACATGAGCTGTAAGCAGCTCATTTCCAGTAGCATCCTGGGGACACTGTGAGCATAGCACCACTGTGCGCATGGTGTCCGTGCCAAGCAGCATGCCTCCTTTCACTGGACTGTTCTGAATGGATCAGTATCCTGAGCAAGCCCTGAGTTCCAGTATCCATAGTCTGAGGGATTTTTAAAAATACTAGTTTTATGTTTTTTTTTGGCTCAGGGATACATCTTCTAAAAAAAGTTCTGTAATTTCATGCTGTGGCCAGTAGGTGGTGCAATTGTATGAGCTGGTAAAGGTAGGTAAGGCAGAGGACTATGAAGTGAAAAAAAAAATGTTGGCTGGAGCTTTTTTCTATCTGTGCTTTTATGGTTCAGTATCAGCACTGGTAGAGGGAGAATAATATAAATCAATAAGCTTTCGGGATTTCTCCTATCCAGTTCATAATACTGTATAAAACATGTTTTAGTCAACCTGGACTCCATGGCATGACTTTTTTGGACTGTTGCACGCTGATGCATTGCCTGCCTTGCTGATCATCTCCAAATGTGCTATCAACATGGTGTTCAGGTGCTTCAGCACATCTAGCAGGAGAGAGAGAGAGAGAGAGAGAGAGAGAGATTTGTTTCAGCTTGTCCAAAGATTATTGGGAGTGCCTGGCTACCTAACACGTCATCTGTAAGCAGAAATGGAAAAGTATCCGTGCTAGTTTTGGTCTAAACCTAGGAAATGGCATGTAACAACTGAAAATGCCTTAGAGCTTTAGAAACAAAGAAAACCCTCTGTAGTTAGATGTACGCTGTATATTAGGAATGCCTTTGTTGCCAACTCAGATATTAACTGTTTCTGTTCCAGACAGGTCAAACCAGCCTCTGGGTATTCACTGTTTTCATTGTTTTTTCTTGCGTAGCCAAGTGTACATAGCTTTGCCCATTTATTCTGAAGCTGTTTTTGCTTTTTCTAATGTATCCCTGTAGATTTTAGTCATTGTGTGTTTGAATACCATGCCTGCTAGGCGAGACAGGAAGTAGGATCTTTGGATTACATCATCAGGTAGCACACACAGGACTTTCTTTTGTTATAGCTGTTCTCTCGCTCAACTCACGGATTTTGCTCTATTTCTGAACCTTCTGTAGCACGGTTCAGGTTGATTAATAGTTTACCATTTTGTCTCATTTTATGTACTGTAAATTGAGTGTTATTTAAAACAAAACAAAAAAAGTTTTTTTTACCTTTCCTACTACTGCATGGCAATGTTACTTGGATAGGGCCTATGTAACCTGTTAAGCTGTGCTCCAGATCAAGTCAGTACTGGCCTATTTTACTCACCAATTTTTATGAAATACTAATTTTTTTTTTATGTGTACCGATACTCATCCCAACCCTTGGAAATGCTTCATAGATACTTCAAAAGGAGTTGTTTTACCAAGTTTAAAGCACTTTTACTAATCAAAATTGTATTTTAATCACCTAGGGACAGATATTCAAAAATTAGTGCAAGCACTAAGAGGTGTTTGCCCAACCTAACCAGGTTTTGCGTCCAGTTTGTGAGTGGGGTCTGTATTCAGAGACCCCCCTGTAGTGCAGGTAAAACCCATTTGTGTCTGAACATTAACATAACGCTGAGCCCATGTAAATGAGGGGGTCTTCTCTGCATACAGGCGCAGCTGCCATTTCAAAGGTTTGTGTTGACAGTAAATGGCACCCAAAGTGGTGCTAGTTACCACCTCCAAAGACCTAGTCTTAACTGGGTGCAAAGTCCTGGTAGTGGGATGGCTGTACTGCAGCTGCCTGCCCTCATCTGTCCATCCCATTATGGGTGGATGGCACCAAGTTGAGTAGTGTCACTCCCAGCCTATGAGCACCTGTCCCAGTGGGGACATAGTAACCCTGGTGGTGATTTATGATCCCCCCCCAGCCTTGGGCACCCGTACCGGTATCAGATCGATGTCCCTCATGTCCAGTGGCACTCCCCACCACTGAGCACCTATCCCATAGACAGTCAGGTTGTCTCTGGTGTCTATTGTCACCCCTCACCCTCACAGTCACCTGTCCCGGATAAGGGCAGGGTGTCCCTGGTGTCTAGAGGTACGCCCCCGCCAACCACTCATCTGGTGATGCCACAGAGTCCCTGGTGGCAAGTGGCACCCCCCACTTGCTGATCACTCATCCCAGTGCTGTGGCATTATCTCCTGGCCTCTAGTGGCATGTCCCCCCTGCTGAGCAGGTGGGGGTTGCCACTGTTTATGTAGTTGTTTTTGTTAACCGGGTAAGTACACTAGACATAGAAATGCGTATTTTCAGGTATGACCTGGGAGGATACAGGTTTAAATACAATACATCAGCAGTGTATACAGCACAACAATGGACGAACATAGGGTACAAGCCACCTGGGGATCGACAGTTTCACTGAGACGGGTGAACAGTGGGTGGTGGCCTGGTGGGTACCACTAGACACCAAGACATACATGTACATATACAGTACATATCTGTGACAGGCATTTGAACGGCATATTTATTTATCCACTGAAAAGTTCAAGGGCCCGATATTCAAAAGTTTGCCCACCACTCAAAGTGTTTACACATGGGTTGTGCCGTAGCACAATATTCAAAGGTGTCCATAGTGCCCAGTAATGGGGTTAGCATGTGCAGGCAAAGATAATTTATGTGGTGCTCAAAGGCAGGGGTGGGGCCATACATACTGGCACAGCACAATATTAAATGTGATTGCATTGTGCAATGGGGTTAGCACATGCCACTTAGCATGGTGCAATTACTGCCTATAAACAGGCCAACTTAAAACTGAGCAAACCCCAGAGGCAAGCGGAGACACTGTCGCCACTGAGCAAGGTGGCAGTCAGGAGAGCACACCTGCTGTACATACTGCAGAAAGCAGTAGAGCAGGAGGAGAGGACAGATGCCTTCCCTAGGCCCATCAGTAGGCCACGGTGGTGCTACGCTCTGCACAGATATTACTGCCCATGAGTCACATTCGAGGTCCCCAGTAATGACCACCTTGTTGGCTGATACAGGCTCAACAAGCCATGCTCAGGTGGTTCTCTGACCTCCTTCATGATTAGCTCCATAGTGATACCCAGCACAGCCATGCCATTTCCATGGAGCTGAAGGTGATGGCTGCAGTGTGTTTCCTGGCCACAGGGACATTCCAGACACTGGTGTGGGACACCACTGGTGTCTCGCAGTCTGTGACCTCGAGCCTGTTGGAACAATTCCTAGATGTACTGCTGCAACATGCTGGTGAGTTCATCATATTCCTCAGCACCCCAGAAGAGCGCAGAGCAACACAGAGCACCAGTAATAGTAATAGTAGATTTTATTCCTTTACAGCGCCCATCCCCGAAGGCTCAGGACACCCTTGCAACAGATAAATAAACACATAACACAGTACAACATGCTAACCACACATTACAATAAATAAAACAATACTAAATAAGTACTTATCACAGCTTACAATAAATACCTTTCTGATCAGCAATAAATTAAACTCTAAAGGCTTGTTGAAACAGATGGTGTTTTAACCCTTGCTGTGCCGAAGACTGATCTATCAGTCCAAAATTCCTATTCGTTCTAATTCTGTTGGTAGCCTAAGGGTTAATTGTTTCTTAAAAATTTCCAAGTAGGGTGCCTCCTGAAGATGTCCCGCAAGGAGTTCTACAGAACTGATGCCACCATCCTCAAAGGCCTGATCCCCAGATGACTTTAGCCTTGCCCTGGGAACCTCCAGGAGGAACTCCCCCACAGAACGGAGAGAGCTTCTTGGGGTGTAGGGAGTCAGAAGATCTCTCAGGTAGCCCGGACCCAATCTGTGCAGGGTCTTATAGGTCAAAAGACCTATTTTGAATGAAATGCGCCAGCGCACTGGCAGCCAGTGCAGTTTGCGCAGCACTGGTGTAATGTGACAACACCTTGGAAGGCCCATCAACAGCTGGGCTGCAGCATTCTGCAAAAGTTGCAGGTGTTGCATAGCACCCCTGTGGTATCCTGTGATAAGGGTGTCCGCTATGGAATGCTTTCAAAAAGGGCAACTCAATAATGGCACCTGTTCACAGGGCTACTGGACAGGGAGGCTGAATATGAATATGAATATGCGACATCTTGTTGCTATATATACACGCGCGCACGGGGGGTGAACACGCCATGCGATGGGCAGAAGGGGAAGGAGGGTTTGTGAGGTGTAGCATGGTGGTGGGCTGCTGTGCTGGCCATGTGGTGTGGTGGGTTCGTGGCAGGCTAGGGTTGGAAGGGTGCAGGGTTCGATTCTGGGCACATCGGTATTTTTGCACTGTCCGGGATTTCACTTTTTTTTTGGTTTCACCACCCCCTGCGGCATGCACCCCCCCTGGAGTTGAGAATCCTTTAGTGGGGGGGTGAGGAAGCTTTGTTTTCATTGCCCTTTTGGTCTGCGCCATGAGCGTACATCACCAAAATAGATCTTCACTGATGTACACTCTCCCTAACAGCGATCGCCTTTCTGCGATCACCGTTATTACAGTACATAGAACCCACCCCTTTGACCCGAAGTAGAGTGCATTTTAATAGTCAAGCCTTGAGGTGATGAAAGCATGTATCAGGGTGGCCAGATCCTCAGAGGGGATAAGGGATTTAATTTGGGCAATGTTCCATAGATGGTCGAATCCATTCCGGACAGCTGCTGATACCTAAGCATCAAGTGTCAGCTCATTGTCCAGAAGGATGCCCAGATTCCTCACCTTAGTGGAAGCCGGGCCAATAAATAGTCCTAAGTACTCTCCAGAGGCCTCCATCCCCCTCCTCTGACCTGGCTCTACCACTAATACTTCAGTCTTTCCCAGGTTGAGATTCAGCCAGTTCGATGACATCCAAGTCCAAATCTCGGGCAAGCACCTATTTAGCACGTCAACCACATCTACTCTTCTGGGTGCTTAAGACAGGTAGAGCTGTGTATCATTGGCATAGCAATGAAACCCCAGCACATACTGTCATGATCTCACCCAGTGGCAGCATATACACTGCGAATAACATGGGAGAAAGGAGAGAGCCTTAGGGAACTCCACAGGACAGGACAACAGGGCCAGAGGAAAAACGTCCCATGACCACTCTCTGTGTCCTGCCCTGGAGAAAGGACTCAAACCAGCTGATGACCTTGTTGGTGAGTCCTACATAGTCCCTCAGCCCATCCAATAACACCCCGTGATCCACAGTGTCAAATACCGAGGAGAGATCGAGAAGGACAAGAATAGATCATTCTCCTCTATCCCTCGCACTGAGCAGGTCATTCAGCACCCGGACCAGTGTGGTCTCCATACTGTGCTTAACGCTAAAACCAGACTGGAGTGGCTCATAAATCTGGAAGTCTGAGAGGCAACTCCACAGCTGCTCCGCAACTACCTTCTCAAGAAACTTCCCTAAAAAGTGTAGGTTAGAGACCGGACAGTAGTTTTCCAGGGATCCACCACAGGAGCTCGACAAAATTTTTGTCGACTGTCCCGTCAGTGACATCGGCTGGTCGACCGCATTCTGCAGTCAGCTGCTGGTTCGCATTGTCCATCTTAATTTTCTTGTCAGGGTGGCCAACCTGGCAATCTTTACATCTTTTCTTTACTGTCCTTTATGCCCCTTAATTAAATAGCTTGCATCTAAAATCCTTAGAATTAGTGGGCAAGTGCATGTAAAATTGGTATAGGGCTTTAATAAAGTGTATTTGCCCTTATGTATTTATCCCCAACAAAAGCAGTGCCTAACATAAAAGAGAAACAGTATTTTTATTGTAAAGAGCTTCCCTGCTCTCTACTTAGAGTGCTTGCTCTGTATGAAAGAAATGTTTTCTTTAAAAGAAGCGCGTTGCGCTAAGAAGATTCGTTGCAGCGATCCCCGAGCGATGTGTGCGCATGTTCGTGGTGCCATATGTGCTCACACTCGCAGAGGACCCTGCGCACGATCATGCAAGAAGGGGTCAGAAGATTGTAAGCTGCTGAAAGAAGAAATCACAACCGCTTGTTGCGAGTAAATAAGATGCGGCTATGCGGCCAAAGCGAAGCCGAAAACGAGCAACTGTGGACAGTTGCTAGGGAACAGTGCTAAGCTCCCTATTAAAACTCCGAAGTCTTGTTTCTTGTGTCCGCTCCACAAAGACACTAAAGAGGGGCTAAATTAAAGCATAGAATACTGAGGACAAATGTAGGAAGCCCTGCAGTGTCCAAACAATCCTTAAAAGAGCTGAATCCCATATATTAAAGCCCTCAGTCATGGAAAAAGGCTGGCACCAGGCCAATTTGAAACTTACAACTGTAGGCTGAAATTTCAGCCATTGGGTATACAGTGACAGAAGGTATAAAGGGAAACCAAATTTGCAGATAAGGCTTGTGTAGTCTGAAATAAAGTTATTAAATGCAGGAGATTACTGTTCTGAGTTAAATAAAAGATTTTTCTTCTGTTTTTTTTTTAATTATTATTCAGAATAAAAAGTTTAAAAGTATAAAAAGAATCTAAACCTTCAGGAGAGACATAGGGAGCGCGCCCCTCATCTGGGTTACTTGGTTAAGGATCTAGATTATTTTGTTTAATGAAACTAACCTGATGCCTTTTCCTTTCTGTTCAATATATGTATTTTTGGATTAAAATGCTGTTTACCTGACTGAAGCTTAACATGGGAAAGTTCCTACTATAGGGCTGGCAGCCCACAAAATGGCTGCCCTTTTAGAAACTGGGAAATGTGATGCCACAAAGGAGGAGGGGCTCAGTTCAAACCACACCCCTTTTGGGTGTTATATAAACCCTCCACTAGGAGCCACATGGAGTCAGAGGTGTGGGTCAGTATTCGACTGACCACAGAGGAAGGAGGTTGTGTGTGTGCTTTCACACAAGTGCTATTCATATAGAGGAAAGGAAAAGGCAATTCAGGAGTCTGTGGAAAGAAGTACTGTATTTCCTGTTGTTTTTGGGTGTGAAGACTAACACCAAATGTTTTCCTTTCTGTGAACTTTAAGTTATTTTTTGTTTTCTTTTGAAATAAAATGACAAATGCATGTGTAACCCCTAGGAGGCGCCACCCTTAGGGCTACTACCCCTGTCTGCCACCTCTGAGGCAGGGTAAGGGGCCCAGATCCGTGGACGGGTGCCTCCACCCAGAGGTCAGGGTTAGCCCAAGTAAGACTACCTCGGTTACAGCCCTCTGGGCTACTGCAACCCCCCTTTTGTCCCTCTAATGACTCCCACTGGTACCAACAATTCTGTTCACCAGTACACTTACCCCATGGAAAATATAATCCAGCTCCCTTCGGGGACCCCCTGTAAAGTAAGGCACAGTTATGTTGCAATCACCAAGCAGCAGTTCACCATTAATGTGCACAATAGCCAGGATGTGGTGGTACAAAACAATCTGATTTATTCAGGGGGAAAACAACAAGGACAGGGGGAATCAAGTTGATTAGCTTATCACTATACTCATCTACCTAGGGCTCTGTGCACAGGCCTATCCCTACCAGTCACTGTCCCTGGGTACGCAAGCCCTAGTGGTTAGTCCAAACCGTGGCAGCTGGTAGGGGCCCTTTCACTTCAGAGAAAAGAAAAAGTTAGTTAACCAGTCAGCAGTACAGTAATTCCATTTGGAATCCAATGTGGCTATTCAACAGGGAGCTACCCTGAATTAGTACTCACGACCTCCAGACAAGATAGGGTCCTTCAACGTCAGCAGGGCTACTCCTGAGCTCCACGAGACGCCGCACACATTTATATGGCAAACTGCAACAGGCAAAGTCCTTTAATGGCAGCAGGATTTGCTTGAGCTCCATAAGCCTCCTCACACATTTATATGGTAAACAGCAACAGACAAAGTCCTTTAAGGGCGGCAGGATTTACTTGAGCTCCATAAGCTTCCTCACACATTTATATGGTAACCAGCAACAGACAAAGTCCTTTAATGGCGGCAGGATTTATTTGAGCTCCATAAGCTTCCTCACATATTTGTATGGTAACCAGCAACAGACAAAGTCCTTTAATGGCGGCAGGATTTACTTGAGCTCCATAAGCTTCCTCACACATTTGTATGGTAACCAGCAACAGACAAAGTCCTTTAATGGTGGCAGGATTTACTTGAGCTCCATAAGCTTCCTTACACATTTATATGGTAACCAGCAACAGAGGGGTACCACACCAGGCAGCTGCTTCCAATGCTCCCACAAACTCACCGTCACTGAGATACTGCAAACGGCAGCTTCCACTTGTCTTCGGACCGAGGGCGATTCAGCAATTTTCTCCAGTCCTCCTTCAAGTCGAGCCTGGTGGTAGCTGTACAGAGCACAGCCTCATCTGACCGCCAGCCGGAGCTGACAACACAAAATGGCCACTTCAGGCCTTCACGCGCTTCCCGCGCGAACACTCTTCAGTGCAGAAGCACACAGCTCCTACCTCCTCACTAGCCACAACGCATCTCCCTCTCCACAGCTTGGGGCACCCCTCTCCACTTGGGCACGACCCGATCCAATTGGCTGGTTCAGCCTGCCAGTCACTTCCTCTGCCTCTCACTGGTGCGAAAAAGCCATAGCCCATAATGCCTTCCCAAATGCAAACAGTTCCTCCATTGGTCAGCCGACTCTGTAGGGTCCCGAGAAAACTGATTGGTCCAATTCAGCAGTTCTGGACCAAAATGGGGAGACAGTCGAAACAGTCCTGCTGCAAAGGAAGGCAGGTTAGAACAACTAGAATATCATTACTACTTTAATAGATAGTCAGCAGCAAGCACATCTTCTAGCAAGCTCCTCTGTGCAATTGCTGATGGCAGAAGCAGGCGATTATTCTGCAGCCCGGGCCGGAGCCGAGCATAGCAACACTCAAACCCCCTCCCATTTCAACTAACTCTGACTGCAACAGGCAGCCCTTAAAGGGACAGAATACGGAGGCCCTAAAAGAGCACTCACCAGATCCCCATTTAGGCGGCTTTATGCCGATTACCAACCAGGCATAAAGCACATTAGGAACCCCCATTTGCAAGGGGATTACACATGCCTTTGCGTTTTTTTATGTATCTTAAACTTCTGTCTGGACATCTGTTATTTCCCATGCTTCTACACCCCCCACTTTAAGATTATCAACCCCGAGTCAAAGCTGATTGGGGGGTGCAGGACTCCCAACAGACAGCACCGGGTTCCAGTGGGTTTCCCACAGTGGCATGGTGCTGTAGTTGCTGTGGGGGACCTTGCTGGTGAAATGTCACTGTCGGGGGGGATAACCGGTTCTCCAGGATGTCAGGGTCCAAGGATAGTTTTTTCAGTAGGGGTTTCACCAGAGCCTGTTTTAGAGGCCAAGAAAATACCCCTGCCTACAAAGAACACCCAACAATCCTGGCAAACACCGGGCCTAGAGCCTCGATACAACCCACAAATAGTCATGTCGGGCCCAGATCCAGGTTGCAGGAAGCTGGTCTCAGTTTCGTAATTCATGTCACAGACCTCCACTGTCATTACTGGTTGGAACTATCCTTAGGATGGCGGTACATGCCACTCACCTCGAGGCTCAACTATGTCGGATGATGGAAATCCGACTGAGGAGATCCCAGCTTTGACAGAGGACACCCTGTCTGAGAAGAATCGAGTGAACTCCTCACATTTCTGAGCTGAAAAAACTCTAATGGGTTCTAGACAGGCTGGATGTAAAAGCCTGTCCACAACCCAAAAGAGTTGAGCCAGCAAATTCCTCCCAGCTGCAATCACCCAAGACATAAAATCTGCCTTCTTTCAGGCAATTGTAGTCTGGTACTCACCCACCCACCCATAATGAGCTACCAGAACTAGTCTGTCCTTCTGGGTCCTAGTCCTCCTCCAACGCCTCTCCAATGTCCACCCCCCTGGTCTTCAGTGCTTTCAACTTGCCATCAAACCAAGGTGAACCAAGACGTGAAACCAGAGCGCATACATGGATTGGTGCTATAAGGTCCACGGCTACCATCACAACCTTGTTATAGGCCACCATGGCTTCCTCAGGTCCCTCTGCGCAAGCCTCCAGCACAAAGTGTCTAATTCTGCCAAAAATTCCTTAGGCTGGAACCCTTTTAAAGGGCAGAACTGAACCACTTCCACAGAGGGCAGGACAATGGGGGGGGCCCTGAAGCCGAACCTGACCACACAATGATCCGACTGAATAACCGGATCAATCTCGAGGATGTCAGTCTTAAGTCCCAGGGAGAACACCAGGTCAAGTGCATGACCAGAGTGGTGGGTCCCAGCAGTGGTTTCAAGGGAGAGGCCAAGGGCCTCCGTATTAGATAGGAAGTCCCAGGCTCCAGACTAAGCCTCATCATCCACCCAGGTGTTGAAGTCACCAAGAATAATCCATCTCAGTGACTCTAACACCCTCTCGGCAACAGAGGCCATCATCTCTTGTAGGAAGTCCTTGTCCCAACCAGGTGGACGGTAGACAAGGAGCAACCTAAACTCCACCCCGGGACCCTGCACTGCCATGCACTCAAAAGACTGGGCATCCTTGCATCGTAAGGCCCAGCTCCAACCTAAAACAAATTTCACCCCATGATCCTTCCTCAGGCAGTGAACCACAAAGAACCCATCTGGTACTGTCGCCTCCAGCACAGGGCTAGAGCTATCACCCAGCTAGGTCTCCATTATGCAAGCCAGATCTGCCAACGCCACAAGATCCGCTATAATAGCAGTCTTGTTTGCCACTGACCTGGCATTACATAACACTGCCCAAAGAGGATGAAAGGTGGAGGCCAGTCCCTCAGCTACTTGCCCCCTCGGTCCATGAGGTTCCCTGGTCAAAGAGAAAAGGCATGAGGGACCCTGTTTCAACTGCCTCCTCACCCCAGGGCATCTCCTGGTCCCCACAACAACAATCAATCTTTCTCCCTCTATATCCCTTTTCCATCTTCCTCTTCTCCCTATCCTCCTTACAATCCCTAATACCCTACAGTGATTGTAAACAATAGGCTGTAGTGGCGGATCGTGAAATGGATGTAGGGCTTTAAGGAGAGAGGAGGCGTAAACAAGCCCTGGAGACTGTACTAAAAAAAAACATAACACCTACTACACTAATCTACTACTAAATACAAAATATCCATCTACATGCAAATAAAATCGATAATCCTTCCCAAAACAACCCCACCCCATTTACATACTACACACCACTTTCACCCCAATTACTCATACCACACTCACTCCAACTTTACCACAAAATACCCTTACCACCAATACCCTCCCCATCAACCCACTCCTCCCAACTAAATTAAACACCCCAAATTAGCAACACTAATAAAAACAGTAAAATCAATAAATCATGGGAGTCCAGAAATTCAAGGAGCGGAAGCTGAGTCAAACCTCATTTCAGACATTACAAAAGGCTCTAAAAGCAGAGCCCGGTCACTGAGCAGAGAAAAACTCCAGCAAGTTCCACTGGGTGTAGTCCACAGAAAATACCAAGGAAGATGTCCCAGTCCCAATCACAACCTTAGCTATTGGCAGCAAATGGCAGGTGTCTCTCACCCCTCTAGTCTTCGTTCTTTCAAACCATCCCAATTCCCAGTCAAAACAAGGGCCCTCTCACAGTCCGTTGCTAGGTTCTGGCATTCGTCTCCAAAACTTAGGGTGCTTCATATATGGGGACAGAAAGCTGGAAATAGGCAGCAAATAAGTTCACCCTCAACAGGGATTCCTCAAGAGATGTAGCCAGTGGCCCTTTCATGACCAACAGCTCTCCTCCAAGTTTATACCCCGACTCCTCAGCAGACACTCTGCCTGTTGGATCGGCACAGTTCCCAGTCCAGTCTTTCTCTTTCTCAGAGTAATCTGGAACCACTATCCCGCAAACAACGCTGCAGATTCTGTCACTGGTTCTTCTTCCAATCTCTAAATAGTGCCACCAATACACTCAACCAGTCAGCCGCTGGAGAACTTTCCCTTCCTCACTTCTCCGGCCACTCCACACGCCATGCCTAATGGTCAGCAATCTCCAGCCTCACTACTCCATCGACCAATGTTCACAGCCTCAATCCACTCCAGAATAGACCACTATAAGGACCACCGAAAACTCCAGCTTCTCCCCGCTCAGGTGGCTCATTCCAAGAAACATGCTCCATGAAACTTTAGTAACCATTACTAAAAATGAAAAAAACTAAACTCCTAATTCTGGCTCACTTGATCCCCTATCTAATAATCTCCAACTAACCTCAACACTGACTAAATGAAACAGTTTGAAGTATTAGAAAATAAAGTTACTAAGCAAAAGGACTCACATTTTCCTACACTCTCGATGAGCAGCCCATAATAACAACAACACTAGCAACAACAGCAGCAAAAACAACAGAGGAAGCATTATAGTCAGAAACAATGTACACAGTGCTGGATGGGTGAGGAAGTGGACAACATGGTGTGCCTAATACATATGTCCTTGCCACAGGGCAATGGGGTTTATGGTACACAGATGAAGGTGGCCATGCTGGGTGGTGGTTCCTGGCCACCAACACTGAAAATGGCACGGCAGGTGGGGGGGGCTGGTGGTGATGGGCTGTAGTGGCCACCGACATGGGTGTGGTACACAGGGTTGGGTGGACACAGACCATGATGGGTGGTGGTGCTGTAGGCTTAGTAGGAAGATCCACCAGGCATACTGGGTAGGGGGTGCATGTCATGTCAGGCATGCAAAGGTGCCAAGGCAGTGGGTGACACGTGCCAGCCAAAGTAGCAGCAGCAGGGAATCTGAGGGTTAGTGGGGACAGCTGGGGTTTGGGGGGAGACATGTCACCTACGTCTGTCTGCAACCAGCATCCCGGGTGTGAACCATATGTCGGCACAGCCCCCTTTCTGGGGTGCGGATGGCCCGCCATGACAGTATGGGGATGCCTGTTGTGATGGTGCCACCCTAGCCCTAGTGCAGACCCACAGGGTGTGGCCCCCCTGGGTAGGATCAGGTTGTGACCCAGTGTGCGTGGTGTTCCTGTGGAACTGGGGGCCCTGGGCATGCTGCCCATCTGTCCCAGCATGCTGTGACATCAGTGTCTGCCATGGTGTCTGTTGGGCACTGGGACTGAGAAACCAGGGCTATGGCAAGCTCTCACAGCATCTGCCACTGTGGTCGCTTCCTCCTGCACTGCTCCGCACACGTTCTCTACCAGGTCCACCATGGCAGCTAGGAACCGTGCATCATAGGCCTCTACCCAAAACTCAGCCTACTGCAGATCCTCATACAACACTTGGCGGAGGTGGGTCATGTTCTCATGCAGGACATGCCAGAGTTGTGTCAGCTTCTGCTGTGCTGCAATCTGTGACTCCATGGCAGCCTAAAGCAACTGCCTTGCCTCTGAAGCATCCTGTTGCCACCAAGAACTGTCCGGGGGGCCAGGGTCAGGCTGCACCTGTGGGCATTGTGTGGTCTGATGTCACACCATGACAGAAATGACAGGGAGTGGTGGCTGTGTTGTTGTGGTTGTGTCTGGCCTGGTGTGAAGGGTGTGGGGCGAAGGGGTGCAGACATGCTGCCCAACCTCTCCTGGGGAGGCACACCAGTGGAGCGGGTAGCAGTGTCAGTGGTGCCAGGCATGGAAGTGGTTCTGGTGATAGTGGGGCCCATGTGTATCGCAGACACGGCAGTGCCAGGGCCCATGGTGGGTGGCGGCAGTGCATCTGGGGGACTGTGTGGTGACTGTGGCTGGACACTGGTGGGGAGGGTCTGGCTGTGTGGGACCATCTGTCCTGTTTCAGGCTCCAGGCTGTCAGCATATGCCTCGTCATTATCTTCTTCCTCCAGGGCCTCCTCACAGTAGTCCTCCAGGGGGTATGACTGGCTGGACAGAGGGTGCTGCACATGCCTGGATGGTCCAATGGCATCCTCCTCCTCCAACTTGGATGCTATGGCGTGTGCTGTTGGGATGTGACAGGGACATTAGTGTGACACGCAGTAGACAGCACACCATACATTATGGGGTGGCATGCATACCTCAGTGGAGGGTGCTATGCGTCAACACACTGTCTGCAGGCAGGTGCTGAATGTGGCATGGAAGAATACACACACCCACACAGGGCAGAAAGCCACCACCAGCGGGGAGGTGGGAATGCTAACAATACAATGACCCCTCATCATTGTGCGCACATACTCCTCATGTGGAACACACCATGCACTGTGCTGACCACATTCCACCACTAAGAGACTACCAAGAGCCACAGGCCCAGCACATGTGGTGTCACACCCTATCATCCATGGCAACACACGATACAACACTACACCCACACCCTATGTGAATTAATACACCCCAGTGATCCTGGGTGCACGGTCCCCACCCCTGGGGTGTCTAGGTGACATGCCATTGTGGCCTGCCATACACAAGCCCACAACGGGGCATCATACATCTGTGGGGACAGGACAATGAAGCCCCACACCATGTGTGCCATGGCCATGGCTGAAGTGTGCCCCAGCAGTGGTGGACAACCAGACAACTAACCCATGCACACAGGGGTGAGACACATGCAGGTACTCACATGGCTGGATGGGTCTGACCTGGGTCTCAGAGCTGTCACCTGTCACCCCTGTTGCCTTCACAGGTCATATTGTTGATGCCACAGGCTCCTCTGTTGGATCCAGTGAACAGTCAGCCTCCGGTGCCTGTCGGCCTCTGCCTGTGGCATGTAGCTGTTGGTGCATGGTCACCATGGACTCTCTCACATTGACGCAGGTCTCAGAAGTACTTCTGCAGGGCCTCCACCGTCCACTCCCCCCACCCCCACCCCCATCAACAGCATTGACCTCAACTGTGATCTCCTCCCAGGTCCTTTAGACACAGGCATCAGTGCTTCGGCTGTGGGACAGTATCTCCTCCTTGACCTTGTATGCTTGCACCAGTGCATGGGGCTCCTCTTCACTAAAGCGGTGGGCATGCTGTCTGTCACAGTCATCCATGGTACCTGCCAGGGGAAATCGCATGACTTGGGTGAGTAGGGTGTGTGACAGTGCCATACAGGTGAGCTTGCGCGCAAGCCCCCGCCCCACCTGGCATACATCATGGAGACTGCCCCTCCCACCTATCCCACTGCAGTGCGGGGCCTATCAACCCCACCCCAGCCACCCCTGCAGGACTGTGGGGTCCTATGTGTACACTCTGTGACCTTGGCTGGTGCAGGACACATGCCATGGACTACAGCAACCCAAGCATATGAAGCACAGCCAGATGGTCTGGTTGGCTGTGTGGAGGCAGTATAGCGCAGTTGGTTAAGGCTCTGAGCTGCGGATCTGGAGACCTGGGTTTGAATCCCTCAGCCGCCTAGGTGCATACTGTGTGATCCTGAGCAAGTCACTTAACTTCCTTGTGCTCCCAGGTTGTATCTGGAAACAAGCTTCGGCTTAGTGTGCTACTCCTGATTAAACAGTGTTCCCTTTCCCTTTCCCGTACCTTGCATGTGGTGTAGCTCCAGGGACTGGCAATGTCATGTGCCCCCAGCTGTCAGCCAGAGGAGTGGTTGTGCCATGAGGCCAGTGGGTTGTCCTTAATGTGAGTTGGGAGACCACGCAGACACCTCTAACTACACTACATACAGTGCAATGGCAGGCACCCACTAGGTAAGCTGTGGACTGTTGGTATGGAGTAACATGCGAAACTGATGCATGACATCCACTGCACCGGTGTATGTATGTAACGCATATGTCCTTCAAGCCTCAGTGACAGCTACATGGTTTGGGAGGTGGTCCCGCAGGACCATCCCATTCCTCAACATGTGTGGCCTCTGCAGGCATGCCATATGCCAAGTAGCATGTGTATAGTAGCATGCAGAGGGCCACTGTTAGCCCAGTGCCCTGGAAACAGGGCTGAGATGCGTGACTGACAAACCATGGCATGCTACGTGCCATCACCAATGGTGCCACAGCTGCTGCACTTTGCACCCTGGTTGGGCCATGTGACCTGGCTGGCACAGGGCTGCTGTGCTGCCCACAGGGATATCCGAACCACACAGCTGTCCCTGCAACCCAGAGTGGGTAGAAATGAGGGGTGCAGCTGCCCCACCCAGCTGCGACATGTACCAGACAATGATGGTGGTGGACCAGCTGACAGGTGGTAGGAGCGGGGATGTAATGGGTAACCCCCACTGACAGGGTTCACACGCCAAATACATGTATCGCATCTAACATGTCATCGGTGGAGGAACCCCCCCCCCACTCCTACTAACCGACTGACAGTAGTCTCCAGTGCGTAATTCCATGCTACCCACCAGACGGCCTGCCCCATCCTTTTCCTGTGTACAGTATGACCCTGGAGCAATACCAAAGCAGGCCATAAACCCACACCACCCCAAGCAGCAATACACTTGCCATCACTGGTCAACATCTTGCTGACACCCTACAACCACAACAGGAGTGCATAGAAAATAACACTGTGTACTGCACAGCATGCATGTTACAGGCACAGATCCCCTTTATTTATTTAAACTTTTATTTACCAGGGAAGCAGCATGAGCCAAGGCCCTTTCTCAAATGCGACTCGGGACCACACAATACAGTCAAGATGTTGCAAAGGACAGAAACAAACGGTACCTAAAATACAATAAACTATAACAACAAAATTATAGACATTCACATTTCAAAGAATCAACACAATACTGTCTTATTAACAGTTTTAAAGTATAATGGCTGGAGGTTTGATGTCATTTCAATGATAAGTTATTTCAGAGAGTTGGGGCAAAGTTAGAAAAGGCTTGCATGCCCATCTTAGTGGTTACCTTGGGAACAGATAATATAAGTGAGCTATTGAATCGTAAGGCCCTATCTGAGTTCTTTAAATCCAGCACTGAATACAAAGGAGACTGAAAACCCAACTTTAAGACATTCTGAATCAAGCAATTTAAACTATAAAGACGATATAAACTAGGGGGTTATCAACCCGATAACCGATACAATGTACAATGGTGTGTCCAAAATGGTATTTTCAAAGCAGATCTGCAGATAGCATGGGAAGTGGTGGTAAGTAAAGACATTTCAGACTTAACTAATCCCTGAAATAAAAAGGAATTGTAGTTCATAATGGACAACAATACATTGTTAGCAACAGCTAATCTAGCCTGTTTGGTTAAAGAGTGCTGCAATTTAAACAAAACCGCCAGTCTTTGATTAATATTTCTACAGGTGAGTTTTATATGAAAAGAGTAAGATAAACAAGGATCTAATAATGATGTAATGACCTCAGTACTCCTTAGTACTACAGGAACATGGTAGTAAGGCCTGAGAGGGCCAGGCCCTACCACATATGACACTGGGAGGGCCATAGCCATAGTGGCCCCCCTGTTGTGGCAGCAGTGCTATTGGCTCACCCTGCAGCTGGGGACAGGGTCAGCTGTCCCTCTGTGAGGAACCGTCCTGTATGAGGGCCATTGTCCCAGATGTCTGGATACCCTGTCGTGAGCCTGGTCTGGGGGGGGGGTTATCACTGGACTGTCAAGGGACAGCTGTGAATGCTCTGCATGTGAGACTAGGAGGCCTGGCCCACAGGCCAATGTTCTGCTACAACTGGGAGCCTTTGGGCATCTACCTTGTGGCCACTCAGCTGGGAGACATGGCAGGCATTGCAATGACAGAGTAACTCGCACAGCACCCTACCTCATACGCACTCCTGTACACCTACCTTTGCTGGCGAGGCAATCCATGCTGTCTCAGTTGGCCTGCAGTTCCACTGAGCTGTGTAGATGGTGCACTCCTCCCCTTAAATAACCCTGGGGTAATCAGGCATGGTAATGTATGTAGACCTGCCTGTAATGAGATACAAATGGACCTGTTTGCCTGCAGATTACCAAATGAGGTGATTTGCATATCCTGGCTGAATATAGCAAAATTGCACACCGCGCTATCTGCGTTAGTACTTGCACATGCTGCTGTGGAATGTGCAGCATGTTAGCGCCATGCCTACATGATGATGTCACCCACTTATGACATCAATAGGCTGTGCAGCCCTGTGCAAGTCAGTGCAGCGTAGTTCCATGGCATGATGTGATGCAGGTCATGCGCAGGTCGCACATGCACAACCTTAAAACATACCACCTGTGCCGTGCATGGTGCACTGTGCAACATGACAGTGCTGCGCACATGCTGCATACTACAGCACAAACATCATGCCTGCCTTCTCTAAGAAGCAGCATGACAAGTACCTCCTGAGCACACCACAGAACAATAGCATGTCTGGTAGGTGCAGGGGAGCCATACTTCAGCATGACCAGCAGTGGACTGAGGTAGAGCTGGCCAATCTGGAAGACCTTGTGGTTGAATGGGAGGACCAGTTGCTGGGGGAGGCAGCTGGAGCAGACAGGCCCTGCTGCAAGGTCTGGGCCTCTGTGGGATGCAGACTGATGTGGTGCACTGGGGTGGTGCGCACTGGGGATCAGTGCCACCAGCAGTTCAACAATCTTCAACACAGGGACCCATACTGCCTCCATGATTTCTGGGGAATGGTGGTTGCAGGCACAGCCCCAGACCAGGTAAGTGGTGTGTGGCTGGTGTGTGTCAGTGCATGGAGGCAGATGGGTGCCTAAGAATATTCCTGACAGGGCTGTCACACTGCTGATGCCATGACCCTTCTTGAGTGCCCCCTCACACCTGTGTGGGCAGGGGCTCCCCCCCAGGGCTGACTACATGTGCCATGCAGTCACCCCATGGCTCTGTGACCACCTTGGTCCCACATATGGCCCCAACCACCTGGGGTGGCCATGGACACCACTGGCCTATCCATACAGTGGGATACCCCTTGGGACACCTGCAGTAGTGACACAGGTCCTGTGGTCCAATCCAGCAGAGGCCCCTACACACCACACACGGACTGGCAGGGGGCTACCACCTCCTACATGCTGATGTCATACCCCACAGTCTGGCAGGATGGCTGCCTCCATTGTGGCCCGAGTGCCCAACCTAGGGCTACACACTATGGGGCTTACTACTGGCCGAGACTCTATGGTATGCATGTTCCGTCGCCACATATTGGCATCCCCCCAGGTGCTGTGTGCTGCCCGGAGCATGTGATATGTGCTCATGGGCTGCCTATGGCAACCTGCTGTGACACACTGTGCCTGGACATAACCCACATATGTGGTACCAAGGTCTGGAGTGCCCATAGGCCATACCACCATTGTTGTATAGCAACGGTCATGCCATGCCTACCCATGCGCACACTGCATGGACAGGGCCCACGACCGCCATGCGTGGGTGCTGCTTCATGGCTGCCAGTTTGGGACCTAGTACAGGGGCCCCAGGCCCCTTGTTGTCACCACCCTCGGGGAGCTAGGTCCCTGGGGGCTTCCCACACCTTGCTGTGCATTCATCTACAGCTGGCAGCACAGCTGCACCATGGGGTCGCCCTGCATGTCCTTCCACGACCGCAATGGGTGGCGGGCGATCCCCATTATATTTGGACACACAATTGCCTAGGGTGTGTGACTTGCATAGGGTGCAGTGCTTCATAGTGCAGTTATCATCTCATCTCTTTTTCTCTCCCCTACAGGTCACAAGGGCCAGAACAAGCAGGAGGACCCCCGGACCAGCTGGAGGAGGACATCACAGGGAGCTGTCCCCGGGCCATGATGGGGCCCACTCCAGTGCTGGTGGGTGGAAGTATACACATGAATACCCAGTGTTGTGTGTGCTCCCCTGGGCCTATATGGGTACCTAGGCTGTGCCATGGTCCATGACACATCACTATGACTGAGCCACATGCCCCTACTGGGCTGTGTGTGGCTATCACAGTAAACAGGACTGTGAGTGTGGCATGGGTGGGCTACTACCTACCAGCCCCTCACATGCTACTGTGGGACAACTGTCATCACACCATCTCAGTGACAGGACATGTGGTGGCAGCACCAGGGACCCCATGCCCTTGGGGTTTCCTTGGGGTCAATCGATGTCTTTCCCCGGGACACAGCATATGGGCCGGCAGGGGAGGGTGGGTGGGGTATCAGGTCATAGGGTGTGTGCCTGGTGTAGTCTGCTGCCAGTGGCTGTGTGGAGTGCATAATGCGCATGTGCACCCATTGTGGTTGGGTAGCCACGTGTCCACATCTCCAGGCAGGGTGGGCGGTCTGCCCCTTCTAGGCATGACTGGTCATGGGCATACCTCTCCACCACATGGGTCCATGCCACCACCGCTGTTATTGTCTGGCTCCAGGTCACTTTTGTCACCATGCTGCAGGCCCTGAGTGTGGACCCCATCCTAGGGCATCTGGTCATGGGCACTGGCCCTGTGCAGGGGGGTGGTGGCCCAAGACTGCCCTTGTCCTGTGTCACGGTGTGTGCTGTCCACTCATTCCATGTGTGTGCCACTGTAGTGCATCCTGCTTTGCCCTTACTCTGCTATGGCCCACACCATGCTGGCACATGCTGCGGCCATTACCGATTACCAGCCATGGGCCATGGTGGCAGTGCACACCACCCCAGGAGTGGGTTCCACTCCATGAGCTGCAGCACCCAAACCCGCTCTTAGGCCTCTGTCTGGGGTATGTCAAAGGGTGGATGGCATCTGTCCACCACAGTGGCATGGACACCTGCTGTGGGTGATCATGTGGCAGCCGCCTTTGCCTGTGTTATTGGTGCTGTGTGGCTTGCCTCAGTGCATCACCGTGGGGCCAACAGTGCAGGCATAGTGGGTCGGCTGGTTGATCCACAGATGTGGGGGGGGTGAGAGGCCCTGTGGGAGTGTGGTTTGGGTCACAGCCATGGCACTATATACTCAACAGCATGTATTCACAGGGGTGGGGACCACAGTGTATCCAGGTAGGCCAGCCGAAGTGGCAGCCATCAGAGGGCCATGCTCCCTGTGCCCTGCGGGGCCCTGTCATTGAGCATTTCCTTTCCCACATGGGCTGTAGCCATGCAGCCTACTGGCCATGGTGACCCACCGGGGTGTGCTCTGGGGTGGACACAGGTTGCTGCATGCATCTGCATGGGTGGTGTCACTATGTGGCTGTTGTGCCCGTGTGGGACCATTATGTGACAGGTGGTGGTCTCGCCATCTCAGGCAGGGGGTACGGCTGCAACATATCTCCTGTGGCAGGGTGGTCCAGGAGATTGCCTTGCCACCTGTGGGGACTCCCAGGACATTGCCAGGTACCCTGGTGCCCCACATGCCCCCAACCAGGGGCACTGCAGGGTGCTGTGGCAACCACAGGATCGTCAGCCCATCCTGGCCATGGCACGGTGTCCACCGCTGCTCTATTAGCAGCGCAAGGTATGTGCAGCACCCTATCACTTATCACACTGCTGCAGTGGCGTGTGCTGTAGCCAGCCCACACCATGCCACCTTCTGCTTCCTGCCCTGCGCATTGCTGCTGTGTGCACCTTTGTCTCATCACTTGGCAGCACATGGCAGGCCCTGCCTGGACTGTCGTCCATGCCACGGTTGGCCTATGCATAGGTGTCACCCTGCACAGCCACAGGATGTTTGTGTAGCCTACACTACCCCTCAACACATGCCACTGTCTGGCAGCCTGCAGCATGGTGCTGCTGTGTTTGTATGTGCCACAGATATGCCACTGCCCTGCCTGCTGCTGACATTAGTCCATGCCATATCTGGGTAGCCATAACGCTGTATGTGCTGTCCCTGCACATGTGTCTTGGCAGTGCTTTGTTCCCTCATTCCCTTCTTGGCTTACCACATCTGCCATAGTACAGCATTGGATATAGGAGAGCACACGGCACATGGTTGGACATTGGGGGAATACATGGGTTGCTGCTACCTGGGCCTCCTGGCCCCATGGCTCTCTGCAGTCCCAGGATGGCACGTTGTTCAACACATGCCACAGACATTCATCACAGATGTGACACATGCATCTTTTCTGTCCTACTGTGCCCAGAGGCCCCTTGCCCTGCAGACCTTCCTGGTACCTGCACATCTACCCTGTGGTAACACAGTGATGCCATCCCTCCATGGGTTGCACCTGCACATGTCCAGGTCTCTGACTGGCATGGACCATCTCCACTCCACATCGCCTGTGTGCCAGCCATGTTTCCTTTATTTCATATTGATGCCTGTGCTGGGTGGGTTCCCCATGGCTGTGTCTGATAGATAACAACTGCGTGCTGTCCTGTGTGCACAGGTGACATAGTACATATTTTTTCTGTCCATATGTGACTGAAGGAGTGCAGCGGAGACCTGGCACCCTGAAGTGGCGGAGGGCGAGGTGAACTGCTCGCTAGCTGCTGCAACAACAGCGCATCATGTTGAGGTGCCTAGAGGCCATCAAAGAGGCCAATACACAGATGGTCTCCCTCCTGAAAGATGTCATGAGGAACACACAACATCCTCCTCCACCTGAACCCTAGTCCTTCCTCTGTGTCCCCAGTTCTTGGCCCCCACACCTGCTTTCCCTTCCCCACTCGTTTTTCAAGGCCTGTTGCCTTTTGGTTTAAATAAAGATTACATTTGATGCTGTTGTGTCTTGAGTACTGTGTGTTTTCATAGTGCTCTCACTGCCCACCCACAGCCACCTCACTGGGATGCTTCCTCCCCTGTGCCATGACCAGGGCTGCACCCAGAGGTTCAGTTCATTTATTTTTAATGGATGTCTACAACTTCCATGGGTCAACATCTAGCAGACATCCACATGTTTTGGATGTCATATTACTTCCCAGACCCAACATTTCAGATGTCAGTATTTTAGGACGGACCATTTACTGGCTGTTACTATACATATCTGTGGTAAGATACAAGTTTTATCCAGCTAACTCCATCATGTCTTGACTGCCATGACAGCAGTTTTGGATGTCATCTACGTTTGTGTCCAACATATGCACATCACTGACTTCCTTCCCCTTTATTTTGGAGGTTTCTGCCTTATGTTTGGAAGTCTGATACTCCACATAGGGAGTTACCTGACTCCCTGGCTGTACCACTGTGCCCATTTGCGGACTGCACTATTCCTAATGCTATATTCAGTCCTGCACAAATGTACTGTGCTGCGCTCCTGCCTGTAGCTTTTGCACCATCCACTGCGGCCTACATTCAGAGGCTTTAGTGCTGGTACTATGCCTCTGAATATAGCAGGCTGCAGGCCTTGTGCAAGTGCAGTCTGGAGTGCAGTGCAAACTTTGTACAAGGGCAATCCTTTGAATGTCTCGTCCCAGATTCCTTGGAGTCTGTTCCAGTCCTAAGTGGCTTAGGTTTTTTGTTTTATTAACAAAATTATTTCTGGGCTGGCCCAGTGGTGTGGAGGGCTGAGGCATTCGTGCCTTACCTCCTGCCACGCCGGCGACCCATGTTCACGGTGCAAGTGGGTGGCCGGGAAGGGAGGGATCGAGCATCCAGAGGACAGCTCTCTTCTCCTGGGGAGGGGTGGAGATGGAGTCCGCTGTGTGCCTGGCCCCTAGCGGCAGTTGGGGGTTGGCACAACAGACCCACAGATGAAGGGGGCAGATGTGGGGCAGACACCTGGCATGCCGCTCACGGAAGCATGCGCGGTTTGGCCACTGGCATCATTACACGCCACCATACCACACTCGAGGGATAGGAAGAAAAGCGGAAAATCCTGACCGGTGAGATGATGCCAGCTCCTCGCAGGCGCCGTACCCGGCCAGCTGCCACCTCGTGAATGCCAGAGGTGAGTCCAGTGGACGTCGGGGTGACAGGGCTGGTTTGGCCGGTGGAAGGGACCAGTCGGGAGGGGGAGAAAGAAGAAGTTAAAAAAAAAAATTTTCTGTCAGATTAGTTAGTACCGTATTTGATACTCTGCATCAGTTTAGACCTATATTTAAGCAATAAAGCATGTCAGGGGGAGCATTATGATGGGATAACGGCCCACCTCGGGTGGGTTGAAGCATGAGGCAAAGCTAAGTACTTCCACCACTGAGAGGGACCGTTAGCCCACCATAATGCACTCCCTGGAGTGACTTTTTGCAGTTATAAAAAAGGGTCCTTTTTAATAAGTTGGATGTACTTTTTTTAAACACATTTTTGTTAAACTACTTTCAGCTGGGTCATTGTGCTGGGATAACAGCCCAACTGAAAGGACCTCTGGGCCAATCAGAAGCCAGCGTTCTTTCTACTTATGTCATAATGTAATTTTAATATCGCCACCAAGACCACTCTTATGGTTGTAAAAGTGATCACACTCGCATTCGTAGGCTATGAGAACTGTGACCCAAAGGTGACAACTGTAAAAGTGGTCTCAGTGGCGTTATTGATTATTAGTGAACAGGCTTGATCAATAATATATTAATTTTTTTTTAAAAACATTAACGAAAGTGCACATTTCCAGGGCACCTGCACATGAGACACTCTTCACAGAATAAAAGTGTCTCACGCACAGAGGAAAGGAGTGCTCCAATTGATCGGGAGCACTCCCTCAATCTATAATTTTAATATTTTGCTTAAATTGTGTCTTTTATCTAGTTCCCTGTTGGTTTCTGGAACTGGAAAATACGGCAAACTTATGGTTCCTTGGCTGGCCCATGGCTCTATTAGCATCACGCCCACCCCTGCTACTGGGTTCAGGAGCGGACTCGGGTTGCTAGGGGTTGGCTAGGGCAGGAGGGGATTGAGCATTGGCTGGAGAAGGCTTCTCTCCCAGGGACTTGTTGACTTGGACCTTGACTGCCACCTGATGGAGGTTTGGTGGCAGTGCAGGCGTGAGCAATGGAAAGTAACTGGGCCATAGCTTGATGTGGTGCATGTGTGCCTCCACACAGCTTGCACTAGTGTCCACACAGTGGCAAGGGAACAGGGGACAGAAAAATGGAAAATGGCAGATGGGGGTTTGTAAAGCCCTGTATGTCAGCCCCAGATTTGCACCATCACCAGGGATGCCTGACCCCGGATTCAGAATGTATCTCTAGGGGGATGGCCCTCCCCCCGGCATAGCCACGGAGGGGGGATCTGTGGGAGAACTTCAGGACCAAGTGAGTCTCGAGGAGGTGGTTGCCAGTTCTGGGTGACAGGGACAGGGCTGATGTAGCCCCCAAGCTGCCATGGGGGAAAAAAAGTTTTACAGAAAGAAAACGCACTTCTCACCTAGCAATCTAGAAACCTAAAAACTGATTTTAAACTTTATGTGCACTAAAACCTATTAGTGGTTTAGCAATTTAAATCTAACAAAACACAAACTGGCATTTAGTGGCTTTTCAGTTAAACTGGCATGACTGACAAACCTAAAAAAGAAGACTGGCTCTTTTACAAAGGTTCCACGTCAGAGAAATACAAATTATGGGGAACATCAAGACAGACATTACAACAATGTGGACATTGCAAACAGAGTACAGATTAATACAATTCAAGGGTAGCATTGTAACAAGGCAGCCAGCGGCATTTGTCAGAGAAAACAGACAACAGATAAGAAGTGCCAGAGTCATAGGGAGAGGGAAGGGGGAGGGAAGGAATGTAGGAAGGGTGGGGAGATGATTCTGAAACTGAAAATCCTATGCCAAACTCCTGGGGAAGGCAGACCACCATGAGCTTGGCTTCAAGTGTTTGGACCCAGACCACAATGTTGAAAATTGTGATTTCTGTAAAGTACTTTTGTCCTGAAACAAAGAAAATGAGGGCTGCTTTGAGGGAGTCCTTTTCAGCTTCCACGTCTACTTCTGTGTCACGTTAGTGTTCTCCAAATAAGAGTATAGTCATGGAGGGTTACCCCGGTGGTGGAAAGTACATATCAGCAGGTCTGATGCTTCCTGACTTCAGAGGGGGGGCTGAAAAATGCTACAGTCATCTCTGCCAAAGGAGACAGATAAGACTGTCAAGCCATTCTCGGAGCAAGGAAAAGAACACAGAGCATGTGACAGGGGGAGCCCTGATTCCAATGATATGAAAAACGTTACACATCTTCTTAAGAGCCAGTTCCCTCAATGCCTGGAAAAAGGAATAAAAGGAGAAATGCACCTCTGCCAGACAAAGAGGCACAGCAACCAGTGAAAGATAGAATGTGATGGCAGATAAGGGCCGCCAGGCCTCCTGGTCTGCTTATATTGCTCAACCTTCATTTTTTGCTGCAGACTTTTACTTGATCTGTGGTGGCGCCTCTTCCCCTCCTTTCCTTTTACCTAAGATTTCCTTATGCCTATCCCAGGCATTTTTGAAGCCCACGACTGTTCTTGCCCCCACTACCTCCTCTGGGAGGCTGTTTCAGGCATCCACCACCCTTTCTGTGAAGAAATACTTTCTCACATCCCACCTGAATTTACCCCCTCCAGCTTCATAGCATGCCTACTTGTTAGAGCACCTTTTTCTCAGAAAAATATCCCCCCCCCCGTACCTTATTAACCCCTGTGAGGTAACTTAAAGGTCTCTATCATATCCCCTCCCTCCTGTCCTCCATGGTGTACATATTTAGCTCCTTTAGCCTCTCCTCCTAGGGCTTTTGATGCAGACCCTGCACCATTTTGGTAGCTCTCTTTGGGACTGCCTCCACTCTGCCTATGTCCTTCCTGAGATGTGGTCTCCAGAACTGGACACAGTACTCAAGGTGGGGTCTTACCAGCAATCTGTATAGGAGTAGCACCACCTCCCTCTTCCTGCTGGTGATGCCCCTTCCAGTGCAACCCAGCATCCCACTAGCCCTACTGACTGTCTTGTCACACTGCCTGGCCAAATTTAGGTAATCTGAAATTATTATTCCTAGGTCCCTTACCTGCTTGGTTGTTGTCAGTATCACTCTACCCATTCTGTACACCAGTCATGGGTTTCTATGGCCCAAGTGCATTATTTTGCACTTTTGTTACATTAACCCCCAGCTGCCATACCCTTGACCACTCCTCCAGTCTTTTCAGATCCCTACCCATCCTTTCCAATCCCCTGGAGTGTCCACTCTGTTGCAGATCTTGGTGTCATGCACAAAGAGGCAGACCTTTCCCTCCAGTTCCTCTGCTATGTCAAGACATTGAAGAGGACTGGTCCTAGCACTGATCCTTGAGATACCCCACTGGTCACCCTCCCTTCCTCAGAACGAACTCTATTTACCACTACCCTCTGTGTCCTGTCCCCTAACCAGTTTTCTTTCCCAGGTTACCACCTTAATACCCACCCCCACATTCCCCAAGTTGTTTACCAGTCTCCTATGAGGAACGGTGTTAAAAGCCTTGCTGAAGTTTAGGTAGGCCATGTCCACCACCCCTCCCTGATCCAACTCCTTGGTCACCCAGTCAAAGAAATCTATCAGATTTGTTTGGCATGACCTTCTGCCCGTGAACCTGTGCTGCCTTGAATCCTGTAATCCGTTGGATACCAGATATTTCACAATCCTTTCCTTTAGCAGGGTTTCCATTATCTTACCCTCCACTGATGTCAGGCTGACAGGCCTATAGTTTCCTGTCTCCTCCTTGCTACCACTTTTGTGAAGTGGGACTGCCTCTGTCTTTCTCCAGTCCCCCGGAACCATGCCAGTCTCCAGGGATCTGTTAAATAGATCCATCAGAGGTACAGTCAGTACCCCCCTGAGCTCTTTCAGCACCCTTGGATGTACTCCGTCTGGTCCCATAGCTTTGTACACCATCAGGTTAATTAGTGCTTTCTTGATTTTCTCCTCAGAAAATGGACTGGTGTCCAGTTCCCTCCCATCAGTGCTCCTGGCTCCTTTTGGAAGTCCCTTCCCTTCCCCTTCTACTGTGAAAACAGCAGAAGTATTTGTTCAAGATGTTTGCTTTTATTGACCCCCTCCATACAGCCACTCCCTCCTTCTTCAACTGTATAATCCCTCCCATTGTCTTCCTTTTCTTGCTAACATACCATTACAAAGTCCCTGCTTTTTGTTGATGATGCTGTATAAGAACTCCAGTTTACGTCTGGTAAATTGAAATCCCCTACTATTAATGCCTCACCTTATCAGTCATTTTGTGGATTGTCTCTATTGTTTCTTTGTCCCCAATTTCCCCTTGCGAAGGGGACCTGCAGATAACACCTAACCTAATGGCTACCCCTTTCCCTGTCTCAGCTGTTACCCACAGCACTTCAGTCTCACTAGGGATCCCCTGAATCTCTGTGATTTTAATTTCCTCCCGGATGTATAGAGCTATCCATCTCCCTTTTTTTCCCTTCCTGTCCCTTCTGTACGGGTTGTACCCTGGGATAGCCATCTCTCATCCATGGCTTTCTGTGAACCAGATTTCTGTCACAGCCATTACGTCTAGTCCATCCTCGGCCATGGTGGCCTTGAGGTTAGGGATTTTGTTTACCAGACTCCTGGCATTTGTTACCATTGCCCTCCATGGTCTGCCCTCACTCTAAGCACAGGTGAGTTTCCCCTTATTTTGCCACCCTTCCTTAGTTTCCATAATGGAGCTCTCTGGTTCTTGACCTGTGAAGTTTTTCCTGTTTTGTATAGCATTATCCTTCAGAGTAGTTACCATATCATTTGATTTTTTCAGGGGGATAGTGTCTGTCTTACTCTTAGCTTTGGTAAGTGTCATCACCACCTCCCGTCTTTAGTTTAAATGGCCCACATAAACATCACATTTTTGACCAAGCACCCTCACCCCTTCCTTTGTCAGGTGGAGGCCATCCTACTGAAAGAAGCCCTTCTCCCAGAAGCTCGGCCAGTTCCCAATGAAACAGTGGCCATTCTCCTGGCACCATTCTCTCAGCCATGAGATAAATTCATTCATTTCCTCCTCTCTGACCCTCTTGATGTTTTCTCCCCTTCCCCAGATCAGTAGTACTTCTGAGAATGCTAGTGTGGACAAAAGAGAGGATATCCTGTTAGCAAGTTGAGATACGTGTTTTTTAGTCACCGCAAGTGTTTGATTGGACACGTCATTTGTCCCTAGGTGAACTATAACTTGTTAGTTGCCTTCTTTCCTTCACACAATCTGCTCAATATGGTTTGAGTCCCTTTCTGCAGTTGCACCTGTGAGACACTTGACAACAACCCAGGTACTGCCATTTGAATTCAGGTGGGGTTCCATTCTGCAGATCATGGAATCCCCCACTATGATAAGTTTCATTTCAGTCCCGATGGTGCTGTCCCTTACTTTTTCATTCCTGTTTGACCCTGTGTGATGTTTGCTTGTAACACCACTATGCCCAGTGACTGGTTCTGCCACCACCGGCGAGTATCAGTTTTTTGTAAGCAAGTTATTTTCGGGCACGGGCATTTGCTTAACAGTCCTGGCCACATTGCCTTGCCTCCCCCTCCTTACCATCTGCCAGCCCCCGATCCTATATCTTTTGTAGGACAGGTGCTGACATTAGTGAACTGCTGGATTGGAGGTGGGATGTGTGAGTGCCTGCAGCCTTCTAATTTATCCTGTAGATCATGTATTTTGGTCCATGCTTCCCTAAGCTGGGTCCTAAGGTTGGCTATTGCTCAGCATGTTGGGCACTGAATAAAGCCTTGGAAGAGCGCCCTGCTGAAAGCACTCCACATTGTCCACAATTGACAATGTCCATCTTTGCTAGTACAAATGCCTTCTTTCGGCAGTCAAGTCTCTTGGGAATTTGTACTAGGCTGTATACCTACACACACCTTTAGGTGCATGATTTTGGCCAAAACTTAGATAGAGATTTTTTTTTGGTTGCTCAGGAGGTTGGAGTCTGGAGAGGTGGTCCCAGGTACCGTCCAAAGAGAACGAGGGACTTGTTCAGCCACCTGCTATCTGTATTAGAGTAGCTGTCAGAAAGAAAAATCTCCCACCTACTTCCCTTGCAGGATGCAGAACCAACCAACTTGCAGGGATCTGAGCCAATCAGCTGCTCCCTTGTAGGTTGGAGAAGCAGTTAACAGCACCAGAGGATTGGCTGTCAATTACTTATAAAATCCCTACCCTCCCCTACCTCCCCTACTAGAACCTTAGTAAAATTGGGTTCTGCAAAGTAAGTAACTAATAAGTTGTGTTTTATTGCTTGAGCTTTCTAGTGTTACAAACTTTGCAATTTTCAAAATATTTAGTGTGTGGGTATTAGCATTCTTAAAGAGCAACTCTGTACATCGTCATGTATAGTACTCTTATTAATATGATGTTTTGCTTTTACAGTTTACTATAGAATACATTTTATTTTAATTTTCAGCATTCCTTTCCAGGGTTTTTAACAGAGTTTGGTAATCTATCCAAAAAGCCTATATAAAAAGCATTGGCCTATGCCCTACTGACCTCACAATGCCTTTGTGACATGATAATGCTCAACATGGCAACAGACTGTGATGCATTACAATATCCAAAATATTTATTAGACAAAGAACAAAAGAAAAGAAAGTAAAAGAAAACTTAAAAATATTAAAGTTAAGCATAATTGTTGAAAATCTAATAGCTTAAGCTTTTTTTATTTTAGTAGAGGCCTGCTCTTTAATACAGTTTGGTTGCTTAAGAATACTCAGATCGTTTAGATATGTAGTCACTGCTCTCTTTGACTCTTCAGCAACAAATCTGCCATTGGAACATCAATGGGACTATGACAACAATGCAGACTTTGAATTTGTACATACTCCATATTCTGTCTCTGAGACGCCCCAGGCACAATATGATGCAGACTTGTATGAATTACTAGTAAACCCCATAGAAAAAACACCATTATTGTGGCAAATGATTTATTTCTTTTCTCCCCTCTCATACCTTAATGGATGAAGTCCTAGTGCCTCTGCCCCCTCTCCCGCAACACACACATCCTTTGCATACCCCCTGAACACACTTGGAATATCATGGGCAGAGCTGTAGGGAAGGGGTACCATAAGATATAAACCTAGAAGAATGGAAACTCACTAATGTAATGGAAGAAAACCCTGGCAACTTCAGTTTCACTTCAGATGATAATCCTGGATTTATTTTAAGAGCATCTGAGTGCTCTGAAACTGAAAAAAAACAACAACACAATCTTTAGACACATTTCATATTACATTTTAGATACTTTACTTATTACTTCCTCTTTTTCATTGTAACTTTGCACATTAACATGCAAACGGTGTCACTGTTCCACAGACTTTTGCTGCTCTGGCTACTTGGCTACACCTGATATCATAATCCTCTGTTTATGACATCATAATCTATATTAATACTGATGACGAGACCACTCTTACAGTTGTAAGAGTGGTCTTAATTAGTGTATGAGAGCTGCAACCTGAAGGTGAGTGGTTATGATACCCTACAAATGTAAATGAGAACCATAAGAGTGGCCTCAGTGGCAGTATTAATATATTATTGATTGACATTGATCAATAATATATTAACATTAGAAAACACCTGCCTTCAGCATTCCTGTTTCCAGAGCAGCTGCATGTGAGACACTCTTCACAGAATGAACTCTTCACACAACACAACATAAGTGTAAGGTAAGGATTTCAGAAATTCTTCCGATGCCAAGAACAGGACGAGCAAGGTGAATTGAGATTAAAAGGCTGAATGGTTGGCTTTATAGGTGGTATAGGAGAGAGGGCTTTAGTTTTTTCAGGAAATTGGCAGGGATTTGAGAATGGCAGAAACTTAGTTGCAGCTGATGGGCTTCATTTGACTAGACTGGGCACAAGGGTATCGACAGAATAAATAAATCATACCATTCGGTTCCTTTTAAACCAGAGGTGAAGGGGAGAGAGGGAGGAGATACATATTCCTCACAAACAGCAATGGGTGTAAATATACGGCATAGTACTCATAATAAACATGATAGTTGGAAAGCACCATTACTAAATGCAAGAAGATTAAGAAATAAAATGGATGAATTGAAACACACTCTGCATAGTGGGAATATTGCTATGTGCGCTAAACCTGAAATGAGAATGATGAATGGGGAATAAATGTTAACAGATATCAATTATTACACAAAAACAGAGAAAAAAGAAAAGGTGGAGGAGTTGCCATTTATATTAAAAATGAAATGACGGTCATCACATTAGAAAAATACAATGAAATTCCAGGAGTGGAACAAGTTTTGGTAAACTTATTATCAAAGGCTAATGACAAAATAACTTTGGGAGTGTGCTGTAGGTCACATCACTATCTGAGGATCAAAATGCTGAATTACTTAAAAAAAGGCGTTAGAGGTGGGAAATGGATTGTTCGTGATTGGAAACTTTAACTGTTCAGATATAAATTGGAATGATAAGTCAGCATCTACAACATGTAAAGAACCGTTCATAAACATCCTGGAGGATTTAAAGTTTGAAAATTATGTGAAGCAAAACACAAGAAGGGATAGTAAATTAGATTTCATCTTGAGTAATATGGAGGAAGAAATTATGGAAAACAAAGCGAGGGAACCTCTATGTGGTAGTGACCACTGTATGGTGCAATTCTCTGTTTGTATCACAAGACGTATACAGACAGGGGTAACCAAAGTACAAGATTTCAGTAAAGTGAATTACAAAAAGATTGTAGAACACTTGAGTAAATGAGACTGGGAACAAAAACTACTTGTTCATAATGTTGACAATATGTGGGAAGTATTCAAAGACAAGTTCGTAAGCTGCATTAATGACTATATACCACTTATTAATAAATATAATAACCAAGGAAGGGTTCCTTACTGGTTTACTAGGAGCATAAAAAGTGCTATTTGAAAAAAGGAAAGAGCGTATAGTCTGGCAAAGATTAGGAATACTGCAGAGTTTTGGGCTAATTAGAGAAACAGATTGAGGGACTGTAAGCAATTAATCAAAAGGAATAAGAAAAAGACAGAATATACTTTGGTAACAATTACAAAGGATAATAAAAAAACATTTTACAGTTATGTAAATAGCCTCAGGAATTGTAAATCACAGAGAGGTTCAATAATGGTGAATAACAAGATAGTCACAGATTGTGGAAAAATGGTGTAGTTATTTAATGATTATTTCAGCAGTAGGTATCAAAAAAAGGACGGAGTATTGTTGGCAAACTCATCTTGAGAGGAATGTGTTAAAATTACAGTAACCACTCCCAACATAAAGAGCAGATCAAAAAATTTGGATTCTAATAAATCTCCTGGTCCTGATGGGATACACCCTAAATTCCTAAAAGAATCAGCAGATATTTTATTGGGGCCACTGGCAGTGATTTTTCAAAAGTCTCTGGATGAAGGTAAGACTGCTGATGATTAGAGGGTGGCACATATCACCCCTATCAATAAAAAGGGAGAAAAATCAGATTTTAGGAATTATAGGCCAGTTAGCCTGACATCTACTATAGGGAAACTCCTGAAAGGAATATAAAGGATGAAACTGAAAAAAAAACGTGGCTTGAAGTGGATTGAAGGACCCATTAGAAGATAATTTCCCAGTTGATGTTCTCTTCATGGACTTCTCCAAAGTTTTTGGTATAGTTTCACACCAGGAATTAATAAAAACAGTGGAAGAAATGGGTATAGACAGAATGCTGGTGAAATGGGTATTGTCATGGTTGACTAACAGAAGACATGAGAGTGTGTAAAAAGGGTTATTGCCCTGGTTGAAAAGAGGTTACTAGTAGAGTCCCGCAGTGGTCGATGCTGGGACCATTATTGTTTAATATCTTTGTGATGTCAATGGTATGCACTAACAAGGCTTGGCTGTGTAAGTTTGCCAATGATGCCAAACTGGGGGCAATAGTCAATAAATAAGAAGACAAAAGAATTTCAAAAAAGAAATAGATTATACATCAGAATGGGAAAAACCAAAAAAAAAATAATATTTACTATCAACAAGTGCAAGATTGCACACTTTGGGAGCAGGCATGTCAGTGCACCCTACTATTTGGAAAGGATTGAAATATCAGACACCAAAACTGAAAAAGACTTAGGAGTGCTAGTTTCAGCCAGATTAACATTCGAGGAATATATTAGGAGTGTGACCAGCAAGGGAACTAGGATTTGGGGCTGTATAGGAATATATATTAATAGTAGACATAGAGAGGTAATAATCTCATTGTACACTTCATTGGTGAGACCACATATGGAGCACAGTGTCCAGTTCTAGGCTCTGTATGAAAAGGGGGAGGTGAAGAGGTTTGAGGGGGTGCAGAAAAGGGCAACAAGGTTAGTTACAAACATCAAACACATGTCATGTGAGGATAGATTAAGGGACCTGTGTCTGTCCTCACTGGAGTGTAAAAGGATGAGAGGTGATATGTGCCTTGTATACAAGACTCACAGAAATGGGGACTTGTGGGAGTGCTTAGGATTAGAAAAGATGGAAGATAATAGGGTAACCAGGAGTAATGGTCTGTTATTGAAAGGAGAATAGTTCAAAAAAATTCTTGGGGCATGGGTGAACCAGAGAGTTGTCTCTATGTGAAACTGTCTACCAACTGAGGTAGTGCATAGCCAAATTATTGAACAATTAAAAAAATCCTTGGATACATTCTTAATTAATAAGGGGTTGTTGAGATATGTTTAGGTAAATCAAGTCATTATGGCTCACACTGCTAAACTTGTAAATCCTATGATCCTAACAATATGAGAATCTCATGTGCAGAAGTAAGGAGTGCTCCAGTTGGCCAATGGAAATCGATTATGATGTGACAAGAGGTGGATTGTGATGGGTGTAGAGAAGCAGCCAGAGGAGGTGAAGTCTAATGGACAGTGATCCTGGTTTGTTGCAAATGTTTATTTATTTATTAAAAACTGGTAACCAGGAAAGGGACACTAAGCCAAGGCTCATTTCCAGGTGTGACCTGGGGAAAAGAGAAATGGGAAGAACGGTTACATTCAAAGTAAGGTATGATATGTAACAAAGCAGTATACAGACATATGTGAATTACCAAGGTTATTAAATGGCAATGAACAGGTTAAGACAGAGGGAATCTAGAAGTCAATCAGGAATTTGCATCAATGAGCAAAATAAAGAAAAAAAAACACTAGCTAGAGAGAAAGAGGAAATGCTGGACATACAATAACTAAATGATAGAGGCAATAACAGGAGAGGGGAAGGGGAGATATGAGTAACACATACTGGGACAGAGAGAAGGCAGACAGAGTATACTGGGTAAATGAGAGGACAGGGGGCTGACTAGCCAATGCTAGGGCAAGAGCAAGTGTGAGGAAAAATGAAGTTTAAGATGGTGTTTAAGAGAAATGTAGGAAGGGGACAGGTGAAGTGTGAGAGAGAGGGAGTTCCAGATGGAAGGAAGATGAGAGGAGAAAGTTGACAGCCTAGCAACAGATTCAGAATAAGGGATAAAGAAAGTGCAGGAATCCCTTGAGCGAAGTGCATAAGAAGAAGAGGTTGAGAGAAAGGAGCGGTAAGGAGAAAGGTGAAAACTAGTATTGAGAAATAAATGAAGCACAGTGAATGAAATAGTGGGAGGCAAGAGGAGGTAATGAGAAGCTGATATATAGGGAACAATGATAAGTAAGAAAGAGGGCATCAGCAGTAACGTGCCTTAGTAATTCCCCATTTAAGGACACTTTAAAACATAGAAACATAGACTTTGACGGCAGATAAGAACCGTTTGGCCCACCTAGTCTGCCCATTTCCCTACCTAAAGGATAAGCCACAGATCTTATTTAACCAACAGCCTATTTCTTCCTACCCCCCACAAAAATTGCCTTATGTCTGTCCCATGCATTCTTGAATTCTCCCACAGTTTTAGACCTCACAACCTCCTCAGGAAGGCTGTTCCATGTGTCCACCACCCTCTCTGTGAAAAAATACTTCCTAACATTGCCCCTGAGCCGTCCCCCCTCTATCTTCAAATTGTGACCCCTTGTTCTTGCACATCTCTTTTCTGAAAGATGCTACCCTCTTGGACTTTGTTGATTCCACTGAGGTACTTAAATGTTTCTATCATGTCCCCTTCTCCCTCCTTTCCTCAAGGGTATACATATTAAGCTCCTTTAGTCTCTCCTCGTGTGGCTTCTCTTGCAGACCCTGCACCATTTTAGTTGCCCTCCTCTGAACTGCCTCCATCCTATGTCCTTGCTGAGATGGGGTCTCCAGAACTGGACGCAGTACCCCAGATGGGGTCTCACCAACTGTCTTTACAGAGGGATAACAACTTCTTGTTTTCTGCTGGTGATACCTCTCCCTATACATCCCAGTATCCCCCCAGCCCTCCCTACCGCCTTCTCGCATTGCTTGCCAACCTTAAAGTCATCTGATATGATTACCCCTAGGTCTCTTTCCATTTTTGTTGTTGTTACTGCCTCCCACCCTCATTGTGTAATCTTCTCCTAGGTTTTTGTTTCCCATGTGCATTACTTTGCACTTCTTTGCATTGAATCCAAGTTGTCATACTTCTGACCATTCCTCCAACCTTGCCAAGTCCCTTCTCATCCTTTCCACACCTCCTTGTGTATTAACCCTGTTGCAGATCTTTGTGTCATCTGCAAAGAGGCATACTTTTCCTTCCAGTCCCTCTGCAATGTCACTTATAAAGACATTAAAAAGGACTGGACCTAGTACTGAACCCTGCGATACCCCACTAGTAACCCCTCTTTCTTCAGAGTGGACTTCATTTACAATTACCTTCTGTGTCCTGTTGTTCAGCCAATGTTTTACCCAGGCTACCACCTTGGGACCCACTCCCAGGCTGGTTAATTTGACTACTAATCTTTGTGTGGGACTGTGTCAAATGCCTTGCTAAAGTCTAGGTAGGCCATATCCACAGCCCTCCTGGTCTACTACTTTGGTCACCCAGTCAAAGAAATCAATTAGATTCGTCTGACATGACCTTCCCGCTGTGAACCCATGCTGCCTTGGGTCCTCTGCCCCACTGGCCTCTAGGTACTCAACAGTTCTTTCCTTCAGAAGTGATTCCAGCACTTTCCCTACCACAGAGGTCAAACTGACAGGTCTGTAGTTTCCTGCCTCCGTCTTGGTCCCACTTTTGTGAAGGGGAATCACATCTGCCTTCTTCCAGTCCTCAGGTACCACACCATCCTCCCATGATTTGTTAAAAAGCGTAGTCAGTGGTGTCACTAGTTCTCTGCTTAATTCTTTTAGAATTCTGGGGTGAATTCCATCTGGCCCCATTGCTTTGTCCACATTCAGTTTTAGGAGTTCTTTCAGAACCCTGTCTTCTGTGAAAGGACTGGGATCGATCCCCAAGAGTGCTTCTGTTAATTGGATTAGGCACCTCCCCACTTCCTCTTTTGTGAATACTGAACAGAAGTATTCATTCAGTATCCCTGCTTTATCACTGTCACTCTCTGCCCACCCACCATCCATTCTATTCAGCCTCACTATCCCTCCCTTTGTCTTTCTACACTCCCTGATATACCTATAAAAGGTGTTATCCCCCTTCTTAACTGAGTTAGCTATCTTTTCCTCAGTTTGTGCCTTTGCTATTCTGACTACCCTCCCTGCTTCCTTCTGCCTTAACTGGTACAGTTCTCTTTCCTGCTCCTTCTGTGTTTCCTTATACTTCTTAAATGCTATCTTTTTCTCCCTAACCTTCACCGCCACCTTTTTTGAGAACCACAGTGGCTTTTTCTTTCATTTTGATTTGTTTATTTGCTTCACACAAAGGCTTGTTGCCTCTGTGGTGGCAGTTTTGATATTTGCCCATTGTTGCTCCACCCCTCCCTCCTTCTAGCCTGTTTGCTAGTGCTTTTCTAAGGCACTCTCCCATCTTGCCAAAGTCAGCCCTCCTGAAGTCCAGAACCCTCACTTTTGTATGGCTTGACTCTGTAGCAGAGTTTATCATGAACCTCACTGTTTGGTGGTCACTTGTTCCCAAATGGCTACCCACTTCTAGATCTGAGATCCTTTCACTGTCCCCATTTGAGAGTACGAGGTCTAAGATTGCTCCCTCATGAGTGGGTTCCGAAACTAGCTGTTTGAGGCATGCCACCTGAAGGGCATTAAGAATGGCCCTGCTTTTGGATGTGGCTGCCGCAAAGGTGCTCCAGTTAACATCTGGCATGTTAAGGTCTCCCATCAACAGTATCTCCCCTTTCTCTGCCATCCTAAGTATGCCTTCTATCATATCTTTGTCCATTCCCTCCCCCTGACATGGGGTCTATATACAACCCTGTGCAGATGTGGTGCCATTTCAAGTCTCTAAGGTGACCCACAGTGCCTCCTCTCCTCCCTGTTTACTTTTTTGTTCAGTTGCTTTATCCTTCCTTACATAGAGAGCTTACCCTCCCCTTCTGCCCTCCCTGTCTCTCCTGTGGTGTTGTACCTTGGTATGTTAACATCCCAGTCATGGTTCTCTGTGTACCATATTTCTGTGACTGCTACAATATCCAGGCATCCCTCTTCCATCAAGGCCACCAGTTCAGGGAGCTTGTTGCCCAGACTATGGGTGTTGGTACTCATTACCCTCCATTTCTTGATGGCCTTACCCCTTTTTGCCCCATCCCTGTCCTTATTGCATTTGTCACTTTCTCCATTTACCCCAGTGCTTCTCCCTATTGACATCTCTATGTTGGTTTCTACCTCACTTAGTACCCTGATATTTTGGAGGGTGCTAGGATGTCCAGTGCCTCCCCCCCTTGGCTAGTTTAAATACTTGTCAATGAAGTATTTAAAACTATCACCTAGGATCCTGGCTCCCCTCCTGGACAGATGCAGACCATCATGCCAGTATAGGTCTGCATCCCTCCAGGTGGACCCCCAGTCTCCAATGAAGCCAAATCCCTGAGCTCTGCACCAGTTTTTCAACCACTGATTGAATCCCATGGTGTGTAGCACCCTAGCCTCACCCATGCCATAGACAAGCAGCACCTCTGAGAAGGTTACTGTGTGTGCTATTTGTCTAAGGCCCCTCCCCATCTCCACAAATGCTTCTTGCACTGCTCTGATCCCTTTCTTAGCCAGGTAATTTGTCCCTAGGTGGACAATGACATCCAACTCCCTCCCTTGTGCAGCTACTCCGGCCATCCTGAGGATTCGCTCCCTGTCTCTCTAAGCCACGGCTCCAGGCAGGCACCTTACCTCCCTCTCCCCTTACTCCCCCAGTTCTACCTTCCTAACAATGGAGTCCCCCACCAGAAGTTGTTTCCTTCCCCTGTGGGGTCCCATGCCACCCTCCTTTGGGTCTCCTTTATGAAGGTTCCCAGCATCCTCCTTGGTCTCCACTGTGGGTGCCTCCATAGAGGAACCACACTTTTCCAGAACAGCATAGAAATTGTGGAGAGGTACAGCTGGAGGGATGAACCTCTATTCCACCACCCTCACCCTCCCTGAGCCCACTGTGGTCCAACCACTCCTGTTTCTTGGCAACCTCTGAGGCAATGGCAGTGACCCTGGTGGTCTCTGGGTGGGAGAGGAGGTCCCACAAATCCTGGCCAACTCAGTCTGGAGATGAGCAACCTCCTCCCTCAGCCCAGAGAGGTGTCTGCAGATGGGACAACACTGCATCCTCCAAAACATCTCCCAGAAGACTGCTGCTCCACAGCCACTGTACTGCACCACTCCCATCATGTCTTTTTCTGGCCCCCTAACTGTTAGTTATTTGGAATACTTACTCTTTCCTCTGCATCAGTTTTAGTTAAACTCTTAATTTTAGGTGTAAGTGAATTTTTTAAATTTTTGGAATGAACCAGTTGATTGTCATTTCGCTATGTAAGCTACTAAGTTTTGGAATAAAAAAAATATTTTTAATAGTTCCTAAATTAGGAGCTGGTTCAAAATCACCATTAATAACCCCCTTAGTTAATCCAATGATCAACTTAAATGCTGTTAGAACACTTTTTTTTTCCTCCTATAGTCTGATGAATACCATTTTAACTCTCTTAACATAGAGCAATAATGTTGGTCTAAAGGGCACCTGAATACAAAACATGCATGTTTGCTCTACATGATATTTAGCTTGTTTAGTAAATTAGCAGCTGCATATTGATATGCTATACTCCCAAATTCTAATACCAGCAAAAGAAGAAGAGGCCATGTTTTTTCTAGCTTAAAAGGGAATTGCAAAAGCCTTTGGTCTAAGGCCCCCAAACAACAGTTTGCCTTTTTAATTTTATTTGTCATAAGTTTATCACACAAAAAGCATTATCAGTGGTCACTCCCAGGTATTTATATTAGCTGGTATCAATTAAACTCGAGATGTTTCTCAGTTTAATATTTAAAAGTAAGACTGTCCTATTTCTAATATTTTAGTCCTAAAAAGCGTGACCTGTTGTTTTTTTTTGTTTGTTTGTTTTTTTTGTGCTTAATACCATATTTGAATTACAAAACCACTCCTGAAGAATTGAAAAATCCCTCTGGAGTATGTTTTCCGATTCCTGGAAATTTGGCACTTTTCCTGTCAAGACAGCATCATCCGTGTAAAGGTTTTTTTTTTTGTAGTAAAAGCTTATTAATTTTAAACAGAAGAAAACAATTAATACAACCAAAATAACATCAGCTATAACCAAGATATTAACAAATAAATCAAGTTAATCATAACAATAAAGATAAAAATGTACTCTAGATGTAAATTATTTACAGAAAGATTTTCCCTAAACCAAGGAAAGCAAAACAATTCAGTAAAACAATTATATCTGTAGTTGTAAAAGGGGGACCATATTTTAGAAAAGGTATCCAATTTATCCAGTGGCATAAAACTAATACTTTCCTTGTTGGTTGTTACTCCCATGTATTTGGACCATTCTTCAACAGTAGGGATCAAATTTGTTTTCCATTTAGCCGATAAATGTGTTTTAGTTCCTAACAGGGCCAACAACACCCAGTGCTGTTGTTCTTTATTAAGTAGATTGCCTTCAGGGAAAATACTCACTAAGAACAAATAAGGGGTCATAGGAAGGTTGATTTTAGTGACTGTAGAACATATTTTATGGATTTGTTCCCAGTATTACTTAATTATGGGATATCTCCAAAGTATGGGGGTCAGGTCTGCATGATGATGTGCACATCTCCAACAGTCACCATTAGGCAAGTATCCAAGTTTTTCTAATTTATGAGGGGAGGAATAATAATAATGGAGAGCTTTGTGTTGTATTAGTCTTCCCTAAATTTCTTTACTGGAGATTTCTGGATTGTGTCATGCTTGGTCCCATTCTTCTGATGATAGAGGCAGATTAAGAAGTCCAGGAAAAGTTTTAATTTTGTATTGAAGATGACATTTAGCAAATTAGCAACATAATTTAAATAATAGGGGACCTAAGATAGACCCTTGGAGTATCCCTCTTCATAATACTATTGGATCAGAGAGTTTTCCTCCAATAGCAACCCTCTGGAGCCTGTCCAATGGGTATACATAGAACCATTTAATAACTTCTCTCACCATACCAATCTGTTCCAACCTGCCTTATAGTATTGCACGTCAAACACTTTTGAGAGATAAATGAACACAGCACCCATGGACTGCCCACTATAAATACCCTGTGCAACAATGTTAACGAAATCCATAAGTGCAGTGTTCATCAACCTCCCTGTCCTAAATCCTGATTGGTGCTTGATTAATTGTTCATACTTTTCCAGAAATTCAGTTATTTGCCTACTAACTATTCTTTTGAAAATTTTGGCTAGAATAGAAAATAAAGTTACAGGATGATAACTTGAAGGGTTTTTATTGCACCAGCCTCCCGTTATTTTGCAATCTTCAAATACTGAGGGAAGGCTGCTTCCTTTAGGTTTATGTTGAACAGCTTAGTATGGCCTGGGACAATGACTTCTGCAGAATATTTTAGAATCCTAGCCTCAGTCTTATCCGGACTAGGTGTTTTTCTTACATTTAACTTCTTAACTTCTTTCACAACCTCCCCTTGATGAATGATTCTAAAATAAAATCTGGGAATGCTCAAGATGTGATAATTATTCTGAGTAAATACATATTTTTAGATGCATCTAAGTCAGGGATTTGAACATCTGGCAATGTACTAAAATATTCATTTAGTAAGAAACCGATCTTCTCTGAGGGCAATACCCAATCATTTTTAGCTCTAAACCTAATTTTTGAGTTTGCCACATTGGTACCTTCTAAGGTTTTAATCGGGTTCCAATACATTGATTGTTTAATGGTCTCCTGAATTTTCTTCTTGTAGAAAAGTTGTTTTGTTTTCCTGATGTTGCTTTTGTATTTATTTCTTAGTGATCTGAATGCTTCCCTATTATCTTTTTTCAAGTTTTTTTTCCCTAAATATGATCTTTTATCAAAATTAACTAATTCAGGGTTTCAGTAACCCATGGTAAACATTTATTTCTTATGCCTTTTAGATTTCAAAGGGGCATGAGCATTGCAAACCAGTGAGAAGATGTCTGAAAAGTCCCTCACTGCCATAACAGTGTCTGGAATTAAATCTAAGTGATCCCACCTTATACTCTCAGGCCCGGATATTCAAACTGCGCCATTCTGAGGCGCAAGCCCTTGCGCTGCTCAAAATAGTTGCGCAGGGGTGTGGCCGGGGCGATATTCAAAGGAGTTGCGCTTTTGAGCAACCTCTTTGAATATCACCCCTGCCACAGCCACTCGTGCATGGCGCAGTGGAACTTGGCGCCACCGCAAGTTGTCAGAGTTCAGCATTAAACTTGCGGTGGTGCAAGTACCATTGCACCATGCGCAAATTTCCAATATTCAAAAGGTGACATGCAAATGGGGCCATAATTCATGCAAGGCGTGGGAGGCCATTTGCATCTGATTATGGCCCCATTTGCATGCCATTAGCATGTAGGTGTGCCGATCCCCGAGGACTTGCACCTGGCCGCCCTGCCAGGCAGCAGCCGTCAGGGACCAATGCACCCTGCAGCCCGATCGCGGGCACAATGTGAAAACAACCCCACCCACATCTCCAATGCCCGATCGTGGGCAGAGCGTATCATGACAACACCCCCGCCCACATCTCCCAATGCCCGATCGTGAGCAGGCGTATCATGACACCCCTGGCAAATGGCTCCCATTGCCCGATCGTGGGCAGAACGCAAAACAACCCCAGTGCTCGATCGCGGGCAGAATGAAAAACCCCCAACCGAATATCTCCCTGGTGGTCCAGTGGACCATAATGCCGATCATGGGCAGAATGTCCAGTGACAACCCCCAAACATCTCCCTGGTGTCTAGTGTTTCCCCACCCCACCCACCCGCTCCCCGGCGGCGGCGGGCAGCAGCATCCATCCGCCTGCCGCCCCGCTCGCTGACTGACTGTCGGTAGGGCTGCACACCATTGGTGCAGAGCTAGAGCCAATGGGCGGCAGCCCTTACTGACAGTCAGTCAGCAGGTGGCGGGTGGCAGGCGGGTGGATGCTGCCGCCCGCCGCTGCCAGCGGGGGAGCGGGTGGTGGGGCTTCGTGGGTGGTGGGGTGGCGGGACACTAGACACCAGGGAGATGTTTGGGGGTTGTCACTGGACATTCTGCCCGATAGCATTACGGTCCACTGACCACCAGGGAGATATTCGGTGGGGGTCTTTTACATTCTGCCCGCGATCGGGCACTGGGGGTTGTTTCACGTTCTGCCCGCAATCAGGCATTGGGAGCTGTTTGGGGGTTGTTTTTATGTTCTGCCAGCGATCGGGCACTGGGAGATGTTTGGGCGGGGGGGGGTTGTTTTACGCTCTGCCCGCGATCGGGCATTGGGAGATGTTTGGGCGGGGGTTGTTTTACATTCTGCCAGCGATCGGGCACTGGGAGATGTTTGGGCGGGGGGGGATTGTTTTACATTCTGCCCGCGATCAGGCTGGTGGGGGGCACAGGGACTGAGTTGGGGGCCAGCCACGGGTGGCAGCTGCTGTGTTGTGCCCTGCAATACAGCAGCTCACCTGTGAGTCGCCCTCAACTTGATCCTTTTTTTTTTGGCTTAAAGTTGGGCAGGCGCAGGTTGGGGGTTGCGCCTGCACAACTCTGCACAACCCGACTGAATATCGGGTTGCACAGTTTATGCATGGTTCCTCCCCCTCCTGTTGAGCATGCATTCATTTGCATTGCGGTGTTGCTCAACCTGTTTTCAGTGGCACAACTGCCTCCTGCTGAATATCGCAGAATGGCGCAATGTAGAACTTGCGCATGCGCAACCCTGTTGCGCATGGCGCAACCCTTTTGAATATCTGGGCCTAAATGTCTCTATTAAATCTAAGTGATCCCACCTTATACTCTAAATGTCTCTATTAAATCTAAGTGATCCCACCTTATACTCTAAATGTCTCTATTAAATCTAAGTGATCCCACCTTATACTCTAAATGTCTCTATTAAATCTAAGTGATCCCACCTTATAATCTAAATGTCTCTATTAAATCTAAGTGGTCCCACCTTATACTCTAAATGTCTCTATTAAAATTCCTTTGATGAAACTTTCTAAAACACCTACTCCTATGTATAGGATGATTCAAAAGTTTAACAGTAATTCTTTTAATTACACATTCAACTGTGTTGTGGTCATCCATGTTAGGGCTCCGTGACAATAAACCACTTCCACATAAACACCGGAAGTGCCATCTTGGTGATTATTTCCCAGTGGACTGAGTATGGTAGACAATCCTTGTTGTGGTAAAGCATGTGCATGCTTAATATGTCAAAGAGGAGGTTAATGCAGGGAAATACAAGTCAAAGTGCATCTAAAACTTTATTTTTTGTTTCAAAGTATCCCCTGTGTGATTAGGTAGCTGCTCTGCCCAGCAACACCATGGAGTCAAATATATGTCAATAATTCCAGTATGTTCTAAATGTATTTAGCAGCCTTAGAGATAACAGTCCATGAAATTCAACCCATCTATATCTTGTACTGGCTCCCCAAAATTTAAAAATATACCAGTTCATGGGACTTCTTTGCTGGAAGACGCTATGGAAGGCAGAGTAAATTCAACCTCTTGAAGGGCATTCACTGCCTCTGGAAAGGCCATCAGTATGGCAGGAAGCAACTTTCTCAAGATTTACCTGAGAATTTTATTTTATATACAGTTTATTGATCCAGGATAGCCCAGCTGAGAAGCAACATCTCATTCCCAGTGGGGTCCTGCTTCTATCCATTTCCACAGCTGGGTGGACTGGAGCACTGAGAGATTCAGTGACTTGCCTAAGGTTACACAGTGTGCATTTGGTTCTAGTGGGATTTGAACGTGTGATCTTCTGATTATCAAGCCAGTGCTCTAACCACTACACCAAACTTCTCTTCTGCAGAGATTCCAAAGGCTCAGAAAAGTACACCATGCATTTGAGTTCTAACTTTTTTAAGGGCCTGCATTATACTTTATGATTACAGTAATACGGTTCATGCCTTGAGCTATTATTGTGAATGTAGTTTGGGCACAGTCTTAACTTTATTACTTATAAAGAGATTGCAAAGGAGAAAGATGCCAGTGAGAGTTACATGTGGTTGACACCACATTATGTTACACCATGCTATACTATAGAGTTTGCTTGTAAACTGATGTACAGTATGTCACAAAATTACAACCAAGTATTTTAGAACAGCTTTAAAAACTGACTTCATTTTCACTTCTGACTGTTCATAACGATACAGGTTACAAGCAGATGCACATTTAATGTTTTTGTGCATATCGTATTGCTCTGTAAAGAAATATTAATCCTAGTTGTCACAGGATGTCCTGTGATGAGTAAGGTTTCTATGAAAATGTCAAGCCCCACCTTCCTTCAAAGAAATGAAGTGCTTAGGTGATCAATTATAGTACAGGTACAGGTAAATTAATACAGGAGATGGAGTTAAAATGATGTATCATAGAATAGTACATAAGAGAGGCAGAGAGCAGCAAGCAGAATATAGTGGTGAAGTATAGGTTTCTCTGCTTCCCTGCATGTTGTAGACCTAACATAAATGTGGTTGGTCTACTTTTTTTCCTTGTTTAGAAATATTGAAATGGGTTGGAACACTTTGATTTTATGAACAGGAGCAAGTAGTCTAAGTAGTTTTCTGGGGGCCAGACTAGCTTTTATTTTTCTATATCAGGTGCCCAGTGGCGCTATGAAGTACTAAGTGCCTGATTTAGTCTTTTCTATTTTGTAAAGCAGAATAGAGCCCAGACATGTGAGGTGCATATCGAGGGATTTTGCTACAAATATCTCACCAGAAATGTTTATTTTTTATTTTATTTTATTTAAACAGCAGTTTGGAAAACCTTTGCGCCATAGGCTCATTTACAAAGGTACCTTGTCACAGTAAGACAAACCAAAATACACAGTATAGCAGTACAACACATAAGTATAACAGTAAATTAAGACATAGATACAAACAAGCTGGTACAGGTAGGATGGATGCAAACAATACCAGAGTTATGTTGTCCTTAGCAGCTTAGTAATAAGCTTTGTCATAAGTATTGAGTGCGGCTTTGACTAGCGGCAGTTACAGCATCGGGTGTTAATAGGTGGTTACGTAAGGAAGTTTTGAAGCACAGATATAGTTGGAGCTCGGAGATGGAGGGGGCAGGTAAGAACCAGGAGGGGGCCCCAAAGCTGAAGGCTCTTGGCCGTGAGAGGTCCTAGCTCTAGGGATAACAAGAGAGGTTTTCCCAGAGGTCCGGTATGAACTAGTGGGACAGAGCGCGATGGTGGTGGTCAATCCTGGTGGGGAAAGCCCAAGGAGGGTCTTTTGTAAGGGTACAGCTAAGATATTTGAGGCGCCATCGAGATCAAGTACCAGCTTTAGCATACAGTAGACAGGTGTGTGTCATCCTAGGTGCTCCAGTAATTAACCTGCAGGCGTTATTCAGAGAAAAGTAATTTTATGGAGTGCGGTCTGATCAGCAGCACCATACACCGGCAGTCCATAGTCCACTAGGGACAGGATAGAGGAGGTGACTGTGAGTCAAGAGCCTCTGGGGAGGTGTAAGTTATACCGATGTAAGATGCCCAATCGGATATTAGTGGCAGTGGCTAGGGCAGCATGTGTCCATGGAAGGAGAGGAGGGGTCAAAATGGATCCCTAGGTATTTATAGGAGCAAACTTGTTCGAGTGGGAATGAGGACCCAGAGTGAATGAGGAGTTTGAAGTTGCAGGACTTGTTTTGGGGATGAGTGAAGAACATGGCTTTTGTTTTTTTAAGATTTATCACCAATCTATGTTCTTGAACCAGCCCTCGGCTTCAGTGAAGGACTTCTGCAGCGAGTCCTGGAGGGCAATAGGGTTACGACTTGAGGCAAAGATGACCGCATCATCAGCGTACAATAGAATGTTCCCGAGCAAGAGCGTGAAGGGTGTTAAGGTAAAGGGAGAATAGTAAGGGGCCAGAATGGAGCCCTGGGGAACCAGAAAGATGGGACAGATGTCTGAGTAGGTCCCATTAATTTTTACGCGTGAGCGGTCAGACAGATAACTGGTGCACCAGGAGATAGGCCCAGCAGCAAACCAGAGAGACTAAGGGCATCAAGAAGGAGGGTTGGGAGACAGTGTCAAGCTTGAGAGGTCAATGAAGACAGCACCAGCCAGAGAACCAGTGTCTAAGGAGGAGTGAGAAAGTTGGAGAACTCTAGGAGGGCTGTGTTGGTACTGTGGCCCGCCGGAAGCCATGCTGCTCAGGACAAAGGACATTGTAGGTGAGAGGTAGTCAGAGATTTGAGAGGCCACTACTTTTCCAAGGCCTTGGAGAGAGGAGAGAGAATGGAGATCGGTCGATAATTTCCAGCCACAGTCCTATCACCACCTTTAAAGATAGGGGTGACAGTGGTGACTTTCCAGGCAGTTGGAACCTTCCCCAGGCAAAGAGAGTGATTGATGAGGCATGTGATTGAGGTAAGGACTGTGTCTAAGACCAGCCGTAGGATACACGGATCCAGGGTGTCACTGCCTGTACTATTACTCTTGAGGGCAGTGACAAGGTGCGTCCTAAGTTCTTGGGCAGAAACATGGCAGAGGAGAAAATAAGGGCGAGAAAGATTTACGGCAGGTGCTGGGGGAGATGGGTCAAAAAATTTGAAGGGAGGATAGGGCTAGGTCAGTGAATGAGGTGTTGAGGGGTTGGCTATGAGGGCTGGGTCTGAGGAGATCCCACCATTAATGTTGATCTGGTGGGTGGGGAGGTGCACTCCCATTTAACTGTTTAATGTTATCCCAGAAGGTTCTGGGATTCCCCATGAGGCAGTGAGTGAGGACCGATGAGTGCTCAGACTTGGCCTTTCTGATGGCCCGAAGTGACTTGTTTTGGGCGGCAGCATATAACCGCCTGTCATTGGGCCGGCCAGTCTCAATGGCATGGTGCCATACGTTGTCCCTATGTTTGAGCTGGTGGATCAACGCTGGGGTAACCCAGGGGGCATTCTTCCTTTTAGAACGGTGGGTCAACACTGGGGCAAAGATATCACAGGCATTATTAAAAGTTTGGGTAAAGAAGGAGAGAGCTGTGTCGATGTCAGGAGTTGCCTGCATAGGAGACCAGTCAATTTGGGACAGAAGTTCCTTAAGTTTTATCAGTCCACCTGGTATTAGATGCCGCCGGCATGTGGACTGTGCTATGGGTTTGGGGACTGAGGTTGACCAGTGGAATAGAATGGGGGAGTGATCGCTGAGAGAGTCTGGGAGGACTTGTACATTGGGGGTCCGATTAGGGCGGTGGGTGAGTACCACATCAAGCAGGGTACTGGAGCCTCTCTTGGGGTTAGTCCTGGTAGGGTGGGTAACTAGTTACGTTAGGTCTATTGCAGAAAAGGAGTCTCGGGTAGAGGGAGGAGGAGGAGGGGCTGAGCCAGTTGACATTTAAGTCACCCACCAGAATTTGATCAAGCGGAGGAGGTAGAGAGTAGGTATTCTGTAAGAGAGGCAATGGCTCGTGCTTGGTCCCTGGGGGCACGTATGCAGTAGTCAGATAAAGGGGTCCCTTTAAAGGGTCAGGGTTAGTTTCAGCATAAGCGCCTGGGCCCTGGAGTCAAGGATGGAGCGGGAGGGGCTAGTATGGGAGATTCCTTGACATAAATAGCGCAGCTGCGCCTGCCTCCCAACACGGTCAGACCGGAAAAGGGTGAAACCAGGAAGGAGACTAGGGAGTCAGGGAGGATTTCACAGCCAAGTCTCAACCAGGGTGATGACATCAGGGTTAATTGATGTGACCAGGCATTGTAGTGAGTCAAACTTTTTAGGAGGCTACAGATATTCATGGAGACCATGCATAGGCCTGTGGTGCGAGTTGGGAGCTCCTGGGCCAGGGTTTGATGAATGTTCCTGACAGGAGTAGTAGCATGACTAACACCCTGGCTGGGAGATGGTGAGAGGTTTTCCTACGATTGACATGGGGGAGGGAGGCTAAGGGAGCAGGGGTGGGCAGGGAGGTACAGGAGGAGAAAGCAAGAATAAGAAGACACCCAGATGTGCCTCAGGTGAAAAGAAAGCTAGGGGGAGGGCAGAGAGGACGGGGACACACAGAGAGGTCCCAAGGGGCAGGAGAGGAGGTTCAGGAGCAAGGAGGGAGGGTGCCAGGGCACAGTGTGGACTAGCAGATGGGTAAGTGGGTAAGTGCACTGCTAGTGAGGATAGGCTGAGCGGAGCAGAACTAGGCCAGCCATTGTGGTGAGCAAGATCCCAGGGAAGTAGTGCTGTACAGGTAGGAGTAGGAAGTAGTGAGGGAGCATAGGTCCCTCTAGTGGCCAGCAGGTATAACCTGCAAATGGGAAAGTGGGGAGATAGGTTCTGGGCAACAGGACGTGATGTCACCGGATGTGATGTCACGGGGTGGATCCTTAAATTGACAGCCGCCCCTGGGTGGGAGGGTGGTTGGGGCGGGGGGCAGACGGCGCGAAGCGCCGTCGGGCTAGCACCCCTCTGCAGGCGTCCAGATGAAGAGAAGAGGCTCTCTTTACCTCAAAAGTTATCAGGCTGGAGATTTGGATTCCTCAGCTACTCAGGTGAGCTGCTTGTTGCTTCAGTTGCTTGATTGTCCCGAGTGCCTAGCTTGGGGGGCTGCCTATGTAGTGGAGAAAACAAAGCCTCTCATTACTATGCAGCGGGAGAATATGTTGTGACTTAAGACAAAGGAGCTCCACTCTAAGCAAACAGGGCTATTCCAAAATGAGGTCACTCTAGGACCCAGCTAACCTAATGCCTTCAGTTACAAGCACAATTAGCTCAATACCACCATATTAAACAAGTCTGATCTATATTAGCTGCTTGGTATATCTGGCTTTAAGATGAAATCAGCAATTAGCTCCAAATACCACCATATTAAACAAGTCTGATCTATATTAACTGCTTGGTATACCTGGCTTTAAGATGAAATCAGCAAGGCAACTCTAGAAAAACCAGTGAGTCCCTAGCTTTACACTTCAGCATTAGTAGCACAAAGAGAAGCAAATAACGAGCCCACCCAGTGGTGAACAGGAACAAAGTTCATAAAATATAAGTTTCCCTTTTTGCTGTAAGTCCCTAATACAAGGAAGGATTCAGGAAGTGCTTTACTGTGTTATATAGCGTACTGGAAAGTGTGCTATCCTTTCTGCCCTTATGTCGCTAAAGGAATATAGTGGAAACTGCCACTCAGGGAAATGTAGGTGGTAGGAATGGGCTTTTTCCTCTTGGTGGTGCGATCTCACTAATTCCAATTACAAGCAGCGTTTATTGTCTTTGTTTCCTTGCCAGTTATGGTTCTAGTTGCAGTCCTGTGAGACTGACAATATAGGGCTTTAAAAAGCTCTGTAAAAGCTCATGGTTTAGTGCTGTTCTGCACTTCAAGGGGTAAATACTAGAATGGGAGACTGAGTAGTAAGATGCCCCCCCCCAGAATGAAAGCGGCAGAAAGCCTTTGGAAAGCCTGTGCAAGGGTTCCTGAGCTGCCTATTAGTTGGGGAGGCTGTGTTCCTCTCTAGTTTCTTGAGCTCCTGCTCAAGTGGTATATTTTAGTTTTATTTCCTTGCCTGTTTGTATATTATGCCACACATTTGGTGTAACTCGACAATTGCTGCTTACTTAATGCTGGTGTAAGCGCCGGTTTAAGCAGTTTGTGAGCACATTGCAGGGCACACAGTTTACCAGTTGGAAACTGTTTTCTTCCTCCCCTAGCATTGTAAATGCTCCAATATCATGCCAAATATTTCAGACAGAGAGCTGTATTTAGGCATTACAACAGTTTGTTTATGTTTAAATTAAGTTTTCATTTTCTGTATATTGAAAACAGGTTTGCATAAGCTGGCCTGGTGGCACTGAGGGTTGAGGCGCTGGACGCTACACCTCGCGCTATGCTGGCGACTCGGGTTCGGGAACGGACTCGGGTGGCCGGGAGTCGGCGGGGAGAGGGAGGATCGAGCGTCCCAATGGATGCTCTAATCCTCAGGGGTGTAAACCAAGAACGATTATGCTCTGCATCCCCTTCGCAACCGGTGGAAGCACCAACACTTGAAGGGGATGGAGGCAGCTCCGTTCGCTGGGGAGGGGGGATGTCGACGGCGCATGAGAGGTCTGGCGTGTGTCAGCATGCCACCACTCGGGACGTACGTCCTAGCGCACGACGTCCCAGAGGGCAGGAGAAACCAAGGAGAAAAATGGAAAATACCTCTCAGCAGCCCTAGATGATAGCCTCTCGGGTACCACCTAGACCACCAAGAGAGACAGACCCCAATGTGCAAGAGGAGTGAAAAGGAGGTACTCTAGGGGCAGATCCCACCGAAGGTGGAATGGGGGGATGAGAGGAAGGAAGGAGAGGGCTCTGAGAGTAGGCAAGGAGAGATAAAGAATAAAATTAAAAGAAAGAAAATAGGTTTGCAGTTACTTGTTTGTGCACGGCTGGAATGTGGTCAAGGAGCTGTTGGGAGGATTGTTTCCTGTACTGTGCCTAGCGCTATAGCACTGACCAGCCACTATTAGCCTCTATAAATAATGTTTAATTACTTGGTGGGTGGTGCTTCAGAGAATGTTCTCTGTATAATTCTTGATTTACTTTATAAAATAAATGTGTTTCACTGTATAGTTTAGAATGATGTATTAAAGTATGGAAATGTTGAAAAGAGCAAATTTAGAGATATGCTGAAAGAGTTTTAGGTGTTAGATAATTGTATGGGCAGAGTTAGCTCATCACATGTTACAGCTTTCTGTATAAAACCTTGTCGGTTGAACTGTGAGTCAGATAGGTGTTGGGTCTGGAGACAGACTCCAGGGAGTGTTATACATTACTCCCAGGTATAGAAGCAGAACACCTGAGATGGCTAGTTCTTTCTAGCCATGTATTCTCAGTGATTTCATGTTATGATTTGTGTTTGCCATTTATGTTTTCTTTTGGTCGTACCAGTTTGCTGTTATAAATATGTCCTGCTAAAGAAGAAGTATGCTGAAGTAAAATAAACTTGCTGATGTTTTTACCTGCAACTGTGTCACACTACTGTTCAGTCCGCATGGTCACCCACACCCTATGACACTAGTTATCACTGAAACTCACATGTACACTGCTAACAAATACTTATTTAAATGTTTTTGGCATTCACAGACAAATGCTATTCATATTTTTTTCTAAAAATGTGATGAAAACATACAAAAATATTAACTGTGATTCCTGTTGAAAATCTGTATTAATATGAACATTAAAAAGTGGTAAGAGAAGCTAGTTATTAAAGCTTTTCTATAAACTGCATACGCTTTTTTTTTTAATAATACATGTAAACATAACCAAAATGACAAGACAGGGTGTAGGTTGTTGTGTGATTTATCCACTTCTTGTATAGTGTGGCATGGGACACAGCCAAGTTCCTGAGAGGTGTACAAATCCCACACTGACCCATGCCCTGGAGTGCCTTTTTGCAATTATACGTTGGTCCCATCTTTAAATAAATACAAACACAAAAGGAAATAGTTTCTATATCAAAAATTGTATTTATTTCCATTTTTTTGACATATAACAAAAACATCCAATTAACAAAATAAAGATAACGTAATCTAGTGTACATTATTAGATGGGATCTGTGACCCACACATTAAATTATTAAACTAGCATACCCCCTTTAATTAACATGTAACAGAAAAACACTACAAATAATGCAACACACAAAACTGACAAACACCCATCACACCAATGAAGACAAGAAACAAAACATCAGACATTCGTTATTCAGACTGAATCATTTTCATTAATGTAATAACGGTGTATGTGTGTGTGTGTGGGTGTGTGTGTGTTAATGAACAACAAAGTTAAGCACCTTGGTTAAGAGTATATCGAGGTAGCTATAAGAAATATTACATTAGGTAATACACATCACTGCTTTCACTGTTGCAACACTTGGGAGAATCCAGCAATGTGCACAAACAGTTAATTCACTAGGAGAGAAGTAAGTAAACCTTTATTTATAGATCATCCATTCCTGGGGGCTCAGAGCACGGAACAAAAGTCAGACATACCTAAACAATAAAGGCAATAAATAAAAGCTGATAATAAACCAATATCTGCTAAAAAATCCCAGATTAAAGTAGTGACATCAAATACATAGTAATACAGTCCTTGGCAGGCAGCCAGTAAGTCAGGTAGCTTATAGATCGCGTGTGTGTGTATTAGATACAGTACCTTTATCGATCTGGATCACCATGCTTTACTCAGAAGCCCCCTTTTTAAATAAATATGGCTTGCAAATTAGCTAGCAGCAAAGACGTGTCACATCCAAAACATGATTTTCTCCAGAGTTGACTGTGTGCATGCATGACTACACATAGAAACATAAACTGATTATAAACATCACCACTACTACCACCACCAGATTCTATTAAAAAAACATACTTTCCTTAGAGAATACAAGGTTAACAAGTTCTGGTCAGAGTCACAGTGGCTGATTTTGCAATGGTATTATTGTAACGTGATGAACATTAACTGCATTATACAAGTGAACAGAAAAAATACTACATTATATTGAAAATAACTTATTTATTATGGATTTTGTCAACCCCTGACACTGTTTGCACGTATTGCTAACCCCACTAAGCTGGGAACCTGTTTATTCCAAAACAAAGTTCAAGGCCTTCAGTAGAGCTGATTGATGTGAACATTTGATTGAAACACACAAACACGGACACACATCAACAGAAACACACACACACACACACACACACACACACACACACACTGACAATCATACTTGTGTACACAGAACAACACACTGAAGTACACACAACAAACTAATGCAGATTCACCAAAACACAGAGACAGTAATATTCACATCAATGCTCACTCTCTGACAAACTGACAGAGACAGTCCAACATACAGAGTGTGATATACACACATCTAGGTACACACACACACACACACATATGGACTAAGTATATTCATTGGCCCTTTCTGTGTCCCTCCATGTTGTCAATGGGAATTACTTACAATATGGATAATATTCACCCCAACCAGTGGATCACTTGTGCAAATATATCTTTTTGTATAACTATTTCTATTCATTACATTAATGAACAACAAAGTTAAGCACCTTGGTTAAGAGTATATCGATCAGGTAGCTATAAGAAATATTACATTAGGTAATACACATCACTGCTTTCACTGTTACAACACTTGGGAGAATCCAGCAATGTGCACAAACAGTTAATTCACTAGGAGAGAAGTAAGTAAATCATTATTTATAGAGCATCCATTCCTGGGGGCTCAGAGCACGGAACAAAATTCAGACATACCTAAACAATAAAGGCAATAAATAAAAGCTGATAATAAACCAATATCTGCTAAAAAATCCCAGATTAAAGTAGTGACATCAAATACATAGTAATACAATCCTTGGGCAGGCAGCCAGTAAGTCAGGTAGCTTATAGAACAAAAACCTCCTTAAAGAGGTGAGATTTCAGATGCCTTTTAAAGGCCCCCACTGAGGTTGCCTCCCTCAAGAGCAAGTTCCTCAGGGCTGGGCCAGCTACCTTGATGGTCCTGTCTCTGGATGATTTTTAACTGTGTCCTGGGAACCACCAGGAGGCCCACTTCAGAAGAGCAGAGACAGCGGAAGGTATGATAAGGAGTCAGGAAGTCATACAGATAGCTGGGGCCCTGTCCGTGTAGGGATTTATAGGTCAGAAGACTGACCTTGAATGTAATTTTCCACCTCACTGGCAGCCAGTGCAGATCATGCATGACCAGGGTCACATGACAGGACCTTTGAAGGCCTATCAGTAACCTGGCCACCACATTCTGCATCAGATGCAGGCCACGAAGGACCCCTCCATTCACCCTGAGGTACAGAGAGTTGCAGTAGTCGAGTCTGGAAGTCACAGCATGTACTAGTGAGGGCAAGTCATCAGGCGGGATGAAAGGTTTAATCTGGGTGATACTCCTAAAGTGGTAAAAAACACTCCAGACAACACCTGAGCCTCCATTGTCAATCCATTATCTAGGATAACATCCAGATTCTTCACCTTGGCAGAGATGGTAAGAGAAGAGGAACCAAACATCAGTCCAATCGCTTTTCCTACCATTTCCGCACCTTGTCACTGGCCAGATTCAACCACCAGTATTTCTGTGTTGTCTAGATTAAGCCCTAGCCAGCTAGAGGCATCCAGTCTTGGACTTCAGCCAGGCATGAATTCAGCACAGAGACCATATCCTATATCCCAGGTGCAAATGACAGATACAGCTGGGTGTTATCAGCACAGCAGTGAAACCTTACACTGCAACGACTAGTGATGTCACCCAGGGGCATCATGTGCATCGTGAACAGCATGGGTGAGAGAATTGAGCCCTGAGGAACTCCACAGGGCAGGCCCTTTGGGCAAGAGGACTAATTCTCTATAACAACCCTCTGCATCCTACCTGAGAGGAAGGACTCGAACCATCGGATGAGAGTACCAGCAGATCCACAGAGCTCACTAAAGTGATCCAACAGTGCACTATGGTCCACAGTGTCAAATCCTGAGGAGAGTAGAGTAGAATGAGAATTGTCCATTCATTGTTATCTCTCGCCCTGAGGAGATCATTTTGCACCCTGACTAATGCGGTCTTCGTACTGTGCCTGGACCTAAATCCTGACTGGAGGAGCTCACTGATGTCAAAGGCAGAGAGATGTGCCTCAAGCTGCAGTCACTATTTTCTTAATAATCTTTCCCAGAAAGGGAAGGTTAGAGACTGGTCTATAGTTTCTTAAGCAGTCCGGGTCCAAAGATAGTTTCTTCAGTAGGGGCTTCGCCAGCACCTCTTTCAAGGTACTAGGAAATGACCCCTCTGATAGGGGGCACCGGACAATCTCAGTGAACACTGGACCTACAGACTCTATGCAGCCCACTAAGAGTTGTGTAGGGCCCAGATCCAGTTCATAACACATGGACCACAGCTTCAAAATCACCTCACTGACCTCTTCTACCCCCATTGGTTTAAACTCACTCCAAACAGGAGGATTGCTCCCATTGATTACCATCTCTCCATTGCAGGGCCACAGCAGCCCCATTAGGGTGATCCCCAACCTGATAGGGCACATCTTGTCAGAGAAGAAAAGAGTGAACTCTTTGCACCTGGTGGCTGACAATGCTCTAACTGGCTGAAGGTAGCCAGGATGAAGCAGCCTGTCCAACTTCCACAACAGCTGAGCTTCTCTGTTCCTCCCTGCAGCAATCTCCTTGGACAGGAGCTCTGCCTTCTTACAGGAGATTGCTGTTTGGTACTCGCTGCAGTGAGTCCTCAAAGCCAGTCTGCCCTCCTCAGTCCTGGATCTCTGCCAATCATGCTTCAACCTCCAACCCCTAGTCTTCATCTCCGTGAGCTCCCTATCAAACCACAGGGATCTTAAGCAAGAAACCTAGGTCATACATGGACTGGTGTGACACAGTCAAGATCTGAGGTGACAGCCCTATTATAAGTCACCATCACTCCTGTACCTGTTCCACAAGCAGCCATCACACCCTAGAAGTCCATCACCACCAGAAGTCCTGCTGGGGACAACCCCTTTAATGGGCTGTAATGGAACATCTCTACAGGGAGTGGACTACTGGTGGGAGGCTCCAAACGAGAACTTTACCGTGCAGTGATCCGACCATGTGACCAGATGAATCTCCAGGTTATCTACCTCAAGCTTCAGTGAGAATACCAAGTCCAAGATGTGACCATGTCTGTGGGTCGCAGTAGTAAGAACTTGTGCTAGGCCCAGCGAATCCATTGTCTGGAGAAAGTCTTGCCCAAACTGAGAGAGTTCATCGCTGATTCAAGTATTAAAATCACCCAGAACCAACCATCTGGGCAATTCCAGTGCTCTCTTGGTGATGTAGTCCACCACTTCTTGCAGAAATTCCCTCTCATGCCCTGGAGGTCAGTACACCAGAAGGATTCTGCAACCTGCACCTGGACCTCCCCCATATAGCAACACATTCAAGTGATAAGGTAGACTCCACTGGATGCACCAAAAAGTTCAGGTTGGATCTAAAACAGATGGCCACACTCCCACCCCTGTGTGCCCTCCTTGGGCAGTGAACCACAGAGAACTCAACTGGGACAGACACCTCCAAAACTGGGCCAGTGTCATCACTCAGTCAAACCTCTGTAATGCAAGCCAGATTGACTGAGGAGATCAAGTCCGCTATAAATACAGTCTTATTCCTTATCAATCTGTAGTCCTTAGAACCTATAGGAAGTTCCTACCTAAGTGAATTTCTGAGCTTCAGGCCTTGGTAGTGGATCCTCCGTACCTTGCTGTTCACTTGGATCAAGTATCGCTACACAACCATCTGCAGTCTCTCCCTAAGGTGGCTTCTGACATTACTCTGAATCAGATTATTCACCTTCCTGTTCTTTCTCCTTCCCTTCAAAACAGTGGAGAAGTTCTCTTGCATTGCCTTGGTGTCCATAGGTCCTTATGCTCCTATTTGGACTGTATAAAGGACTGTCGAAAGTTATCACAACATTTCCTTTCATTTGCCCCCCAGATGGTGGGTGCCCCTGTCTCTAAGCAGTGCCTTTCCAAATGATTGGCATCTTGCATTTCCTTTTGTTATCAAAAGCATGGTAAGCAATTTCCTGATTCTATCCATGGCCACACTTCATGTGGCAATGCCACCTCATGGCTTGTTTCCATAATGTTTTGGCAGCTGACATATGTGCTGCTGCCACATGGAGTTCTGTCCACACTTTTACTAAACTTTACAGTCTGAACCCAGTGTACAGAAGAGGGTTTGACTTTCGCCTTGCTATTTTCCAATGCCTTCTGTTTCAAGTCCTGTAAGTCTCTACAATCGAGCCTTTCTCCCATTTTGTTTCATGTACTGCTTAGGAATCATTCCAAAGGTGTGGATCTATGGAGGAGATGTCCTCAAAGAAGGCAGTTGTGTTACTTACCACTGACAGAGGTTCTTCAAGAGCATGTCCTCCACAGAGCCACAGCTCACCCTCCCACCTTCTACCTTTTTGTATTACAGTTGGCATACTGTTGCAGATCTACCAGTTGCTGCATGGTGGGTCTTCTCCTAATCTGCACCATGGATGGGCTTCTCACTTTTCCAGTTTCATCAACTCTCCCATGTGCCAGATCATGAAACACAGAACTATAGAAACAGGCAATGATGGCAGAAAAAGACCAGTGTCCATCCAGTCTGCCAGAGTTCACTGTTTAGTTTGGGACCTACTCTTCTTCCAGGGTCCTAACCCTCCCCATCCTCCCCTCCAGTCTCCTTCCTGATTCTGCCACTCTGAGCAACCACTGTACCATTCATTCAGTCCCAACCGTGCTTGAAACCACTAATGGTTTTTGCACCCACCACTTCAGCTGACAGACCGTTTCATGGCTCCACCACCCGTTCTGTAAAATAGTACTTCTTCACGTCCCTCCTGAACCTCCCTCCTGTTAGTTTCCACTCATGTCCATGTGACCACAAGCTAGTATTCAAACTAAATAGTTCCCACAATTCACCTTGTTAATTCCTTTTAGGAACTTGTCTCTTATCGTGTCTTCCCACTCCTTTCTGGTCTCCAGCGAGTACATGTTCAGTGCCTTGAAACACTCCTCATAAGACCTGCCCTGCTGGCCCCGAGTAATTTTTGTTACCCTACACTGCATCGACTGCATACTATCCCTATCCTTCCTGAGGTGAAGACTCCAGAACTGGGTGCATTACTCCAGGTGTGGCCTCACCAAGGATCTATATAGGGAAAGTGGCTTAAAAATATGCAAAGTAAAAAAAATGATTTTTGGTAATACAGAAAAACAAGAAAGTATTGCTTTTTAGTAACTGGGCAAGGTCCACTAGGCACAAGTGCCTGTTTTCAAGGGTGACCTAGGAGCACTGGGGTGGTAAAATGACTTGTTCAGTTACACAGTATGCAAGTGGAGGTTATGGGAAGCAAATACAGGTCTGCTAAATGTACCAAGTTTATTTACAGCTTGTTACTCTAACCTCTAGGCCAGGGGTTCTCGAATGGTGAGGCCAGCCTCCCTTGGGAGGCCCCAACCTGTTCCAAGGGAGGCTCAAGCAAGTCTGAAACAGTACTGTATTTAAATTTTGGGTTTTATATATTTTGTGTAAAGAGATGAAGCAAACTGAAAGAGGAAATACCAGTAGGTAAATTTTATGTATTTGTTTACTAATAGGTGACAAGGGAAGGTGAATGAGCCAAGGCTCATTTCAGGCGTAACCGGGGAAGGGTAGGGAGTGAATGCATTTCAAAAAGTAACTGCAAAACAATCAAGAAATGTACAATGAGGCAGTAGTGCAAATAAATACGAACAATAAATTAATAATGAGTGGTGGTAATTGATCAATTTGTAAACTGATGGCAGAACAGCCCAAATACAAGGGTTGAGCATAGAAGTGCTAAGAGCAATAGCAGAAAGGAGCAAAGTAATTCCCAAGATGTTGCTTAGGAGCAGAGAAGGAGGGGGAGAGGCAAAGTGTGTAGGAAGGTTATTTCATATAGAGAGGAAACAGAGGAAGTAGTCTGACCCATGAAAGTACTGCAACAAGGGGTAACAATGGTTCAAGAATGAAAACAGCAGAGCAAGTAGGTTGGCCAGTGTGTGTGTGTGTGGGGGGTTACAATAAGCTGAATAATAATATTTGTTTCTTTTATTTATTCGTTATTCCCATAACACCTTTGAGCACAGGAGCTCTTTTTCCAAAGTTCAAAGTCAGTATACGACAAAGAACTGAATGTGAGTCAAGTACTCAAAGGTGTTATGGGAATAACAAATAAATAAAAGAAATCAATTTATTCATAGTGTACTGCTTAAAGTACAGTACGTTATTTTTCTTTGCAGAAGCTCAAGATTATTTCAATTTTTGGGGGAGACTCAAAATCTTTTCCATGGATTTGGGGAGGCTCACTGTGACAAAGTCTAAGAACTATTGCTCTAGGCTGTACTACCAGCCCTTGAGGGTTGTAGGGCTTCACCTGTATTGACTGTTTTAGCTTGGAACTGGCTTGATTTTAGATAATAGAACTTTTAGAGCATGATCTCCATGGAGGCAATGTAGTGCAGTGGTTAAGGTTCTGGATTATGAACTTGGAGATTGGGGTTTGAATCCCACTGAATGTGCTCAAGGTTTTTTGTTTTTTTTTAATAACTCATGCATTTAAAAAAAATGAATTACAGAAAAAGTACTATTTCAATAAGTAAGGAAATTCATTGCAAAAAAAACTTCATTAATGCCCTAGTTAGGGTATTATTGTGGCACAATAGCGTCACTATAGTTAGTGTTGAGTTAGCACTTTAATGTTAAATGACAATTTTTACACTTCAATATCTTCACAACCATTCAATGAATTTGCACAAAATTTTGCATGCACTCTCTTATGGGGTAGATCTCTTGACATGCCAAGTTTTGCTCTGGCTGGATGTGTGAATGTCAAGATGCAGGTAGCAAAAAAACATTTAAAAATTGCTGTTTTTTGCCTTCATGTAGCACCCAGATGGTTTACAATTTTGGTCTGAAATTTTGAGGGTACAAAGGGGTTGCCTCAGAAGGATTTCCTTTGCTGGTTTTGTGAAAAAATATTAATCTATTCCAAACTTAATTACATTTGTAGAAATTCAGTAATAATAGCTGCAAAAGGGGCATGGCTTGGATGACTGGAATACTGCATAGGGTGTCAGTGTGGCTCAGTTGGTAGCACTTCTGCCTCTGGCCCAGGAGGTCATAGGTTCTCATCTTCTCTCTCTCCCCGGTATTGGATTTGCACCTAAAAATCACTGGCATCCGAGTGCAGTTTTGGGGGGATGCTGTACTGCTGGAGTGTACTGTCCTTTGGATGAAACATCAAAATTGAGGTCTGTTCAAAATCACTGTTTACAGTAATTTCTTTTTGGTTTCACCTGTTCACATTACAAGAGGTACAGTTCCTTATGTGCCACACATTTTCAAAAATGTCACTGTAACCATAGCTCATGAATAATCATGAGCTTATTTGCATTTGCATATTTGCAAATTATATTGTGTGTGATCCAAGATTTGTGAGCTCCAGGTGTTAGGGGAGGGTTCAGATCAGTCATACAGCCCTTTTTCGGTTGGGTTTTGTGTAGCGAGACATAGGGGCGCCCAGGAAATCGCCTCCTTTGTCCTGCTAATTTTCTGCCCTCAGAAACACTCAGGACTGCCCGCCCTCTGATGACTGGGACTGTAAATAACTAGTCCCTCCTTCTGTCTCCCCTCAGGGACTTGTGCAGGCATCGGCCGCTGGGCAGAAGCGGCCACCAGGCGGACGGCGCTTCCATAGCCGCGCTGGGGGACCACAGCCCCGGATCCCTACAGCCAGGCAGGTATGGCACAGTCATTGTTTTACCCACCAGCCCGCCCTTTTACAGTGTTATCTTATAGCCCACTTGCTCCGCCCACAGTCTGCTCCTTCTCTTTCATTGGCCGGCTCCTCATAGAAGAATTTCATACATATTTAACAAATGCCCCTGTGTTAATTAAACATGGCAAGCCTTAAGTGTCTCTGCCTAACAGCCTTAACCCTTCTGCTATGTGATAGGGCTGGCACCCACGACAGCAACAATTGTATTTTAGAGACCTGTACCAAGCCAATTTTATACCAGCACGTCAACAATAGCTACTCCTTATACTGCCTTGGTCTGCCCCTAATCCCACACGAATGTTATGGAAACTCCAGTCAGTGGTACAGCATCCAGTTCCTCTAAACTTGTCTTCAAACCCCAGACTATTAAACTCTGCTATGGCTGCTACTGCCCCACCTGGCTCCTAAGCTATATATCTTCAGGGCTTAACAAACATAAGATTCAATCTATGGACCCAGGCGCTCCAAAATGTAAAAGATATAGTAAGAATCGTGTTTTTAAAAACTTCTTCCACAACCTGAATAATATTCTCCTCCTCTTGCTACTCTGTTCGGGTGACATTGAACTCAACCCTGGTCCCCCAAAAATGCTCTCAGCTCCAGCTGAAATTAAGCAGCTGAAAGGCATCAGTTTCCTGCATGCCAATGTTTGCAGCCTGTTAAAGAAGCTGGAATCTGTCCAGGCATGGATCATACATACTGCACCAGACATTTTGGTGATATCAGAATCTTGGCTCCGAGCATCTACACCTGACAGTGAGGTTAATATCCCTAATTACCTCCTTTTCAGAGCAGATAGAAGGACCGGGGGTAGCCATTTATGTTAAAAACATTTACACAGTATCTGTATTAGATGCCACCTCCATTGCAGGAGGTTTCGAATGCCTGTCTCTTAAAATCGAGCCACCTCATTCAAGGGCCTTTCGTGTGATTGGCTGCTATAGACCGCCTGCAGCAGGACCTCAACTCCTAACACACCTGACTGAACAAATGGACACTTCCTCCATAGAGACAATTATATTAGGCGATCTAAACTACGACTGGTTATCTAGCAGGTCCCTACCCCTGAAACAGTTCTGTGATTCACATGGTCTCACCCAACTAATTTCTGAGCCTACGTGCATCAACAAGATAAACCCAGCCAATAGCAGCCTTCTGGATGTGATACTTGTCAATGAACCTCATCTTTTCTCTCATTCCGGTATTCTCCCAGCCGATGTTAGTGACCACTGCCATATAGCTGGCATTAGGACGATCCCAATTCCACTATCCACATCAAAGTTCTCCAACAAAAGATCAAGACGTAACTTTGACCCCCTGGCCTATTTCAACTACCTAAAAGACTCTATAAAATGGCAGAGTTTTTACCTAGCTAAATCAGTGAGTGATGCCTACAGTATCCTGCACGAAATCTTATCTGGTGCACTAGATGCCCATGCCCCCATAATCAAAGTTAGAATAAAAACTAGGACCTGCCGCTGGTTCTCACCAAACTTGAAGAAAGCACTACTAAAAAGAGACCTACTATGGAAAAAGGCCAGGAAGTCACATACAGAATCTGACTGGTGTACCTTCAGAGCAGCCAGGAATGCCTGCACAAAAATGATTAGAGAAGCAAAGGCTACTTTTTATCAATCTGAACTGCTCTCTGCATCTAATAACCCCACCAAGTTCTGGTCCACTATTAAGGAAGTCTCGGGCCACTCACCTAGTAGTGCGCTCCATCCAAAATATCCATTGACAATGTCACTGTCACTGATAAATCTGAAATCCTGCAAGCCTTCAATAATCACTTTGCCACAGCTGGCCTGGCTTTTGATAAAGCGCCAATAAGCAGCCTTAAACGCCACAGTTCAAAGCCCAGTCCCTAGAAGCAACTAACAATGGCAGGACATTAGCCTTTTCATCAATCACCTTGAAAGAAGTTGAAGACCTTCTGTTATAGTTGGACATTAAAAAGGGCGCTGGAGCTGACTCACTTGATCCATACTTTCTGAAAATAGCCTATCATATACTAGCAGCACCAATAATGCATTTATTTAACCTGTCCCTAACTCAAGGCTCCCTTCCTGCAGAGTGGAAAACTGCTCATGTTATCCCACTATACAGATCAGGGGACTCCAGTGACCTGAACAACTATAGGCCAATCTCTCTACTGCCTATACTTTCGAAAATGTTGGAAAAAATCATGGACACACAGCTAAGATCCTTCCTGGACAGCATAACATTTCTTAATCCCATGCAGTCTGGATTTAGAACCAAACACAGCACCATCACTGCACTGGCCAAAGTTACTGACGACTGGTTTCGGGATCTGGACAAAAAAAAATTTGTTTGTGCGGTTTTCTTAGATCTTAGCAAGGCCTTTAATACCGTCGACCATTGTCTACTTCTTTCAGCACTAAACAGTTTAGGATTGGACTCAATTTCACAGGCCTGGTTCCAGAACTACCTCTCAGGCAGACAGCAACAAATAAAGGCAGAAGGAGAGCTCTCACCACTTAAATCAATAAAGAGAGGAGTCCCTCAGGGTTCTATATTGGGTCCACTGCTGTTCAACATCTATATTAACAACCTGAACTTAGGAATTACAGAGGCCAAAGTCCACTTATTCGCTGATGACACAGTGCTATACCTAAGCGAGACACCCCGGAGCAGCATGTGCTGCAATTCAAGATGAATTCAACAAACTGCAATATCAACTCATTGATAAAAGCTTTTATTAAATGCAAAAAAAACCAAGGCAATGCTGCTTACCCCTTCTAACACCAGTGCCATCTCTACAGCCTATAATAATGTTCCCCCTGTATCCACTCTACTTGGTGAAAATCTTGAGTTTGTGTCAGAATTCAAATACCTGGGTATATGGCTGGATAGCAAACTCTCTTTTAAAGTGCATACTGAAGAACTAATGAAAAAACTTAGGCAAAGGCTTGGCCTCTTCTTCAGAATTAAACATCTTCTTACTGAGTCAGCAAAAGACAGCTTGTCAATTCTACATTTCTATCATTAATTGATTATGCTGACATTATATATAGCCAATGTCGCCTCCCATCTTGCTAAATTGGATGTATTGTACCACAGAGCTCTAAGATTTATAACTGGACTTCCATCCTCCACGCACCACTGCGTTCTATATACTGCAGTAGGGTGGCCATCGCTTCAACTCAGAAGGCATAGAAATGCAGCTATTTGGACACTTCGAGCTCTCTCCAACAAACTCCCGGACTACATTACTGCCTGCCTTCCTGCAAGTCCACCTAGTAGCTATGGCATTAGAAGTCATTCACTAATCTCCTTAAAAATTCCCAGGATTAGCAACCACTTTGGTAGGGCTGCCATAAGTCATGCTTTGCCCACACTATGGAGAGGGATCCAAAGTTCCTTGAAACTCAGCACCCTTGTCAGTATTGCTATGTTCAGGCATCTTTATGACATAACATTTACTGAACTTTGTAAATGTTACCACAGCTTCTAGTGGTTCTACTAATGGATGCATCGCTTAATTCCACCCCTCATTTATATACCCTACCCTGTAAATCCCTCCCTAACTTATTAAGTAGCCAGTCCTGCCTGGCCTTCAGAGCCCTAGCATACTCCCAACCTTCCTTCATGACTCTAAATTAGTTGCCTGTTGGTTTCTGGTTCCTACAACCTCAGAAACCATATTTATTTCTAGGGATGCAATGATGATGATCTGCCCTCCCGGCTGATACTAGTATCTACGACTACAATCATGTATAGGAAGAATGTACTTTGTATAATTATTGCTTGACATAGTATTTACCTGTTCCCCACTAGTGCAATGGAATGTTTATAATGTACCTTACACATGTAAATCTGTATTCCTAAATTCTATTTTTTGTGTAACATATGTATGTCTATCCTTTATGACTAACTGCAGGTCCACCTTGCAAATGAGCTTGCTCAACGGTGATCGCCTGGATAAATAAAGATTTGATTTGATTTGATTTGATACCCATTTTTTTTAAATTGAGGGAATTAGAAAACTCAGGTGAAAAGTACAATCTATCCCTCTTTGGGAAGCTTGGTCTGTTCAAAATCACTGTTTAGGACAATTTATTTTTTTGGTTTACTTTCTGGATAAAGACAGGTTGAAGATGTGAATTGTTCTGAAACATGGGATACAGATCAGTATGTTAAACATTAGGGCTATAGAAGAAAAGTAGTCATTTTTTAAGTTATGTTAAAATAGACATGAGTATAGATTTTGTGTTCAAGCAAAACAAAATGGTTATATTAAATGCACGCTGAAAATAGAAAATAGAGTTAAAAATCTACGTTTCGACCTTAGGTCTTCTTCAGAAAATATCTAAAAGAGAAAAAAAACAAGTTAGATTTTGTGTTCATGTGAACTGAAAAAGTTTCAGACAATTCAATGGCTTAGAAATATGCAAAGTTTAAAGCAAATACTTTTGGCAATACAGAGAAACAGGAAAGTATTATTGGCTGTTTTAGTTTGGAACTGTCTTGACTTTGGATAAGAGAATATTGACACAATAATATTCAAGGAGGCTATGTAGTGTAGTAGTTAAGGCTCTTGGCTATGAACATGCGATTTGGGTATGAACCCCACATCCTTCAATGAAGATGGTCAAAAATTTTCTTTTCTTTTAGTAACTCATTCGTTTATAAAAACTAATCATAGAAAACTACTTATGAATCCCACAATCCTTGCTGAATATGGTCAAAAGTTGTTTTTTTATAGTAACTCAAGGGTTTATAGAAACAAATTATTGAAAAACACTCATGTGTTTATAAAAACTCTTTATAAAAGGCTTGGAGCTGCAAATCTGGAGACCTGGGTTTGAATCCCACAGCCCCCACTTGCATACTGTGCGAGCCTGAGCAAGTCACTTAACTTTCCTCTGCTCATAGGATGCACCTGTAAACAAGCTTTCAGTTTAGTGTGCCATTTCTGGTTAAACAATTGGAAAAAAAATTACAGAAAAAGTACTATCTCAAAAAGTAAGGAAATTCATTGCATAAAACTTCATTAATACACTAGTTAGGGTTAAAGCGACAAAAGTAGGGAAATGTGGCATACGGGTGTCTAACCTTAACGTCCCATCCCCACCCTGCAGGCAGCAACAGATGTGGGGTGTGCCTTGGGGTTGTCAGTCCTAATGCTCGCCCCATTCCATGAGTAAGTAAGCTGAGTTGGCTACAGTATATGAGAACGGGGTAAGTGTCAGGGTTGACAACCCCAAGGCACACCCCACGCCTGTTGTCACCTTCAGGGTGGAGGTGGGGTGTTAGGGTTGGAAACCCTAATGCCACATTTCCCTACTTTTGTCAGTTTAACCCTAACTACTGCCTTAACACAGTTTTTTGCAATGAATATAAAATATAGGTATTCATGTCTATGAATTACATATTTATAGTGTATGGTGGAATGTTGTTCTGGATGGTATTCCATCCCTAGAACAGGCTTGTTGTGCTGCAGTAGCAACGTCACAATGTTGTTGTGCTGCACTAGTGATGTCACTGCTGCAGCACAGCAACATAGAACATCTTCATGCAGGTGTGATGAAGTGGCCACTGTGGTGAGAGCTGGCCCAGGAAGTGTACAGCAGCAGAGAGAACTGCTACAGCCCACTCCACAGTAAGGTATTTCTATTACTGGGTGGATGTTTTTTGGCACATAAGATTTTAGAAATGGTTGCCCACACATTAAAAAAGATTGTATATGGACAACCATACACATATAAGGCTGTTTTAAAATCTTGAGGTTTCTGTAGTAACAAGACCTCTCGAGTTGTGCTGTTGAGGTCCTTTTTATCGCCAGAAACCTCTTGGCTGAAAAACAGCCTTGTTGTGTATGGTTGCTCATACACAATCATCCAAATCAATCAGATATTTGAGTGTGAAGTGATGATCTATTTTGCTGTAACTTTTGTGAAAGCCAGCCTGGCATTCTAAGAATAGAGTGTCTCTTTCTGTCTCTCTCTACCCATTCCTCTAATATATGCAAAATCTAGTATAAATGGTTTGGGCAACACATAGAAAGGTGATGGGTCTGACCCATTCACCCTTCTTAAATACAGGTACAATGACATCTGTTTTCCATGTCTCAAGTATCGTAAAAGATTCATTGATATATATAAACAATTTAGCCAGTTTTGGAGAACGCCAAGTAGGCTCTTCTCTAAATATTTCTTCTGGTACAAAATCCATTTCCAGTGCCTTAGTGTTCTTTTGAGATACTGTGGCAACAATTATCTCCTGTTCAGCTACTGGTAACTGGGCTGGACAATTTTTATCTAGAATAAGAGAGAATAAATTATTGTTTTCTAATCCATACCGATTAGAATAATATTGATACCATTCATTTTCTGGTATTGTACAGTCCAAATGATACCTCCTATTATTTGTGCCTAGGGCCACCAAACTCCTCTGTATCTACGACTCTTACAACTCTTTCTGTTACTGGTATTTTCATGTTTCTATTTCTGTTACCTTCTTTCCCTTGTTTAAAACTAGTTTGCATTCCTATTGTCTTAAGAATTTTCTGCCACCTTCCTTTGTACCTTGGTTATCCGACTCTTTTGTTTTCCCTCTTTGATTTTTAAGCTACAGTACTTTGTCAGTTGTATTTCTTGTGCTTCCTTTGGCATTACTTTTTGTGTGATTTGATTACCTTTATATCATTTGCTCTTATTTCTTTATTAAGATTTCTGTCATTTTTCTTCTTTCCCAGAGTTCTCTCTTCCAGGCCCCTATGTTCAATTCTCCGAGATATATACTGTATGTGTATATATATATATATATATATATATATACACACATACACACACACACACACACACACACACGAGATATATATAGCAGTGGACCCCAGAGGAGGAGGAAGCGAATCCTGGTGGGGGACTCCATCATAAGAGGGATCCAGCTAGGAACACAGGAGGGGGAGGACAGGGAGGTGAGGTGCCTACCAGGTGCCACGGCATGGAGGGATGGAAGGAAGATCCTGGGGATCACTGGGAAGGCAAGATGGGAGGGTGAGCTGGATGTCATTATCCACCTAGGTACTAATGACTTGGCAAATGGGAGCCAAAGGAAGTTCAGGAAGAGTTTAGGAAACTGGGAGGGGTCTCAAGCAAGTAGCTACTCTTCACTTTCTCAGAAGTACTACCTGTGAGAGGCAAGGAGAACATAAGAGTGCATGCACCAGGAACTTTAACTCATGGTTGAAGAACTGGTGCTGTGAGGAAGGGTTTGGATTCATTGGTGACTGGGGACCCACCTGGAGGGATGGAGGTTTGTTCAAGCCTGACGCCTGCATCCATCCTGGAGGGGAATCAAGCACTCAATGATAAGTTTAAATGCTACATTGACAATCATTTAAACTAGCAAAGGGGTGGCAGGCCAGCAAGGAGGGTACCTACTTGCTCACCCCACAGCCAGCAGTGGAACCAGTGAACCAGAGGAGTGGCTATCTCTGCAAAGCAGTGTGTAAAGATGGAGATTAGTGCCCAAGAGGTGGATAAGAAAGAGGCAAAATGCAGCAGAAGGCGGACAGCAAGGAGAACCAGGGATAAATGACAAACCAAGGAAGGGGCTGGAGTAGAACAGTGAAACAGTCTAGGAGGTCAAATCATGGAAAGCCACGTGGTGCAAATGCCAGGAGCCTTAGCAACAAGATGGAAGATCTGGAGGCTGTCATGGTGCAGACAGACCTGAACATTGTGGCTATCACTGAAACCTGGTGAATGATAAACCATGACTGGGAGATGGCCATGACCTGGCTACAACATATTCAGAAGAGACAGAGCAGGCAGGAAGGGTGGAGGAGTGCAATGTATGTGAAAAATGACATAAGGGCCACAGAGATCCAGGAGGAACAAAATGGGGAGAGATACTGTGGGTTAAGCTGGAAAGGAAAATGGGACAGCCATCCCGACAGGTGTGGTCTATAGACCACCAGCCCAGGAGGAAGAAACAGATAGGGAGTTGATGCTAGCCATCCAAAGGATGGCAGACAAGAGTGAGGTAGTACTGGTTGGAGACTTCAATATTCCAGACGTGGACTGGAGCATCCCACAGCAGCATCAACTAGAGCAGATTTATCCTGGACTCCCTTCAGGGTGCCTTCCTCAAGCAACTGGTCATGGAACCAACTCGGCAGAAGGTAATACTGGACCTTGTGCTCACAAACAGGGACAGTGTGATGGGGGTAACAGTGGGGAGCACCTGGGAAACAGTGACTCACCAGTCATTGTGGTTTGAAATCACAGAAAAGCAGAACTAAACCACACAAAAACACGTATCCTGGATTTTAGGGGCAGACTTTGGGAAAATGGGAGATACTTGAAAGAGGCATTAAGGGAATGGGACAGGAATCAGGGGTTGAGGAACAGTGGGCAGTATTTAAAATGGGATTACAAGAACAACAGAATTGTGCATTAAGCAGGTTAGCAAGAGGAGAAGGAAGAGGAGACCATTATGGTTTTCCAAAGAGGTAGCAAAGAAAGAAAGCCAAAAGATTGCATTCAGGCAATACAAAAGACACAGGCAGAAGGGATAGGGAGAAGTACCAGGAGAAGCAAAGGGAGGCAGGAGGTCAGTAAGGAAGCCAAAGCTCAGACAGAAGAAAACATTGCAAAATCAGTGGGTAGAGGGACAAAACCTTTTACAGGTACATAAGTGAAAAAGAAAGAAAGGGAGGATAGTGAGACTGAAGGGGAGGATGGGTGCCGCATGGAGGATGACAACAGTAAAGCTGACATATTGAACAGGTATTTCTGCTCAGTCTTTACTGAGGAAGAGGAGGGTAATGGGTCTGAAGGGAGTACAAGGGTGAGAATGGTGCAGAAATGGACACAAGTCCCTTTACATGAGAAAGGGTCCTGAAGGAACTGGAAGTCAAGAGTTGATAAAGCAATGAGCCAGATAGGTGCACCCAGGTCCTTAAAGAACTAAGAGAGGTGGTGGCTGAACCTCTGGCTATCCTGTTTAGCCGATCACTGGAAACAGGGGAGGTACCCAAAGACTGGAGGACAGCAGATGTAGTCCCCTTATACAAAACTGGGAACAAAGAGGAAGCAGGGAACTACAGACCAGTCAGCCTCACCTCCGTAGTGGGGAAGATCATGGAAGCACTACTGAAGGAGAGATTGGTGGCACATCTGGTTGTCAATGGACTACAGGACCCAAGGCAGCATGGTTTCACCAGGGGGAGGTCATGTCAGACTAACCTCGTTGAATTTTTTGACTGGGTGACTAGGGAGGTGGATCAGGGGAGGGCAGTGGACATGGCCTATCTGGACTTCAGCAAGGCCTTTGACACTGTGCCACATAGAAGACTATTACACAAACTGGGGAATATGGGTGTGGGCAGGACAGTAGTGTGGTGGGTAGGTAACTGGCTGGGTGGCAGGGCACAGAGGGTGGTGGTAAATGGCTGTCACTCCACAGAGGGAAGAGTGACCAGTGGGTACCACAGGGATCAGTGCTGGACTGTCCTATTCAACATCTTCATCAGTGACACTGGCAGGGACCTAGAAGACAGAATTTCACTGTTCACTGATGACACAAAGCTCTGTAACAGAGTAGACACCACCAGAGGTGTAGACAAGAATGAGAAGCGACCTGCAGAAACTTGAAGAATGGTCAGGGGTTTGGCAGTTGAAATTCAATGCAAAGAAGTGCAAGATAATGCATATGGGGCACAAAAACCCTGGCACAATATATTAGTTGGGGGTGAGGATATAGCATGCACCAAGCAGGAAAGGGATCTTGGGGTTATCATCTCTGATGACCTCAAGGTAGGGAAACAGTGTGACAAGGCAGCAGGTAAAGCAAATAGGATGCTGGGATGTATAGGCAGGGGCATCACCAGCAGGAAAAGGAGGTCATAATTCCTTCACAAGACACTAGTGAGGCCCACCTGGAGTACAGTGTACAGTTCTGGAGACCATACCTACGTAAGGACATAGACAGGGTAGAGAAGGTTCAGAGGAGGGCAACAAAGATGGTGCATGGATTGCATCACAAGTCCTGTGAAGACAGGTTGAAGGAACTGAACATGTACTCCCTGGCGGAGAGGAGGGAGAGAGGGGATATGATAGAGACATACAAGTATCTTACAGGGAGGAACAGGGTGCAGAAATCACTATTTTTAAGCGAAAAAGATGTTCCAGGACTAGAGGGCATGGGATGAAGTTGGAGGGAGGACGATTCAGAGGAAACATGAGAAAGAATTTCTTCACAGAATGGGTGGTGGACAAGTGGAACACCCTGCCAGAGGAAGTGGTGGGGGCTGAAACAATCACAGGATTTAAGAATGCATGGGATAGACATAAAGGAATTCTGGAGGTCAGGGGTAAGGGGCAACAGACTTCTAGGAAAACAAACTGAACTTACAAGCTCAAATGGGCAGACTGGGTGGGCCATAGGCCCTTATCTGCCGACACTGTCTATGTATCTATGTATCTATGTGTATATATATATATATATATATAAATTCCTGATTTCTTCCTTTTCCTAGTCTGTTTATCTAAGGTTTCAATTAAACTTGAAGTTTGTAGGTTAACGACATTCAAAATCTCTTTTAATAAAACATTATTTTGCAGGAAAACTTGTTTCATTTTAATTAGCTCTTTTGTTGTTAATGAGTTATTTTCTCAGTAAGCAATGATCACATGAATTACATTGTCTAAATTGTGAGGCTTGGTATTCCTTTAATTGCCTTGGTTGCTTTCTTCTGTCCAAAACCATACAAAGGGAACATCAGGAACTTTTGAAGGTGGATCAAACGTAGGTCTACTTAAATATGGAGTTAGAAACCTTTTAAATTATTCTAATTAATGATCATTTCCATAAATATATATTGATGGTGGTTCTGTTAAAGGGAAACACAATAAAACCTAAAGATTGCAGCAGCTACTGCAGACTATGATTTATAGCAATAAATGGAATTTATTACCTGCTACATTTCTGTTTTTACTTTTAAAGAACTGCACTGTCCATAAAGTCTGCCAATCTGCCCGCAACCATCTCACACACCCCAAGCAGCTTCCAGCATGCGGGCTATACTAATGAAGGCTACCAACTCTGCCATTAGTTGGTAGCCCTCATTAGTATAACCCACTAGCTCAAAGTTGCCTGAGGTGTGTGAGAGGGCTATGGGCAGCTTTGCAGACATTATGGATGGTGTGATTTTTTAAAAGTAAAAATGGGAATGTAGCATGTAAAAATAATTCTATTTATTGCTATAAGCCCTATGAGGGTGTTTCTGCAGCAGCTGCTACACTCTTTAAATTTTCTGGTGTTTTTCCTTTAATTCTGAATCCTTAGTTAACTCATTTGTAACCGTTGCACTCTTAACCTCGATGTTCTTCTCATCAATTTTGGGATTAATTAATTTGTGATTAAATATTTAATCTTATAGCCTCGAGGGGACAGAACAATTTAAAGATCCTAATACTACATTTTCTTGCTGTGACTCTAACACTCTACTTGCATTTAAGAGATAACTTCTGTGTGACCCTTCATTGTCTATGTCCAGATTGTATAGGGGAGAGGTTAGTGGACACACGTGCGCCAACTGATTTTGCTTTGATGGTGATTTAATAAAATCGGTAATCCTTTTATTATTTTGTGGAGATTTATATTTGCATTTTTTTCTGTGTGTTAGGTTATATTACTTTTGCATTTCTTCGAATCATCTCCCTCTTCTCCACCATAATTATACCCCAAAGTATCAGTACAATAAACAGTTAGAGTTGTAACTAGAAAGGAACAGCATGGCTATTTAACAGTCTCACTAGTTCAAAATCCTAAAAACAAGTTGCATACTTTACATATAGCAATAAAATATCCCGTGCAGTTGTAAAAAAAGACACAGTTCCTCTAGATGCTCTTAAGTCAATTAAAATGGTCTGAGATACCAAAGACTTAGAAAGTCATAAAAGATCAGTTCAAATATTCAAAAAGTCAAACCGGCACTCCAGGAATCCTCACTCTCATAACGTCTGTTAAACTCCATAAGTCCATCAGCTTATCAGTGAATCTTACAGTTTTTTTTTTTTTAAACTGCCAGTTTATAAAAGTCAGTAGAGCAGGTAAAGTAAATTCTTCCTGAAATATCAGTTTTTGCCATGGTGAGTAGTGCTCCAGCCAGTACCACTTAAAATTAGAAAAAGTATGCAACATAAAAACAAAGTGTCCTGATATTCAATTATAGTGAACGAGAATATACGTAAACTTAAATTCAGTGCTGATTATAATTCAGTGTTAACTAAAATATGGACACTACTTACATGGTGCAAACAGAATCCACACCAAGTACCCAGTTCATAGTGTGAAGGGCTTATCTCAAACCGGCTAGTAATTACGCCAGCAACGCTCTGCTGCTCAAAACTGCAGTCACTGATCAACTGGGATTCAAATGTGTTTGTTTGCTGATTGCTTGCCCTAGTTATAGTCCCCCAACATGACCTTTATGCCGTAAATTAATCTTTTGAGTTAAACTGTAAAAGCTGCTGGCAGACAAAGGTTTGTAGCTTAAGGCACGTAAAGCTGTTACCACCTCAGAGAACTGCAGGCACAACTTCACTGCTCAGTGTTCTGATCAGACTTAGAGATACCATAACTGGCACTTGTCCTAGATGTTCTCGGTAGGATGGCACTTTAATTCACATGATCTGGACTTGCCCACAGGTTGCTGCTTTTTGGTGCTCTATACAGAATCTAGTTGTCCCTATATTTGGTCACACCTGGTATTTTACCGTTGAAATCTGTATCTTGGGCAATTTTGACCCAATCTCTTCGACGAAAGAAAAATCATATATGGCCTTAATTGCAGGGGTGACTAAGCTGTTATTAGTGAGACATTAGAAAGGTGATCAAATGTCCTCTAAGGTAGATTGGGTTCAGGAATTCTCTCCACTTTAAATGTGGAGAGGGCAATTGCTCTTGCTAATCATGTACTGCATAAATTCCAGATCTGTTGGGGACCATTTCTTTCACTCTTGTCTGGGAGATTATCTTTTTCTTCTCCTTTCTCCTTTAATGTGCTGTTGTATTTTAGAATGCATAATTTTCAGGATTTTGATTAGATATGTGATTTACCCTGCTCACTATGGGCCTTTACGTGGAGTGTTACTGTATGCATTTTCTGTTTGCATGGGTGGGGGTGAGGGAGATGGGTGGGGGGGAAATTGGGAGGTTTTGTATTAGGATATATTTTATTTTGGGGGTGTTTTGTTTTGTTGGTTATTCTATGGGACTGCTCATTATGTTTATGTTTGTTAATTGCATGTAGGATGTGATTATTCAATTGTGATGTTACATTTGCAATTCTTCATTTGTGTTATTGTACATTGTTATACTGTAAATTTCAATAAAATATAATAAGTTGCCAAAAAAAAAAAAAGAGACACCATAACTGTCACCTCTTTAGCATTTATCTTAGTGACGTCACATATGTCACTAACATATCTGAATTTTGAAGAAAGGTACTAATTTTTAAAATCCAGTTATCTTTTAAAATATATTAAAAGTTGTCATGAATGATAAATTATCATAAATATTAATACAAAGGCATAAAAAGGAAAAACAAGCACAAGCACATGTAAGGGGAGTACAGAACCTTTGTGATCTTTAGTAGAAGAGAGATATATAATGTATGGTAGAACGCTGTTAACCTTAGGAAATCAACATTTCAATTAGTTATACTATCATATTAATGTAATAATAATGTTGTTAACCTATCAATGCTCGCCACATCGATAGGTTAACAACGGGATCAGTCTGCACATGTGCGCCTTTTTACACTTGGGAACTGACGGATGCATGCAGCGGTAAGGGAAGGACTGAACAGCCACGGCGGTGACTATGTTTCGAAAAGTAAGGAGCCATTTTCCCTTTTTCTTGGGACCATACACTATAAAAAATAATGTATGGTCTTTCTATCGGCAACCGGTTACTGTTAACCGTCTCGAGGTTGCCATGGTGACATCAACCTCTCGAACTTTGCTCTCGAGGTTTACACGGTCACCCTGGCAACCTCTCGATGGTTAACAGACCAGTTACCAATAGAGGACCAAACATTATCCTCTATATATGGCACTGGGCACAGCAGTTAGGGCACTTAATTTTAATTCTTACTAAAAGACATGTAAACCACACAACCATTATAAATATTCTTTTCTCCACAAATCTAAATTTAAGTAAATTTGAAATAGGTTCAGGAACAGGGATTGACTCAGAATTAGTTTTCACTAATAGGTCACTACAATTTTCTGTAGATCTTTCAGACATACCCCATAGGCAGATTCGACATAGCCACCATCCGAACTAAAGACTTAATCAAGAATTGTATGTCTTTTTTTCCTTTGAAACCCGAATCATTACTTTGACCAGTCTATGGTGGAAAGAGAGTTGTCCTCTTTGACTTGAGTCATTGGTCGCATCTTGTGGTTTCCTAGTTCTTTGGTTCCTCAAACACCCTTGAGATTCAAACTCTTTGAACCTCCTCTGGTAGTGGTCATGACTCTCCCATCCACAGTATATAGCTGTTGCTGCTCTTTCCCTCTCCAGATCTCAGGCCTCACACCTCTCATCCAAATTCCTCACTCTTCTGGTCCCTAGGTAGCATCTCAAGCATCAGCTCATATACTGGTAGGCAGAACCGATCCACTGGTCACTGAGCACGGAACCTGTCAAAAATGGAGAAGACAAAACTCTAAGTGCAGGTGAACTTTATACAAGGAGAAGAAAAACTCTAAGAAATGGGGATATACCCCTTTGGTAAAAAGGCATACCAGAATCTCATTACAGTCGCACATGTAAATTTCTAGCCAACTAGCACCTCCACAACCTCACGGCCTCAGAACACCCATAAGTTTCACATTAGCTCTATCTATCTATCTATCTATCTATCTATCTATCTATCTATCTATCTGTCTATCTAACTATCTACCTACCTACCTATCTATTCATGCAGCCTCCCCCTTCCCCTCCCCCTTCCCACAGTCTAGGGGTATGATGAATGTTAAATATAGGGAGGAGAACATACACACCTTCACTTTACCATAGGTGACCTCCAGGACTGAGATGACCTCCGGGCACAGAGGCACACATTGGGGCATCCAGGCTGCAATGAAAGGGGTTAGCAGCATAGAACACTTCCAAACACAGATTAATTTCTAAACAGTGCATAACTTCTAAACAGGATCTTTTATATTTAAAACAAAACTCAAATTGTACTTTCACTCCTTTCCAGGAGATGTGCCAGATGCAGCTGCAAATTATGAATATGGTTTTCCACAGGCTGAAACACATTTGATCTCCTAAGAGCAGCTGAAGCAGGACTGCGTTAACTTCCTAGGACCCCTGTAACATGAACTCACAAAGGGGATCCAACTTCAGGACACTTTGCATCTTTAAGACATTTTATACCAAAGGTACAGTTTAACTTTGACTTACACTGAGCATCAGACTTCACCTAGCACAGTCCTTCTTTTGCACAATGGGGTATTTCATTCCTTAGAGCTACCCAGGGATAAACACTAACCAAGCCTCCCCTAAAGCCAGTACCAGTTTTTCACTACCTACACCATCACCGTACAGCATTATGGCAGGGGGCCCCAGGCCAATAGATTCACACTTGCTCCAACAGCTCTCTTGGCAGGCCAGACACCGGTACCTAACAGGACTTATTCCCCACACAGTTTGCATAGCTAGGAGAGGCATACACTCCCTGGGGGTCTGAGGGTGCCACCAGTGATGCCTCTCACTCTCCCCAAGAACCGACCTCCATGGGTGGAGAGTTCAGCTGCAAATTATTACTCCTTCTGGCTTTGTCCCACATGAGGGGATCACATTTTAGGGGCAAGGAGAGAGGGACAACCCATGGGGGGTTCAAAGTTGTCAGAGGTTCCGCCTCCCACCCTCTCTCAAGATTTGTCCCCCATGGGCAGAGGGTCTCAGATTTAATTGTTTCTACAGGGGTATGCTTTATAACCCTCCTGCCTAGTGGAGGGGGGAGGGCACCGCTGGATACCTTATGCAGTCCTAAAACTAAACAGTCTATTGCACATCCATTTCTCTATTTGGACATTGCTGTTAACTAATCTGGTTAACTTCAGATGTCTACTTCTCTTCTCTCAGCCACTGAATTGATAATTGATGGGAGATTCCCCCTCCGGGGGTCCTTGCTGACAGCAGACGCCACAATACCAGCAGGATGGTTTGGGTCTTTCCACCCAGGAACAGTGGTTCAGCAAGAAGAGCAGGCATACGTGCCTTGGCAATCACATACCTAAACTGAGGCAACTTCCTGCAGCGCTCTGAGCTATAGTCCTCTGGCTCCTCCTCTCAGAAGGTTGGAGCTGGTCAGCTGGTCCAACCTACTGTGACACTGGCAGTTAACCCTTTAGAAGTCTCTAAGAGGTCTCATAGAACTACATGAGGAGCAGGCCTCCTTTTAGAGGCTACATTTATTTATTGATTTATGTATGTATGTATGTATCTATGTGTGTATGTATGTGTAACCCCTAGGTGGCACTATACCAAGGGCTACTACCCCTGCCTGCTTAACTATTAACATGGTGAGGAGCCTAGGTCCAATGGCAAGTGCCTCCACCCAGAGGTCAGGGTTTGCAGTAGTTAAACTAGCTTGGTCACAGCCCTCTGGGACACTGTAACCCCCCTTTCTTCCCACTAGTGGCCCACACAATGCATCAGGAATATCTTCACAATGTACAGTTACCCCTAGGACTGGCTCTGTCGACTGGACTCTGGGGACCCCCTGTAAAATAAGATGACACAGTGCAAAAACCACAGTACAATACTTTAACATAAATGAATACCTCAGTCAGTGTAACTTTGCTGAAACAAACAGATCTGATTTATTTAAGGAGCTGTAACAAGGACGGAGGAAATTAGGTTAATTAGGTTAAACACATTAATGATCACAGTACTGTGCGCATATTCAGAGTCCCAAATTGTCACTGTCATTGGGTACCCAGGATGGGGGGGGGAAGCTAGCCAGGATCGGTACAGCTGGTTGGGGCCCTGTGATGGAAAAACACTGGCACAATATCCAAATTGTAATCCAGAGCTGGTTGGCTCAGTTCGTGAAGACATTAAAAAAAAAAAACAATTAGATGACACACTTGCAATTTGATAAACAGATGGCAGGCAGCTACCCTGCTTTGTACTCACAAACTCAATGCTGGGAACTGGATGGAAGGCAGATTGTCCTGGATTGCCAGGAGGAGCAAACCACGTGGACAAGGTCCTTGTGACTGGACCCCACTGCAGTTTAGAGCAAATGGATGTAGTCTGGATTAAGCTGGGGTTATGTAAAAGGAAAGTACTATACCAGGCAGGCTGCTTCTCTATCCCGATTGCAATTACTGCACAATACCCGGGAGAACACACAGCAGATTCAGTTCCTGACAGACCGAGCGCGATTCAGCAATTTCTCCCATCTTCTATTGGGTGAGCCTGGTTTCTACTCTTCATATCTCCTTGATTCTCTTCACAGGTTGGATTCAGTCTGAACAGGCGCTTGCACAAGCTGCAGACCGAAACGTAAGGTCCTACATGCGATTCCTGCACTAAAACTACACACCGAAGAAGCACACAGCTCCTTGTCCCTTCACTGCCCAAACTGATCTGAACTTTCTAGTAGGCAGAGCCGGGCATTTGCTTTGAGTTCCTCTCAGTTCAGTTGGCTGGTTTGGCTGTCACTCACAGTAAACTCCCCCGTTGGTGGAAAAAGGCGCCAAGGTCAAAACTACATTTCCCAGATTCACTGCCCTTACAATCCCCTTACAGTAGGCTCCAGAGGAGAGTCCAAGTTCTGATTCGCCCAGAGCAGGCTCCATTTTAAAGGATCCCCACCATGATTGGTCCAATTCGGCAGTTCAGAACCAACATGAGAGAGCTAATCTGCACTGTCCTTGCTACAAGAAAGCAGGTTAAAACAAATTGCATTTTCATTATTACTCTAACAGGTTACAAGCAAACAATTATATCTTTGAAGAGTGCTCCTTCTGCCTACTTAGCGACGGCAGAAATGGAGCGATTTGGCAGTAGGTCGAGCGGGACTCAAGCAGGGAAACACACAGACCCCCATCCAAGTTAATTATGTCTGCAGGCAGACAGCTCTTAAAGAGACAGTACCAGAGGCTCTAAGAGCACTCACAGACAAACAGCTTAAACGCTGAACACCATCCAGGCTTGGAGCATTCAAGCAAGCTCCTGGAAGACTTTTTGGAACCCCATTTGCAGGGGGATTACATATGTATGTATGTATGCATGTGTGTATGTATGTATGTATGGATGCATGTATGTACAGATGCATGTATGTATGCATGCATTCATTCATTCATTCTTTCGTTCGTTCATTCGCTTGACTAGCTAGGTGCTCAGAGACTTGTTCTAAAGGGAAACCAACAGAGTCAAGTACTTTAAAGAGCGGGCCCATGTTTTTTTGATTGCAAAGCATGGATTTAGAGCCAAAAAGCATGGTTTTAGTTGTTTTTCGCCATTTAGCAGTAGCCTTTTGTTCCGTAGCCATCTCTGGGCTGAGCAAATGTACTCAGTATTAATGAGATATCTGAGATAGACTTGGAGTGATAGTCAACAACCAGGTCATCAGCATTTAATTGGGAGTTGCTAGTCTAGCATGCTGTAGGGATAATATTTATAAAAAATGATTATGTGCTACTGTGAGTACTGCTGTACCATGAGAGAAAATGTTCAGTCTTCTGGCTGTTCCTTTCAATTGCTTAGTAAATGATTAGACTGTTAATTAAATTCCCAGTGTTAATTTTGCAGTGCTGCTGTTTAAATGTAATAAGTCAGACTGCTGATTGTCTGACTAATGAACACCGATTGGTTGAAAGTCAGTTAAGCATCCACAGTAACCACCTCATTCTGATATTCAGCTAGGCATGCACAGCAACTCCCACATCCTAACAACAAAATAATGACTAAGACAATAATTACTGAGTTTCAACCACTGTCATTTGCCAAAGCTGTGATGTGATGTGATGTGATGTGATGTGATGTGATGTGATGTGATGAAATGACCAACTTTAGAGGGGTGTCTGTGTGCTGATAGAGGTGAGCCAATGAAACTGCTGTTAGCCATTGACAACCTGTGGCCATGACCTTGTGAAATGGGTTGAAATCTCAATAAAAACTAATACCTTAGTGGCGTTTTACTGAACTGGGCTGCCAAAGCAGCTGAGTCACTGCCTAATGCTGCCAGTGTTTCACTTAACCTGTGCGTACATCTAACCACATGATGAGGTCTTCCTGGTTTCAATCCTACAGTAGCTGCTAATGTTTGTTTGGTTCCTATGACAATGTCTGTTATTGAATATAAAGCTTGCAGGTTTCCTATCCATGTCTTTCTTGACTGTGGTAATCTAGTGACTCATCTGTACATTCTAGATTTGTGGTTTTTCTATAAATAAATGTGTACGTGTGTATATATATGCATATATATACCAGCTGATTGGTACAGATTTTCCTGTCTGAAGGTTAAACTGGTAATACCAGTTTAACATCATATTTGTTGCTGTATTTCTGGAACATGTGTAAATTGTTTGTGTTTTGTCCCCTCAGGGTCTCCACCTGAAAAGGTATAGTTCCCAGTGGGCTCACCCAGTGATCAAAAAGCAATTAAGTACCGAGTGCTATTATGAATGTCAATGTATTTTTTTTTTTCGCAGCTACTCTTATTTCTCTCCTGGCACTGGCAGCTTACATCTCTGATCCCCCTGCCCCGTCCACCACTTGCAGCTTACCTCTCGGTTTTTCCCCACTGCTATGCCCCCCGTGGCAGGGTGGCGGGACCCCCTCCACCGTTTTTCTCGAATCCGGGCAGAGGTTACTGCCCATCGTGACGGCACCTCATGATTGGATCATTCTGCCTTCAGTGCCTGCAATTTTTCCTCTTTTTTAACCCGGAGATGCAGCATGCAATGACACCAAGGAGTGAGTGCGCACGCTACCGCATGCATTCCTCCAAGCATCTGCTGCATCTACCCCTCTTCTTGAGCCTTGGTGCGCCAGCCCCCAGCCTCCAGTTGCGGCCAGTCATGCCCCGAGAGCTGGTGCTCCCCCTTCCCGGAAAAGGAGAGCAGTCCTCGGACTCACAATCCTTCTCCTTCCCTGCCAGCCCCCAATGGCCCATGCTCATTCCTGAACACGGGTCGCCGGTGTGGTGTGAGGTAAGGCGTCCAGCACCTCAGCCCTCAATGCCACCGTGCCGGCGGATGAATGTCAATGTTAATTTCAAAAGAACATGTCGATTTTCTAATACAATTAGGGGCCTTTCCTCTTCAGAAATTTATTTTCAGTTTTACCTGGTTAAAGTCTGAAACATCTGTATTTGACTGTATTTTGCAAGTGGCTAAATTAAAAGACTGCAGTTCTATTTGCAGCTTGTATTTTCAGAGTGTCTGTCATGTCTTAGGTTCCACAGCATGTATGCACCAATGAAGCAAATTACTGTAGAAGCAATTTGTTTGTTGCACTACTTGCAGAAAGGTCTGTTAAAAGGGACACTCCCAACTATCAGTTCTGTTTTTACTTTGGTAAAAAAAGTGTTAACTCAAAAAACTCCCATTGTGGCAGAATTAAATTCTATGTGGTAGGGGCTCAGTTCCCATGTTTGAGTTAATAATGGTATAGGAGGGGTTGTTTACTGTGTCTCTTAAAAGGTGATAGTAAATTATTTTTTTAATTAGTTTTGCCAGTTCATTATATTGGCCAGTCTTACTCTGATGTGGCTGCCAGCCTCCAACATGACTTCAATAATGTTCAGTGCTGGTTAAGCTTCCATCAACTATTCCTTAATGCCAAGAAGACAGTCTCCATGACCTTTGGCACTAGGCATAGACTCTCTTGGCTGCCCTCCCTGCCCTCATTCCACACCCTTGATGAGACACCACTAGAGGACACCTCCTCTTTCAGATACCTAGGTGTTTGGCTTGACCAACACCTCAGCTTTTCAAGACATATCGATGCCATCCTAAAAAACTGCACTGCAAGCTTGGCGCCCTCTACAGGAACCACAGTTGTCTACTTCTACCTGCTAGGCGTGACTTAGTCCAGAAAATGATTCTCCCTATTTTCGACTATTGTGACATAGTCTATAGTGCTGCTCCCAAGTCTTCCCTTACCAGGTTGGATACTGTCTTCAATGCCTTCTGTTACTTCACTCTTGACTCCCCAACCCTCACTCACCACTGCACCTTATACTACTCTCTTGCTCTTCCCTCCCTGGAGAACAGACATCTCTCTCACTGTGCTAAATTTGTTTCTAAATTCTGGTTTGGCACACTCCCCTCTTACCTCTCCTCCTTGCTATCTATTCCCCACTCCTCCTCCCACTTGTTCAGATCTTCTGACTCTTGTACCTTGGCAATCCCCCATCGCTCCACCATGATAGGCCAAAATGGTTTCTCCTACCACTTTCCGAAACTATGGAATACACTATCCTACCTTGTCAGACACTCCTCCTCCTCCCCATCATCTATCGCCATGGCACTGCACAATGTCTTCGCCCCCAACTGCACTTATCCCTAGTTTCACTGCCATAAGTCCTTGTTATACCCAACCTCCATACCCCTGTCAGACTCCTGTCCCCTAACCTTTAATTTTGTCAACTCCCCCCCCACTTTAAAATCCAATAACGCTTGCACCCCTATCCCTCCTGGCTGCCCCTGCAGCCCATCTCTTCCCTCTCACCCTCACTCCCAACCCCCTCTCATTGCTAGCCCTAATAACCTCCACGGTTCCTATCCCCCCCTCTCAGGGCTTAAGTTCCTGGTTTTGCCCCAGCAGCCCCTCTCCAACCCTCACCCCTACCCCCTCTGCTTACCCCCACTGTTATCTCCTCCATACAGGACATAAGCTGCATCTCACCCAGCTTCATTTTCCTTTCCATCTCCCTATACCACTACACACCTGTTTCTCTTCTGCAGCATTTAGAATAGTATCCTTTCTTTTACTTCATATTTAGCACTTATCAACTCTCTGTACCAAATGTGTAAACCAGTGTTTTCTTCCTATGTTGTAAAAATGTTATTTTACCTATGTCAATAAATTGTTCCTGTTGAACTATGTATTCCCCCCCAGGACACACTGGGAGACAAGCAACATAGTTGTTCAGTGTGCTTTTCTGGTGAAACTCTTCAATACATAAATAAATAAAAATGTTTTACACATATTAACATCTCTCCCAGTTTATTTTCCATATGAGTCATGTATTCTATTATGCATCGACTCATTTTTAATAAGTAAGCAATCTAGCTTTGTAAAGCCCTCAAATCTACAGTGACTCCTTCTCCTCAGCAGCTACTGCTCTTTCTTCTCATATTCCCAAGATATTCCATGACATCAGTCACAGGATCCATGCTATTTATCAATTTGGCTCAGAATGGTGTAACTGTTGTCCTAGAATGTGCAAGCAGTGTTGAAAAAAGTGAGCCGTAGCTGTTGAGGAGAGAGGGGTTCAGGACAGTTACAGAACCAATAAAAAGTTAGAGCATTAATTTTAACAAAAGGGGTCTAAACATATTACAATATGTTAGTCACTAAAAGGCAAACAGGAGGGTATCTAAAGGTATGAGAGAAAGAATGGGAGACAGTATAGCATAGTGGTCAAGAGCATTGAGCTGCAAACCTGGAGAACTGGGTTTGAATCCCACAGCCACCACTTGCATACTGTGTGACCATGAGCAAATCACTTAACTTCCCTGTGCTCCCAGGACACACCTGAAAACAAGCCTTGGCTTAGTGTGTATTTCCTGGGCAAAAACAAACAAAACAAAACAAAAAAAGGCTGCTTGTCACTTTAAGTTTAGCACTGGCTGCTTTCATTAAGACCTGAATCTACAAGCAGCTTGGTAGCACAGTGGAAGAGCTACTGCCTGCTATGCCTGTGACCTGGATTCAAGAATGGACTCAAAGGGAGCCAGATTTTTAAAGTCCTACATCTGCTTCATGTAGCCCCCTTCCGACTATGGTTTGCATATGGCATGGCTCCACGGGAAGAGTACCACTACAAAAGGTTATATTTATTCTGAGTCTGGGGATGCATGGACTATGGATCATGAGACCATGAGGAGTGACTCAAACACACACTGAGGTATGAAATAGTGTCCCCAGTGGAGCACAGAGTCAAGCCGCTGCGCCTTCCCTGATGTTTTCCGCATCTTCGTTACAGCAGTTCATTTTACAACTGACAGCTTCAGCAAAGACTGTGAGGGTATTTAGCATACAGTTCATTTCTACATCCTCCACCCTACACCTGCCATTAAATGGGAAAGTGCTCCGCTACTGCTGCTAGGAACTTGGTATCTGTACAAGGTGCCCCACAGCATACAGCTGAGCAATTTAAACTTCAGATGATACAATTCATGTGAACAAACACTGAGCATTTGTTCTGACACAGATGGCAGCCTGCATTCCCCAGGAGAGCTCATCCCTCAACTGAGGGGTGCTCTGGGAGTGGCCTTCCATTCATCCTCACATCTTCTTCATTCCCGAGAATGTAGTGATACTAACCTGTTGAGCCTGGGTCACCATATACTTCCAACAGACAGTGCATGGACTACTAGATTCCCTCTTATGGTCCCATACTTGGAAATATATATATATGTATTTGCAGCAGAGTCTGCTATAAATTAGTACAGCAGTTGAAGCAATAGTCTATTGTTAAAGCAGCAGTGCAATGAAAAATGTTTTTCCAAAAATCTAATTTTATGCTGTGATTATGAAAAATATTGGCAGAACTGCGGATTTGGGGTTTCTGGTAGTCTCCTATGCTGTGTAAGGTACATTTGCATTTTTTTTCTGGATTCTTACCCTCCTCAGGTCGTCAGTATTATTTCTATGCAAAAATAAGGCGGCCATCTTTTTTTCTTGAGAAATAATTATTTTAAAACTTCATAAAATTCTTAAATGATAACGGAAACTGAAAATTTCACAACCAAGCTAAACTGGAAGACATCTGGCATTGATTAGGAAGAAAAAAAGGTGGGATCACATTTTAGCCCATTTTCGTTGCACTGCTGCTTTAAGACAAAATAAGTAGGACAAGTTGTGGGGGAAAACATGTTGAAATAGTTCCTGTAGGAAAAATTGAGACCAGCCATAGTAGCCACACTTAAATTGCAATATTAAAGAGCTGTGTCTTATTCTGAGTTTTGGGGGCTGGTTGAGAATTGTTTGGTCTGGGGTCTCAGCTAGACAATACCTAGAGGAGGGACTATGTCATGTGCCTGAATGAAGGTTGATTTTGAATTTGGTTCAGAAGTCTAAATCCTGCAAGTGTCTGCTTTCAAACAGAGTTAGCCAGTAGTTAGTACAGCAAGTGAAGACTATTTTGAACAAGCTATTTTTCATTTTTTTTTACATGTTCTTTTTATTCTCCCCTACTGTACCACCAGTCGCCCACACCTTCAAGTGACCATCCACACCTACCACTCTACCATTCCTGCCGTCTGCTGCCCTCACTACCTAGCTGACCCGATGTATCCCTTCATCGGGGGAACCCCTGTACCCGTCAGGGGGGCAACCTGAAGGGGAGATGGAAGTGCCCAAAGGCACTTCCTTGCACCTACACCAGGCGAGAGTGCAGCTCGGAGACTCATCCCGGCTTTGTGATGGGCAGGCAGAGCCGCCGTCATCTGGCTGGCTCAATGGCCATTTTCTGCATATTTTTCTCCCCGTCTACGGCGTCGCTCCTTGTAGTGCCCCCGATCTCCACTGGGGGCTGCAACAGAATGAGGCAACTCCTACAACCCACCCCAGGAGAGGAGAGCAGTCCTCTGGATGCTCAGTCCTCTCCTTCCTCTGCTGACCCCTGGCATCCCAAGTCCATTCCCGAACCCGGGTTGCCAGCATGGCACGAGGTGTGGCATCCAGCAACTCAACCCTCAGCACTACTGGGCTGGCCAGAGCAAGTTATTTTTCAAGGGATGGGCACCACGTGACTGAGGACACCAACCAGCTGCAGGCAGAAGGGGCTTTGGAATCTTATTTGAATACCACTGGTTCTTGAAGAAATGGTTGCTTCTTCAAGAACAATTTTGTACTTGCTTTTAATTGTACATGGCTTAACAATGGATAATGGTAGCTGAATTGATGTTTATGCTGTATATGTACATATGTTTGTATTGAAATTTCATGTATTTGATTGTTTAAGTCTTTGTAAGTTATATCTCATGACTTGGGACGGTCTGTAAATGAGACTAGTTTCTCATAGAACCTCTCCTGTAATCCATTCAACTTTTAAATAAAAAATAATAATAAAAAGTGACCCCAGTCCCTAAAGACTAGAACGTAGGAGGATACTGTCTGCAGGGTGTCTACAGGGTCTGCAATCTCTTAGCTAGATACATAACTGTTGATTAGTATCTGCGTAAACCCTATCTGGGGTAATGCTGCATAGGAGACTGTATTCAGGGATTCTTAGGGTTACCTTACATCACACGAGTTACTGCTGATAGGAGATTTTAATGTTAACTGGGGTACTGTAGACCCATATTATAGTTTAAATGATATGGCTACCACCTTAGGGCTAACTGAAATAATAAAAGAAATAACTAGATTGAATACAAAAAATCCCAAGTCATCAACCATATTGGATTTAACACAAACATATGAACATACGAAGAAGCCAGCAGAAGAAGGCCATTTGGTCCATCAAGTCTACTCGTATTGCAATGTCCACAGCTTGAGCTAATGTCCCTGTCCTCCCTCCCCACTCCTCCCATCCTCCCTACCCATGATTCTTACCTTCCCCCTATGCCTATCCCAGCCCCTCTTAAAGCTGCCCACTGTCTTCAATGAGATGACCTCTTCCAGCAGCACATTCCAAGTATCCACCACCCTCTCTGTGAAGAAGTGCTTCCTGACCTCCCTCCTAAACCTCCCACCCTCCAGCATAAGACTGTGCCCCCTTTTGATATGGTTGCCACTCAGCTTAAAGAGACTCTCCTTATCAACCTTATTTATCCCTTTGAAGTACTTGAATGTCCCAATCATGTCTCCTCTCTCTCTCTCCTGTCTTCCAAGGAGTACATGTTCAGTGCCCTCAACCTCTCCTCGTATGCCTTGCCCTGCTGACTGGCTATCATCTTTGTAGCCCTCCTCTGTACCTTCTCCAGCAGGTTAATGTCCTTTTTGAGGTGTGGGCACCAGTACTGAACTCCATACTCTAGATGCGGCTTTACCAGTGGCCTGTACAAAAGCAGTATAACCTCCTCTCTCCTACTACTGATACCCCTAGCTATGCATCCCAGCATCTTGTTTGCCTTTGCTGCTGCTTTCTTGCACTGCGTGGGGTGTTTTAGGTCACTGGTGACCATCAATCTCAGGTCCCTCTCCTCCTCTGATGCAGATACTTGGACTCCACCCAGATAATACTCTGTCCTGGGATTCTTGGCTCCAATATGCATAACTTTGCATTCCTTGGCATTGAAGCCAAGCTGCCAGATCCTGGACCACCTCCCCAGCTTTTCCAGATCTTCCTGAAGGTCCCATATCACTTCAGCTGTGTTCATTCTCCCACAGAGCTTGGTGCCATCTGTGAATGGGCACATTTTGCCTTTAATGCCATCCCCAATGTCATTGATGAAGACATTGAACAACACTGGCCCCAGCATAGAGCCCTGTGGGACCCCACTGGTTACCTCTCTGGTGCCAGATAACTCTCCCCCTACCACCACTCTCTGGGTTCTGTTCCTCAGCCAGTTTTCCACCCAACTGACCATCTTTTCCCCAACTCCAAGATCCACCAACTTCCTGATCAACCTTTTGTGGGGCGCAGAGTCAAAGGCCTTGTTGAAATCAAGATAGAGGATGTCTACTACTTGGCCCCTGTCTACTGTCTTAGTGACACAGTCAAAGAAGTCAATCAGATTTGTTTGACATGATCTCCCCTCCATGAAGCCATGCTGCCTCTCATCCTGAAGACCATGTTCCTCTAGATATTCCACCAACCTTTCCTTTAGTATGGCCTCCATGAGCTTGTCCACAATGGAGGTCAGACTGACTTGTCTGTAATTCCCTGTAATATTCACCACTAATCCAGAAGCGTATGTGGTGAGTGGAGTTTTACCAGATACTATGTCTGACTGCCGTCGAGGCACAGGTCAGGAAGCATAGGGAAAACCCAGAAGCAGTTGTAAAATTCACCAAAACTTTATTATAGTAGCAGTAATATAAAAAATAAACATGTTTATAATAACTATGTACAGAAGCAAAATAAATTAAAATCTTTCTTGTAATCTCCTTAATTGCAGCTCATCATAGCTTTTTTATGTCTTTTTCAACCCCCACCATAGCAAACATCCTGTCCTTGTAAAATGTTCTGTTCTCGTAAATATCAGGAGCTGCTAGAATACAGTATGCTTCCTGAGGCCCCTACAGTCCTTGCAAAAGGCTCAGGCATTTGCACCCAAGTAACCTCTGGCTTTCTACAGTCATCTCAAATTATAAATATATACACATTTCAACAGTAATACTAAATATTTTGTAAACAAAAGTGATCCAATTATTAGTTTCATTCCATATAGTGATTTGTACATATTTTTATATTAGCAGCTATGCAAGGGAGGAAAACAGACAGCAAGAGAAAACGGAAAAACAGTGAGAGGCAAATAATTGTGAGACTGTTCGGGTTGAACAAGTCCGAGGTCTCACAGGGAAAATTTGGTTGCGCAACCAGACAGAGAAAGCAGAAAAGGATAGATCCTTGCATTTAAACACTTTCTCCAAAACAAATGAGACAGGGACTTATTCTACCCTGTCACATATACCCCCCTCCTTAAGAGGGAACCTGTTTTATTAGACAGGTTTCCAAAACTTTCTGTTCTCTAATAACATTTGCTGCTTTCAGACATAAAGCACATGTGCATTCAGGTTGTTTTTTTTCCTTTTTAACAGTAAAGTTTAAACTCATACATTTGTTTTCAACTTTCAGAATCCTCAATTCCTGATTTATATCTTGAAAGAAAATCAGCATTACTATTCTCTTTACCAGATTTGTGAATCACTGTTAGTTTAAATGGGTGTAGTGCCAGGTACCACCTTGTGATTCATGGAAGTTTTATCTTTCATCTGGTTAAGCCAATAGAGAGGACTGTGATCAGTTACAAGAGTAAAATCAGTTCGTAGCAAATAAAATGTGAGAGACTCCATGGACCACTTTGCTGCTAAACACTCCTTTTCGATAGTGGAATACCTTTTCTCTCTGTCATGCAATTTCCTACTTATACACAGAACAGGATGTTATTTCCCATCTATATTTTGACTTAGGACAGCACCTAGGCCTACCTCGGATGCATCTGTTTGTAGCAGAAATGGTTTCTCAAAGTCTGGGCTTCTTAAAACAGGAGCTGAACATAATGCAGCCTGTATGGCTTGAAAAGCTTCATCACACTCTGAGGTCCATTTCACATTATTTGGGTACCGTTTCTTTGTGAGTTCAGTGAAGGGAGTAGCTGACTCAGCAAAGTTGGGAATAAATCTCCGATAATAACCAGCCAGCCCTAAAAATGACCTGGCATGTTTCTTTGTTTTAGGTACAGGGCTATTAGCTACGGCTTCAATTTTAGAAATCTCTGGCTTAACGTCTCCATTTCCCGACACATAGCCCAACTATCTGGTTTCTTTCATGCCCATGCACATTTAGTAGGATTAATAGTCAAACCTGCATTTTTGATAGCTTGGATAACTGCTCGTAGGTGTTCCAGGTGACTTTTCCAGTCTGGACTGTACACCACAACATCATCCAGGTATGCAGCACAATAACCAGTGTGAGATGATAAAATTACATCCATGTACCACTAGAATGTAGCTGGCACACCATGTAAACCAAATGGCATGGTGGTGAACTGATAGAATCCTATAGGGGTGGCAAACGCAGTTTTATCTCTGGATTCTCTAGCTAAAGGTATTTGCCAGTAGCCCTTGGTGAGATTGAGGGTACTGATATACTTCGCACTCCCCAGTCTGTCCACCAAATCATCTGTCCTTGGCATAGGATAACTGTCAAATTCTGACACTTGATTAAGTTTCCTGAAATCAAGGCAGAGTCTAACACCCCCTTCTTTTTTGTTTACAGTTACCATGGGAGATGACCTAGAACTCCTTGACTCCTCTATGATACCCAATTCTTTCATTGTTTTGTATTTCCTTAACCACATCAGCTCTTTACCACTCTGGTAACCTGTATGACTTTTGCATAATAGGACAAGCATTAGTTGTCACTTTTACATGCTCAACCCCTTTTGCTCGGCCTGGTACCATGGTAAAAGTACTGTTAAATGTCTTTAGCACATTATGAAAGTCTACAGCTTGTTCTGAGGTTAAGGAAACATTCACCTTTAAGTTGCTTGCATTTTGTTGCTCATCTGGATCTGCTCCAGATCCTCTGCCTTCGATAGCTTGCAGGGTATCCAGCCATCATTGCTCCTGTCACTGCATCTCTTCTCTCATGTGCTGCTCCTGTCGCTGCATCTCTTTTTTCCTCTGTGCTTCTAAATGCTGAATCTCTTTTTCTCTCTGCTTCTCAGTCTCTTTTTGTTGTATAGCCCACCATTTAAAAAAGTCCATCAGGCTTTCAGGTTCTGTCACTGCCTGTTATTTCTCCATGACTTGTGCTGGCTGTACAATCTCAGACTGGACTTCTGTTGCAGCTAGTTTGGCTGCCATTCTCCTGGTAACCACTCGTGGACTTGCTGCTGCAGAATCCATACCTTCCTCTGTGCTTCCTTGGTACTAGGTCCAGTACCCACGCACAAAACTCCCTGTCTTAGGGTATGCATGGCATAAATCCCACTTAGTCTGACACCATCTGTCATTGAGGCACAGCTCAGGAAGCATAGAGAAGAAAACCCAGGAGCAGTTGTATAATTCACCAAAACATTATAGTAGCAGTAATATAAAAAATAAACATGTTTATAATAACTATGTACAGAAGCAAAATAAAATAAAATATTTCTTGTAATCTCCCTAATTGCAGCTCATCTTAGCTTCTTTATGTCTTTTTCAACCCCCAACTTAGCAAACATCCTGTCCTTGTAAAATGTTCTGTTCTCGTAAATATCAGGAGCTGCTAGAACACAGTATGCTTCCTGAGGCCCCTACAGCCCTTGCAAAAGGCTCAGACATTTGCACCCAGGTAACCTCTAGCTTTCTACAGTCATCTCAAATTATAAATATATACACATTTCAACAATAATACTAAATATTCTCTAAATAAAAGTGATACCATTATCAGTGTCATTCCATACAGTGATTTGTACATATTTTTATATTAGCAGATATGCAAGGGAGAAAAACAGACAGCAGGAGAAAACTGAAAGACAGTGAGAGGCAAAGAATTGCGTGAGTGTTTGGGTTGATCAAGTCTGAGGTCTCACAGGGAAAATTTGGTTGCACAACCAGACAGAGAAGACAGAAAAGGACAGATCCTTGCGTTTAAACACTTTCTCCAAAACAAATGGGACAGGGTCCTATTCTACCCTGTCATACTGACCATCAACTTATTTTCTGTATAGGAAATCAAAAAGTAAGGAAGGCCCCTAGTAGTATTATATTTATCAGATCATATAAACATTTTGACTATATAAATTTCATGTTAGACCTGGAAAATTACAACTGGGAAAGACTGGACTTGATCCCAAATGTAAGTGATGCTTGGGACTTGTTACAGAAAGATTTCCTACAGATTTTTAATACACATGCCCCTTTAAAAGCTAGACAGGTAAAATTAAAAAAATGCTCCTTGGTATGGTTCTAAGTTGTTTAAAATAAAAAGAATTAGAGACAAGGCATGGGAAAACAGCTAAAAAAACAAAAGAAAACCAGGTTTTGTGTAAGTATAAACAAATGTGAAATCTCTATATTAAAGAGCTCAGAAAAGCAAGACAAGTATACTATAATGAGCAGTTTCCCAAAGATGTAACAGATAATCCAAGGGCTTTCTGGAACACAATGAATTAACTACAAGTGAATTATCCAGACCATTTCATCATGAAGGGATTTAAAAAAAAAAGGATATGTGTGCTACAGTGGTAGATAAGCTAAACAAATTCTTTATTAATATGGGAAAGGATGCTTTAAAATCTAGTTCGAATAATAGAAGAAATCCACCACAAATACAACCTTAAGGGGAAGGATTAGGTAGAAATAATACACATGAGGGGATGGAAGAGGAATTTAAATTTGCTTTAGTAACAGATAAGGAAGTAAATGAATTATTATTTAAAATTAAAGCAAATAAAGCAGGTGGTTTGGATGGTATACCAAATGTTTTATTAAAGATAGCTGCCCCTATTATAGCATAGACAATGGCTAACTTATTTAATATGCCACTAAAGCATGCTCAGATTCTAGATATTTAGAAAATGGCCAGGGCGGTTCCAGTTTATAAATCAGGGTCTAGGACCCAATTGGAAAATTATAGACCCATTTCCCTATTGCTAACTCTCTCAAAAATCTTGGAACAAAATAGTGGCAAAACAATTGCATGATTTTTAATCCAAGCATAAAATTCTTAATAAATATCAATCGGGCTTTCAGCCACTGTATAGAACTACTTCGACTTTATTGAAGGTTACTTGGGATATAGCTGAGGGTATGGGCAGGGGGATGTCGGTGGGAGCAATATTTGTCGATCTTTCCAAGGCTTTTGATACCTTGGACAACAGCATCTTCCTGTCCAGATTAAGGTCCTGTGGTGTATCCGAGATGGCCATAAATTGGGTTAGGATTTATCTGGGGAATAGACATCAGCAAGTGACCATTAGTAAATGGCCCTCCAGTATAAAAGTGGCCATCTCAGGTGTACCACAAGGATCTATACTAGAAACAATACTTTATAATTTATATACTGCATGAATGGGTTGGTTTTCTCTCAGAGGGGGATGGAGTACCACCTCTATGCTGAAGATACCATTATATATGTCAAGGGGTCATCTGTGGTTTCCATACAACCACTTTTACAAAAGGCTTTTGACCAATTACAGGACTTTCTTTTAAATTCTAAATTGGCTCTGAATGCAAAAAAATCTCAGGTAATGATGTTTCACAGAGGAAAGAAGGTGAGCCCTGAGGAGAATAATTTACAAATTGAGACCTTTTTAGGGACTAAATTAGAACACGTAAACAATTATAAATATTTAGTAGTTCATCTGGACAATCATTTAAAGTGGGATACTCATATTGATGCAATAATAAAGAAGGTTGGGAAATATTTAGGATCCCTATATACAAATAGAAAATATATGTCGACTGAGATCAGAAAGCATATAATAAATGTGATGGTATTGCCTGTTTTATAATACGGAAACTTGGTACATGCTGGAGCAACAAGAACACAATTATATAAATTGGATGTTATGTATAATAAGTTAGCCAGATTCATATTACGGGTACCAAAAAGGACCCACAAAATAGATACGTACAAGGAATTAAATTGGATGTTCCTTTCAGAAAGAAGAGATTTAAATAACATGATATTTATGGCCAAGTGCATTATGAGGAAAGTTTCTGATTACATTTTGTAATCTATTCATGCTAAAATGTCCTTAAATTGCTTAAGATCAGCTGATGGCCTGGAATGCACAGTGCCAAAGCGTAGAACTGAAGTGGGTATGAATCACTTTTCTTATACTGGCCAGGTTCTGTGGAACAAATTACCACAACACCTAAGACCCTTGAGTGAGAAAATTCAGATTAATAAAATAAAAATGTGGTATATTGATTGGTAGCCCATGATAATGGTGATAGCGATTGAGCACTTTCCAAAAGGGTGATTCAATCATGGCGCCTGTGCACAGGGCTACCAGGTAGGGAAGGCAACCGGATAGGGGGTTTGGTGAATATAGCAACAGGATGTTGCTATGTATACACGTGTGTGGGGTGGGTGGGAGGGACCAGCCATGCGATGGGTGGAAGGAGGGAGGTTTGTGGGGTGTAGTGCAGTGGTGGGTTGCCAAGCTGGTGTGGTGTGGTGGGTTGGAGGCAGGCTGGGGTTGGGAAGGTGTGGGCATGCTCATGTTTTGTGCCAGGTTGGGGTTTCTATTTTTTTGTTTGACACACACAACCCAACACCCTCTGGAGTTGAGAATCCTTTAGTAGGGAGTCTGGGCTGGCCCCCACATAAAATGCAAAAACTCTAACTGTCATGCCTCTTTTTGTTGTAAGGCCATGAGTGTACATCGTAAATTGATTTTCGGCAATGTACACTTCACCCAAATGGCGATTGTCTTTCCGTGATCGCCATTATCACATGAAACCTATTGATTATGTAAACCAGAATTGATTGCTAGAATAAGAACTTGGTAGTTAAGTAGAAAGGAATGTATACTGTCATGAGTCAAATTGTGTCTGTTCTGAGATGATGTAATTGTGAGAGAATGAGGAATCTGTGTATATTTTATTTTTATATTGTATAATCTTAGTATTTATGTGAAATGAAATTATATGTAAGAGTAACAGGAATAGAATCTCTAGACCTCACTGAAAATGAGCCACGGCTCAGTGGAGCAATCCAATTCATTTTTGTATATAAATGAATAAAAAGTTTTACTACTACTACAACTTAGATAGGAACAGGGGAAGGACTAGCAGAATCATTTCCAGAGTAAAACAGTGTATGGGTTTGCACTCAGGAATAGTTGGGGAGAAACTAGGATTAATAGAAACCCCAATACAGGAGGGTAAACATAGAAACAGACAATGATGGCAGAAAAAAAACAATGGGCCATCCAGTCTGCCCAAGTTCCCTATAAGCCCTGGGACCTTCTGTTCATCCAGAATACTAACCCTCCCAGTCCTCCCCCAACCCCTTGACTCTGTCACCGCAAGCAACCACTATTCCCTTCTTTCTATCCCAGCTCTGCTTGAAACCTGTTTTCGCACCTCCACCTCAGCTGACAGACTGTTTCATGGTTCCACTACCCTTTCTATGAAGTAGTACTTCCTCACATCCCTCCTGAACCTCCCTCCTGTTATTTTCCATTCATGTCCACAAGACTGCGAGTTAGTGTTCAAGATAAATAGTTCTCTGCAGTTCACTCTGTTAATCCTTTTAAGGAACTTGAAGGTCTATCATATCTCCCCTCTCCCTTCTGGTCTTTAGCAAGTACACGTTCAATGCCTTGAGGCACTCCTCATAAGATCTGCCGTGCTGGCCATGAATCATTTTTGTTACTCTGTGCTGCACTGTCTCCACTCTGTCCTTATCCTTCCAGAGGTGAGGACTCCAGAACTGAGCGCAGTACTCCAGGTGAGGTCTCCCCAGGGATCTGTACAGGGAAAGTAATACCTCCTTTCTTCTGCTATTACTACCCCTCACAATATATCCCAGCATCCTATTAGCCTTGCTATAGGTCTTGTTGCACTGACTCAATTGCTTAAGTGAGGTGCTTATGATAACTCCAAGATCCTGTTCCTCAGCCGTAGTGTTAAGTCACACACCCTCCCATCCAGTACTCTGTCTTGGAGTTCTGGTTCACTAGGTGAATTACCTTGTACTTTTTGGCATTGACTTTCAACTGCCAAACCCTTGACCACCTCTCTAGTTTTTGTAAGTCACTCTGCATTTTGCTTATTCACTCATCATTATCTACCTTCCTATAGAGCTTTGTGTCATCTGCGAAGAGACACAACCTGCCCCAGATTCCCTCTCCAATGTTACTGATGAGCATGTTGAAGAGGACTGGACCCAGGACTAATCCCTGTGGAACACCACTCATGACCTTCCTCTCTTCTGATTTAACCCCACTGACCACAACCCTCTGCTACCTCCCCTTAAAGGAGATCTACTGCCTAGGATGCTCAAGCCATTGGTGCATAGATTGTGGCTTGAGCACCCCGATACCCCCCGGAGTCCCAAAAAGTAGTAAAGAATAAAACCACCTCATCACTCGTAAATTTGCATTTTCCCGGGGGTGCAGCCGGCATATTGAGAACTGGAATGCTGCCTCCTGGGAGAGCGTGCTGGAAAATACCACGATTCGATGATGAGGCTTTGCCTCTACCTCTCTATTGCCCATATGGTATAGAGAAATTAAAATCTCAGTTTTTAAAATGTCGGGTTTTATTTTTACAAAAGGTGCATATATGCCATGTGGTGCGCACCCACATGGCATATGTGCACCTTTTGTAGTGGGCAATAGAGAGGTAGAGGCAAAACCGCGTCATCGTATCGCAGTATTTCCCAGCACGATCTCCCAGGGGGCAGCGCTCTGGTTCTCAATATGCTGGCTGCAACCCTGGGAAAATGAACATTTTCAAGCAATGAGGTAGTTACATTCTTTATTACTTTTTGGGACTTCAGGGGGATCAGGGTGCTCGAGCCACAATCCATGCACCAGTGACTCGAGCATCCTAAGCAGTAGATCTCCTTTAAGCTAGTTGCCCTCCCAGTTTACAGTGACTTTAGCCTCACCCAGGTCATCCATCTTCTTGAGCAGTCATTTGTGAGGTACCGAGTCCAAACCCTTGCTGAAGTCAAAGTACAGCAAATCCACAGCATGGCCCCTATCCAATTCCTTCGACACCTAGCCAAAGAAAACTATCAGGTTGGTCTGACAAGATCTTCCTCCCACAAATCTATGCTGTTTACTACCCTGGAGCCTGTTGCTCTCCAGGTAGTCTATGAGGTCCTGTTTGACCAGTGACTCCATCAGCTTCTCTACAATAGAGGTTAGACTGCCAAGTCTGTAGTTCCCTAGTTGCTCCTTGTCCACACTTCCCCATGAAGCAGAACAATGTCTGCTGCCTTCTAGTCCTTTGGAACTTCCCCTGTCCTAAATGAGTCATTGAATAGACCTACCAGGGGTTCAGCCAGTTCTGCTGCTAATTCCCTGAGTATCCTTAGGTGCAATCCATCTGGTCCCATGGCCTTATCTATCTTCCAGTGTCCAAATCACCTGCGCTCCAAGGAAGAGAATGGGGGTGCTCAGTAAAGGTTGCTAACCCAAACAATTCGAACAGTCCAAGGAACTGGCGCCACCAAACCAAAAATGCACAAAGTACTCCAGTCGCTTTTGCAAATTAATTTAATCTGTTCCAAGAGAAATGAGAGTAAATACAAGTTCAAGCAGTGTATACACACTGCCCCAGCACTTCAGCTTCAAGCTTTTCCTCAAAAGCGGCTGGAGTACTTTGTGCATTTTGAATTTGGAGCTGCCAGTTCCTTGAACTGTTCACCTTATCTATCTTTATGGCTGCCAGCCCTTTTAAGACCTTTTTACTAGTAAATATTGGCTGACTCATCTCCAGGACCCCCTTAGTGGTCACTTTGATTCCCTCTCCGGCAAGGACCCACTGTCCTACCTACAGAAAACTGAGCAAAAGTACTCATTAAAGATGACAGCCTTTTGCTCGTCCTCTTCTATCACCCTACCCCCCCTCCACTAGTTGTATGATTCCACCACCTTTCTTCCATTTTTCCCCCAATGTGGCTCCTCTCTGGTGCTGTACTAGAGAGGGCCACTACCCCAGCCTTGCCAGACATTACACGGTTAAGGGACCTGGGTTCCCATACTCTACTACAACAGTGGTCCTTTCCCAAAAGATAAATTAAAATGGTGGTGCCTCCACCACAGTATATATTTAGTGAGTCTGATCTATACAGTACATCCCCCTGGGATGTCGTACCAACCTACGTCCCCAAAACAGTTACCCCAGACATGGACTTACCAGAGTCAAACTCCCCACCTTCAACATTTGGCATTTTCAGCATCAACTAATAGCATGCTCACTAAATTTAGGCTCTTGAGTCACACTTTTTCAAAAACAGTAACAACACAGTTTATTTACACGGGGAGGGTTAGGATGGGGTAAGTGGAATAGAGGTTATGCAAACATTTTTTAGCTTTGAATCTGCATTCAGAGATTAAGCATTTTCAACAATCACCTTTCCCCTTTTTGTGTTGCTTGCACGCATGTGCAAGAAACACATTGCATCACATTTTGTTCACAAGCAGGTTGTGGAGGCGTGGCAGTGTTGTGCCGAATGGCAGCAGCCCATTCAGGGGCCGGTCTCTGCCTCGGCCAATAGAGGAGCATGCTGTTGATCACTGGCAGTTAATGAGCAGGCCACTACATCAAAGAAACTGGAAGCGCCCCGTCACTATGCAATCAGCTGTTTTTATGGAGGGGCCTCCCTGACTGCAGCAGCCAATTACACAGCTCCATTGTGCTGTGTTCCTATGGCGACGGATTTTCCGTGGGCCTCTCACAGTCTTCACAAAGCCAACAGAAAGTCAACGCCTACCCTTCAGTGTGCCTTCCTGGTGAAACAATTTAATAAATAACAAAAGAAAGCCGACCGGGAGTGCCCAACCCCCTCTGCTCTTGCCACCCCACCTTATATATGTGCCAACAGAGGTGCCTAATCTCCTAATCAGCATGCCACCTGCCTGATAATTTTTGCTGACAGGGGCCACTCCCGTCGGCATAATGCTCCCCCAAATTACTTGTGTGCAGGGGTGCCCAATCCCCTCGGCTCTTGTCCCCTCAGACACTGGTATGTGCCGACAGGGATGCACAATCCTCATCGGCCACAGACCCCTAACACTAAGTGGCATGCTGTGAGCTCCCCAGCGTGACAAAATTAAATCTCCCTGAAAAAAAGAAAACCTTCCCGCAATGTATTTTTTTGTAAATAAACCTGTAAACTAGAAAACGGTCCCTCATTGATTCTGGTGGTCCCTTCCCCAACCCGTGCCCTCCTTCTGCGTACCCCACCTCCCCACACCCCCCTCACCTCATACTTACCTCTGGAGCTCGGTGTGATGATCTTCGGTGGACCGGGAACACGTCTGCACTCTTCAAAGCTCACAGCGAACTGAAGAAATGCCGGTAAGCTGTATAATGTCATAAATGTGCTTTTTTTTTTATTTTGGTGCATATCTTGCCCATTTTTGGAAATTTATTCACCAAATTTTCAACATGGGGTTCTTGGGACCCCACTTCATGAACTCAGTCAATGTCATTTTGTTATTCGGTTCCGAAAGGTGATTTTGCAGTCACTGCATGGAACCACCTTTTGGGACCGATTAATGAAACAACAGTGTCACAGTTCATGAGGTAGGCCTCCAAAAACTCTATGTTGAAAATTTGGTGAAAAAATTCCCAAAAATGACTGTGTTATGAGCATGCGTTGTGCAGTTTCTACGCACGCTCATAACTTCGAGCATTTTTAATATTTTCAACATTGCCATTTTACCACACCTTCTTATGAACAGTACAGCTGTTATTTTTCACATCTTGCCTGAAATGTGTTTTTGCAAATGTAGCGCACAATGGCGCTGTCGGTGTGTGAAATCAATGTTCAGGACAGATTAAGAATATCACAGTGACACTGTTCATGAGGTAGGCCCCCAAAAACCCTATGTTGAAAATTTGGTGAAAAAATTCCCAAAAATGACTGTTTTATGAGCTTGTGTTGCACAGTTCCTATGCACGCTCGTAACTCCGAGCATTTTTAATATTTTCACGACAGATTTTCAGCATTGCCATTTTACCACACCTCCTTATGAACAGTACAACAGTCATTTTTTACATATCACCTGAAATGTGTTTTCGGAAATGTAGCACACAGTGGCATGGTCGGTGTGCGAAATCAATGTTCAGGACAGATTAAGAAAATCACCGTGACACTGTTCATGAGCAGAGGTCTTAAACTGACTATGTTGAAAATTTGGTGACAAAAGTCCATAAAATGACTGTGTTACGAGCGTGCATTGTGCAATTTTCACGCACCCTCGTAAAGTCACAAATTCATAGTCTTTTCAGTCCAGATTTTTAACATTAGCATTTTTCCACACGTCCTTATGAACAGTACAGCTGTCATTTTTCACACCCAGGTTGAAATGTGTTTTCGCACTTCTGGCACAGAATAGCACGGTCGCTGTGAGAAATCAGTGTTCGGGATAGATTAAGAAAATCACAGTGACACTGTTCATGAGCGGAGGTCCCAAAATGCCTGTGTTGAAAATCTGCTGTAAACAATCCCAAAACTAATTACATTACGGGTGTGCATTGCGCAGTTTCTATGCACACTCGTGACTTCACCAGTTTTTTTCATATTTTCATTCCAGATTTTCAGCATTGCCATTTTTTACACCTCCTCATGAGCAGTACAGCTGTCATTTTTCACATCCTGTTCGAAATGTGTTTTAGCACCTGTGGCGCCAAATGGCGCAGTCGCTTTGCAAAATCACCTTTCAGCTAACGAACCGATAGTGTCACTGTTCATGTGGTGGGATCACAAAAAGCCCATGTTGAAAACGTGGACTAAAAATACCAAGAAACGCCCAGGGTGTTAGGGTTTTCAACCATAACACCCTACCCTGTAGGGACTGACAGGTGTCAGGGATGTGACTTGGGATTGCCGACAGTAATGCTTATGCCATTCCACCCCCCCCACCTGCACCCTGCAGCCAGTGACAGGCATCGAGGTGCACCTTGGATTCTTTGGCCCCAGAGTTCATTCCATTCTCCTATACTCCACCCATTTCAGCATATTTCTTATGGAATGAGGTGACTAAAGCCTGAACACCCAAGGCACACCTTGACACTTGTCAGTGTCTGCAGGGTAGGGTGAGGTGAAATGTCGTGACCTTTATGGGCGACGACCCAAAGGCAGACCCCAATGCCTGTCCATCTCTGCAGGGTGGGGGTGGGGTTGGCGTCAGTTCAATACTTCACTGCCATTCCTATACTGCATGGGCCCGATTCTCATAGGGGCCTTCGTCTGGCACAAGCTGTGGCAAACAGCAGCTTCCACCAATGCCTGGCATGCCAGGGACCCTGCACCTGAATCAGGTACAGGAGGGGTTCCAGTGGCTAAGTCCCCAGGCTTGCGCTGACCGGAACCCTGTGGCAAACCCCTGGCACACTGCACAGGTCCACCGCAAGCCACCAGAGACTAACACAGGACCCCCGTTTCATAAGGTAATGGGCATGTGGACCCAACCTGGTGGGCCAGTGCCCCCCCCACCATGTTCGGTGCAACTGGCCCCTGACCACGGAGGTGAGTGGTGGGATGTGCTGAGCACCAGGGAGCAGTCGGGACTGGTGTATGGGGGGGTTTGGGCACCACCTGCTGGGGCATGGATGAGCACTGTACCACCATAAGTTGGTGCTGCGGTAGCGCCGATGGGGCGGGCATCGGGGGTCAGAGGAGCTGCTGAAAGTATGGGCAGCATTAGGACGGGGGTACTGACATGGTACATGGGTGGCATCGGGGAGCTGTGAGGGGTGCCACTGGACCACTAGGATGGGGGCCACACATATGGGACCACACTCAGGGGTGTATGGTGAGTGGACCGTCACCCATGATGTGCTGCACACAGACATGTCACCCAGGGGAGAATGTCTAAGTCCTCTTATGCCTGCCCTGACTGGTCTAAGGGCACTTTGAATTTCTCCCGCCAGGTGATGTCTGTGAATCGCAGGATGCAGCTTGTTTCGGCCACAGTCCCCCTACCACCGTGCCACAGTGCATTGCAGGTGCAAGACCTGTTTGGGGCAGGTGGACTGCAGTCAACGCAGGCCACCTTTGTGAATCACACGGAGGACAGTCATGGACGCAAGGTGCACCTTGCACCATATCTGTTCGGCGCAGGCACCTTGTGTCCAACGCAGGGCTTTGAGAATCGGGCCCCATATGTCTAACTCCTGCACTTCCACTGCTAATGCCAGCAAGCAACCATTCGGCATTGACAAATGCTTATGTAGTAAACTCTGGCCCATAACAGGCTCACAGGTGATCAGTGGGAAGCTCATCAATTAGGAACAGGCTGCATCTCTCCTGTCTGCAAGCTCAGCTGAGGCTAATGTACAAAGACCTTTATCACATTTCTTATGAGTCTTTCTTAAACGTGTTTTATCTGTTTACAGGCGTGCACCTGATCTGAGGCCAAAATCAAAAGCAAATAGTTATAGTAGCAAAGTCCACATACACACACACACACATATACACACGCCCCGGAAAACTGCTTAAAAGCCGCAATTCATAAAAATCAATTGAATTTTCTTACTTAGTTGGGGTTCAATGCCAACAAGTGTAAAATCATGTACCTAGGGCATAGGAACCCCGATGCTGAGTATAGGATGGGGGAGGTACTGATACTCACTAGACATGAAAGGGTCCTTGAGGTTATTATAGCAGAGGACCTCAAGGTGGCAGTACAGTGTGACAAGGCTATGGACAGGGCAAACTGGATTCTGGGGTGCATAAGGAGTGGCTTCTCCAGTAGGAGGAGGAGGGATGTTGTGCTGCCATTGAATCACTCCCTGGTATACCCCCAGCTGGAGTACTGTGTCCAGTTTGAGAGTCCGCACTTCAGAAAGGACATAAGGTGGAGGTTTTACAGAGGAGGGCAACTAAAATGGTTCAGGATTTTAACAGTAATCCCTACAAGGAAAGGCTTAAGAATCTCAACATGTATACTCTGAAAGCGAGGAGGGCGAGAGGTGACATGATCAAGACCTACAAAGTACCTCATGGGGTAAACAGGGTACATTTGGGGAGTTTCCTTCCAGTGAGGATGAGCACCCAAACCAAGGGACATACAATGAAGCTGGGGGAGGGGGAGTTCAGGATAGATTTGAAGAAATATTTATTTGTTGAAAGGGTGGTAGACGCCTTGAACAGACTGCCAGGAGAAGTGGTGGAGGCTAAAATGGTAGGGGGCATGAAGTATGCATGGGATAAACATAGAGGTATATTAGAAAAAGGGGAAGGAGTGGGTCAATGGGGCTATGGAGATGGAGTAGGTTCAAGTTCATTGCAGGAAAAATCTATTAAGCAAGCTCATTCACAAGGAGGTCCTGATGGACGCAGGCAGAATAAGACATGCAGTAACATATGCAGGCAGGAGTTACAAGTAGGTAGAGAACACTTGGGCACACTGGGTGGGCTGAGCGGTCCTTTTCTGCAGACAAATTCTATGTTTCTATGGCATCATGTGTTCATTCAGGTGCAATATTTATTTAAAGTTGGCCCTACCATACATCCAGATGTAAGGTACAGTAAATTATCGAATTAGATGCAGCCCACTTGCAGTACAATAAACAGAACCCCAGTGGTTCAAGAAGCTTTTACTCTTCATAAGGCTGCTTAAAGAGCTGGGGATCTATCTTAAGTGTCCACACCGGTATGCTGATCTTAAAATCGATATCGTATCTGAATGAGTACTTGATTCTTGCTCACTCCATTCCTTCCCCACTTTGAAAGCTGCTTGTCCTGAGTTAGTTTTGGGCTGGCAGCACCTCGCCTGTGTTGGAAGATGACCACTAAGTGGCACTGAAAGACGCCAGACTTCACAGACTGTGAAGGCAGCTGCTCACCCACCATCTTGGCAAGAAGAAGGCTGCAGCTGTGGCCACGATGACTGTTGGGGTGTGGGATGGGTGGACCAAAGTGGACAGACATAAGGAGATAAAATCATAATAAAATTGTGAGACCTTCACTAGCTTTCCAAAGCGCTTACCAGTAAGAACGCTCTATGAAGTTTTTCCAATGGCAACACAATCTGGTGAGCCCTCTGTCTGCCATCTGACACCAGGCATCAACCAGCGTAAAATTGCCTAAAGAAGGTAGTGTGGTCATATGGTTACTGAAATACTGGAGATTACAGATTTATAAGAACAAAAGAATATCACACAGAAGCTGGCACATGGCAGCTGTCTCCTGCTTCCCAGTAGTTATATTTATACTCTTAAGGCACTTGAATATTTCTATCATATCCCCTCTTTCCCTCCTCTCTTCCAGTGAGTACATATTGAGGTCCCTTAATTTCTCCTCATAAGTCTTGTGTTGCAAGATCTGTACCATCTCATTCACCCTTCTCTGGACCATCTCCAGCCTGTTAATATCCTTACGAAGGTGTGACCTCCACAACTGCACACAGTACTCCATGTGAGGCCTGACCATTATTTTATATAATGGCATCACTACCTCCCTCCTTATGCTGGTGATACCCCTGCCTATGCATCCCAGCATGTCACTGGCCCTCCCAGCTGCCTTAGCACTTTGACATTTTCAGGTCATCTGAAATAAGAATTCCCAGGTCCCTTTCCTTCTTTGTGACTGTTAGCAACTCCCTCCCCCCATCCTGTACCTTTCCCTGGGGTTTCTGTGTCCCAGGTGCATAATTTGCACTTTTTGAATTAAACTTCAGTTGCCAGTCCTCAGACCATTTTTCAAGCTTCCCAGGTCCTCTTCATTTCTCCACCTCCTCTGGGGTATCCACTGTGTTACAGATCTTGGTGTCATCTGCAAACAGGCAGACCTTTCCTTCAGCCCTTCTGCAATGTCACTAATGAAGACATTGAACAGAACTGGCCCCAGGACTGATCGCTGAGGCACCCCACTGGTCACCCCCTCTCCCCTGACTGCACCCCATTTACCACTACTCTCTGCCTCCTGTCTCTTACCCAGTTTCTAAACCAATTTACCACCCTTTCCCCCATGCCCAGCCTACCCAGCTGGTTTATCAGCCTCCTATGTGGGACAGTGTCAAAGGCTTTGCTGAAATCAAGGTAAGCATCCACTGCCCCACCCTGATTCACTTCCTTTGTCACCCAGTCAAAGAGATCAGCCAGATTTGTCTGACATGACCTCCTCACTGTAATCCATGTTGCCTATGGTCCTGGGCTCCGATCACTTCTAGGTGCCCCACTATCCTTTCTTTAAGCAATGTCTCCATGATCTTCCCCACTACTGAGGTTAGGCTGACCAGCTTATAGTTTCCCGCCTCCTCCCTACTGCTGGATTTGTGTAGAGGGACCACATGTGTTCTCCTCCAATGAAAGAAAAGGCAACAAGACAATCAGATGACAACACTTTTAGATTTAGCTGTTGTTGCAGGGCACTACCCTGATGTTTACTCACGATACCCAATACTGAACACAGGCAGGACGAAATCAAGACTACAGGCTGTTGAGCTGGAGTACCTGGAGAAGCAGGGCCCACATGAATCACCGAGGCATCGTTCCTGTTCAAGGTGTTGAGCAGGGGGCTGATCCCAGGCGGTTTCTTGTTGATGAATTCTCTGCACAGCAGATGTAACACCCGCCGTAATCCCACTCACCTGAGCTGCCCGGTGGGACCAGGGGCTCAACAGTACCTCCCTGAGGGGCTGGGCCTGAGTCCTTACCAGTAGTTTCTGTGGTCCCTCAGTGCCTCCACCTTGGGCCCCTGCATTGCCTTCTGTGGGTAGAACAGGTTAGAACATTTCCCCAGGATAAATAATGGTCTTCCCTCTAATGACTGACAGTGATGACCCCCCAGACCCACAATCACTCCCCACAATGGCTTTACACACACAGCAGGTGAAACAGATGAACAATAAATATTCAGTTTATTACTACAAACTAATACAAAGGAGGTGGGGGCTACTCCTCCAAAACCTCCTGGTTACCAAACATTCACTTATCCCCACTCCCCCCTTTACCCTGGGTGCATCCAGACCAGTCACAGTTAGTGGGTACCTCACGGTCCCTTAGTCTGCAGGTCTGCTGTTTACCATTGTGGCCCTTACACACTCGCACAAGTTCCAAGAAAACAAAGATAAACTGGTGTAGAGGACGGTTCCCTCCTGACCCTCCTGGCAAAGAAAACAATGGTCTCCCCTGAGCTGCAGCTCGGGGTACTCACAGTGCCTGGAGAGGGCGATGACCCCTGCAGTCCACAGTACATCGTTTCCCACGAAATGGGTGGCGTGAGTTCTTCGCCTGCCTGGCCTTTCCAGCTCCGCCTGCAGGCCTTGTGTATGACTTTCACCAGGCAGACCTGTTCGCCCTTTCTCCACGATTCCTCTGATCTTTGCAATGGGGTCACAGCAGTTCAACTCTCCATGGTACCTTTTATTTTCCCAGCCCCCTGGCAGGAAGATCTGTCCCTGATGCAGCAGCCTCCCGACACCCCAGGCTGGAGGTCACAGTACCTTCAGGTCAAACAGTCGGCCTCAGTACTTTTGAGCAACCAACCTCAGGGGCCCTCCTGCACAGCCCCAGTGGCTGTCTGGCTCCTTCCTGTTCCTTATACTTGAAGGGAAGAGAGGGGTGGAGAGGATGTAGCCCCAGAGCCTTTGCCAGGCAAAACCACCAAAACAGCCCTCTGGTTTCCTTTTGGGGCACCTGGGTTTCTCTTTCCTCCTGTTCCTCCACCCTGCTCTCTCTCTCACTCTCTCCTCTCTCTCTCTTCACCCCAGCCCTGCCTTTCTCCTCCCTTTCTACTTCCTGCAGCAGGGAGGGTGGCCAGAGCCTCCCATGCCTGCAGGCAGTCTTTCTCCTGTCTTGCTTTTTGGAGGAGGGAGGTAGAGCTGCCTTTTCTCTTTGTAGGAACCCAAACAAGTAGCATGCACTTTTCTAGCTAGACACCTGGTAATTAACTAGCACCAACAATAATCACAGTCACAGCTAGGCTTGCATCAGGTCCAGCCACATCAATGGAGCAGGCGCGAGTACCCCCAGGACAGCAGAAGCCCTGCTGCCCACCTTATCTAAGCGCCGGGCTGGGGGCTTACACACTCCTGGCAGGAAACTTGGCATTCCGACAAGCCCCTCTGGGAAACCCATGACCAACAATAGGCACTTTACTGACTCTACCCATGGTCCCTAACTAGTACCAGCAACCATTGGACCCCCAGACAAGCTTGGATAGGTCAGATTGTGGTAGCATACTATATGCAGGAAAAAAAGGGGGTGGGCACCTACATGCATCCACTACTCCCCTACAGTAACACACCGGAGGATGAAGAACTGGCACCACAGGCTGGAGGAGAACATCAAGGGGCAGATTTTTGGGCTCACCTAGGGATTCGTACATGAGCTTCATGGTGGGCCAGGGGAGCCGGCAGATCTGCGGGACAAGACATCGGCTGGCACTGGGGCAGGGGGCATGGTCAGTCCAGTAAGGCCATGGTCCATCATCCCACCTCCGGGCAATCCCTGTACTTCTACACTGCGAGGATTTGGTCTGGAACCTGGGCAGTGTCTGTAACGGCAGGCGACTCTGTATCTCGTGGAGGCAGGCACACTGACGGGCCCCCTTGCCTCCCCAAAACCCACTCCAGGTGTGGCACAGATGCCGGGACCAAGGGCTGGGCCTCAGGAACAAAGGGCAGGGCCTCGGGGTCCAGGTAGGTCAGGGGTTCCAAGTGGTTGGAGCTGGTGGAGGGGCGGGGATCCCGTAGGACCCTTCAAAGCAGGGGAGGGAGCAGTTGGACCCCGTTCCCCACTGTGGACAAAAGGAGTCCATCTCCTCCCCCTCACTCACCTCACTGGAGGAGTCCCATGGCCCCACGGAGGGCTGTCGGGCGTCCAAATCAGGGCCCAGAGTGGAGTGTCCCTGAGTGGGGGAAAACACTGTCCCCACCGCTTACGCATCCCTCGGGTAACAAGGCACCTTGCCATTGGTGGGTTGGACTCCGAGGCCAGGGTAGGTATGATCTCCCTTATGGGGAGCAGATGATTTCAATGTAGCATTTTCTCGAGCCCCCGGCCATGCTCCTGCTTAATGCAGTATACCGGCAGGTCAGTCAGTTTCTCCATCACTAGATAACCATCTGGGGCCCACCGGTCCTGGATCTTGTGCTTACCCTGGAACCCCAGGTTTCGCAGCAAGACCCTGTCCCCCACCTCCAAGTCCTGGCTGCGCACTCTGGCATCATACCTCATTCCCCTGGCAGCTCCGAGCCGCTTCCTCGGAGGTGAGTTTGTATGCCATGCAGAGCTGTTCCTGTAGGTCAGTGGTGTACTCCAGGTATGATTTATGGGAGGTCCCATCAGCAGATACCCCGAAACAGAGGTCCATCGGCAGCCGGGCCTCTTGACCAAACATGAGGTAGAAGGGGGAGCACTGGGTGGCATCGTTCTTCGTGCAGTTGTAGGCATGCACCAGTTGTCCCACCCACTGACTCCAATTAGCCTTGTCGGCAGGGTCCAAGGTGCCCAACATGTTTAGCAGTGTTCGGTTGAACCGCTTGGGCTGGGGGGTCCTCTTGGGGGTGGTAAAGGGTGGTGTGGGACTTCTGCATGCCATAACATGCCAGAAACTCCCTCACCAAACAGATCTCAAAATCCCAGCCCTGGTCAGAATGGACCCATTTAGGGAGACCGTAGTGTTGGACATACTGCTGCGGGACCTTAACCATGGTGCTCGCCTTTTGGTCCCTGGTGGGGAAAGCCTGAGCATACCGGGTGTAGTGGTCTATGATGACCAGTATGTTGGCCGCGTTCTTCTGGTCTGGCCCAAGGACAGGAAGTCCATGCACACCAAATCCAGGGGCCCACTAGTTTGGATGTTGACCAAGGGCGCGGCTCGTCGGGGCAAGGTCTTCCATTGGATGCTCCGCAAGCAGCACTTTCAGTAGCCCTCCACGTCCGCCTTCATCCGCAGCCAATAGAGCCTGGCCCAGCAGGTGTCCAAGGTGCATTCATAGCCTAGGTGCCCCATATCATCATGCAGTGACTTGAGGACCACTTCCCGGTAGACCCTGGGCAACACCAGCTACTGTCTCGAACAGCCTGAGGAATCTCGATCCTGCACTGTCCGCATAACCAACCCATCCCACAGCACCAACTTGTCCCACTCTTTAACCAGCCCCTGAGCCTCAGGGTGGGTGCTCTGCACCTGCCGGGGTGATTCCCCCTCGGAGAGGGCCCGAAGCAGGTCTCGGATACCAGGCTCCACCCTTTGCTCCAGCTGCAAATCGGCCTTACTAGGCTGTGGCAAGGCTGAAATGTCCAGGCCAGCGAAATTCAGATAAGCCAGAGGTTTTGCTTCGGGGGGAGCTCCCAGCACCTCTATGCTTTGGGTGGAACAGTCGGTGGGTTGCCAGGGGCCTAGCCTGGGAGCAGAGCACTTGAACCAGCACCTGCTCGACCCAGACCGGGGGTCTGGGGTGTCAGAGTGTGGATGGTGAGACAGGCGTCCCGCGCCCACATTGGCCAGCCCACTCCAATATTCTAGGCTGAAGTTATACGTGGAGGGCTGACAACCACTGATGCCCCGCGAGCATCCAAATTTAGCTGTTGTGGTGACATAGGTCAGAGGTTGTTGTCCGTAAGACAGTGAACGGGTACCTACAGGTATTCATGGAATTCTCTGTGACTGCCCACTTTAGCGCCAAGAACTCCAGTTTATGCACCAGGTAGTTCTTCTCAGAGGAGGTCAGGCCCCGGCTAGTGAATGCCACTAGGCGGAACCCTCAGGATATTCCTGGTGCAGGACCGTCCCCAGCCCGGTAAGGCTGGCGTCAGTATGCAGGATGTAGGGCTTACGTGGGTCCACAAAAGCAAGGACTGGAGCCTCCCCCAATCACCAGATGTTCACCTGGAAGGCCTCCTCACACTCCGGTGTCCAACGGGACCCAAAAGGTTCCCCAATGCGCAGGTAGTCCTGGCAGGGGGCCTGACCCTTCCTATGGTTCATCGGCAGATAACCCTGCATCAGGTCATTCAGAGGATGCACTACCAGGGAGTAATCCTTCACGAATCGCCGTAATACCCACAGAACCCAAGAAAGACTGCACGCACGCAAGTGGGTGGACGTAGCCACAATTTGAGGGCCCCTACTTTAGCTGGGTCAGTCTGTACCCCTTTTCCGAGACTATATGCACAATATACTTAACCTGTGGCTGGCAGAACTGGCATTTGTCGATGGAGACCTTCAGGCTGAACTCCTCCCGTCGGTCCAGGACCTTCATCAACCGGCCTCATGTTCTTCCAGGGTCCACCGAAAATGATAAGGTCATCCAGATAGACTATGACCTCCAGCAGGTTCATGTCTCCACAGCCCTTTCCACTAAGCGTGGAAGGTGGCCAAGGCCCCGATATGCCTTGGGGCATATGTTTGAACCAGTAGAATCCCAGTGGGCATATGAAAGCGGTCTTTTCCTTGTCCTCCTCGGCCATGGCTATCTGGTGTTACCCGCTCCGAAGGTCCAGCATGGAAAACCACTTGCTCCCAGACAGGCTGTCCAGTGCATCATCCACTCTGGGCACTGTGTACTTGTCTGGGATAGTTCGTTTGTTTAGCGAGTGGTAGGTGATGCACATTCTCACCGCTCTGCTCTTTTTTATAGCCACCACAATGGGGGAAGCATACGGGCTGCGGGACTCCGCGATGACTCCGGCACCCAGCAACTCCATTAGGTGTTTCCTCACATGCTCCACATCCCCGGAGGCTAACCTCCGTGACCGCTGTCTTTGAACGGGGAGTCATCCCACAGCCAGATTTGGTGCTCTTCCCCGGTGACACATCCCATGTCCCACTCATGCAAAGAGAGACCTGCTGGCACTTCGCCAACTTCTGGCTCAGGCTCCATTTATAGGCATCAGAGATAGGTGAGCTCCAAAATCAAACAAGGATGGGTCTATCTCTTCCTGGGACTCTCCAGAGCGACAGACATGGCCCCATCACACCGAAAGATGGACGCCACCACGACCCTTCTGGATGATCACTGTTTTTTTGACTCATTCTGGACCCCAACTCTAACATGCTGGGCCTGGGGACTGGCTGGGGTGGGCAGCACCCCCTCTGGACTAAGAGCCCAGGTGGCAGGCTGCCCGGGGGAGGGAGTCAAGCATGAGCATCTCCCCCAAGGGGGATCGGTCAAACTAGGTGATTCCTACCATCCGGCACTCAGCCACTGGGGGAGAGTCAGTCTCGCCCCTTCCAATCACCGAACCACCCCAACCCCACCTCCGTCGACCCCTGTGGGATCGCCAGACACTTCAAGCCCCAACTGCTTCATGGTGGCAGTAACCAACGGGCTTGAAAGCTCACCTATGCCACCCTGGTCATGACACATCTGGGCCAAATGCTCAGACATGTTGGCATTGGTCCCAATAAGCACCGGGGTGTCCGACATGCTCTTTGGCTCTGGACAAACCAATGCTAGGGCCTCTATGGAGGGCTGGACTCCCCTCCCTTGGTCAGGAAGGAAATTCTAACCACACAATACCCATTGTAAGGGTAATCCATGCTGCCAATACCCCACAGGGACAATCGGACAGAGGTCAGAGGGGAGGAGTGAGATGCTGGCTATAAAACGGCGGTGGATGATGGTGACCTGGGATCCACTGTCCAGCAGTGCTGAGCAGGCCACCCTTCCACCAGAACCTCAGCTGTCAGCCTGAGGGCCGATTAGGCTTTGGCACGTCCCGATGTTAGGTATATGAGGGTCACCCAGAGGTGGAGCAAGCCATCTTGGAGGTGAGGGTTGCTCCTTACCAGCCCCCGTTGGAGTTTTCCTGGTCCAGGTGCCTCTCAGCTACCAGCTGGAAGTTCACCTCCCTGCGGCAACCCCATCTGGTATGGCCATCCTGCCCACACCTGAAGCAAATCCACCCACCCTGGGGTCTTAGGGACCCTCGAGAGCTGGACCGGGGAGCCGTATCACTTGGGGGCAGCCTCCGAGTGTCAGGTACTTCCTTGGCTGGGAGAGAGAGGGACTCCATGGCCAGCTTCATTGCCCATACCAGGTCCTTCATGTCCTGGACCTCCTGCAACACTGCCCCCAGGTCTGGCGACCTGACCAATTCAGTCTGAGTTGACTCCTTGGGCTGTAGTGCGGCGCTGGTGGCAGTGAGTGCCCCCTGCAGGGCCCCCACTTCCTGCTGTGCCTCCTCCTCCTTGACCTCATCCAGTAGTTGCTTGAAGGAGGGGGGGGTCACTCTTTCGAGCCCGCAGCCCGAGGGCAACCACAGTCAAGGGGGAATGCACTGCTTCCCTCAGTATCTGCTCCAACCGCATCTACGCCACCCTGGCAGGAGGGCCGTACCCCGCTTCTGCCAGTTTGCGCACCACAGTCTCGACTCGGGTGATGTACTGGGACAGTTTCTCGCCCACTTTGTGAGTGGTGCTCCACAGCAGGCCCAGCACTGCCTCTCTCTTTGGACCACCCCAAAGGTGCTCTGCAGAATGTCAAATAGTCCTGGGGTGTGCAGTGGGGCTGACTGGCCCGGAGGGACGGATCCGTCTAACACCAGACCCCTGAGACTCTCCAAGACCTGCTTGCACTTCTCCTCCTCCTCCAGGCACCCCAGACCTGGACCATCTGGGCCGCCTGGTTGCCCAGGAGTGGAAATCATCTTCCCGCCGGGCATGGGAAGGCACCCGAAAGTCCGCAAAATCTTATACTGCTCCGGGGCTACCCCCAGGTAGGGATTGAGCCGCCCGGCAGCCCAATGGAGGCAAACCCCCAGCAGGAGCAGGACTGGATATCAGGCAGGGTTTTCCTCCTCCTGAGCCACTTCCCAGATGAGTTACAAAACCTCCTGTTCCTGGGTGGGGGCCTGAGAGCTTGGCCCCTGAGGGGCAGGGCGCTGGCTGAGCCTTTCTTTAATAGGGTCCAGGTCCAGGAAGGGAATGTCTTTTGAGTAATCAGTTTAAATGCTTCATTGACAAGCTTTAAACTAGTCAAGGGGGAGGCACTGATAAACAGCAGGAAAATCCCAGCCTCCTACAAAAACAGGGTACTAAATGAAAAAGAGCGAGGTAGAAAGGTCAGTGGGGATGCTGCAACAGAAGGAAGCATCAAAAAATGGAGAGCAATGAGTACCAATGCCCATAGTCTGGCTAACAAACTTCCTGAATTAGTGGCCTTGATGAGGAGGAACATCTGGATATAGTGGCAGTCAAAGAAACATAGTACACAAAACCATGACTGGGACATAAACATACAGGATACATTATCTACAGGAGGGACAGGAGGGTAAAGAGAGGAGGAGGAGTAGCTCTTTACATAGGGAAGGAATCAAAGCAACAGAACAAAAGGGTAAACAGGGAGGAGAAGAAGCACTGTGGGTCAATTTGGAGACAGGCAATGGCACCAAATGCACAGGGGTTAGATACAGACCCCTCTCAGGGGAGGAAATGGACACGGAAATGATAGAAAGTATACTTAGAATGGCAGAAAAGGGGAGATATTGCTGATGGGTGATCTGAATATGCCAGATGTTAACTGAGTGCAGCTGCAGCAACCACTTCAAGAGTGGGGTTATTCTAGATGTCCCCACAGGGGCATGCCTTAGACAACTAGTATTGGAACCCACTGAGAGGAGCAGCATTAGACCTGGTTCTCTCAAATGGAGATGGAAGAGGATCACAGATGTAGAAGTGGGTAGCCATCTGGGACTTGCAACCATTGAACAGTATGGTTCATAATAAACACAGCAATAGAGTCAAGCCTTTACAAAGGCAAAAGTACTGGACTTTAGGAGGCTGACTTTGCCAAATGGGTAAGTGCCAAGGAATGCACTAGCAAATGGGCAGGAAGGAGGTGGAAGAACAATGGGAAATAATAAAAACTGCAATCATAGGTAACAAGCCTTTGTGTGAAGCAAATAAACAAACAAACGATGTAAGAAACCACTATGTTCTCAAAGGAAGTGGATGAAGGTTCAAGAGAAAAGAAAGCATTCAGAAGTACAAGGAATCACAGAAGAAGCAGGACAGAGAAATGTATCAGTTAAAGCAAAGGAAGCTGGGAAGGCAGTCAGAACAGCAAAGGCCCAAACCGAGGAAAGATAGCCAACTCAGTTAAGAAGGGGACAAACCTTTTATAGGTACATCAGGAGCGAAGGAAGACCAAGGGAGGATAGTGAGGCTTAATAAAGGGAGGGTGGGCAGAAGGTGACTGTGAAAAGGCAGAGATACTAAACAAATATTTTTGCTCAGTATTTACAAATGAAGAGGGGGAGGTACCCAAAACAAACAATAGAAACACTCTGGATACAGAAGTTGATACCAGCCCATTTACAGAAGAAAGGGTTCTGAAAGAACTCTTAAAACTGAAGGTGGACAAAGCAATGGGGCCTGATGGGATTCATCCCAGAATTCTAAAAGAACTAAGGGTAGAACTAGTGACACCACTGACTACCCTCTTTAACAAATCATGGGAGGATGGGGTGGTACCCGAGGACTGGGGAGGCAGATGTGATTCTCCTTCACAAAAGTGGGAGCAAGGCAGAAGCAGGAAACTACAGACCTGTTAGTTTAACCTCAGTGATAGGAAAAATGATGGAATCACTTCTGAAGGAAAGAATTCTCCAGTATCTAGAGGCCAGAGGGGCTGAGAACCCAAGGCAGCATGGATTCACAGCAGGAAGGTCATGCCAGACGAATCTAATAGATTTCTTTGACTGGGTGACCAAAGTAGTAGATCAGGAGGGGCTGTGGACAGGCCCACCCTAGACTTTAGCAAGGCATTTGACACAGTCCCACAAAAGATTAATATACAAGTTAGCCAGCCTGGGAGTGGTCCCAAGATGACAGCCTGGGTAAAGAATTGGCTGGAGAATAGGACACAGAGAGTAATAGTAAATGGAGTCCACTCTGAAGAAAGGGGGTTACTAGTGGGTACACGCAGGGTTCAGTATTAGATCGTCCTCTCAATGTCTTTATAAGTGACATTGCAGAGGGACTGGAAGGAAAGTATGTCTCTTTGCAGATGACACAAAGATCTGCAACAGAGTTGATGCACAAGGTGGGGTGGAAGATGAGAAGGACTTGGTCAAGGTTAGAGGAATGGTCAAATGTATGGCAGCTTCATTTCAATGCTAGAAGTGCAAGGTAATGCACCTGGGAAACAAAAACCCAGGGAAGAGCACAATGGGGATGAGATACTAACAACAACAAAATGGAAAGGGACCTGGGGGTAGTCATATCAGATGACCTAAAGGTGGGCAAGCAATGTGAGAGGGCAGCAAGGAGGCTTGGGGGATACTGGGATGCATAGGAGAGGCATCACCAGTAGAAAACAGGAATTATTATCCCTCTGTACAGACAGCTGGTCAGACCCCATCTGAGTACTGCATGCAGTTCTGGAGACCCAATCTCCATAAAGACATAGACAGGATGGAAGCTGTCCAGAGGAGGGCACTAAAATGGTGCAGGGTCTGCACCAGAAGACATATGAAGAGAGACTTAAGGAGCTTAATATATAGCCTTGAGGAAAGGAGGGAGAAGGGGACATGATAGAAACTTTCAAGTACCTCAAGGGAATCAATAAAGTCCAAGAGGGTAGCATCTTTCAAAAAGAAGTATGCAAGAACAAGGGGCACAATTTGAAGATGGGGTGGGGCTCAGAAGTAATTTAAAAGTATTTTTCCAGAGAGGGTTGTGGATGCATGGAACGGCTTCCAGAGGAGGTTGTGGAGTCAAAAACAGTGGTGGAATTCAAGCATGCATGGGACAGTCATAAGGCAATTCTAGTGGAGGTTTTACAGAGGAGGGCAACTAAAATGGTTCAGGATTTTAACAGTAATCCCTACAAGGAAGGCTTAAGAATCTCAACATGTATACTCTGAAGCGAGGAGGGCGAGAGGTGACATGATCAAGACCTACAAAGTACCTCATGGGGTAAACAGGGTACATTTGGGAGTTTCCTTCCAGTGAGGATGAGCACCCAAACCAAGGGACATACAATGAAGCTGGGGAGGGGATTCAGGATAGATTTGAAGAAATATTTATTTGTTGAAAGGGTGGTAGACGCCTTGAACAGACTGCCAGGAGAAGTGGTGGAGGCTAAAATGGTAGGGGGCATGAAGTATGCATGGGATAAACATAGAGGTATATTAGAAAAAGGGGAAGGAGTGGGTCAATGGGGCTATGGAGATGGAGTAGGTTCAAGTTCATTGCAGGAAAAATCTATTAAGCAAGCTCATTCACAAGGAGGTCCTGATGGACGCAGGCAGAATAAGACATGCAGTAACATATGCAGGCAGGAGTTACAAGTAGGTAGAGAACACTTGGGCACACTGGGTGGGCTGAGCGGTCCTTTTCTGCAGACAAATTCTATGTTTCTATGGCATCATGTGTTCATTCAGGTGCAATATTTATTTAAAGTTGGCCCTACCATACATCCAGATGTAAGGTACAGTAAATTATCGAATTAGATGCAGCCCACTTGCAGTACAATAAACAGAACCCCAGTGGTTCAAGAAGCTTTTACTCTTCATAAGGCTGCTTAAAGAGCTGGGGATCTATCTTAAGTGTCCACACCGGTATGCTGATCTTAAAATCGATATCGTATCTGAATGAGTACTTGATTCTTGCTCACTCCATTCCTTCCCCACTTTGAAAGCTGCTTGTCCTGAGTTAGTTTTGGGCTGGCAGCACCTCGCCTGTGTTGGAAGATGACCACTAAGTGGCACTGAAAGACGTCAGACTTCACAGACTGTGAAGGCAGCTGCTCACCCACCATCTTGGCAAGAAGAAGGCTGCAGCTGTGGCCACCGATGACTGTTGGGGTGTGGGGATGGGTGGACCAAAGTGGACAGACATAAGGAGATAAAATCATAATAAAAATTGTGAGACCTTCACTAGCTTTCCAAAACGCTTACCAGTAAAAGAACGCTCTATGAAGTTTTTCAAATGGCAACACAATCTGGTGAGCCCTCTGTCTGCCATCTGACACCAGGCATCAACCAGCGTAAAATTGCCTAAAGAAGGTAGTGTGGTCATATGGTTACTGAAATACTGGAGATTACAGATTTATAAGAACAAAAGAATATCACACAGAAGCTGGCACATGGCAGCTGTCTCCTGCTTCCCAGTAGTTATATTTATACTCTTAAGGCACTTGAATATTTCTATCATATCCCTCTTTCCTCCTCTCTTCCAGTGAGTACATATTGAGGTCCCTTAATTTCTCCTCATAAGTCTTGTGTTGCAAGATCTGTACCATCTCATTCACCCTTCTCTGGACCATCTCCAGCCTGTTAATATCCTTACGAGGTGTGACCTCCACAACTGCACACAGTACTCCATGAGGGCCTGACCATTATTTTATATAATGGCATCACTACCTCCCTCCTTATGCTGGTGATACCCTGCCTATGCATCCCAGCATGTCACTGGCCCTCCAGCTGCCTTAGCACTTTGACATTTTCAGGTCATCTGAAATAAGATTCCAGGTCCCTTTCCTTCTTGTGACTGTTAGCAACTCCCTCCCCCATCCTGTACCTTTCCTGGGGTTTCTGTGTCCCAGGTGCATAATTTGCACTTTTTGAATTAAACTTCAGTTGCCAGTCCTCAGACCATTTTTCAAGCTTCCCCAGGTCCCTCTTCATTTTCTCCACCTCCTCTGGGGTATCCACTGTGTTACAGATCTTGGTGTCATCTGCAAACAGGCAGACCTTTCCCTTCAGCCCTTCTGCAATGTCACTAATGAAGACATTGAACAGAACTGGCCCCAGGACTGATCGCTGAGGCACCCCACTGGTCACCCCCTCTCCCCTGACTGCACCCCATTTACCACTACTCTCTGCCTCCTGTCTCTTACCCAGTTTCTAAACCAATTTACCACCCTTTCCCCCATGCCCAGCCTACCCAGCTGGTTTATCAGCCTCCTATGTGGGACAGTGTCAAAGGCTTTGCTGAAATCAAGGTAAGCATCCACTGCCCCACCCTGATTCACTTCCTTTGTCACCCAGTCAAAGAGATCAGCCAGATTTGTCTGACATGACCTCCTCACTGTGAATCCATGTTGCCTATGGTCCTGGGCTCCGATCACTTCTAGGTGCCCCACTATCCTTTCTTTAAGCAATGTCTCCATGATCTTCCCCACTACTGAGGTTAGGCTGACCAGCTTATAGTTTCCCGCCTCCTCCCTACTGCTGGATTTGTGTAGAGGGACCACATGTGTTCTCCTCCAATGAAAGAAAAGGCAACAAGACAATCAGATGACAACACTTTTAGATTTAGCTGTTGTTGCAGGGCACTACCCTGATGTTTACTCACGATACCCAATACTGAACACAGGCAGGACGAAATCAAGACTACAGGCTGTTGAGCTGGAGTACCTGGAGAAGCAGGGCCCACATGAATCACCGAGGCATCGTTCCTGTTCAAGGTGTTGAGCAGGGGGCTGATCCCCAGGCCGGTTTCTTGTTGATGAATTTCTCTGCATAGCAGATGTAACACCCCCCCCCCGCCGTAATCCCACTCACCTGAGCTGCCCCGGTGGGACCAGGGGCTCAGCAGTACCTCCCTGAGGGGCTGGGCCTGAGTCCTTACCAGTAGTTTCTGTGGTCCCTCAGTGCCTCCACCTTGGGCCCCTGCATTGCCTTCTGTGGGTAGAACAGGTTAGAACATTTCCCCAGGATAAATAATGGTCTTCCCTCTAATGACTGACAGTGATGACCCCCCAGACCCACAATCACTCCCCACAATGGCTTTACACACACAGCAGGTGAAACAGATGAACAATAAATATTCAGTTTATTACTACAAACTAATACAAAGGAGGTGGGGGCTACTCCTCCAAAACCTCCTGGTTACCAAACATTCACTTATCCCCACTCCCCTTTACCCTGGGTGCATCCAGACCAGTCACAGTTAGTGGTACCTCACGGTCCCTTAGTCTGCAGGTCTGCTGTTTACCATTGTGGCCCTTACACACTCGCACGAGTTCCAAGAAAACAAAGATAAACTGGTGTAGAGGACGGTTCCCTCCTGACCCTCCTGGCAAAGAAAACAATGGTCTCCCCTGAGCTGCAGCTCGGGGTACTCACAGTGCCTGGAGAGGGCGATGACCCCTGCAGTCCACAGTACATCGTTTCCCACGAAATGGGTGGCGTAGTTCTTCGCCTGCCTGGCCTTTCCAGCTTCGCCTGCAGGCCTTTGTGTATGACTTTCACCAGGCAGACCTGTTCGTCCTTTTCTCCACGATTCCTCTGATCTTTGCAATGGGGGGTCACAGCAGTTCAACTCTCCATGGTACCTTTTTATTTTCCCCGGCTTCCGCCCCTGGCAGGAAGATCTGTCCCTGATGCAGCAGCCTCCCCGACACCCCAGGCTGGAGGTCACAGTACCTTCAGGTCAAACAGTCGGCCTCAGTACTTTTGAGCAACCAACCTCAGGGGCCCTCCTGCACAGCCCCAGTGGCTGTCTGGCTCCTTCCTGTTCCTTATACTTGAAAGGGGAGAGAGAGAGAGAGGGGGTGGAGAGGGATGTAGCCCCAGAGCCTTTGCCAGGCAAAACCACCAAAACAGCCCTCTGGTTTCCTTTTGGGGCACCTGGGTTTCTCTTTCCTCCTGTTCCTCCACCCTGCTCTCCTTCTCTCTCACTCTCTCCTCTCTCTCTCTTTCACCCCAGCCCTGCCTTTCTCCTCCCTTTCTACTTCCTGCAGCAGGGGAAGGGTAGCCAGAGCCTCCCATGCCTGCAGGCAGTCTTTCTCCTGTCTTGCTTTTTGGAGGAGGGGAGGGGTAGAGCTGCCTTTTCTCTTTGTAGGAACCCAAACAAGTAGCATGCACTTTTCTAGCTAGACACCTGGTAATTAACTAGCACCAACAATAATCACAGTCACAGCTAGGCTTGCATCAGGTCCAGCCACATCAATGGAGCAGGCGCGAGTACCCCCCAGGACAGCAGAAGCCCTGCTGCCCACCTTATCTAAGCGCCGGGCTGGGGGGGCTTACACACTCCCCTGGCAGGAAACTTGGCATTCCGACAAGCCCCTCTGGGAAACCCATGACCAACAATAGGCACTTTACTGACTCTACCCATGGTCCCTAACTAGTACCAGCAACCATTGGACCCCAGACAAGCTTGGATAGGTCAGATTGTGGTAGCATACTATATGCAGGAAAAAGGGGTGGGCACCACATCATCCACTACTCCCTACAGTAACACACCGGAGGATGAAGAACTGGCACCACAGGCTGGAGGAGAACATCAAGGGCAGATTTTGGGCTCACCTAGGATTCGTACATGAGCTTCATGGTGGGCCAGGGGCAGCCGCAGATCTCGGGACAAGACATCGCTGGCACTGGGGCAGGGGCATGGTCAGTCCAGTAAGGCCATGGTCCATCATCCCACCTCCGGGCAATCCCTGTACTTCTACACTGCGAGGATTTGGTCTGGAACCTGGGCAGTGTCTGTAAGGCAGGCGACTCTGTATCTCGTGGGAGGCAGGCACTGACGGCCCCTTGCCTCCCAAAACCCACTCCAGGTGTGGCACAGATGCCGGGACCAAGGGCTGGGCCTCAGGAACAAGGGCAGGGCCTCGGGGTCCAGGTAGGTCAGGGGTTCCAAGTGGTTGGAGCTGGTGGAGGCGGGGATCGTGAGACCCTTCAAAGCAGGGGAGGAGCAGTTGGACCCGTTCCCCACTGTGGACAAAGGGATCATCTCCTCCCTCACTCACCTCACTGGAGGAGTCCCATGGCCGCGGAGGGCTGTCGGCGTCCAAATCAGGGGCCCAGAGTGGAGTGTCCTGAGTGGGGAAAACACTGTCCCCACCGCCACGCATCCTCGGTAACAAGGCACCTTGCCATTGGTGGGTTGGACCCGAGGCCAGGGTAGGTATGAACTCTCCCTTATGGGGAGCAGATGATTTCAATGTAGCATTTTCTCGAGCCCCGCCATGCTCCTGCTTAATGCAGTATACCGCAGGTCAGTCAGTTTCTCCATCACTAGATAACCATCTGGGGCCCACTGTCCTGGATCTTGTGCTTACCCTGGAACCCCAGGTTTGCAGCAAGACCCTGTCCCCACCTCCAAGTCCTGGCTGCACTCTGGCATCATACCTCATTCCCTGGCAGCTCCGGCAGCTTCCTCGGAGGTGAGTTTGTATGCCATGCAGAGCTGTTCCTGTAGGTCAGTGGTGTACTCCAGGTATGATTTATGGGAGGTCCCATCAGCAGATACCCAAACAGAGGTCCAATCGCAGCCGGGCCTCTGACCAAACATGAGTAGAAGGGGGCACTGGGTGGCATCGTTCTTCGTGCAGTTGTAGGCATGCACCAGTTGTCCCACCCACTGACTCCAATTAGCCTTGTCGGCAGGGTCCAAGGTGCCCAACATGTTTAGCAGTGTTCGGTTGAACCGCTTGGGCTGGGGGGGTCCTCTGGGTGGCAGGAGGGTGTGGGACTTCTGCATGCCATAACATGCCAGAAACTCCCTCACCAAACAGATCTCAAAATCCCAGCCCTGGTCAGAATGGACCCATTTAGGAGACCGTAGTGTTGGACATACTGCTGCGGGACCTTAACCATGGTGCTCGCCTTTTGTCCCTGGTGGGAAAGCCTGAGCATACCGGGTGTAGTGGTCTATGATGACCAGTATGTTGGCAGCGTTCTTCTGGTCTGGCCCAAGGACAGGAAGTCCATGCACACCAAATCAGGGGCCCACTAGTTTGGATGTTGACCAAGGGCTGCTCGTCGGGCAAGGTCTTCCATTGGATGCTCCGCAAGCAGCACTTTCAGTAGCCCTCCACGTCCGCCTTCATCCGCAGCCAATAGAGCCTGGCCCAGCAGGTGTCCAAGGTGCATTCATAGCCTAGGTGCCCCATATCATCATGCAGTGACTTGAGGACCACTTCCCGGTAGACCCTGGGCAACACCAGCTACTGTCTCGAACAGCCTGAGGAATCTCGATCCTGCACTGTCCGCATAACCAACCCATCCCACAGCACCAACTTGTCCCACTCTTTAACCAGCCCCTGAGCCTCAGGGTGGGTGCTCTGCACCTGCCGGGGTGATTCCCCTCGGAGAGGGGCCCAAGCAGGTCTCGATACCAGGCTCCACCTTTGCTCCAGCTGCAATCGGCCTTACTAGGCTGTGGCAAGGCTGAAATGTCCAGGCCAGCGAAATTCAGATAAGCCAGAGGTTTTGCTTCGGGGGGAGCTCCCAGCACCTCTATGCTTTGGGTGGAACAGTCGGTGGAGTTGCCAGGGGGCCTAGCCTGGGAGCAGAGCACTTGAACCAGCACCGGCTCGACCCAGACCGGGGGGTCTGGGGTGTCAGAGTGTGGATGGTGAGACAGGGCGTCTGCGTCCACATTGGCCAGCCCACTCCAATATTCTAGGCTGAAGTTATACGTGGAGAGGGCTGACAACCACTGATGCCCCGCAGCATCCAACTTAGCTGTTGTGGTGACATAGGTCAGAGGGTTGTTGTCCGTGCGCACAGTGAACGGTACCCCATACAGGTATTCATGGAATTTCTCTGTGACTGCCCACTTTAGCGCCAAGAACTCCAGTTTATGCACCAGGTAGTTCTTCTCAGAGGAGGTCAGGCCCCGGCTAGTGAATGCCACTAGGCGGAACCCTCAGGATATTCCTGGTGCAGGACCGTCCCCAGCCCGGTAAGGCTGGCGTCAGTATGCAGGATGTAGGGCTTACGTGGGTCCACAAAAGCAAGGACTGGAGCCTCCCCAATCACCAGATGTTCACCTGAAGGCCTCCTCACACTCCGGTGTCCAACGGGACCCAAAAGGTTCCCCAATGCGCAGGTAGTCCTGGGGGGGGCCTGACCCTTCCTATGGTTCATCGGCAGATAACCCTGCATCAGGTCATTCAGAGGATGCACTACCAGGGAGTAATCCTTCACGAATCGCCGATAATACCCACAGAACCCCAAGAAAGACTGCACGGCACGCAAGTGGGTGGACCGTGGCCACAATTTGAGGGCCTCTACTTTAGCTGGGTCAGTCTGTACCCCCTTTTCCGAGACTATATGCACAACATACTTAACCTGTGGCTGGCAGAACTGGCATTTGTCGATGGAGACCTTCAGGCTGAACTCCTCCCGTCGGTCCAGGACCTTCATCAACCGGGCCTCATGTTCTTCCAGGGTCCACCCGAAAATGATAAGGTCATCCAGATAGACTATGACCTCCAGCAGGTTCATGTCTCCCACAGCCCTTTCCATCAAACGTTGGAAGGTGGCCAAGGCCCCCGATATGCCTTGGGGCATATGTTTGAACCGGTAGAATCCCAGTGGGCATATGAAAGCGGTCTTTTCCTTGTCCTCCTCGGCCATGGCTATCTGGTGTTACCCGCTCCGAAGGTCCAGCATGGAAAACCACTTGCTCCCAGACAGGCTGTCCAGTGCATCATCCACTCTGGGCACTGTGTACTTGTCTGGGATAGTTCGTTTGTTTAGCGAGTGGTAGGTGATGCACATTCTCACCGCTCTGCTCTTTTTTATAGCCACCACAATGGGGGAAGCATACGGGCTGCGGGACTCCGCGATGACTCCGGCACCCAGCAACTCCATTAGGTGTTTCCTCACATGCTCCACATCCCCGGAGGCTAACCTCCGTGACCGCTGTCTTTGAACGGGGAGTCATCCCACAGCCAGATTTGGTGCTCTTCCCCGGTGACACATCCCATGTCCCACTCATGCAAAGAGAAGACCTGCTGGCACTTCGCCAACTTCTGGCTCAGGCTCCATTTATAGGCATCAGAGATAGGTGAGCTTCCAAAATCAAACAAGGATGGGTCTATCTCTTCCCTGGGATCTTCGCCAGGAGCGACAGACATGGCCCCATCACACCGAAAGATGGACGCCAACACACGACCCTTCTGGATGATCACTGTTTTTCTTGACTCATTCTGGACCCCAACCGTAACATGCCGGGCCTGGGGACTGGCTGGGGTGGGCAGCACCCCCTCTGGACTAAGAGCCCAGGTGGCAGGCTGCCCGGGGGAGGGAGTCAAGCATGAGCATCTCCCCCAAGGGGGATCGGTCAAACTAGGTGATTCCTACCATCCGGCACTCAGCCACTGGGGGAGAGTCAGTCTCGCCCCTTCCAATCACCGAACCACCCCATCCCCACCTCACGAATTCCTGTGGATCGCCAGACACTTCAAGCCCAACTGCTCATGGTGGCAGTAACCAACGGGCTTGAAAGCTCACCTATGCCACCCTGGTCATGACACATCTGGGCCAAATGCTCAGACATGTTGGCATTGGTCCCAATAAGCACCGGGGTGTCCGACATGCTCTTTGGCTCTGGACAAACCAATGCTAGGGCCTCTATGGAGGGCTGGACTCCCCCTTCCTTGGTCAGGAAGGAAATTCTAACCACACAATACCCATTGTAAGGGTAATCCGTGCTGCCAATACCCCACAGGGACAATCCGGACAGAGGTCAGAGGGGGAGGTGGGTGAGATGCTGGTTATAAAACGGCCGGTGGATGATGGTGACCTGGGATCCACTGTCCAGCAGTGCTGAGCAGGCCACCCCTTCCACCAGAACCTCAGTGTCAGCCTGAGGGCCGATTAGGCCCCTTGGCACGTCCCGGTTGTTAGGTATATGAGGGTCACTCCAGAGGGTGGAGCAAGGCCATCTTGGAGGTGAGGGTTGCTCCCTTACCAGCCCCCGTTGGAGTTTTCCTGGTCCAGGTGCCTCTCAGCTACCAGCTGGAAGTTCACCTCCCTGCGGCAACCCCATCTGGTATGGCCATCCTGCCCACACCTGAAGCAAATCCACCCACCCTGGGGTCTTAGGGACCCTCGAGAGCTGGACCGGGAGCCGATACTTGGGGGCAGCCTCCGAGTGTCAGGTACTCCTTGGCTGGGAGAGAGAGGGACTCCATAGCCAGCTTCATTGCCCATACCAGGTCCTTCATGTCCTGGACCTCCTGCAACACTGCCCCCAGGTCTGGCGACCTGACCAATTCAGTCTGAGTTGACTCCTTGGGCTGTAGTGCGGCGCTGGTGGCAGTGAGTGCCCCCTGCAGGGCCCCCACTTCCTGCTGTGCCTCCTCCTCCTTGACCTCATCCAGTAGTTGCTTGAAGGAGGGGGGGGTCACTCTTTCGAGCCCGCAGCCCGAGGGCAACCACAGTCAAGGGGGAATGCACTGCTTCCCTCAGTATCTGCTCCAACCGCATCTACGCCACCCTGGCAGGAGGGCCGTACCCCGCTTCTGCCAGTTTGCGCACCACAGTCTCGACTCGGGTGATGTACTGGGACAGTTTCTCGCCCACTTTGTGAGTGGTGCTCCACAGCAGGCCCAGCACTGCCTCTCTCTTTTTGACCACCCCAAAGGTGCTCTGCAGAATGTCCAAATAGTCCTGGGGTGTGCAGTGGGGCTGACTGGCCCGGAGGGACCGGATCACGTCTAGCACCAGACCCCTGAGACTCTCCAAGACCTGCTTGCACTTCTCCTCCTCCTCCGGGCACCCCCAGACCTGGACCATCTGGGCCGCCTGGCTGCTCCAGGAGTGGAAATCATCTTCCCGCTCGGGCATGGGAAGGGCACCCGAGAAAGTCCGCAAAATCTTATACTGCTCGTGGGCTACCCCCAGGTAGGGGATTGAGCCGCCCGGCAGCCCAATTGGAGGCAAACCCCCCAGCAGGGAGCAGAGACTGGATATCAGGCAGGGTTTTCCCCTCCTCCTTGAGCCACTTCCCCAGATGAGTTACAAAACCCTCCTGTTCCTTGGGTGGGGGGCCCGAGGGGCCTGGCTCCCTGAGGGGCAGGCCGCTGGCTGAGCCTTTCTTTAATAGGGTCCAGGTCCAGGAAGGGAACAAGTCTTTTGAGTAATCAGTTTAAATGCTTCATTGACAAGCTTTTAAACTAGTCAAGGGGGGAGGCACTGATAAACAGCAGGAAAATCCCAGCCTCTCCCTACAAAACAGGGTACTAAATGAGAAAAAGAGCGAGGTAGAAAGGTCAGTGGGGGATGCTGCAACAGAAGGTAAAGCCATCAAAAAATGGAGAGCAATGAGTACCAATGCCCATAGTCTGGCTAACAAACTTCCTGAATTAGTGGCCTTGATGGAGGAGGAACATCTGGATATAGTGGCAGTCAAAGAAACATGGTACACACAAAACCATGACTGGGACATAAACATACCAGGATACATTATCTACAGGAGGGACAGGGAGGGTAAAAGAGGAGGAGGAGGAGTAGCTCTTTACATAAGGGAAGGAATCAAAGCAACAGAACAAAAGGGTAAACAGGGAGGAGAAGAAGCACTGTGGGTCAATTTGGAGACAGGCAATGGCACCACAATCCGCACAGGGGTTGATACAGACCCCTCTCAGGGGAGGAGAAATGACACGGAAATGATAGAAAGTATACTTAGAATGGCAGAAAAGGGGAGATATTGCTGATGGGTGATCTGAATATGCCAGATGTTAACTGGAGTGCAGCTGCAGCAGCCACTTCAAGAGTGGGGTTATTCTAGATGCCCTACAGGGGCATGCCTTAGACAACTAGTATTGGAACCCACTCGAGAGGGAGCAATTTAGACCTGGTTCTCTCAAATGGAGATGGAGAGAGATCACAGATGTAGAAGTGGGTAGCCATCTGGGAACTTGCAACCATTGAACAGTATGGTTCATAATAAACACAGCAATAGAGTCAAGCCATTTACAAAGGCAAAGTACTGGACTTTAGGAGGCTGACTTTGCCAAAATGGGTAAGTGCCAAGGAATGCACTAGCAAATGGGCAGGAAGGAGGTGGAAGAACAATGGGAAATAATAAAAACTGCAATCATAGAGTAACAAGCCTTTGTGTGAAGCAAATAAACAAACAAACGATGTAAGAAACCACTATGGTTCTCAAAGGAAGTGGCAGGTAGGTTCAAGAGAAAAAAAGCATTCAGAGTACAAGGAATCACAGAAGAAGCAGGACAGAGAAATGTATCAGTTAAAGCAAAAGGAAGCTGGGAAGGCAGTCAGAACAGCAAAGGCCCAAACCGAGGAAAGATAGCCAACTCAGTTAAGAAGGGGAAAAACCTTTTATAGGTACATCAGGGGAAGGAAGACCAAGGGAGGATAGTGAGGCTTAATAAAGGGAGGGTGGGCAGAGGGTGACTGTGAAAAGGCAGAGATACTAAACAAATATTTTTGCTCAGTATTTACAAATGAAGAGGGGGAGGTACCCAAAACAAACAATAGAAACACTCTGGATACAGAAGTTGATACCAGCCCATTTACAGAAGAAAGGGTTCTGAAAGAACTCTTAAAACTGAAGGTGGACAAAGCAATGGGGCCTGATGGGATTCATCCCAGAATTCTAAAAGAACTAAGGGTAGAACTAGTGACACCACTGACTACCCTCTTTAACAAATCATGGGAGGATGGGGTGGTACCGAGGACTGGGGAGGCAGATGTGATTCTCCTTCACAAAAGTGGGAGCAAGGCAGAAGCAGGAAACTACAGACCTGTTAGTTTAACCTCAGTGATAGGAAAATGATGGAATCACTCTGAAGGAAAGAATTAGCCAGTATCTAGAGGCCAGAGGGGCACAGAACCCAAGGCAGCATGGATTCACAGCAGGAAGGTCATGCCAGACGATCTAATAGATTTCTTTGACTGGGTGACCAAAGTAGTAGATCAGGAGGGGCTGTGGACACGGCCTACCTAGACTTTAGCAAGGCATTTGACACAGTCCCACACAAAGATTAATATACAAGTTAGCCAGCCTGGGAGTGGGTCCCAAGATGACAGCCTGGGTAAAGAATTGGCTGGAGAATAGACACAGAGAGTAATAGTAAATGGAGTCCACTCTGAAGAAAGGGGTTACTAGTGGGTACCGCAGGGTTCAGTATTAGATTCGGTCCTCTTCAATGTCTTTATAAGTGACATTGCAGAGGACTGGAAGAAAAGTATGTCTCTTTGCAGATGACACAAAGATCTGCAACAGAGTTGATGCACAAGGTGGGTGGAAAGGATGAGAAGGACTTGGCAAGGTTAGAGGAATGGTCAAATGTATGGCAGCTTACAATGCTAAGAGTGCAAGGTAATGCACCTGGGAAACAAAAACCCAGGGAAGAGTCACAATGGGGGATGAGATACTAACAACAACAAAATGGAAAGGGACCTGGGGTAGTCATATCAGATGACCTAAAGGTGGGCAAGCAATGTGAGAGGGCAGCAAGGAGGGTGGGGGATACTGGGATGCATAGGGAGAGGCATCACCAGTAGAAAACAGGAAGTTATTATCCTCTGTACAGACAGCTGGTCAGACCCCATCTGAGTACTGCATGCAGTTCTGGAGACCCAATCTCCAGAAAGACATAGACAGGATGGAAGCTGTCCAGAGGAGGGCACTAAAATGGTGCAGGGTCTGCACCAGAAGACATATGAAGAGAGACTTAAGGAGCTTAATATATATAGCCTTGAGGAAAGGAGGAGAAGGGGACATGATAGAAACTTTCAAGTACCTCAAGGGAATCAATAAAGTCCAAGAGGGTAGCATCTTTCAAAAAGAAGTATGCAAGAACAAGGGCACAATTTGAAGATGAGGTGCGGCTCAGAAGTAATTTAAAGTATTTTTTCACAGAGAGGGTTGTGGATGCATGGAACGGCCTTCCAGAGGAGGTTGTGGAGTCAAAAACAGTGGTGGAATTCAAGCATGCATGGGACAGTCATAAGGAAATTCTAGGGTGGGGTAGGAAGAAGTAGGCTGCTGGTTAACTAGGATCTGCAGCTTATCCATTAGGTAGGGAAATGGGCAGACTGGGTGGGCCAAGCGGTCCTTATCTGCCGTCAAATTCTATGTTTCTATGTTTCTAGGTCTCTCTGGACCCCCTGTGGGTGACCTCGGGGGGCACCTCCATGGACCCCAAATCCTGCCCAGCCTCCAGGGTGATATCCCTCCACCCCCGGACTCGGTTGGTTGTCACCCTCCGGACCTTCAGCCTCCTGCAGTCGGGCAAGACCCCCGCTAAAAAGTCTAATATGTCCTCCTTCCGACGCCCCATGGCCACATTATGGACGAGTAGCATCTTATGGGAGTCCAGACCCTCAAAGTCACACCAGTCCTCTACGTCCTGGAATGCCATTTCCCTGGTTCCAGTGCAAACTATCACCCAACTACAGAAGTCAAGGAATACTAAAGGGGTACAACTGAATGTGGGGTAGGGAAGTCAACCACAGTCACGTTTGGGCAGTCACAGGATCATCAAGTCAGTGAATGAATCTCAGCGGTACCTCCACTTGTAACACCCCCCCGGTAATCCCACTCACCTGAGCTGCCCTGGTGGGACCATGGGCTCAGCAGTACCTCCCCGAGGGGCCGGGCCTGAGTCCTTACCAGTAGTTTCTGTGGTCCCTCAGTGCTCCACCTGGGGCCCTGCATTGCCTCCTGTGGGTAGAACAGGTTAGAACATTTCCCAGGATAAATAATGGTCTTCCCTAATGACTGACAGTGATGACCCCCAGACCCACAATCGCTCCCCCACAATGGCTTTATAACACAGCAGGTGAAACAGATGAACAATAAATATTCAGTTTATTACTACAAACTAATACAAAGGAGGTGGGGGCTACTCCTCCAAAACCTCCTGGTTACCAAACATTCACTTATCCCACTTCCCCCTTTCCCCTGGGTGCACCCAGACCAGTCACAGTTAGTGGGTACCTCACGGTCCCTTGGTCTGTAGGTCTGCTGTTTACTGTTGTGGCCCTTACACACTCGCACAAGTTCCAAGAAAACAAAGATAAACTGGTGTAGAGGACAGTTCCCTCCTGACCCTCCTGGCAAAGAAAACAATGGTCTCCCCTGAGCTGCAGCTCGGGGTACTCACAGTTCCCGGTGAGGGCGATGACCCCTGCAGTCCACAGCACATCGTTTTCCACGAAATGGGTGGCATAGTTCTTCGCCTGCCTGGCCTTTCCAGCTTCGCCTGCAGGCCTTTGTATATGGCTTTCACCAGGCAGACCTATTCGTCTTTCTCTCCACGATTCTTCTGATCTTTGCAATGGGGGGGTCACAGCAGTTCAACTCCCCCTGGTACCTTTTTAGTTTCCCGGCTTCTCCCCTGGCAGAAAAATCTGTCCCTGATGCAGCAGCCTCCCCAGGCTGGAGGTCACAGTACCTTCAGGCCAAACAGTCTGCCTCAGTACTTTTGAGCAACCAACCTCAGGGGCCCTCCTGCACAGCCCCAGTGGCTGTCTGGCTCCTTCCTGTTCCTTATACTTGAAAGGGGAGAGAGAGAGAGGGGGTGGAGAGAGACACAGCCCCAGAGCCTTTGCCAGGCAAAACCACCAAAACAGCCTTCTGGTTTCCTTTTGGGGGACCTGGGATTTTCTTTCCTCCTGTTCCTCCCCCCTGCTCTCCTTCTCTCTCACTCCCTCCTCTCTCTCTCTCCCCAGCCCTGCCTTTCTCTTCCCTTCCTACTTCCTGCCACGGGGAAGGGGTAGCCAGAGCCTGCCATGCCTGCAGGCAGTCTTTCTCCTGTCTTGCTTTTTGGAGGTGGGGGGGAAGGGTAGAGCTGCCTTTTTTCCTTGTGGGAACCCAAAACAAGTAGCATGCACTTTTCTAGCTAGACACCTGGTTCCTAATTAGCACCAACAATAATCACAGTCACAGCTAGGCTTGCATCAGGTCCAGCCACATCAATGGAGCAGACGCGAGTACCCCCAGGGCAGCGGAAGCCCCCTGCCCACCTTACGTAAGTGCCGGGCTGGGGGGGGCTTACACAGGTATTAGACAGACGACCCCCCCGGAGACTCGGCGGTCGCGAGGGCTCGGTAGCAGCCCTCCCCCAGCAGCCCTGCAGGACACCTCCTCGCCGGTTCAATTCCAGACGACCCCCCGGAGACTCAGCGGTCGCGAGGGCTTGGTAGAAGCCCTCCCCAGCAGCCCTACAGGACACCTCCTCGCCGGTTCAATTCCAGATAATTTCAGCCCCTTGAAGGAAGCAGTCCCCTGCCCAGCAGAGCTTTCCTTCCCCGACGACTGACTATGGACTTGAGGCACATCAAAATTCATTGTGAGCTTTTGGAAAACAGCTCATTTGATGCCCTGCACCTGGCCTCCCTCGCCCCTGTGGTGCAGCTGCCCCGTGTAATCCTTGGCACCGAATTCAAACTGCTGGATCCTTTCCGGTCGGCGTAGCAGTACTAGCCCCGCCGCCCCCACCACCACCCTTGGTCGTCTCTCTGTTAAATAGGCTATAGGGAGTCACGTGGTGCCGAAAATAACCTATCAGCCCTGTTTGCCATCTGCAGGTTATTTTCTCTCACCCCTAGTAGCCGCCCTATCAGCCTAGCTCACTCTCTCCCATTTGTTGCCCACCTAAATCTAGCTCTGCCGATCACATTTTCCACCCTAGTTCTAGCTAACACTTGGTGCTCCGCTCTCTGCTCTCTCTGCGCTGGCCCCGTGAGGAGGGCACCTAGACCAAGTGGCTGACTCCCATACTTGGTCTAATCCCCAAACTTTCATCTCGTTTCTCTGGATTTTTCCCTCCTCCTTGTCCCACAGTAGGTGTTCTATTCCACAGTCATTATGACAGTTCCCCCTGTGTTCACAGGACCCACTAGGGGTATGGCCTCCCCACTTAGTCTGCTACCCACCCTACCATCTCTTAACTCCCCCCCCAGCTCTCTTCTAAAGAGCTCAAAATTGCCCACCTGAATGTACGTAGCCTCCTACGCAACCTAACTGAGCTTACAGCGTGGGTCGCCCACCACAAGCCGGATATCCTGGGCCTCTCTGAAACCTGGCTTAAGCACCATATATCTGATGCCCAGTGCACTCTCCCAGGCTATAACCACTTCAGACGAGATAGACTGGGTAAAAAGAGGGGCGGCGGGGTGCTCCTCTATTATAAGGCGCACCTAAACTTGTCCACCATCGACCACTCACCTACCAACCCTCCTGCATGCGAGTTCCTGCATGCTCTCCTCCTGCTGGGTCACACAAAGAAAATTCACCTGGTATGCACTTACATCCCCTCCAAGGATGGTCTGCCTGATCTCTCCTCCCTGCTTGACTGCATCGGCAATAAAGTGGGTCCCAATGAAATCCTAGTAATAGGTGACTTCAACCTTAACTGGTTGGGTGCCAACTGCAATTTGTATGAGCCTCTGCTCTCGGGCCTTGCCCTGAGCCAAGTCATAACCAAACCCACCAGGCTCTCCTCACGGGGGAACAATGGATCCCTTATCGACTGGATCTTGTCCAACAGGCCTGCCAATATCATATCCTCAGGAATTCTCCCGGATGCCATCTCTGACCATTCTCCGATCTTCTGCGTCTGGGGCATCTCACAGCCAAAAATCCCTAGCAAAGTGATAGAACTAAGAGATTACTCCAAATTTAATACCCACAGCTTCCTTTCTGACCTCCTAACAATTGACTGGTCAGGGGTCACTGCCTCCAACAACCCTTCACAAGCTTTGGATCTATTCCTAGCCGAGTTTGTCCCCCTTCAGAATAAACATGCCCCCCTCACTAGGAGAAGGGTGAGGGGCACCATCACCAAATGGCTTCATGGGGGCCTACTCTCCCTTATGAAGGCCAGGGACAAATGTTGGGCGACCTACAAGGCCTCCCAAAACAATAATGATCTGATGGCTTACAGGCACCTCAGAAACTCCTGCAAAAGAGCCATCCGCTCAGCAAAAAGAGAGTTCTGTAAAGCCGCCTTACTCTCTTCCTCCAGGAACCCGAGGAGGTTCTGGCAAACTATAAAAAATTCTGTTGGGGGGTCAGCTAAAGCACAGGTCACTGACCTGCTTGTTGTGGGGTCAGCTGCAATAACCCCCACACCATTGCAAACACCTTCATCTCCATGTTTTCTGAACTGCCCCCTCCCCTCCCCAGTCCTCAGTCCCCAATCTCCCCGGCGGCCCCCACCCGGATTCCACCCCCGGCTCCCCTTCCAACTGAGACAAGTTTCACCTAAGGAGACCCAGAAGCTGCTCACAGGCCTCCCCCCTCACAGCGGCGCAGGTCATGACAGCCTCGAGCCGAAACTACTCAGACTGGGGGCCCACCTCCTTTCCAGGCCCGTCTCGCACTTATTCAACACCTCCCTTAATACTGGGATCATTCCTGACCTGTGGAAAGTGGCCAAGGTCATTCCCGTCTTAAAACAAGGGAATCCCAAAGATCCTTGTAACTACCAACCCATTGCCATTCTGTCCGCCACCAGCAAACTTCTCGAGAAAGCCATCGCCTCCCAGCTCTCCCAATATATCCAGGACTACAACATCCTCTCTCCTGCACAGCATGGCTTCAGGAAAGAGCACAGTACGTCCACCACCCTTGCTGTAGTCACTTCACTGATCAGGACAGGTGCTGACCAAGGCAATCTCACTGGAGCCATTTTTGTGGACCTCTCCAAAGCTTTTGACAGGGTTGATCACTCCCTCCTCGGCTCCATGCTCCTATCCCTCGGGTTCTCCCCTTCCACCCACGCTTTGTTCCTAAACTACCTCTCCAACCGACAGCAATACACCAACTTCAATTGGACACTCTCCAACCTCTCATCAGTCCATTGTGGGGTCCCTCAAGGATCCATCCTTGGTCCGACCCTATTCTCACTATTTATTAACGATTTACCGTCCGTCACTGCCCATGGTCACACCACCCTGTATGCGGATGACCTCGTCCTCCTGGCCAGCTCCCGGGACATCTCCACAATAAATTCCCAACTGAATACCGATTTCGAACACATCCAAACATGGCTGGGGGACCACAGGCTCACCCTCAATCTCAATAAAACCCAAGCCATGCTGTTTGGGTCCTTGAACAAAATAAAATCCTGCCCCGCTCCCCTGCAAATCCTCGTGGCCGACGGCTCGCCCCTTAAAACGGTAACCACGCCAAGTATCTGGGCGTCACCCTGGACCACAGTTGGACCTTACTTACATCTGTAATGTTTGTAGGCATAATGGTAAGCTTGGCCTAGCTTATTGAGCCAATAACTGCCTTACCCCTGCCGCTCGCTTGGCCCTAGCTAGGGGGGTCCTCCTCCCTTCATTCTGCTACGGACTCGTAACATTTGCACCAGTTCCCAAATCCAGCCTCTCAAAATGGGACACGGCCTACAACAATGTTTGCCGCTTCGCGCTTTCCGCCCCTCCCCTTACCCACCGCTGTGATCTTTACAGCCGCCTGGAGTGGCTTCCTCCAGAGAAGCACCGCTCCTTCGAACTCAGAAACTTCATTGACAACATAATCCGCTCTGGCACCCCCCCCAGCCCTAGCCCTTTTCCTCAAACTAGGCGCCCCATCCTACCACCTAAGATCTGGGACGAACCAGGAATGCCTGGTTCCTAGAACCCGCACCCTTGCGGGGGATCAGGCCTTCAACACATACACCCCCAAACTCTGGAACTCGCTCCCTGAGCTTACTCGGTCCACCTCCTCCCATCCAAGCTTTAAAGCTTCCCTCTGGAACTTCTTGAAATCTTTCTACCCCTGTCCCTGCTCCTCGTAGCCCTACACTAGTGACCCTCTCCTCCCCCTAGCCCGGTTGGGTGGGGGCCTCAGCGCTACTTGCACTTCTTCAGTAACCGGTCAAAAAGCTAGTACTCGACCCTGCCTAGGCACCTCCCCCCCAGGCACTTACCATTGTCTTTGTTTTGTTTACTCTGCTGTTCACCTCCTAATTTACATCCTGTATGTTCCATCTTCTTGTATTGCACTGTGCCAGCCTTGTTCTAGAGCTAGCCTTGAAATGCCTGTTATTCCCTATGTATTTTTCTCGATTCCTCAACTGTTTATGTATGAATTTTTACCTGTAACTCTCCCGGGTCGCACCTGAAAATAGGCACTTGGCTGTCTAGTGTGCTTACCCGGTTAACAAAAGCAGATAAATAAATAAATAAATTCTGGCTGGGCCAGTATAGCAGGGCCCAGGCAAAAGGAAATGGATACGGATTCAGTCCGTGGAGCTGGATACAGCCTCCAGCAAGCAAAACACAGTTCAGACACACAGTGGGGAACCAAATCACGACCCACTATAAGCACACAGCACATTCACATGTAAGGAAATTCCACTGTTCCAGGCAAATGGCTCTCCGGTCGTAATTACAGAGTCTCTTCACAATCCGGGAGTTCACAGGTAGCTGGAAGTCCTGACAGGCCAATGGCATTCAGCAAATCTTCGGTCTTCTTCAGGTTAAAGCCCGGTCACAATTCAGTGGCTTAATTCACTCTCCAAATTCGGATTCAGTCCGAAAAAAAAACACAAGTTCCCTCTCAGGAACAGCAGGCAGGCATGCAAGCCAAACTCAGGCCTTTCCACAGTTCTCCCATGCGAATCCACTATGGATTGCTGCTCAAACTATCTCAAGCTATTACTTCTTCACTTCCCAACTCAGATCTAACTGAAACTGCAAGTAGTGTGGGACTTTCCCCAAGATCCAAAAGGTTCGGTTGGCTGATCTGTCTGTCAGTCACAACAAGGGCTCCCCCTTCAGGTTATTTTAGGCAAAAAGCCCAAACTACAATTCCTACAAGTTTGGCTTCACCAACCCCACAGGCAGGCTCCATTTTAGAGTCCCAAATGTACTGATTGGCCCATTCTGCCGTCCAGGATCAAGATGATGGAAACAAACAGAACTGTCCATGCTGCAAAGAAGGCAGGTTAGAACAAACTGCAATATTATTACTACTCTAACAAATGATCAGCAAACAAGAACATCTTCTAACAGAGCTCCCTCTCAGATTAATTATGACTGCAATCCAAGCAGCTCTTAAAGAGACAGTACACAGAAGCTATACAGGCACTCTCTGGCAATACATTTAAACTGCTAAAACACAGGACACCAGCCTGGAAGTGAGCATTTAGGCCAGCTCAAGGAAGACTTTTCGGGAACCCCCATTTGTAGGGGGGGGTTACACCTGGGTACCCAGATGTCAGTTGCAAGCCTGACGTGCAGCTGGTCAGCCGGCATTGGCATACTTGCAGAAGCAAATTGAAACAACTTTTTACACTTGTTAGCTACTTTGGCTTTTTACCATGCCAGCCGGGGGGTGCATGGACAAACTATATACAGTCCCCAGGATTTTGCAGGACAATTCCTGCTTTTACTCACAGTTCTGCAGAATCAGTCCTCAGGTGGCACTCACGGCAGAAGTACTGGGGATAGCGAAACAGCAACTGCAGAACTGGGCATGATGCTTGAATCTAAAGGGGCAAGGTAACTGCAGCATTGATCTTCAACTTGCTTGGAGATCTTGCAGCTTGTTCCCTTCAGCCTACTGAGGCCAGGTGCAGAGCACATACACAAGACCTGCCAGCCACAAGGGACCCAGACCTGGAAGTGGCCCCATGGCCCGGCTCCCTCACAGGTCAGAGCGCCCTTGCACTTGGGTACAAGACCTGTGGCCCCCGGCAGCCAGAAGATTCCACTTGATGGGGGGGTAGCAAGTTCCCCACTTGGCCCTGGACTTAAGATGGAAACTTCTTAAGTAATTTTTCCTTTTCCCGGTTTCAGCTACGATGTGCAGCCAAAGCAGTCTCTGTCCTTCCCCTGTCTCCCGGACTCCATAGGGTGCAGAGTCTAGGCTACAAGTTCATCACAACAGTCTCTTGTCTTAGCCATATCCATTAGCAGACAGCGGGATCCTGCTCGACAGGTACTTGTTAGTCCTTCTGCTTTCATAGTCTCTCAATTTGGAACACAGCCGCACCCTTGCTCTGGCTCACACACAATTCCAGAACTCACTCTTTCAGCTTTTGAGTTACAAAAAGTCCATTTTCCTCTCACCATACAGGTGCAGAATAATCTCCACTCCGAAAAGGCTTTTTCTCTTCACAATTCTTCCAGCACATCTCTCCTCTCACTTGTGTCACCGATGAGGTGCAGACGAAAGTACCCATCTTTTCCCAGGCTCAGACGCAACCTTTGTCTTTTTTCCAGGCTCAAGACACAACCTTTGTCCTTTTCCAGGCTGAGGGCACAATCTTTGACTCTTTTCAGGCTCAAAACACAACCTTTTTCTTCATTTCACCACTGTGGTGCATCTTTCTGCCACAGTAGATTCTTCTAGCAACCTGCAGCTTTCTCTCTGTTCCAGCAAAGCTGCTCACTTAACTCTCTTCTTTTTCCACTCTCGATGGGTGAAGACATGACCAGCCCCAGGGTACAACTGGCTGGCAGTCCCCAGGCAAGGTCCTCTCCCAGTCTTGCAGCCCTATTTTGTCACAGGGGCCGGAGCCCCCTCCCCCTGGAGGGGCTGTCCCCAGTCTGACTCAGAATCTCAAAGTTCTCTCCTTTTGGGAACCTTTTGGCAACTCCCTGTTGACTAGGGCCACTGTCCTAAAGAAAAATTAATATGTATGAGGCTACCTCGACGCCTCATTGGTTGCTCAAAACAACGCCAGAATATTCCCTGGTAATTTCCCCCAGGAGTCTGTTCACAAGCTCCACAATCCCCTTGGCAAGTCCTGACCCTTTGATTGGTTGTCTGATATCACATGGCTGCAGAAATGTGCTGGCTGGAGTAAACAGTCCAATACAGTTTACCCAGTGTCCAAAATTCTAACTATTTGTGCAGCCTAACCACAAACTTTTATTTAGCTATTTCCCCACTCCTGTGTAGCCACCTCAATGCCCTAGGAAGCGACTGCACCTTTTCATATATTTATTCAGCCCTCTGCCAGTTGCTACTATCTGTATTTATTACCCCACACAGCCTGTAAACAGTCCCCATTGAAATTCTTTTGCTTCCTCAATTTTTCCACTTTGTTGCAGTCACAGAAGCATCTTTATTTAATTTTTCTTAGAGCTGTCGCTCTACCTCTTTCCTTCTACTCTCCCTTTACATTTAAACATTGGGTTTCATTTTTTAGCCTGTTGCTAGCACTAATACTTCCCCTGTGCTAGACAGGCTCCCACTCATGCATTATTTATGAGCCCCCTCATTAGTATTCAGGAGGAGGCTCTCTGATCCCCGAGCACAATTGGTGCTCAGCTGTTCTGATCCCCTCCTTCTCTTGCCATCTCTCCAGTCTGCTTGAGATCTCCGGTCCCCATCTTGCCTGTCAAAGAGACCGGGACCACCGAAGAGACAAACTAAAAGGCTGCGAAACAGCCGATTGAAAGGGCACTTCTGCACATGCGTGGAGCTTGCCCAGCACTGGAGTGCCATAAATGGGTGGTGGCTCTGCACTCCAACCCCCTGGCCCTGCTCTCTCACAAATTAATGCGGGTGCCGGTGGGCTGATCAGGAGGCTACCTGGGGACTGCCCAGGTGCAGAAGCACACTGAGGAAAAAAGAAATGGGGGTGGAACAAAATCCCGGAGGAAAACGGGAGCCATTTCAGGGGCTGTACAGGTAAGCCCCTGGGACAGGGGGTTACACCAATATAACTGAAGAACTGTTTTTCTCCATTCTTGACTCTCTCCACAATGCGCAGCTCTGTCTCTGCTTTTGCTACCCTAAAGGCCTTCTTTGCCGCCACATTTTTCTGCACTTATTTTCCCCATTCTACCTCTCCCTTCTTTTCTTCATACTTATAGAACATCTTCTGATAGACGTTACCACTTCCCTAACTCCTGTCGAGAACCGTAATGGTCTCTTAAACCTGTTGTTTTTTTTGGTTGCTGTTCTTATGTATACCTTACATGCTTTGAGAATGTTGCCCTTAATTTTCCCCATTTGTCTTCCACGCCACCTATGTTATCCACCCCAACTAACATATCTCTGACCAGCTCCCTCAGGCTATCAAAAACTGCCCTTCTAAAATCGAAGACTTCAGCTGCTGATTGTGGTTTGCCTGACCTGAGGACCAGTTCCGACCAAACCAGTTATGGTCGTTGTTCCCCAATGACTCCCCACCCCCACAGCTCCCACAACCTCTGAGTTGGTGAGCACCACACCGAGGACTGCAGTCTGCCTGGTGGGTTCCTTAACTAGCTGTACCAGTAGACAGTCCTGTAAGGTGTCCAGAAAGGCCTGACTTCTGGCACACTTGGCCACCAGAACATCCCAATCGATGTCCTGCAAGTTCAGATCACCTGCCACTACTACTTCCCCTCTTGCTACCCCTCTTTCAAGTTCTTCCCTGAGCTCTCGGTCCCTTTCCTCCCTTTGCCCTGGAGACTCATAGATCACCCCCAAGATTATTTTCTTACCTGAGGTTGTCATGAGTTGCACCCACATTGACTTTGCCACCAAATTACTACTCCTGATGCTCCCATTTTCTGCCACCTTGATGCCTTCCTTGACAAAAAGGGCAACTCTTCCCCCTCTACCTGTACCTCTATCCCACCTGAACAGTGAGTACCCAGGGACTATCGTCTCCCAGTCATTATTTTCTGAAGCCCACATTTCCATGATGGCCACAAGGTCCTCTTCAGTATCTGCCATCAGATCCTGGAGCTCGCTGAGTTTGTTACCTAGGCTGCTGGAGTTAATGCATACCCCTTCCATCTGACCCCTGATCCTGCTTTGCTACTGGGCTTTTGTTTTCCCTGTCTTCTCCCCCTTTGTTGCACTTTCAACCTTCACATTCCTTCTCTGTACTGTCTCTTCCCCAGGTTCAGTAAGCACTACAGCTCTCTTTGTACCCTCTTTGTAGCTACAATCCCCAGATGTGGGGGAGTACTAGCTAGGATCCTCTTCTTCTCACCAGACACTGTGATTCCTCTAGACACAGTCTCATCACAAACAGAATACATCAAAGTAGAGGTAATATAAAGGAGGCCTACGGTAGCATGATTAGGGGCCAGATGAGGGGACTTTGGAAAGGGGATTTAGTTAGCCTTAGGACCTGCTGTGCTGCACTCCTCCAGGATAGGTTGTAGAAGTGTGGCACCTGCCAGATCTGCAAGAGGTTGGTGGTACTCCACTCTGAACTGGCAGCAGCATCAGCCATCATTCACCAGCTGCAAAGTAAGTCAGAGAGGGGGCCAGGTTTGCCCATTGCTGCTACTCTTCCCCAGTTACCTCCAAGGGCTCACAGTAGAAGTTGGAATGTAGTGGGAAAAGAGAGAAGCCAGTGGGTAGTGACAACTGGGAATGGCAGAGACCCTGGTATTGCAACAAGCAACCATTCTACCCCACTGTGCAAAGTGATGCATGCTACTCCCCCTTCCAGGGGAGAGCGAGCACCCAGTTGCAGCCAGGGCCCCAGCAGCAGCAATGCCTGCTGTGGGGTACAGAAGTGGGGAAGGTAGATTTAGGAAGAGGGTACTTATTGTGGGTGATTCTATAGTTAGGGGTACTGTGACTGGTCTGTGCCTCAACCCATGAGGGGAAGGTGGTGTGCTATGTTCCAGGGGGGAGAGCAGATGGGTGCTCCACAGGACAGATGGATTGGTTGGGGAAGTGCGAGGGAGGCCAGATGTTATTGTCCATCTTGGAATGAATGATCTGGCAGGAAGGCCATTAGGAGCAATGAAGTCTAGCTTCAGGTTATTGGTTTCTAAGCCAAAGGGGTGGGCTGGTATTGTGACCTTCTCAAAGGTTCTCACAGTGCACAGGCAGGGGGCAAGGAAGCCAAAAATCTTCCAGTTTAACAACTGGTTGAAGGAGTGGTGCACCAAGGATGGTTTCAGTTGCTGGAAGCCTGGGCCTATTCAAACTGGATGGCCTTCATCCTAATGGAGGGCAAGAGCATTTGGGCAAATATTGGATTCATACATTTCAGGGCATTTATAATAGTGGGGGGACTAAGGCTAGGGATGTCTTCAAGGAGAATTCAGGTGAGAGAAGCCTAGTTAGCCCTTCCCAACTAGTGGGGGCAAACAGGGGGACAGAAACCATGTAAATCAAGATGGTGAAAAGGGCATATGTCAGAGACAAGGGACCTCATCACAGCAGAGGAGGCAACAAAGGTTGAACAATGCAGGGAATGAGTACAGTAGGTCTAGTAGGTCTGGTTAGCAGAAGGGGTTAGCATAGGAGACGGGTCTGGAGGGTGATCAGTTTAAATGCAAGAAGTCTTGGGGACAAAATGTGTGAACTCCAGGCAGAGGCTAGGATGAGCCTGTTCACAATAACAGAAAGACTAGCAACAGAAAACAATGATTGGAACTTTGAGGTACCAGGATACTCCCTTCAGAGGAGGAACAGACAAAACTGTGGGGGAGGGATAGCACTGTACATTAGGAAAGCACAGAGGCCATGGAGGATACTACTATGTGGGGGCACAGAACAGTGATGGTTTGGGTACAACTGAAGATGGAGGGGTGGAGATCAGGGTTGGAGGGGTTTTATTGGACCACCAACCAGATGGAGCATATGGACCACTAACCAGATGGAGGAAGTGGACAGGGAACTAGGGGAGGAGATCAAGAAGGCATCAGCCACAGGGGAAGAGGTGCTGGAGGAAGACCTAACTATGCTGGATATGGACTGAAAAATCCTGGCAGCCAGCAGTCATGCACTGGTAGATGTGATGCAGGACTGCTTTCTCGTGCAGTGGGTCTGGGAACCAACTAGAAAGGGGGCCACCTTTGATGTGGTTCTGGCAAACGCTGAGACAGAGAGGTAGAAGTAAGGGAAACACAGGGGTCCACTGACCACAATATAGTGTGGTTCAACAGAACCACAGTAGCACATCACTTCCAGTTCAAAAACTGGGGTCCTGGAGTTCAGAAAGGCAGACATCAGCAAGATGGGGGAAAGTGCTGAAGGAGAAGCTAGTAGAGGTAGAGGAAGTAGAAGAGGCAGAAGCCAAATGGGATGTAATAAAGGGGTGTAAAGGAGGTAGCAGCATCATGCATAAGGGGTACTAGCAGCCCCGCTTACGAACCTGTATAACACCTCGCTGGAGGAGGGGTGTGCTCCATAGGACTGGAGAACAGCTCATGTGGTTATACTCCAAAAGAGTGGTCCCAGGGACGAGCCGAGTAACTACAGGCCAGTTAGCCTGACCTCCATAGTGGGGAAGATAATGGAGACCATTCTAAAGGAAAGGTGTCCTTCTTTGAGGATAATGGTCTCCAGGATGACAGGCAGCATGGGTTTGTCAGGGGGAGAGCTTGTCAAACATACATGATTGACTTCTTCGACTGGGTTATGAGGTCGTTGGAAAGGGGACAGGTGGTGGACATCCTGTACCTAGACTTCAGCAAGGCATTCAGTTCAGTGCCACATGGCAGGCTGATCAGCAAGCTGAGGGACCTGGGAATAGGGGACAAACTGCTGGAGTGGGTCATGAACTGGCTTCAGGATAGGAATCAGAGAGTGGTGGTGTTTGGAGGAACTATCGGAACCTCTCCCTGTAACCAGCAGGGTCCCACAGAGCTCAGTACTTGGACTTATGCTGTTCAACATCTTTATTGGTGACATAGCAGAGGGGATCAAAAGTAAGATCTGCTTCTTTGCAGATGATACCAAGATCTCTGGGAGGGTGGACACAGTGGAGGGGGACAGGAATTAAGGGAGTATCAGACTAGGCTGGAGAAATGGTCGGGCATCTGGCAGTTGGGTTTTAATGCCAGGTAATGCAAGATCATGCACCTGGGTGCCAGGAACCCAGGGACAAGCCACTGGCTGGGAGGAGTACAGGTGGCAGTCTCAGAGGAGGAAAAGGACCTTGAGGTGATGGTCAGAGGAGACATGAAACACTCGGCACAGTGCTACAAGGCAGCAGCCAAAGCAAATGAAATGCTAGGCTGCATCACCAGGGGAATAACCTCTAGGAGGGAGGAAGTCATCTTGCCACTGTACAGGTCACTGGTGAGACCACACCTGGAATACTGTGTGCAGTTCTGGTGCCCGTATCTGAAGGAGGATATCAAGCTACTGAAGTGGGTCCAGAGAAGGGTGACCAGGATGATCCAGTGTATAGGGGACAAAACATATGAGGAGAGGCTGAGAGAGCTCAACATGTACTCTCTGGAAGATAAAAGAGAGGGGGACAAAACATATGAGGAGAGGCTGAGTGAGCTAAACATGTACTCTCTGGAGGATAGGAGAAAGAGGAGGAACATGACAGAAACCTTCAAGTACCTTAAGGGGATAAACAGGGTAAGATTGGAGGGCATCTTTACCTTAAGGAAGGAGGGTGCAACAAGGGGGCACAGCCTGAAGCTTCTGGGGGGAAGATTTAAGAAGGAAATGAAGGGGAACTTTTTCACTGAAAGGGTGGTGTCGGGTTGGCATGAGTTGCCTGAGGAAGTGGCTGAAGTAAACACAGTGGCTAGTTCCAAGGGAGGGGGTTGGATAGGGTGAAGAAGAAAATTAGGGTGAGTGTTCCTGGGTTGGGGAAGGGGCAGGGTACTAGGGGAGGGATAGTTGACTCCAGGGGGAGTAGGGAAGGGCAGCTCCAGAGAATTAATTTGAGCTGCACACTCGAGCAGACTTGATAGACCATTATGGCCTGTTTCTGCTGGCAAATTCCTGGTTCATATGTTCATATGAGGCAGGTCACAAAGAACAAAAAACACAGAAGAAGACAATCTGATTTTCCAGAGGGGTGGGAGAGGCAGTAAGAGGAAAAAGGGCAGCATTTCAAAGATACAAGGGGGAACGGGGTGAGGCAAACCAGGGGATTGCCTGCAAAATCTGAAACCATATCATGGTTAGAGAAAGTAAAACTGAGACAGAGTAAGAACAGTGAAAGGGGTCAAGAAGGGGGAGAAAGCCTTGCTTTGGTACATACAGGGAAAAAAGGAAAACTAAGGAGGGTATACCAGATTAAAAAGAAAGGGTCATGGGTGGAGGAGGATGGGGAAAAAAGCTGATATACTGAATGACTACTTCTGTTCAGTATTCACCATGGGGGGAGGGATGTCAGAGCCAGAGGTGCTGGCTAAAGAGAGAGGGTGACTGGACTGAAATTAGGACCAATCTCAAAAGAAAGGATGCTCTGGGCTTTCAAATCCCTAAAGGTGGACAAGGCACTTGATTCTGATAGGTTGCATTCTAGAGTGATTCCAGTAGACTGGAGGGTAACAAATGTGGCACTGCTTCACAAAAATGGTGACAAGGGCGACAGAGGAAACTTCAAACCAGTCAGCCTGACTTGGATGGTAGGCAAGCTTCTGAAAACCATCATTATAAAATGGGTTTCAAAAATCGTGACGCCTGATTGGCTGAAGGCATCTTTCCCATGCTGTTATTTTTATAATAAAATCAATACTAACCACACACATCCCTAATGCCATCATAAACAGGGCTGTCACCATTATTCTCTAAAAAACCTTCAGCTAGGCCCTAAAAGTAAAACTGCCTTAAATAAAAAAAAAAAAAGAAATACTTGCCCTCATAATCCTCTTCTTATACAAACATTTACAAAAATTTTAAAATGAAGTCTACAGTACCTGCTGTTTTAATTTCTGGTGTTTCTTTGCTGTCCATTAAAAATACCCTCCCATCCTTACCTGATTACGAAGGAAATTTATGTGGTTTAACCTGCTAGACATAAAATAGAAGCCCTGGCTCCACATGTGGCCTTCTGTTGTGTAAGTGTGGGGTGTACTTTCTGCCAGTAGAAATGAGCAGATATTTGTATTATTGGGTCCCATACTAAGAATTCCAACCATCTATTGAATGTAGGAAAGATATTAAAAAAAGAAGCAGCAGGGTGGGAAAGGGAGGAAATAACATAAAGAAGGAAGAAGAGGAAAGGTGAGGAAACAGATAAATGGGGGCGGGATGGGGAAAATAGATGGTTTAAGAACTAATTTTAAAAATGGGCATTTCACTGGGTACAATACTTGAAATTATTTATTTATTTAGTTAGTTATTTATTTATTTCAAAAAGTTTCACCAGGAAAGACATACTGAGCTGGTAACAGCTCATTTCCAGATGCGTCCTGAGGGGAAGGGGCAGGGGAGATACATGAACAACAATTGGAACTGAATTACTTAGCAGGTAAAAACATACTAACCATTACATACAAATCATATAACAAGCAAAATCGAGGCATTAAAACAAATTATGTAGGGTGGCATAGATACATACACTAAGATGCATCTTGAAGGCATCAGGAGGATGCAGCAAAATGCACAATGTAAAAATGCAGGGTTGGTAGTTGTGAAGGTGTGGGATAAAACAGACACAACGAACCAGAAGTCAGGTGCATAAAAACGCAAACCTGCATTGTTATTTTATTCAAATCAGAAAATAAAAAAAATTAAAATAATAAACATGCAGAAAGCAAAAGGTTATTCAATGTCCAGTATTCAGCAAACTTTCTAATTTCAAAAATTCCTGAGGCTTAGCTTTAGCCTTTGCAAATAGAACAGTGTGGAAACAAGCACACACTTCAACGGCCCGGTGGCACTGAGGGTTGAGGTGCTGGACGCCACACCTTGCGCCATGCCGGCGACCCGGGTTCGGGAGCGAGCCAAGAGTCGCTTGGGGGTCAGTGGGAGGAGAAGAGACTGACGTCCAGAGGACTGCCCCTCTTCCCAGGGAGGGGTGGATATGCCTGCGCCATGGAGCGACTCTGTGGCAGCTAGGTCTGCCCGACTGAGCATCATAGTGGCGATGCTGGGTAGAGTCGGGCGCCATTGCTGTGCTAGCTGGCCCGAGAGGGTGAGAACAAAAGGTGAAAAAATGCCTCCTATGCGCTGGTGAGATGACGGTGGCCCCAGTGGACCCTCTCACATCCCAAAATACCTGTCCAGACGCGCCCACGAACTGCCTCTGGAGGACCCGACGACGTTCAGGTAGGCCCCTCATACTTAGGAGCCGCCGCTGAAGGGAGAGCGGAATCAGCCCCGGAGATGGTACCGGGGGTAGGGTCTGCCTGGGGTTGATCGGGGGAGGCAGCCAGGGAGATGCGGAGGGTTCAGGTTGGGAGTAGAGGAGGAGTTCCGTCTGGGCACTCCTGAAGGATGCCCGGGGTATGAGAGGAATAAATAAAGTTAAAAAAAAAAGCACACACTTCTGAGGTCCTCCTCACTTGGTAGTCAGTATGCAACTGTTTCCCCTATCCATGTTTGTTACTCCAAGTAGTGGGTTTTTATATCTTTCATTGATGACATCACCGTCAGGTGATCCACCCCTTTTTGCTAAAACCAGTATAAATCTCTTATTCTCGGGAGTTCCCCATCAAACAGTAAAGACATACATGTTCATACATGTTATCTTTTCTAGCCTAGACTCAACTTTTTGTTAAGGGGATTTATGTTTCCATTTTGTTTCATCTCAAAAGATAGTTTTAATAAGAAAGTATGCCCATGAGGGTTCCACTGGGTTTGCAAAGGGAACGGGAGAACGAGGGCGCGCTTTCCCTTCTCCTGCCAACCCTTGGAATTCATCATGTCTTTTTATTTCCATTAAATCGTTAAATGTGACACCCTAAAATAGGCAAGCATACAGCAAACGTATTTTATTTTCATTCCCAGCGCAAGCGGCTGTCCCACAGAAACAAACAGGGAAAGGAATTGGGGGGGCCCAGGACACCCCACAAATGGGCATCCACCCCAGATAGGGCTCACCCTGTCACAGTAGTTAAGCTGACAGTAGATATTAGTCTATTTGGAGGTGAGGAAACAGGGGTTGGCAGTAGGATATGGAGTGAGGCGTTGGAATAGACAGAGCAGGAGAAAAGGCGAAGGAGAGCATGAGCGAGTAAAAATAGGGGAAGAGAGGTACAGAAGGGTCGGGGCAGTTGCAGGGATAAGAAGAGAACTTGAGGAGAAGAGAGGAGAGATAGCTTGAGTACGAACATATATTTTCACCACATTTACAATATTTAACATTTTACTTATCCCTCACAAGTGCAGTGGCACTTAGAACCCAACTGCTACACTGAAAAAAAGATTACAGGTACCCTCCACGTATGTGTCACATGGATAGATAAAACCCCATCAGATTAAGCATACCACATAGGTCAGTATGAGATGTAGTCACTCATACCATGGGGTTTCTGAACTTGCTCAGGTATAGCACGGCCTAGGTTGTGAGCAGTACAGAATGTACTATCCTTGTATCTGGCCAAATGTGATGGGGGGGGGTTGTGGATGGGGTGCAGGCCAACTGGCAGGTTGTTCCAATCCAGAGGGCCAGCATGGGAGAAACAGCTGGAGCCCACTGTGGCGTTCATGTGAGAGACAATATAGTCCCCTTCTCCTGCAGATCTAAACCCATGATGGACTGGTGTGGGCCCTACCAGGGCCAGGTTGTAGCCAGGTACCTTACCTACAGTAAATTTGTACATAAGGTAGGTTCAGTCAATTCTGTCTAATATATAGTGTGCAGTGGTGGCTATCATGGAGTGCATTTCCTACAAAGCAAGAAGCTTGTTGTAGACAGAACAGTTAGCGTTCTTGGAACAGATTTGTTGGCCCCATAGTATATTATGCCCCATAGTCCAATAGAGGAGTTAACATTGTGTTCAGCATGTGCAGGCATGTGGGGTTTGGAAGCATTCCTCCACGTGAAGCCAGTTCTTGGGCTAAGTGTTCACATTAGCTTCTCAATGTCTAGGTCCCATCTGAGATAGGGGACAAGCCACATGCCCTGATATTTATATACAGTAGTGAACTGGAACTCATGATAGTCTAAGGTAGTGATAAAAAACACAGCAATTTATTAAGCAGAATAATGTGCAACCCTCCAAACGTGCTGCTGCATAGACCAGGGAACAGCAGGCAGGACCCCACTGACTTCAACCAGTTTTGCTGAAGCTTAAGAAACTTCGGTGAAACCAGTTGAAGTCAGTGGGGTCCTGCCTGCTGTTCCCTGGTCTGTGCACCAGTACATTTGGGAGGGTAGCACATTATTCTGCTTTAATAAATTGCTGTGAATTTGAGCATACTTTGCTCTGTGATCTGTTCATGTGGTGGGTAGTGCAGTAATTCTATGCTTCACTTTATGTTTGTTCCTATTGCACACCCAGCTGGAGGGTGACTTCTCATGAGCCTCTAAGGTAGTGATAACTAGCTGTAGGTTGGTGTATCTGAGTTTCTTCTGGGACCCAAAACCATTGTTTGGGTTTTGTCTGTATTTAATGTCAGATTATTTTGTACAAAAGATATTGTTCCCATACAGCAGAGCACATACAGAAAGTACATCTTGTTTCCAGGCATAGAAATTATCTTGCAGAAATTCTCATCACCAGATACTATTCCTGTCACATACTGTTACAGAATAAAAAGGGTAACATGAAAAAGTCTATAGCAATTAATTAGAATGTGGCTATATAGCAGTGTAACCCCTAGATGTTGCTATCCCAAGGGCTACTACCCCTGCCTGCTTGGCTACTAACAGGTTAAGGGGCCTGAGTTCTGAAACGGGTGCCTCTACCCAAAGGTCCGGGTTGGTATGGGTCAAATTAACCAGGCCACAGCCCTCTGGGACACTGTGACCCCCCTTATCTCCCACTAGTGGCCCACACAGTACACAATGTTTATCTCCCCAATACTACTGATACGCTTCACATGTACACATATGTTTGGCACTTACTCACAGGATGGGTTACTTCAGCTTGGCACTGGGGACCCCCTGTAAAATAAGATGATGCAATACAAAAGCAACAATGCAATACCTTCAACATAAACTGACACCACAGTCAATGTAAATTGCAGAAAAAAGTAGATCTGATTTATTCAGGGGACTATAACAAAGATGGGGGATAATCAGGTTAATTTGCTTAGTCACACTAAAAATCACACTGCTGTGCATGCAATCAGAGTCCCAATTAGTCACACTCTCTGGGTACCCAAGATGGAAAAGAGGGGCTAGCCAGAACCGTTGCCCGGGGTAGGCCGGCGTTGCAGCTGGTTGGGGTCCTGTGAAGAAAGAAACAACATGCACACACCCCAGTTGTAATCCGGAGCCAGAGGGCTCAGTTTGTGGAAACAACACAATAATCAGATGACATACTTTTGATTAAATAACTAGGTTGCAGGGAGCTACCCTGGTTACTACTCACGATACCCAATGCTGAGAACAGGATGGATGATGGTTGTTCTGGATTGCCAGAAGGAGCAGGGCAGGGAGACAAAGCCCTTGTGTCAGGGCCCAACTGCATTTGATAGCAGGTGGATTCAGTCCGATGCAAGCTGGGTACAGTTTCCAGCCTTCAGCACACAACTCAGCTTGAGGGGGAAACCAGGTTGAAACCCCCTTCCAGTTCACCGCACATTTATATGTAAAGAAAGTTTACTGTACCAGGCGGGTTACTCCTCGATCCCGATCGCAAAATTACTGCTAAAACCCAGAAGCTCAATGGTAGCTGAAGTTCCTGACAGACTGATCGCTTTCAGCAAAATCTTCGGTCTTCTTCAAGTGAGCCTGGTATCCTTCCAACAGGTTACTTCACAATACACCACGTGGATCACTGTCCAACTATTTTCCTCTCTCTTTCTCTCTCAGTCAGACGGCAACAGGCCAAGTTTCGGGCCTTCCACGGTTCTCCTGCGCGAACTACTGCGCAACATGGTCACTCAATTATGCGAGCTCTTTCCTCTTCAACTTCCAACTCTAATCTGGCTTGCCAGCAGACAGTTCAGGGGATTTCCTTTAGATCCAAAAGGTTCGGTTGGGCAGTTTAGCTGTCAATCACAGTAAGAGCTCCCTCTTCTTGTTGCAAAAAGGTGCCAACAGTCCAGAACTACAAATTCCAACTGGTAAACCCATACAGTCCCATTCCAGCAGGCTCCATTTTAGAGTCCCCCAGTACTGATTGGTCCAATTCGGCAGTTCGGGACCAAAATGGTGGCGTTAAACTGAACAGTCCTTGCTGCAAAGAAGGCAGGTTAGAACAAACACTATAACTTTACCGCTCTAAATATTTATCAGCAATTAGCTACATCTCCCAACAGGGCTCTGTCTGCGCCACTAGCGACGGCAGAAACGGAGCGGGGATTCAGCAGCCCGGGTTGGATTCGGGCAGGTAAATACATAGTCCCCCCCATAGAGATTAATTATGACTGCAAGCAGGCAACACTTAAAGAGACAGTACATGGAGGCTTCAAAGGCGCTCACTGGTAACAACATCTAAATGGCTTGAACGCCGAACACCTACCAGGCGGTGAGCAATTAGGCAAGCTCTTGGGAGACTTTTCGGTGACCCCCATTTGTTGGGGGGTTACAGCAGCAAGACTTATATTCAGCACCATCCCATTTTCTTTATTACTTCATATATTTTCAGAAATTAATACCCCATTTTCTTTATTACTGAGGACACGAGCATGAAAATAAGATATCTGTCCCCTAGAGTATATCTGCTCTGCCTGCTTGCCTACAACTATCACAATCCCGTTTATGACATTATAATTATCACCACCGCAACATACTGTAATGTCATAAACAGAATTGTGACACCAGGTGTAGGCAAGCAGGCAGAGCTGAAAGGGTAGAAATACTGTTTTCATGAAAATACCCTTAGTAATAAGGAAATACAGGTGAGAATTACAGAATAACATATGAAATAGAAGCCTCATTTATGCCCCAGTATTACATTTTTTCAAAGTTTTTCAACTACTTCAGGAGCTCTTTAAAGAACAAAGGTAACCATGAAAGAAATGTCACATGCTTTCACTTGCTGCATGCCTGTGCCATCCTATCAAACTCGTTAATCAAAGACTGATACATCACAAAAAACAGGTGCTGTCTCCTACAGAACACATTACTTCTGCCCCAAAGGAGATTGTGCTAAAATAAATTTATTTTAAAATGTGAAGCAGGAGGCAGTAATAAACTGCAAAGTTACTAATAATTGGAAGGTTGGGCCTGTGGTTCAATGGACAAGCAGCCAGCCACTCCCACTAACTGAGCTATATAAGCAGTTCCTCTCAGCCTCTTTCTGAAGCACTTTTTCTTTGCAGCCGGAGGCTCTGTCAGTCTGTCCTCTGCTTGCTGCTTCGGCTTCTGCTTATCTGGCTTTCTGTGTTTGTTCTCCTGTATCTGGCTTGTATTTTGCCTCTGGCTGTGTGCTTCTTTCTGTTGTTTGTTCCCTCTTTCTCTGTGTTTGTTTGTCTTTGGTTTTGCCTTTTGGGGGCTTTGTTTCTAAGCTCCTAATGTATTGCTAATCCAGAGCTCATGCTCCTTGCTCTCAATTACTCGCAATGCAACTGCAATCATTATCTGTGTGTTTCAACTCAAACCATAGCTGCTCTCCATGCTGCACACTTAATTGTTTTAACCTGATTCAGGCTCAATCTGAACCGTAGTTATGCAGCTCAATCATGCTCTCAACTCATCCTACCTACCTCATTGCTGCAGTTTCATTGCACTACCTGGTGATAGCTGCTTTCAGAGCTTTGCGCTTCCCTCCATTCTATATTTATCGAATGCTACAACTCATAGTTACTCAATACAGATGTTGCTCTCTATGTTTGTACACTGCTATTATACTCTGAGGTCACCTAAGCTACTACTGATGCTGTAAAATAGTTTCAAAAGCTGCATGTGGGTCTCGGCCCATTCCATCACTTTCTTGTTTTTCCTCTGGCAGGGACTTGGAAGTTTTTGGGGAGGCGTGGCTCCATGTGGCTAATTACTTATGTTCTAAATCCTGCCTCCGTCGCTGAAAATCTTCGGAGTATTTGTCACCTTCATTGGCTTTTTGAATGCCTGGCTGGCTTGCCCCGCTATTCATAGTGCTGCTCCTCTGACCTATGTGCAGGTCCCACTATTGTTACTATTTTTTGCAGACCTACATGCAGGTCCGACTATTGCTACTGCTTACTGACCTACGTGCAAGTCTGACTATTGCTACACTGCCTTACTGACCTATGTGCTGGTCCACTCCTGTTTACGCAATCATTGCTCAATACTCACTTACTGCCATCTGATCTCTACAAGGTCTCAGCACTCTGTGCTCATTCAGCTCCTCATCAGTTTCTGGGGCATGCCAGCCATACCATTCTGGTGCAGGGTTTCCCTGCAGCCAATGATCTCGCTCTGCATTTTTAAGTCCACATCTTGAGCGTTCCTGACTTGGGGTGGGGTCCTCCTCACCTGGCCCATAGCTGGGAATGTCTTCACTCTGGGCCTGGCTTTAGCTGTTCGAGACTCGATGGCAGCTCCTGGTGTAGAATTTAAGAATCGCTGTGAAGGGTGGAAAAAGTTACCTCCTTTGGCTCTAGTAATCGTACTAGCAAGGCACCTTCACTGCATTCTCCCTACAACTGCCTCTGGTTCACCTGGTTTGTTTTTAGGGCAAGTAGGCCAGGTGAGTGCCTCAGCAGTCATTGATCTCCTCCTCCCACCTTGGTTGCCCCTGATGTTGTAGAGCACTCGCGAAACTTTCCACGGTGTTCCCGTTAGAGGAACTGAGTGAGAGCATTCCTCCAAATTGGAATATTTTCCACCTCCCTTTAACTGGGTTTCCAAATTGCAGCAGCAGAGCCGTCACTAAATGAAATATCCCAAGCCTGGAGGGAAGGTGACCTAGGCCTTGGATCCCCAGAGATTTCCTCCTCAAAGGTTTTTTTTTCCTCTCCTCCGTGCCTCAGGTCATAACTGTTAGTTAGCATAGTTAGTGTTCCCTAGTTCCTTTAAGTAGGTTCCACTGTTGGATGGAGGTGGATGGTGTCCCTGCCATTCCCTGTCTCTTTAGGAGCCCTCTCATTCTCTAGCGCAACCCATCGAACTCATGCCATTGCTAACCTGCGCATCTCATTACGTTATCAAGCTGCCTGATGCTTTATCTACTACTATGTCTCACAGCTACTGATTGCTAATATGCTTCATACTACTACATTTCTTTTTGGGTTTCCTTCCTAAGGTACCTATAGCCAGGAATCTCATTGTACCTCTAGGGGTGGAAACCTCTTTGAGGGTTCCTTGTCTTTGGTACCCCTACGGGGTGGTAATTCCTCTGGAATAGAGAGTTCGAACAGCCAAAACCTAAGTAACACAGTTGCACAAGCACATTATACTGGCTGTGTAAGCCATTGAATATACTTTATAGCAAAACTTCTATGGAAAATGCTGCCTGTTTATGCAGGGGAAATCAGAATGCTTATGATTTACTAAGTACAGAAATAACTTTTAGAGTGGAAGGGTTACAAAGGATACAAAGGATATTGGACCTCGTCAAAACCTTGTTGTAGGGAGGCTTCGACTAAGAGCATATGACTCATGTCAGTATATAGGATGGTATCATCTGCATGTAGATGGAAGTAGACAATCTCAGATGCACAGCCTAAGTCATTGAAGAACTGTGACAACAAGACTGGGCCCAGCACGGAACCTTGAGGAACGCCTGACACAATGGGCTCAGGTTTTGATTTACCCCTTTAAAGGATACGATCTGATGCCTGTCCGAGAGATTATTTTTGAGCCAGCTTTGCTTAGAAGGAGCACATGGTCCAGGGAGTCAAATGCCTTTGGACAGGTCAATGATCACGGCCTGTCAGTAGCCCCCTGTCCATGACAGTTTGGATGTCACTAGTTACCTTCATCAGGGCTGTGGTGGTACCTTATTCTGGATTCTTTCTCCTATATCACAGATGAAGATATTGAAGAGCACCAGTCCCAAAACTGATCCCTGTAGTACCTTGCTTGTGATGCCCCTGGTCCCTTAGTGCACTGCATGCCAGTGCTGTAATGTGCCGGGACTATTTTGCTGGGGTGGATAACATTTTCTTTTTAAATAATTAAAATGCTTAACATTATTTTTGTGCAATTTTTCATTCCCCAAGATCTTGGACCCATTTTATAATTACAGTAAGACACTCCACAGTGTGCATCGTGGTGGGATAATGGCACTTCACTAGTGGTTGAAGGCACATGGCAACACCTTGTGCCTCACAACACACCCGAGGTGTGTGGTTAATGCACCACAGTGTACACTCTGTCATGTGTTATTGCTAAATTAGTGGAATACTTCATGGTAACTGGGTTTGTAGGAGGAAGGTCTTGGCAAACTAACCTGATTAACCTGTCTGATTGGCTCACAAAGGCAGTGGACAGGGGCCAAGCAGTGGATGCATTGTACCTCAGCATCAGTAAGGCTTTCAATTCCATCCCACACAGAAGACTTATCTGGGGTAGGGGACAAACTGACCAAGCTGATAGAGAAATGTCTGGAGGACAGGATGCAGACAATGGTCATTAATGGGGTGCACTCCAGGGGAGTGACAAGTGGGATACAACAGGGATCAGTTCCGAGACTGGTGCTCTGCAATATCTTCATTTGTGATATCAGAGCGATATTCAGAATAAGGTGTGTCTCTTTGCTGATGGCACTGCGATCTCTGACAGGGAATTAGAAAAATGAAAAAGGACCTGCAAAAATGTGAAAAGTGGTCCTGTTTATGACAAATAAAGTCTAACACAAAAAAATGCAAAGAGATGCATATCAGCAGAAAGAACCCTAAAATGGACCACTGGGGAGTAAAGGTGGTGCAGATGACAGAGGAGAGAAACCTAGAGGTAATCATTAGTGACCACCTCAAGTCCATAGCTCAAAGACATGGGGGAAGGCAAACAGGATGCTGGGGTGCATATGAAAAGGATCTGATAGGAAGAAAAACTAGGTGATACTACCTCTGTACAGGCCTGTACAAGTCCTTATTAATGCTGCATCAGGAGTCCTGTGCACAGTTCTGGAGTCCACACCTCAAGAAAGACAAGGACCACATAGAGGCCATACAACAGAGGACCATGAAGATAATCCAAGGGCAGCAGGGGAGGTCATTTGAGGAACAGCTGGCAGACCTTAACATGTATACACTGTAGGCCAGGAGGGAAAGAGGGGCTATGACCGAGATGCCAAGTTTTTACAAAGAATAAACAGGGTAAACCTTAATTGATCATGAAGAATGAGAGCGTAGTGACTAGGAGAGCATGGGTGGAAGCTGGTGGGTGGAGATTCATGAGGGACATGAGAAGTTCTTTTCACCAAGCGAGTTTTGGGGGGTGGAGGGGTGAATGGAATAAACAGCCCAGAGAGGTGATTAAAGACAAGGCTGTGATGGAGTTTAAACTTGGGTGGGACAGATGAAATGGAATAGAAGGACAAACATGCAGAAGCGGGGGAAGGGATACATAGGAAAGGGGGTGATGATCAGTCACTACAGCTATTAGATCTTTAAATCCAGCCCAGCATTAGGCTGAGTATAGAGCTAGGTAGGGAAATTGGCAGACTGGATGGACCACTGGGTCTTTTTCTGCTGACAAGTTTCTATCTTTCTGTATGAGTCTTCTGCTTCAAACTCACACAGGAAGTAAACTAATTGGTTACTCTAGTCACTGAGAAATCATCTCTTTGCTGACAGAATTTTAAGAGTCCTTTAACCATCTATAACTGAGGACCCATAAGTCCCACTACTTAACTGTCTTTACCTTCCTCTCTAGTAGCAGAGTTCACAGAAAATGGCCACTGCCATATCACTTTTAAATAGTTTCTCTCTTCTTGGAGAAAAATGGGGTTTGAAAGCATCAGAAATGCATCTGTGCCACTCTCGCTGGAGTTCTTCTCGGACAGAGTTTCCTGAATTACTATAGCTTAGACATGGGCTCCAGGCTGCCGACAACCCCTCCCACCTTTGCACCAGTGTACAGGAACATGGCTGGGGAGCCTGGGGATTAACTGTTCAGTGCCTAAGCAACCTGGTAACTCAAATTTGGGAAACCACAGGGCTCAGGAGGGTTACACACTCCCTCCTTTAAATCCTTACTGGCCTCAGCAAGTGCTTTAGACAACACCTACTAGCCCTTCCAGTGTCTCTACAGAGGAGGTTGCAAGGCTTCCTTCTACCATCAAACAGCACAGGCAGGGGCATCTTAAAGCCAAATGTAGCTACTTCTTCAGCCAAGCCATGGAAGTAAGTAATAAACTACAGGGGATCCCCACCAAAGACAACTGATAGGGAAATATTGGCAACAAACATGCACTGGAGCTTTTGCGAATTGCCATGGATTTGTAGTCATACAGTATGTTCCTCACCCGGGGCCTATTGGGCATATATACTATCCCAAAGACTACAACTCCTCACCTTTATTAAACCTTGAAATACTCTGTTCATCAAGATTAGGTGTCAACCATTACACACTTCCTTTACCAGGGAACTTACTCGACCAGGCTTCCTGAGGCCTACTGCACTTAAAGAGAAATAGCAAGCAGGACATACAATAACATATCAATACATACTCCTAAAACAGGCAGAGCCACGTACTCAGATTTGTATTTAAAACAGGAGAACAGATGTTATACTACCAACTGAGCAAACACTCATTTACAGTGGTTTCCTGTCAAGTAAAATTACAGTATAAATATAATACACTTATAATTACATAAAGACAGTGATATTTTTCTTTCTTTATTTTTTGTTAGTTTGTCAGGTAAGTGCACTAGGCAACAGATGCCTATTTTCATGCTTTACAGGGGAAAACTGTCATGAGTAATTACAATAATATGACACCCTGGGTAAAGGCACTGAAAGACTCTCTTAGCAATGTGGACATGCTTCATCTCTGGAATGACTCCCTTAAGGGTATAACAATAACCCCAAATTGCAAATTATATATGACAAATATTTTTTTTATTATACCAGAGTTAGTGACTTAACTGATCTTAAAAAAAATGTAAAACTGGCTCCCTGGTTTGTAACACATAAAACAAATCATGATTTGGAATCTTATTTTTTCTTCCATTAAAACCAGAAGACCTGCACATTGCAACATTAGTGAGATTTAAATTATTCCCAACATGAAGGCTCGAAGATAGATATGCTAATAATATGAATATATGCACTGAATTGTTATGCCCTTGTAACGTAGGACACTAGGGGCCAGATATTCAAATATGTACAAAGTGCAGTGCAAAAATTTGCATCACGTCTTGCGCTTGCCCAGGTGTCCGAAGATGCTATATTCAGTGGAATAGCGCTCCAGCACTATTTGACTGAATATAGGGCCATGTCGACCCAGCGCTAAGTCACTTAGTGCTGCCCCGACAGGGCTCCCAAGGTACGCCGCCATAATGGATAGAGCCGGAGTGCTATTTCCAGTATTCAAAGGGACCCATGCAAATAAGCCCATTGGGCATGCAAGACAGTAAGAGGCCATTTGCATGCCCATTATGGGCTCATTTGTATGGGTGGTGAGGCAAGTTAGCACAGCGCCACTGCCCCAATCACCTGGTCCCAGCCATGTATACAGATCCCTGGTGCTAGTGGTACTCCCCCCCCCCCGGCCAATTGCTGGCCCATTGTTGGAAATAAATTTATCCCTGGCACTAGTGGTCCCCACTGCTGATCGCTGGCCTGATGTTGAATGTAAATCTATCCCTGATGCTAGTGGTAATCCCCCTCCCTCCAATTGCAGCCCTGGCATATATTCCATTATCCTTTGTACCAGTGACAACCCCCATCCCTCCGATCCCAGCCCTGGTTTAATTACCTTTATCCCTGGTGCTAATCGTGCCATCCCCCCATCACCAATCCTGAGGGTCACAAAACCCCTCCCTGGTATCCAGTGGTTCCCCCCACAATGCTGGGCACCCCCATACTCACTGCATCATCAGCGGTGGTGCTGCAGGTGCATACAGTGACCGGGACAGCCCTTCTTACACCTCCTCAGCAGGCCGCTGCATGTACAGCCAGAGACTGCACCTTTTATATATATTTATATTTTATATATATATATATATAGGACAGGTCACTATATATATGTATATATATATATATATATATATATATATATATATATATATATATAAGAGACGCACTCCCTGTCTTATAAAACTGGCCCAAATATTCATTGCTTCAGGGGGACATCGCCTTGCACACTGCAAAGCATCTGTGTCCTAGTTTTAGCACCATCTTCAGATCCTGGACAAGTCCACACATGCTGCCCCTTCCCCCGCTACTGGTTTGCAGAGTGCATGGTTCCAGGGGAGGGTTGCCACCACAAAGTTATATTTATTTTGGGTCTGGGGACATGGGGACCACGGGTCATGAGACCATGAGAGGTGACCCATAAACATACACACAGGCACAAAACACTGTCCACACTACAGCATAGAGTACAACACATGTGCCTTTATTGCTGTCTTTTGCATCTCAATTCATTTCATGGCTGAAGCTGTGGGGGTATTGAGCACACAATTCTTTTACACATCTCCCACCCCACACCTGCCATCAAGTGGGGAAGAGGTCCACTAAGAACTCTGGCATCTATACAAGGGTGCCCTACAGTATATAAATGGGTAGTTCAAACTTCAGATGACATAATTTGGGTTACCAAACACTGAGCATTTGCCCTGTCACAGGCAAAAGCCTACATGTTCCAGGAGAGTACAACCCTCAATTGAAGGGTGCTCTGAAAATGGCCATCCATCCACCTTCCCAGCTTCCGAATATCTTTAATAAAGGGATGCTATGCAGTTGAGCCTGGCTCCCCAAATATTTGCATCAGGACAGTAAAAGGACTACTGGATCCCCCCGTCTCACACACACACACTTAGAAATATATATATTCCCAGCATATGAGTGTTTACAATCTTCTATTTCAAACTCTTACAGGAAGTAATTGATTACTCTAAATTAATAACTTGAGACATCATCTCTTTGCTGGCTGAATTTCGAAAATCATTTTACCATCTCTAACACAATACTCGCGTTAGAAATCCCACTATTGCACAGTAATTAGCTGAATTTGCCTTCATCCCTGACAGGGTATTTCACAAAAAACAGCTGCTGCCACTTCACATTCAGAAAAATATTTCCCTGTACTTGAAGGAAATGGGTTTCAAAATCAGAGAGAGTGATGCAGGCTGTCTGTGTCCCACACCCCCTGGGGCTCTTCTCAGACAGACTTTCTGGAAGAACTGTAGCTCAGCTCGTTAGCTGCTGCAGACAGCCCCTTCCACATTGGCACCAGTGCCAGGTACAAGACTGAGGACTCGGGGGGCAGGGATTAATCCCTGGGTACCTAAGCAACCTGTTGGCTTAAATCTGGGAACCCACATGATTCTGAGGAATTACACTTGTGTCTGGGGCAATATTCAAATGGGCCATGTTGGCATTGAAGCACCAGGATGCAATTCTCATTCAGCAGATACAGAGACCCAAGGAATAAAGTCTGCTGTTACATCACTGGACACAGGGGGCCAGGAACTAAGTCAACTAGACCATTCTTTTTTTATATAGCTGTTTCTTCTTGCTGTTGCCTACTCTGGTCTCAGGCCTGGGGGTGCACCCCTGTAACAACTATCCTAACCCCAACCTTCACTAGTCCCATTGTCACTCTGGTGGTGGGGCCACAATTCAAGGCCTAAGAAAACCACCGGCCATCATCCTGGTAACATGTGCATGTGTTTGGTCCCCAGTTTTCTCCTCACATGTCTCTCATAACATGAGCCCAACCATAAATGAGAGGCCATTCCATTGGCCAAGTAACAGTGTGATGCACTGCCATGCAAGTGATCCGAGTTCAGAAGCGAGTTTAAGATGCTCCACTGGGAGGCAAACCAGATCACTGTAGCTGCTGTTCAGCAGTGCACTGTGGTTGGGGAAGGTCAGAATCGGGTTTCAGTGCCACAAGAACCCCCTGTGGCAGGCCAAGGGAGCTTCCTTCCTCTGAAGAACGTCACTCCATGTAGTCAAGGTCACCATATTGGCAATGCCTGTGCCTTGGGAGACAAAACTCAAACGGTCTTCATGGCGGCTTGGGTCCCAAAGCCTTCAAGATCCCACCACTGGGCTGCCACCAAATGTTTAGCATGTCTGTTTTTCTCCAGGGACTAAGCACAGTCCTCTGTGGCTGTACTTAGCCCAAGGAGGACAGTGAGACCAGCAAACAAAGGAGCAGAGCTTATATAAACTCAAACATGCACTGTAGGCTATTGAATTTCCCACTGCTGCCTACTGCTATGATGCCATCTGCAGGATATTCAGGGATTTGTAATAAAAGAAGATGTCAGCCTAGAACTAAGCAAAATTAGTCTGATACACTGCACTCTACTATACTACAGTAAACAGTAAGTAAGCCAAAATGTTTTTGCACACAAAGTGCAAATGGGACCAGCCCCACACTTGAGTGTGGGGTCCTTGGTGCTGACTGTTCCCCTTTAAGTGATTGGTAGACACACTGTGGCTTTTGTTACACTGGGATTTGAACTGGGGTCTCCAGGTTCATAGCTCTGCAATGCCCTTTCAGTGGTCACAGCAACTGACCTGCAAAATGCCCTGAATGGCGGTGGGCATGTCCTAGTATCATGGGGTATATGGTGTAACTGCTCACTGGGAGCCCCCCTGCACTCAGCAGTATGGGCTGCTTGACTGCCTCCCAGAGCAGGTAGATGTGGGCACCTTAGATAACTGAATAAGATACCTAGCACACTGGACTTCAAGCATTTGACTCTTTACTAGAGGATCAGGCCAAATCCATTTTCAAACACAGTACTGGTCCATGGACCTCAATTCATTAACTCTGTCAATTCATTCATGTTCACATGTTTTTAAGGGTAACCATCTCCACCCCTTGCATCAGACTATAAGGCACACTAGCCCCATTAGCTGTGGTGCATAATATACATTTCTTGTTCCCAGCAGTTAGAGTATGGGCTCTAACACTCTCTATCCCTTTCATTTCATTATGCACGGTGCCTGCCGGTTACCTATATGCACTTCTTGGGCAACACCATGCCCGAGGGTTCCCTAGTCCACTTTCCTGCACTAACCCTTAAGCTTCTGTACTTCATCTTCTGGTGCTCCTACTCACATGGTACATTATTCATTACAGATCACTGGCACACTGGAAAGACACCAAATATCCGGGTGAACTTTTGGCCTGAGTTGCCCCTCAAATGCTGGTACCTCCCTCACCAGACCCACTGTGCTCCAAGCTTGGCAGCCAGCATGACCCACTGGGCATCACCTACACCATTCCCTCATCACTAGTAGGACCTCATATCGGTACCTGGCTAAGGGTCCTGGTCGCCACAGACCGCTCATCAGATTAATTGCTCTACTCCTTCTGCTCTCTGGGAACATACACCCCAACCCCGGGTCATTGTCAACTAGCCACCCCACACCCCACTCTGGTACTGGCCTCAGCATTGCATCCATGAATATCTGCAGCCTCCTAAAAAAATCTGCCGCTCTCCAGTGCTGGACTGTACAACACCGTCCTGATGTTATAGCACTAGTCGAGACCTGGCTCTCAAGAAAAACTCCTGACTTGGTTATCTCCCTCACTGACTACACTCTGTCCAGGGAAGACCGTATAAGCAAACGTGGTGGTGGGTGTGCAGTCTTTATGTGTGACACACTTTTAGGCCATGCTGTCCCTGCCCCCAAGCTCAGTTTTAGTGCCCAAGCCCTCACCCTTAAGGTTACCCCTGACCCAGCCAGGGGCCCTCTTTTTCTCACAGTCTCTTATATACCCCCGAGGGACCAGGGATCAGCTGTCCACTCCCTCATTGATTACCTCCCCACACTCCCACACAAGGCGGAGCAGCTCATCCTAGGTGACATTAATGTCAATTGGCTGAGTACCACTTCCCCCCATATCAGGGACTCCTTCGCTGCTCTAGATATGACCCAACTAGTTACCTCACCCACTAGATTTAACCAGTCAGGCAGCTCCAGCACCCTCCTAGATGTAATTCTGTCAAACCGCCCCCATAAAATCAGGAATATTAATGTACTACCAGACTCCTAGTGACCACTCTCCTGTCCTCTGTCACTGATCATCCCCCACACCAAAACCAGTGTCCCAGGTCACCTCGCATCAGTGCTTTTGCCGCGGGGGTCTCAGAAAGCTAAAAGCGCACCTAGCCCAGCTTGACTGGTCCCCAATCCTACTCGCAACGGACATTGACTCTGCCCTAGCCTATTTCTCCAGTGCCTTAAGAAAGGCCTGCGACCTTTTCGCCCCCCTGACCAGAATCCGTACCAAGAAACACAACGCTCCATGGATCTCCCCATCCCTCATCCAAACACTGAAACAAAGAGATAGTCTCTGGCATATTGCTGTTGAGACAGGCAAACTGGCTGACAGACAAGCCTATAATGCAGCGTGTAACAAGTGCACCTGGGCTATAAGGCAGGCTAAGGCCGAATATTATCAAGCCACCCTTGAATCCACTTGGGGCTCATCCCGTGCTTTCTGGGACAATATGAAAGAGCTCAGTGGAAAGACCCGCTCCCTCCCCCACCATCACTACTCTCCATAGACGGTACCATCACTACTGATCCTCCCTGCATAGCTGAGTGCCTCAATATGGCTTTTTCAGATCTAAGCTCTGTCATCCCCAACTACTTTTTCGACCCTATCCCTGCCTCCACCCCCCCACCTCGGATCGCCCCCCTTTCTACCTGCGTGCTATATCACCCCTTGAAGCCATGCCTCATCTGCAAAATGTCTTAGCTAGCAACAACAGCAGCTGTGATCTCCTGGACTCCAGGATTCTCCGATTAGTCCTAGATACTGTACTAGCCCCTCTCACCAACCTTTTAAACAGGTCACTATGTCTTGGTCAATTTCCCAGTGCCTGGAAAATTGCAGAAATCACCCCTATTCATAAGAGTGGCTATAGCACCTCCCCTAACAATTTCAGGCCCATCTCCATTCTCTCCCGTCTCTCCAAAGCACTAGATAAAATAGTGGCCATTCAGCTTTCCGAGTATCTGGCCAAATACAACCTGCTGTGTCCGGAACAACATGGATTCCACCCTGCACACACCACAACTACAGCCCTCCTGGAGTTCTCCCAGCACCTCCACTCTGCTCTCGACTCTGATCATGTTGCAGGTGCAGTGTTCATTGACCTCTCCAAGGCCTTTGACACTGTGTCACCCCCTCCTACTTGACTCCCTCCACCAACTTGGCTTCTCCCCTGGCCCACTGGCTTGGTACACCAGTTACCTCTCTACCAGATCACAGCACGTGAGGGTAAACGGCACCCTGTCCAATACCCTGCCCGTTCGCTCGGGGGTCCCCCAGTGTTCCATCTTGGGCCCCATTCTGTTCAGCCTATTTCTCAACACCCTCCCCAGCTCCTGCTCGGGCAATATGCTACTCTATGCTGATGATGCGGTTCTTCTTGCCCCCCACCCTGACTTCACATCTCTACAGGAATCCCTGCAGCACACATTCAACCAAGCCAAAAAGTGGTTCCTTGACCACCGTCTGGTCATTAACCTCAGAAAAAACTAATCTATACTTTTTTTGCATCACCAGAATAAGGCCAAAAATGCCCCCCTCTGCATTCTCCCAAGTAATGCTCGCCCTCTCGAGCAGGTGTCTTCCTACAAATACCTGGGCATCACCTTCAACTCAGCTCTTACATTCCACACACACATCAATACCCTGTTCTCAGCCATAAACTCTTGGATTGGCCTTCTCTATCGCCACAGAGATTGCCTCCCCCAAACCGCCCTCCAACTGGCCATCAACTCCTCGGTCCTGTCCCTAGTGGACTACGGCCTACCTATCTACACTGCGGCCAACAATACTTCCCTCACCAGAATCCAGACCTCAATAAACAAGGCCTGCAGGCTCCTGACGGGCGCATCCCTCAACACCCATACTTGCCTGCTCTATTCCACCACCAACCTGCTCACCTTGGAGGAGTGCCTGTGCTACCAAACCTGCTTACTTGCCAAAAAATCCCTGCTAGAACTCTTCTCCCCAGGGGTCACTGCATACCTGCGGCTTGCATCCCCATCTGTTGCCACCCGTAGCTCAGTTAAGGCCACCTTTCTGGTGCCTCTTACCAAGACCTCCCTAGCCCAAAGGTCCTTCCACTACCATGCCCCGACATGGTTCAGCTCCCTCCCACCCTCCGTCACTAAGTCTACCAAAATTGGTCCCTTTAAAGTCACTCTCCGTAACCACCTCTTTGGGGCCCGAAGCTGTAATTGCCTTTAATCAACCTAATGTTGGGGTCCCTTCCCATTTCTGGCCCATAGCCTTAACAATGTCTGTTGGACTGCTTCCCTTCCCTTCTTTTTTCTCTTTTCCTCACAACTGTTCCCCCACGCTTCCACATATGTATTTCCCCAGTATGACCAGGGTTGTGACTTCTACTATTGTTATACTTTATACGATTGCTATTTACTGCATGTAACTTTACTCCGTAAACCACTATTATATTGTTTTCTTTTGTTATCTGTATTTCACCTGTATGTTACCGCTGTTGTATCTCACACTGTAACCATGTCTACCCTCCCTGCGATAAGGTGCCTTTATAAATAAGTCCCTGACTCAAAAGTTGTGAATTTGACTTTCAAAAAATAAATAAAAATAAAAAAAATAAATCTGTGCGGAGCGTACACTTTGACCTGCCATACTGGGATGGCATTGCAACAGCATAGGCCATGAGTGCCCATGGTGCTTGCTCAGGGATTCTCTCTCCCCAGCACTTCACAAAGAATGAGTCTCCTACCATGTTCCTACTACAAGATGATTCACTTTGTGACACCTCCACTGCATCCTCCTTGTATGAATCCTCATCGTCCTCCTGCGACTGGAACTGCACCTGCACCTGCTCCTGACCTACTATGGCTGTAACAGTCTCCTTCTCTGTTAGCTGGTTGTGTGTCTGCAGCTGGTCATCAACAGTCAGCCAGTCATCTGTCACATCTGTTGCTGTACATCCATGATCAATTAGCTACTGCGAGTCGGCTGTTTGCAATTTCACTAGTGTCATCTTGTTTGAAATTATCAGTGGGCTGCAGCAGTTCCCCAAAAGCTGCTCCCAACGTTGCAGTCCAGCAGTGTGTGACAGTGGACTCTGTAACATTCCTCCAGGCTTCTCCTGCTAGCATCAAGACCTTGAGTAAGTTTAAGCTTTTTTGAAACTCTGTTACTGATGTCTTGTCAGAACAAGACACAAGGACAAAGTCTCCTGCGGTAATCCTTTTTAAAAGTTGCAATAATGCCACCATTCATTGGTTGGATCCTGGAGGTTGTGTTTCAGCAGAAAGTTGTTTTAGGCTCTTGCCAACTTTCAGTCTGTCAAGCACAGACAGCTTAGTTTCTATGGAGCAGGATGAGGGCTTCATGTTCCATCTGCTTCACTCTGCGTAATGCTTTGCACTGACTTTGGACTAACAAAACCCAAACTGATACGCCACTTAAATGCAATTAAAAACTGTTACAGTTAATTGAATCTAATTGAATTCAGCTACAGTGCAGTAACTGATCAATCACAGTACAGTACTTGTACTTTGTGTGCAGTCCAGCTGGAGAACTGGAGAAGTGGCAGGAGGTTGCAGCAATTAAATACAGAAGCTGAAGAACTACAGTATTGGGAGCCATAAGTTACACTGGTTATAACCGGGTATTCACTATAACAGGGTTTGTTACAGCGAGGGAGCACTGTTTCTTGATTGCAGTACCTGTTTCTCCTTTTGCCCTTGGGTGCTGATGCTCTCATTCTCATGCAGGTCTCTGAAGTCACTCCACCACCACCACCACCACCACCAGGATGCCCACAACGAACCACAACGCAGGAAGAGGCTCACACAGAATAAAAGCAGCAACCACAGCCAGTACTGCAAATATATTTAATGCAAACCAGTGACAAAGATACACCAACCAAGTTCTCCGGCGCTTCGGCCAGGTAGGGCTCTTGGAAGCAGCATCATACTTTTAAATCTTCACTGCAGGCCATGGAGCATTTCACTTGATTGCTCATTTAGGAATGGTGGCCACAGTTAAGGGTGCAGTGTGATGCTGGAGCAAAAAAAAAATATTCAAACACTGCTCTTAAAGTGATATACCAGAATATTCAGTGAAACAGGACATAATAAAAGTGGTGCATAATGCAATATAAAACATAAAATCTGTGATGCAAAAGCAGAGCTTCTTATATAAAGCTACGAGGCGCAAAGTCTAGAAGTTTCCAGGTTTAAGTAATTTTCAAATTCATGCCAGAGTATCAGATGGTATTCACACATCAGCTACAATCACCCACACCAGGGCTTAAATTAGCAATGGTAGGGAATTGCTGCTATGATATGGATTTCCAATCCCATAAGATATGGAAGAAAGTAGAAAATATAATTACTACATAAAATATTGAAAATTCACTACTCGTACCAAAAACAGCATGTTAACCATTTACAAATCATTTTGTGTTATCCACATCTCATAAATAAGTTAACTGTAACAGACTGAGGGGAAGAGTTCATTGGAGTTGGAAGGGAGGACTGCTGGAGTGAGCTGCTCTGTGAGCTGCTGTCAATAAGCTTTGCTGAAGCCTGTTTTTGGTACGCTGCTAATACCTAGACTGTTGAGGCTTGATGCATTTAAAATTCTCCTTTTCCTTTTGAATACATTGTGCTACACCTGGAAGAATTTTCTTTCTGTGTCAGCCTTTTCAGCTGTTGCCCGCTACTTACCACTTACAGTTCATCTGACTGTCAGAGGAGACTGGAGTGGGATTGAGGAGGAAAGGCCAGGAGAGAGATCGGGAGAACTAGGAGGAAAGTTCTCCAGTAAAAACTAGATGACAAGACTCAAGCTCTCTGAATCTCTGGTATGCAGTTAATGACTTCTGGGGGTGCCTGAAATTATTTTTTTTTGGCATCATCCCAGGGTACTGCGCTAGAGTAAAAAAAAAAAACATTCAAACACTGCTCTTAAAGTAATATAGCAGAATATGCAGTGAAACAGGACATAACAAAAATGTAAGTTTAAGTTTATTGATTCAGAAAACAACCTTTGAGCTAGGAGCTCATTTACAAAGGTTCCATGTCAGGGTAGAGCATACAATACAGTACATTTGACAGCACAGGGTAACAATAAATTGAGCTGCCAGATCAATTAGCAGTGTTCTCTTGCACACAACAGTTTCATACAGTTACTGAAATTAAAAGTTTTAATACACGTACAAGTTAGATTGAGCAGGGACGCTAAAGGGGCAGAGTTAAGACTACTACTAGTGCTATCTAGGGAATGTAGAAGAATAGAGAGAACTGCAGATAATAGAAAGGAAAGGGAGCCCTAAGCTGCCAGAGGTAGGCTTTGTCAGAACTTTTAAGGTTTAATCGAGGCGGGGAGGGGGATGGAAGTCAGAGGTGGGAAGGACTTGGGAGTGTTAGAGTGGGAATGGTCATTGGGGAATGTGGGTGGGGGTGCTTTAGAGAGTGGAGGTGTGGGGACAGCCTAACAGGTGAGCTTTGTAAGGCCAATGATTAGAAAATTGAGGGGGGGTCATCAGAGTAATGGGGGGGATTGGAGCCTCCCTAAGCAAGTGCTGTGAGTGAGGGATTAAGAAAAGGTTTGGGTAACAGAGGTGTGAGTTAAAGTCCTGCTTATTATTGAGGGGATGGAGCTACCATAGGGAAGAGGCAGATGCAGTAGGGATGAGGTAATTATGTAAAGCAGTTGCAGGTGGATGAGTTGGTGAGGTGCTGTACCAGTTCTGTTTTAAAGGCCATCAAGCTCTCAATGCCAACTAGGTGAGCTGGGAGATCATTCAACCAGTGTGGGGCCCTGTAGGAGAAGGAGCGTTGCCCAAGAGATGTTCTTCTGAATGATACTTTTAATGAGCTACTTACGGTCCCCCGGGTATTTTGCTGGGAACTAGTTGTCTGGAACATTTGTTGAATGCATGGGGGTATGAGAGCAAGTAGTGCTTTTTTGTCAAGAATGCAGGTCTGAAGTTTTATCCTGTCTCTAAGGTTGAGCCAGTTTGTATAATTATAAAGCAGGCATGTGTGCATTTGGTTATCAGCCCCAAGGGCAAACCTGCAGGCTTTATTTAACGCAGTGGAGATCCTTTTCAGCGCAGTATCAGAGGCTGTGCTGTAGACCACTAGACCATAATCAATCACTGATAGAACAGAACTTGAGACCGATAGCCACAGAGCAGAAGGTGAAAGGTATTTCCTGTGTCTATACAGGATTCCTAGCTTGGCGTTGATATTTTTTACCATGTGATCGATCTGTTGGGAGAAGGAGAGGGATTCATTGATGTGAATACCCAGATATTTGAATACCTGTATCTGCTCCAGTGGAGCATTTTTATTGTTAGTAATGGACAATGTGGGATACTTCTTCCTGAGATGTAAGCTGGTTATTAACATTACCTTGTTTTTTTTGTAATTGAGTAGTTTATAGGTGGTAAACCAATCCTCCAGCAAGTTGAAGGTAGTTTGAAGTTCACATGCAAGTTCACCTATGTTTGGGCTATGGCTCAGGATCACAGCATCATCCACAAAGAGGATGACTCTACTAGGGCAGGATTCAGGAAGTTAGTTTATGAATAGACTAAACAGTAGAGAGTCTAGGATGAATCCTTGAGGAACTCCTAGGGAAACCTCTCTGGTGGTGGATATCACTGTTCCGATCTTAACACTTTGGTTTCTGGTAGCTAGATAGTCACTAAACCAGCCCACAGACCCAGAACAGACAGTTGTTGTAGAAGAATCTTATGGCTGACTGTATCAAATGCTTTCATGAGGTCAATAAATATAGATCCCACAAGGCTTCCATCATCCATTGCTTGGTGAACATAATCCATGTATTCAACCAGGGCTGTGGTGGTGGTGCTGTGACCCTTCTTAAAGCCATGTTGCTGTTTGCACTGAAGGCTGTATTTATCCAAGTATTCCATGAGCTGGTCTGACACAATTCTTTCAAGCGCTTTAGAGAGAGGGGACAGCATGGATATGGGCCTATAGTTGGTGGTGGAGGCGCGGTCTCCATTTTTGTATACTGGTGTAACTAGTGCCTGCTTCCACAGGGTGGGGAATTTTCCAAGGGAGAGTGACTTGTTGAAGATTTTTGTGAGTGGGACAATAACTTCAAGGATAAGTCCCACCATCTTCATGTCAAGAGAGTCACTGCCTATTCTTTTTTTCCCTAGCACTCTTTTGATGTATTTCCTAGCGTCTTTTACTGAAGTGTGCCTGAAGTAGAATTTGGAGTGATTAATAGCGGATGCAGTGTTAGGTTGCGGTGCTGTGGGCCATTCGGGTAATCAGGAGGGAGGACCAAGCTTAAATCTGTGAAGGTAGCACTGAAGGAATTGGTGATGAATAGAGGGTCCTGGATGGTGTTACCATTGAGGTTTAGCAAGGAGGGTACTTTCTTATCCACTTTCCCTGACAACTCTTTGATGTTGTCCCAAAACCTTCTGACATTGCCCCAAGTTTCATCTAGTTGTTCCCTGTAATAGTTGGCCTTGGCTGCCCTGATGTCATGAGAACACTTGTTCCTAGCTGCACGGTACTGTTGCATGTCATGGACATTGCCAGAGGCTTTCGTCTTATGCCACAGGTTATCTCTTTCATGCATCATCTTCATTAGGTTCTCAGAGAGACACCCATTTATTGTAGTGTGGACTTTACGCCTTCTCGAGGAGGTGAAGGTAGCACAGATGGTGTTAAATTTGTCTATGAAAAGTTTTAACACCATTTCAATGTCCTGGATTTTATTCAGTACATACCAGTCAACACTAGCAAGAGTGGCTTTGAAGTCCCCAAGCAAAGCTTTCCTGAAGATTCTACTTTCAGTTATCAGAGGCACTACTTTTTCTTGTTTATTAGATCAGAGGCAGATGATCGGAGAATGGTCACTTAGGGAATCTGGCAGTACACTTACCCCTTCACTTGAACAGGGCAGCTGGCCAGTACCCAATCAATGAGGGTGTTATTGCCAGTCGTGTAATTGTGGGGAGTTGGTTCCTGCCCCAGCTGGATTAGATATGTGGTGGCAATGAGATCCTTGAGAGACTTGCTATACTGACAGTGCCAGTTAATATTAAAGTCCCCTGTGATCAAGACCTCTTTTGGATTTGATTAAGTTGTTCAATAACTTTAGGCAGTCCTTGTTTAGTCTTCCCCAGGGGGATATAAACTGAGATCACTGAAAGGGACTTTTTCTGTCCCCCAACCAAGATTTGAGTGGCCAGTAATTTGGGGTCTATGTGATAAGGGCGAACGCCCAATCACGATCGGTGACAAGTGACGTACATCCCGGTGCACAAGAAAATGGTGCTGGGGACTTGATTTTAATTGTTCATGTGAGGGCTGTGCCCCGCACCCCTCTATAAAGTTCTGAACTCAGGGGTGCAAAATCTTGAAAATAAAATTTCAGCCAGGCACACAAAATGTAGGTGCTAGCCCAAACCTGAACCTTTGCAGCATTTGGCTGCCACCCACCCACCACGCTATGGGGCCAGTTCAGCAGCCCCATGCCAACCACGCCAGGCCAACCCTCCCTCCCATCACACTCACTCCCCCCCACGTGCATATACATATAGCAATGTCCTGTCACTATATGTGCCCACCTCCTCCATCTGGTCGCCCTTGCTCAGTGGTAGCCCCATCGACATGTGCCGGGATTGAGTCACCATTATTGCAAGTGCTCAATCGCCGATGCCCATGTCACGGGCTACTGTAATTTGTGCTCAGGGAAGTTATCAGAGGATGGGAGTGTAATGCCCGGGAAGGTGTCCCATAAGTAGATGAGGCAGACCTCTCCTCTCTTGGAGGCTCTGTCTAGCCTAAATATTGTGTGGCCAGGAAGCGCTATTGAGCTATCCGATATTTTCAAGGTCCGCCATGTTTCAGTGAGGTTTATAATGTCAGGTTGCTGCTGGTGTGTCCAGGCTTGGAACTGCGCAAATTTAGGCAGTAAGCTTCCAATGTTCATTGAAGCTATTTTTAGGCAACCCTTATCATGTGTTGTAGTACTTCCTGCATTGATTGGCCCAAGGGTGGGATGAACGTTCCCGGACAGGAGTAATAGGATAAGTGCAATCTTTTTTGCATTAATAACTACCTGTCTTGCTACTTTTTTCCTGAGTCTGAGGCTCTTGTAGGTTTTTTTGTATAGTGATTTCAGGTTGATGGTATACAAAAAGTGGTGTACAATGCAATATAAAACATAAAATCTGTGATGCAAAAGCAAAGCCTCTAACATAAAGCTACAAGGCACAAAGTCTAGAAGTTTCCAGGTTTAAGTAATTTTCAAATTCATGCCAGAGTATCGGATGATATTCACATATCAGCTACAATCACCCACACCAGGGCATAAATTAGCAATGGTAGGGATTTGCTGCTATGACATGGATTTCCAATCCCATAAGATATGGAAGAAAGCAGAAAATATAATCACTACATAAAATAGTGAAAATTCACTACTCATACCAAAAACAATAGGTTAACCATTTACAAATCATTTTGTGTTATCTACATCTCATAAATAAGTTAACTATAACAGATTTTCAAGTAAGCCTAAGTTACAAGCAAATAGTTACCAGGCATTATAGTGTGGACCCTACAAAAATGCCTTAATATCCCAATCTTCATTTAGACAACTTGGACATAGGCTCTTCAGGCTGAAGATCCAATATGTCTCCCTTTGAATAACTGTTTCCAGCCTGTTACCTCTCCTCTTGCCAACTGTTACAGCTTCCAGCCCCATTTATTTAAGGTTCATTGGATTCCCCATGCATTTCTCTGAAATATTACCTACTTGAGTGTCTGATAGTTTTTTTTTAATATTTTTACACTTTGTGGATGCTCTTGTAACCTTTCTTTCAATAGCCTGATAGTACGTCCCACATATGTCTTATTGCATGGGTACAACAGTGCATATATCACAAAACTTGTACTGCAGTTGATAAACTGCAGGACCTCCACCACCCTGTTAACAGAATACAGTTTTAACTCTTTCACCTGCACACAGTAAGTGCACATACAGCCATGTTCGCATGTATACATACCACTGGGAGGAGGACATGTCAGTTCTCACTGGGCATTTTAAAGTGGCTGTGCACAAATTTGTCTCAGATTCTGCACCCTTTTAAAAGAAATTAATGGCCCATCCCCAGAACATTTGAAATCTTATTGTCACCCTGCTTTATTATTTTACTCCATGACAAAACAGTTTGTCCTCCATTTTCCTCCCCCTCTGTTTTGGTTTAAGAAGCTCACTTCTGTTAAATGCACTGGCTTTTTCTGCTGCTTGTAGGACCTATATATTCTTGTAGCCTCTTTCAACAAAGCTGGCTGCCAAATCTTTTGCCTGTGAATCAAAATCCTCCAGAGTAGAGCAATTTCTCCTTAGTCTGAGGAATTGCCCCTAGAGAATGCAAGGAAGGAAGTAAGACTCTGGGGGTGGGCACTCTCTGCCCTCAGAAGACTATTCATGGGTGTTGGCTTTCTGTAAGAGGAGCTGTAAACCATGTCACCTGGGCCAGAAATGAGGGTTACTTCCAGGAAATGTAGCCTGTCTTTATGCATGGTACAAGTTAATCTAAGATTCATATCATTCTTGTTTAGCCAGACATAAATTCCAAAGCCTCCTGCTCAGACCACGCACTGACCACATTATCAATAGAGCGATACCATTTAATGATGCAGCCCATGTGCAGGTTGTCTTCTCTATCAAAAGCCACTTTTTCCACCCAAAACCCCAGGAAGAGTTTGGCAAAGAAGGCTGCCATACTTGTAGCCAGCAGTGCCACACAACTGAAGGATAAATTCTTTGCTAAATTCAAAATGGTTGTGCTTGAGGATGAATCGCAGTGCTTCCAGGATATAATCGATAATAAAATCATCCTTTAAAGGGTGAGAACAGAGAAAATGTTTACAGGCCATGACACCCAAATCATGATCAATGCATATATATATATATGGATTCCACGACAATCCCTAAGAACATGCAGCCTGATTCCCAATTGAAATTGTCAAATTTTTCTAAGATACGCATCATGTCTCAGATACTGTATGGGTGTTCAACCTGTGAACACAATCCTTCAAGAAAGTTCCTGAGATGATTGGCCATCCAGGTGGATCCTACATGTTTTTGTGGACCTTAGGGAGAATGTATATAACCAGTACCATACCACAGGGCTGTCATTCCATGTGAAATCAAACTCACTCTTACTCAAGTCACCTGCATTTTTACCCATTTCTAACAGTGTGAGCAATTTCTTTTGGAAAACAATAGTGGGGTGCTGACTAAATCTTCTGTAGTGTTTAGTGGAGCGTTGTTGTGGATGGAAATCCATCCCTTTCAAAATGTTACTATACCACAGTTCAAAGGTCATGGGATGTGATTGTACCACACTGTGGTACAACAACATTTTGAAACCTTCTAGAGGCTGCATGAGCCACATTGGTTTCAAAGTGTAGGATCAACCAGATAGCGAGTAATGGCGGGCGGCAGCAGCACAGCACAATCACTTGAATCATTGTCCTGCAGACGCAGGATCAACAGGATACAAAAAAAAAAAAGGCAGGCTCAACCACGTAATTTTATTGTTAGACAAAAATACAATGCAGGACCAACCAGATATGTAAATTTACTCACAAAATCAAACAGGATTCCTCGTTGTAACCCTCCTATGGCCACCATGTTTTTTTTTAAAAAGCCCTCCCAAACACAACTAACATACAATAGAAGCCCACGCTTTAGACGTACAGACATCTGCTCCCTAACAACCACACCAGGGACCCTAGCAACTGCCCTTTAATCCCAGACTAAAACGCAGCAGCAACCATTACTTTTTCTACAAAAAAAAAAAGACTTTACATTATTTTTATGGGCACTATACTCACTATAAAAAATAGTGGATGAGCAACTTCATGCCCAACCAGCAGCCTGTTGTGCCACCTCAGGGTTCTGATGACATCAGACCTCTCGAGCGTCACCTTCAAGGAATGATGTTATCAGAACTCCTCTGTGTCACAACAGACTGGTTGTGCATGGTTGCCCATCCACTATTCTATATATAGTTGTGTTCCACCCCTAACAGCTCCTGAACCTTATATGTCTCCACGGATATTAATATCACATTTCCCCCTTGTCTGCAGGTTTCATGACCACATTGTTCAGTTTTTTTTTTAAATCAGCTTTATTAAGACAATCAGACAATAGTGTACAACATAATGAGCACCTTTTCTTTTGTTACATCTTTACAATACAGGAATAGGCCTAAAAAAGTGGATTCCCCCATATCAGGTTAAATCATAGTTCATTTCAAAAGGTGATAGCCCACCTAGATTGTATTTCTTAATGTAATAAGCCATCCAGATATCATTTAAAAGTGGGTACATGTTATGTAGTCAATAAGTAAAAAGGTTTTTATCAGGGAGGGATTAATCCCACAAGCTCTCTAGTAGTAAAAACATATATCTGTGAGTAAATTAAACACTGTTTAAAAAGAAAGAAAAACAATAAAAAGAGGGGTGCTTAAAGCAAAAGATTGTAAGTAACAGATCTTATCCCACTCTGCTGGGCCTTACCAACTCGGCCCCCGGTTAAGCTGCATTCAACAGTCCCCCTCCGGGCCCCGCCCCTCGCCCCTCCTGCTCTAATCCTAGAAAAGAAGGCAGTATCATCCTGACTAAACATGTTAGTTCACATCTAAGACCCCCATCTTTAGTGACAATCAACCCTGCAGGCAAGCCATATAGCAAATAGGACTCCCTCATACTCCAGGGGACACTGCACTTACTCATTGTATCCCATACCAGATGCTACCTGACGCTTTCAGACCAAAGTTCCCATCCCTGCCAGCTCTCAATATGTTTTTCAAAATGGAAATGTAGCTTAGCTGTGATAGATTCCATCAGGACCACCTCCCCCATTCTTCTAATCCACTCTACGATAGTTGGGGGATTCTCTGAGAGCCAGGCACCTGTGATACATTTTAGGGCAACTGAGATCAAGAGCAAGGCTGCCTTTCTGACATCTCCCCTGAGGTGAGTTATTGTGGGTATGCCCAGCATCCAGTCCTCTCCCTGAAGTGGAACATCCACCCCTATAATAGATAGTACTGCCTGCTTGATATCTCCCCAGAACTGGCGCAGAGCTGGGCAGTCCCAAAAACTGTGCCAGTGGGATCCTCGCTGTCCACACTTCCTCCAGCATAAATCACCTGCCCCCGCTGAGAAGTGTTTTGTTACCACAAGAACCAGAAAAATCGGACCATCACCTTCCAAAAGAATTCATGCCAGTTTGGGGATGATGTCACCTTCCAACCCCAATTTAGCCTATGTTGCCAATTTACCTCTGTGATCCGAATATTTGCCTCTTTTTCCCATGTCTCTCAGCAAGTTTCAAGTGGGTTGGAGGTCTAGTAAGATAAAAGCTTATAAAGAGCAGAGATGTATTTGTCCGAGCCCACTATGGACACAGCCCCAAACAAAAAGTCTTCCCACCTGGAGTAAGGGCGTGATAAGTGGAGAAGGTGATCGTCCGAGTTTATAAAGTGTCTTATCTGCATAAATTGTAAGAACTCTGTATTAGACCATTGAAACTTTTCCTTTGCTCTTTTAAATGAAATACAACTCCCACCCTCCAGAAACTGTGTGAACCTAGTAACCCCTCTGGAGGCCCACACAGAATACCGGGAGTCTAACAAAGGAGGCATAAACTGAGGTTCAAATCTTATGCTAGATAGGGGTCCCAGACCTGGGGGTGAATCTGAAAGCTTGCGGATTTTCTTAAGGTTGTTAAGGCCGTGTCGTATCCATCTATTATGTGTCTGATGTTTGTGCCCCTGTGGACAGTCCGCCAATACCACTGAGAATAGCGGCCTGTCCCCCAGAGCAGCGTCTTCTAATTGGTGCCACAGGGAAGAGGTTCATTGTTTAGCCCATGTAATCAGGCCGGCATCCTGTGCTGCCAAATAGTATAAATATAAATTTGGTAATGACAGTCCACCAGCCTCCCTGGGAGACTGTAGGATCTGCCTTGAGATTCTAGGTTTTTTTATGATTCCAAATGAAAAGGGAAATATCCCTGTTCATCCTGGTCCAGAATGCCCCAGGGAGTTGGAGTGGAAGGTTTTGAAAGAGGAATAGAATGCGGGGCAGGATGTTCATCTTTATTACTTCAATGCGGCCAACCAATGTCAGAGGTAGGAGGCGCCAACATGCCAGATCTTGTTCAACTATGTTCCATAATCTCCCATAATTCGTAGGGAAAAGTCTAGTCAGGTCTACTGGGACCTGGATGCCCAGATATCTAATTTGGTTCTGAGGTGCCCAGGCAAACAGGAAGCTATGCTGAAAGGGCTCCGAAGGGGTGCCACTCACTCTAAGAGCCTCTGACTCAGAGAAGTTAATTTTATAACTAGAGATCACACTGAATTCCTGCAATAAGGTATTCAAGGGGGTGAGGGAAGTCTCTGGAGAAGATAGGTAAAAAATGGAATCATCTGCATAGAGGGAGATCTTCTGTTCAAGACCCCCCACCATTAAGCCCCTGATCGGTAAGGTTTGATGAACCCTGGCCGCCAGTGGCTCTAGGCTAATTGTAAACAGAAGTGGCGAAAGGGGGCACCCCTGGAGATATCAAAGGCCGCAGAACTGATGCCATTCACCCTCACCTGTGCCTTGGGGTGCAAATATAACTGAGAGATCATGTGTAGAAATTTAGGGCAGAAATTTAACTTCTTCATAGACAGTTTTAGAAATAGAAAATTCACCCTATCAAAAGCTTTCTCAGTCTCCATGGAGATAGCCAATTGGAACTCCGGGCACTTCGCCTGTGAGGAAATAATATTTAAAAATCTTTGTATATTATACATTAAGTATCTCTTAGAAATAAATCCTGTCTGGTCTTCGTGTATAGCAGAAGAGATTTCCTTCTGCAGGCGAACGGCCAGGAGACCCATGAAAATCTTAAGGTCAACATTTAGTAAGGAAATGGGTCAGTAAGATCCGCATTTAAAAGTTCTTTCCTTCCTTGAGCAGCACTTATATAAGGGCTGTATCCCAAAACTTGAGAGTGCCCCTTCGCCTCCTAAAACCTCCAGTAGGGGAGGTAACAAAAGATCACTAAATTCTTTATAGAATTCTGAGGAGTAGCCATCCAAGCCGGGGATTTGCCATTCTTCAAGGTCTGGAACTGTTCCTTAAGTTCTGCCAGAGTAATACATGCCTCTAGATTAACTTTTGAGACAGCAGAGAGAGGCCTAAGATCTGTATGTTGGAGAAATTCCTCCATAAGATCTGCAATGCCAGGGATGGGTTCCTGAGTATACAGTGCCCTGTAATAATTTGCAAAAACGGTGGTAATCTCTTCAGGCCTACGTTGCACCTCATCGTTATTTTCAGGATTCTCCACTCCAAGGATAAGCCTGCTGGCAAGCTGAGTGCACAAATTAGTTGCCAAAAGCTTCCCTGCTTGGTTTCCCCCATCATAGTATTGTTGCTTAATTCTCCTATAGTCACCCTCCAGTTTTTGCATTAGGATTCTATCCAGCTTCTGTCTGCGTATGTCCAATTGTTTTTTAATTCTGGGATGAAGGGATATTTTGTGTTGAAATTCTAGTTTTGCTATATCTCTCCAAAGCTGCTCTATCTCATGGGAGAGTTTGTTTTTTTTTCCCAGGAGGTGAATCTTATGATATTGCCCCACAAGACAGCCTTAAGGGCATCCCAGCGGACAGAATGGGTAGTGTGTGCCACAGGGTTATGCTCAAGGTACTCCCTAATAGAATCCCTAATTTAATTTTTAAACTCCGTATAATTAAGCAGGCCTGGATTAAACCGCCAATGGGAATTACGTAGTTTGGGAATGAGTGTCAAGGCCAGCCGCACTAGGGCATGATCCGACAGGGTGCGGGGGACAATCTGGCACTGGTCTATGGTGTAAGCCCACTCACTAGAAAGAAAAAACATATCTATTCATGAGTAGCAGTTCTATCTGTCAGAGTAGTAAAAGAAGTCTCTACATTGACCATTGGTCCAGCGCCAGGGATCTACTAGGCCCCAGATCTGGGTTAGCTTGTTAAGTGACCCACTTGCCAGCCCTGACCTCATCTCCCCCCCCCCGCTCCACCCTGTCTATCCAGGCTAGGGGAGATTACAGTGTTAAAATCAATGCTGAGGACCAGAAGACTGCCCTCCACCTATGCCAGCCTTGATAAAGTGGACTGAAAAAAGAGGGCGGCTTCTCGGTCCTCATTGGGCTCATAGATATTAATAAGGCAGCACTCCACTTCCCCCAGAGTGGCTGACACCTTTACAAATCTACCTTCTGGGTCAGTCTGTACCTCTCGCACCACCAGGGGGCAGTATCTGTGTACCAGAATTGCAACTCGCCTTCTGTGTGGATGCTCTAGATATGTGGAGACGTATATGGCTCCCACCCATCTTCTGACCAGTTTTTTATGCTCAGTTTCGGTGAGATGGGTCTCCTGCAAAAAAGCAATTTGTGTATCCAACTTTGCCAGATCCTGCAGGATTTTTGATCATTTAGCAGGGTGATTGATTCCTCGCACATTATAAGAAACTACATTGAGGCCCCCCCATAGTGGAAAGGTCCAGACAGAATCCATGGGCCAGAGAGGGTCAGCACAGGTGGTGGTCAGCACAGGGGGAATAAATACAGTTCTAACTAAATGAACCCACAGCAGGTCTAAAGTAAAAACTTTTGCACTAATATAACAAAGAAAAAATAGTAACAATACGAAACTCCCAACTGGGGAGAACAAACTGTAACACTGCTTCCTCAGTAATCGCTTCCAAGGTGCTACAGGTATCCCACCATATGCCAAGGTCTCCATGGTGGTGGGTAGTGCTGGATAAGATCCGGCACCTGGCTGCACCGCCTCCAATTTGTGAAACATGCGCAACCACAGTGGGGTCAGCAAACCCAATGCAGACAGTCCCCCGCTCACATCTCAATAAACAGTTACCTCCCATATAGAATGTAAGGTGCATATTCCAGTCTCATATCCCTCCCTTCATCTACCCTTAGATCAAGTACCCATCCTCCTTGAAGTACAATATTGAAATTCCTACCCTTTGGAGTCCATTTACCCAAAAAAACAAAAAAATTAATTTCACAGTTTTATGAGTTAGCCGAAACAATTAGTGTGTCCCAAAAAGGCTGCATTCCCATAAGGCTTCCCATCTCTCTTGAAAATAAACTAAGCATTAACAGTCCCAAATCTGTTTCAAATGATGGGATTTTAGCTGCTGGGCCCTTCTTCTGGCATTCCCCGGGATCTTGCACGATCTTGTAGCTTATGCCAAGTACTGGGGCTGCTCTGCGCAGTTTTATCAGACACACCTCGGAATTTGCCCATCATTGACCACTGCTGTTTTTCAGTTTTACTCAGGTAGCCAAGTTTAATCACGTTGTCAAGTGTGATCTTCAATGTTGCCAGAAATCTCTTTGCTTCCGATGGGGATTCAAAGATTTTTGCACCTGCATCCGAGGTGACTCATAGGCAGGCAGGGAAGTCCACCCTTGCTCTCACTCCCTTGTCGCATAGGGCCTTGACGACTGGGAACCAGGCCTTGTGACGTTGCATCGTGGCAGGGGCATAGTCTGGTTCAAAAAATAATCTGGTGTCACCAAAGACAATCTCTTTCCTTGCCCATGCTTTCCTTAAGATTTTCTCTCTGGTTCTGAAGTCCAAGAAAGCAACAATGATGGAATGGGTTCTAGCCTGTGGGTCCTTTGGGGGGCTGAGAGTGCTCTGTGAGCCCTAATTATGTTTAAGGGCTCTTCCTTATCAAAGTCCAGCAGTTCCTTGATGAGCCCCTCCATATATTCTGGCATATTATTAGTCTCATTGCGTTCAGGGAGACCATGGACCCATAAATTAACCCTTTGGGAACGATTTTCAAGATCCTCTATTTTTTGGAGCAGGAGCTGCAAGCGATCGTGGAGCTGTAAAATAGCTCCATTATGTAAATCTGTAGTTTCAGCATATTTGGAAAAATGATCCTCCAGCTCTTGAAATTTCTTGCTCTGTTGAGCGATATTGTCCCGGTTTTCTTTAATGGAGGCTTTGATTGTGTCCAGAGTGTTGCTCATGCGCCTTAATTCACGGCAGAGTTGCCGGGAGGTAATGGTAAAATCCTCCCCCTCCTGCTCTGAGTCACTGTCCCATCCTGGTTTGATTTCCTTGGGTGGTTTAGCAGCCTCCACATTAGCGGCTGGTGTACTCGGGAGAAGCTGAAGTTTCTGTTGCTTCAATCCACCGACTAGGGCCAATCGGGGTCTATTTCTGGTCGCCATTTAGTGTTGGAATGCTGTGCCAATAAGGTAGGAGCATTTGTAAGGAGGAGATTAGTTATTTAACACAAAGTAGCTGGGGGGTTTAGCAGAGCTCGGTCTCAGAGCGTCTACATGAGGTGATGATGTCACCGGAAGTCCGTTCAGTTTTTTAAGTTCATCATCACTGTTGATTCTGCTGAAGTAAGATTCCTGCAGACATACTGGTCATGTTATTCAAAATGTGTATCAGTTTCCAGCATCACCACTTTTTTCACATGCTTTGATTATCTGATTTGTCCTGGGAAGGGGCCAAAAGAAGATTTTCCTTTAAATGTATTTTTTTCTGAGTTCCCTGAAGTTGTTCCTCGATTCTTCCAACACAAATCCATACTATCCCGTGATAGTTCTGTTTGCTCATCCCCAATAGACTCCATATTTTTTATTTAATAATGCTTCCAACCCTGGGGTTCCCACAGCCTCCCTATAGTCCCACTAAACTCCCACACTATGGGCAAATGACCAAATCCTTCCTATGAGCTCCACTGGCATAAGATACATCCCAGGGTCCTACTAAATGTTGCATTGACACCCTTGCCATGGTGAGGTATCTAGGACCTTGTGCCTTTCTTGGGGCTCTGAAAGTAACTGGCAACCTATGGTTCCAGGTGACAGCATAACTCATGGCTTGAGTCATCTAGCCAGGCACTTGGTCAGCATGGTGTGTGCCCACCCTTCCTGAGCATGCAGGAGTACCCCTTACATCCCAGTGGCTTGCTGGTCATGCCAGGTTGACCCTCTCAACTGGCATCCATGGCTTGGTTGCCCCAGCTGGCCCCTTACCTGCATACCTGGGGGCACCTACCAGCGAGGGTACCTGGAGTGTCCATGCTCCCTACTAACTAGTGGCACCTAGTGGCACAGTCACTACTCCTACTCCAGGACCACTACAATTCCAAGGCCCCCGGCACCTCAGGACAACCCTATTCATATACTCCCCGTTGTTCCTTCCCATATCAGTTTCACCCATAGAGGATGATGACAGGGCATCATTTCCCCTCTGGCTAAGTCTGGTAATAACCACCTCCCCCTGCTGTAGGAAAAGGATTGTTACACTCTATCCCCAGAAAATTAATTTCTGTCCCGGAAATGGCAGGATGGGGTAGATGTTAGTGCCCAGCATAACAAACAAGGGATTAGCTACTCCTCCCTTTACCCACTGTCCAGCATCAGTGCCTGTGGCATTGTTCTTCCCAGGGTCACAACTACCAACCCAAATACGTAATAAAAAAGCAAACCACTATCCTACATTGTAGGTGGCAACCCTCCACCAGTTTCCCACCATTACCGACCATGAGGCCATGGCACCACTCTCCACAAACACAGAGGCTGCAGCCCTCTCTCCTGACACCTAACTGCTAGGCAAATGGAGGTATTATCCACATGTCCTGGCATATTCGGGCCTATGTGATGGACCACCCTGGGTACCGCCAGTGTGTTTGACCAGGCTCGGCCTCCCTTGCCTTTTTCTGGCTAATGGGCACAATCCAACCTCCCCACAGGGTCAGACACTCCCAGCCAGCAAATGCTCTTTTTGTCCTGGGGGCTTTCACACCCTCTAACTGGCCCTCTGGGTTGCTACCTGCCTAAGTTCACCATTCTCTCCCAGTTCAGAGACCCTCTCCACTGCTTACAGCAACTTCACCTCTGAAAAAGAGAAAGAGAATCAAGTGCCTGGAAAAATACATCTCTTTACAAATTTATCTCAGGAATGTGTTTATTTATGCAGCCATTTGCAGTACAAAAATATATGGCTTGCATTCAAGCGTGTGAATTACTAAAAGTTGGTGGGGTGGTCACCACTTAGAATCACTGTAGGAGTAGTCCTTCCCCTGAGGCCCAATTATTGTGGCATAAGTCATTCCAGCATTGTCTTCACTGAAGGTTTTGTTCTCCAAGTACCCCAGGGATCACTGGTGGGACCAATTGCCGAGGAGCTGGAGGGGAAGATGTGTCTCTTTGCAGATGATACAAAAAATCTTAAAAACAGTAGACAGGAAAGGGTGGAGAGAATGCAAAGGGATCTGGGGAAACTAGTGGAGTGGTCTATGATGCGGTAGCTGGGTTGTAGCAGCTGAGTTTCAATGCCAAAATGTGCAAGGTCAAGCACCTGGGGAGTAGAAACCCAGGATGTGGATAAGATGGGGGGAGAGGTACTTACAGTCACCAAGAAAGAAAGACACATCTGGGTCATCATATCTGATTACCTCAATGTGACTGGTCAATGTGACAAGGCAGTAGGAATGGCTAGTGGAATGCTGGGGTGTATCAGGAGGTGAATTTTTAGTAGGAAGAGAGAGTTGGTACTACCGCTGTATAGCTCACTAGTGAAACTCCACCTGGAGTAATGTCTACAGTTCTGGAGGACACATCTCTGCAAGTAAATTTGCAGGGTGGCAGTGGTACAGAGGAGGGCAACCAAAATGGTTTGAGGGTTGCACAAAAATCTATACAAAGAAAGGCTGCAGGACTGCAGGGTCTCAGCATGTACTCCCTGGATGAGAGGAGAGTGAGAGGGGACATGATTGAGACCTACAAATACCTCACATGGGTGAACAAGATGCAGTTGGAGGTGTCTCTCTCAGAGAAAGGAAGGCACTTGAACATGGTGGCATGCAATGAAGCAAATGGGAGAGAAGTTTAGGAAAGATATGAGGAAATACATCTTCAAGGAAAGGGTGGTGGATGAATGGAACAGCCTGCCAGAAGACGTAGTGGGGGGCAAAGACTGTGGGGAGCTTCAAACATGTGTGGGGCAGTCACAAGGCTGAATTAAGTAGATGAAAGGGGATCCATGACAGAACGGTGGCAACACAGACCACAAAGTCGTCCACAGCGACACCCGCAATGCACAGGGAGCAAGGCCGGCAAGACAGCATGGTGCGGACAGGAACGGCAATGGCGGCAGCGCCAAACAGCCAGGGGCAGCAGGGCAGCAGCTGTGAGGAATCACAGCACACCCGGGCGGGCATCACCCACCCACCAACAGCCTTATGGCCATCGTACATAGCGAAGGGCAGCCATGCCCAGGGATCCCGCCCTCCCACACTGTATGGGGGCACGAGTACAGCCCTGGAGGAGGGGCTCCAAGACCACACCAGGCATGGCACAGAACAGCCCCTGCCCCCCTGCATGGATGCACTGGACTCAAATGGGGCAGACCTGGGCAGGATGGGCTGGGCGCCATGGTGGCCACAGGGGGGCCTGGCATTGCACCGGGGACCACAGGGTGGCAAATGCACCTCCGGGACACCACTGCAGCAGTGCTGGAGCCCATTGGCAGACCACAGCAGCCCACTGGACAGAGCACAGAGCCCGTGCCCATTGGCAGGGGACCGTGCCGAGCATAGGGCCCAGCAGGTGTGGGCACCCACAGCAGTGCAGGTGGACATACCACACACCCTCGCAGCAATACACCGCATGGCACAGGACCCCTGTCAACATAGCAGTTGGCCAGGCAGTGAAGCACCAACCCATAGCTAACTGTACAATGCCCACAGACAGTGGGCCCTGGATGGGTAGTGTCATGGTACGATGCAAGCAACATACTGTAGTGCCGTATAGGCGTGCATGTCCAGCAGGAGCCCCTTCCCACAGTCAGGTTCCACACTACAGCAGTGCAGTGCAAGGAACCATGGTGGGATGGAGGACATGGTGCCATCACACAGCGGCGTGCCCTTGGGCAGTCGGTACAGGAAGGCAGACAGCACAGCCAGGAATGTCACCAAACATGTTTAATGCACATACAGTTCATACATAGCGCTGAACACCTGCATCCATGCCCACACCCCTGAACACCCCCCCCCCCACTCGCTGAATGTTCATGGTGCCTCATGGCACAGTCCACAGCCACCTGGACACTCAGACCTGGAGACGGATGTTCAGGGCAATGCTCAGGAGGTAGTTCCACAGAGGCCGTGTCTCATATTGCTCCACTATCTGCAGTATATGACCTGTGGCATCCCTGACCCTCCTGCGCCTGCTGGCCACCTCATTGCCACGTAGCAGCTGCTGGTGCTGCAGCTCTGTCAGGTGCTGTTGACCCTGGAGTACCTCTATGAAGCACCAGATGGTGGGATGCGCTGCGCCCATCAGTGCATTGAAGCCCTGGTGCCACCCCTCCAGAGCGTTGGTGGTCCTGGGCAGGTCCTCACAGACCGAGGCATACATGTTCCAGAAGTCAAGGGGATAGGTCACCCGGCGCCACACTCCACTGCGCACGGAATGGCCCAGTCAAGAGTCCTCGAAGTAATCGAGGAAGGGGCCCAGGGTGTCCTTGAATGGCTCAAAGAAGGGCCAGGCCCATAGCTCCTCATAGGCACCAACAATGTCCCCTGGTGGCACAAAGGCGAGTGCTGCCAACATCCGTATGTGCAGGGCAAACTCGTCATTGGACACGTACAGTTGGGCCAGGTCCCCGTGCTGCTGTAGCTTCCACCACAGGCACTGCGTGAAATGGAAGAAGCAGCCCCGGAGCCATGCCTGTGGGAAGACCGTGTGCAGAGCCCTATAGGCAGCAGGCTCGAAGTCTATCATTGAAAGGGGGTTCAGGTCTGGGCACAGCCCCGGCAGCATCCGGAGCATGGTGGTGTAGCAGGCAACGGTCCTACTCCCCATCAGCACATACACCGCAGGCAGCACAGTCTTACTCTCCACGCCGTGCAGGCTGTACAGCTGCTGGAAGAGCCTTGGGCTGGTCCTGAATGTACTGTCAGCGTACCATGCAGCACAGTGGGACAGGTACTGGAGATTCCACTGTGTGCTGAAGAGCAGGATGCGGCTGGTGGTGCTCCCGGAGTCGTGGAGCAGGAACTGCTCATCTGCATCAGTCAGCTGATAGTCTGCCAGGATGGTGAAACCTGTGAGCGTGGGTGGTTCCACCAGCGCCCTCTGCACCCGACGCCATGCCCTCTGCACTGTCCACTTCAGGTGTGTGGCCATGGGTAGTTGCCCCTCAACAGCGTCAGGTAGCCCACTGCAGCAGGCTACATCCACCTGCTGACTGTTCTCCATCGATGTGACAGCCCGCTGCCTCACAGCTGCATGGACTTGCCACACCGCCACCTCTGCACCGTTGGGCACATGGTTGTGCCAGCTCGTGAGCGTCACATCTTCCACCCCTTCTACAGTTCGGGCCTGGCAACGGCACTGGCCAGCATGGTACTGGACGCACTTCCAGTAGGTTACCGGTCCACGTGTTCTCTCCCTCTGGTAGAGAAATCCCTGGAATGCTAGGAGGTTGTTACCCCCGGTGCTCCGCACATATTCGGGCTGCATTCTCCCTTCCATCCCCTGTGGACACGTATGCAGAGGCCCCCCCCCAGTGGTGCTTTATGATGTGGCGCTGTGTGTGCCTGCCCAGCTGGGCTACCGCCGGTCGCTGTGCAGTCCCATTCAGCCTGCCTGTGTGCACAGTGTCAGGTCTGTGTGGCGCTGAGCCTCCTGGGTGCTGTTGTTGCTGGCGCTGTGGGTTGGTGCTGCCTCAGTGCCTGGGGCCCCCTGCTTGACGTCCTGCCCGTCGCCGCATGCTACAGCCCCGCATATGCCTGTTTGGGGGGATTGCAGTCGCCCTGCATCTCATCTCCCTCAGTGCCCTGTCGCTGTTGGCACACTGTCGCCCTGGCGGGGTTCACCATCCTGGGATCGCCGTGTGTGCTTCGTGACAGGGGTGTCGCGGTTGCCGGTGCATACCGATGAAAGGGAGGCAGGAGGGACGACAGTAACTAAATAGTGTCAGAAGTGTCAGAATAGGCAGGGAAAAGGGACAGACTAGATGGGGGTTCCTACTGGTCCTTTTTTGCCAATAAAGTGTATGTTTCTGTTTCCACTGCTCCTCTTGAACTAAAGGGAAAGAAAACAACATGCACAACAACAACATTTTTCATTGCCATATATTTTTCCATGCCCAAAAGTATGGAAAAGCACATCATTCATGCTTTAGTGACATAGTTCTACAAATAAAATGTCTAGCAACAGTTAGTTAAACAGAACACAGCTACGCCAGGAGGGTAAACAGTTCAGACTCTAACCCTTCGGCAGATGGCTCAGGCAGAATGTCAGCAGTTCTGAGTGTCTTTCTTATAGCCACTTATTCTCTGGGCTGTGTTAGTGACTCAGGTGTGGCTTGACCACAAAACTCACCATCCTGCCAATATTAAATTTGTTTCTGTGAGATGTGGCTTTCTCTGGTGGGATAGATGACACTGCATTCTTATACGCTGTCCCACATTCCATTTGTCAATTATGAATTGCAACTTCTCCTCATATTCTGCTTCTGATTCAGAATGCTCATATCACAAGCACTCTACTACTGCTTCTTGGAGCCTTCCTCTGCACTGGAGCTCTACAGTGTGCCAGAGCCAAACGGGGACATACAAGAAGTGAAATATCTGGCAGCCATGCACCCAGTGGGCAACCTTCCTATTCACCTGGCACAGCTTGACTGGAGATGCTGGTCCCTGACTCAGCTTCAAACGCAATCCATGCCACATTTGTGTTTTGGTGGTAAAACGGAGGACGAGGAGTCATAATGAACAAAGGTCATACCAAGATCCCACCCGAATGGTAGGTCGTATTTGGTGCTAGTCTGCTTTTATCATCAGACTGTAGGCTGGTACAGTCTCCCCAAAGAACTGCAAGCTGTCCTTCTGTGGCACTTCCTCTGGTTCATTGTTCATTTCATCAGGAGGCAGAGGAGTGGCCGACACTGAGCAGATAGTGCTCCATTGCCATCTGCAGTATGTGGTGTATTTCTGAAGATGCCCAGAATGAGGCCTAGGTAAGCACAAGTGCCAGAACCCACGCCCAATTCTCTATATTGATACTGATGGCTGTTTGACCTCAGTGTCAATGTTCATTTTCTCCCTGGACTCAAAGTTCTATTCAGCCAGCTCCTCCAGTGACACAAAGTCTTTTGCGGATAGCACCTCCAGTTCCATGTCCTGACTGGCCAATTCCTCCTTTATCCTCTCAGTCAGGGGTCGAGCAGTACTGTGGCATCACTGCCTGACAAAAGATGACCACCCTCAGGTGACTGCATTGTCTCCTCAGCTGGGAATACATCAGAGGGAAGGGGACTATTGACCTGTTGCTCAGTGGCCAGAGTGATTGCATCCCAGCCACGTGACTGTCATCCATGATGTCAGTGTAGCAAGTGGTGCATGGTTGTACCTGCTGGATTCCTCATCCATTCACATTGCAGCACTTGTACCTCAGGATCCAAGTGCATGTGGAGTACCTGCATCATCCTGCTCCCATCTGCTCATTGACACTGCTATTGTCCTTGTGACCACGCAAATGTACTGGGTGTTGGCTGACCTACTGCTCAATTCAGTGTGGGTAGATGATTCATAGCTTGCATGCACAGGAGTCCATCACCACACTGCAGACACTTTCTGCCCTTATCAAGGTAACAGTGAAAACCTGATATACCTCTGCTTGTGCCCTGCAGCAAACAACAGTTTGTGCTGCTCCCATACAGCAATGCAACAGAAACTACAGCTGCTGCTGCTGCTGAATATCCAAACATTTTAAAGCAGGCCCTAAATGTGCAAGTTTTTTCTCACTTGCAAATGCATGAGGTTGCTAACACCATTGGGGGCATCTCTTCAGAGCTAGTCACTCCCCCAGAAATCCAAAACTGCTGATTCGTACATATGCAAATGAACTAGCGGACAGGCTGTCTGTTATGTCTGCTCTGTCTGTGCACTTTTCTTGTAGTGCTGTCTAGCTTTTGATGCCATCCAAGCAATTATTGCAGTCCATAAAACTTTTGCTGGGCTTCCTCTCATGCATGTCCATAAAGTCAAACAATTGCTAATCTTGCCTGAGATCCTAGTCTTCAAACCATTCAGCTGAATCCAATCCAAGTTCACACCAGTGTACCAAATAATTGCTCAAAACCTAATTCCTTTTCAACCCCAATATTCTTTGCAAAGTTCACAGTGTAGTCCTTCCAAGGTTGCAGTTCTTTCAAATTCTGGATGGGACCCCACAATGTATCCCCCCTTCAGGTGACATGGCAACCAACCAGCCTGTATACTGCCCTGGATGGTGTGGGCATGACCCAGGGGTACTCCTGTGTTACAGGGTATATGATGCAACTGCTCACTGGGAGTCACTTGCACTCAACAGTAAGGGGTTCCTTGACTGCCTGCTAGTGTTAGTGCATGTGGGCACCTTAGACAGTGGAACTTAATAAACTGAACCACTGGACTTCAAGAATTTGACTTTTTACTGGGAGATCGGGCCAAATCCATTTTCACACACTATGCTGCTCCAGGGACCCCAGTTCATTAAATCAGTCAATTCATTCCTGTTCACTGATTTTCATGGGTAACCATCATCACCTCTTTTATATATAGCACACTAGCTGTGGTACATGAAATCCATTTCTTGCTCCCAGCAGTACTCCCAAAGAGCACAGTTTCTGACAGTCTCTGACCCTTTTAGTTCATTATGCAAGGTGCCTACAGACAGCCTAGCCACACTTTTTAGGCAACACTGTGCCCAATCATTCCCTATTCCCCTTTCCTGCACTAATCCCTGCCCTTCTGTACATTACCTGTTTGTACTACCAAAACACATGGCACATTACTTCTTAGAGATGCCTAACACTCTGAAAAGGTATTCAATATCAGGGTGAACTCTCAGCCTGAGCTACCCATCAAAGCTGGTACTTCTCTTGCCAGACCCATGGTGCTCCTTTACATTTTGCTGCCAGCATGGATCACTGGGCATCACCTACATCATTTCCTCCTTGTGTACATGGTGCACCCCACAAGCCATTCTGCTGGGACGGCATTCCCATGGTGCAGGCTGCAGTCCCCATTAACACTCACTTGGAGAGTCCCTCTCCACAACACTTCATGGAGAATGTCTCCTATCTTGTTCCTGCTGTCTCGATTGCAGTACCTGCTCCACCTTTTTTCCTTGGTTGCTTGATGTTCTCACTCTCATGCAGGTCCTTGGGGTGACCCCTCCATCAGGATGCCCATGATGAACTTCAGGGGAACCTGTCTCAGGTCTCAAAGCCAGCAGGAGATGTCCCTTGAAGGGACACCACCTTGGAGTTCCTGCTCCCTGCCAGTGGTCCCTGTAAACACCCATACTATGGGCAAATGTCCAGATCCTAACCATGAGCATCATTGGCATGGTATGACAGAGTTGTAGGGTACCAGGACAGTTAAGGCAAACTACTCGTCATATTAGGTTTGTTTACGTCTCTTTCCACCCACCACCACTGACAGATATGCACACCTGATTTACCAACCAGATAGTTGTGGAAACCTGTGTGGGAGAAGACACTGTACTGGACTGACACTAGAGACAATAGGAACTGTGGGACTTGGATACTTTCAAAGTAAGTTTCGATCACAGTTTTCAAATGAAAGAAAGGTAAATTAACTGGGCTGTTCTACCAGCATGACAAGCACAGCTTGCAAAAATAGAAAACAGCAATACACTTCTGTAATTAAATACCTTATATTGACTGTAACTTGTACTCTCTGCACATTTACTTACAGTCTATTGCTTTCTCCCCACAGGTCTGCACCTACTAACCTTGGAGACTGTAGGCTATAACTGACCCACCAGCCCTCCAGTATTACCAGTACTACCAGCACAAGGCCACCCCTCGGACTTCAGTCCTAAAGATGCCTTAAGGGCATGCAGTTGTTACTAGGCCTATACCCACCTTAGTAAGCACACTCACCCATTTTAACCAAATACCTGTCCCTGGTATCTAACCAGATAGCATTCACTTACTGTAAATTCACTTATGCTCTGCATTCACTACACTCTATAGCATTTACTGTGTGACAAATCACTGTAGCATAAAAAGCACATTTGGCCAACAAATATAGTACTTCTAGGCAAATCACATTAAATCCCTCTCAGTCTCTAAGCAAAGTCTTGTCAATTACTAGATGGTAGTCCTTTGTGTAGCAAATGGGAATCACAAATCCCTGTATGGCAAATGAATGTACCTCTTGAACTAGTCCCACAAATTAAATTGAAAGTACTGTACCACATTCTATTGAGCTCTATTTTTTGATGACAAAATCTTGGACCGTCTGAAGACTGCAATAGAATCCCGGTGTCAATGGTTCCTGAAGACAACCTGGTTGCTGGAAAATGCTGTGCTGAACTAGCTGGATGCAGGCTGAAACAATTTACAGGAATAGGTACCACTTGCAGTAGATAATAACTAATCGCTCCCTGTTCTCGCTTACTGCCCAACTGATCTTGGCACTGGGATACAGGTAATTCCCTATTTGCTAGGCTTACTGTGTTAGAGCTAGTCCCCCAGGCAGTGTCTGGCTATAGGCCTCTATAAACTGGACTCCCTCTGGTCAGGAACTGATCTCTTCAGGTCAGTTTCCCTTCTGCATCTCCCTGAAAATGAGCTGTGCAGCTCCCTTTATATTCAAACAACATTCTTAATCTGGCCTCTGAGTGAACAGCAAGCTGACTCCACTTCCGAAAACCAATCACAGCTGATTCCTGCCTGGAATCCTGCAGCAGCATGGACCACAAAGTAATCTTTAGTTTGAAATTACTGGCCAACTGCCTGAACATTCCAGGTCTGTTCTGCTCTGTTCACATGGATACTTTACTATGGCAAGTTGCATAAATCACTGTAAAATCATATTAAAAATAAAAGTGATCACTTTTTTAGTACCCCAGTTGCATAGCTGACTTCTCTGGCTCTCGACAGTATTTTTGTAATTATGTTCTGTCAGGGGAACCCAAATGACTATTTACAGATGTTTCCTCAGTGTGAAAACCTCTAGTGTGGTGTGTATCTTTAGCCATTATTACTTCTGAGGAGAATACTGCTCACAAATGATCCCTTTCTCCTTTAAATCTCACTTTCCTCTTGTCTGAAGAAAACTACAAAAATGATAAAAGCACTTTACTTTTCGTTTTGTTTCTCTGATGGTCCCTGGTGTTCTGTTCCTATGTCTGTGGCAAGGGTTTTTGTATCTTTTCCCACTCAGTTTTATGGCCCCTGGGAACAGCCATGGAAGCTTCTTTTATTGCCTTGGATCTATTGGAATTTACCCAGAATGCCTCTGGGAATGACATCAGTTAGACCTTGCATTCAAACTAAGTGCCCAGGATCCTAGTTATAATCTAGTCTTATCTAACTGCAACTGCTTGTGATAGTTAACAGCTTTGAAAAAGTTTTTGCCCTCTCTCCCCAGCCAAAGTCAGAGTTCTCCAAGTGGCAACTGTTACTATTCTGGAGGTGTGGCAGTGTTCTTGGTGTAGGCTGCAGGCCCCATTAACACTCACTGTAAAGTGCTGTCACTGGGTGATAATAAAGCCAATACACCTTTGAAGGTCTTAGGTCTAATTTACGTCACCCGTAGGCATTCTAGAAAAATTCTAACAGATCAAAGGCAATAAAAGAAGCCTACATGACTACACCCCCAGGGCCATAAAACTGGCAGGGAAAAGTAAAACAAACCTTGCCTCAGACACATGGAACAGAATACCAGGGGCCATCAGAAAAACAAAAACCCAATGCACAACATGTGTTTTTACCATTTCTTTTGCATGTAGCTTTCATTTAACTGAAAATAATTTATTCACAGTGTCTGGGGTCTAAACCCCTCCTGGGGCTGTCTCAAGGTCTGCAATAACTCACTCCTGCCTAACATCACAGCACACACCCTCTTATGGCTCCTCCTTCATTCTTCTCTGCCTGCCAGCACGGCTTCAGGACTGCAAACATAATTTTGTGACCACACCACCTTCACAGGTCTGCTAGTCCCCTTTCCTGACCCCTTAGATAGATAAAACTATTTTATTGGAAATCCCACCCTTCAAACTATTAATATAACATGTTTGGTATGATTCCAACTTAAAATGACAAAGTTATAGGGTTTAGAAAAAAGATCGCACAATTCTGCTGTCTAAAATTGTGCTTGGTCATTCACTCAGACACTGCAGTTTTAATTAACTCCATTTTTATAATTGAGCATTTCTGTGAGTAAATAATCATATGTGCTTTTTTATTAGACAGTAGGCTACCAGATTGTGGCCTTAGATTATTTATTTTTATTTTATGCAGTTTCTTCAAGTGTTTGACAGTGCAATGAAGAACTTCCCTGAGTAGCCCACTGCTGTGGCGCCTGTTTCCTCTGTGCCCACTCCCATTTGGCTTATGCAGTCTGTCACTCACTCTCCAACCCATCAGGGTTCTTATTTTATTAATAGTAGCCAGTCCCTTTATTTGTTTCCATTGTGCTTGTCGTATGCCAAACTAAATGTGCTGCTTTTGTGAAATGAGCAGTCTCTGTGCCGCTAAGAGTGCTCTCTCTCTAAGGCTACTGAATGGGCCGCAGCCTAACTTCTGACCGCAGTAACTGTGCACTTCACCCCAGAGTCAGTGTCCTGTGCAGGACCCACCTTGCCTGTCTCTCAGCTGGTAGTGCTTTTTCTCTGAGCCAGCTCCACTCACTCTCACCTCTCTCTATCAGATGCATGGTGCCGTGTAGCTGCACCTCTGCATTTTACCATAATAGCAACTGCTCAGCCATTAAATAACCACTGTGGCTACTATTACTGGTTTGTATGTATGCAGATTATCTCTTTCTCACTGGCAATAGCCCTACATGCACTAGGCTGGCCCCAGGCATACACTAGACCACCGGGGCACATGCTAGCAAGAGCATACTACGTACTAGCCTGTGGTACCAGACAGTAAAACTGGCTCCTAATTTATAAGTGGTGCCAGACACCCTATCACTATTGGCACACTATATACAATGTGTATGGGGTGTAGGCAATCACTCCCCCCTCTTAGCCTACTCCATGTGTTCACATGTGTTCAAATAATATGCTCATGGGAATGTTTTTATTTATTTCAGTGTTTAACCTCCTGTGTGGCAAGATTCCACCAATCTCTGCTAGACTTCCCAGCAGGTGACTCACAACTGTGAGGTGCCCTTGGTTTCTTGTGAAACAGGCATTCCATGATTGTTACAATGGGATGTGTCCTGGGTACCAGAGGTCCTTCCACAGCATCATGTAGGGTCCTACTCAGTGTTGCACTGACTCCATCACCATGGTGAGGTGCCTAGACCCACGTGCTACTTTCAGGGTTTTGAAAGTGAGAAAAACAGCCCACACTTACTGGCAGAAGCATACATTACCTTGGGGGGGTCTCCTGTGCCTCTGGTCCTAGTCCTGCAGCTAGTCACTTGGCAGGCACAGCACTTACCCATCCCTTCTAAGCATGCAGCAGAACGTCTGACATTCCAGTGGCTTGTTGTAGATGCCTGGTTGCCTCTCTTGCTGGCACCTATGCCTTGGGTGTATCAGCTGGCCCCTAAGGGCACATACTACACCCAGCATGGGCACCTGAATCATTGATGCTCCCTGCTAGCAAGTGGCACCTAGCTGCACCATCAGTACTTCCACTCCAAGACCATTCGAAATACCAGGCCCTCTGGGACCTTGTGGGGACATTGTTTATGTATTCCATGTAGCTGCTCCCCACCAACTTCACCCACAGAGGATGATGACAGGGCATCACAACCCCTCTGGCCTGATCTGGTAACAACTGCAGCTGTAAAGGATTCAGAACTTGTTACAGTTCTTTACCCATTAAGGGGTAAGGCCTGTGACAATGAGGGTGAAAACAAAAAATAAAGATAATCAGAATGGAACCAATATTTTAAAATCACCTACATACCTGGGCCTGGAGGATTTGCCAGTATTGACTTTGTTAGTGTAACTTTTCAGAACAGACAGTTAAAAGAGAAAAAAACTCTCAAAATTAAGTTGTCTCAGCAAGATTATCCACATATCTTCACTGGCTTTCAAAATTTTGAGGAAACGTAGTCTGGAAAATACGTAGTTTACTACTGGTTTGAATGGATTTCCTCCTGAGGACTGTATGTTGAGCTTCCAGAGCTTCTCTGGAAATAATGATATGTTTACACATAGTTTCTCATTACTTAGTCAGCCATTTTGTTACTTTAGTGGTGCTGTGTCTGATTTTCTGTTTGCTTATTGAGCACATAACACGACTTCCGTCAATAACTGTGTGAATGTTTTGTTAAGAACACATTGTGTCATGAGGCCTTTATGTAACAGAGCTTACTTCTGTACTTGCTTTTCTCTGATATGAAGTTATATAACTGTTTTAATAAGATACAAATATTAATCTGTTTACCTAGTACACGCCAACAATGTAATAAGCAGATGAGGGGAGGGTGCCAAAAACATGGGTTTTAAGGTATTTTTTCCATCCTATAGTGAACTTTTGACCTCACCCCTAAGCCACACTCCCATTAAGCTTCTGCTAAACAAAGGTCCCTGTTGTTTCACTTCATTCCAGCCCTTTTACAGCTAACGAGTACACCACACACTACTGTGATCAGGAGCAGTAAAAGACAGGAGTTACAGGACAGAGTTTGCATTTGTGCTGGTGTGAAATGCTTAGGTAGGCGGAGAGTAAAAGACAACAGAAACTACTGTAGAGAGGTTATCCTTATATCTGAATACATTATGGCATTCCAAAACCAGAACCATCAATATGACTTTGTAAGAGACGCTTTGGATAGGATTTTCAAATAGTTCCACACCAGATGCCCCGATCCTATTCTCAAAGCAGAACTGCATCAAACGTGTTAGACCATCTATTAGATGACCTAAGAGCATCCAAAGTTCACTTCCAAAAACAGAAGCAGTTGCATCCAGACTGGACACAGCTGCATCTAAACAGGATGCAGCTTGCAGTGTGTCTGTTTTCTGCCAGAAATTGTGACTTTCTATCAGAAATGGACGCAATATCTGAAAGTAGCCGTAGGGCTGCCTGGACACAAACTGATAGATGCAGACGCAAGTACAGCATGCATTGGCGTCTGCGTCCAACCCTTTTGAAAATCCCCCCCCCCCAGATTTTTTTAGCTGCACATGGAGGCAGTGTAGCTTAGTGTTAGAGGCAAGCAATTTATTTTATATAGCACCCTATCTGAGGGGCTCAGACCAAGTTACAATAGCAACATCCATCCATAATAAAATACACATAACAATATTACAGTAAAATAAGTAAATATATAAAACAGAGATACAGCTATGCATAATCAAATCTTGCTGTAAGCAAGAGAACATTGATTACATTAGCCCCTTCTTAAACCCCTCCACCAAGTGAAACATCTAAGATGGTAAGCCAGAGAGTATCAAACTGCTGGGGATGCCGCTGAGAATGTGCTGCCACCTGATTGCTTCAGGCGAGATCTCAGGATGACCAACAGTAGTTCCTTGATGGAGCAAAGTGAGCAATCAGCAGCATACCAAACCAAGAGATCTCTAAGTAGCAGGGGCACCAACCATGTAGGGCATAGAGTTGTCAGGGTGGAGGCTTGAGTTTGAATTCTGTCCCTTTACCCTGCATGACCATAAGGTTTTCTGTTCCCTTCCTAAATCTCTTTCTCATTGTATGCACCTAATCACTGTTACAAACTATTCATGACTTATATAATAAATAATAATAATAAATTTTATTTCTCACAGGCGCCTTTTGACCATCAAGGAGCTTTACAAAAAGATAAAAGATCATGATAAAACTATAAACAGACAGTAAAATAGTCAGAGGATCTAAATTTAATCAGTGCCACCAAAGGCATGGCACCATAAATAGGTTTTCAGTGCCTGTTTAACCCTCCCCCCCACAGTCGTGCACTCCTGAAGCTGACAGGATAGAGAATTCCAGAGGGTCAGGGCCATGTGCATAAATGCACGGGCCCCTGAAGATTTCAGAGACACCCTCGGAATCTCTACCAACCCCTCGTCAGCCGAGCGCAACCCCTGTCGCGCACCCAGGCGGTAAGGCACAAGGAGCTCTTTCAAGTAGTCAGGGTCCAGTCCATGTAGGGCTTTATAAGTCAGTAAACTGACTTTAAAGGTGATCTGCCACCTAATCGGCAGCCAGTGCAGATCGCGCAGCACAGGTGTAATATGAGAAGATCGGGAGGATCTCATGAATAATCGTGCTGCCACGTTCTGCACGAGCTGCAGGCAGCGGATATCAACCCCATGCAGCCCTAAGTAGAGGGAATTACAACAGTCTAGGCGCGAGGTCATAAAAGCATGGACCAAAGTAGGCAGGTCCCCGGACGGAACCAGGTGCTTAATCCTGGAGATATTCCTAAGATGATAAAAGGAAGTCTTGATGATGGCCGACCCCTAAGCTAGTAAAGTCAGCCCGTCATCAAGCATTACCCCCAGGTTTCGCACCTGTTCAGAGGTTAGGATCTGAGAGCTCCCAAGGAAAAGTCCAGAGGGCTGAACAGCTTGCCAAGTGCTTTGGGGTACAGTGTGTATGAAAGGTATTTATACAATCAAAGTCCCTTCAATCTTCTTCAAGGGCATCTCTCTCCATAGAACCACACATACTGAATGGTAAGCCATTGTTATCGGGACTACTTGGAACTTTTGCCTCGCTGGGGCCACCCACCTTGACATGCCTATGGTACGTGCAAGTTGATGGTGCTTATGTAACAGGGGCTGCCCTATAACTGAAGCAGTATAGCCTAGAGGGTAGAGCAGCAAGCTGTTAACCTGGAGATCCAGCAGACATGTGTCTGAAACCCATGACTGCCACCTGCATACTGTCTGACCCTGAACAAGTCACTTAACCTCCCTGTGCTCCCAGGTCACACCCAAAAATAAGCTTCAGCTCAGTGTGCCTTTCCTGGACAAAACTTCTAAAAAAATTCCAAAATAATAAATACCTCCTTAGTTTTTTCACTGGAACTGCAGAAATCCCTTTGTTGATTTGCACCGTTAATGTTTTTCTCGTTTATTCTTTTATTTTACTAAATTGTTGTTTTGTGCTGTCACTGACATCATAAAAGAAGCAGCCCCATTTTTGTCTGTGTTGATTTGGTGAGATCTTTCATGATAATGCCCACAAGTGCTGTGTTCTTTGCCTTGAGCCTTTCACTGAGGTTTATGCCCCCAGGTGTCCACCTAAAGATGTCTCTTTTCAGGCATTGTTGCACCTCAGCCAGGAAAAGCTAGAAAGGAAGATGACTCCACTAAGATGAATCTACAACAGTTCCTGGAAGTCCCTTCTGCCTCCTCTGTGATCATCACATCTATCCCTGCTTTGGAGAATGTTACACTGGCAACTTGACATAGACCTGTCATGAACCTACTCCTGAGGGTCAAGGCCACTGGGCTCACAGCACCCACCCCTAAGTGCAATCTGTGACAGGGAGGGGGGAAACAGGGAGACCCACCCTGTGTGCATCTAGAATGTTCACTCTCTTTACTTCTGAGTAGGGTATAATACCAGTCTGGAGTCTTGCAGCCAGAGAAGAACCCTCTCTTGGTTATTACAGAAGGGAGGAGATCTGGTGTTACAACCTCTTCAGGTGAGCATTGTAACGCTGATTTTGCCTTCTCCTACAAGGCGTACAATAACCTGGTTCAAATTCCCACAGACCCTTCTTTGAGACTTTCATATTTCCTCTATCTTTATCCAGCATTTCCCCTTGTTACAGACCCTTGATTTGGTAGTTATGGATGAGACCCCTTTGGCAATAACAGTTTAGTCCCAGATTATTTATAACCTGTTACAGTCACACACACACACACACACACACACATACACACTATAAGCAATTCTCTCAAGGCAAGTTTTCTCAACAAAACAAATGTTTTTACTAAAATAATTACTATTCATACACTTACAACTAAAAGATTTTTTACTTTGGCAAATTTGTCACAGAATAAACAGAAAAGTAAAAAGTGGACCACGTACAAAAAGCAAACGCCTTCAAACTGTTAGCTGACTTCTACCTTAGATATAAAGATTTCAAAGTCCAGAGAATTGCTGGTTTGCAGAATATGTCAGTCTTTCTGTAGCAGCCTTTGGTTCTTAGGCAGTCTCTGTGCTGGCAGTTGTTCTCTAGTGTTCAGGAGAGAGAGAGACAGAGACCAAGCAAAATAACCCTGAGTGTCTGTGCTTGAGTGTTTAAATAGGGTTGACCAACCACAGTCTGTGAATAGAGGCTGGCCCTTCCATTTTGAGTCACCAGGTGTCACTCCTGCATCTTCCCCAAAAGTCTTACCACAGAACACATACCTTCACTTTCTGGCACTTCTATGAAAAAATGTCAGTGTATTTTGGGAACCTTTTCTGTCACCTCTTGTCTAACACCATTTCCCTTTTGACCTAAAAGGTTTGCAACTGGCAAAAAAGTTTCTCTCATCCTGGGATTTTATTATACCAATTAGCTAAGCAGGGACCTCCAAACCTTTGAAGATGTACTTGTCAGTTCCTGTCAGTAGACTGTTCTTAGATGTGGAATAAACATAATTTCCCTAGGAGGCTGTACTTTTCAGCATCCTGATTAAATTAGGAATGTCACACATCTGACAAGACCTTCTCTCTTTTTCTGGGGGTTTTCAGTAACCCTGTGTACTCCTTGTTTAAAGAAAACACATGGCATTCATTTGTGGCATTTTACCATACCCAAAATCACAGAAGAAAATATAACAGACATATTTGTAAAGTAATGACTGGCAGTGACTAGCTCACCACAAGTCCTATCCTTGGAAAGCAGATAAAAAACATCTTGCCCACTTCGCCAAGCAATATTATGCTCCTTAACCTGAAATGGACCTGATTGTCATTATGGTTGATCATGAAAATTGAAACGTTCCTCACTATAAGAGCAATAAGCCTACTAACAAATAATCTGGAAAATTGGATACTATAGGCAAACAGGCTCACCTTTGCTTCACTGGGCCTCTGTATTGCAAATTACGAGGTTTATATCATTAAATACCCAAACAGCCTGCTGAAGTCTCTGTCCACTATTGCAGATGGTATGCCTAAGGGCACCTCTAGGATTGAATCAGGGCAATGTGCTCCCTGTGGCTTGGAAACTGGCAAGCATTTACTGTGCTCTGCATACAATGCCTCTAATGAGTCTAATGCTTCTGCCTGTGCTGCAGCTTCCAGAATCTGCCTTTGCAACTATTTCTGGCTGCATGTTGCTGGTTTTGCTAGCTACTGATGGGCTGCTATCAGTACTAAATGCTCCCTTCCTTGCCCATAATCTGTTGGCCAAGAGCTGTTCCTCAGAAAGCTGCAGTCTTCTCTAAAATGATTTTTCTCTCCCTTACATCCCTTGGTCCTCACCCTTCTCACAGTTGTGGTAAGGTCTTCCTTTATAGGGCTCCCAATCTTTCTGCTCCAGGGATATGGGCAGTTCAGCCACTACTGTAGCCTTCCAGAAGCTGTAGTCCTTGGATGCCCCTTTAAGGCTGAAAAGATGAGGGACAGGGTGGTGCTCATGAACCTCCCTCTCTTTCCTTCTGCTCCCTTTATTCTCCATTGGAAGGAGGTAGCTCAGGAGTGGTAAGAGTGGAGCTGCAGCAAGGATCAGTTCAAACAAAGGCAGAAAGCTTGGCTACTCAGTCGACAGATGCACAAAAGACTGACACCAGTCAAAGAATAATAGGAAAGATTAATTCCATATGGATGCAGTAACAGTGGCTCCCAGAACAGCCGCCAATGTTTCATGCTAGTGTGCTTTCTCAAGGCCTTCAGAAAGCATAATAATGTGAAACACTTGTGGCTGTCCTTGGCGCCACTGTTGCTGCTTCCATCTGGGACAAATCTTCTCATATTACCTTTGACTGGTTTCAGTCTTTTTGTGCATCTGTTAACTAAGCAGCCATGCTTTCTACCTTTATACTTCTCTTTCCCCAGTGTTGGGTTATGATTAGGGCCAGGATCTTCCTATTTTGGCCCAAGTGGCAAGAGACCCCCGGAGAAAGGTCACATGTTGACCGAAGGGCCAGGGAATCCTCTGTGTATGTCCTGACACTGCAGTTTGTTGAAAGGTGTGGGTTGAGCAAATAAATACATTTAAACTGCAAATAAGTTTTTGCCTTTTCCTCTCCTTGTGCAGCCTTTTTGTTTTTAGTGCTAAGTGTGTGTTTGGGGTTCCACCCTCATGTAAGGCTTGCACTGTCTCAAATTTTATGCACCAACCCTTTTTTATTCATGTGTCCAAAGTGGCAACAGATCACGTTAGACAACTGGGTCCTGGAAATTGTTCAGGAGGGTCATGCTCTAGTGTTACTACCACCTGTGAACCCTCCCAGCCCTTACTTTTAACATCCAGTGCACCTATAGGTCCTGCAGGTAGAAGTGTGTATGCTGTTGACAGAAGAGGGGATCAGTGCTCCAGTTTTTCTGTGATTTTGCAGCCAGGGTATTACCGCAGAACTTAATGTAAACTATGCAATAGTTGTCCACAGTTAACTGACAACTTGCCCTGGTTTGTGGGACCAACTCCAAAACAAACATTTTTCCCCTACCTGGGACCTATCTGCTGCCAAGGACCTACCTGCCACCACAGAATTTCTGTAGAGCTAGGAATCCAATGCCATAGAAGTTCTGCTACAGAATTTAGACCCAGATTGCTTCAGAGAAATCAGGGACTTGCAGGTGATACAGTCCATCCCTCTGTCAGAAAAGAAACTTGGCTTTTACTCCAGGTATTTTCTGGTTCCAAAACAGAAAAGGGATCTATAGTGGTAGTCATCCCTAATCTTTCACTTTGCAGCAGAACAATTTACCATATTAAGGTACTACAAAAATAGCACTTTCCACTCATGGCAGTCTCATTCAAGATAACGCATCAGCTGAAGTATTACCTTATTGTGCTTAGCACAATAAGGTAACACTTCAGCTAATGTGATATTTGGAATAATATTGCCGTAAGGGGAGAAAGTGCTGTATTGCAGTGCCTTAATGTGGTCAACTTTTCTGTGGTAAAGTGAAAGACTAGGACCACTACCACTACCACTGTACATCCTGTCCTGGACTACATGGGACTGGATGAGTACAGTATCTGGAATACAAAACATCTTCATGGTGTCTATGCAGTCCATCTTCCCTCCTCCCTCTGTTGTCACAAGCAGATTGTCTTTGCACCTGGACATGCAGGATGCTTACCTGCATATCAAAATCTGTCACAGCCACCATCAGTACCTTAATTTTCTTCTGGATGGCCAGCTTTACCAATTTCATGTGCAGCCCCACCCCATGATGTGACTTACCTTTAGCCACCAGAGGCTTAGAGTGGCTCCACACTTGCTGCCTGTGTTTTCCGGCTGGTACCGATGTTGGAACCAGGTAGTGAAGAGGAACAACTGAGCAGATAACTTTTAAGTGCTCCATGCCACTGACAAAAGGAGTGCCCCTGCACTCAAAGAGGAGGACTTCCAGTATGTCCAACCAGACCACTATGACTGTTACCAGTGCATCAAACATCAGCCATAGCAAGGTTAACCATAATAGCCTAGAATGACCATCAGCATTTTGGATACAAAACTGTTTGAACCATGTAACTCTGCAATTCACTGCTGTGCAACAGCATGGATGTCGCCATCATGATGACCTTTGACCCCGGACAAGTCAACTGGAGCCTGTGGGTCACAGAGAAAATACCTGAAACACTCCAGGAGCCAGAAGGGCAGTGTGCTTGGTGCCCTTTTTCCACAAATCCTGGTTCAAGTTATGCTACTGTGAGTGACTGGCACTCTGGTAGCCAAACAGCCAATGCAGAGACTGAATGTCTGGGACCTATACAGGAATATGCTCACAAGCAAGGGTGGATTTCAGGTAGTCCTGCTTGGACACCTGAAGGAGACAGACATGCTGAGAGGAGAGAGATAGAAAGAGAGAGAGAGAGATGAATCCCAGCCAGCCTCAGAGCCAAAGGCTGCTGATGTTGCTGAAATTCACTATGAACAGAGCGGCTGCAGTTTGCTGCTATGGAGTGCTGTTGCAGAGGTTTTTCAGGAACTGCTGCTGTAACTTAGAGGTAGGAGACCTGCCCCTTTTTGCCTCTACTGGTGTTATTAAGTGAATGCTAAGTCAGGATCTGAGGTTCTGGGTACTCAGATACCCTGATGGAGTGTGTATGCTAGGAAGAGGCAAGGGAGCACCCCGGTCTAGGCCTCACCTCAACCAAGACCACTGCTATGTCTCTGTGACTGCTGAGCCAGAAAGGGTAAAATAAAAACAGGAAGGCAAGGAGCACTCCCGACTCCTAAAGGTGTAATTGTTCACTGAAATACACTGTAGGAGGCAAAAGTAGCATCTCACACACCAGAAACTGTTGGCTTAGTGTTATTTATTGGTGCATGGCAGTTAGAAACCACTGAGCAGCTACCCCTAGAGCAAGAAATGGAACTGCCAGAGAGAAAGAGTGACTAGACCCTTAGCCATGGGACCTGTCTGCCTGCTTTACCCATTGGTACTAGACTGCACCTGAAGCAGCCATAAGAGAGCCACTCATGAGTTCCTGTGCCCGCCTGTGAGAGATCTGATCATTGGATGTGTGACTACTAGCCTAGCCAGCCAGAAAATTAAAAGACACTTTGAGGTTAAAGTTTTCCTGTTGGGTTACAATAGTTCAGCTTGGATTGCAGTTTTCCTTTTGGATTACAATTCTGTGGTTTCATAACTTGCTAGCAGAAAGTCAGTCAGGGGAGGGGCAAGTGTTGTGGTCTTGCAGTAAATCTGAAAGTGCACTGACACAAAATCCCAGGCACCGCGACATCAGGCCTGCAACTCTTAGCATGGGTACCAAGTAGCTGTTAGCAATTTAAGCATTCTTGAAAGCGGCATCTTTGCTGGTAGTTGGTTCATTTGGTTCATTCTGTGGGACTGCCAGTACTGTGGGTAACAGTACAGTTAACAGAATGAATCCTGTCTGTGGTGCAGGGGAGGGCCTGTTCCCATGTGTGGGGCCTGTATCACTAACAACTGTTGTTAATTCTAATTGCTGAACCATCCTTTCCTTTCATAGGACTTGCTGACATTAATAAAGTCCTGTTGTTATTTTTACTTAATTTTGTGGGTGAGCATATTATTAGTGAGCATGTTATTTGTAGTGTAGCAAATTGTTTTTTCCAGGTTTAAATATTGAATTGTTTGGTGTTAGGGTGGTGTCCATAAGCTGCAGGAAGATGGGTTGGTACTGCAACTGTGACAAGGTCACGTCCCTGTCCTATCCTTTGCCTGTCATGTCTTCTATCTTTTTAAAAACTGGTTGTGCAACAATATTCCCATGGGACCTAGGAGGGGCCACTCCAGTAGTCTGATAGTCCTCCCCCATCCCTTGCTCCTTTTCCTGTACTTCCCTGTCTTGCGTCTCATGTTGTCATTGTTTTTTCTTTGTTTTTGTTTTCCTTTCTTCCCTTCTACTGTCTCTGCAACACATTGTGAACCCTCATGAAGTTAGACTTACAGGGTCAATAATCGCACACATAGAAATTGTTGAAAGGAATGAGAGCTGTTCCTCAGGCTGTGAAAATGAGCCAGTTTCTTGTCTAAAAAGTAGGAGTTTTTTTATAAAAGAATAAATTAATGGGGCCATCCGATTACCCAATGGAACCACATCATGCTTCCATGCCGATGACCCAAGTTTGGGAGTGAGCTCAGGAGCTGGTGCATGGATGGCCAAACTGGAAGAACATGCTGCCAATGGGGGGTTGGAAGATGGCATGTTTGATGCCACAGTAACCCCTGCTGGTAGACTTCCAGCAGGAGCATGCTGCATGCACTCAAGGCACGCACATGCAGACCCTGTGTGCACTGCCTGGGGACTGGAAAAAAATGCAAGAAGAAACAATTGATCACAACTGGATGAACATACACCCCTTGTAGACCATGCACAACTGATCACAACTGGATGAACATACACCCCTTGTAGACCATGCATAACTGATCACAACTGGATGAACATACACCCCTTCTAGACCATGCACAACTGATCACAACTGGACGAACATAAACCCCTTGTAGACCATGCACAACTGATCACAACTGGATGAACATACACCCCTTGTAGACCATGCACAACTGATTATGGCACCCACCTCCACCAGATCCTGGTCCCAGAGGAACTCCTGGAGGGGTTCTGTAATAGTGCCCTGAAAGCCCTGCCTGGAGGAGGTGGGTTACAGAGCTGTAGGGCAGACTAGAAGGGGGCCAGTCAGAGTAGGAGTATAAGCACTTGAATAAAAAGAGAATCAATTAGCTCTGAAGACAGGTAGGAATGGGATAATGTTTGCAATTCAAACAATAGAGGTGGTCCACACTCTTTGATGCAAGGTTTGGTGCAGATCGAGGGGGTTGCTGCTCCCTGAAAATGTAAATAAGCAGGGTCATTCTGTACTCACTGAACACTGTTGTGAATAAAGCATGGAGGCATTATAGCACAGTGGTTTAAGGCTCTGAGCTGCAAACCTGGAGACCTGGGTTTGAATTCCACAGCCCCCACTTGCATACTATGTGACCCTGAGCAAGTCACTTAACTTCCTTGTGCTCCCAGGTTGCACCTGTAAACAAGCTTTCAGCTTAGTGTGTCTCTCCTGGTAAAAAAAAAAATTAAATAAATCAGAAAATCATTCTAAGTGCCTTGTTGTCCAGTAATTTTATTCAAATCCAATGGCAATTGTTGTAGGCACTGGTGAAACAAACACTCCAGTACTGCACCAGGTGTCCTGGTGCTTCGCTCTTTAGAGCTTCATCAAGGGGCAGGTACTGGGACAGACAGACAGACAACCCTTTTATACTGATAGCTATTGCTGTTACCCAACAGGAGTAATTCATTTTGTACAGCACAGTAAAAAGGGAATTTCAAACAAAAGAACTAATGAACCTATACCAAATTAATATGTGAAAATCACCACAGTGTAAACTATTAAGTAACATTTCTGTTTGAAAAATGAAAAAAACAAAACTCAGTTGGCAAAAAAAATATATAATTAACATAGCTGACTGGGTCACATAATTGCCACTTTTTCATTTTGTATGATTATGTTTAATATTTATACAATTTCAAATATTTTTAGAGACACAATAGGTAAAGTATGATAGCAAAAAGAATGAGCACAGTGTTGGGAGCTCGCTCCATTGCATCTGTATCCAAGTATGCCTTGTTGTATGGGGTCAAAAAAACAGGGTCACCTGCACTCTCCAAACCTCCAGTGTCATCTGTAAAAGAGAGATGAGAAGAGAAAAATTATTGTGAAAAAGAATTTCAATAGTTTTTTGCATCAGTTCATAAAAGCAAACTCGTGACAACTGTAAACTGGAAAATCATAAAACATAGTCAGTTAAATACATTGTTTTCATTTTTGAAACCATCTGATTTTATATCTTTAGTAAAGCACATTCAAAATGTGCATATTGCTATTCTCCAACAGTGATGTAGTAAGAAAGGAGGCTATTTCAGGTATTTGCAATCCTCAAAGGTCAAATTATGTTAGACATCCTGTATCATTAAAATCTCATTAGATCATAATTGCCATTTATTATACAGGGATGTTTATTCTAGAAATGCTTTTTGGTCCCAGTTGATATTTAGTTCCCTAAGTTGCAAGTTTTGTAGTGAAAAAATCCAGTAACTTTCTCTTTGTAGCAACCACGATAGTCTGTTCCCTTCCCTTCTGCCAACTCAAAATTGTTCAAGACGTATACATGTCAGATCATTTACATTTTTCCCATGTCTTTCAAGAAAATGTTCTGCTACAGGACAGTCAAATTTGCCCTTTTTAATACCCCTCACATGTTCTTGCATCCTGGATTTTAATGGTTGGACCATTCGTCCAACATACAGTTTTTGACAACTACACAAAAATGCACACACCACAAAATTTGTGATTCATCATATGATAAAAATTTCCTGATGTCCACTTTTTTCTTACTGTCTGGCCATTCAAAATTTGTGTCCTGTTGACAATAGGTACATACATTACAATTGCCACACCTGTACATGCCTGATGGACAAATTGGTAGCCAGGTGTTTTTATTCTTTTGTGTTTCAGCTGAGTATTGGCTGCACACTAGTATATCATTAAGATTTCTCACACAGCTAAACATATTTCTTGGTGCACCTGCAATACTTTCTGCCAGTTCAGGATCACTTAGCAAAACTGGCCAGTATTTCCTGGCAATGTTGTCCAGTTGTTCAGCAATTTCATTGCATTCTGTTACTAAGCAGACAGTGTTTGTTCATTTTGTGGTTTACTTCTAGGTAGTAGTAAGGTGACCTTATCCAAGCTATTTACTCTTTCCACTGTTAAGTCTGTGATATGCACGCTATATCCCCTTGAGAACCTCACCTTAAGTTCTAATGCCTGTTGTTCAAACTCCACAAAGTTGGAACAATTTTGTCTTAGACGTAAAAATTGTCTGTAAGGTATTGAATCCTTAAGGGGGTGTGGGTGGGCACTCTTAGCAGGTAGTAGGCATTTTGTTGACATCAGGTTTCTAAACCCATTGTGTTGACTTTGTTATCATTATCTATGCTAAGTGTGATGTCCAGGAAGTTTAATGTTTTTGGATTCATCGTGCATGTAAATTTCAAGTTAATATAATTACAGTCTAGCCATTTAAACAGATTTGCCTGCACTATCTTGGGCTCCCTCCCAAACACACACTACTGTACATCAATGTAGCAATGTCAAGCAATAACATTTTTAAGAATGGGGTTCGAGGTACAGTTAAGTACATGATTTTGTTCCCAGAGTCCCAGAAAAAGATTTGCAAATGAGGGGGCCATGACTGCCCCCATGGCTATCACACAGCATTGGAAGTAAACGTCTCACCAAACTTAAAATGATTTTGAATTAAAACAAATGCTAATGCTTCAAGGATAAGTATGCATGACATATCATCTCTTAGTGGGTCTTGTAGTAAAAAATGCTTCCAGGTTGCAATCCTTTGCTGAAGTCGAGTTGAAATATATAGTGAATCCACATCAATTCCTAACCTGATATATTCTGATTTCCATGTAAAATTGCTGAATTCTTCCAAAATATGCATTGTGTCCCTGACATGAGACCTCAAATAGGCAACACTCCTCTGTAGAAAGAAATCCAAAACTCTGCAAAGTTTGTCCATCAGAGATCCCATGCCAGACATAACTGGATGACCAGGAGGATCTGATAGACTTTTGTGAATTTTAGGTAAGATTTAAAATGTCAGTGTTATTGGAAATTTTGGCCACAGAAAATTAAATTCACATTTGTTTATCTCGCCTCTTTGTTTTGCTTTTGCTAATAAGTTAAGTTTAACAGCTCATTCTTGAAAACAGGTAGAGGGGGTCAGCAGGCAATTTTTTGTAATTTAATTGGTCAACAAATCCATAACCTTCTGTTTATAAAACTCAGAACACATCATGGTTACACTTTGTTTTTAAAAATGTTGGTTAAATACACTGCAGTTACAGTGTAACTACATTGTAACTGCACTGCAACTGCAATATAGCTGCATGCAACAAACGTGTAGTCACAATATCATTGCCCTGTTGCATGTAATTAAGGATTAGTTACATTGCAATGGACACTTAAAACAAAGTGTCATTCTAACTGTGACGCTTGGTCAGCTGGTTATGATTATTGTATGATATTAGCATTATAAATACATGGTCTGTGTATGACATTTCAGTGTGTGAGGAATTTGGCCTGTAACTTTAAGTGTCAGTAGCTGAAAACCAGGATGTAATTAAGCAGACCAGAAGGAAAACAGTTAATTGGAACATCCTTCTAAAGAGACAGTTTATGGCCCTCATCACCTGCTGCTGCTTTTGATGTTAGAACTTAAATACAAATTTTATTACATCAGGAAAGGACGTCATTTAGCTGATTCCTGTTACCTATTTAACACCTGGGTGACGGACTGCAGGGTTGTAAACCTCAAAGGAAAAATGGTTAATTAAAGAGTTATATATAGGAAATTTTTTTTTTTCTTCTGATGTCACATCATTTAACATATCTCCTGGTAGGAAATCATGTTTGTAGTTTTATATTCAAAAAGGAGGAGCTAGATAACTCACAGAAGGGGTGTGGAGACACAGGGTTTAAACTGATACTCGTGTCTGAAATGTAGGTCATATCTTTTTGGGCTCTTAAGAAACAAAGATCTCTCTAATTTAAAGGCACTTATAGAGGTAATACATTAGATAGAAAAGATCTAAATGTATTGTGGTAGGAGTTTGTTCTGTAGTTTTCCTTTTTTTTCTTTTATGTGTTTGTGATGCCCTTTGATATTTGTTCTGTATTTATCTTACTGTTTTTATCCATTTTTTAGTAAACATTTTCTTAAGATACTGTCTCGGTCTCCTCAGTCATTATTTTGCATGCTATTCCCGAATGGATATTAAGTCTGACAACTGTTCAAGGGCTTGATGGTGTTACTAAGCTTGGTAAAAGGTAAAAATATAGATAAGGTCTCTTACAGAGTTTTAAGGATTCATTTTGGATACCTGGTTAGGTACCCTTAGGCGAATGATATATTGCAGCCCCCTGAACAGAATATTATCTGAGCCTGTACGTTTGGGTACGCTAGCATAAGGTTCACAATTTGAATCCCCCCCCCAGAACTTAAGACTACAGGTGATTCAAACCCAAAAGCAGACAGGAGGGTTACCCTGTCTGTTACCTGTTCACATTCTTGCACTTTGAGGTTGGCACTGTGGGAGCAGAGGGCCTGACCTGCAGAGTGCGTTTGTGACAGATTTGGTTGGCAGAGGTGCAATAAATTTGGTAACACAAGCTTTAACTGTTCAGTGTGTCAGCTTAATACGGTACAGCTCATTTGCAAAATAAGGCAGTGATTTATTTTTAAAAGAGAAAACAGAACGATATCATTTTGCTTACAGTCAAAGTTCCTACCTGTTTTATTTTTTTTCAAAGTGCAAGTTAGAGTAGCCATAGTTAGGGAAGACAATGGCTTCCAACTACAGTGAGCACACTGCAGACTACCTGAAGCAGTTGTGCAAGGAGAAAAGAGTCCTACACGAGGGGAGAGCCACCAAGCAGAACCTCATGGACACTCTGATGGCTGCTGATGCCCAGAGTGTCGAGTCACAGACTGTGACTGTAAAGGACCAAACCTTGGGCATGGAGAGGTCAGTGCAGTGTCCAGATCCAGTAAGGAGGACAGCAGGGCCAGTGCAAGGCAAGGGCCACAGCAGCAGGGGAAGGTCACCAGCATTCTGGAGCCAGAAGCCATCAGGCTGCAGATGGAGTTGAGGAGGATGGAGCTGGAGTTCCAGAGAGAGAAGAGAAGCAAGAGCAGTGAGCTGCAGAGGAGAAGAGGGAGCGAGAACAGAGAGAAGCTGAACATGAACAGCGAGAGGCTGACTGTGAAGAGCGTGAGCACCAGAGGTGACATGAACTGGAGAAGCTACGACTCCAACCACCAGCACCAGAGCAGGTAAGTGGCTTGCATTTAACTCGATCTACAGGGTTGGGTTACAAATTAAATTCCAAATTGATAGCTGAATTTAAAGAGGGGGAGGATATGAATGCCTTTTTAAATTCCTTTGAAGAAGTTTGTATTCAGGCAAAGATTCCTAGAAGGTCCTGGAGCTTCCAGCTATCCCTGCTATTTACCGGGAAAGCTCAGGATGCATTGGGTCAAATGGACAATGAGGACAGTAGTGATTACAGCAAACTTAAAGCTGCACTTTTAAAAAAGTTTGACTTAACTGCAGAAGCATACAGAGCTAAATTCCGTAAGCTCAGGAGAAGCCCTAACATGAGTTACAAGGAGCTAGCCACGAAACAAAGTCAGTGATTAAAAAGTTGGTGGGAAGGAAGCAAAGCAAACTCTGTAGATAAAATTGAAAATGATATATTGTTAGAACAGTTTTTTGGGCATGCCCAGCAGAGCTGAAAACCTGGCTGGAGGACTGATATCCCAAAACAGTGCAAGACCAAAACAGTGCAAGAGACTGCTGAACTCTCAGACCGCCATGCCAAGAGCAGACCTGCTCTGAGAGTGAATGGGTGTGGGCGTGGCAGTGCAGAAAGGGAAAAGTGCAGCTGCAGGGCAGCTAAAACCCTCCCTGCCTCCACCGAAACCAGTTAGCCCCAGGTTTCAAAGAAAAGATTTTTCTGAGAAAAGAAACAAATGTTGGGTTTGCAATGAAACTGGGCATATAGAAACATAGAAACATAGAGTTTGATGGCAGATAAGGGCCGCTTAGCCCACCTAGTCTGCCCATTTCCCTACCTAGAGGACAAGCTGCAGATCCTATTTAACCAACAGCCTATTTCTTTCTACCCCACAAAAATTGCCTTATGTCTGTCCCATGCATTCTTGAATTCTCCCACAGTTTTAGACCCCACAACCTCCTCAGGAAGGCTGTTCCATGTCCACCACCCTGTCTGTGAAAAAATACTTCCTCACATTGCTCCTGAGCCGTCCCCCCTCTATCTTCAAATTGTGTCCCCTTGTTCTTGCACATCTCTTTTTCTGAAAGATGCTACCCTCTTGGACTTTGTTGATTCCACTGAGGTACTTAAACGTTTCTATCATGTCCCCCCTCTCCCTCCTTTCCTCAAGGGTATACATATTAAGCTCCTTTAGTCTCTCCAAGTATGGCTTCTCTTGCAGACCCTGCACCATTTTAGTTGCCCTCCTCTGAACTGCCTCCATCCTGTCTATGTCCTTGCAGAGATGGGGTCTCCAGAACTGGACGCAGTACTCCAGATGGGGTCTCACCAACTGTCTGTACAGGAGGATAACAACTTCCTGTTTTCTGCTGGTGATACCTTTCCTTATACATCTCAGTATGCACCCCAGACCTCCCTACTGCCTTCTCGCATTGCTTGCCAACCTTAAGGTCATCTGATATGATTACCCCTAGGTCTCTTTCCATTTTTGTTGTTGTTACTACCTCCCCCATTGTGTAATATTCCCCTGGGTTTTTGTTTCCCAGGTGCATTACTTTGCACTTCTTTGCATTGAATCCAAGCTGCCATACTTCTGACCATTCCTCCAACCTTGCCAAGTCCCTTCTCATCCTTTCCACGCCTCCTTGTGTATCAACCCTGTTGCAGATCTTTGTGTCATCTGCAAAGATGCATACTTTTCCTTCCAGTCCCTCTGCAATGTCACTTATAAAGACATTAAAAAGGACTGGACCCAGTAATGAACCCTGCGGTACCCCACTAGTAACCCCTCTTTATTGCCAGACAGTGTCCCAAAAGGATGAGCAATATGCAAAATGGGGCTAGGAAAGAAGTGAGTTGTTTGTGTGTCCCTGGAAGCATGCCTGTGAACATGAGGGAACACACGCACCCAGTCACTGTGAATGGTGTACAGACACAAGGGTTAAGAGACACAGGGGCATCCCTGATGTTGGTAAAAATGGATCTGGTAGAGCCTGGTCAGCTTATACCCAATAAATTTGTAACTGTACAAGGTTTCACTGGGGAGGAGAAAACAATGCCACTCACTAGTGTTCTCCTAGATTGGGGTGAAACAGGGTGAACTGTGCAACAGGTGATTGTAACCAAAACTTTAGCAGTTGATGTCATCCTTGTCAACAATCTCAAACAGGAGATGGTGTGTGCAGTTATTTTTTTTATTTTATTTTATTTAAACAGCAGTTTGGAAAACCTTTGAGCCATAGGCTCATTTACAAAGGTACCTTGTCACAGTAAGACAAACCAAAATACACAGTATAGCAGTACAACACACAAGTATAACAGTAAATTAAGACATAGATACAAACAAGCTGGTACAGGTAGGATGGATGCAAACAATACCAGAGTTATATAGTCCTTAGCAGCTTAGTAATAAGCTTTGTCATAGAAGTATTAGTCTGCTTTGACTAGTGGCAGTTACAGCATCGGGTGTTAATAAGGTGGTTACGTGAGGAAGTTTTGAAGCCGATATAGTTGGAGCTTCGGAGATGGAGGGGCAGTGTGTTGAACCAGGAGGGGGCCCTAAAGCTGAAGGCTCTTTGGCCGTGAGAGGTCCTAGCTCTAGGGATAACAAGAGAGGTTTTCCCAGAGGTCCGAGTATGAACTAGTGGGACAGAGCGGCGTATGGTGGTGGTCAATCCTGGTGGGGAAAGCCCAAGGAGGGTCTTTTTTGTAAGGGTACAGGTAAGATATTTGAGCGCTCATCGAGATCAAGTACCAGCGCTTTAGCATACAGTAGACAGGTGTGTGTCATCCTAGGTGCTCCAGTAATTAACCTGCAGGCCTTATTCAGAGTAGTGCGAATTTTATGGAGTGCGGTCTGATCAGCAGCACCATACACGCAGTCCATAGTCCACTAGGGACAGATAGAGGAGGTGATCATGAAGTCAAAGAGGCCTCCGGGGAGGCAGTGTTTATACCGATGTAAGATGCCCAATCGGATATTAGTGGCAGTGGCTAGGGCAGCGATGTGTCCATGGAAGGAGAGGGAGGGGTCAAAATGAATCTCTAGGTTTTATAGGAGCAAACTTGTTCTGAGGGAATGAGGACCCAGAGTGAATGAGGAGTTTGAAGTTGCAGGACTTGTTTTGGGGATGAGTGAAGAACATGGTTTTTATTTTTAAGATTTATCACCAATCTGTTTCTTGTACAGCTCTCGGCTTCAGTGAAGGACTTCTGCTTGAGTCCTGGAGGGCAGTAGGGTTACGACTTGAGGCAAAGATGACTGCATCATCAGCGACAATAGAATGTTCCCGAGCAAGAGCGTGGAAGGGTGTTAAGGTAAAGGAGAATAGTAAGGGGCCCAGAATGGAGCCCTGGGGAACCCCAGAAAAGATGGGACAGATGTCTGAGTAGGTCCCATTAATTTTTACATGCTGTGAATGGTCAGACAGATAACTGGTGCACCAGGAGATAGGCCCACAGCAAAACCAGAGAGACTAAGGGCATCAAGAAGGAGGGTGGGAGACAGTGTCGAAAGCTTTTGAGAGGTCAATGAAGACAGCACCAGCCAGAGAACCAGTGTCTAAGGAGGAGTGGAGAAAGTTGGAGAACTCTAGGAGGGCTGTGTTGGTACTGTTGCCCGCTCGGAAGCCATGCTGCTCAGGACAAAGGACATTGTAGGTGGAGAGGTAGTCAGAGATTTGAGAGTCACCACTTTTTCCAAGGCCTTGGAGAGAGGAGAGAGAATGGAGATCGGTCGATAGTTTCCAGCCACAGTCCAGCCACAGTTACCCATAGCCAAGTGGCAAGGGAAAATTGTAGTTCCCTGGACCCCATAGAAGCCACTGTGAAAACCACAGGGAGGCTGGTTCCCCAGCCTGTGTCTCCTGATATGGAGACTAATGAAAAGGGGTAGAAATGTCCCCAGTAGCAGTTAACCACACAGCTATGGAGGGTTACTCCAAAGAAGGGGTGACCCATTGTTAGAGGTTAGGGATGACAGTGATCCTGAGTGCCCTGATGCTAGAGCTAGGGACCCTAGTTTAGATACTGACGGGGACCTTCCCCAAGCCTTGGGAATGTGTAAGGAGTTTGCAGCTGCTCAGACAAGTGACCCTAGTCTAGAGAAGCTGAGAACTTAGGCAGACTCTGACGGAGCACAGGGAGGTGACAGAAAACATAAAGTTTATTGTGAAAATGGACTGATGTATACTCAGGATGCTAAGGCAGTGAGAGGGGTGATAGGCAGGCAGCTTGTTCATTCCCCAGGGGTACCGTGAGTAGTTGCTCAAGACTGCACACAGTATTCCCTTGTCTGGTCATCTGGAAATTGCACACACTATGCAGTGGTTGGCCCAGAATTTCTAATGGCCCAATTTCACCAAGCAGGTGAAGGAGTATTGCAGGTCTTGTCACTGGTGCCAAGAAATAGGAAAGGCAGGTAAGAAAACCCAAGCTGCCCTAATTCTATTGCCCACAGTGGAGGAGCCATTCCAGAGGGTGGGAATAGATATTGTGGGTCATTTAAATACCCCCAGCTCCTCTGGGAAGAGGTTCATCCTGACTGTGGTGGATTATGCCACCTGGTATCCAGAGACAGTTGCCCTATCTTCACTGAGGGCAGACAAAGTGGCAGATGCCTTACTTGGAATTTTCTCCCGTGTTGGGTTTCCGCAGGAGGTTATCACTGATTGAGGGGGTTCCTTCATGTTGGACCTGATGAAGTGTTTGTGGGAGAAGTGTGGGGTGATGCAGAGGTGCACAACACCTTATCACCTGCAAGCCAATGGGCTTGTGGAAAGATTTAATGGTACCCTGAAGTCAATGCTCCAAGCTTTTGCTGAAAAGCATGTCAGGGACTGGGAGAAATACCTTCCCCACCTGTTGTTTGCATACAGGGAGGTGCCCCAAGAGTCGACAGGGTTTTCCCCCTTTGAGCTCTTATATGGACGCCGGTACATGGGCCCCTAGACTTGATCCAGGAGGACTGGGAAGGCAAACATGCCACCCAGGGAACTCCCATAGTGGATTACGTTGTTAGGTTTAGGGAAAGGCTGAAGGAGCTAATGGAGACAGCCCAGAGCAACCTGGCAGCTGGCCAACAGAAACAAAAAGTGTGGTACAACTGCAGAACCAGAGCTCGCTCGTACACGGTGGGTCAGAAAGTCATGGTCCTTATCCCAGTCTGGAAAGACAAGCTGCAGGCTGAGTGGGCAGGACCGTACAAAGTAGTCAGAAAGGTAAATGATGTGAACTGTATCATAGAATTACCTGACAGAAGACATACAGAAAGAATATACCATGTCAACATGATGAAGCCATATGCTAATAGGTCTGACATGGTGTTTGCAGTGTGCAGTCCTGGGGAGGGAATGGACGAAGAAGACCCCCTTCTGGACTTGCTGGAAGAAAGCAAGTGGGAGTCCTCTGTGGAGGCAGTTAAATTGTCACCCCAGCTGGCCCAGGACAAGATCCAGGAAGTAAGGGAGGTTTTAGCGGACTTTGCCCCACTGTTTAGCACCAAGCCTGGACTAACCCCCTTAGCGACATATGATGTAGAGACAGGGACACAGATGCCCATATGGCGGACAGCATATCGGGTGTCAGAGGTTGTCCAAAAGGACATTAGGAGGGAGGTGAAGGAAATGCTGGATTTAGGGGTAATCCAGAGATCCCACAGCCCCTGGGCCTCACCCATAGTCCTTGTGCCCAAGCCAGATGGCTCTACTCATTTCTGTGTGGACTATCATGGACTGAATGCAGTCATGAAGTCAGATGCCCACCCGATGTCCTGGATAGATGAACTCCTGGACAAGCTGGGAGAGGCGACCTACCTTACAACTATTGACCTGACAAAGGGGTACTGGCAGGTAGAGTTAACTGAGAGAACTAGGGAGCGGTCATCCTTCATCACTCCAATAGGCTTATTTGAATTTAAAGTAATGCCTTTCGGAATGAAGAACGCCCCGGCCACTTTCCAAAGGTTGGAGAACCAGATGTTAAATAGTGCTGAGGAGTACGCCATGGCATACCTGGATGACATTGCCATCTTTAGTGCCAGCTGGAAGGAACACCTGTCCCACCTTAGGGAAGTGCTGGGCAGGATACAGAGAGCCGGGCTCACTGTCAAATCTGAGAAGTGCCAGGTGGCCATGAATGAAGTGGTATATGTCGGGCATGTTGTAGGCTGGGGACAGTTCCGTCCTAACCAAGTAAAAATAGAGGTGATCAAGGCATGGCCCAGACCAGAAATGCAGAAGCAGGTCATGAGTTTTCTAGGGATAGCAGGGAACTATAGGAAATTTGTACCCAATTAGAGTGCCCTGGCTGCTCCCCTATCTGACCTGGTAAAGAAAAAGATGCCTAAGAAAATTACCTGGGAACCAGCCTGTGAAAAAGCCTTTGCCAGACTGAAGGAGGCACTGTGTAGTGCTCCTGTATTGACAAGTCCTGACTATAGCAGACCCTTTATAGTCCAGACCGACACCTCAGACATGGGTATTGGGGCAGTACTGAGTCAGACATCCAACCAAGGGAAAGATCACCCCATAGTGTACCTGAGTAAAAAAGTGACTTCCCAGGGAGCAGGCATACTCTACTGTGGAAAAAGAGTGTCTTGCCATAGTGTGGGCCGTAAAGAAGTTAGAGTCATACTTATACAGGCAGCATTTTGAGGTGCAAACTGACCATGACTCCCTGGTTTGGCTGACACAAATGGGAAAAACTAATGGTAGACTGCTAAAATGGAGTCTTGCCTTGCAAGGGTATGACATGACGATCTCACATAGAGCTGGAGCAGTCAATCAGAACACAGATGGCTTGTCATGTCTATATGAGGAGTGAACTAACTTAGGGAGCTCATCCCATGCAGGGGATAGAGCCCTCAAATTCAGTCTAGGTGGGGAGGATTGTGACGCTTGGCCAGCTGGTTATGATTATTGTATGATATTGACATTATAAATACATGGTCTGTGTATGACATTTCAGCGTGTGAGGAATTTGGCCTGTAATTTTAAGTGTCAGTAGCTGAAAACCTGGATGTAATTAAGCAGACCAGAAGGAAAACAGTTAATTGGAACATCCTTCTAGAGAGACAGTTTATGGCCCTCACCACCTGCTTCTGCTTTTGAAGTTAGAACTTAAATACGAATTTTATTACATCAGGAAAGGACGTCATTTAGCTGATTCCTGCTGGCTATCTCACACCTGGGTGATGGACTGCAGGGTTGTAAACCTCAAAGGAAAAATGGTAATTAAGGAATTATATATAGGAAATGTCTTTTTTTCTTCTAATGTCACATCATTTAACATACTTCCTGGTAGGAAATCATGTTTGTAATTTTATATTCAAAAAGGAGGAGTTAGATGACTCACAGAAGGGGTGTGGAGACACAGAGTTTAAACTGATACTTGTGTCTAAAATGTAGGTCATATCTTTTTGAGCTCTTAAGAAACAAAGATCTCTCTAATTTAAAGGAATTTACAGAGGTAATATATTATACTGAAAAGATCTAAATGTATTGTGGTAGGGGTTTGTTCTGTAGTTTTCCTTTTTTTTTCTTTAATGTGATTATGATGCTCTTTGATATTTGTTCTGTATTTTATCTTACTGTTTTGATCCATTTTTAGTAAACATTTTCTTAAGATACTGCCTGGGTCTCCTCAGTCATTTTTTTTCCATGTTATTACTGAACAGATAGTAAGTCTGACAACTGTTCAAGGGCTTGATGGTGTTACTAAGCTTGGTAAAAGGTAAGAATATACACCTAAGGTCTCTAATTATAGAGTTTTAAGGATTCATTTTGGATACCTTGTTAGGTGCCCTTAGGCAAAAGATATATTGCATCCCCCCCCGAAGAGAATATTATCTGAGCCTGTACATTTTGGTACGCTAACATAAGGTTCACAGTTTGTATCCCCCCAGAACTTGAGACTAAAGGTGATTTGGACCCAAAAGCAGACAGGAGGGTTACCCTGTCTGTTACCTGTTCACACTCTTGTGCTTTGAGGTTGGTACTGTGGGAGCAGAGGGTCTGACCTGAAGAGTGCGTTTGTGACAATTACCACATCCCCCCTTTTGTCTGCTGTTTTGAACACTACATTTGGTAACTCCTGCGGCTCTTTAACGGCTTTTATGCTGGATAAATTTTTATATTTAGAGGCTGGTTTCAAATCGAACAGTGTATTCACCTGTCTTTTAACAATTCTTTTGTAGATAGAAACAGCAGGATTATAAGGGGTGGAACAGAAGTCTGATCTAGATTTAAATAATGAAGCCCTAGTTTGTAAAAATTCATGCCTATTTACTTCATAGATCATTACCTTGACTGATATTGTGGATTTTGATGTACAGTACAAGGAATCTAAGATAGCATAGTTCTTCAAATCTTGTGCATTCCAAAAAAGTTATGTTCTGGGGGCGCTGTGGAGTCCAAGCAATATGGCTGCTCCAGTTATTAGCTCTAACTAATCTATGAAGATATACGCCTTTATCTGGGGCTTTTTGTTAATCTCACCAGAATTTTACCACTCTTGCTAGTTGATCAAGTCTCCAGGTACAAGATGGGAAAGACCCAGAGAGAAAAGCGGCCACAAGACGGAGTTATAAGTAAAAATGCTTCAGTGCCATCAACCACACGGTCAGCCCTGGTTAGTGCAGCAATATCCAAAGCAGAGCCAGAAGCTGAAACTCTACAAACTGTCGGGGCTAAATTGAATACCCTTATTACATTGGTGGTGGGACTTTTCAACAAGTTGTGTCTCTACTTTGGAAATCCCTTTGGATGCAGTGCAAACTGCTATGATGGAAGCTACAAAAAGATCCAATTCAGCCCTGGGAGCAACTGCAACCCTGATTAAGGAGAACCACCATCTCTGTACAAGACTCAAGATGCCTGGAAAGCCAAGCCAGATCAGCAAATCTGCAAATTATTGGAATGCCCGAGGGGTGTAAAGGCAATCACTTATTATTTTTCCTCGATGAATGGTTTCAACAGCAGTTCAGAAAGGAAGTGGTTAATCAGCCTATTAATATGCAGAAGGCATACAGGGTTGCATCTCAAGGGAGACCAGTTAACTTAGAAGCTCCCTGAGCTATTGTTGTGATCACCGATGGTGCTGGGACTAGGGATCGAGTGCTGGCACTAGCCAGACAGAAGAGAACATTGCTCCAGGATGGGCTCCTGGTTCAAATTTTTCCTGACCTGGGCTTTGACACAAGACAAAAGAAAAACTATTCGATGGGATCTGTGCAATGCTAAGGGAGGCTGGCGTTTCACATGGGACGGTGTTTCCAGCCCATTTACGCATCTTCTATGATGGCAAAGTTTATTTATTTAATGATCCCTCAGATGCCTTGAAATGGGTGCAAAGACATGTTGCCAGTCGTCTGACCCAGGTGAATCAGGGAGATTCCATCTCAGATACTGAAAGTTGAACTGCATTGTTCTCTATTTCTGTAGCTATTTATGGTTTATTATAAGGGTGGTTTAAATCCTTCAGGTACCTTTTGTTGCTTGCCTGTTTCCTTGCGGGTTTCGTATTATAGTAAGCCCCATTTACAATAACTGAATGGGTTGTTTCATGCTGTATATAATTACATTAGTGGAGACTGTGCTAAGTTCTGTATATATGGTGTATGTATGCACAATTATTCTACTAAGCGCCCTAGTAGTAACACTGTTTTTTCCTAATAGCTGAGCAGATTTGAAATGTTGATGTATTGGCACGTACTGTGTCCAACATGGGGAAAGCATGGTTTCTTAAAAATATTCCTCTGGTAGGAAGATTGTGACTCTGTTTCTTCTTCTTTTATCTACATTTTATTCTTGTATCGTGCAGCTCATGAACTCCAACTACAGCTATTTTTTTCTGATTACATTGGACTCTTGCTATTTTATATGGTCATATCCCCCAGTATGATGTAGCTTATTGACCTAGAATGTTTTTTATTGGTTTATTAAGGAGTGGCACCCTCATTGCATCTATATTAATAATTATGTTCTATGTCTGCTTTTTTAAGCTGTATGTGCTTTGCTAAAATAATAAACATATAGTATAAAAAATTTTAAAAAAAAGTTACGTTCTAATTCAACATTGCTAGTGCCAGAAAAGTACAAAAAGTTTGTATTCAAATCTAATGTTTCAAAGTCCCATGTCGAGCTAGCCTGTGCCGCTGTGTGTTCTATATTCTTAGATGATGCTTGAAAAGGTGTAAACTCCATGTTTGCAGTTCGTTTGGGGTTTTTAGCAAAAAAGTCCCTTAACTGAATTTTTCTAAACAATGTTTATCTTGAATTTATCCAGAATTGTACTAGGAATAAAAGAGAAGCCCTTGGTGAGTACTGCTTCCTGTGGCTCCGTTAAGAGATTTATAATTTGTAACTCCTGGGTTTCCTCAGGTGTGCTGTGATACTTTCCTCTCCCTCCTCATCTTCCATGTCTAGTTGTTTTTTTTGGGTGGGGAGGGGTTGGTGCTTTTTTATATTTTTGTTTTGTGTGTTACTTGTTGGTTTGTAGCTTTGCCTAAAAAATCTTAACCCCTTTAGATGTAGTAGCCGTGGCAATGTCTTCAGAGCTGCTTTCTTCAGAGGCTGAAGAGACTGTGACTGTTTCAGCTGGAGCAGTTCACTTCTTTGATTGCACTAATTTATTCTTCGTGTTCTGTGATTTGGAACAGCCTCAGCTCACAGAGTGATTTCTTCTGGCCCAATAAAATATCCTCCCTTCTCTATAATCAGCAGTATCACAGTCTAGCTTAGACTTTTTTCTTTATATTAATTCAGCTTCATGCTTCTCCAACCTATCTTTGAATTATTTGTCAACACCAGTGACCAGTGTTCGGGAATGAGCAGGGGTTGCTGGGGGTCAGCCAAGGGGACTGGTAGTGGATACAGCAGCTGCTAGGCAGCTCTCCTCTCCTGGAGTGGGGAGGTTGGCTCTCTCAGCCTCTGCCAGGCAGCTCTCCTCTCCTCTCCTGGAGTGGGGAGGTTGGCTCTCTCAGCCTCAGACCACCACCATGTGGAGGCATGATGGTGGTGCAGGCAGTAGGTGGAGCCAAGCACTAGGCCAAGGGGTAGGCAGAGCGGAATCAACCGGGCCAAGGTATGCATGTGCACCTCCACGCACATGCCCAACCTTGTCTGGGGTGCCATGGTCTATCAAGGAAGAACAGGTGAAAATCGGGGGTTGCGGCTGGATGAAGCCCCCAGGCCAGCTCTGGTGGTCTGCCAAGGTGAGTGGAAGGAGGCCACAAACGACTGTGGAGACCAGTATGGTCAACTGACACAAGCCACCAGCCCACCGGGAGAGATAAACACTAATATAAAAAAAAAAGGATGTCGTACAAGATGGGATACAAATTTTTGTAGAGCTTTGTTATTTTCTTTAACTTCTTTTGCTAGTGCTTCGTGCTTGCCTGTATTTTCCTTTATAATTATTTGAATGACATTTTTTGCATACTGAGCTGTAGCTTGTTCCTAACCTTCTCTATTGACAAAACCCTCCAAACATCCTGAAGGTAAATTAATGATCTTTAAGCCACATAGGGCTAGTTCCAGGTCAATGTAATTTTCTAGGCTAATATTATATGTAAGATTTAATTCCAGAAAAAGTTGTCTTTCCAGAGTATGAAAGGAGTTTTGATCTCACCTTCCTCTGATGAAGGTCCTTTTGATTGCCATGTTTGATTTTTGCCAATTCTTTTTGTTTTATAATGTTTTCAGTTGCAGTCATACACACACAGGTGGGGTCTGTTCATTGTCGCTTTCTTTTCCTGAGCTCATGGCTATTTATTAAAGTCTGTGTACGAATGTGGAAAAATTACACTGCGCTGTGATTTGATACATCTGGTGTTTAGATTAACTTTAAAGTATCAGGCTATGCCTGATGCCCAGGTCACAAGACCAGCTAAGCAGTTCAATAATTCAAACAATGGAAGTGGTCCACACTTTCCAGTGTAAGGTTTAGTACAGAGTGAGGGGGTTGCTGCCCCATGAAAATGTGAATAAAGAGACAGGTTTGTTCTGCACTGACTGAACACTGTTGTGAATAAATAAACTGGAAAAAATTTCAAGTGTCCTGTTGTCCAATAAGTTTATTTGAATCCGAAGGCAATAATTACAGGTGCTGGTGAAAAAAACAATCCACTACCACACCAGATGCCAAATGAATTTTGTTTTTTCATTTTTCAAACAGAAATATTACTTAATAGTTTATACTGTGGTGATTTGCACATATTAATTTGATATTATATATGTTGACTGGTTCCTTTGTTTGAAATTACCTTTTTACAATTTTGTACAAAATGAATTACTCCTATTGGTTAAGAACAATAGCTATCAGTATACTGTAAAAGGGATGTCTGTCTATCCAGGTACCCACCCTGTGATGAAGCTCTAATGAGCGAAACGTCGGGGCACCTGGTGCAATAGTGGGTTGTTTGTTTCATCAGCGTCTGCAACTGTTGAATCTGGATTCAAATAAAATTATTGGACAACAGGACACTTGGAATTTTTTTCTGATTTGTTTATTCACAACAGTGTTCACTGAGTGCAGAACAAACCTGTCTGATAATGTTTGCAAGCCTGAGCCAGCGTTTTTTTTCCACTTGTTTGTTTATCTCAGGAAGCCCTTGTAAATGTGTTTGATCCCAGTGGGCTTCACCCAATTACTAAAGTCTAAATAGCTAAATTGTGTACGGTGGGGTGCTGAGGCAACGGTCACAGGGAGGTCAGATCAGAAAAATAATTAGCCATAGAAAGGCTTAGAAAAAGGGTCTGTCAACACACTCTAAACTCTCTGAGAAGAAGGAGTAAACTGCCTTAGAAACTGAGAGAAAGACCAACCTAACCCCATCAAACAGGTTAACCTGAAACTGCAAGGTATTACTTCCTACTGCTTGTGGGGGGGGGGCTACATGTTTGATACAAGAAAGAACTTTTAGAGCAAATATAGAGTGCGAAAGACTTTAATGAACTTTTCCAAATCTGTTTGCCATTCTTATGCCATGAGATTCAGATGTTTATAATTATATTATTTTTATTGTTGTGTTGTTAATAAAATGATGGTAATTGCATCTTGTACTTTTTGCCATGGTCAGTCTGTACTTCCTGAAGCACTTCTCTACCACAGTTGGTATGAGAAGTGAGATTTACACCCATGCCTCTATTTGGAGACCAGAAAGTGAGGAGAAAGCTATTTGACTGGCAGAGGACTATCAGATGGCCAGACAGATGCTGCAAGTGGTGGCAGTAATCCAGGGATGGTAAAGTCACCTTTTTATTGACCTAATCCCAAATCTGATAAGAAATCTGAGGGAGGTAATAAAGCTGCACCCAATGATTTTCTTTGCTATATTTGCAATACACTGGGACACATAGCAATAAATTGCTATAAAAATAAAGGGGTAAAGGCTAAAGAGAATTTATCCTTAGCAAACTGGGGTGCATATCTGATTGATATCCAAGTGGGAGCAAAGTCTGTGAAGGGTTTGATAGATATGGGGAACAGACAGACCATAGTGTATGCATACCATTTGGGAGAAGACTGTGCAAGAGGACCAGGTACTGGGGTGATTTGTATTCACTAGGACATTTGATGCTATTCCACTATTCAAGTAACTCTGAAGGTAAAAGGGGTGCCTCATATAATGCAAGTGGAGGTATTTCCAGCCTTACCGATGCCTGAGGTTATCAGAAGTGGCTTTCCACAGTTTACAAATTTAGTTACGGGGGACCAGACTTGGCTATTTCTATAGTTGTGGTAACATGCTCGCAGGCAGAGAAAGACTCTTCTAATGGGAACACAGGGCTGGATTTACCATAACAGAAACTACACCTGTGTGTAGGACCCTTGGTTTCTTGGGGCCCATTCTGAGTGTAGTTGGCTTTGCTCATTGTACATACACCTTCCTGATAGTAATATTTTGTCACTGTGCTGCTGGAGGAGCTGTAAATACTTGTAGCTGCATGGGCCCTGCTGCTGGCTACAATGCCAGTTGTTGCACTCTGTGATGGCGTTAGCTGGGGGGGGGGCTGGCCTGGCACGCTATGTGATTACCTACGGAAATTTCCTGATTCTTCCCTTCCCCCACTCTACAGCACAATCTGGCTATTGCTGTGCTGTTGTTGTCAATCGCAATCTTATCAGTTAGCAGCAGCCAACATAGCTTTACATCTCTGTGATTGTGCATTGCAGTCTTTGCTTCAGTGGCATTGCAGCGTAATATGTCTTTTGTAGGAAGTGGCCATTAAGGCCTTAAGGGTGACATATGATGAGAGTGAATCAACTGGATGGCTGATTGCACTGGAGAAGTGGTGACCAGTCATGGGGGTGTGAGATGCATGGCTTGAACTGGAGAGGGGCAGATTGATTCACACTGAAGGATTGGTGGTTGGGCAGGGCACACTGGCACACTAGCGTGGCAGCCATCAGCAGGCAGGGGGCACATTGACATGGTGGTAACTGACTGATTCACACAGCAAGGAACCCACTGGATCTTTACTTGATACTGTGACGGCAGCACCACTATCTGTCAGCAAGCACAGGCAGCAGTAAGAATTTTTAAGACTTTGAATGTTGGAATCAGAATTTGGATGCCATAACTATTAGATAAAGAACTTAGAGCCAAGATTGTCTGAGTGGATTTGGTCATGGTTAGTGTGATGTGGGCACAGCAACCTGCATAAGTAACTATGCAGCACACGGAGCATCAGCAGTGGGCCAAACTGTGACAAAAAGAGTGCCAAACTCGCTCACCACCAAACTCTAACGGCTCTCTGTGTCAAATGGCTCTGTGTCTTTGAAAAAATGAAAATCTTGTTTTTTTTGTTAAAAAAATGCACGTGGTATATTATATTCTGCTGTGAAAAAAGAGAACGGGCTAGAGAGACTGTTGGCAATATTTGGGGGAGAGTTGTCTGTCATCAGCTGCAGTAACTTTTATTTATTTTATTTCGTTTTTGTTTACCGGTTAGGTGCACTAGCCATAGCAATGACTATTTTCAGGCATTATCTATCCTAGTCCATATTCTTGTTGGTTTGTTAGATGTTGTTGTCCTTCACTTCCGTGGCCATTTTTTACAACTCTGTGCTTCTCTCCTTCATCACCTCTGCTTACCTAATTATGTTGACCATCACCAGCCCCACCACCTGCTTTCTCTGGTACAGTGGCATTCAGCAAGGTCAAACACAGGATCCTGCTGGATTCTGCAGGAGACTGTGCAGTTCAATGGCAGTTAAGCCCTTCATGCAGGAATCTGTGCTATTTTTACCACTGCATCTGATACCAGCAGACACCACTGTACAGCCAACACTTACTCTGGACCACAGGTCATGCCTTAGATATACTAAAACTGATGAATATAATAAAACAACAATCTAAATGGGTGGAATGGATTTAAGTATTGTTGGTGCATCATGTGTGTATATGTGTGCGGTGAGTGGCAACACAGGGGGCCCATGGTGACTGCTGTGCACAGGACCCATGAACATGTAAATCCAGCCCTGTGAAGACACTTTTCCTTTGGGGGACTTGACTTATTTGAGCCCAGCACCAGGATCAAAAAGCCCAGAAAGGGAAGAAGGCACCAGAACCAACAGTGCAACAGAAGACTGAGGGGCAAACAGGAGGGAAATTTGAAAATGGTGAAACCAAACTGTTTGCTGATTATTACATTGTTGGCAAACAAAATAACAATGTTTCTCTCCAAGGGTATTTTTAACAGATGGGGTGAAGCAAGAACAGGGTAAACCAATATTCAAAAAGTATAAAGTGTAATTGTTTACTGTATCCAACAGGTTTTCTCAACCTTTCTGTCAGTGAAGACCCCTCATCATACGTAGACATGCCTGAGGACCCCTGTTCATTACCAGACATACCAAAGGATCCCTAACCATGACCAGAACTGCCTACGAAATCCTATACGCAAGGAGTGTTAAACGTGTAGTTGTTTTTCACTTTACTCAGAATTAATAGGAATAGAAATGTTAAAAATGTACAATAGTTCTGAATATTAAAATGTAATATGTAAAATATTTGTGCTTGTTTTTTGTTCCCTACTGCCAGGAGCCCCCAACTGAAGTTTTGGGGACCCCCTTGGGCCACGGACCCATGGCTGAGAAACAATGGTATAAAGTATGCATTAATCCCCAATTACAAGATCAAAGAGAAAAACTGTGGGGAAAACCAGCTGCATGAAGTGCATTTATGCTGAGGTTGTGGTGAGTGGCACTGGCAGTGGGGTGACTGCTCTTGAGGGAGGTGATGGGGGCTGGGGGGAGGAGTCTCCACAATCAAAAATTACAGGAAAGGTGGGAGGAAGAGTATTTCCCAGTGGTGCAGCTGGTGTGGGTCCGGGGGGGGGGACCACACCTTATTTCACTTGGCAAGCTGGAAGTGGTATGAAAGTCACCTGTGGGCATGTCTAAGTTGTGGGGTGCAGCGGAGGTTAGTGGTAGTAGCTCTGCTGGCAGCAGTGCCATTACTGTAAAACAGGCTGGTGGTGCTGGTGGTGGCAGTAGTGCTAGTACTACTAGTACAAAAGAGCAGGAGACTTTTGTTGTAGAAAAAACAAATGGACCTGCAATAGTCACTCGTACTAGGCATGTGACTTATGGGACTCATGCGGTTGTGAAGCGTGTCAGTCCTTTGGCAGTGTACAGCCCGCCGTGCAGTCCACCAGCAGCATGCCTGCAGTACCACCACTGACTGATGCCAAACTGCAGGAAGAAACTAGGTCTGTGCCCCTTGTTGTCTCAGAGAAGGTTGCTCCTGTTGATGAAATGAAAATCAGCTGCACATCAAGGGATTGCCAGGGGGTGCTAATACCACAAACTCACACACAGATCTAGGATCACTGGATTTATGTTTTTAGCACTGGCACACTAAGGTCTTCAGAATATGGACTACATTGAAATAAAACAGGTTATTAGTGCCATTGTACCAGTTGTATGCATAGTCCCTGTTTTTAGATTTGATTTTCTTTAATGACTATGAATCTGATACAGGACTGTGTGACACGGTGGAACTCTACCATATGTTGGAACAGTTCTAAGGGCAGAAGCTGGCCATCCATGACTATCTGCTCCAAAATAACATCAACAGAGCAGATGTCATGGTGTCTTCTACTGGTTGGGACTTGGTGAAAACATTGGTAGAGGTCTTGGAACCATTTGACCCCGTTACCAGGGAAGTTAGTTCCACTTCATCATACATAAGCATGACCTTACCACAGCTCAGATTCCTGCATGTGTTCTTGGAGCAGAAGAGTGAGCATTATGGCAGATGTGATAGTGAATCTGGTGTGAGAGCTGCTGTCAACTCATTTCTTAATTTATTAAGAGGCAACAAAAGAGTGCACAACATGTTTAAGGAGGACAAATATACAGTATTCTGTCAATGATGCTGGACCCGCAGTTCAAGGATCAGCTGCGTAACATTCTTTCTCCTGAGAGTATTGTTTAGCAGTGGTGAGATGTTCTTTCTGACCACGTGGTGAAGATGGCTAATACTTGTACCACGGACAGCGTGGGGTTGAAGAACATGTGAGCACTGTGGAAGAAGAGTTGAATCATGAAAAGGAGCAGCCTTTACCAGGGTCATCATTTTTGGGGAAAATGTCTTCCATTAACCTTGTGGTGGCTACCACGAAGAAGGTAGTCTCCTTGAATGCAGTCAACCTTGGTATTCAGCTGGAGGAGCAAAGGAAAGACTGCTCGAGTGCTGAATTGGTCCGGCCCGGTGGCACTGAAGGCTGAGGCACTGGACACCACACATTGAGTCATGCCATGCTGGCGACTCGAGTTCTGGAGCAGACTCAGGCCATCGGGGATCAGCGGGGAAGGAGAGGATCGAGCATCTGGAGGACTGCTCTCCTCCCCTGGGGTGGGATCCAGGGGTTTCCCCATCTTGCCGTGGCCCCCGGTGGAGATCAGTGGCACTGCACTGGGTGGGGACATAAGTTGGGGGAGGCGGCGGCAGACATCTACAGGAGACCACGCTGACATTATTGCACATCTTCCACCTCAGGGGTAACCACAGACAGAAAAATCCCTCCAGCACCAGGAGGTAGACGGTGGTCCCCAGGGGCAGGCACACATGCCCACCACCGGTCCCTGCCCAGTCGACTCTCCCGGGTCCTCTTCTCTCTCCAGGGTCTCAGAGGGGAGGATTCTGTCCCTAATTCCTCACCAGGTGAGGATTCAGGCAAGGCGGTAGTGCCTTTTGGGCAGGTCTCACCCGAAGGAGCCCTGGTGTCCAGGGGGGGAATAAAGAAAGTTCACAAAAAAAAAAGCACTGAATTGGACTGACAGACCATAACCCTGTTTTAATTTCAAAAATAATTTTATTGATCAGAAAAGAGAAATATCATACATGGTGAAATAAGTAATCACAGTTACATCCAGTTCAATTAATCATTTCGGTTCTGAAACTGACTTAGGCGAATCAACCCATAACTTTCCAATACAGAGTTACAATTCTAAAATGAACAATTAAAACCAAACTGTATTGTAGAAAACCCTATTCCGCATGCCCTCCCCCTACAAATACTAAGCGTAATTTCTCAGGGTCCCTGTGACTGAGCTCTACCAGTGCAATCTCATTCAGCTTCAGCTTGGCCACCTGACTTAGACAATCCAAAACTTTCCCTTTTGAGATCACATTACTTTACTGGGACCCACCCAATAACTCTGCCTCCCAGTTCAGATAGCATACCTAAAATGCATTAACAGAAAAAGTCAAATATTATAGCATTTCTCTTTAAAATGACTGTAGCTGAATACTATTATTCATTATCCCTCTTCCCCTCTCCCCCTTCTACATATGAGACTATCCCCTTCCCCACTATTTCAGAGCCATGCCAGGCTCTCCATAAAGACTACAACTGTCTTTGCTGGATCAACCTAATGCAGGATAAAAATACAAGAATCACTAGGTGGTACCTAGCATTGCAGCCATTCAAATTCATGGTGGACTGCAGAGTAGGAACACAGTGTGTTAACACAGATGGGATGGGGTGACTCCGGAGCTAAGGCACACAGTAAGGCAGGGTGACTCGGGAGCTAAGGCAAACCACAGAATGGTGCCATGTATGCCGGGGAGGACAGCAGAAAGGGTGGGTCCATGGATAACCGAGAACATGGGAAAAGAAGGGAGGCAACTGCACATCATTGTTCACCTGGGTATAAAGTGGGTGATTTGATACCTTTTATACCCACTTTGTTCATCTTTTTGTACAAAGACCAATATGGCAACACACAATTCTTCACCTGCGTATGAAAGACTTGGCTAAATAGTGCAGTGGGGTGGCCCAAAAGAGTTTCAGGGAAGTGGGGAGGCTCCACAGTAAGGTGGGGAGGTCAGCAGCCTTTTTGGAGGTGCTACCAGAGGTGCAAGAAAGGTATGGAACAAAGAGTATAATGTCTGGCTCGGGGGATGATGCAGAGAGAGGAGGGATATGGTCTAATTGGAGGCTTGGAAGACACATGGTAGAATAAGAACCTTTTAGCACCAGATAGGCCACACCTTAGCAAGAAGGGCATGAAAGTGCTGAAGGCTAGATTTGTGGAGTATATAGACAAGGGGCCCGATTCTAGAAAGGTTGGCGCAAGTCGCCGCCAAAGGCGACTTGCGTCAAATGCCACTGTGACATGGACCCTGCACCCTACTCTAGAAGGGGCAAGGTCTCCACGGCTATTCTCGTGACTTGCAACATACAGACAGGTATGCCAACCTAAGGGCGTACCCGAGGGGCATGTCACAAGTCGCAGCCCACCTTCAAGCTGTGTCCCCCCAATCCATTCCCAGCCTGATTTTGTGCTGTAAATGGTTATAAAGTAAAACCCCAAGATCCCTGGTAGTCTAGTGGCTCCCCACCACCCCCACCCAGCAGTGCCAGTCTCTCAAGATATTCATTTCCATTTTAGAGATGGGCGATTACATCACTATTTCATTTTCATGTACACATTGATTGAGCCAAGATGAGATCTTCATTGTAGACGCATTTCTAGAAATGAATGAACACTCATTCATTTCTGAGCGTGTCTATACAGTAAGCGCCATGCAGAGCTCCAGCCAGCGGCTGGCCGTGGAGGTGAGAGGTGGCCTGTGCCAGTCGCCGGCTGGGGATGGGTGGGGACTGGCACTGCTACGGGTGGGTGGGGGGCTACTAGACTACCAGGGATCTTGGGGGTCTAATTCTAACCATTTGCGGCAAAATATTGGATCAGGGAATGGATCGGGGGAATACTAGCTGGGCGGGGCTGATAGCAGTGTGGGGTTTGGGGCATGATGTATGTGGGCTGCCTCTGGGCATTTAGGGTGTGGGGTTCTGGGGGTTGGGGTGCGAGATGCCCAGCTGGGCACCTCTACTATGGGGATCGGGGGCTGGGGGTTGTGGGCTGCCCTGTGGGGTGCTGACAGGGATGTTCTGAGCATGGGGGGACACATCCTTGAGTGGGCGCAGTGGGTCTACAGAACCCCCAGAAGACGTATGTACAGTTACGCAAGCTAAATGCTGGTGTAGCTTATGTTGATGGTTCTTCTCTGGGGCTTCTTGTAGAATCCAGACATTGGGGACTTTGTTGCTGCTCTACTAGAATAGGGCGCAACTGCTGCCATAAACCCCTTGGCGCCATGTCGCAGGGGGTTTATGGTGCAACTGCTGGTGTAACTGCTCTCTGGCGCAAGTGGCCTGCAGCATGTCACAGGCCACATTGTAGAATCACATCGTTATAAATCTGCTGGCGTGAATTTGCCATTTATGCCGATTCTGTTTGGCGAAGTGCTACGCCAGGTGATCTCTTTAGAATCTGGCCCATGGATCTTAATTTAAACTGATGGGGGCAGCAGGGGACACAGTATCCTTAGTCACCTGCTGGAGGAGGCTGATTGCCCCCACCATCAGGGCAAAAGTAGGAGGAATCAAAAGGGGGACAGAATAATAAGGGCAAGTGGGTGGAACTTGGATCGGGGGGAAGGCAGGCAGTTCAGGGGTGGGAGGGGGACTTGAATTGTGGTGGAAGGTTGTGTCTAAATACAAGGAGCCTGGTGAACAAAATGGCTGAGCTGCATTCAGTGATGGAAGAGGGAAAGGTGGACATGGCTGACATCATGGAGACATGGGCCAAGCCAAATCATGACTGGGACATCTCTGTTCCTGGGTACAAGCTGTATACAAGGGTTGGGAGGTGATTAGATGGGGAAGAGTGGCATTGTATGTGAGGGAAGAATAATCTGTACAAGGGAGGAGGAGACAGATGGGAGGACAGAGGTGCTGTCAGAACAGGTACAATCAATGAATTGTTATATAGAAACATAGAAATTGATGGCAGATAAGAACCACTTGGCCCACCTAGTCTGTCCATTTTCCCTACCTACCATAATACCGCAGACCTTACTTGATCACCAGCTTAGCCCTCCCTTCCATAACCACTAAGGTTCCCCTATGCCTATACCATGCATTCTTGAATCCCGTTACAGTTTTCTCCCCCTCCCCCCACCAAAAAGCTTAGGATAGGAGTGGTGCACAGGTCACCGAACCAAGATGAGGAATTGGACAGGGAACTGGGGTCCAGAACTGTGGAGATGACCAGCGGGGGGGGGTAATGATTACTGGAGACTTCAGTCTACCTGGGGTAAATTGGAAGATCCCAGCTACCACATATACCAGGACTCAGGTGCTGCTGGATGCATTTCAGAGGGGGATCCTGACACAAAGTTTCCTGAAGCCCACCAGGGATAGAGCCATACTGGATCTGGTTCTGTCCAATACAGCACATGTCCAAGAGGTAAAGGTGGAAGAACCACTGGCAGGAAGCAACCATCATAAGGTGTTGGTTCACCTGGACATGGGCAGGGAGAAGACAGACAAAAATAAGGGTGCTAGACTTCAGGAGAGCAGACTACAGTAGGATGGGGTAATCCTAGGTGGACGCCTTGCTGGGCTCAGGAAGGAAATGGGGGTAGACTAGAAACGGGCCATTATCAAGGAAGGGCTGTTAGCTGCCACAAATGAGTGTGCCAAAATGAAGAGCAACACATTCAGATCCAAGAAGTTCAGTTGTATTGATAGGGAGGTAACCCAGCCAGTAAAGACTAAAAAGATAGCCTTCAGGAAGTATAAGCACAACCAGAAGGACAGGGAGGAGTACTGTACTAAGGCAAGGGAGGTGAGCAGGACAGTACAACTGACCAAGGCCAAGAGAGAGCTGCAGCTGGTAGAGGGGGTTAAAATGGGAGAGAAGGTCTACTTCCAGTATATCAGGGAGAAGCGGGAGATCAAGCATTGGATAGTTAGGTTGAATTTTGGTAACCTGGGTAAAGGTGCTTGAAAAACTATTACACAAACAATCAATCAATTACTTTTCAAAATATAATATCATTTCACAACTGCAGTCATGCTTTGAGAAAGGTCACAACACCACCTATGTCATCTCTAGGGTTGTGGATGATATGTTGACATCCTTTGACGGAGGCTGGAGTGTACCATCAGTTTTTCTCGACCTATCGAAGGCTTACGACACAGTGCATCACACAGTTCTATTAAATCACCTAAAGCCAGCAGGCCTGGGCTTTATGCCCCTGTCTTGGTTCTGTTCATATTTTTGTTAAAGGCTGCAAAGTGTAAGGGCAGGGGGAGCTTGCTCAGGTACTGTAATCTCAAACATGGGGGTACCACAAGGCTCAGTTCTGTGTCCCCTACTGTTCCTAATTTATGTGAATGATTTACACAAATATTGTTCTATTGATACTCAAATATTCCTATACACAGATGACACAATATTGTACACACAAAAACAAGATACAAATATGGCCTTGGACATATTACAAGAGGATTTCCTTTGAGTTCAGGGGGCACTATTGGACTTAAGGCTTCTCCTGAACAAAAAGAAAACTCAGTGAATACTCTTTGAAAAGTAAAATAACAAAAGGGATATCACAAGGACTAGTCAAGCAGTCTCTGGTGTTAATATCACTGGATTTTATTCTTACAAATATCTAGGTTTAGTACTAGATAGTCACTTAACCTTTGAGCTTCACATTAAAAACATCTCTATCAAATTAAAGCAGTTATTAGGATTTTTTTTCAGAGATCAATCATTATTTAGTTTTTCATTAAGGAAGCTACTAATTACATCTTTGTTTTTACCTGTATTGGAGAAAGGTGATTTTATTTACAGGAATGCAACGGAGACTGTACTTGGTTCATTAGATCCACTTTACAACAGTGCATTGAGATTTACTGTATGCCAAAGTCACCTTACAATACCCATAGATGTACCTTATATAAAGCAATTGGCTGGACATCTTTGTCTGATCGAAGAGAATACCACTGGTATATTTTTGTGTACAAGTTTGTATTACAGATGTTACCTTTTTTTCACTAAACAAAATACAGCCTAAAACTATCTCTAAATACTCCCTTAGATCTGCCTCTTGGCAACCGTTTCAGATCCCAAGGAGCAGAACTAAACGTCAAAAAAATGGCTATCAGTAATAGTTCCCTGAACATGGGAAACAATGAAAAAAAAAAAAGCTGGGAATGCAGGTTTTATTACCATTGGGGCGTTTTAGAGCCTCATTGGCTAGCTTATTCTATAAACACTAATTGTTTTGGATGAACAATTCTGTATATAACTATGGATTATACTATATATAGACATTTAAAACCAGTATTTGTATGTTTACAGTAACTTTTGTATTTGTTGTACTGTTTTGTTTTTATTGTTGGACACAACTGTAAATGAGAATTACATTTCTCAATTTGCTATCCAATAAAATGAATTGATGATGATGACGATGAAAGGGGAAGGAATAGGCGGAGAGGAGTGAAGAGAAGGCTGAAATACTTAACAAGTACTTTTGTTCAGCCTTTACTAAGGATATAGATGGCCCAGTATCCCAGGGGAAGAAGGGGGGAGGAAATGGGGAAGGAGGTGTCACAGTCGGGGAGACTGAAATTGGCAGGATGAGGAAAAGCTTAAAGGCCCTGAAGGTAAACAAGTCCACATGGTCAGATGGCATACATCCGAGGGTGCTGAGGGAGTTGGCAGATGTGTTCACAGGTCCCCTGGAAGACCTGTTTAACACCTCTCTGGAGATGGGGAAGCACCCCTGGACTGGAGGTCAGCACATGTGGTGCCACTATACAAAAGTGGGCAGAGGGATGACTCTGCTAACTATCGACAAGTCAGCTTGACCTCGATAGTAGGGAAGCTCATGAAACCATACTGAAAGAAACACTGGTAAGATGAGAGGCAGCATGGGTTCATGTCAGGACGATCCTGCCAGACCAGCCAGATTGATTTATTTGACAGGGTAACAGACAGTGGACAAGGGCCGAGCAGTGGACATCCTGTATCTGGATTTCAGTAAAGCCTTTGACTCTGTTCCCCACAGGAAATTCATTTGAAAGCTGAAGGATCTGGGGGGTAGGAACAAAACTAGATTTGTGGGTTAGAAACTGGATGCAAGATAGAAGTCAGATGGTGGTGGGTGGGGAGGGGGAGTTCTCAGAAGTTAGGCCAGTCACTAGTGGGGTTCCACAGGGCTTGGTGCTCTGTCCAGTGTTATTTAACATCTTCATCAGCAACACTGCAGATGGCATAAAAGGCAAGATATGCCTGTTTGTGGATGATAACAGGAAATGATGGCAGGTTTGATACCTTTTATTGGAGCAACAAGTGTCTTGTACAAAGATGGAATTATACATAAACTTTTGGGGTCTCACAGGTCCCTTCTTCCAGTGAGTAGCACAACTGAGCAACATAAGCAATATATATAGCTACTGTGGAACAATTAAAAAAATAGCAGGAAATGAAGTAGGAAAGTTATAAATGGGGATTCAAGATAAAAAAATCTATATAAGGGCTGGCCCGGTGACGCTGAGGGTTGAGGTGCTGGATGCCACACTTCACGCTATGCCAGCGACCCAGGTTCAGGAACGGACTCAGGGTCGTCGGGGGTCAGAGGAGGATCGAGTGTCCCAACGGATGCTCTCCTCCTCCTGGGGTGGGTTCCTGGGGTGCTTTGAGCACCCAATGCACCAGCACCAATGGAAGCACGGGCACCGGGGCACCAGGTGGCTCTTTGGAGTCAGGGTGGAGAGGACATTGTGGGCATTTGACAACAGCATGTGTCAGCATGCCATCTCTCTGGACATCAGTCCTCTGCCGGATGCCCCGGGGAGGAGGACTGGCGATGAAAGTGAAAAACACCTCACGGGCCAGGATGATAACGATCCCAGTCCCGATCACCTACCCACTGGCATACCCCACTGTGCAGGCTCTCTGGAGGAAAGAGGAGCAAAGTAGGGAGACAACGGAGTAAGCCAGGCACTCTGGGGGTAGACGCCTTGGGAGGGATTACGGGGGTTGATCAGTCCGAAGGAGTGGACTGAGTGGGCAGTAAGGAGGGGATAAAAAGAAAGTGCAAAAAAAAAAGTCTGTATAAGATGCAAAATAAAAGAAATGAGTGAGAGAAAATGGGGAGAGGGGACTAGTCAGTAGGAGATAAAGGCAGCTGGAAGGGGAAAAAACAAAGGAACACAGATGAAAAAGATCTAAGATCAGAGGTAGGCTTGTAAGAGTAGAATAGACAGGAGATGTCTAAGAAATGCATGGAAGTCAAGACATTAGGGGAAACAAAAGAACAAATGTCCAGATAAAACAGAGTGTGAGGTAGTATAAACAATAGGTGTGAAAACAATCAGGGAGTTGACAGGACTGAGCTGAAGAGTTAGTAGGAGAGGCGTGGAGGAAGTAAAGTACAGGCAAAAAAAAAAGATTAGGCAGGAACTAAGAAATAAACAATAACAAGAGAAATACAGCACCAAAGAATGAAAAATAATGTCATGATTTGGTCCACAATAAAAAGAGAATTACAGTTGACCAGAGTGACCTGGGCTGGCAGTATAGCCTAGAGGTTAGAGGAACGAGGTGTGAATGAGCTTGATACATCCAGCAGACCAGACCTCAATTTGATTCTCACAACCTCCACTTGCATACTGTGTGACTCTGAGCAAGTCATTTAACCACCCAGTGTTCCCAGGTCGCCCCTGAAAACAGGCACTTGTGCCTAGTGGGCCTTACCCGATTACCAAAGACAAAATAAAAAAAAAAAGTGTGTAATGAATCCAATGTCCAGATTCAGTCCAGAAATGTTAGATTTAAATTGTTTAATATATTTCAATTCCCATGTCCTTCTGTCCTTTGTGTTTTTGAAGTTGCCTCTTAGTATCAAGACAGCTAAATACTGGAGAGAGTGATCTGTTTGAGAAAAATGGTTTCCAACTGGAGTGCTGATAACCTGTTAACTATTGTGTGATGGTGGTGATTCATCCTGGTTTTTAGTGGTTTACTGGTTTCCCCAATATAGTATCCATTTGTGCACTTCCTGCACTGAATTAGGTATACAACATTGCTGGACTGACATGTGAAGGATCCATTAATTTGTATTACTGTATGGTGTTCTGGCTTGTCTTGATGGTGGCCTGTGCGCATATGTGGGTGCAGGTCTCATATCTTGCCATGTTGCATGGTGTTGTCCCCCTTGTTTTCTGGTTATTTTGGTCTGCTGGGAGTTTGTTATGAATCACTATGTTCGAGAGGCTGGGGGGCTGCTTATAGGCAATGACAGGTGGTTCAGGGAAGATGTCCTTCAGTGTTTCATCTTCTCTCAGCATGGGTTGCAGTTCTTTAATAATTTGCTGAAGGGAGTTTAGCATGGGTCTGTAAGTGACCACTAAGGGTGTGCACTCAGCTTGATGTTTTTGCCTGTATTCCAGCAGATTGTCTCGTGGTATTTGTAAGGCCCATTCAAATTCTCTGTCAATTTGTCTTGGAGAGTGGCCCTACTGAATTAGGGAATTTCGAAGTGTGGAGAGCTGTCTGTCTCTTGTTCGCTCATCCAAGCAGATTTGATGGTATCGAATCGCCCGACTGTAGATAACAGATTTTTTGGTATGTTTTGGATGGAAGCTGGAATTATGCAGGCTAACACAAAGTTCTGTGGGACAGTGAACACATAAGAGGGGAGACAAGACATGAGAGAAGACCTGGCCAAACTGGTGAGGTGGTCAGGTATTTGGAAACTGTGATTCAACACCAAAATGTGCAAGGTAATGCACTGGGGGTTAAGAACCCTGAGGCCAAATACTGACTGGGAGGTATACAGGTCACCAAGTCAGAAGAGGAGAACAACTTCAGGGCAGTCGTTGCCAGTGACCTAAAGCACACAGCACACTGCAGGAGAGTGGCAGCCAATGTGAATAGGATGGTGGACTGTACAGCCAGGAGTATAACCAGTAGAAAGGCAGTGGTCATTCTGCCACTGTACATATTTTTTATTTATTTTATTTATTTCAGTTGCAGATTAACACCTTTGAGCCAACAGGCTCTTTTACAAAGGTTCCACGTCAGGTAGAACAAACAGACAAAGAATTACAAAGGTACCAAAACAATAGGACATGAGACAACATTACAGAGGTAGATTGATGAGCATTGCAGGAAGACAGAATACTGACTGGCTGTACAAGCAAGCGGGTAGGCTGTTGCATTGCCTATATTGCACAGGTACTGTAAGTGCAATTTGACATGCGGTTCACTATATTGTTGAGTCCACAAAAAGGCATCAAGGAATCAAGCCTATGTTATGGACGAGTAGCCTGAGGAGGGCTTTGTCACAGGTAGGAAGAAGGGGTGAGGGGTGGAGCAGAACAGGGGGACAGTCACCCAGGGGCTTTGTCAGGGGAAGGGGCAGGAATGCAGAGGAAGAAGAGGGGGGATGGGGGGATAGATCATGGTGGTGATGGCCACCTGCATTTAGTGGTTGCAGTCACATTGGTTATTTTGGACCAATAGGGTTAGCAGATCTCTTTTAAAGGGGCCAATTTTTGTGTGCTCCAGCGTGGTAGTAGGGAGTTCATTAAACCAAGTAGGGCCACGGTAGGAGAGCGACCACTGAGCAAAACATGTTCTTTTAAATGGGACATGGAGCACTCCCTTAGCAGTTCCTCTAGTGACCTTAGAGGAGGGGTTTCGCTGAAACAATGTGGCAGCAGAGTCAGGCGTGAGACCTAGTAGGGGTTTTTTTACCCATAATGCAAGCCTGATACCTTGTCCTGAGGTGGAGCTGGCACCAACCTGTAGAGGAGTACAGGGAGCAAGTATGGGTATGCTGGTTGGTGCCAAGGACCAGGCGGCGGGCCTTGTTGACTAGTAATTTAACTCTTTTTAAGGCTGAGTCAGTGGCAGCACTGTAAATGACTAGTGCATAGTTGATGATAGACAGTATAGAGCTTTGAGTAACTAGTTTAAGAGCCTCATGGGTCATGGCTTGCCTATGCCTATAGAGTATGCCTAGCTTAATACTACCAGTTTTGACTACATGGTCGATATGGTGCACAAAGGAGAGTGTATCATCAATATGTACTCTGTGATATTTGAAGGTAGAGACACATTCAATACTATCCCCTTTTTGGCTATAAATAGTCAGGGGTTCAACATTCCTTTTGGTATGTGGCAAGGTTAGGTGCATAGTTTTAGTTTTTTTATAGTTCAGAAGGAGTTGGTTTTGGGAGACCCACTCCTCAAGCATGGCAAAGCTACTCTGTAGGTTTTTAGAGATTTCACAAGTATTGCTGCCTGGAACTGAGATCACTGCATCGTCTGCATACAGCAGCATTTTAGCAAGACAAGCTTTGGGAAGAGAATTTATGAAGAGACTGAAGAGAAGTGGCCCTAGGATTGAGCCCTGTGGGACCCCTAGGATTACCTTTCTAGGATCGGAGGTTACGACCCCTATTCTGTCAGTCTGCATCCTGCATGATAGGTAGCTGTTGAACCAGGAGATGGTATCTACTAACAGTCCCAGGGTCCATAGGTGTCTTAGTAGGATTTGTTTTTTAACAGTGTCGAAGGCTTTAGTGAGGTCTATAAATATGGACCCCACCATTTGTCCTGAGTCAAGGGCTTCGTAGACGTGGGAGGTAAAGTCGATAAGGGCAGTGATGGTGCTGTGTTTGCAACAAAAACCATGTTGCTGAGGGCAGAGCAGATTGTACTTGTTTAGATATTCAGTGAGCTGATCAGAGACAACCCTTTCTAACACTTTTGAGAGAGGGGGTAGTATTGAGATAGGGCGATAGTTCCCTATGTCAGTTCTGTCACCGCTCTTAAACAGAGGGGTGACCAGTGCATTCTTCCACCTGTCTGGGAAGATTCCGGTTTGCAAGGAGATGTTGAATAATTTGGTTAGATGGTTCGCATATCACTGGTTCAGCCACATATTGAGTACAGTGTGCAATATTGGTGCCCTTACTTAAAGAAAGACATCAACCTTCTGGAAACAGTCCAGAGGAGGGAGACCAAGATGATCCAGGAGCAGCAGGGCAGACCATACAAGGGGAAAGAAGAGAGACGGGTGATATGCTCGAAACATTTAAATATTTCAAAGGTTTCCACAGTGTGAGCTCTGAGGGTCTATACAATCTTTTTTTTTCGAACTTTATTTACTCCTCCGATTCAATGGCCCCATAGGACCTCTCTCCAGTGTAGGACTCCACTGACCAGCTTCCTCCCACTCGTTGACATCCCCATGTCCATACCTCCAGGACTGCCTGCTCCTGTATCCTCCTCTCAACTCACCGACCCCCTGGCTCTGAGTCCCCTGAGGTGGGACCACCCACTCCTTTGGTGCTTTATCTGTAATCTAGTGGGCAGCCAGAGGGAGGACGGGAGCTGAAGGACAGCAGGGAAGATCCAGCATTGAACATGAGTGCTGATTGTGGGTCCCCACCTTCACCTTCCTGGGTGCCAGGGCTTTTTCCTTTTTCTGGTGGGGGCACGGACGTGCAATAATGCCCTGCAGACAATGAGTGCGCTCTGGCTTCCGCACGTAAGACATCTGCCGACACCCCCATCCTCTCCTAGAGCATGCTGCAAGTTGTGCTGCCCCAGTCTCCACTGGGAGCCACTGTTACTGTGGCATACACCAGCCACCCATCCACCCCCAGGAGAGGAGAGCAGCCCTCTGGATGCTCAATCCTCTCCTGCCCCTGCCGACCCCCGATGACCCGAGCTCATTCCAGAACCTGGGTCACCAGCATGGCATGTGTGGCATCCAGCACCTCAACCCTCAGCGCCACCGGGGTGGATGGTCTATTCAATCTTAGTGAAAAGAGAACCACTAGTGGGCAGTGCCTTATGCTGGTGGGGGGAGGGGGTCAAGAGGAAAAAGAGGAGACACTTTTCACCAAGAGGGTGGTGACAAAATGGCACAAGTTGCCACAGGAAGTTGTTTCCCTGAAAACTGTGGACAGCTTCAAGTGAGACAGAACAAGAAGGAAGGTTGCATGATGTAGTGCGGAGGGGAGGTTGGACATCGATGGGAAGACAGGAATGGATAACAGGGAGGGGGGCAGATCCCTTAACAAATACTGAAGGTCCTGCATACTCAAGCAGAGATGGCAGATCACAAGGTCTTTCTCTGCTGGCTTAATCATATGTTCATATGTCTGTATGTAGATTTTCTGTCAATATATGGTTCAGGGGTTGAGAAATCAGAAGGCTGATTAAACACTGTCCATGCCAAACACACCTTTTCGTTAAAAAGGGTGTCACAGAAATGGGATGCTGCTCCTTATTTCAAGAATAGCATATTTTATGAGAAGCTGATTGAAGAGACAAAGGGGTTCAACAAAATATGTCTGTAAAGGAAAAGAGAGAGAACTGGATCTCTCTTAAAGGTAACAGGAAAACGTTTGTCACACTTCTAGATGTTTTCCTTTTAGTGTCTATCAAATAGTCTGAGAGTTTTTACCTTTTTTTGCCTGTGTAACTACCCTGAATCCCTCTCTCCTCAGCAGTTACTGAACAGTCAGATGAATAGCATGGGACTCATAATCTCAGATGACTTGAAGGTTAGTAAGCAGCATGAGAAGGCAACAATGAAGGCCAACAGAATGCTGGGCTGCATTGGGAGGGGAATCACGAGCAGGAAAAGAGAGGTGGTACTTCCACTGTAAAGATCACTGGTCAGGCCTCACCTGGAATATGGAGTCCAATTCTGGAGGTCTCACCTCAGGAAGGACATTGACCGGGTGGAAACAGCACAGAGAAAGGCGACAAAAATGATTCAGGGTCTGCAGTACATGTCCTACGAGGAAAGGCTTAGGGAACTGAATTTGTACTCCCTGGAGCAGAGAAGAGAGAGAAGGGGACATGATTGAAACATTCAAGTACATAAAAGGCAGTAACAAGGTACAGCACAGGAACTTTCACTTCAAGAAGGGCTCCAGGACCAGGGGACATGATCTCTGGATGCAAGGAGGGAGGTTCTCTACCAACACCAGGGAGTGTTTCTTCACGGAAAGAGTGGTGGACACTTGGAACAGCCTGCCCCAAGAGGTTGTGGGGGTCAACACTTTGGGGGGATTCAAGAATGCATGGGATAGACACAAGGGAGCCCTGGCTACAGAGGGTAACCAAAGTGTGAAAATAGGTCTAAAACACATGGGCAGACTAGATGGACCTAGCAGTCTACTTCTACTATGAACTTCTATGTTTCTATGTTAACCGATGTCATGGGATGTCTTAGTAACAGGAAATGAAAGAGCAGTAACTAATGAGGACAGTGGGACTCTATGTAGATGTGAGGACACCACAAAGCTAGATTATTTATTTATCAAAAACTGGACAAAGTGTATCAGAATACTTAACTGGCATGGACAGGAAAACAGGCAGGCAGTTAACCATGTAAAAATCATTTTCTATCACCTTCAAAGATTTATTTATTTCAGTTTCGGAATTACAACCTTTGAGCCAAACTGGCTGTTTTACAAAGGCTCCAAGTCAGTAGAAGAACAGACAAAACAGTACAATTTACATCATATGATGAGAACATACAATAGCCAAGTGACAAGACTATTTTACAAGCAAGATAAATGTGGAGTATAACCTCAAAAACAAATACTTTTATTACAGAAATATCTCTAGTCTATAGTTCTAGTTACTAAGTGCAGATTGCTTGTAGTTGGCAGCCAAAATTGGCTTTGTCAAAGAAAAGGAGAGGAGGGAGGAGGTATGGAGAGTATTGGCATGGGTGCAGAGGAGGCATATTGTATAATGTTATTAGGAGATAGGGGGTATGGTGATGAGGGAGAACAAGCTGATAAGTACTGTATGCATGGGGGCAGCCTAGGGGAAGTGTAAACCAAGTGGAGGGGAGGGGGTGAGGACTCATGGGGTGAGAGGGGTAAGAAGGGGTAAGGGTTGGAAATCTAGGGCAGGGAATGGAACTCCTATCATTATGCACAGCAATTGCACTTTTGGGATTCTACCAGGAGGCGATGGAGTTCTTTTCTGAATTGGCTGAGTTCCTTAAGATGAAAAAGGGAGAGGGGGGTAGATAGATTACTCATCCAGAGAGTGCCTCGATAGGAGAGGGACCTCTGGGCGAAGGAGGTTCATTTGTAAGGTACATGCAGTACTCCTCTGACAGAGCTTTGGGTTGTTTTAGTGTTGGGGTTATGTTGGAAAAGCTTCAAAGCTGATTCTAGGACCAGTCCTAGGAAGGCTTTTTTTCCTATGATACATGCCTGGTACTGGGACCTTACAGGTAATGGGAGCTAGCCAGTTGTGGAGTAGAGACTGCAAGAGTGGGAATACCGATTAGCTCCTAAAACAAGTTGGCAGGCTTTGTTGAGCAGGAGTTTAACCCTTTTGAGAGCAGTTTCAGTGGCTGCACTATAGATAGTCAGTCCATAGTCAACGATGGACAGTATTGAACTTTCGGTGACAAGGCTGAGGGCCTCAGTGGTCATAGCATTTCTGTGTCAGTAAAGAAGTCCGAGTCTGATGTTGGCTATTTTCACAAAATGGTCAATATGGGTGTTGAAAGGAAGGGTGTTGTCTAGGAATAATCCCAGGTATTTAAAGGTAATAACCTGTTCGATTACATCGCTTTTGTTACTTAGTGTGGTAAGTGGGCCACCCTGTTTTTTTGAGCTTTGTAGGGTAAAGTGCTTTGCTTTTGTTTTTCTGCAGTTCAAGAGGAGTTTGTTTTGAGCAAACCATGACTCCAGTTGGGTAAAGCTACTTTGAAGGATAGCTGTTATTTTGTGGAGGTGTGTTGCTGGTACAGAGATCACTGCATCGTCTGCATAAAGCAGCATCTTAGCAGGACACGTGCTTGGCAGGGAATTGATAAAGAGGCTGAATAGTAAGGGGCCTAAAATTGATCCTTGTGGGACACCCAAAGTAACATTCTGGGGTTCATAGGCTACACCTTTTATCCTAACACACTGGGACCTGTGCAAGAGGTAGCTTGAGAACCAGGACAAGGTATTGTTGGAAAGACCAAGGGCTGTGAGGCTGTTGAGCAGGATGTGATGACTGACGGTGTCAAATGCTTTGGTCAGGTCAACAAAGATTGACCCAACCATTTGTCCACCATCCAGGGAGTCATATAGGTGTGAAGTAAAGTCAGTGAGTGCAGTAATAGTGCTGTGGGATTTACAGAACCCATGCTGCTGAGGGCAAAGTAGAATATATTTGTTGAGGAAATCTGTGAGCTGATCTGACACAATCTTTTCTAGAGCTTTTGAGAGGGGTGCTAGATAGATATGAGGCTATAGTTGCTTATGCTGGTCCTGTCTCCACTTTTAAAGACTGGGGTAACGAGGGTAGTTTTCCACTTGTCAGGGAATATGTTTGACTTAAGGGATATGTTAAATAGTTGTGCTAGTGGATGGGCAAGCTCTTCTAGGGTGATAGCGAGAAGCTTCATGTCGAGCATATCACTACCCATTCTAGTTATGCCAAGGATCTTCTTCACATATGTAACCCCCCTGCAAAAGGGGGTTCCCAAAAAGTCATCCAGGAGCTTGCTTGAATGCTCCAAGCCTGAATGGTGTTTGGCGTTTAAGCCGTTTATCTGTGAGTGCTTTTAGAGTCTCTGGTACTGTCTCTTTAAGAGCTGTCTGCTTGCAGACGTAATTAGTTTGTATGGGGGAGACTGTGTGTTTCTCTGCTTGAGTCCCGCTCGAGCTGCTGCCAAATCGCTCCATTTCTGCCATCGCTAAGTGGGCAGAGTGAGCACTTTTCAAAGATGTAACTGTTTGCCCGAAACCATTTAGAGCAATAATGAAAATACAGTTTGTCTAACCTGCTTTCCTTTGCAGTCTGAACTGTTTTGCCTAGCCCTCCATTCTGGTTTCAAACTGCTGAACTGGACCAATCAGTGTGGGGGGACCTTTAAAATGGAGCCTGCTGCTGGTAAATCAGAACTTGGACTCTTAAGACTTCCGGTTCCGGTATGCCTTGGTGAACAGCTTGTCTCGGTTAGTTCCTGCCTACAATACACCATTAAATGAGCAATCCTTTAAAATAACCTAAAAATAACGAAGAAAACCAGCCTGACATTGCTCCAGAATATAACTCAACAATGGCTAAAGCGGAACCGATTCCTCCCGATTGCGGAAAGCAATGAGGTTGAAGATCTACACTCCGACGACGGAGAGGCCTGCCCTAGGCCCTCCCAGGGCCCCGACAGAAAATCACACAAGACTAAGCCACCTAAAAGAGCAACGACACCATTCTGCAGGCTATTGCAGACTTTAGGGGTGAGGTACGCGACTTCTTGAAAGAACTAAGAAATGACTTGGCCCACCTGGAATCCCGACTCTCTGAAGCCGACCGCTAGATTTCCACCAACTCCACGCGGCTGGACGCTCTGGAAGATGCAGTTAAGTCCATCCTTGCCGAACAAATCGCCATCTCGATGTGCCAGGAAGATGCCGAAAACAGGAGCCGGTGGCGCAATATCAGGATTTTTGGAATCCCGGAGGGCGAGGAGGGCTCCGACCCACGAGGCTTCTCGGACTACCTGCTCCGCACGGCCTTGGCTCTTGACCCCGAATTCCAGCTTGACATTAAGAGGGCGCACCGTGCCTTAGGCCCCAAGCCCACATGACCTGACACCAGGCCGCACTCTTTCTTAATAAGATTCCTCAGTTTTCAAGTTAAGGAATCTCTTCTTATAAAGGCATGGCAAAAGGGGAAAATTAAATGGGGTCAGTCCCGACTCCTCTTCAATAATGATTATGCGCCACTGACACAGCGACAACGTAGGGAGTATGGTCCACTGTTCCCACACCTCAGAGCCAAACAAATCAAGTTTAAAACTCCTTACCCTGCGAAGTTTGTGGTTCATCTTACTACTGGCACACAAATCTACTCTTCAGCCTCTGAAGCAACTCTCGATCTACAAGCAAGAGGGGTAATCTCCGAGCAAGTAAGAGACTCTTTGGCCCAGCACTCTGCGAAACCCCCAGGACAGAAGAAGCAGCAAGATCCAGCAACCTCCGCGTTGATCCCAGAACTTTTGCAACAGCTTCAGCAGTTCCGAAACCTGAACAAATGATGCGCTGAATTAAGGATCCTGTGAACAAGTTAGGAGGCTGTGGTGAGGTAACAGCTCTGTCAGGGGGGGAATGTTGTAGTTCGAGTGGGGCTGGATGGGGGGGTAGAGGACTCGGAGAATATCCTGGCCTGTCGCTGCCTTCGAGGTGCTCTGTGTGGAGGGAGTCTGTGTTTTCACCCTGGAAATCTCCTTGGTGTCACGGATTTCTATCCTCACGGCTCTGTAGCTATTTTCCGGATTGTAGGGACCTTTCCCCTTACTCAGGATCTGCAAGTCTCATCTCCGTGACTCTGGCAGGTGGCTTGTTGGGACCTCCCTCCCCTTCTCTGCTGTCCCCACTGTTTGAGCTCCATTTCCTTGGGTCTTACCCTTCCCTGGAGCTGCTCCTCGGACCCTGTCCTCTCCACTTTACTGAAGCCTTGAGAGGGCTAATACTCAGTCACTCCATGGCCACAACCCCCTCTATGGAATCCCTGCTGTTTGATTCTTGGTTGGTCTGGGGGGTGAGGGGCACTGGGCTGGTGGGTCGGGGGGGTCATCTCTGGGGGGTGCGATGGGGGGTGGGAAAAAATGAAAATCATTAGCCTTTCATTGCCGGATTAACCCTGGGACATATTTCTCTCTGATAGCAGGCGACCCCGCTCCTTAGTAGCAACTGTTGATGTTTGGAGAGACGTGGAGTCGCCGAGGCTCACTGGGCTTGTCAGGTCCATTGTGGTCCAATGGCGTAGCAGGGGAGAGTGATGCCCCACTGAGGTGATTTCCCCCCTGGATGCAAAACCCTTGCTATGCAAGCTCCTCGGCCCCAGCCCTCACCCATGGGTTACCCTTTTTTCCCCACTGCAGCTCGTCCCTTCACTCTTGTTGGTCCCCTCTCTCACTATTCTCCAGGACGGTTGGTGATCCACGGAGTCCCGCTGATTCAGAGGGGCCGCCCCAGCCTTGCCTAGCTCCCCCCCCCATAGTGGCACGGTCTTATTCGTCCCCAGTTCTGACCCTCCTTTGGCTCTGCTAATTCACTTGGGGGGCGGACATCTTTTGGAGCTGAGCATCTTCTGGGTTGGGGGGGCTCCGTGGTCCTCCTGTTTTCTATCTTGGGGGGGTTCTCCCCCCCCAGGATGGGTGGTGGGCTCCCCTCTCGGCCCGGCATTTTGAACCTTCCTCTGTGGTCCTTGGGCCCCCAGATCGTATCTGGGGTGGTTGCCCTCACCTTACCCCCATCATTTTATATTAAACTTTATACTCAATGGGGGAGTGGGCTGATTGGGATTTGTCCCATCGCCTGTCTCACAGCCCTTGTTTCCGTGTGTGTCGGGGGCCGGGGACCACCCCTCTCTCCCGGGCGCCCATTCCCTCCCAACCCACTGACCCTCATCTTCTGCAAACCCTTGACTGAGGGAATTATACAAAGTTATATAGACTACATTCATCCATACCCAGTACAAGCCCTGAAGGGTGGTGATATCATGTGGGTCCATTTATTGGGTGACCCCACTCAGCTGGGTGGAGGTAGTGGGGGGGATGGTGGTCGGACACCCTTCCTTCGTGTGCCTTGGGGAATATCATCCTGGCCCTCTATGAGGGTCTCGTGGAGGAGGCTCATGGGTGAGGAGGCTCCCTGTGTCCCCCCTTTTTTTTTCTCTGCACCTCCCCCTCTCTCTTCCCCCCTCATTGTTTCTCTCTTCTCCCCACTTGCCATTCTCTGATGCTCATGGTGTCTGTTCCTTCAGTTTAGACCCAGGATGCAACAGGATCCGAGGAACTGCACTCAGAAGTCTTGCCAACCCTGATGGCACCTCCTCGATACCCATAATTGTGATCGATAAACTGTGGGGATCTATCTAGCCAGACATGATCTGTTTCCCCCCTCCACCCCTTTTTTTTCTCTCTTCTCTCCTCTCCCACTGGGAGGGGGTGCGTAGGGTACTAGAGGGACCTGGAGATAACTTAAGCTTTTTCCCTTCCCCTCACCAAGAACCCCTTCAATATTCAGCTTTCTTAAGCCCCACTATATAGCCCACCCTGTTTGATCAAGGCAGTTAGCTAACCTGCAGCTCTACCCTTTATCTTCTCTTCAAAAGGTAGAAACCGAACCACTCTAGGAGTGGTCTTGATACCACTCCCTTAGGGGCTCTGTTCCTGTACCTGAACATTTTCTGTTCTGGTCCAGGTTAAGAACCCCTTCTCCACTGGGGTCTATTTAGACCTTCCATCAAGGAGAGTCCACGAGTAGCTCTAAATGAGCTCCTTCCACTTGGAAGTCAAGTTGTATATAGGTTCATCCCCTGAAGAAACCTTAAATAAATACTATCCCCTACCTCTGATGAAAATTTTGGGGAAAAGTTGTTGGTTTTTTACAATATTGTACATAGTTTTACTATCTTTTTTGTGTTGGCACCAACAGAGTTGCCAACTGGGGGGGGGAGACAAGGGTGGAAAATAATTACACAATGGACTGGTTTTATTGTACAAAAAGTTTATTGACAAAAATATGCATTAATCCCGAGATAAACTTGATGAAGCCTAGGGTCAGCCCTGTCAGGGGGGCAGCATGGTCCAGATCTTCCCCTCCATCTTCTCCCTGGAGAGGAAAGAGACAGAAAATTAAAATCAATAACCTTCCTTATAGAAATGCCTACGCTTAATCCTATCAAGGTATTTTCCCGCAACATAAATGGGATACATGACCCAATCAAACGGGCTAGACTTATGCAATGCCTATCTAAACAGTCCTTTGAGTTCATTTTCCTGCAAGAAACCCACCTCTCGGAGGCAGAACACCTCAAATTGAAATGGGGGGAGATACAGAGTTGTGGCCTCATCCCACCCTAGGGGCAGAAAAAGAGGAGCGGTAATCCTTATACCTAGAAACACGCACTTTGAAATCCAACAAACACACATTGATCCCAGTGGACAGTACGTAATAGTGCAGGGTTTGCTAGTTGGCAAACAGGTAACCCTGGCTAGCGTATACTTCCCTCCCTCCACCACCCTTCCAGTATACAAATGCTTCTCTCCGTCCTTCTATCCAACTTGAAAGGCCAACTGATCCTGGGTGGCGACCTTAATTTGACCCTATCCCCTCAGCTGGATTGCTCAAAACCCCTTAACCACAGAAACAACAAAACTGCTAGACAGTTTAAGTTGTCCATTGAACACTTGGACCTGATCAATGTATGGCGTAGGATATTTCCATCTGATCTCGGATACACCTATTATTCCCCTAGATTTAATACCTACTCAAGACTAGACTACTTCCTGATGACCTGTGAACATTTATCACTTGTCCAGGACATCAGTATAGGCCCAAAACTATTATCGGACCATCACCCACTAATAATTTCTCTCGATCTGGGAAGGGAGGAGAAGAGATCGCTCTGGAGACTAAACCCTGCGATTTTGTCAGATCAAGACTTTGTGGAGTCCCTATCATTTAAAATTTCCAGATTCTTTACAGAAAACTCTGACCCCTCTATATCCCAAGCAATGCTGTGGGATGCAGTGAAAGCAACTTTCTGGGGGGAACTGATAGTATAATCCTCCAGAAATAACAAGGAAAGAGACCTAGAATATCATAGATTATCTAACCAACTTAAAAACTTCCAACTGCTTTATAGAGAAGGAGATGCAGAACTTCAACTTTTGATTAGAAACACGAAAGTAGACCTCCAGAAAATAATAGATAGTAAAGTCTGACAGTCCCTGTATTACTTACGTCAAACTATACACGAGGGTGGTCCCAGAAGTGTTAAAAATCTAACTCGTAAGCTAAGGAACAGCAAGGCATCCTCTACAATCCTTCATCTTAGAAACCTCCTGTTGGGACAAACCCACCACACTACGGCCCACATTCAAAAGGCCTTCACGGATTATTTTACTAAACTTTATTCCCCCCTAAAACATTAAACTTCCCAGAAACAACACAATTCTTGGCCCATGCTAATCTCCCAACCCTCACCCCCCGACAAATTAACTCTTTAATCGCACCGATCTCGTTATTAGAGATAGAAGAGGCAATTAATAATACTAAGTCAGGAAAATGCCCGGGCCCAGATGGATTCATCCCAGAGTGGTATAAAAAGTTTAAAAAAGATCTAATCCCCAAACTGCATGCACTCTTTAACGACATCTCTCAGGGAGGGACCCCTCCTTGTGGGATTACGCTACAATAGCTCCAATATTAAAACCTAAGAAGGACCCCACTGACCCCAAATCTTATAGACCAATTTCAATCCTAAATGTTGATTACAAAATTTACATGGCCATACTTTCAACTAGACTAGAAAATATAATCCCCAAAATTATTCACGCTGACCAAACTGGATTTGTTAAAAGCAGGAACACAATGGATAGTATACGTAGAGTTCTGTTGTTACAAGAATTCATTTGGTCCAGGCAAATCCCAGTGGTCTTTATAAGTCTAGACGCAGAGAAGGCCTTTGATCGGGTTTCATGGCCCTTTTTATGGGAGACGCTCAAAACGTTTCATTTCCCACCACAATTTATTGCTTGTTTAGAAAAAATATACGCTTCCGCTAAAGCATATCTTAGAGTGAATGGTTCCCTCTCCCGTCCCCTCCGGTTGGCTCGCGGGACTAGGCAAGGTTGTCCTTTATCCCTCTATCTTTTCGCTTTGTTTATTGAACCTCTTGCTGCTTACCTCCGAAACACCCCTTCAGTGGAAGGTATTCCGATTGATCAGACAGAATACAAAGTGGGGCTATTTGCTGACGATATCATGCTAACTCTACTATCCCCTTCACAATCGATCCTGTCAACATGGAAAGTACTCACACAGTTTGAGAAATTAGCAGAATTCAAGCTAAATATAAACAAAACTGAGATACCAACCTTCAACTATTCTCCCCCTTCCCAGATTAAAAAGACCTTTCCCTTCAAATGGCGGACAACTTAAATAAAATACCTGGGTATCCACCTCCCTTTTGACCCCGGAGTTATCGAGTTATCTAACTATGAGCCTCTTACAGTTCAGATACAAGCAGACTTGAATAGATGGTCCCCATTCTGTACCTCCCTACATCAAAAAATCTTAACAATCCGTACTAACATCCTCCCACAAATTCTCTATCTACTCCAGACTATCCCTTATTTCCCCTCTAAATTTTATTTTATATCCTGGAATAAAATTATTCAAAACTTTATTTGGGGGTAAAACCAACCTAGAATCAGATTACCCATTCTTAAATTATCCCTTAAGCAAGACGGCCTAAATCTCCCAGACTTCCACTTATACGCTCAAGCGGCATTCCTAAGAACCCTAATACTATGGCTCACAGACTCTTATAATTCCCCTTGGAAGACCATAGAATTCCAACTTAAAGACTTACATGACATAAAGAAGATACTGTTCTCTACAGACGGTAACTCCCTTAGCCCTCTTCTTTAGGGAATTACAGCTCAAACATATAGGCTCTGGAAACAATTAAGAAAGCAGGCCCTATTCAAAAATTTTTGAATTTTGTAAATTAATTTCACAAGACGAAAAGTTCATCCCCAATTATATGGACCAAGCCTTTTCCAGATGGTGCGCATTAGGCTTATCGCACATATATCAGTTTCTTTCCCCCGAAGGTATTATTCCCTTTGATAAGCTCCAATCTCAATTTTCTCTTAGGGTCTCTGATCATTTTCGATATTTTCAGATTCATAACCATCTTCTTCGAAACAATATAATACCTCCTAGAATACCCGCCCCTACTCTGAATTTGCTTAAATTATTCATTGATGCGAGTGAGGGAAGAATGGGAACCCATCTAATTGGCTTAATACATACAGAATTACGATCTGGTCTCCCTAATGCTACAATCCCAACTTTGTCCTCCTGGAAAAAAGACTTGCAACTGCAAATCTCTTCAGATTCATAGTTAAAAACAACACTAGTTGAGATAAAATCGACTTCATCTCCGTATTGGTGAGAGTTTGCATGGAAATGTCGCTCTAGATATTTCAGAGCCCCTGCAGTTCTAATGAAATATCTCCCGGACGCATTTGGGAGGTGCTGCAGAAGCTGTGGGTGTCGGCAGGCTACCCTCGCTCACGTTTTCTGGTCCTGCCCATCCCTTATCCCTTTCTGGCTAACTTTTCAAAATGAACTATCCATTCTGTTCTCAGAACCAGTTCAACTAACCACCGAACAATGTCTTATGGGGATCTATCCGGACCATGCTCCCCCCCTGGGAAAAGACCATACTCCCAATATGTTTTACGGCTGCTAAGAAAGCGATCACGAGATGTTAGATGAGACCACAGATTCTTCAGTACAAAATTGGAGACAAATAATGTCAGAAATTTATAAAGCTGAGACCTTTAATCTTGAGCTACGGGGTGGGTCTATCCTACAAACACAAAAGTGGAATCAGTGGATCCAACATATTACCTCATTGAATTTGGACTTTACCCTTTAATCTCACTAGGGCAAAATTTGGGGGCAAACAATCATAGAAATATCCCCCCTTTATTATGTCTCCCTGTTCATCTCTAGACCTATGGCTTCATCTGCTAGATAACCGAATGCATTCATACACACAGGTTATAATACTAAATGACCCTAGATATTTTTCCTTTTAAATGAGAACAATATGTCTGAAAATGTACTGCACATCATATGATTGTATTGGAATTCTGCTCTGTCCATTGTGTATCTTGATGGAAAATCACTTAATAAAAAGAAATTAAAAAAAAAGAACTTGGACTCTTAAGTTGAGCCAGCCACAATGGGACTGTATGGCAGATGCCTCTGGAAATTGTAGTTTGGACTTCGGCGCCTTTTTGCACCAACAGGGGGAGTTTATTGTGAGTGACAGCCAGACCAGCCAACTGAACTGGGAGGAACTCAAAGGAAATGCCCGGCTCTGTCTACTGGAAAGATCAGATGAGTTTTGGCAGTGAAGAGACAAGGAGCTCTGTGCTTCTGCGGTGTATGGTTTCGTGTGGGAAGCACGTGTAAGGCCCTGAGTTTCGGTCTGTAGCCTGTGCAAGCACTCGTTCGGACTGAATCTGACCTGTGAGGAGAATCAAGGAGATCTGAAGAGTAGAAACCAGGCTCACCTTCTAGAAGACTGGAGAAATTGCTGAATCGCGTTCGGTCTGTCAGGAACTGAAGCTGCTGTGTGTTCTCCCGGGTATCGTGCAGTAATTGCGGTCGGGATCAAAAAGCGGCCTGCCTGGTATAGTACTTTCCTTTTACATATAAATGTGTGTAGTGCTTGTGGGAACGTGATTTCAAATCCCTGTACAGTGAATTGAATGCATGAAGCTGGAAGTAAACCCCAGCTTAACCTGACTACATCCATTTGCTATAAACTGCAGTGGGTCCAGTCACAAGGACCTTGTCCACATGGTCTGCTCCTCCTGGCAATCCAGGACAATCTGCCTTCCATCTAGTTTTCAGTATTGAGTTTGTGAGTACAAGCAAGGTAGCTCCCTGCCATCTGTTTATCAAATTGCAAGTGTGTTATCTAATTGTTGCTGTTTTATTTCTTCACGAGCTGAGCCATCCGGCTCCGGATTACAACTGGGTATTGTGCAAGTGTTTTTTCCATCACAGGGCCCCAACCAGCTGCACTGATCCTGGCTAGCCCCCCGGCCCCCATCCTGGGTACCCAATGAAAGTGACATTTTGGGATTCTGAATATGCGCACAGTACTGTGATTATTAATGTGTTTAACCTAATTAACCTGATTTCCCCCTTCCTTGTTACAGCTCCTTAAATAAATCAGATCTGCTGGTTTTCAGCAAAGTTACACTGACTGAGGTATTCGTTTATGTTAAAGTATTGTACTGTGGCTTTTGCACTGTGTCATCTTGTTTTACAGGGGGTCCCCAGAGTCCAGTCGACTGAGCCAGTCCTGGGGGTAAGTGTACACTGTGAAGATATTCCTGATGCATTGTGTGGGCCACTAGTGGGAAGAAAGGGGGGTTACAGTGTCCCAGAGGGCTGTGACCAAGCTAGTTTAACTACTGCAAAACCTGACCTCTGGGTGGAGGCACCTGCCATTGGACCTAGGCCCCTCAACCTGTTAGTATTTAAGCAGGCAGGAGGAGTAGTAGCCCTTGGGATAGTGCCACCTAGGGGTTACACATATTTAATAGTGTCTGTCTTCATGATCATTTTGAAGTAGAATGGTGGTTGAGTGTTGTTTGTGGTGGTAGTGGGGTTTGGGAGCCGGCTGTTAGGGTCAGTAACAAGGAACTCTGAAGGGAAGATGGAGCTGAGGTCTGTAAAGGCCAGATTAGAGGCATTAGCTAACTCTTTGGGTTGCTGGAGTGAGCCTGCAGGGTTGACAATTAGATCTGGTGGAGCTCTGGATTCTTTCCCAGTCAGTGTGTTTACATTCTCCCAGAATGCTCTCCCTTTCTGCCAGCACTTTTGAAGTTCCTTTCTGTAATAGGAGGCCTTATCATTCCTTAACTAGTGGGTGCATTTATTCCTTGCAGTCTTGTAGGTCAAAAATCTGCCTGTCTTCCGGTAGCTCTCGTTGCATGCCAGAGGTTGTCCCTGTTCTTCATTAGTTGTAAGAGGGGGCCATTAAGCCAAGGATTGGATATCCCTTTTGCTTTGGATGTTCTGAATGGTGCAAATACGTCGCAGGCTTTATTGAAGATGGTAATAAAGTATTCCAGAGCCTGGTTAGGGTCAGGGCAAGTGACAAGGGGAGACCAATCTGCATCTTTCAGATAGCTCATGAAGAGGCCAAGTTGCCCTTTCCTCAGGAAACATTTGTTCTGGTTTGCGGCTTGTCCTTAGGCACTTGTTAGACCAGGAGCAAATAATGGGTGAGTGGTCACTTAAGGTGTCTGGCAGGATGGTGATATTTTTTATGTGCTCGGGGCAAGTAGCTAGGAGCCAATCAATGAGCGTGCTAGTACCTGTTTGATAGTTCATCCTAGTTGTTTGATTTACCATCTGCGTTAGGTAAAGGGCATGTATTTTATCCTTGATGGTAACTGTATCCTTAGCTAGCCAGTTCGAATTAACATCCCCAAGGATAACCTGTTCCCAGCCCTGCTTTGCTTTTTTGACGTGTTCAGTGAATAACTAGAGTCCTGACCCTTGTTTTCCTGGGGGGATTTAAACTGTTGTAAGTAACAGAGTTTTACCTTGTTGGTCAATTAAAAGTTTAATGGAGAGTATCTGAGCATCCTTGGCATTTGTATTGTAAGGCATGATTTGTCCGCAGATGCCACTCCTCAGGTAGACTAGGCACCCACCCCCTCATTTGGAGAGCCTGTCCATATGAAAGATGGTATAACCATACAGAGAGATTGAGGAGTCTGGAACCTTGGAGGAGAGCCAGTTTTCTGTGAGCTCGAGAACATCAGGTTTGTGAATTGTTACCCGAGCTTGGAGTTGGGCAAGTTTGAGCAGGAGGCTACAAATGTTAATAGTGGCAATTTTTATAGAACCAGTATGCTGGGGGTTGTGGTGGTTTGCGGGTCCAGGATTGGGGTGAATACTCCCAGATAGAAACAGGAGGATAATAAGTAATCTGGTGATGTATCATTTCCACCAAGTTCTTGCTATTCAAGCTAGCCTGCTGCTGTGGACCTGGGTGTGTGGGGCTCCTTGGAGGAGATGTTGTAGCACATCAGAGCCAGAATGGTTTCAGGGGAGATAGGTGTGCATCAGTGCATCCTGTGGAACTCATAGAACAGGTATGTGTCAATAGGGATTTCAAGCTGGATATCCATTGTGACCAAACTAGTTGCTTGTGTACTTCGATTTAGTGGCAGATCACTAAGGGGAGTGGAGGTGGGTGCTGTCTGGTAATTTCTGAGGGTCACACCGCCCTTTCCCTCATGACACACTGTCAGGTAGTTAACGAGAAAAAAGATCATCACATTCACCAGCTGTGTGGAGCTCATTTTGGAGGCGTCTTGGTTCCTGTCACTTTAAGAGAAGTAGGGTGAGCAGGCTCCAATGGGAGCAAGCTAGAGGGGGTATGAGGTGTATTTAATGAGGCGTGGGGGAGAGCAGGTGGAAGAAAAAAAAAACGAGCCTAGTTGTGTGGCTGGAAAGAGCCAGGGCTGGCAAGGGAGAGGCTAGAGGGTTTTGGCTGAGATTTTGGCTTCTGTACTCGGGTGGCCTAGAGCTGGATCATTCCTGATTGTACCAGCCAATCATAGCAGCCAAGGTCCGCTTGAGGACCAATCAGATTCAAAGCTGTAGGGGCAGCATACCTAGCGTACTGAAAATGGATTAACTGGTGGTTGTTGCTGTAACTTTAGAAGGCATATACTACCTTAAATGAAAAAAACAAGGTATCTCCAGTGGCAGATCTGTATAAACTGCTAATGGGAAACTGAATTTCAAGCAGAGAACAGTCCTGGCATCAATTTTTTTGGCAGCAGTTCCTAGAGGACTTCTGGATTGCTGCACATAGTGTGGGGAAAAACTCAGCTGGCAAACAGGAGCAAATGAGATTCCTCCAGGGGTAAATGCCAAAATTCAAAAAGTTCCAACTCGTACCTTGCTTGTAGGGGGAGCTTCGGGCGGCTTCACCTTAGGCAGGTTTTCAAATTGCAGATGCAGTTTGCTTGAGAGGAGCAGCCTGAAAGGGCACAGCAATCCCCTGATGGTTGTATGTGACAGGGTCAGGACCTTGTCCCATATTTATAGGAAAAAATAAAATGACTAAAGACCTACAGTATCTTGCTCCATCCTTTACCTGTCCTTTCCTTTCTATCTTTTGAAAAATTGGTAGTACACTCATATTCCCATGGGACCTAGTGTGTGGCCCCTATGCAGTCTAATGATACTTCCCTAGTCATTGCTCCTTCTCCTGTATGTCCCTGTCTTGATTCTCATGCTATTTTTTTTTCTTCTCTTCCCTTCTCTTCTCTGCCACAGCACATGGTGAATCCCCATGAAATTAGACTTACAGGGTCTGTAATTACACATAGAAGTTGTTAAATTGAGCTGATCCTCATGCTATGAAAAAAGCCATTTTGTTTCTAAGAATTAGAAGTTTGTTAAAAGAATAAAAAAAACAGAAGGCAGGAAGGTGTTATAGTTTGCAAGCCTGAGCTAGAGTTGTTTCTATTTTTATTTGTTTGTTTGTTCATCTCAGGAAGTTTAAGAAGGACAGGTAATAGACAGAAGGGTGCACCATTGCTTAATCTATAGGGATAGGGGTGATATGCTCGAAACATTTAAATATTTCAAAGGTTTCCACAATGTGAGCTCTGAGGGTCTATTCAATCTTTTTTTTTTTAACTTTATTTACTTCTCCTATTCATTGGGCCCATAGGACCCCTCTCCAGTGTGGGACTCCACTCACCAGATATCTCCTGCTCGCTGAGATCCCCTTTTCATACCTCCAGGACTGCTTGCTTCCGTATCCTCCTCCCGACTCACCGACCCTCTGGCTCTGAGTCCCCCACAGTGGGACCACCAACTCCTCCGGCGCGTTATCTGTAATCTAGTGGGTGGCTGAAGGGAGGACAGGAGCTAGAGGACGGCAGGAAAGATCCAACATTGAGCGTGAGTGCTGGTTGTGGGTCCCCATCTTTGCCTTCCCAGGTGCCAGGGATTTTTCCTTTTTCTGGTGGGGGGCACGGACATGTAATGACACCCTGCATGCAACGAGCATGCTCCCACACCCACATGTAAGGCATCTGCTGACACCCCCATCCCCTCCCCTCCTAGAGCATGCTGCAAGTTGTGCTGCCCCAGTCTCCACCGGAAGCCATTGTTACCATGGCATACACTTCCCACCCGGCCCCAGGAGAGGAGAGCAGTCCTCCAGATGCTCAATCCTCTCCTGCCCCAGTCAACCCCTGATGACCCAAACTCATTCCAGAACCCGGGTCACCAGCGTGGCGTGAGGTGTGGTGTCCAGCACCTCAACCCACAGCGTCACTGGGCAGGATGGTCTATTCAGTCTTAATGGAAAGAGAACCACTAGTGGGCAGTGCCTTATACTGGCGGGGGGAAGGGGGAGTCAAGAGGAAAAAGAGACACTTTTCACCAAGAGGGTGGTGACAAAAAGACACAAGTTGCCACAGGAAGTTGTTTCCCTGAAAACTGTGGACAGCTTCAAGTGAGACAGAACAAGAGGGAAAGTTGCATGATGTAGTGTGGAGGGGAGTTCGGACATCGAAGGGAGGAATGGATAACAGGGAGGGGGGCAGATCCCTCCACAGATACTGAAGGTCCTGCATATTCGAGCAGAGATGGCAGATCACAAGGCCTTTCTCTGCTGGCTTAATTGTATTTTCATTTGTCTGTATGTAGATTTTCTGTCAACATATGGTTCAGGGGTTGAGAAATCAGAAGGCTGATTAAACACTGTCCATGCCAAGCACACATTTTTGTTAAAAGGGGTATCACAGAAAAGAGGTGCTGCTCCTTATTTCAAGAATAGCATATTTTATGAGACGCTGATTGAAGAGACAAAGGGGTTCAACAAAATCTGTTTGTAAAGGAAAAGAGAGAGAATTGGATCTTTCTTAAAGGTATTAGGAAAATGTTTTTTACACTTCTAGATGCCCTCCTGTTTTCCTTTTAGCGTCTATCAAATAGTCTGAGAGTTTTGACCTTTTTTTGTTAAATCAATCATCTTTTTTTAGCCTTTGTAACTACCCTGAATCCCTCTTTCCTCAGTAGTTACTGCCGGAACAGACCAGTCAGATGAATAGCATGGAATGGTGTAATCGATGTCGTGGAAATGAAAGAGCAGTAAGTAATGAGGAGAGTGGGACTCTCTGTAGACGTGAGGACACCCCAAAGCTAGATTATTTATTTATCAAACATTTTTTCAAAGTGTATCAGAATAGTTAACTGGCATGGACAGGAAAACAGGCAGGCAGTTAACCATGTAAAAATTATTTCCTATCACCTTTAAAGATGGTTATATGTGACAGGGTCAGGACCTTGTCGCATATTTATAGGAAAAAATAAAATGTCTAAAGACCTACAGTATCCTGCTCTATCCTTTCCCTGTCCTTTCCTTTCTATCTTTTGAAAAATTGGTAGTGCACTCATATTCCCATGGGACCTAGTGTGTGGCCCCTATGCAGTCTAATGATACTTCCCTAGTCATTGCTCCTTCTCCTGTACGTCCCTGTCTTGATTCTCATGCTATTTTTATTTTATTTTCTTCCCTTCTCTTCTTTTCCACAGCACATGGTGAATCCCCATGAAATTAGACTTACAGGGTCTGTAATTGTACATGTAGAAGTTGTTAAAATTGAGTTGCTCCTCATGCTGTGAAAATAGGCCATTTTGTTTCTAAGAATTAGAAGTTTGTTAAAAGAATTAAAAAAAACAGAAGGCAGGAAGGTGTTAAAGTTTGCAAGCCTGAGCTAGAGTTGTTTCTATTTTTATTTATTTGTTTGTTCATCTCAGGAAGTTCAAGAAGCACAGATAATAAACTGAAGGGTGTTCCATTGCTTAATCTATAGAGATCTCAGATGGATTTCCCCTAAAGCCAAGCTGAACTACTTGCTGGGCTATGCCACTTATAAAATCCTTGTTCCTAGTGCCCCCTTATGTTACTCCAAACTGTTCCATTCCCTAGAAAGGGCTGATGCACTTGGATCAGCATCTGGAAATTTTCTGTCAATTCCCAGTTCAGAACTTCAATGGGTCAGTGTGTCCCTTTGATTATGTCACTCCCAAACTCTGGCACACCTTACCAGAGGCAGGCAAAATCTCTTTGGTTCATAAAATGTTTGTACAAACAGTAGCTTCTTGACTTTTTGTAAATGTAACTGTTTTACCTGATCTAGAATTTAATTGTTCACTCTTACTTATTATCCATACTTCTGTGTTATCCATATAGTGTCCATATTGCCCTTGTAAATGGGCTTCTTCCCAGTGGGCTCCACCCAGTTACCAAAGCCAAAATAAATACATTGTGTATGGCTTAGTGTGATGTACTAAGAACAAAAGGTCACACAAAGTCAGATCAGAAAAACTATAGTCATAGGAAGGCTTACAAAAGGGGTCTCTCAACACACTCTGAACACTCTGAGAAAAAGGGGCAGACTACCTAAGAAACTGAGAGCAAGAAAGACATAACCTAGTCAAACAGGTTAACCTAAAGTTACAAGGTATTACTTCTTACTGCTTAGAAAAGGGTCGACTATTTTGATAAAAGCAAGAACATTTAGAGCAAATATGAAGTGCAAAAGAATTTGCTGAATTTTTTTTTCTGTGTAAGGAACATTTTAGTGCTGGATTGACAGCACTGAAACCTTAAGTCTTTTGCTAATCCACCTGACAGGTACAGTGCAGGCTATCATAGTGCAAGCTTCCCCACACTGCACCACCAATGTACCTCAACCCTGCCGTGGAGAAACCACCACATAAGTGAGAGTGTAGTTCACACTCCATGCCCATTCAGTCCTTGGCCTCTCATGTGAGACTGCTAACAAGGGTTACAATTAGTGGCAATTGTGTTAGTGGTTTTGGGATGTGGACACCTGTCCACTGGGAACTGGACTGAGACCACCACAACTTATTTCACATAGTCCACTGAACAGAACTCAGGTGATAATGACTTTCGGCCACTGCCAATCTTTGCTAGATTTGAACCAGTGACTTACAGGGGAAAGGCTTCTTAACCGATACAACCCACAGAGCCATCCAGTTCTCCACTGAATTTATTATTTATAAGTGATGGAAAGCACCTGCCAAATCAGATTTCCAAATCTGTTTGCCATTCTGATACCATCTGGCAGTCTATATTTTTGTTTCTGTATTTGCAGTCTTGTGTTGCTAACAAAAGCAACAAGATTTGAACCTTATACATTTTTCCATGGTGTCCCAGTACTTCCTGACTCACTCCTCTACCACACAAATCTCTACTCATTTTAAACACCATAGTAGCCCATTGTTTGTTTCTCTTGAGTTCCAGGGAATCCCATGAAAATTGACTATACTGTACATAGGCAGGGATGACTATCATATGGACATATATGCACACATCTTATTCATCTATTACATGTAATATTTTAACTTCCCAATTTGCTAGCATAGCTGTAACTCAGATTTCCATATCCCTAAACTGGTAGGATTAGTTGTGCTGCAGTACTGTTTTTTTACATGTTTGGGAATTATAGAAGCCAAGCAATGCAATGCTATCTTCCCAGAATTCCCCTTTTTAGACAAAGCATCTACAGTGGTAGCCAACACCATTAGTAGCATAAGAGCCATGTCGGGCTATGTCACATGCAGATATCGCTTTCTTTGCACTGAGTAACATAGAGCTAATGAGATCACTTCTTGGTGTACCATAATGTCCAATATTGTTCATCATTGCAATGGCTACCACTGTATGTGAGACTCAGAACTATGTGAGCTGCCTAACAGTACCCCTAAATATTTATATTTCTTAGTATTTTTTTCTGCCCATTTAACAGTTTGATACTTGGATCATAATACTTTCTTCCTTTTTCATGATGATGGTGGAAGGACATTGTCTGTGGGTTTCTTTTAGTACTTAAAACAAATTTACATTTCTCAAACCAGTGTTGTAGAAAATCAAAATCAGATTAAAAGCATAGAAACCCTCTGAAGACATGTTTTTGCTCAAGCCAACACATTTGTGTTCTCAGCATTGAAACTTATGGTTGATTTTTTTTATGAATTGAGGTTTTAATGTTTTTTTATGAACTGAGGGAGATTACACACACACACACACACACATATATATATATATATATATATATATATATATATGCAAAAACTTCATTAATGCACCATTAGGGTTCCCAGCAACAAAAGTTGGAAATGTGGTCTTAGGGTTTCCAACCTAACACCCCATCCCCACCCTGGGTTTCCAACCGTTGCACCCCACCCCCACCCTACATGCAGGAACAGGTGTGGGGGTGTGCCTTGAGGTTGTGAACACTAATGCTCACCCCATTCCATGAGTAAGTAAGCTAAGATAGGTACTGTATAGGAGAATGGGGCAAGCATTACGGTTCACAACCCCAAGGCACACCTCCCGAATCTGTTCCTGCATGCAGGGTGGGGTGTTAGGGTTGGAAAGCCAGGGTGGGTGTGGGGTGTTAGGTTTGAAAATCCAGGGTGGGGGTGTGGTGTTAGGGTTGGAAACCCTAAGACCGCATTTTTCAGCTTTTGTCACTGGAACCCTAATGGTGCATCAATGAAGTTTTTTTGCACAGAATGTCCTTACTTTTTGAGCAGGTATATTCATAGGCTTATTTGCTTGTGGGAGCACAGGACCCTCTGAGTCCTACACTCCCAACCATCCATAATTTTTGAGAGATTGTAATTGTATCCTTATTTCCCTGTGGTAGGGCCCTGCGCTCCCATCACTCTATAATCCTCTGCATATTTGCATGTGGGAGCATAGGGCCCTCTGGGTCCTGAGCTGCCATGTACAGATAAGGGTACTGTGCTTCCAGAACTCCATAATGGTATTCATATTTGCATCTGGGGGTGCACAGTGCCCTCCATCCATAATGTTAGAGATATTGTAATCATATCCCCATTTCCATGTGGGAGTGCAGAGCCCTCTGGGCCCTGTGCTTCCATCACTCCTTAATGGTATCCATATTTGGTTGTGGGAGTGCAAGGCTCTCTGGGCCCTGCACTCCCATCCATGCATATTTTTTGAGATAGTGTAGGGCCCTGTGCTCTGGTGCCGTAGTGTGGAGACCCAAAGAAACACCTGACATTGCAATGTTCTCCTATAGAAAACACAGGAAAATGTGAAACCTGTGTAACTCAACAACAATTTAATATATTTTCACAAAACCAGCTAAAGGCACATCAGTGGGGCAAGCCATCTGAACCCTGGACATTTCAGAAGAAAATTGCAAACCATTTCTTCACAGCGGAGTGACAAAGAAACTACTCTGTACACCTCCCATTACAATGTTATCCTATGGGAAACAAAGCACAATTTAACCCCCCAGAACTCCAGAGCAAATTAATACATTTTCACCAAACAAGTAAAAGGCACATGTGCCAGTTCTAACTAGTTTTATTCAGCTACACAGCTATATTTTTCACCTGAAGTAACCCTGCTTCAGCAAGCCTGGACATGCGCATTTATTTTAGCTACTTAGTTAAATCATGTGAGACTAAGCATTATTTCATATTCTTTTAAAAATAAAATCCCTCACACACATCTGTGGGGCAAGCCCTTTGTGCCCTGAACATTTCAGACCAAAATAACAAGCTGTTTTCTAACTGTGCCGTGACAAAGAAACAGCTGTCTTAAAAATCATTTTTCATGATTCTTTTTTCACAATTTGTGGCAAAAGAAAATCCTTTATTGCAAATTGTGGGAAAAGACTGTTTCGTGGCAGATGTTTTCCACAATTTGTGAAAAAGGATTTCTGCGGCTAAAAAAAAAACAACACATTTCTGAACAACTTATTAAAAAACTGAACCCACAATCTGATTCTACAGGCCCCTATAGGGTAAACACGACTGCTGGTGTTTACTAAAGCCCTCTATTTTTTTAGCAATTTAATTTTGTTTCCCTCGCTAACAGAAAACAAGATGGCAGCAACACAAAAAAAGATTCCGCATTTACACAAAAGATCCTGCATTTGCGAAAAAGGATTCTGCATTTGCAATAAAGAATCCTTTTTCAAGCAGGACATTAGGTCCCAAAGGAAATAATGGGAAACTTTAAAGTTTAGTAACTTTGGAATGGATTAATATTTTTTCACCAAACCTTCAAAAGGCACATCTGTAACCCAAGACCTATATACCCTAACAATACTGGACCAAACTTCCACCCAGTTTTTGTGCAGCAACATGACAAAGAGTTTCATCAGAAGTGGTCATTTTTACATTTTGTGATAATCCATATCTCCACACCTACACATCCAATTGGATGGAAACCTGTCACATCAAGAGATGTTTGGTCCCTGATGGTGCATGCTTAATTTCATGTGACTCTCTTGAATGGTTGCGAAGTTAATAAAGTTCAAAATTTTCAGTTTAACATAGAAGTGAAGACTGAACCCTGACTGCACCCTTATAATATCTATACATATGTTGATCCCAGAGGGACTATTCTTTACAAAGTACCAAGCTTTGATATATGACCATCCACCATCACATATGAGTTCTATTTTCAATGTACGATCTAAATCAAGTGTTTGTATCAGTTGCAAATCCAAACTTTTTGAATCTGGCTAACAGAATGTCATGGTCCAGCAAGTCAAAGGCCTTAAAGAGGTCACCAAACACCACACCCACGGATTCCCTCATATCTAGACTTCTTGCTACTAGATTGACAAAGCCTATGAGTGGGATATTCATAGAACGACTTACTCTAAAGCCCAACTGGTGGACAATTAGCAAAGAATGAGACTTTAAATAGTACAGTTGCTTGTAGACCATCCTCTCCAATTGCTTCAAGAGGAAGGACAGAATGAGCCGGCACATCCACATTGCAGTAGGGCTACCACTTGTGATGCCAGTGACCCAAGTTCAGAAATAAGCCTGGGTCTTCAGATGCCAGGTGAGGGGAGGAGGATTGAGCATCCCAGAGGACACTCCCCTTCTCCAGGGAGGGTGGGTTGCTCTCCCCAATGTTTTACTGCAATCGGGGTGACCAGAAGTGGCAGTGCTGTGGAGGAGGTAGTGTGGGAGGGGTGGCCATCAGAGTGGGACTCATGCTGCATACACCTGCATGCACACATGCATTGGTCTCCCGTGCATCCCGACATCTGCAGGTGTTGGGATGAAACTAAGAAAAATAGTCCCAGTCTCAGCTGCCAGAGTTTACACCCTCATACATTTGGGCCAGCCTTACCACTTCTGTCCACAGGCCTGATTAATAGCTCAATTGGGGCATGTTCCCCCACCCAGACCTTACCTGGGGTGTAAGCCACTGCTCCATGGAGGCCAGGGTGGACATGAAAGTAAGTGGGAGGCAGGGGAAAGGTGCCAAGGCAACCTCCAGGAGCTAATCCTGACAGCAGGAGACATAAACAAACAACTGAGAAAAAAACTATTTCATACTAAAATGTGTTTTGAAATATATAATACTGCAGCTTTTAACCATAGTGTTGCTCCTTTTCTTTTTCTTTCTTTCTTTAAGTGGGAAGTGAAGCTAATTGTTTTTCCCATAACTAATGCCTTAAACCCATCCCACCACATTGAGGGCAGTGTGTCACCTGGGGGATTCATGGTCAAATAATCCTCAAGCCATTGTACTACCATTTCTTTATAGTCAGGGTTGTTCAGAAGTGAAACATTGACTTTTTCCCATTATATCAACCTTTTACATTGGTTTCTCAAAACTTAGATTTTTCCCAGTCTTTGGAAGCAGTTGTTTTGTTAGCTTTCTTTTATATACGATCCTTTACCCTTATAACTTTTTTATTGTTTTCCCTTAACCCAGGGCATATGGCTTTTCCTTACACACACATATAGATATATAGATATTTTTAGGGGTATATTGATTACAGATGCTCAAAAAGTTTGGTTAAAGTCAGATAGCTAAATTTAATTCAGGGTTAATGTTAACCTTGCTCAGTGCTCATTTTGAACACTATGGGTAAAAGCTGCAGTATTATATATTTAAAAACACACTTTAGTTTGAAATAGTTGTTCACAATGACTAGGCACATCCCAGATCAAAATCATAGGCAGTTGGGTTATGGTCACCCAGATTTGGTGCCATAACTGAATGGCTAGCTATACTTAAATTGGAGACACAGACAGTAAATCTGGGGTGTTTCCTGGACTATGTAATGAACTGTTTTTAGTCGGAGAATTTATAATCTGATTTGGTCCCAATGACTGAAAACTTAGTGATAATTTTATACCTCTAGAGTTTTCCCAGGCTGCAATGAAGTCTCCAATCAATATGGCTTCTCTATCCATAGTATGGTTAATTACAGTTTGGGCTAGTTTATCAAACAGATATTTTGATTTTGGGCAGGGAATAAAACACTTCAATACTGTACTTAGCTTTAAAGATAGAATAGTTATTATTACACAGTCAGCATCCTCAATTGTTCCTGAGAAATTTAGTTTTGAATGCCTGAAAAAATGTTTGTTTTTAATATAAATAATAATCCACCTCCACATTTTGTCCTATTATGTTTAAAATTAATTAATATAGTATTTCAAGTAGATCTCATTGTTTGAGATCCTGTTTGAAAGACAGGTTTCAGTGAGACCTGTTATATGATATCAAACTTATTTTGAAAAACCCAAAGTCTAAAAGAGTCTATTTTTACAGCTGCATGAGCGGAGCCCTGCAGGCATTTTGAGATTACTAGGAGAGAGAAGGGGGGGGGACTGACAGGAAATGATGACCATGTTCTTCCCTTGAGTGCTTCAGAGTGGACATACATCAGTGCTTCAGTCCAGGTTATCTCATTTAAAGTTGTGGTCTGTTTCTGTCTGTCTTCTGCTTCATTTCCTTTCAGCCTGCCTGCACTACATCTGAACTTCATTTCATTGCTATCTCTCTCATTTGATCTGTTACAAGAGCTGCTTTTAAGAACCTAGAGCAATATTAGACAGAAAAAAACTTCTACACATTAGTGTGATGGATTAGAGGAGCAATTAGTTAAATTATAACTAAAGAGATAAGGAAACATCCCTGAATACATAGGAGGGAATGGGTGAAATGTCACAGAATGGAATTTTCCTGCAGTAAATTATCTGACAGCAAGTGCTTAGTAAGGATGCATACCTTAAAGAATGAAGGTTTGGGGTCCTTTACTTCAGTCATTAAGTTTGCTATTTGTTTCTTTACTTACTTTTTCATCATTTTATTTTGTTTTACCAACTGTTAGTGAAAAAAGAATATAATGGAATCCTTGTATTATGAAGTCAGAAACTGTTTTGCTGGCAATGCTGTCAGTGTATTTCAAAGGGAAACTGCAAATCTGTTTTCAGATTTTTATGGAGAAATAATACTGTCTGCCACCAAAATATTGTATATTTAATAGAAATATGTGATTTTGATAACCTGTGATATTTTGTTATAATTTAGTATGTAACATTTTCTTCATAACCAGATTTTGCTTGGGAAGAAAACAGAGAAGTTAATTATTGTTTAAAAAAAATGTGAAGTCATACAGAAGGACCACAGTAGTGCAAACATATAAAGGGCAACATTTGTTACTGAAAGAAGTATCTATTTATTTTGAAAAAGGTAGAAAAATATATTTAGTTTCTCACTGAAATACATTGGGCTCCTAACTAGCTGGCAGTTTCTGACATAACAATATCATAATTCTACTGATTCTTTTTTACTAACTGTGTGAAAAGTAAAGACAAAAGCCTACTTGTTTCATTGCGCTAACACATATTTTGCTACAAAAGTAGAACGTAATTACTAACACATCAAAATACAACAGATAAAATAATAATTTGTCTATTTCTTAGAAGTAAACACCTGCTCTTTACATGTCTTTCTGAAAGTAAGTTGGGGAGAGTGTGTGTGTTTGTGTGTGTGTGTGCTAGAAACAGCAGGTCTTCTGTATGAAATTACAGTCTATGAACTTGTCACCCACCAGTAAAAATCAAACCACTAACACACAGTTCAATAAATAAAACAGATCCTATATGTAAGCATATTAAAAATATGTAAGACCAATACAGACTGAGTAATGGCCCCATATTAAAAGGTATCAGGCTGCCCCTTAAGTCTCTTCTCTTAGTGCAAATTAGCACAGTTCACTAAATTTGCTCAATTCAAACATATTTGGAGCAAAGTGTGACTGCCCCAAGCATATTTGAATATAGCCCCCCCAAAGAAACAAATTCTGACCAGAGCCAGTACTGTTGCAGTCAAGCTGATAGAGAAACACAGGGGACCAGAGAAACACGGTACTGTCCATGTTGAAGATGGCCACTGGAGCTTTTTGCGCATGTGCGACAACTTGCACATATACACTGAACTCCAGAGGTCATCTTGGACATGGGGGATTGTGCCATCAAGAGACATTAACTGGACAGTTTGGTATCAGTTTTGTCAATTTCTGACACAATTTGCAAATTATTGGTGCACTCCTCTAATGACAAGAATTTGCTGGAATGGTCACAAAACTGCTCAGTATGGCCCATTGAAGCTCCCAAGTAATCGAGAGACAACAATCAGACAGTTTTGGGTCATTTTTGGACAGATTCTGTCAATGTTCATAAATTATTCATGGGATCATCTAATTGCATGAATGTGCCGAAATTCACATGAAAGTTCTCAGTATGGCCCGTTCTTGCTCCCAACCAGTCAAGATACCACAACTGGACAGTTTGGAACCATTTTTGTCAATTTCTGCCAGAGTTCGAGAATTATTGGTGAGCCCCTCTAATTACAAGAATTTACTGGAATGGTCATGAAACTGCTTGGTATGGCCTGTTCTTGCTCCCAAATAGTCAAGAGACAGCAACCAGACAGTTTGGGACCATTTTTGGACAGATTCGGTCTATGTTCGTGAATTATTTGTGAGCTCATCTAATTGCATGAATGTGCTGTAATTTCTATGAAACTACTCAATGTGGCCCCCTCTTGCTCCCAAACAGTCAAGAGACTGCAACCACACAGTTTGGGACCATTTTTGTCAATTTCTGTCATAATTTGTGAATTATTGGTGACCTCCTCTAATTACACGCATTTGAAAAAACGGTCACAAAACTGCTCAGTATGGCCTGTTCTTGCTCCCAGTCAAGAGACTGCAATCAGACAGTTTGGGACCAGTTTTGTCAATTTCTGACACCATTAGTAAATTATTGATGCACTCCTCTAATTACACAGATTTGCCAAAATGGTCACAAAACTGCTCAGTATGTCTTGTTCTTGCTCCTGAACTGTCAAGAGACACCAACCATACAGTTTTGGACCAGTTTTGTCTATTTCTGACACAATTTGTGACTTATTGGAAAGCTCCTCTAATTACACGAATTTACCAAAAATGGCCACAAAACTGCTCAGTATGGCCCATTCTTGCTCCTAAATAGTCAAGAGACAGCAACTGGACAGTTTGGGACCATTTTTGAACAGATTCTGTCAATGTTCGTGAATTATTCATGAGCTCATCTAATTGCATAAATGTGCTGTAATTCCCCACAAAACTGCTCAGTATGACCCGTTCTTACTCCAAACCAGTCAAGAGACTGCAACTGGACAGTTTGGGACCATTTTTGTTAATTTCTGACACACGTCGTGAATTATTGGTGTACTCCTCTAATTACACGAATATCCAAAATGGCTACAAAACTGCTCAGTATGGTCTGTTCTTGCTCCCAAATAGTCAAGAGACAGCAACTGGACAGTTTCAATCAGTCAATCTTTATTTTACCAGGTGTAAATACACCATTGAGAGCACTCATTTACAAGGTGATCCTGGGTACATAGATACAAAAGACATAGTAGCAATACATAGCAATCACATTACAAGAACATAGCACAACATTACAATTCTTAATAACAGTGTGACACATCAGGTAAATACAAAGAGATTTCATAATATTCAGTGGCATCAGGCTGAGAGAACCGCCGGTACAAAAAATGATAGCTTGTTCAATGAAAAGGGCTGTACAAGTTATGACAATAATATGAACTGGCAAGGACTCCATAGACAATATTCCATTCAAACAGCAGGTGAGTAAGTGCCATGGGACAAAATGACATATTAGAAGTAGGCTAAGAGGTCATTCAAGTGCTTGTGAGGCAAATAAAAAGGAGGGGGGGATGAGTACATAAAAGGAGCTAGGGGAAAAGGAAAGGTGAGGGAAGGGGGAAGGCCTATGGTAATACAAGGGAGAGAAGAGTTGGCTATAGATAGTTTGGGTCCAAATAGTCAGAGGATAAGCATTGTAAGGAGAAATATCTGCAACTTTCCTTGAAGGAGTAATTCATCAGCAACTTGAAGGCAGACAGCCCTACTAGGTTTGAGAGTTTTAAGGTACCATTTGTCTGGGACAATTTTTGGACCTATTCTGTCAATGTTCATGAATTATTTGTGAGGTCATCTAATTGCATAAATGTGCTGTAATTCCCACAAAACTGCTCAGTATGGCCTATTCTTCCTCCCAGATGGTCAAGAGACAGCAACTAAACACTTTGGGACCATTCTTGTCAATTTCTGACTCAATTCATGAATTACTGGTGAGCTCCTCTAACTACACACATTTGACGATATTATCACGAAACTGTTCAGTATGTCCTGTTCTTGCTCCCAAATAGTCAAGAGGCTGGAATCAAGCAGTTTGGAACCATTTTGTTGTCAATTACTGTCATAATTTGTGAATTATTGGTGAGCTCCTCTAATTACAAGAATTTGCCGGAATGGTCATGAAACTGCTCAGTATGGCCCGATCTAGCTCCCAAGTAGTCAAGCGACATCAACCATTTTTGACAGATTCTGTCAATGTTCATGAATTATTTGTGAGCTCATCTAATTGCATGAATTTGCCAAAATGCTCAAGAAACTGCTCAGTATGGCCCGTTCTTGATCTCAGCCAGTCAAGAGACTGCAACTTAACAGTTTGTGACCATTTGGAGGGCAGATTCTGACAGTATTCATGAATTATTTGTGATCTCCTTTAATTGCATGAATTTGCCAAAGAGGTCAAGAAACTACTCAGAATGGCCGGAGCCATTATTTTCACCACGGCAGGCTCCAATGCGGTGAGAGTCAGTAAAACCATACTCACAACTCTTGACACACAAAAGCTCTACAGTTGCTCTGGGCAGCCGTATCGGCTCTGACCAAACTTTGTTTAATTATACTTCTTGCATCATCATGAGCACATTTAACCGGCTGCTCTTGAACCATACTCTGGCATGGGTTTAGTTCTATGTCCCTACTTAATGTAAGAAATACTAAGATTAGGCTAGTTCCTATTCTAAGAGTTGCAAACATAGATTGCGTCAAACCTATAACTTTATCCTGGCCTCTGGGTTTTTGGTATTGCTTCCAAAGATTTGTGAAAAACATTCCTTCTAGTTATTTTTAAAGTAGCAGTGCAACAAAACTGGGCACAAACTTTTACCCTACCCTTTTCACAAAAAATGATTTCAGGCATAGTCCAGTTTTATTTGGTGGTATAATTTTCTTGTCCCACCAAAATGTGATCATTTTATAAATGTTTTTATTTTATTTTATTTTTTTTTTGTCTTAAGAAAAAAGTATGGGTGTCACAGTTGGCTTAAAAATACCCTTGTAGACCTGGTAGGGATTAGGACTGAAAAGAAATAATTAAAAAAGAAATCGCAATGTGCAGCATAGGAGGCACCTAGAAAAGCAGATCTGACAGATATAGAAATATATTTATGAATTGTTAATGCAATTTTTTTTTGGGGGGGGACAGTTTTTTTCATTGCACTGCTGCTTTAACTTTGAGTGCCATGGAAATAATAAAAAAATCTGCAGACCCATATCCTTCAGTTGTTCAGCCAAACCTGGTTTTGATTGATTAATCTGATTTCTAGTACTGTATTTAAAATTAAAATAAAATACTAAAGAACAATAAAACACGATGTGCAAGCAACATTCTCAAGCAGGGCCACTCATAAATTATGATCCAGATAGAATGAAAATTTGAACCTAGTAACAATAATCAAAGTATAAGCCCCTGGCAGTAAGAGTCAGAAGTGAAAAATATAAATATTTTTTGTGTCCTCCTCCACAAGGATTTGCATAGCCATGATGCCTTGCACTGGGATTAAGGCTTTGGAGAGTATGTGTAGAGCTTGGAGAGATGCACAGTAACTAAACAATATGACTTCTAACATGTTTAAAAATAGGCAAAACCCACCCACTACCATAAGGCAAGAAAGAGGGTTTGTGGCAACACCTAAGAAGGGCACTTGTTGCTGTAGAAAGGGCACTTTTTCCAAATCAGGTTTTTACATATGGGAATACAGTAAATACACATTTATGGTGATGATAGTAATGTCAAGAATACATTTATACCACATGGGAACAGTTTGAATAAAAAGGGTCTTAGAAATACTGCAATTTGATTAGCTATTAGGATTCCAACAGCCTTACATTAATCCCTGTTACACTGTCATGTACAGCCTGATCACCATGGCACATGGATTCTTCCTGTCAGCATTCCATCATCTAGCACTGCTGAGTGACTGGAATGATGCATTCAGATTCTGAACCAGCATTCTTAAACTGTTGATGGAAGAACTATTTTATTAAAAATCCCCCTCAAAATGAGGAAAACATTCAAAAAGTATACTTTTAACACTTTTCTTTTGAAATATATATTTTTTTATAATAGCAATAAGGCACACCCAGTAGTTTGATTAACAGTCAGTTAATCACCTCCTAGGGGCAATATGGCACTCGGCTGCCCCTCATACCACATTACACTCCTGGGGGTGGTTAACAGACTGTTAATCTAACTCCTTGTCGTGCCCTATTGCTTAAATATAATAATATGAAGTGCACAGTTATTAATGCTGGAAAGCTATACGGTGACTTTTTTTTTTTTTTGCCAAGAATGAAATACTGCTGCTTTAAATAAAGAAACTTGCTTTATTCCTTCGCTAGCTCAGCAGACACACATAGCAGTTGTGAAAACAAAGGCAGAGCACCAGTTTGGGTTGCTCTATGTTTCCACAGCTGTTATGTGAGTCTGGTGAGCCATATGAAGAAGGCAAGTCTCCTTTATCTAACTTGGATTAAGCATCATTCCTCCAGAGTGCTCTGCCTGTAAACCTTGTTCCAGTCAGCGAAGCCAACAATTCCTGTATTTTGCAATAGCACTCTACTAGTACCACTTCTGTAGTGCACTGCCTTGTGTGCTCATTTGAGACTAGACTACCACACCACTGTACCAGTCTAAAATATGCAGAATCTTTATAAATTATTACATTTTAAGTGCATAAAAAACACATATAAGGCCTGGATAGTGCTGTAGCAGCAGGCTCTGCTTGCATGACCGTAAGAGAGTTCACACCACATGGAGGGCTAATTTAGTTGCATGAAGAGATTTGAGACTTTTGGGGACTGCATGCATGGACAGGACTACTACATGCTGAGGCTAGAATTTGCATCCCTCATCTGCACATGTACTATAACTAATAATACCTGAAAACTGATACTTCCCATCTGCAGACAAATGAGGCTGTAGTATTTTGCATTACTAACGCAGTTTTGCTTCAAATAACAGGCCCATTCCAAACAGTAATTTTGAAATATTTCAGGACATTTGAAATTACTAAAGTATATAGGCTACCACAATGGAGTATAGTATGGACACACACACGCGAACATGCACACATATACACAAACACAAAATATATACCCTCTCTAAGTTGCAAAATATTCTGGAATTTATTATTTGGGTTTCCCTGAGCTCTGCGGAATTAATTTTATTTGGAACATTCCAATCCTAGCACTTTAGACCTTTAAAGAGCAATCTCCATTCTCCCCCCACTGTCCAAAGCGCTAGAAAAAGTTGTATTGGATCAGCTAACTGACTACCTTAAAACCCATGACCTACTCTGCAAAGAACAGCATGGGTTCCATGCTGGTCACAGTACCACCACGACCCTGCTAGAATTCTCAGACTACATATATACTGCTCTTAATAGAGGCCACATTGTAGGGGCTGTGTTCATAGACCTATCCAAGGCTTTTGACACAGTCAGTCACCCGCTCCTACTAAACTCCTTCCTCCTTATGGGGTTATCACAAGGGCCCTTGGACTGGTTTACTAGTTACTTGTCTTCTAGGTCCCAGTGTGTGCAGATAAATAACACAGTCTCTTGCTCGTGTTCCATCCACTCCGGAGTCCCACAGGGATCCATTCTAGGGCCCCTGATTTTTAGCATATTCTTGAATGCAATTCCCACCGCCTGCCCTGAAAAGATCCTCCTCTATGCAGACGATGCCGTCATCTGTGCCTCCCACACCAACCCAACCGACCTTCAGGCCTCACTCCAGAACGCGTTCAGCCAAGCTGAACTCTGGTTTGCCAAGGATAGACTAGTCATGAGCCTGAAAAAAAAAACAAGACCCTACCTTTTGCACATCACCTAAGCAAATTAAAAAATGCCCAATTGCATATTCAAGCACAGTCACTCTACACCCTAGAGCAGGTCTCGTCCTATAAATATCTAGGGGTTATCTTTCACTCTGCCCTCTCCTTCCATGCACATATCAACGCCCTCACATCTGCTACCAATGCAGGCATTGGTCTCCTTTATCACCATAAGGACTGCCTTACACCAGAAGCCCTGAGACTAGCCATAACCTCCTCAGTAATGTCTCTGATCGACTATTGGTTGCTGGTCTATGCTGCTGCAGGTGCAACAGCTATTGGTAAAATAAAAGTGGTCATTAACAAAGCCTGCAGGCTCTTAACTGCTGCAGGCCGCATGACACACACATGCATGCTCTATTCCATTGCCAAGATGCTGAACTTCGACGAGAGGATTCACTACTACTCCTGCCTCTTGACCAAAAAATCCCTCCTTGGCTTGACTCCCCCCCCCAGGCCTGTCTCCCTCCCTAATCTCCTCTTCTTCCACAGTGTACACATACAGCTGGACCAAAGATGCACTGGCCATTCCCAGAGTCAGAACCACAGTTGCCCAGAGGTCTTTTCTGGTCAGGGATCCCTCCTACTTCAATGCCCTCCTGCCATCAGTCTCTAACCATCAAAAACTTGGTCCTTTTAAAAAGGCACTCAAGACCCACCTCCTTGCCACCTGCACCTGCGCACTCTAAGTCCACCACGCGTGCCTTCACCAGCTGCTCAGAATGGCCACATGACCTCTTTCACAGTCAATGGTCTGCATTTCTTACCCAGGCACTTGAGCAAAGTCTCCCAACAGATTGCTCTAGAATTTGCAGTACCTGCCTCCCCTAACTTACTCAGTTTACTCAGCTCCAGCCAAGCATAGTAGGCATATGCACTGTCTCCCGATTCACACTCTGGCCACTAACTGACCTCTTACTGTTAGATTTATCCTATGCACTGTCAACAGCCGCAACAATGTATTAGACATCCTTGTAAACTGGTCAGGACATCCTTGTAAAATGGTCATGCTGTAACCGGAAGTCAAAGTGCCCTGGCACTGTACCCTGTATCGTACTGTATACCATGTTACCCTTAGCCTACAGCCTCAACTCTGTATTAGACATCTCTGTATACTTCTCATGCTGTTACCTTGCCATCAAACTGCCCTGGTATTGTATATTGTATCGTACTGCCTATTGTATTTACCTATGTCTGTATTGTGTATTGATGTGGAGTCTTTGGAAATGAGTCTCTGACTCAAAGGTTGTAATTCCAAGATTTTAAATAAATAAACAAATAAAAGTGTCAAAATGCCAGAGGTACTGACAGGTTTATAATCTGCCCTGGTAAGTTCTGCTTATTTCTCATAAAAATGGTTTGCTATATTGTACCTGATAATTCAAGTGATGGTGGCTCCTTGGCAATAAAATATGCACATCAGAAATAAACAGCATCAGTTTGAGTAGATTGCTTTGATTCAAGTTTCTGTAGCGCAGTTGGAAGCTATCATGCATTGTTTCTATTGCTGTACGCATTTGATGGGGACCTACAAATCACCTTTTTTTTCCAAAAAAGATTTGAAGCATTATACCAAGATAGAGATGTCGATAGGGAGAAGGGCAGAGGTAAATGGAGGAAGTGACAAGGCAATAAGGACAAGGATTGGGCAAAAAGGGGTAAGGCCATCATGAAATGGAGGGCAATGAGTACCAATGCCCATAGTCTGGGCAACAAGCTTCCTGAACTGGTGGCCTTGATGGAAGAGGGATGCCTGGATATCGTGGCAGTCACAGAAACAGGGTACACAGAGAACCATGACTGGGGTGTCAACATACCAGGGTACACAACCTACAGGAGAGACAGGGAGGGGAGAGGAGAAGAGGGGGAAGAGTAGCTCTCTATGTAAGGGAAGGGATAAAAGCAATGGAACAAAAGAGTAAACAGGGAGGAGAGGAGGCACTGTGGGTCACCTTAGAGACTGGAAATGGCACCACAATCCGCACAGGGGTTGTATACAGACCCCCATGTCAGGGGGAGGGAATGGACAAGGATATGATAGAAGGCATCCTTAGGATGGCAGAGAAAGGGGAGATACTGTTGATGGGGAACCTGAATATGCCAGATGTTAACTGGAGCACCTTTGCTGCAGTCACATCCACGAGCAGGGCCATTCTCAATGCCCTACAGGTGGCATGCCTCAGACAGCTAGTTTTGGAACCCACTCATGAGAGAGCAATCTCAGACCTCGTACTTTCAAATGGGGACAGTGAGGGGATCTCAGATCTAGAAGTGGTTAGCCATCTGGGAAAAAGTGACAACCAAACAGTGTGGTTCATGATAAACTCAGCTACAGTCAAGCCATACAAAAGTGAGGGTACTGGACTTCAGGAGGGCTGACTTTGGTAAGATGGGAGACTGCCTTAGAAGAGCACTAGCAAACAGGCTAGAAGGAGGGGTGGAGCAACAATGGGGAAACATAAAAACTGCCATCACAGAGGCAACAAGCCTTTGTATGAAGCAAATAAATTAAAATGAAAGAAAAAGCCACTATGTTTCTCAAAAGAGGTGGCGGGGAAGGTTAGGGAGAAAAAGATAGCATTTAGGAAGTATAAGGAAACACAGAAGGAGCAGGACAGAGAACTATACCAGTTAAGGCAGAAGGAAGCAGGGAGGGAAGTCAGAATAGCAAAGGCCCAAACTGAGGAAAAGATAGCCAACTTGGTTAAGAAGGGGGATAAAACCTTTTATAGGTACATCAGGGAGCGTAGAAAGACAAAGGGAGGGATAGTGAGGCTGAATAGAATGGATGGTGGGTGGGCAGAAAGGGACAGTGAAAAAGCAGGGATACTGAACGAATACTTCTGCTCAGTATTCACAAAAGAGGAGGGGGAGATGCCTAATCCAATTAACAGAAACACTCTGGTTGGGGGGGGGGACTATCCCTGTCCTTTCTCAGAAGAAAGGGTTCAGAAGGAACTCCTAAAACTGAAGGTGGACAAAGCAATGGGGCCTGATGGAATTCACCCCAGAATTCTAAAAGAACTAAGGGGAGAACTAGTGACACCACTGACTACCCTTTTTAACAACTCATGGGAGGATGGTGTGGTACCTGAGAACTTGAAAAGGGCAGATGTGATTCCCCTTCACAAAAGTGGGAGCAAGACTGAGGCAGGAATCTACAGACCTGTCATTTCGACCACTGTGGTAGGGAAAGTGATGGAGTCACTTCTGAAGGAAAGAATTGTTGAGTACCTAGAGGTCAGTGGGGCACAGGACCCAAGGCAGCATGGGTTCACAGTGGGAAGGTAATGTCAGACGAATCTAATTGATTTCTTTGACTAGGTGCCAAAGTAGTACACCAGGGAGGGGCTGTGGACATGGCCTGCCTATATTTGACACAGCCCCACACAAAAGATTAATAATCAAATTAACCAGCCTGGGAGTGGGTCCCAGGGTGGTAGCCTGGGTAAAACATTGGCTGGAGAACAGGACACAGAAGGTAATTGCAAATGGAGTCCACTCTGAAGAAAGAGAGGTTACTAGTGGGGTACCGCAGGGTTCAGTACTGGGTCCAGTCCTTTTTAATGTCTTTATAAGTGACATTGCAGGGGGACTGGAAGGAAAAGTATGCCTCTTTGCAGATGACGCAAAGATCTGCAACAGGGTTGATACACAATGAGGCATGGAAAGGATGAAAAGGGACTTGGCAAGGTTGGAGGAATGGTCAGAAGTAAGGCAGCTTGAATTCAATGTAAAGAAGTGCAAAATAATGCACCTGGGAAACAAAAACCCAGGGGAAGATTACACAATGTAGGGGAGGTAGTAACAACAACAAAATGGAAAGGGATCTGGGGGTAATCATATCAGATGACCTTAAGGTTAGCAAGCAACATGAGAAGGCAGTAGGGAGGGCTGGGGGTACTGGGATGTATAGGGAGAGGAATCACCAATAGAAAACAGGAAGTTGTCATCCCTCTGTACAGACAGTTGGTGAGACTCCATCTGGAGTACTGCATGCAGTTCTGGAGTCCCCATCTCTGCAAGGACATAGACAGGATGGAGGCAGTCCAGAGGAGGGCAACTAAAATGGTGCAGGGTCTGCAAGAGAAACCATAAGAGGAGAGACTAATGGAGCTTAACATGTATACCCTTCAGGAAAGGAGGGAGAGAGGGGGGACATGATAGAAACTTTCAAGTACCTCAGTGGAATCAACAAAGTCCAAGAGATAGCATCTTTCTGAAAAAGAGATGTGCAAGAACAAGGGGACACTATTTGAAGATAGTGGGGGGATGGCTCAGGGGCAATGTGAGGGAGTATTTTTTCACAGAGAGGGTGGTGGATGCATGGAACAGCCTTCCTGAGGAGGTTGTGGAGTCTAAAAATGTGGGAGAATTCAAGGATGCATGGGACAGACATAAGGCAATTCTTGTGGGGAGGTAAGAAGAAACAGGCTGTTAGTTAACTAGCATCTGTAGCTTATCCTGTAGGTAGGGAAATGGGCAGACTAGGTGGGCCAAGCAGTCCTTATCTGCTGTCAAAGTCTATGTTTCTTGGTTCACTCTTTTGGCATTTTCAGACCATCACATTAAATATGCAGTACACACTGTCTGGTTTTGTTGTCAGCCAGACCGGTAGGATAGCAGCACTGAAGCCCTGCCAGCCTGACACTCATTCACTCTGATCCCAGTGAGCCTTCAAAGTCACAAGGACAGGGATACAACACGGAAATAAATACACAATGCAGTGCACTCACCTGTGTACCTGTGTCCAGGTGCGCAAAGTTTACGTCCCTCATAATAAAAGCAGCCAAAGTGATATGCAAAGGGATCCCATAATAATTATTATCCACAGTCGGAGCAGAAAGGACAGGAGATGTCTCAGAGCACCCAGTAGTATAAGGTGATAATCCTTTGCAGATCTGGGAGTTTGGAGTCAAACAACCTGACCCTAAACATGAACAGCAATAGTGAGCACTACCCATGCAACACCCTACACCCCAAAAAACACAGAGGCGAGGTCAGGATGTGTTGCTCTCACTTAACTGACATCAGGACAGCAACAGGCTTGGAGTGAGCTGTACCCATTCAGGACCTTGCTGCCTCAGACAGCGTGGGCTTGGGGGTGTACCATGTGCTCCACTGTTCAGCGTCTACCTCCCCATACCCCAGACATCAGCAGTTAGGGTGAGCTATGTTTGTTAAACACCATGCACCCATACAAGTTAGTACCCTTAATGTGAGAGAAGGAAAAACCAGGATTTGCTAGATGGCTGTGTGCACAAGCACCTATGTCTGCAGTTCCAGGGCTGCACTCCCACCAGTCGCTCCTCTGCAATTGCTTTGCTAAATGGAATGAGTCAACCAGATTAACTCTTCAATGTATTTGGTCCCCTTCAACCAGCTGTAGCTGTGACACTTGTACTTGATTATTTACCGTTTTTATCAGTTGCTTATGGGAGGTTTTTTTTTGTAAACTTTATTTCAAGTAGGACACATTCAGACATACCTTACCTCCCAACAAATGGGAGGATACTATTATCTTCATAAGATACAGGTACATAATATGATTTGTTTCTTGTCAGACATTCAGTGGAAGCTCAGCGGGTAATGATACAGGCAGGTAATGAAGGTTACAAAAAAAGGAATCAGAGTCATGCTTCCCTTAGGGTATTAGGCTACCCAAGCTAATATCCTGTGTCATTATAAGGCATATGGACATAATGAAAGGATAAATAGAAAATAACTAGTAAGGGACTGCCAATGGATCTTTCAAGCTGTCAAAAGATAGGGAACCAGTCTCTGAGAAGGGCTTGTTCCAGGTTGAGCCAAATAGCCTCATATATGCCGAGTTCCCCTCTGACTAGGAACTGTGTCTTTTCCAATTTCATTAATTGCATAAGGGACGTAATCAAGGAGGCTATTGTAGGGACCTGTTTGAGCCTCCAGTACAATACCAACTCCCGCATTTCTACTACTATACCAATTCTCCACAATAAATGGCCTCCCCCTAGGTTTCCAATTACCCAGTGTAGGGAGCCCCAACCAAATTTCCATTGGGTCTAATCTAGGTGTGATATTTAGGGTTTTTAATAGGACATCGATTACCCCCACCCAAAATCTATAAACTTTAGGGCATTCCCAGATCACATGAAAGAAATCACCCACCTAGGTGGATCATTTATGACAGTATGGGGGGGGGGGTGTTCCGGATCTATTTTATGTGCTAGTTTAGCAGTGTGGTATGTTCTTAGAAAGAAGTTATATTGGATAGCTCTCAAACGGTTATTATCTGAGCATTTTAAGATGTTTTTTGAGATTAGCTCCAGTCCCCCCCAGTAAGTCCCTCTGGGTAGATATCCTCTTCCCAGGCCCTTTTAATTCTCTCCAGGGGGTCTGGTAGGCTCCTCAATAATATTCTGTAGCACCTATTTAGTGGCTTAAAACCCTTGGTGTTAGAGAATTTTGTAAATAATTCCTCCAGTAAAGAGTGTTGCAGTGTTTGAGAGCCTTTGTGCAGTGACATCTCTCCCAGCACTTTGTTTCTGAGTCTAAGGAAAAGAAAGTATTGGGATGTGTGTAGTTTAAAGTCCCTTTTTAAAGCATCAAATTGGCGTACCTCCCCTCTCTCCAGGATTTGGCTCAGCCAGAAAAGGCCACACGTGTTCCATGCTCTGATACCTATGGCATCATTGTTGGATAGACCTCCCCGCCCCTTGCTAGGAGCACCTCCAGGGTTGTATCAGTGGATAGACATAGGGTATGTCCTAGTAGTGAATGGGCCACTACCCACACCCTCCAGGTTGCTCTGGTACAAGGGTTGGAAATGTTGGGGGGGTCTTCTCCCCCAGGGAACTGACAAATAAAGTATAGTAAAGGTGAGGATCTCTACTCTCCATTTTCCTCCAGGTTGGGGTTTCCTCCCCAACTCTTAACAGATCCTGGATATGGGCTAACTGAGCGGCCATATAGTATAGATGCATGTTAGACAGACTCAGTCCCCCCAAACTCTCTGTAAGCCACATTATCTCCTTCCTGATTCTAAGTTTCTTTCCTAACCACAGCAGTTGTGTACATGTTCCCTCCAGTGCTCTCAAATACTTCTGTGGAAGAGAAAATTGGAATGGACTGAAACAGGTAAAGTGCCCATGGTAGGATATACATCTTGATTAAATTAACCCATCCCAGTAAGGTCAGGGGAAGGGCCCTCCAATTAGTGCGGTCTGTCTTAAGTTTCTGAATCAGAGGCCTATAGTTAATTTGAATAATTTGAGAGGGCTTGCTCGGGAGCAGAATCCCCAGGTATTTTATCTGCTTAGTTGGGTTTATTGTGGTCCCAGTTATCTCTATTGTTGTTTCCTTTCTCCCAGTGGGAGCCACTCACTTTTATCCCAGTTAATCTTGTGTCCCGAGAGGGGTCCATACCTCTCAAAGATCCTGCCCAATGCTGGCAAAGCCACACCAGGGTTATCCAGGAATAACAAAATGTCATCAGCGAAAAAAGATATAACCTGGTTATCATTTCCCATCCTGCATCCCCTGATCTCTCTGCCTCCCCGTATGGCATTCTCCAGTGTCTCTACAGTGAGAATATATAGCAACCCTGTCTGGTCCCTCTGGACAGTACATGAAGGCTGAAACAGTATTATTAGTTAATATCTGGGCTTGGGGTTGGTATATAAGGCTTTTATCCATTTGAGTAGGGGTTCCCCCAATCCAAACCTGCACAGCACCGCAAACATGAAGGGCCACTCGACCCGATCAAATGCCTTTTCGGTATCTAGTGCAAGGAGTCCTCTGCTGGTCCCCCTCCTTATTCTACCTATAAATGACATTAATGGATCTGTGGAAATTATGTTTAGCCTACCGTCCTTTAACAAATCCTCCTTGATCTATGTGCACTAGGCCTGGTAAGACCCTCTCCAACCTATTTGCCAAGATTTTGACTAACATTTTATAGTCCGCATTAAAGAGAGATATAGGGTGATAAGAACCACACTTGGTAGGATCCTTCCCTGGCTTGGGGAGCACTACAATGGTGGCCAGCTTCTGGGAATTTGGAAACTCTCCCTGTGCCAGAGAGTTATCTAAGACTTCACCCATGAGAGGACCAAGGGCATCCCAAGTTTATTTATAAAATTCCATCGGGGCCCGGTGACTTCCCCTTGTTTGTCTGCCAAACAGCCTACTGTATCTCTTCAAGGGATAGGGGAGGTTTAATTTGTCCCTTAGGTCTCCACCCAGGCACAGCATTTCCACTCCCTGGAGGAAGTCCCCTGGGTTACCCTCAAGTGGTACCTGGGTAATGTACAGGAGAGAGTAAAAATCTCTGAAAACCTCATTTATTGATTTCTGGTCAAAAGTATAGGAGCCATCTGGCTTAACCATCTTAAGTATTGCCCTTTCCGCTTTCCTGTGTTTCACTAAACTGGCCAACCACTTGCCTGACTTGTCCCCTTCAAAATACGTGTATGATTTTGTAACCGCTAGCTCTCGTTCAAGTTTCCAGGAGACAATCTGATGTAATTTCCCCTTTAATAATTTTAAATCTTGGATTAGTTATGGCTGGGGTTGAGCCATGGCTTTCCTTTCCAGCTCCTGAATGTCATGTGTGAGTTGACCTTCCTCCTTAAGAGACTGTCGTTTTTTTGTATGCTGCCTAGAAAATTGTTTCCCCATGTATGAAAGCCTTTAAGGCATCCCACACAAAATATATGTGTCCCCTTACCCTTGTTGAGGTTGATAAATTCTGTAATTTTCCCAGTTATAAAATTAATATAGTGACCATCTAGGAGCATAATGAGATCAAATCTCCACTGAGGTCCTGTGGGAGGCTGCGACCCCACTGACAGGTTTAACTGCAGGGGAGCACGGTCTAATGTTAGTATGGGCCCATACATTGCCCTCATGTTCTCTGTGACTATATGGGGGGATACGAAGATATAGTCCAGCCTAGTATAGACTCGATGTGAGTGGGAGTAAAAGGAGTATTTCCTGTCATCAGGGTGAGGGTGCTTCCAAGCTTCGACCATTGCCTTCCCTGCTATGAGTTCCTGCAATGCAGCTACTGTACACTTTTAGGAAACGGTTTCATTTTATTCCCTGAGTGGTCCAACCCAGGGTTGAGGTAGGTATTGAAGTCTCCCCCCAGTACCAAGTTGTCCTGGTAAGGGGCCAGGGTCACTCCCAGGTGGGTGAAAAAGTCTGGGGAGTTGAAGTTCGGGCCATATATTGAGGTAAAGGTAGCCACCCTGCCCACCAAGTCCACCTCTGTTATAGCATATCTGCCCCGGGGTCCGCCACAAAACTGTTCACCTTATATGGGAGACCAGGACGTATCCAAATGGCCACTCCCTAGCCCTAGAGGGGAAGGGCGCCACCAGGAGGACTACCCCCTACAACTTGGCGAGTTTATCTGCCTCTTCCCTTGTGAGATGAATTTCCTGGAGTAGTACCGCATCACCCCTTGCTTTCTTAATATAGGACCTCACCCTTTTTCTTTAACTACAGTTTTCAATCCATTGACATTCCATGATAATATTGTTAAGTCTGCCATTGCTTCAATGTCATAATATGTAGAGCTTCATTCACTGGGTAGTACCCTAGCATAAAAATTATAGGATCAAGGCATTGTCCAAACAGTCCACAACTTTTGATTTTTAACATTTCCCCACCATTAGAAACTCTCTCCCCCTCCCTCCCTGTCCCTTTACAAACTTGAACCTCTTTAAAGCAGCAGTACTACGATAAAAAAATTGTACTTTTTTGATAGTTTATTCCCTTTGCCCTGCTAATCATATACCTGGTACTCTTTCTCGCTGGCATTGTACTATCGCCGACTAATTTGCTGTTATTCTCTGCTTTTGTTTACATTTCTGCCACTAAGCATGTTGCACTGGAACCCCCTCTGCTGCCAACTGCACATGTGTATGACTTGCATGGACATCGGGAATGGTCAGCAGAGGGTCCCTCTGCTGTTGTCAAAAGACGCGATGTGACCTGTAGAAAAAGCGCAGCTAAAAATTAGTCAGCCGCCATATTTGTTGTAGCACTACAACAATTCAAATAAATTGCAAATATCTAAAAACTAAAGATGACTGAAAGGAAACATTTACAGGTATGGAAACTGGAACTTCGGCTGCATGCTTACAGCCGAAAAACAGAATTTTGATAGCTCACTTCCTGATTTCGTAGTACTGCTGCTTGGGTTAATATCCTTATACTTACACTGTAGTGCAGCATGAGAGGGGTGCTGCACTTCTGAGGTGCCGTCTTTCGGATGAGATGTTAAACTGAGGTCCCATCTGCCTGGATTGGTGGTAGTTCAGGCGGATGTTAAAGATCCCATGGCACTTATCGAAAAGAGTAGGGGAATTTCCCCGGTGTCCTGGCCAAATTTCTCTCATTCACTAAAAATACTACCAACAGCTTAATCTGGTTCAAGGTCAGTTGGCATTCATCTGTATCCCCCTCCCCCGGGTCGTGCCTGAAAATAGGCAGGATTTGTCTAGTGCACTTACCCGGTCAACAAAAACTAACTAAATAAATAAATAAAAACAGTGTACCCCAAACTATTCCCTAAGGCCCCCTTGTCTAGGGCAGCTGCCTCTACAAAAGTATACCCTCCTGCCCCCCACCCGTAGGTATCCTCCCCTTCCTCCTTGTCCCCCCACTCAATCCTTTGAAGACCCTTTATTTCCCAAATCCACTCTCCCCACTACCACCCCGGAAATTTGAAAAATCCATTGTCCTCTACTCTGCGTGGAGTGAGCTTCCAAATCCACTTCACTAAAAAAAGCTTCAGTATAATGTTCAATACATCCTATTTACTACATATAAGGATGCAAGTAGGGCAAGAGACCCGAGGCCGGCGGACTCCACCAGTCACAGGTTGGTGCAAGAAAAGAAGTATCTCCTCTTCTACCATCCTAATGGTCATCTCTCCTGTGCACAGATCGGGGCGGTACCAAGAAAGAGAGCCTCCTCCCCCCAGCGCCCAGACCGGCGTGGAACAAGACCCCCCTCCACACTAAAATGCTTCCTACAGATAACCATGATAGTGCTACCTAAATAAGAATCCATGACCCCGATTGTGCCACCGAGTACTATGGCTCTCTATCAGGAAGGTTCCATCTTGTCAGTGTGTAGAAAAATCTCTCGCCAGTGCTCTTACCCCCCCCCATGGGTTGCTGCCTTGTATGTCTCTCTGAAGTTTCCCCCCCAGTTCCCTGGCATAACAAACAAGGGCCCCTGTGGGCTGAGGTGGATGCCAGAAAGGATGTCCTGGTGTGCTTTCCTCATAAAAAAAAAAAAAAAGAGTAGGCGGGAGCCCAATCCAGAGCCCCCGGGGCCAGCAGTACGAACATGGAGTCAGTAGCATTGCACCCTTCCTCCAAGAGGAGGAGCAAGTGTGTCTTATATTGCCCCAGTGGGGTGCCATCCAGATGGTCTCCCCCCACCCCTCACCACCAGTGACCAAGCAATTCATCCCCCAATTCGCTTAGTGCCATCACGAGGGTGTAATTATCCCACTGCTTGAGAAACAACCAAAAAAACACTTACACAACGAGCCAAGTAAAGCTCAAAAAAAGTTCAAGGCCCAGAATGATTAGGCCCCAAAATTAAACACATATTCAAATGAGTCCAGACACCCCTATGAAGGGACAACTCGGTGCACTAAAAGTGAGAGTGCATTTCCGATGAAGAGGATGGGTTAGCTCTGGGATCCACTCAGGCCCGCCCTGATAGGCCTCCGACCCAGGAGTTGTGTGCCAAGATGGTCCACTTCCAAAAAAACCCTCCCCAAAAAACAATAATGCCAGAACATATCAAAATAGAATTCAGTCACCAGAGTCAATAGCCATTTCTCTCCACACGCTCCTTGGCATTGCACCTCTGCAGGCCTCTCACATATTCCATGGCGGCCCCTGGCTCAGTGAAAGCTCTCTGCCTGCTTCCTGGGTGACACACAATGAGCCTTACCAGATAGGCCATCGTAAAGGGACAATTCAGGTCATGGAGCCTTTTTTTTTAACATCAGCAAAGGCTTGTCTTCTACTCTGCAGGGGACCGGAGAAATCTGGAAGGATACTGACCCTGGAGCCCTGTATTAAAATTAGATTGTTTTTTCAGGCTGCTGTAAAGATTGGCCGACGGACCTGAAAGCGCAAGAATTTGACTAGGACGTGCCTCAGTCTCTGTTCTGGAGGTGGTCATGGGCCAGGAGAACGGGGAGCCCTCTGGATTTCCAGGGTAATATCTGGTGTTAATTGCATGTGTTGTTTTAGCCAGTCTTTGATGAAAGTCAGACAGTCTTTCCCCTCTAATTCCTACGGGAGGTCCACAATCTTTATATTACAATGCCTTTCTCTATTTTTGTGGTCATCCATGACTTATTTTAGTATCTTAATATCTTTTAGTGCTTGTTAGTGGTCTGTAGATAATCTGGTCGTAGCATCCTCCCGATTGCTGATTTGGGCTTCGGTCTCCGTAGCGCGTTTCGTAGGCTTCCACAGCCTCCGAGGTAGTATTGATTAACTGCTGCAAATGCTGAATTTGTGCAGTCATGTTGTCAAATCCAGACTGCATCAGCATGCCCAGGTCATATTTCAAGTCCCGGAGTAATCGCTCTAGGTTCTGATATCCTGAGTCCATGGTTGTGCTCTCAGCCCCACCGCCAGGTTCCTTCTCTGACTCTTGAGCTCAGGCTGGAGAGCTGCTAGGAGAATCAGTAGGCCGCAAGGCTGTTGCTGAGCTGGGGGTCTGAGTAAATCTCAATTTGGCTTGCTTCCTTCTCAGATTTAGATGTGGTAGACATTGGAGCTTCAATATTTATCAAAATAAGCAGCTTTTAGAAGGTTGTACCTCAGGATATTGCTGATTTTAAGTGGATTTGAACAGAGCTCTCCTAATACACCTCCATTAATTTCCTCAGCTAGGTCACACCCCTGCTTATGGAAGTTGGGAAGGGTGGGTCAGTGTCACTGTCTCAGCCACACACAGCCCGGCACGCCACAACATATGATGATGGTCTTCTCCTCTGGCTTCTGTCCTGACTCCATGGATTCAAAATAGAGAAACGATTGAAACAGCTAAAAGGGATCAGATCAGAGCAGACAAACACTAAGCAGTGAACAGAACAGTCAGGCACAGCAAAGGTGCAAAGCCTTTTTGGAGAGCCCGCTGTAAGTGCTCACCACTCCTCCACACCGCTGACCAATTAGCTTAGGGTCAAGACTCTTGACTCTAAGCTAATTGGTACAGACCCCCCCCCCATTACACCTTTGCTGCATGTCTCGTTTGCCATGTCTGATTTCAGTCTTTTTTTTTTATTTACATTGTTTTTAGGAGCACTTGTCTGACTAGAGGCATCAGCACCCCACAGTGAACAACAAAGGGAGAGGGGCCAGCCAGTCTGACCTTCCCCCCACCTTGCATTACGAGCTTCAATGGAATTGCATGTGTGACAACTTTCCTGCAAAGGAGGAGGGGAGCGAAGTTTCTCTTTGGCTGTGATTTCAAAGGGTATTTTTTTTTATGCAGAAAAAAGTGACAGGCGCCCACCCCCCACTTCCATAGCTTCCAGCACCCTTGAACATCAAGCTTCGACACTGTCACGTGTCTTGAGCTGCATGATCAAGTCATGTGACAGTGAATGTTGAAACTTTTTAGCACAGAGAGGGCTGCAAAGCAGTGCTCATTCAAACACATTTGCTGGTGTTATATGGATTTAAAAGTTAGATGATAGTGCAAACAGGAGTGGATTGTGCACAATACCGTTGGGAGTACTTAAGTGCTTTGGTGCTGCTATGAATCCGCCTTTCTGTCTTGTGGTAATGGATAAGTTTTGCCTGTTGTGTACAGTTTCCCTTCATGCAGGCACTACACTGTGAAGGCCTGGAGTACTGTGACTTTTCTGTTTTTGTACAGTAAGCCTGGGGTGCTAGTTCATTACAGAGTCTGGGATCCTTATACACTGTCAAGGATATATTTATGGGAAAAGGTTTCAGAGGTCACAAATACAGATAAGGAAGAAAAAATTACTCACCTTAGTAATTGTGTTTCTTCTAGTGGAATCTTGCTGTATTCTGGCTATTGCAGTTAGGTCCTGCCTTTCAACTGCCCCGGAGAACAAAGGGTTAACTTTTCTATGCCTTGCATAGAATGTTCATCATGAGCTCAGTTGAAGCCCCTGTCTGTTGTTGTTTAAACTGCAACCGTCAGATCTTTACAAGCAAAGACTCACTAGGTGTTCTGTGTGGAAACTGTAACATTTTTACTAGCCAACTGGCAAATATATATAATGTTTTTGGTTTCAAAGGAAGACTCAAGTCAGGAAACCCAAAAACCAAAACACATCCAAAACACAGCATTCCACCCAAACAAAAAAGAGGGGGTTAAAAGGACACCCCTAGGGTGCCAACACTGCTCCTGCCCACCCACATCCCAAAAACTAGGTTCTGAGAGGGGATGGGGGGGTCAGAATACAGCAAGACTCCATTAGAAGAAACATAATTACTATGGTGAGTAATTTATTCTTAAAACAACATGAAGTCTTGCTGTATTCTGACTATTGCAGACTACCAAGCAGTACCTCCATGGAGGAGGGACAGAACCTACTATGGAAATAGGCTCAGAAGTACTGCTGTGCCAAACCAAGTATCACTCCTAGCCTGGATATCCAGAGAGTAATGCTTAGTGAAAGTATGGACTGTTTTCCAGGTGGCTGCTTGACAAATTTCTAAGAGAGGAATATCCCTGGCAGCAGCCAGGGAAGCAGCTGTACCTCTTGTGGCATGAGCCCTCAGGCCTGAGGGTGGAGTTCTACCCAGTTTTTCATAGCAGAATTGTATACAAGAAACAATCCACCTGGCAATAGATCTCTTAGTGGCAGGTTTGCCTTTACCAACTTCTCCATAAGTGAGGAACAACTGGAGGGATTCAAACCTGTGACCCTTGGCACGCTCTACGTAGTAGCTAAGGGCTCTTTTAACATCCAAACTCTGTAGCCTCCTCTCTCCCGAGGAGGAAGAGTCAGTGAAGAAAACAGGGAGAGATATAGACTGGTTGAGGTGGAAATCTGAGACTTGAACAGACTATGCAGAAACAACAATTCGGTAGAAACCAACCGAAAACCGACACTTCAACGGCTTTTGAACCAAGCAACAGGAGAACTCTCTGGAGCGACTCTTCAGTGAGGCGGAGTAAAGAATCTGACGGTTGCAGTTTAAACAACAACAGACAGGGGCTTCAACCGAGCTCATGATGAACGTTCTATGCAAGGCATAGAAAAGTTAACCCTTTGTTCGCCGGGGCAGTTGAAAGGCAGGACCTAACTGCAATACTCAGAATACAGCAAGACTTCATGTTGTTTGAATCAATCAATCAATCTTTATTTCACCAGGTGAAACATCATTGAGAAGAACTCATTTACAAGATGGGCCTGGACAGTCACAAATATGAATACAAGGCAGACATACATACAGTGCTACAGCATAAAAGAGTACTTACACATAGGAGTACATACAGCAATACAAGCAACGCAGGAATAAACAAGAAGGAGTGCACGTACATTTATGAATAAGAAACTACTTACTAAGCGGTAACAGACCTAAGACTTATGGCAGTAAATTATAGTCAGAAGCATGTATAAAGGATCCAGGTGACAGTGTCAGAAGGCAGGGAGCAGAGGAGGAGAGAGGGAGAGGGAGAGAGATAGGTACATGAGGGGAGGAAGTTTCAGGGGTTAAAGATAAGACAAAAGCTGATACAAATAGTAAAACAAGGCACAGAAGAGACATTAGGGGGAGAAGCTTAACTACAGAATTCCTACTCCTAGGATAAGTACGTGAAAAGAGCCATTATCGGAAGCAATTACAGGTTTCCTTAAAAGAACGTTGATATAAGGATTTAAAGAAGCTAATTTTCATGGGGATTTCCAACTTTAGGGTTTTCTGTATAGCGTTCCAAATGACAGGGAGAGCATGGCTTACAGCCAATTTACCATGTTTGGTTCTCACTTTAGGTATAAGAAGAGAGATATGGGAGAGGCTTCTCAATGTGTACTTTCCAGCACTGTAGGTGGGAAGACAACTCATAACATAATGTGGTAGCATGTTAGTGATGGCTCTGTAAGTCCAGAGCACTGCATTCTTTTGTCGTCTGAAACATAGAGAGCTCCAACCTACCTTGGAATAAAGCTCACAGTGATGGGTGGCATATGGGAGACCAGTTACGAATCGAATAGTTTGATGGTAGAGAGTATCTAGTTTAGAGAGGGAGAGCTTTGGGCCTTGTCCATACAGAAAGTCAGCATAATCCATAAGAGGCATTAATGTAGTCTGAACCATCCTAGTTTTTGCATCCAGAGTAAGTAGATTTTTAATTCGGAAGAAGAGTCCAAGTCTCTGTTTCAATTTTTTTGAAAGTTCATCAATATAATGGACAAAGGACAATTTGTGGTCTATCCAAAATGCAAGGTACTTAAATTTCTCAATGAAGTCCAACAGTTCACCTAGTAGTGTGGATACCAGGGGGACGGCTACAGGAGGACAGAGTTTATTTGCAGGGGTAGAAGGAGCAATTAGCATGGCCTTGGTCTTCCTAGCATTTAGAAGAAGCTTTAGTTGTAGTAGATTTTTTTGTAAATGGTCAAAGTCTTGTTGGAGGTCACTGCAGGCAAGTTCCAGAGTAGGCCTGGCAATGTAGAAGACAGTATCATCAGCAAACAAATGGACGTTAGCTGCAGCGATACCAATATTAATGTAATTTATATAAACAGCAAAAAGTAGCGGGCCTGAAATAGACCTTTGGGGAACACCTTAAACAATTTTTTTGAGGAGAGAGGCACCCCTCAGCCTTAACCAGCTGTTGACATTCAGTGAGGTTGTGAGTACTCTCCAATGTTTGTTAGCACGACCAGGAGTAGGTCATGGTCTGCTGTGTCACAAGCTTTGCTCAGGTCAAGAAATAAAGCACGCACATAATGTTTTGAGTCCAGGGCAATATGCCAACTGTTAGTAACCTTAACCAATGCAGATACAGTGCTGTGGTGAGGTCTAAAGCCTGGCTGAACATGATTCAGCAAGTTGAATGTCTCCAGATGACACCTAAGCTGCTCATTAACCACCTTTTCCAGTAGTTTGGACAGGATGGGCAACAGTGATATCGATCAGTAGTTATTTAGATCACTGGGGTCCCCCAATTTAAACAGGGGAATTACATGGGCTGTCTTCCAGACTGCGGGGAGTGCTTCCTGAGCAAGAGACATATTAAAGAGGTGAGAAATGGGGGGAGACAAATTGTAATGTCCCAACTTTAGGTAGTATGGTTCGATGTTGTCAGCGCGTGCCGATTTTCTTGTTTCTAAGTTCAACAGTAGATCCTCTACTTGTTTCAGGGTAACTGGAGTGAAGGAGAATACCCCTTTGTGGGAAGGGGTAGCTAGAGTCTGGCATGACAAATCATGGCTACTCAATTGTGAGCGAAGTATAGATGCTGGTGTCGAACGCCAGACCTGCCGTCACAAAGTGCTTGTTGAAGAGCTCAAGGATCTCATTTTTATCCGTAGTGGAGACATCACCAAATGTGATTTTCTGGGGTAACGAGCTGGCTGGGCGAAAGCCTTCTATGTCCCTAAGCTTTTTCCAAAATTTGGCCGAGCAGTTAGATGCAGATTCAAGCTCAGCACGGAAGTAATTAGCTTTCTCAGTCCTGATCAGCTTGGTACACATGTTTCTAGCAGCTCTGAATGCTGCCCAGTCCACTGGTTGTTCATATTTTCTAGCCCTTTTCCACAATGTATCCCTGTTTAGCAATGCAGTTTTTAGGCTACTCATAAACCATGGACAGGATTTCTTTTTGGTACGTATTTTGAGCAGTGGAGCATGTCTGTTTAGGGCATCGTGAACTATGGATTGGAAAATCTCATATGTTTTGACTACCGTGCCAGCCAGATAGAAGTTTTGCCAGATAGAGAATTTAAGTTCAGAAAGGAAGGCATTAGGGTCAAAGTTCTGGCGACGTCTCTTGTAGATGAACCTAGAGGTAGAAATTACTTTGGGGGCAGATCTCACACAGGCAATGGTGCAGTGATTGCTAAGGTCATTAAGTGTGCCAGCGTGGGAAAATAGGTGAGGTTTGTTCACTAGGATTAGATCCAAGAGTGTACTGTTCTGTGGATTCTTACTGTTTGGGCGGGTGGGTTCCTGAATAAGCTGGGTAAGCCCAAACATATCACAGACTTCCTTCAGTGGCTTAGAGGTAGCTGATAGCCAGTCTATGTTGAAGTCACCCATGACGATTAATTCCGAGGATATGGAAGGTAGAGTCTCACTCAAGTAGTTCAGGATTTTGTGCCCCACCGAGGGAGGCCTGTAACAACCCACGATATGAAGAGGGGTTGATAGGTGAAGTTGCACTTTAACAGTAACATATGCATATTCCTTGGACAATGAGGTGGACTCAACTACAGAAGACGTCAATTTATCAGCAACATAAATGACACCCCCCGTTTGTCTATCAGCTCTATATATGTTATAGAAAGGAATATTGATCTCATGATCCTGGTTCGCAGATTTTAGCCATGATTCAGTAACCACCAGGATGTATGGTTGTGCATGGCAGATCCAGGATTGAATGGCATCAAAGTGCTTTAACAAACTACAAGCATTAATGTGCAGTAGGTCCAGGCCCTTTGAATTAGCCAGTTCATTAGGAGCAGGGATGGGGAAGGTAGGGCCAGGGTTTAGTTCGACATCACCTGCGCAGATAAGCAGTAAGAGAAGAAGCTTTATGATGGCATTTAATAGCAACCTTTGGAGATGCATCCTTCCCTTTTTGTGGGAACAGGCTTGAGGTGATGACTGATGAGACTGGGGCCCAAAAAAGGCCAGAGAAGCAGATAGCAACACCTTGATGGGGATGCTGAAATGGTGCATACTGCAGCAAGTCAGAATTACTTGTTCAACAGAGCTCCAGTGACATGTAGATCGGGTGCCATAGAGCGCATAGTGATAGAAATTGTCATTGAGAACAGGCAATGCAGCAAGTTCAGCATTATCAGAACAGGGAGCATATGCAGCAGACTTTATAGTGGTTGCTATTTTCAGAGGTGCTGGACGAGGTTATATAGTGCATGAAAGCATACCTATTAGGAATCGAAATACCAGGGTTGAGCAAGTCATTTTTCAACCATATCTACTAGCTAATTAGCTGGGGAACTGAAGAAATGAGAGGGGCAGTGATCTGTAGGAATGAGAGCTGTTCAGGCAAGAATGTAGCAAATGGGAGGTGCAGCTAGCAGCCACACGAATACTGGCTGCAGTCTTGTAGAACAGTTTTTGCAGTGGTAGTGACTAGTCTTTAGCAGTAAGGTTTAAGTAGATAGGCTGACCCCAAAGAGATGGCAATGGTATATTAGGCCAATGGGAGGATAGGTGAAGACCTGAAGGAAGGGCTTAGGTGGATTTAATAGAGGTCAGGGTTGGGGCCAGGGTGGGTGGGCAGGAGAAAATATTGAGAGCAACAGAGAGAGAGCAAAGAATGAAGAAAAGCCATAAGCTGAGCCCACTCCGAGGAGGCAGTGGGACCTAGCACAGTTTCAGGTCAGCTTGGAGCACTCATCCAATAGGGAAGCCGCGTTTTGCGAGGGGACCAATGAGAAGGTCTGTGTCCACTCGCAGAGCCAATCAGATCAAAAGCCATAACCAAAACACGAGCCTACCTTGTGGGCTGCTTGGTGGTGGGGATGGTGGCTGGAGCAGCGTCACATCCTGGGGAGACCAAGGAGCCACTTCTGGCTCTGAAGCGCCCACCTGGGGCAGTGATCTTGCGGGCTGCTTGGCAGTGGGGATGGCAGCTGAAGCAGCACCACATACCAGGGGGACTGAGGAGCTGCTTCTGGCTCTGAAGTGCCTACTTGGGGCAGTGATCTTGCAGGCTGCTTGGTGGTGGGGATGGCAGCTGGAGGAGCAGCACCGCATCCCGGGGGGGGACTGAGGAGCTGCTTCTGGCTCTGAAGTGCCTACTTGGGGCAGTGATCTTGCAGGCTGCTTGGTGGTGGGGATGGCAGCTGGAGCAGCACCGCATCCCGGGGGGGACTGAGGAGCTGCTTCTGGCTCTGAAGTGCCCACCTGGGGCAGTGATCTTGAGGGCTGCTTGGCAGTGGGGATGGCGGCTGGAGCAGCACCGCATCCCGGGGGGGACTGAGCAGCTGCTTCTGGCTCTGAAGTGCCTACTTGGGGCAGTGATCTTGGAAAATGCTAGCAAATGGTAGCATATACAATAAATAATTATAAAAATGTCATTCACATTAAAAGGGAAAGCATTAGCATAATCAGAAAGACTGTAAACAAAACCACAAGATGTAGGAGTAACACTTATACATCCATATACAAATTGTTAACCAAACTGGTACAGTATGAAATACTTAATTGAATATATTGGACTCCTGTTAATTTAAACAACTTAGTCAGCCTCTGATATGTGCTGGAAGTTTAATTATAACCCTGGGACTTTAGTACACGTGTTGTTAAACTACTCTGAACCTCAGTGATTTTGGAATGATGTTATTTCTTGTATTAATGAGATTTTATCAGGTAATCTTACTCTGTCAGGCAGGTTATATGTATGGGGTGGGGGAGGGGGGAGTCTGTGCAGGCTTGTAAAAACATACAAAACTTTTAGATACTTCTGGCTCTTGCTCCGGTCAGACAAATACTTCTCCAGCAGTGGCAGTCATCCAGAAACTGAAATAGTACCATATGGTTTCTCTCTTTATCCTTAGCAGTTAACATTAGAGCATTTCTATTAACTGTACAGCAATATGGATAAACTCATATTTACGTGGGACATATCCAAGACTATGGGATTTTAAACAACATCTAAGAAATTGTGTTTTCTTTTTAAACTATATGTAAGACAGAGCTGCAGCATGTTGAGACATATAACTGTAATATTGTTTTCATTATTGCCCCATGCTCGAGATCTCAGTGATGCAACATTTTATGGAAGGCAACATGATGTCATTAGTCATTGCACACTTTTCACCCCTTCTAAAAAGTGGCATTTTGTACCCCTTGGTATAAAAAGCAGGTAGTAATGTCATCCCAAATGTGGGTGGAGGGGGTAACAGAGGGAATCAGGGTATGCCACTTATACAACAATGCAAAGCTTACAAGTTTACTCATTTAAACCTCACGACTTATTTTAGATAACTTTTATCTGCATTTGCAAGCACTGTTGAGCATTAGTTCAGGAAAAGCTGAGGTAAAGGTGGATGGCAGCAATTTTTTTATATATCTTTACACATTAAAATTGTTCCCTCTGTCCTGTGTAAACATACAGACTTCCCTCATCGTTCATCAATCGTTTGAGTAAACAAAAGAAATCACAATAGCCTAAATCTAGTCACAGAGTTATACATTTTTTTCAGTTCTACAGAACGTATACCTCAGTAGTCAGCTGAAAATCATAATTATATAATTTCTTTAACCCCAGATGGTCCAGCTGAGATGCAACATTTTGTTTCTAGTCGGGACCTGCTTCTATCCATTTCTACAGCTGGGTGCACTGGAGTATTGGGTGGTTAAGTGACCTACCCATGGTGACACAGTAAGTATTTGCTGTAGCAGGGTTTGAACATGCAGTCTCCTGATTCCCAAGCTGGTGCTCCAACCAGTAGACCACACTGCCTCTTAAACTAATGCATTTGCATGAAAACTGGCTCTGTGCCTCTTAGACTTCATCAGATGTTGCCGCTTCTCCCGGCCCACTGTCCCAGTCCTCTGCTTGTGACAGCAGCAGAATTTCCATGGCAACATTCTGCTGTCAGAAGCAACGCATTACGATGTCACAACAGATACATGAACAGAGGCCTGATTTTTAAGGGGCCTGGAATGGACTGGAGAATAAATCCCTGTGCACAACTGTCAGTGGGGTGAAAAATCAACACACTGGAGAAAATGCTGGTCTCAACATTTTCTGTGCATGGGTAGCATTTTCCCACATTTGCCCATCTGCGTAAAACAATCTGCACACGCTGCTCTAAACAGAGTAAAAGGTCATGAAAAGGCAACCTGTCAAAAATTGCATGCATGTAGCAGAAATTGTAGTTGTGAAAGAGGTCCCTTCCCCATCACGCCCCCCCCCCAACACACACACACACACATACACACACATACACACCAGTTTTCTGGCACACATTTCAGCATTTTGGAAACTGAGCCACATATGAAGTCCAAGGGTAAAGATTTTGTTTTAGTGAGAATCTCTTTAGTAATAACAAAAGGAAAAGCCTGAAATTCAAATTGTTGGGGAGGTTTGTATAATTGAGTTCTCATGATGACAACTGTGACTTTTGTTGCTGAAAAGCAGAAATCTCTTTAAGGGACACAATTAGCCAGGTGACTGTGATGAGACTCAGACTTGAAATCTCCTGGTTCACAGTTCTGTGCTCTGGCGATTTGTAATGCCCTGCCTTCTAACTTTTCATACGTTATTTCTTAAAACCTAGATTCACATGACTTTTATTACTTGGGGGCCTGTGCTAGAAGTGCTGGAATTGCTGACAAAGAGGAAAGTGAGTACCCAGCTTTAACCTGAAGGTGTGTATTTTTTTAATTTATATTTTCCATCCATACTTAAAGTAGCTGTGTAAGTGTGTAGGTGGAGGAAAGAGATTTTTAGCCAGTGTTTGCAGCACTTTGAGATTTATCTTTAAATTTGTAACGGGTAGAGTGGGGAACCTAGCTTAGAAAATTAATCTTTAGGTTAAGTAGATAAAGAAAGCCCTGTGAATCAAGTGTGTGATTGGGTGGTGGAGCTATCGGAGACGTACTACCTTTTATCAAAAGCATTATAAATGACTCCCCTGCCCAGCGTATTGCATCATGCTTGTGTACCACTGGGTGAGTGGAACAGTGCTGGAGTACAACATCTATTTTAAGGTGTCTGCAGATGATCCACAGTCCACAGGAGACTATGTAGGAGGAACACCAGGCCAAAATGGGAGATAGCACACTGCTGTACTCTGGTATACTGATGTAGTCATGCAGCAGGCAAAGCAGTGTGTTCTCTGTGGGGGCTATGCACAAAATTGAGCCAGGTACATGTGACAGGTGCATACCCAGTCCCTGCAGCCCCACACCCATAGACAGGTGTGCAAGGTGTGGCCCGCACTAACACACACCACCATGCAGTGCCTGTCCATGGCCTCGCCCCCAGTATGCTGCTGCATGAGGGCAGATCATAGGACACAGACAGGCATCCACTCGAATGCCCAACGTGATCCCATAGTGGATCTCTTGCTCCAGCAGAGTGGGAGATTCTGGGACAACAAGGGATGTCTGAATGTACAAAGATGGGCAAGTGCCTGAATGTCTGACCCCAGCCCTCCCAGTCAGCCCACAGGGCTAAAGCAGCACAGTGGGGGATTCCTTTTCCCACCACAGCCAGCACGTGTAAACTGAGAGAGGGGTGCGCAAAAAATATGGCAGGGTCCCTGTGGTCATATGCTGTGCCACTCTTGCCCAGCACTCCATGTCTCTGTGAATTGTGCTGAGTGTGGGCATGCCCCCAGACACGCCCACAGTCTGGCTGCACGCAGAGCTGCACGACCAGTCAGGGGATCCTGTGCGGAAGGGACATGCATCCCTTCCATAAATGTGTGCATGGGTTCACAGAACCCCCAGTTCATGGCATTCGGAGTAAGGTTGCCTTTGCACCATGGATCTGCGGTACTTAGGTAACCTGCCCCTTAATGCATAGGGGCTAATGTGTGTATTGCAAAGAATGCAAAGCTGATATTTAGGTCTGAAAGAAGGTTAGAGCATGAGAGGGAGAGTCAGGCAGTGGAGCAGGATCACTGGCACTTGCGGTTACAGCCTCGGAAGTGTGCATCATTGGTCCCTCTCAGTGAAGTCTCCCATACTAGTGTCTGTGGGCCAGAGGAGGTGGGGATGCCTGAATGGGCTGGTAGCAGCAGCAGCAGTGTGGCAGCAGCCCCAAGCCTTCTGTGCAGTGTTTGAGCCCTTTGCTGTGACCTGCGGGAATGGGCATGAGAAAAGCAATGTTTTACTACCCTGCATATCCCACCTTCCACTCACTGCTTTGGTGCTGCTCCTCCTTATCTGTGTTTGGCTTAATACTGTATATGGCCAAGTTGGGCAATGGGCCAGTCAGATAGCCGGAGGGAGGGAAACAGTTTTTGTTATTCCCCGATGGGCCAGGTTGGCACCAGACTGGTAAGATGTTTGGGGGGGCACATTTTTTTTATTCCATACCAGGCAAGGCTGGGCGCTGCACCTATCATGTTGTTGGATTCCCCGACGGGCCTGGTGGAACACTGGACCTGTCAGGTTATTGTTGGAGGGTGATCATTGTGTTATTCTCTGATAGGCAAAGTTGAGCATTAGACATCTCAGGTTGTTGAGGGAGGTACACAGTTTGTTTTTTTAATTCCCTGATGGGCAGGGGTGGCACTGGATCTGTTAGGCAGTTTGGGGGAAAGAACAGATTTCTTTATTACTTGACATGCCACACTGGGCACAGGATCAGTCAGGCTGATTGGGGGCAGGGGACATATTTTCTATTCCCTGACATGCTGTGTCACATACCAGACCTATCAGCAGGGCCAATGGAAAATTGCAGAAACAATTTCTCCATAATGCAGAGATTGTGTGTGAAAGTTGTGGGGAAATTGCTGGAGTTTTGCTAGGCACACATGCTTAGCCAGCAGCTACTGAAACTAAACCAGACAGTGAATCTGCTAAAAGCAGCAACACACAGATCTCCTTAGAATACCCTTGACTAAACCCAAGTCTGCACACTGCATTAGCAGTATATGCATCTGCATATCTTGAGTTTTTCTCAGAAAATGCTGATACTTTACACAATTTTGGAAAACTCCTTGCAGAAATATTGAGGAGAATGATGAAAATTGCAGATTTTGCAATAAAATTCTGCGTGCAATTTTCCAGTGTCCCTGCCACCATCTGGTAGTTTGTGGGGGGAGAGAGAGACTTTTTTTCCTAATGGTCTGGATTGGGTATTGAGCCAGTCAGGTAGCTAGAGGGGGGGGAGAAGGTCACATTTGTTTTTCATTCCTTGATGGGTCAGGTTGGGCACTGGATCTGTCAGGTTGCTGGGCAGGGGGACAGATTTGTTTTATTTCCTGATGGGTTGGGTTGTGCACTAGACCTATCAGATAATTGGGGGAAGGGAACACTTTTTTGTTATTCCTTGATGGGATGGGCTGCTCACTGGACCAATCAGGTAGCTGGGAGAGGGGCCAGATTTTTTTTTAATAAAATGGGGATAGAAAATCATGCATCCTGATTGGTCATTAGCCATGCATTAGGACTGTCTAATGCATGGCTAATAACAAGTGTTGACAACCTGGACGCAGGACATGAGAAATCCTTGAGCCACTAAGAATTAAAGAAAATCTGCAGATGCCATTTTTTTTCTCCCACACAAAGTTGGGGGCAATAGTTTGTAGTGTAGAAACACTCAAGGATTTCCAGAATGAGTTGTATTACCTAGAATTATAGGCCAGAAAGTATAAATTGAGGTTCAATGAGGACAAATGCAAAGTTATGCATCTCAGACATAACAACAAACTAGCTAAGTATACATTAAATGGTAAGGAATTAGAAACTACAAACAAGGAGAAAGATCTCGGAAGTATTATAACAAATAACTTGCTATTCAACAACTGTGCAAGGAAGGTAGTAAAAAGGGGAATAAAATCCTGGGATGTATATTTAAACATAAAAAGCAGAGATGCCAATGTCATAATGCTGTTGTACTCTTCATTGGTCAGGCCTCATCTTAAATACTGTGTATGTTTCTGTGCATCACACAACAAAGGTAGCATCAGACTAATAGAAGCAGTGCAAAGAAGAGCCACCCCAAAAAAAGAAACTTAAATAATAAGACATGCGAGGAAAGGCTAGCTGAATTAGACTTGTACTCACTAGAATACAGGTGACTAAGAGGAGTCCTATGCCTAGTGTACAGAGCGTTTAAAGATGATGGGTCATGGGAATGTGTAGGATTGAACAGAAACAAGATCACTAATACTAGATCACATGGACGTCAGCTAAAGGGCGAGATGTATAAAACAAACAAAAGGAGGGATGGATTAATCAGAGGGTGGTGCCAACTTGGAAATCTCTGCCCGAGACAGTTGTATATAGTACAAGAATGGAAGACTTTAAGAGATCTTTAGAGAAATATATAGGCAGTACATGTAGAAGACATTACCACTGATATGTGATGAGTCACTCTTTGCTAGCGCTGACTGACTCGAACATCCTCTATGAAACCTATGACACTTAATGAGAGAATGTCACGCTGTAACTCCTAACACACATTAGCTGCAATATTCCATCTACCAGAACACTGTACACAAAGTAAATGAAACAAAACCCAAACTACCACTTTAAAACACTTAACTTTGCATGACGCCTCTCTTCTATTGTTATAAATTGGTCCCCCTGTCTCTTAAAACAAATTAGAACCTCAATTGCCACCTTTCTTTTAAAACCCGGTCAACTTCAAATTTGTTAAGATTGCTCAGAAATGTTCAAAGTCCAAGCCTGCATTCAAGCACCTTATAACACGTTAGAAAACTTTACACACATCAGATTTTTTCAGTTCTCTTTCTTTTGTTTAAGTTTGTTCCTTTGGACCTCTACTTTCAGCACACTCCCCCTCCACCCATCTGCATCCTGCCAGCTGATCACTCGATCTCACATAATGCACCTCTTGTGCACCTCGAATGCCATTCTCACTGTTACCAACGGATCAAGCAAAACTGTATTATGTTACGTAAAAAATCAATTTTCCACTTTTCTACTTCTGCTTGCGCTCCCAGTTCTTGCATGATACCACTAGCCTCCAACTGTCTTCCCATTCACTTAGTCACAGTATTTTGATGAAGAATAAATTGTGCTCTCGGTTCCTGCATGACACCGACAGCCTTCAGCTGTCCACCCATTCACTTAATTAGTCAAAGTATTTTGATGAAGAATAAATAAAAAAATAAAAAAATACTAAAAAGGGAGACTTCCGGTGACGTCATGCCCGTAGCTGCAGCTTGAGCTTTCAGCTCCGTCTCATCCAGGGCTTAAAATAACTACTTTCCACTGATCCAACACTACTCTAGGGCTAATCTGAAATAGGACACTGCAGGTATGCCCCGACGAAAACTGGAAAACCAAAAATCGCCACCAGACCCCCTCGATCCCGAAGGAGTGCAGTCGGATAGCGATAGCTCGCAGATCTCGGGCCATGGCAACCCCTCTGCTGCTGATCCTCCCGCCTCCCACTGTATAGCCCAACAAATGGATATGGTCCTGAAAGAGCTTCAGGGCTTTCGGAAGGAAACCAGATCTACCTTCTCTGCCTTGAGAACAGACATGGGTAAAATCGAGGAAAGAATGGAGGGCCTTGAGGAACAGGCCACAGCCACCAACTCCCGAGTAGATTGCACCGTGCAGGCTATTCTCCAACTGCACCAGACAGCGAAAGGCCTTCAAGAACAGGCAGAGGATGCAGAGGCTCACAGTAGGAGGAATAATTTACAGATCTCTGGCTTCTCTGAAGGTGTAGAAGGAAGCAACCGTATTCAGTTCTTACAACAATACTTTAGACCAAAGCTGGACCTACCGGAGGGTTGCTCTCTTGAGATGGATTGTGTTCACCGCACACTGGGCCCCCAGTGCCTAACCGCCTATGCTCGATCCTGGTTCACTTCCTGAGGTATCAGGAGAAAGAAATGGTGCTGCATAGATCATGGCAACAGGAAAACTTAACCTATCAAGAACACTGAATATACGTCGATAACGACTACCCCACCGCTATGGCCACGAGACGCAGAGCTTATGCCCCTATTTTGAGGAAGCTGAAGGAGGCAGGAATAACATTCAGAGCCCCATATCTTGCAAAGCTTGTGGTACACCTTGCCGAGGGCCCCAAAAGCTTTGAGACTGCAGAAGAAGCCACCCGGGGACTCTCTAAAATGGGATTAGAAGCTACAACAGACCAGAAAGCCCCCAACTCCTCACTGGCGGCAAAACTGGTGCAGAAAGCATGGAGCAGAGTGCCACAGAAGGATCAGCATCGTAAAGAGGGAGTATCGGTGATCTAACAAATCATGGCAACATTGAAGAGACAAATGGAGGCTGATTCTGAGAAGGGACACTTGGACTGAATGACCACTTATTTTCCTCCCTTTTTGCAGGTAAGCTAGCTTTGCTCTCCCCCTGCCACCTTGAATCCCTCCAGCATTGCCTGGACCTTCTGCCCTCCCCTGAGTATCTCCCCACCCTTTGCTACAATACTGGTGGGGGCTCCCATGCAGGACCTCTTCCTGAGGAGGAACCTCTGCTATTTTTGTGGTGGAAGAAAGGGGTTGAGGGGGAGACCAGGTAGGTCACTGGGGTGGGAGAGTGTGAGCTGGCTATCCCTTTGGCCTCTTCGTGGCCTTGACAAAAATGAGGATTGGAGCCAGATCGGTGGCACCTAATGAAGCGCTAATAGTGCCAACAGTTACTTTGATAGGTTCACTCACCTTACCCCTGACCAAGTTGTCCGCTCGGGGAACCCGGGAAAGGCCAATACTTAACCCCTGTGGGGGACGACACCATCGATGGTCCTACCGAGCTGGGCAGTGGGGGCCTCTACCCCCTCCTTTCTTGCCTCCCCAGTGGGGGAAGAGGTCGGGGGTCCCGGGTGCCCCTAGGAGGCTCTACTTTTGGTGGGGTGTTCTGGCTGACCCCCTCCACATACGCTCCCTCGCTGCTGTCTGGAGGGGGCAGGGGGTTGGGGAGGTCAGATCCCCAGTTCTTCTCCTTCCTTTGGTCCCCCACTTCCACAATGGGTGGAACTAGGCCTGACCCATGAGGCTCAACTGAACCAAATGGCCTTCCTGATGACCTATAGATTAGCCCAGATGTGAACTGGAAGCAGAGTTATCAGTTGAAAAGACATTATAGTTACGGCTACTCCTCCACATAGCCCTGGGGGAGGCTAGGCATGACTACAACCTCTCCCCCCCATTTTCTCTCTTTTCCACCTCCATCTTTCCTGAGACGTTTATGCCTGGTCTCCACAAAGTAGGACCAAGCCAAATTTGGCACATTTAAGGGTCTGGGTGCTTTTATTTATTTATTTATTTTATTTAGCTTTTGTTAACCAGGTAAGTGCACTAGCCATAAAATGACTATTTTCAGGCACAACCCGGGAGAGTACAGACATGCAGAAACTTAACAGGATAACAATAAGTGCTTTACATACAATGAGTTAAAGAGGATACAATATATCAGAACATACAAAGTAAAGCGCTTTGCATACAATGAGTTAAAGTGGATACAATATATCAGAGAGTGCCTACCTATGCAATAAATAGAGAGGACCTTGGACAATAAATTATCAGGTGACATATCATATGAACAGAACAAGGTACACAAAAACAAAAACAGGTAATACAAAAGGAAGAAATAACCATTGAGAGCAGGGGGTGTCATTATGGAAAAGGTCGGTAAGTGAGGAAGAGGGGATCAAGCCATGAAATTAGATTATAATTGTGTATAGCGTAAGGGATATGCCTGCAGTGCAAGATTGTATATGGGCAGGGAAAGGGAGCCGACAGGCTGAGGCAGTAAGAGGGTTATATAGAGGAGGAAATACTATTGTATGGCCAGAGACATCAGTCATTAGGTAGGGTGAAAGCAGGAACAGCTATCAGCAATCAGCAGATTTGAGCGCATTTTCTAAAGCATGTGTGGAGCTAGAAAGTCTAATGTCGAGGGGAAGGGAATCACAGCTGTGGAGCCGCATGCTCAAATGCAACAGTTCCTTTCCTAGTGCGGCACCTCGGCAAATTCAGAAAGGATTTATCAGCTGATCGTAGACCATGGAGTGTGTCCTAAGGAACAAGCATAGCTGCAAGACACCTAGGGGTTTGATTTCGAATTATCGAATCAATAAGAGAGCCAAGGTAGTACTTCCTACTAGCTAACGGAGACAGCCAACCAAGATCATTATAAAGTTAACAGTGGTGTTTAAGCTGAGGAGCAGAAGAGGCATAGCGACATATGTTGTTATACGTATGATCCCATCTGAGTAAGTCAGTTTTATGAGCAGCCCCAAATAAGGGAGCCCCATAGGTTAGGGTGAGGAGCAGAATCCCCCCTCGCAATGGCCATTTTAGCCAATGGCATGAGCATATAACTAGTCTTGTATGCAACACCCAGCTTGGAGTTGACAGCTCTGCAAACAGACTGTACATGAAGATTAAGATCAAGAGATTGATCTAGCAGGATGCCCAGGTACTTGAAAGAGGTCACACATTCCAGTAATTGACCTTCTAAGTCCTGCACTATCAGTGCTGTTGTGCAAGCCTGGAGCTTTGGGGCTGATCCAAGCAGCATGGCTTTAGTTTTGCTAGTGTTGACAGCCAGTTTGTGGTCATATAGCCAGTTTTGGATATTGTTAAAGTCAGAGGAAAGGGTTGTGTTGATAGTGTCTATGTTAGTAGAACTTGTATAGATGACAAGATCATCAGCATATAGAATAGCAGAGTAGGATTTTAGAGCAGCTCCAATGTTATTTATGTAAAGAGAGAATAGGAGGGGCCCTAGGATGGAGCCCTGAGGTACACCAATGTTAATGGTGGTACTGTTCAATAGAGAGGAATTCAATTTCACCACTTGAGTTCTATTTGTCAGGTAGCTTTCAAACCAGTCAACAACAGAGGAGGAGAAATGCAGGTGTCGAAGTGAGGAGAGATGCAAAGTGTGATCAACAAGGTCAAAAGCCTTTGTGAGGTCAATAAAGACAGCCCCAGTCAGATTGCCAGTATCCATTTTTGAAAGAGTGTCTGTGGTGAATTTAAGGAGTGCAGTCATTGTGCTATGTCCTTTCCTGAAGCCATGTTGGGTATCCAAGAGCAGGCTGTGCTTAAGTAGATAGTCAGTTGTCTGAGTTAGAGCAATTTTCTCAGGATTTGCTCAGTACCCCAGAGTATGGCAGTTGGTCTGTAGTTCATGACAACCTTAGGATCCCCTTTTTAAGTACAGGTGTGATCCGAGCAGCTTTCAGAGGTCAGGGACCACTCCACCTGAAAGTGATAACGTATAAATCTTGGCCAGTGGTAATGCAGTAAGGGGAGCTGCAAGTTTCAAGAGGCAGGGTTCAAGGGAGTCTGAGCCAGAGCTGGTATGATCAGAGATGGACCTCAGGAGCTTCAGGACTTCCTTTCTAGACACAGCCTTAAAATAGAATGGCGAAGTATAAGGAGGCACAGGGGACAACACTTCCAACTTATCCAGACAGGTTCCTGATGAGGAGTGGGAGGAAACTGCAGTGGGATTGAAGGAAGAGGTATATTGGGAGAGATCAGAGAAATGCAGGTTGAAAGAATTAGCTATGGTTTGTGAGTCATTGCAATGCACATCATTTATCAGCATATCACCAGGGGTAGTTGACTGTGAGGATCCTAGGAAGGATTTGATGTGTGACCAGAATTTTCTGGGATCACTGGCTGAGTTAATCAGTAGGCCTTTACAGTACTTGCTCTTAGCAGCTCTGACTTGTCTTTTACATGAATTCCGTAACGTACGGTAAGCATTGAAATCTGTTTGCTGGCCTGATGTTTTGTAGCGCTTCCAGAGTTTATCTCTAAGGCACAAACTTTTGAGCAAGTCTTTGTTTAGCCATCTTATTTGTTTACCCCTCACTCTCCGGGTGATCTTTGGGGCATGTTTACATTGAACCGTATGGAATTTAGTGATGAAGAGGTTAAGAGCATCCTGAAAACAGTGTGATAGATATATCTCCGACCAATCAATTCTGGAGATGTCATACAGAAACACCTCTTGGTCTAGGTGAGCAAAGTTTGTGAGAGTGATGAGACGTGGTGGATGAGATGGAGGTGCCTCCAAGGACAGGATGCAGAAAGTAGGAGAGTGGTCAGTTAAGGCATCAACAAGAGTACCAGCGGCTGAGATGTGTTAGCCCCCCAACCCCTATGGAAGCCCTTTGTAGTTTGGTAGGACCTGCCCAGTTGGTGGGCTCTTGCTCTTTGCTGTTTTTCCAGTTTGTTAACTTATTTTTACCCAGTGAGAGTTTAAAGTTAGAGGGTGGTTTTTCACCCTCACTTCCCCACAGGCAGTCACTTTCGTACATGACAGGTTTCAGTTTAAGTAGAGTCAAAGGATCGGGGCCCAGCAGAGGGACCTCACAGAACTACCACATGCCTATAGAGATTTAAAAATTACTAATAAACCATTACAGATTTTTTTCATTAAATGTGAATGGATTGAGCGACCCAATTAAACGCTCCAGAATGATTTCTCTGTTCAAGAAAAGTCATGCGGGGATTGTCTATACACAGGAAATGCATATGAATGTTAATGAACGTAAAAAGTTGGCAAGTAGGGGATTTACTCAGGTCTTCTCATCTTCCTACACAAGAGGCAGGAGAAGGGGGAGTCGCCATACTTATCTCAGGCCAAACTCCATTCCAGGCTACCCAAGAATGGGCAGATGCGGAGGGCCGTCTGGCCAATGCTTATTTCCCCCCAGGGTCGAATACACAGGCAATTCGTCACTTACTAACGAAGGTGTTGGAAATGACTAATGTGACCCTGATTTTACAAGGGGACTTTAATATTGCCCCAAGCCCTAATCTGGATTCCACTGGCTTGGCCAGGGGCAGACAACCTGCCCCACACACATTTCTTAAATGATTTAGCCAGGAGGTGGGCTGGCTGGATGTATGACATACACTCCACCACAGAGATCAAAGATATTAATTTTATTCTGCTGTACATGGTACAGTACATACACTAGGATAGATCATTGTTACACACAAAAGGAAAGCCTGGGGGTACTTAAAGAGGCTACCATGGGGGATATCGCCCATTCTGACCATGCCCGTGATTACGGTCTGGGAGCTGGGTCTTGAGAGGCGTAACACCATGTGGAGATACAACCCGACTCATCTTAGTAGCAAACCCTTCCATGAATTCTTAAGTGATAAGATACAGGAAATCTTGGAGGATAATTCTGGCCCCAAGACTACCCCAGCAATCCGGTGGGACACGCTGAAGGCTGTCCTCTGGGGCCATCTAATACAACACAGTGCCACTCTAGCAAAGCAGCTTAGGGAAAGACAATCACATTTGGAGCAAACCCTTAAATTTCTCCAAGAAGCCCACCAACAGGGGGACCTATCTGCCTCGGCTCAGCTTAAACAAACCAAACAGTAATTGAATAAGCTGTGCATGCACCACACAGAAATAGCGCTTGCATTTTTAACGCAGAGGTATGGGGAGATAGGTCGTAGGGCGTCCCGCTTATTAGCCTTCTGTCTCCATAAACAGAGGCAGCTGTCCACCATAGCCACCATTAAAGACCCGGAGACTGGTACCTTGCACACAAGAATGGGAGATGTCTCACAGGCATTCTGTGACTATTATAAAAAACTGTACACTCCTGATCATCCATCAGATCCCCATGTCATTGACACCTTCCTTTCCTCCCTGGACCTCCCTAAGCTTAATAGAGACCAGCAGACAGGTCTGACCTCCCCCATAACTTAGATGGAACTACGTACGACCATCTCTCATTTAAGAACCATGAAAGCCCCTGTCCCGGACGGCTATGGCACAGAGTTTTATAAGCACACAGAACATTTGGTCAGCCCTCTTCTGGTACAGGTCTATAATGAGGTACTGCAGGGCCTTAGTGATCCTCCCCCAGGCTGGTCATATGTTGTCATCTCAGTCATCCCAAAACCTGATAAAGATCCCCAATTATGTAGCTCCTATCATCCCATCTTGGTACTAAACGTAGATTATAAAATTCTTATGTTTATTATAGCCAGGTGTTTGGACATGGTCCTCTCTTCCCTGATTGGACTGGACCAGACAGGCTTTGTAAGCTCTAGATCTACAACAGATGATACTAGGAGGGCCTTGCACTTGGTCCAAGAGATACAATCCCGTAGAGCCCCATCGGTCCTTCTCAGCTTAGATGCTGAGAAGGCGTTCGATAGGGTCTCATGGCCCTTTCTGTTTTATACTATGCATAGTATGGGATTCCCTATCTCCCTCGTTTCCATTATTAGGGTGCTTTACTCCTCCCCCAAAGCCTGTGTCAATGTTTCAGGTCATCACTCTGCATATTCCCCTTACATAGGGGTACCCGCCATCACTGAGTTCCTGCTGGAGGGGAGAGAGCACCGCATTGCGTTATATGCAGATGATGTTTTGGCCTTCCTTGCCAACCCTACACAGTCCGTCCCAGCCGTGTTTAAAATATTAAATGAACTTGGGTTACAAATTAAATACCTCCAAAATGGATGCATTAACATTTAACTTTGCCCCTCCACCACTATTCAGGTAGACCTACCCGTTCCATTGGGATCTTGAAAAGTTGAAGTGCCTGGGTATTTACCTCTCGCATAGCGCCGGGAGGGCTGCAGGAAATAATTATGACCCATTCTATACCCAGCTTCAGGTGGATTTGGCTAGGTGGAGCATCTTACCTCTGAGCATGGCTCAGTTGGTAGCACATCCGCCTCTGGACCAAAAGGTAGTGGGTTCTCATCCCACACCAGGATTGGACTTGCACCTAAAAATTGCTGGCATCCGAGTGCAGTATTGAGGGGTACTATACTGCTGGGGTGTGCCATCCTTCGGATGAGATGTTAAACCGAGGTCCCTTCTGCCCATCCTGGTGTTGTCCAGGTGGGTGTCCAGGTGGAAGTAAAAGAACCCAGGGCACTCTTCACAAAAGAGCACGGAACATTCCCAGTGTCCTGGCCAATGTTCCCCTTCCCATAAACCGGTTCATGCAATTATCCAGGCTGTGTGTGGGTGATGATGGGCGATATGGCCGCCAACACACATTCAGTCACTTCACTACCAGTCTAACATTGCTTGTAAAGCACTTTGGGATACTGTGTATGAAAAGCGCTATATAAATGATGATTCTTCTTCTTCTTCTTCTTCTTAACCTGCTCCAGAGGGTAGAGGTAGTCAGGGTGGTGCTTCTTCCCCGGGGCCTCTACCTCTTTCAAAATGTACCAATTTATATCCCAGCTAAGACATTTCAAGCTTGGAATAAGGCCATAATGAGGTTTGTATGGGCAGGCAAGCGCCCAAGAATAAGGACTTTAGTCCTTTTCCTCCCAAACGGGTGGGAGGGCTGGCCCTCCTAAATCTTAAACTCTACAACTGGGCCTCACATCTCTCATTTATTGTTATTCGCTTTAAGCAGATCAGCCCTGCCATTTGGAGGGAGACCGAAGAGGGCCTACTCCCTTTTAATGACTTGGTTAGGATGGTCCTGTACCAATCTCAGTCTAAACTCCCCCAGTTGAACCCTGGCCCTGGATTGTACAACAGATCAAAAACTGGAATATGATCCGCAGACAGCTTGCTTTATCCCCTTATCTGATTTACCTATGCCAGCTTGCTCTATTGGAGAATTTCCTGCCAGCTCAAATGGACCATACATTCATTCAATGGGAATGTCTCCATCTCACCCACCTATTGCAGTTATTAAATGGGAATGAGTTTAAATCCTTCCAGGAGCTCAGGCAGTCTCATGGTCTAAGGCTGGCAGATTTTTATAGATATTTACAGTTGATATATTTTTCTTATTACCTCCCAACTGAGGCATGCAAGCTTGAAGACCTTCCTCCACTAATAACCTTATTGCAAGCCTCTATGGTTGCCACTGAGATGCCCCATATTATTTCTACCCTTTATAAGGTTTTTCAAGAAACCACTGGGGTTAACATGCAGGGAATGCTTGAGAAGTGAAATATGGAATTGGGACTGGACATTACCACACAACAATGGACCAGGGGCTATCTCCTGTCCTCCAAACTTACATACTCACATAGCTGGAGACTTTTCTCCTGGCAGTTAATGATTAGATATTTCCAAACTCCAACAATAACAGTGCACTAGTCAATCACAAGAGCTGCTGAGTGTTGGCGCCAGTGTGGGGAACCAAGGGCACATCACACCCATGTTTTTTGGTTATGCCCCACCATACAACCCTTCTTGTTTTCCCTGCAGTCAGAGTTAACTGACCTATTAGGACATCCAATCACCATAACAGCAGAACTCTTTCTACTGCAAATTGTACTCCGAGAATTTAGGGACTCACATACATGCTGTCTTCTGAGAATAGCCCTCATGGCAGCGAAGAAGGTCATGACTAGGCACTGGCTTTCAGCTCAGACTCCTAACATACCTGGATGGAGAGAAATAATGACTCATATTTACAGGGCAGAGAGAATCTCATTTTATTTGAATGATTGCTCCGACCTATGTTCACTGAAGTGGACCAAATGGATTATATATATTATGGCAAGAGACCCTGGTTTTCTGCCTTAAGGCCGGTGAACCTAGCTGAACCAAGGGGGCAATACACCAGGGTGGATGGAACGAGGGAATGGATTACCCCGATAGAGTTGAGGGGAAGGGGGTTAACCTGAATATAAGAATAAAATGCGCTGGGCCTCCACTAGATCAAATGCTTCCAAGTCTAAGAGAAAGAAATACTGTTTCCTGTGAACTCTGTATGTTATTAACTGCTGATTCCATGCCTTATACTTGTCTAACTAAGTGTAACAAGACAAATTTGTGACTGCCGATTCCCTGTAACCTGTGGAAAAATGTCAATAAAAATGATACTAACAAAAAGAAAAGACTAAAAAGGAGTAAGCCTCCTCAGTGTGCTACTTCAAACAGCACATATTCTCCCCGCATGCCATATAGGACCTGCTCGTGGAGGTGGCACTTTCAGACGTGCTGGAAAGCAACAACATAAGCAATTTAAAATCAGAATGTATCTATTAAAGTGTGTGTGTGTGTGTGTGTGTGTGTGTGTGTGTACTGTATATACGCCCCCTACTTGGAGCGGAGGGGCTATGAACTTCGGGAGACAATGTAAAACTACAACCATGGAAGTCTACGAAGGACAAATGAAAACATGCATCAAACCCGTTACAGGCGGTGGAACTATTTAATGTAAAATTACATGGAAAAATTAACTTTTCTTCAATTTAAACTTCTTAATTTTGTCTCTTCAAATTTAAAAACAGAGTCCCGTTTTATAAGTACAATAAGACACTCCAGGGGTGTGCATTAGACATTTCTAAGGCATGGCCAGGGGTGCAGTAAGACTTACTATGTCCCTGGCCATGCATTAGTAATGTCTAATGCACACCCCATCATGTCTTATTGCTTACTTATTCACTATTAGGCCAGGTTGGGCACCAGAAATTATATTCTTTATTCCCTGTGCTACTAGTATGGAACTCATTTGCCTTGAAAAACAGTTTAGGATACAGTGTGTATGAAAGCCATGTTGGCCGAATATTGTTTTGCAGACTGCCTCATCCTGGCCCCCCTATTGCTCCACCAATTGATTCCCCTTAGTTTTCTCAGTCCATGGCAGGCTACTCAGACTGACTGGAAACTCATCTGTTTTTTTCATCATACGGTGATATTCCGAGATATTCTTTCTAGTTCCTACAAGCATCAGATGGTGCCACATCTATGCTATTCTTTGTCATTTTGCATTGCAGTAATTTACAGAAATGTTCGGTTCTATATAGTTAATTCCATTTTTTCTCTAAAAAAAATAAAGATCACCTTTCCATTCACGAAGTTGCGCAGACAGATACTTTATTATTACTTCCCTTCTGAGCTCATTCATTGTCATTCTTGTCATCACAGTGGTGGGGTGGGCGAAGACTAAACAACCCGAGAACTTCTTAACTGTATCACCTAGGAGGGCTGCACATTCACAAGAGTAGCTCCGCTTTCTCAACAGATCTCATGCACTCTCCTCTTGCAGCCACCAGAAAGTTAGCAAAGCGTTATAGACAGCTGCACAGAGCAATAGCAAGGCGTAACATGCAGTTACGTGACAGCTATAAAAAGTCATGTCTCAGCCCCTAAAACAAATGTGTTTCAGTGGGACAGCTACAAAACACTTCCTGACTTGATCCCATTAGGAACTGGTCTGCTATGCAGACCAGCCCTAGATAAAGGGATTGTTGAATATAGAAACTGGCTGACTCAAAAGAAATAAATGCTACCACAGTGCCTGCTGACGAAAACGAGTTTTATATAAATCTCTTAAAAGAAAGTATTTTACTTATTTAGTTAGAATTTTGAACTCCAGAATAACCACATTTAGGCTAGTGCTTAGTTTGCAAGTGGGTCCTGTAGGGACAGTTAAGCAGCGACATTTGTATCAGCTAACAATAATCAGCTAAGCATAAGCAGCATAAGTACCATAATATATAGAATAAGATATACATTATTATATATAATGGCGTAAGAATGCAATAAGACACGCCAGGGTGTGTAAATATGCTTTCATAATTGCACGGCTCAAGGGTGTTGTTCAGCATGAGGCACTTGCTCCGAGTGTCGTTAAACACCCGAGGAGCCAAGTTCAATTATGAAAGCATATTTACACATCCCTGAAGTGTCTTATGGCACTTTTAACACAGTGAGAAAAAACGAGTCATTCTGGTCAACAAACAAATTGAAAACAACAACTTTAGAGCTGAAAGGAAGCTGAATTTATTTATGATTAAATAGTCCCTGTAAACGGAGCTCAACGAAGCCACTATAGTAGGGACTTACTGAAGAGCACAACGGAGCCCTTACACTATGCAAACAGAGGTGGCAAACATTTAATGTCCTGTTAATAAAAGTGGAAGACAACATCACCAGTGAAGGTATAGTTCTGCACAGTTGTGCTGTTCTTTAGACACTGGGTTTCATGGTCAGGAGTGATCGTGGCTATTTCTGCAGTGGCGCTCATAGTGGGTGGGTTTGCTACATTGCTGACTGGAGCTGCAAACTGTGTTGAAACTGCAGCTGCGGTTTCCATCGGTTGTTTTCTTTTGGGGCTGATGTCAATTCCTTTGCCCAGATTGCCAAATGAATTCTGGTCAGGTGAAGTGGTGTTGCTGGGATGTGGCTGGTGCTGGTCGTTGCTCTTATATCCACCGAGAATGTTGCTCCAGGTACGTTGGTTGTCCATCGATGCACTCCAATAGCTTTGTAGGCTACTCTGGCTTCGATGGCCAGTGATGGCCATAATCTTCCTTGATTCAAGACCTGTCTCACTTAGAAGATGTACTGCTGTGCTCTAAGCAAGTGGTTCGTATAGCGATGGCTAAGTGAGGCCTCTTCTGAGAGTCGTGGGAGCATTGCCCTGAGATAGTTTACTCCCATCGGCTCTCTACTGTACCACACTGTTTGGCTGTCACGGAAAGGTTGTGGTAAGCACCTAGGATGTAAAAAGAAAGCCTTTGCATCATCAGGAATTTTCTGGACATACTTTAGAAAACTTTTGACTGGGCACAGAGGGTGTGATGTTCTTTCAAATACGAACCCTCTGAGGCTTTCTTTATTTCTTTCATTTATGTCCTGGTGGTTTTTGGCGTTTTCATCAAAACTGAAGGATATGTATTTTCTGCCATTTTCATCAGAGCTGACAATGAAACTTTCTTTGGTGAACTGCCTTTGCCCTTCCCTCCCTCTTCGAGCTAGGTGGAGCTGTAGGTCAAACTAGAATTTTCCTTGCACACAAGGCCTGGTTCTGAGTTGGGTGAAAGAGCGGGAGAATGTCTCAGTAAAAGCATGCCTGAGTCAGAGATTCAGGGGTTAGTACTGTGTAGTATCTCGGTCTGATTTTCGGTATTTCTTAACCATAGCAACAAAAACATTGCTTGATGAGTTGAATGCTTTGTCTGAAATTATGTTGATGTTCCGTGCAATCTCCAGTGATCGTAGGTGACAATTTATTGCTGCTCTAAGGCAGCTGTAGATTGACAGCCCATATTGATCGCCTTTTGATGTGCGGACAGTCACATAAAACTCTCTTAGTATGCCATTGAGTGACTCTGGGATCACAGTTTTTAAATCAAGTGTGATTTGTTTCTCTCTAATCCAATCCTCAAACACAGTTATTGCCCATGGTGTTCTGCTCATCTTTCTCTTTCTCAAGCTGATCTAACTGCTCTTTGTCAATTTCAGCATGACGACTTACAGCTGTTGACATCTGTGAGGCAGGTTGCTCAGGAGTATTTTCTTGCTGTGCTAGCCGCTTTTCCAGATTAAATCCAGCCGGCAGTCTGGTTTGTGAGCAAGGTAATGCAGTAATTTCATACATTTTCTTTCCAGCATTAACAGCTACTGTCAGGTTCAGAAGTAGAGTGCAGTGTACTGATTTTCTGCTGTTGCTTGTCCTTAGACCTTTGGCTATGAAAGAAGCATCGGAGTGTAATTACGCTCTCATAATTACACTCCTGTACTTCTCTCTCAGCCAAACAAATTGCTCATTTTTTTTCTCACTGTGTTATAAGGCAATATAAAACCTATCCTAATAGATACACCTGAAGAGGTTAGATCTGGGAAGATAGGGGTATGGGGCAAAGATAAAACAACCAGAGACTGTGGCAGACTGATCAGTGAATTGGCTAGTTAGGGAGGATTAGGAGAAAATGCAGGGGGGTTCGTAAGTGACTGAACATAGAGAGTTTGAAGGTGTGGATCATTTTATTTATTTTACAACTTCTGGCCAGAAAAGGCATTCTGTGCTGAGGTGTATTTCCAGGTTCATCCTGGGAGCACAGGGAAGTTAATTGACTCGCTTATGGTCACACAGTATGCAGCTGGTGGCTGTGGGATTCAACCCCAGTTCTCCAGGTTCACAGCTTGGTACTCTTAAACTCTAAGCTATTCTGCCTCCCATAATTGCCTCCCATCATTGATGCATCCTTGACATTTTTGGAGAGTGCATTCCTGGTGGTAGGTGAAGACACAGCAAAGGCTTTGAGCTTTATGAATTTGCTTGTCCCAGATATATGTAGCAATTGTGGCATTGCAATCTCAGCAAGTATGCGTCGGCAGGTTTGACTAGTAGATCCCTTAACTATGTTAAGTAGAGACCCCATGTGCACTTACATATCAAGGTAGCCCAATGTAGGCCAAAGCCACGGTACAGCAGGAAATGGTGTATATTTTTGTTGCATCTCAATACAAACCCACATAGACTATTAAAATATAAAGAGATCTTGTGGAGTGATGTTGCTAGGGATATCCTCTAGACCTTGCTTCTATACTCTAGTGCCAGGAGCAATGACTAAGGATTATCTTTTCAACTGCTAGTGACAGGCAGATTCTGACCCAGTAGAGGACACCAAGTTTTTGGTGAATCCCTCTCGCTACATTGGTGATATGTTCTGTGAAGCTTAATTTTGTGTCTAGTCACAGTCCCAGGTACTTGAAGGTTTGGACCACCTCCAGTTGAGGGCCAGCAATGGAGAGAATGGGTAGATTATAGACATTTTCTGACTTTCAGATGAATATTATAACTTTAATTTTGGTGTCACTTAGGACTAGGTTGTGTTTCTCAAGCCAGGTTTGTTTGTCATCGAAGGCAATCTATAAAGATCATTATGAACTAGGGAAAAAAAATCCTACACTCTGATTGGTCAGTCCCTGAACAAAGGCGTGATGATATCTAGCTACATCATCACACCAAAAAAAAAGAGCCAGCAACTGACCAAAGCTTCTAATTAGCATATCACTACACTACTGACAGAACTCAGCACTTACCTCAAATGGAAAGAGAAGCAGCATCTCACCAAGTAAATTTCAACTTGGACATAGAAAACACCTTGAAAAAATTTGAAAAAAAAAAAATGAGTAAACCAACTGTAAGAAAGGACCAAAAACGTCATATACAGGTAACACCTGAGCAGTTAAACTCAATAGAAATGAATAAAAACGAGCAGAATACAAAACGTCAAACCAATTGGGCAGTAAATGTTTTAAAAGATTGGCTGACAGAAAAAGAAATAGACATAGACTTTGCAACAGTAACAGCTGAAAATTTAAATACATTGCTTCGTGAATTTTATGGCAGTGTTAGATCAGCAAATGGGCAAGAATATGGCATAACTAGTTACACTGGAATAAGAGCTGATCTTAATCGTTTTTTAAATGAACCACCTCTTAACAGAAATTTCAGCTTAATGACTGACCCTTCCTTCACAACGTCAAACAACGTATTCATTGGAGTAATAAAAAACCTAAAACGTGAAGGAAAGGACATAACAAAACACCACCCAGCATTATCTGAAAGCCATCTAATTCAAATAAAAATTCAGCAGCCCTAAACCCAAACACAGCACCAGGTTTACTCCGCAGGTTTGGCTAGATTTACAGCTTCATTTAGCCAGGCGAGGGAAAGAGGGACTCCGACAGTTAAAAACCTACTAGCTTTGTAATTAACAATAACGAACCAGGCTTGCGATATGTCTCTCTTTCCTGTAATGAGTACACAAAAAATCACAACGATCCACTGGAAAGAAATAAAAGAAAGTAATAGAGGATTTATGTTTGAAAATCCAACTGACCCACTGTGTCCTGTCAGAAGTCTCAAGGCTCTACCTAAAGAAACTGCCACCAGATGCCCCTGCGCTATACTGTCATCCAAAATGACTACCACAAAGCTTCCTAGAAAAACAACCTATATGGTACAGTAAAGAGCCGTTAGGTGTTAATTACCTGGCTTCTATGCTCCCCAGAATCTGCAAAGAAGTAAACCTCCCAAAAATCTACACAAATCACAGCCTACGAAGCACCGCAGTGCAACTGCTCTCTAAAGCCGGACTAGAAACAAAGGAAATCATGTCCGTCACTGGCCACAAATCGGAAACATCTATAAGAAGCTATTGGCAGCCCTCTTTAACTGACAGACACCAGTGGAGTAAAATCCTAACCACAGTAAATAACACCACAGACCTGCCTCAAACACCTCTTCAATCGGTTACGAAATCAGCACCCACAATCCCACCAGAAGAAACAGCAATCCCTTCAAAAAAATTCAAAACTACCGAGCAGTCAAGGCCAAATACAGAAATGCAGCACAACCCGGTAAGTACTTCAACCCCCCTTCACTGAAAAAACGTCTAATTTACTTTTTTTTTTCAAAACAGATGTCCACAGCTCCAGAAGAAGACGAAAACATAACTCCGTCCCACAGCAAGTCTCTCTCTCAAGAACCGCCATCTCTGGTAAGTAAACCCGCACTCCACCAGATTCGAACATGTAGCCAGAAACATTTCATCGGCGATGCCAGCTACGCAAAACCCACTTCGCGCTCCTTTTAAACCTCCACAAATCCACCACGGCGATCGTCCAGACACCATAACGCTCCACATGAAAGTACCCGAAGTGCTCCACTCTTAAAAAAAAAAAAAGGAAAACTACTCAATAACGTCTCTTCTCTTTCCTGCAGCTCCACCCACAGCAACAAGAACAGGATATCCCTCAACCAGCTCAACCAATCCACCGACAGTACAGTCAGCAAAACAAACCAACTGGAAACCTTCACTGAAGACATCTCTATACCGCAGTCAAGCAAACAGTTCTTCCCCTACATACAAGTAGGAACGATGTCTGGCAATATTCAATTAAACGTCTATAATTATAAAGAAAACGAAAAATAAAATAAAAAACAAATGTTACTGTACAAAACCTTTTACTTTACTATAACTGTTTACTACAACTATTAACACAGAGAATATAAAACATGTTACTACTTCACTGTTGCCATACTTTACCCTGAATAAATGGGACTATTTTTTTCTCATTTTTCAAATAAATGTATTCACAAAAGAAATAAATGTTAAAAAAACCAAAAATGACTCTTCTTTCAATTTACTAACCAATTTCTCTTCACAGCCTAGTTCATAATAGCAATAATGCACTCCAGGGTGTGGTATATCGTGAGATATCGTCACTTCCCAGGTGGTTGGACGCACTCGGCCTGCGGCCTCGTGCCCAACCACCTGGGGCGTGACGATATCTCACGATATACCACACCCTGTCGTGCATTATTGCTTAATTTGAAGTCGTCTGCTGACTTTGCCTAAATAACTACATCATTGGCATATAGGTGGATACTAGTGTTCTGAGTCTCACAAATGGAGGAAAGGATATTTACAACTAGGCTAAAAGAGCAATGGACCGAGGATAGATCCTTGAGGTACTCAAAGGGTAAGTGATTTAGGAGTGGAAGTCATACTATTAACTTTGACCGCCTGTAATGTAACCATCAGGTAAGCCTTGAGTCATTACAGGGCAGGCTGGGACAGTCCTACATGTTGCAGCTTGATGGTCCACTGGGTGAAAGGTCTTCGTAAGATTATTAACAATTGCCCCTGTATGATGATCTATGTACACTGTGGCTGCCATGTTATTTGTTGCTTTTAAAAGACCAGTACATATAGAGTGATTTCAGTTGAAGCCAGGTTGGGTGTCTGAAACAAGACCATGTTGCAGAATGAAATCTAGCAGCTGTTTATGGACAAGTTTTTCAAGCATCGTATTGTGGATAGGTAGTCCAGAAATGGGACAGTAGTTGTTTGGGTTGCTGAAGAGCCAGATTTGAGGATGGGGTGACCATTAAAACCCTTCAGGGTGTAGACATTTGTCCTATATGAAGGGAGTTGTTGAAGGATTGAGTAATAGGCACTGCGAGTTGTGCTGCTGCAGATGTTAGGAGGCAGAGGTCCAGGACATCAAAGCCTACACTTTTTGAGGCATCAGGTTGCTTCAGTAATTTTAGGACCTAGTCCTAGCTGATATCAGTAAAGATGAACAGGACTGGTAGAATGCTAATGGAATGCACTTCAGCACAGCATGAAGGAAATTGGTTCTGGTTGGAGGAATGTGTTTTAGTAGATACAGGAATGTTAAGATTGGTAAAATGCAGGTTAGAGGTATCAGCCATTTCAGCATTTCCAGACGAGGATGAGTTGTAGAATAAATGCACGATAGGCTGAGGCTGATTCTTTCACAAGAGGGTATTTATACCTGACCAGAGTTTTTTTGGCTTGTTGCCATATGCCTCCCAAATATTTGAGTAGTAGGCTAAGTTGGCCCTCCTGGTTGAGGTTACTGTGGCATTCATGAGCTGCCTATATGATCCTGTCTTTCACTCTTTTTTCCACTTTGCCTTCTACTGCTCCCCACCACATACACACACACACACACACACACACACACGCATCACTGTTCCCTGTTCTCTACTCTTCTCTTCTCTTCTGCTCCCTTGAGTCCAGGCACCTCCCCCATTGTGCTTCCTTCATCTCTAAATACTGGCTCGGCTCCTTCCCCTCCTACCTTGCTTCTCTCATCACCTCTTCCCCACCACTTCCTACTACCCCCCCCTTTGCAACTCTGGCTCTTGCTCTCTCATACTCCTCTTTAGGAAATCCACTGCTGATCATTCTGTCTTCTCCTTCCAGTTCCCCAAACCTTGGGGTTCTCTCTCCCCCCTGCCATCTGCTTTGGTCCTTCCCACCACTTACTCACCTCTCTCCTCCACGACTTCACTACTCACTTGTGCAGTTGCCACTGACACTGGACTCAGGGCTGCTGCCCTCCACTGTCCTACCCTTGCTCCCCCATCGCTACCCTTTTCACCCAGGCCCTGCACTAGTGCAGTCCCCTTGTGCACCCTGTCTTTCCCACAACCATTGGCCCCCTCCTGAAACTCAGTATGGCCTTTTGCACGTTGCAGATGTTATCCTCCAGCAGTTTGTATTGCATTTTAGTGTATTTTACTTACACAGAATCTGTGTCCTTGTACAATTGTTATTTATAATGCTTACTTACCTATTTGTATTAATTGTATTTAATTGTATTTGTATTACTTGATCTTAATGTACTTCTGTTCCTCTCCCCCCCAACCCCGGACACATCTGGAAATGAGCTATTACCAGCTCAGTATGTCTTTCCTTGTAAAACTTTTAAAATAAATAAACACATAACTATGATTCCCAGTCCCTGTCATCATGTATAGTTTTGTATTTTCTCCAGGCTTTGTCTTGCTAGCAAAAGCAGCCCTGGAGATCAGGTGTGACATCACTGTGTTGTCCACCTTATACTACTCTTACTAGCCTGACTGGGTGGAGCTGGTCATAGACAGCTGTGAGCTCACTAGTGAAGTAGTTCCAGGCAGAGTACACATCTGAGATGATTTTAAGCCTATGTTAGCTTAAGTTCTCAAACTCCAAGTGAAGAAGATCTGTGTTTAAGCTGTTAAAGAATCTGACTTTGATGGTCATGGGGAGGGAGGGTATTTTGCACTGTCAGGTTCGGTAAATGGGGCTTTGGTTGCTTAGAGTGTCAGATTTTAGGCAACCAAATGTACTAGTTTTATACATTCTTGTATAAGCTATTGTGATATGCTGTAGGTAGTTTTGTGATTTGTATTTAAATGTTTTGCTGCTTCATTCGTAATCAGTTCTCCAAATGCATTTTTATTTAATTAGTGAACTGTGTGATTTTATGTCTGGAACACCAGCCTACGATCCTGGTAGGTTGCAACTGTGTTGAATAAATCTAAAAAATATTTTTGGCAAGTAGTAGCAGTAGTAATATATTTTATTAATAATCTGGATATGAATAAGGATTACCCAAGTGAGCAAAGCTCATTTACAATGGGGTCCTATGAGTGAAACTGTTACAAGTTGTTACAAAGTATATAATTATAAACGGTATACAATATACAAAAAGTCATATATCAAAAGTACAAAAGACATGTATCAAACACAAGAAATACAGCTTTCATAGTGAAATTATATATCATATACACATATAATTACTGGTGACCCCATTTATTAACCAGATTACCAGTACTGTCAAACGCCATAATAACCCCTAATCTGGTTATTACGGCATTTGATGCCGTAATAACCTGAAACTGGTTTATTATGGCATTCTTGAAACAACTTTTACTTTCATCCACTGTAGCGTGACTGAGACGCTCAGTGTTAGCAACACTCGGTAATGCTTGCGTCAAGTCTTCTGAAGCCGCTGAGTCACTCACTCTCGTTGCTCTACACTTGGTGGCTTCTTTCAGAGCAAACTAAGAACATTTATCTTTACCAACAGAACTGAGGTAATTCTTACACTAAATACTGCAGTTTAATTAGGTTGTGTAGCATACTGTGCACAGCAGCGAACGCCGCTCGGTCACGCTTCAGTGATGGACCCTCCAAGTCACTTGCCCTCGGCTCCAGGCTCTACACTGGAAGTCCATACAACAGCAATTATAAAAAATAAAGAATAGACAAGTGTGTGTTGAAAGATTTTTTTTACATACCCTCAGTGTGTAATGACCACATAAACCTCTTGAGCTTCGTTTTCAAGGTTTATGGGTCATCACACACCTTGAGTGTGTAAAAAAAATCCATAACACACACTTGCCTATCCATTATTCTCTATTTTATTCACTCAAAGTGCTCCACTCAACAATCCAGAAGATATCTAAAAATTACCATTCTAATTCATAATAAGAGCATGTAAAAAAGAATTTGCATTACAATTTAACTATGATGGTGTTACCATAAGAGGAATCAACCTACATCATGCCCAGGGCAGCATGACAAATATTTATTTCCACTGGCCCGGATATTCAAACTGCACCATTCTGAGGCACAAGCCCTTGCGTTGCTCAAAATAGTTGCGCAGGGGTGTGGTCGGGGCGATATTCAAAGGAGTTGCGCTATTAAGCAACTCCTTTGAATATCACCCCCCAGCCACAGCCACTGTGCATGGCGCAGTGGAACTTGTGCCACCACAAGTTGTCAGAGTTGAGCATTAAACTTGCGGTGGCGCAAGTACCATTGCGCCATGCGCAAATTTCCGATATTCAAAAGGTGACATGCAAATGGGGCCATAATTCATGCAAGGCGCGGGGGGCCATTTGCATCTGATTATAGCCCCATTTGGCACCATTAGCATGGTGCGCCCGATCACCGAGGACTGCGCCTGGCCCGCCCTGACAGGCAGAAGCCGCCGAGGGGTCCGGCGCACCCTGCAGCCTGATCGCGGGCAGAATGTGAAACAACCCCCAAACATCTCCCAATGCCCGATCGTGGGCGGTATGTATAATGACAACCCCCCCAAAATCTCCCATATGCAAGTCGCGGGCAGAATGTATACAGTAACCCCCCCAAAATCTCCCAATGCCCCATTCCTTGGGCAGAATGTATACTGACAACCCCAAACATCTCCCAATGCCCGATCGTGGGCAGAGCGTAAAACAACCCCCAAGTACTCCGATCATGACAGAATGTAAAACCCCCAACCCGAATATCTCCCTGGTGGTCCAGTGGACTGTAATGCCCGATCACAGGCAGAATGTCCAGTGATAACCCCCCAAACATCTCCCTGGTGTCTAGTGTCCCCCACCCCACCACCCATGAAGCCCACCCCGCTCCCCGGCCGCGGCGGCATCCCACCGCCTGCCACCCGCGCCCGCCGACTGACTGTCGGTAGGGCTGCACGCCCATTGGTGCAGGCTAGAGCCAATGGGCGTGCAGCCCTCATCATGACAGTCGATTTGTGAATGAACATCATTCACCGTCTGGACTGTCATGTCTGATATCAGTGCCGCCGCATTGGCTCTGATCTGCACCAACGCATCTGTCAGGCAGTCGGTCGCACAGGGCGCAGGTGGTGGATGCCTCCGCCTCGCCGGCTGCCGGGGGAACGGGGTGGTGGGCCTTAGGTGGTGGGTGGGGGACACTAGACACCAGGAGATGTTTGGGGGTCACCGGACATTCTGCCCGCGATCAGGCATTACGGTCCACTGGACCACCAGGAGATATTCGGGTTGGGGGGTCTTTACATTCTGGCGCGATCGGGCACTGGGGGTTGTTTCACGCTCTGCCCATGATCAGGCATTGGGAGATGTGGGGGGTTGTCAGTATACATTCTGCCCACGATCAGGCATTGGGAGATTTTGGGGTTGTCAGTATACATTCCTGCCCGCGATCGGGCATTGGGAGGTTTTGGGGGTTGTCATTATACATACTGCCCACGATCGGGCATTGGGAGATGCTTTGGGCGGGGGTTTCTTTCACGCCTGGCCCGTAATCGGGCTGGTGGGGCATAGGACTGAGTTAGGCCAGCCACAGGTGGTAGCTGCTGTGTTGCGCCCTGCAATACAGCAGCTCACCTGTGGTGGCCTCAACTTGATCCTTTTTTTTGGCTCAAAGTTGGGCAGGCGTAGGTTGGGGGTTGCGCCTGCACAACTCTGCACAACCCAACTTAATATTTGTGCAGTTTATGCATGGTTCCTCCCCCTCCTGTTGAGCATGCATTCATTTGCATTGCGCTGTTGCTCAACCTGTTTTCAGTGGCGCAACTGCCTCCTGCTGAATATCGCAGAATGGCACAATGTATGGGACTTGCGCCATGACCCTGTTCTGGCGCAGCAGCCCTTTTGAATATCTGGGCCTAAGTCTATTAACCATGTTTTTATATTTTTCAGACTCACTAGTTTATCAGTCTTAAAACAGCAGTAAATAGCAATCCAAGCTTCTGGACCTAAATAATAAAATACAGATCTTCCCATGTTAGTTTGCTGATCTTAACCCTTCTTTAACCTGCCTCAGTTCCAGATTATTCATAATGTAACTAGGGACCAAATCTCTGTAACATGAATACATAACACTAACAAGATGCATATGCCTTCTTCCATTCAATCTTAACCAGCTGAATTCTGGATACATTTAACAATGGTGAGTCACCAGGGGACATTGACGAGGAAGCAGGCAAACCTGTGGCACATTGCATCCAGCTTTGCCAGGTCCCTCTCAAGACCCACATAAACAGTAGGTCTTCATAATCAAATACCAGTATGATAATATAATCTATGGTTAACTTTTGTGAGTCCTTTGGCAAACACTCTTTAATTCCATATGAAATTCCCAGATTTGACACAGTTTTGTCTACATGAATGTTCATGTCTGGTCGACCATGAAAACTGGTCTTTGGCCAATGGACTAACCAGATTAAATAAATAAATCAAATCAAATAAATCAAATTTACATCTTTCATCCAGCCAAATTCCTAAGTATTTATAAGACTGGACCTGATCCAACATTACATTGTTTTTGCCACCACGCACAAGGATTCCTTAGCCAATGTAGAGTTACAAGTTTCATAAAATAATAATGTTTGAGATTTTTTAGCATTTAGAGCTAGCTTGTTCCTAGAGAAGAAACATTGTATCTGATCAAATACATTTTGAAAATTCAATTATATTTGTCACAGAATCTCCTGACATATATATGACAGTATTATCCACATACAGATGTAATTTAACATCAGGGTTCTGTAGTGTGAGGTGATTTAAGTAGATATCAAATAGCAAGGGCCACAATATTGAACCTTGGTGCACCCCTAAAATTATTTGTACCATGCCTGAAACAAAGCCTTCCATACTATTTGCTGCCTCCCCTTAATGTAATCTCTAAACCATTTCAAGGCGGTGGGTGGCAAACCCAGGACCTCAAGCTTGGACAGGACAGTGTCATGGTCCAGAGTTTCAAAGGCTTTGGAAAGGTCAATAAAGATTGCCCCCTCCCTCCGATATCCTCCTGTCCAAGACCTCCTGAATATCACCCACCACCCTGAATAAGGTTGTAATGGTACAGTGTTTTGAGCAAATCCCAAATTGGAAGTTAATCAAACTGTTGTTATTTAAAAAAAAAAAAAACTTTTATTTGAACAGTAACAATAATTTCAAATATTTTGGACATGACTGAAAGCAAGGAAATTGTCTGGTAATTCCCTGTGTCTCATCTCCTGATTTATAAATCTGAACTATTTTGGCCATTTTTCATGCCACTGGGAATCCACCAGTATTGAGGGGCATGTTAAAGATGCAAGTCAGAGGTGCTGAGATTACAGGGGCAGCATATTTCAATAGCAGGGACAGGTTATTATCCTGTCTTACTGCCTTTGCAACATCTATTCTATCCAATTATTTCATTACTTCCTCAACTTTAATGTTATTAAAATTTAAAGGTGTTCCTAAATGACACAGGGGCATAATACCATGGACACAAACAGCGTGGCAATATAGAGACTAGTGGATGGGCAACTATGCACAACCAGTGTGTTGTGCCACAGAGGGGGTTCTGATTCCCAGTGACCTCAAGAGCGAAACTCGAGAGGTCAGTGGAAATCAGAACCCTGAGGTGGCAAAACACACTGGTTGGCCATAGAGTTGCCCATCCACTATTTTTTATAGTGTATGGTGCCCGTAGATGTTTTTTAGGACAGAAAAGTATTTTTTTTCTGCTGCATTTCATTCCAGTTTTCTTCATTGGTTGATAGGGTCAGTAGTGTGGTTGCTAGGGTCCAGATATCCCTACATATATAGCGTGGCTATTATTGGTTGAAAATTTTATGTGGGAGGGATTTAAAAAAAAAAACATGGTGGTGGTGGTATCTCCCACTAAGTGAGAGGACTGAGTTGGGGGAATCACTTTCCTTCGTGAGAGTTATTTTAAAATATCTGGTTGTTCCTGCGGGTGTATTTTTTAGTTATAGCTTAAAATATCTGGTTGATCCAGTGTTTTTAATTATCTGGTTGATCCTGTTGAAGTTGTGTGCTTGTCGATGCTGCTGGCGCTCCCACTATATGACTGATCCTGCCGTTTCTGTTGCCACAGCTGTTCCATTGAACAACGTGGCTTGTGCCCTTTCAAAACAAGCTGAAATGTTGTTGTACCACAGTGTGGTATAACCATGTTCCATGACCTTTGAACTGTGGTACAACAACATTTCAGCTTGGATGGATTTTCATCCTGAATGAGCCCTCACCATACACTATATACCACGTTGTCAATACAGAGGGTACATTGCCAGCACTCAGAAATAACACTGAAAAGCAATATCAGCAAAAAAACAACATAAAATATTGATTTTTGAAGGGGGGGGCTCCGCCATCTGCACCCCCTGTTAACTTCACCTGACTTTGCCTGAAAAAGTGCCATTTTTCTAGGAAAACCCAATGCGAAGTGGCAAAGTGCTGAAGTGGGCAATTTGTAAAGTTATTTGCAAAGGTGAATTTCGCAACTTCATTGGAACTTCACCAGTGAAGTAAAACATCTTAACACATCTAGCGATATGTTTCAGATTTTATTTTATATTTCAGGTGTACTTTTCACGGTTGTTTTAAATGGCTCAGGGATATGAATAGTGCGATAGATAACATACTCATAAATTGATGAGCAGCCACATATGCAATGACATCACTGCAGAATGTTCCTTTGAACCTTCTGCAGTAGAACATCACATATGTAAATGCATGGCACAATTATAATACAAACAGCAAAAGGTTAAACATAGAAACATAGAAGTTGATGGCAGATAAGGACGGCAAAGCCCATCCAGTCTGTCCATTTTCTCTACTTTATGAATGTGCCATAGGCCTTTACTCTGTCAATGGCCTATTTATTCATACTCATCTGTATTGCTCCCTTATGCCTATCCCATGCCTGTTTGAAGCCCTGCACTGCAATCATACCCACCACTTCCTGAGGTAGGCCGTTCCATGCATCCACCACCCTTTGTGTGAAAAATAACTTCCTCACATTACCCTTTAATCACCCTCCCTCTAATCTCATGCTGTGTCCTCTTGTCCTGCTTTTTTTCTTATATTGAAACATGTTAGACTCTTTCACCTTGCTAATGCCCTTAAGATGTTTGAATGTTTCGATCATATCACCTCTCTCCCTCCTTTGCTCTAGGGTATACATATTGAGCTCTGTTAATCTGTCCTCATATGTATTCTGATGCAGTCCCTGCACCATTCTGGTTGCCCTTCTCTGGACTGCCTCCATTTTGTTAATGTCCTTGTGATGGTGTGGCCTCCAGTACTGCACGCAGTACTCCAGATGGGGCCTAACCAGTGTCTTGTAAAGATGGATTATTACCTCCCTCTTCCTACTTGTGATACCCCTACTAATGCACCCCAACATCCCTCTAGCCTTACCTACTGCTTTAGTGGTCTGCTTGGATGATTTCAGGTCAACTGTGATGATGATGCCCAAGTCTCTTTCTTCCCTTGTGATTGCCAGCAACTCCCCTCTCAACTTATGGGTAGCATTAGGGGTTTCTCTTCCCTATGTGCATGATCTTGTACTTCTTTGCATTAAACCCCAGTTGCCACTCTTCAGACCATTTTGCCAGTTTTTCCAGATCTCTTCTCATTCTGCCCACCCCATCTGGATCAACTACTCTGTTGCAGATCTTGGTGTTATCTGCAAACAGGCAAACCTTATATTCCAGTTCATCTGCAATGTCACTGATGAAGATATTGAAGAGGACTGGTCCCAGGACTGATCCCTGAGGTACCCCTCTTGTGACTTGCATCTCTTCTGACTGTATACCGTTTACCACCACTCTCTGTTTTCTGCCCGCCAACCAGTTTGCCACCCAGTTGACCAACTTCTGACTCATCCTGAGCCTACCCAGCTTATTTATCAATCTTCTATGTGGAACAGTATCAAAAGCTTTGCTGAAGTCAAGGTAGGCGACATCAACTGCACCCCTTTGGTTCACCACTCTGGTTACCCAGTCAAAGAAATCTATGAGATTAGTTTGACAGGACCTTTTTGTTGTAAACCCACGCTGTCTTGGATCCTCTGCTCCTATGGATTCCAGGTGTTGCACTATCCTTTCCTTAAGGAGTGCCTTCATAATCTTGCCCACTACTGAGATAAGACTGACTGGCCTGTAGTTCCTGGCCTCCTCCCTGCTGCCACTCTTGTGGAGCGGGATCACATGAGCCCTTCTCCAGTCTTCTGGGACCTCTCCTGTGCTCAGAGACTCACTAAACAGTTCTGATAATGGCTCTGCTAGTTCCACCCTTAGCTCCTTTAGTACCCAGGATGTATGCCATCAGGTCCCATTGTCTTGTCCACCCTGAGTTTAGCGAGCTCTTGTAGGAGTCTTTTTTTTGTGAAGGGACTTGTGCACACCTCCCTCCCCCCTGTGTCCATGGTGCTGAGCTGTGGGCCTTGCCCTACCTTCTCCTCAGTAAATACTGAGCAGAAGTATCTATTTAGGATAGACACTTTTCCTTGGTCCTCCTCCACATAGTCCCCCTTACCCCCTTTGATCTTAGCAATACCCCCAGTGGACATTCTCCTTTCACTAATGTATCTATAGAAAGTCTTGTCCCCTTCTTTTACTGTTCATGCTAGTGTTTCCTCGGTTTGGACCTTTGCCTGCCTTACTGCCTTCCTGCTTCCCTTAGGGAAGTTTGGTATACCTCCCTATCTTTGTCCCGCTGTGTTCCCTTATATTTCCTGAAGGTCAACCTTTTGGCTCTGACCTTTTCTGCTACGGTTTTTGAGAACCAGAGTGGTTTCCTCCTTCTTCTGCTCTTGCTTTTCTCCCTAACACAATGGGATATTGTTTCAAGTACTGCATCCTCCTACTGTGTTAGGGAGAAAGGCAAGAGCAAAAGAAGGAGGAAACCACTTTGGTTCTCAAAAAAGTAGTGGTTGTTTACAGTTTTAAAACTGGAGACAAATTAAAAACATGTTGACAACTTCAATGGTATCAAATAGTACCCATCGAACAATAAGCGTAAAAGAAGAGTCAACTTCCTGTCCCCTTTACTTTTTTTTAAACTTTTTATTTATGAATTTTATGATGATACAGTCATTATTGTTACACATAAAATACCAAGATAATGTATGCAAACCTCCACTTCACATGTACAATTATGATATAGGACATTCATGTAAGAAATTAAAGTCCAGGCAAGGCTGGATTTGCCCACCCTATTAGTAAGAGAAAAGTCCAAGCTGTTCTTCCCATAGAGCAGTAATCCTCTCATCTCGAACAATTAAACTGGTCGCTAACGCCAGGAGGTCAGTTTCCTTGTAGAACTTGGTGGAGGAGGGTAAATAAACAGGGAGTAATACTGTAAAACAGTTACCATACATAGCAGATAGTCTGGTCCCAAATAAGTTGAATAAGGTATCCACAGTTTTATGCAAGCATTGCAACCCGCACTGTGGAGTCAGGGTATAATATAGGAGACAGAATCAGCTCACAAATTAAGAGGTGTATCATACACCCACATTTAACATTTACAGTACCTTCCTTTGTGGAATATGTGAAGGGTCAAAAGAACCAGAACTACAGACACGGCAATAGGAATAAACCGTCACTAAAATAGCAACAATCTGTTGTTTTGTATAGTACTTACTAAAACTTGAAATGTTTAACCAAGAAATTGTAACAGCAGATCTTTCTTGAAAAAAGAAAGAGCCCATGACAGACCACAAGTTTTAAGCCAAAAGTCAATCTTTGTCATTTTTATGTTTGCTTGCACGCATGTGCAAGAAACATAGTGCCATCATCCGAGTTTTTGGAGGTGTGTCACCCTCTCTTCCAATTCAGTCAGTGTGTTGGCAGGCGCAGCCCTAGTCCGCTAATGCATGCTGGAGCTGTCTATGACAGCTCCAAAATGCAGTGGTGTACAGTTGAAAGGGGAGCTACGCTTCGGTGAGCAGCGATCAGATATCGCCTGCTCATGCGCCAGCTCCCCTACACCACACACACAAACACCGCGCGCGCATACTGCGAGCTGCCCCCCAACACAGTTACATAGGTCATGCCAGGTATCACCCAGCGTGGCTGCAGACATTGTATATAGCCGATGGGGGTGCCCAATCTCGGCCGGCTGTGCTGCGCCCCCAAAGCATCCAGGTGCCACGCTGGGAGCCCACCCAGCGAGGCAAAATGATGTAATGACTGTCGGGGTGCCCAATCCCCATCAGCTCCACTGTCTCCCCACCCCCATGCTGTCACCGACAGGGTGCCCAATCCCGTCGGCTTCACTATCTCCCCGAGTACAGGGTGCCATGCTGGGAGCCCACCCCAGCGTGGCAACAGATGCATGGTCGGCGGGGTACCCAATCCCCGTCGGCTCCACGCCCCACCCCAGCCGGCCCTTCTGCCATGCTGGGAGCCCACCCAGCGTGGCAAACATCCCGTGTCGCCCAAAACCCTGTAAAGAAGAAAACCTTCCTCGCAGTCTCCCTGCCCCCGCAACCGACTCCACCCACTGCACACCCTGCCTCCCCACACCCCACACCCCATACTTACCTTCCGAGTCTGGTGCGACGACTTCGGTGGACTGGAATACGCCTGCACTCTTCAAAGCCGACCGCGAACTGAGGAAATGCCGTAAGCTGTATAATGCGATAGATAGGGTTTTTCAACTTTGTTGCATATCTCAGGCATTTTTTGGAATTTTGCACCAAATTTTCAACATGGGATTTTGGGACCCCTCCTCATGAATTCTTGCACTGTCATGGCATTACTGCAGGCTCAAGGTGATTTCGCAGCCACTGTGCGAAATCACCTTTCTGGAATGATTAACGAAATGACACTGCCAGTGTTCATAAGGTGGGCTCTCAAAAAGCCTATTTGGAAAATTTGGTGGAAAAATTCCAAAAAATGACTGTTTTACGAGCGTGCATTGTGCAGTTCCTACGCAGGCTCGTAAGTTCGCAAATTTTCAATATTTTCACTCCAGATTTTCAACATTGCCATTTTACCACACCTTCTTATGAGTAGTACAGCTGTTATTTTTCACATCTCACCCAAAACGTGTTTCCGCCCATGTAGCACACAATGGCGCAGTTGGTGTGCGAAATCAATGTATGGGGCAAAGTAAGAAAATCACAATGACACTGTTCATGAGCAGAGGTCTTAAAATGGCTATGTTGAAAATTTGGTAAAATAATTCCTAAAAATGACTGTTTTACGAGCATGCGTTTCGCAGTTCCTACACACGCTCGTAAGTTCGCAAATTTTCAATATTTTCACTCCAGATTTTCAATGTTGCCATTTTACCACACCTCCTTATGAGCTGTATAGCTGTCATTTTTCACATCTTGCCCAAAATGTGTTTCCGCCCATGTAGTGCACAATGGCGCAGTCAGTGTGCGAAATCAATGTATGGGACACATTAAGAAAATCCCAGTGACACTGTTCATGAGCAGAGGTTTTAAAATGGCTATGTTGAAAATTTGGTGAAAAAATTCCTTAAAATGACTGTTTTACGAGCGTGCGTTGCACAGTTCCTACGCACACTCGTAAGTTTGCGAATTCTCAAAATTTTCACTCCAGATTTTCAACATTGCCATTTTATTGTACTTCCTTATGAACAGTACAGCTGCCATTTTTCACATGTCGCCAAAAATATGTTTTCGCATATGTAGCGCACAATGGTGAGGTCGGTGTGCGAAAGCAATGTTTGGGACAGATTAAGAAAAGCACAGTTACACTGTTCATGAGCAGAGGTCATAAAATGGCTATGTTGAAAATTTGGTGACAAAAGTCCATAAACTGACTGTGATACGAGTGAGCATTGCACAGTTTCCACGCACACTCGTAAGTTCATGACTTTGTAATATTTTCAATCCAGATTTTCACCAGTGGCATTTCTCCACACTTCCTTATGAACAGTACAGCTGTCATTTTTCACAACATGGCCGAAATGTGTTTTCACACTTTCAGCGCAGACATGCGTGGTCGCTGTGGGAAATCATTGTTCGGGACAGATAAAGAAAATCACAGTGACACTGTTCATGATCGGAGGTCCCAAAATGCCTGTGTTGACAATCTGCTATAAAAAAATTCCCAAACTAATTACATTATGGGTGTGCGTTGCACAGTTTCTATGCACACTCGTGACTTCACCATTTTTTTAAATATTTTTAACTGCACATTTGCAACATTGCCATTTTTTACACCTCCCCATGAACAGTACAGCTGTAATTTTTTACATCCTGTTCGGAATGTTTTTGCACCTGTGGTGCTAAATGCCATAGTTGCTGTGCATAAGCAGCTTTCGATTAACAAACTGATATTGCCACTGTTCATGAGGTGGGGTCACAAAAAAACCATGTTGAAAATTTGGAGTGAAAATACCAACGAATGCCTGAGGTATTAGGGTTTCCAACCTTAACGCCCAACCCTGTAGAGAATGACAGGCATCAGGGATGTGACTTGGGATTCTTGCCTGTAATGCGCATACCATTTCACACCCTGCAGCCAGTGACAGGCATCGAGGCATGCCTTGGACTCTTCGGCCCCAAAGTTCACCCCATTCTCCTATACCGCACCCATCTCACCGTATTTCCTGATGGAATGGGGTGCGCATAAGGGCCAAAGACCCCAAGGCACATTGTGACACTTGTCAGTGTCTACAAGGTAGGGTGTGGTGAAATGGCGTGGTCGTTATGCCTGACGACTCAAAGGCTCACCCCAATGCCTGTCACTCTCTGCAGGGTGGTGGTGGGGTTGGCTTCAGTTCAATACTTCGCTGCCATTCCTATTATGCAGCTCTGTAACTTCTACACTACCAACGCCAATGCCAGCAAGCAAACATTCGACATTGACAAATGCTTGTTAAACTCCCCATGCTACATTAATAATAAAGTTCAACTTTCATCTTCTGAGGGACTGTTAGCAGGATGTAGAGTTGCGATCAGCTTCTCAGCAAAGATTGAAGCCGCTTCAGGGTCAACAAAGACATGCGACTTGGCAGCATGTCTAATAATAAGTCTAGCAGGAAAGTTGAGCCTTGCCTGGATTCCATTTTGGAGGAGCTGTTTTTTGATCACCTGCAGCTCTTTCTTCCTAACCTGTGTCTGAAAGGCTAGATTTGAGAAGGAGAGACAATTCCCCTCCCAGTTAATCTCCCCTCTGAAGCAAGCTGCCTGGAGAAGTGCAATTCATGCTTCTGGCACCAAGAGCATTGCTATAGCTGTATGCAGCTGGCATGAAGAATCACTGCGTGGTTTAGGCTGCTGGGGGATGGTGAAGACCCTTAAAACTTGGATTCCAGCATCAGGAGGTAATAACTTTATATCTTGAAAGATCACTCGGTTTACAGCTGCCTGCAAGTCCACAGCCCCAGAATATTTAGCAGGAAACCCCACAATCCTGACGTTAGCCTGGCACTGTAGGTTTTCTAGGGTCTCTATTTTGGTCTTTATGAGGTGCAGATCTCTCAAAAAGGCCATACTGCATTCTCTCTGTTGTGCTAATTCCACCTTGATCTCCTTGATCGCCTCAGCATTCTCCTGAATAGTGCGGTTGCTGCAACTTGGCTTCTATAGTCACCAGACGTTTATTGGTGTCGTCCCCAATATCTTCGTTAACATTGCTAGGATTTGCAACATGGGGAGCTCCATTGCCACCAGTTCTTTACAGATGCCAGGCCCCGAGCTGGGAGTTGATGTCTGCGCTGACAATTAGACATCCAGGCTCTGTGAGGACCTTTTAGGGTCCTTTTTTGGACTCATTCTGCTGGCAAACTATTCCGATTACAGATGATATAAAATATTTGTATTTTCAACAGGTTGTTGTAGCAATTTACAATAGTTTAAATTTGTGACCAGACGAGCTGTATAATCAAGCTGCCGCCATGTTGGCGCTCCACAGCGTTCCCCTACTGTCCCCTTTATTAAAAAAAATCCAGTTCCTAGCCCCTCTGGTTCCAGATTTATATCCTTTTGAAGATATTTTCTTTGGAAAGGGCTAACCTTGGATCTGCTAAGGTTAAAAATTAATTTTTTTTTAATGAAAGCCTAGAGTCTGGGAAATATCAATATGGGATTGTAATACAGAGCATATGTATTGATTTAACATTTTATTGAGAATTATAAGCTATATTATGGAAATGTATTAATAAATCTTTTTTTATGATTATTTTATCACCTTTCCTACCAGTGTCCCCTTCAGCCTAACTGGCCCCCCCCAGCACTGACATCCCAAAATCACCGAGGCTTACCTTTACGCCCGGCCTGGGAGCAGACCCTGCGGAGGGTCGGGTGTCATCCCACGGCAGACAAATCCATTTTCTCTGGTATTATCCCTTCTTTTACCCCAGTACCCCAGGAGTAGAGACACATATGCATGGAGGCGCACATGCATACTACAGCGCCAGTGACAGCCCCTTCCTCCCACCCACCAGGCTTATTGCCTGGTGCTCCCTCTGACCTGCACTGCCCCCCCAGCCTCCACCACAAGGCAGGCAAGAGCCGAGGGATACCACCTCCCCACCCCACCCCAGAGAGGAGAGCTCTCTGGCAACCCAGCCAGCTTCTCACCCTCCCCGCCCACTGACCTCCGATGGCCTCTGCTCGCTCCTGAACACAGGTCATCAGCGTGCCACGAGATAAAGCATCCCGCACCTTATCCCTCAGCACCACTGGGCCGGCCTCTATTGATAAATCTTAATACAACATCAGTGTATCAATAGAACACAGTACCTATCAAACTTATCGATATTGCTCTAACTACAAACTTTTATTTAAAAAACTTTTGTTTCAAGCCCTCCGATTCCAGAGTTACAGTATCTTGTTTCAAATAATTATCCATGGAAAGGGTTAACTTTGGATCTGTTAGGGCTAGGAACTTAATTTTTTTTATGAAGGCTTAGAGTCAGGGCAGTATTGATATGTGATAGTAATGCAGTGTTCATGTATCAATATAAAGTTTTATTGATAATTGTAAACTGTATTATGAAAAGGTATTGATAAGCGTTAATAAAGCTTCAGGTTATCGATACAGTCATGAACACTGTACCTATAACATATCGATATGTTTCTAGTCTGTCTTATTTCAGAGTTTGCTTCTAGGCCCTCTGATTCCAGACTTATTTCCTACAAAACAATTATATTAAGAAAAGGCTAACTTTGAATCCATGAGGGATAGGAACTTAATTTTTTTTTCCATATTACTTTTCCATTCTTTTCTGTTTTCTCCCCCGTACACCCCCTCCCTCTTGCGGCCTGAATGTGCATGTGTGGAGGCATGCACACATCACATAACCGCGCTTCTGTGTCTCCCGACCTCCAGCGCTGCCTTCTTGCCTCCACTAGGGGGCAGGTGAGGACTGGGACAACAACTCTCCCCTCCCCGGGAGAGGAGAGCAGTCCTTCAGACGCTCAATCTTCTCCCTTCCCTGCTGACCCTGGCATCCCAAGGTTGCTCCCGACCCTGGGTCACCAGCGTGGTGCGAGGTGTGGTGTCCACGCCTCAACTCTCAGTGCCACTGGGCCAGCAGGAACTTAATTTTTAAATGACAGCTTGGAGTCAGGGAAATATCAATATGTGATGATAATACAGTGTTCATGTATCTATATAAAGTTTTATTGATAATTATAAGCTACATCATTAAAATACATTGATCATTAATGATAAAACTAAAGGTATTGCTATACGAGCAATGTACCTATATATTAATATTACTCTAACTACAAACTGTCATTTAAAAATTTTAATTCCTAGCCCCTCTGGTTCAAATGTTCTTTTTGAAGAAATTACCTTTCTATAACTCTGTGTGGGGCTTACCTTCTTGGCTCCCCTGAGCCATCCTGCGCCCTATCCATCAGGACTGCAGTGCTCCTGTTTGGCCCCAATGTAATGACTGTTGTAGGATCCAGAGAAGGCAGAGAGAGGGAGCCTGGAGATCTTAAGTGCACTGCATCATTTATCAAGCAGCTCTGCACTACACATTAAAGGCAGCTCCATTACCAAGGATGACCATGTATGATTGATGCTCATGACAGAAGCAGGCAATTCCTTGCTGACTGCCCTGACCAAACCACAGCACTATGCAACCACGTGCAACCACTGTAGGGGCACAGAAATTGTTTAAGGGCTAGAGCCCTTTGAATAATAAAGAAAGCTTGAGGTCAATACCCCCTGTACTGCCAATGCAGCAGCCATGTTTGTCCACCCTGACGGAGGTGAATAACTCAGACAAGCAGGCTCCAGAGCCTGCAAAGGGAGCCACAAAGTGTTCATGGACCTGAGGGGGACTTAATGAATACAGGTGTGACTTTTGCAGCTAATGCTTTATCAGCTGACAGACTCCAGCACTGCCTAGAGTGACTGATAGCTCAGTGACCAACCAAGTTCTAGATTTTCCCAGCGAGCAGCCCGGCTTGTTCCAGAACTTTTTCAGCCTGCATGTGGCTGCGGTTGGAGTCAGACTGGAGATCTGAAGTTGAGAAAGGGGGAGACAGATCACATGTCTGCCAGAGTCAAGCAAAATTGCTGCACAGTCAAAGTGGAGGTAATCACGTGCTTGCACAATGCAGAACTAAGAGATGTAAAGTAAGAAGCCAAAGGAGGTGTGTGCCAGGGTAAGCTGCCCTGAAATCACTCTTCTGGCCCTGGCAAGGACCTGGGAAAGACTTTACTGCACTGCAGCAGAAACCCTGTGACATACAGCAGTGTCTGGAAAGCTGCCCAGCCAGCGTCACTGCCAGTTACTGGTTGTCGCAGTCCACATAAGGATTGGATGCCAGGACATGGTATACTGCTCTGGCATGCTTAGCCTCCACAAGCTGAAGCTGACCTGTGAGTACAGAGGGTGATATCAGTTGCTACTTGCAGGGGAGAGCCTTGACTGAACCTGCAAAGATACATTTCACAAATCACCTCAGAGGCCTGCAATCGAGAGAGAGAAGCAGAACCAGCCAGAGGAGGGACCCACTGCCATTACTACACCCTGGGCACTGAGGGAGATCCCAGTGGGCTGTAGAACTGTGAGTAGTTCAAGGCTTGTTTTTGGAGCACACGTTTTCACAGCTAGTTTAATTTATGGGGCACTCTTTAATGAACTAGGCCATCTGAGTAGGAATACAAATACCCAGTTGGGTTTTAAAGCTTGGTTTGTTGCAAACAGCATTTAAATGGTATGGTATGGTATGGTATGGTATGGTATGGTATGGTATGGTATGGTATGGTATGGTAAAATTTTATTTATACAGTGATACAGCCATTAGGGTTCCAAAAATCCCTGTTCACAAGGCTTACCTGTTTACATTATGCAAAATTATTACAGCTATACATTTATAACAATACAAGTTACAGAAAAATACAAAACAATACATCAGAGTTTACAAGCTCATCAATAACAGACATATTAGCATTTTTAGATTTACATTAATTTCACCTATTACAACAACAACAAAACCTAAGTTCGTGATTCAGGCCATTTTTAAAAACATGATCAGTAGTTGTTAGTTCACGTAAAAAAGGAGGAAGACAATTCCAGCTTTTAGCTACTTGATATTGAAGGGTCATTTCACTAAATCGATTTTTTAACTTTGGTATTATTAAATCTCTAGCACCAGTTTTTCTTAAAGTTAAACCATGTTTTGGTTTTTGTAATTTGTTTTTTAAGTTATCTAAGGATTGATTTTTAAATATATTATGAACTTGATTTAGCCAGATTCCCCTAGCCCGTAAGTCTAATGGAATCCAACCCAAATCGATATACATAGTGCAATGATGAGTTTTAAAATCACACCTTAACACAAATCTTGCTAGCTTATTATAAAGTGTATCCAAGTTATTTAAATGTTTTCTTGCTGTATGTCTGTAAATATGACTTCCATAGTCAATAACCGGCATTATTAATTGATTGATCATAATCAATCTTGTTTCTCTTGTCATACAATTTGATATTCGTCTCATAGCTCCAATCTTAACATGTGTTTTCTTTATTAAATTTGTTATATGATATTGGAAAGTAAGACATTGATCTATATGTACCCCTAAATATTTCGATGCTTCAGTTTGTTCTAAAAACTTACCCTCTTGTGTCTTTATATTTAATTTGGAAATTCCCTTTAAATCCAATGCAAATGACATAACCTGTGTCTTTTTACTGTTAACTAATAAACCCATCACAAGATCCGAGCAATGACAGACTGCAGCTCTGCACCAATTCCTTGGCTAGGTCTCTAGTAACTTTAATATTAAGGGAGCTCCCTAGAATAAGGAATTGCGCATACCTGGTACCAGAATGGGTAGAGGTGCTCACAGTCAGGCACGTGGGATTGAGTGTGTGGTGTATGTGGGGGCGGTGGCTACCTGAAATACAACAAGGAGTCTGCATATTATTATTTGAACTTCTACGTTGCATTTAACGCTTTATTTTCCCTACAGAATTGATCCTGAGAACACCTTTATCAAGCCCTTGTCATTTGTTCCTATTTATGGTCTGAGATCATATGATTATTAGAGTGTTTAAGCATTGCTTATGGGATACCTGTTCATTGAATTGTGTTGGTTCTCAGGTGAAATAATCCCATGGGGAGGTGGGGAGGTACAACATCCCAGGGGATGGTACTATACTTAACACTAGGCCCACTTTAAACTTTCTCTGGGTGGAGGCACCACACAACTTAACCCTTACAGGGCCATGGACTGATATCTGTGCAGAACGCCAATGTGTTTTAATTCTATCAGCAGTCTAAGGGTTAAATTCAGTCTTGACTATAACCCGTCCCCCTAACAGGAGTTAGTGGCTCAGGCCCCTTAACCTTATTAGAGCTCATAAGGCAGTGGTAATGACTAACACTCATGGTGACCTGGTCTCACTTAGAAAGGGCTGACTTTGGATTCATTAGGCAGGAGAGGATCTAGAATTTTTTTAAGGTGGTAGCAATTTTGTCAAAAGGGTTGCACTTTCCCCATAAAATGTCAAAAGTTCCCTTTTATAGCTGAAATTCAGCTAAAACCGACACTGTTTTCAGGCCTAGGGGAGCAGCAGGTGCTATTTTGCTACACAGCTGGACCTGCTAGTGCCATTAGGAATATTAAATTAATTTTTTTGCCAGCGGATTGTCAGAAGATACTGGTGACGTTCCATAAAGGAGAACCACATCCATTTTTTTGTTTCATTAACCCTGATCTGCTGTAACAGTACACAAAAGGCATCATTGAGATAGCAGAGACCTCTGATAAGACCCAATAATGTCATGAAGATATTTTCCATGACCAACCAAACTGAAGCTGTGCAACACAGATTAGCAGGAGGGGTAGGAAGAGGCAAAAACATGATGTCATCACTGAGCAGGATCTAAGGGGAGGCAAAAAAAATGGGGTGAGAAGTTAGCATATTGGTGAAGGAGGTAGCAGTTTCAAGGACTGTATTGGCTAAGGGGGGATTAAAATTATTAAGGGAGGTTGGGGGTTGAATGATGCAGTGCTCTTACAGGCAATAGAGTTGGTTCAACAGAGAAGCTGGCAAGGAGGAGTCACTGATGGCTACATCAAAGGTGAAGGGAAGGGTGGCAGTAACCAACGTAATACGGTTGAGAGTTTGGCCATAGTTATGTAGGAGGGGTTGCATGTGTGCTGCTCAGGAATAAGATTCAAGGAGACAGAAAATGTCTACTAAAGGGGTTGTTTCAACAGAGTGTAGCACCCCTCCATTTTGGGGCTGCTAGTACCATCTTAATCTTCCCCTGTCACTGGACTGGTCTCTATATAATATGACCTTGGGTCTACAAGGGAAGCCCCAAAAAATGCAAGGGTTGCTGGTTCTGGTTAGTGCTGGGTCAAGGAGGAGGAGAAGATAAGGGTCATCTCCAGAAACAGTCATGAGGCCAAGAGGGCCCTCTGGGCCTGGTGAGATTGCACAGTCCAATCTGAGTTGAGTCCGATGTTCTATTTTGGCATCATTCACCAGAAGCCCCTAGGCTTGGAAGAAGGGGATAGATGCAGCTGCAAGCGGAAGCTTTACCAAGCCTGGGGTAGTGTAGAGCCCCAGGTTTATATAAGGTCAAACCTCACTGCTAGTACCAGTTTCAGGTAGTCACTATGCCCAGGGTGAAAAAAAGGAGCGAGCTTTGCTCCACATGAGAGGTTCTCATCATTAGCTGTGGAGATCCAGATTGCCATACCCCAGGTTACAGTCCAGGTCTGCAAGGCACCCATGCCTCACAGGGTAAACCAAAAGACACTGTGCTCACTTTTCAATTCCAAGGTTCCTATGGGAGAGACATTCTTTCATGACTCAGAGAGGGTTTGAGTCCCGCCATTGTGCAGAAGTCCTGATGCAATGTATGGTACAGGTTTAATGTAGACCCATATTGTCAAGAGGATTCATCCGTGACAGAGCACCCAAAGGGCTCCAAAGCTCCAGTGGGAATGGACAGTTGCCCAGGAAGCATTGCCGGTTACAGTCCCACTCAGGACTTTGTCAGTGTAGTGCGGACTAATGCTGAGAAAAGGATTTATCCATTGGCTGCTACATTCGGTGAGGGATCAGTGAGACTGACCGTACTTCTAGCCATAAGCAAAGCTCCTGTAGGAAGAGAGATATTCTGGTGAAGTGTTGGGGCCTTGTGTACAATGGCTACAGGTTGGTACCTATGACATGTGACAGTAATGATTGTTAAAACTTATCAAGGAGAGATTAACTGCAGGTTCTTCTTGGTCCTGCTATATGACTGCCACTGATTGTATCAATTATATAAATAGTTTGTGCTACCATCAAGTACCATGTTGTGCATCAAATAAAATTGTTTTAATTCTTTAAAGCAAGGACTTTGGCCAACAGTTGGCTGGGCAGCCCATGATCCAACAGAGCCCTGCCACTGGTCATTACAAAGCACATCCATGCCAGCCCCTCAGGGCTTGCTGCTTTATGCATTTTATGTGTGCCAAATGGATGTCCCAGTAGACTTAATCCATCCTGCCCCTTATCTTGACTGCCTCTAATCACTCCTGCCTGCTGAGAAAACAGGCCACTGCAACAGTACGTCTCTGACTTGACTCTCATTAAAAAGGGTCCACCTGCTCCCCACACCAGTACTCTCATGAACCAAGACTTCTGTCTCTTCCAGCTCCCAGCACTGAATGCCTACTCCAAATCATTTTCTGACTACCCCAGCTTGGGGAAAACAGTAACACATACCAAGCTGAGTGAGGTGTACCATTGTACATTAAAAATTCTCACTGGCACTTGCCTGTGCCATGCCGGCCAATGCTATGCCCAAATGTCCTGTTCATCCTCTGTGACTTTTCTCGTTGGCTCTGTGCAGCTTTGTAGCAGCAGTAGCAATGACTCTCTGCAGCAGCTTTGATCAGCTGCTCCATGATTATCAGTCACAGAGTAACTAAAGTCTCACTGTATCTCATCATATATATATATATATATATATATATATATTTTTTTTTTTTTGCTATGCGTTGTTGCTATATACCTGCAGCTTTACTGACTTGGAACCTAATCCCATCAGATCTCAGAAGCTAAGCAGGGTCGGGCCTGGTCTGTAGTTGGATGGGAGACCTCTAGTGAACACCAGGTGATGCAGGAAGGGGTGTTGGTAGCACTGCAGGGAGCACTCTGCCCTTAGCTAAAAGTAACTATGCCAACACCCCAGCATGGTATTTGGGGGACACTATACTGTTGGAGGTGCCATCTTTCAGATGAGATGTTAAACTGGGGTCCCGTCTGCCTGTTCTGATGGTTATTTAGGTGGACATTACAGATGCATGACACATCTCGAAAAGAGTAAGGGAATTTCTCCGGTCTCCTGTCCAAATTTTACTCATTCACAGAAATCCATTAACAGCTTAACCTGGTTCAATACCAGTCAGATTGCACCTGTATCCCCTCTATCCCCAGGATGAGGCTGAAAATTAGAAAGTACTTCCTCTCCCTGCTTTTCCAGTCAACAAAAAAACTAAACAAAAAGTGTAATAAACATTGGGTCAGTCTGGGCTGACTTTATTTTTGTTTTTTTAATTAATCTGTTTATGCTCCGGACTCCTGCTTGGCTTCTTCAGGAATGTTTCTCTTTCAGGACCACCTGACCCACACCTCCATCCTATCACCCCATCTCCTAGAGCTTACCATCCACTCAGTTGAGCCACTACAGATTGCCCCTCATGGCAGGGCCATTATCAGGATTCCCAAAGCCCCTCTGGACAATTCAGTAGCTAGCCAACTGGGGAGTCGGCCAGAGCAGGTTGGTGTCTATCATGCTGTAGCTAGCAGAGGGTTTACCTCAGTAGTTTCTCCCATCCCCTGAGTGAGCAGCAACTCTAGAGTATCACACATGCTCGTGCGCATATGCAAGCAATTGAATTGACGTTGACAGCATCCTTCCCATATGATCAATTTGGGAGTGTTGTGGCAGTGGGACATGTCTCCCTCCCCAGAGGACAGGAGCACTGGCCAGAATGTTCTGCCTTCCTCCCCCAGCTGGTCCTTTAATGATCTAAACTCACTCACAAACTTGAGTCACTGGTGTCATAAGTAGGCTAGCTGACTGACCTAATTTTTGATAACATGTACTTGAGTGATATAATATATTTTTTCATGTTCTCAAATCTCTGCTCAGTCTTATATCATCAAATACAGCAAATGGTCTCTTCTTGGGCATCTTAAAATGAAATGTTACATGAGCTGCCAGAAGTTAATATTTTGGTACATTTCCAAATTCTAAAGACTAGAGAATGGAAACTGCATTGTTCGCCAGACTGACAAATCTGTGAGTTATGACTCCAGTAATTATAGAAACTGCAGTTAGAAATGCAAAGTCTGAAAATAACTGGAGGACATAAAGCTTGACTAGTTAATATGTAAGGGCCAATAGATTTTTCACCAGCTGCGATGCACTTTTAGCTGCAGGTTCTCATTCTTTGGAGCTACCCACTAGCCATGTATGTGTTATGCAACCTGTGGCATCAAACTATTCCAGCATGTCCCCAGTTGGGTAGTATGTCAACTGAGTGATGGAATTTGGGCAAAGTAATTTGGTGGAGGAGATTTGAGTGACTGCAATTTGGGCGACTGCCACACCACAGTGACCGCACAATATGGGTGACACCACTGATGCAGCCGGCCCCATTGGCAAAGTGCAGCATGGTGTTAGAAAATTTTAAAAATAGGGGAGTGCGGGGGGCACAGCCCCCCCATTGGGGATGCAGGGGGGCTTTGATAGGAGTTATAGATGGGTGCTGTGTCCCTTTGGGTCCTGGCAGCTGTGTGCATATCTGATCGTATGGTGGGGGGGGAGGGTGTCTGAGGAGGAGAGAGGGCAGTGGTTTACATGAAATAGCAGGCAGGAGGGTGTCTGAGAACACTATATCTTTCAGCTACTGGTGTACTTTTGTCGCTGTATAGTGCCTCACTGTATTGTACTGTTGCCAAAATGTCAGTCGCTGTAATCTAGTCACTCAAATTGCTAGTCACCATAATTCCAGCGCTCAATTGACATGGAACCCCAGGTTACAGTTTGCAGTCACAATTTCAGGCATCTGTGCTGCACCACTTGTGGCATGTATTTACATCAGCGCTAATATATAATTGTGCATAGCACTTGCCTTAGTTCTGTACACAAGTAATTTCACACAAGCTACCAAACACTTGTGTCCCTCCACTCACATGTTATAATGCACTTGTACTTTTGCCACATGCAAATTCCATGCATGTACATTAATTCTGCACTCAGCTTTCCTGCACTTACATTAATTCCACATGCAGATTATTGCACTTGCAGCCTGCAAGCTCCCATACTTGCATTGACATTCACCTTCTAGTAGCATGGTACACCCATTATATTCTCCCAACACTCTTGCTCACTTGTGTCCTCAGAACAGGTCTCTATGCCACTGTATTCTCAGCTAATACCAAGCCATCCCTGTTGCAAGCACCAGACATTTCCAGCAAAACCAACAGTTTTTACCTTCAGTTGAACTCCATACTCAATTGGGTATCATCATACAATGAACTCTTGTCTTTATGGCGCTGATCAGAGAGCCTCATCATGTCCACTGGTGTACTGTAGCTCTCTTATGCAAAGCTTCTTATGGTAGCAGTATGCAGGGCCAGCTTTAAGGTTTGGAGGCCCCCAGCAAGATTAGTGATGTCACAGGGCCCCACTACTTGGCCCACTTTACTCTATGCGTTTGATTGTAGCCCATACATGCACCATTTCATTTTATTTTCAGCACAGCCAGTGGTATATTTAATTTTTTTAAGGGGAGACAGATGTGTTAGTCCTTGGGGCTGTTCTTCCTAGCTCATCCATTTCTGCCCATCCTGCTCTTATTGATTGGATCATAGCATGGTGAGGCATTTCATGACATCATGATGCCACATCATCAGGTGCTGCACAGCCCTCTACTGCTGTTTAAGAAGACAGTAAGAAAAAAAAATGTTTAAATGAATAAGGTAAACTGCTCTGGTTGGGGGCCCCCAATGGGTGCCCAGCAACCTCGGGGTTCTCTGGTGCCTAAAACTGGCTATGGCATATAGTAGCATATTTTTTGACTACAGAATCCACTTAGTGCTCTAACAGAATATTGTGTTTTGAGGAGGTCAGGATCCATAGCCAAAGTCTAGAAGATGAGATAATAAGTGTTGGGAATATGCATTGCTGAGTTATATATTTGATCTTGCAATAAGTAATGAGGAGTTAGTTCCAGAAAGCATCTGATTTGTGCACTATTTGATAGGTTGTTGAATTTAAAAAGGAAGAAACTATCTTCAGTTTTTGAAGACAGCGCCGGCTTAGTCAGTTTCTTGAAGGCAAGGGAGAAGATGGGCTTATAAGGAATACTGAGAGTGCAACTGACAGGTGCCGCTGAGCCAGTCTGCATGGCTGAAGAAGCCCCCACATGATGAGGGCCCCACCCTCAGGGTGCAAAAAAAGATAACAGTAATACAGAGGAGCCACTGAGTTGATCTGCATGGATAAAGAAGTCCCCATGTGATGACGGTCCCACCATTAGCGTGCAAAGGAGATAACCATGATGCGAGGTGCCACTGAGTCAATCTGCATAACTAAAGGAACCCCCAATGGACAGGGCCCTAGCCTCTGGGTATGGCTTTAGGTTGGAACCAGTAATGAGCTGGATAAGCTCTCATGACTGGGAATAAAGCATGGTCAGATTATGGGGTTACCTTCTGAGGCCCTGTCGCGTGACCCCGGTCCTGCGTGACCTGTGCTGGCTGCTAGCGAAATAGCAAATCACCTTTAATTTCAGTTTACTAACCTATAAAGCCCTATACAGACTGGGCCCAGGCTATCTGAGTGATCTCCTGACTACCATACCTATAGCCCTCTCTGCTCCTCCGAGGTGGACCTCCTAGCGGTTCCCAGGGCCCACCTTAAATCATCTGGTGATCAAGTCTTCGAGGTTGCTGGACAGACCCTGTGGCACTCACTCCCAAGATCTTTGAGTGAGGCCTCCTCAGAGGATTCCTTCAAGAAGGGCCTGCAGCCTCACCTTTTCAGGGAGGCCTTTGGATTATAGTTAAGGACCTCCCTCACACTAGTAGCTTCTTGATTTAATTTAGTTTGTTCTATTTAATTTATTTTTTATTTTGTTATTGTATTTATTCTATTTATTTATTTCATGTAACATGAACTGGATTTTAGTGTCTTTTCTGTTACAATGTATGTTTTATGTATGTTTTTTTCCTTGACCTACGTATAGCGCCCTCAGCCCCAGGGAATGGGCACTAAACAAATAACATTTTACTTACTTACTCAGGCTAGAGGAAGAGTCATATAGGAAGGAGAATACTGTGTCTTAAGAGAAAGTGTAATTCTCAAAAGGGGGGGGTTAAAGCTACCCAATTACCTTCATTACTACTTAGCAGCACATGGTAGCAAATACCTGCAGTGGTATAAGGTAGATTCACAGACAAGGAGATACAAGCCTCAGTAGCTACATATAGAATGAGCACTTTGTGAAACACAAGGTATTGACCCAGCTGCTCTAATTCACTGCTCAGGGGAAAAACTCCCTAAAACATTAAGAGACACTTCTATAGGGGTCTTAGTCAAAGTGCATAAACAGTTATGCAAAACGTTGAATGTTAGCCCACAAGATTTGGGGCAGCCAATTATAAAAATTCCAAATATTACTGTTAAGGGTAAACTGATAAACTCAGAGCCTTGGAAAATGCTGCACGTATCCACCGTAGATCATGTTACTACCTCTCTACAGTTCACTGGTGAGGCCCTCCTGGAGTACTGTGCCCAGTTCTGGAGTTCTCACCTAAGGAAAGATAAGAACAGGCTGGAGACAGTGCAACAAGGGTGACCAAAATGATTCAGTGCCAGCAGGGCAGATCTTATAAGGACTGGCTCAAGGTACTGAACATGCACTCACTGGAGGCCAGATGAGAGAGGGAAGATATGTTAGAGGCCTTCAAGTTCCTGAAAGAAATGAACAAGGTAAACTGCAAGGAACTATTTGGCATAAGTCACGGATCAAGAACAAAGGGTGTGAGTGGAAACTGAGGGGGGGGGGTGGGAGATTCAAGAGGGAAATGAGAGAGTTTTGTTTTAAAGAAAGGGTGGTGAAACCATGGAACCATCTGCCAGCTGATGTGGTGGGCACTAAAACTATAAGTGGTTTCAAGCACGGCTAGAACCGAGTGTGGTAGGCACTAAAACTATAAGTGGTTTCAGACACGGCTGGAACCGAGTGAAGAATTTAGTGGCTGCTCAGGGTGGTAGTGGTAGGGTGGGGAGCATGGGGGTGGATAGTGTGGGTTAGAACCCTGTATGGACAATAGGTCCTGGATTTGTTAGAGTTTTATGGGCAGACTGGATGCACCAGTGGTCTTTTTCTGCCATCATTGTCTATATTTCCATGTTTCAATGTGACCCTAGGAGGCAAACCTATCCCATTTCAGTCCTTTAAAACAAGACATGGGGATGCAGGATGTTTCCAGTTCATATAGATGACACGTACAATAGCACATCATCTGGGCCTCACCCCATGGAACAAGGTATATGGTATTAAATTGGTTCCCCTTAAAATGTTGGCTAATAGTCCCAATGCAATCTCCAAACTATATGTGGCTATCTCAGAACTTTGCTTCAAAGAGGGGACAGAAATTGGAGATCACTGCGTCCAAGCAATGCCAGATGAAAGTACACAATGGTCCTAGAAGGCATATGGGAAATGTGTATAAGTACAGTACCTTCGATCAGATAACCTTAGACTGATACATAATATAAAGTATTGTATAATCTGCACTTTACCCCACAAAGGTTAAAGAAAATGGTGAAACTGGCAATACATTCATTCATTTCATTCATTTATTCATTTTTATTAAATGGGTTAGATCATTGAGTAAAACTCATTTAAAATGGTGACCCATAGTTTGATAACAAATATTTACACCAATCAATAACAGAGACAAAATACAATACAAAAACACATTACAATTCCAACTACAGTTGCATTCAAACATATACCATACCACAAACAGTTAGCCACAAGACTTAACTTGAGCTGAAAGTGTCTCCAAGAACCGGGTTTTAACAGCATTTTGTGAGGGCCTTTTACTATTAAACAAACAGAATTTTAAAGGCAGATTATTCTAAAATTTTGGGACTAGCTGGCCAAAGAAGTACTCAGAGCATTTCGTTTTTGTCCTTGGTATTAACAACTCTCGATAAGCTGCATTACTTAAAGAGGAATTCACATCCCTGAGTTCTAACCTTTCAGCCAGATAATCCAGGATCTGTGCTGTAACGCTTTGTAATGTAAGCCAAACAATATTTACGAAGTTGTCTTCTCTCTGACAGAGAGGTCCATCCTAATTTATGACACATCAAGTAATGGTGAATATCCCTAGGACATTGTAAGATTAATCTTGCCAGACGATTGTAAAGTATATCTAGTTTATGCAATTTTCCAAGATTGGAATAATCATAGGGCCAGATATTCAAAAGGGTTGCGCCATGCGCAACAGGGTTGCGCGTGCGCAACTCCAAAAATGCGCCATTCTACGATATTGAGAAGGGCCAGTTGCGCCTCTGAAAACACGCCTGAGCCACAGCGCAATGGAAATGAAGGCATGCGCAACGAAGCGGCGCGGTCCATGCATAAAGGCGCAATCGCGATATTTGAACACTTCGCGCACGCGCAAGAGTGGCTCATAATGAAGCTTTTTAGCACCGGATTTGAGCCAAAAATAAACGGAGCTCAAGGGAGCGGCGCAAGAACTCGAGCAGGCCGCAAACCGGGAGAGAGACAGAGAGAGAGAGAGAGAGAGAGACAGAGACAGAGACAGGAGCAGGAAGGACAGAGAGGGACAGTGGTCCTGAGGACAGAGAGGCCAGTGGGGTGCCCGTGCAGTGGAAGCAGCAGTGGGGGCAGTGGGGTAACACAGGAACAGCAGCTGGGGGCAGAAGCCAGGAGATGGACAGTGTCAGCTTCCACATGGAAGCTGTAATGAGGGGTGAGACAGCATGCTGCAGGGGACGTGGCCGGAGGGCCCGTCGGCGGTGCTGCCCCCACAGGCGGTATCGTGCCCACATCAGCTACGAGCTGTAGCAGTGATGTTGAGATCGTGGGTCTGCACGCCTGAACAGGGCAATACTGAGACGGCTCAGTGAGCTGTGCAGTGATGTGATTCAGGCACCCTCACGACGGAGTCACGCCTGTCCGTGGAGACCAAGGTGACAGCCTGCATGTGCCTGCTCGCCACGGGCACCTTCCAGAGGCCGACAGGGACACCACAGGCATCACGCAGTCGGCCACGCCACGCATCCTCACCCAATTCCTCAGCGCACTGCTGCCTCATGCTGCGGAGTACATCCATTTCCCCAGCACCGCCGCAGAGCGTGCAGCAAACATGCAGGAGTTCCACAGGGTAGCACAAATGCCTGGCGTGCTAGGGTGCCATAGACTGCACCCATGTGGCCATTCGCGCCACCTGGCCCCTAGCAAGATATCGAGACCGAAGGGCTACTCGAGTGTCAACTGCCAGGTGGTGTGTGATGCCACTGGGCGCATCATCAATGTCTGTGCCACACCTGGCGGAGCACATGATGCCTTCATATGGCACCAATCTGCACTGTGCCATCGATTCGAGAGTGGGAACATCCCACGGGTCATCTAGTGGGTGAGTACATGTATGGAATGCAAACCTGGGCAAGGGTGGAATGACACAGGTGCCATGGTAGTGGCACACAAGGATATGGGCAATATGGACCTGACCTAACACTGTTCTCCACTATCTCCACACAGGTGACTGTGGATACCCACTCCGTCCCTGGCTGCTCACACCATACCGCGCCCCCATGACCCCAGCAGCGCAGCACGGTTTCAATGAGGCACACGCCACACGGAACATCATAGAGCGGGTGTTCGGATACCAAGGCATGCTTCCGATGCCTGGACACCTGCGGAGCTCTGTACAGCCCCCAAAAGGCCTGTGGGATATTCCTGGCCTGTTGCATCCTGCACAACATGGCCAAAGACCATGGGATAGCCGGACAGGTCCAAGAGGGAACAGCGATGGGACGCCAGTGGCGCCGGTGATATGGGTGATGAGCCGCCTCTAGGACGGAGGGACCCCGACTGACCCGCAGGCCCAGCTGCACCGGGACACCATTGCAGAAGAGCACCACGACAACACAGGTAAGTCAAGGGACATGTGCAGGCAACACTGTCTATGCACAAACCACAGGCACACAGGGGAACACACCGGCATAAAGGTCAGGGAGTTGAAGGGTCTACGATACCAACACATTAGCAGAGAGGGTGAGCACTCAAACAAACACACACACACACCAGGCAGCATACAGGGGCAGCAGCACAGCAATGCGGAAATTACACGCCATCACACAGCACCACCAACCACCTCACCACCTGGACTGTCCACGTACGGTGTCAGGACCTGGGCAACCTTGCACCTGGTGTACAGTGCAATGCAGGCATCATCATCCACACGCACCTGTGGACAGCAGTTGGGAGAGTGTGCAGGTGGTCCGTGTGTCAGTTTGGTGAGCAGAGCACCCAGCAGTGCACTGCCCACCATGACACACATTGCACACAGGCAGCACCAGACAGGGCCTGCATTGGGAGACAGCTCAGTCAGGAGCACTGTCCCACGGCCACCACGGATGCGTGGGCGGCCCCGCCATGGCCTAGCAGCACTGGCAGGCTGCGCAGGGGCCACATCGGGTGGCACTACTGCACCACCAGGGGTCCCAGTGCGTGACCGCGACCTTGCCCGCACAGGGGTCTGCATTCCGCGAAAGAAACTTGCACCAGGGGTGCTCGGGATGCCACAGCAGAACCCGGCATCGACAGGCCTGGTGTCGCACGATGCCGGGAACGGGGAGTGGAGTGCGCACTGTGTGGGGTGCGTGGTACAGGGTCACCAGACAGTGTGGTCAATGCGGTCGCCACAGACCACTGCCTGGGTCAGCCTGTCGATGGCAGCGGTCACATCCGTCCGCATATGGACTATCTCGGCCCGGTCCTGAGCACACTCCCTGCTATGCTGCTCCACGGACACAGTCAGTGCCTCCACGGACCTTGCAACCCACCCCTGCAGCTGTACCGACTCCTGCAGCAGGAGGGTGTGCACGTCCAAAGGGTACTGTGCCCCAATGGCATCGTGACCCCCAGGGTGTGGATGGTCCTGGTGCACAGCACCCCTTGAGGGTGGCCGCTGTTCGCCAGGACCAGGTATGGGCTGATCCAAGGGCAGTGGACAAGTGCCACTGCCTGACGCTGTCCCCCAGGCCTGGTGTGCAACTCGCTGCTGCCCCTCCAACTGCTGAGCCCCCAGGTCCACCTGTTCCACCCTGTGCTGTCAACAGTGCCAGACACCTGCTCAGCCACCGGTGCTGCCCCACGGTGCTGACAGGCCCAGCCTGTGACTGTGCCAGCATGCTGGTACACAGTGTGGAGCTGGACGGCCCGGGGCACGTGCTGGCCTGCCGTGTGTCCCTCGTGGGACACACACCTCTCACTGGCCATTGCAGGCCTGCCATCCTCAATAGTGCGGTGCGTGCCTGCCATAGGCACAGCATGCTGGCACACCTGCATGCCAGACTGCTGTGACACAGGCTGTGCACCCCTGCACCCGATCACTGCCGGGCGGAGTTGTCAGCCCAGCCGGCCTGCTGCTGCAGTGCGTGCAGGCTGCTGGCGGAGGTGGAAGGTCCTCCTCCTGGTCCAGCAGGTCTGCCTCACTGTCAGCACCCACCACCACCGCCTCCTGCAGACGAACAGGATCTGAAACAGAAAGAGTACATGTGAGTGCATGTGAACAACAGCCGCCCCACAACATCACCATGACATACCGTGCAGTGATGGGCTTCCACCTGTCTGGAATCTCCACCAGGAACACCCGCAATGGCACTCGGCTGCATGGCCGCACCAGTGTCTCCTCGGTCGGGTCAGTGCAACACCACTGGTGGTCCCCACCAGTGGCAGCATCGCGACACCCTGAAGGCTGCCACCTTCTCCTTCAGCCTCCTGCGGTCAGTCCCCATCTTCTGCGGCACTCCTGCACGGAGCGCTGGCGGCTTCGCAGGTTGACGGCCAGAGCTACCCTCCCATGCAGCTGCACGCTGCTGAGGGGTGCCCTCCGCCCACTCAAAAGCGGCTCATCCTCCAGGTAGGCCTGAAGAGGGCCTGTCTCTGCTGTGGTGAAGTTCGGCCTCCTCCGCCCGCCGCCCACACCCTCGGCCTGGTTCTCGCCAGTCATGCTGATCTGTATGGGTGGAAGTGGACACCTGTCACTCTGCAGTCCACAGCATTTCCCATGAGCATAGCTGCAGGCCGGGGCAGAAGCCCCCTTTCCTCGCTGCCTGGCAGATACTGATGGAAAGGGTGCCCTCGCCCTCTTCTATGCCCTCATCATGCTCAGCCCCTCATCCCGTGACACCTCCAGCACCCCTGCCCATGTGCATTGTCCTGAGCATCACACAGCATGTAACTCACCTCTCAGCTGCAACAACTAAATCTGGCCGCCACAACCCAGTGTCGATTTTATAGCGCAACACATGCAAATGAGGTGGCGCAACTTTAATGACATGCTAATCCGCGCCACTGCGCCTTTGAATGGCTGATCGCCTGCTTTGCATATGTCGGCTGAATATCGCGTAAATGCGCTTAGCGCAATAGGGAAGGTCCGGCTGAGCCGATGGCGCATGTTTGTGGTTGTGTGCTACACTGCATTGCACATGCCCAGACGGGTTACGCATGCGTCGATCGCGCTGCAGAACTGCTGAGCGCGATAGGCTATTCTGGATATGGCCACCATTGTGCCAGTGGTGCTGCAGCACTGGGCACTATATGGCGCTGTGGCACCTCTGTGCGATAGTCCCCTGTGGCACTGGTGCTGTGCTTCGCAGTCACGCAGGATACCTATGCATCCTATGGTGCTGTGCGTAGCCTTGCGTCATTGCCGTGACCTTGGGTATGCCCTCTGACCCCTGGCGCTGAGTGCATGCCATGTGTATGTCCCTATTGCGCTGCCTGGCTACAGCGCCATGTAAAGTGACGGCGCTGTGCGAACAGCGCGATAGGTGCCTGTGCTGGTCTATTGCGCAACAACTCCACGTGGGGTCACAGCGCAGCGGGGCGCCATATTGCCTGCTGTAAAGTTGGTGCCATGGCTAGGAGGAGGGCGGTGCCGTGGAGCCAAGTTGAGGTGGCCAACCTGGTGGCCCTAGTGGAGCCCCACTATGACCAACTGTATGGTGAGGCCCCTCACCGACCGAGGACCCATGTGTGCAGCAAGTGGCCACTGACCTGGTGGGGGTCACTGGCCGGGCCGGTCTGCGGAGCAGTGCCGCACCGGTCAGTGATCTCCACCGGAGGGACCCGGAGCTGTTAGCGCGCGGCTCTTGCCTCGCACAGGCGGGGCCTGTGCCTCAGGCCACGTGAGTGTACCATCTATTCACCTATATTCTCTGTAGGGTGTGTGTGTGCCTGGGTGGCTGTGCATCGTGTGTCAGTGTGTGCAGCTGTGCGATGGATGGTTATGGCTGTGTGGGCAGGCAGTCTTACTGGGGCAGGGGGCACTCTGCTTTTGAGTCACACTGATGTTTGTCTCACCATATGTCTCCCACAGGCCGGATGGTGACGGGCGCCGAACGCGCTGATGTGGGCCATGCCAGGGCCCCAGTCCCACAGGCCGGGCCGCCCGCAGCGGCAGCAGCATCAACAGCAGCAGCAGCAGCGGCAGACTGAGCTGCTGGGGAGTGGAGTATCATTACGCCATGGATGCTATTGCATGCTGGGGGCAGGACCACCAACCATGATGGACACAACCAGATGGGTGGTAGTAGTTCCACTATATGTAACTCTAGTGAGTCCCACACTAGAGTACAGTGTACAGTTCCGGAACACATAGCTGCGTATGGACAGGGACTGGGTGGAGAGCGCTCACAGGAGGGCACATGGATGGTGCATGGATTGCATCATGTCCTATGCAGACAGGTTGACGGAACTGAACATGTACTCCTGGAGGGAGGAGGGTGGGCTATGATGGGGTCATACGAGTATTGTACAGGGGAACAGTGTGCAGGAACCAATATTTGTCAGCGAGAGGATGTTCCAGGTGTAGAGGGCATGGGATGCAGTTGGAGGGGCTCTTTAAGGAAACATGCGAATGTGTTTCCTCACATTATGGGTGGTGGACGAGTGGAACACCCTGCCAGAGGATGTGGTGGGGCTGACTTGGTCACGGGAGATCTGTATGTGGGCTCGCCATGAGGGACTTCTGGAGGTCAGGGGTGAGGGGAATGGACTTATAGGATGAGAGTGATCATACAAGGCCAAATGGCCAGACTAGGTGTCCCATAGGCCCCTATCTGCCGACACTGTCTATGTATCCATGTATGTAGGCATGACACAGGTGACCTGCATCACAGTGCAGCATCACGACACGCCTGTGTATGCATCACAGGTGGTCCAGGCATGCACTGGGCACATAGCTGTGTGATTGGCATCGCACCACGCTGCAACATCACATGACAGCCTAGTTTGTACTGTGATTGACGGGCAGTGTGTGGGCAGTGGTGCGCATGGCTGGTGCCGCCTGTTTGTGATGGCCATGTGCATGTTCACTGTGGGTGGGTGCATGCCATCACATGTGCAGCACATTGGGTTAGCTGGGTTGCAGGTTGGGTGGTGTTCAGGGTTGTGGTCAGTCTCAGCCATTGACTGTGTTCCATTTTCCTAGGCCTCGGTGTGCTTGGCGCATGGCGCGATGTCCGCGCCTGACACAGCTGGCGGGCGACAACAGAGAGCTCCTGCAAGCCTCTACAGCAACAGGGGGAACGGCGGGCACAGACACAGGTGAGGGAAGACGCAGGGGAGGAGCAGGAGCTCAGGGCCATAGCCCACCGCTTATTTGCCCTTCCCCCATCCCTTTCACCCTGACTTCCTCCAAGTTGTTTTCTTCCCCTTGCACACCCCTGCCTTTTACCCGTCCCCCCAACTTGTACATAGTTTTAGCTGTTTTGTTACCTCTTTTGTTTGAATATAAATACTATTTTGGTACAACTGCTGTGTTGGTATGTCTGCTTTGCAACTGGCTCTGGGTGCTCCGTTGCAGGGTGTACATGCCATCTGGGCTACTATGGTCCTGGATATATGTGTGTGTGTGTGTGTGTGTCCATGGGGAGGTATCACCAGCATAGCATTGCCTTTCTGTTGCTCTCGCCATTGCTGCCACCCACTGCTGGGTGCACAGGGTGGGTCTGGGTGGTCTGCTTCTCTGCAGCATGGGGTTGACGTGTGGCACGGGGTGCATGGTGTTTCCTGCAGTGCCTGTCACTGCACATGAGCGGTGTCTTGGGGCACGGTGCACGCCAGTGCTGTGCGTACAGGGGGACTGATGTGCACTGTGGTTGTCAACCCCTGGGTGTGGCACCTCTGCCTGCCAGTGGTTGTGTTGGGGCATCATGGCTCTGCTATGCTTTAGTTGGCTTGTCCCCATGGGCACGTGGATCATCCGTCCCACCCCAGTGATGCTGTGCTTGGGTGTGCCAGTGTGGTGTGGGTTCTGCAGTGAGTTCCTGTGCCCATGTGTGGCATGGCTGGCGGTGGGCTGAGCCTGCCTCCCTGGATGTGCAGTTCCATTGCTCTGGGGGGCTGTGCTTGCACTATGGCAGCTCTGCACTGCTCAGCTGGGCTTCCATGGTTGCGCCCATAGCGCAGCATTTTGGCTCACCTTCTCCTTCCTGGTTGCGCGATGGTGCAGTATGTGCGATATTCAGACGTTGGTTGCTTGCGCAATTTGCTCTGCTCCATGTTTGAATATCGCACCTGTTGCGCATTTGCGCAACTGGTTTGTGCTTGCTCCTGCTGTTGCGCCAGTTTTGAGCGCAGTTTGAATATCTGGGCCATAGAGTATGTCTCCATAATCAAATAGAGGAAAAATCTGTGATTCAACAATTTTCTTTATCATATATCCACCCAAAATTTTTTCTTTCGATATAATAAACCCACCCTCTTTCCTACTGATCTGATCAACTCATCCACATGCAAATTGCCAGTAGCCAAGGAGTCCACCCAGTAACCCAAGTACTTGTAGATCATCACTTGATCTAATTTTATCCCATCTGCATCGAATACTGATAATTCAGAACTAGTTTTGAGTTTCATATTGGAACCAAATATCATACATTTTGTCTTACTTATATTCATTTTAAGTTTCAGCTTTGTCAAATAGTTGTATAGCCTATCAAAACTTAATTGTAATTTTACTTGGATCTTGTCCAAAGATGAAGCAGAGGTATATACAGTACTATTGTATATACATACATGCACCAGATGTGGGGAACAAACTGGAAGCATATATTATGGGAACGCCCAAAAGCTAAACCATTATGGGAAAATAGTACATCAAAATTTGACATGTTGTTGAATGTAGAAAATGCTTTTACCCCAGAAATATGCCTGTCATCTGAAATACAAATAAATAAAAAAAAAATAGTAGAGAATTATGGCAAGACATTGCTGAGCTCACATAAATATATAGCTTTGATAGGTGAAGTAGAAGAGAAAAATGATCTTCGGACACTTGGTGGATGACAACCCTCCATCTTTCACTGAATGGCATAATGAAATCTTAGCTGCTCTGCAAATTGATAATACAATAGCCAGTATGAATAATAGATTTAAAGATTACAAGAAAAGTTGATAAAAGCTGCATGCTCTGCTAAATCCTGATGACAAGCCAAACACTGAATAGATAGCAGTCATATTACCTTTGGATAGTTAACTTTAAACTATAAATCAACTGAACTCACCACATGTAAATGTTGCAGCTTATATGTAATGTGTGTAACAACTGATCAACTGCTTAACTGTATGGAGTTTTGCAGAGGGAGTGTGTAATATCTTTATACCTGTGTATTGTATTGTTGTATGTAACAACTGAAAACTTCAGTAAAGTACATTAAATTTAAAAGAAAGAGCATAATCCCATGCTAATGAACAAAGATACCTGACTACATCACAGAAATTATTACAATTGGCTTTTGCTGAAGTGATGATCAGCTGGTGTCTTTTTATTGACCATGTAGTTTATGAAAGTCAAGCGGACTCAAAGCTTCAAAGTGGATGAGGCCAAGGAGGAGTCCTGTGTCATAACAGGGCTTAAGGAACATATGATCTTTTTTTGAGGACACTCTTGCAGCAGGCCAACACCTATAGGACTTAGCTACCAGGCGCCAGGACCACATGGAATCTTTCTAGTTAGCAGTCTACCTGGAGGACCACCCACCTCCGACGTCACCCTCTGACGTCGGCCTATCCCATAAAGGTGGGCAGTCCCCCACACCCTCCTCAAGTTCTTTCCCAATGTCAACCTGTGCACATCGGACCACTGAAGCTGCCACAGCTACAGTTGATTTCCATTTCCCATGCATGCTGCATTTTTTTATTTTTACTGTTTTCCTTAGTTTAACATCAAATTTTTTAGTGTTCCCAACATTGGGTTTATGTCTTCTCTACTTACTTCGTCTTCCAACCACTCCACAAAGTGTGCCTTTCCTGAAAGAGATGGTCACTCTGCTTGTATCCTGTGCCTAGGCCCCAGCCATGATACCAAAGCCCACCAAATCTGTCAGAAATTAAACCAGGCTACTCTGAGACATTGTCTAAAAATCCTGGTGAGCCATCTGATCAAGCAGAAACTTGTCAAGATGGAAAAGGAGCTGCAGGCCAGGAGCTCTTCAACTTCGCCAGCCCAGTCCTCTGAGGCTTTCTCCTCCTCTCAGTCCTGGAAAAATCTGGCAGGAAGCATAAATACCGGGACAAACATCAGGACTGGGTCCGGTCTGATTACCGCTTGCAATCTTCTCATAAACCCACGACCGCGTCTGGGTCATCTTCCCATGGGAGATCTGCCCCTGCGGCTCCACCTGCCCTTTCTTCTGCAGGACTACCAGTGGCCCTGCCACCTGCTCTTATCTTAGTCATGGGCAGCAGCTCCTCAGGGCAGGGGACTCTGTCTCCTGCCCCCTAGCGCCTGACACTGAGGCCCCTAACTTCTGTGAGCTCTCAACCAGGAGGCTCGGCCAGTGCAGGTGCGACTAGCGTTGGCTCTTCCACTGTCTCCCCTCCAGTCGCAGTGCTGTCTGCATTAGTCCCCTCCACTCAGCAGTGCCCACAGCAGGCCACTGGCATCTCTCCAGGACTGGCATCACCTCTGCCTTCACCAGGGAGGTCTCCTTCTCCCTCAGCACCCATCTTTCCTCTCCCAGCACCGGTGGTTCCCCTCCCAGGCTTCCTGAGCTGGTGCCCACTGACCCAGCACCAGTATTGCCTCTGCCACAGCCCACAGGCCCAGTACTAGCTCTGCAACCTGCACCTGCTTATCCTCTACCAGGGTACCCTACACTGGCCCCCACCGCACTTTTCTTAGCTGGCATCAGCCTACCCCAATCCACCGAGTTACAACTAGTCTGCACCGATGGACTACAATGCTCTTTTTACTGCATGGTGGTCTTTCATGCAGAAGCAGATCCCCGCCCCTCAAAACCCTTCTCCAGCATTACCTCAGTGGCCCACTGGGGATCTTCCAGCCCTGGACCGAGTGAGGCTGGGTCCCAGTGCTCCACGTTCACCGGAACCCAGAACCGACACCCGTTCCTGCGGTCACCTGAACAGATGTCTGCCAGTTTATAGTGAGTCGGATGAAGAGGATGAAGATGACGTGGACTATTCTGAGGCTTCTTCCATTCTGGGGGACTCGTCAAAATGCAAAGAACCCACTAAGGTGGTCCCAAGTCCCCTCCTGATGATCTTTCTTTTTATGGATATCATGAGGCACATCCAGACCACTATGGAATGGGAAACTAAAGAACAGGATCCAGAGCGGCATCAGTTGGCTATTTATGTACTCCAGCCTGATGCCCTCCCCTAGGTGGTACCTCCCTTTATTGACTCTTATGAAGATGCCACCAGAGGGGCCTGGAATTTCTCCTCTTTGACCCTAGCAGTGCCTAAGAAGGGCTCTACTACACCCCAGCTGGTAAGCTCTTTTTAAGGGGGCAGCCTAAAACTGACTTGGTGGTCATCAACGCGGTGCACAGCCACATTAAGAAACCCAAGCACCTCAGCTCTCTTCCCCCTAATAGGGAGTCAAGAAAGCTGGACCATCTGGGCAAGCAAGTCTTCTTATCCTCCACAATGGCCATCTGAGCCATTAACTATTTGGCCCACATGGTCCAATACCAGAACGTACTGTGGGACCAGGCCAGGGAACTGGTTCAGGCTTTACCCGACAACTCATCCAAGAAGCAGTTCACCCAGGATCTTAAGGCGGGCTCAGATATGAGGACCTATGTCCTTCGGGTCTCCTATGATGCTGTTGATGCCTCGGGCAGAGGAGCAGCCACTGGCATCTGTCTCCAGTAGCACTCTTGGCACCAGATGTCTGTCTTTGCCTCTGATGTACAGTCCAGTATTTTGGATACCCCCTTTCAGGGTTCAGCCCTTTTCCGGGGTGGGGATGTCCAGGATCTAATTTCCTCTCTTCAGGAATCAGACCAGACCCTCCAGTCCATTCAGTCGCTGTACCATACCTAGCCTAAGTCTGGTCAGCAGCAACTCTCTTGCTGCTCCCACAGATAAGCCTGCCAACCTGCCAAAGGTCAGGGTAAGTGCAAAGCAGTGACATATCCATCCACAACTACTGCCAGAGCTTCTTGAGCACCCGCAGCCATCCTCCCGGTGCTTGTATCTACTTCCTGACTCCTTGTCCGCCCCCCCGAAGAGGTTCTGTGGGAGGCAGCCAGGGGTCAGTTCTCCCTTCACCTTGATGGGTGGTGAGACATTACCTTGGACAACTGGGATCTGCAGATTATAGAACACGGACACATTCTAGAGTTTCTCAAATGGCCCCCTGAAACTCTGGGCAACTCCTAATCCTACCCCCCAGCTCATGTGCCCCTCGTCTGGGAGGAAATGCACACTCTTCAGCAAATAAAGGACTACAGAGCCTGTCCCCAGTGGGGCAGGGTGTTCTACTCCCACTTCTTCCTGATCCCCATGAAAACCAGGGATCTTTGTTCCATCCTGGATCTGAGTCACCTCAGTTTGTAAATAGAGTACAAACATTTCAGGATGGTCACCCTTCAGGGTTTGCTGCCCCTTCTGCACTGGGGAGACTGGCTCTGTTATCTGGACATGCAGGATGCGTATCTGCATATCAAAACTTTTCCTTCCCATCAGCACTTCTGCTTCTTCCACTTCCATTTCCAGGGAGCCCATTTTCAATTCAGGGCCCTCCCTTTTGGCCTGTCCTCAGCCCCAAGGGTCTTTACTAAATGCCTAGTGGTGGTAGTGGCTACCTTCAGGTGGCAGGGCTTCTACGTGTTTCCCCACCTGGACAATTGGCTCCTAGCAGCACCATCCAGGAACCATCTTGTCCAGACTCTGGAGCATACCTTCCACCTTTTCCAGGCCTTGGGTATCACCAACAACAGACCAAAGTCCTGCCTGTCTCCCTGCCAATGCCTCCAGTGCATAGGGGCAGTCCTGATACCACCAGGGCATGACCTTCTTGTCCATGGACAGGGTAGACCACCTGATGGCCCAGGCCCACTTAGTCTTCTCCAGTCACCAGGTCCCTGCCAGGGTATTCTTGTGCCTCCTGGGCCACATGGCAGCAGCCATTGCCACGGTTCCCTTCACCCACCTTTACATGTGGGTAGCTCAGTGGACACTGAATATCCAGTGGGACCAATGCACAGGTGACTTGGAACAGATGGTCATGGTCTCTGATCTGGTCAAAAGAGTCCAGTCATGGTGGCTAGAGCTGACCAACCTGCTTCGGGGGGGGGGGAGTTCCCTTCAAATCTCAGCTCCTCATCAGGTTCTCACAATGGACACCTCAGGTCTGGGCTGGGGCGCTCACTTGGATGCTCACCAGGCTGAAGGCACTTGGACAGACGTGGAACAGGGTCTCCACATCAGTGTTCTGGAGATATGCATGGTTCTGTATGCTCTGCAGGCCTTCCAGACTCATCACCTTCACAGTTCGCTCTTGGTGCAGATGGACAACATGTGCATGGTTTATTACATCAACAAGCAGGGGGGAGCCCACTCTTACCCCCTGTACAGGCAGACGATGAGGGTCTGGTATTGGACCATTAAGCATGATCTGGAGCTCTCTGCCATCTATGTTCCAGGCATCCAAAATGGCCTGTCAGAGAGTCTAAGCCACTCCAGGTCTGGGGCTCATGAGTGGGAGCTTCTGACTCTGGTGGTCGAAGACCTTTTCGACAGATGGGGTCAGCCAGAGCTGGACCTTTTTGCATCCCCACTCAACGCAAAACTGATGCTTTTTTGCTCACTCAATCCCGGGCTTGGAGTTCTCCAGCGAGATGCATTGTCCCTCTCCTGGAAGGGGAGGTTTCTGTACACCTTCCCTCCCTTCCCACTCCTCCAGAGGGTGCTGCTCAAACTTCAGTTGGGAGGGGCAGAACTGATCCTCATAGCCCCATTCTGGCTTTGTCAGATCTGGTTCCCCTTGCTACAGCAGCTGATAGTAGAACCGTCTGTGCCCATGCTCCTGTGCACCATCTTTCTTTCCCAGGACTGGAGCACCCTAATCCATCTGGACCTAGAACCTCTGCATCACTATGCGTGGCTCCTATGGACTTAGCCATCACCCGCTTTGGGGTTTTCTATAGGGTTGTGAATGTTCTGGTGGTCAACAGAAAGCCTTCCACCAGGGCCACTTACTCCATGAAATGGAAGTGCTTCATCCTTTGGGCTGCTTTGCAACAGCTGGACTCTTTCACCTGTCTGGTGAATTAGGTGTTGGAGTACCTTCTCTCCCTCTCAGACTCAGGCTTTGGGTACTCGTCCCTTAAAGTGCATCTTTCTGCCATCTCTGAGTACCATACACCTATTGAGGGCAAGACCATGGCTCAGCTTGAGGTGTCTCACACTTTCCTGTGGGGCATTTTGCATTTGAAATCTCCCATTCAAGACCTGGTCCCTCTGTGGGACCTCAAGTTTATGTTAGAAAAATTCAGATTACCTCCCTTTGAACCAGACACGAGCTGTGAGCTGCACTTTCTGTCAGGGAAAGCACTCTTTTTAGTTGCTGTTAACTTCTGTTCAATGGATATCTGAGATTCAGGCTCTCAGGTGTAGAGCCTTATCTGGTTTGTCACAGAGACCTGGTGTCTTTGCATGCCAATTCTAAGTTACTTCCTAAGGTGGTGTTGGAGTGTACTTTGATCCACTCCATCCACCTACCTGTTTACTTTCCTGAGTATTCTAATCAGGGGAGGCTTTGCTCCATGCTTTGGATGTACATAGAATCTTGCGATATTATATGCGCCAGACCAAGACTTTAAGGAAGTTTAATGGGTTTTAAGTGATAATGGCGAGTATTTGATGTCACTCACCACAATGAGCGACACAAAAAACGCCCAATGTCAAAAGGGTGACTAAATTAACACTGATCATCGCAAATAGTGACAGTCACTTCCTCCCTAAACAAAAACAGGCAAAATAAGTATTTTTATGCTGGGGCTATGCCCCTGCACCCTCCCCCACACTAAATATAATCAACTTCACAGGGAGCATGGACTTAGGGGAAAAGTACAAAAAATAAAACAAACAAAAATCATTTTCCCACCACCAGGCCTGAACCCAGGTCTCCTGGCTTTAAGGGCAATAGCTTATGCCACTGTGCTAAACAGTCAGCTCAATAGAGCTTGGCCAAACTAATTCCTATATCCCGGTGTAGTGAGTGCTGCTCCCTGCTACACTCGCTGTACAAGACATAGCAACCTTTTTCTTCTCTTGCTTTAATTACGAGCAGTATTATTGAGTTGCTCATATTGAGCAGCTCAAAAATACTCGCTCATATTATGTGATACCATTTGATCAGTTATTTGTTTTGTTCACCCCCAGGAGAGAGGGCACTCTGGTGTCCAAATTAAGTCTAAGTGATTAGCTAATTGCATTATTTATTATTACCATAAGTACAACAAGGACTTTCCAGGAGAGGTTAAGGGATATTCCACCAAGGGTATGGCCACCTCCACAGCCTGTTTCCGCAATGTGTCCACTGCAGACATCTGTACAGCTGTCATCTGGAGTTCTGTCCACACCTTCACCAAACATTGCAGTCTGGACATTGCATCTGGGTGTAGGGCCAACTTCGGCCTCGCTGTTCTACAGGGCCTTCTTTCTTAGACCATTGGTTGCTGTCTATCCTCCTCCTGCTGCTGCTTCCTTTATACTGCCAGAACTGCTTAGGAATCAGTCCTACCAGTGTTGGCCTGCTGCAAAAGCATTGTCAAAGTGAGATAGTACAGTTATATAAGAACTTACCATAACAGTATATCTTCTAGGGGAGCTCTTGCAGCAAGTCCCGATTTTCCCTCCCTCCTTCCCCCTTCTTTCTATCTGCTCTGTCCTCTTCCATACATCTGAGTCATCTGCTTTTCCCTTTCCTTTGTGTCTCTCAGGAACCTCCTTGGTTTCTTCTTCTGCTACCTGCTTTGGGTCTCCGGTGGGAAAACTGAGGAGGGTGTGGGGGACCGCCTGTATTTATATAATAGGTCAACATCACAGGGTGATGTCAGAGGTGAGCGGTCCCCCGTTGTAGACTGCTAACTAGAAAGTTTCCCTGTGGTCCAGGTGCCTGGTGGCTAAGTCCTACAAGTGTTGGCTTGCTGCAAGAGCTCCTCATGAAGATCTACTGTTACAGTAAGTTCTTACGTAACTGTACTCTTCTCTTGTGGCACTGGAAACAACTGATTCTTCTACACAGTTCTCAATTATGCAGACCACTGTTATCAGAATTGCTTCTACAGCATCACACAGGAAAATCTCACCTTCAGGATGACAAAAATAACCATTCATTCTCTTGGCCTAATTTTGGATTTCTTTAACCTGGCAAAGTATATCCTGCATCATTATCGTGTATCCCACTTATCATCAGAATTCAGATTAGTCGGATAGTAATGCTCCACTCACTCCTATCTGTGCTTGTACCTTGATCCATTCTTCAACATCAACGTATACCAAGTCAACAAAATCTTCCAGCATCTCTCACACTATGCAGCTTTCTATGATACCTGTCAGAAATTCAAGAAAATTCGCCATATATCCCCACCAGATAACCATCAAAATGTCATTCAGTGCTTCAGATACACAGTCTTCATTGATCCTTTACAGAAAGGTGCTCACTCTGCCAATCAGCCGGAGATTGTGCATCACTTCTGTTCAAGCTTCTTATCACCCTGTGCAGAGTTCTTCCTTCATTACCACATTCACCTCTGAGCTACTTATACTTCTGAAAAGACTACAACTGGAGCTGATACCTTTTCCTTTTATCTTTTGGGCATTTAAACCTTCCAAGCTTGCAGTGGATGTCTTATAATGAATCTACTGTCCATTTAGGAATTAATAAGGAGCTGAAGGTTTACATTCCAAAGACCACCTCACCATCTGATATCCTATTGCCCAAGCTACTAGATCAGCTATCTGTCTATCTGGAAGAAGCATTTGTCATTATGCGCCCTCCAAGGCATCCACCCTCTCCAGAATTCCTCAGATGCCATTTTGGCACTTGCCATTTTTGCAGTTCTACTTATCATCTCACTTGTGCAGCTATAAAACAATATACAAGACAACGAACCTCTGTGCATAAGCTAAGATAGTAAAGCTGGGTTATGTTGTGGTGAACCCAATTAAAACAAAAAACAATTTAAAAGATGAACCTCTGTGCGCAAGCACTGAGGCAATGATTACCCCAAAGGGCATTTGGCCGGGAAGCCAAAGTTTCAAAGACATACAAAATCACACATGCCCCCACAATGCAAAGCATCATGGGCTGCATATGCAAATCACCACAGAATATTATGCTGGTTCAACTTTAAGCAGAAATGCACGGTGCTGAAAGGCCTCTCGCACAGTTTGCAAAGGGTGCCAACAGAAGACATAGACACGTGTTTTGTCCTACCAGGACTCATCAGTGTGCCTCGTCAGTTTGACACACCAAGCAAAACTTTCCAACATATGTCCCATGTTGCAAGAGCATTAATCCCCTCCAGAGTCGGCCTCTACTAGGGGATTAATGCCTGGTCGGTTGTTGGAAGCACTCGGCATGCGGCCTCGTGCCCCCCCAACCCCACCACACCTACTGGGCATTAATCCCCTAGTAGACCCTCCCTTGTCAGGGATCAATGCTTACATAACTCACCACATATCAGTGGTAGTATTCGAATCTTGAATTTTTCATGTGTTCATCTAGTAACTTTTTAAAACCCTCCATATTGTTGCTATGGACAATAGTTTCCGGTACGGAATTCCATGGTACCACCACTCGTTGTGTAAACCATCTACCTCTTCTAGTTGGTTTAAAGTTTTCTCCCTTTAGTTGTAAATCGTGAGATCTAGTTTTTCATTCAACATTGTTTTTGTATAAACCAGTTGTCTCTCACAAGGCCTCATTATGAAACGCTTTGTAAACATAACAGAGATTTCCTCTCTGCCTTTGATATTGTAACGAGTATAGGCCTAAATGCTTCAGTCTCTCACCGTAAGTCTTATCTGTAAGATTATTAATTTTTTTGGTCATAGACCTTTGCACTCTTGCTGTCTGTTTAATACCACTGATACTCTGGGGTGAACATATTGGGGCACAGTATTCGAGATGTGGCCTTACCAGAGATGTATATAAGGGGAGGATTACCTCTGCACTCCTACTCCTAATATGTTTGAATATGTATCCTGATAATTTGTTACTTTTTTTTTGACAATTACTTTAGTATGTTTGTCAAAAGCAAGAGTGTCAAAAATATGGACTCCTAGGTCTTTTTCATTTGTTGTTGTTGTTGTTGTTAATGTCTTGTTGTTTAACTTATAGCTGGCTTGGATGTCGTTATAGCCTAGGTGCATCACCTTGCATTTGTCAATATTTTATATTCCATAAGTATTTTATACTTTTGCAGTTTTTCTCCCCAGTCCCACTCCTGTGCATCCCTGACGTGACGCACATGTGTGGAGACACGCGTACTCACACCCTACGGGACACCACACCCTACTGGTTGCTCCGGTACCATCTACACCTATCACTGAACTTCCATCCGGTGATGGTGGGACTACAGGTGGGCAACCCCCCCCCTTCCCAGGAGAGGAGAGCCACTGCTCAATCCTGCTCCCACCCCCCCCGTGCCGGCACCCCAGCGACCCAAGGTTGTTCCTGAACCCAGGTCGCCGGTATAGGCATTTGTTAATATTAAAGTCAAGCCCAGGATTCATCGCCTAGTCTTCTAAATGTCTGAGGTCACCCTGGAGGTGCTCAGCAGCCTCAACATTATTAACAACTGCCCCAATCTTTGTATCGTTGGCATATTTACAAGACCATGACGCCGATGATGTTTGCATACCAGAGACAAAGACATTGAATAGGGTAGACCCCAGAACAGACCCCTGAGGGACCCCACTTGTCACCACACCTCTATGAGAGTAATAACCCCAGACACACACTTTCTGATATCTATTGTCAAGCCATGAGTTCACCCACTGTATAACTTTTGGGTGTATTTCTAGACTTGTCAAGCTCTGTATAAGTTGTTTATGAGGCACAGAGTCAAATGCTTTTGAGTAGTCTAAATAAATGATAGAGAACCTCTGTGCACAAACACTGAGGCAAGGGTTACCCCCAAAGGGCATTTGGCTGGAAAGCCAAGTTTTAAGAAAATATAAAATCACACATGCCCACACAACGCATTGTGTGGGCATGTGTGATTTTGTATTTTCTTTAAATAAATGATGTCCACTGGCAATCTTTCATGCAAGCCACAGCTAACTGGCTCAAAGAACTGAATTAAGTTTGTCAGGCATGACCTACCAGGAAGGAAGCCATGTTGGAATACGTCCATTAACCCTTGACTTCTTATGTGTGTTTCAATGATTTTCTGGATGATGCCTTCCATCATTTTTCCTATTATAGATGTCAGGCTTATGGGTCTATAGTTCCTGATATTCTGTTTATCACACTTTTTAAAAATCAGGGTCACACTCACATCATGCCACGCTGGAACTGTGGTCCCTTCTCTCAGTGAAGTATTAACTCAGCCAGAGGACCTGCCAGCTCATCTGCCAACTCTCTAAGTAACCTGGGGTGGACTCTGTCGGGTCCTTCTAATTTGTCCACCTTTAGCTGTTTTATTTTTTCTCTGACTTCTTTTTCTGATATTGTTTTGTCTTTAAATTCATGAGTCTTGCTAGTATCGTATAAGATGTTACTAGTCTCTTTTGTTTTAAAAACACTGAGAAAGTATTCATTGAACTTGTTTGCAATATTTTACTCATTACTTATGACCGCACCCTTGACCTTTATTTTGCCTATCGTTTTTTTATAGGTTCATAGGTAGGATTTACAAGTCAAAATAGCTAAATAAGCTAAATGGAGACTTGCCACTAACAGTGAATGTATTCTAATTTTTTGTCCCCCATACATATGTCTAACTGATATTTAAAAGCCTACATACTGGTAGCCCCCACTATCATTTCTGGCAAGGCATTCCATACCGTTAATTACTCTCTGTTTAAACCAGTTGCCCCATCTTGTGGTCTTTTATAAATCCCCTTCAACTGAGAGGGGTGCAATCTTGTAGCTCTATTTAGGGTCACTTTCCTGGTAAGACCAGTTGTTTCCCAAATCATCTCATCATGGAAAGCTCTGTAAACATAGCACAGGTCCCCTCTTGTTTTTCGATAGGACATTGAGTATAATCCCAATTCCCTAAGCCTGTCCTCATATGCCCTATCTTTAACCCTTTTCACTGACCTTGTCAATTTCCTCTGCACCCTCTCAACTGCAATTGTACTGCCTACACTTTGGGATGAGCAGACTGGTGCACCGTATTCAAGCACTGGTCTTACAAGGCACCGATACAGGGGCAACAGCACCTCCTCTCTCCTACTCTTTATGTTTCTTAATACATTTACCAGAATCCTAATTCCTTTTCTAACACATGCACTGTTATGTTTATCAAAACTCAGGGTATCAGTTATCCAAACCCCCAGATCTTTTTCATTCCTAACACTAGTTATAGGCCTATTATTGATGCAATATTCAGCCCCAGGATTATTAACACCAAAAGTGCATAACCTTACACTTGGAAATGTTAAAAACTAGTTTATGTTCAGTTGCCCATGTATCCAGTTTATTGAGTTGTTTTTGAAATATATTTATTGAATCCTGATTATTGACTATTGCCCCCACTTTTGTGTCATCTGCGTATTTACAGAGCCACACCCCATCCTCAACTTGCATAGATGAAACAAAGATTCTAAACAAGATGAGACCCAGGCTCGATCCCCAGGGGACACCACTCATCACTGCCCCCCATTCGGACAAGTGTCCCCTGATGGCCACTCTCTGTCTCCTATCCATCAACCAGTCCCTTATCCATACCAATAAACCAGTATAAAACCCTATGTCTTTCAAGATATTTATTAAACTAACGTGGGACACAGAGTCAAAAGCCTTTGTGTAATCTAAATATATCACATCAACAGGCATGCTATTCTTGACTTGTACCCACAAGGGGGTCTAGACTTGAGAAGCCCAAGGCACACCCCACACCCACTCTCCGGGCCTGGTTTGGGAGGGTGGGCTGTTAGAGTTGGAAATCCTAGTGCCTCATTTCTCAACTTTTGTTACTTTGGCCCTAACTGGAACATTAACAATGTTTTTTGTAACTTCTTTCCTTACTTTTTGAGATAGTATAATAGTATCATTATTTTATTGTGGGCATTCCTCTGTAGATGCACATATGTATGTAGCTGTGGAAGCACATAACAGTAACCAAATTGTCAGCACAGCCATCTTATTACCTCATCTCATGTACACAGTACAGAAAATTTTTGAATCACTGCCAAAACATAATTCTGCGCAACTGCAAAGCCATTCCGCACCACAGGTGCGAAAATACATTTTGGGCAGGATTTGAAAAATGACAGCTGTGACATACATGAGGTGGGGTAATAAGAAAGCTATGTTGAAAATCTGTGGTAAAGTGGCCCCTAGGAGTTTGGTGCTCCCATAGGGTAGTGAATTGGCAGCCCGCTAAACATTAATGCAGCTCCCGTGGAAAGCCGAACCCTGATTTTATGAGGGGTCCTTGAATCCGAGGCTATGTGCTTACACACTGAGATAGCTGCCCTGGGACCCTAGGAGGGAAGTGCAGGCCCACTAAAACTCGCATGGAAGTGAGAATCTTCCTCCACATAAAGGATGTACCTCCTCATGTTCTAGCCCTAGAGCCCACACCTCACGGTTCTAGTCACCACATCCAACTACCCTTTCCCTTTGGGTACTAGGCACCAAGGTCCTCTGGAGACAGAGGACCGTGAAGGTAGGACCTTGATCCTACCACTGACCTAGGCATTGCCTGATCTGTGGAAGCACCAACAGTTCTATATTTACTTCTATAGCCACGCTTGGCTAGTAGATTCTGTCTGTACATAATGTTGTATGTTTATATAAATGGTTGTATAGTCTTTTGTATTTGTTCTGTTTACAGGTCATCGAACTTACTCTGGTCATTGGATTTACAAGACACATGGGTTATGAGGGCACCCTGTGGGGGGGCGGGGGTGCAGAGGTTCCAGCGTCTCAATTCCTTGACATGATGCATACATCAAAGCCAAAACTGCTCTCTTTAAATATAAATGGGTTGACCTCCCCGATTAAAAGATCCAGAACTTTGGCATACCTCCGAAGAACTAAATCAGACATAGTCTTTCTCCAGGAGACACATATGAACCCGTTGGAGCACGCCAAGCTCGCTAAATTAAGTAGGGGACAGGTATTTAGCGCCTCATATAAAGGTGGAAGAAGTAGAGGCGTGGCTATAATCATACCATCTTGCACCCCATATCAACCAGAACGAGCCTGGTCTGATCCTGAAGACCGCCTGGTTCTCTCTCAAGGGAGGCTCAATAATGAAGAAATTACCCTAGCAAATGTATACATTCCGCCAGGCACCACTGTTTCCCAATTGAAACCTCTGTTGGATAAGGTGGTGAATTTCACCAAAGGCACACTTTTGATGTCTGGGGATTTTAACATGTTGGCGGATCCAAACCTTGATTCCACAAAAGGGAGGCCACAGAAATTAACTAGGACCCAGAGTTTTTTCAATAAGTTTGTTTCAGAGATAGGGTGGTGCGATATATGGTGGAAACTACATCCACACACGAGAAATTACTTGTATTACTCTTCGGTACACCGCACATACTCCCATATAGACTATGCCTTCACCCAGGTGGAAAATATGCATACGGTATGCGATGCCCAGCTAGGAGATATATCTATTTCAGATCATGCACCCGTGATCACACAATGGGGCCTGGGTGTTCAACCTAAAAATACACAATGGAGGCTAAATCCATTCTACTTACGATCTAAAGAATTTAAAGAATTTATCTCAGACAAGATTTCTGAGATCATGGCTGATAACCCTGCCTCAGACACCACCCCCACGGTTTATTGGGACACAATAAAAGCGGTCCTAAGGGGACACATAATTAAATATGTGGCACAAAAGAAAAGACAACGCGGAGAATACAGAGCCAAACTCGAAGAAACCCTTCATTTTCTACAATTGGCCCATAAGCAGAGAGATAGCTCCCTCCTCCCCCAGATACAGCACACCAAACAAGAGTTAGATAAGCTCGCACTACAACAAACTGAAATAGCCCTAGCATTTTTGAAGCAAAGATATTATGAAGTTGGGCCTCGGGCCACACGCTTACTCGCATACCAAATCCATAAACAAAAAAAAGCGGCAACAATAGTAACTATTAGACACCCAGTAGGGAGACAGCCCCTATCTAAGATGCACGAAGTGGCCGAAGCTTTTATGGCCTACTACAGGAAGTTATATACCCCGGAGTCCACTCCCTCTTCAGAGACCATGTCATCATATATTGAAACACTCTCTCTACCCACCCTGGCGGAACAAAATAGAGATGCCCTCATGTAGCCCATAACTGCCATCGAGATAGCACAAACCATAACCAACTCCAAGTCCCAGAAAGCCCCAGGACCTGATGGATACGGAGCGGAATTCTACAAGGTTGCCAGACCATCAATTCTCCCCACACTCCTGCGTGTCTTTAACTCGATATTACAGGGCGACCCTCCCCCAGAATCCTGGGCCTATGCAACCATATCGGTGATCCCTAAACCAGGGAAGAACCCACAGGAATGTGCATCATATAGACCAATTTCGGTACTAAACCAGGACTATAAATTATTCATGAGTATATTAGCACATCGCGTGGACCAGGTCCTCCCTGTGCTAATCCACAGAGACCAAACTGGTTTTGTGAGGACCCGTACTACCACTGATAATATCAGGCGCTCTCCCTTTACTTGGTAGACCAAATGAGCGGAACGGATACCCCAGCAGTGCTAATTAGTCTTGATGCAGAGAAGGCCTTTGATAGAGTTACGTGGCCATTTCTATACTCTATCTTGCTCGATTTGGTTTCCCCTCTGGCCTCGTCCAAGTCCTGCAAAATATATATTCTGCACCTCGGGCCTGTGTCAGAGTAAATGGACATCGCTCCGAATACTTCCAGCTTAAAAGAGGCACCCACCAGGGTTGCCCGTTATCCCCGTTATTATTTGCAGCAACCATAGAACCTCTAGCACAACAAATACGTGACCACCCTAACTTACGGGGAATTTTACTCAGGGAGACGGAACACCGAATTGCCCTATACGCTGATGACATACTTCTATATCTACAAAACCCAGAGCAGTCAATTCCAGCAGTACGCCAAATCCTAGATGCGTATGGAATGCTATCAGGCTATAAATTAAATCTGACTAAAACCGAAATACTCACATTTAATTATACACCTACGCAAGGAATAATAGATGTCCTACCTGGTAGGTGGAACCTGGCAAAACTAAAATACCTAGGCATTTATATCCCCCGAGAAGGAATAAATTACTATAGACATAACTACTCTCCCTTTATGACACAACTGAAGCAGGACTTACAGACCTGGTCTGTGATCCCATTGAGCTTAACGAAACGGGTAGAGCTAATCAGGATGATAACTCTCCCTAGAGCACTATATCTGTTTCAAAATGTCCCCCTCTTTGTGCCCCAAAAGTTCTTTAATGACATCGGTCGCCTGCTGCGAAATTTTATATGGGCAGGGCGGAAACCTCAGGTGCGCCTTATAGTGTTGTCGCTTGCGCGGGCTGACGGAGGCCTTGCACTTCCAGACCTAAAGCACTACCAACAAGCAGTAACTATGGTGCACATAATGGCAAGACAAAGCAGAAGTTCCCAACTGCATTGGTTGGAAATGGAGAAAATATTGGTGAATGACATAACATATTTTTGGGCAATATATAGGCAAGTGCCGAGAGAAATGGCCTGTCCAACTATTAATCCTTGGCTGGTAGCGCAATTTCAAAACTGGAATGTAATCAAAAAATCACATAATCTGTCACCCTACTTGCCACTCTTATGTCCGATTTGGGCATTGTCAGACTTTCCCCGTAATACACTGGACTCTGGATTTGGTACTTGGGATGGCCATGGACTACGATACTTGACACAAATAGTGACACAAGGAATAATTTGGTCATGCGCAGAAATTCAGGCTGAGTTCCGTCTGCCACACAAAGATTTTTTTCGATATCTACAACTCTGACACTACATGGAAGGCCTGCCCCTATGCCTGCAAAACCCAGAAAACTATTTAGCTCCAATTCGGTGTCAAATCTCACTGAACGGTTCGGGGAAGCAGGACCACTTGATCTCTACATATTACCAATCCTTGAACTCTCAAGGAGAGAGAACTACTGAGAACATCCGTACACAGTGGCGGGAAGAGTCGGGTTGCCAACTGACTATCTCAGATTGGTGACTGGCATGCAGCTATTCCTCCAAGGTTACAAGTTCATATCAATGGCGCGAATACGCTTGGAAGGTCCTGATACGATATTTTAGGTCACCCAGGGTCACTAAGCACTATTCATTAAACAAAACCGCAGAATGTTGGTGAAAGTGTGGTGAACGGGAAGCCAACCTGACTCACATTTTTTGGACGTGCCCGGCACTCTCTAACTTTTTAAAACAGTTGGAGGTGCGGTTACAGCAGCTTATTGACCAACAATTCCAGTTGACACCAGAGATATACTTGTTCCTTACATTACCCAAGCCTTATCGAGGCCCAAATACAAGATACCTGCTTTCACTGCTTCTTACAGCAGCTAAAAAGGTAATAACTAGGCAATGGCTAACAATAAATCCTCCAACCATTCGAGACTGGTGTGAAATTACCCGGGCAAATTTACAACATGGAAAAAATGACATATAATATAAATGAACGTGGGGAGATTTTCTCTGTGAGATGGGTGCGGTTGCAGATATACTATATGCTAATAGACCCCACTTTTGTACCCTAGTCTTTACACCTCTATGGGAACCTGTGAATCTCAGCTCTGATTGCTAACCCCCCTTCCCTGAGAGGCCTGGACCCGGTGTACCCCTCCCCCTTTTTCCCCCCAATGCTCCGGTCTGTCTGGAACATGAAATACCACTGGAGGGGAAGACTAGACACAAGAGGAGAAAAGTTTGATGATCTGGGGAGTGACTAACACTCACCAACCTGTTATTCAATGATACCTATGGAATTCTGTAATAGGGGATACTGAAGATGTAATACGTGTGAGAGCAATGAAATAACTGGAAAATGTTAGATTTTAGATTGTGAAACTATTTGAACCCCTAGAACTGTCTGTTTATTGGACCAGTTGTAAATGTATTGAATACAACCACAACTGTAGACCTATATGTATATAAGTTGAAAAAAAGGAACAATAAAAAGAATAATTTAAAAAAAAAAAGAAAATCTGTGGTAAAAAATATTTAACATTTCCAAAATTGCAAGTGAGCATAGCGAAATTGCATTGAATAGTCATAACTTTGGCATTTTTTCACATTTGGACCCCAAATTTTCAATATAGGGAAAGGGAACATTGTTTAACCAGGAGTAGCACACTAAGCCAAAGCTTTTTTCCAGTTGTGACCTGGAAGCACAAGAAAGTTAAGTGACTTGCGCAGTATCACACAGTATGCACCTAGGTGGCTGTGGGATTCAAACCCAGATCTCCAGATCTGCAACTCAGAGCCTTAACCCACTGCACTATACTGCCTGAGTCTTCTTATGATCCCATCTCATAAACTCCATAAGTGAAAATGTTCAAATCCATGCCAAAACGCTATTCAGCACCACAGGTGCAAAAACACATTTCAGACAGGATGTAAAAAATGACAGCTGCACTGTTCATGAGGTGGTGTGAAAAAATGGCTATGTTGAAAATATGGAGTCAAAATATTGAAAATTACCAAAGTTAGGCGCGTGCATAGAAAGATTTCAATGAACACATGTGTAACAGCCATTTTTAGGGAATCTTTTCATCAAATATTCAACATGGCCTTTTTGGGACCCCACCACATGAACACTGGTGGTGAAATTTTGTTATTTAGTCCCAAAAGGTAATTTTGCATAGCGACCGTGAAATCACCTTCTGGGTCTGACTAATGAAATGACAGTGACGGCATTCATGAGGTCGGGTCCCAAAAATTTTTGGCCATGTTGAAAATGTGATGAAAAAATTCCCAAAATGGCAAAGTTATGAACATAAGTTCAAAACGCCGTTGAAATAAATTATATGGCACTTACCTCGATTCCTCAGTTGCAGTTCGACTTTGAAGACTGCAGACGTGTCCCAGTCCACAGAAGATGAAAGCCTTCGCCCTCCAGTGGTAAGTATGGGGTAAGGGTGGTGGAGTGGTGGGTGCCCACTGGGAGGGTAGGGGGATGGGGGAGACGACGAGGCACCGTTTTCTTTTTCCAGTATTAACAAAAAAAGACTTCAGAGGACTGTTTTTTTTTTACATGGTGAATAAAGAAATTAAATATATTGGGACACTGGGGGTGAGCTTCCCAGTGGCTCACACTGCTGGGGGGGCACTAAATGCTGACACAGAGATTTGGCTCCCCAATATCAGCTTAAACAACGGGCTGTGGGGGGGACATCCGACACCAGGGTGCTAATATTGATCTTCGATCTGTTGCTGCAGCTCGATCAGCTCTCCTGAAGTTGAACTGATGCTCCTAATGGCTGCCAGGTACAGCAGATTTGAGGTGCGTGTTTCCCTCTGTCCTCCTCATGATGACAAGCTGGGCCAGGAAGGCAAGCAAGCAAATCTGTTGAACAAGATCAGACAAAGAAACAAAATAGGAGCTTGAATTAAGTAAATCATTGGCTAGGTATATAAGTATTCATTTCAACTTCATTTTGTAGGTGGAGGAGGAAAACTGCTATGTTGGTCACTGGGAAATTCACCCAGTATAGCATATAAAAAAACTGCACAGTATTCACGGACTGCAACACAAAATTGGTGTGGCAGTCACTCATTTTACACATCCAATATCCAGAAATGGTCGTACTGCTGCTCTATTCAAGAGTACATTCAAAATGCTGCACAGCTTTTTCACACTGCTACTTAAATCATGTTTTGTAGTACACTGATTGTTATGCAGATGTTTTAAATTAAATTTTGGAAGGTTGTTTGGCTTAGAGGTTAGAGTTCAAATTTACCTTCTGACTTGGTATGCTTTCCTTAATGTTTGTAATGCGGTAATGCAAAAAAAAAATTGCAGGAAGCAAAATCAGTACTTATCTCCCTAAGTTGTGACTCTAAGTGTTGTCATCTCATTTGAAGAGGTGCCATTCGCTAAGGTACGCATATGTCATGTGCGCCAGTGGCACGTAAAGACCCTGTACATTGTTACTCAATTTGCATATATGTTTTGGAATTCTTTAACTCATCTACACAGATGGTCCGATGTGCTCCACTATCTCCCTCCAGGGAATATATGTGCACAGTGATCAGGGAGTGAGGGGTGCCACTAGACACCAAGGAATATGGGGGGGCTAACAAGTCATGCTGGAGCCAGTAGCAGGAGTTCGGCTGTGGCTGCAGGAGTAAATAAAATCTACTGTTCTCATACAGAGAACGCAGCAGAAGTCTCCTCTCACCAAGCTGGGCACCTGGCATTTTGAGTGCCCAGAAAAAGTATTTCTGGCCCTAATTGAGAAAAACAAACACCATCATCTAGCTTAACAGGGTCCATTTAGTTAGGTTTTGGTGTCTGATTTATAAAATGTCAACATTTTTAAGTATTTTCCATGCAATTGAGATGGTGAAAAAAAAAAGATGGCTGATCACGAAAAAGGATTCTTTCCTCACAAAAAAGAATTTTGTTCTCACGAAAAAGAAAATGCTCTCACAAGACTAAATCCTTTTTTTCTAGATCAAATCATTTGTTGAACTTTTTACATCTATCCTGAAAAATGAACTTCCCATAGGATATCATGGGAACTTAAAAACGTAATAACTTTGCAACAGTTTAATATTTTTGCACCAAACTAACAGTGTCAGTTCTGTTACCCAAGTTCTTCTACCATAAAACATCAAAATGAAATTCCACACCATCTGGACACAAGGCGATGAGGAAACAAAATGAAAAAAATGGTGACATTTTACTTTTTTTCACTATCCAGTTCACAGAATCTGCACATCCAACTAGAACAAAACTTGCCACATCAAGAGATCTACCCCACAGGAGAGTACATACCACATTTTGTGCAAATCCATTGATCGGTTGCAAAGTTATTAAAGTACAAAATTTGAGGTTTAACATTAAACAGGCTACTCAACCCTAACTATAGGGGGCACAACCATGCCCTTGTAAAATATATATGCATGTGTGTGCATATGTATTTAGGGTTCAACTTAAAGCAACAAAAGTAGGTAAATGTGGCATTAGGGTTTCCAGCCCTAACTCCCCATCCCCACCCTAGCCCCAAGCAGCAAAAGGAAAATACATTAGGGTTTTGGGACTCCTGAGTCTTAGCGAATCAGTGGTGGGGTTTTCCTTGGGATTGTCAGCCGTAATGCTCACCCCCCTCAGAGCAAACAAGGTCAGATGTGATCTGTTTTCTTCAGGCAGGGCCCACAGGGACCTGCATGAAGAAGGCTAAAACAGATGTTGTTTGCAACATGTGACAAGACATACTACTGTACCTTTGAATACTGTAGCCATATGAGGCACTGGCTTGCAGCTGTACCTTGTGCTGGAGACACAATATGGGGGGAAGGGGAGCATTAGGGTTGATAAACCCAAGAAAGACCCCACCACTGATTTGCCAAGACTCAGGAGACCCAAAACCCCCAATGTTTTTTCCTTTTGCTGCTTGGGTGGTGGGGGTTGGGAATTAGGGTTGGGAACCCTAGTGCTACATTTCCCTAGTTTTGTTGCTTTAAGCCGAATGCTAACTGGTGCATTAACACAGTTTTTTGCAATGAATTTCCTTTCTTTTTGAGATAGAATCGTATCTTCATTCACGCAGGTCCCTTTGGGACCTGTGTGAGCACATCTATCCAGCTGCAGAAGTGCAGAGCCCTCTAGACCCTGCATTTCCATGCATGTATACATGGAGACGTGCAGGGCCCTTGAACCCTGCACCAAATGTGGAGTCTATCAGGCTGCAGAACCACAGAACACTCTGAGTCCTGCACTTCTGTGCAGCTACAGATGCACACAGCCAGGACCCTCCAGACCCTGCGCCTACTGAGAATTTTGTGTGGGTGCAGAAGCACAGGGCCTTCCAGGCCTTGTACTACCAATCATGCATCAAGTATGTTTCCACAATGATTCATGAAGTAGGGTCATAAAAAGCACATGTTAAAAATGTGGCTTTGAAATCTTCAAAAATGGCACAGCTATGAACAAAAGTCTTGATTCTTTCAACATAAAGAAATTATTTCATGAGCACATATTTCTATTTCATGAGGCAACAGCCTTGTTTTGTGAGGGTCATGAAAGAAGACTGTTGGCTCATGAAGAAAGATTCTGAAATAAACTAAGCCCAAAATCTTGTTTCCTGAGCCCACCTTCTTGTTTCATTAGATTTTTGTGAGCTCAGGAAAGAAGATGCCTTCTCACAAAACAAGATTCTGAAAATGAAACTAGATCCAAAATCTTGCTTCATGAGCCTCCTTCTTGTTTCATGATCATGAGCTCATGAAACAAGATGCCTTCTCATGACATAAGTAAGTCCAAAATCTTGTTTCATGAGAAGGCATCTTGTTTCATGAGATTTTCATGAGCTCACAAAACAAGATGCCTTCTCACAAAACAAGATTCTGAAAAAGAAAACCAAGTTCAAATTTTTGTTTAACGAGGACACCTTCTTCTTTCATGAGACTTTTGTCAGCTCATGAAAAAAGATGCCTTCTCATGGAAACAAGATTCTGAAAAAGAAAACTAAGTCCAAAATCTTGTTTCATGAGATTTTTAAGAGCTCATGAAACAAGATGCCTTCTCACGACCAAGATTCTGAAAAATAAACTAAGTCCAAAATCTTGTTTTGTGAGCTGAAAATCTTTTTTTGTGAGACCCTATTCTTGTTTTGTGAACTTCAGGAAACAAGAACATTGGCTCATAAAACAACATTCTGTGGTGATTTGCATATGCAGCCCATGATGCTTTGCATTGTGTGGGCATGTGTGATTTTGTATTTTCTTGAAACTTGGCTTCCCAGCCAAATGCCCTTTGGGGTAACCCTTGCCTCAGTGTTTGCGCACAGAGGTTCTTTGTCTTTTAAATAGTTTTTTATTTTAATGGGTTCACCACAACATAACCCAGACAGACCGTCTTAGGGTAGCTGGTTCATTCCACTGGGGTGTCAAACAGACGAGGCATACTGATGAGTCCTGGTAGGACGAAACACGTGTCTATGTCATCTGTTAGCACCCATTGCAAACTGCGTGAGAGGCCTTTCGGCACCATGCAATTCTGCTTAAAGTTGAACCAGCATAACATTCTGTGGTGATTTGCATATGCAGCTCATGATGCTTTGCATTGTGTGGGCATGTGTGATTTTGTATTTTCTTGAAACTTGGCTTCCCAGCCAAATGCCCTTTGGGGTAACCCTTGCCTCAGTGTTTGCGCACAGAGGTTTTTTGTCTCATAAAACAACACTCACTAAGGATTTTAGGGATGACCCAAGAAGACATTGTGGGATCAATTTTCAAAAACTAAGTCTACAATCACTACAAGTCCAGTGTAGCTAGACTGATGGGTTTGTGTCTCTCCAGGGCATCAATTTTATGATTTTTCAAAGAAATAAAAAAAAAAAAAAAACAGAAACAAGATAGCCACCAAATGAAACAAGAATTTTTTCTCACAAAACAGGAATTTCACCTCATGAAACAATAATCTTTTTTCTTGAGCAGAAATCCTTGTTTTGTATAAAACATCTATCTGAAAGACCCTACTGAGCATGCTCAGAATGGAAACATCAAATCCTTATAACTTGGGGACAGATTAATATTTTTTCACCAAACCAATGAAATGCACTATTCTAGGGCAAATCTTTTGTACCCTGAAAATTTCAGAACAAAATTCCAAACTGTCTGGGCTATAGGTGACAGCAAAAAAAAAACCTGATTTTGTTCTCTTTTTACACTATCTGGATCTCGGAGTCTGCACTTCTGACCAGAACACAACTTGCCAAGTTAAGAGACCGTGCCCTCCATGCCACGCATGCCAAATTTCATGCAATTCTGTTGAACAGGGGAGAAGCTATTAAGGTGCAAATTTAGGGGGTTAACATTGAACAGCCTACTTAAACCTAACTATGGTGTTACCACGCTGCTATAATATGTCATAAGCACTACATGCCTTTACACACATGGCACATGGTGCCTATGGGGTCACCATAAGTTACATGAGACAAAGAGTCCACCCAATGCTATACTGCTGTACTCACAACCCAGTTAGTGCCATCCCACCTAACGACAGCTAATAGGACAATCCAGAACCCCAATTTGTCACAGGCTGTGGGTCCAGATCAGGCAGTTGGTGATGGGGACATGCCATATCTCATGTGCTGTCAAAAGGGAAGTGGAATATGTGACTGGCAGACAAAAACAACATAGGGTGGTGTATGCATATTTCACCTACTTAGATGGGGAGCACAGTATTGGTTGGGACACCATGTGGCCTTTATGTAGTGTTCTATGAATGTGAGCAGTGCTATCATACATATAGTGAGGTGTGATATAGCTAATACTGAACTGAGAGGGTCTGCAGATGTGATTGTACGTACCACTTCAAGTGTTGTACCCAACAGGCTGGTGCTGATTCCATAGGGGTGTTTACAGAGGCAGGTACTGTACCCTCTGCCTGGACCTTGGCAGGCTGTGCTGCTGCCAGGTGCACTGGTTCCAGTTTCATTGACAACAACTGCATTAAGGTATCTGCCTTTGCACTGATGGCTGCCCAATTCTCAGTTGTCCTTTCAAAAATTGGATATGTGCAGTGTGTGCTACTTCTACCTCCTTGTAACGTGGGGTCAAGGAGTGGTCTGCTAGCATGCTGGACAACCTGTGGAGACAGCCCTTATTTGTCTGAACTGCTCTGTCAATAACTGCGTACACATTGGCCCACCCCACCACCACTGTGCATGTGGCCAGGTGCACAGTTGCTCCATAGATCGTATGTTAATGCACCACTTATGTGGCTTTTCCACATATCTCCAGCACTTTTGTGGAAAGGGCCCTAAAGGAAAACAGAACAATGAAAGCATTAATCAGGAAAATCAGTGGGATTGGTTTTATGGGGCAATGTATCACTGTTAGCTTGAGGTTACATAGAGGAAGCAAGAGGAGGAGACATAAGTGTTCAAAAGTATAACATTTCCAAGTGCAGAGGTTAATGACTACCAGAGCAGTTTTGGCAGTTGTGATGAAATAGCTACATCTGCCAGTTGTTCAAAGAGCTGGTAGGTGGGGGGGGAGTTGGCGTTTTGAAGAGGTAGTAAACATAGAGGATGAGTGCCAAATGGACATCTATATTGTTGTTGGCAATGCATTCAAAGAGAAGAGATTTCCAGGCAGATATTAATCAAAGCAATACTAAATGGAGAAGAGGCTCTAAACTGGGGGGGGGGTGAATGAGGTTGGAGTAGAAAAGATTTTAGGTTAGCCTAAGACAAAGACTCTTTGTGATTTTTATCTTTGTAAATATGATCATTATTGTATTTCATATTAAACTCATGATTTTAATTGATGAATTGGTTTATTTTGCTGTGAAGGTTACATACTGTGCTGTATTGAAGGACCAATGTGGTCAAATGTATCCTTCCCTATCTTCTCCCATGCCCCCCTCCCCTGGTCACAACTGGAAATGAGCCCTCTGGGCTCTGCTTGTTTACCTGGTAAAATATGTTGCAAGAAAGAAAGAAAGAAAGAAAGAAAGAAAGAAAGAAAAGTAATAAGTATAGCATTAACAGTATACGTGATCAAATCAAGGATGCAAGTTTTATTTTCAGTACAAGACATATCTCTCAACTTACCTGATTTTCAGGGATGTCCCTGATTTTTGCCTCATAAATTTCCTTTCTCCTGCCTAAATTTGGCAAGTTTGCACTTGAAGTGTAATATTTGAATTATAAAATGTCAGCCAGTGGAGTTCCAGTGCAGTTCTCATTACAAAAATGCAAGTTATCCTAAGCAGTATATTGTATGCATCTTATTAAGCTGACATTACTATTTTTTGAGATGTGTTCCTGAATTTAGTAACTTGTCCTTGATTTTTTAAGTCTAGTCCCTGTGAGACAGTAGGATGAGAGGTATGGCACTGTAGCTGCCCTTGAATACAAGCAGCAGGTTAAAATACGAAATTTGAATAGAAGCCACAGAGTCTGTCTGTCCTTGAATGCAAGCAGCAGGTAAAAATACAAAATCTGAATAGGAGCCCCGAAGTCTATTCAAAGATATAAAGTATGTGATAACTTTTTAAAATAATTATACTTCACTGATTTTTTCTTTTCAATGCAGCACAAAAAAAAATATGATTTTACAGAAGAAAAGAAGAAAGACATAATAAAAAGCAGACACTTAACAAACAAGAAAAGTTGTCCCACACATTAAACAACAATCCTACCCCCACCCCCACCCTCAAGATGACAAGCTTTGTTCTGTTCTGCTTCTTGGGTTAATTTACATTACTGCCATCACTGTGCTGCACTTTTCAGTTAGTTCAAGGAAGCATAAGGGTTTACAGCCTACAGTTTGCAATAGATATATTCATTTTTTTTTGCAGTTAGTTTCTTTTCTCCTTGCAGGTGGCACACCATCCAGCCTGATCCCCCAGCCCCGTCCCCCGCTTGCAGCTTACCTTCTGCTTCCTCTATGGCTTGCTCCCCATGGCAGGGTGGCAGGGATCCCTCAACCCGCCAGAATGGATCCAGTGCAGAGGTTACTGCCATTCGTGGGAGTGGGGTCTGAGGGGATTGGCTCTCATCCTGTCATGCCCATGATACTTTTTTCCTCCATTTTCTCCCCGTAGGAGAGGAGGCATGCAATGATGCCCTATGGAGAGAGAGCGCATGCATCCGCATGTTCTCCAAGCGTCTTCCTCCTGTCCTCCCCCTTTCTAAAGCGTCAGTGCACTGTCCCCCGGCCACCACTAGGGGCCAGTCAGACACCAACTAGAGGTGTCCCCCCTCCCCAGAGAAGGAGAGCAGTCCATCCGACACTCTATCCTTCTCCTCCCCGATGACCCACGATGGCCTGTGCTCATTCCCGAACAGGGGTAGCTGGTGTAGTGCGAGATAAGGCATCCAGCGCCTCAGCACTCAGCACCACCGGGCCAGCGATATATTTATTTCCAAGATTATTTCATTATTCTCATCATGGGCATTTAACTTAATTGATTCGACTCTTCATTTTGTTGATCATTTATTGGTTCCACAGTCAATAATGTATGCAGCTTCTCCTATTTCCTATGACAGCTATGAAAGTTATTATTTGTGCTAGTTATAATTTTCTCAATATGCAGGGTGGCAAAAATGTCATTATGCCATTCTACATATGATGGCATTGTTTCATCTAGTCAATGTCTTAGTAAGATTTGTTTTAGCCATCTCTGCTATTAATGCTACGTGGTACCTCTGAGTAGTGAGAAGTTGACCATCATAGTGACCCACCATACAAACCTTCAAGGTGAATGTATTTTCCAGACTCAGTAACAGATCTAATTTCTCCTCAATACCATTTCACAAGGGTTTCACTTTTGGGCATTCCTATAATACGTAAAATAACGTACCCGCTGCTTCATGGCATCTGCTACATGCCTTGTCAGCCAGTTTCCTCACTTTATGAAGCCTGTAGGGTGTAAGGCATAGATTATGTAGAGTCTTAAATTGCATTAGACGTAGAGATTCCACCCTTATGTATTTGTATAGGTTACCCCATAAGGATTCCCGTTCCTAATGTTCACTGTTAAGCTTGCTAAATTTATTTGAGGCAAACCAAATATTTTTGATAGCTTGATCTTTTGGCAAGTAGAGTTTGTGCCAAGAAATCCTGGGTTGTTCATAATTCCATATACATTTCCACATGAGAACATTGATTTTTTTAAACCAGTTTGAAGGAATAGGTGTAATGACAGTTTGGAGCCTATGTTAAATAGATCTTTTCCACATGCCCCAATTCTCCAAGATACACATGGAGGCTCAGGGTTTCAAACCCTGATCAAAGGTTTCCTGACTCATCTCCAGCCTACTCTGTCCACTTGGCTACCACTGCCAACAAGTATCCAGGCAGAGACCATACTAATATCTGTTATGGCCTTCCCCTTCTTGTTTCTGCCATACTGCCACCTAGTGTCTATATCTCTCAATCAATCAATTACACTTTATTTATAAAAAGCACAATTCCATAAAATTACCAAAGCGCTTGTACAATAATTATTAAAATGGAATATATAGAGGCATAGTATAAAAGAATAGAATAAAAAATCTAACAAATACAGCTTACAAGATTAATCAAGCTCTGGAAAAGCAAGATTAAAGAGATTGGTTTTAAGGGCTGATTTGAAGCTCTCAGCCACCCTACTCCTTTGCAGTTCCTCATATTGTATCAGAGATCCAGCCCAAACCCTTCCAAATCTCCAACTGGCCACCAAGTACAATAAAGAGCATACACCCTTGTCCCACCCACTCATTTCTCGGTAACATGCCCCCCCCCCCGCATCTACTGCTCCCCATCATCTTTCTATTTACCACCCTTCCCCTTATTCCCCTTCTCCCAAACACTACCCACACATCTTTCTCCCCAGCCCACTCCTGCCTCATCTGTAACCAGTCCTCATCCCTTCCCCATCTGCCTCCACCCTCTCCTCACCTACTCTGCCCTGGCACCTTTCACCCTCATCTGCTTCACCCCCAGAGCTCTCTCCCCCCCTGACGGCTGTTGTGCCCTCACTACTAAACCGAGAACATGCTCTTTCAACAGCCTAAATAAAAGGCATTACTCCAGGTTTCTATTACCCTTCTTCCCTTTCCTCCTAATGGCTGGCAATGTCAAACCCAACCCCAGTCCTGCCACCCCTGCTGACTCCCCATTGGGTGGCCTTGGCATCTATCATCTAAATGTCAGGAGCTTGCTGCCAAAAATGGGCCATTTAAGGGTCTGGGTGTCACTAAACTACCCAGGCATCCTATGTGTATCTAAGACCTGTTTTGACATCCAAAATTCCAAACTCCGCTGTGGACCTCCCAGGATACCTACTGCTCAGACAGGACAGAGGGGAAAAAGGGTGTAGGTGTAGCTGCCTATGTACACAATTCTCTCCCCTCCTCCACCTTACTCCAACAGGTCTCCCTGTCCTCGCATAAGCTACTGTTCCTTTAGCTGTCCTTCCCATCCACCTCTCCATTCTTCATTGGGGTCTGCTACTTCTCCCCCAAAGTCCTGCCCTCTGTCATAGTCTCCACCATAATGTTCCCTCATCTCTCTCACTCAGGCTGGTGAGCTGCTACTTCTGGGTGACTACAATGTAAATTGGCTCTCTCTACATGCTAAATCCATTACCCAGGAAATCAAGGCCCTAATCCTTACCCAACTTCTATCCAAGCCAACCAGATTAAAACCCCACTCTGCCAACCACTCCTTAATTCACTGGGTCTTAGTGTCCCATCCTCTAAAATTCTCATCTGCTGGCACCCTACCTGACGTTTTCAGTGACCACTGCATGACATACTGCTGCAGGAAATCTTGCACCTCAACCCCGCCCCCCCCAAGGTACCTGTGGTTCCATCCACTCAAATCTCTAAACATCAGAGCTCTCCTGACTGACATATCTATCCAACTGGTCAGGTGTTTTCACTGCTCCTGATGTGGACTCCGCTCTTGCATCTTTCACCACAACTTTTCTCAGAATCTGGGGTCTGCACACCACCCTCAAAAGGCTACGGCTATGCTGGAAATACCTCCCTTGGGTTACCCAAAAACTAATCTCCCTTTTCAAATCCAGACACCAAGTTTGGTGCATTTTCAAACCCACCTCCAGCCGAGCTGGCCTATTTAATTACAAGTCTCTATGAAATGCTTGCACGAAGGCAGTGCGCTCCTCAAAAGCCCTTTTCCTCAGAAATAAACTTAATGATTCCAGAACCTCACCTGCAGAATTCAGGAAAACTCTCCACCCCTTCTTGGTTCCTCTCCCCCACCCCGTTCCAACTTTCCCCAGAGCAGACAGCTCAGACCCTTCTTCTGTGGCCTCTTCTATCAACCACTTTTTCACCACCTGTGCTCTTCCCCCGGCCCCCCCTTTGTCCTTGTCTCCAACCCTCCACTCCTCTACCTCCAACCCCTCCAATGGTTTCTCCTTCCCCCCCATCACAATAACTGAAGGACTCTGGGCCCTAAAATCTCTAAACCCATCCAAACAGAGCCCTGATGGCCTTGACCCTAAATTACTCAAGATCTGTGCCCCAGCTATCACCCCCTCCATCATCCATCTCCTCAACCTATCCATCACACAATGCATGGTCCCTAAGGCATGGAAACTGGCCAAGATCATTCTCCTACACAAAGGAGGAGACCCCTCTATACCAGGAAACTACAGATCCGTCTCGATCCCTCCCAGCTCTCTCAAAAATTCAGGAGACATTCTTCTCTAGTAGGCTAAACTCTTTCCTAGACATCTCCAGTACTCCAAGTCCTTTCCAATCTGGTTTCAGATGCATTCACTCCACCTCCCCCTCCCTGCTTCATTTCACAAACCACATCCATACCTCTATGGACAAGGGTCACCTCACCTTGGCAATTTTCGTTGACCGCGCTAAAGCGTTTGACTCGGTCTCCCACAGTCTACTTCTGAACAAACTTACATCTATAGGTCTCTCCCCCTTCCCCATGGACTGGTTCAGATCTCTCTGACAGAAACCAATACATGTAGCTAGGTCAATCCAGTTCCTCCACCCTCCCCATGCATGCAGGTGTCCCCCAGGGTTCCATTCTGGGCCCCACTCTTTTCTCTGTTTTTGTAAATGATCTCCCCTCCTCCTGCTCGCCAACACATGTAAACATGTACGCTGATGACACCATCATATTTGCCTCAGGCCCCTCCCTCCCTTACCATAGTCCAGTCATCCCTACAAGTTGCCTTTCCGAGTTTCCTCAACTGGTTCAAGACAAATCTCCTAAAATGTAACACTGAAAAAACAGTTGCCATGGTTTTCGGCTCTGCCCAAAGGTTGGCCAAGATCTCATTGCCTTCATCTTTCTTCTCCTTGGATGGTGGCAAAGATAGAAACTGTGCAGTCTTTTAAATACCTGGGGGTCGGGCTGGACCCAAAGTTAGATTTCTCCCAGCACTTTGACTACATCCACTCTAAACTTCGGGCCAAACTGGGATCCTTGCACCGAGTCAAGGATTGTCCCTCCTGATCCGTAAGGAGCTTGTCTCCAAACTAATCCTCCCCATGATAGACTATGCTGACATTGTCTACACTGTTTTATTTTAGAAATTGTATAGAAATTGTACTTGTATTGCTATGTGTTTGCTTGTTCTCCCAACTCTTGTTCCCCCCCCCCCCCGGACGCTTCTGGAAACAAGCTGTTTACGCTCATGTTGCCTTTCCTGGTGAAACATTTTCCAAATAAATAAATAAATTAGATCCCCTGTTCAACGTTTTCCATCAGTTCACTTCAAACCTCCCCTACCGAACCCATCATTGCTCCCTATACTTGGTCCTTGCCCTCCCCTCCCTTGCAAACCATTGCCTCGCACACTGTGCCACCTTCATCGGCAAGTACTGGTTCTCAGCCCTCCCCCCCATCTCTCCTCCTTCCTATTTCCCTCATGTACATCAGGCTGCTCCCTCAGAACCCATGATTCCCGCAGATTCAATCTCCCATATCCTCACTCGCAAGCAGGCAAGGCTGCTCTCTCCTTTAGACTCCCTGATCTCTGGAATCATCTCACCCACTCCATCCACCTTGCACCCACTCTTACCATGCTAAAACAACAACCAAAGCTCCTCCCCCTGCCCCCTGCAACTGCTCCCCATCCGGTCCCCTTGATCCCATCACTCTACTCCTACCTCCCTGTCAGTCCCTTTTCTCTCCCTTCCGGCACTCCATGCCCCCCTGCTTTCCTCTCCCCTGCATCTTCTCTGAAGTCCCCTCCACTCTAGTTCCCTTATTTTCCTATATTATCAACTTTCCTTCTCATGCACCAGTCCTTACTCATGCAAATTTGTACCTGGCATGTTGTACACGTTTATATTGCCAATGTAAAATTGTCTCTTATTCAAAATTGTAAAATGTACAATGCACAATGGAAACACTGATTACAAATGTCCACATGTACTATGCACTTTGAAAAATGCTACCTCAACAATGTAACTTATGTGTATGTTTGCCAATATGAACCCATGAGTGTCTTAATGTTGGTATGCCATTCAAACAGTGACAATTCGAGATCGAACAACATTACAGCGACAATTCGTTGCTGCCGCTGTAACGTCAAAGCGGGACCCGGCACTGCTGTCTGGTGGTTTTGCAGCCCCTTCCTGAATCAACTCCAACTCAGAGCTGATTATCTCTATTATGGGGGGTTCGGGTGGCAAAGCCCCCCCCCCAAAAAAAGTTACTTTCTTTAGATGAGTTTATGCCGACCGCAATTACGGTCAACATAAATCTGACGCTGTAAAGTCGGTTGACAATTTTGTTGTCGAACCAGCATCGTGGATCCCTTAATGTTGTACTACTCTGACCATTGTAAATCCATCTACCATCTCCCCTGGGTCGCACCTGGAAATGAGCCTTGGCTCAGTGTGCTTTTCCCGGTTACCAAATTTAAAATAAATAAATAAGGAATTGCTAGCATTTTGATGATCTGAATCTTGCCCCATAGAGATAACGGGATTTTACTCAAACCTATGAGCTTGTCTTTTAACGTTGTTAACATAGTCTGATAGTTTAAGGTGTAGGATCCCTCCAGATTATTAGTTATTGTGATAACTAGGTCACTCATACCATCTTATTGATGGGAGGCATTGAAAATCTTTTAAATTTAGTTATTTATTTAAAAGTTTCACCAGGAAAGGCATATTGAACAGAATTGCTCATTTCCAGATGCATCCTGGGAGGAAGTGTAGGGGGAGATACAAATAATACAGACATTAAGTTCAGATGCTTAACATGGTGGTAATATGTTACATACAGTAAAATAGCAGAATACAAGTTAAATGATACAGGTATGGGCAAGAATAAATCAAGCAATTACAATAGTACAGAGGCAAGTTCAAAGTGCATTCAGGGTGTTGTATGTTACAATCAGGCAGTCACCATTTGCAAGAATACCAATATAGGTAGGATCATAGAAACATAGAAACATAGACTTTGACGGCAGATAAGGACCGCTTGGCCCATCTAGTCTGCCCATTTCCCTACCTACAGGATAGGCCGCAGATCCTAGTTAACCAACAGTCTATTTCTTCCTACCCCCCACAAGAATTGCCTTATGTCTGTCCCATGCATTCTTAAATTCTCCCACAGTTTTAGACCCCACAACCTCCTCAGGAAGGCTGTTCCATGCATCCACTACCCTCTCTGTGAAATAATACTTCCTCACATTGCCCTGAACCGCCTCCATCTTTTAAATTGTGCCCTTGTTCTTACGTCCCTTTTTCTGAAAGATGCTACCCTCTTGGACTTTGTTGATTCCACTGAGGTACTTAAAAGTTTCTACCATGTCCCCCTCTCCTTCTTTCCTCAAGGGTATACATATTAAGCTCCTTTAGTCTCTCCTCATATGGCTTCTCTTGCAGACCCTGCACCATTTTAGTTGCCCTCCTCTGGACTGCCTCTATCCTGTCTATGTCCTTGCGAAGATGGGGTCTCCAGAACTGGACACAGTACTCCAGGTGGGGTCTCACCAACAGTCTGTACAGAGGGATAACAGCTTCCTGTTTTCTGCTGCTGATGCCTCTCCCTATGCATCCCAGTATACCCCCAGCCCTCCCTACTGCCTTCTCACATTGCTTGCTAATCTTAAGGTCATCTGATATGATTACCCCCAGGTCCCTTTCCTTTTTTGTTGTTGTTACTACCCCCCCCCCATTGTGTATTCTTCCCCTGGGTTCTTGTTTTCCAGGTGCATTCATGAGTTCATTAAGTGATTACTAGGGTAAAATGCAATGAGTAGAGGAAGAAACCTGAAGCGTACAGGCAGCAGAGCAATTGCATCACAATCGGGAATAGGGGACAGGGGATGAATAAGTTAAGAGCAGTTGCAGTAAGAGGAGATGAAAGGAGGGAGAACAGGAAAATTGGGGTGGGGGCATTGCAGATGGATGGGGGAAGGGCATTCCAGAGTTTAGGGAAGCAATATGAGAAGGCGGCCTGGCCAGCAGTTGTAGGCCGAGGGGGGAGCAAAGGTCCGATGATTAGAGTTACAAAAGGCATAGGGGGTGGTAAGGGGAGGGTGAGAATAGTGGTGAAGTAAGAGGGTAGGAACCTAAACCAGTATATAGCTACAAAGCTAACACAGTAGGTAAGGCACCTACCTTCAAGAGAGGGAAATGGAGGGATTTGTAGAGGTCACAGTGATGAGTCCGAGGTAGACAGTCTAGAACAAAGCAATAGAACGAGTGAATGAGGGTATCCAGTCTGGATTAGGGAGGACTTGGGACCAGCCCCAAGGACCAGCACTGCAAACTATGTCTCCATAGTCGAAGAGGGGGAGGATAATTTTCTGAACAAGCTCATGGTGGGCCAGGAGGGGAATACACCCATGGTTCCTATATAATGCACCAAGCTTGGGGTGCAATTTCTTGTGAATTGCATCCACATGCCCAGAAAAGTCAAGGTGTTGATCAAGCCAGACCCCGAGATACCTAAAGGAGGTAAAATCCTCAATCATAGTCACATCCAGGGAGTGGAAGGAAGGGAAGAAGAAATGCCTAGAGAGTCTCTGCCTAGTGCCAAAGGTCATGGAGACAGTGTTCTTGGCATTGAGGAACAGTTAGTTGGAGTGGAACCAGAGCTGAACTCTGTCAAAGTCCAGCTGGAGACTGGTCGCCACGTCAGAAGGGGAGGGGCCAAAAGTGTACAGGACAGTGTCATCCATGTACATGTGTATGGAATTAGAGGAGCAGGCAGCAGGGAGGTCATTCAGGAAGACAGAGAAGAGAAGTGGGCCTAGGACAGAGCCTTGTGGGACACCAGTACTGATGGGGAGGAGAGAATCGGGAGTCACCTATCCTAACTGATTGGGTCCTACCTTCAAGGTAGGAGTGGAACCAGTTGGTGGTGGGGGCTGAGAGCCATGCCGCTATGAGTTTATCAAGGAGGAGGGGTGGGATACTGTGTCAAAGGTCTTGGCCAGGTCGACAAAGATCGCAGTGGTGATAAGGCCCTGGTCCATGCTAGAGAGGATGGAGTCAATAAACCGAAGGAGGGAGGCAGAGGTTGAATGGAATTTCTAAAACCCAGACTGGAAAGGGGTGAGAAAGAAGGAGGAGGAAATGAGGAAAGGAGGGAGCTAGGAGAGTACTATGTGCTCCTGCAGTTTTGCAAGGATGGGGAGTAAAGAGATAGAGCAGTAGTTACCTGGAATGGAGGGGTCATCACCTTTGGGGAGGGGTATGACCACGGCATGCTTCCATGCACCAGGGACTGAGGCTAGAAAGAAAGAAAGAAAGGTTTAGGAGAGAGGCAAGTGGATTTAGGAGAGAGGCAAGTGGGGAGGCAATGGTGGAGATGGAGAAGGTTGGAGTCAAGTCTTTTTGGGTTCTTGCCCTTGGCAGGGTTTAGGGCCAGGACGGCCTTTAAAGTGTCTGACTGGGATACAGGATAGAAAAGAGAAGGAGGGGGATAGAAACATAGAACTTAGAAACATAGACAATAATAATAATATTAATAATAATCTTTATTTATAGTGCGCCTTTCAAAAATCAAGGCGCAGTACATTTAAAATAACATCAAAATAAAACATCATAAAATCAATAAAATCAGTAATATCAATCCATGTCTGCACCATCCCCATATGCCTTCTTCCATAGGAAAGACGTCAAAGCTTGTTTAAAACCCCCCACAGTCATGCACTCTCTAATCCAACGGGGTCGAGAATTCCAGAGGGTCGGCGCCACGAACATAAAAGCTCAGGTGCCAGAAGATTTTAAAGCTACCCTCGGAATCTCTAGCAACCCCTTGTTGGCTGAGCGAAGCGGTCACTCCGGGAGGTAAGGGACCAGAAGCTCTTCCAGGTAGTTAGGGCCCAAACCGTGTAAGGCTTTGTATGTCAGTAAACCGACTTTAAAGGTGATCTGCCACTGAACCGGCAGCCAGTGCAGATCCTGCAGTGCCGGTGTAATGTGGGAAGAACGAGGAATCCCCATTAACAACCGGGCTGCTGAGTTCTGCAACAGCTGCAAGTGACGGATATCAACCCCTGGAAGCCCAAAGTAAAGGGAGTTGCAATAATCCAAACGCGAGGTCACAAAGGCGTGGATCAGTGTAGACAAGTCCCCAGACGGAACAAGGTGCTTGATCCTAGCGATATTCCTCAGATGGTAAAAGGATAACTTAACGACAGCCGACACCTGAGCACGTAATGTCAGCCGATCATCAAGAAACACCCCTACGTCATGCACCTGTTCAGAGACAGGGAGCTCAACATCCCCCAGGAATAAACCTGTGGCATGATTTGCTCCCCACCCCTCTATCCGGCGACCAGGATCCACGACCATCACCTCCGTCTTCCCAGAATTCAACTTCAGCCAGCTGGACCTCATCCAACCTTGGATCTCGCCAAGGCAGTTGTTAAACACCGAGAGTGCTCCATTCTGGTCTGGTGCGAAAGACAGATAGAGCTGGGTAACATCGGCATAACAATGAAACTCCAGCCCATATCGTCTTACAATGTCTACGAGGGGAAGCATGTACACCGCAAACAACATGGGAGACAGCACAGAGCCCTGAGGCACCCCACAAGACAGAGAGGCAGGATCGTAGGAAAATACCCCCGACACCACCCTCTGAGTTCTACCAGTGAGGAAAGAAGTGAACCATCTGTGAACCAAACCTGAAAGCCCACAGATGCATCTCAGGTGCTCAAGCAACACCCCATGGTCTACCGTGTCAAATGCTGCTGACAGATCCAACAGGACCAAAGTGGATTGTTTTTTCTGGTCTGTCGCCATCAGGAGATCATTGAGCACCTGAACCAGCACAGTCTCAGTGCTGTGCCTCTTTCAAAAACCCGATTGAAGAGGGTCGTAAATGTTATGGATGGTCAAATGGTTGTCCAACTGGGCAGCCACTACTTTGTCAATTACCTTCCCCACAAAGGGAAGGTTTGAGATAGGCCTATAGTTAGCGAGGGAGTCTGGGTCCAAAGAAGCCTTCTTCAACGCTGGTGTCACCACTGCCTCCTTCAGGGAGTGGGGGTATTCACCAGAGTCTAAGGAGCACCAGACTATCCTCGCCAGAACCGGGATGATAACCTCCCCACAGCCCATAATCAGGGCTGTAGGACCCAGGTCTAAACTACAGCATGTAGTGCGCATACCCTGGACAATCCTCATAACATCCTCGATTGCCGGCCTTTCCAAGGAACTCCAAGAAAACAGAGGGATTGCAACTGGGGGCTGGTCTACAGCAACTCCCATAGAGAGTGCTGTGCGGGTCTCTGCCCTGATGTCATCCACCTTATCTGCAAAGAACCGAGCAAACTCCTCACACTGCAATTGTGAAAAGGCTCTACGAACCTGTAGACAGGCTGGGTTGCACAGCCTGTCTACGGTTCAAAAGAGCTGGGCTGGTCAGTTCTGAGCAGCAGCAATTTCTCCGGACAGGAATACTGCCTTCTTATGAGTAATTGCTGACTGATAGAGTTGATAATGCTCTAGGTGTCTAAGATGGTTGGCATCTAAGCCGGATTTCCACCAGCACCTCTCTAACCTGCGTCCTAGTCGCCGCAACTCGCTCAAGTCCCCATCAAACCATGGCAACCGAGGGCGAAGGGAGAGAGGGCGCACACGGATTGGAGCAATGGAATCCAGTGCAGAGGTAATGGCCTTGTTATAAGCCAGAACCAGAACCTCTGGATCCAAGCTCATCATGGGAAATTCTGATAGATCAAGCACCGCAGTTAGACCATCGGGAGTCACATCCCGTAAAGGGTGGTACTTGACCATCTCCACAGGGGTTGGCCTACGCAGGGGGGGTGCAAAAAAATGACAGCAGAAAAAGACCAGAGGTCCATCCAATCTGCCCAAATTCCCTATAATCCCTGGAACCTACTGTTGCTTCAGGATACTAACCCTCTCCATCCTCTCTCTATTCTCCTTCTTGGCCCTGTCGCACCCGGTAACAACTATTGCCTTCATTATATCCCAGCCCTGCTTGAATCCCCTACCTGTTTTCGCACCCACCACTTCAGCCGACAGACTGTTACAAGGTTCCACCACCCTTTCCGTAAAGTAGTACTTCCTCACATCTAACCTGAACCTACCTACTGTTAATTTCCATTCATGTCCACGTGACCCCGAATAGGTATCCAGGCTAAATAGTTCACCATAGTTCACTTTGTTAATTCCTTTAAGGAACTTGAAGGTCTCTATCACATCTCCCTCTCCCTTCTGGTCTCCAGTGAGTACATATTTAGTGCCTTGAGGCACTCCTCATAAGATCTGCCCTGCCCTGCTGGCCCTGAATCATTTTTGTTACTCTGCGCTGCACTGTCTCCAACCTATCCTTATCTGTTCTGAGGTGAGGACTCCAGAACTTGGCGTAATACTCTAGGTGAGGCCTCACTGAGAATCTGTAGAGGGGAAGTATTACCGCCTTTCTTCTGCTATCAGTACCCCTCCCGATACATCCCAGCATCCTGTTAGCCTTGCCATATGCCTTGTTGCACTGACTTGATTGCATAAGTGAGTTGCTAATGATAACTCCCAGATCCCGTTCCTCAGCTGTAGTGCTAAGTGTCTCCCCTCCCATCCAGTACTCTGTCTTGGGGTTCTTTTTTCCTAGGTGCATTACCTTGTACTTTCTAGCATTATATTTTAACTGCCAGAGACCTTTGACCACCCTTCTAGCTTTTGTAGGTCTCTCTGCACTTCCCTTATTCCCTCATCACTGTCCACCCTGACACATAGTTTTGTGTCATCTGCAAAGAGACACAACCTGCCCTGGATTCCCTCACCAATGCCACCAATGAACATGTTGAAGACGACTGGACCCAGGAGAAATCTCTGTGAAGCCCCGCTTGTAATCTCCCTTTCCTCTGATTTATCTCCATTGACCACCACCCTCTGCTGCCTCCCCTCTAGCCGGTTACCCACCCAGTTCACTATGGGCTTAGCTGCACCCAGGTCTTCCATCTTCTTGAGCAATCGTTTGTGAGGTACAGAGTCAAAAGCCTTGCTGAATTCAAAATAGAGCAGATTCAAAGTGTAGCCCCTGTCTATTTCCCTTGTCACCCAGTTAAAGAAAACTATCAGGTTAATCTGACAAGATCTTCCTGCCACAAAACCATGCTGTTTACTATCCTGGAGCCTGTTGCTCTCCAGGTAGTCTATGAGGTCCTCTTTGATCAGTGACTCCATCAGCTTCCCTACTATAGAGGTTAGACTGACAGGCCTGTAGTTCCCTGGTTACTCCTTAGCCCCCCTTTAAGAAGCAGTACAACATCTGCCACCTTCCAGTCCCTTGGAACTTCCCCAGACCTAAGTGAGTTGTTGATCAGACATACCAGTGGTTCAGCCAGTTCTGCTGCTAATTTCCTGAGTATTCTCGGATGCAGCCCATCTGGTCATGGGTCTTATCTATCTTAAGGGCAGCCAGCCCTTTCTGTACCCTTTCGCTAGTAAACAATGGCTGTCTCTTTTCCGGGATTGTCTTAGTGGCCGCTTTGATGCCACTCTCTGGCATGGACCTGCTGTCCTCCTTAGTGAAAACTGAGCAAAAGTAGTCATTTAGAATGGCGGCCTTTTGCCCATCCTCCTCTATCACTCTGCCCTCTCAACTAGCCTTATGATTCCCCCACCTTTTTTTTTTTCACTAATATATCTGAAAAACTGTTTTTCTCCATTCCTGACCCCTTCCATGATGCATAGCTCTGTGTCTGCTTTGGCCTCCCTAATGGCCCTCTTTGCTTCCCTATTTTTCTATAGATAATCCTCCCATTCTACCTCCCCCTGCTTTTTCTTGTATTTATAAAAGGTCTTCTTATTGGCCCTTACTGTTTCCCTGACCCTTGCTGAGAACCATAGTGGCATCTTAACCTGTTTTTATTTTTCACTGTTCTTATGCATACTTTAGATGCCTCGAGGATAGCCCACTTAATTACCCCCCATCTCTCCTCCACCCCACCTATGTCCTTCACTCCTACTAACTTATTCCTGACCATTTCCCTCATCCTATCAAAGTCAGCCCTTCTAAAGTCAAGGACTTCAGTTCTCAATTGTGGCTTGCCGGCCCCGAGGTCCAATTCAAACCAGACAGAGTTATGGTCGCTGTTCCCCAGTGGCTTCCCTATTCCCACTGCTCCCACCATCCCTGAGTTGGTGAGCACCACAGAAAGGACTGTGGTCTGCCTGATGGGTTCCTTGACTAGCTGAACCAGTAGACAGTCTTGGAAGGCATCCAGTAAGGCCTCACTCCTGGTGCTCTTGGCCACTGGGACTTCCCAATCAATGTCTGGCAGGTTCAGGTCTCCTAACACCACTGCTTCCCCCTTTGCTACCCCTCTTTCAAGTTCCTCTATGACTTCTCTGTCCCTTTCCTCCCCTTGCCCTGGAGGCCTATATATCACCCCCAAGCGTACTTTCCTGATGAGGATGGAGGGGGTAGGAGGTGGTGCAAAGGGGAGGGTCAGCAGGAGAGGATGGGGAGAGAGAGAAAAGAAGGGAAGAAGCACAGGAGGTGAAGAAGGAATTTAATTCAGTAACCACTGAGGAGGGGGGTCAGAAAGGGAGGTGCCACCCACCCTGAGGACTGGAATGGGAGGCTGAGCAGGTGGGGAGAAGAGGGCTTGGATGACCTTCCAGAACTTGGTAGGATGATTGATGTTTGTTTCAAAGGAGGTAGAAAAGTAGTTGGCTTTGGCAAGTCTAATAGCCTTGATGTATGCATTCCAAAGGGAACGGTACTTATGGAAGTCTGCAGGGCAGCCGGTGGTCTTGTGCACTTTCCATGCTTGATCACATGCACACAGGCAGGCCAGCAGTTCAGCTGTGACCCAGGGGAGGTGGGACCCTCTTACCCTGGTTCTCCTGAGGGGAGCGTGCTGGTTCCAGATGCCCAGGAATTTTTCCTTGAAATAGCTGAGGGCTGAGTCTAAAGAGGAGGTGGAGGGGATGGGTATCCAGTAAGTATTTGTCAGGTCCTGTAGAAGGAGAGCCAGATTCAAGGATCTGAAAGAGCAGATCAATGGATGTTTGGGGGGACTTTGGGACAGTGATTTTTCCATGCACAATAGATTATGTGGTGGTCACTAAGAGCATCAGAAAGAATACTGGCATCAATTATATGGTGTGGATGGGAGGTGAGGGCCCAGTCTATGAGGGTATGGTTGTGAGATTTAAGGTTTAGGTGGGTGGGTTCGGTAATTAATTGGGTCAGATTGAGAGATACAAAGTCATTCCAAACTTTAATGTGAGAGAGGTAGAGCCAGTTTACATTAAAGTCCCTAGAATGTGGAGTTCGCCAGTGGAGGCATGTGTCATGAGAGTAGCACAGAGGTCAGTAACTGCTGATGGGGGGAAGGCCTGGGCAGAAATATACACTGACCACAAAGGTGGGGAGGAAGAAAGGTAGGGAGAGTTTTATGAGTAGCAGCTCAAAGACAGAAGGGGAGGAGATAGCCGGCTCCATGGCGTCGAGCGAAGGGGTTCGCTCGGTACGCTGGTGACCCGGGACCGCACCCCAAGCCCAGGCACCAGGAGCAGAGACCAGCAGAGAGGGGTTTCACAAGTGTCCATTGGATGCTTTCCTCCCGGGGGGAAATGAGCCTGGGCTCCTGCAAGTGGATTGGTGAATGAGCTTGGAGGGCTTGAGGCCTCAACACGTCCTCCTGCATGTCCCCACCTCAGGATGCCATCCTTATGGCTAATACATGGGGCGTGCCAAGAAAATGAAAACTGAGCTCCCTGCTGGCCGGATGATGAGCGCCTGGCCCACACCACCATGAAGCCCCAAAAAGCATGGACCGCACCAGTGACAACCTCCTGGGGTACGCAGTTTGCCTGATGGCACTTCCCCCTTGGAAGAGAGGGACCCTCCTGACACAGGGGAAAGTCGGGTTACCTAGGTGGAGCTGTGAGATAGGGTTGGGAGATGGTGGTGTGGGGCCGAGGTGGGGATGTGGTGGGCAATAGCACTCCAAAGGAGTGGTCGGCAGGAGTGCCAGAGGGAGGAGCATAAAAAAAAGGAAAAATGAAGGGGAGGAGATAGAAAGTATGGGTGAGAACTGGATAGAGGAGGAGAGATCCATGGCCACACCACCTCCCCTGCTGGTGCTGGGCCCATCCTGTTGAATAAGGGAGTATCCATGGACAGAGATGGTATCATCAGGGATTTTTGGGGAGAGCCAAGACTCAGAAATGACTAGTAGATCAGGTTTGAGGTTGAGCATAACAGTCTGGAGAAGGGTTAGCTTGGGGAGAAGGCTTCTGATGTTGAGATGTATGGTTTTAAAGTCTTTGGGAAGACAGGTGGGGGGGAGTGAACTGGGCCAGGGTTAGGTTCAGTGTCTCCCACAGCTAGAAGTAGCAGGGCGATTAGCAGCTTGACAGGAACTGATATCCGTCTATGTGGCTGCAAGTAGGGTTATCGGTGGTGGGAAGGGGGGGGATGGTGGGAAGCTGGGCCCTAAGCAACCCAACGTGGTGGTAAGGGGAAGGGAAGAGAGAGGCTCCTGGGGGTCAGGAGTAATGGGGCAGAACAGGGAGATAGGAGGGTGCTGGGAGGGTGTAAGTCAGAGTCAAGACATAGGTGGGTGAGTGGGAGGGAAGGGGAAGGGGAAGCCAGGATAAAGAGTAGGGGGAAGGAGGTAGAGGGTTGTGGGGATCATAGTTTATGATGAGACAGAGGGCAGCCAGGAGGCTGTACTTCAGAAGAAGTAGTAACACTTTAGGGCAGTTAAGTTGCAATTCAGTGAGCAACTGCTGCAGGGAAGATTTTGAAGTGGCACTGTGAGGCTAGGTGGAAGGGGAGGTGGCCTGATTACTTAGTGGTCTAGTTACAAATAGAACCTAGGGAATCAATAGACCTTGGTGTCAACTCTCTAGTAGTGTTTATTCAATGTACTGTAGCTTAGATGTAAGAAGTGTAGGAGTAAATGTCAGGTCAAACATGCAGAGACAGAACAAAAAGCTGTAGCACTGCAGAATGAGAGTAGTGAGAAGCCAAGAAGTCAAAGTGAATTGCTAAGCCCTTTGGGAGGTATGAGTAGGCGAACACTTGATTAAATCAGGCCAGGTGCAGGTCTCTGACTGGCACTGCAGAGTGAGAGTAGTGAGCAGCCAAGAAATCAGAGTGAGCTGCTGAGCCTTTTGGGAGGTAAATAGGTGACCAGTTGTTAATTTAGACCAGTTACAGGTCCTTGATTGAGGGCCAATCGGGTGCCGTTATGGGAGATAAATTGAGGATACCAACTATGGGAGGGAGGGTGAGTTATCCCTAACTAGCACTATGCTAGCGGTGCTGCACACCACAACCGGTGTGCTCCTAGCTCACCATGTACTGGGGGGGGCCATCCGGAGCTGTGCTCCAGCAGGAGCGAGTGTGGGGAGAGCTGCTGCCCTGAGCCCTCATGACCCTGTGATTCAATGCAGGAATGGGGCAGATAGCTGAGGAGGGAAGAAGACAACAGTCAGTAGACAGTCCAGAGACTGAAGTCAAGTAGGAGGTTAAAACATGAGTGCAGACTTGGGGGAGGGCACCTGGAGCAAGCAGGAGAGACAGATCAGCACAGATTACAGAGTTACAGAAAACAATGCAGGAATTCCAGCAATACTAGCTGTTTCAACATGTCTATCAAAATTGAACCTATCAGTAGCTGTCTGCTGACAAAACAAATACCCTGATAACAGATACTGCAATAACAACTCATTACGCAATAAGAGAGACTGTGGCAGTACAAATAAAGTCTTAAAGCACTTGCAAAGACAGGCTAGAAAGCACTAATGTTCAGTTGCACACCACAACCAGCATGCTGCTGGCTCACCATGTACCTGGGGGGGGGGCATCCGCAGCCGTACTCCAGTGGGAGCGAGTGTGAAGAGGGCTACTGTCCTGAGCCCTTTGGACCCTGTGATTCAATGCAGGAATGGGGCAGATAGCTGGGGGGAGGGGTCCATCTGCAGCTGTTCTCCAGCAGGAGTGAGTGTGGGGAGGACTGCTGTACTGAGCCCTCGCGACCCTATGATTCAATACAGGAATGGGGCAGATAGCTGAGGGGGGGGGATCGGTCTGCAGCTGTGCTCCATCAATCTGACTGTAATTAAAAGAAATCATGTTTTTTTTCATTTAGTTTCTACCCTGCTACTTCTGAAAATCTGTTAATAATTGTTTTTAGTTCCTTTAGACTGTCCTCCGGGTTTTGTAATAGCAATAATAAATCACATGCGAATGCACTGATATTTGTTTCAGTTGTGCCTATGTTAATCCCCTCCACCTTATTACTAGCTCAGATTTCACATAATAGAGGTTCTAATGTCAGAGATAAGGGACAGCCCTGCCTGGTACCCCGCTGTAAAGAATTCTGAAAAATTATTATTAACTTTTAATTTGGCTAGTGGTTGCTTGTATATGTCCATAATGTAATATATAAATGTACATGGAAGGCCAAAACATTTCAGGGCACAAAACAGATATTTACATTCTAACATGTCAAAAGCTTTGCACGCATTTAAGGATAGCAATACTGATGTTTTTCCTGGTGTTTTTTTAAATATTCTATAATAAACTGAATCTTATGTAGGCCTGAATGGACAGACCTATGTGGGATAAACCCTGATTGGTCACTATAAATGATACTGTCCAAAAATGAGGGAATTCTGTTACTTAGGATTTTAGTGTATATTTTATAGTCTATGTTACGTACAGCCGGCCTGTGGTTCTCAACATGACTGAGATTGTTTCCTTTTTTTTGAAAGTAATGAAATATGTGACAAACAGGCGTAGCTACAAGGTGCAGGGGGGCAGTCGCACCTGGGCCCACGAGGTTTGAGGGTTCCAAATCATAATTGTGATGTTTATTCAAAACGGAGGCCTATAACATATCCTTGCACCCAGGCCTCTGGGAATTTGCTACACTACTGATGCCAAACTAAATGATTCTGGGGGCTCAGTTCTCAAAGACCTGTGGTTGGATTCACAAAGCTTTCTGAATGTGCAAAACCTTCCCTAAGTCCCCCAAACTGCCGTAGCTAGGGTTACCACCTGTCCCTATTTTCGGAGGATAGTCCTGATTTGGGCAGCTGTGTCCTGCAGAAAAACATGAAAAATACTAAATGTCCTGACATTATAGCAGAAAAAATATTTTCTGATTTTCCTCTAAATGTTGCAAAAACCTATAATACCTTAACTAAAATACCTTAAAATAATAAACCAATCAATCAATCAATCAAGTCTTTATTTAACCAGGCGTTCATCGTTGAGCAGAAGCTCATTTGCAAGATGGACCTGGGTGGAGCATGAACAATTGTATATACAGGTCAACACAGGTATTTACAAGGCAATACAGATAATACTCTTTACAGAGAGGAAGATAAAGAAGTTCATATGTACATAGAATTATACAGATATTGTACAGATTACACGGTATTTACATACATAGAAGTGTCTATAGGAAGATAAAGCAGGTTATCTAAGGTTGCAGGAGGAAGTAACGGAAGAAAAAATAAAATATACACCAGGTAGAGGTGAAGGTGGGGGGGAAGAGAGGGAGGGAAGTAGGGGGAGAAAGGCTAGAAGGGCACGGTGCACAGAAAGGAGTTGGTAAAGCTGGATGTAGAGAAGGTGGATGGAGAAAAGGAGTATGTGTGAGCCCCGGGATTGAATGCTATAAAGTACGGGGCATGGTAGGATGTCACAACCCAGGGTAGTGAGCTCCTATCCGAGGTTGGGAAAGGAAGAATAAGGGGATGGATGGGCCTAGTGTTGATAAGACAGGGGATAAGAGAGAGAACAATTAGGCTGGTGAGGAGCAAGCTGGGGGGTCAGTACTTAAAATTGGGTCTAGGCGTGGCTATATACCAGTGCAGACACCGGTACTGAGTCTGAGTGGGTGAAGCAGTTACATACTTCTCTGATTGTATGGAAATAAAGCATCTTGAAAGCATTTATACCGATTAGAGTGCTTAATTTGAGGGTTTTTTGTAGATCGTTCCATAAGGTAGGTAGCACGAAGCTTATGGCTGCCCTGCCGAAGCGGGATTTTGCTTTGGGTACTTTAAGTGTAATAGCTGAGTAACTTCTTAATGCGTATTTCCCAATTATACTCAGGGGAAGACAGCAGGAGATATAGTAAGGCAGCTTATTAGAGATGGCTCTATAGGTCCAGAGAGCGGCGTTTCTGTGGCGCCTGAACTTTAGTGATGTCCATCCCACTGCCGCATATAGGGTGCAGTGATGTGTGTCGAAGGGGAGTCCCGTTATAAACCTCAGTGCTCGATGGTAGAGTGTGTCCAGTTTAGCCATGTAAGAGTTGGGGCATTGGCTGTAGAGGAAGTCAGCTAATCAACCAATGATAGGAAAATGGATTGGACCAGTTGTTTCATGGCATCTCTGATGAGAAATTGGCTGATTCTAAAAAACAGTCCAAGCCTTTGCCGAAGTCGTTTTAGCAAGTCCTCGATATGTTTAGTGAAGGAGAGTCTTTGGTCTATCCAAACTCCCAGATACTTGAATTTTGTAACAAATTCTAGTTTTCACCTAGAACTGTGGTAATTTGGGGAACTGTCCCACTGGACACAGGGTTAGCTGTACGGATAAAAGAGAGAGGACCATCGCTTAGTTTTTTGGCATTAAGGAGTAGCTTTTTGTGGAGGAGTTGGCTTTGCAAAGGTTGAATTCTGACTGTAGGTCATTGCAGGCAGCTTCAGGTGTTGGGCGACTCACGTGAGAACTGTATCATCTGCAAACAGATGGATGTTGGCTTCTTTATACAGTAGTCGATGTTATTAATGTAGATTGCAAAAGTAGGGCCCTAATATAGAACCTTGAGGTACCCTCTTTGCAGAGTTTTTAAGGGGACAGGCCTCCTTCGGCTTTAACTTGTTGAAGGCACCCTGTAAGATAGTCAGTGAACCAACGCAGAGAGAGGGGTCCACACCTATGGTTTGAAGGGCGAGAGGAGCAGACTATGGTCAACGTGTCGAAAGCCTTGCTTAGATCAAGGAAAACAGCACAAATAAAGTTTTGCTCTCAAGATTACACTGCCAGTCATTAGTAACTTTGGCGAGGGCTGAGATAGTGCATGTTTAGCTCTGAATCCAGACTGCATAGGATTTAGCAGTTCCCTAGACTCAAGGTGAGTCCTCAGCTGTGCATTTACAATTTTCTCTAGGAGCTTGGACAGGACCGGAAGGAGGGAAATTGGCCTGTAGTTATTAAGATTGCCACGGTCACCTGATTTGAACAGTGGTATGACATGTGCTGTCTTCCATATAGGTGGTAAGGTGCCCTGAGACAGGGATAAGTTAAAAAGGTGGGTGACGGGTATTGCTAGTACACGGTAGGCAATTTTTAGGAAGTAAGGGTCAAGGGAGTCAGCCCCAGCACTTTTTCTAGTATCCAACTGAAGCAAGAGGTCCTCTACCTCTTTCAGTGTGGCAGGTTGAAGTGAGAAAGGTGGCGAAGCTGATCGGAGTTTCAGGCAGTTGGCTGGCAGTCTGGGAGCGAAGTATGTTTGCAGGGGAGTTATCAAATGCCATGCCTGCAGTAGCAAAGTGGTTATTGAATGCGTCAAGTATATGCATCTTTTCGGTTATAGTCAAGTTGCCAGAGGTAATCTTGGTCTGGAGTGAATTTCCTGGGGAGTGGCCTAGCAGATCACTGATTGTGTTCCAGAGCTTGATTGGGCTCTTTGTGGCAGAGTCGAGTTCGGATTTGAAGAAGGTGGCCTTCGATTCTCTGATTGTTTTGGTACATAAATTTAGTCTCCTGAACTGGTTCCAATCCTCTGCAGTGTTCAGTCTGCGTGCTTTTTTCCAGAGCTTATCTCCTTCTAGAAGCAAGGACTTGATCTGAGGGGTGAACCATTTACAGGTTTTGGTCCTAGTTCGAACTTTAATAAGGGGAGCATACTTATTAAGGGCCCTTGATAAAATGTCGTGGAAGATATTGTAAGCTGACGTAATCGTTTTGGCCAGGTAGAAATCTTGCCACTCAGGGGAGTACTTAAGCTCGTTTAGGTAGGCATGTTCATTGAAGTTGCACCTGGATCTCTTCATAGAGAACTTGCTGATGGGTGCTGGGTTGTTGGTGGATCTTACTCCCGCAATAAAACAATGGTCGCTGGCATCTGAGAAGAAGACATCAGCGTGGGAGAAGAGATGAGGTTTGCTCACCATTAGCACATCAAAGTGTACTTTTACTGGGGTTCTTCACGTTTAGGCGTGTTGGTTCAGTAACAAGTTACGTCAGCCCATGTTCATCACAGAAGGATGCAGGGGGCAGCTGTGTTAGAGAGCCAGTCAAAGTTGAGGTCTCCTAAAATAATAGTTTCTGGCATCCCCTGTCCCCAACTTGTCACTTAGATATGACACAAGCTGTGAGGCCAGCAGGCGGTGGTCTGTAGCATCCTAATCACATGAGTGCAGTAGTCTGTGTAATTTCCACTTTGAGAATTAGGCATTCGAATTCGCTGGCGACAGATGCCGAGGATAAGCAGGAGGCAGAAAATTTGTCTTTAACGTAGATAGCTACCCCTCCTCCTCTGGCATGCCTATCAGCTCTGAACAAGGCACAGTTGGGTATGTTTACTTCTCTATCAGTGGTGCTGGGTCTAAGCCAAGTTTCGGAAATCACAAGTATGTCAGGAGAGGTATGATTTACCCAGGTTTGTATTAAGGTTATCTTTTTAAGGAGGCTACATACGTTAATATGCAAGAAGCTTATTCCTTTTAAATTTGCTAGTTCTGCTGGCAAAGCAATAGCTTCTGGGGGCCAGGTTGAGTTCTGTTGCCTGAACAAAGCAGGAGGATAGTAGGATTTTTCTAAGAGCGCTAATTATAAGCTTGTAATTCCTGCCTTTCTCCCGTCTAGTAGATCTGATGTTTTTAGAGACTGGAAAGTAGCCACCATAGAAGAGCTGATCTGTTGTAGCAAGAGCTAGTACCCCTACTACAATAGGCGGGGAGGAGATAGAAGTCTGCGTGGTGGGAGGTGGGCCTTGTGGTGGGGGAGTGTTATAAGTACTACTGGTATGTGTGGTCCAAGAGCAGGGTTCGAGGTATTGGTACTTGGAATCACGGAGGCAATTAAAGGATAAGTTGCCATGTGGTATACAGCACAAGGTGCCGTTGTAGACCAAACATGATGGTAGTTCAGGTGTCCAATGCTGGGCAGCTGGTATCAGCAGAAGAAGGGGCAGTAAAAGGAGCCATATAGGGCCCGACATGATGGTACCTCAAAAAGGAGCCACTCAATTGGCCCAGGGGTCAGTGGGGTTGCTGGATTAATGCAGCTTATCAGTAGCTTTCCAATCCAGGTTGACCCAAATTTGATAGCATTAAAGATATTTAGTGGTGAAGGCACAGCCGAGGAGAGCCTATGCGTTTTAGTAAGGCGAGGCCCTGAGAGTTGGATCCCGTAAACACAAGAAACAACTAAAAAACTACAACACGTAGTCTTAATTCTGATTATTTAGAGAAAACATGTCTGTTGCATTGGTCGAGATGACATATTTTCCTGCGAAAAATCCAGTTTCAGTAAGAAATGTCCCACTTTGGACTTCTTAAAAGGTGGTAACCCTGGCCGTAGCTACGGAAAGGGGAGATTGCTCTGAGTGCTATTCACAAAAACCTCCACAGCTGCGGAAAAAAACACTACAGACTGTGGAAAAAAGTGCAGCTGAGGAAAAAAGGTGATAGATAAGTAAGGCACAGCCCCTCACAGGCTATTCTCAGCCAATTGTTTTCCGCAGTTGCAGAAAAAATGTTACACACATTGGAGTGAAGTGTAACTCTCCCTCAGCAAACTGCAGTAGTGCCCCAACAATTGGAATCCATTATGGTGGAGGTGAGGCACAGGTAATAGCATCCCAGTGAGTATAGCAGTGGCTGATGTTACAGCAACAATAGCACACATTGCCATGTTATGGCAACAGGCAACAACCACCAGACCCAGTGCAGCCCATGACGGAGCCCCACAGACAGTAGAGCCTGACCAGCCTGCAGCGAGTGCTACCCCTGCAGGCAACAGGAACACCCCAGGAAGGGACAGCCAGCAGTGACAGTCGGTCACTGTGGTGCCATGGTAGTGCTGGTACCTGTGGTGCTGCAGTGGTCCCAGTTGGGGAACTGGTTGCTGGTCTCTGTGTGTGCTTACAGCTACATGCTATGGTATACTGTGTTAGCCTGCTGCTCTAGCTAATTGGGGTCACTGTTGTTGCTCCTCAGCCATTCCTGCAGCTGTGGATCTGCAGTTGCTGCTGTGTAGCAACTGCACAATTTCCACAGCTGCTAAATTACCACACCTGCAGCACTTTTTGCAGAAATCTGCAGCGCCACCAGTTTTTTTTGTGTATACCGCGCAACTGCATTTCCGCAGTGCTGCAGGCCTTTTTCCCACAACTGCGGGATTCTTGGCTTTCTTTGAGAATCCTGCTTCTGATATTGACACAAGGTGCCTGCGCCACACATAAATGCCACAAGTGGCACCTTGCATCAAAAACTGCCCCCTGAGCTATTCACAACCCCAAATGGGGCTTGTTCCACCAGTGCGCCCCAAAATAAGTTGTGACCTGGTGTTTGGGGGCATGTGGCAGATGCAAGCTGCCACCTCCCCGAAAATGGGATTCACTAAACCCACCCAGAGGACATTTTTCTAAGTACCCTTAGACCAGCCATGGCTGGTCTAAGGGTACTTAGAACTGTCCTCTGGGGGGGCTGTGAGGGCTGCACCAGTGCGCCGTGTCCATCCCAATACCATCCTAATAATGGTATGTATTGAAACCCCCTTCCTCAATGCCACCCGTTATTAATATATGTTTTAAAGACCCTATCCCCTTCCCTGATGCTGCCCATGATGAATATGTTTTAAAGCCCCCATCCCCTTTCCCAATGCTGCCCCATTATTAATATATGTTTTACAGCCCCATCCCCTTCCCCGATGCTGCCCGTTATTAAGATATGTTTTACAGCCCCATCCCCTTTCCCGATGCTGCCGTGATGAATATATGTTTCAAAGCCCCATCCCCTTCCCCGATGCTGCCCATTATTAATATATGTTTCAAAGCTCCCATCCCCTTTCCCGATGCTGCCGTGATGAATATATGTTTTGCCCATCCCTTCGATCGGCCTATGTATTAATATATGTTTTAAAGCCCCATCCCTTCGATGCGGCCGTTATTAATATATGTATTAAAGCCCCTTCCATCCTGATGCGGCCTGTTATTAATATTTGTGGTAATTCCCTTTCCCCAGTGTCTGATGCAGCCTTAATGTGCAAAAATAAGAAAAACAAACAAACATGCCCTGGTGGTCTAGAAGACTCCCCCCACCCTGGCAGGAAGTGCCCCACCCCTGCTCCCTCATCCTAAACCCCAGGCCAGCAACCAGCACAGCCCTCCTCTCACCACCATGGCGGCTGCTGACTAACCCGTCAGTGAGCATGGACTGTGCGGTGAGTGGCGCTTGTAGCGGGCGGCACGTGTACAGTCCGCATCACTGATGAGTTAATCGACAACCCGACTTGAGGAGGGCTGTGCTGGTTGTAACCGGGGGTTTAGGATGGGTTGGGGAGGCGGGGTGGTGGGAACTTCCTGCTGGGGTGGGAGTCACTAGACCACCAGGCATGTTTTGTTTCTCACATTATCGGGAGGGAGGGAATTTACTACAGATATTAATAATGGGCAGCATCGGGATGGACGGGACTTTAATACATATATTAATAACGGCCATATATCGGGAAGGACGAGGGCTTTAAACATATATTCATCACGGGCAGCATCGGGAAGGGACGGGGCTTTATTACAAATATTGATAATGGTGGCATGGGGGACAGGGAATTAATACATGTATTTGTGACAGCGGCATTGAGATAGGGGAGCACTAGCCCACCGGGGTCGGGATCGGATGGGGATCACCAGCCTTTGGCGGGAGGGAGTTTGCGGCCACCCTCCCGTGCACCTTGTGTTTGTCGCATGGGAGTGGTTGTGGCAAATGTAGGGACTTAGGCACCGGGAACCCTCTTGTACCAGAATCTGGTGTAGGGTCACTGGCGCACTTGACTTCAGAGCAAGCAGCTGTTTGCCGCAACTTGCGACGATCTACGCCCCTTTAGAAAACTGTGCCCTGGAAGTTTATGGGATTTTGGATTTCAGAAAAAAAACATTTCCAATAATAGTACACAGACAGGGAATACAGCAAGGTACAATTCTAATGTATAGCCATCAGCCCAGGGCATTTATCTTTTGCCATGCTTTGTAAACTATCTTCTATTTCCTGAATTGTAATCGGCTCAGTTAATGTTTCTGCTTCACAGTTTGAGATATTCTGATTTACAAATTTTCATAATATTTTATCTCAGATTATGAAGGATCACATTCTGATGTGTAAAAAATTTTGTAAAATGTCAGAAATTCTTCTGTTATTTTTTCCTGTTCTACATGTACCTGCCTTGTTTTATCTTTAATAAATCTAATTTCTGTTTTTTTTGCTCTAAGGCTATGATCTGTTTGGCTAAAAACTTTCCAGTTTGTTCATGGTTTAGTTGCCAGTTTTTTGTTTAATTTTTTTTTTTTGTTACTTTTAAGCCAACTGCATTTTGTTTGGTAAATCTCAGTTGAGACTATGGGCCCCATTTTCAAAAGGTTAGTGCAGCACAAACTGGGTTTGTGCCATGCTAACTGGGAACTGCACTGCTGTCGGGGTTGTGCCCATATTCATAGGACTGTCATGAGCAGCCTACCCCTGACAGTGCCATCGAGCACAATATTGTGCTGCGCCTATGCAAATGCAGGATCCCTCACGCATATGCGGTGCAGCACAACATTGAAAGTTATAAGAAGCACTAAATGGCCCCAAGCAGTGGCACAGTTTAATGCTTCTGAAATCCAGCCCTTAACAGTGCACAGAGGGGGTGGGTGTCTGCGCACTGCCAAGGGCTGGGTGCCATAGTTCCTCCCCTGCCCTCATCCCCTTTGTTAATGTAAATAACAACCATTGGTGGTCCAGCGGTCCCTCCCCTGTCCTGATCCCTGCCCATGGCATAAAAATACAGTGGTGGTCCAGCGGTCCCTCCCCTGCCCTGATCCTTGCCCATGGCATAAAAATACAGTGGTAGTCCAGCAGTCCCTCCCCTGCCCTGATCCCTGCCCATGGCATAAAAATACATTGGTGGTCCAGCGGTCGCTCCCCCGTTCCCCAATCTCCATCCCCATTTACACAAAATGCATTTCACGGTGGTCCAGTGGTCCCTCCCCCATTCTCTGATCACCATCTGACAAAAACAACAAGACCCCAATAGTCCAGTGGCCTCCCACCCCCACACCCCGGTAGGTAGTGACTCACCCCCTTCCCCAGCTCACCCCCCAAGCCGACCTCAGCCAGCGGCCAGCACAGCCCTCCTCGCACCGTCACAGCCAGCCACCAACTGAACTGTCACTGAGCGCTTACAGTAGGCAATATGTGCTCAGCCAAAAGCATATTTATTTATTTGCTTTTGTTTACCAGGTAAGCACACTAGACAGCCAAGTGCCTGTTTTCAGGTGCAACCTGGGAGATTACAAGGTACATAGGAGAACATACAGGCAATGTACATAGGAGAACATACAAGCAATATCAAGGTACAACACAATGGCATCAGGAGTATACATCAGGCATAATCATACAGGCAAGAAGGAAGTTAACATATAAGTACAGGCATTGACAACAGCATTATGCATCTAGGGTCAGCCATAACCTCAGGTGGGTACTCTCTACATGAACAGTAGGGTAGAGATTGTTCTCAATGCGTATTATACATCAGATAGTGAAGAGCTCTCCAGGGGGCAAAGTGCATTCTGTGTCAGGATACTTGTCTCCTCAGCAGTTGAGCAGGTTTTTTTTTTTTGTTGAAGAGTCTCAGCTGCCCCGATTTGTCTAGGGGGATATGGTTGGGTGCAGAGACAGGAGGAGGCCAATTTTAGTAAGCCTCAGAGGTAGGCTTTGAAGCATGGATGGGAGGGGAAGGAGCGAATGTTAGCGGGAAGGGAGTTCCACAGTCTGGGCGCATAAGTGGTGAAGGCCCGGTCAACCAACTGGGTGCGAGTTTTCAGAACCAGGAGGACCTGTTTGTGAGGGCCCAGAGGTCTTTGGAAATGTCTTATTTCAAATATATTGATTGACCTTTAAATTTGAAGCTTTTGGATTTGTAATAAGCCTGCATTATTCTGTTTTTCCCCTTTGAAGTAAGCAGTTTCACAATGGCCAGGCATGTAGTACTTGTACAGTCTTCCTTGGCAAACTATCCTAGCCAGTGAGCATGGTCAACTACAGGCAGGTCTTCGTCAGTATCTAAAAGTGCTGTGAACATCTCATTCAGTATATTTTGTAAAGAATTAGATTTTTCCCATTCAGGGAGCAACCCATAAATTCCAATATTCTTTCTTCATGATTTTTTGGGTCTGCTAATTTAGTTCTAAAAGCTTTGTGTTGCCTTTGAAGGGATTTTAATTCTTGCATCATGGGGTTTAGTGTGCCTTCGAACAGGGATTGTCTACATTCGAGTTCATTTATCCATTTATTTCTTGTTCAAGCTTTCTGTCAATACTGCTTATTGTTGTGTTTAAATTTTTTATGCTCGCTGGTAACTTTTGAAGTTTATCAACATTCTCTCATAAAATATTTATGTTGGTAATCAACCACATTGCTCAGCTAGGTGATTGGTCCTTTGATTGTTTCCTCTGACAGCTGCCGGTGTTTGGTTCATTCTCATCATCACTGATATGCTCTCTAGATGTTTTTACAATCGCTTCTGCCACAGCATGTTGTTTCTGTTCTGATTTTTTGTTATTTGACTTTTCAGTCCCATTCTCATTTGCATTTGAGTTAGATATTGATAGTGTTGGAATGTCCTTATCTAACTACCTGTTGCTTTTTTTTCTTTTACCTTTTTTCTCTCCATTTCTGATTGCAAATTTAGTCCCATTTTGAGCTCAAAAGGACCTAAAGGGCTGCAGCAGTTTTTAGAAGGCAATTGCGTTTGCTTTAACTTCTTCTTAGAAATAACTGCTTTCTCATTTTTAAAAGATCTAGTATTGTTTGGGGTAGTCACTTTGGCACTTACATCAAATTTTGCTTCTGAGGTCTTGAACAACTTAGAAAGTATTTTTCTCTGTTAAGAGACTGTTGTGTTTTGGGCATTTTGGGTGTTTTGAATAGTTTGCAATCTTGTTCTGGCCTTGTCCCCCAAATCACTTGTGCCTGCATGGGCCATAGAAATTATCAATAATATTATCCAGTGTCTTTTGCTCTATATAATTAATGTTTGTTGTAAACAGTAATGTGTATGTAAGCCCCCCCCCCCCACCATGTCTAGGGGTTTTAGATGGTACACACTGAGGAGGGGGGCACTTGCAGCCAGAAAACACATTCCTAGAAATTAAAACTCATTTCTTGGGTTCCGGTGCATGGTTTCTGGGGGTGCATGCAGTTCATAGATGATGCCTGCAGCAGCTGTGGGGGCAAACACTTACTTAGTCAAATCACAAGGTGCTTCAAATGCATATGCAGATGACTTGCTATTTTTAATGCAAGACCCAAAGACTAGTTTAAAAAAACTTAAAATACTTGTTAATAGGTTTTCAGAAATAGCCAGGTACAAAGTAAATTAATCTAAATCCGAAATGATCACCTTTAATGTACCACAATCAGAGAATCTGAAAGAAATTATGAATGTGGTTATACAAGAAAAGGGGAAAATTATTTGGGAATCACTAATATCCAATAATTTGGAAGGATTATATACTCTAAATCACAATCAGCTATACAGCTCTTTAAAAGACAGATTTACGGGATGGCTTAAGATCCCATTGTCTTTATGGAGGAAGATCCAAATTATTACAATGACAGCTGTTCCTTTTTTGGCATACAGATTACAAACTATCTTAACACCAATTCCATCTCTTTGGTTTAAAAGATTTATATGAAATAATAAAGCACCAAGGATTTCATGGCATAGGTTATGCATATCCAAAGAGCATGGAGGTGTAGCTTGTCCAGGCATAGGCATTCGCCATTTACTGTAGCACATTTATTTATTTATATAAGTTTTTGGAAATTACAACCCTTTGAGTCAGGGACTCATTTGCAAAGGCTCCACGTCTTACAATGAAATAAGGACAAACATAGGGTTTACAGGGTACAGAGATTAAAAAACAGAGACAAAAGGATAATACATAAGGCAAAGGCTACATCACAGGCGTATAAAATTAGAAGAAAATACAATAAGAATCTGTGGTGATGCAATTTACATCAGAAATCTTAGCATGAAAATGGGGGATATTTGTGCTTGGCGCAATGGGGGAGATTATATGCACTTACAGTGGCAGCTTGAGATAATATGGGTATGCAGCACAGGTTTAAAAGGCCCTAACCTAGGAATGGTGAGAACAGTGTCAGGGAGGGAGTTCATCCATAGTGGCGCCCTGTAGCCAAAGGTCCTTTGGCAGGTGGATGTCCTAGCAAATGGGATACGGAAGGTAGTGGAGTTAGAATGTCGTGTGGTACGCAGAGGCAGGCACATTTGTAACAGAGAGAGACGGGGGAGACCACGTGATGCAGGCAACCCGGTGAAAGCTCCATCTATTCACTCCAGCCACCCACTCATCTTTTTCATTCTATATTCTGAGGTATACTGCAAAACAAGGTTTTATACTTTGCTCAGAAGACATCTAAAGAAATCTCTAACTACTTACAAAACGGGAAGTTTCTTATGGAGGTTGAAATGAGAAAAGCCCTGCAGAAGCGCATGCCTCCTTCAACACCTGAGAAAGGCCCTAAAAAAACGAGGGCTTCTAGTGCTGCTGACTCCACTGGAATAATTGCCAGTTCACCAAAATTGGAGCCACTTACCTTAGCCGGCTTTCTAGCTGAATTCAGACCCTTCAAAGAAGAACTACAATCCCTTGCTTCAGAAATAAAATCCATCTTGTCTGCTATGGATGATATATCTCGTTGAACCTCCGATACTGAAGCCTGGGCTATATCCCTGGAAAAACGTTTGGACAAGATAGACCCTGAGCTCGTTGCCACTAAGCAAAAACTGGCGAAAATGGAGCTCAAAATAGAGGATCTTGGGGGTTGGAGCTGCAGGAACAACGCGGTGCTTATCAGACTGCCAGAGCTGGAGGAAGGGCAAGATCCGATCCAGTTTATGCAAAATTAATTGAGAAAGTGGCTGGCCCCTCACCGTTTGGGCCCAAATATATGACAGAGAGAGCGCATAGAGCTCTTCGTCCAGCTCCTCCATCTGGTTCCCCTCTGAGACTGATCATCTTCCACTTCCTTAATTACTTAGAGTGCCAGCACTTTCTCTCTAAAGTGAGAGAGATAAAGGAAGTTCGTTGGGAGGGGATCAGGGTTCAAATTGCACAGGACCTGCCGGCTACAATCCGGTAATGTCGCACAGCATTTCATCCCCTTGTTGTAAAGTTGCTTGCTGCAAGTATCCGCTTCTGTATGAGTTATCCCACAAAGCTGCAAGTGTTATTAGCAGGAATATGGCACACTTATGAGGATCCAGAAGCTGCCCATATCAGTCTCAAGGCTGCCCTGCCGGATTTATTCCGAGACTCCTGATTTGGCTCCAAAGTGGTTTGCTTCTCCTGTTGGTAAAGCTCAGAGGGTCATTGTCTCTTTTTAAATCAAACCGTTTGTCAGTGTGCCTACAACACAAGGTCTGAATCAACGTTATGATCTTGGAGGGTAATTAAGTACCTGATTTGACGTGGGCTGCTCATGAATATGGCTTCTGTAAGAGGTATGCCACTGTTTGTGTTTATTACTCCATGGGGCTAGTGGATGCCATGTGCACCGAATGTCTCCTTGCTCAATGGAATACCCAACTTCTCACTTTATTTACTTCAAGCTGACTGGGAAACATTTTTCTGAGGACTGGGTGTTCCTCACATCATTTTCTAAAGTATTAATTGCCCTCATTTTACATGCTAGAGGAGATTCCTGGACATGATACTAGGTTATTTTGTTTGTACCTCGAGATAGACATACGTTTTACTTATGTATGGTCCACAGTGTAGTTCTAATTCTTAATGTTATTTTCTTTTGTTTTTCAATGGTAAAGTAGAGATTGTTATGCTTTAATGCCACTTTTTCCTTATTTTTCTGTGAAGGGCTGTATTTTATTATACCGACTGAAAGTGTGTCACCAGTTAAGTCATTTTACGAGGTACAGTATATACTGCTCCTATATGTTTTTCTCTTTTATGAACTAACTCCTAGAACTTAGACATTTAGGTTTGTGATTATGTTCTACTTAATATGAAAGTTAACCTGTGATCTCTAATTGTTCAAATAGTGACAGGATTATTGCTTCTGATTGCTAAATTTTGTAGTACATATTGACCTGTTAGTTAGAGGATGTGCTTATACTACACGTTTTGGGTTAATTCATAAGAGTCCTCTTTAAAAAAAGTTCCATAGTGGTTTGTTATTATGTTAAGCCCATGAGGTTTCGGGAACTTGAATTTTAGTTCCATGTTAAAGGACTAGGATATGGTATCATTTAGAGGTGGCTGGAGGGAGGGAGCTGTAGAAAAGGAGATCTGCGGAACGCAGTCCATAACATTTAGGGGGATTGGGGGGGGGGTTGGGTTGATAGATATAACCAGATCTCATTGCTCCATTTCTTGTTCTGGTCTGGGGTTAGTTGGGGTAGTATATGGGATTTGGGGAAGGATTGGAGGGAGGAGACACAACACTGATTACTTGAGGATGGTAATGTTAGCGTTCTCATTTAATTTCTGGTTTTATTTGACAATTTTACGTTTGACATAGAATATGGCTAATTCTATTAAATGTGTCTCTTGGAATGTTAAGGAGGTCAGACAAAAATGAAAACAATATAAAATACTGAAGCATCTCTCTTTACTGTCTGCTGATGTAGTATTTTTGCAAGAATCTCACTTACTGGATTCTGAAGCCTTTAAAATGAGGAGGCAGCAGATGGGCCAGGTCTTTTCAACAGAAGGTACATCGCAAAGTTGTGGGGTCATGGTTCTTATAACCAGAAAGACCCCATTTAGACTTATCCATATCGTCAAAGACCCACAGGGTAGATTTGTATTACTACATGGCATTCTATATACCACAGAGATTTTATTGGGCAGCATTTATGGACCAAATGTAGACTCACTAGGGTTCTTTGTGCAGTTAGTTAACACACTTACCCCATTTCTTTCACTTCCAATTATACTGGGAGGGGATATGAACCTAGTATTTGATTCTACATTAGATTGCTCCAGGGGTTCTCATAAAGGGTTTACTCCAGCTCAAAGGGCCTTTCGTGAGCTTATGGATCAATGTGGCTTATGTGACATATGGCGTGTACTTAATCCCACGGAAAGACAATATACCTTTATTTCACCAGTCCACAAATCTGCATCTCGTATTGATTACATCCTTCTGTCTCAAACATTACTGCCGGGTGTGCTAACTTCAACTATTGAATTAGGTCTCCTTTCTGATCATTCCGTAGTAGTTTCCCATCTTTCTTTTTCTCCCCTTTCTACTAGACTAACACATTGGAAACTTAATAATCAAGTGCTAAAAGACCCCGAGTTGATTCTAGTGCTTTCTAAGCATATTGAGCAGTTCATTAAAGTCAATCTCAATTCTACCACGAGACCAGATCTGGAATGGTGTGCTTTTAAGGCATATATAAGAGGGATATTAATTAGTCTGTGTGCTCAAAGAAAGAAAAAATGGGAACAACAATTACACACCCTTCCATCTCAGATCTGAGCAATTGAAACCACTTTGAGCCCCCAATCCCCTGACTCTGTCAGACAGGAACATGCTAAATTAAGAGCCACCTATCTAGAATTACTAAGGGAAAAGGTGGAATTTGCAGTTCTGCAGAATAAAGCATCCTATTCAGATCAGGGTGAAAAAGCAGGGTGCCTTCTAGCACTTAGGATTAAGCAGCAAGAGTCCTTTAAATATATTGCATCCATTCATTCTCAAAAGGATGGCTCTCTAAAACTATCCCCTTCAGACATTGTATCTGAATTTTGGGAATACTATAGTAATCTATATAATCCCATGAGTGACCCACCCTCCGATCAACTTTTAGACGAATATTTGACCACCGCCAAACTCCCCTTTCTTTCTGACGATCAGCAAGATGCTATTGTAACCCAGATTTCTCCTGCAGAGCTGGTCAGAGACTCAGAGTGATTCACAGCCTTCCCTCTGATAAATCCCCTGGTCCGGACGAATTTTCTGCTAACTTCTTTAAAACATTTCACAAACAACTGCTTCCCCTATTATTGCCCCTATTCCAGCATATTCTGTCAGGAACATCTGTTGATCTCTCTTTATTCGAAGCTTTAATTGTTCTATTGCCCAAACCTAATAGAAACACGGAATTAGTTTCTAATTATCGTCCCATATCACTACTGAATCAGGATATTAAAATTTTGACCAAATTGATGGCTGATCGTATTAACACTATATTGCCTGATCTTATTGGTCCACAGCAAGTGGGCTTTATGAAGGGACATTCCTCGGTTGATCACCTACAAACTCTGTCGCATGTCCTTTTTGCGTCGAGGGATGCTCTCTTTCCTGCGGTTCTAGTTTCTTTGGATGCCGAGAAGGCATTCGACAGAGTGGACTGGAACTTTTTATTCTGAGCTCTACATGCTTATAAGTTCCCTTTAAAATTCCAGGAGTGGATACAAGCATTACACAATTCTCCTACGGCTCGAATTATGGCCAATGGTGCCGTATCTAGTCTTTTCACTCTATCATCCGGTACTAGACAGGGATGTCCATTATCTCCGTTGCTTTTTAACTTGTATCTAGAACCCCTTATTTGTCTTTTGACATCATGTGATAGGATTCAGGGTATCTCCATTTTGGGTCTTGAAATTAAAGTCTTGGCTTATGCAGATGACCTTCTCTTACAAATATCACACCCAACTGATTCAATTCCCCGTATGCTGTCCCTTATTGCAAGATACAGTCAATGCTCCAATTATAAACTAAATCTGGATAAAACTATAGTATTTCCCCTCAATCAAAAGGTACTCAAAAATTCCATAACTGATCTGGGACTTTCCTGGAAATAGGATTCATTAAGGTATCCGGGTATAGAAATATCAAGGAACCCAGCACTTCTTCAGAAATTGAACCTGGACTCATTAGTGAAAACCATCACTATGGATCTTGACAGATGGTCCAAGCTCCCGATTTCTCTATGGGGCAAAATTAACTTAATTAAAATGAATGTTTTCCCTCGCCTTTTTTATCCTCTCCATTTACTTAATATCTAGTTTCCTCTTTCCTGGTTCCATAATATTCATAGTCTCATTACCAAATTTATTTGGGCTAATAAACAACCCCGATTAGCATATTACAAATTAATACAAAATCACACATGCCCACACAATGCAAAGCATCATGGGCTGCATATGCAAATCACCACAGAATGTTATGCTGGTTCAACTTTAAGCAGAATTGCATGGTGCCAAAAGGCCTCTCACACGGTTTGTGATGGGTGCCAACAGATGACATAGACACGTGTTTCGTCCTACCAGGACTCATCAGTATGCCTCAGTATCTGTTTCATCCTGGTAGGATGAAACACGTGTCTCTGTCATCTGTTAGCACCATTGCAAACTGTGTGAGAGGCCTTTCGGCACCATGCAATTCTGCTTAAAGTTAACCAACAAACACTCTGTGAAATTGATATGCAGCCCATGATGCTTCATTGTATGTATGGGCATGTGTCATTTTATTTTCTTGAAACTTGGCTTCCCAGCCAAATGTCCTTTGGGGTAACCCTTGCCTCAGTGTTTGCGCACAGAGGTTCTTTGTCTTTTATATTACAAATTAGCTGCCCCCAAGGTCAAAGGGGGGTTGCGTCTCCCTCATTTAGCCTTCTATTACTGGGCCAGTCAAGCCACTAAATACCTCCGTTGGATTTCCCCCTGAGGAGTTACTCTCTTCTCCTTCTCTGCCTTACTGGCTCAGAATTGAACTAGCGCATATTCGAGCCTGCGATATATCCCCAATTAATCTTTTATATATTAAAGCAAGTGCACTCCCTTCCAGTTTAAAAGCTACCTCCATTGCAACCTTGGTCAAGATTCATGAGCAATTGTGCTCTTTTCTTAAATATAAGCTCATACTGAACTTAACACAATCTATTTGGGGAAATCCTAAGCTCAGAATAGATAACAAAATGCTTAGCGTCCGTTGGTTGCCCCAGTTGGATGACGGATCCCTTTCCCTTTTGGTACTGGAGGTGAATACTTGGCTTTCCGCTGCCGAAATTATGAACAAATTTAATATCACTATTCATAATGTCTTCAAAATTTTTCAGTTACGGCATTTGATTTTGAAAGTGTTTGATTTAGCCCCTTTACAATTGGGTAACATTTCTTTCCTTAACAACCTGAAGTCAATGATAGGGACCCAACAAGCAGTATCCAAGTTTCATGCAATCCTGTATAACTGGGCCTATCCGAACAATTTTGCTCCCTCAAACTACTGGTCCATATCATTCCCTACCCTAGACTTAGATTGGGCAAGGTTATGGCATAATTGCCATAAGTATATCACCCAAGATAGATTGCACATCACTCAATTTCACATATTACACAATTTATATTACTCCACGCAAAAGCTATTTAGATTTGGTCTGCTCCCGTCTCCCATGTGTGTTCGTTGTCACCAGGAAGAAGGTTCCCTATATCATATTTTTTGGACTTGCTCCAAGGTTTCAGTACTTTGGACCAGCATTCAATCAAAAGTAGATCCCTTATTGGGTTTGAATAATCTTTTTACTCCAGAAATTTGCATATTGGGTGATTACTCAGAGGTTTCCGTACTTAATCGCAGATATCACATGGCTCTTATTTCTATGTCTGTCAAAAAAGTGATATTGCATCATTGGAAAGAGAGTGAAGACATACATTATTCAGAATGGCTTAAGGAGCTTCTTGCAAATCTCAGAACAGAGAAAGCAATTGCTAGTCTTAATAATAGGCTAAAGAAGTATATGCATGTCTGGGGCCCCCTGCATACTCTTTACTCCCTTTAATCTTAATGTACCAGCACTTACCTAATCCCGGGTCTTTCTCATGTGTAACAATTGTGTTGTGTAGGGGAGAGGGAGGGGAAAAGAGTGGTGGGGTAGGGGTTGATGAGGGGGGGAACATACCCAATACATTTTGTTGTGCCGCATATTTGTACTGCCCCTTGCTGGGTACTGTTCTCTGTGTAATAAAAACTTTGAATTGAAAAAAAACAAGGAGAGAGAGACAGCCTGGTGGGGCTAATCTTAGTTGGATTTTTTTGGACAATAAGCAAGTCTGATAATGTAGCCGCCCCTGAAAATTTAGCCAAGATGTCCTTTTGTAGAGTCCGCAGGTATGTGTGAGGCAATCGCAGCCAGTGGCAAGCCGGCATGCTTTGTTCAGGGAGCGCTTTATGCTGGCCAGGGCAGTGTCAGAGGCAGCACCATCTATGACAATGCCATAGTCTACCAGAGGAAGGGTGGAGCTAGATATGGCTAAACAGAGGGCGTCAGGAGGGAGATAGGGCCTATATTTATATAGAAGTCCAATCCTAATGTTTATAGCAGAGCAGGTTGATGCTATGTGCTCCTGGAATGTAAGGGCAGAGTCCAGAGTGATCCCTAGATATTTAAAACTGGTAACTGCTTCCAGCTTGGCACCCTGGGAGTTTAGTATGGATAGTTTGGACGTGTTGTGCTTGTGTTGAGGGTGGGTGAATAGCATGACCTTTGTCTTTTTGCAGTTCAGGACAAGTTTATGGGAGGTAAACCATGTTTCAATTTCAGTGAATGAGCCCTGTAAGGCTTGTTGGAGCAGGGTAGGGTCAGGGTGTCGGCTAAAGATTACTGCGTCATCTGCATAAAGAAGCAAGCGTTCAGTGGAGGCCAAGGGGAGGGAGTTTAGGTATGGGGAGATAAGGAGCGGGCCAAGGATTGATCCTTGAGGGATGCCAGATCGTACTGGAAGGCTGGTGGAGATGGTGCTATTTATTTTAACTTGCTGGGTACGGCCATGGAGATAGTTGGAGAGCCAGTCAGCAGTCTTTTGGGAGATACCAACAGAGAGGAGGGAGTTTATCAGCATATTGTGATTAACGGTATCAAAGGCCTTGGAAAGGTCAATGTAGACCGATCCAGCCAAGGCTCCCTATTCAAAGGCTTCATGAATAAAGGAGGTGAACTCAAGCAGAGCAGTGGTTGTGTTATGCCCTTTGCTGAAGCCATGCTGTTGTTGGCACAGGAGTTTGTGCAAGTCCAGGTAGTTAGTGAGCTGATCAGCAGCTATTTTTTCCAGGGCTTTTGAGAGGGGTGGGAGTATTGAGATGGGTCTATAATTACTGCAGGAGGTACGGTCACCATTTTTATGGACAGGAGTGATGACCGCCCTTTTCCAAAGGGTAGGGAACTGCTCCAGGGAAATGGACATGTTTAGTATTTTTGTTAGTGGTATTAGGACTGCATCAAGGGTTAGCGAGAGCAGTTTTGCATCAAGGGAGTCACCATTCTGTCTGGTCTTTCCAAGGAACTTGACAATATATGGGCGAGCTACACTGGTGGAGATCATTTTAAAGTGGAAGGAAGGGGCACTGGGGGGTGGCGGGGGGGAGGATAGAGCTGAGGTCGGAGAAAGATGCATTGAAAGCATTAGCTATCTTACTAGGGTCTTGGGTTGGAACGCCGACAATGACAATCATCGAGGGGGGAAGAGAGGGGGACTTGCCGCTTAGTTCCTTCATGTTTGCCCAGGATCTCTTCCCATTTCCCCAGGTGGCAGTAAAGTTAGTCTGATAGAAGGCTGCCTTGCGGATAGTCCAGGTGCATGTGTTTCGTGCAGCACGGTACCTTTGGTGATCCGAAAGGGGGACCAGACTCAAGGGCACGGTACCATAGATTATCACAGGCCTTCATTTGGTCGAGCAATGACCGATTTACCCAGGGGGAGGATTTAGTTTTTTCAATTCGCTTAACAAATGGGGCAAAGATGTCACAGGCGGCTTGGAAGGAGCTAATGAAGAAGGACAGGGCGGCATCCACTGACGATGGGTGATCTAGCGGGGACCAGTCAAGGTTGAGAAGGTGGTCATGGAGATGTGCCAGGGACCCTTTTGTTTAGTTTGTGATACATGGAGATCCGAGGGGGGGGCTTCCAGCTGTTTGACCAGCGGCAGGTAATAGGGGAGTGATCACTGATTGAGTCAGGGAGGACCTGGACATCCTGCAAGCACTCAGGGTGGTTCATAAGAATGAAGTCAATGAGAGAGCTCGTGCCCCTGCATTGGTCAACTCTAGTAGGGCTTAGGACCATTTGTGAGAGATTTAGGGCCGCGACTGCATCCTTGAGAGGGGATGAGTTTGAGGCAAGCCAGTTTGTGTTGAAATCTCCTAGGGCAATGATTTCTGAGTTTTTTGGTAGTTGTGCGATGATGTCCAGGATGGAGGAGAAAGCCTCCTTCTGGTGTCGAGAGGGTATGTAGACTGACATGATGTGGAGAGATTTGCCTGACTTGCCAACTGCTATCTTAAGGGTGAGGGACTGGGCACCAGCCATGGGGTCTAATGTAGTAATTAATGTACCTTGTAGAGGTTCTCGAAGGTACAGAGCGCACCCACCACCCCTGTCTGACCCAAAGAATGTGTAGCCCAGTATATGAACAGCCGAGTCTGGGGTGCTAAGAGATAGGCACGTCTCGGATACAGCTAGCACACCTGGGTTGTGGAGGCAGACCCATGCTTGGAGTGATGTGAGTTTTTTTTGGAGGCTGCATATATTAATAGCAGCCAGTCGTAGGCCTCTGAATTGTGTTGGGAGGCAAGGGGTGGGGGTAGTGGGGCCGGGATTTGGGTGGATATTTCCCATAATTAGCAGTAGGATAATGGCACTCCTAGATAGGGCGCTTCTAAGGGTCAATCTATGATTTCGTACAGTAGAGCCTACATGTCAAGGAAGTTTGTTTATGCAATGAGAATAGGTGAAACGCAGTATTTCTGGGCTAACAAGGGGTTGGGGACTGCTGCATCTGGGAGCCGATGGCAAGGAGCAAGTTGGGGTAGGGTGGGAGGGAGATGGTTTCTGAAGGAGGAGTAATAACAGGGTGGGACAGTAGGGGTTGTGTATTAGTAGCAGGAGTGGTAGTGCGTGATTTAGTTTTGAAAGGGTAGGAGGGAGTACACTGAGTGGCAGAGTTATGGCGAGGAAAGTAAGTAACGTCATCATTCTACGAGAGAGAAAAGATTTTAAAATGTATCTAGCAAATATGACACGTAGAATAATATAGGGGATGATTTAGATTGTGCGCTCAGACACTGGGAATGGTGATGCATTTTTGTAGCTGCGAGGAGTGGGGGGGTAAAAGAGGCTAGTAGAAATAGGTGGCAGTATATGTGTTTACACAACAGGCTGAGAGAGGGATGATATTTATTTGAAATAGCGACCACTAGTGGCGGGTGTTGATAGCCTGCAGATGGTAAAGTGGCCTGATTGGTTTTTTAACATCACCTGGTTACTAGTATAAAGTACCGAGTCCGCGAGGAGCCCTTGAAATGCTGGGGAAAGAGAAAAGAGGGAAGGAGTTAAGAGACAAGTTATATATGATGAAATTGGTGATTAAATGGGCATTTCATGAAGAAGAGGACACAAATGTGGAGACTGAGAATTTAATTCTTAAAGAATATTTCTTTTTAAATGTGTTCTTCACAGCAAACTAATTTGGTAATTCTAAAAGTACCATTATCAAAAATCTATGCTTTATAATCAACAAATTTACAAACAGAACAAAATGGGCAACCACTGCTTCACCCTTAAATGGTATTTAGCATAACCCAAATTTCAAACTACATGGTATGATGCTGTATAAATGATCCTGAGTGGAAAAAGGTATTACAAAATGGGAACATTTATATGAAAAAGGAGTCAAGATAAGCTGGGAAGAATTTAGAGATAAATACAAGTTGCAGAATAGTCTATATTTCTGTCTTAACCAGTTAAGTCATGTATATTCAAAAGACTATAAAAGATGGGAAAGAGCCCCAAATAACAGAGGAAAAGAGATGGAATTGATGAATATTATTAGACATAGATCAAAAAAGAAACTGTTTGCATGGTTAAGTAGTTTGTTACAAAAAACATTTTATTGGGTATACAGAGCAACAATCCAAAAATGGTAAAAATAATTGCAGTGTCCTTATACAGAACAGCAGTGGATGTTGGCATGTAACTCAATGTATAAGTATAAACTGACTAGGGATAAAGCCATTCAATACAAAATCTTGAATAGAGCATATTTTACCCCATATAGATTGTATAAAATAAACTCAACATTGTCAAATGCATGTTGGCATTGTGGGAATCCAGAAGCAGACATTTTACACATTTTTTGGGAATGCCATCAAAGTTATGACTGGTGGTTCCAATCCTTTGTTATTATGGAACAAATAGGTTTTGTTTTTCCACAATGGAAAGACACGAAGATCTTGATCTTCAAAATGTACAATGAATGCACTATACACGTAAATTACAGATTAATTTTTTATTTTTAGGTAACCGGGTAAGGCCCATTAGGAACAACAGCCTGTTTTCAGGGGCGACCCAGGAGCACTGAGTGGTTAAGTGACTTGCTCAGAGTCACACAGTAAGCAAGTGGAGGTTGTAGGAATCAAACCCAAGCATGCTGGATGTACCAAGCTCATTCACAGCTCATTACTCTAAGGCCAATATTATGGCAGTAAAAAGACTGATTCTAAAAAATTGGAAGCAACCTGTGAACTTACTATCCAGAATGGAAACAGTTATTTGTAAGTGCACTTTACAACTATAAATATTATTTAACTTATGACCCTTTGTGGAAAATCTCTAACAAAAAATAGAGAATTGGAAAAATGAAGACTTTATAAAGCATGTTAAAGACAAAGACACTTATTAAATGTTTTTGTATAGAAAAATGAATATATTTTTGATAGATGTGGAAGGAATTATTCTCTGACTCTCAAAAATACTACTCTAATATATGAAAGTCAAGCCCTGAACCTGTAAATTAAATTATTGTTTATATCAAGGAAAAATAAAAATTATTTGCCCAAAAAAATAACAAGGTGCTTCAAATGAATACAATGTCCACTCAGAAGTAAAAGTGCAACAAAATGATTTAATGTGTAGAATTGATCAGTTCACTCCATGGAGCGTGGGGTACAGAATCAAACGGTGGGTAACTTTCCTAGGCACAGAGCCAGACACAGTCTGTAGTAACCTTCATTTCCCAAAAGCTATTGCTGCACTGCTTCCCTTTGAGCCATGGAGGCTCTACAAATCCTGGCAGCAGCACTTTGCAGCAGGCCAGAAAGGCCACAATAGTTTTCCCTCCAGCTTCACTCCTGCACAAATTTATTTGGGCTTCTCTTCTTATTTTACAAGAACAAACATACGGGAACCCCAATTGCTGCTTGGACTAACTGAAGCTGTATATAGGCAGTCTCAAATTCCTTACAGTGGTGATTTGATCCTGGAGCTCTCCCAAAGTTGGATGGTCTGCCTACAAACAGAGACCCCCCCCTATAGAAATGGTCAAGTCCCCTCTTGCCAATGCCAGTGCAAAGCTCCAAGCATCTTAGGGCATCATAGACATAGCAGGACCCTGGCGATCCCAGAAACACATAGTACGCTCCCTTCATCAGCTGCATAAGTTTCTTGATGCCTCCCAGCCAGACCGCAGTGCCACATGGAAAGGGAGACAGGCTGCCACCACTGCCTTCCCTACAGTGCGGGCTGCCACCACCACACTGCCCCAATGGCCTGGCCTTACCAAGGACTCCACTTGCCCTCACCAAACAGACAAGGCTGCCCAGGACCCCACCTGTGCCACTCCACCTTGGTGTCAGATATCAAGAGGTGGGCACCAAATTAACTCCCCGTGCTCCAACTCCCCAAGCTGGCACAGGTGGTCCCATGCTCTGGCTCCAGAACTCTCACAGCTACATGAGCACACACAAACCCCACCAATCTTCAAGGGCAGTGGGCCGGTGTGACAAATGGCCCAACCCGGCCCAGAACCTTGGTCCACACAGCTGAAAACACAATGGGCTGCACTCCTCTCTCTTCCTCCCTCTCGACCTCGCTCTCTTTTTGTGCCAAAACCTCCCTTTTAAGCCATCTGGCCTGAGGAGCCCCGCCACCAGGCAGGGCCCCAGGGTCCCAGCTCCAGACTTAGCAGCTACACTATTTTACTAGTAAGCTCCCAAAGGGGGCTTTTTTTTTCTTTTTTTGTCAACTTTATTTTTTGCAACTCCACCGAGGGGAACTCTCTCCTGCATCTTCCTTACCCGGTCTCTACCTCTCGCTGTGAAGCTTACTTCTGTAGCTCCTCTCCCCGACCCCAGTGAAAACCCCGGATCTGAACCCTCTTGGGGAAGAGCCGCCCTATCCACCCAGGATGCTCTATCCAAGTGTAGAGTACCAGGATGGGGATCTGTGGCAGGAGCAAGGAGAGCAACCAGATTTGGGAGTGTGGAGGAAGCACCATCACCTATCCCCAAGGGGAGGGGAATTTTTTCTTGCTCACCCCGTGGAGTTTCGGATATGCAATGACAGCTGGGCACTATGTGCCACTGCCTGCCAAACGCCACCTCCTTGCTATGCTTGGCACCGCTATGCGTGCACTTTCCCAGCCACCGCCAGGTGCCACTACAGCATGGTGCATCCCTGGAACCCACCCCAGAGAAGGGAGAGCTGTCCTACGGATGCTCGATCCCTTCCCTGCCGACCCCCAGCTCCCCGGACTCATTCCCAAACCCGGGCTACTGGTGTGGCATGAGATCTGGCATCCAGTGCCTCAACCCTAAGCACCAACAGACCGACCTCCCCAAAGGGGGCTTACATGCACATTTACATTGCAGCTATACAGTGCCTTTATTTTAGGTATCCCTTCTGTTAGATAAAACTTGGAAACAGTTAGAAAAAAATGTCTTGAGTAGTTTGATGGTTGTATCTTGCCTGTCTAACTTTGTTTAGTCCAAAGTCATTCTGTTCACATCAGCACACCAAGAACTATAAAGGGCAGCTGCATTGATCAAAGTGGCACTTGTTAAGTTGACCATATGAATTTTATTTTGTACTTATCTTAACAGGTAGTGATTGTCTCTCTCCACTGCTTCAGAGATCGTAGTTTCTCCTCTGTTTTTCAATTCCAGCCTCAGTTCTTCTATTAGTCTTGCCTGAATGCCTCGGTTTTCTGAAGTCAGCTGTTAAAAATACATGTAAATCTGCAGCAGGCGGTAAACTTGCTGCACAGCTATCCAGCTGTCTGCACCATATGCCGTAACTGTTAATTGCCAACCTTAATACGAATTATAGGCTATGGGCTACAGGCTTCAGGACTACATTCCATTGGTGGTTTGTTCAGGAGAAAAGTAAGCCACTCATCATACTTAGCAACTTGGAGTGGAGAACAAACTCAAGCATAAAATATTGATTGTCAGTTACTTAACCACTAAACAAGCCATTTTCTGACCGTGTTTTTTGTTTTCTATTGCAGCCATATACTGGAGCTAAAAAACTTAAGCAGACCAAGCTCACTCCTTCTTCTTCTTTTTCTCATTGGTTTTGTTTTCCCAGATAACTCAGAACATTTATATGGTAAATAGTGATGATGACATTGCCACGAGGAGAGCAGAGAAAGCAGCTTCCTCGTGCCGCCTATCACATACCTACGCATGCTGCATCACCATATATCCCCGGCAGCCTCTCTCTGCTCCAATACTCATCCCATTCTACTCAATTAATAGACAGCTGTTACCACAGATTCCCCCAGCCACTCTATGATTACAGTTTCCATCGCCATCATAGTCATCATAGGCATGATACTTCAGACTCTAGTATTGTTGTTTATCCCCAGTCTTGAGGCTCAGTGCACTGCTGTGCTGATGATTCAGATGTATAACACAGGACCACTTCTCTCCTTGCTCCCCCCTCCAGCAATATTTATTAAAATCACTCACCCCTATTTCCCCGAATGGCAGTGTTAGTAGATTGTTTGAGAGGGGGAATCAGGCTTTCAGGATCTTTCAGTGTGTCGTCCTGTGGATGAGATTCCTTCTTTGATGTTGCTCTGTGATTTTGAGAGACCAGAACTTCCTGCTTAGCTGTTTACATTCTTGGGTCTAATTTCCAGTCATGTGCTCTTTCCGGGAAAGGTTGCTGTGCTGAACATGGATGGCCTAAGCTTGCTCTCATTTCTGTGCCCCGCAAAGTCCTCAAGGAGGAAGATTCTAGTACTTGTCCACCTTTGGCCATTTTGCAGTTGTTGGTTCATTTTTTGTAGGTGCCAAAAGAGAGATTTGAAAACTGTGTGGCAGATTTGGTGTACAGCCAGTTCTCCGCTGTCTAAAAATGAAGTTAACATACCACCAAAGTCTTGTCTTGTTTTATGAAGTGCAGTGGGGGGTATACAGATAATGTGCTTGCTTGATCTGGCAACTGAAGTTTTTCTAGCACATTTGACTCACCATAATATTGGCAGAGAGGCGTTGCAGCCTCTAGCATAAAGTCTCTGAATGCAATCATTTATAACATCTTGGTATTATATGTATAGCAATAATAACTTCCACTAACACTGGATGGCTACTGGGTTATTTTCCACACACCCACTTATCTGCTTTTAGTGTTCAGCTTTTTTGGTTGATGGCTATTAGAAGCAAAGGCAGCATCTTCCCTTTGGGATGAGGCCGTTCTTCTGAACAGGTCAGTGAGAAGCTGGGCACCTGACTACATCCACTGTGTGATATTGCCTCTCTTCTCTGCCACATTAACTGTGAGACGAGCACGGTAGCTGAGGTGGAATTTACTGCTAACTGTGACTAGACTATTTTTAATCTCTCAATATGCTGTTTACTTGACAAGAGTTTGGGGGCTGAGATTGCTGAAAATCAAGTCTCTTGCCTTCCCCTTCAACCGTCTGGAGTTCTCTCAACTTTGTTTGAATGTGCAGCTTATCCAAGAATCAGGTCCTGGTTTTTCTCCATCTTTAGGAGGGGGTGAAGTGCCTTGTGCATTGTCTCAGTGATGAAGGTAGAGCCATTAGGTGAGGGGCCAGCTAGCTTTTCACAGAAATTTTGGAAAAAAGCTATGGTGTCCTGACCTTTTGTTTTCTCCGGAAGACCTATAATTACTAAGTTATTCCTATGGCTCCCACCCTCCTGATCCTCCATTCTCTTCTCGAGCGTTTGCATCTTTCATCTGAGTGCCGCTAACTCTCTGCCCTGCTATTCACTTTTGTCTTCAATAGAGCTAACTTTGCATTTCACATCTCCCACTCGTCTATTGAGGTTTTCAAGGGTAAGCTTAAGAGTTTTAAAATCCTCTACTAAGTCCATAAGTGTAGACTTAATGAAGTTAAACTCCTCCATGTATTTGTCTGGTTCTGTGGCCACTGCTGTTGTTGGTGAGGGATCAAGTGATAAGGCACAGCCCCCCTCTTGACTGCTGAGAGCAAGCTGTCAGTGGCATGCTCTGCTACATACATTCACTGTTTTATTTCCCCATACTCAGTTGATTTCTCTGATTTTTAGGATTATTATTCTTCTGTCCTAACACTATTGATCACTGTAAAAAGTACTGCATTAGCTATTTGATTTTTGTATTTTTTGGAGTTTCAATTATTGGAGGTTGCTGGAGCTCTTACTGCTAGCTGCTTGGGCGCATCATGTGACTCCCAATATTTGATCATTTTTATTGGACTAATGAGTTAGAAACATAGAAACATAAACGATGATGGCAGATAAAGACCAAATGACCATCTAGTCTGTCTGGAGCTGACTATCTGCTCTGGAACCTGACAACGCAGTGTCAGTGGCTCAGTAGGTAGCACACTCGCCTCTGAGGCCGGGAGATCAGAGGGCTGTGGGTTCAGTTCCCACATCTGGCACTTGGGTTAATATCCCAGTACTGACACTGTAATGCAGCATGAGAGGGGTGCTGCATTTCTGAGGTGCCGTCTTTCGGATGAGACGTTAAACCGAGGTCCCATCTGCCTGGATTGGTGGTAGTTCAGGTGGATGTTAAAGATCCCATGGCACTTATCGAAAAGAGTAGGGGAATTTCCCCGGTGTCCTGGCCAAATTTCCCTCATTCACTAAAAAAAATACCACCAACAGCTTAATCTGGTTCAAGGTCAGTTGGAATTCATCTGTATCCCCCTCCCCCCGGGTTGTGCCTGAAAATAGGCAGGATTTGTCTAGTGCACTTACCCGGTCAACAAAAGCTAAATAAATAAAAAACCTATTGTTTATATGGCGTTTTATCCCTCCCAGTCCACCCCACTGCTACCAACCTAAGCAACCACCAAACTCTTCAGTCTGTCCCAGCCATATTTGAGATGATTTACAATCCTGGCGCCCCCACCTCTGCTGGCAGACTGTTCCACAGCTCCACCACCCTTTCCGTAAAGTAGAACATCCTCAAATTCTGCTTAAACCTGCCTGCCCCCTACCAATTTCTACTCGTGACCTTGGGTTCTTGACTCTGTACTCCTGCTAAATAGTTCCACGCAGTTCACCTTGTTTATTCCCTTCAGGAACTTGAAGGTTTCTGTCATATCCCAACCCTGTCAGCTGGTCACCAGTGAGTACATGTTCAGTGCCGTGAGGCGATCTTCACAAGATCTATCCTACTGACCCTGAATCATCTTGGTCACCCTGCATTGCACTGTCTCCAGCCTGTCCCTGTCCTTCCTTAGGTGAGGACTCCAGATCTGAGCACAGTATTCCAGGTGCAGCCTCGCCAGCGACTTATATTGCTGTAGTAGTACCTCCTTTTTTCTACCATAAATACCCGTTCCTATAAACCCCAGCCTCCTATTAGGTTTGCTATAAGGCTTCTTACACTAGCTAGATTGTTTAAGACAGTCACTAATGATGATTCTCAGGACCCTTTCCTCTGACGTAGTACTCGGCTTACCCCTCTCATCCAGCACTCTGTCCTGTTTTTTTTTTTCAAGTATGCATGGGGTAGACACACAGGCATAATAAGTAGAGGAAAGGGAGGTGGGAGGGACACTAGTGGCCAAATAGGGCCCAAGGTGTCGGAATAAGCAGTGAAAAAAATAGAGCAGACTGGATGGGTCTACCGGTCTTTTTCTGCTAACAAATTCTATGTTTCTGTGTTTTTTCCCCCAGGTGCCTAACCTTGCATTTTTGGGCATTAAATTTCAACTGCCTAGTCGGCCCAGTGGTGTTAAGGGTTGAGGTGCTGGACGCCACACCTCATGCCTCACCGGGGACCCGAGTTCGGGAACGAGCTTGGATTGTCGGGGGTCAGCGGGGAGAACTGGGATTGAGTGTCCGTAGGACTGCTTTCCTAGTCCTGGGGAGGGTTTGGGATTCCTCCAATGCACTGGTGACCCCTGGCAGAGGCTGGGGCTTCTGCAGTGCACAGCAGCAGCAGTCGGGGATTGGAGCATGGCAGACATCTTCCGGATGCATGCAGGAGCATGCGCACACCAGGCAGGATGTCATTGCATTGAGAGAAAAATCAAGAATCTCCCTCTGCCTTCTGGTGAGGCGATGGCGAACACAGGCATGCCGACCCACCACACGCCCAATGTCAGCTGACTCTTCGGAACACCCTGGGGTCTGGGGGCCTCTCTGTGGGGCCGGGAGAGCCCCAGACCTCGCTTATCCAATGCAGCCGCAGAGTCGTTGGTTCAGGCGGGCGGTTGAGTGAGGCGACTGTAGATGGGACCCTGAGAGATGGCCCGAAGGTAGGATGCATAAATAAAGGATACAAAAAGAAAATTTTCAACTGCCAAATTTTAGACCACCTTTATAGCATTTGTAGATCCCTCTGCATCTTCCTGATCCCTTCATTACTATCTACCCTGCCATAGAGCTTTGTGTCATCTGTTAAGAAACATAAGTCGCCCCGGATGCCCTCCCCAGTGAGTTAGTTCTAAACAAGCTTATTTGCTCTCACACACCCCTTTTTATGACTGGTTTTGGGCAAAAAGAAACCTGCATGCTCTACAACTTCTTTCACCTTCACTATTTTGTTGTATAATTTTTTTTGCAGTGTAGGTAGCAATAGCTAGATGGGGGTATGATAGCTGTTAAGAACATTGTTGCTTGAGTTTTCATTAAGTGTGAAAAAGTGGGTGTAAGTATATGAAATATGGAAATATTGACGCTGTTTTGGAACAATAGTTCTTATTCTGAAATACCAAATACTCAGCTTTTGTAACCATCCTCATGTATTGCTGTCTGAAAGAGTGCAATCCTTATATGTACATTTCTACTTACAGTTGTAAATGTGTAAAACAATTAAAAGCTTGTGAGTGGTTTCATATTGTTCTATGAGATGTGCATTTGTGAATGTTTTTATTGTGTAGAAAATGTATTTTCTGCATTTAGCATATTGATTAGTGATAAAAGGAACTGTCGTTTGCCATCTGAAATCCTGTAAATTTAGGTGTAGGAGCACTCAAAATCTAAAAGGCCATGAAAAGTACTATGCTCAGTTCTGCAGACAACGTCTCAGAAAGGACTTAGAGTGGAAGTGGTCCGGAGGAGGGCAACTAAAAGGGTACAGCATCTGCATCAGGAGCCCTAGAAGGTAAGATTAAAGGTCTTTAATATGTATACCCTGGAAGGGGGGGGGGTATGATAGAGACATTTAAATACCTCATGTGGGTAAACAAGGTACAAGAAGGAAGTAATTTTCAGAAAAAAGGTGCTCAAGGATAAGGGGGCATGATAAGAAGCCAGAGGGGGTAGATACAGGTGAGATGTGAGGAAGTACTTGTTTGTTCACAGAAAGAGTGGTGGATTCCTGAACAGTCTTCCAGCAGATGTGATGGGGGTGAAAACAATGGTGGGGTTCAAGAATGCATGGGATAGGCACAGGGAATCTTAGGGAAAGGAAGGGGGGATGAATGGGCTATAGATCAAGTAGGATCTGTGGTGATAATGTAGGCAGGGAAAAATGGGCAGACTTGGAGGGCCAAGCAGTCCTTGTCTACTGGCAAATTCTATGGGTTCAATTTTCAAAAGGGCAAAAGAGCGATGCAAGGTGTGCCTAACACCTGGTTGGGGCAAAGCCCAGTGCGCCAGGGACTCTGCACCAGATTTTGGTAAAACAGTGGTCCCAGTGCCAAAGTTCCCACAGCTGCTGCAAGCAGTCCCCTGTGTCCTACCAAAGATGCAAAGGAGGGGTTTGTCGGAGGCTGCTATCATCCCCTGGCCTTGAAAAAGCCGGCCCCTTGGTGCATCTGGGTGGCATTCTGTACAACGAGGTTGTGTATAGAGATTCATTTCATGAAACAGCCCATTAGGAATACTAAACGGATGCAACAGAAAACAGTATCTCATTATGTCGTGGTCCTCAGACACAGGTCATCCAGGATCTCCAAAGATGGATGGCACCCTGTAACGGTAACCGATTGTGGTGGGTGGTCTGTCCATTACAGTAGGGGTACAAAGGCAACCCACATGTTGGACATGGCATGTGCTGTCACCCATAAAAAGAAGCGGGGTCTACCAGTCAGATCTGGTGCTATCTAACCATTATGGCACTCAGTAAGCATCCGTGTCCTGCACCTGATGATCGTAACCTCTATCTCCCATTTTGGAACTTACTGGTCCAATACCGTGCTGTACCTGTGCATCATACAGTACTCCAGTAAGATGCTGTGCACACCTGCTACTCTACCCAGTACTGTTACATGGCAGTGGTGCTCCACTGGTGCGTGCTGCAGGGGACAGTGGTGCCATTTGTAGGGCACACAACAGCCCTTTGGTATACAACTGTCTACACTTTCTGTGTCACAGTCACACACATGTTAGGCACATATTACTAGGGAATCTGGCATATGACTTTGTCTACAGATGGTGTACTAAGTACAGCACTGCTGGATACACTTGTTATGTCATGTAGTACAACTGGCATCCCTACACGCACCTATGGGTAAACATGTTCTACATCTTAGTATTGTATGCCAGATCAGCAGTGCATGAAGAGCTGTCTACAGTCGGGGGCAAATGGTAACAACACCTGTGGGTGTGACACAACCACATTAGCACTGTTTCATACTTTAGCCAATACTTTAGGCCGGCTTCTCTAGTCTGACATGCCAGATGTTGGCGTTGGTGCAAGCGCAGATATCCATTAGACCAGTCCTAGCTGGAGTAAGCACTGGCATGTCCTGCCTGATTAGAAAATCTGAAAAAAGGGGATGGTGCATCAGTTTACTGATGCACACACCCTTCTCATCATGGCGCAGCCCTTTGCTGGCCTCAAAAATGGTGCAAACCAGTCTGGCACAAGCTTCCCCGCTTTTGACACAGGCTGCATATGAAAACTGGGAGTGACACAACTTAAGGCATAGTGTGCCTCTTGCATCATTTGTGTTTGACACAGGCACTGTGCATCATTTCCAAGCCTTTGAAACTTGAGCCCTATGTTTCTAAAAGTACTTTTAAAGCAGCAATATGTGTTAGTCCACAAACAATTTCATTATGTAGTTTTTTAGCAGAACTATATTTCTTACATAGTAAGATTTATCATCAGTGTATTTTTATTTCTCTAACAGTTTTTTAAGATAGCTTCTATTTAAGTAATGACTTAGGTCATTAAAGATGGCTGTCACTAGCGTTGTTTAAAAATCCCATCCCTTGAGATTACTTTTTGACTTTACATAGAGAATACTGGATGGGCAACTATGCAGAACCAGGGAGTTCTGCCACAGAGGGATTCTGATTCCCTCTAAGGTCCATGGGAATCAGAACCCCGAGGTGGCAAAACACACTGGTTGTGCATAGAGTTGCTCATCCTGTATTTTTTATAGTGTATAGTACCGTGTGAAAAATGTGTTTTGTGACTTCTTTTGCTTTCAAAATGAGACTGAATCATGCAGTCTGTAGAGGTTCTAGAATGCTGTTCTACCACAGCAGGGTAGAACAGCATTCCATGACCTTGGAACTGTGGTAGAACAGCATTTTGAAAGGGATAGAATTCTACACAGAACAACACTCCACTATACACTATATACTGGATTCATACTGTGGATGTATTATGAGGGTTATAGCACACATGTATTATGGTAAACAGCACAGCACCCCACACCAAAATGTTAATGTGTTCATAGTGGGTGTGGCATGAGAGCAGGCCATGTCTTAGTTTAGCAGTGAACTACAGTGAAAAAAGAAACTGATATATATATATATATATATGGAAATAATTACTAAAAAAATATATAGAATGAATGGTTTGCATTTTGACAACTATTGCTGCTTTATGAGGTATAGGGCTTGCCTGTAGTCCAGAGGTATCCCTGTCTAAACATACCCTATGTGAAACAGAAAGCACTGTCCTGGATGAACAAGCTGTACTTAACAACATACAGCTTGCCCAACAGGTACACCATTTTCTGTCACAAGTTTTCATGAAATGGCTGCTGCCTATATTTAAATATTATTTATTTATTGAGTTATTTATTGATTTATTTAAACGTTTATTTTTTTTAATTAAGATTTTTATTGAGTTTTTTTTTCCTCAGAAGCAGTACAGAAATATCATTCATTGTTGTATTATGACAGTAAATAGGAATGGCATATTTCACAAGCTGTAGATTTTACAGTGTTGAGACCATCACTTTTGCATTAATAATATTGATAATTAGCCTCTCTAACCCATTAGGTGGCATCCTGTAAAAGTCTCCTTGCAAGAGCCTGGTATGTATTCATTAAGGTACTATATCTGATCTATACTCCATGATCCAGAGGAGCCATCTACCCCAAAATTCATTACATTTCTCCACTCTGAGGTTAATACTTGCTGTTAGTTTTTCCTTGATATATATTCTCTGTACCACATCTTCCCATTCTGTCTGGGTAGGAATTTCTTTCTGTAACCACCTGCAAGAAATGGCTTTCTTTACCGCTACCAAAAGGATAGCCAGCATTTTTCTGATGTGAGAATTCCAGATATGTTTCAGGAAACGTAATAAGATGGCACAATCCGGGGATAGTGCCCCCAGTTCCAGATACAGTTCCGCCAGAGCCCTTTGTATCAACTGCCAGAATGGTTCAAGTAACTTGCAGCTCTAAAAGATGTGTATGTGTGTGTGCCAACCATTTCCCCACAGGCCCTCCAGCACCTAGTCCCATGCAGAGCATCAAATTTCCTTGTTATTTGTGGGGTACAAAAGTATCAAGATATACATTTCCAGCCATATTCTTTCCAACTGTGTGATGTCAAAATCTTATGTTGTATCAAGTATACCCCTTCCAGTCTTCATTAGCTGAATCCCCATTTCATCTTCCCATCTGCCCTGCACTTTCTGAACTGCCTGTAGGGTGACTGCTTGAGTGGATTTATGTATCTGAGAAATAATATGTTCCAGGGTAGTGTTTTCTAATGTGGTATTTGGTGTGTGTCTTGGATATTCCAGTGCGGCTGATAGTCTCTATACAGACATGTCGAAGCTGTAGATATCTGAAATGATCTTGCTGTTTTAACTGGCATTTTTGTTTCAAGGAGTGGAACGTGCTTATGATTCTATTTTCATACATTTGGTAATAATGCCTGAGCCCGAACCTGAGCCACCGTTTGAAGGTATGATCCAGTCTAGCTGGGGTAAGTCTGGGGTTCTCTGCTAGACCATATAATGAATTTGCTGTCTGCTTAATCATTGGGTTATGTAAGAGTTTGTTCCAAGTGTCTACAATATGGCCTGTATAGGAAGAGTCCCATTCTTGTTCAGACATTTTTTAGTTTTAGTTTTGCCAAATAATGCTGACCCAATTTGTTCTTCTTGCTCTCCCATTTCAAGCTCCTTCCAGTGCTTGAACGCTTTCTGGTCCAGCCACTGTAATGCGTGAGACAACTGTGTAGCCTGACAGTATTTCTCTAGGTTTGGGAAGGCTAGGCCTCTCCAGTCCTTCAGAAGTTGTAAAGATAAGAAAGCTTTTCTTGGTTTCTTTCCTTGCCATATAAAACTAGATATTAGTTTATCCATTTTTTTAAACTCTAATTATCTCAATTCTTTGTGTTAATGATAGGGGCAAATGGGTCCATCTCTGTAAATCCTCTTTAATCATCATGTTCATTGGTTGGTAGTTAACTGCATAAACTAAAGTTAGATCATGAGGTATATTAATTCCCAAATATTTAAATCTGTTACAGTTCCAACGGAGAGGAAAGCAATGTGAAATTTTGGAGCTGGGTTTGTATCTAAATTTTAGGACCTCTGTTTTATTCAATTTATATCCTGCTAAGAGCTCAATCTTATCTAGTAAAGCAATCATCCAAGGGAGAGAGGACTCTGGCTGGGTCATATAAATGAGTAAATCATCTGCCTAAAACGCAATTCTGTGTTCCGTACCCAGATGAATAAGCCAGATATAGTAGGATCTTCTCTAATTGCCTGTGTTAAAGGTTCTGCATAAATAGCAAACAGAAGGGGAGATAGGGGGCTACCCTGCTGGGTGCCTGTTTACAGGGGGACCAGTGGGGAGTATGTGCCATTTACTTTAACCATTGCCTGTGGAGATGTGTATAAATTTTGTATTATATTCTGAAATGAATTAGGAAAACTGAATGCTTCCAGGGTGTAATTTAAAAATTTCCAAGATACTCTATCAAATGCTTTCTGGGCATCCACACTGAGTAATAAAAATGGGGTGTCTGTTTTTTGGGCCTTTTCCAATAAGTATATTTGTTTAACATTATCTGAGGTTTGTCTTTTGGGTATGAAGCCTGCTTGATCTTTGTTTATGATGTGTGGTAGGAGTTCCTCAAGCCTCTTAGCTAAAATTTAGGTATAGCATTTATAATCTTGGTTTAAAACTGAAACTGGGTGATAACAGTCGCAATTTAAAGGGTCTTTACTGGGTTTTATAATAGCGGAGATGTTCGCATATTGCCAACTGGGTGGGGGACACAATCTCCTCTCTGTAGATCTCGGAAGAGGCTTCTCAACTCAGGAATCAGCTCTTTTTGAAATTTCTTATAGAATTCCACGGGGAACCTGTTGGGCCCTGTGCTTTTATTTGTTTTTGAATGTTTAAATGCCCTTAGTATCTCTTGGGAAGTGATGGGCTGTGATAGCCAATTTTGTTGCTCTTCTGTTAATCGAGGTAGCTTCAACTTCTGAAAAAAATGGAGGTACTCATCCTCCATTGGTTCAGGGTCTTGAGTATATAGCTTAGAATAATAAGTTCGAAAACCTTCTAAAATGTCTTTTGTTTTATTTAAAATCTGGGAAGTTCCAGGATGTTTAAGTTTGGTGATAGTGGCCTGTTTTTGCTGCCGCTGGAGTCGGTAAGCCAAGAGTTTTGCTGCTTTGGCTCCCCCCTTATAATATCGCTGCCTAACATAAAGTAATGCATGCTCCATTTTCTGGGTTAATATGTGATACAGTTGGGTTTTAACCCTAGCAATTTGAGGTAGGATAGCTTTATCTCCTTGGGAGTGGGCCTCTTGTAGAAACTCTAGTTCGTTTTCTAAGTCCCTCTGTTTTTGTTATCTCCTTTTCTTTTTCTGTGCTGCATAGGCAATCACCTCTCCTCGTAGAACAGCCTTCACAGCGTCCCACCTATTTCCTGAGTTCACCTCTGATGAAGTATTCTCCTGTATAATCTGAGGCAGTCTACGCTTGATCAGATCTATGAATTGTGTGTCTCTAATTAAGGTAGTATTAAATTGCCACTGTTTGGGTGTTCGTTCTTCACCACTGTGTAATTCTGTACTTATTGGGGCATGATCAGAGAGCAAAATGGGCTGTATTGTCATGGTTCTAGCTAAATCTATATGTTCTGCTGCTGTCAATAGAAAATAATCCAGGTGTGAATAAGTGTGATGAAACCCTGAGAAGAAGGTATATTGTCTCCCCGTAGGGTTCAGCTGGCGCCAGACATCTATTAGGCCTAGGTTTTTCATAAGGCATCTGCCATGTCTTTGGCCCGCTGTTGCTCTGGGGTGATGCGGGATAGAACTATCCTTACTTCCCTCCATCAAGAGGTTAATGTCGCCCCCCTATCAATAGCATCCCCTGCTTAAATTCTAGTATTTTATCAAACAGAGTTTGGTGGGAGGAGACGTCTGTCCCTGGAGGGATATAGACGCTCACCACTGTATATTGTTGATCCTCCCCAAGAGCCGCTGACCATGGCTAGACAACCCTCCTTATCTTGAAAGAGTTCTGAATTATGAAATTCATAGCTTTAGAAATTAGGATCGCCACTCCTCTTCTCCTACCTGCAGTGAATGTGCTGGAAATCACCGATGACATTCCAGATTTTGTCAATTTTTGATGCTCTGCCTGGGACATATGAGTCTCCTGTAAAAGAATAATCTGGGGGTGCAGCCTTTTAAGATGGAAAATGATTTTTGCCCTTTTAATGGGCTGCTCAATCCATTTACATTTTGGGATACCACCTTAAGTGTCTGTGGGTGTATCATTAATGAGGGTGGCTAAGGATGGGGGAGAGAGGGAGGGTCCCATTGTCCCCCGCGGAGCCATCTCTATTACTTGGATCTTGTCTCTGTAACTATGCCTTACATCCCATCCCCAACCATCCATTCTAAAGTTTTTCCTCTGAGTGCTCCTAAGTTTATATCCCCACCCCAGAACTCGAGGCCAACTATGCCTCACATAAATCCACCAACTGCAAACCGAAAAGCTGTGAGTGGGGTTAGTGTACAGCATACTTTTTGGCTGCTCAGCCCCTCCCATACTAACTATGTACGGAAATAGTAATCTAGTTTTGACTTCCATAGTTGAAAATGTTATCTCACATTCCAACATCGGTAATTCTATATTTCACTGGCTTGGGTCACTGATCCCCCTTTTGGGGGAAAGACCCGAGGGCTGGGTATTCCCCCTTCAACTTGGGTAAGAAGGTATCATTAAGGCCCTAATCTAAAGGGTTAGAAAAGTGAATATAGGGTAGGTAGGGAATCTCGGGAAGCCAAATAATAAATGGTGTGACTGCCCTCTCCAAAATTCCAGCCTCCCCGACGCCACTTCTGTGGGGGGGTGAAAATAAGGGAAAGCTTTAATCATTCTCTGTCCTCTAGAACTTCCCTTGTCGTGTTGTTCAGAAATCTTCCTTTCTGGAGCATTAATGTAATAGTTTTAATAGTCAGGTGTTCAACCAAAAAGCATATCTAGCCAGAAAAAACAACAATGGGAGCCTTGCCTACTAAAATGGGCCCCTACTTAACTTTTTACAGACTCATGATCTATTAAATTGTTTTATTATTGATCTAGTCCAGAGGGCAATCTGTTCTCCCTGGCTTCAACCAGGAGGACCCTCATTTGGGTCTGTGGTAGCTTCCCAGCCCATTCCTCCAAAGTCTCCCTCCCGGGAAGCAGGTGCAGTCCGGTGTCACCCAGACCCTGGCCACATGGCAGAAAGGACCCCCCTCTTCAAGTTCTCCGGGGACTGAGGACCCAGCCCTCACAAGACAAACTGCTTTCCCAGCTTCAGTCATAGCTGGTTTAAATTGATTTTTATGAAGTGCTAAGTGAACAGGGACATTATCCTTCTCTCCTCTCTCCGGCTCCCTTTCATGCCTCGACCCCTATCTAGTGGGGTGAGCGCTCAGGATCGCTGGAAAGATTTCAGCAGGATCAACAGTAGGCCTGGGCAACAGAAATTGTTGGCTCATTCTGATGATCACCCCATTTAGCAGGATTCAGTGGAGACCCCATGTCTGACTCGGGAGGTCGGCTTCCCGACCCCTCACAAGTCTTCTCCGGTCCCCTCTGTAACATATTTCTTGGTTAACTTTGTACTTGGGGAAGCTAGGGGACAGCAAGATCTCCAGTCTGTATTTAACAGGCAGCATTAGGATCTGCCTCTATCTCCTGCATCACCCTCTCTTTCTCCAACCTCCTGTAAGCCCAAATAGGCCTCTTTTTTGTTATATCTGCCCCTCAATTGCCTTGCGCCTTTCTTTTCAGTCCCATCTCTGTGAAATGTGCCCCTCCCCCCAGAGATAGATTCAGGTTTTGTATACATTCAGTTTAGCTCCTATATATCTGAGACAGGTCCTCTCCTCCCATTGGCACAGGGCAGACAAAGGTAGACAAACCCAGATTATCCCGAAGGAAAGAAAACCCAGGGTAAACCAGCCAGGGCCACTCACCACATTTCCTTAGTGGAGTTAAATGTGCCATAAGTTAGTTCAGGAATCTCTGTTGGTGTACAGTGCCAGCAATTTCTTAATGGCATCCAGGGAAGCTTGTTGCTGCATAGGATCTGGGGTCTGCACATATCTTCTACTGGAATGCATGGCTGAGGGCCGCTGGGGCCGGGGTCATCCTGGGCGTCACCTCATATCTACATTTCTGTGAGTCCTCAATCACCTCTGACACCCTCTCATAGGTATACTGGCCATTAGGGAACTATATTGTCATTTTAGCCAGATAAGGTGTATGGAATTTTAGTTTAAGTGCTGCAGTACTGGGAAAAGGGGAATGCACTCTCATTGACGCTGCATGGTAGCGGAAGTATAGTTATTATCATAAAATATCCTGGTATTGCTGTAGAATGTTTTCCCCTATGTCCACGCTTTTCTCAGAATTAAGTCTTTAGTTGAATATCTGAGAAAACGAACAACCATCGAGCAGGGGCAGGCATCTGGGCAAGCTGGTTTTGGTCCAAGAGCCCTATGGACTTGTTCTGTTTCCACTTGGAACCCCAAATCCAATGTTAAAGTGGTATGGAGGAGCGTGTCAATAAACTCTACTATATCTTTCCCCTCACTGTCCTCTGGAATCCTCTATATTCTTAAGTTTCTTCTGCGGTGGCGATTTTCTGCATCTTTCTGACGCTCGCTCATAGCATGGCAAATCTCGATAAGTTGATTCACCGCCACTTGCATTTGGACTGAGGTGTTTACCTGGGTCGTGGATTGTTCCTCGAGCTGGATAACCTGTGTTTGCAGGGTTGAGACCTCTGAGTGGAGTTGTTCATGCTTAGCTCTAAAGGATTGGGAAGTCCGATTTTATATCATGTAGCTCATTTAAAATCAGGTCCAGTTTTCCATTCGTTGTATTTAATTTTTTGCTCTTTGACTTTGTAGACCTGGTGGATGAATAGCCCACTGCCTGCTGCGAGTGAGCGGAGGTTCCGAAGTCGGAGATATCGGGGTCTGAGCCTACTTCATCCACCGATAAGACGCTAAATCTGTTTGTTCCCCCTTTAGCTCTAGTGTTAGCCATCTCCGGTTATATTGTTTTTAGTTTTATAAATTCTCAAAGAATCGGCTAAGTAATGTTTTTTTGCGTGGTGGTGGAGTGGAGCTCGTTGGTTAGGCAGTCATTAGGAGGAAGGTAGCACCGGAAGTCCCCTATTTAAACATTTATTAATTTTAACTTACACTAGCACAGCACCTCTTTCCCAGTCACCAGTCACTACTCATTGCTCTTCATATCACTCTTTTGTTGTTCACTGTGTAATGTTTTTTTATTTGTTCTGCAATTTACTATATGTCAATTTACTGTGTGACAGTTTTATCCTTGAATCATTTCTAGTAATGTGTTTGTTTTGTTATTATTTCCATATTATTGCATTATTTTGTACATTGTACTTTGTATCTGTTCTGTTCTCTGCTCTCACCATCCCCCCTAGGATGCATCTGTTAACAAGCTGATGCCAGCTCAGTATGACTTTCCCAGTAAAACTTTTGAAATAAATAAATAAATTTAATATAAGGCTGACTTAGACATGGACATCTCCAGACTGCCTACACCAACAGGCAAGCCAAATATCTCATTTTTATTCCTCAACCAGCATATCCCACCCCACCCCCATCTTTCTCAGTCCTATCCCCTACCAGTACCTTCACCCAGTGTTGAATGCTGGTGTCAATCTGGCAGCTGCCATTTTCCTTCTATTGATTTTGTCCCACAGGTGCTTCCTTATCCTCCCTTCTCCCATGCCATACTGAACAAACACCTCTGGCTGCTGTGCTCATGCACAGTGAACCCCCTGCCAAGGAACAAGTTCCCTGACCGGCATCAAGAGTCACTGTAGTGGCGGAACTCGATGCCATGCCTCCTTGGGCTAGGATGCAGTGCCAGCAATAGTGCAGCCCGTGTCCTGACTGACCAACCCCAGCTCCACGAGTCCACTCCTAAGCCCAGGTCAGCAGCATGGCGGCTTTTACTTTTAGGCAATAAGGAATGACAGGGTGTGCTTCGTGCTGGATAATGACACATCTTGGGTGAGTTAAAGCATGAGACCAAAGGCAAAGTGCTTCCATCATCTGAGAAGTACCTTATCCCAAAACAAAGCACACCCTGGAGTATATCCTGGTTGGGAGGAGTGGGGAGAGGGGGCAGGGACAGTAGCTCAAGCTGTGGACCCTGCAACACGAGCAGATTTGATGGACCAAATGGCCTTCTTCTGCTGGCTTCTTCGTATGTTCGTATGTATCATTGCACTCGGGAGTGTCTCTTCCAAAGTTCATCTACACCCCCTGCTTAAAGGGAGACAGACTCACCGATCTTTGAAAACCCCTTTGTAATACTGATTGGCAATACCGGGACTGCATTCCCAACATCAACCTTGCCTTTGACTTCTTCTCACAGACATTCCAAATTACATGTGACCACTTTGCTCTATTCAGAAAGAAGAGAGTCAGATGAGACACCTATCACTGGCTCACTTTGGAACTCCTTGCTTTCTTCAAAGGGCGGGACAAACAGTGGGTTTCATACAAACAACTGGGCTCCCACCAGGCCTACAGAAGTAGAAAAAGCTGAGAAATTGGTATAAATCTGCCATTCATAAATCCAAAACTGAATTCTGCAAAACTAAAATCCTTGAATCCAGTAACAATCCAGGAGTCTTTGGGAATCTATCAATGAAGTCCTAGGATGGAAAAACCACTACACCCTCAACATCATTAATGTCAAGGGAGCAAACACCACCAACACTCAAGCCATTGCCGAGGTGTTTAAATCTTTCATCATGAATGTGGGCAAATACGTGCCCACTGACACCCAGACTACCACACCTGTCTCCCATAGTCTCCCAATCTCCTCCTGCACAAATAGACCCAAATTCTATTTTAAGTGGGCAAGCACCAATACAGTTAAAAATATGTGTTCAGCTTAGCAACTAAAACAAGAACTGGACCTGACTCATTGGACATGAAGCTACTTAAAATGGCCATTAAGGAAATGGCCCTACCTCAGGTATCTGGGTCTGGGGTTCACTGAGATTATCCAGTGCTCTTATCAGAGTTGGTGTTCCCAGTGGCGCTTAAATGCGCACTGGTGAAACCTCTTCTGAAGAAATCATCCTTATACCCAAAAATCTTGCAAATTACCATCCCATCTCTAATCTCCCTTTTTCAAGAAAGATTATCGAGAAGGTTGTTGCACTCCAGCTTGAGGCACACCTCGCAGCCTTTGACATTTTGAGCCTCTCCAGTCTGGATTTAGGTCCAGGCATAGTACTGAAACTGCACTAGTTAGGGTGCATCACGACCAGCTCAGGGTGAGGGATAGAGAACAGTCAGTTCTCATCCTCCTTGGTCTCTAGTGTTCAACACCGTGGACCATGGGCTGCTTTTGGACTAACTTAGGGAGTTTGCAGGGCTCACTGGCAAGGTCATCTGCTGGTTCGAGTCCTATCTCAAGGATAGACTCAAAGAGTAGAGTTAGACAGATTTTCTTGCACTGGTAGTTCTGTCCTGGGGCATACCCCAAGGTTCAGTTCTATAACCCATGCTGTTTGCGATGTATATGCTACCCTTGTGTAAGGTCATTAGGCAATATGGGCTTGGGTTTCATTGCTATGCCGATGACACCCAGCTCTACATGTCCTTTGTACCTTGGACACTGGGTGCTGTCGACGTGCTTAATAAATGCCAGGCCAAGATCCAAGACTGGATGTCATTGAGCTGGCTGAGGCTAAACCCAGAGAAAACTTAAGTCCTAGTGATTGAGCCAGGCTGTATGGGGGAGTGACAGCTGCCAAGAGGGAGACCACACTTTGGCTTGGTCCTTCTGGGCTTTAAGCTGACACAAAGGTGAAAAATCTAGGAATAATTCTGAACAAAGGGCTAACAATGGAGGCTCAAGTGTCAGCAGTAGTCTGGAATGGCTTTTTCCATCTGTGGAACATCTGCCAGATTAAGTCCAGAGGACAATTCTCCTCTCCTGGGGAGAGAGATTTGGAGGTCAGTGCACCTCTGACACCTAGCGGTGACTGGGTGTCGGAGCGCCTGAGTCCCGTACGTGAGGGATGGAGGTGGAACAGTCAGCCGGTGTGCTGCCATTACAGACACCCATTGCTCTGCCTCTGGGGGTGGGGGAGAAAAGCAGGAGGAGAAAAGAGCCTGGGCAACTGGATGACTGCCAACCCCCGTAAGTGCCGTCCCCACTGAATGGCAGGCACCTCCAGAACCAGATCCATGTTGGTGGGTTGAGGGATCTCCACTGCCATGCCATGGGGGGTGTAAGCCATGGGGGAAGACAGGAGGTGGTGCTGCGAGTGGGTGGACAGGGCTGTGGGGTCGGTGAGAACATGGGCTGCCTAGGAAGGGGACAAAAAAGAAGCTTATATAAAAAAATGAAAAGATTATCAGCAACTAACTGGTGTCCTACATCATGGATCACAGCATCCTCGCTGCTGAAGGACACAGCTTCAGAAAGCTGCACAGCATGACAACCATCCTAATTGAGCTATCTAAAGAACTCCACAAGGCCCTAGACAAAGGTGAATACATCGCAACAGCCTTTCTTGATCTCTCCAAGGCCTTTGACTTAGTTAGCCATGACCAACTAATCATAAAGCTCCAGGAGTCGGGCCTGTCAGATGAGGCCACAGTGTGGTTCTCAGACTACTTAGCCCACAGATCACAAAAGGCTAGATGTGGAGAGGTGTTCTCCAGCTTGCAACCTCTAACCACTGGAGTCTCACAAGGCTTAATCCTCGGTTCCCCGCTATTCAACCTGTTCATCAACAAGGTCCCAGAAGTTTGTGTCCGCACCAAAGCATTACTGTATGTTGATCACAGAGTCATCTTCACCTCACGCTGCAAACAGCAGACACTGAAATGCAACTACAGTCTGACTTTGGCAAGGTCTATGACTGGTTCATATCTAACAGGCTGGTCATTAATACCAAGAAAATCAAATCTCTTCTGTTCAGGAGCACCGATGCCCTGAAGGGCAGCCCTGAGCTCCACATCACATCAGCAACTGGGCACCCCATTGAACAGGTCCAGGTCTTCAAGTACCTGGGCATACAACTTGACATGACCCCATTCTTCATATCTCACGCCAGCTCCCTGGTCAAACATATTCACCAATGCTCTGGCTTGCTATACAGAAACAAGCACAACCTCACCCTGAAGTAAAAAAAAACTCCTTGTATCCAGCCACATATCTTGGGGATTGACTATGTTGTGCTCCTCTACTCTGCAGCCAATAACACCGTACTCGAAAGAATCTCAGTAGCGTTCAATCAAGTCTGCAGATTTGCACTCAACATGAAACCAGACTCCCACCGCTGTGACCTATATCTCTCCACCAACTGGCTTCCTTTCCATCTCTGAGTTAACCACAAGGAAGCCTTTCTATGCAAGAAAGCACTTCTAGGTCAAGTGCCACTGGGTATCTCCAACTTCTTCTCTCCAATCATGAGCAAAATACTGAACTCAGTCGATGGAGGATCAAAAAACTCCCCCTGCCATTCAGAAAAATTACTTTTAGCCAACACTCTTTTGCAAATAGAGTAGTCAAAACCTGGAACTCCTTGCCCACAACTATCACTGCACTCCCTCTCATCTCTCCCTTTAAGGCCCAAGTTACCATACACCTTTTCTAGAAACTGCACTGTATGTGTACCTAGACCAGACCTGCTAGTTGCATTAGCCTACACTCTTTGCTGTTGCCTCCAGCAATTGTGAAAAACTGTTAACTCACTGCTCTTATAATATGATAATTACTGTTATACTTGTCATTTATTGTATTGGTTTGCAGTTGAATGTAACTTGTTCTGCTGTTGTATGTAACTTGGTAGACTTGGACACCTTTGAAAAAGGGTTCTTGAGTTCAAAAGTCCTCCAAACACAGTAATAAATAAATAAATAAATAATGAAATGTGTCCATTCGGATATATAAAGAAATATTTTTTAATTTAAACTAAAAAAAAAACATCAAAAAGTTTAAAAAGGAAAAAAAAAAGAAAAAGTAGTCCTACTGAACCATTGTATTTTTACTGTTTTACCAGTAGATGGCAGATGCTGCATTTGTTTGTAAATACAAGTACGTGGATTGCAGTATAGTGATACAGCTGTGACTGCTTAATGTAAACAGGTCAGTGAGGACACAGATCTTTTTCCAAGCTGTTATGCTAGAATATCACCCTGGATTCTAAGACCCTCAGCCTATCAGGTTTCTATATTTTTTTCTATCTGTTTCATAATAAGCAACAAGGCGAGAGAGGGTGTGCATTATAGTGGGATAATGGCATGCCTCAGTTGAGATGAAGTATTAGGCTGAAGGCTGAGTGTTTCCACTGCCCAAGAAGTGCAGTTACCCCCACCATAATGCACACCCTAGAGTGCCTCATTGTGATTATGAAATGGTTCCCTTGTAGAAAATAGCATATATTTCATTGTTAAATTTAGCAAAAAGAAGTTAAAAAAAAATGAAAAATCAATGTTAAAAGGGAAAAAAATAGTCCAATATGGACACTATTTACACCACCTTGCCAGCAGGTGGCATTAGTTCTGCTTATAAGCAGCTTTTTTTCAATGTCATTCATGGCAGCAGTGAAAGGCGCAAAGGGAGGGAGGGAAGAAGTGGATTCAGCAGTTGGTGTGGTGTTAGGTTGGGGCAAAGTGGGCTGCATTTGCCCTCAGTGTCTGTTTAATGATGTCAATGCCATGGCATCAGGTTGGGGCCAAGTGGTTTGCAGTTGGGGCAGGGTAGTTTGTGACTGGGGCCAAGTGGCACACATTAGCCTCTAGCATTTGCAGATTTCATTTACAGCCGCGCTTCATTGCTTGTGTGGCAGGCAGGTGACGTTTTTATCAGCAGACACGGAGGAGAATGACTGGGACTGGTCGCCACTCACAAGGACATCAAAAATGCAGGTGTCATTTCTTTTTAAGTATCTGATAAAATTGATAAAATGGTGGCAGTCAAAAGTAAGTTAAAAAAAATTCTAAAAATGAAATCTGTTATTGCGATTTTTATTTACTGGATTTTGGTAACCAGGTAGGCTCACTAAGACAAGTTGTTCCTTTTTCAGGAGTGACCTGGAATTAATTACATCAAATAGAAAGAATACATACAGGTAATAATAACATGCAGAGCATATGTAAATGACAAAATAGAGTGTAAACAATGGATATACATTCCAAAAGAAAACTTTGTGCAACAGGTCAGTAGTCATTGCAGCAACCTCGAAAACATTAATTTCCTTGGATTTGTGACTGGCTGGAGGGAGGTGGACAGAGACACAGCCTTGGGCCACCCACCACCCCAATCACCACTTGGTCCCTCAGAAATGACTGGATTTAGCCGGCCTGCTGGCACTGAGGGTTGAGGCGCTGGATGCCACACCTTGCGCTACGCCAGTGACCCAGGTTTGGGAATGACCTTGGCGTGCCAGCATGGGGGGGAAGGTGGGAGCTGGATCAAACATTGGCTCTCCTCTCCCAGGTAAGAGGTGGGGTCACACACCTGTAGTAACGCTGTCACTGAATGGAGGTTCGGTGCCAGTGCAGGCAGTCAATGGTGTGACTGGAAAGGAGGGGCATCCCAAACAGCGTGCGCGCGTGTGCCTCCGCACACACGTACTACGTTGGGAATGCATGGGTGTAGGGGTTGGGAGAAAACCCGCAAAAACCCAGAAAATTACATATGAAAAAAAAAGAAAGAAATGACTGGCTTCTTTGTCATTATTACTTAAGTACTATGGTTCTGGCATGACCTCTGACATTCGATGATCTGTGGCCTGCATGTTGTAATTGCATACCCACTATAGTCTATACCCTTTCCCTCCATTTCTTACTTGGCTGTACTATAATAGATTCCAGATGGATGATGCTGCAGAATGCTCGGCTCCTCCTCCATTCTTTCAGAGTAGCCACTACACCACTGCATCTGATGCTTGAATATACCGTTGTGTGATCTGACCAAACGGAGCAGCTGGGTGGTCAGCATTTATACTGTGAGTGTACTCAAATTTCAAAAGAAGTTCAGAGCATTACTGCTCTATTACTTTATCTATGAGGTTAAATTTTCTTTCTGCCCATTATGGTCACTGACCTTGTAATCTCAACTTTTGTGTCATTTCTAGGGCAAAACCCTGGGCTCATTATGGGCATCAGGGGAGTGTGGGGGGGAGCTTTTTGCTGGAGTACTACAACCATGTGTACTATTCTGTTCTGAGAGATAGCATTCCCCTGCCATTTCGGTAGACCCTGGCACCCACTGGGGAGTCTTATATGGATGAGAGGAACAAGACACGGCCTATTGTTAGCTATTTTGCACATAGTAGTGTACAGTAAATTGTCTTTACAGACTGACAGTACTGTATATACTGCATCGCATCATGTTTGCTTGCACACTTGTGCAAGAAACATAGGGCCACCATACGAGTTTTCCTAGGTGTACCTCCCCCACTTCCAATGCCCTGCTCCCTTTTGCAGGCACGGTTGCACCACGCCAATGAATATAGGAACTGTGTATGACAGCCCTTCAGATGCAGTGGCATACAGCTGAAAGCAAAAAACCTCTGCAATCAGTGGTGGTAACGTGTAGGCAATTTGCATACTGCCGTCAGCAGGTAATTTACATACTTCCGTCAGCAGTATGCAAAATGCCTACACTCTGCACTGCATCTGAAGCTGTCATAGACAGCTCCGTTTTTCTCTACCCCCCCAAGTAGCATGCTGGGAGCCCACCCCAGCATGCTCATGCACTCCCACCCTCCCCTGTACACCGTATGGCTGACGGGGGTGCCCAATACCCCATCGGCTTCACTGCCCCACCAACAGACTTCCGGTGCCACACTGGGAGCCCACCCCAGTGTGGCAAAAGTCTGTGCAGCCGACTGGGGTGCCCAATCCCCCGTCGGCTTAACTGTGCTGTTTGTACCCCCCCACAAAACCAGAGTTCCACCTGCCACACCGGGAGCCCAACCCAGCGTGGCAGAAGTCTGTATGGCTGACAAGGGTGCTCAATCCCCCGTTGGCTCCACTGGCTCCCCTACAAAAAAAACTTCCAGCTGCCATGCTGGGAGCCTACCCCAGCGTGGCAAAAGTCCCATGTAGACTGAAGAATAATAGAAACACCTGTAAAAAAAAACCAAAAACTGTCCCTCGTTGACTGTCTCGCCCCTCCCAACCCGCCCACCTCCCCACACACCCCCACACCCCATACTTACCTCCGGAGACCGGCGCAACAATCTTCAGTGGACCGGGAACACATCTGCACTCTTCAAAGCCAACCGCGAACTGAAGAAATGCTGGCAAGCTGTATAATGCAGTAAATGGGTTTTTTTCAACTTTGATGCATATCTCGGCCATTTTTGGGAATTTTTTCACCAGATTTTCAACATAGGGTTCTTGGGGACCCACCTCATGAATTCAGTCACTTTCATGTTGTTATTTGGTCCCGAAAGGTGATTTCACAGTCACTGCACGGAGCCACCTTTCAGGATCGAGTAACAAAACAACAGTGTCACAGTTCAGGAGGTAGGCCCCAAAAACCCTATGTTGAAAATTTGGTGAAAAAATTCCCCAAAATGACTGTTTTACGAGGGTGCGTTGTGCAGTTCCTACGCATGTTCGTAACTTTGAGAATTTTTAACATTTTCATTCCAGATTTTCAACATTGCCATTTTACCACACCTCCTTATGAACAGTATAGCTGTCATTTTTCATATTACGCCCAAAATGTGTTTTTGCACATGTAGTGCATATTAGCGCGGTCGGTGTGTGAAATCAATGTTTGGGACACATTAAGAAAATTACAGTGACACTGGTAATGAGCAGATGTGGTAAAATGGCTATGTTGAAAATTTGGTGATAAAAGTCCATAAAATGACTCTGTCACGAGCGTACATTGCGCAATTTCCACGCCCCCTTGTATGTTCACAAATCTATAATATTTTCAGTCCAGATTTTCAACATTGACATTTTTCCACACCTCCTTATGAACAGTACGGCTGTCATTTTTCACACACTGGCTGAAATATGTTTTCACACTTCTGGTGCAGAATAGCGCGGTCACTGTGGGAATTTAGTGTTTGGGATAGATTACGAAAATGACAGTGACACTGTTCATGAGCGGAGGTGCAAAAATGCATATATGTTGAAAATCTGCTTTAAAAAATCCCCAAACTACTCACATTACAGGTGTACCTTGTGCAGCTCCTATGCACGCTTGTGACTTCACCAGTTTTTGTATATTTTCACTCCAAAAAGTGGGATATTCAGACTGCACCAGGCTGTGGCGCAAGCCTGGGCACAGCACAACTGGGATGCAGCAAGGCGTTGACAGGGTGATGTTCAATGGTGCTGCGCCATGGCTCAGCTCCGTTGAATATTGCTCCATGGCCACCCGCGTTGCGCATGGCGCAGTGGCACTGTGCCAGCGCAAGTGGCCAGGGAGGAGCAGTGGGACGTGCCAGCACAAGTGCCATTGCGCTAGGCACAGCAGCCGTGATATTCAGCGATGGACATGCAAATGGGGCCATAATGCATGCAAGGCACAAATGGGGCCATTTGTATGTCATTATGGCTCCATTTGCATGCAGGTGCGCCAATCCCAGATGACTTGTGCCTGGTGCCCTGCCAGACAGCAGCCATCGGGGACTGAAGCCCCCTGCCCCTTACCGGCAATGCACCCCAGCCTGTACGCAGTTAGTCGGCAGGCAGCCGAGCGGCTGGAGGGTTGGGTGCTGCCGCCCCCACTGACCAGGGGGAGCAGGGTGGCAGGGCTCAGTGGGCGGGTGGGGAGGGGATACTGCTGGACCACCAGGGTTATTTTAAACTGCTTTAGCATATGTATGCCCACAATTGGGATGGAAGTGGTCCACTGGACCACCAGGGATACAGGACTCATTTTAATTCTTACTACTGCCTGAGGTCGGGCTGGAAGTGGTCCACTGGACCACCAGGGATATAGGACTCATTTACTCTTTACTACTTCCTACGATCTGGCTGGATGCAGTCCACCAGATCACCAGGGATATCAGACTTCTTTATTTATTACTGATGTCCGTGATCGGGTGTGGGGAGGGTGCGATGCCGACGGACCCTGGCACAGGGGCTCGGGTGGCCATCCACAGCTGGCGGCTGCTGTATTGCACCCTGCAATATGGCAGCTCACCTGTGGGTGGCCGGCCCTTGCTCCTATTTCTTTGTGGCTCAACTTTGAGCACCAGTGTGCGGCGCAAGTAGGGGTTGCACCAGCATATGCGCCGCACATCCCAGGCTGAATATCAGGATGTGCTGAATATGCATGGGCACGCCCCCCACACTTGCACCGCATACATTACTGGTGCACCCCAGCACATCGGGATCTGCTGCGGCGCGCGATTTCCCTTTTGAATATCGCACATGGGTGCATCCAGTGGGTTGCTATATAACACTGTGTGCGCCATGCGCAACCCCTTTGAATATCCCACCCCAGATTTTCAACAGTGCCATTTTTTACACCTCCTCATGAACAGTACACCTTTCACTTTTCACATCCTGTTCAAAATGTGTTTTTGCACCTGTGGCACCAAATGGCGCAGTCGCTCTGCAAAATCACCTTTCACGTAACGAACTGATAGTGTCACTGTTCATGCGATGGGGTCACTAAAAACCCATCTGGAAAACCTGGAGTAAAAATACCAAGAAACTCCCAGGGCATTATGGTTTTCGACCACAACGCTCTACCTTGTAGGGACTGACAGGCGTCAGGGGTGTGACTTGGGACTGTCTACAGTAATGCTCCTGTCATTTCACTCCCACCCCCACCCTGCAGCCAGTGACAGGCATTGAGGTGCGCCTTGGACCCTTTGCCCCCAGAGTTCACCCCATTCTCCTATACTGCACCCATTTCAGCATATTTCCTTATGGAATGAGGTGAATGTAAAGTCCAAACACCCCAAGGCACACCTCGACACTTGTCAGTGTCTGAAGGGTAGGGTGAGGTGAAATGTTATGACCATGATGGGTGACAACCCAAAGGCACACCCCAATCCCTGTCCATCTCTGCAGAGTGAGGGTGGAGTTGGCGTCAGTTCAATACTTCAATGCTGTTCCTGTACTGCATCTGTCTAACTCCTGCACTTCTACTGCTAATGCCAGCAAGCAAACATTCGGCATTGAAAAATGCTTGTATTTGTTTAGTAGTCACGCAACATGGAATGTAATTGTATTTTTGTTCCAGGTGGATAACAATGGTCACCATTGCTGCAGCCTAATGCTCAGTGAAAGGAACAAGTGATCCTACATTTCCCAAGCTGTTGTTGCTGTTTTCTGTTATAAAGTTTATACTTTTTTACAATAAATCATAAAATTTTGGGATGCAGTGGTCTGGCTGTCCATTTTTTCCTAGTATACTATGTATTGTACTGTACTGTTCTGCAGTCTGTTCATGCTGCTTCAGTTCATCAGAATACAAGAAGCAAGTCATGGTGGATTTCAGGCATGTGTTTCTGCGAGTGAGGATGCCTTCTGCAGCTCATGGTGTCAAATGTCGTTGCTTGACACCCACACATATGAGGTTTCTTGTTGCTATGATACAGTATTAATTGATGTGAAAATCTAGTCAGCCATTTTGTAAGTCACATTCTCCAGTTGCTCCACCGCCACCTGTTCTAGGCTGCTGTTGTCCAAAAGGTCATAACAGTTTCATGTGCACAGTAGTGCTCAATGTCCTCTTTCTCTCCTACTTTAGGAACCATGGACAGGCTCTTCTTTAGGATTATAAGGAAGGCTGCCATGAAGTCTGTCCAAAAGAAATTCCCAAATGTGCCACTTTTATCAGGACAGTGACCCTAAACACACTGCTTCAACTCGGTTCATTGCTGAGCATGGTATTAACTGGGTTAAAACACAACCAGATCCTCCTGACATGAATTCTGTAGTGAGGGTTTGGCATGCAATGAAAACCCACATCTGTCAAATGAATATGCCCTGAATGGAACATAGAAACCTAGTAAATGATGGCAGAAAAAGTCCATTGGTCCATCCACTCTCCCCATAATACCTAGACACAACAGCTGATCGATGGAATATTACAGTTTTTAGAGAGTATCACATCAGCACAGGGCAGGCACTATGATGCACCACTAGAAAAGGTGTTGTCAGTCGTGATTGCAAAGGGAGGCCATGCAACTGGAATGTAATTAACAGTACGTAAAAGTGCACACTGTTGTATTCTGTTTATTAAATGTACAATGATTACTACTGCATTGTCTTGTACTGCATGAAGTCTGCACTGTACATAAAGAAAGCGCTCCCCTCCCAAGTGTCCCTCCCACCCCACAAATAAATGGCCTCCGTAACAAGTGTATGGTAACCAACTGAGGGAAATTAACCTTACTGGAAAGTGTATGACTGGTACTTACCCTGCACCAGTCACATACGCAGCACACAGAAACACACAATGGTACACTTGGGAGGAATATGTAAATCCAGAGCTATGGGTACCCAGAGATTTATGCCAGATATGGTTTTTTCTCCACTCTGTGCTTGGATGTGAACATAAAGTACTATTTGCGCAACCCACGAACATTAGCAACACACAAAAATGATGGCCGCTAAGGGGTGAGCCACAGTCCATATTGGCAGGATTCTGAATCTTTTCTTTTAAAGGAGTAGGCCTACCATCATTCAATACAAACTGTGGCAGTTCACCTTACAAGCTACAGTTGTTGGAGTGTTGTAGTGGTGGCTCAAAAATCAATAAGAAAGAAAAAATCCTCAGTGACTGGAACCTGTTTTTTTAATGCAGCGGGGTGGAGGTGATCTAAGATCTGAAATTAATTCCAGACAAAAGGAAATAGGATCAGGAAAGTTGATACTCAGCCAGTCAGAAATGTATTCACCATAACAGCCATAAATTTAAAAAATGCCAGTGTTTCATGATCATGTCACCTCTTCAGGGAAATATGGCTAAAAAAAAAGAATATAACTACATAAAGTAAATACTTTACATCCTCTATGATGTGGTGCAAGCATTTCTATTAAATATAGGTTTGAAATAAATCAGTAATTATAATACAGAGTAGAGGATCAGTCTCCTATTACCTATAATCTTGTGGGTATAGTGGTGCTTCTGTGCATATGAATCCTGTTATCAATCATTTAATGTGTCTAGAAATAACATTAAAGAGGCCAGCCAGTTGGCACAGTGGTAGCACTATTGCCCTGCAATGCCAGTGACCTGGTCATCAGGGGCCAGCCGAAGGGAGGCTGATTGTGCGTCCCCGGGGACTTTCTCCTCCTCCTCCAGGGAGGGAGGGCAGCCAGCTCCACTGCTCTACTGCCACCTGGGTGACCACAGATGACAGTGCACTCGGGAGTGGCTCATGGGTGGGAGGACATTGATTGGTGCCACACAATGCACGCTTGCATGCTTGTGCACCTTTGTCACAGACATCCTAGGGGCAATGGAGGAAGAGTGGAAATACCAGTTCCACCATGTCAGGGACAGGCAGTAGTGTGCCTGGTCATCACAGTGCCAACTGCCTATTTCACCAACCTCTCTTTTTGTGAGGGGCTGCAACATGCACATACACCCTTAATAATTATTCTAACTCCAGGGGGCGGACCTTGGGGAGGGGCAGCAAATCCAGAAATTGGCACTGTGGTGTCCCGGTGCTGTAATGCTGGTGCCCTAATGCCCTGTAAGGGGGAAGTACCTTGGTGGGCAGGATGATGCCAGCTGGCCACAGGTCCCACACCTGGCCACTCAAGCATTGCCTCCAAGTGCACCAGATCGATTCTGCAGAGGAGATTTGGGGAGCCTCTGCTACCCCCACCAGAGGGGGATTAAACTCTGGGGTAATAAAGACCTGGGGGACATCAGGGTGATGGGGCTGATGCAGGCCAGGCAGAAGAGGACCAACCAGAGATTAGGGGACATAAACAGCAGTAGCTGTAAAAATAAAATAGCATAAAAAACATAGGGCCTGATTCTCAAAGCATCTCTGAATCGCTGAAGGGACTGGCATCATGGAGAATGGTGCATGGTGCTGCTTGCACCAAAAGGTGCCCCGAGAACAATTCTTAAATGCAGCCTGTGGCAGAAGCAGGCTGCGTGCACCAAAGGGGGCTTGTACCATCCTTGCAGCACAAAATTGGCTGCGGTATGGAGCTAGGGACCTTGCAGCAGATGCAAGCTGCCATATTCCACAATTCAGGATTCTCTAAACCCTTCCAGAGGGTGAAAATATAAGTACCATTAGACCAGTCAGGGCTGGTCTAAGGGTACTTGGAAGTGTGTCCTCTGGGATGGTTAGAGACCTTGCACCACCGCTTGAGCCCTGCCTGGGTGGGAGGGAACATGTGCTGCAGTCTCCCCAGCCCTGATCCCCTTTTTAGCAAAAGTAACCATGGTCCTGGTGTTCTAGCAGACCACCTCCCTATCCCTGATCTGCCCCTTACATAATCATATCACTTTCCCTGGTGGTCTAGCAGACCCCCCTTCCTGCCCTCAATCTCCCCCTTACAGAAACATATAACTTTCCCAGTTTTTCTAGTAGATCTCCATCCCCCCGGCAGGCAGTGCACCACCAACCTGCCTCCCCCATCCCATCTCTGAGCTGGCAACCAGCACAGCTGTCCACTCTCCACCACAGCTGGCTGCCAACAGAGCTGTCAATGAGCATGTACCATAACAGCTGATTGTACAGTTCACACTCATACACAGATCAGTTGGCGACTGGCTGTGGTGGACAGCAGAGGGCTGTGCCAGCCACCAGGCTGGGGATGGGAAAGGGCAGGGTGGTGGGCATTGTCTGACAGGGCGGGGGTGGGGATCCACTAGACCACCAGGGAAAGTTGTATGTTTATGTAAGGGGGAGATCAGGGATAGGGAGGGGTGTCCGCTAGACCACCAGGGAAACTGATATGATTATGTAAGAGGCAGATTGAGGATAGGGAGGGGGTCTGCTAGACCACCAGGGAAACTGATATGATTATGTAAGAGGCAGATCGAGGATAGGGAGGGGGTCTGCTAGACCACCAGGGAAAGTGATATAATTATGTAAGGGGCAGATCAGGGATATGGAGGTTGATCCACTGGACCACCAGGGACGTGAGTACTTGTAGTAAAAAGGGTATTGGGGCTGGGGGACCCACTAGCCGCAAGGGATTGCTGTATCTTTTACATGTATAAGTGCCACCTAACTGTGGGTGCAGCTTGCAGCAAACCTCATGGGTGTGCCATCTCTTTGGCACATAGCCACCTACCTGCAAGCTGCGGGACTTTGCAACCAGAACCCTACCCAATAGAGAATCGGGTGCAGGGTTCCTGATATACCAGCAATCAGTGCAGGCTGTGATTGATGCAGCTTGCGCCGATCTTTGAGAATTGAGACCATAATATTTACTTCATTGTTTATAGTGACCAAATCCATGCAATTTACAATCTGCAGTAAGACAAACTTTGGGCTTGATTTTCAAAGAGCCCATAGAGCAATGCAAGTTGCGCCACTCTAGGGCTATGGTGAACTCAGGGTGTCAGGGATCCTGTGCCCAATTTTATAAAGAGAAGATCCCTGTGCCAAAAGCCTAGGAGGCACTGCAGCTGCAGGATAGCACTAAACATATGGTGCACCTGGGGGAATTGCCACAGGTATCCGGTCCCCCCCCAGTGCAACACTAGAGGGGCTGGGATGGTTGGGAGGGTGTATCTGCTGGACAAGAGGAGGCTGGAGGGCAGAAGAGACAAGGTTGCATGATAGAAGTTTATATCTGAGATTCTTCAGTTAAGAAGAATAGCCAGCAGCTATAATAATCTTGAATATGAAGTATGCTTTAAACTGAGTTTTCTCTTGTTCTGTAGAAAAGCTCCCTTTTCTGCTGATATTAGTGACTACCTATTTTTATAAACATGTATGCCTTCTTAAAAGGTGTTTTATATAAATCATATTATTAATGTTTTTAAAGTACTTATTTCCAATTGTTGTTCTTTAGGCTCAATGTATTGTGCTCCTGTGAGTGGATGCAGTCTGACCAGCAAGTTGAGGACTGGAAATATATCAGATGGTACAGAGACCCAGATGTAAATTTTAATAGCTAGTTACCAGCTTTATTATAGCATTATTCAACAAGAAATCATGATGCTGTACTGTGGATTAGAATCGTATTCTGATCTAAGTTTTGATATATTTGCTATATTGTTGCTTGACTTTGCTAAAAAGATTGTAATGTATTTTTGGATATTAGGTTAGCTGATATGCACACTAGGAGTGGCAAACAGTTAATTGGTGAAAAAAAACACAATAGTTCCCTTTAGGAACTTAAAGGTTTCTATCACATCCACCATCTCCACCTGGCCTGCAGTGAGAAAAGGTTCCATGCCTTGAGATGACCTTCATAAGATCTGCCCTGTTGCCCCTGAATCATCTGGGTCACCCTGCGCTGCACCATCTCCAGCCTGTCCTGTCCTTTGTTAGGTGAGGACTCCAGAACTGAAAATAAGTCAAAAAGGGGTTTGCAGATATGAGAAGGGAGTATAGACATAGTTCTACCAAGTATAAACCCAAGTAATCTAAATCTGTACCTAAAGTCCAGAAATCCAATGTTGTTTTGAAGTATTTGGTTATGATAGCAATCTGGCCTAAATGATTATAGCCCCAATGTCTATTTTGTTAAGGAAGAGTTTTAACCAAAGTTACTTTGAGTCGTAAAGATGAGTACTGATTTACCTTTTCAATCTCTTTTGAGTGTCATCTTCTTTCCCAAAACCCCTATGTAATGTTTGAACACCATCTGTTCCTACAAAAGAGAGCTGTATGTGGATTGAATACTGACAACAAAAAAAATGGAAAGGGACCTGGGGCAGTCATATCAGATGACCTAAAGGTGGGCCAGCAACATGAGAAGGCAGTAAGGAGGGCCTGGGGAGATACTGGGATGAATAGGGAGAGGCATCACCAGTAGAAAACAGGAAGTTGTTGGCCCTCTGTACAGACAGTTGGTAAGACCATCTGGAGTATTGTGTACAGTTCTGGAGACCCCATCTCCACAAAGACATAGACAGGGAGGAGGCTGTCCAGAGGAGGGCAACCAAAATGGTGCAGGGTCTACACCAGAAGACATATGAAGAAAGACTAAAGAAGCTTCAGATGTATAGCCTTAAGGAAAGGAGGGAGAGGGGGGACATGATAAAAATTTTCAAATACCTCATGGGAATCAACAAAGTCCAAGAGGGTAGCATCTTTCAGAAAAAGAGATGTGCAAGAACAAGGGGACACAATTTGAAGATAGAGGGGGGACGGCTCAGAGGTAATGTGAGGAGTATTTCTTCACAGAGAGGGTTGTATATGCTTAGAACAGCCTTCCTGAGGAATTCGTAGAGTCAAAAACAGTGGGGGAATTCAAGAATGCATGGGACAGACATAAGGCAATTCTAGTGGGGGGGTAGGAGGAAGCAGGTTGTTGGTTAACTAGGATCTGCAGCTTATCCGTTAGGTAGGGAAATGGGCAAACTAGGTGGGCCAAGCAGTCCTTATCTCCCATCAGACTCTATGTTTCTATGAATGTTCCATACTTGAATTTTCCAGATCATTAGAATCTGCATTTTAAATTTCAGTTTAGCCTTGTTTCTTATTTAGAGGTTAATTGACAGTCTTTTGTGGGGAAACTGAATCTATCATTGTCTTTTTTGACACTTCTTAAATCTCAGACTTTGTTGACAAATAAACCTCTTCTGGTGTCTCTTCTTTGTTCTGATAATACTTATATTCTCTTGCCTAGCTTTTTTTTTTTTTCGATTTCTGTTTTTTTTTTATTTTCTTGAGTTTGGTTTGTGACAAGTGGAGAGATATATGGGATATACAGTGGTGAGCTGTCAGATAAATGATTTAACTACACAAGTGCTGTTTGACCTCAGATAACCTCACGAGTGGTGTAAGCCACGAGTGAGGTGTCCGAGGTCAAACAGCATGAGTGTAGATACAGCATTTATCTGACCGCTCATCATTGCATAATTCATTTATGCAATAAGGGATGATTTCTGTCAATTCAGGGACTTTTGACTTTTTTTTTTTTTACGATAAGTTCCGTGACTATGGTAAGTTCTGTGACTTTTTGTTAACTTTCCTAGTGGCTTCCTGGAGACTAGAATAATTGAGGAGGAGAGTGGAAGTTGAGAGGCAGCTCTCAGCCAGGATGCGGGTGATGTCAGTTCCGTTACTGTGGGGCTGAGCAAGACGCCGTGAGAGAAGAAGCAGGGCTACATGCTGCACGGGAGATCAATGGCATTTGTGGGCGTACTCCATTGTGACTTTGGAAGCCGAGAAAACATTTAGTGTATTAGTGCCGTCCTGCATGTAATTGTGGAACCTGAAGCCAGTTATAAAAGGTGGTAAGCCAATAAGTATGTGGAAGACGCTGTGGGCTCTGGAGATACAAGCTGTGGTAAAAAGGTTTCTCATATGATATGATTGATGGGGTGTTTGATTCCTTCGGTTTGCCATGTCCTGTTGAGTATGTAAAAAAAAAAAAAAAAAGTAGATATCTGTTTGTGGATAAAGTAGCCAGACAGGAGAGCCAGGGGAATTGTGAGAGCTGAAAAGTAGATATTGAAATCACACATGGTGTAAAGAATTGGCAGCAGAGTGATAAGAGCTCAGTACTGCTAGGTAATTCTCCATCTTGAGTTCAAATTGTTCTGCCAGTGGGGAAAAGAAGAAAGAGAACCGACGGAAGAACCGACTGCTGTTTTACACGCAGTATGTCTAAATCAGTGAGGCAGGGTTAAAGAAATAACGAGGCAGCACTCAAAAGGTAAACATAATGAAAAAGGTAAACTCACTGTAGAAGCTGATACGGATGACTGCATTCTGTTTCAGCTACATTTAAATGAGGACTTAGCAAGTGGTAATTTGTTATCTCCAATTCCGGACACACCACCAAACCTTGAAGTGGCTCTTAAATCTACAGGGAAGATAACTTTCTTTTTGAATCCTGCAACGGATACGACACTTGAACCATCACTGGTAAATCAGGGAGAAGAAAATATACAGCAAAAAACTGTGGAAGTAGGAAGAAAGATGAATAAGATTGAGAAAAGTACACAGGCAGTAAATGAGAAGGAGAATGACAAGGAAGTAAGCACAGGGATGGAGCAAGTGAAGGGGAAAGAGCTACAGATGCAAATAGATAATGAAAGAAGGGAACAAACAAATAAGTAAAAAATGCAAGAAACAAAGCAGCCTAAACAGAAACTAACAACAACATTGGGCATCCCCTCGACCAAACAAATCAAGAATTATCAGAAGTGATTACACAAGCAGTTGCGTCATTGAAAATAGAGATGTTACAAGTATTAGGAGAAATAAATGTGTCCATTAAAGGAATTTCAGATTCAGTTAACGTTTTATCAGAGAAAATGGACACTCTAAAGGCACGTACTCAAGGGTTAGAGGAGAGGGTGTCACAAATAGAAGATGATAAAGGTCCTATGTTAAAAATACAATCAAGACATGAAAAGCAACTACAAGATCTGATTCAGAAGGTTGCGTGTAACCCCTAGGTGGCGCTATCCCAAGGGCTACTACCCCCGCCTGCTTGGCTAGTAGCAGGTTAAGGGGCCTGAGTTCTGAAAAGGGTGCCTCCACCCGGAGGTCAGGGTTGGTAGTGTTCAAGCTAACATGGGCACAGTCCTCCGGGACACTGTAACCCCCCTCTTTCCCCTCTAGTGGCCTGAACACTGTAAAATAATCACGTTCACAATATCCCTGGTACACCACACAAGTACCCACACTGTTTGCACTTACCACCAGGCCTGGTTCCTCTGGTTCGACCCTGGGAACCCCCTGTAAAACAAGGTTATGCATAGCAAATAGCAACAGTACAGTACTTTGAGCACAGACTGGAACCACAGTCAGATTACATGCAGAAAAAGTTAGATCTGATTTATTTGGCAGACTTGAACAAGGAAGGGACAAAAATCAGGTTAATTAGTTTAAAGGTTATATCAATCAAGCAGTTATGCATGCGCTTTGAGTCCCCCCATACAGTCACACCTCTGGGTACCCAGGTGGAGAAGAGATGGGCTAGCCAGGACTGTTGCCCGTGGTTGCAGCTGGTTGGGGCCCTGTGATGGAAAACACAACATGCACAGTACACAATATTTGTAATCCAGAGCCAAGGGGCTCAGTTCGTAAAGGAAACAAAACAACAAGACAATCAGATGACACACTCAGATTAAGCTGTTGTTGCAGGGAGCTACCCTGGTATTTACTCATGATACCCAAGACTGGACACAGACTGGACAAAAATCGAGACTTCAGGTGGATGCTCTGGAATGCCAGGAGAAGCAGGGCCCACACGAGTTGCAGAGGCGTCGTTCCTGTTCAAGCGTGGAGCAGGGGACTGATCCCCAGGCAGATCTCTCGTCGATGGCTTCTCTGTGCAGTGGGTAGTCTGGCTGGACCAGTCTAGCAAGGCCCAGACCGCATGGAGACAAATTCGGATGCAGTCTGTTGTGGGCTGGATACAGCTTTCAGCAAGCAGAACACAGTTCACACAGTGGGGAACTAACTCACAACCCACTAGCAGCTCATAGCACATTTACATGTACAGGAATTCTACTGTACCAGGCAAAGCACTCCCCGGTCACAATTGCAAAGTCTCTGCACACATCAGGAGCTTAGGGGTAGCTGGAACTCCTGACAGGCCGATCGCATTCAGCAAAATCTTCGGTCTTCTTCCTGGCTCACTTCAGTAGCTTACTTTAGTCACACAAACTTGGATTTAGTCCAAAATAATTCTCTTCTCTCCCTCTCAGGAGCAGCTGGCAGACATGTGGGCTAAACTCTCAGCCTTTTCACAGTTCTCCCATGCAAATTCACTCAGGATTGCTGCTCAAAATCACTTCAGCTCCTTCTTCTTTAGCTTCCAGCTCAGAACTAACTGAAAACTGCCAGCAGCCCAGGACTTCCCCAAGATTCAAAAGATTTGGTTGGCTGATGTGGCTGTCAGTCAAAGCAAGAGCTCCCCCTTCAGTTGCAAAAAAGGCACAATAAAGTTCAAAACTACAATTCCTATAGATTTTGACTTCAGACAGCTCCTGTAGTCCGGCTACATTTTAGGTCCCACCAGAACTGATTGGTCCAATTTTCAGTCCAGGACCAAGATAGTGGAGATAAACAAAACAGTCCTTGCTATAAAGAAGGCAGGTTAGACAAACTACATTATCATTGTCACTCTAAACGATTTTCAGCAAATAGTTACATCTTTCAACAGAGCTCCCTCTCAGATTACTTGGGCTGCAATCAGGCAGAGACAGTACACAGAGGCTATACAGGCTCTGGTAAGCACATTTAAAGTGCTAAAACGCAGGACACCAGCCTGGCAGTGAGCATTTAGGCAAGCTCAAGGAAGACTTTTTGGGAACCCCCATTTGTAGGGGGGGTTACATGTGGATTTAGAAGACAGGTCAAGAAGGGGAAACATTAGATTATTAAATGTCCCAGAAGGCCTGGAAGGGACAGGAGATTATATACCATTTATGGAAAAAATGCTTACAGAGATAATGGGGAAGAAATATCCAGATCAGAAAATTGATATAGACAGGGCACACAGAACTGGATCTAGGTTTATGAACTCGAATCAATCATATCCAAGACCCATCCTGATAAAACTACATAGGTATCAGGATAGAGAAGCAGTATCGCAGAAAGCAAGAATAGATAAGGGGCTTAAATATCAAAATGTGACTATAAATGCATATCCAGATTTGTCACAGGACACACTGAACAAACGAAGACTTTTTAACCCACTTAAGAGGAAGATGTATGATATAGGAATTAAGTTCAGTATGCAACACCCAGCAAAATTACGTTTTGTGGTCAAAGGGAAACTACATACGTTTGAAGATCATGAGGAAGCAGAGGAAGCATTTGAGAGTTGCTATGGTCAATCTAGGCAACAATCTACGCAGAGTAAATCTCCAGCTCAAGAAAGCTCATATTCTAATCAATCAATGTAAAAAGCCTAACAAGGTTTCATACAAATGACTAGTTGCTTAGTTTTCAGCTTCAGCTGCTGAATAGGGGATGACAATTGGAAGAGCAAGGCATAAGGGGTGGGAAGCAGGATGTTAAAATCATGTCCCCCTCCCCTTTTTTTCTCTCCATCTGTTTTTCCCTCTTCCATCAGGCTGTTAGGGTAATAACTAAATTATAGTTAGATTTTAGATATTACTAAAGAATGGAAGGAAAGGAAAGGAAGGTTAGGCTAGGAGTATGTTAGGAATCCATGGTAATAGTGGGGGTAGTTAGGAAGGAAGGGAAAGGAGAGAAAGGAAGATGAAAAGAAAGAGAAAACTTTTCAATTTACTACCTCCACACACTTTATGTGTCATTTGCTAATTTTTTAATGATTGTGTAGGGATGGTTTGTGCTGTGTGATTAAATAGCCCTGGCTATAATAAAATGCTTCCCATAGTAGTTAAAAGTAGGTAAAAAAAAAGTTGGCACTGAACGTATCGTAGACAATGACTGCAATGAAATATATATAAAAAAAAGAAGGCAAAGAAAAAGTTGAGAAGGCAGGGACCCTGCTATATCTCATAAGCACAGGAGATGACATTCTGTCTATCTCCTCTAATGAATGGAAGAGGGTATAGGGAAAGCAATTTTCCCATGGGAAGCAAACACTGGGATGTGTTATGTTAGGTATAGGGGTGCACATTCAATTAAAAATAGAGAAACAAAATAGAATACATGATTTTTTAGTCAATATAAAAGGTAAAGAAAAAAATATTGGATCCAGGAATATATTTTTTCTTTTCACATTACAAATTGTAATACATAAACGGTGGATATATTAAGGTTGGTAACGTGGAACGTCAAGGGGCTGAGACAAAGGAATAAAATGTGTAAAGTAATACATTATCTTATTGAAAGAAAAGTTAACTGTGTGTTGTTGCAAGAGATGCATTTCTAGGAGTCAGAGTTCCATTGGTTTCAGGGGAAATGGGGACCAGGAGTACATGCCATATATAACTCCAATGCTAGGGGAGTGGCAATTTTTTTTTTTTTAAATACGGAAACCAGTTATACATAAAAAATATATAGATCAGAAGGGAAGGTATATTATAGTTGAAATAGAAGTGGGAACAGAGCGGCTCACCCTAGCCACAGTCTATGGTCCTAATCATAACAATCCGGGGTTTTTTTCAGAATTTTTCTTGCAACTATCAACATTTAAAGACCCATACATTGTGGGAGAAGATTTTAATGTAGCCCTAAATAAACCAGGCAGAACTTCAAGTTCCATGCATAATTATAAAACATCAATAAAAACTATAAAAGGATTTATGTCTGATTTGAATTTGATAGATTCTTGGTACTGTAGTAACCCTAAAGTTAAACAGTTATCTTATTATTCTAATGCACATTGTTTATACTCAAGAATAGATTACTTTTTAATATCAGGTTCAATACGACATAATATAGATAAAACTGTATATCCAGGTATCATAATATTGGATCATTCACCTTGCATAACAGATATTCAGTGGAATAAATTGTCATATAGATCCAGAGGTCGGAAAATAGATATAATATTATTTAAAGGTGTGGAAGTTAGTAATACTCTAACGCAATAAATATTGCAATTTTTTGAAAGAAATTCTGAACAGGATACAGATATAATGATAATTTGGGATGCCTTTAAATCATGGCTTGGGGAAAATTTCAAGAAATACAGGGAAAAAGGAGGAAATGGGAAGGACAACAAAAAGAATTAGAAGAAAAAATATATACTTTAGAACAAATACATAACAGCACACTGGACTCTGATATATGTAATAAATTAATAAAAACAAAGGATGCATATAATGCTTTGATAACAGAAAAAGCAGAAAGTCAGATATTGAGGACTAGGTCTAATTACTACATAAATTCAAATAAATCATTGAAATTATTAGCATGGCAACTAAAAAAAGATCAGGAACAAAACTATATAAAACAAATAAAAGATGTGGGGGGGCATTGCATACTAATCCACAAGATATAAATAAAATATTTACAGAATATTATAAGGAGCTATACACATCACAGTATTTAAAGGGAAATCAAGGTCAGGAGACATTCTTAGATAATCTAACAATGAAACAACTAACAGAGGAGGCAAAATTATTAATGGAAGCACCTTTTGACCAATCAGAAGTAGAAACAGCAATTGAAGAGTTGAAGTCAGGAAAAACTCCTGGACCAGATGGCTTTCAACCAGACTTTTATAAGACGTACAAGGATATATTAACACCACTGCTTACTACTATGTTTAATAAAATTACTAAATTGGGAAAGATTCCAGGTACATTCCAAGAAGCTCATATTCATCTGTTCCATAAACAAGATAAAGACCCACAGTTATGTAAATCCTACAGGCCAATATATTTGCTAAACTCTGATTACAAGATTTTGGCAAAGATATTGGCCAATAGGATGGAGAAGGTCCTACCAGAATTGGTCAATCAAGACCAGAATGGGGTTATTAAAGGAAAAAGAATAATGGAAAATTTAAGACATACATTGAATATTATTTCTAATGTTTATGCCTGGTTAAATAAAGTGATTGATTGATTGATTGAATGAAAAAGATAATTCGATATTACTAACGATAGAAACAGAAAAAGTGTTTGATCGATTAGAGTGGTTATTTATATTGGCTATTTTGGAGAAGATTCATTATGGAATTAAGTTTAGAAAATGGATTGAAATAATTTTTCAAGCACCAAAAGCACAAGTAAAAGTTAATAATATGCCTTCTCTGGCCTTTAGTTTGACAAGAGGTACTAGGCAAGGATGCCCTCTCTCCCCATTGATTGTTGCCTTGGTCATTGAGCCATTGGCAGAAAAAATGTGACAAAATACAATAATTAAGGGAATAATATATAATGCACAGGAGCATAAAATCAGCTTATATGCAGATGATGCCCTTCTTTATATTACAAACACTCAAGATTCCATAAATGAATGTATCAAAGTATCAGATGCATTTGGAAAAAAATCTGGTTATAAAATTACTGTACAAAAACATTAATCTTTAAATGTAATAGAGATAGTAATTTACAAGGGATGGAGAAATGTATATGCCCAGTTGTAGATGAGTTTAAATACTTGGGGATAAGGTTAAGTAATAATTGGAAGGAACTATATAAACTCAATAGTGAATCGCAGCTGCAGATTATTAAAATAGAGACAAATAAATGGTGTTTCCTCCCCCTGAACTTAATAGGAAGAGTGAATGTAATTAAAATGCAGATATTACCAAGGTTATTGTATCTGTATCAGGCACTTCCAATAGAAATTCTGGTAGAATTGTTTTAAATCATTAAATAAAATCATAAATTATATTTGGTTGAATAAAAAAGCAAGAATTTCAATAAATAAATTGGTACTACCAAAAGAACAAGGGGAGTCTCTTTATCGGACTTCTAAAAATATTATTCAGTACTACAGGTAGCAACAATATGGAACTGGATCAATTATAAAGAATTTCCTACTAAATCAGTACAGATAGAAGTTACAAAATATGAATATCAAAATTTAATGAATGTGTTATTCTCAGGGATAAATCTGAGAAAAGATACTAGGAAAAATGAAATAGAAAGCCCAACTACCTAAACAACAATAAAGTGTTGGGCAGAAATCCATAAAATACAAAAAATTAAGTTGGGTATTACTAAATTCTCTGCAATTTATAATAATTATAACTATTCTATATTAGAGAAAGACCGTATATTTAAAGAATGGTATAGTAAGGGTCTATATGAATGTGGGCAACTATTTAAAGATAAGGGGCCATATATTCAAAACTTTGCACCGGGCAAAAACCGTTTGCACAGGTTTAGCGCAGGATTAGCGCAGGTCTGCTATATTCAAAAGGCCAAATTTATACATTTATTTAGCTTTTGTTGACCGAGTAAGTGCACTAGACAAATCCTGCCTATTTTCAGGCACGACCCGGGGGAGGGGGATACAGATGAATGCCAACTGACCTTGAACCAGATTAAGCTGTTGGTATTTTTACTGAATGAGGGGAATTTGGCCAGGACACCGGGGAAATCCCCTACTCTTTTTTTTTTGAAAAGTGCCATGGGATCTTTAACATCCACCTGAACTACCACCAATCCAGGCAGATGGGACCTCAGTTTAATGTCTCATCTGAAAGACGGCACCTCAGAAGTGCAGCACCCCTTTCATGCTGCACTACAGTGTCAGTACTGGGATATTAACCCAAGTGCCAGATGTGGGAACTGAACCCACAGGACACCACAGGACATAGCGTGGGCAAACTGCATTAGCGCTGGGCAAAATCATAATGTATGCAAGGGGCAAACTGACATGAATACAGGCGCAATGCTATATTCAGCAATTAGCACTGCACAAAGTGGTTTTGCGCGACTTAGCGTGACACTTAGCACGGTGCACATTACCGCCCAGGAAAAGCTTGTCTTAACCCTGGGCAATCAGCTTTGCATGACAGTATGGCTTTACATGGTGTTTGCGTGGGTGTTTTGCGCGACCCTAACAAATAAATATGACACATAGACAAAGCCAAACATAGAGGAAGCATGCTGCTAACTGATAGCATCACAATGATGCCATCATCTGCCACCAGTCCCAGCTATGCCAGGCAGTAAGTGGTGACCCTGCCACTAGTGGACAGCATGGCAGTGTGGCCATACAGCACACACCTGCGGACCACACTTCTGTGGACACCAACAGATGCCAGCACACACGTGCAGCACTGTGGGCATGGAGGATGTTGAGGGGAGAGTGTATGGGTGGCCAGGCTGTGCCACAGACCAGGTGTGACCACAAGGTTGGGACACATCATGCAGTGCACATGGGCCAGTATTGGGCATACCCCAACACCAGTGTGCCTTTCTGATAATATATGCCACCCCGGCCACATACCACACAGCTGTACAACTGCCACAGCACACAAAGCCGGACATGTATATGTCACTGTGAGCATCCCATGCCAGAGATGCAGAATCTGTGGGTCACACAACAGTGTAACAGTAATGTCCACTGTCAGTAAACACCTGCAGGTTGGGCCTCACAAGTTGGGCCCACCCAGGGAGGGTGAGGATGGTGGAACAGAGGCACACCCAGTCAGTTGTTCCACACCACAATCCATACACCATTCTGTGGGAGCATAGCTCCCCTATGGATGCACCCACAGAGGAGACTAAGGAGGCTGAGGACAACTGTCACAAGGGAGGCCCACAGAAAGGAGGCAGAGGACACCACAAGGAAAGGAAGCAGCTCCCTGGTGGGGACTCCAATTATTAGGGGATAGAACTGGGGAGCAGGGAAACTGAAGCAAGGTGCCTGCCTGGTGCCATGGCTTGAGAGACAGGAAGCGCATCCTCAGGATCATGAGAACAGCTGCACGGAGTCTGAGCTGGATGTCATTGTCCACCTAGGGACAAATGACTTGGCTAATCATGAGATTAGAGCAGGGCAGAAGGACTTTGTAGAATTGGGGAGGGGCCTAAGACAAGTAGCACACACAATATCCTTCTCTGAGGTGCTGCCTGTCAATGGCATGAGCGAGGCAAGGGTACTTTGCACCATGCAGTTTAATGAATGGTTGAAAAAATGGTGTGGAGCACAGGGGTTTGGCTTCATTGGGGACTGGGGTTCCACTGGGCGGGACACTAGCCTATACTGGCAGGATGGTCTGCATCTGTCCAGGAAGAGAACAAGTCTTTTGAGCAATCGGTTTAAATGCTTCATTGGCAAGCTTTTAAACTAGTCAAGGGGGGAGGCACTGATAAGCAGCAGGAAAATCCCAGCCTCTCCCTACAAAACAGGGTACTAAATGAGAAAAAGACCGAGGTAGACAGGTCAGTGGGGGATGCTGCAAAAGAAGGTAAAGCCATCAAAAAATGGAGAGCAATGAGTACCAATGCCCATAGTCTGAGTAACAAGCTTCCTGAATTAGTGGCCTTGATGGAGGAGGAACATCTGGATATCGTGGCAGTCACAGAAACATGGTACACACAAAACCATGACTGGGACATAAACATACCAGGATACACTATCTACAGGAGGGACAGGGAGGGTAAAGAGAGGAGTAGTAGCTCTTTACATAAGGGAAGGAATCAAAGCAACAGAACAAAGGGAAAACAGGGAGGTGAAGAAGCACTGTGGGTAAATTTGGAGACCGCAATGGCACCACAATCCGCACAGGGTTGTATACAGACCCCTTCTCAGGGAGGAAATGGACAAGAAAATGATAGAAAGAATACTTAGAATGGCAGAAAAGGGAGATATTGCTGATGGGTGATCTGAATATGCCAGATGTTAACTGGAGTGCAGTTGCAGCAGCCACTTCAAAGAGTGGGTTATTCTAGATGCCTCAGGGGCAGGCCTTAGACAACTAGTATTGAGCCCACTGAGTGAGCAATCTTAGACCTGGTCTCTCTCAAATGGAGATGAAGAGAGAGATCACAGATGTAGAAGTGGGTAGCCATCTGGGAACTAGCGACCATCGAACAGTATGGTTCACAATAAACACAGCAATAGAGTCAAGCCATACAAAGGCAAAAGTACTGGACTTTAGGAGGGCTGACTTTGCTAAAATGGGTGAGTGCCTAAGGAATGCACTAGCAAATGGGCAGGAAGGAGGTGGAAGAACAATGGGAAAAATAAAACTGCCATCACAGAGGTAACAAGCCTTTGTGTGAAGCAAATAAACAAACGAACGATGTAAGAAACCACTATGGTTCTCAAAGGAAGTGGCAGTGAAGGTTCAAGAGAAAAATAAAGCATTCAGGAAGTACAAGGATCACAGAAGGAGCAGGACAGGGAACTGTATCAGTTAAAGCAAAAGGAAGCTGGGAAGACAGTCAGAACAGCAAAGGCCCAAACTGAGGAAAAGATAGCCAACTCAGTTAAGAAGGGGGATAAAACCTTTTATAGGTACATCAGAGAGCGAAGGAAGACCAAGGGAGGGTTAGTGAGGCTTAATAAAGAGGAGGGAGGGTGGGCAAAGGGTGACTGTGAAAAGGCAGAGATACTAAACAAATATTTTTGCTCAGTACTTACAAAGGAAGTGAGGGAGGTACCTAAAACAAACAGCAGAAACACTCTGGATACAGAAGTTGATACCAGCCCATTTACAGAAGTAAGGGTTCTGAAAGAACTCTTAAAACTGAAGGTGGACAAAGCAATGGGGCCTGATGGGATTCATCCCAGAATTCTAAAAGAACTAAGGGTAGAACTAGTGACACCACTGACTACCCTCTTTAACAAATCATGGGAGGATGGGGTGGTACCCGAGGACTGGAGAAGGGCAGATGTGATTCCCTTCACAAAAGTGGGAGCAAGGCAGAAGCAGAAAACTACAGACCTGTTAGTTTAACCTCAGTGGTAGGAAAATGATGGAATCACTTCTGAAGGAAAGAATTGTTGAGTATCTAGAGGCCAGAGGGGCTCAGGACCCAAGGCAGCATGGATTCACAGCAGGAAGGTCATGCCAGACAAATCTGATAGATTTTTTTTGACTGGGTGACCAAAGTAGTAGATCAGGGAGGGCTGTGGACATGGCCTACCTAGACTTTAGCAAGGCATTTGACACAGTCCCACACAAAAGATTAATATACAAGTTAGCCAGCCTGGGAGTGGGTCCCAAGATGATAGCCTGGGTAAAGAATTGGCTGGAGAATAGGACACAGAGAGTAATAGTAAATGGAGTCCACTCTGAAGAAAGGGGGTTACTAGTGAGGTACCGCAGGGTTCAGTATTAGATCGGTCTCTTCAATGTCTTTATAAGCGACATTGCAGAGGACTGGAAGGAAAGTATGTCTCTTTGCAGATGACACAAAGATCTGCAACAGAGTTGATGCACAAGGTGGGTGGAAAGGATGAGAAGGGACTTGGCAAGGTTAGAGGAATGGTCAAATGTATGGCAGCTTAGATTCAGTGCTAAGAAGTGCAAGGTAATGCACCTGGGAAACAAAACCCAGGGAAGAGTACACAATGGGGTGAGATACTAACAGCAACAAAAATGGAGAGGGACCTGGGGTAGTCAATCAGATGACCTAAAGATGGGCAAGCAATGTGAGAGGGCAGCAAGGAGGGCTGGGGGGATACTGGGATGCATAGGGAGAGGCATCACCAGTAGAAAACAGGAAGTTATTATCCCTCTGTACAGACAGTTGGTGAGACCCCATCTGGAGTACTGCGTGCAGTTCTGGAGACCCAATCTCCGAAAAGACATAGACAGGATGGAGGCTGTCCAGAGGAGGGCAACTAAAATGGTGCAGGGTCTGCACCGGAAGACATATGAAGAGAGACTTAAGGAGCTGAATATGTATAGCCTTGAGGAAAGGAGGAGGGGGGACATGATAGAAACTTTCAAGTACCTCAAGGGAATCAATCAAAGTCCAAGAGGGTAGCATCTTTCAAAAAAAGAGGTGTGCAAGAACAAGGGACACAATTTGAAGATAGAGGGGGCAGCTCAGAGGTAATTTAAGGAAGTATTTTTTCACAGAGAGGGTTGTGGATGCATGGAACGGCCTTCCGGAGGAGGTTGTGGAGTCAAAAACAGTGGTGGAATTCAAGCATGCATGGGACAGTCATAAGGCAATTATAAGGGGTGGGGGTAGGAAGAAGTAGGCTGCTGGTTAACTAGGATCTGCAGCTTATCTATTAGGTAGGGAAATGGGCAGACTGGGTGGGCCAAGCAGTCCTTATCTGCCGTCAAAATCTATGTTTCTATGTTTCTCACTGTGTATAGTGCAGTCATCATCACTGCCCTACACACCATAGGCATTGCTGTGTCCACACATTACTGGCCCCCTTGCTACTGTAGTGTCTGCTGTGCACTGTAGCATGACCTACAGTGTGACAGTTGCATGCAGCACCACCACCATCTGTGCCTATGCTGTGTTGTCCCAGTACAGCTGCAGGCAGCAGCACATGTGGAAGTAGTGTTCAAAACTGTATAATATTCCCCAAGCTGTTTGCGCAGCGCTAACACGTTTGTGTGGGTTTAGCGCAGGGCTAAACCATTAGCCCGGTGCAAACAGCATGCAAATCAGGGCATAATGAGATGCTAATCTGGATGTTTGCCCAGAGACTACGTAAGTAGGCTCATTTGCATGTCACTTTTGAATATGGCAAAGTTTAGCGCCGTGCAAACGTATTTGCACCGGGCTAATGGTTTAGCCCTGTGCTAAACCCGCGCAAACATGTTAGCACTGCGTAAACAGTTCAGGGAATATTTTACAGTTTTGAACACTGTACTTTCACATATGCTGCTGCCTGCAGCTGTACTGGGTCCACGCATTTGCTGGCACACACACTGGCCACATAGTTCACCTCTACTTACCTTCACATCACTGTGCACTGTTTTGCTGTTGTGGTTTGCACTTCCTGGTTGCCATATTCAGATCTGTCTTATTCCAGGTCTAAGTTTGCCCTGCACTTCCAGCCCAATTTGCCCAGCCTCATTCCCATGCTATATTCAGAAGTTATTTGCCCCGGGCTATTCCTTTTGAATATGGCTTGCTTTGTGCTCTGGGCTAAGTTTGCCTGCTGGGCCATGCTAATTTAGCCCCGGGGCAAAGTTTTGAATATCTGGCCCAAGGAGTTCAAAACATTTGAACAAATTAAGCTACAGTATAATATTCCGGAGACACACAGATTTCAATATTTACAAATTAAACATTTAATTAATCAGATTAATAAGGGGCCAAAACTGGTATCTACACCAGTATTGGATATCTTATTGGAACAAGAGAAGAATAAACATTTTATTTCAAAAATATATGAGGCACTATTCTTGGATATACACAAAGACATAATTAAAGCAGAGATGGAAAATGGATATGGGATATGAACTCTCGGAAAGAGGGATGGAGAAGGTCTGGCCAGCTATAGTAACATCCCCATTGAAGAATTTAAGATCTAGTAATATGCAACAGATACAACTTAATATTTTGCACAGGGTTTATTATACTCCATATAAGCTACATAAGATGAATCTGACACTGAGGGATGAATATCCGAGATGTTCTAACACATCGGGAACTTTGATTCATTTAATACACAGTTGTCCTTACCGTACCAATTTTTGGTTTGAGGTATTAAAAATAATCAATAATGCTCTAAAAATACAAATAATAGATGGTGTTTTGTTAACCATGTGTGCACTCCAAAAGGAGTCAATTAATCAACACCAACAATCTTTTTTATCATTAGCAATGACAACAGCAAAAAAATGTGTATTGGTTAAGTGGAAGGACAACAAACCTCCAGTGGTGGAAACATGGATTAACTATATGCTGGATATCATGAAAATGGAACATATACAGTATATGAAAATTGGAAAAGAACATGATTTTAAAGCAATATGGCAGTCCTTTGGTGCTCTCATGTCCTAATTAACTAAACTCAGGAGAAAGAGAAGAGGAAGAAGGGAAGTATCTTTTCCCTTTTTTCTTTTCCCTTTTCTCTCTTATCCCTCCTTTCCCTCTTCTTTCTCTCTTTTTCATGGGGGAGGGAAGGAAAAAAATAAAAAATAATAATAGTAACCAGTGAAATATAACAAGATTAGCAAGTGGATTATTGTAGTGGGACTGGCAGTGTGTTTTTGCAATGCAGATACATCCATTTAAATTTTAAACTTTGGTGTGAATGTTTTGGAGCCCTACTCCGTAAATCATCCTGGAAGTAGGAAGGGCAGCAGTGTAGTTCTTTTGCAGGGAGCTGCAGGACTACAGAAAGACGTGCTGAAATAAAACTTTTTAAACTCTGCATACACGCCCTGTGCCTGGACCTTGCATGAGAGGTAGACGCACAGAGGATGTATAATCTATGTTTTTTAAACAGATTTGATTTTAGTTTTAAACACTTTGTTTTGCGAGGCTCATGACCCCTAACAGCAGTTCCAGGGCAAATCCACTATAGATTGCTGGCCTGTAGCGAGCAGGGCGAGCGTGGGCAGGGCGCACATCGTCGTGCGCAGAGACACGCTGCCGTCTCATGCGTGTCAGCTGTGCCCACTGTGGAAGACTGGGGTAACGGGGTAAATATACTTTACTAAAAAACTACTCCAGAAGAAAATTTGAAGCCAAGGTAGGCTTGTTTGAAAGAAAATAGTGGCACAAGCACAAGTAATATATACAACAAGTGAAAATAAATATGGAGACTATGACAGCATGTACCAAATGCTATATGTACACTGAAGAGGATTTTCAAGATGGGTTTGTTTGTGAAAAATGTACCCTTATAAAAGTCCTACAAAGTGAAATTACATCCCTGCAAAATAGAATACAAATTCAACATGATATCATTGAATTAGAAAGATTCATTGAGACTGCAGAAGAGGTTACTTTGGAATTAAATACTCCTGTATTTGGGGTCCTGGACCCTGAAACTGAGAGAAATATAGGCCCAAGTGGTATAAGTAAGCAAAGTAGGCCTCAGGGAGACCCAAATATGGATGTAACTCAGGGAGAAACCTACTATGATTTAGGTAGTGATGGAGTGCTAACACATGATATAAACAATTAGAGTGTAGTGCAAAAAGCGATAAAAAAGCGAAGGCGTAACACAGGAGGGACCTTTTCTTTGGAGTTACAAAATAAATTTGAAATATTAGAAGAAGGAAAAAATCCAGATGTAGAAACTATAAACAAAAATCAGGACTCGGGTAAGGGGGCACCAAAAATACCTGGTGATGTACTTGTAACAGGGGACTCTTACTGAGAAATACTGATCGCATATTATGTAAGTACAGAAATGAGTATACTACAGTTAGTACCCTGCCGGGGGCTGGAATAGGGGATGTCAAAAAATTATTGCCAGGGCTCCTACAAAATTGCATTAAACCATCCACTGTTTTACAGATAGGAACAAATGATATTGGGAAAAGGAATATGACGGAAATCCAGCAGGACTTTGAGGAAGTGGGCAATTCTCTAAAAAGGAGGGGGTGTGAAGTTTATATTTCAGAAGTTCTCCCAGTTCCAAGAGCTGGCCTGACAAAGGTTAGGGAAATTAGATATCTAAATGGTTGGTTAAAAAGGTGGTGCCTGAGGGAGGGGTATACATTAATAGAGTATTGGCAAGCATTTTCAGATTACAGACTTTATAATAACGATGGCTTACACATAAACAAACAGGGGACTAGAATTTTGGCCCAGGACATCCAAAGAGCAGTTCAAATGAAGCCCTTACATTTAAACTAGAAACCGGGGGGGGGTGAGGAGTGAAGAAATGTATAAGAAAAATTATAAACAGATCACCATGGGAAATAAAAAAGACTCCTTCCTGAAATACTTAAATGTAAGAAGTATTGTTAAAAAAATTTACGAACTGGTACATACAATTAAAACAGAAAAGATACAGATATGTGCCATCACAGAAACTTGGTGGGATATAGAAGATCAGTGGAACCATCAGATTCCAGGTTATCAGCTGTACTGTGCAGATAGGCCTGGGAAAAAGGGGGGCGGGTTGCCATCTATACTGCAAACAATATCATAACAGAGGAATTGGAGGTTCAGACATTAGAAGGCATTGATCAATTATGGATAAGAGCCTCCCTTGTAAATCAAGTTAATATCACTATAGGTGTAATATATAGACCCCCTTCAACCTTACCAAACACAGATGAACAATTAATGGAAAGATTAGAAGAAATGAATATACCTGAGAACCTAATAACATTAGGAGATTTTAATCTACCAGGTATAGACTGGGAAAACTATACAGCAGGGACTTCAGTGGAAACTAAATATCTTGACACCTTTAGCCTTATGGGACTGGAGCAATATGTACAACAACCAACCAGAAACTCAAATATACTTGATCTTGTATTAAGTAATATGGGAGAATATATTAAACAATGTAAAGTAACTACACCCCTAGGATCCAGTGACCACGACAGGGTAGAAGTTACCATAGAGGGACAAGGAAATAGAACTTCTGGAGAAACTTTAATTAGAAATTATAATGACGCTGACTACAACAAAATAAGGGAGGATTTCAGAAATTGGGACTGGAAGGTTGATTTACAACAGAAAACTGTCACTTCGATGTGGGATATTTTTACTAATAAACTGAAACAGATCGTGGATAGACATGTCCCAATAAAGAAGAAATATAATGGTTTAGGGAAGATTCCTGTCTGGATGACAAGAAGTATAAAAAAAATGATAAATAGAAAAAAAGGCCTATGCTACAGTCAAAAAAACAGCCATGAGATAAATCTGAGGAAATATAAACAGTTGCAAAAAAGGACAAAGAAATGTATCTCAAGAGCCAAAAGAAATTATGAATATAAATTGGCAAGTAGAGTAAAAGATAATTATAAAACATTTTATAGTTATATCGGTAGCATGAAGGAAGGACAAAAAGGGATAGGTCCACTAAAAAAAGCTGATGGTACTTTGATTCAGGATAATGCATTAATGGCAAAGGAGTTTAATGGATATTTTTCATCAGTATATAATCCAAGTACCAGTATTACTAAGCAACACCAGGAATCAACAAGTCAGTTAATATTAGACAAAGAAGTTATTAAACATAAATTGCTCAGTTTAAACTCCAGTAAATCTATGGGCCCAGATGAGATACATCCCAGGCTGATCAAGGATTTGGCACACCTACTGGCTGAACCATTGACCCATTTATTCCAGGCTTCTTTAGACCAGGGAAAAGTTGTAGATGCATGGAGAGAGGCAAATGTCACCCCCATTTTTAAAAAAGGTACCAAACATGAGGTAGGTAATTATTGACCTATAAGCCTGGCCTCAATATTAGGGAAGGTGTTAGAGGGGATTGTAAAGGATTATATTGAAGCAGATATGCAAAATAGGGGAGACATCACTGCATCACAACATGGCTTCAGGCATGGAAGATCTTGCCAGACAAATCTGTTGGGATTTTACGGGAAGGTTAGTAGAGCTCTGGGATGAGGGACATCCAGTGGATGTCATATTTCTGGATTTCTCAAAGGCCTTTGATAAAGTGCCCCATGGAGAGCTGGTGGATTCTTTAATAGAACATGGCAACCATGGTAAGATTACTAGATGGATTAGTTCCTAGCTTTCTGATAGAAAACAGAAAGTGACAATAAAAGGAAGTAAATCGGGTTGGATACAGGTGACCAGTGGTGTTCCACAGGGGTCAGTCCTGGGACCCTGTCTCTTTAATTTATATATACATTCTATGGCAACTGAAAAGGATATTTGGGTAGCCAAATTCACTGATGACACAAGGATTGGCACTACAGTGGAAAATATCATAGATACTGAGAAATTACAGGATACCTTGATTAAACTACAAAACTAACAGAGGTAATGAGCCTTTGTGTGAAGCAAATAAACAAAACAAGACGATGTAAGAAACCACTATGGTTCTCAAAGGAAGTGGCAGTGAAGGTTCAAGAGAAAAAGAAAGCATTCAGGAAGTACAAGGAATTGCAGAAGGAGCAGGACAGAGAACTGTATCAGTTAAAGCAAAAGGAGTCTGGGAAGGCAGTCAGAACAGCAAAGGCCCAAACTGAGGCTAAAGATAGCCAACTCAGTTAAGAAGGGGGATAAAACCTTTTACAGGTACATCAGAGAGCGAAGGAAGACCAAGGGAGGGAGGAGGGATAGTGAGGCTTAATAAAGGGGAGGAGGGTGGGCAGAGGGAGACTGTGAAAAGGCAGAGATACTAAACAAATATTTTGCTCAGTATTTACAAAGGAAGAGGGGAGGTACATAAAACAAACAGTAGTAACACGCTGGATACAGAAGTTGATACCAGCCCATTTACAGAAGAAAGGGTTCTGAAAGAACTCTTAAAACTGAAGGTGGACAAAGCAATGGGGCCTGATGGATTCATCCCAAATTCTAAAAGAACTAAGGGTAGAACTAGTGACACCCACTGACTACCCTTTTAACAAATCATGGGAGGATGGGGTGGTACCCGAGGACTGGAGGAGGGCAGATGTGATTCCCTTCACAAAAGTGGGAGCAAGGCAGAAGCAGGAAACTATAGACCTGTTAGTTTAACCTCAGTGATAGGAAAATGATGGAATCACTTCTAAAGGAAAGAATTGTCGAGTATCTAGAGGCCAGAGGGCACAGGACCCTAGGCAGCATGGATTCATAGCGGGAAGGTCATGCCAGACGAATCTGATAGATTTCTTTGACTGGGTGACCAAAGTAGTAGATCAGGGAGGGGCTGTGGACATGGCCTACCTAGACTTTAGCAAAGCATTTGACACAGTCCCACATAAAAGATTAATATACAAGTTAGCCAGCCTGGGAGTGGGTCCCAAGATGACAGCCTGGGTAAAGAATTGGCTGGAGAATAGGACACAGAGAGTAATAGTAAATGGAGTCCACTCAGAAGAAAGGAGGGTTACTAGTGGGGTACCATGAGGGTTCAGCATTGAAACGGTCCTCTTCAATGTCTTTACGTCGACATTGCAGAAGGACTGGAAGAAAAGTATGTCTCTTTGCAGATGACACTAAGATCTGCAACAGAGTTGATGCACAAGGTGGGCGGAAAGGATGAGAAGGGACTTGGCAAGGTTAGAGGAATGGTCAAATGTATGGCAGCTTAGATTCAATGCTAAGAAGTGCAAGGTAATGCACCTGGAAACAAAACCAGGGAAGAGTACACAATGGGGGTGAGATACTAACAACAACAAAATGGAGAGGGACCTGAGGTAGTAATATCAGATGACCTAAAGATGGGCAAGCAATGTGAGAGGCAGCAAGGAGGGTTGGGGGATACTGGGATGCATAGGGAGAGGCATCACCAGTAGAAACAGGAAGTTATTATCCTCTGTACAGACAGCTGGTGAGACCCCATCTGGAGTACTGTGTGCAGTTCTGGAGACCCAATCTCCGTAAAGACATAGACAGGATGGAAGCTGTCCAGAGGAGGCACTAAAATGGTGCAGGGTCTGCACTGGAAGACATATGAAGAGAGACTTAAGGAGCTTAATATGTATAGCCTCGAGGAAAGGAGGGAGAGGGGGACAGATAGAAACTTTCAAGTACCTCAAGGGAATCAACAAAGTCCAAGAGGGTAGCATCTTTCAAAAAGAGGTGTGCAAGAACAAGAGGCACAATTTGAAGATGGGGCGGCTCAGAGGTAATTTAGGAAGTATTTTTTCACAGAGGGTTGTGGATGCATGGAACGGCCTTCCGGAGGAGGTTGTGGAGTCAAAATCAGTGGTGGAATTCAAGCATGCATGGGATAGTCATAAGACAGTTCTGGGGGGTTGGGGTAGGAAGAAGTAGGCTGCTGGTTAACTAGGATCTGCAGCTTATCCAGTAGGTAGGGAAATGGGCAGACTGGGTGGGCCAAGCGGTCCTTATCTGCCATCAAATTCTATGTTTCTATGGGCAAATGCTTCAAAACTGACCTTTAATGTAGATAAATGCACAGTCATGCATTTTGGCAGAAATAATAAAAGGGCCACATATAGACTAAATAGCAAAATCCTTAGAGAAGTCATTGATGAGAGGGATTTGGGAGTGAGGGTCCAAAATGACCTGAAGTTCAATCAGCATTGCAGCCAGGTGGTAAAAAAGGCAGGGAATATATTGAGCTGCAGAAGTAGACATATTAAGTCTAGGAGGAGTGAGGTGTTACTGCCACTTTAAGGTTCTTTGGTACGACTGCACATGGAGTATTGTGCTCAGTTTTGGTCTCCAGGCTACAGAAAACAGATTGTGGCATTGGAGAGGGTCCAAAAAAGGGCCGTACGTTTGATTGATGGAAATCAAGGCTGTGAATATCAAATACGTTTACAAAAGCATGGACTGTACACTCTGGAGTATAGGAGGATGCGAGGAGATATGTGTTTGGTTTATAAAGCACTCTCTGATATTAGTTTAAGGGAATCGTTGGGGTTAAATTTAACTGTTGAAAATGGAAAAATACAGAACTACAAAAAGAAAGCATTGGTTCAGTGTCAGACTGGTACCGATATGGAACAAATTTCCCCAGGAAGTAGTATCCAGCTGTACTATGCAGGAATTTAAAACAAAATTGAATAAATATTTGTTAGGAAATAGTGTTTTGGGATACTAACTAATTTAGGCAAGCAGTATGGACCGAATAGGTCTTCTTTGCTTTGTTGCAACTTATGAACTTATAATAATAGTAACAATTATAAATTAAATAGGTTGTAGATTATTCCTGGATCCATAGGATAAGGTAGAGTAGGAGGTAATTATGAAGTAATTGAATGAGAACAAGGGATCTGATGAATATGTGATATCAGAAACTGATAATTTGTTTCTCTATACTACTGAACCTCGTAAAAAAAAAGAAAAATACATTTCCTATTGGAGGTCTGCCTAGCATAGTGGTTGCAATTAAATGAAACACCACTCATTTTGTATATATTTTTGTGCTGAACAACTTTTGTGCTCAAAGTACTGTGCTATCATTTTTTCATTTTAAAGTTATTTGCATTTGTTTGTTGCAAAAAGTGAAACAAATGGAATTTTCTGCTGTTTTTTGCTAATTATAAAAAAAATTTAAAAGGTATCTGTAAATGAAACACCACTCATTTTGTAGATATTTTTGTGCTGAACAAATTTTGTGCTCACAGTACAATGCTATTATTTTTGTTTTAAAGCTATTCACATTTGTTTGTCAAAAAAGTGAAAAAAAATGAATTTTCTGCTTTTTTTTTTTTTGGCTAATTATAAAAAATGAAAAGGTATCTATAAATGAAACACCACTCATTTTGTAGATATGTTTGTGCTGAACAACTTTCATGGTGACAGTACCATGCTATCATTTTTCATTTTACAGTTATTTGCATTTGAATACAGGGGGACGTGACATTACTACTATGTAGATAAATGGTGATGACATCAATACTGTGTAGATAAATGGTGATGACATCAATACTGTGTAGATAAATTTTATTTATTCAATGACTGTGAAGATAAATGGATTCATTCAATGGGGTTTGTGTCCATGCCTATTACATAATTCAAATGATTTCATGTAGACTCATGGGAGAATATTGTTGGCCATTCTGATTACCTTTAATTGTTTTTTCTTCTTTTCTTCTAAATTATCAATGCCATTTATATCTTCCGTTTCAAAGTTGGTTGTTATTTCTTGTTGGTTCAATAAAGTAACTTTTGGGACAAATCCTTACAGGAGAACTGAGCTGAAGTTGAAAACCATTTTTCCCAGTAGAAGCAGGTGTTGTTTTTTTTTAAATACTGATTCCAATTCTGTTATTGTTCCATCTGTATAAGCCTATTAGTAACCTCATTAGATGTTTTTGATTTACAGACTGGTGGTCAGTACTATTTTAGAACTGTGTAATGTAATGTATGTCCTTCTCAACCATAGAGTTCTGTAGTAGAACATGATGCAATGTGCCAATAATAGAAGAGATTTGCAAGGGAAATAAACTACATCATACATTCCTAACATTATACTTACTACCAGTGTGTACATCAAAAACACTTACTTGGATAACTTAAAAGCCTGTAGAGATGGAGCAGTAACAAAATTGGAACCAGTATTTAAAAATTAGCTTGTAAAAGTGAAAATGACTTACAGGCACTGGTACAGCACAGTTCTCCTTTAATGATTATTTGATTTTCCACTATGTTTGTTATTAACTGAGCCACTTATTTTAACATATACATTTTTTCTAGTGCAATAATGTTAACCAACTAAGTATTATGGATGGTATTAATTCAATTCTGGCTAAATATATTATTGTAATATATGGAGATGGCCAAATAATAGTATCCTATCCCATACAAAAAAATCCTGGTAATACAACACTGCCCGAAGTGATAATATCTTCATTGACAAGTGATAATACTATCGTTCAGAGCTGATAATACTATAGTTTCAGCTCTCAACGATAGTATTATCACTACAATCCCAGAGTGCATGTCCAAATCTGTCTGCCAACAAACCCAGTTGCCATGGTGTCACGTCCCTTCATGCACAGCCCTACTGACAGCATGCATCTCCATTGGCAGCTTTTCTTTACTAGGCGGGCACAACAGCCTGAAAAACATGAAATATTTTTCTTCCCGCTTAGCGAGAGGAATGTGTTAAGTTTGTTGCTTCAATTTGTATTATGTTTTTAAACAAATAATGGACTATGTCACTCATCCTGCATTTGCCAAATGATGAAAAAACCTGAAAGGTAGGACTGCCTACTAAATTAAAAGAAACAATGTTTTTTTTTTTTTAAACGAGTAATGGGACACTCATTAGTGCTGTGGGCAGCTCAGAGACAGCACATGCTCAATGCAGCAGCCGGACAGCCAGTTTCACAAAATCCACATGAAAAAAAAGGAATGTTCACAATGAGGTCCATATATTACAAAAAATAACAAATAAAGGAGTATGTATTATAAGGCAGCCAGACCATCTCGAGGTTTTGGGGACATTGGGAACCTCTCGAGCTTCACTCTCGAGGTTCCAAGTCCCCAAAACCTCTTGATGGTCTTACTGCCTTATAAAACATAGTCCTCTATCTATTATTCTATTTATAATTCTTTAACCGATTCTTTCTTTACAAAAAATTACCAAGCATATTCAGCCCCTTCTGCTATAACATTTTCTTTAGGAATTTAATTTAAATTTCCTCTCACATCTTGATATTTATCATTATTCCCAACTATTCCCACTTTTACTAGGGATATCAGCCCAGTTATAGTATTCCCAAAATATATGATTACCAAATCTATAATTTCATAATCACCAGTGGTATTAAACTTTTTAACATAAAAATTGGAACCATAGATAGATAACCTTTCTCCTCTCTTTTTTATTTATGTTTTTTTATTAATATTAATATTTTGTGACCTAATTGTAATTTGATCCTCTTTTAATGAGTGATAAATCTGACAGGATTCTTTCCCTTGATCAACCAGTCTAAGTGACATATTCATCAACTGTTAGTAAATCATTTGATTTAACATTGTTATATTTACTAGGACATTCACTCACATTACAGACCAAGTAGCTGGATCATTTAAAAAGTTGTAAGAATTAGAAACATCAATGGAGATTACATCCGGTCATATACAAGGATTTAAGGTTGAATTAGCCATAAGAGATTTAGGGCCTCCATCAGGTTGAGATTCAGCAGTTTGCAGCTGATTGTTTGTTTTCACACATTCAAAGTGAAAGGGGTACAGCTTTAATCTTGTCTATATAATTTAAGATATTCATTTGAATTTTTTGAGTTTTTTCAATATGTCAGGATATTTTTTATTGTGTTTCCGTTGAGGGTAACCATATCATAGGACTGACAATCTGTTTTGCTAAATCCATGGTATTTGTTTTGCTTCTAGTTTATTGATTGATTGATGGATTTTAAATTAGTAACCAGGAAAGGCACACTGAGATGAGGCTTGTCTCCAGGTGCAACCCAGGGAAGAATACAGGATATAAAATACAGATAGCAGACACTACTATGGACAGAAATAGTGTAATTAAAAAGAGTATTGTGCAGGCAGATCAAGCAATACCTTTGGAACTAATGTATAACTAATATGCAGTTGTAACAATTGAATAAAATCATGGGGGATAATAAAGGAATACAAAGTAAGCAGTGGAACTAAAAAAGATGCAACTAAGTATTGACATTAGAATTATATTAGGATAAAACAAAGCCCTAGGTGAAGCAAATGTAGGTACTGGCATCCAGAAATGATCCATTGATCCTTCTAAGAAAGATTTAAGCAATTTCCTATAAACAAAGTCCCAGAGTAAAACTAACTTTCCTTTGTTTCAATAAACTATGATAAATTTGAAAAAAATCAAAAACATAATATAGTAATAAGGTCTTGCACAGGTGGTAACAGAATATTTAAAATACTTTTTAAATGAACTTATATTATAGTATTATGACAAATTCAAATTAAGCAAATATTATTGGAGAGTATTTATAGTTAATACTCAAACAACGTATGTCACACTTTCAGAAAAATTAGGTATACAAAAAGTAAGTCAGTTCAGTAATATAAAATTAGTCCAGTAATTCCTGAATTCCTGAAGACTTCTGGGGTTTCTTAGCAGGGTACCAGCATTAGCATAAGTAAGTTTAGGTTCAAGTTAAATTTAAAGGACTTTTCTGTTGGACTCTGATAATAGCAACAATGGTATCCCTATAAAGTCTCTTGAAATTTTTGACATGTTATTTGAAATTGATGAGCATAAGTAAGTTAACATTCAAGTTAAATTTTAAAAACTGTTCTGTTGGACACTGATAACAGCAATAATGGTACCCCTATAAAGCCTCTTGAAATGTTTGACACTTTATTTGAAATGGCAGGTGAAAACTATATTATTTTAAATAATTGTACTGATCCAGCAACATGTCCTTCATTTCTAGTGATTTCTTGAGACCAAGGTAAAATAAAACATTGTTTTCAATATGTAATTTAGTAACAAAAAAAAAGATATCACAACAGGGGGTCATATAATGTACAAATTCCCTTGAAGTAGATATAAGGTACAGACAGATTGAAGCCTCAGTAGATGTAGACAGGCAGATTACTATGCTAAACACTCTATCAATTCAAAATCATCCCAACACACAAAAAACAAACGTCAAACTTTCGATAAATAAACAGATATAAATAAGCACAAATACAATAAATTTGCTATAGAATTTTTTAAATTTTTACATGAAAGGAATGTATAAGAAATAGCAAACAAACCAAAACACATTCCAGAGTAAATAGAAATTAGTTTTTAACAGATTCAAACAAAGGTTATCTGTCTTTATACAAGACTCAGGATAATTAATTACTTTACAATCTACTTTGTAGTAGCAATAGCATTTATTTGTTAAGCACCTTATCCCTGAGGTTCAGAGTGCTTTACAATAATAAATACAAAGAGGCGAAACATAAAATAATACAGACAATCAGAATATTAATATAATAATTAAGAACAATAAATAGAGAATCACACAGAGGTGGGTTGCAGCAGCTAAGAGATTCAGAGGCCACTAACGGATTGCAAAAGTCTCCTGAAAAAGTAGAGTCTTCAGTCTCCTTTTAAAGGCCTCCAGTGAGTGGGTTTCCCTCAGAGACCTTAGTAATCTGTTCCATAGAGCTGGGCCTGCAAACTCAAATGTCTGGTCTCCCAATGATTTTAGTCTAGCCCTAGGAACAGTGAGGAGGCCCACCTTGGAGGAGTGAAGGGGATGAGAGGTCTGGTTTGGAGTCAAGAGGTCTCTCAGATAACCAGGACGCACTCCATATAGGGTTTTATAGGTCAGCAAACTGACCTTAAAGGTGATTCACCACCTCACTGGCAGCCAGTGCAGCTCAAGAAGGACCAGGGTTATGAGACAAGACCTCAGAAGACCCATCAATAAGCAGGCCACTGCCTTCTGCACCAGCTGCAGGCATCGTAGGACACCACCACTGCCCCCAAGGTATGGAGCATTATAGTAATCAAGTTTGGAAGTGATGAATTCATGCACCAATGATGGCAGGTATTCAGGTGGGATCAAGCCTTTAATCCTGTCAATGTTTTCAAAACTGTAAAAGCCATTCCAGACTACTGCTGACACCTGAGCCTCAAGTGTCAACCTGCTATCGAGAATGACCCCTCCCCCCCAATTCTTCACCTCAGCAGAGGCCTTCATACTGGAGGAACCAAGCACAAGTCCAGCCACCTCCTCAGAGACCTCTGCACCCCTCATCCAACCAGGCTCAATCACCAGTACCTCCATCTTATATGGGTTAAATCTCAGCAAGCTTAAAGACATTCAGTCCTGGATCTCAGCCAAGCACAAAGTGTGTACATCAACTGCACCAGGCATCCAGAGTGCAAATGGCATATACAACTGGGTGTCACCTGCATAGCAGTGAAAACTCAGACTGTATCATTTAATGATCCCTCCCAGGGGTAGCATACACACCAGGGTACACCATGAAGTAGGGGCTTTGGGAGTGAGGAGAAATTCCCCAACACTACCCTCTGAGTCCTATCTCTGAGGAAGGACTGAGACCAGTGGATGACCATGTTGGCGAGCCCACAGTACTCGTGAGGCAATCCAACAACAACCAATGGTCCATGGTGTAAAAGGCTGATGAGAGACTGAGGAAGACAAGAATTGATCACTCTCCTCTATCTCTTGCCCTGAGAAGGTCTTTGTGTACCCTGATCAGTACAACCTCTGCACTGTGCTTGGACCTAAATTTGTTCTGGAGAGGCTCAAAAATGTCAAAGACCAGGAAGTGTGCTTCAATCTGCAGTGCCACCATCTTCTCAATAACCTTCTCCAAAAAGGGATGGTTAGAGACTGATCTATCCTTTGCCAAGCAGTCCAGGTCCAGGTTTTTTTTGTGGAAGAAGCCACACCAATGCATCTTTCAATGTGCATGGAAAGGACCCCTCCAAAAGGGAACACTGGACTAACTCAGCGAATAGCAGTCCCAAAAATCCCACAAAACTCGCTAAAAGGCATGTCAGACTAGGGTCCAGTTCACAAAAAGTGGGCCACAACTCAGAGATCACCTCACAGACCTCTTCCACTGAAACTGACCTAAACCCATCCCAGGTACACCATTCACAACCAACTCAACTCTGTCCAATTGCCACAACCTGACTGAGGAAATCCCAACCTGTAAAGAAGACACCCTGTCAAAGAAAAATTGAACAAACTCTTTGCAGTGGGCAAATGAAAAGACTCACGCTAGACAGACCAGATTGAGTAGTCAGTCCACTGTCTGGAAGAGCTCAGCTGATCGGTTTCTCCATGCCACAATTTCCCTGGACAGAAATACTGTCTTTTTATAGGAACTTGCCCTTTGATATTCACCATAGTGAACCCTTAAAGCCAGTTTGTCCTCCTCAGAGCCAGAGCTCCTCCAATAGCACTCTGGCCTCCGACCCCTGGACTTTATCTCCTTAAGCTCAACATCAAACCACGGGAATCTCAAGCTTGAGGCTCAGGGTTGTGACCCTATTATAATCCACCACTGCCTCCTCTGATCTAGTTGCACAAGCATGCCTGAGAGATCCACCACCACCTGGAATCCATCTGGGGACAGCCCCTTCAAAGGTCAGTAATGAGCCATCTCCATATAGGTAGACAATGAGGGAGACTCCGAACAGGAACCTCACTGTGCAGTGATCTGACCAACTGACCAGATCAATCTTGAGGTTGTTAATCTCAAGCCCCAGTGAGAAGAACATTCAGGGCCCTGGGGACATCTCCATGGAGGCACAGCTCACACATTGCACCCACTGCACATCCATGGGCCCAGGGGCAAAATTGGCAGAAAAAACCCTGATGGTAAGATGATGACTGACCCCTTGAGGCCCTGCACTGGCAACCTGCCACCCCTCACAGGTCCTGTGACAGAGGTCAATGAGGGAAGCTAAGTTCTGGAGAAGCTGGGTGACGGGATTGAGGGGTCAGTTAGAGTGGGGTAGCTGGGACAGACTAAGAGGATAAAAACCTATATGGAAAATAAGGAAAGCTATCCTGTGAACCAGAGGTCAGTACATCAACAGGATCCTGCAGCCTGTGCCTGGACTCCCATGCATAGCCATGCATTCAAACAACAGGGTTTCCCCTACTGGGTGCACAGTGAAATTCAACTTGGATCAAACACAGATGGCCACCCCCCACCCTCCCAGGATCCCTCCATGGTCAGTGAACCAAGGAGAATCTGGCCGGGACCACTGCTTTTAGAACTGAACCAGTATCATCATTCAGCAACTTTGTAGAAAAGTTAGAGAATGAATTTAGTTTAACTTACAAGAAATGAACAAAACTGTATGAGGAGCAGTAGTTTGAAAAATCATGCTATTAAAAACAGGTGTTTTCAGAGTCCACCAAATTACGTAACATGCTTTTCTCTCATGCACTTAATATGGGCCAACTAGATGGACCTCTGCTCTTTTTCTGCCGTCATGGTCTAGGTTTCTGTGTTTCTATTTCATGTATTTTTCTGGTATTTATTCTTCTATTGCTCCTTTAAATTTTTGAAACCAGGAGAGTTGGAGTCAGATATGGTGGGCTTGGAAGGTTATCTGATGAGCTCCCCTTTAAGAATGACAACCTATTATTGTTCTTTGCATGGTCTGGGGAGGTAGTCTGGCATGCGGGAGTTTCCTTAGAGCACAGAACCTAGACAGATTTTGAGGTGGGTGTTCTGAATCATGTGAAGGGTTTAGAAACCACATTAGAGTTTTCTCAAAACCCTGCCATGACTGTTTTTTTGGCTGGATTTTTATGTTGTTCCACAGACAGAGATTCTGCTGGGCATACTGCTGGTCTCAGTATTCTGCTTGAACATCAAGCTGCCATCCGGCCATTTTTGTTAGTTACTAATGATAACTCCTAGATTCCATTCCTCTTCTGTAATGCTAACTCTCACTCCAGCCATTCAGTACTTCATCTTGGGGTTCCTTTTGCCTGAAATACCTGTATTGTTTTTTGTTTGTTTTAACTCTCTTTACACTCCCTTCTCTCTAGCACTTGGACTCTCTCCATAGGGACACCTAACTTGGCCTTATCCCATCCTCCTGAAGTCCCCAGCCTTACCTTACTGGTGGAGAAGGAACTCCGCTCCGCTCACCTTGGTCTGCCGACCACCCGGATCTAAGCCCCCCAGGGTGGAACCACCGACTCCTCTTGGCAACCTTTCTGTAAATTAGTGGGTCAACCAGGCAACATAGGGAGCACCAGAGACAGGCTGGAGGACCCACCACTGAGCATGGGGGCTGGCCACTCGACCCACCTTTGCCTACCAAGGCCAGGGCAGTCTTTCCTTGTTCTGTTCCACCCCCCTGAAGGCTCAGACATGCAATGTGCCCAGCGCATATGTGTGCGTGTGCTCTCCCGCACATGCACACAGGATCGCCACCGCAGCCATCCCCCTCAACACAGGATCCACAGACTGCTGTACCCCCAGTCTCCACCAGGAGTCACCAAGCCTGGGATCATAGATCCCACTCCCTCCCAAGACAGGAGAACAGTCCTCCGGATGCTCAATCCTGTCCTTACCCGATGACCCCGGATGACCTGCGCTCGCTCCCAAACCCTGGTTGCCGGCATGGTATGAGGTGTGGCGTCCAGTGCCTCAACCCTCAGTGCCATCAGGCTGGCTGAAATACCTAAATTGATCAAATAAATTTCTGGAAGTAAAATCTCCTAAAACATCAAATAACAAAATTAGATTTATGTATAAATATACATCAGAAGTGGGGAGAAAACGGTAGCTTATTAACCTAAACAGGCAACCCTGACAACGATAGCACTTTTTCTTTTCCTAATATTTTTTTATTTCAATCCCATCATTCGATGCAAAGGAAAAATAGTCTGAAATGTTCTGATTCTTCTTGTCCCAGTGCAGTGTAAAATGGGCAGCAAGAGAAAACAAGGATTTTAAGTTCTGATCTCAGTTCCAAAAATCTCCAAAGATTTCAACCTCCAGCACCTAGAATCATCAACTGCAATGACCTGAGCTCTGGAAGGGACTGACTGTGGACCTCTGGGTAGCAAAATTCTGATCCACCGACTCTTCTTCTCTCTCTCTCACTCTCCATCTTGAGTGCCAGATATCTGCAAAATCATAAACCCTCCTCTAAGTGCAGACCTCCCAGAGGTATAAATTTCTATAAAATGAGAGTTTGGGAAGAAGTAGGCATGGATAGCATATCACATATAAATTAAAGAGAACCCATCAGACATAAATCTTATCAGCTAATGATCACAGCTTCAAGGCTAAAATCAGAACCTACCCATCTTCAGCTACAAAATTCAAACAAAGTTAGCTACCCACACAGACTTACACAACAACTAACAGGCACAATCTTCCTCTATTGACACTACTGGACTGCTTGCAGTAATCTTTCATTAGCCTATACAGACAAAATGTGTTGCCAGTGGACTGGAACGAGGCTGATGTGGTCCAAAAAGGAGGCAAGATTGGATCTGGGAAACTACAGGCCGGTCAGCCTGATATCAATGCTGGGCAAGATACTGAAAGCCATTGTCAAGCACGCAATAATGCTGCACTTGGCTGAGGGTAAGGTTCATGCCCCCTATCTGCATGGCTTTAAAAGAAGCAGATTGTGCTGAAACAGCTAGGCAGAGTACACCAGTGTAGTACACTTGAGTCATACTTAAGGTGGATTAGTTATTGGCTTGAAGACAGTTTAGCCATATTGGTCCTTGGAAAACAGGAGTCACTGTAAATCTGTGTGGGTAGCTAACATTGTTTGAAGTTTGAGACTGAAGATGATTCCTTCCAGCGACTCCTGGCTTGAAGACAGAAAGGAAAGGGTTGTGGTGAACAGTTAGTCTTCCTATTGGAGAGGTGCACCCAGTAGCATTCCTAAGGAATCATTGCTGGGGCCACTGGTGTTCAGCATTTTCATCAGTGATTTGGAAGCTGGGGTGTTTAGCAGACTGCTCAAGTTCACTGATTACACTAACAGGGTGATGAAGTCCCAGGAGGATGGAGACAAAGTTCAGGAAGACCTGAACAAGCAGAGTGATTGGCTGGACTCCTAGTGTATCAGATTCAGTGTAGCAAAAAAGGTAAGGTGCTACACTAGCAGAGGAAAAGCAGATGTAGGACCAACACACTGTGTCAGGTTCCCCTTGCTGCAATGGAAGAGGAAAAAGACCTTGAGTCCATGATAGACAAGGTGCTGAAGCATGACAAGCAGTGCACAGCCACTGTCAAGAGGGACCATAAATTTGTTGAGGTTGCTCAGTAGCACCTCTGGGTTAGAGTTTGAAAGTTCCTTCTGCCAGGTGCTCTGGTGCATGTGCAGGTGGAGGGGCCTGGTGTTCTGTATAATTGCCACACAGATGAGCATCAGTCAGTTCTCGGATTTAGTCAGATCAGTTAGTGGGAGTACGGAGGACCGCCATCTGTGCCAGCGTTGGAAGGAATGTGCCCTTGTCTCATTCCTCTGTTACTGCCTATAATCTTCTAAGAAGCTTCAGTGAAAGGGCTGCCCAGATGGTGCCACATCATGACACAGGACAGATTGCAGCAGCTGCTGCTCTGCATTGCATTATGGTCAGGTCTTTCTATGGACTTTCTTTTATTGGTTTGCAAACATGAGTGAGAAATGCAAAACATACATACAGCAACATACGTTGTTTGGTCAAGTATATACCATTTAAAAATCATGTAATAGGTACACAATAGGTAGCTATAGCACGTATGCTATCTGGTCTCTTTCTGTACATTATTAATATGCATCAGGTAAGGGTACTGTCTTCTAATATTTCATTTTAGACCATGTCATTCTGGGCTCATGCATATTTAAATTTAATAGTGCAGTAAGATTCTCAATCTTTTCTAGTATCTTTCAGCCTATTCAGGAAGCCATTCAAGTAAGTTAGTAGGGACTTAAGCCATTTTTGCAGTGATGGCTTTGAGGGCCACTGCTGTAAGTTAACCAGTCTATAAATATAGTGGTCCCATTTCGCCACATCCTTGTGTTTATACATGCCCAATAGTACTGCCTTCAATGCATGTGGAATAGGGGCAGGAAGAATCTGTGATAGGAATGCATGAACTTCATTCCTGAATTTCTTAAGGTGTTGGCAATCCCAGACATGTGGTACAGTGTGCCCCTCTGGCCATGACCTCTGCAATGCTGATCTGATCTATTAGCTGTGTAATGTTTAATGTGAGATGGGGTGATGAAGAATTGTGATGAAGAATTTGATAAGTACCTTCCATTTAAACTCCTGGCAGCGGGGGTGCTAGAGAGCCAATCTCCAGGCAGGACGCTTCCTTTGAGCACTCTTTATTTCATCGCTAGTTTAACAACAAACATTACCTTCTAAACTTAAAGAACTTAAAATTCAATTACTGACCTATTTACAGGCATTTAGCAGCTACTGATTGAGCCTAAACTCAAATATGGGGAAGAAACAGGACTCAACTCCGGCAGCTTCAAAATCTAATGCTGCTAAGCTGGGGAAGGCTGATGAAACCTTGTGTGTAGAAACTGATCTTGTTACGGGATCTTCAGAAGGCCCGCCATGGCAGCAGATGCCTGCGACCATGAAATCCATGGATGCAAAAAATAGAGAAAAACGCTTGCCAAACTGGAAAAACACGAAGTCGCCCTAACAGAATTAACAGGTGCAGTCGCCAAGTGCGACAAAAGATCATTAACTACTCAGGCGACTGTAGCGAACATGATGCAGGAAAACATGCAGCTTTGTGGTAGGCTAGAGGCCTTAGAAAATGAAGTAAGAGCTGGCAATCTTCGTATTGTAGGCATACCTGAGGGTGCTGAGAGATCAAACCTGCTCTCATTTATGGTGGAATGGCTACAAGCTTCGATTTCTACCCTTAGTGGTTTTGATTGGAACAGCCTCAGGAGAGCCTATTGAGTTAATCCACGAGTCAGACCTGCAGATACCAATGTACCCCGTACAATTTTAGTGAGGTCTACTGGAGCCGAGATTCGGGACCTAGTTCGTGCAGCATACCCCCTTACCATTAACAATGCAGATGTAAAATGTTATCTGGATCTTTCATTCCAGACCCAGGCTCGGAGAAAAAGATTTGATGCCGTTCACCAGAAACTAAAAGCTCTTGGGATCATTCACTCTTTTTTACTGCCAGCGCGCCTGAGGATAACATATGCTGTGAAGTTGTGGCAGTTCTTGGAGCTGAAGGATGCCGGGCGGTGGTTGGAAAGGACAGAGAAAGAGTTTGCCACTTGGGAGAGACCCAACGTAGAGGATGAGGGCACCGGAAAAGAGTCAGGTGAAGAATGATTATACGAATGCTCGTAGTAACTTTACTATACGGAATATGGCAGACTGAGACTTTTTGGACATTGAAATGAGCATCGGCTCATCCTATAATGACTTTTGAGTTGTCTGAAATATTTCTCCCTTGCACAGTAAGGTAGGAGATCTCAATGAATAAATGGAAGGTGGGCCTTAGCGCAGGGCGCTCAGGTCTTCATGTTCATGTGTACCGCTTTTGGGGTTCTTTGTTTTCTCTCCTACTTGCTCTGATATGGGAGGGAGAGAATTTAGTCCTAATACATCATCTAGCCATATTTCTTCAGATTGCTTGTTGCACTGATTGGGAGTTCATTAATCCACTATCTGAGGATGCTTAACATCCTCAAAAGTTTATATTTGTTGTAATAGTTTTTAAATGTTCTAGACCTGTTCATCTGAACATTACTGAAGAATAGTGCCTAAGGGAGCACAAATATTCCTGTTTTTTATTTTATAAGTGTATAATGGATAAATGTCAGTTCACAGTGACTGCAGGTAACCTATCTTTGTAAGTTCTACCTAACTTAAGGAATTTCCATAGCCATTGAGATGGCTGGCATTTAGTTATAATTGTGATTTAAATATAATTAATACTGAAACCCCCATTTCCTATTCTAACAGATTACAGGGGAAGATTCAGCGTATATCAAATGTTTGGATAGCTGTAATGCTATAACTGTCTACTTTAATAGCCCTGTATGAGGCATTATGTACCTGTTTTACATGTAAAACAATAAACATAAAGTTAAAAAAATAAATAAACTCCTGGCAGCTAGTAGATACAGTGGTCATAATGTTCACTTGAATTGTTTTTACTCATTTCTGCTCTGTCTCCTCCGTGCCAAGTTCCCTCTACCACACTTCCCAAATGGCTGCCAACTGTATTAGCTCTGGTACCTGTAACACAAATGTTTCCAGAGGAGTTATAGGGTGCATCACATTTTGTTTGATCTCAGTTTCAGACAAAAAGGTTTAATCTGAAGATATTGGAATAGTTCTTTGTTACCTAAGCCAAACTTAGCTTGTAGCTGCTGAAAGGACTAAAGTGTTGCAGAATCTGCGATTTTCAGTTTTTGTATAGAAGTGATACCTTTGGCAGCCCACCCACAAAACCTGGGATATGTGGTGCCCACCACAAAATTTGGGTTACCCACCAGGCTAACCGTGGGAAACCTTGTCAGCCATCCCCAAATGTCTCCTAACAGCAGCCTAACATTTAAGTCATTGTTTGGTCCATGGATTGTGTGTCTGTGTCAAGCAGTAACGAGATAAGGTAAAAATCCAACCCTGAGGCAGACTACTGGCCTCCATCTCTGCCCAGCCTGTGCCAGTTGTCCTAATCAGCCACTGAAGCACTGGTGCAGCCTGTGCCATCCATTAGTAACATCTGATATTTGATAACCTTCACCCTCCCCCCTCGACTTTGTGTCATTTCAGTAGAGCTAACTTCAAGCATTGTCTGCTTGCACCTCAAACAAATGTTGTTATTGTTTTAACTAATTTTTGCCAGACTCCAGATAGTATGATTTTTTTTTCCATTAATCTGTTTTTCCAACCTCAGCCAGCCGGCTCCCATCCCCGATATCCCCAGCACCATCACCCCGGCTTCCTCCAGGACTTACCTGTCAGGTTCTTTCCCCAGGGCTTGCCCCTCCTGGTGAGGCTCCCCTGTAGCCCCACTGAGACAGGACACAGATGGTTTGGACTTTCCCAGATAGCCAGGTGCGAGGTCTGCGAGAGACCAGTGTCATCCTGCCAGTCGGCCCTGTTTTCCCCTGTAGTTCCTGGCTTGGAGGAAGTGGCATGCAATGATGCTAATGGCCAGGCCATGCGTGTTCCCATGTGCAACATGCCAAGTGTCCGCCCTGCCTCCACTCCCCTCCTTTGTGCAGTCCCTGTTGTGCTGACCCCAAGCCACCACTAGGGACCAAGCTGACACTGGACACTGAACCCACCCCTCCCTGGAGGAGAAGAGCAGTCCTTGGAACGCTCAATCCTCCTCCTCCTCCTCTGGTCAACCCTCTGACTCCCAAGCTCGCTTCTGAACCTGGGTCATCAGCACTGCAAGCAGTAACACTACCACTGCACTGACAGGATGGCCCCAAGATAGTACAAGTTTTGGGAGCACTGAAAAGCAATATAATAATCTGTGAAGATGTTCATGTGAATTATTTGGATTCCACCTCCTGCCAATAAGGGGAGATGCACCCATCTGTGAAAATCCAAGTAAATTTCAGCCAACAGTGGTTCATAATTGGCTTTCTGAAGCACTTTTTTCCATAAAGGCTTTTATCCTCCATGGCATACCTGGGTGGCCATCAGCCCTGTCCCCATTTCCAGTGGTCGTCCCTTACCTCCTCCATGCCAGAAAGCACTTACCCCCATAGACTGTTCCCCATGATGGACAGAAGGGGGAGGGCTGCCGCCCCCAGCAGACATATCCAGTTCTCGCCTCCAGACCCGAAGCGGCAGGGTGGGCCACTGGAGCACAAGCAGGGCTTCACAAAGCCCTGGCCCCCAAACTTTCCTCTTTTTCTTGTCCCACCCCCTCACTGTGGCACCAACACATGTGCATGGAGATGCATTCGTCCTGTGTCACCGCAGCTCCCTTCCTCCCTTCAAGTCATTTGTGCATGAACTACCACCAGGCCTCCAGGCAGTGACAGTCAAGGGCTGAGACAGCTTAGCCACCCTCCCCAAGAGAAAAGAGTTGTCCCTGGGATGCTCAACCCTCTCGCACCCCACTGACCCCCAAGAACCCACTCTTGTTCCCAAACAGGGTTGCCAGCATGGTAGGAGGTGTTCAACGCCTTAGCCCTCCACACCACCAGGCCTTTCTGAAGCATTTTTCACACTGTTTATCCCACTGGAGACTAAAACGTTTGTGAACTTTAAATAAACTTTTGGAGTCACCATTGGCAGAAGTGGTGCACTTCACTTAGTTGGGGGATACCTCTAGGTCAGGTTCAGTAATGGGCATGTCACAAAGATGTAGTTCATGACAAAACAACAATGTACCTTGAGATTCATAGGAATCTCTGTAAGTCCTCCAAGTTCTGTTATCTGGCTAGTTTGTAAGAGCTTTCGCCACTTATATTAGTCACAGAAATTGCAGCTAAAGGATTAAGAAATTCAACACAGCATGGATTTATTGCTGGTTGCTCATGTGCAACTAATCTCATTTCATTTTATGAGAAGGTAAGCAGAAGTATTGAGAGAGGGGTTCCAGTGGATGTGGTACACTTTTGGATTTACGAAAGGCTTTAGATATAGGCTCACATGCACTGTTTATCGAAAAAATGGTCACGCTTGGACTTAATACTTACACTGTCAGATGGGCAGAACAATGGCTTGTAGACAGGACACAACAAGTAAACGTGTCTAACACACTGTCCAAGGAAAGTAAGGTCACCAGTGGTGTCCCACAGGGATCCGTGTTGGGCCTGACACTATTTGGCATTTTTATAAGCAACCTCCAAAACAAGGTACAGAGTAACATCAGCAAATTTTCTGATGATCCTAAGATCAGCTCTGAAGTGGACACTGAAACAAAAATTAGTATACTTGCCATGGACCTGTTACACATTGAGAGCTGGGCACATTTGAATAAAATGGCATTTAACATCAAAAAGTGTTCCATTATACATTTAGGGAAGACAACCCCACTCAATAACTGTGTTTGAATGGGGCTACAATAAAATTAGTCACCACAGAAACAGATATGAGTAATATTATTAATAAAGAACTAACCCTGGGGAACATTGTACAAAAACTGAGGAAAGGAGGGAGAGGGGGGACATTTATTTATTACATTTTGGTGACTGGGTAGGCCCACTGAGCCCTGAATGTCCCTTTTTCAGGGGCGACCCGGGATATTACATGGTAACATACAGAGAAGGACGTTGGTTACAGAGTAAAGTCATGTATTATACAGGTTACAGTCGTGGTTAGCATTATACATTATACAGGTTAAAATCATGGTTAGCATTATACAGTGCTTTATGGTAAACTAGCTGTCATGGTGATGGCGAGAGCTAGTGCAACGGTTCATTAGGGTGATTAGAGACAATGCAGACCTAGGGCTACCCAGGTTAGAAGGTTGGAATAAGTAGAGGGGGGGACTATCAGGTGCCATGACAATGGCAAGTGCTGGCATCAATCATATGGGCCTTGAGTCTGGTACAGAAATTCATAAGTGAGGAGCCTTCCTGCACTGAGGGTGGAAGTTTGTTCCACAGGCGGGGGCCGTGTAGGAGAAAGACTTGCCATCTGCATTGGTCCTGATTCTGGGCACTTCCAGCAGTGTCCGACCTGATGTCTGTAGGCTCCAAGGGTTGTGCTTGATGGCGATAGTTCCTATTAGGCAGGGTGGAGTGGGTAGGCTAAGTAGCATAAATGCCAGGCAAAGCAGGTGCATGACCAGTGAAGGCCACTCTAACTGGGCTAGTGTGTCACAGTGGTGTCTTCTGGAGTGATCCTGGGTAGCGAACCAAGCTACCTTGTTGTACAGTATCTGCAACTGGTTGACCTCTTGCTTGGCCATGCCCTGTATAATAGAGGCAGCATAGGTCAGTGTGGGGGGCAGGACATTGGAGGCGATTGAGATCCTAGCTTCAGGGATGAGCTGATCCTTTAAACGATACAGGGTGCCAAGTTTACAGTGGATGGTCTTGGTCACTAGGTCAACATGGTTCTTGAAGGTAAGACCTTGGTCAAGTGTGAGTCCTAGGAATTTTAAGGAGGCCACTACTTCAATACTCTTACCTGACAGTGAGGTGAGCTGTAAGGATTTGGTCCTGTCTTGACCAAGGGATCTGTGTCCAAACAGCATAGCCTTTGTTTTGCCTGCATTTAGGACCATTCTATTAGCTTTCAGCCAAGCCTCAAGTGACGTTAGATTAGCTTGGAGGAGGGGACCAAGATTCACCAGGTTGCCCAGGGATCGGTAAATGACTGTGTCATCCGCATATTGAATGACCGAGCTACCCCCACAGTGGAGGTTTAAGTCATTCGAAAACAAGGAGAACAGGAGGAGACCAAGGATTGAGCCCCGTGGTACTCCCTCTTTTAAGGGTAGTGGGTCAGATAGACGTGATAGAAACTTTAAAGCACCTCAAGGGAATCAACAAAGTCCAAGAGGGTAGCATCTTTCAGAAAAAGAGATGTGCAAGAACAAGGGGGCACAATATGAAGATAGAGGGGGGACGGCTCAGGGGCAATGTGAGGAAGTATTTTTTCACAGAGAGGGTGGTGGAAACATGGAACAGCCTTCCTGAGGAGGTCATGGGGTCAAAAACAGAAGGGGAATTCAAGAATGCATGGGACAGACATAAGGCAATTATAGTGGGAGGTAGGAGGAAGTAGGCTGTTGATTAACTAGAATCTGCAGCTTATCCAATAGGTAGGGAAATGGGCAGAATAGGTGGGCCAAGCGATCCTTATCTGCCGTCAAAGTCTATGTTTCTATGTAAGATTAAGCTAACTGCCAACAGACTTAACAGATCCATTCAGAAGGCATTTATAACCAGATGTGAATCAGCTGGCCCAGTGGTGCTGAGGGTTGAGGCACTGGAAGCCACACCTTGCACCACACCAGTGACCTGGGTTCAGAAACGGACTCGGGTCATTTGGAGGTCAGCTGGGGGAGGTAAGGATTGAGCATCCAGAGGACTGCTCTCCTTTCTCAGGAGGGGGGTTTGTGCTGCACACATCAGCACAGCAAGAAGGGGTTTGGTCCGCACCCAGGGTGCTTGGCTGCCTCTGTGGAGGTGGAGACAGCTGCTGCACCCATTGCATAGGTGCGGGGGAGAAAAGAAACAGAGGAAAGTACCGGGACCTGGCAGGACCCATGATGGCCCCGATGGGCCGGAGGATGTCCTCCTCTGGGGGTGGGGGGATCGCAGCCCCTGCCAGGTTTGCAGAGCTGGTAAAATAATGTCATGATAAAAAAAAATAACCAGATGTGAATCATGTATCATAGTCTTGTACAAAGCATATATACGTCCCCATTTGGATTATGCTACTATACTTCATTCTGGGCCCCATATTTAACATAGAAGTTGATGGCAGATAAGGACTGCAAGGCCCATCCAGTCTGCCCATTTTTTCTACCTTATGAATGTGCCATAGGCCTGTACTCTGTCAATGGCCTATTTATTCATACTCATCTGTATTGCTCCCTTATGCCTATCCCATGCCTGTTTGAAGCCATGCACTGTATTCATATCCACCACTTCCTGAGATAGGCCATTCCATGCATCTACCACCCTTTCTGTGAAAAATAACTTCCTCACATTACCTCTTAATCGGCCTCCCTCTACTGTCATGCTGTGTCCTCTTGTCCTGCTATTTTTCTTATATTGAAACATGTTAGGCATAGCATAGGAATATTTAATAAAGGACATTAACTTATTGGATAACATCCACAAAAGGGCTACTAAATTGGTCCCACAAGTAAGAGGAATCCCCTATTCTGTCAGACTCCGAGAACTCAATCTCTATGACCTGCACTTGTGCAGAGATAGAGGAGATATATTAATGCTATTTAACATCTTGTACTACCAAGATCTAATTAAAGGATACAATCTGATTATGACCAAGAAACCAGAAAACTTAAGGTGCCACAGTAAACAGCTTTGCATTCCCTGGGCATTCACTAATAAAAGGAAAACTTATTTTAAAATATGGGCCTGTAAACTGTGGCATGCCCTCCTCCAGCACGTAGTCGATATTAATGACTTTTGGAAGTTTAAAAATGTATTGGACAAGTTTCTGTATGACAGGGATGGATAATTTATTTATTTTTTATTTAGCTTTTGTTGACCGGGTAAGTGCACTAGACAAATCCTGCCTATTTTCAGGCACGACCCGGGGGAGGGGGGATACAGATGCATGCCAACTGACCTTGAACCAGATTAAGCTGTTGGTGGTATTTTTTAGTGAATGAGGGAAATTTGGCCAGGACACCGGGGAAATTCCCCTGCTCTTTTCGATAAGTGCCATGGGATCTTTAACATCCACCTGAACTACCACCAATCCAGGCAGATGGGACCTCGGTTTAATGTCTCATCTGAAAGACGGCACCTCAGAAATGCAGCACCCCTCTCATGCTGCATTACAGTGTCAGTACTGGGATATTAACCCAAGTGCCAGATGTGGGAACTGAACCCACAGCCCTCTGATCTCCCGGCCTCAGAGGCGAGTGTGCTACCTACTGAGCCACTGACACTGCCCCACTGTGTGGGGAAGGCAGTCCCAATGGGCCCAGTGCCTACTTCTGCCTTTAAACACAGAGTAATACCTTGTTAGGGTCCGTTTGGATACCTTCCTTGGACAAGATATGCCCTACATACTTGACAGAACTTTGGAAAAACTGACACTTGTCAGTTGAAATTTTGAGCTCAAACTCTTCCAATCAATTAAGGACTTTGAACAGATGGCCTCAAGTTGTTCCAGAATATAATGACATCATCGAGATAATCCGGCACTCCAACAAGTTTGTGTCACTGACTGCACTTTCCACCAGTTACTAAAAAGTTACAGGGGCACCAGATATTCCTTGTGGCATCTCATCTGTAGTACTATGTAAAATCCTTAAGGGCAGATAAAGGTAGGTTTCTCTCTGTACTTCTGGGCCATGGGTATCTGGTAATACCTGCTTTACAGGTCTAGTGTGTAGAACCATTTACTCCAATTTAGGCAATCCAAAGCATCCTGGATCTGCGGCGTGGTTTATTGGTCCAGTAGAGTTAGTTTGATGAGTGTTCTGTAATCCACACACAGGCGAATGATCCCATTCTTTTTTCTGACCACCACTATGGGGACATATACAAGCTTCTGGATTCCTTTTTGATGCCAGTGGCGAGTAGGTTTTGCAGATGTCTTCTCACATTGATATAAGCCAATGCTAACTAAGAGTTCTTCAGGTACATTATGTTTCTCTGGGGCATCAATCAACAAAATTTGGTATAGTAGTGGCAGTACCAACTCATCTGTCCCAGCACCACACTTCACCAACCTGGTCCTCACTATCTTTATGCATCTTTTGGATCTGCTTCTTTTTTTTTTTTTTTTTTTTATGATAAGATTTTTATTGATTATTTTCTTTTTTTTTTTTTTTGAAACTCAGCTTCATTATTTACAAATTGATTACATACACAAGATCTGCATTCAATCCTTCCGCCGCCCATGGTAACAGACTATACTTATAATGCTAACGGTATATCTCAGATTACAACTTTCATCATTAAGGTGATTAAAATACAAGTATACCTTAATGTAGTATGGCTATATGAAAGTAACTCTACGTGAGTATTTAAAAGCCAGTAAAATACAGTCTGTCCAAATTTATTCCCCATAGTGCATTTGTGTCCTACAGGGCTGTCATAACATATCTACATGTTAAGGGACAGGCCCCTTAATGTTTAATGTGCCCGTTACCCAGAATTATGTATTGAGGCCAGTCTACGCGTGTCTAGTCCAGAACCATCAGTAATACATTACTACAGACAAAGATGAATGTGTGAAAAAATGGAAAGAAAAAAAGCATACTGTATGCATATCAATAACCATAACCAAAAAACAAGAGTATTAATAGAGAACAATTATTAAATAAAAACAGTAACAGTAAGTGTGTGTGCCTCGCCCATGCCCACCCCGGGGGTCAGTAAAAAATCTTATTGGACTTAATCTCACCCACCCGTGGAGAGGTGTTAGGGTATCAGACTCCCTACTGTACCCGAGTCCGACCTGTGTATACAATCCAGACCCTCCATGATTCTGTAAAATTTTCCTCTGTTAGGAAGACTGTTGCTGTGAGTTGTTCCATTTGGAAGATCTGGGACACCCTGTCCCTCCACTCAGCCACCCCTGGGGCTACTGGATCTAGCCAGGGTGATATCAAGGTCTTAAGGGATACCATGACCATACATTGGAAGACCTCTCTCCTTTTCTGTGTTGGGATCCCGGGACCTTAATTCCTAGTAGATAGAGGGAGAAAACATTCAGCATCTGTACCCCCCACACCCTTGAGAGTTTGTGCTTGATTTGGGTCCAAAAATTTACTAATTTCGGGCAAGACCACAGCATGTGGAGGTGTGTACCCTTTTCACCACAATGCCGTCAACATCCATTTGTGGTCATGGTCCCAAAATGCTTAGTAACTGTCCGGATGTAGAAAAACCTGGAAACAATCTTCCAGCGAAACTCCCTCCAGCTTTGTGAAGCTAATATTCTCCAACCCCCCAGGCATTCCCTGCACTGCCCATCAGAAACAGGGATTCCAGCTTCCTCTTGCCATTTATCCCGAGGCTTCTAAGGTCACCCCCTCTAGCCTTTAGAAGCAGATTGTGCATCCTGGAAGTTGGAGATATATCTAGATCTATCCTTAAGAACCGTGGACCAACATAAAAACTCCTCCCAGGCCATTTTGTCCTGCTTGATGAGCTGGAGTCTGCTGGCCTCCATTAGGTAGGTAGGTAGGTGGGTAGGTAACATTTTTATTCATCAGATAATGAATATGGATAACTCCACTGAGCCGGAGCTCTTTTACAGTGAGGTCCAAAGTGCCAGATCCAGTTACTCTTCATATTAATTATACATTGATCATATCAAAAACAATAAATACAACATATCACACTAAAAATAAACATAATAACATTAACATAGACAACTACAGGTTCATATATCTTCACACAAACTTAACAAACAATACAATCAATACATACAAAATAGATCCGAAGTGCAGATTTTCAGGATTCCATTTTCCATACTTTCTTCTAAACTAAATCCCCTTCAATATTTATATGCTCAATGAGCCAATCCTTTATTGAATTTAACTGAAATTCTCTGTTCAAAGGTCTTAACTTCCCAGGTAAATTATTCCACAAATGGGGTCCAATACTTGTAAAGTGATTATTTCCCCATACCGTTCTCCTTTTTGGTACCTTACATTCCAAACTATTTGCAGAACACAAATTAGGTAGCTTCATACCTGCAAAAACTGGTAGAAGTCCACCCTGGTCAGGGAATACTTAGTTTGGTGATGTTGGAATGACACACAATGATCTCCTTCCAGAAGTTGTTCTTATCTTGTTAGTGCATCTTTGTTCCACTTTCTAAATCCTTTATCTGTAAGTCCTGGTTCAAAAACTAGATCCCCTGTGATCAAGGTGAGGGGGCTTATCTCATTGGGTGTGTGGACTGGAGACCTAATTTTTTTTCCATATATAGTTTTTGTATTTTCTTTTTACTCCCCTTCCCCCTGGGGCTAAGGCATACACATGCGGTATGCTTACATGGAGGCACCCTTGCGCCAGGATCTGGTGGCCTCCTCTGCCTCCCTGGACTTTTGTCACCACTCCTGACCACCTACGCTACCCACCAGGCCTCCACCCTGTGAGAATGGGACTACGGCGGAGCGGGCATCCACCCCATGGAAGGGAGAGTCAATGCTCAATCCCATTGCAACCCTCCTCCCTAGAGCCGGCACCCCGGCGGCCCAAGGTCATTCCCTAACCCAGGTTGCCAGCGTGGCGTGAGGTAAGATGCCAGTGCCTCAACCCTCTGCACCACCGGGCCAGCTTTGGTGACCTAATTTTTGTAAGATCTGAAGAGAGTGGGACACACAGTGGTTAGAGATCAGCCTCCTCCAGAGTGGGGTCATTTTCATGGTAAGCAGTGCATATAACGGGACAGGAAGAACATTGCCTCTCTCTATGGGATATCATCTAGACTCTGCCCTCTGCTAAGCCCAGATGACTAGAGGAGGAGTTTGAGCTGCTAAATAATACAGCCTAAAGTCGGGGAGGCCAAGTCCTCCCTTCTCCCTGGGGAGAGACAGACTCTTATGTCCCATCCTAGGTTTTTTTCCCTTCCCAGATAAACTTCTGCAGGCATTTATCAAGTTTTTTCCAAAATGATTCGGGATCCCAAGGGGTAACATCTGAAAGAAGAAAAAACACCTTTTTTTTTGTTAACTCTTTTTATCCTCCAGTGGCAGGCTGGCCCGATTGTCTGCCACCCTACTGGAGCTCGGGATCTTTCGGGGTCTTGTAGCACCTCACACACCCGGCAGACACCCAGAGCCCAGCCTGGAGGCTTCATCCATGGATGGCCCCTGTATTTCCTCCATTTTCTCCCCAGTGACCTGTTCCTGAGACCTCCGGAAGTGGTGGTGCATGCGAGTGGAGGCACACATGAGCACCACAGCTCCAGTGCCAGGTCTCTTCCACCCTCCCTTTGGCCTAGCGCCTGCGCTTCTCAGAGTGGCACCATCCCTCCGGCCTCCATCAGGGGGCAGCCAAGCTCCAAGAGAGCTGAGAACTCCCTCTCAAGGCGGAGAGCTGCCAGACGGCAGCTTAATTCACATCCTCTCCCTCCTCCCAACGACCTCTGATGACCCTGGCTCCTTCCCGAACCCAGGTCGCTGGAGTGGCGCGAGGTGTGGCATCCAGCGCCTCAACCCTCTGTGCCACCAGGCTAGCAAGAAAAGACACCTTGGTAGGACATTCATTTTAATTACCCCTACTCTGCCCACTAGAGAGTTGGGAAGTAGAGTCCAACGTTTCAAATCCGATATGATGTCCATCATTAATTTCTCATAGTTTAGGTTACTTAATTCACCTAAATTAGGGGTTATGCGAACACCTAGATAATGGATAGTATTGTGTTTAGCCCAGGCAAAGGGAAACCTCACTCCTTCTTGTGGGAGCCTACCACTGATACGGTTCATTTCAGACTTTGCATAGTTTACTTTGTAGCCTGAAACCCTGCCATACTCCTTTAGGACCATCTGTAATGCTGGGATTGACATTTCCGGTTCTCTTAGAAATAAAAGGGCGTCACCCGCGTAAAGTGAAATTTTATGCTGTTCTCCTGCAACTATTATTCCTTTGATGCTCTCTGTTTCCCACACCTTAATTGCAAGGGGCTCTATACACAGAGCAAAAAGTAGGGGAAACTGGGGCAATCCTGCCTTGTTCCTCGGGCAAGAGGAAATCTTTTCAAGTTGACCCCTTTTACCTTCACAACAGCTTCTGGTTCCCTATACAAGGCATCTATACAGGCCTGGAAGCCCAGACCACAATTCGTGGCTGTGAGAACCCCTCTAAGATATTCCCATCTCACCCTATCAAACCCCTTCTCGGCATCCAAGGAAAGGGATAATTGTAGATGCTTAGAAGTCTTTTGGGATGAAACTATATTAAGGACCCTGTGGATATTGTCTTGTAATACCCTTCCTTTTACAAAGCCAGTTTGGTCCGGATTCACCAAACACTGTTCACTGCTCTGCAGCTTACCTGCCAAAATGGATGTGAAAATTTTCATGTCCACTAGGAGGAGAGAGATGGGTCTATATGAACTATAATACTGGTGATCTTTCCCCGGCTTGGGCACAACTGTGATCTGTGCCTGTCTCCAGGAGTCTGGTGCCCATTCTTCTCTAGTATTTTGTTAAAGGTTACCTGGAGAATCGGTGTCAGCATGCCCCAAATGTTTTATAAAACTTAGCCAGGATGACATCCACCCCAGAGCCTTACTACTGTTTTAATTTTTAATAACAGATAAAATATCTTGCTGGGAGATTGGAGCTTCCAACCCATCCCTATCCTCCTCTGTAAGCTGCTGCAGAGTGACAGAAGACAAGAACTCCTGCAAGGCCCTGTCATCTTCCTCCCCCCACAAGTCAGCATACAGATCTGTATAATATGACGTGAATGTGTGAGAGATGTCATCTGGATTAGTGTAAATTGTGTCCGCATGCTCCCCTCCTTTAATCTTCTGTACTGCCCTGCCGATAGTCTGCTGTCTAAGATGCCATGCCAGCAGCATTCTGGCTCTGTTGCCTGCCTTGTAGTATCTCTGCTGAGTATACCACAGTCCCCCCTCCATTTTTTGCTCGAGTAACTTCGTGAGTTTATCTCTATATTCTTTAAATCAGGCTTTAACCTGTGGTTCTAGGGTGATCTTATGCTCTGCCTTATCATTGAATATTTGAGTTTCTTTTTCTGTATAATATTTTTATTAAGTTTCTATTAAAACAGTAACAGTTGGCAGTACTTCTTACATAATTATCCTGTTCCATTTTACAGTTATTAATATAAGTTCAACACTGACACAGGAATAATTTTATCCATATAAAGCCCTATTGGCCAAAAGTTAGGTGGCTTCACAGTGTTATCTAAAAATATACAAAATGTGTAAAATCAGCTAAAATGAGAACAAAGACTTACAGGATACATAAAACAGAAAATATGTGCGGTGTTACATAAATCCGCATGATGGCAGTGCAGGCTATACAATGACTTCTCAGAAGAGCATACAAAGAACACAGGTATGTATTCTCAGCTCATTACTTATGCGCTACTAGCAATGATCACAGTAATAATGTCCCTGATAACGTATACTTATCCGGTAAGTACCAATGCCCTAAATGTTAGTGCTGATTATGCATATAACATAACATATATTGTCAGCAATGCACAGTGGGTTGCCAATAAGGTGAGGGGACCAAGTGTAACACACATGAAACCCATGTATTTTGAATACCCTGTTGTGCCATTGCTAACATAATCCTAATCCATCTGGGGTATGGGGCCCAGACCTCCTCTCCTCTATCCTCAACCCCCAAACATGAGTGACAGTGGCATATGTGCAACTGAATTGCCCCATATAGTTGTCACCTCATGCACCACCAACCTCCAGTACAATTTAAGAGTGGGGCATTCTCAGTAGTAATGACAGTAGGTTCCCCATGCGGCTCTACATCTGCCACATGTGGGCAAGACCCCTGGGTGGAACTTGTGTATGACACTTGTTAGGCAATGGAGTATGTGCAAAAACTTATATTGGGATTCTTTATATTTATTGCATGCTAATAATCCCATTTGGGAGCCCAGCTCTGTATGTCAATTTTCTTTACTGATTACCATTCCCAAATCCATCTCCCATTGTTGTCTCACTTTCCCAGATAGGTCTGGGAAGGAGTATCTGTCCTGCTGTGCTGCCCTCCCAATCAAGCCTTTTTCTTCCTTTCTTGCCCAGTATACCTCCTGTTCTATCCCCACCAAACTGCAGCCCTCCACAGGTTCTCTGTTTAACCCTCTGCTAAAGGTCTGGATTTGGAGGAATCGATAATGATGGGAGTGCAGTATCCCCAGTCCTCTTTGTATGTCCGCAAAGGAGCAAAGTCCCTTCTTTATTGTAAAGGTCCCCCAGACATCTCACCCCCGGTCTTGACACATACGAAATCCTTGGTCCTCCAGTCCTGGTAAGAAACCCAGGTTCTGTGATATCAGTATTAAAGTCTGGTCCTTTTCGGCCCTCCTTCTTTTTCTAACATTGTCCCATGCTTACAGTACCCATAATACCAATGGATTGGGTTCCAGCAATTGCTTATATGCTCTTTGCCCCCATTAGCCAAGTATGCCAACACTCATCCTGGGCATCCCTCTTCCTCGAGATCCAATAAGATGGCCGCAGTTCCCCTATTAACCCAGTCTTGGAGGTAGCGATGCTATACTGCTAGATAGTGTCACGAACGCACTCAGCAGGTCAGGCCCTCTGCTCCCACAGTGCCAACCTCCGAGCACAGTAGTGTGAACAGGTAACAGACAGGGTAACCCTCCTGTCTGCTTTTGGGTCTGAATCACCTTTAGTCTCAAGTTCTGGGGGGATTCAAACTATGAACCTTATGCTAGCATACCCAAATGTACAGGCACAGATAATATTCTCTTTGGGGGATGCAATATATCTTTCGCCTAAGGGCACCTAACCAGGTATCCAAAATAAACCCTTTTAACTCTGTAAGAGACCTTAGGTATATTCTTACCTTTTTACTCAAGTTCAGTAACACCATCAAGCTGTTGAACAATTGTCAGACTTAACAATCTATATGTCACATGCAAAAAAGAACTGGCAGACACCCAGGCAGTCTTCAAAGAACAGGTACTTTACTAAAAGATGATAAAAATATGAAAAATGTAAACACAGGACAATATATCAAAGAGCTCACAATCACAAAAAGAGCAAGGGAAAATTACAAAGTAAAAACTCCTACCACAATACATTTAGACCTTTGCTGTCTAAGGTATTACCTCTGGAGTGCTTAAGTTAGATCAGGGAACTCTGAGTCCCAATATAATATGACAAATCGTTCAGACACACGTATTAGTTTAACTCTCTCTCTCTCTCCACACCCCTTCTACGAGTAATCTAGCTCCTCCTTTTAGAATAAAAAATAATACAAACATGACGTCCTATCAGGAGGTATATTAAATAATGCGACATCAGCAAAAACTCATTTCCCAAATTATGAGTTTTTGATCAACCACTTCCTTTGAGGTTTACAACCCTGCAGTATGTCACCTAGATGTGATATAGCCAACAGGAATCAGCTAAATTACTCCCTGTCCTGTAATAAAACATATATATATATATATATATATATATATAGTTTTCCAACTTCAAAAGCATGAGGTCATAAAAAGGCCATAAAATGCAATTTCTCAAGGAAGTTAATCACATTACAGAGATCTCCTGGTCAGTTTACATATATGCTGTAGCTTCACTGAAACCTGGGGGGGGGCATCCATGGAAGCACAGGATGTCTTAGGTGAGACAATCACATACTGTATTTTTTTATTTTACAAATATCATACAATAATCATAACCAGCTGGCCAAGCATTACAGATAGTATCCTTTAATAACTGGGAACCTCAGCCCCCCTTCTGTTTTGTAGTGTTACGTCTGGCCAGGCTCATCTGTGGTCATTTCCCTTGCCATATAAAGGTGGAGAAACCTCTCTCTCTCCAATCTTTTAATATCCCCTCCTGATGATCACATTGGCACCATTTGCATCACTTATAATAATCTGGGGAGCACATTCATTTTAATTAGGTTTATGTGCCCCAGATACAAAATGGGCATGGCTCTCCATCTGTTCAAATCCCTAAGGACTATATCAATGAAAATAGGCAGAATTTGTCTAGTGCACTTACCCAGTCAATGAAAGTTAAATAAATAAATAAATCAGAGAGGTACAATTCAGGTGATATAAGCTTCCCACATCCTGTCCTACTTTTATTCCCAAGCATGTAAGGTGGCCATCTACCCTTTGCAGTCTCCTTGTGTTGCTCCCTCCTCCCCCCGTCCCCCACCAAGAAACATTAGTTCCGACTTGTGTAGATTCAATTTGTAGCCTGCGAAGGAGGCAAAGGAGCCCATTATCCCCATTAAAGCTGGCATTGACTCAGAATATTTTAGTTTCTAAGTCTAAATGAAGTTCCCAGAGTCAGGACTAATGCTGGTGGCAGGTCCTTCTCCTACACAGCCCACTACCTGTGGAACAAACTCCCACCCCCAATGCAGGAAACCTCCTCACTTATGAATTTCTGCACCAGACTCAAAGCCCATATGACTGATACTAGCACTTGCCATTGCCATGGCTCATCAGTACTCTCCCCCCAACTTGCTTCTATCCTCCTAAAAATCAGATCCTCCATGCACCTCATCAGGTTCCATGGTGCTTCTCTCTAGACATCATCCCACAGTTAACTTTCCACTGAACTTGCCAGCTGAAAACAATGAGCTTATCATGTAAAATTACCTTTCTTCCACACCTATTGTTAAATTTATTGCCAACCTATTTGCAAGGACTGTAGCATAATGATAACCATGGCTGTAACCTGCATACACACCTAAAACTACTCTGTAGCCCAACTCTTTCTCTGTATGAAAATATGTATTGTTATCCTGGGTTGCCCCTGAAAAAGGGACCCTCATGGCTCAGTGGGCCTACCCGGTCACTAAATTTAATTAATAAATAAATAAATAAAATTATCTGATGTTCCTGCTCCTTTTTTTATGGAAGGCATATTGGATGCAGAGTCCTTTTGGCACCATCTTTTGCCTATCCCAAAAGTGGGCATTTGAGGTGTCTCCCTCCCCATTTGTTCTAAGATATTCTTGTATCGCCATAATTAAAGTTTGGAAAAAATCCATGCCATTGAAGTGAGAGACATTAAGTCTCCAGAAGGGATTCTTGTAAATGGGTTCAACTGTAAGGTCCAAGGCCACCGGGTCTTGGTCCGAGGCTGTGATCTGTTTAATGTCACTATGGTAGACCAGATGAAGCCACTCAGTAGGCAGCAGGAATAAATTAATACAAGAATACTGTAAATGCAGATGCGGAAAGAATATGTGGTTATGCTCCTTTCCATGTAGATACTTCCAGACATCTGAAAAGCCTGACTCTGTGAGCAGTCCAAATTTCAACCTTCCTCCTGTGAGTCACCTTTTCCAGAGCTGCTCCTGTCCAATTCAGGTTGGGGGGCACAATTAAAATTGCCACCTACTAGAAATAAGGGCTCTTGATCTGCAGATGTGCAAAGCAGGTGCCGTTTGAGAAATGCAAATCTCTCCCTACTATTATTAGGAGCGTAAATGTTAAGCAGAACACAGTGTCCCCCATATGATCCCTTAATCTTCACAAACCTACCCTCCTCATCGTCCTGCACCTGTTCCACCACCAGTGAGGTGTCCTTCCTGACTAGTATGGCCCACCCCACTCTTATGTGGATGGGCCTCATATGCCAAAAAATAAACTGAACCTACTCAGCTTCTCCTAAGCTTACAATGTTCATTTTGGGAAAGGTGGGTCTCCTGTAAAAAAGCAACTGTAGCTTTAAGTTGTCCCAATTCTTGTAATATTCACGTTCTTTTAATGGGGGAGTGGAGCCCCTTGATGTTGTATGTTACTAATCTTAAGTCCGCCCTAACTACAATCGGGTTTCCCTCCTGAGGGCACTGGCTGAGGCACACACAAATCCAGAAACACACAGAATTGAAAGTGAACTGCAACTTTAAACTATTTACAACAAACATCTGTGAACCAAAATTCGTAGCCCAAGATACAACTTTCATTACCTGTGTCACCCTAGGCATCCCTCTCCGGACGTTAGGAGAGCCAGCTTAAGCAGGTTTGACTTCAAGGTGGTATTTGTGTGTCCCATCAAAGGTGTCCTATGAGGTGCTGCCTTGGGACATCCGGGCAAGATGTGAGCGGCCTCCACCTTAGTGGGTGTTACCGTAAGGGCAGCGTGCCTCCCCTGTGTCTGCCAGTAATCACCCCAGACATTAATGAGTCCATCACCGTTGAACAAACAACCCCCCTATCCCCCCTCCCATTGCTTTGAAGTTAGTGTGTGGTGCCCATTGGACCCCTCCCCAATTTTTTCTCTTTCTTCAAAGACAGGTACGGAGAAAGGGACAGACAGTCATTACATACATTCTGTCAAGACAGAACATATATGTTACAGTGCAGAGGAGAAGGATTATAGTCCCAGTTACAGACTTTCATTTACATTACACAGCATTCAGTGGAACCATTGCACATCCCTCTGATGGAGTTACCCGAGATGAATGGTATACCAACAGAGCTGGCTGCTCAATTTTATAAATGTAATAATGCTGCTAAAAAGCTATGCTCTTCAAACTTACAATAAAGAATATTTTCCTGACTTTGTGTGTCCTGCTTACTCTTAGAGGAGACTCCAACTTCCACTCACCAGCCCCACTTAAGGAACGGATAAAGGGTCAATATCTAGCTGGTAGAGGACTCAGCGCTGCCAGAATTCCTCACCCTCTTGAGCATGGCCCCTAAATTGTATTGTCAACTGTTCCATCATATAAATAGAATTAACCATCTGATGCCAGCTAGCCAATGTTGGGAGTTTATTGGTGAGCCAAAATCAAGTTAAGAGTGTCAGTAACAATCTGAAGGGTCTGTCCCATTATTCTCCTTGGGGTATAATGGAAATAACAGAACAGAGGATGGGGTTACCAGGTCTTTTTTAATAAAAATGTGGTCCAAGGCTCCTGCTACTGCTGACCAATAGGCTGACAGGAAGGGTCAAAATCAAAACAAGTGTCCACGGTGTGCATCCGGATCCCCACAACCACTCCAACATTGTCTCGAGTGTGGACCCATGTATTGAGCCTGTACTGAACGAGTCCTAAAATAACTCATCTAACATTTCCTAGAAACATCCCTCTGCTGGGAGGGTGATGCTATACGATAACTGGGATAACATATTTCAACCAGTCCTTCATTGTATATTCTGTGTTGAGTACTAAATTCCATCTTTGTAATAAGGTCTCTGTGGTGTCTCAGGATACTTCCATTAGTCCCCTGTGCAATTTACCCACTAGATGTGACCACAGTTCTCCCATTTGGTGACCCTTGATAACCTTGTAATGACTTCCCAGTTGTTCAGGTAGTTGGTTAAAAGTGACTTCCAGACTTAGAAGGTAAGATCGAATTAGGAGATATTAAAAATGTACTGAGCATGGAAGGTGAAATTCTTGCTGTTAAAATGTGTGAATCCCCTGTGTGTTATATAATTGATTGATATACTTAAGACCATTATGGAGCATATCATCTTTGGAAGAAATGCTGAAACATATGCAAGGGCCCACAAATAAATAAGCACATCTTCTGAACGATATTTAGAACAACTAACTCTCTAGTTCTGGAGTGCAGTTGGTATATACTTAGAAATTATTTTAAAGAGAATACCTGAGAGAGGATTAGAGAATAAGTATTATACAATGGCAAGAAAGAATCTTGGACTGTGAGTGGTCAGTTTGGGTCTGGACCCATGGCGTTATCCCAGCATAACGCCACAGGTCTAGTCTCAGCACTGTGAACCAATGTAGATGAGCTTATGGACCCCTAGGATACTCTCTTTTTTTGCATCTCCTGTTAAGAAACAAAAATATTTTTTCACACTAATAAAAACATTCCTTAAAATTATTTTTTTAATTTTATATATAACAACAAGCCATTGTAAAATGGGAATAATGCATTCCAGGGTGTGTGTCATGCTGGGATAACACCACACCTGGGGCAATGGACACACTTGGCCTGCGTCCTCGTGCCCAACCCCCCTAGGTGTGGCGTTATCCCAGGACGACACACACTCTGTCATACATTATTCCTTTATTTATCCACATTATGGAGGTCATTGATTGTAAATTCAATAAACGTCCAGTGAGCCAGATATTGAAAGGCTATCCAGCAGCACATCAGATGCAGCTAGGCCACCAGAAAATACAAAATAAAAGATTTGGTAAATTTATTTTATTAATTTATTAAAAAAAAATGGTTGCCAGAAGAGGCACACCGAGCTGTGGTTTTTTTCCAGTCCTGACCCTGGAAAAAGGGAAACAGAGATCACAATTACAAAGAAATACAGCCAGTCAGATGTTGTGATTACAAGGATGATGACATAAAATGAACAAGTTGAGTGCAGAAAAGGCAAGATAGCAAAATATTGCATGTAGCAGAAGAAAGAATAACTTGGCATACAAAACAAACAGCTTAGCATAAAAATTCAAAATTCAGTGCTCCTTTTTCTTTTGGGAGGTGTAGGACTGAATATTGCTCATGAGTCCCCCCCCAGCATACACACACACACATACACAAAAGTGGGTATCACCTTATTCTAATGTTTAAAAATATGACTTATCAGGACCAATAGAGAGTCTCTGAAGGAAATAAAGGATTCTAGAAAGTATATTCTGGCAGACAGCTTCCACTTTTGACAGAAAAGAGCAAGAGAGAGAGAGAGAGAGAGGGAGTTGAGTCCCCAAAGCGAGGTCACCCATAATTTGCTGGAAAGAGGTTTAATTTAAAAGTTCTAAATGCACCCTAGATACTTTATAGCCCCTCTATTCCATCGAAAGGGGAAATGTAACTTTAGAGACTTGGAGGGGTGGTGGTAATTATAAGCAAGCTGAACAGCATCACTTATTGGTTATATGGATGTCACATCGCTGTATACGAATGTGACTCATACAGGTGGATTGACAGCAGTCCACCTGTATGAGGCACACACAGGTGGATTGACAGCAATGTGGTTCTGCTTAGAACAGTCAGGAGAACATGAGGATGCATTTATTGAGTTTCTTATTACCTATGCTAAATTTGTACTAACCTGCAACAATTTTATTTTATGGAGAACCATTACCTTCAAATACATGGCACAGCCATTGGTACCTCTTTAGCACTCAGCTACTGTATGTGAACCTACAGTATATATGGGACTCTGGGAAAAACAAGTGATTCTACAGCCAGATTTGAACCCATTCTTCAAAAATATTAGTTTGTGTCATAGGTACATGATGACTTGTTCCTAATTTGAACAGGAGTGGTCGCTGAATTATCAAACTTTGTGTGTTATCTTGAAAAGTCAAACCACCATTTGAAATTTACTGTACACTCAGATCCTATGCCAATTTTCTTCATAGACTTCATTGTTACTAAGTTTTCAGCAGGTCATTTGGAGACTGACTTGTATTGTAACATTTCTGACAGCCTCGAGTATGCATCCTGGTCATACAATTAGGAATATCCCTAGAGTCAGGAATATCCCTGAAGTCAATTTCTTCATCTCCCATGGAACTGCAGTCAAGAAAATAGCTTCTGTGAATGATCCCATGTGATGACAAAAAGATTTTTAGATGGGGGTTACCAGAAAACTAAAATTAGAAAGGCAACCACTTAGGCTGGTGGGTTTGAGAGGTCCTTCCTCCTATCAGAGGATAGGGAACACATAATGAAGGAAGATAATGAACAAAGGCTGAAATTCATTACAACATATACTCCTCATGCTACCCAAGTGAGCAACATTATTCAGAAGCATTGAAATATTTTGGAGGCATAGAAACATAGAAATTGACTGCAGATAAGGACTGCTTGGCCCACCTAGTCTGCCCATTCTCCCTGTCTACTTCAATACCACAGATCCTACATGATCTCCAGCTTTTACCCTCTTTCCTATTTCTAGGGTTCCCTTGTGCATGTTCCATGCATTCTTGAATTCCCTTACTGTTTTGCTCCCACCACCCCTGCTGAGTGGCTGGTCCATGCATCCACCACCCTTTCTGTGAAAAAAATACTTCCTCACATTACCCCTGATTCTACCCCCCCAGTCTCATATCATGACCCCTTGTTCTTGAACATCTTTTTTCTGAAAATTGCTACCCTCTTGTACCTTATTTATGCCTTAAGGTATTTAAAAGTCCCCATTATATTCCCCCTCTCTTGCTTCTCTTCCAGGGTATACATATTCAGGTCCTTTAATCTCTCTTTATATGACTTTTGGTAAAGACCCCGCACTTTTTTTGTTGCCCTTCCCTGAACTGACTCTACTCTGTCTATGTCCTTCTGGAGATGTGGACTCCAGAACTGAACACAGTACTTCAGATGGGGTCTCACCAATGATTTATTAAAGAGTATAGGGTAGGGGGCATGGGGGGAGACACTCACAGATAGTGAGATCTGTCTGGGGAGGGGGAGGGAAGCTCTTAAGTCCTTGAGGACAGATAAAGCCCCAGGTCCAGATGGCATCCACCCCAGGGTTCTGAAGGAACTGGTGAGTGTCCTAGCAGCTCCATTGATGGATCTATTTAATTCCTCCCTCCAATCAGGATGTGTCCCTCTGGAATGGAAGATGGCACACATAGTGCCTCTCCACAAGAGTGGACCTCGGGATGATCCGGGGGAACTACAGACTGGTCAGCCTGAAATCCATAGTGGGGAAATTATGGAGGCCATCTTAAAAGAACGGATGGTGGAGTTCCTGGAGGCAAATGGTTTTCAAGATGAAAACCAGTATGGATTTGTCCAGGGGAGATTGTGTCAAACCAACCTAGTCAAATTCTTCGACTGGGTGACAAGATCCCTGGATGTGGGAAAGTCTGTCGATGTTCTGTACCTGGACTTCAGCAAGGCTTTCGATTCGGTCCTGCACGGAAGGCTGATTTGGAAATTAAGGAACATGGGGGAGGGGGAAAAAATTTGTGAGGTGGGCATGGGGGTGGGGGAAAAATTAGTGGGTTGGGTTGAAAACTGGCTTAACAACAGTCAGCAGAGGATGGTGGTTGGGGTGAAGCCTTGACTCACAGAAAAGTCATCAGTGGGGTCCTACAAGGTTCAGTGTTGGGCCCTATCCTTTTCAATGTGTTCATAGTGGACATCAGGGAGGAAATTAGGAGTAAAATTAGCCCGTTCGCTGATGATACTAAATTGGGGGCTAAAGTGAACAGCAAGGACGGAAGGGGGGCATTCCAGGAAGACTTGGAGAGGCTAGAAAACTGGGCACACATGTTGCAGTTAGGGTTTAACGCACGTAAGTGTAGTGTACTGCTCCTGGATATTAGGAACCCTAGCTATAGCTACCATTTGGGGGGAATAAGGCTGATTGTCTCCATGATGGAAAAGGATCTGGGGGTGATTAACACAGAAACATAGAAATACAGAAATTGACGGCAGATGGGGACCAAAGATCCATCTAGTCTGCCCTGAGACCTACCACCCCCCCTTTTTAGGATTTCTGTGAGACGATCCCGTTGTGTCTGTCCCAAGCTGCTTTACATTTCCCTGCTGTTTTGGAGCCAATGATTCCAGTTGGTAGACCATTCCATGGGTCAACCGCCCTCTCTGTGAAGAAAAACCCTTTGCATGTTGCCCCTGAATCTTCCTCCCCTCAATTTCATTTCATGTCCTCTTGTCCTACTGGTGCTATTGACCATAAGGAGCTCTTGGGTGGAGACTGTTTATACCCTTCAGAAACTTGAATGTCTCAATCATGTCCCCTCTATCCCTGCGTTGTTCCAGGGAGTACATGCTGAGTTCCTGTAACCTGGTTTCATATGACAACTTATGGAGACTGTGTATAATTTTTGTTGCCCTCCTCTGTACTGTCTCCAATCTGTCTATGTCCTTCCTGAGATAAGGTCTCCAGAACTGGATGCAGTACTCAAGGTGGGGTCTCACCAGGGACCTGTACAGTGGCAGGATCACCTCCTTTCTTCTACTTGTGATGCCCCTTCCTCTGCATCCCAGCATCCTGCTGGTCTTCTTTGCTGCCTTTTTGCATTGTCCGCCTACCTTCAAATTGTCTGATATGATCCCTCTCCTGATGGGTGGTTGCTAGTTTCTCCCCTTACAGGTAGTAGTCTGTCTCTGGGTTGCTTCTGCCCAGATGCATAACTTTGCACTTTTTTTCGCGTTGAATTTTAACTGCCACAAGTTGGACCAATGTTCCAGCCTGAGTAGGTCACTTTTCATTTGCTCTACCCCCCATGCAGTGTCCACCCTGTTGCAGAGCTTTGTGTCATCTGCAAACAGGCACACCTTCCCATGCAACTCCTTTGTGATATCTCTGATGAAGATATTAAAGAGTAATGATCCAAGGACGGACCCCTGTAGCACCCAACTTGTCACCTCCCTATCCCCTGATGCTGCCCCATTTACTGTCATGGACTGAGTTCTCTGTTCAAGTCAGCTACTCACCCATGCTACCACTTCCTGCCCCACTCCTGTATGGTCGAGTTTGTTTAGCAGCTTTCTTTTTTTTATGCTTTATTTTTAGCATTTTATCATATATCTTGACAATATATAATACATATAGTAAACAGACCACACATATGAGCTACCATTGGGGAAACAACCCCTTAATCAAAGGATACATTAAAGTTTTGCATTCACTACATAGTGTTATAGTAATGGATGATAACATTAGCAAATCCCAAAATAATAGTCCCATATTTGCTGTGCTGTCTAGTCCAGGAGCAACATGGCTAATTCAAAAAGGTAAAGGATAGTTCATCAGTGTCCTGCTTAATTTAGGGAACATGTCCTCATAAGGACAATTGGTGCCATGTGTTAGCCTTAATGTGAAAAGAAACATTTCAAATATGACCTTCTGCAGCAGATTCATGTAAACAAACAAAGAAACAAACTACCAAAGAAACATATGCTTTCCACCATAAATCTAGGTGGAGGAACATCATTGAGCATCTCATAAAAAGGAAAACAGTGACCGAGACTGCCCCCCTATTTGCCCTGGGATCCCCCTTATACAACAATGCCGCAAAGGTAAAACAGAGCTGATAAGCCTAAGACTATAGCGTAACTTTAAGGTTACAAAAATAGAACTCCACCGCTATAAGAGGCAACTTATAGAGAGATCATTGCAAAAGTCACACCAGTATCAACAATACTACTGTTGGTGGAGTATTTAGCTTATAGAGAATTACAGACAGTCATAGGGCCGAAAATAAAGTCCCGATATTCAGGTATCTCCATCCGTTTCTTCCTGTAAAGCAGTCTCTCCTCGATCCCTGGACGTGGCTGCCATGCAAGCAGCCCATTTCCTGCTTCAACTGGGTCAGAAAATAAGAATACTGTTCCTTGGTGTGTAATTCTGAGTCTCGCAGAGAAAATCATGGTATGTGTAATTCCCAATTCCCGCAAACAGCGTCGGACAGAACCAAACTTCTTCTTCTTTGTCATGTACAGTAGCTAATATCCGGAAAAAAATATACTTGATTGTCATCCTTCATAATCGGCTGGCTCTCCTGGCACATCAAAGGATTCGGTCGCGGATACCAACACCAGACGTTACCACCATTAACGTTCGGGGTTCCTCTGAAGTTTGGGGTCAGCCTCTGGGGGTTACACGATACACTTTATGTATTTCCCATGTAACATCATCTCCCTCAGGCAATAGTCAACCACTCATGGAGGTACATTATCAGATGGTCTCCTTCACTAGCTCCGGGGAGACCAATGATCTGAATATTTCCTGACTGGGCCTAATTCTCTAAGGCCTCCAGTCTTGCTTCGAGGTGTTGATTTTCCTTGACCATGAGGGCATTAGTGGTCATGTTGGAGTCTGATTGTTTTCAGATTTCATGCAATTCTGTCTTAATGCCATCAACAGCGTTTTCTACTACTAGAACTTGACCACTGAAGTCATCCACCTTCTGATTTAGGTTGGCAACTGAAGCAATCAAGTTCTGGAGTTTGTGTCCCAGAGATGCCATTGTTTCCATAGGTCTGGATTCTACCTCGGCCTGCTGGATGGAAGGAGTTCGCAAGGCCCCACCAGTTCCCTTACTTCTCTCTGCTCCACTCTGCAATTCTTCTCTCCATGGGTTGCCCATTTACCTTAAGTCAAAGGCGCTCTTTCAGATAAAAGTACTTAAAAGAGGAATCCAAGGCTCAAAATTATAAATTTTGACAAATTAGAGAGATATGATGGAGAGCGTGTACAATCTGCTACTGTTCAGCTCGGGCTTCACAGCGCCCCTGTTTAGCAGCTTTCTGTGTGGTACAGGGTTGAAGGCCTTGCTAAAGTCAAGGTAGATAACGTCAATGGCTCCCCCTGGTCCACAGCCCTAGTGACTGAGCCAAAGAACTCGATCAGGTTAGTCTGGCAGGACCTTTCCATTGTGAAGCCATGCTGCTTGGCATCCAGTTGTCCAGATTCCTCCAGGAATGCTAGTATAATTTCTTTGAGCAGCTACTCCATCATCTTACCCACCACCGAGGTGAGGCTGACCGGGCAGTAGTTTCCTGTCTCCTTGCTGCTACCACTCTTGTGTATGGGGACCACTATTGCTCTTTTCAAGTCCTGGGGAACTGTCCCTTCTCTCAAGGATCTGGTAAAAAGACCCACTAGAGGTGCTGCCAGTTCATCACTAAGTTCCCTCAGTATGCATGAGTGGACTCCGTCCAGCCCCATGGATTTATCTACCTTTAGTTTTTGTAATTCTGTCCCCAGGTTCTGTCCTTACCCTCTCTATTGTGAATGGGCTTGTGTCAATTCCTCCTAGGTGACTTCTGTCCCCCTTTGGGATGGGTCCATTACCCGGTGCCTCCTTAGTAAAGACTGAGTAGAAGTACTCATGTAAAATGTTGCCTTTTCACTGTCTGCTTCTACCCTCCTCCCATCCCTGCTATGAGCCTGACAATGCCTCCTTTGTTTTTCCTCTTGTCGCTTATGTACCTAAAGAAGGTCTTATTGCCTCCTTTAATCCCCCACACTATATCTTCCTCAGTCTGCACCTTTGCTTTTCTGATCACCCTTCCTCCTTCCTTCAAGCTGCACTTGTATGCTCCCTATCAATTTCGTTGTTTGAGAACTTGTATCTTTGGAATGCTAGACTCTTTTTCCTCTCAGCAGCTGCCAACTCCTTTGTGAACCACAGCAGATTTCTTTTTTTTCTTCATCTTACTTTGTTTTACCTTTGTTTCTCCTTCCTACTGAAAAAACAATCAGTTTGTTAAGGTTTGCCACTTAGTAGCACAGCTAGAGACTGGAAGAGAGGCGGTCTCTCTCCCAGTCAGTGAAGATGAGCAGACAATAAGGCTAGGGCCTCGACCGCACTTGGCATATGCCTCCTAGGGTTGCCCTTTGTGTCTGAGCTGTTGCTTCTGGTTGTTTCTGGCTGAGAGCTTTCTATTAGCCAACCACTATTTCAGTAGTGGGTACAGCAGATGTAAGGCTAGGGGCCCGGACCGCTCTTGGCATATGCCTCCTAGGGGTGCTCTTTGTATCTGAGTTGTTGCTTCCAGCTGAGAGCTTTCTATTAGTCAACCACTATTTCAGTAGTGGTACAGCAGTACAAATGTTGATTTACGTACAGCAGCCAGGAATTCTGTGTAAGTGTTCCAACTGCTCCTTATGCTGAGAGAGCAGCTGCTGGCTGGGTCTGAGCAGAGCAATCGAGGAGAGAAGTCACCTCAGCAGAGATAGGAGCCCGGTCCGTGCACTTCAAGGGGGATTCACCCAGGTAGAACTGCTATCAAGGAATCCCTGTTTCTGCACCTGTCTGAGTCTGCCTTCCCTCCATGATTGGTCTCTCTCCCAGTCGGTGAAGATCAGTGAAGCTTTGCAGACAGTAAGGCTAGGGGCTGGACCACACTTTGTGTATGCGTCCTAGGGTTGCCCTTTGTGTCTGAGCCAAACTGAACAACTCAGTGCAGTGGAGGAGAGCAGCTGCTAAAGCAAATAGAATGCTTGGGTGTATAGCTAGGGGGATAATGTCCAGGAGTAGGGAGGTTATACTTCCCCTGTACACTTCACTGGTGAGGCCACATCTGGAATATTGTGTGCAGTTCTGGTATCCTTGCTTAAAGAAGGACATCACACTGCTGGAGAGAGTCCAGAGAAGAGTGACTAGGATGATCAGTGGACTGGAGGAGATGTCTTATGAGAACAGACTTAGAGAGCTGAACATGTGCTCCCTGGAAGACAGAAGGGACAGGGGAAATATGATTGAGGCCTTCAAATATTTGAAGGGAATCAATAGGGTAAAAATGGAGGGACTGGTCAACTTGAAAGGGGGGATATAAGAGGCTATAATCTGAAACTGGTGGGGGGGTACATGGGGGAGGTGAGGGGTCATTTTTTCACAGAGAGGGTGGTGGCACCCTGGAACGCACTTCCAGATGAGCTGATAAAAATGAAAACTGTGGGAGGTTTCAAGAGGAGTTGGGACAAGTACAGGGGCATGACACAGGTGGGGGAAAAGGAGAACAGCAAGGGTATTCGGGAAAGGGATTGAGGGATGGATTAAGAAATGGAGGAGTAGCAGTTACTGTACCTTACCAGTGAGCTGTGTTTGGGCAGACATGATTGACCATTAAACCTAATCTGCTGGCAACTATTTATGTATGTATATGTAACATCTAGGTGGCGCTATCCCAAGGGTGACTACCCCTGCCGGCTTGGCTAGTAGCAGGTTAAGGGACCTGAGTTCTGAAATGGGTGCCTCCACCCAGAGGTCAGGGTTGGTAGTGGTCAAGCTAACCTGGGCACAGCTATGCATGCACTTCAGGGTCCATAAACAGTCACACACCCTGGGTACCCAGATGGAGAACAGTGGGCCAGCCAGGAACGTTGCAGCTGATTGGGGCCCTGTGATGGAAGAAAAACAACATGCACAATACACACTATTTGTAATCCGGAGCCAGAGGGCTCAGTTCATGAAAAGAAAACAACAAGACAATCAGATGACACAATTTTAGATTAGGCTGTTGTTGCAGGGAGCTACCCTGATGATTACTCACGATACCCAAGACTGGACACAGGCTGGATGAAAATTGAGACAGCAGTGGTTAATCTGGAGTGCCAGGAGAAGCAGGGCCCACACGATTGGCTGAGGCATCGTTCCTGTTCAAGCGTGGAGCAGGGGGCTGATCCCCAAGCAGGTCTCTCGTCGGTGACTTTCTCTGTGTGGTGGGGTCATCTGGCAGGGCCAGCGTGGCATAGCCAAGGTCGAATGGAGATGAACACAGATTCAGTCCGATTAGGCTGGATAAAGCTTCCAGCAAGCAGAAAACAGTTCACATAGTGGGCAACCAAATCACGACCCACTTTCAATACACAGCACATTTACATGTAAAGGGTTCTACTGTACCAGCAAGCAGAACACAGTTCACACAGTGAGGAACCAAATCATGACCCACTTTCAATACACAGCACATTAACCTGTAAGAAAATTCTATTGTGCCAGGCAAACCGCTCTCTGGTCACGATCGCAAAGTCTCTGCACAAACTGGGGATTCAAAAGCAGCTGGAAATCCTGACAGGCCAATCGCATTCAGCAAAATCTTTGGTCTTCTTCAGGTATGAGCCTGGTAAAAAATCAGTGGCTTACTTCGTTCTCACAAACTTGGATTTAATCCAAAATAATTCTCTTCTCTCCCTCTCAGGGGCAGTAGGCAGACATGCAGGCCACAACTCAGGCCTTTCCACAGTTCTTCCGCACGAAACTACTCAGACGGCTGCATGACTGTCTCAAGCTGTTGCCTCTTCGGCTCCCAACTTAGATCTGACTCAACTGCCAGCAAGCCGGGAACTTTCCCCAGAATTCAAAAGGTTCGGATGACTGATCTGTCTGTCAGTCATAACAATGGCTCCCCCTTCAGGTGCAAAAAGGCACCAAAAGCCCCAAACTACAATTATTACAGATTTTGACGCCAGACAGCTCCTGTAGGGCGGCTCCATTTTAGGTCCCACTAGTACTGATTGGTCCAATTCGGCAGTCCAGGACCAAGATAGTGCAGATAAACAAAACAGTCCTTGCTGCAAAGAAGGCAAGTTAGACAAACTACATTATCATTATCACTCTAAATGATTTTCAGCAAATAGTTACATCTTTCAACAGAGCTCCCTCTCAGATTACCTATGACTGCAATCCAGGCAGCTCTTAAAGAGACAGTGCACAAAGGCTATACAGGCACTCTCTAGCAATCACATTTAAACTGCTAAAACGCAGGACACCAGCCTGGCAGTGAGCATTTATGCTAGCTCAAGGAGGACTTTTCGGAAAACCCCATTTGTAGAGGGGTTACATATGTACACATGTATGTATGCATTTATACAGTGGTATCACCACCTCCTTTTTTTTGGCTGGTGATACCTCTCCCTATGCACCCCAGCATCCCACTGGCTTTCCCCACAGCCTTTTCACAATGCTTGGGCACCTTTATTTCATCAGATATGATTACCCCCAGGTCCCTTTCCTGTTTGATGGTCATCAGTATCTCCCCCCCATCATGTACCCCTTCCCTGGGCTTCTGTGCCCCAAATGCATGATTTTACTCTTCTTTGCATGGAATCTTAGCTGCCACACTCTTGACCACTCCTCAAGCCTGCTTAGGTCCCTCCTCATTTTTTCCACCCCCCCCCCGGAGTGTCAACCCTGCTGCAGGTCTTGATGTCATCTGCAAAGACCAAAGAGGCATATCTTCCCTTCCAGTCCCTCTGCAATGTTGCTTATTAAAGAGGACTGGCCCCAGAACTGATCCTTGTGGCACCCCACTGGTCACATTCCTCTCCTTGGAATGAACTCTGTTTGCCACCACCATCTGGGTTCTGTCCCTTAACCAATTTCTGACCAAGTTTAGTGCCTTAGGACCCACTCCCAGGCTGCCCAGCTTGTTTACAAGCCTCCTATGTGGAACTGTGTCAAAGGCCTTGCTGAAATCTAGGTAGGCCAGGCAGACCCCTATACTGGGCAAAACTCTGAAAGGTAAACCTCCACAGATGGTTTACCATAGGGCTGATGCCCTGGTACATTATTCAACCAATAATTTAAGGTGAACCCCCCCCTCCTGCCATTTTGTTCCCCGGCTGCAATGTATGTGGGAGGTGTAAATTTTGTAAGTACATCAAGAAAGGGAAAACTGAAACACCCCACAGAAGACAGGAAGAATTATTTTAGAAGCATAATCTTCTGCAACATCCCTAGTATAGTTTATCTTGCCTCCTGTGTTTGCTGAGCATTTTACATCGGCAGGACAATAAGGCCTTTTAATCAATCAATCAATCTTTATTTAGCCAGGTGAAATATCATGGAGAAGAACTCATTTTCAAGATGGACCTGGGCATAGTTACAATGTTACAACAGTGGAACATAGAGAAGAATAATGTATACGACGTCATAAGATGCAAAGTTGTCAAGCGCAAAATAGCATAACATTTGGCAAGGTATGCAGGTCAGATCATACAGCATAAAACAGTATTAAGCAGAGGACTGGAGAACACATTAGGGACATTGCAGAAAAGCAGAGGATTGGAGAACACATTAGGGACATTGCAGATAAGCAAAGGATTGGAGAACACATTAGGGACATTGCAGATGGGGATTCAAGAAATATATTGGCAGCACATGTTAAATTTGTTGAGACAACAAGAGAACATAACTGGTTTTACGTGAATATTGAATATGTACAATTGAGGAGGAAGGGGACGACCTTGATGCCCTTTTATTATGTAGGGTATCTATGTGGATGTACAATTTAGGATGCTTATAACCATCGGGTTTGAATGCCCATTTTGAAATAACAAACGTTTTACGAAAAATCCTTTGTTTGTGATGAGTTGTTTGCTTGCTTGCTAATACTGGAAATCTTGGTTCTATCTAGCTAGAGAACGGATATGCCATCTGATGCTTATGACTGCATGCCCCAGTTTGAATCTAGCAGAAAAATTTGGAGATAACAGAGTTCTTCAATATATACCTGAAAACTGGATTTTAACAAATCATAATCGACGGTGACCTGCTAGAAAAATGGACCATTTTTTGAAATATTGCTTGCGATACATTTGGGGACTTGGAAAATTAATGATTATCTACTTTATCAGCTCTGTAGATCTCCATCTACGACTGTCTTTTGAGCTGATTACGCAATACATAGTTAACCTCTGTTTTTATTTATTAGATAGGTATTTGAATCTGTATAGTGTATTTTTTATGTTGTATTTGTCTTTCTGCACTTGTCACTTTAACATTATCACCATGACATCATAACTAAGGGACTATTTAAGTGTGCTTATGTCTTTGTAACCTTACCCTTTAGAAAGTACCAGTAGGGATAAGAAATGGTGTTGGGAGGCTTGTAACCACTACCAGAAAGCACCTGCACTTTTGGCGATATGCCCAGCATTATGATAACTGCAATTATGTAAGTTCTGAACAAACTATGAGATACTTCCCATAGCTGTGGAGTGTAAATGTTTGTGACGATTGTTAAGTGTGAGGTCTGTTTGGTTGCTAGTGATAGGAAATCCACTTGGTTACTGAGATATTTAGGCAAAAGCCAGAGAACCCCAAAATTCCTCTAAAAGGTTTCAGACCCCAGGAAGAGAAAGCTCAGTGTGTCTCTCCCGGTTACCAGTCTTTAAATAAATAACTATCATCTGCAAACAGGACAATGTGGTAATCTCTTCCCTCCCAAGGGGATTCCCTCCATGCCTGCAGCCTGATGTACGGCAGTGGCCAAAGGCTCTGCATAAAGAGTGAACAGCAAGAGGAAGAGTGGACACCCCTTATGAGTCTCCTGATTTAAAAGAATGGGATCTGACAGTGCCCCATTAACCTGTATTTGTGCCAGTGGAACAAATAAAGGGACTGAAAAAGTTGGACAGTTTCTGCTGGAAATCAAACTGTGTACAGGGTGTCCCATAAAAATTGTCAGTATATCCTGTCAAATGCCTTCTTGGTATCTAAACTTGTAACAACTAATGGGACAGAATGCTGAATGGCATAATCTACTAAAAGTAAGGTAAGGCGGACATTATTGTGGGTCTGCCACCTCCCACCCCGTTTGATCCATGTTTAACAGAGCCAAGAGGATGATATCCAATCAATGAGCCCAAATACTTGTGAAAACCTTGTAATCAAAATTTAAAATGGAAATATGGTGGTAAGAGGATGGGTGCAAAGGGTCCTTCCTTGGTTTCAAAGGGGCAGAAATGGTGGCATACCGCCACGAGGGGGCAGGCTCTCACCCTCCTGTACAGGTTTATATGAATTAAGCATGAGGGAATGAACTGTTCCTGGAAAAAAAAATGCTGTATAATAATTTTTATTAAACTTTCACCAAGCATATACAAACACAACCACTACATAGGAATAACAACTTGGATCGTGAACAGACACTGAACTATTAGGACACAGGACAAACCCCAACCCACAGATCAAAATACATATTAAGACAAATACATACAAGGATGGAGGAGATCTCAGTACAGTAGTACCCATCAAGTTGATAGTCAACCAATTAAAGATTAGAATACACAACATATTTCATAACCCCTGAGAAAGGGTAAGAAGGAAACGTAACCATCAAGAAAGAAAGAAAGACAATAGGCTCCCCTGGAAAAGGCCTTGGGAGAAGTTTGGCTTCCAGCATTTTGAGGGGGGCTCTATTGGTCTCTAACAGTTACTTGGCTGAGAGGAGCTGGCATTCCAATTAAATGATAATACAGTACCAAAATGTGAGTAACTGTGCATGCTACACCTCATCTGGTAGATGGGTTTACCCCTAGATAAGCAAGTTGTAATTGTTATGGAACTGGAGAGAAATATGTAACAGTTACTGTATGTATACCTCACACTTCAATATGCTATGGCTCCTGTAAATTGCATATGATAGTCCATTGCTTGTACCAAAGTGCTGACTTTAAAATAAAGTTTACAAAAAAAAAAAAAAGAAAGAAAGACAGAGCCAGCTCGGTGGCGCCGAAGGTTGAGGCACTGGACGCCACACCTTGTGCCACACTGGCGACCTGGGTTTGGGAATGGACTCGGGCCGCTGAGGGGGGGTGGCAGGAGAGGGAAGGGATTGAGCATCCAGAGAACTGCTCTCCCTTCCCTTGGGAGGGATAGGGGTCTCGTGCCGCTCTCTAGTGGCTCCTGGGGGAACTCGGGAGCAATGTAGGGATGCGGTGCCGTCACTGCACGGAGGAGCGGTGGCAGACATCGGCACATAGTACCATGATGTCATTGCATGTCCACGCGCCTGTGGGGAAAACTTAAGAAAAATTCCCGGAGGACTGGGGAGGTGATGAGGGCTTCAGGGATCTGGCTTCACATCCCCAACACCGGACCACTACTCCGTTGGTCCCCAGGCACCACCCACATAGGACAGACCCTCTAATTTCAGAAAGAGTCACCAAGGTAGGTAAGGTGGGCCCTCGCCCGGGGGGGGTAATCCAGGGGGCTGGGAAGTCCTGGTTGGGGGGACCAGTGGAGGGTGGGTCTCGGCGGGCAGTAGAAGGACCAGATCGAGTAGACACCTCCGAGAGATGACCCGGTCCGAAGGTGCATAAACAGAGTCTACAAAAAAGAAAGAAAGAAAGAAAGAAATGAAAGTTTTGGTTTCCAGTGAAATACACACTCCACGTTAAGCTTTAAAATACCAGTACACAGAGTACAAGCCCCCTGGGTGCCTGAGCAATACAGAACCATGCCCATGTTGCTCCACCTGTCCACCCTCTCCAGCCCCAAATCAAATAAGACCCTCCTGGAGTACCATCACCTCTGCAAGCAGATGAGAGCTGATAAATTTGTTGCAGATTGTCTCAAAAAGCTCCTCTCATCCTTTAAGAAGACAGGACAGATGCTCCAAAGAGAGGGCCTGTAGGGTGAAAGTTTTCCACTGCACTTCTGTCAGGGTAGCACATGACACTCACATATTTTGTATGCCATCAGGCCCCTCCCCGAGAGTTCGGCCTCCTGAAACAACTGTGACTTGGAGTTGGTAATCTTTAGTGCAGGGACAGAGACCCTCCCCCAAAAAAGTCACTTGTGTTCCTGGATGGCACAATGCCGACTGTCGGCATTGTGCCGTCGCTGTAATGGCATTCAACAGGATTCCTGTCGATGCGGCATGGTGGAACCGAGTTCCAGCTCATACAAGGGTGAGCCATCTACAGGTTCTCACCCCAGGCTCCTCCCATATGCTCTGGTCTGTAAGTACTGAAAATGGTATGGGGTCAGAATCCCAACCCTATTTCAGATATCCTCAAAGGATCACACACCCTCCCTTGAGTATAAATCCGCAACACATCTTACCCCTCCTTGTTCCCATAATTGAATTTCCCTATCCTCTAGCCCCCAGAAAAAAACCTGGGTTCCCTGCTTGGAGAAATAGTGTGTTATCCTCTTTGGCCTCCCATCTGCTGTGCCCTTCAGGCCATGCCTCAAGCATATACCTAACCAGCAGAGTGTGCCCCCCTGTCGCCCCATAAGCTCTGTCCACATCCGGATTCAGATAAGCTGTTAGCCTTGTTCCAAACCCCACACATTCCAGGTCCACCCAGCAAGCTGCCTTCCCCTTATTAACCCAGTCATGACTGCACCATTGCTGGATGGCCAGGTAATATCCTCTCAAATCCAGGACTCCCAGCAACCCCACCCCCCGGTCTCCAGCCCTCTTAAGCCTCTGAAAACTCATTCTAGACCATATATGCTGCCAAATAAAAGCAGAACAGCCCAGTTCCAACCATTTAATATCAGCCTTGATGGTCCCATTGGGAGCATCTGCATAATACGTAACAGCCTGGGTACAGTATTCATCTTAAATAAGTTGCTCTGTTCCATCCATGAAACTGGCAGTGCTCTCCATTGCTGTGACTCCCCCAGAACAATATTGAATATCAGCTTGTAATTTTAATTATATAAGTTGCCAATATCTTTTCCCACCTTAATTCCCAAATATGTAAGGGCAGAATTAACCATTCTAAGTCCCCATTCTCTCTTCACTCAATCTGAGAGGTGTGTACTAAGACTGAGAAGCCTTGATTTATGGAGATTCAATTTGTACCCTGAAAAGGTGGCAAACCGAGCAATGACCTGCAACAACCCTGGTACTGAAGTCTGTGGCTCAGTAACAAATAACAAGAGGTCATCCATGTATAAGATACGCTTGTGCTGCTGAGCCAGATGGGTGCCCACCCCTTGACAGTCTTCGTAGTGTGGATTTTGATGGACAAAGGCTCAATAGGAAATGCAAACAGAAGAGGAGAAAAGGGGCAACCCTTCCTTGTACACCAGTATAACTGAGCTCCTCCGAGAGATCCCCCTTCACCAGAATCCTGGCCTTGGGTGCAGTATACAACAACTTTACCCACTCCACAAATGCCTCCCCCAGGCCAAACCTCCCAAGCACTTGGAACAAACACCTCCACTCTATGCGAGTGAAGGCTTTCTCGGCACTCATCCACAACACAAGTGTTTTGTCTGGATGCTAAGAGCCCCACTGAATGACATTCAATAACTGCTGCATATTATGGTAGGACAGTCATCCTTTTACAAACCTCGTCTGTTCCAGGTGAACCAACTGTGGGAGGACCGATACCCAGCTGCCAGCTAGAATCTTAGCCAAGACTTTCATGTCACAATTCAAGAGTGAAATCAGTCTATGGATGAGCTCTCAAGAGGGTCCTTGCCTGGCTTCAGGAGTGGACAAATTGAAGTCATGTAACACAAGGCCAGCAGCTCCCCCTCCTCCCTGGCCTCCTCACACATTTAACTCCACCATGTGTGTCCCAAGGTTCCTTTTGTTTGAATCCAGTAATGGTTGAGAAAGGAAGGGGAGTGAAAAAAACAAAAATACTGTACCAAGTCACCAAACAGTTTCTCACTCAACCCACAGAAAGCATTCAAAATATTAGTTTCTTTAGTACTGTATGATTTCATTTCTACCGTTGCTCTTAAATATTATTTGTGTAATGTTTCACAACTAATTGTTCCTTTAGACAATGAGCATACTCAAAGTCCATATAGCTTTCTATTTCTAAAACAGAAACAAAGAAAAAAACTAATGAATTCCAAGAATTTCATTCTTAAACGGAATTACAGCAATGTAACCTTCTTAGTCGAATAATCTGACTCAAAATGTTGTAAAAAGGTGGAACTAACCTTATAATTCAGTTTATTCAGTCATCAAAAAAATTGGGGTGTGGGTACATGTGCTGCCTGGAAGCCAGATAAGGGGCTCTAAAAAGATGTAAAGCACTCTGTAAGTGTATGTAATTATATCTATAAAGTGGGAATAACAACCCCTTCCAATTATTTTTATAGAGAATATTATATTAGAGTTCCAAATACCTTAAAAGGCACACAAAATGCACTTTATCCATAGTACAGACATAAGGCAATTATAGTGGGGGATAGGAAGAAGTAGGCTGTTGTTTAACTAGAATCTGCAGCTTATCCAATAGGTAGGGAAATGGGAAGACTGGGTGAGCCAAGTGGTCCTTATCTGCCGTCAAAGTCTATGCTTCTATGCTTCTACTTCAAACGCCCATTTATGCCACTTGAATCCTACAGCAAACAAAAAAACTTTGGTGAGATTTTTTAAAATTGCTCACAACCTTGTAGCCGAGTAAAGAACTGGGGCATTCGAAAAACTGAACTGTCCATATGAATAGATAAATAAATCACTCAAATGATGGAATGTATTACCTCAAATGGAGTCCATTTAAATTATAAGCTAGTCACGGCAAAAATTAGCCCCAAACAACATCGGTAAACTCAAATTAAAAAACGGCAGCACATATAACATCCAAAGGACCTGCCATTAAACAGAACTTATAAAATGGGTAGGCTAAATGAAGCAATGTGATTGGCTAGTTACCCATGCATGAAATATGTTCCATGCATGGGTTAAAAAAGGGTCTGGCAGTAAAAAGGCCAATATCCATAAGCCATGGAACGTTGGCATTTTTACTGTCTGCCATCTTTGTATTTGACAAGCCTGAGGAAAACCGAGTTGAATTAGTCAGCCTACCCGTTTTATAAAACCGACGATGTTTAGAGCAAACAAAGTAGATTTTAATATTAGCATGTGGAATGAGTAGATGGAGAGGATTTTAACACAGTCACTTTGCCTGAATGTAAAAAGTGTTGTGCTGTTGACAAAAGTGTCAAAATGAGCCCTGCTGTAGTAGTTTGCTTGGGATTACAGGACACCCGCTCCGTTTAAAAAAATGTTACTGCTTGTGCTGTGATCCTCGCCTGCTCCATTTAAAAAAAATTTGCTTTCTTGTCCTGCCATCCTCGCCCGTCCCCAGACCTAACTACAGTTCTCCCCACTCCATACTTCTGCTGCTATCGGTTGCAGCTTTTATCCTCGCCCGCTCCATTTAAAAAAAAATGTTACTCGCCAGCTACGTTTAAAAAAAAAAAAAAGTGCTTTCTTGTCCTGCCATCCTCGCCCATCCCCAGACTAAATTCAATTCTCCCCACTTCATACTTCTGCTATCGGTTGCAGCTTAAATTAATCAGAAAAAAATCTTGCCCACTTCCTCATCTCAGTATAACTCACGGATCCCAATGGAGGACAAATGTACTAAAGCAATTACCGAACACAAAGCGGAAGGACTATTTTACTATAAATACACTAACTTATGTCAGTGTATTCCTATCTAAATGTGTTTTAACATAAAAATTATTAAAAAATAAAATAGCCCATTTATAAGCGCAATAAGACATTCAGAGTGTGTGCATGTAACATATTTTACGCACCCAGGGCTAAGGCACTAAGCAATGAGGCCACCGTGCCTTATTCGCCCTGGCCGATGTGATAAAATATCATTCCATCACCCTGTCATGTCTTATTGCTTACGTCACTCTAACTGGTGCTCATACTCTCTCTAGATAAAAAAGGGTCCGGGCCTAGGGGTGACCACGCAAAGGCATGTTCACGGCACTAATGAAGTCACCCTAGGCGGCCCGGTCAGACGAAATCTCCGTAAAATGCCGAAAGCTAATCAGAGATCCCCCTTTTCGCATTTAACTCAGTTTATCATAAAGCATATATAATGTAAACAGGTTTCTCAGTACCTTACATTTATAATGTTACTTACGTCAAAACCAAAACATGTGAACACATCGCGATCCAGAAAAGGGTTATAAAAGAAATGAAAATCACCAGGATGTCAAAGACTGAAGACACATGGTCAGGGCATAATTCTCTACAGGAAATACGCTGCTGTAATGAATAGAAGGAGGCACAAGGAAATACAAGGATGGGGAGATCAGGGAAGGAGGGAGGATAAAAGAAAGAAGGGGGAGACAAAAGGTGGATGATAGAAAGGAACAAAAGGATTAAAAAGGAAAAAGCAAATGAAGGAAAAAACCACCTGCAAAAGAGAGAAATAAACAAAATGGGGGGATTAAACGAATATGTTGCTGAGCCACATGATGTGGCACTAAGGATATAAGTGAAAGGCAAAATAAAATTAAAAATACAAATATGAGATGTGGGGAGGGGAAAAAAAGGAAAAGAAGGAGAGAGGAAGAAACAGGAAGGGGGGGAGGAAAGACCAATGGGAGAAAAACATAAAAGAAAGAAATTCAATTGAATGTAGTCCATATAAGATTCTCATTCAGACCATACCTACTGTGGTATGTTTTTAATGTGAAGATCCACCATGCTTCTTTTCTTAATAAAGTGATCTCTCTATCCATCCCACGACTAGATTGTTTAACCCTCTCTAATCCAAAAAACTTCAGAGAGGAGACCTGATGTCTGCTTTCCATAAAATGTCTAGCTAAAGATCGAATGTCTTCTCTCCTAATATTGCTTTTATGTTCGGTGATCCTTTGCTTTAATGGTCTAGTCTTTTGACCGATGTAATAAAGGGAACAAGGGCACATAATGCAATATACAACATAGTCCAAATTACAAGTAATGAAGTCATTAATGTCATAAACTTTATCATTCCATGTACTTTTAATGAACTTTCTTTTCATCCCACTGTTACAGTGTGTGCAACTGCCACATGTATAAAAGCCCTTAATGTCCCTATTCAACCACATGGTTGGTGGTGGTTCTGGAATCCAATGCTGAGTCTTCACTATTTTGTTACGTATAGTGATATTTTTTTTTGCAGTTACCCATGGTTTTTGACTAAAAATACAATTCCCTGTATTGATCTGTAAAATGCCCCAATTGCCAAGAATCACGTTTTATTTTCCCAAAGAACTCTGAAAACTGCGTAGAAATAGTGGGCTGGATTCAGAGAGGTTCGCCGCAAGCTGCGGCAATGGCAGCTTGCGGCAACCTGACCTGCGCCCTGGCCCCTGCACCCAATTCAGGATCAGAGCGGGTGCAGTGGTCTGCATCCTGTGATTTGCGGTAAGGTCAAGGAAGCGCAGCACTGAATGCCTGCAGGTCACAGGACAGCAGTTGCACCGGGCAAGGGCCGCCATGACACCCCCATGCCCACCTCCGAGGCCCCTTATGGTGTGAGCGCCAGCCCCAAGCCCCCTTGCCATGGACCCCCCCAGAACATGGACTCTTACCTGCCCAAGTGGCCCAGTGGTCCCCCAACCCCCCAACACACACACCCGGCGGATGTGTTGGCGACTGGCCCAGGTGGTGAGGGAGGGCTGTGCCAGTTTCTGGCAGTGTACTGGGGGGTGTAGGGGGCTGGCACTGTGGGGTGGGGGCCACTAGACTACCAGGGGGTTATGGAGATGGCGGGGGGATCATATCTCAGGGCATGGGGGGCTCGTAATGTGTGTGTGGGTGTCTGGGCATTGGGGATGTGCCACTCACCCTGCCTGGCACTGTGCATGCCATACCTGGGACCTGGAGCCTATGGGGGGTCCATAACCCACAGGGGTTGTGGGGCTGGGGCACAGTGGCAACCTCCAGTGAACAGCAAAGACCAGTTAGACCACCTTTTTGTTGGTGTAACTGGTCTTTGACAGATGTTCACTGGTGGTTGTCTCTGAATTCCATCAGTGGATGTAGTGGCCACCCTACCTGAATAGGGTGCAGATGCTGCCAGAAACCCCCTTCCACCATGTCGCAAGGAGGTTTCAGGCGCATAGTTGCTGTTGGGTGCAGGCAGCCTGCCACATGTCGAAGGCTACCTATGTGAATCCCACGGGGACACAACGCAGGACGCAAGTGCAACTTGCACCATATTTTCCGACGCAAGTTGCCTTGCATCCTGCGTTGGCTTCTCTGAATCTGGCTCAGTGATTTTGTCACTCAGTTGTGACACAGATCTTGCTTTATCTAGTACGAACATACGAACATGCGAAATTTGCCAGCAGATAAAGGCCTAGAGGTCTATCAAGTCTGCTAGAATGTGCAGCTAGCACCCCTTATTCTGCAGCTTCCCCTCCCTTCCACCCTTTCCCTTCTTTGACCCTCCCCTTTGTCCTGTCCCATCCCCTTTTGAAGCAGTCCACTGTTCTACTGGATACCACTTCTGCAGGTAACGCATTCCACCCAGCCACCACCCTCTCTGTAAAAAAGTGTCTCCTCGTCTCCCTCCTGAACCTTCCTCCCTCCAGTCTCATATCATGGCCCCTGGTGTCCCTCCCCTCCCTTACTTTGAACAGCCCCTCTGTACATGTTTTGTTTATTCCTTTCATGTACTCAAAGGTTTCAATCATGTCCCACCCCATCCCTCCTCTCCTCCAGCGAGTACATGTTCAACTCCCTCAGCCTCCTCTCGTATGATAAGTCCCCCAGCCCCTTGATCATCTTTGTCGCCCTGTGCTGCACCCCCTCCAGTAACTTAATGTCCCTCTTCAGATACGGGCGCCAGTACTGCACGCAGTACTCCAGGTGTGGTCTAACTAATGACCTATACAGTGGCAGAATCACCTCCTCCCTCTTCGAAGATATACCCCTTGCAATGCAACCCAGCATTTTGTAGGCCTTTGCAGCTGCCTTCCTACATTGTGCCAAGTTGTTCATTGACCCTGTAATGAGCACCCCCAGATCCTTCTCCTCCTCTGTCTGGGCTAGCTGCACTTCCCCCAACTGGAAACTCCTCCTTGGGTTCTTTATCCCAAAATGCAACACCTTGCACTTTTTGGCATTAAACCCCTGTTGCCAGGTGTCTGACCAGGTTTCAAGCTTTGCCAGATCATCCTGCAACCCCTGCCATCCCCCTAGGTCATCCGCCACTGCTCCTACCTTGGTATCATCAGCAAACAGACTGATCTTGCTCTTGATGTCCAATGATATGTCTGCAATGAATATCCCAAACAACACTGGTCCCAACACCAAGCCCTGTGGGACACCGCTCGTCACTACCCTTGGGTGTGAGAGCTCCCCACCCACCACCACCCTCCTGTTGCCTTCCTGAGCCAGTTTCCTACCCATCTCACCAGCTTTGACCGCCCCAGTGCCTACTAACTTACTTCCCAGCCTTCCATGCGGCACCGAGTCGAATGCCTTACTGAAGTCCAGATACAGGATGTCCACTGCATGGCCCCTGTCCAGTTGCCTAGTTACCCAGTCATAGAACTCCACCAGGTTGGTTTGGCAGGATCTGCCCTGTATGAAGCCATGCTGTCTGCTGTCCTGTAGTCCTTTGTAGCATTGTAACAATGTAGCTCTTTCTATATTGTCAACCTTATTCCTGGCTGTCTGTAAAACATTTCTCTGATAGCCCCGTGCTTTAAATCTCTGGGTTAACTCTCCTAAGTTAGCTTCACATCTTTCTCTAGTGCCTGTGTTTCTCTTAGACTTAAGCATTTGACTGTATGGGATACTATTCCTTAGGTTCTTGGGATGAAAACTTCTAGCACGTAAAAGTGTATTCTTAGCAATATCCTTCCTATATAGATCTGGAATGATCTTCCCATTTTCTTTAATCAGTTTTAGATCAAGGAAAGGTATATGAATGTCATTATGTTCCACTGTGAAAGATAAATTGACAGTGGCCCCTTCCATATATGCATGAAACTCCCTAAGATCAGATTCTGTACCTCTCCATATGATAAGTATATCATCAATAAACCGTTTATATAATAGGAGGTTAGATCTGTATTGATTTAGATCAGATTGTATATAAGTGTTTTCAAAGTAAGCCATATACAGATTAGCATAGGTAGGTGGCAAAAAGGTACCCATAGCTGTACTAGTCTTCTGCAAATAGTGTTGCCCTTCAAAATCAAAATAATTGTTCTTAAGTACCATTTCTGCCAATTTTAAAATGAAATCTTTGTCTGGTGCATTATCAAGTCTGAGAAACAGAAAATATTCCAACGCTCTCAGGCCCTTCCCATGAGGAATATTAGTGTATAAACTTTCTACTTCAAGCGTCACTAGAATGCAGTCATCCAGACTAGTTTCATTCTTATTCAATTGTTCCAAAATCTGAATGCAATGTTTGCTATCTCTAAGATATGACCATATATCTGGTACTAATATTTTACAATAGTGGTCCACAAAAATTGATAGAGGTTCAGTAATGGATCCAATTCCTGATATTATTGGTCTCCCTGGTGGATCTGTGGGATTTTATGAATCTTAGGTAGGCAGTAAAAAAGGAGAATAGTTGGTCTAGACTTGATAAGTCCCTGTCCCACCCATTCTTCAATTAAACCCCTATCAACTGCATTCATAACTAATTCAGAAATGTTTTCCTTCAGATTTTGTTGTGGAACATTTTGTATTGACTCGTATGTGGATGTATCATTAAGCTGTTTTTGGCATTCTTTCTGATAGTCACTTCTATTTAAGATGACAATCCCTCACCCCTTATCTGCTGGTTTAATGATAACAGACCTATCATTACCAAGATTATCCAACACTTCCTTCTCATCTTTCGTAATATTGGAATTAGGTCATTTATTCTCACTTTCTAACATAATCTTTTCTATATCCCCATTTACTTTATCTATATATGTAGTTATATGTGGTGGTGTTAAGCACATAGGGTCAAAATGGGATTTAGTGCCAAGAGCCTGCTTTAACCTAAATCTATCTATTTGTTTTGACTGATCTTCATTGGCTTGTTCTTTAGTACTAAAGAACTGTCTGAGTCTAATTTTCCTATAAAACCATTCCAAATCAGAGTGCTTTATATTTTTTAGAGCCCCTTATCTGGCTTCCAGGCAGCACATGTACCCACACCCCCATTTTTCTGATGACTGAACATAACTGAATTATAAGGTTAGTTCCACCTTTTTACAACATTTTGAGTCAGATTATTCGACTAAGAAGGTTACATTGATGTAATTCTGTTTAAGAATGAAATTCTTAGAATTAATTTGTTTTTTCTTTGTTTCTATTTTAGAAATAGAAACCTGTATGGACTTTAAGTATGCTCAATGTCTGAAGAAGGAACAATTAGTTCTGAAATGTTTCACAAATAATATTTAAGAGCAACGATGGAAATAAATCATACAGTACTAAAGAAACTGTAATATTTTGAATGCTTTCTTTGGGTTGATTGAGAAACTGTTTTGGTGACTTGGCTCCTCAAACATCTCACAAAGAGACATCAGCACAACCTCCTCCAGTCCCTTATAATACTCCACCATAAACCCATCCAGTCAGGCAGCTTTTTCAGCCCCATATATTTTGCCAATCGTTATGGGTGCCCCTAAACATTTCCCTTTGCACCTCCATAGCCCCGGGGAATTCTAGCTCTGCCAGAAATGCGCTGGCTGCTTCCTCCACTAAATTAAGGCACTCTACCTGATACAATGACTGATGAAAAGTTTGGAAATCCTCTTAATCTCAGTAGTGTGAGACCCACCATCCCTCCAGGACCCTGCAGAGCAGCCATTCTATAAGAAGAACAGCACCGTTTGATTAGGTGAGTCAGTAAGGGTCCAGGTTTGTTCCCTCATTCAAATAACCTCTGATAAGCAAAATATAAGGCCTGCTTGGCCTCCCCCACATACAGAAGATTCAAAGCCTCCCTGTTTGCTGTGAGCTCTCCCAAACATCCCTTGTCTCCCTTCTCTGCTATCTGAACTTCTAAAGATTTAAGCTTCTGTTCCAGCTCTATTCATCTTTCTGTCTTGTTCTTTTTGAAGGTAGCCACATGTTTAATAATCCCCCCCATAAATGCCTTATCCACTTCTCAGAGTAACCTCTTGGAGGGGGTACCATAGTATGAGCATTGGCAACCCAATAAAATTCCTATTGCTCCTTATGATACCATCAGAAATCCTCCTTCCCCAGAAGATACATCGAAAAACTCCAGGTGGTTCCACCAGATCTCTCCCTGGGCAATTCTAGACATACCAGGACCATTGCATGGTCCGATATAAATGTTGGACTGTGGGAAGCATCCTGTACTTGACCAGCTTGTTCTAGGGTGAGATAGATGTTGTCCAGCTGGAACCAGGATTTGTGGGGAATAGAATAAAAGGTATATTCCCGTACCCCCAGGTTGGCTCTCCGCCAAGCATCCACCAAGTCCAGGTCCGCCACCCCTTAAATCCAATGTGCAACCCCTCCCTCATGAGGCCCCTACTGACAGAAATATCCATACAAGGTTTCGCCAGACAATTAAAATCCCCACCCATTGCTAAACTAGGGAATCTCTATGCAGAAGATCTGACAGTGACATATAAAAACTGGAGACAAAACCAATGGGACAGTAATGCCAAAAATAACTGGACAGCCATGTATTTCTCCACACATAAACACATAACACCCCTCTTTTGGGTCAGCCACCATTCTTCAAACCTGTTAAAACTGCCACTCCCCTTTTATGAGAAGAGTAAGTCATAGCATAGCACTCCCCCAGCCAGCCACATACCAAATGTTTATGCTCCTCTCTTGTCAAATGCATCTCCTATAGCAAAGCCGCATGGGTCTGCTTACTTTTAAGTGCATTCAGCACTTTTTTTTGCGTAATCAATGAGTAGAACCTGCTGATGTTCCATGGTACTATATTCATGGTATTCACCATTTAAATAAGACAGAGTACTAGCCATGGTCACCATCACCTCCTACATATACCCTCCAGACCCCTCCCCCAGGCTACAGGTGACTCCCACATCTCCATGGACCAGAGCAGAATATTTTTATTTATTTATTTAGCTTTTTTTTTACCGGGTGAGGTACGCTAGGCAGACATTTGCCTATTTTCAGGTACGACCCGGAAGAAATACAGTACATCACAATGGATACAAGAATAAGACACGATAACATTTGAATTACAAAGAAAAACACTACACAACAGTACAAATTTAGCAAAAAGGAAAACATGGCAATAGTAGGGCAGCATAGAGATAATGATACAAATACATAATACATAGAAAAGGCAACTTATTGTAATATACAATAGCCAGTACAGCCTAGGATCAGTAAGTAGCAGAGTTGAAATAGAAGGGATCCAGCGCCTGGAAATCTGACCCTCTACCCCACGCACTGAAACCGAAACCAAGCAATCAAAATAGATACACTGAGATACCCACTAAAAAAACACAGAATATGCAATTAGAAATACAATAACATCCCCTCTCCTCGCTGCCTGTATTTCCCTCAGGCATCCAACACTCAGGTGCCAACTCCACCTGGCAGCATTTAACTGAGTTAATCCAATCACCCTAGATCATCCCCCCCCATCCTAAAACAGTAATAAGCAGTAAACCACCCATTGTGCATGGGCTTTGCCCTGCCCTGCCCCATCTACATAACATTTAATCCACTATTAACATTAACAAGCCCTGAGACCCCAGAAGAATCAACCCAAGCAAATCCGTCCACCCCCCCTCCCACAACAAGCAGATAAGGGAGTTATTACAGAAACTAGGGTCACACAATGTTGGCAATACTGTCCGTCAGTCACACACACACACACACACACACACACACGCCAGCCACCAGCCATGCCTCCAGACAGCCACCAGTTAAGCACTGGCACCCGTCCCAGCTCCCAGAGGGGGCATCACTCTCCCTCCGCCCCCCTACCCCACCACCAGACAAGATCAGCCAGCCCCAACAGTAGCAGTATAAGAGCTCAATGACCCACAGAAAACCACTAAACTACCTCGGGGCAGGCAATGCAAATTCCTGCAGCTAATGTAGTGCTCCCCCCAGGAGTGTCCACCTTCACCTGAGCCACTGGCTGACCCCCGACCCCAACCTGATGCAGAGGTCGGGACCCTCCATCCCCCTAAGGGAAGGAGAAGCTCAATCCCAAAATGCACCTCCTGTGCTCCCTAATCATAAGAAGAAAAAAATGTACAGAGCATAGATGAGGTGCATGGTCTGGTGGCCAACACTGCCACATGAAAGCCAATCCTCAACATCACCCCAGATGTATAAATACCCCATCCTGCACCTCAGTACCCTCCATTACTCACCTCCACCCAAGAAGCATCACAAAATATTGACACCAGTCACTTTTGAGTGGGCAGTTAAATGCAAGGCCTGCCGGCCCACTCACTCTATATTTAGGTGCCATCTTGATATTATATTCCCCATCACTACATGGCAGGTCAGTCGAGTGCTGGCCCCAGAATGTGTGCACAATACCTGTAAAAAGTAAGACAAGTTCTACTACCAGAAGTGAGTGGTAGCCTCTCTGCACTGCTCCCACCAGTGTCTGAGTGTCCATAAGATAGTCTCTTCAAGAGTAAAGTTAGCATGGTAGGAAGCAATGTGGCTGGGAGACTGTCCATAGGAAGAAGCATGGCCCACACCCACAGACGGTACTCACTGTAAACAGTCACCCATGCAATAAAACCTATCACATATCCTTCAGTAATTTAGCCATTTTTCTTTTCCCACTCAGCAAGAAAGGCTCTGATTTTTTGAGACTCCCTAAACATGTAGGTCACTCCTTCCCACTGGACCTTCAGCACCACTGGATAATAGAATGAAAAGTCCAGCTTTTTTGCTCGTAGGACTCCCAGGACAGGTGTGAAAGCTCTCCTTTTCTTCTGTAAATAGGTAGAGAAGTCCTGAAATATATACAAAGGACTATCCTCATAAACTACCTCCTTCTGGGTCCAATAGGCTGCTATAATGGCTTCCTGATCACCAAAATGGCGCAAACCAAAGATGATCTAGTGTGGCAGTTGATCTGCAGGTGATCAGGAAAAAGAGTGCAATGAGCACACTCAACTCAACTTTCAACTGATCCCCCTTGATCTTCACACCCAAAATGTTGGAAAGGACCACAGAATAGAAATGCAGTACACTTCCCCCTCTTTGCCCTCAAGGAGACCCTTGATACGCAAGTTCCTGCAGCAGTTATAATTTTCTTGGTAGTTGAGCTGCTCCTGCAGGTCAACTACCTCCTTCTCAAGCCTTGCCAACTTCTCCAGAGCTACACTATGGTAATCCTCCAAATCGGACACCCTCTGTTCGACCATGACAATCAAAACTTGTCCTGCCTCTTGATTTGGCTGGTAGGTGCAGGGATTTTTCTGGTAGGGGCATTCAGCTTTGGTTCCAGGGCCTCTAAAACTTGGTCGGTAACTGCGGTCGAGTGCTGCCATTTCAGCAGCCAAAAGTGTGATCTGTCTGGGGCCTAACAGTAGCGGGACTGCCACAGCTTTCTTCCCATTTTTACCAGCCCCCCCCCCCCGAGGTGGTTTTGTACTGGGAGTAAGCAGATGCTCATCCATTGTACCTTCCAATAAGAAAGAAGTATGTTGCCGAAGAGGTAAAGTTAGGTTAATACAATAGAAGGGCTTGTTAATTATCTTGGAGAGAAGAAGCTATAGGGAGCCACGTCTTGCCTGTTTAGCTGCTTATTATCACCCCCATGCTCCTGGAATCTTTAATAAAAGATATAAATAAAGGAACTGACCAGAAAGGACAATAAAACAACCCCTAGTATGCTCCTCACAAATGGCACATCAACACTAAATCCAAAGGAGATAGCAGACATATTCAGCTCAGCATTAACTGACCTTGGCAGAATCCTCCCACTGGACTGCCTTCACCCCCAGTCCAATGTAACAGCCGATGTACAGCCAACTAACATGCATTGAACTCCTGCCCACCCTCCCAAAAAACATACCTTTTTTACTTCAAAGAAGTCACAGCATCAGAAACCAAAAAGTACTTAAAACGCACCCTGGGCAAAACTAGGGTTGGCAGTGATGGACTAGACATGAAGATGATTGTTCTCACACTTGACAAAGTCACTCTGACCCTCACTAAGATCTATAACTTAGCCCTCATACAGGCTAAATACCACCACTCAATGGAAAGCAGCCCTGGTAACACCAGTCCATAAAGGCAGAGATTGTGCCATCTACTCCAGCTACAGACCAATCTCTATCCTCCCCCCCCCATCGAAGGCCCTTGAACGAATCATATCGGATCAACTTGCGGACCATCTTAACAAGTACAATATCTGGTGCCCCCAACAGTATGGATTTTGAAAAGCCCACAGTACTACTAATGCATTGGTAGAGTATACTAACTACATTCATGAGGCACTAGACGAAGGCCAGTTCGTCAGATCTGTCTATACAGACCTAACAAAAGCATTTGATACAGTTAACCACCAATTATTGGTCACAAAACATCATGCATTTGGGCTATTCTCTGAGACAGTGAGCTGGTTCAGAAGCTACCTTACCCAGAGAACCCGAGTAAAGATAAATGGCATACTATCAGATAGCAAACAGGTCACACTCGGTGTACCTCAAGGGTCCATATTTGGACCAGTGCTCTTCAGCCTTTTTGTAAACACCCTCCCAGAAACATGCCCAACTAATACCCTACTCCATGCGGATGATGCTGCCATCTTCACTAGTAGCCCTTGGTTAAGCTCACTGAATCAGTGGTTTAGGAAAAATAAACTACCGCTAAAGTACAAAAAAACAAAGATCATGGTAATCTCTAACTCCCAGAATAAGGGCAAAGTGAGCCAAATGGTTATTTTGAACAGTAGGGGTGAACCGCTTGATGAAGTGTGCACCTTCAAATACCATGGAGTCACACTAGATAACTCCTTTTCCTTCGACCCACACATTGACCAAGTGGTTAAAACAATAAATGCCACACTAGGTGCCCTTTACAGGAATAGGAACTATCTCACACAAGAGGCCATAAGAGTTGCTGTTAACAGTTCAATACTGTCCGTTATAGACTATGAGCTACCAGTGTACAACTTAGCCTCCAAAACAGCTTTAAAAAGAGTTAAGGTGTCACTAAATAAAGCATGCAGACTGGTTCTGGGTGCTGGGAAACTAACACACACCTGTGACCTTTATGCCCAGTCCAAGTGGCTCACACTCCAGGGGAGGATCGTGTACCAAGTATGCCTCCTTGGTAAAAAAGCATGCCTAGGACTTACCCCCCCCCCCACCATATACAAAAGCTCCTCCAGTGTTCACACTGCCTACACCTTACCAGGAGCACCGCCAAAAATGCCCTCCAGGTGCCTTTCAGAAATACCTCATTAGCCCAGTGCTCCTTCATCTGAAAGGCCTCTCTGTGGCTTGTTGGAATCCCTACTACTCTCACAACTGTCCAGGACATTGGGCAGTTCAAAAGGGAGCTCCATTCACATCTGATTCTGATGGGTAAATGTGAGTGCACCAATTAGCCTGCTTTACCTCTGTCTACAACAAAGCCCACTCTTGTATGTCCTCCTCTGCCCCATAATACCTATACCCTTTACTCTGTCATCCTCACCCCCCCTCCAAATATTCCCTCTTTTCTTATCTATCATTGGTGCACTGGGACCAAACCAAACTGGTAAGGCCGGTTTCACCCCATGCCCTATCACCCTGCTCTTCCCCATTTGACAAGGCTATATCTGGCTACCATTTCCTCCTCTTCCTACTGACAGAGCCAAGCAGACTGCCACTTGTATTGATTTTGCATTGGCCTACATCGTACTGTTCCTCACATTGTGTAACTCTGGAACTGATTGTGTATAAGTTAAATACCTTTGTATATTTCATTGTTTGTACTGGACGTGGAACCTTTGTAAATGAGCTACTAGCTCAAACGTTGTTGTAATCCAAGACATTAAATAAATTAAAATAAATAAATAAAAATCTTCCATGTATCCATCTGGGCCTGGACATTTTCCAGTACTAAGATTTTTTTTTTCTTTTTGCAATGAAGGTTTTTCTACCATGAGCTTGGTGGGGGCCATCAGCCATGTCCCCACTCCCTCCTTAACAGTCACCTATTTCCCCTAACTACTGGACAGTCCCCACGTATTGCTCCCAATGGTGGGGCCAGGAGGCAGAGGTCTGTCTCCCACTGGTGCAGCCAAATCCAGAGTCTGATAGCCAGGTGGCAATGCAGGCTACAGGGAAGTGGGCATGGCTTCACAAAGCCTGTCCCAGCCCATTCTCCATTTTCAGGTCCCTCCCCCCTCATTGCTCGTACATGTGGAGGCATGCATGCACCATAGAAATCCCGTAGCTCCATCCCTTCTTTTCCTGCTCCCTGACTTGTCCTACCACCAGGCCTTCGTCTGGTGGCAGATACATGGCCGAGTCATCAGCCCCCCTTCCTGGGAGAGGAAAGAAGTCCAGCAGACACTCATTCCTCTCCTCCTAGCCAGCCGCCAGCAACCCAAGATTGCTCCTGATCTGGGGTCGCTGATGTGGTGGGGGGTAGTGCTATTGCTGTGCCACATGGGCCAGCCTGTGTACTAGAATTTTTGATAACCCCCCAAGAATTTCTTCATCAGAAACAGGAGATAACAATTTAGTCCTGTGTGCCTGGGAAAGTTGGAGTAGATGAGGTCCAGCAAGATATGTGATATTATCTTGATCACCTCATGGGTGACCCTGGGTGTACAAGTTTTGGTAATACTTTTTGTCCCCAATAAGAAGACCTGTAGTAGGGTCCTTGAGTTGTAACACACATGCCTGTTTTTTCCTTGTCCTAAGCCTAGAGGCTAGTCTATGAGCTCCCCGAGCTCCCGGTTTGTAATTTAGATATGGGCTTGTTCTACTTGTTGGTCCAGAAGGCCATGCAACTCTGCTTTTGTTGTCACTATAAGAATTTCCACCTCCCTGTCTCCCCCAGAAGGTAACATCTGGAGGGTACACAATTTCTCTTGTAGCTGTAACCCCTAGGTGGGGCTATCCCAAGGACTACTCCCCCTGCCTGCTTGACTAGGTGCAGGTTAAGAGGGCTGGGTGCTGAAAACGGGTGCCTCCACTCAGAGGATAGGGTTATTGGTAGTGTAGCTGACCTGGGTACAGCCCTCTGGGACACTGTAACCCCCATCTTTCCTCTCTAGTGGCCTAAGCAATGAACAACAGACACAGTTACAATAATCCCTAATCAGCATACAAATCCCCACTCTGTTTGCACTTACCACCAGGGCTGATTCCACCAGTTCGGCCCTGGAGACCCCCTGCAAAATAAGGTTAGACACGGCAGGTAACAACAGTACAGTGCTTCTTGTACAATATGGAACCACAGTCAAGTTAAATGCAAAAAGAATTAGATCTGATTTATTCAGGGGGAATGAACAAGGGAAGGGCGTAATTTGGCTGATTAGTTCTGTAACTGATTCAATCAGGCAATCATGCATGCACTTTAGAGTCCCTTCACAGTCACACACTCTGGGTACCCAGCTGGAAAAAAGGTGGGGTAGCCTGACACGTTGCCCGGGGTAGGCCTGTGTTGCAGCTGGTCGGAGCCCTGTGATGGAAAGAGGGAGCATGCACAACCACACACAATTTGTAATCCGGTGCCTGGAGGCTCAGTTTGTGACAAGAAAACAACAATTGAATCAGATGACAACTCTTTTGATTTAGCTGATGTTGCAGGGAGCTACCCTGGTGTTTACTCACGCTACCCAATATAAAACACAGGAAGGACGAAATGGAGACTGCATGTCAATAAGCTGGTATGCCTGGAGAAGCAGGGTCCACACGATTCACAGAGGTGTCGTTCCTGTTCAAGATGTTGAGCAGGGGGCTGCTACCCGGGTGAGTCTCTCGTCGATGGTGATCTCTGCATCTGAAGTAGCTGACTGGGCCAAGGTGGCAGGGCCCAGGCCAGGTGAACAGTTCAGATTCAGTTCGATAGGTGCTGGAGACAGTTTCCAGCAGGTGTGACACATTTAAGTAGTGGGGAACCAAATCGCAACCCACTGACAGCTTACAGCACATTTATAGTAAAGCAAAACACAATACCACAGTTCAGATGACAGTCCAGTTGCAATTTCAGTTTTCCTGAGCAAAACCGTGATCTCTGTGGTGATTCAGATGTCCTGACAGGCCGATCGCATACAGCAAATCTTCGGTCTTCTTCAGGTAACAGGGCAGTCACAATTTGGTATTTCTGGTCACAAGCCAGTTCAGAGTCAGTCTGATTAATTTCATTAGCAGATCCCTCAGAAGGGAAGATGAAGCAGGCAAGCCAGACACAGCCTTCCCACCAGTTTCCTATGCTACTACACAGGAGCAGCTGCTCGAATGTCTTGAGCAGTTCACTCTCTCCCTTCCAAACTCAGACTGACTCTCTGCTGCAGGCAGCACCGGGACTTCTTTATGATCCATAAAGGGTTTGGTTGGTTGATTCATCTGTCTGTCAAAGCAAGGGTTCCCCCTCCAGGTCCATTTAGGCGTCAAAATGAAAAAACTACAATTCCTACAGAAATTCACTCCTACAAGACCCCTGGGGACAGACTCCATTTTAAGGTCCCCAAAAGGTACTGATTGGTGCAATACCGAAATCTCCATGCTGCAAAGAAAGGCAGGTTAGACCAACTATAATACTATTAATATTAGAGCAGCTAATCAGCAAACAATTACCAGTTCTAACAGAGCTCTCTCTGCACCATTAGCAACGGCAGAACAGAGCAATATTATTGCAGCTCGGGCAGGACTCGAGTCTGGAAACACTTGGCCCCTACCCAGATTAATTATACACTACCAAAATAATGTCTCTTAAAGGGACAGGCACGGTGGCTAACAGGGCACTCGCATGCAAGCACTTTTACACCTGTAAAGACACAGAACACCCGCCTGGCAGTGGGCATTTAAGCACACCCAAGGAAGACTTTTGGGAACCCCTATTTATAGGGGGTTACACCCTTCCCTTCCTGGAAAGAACTTGGTGTCTGTGTCAAGTCCATGCTCACAACAACGTTATTTGAAGACATTATACTTATACAAAATACATGCTTCATTACCATTTCTATATGTATCCAAAATAGCTAATACATATGATTATATATATATTATGGCAACAGTTGTGCAGTTTTCATACATTCAATAATGATTTCACTATGATTCACACAATAATATTACTGTACTCATTCATGTTATAGTTTCTTGCATTCTAAACAACATAGATGGGGCCCCATGTCCTGAAGGATGGACAATCAACTTGGAAGTAGCGGAAAGGCTCAGTTTGGGCGGTGAGCTCTTTGAAACATAGATACCCTTGTGGACAACATTTAAAGGAAGAACTACTGGTCTTCCAGGGGAGTTGTAGCTTAGATGTATTATGGGTTTAACTGCTCTCCCAGACTTCCTTGGGGAAACAGGTACAGTCTCTGGAGTACCAGCATTTGCATCAGTCTCTTCTTCAGTAGAAAGGGGTACCTCTGCACTGGGCAAAGTCTCCAGTAATGGAACATTATCGGCTCCTTGCATGGCAGATTCTGCTTCCACAATACTTTGCTCATTATTCTCTCCTGAAGTGGGCCCAGGTTGCTCATCCTGAAGGAACTCTTGGATCATTGAATTTTGTGGCACTGAAGGGGTGCTGTCAAAACTGTCATATTGCTCTGCAGGTTCTGGTGTGTCACCAGGGAGATTTTCCACAGCAGATTCCTCCTCAGGTAAGGCACAAGGAATCTACTATTTCAGACGTAATGCTCTGCACCTCACTTTCAGGGGGCATTGGTTCCAGGGAAGAAGCTGGGGGTAAGGCAGCTCTGAAGGCCCAGCTTCATCCCCATGATTCTGCAGAGGATTGCCTCGAAACAACTGGCTCAGTTCATAAGAAGGATAGTAGGCATTGTCACATTCACTTTCATCAGAAATGGACTGACAGTCAACATCATTCAGGGCCTGCCAGGGGGGAAGGCCTTAGGTCTGGAACAATGGGGCAGATTGACTCTGTCTCTTTTTGGCAGCAGCATGAGCCAATGGCCCGGGGAAAGTGTCGGGTTTTGGTTCAGCATCAATGATCACTTGGCCGATGGGCAGTAGGTGACTGAGCTGCATGGTCTTGACAGCTCTAGAGTTGTTCTCAGGGCACACTTTGTACACAGGCAGTTCATCCAGTTTACCGATCACTATGTGTGGAAGATGATGCCACCCATCAGCAGTTTTATACTTTCCATGCAGTCCCAAATTGTGCAGCAATACACAGTCTCCGGGCAGTAGCTCTTGATCCTTCCTTTCTTGTCGTGCCTGTCTTTGTTGGCAAGGTTTCTCTTGGCGGCCATTGTTTGAGCCAGTTGATACGCATTGCTCTGTTGAGCTTTCAGTTTTTGTACATATTGTAAATAGTTCTCAGCTCGGACCCCATCTGGGGAGACCCCAAAACAAACATCTAAGGGCAGCCGGGCTTACCTCCCGAACATGAGACGACAGGGAGAGAATCCAGTAGCATCACTTTTGGTGCAGTTGTAAGTGCAGTTGTAAGTGTGTAGCAAGGTGCTAATCTGCTGACTCCACTTAGACTTGTCTTTAGGATGGAGAGTACCCAACATGTCCAGAAGGGTTCTGTTAAAACGTTCTGGCTGGGGGTTCCCTTGAGGGTGATAGGGAGTGGTTCTGGACTTTCGCACTCCCCATAGAGAGAGCATTTCTTTGATTAGTCTACTTTCAAAGTCTCTTCCTTGGTTGGAATGGATATGTTGGGGTGCACAATAGTGGACAAAGAACTTTTCTACTAGCACGTTGGCCACCATAGAAGCCTTTTGATCCTTGGTCGGGAAAGCTTGTCCGTATTGGTTAAAGTGATTGGTTACTACCAGTACATTGCCAATGTTCTTTTGATCAGGCTCCAGACACAAGAAGTCTATACAAACCAGTTCCATGGGGGCACTGGTAGTGATGTTGACAAGTGGGGCAGCTTTCTGTGGCAAAGCTTTCCGCTGGAGGCAGTGACTGCAAGTTTTGACATGATTCTCAACATCTGCCCCCATTTTCGGCCAATAGAATACTGAGGTGTCCCATGTGGTTATGGAGGGACCTCAGTACCAGCTGTTTGAAGGCTGTGGGTAGGACCAACTGCTGCTTGTCCACTTGACCTTGATGATCTACTGTCTCTCTATATAATAACTGATCTCGTAACTTTAGTCTGGGGCCTTCTTTGAATAACAGTGCAGTTCGTAAGTCAGTAGAACGTAATTTAGACACATCCTTCCCTCATGCAGGGCATCAAGTGTGGGCTGAATCATGGGGTTGTGGGATAAAGCCCACTGAATGCTGTCACTATCAAACTGGGGCAAAGCACTGCTATCTAATGCAGAAAAATGACAATAAGTGGCAGGTATGCAAGTATCGGGGGGCCCCAAACAGTCCACCAGGCAGTCCACGGTGTCTGCAGACAATTGCTAATCTTTGTCAAACTTTTGGCACAATGCTTTAATAAAAGGTTCAGACAGCCTCACCCAATTGTCTTTGGAACTTGGCCACCGTAAAAGAGCGTCAGCATCAATATGGTTCAGTCCAGGCTGGTATTCAATCGCATAATCATAAGCTGACAAGGCAGAAAGCCACCGGTGCCCAGTGGCGTCCAACTCAGCTGAAATCTGTACATACATTAGAGGATTGTTATCGGTCTTTACTAATATTTTGGCCCCATAGAGGTACTCATGAAACTGATTGACTATGGCCCACTTTAGAGCGAGAAACTCCAACTTGTGCACAGGATAATTCTGCTCTGAGGGTGTCAAGCTGCGACTGAAGAAGGCCAGAGATCTCAGGCCATCCTCATATTCTTGATATAGCACAGCCCCAAGCCCTTTCAGACTGGCATCCATGTGCAGGACGTATGGTTTGGAGGGATCAGCATATACAAGGACTGGGGTTTGGGTAAGCTGCTAGATGACTTCGAAGAATGCCACCTCACACTCGGGGGTCCAACGGGTTCCAAAAGGTTCACCTGTTCGAAAATACACCTTGTCTTCTTCTTTGAGGGACCCCTTCTTGTATCTGCGGTTGGTGAGAGGATAGTCTTGGGTAAGATTAAGGAGCGGATGGATTACCTTAGAATAGTCCTTAATGAACTGGTGATAGTAGCCGCAAAACCCCAGAAAATGCTGCAGCTATTTCAGGTTGGTGGGCTGGGGCCAGGTGGTCAGGGACTCTACTTTACTTGGTCTGTCTGTATCCCCTCAGCTGACACTGTATGTTCCACATATTTTACAGACCAGCACTTGTCTATGGATAGCTTGAGGCCGAATTCTTCCAAGCGATCGAGGACTTTGAACAGTCTGGCCTCATGTTCTTCTAGCGTGCGACCGAAAACAATTACATCATCCAAGTACACTAAACATTCTAGCAGATTCATGTCTCCTACTGCATGTTCCATCAACCTCTGGAAGGTAGCATGGGCACTTGAAATCCCCTGTGGCATCCTCAGAAATTCGTAGAACCCCAAAGGACAGATGAAGGCTGTTTTCTCACGGTCCTCCAGAGCCATCAGGATTTGATCATTTCTGCTGCGGAGATCAAGTACTGAGAACCACTGACTCCTGTTCAGGCAGTTCAGGGCATCCTGTATATGGGGGCATGGTGTATTGATCTGGGACAGTCCATCGGTTAAGGGTCCAATAATCCACACACATCCTCACGGATCCATTTTTCTTGCACACAACTACGATGGGAGATGCGTAGGGGCTTCTTGACTCCTGAATAATTCCAGCAGTGAGCATCTCCTGTAGGTGTCACTGAACATCGTCTTTATCAGCTGAAGCAAGGCGGCGGGACCACTCTCGGAAAGATCTGTCATCGTGCAGCCGAATATTATGCTCAGCATCATGAGTGCACCCTACATCCCATTCTTTTAGAGAAAACACTTGGTCTCTCTGGGCAATTCTCTTACTGATCCAAGTCTTCCATTCAGCAGACAAGGGGCAATCACCAAAGTCAAATAGGTCTGGGGTCACCTCCTCCTTCTCACCAGAATATTTGTTGTGGGTAATACTGCAGTGTCTGTACAATGTACTGTAGCTAGGGTACACCCTCTGTTCACTCAGACTTCTCGATCTGACACATTTCAAATCTGGACCATCACTCATCATGCATAGGCATGAGCATGGGCAGGTAGGATACTGGGTTTAACCAACAGCCCCTCTGGCAACTTTCCTTCACCTGGTGCATCCAGCATTAATATTTTTTTTTCACGACTCTTCTAAGACAGACTTCTCCATGAACAGTATACTGAGTATTGGGTGGCGATATCAAGGAATCAGGGTCCTTCTTCTAGACAATTCCAACGGGCTCATCCTGGTCTTCTGCCACAGACTGCCTCTGCAGGTCATAAGCTTTCTTGATCACAGCTGGAATTCTTATTGCCCGATTAGTCTGTTGGTCTCGTTTCTCTTGCCACAACTGCGCTAACCTCCCAAACATGTCAGCATTGGTTCCAGTGAGTAGGGGGACCCCATCATACATCCCTGTAGGAGGGCACACCAGGGCCAGCATCTCTACTTGTTCATCTACACCAGTTACAGCCGCAGGAAAAGACAGCCAGAGCTGGACATATCCTAGGTAGGGATAAGACTTGTCGCTCAGGCCCCACACATATAGGCCTTCTAGAGATTGCAATGGCACATCAGATAAGTGTTTGTCATACCAGTCCTGGAATACAATGGTCAATTGCAACCCACTGTCGAGCACAGCCCAAGCGTGTATACCATTGACAGTCACAGTAGTCTTCATCAAAGGGCCCACCAATTTGGACCAGTCTGGAGGGACGGTAGCAGGGACCTGGACAGATGATTTAGCCACAAAGAAGTTTGAGTTAGTATTTCTTGAGCCCTCACTGCGGTCATTTCGGCACCCCTCAGCCATTGATTTGCTCTTCGGAGCTCCCCTTGGAGTCTGTTTACTACTTTTTCTAAGTCTTTCTGAGACCAGTATTTTCTCTTCATTTTTTTTTTTTTTACAGTTCTTTTTCCCTCCGGTTTACAGTCCGAGTAGCCTCTCTCAGGAATCCAGCTGGATTCTGACCAGCCTGAAGTCTGCCTGTCTGCACCTCCTCTCTTCTCCCCCCTCATCCCGCAGCTGGCACCCCTGACTTAACCCCTCCAAGGTGGGGCCGCCCCTCCTCTCTGGGTACACTAACACACAGACTCCAGCTACAGGTGAGGGTCCTGGGCAGAGGAACATGAGAGGCCCGACAGGACAGGCCCAGCTGTGGGCATGGGGGCTGGTGCGGTCACCTACCCCAAGAACTGGGTTTTTCCTTTGTTCTGTGTTCTCTCCCCCCCTTTGCATGGCACATGCCCCAATGCACCAGCAGATGGCAACCCTGCCTGCGTCGGCCACGCTAACCACATGCTGCCTGGCACGCTGCAGCACCCCCCCCCCGTCTCCACCGGGGGTCACTGGCATGCTGGCCCATCCCCCCTTCCATCCCGGGGAAGGAGAGCACCACAAGGGCACTCGATCCTCAACCCTCCCACGCCAACCTCCAGCGCCTGAGCTCGCTCCCGAACCCCGGTCGCCGGCACAACACGAGGTGTGGTGTATAGCTCCTCAACCCTTAGCACCACCGTGCTGGCACATTCTCTCTTCATATGGCCATCCTTTCCACAGTTGTGACAAATGATAGACTCCTGGGCCTTTCTTGGAGAGAACATTGCATGAGGGACTGAAGCAGTAGCAAGGGATCAGGGTCCAATATCTGCTTGCAGCGGCGAGGGTGGTGCAATGTGTCTTAGCAGTTCCTTTAGGGTAGCAGTCAATTCTTTGATCTCAGCCTGGGAGCCACCCTTAGTAGAGGATGCCTGAGGGTGCACCCCCACCCCCATGGCAGTCTCGTCCTGAGAGAGACCAGGGTCTTTGTCTGCGGTGGAGGCTTCTGTAAAGGCACCCATTTGTACTTTTCTGACTTCCTTCAGCAGCTCATCTCTCCACTGCTCAGCCCATGGTGGAATATCCTTAGTGGTCTCCATTTCAGAGAGGTCTTCCTGTGCCATGGTCACTTGGGCTGCGCCCAACCCGTAATCATAATCTCTTTCTTCACCTTCAACCTCCCTGAGTTCTTTTATCAGCTCACAGTAGTCAGGTGGGTTATCTCTCCTATCCAGGAGCCTTAACTAGATAATCTGCAATTTAGAGTGCTTGGCCTGTTGTAGTATGCGTCCCAGTCTCACACGGTTCAAGTCACTAGCGGCTACCCCACCCTTTTGATAAGTTCTTTGCAGGGCCCTCTCTAGGCAAGTAACATACGAAGAAAAATCCTCCCCTCTCCATTGTTTGGTACCTTTGAATTTACACATCAAAGTCTCCCCTGACTCAATGCTTCCGAAATTGCCTTCGAGTGCAGACAGGTACTTTTGAGCAGATGCCGCAGGATTCGTGGACCTCAGAAATCTAAAGGCTTCCAGGGCCAGACCCCTCAAACTTTCTATGATCCTTTTTCGCTTCTTGGCCTCTATACACTGCCACTCGGGTACCAAGGGGGCAACATAGTCAATCCAGGTCTCCAAGTCATCCTCCCCCTGTGGGGTGGGGAGGGTACCTGAGAACATCCTCAACTTGCAGTACGTGTCATGACTAATTGCAGGCACTGATGTGGGTGCCAACACTGTTGGTGCAGGCACTGGAGCCGGTACTGGAGTGGGCGGGAGTGTGGGGGAAGGTACACCCCCAGGTGGCAGGAATATTTGCTTAAAGTCCTCTACGGTCTTCCCTTCCTCCAGCAACAACTTAGCAAATTTCTCCTCAAAAGTCTCAGATAATGGTGGGTGCTCATCCTCCCCAGGGTCTTTACTGTCTTTTGTTATCACTCTCCAGGTGGCTGGGACCCCCTCTGAGGCAATAGTCTGTGGCACTTTAGAGCTATCTACAAGGTCACTACACTCTACCAAGGCCATGAAAGTTTGGGCAATCAAATCAGCCTGTCGACCCACCACCACAGCGATTTTTAAACATTCAGCTTTGGAGAGTGCTCCCTCTACAGTGTCCTTACTGGTACCCAGGGGGATATCCAGTATAAGCAGAGCATTTTGGAGGTCGCTCTCCTGCCCCGTACACCACCCCACCCACTGGTGTACAGCCATTTCTACTGGGGTAGCCATTAATCTTTAACAATAATTCTTGATTTTAGCCACCCGGGAGGTGCTAACCCCAGCGGTAGCCTCCAAGATGCTACCCCTAGGTGGCGCTATCCCAAGGGCTACTCCCCCTGCCTGCGTGACTAGGTGCAGGTTAAGGGGCCTGGGTACTGAAAACGGGTGCCTCCACCTGGAGGTCAGGGTTATTGGTAGCGTAGCTGACCTGGGTACAGCCCTCTGGAACACTGTAACCTCTCTCTTTCCCCTCTAGTGGCCTAAGCAATGAATAACAGACACAGTTACAATAACCCCTAATCAGCATACAAATCCCCACTCTGTTTGCACTTACCACCAGGGCTGATCCCACCAGTTCAATCCTGGAGACCCCCTGCAAAATAAGGTTAGACACAGCAGGTAACAACAGTACAGTGCTTCTTGCACAAAATGGAACCACAGTCAAGTTCAATGCAAAAAGAATTAGATCTGATTTATTCAGGGGGGATGAACAAAGGAGGGGCATAATTTGGCTGATTAGATCTGTAACTGATTCAATCAGGCAATCATGCATGCACTTTAGAGTCCCTTCACAGTCACACACTCTGGGTACCCAGCTGGAAAAAAAGTGGGCTAGTCTGACATGTTGCCCGGAGTAGGCCGGCGTTTCAGCTGGTTGGGGCCCTGTGATGGAAAGAAGGAGCATGCACAACCACACACAATTTGTAATCCAGAGCCTGGAGGCTCAGTTCATGACAAGAAAACAACAACTGAATCAGATGACAACACTTTTGATTTAGCTGATGTTGCAGAGAGCTACCCTGGTGTTTACTCATGTCACCCAATACGAAACACAGGAGGGACAAAATGGAGACTGCAGGTCGACAAGTTGGTATGCCAGGAGAAGCAGGGCCCACACGATTCACCGAGGTGTTGTTCCTGTTTGAGATGTTGAGCAGGGGGCTGATCCCCGGGCAAGTCTCTTGTTGATGGTGATCTCTGCATCTGAAGTAGCTGACTGGGCCAAGGTGGCAGGGCCCAGGCCAGGTGAACAGTTCGGATTCAGTTCGATAGGTACAGGAGACAGCTTCCAGCAAGCGTGACACACTTAAGTAGTGGGGAACCAAATTGCGACCCACTGACAGCTTACAGCACATTTATAGTAAAGCAAAACACAATACCACAGATCGGATGACAGTCCAGTTGCAATTTCAGTTTTCCTGAGCAAAACCATGATCTCTGTTGTGAATTAGATGTCCTGACAGGCCGATCACTTAAAGCAAATCTTCGGTCTTCTTCAGGTAACAGGGCAGTCACAATTCAGTATTTCTGGTCACAAGCCGGTTGGGATGCAGTCCAATTAATTTCACCAGCAGATCCCTCAGAAGGAAAGATGAAGCAGGCAGGCCAGACACAGCCTTCCCACCAGTTTCCTACACTACTACACAGGAGCAGCTGCTCGAATGTCTTGAGCAGTTCACGCTCTCAACTCCAAATTCAGACTGACTCTCTGCTGCAGGCAGCACCAGGACTTCCTTCTGATCCAAAAAGGGTTTGGTTGGTTGATTCGCCTGTCAAAGCAAGGGCTCCCCCTCCAGGTCCATTTAGGTGCCAAAATGAAAAAAATACAATTCGTACAGAAATTCACTCCTACAAGACCCCAGGGGACAGACTCCATTTTAAGGTCCCCAAAAGGTACTGATTGGTGCAATATAGAAATGTCAATGCTGCAAAGAAAGGCAGGTTAGACCAACTATAATACCATTATTATTAGAGCAGCTAATCAGCAAACAATTACCAGTTCTAACAGAGCTCTCTCTGCACCATTAGCAATGGCAGAACAGAGCAATATTATTGCAGCTCGGGTGGGACTCAAGCCTGGAAACACTCGGCCCCTACCCAGATTAATTATACACTACTAAAATAAGGTCTCTTAAAGGGACGGGCACGGAGGACAACAGGGCACTCACATGCAAGCACTTTTACACTCAGACTCAGAATGCCCGCCTGGCAGTGGGCGTTTAAGCACACCCAAGAAAGACTTTTGACAACCCCCATTTATAGGGGGGTTACATAGGGCTTTTAGCTTTACCCTCTCAACTTTTTCTTTTTGGCAGCATAAACAATAAAATGGTCCTGTAGGACTGTTTCATCACATCCCACCGAAGGGATAGGCTCATGTCATCTGTATTGTCCAAGAGTATAAGGGGTAATTTGTCCTCCACAATTTTAACGAACTCTGGGTCACAGAGAAGGGAAATGTTCAGTCGCCAATTTGTTACTTTTTGTTGATTTTCCAGGTGTAATTTAACTATGACATGATCAAATAACAGGTCCCATTCTATCATGGTAAATACATAATCAAGTCTAGTGAAGGTCTGATATCGAGAGGCATAGTGGGTACATTCCCATCCCATTGGGAACAACTGCCTCCAAAGATCTACAAACCCCAAGTGTGAAATCGTAGCCTTAAAATGTTTTTTAAGCTGCCGTATTTCTAGAGTCACTTAGGTGAGTAGTATTAAGGGATGCATTTAGGACCAAATTAAGATCTCCCAATGATAAATCACCTCTGTGAAAGACCAATATTAGCTTTTAAAAAATTGCTGCAGGACACGTTTCTCAGAGCACAGAGGGAAATAGACACCCGCCAAGGTAACTAAGGTGTCACAGAGAAGTCCCACTAAGATTACATATCTTCCCTCATTGTCTATAATTTTGTCCATGAACATAAATGGGGTCCCCCTAGGGATCAACACAGTCGTGCTTCTATGATGAACACTGTGGTGTGAAGCCTCAACCACATTGTAACCTGAAGAAGGGACCTGTGAGGCCCCAAAAGCTTGTGTACAATTCCATCTTTGTACAACACTTGTTGGTCCAATAAAAGGTATCAAACCTTCCATCATTAGCCAAATATGAGAAATTCTGAATGTTCCACAGGACAGAGGTCAGTCTCCTGAAGTAGTAATACCTCAAGACGTTCCCTTTTGAACATCTGTAGCAACCTATAGCACTTAATAGGATCATGAATGCCATTTACATTGTAAGAGGTTATTTTAGTGGGGATAGCCATGAGTGACAGGGGAAAAGGAGCAGTAAATGAAAATGATCAACCAGATATATGAGGTAGACACCACCTCCATGGTATTCTCAAAGCACTGTACGACTTTGGGCAGCATCCGTACCACCCTCATAGCTGGCTGCTGCTTGAATGTACAGAGAATGCCAATTGGGCGTCACTTAGAAAAGAAAACAGAACCAACTGGGCTCAGTCAGAAAGCACGAGAACAACCCAAATAGGTGGAACAGGATCAATACAGAACAAAGACTAACAATGCAAAGACCAAACATATAAGCTTCCAAGGAAGGGAGAGTCAGTAAAGGACATTCCTAAGCAGTATACAATGTTATGTACACCAATGAAGGAAATCCCAACCAGGCTTAGGTCCTCAATAGCCTTGTACATGTGCACCTAGAACAGCCCTGCAATAGGCAAGAAATTCACATCCCTGACAGGGGGTGACTGGCAGTAAGGTAGTGTGTCCAATAACATAAAAGTTCTGAGTCTCGGCTACTATAAAATGATATTTAGTTGAGTTTGTGTGTGAGGCTTCTTAAAAAAGTCACATTGCAGCTCCTGAACTGGTAGACTGAGCAGGCCAATCGTAAACAGACCTCATATAAAAGAACCATTGCTGGACAACAACAAAGAAGAAGGAATCACGATACCTGTTCATTGCTGTAGCTTAACACCATCACCCTATCTCCCCACCCAAACAACCCCACACCACCAAGGGCTCCGAAAAATAATAAGTGTGACTATTTCTAAGCTGGCAAAAAGACATAATATAAGGTTCTATAGTGCTGGTCAGTTTGGGGGGGGGTCCCAGAGGAAAGGAAGAGGTCCTGAAGGCAAGGGAATCCTCACATCTTGAGCTGTGCTACTCTTTTTATAAATATCAGCAGAAAGGGAAAGTGGGCCTGGAGGCTGCTCCCTTCATTTGGGCCCCCCCCAAGCCAGCACAGACCCCTCCAGCGTTATAGTCCCTCGGTAGTATCACAAATGTCACTGTGGGCTCAACAACTGGTGCAGGGATCACTTTGTGGTCAAACAATGCCCTGCATCCCACGGGAGTCCAACACAACAGACCCAACATTTAGGGTCTCCATGACTGGGTCCAGGAGGAAAAAAAGAAGCCTGTTGCCATCAAACAAAACTATTGATCCAATTAGGTCCTACACCGGTGGAAACATTAAGCCCATAAATCAGGTACTTATTTGCTGGAAGGAAAGGCTAACAGGTGTGAAAAGCCACTGACATCATCAAGGACGGGGGAAAATTACAGCCCAATTGCTAAGGCTGAATCAATTGAAAGGTCTCCAATTAACTAAAATACATAATACACCCCCCCCCCCCAATACCCGCATGACAAAAGAGCTTACAGTATACTCTGTGGAAGCAAGTTCTCTTCACTTTAACAGGAGGGACCCTGTGGTGGCACGGCTACCCAGGCAGAGGAAAGGAAGGTGACTCACCTCACAATGTCCACAGCAATGGGCAGACTACATGGGACAAGCGGTCCTTATCTGCTGGCAAAGTCTCTATATTTCTATATTTCCATGCAGTGATCTTGTTTAAAGAAACAGTGACTGAAGCAGTCTGAGGGGACTTTGAACAAGTGCACATGAAGTTCAGGCTCAGTAGACAAATGCAAACTGTGATCTGGATAATTCATCTCAGGACTCCTTATAGTGGAAACGGTGGAGCAGTTCTTTAATGGATGTCATTGTGTCCTGAGATTGCTGGTGTGCCACAGTTCAAGACATGGGGGGGAGGTCCCCTGAAAGTCGATGGAGTCCCAACCAGTTCTCTGGTTCCCCTGTGTTAAGTTCTCTGAGCCCTTATTGTGGTTCACTGTGGTTCTGGAATGGGCAAACCCCTCCAAAGCATGTCCACTCTAGCCTCCTCCACAGTGTGTTAGAGAATGGAGTCATCCTCATAATGGGCTTGCAAATGAGCAGGAAAGGGCATTTGAAATTTCAGGTTGACCAATCACAAGGCTTAAAAGCAGGGGTTACGTGCCATCCATTTGGCTTGAACAAGTGGGGCATAGTCCTGGTCAAAGTACAAGCTATGGTTATTCCGCTGCACAGTTTTCAGCTGCCATGCTCTGGCAAGTACAAGTTCTTTTGTTCAGTACCTTAGGAACCTCATAAGTGTAACCCCCCCCCCTTTGGGGGCTTACCATTTTGCCATTCAGGCTGCTACGTTTCTCCCATTCTGCTTCCTGACGTTCCCCTGATTTTCATTGCCGCTGCCCGAGTCCCAGTGTTGTGCCCCAGGACCCCGAACAGTCTTTGTCCCTGGTTTGGCCCATTTGGGCTTAGAAAATTAAGTCATGAGCTGCCGGCATTCTCCCAGTGCCGCCAGCGCTCGGGCATCCATGAAGAAGTGCTTTTGATTTACCAATTGCCGGTTTTGCGGTCACATGTATGGCTTCTTTTTGGTCCTGACCCAGTGTTCACCAAGTTGGGGACCAGTGACCAGATCAAGGCCGCTGAGAGGCCTCAGAGAACTGAAAATAGTGAGTTTGAGCAAGGGCATAATCGAGGCTCATGAATACTAATGAGCGCCCATATAAATATTAATAAAGAAGTTGCTTGCCACCTGAGGGGTCTTTATTTTAGCAGCAGCGACAGGAAAACTATTGTAAATTAATGTTTATTAACAGCAGTATTTTGTAGGGCACAGTTAGGGCTATTGAACTGTGGGGAAATTATAAATAAATAACGTTTCTACTGGCTGCAAGGACACTCAAAAGCTGGGGGACTGCTATTGAACTGTGTGTACTGAATGGAAGCAGCCGTGTCTTTGGTGCTTTGACCCCATAAAGCAGCCAATCCGATAACTGGGTGCTCAAAGACTGTTAAGAGGACTGATGAGAGGAGGTGTTGACTATTTTTAGGCCGCATAAGAGACAACAATTCAATAATCAGAGAATATGTAACCCTTAGGTGGTGCTATCCCAAGGGCTACTACCCCGCCCGGTTGGCTAGTAGCAGATTAAGGGGCCTGAGTTCTGAAACGGGTGCCTCCACACAGAGGTCAGGGTTGGTAGTGGTAAAGCTAACCTGGGCACAGCCCTCCGGGTCACTGTAACCCCTCTCTTTCCCCTTTAGTGGCCTTAACACAGTACAATAATCACTTTCACAATACCCCTGGTACAACACACAAGTACCCACACTGTTTGTATTTACCACCAGGGTTGGTTCCTCTGGCTCGACCCCAGGGACCCCCTGTAAAACAAGGTTATGCACAGCAAATAGCAACAGTACAGTACTATGAGCACAAACTGGAACCACAGTCAGATTACATGCAGAAAATGTTAAATCTGATTTATTCAGGGGACTTGAACAAGGAAGGGGCAAAATCAGGTTAAATAGCTTAAAGATTATATCAATCAAGCAGTTATGCATGTGCTTTGAGTCCCCCCCCCAGTCACAAATCTGGGTACCCAGGTGGAGAAGAGATAGGCTAGCCAGGACCGTTGCCCGGGGTTGGCCGGCATCGCAGCTGGTTGGGGCCCTGTGATGGAAAACACAACATGCACAGTACACACTATTTGTAACCCAGAGCCAGAGGGCTCAGTTTGTAAAGGAAGAGAAACAAGACAATCAGATGACACACTCAGATTAAGCTGTTGTTGCAGGGAGCTACCGTGGTATTGACTCACAATACCCAAGACTCGACACAGGCTGGACGAAAATCAAGACTGCAGGTGGTTGATCTGGAATGCCAGAAGAAGCAGGCCACACACGAGTTGCCAAGGCGTCGTTCCTGTTCAAGCATGGAGCAGGGGGCGGATCCCCAGGCAGGTCTCTCATCAATGGCTTCTCTGTGCAGCAGGTAGTCTGTCTGGGCCAGTCTGGCAAGGCCCAGACCGCATGGAGACAAATTCGGATGCAGTCCATTTTGGGCTGGATACAGCTTCCAGCAAGCAGAGCACAGTTCACACAGTGGGGAACTAACTCACGACCCACCAGCAGCTCACAGCACATTTACATGTAAGGGAATTCTACTGTACCAGGCAATGCGCTCCCCAGTAACAATCGCAAAGTCTCTGCACACACCGGGAGCTTAGGGGTAGCTGGAACTCCTGACAGGCCGATCGCATTCAGCAAAATCTTTGGTCTTTGGTCTTTGGTCAGGGTAAGCCTGGCCCACTTCAGTAGCTTCCTTTAGTCACACAACTCGGATTCAGTCCGAAAACAATTCTCTTTCCCCTCTCTGGGCAGCAGGCAGATATGTAGGCCAAAACTCAGGCCTTTCCACAGAGACTGTCTCAAGCATCTTGCTTCTTCAGCTCCCAACTTAGATCTGCCTTAAACGGCAGGCAGTTTGGGGATTTCCCTCAGATCCAAAAGGTTCGGTTGGCTGATTCGGCTGTCAGTAAAAAGAAAGAGCTCCCCCTTCAGTGCAAAAAGGCGCCAAAAGCCCAGAACTACAATTCCTACAGATTTTTACTTCAGACAGCTCCTGAAGTCCGGCTTCATTTTAGTTCCCACTAGAACTGATTGGTCCAATTCGCAGACCTGGGCCAAATGGTGGGGATAAACAAGACAGTCCTTGCTGCAAAGAAGGCAGGTTAGACAAACTACATTATCATTATCACTCAAAATGATTTTCAGCAAATAGTTACATCTTTCAACAGAGATCCCTCTCAGATTACTTATGACTGCAATCCAGGCAGCACTTAAAGAGACAGTGCATAGAGGCTATACAGGCACTCTCTGGCAATACATTTAAACTGCTAAAACGCAGGACACAAGCCGAGCAGTGAGCATTTAGGCAAGCTCAAGGAAGACTTTTCGGGAACCCCCATTTGTAGGGGGGCTACAAAGGCTTATAAGAGTGATTGATAATGCTGGGCAGCCAATCAGAGGGCAGAAATCCCTGGAGAAATCCCAGAGACTTTGGGCAGTTTGAGTCAGTCTGTTCTGGGCTCTGATCGAGTCAAGAAGGCTCAGTGTGGTGAGAAGCAGATACTATTAAGGCCTTTCACAGGACTTACACTGGAGATTGGTTGTGGAATAAGAAGAGATCCTGCTGTTGAGAGGAACTGTGCTTTGGTGGCAATCGAACCAGGCATTTTTCCAGAGTTTGCTGAGTTTGGAGGAGAATTCTATTGCAGCTATCCTGCACCAGTTCAGGAGTAGAGAGAGAGAGACTCTTTCACTGGGAAAGAGCCTTGCTGGAAACTGGGTTAATCCAGAGTACAGGTGGAAGCTGTTTTGGAGCAGAGAGACTGTCACTGTGTGCCAGCCAAAACGAAATGTGGATGCTTTTTGAACTAGAGAGATGGGAAAAGAAAAGGTGAGCAGGTGTCCTATGCTTCAGGAACCTGTGGTTGCTGCTGTATTCCCATGTGGGAAAGGACTGTTGAATGAGGCTGTGGAATTTGTTGCCAAATGGCACTGGCAAGTATAGAGAGCTGTAGAGTTAACTGGCTGCACCCTGGAGCTGTTTCTACTGAGAGAAAGAAGTGGACCTTAGGCGTTTCCAGCTGTACTTCAGAGCCAGGTAGGGAACTCGCTAACCCCCACCAAGTGGGGTCTGCTGGCCACAGGGGATCATGAGTTTACTCCTGAGTGCTAGGGCACTCTGACCTGTGAGGGAGTTGGGCTGTGGAGCCACTCCTAGGTCCAGGTCCTTGGTGGTTTTGTGGGCCTTGTACAGTAGTTCTGCAATGGACCTGAATAGGCTGAAGGTGACAAGTGGCCAGACCTTCAATCAAGGGGACAAGCGGACAGACTTTCAGTAAAGTCCAAGTTTTCAGGACATTGCCTGCCACCCATTTGACTGGTCTATTTTTTAACTGAGACCCCATACAAATTCAGACTGGTGAAAGCCCTCTGCACCAGGAACTCTTCAGACCTTCAGGAACGTGTGTACCCAGTGCTTGCCCTGGCAATTAAGGGGGTGTTGTTTAACTGCTACAACCAGTTAAATCATTTCCAGGGCCCCAACAGCTGGCCAATCCACAGCACTGAGCAGGCCTGCAATTTCTGGGTACCCAAAAGGGACAGAGGGTAACACTGGTACCAGTGGGGGTGGGCAACTGGAGTATTCTGACCCACAGGCCTTTATGTTGTACACTGTTTTAAACAAATGCTTTAACCATTCTTCTCCCACAGCTATCCCGTTTCCAGGTACCCCGTTCCTAACCCTTCCCCCCAATAAAGCTGTGTTTTGTTGTTTGGAAATTGCTGTGTGAAGGGTGTTTTGTGGGAATTAACAATAAGGTATATGTAGTACAGTATGTGGTATTGGGAACCAGTTTGGCATCCAGTTTGTGGAGCGGTTGGAAGGGGAGGTGGGGAGGTACAGCATCCCAGGGGGTTGTACCAGCTACACACCTGGCCCACTGCAACTTACTCTGGGTGGAGGCACCACACTATATTACTAACGTCTTTGGATTAGAACCCCCAAACGCCATTGTAGCAGGACCCAGGACCCTTAACCTGTGTGCAGGTCAACAGGCAGGGATAGTAGCCCATTGGCTTAGGGCACCTGGGCTACATCTTTGGAGGCACCACTGGGATCTCCTCGTCACCAGCCATGCCCACCATGGTGGACCAAACTGGAAAGACCCCTGTTGTTTCCCCCAACCCCCAACTCTACTACCCCCAGGCTTAAGGTTAGGCTTAAAGAGAAAGATAAGGTGAAGTTAGTGGAATGGAGTGGGGGTATGAGAATGGACCCCCAGAAGTCCCTTTTACTTTTAGGGATAACCCCCAAAATGGAAAATGGGGATATAGAAGGGCATTTGTCCACAATAAAGAGGCTGGATAAAGTTGAAGTACAGGGAAAAATGCTTGATTCTGCTTTTGGGACTTTAATTGTGTTAATGGAGTGTAAAAATGTCATAGAAGCTGCTTGGATGCCAGAGGTAGTGGTGGCCGAGGGACTGTCAGAGACCTGGGCTATAGTGATTCTGTTTAGTGTAGTTCCCCCAGGAGAGGAAGAGCCTGTGTCTCCATGGATTCCTCCTCAAAATGTGGGGCCCCAACCTGGGTACGTACCTGCCACTTCAGACTGGTATAGAAAACTGAGAATGTTTTCAGGGGTGAAACCCACTTCCACAGGCAGACTGGAAGGACCTTGCTGTCCTTATCTGCCATCAACTTCTATGTTTCTATGTTAGGATTATGAATCATGGATGACTAATATGATGCCACTGCTACAGGATTGGCAGTGTAGTGAGGGGGAAAAACGTAAAAGATTGACAGAGAGTTTGCAAGGCCCTGCCCTCAATGCTATTTGATTCCTTCTGACCAAGGACCCCGAGGCCAATGTAGTGGATTATATAGCTGCACTGGACAGTGCTTTAGGTAGTACTGAGATGTGTAAAGATTTGTGGTGGGGGTTCCGGGCGACCTGCCAGCAGAAGGGGGGGTCTCTTATCTGAGTATGTACAGAGATTGAAGAGAGCTCTGCAAAAGGTATAAAGAAAAGGGGGAATACAGGCCTCAGATCTAAATAAGACCAGGCTGGAGCAGGTACTGAGAAGTGCCAGGCACTCAGAACTATTATTGTTGAAATTATGCCTGAAAGATAAGTTGGGTAATCCTCCCTCCCTATGGGTCCTCCTCAGGGAAGTGAGGGAGGTGGAAGAAAGGGATGCTCAGTGGGGACCCCACCCACAGTAGTAGCTGCGACTCAGGTTCAGGAAAATATTTCCCCCACTGAGGCCTCTGAGATCAAAATGTTGTTAAAAGAATGCAGGGAAGCACTGGACAAGGTTAATTCTGGTTCTATTAGGGCCTCTAAAGTTCCCCCGGCCAACGCAGTCAGTCATCCCTAGCCACCCTCCCGGCGATGGGCCTGGGGGTACCAGCCCCTTTACCCTCTGTGGTTCCCCAGATTAAGACCTGCCTTGAAGAACTGTGCCATGCTGTTAGTGAGCTAAAGACCCAGGGGATCTTTATGGCCAGGGACCCTGAACAGAGAGTGGCCATGATGAAACATTTCAATAAATAAATAAATAAATAAATTACCCCCATTTCCAATCGAGCTCCTTTAGTGCATTCAGGAACACCACACTATTCAGTGCCTCGGTTTCCCCCTGCAGCCTACTATGAATCACAGCCCAGGAGAGAAGATAATTTCTGCTACAGGTGTAGAAGGGATGGACATTTCCAAAGAGAGTGGCAGTTAAAGGGAGATCCTGCTCTGGTGAGAGACTGGTTGTTGGGGAGAGAGAGAGAGAGAGAGAGAGAGAGAGCATGAGAGAGAGACAAAGCCACAGGGAAACTTCAGAGGGGCCTGGTAAAGGAGCATACTGGGGCCCCCAGCAAGCCCAGTTCCACAGTTCATGTGAGAAACTCTTCAGCCAAAGCCACCGTGTCTGCACCCCTCAACATTGGTAAGTTAGTGGGGCTCTCAACAGAGACCACTGTCACCATAAACGGAGCAGTCATCCATACCATCCTGGATAGTGGCTTCCAGGCAACAATCATCTTCAAGTCCTGGTATGACAAACATCTGCCCCAGTTACAGCTGCTGCCATGAGAGGGACAACATGTGTGGAGGCTCAGCGAGAAATCCTACCCCTATTTAGGGTATGTCAAAGTATGGATGGCATTCCCAACCAAGGTAGCTGGAGTGGGAGATGCAGTGGTGACCCTGGTTTGATCTGTCCCGAGATTGGCATATACGATGGGGTGCCTGTGCTGGTGGGCACAAATGCCCACATGTTTGGATGACTTGCTCAGCTTTCCCAAGTATGAAAGGTAGAACAACAAGGGAAAGAGCTGTACATTCACCCAGTAATTAAACAGGCCTACCAGAAGCAGGGGTAATCCTCCGCTGAAGAGTTGGATGAATCAGTTGGTATAGCCTGAAGGCGGGATGCAGAAGAAATAATACTGCCACCCAACTTGAAGTGCAATATTAGTGGGGTAGTACGGCTGAAGAACCAGATCTTAATGTTGGATGCCCCAGAGGAACATGGGTTGCCGGCCAGCCTGTTAGTAAAGCCCAGTGTCTTACTGGCATGGGCGCACACTTACGTTAGAAGAGTCACAGTGCATGTAAGGAATGTGACTGAGAGAGAAGTACTCATCCGGAAGGGCCATACTTTGGCAAGAGTCAACTGTGCCGACATGGTGGTGTAGCCTGCAGTGCCAGGAGGAGGTGACCCGTCTGGTATTGACCCCGCCTTGTTTGACCTGAGCAACTCCCCCATCCCTGAGGAGTGGAAGGAATGAGTCAGGAAGAAGCTATCTGCCAGGACCAAGGTATTTTCCTTACACGAGTGGGATGTCAGTTGTGTCACAGGGGAGCTGCATTGCATAAGGCTCATGGATGAGCATCCATTCAGAGAGAGATCTAGACGTCTTGCCCCAGAAGACATAGATGATGTGAGGAGGCATCTTCAAGAGATGATGACTGCTGGTATAATTCGGGAATCCAGAAGTTCCTATGCCTCGCCCATAATGGCTGTAAGGAAGAAAAATGGGGCCATTAAGATGTGCATAGACTACTGCACACTGAATAAGTGAACTGTTCCAAATCAATACACAATGCCACAGATACAGGATACTCTAGAATGCTTGAACGGCAGCCAGTGGTTTTTGGTATTGGACTTAAGAAGTGATTACTATCAAATTCCTGTGGCCCCACAGGACCGGGAGAAGATTGCATTTATATGCCCGTTAGGATTTTATGAGTTTATAAGGATGCCACAGAGCATTTCGGGCACCCCCACTACGTTTCAGTGCCTCATGGAAACGGCAATCGGGGACATGAATCTGCTTGAGTGCTTGGTATATTTAGACATCGTCATTTTTGGGAAGACTTTAGAAGAGCACGAAGTACAGCTGCTAAAAGTGTTGGACCGTCTGGAGGAATTTGGTCTAAAGCTCTCTATCGATAAGTGCCAATTCTTCCAGACATCAGTCAAATATATCGTGCACATAGTTTCCACCAAGGGCATTCAGATGGACCCCAGCAAGGTCAAGACCCTCACCACCTGGCCTAAACCTAAAAATCTGAAAGATCTGCAGTGGCTGCTGAGATTCTGTGGGTACTACTGGAGGTTCGTTAAGGACTACACCAGGGTGGTTAGACCCCTCCTGAACTTGTTACATGGGTACACTCTGGTCAACAAGAGCAAGAAACCTCCACCATCTGGGGCTTCTACAGAGTCACCCAAGTACTTTCGGCCATCAGAACCATTCAGCACCAGGTGGACTGAAGAATGTGACCGGGTGTTCAAGGACAGTATCTACCACCTGACCCATGCCCCGGTCCTGGCTTACGCTGACCCACAGAAGCTCTATGTCCTACATACAGATGCAAGCTTCAGTGGACTGGGGATGGTCCTATATCAGGAATACCCAGAGGGCTTGCATCCAGTAGCCTATGCAAGCCGGAGTCTGAATCCTGCAGAACGTAAAGAACCTAGTGCATAAGTTGGAATTTTTGGCATGTAAATGGGCTATCGTGGACCAATTCCATGACTATCTGTATGGGGCAAAGATCACAGTGAAGACTGATAACAACCCTCTCACTTACATACAGATGACATGCAGATTAGATGCAGCCGGTCATAGGTGGTTGTCAGCTTTATCCACTTACAATTACTGCGAATATCGCCCTGGGCTGAACCACATAGATGCTGATGCCTTGTTCTGACGCCCACCAGCTCATCCAGAAGAGCACTCCAGCTGGGTAAAGATACCTGATCAGGTCGTGAAGGCACTGTGTAAAAAGTTTGACAGTGAAGAGTCCCCATCTTCAGAAGATGTTCCACGCCTGGTGGACAGCCTAGGAACATCTGAGAGTTGCCTTCCTGTAGCATACTGTCATTTTACTGCTTTAGATATGAAGTCTTTGCCCCAGCTGACCACCCAGGACTTGATAAGAGAGCAACAGACCAGTGTGGTCATGGCAGATATTATACAGGTGTTACAGAGGAAGGGAGATCCAGCACAGGTAACCATTAGAGATCCAGATGCATGGTTGTTGGGAGTAGCCGAAGCTGAGACTCAAGAAAGGTTTACTTTACAGAGAGGAGTAGGATCAGCAGGGGGCATCCCACCAACAGTTGTTATTATCAGACCAATATCATTATATAGTGTTGAAGGCTCTGCATGATGATATGGGCCACCTGGTTAGTGAACGTACCCTCAACTTTTAGAAGCAGATTCTATTGGTCGAAGATGGGACAGACAGTGGAGGAGTACTGCAAATCTTGCCAGCAGTGCATCCAGAGGAAAGCACTTCCTCAGAAGGCTGCCCCACTAGTTAGCATCAGCATCAGTGCCCCAATGGAATTGGTGTGCATCGATTTCCTCACCTTGGAACCAGACTCCAGAAATATTTCTAACAGACTGGTAGTCACCGGCATGGGGTCATTATGTCATGGATGAAATCACACAAGACAACAATGTTGCAGAGAAAATGCTGTGTGCCAAAATGAGATCGGGACAAAACACCAACCATAACATGAAGAGCACACACCATTAACAAAAATAGTAGTATCAGTTTTTGCTGGGGGACTTTTCCCCCCACAACCCCTGGAATAAATATAACTAACTCTGAGGGGATGTGGACTTCAGAGAAGGGGCCAAACACTGGAGAGGGAATAAACTATTTTAAATTAAAATAAAAAATTCGCAATACAGTGGGACCTGGCAGGAACCAAACCGCAGTCCTAGATCCCCTATGCCACCAGGTGCCAGTATCCTAGCCACTCCACCACAGGAGTGGCTCAACCAGGCACCACACCAGCAACCTACTTGATACTGCCCCAGAGAGTGTACAGCGACAGGGGTAGCGTTGTAACTGCACGCTCAGAAACCCCTGTCGCTGTACAAACCTCTCACGCTTCTACAGCGTAGTTATTCTTATGCTGGTTTTGTTCAAGTACATACTGACCCAGTACTGGGCACCGATCATTTTACTTGGTATGTCCCAGCCTACCCCACTAATGATCAGAAGGCATCTACAGTGGCCAAAGTGCTAGTTGAAAAGTTTTTGTGCACTATGGAGCACCACAACAAATTCATTCAGATCAAGGCCATGATTTTGAAAGTAGGCTAATTAAAGAAATTTTGTCTCTCTGGAGGGGTCAGAAAGTCCTGAACCAAACCTTACCACCCTCAAGGTGACCCCCAGCCAGAGAGATTCAACAGGAATTTGTGAGACATCTTGGGCACCTTGGACCCTAGAGACAAGCATACCTGGAGTCAACGCGTCAGTACACTGGTCCACGCCTACAATAGCACCAGGAAAGATGCCATCGGGTTCTCTCCATACCATCTTACATTCAGGAGGGAGACCCACCTACCAGTGGATCTGTGCTTTGGAGTGTCAGCAGATGGCCTTCAAGAGGGTGACTACCTGCAGTATGTATGCAAGTTTTTTTTTTTTTTAACTTTGTTTTATTGAGTTTTCTTAAATTTTACAAACAAAATTCTACCCAGAAAAGGCAGAATCACCAAGAGAATACATCATACACAACATTAAAATAGTTGAGGTGTTACACTATTCTTCATTTAACCACATGGGGGGGGGACACCTCAATACTTACATATAATATAACACTGTAAGGAGCATAGCACAGCCAGTACTCCACTTTACTAAGTTTTTATACAGGATTCATTTACCAGGTTTTTCTGAACCTCTCTTATAACCTTTAACATTTTAAAACAGACTTTATATTCAGCCTGTCTTATGATCTCCAACAGCACGCAATGGGTAGTAAACATTTAAGCTAGCATTTACTGGCATTGGTGAATCTAGTATTTGTAGATAAAGGATACACTCAAGGACACGAATCTGCAGCTTCCAAATGACAGTAAAAGTCACCATACCTTGAATCAATACCATGAAATGGCATGCGCATCTGACACCAACATTTACTGAAGTTGCACACACTTAGCTGGCCATCTAGTTGCCCAGATTACCATTAAGATGCGAACCTTACAGAGCTTTACCAGCAAACACCATTTTGTGATACAGCCTATAATTACACTGTATCAGCAACCACAATACACTTTAGTCATCTAATAAACCACCTGTTATATTATGCACAGTCATTCGAATCATTAAAATCATTAAAGTAGCAGCTCCCAGAGAAACTTCACAAATGTTTTGTTTAGATACAACGAAAAACTTCGAACCAGCAATTTCATTGATTCAGAAGTCTTGAGTACCATGAGCTTCCCTACCTCCTGAAGAGCGCGCCTTCATATCAGTCCACCTATTTACCTGCTCCCTCAAGTAAAATATTTCTTTACAGGGTAGCAAGGGAATCATTAAATTAGCAGCTCCCAGAGAAACTTCATAAACTTTTTGTTTAAATATGAGGAAAAGGTTTTAACCAGCACTTGGACTGATTCGGAAGTCCTGAGTGCTACGAGGTTCTCTAAGATAACCTCCTGAAAAGCATACCTTTATACCATCCAACTATTTATAAGTGCCCTCAAGTAAAACATTTCTTTACAGGGTAGCAAGGGAACTTATGGAATGCTAATTGTTACTGTGTTCCACCAAGGTCCCCTGCCCAGGAGCCCCGACTCTAGCGCAGCGGTAGTACCCCTGGTACTTACTGCTCAGTCCCCTTATCCTACCACTTCATCGCCGAAGTCAGAGCTCTCCTTGTTATGTTCTTCAGCTCATGCTTGAAACTTAGTGATGCATGCGCCTGCAGCCTTCAGGTCCATGAAAACATATATTTTTCCTCACAGGGTGAATTGCAGCCTTGCAGGGAATCCCAGTCTGTATTGAATGTCCAACTCTCTCAATTTCAGTGTCACCCCATCAAAGCCTTTTCTCCGATTTCTTGTAGCAAAGGAGTAGTCGGGGAAAAGAAGGATTCTTGCCCCATCTAACTCAATTCTCCCTTGTTCTCTGGCAGCTTTGAGAATTCTATCACGCATGCTGGAAGACTCTGTGACCACCAGTATTGTGCGCAGGCCCTTCTCAGCATTGCATGCTCTTCTAGGAGTAATTCAGAAAGCTTTTGATATCACTGGTGCAAACCCCAGGTCTAAAGACTCTGGCATCCACCTCTCCAGAACACTGATGAGGTCATCCCCTTCCAACCCCTCTGGGATGCACAGCACTCGGATGTTTGGTGCCCTGGCTGAGTTCTCCAACTGCTCTATCCTGACTTTGAGCATGTTTTGTTCCTTTAATGAGTTTGTGACAGCCACCAGAGCTTTTCCCGATGTTCGGGTAGTTTCTTCCATGAGAGGACCCATCGCCTCCACTAACGATTCTACCTTCACTAATCTTTCTGTATATGAGTCAAATATCTTATCCAACAGTCTAATAGAGTTTGTCAGTGCATTTAGAGACACTTGTAAGGATTCCAGTGTCACTGGAGAAGTTTGTGAGTCTCCTGCGGCTTCCAGCAGTAGTACAGGCCCCAGGGCATGCAATGTGCCTGCTACTTGATGATCTTGTTTTTTGTGCATTCCGCATTCGTCACATCTTTTCAGAGAAATGATTTTCCAGTACCAAATAAGTTTTGCTAAGTAATGCTGTCAAAATAAGTGCAAAGGCTCCACTTAGAGAAATTAAATTGTTATCTCCAATATTCTTTGCTGAGGAGTTCACTGAGGGTCGACTTTCATGCTAGGCTGCTAGTCCCCCACCCCCACCCCCACCGTATGTATGCAAGTTGAAGCAACAACTGAATTATGCCTATCTCCAGGCCTCTGAACTGGCCACTAAAAGAAATTTAGCTAACAAGGAGAGACATGATAAGAAAGTGCAAGCACAATATCTAAAGCAACGTGACAGAGTACTACTCAGGAGTTTGAGCCTACCTGGAAAACACAAGATCGCTAATTGATGGGGAAGCACGCCATATGTCATTCTAGAGAAACTGGAGGGGCTGCCAGTATACAAAATTTGGCCAGAAGGAGAGAATTGAGGTTACTGAGTAATTCATAGAAATCATTTACTCCCCATCGGTGACAAGGTGGTTGGCTCAGATACTAATGCAGACAATCCTCCAACACCTCCAACTACCTGGGCTGCTGCACGCAGACGACAAAGGTGAGAAAATGGTGAAACTATGGGGGCTGGATCCACTCGGATGGATGAAGTGACAGATGGAGAAGAGTCGGCAGATGAGTCAGAAGGAGAGTCTGATGGCCCCCCTCCATCTGTTTTTATCCCACTCCGGAGTTGGCCTTGGGCTTTCCGAGATAACTTGTGATTGGTTTCAAAGTTATCTAACTGCACGACCAGTAACGGTGAAACTAGGTGGTGTGGAATCAGCACTGGGTGAGCTTCGGCATGGGATACCACAGGGGTCCATTTTGGGGCCCCTGTTGTTCTCCATGTTTATTGACCCCATCATTAAGATTCCACTTCATTCTAGAATATTGTTGTATGCTGACGATATAATCTTGTTTACTAGCTCCCAAAAAATGAATGGTATAAATGTCTTTTTACAGCAGGATTTCTTAGCTTTAAATAAATGGTTGTTGGAACATTGTCTTGTATTAAATTCTAAAAAAACAAAATATATTTTATTTGGCTCTGCACCTAAAATTCGCAATGTGGAATCTTTTTTTTTTGTATTATCTTTATACTCTCCTGTGACGCTCCAGCATCTGCCTCTCCTTTGGGTCCTCCTAGCATCTCCACTCCCCGGCCATCCTCTTCCTGAGCACTGCCCTCATGCCACATATGACAGCCAGCCCTCCGAGTTGTCCCAGAGTAACCCATCTCCATGCGGGTCCCCCTCCTCCAAGGAGGAAGGCACCGTGGGAGGGGAAACCCCAGCCCTCTATTTCCTTACTGACTCGGGGGTGCTGCTGTGGAAGAGCAGGCTCCCGGAGGTTCCAGAGGTGTGGAGAATGTGGAGGCTATCATCCGGTGGGCACCAAAGTTGTTTTCTGGCTTTCCTGGTTGTCCCTCCTGCGCCGCTGCTTAGTAGTGCCCTGGTCTCCACTGGGGTTGCACAGGAGTGGGTCTTCCCACCCACCCACCCCAGGAGAGAGAGCAGTCCTCCACATGTTCAATCCTTCCTTCCCGGCCAGCCCTCGACGACTTGAGTCCGTTCCTGAACCCGGGTCGCTGGCATGGTTCGAGGTGTGGCGTCCAGCACCTCATCCCTCTGCACCACTGGGCTGGCAATGCAGAATCTTTAATAATTAGTGATTTGGCAGGTAACATGATAAAACAAGTAACTGAAACTAAATATTTAGGTATAATACTTGATTCCAGCTTAACCTATGCCGCTCATATTAGGAAAACAGTAAAGTTAGTAAACAAAAAATAGGTGCTTTATATCGAATTAAGGATTGTTTAATTAGGGAAGCAAGAGAGATGATATCTAAAAGTGTACTACTTACAATTTTGTAGTATAATTTTTTTTTGTTTACTAAGTTAGCATTGAAGGATTTGGATTTGGTTAATAAATCTTTTCATTCCATTTGTAGATTTGTCTTGGCCAAACCTTATAACATGCATCATTGTGACTTACATAATAAACTTAATTGGCTGCCTCCTAAATTGTCTTATTCTTACAAACTAGGTTGTTTGATTAACAATATACTTGTGCAGGGTATTGCTTCTCCTTTGTATAGTCTGATTAATTTAAAGGAAGATATAAGGTCATTATGTTCAACTAATGTGCAACGGTTATTAGCTCCTAGAACTGTTACCTGTATGGGTGAGAAAGCCTTTTCCTTGCAATGCCCCATTTTATGGAATACACTGCCTGAAAATTGTATTATTGTCTCTAAGCAAGAAAGTTTAAAAAAAGTATTGTATTGTGATCTACAATCACTTGTTGTATGTAATTGTTTTTAGGAATTTCAAATGACTTGTCTTGTTTACCATTGAAGTAACGTATTGTGTTGTATATTTGTCTTGTACTATTTGTATATCAATTTGCTTCTTTGATATTGAAGCACCAGGTCGATACTGAAAAAGGACCTTGGCCCAGTTATCTTACCTGGTAAATAAAGTGAATTGAATTGAATTGAATTTCAGGTAACACCCCTGACATTAGAGACTGAAACCCAGGAGGATGATGATGATGATGAGTCTGAAGAAGTGAGCTCATCTGTGCCTGTGGAGCAGGGTGCACAACGGGAAGCTGCTCTCACTACACTCCTTGAAGGGACCACTCTGAACTTGGATACTAGTCTGGCTGAGCCTTTTGAGTGGTTCCAGAGCAGCTCCCCCGAACCCATGCCTTTTGGAGTGTCCACTTCGGACTTGAATAGGGTTCAACTGGGCCCTCTGAATGGTCACAAGAAAGTCCTCTTGAGCAGAGTGGTGAAGGGGAAGTGGTGACGGGGATCCCTGCAATAGAAGAAGAGGAAACAAGGCCAGTGCAGGTGACGCTGAATCCATCTCTGAACAGGAGGTGGCCACTAGGACTGAAGTGCAGGAAACCCAAAGAAGGTCAGGGAGGACTGTGAAAATCATACACAAACTGATCTATGATATCCCAGGGGTACCCACTGACCTACTCCTGTTTGTAGTGCACAAAGGTGTATGTATCACCCCAGGTCCCTGAAAAAGGTATTCATGTGCCCTGCAAGTGCTAACCCCCCCCCCCCAGGCCAGAGGGAAGGTGGCAAATAGAAAGAGGGGAAGATGAAAGGCGCCCAAGGGAGACTAATGGTAAAAAGTGTATTGATGATGTGCTGCTGAAATGTCTGTGGTTCTGAACAATTGAAGGGGTGGAAGTGTGGGTACCATATATACACTATGGGAATAGTGGTGAAGTGTACAAACTGTACATAATGTGTTTCATGTTTCTGATTGTTTAATCTTTAAGTAGAAAGGAGCCAGGTGTCTAGGTAGAAATGTTTGCTATATGTTGAATGTTAATGTTTCCTGTTTTGCATTTTTCCAAGGGTCCTATCCAAAAGCTTGGCATGGATGCCAAGCATTTAAGGGGGGGTGTAGCCCCCCTTTGGGTGCTTACCGTTTTGCCGTTTAGGCTGCTGCATTTCTCCAGTTCTGCTTCCTGACATTCCCCAGATTTTCATTGCCACTGCCAGAGTCACAATGTTGTGCCCCAAGGCCCAGAATAGTCCCTGTCCTTGGTTTGGCCCATTTGGGCTTGGAAAATTAAGTCATGAGCCACCATGCTCTCCAGTCCCACCACGCTTATGCATGCATGAAGAAGCGCTTTTGATTTACCAACCGTTCTGCGTCACACATGTATGGCTCCTTTGTATGTCCCAACCCCTGTGCTCAACAAGCTGGGGACCGGTGACCAGATTAAGACCGTTGAGAGGCCTTGGAGAACTGAAAATAGTGAATTTGAGCGAGGGCATAATCGGGTTCATGAATATTAATGCGCGCCCATATAAATATTAATAAGGAAGCTGCTTGCCAACTGAGGGGTCTTTATTTTAGCAGCAGTGACAGGAAATCTATTGTAATTGAATGTTTATTAACAGCAGTATTTTGTAGAGCACTGTTAAGGCTATTGAACTGTGGGGGAAATTATAAATAAATAACATTTCTACTGGCTGCAAGGACACCCAAAAGTTGGGGGACTGCTACTGAACTGTGTGTACTGAATGGGAAGCAGCCATGTCTTTGACGCTTTGACCCCATAAAGTAGCCAATCCGATAACTGAGTACCCAAAGACTGTTGAGAGGGCTGTTATGAGGAGATGTTGACTATTTTTAGGCACCAAAAGAGACAACAAATCAATAATCAAAGAGGACTTATAACAGTAATTCATAACGCTGGGCAGCCAATCAGAGGGCAGGAATCCCTGGAGAAATCCCAGAGACTTTGGGCAGTTTGAGTCAGTCTGTTCTGGGCTCTGACCAAGTAAAGAAGGCTCAGTGCAGTGAGAAGCAGATACTATTAAGGCCTTTCACAGGACTTAGATGGGAGTTTTGTTGTGGAATAAGGAGAAAAGATCATGCTGTTGAGAGGAACTGTGCTTTTGTGACAAGTGAACCAGGCATTTTTCCGGAGTTTGTTGATTTTTGAGGAGAATTCTCCTGCAGCTATCCTGCACCAGTTCAGGACTGGAGTCTGGAGAGAGAGACTGTTTTGCTGGGAAAGAGCCTTGCTGGAAACTGGATTAATCCAGAATAAAGGTGGCAGCTGTCTTGGAGCAGAGAGACTGTCAGAGAGCTGTGTGCCAGCCAGAACAAAACGTGGATGCCGTTTGAACCAGAGAGTTGGGAAAAGGAAAGGTGAGCAGGTGTCCTATGCTCAGGAACCTGTGGTTGCTGCTGTATTCCTGCATGGAAAAGAACTGTTGAATGAGGCTGTGGAATTTGTTGCCAAACGACACTGGCAGGTTGAGAGAGCTGTAGAGTTAACTAGCTGCACCCCAGAGTTGTTTCTGCTGAGAGAAAGAAGTGGACCTTAGGAGTTTCCAGCTGTACTTCAGAGCCAGGTGGGGAACTCGCTAACCCCCACCAAGTGGGGTCTGCTGGCCACAGGGGATTATGGATTTACTCCCGAGTGCTAGGACGCTCTGACCTGTGAGGGAGCCGAGCTGTGGAGTCACTCCTAGGCCTGGGTCCTCGGTGGTTTGGTGGGTTTTGCACAGTAGCTCTGCAACAGACCTGAATAGGCTGAAGGTGACAAGTGGCCAGACCTTCAATCAAGGGGACAAGCGGCCAGACCTTCAATCAAGCCCAAGTCTTCCGGACATTTCCTGCTGCCCATTTGACTGACATCTTTTTGAACTGAGACCCCCTCTGAATTCGGACTAGTGGAAGCTCTCTGCACCAGGAACTCTTTAGACCTTCAGGAACGTGAATACCCAGGGCTTGCCGTGGTAATTAAGGGGGTGTTGTTTAACAGCTACAGCTAGTTACATCATTTCCAGGGCCCCAACAGCCGGCCAACCCATGGCACCGAGCAGGCCTGCAATTTCTGAGTACCCAAAAGGGACAGAGGGTAACACTGGTTCCAGTGGGGGTGGGCAACTGGAGTGTTCTGACCCACAGGCCTTTATGTTGTACACTGTTTTAAACAAATTCTTTAACCATTCTTCTCCCACATCTATCCCGGTTCCAGGTATCCCATTCCTAACCCTTCCCCCCCCAATAATGTTTTGTTGTTTGGAAATTGCTGTGTGAAGGGTGTTTTGTGGGAATTAACAATAAGGTGTATGTGGTATATGGTACTGGGAACCAGTTTGGCATCCAGTGTGTGGAGCGGTTGGAAGGGGAGGTGGGTAGGTACAGCATCCCAGGGGGTTGTACCAGCTGCATGCCTGGCTCAATGCAACTTACTCTGGGTGGAAGCACCATGCTATATTACTAACTTTTTTGGGATAGAACCCCTGAATGCCATCACAGCAGGACCCAGGACCCTTAACCTGTGTGCAGGTCAACAGGCAGGGGTAGTAGCCCATTGGCTTACAGTGCTTGGGCTACATAACTATAGACCTGGGCCTGTCATTCAGTTTTGGTTTAGACCCTAGTGCTCTGTGGACACATTCAAGCTGCAGTTGCAAATCATCTGGCAGGGCTAGGGCTTCATGTAGTAATCTGTCTATGAAAGTGGTAGCGCACAAGGGGGAGGTAGTGCTGGTTGTCAACTTCAGTATTCCAGACATAGACTGGAGTCTCCCAACAGCAGCAGCATCAACTAAGAACAGGTTTATCCTGGACTCCCTACAGGGAGCCTTCTTAAACAACTGGTCATAGCCACGATGGAAGAGGACAGGTTGGACTGGGTGGCTGTGACCAAAACTTGGCTCAAGGAAAACCCTAGCTGGGACACAGCCACCCCAGGGTTGAACCTGTTCAGGAGGGACAGAAAGTGAAAAAAGGGGGAAGGGTAGCTTTCTACATCAGAGACGACTTAAATGCAACAGAACTGTAGGTGACTCAAAAGGAGTCAAAAACCCTATGGATAACAATTGAAAGCAGGAGAGAGGCTGTAATTTGAGTAGGCATTATTTACAGACCCCTAATACAGGGGGAAAAAGGGGATATAGAGCTACTAGAAAACATACATAAAATGGCAGACAATGGTGAAACAATACTGGTTGGAGATTTCAATGTGTCCCATACTGAATGGGGCACATTAACAGCAGCATCAACTAGGATCAGGGAGTTTCTGGCAGCACTGCAAGAGGCAGGCCTGAGGCAGCTAGTAAACTTACCAACGAGTGGGGATGCTATCCTTGACCTGATACTTACAAACATCGACAAAGTACACGACATACAAGTAGGACACTATCTCGGTTCAAGTGACCACCATTCGATATGGTTCAAGGTCAAAACATTTGAGGAAAACAGTCACTCAAAAATGAAGATTTTAGATTTTGGAAAGGCAGACTTTCAAAAAATGAGGGTCTCCCTGGAAAGTAACCTAGGTAACCAAACAGAGGCAGGAGTGAAAGAAACATGGGCATACCTGAAGAAAGCAATACAAATTGCAACAGAGGATTGCACCAGAAAAGGTAGTAAGGCAAAAAAGAGAAGAAAGCCACTGTGGTTCACAAGAGAGGTGGCAATCAAAGTGAAGGAGAAAAGACAGGTTTCCAGTAAATTCAAGGAGTCTGCAAGGGAAGAGGACCAGAAGACATACAAAGAAAAACTGAAGGAAGCAGGTAAAGAAATTAGGAAGGCGAAAGCTGAAACGGAACTGAGCATAGCACAAGGAGCAAAAAGGGGAGACAAAACCTTTTTTACATATATCAGGGAGAAGAGGAAAAATAGGGGAGGCATCGTGAGACTCAAAAATGAAGGGGAAGGAACAGTAGAGGAGGACTGTGAAAAGGCAGAAATCCTAAATAAGTACTTTTGCTCAGTTTTCACAGAGGAACAAGAGGGGAATGGACATACTAGGATAAAAAAAGAAGTCACAAAATCAAGGATAGATACAAGCCCCTTCACAGTAGATCAAGGCCAGGGAAGAATGGCAACTGGAGTTTAATGCACAGAAGTGCAAGATCATGCACATAGGGAAGAGAAACCCTGAAGCCACCTATAGGTTGGGAGGGGAGTTGCTGGCAATCACAAGGGAAGAAAGAGACTTGGGCATCATTATCACAGATGACCTGAAATCATCCAAGCAGACCTAAAAAGTAGTAGGTAAGACTAGAGGGATGTTGGGGTGTATTAGAAGGGGTAGCACAAGTCGTAAGAGGGAGGTAATAATCCCTCTTTACAAGACACTGGTTAGGCCCCATCTGGAGTACTGCGTGCAGTAGTGGAGGCCGCACCTGCGCAAGGACATTAACAAAATGAAGGCAGTCCAGAGAAAGGCAAACCAAAATGGTGCAGGGACTGCATCAGAAAACATATGAGGACAGATTAACAGAGCTCAATATGTATACCCTAGAGCAAAGAAGGGAGAGAGGTGATATGATCTAAACATTCAAACATCTTAAGGGCATTAACAAAGTGAAAGAGTCTAACATGTTTCAATATAAGAAAAACAGCAGGACAAGGGGACACAGTATGAGATTAGAGGGAGGCCGATTAAGGGGTAATGTGAGGAAGTTCTTTTTCACAGAAAGGGTGGTGGATGCATGGAATGGTCTACCTCAGGAAGTGGTGGGTATGAATACAGTGCAGGGCTTCAAACAGGTGTGGGATAGGCATAAGAGAGCAATACAGTTGAGTATGGATAGATAGGCCATTGACAAAGTAAAGGTTTATGGCACATTCATAAGGTAGAAAAAATGGGCAGACCGGATGGGTCTTGTGGTCTTTATCTGCCATCAACTTCTATGTTTCTAAAAGGACTGAACAGGCTAAAGGTAAATAAGGCCATGGCACCTGGTGAGATACACCCAAGAGTATTGAAGGAGCTAGCACAGGAACTGGAGACCCCTCTGGCAGAACTATTTACCTAATCCCTGAGGTGTGGGGATGTCCCAGAGGATTGGAAGAGAGCAACAGTTGTCCCTCTCCATAAATTGGGAAGCAAGGAGGAGGTGGGAAACTATCGGCCAGTCAGCCTCACATCAGTGGTGGGAAAACTGATGGAGTCGCTGCTCAAGGAAAGGATACTAGAGTTTCTGGGAAAAAGTGAGCAGCAGGACACAAAACAGCATGGCTTCATGGCAAGCATATCATGCCAAACAAACCTGATCGACTTCTTCAACTAGGTCTGTCTTTTGGATGAGACGTTAAACCAAGGTCCCATCTGCCTGGATTGGTGGTAGTTCAGGTGGATGTTAAAGATCCCATGGCACTTATCGAAAAGAGTAGGGGAAATTCCCTGGTGTCCTGCCCAAATTTCCCTCGTTCACTAAAAATACCATTGACAGCTTAATATGGTTCAAGGTCAGTTGGCATTCATCTGTATCCCCCTCCCTCGGGTCATGCCTGAAAATAGGCAGGATTTGTCTAGTGCACTTACCTGGTCAACAAAAACTAAATAAAATAAAATAAAAATAGGTCACCAACACAGTAGACCGGGGCAGTGCAGTGGACATAGTATACCTGGATTTCAGTAAGGCATTTGACTCTGTCCCACACAGGTGGCTGATAAATAAGCTGGAAAGCATGGGAGTAGGGCAGGAGGTGGTAAGCTGGATAAGGAACTGGCTGAGTGGGAGGACACAAAGGGTACAGGTAAACGGCACACCTTGTCTGAGGAGAGGGAGGTGACCAGCGTGGTGCCTCAGGGGTCAGTACTGGGACTGCTACTCTTCAGTGTTTTCATTAATGACATAACAGACAGTTTGAAAGTTAAGGTGTGTCTATTCACAGATGAAACAAAGATCTGTAACAAGGTAGACACCCCTGAGAGGCTAAAGAGAATGGAAACAGACCCACAGCCCATCCACGGCAGTGGTAGCAGCCCAACCACCCGTCCACGGCAGCTGCATTACGTCCAGAGGGGCCACCTGCCCCCCGCACAAGGACATGGCTGAATTCCCTCCAGCAACCAGCCCATTGCCCTGAACAGGCTCCACGGCAGTGGTAGCAGCCCAACCACCCCTCCACGGCAGCTGCATTACGTCCAGAGGGGCCACCTGCCCCCCCACCAGGACATGGCTGAATTCCCTCCAGCAACCAGCCCATTGCCCTGAACAGGCTCCATGGCAGTGGTAGAGGCCCAGCCACCCCTCCAGGGCAGCTACACTATGTTCAGAGGGGCTGCCTGCCCCTTGCACCAGGACCCGGCTAAATTCCCGCCAGCAACCAGCCCTGAGTGGGCTCCATGGCAGTGTTAGCGGCCCAGCCACCCCTTCGCGGTGGCCGCATTACGTCCAGATTGGCCTCCTGCCCCCCGCACCAGGACTCGGCTGAATTCCCTCCAGCAACCAGGTACACTCCTTGCTGAACCCAGACTAGGATCAGCTTGAAAGCCACTTTCCCCATTGGACAGAACTGCACCGTAGCAGGACACCCATTGGCTGCTACAGGGAATTTCATATTTTGTGCTTGGCGCCCGCTGCTACTCAGCACTCAGCGGTGCTTGCTTTACCATCTCAGATTTTTGGCCCACCCCAGATCTCCTTTAAATGCTCATCCTCTGAATTTTTTCTCCTCCTCCTCCTTCCTCCAATTGGTGAACACAATGTATATTATTTCAGTCTACTCTCTCCTGTTAAAGGAGTAACAGCAGTCTCTCCTGTTAAAGGGGCAACAGCACTCTCTCCTGTTAAAGGGGCAACATCACATATTTACTCCTTCCTTTTATAAGGGGCTACTCCTCCTTTGATCACACCTTAAGTAAACCTGCACAATGCTTGGTGTCCTCCTTTTGTGAGGTGCTTTTGTGCTAATCCTCCTTACTCACACTACCCACTTAGGTGAAAATCTGCTCCCTCCCGCTAGTCCATCTCTATATAGTATGATCCTCAACCCCCACTGTGCCACAACGTTGACTTACTGCAACAGATTTCCTATACCTCCCCGTGTGTTACCTGCAACAACTTTAATGGAGCTTTTCTGCCAATGACCATGGTGGCTGCATTTCATTGGCTCTCTTTCCTGGAATTTTTAATATTCAGGTAAAACCTTCCTCTTACTCAAATCAGTGTAGGATACTGAAATGCAGCAGCAAACACCTAAAAGAATATTGATGCTGCATTGCACTACTCTTATTGCTACTATCTGGGAATATCCATCCTAATCTGGGCCCACCAACACCCACAGCTGAACCTCAAAGTTATGTCGGGCAACTCACAACTGGCTCTATAAATATCTGCAGCCTCCTTCCTAAAATGGATATCCTTAATGCCTGATTTTTACAACATAATCCTGACATCCTTTCAGTGGTAGAGACCTGGCTTTCTCCTAACACTGCTGATGCATCAGTTACGATCCCAGGCTATACCATGTACAGGATGGATCATCTAACCCAGTGGTATTAGTGACGTAGACAGCCAGTTCTGAGTGCTGTATCATTTTTTTATTAATATAAAAATGTATGACTGACTGTCACTGCTAAAAAAAAATCTGATGCTCTTAGAATTACCTCACTCATCCCCCCCCCCAGATTTCAGCCGAGAGATAGAAGCCATAAGAAAAATGCTGACAGCATGTGAGTTCACACACACTTAGTTTTTAGAGACAGTGTGTTACATGGAAGACTTTAATCAAGGATCTTGTTTCTGTGAGTTAATTACAGACTTGTTTAAGTTAATTTTGTTAAGAGAGAAATCATAAAGAAGGTTTATGACGTTGGAGAGGAACCTAGGTTGTTACACAGGGGTGCAAGGTTGTAAATGTCCCTGTGAAGCCTGTGTGAGGAAGGATATAGCATGAGATCAAACGAAGTGTCATTTGAAGGACATGAATTATGTTGAAGTTGCAGAATGTAATACTTTTGTATAATATATATTTTTACATATATCTGTCCTGACAGGGAGGAGCTAGGCGACCTCCTGCAAAGAGGTGGGGTAAAAGTCAGCTTTTAAATTATTCAGTTTTACTTCACTGTCACACACTTTTACCGAGACTCTGACTGAGGAAAGATCTTTGGAGCACTTGTAAACAGATATTTAGAAAGATTTCAAATCTAAGTACTGTAAGTAGGAATTTGCACTGTTTAAACCTTGTTTCTTTTAAAAGATTTGTATGTCTGGAGGTATAAGAGTTCTGTATTTTGCATTTTACATATTTTTAACTATTTTAGTCAAATTCTTTTTAGAACTTACTTGGTCTGTCTTTGACTTCTTTTTAGTTGTAAGAAAAGTATGTGGTTATTGCAGATACTAAATATAAACTTGAATGGTGGTACCAAACTGGAAAGAGACGCGTTTTAAATCTGAGGTCTTTATTAACGTTTTTAAGGGGTCATCTCTGTATACCTGGTTAGGTGCCCATAGGCAAAGATATCTGGCCCCCTGAAGACAGAAATATTTGAGTCTGTGCATTGGGTACACTAGCAAGAGGTTCACAGTTTGAATCCCTCCAGAACTTGAGACCAAAGGTTGATCTGAACTCACAAAAACAGACATGAGGGTTACCTTGTCTGTTACACTGTTCACAAGACTACGCTCAGAGGTTGGCACTTTGGGAGTAGAGGGCCTGAACTGCTGAGTGGATTTGTGACAGTACTCACATCGCGGCTTGTGAGCCACACGTGGCACTTTTGCACTTTTCCTGCGGCTCCTTTACTCATCAAATCCTGCCTCATATATGCGGCTCTTCACATGCTGCCCAATTGATCACGCACATTTAATATTTAAAAAAACAATGTTTCAGGATTTCTTGATTGAGCATTTGGCCGAGGAACTTCGCTCGTTGTGGCTGTTGAATGAAATTAACAGCAAACCACTTAGCGCTATCAGTGACAGCATGGTAGCTCTAAATCGGTGCTGTTAATTTCATTGTATCTGGAACGCCTGCTAATTCATGCAGTTACTGTAGGTGGAATTGATTTTGAAAAAGACAAATAACTGTACAAAGATGAGTTATACCTGAGGTTCATTTTAGCAGCAGTCCGGATTTAACGGTTGCACAGCATTGAAAGGCTTCAGTGGGGAAATATGAATGTAGCAGCTAAAGCGCAGAAAAGCTGCATTGTGAACTCCCGATCCATCCGCCCTAATGATGTCACACCTACTCCACACACCTCAGCAGAGAAATTGCAACGCATATGGAAGAGTACCATACAAACTGCACAGTGCTAACTTTCCACCAACCCACCCCAACGATATCTGAGTAACTACATGCACATGTGTAAGAGTAATCCTAAGAGCACTTTCTGGATTGCGTAGCGAAGGATATCATCCAGGCGCACACACGGAAGCCACGGTCTTGCAAGAGGAGAAGGAAAATGGTGTAAGTCAGATAAACAGTACCGGTGGCTGAATAAATGTTATGAGAGGTTGCTAACCCCCACATAAAGATGAGCGTAGTATGCAAATGAAGCATTGTGGTATCCCAGAATGCACAACAAAGAGTACAGACCAGGACTAAATGAGTTAGGGCTATGGCTGTGGGGTGGACTGCGTGGAATAAATACCAGCACTGAGCAGGTCACAGTTTATTTGCTGCTGATACTGCCATTCGTCATTGTCTTGTACCCTCCTTTGACTCATACTTCACTCATGGTTCTTTCTCGTTGCCACTTTTATTTTACTTAACATCTGGGGGTGACAAATCTACTTTATGTTTCTCTCTGCAATTTCTCTGGGGGTTCACTGGTGAGGTGGTGTGTTTTATATTTTATAAATGTGGTGCTACAGTACATGACTTTTGTTCTTCACTTCACTGCATTGTTTCAAACGAGTGTCATGTATCTAATTGACTCATTACATTGTATTTAATATGTGTAACAGTGCTATTTATGTTTGTATGTTTATTTAATTGCATACATTTGTAATTGATAACAATAAAATGTTTTGAACTTTATACGTTTTGTGTGCATGTTTGATTTCAACACTTCCAGATGCCGTGTATATGGGTTGTGGCTCCATAGCGAAGTGAAGTAACACATGTGGCTCCCCAGCCTCGTGTGACTGAGTACCACTGGTCGAACCAAACATGGGGGTGGATGTGCAAACTACATTAGGGATAACCTATAAGCCAACGTACTGCCTCTTCCAGACGCTGGAACTAACCTGCAAGTTTTAGCTTTAAAAGTGCTACTTGGGAAGCCCAACAAAACTCTTACAGTTCACTCAGTGTACATTCCACCTGGTCAGAAGACCCCAGGCTAAACTCACTGATGGACTGTTTCGGTGCCTTGAACTTAAACAATGAAACAGTGCTGCTGGGTGACTTCAATGCCAACTGGCTCGCACCAGCCTCTAATCCCTATGGGGATGCAGTTTCTGTAGTGCACCTTTCCCAGCTTGTCAATTCTCCTACCAGGATAAACTACAAAACTGGCACCTCCACATTGCTTGACTGGGTCCTGTCTAATCGACCAGACCACATCTCTCATGTCACGGTGCTTCCGGAAGCATATAGCGACCATTGGCCAGTTCTGTTTCACTGGGCTAACAACTTCTCCAAACCCCCACCGAAAACAATCATCCATAGGGTCCTCAAACATGGTCACCTTGAATTGCTAAAAGCCGACCTACACTGGCAAAACTGGTCAACAGTCTGCTCTGCCAGTTCTGTTGATGCAGCCTTAAACCATTCATCCTGCTGTTTAATAGGGTGTGGGACCAGCATGCTCCTCTAAAAAAGCGCGAACAAGCCCTGGTTCTCGCCAGAGCTTCTTGAACAGATGAAATCAAGGGATCATCTATGGCATGTAGCCAGAGCTACAGGTAAACAAGTGGACATTCAAGTCTACAAAAGAGCCCGAAATGACTGCACTAGGGCCATATGCACAGCAAAAAAATCAATATTACAAGGAATCCCTCACTCGCACATGAAGCAATGGTAGACAATTCTGGACAAACCTCAAAGAAGTCACTGGCAAGGACATTAAGTCAGTCCCCACTATGTTGAACATTGATGAAGTACCCACTACTGACCCCAATTCCATTGTGAATTCTCTCAACAAAACCTTCTCAAACCTCAGTGGCATCCTCCCCCCGATTTCTTCCTTCCAACAGTCTCATCCTCTAAACCAAGCTCTGTAGTCCTACCACTCACTCACTCCCTGCTCCACTTTAGAACCATCTCTCGTGGTGAGGCTAGAAAATACCTCCAAAAGTTCCTGGGTAGGTCCCAGTTAAGTGGTGACTCCCTCAACCTCAAATTCATGGCTCTTGCCCTAGAAGACATTCTGGCACCACTAATACACATAATCAAAACCTCACTCAGATTATCTCAGTTCCCACAGTTATGGAAAGCAACCCTGGTGACACTCATCTTCAAGAGTGGTGATCGAACCTCACTAGGTAACTATCAGCCCATCTCAATATTCCCGCCTTTATCTAACGCTGTTGAAAAAATAGTTGCGGACCAATTAACTGAATACATAGATAAGTACAATATACAGTGCCCGCAGCAACACGGGTTTCACAAGGACACAGCACCACTACCAGATCGCTATAATTTACCGGTTATATTCACAGTTCCCTGGATCATGGTGTGCTTGCTGGTGCCACATTCATTGACCTGTCAAAAACTTTCGACACAATTAATCATGACCTACTAGTCAAGCAGCTTGCATTTACTGATCTGTCTAATGATATAGTCACCTGGTTTAAGAGCTACCTCAAGAATCACTCTGAACAAGTTAGGATTAATAGTGTCCTATCTCACAGTAGACCCGTTCGCTCCGTGGTGCACCAGGGTTCCACCCTGGGTCCCATTTTGTTCAGCTTGTTAATAAACCAGCTCCCACTCGCCAGTAGCTGTCCACTTCTGCTCTATGCAGATGATGCAGTCCTGTATACAAGTGACCCTGATCCCTTTACCTTGGAACGCAAACTCCAGGACATCTTTACTACAATTAAAAGATGGTTTATTTATGAACTATAAAAAAAAAAAACAAGATTATGTTGTTTTCCAGTCCCCAGAATAGACATCGTTCACACCCACTCAATATAAAGAACGAATCTGGAACTACACTGGAACTCGTCCAGCATTTAAAATATTTGGGGGTCACAATAGACAGCACTATGCCATATGCCTACTACATTGAAAGTGTTGCAAAGGCTGTGAACATCTGTATTGGATTGCTTCATTGACATAAGCAAAGTCTTACCCTGGAGGCATTAAATCTTGCTATCCAGAGTTCAGTGGTCTCCCTTGTTGATTACAGAATAGTAGTCTATGGCTCAGCAACAGACACAGCCCTCCACCGTATTATAGTCGCTCTAATAAAGCCCGTCGCCTCTTAACTGGCTCCACATGGCTTATACATACGTGTGACCTATATGCCCAAGCTAACTGGTTACAGTTCACAGGTAGGCTCAGGATCCAAACGTGCCTCCTGGCCAAGAAAGTGAGTCTGGGCCTGATGCCATTGGGTGTCCAGAAGCTCCTTACCCCATGTGAAAACAGCCATTCCACCAAAAGCTCATATAGCACTGTCTTTAAAATTCCTAGATGTCACACCTCCCTTGGTCAAAGAGCTTTTGCCCACTGTGCTCCCAAATGGATTAATAATCTTCCTCCTGCCATCTCCTCTATAACAGCATTAGGGCCCTTCAAACATGAGCTCCGAAAACATCTCAATGCTTATGCCAGCTGTGACTGCTTCCCTTAGCCCCTCAATGCTGTTTTACCTCGTGCCTAGGCAGCACTCCCTCATTGCACATGGCCCCTAGTATCCTGCACTTGGTGTTTCTCTCCTGTCCTGTGTCTTATCGTAATCTAGTTCTTCCTATCCTTCCTCCTTCATACTCCCCTCTCACCCACCACCCCCTCTTTTCTCCTACAATCTTCTCCCCACCTGCTTTCAGCCCCACCCCAAATAGCTTTACGGCCTTCCTGAGCTGATGTTTCTCTACTTCTTGAGCGGGTGTGGCCACCCCTGGGCTGCTATAATCACCATACAATGGCCTCCAGCCTGACAACACCGTCTGCTGCTGTTCCTCTCTCTTCCTTTTCAGACACCCCCCAGTCTGTGTTGTCCTCTCTCTTAAACTGCCTTAACCCTCTCAAATACTCTTTGTGCTTATAATAGCCTGTTGACTTAGTCCACTGTCTGTGTCACCTTGTTTATATTTATACTTAGACTCCTGTTTGTTATTAACCTGCACTTACAGCTCTACTGTATACCCATATGTTTTTTTTAAATCACTGTTAATGTAATTCTGACATGGAACCTATGAAATAAGCTTGTTCTCAAAGGTGTTAATCCAAGTTCACAATAAATTAATAAACAAATAAAATAAAGAAAAGTTGGAAGCATGGTCAAGGGCATGGCAACTAAAATTCAATGCAAAAAAGTGCAAAGTCTTGCACATAGGCAGAGGCAACACAACAAGGGAATACTACCTTTGGGGGGAAAAACTGGCAGTGACCAAACAAGAAAGGGACCTGGGGGTCATTATATCAGAGGATTTGAAGGTGGCGAAACAGTGAGAAAAGTCGATGCTGAAGACCAGCAGCATGCAGGGGTGCATCGGTAGAGGCATTACCAGCAGAAACAGGGAGCTGGTGCTGCCACTGTATGGGTCTCTGGTGAGGCCCCAGCTGGAGTACTGTGTCCAGTTCTGGAGGCTGCACCACAGGAAGGATATAGACAGATTAAAGCAAGTGCAGAGGAGGGCTACAAAGATGATTCAGGGACTACACCATAGGCCATATGAAGAAAGACTGAGCAAACTTAACTTGTTCTCACTTGAGGAAAGAAGTGAGAGGGGAGATATGATAGAAACTTTCAAGTACCTAAAGGAAATGAACAAGGTACAGGTGCAGGACCTATTTCAGACCAGAGACTGCACACGAACCAGGGGGCACAACATGAGACTGAAGGGGGGCATCTAGGGCATATAAGGAAGTTCTTTTTACAGAGAGGGTGGTGGAACCCTGGAACAGTTTGTCCCATGAATTTGTGAAAGCTAGAAATGTGGGGGTCAAACTGTGTGAGACAGACACAAGGCGGTCATCAGGACATAAGGCCTAAAAAGGGGGGGGTAGGAAACTGGACAGAGTAGATGGATTGTGAGGTCCCCATCTGCTGTCACATTTTTATGTTTCTATGTTTCACATGGCAGATGGCAATACTGGACCTGGTGCTCACAAACAGGGACAGTGTGACAGGGATCACAGTGGGGGAGCACCTGGGGAACAGTGACCATCAATATGTGTGGTTGGACATTACTGAAGGGGTAGAACCCAGCCACACTAAAATGCAAATCCTTGACTTTAGGAGGGCAGATTTTGGAAAAATGGAGAAATGCTTGAAGGAGGCATTAGCTGACATAGGGAGAAAATTAGGGGTGGAGGAACAGTGGGCAGTATTCAAATCAGGGATAACAAGGGCAACACAATTATGTGTAAAACAGGTTAGCAATGGGGAAAAAGAAGATGAGACCAGTATGGTATTCCAAGGAGGTAGCTGAGAAAGTGAAAACCAAAAAAAATTGCATTCAAACAGTACAAAAAGACACAGGCAGAAGGGGACAGGAAGAGGTACCAGGAAAAACAAAGGGAGGCAGGGAGGGCAGTAAGGGAAGCCAAAGCACAAACAGAGGAATGCATTGCAAAAGCAGTAGTTAGAGGGGGACAAAACCTTTTACAAGTACATCAGTAAAAAAAGGAAAGCAAAGGGAGGGAAACTGAGGCTGAAAGTGGAGGACAGGAGTAGAGTGGAGGATGACAGCCACAAAGCAGACAGAACAGATACTTCTGCTCAGTCTTTACAGAGGAGGGGCAGATAATGGGCCAGAAGGGAGTAGAAAGGGTAGGAAGGGCATGGAAATGGATACAAGTTCTTTTCCATGGGAAAGGGTCCTAAAGAAACTGGAAGTAATAAGAGTTGATAAAGCTATGGGACCGGATGGTGTACACCCCAGGGTGCTGAAGGGGCTAAGAGAGGTGGTAGCTGACTCTCTGGTGACCTTGTTCAGTTGTTCACTGGAAACAGGAGCGGTACCCAAAGACTGGAGGACAGCTGATGTAATCCTCTGTACAAAAGCGGGAACACAGAGGAAGCAGGAAACTGCAGACCAGTCAGCCTGACCTCAGTAGTGGGGAAGATCACAAAAATTAGTGGAACACCTGGTTGTCAAAGGTCTACAGGACCCAAGGCAACATGGTTTTACTGGAGGAAGGTCGTGCCAGACTAACCTCATTGAATTCTTCGACTAGGTGACAAGGGAGGTGGATAGGGGAGACAATGGATCTGTCCTGCCTGGACTTCAGCAAGGCCTTTGACACTGTGCCACATAGAAGGCTGTTTAACAAGCTGGGGAACATTGAAGTGATAGGATGGTGGTCCAGTGGATGGGGAACTGGCTGGATAGCAGGACACAGAGGGTGGTGGTAAATGGCTGTCACTCTGCAGAGGGAAAGGTGACCAGTGGGTGACACAGGGATCAGTGCTGGGTTTAGTTCTCTTCAACATCTTTATCATTGACATTACAGATGACCTAGAAGGGAGAATTTGCCTGTTCGTTGATGGCACAAAGCTCTGCAACAGGGTGGACACACCAGAGGGTGTGGATAGAATGAGGAAAGATTTGCAGAAGCTTGAGGGCTGGTCAATGGAGTGGCAGTTGAAATTTAACACAAAGAAATGCAAAATAATGCACATGGGGCACAAAAATGCAGCATATCAGCTGGGGGGGAGGATACAGAATGCTCCAAGCAGGAAAGGGACCTAGGGATTATCAACTCTGATGACCTCAAGGTAGGGAGTCAGTGCGACAAGTCAGCAAGAAAGGCAAACAGGATACTGGGATGCATAGGCAGGGGTATCACCAGCAGGAAAAGGGAGGTCATAAGTCCACTATACAAGACAGTAGTGAGGCCACACCTCGATAACAGTGTCCAGTTCTGGAGACCTTACCTACATAAAGACATTGACAGGGTGGAGATAGTTCAGAGGAGGGCAACCAAAATGGTGCAAGGATTACACCAGAAAACCTATGAGGACAGGCTGAAAGACCTAAATATGTACTCCCTGGAAGAGAGAAGGGGGGGTGGATATGACTGAAACATATAAGTACCTCATGGGGAGGAACAAGGTGCAGGAAAACATAATTTTTCATAGAAAAAGATGCACCAGGACTAGGGGACATGGGATGAAACTAGAGAGAGGGAGGTTCATAGGGAATGTGAGAAAGTACTTCTTCACAAAGAGGCTGGTGGACAAATGGAATGCCCTGCCAGAGGAGGCGGTGGGGGCAGAATCAATTACAGGATTTAAGAATGCATGCGATAGGCATAAGGGGATCCTGGTAGTCGGGGGAAGGGGACAACCTAGTTCTAGGGAAGCTTGAAGAAGCACAGTTGCACAAATGGACAGACTAGGTGGGCCGTAGGCCCTTATCTGGCATCAACATCTATGTATCTATGTAATTTGTGAGCCCTCGGTCCCATCCTAGAGGCCGTATATTTATTTATTTAGTTTTTATTTACCGGGTAAGTGCACTAGACAAAAACAATTGCCTATTTTCAGGCATGACCCAGGAGACATACATACAGAGGGACAGCAATTATAGGTGACAACACAGTACAATGTTACATACACAGTTTAGGCAAATAAAGCAGACTCATTTATAGGTGATTACATCAGGTATAAACAGTGCGAGATATCCAAACACAGTAACAACCAGAGAAGATATAGCATTGAAGTGAAGAGCAAAAATTCAAAGACTAAGGTTAAGCACTAAGATTTTGTTACAGAGAGACTTTAATGTCAATTTCCACAGATCAGTTGCAATGGCATTTTTCAGAATCCATACAAAGGGTACAAAGACCCAACTTAAATGCCCTGTGTGATTGGGATTGCCTTAAAGATGTAGGTAGTGCATGCCACAGTTTTGGGAGCAGAGGCTGCAAAGGCCTGATCCCCCAATTTTTGTATTACATTTGGAGATGCCTAACTAAGACCTACAGTATCTGCTGAACTCAGTGGGTAGGCATGGGTAGCTGGGCTTAACATGTGTGCCAGAGCCACTGGTGTACCATTTCTTATGATACTATCTCTTGTGCAGCCTGCCGTGTATTGACAGTATGAAACAGGGGAGAGCCAACCCAGGCTCAAGTAGAATACAGAGTGATGAGTGAGCCTGTGAACTGATAGTGCAAAGCAACAGATGCTGTTGTAGCATGTGTTCCACTTTTACAGTGCCCCTTTGTTGGCGTCCATGAAAGTCATGAGCCCATACACAAAGCTAGGTCTGAAAACCGCCTGTGCAATGGCCCATCAAGCTGCAGAAGTAAGCGAATACCTGATTTTATAGGTGTAAGCCCCAGGTGGCACTATCCCAAGGGCTACTACCCCTGTCTGCTTGACTATGGACAGGTTGAGGGGCCTAGGTTCTATGACGGGTGCCTCCACCCAGAGGTCAGGGTTTGTACTGGTCAGACTAGCTTGGTCACAGCCCTCTGGGACACATTGACCCCCTTTAGTTCCCCCTAGTAGCTCACTCAGTACACAGGAGTTATAGCTCCAATACCCCCACTTATGCACACTGTTCATTCATAAAGTACCACTTACCCTCGAGACTGATTCTGCAGCACGTCTCTGAGGAATCCCTGTAAAATAAGGTTAAACAACATACACAGCAAAATACAATACTGTTTCCATAAGCACCAACACTACAGACAGCATATAGGATAACAACAACAAATCTGATTTATTTAGGGGACATTAACACGGGAGGGGGGAATCAGGTTAATTGGTGGCATTAAATCACAGTACTATGCACACGTACAGGGTCTGAAAAGTCACACTCTGGGTACTCAGGTTGGGGCCAGGTCCGTTGCCTGAGGTTGGCCGGCAGGTGCGGATGGCTAGGGCCCTGTAGAAGAAAATATATGCACAACACCCAATTGTAATCCAGAGCCAGATGGCTCAGTCCATGAAGCAGTGAAACAACAAGAATTAGATGACACACTTGTGATCGAAAACAGGCTGCAGGAGAATACCCTGACTTGTACTCACAATACCCAAGCTGAAAACCAGACGGTGGATGTACTTCTGGATTGCCAGAACAACAAGGCATGGAGACAAAGTCCTTGTGACTGGACCCCACTGCAGTTGATAGCAAACGGATTTAGTCCGAGACAAGCTGGGGTTTGCTTCCAGCTTCAACACACAGCAAACAGTACTGGGGATTGGAAATAGCGATTCCCCACAAGCACTACGCACATTCATATGTAAAAGGAGAGTATTATACCAGGCAGGCTGCTCCTCGATCCTGATCGCAATTACTGCAAAATACCCGGGAGCACACACAGCAGCTTCAATTCCTTGCAGACCGAGAGCGATTCAGCAATTTCTCCAGTCTTCTACAGGGTGAGCCTGGTTTCCACACTTATAGTGCTTCTTTCTCCTCACAACTCGGATTCAGTCCAAACTGGCACTCACAGAGGCTGCAGACCAAAACGCAGGGCCTCACATGCACTTCCCGAGCGAAACTATACACCACAGAAACACAGAGCTCCTTCTGTCTTCACAGTCACAACTGATCTAATATTTCCAGTCACAAAGCAGGGCATTTCCTTTAGCTCCACACCATTCTGTTGGCTGGTTTAGCTGTCACTCACAATAAGACTCCCTCTGTTGGTGGAAAAAGGCACCAAGGTTAAAACTACATTTCCCAGAGTCACTGCCCATATAATCCCCTTGTGGCTGGCTCAAAATTGAGAGTCCAAGTTCTGATTCATCCTCAGGCTCCATTTTAGGGTCTCCCTATCATCCTGGTTGGTCCAAGTCAGCTATTCAGAACCAAAATTAAAAAGCTACACTGAAACAGTTCATGCTGAAAGGAAGACAGGTTAGACAAACTACATTTTCTCAGTCACGCTAAATGATTTCTGGCAAACAATTATATCTTTCAACAAGGCTTCCTCTGCACATGTAGCAACGGCAGAAACGGAGGGAATTGACAGCAGCTCGGACGGGATTTGGGCATTAGAACACACAGTCCCCCCATACAAACTAATTAAGTCTGCAGGCAGACAGCTCTTAAAGAGACAGTACGTAGAGGCTCAAATAGCACTCACTTGGAACCACATTTAAACAGCTCAGATGCTGAACACCGCCCAGACTTGGAGCATTCAGGCAAGCTCCTGGAAGACTTTTGAGAACCCCATTTGTAAGGGGGGTTACACCTTTCCTGGCCTGGAAAAACTTTGCGTCCGCGTCAAGTAAGTATCCTCATAAATTTCAACACAACCATATACATTTATATCAATATCACATTAGGCTTATACATGTAATTATCAATCAACATATCACCTTACCAGAAACACATTTCTGAAACTTTTCAGTGCATCACTTTTTACACAGTATTATACACACATTGTAGCGTAACTCAGGTTATTACCTCCTGTACAGGAAACCTGAAGAGAGGGGGCCCTTCCCTATCAGCTACCTTAGGGCTGGATGGGGCAGGGGCACCATACCTAGATGGCAACACAAGTAAGCACAGATGTTCAGTTTGGGCAATGAGCTTGGGGACACATACACTCCTTTATGGACAACATTGAGAGGCAAGTCCACAGGCCTCCCAGGGGAATCATAACTGAGGTTCACCACAGGCATTACAGCTCAACCAGTCTTTCTAGGGGGAACTGTTACAGTCTCAGCAACCTGAGCCTCATTTTCAGCATTGTCCTCACTTGTCAGCTGAGTCTCCATTAGGGTAGAGAGGCTAGAACTTGGGGCACTTTCAGCTCCAGGAGTTACAATCTCTGAGTCCACAACACTTGGCTCACATGGAGAGCTTTCGGACACTGGCAGTGGACCATCAGGGCATTCAAAATACTCTTCTTGTTCTGGTGTATCACCAGTCTGCCCCAATCCATCATTTTACTCCCCTGAAAGCTCAAACAGTTCAACCATATGCAATGATTCCATGTCATCTGACTTGATGCTTTGCACTTCACATTCTGGGAGCACTGGCTCCAGGGACAAAGCTGGGGGCTTAGACAGTCCAGAAGGCCCAGCTTCATCTCCAGGATTGACTAGGGGATTGCCCCGAAACAATTGACTCAGTTTGTAAGAGGGGTAGTACCCAAAGTTGCGCTCACTTTCCTCTGACATGGATTGACAGTCATTTTCAACTGGGACTTCTTGTGGGGAACACTTTAACTCAGCATCTGTAGGTGCAGAGTTTCTTTGCTTTTGCTTAGCAGCACCTCGGGTCACTGGTCCAGAGGGAGCACTTTCTGGGGGCTCAGACTCAATCAAGATTTGTCCAATGGGCAGTAAATGATTTCTATGCATTGTTTTAACATCTTTTGAATTATTCTCAGGCCTTACTTTGTACACAGGCAGATCATCTAGTTTGCCCACTACAATGTGAGGGAGATGGTGCCATCTGTCAGCAATCTTATGTTTGCCATGCAGTCCCAGATTTCTTAGCAATACCCGATCTCGCTCCTGAAGTTCCTGTGCTTTCACCTTTTTATCATACCTTTCCTTGTTGGCCAGATTTCTTTTGGCAGCCATGGTTTGAGCCAGTTGGCACGCATGATTTAGCTGGGCCTTTAACTTTTGCACATACTGTAAATAGTTGTCAGCTTGAACCCCATCAGGAGAAACTTCAAAACATACATCTACCGGCAGTCGAGCTTCTCTTTCAAACATCAGGTGGTAGGGGGAGAACCCAGTGGCATCACTTTTGGTGCAGTTGTAGGCATGTACCAGGGTGCTAATTTGTTGGCTCCATCTAGGCTTGTCCTTTGGGTGGAGGCTGCCTAGCATATCTAGCAAAGTACGGTTGAAACGTTCAGGCTGTGGGTCCCCCTGGGGGTGGTAAGGGGTGATTCTGGACTTTCGCACTCCCCACAGAGAAAGCATCTCTTTGATCAGACAACTCTCAAAGTCTCTCCCTTGATCAGAATGGATTCTTTGTGGAGCCCCATAGTGAACAAAAAGTTTTCTACAAGCACTTTTTCCACAGTGGATGCCTTCTGGTTCTTGGTGGGGAAAGCTTGGGCATATCTCGTAAAATGGTCAGTGACTACCAGCACATTACTAATGTTTCTTTGATCTGACTCCAAACTCAGAAAATCAATACAGACCAGCTCTATGGGTGCACTGGTGGTGATGGTAACAAAGGGGGCAGCCCTCTGGGGCAAAGCTTTCCTTTGTAAGCAGTGACTACAAGTTTGAATGTGTTGCTCAACATCAGCCCCCATCTTAGGCCAATAGAATCTGGATCTCACCAAGTCAAGTGTTCTGTCTATACCAAGGTGCCCCATGTGGTTGTGTAAGGACCTTAGTACTGAGTCTCGAAAGGCACTGAGCAGCACTAATTGTCATTTATCTATTTGTCCCCCTCTGTCTATTGTTTCTCTGTATAACAGTCTATTGATCAGTTTCAACTTAGGATGTTCCTTGTATAACAATGCAGTTCTCAAATCAATGGAGCGTAATTTGGACACATCATTCCCTGCATAGAGGGCTTCTAAAGCTGATTTGATCATGGGATCTCGGGATTGAGCCCGCTGAATGCTGTCATTGTCCAACTGAGGCAGTGCACCAATGTCTATTGCAGAAAAGTGGCAACAAGCAGCAGGTATGCAATTCTCAGAGGGTCCCAAACAATCCACCATACAGTCCACTGCGTCCGTGGACATTTGTTCCTCCCTGTCAAACTTCTGGCAGAGTGCTCGAATATCAGGTTCTGACAGTCTGACCCAGTCATTCCGGGGAACAGGCCTCCGGGAGAGAGCATCAGCATCTATGTGATTCAGGCCTGCTCTGTATTCAACAGCATAGTCATATGTAGATAATGCAGAAAGCCACCTATGGCCAGTGGCATCCAACTTTGCTGAAGTCTGCACATAGGTCAAAGGATTATTGTCAGTTTTTACTAGTATCTTAGCCCCATACAAATACTCATGGAACTGTTCAACAATAGCCCACTTCAAAGCTAGGAACTCTAACTTATGTACAGGATCGTTCTTTTAGGATGGGGTCAGGCTTCTACTGGCAAAGGCCACTGGTCTCAGGCCATTCTCGTGCTCTTGGTACAATACAGCCCCCAAGCCTTGCAGGCTAGCATCAGTGTGCAAGATATAGTGCTTCACTGGATCTGCATAGGCAAGTACAGGAGCATGGGTAAGTTGATATATAATGTCATGAAATGCAGTTTCACACTCAGGTGCCCATCTGGCTCCAAATACTTAATTGGGATGGAAATACACTCTCTCAGGCTCAGAAGAAACCGACCTCTTGTATTTTTTGCAGGTAGGGGGTAACCTTGAGTAAGATTAAGTAAAGGACGGATCACTCTTGAATAGTCCTTGATGAAACAGTCATAGTAGCTACAGAATCCCAGGAATCTTTGCAGTTCTTTTAGATTGTGGGGCTGTGGCCAGGTGGTCAAGACCTCAACTTTTTTTGGGTCGGTCTCTATTCCCTCAGTGGAGACTATGTGTCCCACATACTTTACGGATGTTTGGAAGAATTGACATTTATCGATGGACAGTTTTAGGCCAAAGTCTTCCAGTTGATCCAACACCTTGAACAATCTGCTCTCATGTTCCTCCATTGAGCTGCCAAACACAATAACATCATCCAGGTACACCAGGCACTCTAATAAGTTCATGTCCCCCACTGCACACTCGATCAGTCGTTGAAAAGTGGCTGGGGCACCTGAAATCCCTTGAGGCATCCTCATGAATTCATAGAAGCCAAGCGGACAGATAAAGGCTGTCTTCTCACAGTCTTCCGGGGCCATCGGGATCTGGTAGTACCCACTGCGAAGATTCAGCCCGGAGAACCACTTGCTACCATTCAGGCAGTCTAAAGCATCCTGGATGCGGGGCATTGTATACTAATCAGGGATAGTCCGACGGTTCAAGGTGCAATAATCCACGCACATCCTTACTGTCCCATTCTTTTTTCTCACTACCATAATAGGTGAGGCATATGGGCTTCTGGATTCTTACATTACACCAGCAGCTAGCATCTCTTGCAGATGCTGTCTCACATCATCTATGTCAGTAGATGCCAGGCGTCAAGACCTCTCATGAAATGGCTTTTCATCATGCAACCAGATATGGTGCTCAGCTCCTTGCACACATCCTACATCCCATTCTTTGAAAGAAAACACCTGGTCTCTCTGGGCAAGCTTTCTACTGATTCTCATCTTCCATTTGGCTGGCAATGGGGAGTCACCAAAATCAAACAAGTCGGGCATCACTCTGTCATTCTCCCCTGAACACTTGTTACTAGGCAACACTGCAGTATCCGCACAATGCACATTAGCCAGGGTGCAACCTCTATTTACTTGAATCTCTCTATCAGACACATTATGAACTTGGACCATTACCCATCTGGCATAAGCATGGGCTCTGGCAGACAAAATACTTGGCTTGACCAGCAGTCCCTCTGGCAATTTCCCATCGCCTGGAGCATCCAACATGAGGATTTTATTCTTAACATCCTTTCGGATACGGACCTCTCCCTGTAAGGTACACTGGGCATTTGGCACCAGGATCAGAGACTCAGGATCCTTTTTCCAGACAATTCCAACCGGTTCCTCTGGTTCCACTTTGTCAGCATCTCTCTGGGCATCATAGGCCTTCTTGATGAATGCCAGAATTCTTAAAGCTCTACCAGTCTGTGACCCCTGTTTCTCATAACACAGCTGTGCCAACCATCCAAACATATGCGCATTTATCCCATTTAGTAGCGGAACCCCATCATACAGTCCAGTAGGGGGACACACTAAGGCCAGTGTCTCTACTTGCTCTGCCACTCCAGCCATGGAGGTGGGGAAAGGCAGCCAAATTCGGATATACCCAGAGTAGGGGTAGGGGTAGGCCTTCTCACTTAACCCCCATACATGCAGTCCTTCCAATGGTTGTAAGGGTACGTCTGACAAATGCTTCTGATACCAAACCTGGAACATAACTGTCACTTGGGAGCCACTGTATAATACAGCTCTTGTAGACACTCCATTCATCTTTACAGTGGTCTCCATGGAGGGACCCACTATTCTGGACCAGTCTGGAGAGGCAGTAGCGGGGCGGGCAACTGACTTTGCCACAAAGGGACGTGAGTTAGCATTTTTGAGACCCTCACTGGGATCATTTCATGCACCTCTTAACCACTGATTTGTTCTCCGAAGCTCTTCTTGTAGCCTATATACAACTTTGTCTGAGTCTTTTGGGGACCGGCATTCTCTCTTCATGTGCCCATCCTTTCCACAATAAGCAAAATATACTTTCTGGAGTTTGAGCTGGCCGAGGCATCACACTGGGAGCCAGGACGGGGGTATTACTAACTGGACACCTTGGTGCCATCTCTGTCTGAGGCGTGATAAGCATTTGGAGGCATCTCATCAATTTCCCCACTTCCATGGTCAAGACATCGAGTTTTGAGCTGTTGTCAGCAGGAGATGCCTGGGTGGGTACCCCCACCCCATAGCAGATGCAGTCGGATATAGGTCAGGGCCTGTACTTGCAGGCGCGGCCTTCATAAAGAGACTGTTTTTGAATTCCCTGATCTCTCTCTCAGCAGTTCACCCCTTGGTGGCACACCCTCACTGGTTCCCACTTCACAAGGACCTTCGGATGCTGTGATCACTTGGGCTGCGCTCACCCCAGAATTAGAATCCCCCTTCTCATCTTCAACCTCCAGAAGTTCTTTTATTAAGTCACAATAGTCCGGTGGGTTATCCCTTCTGTCTGGGAGCCTTAATTGAAGGAGTTTCAATTTAGAATGCTTTGCATGCTGTAGTAGGTGCTCCAACCTTACACGGTTTAAGTCACTGGCAGCTACCCCACCTTTTCAGTAAGCCTTCTGCAGAGCTCTTTCCAGACGAGTAACATATGCAGAAAAACTTTCACCTGGCCACTGTTTTGTACCTTGAAATTTCCACATCAAGCTCTCCCCGACTCAGTGCTCCCAAAATTGCCTTCAAGTGCAGATAGGTACTTCTGGGTAGATGCATCAGGATTTGTGGACCTCAAAAATGTAATGGCCTCTAGGGCAGGACCCCTCAGACTTTCTATGATTCTTTTTTGTTTCTCAGCCTCCACACACACTGCCATTCAGGTATCGGGGCAACACAATCTGTCCAGGTGTCCCAATCATCCTCCTCCCCCTTGGGGGTGGGGAAGGTGCCAGAGAAGATCCTCAACCTTTGGTAAGAGTCATGACTAATGACAGGTGCAGAAATAGGAGCCTGCATTGGTTCAGCCACCATAACGGGTACTGGAGCGGGAGAAGGTGTTGAGGGAGGAACACCCCCAGGTGGCAAGAATAGTTTCTTCAAGTCCTCCACAGTTTTCCCTTCCTCCAGCAACAATTTAGCAAATTTCTCCTCAAAAGTTTCAGATAGTGGGGGGGGGGGCTCATCCCCCCTGAGTCTCTACTGTCCTTGATTATCACTCTCCAGGCAGTGAGGGCTCCCTCTGGGGTAATAGTCTATGGCACTTTGGAGCTACAGGTATCTATGGGGTCCTTATACTCTACTAGGGCCATGAAAGTGTGGGTGAGCAGATCAGCATGTCGACCCACCACCACAGGGTTTTGTAAACCTTCCACCTTGGAAAGTACTCCCTGTACAGTGTCCGTATTGATACCCAGGGGGATGTCCAGGATAAGCATAGCATTTTGGGAGTCGATCTCCTCCACAGTACACCACTCCACCAACCAGTGCACAGCCACTTCTGTCGGGGTACCCATTTATTTTTTTTAACAGTGGTTTGTAAATGTGACCACTAGAGGACACAAAATCCCAGTGGTGAGCCTCCAAGATGTAACCCCCAGGTGGCGCTATCCCAAGGGCTACTACCCCTGCCTGCTTGACTATGGACAGGTTGAGGAGCCTAGGTTCTATGACGGCTGCCTCCACCCAGAGGTCAGGGTTTGTAGTGGTTAGACTGGCTTGGTCACATCCCTCTGGGACACCGTGACCCCCTTTAGTTCCCTCTAGTGGCTCACTCAGTACACAGGAGTTACAGCTCCAATACCCCATGTATACACACTGTTCATTCATAAAGTACCACTTACCCTCGAGACTGATTCTGCAGCATGACTCTGAGGACCCCCTGTAAAATAAGGTTAAACAACATACACGGCAAAACACAATACTGTTTCCATAAGCACCAACACCACAGACAGTATATAGGATAACAACAACAAATCTGATTTATTTAGGGGACAGTAACACGGATGGGGGTAATCAGGTTAATTGGTGGCATTAAATCACAGTACTGTGCACACATACAGGGTCTGACAGTCACACTCTGGGTACCCAGGTGGGGGGGGGCCTAGCCAGGTCCGTTGCCCAGGATTGGTCGGCAGGTGCAGATGGATAGGGCCCTGTAGAAGAAAATATATGCACAACACCCAATTGTAATCCAGAGCCGGATGGCTCAGTCCATGAAGCAGTGAAACAACAAGAATTAGATGACACACTTGCGATTGAAAACAGGCTGCAGGGGAATACCCTGACTTGTACTCACAATACCCAAGCTGAAAACCGGATGGTGGATGTTCTTCTGGATTGCCAGAACAACAGGGCATGGAGACAAAGTCCTTGTGACTGGACCCCACTGTAGTTCATAGCAAATGGATTTAGTCCGAGACAAGCTGGGGTTTGCTTCCAGCTTCAACACACAGCACACAGCACTGGGGATTGGAAATAGAGATTCCCCACAAGCACTACACACATTCTTATGTAAAAGGAAAGTACTATACCAGGCAGGCTGCTCCTTGATCCTGATCGCAATTACTGCAAAATACCCGGGAGCACACACAGCAGCTTCAGTTCCTGACAGACCCAGCGCAATTCAGCAATTTCTCCAGTCTTCTACAGGGTGAGCCTGGTTTCCACACTTATAGTGCTTCTTTCTCCTCACAACTCGGATTCAGTCCAAACTGGCACTCACAGAGGCTGCAGACAGAAACTTAGGGCCTCACATGCGCTTCCTGCGCGAAACTATACACCGAAGAAAAACCGAGCTCCTTCTCTCTTCACAGTCACAACTGATCTAATCTTTCCAGTCACAAAGCAGGGCACTTCCTTTAGCTCCACACCATTCTGTTGGCTGGTTTGGCTGTCACTCACAATAAGACTCCCTCTGTTGGTGGAAAAAGGCGCCAAGGTTAAAACTACATTTCCCAGAGTCACTGCCCATACAATCCCCTTGTGGCTGGCTCAAAATTGAGAATCCAAGTTCTGATTCGTCCACAGGCTCCATTTTAGGGTCTCCCTATCATCCTGATTTGTTCAAGTCAGCTATTCAGAACCAAAATTAAAAAGTTACACTAAAACAGTTCATGTTGAAAGGAAGACAGGTTAGACAAACTACATTTTCTCAGTCACTCTAAATGATTTTTGGCAAACAGTTATATCTTTCAACAAGGCTCTCTCTGCACATGTAGCAACGGCAGAAACAGAGTGAATTGACAGCAGCCAGGGCAGGATTCGGGCATTGGAACACACAGTCCCCCCATACAAACTAATTAAGTCTGCAAGCAGACAGCTCTTAAAGAGACAGTACATGGAGGCTCAAATAGCACTCACTTGGAACCACATTTAAAAAGCTCAGATGCAGAACACCACCCAGACTTGGAGCATTCAGGCAAGCTCCTGGAAGACTTTTGGGAACCCCCATTTGCAGGGGGGTTACATAAGCCAAACCCAGCTTAGTCTTTATTATTTTGCAAGTATTTGATATGTGAAGATTGAAATCCAGCGTAGGGTCTAAGTAACTCCAAGATACTTGAAAGAGTCAACCAAATTCAGCAGGGAGCCATCTGGGCTTGGTATACATAACTCAGCGGTACAGACCTTGATTTTGAGTGCAGATCCAAAGACCATGGCAACCATCTTGCTGGAGCTGAGTAGGAGTTTGTTATGCTTTAGCCATGATTGTAGCTGATTAAAATCCTTCTTGAGACAGTTGTTGATGGAAGCAGTGTCCTTGGCACTGGAGTATAGAACCATGTCATCCGCATACAGAATGGAAGAGGTGGAGACAGCAGTGGTTGGCTCTTCATTGATAAACAGGGAGAACAACAGTGGTCTGAGAATGGATCCTTGAGGGACCCCTACACTGGTCGGAGAGAGCTCTGATTTTAATTTGTTTATTTGTACAAATTGTTTATGACCTGCAAGATAGTTGGCGAACCAAGAGAAGACAGTTTTGTTAGCAGCAGTTGGGGGTCAACTAGATCAAACACCTTAGTAAGGTCCACAAAATCCACTCCTGTGTACAAGCCCTTGTCCATGGCCAACTTCATGTCATTTGCAAATTGGATAAGAGACGTGATGGTACTATGCGCTTTTCTGAACCCATGCTGTGCAGGGGATATATGCGAGTATTATTCCTGTGCAGTCTCACTCCAGATCGCCACACTTTGCCTCTAGTTGTCTTTATTTATGATGGATGTGGAGGATCAAATGACTCACCTGCTCTGAGTTGTCAGACAGCGGCATGACGGCATTCTGCAAATCAGTTTGCTCCTTAGTAACTTTATTCAAGTCAGTCTGTGTGCTATGGAGCGAGTCACAGATTTCAGTTCAAAATGCCCAGAGTTCTCCTAGGAGGTGAGCATTCATGTGGGAGTGGGTTGAGGAGGATGATGCCATGCTGCTCACCAGGGAAAATGAGTCAGCACCAAGGCCACGGTCTGCTGTGACAGGCTGAGCTGACGGGAGCTGTAAATATTCTTGTTTCTTGCCTTCCATGTTAATTTGGCACCTTACACCCAACTGCTTTCCCTGATTCTCCTCGGACAATGTCATTATCAGTGATAAAAAGGAAATATTACAAGCCTTCAACAATCATTTCTGCTCAGCAGGATTAGCATTCGACAACTTGCTCGCTTGCTGTCTGCACTCTCAGATGACTGTATTGCCTCCTGAGCCCAACCTAACAAATGCCACATATTCCTTCTCACCTGCTACTCTGAAAGAGGTTGAAGACCTTCTCCTTCATTTGGACACTAAGAAAAGTGCTGGCACGGATTCCCTGGACCCCTACTACCTAAAGATTGCCTGGCATGTTCTAGCTGTGCCAATTACTCACCTATTTAATCTGTCACTGTCCCAGGGGTGTCTCCCTAATCTATGGAAAACTGCTCACATCATTCCACTATTTAAATCTGGGGATCCCTGTGATCTAAACAATTACAGGCCAAGTTTGCTGCTCGCCATACTGTCAAAACTTTTAGGAAAAATAGTGAATGCCCAGCTAGGAGCCTTCCTAGAAAACACAAACTTCCTAAACCCTATACAGTCAGGTTTCCGAACTAACCATAGTACGGTTACAGCGCTGGCCAAGGTAACAAATGACTGGCAGTGTAATCTAGAGAACAAAAAGTTTGTCTGTGCTGTTTTCCTACACCTCAGCAAGGCATTCAATACTGTCAACCATTGCCTACTTCTTTCTTTGTTAAAAGCCTTAGGTCTAGACACCATTTCGATGGGCTGGTTCCAGGACTACTTAACGGATAGGCACCAGCAGGTCAAGGCAGAAGGGGAGCTTTCCTCCCTCAAACCGTTATTAAGAGGTGTCCCTCAGTGTTCCATTCTGGGTCCACTACTATTCATTATATATATTAACAGCATTGATTTTGGCATCAAGGAGGCCAACAATCACCTATTTGCAAATGACACAGTACTCTATCTAAGCCGGACAACACCTGAAGCTGTCTGTAAAGACCTGCAACTTGACTTCAATATCTTGCAGTATCAGCTTCTTAGCAAAAAACTGCTCCAAGAAAACAAAGGCAATGATACTCTCACCTGGCATCCACATGGCTCACCCTGCTACTACTGGCACTCTACCCCCTATTACCACCTTATTGGGAGAAAACGTGGAGTTTCTTACTAAGTTTAAATACCTGGGGGTCTGGTTAGACCACAAACTCTCCATCAAAGAACACTTGGAAGATTTGTTGAAAAAACTGAGGCAGAGGCTTGGTCTCTCCTATCGGATAAACCACCTTCTAACCACAGAGGCAAAAAGGCAGCTAGTCCAGTCTACATTCATCTCCTTAACTTGACTACACTGAATTCATCTGTAGTCATTGTAATGCCTCATATCTGGGTAAATTAGATGTCCTATACCACAGAGCACTGTGTTTCATTACCGGCCTCCTCTTCTCCACCAACCACTGCTCTTTATACGCTGCAGTGGGGTGACCTCCCTACAATACAGGCGCAATAGAAATGCAGCTGTATGGACATTCAGAGTGGTTACCGGTAAATTCCCACAGTATAGCATTGATTTACTGCCTATAAGCGAGCTCCGAAACTATGCCCTAAGGAGCTGCTCCCTAATTTTCTTGAGGATTCCCAGGGTCTCTACGGATTTTGGGAGAGCAGCCATAGGCTTCTCACTGCCAACTCTCTGGAATAAGCTGCAGAAATCCTTGAAATTAAGATCCCCAGTTAGTCTTGCAGTGTTCAAGACTTTATATGCAAAAACAGTCACAGAAGTATGCCACTGTTTTCACCACCTATAGCTGCTCCTTTTCTGCGTACTATCATCCTCTGCCCTCTTTTTGCACACAACAAACATTACCATTCAGGAACCCTATACCCTAACTCCTACTTCTTACCCTGCATTCCTTCCATCTCTTAAACCTCCTAACCTAATCCATAAGTGTGTATTCCTTGCTTCACTACGACCCATGCCCCTACACTCCCTCACCCCTTGATAACTTTACTTGGGAACATAAGCAGGAGGCTGGTAAGGACAGAGGTCTGGGGTTATATTCTGTTTTAACTGAAATATTTGAATAGTTTTGTAAGTGAAATTAGTTCTATGTGTTAAAAATTATTACCTTGAGTTAGAACTGTTACTTGGGCTATGATATTGTAACTTTTGAGGCTTGGGAACAGTTGTTTGGCAGTGATAATTAGAGTGAAATTTAAATGTGTTGTTTGCCTGGTGTTAGGGGGAAGGGACATTAAAAGGAATTACCTTGTCTTTAACAGGAATTACCTTGGCTTTCATTGTTCTTAAATACTGAAAAGCCACTGGGGGTTGGGATTGAAGGGCTGAGTATTTCTGTTTGGGACTGAAATTTGAAGCAACAGGAGCTGGTGGGTCTGTGACATCATACGGTACCTGATGTCTGCATACACACACTGTTAGTGGAACTGAACACACACTGGACTGTATGTGTTTGTGAGACTTGGGAACTTTATTGGTGGGGTTGAAATTGGGTTTGTAAATAACTGCAGTCAGTATATAGAGAGAAACTGTATTCCAGAGGAAAGGGACTGAGAAAAGGGGGTGTGCCATTATAAACAGAGGGGGATAAACAGGGTGGCCATATTCCACCATGGCAGGCATCTTTGGAAGGGTTGTAGGCTGCACAGGCTGTGGGATGGCAATAATTCTCATTGGGCCTGGAGAGGGAGGCTGCCCACTCTGTAGACAGCTATCTTGTATCAGGAGTGAGGTATATTGGTTAAGGAGTAAGCTGGGGGAGCTGGGGGTGTCCAAGGATAAGGGGTGTGGATATGGGCAGAAGGGTGGGGCTGAGGGAGGCTGGAGGCAACACTCTGAAGTACAGGACATTATGTTACAGCAAGCAGGAGGGGGATATTAGGGACAGAGGACCCTTAGATAGGGATGTTGCGCTAAAGAGCGTCCGGGGTGAACATTCTGAATACAAAGAGAGTGGAGGGGAAGAGTCAGGAGGGGCTGTTGTGCGGGAGCCTAAAACAGCAGACTGTGGGAAGGGAGCTCCTAAGGTGAACAGAGCAAGAGGGGAAGAAGAGGGGCAGTTTAGAGGTGCAGTCAGGGGAAACTCGGGTTACTTGCTGGAGGCTGACATAGAGTGTCACAATAAATTTGAGCTGCTAAGCAACCTAGAGGGGGAGGAAGGGGTTGGTGGAAATGAGGAAACTTATACAGAGGCCGGGGGGAGGGAGTCGGATACCCATAGGGCATCACAGACCCGGCAATGGAAAGGATAGAAATAGTCCCAGAGGAGAAGGGAAACATAAATCTTAAGCAAATGGGGTGATGCAACATATTGCAGACATGAGGAGGAGAGCATGATTGGAGAAACTGGGAGACAAGGAGGTGGGAGGAGCCCCCATTCAGCAGGGGGTCAGTACCAAGGATGGGGCCCTAGCTAAAGGGGACCCACAGAGAGCCTCTGGAGGCAGGGGTACTATTACAAGGGGAGGATGGAGGTGTGGGGGAAGGGGAAACCATCAGGGCCAGGATAAATGGTTCGGATAAGAGGGGTTAAAGGGACACCTATTCAGAGGGGTTTGAGTTAAGTGGGCAAAATAACGAGGAGGCAGAAAGGGAGGGTGACAAGGTCTCTCTAATAAGACAGGAAGACTCCCATGGAATTGAGATCATGAATAAAGGGGGGATGGGGGTCTGAGAGGGCATAGTGGAGGTAACCATAAGGATGATGGCGGTGTTAAGGTTCTGTTATTGGGAGACTCAATGATTAGGGGTATCCAGTGGGATGGACAGGGGGGTGGATGCTATAGCCAGGTGAAGGTAGTGAGTATCTCTGGGCTGACAGTGCACAGAGCAAAGTTCATGGTGTATGAAATGGTTAGGGACTGTGGAGGGAAACCAGATTTCCTGGTGCATTTGGGAACAACGATCTAGAGAAATAAGCGTTTGGAAATCCAAGCAAAGGTTCAAGAACTTGCCAGAGCCTGTCAGGATAATGGATGCAACATTTCCTTTGAATATTGCCAGTACCAAAGGCCTCAGTGGAGAAAAAAATGAAGCTACAGAGGTTAATGACTGGCTCAGGAAGTGGGTGAAGAGAGTGGGTTGGGGGTGTTAGGGAACTGGAATGGAGTTTGGGAGGATAAGGGACTATATGCCAAGGACAGGCTTCATCTTGCCCCATTAGGGAAGGAAGTCCTTAAACAGGGGATGGCTGACTACATTCAAGAAAGGTGGGGTTTAAACTTGTGAGGGGAGGGATAGGGAGGGGCTGACCAGAAGCCCTCTCCTCCGGATGAGGGGAGTAGCCTTCAAGCCCAAGGGGGGGGGAAACAGACTGGGGTGGAGGTTTCAGGAGGAGCAGAGGGAGGACGGAAGTATAAGGAATCTGAGTGGGGTTCGACAAAGAGGATCAGGGATAAGGGGTGGGGTTTGGTGTTAGTAAATGCCAGGAGCTTGGGAAACAAGTTGCCAGAGTTCCAGGCCATGCTGTTCGAGGGGGGGTGGATGTGGTGGCGGTCACAGAGACGTGGGCCAACAAAAACCATGACTGGGACCTAAACGTACGGGGGTACACTATGCTAAGGAAGGATAGAAAGGAGGGCAGAGGGGGTGGAGTGGCTATGTTCATTAGAGATGACATAGAAATTGCTAGGGTAGAAGAGGCAGAGGGAAACGTGGAGGCCTTATGGGTCACCTTACGATCCCCAGCAGGAGATAAGGTCAAGCTGGGTGTAGTATATAGGCCCCCTGGGATGAGTGATGTTCTAGAGGATGGTTTGCTGGATAACATCATTGCCCAGTGTGGACCAAAAGGGGAAGGAGTGGTGTTGATGGGGAACCTTAATATGCCAGGTACAAACTGGGGAACCATGTCCTCTAAGGTGGCCAAGGAGCAGAGGCTGCTGGACGGCTTCCAGGATGTGTTCTTAACACAGCATGTGATGGAGCCCACAAGGGAGGGCATGTCCTGGACATGGTTCTGGCAGATGGGGATCTGGTAAGGGACCTGGTTGTACAGGACCCCCTGACTGGGAAGCACCACAATACTGTCTGGTTTCAAATAAGCATGGGGAGATCTAGGACACTGGCAGTGGACTTCAGGGGGGCAGACTTTGTGGGCATGGGAAATATTCTCAAGGATCACTTGAAGGGGATTACATCAATGACAAGTGTGGAAAGGAGATGGGAGGTCATAAAACGGGGACTTCATGAGGCAGTCAGGATCTGCGCTAAGTTGAAATGTAAAGGAACAAGGTCACATAAACCATGCTGGTGGTCCAGTGAGGTACAGGTAGCAGTCAGAGAAAAGAAGGCAGCCTACAAAAAATATAAAACAAGAGGGGATAGGGATAAGGAAATGTACCATCTTGCATCTAGAAAAGTCAGCTGTATGGTGAGGGGAGCAAAGTCCAGTAAAGAGCAGCGGCTGGCACAGGGGATACATGGAGGGGAAAAGGGGTTCTTCCGGTACATTGGGGAGTGGAGAAAAACCAAGGGCCATCTCAGCAGATTGAGATCAGAAGGAGGGTGGGTGGAAGAGCGAGGGACCAGGCAGAGGTATTTAACAGTACTTTGCCTCTGTGTTCATTAGGAGGATGGGATATCTACAAAGCAAGACACGAAGGGATAGAAGCGGCAGTGAGTGGGATCAGGGAGCAACAGAAATGGAGCAAGAGGGAGGAGAGTACCCCAGGGGTGTCACATCTGGGTAAGGATAAAAGGCCAGTAAGGTGGAGGGGACGGATGATGCTATCTCCGCCAAAGAGGGTGTGGTTAGCCCTCAAGGCCCTAAAGAAGACAAATCTCCTGGGCAGGATGGCATTCATCTGAGAGTACTATGGAAATTGGCGGACATACTGGCTGCACCCCTGGTGGAGCTCTTCAACAGGTCACTTGAGACAGGGAGGGTACCTAGGGATTGGCAAGAGGCACATGTGGTGCCAATCCATAAAGGGGGGTCAAGGAAGTACCAGGTAACTATAGACCCATCAGTTTGACCTCGGTGGTGGGAAAATTAATGGAGAGTATACTAAAGGAACGATTGGGGGTGTACTTGGAGGAGGTGGGAGGTCTGGATAGTCGGCAACATTGGTTTGTGCCAGGTAGATCATGTCAAACCAATCTTGTGGAGTTCTACGAATGGGTAACATCAGAACTGGACAGGGGAAAGCCTATGGATGTATTATTCTTGGACTTCAGCAAGGCGTTTGACTCTGTCCCCCACAATGGTCTGGTGGAGAAACTGATGGGGTTAGAAGTAGGCCATTTGATGGTCAAATGGATTGAAAACTGGCTAGCTGGATGTACCCAGAGAGTAGTGGTCTGTGAGGAGCTCTCGAACCCTAGAGAGGTTGGTAGTGGGGTATCACAGGGCTCGGTCCTGGGTCCGATCCTGTTTAATGCATACATATCGGACATCAGGGAGGGTATAGGGTGTGAAATGAGTCTCTTCGCGGATGACTCCAAGATGGGAGCAGTAGTTGAGGGAGAAGAGGGGAGGTTGGCCCTGCAAGGGGACCTGGACACCCTGGAAAGCTGGGCTCACACATGGAAATTAAATTTCAATATCACCAAGTGTAAGGTGTTGCATCTTGGTAAAACCCTAAACACTGGTACACCCTGGGAGGGGAGGCGCTGGAGGCCTCAATAGGGGAAAAAGACCTAGGGGTCATGGTGGATGCATGTATGAATAACTCTGAGCAGTGCAGAAGAGCGGCTAGCAAGGCAAACAGGATGTTGGGATGCATCGTAAGGGGATCACCTCTGGGAGCAAGGAAGTGATTCTGCCACTGTACAATGGACTGGTTAGACCACACCTTGAGTACTGTGTACAGTACTGGAGACCACACTTGAAGAGGGACATACAGCTCCTGGAGAGGGTACAGAGGAGACAACTAAGATGATACAAGGGTTAGGGATTTGACGTGATGAGGACAGACTTGAGGAGCTCTGCTGTTTTCATTGGAGGAGAGGGGAGACAGGAGGGACATGATTGAGGTCTTCAAGTACCTCAAGGGAATAAATAGGGTAAACATGGAGGGGATCTTTAGACTAAAGCAGGGAGGTATCACCAGAGGGCATGGTTTGAAGTTGGAAGGTGGAAGGGTGAGGGGGGAAAAGAGGAGGAGGTTTTTCACTGAAAGGGTGGTGGACCCTTGGAATGCACTGCCTGGCGAGCTGGTTCAGAGATCCACAGTGGAGGGCTTCAAGAGAGGGTGGGACAGACACAGAAAGTGGATGTATCAGATGATGGCCTGTCCCAGGGGGGTTGGGATGGATGATAGGGGGTTCTGGAGCACAAGGGATGGGAGGGCCTCAGCACCCAACTAAGGATGTAAGGTTTGAGCAGACTCGATAGACCGTAAGGCCTAATCTGCTGGCAAATAGTATGTTAGTATGAGGTTCCAATTAATTCTGCCACTGTATCTCCTTCTCCTTATATAGCCCCCTTATCATTAACCCTTTTTTTCTCCCTGAACATGATATGTATATAGTTAGAAATATTATATGTGCCCAAACTAAACCACTTGTCTTACTATTACCTAGTCTGCCTTATTATGTATTCACATGTTTTGTCTTATTGCCTGTTCATAAGTGTATTGTACCCTGACTTTGAGTGATGCAGGTCCACCTTGTAAATGAGCTTACTCAATGGTGTCCGCCTGGATAAATAAAGATTTCGTTGATTGATTGATTGTGTTCAGACTGTTACTGATGTGAGGTGATGATTAGTAACTCACAACCCCCATTCCACACCACTCAGTGATGTCATCTCATCGTTTCGGTCTGCTTCTGATACGCTTGCCTCCTCAGTCCATGAACAGGCATCGTGCATCCTTTTGTTAGGATTGCCACATGTCTGGTTTTAGACAGGATAATCGGTTTTCTCAGGTCCTTATCTGGTCATCTGGTTTTGCTTATATGTAGTCCGGTTTTGGGCAATTTTGAGTGCTCACATGTTCTTAAAACTGATGGCATCATTCACTGTTTTGGCTACATGTTCAGGTTACAAAGAATTTGTGATGTCATATAGACCTTCATCTGAAAAAACAGTTTGCCACACCTTGCGCCACGCCAGTGACCCAGGTTCGGGAACAAGCCTGGGCCGCTGGGGTTGGCAGGGGGAAGGGAGGATTGAGCATCCAGAGGACTGTTCTCCCCTCTCTGGGCTAGGGGACTAGTCTTCCCACTGGCTGACTGCCCTCTAGCAGTGGCTGGAGGGTAGTATGGGTTGGGAGGCTTGGAAGCCAATGTGCTTACATTGGAGGGAAGGGAACTACTTCTACTACGGCCTGTAGTTACCACCACAATTCGCAAATGTTCTCTAGCGTTATCCATTTCACCTAAACTTCTTAGTTGTTTCAGTACTCACTAGAAGTGTTAGTAGCTTGTATCCTGTTAGCTGTTGCACAGACATTGTAGACACATGCTCTGTCTGGTTATTTAATCATGTTTGTTCTACTCTGTAACTCAGCTGTATTGTACTGTTGAGCCTCAATTGTTGACTTGTCATCTCCCCCTTCTCCCAGGACGCATCTGGAATCGAGCGGTACTCTGCTCAGTATGCCTTCCTAGTGAAACTCTTAAATAAATAAATAAAATGGAAAGTGGCCGGGGCTCCACAGACCCGTGATGGCCTGACCACTCCAACAAAGTCTGCCCCTGCCACCAGATTTGATGTGCTGAGTGGCGGGGAACCACTGGCACCCCTGAACCTGGCCCTGCCACGGAGAGGGAATCCGTGGAGGAACCTCAGGGGGCAGACGAGCTGGGGGTTGGGCCAGAGGATGTACCTCCTCCGAGTGGGGTGTCATAGCCCCGTGGAGCCTACAGCGAGGAGTAAAGTAGTAATAAAAAATGTTTGCCTGGGAGATGTAAAGGATGGCCATTAAGACCATTAGCAGTAAATCAGCCTAATCTTTTCCACTCTGAATTTTAAGTATGGTCTTTTGCTGCTGTTATAGTAAACAGTTTGTATACCTTTACGTGGTCTTCTGTGTTCCTTTTGTTTGTCTTATATTCTTTTTTTTTTTACGTTTCCTTCTGTAAGCTCCCTGTAAATGCGGGGCTTATATTCCCACTGTTTAGGCATCCCTTTCCCTCTCCTAACCCCCCCAGCTGGGAACTGGGTTTAGTGCTCTGGGGATATTGCTCTGGATGCCTCAATGTGGCAGCACAGAGTAAGGAAAAGGTATATAAGGGGACTGACAGGAAGTAGCGGAGCCTTTCCAGCCCAGGCATTAGGCCTGGGCCGGAGGGGGAGGCTGGAAGAGTAGCATCATGAACAGATAAGGTGAGCAAGTGAGGTGGCTCAGCAGTCCAGGAGGCGCAGTGGGGAACCCTCCCAAAAAAGTGCAGTTAGGACAGTTTTTCATGCACCGTGGTCAACGAGGAGTGGGGGTATGGAGCTCCGTGGGGGGGGCCTGGCATGGACCCCCAAGGATGTAAGTACCAGCGGAATCCCCAGAGTGAGTTGGGGCCATGGGGTGCTGAGGCAGAGCCCAGTGACCATGGCAGGTGTGGCCTTAGCACTGGGAACAGTGCCAGCCATTGAAGGTGGGGTGGGGCCTGAGTCGTCAGAAAAATTCCTGGATGCCCTTGTGGCTTGGGCCAGTGCCCAGGGGTCCAGGTGGGGAAGGCTGCTTACTTTCCCACCACAGTGTAAGTGGGGACAACCAGAGCCAGCTTGGAGGTAACCCACGGAAAGAAAAAGTGAAGGCTGGCTTAATAGGTCCAGTAGAAGCCAGAAAATTGCAGGGATCTGGGTTCCAGTAAATCTTGGGTAGAGCACTTGGGGGAGAGAGAGAGAGATGGTAAGTAGAGGAGAATCCTTGCTTGTGTCTGCTGAATCCATGTGTAACCTCCCTGCAAATGGGGGTTCCCAAAAGTCTTCCAGGAGCTTGCCTGAATGCTCCAAGTCTGGGCAGTGTTCGGCGTCTGAGCTGTTTAAATGTGGTTCCAAGTGAGTGCTATTTGAGCCTCCATGTACTGTCTCTTTAAGAGCTGTCTGTTTGCAGACTTAATTAATTTGTATGGGGGACTGTGTGTTCTAATGCCCGAATCCTGCCCGGGCTGCTGCCAATTTGCTCCATTTCTGCTGTTGCTACATGTGCAGAGGGAGCCTTGTTGAAAGATATAACTGTTTGCCAGAAATCATTTAGAGTGATTGAGAAAATGTAGTTTGTCTAACCTGTCTTCATTTCAGCATGAACTGTTTTAGTGTAGTTCTTTCATTTTGGTTCTGAATAGCTGACTTGGACCAATCAGGATGATAGGGAGATCCTAAAATGTAGCCTGTGGACGAATCAGAACTTGGATTCTCAATTTTGAGCCAGCCACAATGGGATTGTACGGGCAGTGATTCTGGGAAATGTAGTTTTAACCTTGGTGCATTTTTCCACCAACAGAGGGAGTCTTATTGTGAGTGACAGCCAAACCAGCCAACAGAATGGTGTGGAGCTAAAGGAAATGCCCTGCTCTGTGACTGGAAAGATTAGATCAGTTGTGACTGTGAAGAGAGAAGGAGTTCTGTGCTTCTGTGGTGTATAGTTTCGTGCAGGAAGCATGTGTGAGGCCTTGCGTTTTGGTCTGCACCCTTTGTGAGTGCCAGTTTGGACTGAATCCGAGTTGTGAGGAGAAAGAAGCACTAGAAGTGTGGAAACCAGGCTCATCCTGTAGAAGACTGGAGAAATTGCTGAATCGCGCTCGGTCTGTCAGGAACTGAAGCTGCTGTGTGTGCTCCCGGGTATTTTGCAGTAATTGCGATCAGGATCGAGGAGCAGCCTGCCTGGTATAGTACTTTCCTTTTACATATGAATGTGCGTAGTGCTTGTGGGGAATCGCTATTTCCAATCCCCTGTGCTGTGTGCTGTGTGTTGAAGCTGGAAGCAAACCCCAGCTTGTCTCTGACTAAATCCGTTTGCTATAAACTGCAGTGGGGTCCAGTCACAAGGACCTTGTCTCCATGCCCTGTTGTTTCTGACAATCAGAGAACATCCACCATCCGGTTCTCAGCTTGGTATTGTGAGTACAAATCAGGGTATTCCCTGCAGCCTGTTTTCAATCACAAGTGTGTCATCTAATTCTTGTTGTTTCACTGCTTCATGGACTGAGCCATCCGGCTCCAGATTACAATTGGGTGTTGTGCATATATTTTCTTCTACTGGGCCCTATCCATCTGCACCTGCCGGCCAACCCTGAGCAACAGACCCGGCTAGCCCCCCCACCAACCTGGGTACCCAGAGTGTGACTTTTCAGACCCTGTATGTGTGCACAGTACTGTGATTTAATGCCACCAATTAACCTGATTTCCCCCTCCTGTGTTACTGTCTCCTAAATAAATCAGATTTGTTGTTGTTATACTATATACTGTCTGTGGTATTGGTACTTATGGAAACAGTATTATATTTCGATGCGTATGTTGTTTAACCTTATTTTACAGGGCATCCTCAGAGACGTGCTGCAGAATCAGTCTCGAGAGTAAGTGGTGCTTTATGAGTGAACAGTGTGTATACATGGGGTATTGGGGCTGTAACTCCTGTGTACTATGTGAGCCACTAGTGGGAACCAAAGGGGGTCACGGTGTCCCAGAGGGCTGTGATAAAGCTAGTCTAACCACTACAAACCCTGACCTCTGGGCACCCGCCATAGAACCTAGGCCCCTCAACCTGTCAGTAGTCAAGCAGGCAGGGGTCGTAGCCCTTGGGATAGCGCCACCTGGGGGTTACACATGGGTTTCTGCTGGGTTATTCCTGTCCAACCAAAAATTGTAGAAAGTTAAAAGCCCCATGGAGCTGCTTATTTATTTTTAGTAAAGTATGGTGACCCCGTATCGCTGGAATTATTTGCAGTACAGGTGCAAAATAAAAGCCAGTTTGGGGAGAAATACTGGTTTGTGCCTTATTTGATTGTAGGGGGAAGGCTAATGAAATGAAATGAAGTCCTTTCTTCCCACTGTATTTGCAGTCTAGTTAATTCTCTGTGAGTTGTATTCCACTGCAAATATTGGATCCAGCCTTGTTGGGGCTGCAAGGGCTTCTGAGACTGCTGAAGGTGCAGTGGGAGGTCGCGGTCCAGTTGACAGCTCAGGGAGGATATCAGAAGCTGAGAGAGAGAGAGAGAGAGAGAGAGAGGAGGTAAAGTGCACAGCTATGAAGACGCAGTGCAGGTAAGAGACAACTGTTTTCCCTGCTGTTTTTATGTGCAAAAGGTCTCAAATGCTAGGGCTTAGGAGTGCTTCCCCTTTTCTGTCTGAAACATCTGCGAGAGAAATATTATGTCCCTAGATGGGGCAGGAAGGGGGGGGTTACACTTTATTAAAGGATTTTTATACGTATAAAGTACAACAAACATCCATACAGTAATAATAACAGTAGCTGCATTCAGATTAACAATGAAAGTTTCCCTAATTGTTAACTTTTATAAACCTGAGGCAATTTAAAATTTCCATTATGTATGTTATAACCAGAGCTACAGATCTTTAACAAGTCCAGAATTTGTGGTTAATTACTTCAGGATGGGATTCGACATTCGCAAGCAATAAAAAACTTCCACTTGTTTTCAGGGGTGGGTCAAGAACATTCATAGTACAGATGTTCTTGGTGGGTCCTTATTCAGGAGAGAAAATTCCCTCAAGAGACAAATTCTGTGTGATGAATCATAATATCAGAAAAATTGTTATTTACTGTAATCTGTTTATCATCTGTACTTTCTCTGTAACCTTTTGCATCTGTGTATCTCTTACTGTAATGTAATCCCAGGTCGCCCCTGAAAAAGGGACCTTCGGGGCTCAGAGGGCCTACCCAGTCATCAAAATTTAATAAATAAAATACAGTACCCACATCTGCCATAGAAGTTCAAACTTTTCTCATCTCTGATTGATCTGGGTTGTAATCTTTTCAGTTTGTAAATACCCACCATTGAGTACAGCCAAATGAAAATGGTGGGAATGATAAGAGAGATACAGTTCTTCACGATTGCCTTTTTAGTAGCTAAGAGACAAATACAGTATTCAATAATTTTCAGGTAGGAGGCAAGTGTAGAGTCCCCAGTAAATGGGAAAACAAGAACGTGTGCGTTAATTGTATGTGAAGTCCAAAACTCTCCAAAAGTGCAGTGTTTTAAGTCTGTAAAAAAGGGCAACAGAAGCGGCCATCCCCTGAAAATATGTCCATGTGTGGCTGAGCAACTACTGCAATTCCTTCAACAAGTAGCCCCTCTGTCAGGGATATACTTTTGTTGTATTGCAGGGACACGAAAGTGTATTATAGAAACTTTCCAAGAAAATCCCCTCTAAATGTGGGAAGCTGTTGTTGAGTGCACAGACTGTAGATGTCTCTTCCAGTCCTGTTCCTCTAGGGAACTATCTATATCCCTTTCCCAAGACCTTCTAGCCAAGTCCACCAAATCTGCGGTTAACTGCTTCAGTGAGTCATATACATATAAGAAATCATGTGTGGTGGGGGGGGGCACTACCTTCCACTGCAGATTGTAGAACTGTCATCACTTATAGGACTTCTTTGTATCCCTGTGGGCAGACCAATCTGTCTTGGGGCCTAAGAGAATACTGTCCCTGTATTTGCGCAAAATATCCCAGGTTCTCTAGCTCCAAAAAATGCAAAACCAGGTGTATGCCTAGCCTCTCCTATCTCCTATACATGTGATCTAGTCTGGCAGGAAGAAATGTAGACAAATATGGAAGAGTATAACAGGCACCTAAACTCCTGCAACGAAGAGTTTCCCATATGTGATCTCCAACTCTTAAATGTATTACTAGTACTGTACATAAGGGTTTTTTGTAATTGTGGCAAGGGGGGGGGATAAGTCAACAGGACCTTATTAAGATTATGAAGGTCTTCTTCTCCAATTTCTAGGTTTTCCACTGTGCCATATAATCTCTGTTTATACAATTTAGTGCACAGCTGTGCTGCTCAGTGGTACTGTATTAGGTTAGGCCACACCAACCCCCAACATGTTTAGACAGGTGTAGAATAAAAAACCTAATGTGTGGGCTTTGGCCATCCCATATATATCGTAAAATGTTTTAATTTAATTCTCTGAAGAAGCTGGGGGGTGTCATTGGAAGAGTTTCTGCTAAGTACAAAATCCTGAGTAATAAGTTTATATAGACTGTATCTATCCTTTGTGTCAAGGAAAGGGAGATATTTTTCCAGGCCACCATCTCCATCAAGATCTGCCTTAGTAACGGATCACAGTTAAGCTGAACCAGAAAGTTGTGATCTCCTGCTAAGTGCATCCCCAGGTATTTCAAAGATGTTAGATCCCAGTGAAAGAGATAAACACCCTTAACAGTAGGGGAGGTTTCATAATTCAACTTTAGCACCTCTGTTTTGTCATATTTAACTTATATCCCACCAAGTTTCAAAAGGTTGTAAAGGCTTCCCACAAATGGGGTAAGGCCCTGTCTGGGTGGGTCAAACAGACCAGCAGATCACAGGCGTACAAGGCCAGCTTCTGCTGCCTCCCACTCAAGGTGATGCTTGCCACTGTCTCATTCTGTCTTAAAGCCAGTGCCAACAGCTCCAAATAAGTAGCAAACAACAGGGGATATAGGGGACACCCCTGTCAAGTGCCAAGAAAAAGTGGAAAAAGTGTGGAAATGTGCTTATTAACTTTGATATAAGCCTTAGGGCCATCAAGAGGTGTTCAATGATAGTCCCAAACTGTGTAGGAAATCCCATCTTCCCCAAAGTGGCCACTAGAAATGGCCATGCCAATTGGTCGAAAGCATTCTCTGTGTCCAGGCTAGGCAAGAGAAAAGGGAGTTTCAACCATGCAGAGTATAGCACATGAAGAGTCCTTTTAATATTGTCCTGCGTTTGTCTGGCTGCAACAAAACCTGTTTGATTCCCATTTATGATACACGGTAAACTTTTACCTAATCTTTTTGCCAAAATTGTGGTAAACAGTTTGTAATCAATATTTGACACCAAGATGGGTCTATATGAGGTACAGTGTGAGTTGTCTTTTTTCTGTTTTGGGAAAGGCTGAAATAGTGGCCAGTTTCCAGGTGGGTGGGGTCTGTTCCCCATCCATCACCTCCCTAGAGTTATTCGTAAGAGGCGGCAGAAGCTGATCTCGCAACATTTTTTTAAATTTCCTGTATACCCATCAGGTCTGGGACTTTCTCCATTTTTTAATTCTTGACAGCTAATTTGATTTCATCCTGACATATTGGAGTCTCCAAGAAGGAAATCTGCTGCTCAATCAGTTGTGGTATATTTAACATGTCTAAATATGTGCTTGGATTAATGTCAGAGGAATATAAATTCTGGTAGTATGTCTTAAAGGACTCCAATATGTCCGGTGGCATTACTAGCAGACTTCTAGAAGAGGGGCATCAGATTTGTGTGACTGTCATTTCCCCAAATTTTTCCTGATCCTGTAAGCCAGGGATCGGGCTGCATGTGATCCTCCTTCATAATATCTTTGCCTCAAATAATGCAATGCCATTTCTGTCTTAGTTTCTAGGATTTATTGCATTTTTTGTCCAGTAATTGCAAGGACGGGAACCACCATCTCATCACCTCTAGCATGCTGAGCCTGTAAATCCTTAAGCTGGCCCTGTAATTTATCTAGCAATGCTGTCTGAGATGTTTTAATGTGAGAGGACATTTTAATAATTTCTCCTTGTAGGATCATTTTAATTGTATCCCACATAATGTCCTCTTTCACCCCTGCCTATCTATTCTCCTCAATTGTTTGAGGAATGTTTTCTTGAACCATGTCTTAAAGGCAGGTAGGATAAGTAGAACATTACTGAAATACCATAGGATTTCCCCCTTGTCAGGGGCCCCAATCTAAAGTCAGAACCAGTGGGGCATGATCAGAAAGCAGAATAGGGAGCAGTTGGCAGTCTGAGATCAGATGCTGATGCTCCCTAGATACATGTCAAAGATCAATATGGCTGTCTATAGTGTGTGGTGCCGAGTAATGTGTGTATTCCCCAAATACAGGCATTTAGGAGTCTCCAAGCACTGACCCAACCCGCCTCCTTAAGATATAACTTCCCTGCCTTCTGCACTCCCATTTCCCTTGGGGGGTATGGGTTCATAGTATCTCTATGATCAAAGATCATGTTATAATCTTCTTCCATAATCAATACCCCTCTCTTTAACTCCGTTACCTTTCTAAGAAGGGTGTGTACTGTGCTGGCCTCCATTCCTGGGGGTATGTACAATTCACCAAAGTTTGCATGGTACTCAAACAATTATCTGTGATTATTGTTAGTTCTCCTTGTAGATCCACATACGTCATGGAAACCTGGGTGGGGTACGTTTAGGAACAAGAACCCCACCTTGTTCCCTTCTAGAACGAGGAGGCCACCACCTATGAATAGCTAAACTGTCCTAGTTTTAAAAGTGTTCCTCCTTGCTAAGGTGGGTTTCCTGGAAGAATACAAAGATGGGCTTTAGTTTTTTGACAGATGCCATTACTTTGGGTCTCCTGACTGGGTTGTACAGGACATTTACATTATGAGAGCATATTCTGTTTGTTATGGGAAGCTATTTTCAGGGTCCAAGAGAGACAAGGCACCACTTGTTTCCTGCCATATCAAAGCTAGAGGGCAGAACACTATAATGAACCCCACCTGCTGTAATATGCTATGCATATTTGCCAACTAAAAATAACCATGGCACCATAAGAATCCTCTGGAGGAACAAAGATCATATGGTGTGCAACCAATGGCCACCATAATATTAATAACTGTAGAAGAACTGTTTACCTACAACCAATGTGCAACTAAAAGACACAAAAACATAGACATGCTTACACACTAACAAATAACAGAGTGCACTTTAACATTGCAAAACATATAAACAGTGTAAGACACAACTGACTTCCAAGGTAGGAGGGCCAACGGAAATGCTCTCTAATCAGCTAGGGGGAGAATGCAAAAATGCACCGCCACCCAGCGGGGAGGTAAAGTGACTCTCTAAAGAGTGTCAGGGATCCCTGGTCTTAGATAAATCCAGAATCAGAAGGGATAGGGTATCTGGGTTGGATGTGCACCAGAAAGACAAACAGCAGCCTGAATATCAAGGTCCAAATCACAGACCTTGGGGGGGAGGGGTATACATTTCGGTTCATTGTACTGGGCAATAAGGAACCTAATCTACAGTTATCCTGAACCTCTTCCTGTAAACTTAAACGGGGTCCGTGGTTATTATTAATCATAAGACAGCAGGCAATTAAAACTTTCGAGGAACCTATTTTGACATACCTGTTCAATCCTGCCTTGTTACAGCTAATGATGCATACCTCAACAATTAAAAAGGGACTGCCCATGAATCAGAAAAACATAGTAAGCTGAGCTTTCTCTTACATGAGCAAAATCCCCATTGAAGGTATTAGGAAAGAGCTTCAACGTAATTATCAACAGGTTTAATTTTGTTCAGATAGTGAATATCTACTGAATCTAACAGCAAGGACAAAAATGACCTGAAATCCCAGTGTTAACCCTGCCCACATATGACTCCATGTGTCTTGGAAGCAGCAGAAGCCCCCAAGATCCTTCCCTCAAAGCATTCCCACCCCCCACCCTGACCGTCCGAATCCTCCAAGCTGGTGCAAAATGTTATTATTTCAGACCTGCAGTACTAGTCCCTGGGGTGCAGGAGTATAGCAAGTCAGGAATCGTTGAGTTTTAATAAAGTCAGCAAGGCAATACCCAGATGCTAAAATCCCTCACGGAAGGAAACTTCAGTGTTCAAAATATAATGGATAAGAGAGCTTAGTGCTTCTGTAATGAAACAGTCTCACACCAAGTCTTCAAGGGGGAGTGCGCTGTCGTCTGTCTCTCTATTGTGCATCATGAAAGGATTTCAAAATGTTCCAGATATTTTGCATAACTGCTGGAGCTGCTTATCCCCCCATGGAGCAATGACAGTGTAACTGTCCAGACCTCCACTCTAAGCATGGCAGGACGGGTTTCTGCATTGATGTTTTTTTGTTCTGCACTGACCAGTCACGTTCCTCAATTGCATGCTGTCCATCTTCTGGAGTAGTATATAGTCAGGGCCCCTACTTTTCTGCGGCACAGTGGGACCAAGTGGGCTGGAGTGCCACAAAACTTTCAGTTTAGCTGGCTATGGAGTTTGAAACTTTATTTGGTAACCTTTAGAGTCTTAAGTATCCTTGCATATGTCAGATGCTTCTGCAAAATTTAAGGGGGTAATCTTGGCCAAAGTACAGTCTGGAAGCATTGTAAGTAACATTTTTATGCCCCCCCCAGGCAATCCGCAAAATCTTCTCCTTGTCCGTATAGCCTGAAAATGTCATAACTACCGAGCGGGGTCAGATGCCGGGATCAGGAGCTTGGGAGTAATTGCTGTACGAGCACACACTGTATGGAAGTGTAGTGTGGCCGGTAAGTCCAGGAACTCTCATAGTAAGTCTTCCAAGAACTCGGTCATACGACCTGTCTCCAAGTCTTCTGGAAGACCATATAACCAGAGAGTGTCTCTTCTTGAACTTGCCTCTAAGTCCTGACATTTTTCATTCAGAGTCACGTTTTGATTGATTAGAAATTCTATTGCTGTGTGTAATTGCATAGCCCGCATTCTTCACGTGGCTGACACAGTCTTTAGCTTCCTGCACTCTTTTTTTCTACTGCTTGCAGTTTAGAGTTGAGCTGCTGAAGCTTCTTCTGATTTTCACTTCTGAAGCTTTTGATCTCACTGAGGGCCTTAAACTGAGAATGGGAAAGTTGCTTCGTCTTGGCATCCATGTCTCTGTCTGGGCCTGTCATGCTGGCAGGGGAAGGGCTTCTACTGAGTATGCTGCTTTCAGATCAGGGCTAAATCCTTGGCCATCCTTCTGCTGTTGTGTTTGCTGCATCAAGGAGCTAGTCACTCTGTCTCCTCCTGCCCCTTCAGAGATAGGTTTTAGTAAGTTTACTCACAATTTGAAGGAATATATTGCCTAGCTTTCAGCAGAACTCCAAGGCTAACTGCTCATTAGCACAGTGACATAATCGGAAGTCATTTGTCCTATATTATGATATGTTTTAGATTCATTTTGTTCAATTAATAATCTAAATGTTATTGCCTTTGTCACTACATTGATTCCCTCTTCTAAAGACTCTTCTGGAGACTGCGCTGCTGCCCCATCTGCGTGCACCTCTCTGGGTTGAGGCAGGAGGTAACTAGACTCCAGACCAAGTTGGCTGGGATTTGGGGGACCTCTTCCCCCACCCAGGGGCCAGCAAGTCTGGCACCATTACCCCAGAGGATGGCGGGCTCTGGAAGGGTGGGGGTTGTGGGTCAGAGGCACATTCTTCAACCAGCACCATTATGTAGTTCCTATGCCACTCTGGCAAGGCAGGACTACCAGGAGGAGGCACCCATGGTAGTGGTTGGGTAGGATGTGGTGGTTCTCCAGGGCAGAGACCCCAAAGAGGGAGTAAGAGAATCCCAGAGGAGGAGAAAGCAACTTCAGGTGGAGGACTCGATTGTGAGGGGGATACATTTAGGAACAGAAAAGGGGGAAAGGGAGGTTAGGTGCCTACGTGGCACCACAGCCTGAAGGGATGGGAAGTGCAGGGGGAGTTTAAGGAGCTGGGGAGTGGTTTTAGGCAGTGCACTCAGTAGCTTCCGCTGAGGTGTTGCCTGTCTGTGACAGGGGTGAGGAGAGGGATCTTCTCATTAAGACCTTCAACTCCTGGTTGAAGGAGTGGAACAGAGAGGAGGGGTTGGCTGCATTGGGGTCTGGGGATCCACCTGGAGAGATAAGGGCCTTTACAGGGATGATGGCCTGTATCCATCCGGGAGGGGAATCGCAGTCCTCCATGGATGGTCTAGAGGTTACTTTGATGAACATTTAAAATAGCTGAGTAGCGTGGCCGAAGAAATCAGAGAGGCAGCAATTTCCACTCCCAGAGACTGAAGTAGAAAGTAGGAAGAACATGAGGGAATAAGAATCCCCAGGAGAGGTGAAAGGCAGGACATTACAGTGGCACTCCAAAGACAGAATGGGCCAGCCAACAGTGAGAGGTAGTGCTACACCACTTGTGACACGACAACCTCCGGTTCAGAGCGAGGCTTGAACATCGTAGGACCAGCTGGGGGGGGAGGATTCAACATCCCACAGACTGCTCTCTTCTTCCAGAGGGGAGGGTGGGGAAGCTCCTGGTGCTCGCCCGACCCCTAAGGAGATAAAGAGAAACCCGGGCCGCACAGGATGACACCCACCTCACACCACAGGTCCCATGCCACCAACCCGTGGCACCCCCAGAGCCATATCCCATCATCCAATGGGATGAAGGGCCCTCTCCCAAAAGTCCCACCCTGGGGAGGCAATACAGGGTGTAACTTCAGGTCAGGTAAGTCCTGGGCTGGTGGATGACGGGGCTGGGAGTGAGGTAGGGCTGATAGGGGTCGTTCCTAGGGATAAAGTACAGCAAAGTTAAAAATTAAAGACAAGAATGGGAACAATAGGAGGGCTTTAAGTCCATGGTTCAATGGGCGGAGCAACAAACATCACTCCCAATCGAGTTTAAAGCGTCACAACATCCTGGGCTTGCCAGGATTCTTTTTTGTTGTAGCCGGAGGCTGGGTTCCTCGGGCTGCCCGCCCGTCTACTCGTTCGTGCTCTGCTTTCCTCTGACCTGCATTCCTGCAGTAGCTCTGCATTTTATTGCTTTGGTGGTTCACCTCCCTGGTCGGAGCCTCGTTATTTTATCTGTGGGCTTTGGCATCTATTCGGTCCATCCCTGCGTACCGCTGCTTCATTTTGCCCTCCCGTTATCATCCTTGCTACTCATATTGTTGCTGCTACATCCGGGTCGGCTCCTCTGGGGGTGCTGTCACCCGCTATGCCAGCTTCAGTTGTGCCTCGCTGCTTGCATTTCATTGCCAGTTTTGTTCTGCTGCTGTTCCTCCCTCTCCCAAGTCTCTGTTCCTCATTCTGCTGCTCTCCTGGCCACAGGTCGTGTCACTCGATTCCTCCCATCTCCTCCCCCCATCTGCCGCTTTGGCAGCTAACTCTTCCCATCTGTTCACTGACGTCCTTTCTTCGTTTGGCCTCAGCTTTCTGGTGCAGTTGCTGCATGCATGCTTCTTCCTGCGCATAGGGCTGGTTGCAGTGATCCCCTCCTTCCCAGCCAGTACTCCTGTTCTTCTCTCTCTCTCTCTCTCTCTCTCTCCCCTCCCACTCATGACTCCGCTGCTCCATTCCTCGGTGAACTCCTTGTTCCTCACTGGCCTTGCATGTCATTCACTGCTGGGTCTGCAGTTGTACTTCTCCAGCTCTCTGTTCCTACTCCTTCTGTCCTCAATTGGCAGCTTCTGCCTTCTCTCCTGACGCCCCCTCACCGCCCCTTGTGGGCACCCTCCCTATCTCGGCGCTCCTCTTCTCAGCTCATGTGCCTTTTCATTTCTTGTCTATTCTCTGTTCACATCGATTTACTAGATGCAGCTCTGACAACGATCTACTTTCGTGATGATCTTATTTTTATATACCTGATTCATAATGCATGCGTGGAAAGCTGTGGGCGGTTTCTTAATGGTGTTTTATTTTTTTTTCTGGGTCATAACCATTTTGCTACCATTGGATGTCACTAGACTTTGGTAGATGACTTGAGTAAACCGCTTTGCACACTACGTTTGGCTCTGCTACTGTACCTGCCTATAGGGAGATGTTTCCTACCAATGGTGGTCTGCTACGGCATTTTGTTTTTTCCTTGTTCTGCCACCCTGGTCTGTGGCGTGTGTGTGTGTGTGTGTGTGTGTGTGTGTGTGTGTGTGTGTGTATGTGTGTGTATAAAACAAACAAAAAAAATGGGTTTTCTTTTGTTTATCGTGGCTGCATCAGTTAGTACTGCTGTTGTTTCCCTCCTTATTTATGCTGTCTCTGCCCTTTCATTTGCTACTCTGCTTAGTTCTGCTCTGTCCTCTCTCCCCTCTCTTGCAATGTTCCTCTGTGTTTTCAGCTTTCGAGCCCTCTTCCTCTGATAATTGCCGGTGCTCTGGTGCCTCTGCCGGCTCCCTCTCTACCTGGCCTGCCTACCCTCCTGGGTCATTGTTGTTGTCCTGTCATGCCCCCCTTGCCTTGTGTGTTTTTTGTTTGACTATGTGCTGTCCAGTAGGTGGCGCCATTTGCCCATCCATGATCAGCTTCAGCCACTTCCTGCCTGGTTTTCAGTCTGGTAATTCATCGGCTTTCCCAATTCCAGCCTTCTGGCTTCCCACCATCATTGTACCTCGTCCGTTCCTCTTTTACCTTATCTCATTATAGCCATCGAAGATCCCATCCACTCGTGGCTCCGCTCCCGCCTTCTGGGTTCGAGCCTGTTGTATTGGCCTCCGTGTCTGCTTCCTCACTTCTCTCAGTTTTTCTCACTTCGATTGATCAAGTTTCTACCTACCGTCTTCTCGACAGTTCTCATGGCTTCCCTCCAAGGCCCGCTATCAATAATTCTTTTGGGCACGCCTATCGTAGATCATCAGCCGCTCAATACAACTCTCCCTACTGTACATCCTATAGGTCTTTTCCACTGCATCGACTGCTCCTGCTTCAGCATGCCCTCGTTCTGCTCCCTCTCCTCTGCTCTCTTGTCAAACTCCTGTCCCAACTCATCACCCTCAACATCTGGGTCTAATTCCCATCGTGGCCTGCATTCGATATTTCCTTTGGGCATACGTCTCATACTCACATGCCCGCCTCATCAATCTGCGTCCCTCACACCATGTGTATCCGGTTCCTGATTCCATCTATCTTCAGCAGTCGAGGATTCACTCCAGTCCTGGCTTCAATATCTCATCATACCATGTTTTTTCTATTAGCTTGCTCTGCTATTCATATCGTTGGGCCATTTATGGCTGAATCTGTCTGGCCTTCCATTGAACCTGGCCTGCATGCTGCCTTTGCTTTGTCTTATCTACATTTGTTGTTCCTATATTCTCCATTTTGAGCTATGACAACCTGACTGTGTTTGCTTCTACAATGTTTTCCTCAGTTCTGAGATTCTCTAACTTGACTGTGTGTGCTTTCTGCAGTATTATTACTTAATTCCAGTCTCCAACCTGTGCCAGTTTCCTTCCTGCTGTTTCTGCACTGGGTGCATAGTTATTCCTGCACCCCTCTCCTGGCAGACCACGTCCTCAGCTTCTATCCCTCACTCCTCTGACCTTTTTCTTCCTGCTCCCCTAGTTCAGCTTTCACGCAACCTCTCCTTGCCTCCACTGCCCTGCCTTCTCTCACGGCTTTGCTACATCACCCTGTCTCTGGCTGACTTATTCCAGTTCATTTAGCCCTGTCAGCTCCTCGATGCTTCACATCGACCTGCTCATCTTTTCGATCAATCCATCTGTCTGTCTTGGCTGACCTCTCAGCCCCTTCGGAGTCTTCCTCCTTTCCATCTGCTATCCCTCCATCAGAGATCCTTCAACTCCATAGCCCTCTCAGATACACGATTGCCTCCATCTGACCTGCATTTCATATTTAATTTGGGCTTGCTTATCATTACTTATATGCAGCCTCATTGACCACGTGGCTCTCCAGCTGCCTGTATCCGGTTCTGTACTCTGGTCATCATTCACCACTTCGCACCAGCCATCCCGGACTCAGCCGTTCCCATCCTATATAGGCGGGATCCTCTGCTACCCCTTTGACCTCCCTCCGTCCTTTGCCTTTTCATACCTAGCTTCCTGTACCAGCCTCCATGGCTTCACTCCCTCCTTATTCCTCATCCATTTTCATAATTTTCCCTTCCTTGTCCTAGCGCCTTTTCTAGTTCCAGCCATCATGGCTTCATTCTGCTCTTTGCTTTGCTCCTCATGTTACCTCGTCCAGTTTTTTTCCTTTTCCTTGATTGCTTACTTTGTTTTGCCTTCCTCCTTTTGAGGAGCCTACCTATCGGCTGGGTCCTATGTTACCCTATTGACCTCCCTACCATCCTTCGTCCTTTCACACCTCACTTTCCAGTACCTGCTTTCCTGGCATCACTCCCTCATCATTCCTCATCCATTCCTGTTACCTTCCTCAGCCTTTCGTTTATTCTAGTTCTGACCTTCGTAGATTCTTTCCACTCGTGGCTTCCCTCCTCATCGTTCATCATCTGATTTGTCTCCCTGTGATCGCCATCCTGTGCTTACCTTCTGATTCACATACATTTGGTTCCTGTCATGCCTTCTTGGCCTCAGAGTCTGCCTCCTTTCGGGGAGCAGCATGGTTCGAGTCTCCATGGGGCATGATACCTTTGTTCGGGATGTTTTTCTGTTCCTTCCCCTCTCCTCTTCTTCCACTTCCATACCGACTCTTCAGGATTCAGTCCCTTCATGACCTAATGTTGATATTTCTTTTTGGGCATACCTATCATAACTCCTATAACGTCTATCAACCACGGCCATCCTGCCGCATATGTAGAGTTCATAACTCCAGCCATAGCGAGTTCATAAATCCAGTCATCATTCACTCAGGATAAGCTTTAAGGTAATGCTAACATTCCTATAATTCGATTCCATAATACCTTATCGACTACAACCTCAGGGTCTAATCATTCAGGGTCTAATCGTTTACATCGCATAATCAAGCATGCCTCTTCAACCTCAGTGTCTGCTCACTTGCATCACTCAATCAAGCGCATCACTCCATCAAGCCAATCTGCAGTATTATTTGTCTCTTCATCGGTACATCTGGAATATCCTTGTGAGCACATCTGGATCCCTTGCTGCTCTGACTCATACATGGATTTACTCCCACCTATCCTTGCTCCACGATCTACTATCTCTCATCTACTACTCGCGCATACCCTCCTTGAGTCCAGCAAGGTTTATCTAGTTTCATCGTTCCCTCGAGCATTCCATCTTTGACTCTGATGCTACTTATTGACCACAACAACAGGATTTAATTGTTCACATTACATAAACATGCTTTATCGACCTAAATGTCTACTTCCTCACCTCAATCAATCAATCATACCTATTATCGGATCTTATGCTACCTCATCAACCTGCCGACCTCCTGCGGTAATCATCACCATCAGTATTCATTGTTGCCTCATGTTCATATTCGATCTGCGCGCACCCTCATGTTCCATCTTTGATCTGTGCTTTCTTTTAGGGATCGTCCCTATTCCATCATCATCCTTCCTACTCGTATCCCTCTAATTACTGAACCCTTTCTTTTAAAGATGTACATCCTCAAATCAAACGTCGTCAGCCTGGAGGGAAGGCGACCTAGGCCTTGGATCCCCAGAGGTTTCCTCCTACAAGGGTTTTTTTTTCCTCTCCTCCTTGCCAGTAGTCATAATATTAGTTAGAGTTAGTGTTTTTTCTCATTAGTTAGTTAGTTAGTTAGTTAGTTAGGTTCCGCTGTTGGATGGAGGCGGATGGTGGCCTGGTTTTCCCCTCTCTCCTCAGGAAGTTAGCCCTTCTTCTCACAGAATTCATTCATCATCCTCACCTCTTCAAAGCTTGACATCTTTGGGTATTCTTTTTGGGCTTTCTCCTAACCTACCTTTAGCCAACTCATTCATTCCTGACACCTGTAGGGGAGCCCTATTCTAGGGTTCCTGTAGGTCATACCCCTACAGGGTGGTATATCCATGGATAGAGGGCGAAAAGCCACAAAGCAAACTAGTTACACAAGCATCATCTCATATTATCTCATTCAGTTATGTAAGCGCATCAAAATATAAGAGAGACAAGAAAGTCCTGGTGGTCGGGGGACTCTATGGTCAGAGGTTTGGAAATGATGTTGGGTATAGAACTGCATGGAAAGAGTGTGGTTGGATGCCTCCCTGGTGTTTCAGCCAACCATGATTTGGAAAGAATAGGAAGGGTGGTGGAGAGGGAGAGCAGAGAGTTGGGGGTGCTGGTATACCTGGATACCAGTTATCTGGCAAACCAGTCAGTGGAAACACTGAAGCAGAACTTTCAGAGACTGGGGGCACAACTGGCAGTTCACTCAACCTCCCTGGCATTCTCCGAGGTCCTCCCTGTGTGGAGTGGGGGGGAGGACAGAATTAGGAAGAAAGAAAGAAATGGACGAGTTTAACTGGTGGCTTAAGGAATGGTGTCACAAAAAAGGTACCACTTTGTGTGTGACTGATGGAGACGCTCAGGAAAGGAGGCAATTCAGGGTCAATGGACTCCACCTGATAAAAGAGAGGGTCAGTGCACTGGGACAGAAGTTTGACATCTACATCAGACGTTTAAACTGAATGTGGGGGAGTCTGAGACTAGGGGAACCAGTGTGGCTGATGCGAGAAAGATGAACCTAGCTAGTACTCCCCCACACATCTGGGGGCTGGTAGTAACACAACAAGGGAGAAACAAACAATTCAGACCCACACTAGGGTAGGGGAAAAAAATAACAACAAGGGGGTACAGAGATGGTGCTGCAAGTAACATGAGGCAAAAAAAGACCAGGCAAGAAAAAAGGAGAATATTCAGCATGTAGAAAAATGCACTCAGAGGGCATCTGGAAGGGGGTCTACCTCAATGCTAGGAGCTCAGGCCGTAAAATCAGTGAGCTACATGCAATGGTTACAGATACTAAAAATGAACCTTGTTGCCATCATGGAAACATGGGCCTCGGACAACAACGACTGACATCTCACAATGCATGGGTACTCACTTTTCAGGAGGGATAGAAGGGGGGGCAGTGTAGTCCTTTTTGTCAGGGAGAGTATTGATGTGGGGGAGGATGGGAACATAGAGGGTGGTACTGGGAGGCTGAGTCACTGTGAATAGGGGAGGCTGAGTCGCTGTGAGTTGGGGAGGCTGAGTCGCTGTGAGTAGGGGAGGCTGAGTCGCTGTGAGTAGAGGCGGCTGAGTCACTGTGAGTAGGGAAGGCTGAGTTGCTGTGAGTAGGGGAGGCTGAGTTGCTGTGAGTTCAGTTCACAAGAGCATCAGGCAGGAAACTACATCTGAGAGTGCTGTACAGAGCACCTGGCCAAGGGGAAGTGAGGGACAGACAGCTCAGTGAGAAAGTAAAAGGCGGGATGTGATAAAGAGGGAAGTGGTGGTACTTGGGGACTTAAACATGCCAGATGTAGATTGTGATGTTCCAGTAGCCAGGAGTGCTAGAAGTCAGGTTATGCTGGATGTCTTTCAGGATTGCCTGCCGGTACGGCTAGTCAAGGAACCCACCAGACAGGGATCCATACTAGATGTGGTATTCACCAACTCAGAAGCAGTAAGAGTAGAGGAGTCACTAGTGAACAGTGATCAGAACTCTGTTTGTTTCGAATTGGTCCTTGGGACCGAAAAAACCCACTCAAAAATGGAGGCCCTTGACTTTAGAGGGGTGGGTTTCAAAAAACTGAGTATGCTGGTGCAGGACAAATTAGTCAGAGTGGGTAGTATAGCAGGTGTAGAAGAGAGATGGTGGGTAAGAACAGGTGCCATCTTTGAGGCATCAAAATTATGTTCAACAAGCATTTGTCAATGCCGAATGTTTGCTTGCTGGCACTGGCAGTGGTAGTGTAGAAGTTACAGAGCTGCATAATAGGAATGGCAGTGAAGTATTGAACTGAAGCCAACCCCACCACCACCCTGCAGAGAGTGACAGGCATTGGGGTGTGCCTTTGGGTCGTCAGGCATAACGGCCACGCCATTTCATCACACCCCACCCTGCAGACACTGACAAGTGTCACGGTGTTCCTTGGGGTCTTTGGCTCTTATGCGCACCCCATTCCATTAGGAAATACGGTGAGATGGGTGCAGTATAGGAGAATGGGGTGAACTTTGGGTCCGAAGAGTCCAAGGCATACCTCAATGCCTCTCACTAGCTGCAGGATGTGGAATGGTATGAGCATTACAGGCAAGAATCCCAAGTCACACCCCTGATGCCTGTCATTCTCTACAGGGTGGGGCATTATGGTTGGAAACCCTAACACCTCAGGCATTCATTGGTATTTTCACTCCAAATTTTCATCATGGTTTTTTTGTGACCCCCACCTCATGAACAGTGGCAATATCAGTTTGTTAGCTGAAAGCTGCTTATGCACAGCGACTATGGCATTTAGCACCACAGGTGCAAAAAACATTCCGAACAGGATGTGAAAATGACAGCTGTACTGTTCATGGGGAGGTGTAAAAAACGGCAATGTTGCAAATCTGCAGTCAAAATATTAAAAAAACTGGTGAAGTCACGAGCGTGCATAGAAACTGTGCAACGCACACCTGTAATGTAATTAGGTTGGGGATTTTTTACAGCAGATTGTCAACACAGGCATTTTGGGACCTCCGATCATGAACAGTGTCACTGTGATTTTCTTTATCTGTCCCGAACAATGATTTCCCACAGCGACCACGCATCTCTGCGCTTGAAAGTGTGAAACACATTTCGCTATGTTGTGAAAATGACAGCTGTACTGTTCATAAGGAAGTGTGGAAAATGCCACCGTGAAAATCTGGACTGAAAATATTACAAAGTCATGAACTTACGAGGTGCGTGGAAACTGCACAATGCTCACTCGTAACAGTCATTTTATGGACTTTTGTCACCAAATTTTCAACATAGCCATTTTAAGACCTCTGCTTATGAACAGTATAACTGTGATTTCCTTAATCTGTCCCAAACATTGCTTTCGCACACCGACTGCACCATTGTGCGCTACATGTGCAGAAACACATTTGGGGCGAGGTGTGAAAAATAGCAGCTGTACTGTTCAAAAGGAAGTGTAATAAAATGGCAATGTGGAAAATCTGGAGTGAAAATATAGAAAATTCGCAAGTTACGAGCGCATGAGAAACTGCACAACAGCCGTGACAAAACAGTCATTTTTAGAATTTTTTCACTAAATTTTCAAACATAGCCATTTTAAGATATCTGCTCATTAACAGTGTCACGGATTTTCTTAATGTGTCCCATACATTGATTTCGCACACCGGTCATTGCATGAGCTACAAGGCGGGAAGCATGTTTTGGGCAAGATGTGAAAAATGACAGCTGTACTGCTCATAAGAAGGTGTGGTAAAATGGCAATGTTGAAAATCTGGAGTGAAAATATTGAAAATTCACGAACTTACGAGCCTGCGTAGGAACTGCACAACACATGCTCGTAAAACAGTCATTTTAGAATTTTCCTGAAATTTTCAACATAGGTTTTTGACAGCCCAGCTTATGAATAGTGGCAGGTTATTCCCTTTACATTAATCCCGAAGGTGATTTCACGAGTGACTGGAAATCACCCCCGAGACCGATGAATGCCATGACAGTGACATCATTCATGAGAAAGGGTCCCAAAACCCCATGTTGAAAATTTGGCACAAAATTCCAAAAATGACTGAGATATGCAGCAAAGTTGAAAAACCCTATTCATTACATTATACAGCTTACCGGCATTTCCTCAGTTCTCGGTCGGCTTTGAAGAGTGCAGACGTGTTCCCGGTCCACCGAAGATCGTCTCGCCGGAGTCCAGAGGTAAGTATGGGGTGAGGGGGTGTGGGGAGGCAGGGTGCGCAGTGGGTGGGTGCGGGTTGTGGGAAGGGGGGCAGGGAGCGTTGAGGGACAGTTTTTGATTTGAGGGTTTTTTCTTTAGGTGACGATCGGGACGTTTGCCACGCTGGGGTGGGCTCCCAATGTGGCACAAGGATGGCTGGTGGGGCAGGGGCGTGGAGCCGATGGAGGATTGGGCACCCCCATCGGCAATAGCATCTGTTGCCACGCTGGGGTGGGCTCCCAGCATGGCACCTTGTACTGGGGGACAGTGGGGCCGACGGAGTTGGGCACCCGTCGGCTGATAACATCGTGCGCCACGCTGGGGTGGCACGTGTGGCATATATAACTCTGCTGGGGAGGACAGCACAGCTGATGGGGATTGGGCACCCCATCGCTACACAGTGTGCGCGTGGGGGAGCCGAGTATGCAGCGTGCCTGCCTGTGTGTGTGTATGTGTGTGTGTGTGTGTGTGTGTAGGGGGAGTGCGCATGAGCAGGCGATATCTGAAGCATAGCTCCCCCTTTCAACTGTACTCCACTGCATTTTGGAGCTGTCATAGACAGCTCCAGCAGGCATTGGGGAACTGCGGCCACGCCTGCAAACACACTGACTGAATTGCAAGAGGGCTGCCACACCTCCGAAAACTCGGATGATGGCACTATGTTTCTTGCACATGCGTGCAAGCAAACATAAAAATAGTAGTAAAGAGAAATAAATTCAAATGCCCCATATGGTTCACGGCAAGGGTAAGGGAAGCAGTTAAAACCAAAAGAAAGACCTTCTGTAGGTTTAAGTGTAACCCCCCTACAAATTGGGGTTTACTAAAATGTCTTCCTGGGCTGTCTAATGCCCACTGTCAGGATGGTGTGCTGTGTTTGCAGTAGCTGTATGTGTCTGCATGAGAGTGCCATAAAAAGCCCCCATGCCAGTCTCTTTAAGAGAGTCATTATGCTGAGTTAGAAATTAGTCTAGGGGGTTACGTGACTGCTTAATGGTGTAAAGACATGTCTCCTGCGAGCTCTGACCCCAGTCCAACATTAATTGTGAATATCAGCGGTAATCTGGTTGTTAGTCACCCATTTAAAGGTTTGGCAGAATCGGTGCGACAAGATGGATGAATATATCCTAGCTTCAGGTGGTAAATCCTAGCAATCGAGCACCAAAAACGGCAAGAAACAGTCGGCGACACTCCCGAGTGGCGCGGTGGGGTCTATCTCACTTTTGGCCATGGAGATGTTCACTGTCGGGCGGGAACTCAGAGAGCAGCTGACGGAGGTACTAACTCCACAACTTAATCAGGTGGAGGAGAAAATAGATCGCAGGCTGACAGCTATAGATGCACAAATTGCTCAGCAGCAAGAAAGAGTGGAGGAGGCGGAGGGCCGTATCTCTGCTACTGAAGACCTTGTGGCCCCGCTCCCTCGGCGCATTGAATTACTCGAGAAGGAGGTGGCTGAGCTACGGGAGGCCCTGGATTATCAGGAGAATTGTCACAGGAGGTCAAATCTTCGTCTAAGGGGCCTTCCAGAAGGGAAAGAAGGTGTTAATATTTTGGACTTTTGTGCGAGCACTCTGCCTGTCCTGATGGGGCTGAAGCCAAAAGGGGGAAAGTACAAGCTCGAGCACGCCCACCGCGCAATGTTACTGTGCCCACCACAGGGACAGCCACCACGTCAAGTAATCTTCAGATTCCACAACTTTCAGGACAGACAAGAGATGTGGAATAAATATCGTGGGATGCAGGAGCTAAAGTATGAGAGGGTCAAATTATATCTGGCCCAGGATCACTCGTCTAGAATTGGAAAGAAGAGGAGGGCCTTTAACGAGGTGATCGCAGAATGCCAGCAGCTGAAGCTTGAGTGGTTTATGATTTTTTCTGCGACGCTTCAGATTAAATATGAGGGGGCCTCCTATAGCTTTTGGGAGGCTGATAAAGCTGCTAGCCTTGTGGCTGATCTCAAGAAGAAGATGGGATGAGGAGCGTTTTGAGAAGGCTGATGGCGAGTGGGAGCTAGTGGTATGCCCTGTTTGAGCTGTCTCCCCTGACTGTGTATTTTGGACCGGGTTCAAGGACTTTTGGTGAGTGTTCCAGCGGTACCCTTTGTCAATGGTTCCCCAAGGCGATCAGCGGCTCGTAGACAGAAGGACTTGATGCGGCCTTAACTTAACCCCTAGATGGTCCGGGACTTTCTGAAGACAGACTGAGGGCTCGGGGACACGAACACTGTTGCAGGCTCTATGGGATGGAATGGGGGGAAGCTGGAGTTGTAACCGGAGTATCCCAGGCTGGATTGTATACGTGAGTAGCAGCACAAGGGAGGCTCGGGCATTGGATTTGATTCATGGGGCCTCTTGTGGAGCTGCACAGGGGGGGATATTTTCTTGTTCTCCCTCTATTGCACACTCGCTGAGAGGACTGGAACTGGTTGGAATGCTCAATATCGGGGGAGGCTGTTGAGAGGGGTATTATAAGGGAGGCTGGTGCATCGGGCAAGAGGGGAGGGGAAACCATCTGGATAGAACAGGAATGAGCATGGCTACTGATGTTAATGTGGGGATGGGTGCAGCTAAGGACCCAAGCAGTTGAGGGGCAGGTTCAACAGAAAGAGGGAGATGACTTGGATTGTCCCACTGCAAAAAAGAGTAAAAGTAAAAATAAAACGATTACTGGGAGAAAGTGGAGTGTTGGACTGGGGGAGGGGGAGGGGAGATTGGGATCATTTCCAAGCCCATGAGTTAATACGATACATCGGTTGGAGGGGTAGCATACTAATTCTGTTTTGAGGATGTTGTATGCTTTGCTGGGGGGGGGGTCAGGGGAAGAATGTATGTAAATAGTTTGTGGAACTGTTTTCGGGTTATATGTTATGTTTACTATAGTTATTATTGCTGTTACAAAGGGTCTGAAATATGTTGCAAGGAGGCTGGGATATTGAGGGAGGATCACTGGGAGAAGGGGAAGTTGGACGGGGATGGAAGGGTGCTGCTCAGGGGAATGATAGGCTATCATAATGGCTAAGGAAAGAGTGAATGTCATATCATGGAATGTTAGAGGTTTCTCCTCTCCCACTAAGAGAACAGCTGTCCTGACTGCCTTACACAGAGCTGGTGCGCAGGTAGCCTTAGTACAGGAAACTCAGCTGACGCCGCTAGAACATCAGAAACTGGTGAAGGGATGGGTGGGTGCCTGCTATGCTGCCTCCTTCACATCCCACAAAAGGGGAGTTGCGGTGCTTTTGCATAAGAGATTACTGTTTAAGGTATCTAGAGTGGTCAGGGATGGGAGGGAGGGGACATACATCTTTGTGGAGGGAACGCTTTATGAGGAGCCCATCACTTTTGGGAGTGTGTACGCTCCCGCTGTTTTTGATCCAGCATTCTAGCAGAATGTGTTGGACTTGCTGGTACGGGAACAGTTCCAAGGACTAGTGATGGGGGGAGACTTCAACTGCACCCCAGATAGAAACCTGGACCTCTCAGAGAGCTGAGGGAGGGGAGGAAGCTGTATGCGGAAGTGGCGTGAGGGACTGAATGATTTAGATGTCATTGATGCTTGGAGGGCTGCGAACCCCAAGGGAAGGGAATTTACCTTCTACTCCTGCCCACATAAAACATGGTCCCGGTTAGATCATATATATATATATAGCAGGGGATTGGTATCCTAAACTGGCAGTCATTAAGCATGGCCCCATATACGTATCCGACCATGCAATGGTCATTTCGTCCCTGGAAGTGACCTCCCAACAAATGAGGACTAACATATGGCGCTTTCCGTCCTACTTACTCAGCTCCCAGGAGTTTAGGAGTTCCTCAAGGCATAGTGGGAACTGTATACTTCCATGAATGCGGCTACCACCCCATCTATGCAGGTGTTCTGGGATGCAGGGAAGGCGTTTATAAGAGGAGCTATCATTGGGTATGTAAGTAGATACAAAAAAAGTAAGCTCCAGAAACAGGAAGGATTATGGAGTCAGGTGAGGTAGTTGGAGCGCCAGATGGCGAGAGGGGGAGGAGAAGAGGTGTCCCGGCAGTTGGCAGCCAGCAGAGAAGCCCTGAATAAGTCATTAATGCACGAAGTAACTATGCAGCTCTTCTTCTGGAAGCATAAATTTTATGAGTGGGGCAATAAACTGGGACCCTTGCTTGTTAATTTGATCAAAGAGAGAAGGGTCTGTAAAAGGATTAATGAAGTAAAAGACAAACAGGGAGTCCTGCATAAGGACACTCAAGGTATCCTGGGAAGCTTTGCCCGATTTTACCAGGATCTATACAAGTCAGATGGGGGGACATGACAGATAGAATGAGGACATTTTTGGATGGAATTGTGGTGCCCAAAATATCTGACTTCTGGAGGGTCTGGATGGATAAGGAGATCTCTAGGATGGAGATTGCCAAGGCCATCTCCTGTTTAAAGTCAGGCAAAGCATGTGGACCGGATGGCTTACCTGCCGAATTTTACAAGGCGATGGGGGGGGGTAGTGGAGCACCTCTGGGCCTTGTTCAGGGAAGTTAGGGAGGGAAGACCGCTGCCTCTCACTATGGGAGAGGTGACTATTTGTGTTATTCTGAAGCCTGGGAGGGACCTGAAGGATTGCGCCGCCTACAGACCCATATCACTCCTTAATGCCAATGCGAAAATCTTTGCTAAGATTTTGGCGTCCAGATTAGATGGACTTCTACCGAGCTTGATACATGTAGATCAGACGGGGTTCATTCAGGGAGGCATTCATATCACAATGTGAGGAAGGTTCTAAATGTGATATAGAACGCTTCGAGGAAACGGGGGCCCACGGCAATCATATCCCTAGATGCTGAGAAGGCATTCGATCACATAGAGTGGGAATACCTATTTGAGGTGTTGGAGAGTTTTGGCTTCGGAGGGGAATTTAGGGGGATGGTAAAAGCCCTGTAAGATTATCCTCGGGCCTCGATACTAATAAATGGGGGTATGTCAGAATGGGTTTCCCTGCATAGAGGAATGAGGCAGGGATGCCCGCTATTGCCTCTCCTCTTTGCCTTGGCAATTGAACCCCTAGCTATCGCAATTAGACAATGCCCAGAGGTCAGAGGGGTTGGGGGGGAGAAAGGCAGCATAAGCTGTCATTGTACGCAGACGATATGATCCTCTACCTGAGATACCCAGAGGAATCTGTGCCAGCCCTGCTGAGAATTGTTGCAGATTTTGCAGAATTTTCGGGGTATAGGATTAATATCGATAAGTCAGAATTGCTATTTGTGGGAGATGCTGGGAATCAAGCGGGAGGAGCAGAGTGGGGTCTGCGGGAGGTGTCTACCTCCTTTAAGTATTTAGGAGTAGTGATAGGGAAATGGATAGAAGACCTGCATTGGTTGAATTACACCCCCTTGATCAGGGTTTTACTTGAGGAGTTGAGGAGGTGGCATGCCTTACCCTTGTTCTGGTTAGGACACATAAATCTAATTAAAATGAACATCCTGCCTCGTGTCCTTTACCTGCTTCAGATGCTCCCAGTGGGCCTTAATAAAAGAGACATGAAGACTCTGGAAAGAGGGTTCAGAGAGTTTCTGTGGCAGGGGGAAACGGGTGCGGATGTCTTTGAAAAGGCTGAAAGCGAGTACCGAGGGAGGGGGCTTGAACTTTCCAGATCAGAAACATTATTTTCTGGCAGCTCAGGTTAGGATTATTAAAGACTGGCTCACCGAGGCTGATACTGCTAGCTGGCTAGATCTAGAAGAAAAGGGAGCAGGAGGACGGCTGACTGCCTATTTGTCTGGCCGAGGTAGGAAAGTGTATGCTTCCTTGGGTTGTCCGAATCCCTTGGTGCTTTCGGTATTGGATAGCTGGGCAAACATAAAAGCAGATTTGGAGAGTAAGGAGCAGGAGACCTTATTATTACCTGTTGCTAGGAATCCGTTCTTCAGGCCTAGCATGGATGACATTGGTTTCCAGGAATGGGAGAGGAAAGGGGTGCAATGTTTAGGGGATTTGTGTAAGGGGCATTCTTGACCTCTTTTCAGGAGATGCAGGAGAGGGTCGGGATACTGGGCACTCACCTTTTCAGATTCTTTCAGGTTAGGAACTTGAGTAGAGAGGCGGGAAGGCAACGAATAGAACCCTCAAGGCTGGAACAGGTGGAGTGGGATAATAGCTGTGGCGAGAAGGGATCCCTCTGGGGTGCTGAGAAAGGCTGTATGCTTGCTGTGGCAGAATATGAAAGATATGTCAGATAAGACATGGAAGCTGTGGGAAAGGGACATGGGTCTGGTTATATTCCGGGATAACTTGGGGTTAGTATTGGAGTCACATGTAGGGCTTTTGGCTTGCAATAAATATAAAGAAAGCACCTACAAGTTTGTGCATAGACTCTACTGCTCACCAGTGGTGAACCATAAGCTTCACCCAGAAATCTCATAGATGTGTGGGAGGTGCAAGATACACAGAGGTACATATTTCCACTGTTTTTGGGAATGTCCCTCTCTTCGGGAATATTGGGGAAGGATAGGGCGACAGATGAGCGCCATGCTAGGTGCAGAGTTGTCGCCTTCTCCCCTTAGTTTACTTTTTGGCATCGCAGAGGGAGAGGGGGAAAATTGGACTCCACATCAGAGGTGGCTCAGAATATTTCTGGTGCAGGCTAGACAGGTGATTCTAAACACCTGGGTGTCGGGAGACTGCCCCACAGTGGCACAATGGCGCGTCCTATCCATCAAGGTGCTGGCCTTGGAGCAGAGATCACACCAACTGCAGAATAAGGAAGATAAATTTATTAATCAGGGGGCGCCTTTTATGGGTACACTTTCAGCGGGTGAGCTCATGATAATTAATGCTGGATAGGGGAAGAGGTGGTTGCAGGAGGGAGAGCTGGGTGATAGGTCCTACCCTTCAATATAGATTAGTGGTGGGGAGCCTCATGAACTATTTGAAGGTGTTGAATAAATTAACATGTGGCATGTAAAAGACCTTAGTATATATGTATATAGCTTAAGTAGACTGTAGAGTTTAGTATATATATTTTCTTTATATAGAGTCCTTTTTTCTTCCTCTCTTTTCTTTCCTCCTTCTTTTTTCTCTCTTCTTTCTTCTTCTCTAAAGAGATAGAATGCTAAATGCAGGTTGAGGAATTAATTGCCTTAATTGACTATAATGATGCACGAGTAATGATGCTTTCTGTGTATTGGCGGTATGTTGTTTTTATATGCTGAGAAAATTCAATAAAAAGAGTTAAACAAAAAAAATGCAATTAGTCTAGGTTGGGTCTGAGCAGTTTAGGGCTTGTGACCAACCAGGTGAGTGGTATTTCTGCTGCATTCTGCAGTTGCTATATGTGCAGAGGGAGCTCTGTTAGGACCTGTGTTTATTTACTGTTTATCTGCCTTATTAATAATAGTATAGAAGTTTGTTTAACCTGCCTTCTCTTGCAGCTTGGACTTTTTGCATAAGAGCCATCTTTTTGGTTCTGGACGGCCAGAGTTGGACCAATAAAACCTCAGGGGACCTAAAATGGAGACTGTCCCCAGAGGTCTTGTAGGACTGAATTTTTGTAGGACTTGTAGTTTTTAAGTTTGGCGCCTAAATGGACCTGGAAGGGGAGCCCTTGTTGTGACAGACAGTTCCCTCAGCCAACCAAACCTTTTGCATCTCGGAAGAAGTCCCTAGGACTGCCTGCAGCAGAGTCAGTTGTGAGCTGGAGTTTAGAGAGTGAACAGCTTGAGCCATTGAGCAGCTGCTCCTGCATAGGAACACAGGAGAATCGGCAAGAAAGCTGCACTGGCCTGCCCGTCACATCTTCCAGTGAGAAATCCTGTGAATGTGAAAGCTGAACTTAAATCTAATTCCTTTGTTTGAGATCTGAAGCCTGAGGTGAAAGAGAGTGATCATTGCCTGAATTTGGAACCGAAGACTTGCTCCAGAAGCGATCGGCTTGCCAGGTACTGAGGTGAGTCACGACTTAAGAGGTTTGCACAGAACTTCTGCTAAATTGCAACTGGACTTTACCCAAAATGTGACTAAGAGTTATGTTGCTTGTAATTGGCCTGAATGCGCTGTGTGGGGCGCGAGTTGGTTCCCCACTTTCAAGTGTGTTATGCTAGCTGGAAGCTGCTCCAGCGCTCGCACGGACTAAATCCAAACTGCTTGCTCTGGTCTGGGCCCTGCCATCTTGGCCTAGACTGCCACACCCATCGCAGAGACATTTTCCGACGAAAGACCCACTCAGGGATTCAGCACCCTGCTCAACACCATTGAACAGGTAGTGACCACCTCAGTGAGTCATGTGGGCCCTGCTTCCCCTGGCAAACCAGAACACTATCCAGAGGTCTTCATGTCATCAGTCCTGCCTCCTAGTCTGGGTAGCATGAGTACCAAACAGGGTAGCTCCCTGCTACAAAGCTGCAATCATTGTGTGTCATCTGATTTATTTGTTTGGGTTTATTACAATGAACTAAGCCATCCAGCTCTGAAGTACAAATTCTGGGTTGATGTGCATGCTAATTGTTTCTTTCCGAAGGGCCCCAACAACAGCTGCAATGCCGGCCTACCCAGGCAAGCTTCAGGCCAACCTGTTGCCAACCGGGTACCAGGGTTTGTGACTATGTACAAAAAACTTTCATGCATGCAATTTCAACCTGAAATAATAGATCTATAAGTCATCTGCTAGATTCATGCCCCACCCTGTTCACATTCCCCCAGAATAAATCAGATTGTGTTGTTTTTGCATTTAATCTGGTTAGTGTGTACCTTTTTGGTGGGGGTATTGTATTGCCATTGAGCTGTTGCATCACAGGTCTTATTTTATAGGGGGTCTTCAGGGCAGCTGCAGACGATTTAGCCCTGATGATAAGTGCAAGGGGTGTGATCAAGTCATTACTGCAATTTGGTATATGTGAAAGTTTTGCTGCTATACTGTTTAGGCCACTAGAGGGGTTGGTGGGGGTTATAGCATCCCGGAAGGCTATACAACAGCGATTCTGCTGACCACAGAACCATTCCTCTGTGTGGAGGCACCCATTCAATGAGCTCTGGCCCCTCAACCTACGCATAGTCACGCAGGCAGGGGTTACATTTTTGGAGGCACTGCTTGGGGTTAGTGCCCCCTAGTGGTCAAAATCAAGACTTACTGCAAAAAGTTTAATGGGTACCACAGTAGAAATGGCTGTGCATCAGTTGGTGGGATGGTGTACAGGGCATGAGACTGACCCCCACAATGCCTTGTCAATACTGGATATACCCCTGGGCACTAATAAAGACTTTGTGGAAGGGGTACTTTCAAAAATTGAATGCTTGGGAAAAGCTGTGGTGGTAAGCCGACATGCTGACTTGACTGCCCAGACCTTAATGGCCTCAGTGGAGTGTAGCAACCCCATGGACAGCACTAAGGTGCCTCAGACTATTACTGCTCAGGGGTCCCCAGCTGCCTGGAGGGTGGTGACTAAAGATAGTAAGGACCCCTTAGAGAACAAGCCCCCAACCTTACCTGAGACCTTTAAGGAAAAGTTTGCCAAGTTGTTATTGGAGGAGGGTAAAACCATAGAGGACTTTAAAAAGTTATTCATGCCGTCTGGGGGCATTCCTTCCCCGCTACCCTTGCCAGACGCAGCACCTGTCCCTTCAACAGCTCCCATACCCACACCAGTACCGGCATCCACTACTGTGCTCGCAGTTAGTCATGACTCGTACCGCAGAGTGAAGATGTTTTCAGGCATTCTCCCCACCCCTGGGGGGATCACTGGGAGACCTAGATAGACTATGTTGCCCACTTGGTACCCAAGTGGCAGTGTGTGGAAGCAGAGAAATGAAAAAGGATCATGGAAAGTTTAAGGGGCTCCGCTTTGGGTGCGGTCAGATTCCTGAGGTCCACAAACCCTGATGCGTCAGCCCAAAAGTACTTGTTCACACTAAAGGGTGTTTTTGATAGCACTGAATCTTGAGAGACTTTGATGTGGCAATTCAAAGGCACCAAACAGTGGAAAGGGGAATGTTTGTCCAAGTATGTTACTCACTTGGAGAGGGCCCTACAGAGAGTTTACTGGAAGGGTGGGGTATCGGCCAGCGAACTGAACCGTGTGAGACTGGAGCACATACTACAATATGCCAAATATTCTAAATTGCAAATTATCCAGCTAAAGCTCCAGGATAAGAGGGATCATCCACCTGATTATTGCGACCTGATAAAAGAACTCAGGAGAGACAGAAGGCGAGGAAGGAGATTGGAATTCTTGTGTGGGCACAGCCCGAGTAGCCCCGGCACATGAAAGCCCTTCTGAATCAGAGACTGCTAAGGATGTTCCGCCATGGGCCAAGCTGTTGAGAGATGAGCTGCTGAGAGAAGTCAGAGAAATTGAAGTGGGTGCGTCTACGAAGGCTCTTCCCATGGACAAAGACTCTGGTCCTTCTCAGAACATGTCCGCTATGGGGATGGGGGTGCAGGCTCAGGCATCTCCTGCTGAAGGCAACTCAAAAACTGAAACAAGTGAATTGACTGTTACAATAAAGGAACTATTGAGACATATTGCATCACTTTCAACACCACAGGCAGAGGTCAAAACACGATTTTCTATTGTTAGTGCTTCAGCTCCAGCCCCAAATGTGCACTCTGCCCGACCTTCTAACTGAGAATGGAGACTAGCTCCTGATGTAGTGTTTCAGCCAAGATGGACTCAAGAACCTGTAATTTGTCACAGTTGTGGAAAGGATGGGCATATGAAGAAAGAATGCCGGTCTCAAAAGGATTTAGAAAAGGTGGAAAACAGACTTCAAGGGGAGCTCCAAAAAGCAAACCAATTGCAGAGGGGTTCAAGAAATCCAAATTCCAATTTCTCTGTGGCTAGATCAGCCATCCAGGTTCCTCCCAAAGTCCCTCCAGACTGGCCTAGATTGGTAGGCCCTTCCATGGACTCTACTGTACACATAGACGGGATTCTGGCCCGAGCAGTTTTAGACAGCGGGTCTCAAGTCACAATAATTTTCCAAGACTGGTACAAGCAGCATTTATCTGATGACCCATTACAACCCCCTGATGGACTGCATGTGTAGGGGTTAAGTGAAACGTTGTACCCTTATCTTGGCTATTTAAAGGTGTGGCTTTGTTTTCCATCTTCTGTGGCTGGTGTCGGAGATGTTGTGGAGACGCTAGCCCTGGTCTTCCCTTCCACTGGACTTTATGATGGTATCCCTGTCCTGAATGGCACCAACACACACCTGTTTGGGCACCTGGCAAAGCTATATGAAGAAAGACAGAAGAGAAAGACAGGAAAAGCCCTGCAAGTTCACTCACTGATCCAGAAGGCCTACGAGATGCACCTGTGCCCCAAGCAAAGTGATCAAGATGAGCATGTGGGGATGGTTTGGAAGAAGAGTCCTGCCACTATTATGTTACCTCCCAATGCACAATGCAGTATTAGTGGTGAGGTACAGCTGCGGAAAGATGTCACTAAAAAAATTTTGATGCTGGATGCCTCAGACGAGGGAAAATTACCCAAAGGACTGCTGATTAAACCCAGTGTGCTTCCAGCCCAGGCTCATGCTTACACACGATGAGTAGTGGTACGAATACAAAATGTTACAGCCGAGACATCGTGGTACACAGTGGATGCACCCTCGCTAAAGTCTATTGTGCCGACAGTGCTGTGCTCCCATCCCAGTGCAGAGCTAAAAAAGGATATGATGATCTCCTGATATGTTTGAATTTGGGGATTTCCCTCTTCCCAGCAGCTGGAGAACCAGGATCAGTAACAAGCTGGCCCAGAGAACCAAAGTATTCTCCCTTAAGGAACGGGATGTTGGTTGTGTCACAGGTGCTGAATACCACATTCGCCTACATGACAAGAGACTATTCAAACAGAGATCTAGACGCTTAGCTCCTGCCGACATAGACGATGTCTGATGTCACCTACAAGAAATGTTAGTGGCTGGCATCATACAAGAGTCACGTAGCCCATACACTTCCCCAATTGAGGTGTGGAAGAAGAATGGCTCTGTTCGCATGTGTGTTGATTACAGGACCCTCAACAAAAGAACTGTGCCTGATCAGTGTACAGTGCCACATATACAGGATGCCCTGGACTGTCTAAATGGGAATAAATTGTTTTCCATTCTCGACCTCTGAAGCAGATACTATCAGATCTCAATGGCTCCTGAGGATAGGGAAAAAACTGCATTAATTTGTCCCTTGGGCTTCTATGAGTTCCTCCACATGCCCCAAGGCATATCGGGTGCACCAACAACATTCTAGTGACTAATAGAGCGTGCAGTGGGAGATATGAATCTCTTGAAATGTCTCTTCTACCTTGATGATGTCACAGTTTTTGGAAAAACTCTCACGGAGCATGAGGCTCGCTTATTCAAAGTATTGGACAGACTTGAAGAGTTTGGTCTTAAGTTATCCATTGACAAATGCCAGTTTTTCCAGAGTTCTGTCAAGTACATGGGTCACACTGTGTCGTCAGAAGGCATACAAACTGACTCCAGTAAGGTGGAAGCCTTAACCAGCTGGCCAAAGCCCAACAACTTGAAATAACTCCAAAAGTTTCTTGGATTCTGTGGCTATTATCACCGATTTATCAAAGACTATACCAAGGTGATCCACCCCCTACTAAACTTAACTCAAGGGTATCCGCCTACGCACAAAAGGTTAAAGAAGAGCACCGACAAAGATGCTGAGAAGACCTATTTCAGACCAAATGAGCCATATGGGCGGAGATGGATGCCCGATTGCAACATTGCTTTTGAAGAAATAATTTACAGACTGACTCACGCTCCCATACTTGTTTATGCTGATCCATCCAAGCCTTATGTGTTACATACAGATGCCAGTTTGAGTGGTCTTGGAGCAGTACTCTATCAAGAATATCTGGAAGGACTGCGTCCTGTTGCCTTTGCTAGCAGAAGTCCAACATGTTCAGAGAAAAACTATCCAGTGCATAAATTAGAATTTCTCACTCTCAAGTGGGCCATAGTTGACCAATTTCATGAATACTTGTATGGTGCTAGAATCTTGGTCAAAACCGATAATGATCCATTAACATATGTCCAAACTACCGCTAAACTAGATGCTACTAGACACAGATGGCTTTCTGCTCTAGCAACCTATGATTATGCGGTGGAGTATCGACCAGGCCTAAACCACATAGATGCTGATGCTCTTTCATGAAGACATCCTTCTGATCAACAGTGGGTCCATATCCCTGAGCAATCTGTAAAAGCCATATGCCACAAGTTTGACCTGGAAGAATCCTTGTCCTCTGAAACTGTGAACTGTCTGGCAGATTGTTTGAGACCTCCAGAAATGTGTATACTAGTTGCCTACTGTAACTTTGCAGCTTTAGACTTGAGTTCTTTACCACAGCTAACCCCAGCTGATATCCGCAAAGAACAGTACTATGATCCGATGATCAGGCCAGTAGTTAATACTTTACGAAAAGGGGAAGATAGCTCAAAAATGCAGTCCAGAGAACCTAAAACTGCTTTGCTTCGTTGGGAGGGGTACAGGCTCAAGCTTTGAGAACAGTTATTATACCAGTAGCTTACTGACAGCCAAGGTGAAATTGTGAGAAAACAGCTAGTACTGCCTGCTAAATTCCAAAATATTGCCCTGAATGCTTTGCATGACCAAATGGGACATCTGGGTAGTGAGAGAACCCTTGATCTGGCCTGTTCACATTTCTACTGGCCTAAAATGGGTCTAGACATAGAACAACACATTAAAACCTGCAGTAGGTGTCTTCAGTGCAAGGCTCCACCACAAAGAGCAGCCGCTCTGGTCAATATTGTCACAAGTGTGCCAATGGAGCTTGTCTGTATCGATTTTCTTAGTCTGGAGCCGGATTCCAAAGGCATTGCAAATGTACTGGTAGTCACAGATCACTTCATGAGATATGCACAGGCCTACCCACCAATGACCAAAAGGCCTCAACTGTAGCCGAAGTCCTTGTTGAAAAGTGTTTTGTACATTATGGTGCCCCCCCCCCAGTGTATTCATTCAGATCAAGGCCATGATTTTGAAAGTAGACTTATCAAAGTACTGTTGTTCCTATGGGGTGTAAGAAAATCCAGATCAACTCCTTATCATCCTCAGGGGGATCCACAACCAGAAAGATTTAACAGAACCCTACTTGATACGCTGGACACTCTGCAACCTAAAGACAAACCAAAGTGCAGCCAACAAATAAGCACCCTTGTCCATGCTTTAATTGCACAAAGAACAATGCTACTGGTTTCTCACTGTACCACTTTATGTTTGGCAGAGAAGCTTGCCTTCCAGTTGATGTATGTTTCGGAGTGTCTCCTGGTGGTGTCCAATCAGATAACTACCTGTAGTATGTCAAAAATCTAAAAGCCCAACTAGACCATCAGCTTGCAAACACCATGGCAGCAAAGAGAAACCTGACTAACAAAACTCACCATGACAAACGTGTTTAGGGCCAAGAGCTCCAACCAGGTGATAGAGTACTAATGAGAAACTTTGGACTTCCAGGTAAACACAAAATAACCGACCGCTGGAGTCACGTTCCATATGTAGTAATTGGTAAGCTGCATGATCTGCCAGTGTAGAAAGTACGTCCAGAGGGGGACCTTCATGCTGTTAAAACCATTCACAGAAACCATCTGTTACCTATTGACCAAATAGTAATCAATAATGTTCAAGAGACTGAAGACCCTCAGTGCCCTGTAACTAGATCTGCTACCAAGGCTAAGCAACAAAATCAGCAAACTTCTGCTTCTCAGTCTGTTGCTCCTAATGTCTCCCAACCTGCAGACATTGCAGATATTGAAAATGCTGAAAGGGATGATGAAAGAGAATTTTATCCTGCTTTCTACCCATCTTTTGAACTTGAGAGAGTGTTCCAGGGAATTCCTTCCATTAACTACGGTGATGACTCTGAACCTCCAGCTGATTTAACAGATCCCAATTCATCCAAGGTGCCTGAACCTCCAGAAAGTGATGCTCCGAGTGTGGATCTTGAAGAGGCTGAGTCTCTTTGCATGGTGGAATTGATGGTAATCAGTGAACCCGAACACAATGAGGCAAGTAGTGAACCTACAAGCAACCAAGCAAGTGCTAATGACCTAAGTGGGCTAAGTGAACTGTTTCATGCTAATGAAAGTGTCATTCAAGAGCCAGAAAGATGTGTCCTGGATGATTCTGACTTGCAGAAATACCTCTGACAAGTGACAGTGCACTTCAACAACAAGAAGTGCCAGTGTTGCCATGTCGCTCAGAAAGATCTGCAAAACCAATCTTAATGCTCATGTATGACACTCCAGGACAGCCTGTTAACTTGCACATGAATGTTGTGCACACAGGAATCTATGCCATGCCAAGTTCTTTGCCCAAACTTGTGTTAACTGCCTCTACCCAAACCAAAGTCTTCACCCAAGTTAAGGTGCCCATTCAGTGTAACAAGGGGTATAAAGTTAAAGAGATCAGAACAAGGTGAAATGCTATGATGAAAATATGGTAATGTTATTGAAATTGTGATTCTGTTTGATGTGAAAAATTTGAATTCTAAACTATTGAGATATACCAGATGAAACATGTATGTATCTTTTTGTATAATGTGTTCATATGAAATGTTATAGTAAGAATAGACTTGACGTGGACTCCAAGTTTTTCCAGGCAGGGAAGTGTGTAACCACCCTACAAATTGTGGTTTACTAAAATATCTTCCTGGGCTGCCTAATGCCCACTGTCAGGATGGTGTCCTGAGTCTGCAGTAGCTGTATGTGTCAGCATGAGAGTGCTATAGAAAGCCTCTGTGCCTGTCTCTTTAAGACAGTCATTATGCTGTGTTAGAAATTAGTCTAGGCTGGGTCTGAGTAGTTTAGGGCTCCTGACCGGCCAGGTGAGTAGTATTTCTGCTCCATTCTGTACTTGCTGTATGCGCAGGGGGAGCTCTGTTAGAAACTGTGTTCATTTACTGTTTATCTGCCTTATTAATAATAGTATATAAGTTTGTTTAACCTGCCTTCTCTTGCAGCTTGGACTTTTTACATAAGAGCCACCTTTTTGGTTCTGGACTGCCAGAGTTGGAACAATCCAACCTCAGGGGACCTAAAATGGAGACTGTCCCCAGAGGTCTTGTGGGATTGAATTTCTGTAGGAACTGTAGTTTTTAAGGTTTGGCACCTAAATGGACCTGGAGAGGGAGCCCTTGCTGTGACAGATAGTTCCCTCAGCCAACCAAACCTTTTGGATCTCAGAGGAAGTCCCCAGAATTGCCTGCAGCAGAGCCAGTTGTGAGCTGGAGTTTAGAGAGTGAACAGCTTGAACCATCAAGCAGCTGCTCCTGCATAGGAGCACAGGAGAATTGGCAGGAAGGCTGCACCGGCCTGCCTGTCACATCTTCCACTGAGAAATCCTGTGAATGTGAAAGTTGGACTTAAATCTAATTCCTTGGTTTGAGATCTGAAGCCTGAAGAGAAAGAGAGTGATCATTGACTGAATTTGGGACCGAAGACTTGCTCCAGAAGCGATCGGCTTGCCAGGTACTGAAGTGAGTTGCGGATTGAGAGGTTTGCACAGAACTTCTGCTAAATTGCAACAGGACTTTACCTGAACTGTGACTAAGAGTTGTGTTGCTTGTAAGTGGTCTGAATGAGCTGTGTGGGTTGCGATTTGGTTCCCCACCTTCAAGTGTGTTATGCTAGCTGGACGCTGCTCCAGCACTCGCAAAGACTAAATCTGAATTGCCTTCTCTGGTCTGGACCCTGCCATCTTGGACTAGACTGTTACTCCCATCGCAGAGACATTTTCCAACAAAAGACCTGCTCAGGGATTCAGCACCCTGCTCAACACTATTGAACAGGTAGCAACCACCTTGATAAGTCATGTGGGCCCTGCTTCCTCTGGCAAACCAGAACACCATCCAGAGGTCTTCATCTCATCAGTCCTGCCTCCTAGTCTGGGTAGCGTGAGTACCAGATAGGGTAGTTCCCTGCTACAAAGCTGCAATCATTGTGTGTCATCTGATTTATTTGTTTGGGTATATTACAATGAACTGAGCCATCCAACTCTGGATTACAAATTCTGGGTTGATATGCATGCTAACTGTTTCTTTCCTAAGGGCTCCAACAACAGCTGCAATGCCGGCCTACCCCGGGCATCGCTTCAGGCTAGACTGCTTACAACTGGGTACCCAGGGTTGTGTGACTGTGTACAATGGACTCTTTGTGCATGTATTTTCAGCCTGAAATAATCAGATCTATAAGTAATCTGCTAGATCCATGCCCCATCCCTGTTCACATTCCCCTGAATAAATCAGATTGTGTTGTTTTTGTATTTAATCTGGCTTGTGTGTACCTTTTTGGTGGGGGTATTGTATTGCCACTGAACTGTTGCATTATAGGTCTTATTTTACAGAGGTTCTTTAAGGCAGCTGCAGATGATCCAGCCCTGGTGGTAAGTGCAAGGGGGGTGAGCAAGTCATTACTGCCATATGGTATATGTGAAAGTTTTGCCGCTATACTGTTTAGGCCACTAGAGAGGATGGTGGGGGATTATAGCATCCTGAGAGCTATACCAACAGCAGTTACGCTACCCCAGAACCATTCCTCCGGGTGGAGGCACCTGTTCAATGATCTCAGGCCCCTCAAACTGCGCATAGTCATGCAGGCAGGGTTTACATAAGGAGAAGCAGGAGGAGGAAGACTGGGAGGAATACATTCAGAAAAACAGGGGGGCACAGAGGGCAGTTAGGGTAGAAAAAGCCATCACAGAGCTGCGGATTGCTGAGGGGCTCAAATCCAGAGAAATTGTTTTTCCCTGCTATATCAGAGAGAAAAGGAAAAGGGGGGTGTCATTAGGTTATCAGATAGGGGTAGGGTAGTAGAGGATGACAAGCAATAGACTGCCATCCTAAATGACTATTTTTGGTCTGTTTTCATCAGGGAGAATACTGGCCCTCTACCTGAAAGTGGCATCCAAGTGGCCACTAGAGGAATTCTGGAGATAGAAACACCAGTATTCCATAGCGATAGGGTTCAGAAAGAGCTAGCAGCCCTCAAAATAGACAAGGCCCCAGCGCTGGATGGGATGCATGCCAAGGTGCTAAGAGAATTGGCAGATGAATTGGCTGATCCACTAGCAAACCTATTCAATAGCTCACTGCAGATGGGGGTAGTTGAGAGGGATTGGAGGGTGGCAGAGATGGTTCCGCTCCATAAAGGGGGAGATAAGGAACAGGCAGAGAACTACAGGCTGGTCAGTGTTACTTCTATTGTAGGGAAGCTGATGGAATCACTGATTAAACAGGATCTTGTAGACTACCTGGAGAAAAATGGTCTTCAGGTCAGTAAGCAGCATGGACTCATGGCGGGAAGGTCCTGTCAGACCAGCCTAATTGTCTTCTTCAACTGGATAATGAGGGAGCTGGATAAAGCCCATCAATGAATCGACTATACTTTGACTTAAGCAAAGCTTTCAACTCAGTGCCTAATAGACACTTGCTGAGGAAGATGGAGGCTCTAGGGGAAGCAACAGATGTAATCAGATGGGTTGGAAACTGGCTCAAGGGGAGGAAGCAGTGGGTTGCTGTGAATGAGGTTAAATTGACAGAGAGGGAGGTCACAAGCAGGGTGCCACAGGGATCAGTCGTAGGCCTGGTCCTTTCTAATATTTTCGTTAGTGACATTGGCGAAGGAATCCAGGGTTGGATTAGCCTCTTCAGAGATTACACTAAGCTCTGCGGTTGGTGGAAGGCTAGAGAGATAGTCAAATGTTTGGCAGCTGAAATTCAATGCCAAAAAGTACAAGATAATGCACCTACACAAAAAGAACCCCAGGATGGAGTACTGGCTGTGGGGGGTTAAACGTAGCACTACAGCTGAGGAGCGGGACCTGGGAGTCATTATCAACAACTCACTAAAGCAGGCGAGCCAGTGCAACAAAGCCTACAGCAAGGCAAACAGGATGCTAGGGTGTTTCGGGAGGTGTATAGACAGTAGAAGGAAAGAAGTAATACTCTCCCTCTATAGATCCTTAGTGAGGCCACATCTAGAGTACTGTGTCCTGTTCTGGAGCCCTCACCTCAGAAAGGATAAAGATAAGCTGGAGGTGGTACAACGTAAGGTGACAAGGATGATTCAGGGCCTACAGGGGAAGTCCTACAAAGAACATTTTAGGGCATTAAACATGTACTCGCTGGATACAAGAAGGGAGAGGAGAGATAAGATAGAGATGTTTAAGTTTCTGAAAGGGATAAATAAAGTGAACTGTGTGGAATTATTTAGCAGGAACACCAGTTCAATGACACAAGGGCACAACTGAAAACTGGCAGGAAGGAGCTTCAGGAGGGACTTGAGAAAGTATTATTTTACCAAAAGGATGGTGGAACCATGAAACAGTCTGCCTGCTGAAGTGGTAGACTTCAAATATGACTTCATGGATAGGACAGGATAAAGAAAATAATAGCAAATTCTACACAGAGAATGGGGAGGGGAAAAGATGGGATGATGGGGGGATTAGGACCTTGGACAGACGTTAGGTCACGTGGTTGGACAGGTAACCTTAGGCAGACTGGATGAACCACTGTTCTTTTTCTGCAATCATTGTCTGTTTCTGTTTCTATGAAATTAATAAAGGAAGTGTGGCAGTAGAAATGAAGGATGATGGGAATAGAAGTATTAAAAAGAAAAGGGGAAGGATAGAGGGCAAAAAGGAAAGAAGGGGGTAACAAGCAGAGTGGTAAGAAAATCAGGAAGGCCATGTGTGTGAATGCTACGAGTCTACAGAATAAAACTCTGGGGCTAGAGGCCATCATGACAGAGGCTAACCTCATGGTGCACTGAAAATCATGACTAGGATATGTCCATACCAGGCTATGCTTTGTTCAGGAGGAAAAGGGTGGAAAGGAAGGGATGGGGTGTGGTGCTTTACATGAGGGAAGGCATAAAAATGGAATACAGGGTAGAGCAGAGGTCCTGTGGGTCACCCTAGAGATGGAGAATAGAGCCTCTGTTCAAAGTGGCATGATCTACAGACCTGCAGCACAGGAGGAGGAGGAGTTAGATAACGTACTGGTGGAAGCCATTGGCAAGATGGCAGAAAAGGGGGAGGTGCCGCTAATGGGGGACTTCAACCTGCAAAATGTAGACTGGAACCTTCTAGCTGCGGCATCAGCTAGAAGCAGGGACATTCTGGACTCCCTACAGGGAACATTCTTCAGGTAACTAGTCAATGAACCCACTCATGATGGGGCAGTAGTGGAACTGATACTCACTAACAGGGACAGTGTTGTAGATGTCAAGGTAAGAGGCCACCTGGGGAACAGCAATCACTGTACAGTGTGGTTCAATATAAGGACGGCTGTGGAACTGAAGCACACAAGGGCAAAGGTCCTGGACTTCAGGAGGGCAGATTTTAAAAAGATGGGTGAATGCTTCAGGGGTGACCTAGCAGGGGAGATGACCGGGGTATGGTGGAGCAACAGTGGGTGACACTAAAAAGTTCCCTAGGGAAGGCAACTAACCTCTGCATCAAGCAAGTGGGCAAAAGCAAGAGGAAACAGAGACCAGTATGGTTATTGAAAGAGGTGGCACAAAAGGTAAAGGCTGAAAGGGTAGTATAAGGAAACAAAAACGGATAAAGACAGAGAAGAATACAGGGCCTAGCTAAAGGAGGCCAGAAAGACAACCAGAGCTGCAAAGGTAGAAACCAAGGAGAAAATTTCTGAGGACATAAAAAAAGGCAACAAAACTTTCTTCAGGTACATCTGAGAGAAAAGAAAGACCAAGGGGTGTATTGTCAGAATAAAAACCAATGAGGGTTCACACGTGGAAGAGGACACAAAAAAGCAGAAGTTTTGAACACATTCTTCTGCTCTGTGTTTACACACAAAGACAGTGGAGATGGTCCAGCACTTGGTATACATGAACACCACACCCAAGAGGCAGACAATAGCCCCATTACAAAAGACAGAGTCCTACAGAAACTAAACAAGTTAAAGACGGACAAAGCCGTGAGTCCAAACGGAATTCATCCATGAGTCTTAAAAGAGCTCAGAGACAAATTTGCTGCTCCCTGGCTGCACTCTTCAACAAATCACTGGAAAGTGGACAGGTACCAGAAAACTAGAAAAAGGCCACTGTAGTGCCCCTACACAAGAGTGGCAGCAAGGAGAAGGCAGAAAACTACCAACCTGTCAGCCTCATTTCCATTGTAGAGAAAATCATGGAATCTATACTAAAGGAAAGGACAGTGGCATATCTGGAAGCCAGCGAGAAGCTTGACCCTAAACAGCATGGCTTCTCATCTGGATGATCTTGCCAAACAAATATGGTGGAATTCTTCGACTGGGTAACTAATGTAGTGGACTAGGGTGGGACTGTAGATATTGTATATCTAGACTTCAGTAAGGCCTTTGACTCCGACCCACACAGAAGGCTCATTAACAAACTGGGGAACACAAGTATAGGAAGTAAGACTGTAAACTGGGTGAGCAACTGGCTACAGGAGAGAACCCAAAATGTTCTAGTAAATGGCATTCTATCACAGGAAGGGAAAGTAACCAGTGAGGTCCTGCAGAGGTCGGTGCTGGGACCAATACTTTTCAACATATTCATCAGCGACATTGCAGATGAATTGGAGGGAAAGGTAAGCCTGTTTGCAGACGACACTAAACTCTGTAGCAGGTTGGACACACAGGAAGGGGCCAAAAGGATGGAGTCGGACCTAAAGAAACTGGAAGAATGGTCCAAGATTTGGCAGTTGAAGTTCAATACCAAAAAATGCAAAGGTATGCACCTGGGAAAAAGAAACCCAGGGACAAAATACTCAGGAGGTGAAACATTAGCTGCACCAACCTTGAACAAGACTTTGGAATCATGATATCAAATGACCTGAAGGTGGGAAGCCAATATGAAAAGGCATCACAAAAACCAGCAGCATCCTAGGATGCATAGGCAGGGGTATTACAAGCAGAAAGTGAGAAGTGATAATCCTGTTGTACAGGTCCTTGGTGAGGCCTCACCTGGAGTACTGCATCCAGTTCTGGAGACCAAACCTTAAAAAGGACATAAACCGATTAGAGTCGGTGCAAAGAAGAGCTACAAGGATAGTCCAAGACTTCCACCATGAACCCTGAGACTAGACTCAGGCAATTAAACTTGTACACCTTGAAACAGAGAAGAGACAGGGGGGACATGATAGAGACCTTTAAATACCTCAAATGAATCAACTCAGAACAGGAGCAGAGCCTATTCAATGAAAATAAAGAGGAACGTACCAGAGGACACAACAGACGTTTGGTGGGGGGTAAATTCTGGAGCAATGTCAGAAAGTTCTTCTTTACAGAAGGGGTTGTGGAGCCTTGGAACAGACTGCCACAGGATGTGGTGGAGGCAAAGATGGTTTGGGAATTCAAGTTACCTCGGGATAGGCATTGTGGGATACTGAAAAAAAGAAGTATATAATAGGGGGGTAGTTAAACAAACACATGGGCAGACTAGATGGATCAAGTGATCCCCATCTGCCATCACATTCTTATGTTCTTATGTTCTATTCAGAAGATATAAGAGACGCAGAAGGAGAATCATAGGAAGGTGTATCGGGGAAACAGAGAGAAGCAGGGAGAGCAATGAGGAGCGTGAAGGCGCAAACTGAAGAGAGAATAGCCCAGGCAGTGCAAAGGCGGGAAAGACATTTTTTAGATATGTAAGCAAAAGGAGGCAGACCAGGGTGGGATTGTAAAATGTAAAAAAGAAGTGTGGGGGGGAGGGATTGTGCAGAGGGAGACCAGGAACAGGCGGACATCCTGAACAAGTACTTTGTTCAGTGTTCACAGAGGAAGATGTCCTCTGGCAGCACTTTTTAGCACCTCACTGGAGATGGGGAATGTTCCAGAGGACTGGAGAAGGGCTGATGTGGTCTCTCTGCACAAAAGCACCAGTAGGAAGGGTGCTAGTAACTACAGGCCAGGCAGTCTCACATCAGTGGTGGAGAAGTTAATGTAGGAACTACTGAAGGAGAGGATCATGGAACACTTGGAGGCAAAAGGGCTGCAGGACCACTAGCAGAATGGCTTCACAGGAAGGAGTTCATGTCAAACTAATCTCATAGATTTCTCAAACTAATATCATAGATTTCATTGACTGGGTTACCAGGAAGGTTGGTCAAGGGACAGCAGTGGATGTGGCCTATCTGGACTTCAGAAAGGAATTCGACACTGTGCAACACAGGAAGCTAGTTAAGAAACTAAGCAGCGTGGGGCGGGGAAGAAATTCACAAGGGTATCAAACTGGTTAAGGGATGAGAGGCAAAGGGTTGTAGTAAAAGGTAGCCACTCAGGTGACAGATGAGTGACTAGTGGGGTACCACAGGGTTCAGTGCTGGGACTAGTCTTCTTCAATGCCTTCATAAGCAACATTGCAGAGGAGCTTGAGGGTAAGATGTGTCTCTTTGCAGATGATACAAAAATCTACAAAAGAGTTGACACTCAGAAAGTGGCGGAGAGAATGCAAAGTGATCTGAGGAAACTAAGGAATGATCTATGGTGTGGCAGCTGAGTTTCAATGGCAAAAAGTGCAAGATTATGTACTTGGGGCTGAGGAACCTAGGGGCTGTGTATTAGGGGGGACTGGAACTTACACTCAAAAAGCAAGAAAGAGACCTAGGGGTAATCATATTTGATGACCTCAGGGTAGCTGGGCGGTGTGACAAAGCAGTGAGAAAGGCTAGCAGGATGCTGGGGTGCACTGGGAGAGGGATTTCTAGCAGGAGGAGGGAGGTGACATTGCTGTTGCTTCAGTCACTGGTAAGGCCTCACCTTGAATACTGTGTCCAGTTCTGGAGGGTGCTCCTCTGCAAAGACGTTGAAAGAGTGGAAGCAGCACAGAGGAGGACAGCCAAAATGGTGAGGGCATTGCACAAAAAGCCATACGAGGAAGGCTGCAGGAACTCAACAGGAGAGCAAGCGGGGACATGACTGAAACCTACAAGTACCTTACAGGAGTGAACAAGGTGCAAGTGAAGGGTCTATTTCAGAGAAAGGAAGGTGCTAGAACAAGGGGGGCATGCAATAAAGCTAAAAGAGGAGGAAAGTTTAAGAGAGATGTGCAGAAATACTTCTTCACAGGAAGGGCGATGGTGGATGACTGGAACAGCCTCCCAGAGGAGGTAGTAGGGGAAAAGACTGTGGGGAGCTTCAAGCATGTGTGGGATACCACAGGGACATATTAGGTAGAGGAACAGGGGAGGGAGGGACACCTATGACCAACTAGAGTCAGTGGTGACAGAATAGACAGGGACAAGGAGCGGACTAGATGGGCCTAAAGTCCATTCCTCTGACAAAATCTATGCTTCTATGTTTCTATGAAGGAGAAAGGGAGAGGCCACAAAAAATTGGCTATGTCATAATTCATCCTGGTCAATTTGCTCCACAACAACTCGCCCCAGACTATTAGCTCCAGTGTCAATCGGCTCCCATGTCAGTTCATTCCTGGACAATTCGCCCTCAGTGTAAATATTATAAAATAAACTCCAGGTGGCTGCAATTCACCCACCAGATGAGGCAGTGTGCTCGAGGATCTTAGAAGTGGAAGTCATATTGTAATTGTTGTTGGAGTACAGTACAATATTTAGTGGGAGCAACTTGTCTGGGGATGAATTAACGTGGGAGCCAGTTGGCCCCAGAGCTAATAGTTCAGGGCAAGTTGTCGCTGAGTGAAATGACTGGGGTGAATTGACGTGTTCCCCCAAAAAGTAACAGGAGTATTGGAGGGAAGGAGGCGGACACTAGTCTGTTTTCAGAGGAGAGCGTCCTGAAGGGACTTGCTAATCTGAAAGTGGACAAAGCAATGAGGCCAGATGGGTTACATCGAAGGGTAGTGCGGGAGCTCAGGGAAGTACTGGCTGTACCTCCGACAGTCGTAATTAACAGCTCATTGGAAACAGAAGTGGTTCCGGAGGACAGGAGGAAGGTAGATGTAGTCCCACTTCACAAAAGTGGTAGCAGGGAAGAGGCTGGCAATTATAGGCCAGTCAGCCTGACATCAGCGGTGGGAAAGTTAATGGAGTCACTGCTGAAGGACAGGATTGTGGAATATATTGAATATGGGTTACAAGACCTGAGGCAGCATGGATTCACGTTGGGGGTCATGCCAAATGAATCTGATGGATTTCTTTCACTGAGTGACCAAGGATTTAGATTACAGTGGAGTGGTGGATGTGGCCTAACTTGATTGCAGTAAGGCTTTCTACACTGATCCACACAGAAAACTAGTAAGCAAGCTGAGTAGCTTAAGTGTTGGTCCAGAGGTGGAAAACTGGGTAAGATATTGGTTAGGAGATAGACAGCAGAGGGTGGTGGTGAAAGGAGTTCACTCAGAGGAAGGGAATGTAACCAGCAGGGTGCCTCAGAGCTTAGTGCTGGGACCAGTCCTCTTTAATGTCTTTATAAGTGGCACTGCAGAGGAGCTGGAAGGGAATGCCTGCCTCTTTGCAGATGGCACCAAAATCTGCAATAGGGTGCACATTCCGGGGGTAGTAGAAAGGATAAACAGAGACCTGAGAAAACAAAAGGAATGGTCAAGGGTATGGCATCTGGGTTTCAATGCAAAAAAGTGCAAAGTAATGCACTTGGGGCACAGAAACTCAGGGGCAGAGTACATAATGGGAGGAGTGATATTGATGACCACCAAGTGGGAAAGAGACCTGGGGGTAATCATACTGGGTGGTCTAAAGGTGGCCAGGCAGTGTGACAAGGCAGTTGGGAAGACTAGTAGGATACTGGGCTGCACAGCGAGGGGTACCATCAGCAAAAAGAGGGAAATGGTATTCCCTCTGTATAGATCGCTAGTAAGACCCCAACTAGAGAACTTTGTCCAGTTCTGGACACCGCATCTCTGGAAGGACATAGAGTGGAGGTGGTCCAGAGGAGGGCAACTAAAATGATGCAGGGTCTTAAATATGTACACCCTTGAAGACTGGAGGGAGAGAGGTGATATGATAGAAAACTTTAAATACCTCACATGGGTAAATAAGGTACAGGAGGGAAGTATTTTTTTAGAAAAGGAGGTGCTCAAGGACAAAGGGGCATGATAAGAAGCTGGAGGGGGTAGACTCAGGAGAGATGTGAGGAAGCACTTCTTCACAGAGAGAGTGGTGGATTCATGGAACTGCTTTCCAGTGGATGTAGTGAGGGGAAAACAGTGCTGGAGTTCTAGAATACATGGAACAGACAAAAGGGAACCCTAGGGAAAGGGAATTGGGGTGGGTGCATGAATGGGCCAGAGATCAAGTAGGATCTGTGGTGATACTATAGGCAAGGGAAAATATGCAGACTGGGCAGACTGGGTGAGCAAAGCAGTCCTTATCTTCTGGTAAATTCTGTTTCTTTCCTGAGTCCTCAGCAGCTACTGCTCTCATTTTTCATACTGTTTAGAAATTCCATAATATAGTTACAACATTAAAGGCTGTTTAGATGAATAGCATGGAAAGGTGTGTCTAATGTTGAGATATTTCTTAAAAATATGAAAAGAAACAGCAGTAGTTTCTGAGATAAAAGGAACACAATGCAGAACTAACATACTAAAATGCCAGCAGAATAGGCCTAACGGTCTTTCATGTCTGCTCGTTTGGTCAGCCCTCTTCCAGGGAGCTGACCTTGCTGCCCCCCCCCCCAGCTTCTCCCTTCCCAGTCCCAGATATTCTCGCTGCACTGGTTTTTGCTTCCAGAAGCCTTCCTCTGTACCTGTCCCACCCCCTCTTGAACCCCTCCACCGTTTCTGCCTCCACCAGCCCCCTGGGCAGTGCATTCCATGGCTCCACCACCCTCTCAGTTAAGTAGCACCTCCTCCTTTCTCCCCTGAATCCCCCCCTCCAGCTTCCACCCATGCCCTCTAGTTGCCCTCCCTCCTTTCTTCGGAGCACCCTGACTGCTCCTCCCCTATTTACCCCCTTCATGTGCCAAAAGACCTCTATCATGTCCTCCCAGTCCCTTCTCTCTTCCAATGTGTACATATTTAGCTCTTTGAGCCTCTCCCCATAGGTCCTATCCCCCCAAGCCCCAAATAATTTTGGTCGCCCTCCTCTGGACCCTCTCCAGGAGTTCAATGTCCCTCTTTAAATGTGGCCTCCAAAACTGCATGTAGTACTCGAAGTGCGGCCTCACCAAGCAGTTATACAGTGGGAGTATCACGTCCCTCCTTCTGGAGGTGAGCCCCTAGCGATGCATCCAAGCATCCTGTTGGCCTTTGCCACTGCCCTCCTACAAGCCTCCGAGTTGTTCATCTTGACATCCACCACCACCCCCAGGTTTCTCTCAGCCATCGAGACTTGTAGAATCCCCCAGGGTGTACACTTGGCCCAGGGTTTCTGGCTTCCAGGTGCAATACCTTGCATTTCCCTGCATTGAACCTCAGCTTCTACTTTCTAGACCACCTTTCCAGAGCCTCCAGGTCCCCCTGTAGGGCCACCCTTCCCTCCTCCCCATCCACCACCGCTCCCAGTTTTGAGTCATCTGCAAAGAGACTCATCTCACTCCTGATACCCTTCCTTATGTCAGAGACATAGGCATTGAACAGGAGGTGCCCAAGGACTGATCCCTGAGGACTCCACTAATGACCCTCCTTGGGGATGAGACTATTCTGCCAACCACGACCCTCTGGGTCCGGTTCTGGAGCCAATTGCCTATCCATCTGATCATTTGGTTCCCCACCCCCATTTCTCCCAGATTATCCAACAGGCCCCCAAGAGGAACAAAGTCAAACGCCTTGCTGAAGTCAAGAAAGAGGACGTCCACTGGTCTACCCAGGTCCAAGGCACTCGTCACCCAGTCATAGAACTCCACAAGGTTTGTCTGACAAGACTTCCCTTGGATGAATCTATGCTGTCTATCGTCCAGGCACCCCAACTTTTCCAGGTCCCCCCAGTCTCTCCTTGACAATGCCTTCCATCACCTTGCCCACCACCAATGTCAGGCTGACGGGCCTGTCATTTCCTGTCACCTCCCTTGATCCCCCCCTTGTGGATAGGCACTATATGCACCACCTTCCAGTCCTGAGGCACCCACCCTGTCCTCAGAGAGATGCTGAAGAGCACCACCAGGGGTTTCGCCAGGACATCCGCCAGTTCCTTCAGCACACTGGGATGTAATTTATCCAGCCTTGGTGCTTTCTCCATCTTAAGGGCCCTGAAGGCTTCCCTCACACTCTCTCTGCCATGATTTCCACCTCCGCTACCTCGTCCCTCTGCTTTGCCTTCCCCCCTCCTGCCAGTGATGCTCCCCTCCCCAGACCCGCCAATTGGTAAGGGTCCCCCCCTCCTCAGTTTTACCGTCTCCTCCCATGTATGATGCAGCCCCCCATTTTCCTTGGTGAAAACTGAGGCGAAGTACTCATTTAGTACCTCAGCCTGCTGTCCCGGGTCTTGTGCCCATCCCTCCCCTGTTTTAATCCTGCTAATCTGCCCCTTCACCCTTTGTTTTTGCCCAATGTATCTAAAGAACCCCTTGTTCCCTCTCATAATTTCCCTGGCCAGTTTCTGCTCCTTTCTTGTCTTAGCCGCCCTCACCACCCTAGTGACCCTTCTGGCCATCAACTCGTACTCCCCTCGGTCCCTTTCACTCGGTGAGCACTTGAATTGCCTATAGGCTGCCTTCTTTCCCCTCACCACCTCCTGAACCTCCCTGGTCCAACATCAGGGTTTTTGGGCCCTACCGCATTTTCATCTTACTCTTGCGCAGGTGCTGGTAGTATCCTGCACCCCCCTCCTGATGATTTCCCACCTACTGTCAGTGTCCATGTCTGGCCCAGTCCCACCCAAGTGCTCCTTAAGGATCCTTCCCATTTCCTTGAAATCCGTCCCCTGAAGTCAGTTACCTCCATCTTTGTGTAGCCTTCTACCCCTCCTAGGTTCAGGAAGAACCAGACCGTGACATGGTCGCTCCCCGCCAATGGGTCGCTTACCTCCAGGCCCCCAATCTGGTCACTGTAGGGTTGCCACCTGTCAGGTTTTTTACCTGGTGATCAGGTTTTCTGGGTCCCTATCAGGTAATCCGGTTTTGCTGTGTGCTGGTCAGGTTTTTGAGCCATTTTGAGTGCTCACATACTTTTGAAACAAATGTTGTCATATTATTCATTGTTTCAGCTGCATGGCCAGCTTACAAACAAGTTCTGGTGGCAATATAACCCTTTGTTTGTGAAAGCAGTCAGCCTGGGAGGTGTAAAGTATGGCCATTAACACCATTAGCACTTACTTAACCTAATCTTTTCCACTGCATCTTATCTTTTATTGATATAACAGATGGCCTTCTAGGAGAAACAATGCATGATGAGTCATAGAAAGGGGTGGGGCTAGGGGCGGAGCTTAGGATCCGGTTTTTGCCCCATCCAAAGGTGGCAACCCTAGGTCACTGTCTGCCAGGACCACATCCAGTATCCGCTCCTCCCTGGTCAGTTCCCCCACCTGCTGAGTTAGAAACGTGTCCTGAAAGACATCCAACAACCTCTGTTCCCTGGCCACCAAGAATGTCATAGCCTCCCAGTCTGTTTCTGGCATGTTTAAGTCCCCCAACATCACCACCCTTCCCCTTAAACTGAGAACTGAGGGTACTACAAACACAGATAATTTATCAAAAATTGGTCAAAGCATATCAGAATACATGACTGACTTCGAAATGAAAATGGGAGGATATTTAACAGAGGTTAGAGCAACCAGCTGTGAACAAGCTTGGTACACCCATCAGACCTGGGTTTGATTCCCACGGCCTCCACTTGCATACTATGTGACCCTGAGCAAGTCACTTAATCTCCCTGTGCTCCTGGGTCATCCCTGTAAATTAGCCTTGTGCCCAGTGGACCTTCAAGTAGAAGGACAGAATGAAGCACACACCAGTCTCCTCAAAGGTGCTCTGGCAAAAAACAGTAAAACTACAAAAAAGGAAAAAAGCTGGGCACACACCATGAACTTAGAGATGGAAAAATTACTTGTTTTACACTGTACAAAGCATGGCTAAAAAACTGGGCTAACACCCCTGCCCAGTGGACCTTACCTGGTTACAAAAGAATAAAAAATTAAAATAAAATAAAATAAATAACAGTATAAAATGATTCCCAATCACTTTTAAAGTCTTCTCTGACATTTCAAATGGCTTTGGAGGAGGAGGAGTGATATACTCATCAGTCATGAAAAAGCAGTGGAGCCAGGGTCAGAGTTTGGGGCGTAGTTTAGTATCTGGGTTTCACCTCATCACAAAGTGTCAACCCTACCTTTTGTTGAGCCATGCACCTAACACAACTGACTCATGCGCCCAAACATGATAGTGTTTGTGCCAACCAGTACAAGGATGTGATTATACCTTCAAGACTCTAGATACACTAGAGTCTGAGTTTCCACAGGTCTTGCAAATCAAACTTCAGGGGAAAGTCGATCACACTCAGCAAGGCCGGTAGCTTTATTACTGGTGCAGATAAATGGACTCTCACCTGTGAACTCAATCAGCAAGCTGAGTGGCTCAACCTACAGGGTAGGATAAAATATCAAACCTGTCTTTTTGACAATAAAATAGCCCTTGCCGTAACACCCCCAACCACCCAGTCTCTGCTTCTTCCCAAGACAAACCAACGCAGTACCCGTAGCACCTCTAAACTGGTATTCAATGTTTCCCACTGCCGGATCTCACAGGCTTAGCGTACTTTTCACTACAGAACTCCTTCCTGGTTAAATGACCTGCCCTCTGAAGTGCTCTCTGAACCCAAACTTGGAACATTCAAAGCCAAGCTCCAGAGTCGCCTTGTAACTCTTAGTAAGTGTGACTGTCCCCTTTAGTTTCACTTGCCCTCTCCCCCACCTCTATAAGCCCGTCCCCTCCTATGCCTTCAGACTCCCATCTTCTGCTACACCCTCTCCCTCTTCCCTCCTTCCCCCGCTCCCTGCTCCCCACATCTACCCTTACTCCAACTGCCCCTTTTATTGCCTCAGACTCTCCCATCTTCTATTACTCCCTCTCCCTCTTCCCCCCCACCTGCTTCCTACACCCCACATCAACCCTAAGTCCCCTAGGCTCACTCTCATCTATTCCTTGTATCGTTAGCTCTTTAGACAAAGTCTGCCTATTTCTCAGACTGCTTACCAGTTTTCGCTTGTTATGTTGCTGTGGATTATATATGTCTAACTGTTCATTGGGGCATAATTGTAACACATGTATTTCCGAACTGTGACCTTCACTACAATGTGTTGCTTTGATCCATGTGCTTTGTCTTGCTATATATTGTATTAAATCTGTTCCTTTGCCTGTCTATTTTCTTGCATTGTATTACAACACTTGACATAGAACCTTTGTAAAAGAACCCCTGGTTCAAAGGTAATTGTAATCCTAGTAATGAAATAAATCAAATAAATAAAGTCAATCCACACTCTAACGCATCCTGGGTATGTGTAAGCCTTATCACTTAATCTCCATATATCACAAACAAAGGTGGACTACCATGTGCAACACCCGATTCATCGAACGGGAAGAACACCCCTCCACCCTCAGCTAGCGATCAAACAGGAGTTCAGCATGTTTGTAGTTCATTTGCTTCACCAGGTAAGGAAAACAGTCCAGCTCCCCATATGACGCGCAAGGGAAATGCTGGACCTTAACCAACAACTAACGCACTGAAATCTGGCCAATAGAAAATCATGTACACAAATGCCCGCAGTCTGGGAAAAAAGATACCAGACCTGTAGGCAACAATGACAGAGCCTGAACTGGACATAGTAGCCTTTAGCGAGACATGGTTCACCAGTAACCACACTTGAGAGACTTCAATAACTGGCTATGTACTGTTCAGAAGAGACCGAGGTTCAAAAAGGGGGGGGGAGTGGCTCTTTATGTCAATGAAAATATCAAAGCTACAGAAATTCAGAATACACATAAGGAGCTAGAAGAACTGTGGGTCACCCTGGAAACAGGAAATGGGACAGCCGTATGAACTGGGTTGTCTACAGGCCTCCAGACCAGGGGGAGGACATAGACACATTACTGTTACAAGATATACAAAACATGACAGCAAAAGGGGAGTTTCTGATAATGTGAGACTTCAACATGTTAGATACAGATTGGTCAATACCAGCAGGAACATCCACCAGAATTAGACACATAGTGGATTCCCTGCAGGGGGAGGGCCTCAAACTACTGGTACAACAACCCACAAGAGACAGTGCTATCATAGATCTAGTACTGAGTAATGGGAAAGGATCACAGATCTCCACTTAGAAGGTCACCTGGGGGCCAGTGACCATCACATGGTATGGTTCAGTTTGTCCACTAGAACTAAATCATCCCATTCCAAGGCAAAAATATGAAACTTCAGAGGAGCTGACTTTGATAAGATGGCTGATAGAGTTAAGCTAGCCCTGGCAAGAAGAAATACAGGTGAGGGGTTACAAGCAAAGTGGGTAAGCATTAAGGATGCAATACTTGAAGCAACATCCCATTGTGTTAGGGAGAAAAGCAAGAGCAAAACAAGAAGGAAACCACTTTGGTTCTCAAAAACAGTAGCAGAAAAGGTCAGAGCCAAAAGTATGGCCTTCAGGAAATATAAGGGAACACAGCGGGACAAAGATAAGGAGGCATACCAAACTTCCCTAAAGGAAGCAGGGAAGGCAGTAAAGCACGCAAAGGCCCAAACCAAAGAAACACTAGCATGAACTGTAAAAGAAGGGAACAAGACTTTCTATAGATACATTAGTGAAAGGAAAAAGTCCAGAGAGGGCATTGCTAAGATCAAAGGGGATAAGGGGGAGTGTGTGGAGGAGAACCAAGGAAAAGCATCTATCCTAAATAAATACTTCTGTACAGTATTTACTGAGGAGAAAGTAGGGTAGGGCCCACAGCTCAGCACCATGGACACAGTGGGGACGGAGGTATGCACAAGTCTCTTCACAAAAGAAGGGGTCCTACAAGACCTCGCTAAGCTCAGGGTGGACAAGATAATGGGACCTGATGGCTTACATCCCAGGGTACTAAAGAAGCTAAGGGTGGAACTAGTAAAGCCATTATCAGAACTGTTTAGTGAGTCTCTGAGCACAGGAGAGGTCCCAGAAGACTGGAGAAGGGATCATGTGATCCCGCTCCACAAGAGTGGTAGCAGGGAGGAGGCAGGGAACTATAGACCAGTCAGTCTTACCTCAGTAGTGGGCATGATTATGGAGGCACTGCTTAAGGAAAGGATAGTGCAACACCTGGAATCCATAGGAGCACAGGATCCAAGACAGCATGGGTTTACAACAGGAAGGTCCTGTCAAACTAATCTCATAGATTTCTTTAACTGGGCAACCAGATTGGTGGACCAAGTGGGTGCAGTTGATGTTGCCTACCTTCACTTCAGCAAAGCTTTCAATACTGTTCCACATAGAATATTGATTAATAAGCTGGGTAGGCTCAGGGTGGGTCAGAAGTTGGTCAACTAGGTGGTAAACTGGTTGGCGCCAGATAACAGAGAGTGGTGGTAAATGGTATACAGTCAGAAGAGATGCAAGTCACAAATGGGGTACCATTAGGGATCAGTCCTGGGGCCAGTCCTCTTCAATATCTTCATCAGTGACATTGCAGATGGTCTGGAGGGTAAGGTTTGTCTGTTTGCAGATGACACCAAGATCTGTAACAGAGTAGATGATCCAGATGGGGTGGGCAGAATAAGAAGAGATCTGGATAAACTGGCAAAATGGTCAGAAGAGTGGCAACTGGGGTTTTTTTTTTTGGCTCCTCTGTTCCAACTGGTGAGCACCTCCTTCGGGCCCCTCAATGTCCTGTCCCTGACTGTCCGCCATCCCCATGACCTGCCTCAACCCCAAATCGCAGCCCCCTGGAGGTAGCCCGGCATAACCCTTCGCCGGGTGGGTCCCCCTCGTCCGAGAGGGAAGGCACCAGTGGGGCTCGGCCAGCATCATGCATCATCGGCCTCAGGCTGCTGGGGTGGAGGTTGCGGGCTGTGACAGCAGCGAGTGGACCAGAGGGCCGTCATCTGGCTTGCCAGAAAACCATTTTCCATTTTTTCTCCCCACAGAGAGTGATGTACCTGACGTCATGGCGAACGCTGACGTCCGTCACTCCTCCCAGAAATTTAAGCCCCTAACACTCTGCCATGCTCCCGGCCTCCGCCAGGGGCCAGCAGGTGCCCGGCTCACATCCCCACCATCCCACCTGGAGAAGGTGAGCTGTCAACGGACGCTCCAACCTTCTCCCCCGGCCGGCTCTCCGATGACCCGAGTCCGCTCCCAAACCCGGATCGCCGTGTCGCAAGCGGAACTACCACTACCGCACGAGGCGGCAACTGGGGTTTAACGCAAAAAAGTGCAAGATCATGTACATAGGGACAAGAAACCCTGAAGCCACTTGTAGGCTAGGAGGGGAGTTGCTGGCAATCACAAGGGAACAAAGAGACTTGGGCATCATTATCACAGATGACCTGAAATCATCCAAGCAGACCACTGAAGCAGTAGGTAAGGCTAGAGGGATGTTGGGGTGTATTAGTAGGGGTATCACAAATCATAAGAGAGAGGTAATAATCCCTCTTTACAAGACACTGGTTAGGCCCCATCTAGAGTACTGCATGCAGTACTAGAGGCCGCACCTGCACAAGGACATTAACACAATGGAGGCAGTCTAGAGAAGGGCAGACAAAATGGTGCAGAGACTCCATCAGAAAACATACAAGGAAAGATTAACGGAGCTCAATATGTATACCCTAAAGCAAAGGAGGGAGAGAGGTGATCTGATCGAAACATTCAAACATCTTAAGGGCATTAACAAAGTGAACGAGCCTAACATGTTTCAATATAAGAAAAATAGCAGGACAAGAGGACACAGCATGAGATTAGAGGGATGCTGATTAAGGGGTAATGTGAGGAAGTTCTTTTTCACAGAAAGGGTGATGGATGCGTGGAATGGCTTACCTCAGGAAATGGTGAATATGAATACAGTGCAGGGCTTCAAACGGGCATGGGATAGGCATAAGAGAGCAATACAGATGAATATGAGTAGATAGGCCATTGACAGAGTAAAGACCTATGGCACATTCATAAGGTAGAAAAAATTGGCAGACTGGATGGGCCTTGCAGTCCTTATCTGCTGTCAACTTCTGTGTTTCTGTTTCTATGTTTCTATGTAACAAGGGTGCTGCTGTAAAGATGGAATGTAGAGTACACAAAAAAGACCAAATACAGGGCAGTCATCTGTTAAAGTGAACAAGTGCTTTTAGTAAATCAGGACATGCAAAAAATACAGCCCAGCATTTGAGGCACCCTGCCTTTTCCGATGGGAGCTAGGTGCACAGTGTAACATCATTTTATCTAAGTACCAGAATAAATCATGTGATATGCTGGTGTAGCTAGTCCATTTACATATTCTTCAAGGCAGAAACTGATTTTCAAATTGGATTCATGGAGGGACAGCTTCAGCCTGGGAAGCCTGACCATATCAGACTACCACACTGCATCCTAGCATCCATTCCCTAGTGTGCTGCAACAACCAGCCCCTGGCTGTGGGGCTGACTGAGAGGCTTCCCAGACACAGAGTTGCCCTCTCTCACAGATGGGTCAGCTGCTGGGAACAGCACAGAGTCTCTCTGAGTCTCCAGGAGAATGTTCTTAGGATGCGTACCCTTGGTAACACTCTAGCCTAACACCTCTCCTGCTGTTTCACTTTTAGTCTCTCAGAATGAGCCATCAGCACATGATTACCTCCTCTTTGGTGCTGCAAGAAAACTGTTTACTCTGGCAGATGTGTGTGATCTGTGTGTGTCTCACACTCAGCTCAGTGATCGCTCTCTCTCTCTCTCTCTCTCTCTCTCTATCTCTCTCTCTCAAGTCTCAACAGCTCTGTGCAGACTAACTCAGTTCTATAAGAGCCCCTCCTGTTCTCTGGGGAAATCCATCTCTCAGTTGGTGTTCTGGGCTGTCAATCAGGCAATTGGCTAAGGCAAGGGCACCTGAATTAATGCAGTCTGTCTCAAGTCTATGAGCCCTTTGTGGCTCTGATAGCAGGCCTCAAAACTTGATTAGCTGTCCACTCACCCACTGACGTGACTGCCATGCCACTGCAGGTCAGAGGTGACAAAGATGGCTGTCAAATTTGTAGTCTGCAGGTAGCCTTTTTCTCAACATATCTTCAGTTTCATAACCACGGCCTTTTAACAGTACTCTGGCCCCGGACAAGTAAGTATCTAATTTGTTTGGAGCAACAGTCTGGGGATTTCCAATTCAGCTCTAAGCTAATCTATGGAGTAGAGATATAGAATTATAAAATCCCAAAAAGACTAAGAGCTACAGTTAATACATCGTACAAACATGTTCTGGAAATTCCGACCTCTGCTGTATCAGTGGTAGCCCATTCAGAATTGGGCCAACTTATTCTAAAGGTACACATCACCAAGCAAATGTTATCATATTGGCTAAAACCAAGTTTAAATGATTCAGGATACCCCAAACTCTGCCTGTATGAAATAAGAACCTATCTTAGTAATGCTTACTGTGGGCCCCGCTCCTGTGGCCCTGACCCAAGGGGTAAGCCTGGGGCTTACCAAATAGTGTCCATTGGGAAGGGGTGCCCACCTGGTGGCCCTGCCCGGGGGGAGTAAGCCTTGGCATGATGGGGACGGTTGATGGGCTGGGGCTGAGCTCTGATAAAGATCAGGGGTTGGGCCAAAAAAAAAGTAATGCTTACAATCTTCCATGGCTGACAGCCACAAAGGACCAATTAGATGCATGGGATATATGTAGAAGTTCATGAGAATTGACTTCATTAACTATGGCCCCCATATTCAAAGTGGATGTGTGGATGCAACCCAGGATGTGCCGCGCATACCTGGAAATGCACCAGCTGTCGGGGGTATGCCCATATTTAAAAGGCACAGATGTGTGGTGCATTCCCGACAGTGCTGAGGAGCACAGTATTATGCTGCACCTATGCAAATGAGGTGTCCTCCCAGCATATGTGGTGCAGTACAATACTGAAACCTTTCAGAAGCACAAATTGTCCCCCAGCAGCGGTGCAGAATGACACTTCTGAAACCCTGCCCTAACTAGTGCGCAGACCCGGCTGCCCACTGTTAAGGGCAGGGAACCCTGCTGGTACAGCAGTGCCCCCCAGCCCTGATCCATATAAGAATATAAAAGTCCCTGTAACCCTGGTAGTCTAGTGGCCCCCCTTCCCTGAGCCATATAAGAATAATTAATTCCCATTATATCTATTTGTTATTTGTTTCATATTTTCAAGTGATTGAAACGAGACTGTCTATGGACTTGTAGTATTTTACAAACAACAAGGGGCTCTCGATGTAACTGTTTTGGGTGATCTTCATGGATTTGATTTGTTTATTTTGTTGTGCTCTCCACAAGAATAAATAAAGAGTTAAAAGAAAAGAATTAATAATTCCCTGTAACCCTGGTAGTCTAGTGGGTCCCCCCTTCCCCAGCCCCGATCCATATAAGAATAAAAAAGTCCCTGGTAGTCAAGTGACCCCCCAACTCTCCCACCCATTAGGCAATGACCCACCACCCTGCTTCCCCCGACCAGGCTGGAACTGGCGAGTGGCACAGCCCTCCTCACACCAACACAGCCAGCCACCGACTGAACTGTCAGTGAGTATGTACAGTACAAAGTACGTACTCGCTGCTTGACTGGTCAACCAATGAGTGCGTACTATGTACTGTACACAATCATTGACAGTTCAGTCGGTGGCTGGATGTGATGGTGTAAGGAGGGCTGTGCCAGTCTTCGGCTCCAGTCAGGTTGGGGGTGGTGGTCACTGCCTAATAGGGTGGGGAGACATTTGACTACCAGGGACTTTTTTATTCTTATACGGATTGGGGCTGAGGAGGGGGCACCCACTAGACTACCAGGGATACGGGGTATTATTTATTATTATATGGATTGGGGCTGGGAAGAGAGGACCCACTAGACTACCAGGCATACTGGGTAATATTATTATATGGATCAGAACTGGAGAGGGGGGAACCACTAGACTACTGGGGATATGGGGTATTATTTATTATGATACAAATCAGGGCTGGGGAGGGAGGACCCCCAAGACTACCAGGGATACAGGGAATTATTTATTATTATACAGATCGAGCTTGGGGGGGGCCCACTAGACTACCAAGGTTATGAGGGCTTTTATATTCTTATATGGATTGGGGCTGGGGGACCATTAGACTACCAGGGATATGGGGATCGGGAGGGTTATTTGATTATACTGACAGTGATCGGGGCTGGGGGGGACTGCCCAGCGCACTCCACGGCAGTGCAAGCATGCAGATGAGCCCGTAATGGGCATGCAAATGACCCCACTGCACCATGTATGCCCAATGGGCTCATTTGAATGTTTGGGCTGAATATCACCCAGCTATGTACCCCTATGGATGGTTAGCAGCCCTGTACCATGGTTGCACTGTGCAGAACTTGTTGATACCCCTGCTGTGCACCGTGCAACCAGGGTCCAATATTTAAATAGCGTGAGTGGTCTGTTTGGATCACACATCTGTTTGAATATGGCACCAGAGTCGGCAGGCCTAAGTTTTATGCATGGCACACTGTTTTGCGCATGCATCCGGCCAGCTCTGAATTTGGGACCCTATATGAAAGCAAAACTCTTTGTAAGAATTTAATTTCAAGCAGCTCAGATGGATATTATGAAGGTTAAGGAGCAAAAGGAAGAAGACAGTACCGTAGACCATGGGGGCTCTGCAGCGAAAGCAATCACAATCACAATAAAATTATGGGCCAAGCAGCCCTTAATCTGTCATCTGTTTCTAAGTTTCTAAAAGGCGTGTAGCTGGACTGCAAAAAAACTAAAGTCAATGCTGGCCCAGTGGTGCTGAGGGTTGAGGCACTGGATGCCACACCGCGCGCTACGCCGGCGACCCGGGTTAGGGAATGGACTCGTGTCAGCGGGGATCGTGGGGGGAGGAGGATGGAGCATCCCAGCAGATGCTTTCCTCCCTCAGAGTGGGATACCAGGGGTACTATAACACACCTGATGTCCTGAGAGAGCCAGTGGGTGCACCAGTTCTCAAGGGGCTTGGCGGCTTCACTTATCAGAGCAGAAAAAGGGGGACACTGTTAGGCACTTGAGAGGAGCTTGCGTCAGCATATTGACTCCCTGGACTTGCGTCCTATGTGCCAGCATCTCGGGGTTTGGGTAGCAAGGGGATACAACTCGGAGGAAAATCGTCCCTCCAGCCATCTAGATGACATCCTCCAGAGTCAGTCTCGCCACCCGCTGACCAAACAGGGCAGACCTCGCTGTGCAGCTCACCCCAGGGGAAGAAGAGAGAGGTAAGGGGGATCTCTCCTCACCCTGCCTGGGTGGTAATCCGGGCCATCAAGGGCCCCGATGGCAGTGAGTGTGGCACTCCGGGGCAGACTCTGAGGGTTAGTAGGGTCGGGAGGGTGCCACTCCATGGAGGCCTGAATGAGTGAAGGTTGGGGGACAGTAGGCACAGAAAAATAATAGGTAAAAAAAAATAAAATAAAGTCAGAACACAGGACCATATCTAAATTTTTTAAGTGGCCCTTATGAAAATAAATTATTTACATATTCCATTTAGCACTGTTTGAGAGCAATATGCTTGAAAAAGTTATAGGGAATGCCAGTAATCTACGGTGAAGGAAGTTACGGAAACTCACATATAAATGCCCTTTCTCATGTTTTGGTCACATGTCAAAAATATGTCACTGTCGTCGAGGCACAAGTGAGAAGAACAAAGTCTACTAACATTTGTGTACACTGGCCTCCAAATATAATCACACATCAGACTGTTTGTTCTTGTCAGACCAAGAGCTTGTAGACTCCCTGTCGTGTCGACTAAAATTACCTGATTTTTTTACAGAAAACTCTGACCCCTCTATATCACAAGCAATGCTGTGGGATGCCATGAAAGCAACTATCTGGGGGGAACTGATGGAATTCTCCTCTAGAAAAAACAAGGAAAGGGACCTAGAATATCATAGATTATCTAACCAACTTAAAAATTATCAGCTGCTCTATAGAGAAGGAGATATAGACTTTCAACTCTTGATTAGAAACACTAAAGCAGATCTTCAGAAAATAACAGATAATAAAATTCGACAGTCCCTGTATTACTTGCGTCAAACTATACATGAGGGTGGTCCCAGGAGTGTCAAAAACATTACACGTAGGCTAAGGAATAGCAAAGGATCCTCAACAATTCTCCATCTCAGAAACCCCCTGTTAGGTCAAATCCACCATACCACTGCCCACATCCAAAAGGCCTTTACGGACTATTATGCCAAACTTTACTCCTCTCCCAAAACATTAAACTACTTAGAAACTATGCAATTCTTGGCCCAAGCTAATCTCCCAACCCTCACCCCTGTCAAATCAATTCTCTAACTGCTTCGATCTCGATATTGGAGATAGAAGAGACAATTCAAAATATTAAGTCGGGAAAATGCCCAGGCCCAGATGGATTTATCCCAGAGTGGTACAAAAAGTTTAAAAAAGACTTGACTCCCAAATTACATGCCCTTTTTAATGACGTGTCTCAGGGAGGGAACCCCCCCGCCGTGGGAATACGCCACAGTAGCCCCAATACTAAAACCCAATAAGGACCCAACTGACCCCAAATCTTATAGACCAATATCTATGCTAAATGTTGATTACAAAATCTACATGGCCATTCTATCCTCTAGACTAGAAAATATAATTCCCACAATAATCCGTGCTGACCAAACGGGATTCATTAAAAGCAGGAACACCATGGACAGTATACGAAGAGTTTTACTGCTACAAGAATTTGTTCAGTCCAGGCAAATCCCATAAGTTTAGATGCGGAGAAGGCCTTCGACCGGGCCCCATGGTCCTTTTTATGGGAGACGCTTAAAAAGTTTCATTTCCCACCACAATTCATTGCATGCTTAGAAAAACTATATGTTTCCCCTAAAGCTTATCTTAGAGTGAATGGCTCCCCCCCCCCATTAAAACGTGGAACTAGGCAAGGCTGCCCTTTATCCCCCTATCTTTTCGCATTATTTATTGAACCACTGGCTGCCTGCCTTCGAAACACTCCCTCGGTGGAGGGTATCCCTATTGCACAAACAGAATACAAAGTGGGGTTATTTGCTGACAATGTTACGCTAACTCTATTATCCCCCTCATAATCGATTCTATTAGCATGGGAAATACTCACACAGTTTGAGAAATTGGCAGAATTCAAATTAAACATAAATAAAACCGAGATATTAACCTTCAACTATTCTCCCCCTTCCCAGATTAAAAAGACTTTTCCCTTTAAATGGCGGACAACTAAAATAAAATATCTGGGTGTCCACCTTCCCTTTGACCCCGGAGTCATTGAGTTATCTAATTTTGAACCTCTCACAGTTCAGATACAAACAGACCTGAACAGATGGTCCACGATTTGTACCTCCTTACATAAAAAAATCTTAGCAATTAGCACTAACATACTTCCACGAATTCTTTATCTACTTCAGACTATTCATTATTTTCCCTCCAAATTTTACTTTACAGCCTGGAATAAAATGATCCAGAATTTTATTTGGGGGAAAAACCGACCCAGAACTAGACTAACCATACTTAAATTATCCCTGAAACAAGGCGGTCTGAATCTCCCAGACTTCCTCCTATATGCACAAGCGGCATTCTTAAGAACCCTAATATTATGGCTTACGGCCTCTTATACTTCCCCTTGGAAGACCATATAATTCCAACTCAATGACTTACATGACATAAAGAAGATACTGTTCTCCACAGACGGTAACTCCCTAAGCCCTTCTTCTTTAACGTGCATAACAGCACAAACCTATAAGCTGTGGAAACAACTAAGAAAAGCAGGTCCTACTCAACAAATATTTGAATTCTGTAAATTAATCTCTCAAGATGAAAAGTTCATTCCCAACTATATGGACCAAGCCTTTTCCAGATGGCACGCACTTGGCCTATCACACATATATCAGTTCCTTTCCCGCGAAAGCATTATTCCCTTCGAAAAGCTCCAATCCAATTTTCGCTAAGGCCCTCTGACCTTTTTCGCTACTTTCAAATTCAAAATCATCTCTTACGCAACAATATAATACCCCCCAGAATACCTTCTTTTATACCTAAATTACTTAAACTATTCATTGACGCAAGTGAGGGGAGGATGGGAACCCACCTAATTGGCCTAATATATACAGAATTACGATCCGGTCTCCTTAACGCTACAACCCTAACTTTGTCTGCCTGGAACAAAGATCTGCAATTACAAATCTCTCTAGACACATGGTCAAAAACAACATTAGCGGAGATAAAATCGACCTCATCTCCATACTGGAGAGAATTTGCATGGAAATGCCACTCCAGATACTTCAGAGCCCCCTCAGTCCTAATGAAATACCTCCCGGATATATATGGAAGGTGCTGGAGAAACTGTGGGTGCTCTCGAGCCACTCTCTCGCATGTTTTTTGGACCTGCCCCTATCTTATGCCTTTCTGGCTAACTTTTCAAAATGAATTAACCACCCTATTCTTGGAACCTGTCGAGCTAACAGCCGAACAATTCCTCTTGGGGGTATACCCGGACCATGCTCCCCTCTGGGAGAAGACCATACTACCAATATGTTTCGTGGCTGCTAAAAAAGCGATCACGAGATGTTGGATGAGAACACAGATTCCTTCACTACAAAACTGGAGACAAATAATGTCTGAAATCTACAAAGCTGAGACTTTTAATCTAGAACTAAGAAAAGGTTACATAGAAACATAGAATTTGATGGCAGATAAGGACCGCTTGGCCCACCCAGTCTGCCCATTTCCCTACCTACTGGATAAGCTGCAGATCCTAGTTAACCAGCAGCCTACTTCTTCCTACCCCCACCCCCTAGAATGGCCTTATGACTGTCCCATGCATGCTTGAATTCCACCACTGATTTTGACTCCACAATCTCCTCCGGAAGGCCGTTCCATGCATCCACAACCCTCTCTGTGAAAAAATACTTCCTAAATTACCTCTGAGCCGCCTCCATCTTCAAATTGTGCCCTCTGTTCTTGCACACCTCTTTTTTTGAAAGATACTACCCTCTTGGACTTTGTTGATTCCCTTGAGGTACTTGAACGTTTCTATCATGTCCCCCTCTCCCTCCTTTCCTCGAGGCTATATATATTAAGCTCCTTTCGTCTCTCTTCATATGTCTTCCGGTGCAGACCCTGCACCATTTTAGTTGCCTCCTCTGGACAGCTTCCATCCTGTCTATGTCTTTGCAGAGATTGGGTCTCCAGAATGCTACACAGTACTCCAGATGGGGTCTCACCAGCTGTCTGTACAGAGGATAATAACTTCCTGTTTTCTACTGGTGATGCCTCTCCCTATGCATCCCAGTATCCCCCCAGCCCTCCTTGCTGCCCTCTCACATTGCTTGCCCACCTTTAGGTCATCTGATATGACTACCCCAAGTCCCTTTCCATTTTGTTGTTGTTAGTATCTCACCCCCATTGTGTACTCTTCCCTGGGTTTTGTTTCCCAGGTGCAATACCTGCACTTCTAGCATTGAATGTAAGCTGCCATACATTTGACCATTCCTCTAACCTTGCCAAGTCCCTTCTCATCCTTTCCACCCCACCCTGTGCATCAACTCTGTTGCAGATCTTTGTGTCATCTGCAAAGAGACATACTTTTTTCCTTCCAGTCCCTCTGCAATGTCGCTATAAAGACATTGAAGAGGACCGGTCCTATTTCTGAACCCCTGCGGTACCCCACTAGTAACCTCCTTTCTTCTGAGTGGACTCATTTACTATTACTCTGTGTCCTATTCTCCAGCCAATTTTTACCCAGGCTGTCATCTTGGGACCCACCTCCCAGGCTGGCTAACTTGTATATTAATCTTTTGTGTGGGACTGTATCAAATGCCTTGTTAAAGTCTAGGTAGGCCATGTCCACAGCCCCTCCCTGATCTACTACTTTGGTCACCAGTCAAAGAACTCTATCAGATTCGTCTGGCATGACCTTCCCGCTGTGAATCCATGCTGCCTAGGGTCCTGTGCCCCTCTGGCCTCTAGATGCTCGACATTCTTTCCTTCAGAGTGATTCCATCATTTTCCTATCACTGAGGTTAAACAGGTCTGTAGTTTCCTGCTTCTGCCTTGCTCCCACTTTTGTGAAGGGAATCACATCTGCCCTCCAGTCCTCAGATACCACCCCATCCTCCCATGATTTGTTAAAAGGGTAGTCAGTGGTGTCACTAGTTCTACCCTTAGTTCTTTAGAATTCTGGGATGAATCCATCAGGCCCCATTGCTTTGTCCACCTTCAGTTTTAAGAGTTCTTCAGAACCCTTTTCTTCTGTAAATGGGTTGGTATCAACTTCTGTATCCAGAGTATTTCTACTGTTTGTTTTATGTCAGCCCCCTCTTCATTTGTAAATACTGAGCAAAAATATTTGTTTAGTATCTCTGCCTTTTCACAGTCACCCTCTGCCCACCCCTTTTCCCCTTTATTAAGCCTCACTATCCCTCTCTTGGTCTTCCTTTGCTCCCTGATGTACCTATAAAAGGTTTTATCCCCCTTCTTAACTGAGTTGGCTATCTTTCCTCGGGTTTGGGCCTTTGCTGTTCTGACTGCCTTCCCAGCCTCCTTTGTTTTAACTGATACAGTTCTCTGTCCTGCTCCTTCTGGCGATTCCTTGTACTTCCTGAATGCTTTCTTTTCTCTTGAACCTTCACTGCCACTTCCTTTGAGAACCATAGTGGTTTCTTACATCGCTTTGTTTTGTTTATTTGCTTCACACAAAGGCTCGTTACCTCTGTGATGGCAGTTTTATTATTCCCCATTGTTCTTCCACCCTCCTTCCTGCCCACTTGCTAGTGCATTCCTTAGGCACTCACCCATTTTGGCAAAGTCAGCCCTCCTAAAGTCCAGTACTTTTGCCTTTATATGGCTTGACTCTATTGCTGTGTTTATTGTGAACCATACTGTTCGATGGTCGCTAGTTCCCAGATGGCTACCCACTTCTACATCTGTGATCCTCTCTCCATCTCCATTTGAGAGAATCAGGTCTAATATTGCTCCCTCTCGAGTGGGTTCCAATACTAGTTGTCTAAGGCATGCACCCTGTAGAGCATCTAGAATAACTCCACTCTTTGAAGTGGCTGCTGCAACTGCACTCCAGTTAACATCTGGCATATTCAGATCACCCATCAGCAATATCTCCCCTTTTTCTGCAATTCTAAGTATACTTTCTATCATTTCCTTGTCCATTTCCTCCCCCTGAGAAGGGGGTCTGTATACAACCCCTGTGCAGAATGTGGTGTCATTGCCTGTCTCCACATTTACCCACAGTGCTTCTTCTCCTCCCTGTTTACCCTTTTGTTCTGTTGCTTTTATTCCTTCCCTTATGAAAAGAGCTACTCCTCCTCCTCTTTTACCCTCCCTGTCCCTCCTGTAGATAGTGTATCCTGGGTATGTTTACGTCCCAGTCATGGTTTTGTGTACCATGTTTCTGTGACTGCCATGATATCCAGATGTTCCTCCTCCATCAAGGCCACTAATTCAGGATGCTTGTTACCCAGACTACGGGCACTGTTACTCATTGCTCTCCATTTTTTGATGGCTTTACCTTCTGTTGCAGCATCCCCCACTGACCTTTCTACCTCGGTCTTTTTCTCATTTAGTACCTTGTTTTGTAGGGAGAGGCTGGGATTTTCCTGCTGCTTATCAGTGCCTCCCCCTTTGACTAGTTTAAAAGCTTGCCAATGAAGCATTTAAACCAATTGCTCAAAAGACTTGTTTCCTTCCTGGACAGACCATCCTGCCAGTATAGGCTGGTGTCCCTCCAGGTGGAACCCCAGTCCCCAATGAAGCCAAACCCCTGTGCTCCACACCATTTTTTCAACCATTCATTAAACTGCATGGTGCTACTTACCCTCGCCTCCCCCATGCCATTGACAGGCAGCACCTCTGAGAAGGATATTGTGTGTGCTATTTGTCTTAGGCCCCTCCCCAACTTTGCAGTGTCCTCCTGCACTGCTCTAATCTCATGATGAGCCAAGTCATTTGTCCCTAGGTGGACATTTACATCCAGCTCAGACTCCCTTGCTGCTGTTCTCATGATCCTGAGGATGCGCTTCCTGTCCCTCCAAGCCATGGCACCAGGCAGGCACCTTACTTCAGTGTTCCCATCTCCCCCAGTTCTATCCCCCTAATAATTGAGTCCCCCACCAGGAGCTGCTTCCTTTCCCTGTGGTGTCCTCTGCCTCCTTCCTGTGGACCTCCCTTGTGACAGTTGTCAGCAGTCTTCTCTGCGGGTGCATCCATAGGGGAGCTATAATCCCCCAGGATGGTGTATGGATTGTGGAGTGGAACAATTGACTGAGTGTGCCTCTGTTCCACCATCCTCACCCTCCCTGAGCCCACTGTGGTCCAACTGCTGTGCTTTCTTCGCAACCTCTGAGGTAGTGGTGGTGGCGCTAGTGCTCCCTGGATGGGGGAGGTTCCCTTCCTACTGTCCAGTGTGGCCTGGGGGAAGGTTTCCTTACTACTGTCCAGTGCAGCCTGAAGATAGGCAACCTCCTCCCTCAGGGCAGAGAGTTGTCTGCAAATAGGGCAGCATCTCAGCCTCCAGAAAGACTCCCGGAAGACTGCTGCCCCACAGCCATTACATTGCACTACTCCCCACATGTTTATCTACTTTTTTTTTGTTTGTTTTGTGTGTGTGTGTGTGTGTGTGTGTGTGTGTGTGCGCATGTGTGTGATTGGTTTGTTATATAGGAATATATATATTATACAATGTGTATGCTTATATTGTCAGTGCAGTGTGCTAGAGAGGATATGACAGTGATATGCACCTTGCACTCTTGAGGAAATGATGTCAGAACCTCAGGTATAAAGGAACTATTTCCAGGGGTGGGTGGGGTGAGGAGTGGGAAGGGGTTGGGCCTAAACTTTGCCCTCACAAAACAATCAGCTAAAAGCTCTCACCCATCACTGCGATGAGTGCCTTCCTGTCCACAAGATACCCTACACAACAATTTGACAGAGAAAATACCCTGCTAATCAAACAGAGAAAAATCCAGACATCCAAGTCAGACACAGGTAAACCTTTCCAGCACCAAAACAGCCTGGTGGTTTGTTAGCCACAAAGGAAAATCAAATATGCAGTTATTTCAGCCCTTCTGAAGATGCTGACAAGATATGCAGTTTTGAAAACCTCCTTCCTGAATTAAAAACTAAAATAATTAAACACAAAGCAATACCAATGTAAAAGTAAGGAAAACTTCTCTCAGATGTAAGCAAGAGAGAGAGATTAGTTACAGATATCTAGTCCAATATAGTATATCCCATGCAGCTTCTCAGTTGTTTCAAAGCACACCCAGTACACAACTTGGAAGAAGATGGACTTCTACCCTTCAAGTGCGAAAGTGGAATCAGTGGGTCCAACATATTACCTCTCTAAACTTAAATTTTGCCCTTTAATCTCATCAGGTCTAATTATGGGACATACAATTATGTATTAACTCCGCTCTATAACATTTTTCTGTCCTTTACCAGACCCTTGGCTTCAGTCATTAGGTAATCGAATGCATTTAAATAGACTAGATACAACAGAATGTGCCTTTCGATATTTTTCTTGTTAAATGATAATTGCCTACCTGTAATTGTAATGTACATCATATGAATCTACCTGTAACTTGCTCTGTCAATTGTGTAGTGGACAAAAAAACTATTGAATAAAAAGAAATTTAAAAAGAAACACATCAGACTGTACACATAGCTTTTTTTTTTCCACATTCTGCTTTTTCTGCTACTTAGGCCCCCAGTTCTCCCCCCCCAACAGTATCGCCCAGCCCCATCATGAACCTTCTTGAGGACTTGCAAATTAACCACCGCTTACCCAGGACTATGGTGGTGGTGGGTGGCCTGTCATGGTGGTGGTGCATGTGCCTACAGGGGCTGTTTGGCATCCACTCTGGATGTAACAGGCCTTTCTCCTCTATGCATTTCTCCCAAGCGGGCCGGCGTGCAGTGACGCACACGCATGTGCGAGATGGCATGCAGGCCTGCTGGTGTCTGGCAGAAGTCACATACTCTGTAATCTGTGCCTTCTGTGCTACCATCGAGCCTCCACTGGGTAGCAGTCCCATAGCAGAATGCATTGTCCCCTCTTGCCCAAGGGAAGAAGGGCTGTCCTTGGGAGGCTCAATCCATCCCACGTCAGCCTCCAAATGACCTAAGTTCATTCTCCAACCCAGTTCACTAATGTAGCACATGGCAGTGCAAGTGCTGCTCTACCAGGCTTGCTGGAAAACTTAGCTGATGTAGATGTTGCTTGGGGTACCCTCTATCCATGTTTGGAGCATTAAGCTGACATGTACCTGGGAGATCAGCACTACCTGTTATAAGCTATGACTTGCAGCTTTCGTAGTGAATGCCAAAAGTCCGTGGTAGGACTCAAGTGAAAGACACTAAGCATCTATCTCAGATCTCAAGTGTGGGGTAGTAGTAGTTTCCTCTCCAAATGAGAGACAGGAAAATAGTGTAGACCTCTTTAGGGGGTTCAGGACATTCTTAATACAATATGTCCTGCACATTTCTTTTATAAACCCCATCACCGCCACCAGCACCACCATGCACACACAAGAAGGCAGCAATGTGAGCAATTAATTGGCTTTTGGGGGAACTGTTAAGTGGCACTAATAGCATCTAGTATCTTCCCATATTCCCATCTCACAACTAACCTACCGCCCCCCCCCCGTGTCTCACTCCTGACTACAGCCTCGTCTCTGAAACTTAATAAGCAGGCAAACATCTGATAATAGGCAATAATGGACTCTGATAGAAAATCAGCTGACATTTCCAAACATTGGCTTTGGCACAGTCATTTATAACCAGAATCTGGACTCCTGTGTTAGAGGACAACATAGTACCTTAATCATTTCCAATCCTAAATACTGCTAGAAGCCTCTGACTATTCAGTGTCATGGGTTCAGGGTCAAGATGATGGTGTCAGCCTTCCAGACATAGAAACATAGAAATGGGCCAGCAAGACAAAGCCTTCCTGTCTACCAAAGCTGCCCAGTGTGGACGTACATGCCCTCTAGAGGTTTATGCCCATCTGCCTTTCCAATGCTGCCCTCACCAGCCCCTCCCCCATGCCTATCCCAACCTTTCTTAAAGCCCTAAACAGTTTTTATGTTGACCAGTATCTCCGGAAGCTTATTCCACTCCCCCACCACCTCTTCCATAAAGCAGTACTTCCTAGTACCCCTCCTGAATCAAACCCCAGCAACAACAATTTGCTGCTGTTCCCCCTAGTGGCCTTATTACCAAGGATCCTGAATAATTTATTGGAGTACACCTTATTTATCTATTTCATATACTTGAATGTTTAGACCTCCAGTGCACTAATTCCAATCTAATGTGCTTCAAATGAGGGTTTCAAAACTGCACACAATACTCAAGGTAAATCCTCACCAGGGTCCTGTATAGGGGCATAATAACCCTATTTCCACCTTCTGCTGACCCCCTACCTTACATCCCAGTATTCTTTTCACCTTACCCACTGTTTTACTGCATTATGCAGCTGTTGCAAGACTGCATGGACCCACTACCCCCAGATCGCTTTCCTCCTTTGTCACCATGACGGCTACACTCACTAGTTTGTGTTCAACCCCTGGATTTTTGCTACCGACATGCATGGCATTGCAACTTTAGGCACTGAAGCTCAGCTGCCAGACTCTGGACCGAATCTCAAGCTTCTCTAGGTCCTCCCACATCCCTTGACTACTGCAATGCCCTCTGCCTAGGGCTACCAGGGGTTGATATCCCCCAATTACAGCTGGTGCAGAATGCGACTGCCAGGCTATTGACTGGTTTATCTAGAGCCTGCCATGTCATGCCTGTGCTCCGCGGCCTGCACTGACGGATCACCTCAAGATCGGTCTACTGACCTATAAGGCTTTACACAAGCAGGGTCCATGTTATCTGCAAGATCTTCTTCATCCTTACCGCCCCCTCTGCCCACTCTGCTCCACCAATGAGGGATTGCTAGAGGTTCCTAGGGTTCGTTTGAAGACTTTGGGTGCTCAGGCATTTGCATTTGTGGCCCCAATCCTGTGGAACTCTCTACCTTGTCGGGTAAGAGAGTGCCTGACCATGGAAAGTTTTAAATCTGCACTAAAGACCCATCTGTTTACACTTGCTTTTCCAGAGTCTTGATAAGTTTTAGTCTGCTGATATGTAATTTAATGTTTTTAGATGTGATAATTTTAGGCTGTTTTTCATTGGATATGTACAAGCGCTTTGGTCTTTGGGAAAAGCACTTTTTATAAATAAAAGATTGATTCATTGATTGTCTCGGATCCCTTTTGCACTGTCAACCCTTCCACAAAGTTTGGTGTGGTCTGAAAACAGGTGGATTTGCCCTTGATGTTGTCTCTGATGTCACTGATATAAAGATATTATAAAGAACCAGACCAACCACCAATCCCTGTGGGACCCCACTAGTAATCTCTCTCAAGCTTGAGTACTCCCTATTAACCAGCACCCTCTGTGTTCTCCCTCCTAGCCAATTTCCCACCCACTTATTCAATGTGTCTCCCGCACCTATGTCTCATGGTTTCTTGATTAATATGTTTTGAGGAACAGAGTCGAAGGCTTTGCTAAAGTACAGATGCAGCATGTCTGCTGCCTGGCCCTTATGCATAGCTCTTATTACTTAATTGAAAAAGTTTATTAAATCTGTTTGACACAACCTTCCTGCCACATAATGGTGCAGTTTGTCTTCTTACAGCCCATTTGCTGCCAGAAACTCTGCCAACCTTTCCCTTTGTATGATTTTCATCAGTCTGCCAATTACTGATGTCAAAATTGTCTGGCCTGTAGTTCACTGGCTTGTCTCTGGCCCCACACTTGTTTACGGGTACCACTTCCACTATTCTACTGTCTATAGGCACTATTCCAGATTCCAGGGAGCAGTTGAATAGGTCTGGCAAGGGTGCAGTTTGTACCTCCATCATTTTCTTCAACACTTTAGGGTGCAGCTGGCTGGCCCTGGAAATCTGCTTACTTTCAAGGCTAATAGCCATTTCAGTACCCTAGCTATGGTAATGGTCTCTGCACATAATTTTGGTCTTTCTCTTAACCTGTGCCAACCTTCTCCTGTGGTAGAAGCCTCTCCTCCTTAGTAAATATGGAACAGAAGTATTTGTTCAGTATTTCTGCCTTACCCTTGCTGTCCTACACACACCTCTCACCAGGCGTCAGCTTGATGATACCTTACATGCTTCTTCTTAACTCCTTCAGCAATTCTTAACTCTGTGTTTGCTTTGGCCCTCCTTCAGTTTACCTAAGTAGGTTCAGTGCCCCTCCTTTTTTGGCTCCTACTGAATTTCCCAAATGCCTTCCTGTTCCCCTCATCACTGCTCTTTTCACCTCCCTTGTGGATCATATCAGTTTTCTATGCCTTCTTTGCTTCATTACCTGTCTCCAGCAGGAGCTGGTGACATCCTGAAGGCTGTTCCTGATGATGGTCCATTTTCTTTCCACCCCTCCTGCCCCTCAATCCCCTCCAATTTTACTTAAATTTTCTCCCTCATCTCATTAAAATCTGCCCTCCTGAAGTCAAGTACATGCATTTTGGAGTTTGTATGTTCTCTGCCTAGTTCTATAGAAAACATCACTGATAGGTGATCACTGTTTCCTAATGGCTCACCTATGTTGTTCTCCCTGATGCAATCACTGTTCATCAACACAAGATCTAGAGTTACATTATCCCTTGTCAGTTTCTTGACCCCTGGACTAAGAAGTCATCCTGGAATGCACACAGGGGTGCTTGACTTTTGCCACTGCTGGCCATTAGGATTCCAGTTCCGACTGCCAACATAACCATGCCCAGTCATACATGTCCTACCATTCATGCCTTTCACATGGTTACCGGCCCTAAATTACCTCCATTGCTGTCCCATGGTATGGCTTTGAACACCCTACCTCCCCCCCTTGTACAATGGCCCTGCTGCTGACACCTTACTACAGTTTGCCAGGCAGTCCTGCTTAGTGAGTAAAAAAGTCAAGGGCACATGCAAAGTCTCCACTAACTCCTTTAAACTGTACCTAGCTCTTTGACAAGCGCTTCTGCTGCTACTCATCCTCAGGGGCAATGTACATCCCTATCCCTTCTGTGACATCCTTTAGAGGTTACCTTGAAGAAGGCCCATGTCAGCCTGGAGGCCTTATGCCCAAGTTCAATGAGTTTCAAATATGGATTGTAGATAACCAATTTGATGATGTTGTTGTGACAGAGGCATGGCTTACCAACAGAATCTCGGATAGTGAAATCAAGAATGACACCTATACATTATTTAGATCTGACAGGACAGCTAGGAGGGGTGGGGGATGTCTTGTGTACATCAAATCTTACTTAAAAGCATACAGACTCTCTTTAAGCTTTGATGCACCTGGGTGTGAGCTCCTCACCGTAAACCTAAAGCTGGGACTCAATGGTGAAAAAAACCCTCAACCTCTTTGTCACTTATATTCCCCCTTAAAACGTCCAGAACAGCTTTGACTGCTTTGTCAGGATGGTCTCCAGCCTAAACCCTGCTCACGAAAGAATTATAATTGGTGACCTTAACTGTAACTGTCTGGCTAGCACTAGTAAAGACTTAAAGGACAAAATGGTGAATATCTACCTTACCCAGATAATTAACAAATGTACCAGAGTTAATTATAAGACAGGGACTGCAACTCTCCTTGACTGGATACTGGTTAGCCATGTGGACAGAATAATTTCCAGTGATGTGTTACTTGACTTTCTTAGTGATGGCTCACCTATTACATGCAAATGGTCCGCAAAGGTATGCAAAAATGAGCCCCCCACCTCCATTGCTAGGGTTCTACAGAAACACAGGGCTCCATACTTTCATACCCTGCTGCAACAAATTAACTGGTCCTTCCTAACTCATACAAGAGATGTCAACACAGCACTGGAATACTTTATCTACCAGTTCAACATGGTTTGCAATGGTGTCACGCACTTCAAGAGTATTGTTATTAAGAGGAGCTCTCAAGCCTGGTACTCTCCGGCCATTAAGTCTCTTTCTCGTTAATATGACAGAGCCTGGCATCTGTACAGAGAACACAGCCAGGGTAAATTTCTTCAAAAATATAGGAAGCTGGCCCGCCAGTGCACCGGTTGGATTTCTGCTAATGACGCCAACAACCCGGGTTCGGGGACAGACTCAGGAGTCAGAAGGCAGGCTTGGGAGAGATGGCTTGAGCATCCAATGACTGCTCACCTTCTCCTGGGAGGGAGGGGGTGTACAGTCTGGCATTTGCTTGCCCCTAGTGGAGGCTGGGGATGTGGCAACACATTGGACTTCTCTGCAGGGAGGGAGTGTGGCAGACATTGGCTCATGCCTTAACGTCATTTGGCACATCACGTTCCCCAAGGAAAACTGGAAAACTGGCCCCCCGATCAGTTGGATGATGGATGCTGGTCCCTCGCCACCATGAAGCCCCAGACAGAACTCAGCAGCACCAGGTCAATAGTAATATGTGCCTGCCAGCGCTTTCTCCCTGGAAGGAGAGGACCTGCCCGATGAAGAGAAATGTTGTGTCCGGAGGTCTAAACCTCACTCTCAGGTTCTTGGCAATAATGGGCATGCAAGGAATCACAGACATGTTGCATAAGAGTAATAAAGCTTGTTTATTACTACCAAAAGGAACATCACAGTTGCCCTAAGCAGTTCTTACCATTAGGAACTGGGAGCCAATGCTAAGCGTTCCCTATACATCGAGGAATCTCCGTGTCTCCTGGGGTCTCCAAGGTAGAAGACGTAATGTCTTACATTATATACCTAAGATAATTACCATGGTTACTGTAAAATAGAAACATTTCTAGTTACAGAGATGAGCCCTATTGGCTAAATTAGAGGTAGCTCCTCAGTCCAAGATAACATTATACAATTTTGTTATAGTCATCACTTTAAAGTTTGTTACCACACAGAATTCACCATCCAAATTATATTACATTTTCACAGTAGGCAACCTCCATTTTTGTAACTGTACTGGGCAAGTATAAGTCTGTTTGGAAATCCATGTTGACAGGTGGTGAACCTCCTTCTGATAAGACTGGTACAACTGGGAATTGTCTGGAGCAGGTGTTGAGTCCTGGTATTCTGTGCCATTGGTGGTGATGTCATCATCCATGGAAAAGGACCAATTGATACTGTCTGGGGAATATCCACATACAGGTTTAATAACATCAAATATGTCACATTGACACAAATAAATATACCCTTTCTTCGCACAGCAGTCCATGTGCGGAGTGACCCATGCATCCAGAAAAGGATGGAAAAGCAGTAGAGGAGGCAAGTCAAGGCGTTCTCTGTAGATGTCATCATCCAAGTGCCCAATGGAGTGTACAGGTGTTAGTTTATCAAATATAGCTGTAGTAGGATCAAAACATGGTAAAAACACAGTAGAAGACACAAACATAGTATCCTTAATTGAACACTTCTTAGAAGTAAAGCAAGGACCAGTATTAGGGTGTCTGGTCATGAAACCTAAATTTCTAGCAGTAGCAGTAGGAATCGTCAGAGACTGTAACATACACATGGCAACACAGTTAGGGGATTTACAGTGAGGGCAATACCATTTAGAGATACGTCTATCATGTATGATATCAGGGATTCTTCCGGATTCTAGATCACGGAAGAGATTGTTGATGGTAGTGATAATACATGAGCCACAGGCAGAACATAGTATTTCACGAGCGATGTATTGCTTGTCTGCTTCTTTATTGTTTTGTGCATTAAGGGCGTTGATTTTATCTTCAGAATCTGTAAATGCCTTAGCAATGTCATGCATATTGTATACAGTGTATCTCTCTTCCAGACTGAGGCCATCCACACCATGCAATAATGGGAGTATGATGTCATTAATCATACCAGTTTGAAACTTCTGTGAATGGGCTCTGATAGTAGCAATGCTGCTTTATTCCAGATAGACATTGCAGTACCAAAAACACCAGTAACGGTGCCCAAGGCACCAGTGACATCAGATGAGTCACGTGTATTTCGTTTATGACTTTGATCGTCTGGTTTAGGTTTTCTCCTAAAATTGCCTCTGTGCTCGGTGGTGTGTTCCCCAGCAATATGGTCTTGGTTATGGATCTGAAAAGCTGCTAAGCTATCAAGTAACAAAGTACTATAAAACAGTGATGTATTAGTAGTATGACACATACAGAATTCTTTCATATTCCAGTAAGTCAAGTTAAACAAAACAGATATATGCATATATTGTAAGTTGTTAATAAGTGAGCCAGGTAAAGCAGTGACTGTCAGACCATTATGAGGACATGGGGTTTGTTTTGGACACTCCAAAAGCTGTTTCTCAGTAGCGGGTAACACAGATAAATACATGGTGGCTGAGGCCATGTTGTGTACAGCACAAAATTTCCTGGCAGAATCTTTAGACAATGAATCACAATATGAGAGGTCAAATAAGGCAGTGATATTGTATAAACCAGAATGTCTAAGAGAGGTCTGGTGCAAGGACAAAATACCATTTGGGGATAATTTTGCATTGGACCATCCATGGAAAGTTCCCTTGGAGAGTTTGGCCACGGGGAGTATTTGTTCTTGAGACTTGGTTTGCCACTCAATTTGTAGGGTAGATTTATCAGGAGCAACTACTGAGGCAGTGAGGTAGGTATCTGAACCTTCCTGGACAGTAATCAAATTGTCAGGAATATTGATAGCGACTCCCCCTGGGGTAGTTGCAGGTGGATCAAGGTGAGGAAGGAGGCGATTTACTGTGCCTTGGATGCAGGGGATAACTCCTGAGATGAGGAGAAAATGGAACAAGATAGCCATCTTGTCAGTGTATCTGAAAAGGAAAATCAAACATTAGTAGGTTAGTACTATTCCACCAATGGGGTGAGGAAAAGTAATTATACTCCTTTATACAGTTTCAGCTGGTTTGCATGTAACCATTTGTCAGTCAGTTTGTTGTTTTGCATGAGTCTAACCTGATAGACTGCTGGACTGAGCTTGTTGACAATGGGATAGGGTCCTTCCCACTTATTAGAGAAGAAATGTGTTGGATGCACAAATCTGAGAACCATTATCTGATCCCCAACTTGCCAATCCAATTCTTGTGCGTGTTTGTCAAACTGAATCATGGACTATTGCTGGGCCTTGCCCATGCAGTTGGCAGCACACAAATGAGTGTGTATGAGGTCTTGTCTGAGTTTTTCCACATACTGATCCACTGAGACACGGTCTGCAGTGGGGGTGTGCAGGTCAAACAACAGGTGTTGAGGTAATCTCATGTTTCTACCAGTCATCACCTCAAAGGGTGTCAGCTGGGTGGTGGCTGAGGGTGCTCCCCTAATTGCCATAAGTAGTAACGGCAGTAGAGAATCCCAGTCCTTGGGATTATCCTCAATAAATTTGGAAAGCATTTGCTTAATCCATCTGTTGTCTGTCTCTACTTGACCAGATGATTGTGGGTGGTAGGATATGTGGAATTTCTGATGAACTCCAAGGAGTTCAAGGGCTTCTTTCATCAACTCATCTGTAAAACTGGTTCCTTTGTTGGAGTCTACCTTACAAGGTAGGCCCCACCTGGAGAAAATCTGTTCCACCAGGATTTTGGCAGTGGTTTTAGCAGTGCATGTCTTAGCGGGGAAAACTTAAACCTGCTTTGAAAAGAGATCAGTTACCATATGGGCATATTTGTTATTTCTGCTAGTATTGGTCAGAGGACCAATAAAATCAATCTGTATGGTATGCCAAGGACCAGAATGCAATGTGGTAATAGTTTAGCATTTCATTTGGTGGGGATGGGGTTTTTTGCATACAAACAAGGCAGTTGTCTATGTACTGTTTAACATCCTTGGTAACACCAGCCACCATGCGGTGGTCTTGAGCCTTTGGAGTGTGTTTTCAACTCCCTGGTGTCCACCAGTGGGGGTACCATGCACTTGGTGCAGGAACTCAGATCTGAGATGATGGGGAACCACCCACAATTTAGTGGTGGCATCATCTGGTTGATACCAAATGAGCTTGTCATCTGGGGACAGCTGTAACTAACCTTCATGCCTTCGGTAAGGGTTGTGGGTAGGTAAATTCTTCTCAGTGCCTTTGTCCAGAAATCTGAACACATCTTTGAGTTCAGAGTCAGCATGCTGGATTGTTGATAAATCCAAGGGGGAGAAGGGTTCAGGTTTCTTCCTGACAGCTGCTATGTGTACGGCTGCTCTGGCCTCCAGATGGTCCATCATCCAGATGTCCCCCCCTTGGGTCCCTTCCTTTGCAATGATGTCATCAGTGTCATTGAAGGCATGATAGGGGTCATGTATGGAGTGGGCCTTAACTTTGTGTACATAGAGTTTGTGGGCAAATTTCTGTGCCAGTGAATGAATGTATATTACCAGTTCCTTGTGTTTCACTGGAGTGCCATCAGAAGGGTAAAGGAGTTCTTCTGCCAGAAAGGAAGGAATTCTGTAAGAGAGCAACAAACCCAGTTAGAGTCTATGAAAATGATGGTATCCTTGGTTCCATGCTGGATAAACTCGAGGGCACAGGCCACCGCTGCCATCTCCGCATACTGTGATGATGCCATACTGCAACATTTAGAAATCTTAACAGTGCTATCAAAAGGGTAAATTACTAATATGCCCAATCCTGCTATCTATCTTCCCCGATAATAGGAAGCTGATCCATCTGTGAAGACATCACACAATGAGTGTTTCTCAAGTAGTTGTGGTGTAGCAGGAAGGAAAGGACCTGGATCTGGTAGATCAGGTGGCTGCAGTGTACAGTCATGGGGTTCTCCTTGGAAGAGGAGACCTTGCACCAGCATGGACAGCATTTTGGTGGGGTGGACCTTGATGTCCCCATCCTGGAGAAGGAGGGACCAGTGTGTCAGTCTGGTATTGGAGACTGACCCATCCTTTACTCTGTCTGACAGCAAAAAAGTTGTTGGGGTATGGTTTGTATTGATGATTGGGGAGTACCCAATGATATACAGAAAGTGCTTGACAGCCCAGTAGGTGGCCAGAAGGTTCTTTTCGCAAAGGCTGTATTTCTGTTCCACTGGGGTCGAGAGCTGTGATGCATATGCAATGGGTCTCAGGGTGCCATGGACCTTCTGGGCCAGCATTGCAAACATAGCAATGTCAGAGGTGGCAGATTCCAGATGGAATAGCAGGGCTGGATTGGGGTTAACCAAAGCTGGAGCTGAGGTCAGGGCCTGTTTCAGTGATGTCACAATTTGGGTGTGAATGGGGCCCCAAGTCCAGGGGACATCCTTTTTCAGTAGTTCATACAGAGGGACTGCCTTCTGAGCAAAATCACAAATAAAATCTCTAGAATAATTTACCATACCTAGAAACCTTCTAAGGGTGGCCACACTGGTGGGTAGAGGCAGATCTTGCAATCCTTGTATCTTCTTCAAGGTAGAGCTTCGGCCTTGATCTGTTATCCTCAGGCCCAGAAAGAGTACCTCTTTCTGACATAGTTGTGGTTTTGCTGGGTTGCACTTGAGGCCTGCCCAGTGGATGAGGGTCAGTAGTTCATCCAAGAGATCCAGATGTTGTTCCTGTGTGGCTGTGGCCAACAACAGGTCATCCACATACTGCAAGAGACACTTGGGTGTAGAGAAACCCTCAAGGGCATCCATCATGTGCAGATGGAACAGGGAGAAGCTATTATGGAACCCCTGTGGTAAGCAGGTCCATGTGTACTGCCTGCCCTCAAAGGTGAAGACAAACTTATACTGACTTTTGGGGGCCAATTGCAATGACCAAAAACCACTGGAGATGTCCAGGGCACTAAATCATTGTTGGTCAGGGGACAGTAGTCGTAGCATGTCTGGTGCTGATGCCACAGTTGGGGCACAACTGGGGGTGACCTGGTTTAGTCTCCTGTAGTCAATAGTAAGTCTCCAGACACCTGTGAGTTTTTTCACAGGCCACACTGGAGAGTTTGCAGTGGAAACACAGGTCCTGATTACACTTTGCTTGAGGAGTGATTTAATTGTTTCCCTAAGAGAAGGCAAGGCCTCAGGTGGAATGGGGTATTGCCGTTGCCTCTCATGTACGGGGCCTGTCACTTCAATGACAGTGTGCATCCTGCCACAATCATGCTTGTTGGTGGTAAATGCCTCCAGATGCCTTTGCAGGATGGGGAGGAGCTTTGGGAAAAGCTCATGGTTCTTAAACAAATCTATGACGTCATACTCTTTGTTGTTTGCGGATATTGTCGCAACCACATGTGAGTCAGGGATCATGATGGTGTGGTATTGTCCCTGAATTTGTATCAGTAACATGTTGGCTAGGTCTACCACACAGCTGTGTGGTGCCAAAAAGTAAATTCTGATTGTACTAGGGTGATCATGCAATACCATCAGCTGAAAGGTGTGATATGCCTTCAGGTGTCCCAGTGTCACAGACAGTGGCAGGGAGCAGTATGCAGGTAACCTAGTTCTGTCTACTCCACACATATTGGTCCTCCATCCAGTAGACCAAGGTGCTGTGTCTGGGCTGTCATCCTGTAATACAGACACAGCCGCACCTGTATCCAGTAGTACTGCCAGTAGGTGGTCCCCGACCTCTGTCTCAGTGCAGGGTCTTCAATTTGTATCAAAGATCAGCTTGTTTTCAATATGGACTGGGGCCTGTAATTGTCAATCTGTACCAGTGGAAGCATGGGGGAGCTCTTGAAAAAGAGTCTGGGCCTGGTTCCTGTGAACCATCTACCATGCTGTACTGATGCTATATAGAGAGCCGCTTCTGGGTTCAGGCCTGTAGGGACCTGAGAGCCTGGACTTTCTGTATCCCTGAAGCTTGTGGAGGCCTGCTCTCCTAGCTGTATTGCAGCAAGGGCCAGTACTGGAACAGAGTCCGCTACGGAGCGCACTTTCCCAAAGAGGTCTCGGAGACTCCAGTTCTCATCGGCTATTTCCCTATATGAGGGGCCTGGTCTTTGTTGTTTACCCTTATTGTTCTTATGGTGTTTCTTATTTTTGTGGTAGTTCCGGTTCCCACCCCAGGATTGTTGTTGTTGGGACTGCTGAGGGTGTTGGTTATCTGTGGGGAGGGGCTTTTTCTCTTGGGCCTGCCCCTCCACCATGTAGTGTGTCATGGCCTCCGGGATGGCTTCCACGGCAGCTACTTTCTTGGAATTGGAGCCTGAATCATGGATGTAGAGTTGATAAACTCTCTCTGTTTTCCAAAGAATATCGGCAAATCTCTCCATGTTGGGATAGGTGGTTGGCTCTACCTTTTCTCTTACTGCAGGGATCATGTTCCTAAGGAACAGGGTCTTGTATTCAATGAGGTCCATGTCTGTGGTTTCTCCTGCAAGGTGCTTCCCTGCTGGGTAGGCCATCCAGAGCCTCTGGTGGAAGGTCACTGGACTTTCTTTCACATTCTGCTTCACAGGGTATGCAAGCATCACTCCTACCACACCTGGGTTGTGTGCAGTGATGAGTTCAGATGCTATTTCATCGATGGTGGCGTGGCTATCCTGGTGGACAACATCGGGGAGTTTCGCCCACAGGCCAGGATCCATGGTCTGGCATAGGATCCAGACCTGGTAGTCTGCAGCGAGACTAAGCATTTCACATTTAGCACGCACCTTCTCCAGGTGGCAACTGAGGTTGTCGGATGGGCTCATCTGACCAATACTGTCAGCTATTTGCTGAACAGAGTGGGCCATTTGTAGGGGATTATTGAGATGATCAGGTGGAGGTAGATTACCTCAGGTGCCCTGCAGGGCTGCCTGAGCTGCGGCTTCAGCCACAGTATGGACCATTCCCTCCTTTGTACCAGCCTCTTTTAGAAGCCGCTTAATCTGGATCTTGAGGACCCGTTTGTTGTTCTCGAGGATGGACACGTTGCCTAAGACATTCTCAGTCATTTTCTCTATCTCCTGCCTGTTGTCCACATTAATAATGCCTATCGGTGGTGCCGTTGGAACTAGGCCTGGGCCTGCTCCCCCCTCATCATGGGGGTCACCATGTTGGCGTCGCCCATGATGTGCGTCATGCCATCGATGATGTAGGGATGTGGTGTCATGTGATGGGTGGCCACCATGCTGTGGATGGCAGGGAGGGGTGTCTGGGCCATAGTAGGGGTGTGACTGGGCATTGTACTGGGAGATGTCATCTGACTCCTCTTCCTCAGACGACATTGACAAGGCAGGGGCTATGCCTCCCATTGCCTTGACATGACCAGCCAGCACCTCTCGCTGATGGTGCAGTTTCACCATTTTGTATTCATAATCCTCATGACTAACTTTTGCAACATTTTGATCCACATCATCCTGCATCTGCTTCTGTAACACTCTATACGTGGCGCTCGATTCATGATTGTCCCTAGTAGCTACTCCTAAATCATTATGTACCTGGTTTATCTCATCCTGTAACTCTCCCAGCTCCTAATGCATCTGATCATTCATTCTACTTAACAAGTCATTCATTTGCAAAGCCTACCCCTTATCCTGTCTCAAACTTTCACAGTCCTGCTTCAACATACAGAGTTCCTGCTTGCTTGCCTGAGCAGTATGATGCAAAAGGGAATCCTTTTCATTCCGCTGAGTCTGGCACTCAGACTCCAAATCCTGCTCATGTCTTACACATTCAGTTTCCTGCAATCCCATCTTCTGCTTAAGAGATGAGATTTGCAGTTCAAGGAGTCGAAACCTCGCTTTGGAGGCTTCCAAAGCAGCATAGACAGCCGTGACCAACAGCCCTTTAGCTTCTCGCTTTCTGGCTGTTTGTCTCATCTCTGTGTACTGGGTTCAAATCCCCAGCACGGGGTTTTCAGATTGATTTGCATCCCGTGCAAAGTCCGCCCATCCTCCATGGGAGGCAAGGAAGTTCAAGACATCGAGTCTCAGTTCTGTGCAGATATTTGATACGGTGGCCATTATGTGGGAGGAAAAGAAAAATCAAACTGTGAAAAGGCGCCGTGCTATGTATTGATCCACAACAGGTGCACTAGTTCACAGTCTGGCTACTGTGCACTTGTAAGCTTGCAATTCATAACTGCTGTGAGGTGGGTAGAGTCAGCATCAACCACACCCAGTAAGCAGCCAGACTTTGCAAATGATTACAAAGTGGGTGAAAAACAGGAGAGGTGGTGCAGGAATGCACACCTGCTGTCTCTGTTGGGAAGAGAAAGTTGTAGCAACAAGTGAAACTGCAAAATCCAAATATTGCCTTCACGCGGTCGCCAGTTGTCAGGAGGGCTAAACCTCACTCTCAGGTTCTTGGCAATAATGGGCATGTAAGGAATCACAGACACATTGCATAAGAGTAATAAAGCTTGTTTATTACTACCAAAAGGATAATCACGGTTGCCCTAAGCAGTTCTTACCATTAGGAACTGGGAGCCAATGCTAAACATTCCCTATACTTCGAGGAATCTCTGTGTCTCCTGGGGTCTCTGAGGCAGAAGATGTAATGTCTTACATTATATACCTAAGATAATTACCATGGTTACTGTAAGATAGAAACATTTTTAGTTACAGAGATGAGCCCTTTTGGCTAAATTAGAGGTGGCTCCTCAGTCCAAGATAACATTATACAATTTTGTTATAGTTATCACTTTGTAGAAACAAAGAGGTACAGTTTGTACATAGCCGTGTAGTAATACAAATCATCAGAAGATGGCAATGCTGACTCATATGTCATGACCATTACAAGGACACAGGTGTCCTAACATCTTATAAGCAAGAAATACATGTGTATATTGGAAAGTAAAGTGTATAGCAATCATGTGCATACATATCCTGACATCTACTCTTATACGGTAGATGCCCTTAGCCCTATATGTTAGTATAACATATACCTAAATGCTAGCTGTCTGCGGTGTACCTCTGGGGGTACCAGTCAGGGTGCAGGGACCTCATGTAAAAGTTGGTTACCCAGGGAACTGCAATATGAGGTGGTAGTTGGCGGTGGGGAAGGAGGGTGGCGAGGTGCACCCAGGCAGCCTGAAAGAGATGCAGGTTGGGGGTGAGGGGGGGCAAAAATATATATATAGGGAGCTATGAAACCTGGTGAAAACTCACATCAGAGTAGCTAAGGCCAATTACTATAAATACCAGCCACTAAACCTACGTAAGCAACCCAAGAGGCACTAGGGCAGCATAAATGAACTCCTAGGGAACACCAAAAAATCTCTACCCCAATCTATCACGCATGGTGATTTCATTGTCTCTAGTGACAAATCTACAGCTGATGTGTTCAACAGTGCATTTGGTGATTCAGTGGCCTATATTCATAATACTCACACCCACTCTGCTGCACAAGGTGACTTACCTGGTAAGCATAACTGACCAAATTTTTACTTCAAACATCTTACCTGGTCGGCGGTATATGGCTACTTGTCTAGGATGAAAATTAAAACTAGAGTGTGCCCTGAAAGCATTGACATGAAACTTCTGAAAGTAGGTCTTAGGGAAATCACCTACCCCCTACAGAAAATGTGCAACCTATGACTACCACTGGTAAAGTTCCAGACATTTGGAAAAGGGCACATGTAGCCCCAGTATTTAAGAGTGGTGACCTAATTTTCATGTCATTTTTTTTGTTCCAGTCCCCCCCCCAATCCCCTCCAAGAAGGGAACTCAGCCCTGCCCCGAACACGATCCCACTATGCCCAGGCTTACCCCTGGGAGGGGCCACTGCGCGGCCACCCCACTACTGAAGGACATTAGTGGCAAACCCTGGCTTACACCCTGGGAGGCAGGGCATGCAATGACACCAGCATCTGTTCTGTCTCCCACTCAAGCAGGCACCGGCTCTCCTGCAATTCCCCTGGCCTCCGCCAGAGGTTGTCGATCAGTCGGACACTTCCCCCACACCCCGGAGAAGGAGAGCTGTTCCTCGGATGCTCCATCTGACTCCCAGGTCCATTCCCGAACCTGGGATGCCAGCGTCGCAAGCGGTCACCTTGTCACTGCGATGGAAGGCCGGCTTCCTAATCTTCCTGTCAATTCTTGCCCCATCTCCATCCTCTCACATTTGTCCAAAGCACTTGAGAGAATTGTTAATGACCAGCTAGTAGAGTTCCTTAATCAGAATAATCTCCTGGCCAATGAGCAGCATGGGTTCAGGAAGAACTTCAGTCATATGACTGCTCTGTTGGAGTTCACCGAATCAGTTCATACTGCTCTTCATCGGGGTGAACTGTCTGATTCTATTTTCATTGACTTAACAAAGGCATTTGATCTTGTCAGCCATACTCTACTTTGTCACAAGTTGTCATCCCTTGGCCTCTTGACTGATGCACTCAGCTGATTCACAGACTATTTGGCCAGTAGAACCCAGTCAGTCAAATGTAGGGCTGCTTTACCAGAAGTCAGACCAGTCAGTATTGGCGTATCACGGGATCTATACTTGGGCCTTTGTTATTCAGCCTATTCATTAATGATCTACCCCTCCTCTGTCTGCAAATCCTCCCAAATAATCCTTTATGCAGATGAAGCAGTCATTTTCTCTAATGACAGGAACCTTGACCACCTTAAACAGAGGTTACAGGATAATTTTAACTCGGTGCCTAACATGTAATTCAAAAAGGAGACCCTCCCCCCCATTGGAAATATGCCGTGATAGCAGCTTTTCCCAAGCCCCTGAAAGATGTCAAACACCCCGTTTCATACCATCCCATATCGTTGCTTAATTACAACTATAAAATGTATATGTCCATCTTGGCCCAAAGACTAGAAACCCTACTACCATCCCTTATTGACCCTGACCAAGTGGGCTTTAATAAAGGTAAGCAGGTCCCAGGATGCAGTACACCATACGTATTTATTAGTAGACTGTGCCACCACCTGAAAAATTCTGTTGGCCGTCCTAGGGCTAGATGCAGAGAAGGCATTTGACAGGTTCGCCTGGCCTTTTTTGTGGGTGATGCTGTCCAGTTTCAGCATCCCAAAATAATTTATTACTCAACTACAAAATATATTTAAGGACCTCCAAGCCCATCTGAAATTAGATGGCTCCCTGTCTGACCCATTTACACTTTCCCAGGGTACCAGACAGGGCTGTCCCCTATCTCCCTTGCTTTTTGCCCTGTACCTGGAGCCCTTGGCAGAGACCATAAGAACCTTGCCTGACATGGAGGGGATCCCGATGGGGGGATGCCTCATAAGATTTCTCTATTTGTAGATGATATTCTGCTTACTCTTGCCTCACTGGAGCATTCTATCCCTAAAGTTTGGGAGCAAATAGAATTATATGGGTCCTTGGCGGGTTATAAAATAAATAACCAAAAAACAAAGTTCTTCATTTTAACTACAGCCCTTCTCCAGAATTAAAAAAAGCATATCCCTTTAAATGGCACAAGCAAACCATCCAGTATTTTGGAATTAAATTAACTAAGAATTTGATACATACAGGCCTGCTCAACTATGAACCTCTGACGCAACAGATCACAGAAGATCTTTCAAGGTGGTCTCAGCTACCTTTAAGCTTTCTGAGCAGAGTGGAAGCCATATAACATCATATTCTACCCCGTATTCTGTTTGTACTACAAACACTCACAGTACTGCCTGAGAAATTTTATTTTAAAACATGGGATAAACTGATATAACGTTTTATTTGGAAAAGCAGACCTCCTCGAATCAGATATACGATTTTACAATTACCCAGAGATAAAGGAGGCCTTCATTTGCCTAATCTTTGACAGTACGCAATAGCTGCCCAAGTGCGTACTCTTCTGTGCTGCCTAAACCCTAAATATAGTGCACATTGGAAGCAGATAGAACTTACAGCAAGTAATATATTTAATCTAACAAGTTATGTGTTTGGTAACCCCCCCCAATGTCTTCCACTAAGTAGATTCCCTCAATATACCGTGGAACCTTTCAGACAATGGCTCCATGTAATTCACAGATACTTTATATAAGTAGTCACTTTGAGAGCTTTTGCCCATGATTTGCATTTTTCCCCCAAATTGTGGGGACAGGGGGGCGCTGTGAAGCCTGAGTAGGAAGGTCGTAGAACACCAGAGCTCTACAAAAATAATCTAAAATATAACTTTTTCAAGAAGATTCCCTCATAAACTCAGACAAGAGTCATATTAATAGGTGGCTGAACTGAAAGAGAATAAGTATGGGCAATCCACGGAAGGAAAAGCAGTCGGGAGATGGAGCAAAATCAAAAGTCCCTTCGGGCCTGACAACCTCACGAGTAACTTTAGGCCGAGACCAAGACCACGAGTGGAATCTGGAGGTAAGACTCTACAATCCCTCAGCGAGAAGATCAATCATTTGATTGCCTCGGTGGCCGGACTTTCAAACAAGTTTGACTCTCTAACGTCGAGAGTCAACATAAGGGAGACCACATTAGAAACAGTCTCCGTGGCAATGACTGCTGCTAGCAAAACAGCGGATGCAGCCATGGGAGCCGTAGCCTCAATTGTGAAAGAAAACGTGCATCTTCGCTCCAGACTGGAAGCGCTCGAAAACCAGTCAAGGGCTGCTAATATTAGAATGCTGGGGCTTACAGAACGAGCTGAAGGAGATCATTTGATCTTATTTTTGTAAGACTGGATAGTGCAGCAATTGGGAGAAGAAGCTACCCCAATCACCCAGAAGATCCAAAAAGCTTATAGAGTGGCCTTCAGGGGTAGACAAGATAATCCAGAGGCCCCCCGCACCTTGGTTATCGTCCTTGATGGAATGGGTTCTCAAGATAAATTACTAGCCCTAGCAAGGAGAAGGAAAGTTCTTCTCTTCAACGGCAACCAGATCCGTTTATTTCCTGACTTATCTTACGCTACCAGACAATGGAGAAAACGGTTTGACGGAGTAAGGGCGATGCTATGAGAAGGAAGAATACCGCATGGCCAAATTTTGCCAGCTCGATTACGAATTGCACACCGGAGTAAACTTTTTATTTTTTCGGAACCATCGGAGGCTTTAAAATGGTGCCAGAAGAACGTTTCCTTCCGTAGAAGGGGAGAAGAAGAAGAAGAAGAAGATGCTCACTCTTCTGAAGATGAGTCCTGAAGAATTAAGGACTTTGATGGTGATGATTCATAAGAGGGGGGCATTGTTAATGTAAGTTTTAAAATTATCGTAGTTAGAGCACACCATTTGCCTTTATTTTAGACCCACATGTTGGTTTTCAGCGGGTCTGGACTTTAAAATTAAATAGTGGTGGCTTATTTTAATTTGGTTTATCCCCCAATAATATCCTGTTCCCTCATAAAATATAACCTTCCATCTGTAATAATTATGGAATATTGTCCTTTTGTTCTACTAAGTAAATAGCACCTAAGATATCTGGTAGATATATGCGGAGTTCTTTTTGTTAGTGGAATGTTCTGAGGGGTTCTTTTCTGATTCAATACACAATTGTGTATTAATACTATGATGTTGCATGATGATTAACTCCCTAAATCAGGGAAGGACTCTGATCAAAAAGACTTGAACCTTTTGGTATAAAACTCATGCCACTCATGGTCTCCTTTACAGCAATCGGAATACACTGTATAATATAATACATACCCCCTCATAGGACATATCTTATTTCATTTAACTAACCTTTTGTGAGTATTAAGAGGAGTGGCGTCCTCATTGCATATTATATGTGAAATGTTGAATGAAGGAATAACTGTATGTTTATATACAAAAGATAAACATAAAGTTTAAAAAAAAAATTGTGGGGACAGGGCGCTACTTAGATGGCACTAATACGGGTTGAAATATGTATCACAACTCGTGAGCCCCACCAGACTCTGCTCTTTTTTGTCCCTCCAGGCTAATTTTTGTCTCCCCAATTATAATCATATTTACAACCTTTTAAGGAAGAGTTAGCTAGCGTAGCCGAGAAACCCTCACTCTTGGTCTTTCTGGTTCACTCTCAGTCTGTTGGGGCTCCAACTGAGCATTTAATTAGCCATAAGGCTATCCAGGGGAGGCCGGAGGACATGAATGAGCCAATTAGAGCAAAATGGTACCAGGAGCTTCAACAGGAAATACCAGTTAAAGGGTGGAATCAGTCAGCCCTCCTGGCCTATAAGGTATCCAGCTCTCCATATTGGAAAGAGTATATATGGAAACTCCAATCCCGTTTTTTTCTGCACCCCAGCCATAGTGGCGAAGTATGCAGGAGACACTCTCAAGAGGTGTTTGAGGGATTGTGGGTGTCAATGGGCAAACCAGGCTCATATCATGTGGGCATGTGAACCATTGGCCCCATACTGGTATGAGGTGATTCAAGAGCTAACAGCCATTTATGAATTTGCTGACTTGTTCACCCCAACATTTATCTTAACTTTTGTGCCACCAGAAGGGGTCAAAGTTGACCAAACTACATGTAGACAGGTGTCCCTGCTTCTAGCCCACAAAGCAATAACTAGGCTCTGGCACACAAACACAATCTCAACTCTGGAGTCACGGGAAACACTGGCAAGGGAAATATATGCTGTAGAACAACTTTCAGCCAGGTTACTGGATTGAGTGGAGACTTTTAATCTTAAATGGCAGAAGTGGGTCAAATATCAACTAGAACACTGTCCAAGCTTTGTCCCTTAGTGAAAGGAGAAAGTCCAGAGGAGGTATTGCAAAGATCAAAGGGGATAAGGGGGCATGTGAGGAGGAGGACCATGTAAAAGCATCTATCCTAAATAGATACTTCTGCTCAGTATTTACTGAAGAGAAGGTAGGGCAGGGTCCACAGCTCAGCACCATGGACACAGAGGGGAGGGAGGAGTGCACTAATCCCTTCACAAAAGAAAGGGTCCTACAAGAGCTCGATAAGCTCAGGGTGGACAAGGTAATGGGACCTGATGGCCTACATCCCTAGGTACTAAAGGAGCTATGGGTGGAATTAGCAGAGCTATTATCAGAACTGTTTAGTGAGTCTTTGAGCACAGGGGAGGTCCCAGAAGACTGGAGAAGAACTCATGTGATCCTGCTCCACAAGCGTGGTAGCAGGGAGGAGGCAGGGAACTACAAACCAGTCAGTCTTACCTCAGTAGTGGGCAAGATTATGGAGGCACTCCTTAAGGAAAGGATAGTGCAACACTTGGAATCCATAGGAGCACAGGATCCAAGACAGCATGGGTTTACAACAGGAAGGTCCTGTCAAACTAATCTCACAGATTTCTTTAACTGGGTAACCAGAGTGGTGGACCAAGGAGGAACAGTTGATGTCACCTACCTTGACTTCAGCAAAGCTTTCGATACTGTTCCACATAGAAGATTGATTAATAAGCTGAGTAGGCTCAGGGTGGGTCAGAAGTTGGTCAACTGGGTGAAAACTGGTTGATGGGCAGAAAACAGAGAGTGGTGGTAAACAGTATACAGTCAGAAGAGATGCAAGTCACAAGTGAGGTACATCAGGGATCAGTTCTGGGGCAAGTCCTCTTCAATATCTTCATCAGTGACACTGCAGATGGACTGGAGGGTAAGGTTTGTCTGTTTGTAGATGACACCAAGATCTGCAACAGAGTAGATGATCCAGATGGGGTGGGCAGAATGAGAAGAGATCTGGATAAACTGGCAAAATGGTCGGAAGAGTGGCAACTGGGGTTTAATGCACAGAAGTGCAAGATCATGCACATAGGGAACAGAACCCTGAAGCCACCTATAGGCTGGGAGGGGAATTGCTGGCAGTCACAAGGGAAGAAAGAGACTTGGGCATCATCATCACAGATGACCTGAAATCATCCAAGCAGACCACTAAAGCAGTAGGCAAGGCTAGGGGAATGTTGGGGTGTATTAGTAGGGGTATCACAAGTCGTAAGAGGGAGGTAATAATCCCTCTTTACAAGACACTGGTTAGGCCCCATCTGGTGTACTGCATGCAGTACTGCAGGCCACACCTTCACAAGGACATTAACCAAATTGAGGCAGTCCAGAGAAGGGCAACCAAAATGGTGCAGGGACTGCATCAGAAAACATATGAGGACAAATTAACAGAGATCAATATGTATACCCTAGAGCAAAGGAGGGAGAGAGGTGATGTTGTCGAAACATTCAAACACCTTAAGGGCATTAACAAGGTGAAAGAGTCTAACATGTTTCAATATAAGAAAAATAGCAGGACAAGAGGACACAGCATGAGATTAGAGGGAGGCCGATTAAGGGATAATGTGAGGAAGTTCTTTTTCAGAGAAAGGGTGGTGGATGCATGGAACGGCCTACCTCAGGAAGTGGTACATATGAATACAGTGCAGTGCTTCAAACAGGTATGGGATAGGCATAAGGGAGCAATACAGATGAGTATGAACAGATAGGCCATTGACAGAGCAAAGGCCGATGACACATTCATGAGGTAGAAAAAGAAATGGGCAGACTGGATGGGCCTTGCAGTCCTTATCTGCCCTACAAGCGCATAGCAGAAGTGCATAAGGTGTTTACAGTAAGAGAGAGCTCCTTTCAGCTGTGTTATTTATTTTTTTTATTTATTGGTCTCTTTCCCCTTTTTGATTTCGAGGTTACTGTGCAGTATATGCTCCAATTCGGAGAATATTTATATCATAGAAACAGATTTCACTTAGGTTATGTATTTTAATTAATTGTTGACTAAATGAAAGTGTCAAGTTATGATTTGTTTTTAAACAAATTTCCTTGAGTTGTATAAGTAACAATGTATTGGACAACCTGTATTTCTCAGAATTCTAATTAATAAAAAGACAAATAAAAAAAACGTTAACTTGGTCCAAGCCTGGTTTGCCAACATCCTGTTAGTCATGAATACAAAAATACCCAAAATGTATGTTGTTTAGCAACCGTAGCAAGGCAGACCTATCCTCTGGTCTCACAATCTCAACCAACGCAAGTGCTGTTATTGAGCAACTGCAGACTTTCAAATACCTTGGCCTGATTCTGGACTGTGCCATGACATTCCCTGACCATGTAGACCACTTAGTGAGGACAGAGTATGCAAGAATTAGATTCCTATATAGACATGATAGCAACCTCTTACCAGAGGTAAAAAAACTTCTAGTTCAAAGCTTTATCATTGGTATCGTCGACTATGGCGCTGTAGTCTATAGGTCTGCTAATGATGGGGAGCTAAACCGGGTAAGGGGACTACTTAACAGGGCCTGCCATTTAGCACTTAACGTTCAAACTGTCACATGTAAGCATTAATCCCTGATGAAGGAGTCTTCTACTGGGGAATTAATGCATGGTTGGGGGGGTTGTGGCACGAGGCCGAAGACCAAGTGCCTACAACCATGCAACCATGCATTAATTCAACGGTAGAAGCCTCCTTCAGAGTGAATTAATGTACTTGTAACATGGCACATATAAACTATGTTATCTTACAAGTCTGTGCCATGTGCCATATTACTGAACAGGAACTTACGCTACTGTTTTCTACTATTTCTACTGCTCTTCTGCTGTGTACTTTTTTATATATCTCGAGCTGTACCAGGCGCATGCATGCTGTAACTTCAGTACCTGTTAATATTGTGCCACCTACTTTCTGTCGCTTCACTACTAATGATTAAAAAGCAGTTTGTGATACATCTGGCCATACAATGTCACTTTTATTGATCTCTACACAGTCTTTCAACTCGTTTCACTGTTTTGTTTTTCTGCTTGCTTCACTACTGCATTGTGGGGAGATAATGAACATTTGCATACCTCAGGTTTTACTTCATTGCCAATCTCAAGATATACAAATGGTCGTTCTGTCCCCACAATGCATTGCTTCCTAGCCGCTGATACCCAATGCCACTACTCGCAAGTCACGGACACATAGGTCAGTCAGAGCATGTTTCTTACCCTCTGTGTACATTACAGGCTGTGTCACTTGCCTCACTTCTCCTCCCAAAACAGTACACACTGATCCTCGCCATGATACCTCACTATGCAGTGCGGTACCCATGACTTTTTTCCCGTCTGATGGCAAGCGCGCTCACGGTTTTGTCAGCACGTCCACAACGCTACCTGTTAGCCAGTTTTCTCTGTTGCTCTCTCCCAGTCTCGCAACAAACACTGCTACATGCTGACACGGGTGTTACTAGGGGATTAATCACCGCTTCAGAATGTACCATGTGTTGTGTTTGTGCCAATGCCGTTACTGGAATTCTGTCTATATTTTTTAGCCATGTTACAAATACATATAAATGTGACCTGTATTTCAAACTAAACCTGTTAAACCTCAACATGAGGCTCTACCACACCCTTGTCATAGGCTACAAAGCACTGCAAGTCCTGCTCTCTCCAGGTTTGCAGTCTCAGTTCACTTTCATTGATAATATAGATATGTTACTAGAGGTATGGCAAGCCACACATTGCTGAGGAGGAGAACTCTGTTGGGTTCAAACTCCTACTCCGTACCAATTTGCCAAGCACTGGAGTGGCCTTGCTAGTGCTGGAAGAGATTGTGACTGTTTCATTATTCAAATCTAGACTGCATATCTCTCTCTCTCTCTCTCTCTCTCTGTCTCTCTGAAACAGGAAGCAGTAAATGCTTTAAATGAATTGCCGAGTAACCTGACAAAGTAAACTTTGCTTACTGCACCCTTCATTATTATTTGCTTTGTCATAGTGTAACTGTGTAATTCTGTATGCTGTTTCTGGAATTACATATCCTTTTGCTGTAGTGTACATCAGTGATTGTGTAATGTATTTCTGTGATTTCATGTATTAATGTTGTCTCTGACTTCTTTTAATTTTTATTTTTTTATACTTGTTAGCTGATGAGCAAAATTGTCCGTTTTCACAAGTGACAAGTTATAAAACAATTCACAGTGAATACACTACAGTACAAGCTAACTTACTAAACTACAATATAAAATGGCATTTATTCAAAGTATCACATACATTAAACATTGAATACAACTGCATTCATTATGAACCCTCTGAAAATAGGCCCCTGCCTAAAGGATTCTTTACGTAATAAAAATAAAATAAATAAGTATATCTGGCAGAGTGAAGTCTCCCGTGATCGTCACCTCCCCCTGGATTGCTACCTTTCTTATCTCGCCTTCTGATTCTCCGCCCAGCCCTTCACTATGGTGTGGCAGTCTACAGACCACCCCAGTTTCACCTTTCTACCCTTGTCTATTTCCATTTGGACCCATAATGTCCGTCTCTTTATTGCCTACTGCTTCCTTGTGGCCTTTACATTCTCTCGGTCATGTACAGGGCCATCACACCCTTCCCGCCCCCACCCTATCCTATTTGAAGAGAGAGAACCCTGGTCAAATAAGGTCCTAGTTGTGGTGCAGACTTGCCCAGGTCTCAGTAACAGCCACCAAGTCTAGATGGGTTTCTGCCACCAGAGCCAGGAGGTCCCTATTTTGTTGCCTAAACTTCAGAAGTTGATGCAGATGACTCTCCATAATGCTTGTTGTCCCCTTGAGTCCTTATCTGTTACTTTGTGATGACCCTGGGTAGGTGACTGTTATTCCATTGTACCTAGTTCACAATCTATTAATATATTTATAAATTTAGTGGGACAAATGTTGAAATCAATCAATCAACCAATCAATTTATTTGTACACTGGAAGGTATGTGAGCAAAAATGCCCGGTTTCACAAACGTCCAGTGGTAGATACATCAGATAAAGTAGGTAAGAACAAAAACCTTACAGTTACATAATATTTACAAGGGGTGACAGTGTACTAAACAGGAGTAGGAAAGTTTCCAATTGAGAAGCAAATATACAGGCAAAAATAAACGGATAAGGTATTTATATAGTGCATAAGGTACAAAAATAGTGTCGAGTTTCTAACTGGTGTCATTGCACAGAATCTCCAAAAGAGAAAAAAATAAGCTCTCAGCTGATGAGGAATATACAATAGGTGAGAGGTGAGAAAGTGCATGGCGGAGGTGCCAGAGAGAGAGAGAGGTATGAGGACAGGGTTTAGTGGGATAAAGGGCAAGAAGTAACAAGCCATTAGCAGAGACATGGTAGAGCCCAGGGGGCTAGCATGGGGAGGGAGGGGTAGAAAAAGGGAGTTGGGGGACTGTGGGTGAGGCGGTGGTGAGGTAGCAGGTAGCAGAGACATGGATAGAGCACGAGAGGACTAGCATGGGAGGGGTAGGGGTAGAAAAGGGTGAATTGGGGGGACTGTAGGTGAGGGGTGAGGAGCGAGTTAAGCAGCTAAAACTGGGGTTCGGAGTTAAGTGAAGAATCTGGGGAGTTAGCAGGGTCAGAGAGAGGAGGTAGATATATAGAAGGTTAGAGGTAAGGGGAGTGCAGGGCAGGGATGCAAGTGAGACAAGTATGAGGACAGGGTTTAGCAGGATAAGAGTCAAGAAGCAACAAGCTATTAGCAGCGAACATAGATAGAGCCTGAGGGGGCCAGCATGGGGGGAGGGTAGGGGTAGAATAGGTGAATTGGGGAAGGGACTGAAGGTGAGAGTTGACGGGAGAGAGGTGAGCAGCTTAAACGGGGTTCAGGGTATCGGTTAGGACCAGGGGAGTTAGTGAGGCCAGAGAGAGAAGAGGGAGGAAGAGGATTAGGGGGAATGGATTTGTGGGGCGGGGCAGGAGGAGAGGAGAAGGGTGGGGAGGGAATGGGGAAAGTGGCCCTAAGGGTGAACAGAGAGTTTGGGGGAGTTATAGAGTTCAGAGGGGTGGCCAACCAGGGCAGGCACAGGTGGATGATTTGAGAAGATGATCCTTGAGGGAGGAGTTGGGGGGCAGTTTGTTGTATGACTTTGTGTCCTTGTAGGTGATCGAATTCTGCTCTTGCTTGGTCCGGTTAAAAGGGGTGTCGAAAACCAGACAGGAGGCCTCTCTTGTCCAGTGCCCTGGGGCCAATATTGGGAAAAGGGAGCTGACACTAAACGGTAGCAGACTGAGGTGAATCTTGTGAAGAAAAGAGAGCATTTTAAGTTGGTACCTGCATTCAAGGGTGGGCCAGTTGAGGGAGAAGTAGAGGGTACAGTGGTGAATCTTCCAAGGGAGGCCAGTGACAAAATGTGCAATATTGTTATATGTAGACCTGAGTTTGGAGAAAAGGAGGGATGTGTTAGGAGGAGAGTAGGCAATAGAGCCAGAGTCAAGTAGAGGCAGGAGTAGGGAGCTGGTGAGGTGTAGTCTGGATGCAGGAATAACAAACTTTCTAATCCAGTAAAGAAGACCAAGACTCCCATGGATCTTCTTTATGAGGCTGCTAATATGGCTATTGTAGGAAAGGTGAGGGTCGAGGTACAGGCCCAGGTATCTGAATTCAGGCACTTGTTCTATATGGTTACCTAAGTTGTCTAAAAGTGATAGGGTTGAAGACTGGGGCTTACCTTGGGCCCGAGAAGATCATGAACTTGGTCTTCTTGGAATTAAGGACCATCCAACTGCCAGAGAACCAAGCTTGCAACTTGCTGACATCTGACTGCAGATTATTGAATATAGTGTTAGGGTTTGCATCGCTGCAGTATAGAGCCGCGTCATCAGCGTAGAGGACTAGTTGAGTGATTTGGCAGATAGCAGGGAAGTTATTGATGAAAAGTGAGAACAGAAGCGAGCCCAGGATGGAGCCCTGGAGAACCCCATATTTAATTTGACATTCAGTGGAAAAATTACCTTCAATGGTGGTTTTCTGGGATCTGCCGGAGAGGTAGTTACTGATCCAATTAATGACATTTTCTGAAAGATGCAAGCCCTTTAGGGTATCGAGGAGAAGGTCGTGGTCTACAAGGTCGAACGCCTTGGTCAAGTCCACAAAAATGGACCCAGTGTACTGACCCTTGTCGTTCACCTTGAAGATATTGCTAGTGAATGCAGATGTGAATGTTTCTATGTGTATGTTGTTTTTTGCATATCATGTGTTTTATAACCAATATCTTAAATTTTGTAACCGACCATATTTTTACAGGTAGATTATGTAAACAGGCTTCTAGACTATTGTTTTAAACTGCATACAAAATAAAATTGTACTTACTACTTGTGACTGGTCAGTGAACTCTGACCTGCCTGTTTGTCTTGCAAACCACCCCTCTTTATTTTCCATGTTACCATCTGATTCCCATAGTTTGACCCATAAGTTACCCTCTGAGTCCTATAGTTTGACCCATGACTATTGTCTTGGGGCGGCCCTTTGGCTTCTTCTGGATGAAAAGTTTTGAATCCTGTGCCCCACTGAAACCGTTCTCCCATCCTAGTTTAAATTTTTTGTAATGTACTCCCCTAGTTTGGAAAACAGAAGAGAGGTCACCCTCCAGCTTTAGTTGCATAGGGCTAAAGCAAATCAGAATAAAAAACACGAAAGCCTCACAACTCCCCCTAAGTCAATATATAAATGCTCAAAGCAGCAAAAATGTGTGGGAAACCACAAGTTTATTGAATAAATATACTTTCACATCACAGAAGATAAAAAGGCTGTACAGATGCTATCCCCACAGTCCATGGAAAATGTCCAATGGTATTTCGCTCCTATGAATGGAGATTTATCGAGAGCTATTACAGATTTAAAATCAGAGCTTTTATACTGTGCCATGCATGATGTCACTATAGCACCCCTCCCATATTTCATTCACAAAATCAGTGTATTCCTACATAAAAAAACTAACGAATACATAGTAATACTATCTTTTTTTTTTTTGAAATTCACTTTTTATTGATTTTATGTAAAAAAAATAACTTATTTACATGTACATAAAACAACTATTGACAGGTAGGTGACAATTAATTCATAGTGCTCATTATATCAGGTTTTTAAGCATTTGATCATGAAGAGTAGGTAACATTGCTACGGTGCATTCATCATACAGGGGTCTTATTCATGTAATCTGTTGTTCCAGTTAATTTTAAACAGTTCAGTATTTAAGACCTTTCTAAATTATATTATGGTGTAAAGTGAACCTTGGCTATATGGATGCTCCCAGTATTCCAGATTTTAGGTTTGGGGTTTTAGGGTTCTCTTCTTTTCCTCTTCTTCCCCCATTCCCCCTGTCTCTCTCATTTAGTCATATTTCTGTCTAGGGCTATTCTACTGGCAGCGAAAGATTCAGTCTTTATATGTGATGGATGAATAGACTCTGAATCTTGCATATCCTGCAGATAAGTTGTAGACCTATGTATCTCAAGATTCTTTACTCTACGGGACAAATGTTGGGTCCTGCAGCATATAGTACATTACCCAAATGGGTCCATTTAGAAGAGAACCTTTCTTCCCTCCCATTTAAATTATAGGTAATTCATTCTAATTTGTATAGCTGTTTTGTTATCTGCCACCAATCGTTCATAGTTGGTGTTTTATCGGTTAACCATAGATTCATGGTGTCTTTCTTAGCTGCAGTTAGCAGGAGGGGAACCAAGTATTTTATATTTGTACTCCTATATTCTCTGGGAAGAATTAGGAAAAGATACATTTCTTCGGTTAGGTGAAATTGGGGATCTAGTGATTCCCTAAACTGCTCTTCCAGTCATTTCAGGAATGGGCTAAGAGCAGAGCAGGACCACATAACATGGGTGTGGGTGGCTCTTTCTTCTCCACAGTGTCTCCAACAGGCTACTGAGCCTGCAGGGGAGTAGTGTCTTGTTATTACTGGGGTCCTGAAATATCTTATTAAGTGCTTCCAGGTGTATTCCTGCCATTGATGTGAACTAGTGACCCATGCTACATACCCACAGGCTGTTTTCCAATTTTCTTGTGTTAGGGGGCTACCCAGTTCCTCCTGCCACTGCAGACGCACACTGTCTGTAATTATTTCTTTCTGGGAATTCAGAGTTTGGTAGTACCAAGACACCAAGTGAGGGGTGTCAGGGTTTATGTTAAGGTGATGTTGGGCATTTATCAGAGGTGGGTACTTGTCTGGTGCTCTGACCTCTCGATGTAAGCTTTGATAGAAGTGCTGAAGTTGTAGGTACTTATAAAAGTTTTGATGAGTGAGACCAAACCGTCTCTGTATGGCATCAAAAGGCCAGAGCACGCCTTGAGTGGTAATTTGTAGCAAATATTTCAAGCCAAGTCTCTCCCAGGATCGATAACCATGGTCCAATCTGTTCAGGTGGAACTCACTAAGGTCTGCTATCGGGCATATCAGCGTCAGAAATGGAGTTAGCCGCTGTTCCTTTTTAGTGCTTTGCCGGGTTCTCCAGCCACACCTAAGCCAGTAATTCAGAATGGGAGTTGGTCCCTGACCGTCCTCCTGATTGTATAAATATTGAAAATATTCCCTGTCTGGGATAAGTGTCTGTTCTAGTTGGAGCCAGTGCAGGGTAGTAGTCCTGTTCTGTTCTGTCTTGCCATCAAGTGGGTTAGATTTGCTGCAAAGTAGTATAGCTGCAGATCAGGTAGAGAAAGCCCTCCAGAGTGACGAGGAAGGGAGAGCACCCTCAGTCTGACTCTGGGTCTTTGAGCAGCCCATATGAATTTTGAAATAATACTACTCCAGGTCTTAAACACTTTATTAGGTACAAATGTTGGAATGTTCTGGAATAAATATAGGGCTCTAGGGAGGGTGATCATTTGGATCAACTCTATTCGTTTACTGAGACTTAGAGGAAGAGTAGCCCAAGCTGCCAGGTCTGCCTTTAACTGTGATGTGAAGTTCACAGAATTGTTGTTATGAGCTGTTTCACTCCTCTGAGAGATAAACATCCCCAGGTATTTTAGTTTAGTCAGATTCCATCTGCAGGGTATCATGCTACGAATCTCGACAGAGGAAGCATAATAGAATGTTAGAATCTCTGTTTTTGTTAAGTTTAATTTGTATCCTGACACTCGGGCAAACTCATCTAGGGCTTGTTTCATGGCTGGTAGTGATTCTTCAGGGTTCGGGAGATATAAAAGAACATCGTCAGCATATAGTGCTATACGGTGTTCTACATCTCCGACCGACATTCCCTTGATGTTTCGAGATTCCCTTATGTTTTGTGCTAATGGTTTGATGTATGCTGCAAATAGAAGGGGGGACAGGGGACATCCCTGTCAGGTGTCCCTCTTGAGAGGGAAATATTTAGAATGATGACCACCCACCTTAACACATGCTTGGGGAGATGAATAGATGTTCTGGAGAACTGTTATTTGGGGTTTGGGGATGCCTAATTTTTCTAGTGTTTAATATAAAAAGGGCCAATCCACCCTATCAAATGCTTTTTCAGCGTCTAAGCTTATTTGGATTGAAGGGGAAGTCGAGATTTGCATTTTGTGGGTGATATGAAGTGTCCGTCTGATATTATCAGTAATGAATCGGTTCCTCACGAAGCCAGTTTGATCCTGATCAATTAGCTGAGGCATAACTTGGTCCAAGCGTTTAGCCAAGACATGCATAAAGAGCTTATAGTCTGTATCTAGGACCAAGATTGGCCTGTAAGAGCCGCATAGTTGGGTGTTTTTCCCCGGTTTCGGGATGACCGAAATTGGGCAAAGGACTAGGATGGGGGGGGGGTTCCCCTTCCAATATCGAGTTAAACAACCCAAGGAGCCCAGGTGCCATTTGTTGTTTCATTACTTTATAGAACTCATTCCCATAGCCATCTGGGCCTGGGGCTTTAAGCATTTTTAGGGAGCTTATCGCGTTCGCGAGTTCTTGTGCAATAATGGGGCCAGTTAGTGTTTCACCCTGAGCATCTGAGAGGTGAGGCAGAATTATCCCCTGCAGGTAGTCAGAAATAACTGGCTCACTGGAGGCCACCTCAGGGTATAGAGAGCAGAGTAGTAGTCCATAAAGGCTTCTGTGATATCATGTAGGTTTGTCAAGGGGTGTCCTCCTAGTGGATGTCTGAGAGTGGTGATCACTGAGGCCTTCTTCTGTTTTCTCACCTGGTATGCTAGCATTCTGGTGGCTTTAGGGCCAACCTTATAATACTTCTGCCTCAAGAAGGTCAGTGAAATCTCAGTTTGTTGTAGTGCTAACTTATCCAGTTTGGCTTTAGTCTCCTGTAGTAAAGGAAAAACTGAGGAATCCCCTTGCTTGTGTGCCATCTGCAGGAAATGCAGATTCTCCTCCAGCCTAGCTCTACCCTCCCTGTGCTGCCTATTCTGCTCCGAGGTGTGTTGTATTATATGGCCTCTGAGTACTGCCTTTATTGTATCCCAATGTATAGCTGGGGTTGTATCATTAAGAGGGTTAAGTTCACGGATCTCTATTAATTTATCTGAGAGGAACTCCCTAAACTGTTCAGAGTGCAGATAATATGGGTTAAGCCTCCACCTGGTGTTTTTAGGCTGTAAGCCCATTTCCCACAATGAAACCAGTGGAGAATGATCAGAGAGAGTAATGTCACCCAGTCAGGCCTCTTTAAGTCTATTAATGTTTTCTTGCTGAGTGTAAGTGTGGTCTATACATGAGTATGTCCTATGCACCACGGAACAATGTGAATAGTTTTTAGTGTGTGGGTGTAAGTGTCTCCAGACATTGACCCGACCTCCCTCCTCTGTGAATCGCCTGAAGAATTTTTGTGCTGGTGATTGCCTAGGGGTTCTCCAATTAGAGGAGTCCAGTAAGGGGTCCTGTGTCAGATTAAAGTCTCCTGCCAATAGCAGTACAATTTTATCCAAGAGCGCCCTCAACTGGGGGACAGGCAGAGCAGGAGGGAAGTATGCATTAGCTAGGGCGACCTCCACTCCATTTATTGTGCCTTGGACCAGGATTAATCTACCCTTGGGGTCCTGTACTGTTTGATTATGTTGAAAGGGGGTTCCAGATGGTATAATTATAGCCACTTCCCGCTTCCTGCCCCTCCCACTGGATGAGGTGTACAGGGTTCCTCAACACAACTTGGCTAGTTTGAGATGTTCATCAACACTTAAATGAGTCTCTTGGAGGTAGATCAAGTCTGCCCTGCTCTTGCGCAGATATGACAGGACTCATGAGTGCTTAACAGGGGAGGAGATCCCATTTATATTTTGGGATAATAACTTTATATAGGGTTTAGCCATTTAGGTAATTAAATATTTCTATTTCTATCTCCATTAGGAGCACCCAAAGTAGCCATGATTCATTTGCACCGTAAGCCTGATACAGTTTTCCCATCATATTAAACCAACAATAACTGTAACAATAACTTTGCATATTATAGCAGATAACTATAAAACAGAAGATAAACTGACCTAAACAAAACACAAGCTGTAAAGTGAGTCCAACTGGGTACTCAGTACAGGTGGTGGTAAGTCAGGACTTCCAATCATTAGAATCCACTCCAGATTCTATGGTAAGGTGGAAACCTTACCTTGAGGCTACTGCTCTCAATGAGCTGCCTCCAGACACCTATAGTGTCTATTAGGGTATGGGGGAAAGGGAATAAGGTGATGTCTTGGCTGATCTGTCGAGACCATTCTTTCCGCGGTTGTGCTTTGACCTAAACCAATTAAGGTTGTCATTGGGACCTGATTGATAATATAGGTGTAAGCCTCAAAAGGAAATGTATGTTGCTGCGACGTTGCCTCAGATGTGGAGTGCAGGACTGAGTCCTAGCTCCAATGACCCCTAAGTTTGTCATCGCATCTCCTGCTTCCTCAACCACGAGGTGAACCATGGAGGTTGTGAGACGTTACAGCCAGATTCAACCATTCAGGTAGCCTATGGATTAAATCCAGGGAGTACTCCTTGAGTCTACTCTGTTAGTGATCTTTACTCCGGTGATCAATGGGAGCTCCGGAGCTCCCTCCACCCCCCAACCCACCCCTCAGGTTCCCCTTTCCTAGAGGGCCATATAGCCAACGCTTTTCCACCTCTTGCTGTTCTTAGGGCCCGTCCCCTTCTATTTACTAGGAGTGAGTCCGAGTGGGGGATTCATTTGTATGGGGATGGAACTCAGCTATTCCTAATTCCACTTTCTAATAGGTGAAGTGTATCCACATCTCAGGGCTCAGTGCAGCAACACATCAGTTTCTTGCTTATCTGCGTTATCAAAAGTTTAAATCATCTCCCCCACCCCTACCAGGAAGTAAACTTGTCATGTTTAATATTCTGTATTGTTTTTAGTAAATTCTTTTCCCGTCCCCCCCCTTTTTTGCTACCCCTTTCCCTCCCGCATTTCAAGTCTCTTCCAGGCCTAATCCTATGAAGCAGCCTCGCCATCACGGTTTCATTTTCACTTGGTTTGCCAATGTAGCATGCGAGGGATGGCCACCTTAGGCTGATTCCAGGAACAAGTACCTGGTCTCCCCCATTCTTCCCTTCCCCTCCCCTTCCATATTCCTCTCACTTCCTCTCAGTTCCTATTTCTCCCCCATGGGGAAAAGTCCTGGGATTCTCCTAGCCCTATTTGGGCATTGAGCACCCTTGGCAAGCCACCCCAGGCCCATCAGACTTCCCTCAATAGCAGTTGCTTCAGAGGGAGCTCCACAGAGTGAGCTCCAATTAATCAAGTAGCCAGGGAGTTTCTGAGCTCAGGTTTACAAGGGCAATACCATTTAAGTCCCTCATCTCCCCCACCCTTTTAACAGCAAAAGAAAACCCCTTCCAGCCCCCAGATTTTAGTTTCAAGTCAAGTCTCAGTTGCTATTCATAGAGTGCTGTAGGCACGAAAATCCCCCCCACCCGCGCCCTCCGTCTATCATCACCAGAAAACATCCAAGCACTATTTCCCACTCAAGATCTCTCCCCAGATTTCTTAGAGTAAGTCTTTAAGGCAAGAGGTCCTTTTTTATTATAACCCAGTGCTACTTGCAAATGTTCAGCCCTCTGCTGGGGCTTCCTCCATGCGGCCTGCTCCAGACTGTGGTTGTGTGGCCTTCAGCGATTCAGTGATGTTGCATATCGCCTCTGCTCCCTGGTGTCTTCTGGCTGCTCTCTGCCTGGCGATCCATACCTTTTGGGACAGTCTAGAGGCTATGGAAGTTCCTGAGTTGTTTTGTTGTTGTTGCACCTGTACCTTGATCTTCCTGCTTTTCAACTCATGCAGCACCATACTCGGGGTTTCAAAAGTGAGAGGACCCTCGGGGAAGAAAACAGTTAATCGTGCCGGGTAAGGGGTTCTAAATCTGATTCCTTTTGTTTTCAATGCCCGTAATATCAGAATGTATGCTCTCCACTTAAGCATTATTTCAGGGGAATAGTCATTTTCAAAGTAGAACCTGTTACTGGAGTAACTCACAGAGCCTGCTTTCCATGCAGAGTAGGGGACGCACTCTTTATCCTGGTATCTTAAGAAGCGGACAAGGATGGCCCGAGGGCATGAGTCCGAAGGCGGCCTAGGCCCAAGGGTGCGGTGAGCTTGGTCGATTTCTAGGCTTAGGGTGTTTGGCAAGGTCAGCACTTCACGGAGCGTGGCTTGTATGAATTGAAGCATATTAGTGCCTTCTACTCCCTCCGGAAAACCCGAGATTCTTTTTTTAATTTCTTTTTATTAAATATTTTTCCACCTGGTTACACAATGGACAAATCTGAATTCCAGTGCAGTCTTTCTGAATGAAATACAAGACTTAACATTTATAAAATACTTTTTCTATTAAATCTCATATAGGAAAACATATTGAGATATCTTATAGGTGAAACCACAGGTCTAGGGGTAGACGAGGAAAACATGACTTTATAATTTTTCCCCCTTAATTATTTGCCCAGTTAGGTTTCATATACTGAAATCCAAACGTTGTGAGGTTACATATTGGATCCACTGATTCCACTTCTGTATTCATGAAATGGATCCCGGAAAACCCGAGATTCTAATGTTATTTCTGCGGTTTCTGCTCTCCGTGTCTTCTGCTCGGTCTTGTAGGGTTTTAATCGTGCTATTAAGCTGAATTATAGCTCTCTCTGTTTCCGTTACCCTCTGTTCTGTGTTTTGGGACTGGGATTCAATTTGCTCCTGCCGCTTTTCCATTTTATTTATATCCGTTCGGAGCACCGTAGCGGTAGACTTCATTTCTTTGCAGAAATCTCTTAGCTCAGTTAGCATTTGAGCCATTTGACTTTGAAGAATGCTGGTGGGAATTTTATCACCGGCTGTACTTCCCTGATGGGAGCTGGTTGAGACCTGCGAGCCCTCACTCTCCGACCCGTCCTCTCGTAATCCTTCTGCATCTGTCAAGTCCGGAGGTCTATTTTTCCCTCAGTTGTTCTTTTTAGGTATTTCCAGCCTCCTTGGGATGTATTTTTAGAGATTTGATTAAATCAGCAGTTGTAGGAGGTTTTAATGTTTAGGTCTCGATGGGGCCTCTTGCTTCAGGCTGCAGCCATGCGCGTGATGTCACCGGAAGTCTCATTTTTTTTTATCAATTCTATTTTCTTTCCCTCCCCCCGAGCCGCTAGCTGCCCTGTATTTTCAACCTGGTCATGGAGCCATGGACTTCCACCCTCATATCAGCCACAATCCCTCTGAAGCCCCATGGCTTTCCCCCCACAGCGGGGCTGTGGCACTCTCCCTACACGTTGCAGACTTCTTGATAGGTTGGAGGGCTTAGCCTGAGGGGCTAATCGAAGCCGTAACAGGCTTCTTGGAGGGTGGCCATAAGCTATCCTGTTTCCGATATTCTGGGGAGGCGGGGCCATGCAATGATGCCCAGTGTCCACCCTGTTTTTACATGTTTTTAGAGCTGGTAGCTGTGCAACTCCCGGCCTCTGCCAGGGGTCCCTCATGCTCCGGGCACTTCTCCGCCCTCCCCCCCCCCGGAGAAGGAGAGCAGTCCATGGCCCTCCAGCAACCCTGATCTATCTCGAACCCGGGTCTCCGGCATCGCAAGCGGAAATCCAACCGCTGCACCAACGGGCCAGCATATAGTAATACTATCTTAAAAAACACCCATACATAAAGACGCAGTCATACGCTAAAGGATTCCCCCAGTATAACATTCTTATGTGAACTGAATTTTTCTCTTGTCCTCTTAAATAAGTTTACTGGACTCAGTTTACATAGAGTACTCATAAATACACCCTTCTGTTATCAAGCAGGGTCCATATTGTATGACACAAGACAGCACCCTCTCATCTGGATCATTCAACAGCGTCCTCTCATTTTTCCAAATTCAAAGACACATCTGGAAAAGTACGTTCTGAGGTAGTAAGATTTTCATACTGGGAGAATCCACACATTATACACATGAGGGGTATCCCCATAGGAGAGAGTCTCCAGCACCCTCTCGTGGTGTAGAAGACATAGAAAACAGCAACATTAAGATTCATATTAAATAAAAAAATAAAATAAAACGGAAGAAAGCCCAAATCCCAGACTGCCATAGTCAATAGTATATATTCTGTCATATACAGAGCACAGAACTGACTGTTAAAAAACAAGTCAAACCACATGAAAGCAATGGTCCTGGATTTCAGGCAGGCCAACTTTGCAAAGATGGGGAATGTCTTAGGAAATCACTGGCAGGGAAGGAGAAAAGATGGGGGGGGTGGATGTTGTTAAGGCACAGGTCAAGAAGCACAGGAAAACCAGGAGCAGTTTCAAAATTTACAAATAGCGTTTTATTAGTAACAGCAAAATAAAAAATACAAATTTTTCAGTGCAACTATTTACAATGGCAGTACAAACATAGAAAGCAGAGTCATTCTGAGTTTTTCTTCTCAATTTCCAATCTCAGTCTCTCAGTCTCTGTCTCTCCGTCTCTGTCTCTCCCTCTTGCAAAACACTGCAGCTCTTTTTATAACAAGTCATTGCAGGGAACTCGTTAAGAGAATATTCTACTTCTTACACAGTGTTCTTGTCAGTTTCAGTAGGTGCAGAAAAAAGGAATTTGTGACCCAGAACTGATCTCCTGTTGACAGCTCTGGAAATATTTTTCAAACCAGCATCTCGGGTTAACCCCTTGAATTCCAGTTTCAGTTTTTGCAATCAGTTCAACAGTATAACTATATACAGTTTTAAACAAAGGGATCCCAGTATCAGTAGCATTTCTACATAAAGATTCACATATATTTTTTATACCCGCAGATATGCAAGGAGGAGAAAAAGACAGAACAGCAAGTGAAAGCAGAGAGATAGCAAGAGGCGTAGAATTGCGAAACCATCAGAGTGATCAGTTCCTAGGTCTCACAAGAAAATCTGGTTCCGCAACCAGACAGAGAAGAGACAGAAGAGGAGAATATAGAACAGACCCTTGAATTTAACTCTTTCTGCATAACAAATGTGACAGGGCCTTACTCAACCCTCTCACATACCCCCCCCCTTTAAGAGGGAACCTGTTTCACAAAAACATGTTTCCAAAACTTTATAGTAATTAGCTTCTAATGTTAGCATACAGTATAATATTTACAAGTCATTGCATATGCAGTACAGCCAACTGATAAGCTTAAACTCACACAATTTTTTAACCTTCAGAATTCTCAGTTCCTGATCCATACCTTGATAGAAAATCAGCATTGACATTCTCTTTCCCAGATTTGTGCACCACTTTAAACTTAAATGGCTGTAGTGCCAGGTACCACCTTGTAATTCTGGAATTTTTGTCCTTCATTTGGTTAAGCCAACAGAGGGGATTGTGATTTGTTACATGTATAAAGTCAGCTCCTAGTAAGTAAAACTTAAGGGACTCTATGGTCCACTTTGCCGAAAGGCATTCCTTTTTAATGGTGGAGTACCTTTTTTCTCTGTCGTGCAATTTCCTACTTACAGTATGTATAGAATAGGATGTTCTTTCCCATCTATATGCTGACTCAAGATTGCAACTGGGCCTACCTCTGGTGCATCTGTCTGTAACAAAAACTATTTCTCAGAGTCTGGGCTTCTTAAAACAGGGACTGAACATAATGCAGCCTTAATGGCTCGAAAAGCCTTGTCACACTCTGGGGTCCATTTCACATTATTCAGGAACTGTTTTTTCATGAGTTCAGTGAGGGGAGCAACTAACTCAGGAAAGCTAGGAACAAATCTTTGTTGATAACCAGCCAGCCCTAAAAATGACCTGATGTATTTCTTAGTTTTGGGGACAGGGTCATTAGCTACAGCTCTATCTTGTAAAACTCTGGCTTGACTTCTCCATTTCCCAAAACAAAGCCCAAATATCTGGTTTCCTGCATGCCCAATGCACACTTGGTAGGATTAATTGTCAGACCTGCCTTTTTGATCGATTGGATAACTGCTCGTAGGTGTTCCAGGTGGCTTTTCTAGTTTGGACTGTACACCATGACATCATCCAGGTACACAGCACAAAAACCAGTGTGAGGGGATAAAATTACATCCGTGTTCTTCTGGAATGTAGTGGGTGCACCACGTAAACCAAATGGCATGATGGTGAACTGACAGAAGCCTATAGGAGTGGCAAATGCAGTTTTATCTCTGGATTCTTTAGCTAGGGGGATTTGCCAATAACCCTTGGTGAGATAGAGGGTACTGATATACTTAGCACTTCCCAGTCTGTCCACCAAATCATCTGTTCTGGGCATAGGATAATTGTCAAATTCTGATACTTGATTAAGTTACCTAAAATTAAGGCAGATTCTTACACCCCCTTCTTTTTTTTCCTATTATTTATTTTTCTTCCTGGAGCCCTGGCAGGTGACTATGGCTCTCCTTCCAGAGGGATTCACTCTCTGGTCCCACACGATCCTGCTCCTGCCTACCCCTGGAAATTCCCCTGTGGCGCGGCCAGGGAGGAAGATGCCAACCCCCGGAGACCCAATCCAGAAACCAGGGGCAGCACTCAGGACATGGCAGGCAGTCACAGAGCCTGCCAGGCTCTTTTTTCACCATTTTCTCCCCGCCTCCCCTACCGATGCAAGGGCATTGGTACATGCCTCCTGACCCATACTGCCTCCCTGGCTGTCACCAGAGGGCAGTCAACAAGCGGGATGACAAACCCACCCTCCCCAAGGAGAGGAGAGCAGTCCTCCAGATGCTCAATACTCTTTCACCCCTGCTGACCCCCAAGATGACCCGGGCTCGTTCCCGAACCCGGGTCACCAGCATGGCAGAAGGTGTAGCGACCAGCGCCTCAACCTCCATCACCACTGGGCTGGCCCACCTTCTTTTTTTTTTACAATCACCATTGGTGATGACCAAGCACTTCTCGGCTCTTCTATGATATCCACTTCTTCCATTTTTTGTATTTCCTTTACCACGTCAGCTCTTAACCGCTCTGGTAATCTGTATGTCTTTTGTCTAATAAAGTAAGCATTCCTAGTCACTATTACATGCTTGACCCCTTTTGCTCAGTCTGGTACTTTGGTAAAAGTACTGTTAAAGGGGGGCGCTAATGAGCAACAGACATGACTAGATGTGTTCATACCTCGCTCCTCCTCACCAGAGTGAAATAAAGAATAAAAAGTATAAATTTGTTCAAACTTACAGCTGATTTCAACAGAAGATCAACTACTGACACATCATGGATGAGTATCTGACCCCGGGAGCGTGGAAGAGCCAAAGAATAGCCAGGAAAACCTCAAAGAAAAATGCGGCCTGTGTGCAGGCTGAAAGTCATCAAGTGGTCTCACTCTCAGCCGCAGAAGTAAGCGTCTTGGGGCGGGAGCTGATGGGCCAGGTCCTTGCGGCATTGGAGCCACGACTCTGCAGGCTAGAAACCAGAACTGATGACCGGCTGCAGGAGGTCTTAACGCAGCAGGTGAAACAGGCTACCCGAATCATGGAGGCAGAGGAGAGGGTCTCCAGATTAGAGAACAAGTTAAATGGGGTCCCAGCACAGATAATAGCACTGCAATAAGAATTAGAAGACATGAAGGAGGCAGAAGACTATCAAGAAAACTACCATCAGAGACTTAATCTCCATCTCCGAGGGCTGCCAGAGGGGTTGGAGAGAGGGAGTGCACTGGACATTTGTGCTGGGTCCCTGCCAAAACTGTTGGATCTTGAGATTAAAAATAGGTGACTAAAGCTGGAACGTGCACATCAAGCAGTCATGCCCAGACCACCTGCAGGACAGCCACCTCGCCAATTGATCATGAGGTTCCACCACTATCCAGATCGTGAGGCAGTGCTCCGGGCTTATCGGGAGAAGGGCCAGCTGATGTTTGAGGGCCATCAATTCTTTTTATCTCAGGATTACTCAGTGAGGCTCCTGAAAAAGAGGAAAATGTTTAAGGAAGTTATGGCTGCACTTCGGGCTCTAAAGGTTGAAAACTACCTGATTTACCTGGCTACCTTAAAAGTGAAGTATGACGGGGTGGTCTACTAATTTTGGGAAGCAGACAAGGCGACTAAGTTTGCAGAGGAGTTGAAAAAGAAAGTGAGCTGACTCTCGAGATGTTGCCAATGGGATGTATCTTTACTTGGACATTAAAACTGGAGAACAGTTGGGGGTATTGCATTGAAAGTTTACATTGGTTGGCAAGTTCAAGCTGCAGAGACATTCACCGAAGGTATGTGCTGTAGTTTCCTTTCCCAGGTTGGGAACATATTTTCCGTTGGACTCTTACCCCTTCTTCCCGCTCTCCACCATTAGGAGGTGCAGGGTATTTGTTTTATAGTCCCGTTGGGCCTGTTGGACTCACAAGGACTCCTGCAATTGCCATCATTTGGCTCCTAATTCTCAAGGACTCTGTTTGCCTTGCTTGTGTTGATGAAATTGCTCTTCAAGGGGAGGCATTATATTTGGGATATCTGTGGGGAGTGAGCGGGGGAGGTCAAAGATGGGAAGGGAACAATCTGGGGGAATAGCTAATGGTGATACATGGGGTGGCTGTCCCGAGGTTAAGCTCTGTGGCAGGAATGACGAATAGGAGCTCTGGGAGAGGAGGCCGGCTGAATCACCTGCTTCCCTCTTTTCTTTCCTGCTCCTTGTCATAGATCATGGCTCGAGGATGGAGGGACGGGTCTGCATGCCTGAGGGCGGTCTTAAGGCAATATGGGGGGGGTTGTCTCATTCTCACAAAGAGAATTGGTTGGGGTGTGTTTCCCGAAATGGGGCTTATTCAGCTGGGTCCTGTAGAGCCCTGGGTGACTGCTGAATACGCAGTAGAAGCGGGAAACAGCTGGGGCCATGTACTTTCTGTGTGTGTGGTTCTGGGGGAGACTAGTAGGGAAATTCTAGAGGAGGAGCATGGAAGAGCGATCGATTTATGCATTTGGGGAAGAAGGTGGACATAGGTGAATAGGGAAATTTACTTGACACTTAAGCAAATGTGGCAGATAGTGTCAAAGAGGAGGGTTGGGGAATTTTGGAAGGGAAGATGGAACTCTGGAACAAAGAGGGTAGAACAGACATGGCAAGCTATGACTGCTGAGAGAACAGGGGGAGGGCAGGGGATGTTCATGTTGGGTCTGGGAAATGTTGGGGGAAGGGTCTGGTTAAACTTGTTCAGATCTGTTGACTTGTGTTTAACATGTTATTGTTTTAATGTTCTAGCACGCATACTGTACATACGGCTTCAACAATACGGTGTACCAGGTACATAGAAGAGGTGGAGGGGCAACGAAAGAGTCTCCTGTATGCTGTTGCAGGACTGTGGGAATATACGTCACAATGAAGAGGGGGGTGACTGTGAAGCTGATACATATTTTCCATGGCTAATCAACAAGATCTAACTGTATGCTTATGGAATGTGCGGGGGATAGTGACCCCAGGGAAGCATGCCAGTCTTCTCACGGCCTTGCAGAGACAGGGGGTGCATGTTGCCATGTTACAGGAGATGCACCTTATGGCAGCAGAGCATGTAAAGCTGGCACGGGGTTGGATGGGAAAATGTTTTGCAGCCTCATTTAAGGCACATAAGCATGGGGTCACTATCCTCCTACACAAACACCTCCCTTTTCAGGTGCAGCGGGTGGTTAAAGACCAAACTGGGGGTAGGTACATCTGTGTGGTGGGAGAACTGCGGGGGTAACAGGTGACGTTTGGTAATATATATGCCCCAGCGGTATTTGATGCCTCATTTTATAGTACCATCCTCTCCATCTTGATTAAGGAGCAGTTCCCGGGCTTGCTTCTGGGGGGAGACCTGAACTGTACCTTAGATTCCACCTTAGATCACTCACAGGGCAGAGTCGACAGCACGAGAGGATTCGACAGTGGCATAGGGGAATATTAGAGCTGGGGATGATAGACAGCTGGTGGGAGTCGAACCCTGGGGCCAAAGAATATACTTTCTATTATAACCCACACGGCACCTGGTCGAGGATAGAATACATGTTTCTCCCGCAGGTCTGGTATGGGAGGATGGAGACCGTGCGTCATAGTCCTATCCACATCTCCGATCATGCCATGGTGGTTTTGTCCCTGTGCATGAATAAGCCGAGGAAGGGCCCCCCCGGGAGTTTCTGACTAACCTGCTGGGGGATAAAGCCTTTAAGGAATACCTGGAGGAGCAGTGGGGGATCTATTGGGCAGCTAATGTGAACTCTCCCACTAGTAAAGCTGTCATTTGGGATGCAGGAAAGGCTTTCATGAGGGGGATGATTATTAAATATGTGGCTAAAGTTAAAAGGGAAAAACAGCTTAAAAGATTGGAACTGGTGAGGGAATTGGAGAGACGTGCTGCAGGAGGGGGAGGAGGATGTAGTGAGTGCCCAGTTGAAGGTAGCAAGGGAGACATTGAATGCTTTGCTTAGTGGGGAGGCCAGAAGGGCATGGACATTTGGGAAAAAAAAGCTACATGAGTAGGGCAACAAACCTGGTCCCCTGATGGTAAGACTGATGTGGGGAAGGAGGTGCCCAGTTCATATTACAGCAATTAAACACAGGCAGGGGGTGTTGCATAAGTCGGCACAACAGACACAGGAGTGCTTCCGAAGGTTTTATAAAAAACTTTATACGACGGAAGGAGGAGGGGGGATGAAGGACTTGGGATTGGCCTTTCTGGATGCCTTAAAGCTGCCCAAGATGGTGAGGGAACAAAGAGAAGCTTTTAATGGCCCTACTGCAAGAGAGGAAGTAGTGCAAGCTATTCAGAAACTGCAGAGTGGGAAGGCGAGTGGGCCAGATGGTTACCCGGTAGAATACTATAAATGTTTGGTGGGGCAGCTCGCTGGACCACTGTGCAGTACTTTTCAGCAGGTGGTGGGGGAGATCCTGAAGCTTCCAGAGACATTCTCAGATGCAGTGATCTGTTTGATCCCCAAGGCAGGGAAGGATATTTTGGAGTGTGCATCGTATAGGCCGATATTGCTCCTGAACTGCGATGCCAAGATTTTGGCAAAGTTCCTGGCGGGACAACTGGAAGCAGTGTTGCCTGATATAGTTCACCCAGACCAAACCGGGTTCATTAAGGGACATCTCTCGTATCATAATGTGAGGAAACTTTTGAATGTGATCTGGGGAGCAGACAAACAGAAAGAAGACACTTGTGTCAAATCTATGGACGCTGAAAAAGCCTTTGATCGAGTAGAATGGGACTGTTTGTTCAAGACATTGACCCGGTTTGGTCTGGGGAACATGTTTGTGGGTTGGGTACAGACACTTTATAACTCCCCCCGGGCAAAGGTACTGGCAAATAGTACACTTTCGGAGGGTTTTGGCTTGGGCAGAGGTACGAAGCAGGGCTGCCCACTGTCCCCACTGCTCTTCGCTCTGGCAGTGGAGCCAGTGGTATAGCAATTCGGCAGGAGGAGGGAATTCTAGGGGTACAGGGGATCTCAGGGGAGTAGCATAAACTCGCAATGTATGCGGACGACATGTTGCTCTTTGTCATAGAACCCGAAACCTCCGTGCCCATCTTTTCACAATTAGTGGGGCAATTTGCAAGGTTTTCAGGGTAAAAACTTAACCTTGATAAATCTGAAATTATGAGACTCCCCAAGACTATGAGATGGGATCAGGGATGGGAATTTAAGAAGGTGGGAGGACATTTTACATATTTGGGGATTAAAATTGGCTGGTCTCTGAGCTCCCTCTATGACCTGAATTATGTCCCTATACTGAGAAGCATAGAAACTGACTTAAGAAGGTGGATGGCACTCCCGATTTCCTGGCTTGGGTGAATTAACTTGATTAAAATGAATATCCTCCCAATACTGGTATATATTATACAGATGATCCATGTGGGAATTTCTCGGAGGGATGCTAGGAGACTGAAGGGTACATTTTCCTCATTTATATGGAAGGGGAGGCACCCCAGGATCGGCCTACAATGTCTAAAGGTAGACACGGGGGGGGGACTTAATTTTCCAGATATTGGGAACTACCATTTGGCTGCTCAACAGAAATATATCAGTGACTGGATACATATGCCCCAGACGGCTCGGTGGCTGGATCTTGAGCAGCGGGGCTGTAAGGTGAGGCTCTCTGCATACTTAGAGAAATGGAGTCCTAAGCATACAGAGGGCAGGAGACTAGGAATCTACTGGTCCTGGCAGCTCTGGACAGCTGGGGCAAATTATTAAAGTGGAGGGGGGCAGCAGCAGTGGATACATATACGGTACCAGTTGCAGGCAATCCTTATTTTCTACCTGGTTTGGAGGACTCTGGATTTAAGACATGGGAAAAAAGGGGAATAAAAAATATGGAGGATCTCTGTGGTAGGGGAGGGCTTTGCTCCTTCCTGGACCTATGTTGGCAATTGCACCTGGGGGAAGGGCATTTATTCAGGTACTTCCAAGTTATAGCCTATCTGGCGGGGTTGGCTAGAGAAGGGCCGGGAATGGTGGAAATGCAGAAAATAGAATCACTTATCCAGGGTTCAAAGCAGGAAGCAAAAGGTTTTATAGGGAGAGCTGTTAGGGACTTTAGATACTGTATGCTGGATCTTTCATACAAGACTAGGAAACTTTGGGAGCAGGCTTTGGGCGTACAGATACAAGAATGGGACTGGGCAGTACTACTCTCTATGCATGTGGGGCTCCTATTCTGTAACAAATTTAAAGAACTATCCCCCATCGATAGTTCACAAATATCCTGCTACATCCCCGATGTGTGCAAGATGCAGCCGGGAAATGGGTATCTATATCCATTGTTTCTGGACCTGCCCCATATTGCAGCAGTTCTGGAGAGCAGTAGTCCTTGAGGTGAGGAGGACAGGGGAGAGGGTTCTCTTGTTAGACCCATTGATATGCCTATTTGGAATGGACTCAGAAGAAGGGGAGGATTGGGAGCCATTGCCAAGATGGATCAGGATTCTTTCAATTCTGGCTAGACATTGTATTCATAATACATGGGTGTCATGTACAAAACTGGCGCACACTGGTAGTACACACCCTAGCTCTGGAGAGATTGACACTGCTTGTCAAGGATAGATTCGACCACTTTACTAGAGAATGGACCCCCTTCCTGGCGGACTTAACCCCATAAGAAAATGTGCTCCTTTGGGGTGGGACAGATATATAAAAGAGTGGACCACTCTACTGTAATACCTGAACACCTTATTTATGTATATTTTATCTGTCCATAGTTTTTAGTTGTGGAAAAGACACCATAGAGAACAACTTGCTGATGTAAGACCATAGTTAATGGCATGTTACGTTGTCATTGGTCTGTGCTAATGGATTTTTGTAACTGACTGTAAATGTAAGTGTGTGCTTTTATTTTGAATAAAATTATTTTTATGCAAAAAAAAAAGTACTGTTAAATGTCTTTAACAAGCTACAAATTTATGTGGTTTGTTCAGATGTTAAGGAAACATTCACCTTTACAGCATCAGCAGTTACAGTTTGTTCCAGCCTGTCATGAGCTACATCAATATCTTCTTTATCAGTTTCTGGTAAAAACAGCTTTTGGTGTTTTTTTAAACCCATTTCTTGAGGAGGTTAGCATGGTATAGCTTAGTAGGATTTTTCCTATCAGGGGTCTTAGTCTCATAGTTAACTGTGCCAGTACATCTAAGAACCTTATAAGGCCCTTGCCACCTCATTAACAGTGTATTTTCTGTAGTGGGTAACAGTAGTAAGACCTTTTCACCTGGCTCAAAAACCTTTTCTTTTACCCCATGGTCATAATACACCCTCTGCTGGTTTTGAGCCTCTTTCTGATTACTATGGGCGATTTCAACATATTTTGCCAGCTTTTTTCTCAGGGCACACATATAAGATGTAATAGATTGTTTCTGATGGGGGTTATCTTCCCATGTTTCTTATATTACATCTAGTGGCCCTCTAGGTTGTCTACCATATAGCATTTCAAATGGTGAAAAACCTGTTGATGCCTGTGGCACTTCTCTGTAAGCAAAAAACAGGTAGGGTAAGGATTGGTCCCAGTCTGTCCCTTCCCCTTTTACAAACCTTTTTAACATGCATTTTAGGGTTTGATTAAAATGCTCAACAAGACTGTTTGTCTGAGGGTGATAAGGGGAGGTTCTTATGGCAGTGGCACCTAGTAGTTGGTACAGCTCCTTCAGTAATGCAGCACCGAAACTACTACCCTGATCAGTAATAATTTCTTTAGATATGCCCACTCTGCTGAAAATTTTGGCAAGCTCTGCTGACACTTTTGGGGCTGTGACAGTATGCATTGGAACTGCTTCTGGGTATCGAGTAGCATAGTCACATGCTACCAGGATAAATCTATTACCCTTTTTATTTTTGTCTAAGGGGCCAACCACATCCATTGCAATTCTCTCGAAAGGCCCATCTATCAAGGGTAGGGGCACAAGGGGCACCTTGTCTTTTTTAATCACTGGGGCTACTTTCTGACACTCAGCACAAGAACTGCAACAGGTAGCAAAATCTTCGGGAATTCCAGGCCAGTAAAATCTGTACAGCAGTCTGGCAAGGGTGCGATCCCTCCCAGAGTGACCAGCCATAGGACTATCATGTGCTATCTGTAACAACTCAGATCTGTACGTTTGTGGAATAACCAATTGTTCTGTCTGGTCCTGTGCCTGAGGTTTAACCCAAACTCTGTACAGTAGCCCATTACATTTTTAAACACAAGTTCACCCTGTTTTGGTTTCACCCCCAGCTGCTTAAAATAACCCTGGAGAGAAACATCATTATCTTCATACCTCTCAACGTTTTGTCACTGAAATGAGGGACATGGACATTTTTGGACACTCAAAATGAGGGACAGTGAAGGACACAGACACACAGAATGAGGGACACATCCTCAAACATGGAGATACAAGCTCAGAACACTATGAAAACCACAGTGTTTATTTGTATAAAGTTTATTTTTGATTTAGTATTTTAGAATAGTAAGAATTTCTGCTTTAAAGTCTGAATTTACAGCACATTCTCTGTGTTGGCAGCACCTTTTCCATGAGGGACGGATGAGGGACACAGCAATTTTAACGAGTAAAATGAGGGATATCCCTCATAATGAGGGGCAGTTGAGAGGTATGATTAGCTTGTTCTGAAAGAAAATCACAATCAGTTATCAGTTTAGTTTCAGCATTTTCATATGTTAACCCCTTATGTCCATCAGTCATTTGTTGCCACTGTTTCTTCAGGCGTCGTCTTTCTTTCCTGGACTTCCGGATCTTGGAGTGGGCTCAAATAAGTCTGAATCAAAATCAGAGAAAGGAAAAGAGTCCCCACCATGAGATATTCTTTGCCTGAGCTCATCACCACTGCTGCTGAAACATTAGGATTTACTCCCTCTTTGATTAACTCAGTAAATCCTGGAAAGTAATTTCCAATAATCACAGGTACAGGTAACTTAGGTACTATTCCCACTTTCATTTGGTGTGACACCCCATTAATAGTCAGAGTCACTTGGCTGGTGGGGTAGTATCGCGTGTCCCCGTGGATGCAGGTGACACCAGTACCTGGTCCTTTTGGACATTGTTTTCCCAGCACTTCAGTATTTAGTAGGGTCTGTCTGCTTCCCGAATCTATAAGTCCCTTCACAGTCTTATCTCCCACCTTCACATCTGTTAAGTACTTGCCCCAATTTGCTAAAGACAAATCTGCTCCAGTGTCACTCTTCTCACTACAGCATTTTCTTGCAATATGACCTGGCGTATTACAGTTATAGCAAATAAAGTCTTTGCGTGCAGATTTGTTACCCCCACCAGAGTTCTTATCAGACTTGGAGTTTAAATGGGAAAAAGAGTGTCATACCAGTGTTTGGCTGTTACCTCGCTGCTGTGGTGTCTGTCTGGACATTTGGTAGTCTTCAGCCAAAGAAACAGCCTTTCCCACTGTCTGGTCGGTGTTCTTTTACCCAGAGTTGTACATCTGTAGGCAGGATGTTGATGAATTTCTCCATTGCAAATGTGTCGATGATCTGTGGGACTGTTTTGCCTGCTGGTTGGAGACATTTCATAAGGAGTTCCCTAAAACGGGTGAAGGCTTCTCGAGGATTGTTGACTGAGTTGTACTTCAGGGACTGGAATCTCTGCCTGTATGTCTCTCCTGAGATGTCATACCTTTTCAGGATTTTGCTTTTCACCAGGTCATAGTTATCTGACTGTGCAGAGTTCATACTGCTGTAGGCAAGCTGGGCTTTCCCTGTCAGGTACGGTACCAGTCTGATTGCCCACTGCTGCTTTGGCCACTGGCAGGCTGCGGCAACCCTTTCAAAAATTGTCAGGTATGCTTCAATATCATCTGAAGGATACGGCTTTGTAAGTTTAAGGTCTTTAAGTTGTTAGTGTTTTGTTGCTCTGTTGGACCTATGCCATAACTTTGCCAAGCTTTGATAGCTTGCAAGGCATCCATCCATCACTGCATCTCTTCTCTTCTTTGTTGCTCCTGTCACTGCATCTCTTCTTTTCTCTGCGTCTCGAATTGTTGCAATTCTTCTTTTCTCTGTGTCTCTAAACGTTGAATCTCTTTTTCTCTCTGCTGCATCTTCTCTCTTCTCTGTTTCTCTGTCTCTGTTTGTTGTATAGCCCACCATTTGAAAAAGGCAGTCAAGCTTTCAGGTTCTGTCACTGCCTGCTGGCTGTACAGTCTCAGCTTGGACTTCTGTCTCTGCTAGTTTGACTGCCATTCGTCTGGTAATCACTCCTGGACTTGCTGCTGCAGAATCCATGCCTTTCTGCTATGCTTCCCTGGTACCAGGTCTAGTACCCTTGCACAAAACTCCTGCCTTAGAGTATGCACAGTGTAAATCCCATTTAGGCTGACACCATCTGTCATTGAGGCACAGGTCAGGAAGTATATGAAAACCAGGAGCAGTTTCAAAATGTGCAAATAGCATTTTATTATTAATAACAGCAAAATAAAAAATTAAAATTGTTCAAGTACAACTATTTACAATGGCAATACAAACATAGAAAGCAGAGTCCTTCTTCTGAGTTTTTCTTCTCAATTTCCAATCTCAGTCTCTCAGTCTCTGTCTCTCCCTTTTGCAAAACATTTCAGCTTTTTTTATAAAAAGTTTTATAACAACATAAAAGTGGCCCGAAGAGTCGGCCCGGTGGTGCTGAGGGTTGAGGTGCTGGACGCCTTAACTCGCAGCACGCTGGCGACCTGGATTTGGGAACGAGCCCAGGTTGTCGGAGGTCAGCAGCGGGAGGGGAGGGTGGAGCTGGATTGAGCAGCCGGCATGCAGGCTCTCCTCTCCAGGGAGGGGATGTGGCACCCCTTGGCCGATGATGACCCCTAGTGGAGGCTAGGAGTGGCACGGGCTTGGAGGGCGGGCGCTAGGCATGGGGTGAGGGAAAGGAGCCATAACCAGGGCCGTAGGGTGCATTCGCACCTCCACGTGCATGCGCTCCTACTCCTGGGGCTTCTGGGTGAAAACTGGTGGCAGATAAATGCCAGCCGCAGCAGGATGATGACCGACCCCCCCCAGGCTCTGCTCCCGTGCCAGGCATAAGGTAGGCGCCGGATATTCCGGGGACAGGGCTGGGGGGGTCAGTTGGAATGGGGCTGCCAACCAGAGGAGCAGAAAATATAGAAATAAAAAAATAAATAAATAAAAATAAAAGTGGCCCGGAGGATGGTCCTGGCAACTATGGACCAGTGAGTCTCACTTCAATTGTGGGGAAACTCGTGGAGTCAATCCTAAAAGAGAGGTTGGTGACCTTTCTGGAAGACAATGGGCTCCAAGATGGCCATCATCACGGTTTTGTATCAGGCAGATCCTGCCAGACAAACCTAGTAGAGTACTACAACTGGGTTACATGGGAACTGGAGAGGGGCCATGCAGTGGACATCCTATATTTGGACTTCAGCAAGGCCTTTGACTTGGTGCCGCATGGGAGGCTGGGGAAAAAACTGGAATACATTGGAGTGGGGACAAAAATGGTCAACTGGATCACCAATTGGCTGAGGGGTAGGCAGCAAAGGGTGGTGGTGGAGGGAGAACTCTCATCACCAAGGAACATTATGAGTGGGGTGCCCCAGGGTTCAGTACTGGGACCGGTGCTGTTCGGGATATTCATAGCCAATATCTCAAACGGGATCCGGAGTAGGATCAGTATGTTCACAGACAATACTAAGATTGGTACAGTGGTAGATGACATAGAGGGGTGGAGGGGGCTGCAGGAAAACTTGACCAAACTATAGGAATGGTTGGAGACATGGCAGTTGGGGTTCAACCCCAAGAAGTGCAAGGTACTGCACTTCAGAGCAAGGAACCAGGGGAGGAAATATCAGTTGGGAGGGGTACAGTTGGAAAGCACAGTGGAGGAAAAGGGTCTAGGAGTACTAATAATGGGGAGTATGACCCACTCAGTGCAGGAAGGTGGCTGCAAAGACAAACAAGATGCTGGGGTGCATAGTTAGGGGAATAGCCTCCAAGCACAGATAAGTGATCCTACCCCTGTACAGATCACTGATCAGACTGCACCTGGAATACTGCAGGCAGTACTGGCGTCCATTCCTGAGGAAGGACATCAGACTGCTGGAGGGGGTGCAGTGTAGGGCACTGAAGATGATACAGGGACTTGAGGGAAAATCCTATGAGGAGAGGCTGGGAGAGCTGCAAATGTATTCCCAGAAAGAGAGGAGGGATAGGGGGGATATGATCGAAACCTTTCAGTACCTAAAGGGTATTAACAGGATTAATACAGACGGGATTCTTCAGATCAAAAGGGGGAAGGACACGAGAGGGCATCGGCTGAGATTGGAGGGGGGGAGATTCAGGAGGGAAATTAGGAGACACTTTTTCATGGAAAGAGTGGTAGATAAGTGGAACACTCTGCCTGAGGAGGTGGTATCATGTAGAACAGTGGGAGGATTTAAGAGAGGGTGGGACAGAGTGAGGAGGGGGTTATGAGAAGGGAGGGAGGGGGGCAGCTGCATGTTGAGGGGCTAGCTGCACAATCAAGCAGACTGAATAGACCATGAGGCCTGTTTCTGATGGCATTTCGCATGTTCGTATGTAAGTCTTTGCAGGGAGCTCGTTAAAAGAACATTCTGCTTCTTACATAGTGTTCTTGTCAGTTTCAGCAGATACAGCAAAAAGAACATTGTGACCCAGAACTGACCTCTTGTTGACAGTTCTGGAAATATTTTTCAAACCAGCATCTCAGATTAACTGCTTGAACTCCAGTTTCAGTTTTTGCAATCATTTCAACAGTATAACTATATACAGTTTTAAACAAAGGGATCCCAGTATCAGTGACATTTCCTCATAAAGATTCACGTATATTTTTATACCCACAGATATGCAAGGGGGGTGAAAAGACAGAACAGCAAGTGAAGGCAGAGAGATAGCGAGAGGTGGAGAATTGCAAAACTGTCAGCATGATCAGTTCCTAGGTCTCACAAGAACATTTGGTTGTGTAACCAGACAGAGAAGAGACAGAAAAGGAGAATATAGAACAGACCCTTGTGTTTAACTCTTTCTGCATAACAAATCGGACAGGCCTTATTCAACCCGGTCGCAGTGGAGAAATGGGAGCCATAGTGGAGGCAACAAGACATTACATTAGGCAAGTGAGCAAAACAAGGAGAAAGAAAAAACATTGTGGTTCTCCAAGGTAGTGGCCAAGAAGGTAACAGCAAAAAGGTTGGCATTCAGGAGGTACAAGGAAACACAGAGGGTAGAAGGCAGGGAACTGTATCTGGAAAATCAGAGGGAGGTGGGGAAAGCAGTCAGGTGTGCAAAGGTGCAAACAGAACAAAAAATATCCCAGGCAATAACAAAAGGGGACAAGAACTTTTCAGGTGTGTTAGTGAAAGAAAAAAGAATAATGGTGGGATTGTGAGACTGAAAAGGGAAGGCAGGAAGTGTGCAGAGGGGGACCAAGAAAAAGTAGAAATCCAGAACAAGTATTTTTGTTCAGTATTCAAAGACAAAGGGGACAGCGAGGTACCAAAGCTAGGAGACAGAAGCACCACTGGGAGGGAGGTGGACACCAGTCCAGTCCAGTTAAGGAGGAGAGAATCTTAAAGGAACTCACCAATCTGAAAGTGGACAAGGCAGTGGGACCAGTTGGGCTACATCCCAGAGCATTAAGAGAACTCAGGGAGGTACTGGCAGCACCACTGACAGCCCTGTTCAACAGTTCACTGGAAACAGGTGTGGTACCAAAGGACTGGAGGAAGGTGAATGTAGTCCCTCTTCACAAAAGTGGGAGCAGGAAGGAGGCTGGCAATTACAGGCCAGTCAGCCTGACCTCGGTGGTGGGGAAGCTAATGGAATTACTAAAAGAAAGGTTTGTGATACATCTGAAATCCGACAAAGCACAAGATCCAAGGCAGCATGGATTCACAGTGGAAGATCTTGTTCAAACAGATATGATCGATTTCTTTGACTGAGTGACTAGGGAGGTAGATCAGGGAGGGTCGGTAGATGTGGCCTACCTGGATTTCAGCAAGGCCTTTGACACTGTCCCACATAGGAGACTATTAAACAAGCTGGGCAGCCAGAGAGTGGGTCCCAGGGTGGTAAACTGGGTCAAAATTGGCTGAGCAATAGGACACAGAGGGTGGTGGTGAATGGAGTTCAATCCGAAGAGAGGGGGCAACTAGCAGGGTCCTGCAGGAATCAGTGCTTGGACCAGTTCTCTTCAATGTCCTCATAAGCGACATTGCAGAGGGGCTGGAAGGGAAGGTGCGTCTCTTCACAGATGACACGAAGACCTGCAACAGGGCTGACACTCCAAGAGGGGTAGAGAAAATGAGAAGGGACCTAAGCAAGCTTGAGGAGTGGTCAAGGGTGTGACAGCTAAGATTCAATGCAAAGAAGTGCAAGATCATGCACTTGGGGCACAGAAATGTGGGGAGGAGTACATGATGGGGGGGAGGTGCTGATGGTCACCGAACAGGAAAGGGACCTGGGAGTAATCATATCTGATGACCTGAAGGTTACCAAAAAATGTAAGATGGCTGTGAGGAGAGCCAGTGGAATGCTAGGGTGCACAGGGAGAGGTATCTCCAACAGAAGGAAGGAAGTGGTGATGCCACTGTATAGAACATTGGTGAGACCTCATCTAGAGTACTGTGTCCAGTTCTGGAGGCCACATAGACAGAGAAGAAGCGGTTCAGAGAAGTGCGAGGTACAGGGGCTGCACTAAAAGTCATATGAGAGGAGACTGAAGGATCTCAATATGTATTCCCTGGAGGAGAGGGGAGAGACCTGGTGGGATATGATAGAGATTTTCAAATACCTCAAAGGTATATGTAACCCCCCCTACAAATGGGGGTTCCCGAAAAGTCTTCCTTGAGCTTGTCTAAATGCTCACTGCCAGGCTGCTGTCCTGCATTTTTGCAGTTTAAATGTGATTGCCAGAGAGTGCCTATATAGCCTCTGTGTACTGTCTCTTTAAGAGCTGCCTGGATTGCAGTCTTAATTAATCTTAAAGGGAGCTCTGTTAGAAGATGTGCTTGTTTGCTGATCACTTGTTAGAGTAGTAATAATACTGCAGTTTGTTCTAACCTGCCTTCTTTGCAGCATGGACAGTTCTGTTTGTTTCCATCATCTTGATCCTGGACTGCTGAAATGGGCCAATCAGTACATTTGGGACTCTAAAATGGAGCCTGCCTACAGGGGCTTGGTGGGGTCAAAGTTTGTAGGAATTGTAGTTTTTGCATTTTGGTGCCTAAAATAACCTGGAGGGTGAGGCCTTGTTGTGACTGACAGACAGATCAGCTAACCGAACCTTTTGGATCTTGGGGAAATTCCTCAAGCTGCTTGCAGCTAGTTTCAGTTCTGAGTTGGAAAGTGAAGAGATAACAGCTTGAATGATTCAAGCAGTAGCCCTGGTGTAGATTTGCATGGGAGAACTGTAGAAAGGCCTGAGTTTTGGCCTGCATGCCTGCCTGCTGTCCCTGAGAGGGAACTTGTGCCTTTTTCGGACTAAATCCGAACTTGGACAGCGAAGTAAGTCACTGAATTGTGACCAGGCTCCTACCTGAAGACCAAAGAATTGCGGAATGCGATCGGCCTGTCTGGAACTCCAGCCACCTCTGAACTCCCGAATTGTGCAGAGACTCTGTAATTGCGACCGGAGAGCCCTTTGCCTGGTACAGTGGAATTTCCTTACATGTGAATATGTTGTGTGCTGATAGTGGGTCATGATTTGGTTCTCCACTGTGGTTTGAATTGTGTTCTGCTTGCTGGAAGCTGCATTAGAATTTCCTTACGTGAAAATGTGCTGTGTGCTGCTAGAGTGTCACGATTTGGTTCCCTACTGTGGTTTGAACTGTATTCTGCTTGCTGGAAGCTGCATCCAGCCCCACGGACTGAATCCAAAATCACATCCATTGGGCCTGGGCCTTGCCACACTGGCCCAGCCCGACTACCCGTTGCACAGAGAAAGCCATCGACAGAGACCTGCCTGAGGATCAGCCCCCTGCTCAACACTTGAACAGGAATGACACCTCAGTGATTTGTGTGGGCCCCGCTTCTCCGGGCACTCCAGCTCAACAACCTGCAGTCTCGATTTCATCCTGCCCGTGTCCAGTATTGGGTAACGTGAGTAAACATCAGAGTAGCTCCCTGCAACAACAGCTAAATCTAAAGTGTTGTCATCTGATTGTCTGTTTGCTTTTTCTTTCACGGACTGAGCCCTCCGGCTCTGGATTGCAAACAGTGTGTTTTGTGCATGTTGCTTTTTTCCATCACAGGGCCTTAACCAGCTGCAACATTCCTGGTTAGTCCATTGTCTCCCTACCTGGGTACCCAGAGGTGTGACTGTGTGTGGACTTAAAGCGCATGCATAACTGTTTGATTAATATAGCCTTTAAGCCAATCAACCTGATTACACCCCTTCTTTGTTCAAGTCCCCTGAATAAATCAGATCTGACTTTTTCTGCATTTAACCTGACTGTGGTTCCAGTCTGTGCCAAGAGTACTGTACTGTTGCTATTTGCTGTGCATAACCTTGTTTTACAGGGGGTCCCCAGGGTCGAGCCAGAGGAACCAGCCCTGGTGGTAAGTGAAAACAGTGTGGGTACTTGTATGGTGTACAAGGGGTACTGTGAAAGTGATTATCGTATATTGCTCAGGCCACTAGAAGGGAAAGAGGGGGGGGTTACAGTGTCCCAGAGGGCTGTGCCCAGGTTAGTTTGACCACTACCAACCCTGACCTCCAGGTGGAGGCACCCGTTGCAGAACCTAGGCCCCTTAACCTGCTACTAGCCAAGCAGGCATGGGTAGTAGCCCGTGGGATAGCACCACCTAGGGGTTACATATAAATAAGGTACAAGAGGGTAGCATCTTTGAAAAAAAGTAGGGTAGCCTTAGGGATAACGTGAGAAAGTATTTTTTTTCACGGAAAGGGTGGTGGATCCATGGAACAGCCTCCCTGCAGAGGTTGTAGGGGCAAAAACGGCAGGAGAATTCAAAAATGCATGGGACAAACATAAAGGAATTCTAGCAATAGGAAAGAGTGTGTAAGCCACAGATTATTTAGGATCTACAGTACATGAAACAGGTAGGGAAACTAGGCTGACCAGGTGGGCCAAACGGTCCTTATCTGCCATCAAATTCTATGTTTCTATGTTTCTAAGTCTATTATCATAATATATTACTATGAAGAAAAATCTTATTTTATAAAAATCCTGCTATTTCAAAACAGTCATTCAATCCCGGAGGGGGAGTGCAGGGACGCAAGGCTCCCAATGTATAAGTCCAAAAGGCTTCATGTCATAATGTTAAATTCATAATGTCCACCCCAACACCCATACATACCAATTCTATTCCTATAAGGGACCACACATGCTGGCTGGCCCAGTGGCGCTGAGGGTTGAGGCACTGGACGCCACACCTCGCACCATGCTGGCGACCCGTGTTCGGAAGTGAGCTCGGGTTGCAGGGGGTCGGCTGGGGAGGAGAGAATCAAGCATTTGGTGGACAGCTCTCATCTCCTGAGGAGGGTGGGCTCACGACGCCCTGGCAGGAGTGACTGTGGAGACTGGGGGTGCATCAGCTGGGGGTCGTGCACACAGGGAGTGGAGGTGTCAGCAGATGTCCACGAGTGAGGTGTAGGAGCATGCTCAGCTCGCGCTGGATGTCACTGCACATCTGCACTTCCAGGGAACCATCACGAGGTCACACACGTAAAGGGAAAAAACACAGCTCCTGAAGGAGACGATGGCACGCCAGCCCCACGCCCAACATTGGACCCCACCTCCTCCGGTCCCGATATCCTCCGGCCCGCACCAGACCACCAAGCTATATTGAATAGAGTGCCCAGGTAAGTGGAAGGTGGCCCCGTCCTGGAGGGCACAAGCCAGGGGCATATGGTGGTTTGGGGTGCCGGGTCGGGGTTCCGGGGGGACCAGGAGCAAGGGAGGTCTCAGGCTGGATGGGACAAGCTGGGGATGCCTGAGGGATGCCTCAGGACTGACAACCAGAGGAAAAAAGAGAGGTTAAAAAAAAAAAGTACAACATATGCTGTCCCAGGCCGCTAGTGAACTTTATATGAGATGCCAGAATGTTTTTTAGGTTCCCCCTCTATGTCTGTCAAATGTTCGCCAACATGGGTTTTAAACGATCTATTTCTTTTCCAAGTATAGAATGCTGCGCATTGGCAGGTAGCCATATAGATCACATCTAAGGTGTCATATGTCATTAGATTCCTCACTTCATACACCCTCCCTGTCCCAGGACTCACAAATGTCTTACTCTTAGTTATATATTTATCATATTTACATCTCCCACAGGGAGTATAACCAACAGGCGCATTATCCCCAACCCACATCTGCGTAGTCTCTCTTTTTTTTTTTTTCTTTTTTTCCATACACAGTTTATCCTCCTAGAGCCCTGGCAGGCGGCTTCGGCCCTCCTGATGGAGGGACTCTCTCTCTGGACCTGACTGCACCTGCACTCACTGACCCTGGTATTCCCCGTGGATTGTCCCCTGAGGCGGAGCCAGGAAGGAGGTGGTGTGCTACACCTCCCCGGAGACCCAGTCCAGAAGCCAGGGTCAGCCCTCAGGTGAGGCGGCCATAATTGAGCGCTGCCAGGCTTTTTCCTGTGCCTTTCTCCCACTCCCCCTCCCCACTTATGGTAGACATGTGGGAGCGTGCCTCCCAACCCGTACTGTCCTCTGGCTACCACCAGAGGGCAGTCAGTGAGCAGGACAAGTCCCACCCCCCCAAGAGAGGAGAGCAGTCCTCCGGACACTTGATCCTCTCTCTCCCTCCTGCCGACACCCGGCGGCCTGGGCTCGTTCCTGAACCCGGGTTGCCGGCATGGCATGAGGTGTAGCAACCAGCTCCTCAACCTCCAGCGCCACAGGGCTGGCCTTCTGCGTATTCTGTCTGTAGGGTTGTAGGGCGTGTACTAGCAGATCTCCCTGATTTTTTCCCGTCTATACACAAATTTATAACAGAAGGAGGTATTTATGAAGACTCTATATAAATTGAGTTCAGTAAACATATTTAAGAGATCAACAGAGATATTCAGTTCACATAAGAATGTTATACTTGGGGAATCCTTTAGTGTATGACTGACTTTATGTATTGGTGTTTGTAGGAGAATTGATTTAGTTAGGATGGTCACCCTGCCCAGAGCTTTATACGTGTTCCAAAATGTTCCCATCTTTATCCCACAGAAAACGTTTAAGGAATGGAATCGTCTTATCTTGAAGTTCATTTGGGCTGGCCAAAGACCCCGGGTCCATTTTAAAATACTCACCTTACCGCGAGAGGATGGGGGATTGGCGCTCCCAGACCTACAGTTGTACCACCAGGCAGCAACCTTAACTCATCTAATGGCTAGGCAAAATAGACTGATTGCCCCCATTGGATGCAAATTGAACAGTCTCTGATAAGTGATGATGAATATTTCCAAACTTTCTATCAGCAGGGCTCAGAGTTGGGACCCTCGCTTATCACGAACCCATGGATAAAATATAGCTGGAGGACTTGGCAGTCTATCAAGAAGGTACATCTGCTGTCTCCTTTCTTAGCCCTGCTCTGCCCGATTGCCAACCTCAAGGACTTTCTCCCGAACAGATTAGACCATGCCTTCCGGACATGGGAGAGATATGGTCTGAAATATCTCACACAGATAATGACCCAGGGAGAGCTATGGCCATTTGAGCATATCCAATGACAGTTTCATCTACCACATCAGGAAATTTACCGGTACTTACAGCTTCGACATTTTGTACAAGGCTTTCCCTTGTGAACCCGGATGGTAGAGAGATATCCCCCCATGCGCTCAGATTCGTCTTATTTTCTCCCCAGATAGTACCCACCTAATATCAGTATATTACCGAGCCTTAAACTCCCAGGGGGCACCCATGGTAGAAAGTATTCAACTGCAATGGCAGGAGGAAACTGGCTGCCACCTCTCACAGGAGGACTGGCGGCGAGCCTGCCACAATGCAGCTCGGGTAACCAGTTCCCACCAGTGGCGGGAATACGCCTGGAAGAATCTCATCAGGTACTTAAGAATCCCGGTGGTAACCAGTCACTACTATTCTTCTAATGGTTCGGCAGCATGCTGGCGACTGTGTGGTGAAATGAGAGCAACTCACACTCATGTGATGTGGTCCTGCCCCACCATTCAACCATTTTTCACACAACTGCAAGTCCAACTGCAGGAACTGTTTGGCCCCCAACTCTTATTAATCAAAGAGTTGTACCTCTTTCTCACACTTCCCAAGGAATACAGATCCTCCTCCACTAGATATCTCATACATTTACTCATAACAGCTGCCAAAAAGGGGATTACCAGGACTTGGTTGACTACAAAGATTCCCACAATACAAGACTGGTGGTCTATTACTAAACAAATCTATCAGTTAGAACGGACAACCTATAACCTGAATGAAAAAGATGAGATTTTTGCCTCTAGATGAACCCACTGGCAAATATACTACATGCTTAAAGATGAATCCTTTGTTTCATGAGGGGACCTGGTAAGAAGTGCTTCCACACTACGGTATACTCCCTATAGCTAAACAGCCCTCTTTGATTTCTGATAATGACTGAAATAGGGGAGAACTTGAATGCACTATACGTGGGGCTGCCTCAGACACCCCCTTCCCCCATTTAGAGGACACTGAGGGTCAGAATTACTCCCCAGTACCCATTTCAAGGTATGCTGTCCCCCTGAGAGGGGTGAGATATAGAGGGATGCTGAAGAGAAGAGATTCCTCACTTTATCAGAATAGGGGAAGGGGATAAGAGCTGGTTATATGACTTTTACAAGGCAGGAGCGATTTGAGAGGGGTATAGACACCTGAAAGCTTAATTTAGCAGCCACTAACATATTCCGCTAGGAAAATGAGCTTATAAAACATTCTAACTATGTAATTAGTTATAAAAGATTAAATTAATTTGATGCATTGACTTCCAAGATGTCGAAACATTATATCTACATCTCCAATCAATAAGTATATTGCTGATAAACTTAACTAAGTAGACCTGTGGAATTTAATGAAATTTCCTCGAAGGAAGGGTATCGTACTTTAAGTATTGTTTTTAATCTTTAAGCCAAAATTTACTTGAGATGCATGTGCTATTACCTGTTGAAATTTTGTATGTTTGTACTTGTGTATAAATGTTTCAATTTAATAAAGATGAGAACTGAAAAAAAAAATTGTATCGGTGTTTGTTTTAGATAGTATGTATCAGTTAGTTTTTTTATATAGGAATTCTCTAATTTTGTGAATGAAATATGGGAGGGGCGCTATAGTGTTATCATACATGACACAGTATAAAAGTGCTGATTTTAAATCTATTTATAGCCCTCAATAAAGCTCCAGTCAGAGGAGCGAAACGTCATTGGACGTTTTGCACGGACTGTGGGGATTGCACCTGTACAGCCTTTTTATCTGTTGTGATGTTAGAGTATAATTATTCAATAAATGTGTAGTTTCTCACACATTTTTGCTACTTTGAGCTTTTATACTGTATGTTGACTTTTGTGGGGGGGGGAGTTGAGAGACTTTCTTGTTTTTGATACTCCCCCGGTTTCCCTCCCAATACGCTGGTTCCCCCTCCACTAAGGTACCATTGCAACTTATCCTCCCAGAGGGTTCCGCAGTCCCCTATAACTCTGAATCCCTGCTCCCTGCACCACCCTTTATGCCACTATTATTCATAACTTCCTGGCCTGGTTAGCCTGTGGCACTGGCAGTACTTCTGAGAAGGCCAGTGAGGTTGCCTCACCTTAAGCTTTGTCTTAGCACTGAATCTGTCCTCAATCATCTCAACCCTGCATCCCTCCAGATCATTGGTTCCCAAATAGACCATCTGGCTTCCTGCCTTACCTTCGGTCAGGGATTGGAGCCTAGCTATGATCTTTTCCACTGCTGTACCCAGGAGGCACACTGACTTCCTCTTGTTACGCTCCTTCCCCACTACTAACCTCCTCGTCCCCCTAACGGTTGAGTACCCACTGCCCTTTGCTCCCTTTCTGTCCCAGACCCCTATAGGCTCCCTCCATACAGAATGGTTCCCCTCCTCCCACAAGTAGGCTTCCTCCTTGCAGACCCCCCAGTAGGCTTCCCCTTGCAGACTAAGCCACTTCACTAGGCTCCTTTTCCACAGAGAGAATCTCCATCCCCATAGTCTGTGCCTAACTCTTGCAGTTAGTCCATAGTTTGAGGGAACTGACCCCCTTCGGGGACTCAAGGAGCTGAAAGACAGCCCTGATCACTATCTCAGGGCACTGAACTTGCAACCCCCCCAGCCACCCTTCCCAGACTCCACACTGTACACCAACCCGCCCCTGAAGCCCTCTGGGGCTGTGGTGTCCAGGCACCTGGACTCCAAGAGACAGGGATAACTTTCAGTCTATTTAACTAGCCACCCTCCCATCTCCCAAAGCACCCTCCAGAAGATGGCCATCCCACAGCCTCTATAGCTTGTGATCTCTCTCACAGTCTCTAATGTAAGTGAGGTGTGTACTTAATATTAGACTTCATCTAGTAAGAATGTTACCACTCTTATGCTGTTACACTACAGTGTTATTTACCTCAGATAGGGAGTAGAGACCAGAGCAAAGCTACCCTACCCACCCCAGATAGGGTGTTGGAAAGGGAGTGGATGTCACTCACTGACCGTGATGTTGCCCTAGTCCAGATTCCCTATCAAGAAAGGACCTGGCACTTACACTGTTGCTGGCTTTGTCCCCTAGGCCCTACTTGTTATGCTTACCTTTTTTCCCTGTGGTTCAGCTGCTGCTGGGACAGAGTTCCCTGCAGAACTGTGGATGGCCCTGCAGATGCTGTCCTCCTGTGTTGTGGTCCTCATTCATTGGAGTCACACACATGAGGGGTTATTTGGCCCTGTGAGAAATAAAAATAGGCTACAGTCATGCAATTGGCTGGCTGCAGTCACATGACCCTAACTGCAATGGTGCCAAGATCATTGGCAGTGCAGCACTCCCATTTACCTCCCACAATGCACTTGCCTCCCTCCTCCCCCCACCTACATAACACAGTATACACCCAGTTTCATTAAAAAAAAAAAACAGAATACCAAAGAAGTACTCGCTGTCCCCGATCAGCCCCAGCAGCTCGGTGTTGCATTCTCCAGTGAACCTGTGGAGAAAATCAAGCTAGAATGTTTTTTAAACCCACAGACTACAGATGAACCCTTTGATGGGGAACTTTCACACAGGTTTCTCGTCATACCTCTGGTGTTTTTCTTTCTCTCTCTCTTTCTCTGTCTCTCTCATTTTACTGCAGGCAGGCATATCAGGGACCGGACTTGAAAAAAAGACCTGTGCCACACTTAGACTCAGACCCATGCTGCAACCGTCGGAGTCTGGCAAGTCCCTTGGCCAGTGGCATCTGGTGCTGTGGGTTGGATCAAACTCCTTAGAGCTGTAGAGGGTAGCCCTCTCTTGGTGTTTCAGAAACGGACAAGACTCCCATACCATTCTTGCTGAGGGCCTTTATACCCCTGGAATGCACCAAATCAAGGCAAAGGCTTGCCTAAAAAGGGAAAATTGCATGCTATTAACAACATCGCATCAAGGGGGGAGGGGGGTGTTACACTGTATATGAAAGCACTTTACCTACCAATGAATGAGATAGTGGTAGAAGTGAAACTCTACAAACACAGCAGCAGCTATTAAACATGGGTATGGGTGAAATCTGGAATGCCAGAATCAAAATGGCTGGAACCAGTAAAAACAGAACAACCATTACAGCCAGAATAGACAGAATAGATGCACCTTGCGCTATTTTTTCCATTCCATTTGGGATTTTACTGGTTCCAGCTATTCTAGTTCCAGCATTCCAGATTTTATGCTCAGTTGTGGAACTGAAATGGCCAGAACTGGTATCCAGATTTTAACCTCAGATGGGGAACTGTAATGGCCAGAACCAGTAAGGGGCTTGGTGAAATTTGCAATGGCAAAGTCAGCCCATTGCCAGCATTCCAGAGTTTACCAAGTCCCATTAAACATGTGCAAGGCTCCAGTAGGGTGGGTGCCCTCCAAAATACCTTAAAGGTGTGGGAATGCCACTACTGTACAATGCCACTAGGCCACCATAGATGTCAATGTGAGTCTTGGGTTTGTTTTCTGTTTCACAAGTTAGGGGAGTTTTTATCCAGACAGTAGAACTAGCCAGGTGTCTCAACCTAAAGAAACAATACCAAACCAGTTTGCTCAATTAGCATACATGTAAGACACCCAAGTGGTGGGCTTACTGCATTGCCCAGGGAGCCGTAGTGCCAGTTTAGGTGCCAGGATCCATTGTATGGGCAGGGCCCTGGCACCTTGGTATATAAGGAGCCACACATCGGGAAAGCAGGGGTCTTCGAGCCTGATGTGCTGCGGAGTCTAGGGAGTGAGAAGTGGAGGGTCAGGGCCCTGGGCCTGAGGTCCGGGGTAGTCGACTGCCACCCTGGCCTTAGTAAAGAGTCAGATGCCCACTGTTATGGCATTGGAATGGGTTGTAGTATCTGGGTGTTGTTGGCACCCATCTGAATGAAAAAATTGGAGCTGCTATATCTGCCCATTCAGAGAGGAGCCAGGGCCTGAAGGCTGTAGGGCTCATGCCATGATCCTGGCACCAGGACGGGTCAGGGAGATATAGCCAAATGGTCTCCATGATAGACTGGTGGCTGCCATGGGGAAACCCTGGGTCAGAGAGTGAGAGGCTGAGTCAAGAGGACCTTGAGGTGGCATACCGAGAATCCCATGCCTGAAACTCATATCCACCAGGGAGGTAACAAGCAACCGTTCAAACCAAACCCTGCACAAGCCCCCTCTTGGAGCTGCAGAAAGTGGTGTGAGCCATGCCCATGAAAAGATTCCCTGGAGGGTCCACAGGATGGGCTGTGCATCAGGCATGCAGGCTCCAGAGTTTATGAGGGGCTGTGAGTGAAGCTGCAGTAATAGGAGGGGAGCCGAAGTAAAGAACTGGTGCCCTGGTCGAGATTACCTCTTGTATTTGAGCCCCACTACTGGGTTGAGAGGAGAAGTTTAGTACAGCTATTTGTGGCAGTAATGAAGTCTGCAAAAGCTGCTACCACCACCAATATGTTCGGGAACTGTTTGCAGCTCCGCTGATTTGACAGGACCCAGGTACAATTCCAAGTGCCCTAAGTATTATACCGTGGCTGCAGCCGCTACTCCCAGTAAAATTAAACCACAAATCAAATTGTGTTCCAAACTCCATGGAGCTGTGTACTAAAGTTGGCTTGATTGATTGGCGAACTATTACTACCATGAATGCCAAGGAACAAGTACTGCTAGAGGCTATCCAAGACAGCTACCTAGTGCAAGGGGTGACAGAGCCCACCAAGGAGGGTAACATACTGGATATTGTGTTAGTAAATGGGACCAAGTCCAGGATGTAGTCATACAGGACCCTCTAGCGGGAAGCGATCACCGCTCAGAATGGTTCTTCCTCCGCACAGGTAGGGAGTCGGCCAGGGCCAGGGTGAGAGTAGTGGACTACAGGAATGCAGATTTTGCCAGCATGGGAAGCATCCTAGAGGGGGCATCTTGCTGAAATTTGCCCAGGGATGGATGCTGAACAGAAATGGTCTATCATAAAGCGGGGTCTGACAGAGGCCACAAACACGAGTGCCAAGACACACAGTAAGCAGTCCAGGTCTAAAAAAAACTAGCTGGCTCAGCAGGGAAGTGGCAGGAAAAGTGAGAGAGAAGAGAGAGGCCTTCAACAGGTACAAGAAATCTGGGCTAGGGGAGGACAAGGAGGAGTACTCGAAGAAATCTAGGGAAGTAAGTAGAGCAGTCAGTGCAGCTAAAGCAGCAAGGGAGCTGAGATTGGCTTGGGATCAGAGAAGGGGATAAGAATTTATTCAAGTACGTAATAGAGAGGAGGAGCTGTAGGGACGAGATTTTATTTATTTATTTATTTAAAAGTTAATAACTGGGAAAAGCACCATGAGCCGAAGCTCATTTCCAGGTGCAACCCGGGGGAAGGGGAACATAGGGAGAAAAGGCACAAAAGGCAGCTTAAAAAACACATAACACAGAAAAACAAGTCATGGGTCAGGGTTACAAGACCCAATAACAAAAGTAAAAAGTCACTCAACAACTGCAACAATACACTGCACAGTCAAGAGTCGAGTAACTAGTGGACTAACTCTAAGTCGGGGTTAGGAAAAAGGGGACAACCAGGCGGAGTCACTCAATGAATATTCTGCTCGGTGTTCACTAAAGAAAAAGATGGGCCAATACCACAAGGGAAAGGAAGGAAGATCGGGGGGGGGCAGAGGTAACAGACGGGGTCATCCAGGAGGATAGGCTTCTAAAGGGCCTTAAAGCCTTGGAGGTGGACAAGGCACCAGGACCTGATGGTATACATCCAAGAGTCCTGAAGGAATTGGCAGAGGTATTGAGAGGCCTTCTGGCAGACCTGTTTAACACCTCCTTGGAGACAGGAAGTGTGCCCATGGACTGGAAGATAGCGTACATGGTACCTCTCCACAAGAGTGGCCCCAGGGACAAACTAGGTAATTATAGACCGGTTAGCTTGATTTCCATAGTGGGCAAGCTAATGGAGACCATTCTGAAGGAGAGGTTGATAACCTTCCTGAAAAGTGGGGGGCGCTGTGGAGTGTCCAACATAGCGGTCACTCTTTTTCTTGGTGCAGTTCACGCTAAATAAAAAGTATTAGTATCACCATGTAAACTCCTCTAATTTACTCAAAACTGGTAGCAATCCTTCTTTTAAGGACAAGAGAGACTTGTGATGGATCCAAAATGGGACAAACATGCAGCGCAAAACTTATATGCCTACCTTTCATCAGCATCGATCTCTAGGGGAGCAGCATGTGGCCCGCCTGTTCCTGGAGACACCAGATCCTTGTAAGCACTGAATCCTCAAATTATAACCCTCCTGGAGAAGATGCAAGCGACAGGGGAAGACACGAGCTGCAGACTGGCTGCTGTAGAAGCTCACTTTGTAGAGCTGGACACGAAGGTACAAACCAGTGCCTCCCAAATTGCTGAACTCCCCTCTGAAGAGACACACCAGTGGGAGAGGAATGCGGCCTTTGTACAGGATTTCCAATTTCTCTGAGCAAAAGCAGAAGCTCTGGAGAACGCACAGAGGCAAGCGAACAAATGAATTATGGGTTTTCCCCCCAGGCTGGCAGGGAGAACAGAGCTTGTGCTGGTGGTGAAACACCTTATTTTTACTGATGTTGGTTTGCTTCCCATGGATTCGGGTGTCTCGGTTGTTAAGGTCTTTGTGATTCCGATCAGAGCCAGACCTCGTAGCAATGCCGAATATTGGCCATTGTGACATTGTCTAGCCTGGAGGCTCACATTCCGTTGCTGCAGGCCGCTCGGTAGAGTGGAGATTTATTGTGGGAGGGCAGCAGAATAGCCCTATTTCCTGATATCGCATCACAAACTCAAAATCGGAAAAAAGCTCTTCAGGCTACAAAAAAAACCCTTGTTGGAGAATGGGATTTCTGCACAGTTACTTTTTCCTGCTCACCTTCAAATCAGTCAGGACAATAAAACACATATTTTGTCTGACCCTGATGCTGCTGTGGCATTTGCTTCAAAATTATTAGCTGCTCAACAAGCTTCAGTGGATCGAGAGGAGGATGCAGAGTCCGATTTGGACCCCAATGACTGAAGCTGCAAAGTAGAGTTATTTTGGATTTTTTCTTATAGCTCTTTAGGTTATTCCCAGTCATTAATGTTAATGCTTGTTTGCAACTATACTGCTCATTGTTGACTGCACTGATATTATTTGGTGTAAACTTCCTATAGTCATGTTGAATTATGCTTTGGTGACATCCTAACTGTTTTTTACAGTTTAACTTAATTCCCATAATGTATACCTGTTCATATAAGGAGCATTAGTTTGCTCCACTCAATTTGTGAACTTGTAGAATGAATCCTTTGAAAAGCCTGTCTCCCTACTGGCCATCTGGAATGTGCCGATGAGATAAGGGCGCTATGCAACGTAATTGAGCCCAGACTTTCTTTCAGAGTTCCTTTAAGGTTTCATTATGGGGGAAGTCTAGTCTCCCACTAAATTCATCTATCCTGCGGGGGCAGGAAATTGTGGCAGATATCCTGTTTGTTGTAGAACCAGTGAAAGTGGACTATTCTACATCGTTATCTTGCTGGACTTTACTCCTATGAAACACCTGACAGTCTATGGGTTATCAATGGACTTATTGTTATTTATACTAGCTCTATGCAATTTTCAACCTGTACATTGATGTTATGGTCTGTTGCTTTCCTATTAGGAATGTATTGTGTGAATATGGTCTATGCTGTATTTCATAAAATACTATAAATAAAATGTATTAAAAAAAAAACTTTCCTCGGGACTTCCGGTGACATCACCACCTGGAATGCAGCACTGAATTGAGAGCTTGGACCATCGAGGATAAAAAACTCCCAAAACTTGAATATTTGAGCTTCAAAAATTAAATCTAACATAAATAGGAGCTCAGAAAGTTAATGGGAGGCAGGAGAAAAAAACTAAAGCTGACAAACAACCAGATTGCAAAGGATTGCAAACTAAAGCACAGGCTGACTCTGAGACCATGGCTGATACGGCGACTCAACAAGGCATACAGCAACAACTGAGTAATGCAGACATTCTAGCCGAACTACAGGACTTTCAAAAAGATGTCAGAAATTTTAAGGACCAAACCAAAACCGAACTAAAACAAATTAGGCAAAAACTTACAGAACTAGAAACTCAGCAAACCACCACCGATACCAGAACGGACAGGCTGGAACACCTGGTTATGCACTTGGTAGACAGCAATCATGAATTAACAGACAAATGTGATGATCTAGAGAACAGATCCAGACGTTGTAACCTTAGGATGTCGGGGGTACCTGAAGACAAGGAAGGAGCTGATATGTTAGCCTTTCTGGATAATTTCCTTCAGGACATTCTGCAGCTAGACCCTGCATTCCCTCTGGATATAGAGAGAGCTCACAGGACCCTCCAACCAAAACCCCAGCAACCAGACAAATGACCAAGGGCAATTCTGCTTAAACTTCTAAGCTACCATTTCAAACAAAAACTGCTGACTAGAGCCTGGCGCATGAAAGAGCTATGCTACAAAGGTACCCAAATTTATTTCGACTATTACTCACCCACAGTGACTGCTAAAAGGAGAGCTTATGCCCCGATCTTGAGAACCTTGAAGGCTCAGCAATTAAAGTTCACAACGTTGTATCCAGCCCGCCTCGTGGTCATGTTTCCAGAGGGCCAGAAATCTTTGAGACACCAGATGAAGCCACATGAGAGCTAAACAGCAGGGAGATCACTGTTCCAAAGGCAACCAGACAGACGAGCTGGACCACCAGCGGAACACGAGGAGGAAATGGAGAAAAAATGAGAGCTGCAAACCCGAAGGCAACAGGTACTCACAACGCTCCAGGATGCAAAAGAGCTGCTGCAGAAATTCAGTAGAGACACCCCAGCTTGAAACACATTACCCCAAAATAAGTACTGTACAAATGTTCTCTCTGAAATGAAAGGAGAGCAAGAACCAGACTGCACCAGCATTTCAGAGACTGGGACTTAAAAGAATATTTAGAACATTTCTATGTCAGAAGGGTGGGAGCTCCTTCGTGTTAAGAAACCCAGCATTAAAATAATAAATGTCAGGACTGGAGCAGATGTTTAAATCTTTCAACCAAAAAATTACAAATGATTACAAATTTTTCCTGACCAGCCTGATAGAAGCAGTCATAAGAGGGTTTCTGGGGAATGGTAGGGTTAACAAACAGGTGGTAGCCTGGATATAAATTCCTGATGAATGAGCCTGACGAGGTTTACCTGCTATACATAAGTGGAGCACATTATTGATTAAGAGTCAGTAAGAGAGGCCTATTGGTGATTAGTTGCAAGGAACATCATCTTGCAGAGGATTGTGGACAGAAATGGAGTGTAGAAACCCGCTCCGGACTACTGCATTAAAGGAGCCCGCCCCTACTCCCATCTCACAAATTATTAGATTCTTTTAAATTTCCCCGATGGTGCCCCTGAGCACACATAGGGCAACAACCTAACGTAAGTTTACTGATTTTGCTCTTTCTGGTGCTGGTCCAAGTGGGGCGTATTTACAAGGCAGCCATCACCACCTTGGGGTACAGTGCAGGGGGCCCCCGGACTAGCCGGAAACCTACCCCCAAGGGAGTAAACAACAACCTCAAAAGTGGAGAGCACCATTGACTCTCCAAACCTAGGAAGTTGTGCATTTGCAATCTGAACAAACAGCTGACTCGTAAACAATATGTACTATGGTTGAATACACAAGTGTATTAAAGATGGCTCACTAGGCACGTTAAGTTATCTGATTTACAGCCCTGTTGGCAAAATATTATCTTTATTGTTCTAAAGGAATGTTTATTGTTACAAGTTTTTTATGTAGTAAATGCTGTTAATCCATGTTTGAATTTTAAATGTCACAGCAGGTTGGTAGGCTGGAAAAACAACTTTCAAAGAGCTATACTAGAGGACGGAAGTAAACTGAATTTGGGATATAAGACAGTCCTCCTAATTTGTGAAAATGGCTAAGCCAACATTAGTGCTATCCCTCAATATAAATGGGATACATAGCCCAGTAAAGCGTGCACGCCTCCAGTAATATCTCAAAATACAAAACCCAGACATAGTGCTTTTGCAGGAGATGCACTTGTCCTCCTTAGAGCACCATAAGCAACAGAATTCTAAATATAAGTTGATAGCTGAGGCAGCTCATACTTCAGGCAATCGAAGGTGTGTGGCAGTATTGGCTTCTAGACACCTTCCATTACAGATTCTAGACCAGGATGTAGATGATGAGGAAAGGTACGTCGGGGTGGTGGTGGCTCAGATCTATACGTGCAAAGTGACGCTGGCATCACTCTATATCCCCCCAGGGTCCCACAGAGGTCTGGCCCATTCTTTTTTTGCTAAATTGGCAATGAAAATGCAAGGACAACTCATCTTAGGGGGAGACTTCAATACTACCTTACAACCCCATCTGGATGTGGCCAAGCCCCTCCCTCACTGAACTAACCCCTTACAGAAATGTATAAAACAGAACATTGACCTCACTGGGCCTGGTGGATGGGTGGAGAAAGTGTTTTCCTACAAGAAAGGAATACACGCATAGATCTGCCCACTCTAATACAGCAGCAAGAATAGATTACATACTAACAAATGTGGAGTGTCAGGATGCACTGGCAGATATACTGCATGGAGTGACAGTGCTCTCGGACCATGCCCCAATAATGGCTAAATTTGAACTGGGGGGAGAAAAAGAATACCCACTGGAGATTTAACACGATGCATCTGAGAGACCCAAACTTAAAGTCATTAATGAAAGAAATCATCCCCAGAATAATAGCAGATAATTCCCAACCGGAAACCTCAGCAATGATACTGTGCGATATATTGAGAACAGTAATCTGGGGAAATATTAATCAAATACTTCTCTAGACAAAAAACAGAAAGGGAGAAGAAATGGAACACCTTACATGTGGAACTAAAACAATTGCAGACCCAGGAAAATCAAGCGGAGGTGAAAACAAGAACACAAATTAAAAACATCAAACAACAAATACAAAAAATGGTAGACCACAAAATAGAACAGCAACTAATGTATTTAAAATTAGAAAGTCATGAAGGGGGGCCATGGGGAGCCAAAAACTTGGCAAGAAAATTAAGGAAGAAAGAAAAGCTAGAACATGTATAACCAGCCTAATTGACCCGAACACAGGTAAGGCCCATATGCTTCCCAAGCAAATAAGAGAAATTTTAGCAAAATGTTATCAATCTTTGTATATAGAAAACGCACCCCCCCCAAGCAGGCTTAATTGGGATTACCTAGGAAAATTAGATCTGCCTCAGCTGAATGAAGCCAAAGCAAATAAGCTAACATCCCCAATAACTATAGAAGAAATTAAACAAGCCCTAACTAAAACTAAAAATCAGAAGGCGCCTGGGCCCAATGGATACCCCGCTGAATTCTATAAACAATTTAAAAACTTGCTTCTGCCAACCCTGCATTTGGCCTATCGTGCTATTCAGGAGGGAGAACCCCCACCCCCATCCTGGCACTATGCCACCATAGCGGCCAGACCTAAACCACAGAAAGACATGCAACATCCTGCTTCATATAGACCAATATCAATGTTAAACCTTAACTATAAATTGTTTATGTCAATTCTAGCACACAGACTGGAGGACTTACTTCAAGACCTAATTAATCCAGATCAGTTGGGCTTCGTAAAAACCAGACAAGCACAAGACGCAGTCAGGCGGACATACATGATAATGGAATACTTTCAATCTAAAACCATCCCACCGGTGCTGCTGGGGTTGGATGCAGAGAAGGCCTTCGACAGGGTCGCCTGGGAATGTCTGTGGGTGGCCCTGTCAAGGTTCGGTATCCCTAGCAGCTTTATAACCCAATTAAAAAATATTTACCTAGAACCCATGGCATATGTAAGAGCAAATGGCTCCTTGTCAGACCCATTCAGACTGTCTCAGGGCACCAGGCAGGGGTGCCCCATGTCCCTGCTGCTATCTGCCCTATATCTTGAGCCACTTGCTGTCGCAATACGGGCCCACCCAGAAATTCACGGTTTGCAGACAGGAGACAGGCAAAACAAAATCTCACTTTTTGCAGATGACATTCTGCTCACCATAACAAACCCAGAAAGATCAATACTGGCAGTCTGGGAACAGATCAGGCAATTCAGACAAGTTGCCGGCTACAAAATCAACGATGAGAAAACAGAAGTTCTCACCTTCAATTTTATACCTCCAACCCAGTTGAAAACTAAATTCCCCTTTAAATGGTCTAAATTCATGATTAGATATCTAGGGATTAAACTAGCTAAAAAACTGGAAGTAACAGACCTCATTAATTACGAACCCCTAATCAAGCAACTTATGGAAGATCTTTCCAGATGGACAAAACTGCCATTGAGTTTTATAAATAGGATTGAGGTTATAAAACAAAATATCCTGCCCTGCATTTTGTTCCTGGTTCAGACGTTCCCTATACCTCCAGATAAAAGCTACTATCACACTTGGAAAAAGATAACATCCCGATTTATCTCGAAAGGTAAACCCCCTAGAATCCGATATACCATCCTACAGCTCCCTAAAAAGTTGGGGGGGTAGCTCTCCCAAATTTTGAGCAATGTGCTTTAGCCTCTCAGATAAGAACAGTCCTTAACTGGTTGAACCCTGTATACCAGATGCATTGGAAACAAATAGAATTAAACATAAATCAACAACACAATCTAAATGAGCTGGTACTAGGGAGACCCATAGAGGAGAACCTGTTACAGGCCCTCCCACAGCACACTAGGGAAACCCTGAAAGGATGGAACACAATGAAAAGAAAGTACATGAATAAAAACCAGAGACTCTTCATAACAGCCTTCACAGCTGAGCCAGAAATACCACCAAATAAAATGGGATCAAAGATTTTAAATAAGTGGGCTCAAAGTGGAATACGGTTAGTCTTGCAACTAGTGGGGCCAACAGGCCTCTGTCCTTTTGTGACCTTACAAGAAGCACTGAACCTGCCACAGAACCTATTTTACAGTTACCTCCAAATTAAAAGGTTCCTGTAGCCAGCTGAAGCACAGCTAGTGGAGGTAGTAGAGACCCCCCCAAATTCATAACATTAGTAATCGCAACCATTGGGGGAACTCTAATAGAACATATAATTAGTCAAACCTATGAGGCCCTTAGACATCCACCGCAGGACTTAACTGAACAAATCAGGCAAAAATGGGAAACAGAGCTGCAGATAGAAACGCCTTCAGAAGGATGGCTGGGCACAGCCCTCGCATCCTAAAAGGTTTCCAGTTCTACATACTGGAAGGAATTCATATGGAAATTACGGAGTCGTTTTTTCCGTACTCCGAAAATAGTAGCACAATATGGGGGAGAAAAAAAATGGTAAATGTTTGAAAGAGTGTGGGACACAGCAGGCAGCACAAACACATATCCGGTGGAGCTGTGCTCTACTTACACAATACTGGAGTGAAGTGACACAAACAATTAATGAGATCTATGAGAGTGAGCAGTGGCTTGAACCCCAATGGTATCCCCTGACTTTAGTGCTGCAAAAATGTGACTCAAAATCGCGAAGACATTACAGCAAAAGTCAAAAGAGCGCCAATGAGCAGAAGCGAGTTACAATTACAACGATTTTGCTGCAAATAGCAACACAATAATAGCAAGTATAATTATAGTGGTACAAGGAGGTTATTTAAAGTTTTAATAGCGAGTTGTTTAAAGGGACACTGTCAACCTCCTTAGGTCTCAAAGTGTCCCTAGCTTAAAAAACAAATTTTAGCATTGGCAACTGGCAGTTTGATTCTGACACTTTTTGTCTTAGAAAAAGTGATAAACAGACTGCCCACCATGCTGGTGTTATCACACAAACACAGGTTTGTTTACATTCCTTGATCAGCTCCAACTGAATCTTTTCTGGATTTAGGAACACCCACAACACAGTCTATCCACTTGTGATGCAGTGGGAGTTTAGGAGGGTGTTGCATCATGACTGACTGCACTATTTAGAGGTGTTTCTAATGCTCAGGAAGTATGCAGTAAGAACAGATCCAGAATTGTAAACAAAAACAAAGTTGTTTATAAATATACATTGCCATGCATTTCAGTTCTACTAAACAAGGAGAAAGACAAAACAAACAACAACATCAACGAATTTTAGAGACGGTAAGCAATCATAAAATGTGAGTTTTTAACTAGAAATGATATGATGAAAAACAGGTTGACAGTGTCCCTTTAAGCTGTTGTAGGTTACCTTGGGCACCTAACTTGAATACCGGAGCTTACATTGAAACAGAGCATGCATTCAAATATATTGAAATATCAGTAGAAACACTTATATAAACACTTTAAAACAGGTTACAGGTTACCTTGGGCATCGAATCATTTATGCCTGCAGTGAGACGGATCATGCACCTGAGTGTGCTTTTAGGCTGTAAAATACAGCAAGCAGAGCAGTACTGATAGCTTATTTAACTACATATTTGATTAAAATCTCAGGTTTTCACCGCTTTATTAGTGTGTTTTAATTTAATTTATTACATGCAATTGGTCTAGACCATTCTTGAGTATGCTTTTAGGCTGTAAAATACAGCATCTCAATCAAATAATAAAAAAATTGCATGTGAACTTACGCTAATAAATTTAGCAATTTTAGTTAGTGAGTGCTCTAGTAATTTAGTAATTACTGTATGGCCAAATCTTAACCGATTTGCTGGGCTAGACCCTCCAGAGTGAGCTTCAGGTAGTACAACAGAATCTAGCTCCAGCTCCGGATGAAATGAGCTCTGTATTGTTTAAAACTATTTAATTTCAGCACATAGTGCTCCGGGTCAGGCGGTCTCTACCTAAGTTTGTGTTCCTTTGGTGGCCTTGCTTCCCTCATGGTATAGCTTAAATAACTTGCTATTAATACGTGTTAGCCGAACTTGTGGGCACCGTTATGTGCTAATGCAATACTGACAATCGCTATAGCTTAGAAAAGGCCATAGCACCACCACGGAGCTACTTGAATTCACTGGTGCAATCCATCACTCACTCGATAACAGTCAACTTACTGGGTCCACCTTCATTGACTTAACTAAAGCCTTTGATACCATCAACCACCATCTCCTACTTGCCCAGCCTCAGCTAGCAAGGCTCTCACCCAACTCAGTGAATTGGTTCAAAAGCTGTTTAGACAACTGCTTCCAAAGAGTGATAATTGCTGGCACACTCTCAGATCCAAGACCAGTTAGGTCCGGAGTCCCACAGGGCTCAATCTTGGGCCCCCACCTATTCAGCCTTTTCTTGAACTCACTGCCAGAATCCTGCCCTGTACAGATCCTTCTCTACGCTGATGATGCTGTCATCCTGGCATCACACCATGATCCAGTGCATCTACAAGGAAACCTCCAGCAGGCCTTCTCTGCAGTTGAAAACTGGTTCTCAAAACACAGACTTATCCTTAACCAGAAAAAAACAAAGACCATGATCTTCTGCAGCTCCAACAACAAATACAAACAATATCAGCTCTCCATTAAAACAAAGCAAGGAATCACCCTTGAACAATTTCACACCTTCAAATACCTTGGTCTCACCCTCGACTGTAATCTCTCCTATGTCCCACACATCAATAATGTGGCAAAAGTAGCCAACCACCAGGATGGGCCTCCTATTCTGACATAGGAAACATCTAACCCCTGAAGCACTGTCCATCGCTGTCCAGAGCTCCATTGCCAGCATCATTGACTACGGTCTCATCATCTGTGGATCTGCCACAACCTCCTCTCTCAGGTGTGTTTTGACTTCCCTCAATCAAGCCTGCCGACTCGTTACTGGTTCCCACCATCTCACCCACTCCTGTGACCTCTACTCCAAAACAGGTTGGCTGCAACTGAACAACCGAATCAAATACCAAACCTGCATCGCAGCAAAGAAAATTATGATGGGAAAGGCACCACCAGGAGTCAGCACCCTCCTTAAACCCAAAATCAACAACCGCAACACCAGGAGCTCTAAGCTCCAAATCCTTCAAATCCCCCACTACCACACATCCCAAGGCCAAAGGTCGTTTGCATACAGGGCTCCGAGTTGGCTGAACGATCTCTCTAGTGACACCTCCTCAGCAGCAATGCTTGGAGCGTTCAAAACAAAGCTCCACCACTCCCTAACTGGCACCAATGCCTGTGTTTGTACCACATAACATCATTGTCCCCTATGCTGCTTCTGACCTCGCAGGTGTCTGTTTTTGTCCTCTTTTCTTGTCCTGTCCACTGCTACTTCTAAAGCACTTACACTGCGTCTGTCCTGACAAGGCCCTCGGCTGCCTAACTCTGCCCCTCTGTGCCTATGCCATCCCCTACTCTCAGCCTTTTCCCCCTTCATGCCCTCTTCCTCCTATTGTTTCTTGGGTAAAACATTGCTTAGTTGGATTATGTTAACCAAAGTTACTGTCTAATATCATGTACCGTGTAAACTTTTTTATGCCTAGTGTCTGTTACCCTGTAACCAGCCTGATGATGATTGCTTGTACTTATGATGTGGAACCTTTGTAAAAGAGCCTCGGCTCAAAGGTATTTTGTAATCCTAGACACAAATAAATAAATATTTCCTTCGCGTAATTTAACAGCGTTATTAAGCGCTCGCTATTTTCACATGGAACCAACCCAACCTATATCTTAACATTCACACTCCGGGAGGGAGTAAGGGTTAACAAAGCCACATACAAACAAGTCACTCTCCTGACACTGGCAGCTCTTAAGGCAATCCCACGCCTATGGGGAACTAAAAAAATCCCCACAAGAGAATGCTGGAAAATACAAGTTAGGAAAATTTATGCATTAGAGCACATAAAAGCCAGAATGACTAATCGCCTGAAGAGCTTTGCCAGTACGTGGTAGAAATGGGTTAAACACCAGTTGGATAACTACCCTGATTTTGTACCATGAGAAGGCCAGTATATGGCAACAATGACAAAAAAATTGGAATACAGAAATAAACTGATCCCTGTAAAATAGAAAAGGTTATGCTACCTGGTTAAAATAAATTGACTGGTGTGCCAGAGGACAAGGATATAAACTATAGTTAAAATTATGATTAGTTTTACTACACTAGATATCTTGAAGTACCAACTCATACTGTTAAAAGGATGTATTTACATAGTGAAAAAGTTGTTGCTGAACTTGGATATATGAAATGTATATAATCAAATCGATACCAGCCTAGCTGTATGTTAAATGTATTGTATTTATTTACAAAAAAAACAGAATAAAGACTAAATTAAAAAAAAAAAACTTTCCTGGTTGTAATGAATTCCAGGATGAAAGACAGCATGGGTTTGTCTCGGGAATTTCATGTCAGACTAACCTAATCAACTTCTTTGACTGGGTCACGAGAGCGGTTGACGGGGGCCATGCTGTGGATGTCCTGTATCTGGACTTCAGCAAGGCTTTCAACTCGGTGCCACATGGAAGGTTATTGGGCAAGCTGAGGAACCTGAGGGCAGGGGAGAAACTTGTGGGGTGGGTTAGGAGTTGGTTGCAGAATAGACAGTAGAGGGTAGTTGTAATGGGGGGAGACCTCCCAGCCAAGACCTGTGACTTGTGGAGTACTGCAGGTTTCAGTGCTAGGCCTTGTTTTATTCAATGTCTTTATCGAGAACATTGCAGAGGGGGTCAAGAGTAAGATCAGTCTGTTCGTCGATGACGCAAAGATATGTGTAACAGTGGACAGTGAGGAAGGGAGGCAGGAACTCAGGGGGCGGAGCTAGCTAAACTCGAGCACTGGTCAGATGTGTGGCAGTTGGGGTTCAATGCTAAGAAGTGCAAGGTCATGCACCGCGGAGCCAGAAACCACAGGACCAGCTATTGGCTGAGGGGAGTGCGAGTATCAACTTCAGAGGAGGAGAAGGACCTGGGAGTACTAGTCACAGGGGACATGAGGATATTGGCACAGTGCAGGAGGGCGGCAGCAAGGGCCAATTGGATGTTAGGGTGCATTGCCAAGGATATCACCTCAAGAAAAGAGGAGATTATCCTGCCCTTGTACAGATCACTGGTGAGGCTGCATTTGGAGTACTGTGTGCAGTACTGGTGCCCTTACCTAAAAAAGGATGTAAGATTGCTGGAAGGGGTGCAGCGTAGGTCGGCAAGGATGATCATGGGTCTAGGGGAGAAACCCTATGAGGAAAGATTGAGGGAGCTCAACATGTATTCCCAGGAGGACAGAAGGGGGGGGCATGATAGAGACCTTTAAATACTTAAAAGGCATAAACAGGGTCAGAGAGGGAGGACTGTTCTGCTTAAAGGGAGGAATGGTCATGAAGGGGCACTGTCTGAAGCCGGGGGATTCAGGAGGGAGATGAGAAGGCACTGACTACTTCACAGAGAGGGTGGTGGCTGGGTGGAATGCACTGCCAGAGGAGTTGATCGCACTGAAGACAGTGGACAATTTTAAGCAGGGATAGATAGAGTCAAGGGGAGGGTAAGTATAGACAAGAACAAAAGAGGGGAAAAGTCTGGGGGTAGGGGATGATGGAAAGGGAGCTGGGGGAGCAGCTGCAGGAGAAGAAAACTGCAAGCTGCCCACTTGGGCAGACTTGACAGACCTATTGGCCTTTTTCTGTCAGCGACTTTGCATGTTCGGCTTGAGCCTTTATGAACTGTTATATGGGAGTTATAATAAACCCAGATTGATTAAAGCTGCCGTTACAGCCTGGGCATTAGCTTTCCTATTTGCTAAATGAAATAACTGTTGCAATGTGTTCTGTTTGTGTCTCACCACGTTTTGCCCCCCCAAAGAATTCCTGGCTGCACCCTGGCTATTTCCTCCAGCACCCTGATGGAGCTAATCCGTCCACCATCCATCCCGGATCTCAGATATACAAGTTTAAATATTCTTTCAAAAGGTTTCTGGACTGTGTTTCTGACTGTAAGATGCCCCCTCTCCCACAAACTTTACCATCTCAGAATACCCCAAGACAGGGAGAGGGGGGCTTACATACCCTTATACCCTATGTAGACATTTAGAACCAACTGCTTCAAACAAACTTTATTTAGGGCTGTAACCGCAAAGAAGAAAGGGGGTTAGATGTGGTACCAGTAGAACAATTTCAAAATGGCTAGCCTTCCAGTGTCCTTCGTAGGCCCAGACTACACAGTGACTGCTCTACAATCATCCCGAACAGGCATAGTCCAATCTGAACCTTTTCCAGTCTGACACTAAAAAGGCCCAGCTAAGGACAGCCCTGACACTCCGACTGCCCACACACCCACACACACACACACACACACTACATAGTACAGTAAAATGATCTTGCTCTCCTGGTAATGGAGGAGCTACCCTCTTCCCACTGGTACTGGTGATTTTTGTTTTTTTAACTTGAGTTTTATTAAAGATATCCAAGCAAGGTCACACAGTTTTGTTACATTAATGTGGCCGCAACATTTGGCCTAAATGAAAACAAGTACATGTGTAACCCCTAGGCTGCACTATCCCTAAGGTTACTACCCCTGCCTGCATGTCTGGCCACAGCTTGAGGGACCTGGATTCGGTATTAAGGTGCTCCACCCAGAGTAACAGTAATGGGGAAATCTGTCTAACCTGTTATAACCCTCTGGGAAGCTATAACTGCCCACCAACCCTCCTAGTGGCTTTGTACCTTTAACAGTAGTTAACACACAGTCAGCCAGTGACATAAATAATATGCCCACACCCTTCACGCTTACCCCCAGGGTCTGGTCTTCGGCAACATCCCTGGAACCCTCTGTAAAACAAGGTTAACAAAGCAAATACACACTTACACACTTTCAGTTCTGTAACCCAACTAATAATATGCATATAAGCCAGGTTAAACGTGAAATAACAATCAGATTTATTCAGGGGTCGTGAACGAGGAAGGGGCATGAATTTAGTTAAAGGACAAATAAACAGAGGTATTTTTGTACCTTGTAGCAGAGATCCCAGTTGGTCGCTTGGTGCATTATCCCTTCAAAGTGCTGCCCACGAAGTTGTGAATAAAAAGCCTATTTAGTTTTATTTTAAATCGCTCCGTAATTATTAATCATTGTGTATGCATTTTCTCGGAATGGTCTCCCCACCAGCTCGTGAGCGCGCTCTAACATCTGATGTGATGACATCACTGTAGCGAGAGGTACTATCCCTCCTCAGTAGTGAAGCAGATGTCTCCTTGTCTTTCCATGCCATTTTTAAGGGACAAACTATTGACATTCATGTCGTGAATGTATTTCGTTTTGCCGAACTCTGTCATGTTATAGTGGTATGCTAAATTTACTTTTCTGTGGTGCGGTGTACTGAACTTCAGCATGTTCAGTGCCCCCCCCCACCACAACACACAATAATGGTAGGATAGCACTGTACATCAGAGGGATTGTGCCACAGCAAACTGTTTCTATTGAAATCGTCATGCTCCTCAAATTCTTTCTTTAATGGGACACGTTTACTGTAAATAAAGTCTTATTTTAATACATTGTGATGTGTGAATTACTTATTGTAATGTTAGCCTTACTGCAGTGGAGTTATAATTACAGCAGTGTGAGTGATATGATTGCTGCAGTAGGGGGTGGATTCACTACATGAGAGGGTAGATTTATTACAGCGGGGTATATTTACTACAATAATGGGTATACTTATGCAGTAGGGGTGGATTCATGGCAATTGGGAGTGTAGACTTACTACAGTAGGGTGTACATTTACTGTGGTGCGGTGCATTTACTGCACTTGGTATGATGCATGTATTACAGTACAGGGGTATAATTACTGCACTGGTGGTTGAATTCATTACAGTTGGGAGGGTAGATTTACTAAAGTAGGGGTATATTTAGTGCAGCGTGGTGTATTCACTATACGTCAGGGTAGATTTACTACAGTAGAGGTCGATTTACTGCAGTGGGGGTATATTGCCATAAGGGGTAAATTCAGTGCAGTAGATGGTGGATTCACTGTACTTTGAAAGGCAGATGTACTGCAGTAGGGGGTAGATTAACTGCAGTTGGGGTATATTAACTGCAGGAGGCAGTACAGTCACTGCACTTTGGAGGGCAGATGTACTGCAGAAGTGGGTGTATTTCCTGCAATACTGGATGAGTTCTCTGCACTACATAGATTATATTTACTGCAGTAGTGGGGTGATGAGGGAAAGGTGGCCAAACAATGTGTCAGTGCTGTGGGGATAGTCAGTGGGATGCAGGGATGCACAGGGACAACTATCACCAGCAGAAGGAAGGAGGTTGTGATGCCACTTTACAGATAATTGGTGAGGGCTCATTTGGAATACTGTGTCCAGTTCTGAAGGGTGCATCTCCACAAGGACGTAGACAGGGTGGAGGCAGTTAAAAGAAGGGCAGCAAAGATGGTGCAGGGCCTGCACCAAAGTCATATTAGGAGAGGCTGGGAGACCTCAATTTGTACAGTATACCCTGTAGGAAAGGAGAGACAGGGGAGATAAGATAGAAACCTACAAATATCTAAAAGGCATAAATAGGGTATCAGAGGCTAATATCTTTCAGAAAAGGAGATGTCCAGGAGTGAAGGGGCATGACATGAGGTTGGAAGGGGGTAGACTTAGGGATAGCGACAGGAAGCGTTTATTCACAGAAAGGGTGGCGGATACATGAAAAAGAGTCCCACCAGAGGTGGTCGGGAAAACACAGTGGGGGGGATTCAAGCATGCATGGGACTGGCATGGGGGAACCCTAGCAATATGAAGCAGGACGTATAGCCAGAGATCAAGTAGAGTCTGAAGACTTTTACACGAAGTAAGCAAGGAAAATGAGCAGACTAGATGGGCCTAGCAGTCCTTATCTGCTGTCAGTGTTTAATTTTCTGTATTCACTGCAGTAGCAGTCGATTCATTACACTTGGGATGGTATATTTACTGAAGCAGTGGGTATATTTACTGCAGTATTGGGCAGATTCACTGCCCTTTGGAAGGTAGTTTACTACAGCAAGGGGTAAATTTACTAGAGTGGGGGTACAGTCACTGCACTTGGTAGGTTAGAGTTACTGCAGTATGGGTGGATTCACAACACTTCGGAGGATATATTGACTGAGGCATATTTACTGCAATAGGAGATAAATTCTCTACACAGAAACACTGAATTTGTAGGCAGCGAAGGATTTGTTGGCCCACCCAGTCTGCCCAGATGGTCCCTGCCTAGTGTCTCTCTGCAGGTCCTAAATGGTCTCTGGTGACCCTCCCTGCTCTCTGCCCATTTACTGATATTCCTCTATGTCTGTCCTACACATGCTTGCAACCTACCACTATATGTGACATCTCCTCTTCCGCTGGTGGTGTGTTTCAGGTGTTCGTCATAGTACTTCTTCGCATCCCTCTAAAACTACCCCTCCCCCACCCAGCTTCATCGCATGCTGTATGGTCCTGGTGATGTTTCTCATTTGAGACTCCCCTCCTGCACCCATGTATGCCCTGGTGACGTACTTGTACTTCTCTGTCATGTCCTCTCTCACTCCCCTCTCCTCCCTTCCAGGGTGTACATGTTGAGATTCCCGCCTTTTCTCCTCATAGATCTTTTGGTACAACCCCTGCCCCATTTTACTCTCCCTCCTCTGTACTACCTCCACCCTGCCTATACCCTTTATGAGTTGCAGTCTTCAGAACTTGCACAATACTCTAGGTGTGGTCTCACCAATGAAGTGATATAGTGGCAACACCACCTCCCTTCTGATGGAGATACCTCTCCCTATACATCCCAGCATCCTGCTGTCCCTACTCACTGCTTGGTCGCACTGCCCTGTCACTTTGAAGTCATCAGATGTGGGACCAAGTTCCCTCCTGTAATAACTGTCAGTATCCCCCATCATATAGTCATATCCTGATTTCCTATGCGCTAGGTGCATGATTTTGCATGTTTTGGCATTGAACCCTAATTGCAATGCTCTTGACCAGTACTCTAGTTTCCCCAACATCCCTATGCATTCCCCCCCAGCATCCAACCTCTTATAGAATTTGGTATCTTCTGCAAAAATGCATACCTTCACTTGCAGTTATTCTGCAATGTCACTTATGAAGACACTGAAGATGATCGGTCACAGTACTGAGCCTTGCAGCACCCCACTGGTCACTACCCCATCATTAGAGTGAGTGCCATTAACCATGCCCTCTGTCACCTATCCTTTAACCAGCTTCTAACCAAATTTAACCACTCAGGATCCCACTCATAGGCTGTTTAATGTTTGTTATCAGTCTCCTATTTGGCACAGCGTAGAAGGCCTTGCTAAAGTCCAGGTAGACTACGTCCACTGCTTTCCACTAATCTATTCCCTGGTCACCCACTCAAACAAATCAATTAGGTTCATCTACCACAACCCCACCACCAACACCGCCCACCATGAATTAATGCTGCCTGTGGTATTGCAGCCCACTGGATTCAAGATACTCTACCAAGCTCTCCTTTAACAGGGTTTCCATTAATTTCCCTACCACTGAAGTGAGATGGACTGACTGTCCTATAGTTGCTATTATAAAATGTGACAACAAGATCCGGCTTTCTGATTGGTTATTTCCAATGCATGAAATCTGTTCCATGCACAGGTAATAACAAATGCCTAAAAGCTGCACCACATTACAAAACAAAAAATCAGCAAGCAGTTGTAACGTTCAGTTTTCAAATTCCACCATTGTTTTTCTGTTGGCAATGGGGGTCATCCCGAGTTCGTTACCAACAACTTGTTACTGTCACTTGTTTTTTTTTTTGTTTTTTTCAATGTTCACTATTTGCTCACAGGCTCTCTCATACTACAGTAGTTGTAACCCAGTGCCTCATGTTTCTGTCTAAGCTTGACTTGTAGTCGGCGGGGTTATTTGTACTGGGGGAGACATCCGTGCAACTGCATTAAGTGTTTTTTTTTTTGTTTGTTTTTTGTTTTTTTATGTTTACAGTAACAATGGCAATTCTGGAAGGCAACGTACCTCCAATACTGAAGCATATCTGTCCCGAGCTGTCCCATATCGCCATAATAAAATCTCCGACCTAACAATCCTTGGCCAGGATATGCAAATGAGGTCATGAATATTTATAAGCAATTCAATTACATGATTATGCCTGGCAGAAGGACTGTTTTATAAGAAAATCTGATAACAATAACCTTTTTTATATCAAATTATTTTTTATAACCAAAAAATGTAGCCCATATTATAAGGTCAATAAGACACTCCAGGGTGTGCATGGCACATATTGTACCACATAGCCAGTGGTTAAAGTCACTTGGCCTGCGGCCTTATGCCTTATTATGCCCCTGGTTGTGCAATAAAAAATGTTCCATACACACCTTGGAGTGTCTTATTGCTTACGCCTCCTCCCTATATTCCAGACTCCTTGCATTGCCACACATGGCTCTCCATACCCTACTCCCCCCTCATGTTGTTCCCTGACACTTCCCCGGCACAGCTCTACCCTTGTTACCCTCTCCTTTACCTGTCTCCTTTACTCCTTCCTTCTCTAATGTATGCCACCTTTGTCCTCTGCCTTGTCCCAATGCCTGTCTTCCTGCACACCTACCCCAGGACAGTTTACTGTCCTAGGCCCTCTATCCCTACTGCTTCATAATGTATGGAGAACTGCTGCCTCCCTTAGTCCTACAGCGCACCCCTCGGCTACTTTAACTGCTTATACAAGTAGCATTTAAACCTCCCAGTAAGGACTGTGGTCCCCATCCTGGAAAGATGCAGACTGTCTCCCCAATAGAGGCCCATATCTTCCTAGGTTGGGCCACAGTCCCCAATGTAGTGAAAGCCCTCCTCCATGCACCATGACCTCAACCAATTGTTCAAAGCCCTAGTGTGCAGTGTCCTTTCCTCTCCGCAGCCATATAGAGGTAACACCTTGACAAAACTGACCATGCATGCCACCTCCTTAAGGCTCCTCCCCAGCTCCCTCAGATTTCCCTGCACTATCCCTATGCTGTTCCTTGACAGGTCATTTATCCCCAGCTAGACAATGACATCTACCTCCCTTTTATCTCCTGCTGCCCTAGGGATCCTCTGGTTCTGCTCTCCATCCCTCCAAGTTGAAGTACCTCTCAGGCAGTTCACCTCTCTCATCCATCCTTCCCCACTCCTGGGTCTATCCCCTTAAAAACAGGGCCCCTCACTAGCAACTGCTTCCTCCTTGGCTGGGACCTCTTCCTCCCTCCATTGGGCCTTCCCTTCTGAAGAATCTCACTTCCTCCATTTCCACTGCTATCGGTGCCTCCTCCTGGCTGCCCTGTCGCACCAGCATGACAAATGAATTCTGCAGTGGTACAAACTGAGGATTGGTGCCGTGCTCCCTTGCAGAATGTTGTGACTCTCGGGTCCGAGGAAGGGATTATTCTTTTTTTTTTTTATTATTGAATAATTTTCTCCTCCTTGGCTAGAGCTGCCCCACCCCCATCGGCCTGTATGGCGGCACCTGCACCAGGTCTGTTGTGTGGATTCATGCGCCCACTCACAAGGCCGGCCAATGACAGGACCCCCCCCCAAAGTGACCTGTGTCACAGACACCCAGTGGCTATGTCTTCACGGGTCTGGGGGAGCAGGGCATGGCCATCAGCCCATGCAGTTGGTCTGCCATTTTTCCTCCAGGATTAGATCCCCCGAGAAGCGGAATGTGCAATGGCGTCATGCACATACATGCGGATGCCTGCTGCGCTCCACCCCCTTGTTCTGGCCGCAGCTAACAGTGCACCCATCTTCCACCAGGTGCAGCTGCAGTGCAGCACAGTGTCCTTGCACACCCCAGAGGAATGAGAGCAGTCATGAGTCACTCAATCCTTCCTCTAATCTGCAAACCCCCGGTGGCCCTAATCCATTCCCGAATCCATGTCGTCGGTGTGGCGCGAGGTGTGAAGTCCAGCACCTAAACCCTCAGCACCACCAGGCCAGCAGGAAGGGATTATTCTGTGATCCGAATGAAGGGTTTACAAGTTCTTTGATTCATCAGGTGCAATTTCTGTCGAATTCTGGGGCAACTGCAGCAGAGCTATTCAAAAAAAGGAGAACATGTTACCCAGTTGCCTTGATGACCGTTGTGCGGTACAAATTACAGCTGCATGGTAAAAGTAAACATGACTTTTGAGAGACTTGAATATTCTTTATTCAACTACTTTCAGCAGTACAATCAGTCTGCAGTGCTGCTCACCACATGTGTACTTGATTTTCCATACTCACATACATAACGTGGTAGGACAAGCAATAGTGTTTTGCACAATCTTCAAGTATGCAACAAAATAGTTTCTGTCCTGTGCAATGTGTAATCACAGTCACCCCCACATCCATCTACCACCAAACATAAACAGCAATCGTAAAGGGTCACAAAGGAAAGCATGTTTGTAGTCACCAAATGCATCTTGACTCTGTAATTTTGTCCATTTTTGACATCTTCCAAGCAGATGTGTGGTTCATCTCAAGAAATGTGCACACATAGCTCCAGACTTCTAGTACGCCACACAAAAGTAACTGCGCTGCTGCATGTAAAATTGCATTACAGGGATTCAAATAATGGGTACCTCATGCATATCCCTCCCCCCCTATTAAAAAGTACCTTGGCAAACACATATCTGGATGCACCAGCGAAGAGTGGCATAACAAAAGTCCACTTTCCATAGTGGATGGTCCCCACCCCTCCTTGGCCAGAACACACAGTGACATAAAAATATCACAACCAGAAACGTGGTGCACACAAAGGACTACTTGAAATCAATTAGTGCAAGTAAAATTAACATGTATGGTTTCATTCTGCACAAGGTAATACAAACAGTTCTGCCTCCTGGACAAGCACAATTCCCCTAGCACCTTGACTGAAACAGAGCCTTCAGTGGTGGTGACATAAAAATATATAAGAGCTTCTTTCCATAGTGTATTGACACAACCTCTCTGACCAAACACAGGCTGATGTAAAAAAAAAAAAAATCACCCTATTTCATACTGTGGTACTCACTACTCTCCATGGTCCCAGCCACTAAATCAAATAAGACACAGGTGCCGTTCACATAGTGTGTTGTCTATACACCACACCATGATATGCAGCACACCCACACACCCTGAAACCCACGGTGTGGTGACAACTTGACAGCACTACTCACCCTGGCACTGCCAGCCACGTACTGTTCACAGTGGTCGAAATGAAGTTTTGCAGGCACTAGCCAGTAGGGTTACTGACTGGGAGACTCCACTAGCCCCACATATTTTTCTTCTGGCACACCCAGTGTACTCATTCAGATTTTACCTTATCCAATACTTGTCCACAGAGCTAGTTAAATGACAATTGTGTTAGCCCGATACAAAAATCGACCAGCATTAAGCTAGTGGGCCAGTGGTAGCTTCGACCCCTGTGACCGGTACTGAGTGCGTACAGAACATACTACACATTGATTGGTTGGTGTGAAGCAAGTGGTGCGTCTACTGCCAACAGGAGCTGGGGAGTGGGCACTACACTATGGGAATGTGACTCAGTGCCTTATTTGATTTCATACAGTGATCAGGCCTTGGGATGTAGGTGCACTGCAGTATACAATAGGGTAGATTAATTCTATTTATGTCACTCTGTGACATGGCTAGGTAGGGAGGTCCTACAGCGAAGAAAGTGGATGTTAGCCACATACCATCAGCACAGTGGTTTGATTTCCATTGTGATGCCAATGACCAAGGTCTGGAAATAAACATGGGGCGCCAAGAGGGCCGGGTGGGAGAGAGAGACTTGAGCGTCTGACTGCTCGCCTTCACCTGGGGAGCGTGGGGATGTGACCTGACACTTGCTGACCTCATGCCGGATTCTGGGGAGACAGCAACACATTAGGTCATGCTGAATGGGTGGTGTGGCCACTGGTTCCCTCGGACTGCTGGATGACATTTGCTGGGCCACACTGCTACCGAAAAATCGATCACCTTAAGACCACCACAGCAGCACATGGGCCAAGACTGAGTGCGTGCGGTGGCCATCTCCCACTGGTGCCTTTTTTCTCGGAGGAGGGGGATACATCCGGCAAAGGGTTACACCGGGCTACCCAAGGGTGCTCCAATGTGGAGTGGTGTTGGCTGGGGTCAGGGCATGGTGACAGCGAGGTACCTAGGTGGCATGAAGAAGTCAAAGTCATCACAATTTAAAGTGACTGTACAGTTCGGCTGCTATATATATATATGGCAACCAACATTCCATAAATATTGATGCATCATGTGTATAAACACATACCCTGAGCATAATGCTAAGTATAACAAACATTTTCAATACATGTATCAACATTACACACATGCACCGGAACTGCATACAACTATCAATAATAACTTACAAAATTATCAAGTAATAACTTGAAAACAACAGGAACATTTTATTGTAATACAAAAGTACTGTATAACGTGTGTTGCAGTAGAACATTGTGTAATTAGTTCTGTGTAGGTCGATCAGCTTCTCTGAAGCCAGTATATTCCTCAGACGGAAACACTGCACGAATAGCAGACACAGCGCAGGACGGCAAAACTCTTCTGTTATATCTTCCAAGATGACGCCAAATCCACCAAACAAATTTTCGATAAGCAAGAAATCTGAATGATCTGCAAAGATAAACGTAGAAAACAGTAACACACAAGTCACTATGGTAATAAAGAGTTATGTAACACAGTTCATATGTTGCTGATGAACACACCATAATGGCTAAAATGGGACTTATTATGACAGTATTCTGCAGTGGGTGTATAGTACAACACATTGTGTCAATAATGATACTTAGTGACACAGACAAGTGTAGCACCTTATATGCTTTCCCACGTCCCACTATAATTTAAAGCCCATTTCTAAGTTATAATAGGTCACTCCAGTGTGTGTTAATTATTTTAACACGCGGTTAGGCTGGACGTGACACAGCCTGCGCCCGTGCCTCAGTACACCTCCTAGCCGTATGTTAAACTGTGTAAAGCACACCCTGTCATGTCTTATTGCTTACACAAGCAATAGCAGTGTCAAGTTCTGGTCATCTGACTGCCAGGCAGTCTCCCTGTAATGACAACACAGTGATCTGCTGGGCTGTAGTCCCAGTTATGCAGTGCACACACACACCACAATATTGGAAGTTACAACATATATAGATGCAGTGAATAATGGGAGCAGCAAGCTGCAGACTCTCCTCACTACTGAGCCTGACTCACTGACCAACCCTCTCCTCTGAGGCTGTTCCATGCAGCTATCCTGAGAGAGAGGGACTCACAGCAGCATGAGGAAAATCTGAAGACAGCAGCAGCATCAATAATTTCTGAAGCAAGCTTACTAGAAACATAGAAACATAGAATTTGATGGCAGATAAGGACCGCTTGGCCCACCCAGTCTGCCCATTTCCCTACCTGATGGATAATCTGCAGATCCTAGTTAACCAGCAGCCTACTCTCTTCCTACCCCCACCCCCTAGAATTGCCTTATGACTGTCCCATGCATGCTTGAATTCCACCACTGTTTGTGACTCCACAACCTCCTGGAAGGCCGCTCCATACATCCACCACCCTCTCTGAGAAAAATACTACCTTAAATTACATCTGAGCCCGCCTTCTATCTTCAAATTGTGCCCTTGTTCTTGCACACCCTTTTTGAAAGATGCTACCTCTGACTTTGTTGATTCCCTTGAGGTACTTTGAGTTTCTATCATGTCCTCTCCTCCTCCTTCCTCGAGGCCATACATATTAAGCTCCTTAAGTCTCTCTTCATATGTCTTCCGGTGCAGACCCTGCACCATTTTAGCTGCCCTCCTCTGGACAGCTTCCATCCTAATGTCTTTGCGCGGAGATTGGGTCTCCAGAACTGCACGCAGTACTCCAGATGGGGTCTCACCAGCTGTCTGTACAGAGGGATAATAACTTCCTGTTTTCTACTGGTGATGCCTCTCCCTATGCAACCCAGTATCCCCCAGCCCTCCTTGCTGCCCTCTCACATTGCTTGCCCACCTTTAGGTCATCTGATATGACTACCCCCAGGGTCCCTTTCCATTTTTGTTGTTGTTAGTATCTCACCCCATTGTGTACTCTTTCCCTGGTTTTTGTTTCCAGGCATTACCTGCATTTCTTAAAGCATTGAATCTAAGCTGCCATACATTTGACCATCCTCTAACTCACTACAAGTCCCTTCTCATCCTTTCCACCCCACCCCTGTGCATCAACTCTGTTGCAGATCTTTGTGTCATCTGCAAAGAGACATATTTTTCTTCCAGTCCCTCTGCATGTCACTTATAAAACATTGAAGAGGACTGGTCCCATTACTGAACCCCGCGGTACTCCCACTACTAACCCCTTTTCTTCAAAGTGGACTCCATTTACTATTACCTCTGTGTCCTATTCTCCAGCCAATTCTGCCCAGGTTGTCATCTTGGGACCCACTCCCAGGCTGGCTAATCGTATATTAATCTTTGTGTGGGACTGTGTCAAATGCCTTGTTAAAGTCTAGGTAGGCCATCCACAGCCCCTTCCTGATCAACTACTTTGGTCACCCAGTCAAAGAAATCTATCAGATTTGTCTGGTATGACCTTCCCGCTGGAATTCATGCTGCCCTTGGGTCCGTGCCCCCTGGCCTCTAGATATTTAACAATTCTTTCCTTCAGAAGTGATTCCATCATTTTCCCTACCACTGAGGTTAAACTAACAGGTCTGCAGTTTCGCTTCTGCCTTGCTCCCACTTTTGTGAAGGGGAATCACATCTGCCCTCCTCCAGTCCTCGGCACCACCCCATCTCCTCCCATGATTTGTTAAAGAGGGTAGTCAGTGGTGTCACTAGTTCCACCCTTAGTTCTTTAGAATTCTGGGATAATCCCATCAGGTCCCATTGCTTTGTCCACCTTTCAGTTTTAAGAGTCTTTTTCAGAACCCTTTCTTCTGTAAATGAGCTGGTATCAACTTCTGTATCCAGAGTGTTTCTACTGTTTGTTTTAGGTACTCTCTTCATTTGTAAATACTGAGCAGTGTAATATTTGTTTAGTATCTCTGCCTTTTCACAGTCACCCTCTGCCCACCCTCCCTCCCTTTATTAAGCCTCTACTATCCTCCCTTGGTCTTCCTTCGTTCCTGATGTACCTATAAAAGTTTTATCCCTCTTAACTGAGTTGGCTATCTTTCCTCAGTTTGGGCCTTCCTTGCTGATCTGACTGCCTTCCTAGCTCTTTTTGTTTAACCGATATAGTTTTCTTGTCCTGTTCCTTTCTGTGATTCCTTTGTACTTCCTGAATGCTTTCTTTTTCTCTTTGAACCTTCACTGCCACTTCCTTTTGAGAACCATAGTGGTTTTTACCTCGTTTTGTTTTGTTTATTTGCTTTAAACAAAGGCTTGATACCTCTGTGATGGCAGTTTTATTGTCTCCCCATTGTTCTTCCACCCTCCTTCCTGCCCATTTGCTAGAAGCATTTGTAGGCACGCACTCACATTTTGACAAAAGTCAGCCCTCCTAAAATCCAGTACCTTTGTCTTTGTATGGCTTGACTCTATTGCTGTGTTTATTGTGAACCATACTGTTCGGATGTGTAATAAGCTAGTTCCCAGATGTCTACCCACTTACATATCTGTGATCCTCTCTTCATCTCCATTTGAGAGAACCAGGTCTAAGATTGCTCCTCTCGAGTGGGCTCCAATACTAGTTGTCTAAGGCATGCCCCCTGTAGGGCATCTAGAATAACCCACTCTTAGAAGTGGCTGCTGCAACTGCACTCCAGTTAACATCTGGCATATTCAGATCACCCATCAGCAATATCTCCCCTTTTTCTGCAATTCTAAGTATACTTTCTATCATTTCCTTGTCCATTTCCTCCCCCTGAGAAGGGGGTCTGTATACAACCCCTGTGCATATTGTGGTGCCATTGCCGGTCTCCAAATTTACCCACAGTGCTTCTTCTCCTCCCTGTTTACCCTTTTGTTCTGTTGCTTTGATTCCTTCCCTTATGTAAAGAGCTACTCCTCCTCCTCTTTTACCCTCCCTGTCCCTCCTGTAGATAGTGTATCCTGGTATGTTTACATCCCAGTCATGGTTTTGTGTGTACCATGTTTCTGTGACTGCCACGATATCCAGATGTTCCTCCTCCATCAAGGCCACTAATTCAGGAAGCTTGTTGCTCAGACTACGGGCATTGGTACTCATTGCTCTCCATTTTTTGATGGCTTTACCTTCTGTTGCAGCATCCCCCACTGACCTTTCTACCTTGGTCTTTTTCTCATTTAGTACCCTGTTTTGTAGGGGGAGGCTGGGACTTTCCTGCTGCTTATCAGTGCCTCCCCCCTTGACTAGTTTAAAAGCTTGCCAATGAAGCATTTAAACCTATTGCTCAAAAGCTTGTTCCCTTCCTGGACAGATGCAGACCATCACCACCAGTATAGGTTGGTGTCTCTGTGAAGGGGGCAATGGAGGTACTGTCATTACTCTGGGTGACTTTATGACCAGTACCAGATTGCAGGTCTGCATAAAGTAATACAGCTATTATTAATGATTGTGTGAGGATACTAGGATGCATGACAGGGGCAGACAGCTCTGACAGACCAGCAAGGCGCAAGATATAGTTAATTTGCTGCTAACCACAGCTGTAGCAACATAACAAATATATACCCGACTATGCTGGTCTGTCACTCGCTCATCAGGCTGTTCTCTCGTCATGCTGCTCCCAAGTGTCCTCACACAGTCATCAGTATTAGCTTGATTAACCTTATGCAGAGCTGCAACACATCCTGGCTGCATTGGGTGAGTCACCCGAGTAGCTTATCATATCTGCTTGTTCCTTCACTAGCTTGATTCAGAAATCTACTGCTGCTGTCCTGATTTTTCCTCATGATTTCCAGTGAGTCCCTCTCTTAGGACAGCAACATGGATGAGTCCCTGGAGATTTGTACATCTCTACACAGACTCAGTGGGAAGAAGTAAAATTGTGGTAGCATATAGGAATTTTAGTAATTTCCACTTATTGAACTTCACTGATGCTTTTGTCGCTGCCAAATAGCATTATCCCACCCCATATGTGCTTGCCCTCCCCATGGCAGTTAGTGGTACCATTCCAGTTTTACCTACAACTCACAATACACCAGACTTAAAATGACACCCAGGATCGGTGATTGATGTTATGAGCAGTAGTAGCAGTCCCCCCACCCACCCACCAGGCCCTCTCAGTACTTATCTGCCAGACATTTGGTGTCAGACACTGGTGTTTTTGTGCTCAGTACCTTCCAGATCACCACACTGGACACTTCCTCCTAGTCTAAGACTCGCGATATGCTGGCAGTCTACGGATGTGATCACTGAACCGAATGGTCGCTGCACTCCACGACACGATGGCTGCCACTTCCCGACCTGCAGATGGCACTGGCAAGAAATGGAGTTCCCGCCGTCCGGTGGTGCTGAGGGCTGAGGCGCTGGATGCTATCCCTTGCACTGCACTGGTGACCCAGGATCGGGAGCAAGGCCGGCCGTGTGGGTCGTGGTAGGGGAGGATGGAGATTGGCCGTCTGGCTGCTCTCCTCTCCGGGGGGCAGTGGAGGAGTCCAGCCTCATGACCCCAATGGAGATCGGGAGCTGGTGATGTGACCCTAATGAGTGGACACACGCGGCAGATGCGGCAGTGTGTATCTATAGCAGTATAGCATCAATGCCACTGCATAAAAGAACCTATGTTTGTATTGCCAGCATGCCACATGACACCATACTACCAGCAGAAATCCATCCTTTGTCATGGAGACATAAATAACCGTGCTGTATACAAAATGGTGTGTTGCACAATGAGGGTTACTTGTGCACACCTGAGATACTAAACTTGGCCCGATTCTGGCGAGGGACATTGTCAGTTGATATGACTTACTACCACTTCCTGATTTTCGGAGTTTGATTCTCACACTGTATTTTTGTGGATCAGTTTTTGTGTTCCTCCTCTATGTTCTCGGAGTGTTCCAGTAGGATGTTCCATTCAAACCTAGCCACCCACCTGAAATTTCCGAGCCTTACTGTCTGGGGGGGGGCAACTTTGTGCTACTTGTTCTGGACCACTGACTCCTGAATCTAAGCACCCCATGGCACGACCGCGTTCTCATCCACTGACCTTTCTGAAATGTAGTGGGCAGACCATGCATGGCACATGGAGCAGCCACAGGCAGGATGGAGGATCCAGCATTTGTGAGTGGTGGTCTCTCACTCAACCCATCTTTTTCTACTGAGGCACAAGGGTGTTTCCTTTGTTCTGTTGCCCCAGAACATGGACATGCAATGATGCCACTCACTACTTGCTGTGTTCCAGACATCACCAGGAGCCGCTGAAAGTGAGAGTAGACTACCCCCAGGAAAGAAGTGCAGTCCTCCAGTCGTTCAATCCTTTCCTGCCCCTGCCAACCCCCCCATGACTCATTTCCGAACCAGGGTTGATGGCATGGCATGAGACGTGGCATCAGGCACCTAAACCCTTAACACCACAGGGACAGCCTTCAACACTGTATATTGACAGTATGTTGATACATATGCACAAAATTTGCTGTGGCATTAAGTGCTAGTGGCATGGATCAACATACTAATGAACTGTCAGCAGTAGAGTTGGGTAAGAAAACAGCATAGGTATTACTTGTGTACATGCAGGACACTCTTTGAGGAGTTGTGCACTGGATGTCAAGAAGGGCAGTTACAACATAGCATGTTAAAAATACAGTCGGTGCACTACATGGCAGGGGGAAAATGTCTCAAGACTCACTCCTATGTGGTATCAGAGGAGGGTCAGTGGTTGCAGACACCCAGTCAAACTGTGCCCTTTTTTCACAGATGTGTGCCAGAGGCAGGTCAAAGCATGGTATTACTACATACTAACATACCAACATACGAAGAAGCCAGAAGAAGAATGCCATTTGGTTAATCTACTCTGCTCATGTCCACAGTTTCAGCTACTGTCCTGCCCTCTCTCACCACTCCTCACATCCTCCCCACCCTTGATCCTTACCTTCCCCCATGCCTATCCCAGCCTCTATTACAGCTGCTCACTGTCTTCAACGAGATCACCTCCTCTGGCAACACATTCCAAGTGTCCACCACCCTCTCTGTGAAGAAGTGAATCCTGACCTCCATCGTAAACCTCCCACCTTCCAGCTTAAGACTGTGCCCCCTTGTGTTATGGTTGCCACTCAGCTTCAAGAGACTCTCCTTATCCACCTTATTAATCCCTTTCGGTCCCTTATCAATCCCTTTCTACTACCACGTAGATGAAAATAGTACCCAGTTACAGCAGGTAGCAGTAAATACTTCACGGTTCAAAAACTGATCTGTACCACGGTTTATACTCACTCGTTTAGAGGAACAGCATCATCGAGTGGTCCCTCCATGAATTCATACTCATAATAGGAAACAAGAATCACATTGCGACTCAGGCAGTTTTCTCGAAAGCAGTCGAGCTCAGTGATGCAGGTGACATGTTCCTCTTCACATTTTGACCTCACAGCTGCCACCTCATGGCAACAAATGCACTCCACATTGGTCTCCATTTTATTGCAATTGCTGCAGTCACACCTGAAAAAAATGGCCATAGCATTAGTCCCCACAATGACACTGAAGACGGTGCAATCATACACTGGCATAAAGCAAACAAGACATTGGTAACCCAAAAACAACTGCATTTGACATGCAACAGATGCCCATAAAAGCACTGTATGTGATGTCATAGGATGAGGAAAGATGTATGATGTTACACAGAAGGTGTTCTGCACAGCTGTTGCAATATGTTGTGACTCCCATCACAAAAGACAGATGGGGGGCAAGTCAGTTTGTGCAGAGGGAGAGACCGTACAGATGGAATGTAAAGCAAAGGTGCTGCCATCTCATCTGTGTGTGTGTCTGTCAGGACACTCGACATGCTGTCACATGTCTCACAGTGCACCATGGGTGTGCATTACTGTGCAGAGGGAGAGACAGTACAGATTGAATGTAAAGCAAAGGTGCTGCCATCTCATCTGTGTGTGTGTGTCTGTCAGGACACTCGACATGCTGTCACATGTCTCACAGTGCACCATGGGTGTGCATTACTGTGCAGAGGGAGAGACAGTACAGATTGAATGTAAAGCAAAGGTGCTGCCATCTCATCTGTGTGTGTGTCTGTCAGGACACTCGACATGCTGTCACATGTCTCACAGTGCACCATGGGTGTGCATTACTGTGCAGAGGGAGAGACCGTACAGATGGAATGTAAAGCAAAGGTGCTGCCATCTCATCTGTGTGTGTGTCTGTCAGGACACTCGACATGCTGTCACATGTCTCACAGTGCACCACGGGTGTGCATTACTGTGCAGAGGGAGAGACAGTACAGATGGAATGTAAAGCAAAGGTGCTGCCATCTCATCTGTGTGTGTGTCTGTCAGGACATTCGACATGCTGTCACATGTCTCACAATGCACCATGGGTGTGCATTACTGTGCAGAGGGAGAGACAGTACAGATGGAATGTAAAGCAAAGGTGCTGCCATCTCATCTGTGTGTGTGTCTGTCAGGACATTCACATGCTGTCACATGTCTCACAGTCACCATGGGTGTGCATTACTGTGCAGAGGGAGAGACAGTACAGATGGAATGTAAAGCAAAGGTGCTGCCATCTCATCTGTGTGTGTGTCTGTCAGGACACTCGACATGCTGTCACATGTCTCACAGTGCACCATGGGTGTGCATTACTGTGCAGAGGGAGAGACAGTACAGATGGAATGTAAAGCAAAGGTGCTGCCATCTCATCTGTGTGTGTGTCTGTCAGGACACTCGACATGCTGTCACATGTCTCACAGTGCACCATGGGTGTGCATTACTGTGCAGAGGAGAGACAGTACAGATGGAATGTAAAGCAAAGGTGCTGCCGTCTCATCTGTGTGTGTGTCTGTCAGGACACTCAACATGCTGTCACATGTCTCACAGTGCACCATGGGTGTGCATTACTACCCAATAACCACACATCCGGTTGTGGGTTAATGCTTACTTAGGAAGGAGGCAGTCTGGCAATATGGTACTGGGACAAGGTGCTCGCCTCTCACGCTGATGACCCAGGTTCCCTCCCTAGCATGGGACGACAGGAACGATGGCTGGCAGGGAGTGCTCCACAGTGTCCCTTGGATGATCTCTTTGGTTGCTAGTTCCCAGATGGCTACCCACTTCTACATCTGTGAGTCCTCTCTTCATCTCCATTTGAGAGAACCAGGTCTAAGATTGCTCCCTCTCAGTGGGCTCAATACTGGTGTAAGGCCATGCCCCCTGTAGGGCATCTAGAATAACCCCACTCTTAGAAGCGGCTGCAACTGCACTCAGTTAACATCTGGCATATTCAGATCACCCATCAGCATATCTCCCTTTTTCTGCAATTCTAAGTATACTTTCTATCATTTCCTTGTCCATTTCCTCCCCTGAGAAGATCTGTACTAACCCTGTGCATATTGTGGTGCCAATTGCGGTCTCCAAATTTACCTGGTGCTTCTTCTCCTCCCTGTTTACTTTTGTTCTGTGCCTTTGATTCTTCCCTTATGTAAAGAGCTACTCCTCCTCCTCTTTTGCCCTCCCTGTCCCTCCTGTAGATAGTGTATCCTGGTATGTTTACATCCAGTCATGGTTTTAGTGTACCATGTTTCTGTGACTGCCACGATATCAGATGTTCCTCCTCCATCAAGGCCACTAATTCAGGAGCTTGTTGCTCAGACTACAGGCATTGGTACTCATTGCTCTCCATTTTGATGGCTTTACCTTCTGTTGCAGCATCCCCACTGACCTTTCTACTTGTCTGTTTCTATTTGTACCCTGCATTTTGTAGGAGGCTGGGATTTTCCTGCTGCTTATCAGTGCCTCCCCCTTGACTAGTTTAAAAGCTTGCCAATGAAACATTTAAACCTATTGCTCAAAAGACTTGTTCCCTTCCTGGACAGATGCAGACCATCCTGCCAGTATAGGCTGGTGTCCCTGTGAAGGGAACAAGCAGACTGTCACTACTCTCTGGGTGACTCATGATGACCAGTAAGCCAGATTGCAGGTCTGCATAAAGTCAATACAGCTATTATTAATGATTGTGTGAGGATACTAGGATGCATGACAGGGGCAGACAGCTCTGATGAGCAAGTGACAGACCAGCAAGGCGCAAGATATAGTTAATTTGCTGCTAACTCACAGCTGTAGCAACATAACAAATAAAATACCCTGACTGTGCTGGTCTGTCACTTGCTCATCAAGGTGTCTATCCCTGTCATGCTCCCATGTCCTCACACAGTCATCAGTAATCAGTTAACATATGCAGAGCTGCAACCCTGGCAACACTGGGTGAGACATCCTGGAGTGGCGGCTCAAGTCTGTGTTCAGCCCTGTAGGTCAGAAATCTACTGCTGCTGTCTGGTTTTCCTCATGATTTCCTGTGGGTCCCTCTCTTAGGACAATAGCATGGATGAGTCCACATGAGTTGCATCTCCACACAGACTCAGTGAAGGAAATAAGGTGTGGTAGCACATAGGATTTTAGTAATTTCCACAGTTAGACTTCTCACTGATGTGCTTGCTTTCGCTGTAGTAATTATCCACCCCCATGTGTGCTTGCCCCTCCCCCATGGCAGTTAGTGGTACTACTCAGTTTTTACCAATAACTCACAATACAGCACCGAGAAAATGACACTCCAGGATCGTGATTCGATGTTATGAGCAGTAGTGGCAGTCCCACCCCCACCCACCAGGCCCTCTCAGTACTTATCTGCCAGACATTTGGTGTGTCAGACACTGGGTGTTTTGTGTCATCAGTCTCACTCCAGATCACCTGACACTCGGACACTCCCTCTCGACTCAAGACTCGCGATATGCTGGCAGCTACACGGATGTGAGTCACTGAACCCGAATGGTCGCGGCACTCCACGACACGATGGCACACACCCGACCTGCACAGATGGCACTGGCAAAAAAGATTCCGCCGGCCCGGTGGTCACTGAAGGTTGAGGCTGGATACATCCCACTGCACTGGTGACCAGGTCGGGAGCAAGGTCGGACGCGGGGATCGGTAGGGAGGAGGAGATTAAGTGTCCGTGACACTCTCCTCTCCCGAAGAGGCAGTGGAGGAATCAGTATTCTCATGACCCCAATGGAGATCGAGAGCTGCCGGATGTGGACCTAATGAGTGGACAAGGCATTGATGCCGGCAGTGTGTATCTATAGCAGTATAGCATCAATGCCAGCATAAAAGAACCCATGTTTGTATTGCCAGCATGCCACATGACACCCACATACTACCAGCAGAAATCCATCCTTTGTCATGGAGGACACATAAATAACCGTGCTGTATACAAAATGGTGTGTTGCACAATGAGGGTTACTTATGCACACCTGAGATGCAAACTTGGCCAGTTTCTGGCAGGGACATTGTCAGTTGATATGACTTACTACCACTTCCTGATTTTCGGAGTTTGATTCCCACACTGTATTTTTTGGTGGGTCAGCTTTCTTTATGTTCCTCCTCTATGTTCTCGGACTGTCTCCGGTAGGATGTTCCACAAACCTAGCCACCCACCTGAAATTTCCGAGCCTTACCTGTCTGGGGGGGTGGGGGGCAACTCTGTGCTACTCGTCCTGGACCACTGACTCCCTGAATCTAAGCACCCATGGCACGACCGCCGTTCATCCACTGACCTTTCTGAAATGTAGTGGGCAGACCATGCATGGCACATGGAGCAGCCACAGGCAGGATGGAGGATCCAGCATTTGTGAGTGGTGGTCTCTCACTCAACCCATCTTTTTCTACTGAGGCACAAGGGTGTTTCCTTTGTTCTGTTGCCCCAGAACATGGACATGCAATGATGCCACTCACTACTTGCTGTGTTCCAGACATCACCAGGAGCCGCTGAAAGTGAGAGTAGACTACCCCCAGGAAAGAAGTGCAGTCCTCCAGTCGTTCAATCCTTTCCTGCCCCTGCCAACCCCCCCATGACTCATTTCCGAACCAGGGTTGATGGCATGGCATGAGACGTGGCATCAGGCACCTAAACCCTTAACACCACAGGGACGCCTCTTCAACATCAGATATTGACAGTATGTTGATACATATGCACAAAATTTGCTGTGGCATTAAGTGCTAGTGGCATGGATCAACATACTAATGAACTGTCAGCAGTACAGTTGGGTAAGAAACAGCATAGGTATTACTTGTGTACATGCAGGACACTCTTTGAGGAGTTGTGCACTGGATGTCAAGAGGGCAGCTACAACATAGCATGTTAAAAATACAGTCGGTGCACTACATGGCAGGGGGAAAATGTCTCAAGACTCACTCCTATGTGGTATCAGAGGAGGGTCAGTGGTTGCAGACACCCAGTCAAACTGTGCCCTTTTTCTACAGATGTGTGCCAGAGACAGGTCAAAGCATGGTATTACTACATACTAACATACCAACATACGAAGAAGCCAGCAGAAGAATGCCATTTGGTTAATCTACTCTGCTCATGTCCACAGTTTCAGCTACTGTCCTGCCCTCTCACCACTCCTCCCATCCTCCCACCCTTGATCCTTACCTTCCCCATGCCTATCCCAGCCTCTATTATAGCTGCTCACTGTCTTCAACGAGATCACCTCCTCTGGCAACACATTCCAAGTGTCCACCACCTCTCTGTGAAGAAGTGAATCCTGACCTCCATCTAAACCTCCCACCTTCCAGCTTAAGACTGTGCCCCTCATGTTATGGTTGCCACTCAGCTTCAAGAGACTCTCCTATCCACCTTATTAATCCCTTCGTCCCTTATCAACTCTTTCTACTACCACGTAGATGAAAATAGTACCCAGTTACAGCAGGTAGAGTAAATACTTCACGGTTCAAAACTGATCTGTACCACGGTTTATACTCACTGCTTTAGAGGAACAGCATCATCGAGTGGTCCCTCCATGAATTCATACTCATAATAGGAAACAAGAATCACATTGCGACTCAGGCAGTTTTCTCGAAGCAGTCGAGCTCAGTGATGCAGGTGACATGTTCCTCTTCACATTTTGCCTCATTCAAGCCACCTCATGGCAACAAATGCACTCCACATTGGTCTCCATTTTATTGCAATTGCTGCAGACACACCTGAAAAAATGGCCATAGCATTAGTCCCCACAATGACATTGAAGACGGTCAATCATACACTGGCATAAAGCAAACAAGACATTGGTAACCCAAAACAACTGCATTTGACATGCAACAGGTGCCCATAAAAGCACTGTAGTGATGTCATAGGATGAAGAAAGATTGTATGATGTTACACAGAAGGTGTTCTGCACAGCTGTTGCAATATGTTGTGACTCCCATCACAAAAGACAGATGGGGGGCAAGTCAGTTTGTGCAGAGGGAGAGACCATACAGATTGAATGTAAAGCAAAGGTGCTGCCATCTCATCTGTGTGTGTGTCTGTCAGGACACTCGACATGCTGTCACATGTCTCACAGTGCACCATGGGTGTGCATTACTGTGCAGAGGGAGAGACAGTACAGATTGAATGTAAAGCAAAGGTGCTGCCATCTCATCTGTGTGTGTCTGTCAGGACACTCGACATGCTGTCACATGTCTCACAGTGCACCATGGGTGTGCATTACTGTGCAGAGGGAGAGACAGTACAGATTGAATGTAAAGCAAAGGTGCTGCCATCTCATCTGTGTGTGTGTCTGTCAGGACACTCGACATGCTGTCACATGTCTCACAGTGCACCATGGGTGTGCATTACTGTGCAGAGGAGGCCGTACAGATGGAATGTAAAGCAAAGGTGCTGCCATCTCATCTGTGTGTGTGTCTGTCAGGACACTCGACATGCTGTCACATGTCTCACAGTGCACCACGGGTGTGCATTACTGTGCAGAGGGAGAGACAGTACAGATGGAATGTAAGCAAAGATGCTGCCATCTCATTCTGTGTGTGTCTGTCAGGACATTCGACATGCTGTCACATGTCTCACAGTGCACCATGGGTGTGCATTACTGTGCAGAGGGAGAACAGTACAGATGGAATGTAAAAGCAAAGGTGCCATCTCATCTGTGTGTGTCTGTCAGGACATTCGACATGCTGTCACATGTCTCACAGTGCACCATGGGTGTGCATTACTGTGCAGAGGGAGAGACAGTACAGATGGAATGTAAAGCAAAGGTGCTGCCATCTCATCTGTGTGTGTGTCTGTCAGGACACTCGACATGCTGTCACATGTCTCACAGTCACCATGGGTGTGCATTACTGTGCAGAGGGAGAGACAGTACAGATGGAATGTAAAGCAAAGGTGCTGCCATCTCATCTGTGTGTGTGTCTGTCAGGACACTCGACATGCTGTCACATGTCTCACAGTGCACCATGGGTGTGCATTACTGCAGAGGAGAGACAGTACAGATGGAATGTAAAGCAAAGGTGCTGCCATCTCATCTGTGTGTGTTGTCTGTCAGGACACTCAACATGCTGTCACATGTCTCACAGTGCACCATGGTGCATTACTACCAATAACCACACATCCGGTTGTGGGTTAATGCTTACTTAGGAAGGAGGCAGTCTGGCAATATGGTACTGGGACAAGGTGCTCGCCTCTCACGCTGATGACCCAGGTTCCCTCCCTAGCATGGGACGACAGGAACGATGGCTGGCAGGGAGTGCTCCACAGTGTCCTTTGGATGATCTCTTCCCAGTGTGGGGGGGCTTATCACTCTCTGGAAGATCCTTGTGGTCAGTATCTTCCAAGGTGCACTATGCAGTGTTGCTGACCATGCGCCACTGAAGTACCTATGCAAGGATGCTGCGGTGTGTGCTCCATTGGCCACCCAGCAGATAAGATGTTGACAGCTCACATCCCCACTGCAGCAAAGCATGTTAGCCACAATGATGCACCCACCCTCTCCAACACAGATGTAATGATGGTGCCGGTGGGCATCGGGAGAGTCTACCTGCCTGGCCACCCACACAGGTAAGGAGAGGCCTCCAGGTGAAGGGATATGAGGTGCAAACCTGGAGACCAGGGTTTGACTCACACAGCCACAACTTGCATACTGTGACAAACTCTATCAGCAAAATTCACTGTGCTTGCATGTCGCACTTGGAAACAACCCTCGGCTTAGTGTGCCACGGGATATTTAGTGTCCACCAGAGCAACTGCCAGAATGGGCAGATAGCACTGCTGTTCAATATGTCATCTGAAAGATGGTGCCTCACGATTGCAGCACCACCCTCATGCTGCACTACGGTGTCAGTATTGGGATTTTAACAAAGTTCCTGGTGTGAGGATAAAACCCACAGCCTTCTGATCTACCAACCTCTGAGAAAAGTGTGCTATACATGGTATATTTGACTTTGAACCCTTTTCATGCAATAGAGAGCAACATGGACTATACCAACATGCAGTACTATGGTAGCTGGCCCTCTGGCACTGAGGGTTGAGGCCCTGGATGTCGCACCTCGCGCCACGCCGGCAACCTGCATTCAGGAATGAGCAAGGGTCGCCGGGGGTCAGTGGGGATGAGGAAGGATCGAGCGTCCCATGGACTGCTCTCTTTCCTCGGGGAGGGTGGTTAGCTCTCGCCGGTGCAACAGCAGCCTCTGGTGGTAACAAGGGGATTGCATTGCCTAGCTGGCAGATGCAGGGAATTAGGGCTGTGGCACATGCCTTTCCAGTGCGCACACTGCTCACACTGAGCAGGGCATCATTGCATGTCGGGGCCCGGGGCAACAATTAAAATAAAAATCCCCCAGCTGTGGAAAGGCATCTGTGGTATAGGTGTGCAAGTGGAACTCCAAGCCACAATCTCGGGCAATCCAGCACTCATCATCACCATATAAATGATTTTCACAAGCTGAGACTGTTGGATGTCAATGGCAGCTCTCATCCCATGGGGCAACAACATCAAAAAGATGAACAGACTGCAGCAAGATAACTCCTCCCTTCAAAGGTATCACACCATGAGCTGTTGAGTCCCTAAGGCCATACCCTTTCAGCTGTGGGGAGAGACATGCTGTGGAGTGAGACCTTAGAAGGAGTCATATTAGCAGGACAGGGGCATATACATTTACCAACACAGCATAACAACTAATTTAAACCACATGCAAAATGGTGACACAGCATCAACAGGAGTCAAAACACTGGAGAAAGTAGGATGCATGGCAAGGTATAGCAATATATATATATATATATATATATATATATATATATATATATATATATATATATTGCTTCATACATCAATAATATAAACTTATTATGCCATTACACATCACGTGAGTACTATGGGGAAACACGTCTGTACTGCTGAATCCCAGGCGAGCTACTGACTGACACCAATGTGAAATACAGAATTCACCCACCACTCGCTGGCTGGCTGAGCAGTTCTTCCACCCTCACCAGCTTCAGACTGCTCCGATTCTTCTTCTGATGAAGTACCCGCCTCTGCAGCCACATCTTGTACTGGATCACTCCTCAGTGGCTCAAACATGTATGGCTGAGCCACTGAAAGCAAGTCAAAATCTTCGCTTAAGTTAGGGATATCGGGAACATCTAACTCAGCCATGCTGCCAGTGTGATACGTCTCGCTATAATGACATCATCAGCTTCAAACACGCATGCGCGAGACGAGCACGGCGTGCTACCGATAACAAGCTCATTAGTGAGGACACAGAAAGAGGAGCAGAAATTAAATAAAATGCAAACCTTTGTAAGTAATTCTAATGCGTACATTTACAATTTTTAAGTCCCAAGAGGTGATTATATGGAGAAAGACGACACACTGAGCCACAAGGGTGGGTTCAACAACCATTTTTAAAAATATGCTCTTTATTTGTCCTTTAAATGATTGCTATACTGATTGAGTTCAGATTATTGGTTGGCAATTTTTAGACCCAAATAATTAGTTCTACAATATTGGGTATCCAGGTTGGAATACTGGCTAGCCAGAGGCATTGCTCCGGGTGGCCAGCGTTGCAGCTGTTGTTGGGGCCCTTGATGGAAAGAAAACGCAGTTAGCATGCACAACAAAGATTTGATTATTTGTAATCCTGGCCAGGTGGCCCAGTCTCTTGGAACCCAGAAAATTACTGTAAAGATCAAATGGTACCACAGATAATTAAGTGACTTGTTGCAGGGAGCTAAACTGGGTTTACTCACACTACCAGTTGGCTGTGATGTTGCTGGCGAATTGAAGACCTCATGTAGATCACTGATGAACAAGGGGAAGCAGGGCCATCATGACACACCTTCTCTTCATGGCCTTTTCCTCCAGGTGGCCGCAACTTGCGAGTTGTCTCTGTGCAGGGGCTGAATCCCCAAAGCCGGTCTCTCGACGATGAACAGTCTCTGGTGCAGGGATGGTCAGCTTGGACCGAGACTGGCATAGACCCAAGGCAGGAAGAACACTTAGCAAAGTTCAGTTTGTTTTGCTGGTGAAGCCTCCAGCTGGCATAACAATCTGGTCGTGGGCAGGCAAGCCTCGACCCACAATGAACATTCAGCACATTTAACAAGAACAGCATTAACTTCTCCTGACAGGTCAGATGCAGTCCGGTTGCTATTGCAGTCAATTTACTGAGCAAACCTCTCGATCCAATGTCAGTCTCTTCACCACTTCCGGGCCAATCACTTCACAGGAGCCTAACTTTAGTCCAAATCTCAAGCAGTGCTTTTTAAATGTCTCTGGGCTTCTGTCGCAGTTTCAGTCACAATTTGGATCAGTCTAATTACTGCAATTAGGCAGTCCAATGCAGGAGAACAGTGGCAGGGAGGCAAGTCATGCCTTTTCCCGTCGATTCCCCTAAGCTCCGTATAGGAGCAGCTCCTTGAGAGCTCAAGCTGCTCATTCTTCAAGCTCTAACTCCAATTGAACTACTGTCTCTAACAGTTCTGGGGATTTCCCTTGGTTTCCAGAGTGCTGGTTGGCTGGGGGAGCTGTCAGTCACAGTCTGGGTGCCCCCTTCAGTTCAGTTTAGGCGCCAACCTAAAAACTACAAAAACTACAGTCTTTCCTTCCCAAAAAGCACCTGGGCTAAGGACTCTCTTTTTTTTTTTTTATATACTTCCTTTATTATGTAGAAATCTGTTCACACCAATTCAATCAATCAATCAAAATCTTTATTTATCCAGGCAGGCACCATTGAAATATAGAAACATAGAATTTGATGGCAGATAAGGACCGCTTGGCCCACCCAGTCTGCCCATTTCCCTACCTAATGGATAAGCTGCAGATCCTAGTTAACCAGCAGCCTACTTCTTCCTACCCCAACCCCCTAGAATTGCCTTGTGACTGTCCCATGCATGCTTGAATTCCACCACTGTTTTTGACTCCACAACCTCCTCCGGAAGGCCGTTCCATGCATCCACAACCCTCTCTGTGAAAAAATACTTCCTTAAATTACCTCTGAGCCACCCCCCCATCTTCAAATTGTGCCCCCTTGTTCTTGCACACCTCTTTTTTTGAAAGATGCTATCCTCTTGGACTTTGTTGATTCCCTTGAGGTACTTGAACATTTCTATCATGTCCCCCCTCTCCCTCCTTTCCTCGAGGCTATACATAGCCTCGAGGAAAGCCATTGAGCAGGGCTCATTTGCAAGATGGACCTGGCAATTGACATTTGACATAGTGATACAGTAATTTCACTTCCTTAAAAACAATACAAACTGCGGCTGCTTAAATACGCAGCCTATACAACTCATACAAACTTAAAAACTAAAACCTGTACGGGCAAGTTATAAATACTACTGGATAAATTAATGAATACAGATCAAGTATCTTTAGGAACTATTTTGAGCTACTTCATTATCTCCAAGATCCTTTGCCAGGAATGACCAGACTGGAGATTTATATTAATGTGTAATTCAGAACTCCTATACTATAGTGGAGTATAAGAGGTGCCTTCTACCTCTACTACTAGTGGCTAGGAAGGGAAGGGTAGGGTGGGGACTTCCTCTGCTTTCTAATAATATTCCTTCTCCGTATTATCTCCTCAGGGGATTTGTTCCTGAATTAGTTCCCATCTGGTCCACTGGGAAATATAAGCTTCCATCCTATCCTGGAGGGCAAAGGACATCTGCTCGTTATGTTGTATATTGAGTATTACAGCTTTCCAATCTGAAATCAGTGGAGAGGTCACTTGGAGCCATTTTTTGGTAATGGATTTGTACGCTGCGCACAGCAAAATGGACCATAAATATAAGGTAGCCTTATCCTTTGCCCCCTCAGGCGGAATCCCCAGTATTAGATGAACTCCCTTAAGAGGGTGTTGCAGATTCAATATAGATGTAATGTGTTGGGAAATTAAACTCCAAAAAGTAGATAATTTTGGGCAGTCAAAAAAGATGTGTTCATGGGATGCCCTAGCTTCCCCACATTCCCTCCAACAATGAGAGGGTGCTCCTGGGTTTCTGATGGCTACCACCGAGGGTACCAAAAAAAAAACCTCATCCTTACCTTCCACATGAATTCTCTCCAAATTGGGGAGGAAGTGGTGGTCCACGCCCCTCTCCACACCCCAGCCCACTCTCTGGTGGTTATCGTTTGAGCGAATTCCTTCTCCCAGCTTGTTTTAACTGGCTCTATAGAGTGAGCTATTTGTTGAATCAGATATTTGTATATTATGGATATTGTTTTTTCACCTTGGGACGAGGACCATATTTGAAAAAATGGAGTACCATCATCCCACACCTGAGATCATCTTTCTCTAGTTCTGATCTGTTTAGGTATGTAATCTCTGATTTGAAAATATATTGGTAATCTATCCTTTTCCATCCAAAAGTGTCTCCTTCGGCCTTCCTCAAAATCAATCACTGCATTCTCCTTTAGCATTTGCCATGGGGTTACGAAACCCCACTCAGCCTGTGTTTTATACCAAGAACCCTGCAGAGATGAATTAAATGGAGGAGTTAGTAGAAACCATTGGTATTTCCAAAATTGTTGCTGTGTAGCTTTACTTTTTGTTCCTAACCTCCAACCCCTCAATATGACTGCAGTAGCATTTGGAACAGACTGCATAGCTTGCTTAAGCTGGGGTGGGGAGAACAATGTGACTGGCAGTGGGGGGTTTATTGGTCTGGTTAGATCTATTTGTTTCCAGGCTGCTTGATATAGTCTAGTGCCCCATAACAGTGCCAGATGCATTTGAGCAGCAAACCAATAGTCTAAGAGAGAGAGGGGAGAGCCACCCCCCCCCCCAAATGTTTGGGTAAAAATAGCTTATACATGTTGACCCATGGCTTCCTACAGTTCCACTGGAAAGTATTCAGGGCTTTCTGCCATGAGAGGAATTCTTTAGCTGATATAGCACACTGTATACACTGAAACAGGTATAAAAATCGTGGCAAGGCATTCATCTTAAGGGAGAGTGTACAGGTATAAAAAGAGGATGGCAGAAGATTCCATCTTCTGAGATCCTGCCTAATAGTTGTTACCAAGGGGGTATAGTTTTGGGAGAATAGGTGCTTTAAATCTCTGGTGATCTGAATACCTAAATATTTAATAGACCGTTTGTCCCATTTGATAGGGTATTTAGATTTAAGGAGAGGTGAAGGGTTATATCCAAAAGAAAGGGCTTCGGATTTATTAATATTGAGAGAATAGCCAGATAGGAGGGAGAAATCTTGTATTTTTTGAAATAGGTCTGCCATAGAAGTTTCAGGATCTGCTAGATATACCAGCAGGTCATCCGCAAACAGGGCCAGTTTTTGTTCTGTTCCTGCTATCGGAATACCCTAAACTTCTGGGAAGAGTCATAAATACTGGACTAGGGGTTCAATATAAAAAGCGAAGAGGAGTGGGGATAGAGGGCAGCCCTGTCTGGTTCCTCTGTATAGGGAAAAACCCTCTGAAATATGACCATTAGTCCTAATGAATCCAGTGGGTTTATTATAAAATTTAAAGATGGTATCAGAGAATTGGGTTGGGAAACCAAAGCCGGCAAGGACCCCCCGAAGAAAATTCCATGAAACCATATCAAATGCTTTTTCGATGTCCAACCCAAGCAAAAGTGCGGGGATGTTCTGTGATTGGATATGCTCCACAACATAAATAGTGCGTCTAACATTATCCTGGGCCTGCTGGCCTGGTATAAAGCCACATTGGTCCATGTGTATTTTAGTTGGGGCAAATTAGATAAGTCTCTTGGCTAATATAAAGGCAAAGATTTTGTAGTCAGTGTTTAATACTGATATGGGTCTGTATGATGAACAATATGAGGGTTCCTTGCCCGGCTCCGGTATAACAAAGACTATGGCTTCATTCCAGGATGGGGGAATTACAACTTGCTTTAATGTTATGAATGAAAATACCCTACCCAATAGAGGGGAAAGGGTTTTAGAAGGGTCTTATACAATTCTCCCAGGAGTCCGTCACACCCTGGGCATTTCCCTGTTTTTAACCCTCCACCTTGTTCTTTAGTCAGGGTGGGCAAATTTAGGATAGATAGAAATTCTTGAATTTTATGCTCGGAAGGTGGGGCGGGAGCAGACTACAATGATGAATATAATTTAAAAAGGCTACAGATATCCCCTTGGTGTTATTTCATAGTTCCCCCACATAGGGTGCCTTACTCTCAAAATGGTAGACCCAACTCTCTGGGCCCATAATTGACCCGCTATTAGTCTTAGGAATCGGGGGCCACCATCATAATATTTATGTCTTAAGTATATTAATTTCTGCTCTATAGCATAATCTAAAATACTATTTAATTCTTTCTTTAGGGTAGCAAGCTCCCGGTTCCTAGATTTGCATACTTTGATACACTGGAGCTCCTCTAAGGCCTTAATATTCCCCTCTGAGGAGTGTCGACGAGATTCCCGCTGTTTTTTCCTATAAGATGAGATTCCTATTAACTTGCCCCAAACTATTGCCTTAATAGTATCCCAGGCCATTGATGTTGTGGTGTCCTGAGTGTCGTTATCAGCCAGGGCTTGAAGTATCGTGTCTTTAATGGACTCCTGGATCTCTTAGTCCCTCATAAGGGAGACATTTATTTTCCAAAAAGTTCTTTTCCGTAAGTTTTTATATTTTAAATCTACCAAAAATTGGGGCATGGTCTGAAAGAGTGAAGTCTCCCATCCGGATACTTTGCGTTATATTTAACTGTTCTCGTGGGGTCAGGAGGAAGTCTAGACATGAGTACGTCTCATAGGCCTGGGAGTAGAAAGTGTGCCTACGCAAGGGGCTGTGTATAAACTGCCAAACATCCTCATACCCCAGCTCCTGAATCAATTTTTGAACCTTTCCGGCTGTTTTATTTACTCAACCCAAGGAAGGATGGTCTGCCTCTCCCTCCGAGACATTGAGGTTAAGGTCCCCCCCAGAAATCACCTGTCCCTCAGACCACTCAGCTAATTGGGAGAAAAAGGATCTGTATAGCTTGAAATCAGCTGCAGGGGGAATATAAACAGAGGCTAGGGTAACCAGTTGACCATCTAGGTGGCCTTTAAGTAACGCATATCACCCCTCTTTATCGGTAATTTGGTCTTTAAGTTCAAACTGAACACCATGCCTTATCATTATGGCTGTCCCACTTCTTCTGCCCCCCCCCCATAGGAGAAGGCCGCCACACAAGAGAATCCCAGTCGCTCAAACCTTTTATGTTCATTTGGGATATGGGTTTCTTGCAGCAATATAATATTAGCCCCCTCTCTTGTCAGGTATTGAAGTATTTTGCTTTGCTTAATGGGATTAGTTATCCCATGCACATTATATGTGCATATAGTATATGGTTGTGCCATGTTTAAATGGTACCTATTTTATCCGATTAATAATGCTCAAGCGAATTCTGGTTTCCCAACTGCAGGGGCGGTCCCCCCTCCCATAACCTGTCCGCATGGTTAAAACTGGTATTTTTGCTCGTAGGTTCCTGATGCCCAGAGAAAATAAAACATAACATACAAGCCAACAAGCCTTCAACATTAACTTCAACCATAATGAACAATAACACAACTATTTGCTTCCAAGGCTGGGGGCTAATCTATAGTATCAGCCCCTGTGTCCTCACTCTCTTTAAGGAGAACGAGGAGGATTGCGAGTACTTCCATTACCGGAAGACCTTCTCTAGAGCCATGGTGATTGTGTGCTCCTAGAAATAGAAAAGGTATGTACCTTAGGGTACTAGGGACATGGGCCGTACAGATATCAGCATGCCCCTATGCACCAATTTACCTGTAGATTATTCTAACATAAAGTATGCTTTACAGAGTATACAATTATTTGCAGTAAACTTGTCACATCTTATTTATAACAAAAGCAACAGGGATAGCAATCAAGCCTTTCTCACAAACTTCTATATTTGAAGCCCTTTGACTCCCCTTGTGCTTCTACCTGCCTGATTGGAGGTTAAGCATCAATATATGGCCTCGTTTGGTATGAGAGAGCATCGGGGGGTTAGTTTAAATGAATCCTGGTTTCTCTTACAAACTATTAATAAAAACGAAAAGAACTCTGATCTAGGGCCTCCAGTGTAAAGGGAGGTAGATCTTGTTGGATCCGGCAAATTAAACCCCCATTTTATATTTCAAACAATTAAACATGATATCCCTATAGTCCCAGAGAAATTGTAGTAGGCTGAGACAATGGGCGTGCCTCGGAGTTGTTATAGTCTGCCTTCTTCCACTCTCCTCCTGTCAGAAACTCCAGTTCCAACATAAAAAGGGCCTGGGTATATTTGGTAAAGTACTTAGCCATCTGACAGTCCACTGGTGCCAGGGAAGCTTTCGGAAGATATCGGAGACCAGATTCAGAAAAGTTCAAACTGCCAAATTAAGAGACTACGTCTTCTCAGGTTGCTTTCTCAGCCTGCCCTGTTTTCCTATCGAGTAGAGATTGGATTCTGCATAGAGCTTCTACGTGTTGCAGTGTTTTATTCCCCCCTCGCTTCCTGCTAGTGGTGCGCTGCCATATCAGATCACTTATCCCGTCATTTTGGTTCCGGATTTGTGTTATAGAGGTTTTTCTCTCCTTAAAAGCTTCCGAGGCCTCCTTGACAGTTGAATAAATCTTAACACCATCTTCCCAAAAGATTCTCAGCCTGGAGGGATATGGAGTGTGGAATCATATTGCCTTCTCGTGGAGTACCAGCAGAATTGGAAGGTAACGTAGCCTCTGCTGCTGTATCTCCTGGGGGTAATCATGATCAAGAAATAGGCGGTGTGTGAGATATTTAATTTCTTTTTTAGCCCAGGCTCATCTTAGTATGTCCTCCGTTACACTGTAAGAGCTTAATTTGAAGATGATGGAGCATGGACGCACAGCCAGGTCAGTGGGTTTCATTTGCAGAGATCCGTGTGCTCTCTCTACATGGAGAACATATGTAGCTGGGAGATCCAATATATCTATGAAAGGGGCCATTGGAATAGTCTCCATATCCTCTGGAAGCCCATAGAGGCACAGATTTTCCCATCAAGATCTACCTTCCAGGTCCAGATATTTGGATTGCAGCTCCCTTGTTTGTACCAAGAGAGTCTGAACTATTTCTGAGAGCTGTGCTGTTGTGTCCTCGGTCTCAGCAACCCGTTCCTCAATTAGGCTGATGCGTTTCTCCAAGGTAGATAATTAGTTTTGTACCGCTCTGAATTCTTGCTTATTTTCTTTTCTGGATTCCCTTATCTCATTTAAGAGCATTTCAAATCTGGTGCGAGATAGTTGTTAGTTTTTGCTGTCGGTGTCATACCCAGCCGCATGGGAGCTGGCCAGTGAGATAGATCTGCTGGGATGTTCTTCATTTAATCGGGTGCCATCCCTGACTTTGCTCTTGCCATCAGCATGATTTCTGCCTCTGTTACCTGCTATGGGTGTCCCTCCTGAGCTCCGAGACATTTTGAGATCGAAATGGAGGGTTTTAGGAGGATTTGTAGGTTGGTTAGGGAGCACTACAGGTTAAGCTCCTTACAGCTCCGTGACATCACTGGAAGTCCGCTAAGGACTCTTTGAGGTCCCCTGAGTCCTATTGGCCCACTTACTAGAAGTCCCAGACCAAATATAATGACTCCCATTCTGAGAGGCAAAGCTGCAAGGGAAGCAGGTTAAACAAACTCTCCAATTCAAATATAACAGTACTGCTCTATTATCAACTGCAGAGTGGGGCAAATCAAAGCGATATCTGGCTGTTCGCAAGCCTTAAAACAATCGGACCATGCCCAGACCACCTACTAGATGCATCCTGGCTAGACTCTTAAAGGGACAGGCGCGGAGGCACAACAGAGCACTCATACGTAAATCAACAGAAGCAAACAGGTCACCTTGGATTTATTACCTCTTCAGGACATCAGCCTGGCAGTGGGCCTGGAAAGAATCCAGGAAGACATTCAGCTAAACCCTAAATTGGTAGGGGGGGGGTTACACATGTACTGCTACCAATCTCAACGTCCACATTTCTAGCATATAGTCCCTTTCAATTGGTGCATCTGTCTCTTTGGCTACCCTCATAGTTACTGGTATTATCAGGTTTCATTGATCTCTTCTAGTTGTTAACATACCTCTTTTTTACTTTCTAAATTATTCAGTCTTCTCCTGTGTCTTGACCCTTTGCTCGACCTTATTCTCTGTGTGAATTCATCTGAGCAGGATGGGTATCCATGCTAATTTCATGCACCTGTTCTCTTACCTGTGTATCCCCCTACCTTTACCGCTCAGTGGAGGATTATCTTAGGACAGGAAATACAACACAAAAAGAGGTTACCTGGAAGCATAGAGTACCCAGAAGAGAAAGCTGTCGCAAACCCTAGAACCCTGATGGGAAAAAAAAAGAAAAGAAAAGAAGGGGCGGGCGTTGAAGAGTCTTGGTCTGCACTCCCAGATTTCCATGGCTTCTTCTGAGGTGGGGAGACACTCCATCATCCAGGGTTAGATCCTAGAAAATAAATAAAAAATCATAAGCCTCCGCTGATCTACTTCACTGGCAGGGTTGCTTCCTCTGGCCTCTCTCTGGAGGTTATCCAATCTTACCAGTGCATCTCAAACTGTCTGGAAGAATGCCTATCACAATGCAACCTGGTCCTACCCTTTTCCAAACAGGTATTTACAATTAGACACACCCTCTGAGTGTTATATGCTCAGCACTTTTCTGTGTAATTCTCTGCTCTGTCCTGTCCTGTCATTATTTGTTTTTGTTTCCAGAACTAAAAAACAAATAACCCAAAGTACATTTTAACTTTTCCTGGCTGGTTTTTCCATGGTTTAGTAATCTTTGTTTCATTTTCCTTGTCCCCTTTTCTTATTCATATCAGAGCTGTTGTAGTATTGGGGTCCCCTCGAGTTCCTCTATTGAGTGAGCATATGGTAACCACCTAGTGTTAAATCTGTCTGTGCGAAGATTGAGCCTTGCTGTCATTTCTTCCATTGATTTCATTTTCTTGCAGTTAGCTAACCAGTGTTTTACCTCAGGGGTTGCGCTGTCATCCATTTTTGTGTTATTGCTTTAAATGCCACAGTAATTAAGATGTATAGATATCTTTTGGCCCCTCCTTTCATTGCACCCGGGTAGCGTCCCCCTAAAGGATTCATCTCTGTCAATTCTAGGGGTAGTTCCAGCATTATTTTAATTATGTTTCCCACCTCTTGCCAATATCCTTGTAGGACCCTACAAGTCCAAAATATGTGCAGTGGTGTTCCTTTTTCACCACACCCCCTCCAGCACTGGTCTGTGGGACTTGTGCCCGTATGTTTAGACTTATCAGGTGTAATGAAAAAGCATGTTAGGAATGTCCATCTGAATTCCCTCCAACTGCTTGAGAAGGTTGTTTTGTGGGCTCCCTGCCATATTTGCTGCCATTCTTTTTCCCTCAGAGTTCTCTCTGTTTCTGATTCCCACTGATGGTGGAATGCCACCACTCCTTCTTGTCCAGTTTCTTTGTTCAGTTCTGCATATAGCATGGAGACTTTGTCTAACTAGATGTGATTGAGTGAATAGCCTGATTGTGGGTATTAGTTGGTTTTGTTCCTCTGTTCCTATGGTGTGCCCATCCTGAGTACTAATATAAGATCTCACTTGCGGGTACCTAAAAAGATCTTTATTTGGTAGGTGAACTCTGCCTCCAGTTGCCTAAATGTTTTGACCACTGTGACTATTTTGAATGGTGAGGTGAACTGTAATGCCTGCCTGGCCCATTGTCTAAATGTATGGTCCATGGAAGATGGATGGAATTGGGCGTCCTTCCAAATTGGGACTCACCCTGACTGGGTATGTGGAATGTGTTGGTTTTTTGACCTGCAGCCAATTTTAAATGTGTGTTTCGTCCATCTATTTGAGAGTAGCTCAAGGTCTTAATTATATCCCAGACTCCATATCAATGTAAATGTTTTATTGCATTAGTTCTTTGTTCAATCTCTTTCCACTTTGGTTCCTATGATACATTTGAAATGTCTACCAGAGGAATCAGCTGTGCTGCCATATAGTATGCCTTCATGTCTGGAAGCCCATATCCTCCTGTTTGTTTGTGCCTTTGTATTACGGCCCATGATATCCTTGGCCTGCAGTCTGCCCAGATGAACTTTCTTAGTACCCCTGTAAGCTCTTTTCAATCTTTGCTCGGAATTGCCAAGGGCAGGCTCTGGTATAGGAACAAAAGTCTCGGTAAGTTGTTCATCTTGATGGTATTCACCCTGTCAGAAAATGACAGAGGAAGCAACATCCATCCATTACTGTCTGCGAAAACCTCAGTCTTTAGCTTGCCATAATTTGCCATGTGTATCTTGTTTAGGTGTCTCGGTAACTGAATCCCCAGGAAGCGCACTTGCTCAGGGTTCCATTTCCTTGGCTATATGTGCTTCAGGCCGCCCCCCCCCCCAGTTCCCCACAGATTTTATGATGTCTGTTTTTGTGACATTAATTTTAAATTCTGATATTGCCCCGTATTCTTTTGCCAACTCAAGGAAATTCTTCAGGTTTTTCCAAGGATTTCTCAAGTACACCAGTGTCATCTGCGTACAGAGAAACTTTGCTTTCCACCCTCCCACATGCACTTCCTGTATCCTGCTCTGTCTAATTGCTTCTGCAAATGGTTCTATGCTGATAGCAAATAGAAGTGGGGATAGTGGACAACCCTGCCTCATTCCTCTCCCAATCTTAAACTGCCCAGACAATGTACTATTGGCTCTTACTCTTACCATAGGGCTTTGATAAAACAGGCTGATCATTTTGGTAAATTCTTCCCCAAACCCCATTGACTGTGGTGTACTTTTTAAGAAGGTCCAGTTATGTCTCTTGAATGCTTTTTCTGCATCGATCAGGACAGCTATTTGTGGGTCCCTATTATTTTTCCCTTCTTCCAATATGTTTAACATTTGCCTTATCTTGTCCAATAAATGTCTTCCAGGGATAAAGCCAGTCTGGTTAGGATGTATGATTGTTTGAATTACTTGTTGTAGTCTGGTGGCCATGATTTTTGAAAAGATCTTCAAGTCCTGGTTTAATAGTGAGTTTGGTCAGTAGGATTTGCAATATTCCCTGTCTTTTTCTACCTTTGCTATTACTGATATTGTGGCTTCCCTCCAGGTCTGTGGGGCTACTCCTTCTTTTTGGCAATGTCTTAATGATGTTCCTAGAATGGAGGTGATTTGTTTGTTGAACGATTTATAAAAGTCAGAACTAAAGCCATTGGGCCCCTGTGTCTTATTAGATTTTAGGTCTCTTATTGTGGTGTATACCTCATTGTTGCTAACAGGCTCCTCTAAAGTGGCAGCTGCCTGCTCTGTTAATTTTGGGAGTCTGAGGGAGGTTAGGAACTGTCTAGTCTTATCCCTCACTTCCCCTTCCTCAAGCTCTTCTTTATACAGTGTTTTGTAGTACTCAGCAAATGTATTCGCTATCTGGGAAGCATCTATTTTGTAGTCTTGTGTTCTGTGGTGGTCCCTTATTTTCACTATTGTCCAGTCTGCTTCATTTTTCCGAAGTCTGTAAGCCAATAAGGCTGCAGCCCTACCTCCATTTCATAGTATCTATGTTCTGTATATCTTAGTTGTCCCTCTATCTTCCTTTCCATTATGTCTTGTAATCAAGGGTGCAGGCAGGCATACTCACTGTACACATTTGTGTACAGTTCTGTTGAGTGCCTGTCACAAACCATACCTTTCTGTTAACATTTTCATTCTAATCTATAGTATTTGGGTTAGTGTAGGCCACTGAGGAGTGTCTCTGTTTAAACTTATGTTGTTTAGAGACAGATACATGTATAACCTTTTTAGAGATTAGAAGAATCATCTAACAACAATCTGACTTGTTTGGAAGGGAGTACCACTTGGAAAGGATGTGTACATTTTTTTATGGGGGCGGTGTAACTGTTGGAGATTGTGTACAAAACAGAAATTTCTGGCTACACCCCTGCTTGTAATTTCTTTCTTATCTTCTGTATGGCCTGTATTATGTCTAGGGGAAGATGCTTGTTTGTGTTCTTGTTCTAATGTTTTTAATTTCTTTTCTAGGTTCACCTGTCTCTCCAGCCTCTGCTTTTTCTTGGTGGCCAACCAGCTAATGATGTGACCCCTAAGGGCCGCTTTCATCGCATCTCATACTACATGTTCCTTACTCCCCAACATTCACCTCCCGATATGTTTTTATTTTTGTGTTAATTCTTTCTTAAAAGCTTTGTCATTCAATAAAGAATTATTAAATCTCCAGAGGGTGTGTTTTTTCACTTGTCTTGTCTGGAGAGTGATTGATATGGGGGCATGGTCTGAAATAATCGTTTGGTGGCTCTCAGTGGAATGGACCTTGTATAATTCCGATTTGTGGGTGAGGAACATGCCAATTCTCGAATACTCTCGATGTGGGTGTGAGAAAAAAGTATAATCCTTTACTCCCTTATGCTGTTCTCTTCACACATCACTTAGGCCCTGTTCTAGCATGCAGTCCAGCAGCATTTTACTGGTTGCTTTGTTCATGTGGGTGTTTTTAGATGTTCTATCTAACTGCGGGTCCACTACACAATTAAAGTCCCCCCTACTATCACCTGCCCTGCTGGGTGCTGTGCAATTTTCTAGAACAGGGTTTCTCAAATGGTGAGGCCAGCCTCCCTGGGGAGGCCCCAGCCTGTTCCAGGGGAGGCTCAAGCAAGCCTTAAAATGTACCATATTTAAATGTCCAGTTTTGGATGCTTTGTGTGAAAGGATGCAGCAAACTGAAAGCGAATAATGTCATGTGAATTGATGTACAAAATGATTACCAGTAAAGCACGCTCAACACACACTTGTTTCCTGGTATGACATGGAGGAAAGCTGAATGGAGGAAATACAGTTCTTGGAAACTGCAAAACAAAATGCAAAACAATACAAATGAATAGCAACAAGGTAACAATTGGCCCATTGTACTGGCTGCAGAAAAGCACAAATACAAAGGCTAAGCAGAGAGATACTAGGAGTAAGGCCAGGAGGAAGCAAAATGGTCCCCGAGAAGTGTTTTAAGAGCAGGGTAAAACTGACAAAGGAAACAGTTTGACTCATGGAGGTATTGCAACGAGGGGTAAATAGGGCCAAAACTCATAATTGTGGAGCAAGTTGGCTGACCTATAACCCTCACAGAATGGGAGAATAATAGCGTCAATAAATGAGAATAAACTCAACTATTCAAGTGCACTTCATTGTATTCTTCCTGTAATGTGCAAAGTATGATAGTTGTCCTAACTATGGGGAGACCCAACATTATTTCTATGTTGGGGGGAGGCTCAACATCTTTTCCAAGGCTTGGGGGAGGCTCACTATGACAAAGTGTGAGAACTCCTGTTCTAGAATAAATTCTTAACGTATTGTGTTGCATTACTATTGGGAGCATATGTGTTTACCAAATGGATATGTTGATCCTGTACCTCTCCAAACAGTATAATCCATCTCCCCTGTCTCAATATTTTGGGTTACAAAACCAAGTCCCTTACCGATTAAAATCGCCACCCCATTTTTCTTTGCCATTGGATGTGAGGAATGTATCACCTCTCCCACCAATTTTTTTTTTATTTACCATGTTCCAGATCCAATAAGTGGGTTTCTTGTATTAAGGCTATGTCGCAGCTTAGCTTCTTGAACTCTGTTAGGATCTTCACTACAGAGTTTATTCCTTTAACATTAAGGGAAACTAACTTTAATGTACCCATTATATTTGATCTTGTGTTCTAGATGTCTCTCTAAAGGACTAAGAAAATAATTAATGTGGCCCTTATGGCCACTATTTCCACTAGTCTTAAAACGTTTAAAGGCAGAGCATAGTGTTTTCTACACCTTTTCCCCTTCAAATATCATCACAAATTTCAAACTTTGGTTTTATGGCTAGCACTAGACAACCCCCCCCCCCAAAGCCTAGGGAGTACAATGTGTAGTTTCCAAAAGGCTTGCACCTAAAGTCCAGGATTAAAAGTTGCGTGTGATATAATAGACGCCATTTTAAGTCCTCCATGGCTTAAGGGGAAGCTATCCAAAACTCGATAATCTACATGTAACCCCTAGCTGGTGCTATCCCAAGGGCTACTACCCCTGCCTGTGCGGCTAGTAGCAGGTTAAGGGGCCTGAGTTCTGAAATGGGTGCCTCCACCCGGAGGTCAGAGTTGGTAGTGGCCAAACTAACCTGGGCACAGCCCTCCGGGACACTGTAATCCCCCTCTTTCCCTTCTAGTTGCCTGAGCAATATAAAATAATCACTTTCACAGTACCCCTTGTACGCCATACCAGTACCCACACTGTTTGCACTTACCACAAGGGCTGGTTCTTCTGGCTCAACCCTGGGGACCCCCTGTAAAACAAGATTATGCACAGTAAATAGCAAAACTACAGTACTCTTGGCACAAACTGGAACCACAGTCAGGTTAAATGCAGCAAAAAAGTCAGATCTAATTTATTCAGGGAACTTGAACAAGGAAGAGGTGTAATCAGGTTGATTGGCTAAAGACTATACTAATCAAACAGTTATGCATGCACTTTAAGTCCCCACACAGTCACACACTCTGGGTACCCAGGAAGGAAAATGGTGGGCTAGCCAGGAACGTTGCAGCTGGTTGGGGCCCTGTGATGGAAGAAAGCAACATGCACAACACACATTACTTGTAATCCGGAGCCGGAGGGCTCATTTTGTGAAAGAAAAAAGCAACAAGACAATCAGATGACAACACTTTAGATTTAGCTGTTATTGCAGGGAGCTACCCGGATGTTTACTCACGAAACCCAATACTGGACACAAGCAGGATGAAATCGAGACTGCAGGTTGTTGAGCTGGAGTGCCCAGAGAAGCAGGGCCCACACGAATACCAAGGCGTCACTCCTGTTCAAGCATTGAGCAGTGGGCTGATCCCCAGGCAGGTCTCTCATCAATGGCTTTCTCCATGCAATGGGTAGTCTGGCTGGGCCAGTGTGGCAAGGCCCAGGTGAAATGGCAATGTATTCGGATTCAGTCCATTGGAGCTGGATGCAACCTCCAGTGGGCAGAACACAGTTCAACACACAGTGGGAAACTAAATCATGACCCACTAACAGCACATAGCACATTTACATGTAATAAATTCCACTATACCAGGCAGATTGCTATCTATCACACCAGCAGTGAGCAGAACACAGTTCAACACACAATGGGGAACCAAATCACGACCCACTAACAGCACACAGCACATTTATATGTAAGAAATTCCACTATACCATGCAGATTGCTATCCAGTCGCAATTACAGAGTCTCTGCACAGACTGGGAGTTCAGAGGTGGCTAAAAATCTTGACAGACCAATTGCATTCAGCAAATCTTTGGTCTTCTTAAGGTTAAAGCCTGGTCACATTCCAGTGGCTTAAATAGTCCTTACAACTCGGATTCAGTCCGAATAAACTCGATTTTCCCTCTCGGGGACAGCAGGCAGACAGGCAGGTCAACACTCAGCCCTTTCACAGTTCTCCCACGCAAAACTACACAGAACTGCTGCTCAAATCACTTGAGCTGTTACTCATTTCACTTCCCAACTCAGAACTAACTGAAAACTGCAAGCAATCTGGGAATTTCCCCAAGGTCCAAAAGGTTCAGTTGGCTGATCTGTCTGTCAGTCACAACAAGGGCTCCCCCTTCAGGTTCATTTAGGTGCCAAAATGCAAAATCTACAATTCCTACAAGTTTTGACCCCACCAAGCCCCTGTAGGCAGGCTCCATTTTAGAGTCCTAACAGTACTGAGTGGCCCATTCTGACAGTCCCGGGCCAAGTTGGTGGAGATAAACAGAACAGTCCTTGCTGCACAGAAGGCAGGTTAGAACAAATTGCAATATTATTATCACTGTAATAGATATTCAGCAAATAAGCACATCTTATAACAGAGCTCCCTCTGCGCAAATAGCGATGGCAGAACGGAGCAATTATCTGGCAGCCTGGGTGGGGCTCAAGCATAGAAACACACAGCCCCTCCAGATTAATTATAACTGCAATCCAGGCAGCTCTTAAAGAGACAGTACACAGAGGCTACACAGGCAATCTCTGGCAATACATTTAAACTGCTAAAACGCAGAACACCAGCCTGGCAGTGAGCATTTAGGCAAGCTCAAGGAAGACTTTTCAGGAACCACCATTTGTAGGGGGGTTACATATATAAAACGAGAACTGTAAAACACCTAAAAGTCTCTAGTCCACACCACTGTAAGATGGGCCTGTATGAATATCCTGTGAAACCAGGATGATTATAAGTTTCAACATCTCATAACTATAAAACATTAAACAGACCCAAGTCCCAATTCTGGTGTGCTCTGTAAAGACATTCAGCACTTCAAGACAAAAAAAACAAGTCAGTTGTGGCACCTTATGGTTCTGTTTCTGAATCTGGATCATCTGGTACCATTTCCAAAGCTGTAGACCGAAATTCAGATGCAATTCTGTCAGCTCTCTTCTGTGCCTCTTTAGGATCCGTGAATTGGAAAGTTTTACCGCTGTAGGTAATTCAGAGCCTGGCTGGTGTGAGGAGTGAGTGAACTACTCCGAGTGCTTGCAGTTGTTGTCTAATCAGATCTAATTGCCTTCTTTGGGTACGGGTGGCAAAGGACCAGTCAGGGAACAGGTGGACCTGCATGCCTTCATTTCGCACAGGATGATTTATTCTGGCCCAGTTTAGAATCCTGTCTCTTACTTCCATCCCTGTGGTGACAATTAGAATTGTGCGAAGGGAATCTTGGTTGAGCTGCCTGGTTCAGAAGTTTATTCTGTATGCTCTTTTAATATCTTGTATCTCCACTCCCATTATTTCAGGAATTGCTCCCGAAAACCAGGTTCCAATGTATGTCACCAGATCCCCTCCCTCTTCACCTTCTGTAAGTCCGATCAGCCGCAAGTTCATGGCCCTGGCCCCATTTTCAAGGGCCTCCAGCCATGTGCGAAGGTAAGAGTTCTCTGTTGTGAGCGTTGCGAAAGTCGGAGTCTGAATCGAGTGCTCATCAGTCTCTTTGGCAGTGGTAACTGCACCATCAATTTTGATCTCTTGTGCGCCTAATTACTCCAAAACATGTTCTATTTTTTTGTGGAGATCGCTCACAGCCTTTAAGACCCAATCCCATGGTGGTGGCTCTCCTGAATTGTTTGGCTCTGGCTGACTTGGGCCTGGTTGCTGTGTGGGCTGAGAAGATTTCTGGTTTTGCTCACCTGTCACTCCTTTTTTTTTTTCTATTTAGCCCTCCTACGTCCTGCGGACTCCGACCCTTCGGGAGCTGCCAAGGAGTCATCCCCCTACCTCACTCACCCTGCCCAATACTTACCACCTGGTCCCCATGTAGCTGTGGCTTCCCCCCAAGTGGGGCTGAGGTGGGGTGGCAGACACCCTGATACAATCAGTGGCATCAGATCGGGGTAGTCAGGCAGGTGAGAGCTTATCGTCGGCATGCTCCAGGTGCTCCGTCTTCCCGGCGTCAGGCATTTTCACACTTTTTAAGGAGGAGTGGCATGCCCCTACACCAAGGCATTGCTGCTGGTGTCGCTACTCCCCATCCCCTATGTCAACTCTGTGCCTGCCGTGCCCCCGGCTTCTGCCAGGGGCCAATCAGGCACAGAGTATGGATCTCCCTCCCACCCAGGAGAGGAGAGCTGTCCTTCAGATGCTCAGTCCTCTCCTTCCCCTGCCGACCCCTGACATCCTAGGCTCGCTCCCAAACCTGGGTTGCTGGCATGGCATGAGGTGTGGCGTCCAGTGCCTCAACCCTCAGTGCCACCGGGCCGGGCCCTGTCACTTCTTTTTGGCATACCATTATTGTGTTTAGATACGTTCTGGAGCTGACCCCTTTGTGAGTCCAATAATGTCCCGATATTGTAGCAAAGTCCACAAAAATTTTGATTATTTTAAGAAAACTGCGATGATATTATCAGAGTTGTGGTGACCCATGACCAGTCTCGTGCTTGGCTCTCTAGCCCCCCAACTGAGTTAACTTTAATAACTTTTACAACAAAACTTTTCAAACTACTAATGTATATACATTTCTGTTCCATTGTAAGAAGAGATCGTTCCCTTCTCTTCTGCTCATTGTCATTTACTTTCACTTCAAGATGACTTAAGGATTGATTTTGAACCTGTTATTGGTTCACTTGTGCTCAAGCTTGCTCGGACCTGAGCTTCCCCATGCTGTTTTGGTGATCTTGGTCCTTCTTAGTAGAAGATGGTCAACTAATCCCTCAGTTGTGAGACAAGCCAGAAGATCCCCCTCCCCCCGCTCCTTCACTTTTAGGCTCCCTTTCCACTATTCCCCATATTCTTGCTTGTCATACAGGGTGTCTGCCTGTGTTCCTCCTCCCACATCCTCCCTTATTCCCCAAAGTATTTTCCCAAACAGAGATCTCCCTGTATCTTTAGTGACCCCTCCCTCACTTCCCCCACTCAGGACTTTACCGGTTCTGATCAGCCCTCCTCTCAAGGTGCTTACTCTGTGCTCCTTTATCTCCAACAAAAACAAAGAGGAAAGAGGGAAAAGCAGTCTTCTCCTGCCCACATCAGCGCCCTGCGGATATTCCTGGACCAGGATATACTCTCTGTGGGTGGTCGCCTCCTGTGCAAGAAAAAGGGAAGAACAGATGAATTCTGATAAGTTCAATCATTCCTTCTTACTATTGGCGTATCCTCTCTCTCAGTTCTCTTAAGGATGGTCTTCTGGCTTGTTCTCCTGTTGGGCATAATGCCCCACTAGGGCCTTTTTTTTGTTTTTCACACAGTAGCATAACCATTCTTGTTTTTACCCTGCAGCCCTCCCACTTGTTGATATGCCTTACTGCACATCCTGGGCTCCACATACCTTCAGATTCTAGGTGGGCTGTTCTTATGTTTTCTCCTCCCCCCCCTCCTTAATTCTGCCCTCAACTTGAGGCTGTACCCCCTGTAGCTTTCAGCTTCCAGCTCTGCTGTGTTCACCGTCCTCTGCTTAGCCCTTTCCCCTCTTAACCCATATTGTCCCCTTTCTGCCTTACCCCTATCTCTCCCCCCTTGGTCTTGTATTGGAGGCAGCACTCGCTGTATAACCCCCTTCCCCCTTCATTATTTTCTGTCCTTTTTTCCTCTCGGTTCCCCAGTTGCCATCCCACTTCATTCCTCTCCCTCCCGTCTCCATATATGTGCTGTTATCTGACAGTCCTTTGAGCGCTCGCTCTGCAGTGCAGCATGGCCTCAGTTTACCTCTACCTTCGATTTGCCCCTGCCAAGTGGAGACTTCTGTCCCATTATTTGAGTTATTATTCTAGGCGATCCTTCCGCTCCCCCCATCCCTGTCATCTTCACCCTGTGCTGGTGTCAGTTCGTGCTCAGAGCTTGTATCTTCGATTCACGTTTTCTATGGTTATTTAACCCCCACTCGTACCTCCCTCCTCCCCAGCGCTCTCTTCCGTTTATTTGGTATATACTTTCTGTCGATGTTATATTCACCCTGCCTATCCCAGTACTTCCTCTCTCGGTCCTGTTATACCTTAATATTGTATTGTTTGCCCCAACAAACTAGGAAATCCTCCCCGCCCATTTTTTTTTGCAAATTTTTCCCTCCTTCCCGCTCTTTACCAACCATCAGAGTTCTGTGAAAGAACTAAGAAATTCTGCCTGAAACTGTTAAAAAGGCGAAGTAAAAGAGACTCAGTCCAGTTTTCTCGGGTGCCTCATCTCTTCTGCAATGGGTCTCCACTTTGGTCCCTCTCCTTGCATTCCTTGGATGATTTGAGCAACTGCCGAATGTCCGTTTTCAAGTACACAGGAAATTCCAGCTCCATCTTTTGCCTTTTCCTGCCTTGGCCCATCTGATTCCATGATACCTGTTGCAACTCGGCTTCCAGCTTTTCCATCGTTAAGTCAGGACATTCAATTCCCCACTTAGCAAGCTGAGGGGATGCTGTTAAGTTCTCGTAGATTTGTGTTCCTTTTTCCATAAAAATCCTTAGTCTTGTGGGGAACAAGACCTCTGCCTTTATGCTTCACTTCTCTTTTAGCTGCTTCACAATGTTTCTGGCCACCTGTCGTTTTGCTTGCAAGAGTGGTGAAAAGTCCTGCTCAAAATATGCTGGTTGGCCATCTAATAAAATCCTCCCTTGCCTCCAAGCTGTTAAAATGGTTTCCTTGGTCTGGAACTGCAGCAATCAAACTATACTCGACCTGGCCTTGCATTACCATCTTTAGGTTTTGGCCCTAATGAACGATGTGCTTGTTCCATCATTAAGTCCAGAGCTACGGGCAGTTTCAGTACTGAGGAAATGAGGTGTTTCACAAATAAAATCGTGCTGCCAAATGAGTCCTCCGCTCCCTCCCTCACTGCATGCAGTCGCAGATTGTTCCTCCTCACCTGGTTTTCAGCATCTTCCATTCGGGCTTGATTTTCTCTGTCCCTTCGCATGAGGAAAAGTAGTAGTCGGGAGTGAAGTCCTTGCTCATCTGTGATTTGCCTGACCTGTTTCTGTGTATTAGTAATTTTGTTGTCCAGAGACTTGAGGTGCATCTTAACTAATGCAGAGTCCAGTGTCTGCACCGTGGTGATAACTTTTCTGATAGTTGTTTTGGCTGAAGAAAACACCTCCTCCTCCTACTCCTCCTCGTAATCTTCTTCTGGGTCCATGGATGTAATCGAGGTTGGGGATTGTGGCCTGGAAGATTACGGTCCCAACAACTTCATTGTGATTTTTTCTGTTGCCATTTGTCAAAGTTTTGCCAGCGGCGTTACCAATCCTCCTTTGTTAAGTTTACCAGCCATTCCAGTGTGCGTTTCTGTCTCTTTTGGTGGTCAGGAAGTGATATTATATGATATATAAATACTCTATGTGGAGCTGTTTCTAAATGCTGCATCTCACTACATGACGTCACCGGACGCCTGGTACCAGTGATTTTAACTTTTGAATAGAAGCTCCCAGCAAGTTACTGCGTACCCCAGTTGTTAAATTTGTGTAGGCCTACTAGTGTTGCACATAGCTGACTGGCATTGCTGCACTTTAAAAAGAATGTCCACAAGGCTAAAGGAACAGAATTAAACTTTAAATCCAAATGCTGTGCAAATGCTAAAATAGTTCTAAATTCAAGGTGAGACAAACTGGCCCAGTGGCACTGAAGGTTGAGGCGCTGGCTGCCACACCTTGCGCTATGCCGGTGACCCGGGTTCAGGAGTGGACTCAGGTTGGCGGGGGATTCATAGATTCATAGAAGTGTGACGGCAGAAAAGGACCGACAAGGCCCACCGAGTCTGCCCATTTGTCCAGCTATCTGCTTGGATCTGAAGGACTGAGCGTCCAGACTGCTCTCCTCTCCTGGGGAGGGTTGTTGGAGTTTCCCCACTTAGTAGTGGCCCCCGGTGGAGACCAGGTGCACTACACCAGCAAGGAACAGGAATGGGGAGAGGCTATGGCAGATGTTTGTGGGAGGGGGAGGGAGCGCAACCTCCGCGCGCTGACGTAATTGCATGTCAGCGCCTCAGGGACCAAAAAGCAGAATACCCCGGCACCTGGACAGGTGATGGTGGGACACACGGATGGCACCCACGCTCAATGCCAGATCCTTCTGGCCAACCCCCCGGCGATCACCCTCACCCTGGCCACCTACTAGATTGTAGATAAAGCGCCAGAGGAGTGGTGGTCCCACCTCATGGCCGAGGGGTTGGTCAGGTTGGTGAGTGTAGGAGGAGAGCTTCCCGGGATGGGGGTCCAGTTGGAGGATCTCGGGTGGAGCGGGAGAAAGCCAATCCAGTGTGTGTCCTTGCTGAAGAGAGGTCTATGGGGCTGGATTTGGAGGGGGCATAAATAAAGTCTACAAAAAAAAAAGGTGAGGCAATTGTAAGCTCCTGGATGGACTGCCAAATCCAGTTAAATGGTTCCCAGCTTTGTTATATAAACTCTCAGCTACAGGGGCAAGACCTGAGCTTACTCATGGCCCTGATGCCAAAGGACCTTCCCTCGCTATGTACAGTTCCAGGATGCAGCTCCCAGTGCTCTTGCTCCAGTCATTCCACTGGTTCTTTCTTCTCCCACTATCACTCTATCACTGGCATATGTGGTTGTGTTGCAGGCAGAGGTTTTGCAGCCCTCTAAATGATCAGATGATTGTGTCTCCACACCGACCCATGCATTCGGGCCTCTAAACCCTCACAGCAGCAGTAGTAGCCTGGTACTGCAGTATGGTACTTGCTACCAGATCCCACAGCAGTCTTAGGTGGCAAATCCCTTCTCTTTCTCTGTCTCTCTCTCTCTCGCTCTCTCCCCTTCATGCCAGTGCTCTTCAGTGTCAAACTTGAATAATCTGTTTGAGCTGTCAGTTATGATAGGCAATCCTGCAGACCTGCTTTGCAGTGGCGATTAGCAGGTGAAAAGGCCCCAGAATTAATTAAGCCCACCTGTAGCCCATGGGGCCTTGTGGCTTCTTGAGTTGACAAAACTCAAGATTGGCTGATACAGTAACCTTTAACCCCGTCTCTGTGGCGAGGTAGGTTAAAGGCGGCTGAACATGGCTGCCACTTTGTAGTTCCAGTCCCACTGGCAGTCTCATTTCACATAAAGCACAAAGTCCAATCCTCTTTTTGCACCCTGAATCAAGTGGGTGCACACTCACATCCTGAGGTGGCGATAAGTAGAGATACTCAGTTACTAAGGTCACCCTGTGCCAATACCATACATGTTTGAAACCCACTACCGTTTCAGTACTCACCACTTCTGCTGTCTGTTCCAGGTGTTCACTACCCTTTCCATAAAGAAGTATTTCCTTACATCACCTTTAAGTCCTCCCCCTTTCAGCTTCATATTATGCCCCTTTGTTCTTGAACATCTCTTTCTGTGCAATATTATTTATTTCATTTTGTTAACCTGTTACCCTCCTGCACCTTATTAATACCTCTGAGGCATCTGAAAGTTTCTATCATCTCTCCCCTTTCTCTCCTCTTCTCCAGCGATTACATATTTAATTGCCTGAGTCTCTCCTTGTATGGCCTCTGATGCAGGCCGTGCACCATCTTGGTTGCTCTTCTCTGCACTACCTCCACCCGCTCTATGTCCTTCTTGAGGTAGGTCCTCCAGAACTGGACACAGTACTCCAGGTGGGGTCTCACCATAGAGCTATACAGGGCTAAAATGACCTGCCTTTTTCTGCTAGTGATACCCCTCCCTATGCAACCCAACATCCTACTAGCCTTTCCCACTGCCTTATCACACTGCTTTGCTACCTTCAGGTCATCAGTTATTATGACCACCAGATCCTTTTCCTGATTTGTAGTCATTAACACTCCCCCCCAAATGACACGATGCCCTTGGGTTTCTGTGCCCGATGTGAATACTTTTACACTTCTTGGTGTTGAATCCCAGTTGCCAAACCCTTGACCAGTCTTCCAGCCTTTTTAAATCATCCTTCATTCTTTCAACCCCCCATAGAAACATAGACTTTGATGGCAGATAAGGACCGCTTGGCCCACCCAGTCTGCCCATTTCCCTACCTACTGGATAAGCTGCAGATTCTAGATAACCAACAGTCTACTTCCCCCTACCCCCCACCAGAATTGCCTTATGTCTGTCCTATGCATTATTGAATTCCCCCACTGTTTTTGACCCTATGACCTCCTCAGGAAGGTCATTCCATGTGTCCACCACTCTCTCTGTGAAAAAATACTTCCTCACGTTGTCCCTCAGCCATCCCCCCTCTATCTTCAAATTGTGTCCCCTTGTTCTTGTACATCTCTTTTTTTGAAATATGCTACCCTCTTGGACTTTGTTAATTTCCTTGAGGTACTTGCTAGTGTCTATCATGTCCCCTGTCTCCCTACTTTCCTCAAGGGTGTACATATTAAGCTCCTTTAGTCTCTCTTCGTATGGTTTCTGGTGCAGAGCCTGCACCATTTTAGTTGCCCTCCTCTGGACTGCCTCCATCTTGTCTATGTCCTTGTGGAGATGGGGTCCCAGAACTGCATGCAGTATTCCAGATGGGGGTTCACCAACTGTCTGTATAGAGGGATAACAACCTTCTGTTTTCTACTGGTAATGCCTCTCCCTATGCATCCCAGTATCCCCCCAAGCCCTCCTTACTGCCTTGTCACATTGCTTACCTACCTTTAGATCATCTGATATGACTACCCCCAGGTCCCTTTCCACTTTTGTTGTGGTTAGTACCTCCCCTCTAATTGTGTACTCTTCACCTGGGTTTTTGTTTCCCAGGTGCATACTTTGCACTTCTTTGCATTGAATCTAAGCTGCCATACTTCTGACCATTCCTCCAACCTTGCCAAGTCCCTTCTTATCCTTTCCACCCCCCCCGTGTATCAACCCTGTTTCAGATCTTTGCAAAGAGGCATACTTTTCCTTCCAGTCCCTCCGCAATGTCACTTATAAAGACATTAAAGAGGACTGGTCCCAGTACTGAACCCTGCGGAACCCCACTAGTAACCCCCCTTTCTTCACAGTGGACTCCATTTACTATTACCCTCTGTGCCCTGTTGTCCAGCCAGATTTTTACCTAAGCTACCACCCTGGGACCCACTTCCTGGCTGACTAATTTATTTATTACTCTTTTGTGTGGGACTGTGTCAAATGCCTTGCTAAAGTCTAGGTAGGCCATGTCCACAGTCCCTCCCTGGTCTACTACCTTGGTCACCCAATCTGTTGCAGATTTTTGTGTCATCCGCAAACAGACATCCCTTTCCTTCCAGACCCTCTGCAATGTCACTATTGAAGACATGGAAGAGGACCAGTCCCAGTACTGACCCCTGTGACACCCTGCTGGTTACTTTACCTTCTTCCAAGTGAATACCATTTACCACTGAACTTTTAAAATGAACATTAAACAAACATAACACAAACTGTAACAAACTTGGTAACAACGTGACCTCCCAGTGTAGGAAGGAACCAAAAATGGTGATCCCTCTGAACAAAGCTGGTGGGTCCATGAGGACCCCCAGCCCCGGTGGAAGGAGAACAGTGGTTACTCCTAGCTGGAGCTCTTTCAGCATCAAAACAGATGCTATCCTGCCCCCTCCTTGATGAAGAGTGTGTGTGGGGGTCTGATGTCTAGAAGTGGTTACGATGATGTTGGCTGCCACCCACCAGATATTTTTTTTAAACCAGGTAACTGCTCCCTGAGGGCCCTTTGCAGCATAAGACCAGAATGCTTCCAGGGTCAGGTAAAGATGGAAATCTATATTGGGGGCAGACTATGAACCAAGATGGGTGAAGCAGAACCACATTAACTCCCTTCTATCCATATTCCCTCTAACTTGATGTCAAGCAAGGGGGATATAACATATACAGATATTAAGGCTATGCGACCTTTGTGCCCCAGCTACCTTCAATGCTCATAGGAAAATCAGCAGCATATTTTGCAGAAAAACAGTTAATTTTTTGATACATCTTTAAGAGACAGGTCGAAGTCAGTGTACTATCAAAGCTCTGTATACTTTAAAGGAACCATGTCCAAAGAAACTGCAAAAAACAGCAGAACAACAAACAAGCAAACCAATGTTTTAGAGATACCCCTCTAAAAGGCAAATGTTTTGGTAAACTAGAATCAAGTCCCTTTGTGCTGTATCACACTGGGTCCTAAGTAGATGGTTGAGCAGATGAATGACTAGTTCATTAACTTTATTTTCTGTCCTTGTGTCGAAACCCATTGTTTTTTTTCCATGTTATTTATCCTCCTGTGGCCACCTTAACTGCTCCCCCCCCCCGTAGACTCGCATCCCTGCTTTTGGGGAATTCGGCTGCCATCCATCTCAGCCAGGACCGCTGGCACCCAGTAACCCCTGTGGCTTCCTTCCCACAGCGGGGTGGCAGGGACCCCCCTAACTCCCCACCACAATGGATCCAGTTCGGGTGCCAGCGCCCAGCAAACACTCGCAGACGGCCATCAAGCTGTGGTAGGAGCCACTATTTTCCCTGTTCTAATCCACTGAGTTGGAGGATGTGCAATGACGCCAGCAGGCGTGAGTATGCACGCGTCCCTGTCCAGGCGTCTGCCCCCGACCCTGCCCCAGTGTACGTCGTGCATCCCCGACCCCCAACCTCCGCCAGGGGGCAGTCGTATGCCGACCATTGTGGAACCCCCTCCCCGGAGAGGAAGAGCTGTCCATCGGACGCTCAAGTCCTCTCCTCCCCTGCCAGCCCCTGGTGACCCGTGCTCGCTCCCAAACACAGGTCGCTGGCATGGCACGAGGTGTGGTGTCCAGCGCCTCAGCCCTCAGCACCACCGGACCAAAAACCAATTGTTGGATTAAGGGCCATTCCTCAGGGAGACCAGATAGAGGTTACACTGCTCGCCAACCTGTAAGCAGGCAGATCTCTGCATGGTTGTGGTGGGGGGGGTAGCACCCTGCCACTAGTGGCATGCTGCAGTCACCCAACTGTCTTCTCAGCTCAGACCCTGAACCCAATAGATTAATTTATATAGTTTATATCCACCATCTAAACAAGTGGCCCATGTGCTTACGTCCAGATGTCTTAATCTAATGCGCAGGCCAAGCCCCTCAGCGTTGTAATTAGCCTAATAGTAGCAAACTCAGGAGTGGGGCGACCGCTGCATTCCAGAAGGCCCCTTAGTCTACATATAGCAGATAAACCCTAGTTGAAGCATGGGCTTCACAAAGCACATCCCCAGCGAGAGAATTCCCAGAGTGTCCACCCCATCCCCCCCACTCTGGCTGTTATCCATCAACTTACTTTATTTGTATTTATTTAGAGATTTGGAAACAACCTTTGAGCACAAGCTGTTTTACAAAGGTTCCATGTCATGTAACAGTTAGCAGACACAATTCAGTACAGATATGCAGTAATACATAAAAGAGTAGATTTAAAATTAAAAACATAATTTAAACAGTTGACCTCCTATGAGTGTCAGAGGGGGCAAAAAAAAAACAAAACAGTGTAGAGTTCAGAAAGAGACCCCCTCTGGGAGGGGGCAAAATACAGAGCAAAGTTCAGAAAGAGCCTCCCCCCTGGAAGGGGTGGAGGCAGGGGGTTGGGAGCAGCCTAGTGCCAGGAGGCCTGTAGACAGCACATTAGGTGGGGGAGCTAGGAGGGCAGGGCATGTATCAGGAGGGGCAGGTTGGCCACAGGGGAGGGGGAGATAAGGGTCAGGGAGAATGGGGGGTGGGATGATAGGGAAGGGAGACAGGGTAAGGTAAGGGAGAACTATACACAGCCCAGGGCATGTTGGGGCTAGCAAAGTGTATATTAATGCCCTCCCTTGAATAATTTTTAATTCTGTGCCCCCCCACTCCGAAATTATTTTTGGCATGACATCCCTGACTTAGGGTGACTGCCACTTATTTATTTTATTTATGAGATTTACCAGGTAAGCATACTGAGCAGGGACCGCTCGTTTCCAGATGCAACCTTGGGGGTTACATACAATACAAATAAGTACAAAAACAATGGTGCGACAACAGGTTCAGAGTAGATACATACAGGGTGATTACAACAGGTCCAGAATAGGTACAGGCTGGACTACACATTAGTTAGTGACATACAAGTTTAGTCCTAAGATCACAGAGTGCATAGTTACTATGCCATAGTTAGGGCCTATGACCGGAGGGTAAAACAGGCAGAGGCAGTAGGTATACTGTAAATACAGTAAGTTTCTGGGCATTGATACAAAATCAAGGCACGTTTCGATGCCTTTTGGTAGCAGGTCTGGGTTGAAGTTTGCAGTTGCATATGTCTGAGAAGTGGGCATGTAGGAGTGGTTTAAGGAGTCTTGGGGTGGGGGAGAGCCTAATATCTGCAGGGAGGTCATTCCAGAGTTTGGGCAGACGATATCTGAAGGCAGATTGGCCCTCTGATGTGTGCATGAAAGGGACTTGGAGTAGCTTTGAGTCTGAGCATCTAAGGGAGTATGCGGGGGTTGTGTTGACAGGATGGAGCTGAGATGGGGGGGGAGGGAGTTGGTCCAGTATTTAGCTATGAGATTAGCACAATGAAGCTGATGTCAAGACTCCAGCGAGGGAAGAGCTAGGGCGCTGTATAGGTCGCAATGATGGGTGTTGGGGGAACATTCCAGGATGAACCTACAGAAAGAATGAAAGAGGGGGTCCAAGCTGGCCAGGGTGGATGAGGGGGGGCTGCGCTGTAGACCACGTCACCGTAGTCAAAAATAGGGAGAATCATTTTGTGCACTAATTCCCTCCTGACCGTGGCTGGTAGGCAGCCTTAATTGCGGTATAGTACGCCTAGTTTTTGGTGTAGTTTCTTCTGTAGAGAGTCAATGTGGACGGAGAAGTCTAGGTGACGATCAAGCCATACACCCAGGTACCTAAAGGAGGTGCAGGATTCCAGGGTGGACCTGTCCAGGGTATGGAAAATGGGGGGAGCAGCTAGACGGGAGAGTCTAGGCTGCGTACTGAAGGTTAGGGAGACGGTTTTCTTTGCGTTTAGGACAAGTTGGTTGGACCTGAGCCATGTTTGAATGGCATCAAAATCCTGTTGAAGGGCTGAGTTTATAACCCCGATGGAGGGGCCGGAGGCGTACAGTACGGTGTCGTCTGCGTACATTTGTATAGCTGAGTTGGAGCAGGTCAGTGGTAGATCATTTAAAAATATGGAAAAGAGTAGGGGGCCCAGGACAGAGCCTTGGGGGACTCCCAAGGTGACTGGGAGTGAGGGGGATACGTGTGGGCCAATTTTTACTGCCTGTTTTCTACCTGTCAGGTAGGCTTGGAACCAGCTGGTGGCTAGATAGGAGAGGCCTGTGTTGTGCAGTTTAGTGATCAGCTTAGGGTGGGATAAAGGTATCAAATGCTTTGGCCAGGTCTATGAATATGGCCGAGGTGATATGCCCCTTGTCCATACCTGAGGAAATATCGTTTGTGAGTCTTAGTAGCGCTGTGATGGTGAAGTGTGATTTGCGAAAACCCGACTGATAAGGGGTGAAGAAGGAGGTAGATTCAAGGAATTGTGTGAGTTGGGAGAGGGCTAGGTGTTCCTGTAGTTTGGCCGGAACTGGTAGAAGGGAGATAGGGCGATAGTTTCTGGGCACAGATGGATCACCACCCTTTGGTAGTGGAATGATTACTACCTTCTTCCAAGCTGCTGGAATTTGTGCTGTGGTGAAAGAAAGGTTCAAGAGGTCGGCTAGGGGGGGTGGCAATGGCAGGGGATGATAGGTATAGGAGTTTGGCGTCCAGTCCTAAAGAGCATTTGCCTTTATTGGGGTCAAGGGAACGTAGGGCGTCTAGAACTTCTGCTGTGGTGACTGGGTGGAAAGAGAACATGGTGGCGTGGGGGGTATGCTGGGGTAACGCGAAAGGGCTGGGTGTGGGTGTGGTGATTTGTTGGTTTGTTAGGAGAGATGTAGCACAGTTGGTAAAATAGGTTGAAAGCTGAGGCAACTTCATTGGGGTCTGATACATTTTTGCCCTGAATGGTTAGGGTAGGGGTGGGCGGCTGGACAGGGGGAGTGAGCAGGGTTTTAATGGATTTCCAGAATTTGGAAGGGTGGCTAAGGTTAGAGGAGAGAGCCGCCCAGAAGTAGTTCTTTTTTGCCTGTCTTATGGCTTTTGTGCAGTTATTGCGGAGGGTTCGGTAATGCTGCAGGGATTCAGGGGGGCCTGTTTGCCTGTGTTTTTTCCAGGCCTGGTCCCTAGCACGACATCTGGAGATGATGTCGGCAGAGACCCAGGGGAGATGGGTTTCCCTGACCCTTTTGCTTCTTTGGGGGGTGTGATAGTCCCATACAGCAAGAACTCGGTTTCTGAACATGTCAAAAGCATGGTCGATAGAGGGTGTCAGTTGAATGAATGACCAGTCGACACGGGCGAGGTCATTTAGTAGGGAGTGGAGGCAGAGGGATTTGTATGATCATGTAAGGAGTGTCCTTGGGGGGTGGTGGTTAGTAGGTCTGTGCACCTTTCTGATCATATAAACCATATGGTGCTCACTCAGGGAATCAGGTAGGAGGCCAACTTTAATTGTCCTGTGAGGGTGTGTTGTGAGAGCCCAGTCCAGGAGGGAGTGGTTTTGTGTTTTTGAGTTTAGGCGGGTGGGTTGCTCTATTTGTTGGGAGAGGTTTAGGGATTGAATCTTGCTGCGTAGTTTGGAGCAGTCTTTTGCTAGCCAGTTGTAGTTTAAATCCCCGAGGAAGTAGAGCTCACCGGCTACAGCCGTAGCTTTAAGAGTAGCTAAGTGGTCTATGATGATAGGTGCAGGGGTAGCAGGGGCGCAGTATATCCCTGCCACGTACACCGGGGAGGTGTGCGACAGGACAAGTTTTATCATCTTGGTTTCTATTTGAGGAGTATGTCCAAGGAGCTGGGCAGGGGTGAAATGGAAACCGTTGAATATATACATGGCGACTCCACCGCCTTTCTTTTTGCTGTGTCAGTCCTGCCTAATTACTGTGTAGCCAGGGATGGCTATTTCTGAGTCATCATGGTGAGGTTTCAGCCATGTTTCGGATATTATACAAATGTCGGGTCGGAGGGTTTGGGCAGTGATTTGCAGCTCCAGAACTTTATTCAGTAGGCTGCGTATGTTAAGGTGAATTAGGCTAAGTCCCTTTGGTAGGGTTGGGGGTGGGGGTGGGACGGTGGGCCAGGGTTGGTTTCAACATCACCCGCCAGGAGGAGCAGCAGGGTGAGGTAACATATGGCGGTGTGCCATTTGTTTCTGGATTTAAGCTTGGGGCGGGTGATTTGTGAGGTGTGGCTGGAGACCGATGTTACTAGGTTGCTTAGGGCAGATAGGTGCAAGGGGAAGAAGGGGGGATGACAGAAGGGCTTGTAGGCCATAATTGGGTGGGCGTGTGAGACTGGCGCGCAGTGGGGTTGATAGGGGGTGTAGGAGAGGTGAGACAGAGCAAAAGTGGAGGAGGTTAGGATCATTTTGGGGCTGGGTTGATGGGGTAGAGTTGCAAGAGGAATAGCAATGGTTAGCATTGTAATTAGGTATAGGATCATGTTTGTAGATTGAAGTTTGCAGTAGCACGCTGGAATTCGGTGTAGTGGCCTCTGCTGGTGGGATCTGATAACCTGCAGATCTGAAAGTGGGCTGACAGGTTTTGGAGTGTCACCTGACCTCTCAGCTACCTATATAGCTGAGTGCCGAGCAAGGGTGGTGGTGAGCATGTGCACAGTGCCGGCGGGGCCAGAATCACAGCAGCACTGTAGCAAAGTTCAAATTTCTGTTTGGCACCAAATCAAACAAAGGAATCCAGGTCCTGATGCCGAGTGGCTCACCCGCCTTCCTCATACCTGTTTCCAGCTCTCCGGGAGTTCGGGGGTCCCAGTGTGTCCTTGGGGAGGGTCGCACAAAATGGCCCTATGCGACCTCGTGGGGAGGTATCGGGGAGGGCAGCAGTCCCTACCCTCGTGACCCACTGTTTCAGCTCTCCGGGAGTTCTGGGGGTTCCAGTGTGTCCTTGGGAGGTCAGACAAAAGGCCCTCGCAGCCTCGTGGGGGTATCAGGGAGGGCAGCAGTCCCTATCCTCGTGACCCACTGTTTCAGCCTCCGGAGTTTGGGGGGTCCAGGTGTGTCCTTGGGAGGGCTTTCACATGAAAAAAGGATAACCTTTATTAATGGGTATTGTGGTGCTGGGCACCTAATACAGACTGACAGTACAATAAGAACTGATTAGTAAGACATAGTGCCACAACTTTCTTTTCCAGAATGAAGAGTACTACCAACTGTGCCAAACAAAAAAATAATCCTGTAACCCTGGCTAGTGACTCTGACAACGTACTAGCCATTTCAAATAGTTTAGTCGGATTTACCACCGTCATGATAAAGTCTGCAGTTACGCGTTTTTTATGGAGAAATGAAGAGAAAAACTTTATATGCATAATCAGGAACACCCCCACCGAATAGGAAAGACTCGAGTGGTGGTAATTTGAGTCGTCACCACTGCACCGCTTCACAAACAGAAACACAAAACAGGAGCCCTCCCTGCTGGCTGCTTGGGTAATCGGTACTCGATTAGAAGGGACTGGAGAGAACTGTGAAGGAGCCCTGCCTGGCCGGGTTCCTGCAGGCTGAGCGGAGGGGGGCAGTGAGTGAATGAGTCTGCATATGTGTCTCAGTGGCGGCAGCAGCAGCAGTTTGCCAGAGAGAGCCGAGTGCAGCTGCAGACAAGTGGACTGACTCAGAAAGAGAGCAAAGAGCAGTTCGCCGAGCGGCTGATCGAGTTGCGGATCGCAGATCGGATTGTTAACAGAAGTCGAGTCAGTCTCAGCGACAGACCCCTCCAACAAGCCAGTCTGCCTTGGCGGCTCTGTGCGATCTACACTGACCCAACCGATCGGCTTCGTGCGTCTCTTGATTGTATTTTAAATCGTATTCAGTTTATTTTATTCGCCCCTCTCCCTGTCGGTATTTGTCCCCTTTCCACTTCTCTATGTCCGGCGGTCAGTCGTCGGGGCAGCAGGGTAGTTGTCCCTCGTCCTCCTCTTCGTCCGGGCTCCTCCATCCACCGCCTCCCCGCCACCGCCACGGGGACCTGGCCCTCAACGACCAGGAGAAGGAATTGAACATACGGCTTAAGCGGCTATACCCGGCGGTGAACGAACAGGAAACGCCGCTGCCCCGCAGCTGGAGCCCCAAGGACAAGTTCAGCTACATCGGCCTCTCCCAGAACAACCTGCGGGTCCATTACAAAGGTAGTCCGACAGACAGACAGACGGTTACACTCGGACAGACAGCTACATACTGAGACACGGACGGATTTATACGGAGTGGGGGGTACTGACAGTCCGGCATCGGCTTTAATGTCAGATAATCATTGGGAGAAGGGGTTTGTTTTTATATTGGGAAGGTGATTTTTTTGGGGGGTTGTCACGGGTGGGTAGAGTGACTGTCACTTCTGAGTTTCATGGAATGTCGCCCGGTTTCTCAGGCTGTTAAGTGGGCCTAAATATGGCTCGCTCAAAGAAGAGAACGCAGTTCAGTTGCGTAAGAACAGCCCTCAAAAGTTTTGTATTTTCATTTCTTGTATAATAATGTCATTTGGGGGAGCGCGCAAAACAAACTCTGAGGACCCGGAGAAGTTCTGAACAAAAACAAAATGCGCCCCCCCCTCACACCCCACCAGTGGGTAATGTGCCAAAAGGGGTGGTGGGTTGGAGAGATCACTTTGAAAACAATTGTGATTACAGTCACGTCAGGTGTATTATTCATTGCGGTAGTGGAAATAAATATATTTTCAGAAATCCATGTAGAAGCTGGGAAGTAGGAGATGGTGCAGAGGCCGTGAGAGGCCTAAGTGTATAAAAAATACTGACAGTCTGTTCCCCTCCCTAAACCGTATAGGCGAATCTCCAAGGCCTAAATAGCAGGGACTAGGTTGTCGTCCGTGCCAGAGAATAGTTGCAGACACATCTCTATTTGAATAAGTAGGGAATGTTCTCTACTACATAGGACCTATTGGCTACTGGAGCTAGATTAGTCAGACCGGGATACCCTAACAAAACAGGATTGAGCTACTAGCGTCATACTGTGATTCATGCAGTGACAGCATAGACGAGATGGAGAAACAACAGGCAGTAAGAAATTTATAGTAGGAAATACTGTACGTCACAACAGCAGTTACTTGTTAGAGTCTGGCTTGAGAACAACGATGGTGGTTATTGCAGTACAGCACTGGCCTTAGTTTTGAGCAGCAACATGGAGTATGTTGTTTCAGTTGTGTACACCAGGAAGAGCATGAACAACAAATGACTGAAGTCAGGGAGTAAATCCTTCACCAGCCACAAAGTGTTTATCAAATCTGGGTCTTGTTGACATGTTCAGATATTCAGTAACCCAGACAACAAAGACCCTTTAGATACCTGCAGAGGAAATTAGGGTTACATTTGGCTTGACAGCAGCCTACAGTAGTGTAACATCGTAAGATTATATAAACCATATCTACAAGTTTAAAAAAATCAGGGCTGCCCAAAAACCTGGTTATAGTTACATGGTGGAAGTCTTACAGGCCCAGTTTAGTAAGCTGCACCGTAACTGTCAGTGTCCAAATTTGCATGTGTAATGAATGGCCAGTAAATGTACAGATTGAGGGTTGAAATCCTTTACAAACCTAGTGTCTGAGCATCTGTAATGAGGCTGTTTAGCTGTCTTTTTAAACAGGATCATAATGTGAGAGTCTGTCACTTAATAATCTGCAGACAATAACAGACCTCAAAGGGGCCCCTTTAAGGTATAGAAAGTATAGGCTCAGCTACTTAAAATGCTCACTCTGGAATGGCAGTCACATTCATAACAGCTGAACAGTGAAGCACTGTATTAGTCAGAACAAAATACAAACTGTATGAGGGTTTATTCTGAAACAACAAAGTGTAATTATAGTTGCTCTGGCAGAAATAATGGAGAATGACTGATATTTTGTGACTTAAAATGTGGGGCTATGGCTTGCAATTTTTAATTTTAGTTCTAGGCCTGATTTGTATTTTTGTTACTATTATTTACATAAAAAACAGTTAAGTGCTTTGGTTGGTTTAATTATGATTTAAGGATCTGAAAAGCCTAACATGCTACGCTCAACTAATAGTTTATCCGATTTTTAAACTTTAAAAATAGAATAACTGGATAGAAATTGAGCATTTTTGAGACCGCCTATTAGTAGGTAATAGAGCTAAGCTTTTTTTAGAAGCGCAATTTAAAAACCTTCTGCTTCCTTAAACTGAACTCTTGAATCATTTAATAGGTTTTGTGTGACGCCAGTGATTGTTTATAATTTATTTATGTAAAATTTGGTGTCCAGGAAAGACACACAGAGACCAGGCTTCTTTCTAGGTACAGCATGGGGGACAGCAACATAATTGTAATAATAAATTAGGATCATTATTTGAAAGTGTTTTTTTTTTTTTTTTTTATTAATTTTTTTTTTTTATTTTTTATTTTTTTTATTTGCATTAGTAGTTGTAAAAGGTTACTATTGAAAAACTGAGACTGATTTGATAAAGCGTTTGGGCTGGGAGGCTAACGCTAGTCAAGAAAGGACACTGCAAAGTAACACACCCAGTGAAACAGGAAAACGGAGTTCAGAGATCTGAAGTAGTTGCACTTGGCCCATCTGTGATAGTTCCAGGAACTGAATTAATGCTGTGGCACCTGTGTCAGTTACAGGGCTCTTGGTTTATTGCATGTTTTTCTTTTTATAACTGCAGTTCAATCTGTGGTGCAGTTTTGCTGAAGGAGATAAGTGTAGTGAATAACATCTCAGTACAATCCTCTGCTCTAAACGTAAGCTGTTATGTCATAAGCTAACTGCATTTCATTTTATGACGTAACAGGGAGTGTATTGGACACCAACAGGATGTTCTTGAGTTGTTTTTGTTGTACAGCCTTTAATGTTTCCTTTTTCTCAAATGAAATAAATAAGTTAGAAAATTGTTTGCCAGTAACACCTATTTGATTCTAAATAATAAGAAAAAATGTTATTTGTATCAAACTTGCACGTTTACTCTCTGGAGATTTTGTTAATTTTAATATAACAACTTTGGGGCTGTTTGGTAAGGCTGAGATGAGCCTTGTTAACAGTCATCTCTGCAGTATAGTACGGTTGCGTAAGAATTTATTATAACAGTAGATCTTCGAGAGTATCTCTTGCAGCAGGTCATAACACATGGGATTACAATCGCAAGCGTCCTTTCCTCTGGGTGACTTCTCAGCAGTCGACCCTGGGACTTCCCCCCAGCACTACTACATGGCGTCTACCTGGCAGGTATAAAAGGGGGAGGTCCCAGCTACTACTCAGTTCTTTTCCATCCTGGCGATTGAATGTGAAAACCTATCCTAGGCCTCCGATGGCAACTGAGGAGAGAGATCAAGGCAGCAGCTCATGGAGTTGTAAATGACTGGAGCAAGGAACCATTCGGAAGCAACAGCAAATTGGAAGGAGGGTGGGGCTCCATGACCTGCTGCAAGAGATACTCTCGAAGATCTACTGTTACGGTAAGTTCTTATGCAACTGTACTATCATCTTCGAGGCAATCTCTTGCAGCAGGTCATAACACATGGGAAGATTCCCAAGCAGTTTTTATACCCAGTGGGAGGAGGAAACGAATCATTAGGACTTGGGACAGGAGGCCATCCATATAGGACGGCCTGTCCAAAAACGGTCTGCTTCTTAGAAGCGATGTCTAGACTGTAATGCTTGGTGAAGGTATGTACAGTAGAGCATGTGATGGCTTTGCAGATATCCAAGGCGGAAACATGCTGTAGAGGCGGCAGTGCATGTGGTAGAATGGGGTTTTACAACCCCTGTGAGAGATTGTTTTGTATTTTATATAGATAAATGTCACGCAGTTGGCCGACCACGTGGACAAGCACTGCTTTGAAACACTAATGCCCTGATTTCCAGGGTGAAAGAAACAAAAGTTGCTTAGTTTTTCGCAACTGTGAAGTGTGGGGAAGGTAAATGCTCAATGTTCCGTGCACATCGAGAGTAAGAAGCAGGGCTTCCCCTGGTTTTGTAGGCTCCGCAGAGTACACTGGTAATTGAATGGTCTGATTTTAAAGTAAATTCAGAAACAACCTTTGACAAAAATGACAGGTTAGTGCGTAAAGACACACGGTCGTTGTAAAATTGCAGGTATGGAGGTTTGCTCATTAGTGCATGTAACTCTGAGATACGTCTGCCTGACATAATGGCAACCAAAAACATAGTTTTCCAAGAAAGATAATTGAGGTCGCTGGATTCAGCGGGCACGAATGGATTTACGGTCAATTTTTCAAGCACAAAATTCAAATCCCACACAGGGACTAAATCCTGGATAGGGGGATGCAGGTGTTAGAATACCTATTAAAAAGGTTTGAATCAGAGGTAACTGGGACAAAGGGATGTTGCCCACAGCAGTAAATGAAATGCGGCAATGGCCGAAAGGTGGACTTTCATAGAGGAATATTTCAGTCCACCCCCTGACAAGGAGAGCAAATAATCTAAGATGCACTGAGGGGAACACTCATAAGGACCTAAGTCCAGTGTGGATGTCCAGATAGAGAAGTGTTTCCACTTCATGGAGTAGGAAGACCGAGTAGATGGCTTCCTAGTAGTCCGGAGAACTTCCACCACCTTTGGGGACTCCCAGAAGTGCGAGAGGACTACGTCCTCCGGAGCCAGGCATGCAGATGGAGGGAGCGAAGACCCAGGTGTAGCAGGGATCCTTGTGCCTGGGACAGTAAAGCCCGGCAAATTGGCAGAGGTATGGGATCTGGTTCCAAGAGCTGTGGAAGTAGAGGGAACCAAATCTATCTTGGCCAGAGTGGCGCTATGAAAATCGTAGCTGCGCCGTCCTGGACCAGTTTGAGTAGTACTCTCTGAATGAGCGGAAAGGGCAGGAAGGTGTAAAGAAATCTTCCTGTCCAGGAAAGAGAATACGTCCTGCCACACAGTTCCAGGACCTCACACAAGACAGCAGTAAAGCGCAGTTTTGCGCTTTGCGGAGAAACAGATGGGTCCAACTCTGGTCTGCCCCACAGGTGGAAGACATTGTTTAGAACGTCTGATTAGATTTCCCACTCGTGGGCCTGGGCAGTGGATCTGCTTAGGGCATCCGTCAGGGTGTTGGACACCCTGGGGATGTGTACTGCCAGAACATGAATATTTCTCCGGATCGCCTAATACAAAACCTGCATCAATTCTCTGCAGGGAAGGTAGGAATGGGTGCCTCCTTGCTTGTTTAGGTAGTGAACCACCATAGAACTGTCTGATAGCACTTGAATGCAACTGGGGGGAGGGGAGTCTCGAATCCCTGTAAGGTGTAGAGAACTGCCCTCAGCTTCAAGACATTGATGTTCAGGTGGGCCTCCACTGGCATCCAAGATCCTTGAGCCTGATGTACAGGAGATGCGCACCCTACCAAGTCAAGGAGACGTCTGTAGTCGGAATGAGACTTTGGAAAGGAGAACGGAATGGCATGCCTTGCATTAAGTTGTCTCTGGACTTCCACCATTGTAGAGCTCGAAGAGCCGGAGAAGACATCAGGACTGGGGCATCAAAATCGTCCTCTTTCTTGTCCTATTGGACTCTTGAGGGACCACTGAAGGACCCTCATATTTAACCTGGCATTGGGTATGGTCGGTAGCGTGGCCGGCAAATGTCTCAGGAGGTGGAGGTAGTCTCTTGCCGAGACTAATCTACTGGACCCCAGTCTGTGTGCCAAAGAAATCGGGGCATCCAGTTGTGCAGGGTCCACTTTGGACTTTGGATAGTTTACCACTATCCCCACCTGGGCGAACAACTGGAGGGTTCGAGAAAGCATGAGTAACAGCTGTTGGCTGGAGGACGCTTTCAGGAGCCAGTCATCCAGGTAGGGAAAGACATAGAGGCCATCCCTGCAGAAGGCTGCTGCGACCACCACTAGGCATTTTGTAAATACCCTTGGGGCCGAGGAAAGGCTGAAAAGGAGGTCTCTGAACTGGTAATGATGACCCTAAAACATGAAACTGAGAAACCTCCTGTGGGCTGGGTGCATCGTGATTGGAGGGATGCATCCTTCGTATACAGAGAGCAGAGCCAATCTCCTGTGTTCAGCAAAGGGAGAAGTGTTGGAAGAGACACCATCAAGAAATTTGGGTAAGTGATGTAGAGTTTGAGGCACCTCAGATCCAAAAAGGAGTGTAAATCCACCATCCATTTGGAAACCAGGAAATGGTGGGAGTAAAACCCCGCACCCTTCTGAGGAAGAGGAACTGGTTCGATGGCCCTTTTTGAGAGCAAAGCATCTATCTCAGTCCGTAAGATCAATGCTTGGTCTGGGGGGTAGTGAGAGACCCTGGGTGGTGAAGGAAGAGTTATCTCTATGAACTCCAGTGTGTGCCCTGTCGTGATCAATTGCAGGAGCCACTGGTTGGAGGAGATAGCTGGCCACCCTTGCAGGTGTGGGGAAAACCTGCCCCCGACGGCCATGGGTAGGGTCTCTAGTCCCACGACTGGAGGAGGACCTTCAGGCTGAAGGCTGGTCCTGCTGGGGACAGCAGGGATGTAATGGGGTTTCTGAGCATGTCTAGGACCTGGGAATTATAATTGAGGTTTTCTTTTATTGGTAGGTTGCCTTTGAGCTTTGGGACAGCCCCTCGAGGAGCCTCTGAAGGCTGTTTTTGGCTTTTGGATGGTACAGGGTCTGTACCGATCTGAAGGGTATGACTTGAGTCTTGTAAGTCTTTAAATATGTCTTGTATCAGTGGACTGAACAGCTGAACCCCTTTAAAAGGAGCATTCAGGATAGACTGCTGTACGTCCTGTGAAAATCCTGACACCCTGAGCCAGGCGTGTCATCTGAGACGCACTCCAGCAGAGGACGTCCGAGTTGTAGTGTCAGCGGCATCCTAAGTGGCCCTTAGGTGGTGGCGTACAGCTGCCAAAGTAGACACTTTGACCGTCAGCTCTTCCTGGACAGAACCCGCTGGGAGGGACTGGACTGTTGCCTGGGAGGCCTTTAGGATTTTCTCCTGATATTTCAGGAGGTTACCCATATAATTAAGTATACGTAGAGACAAGATGGCCAAGGCAAAAACCCTTTTTCCCCATAACATCCAATTTCTTGGATTCCTTATCCGGGGCTGAGCACTCGTGTGCTGAGGCCTAGAGGACCTATCATATGCGGCATTGATCACCACTGAGTCCGCCTGAGGTGGAGACATGAAATAGGATCCCTGTCAGCCTTATGAGGTTTGGCAGGCATCTTGAAAGGTTGCTTCCATGCAGCCAAGATAGTCTCTTCAAAGGTGTCCACCAGAGGGGGAACAACCAGAGTGGGGCATTCCGGCACACCCAAGTACTGAGCCAGTTTCTTTCTAGAAGCATCCTGCTCAGTGCCCTGGAATCCAAACATTTTCTGGAGGTGGATCATGATGTCTGAAAATGGGTCATCTGGAGGAGAACAAGGGAGCTCAGGGGTAGGTTCCCCCTGAATAGAGGAGGCGGCAAAGGAGGACTGAGGGGAATCCTCATGGTCCATGCCATTCTCGTTCTCCAGGTCAGCTAGATCCCAGTTCTGCAGGAAAGGGTCCTCCATGTCTATGACCTGAGTGTACACACCCAGGGAGACGGGGGAAGAGCTGGCTGTCTGCTCCCTCTCAGCCTCCTTCAGCCCAGCAGAGACCGGAGCTGACTGCACTTTAGGGTGGTGCGGGGTCTGATGCAGGTCCAGGATAGTATTCACTAGAGCCTGGACATCAGTCATGGCCACCTGCCCAGTGGAAGTAGCCAGGGCAGACTGGACAGAGTGAATTGGGAACATTGATGGAATGGGAGCAGGCAGTAACCAAATGTGGAGCTGTCGACGAAGGGTGTGTGTATGACCTCAGGATCATCGAGGGTGCCAGCATTAAGCCCTGTGAGGCAAGGCTGGTTGTTGATGGGATCGTCGATGGGCCTGAAGCCCCTGCTGTCAATGATAGAAATGCCGACGAGCTATAAGGTAATGTCGATGATGATAGTATCGTCGATGGGCCTGAAGCCATTGTCGACGGACAATGGCGAGACAGCACTGAAGGGGAAGGTAGCTTTGGAAGCTGCAGTATAACCCCAGGACCTACTGTCGATGGAGGAGTCGTCGCTGAGGGAAGAGAGGAGCCCACAATCGTCGACGGTGTGGAGGACGATGTAATAGGGGCAGCTTTTTCTATACTTGCTTTGAGTAGAAGCCTTCATCGACAACGAAGGAGCGGTAGAAACATGCTTTGTCTTGGATGCATGTTTCTTAACAGGACCCTGTGCTGTTGACGTAGAGGGGTCACCTGTAGAATGGTGAGACCCCAAGGAGGACGTTGAGGATTCTGTTGTTGTGGAGTATTGCTGCTGCTCCGGGAGGGCAACCTTTTGCTCTGAGGAACTCATGGAGCTGCTGAAGCCTTTAACGTTTTGTGGCCTTGTTGAATCTGTTTCAGAAAACACTCCACAGAGTCATGTTTAGGACCAAGGCAACAAATGGACTTCGTGGAGGTCTTCCTTAGCGATTCTGTGACCACAGGAACACCTTCGGAATAAGGGATCCGAAGACATTAGCATATGAACTTGTAGTAAACTTTGGTTGATAGAACTCTTCATCGATGACTGGTAAGCAGAGCTCTGAAGGAGGACTTGTTGCATGTAGGTTGCAGTTGAAAAGAACTGAGGAGTAGCTGGGACCTCCCCCTTTTTATCTCTGCCAGTAGACACCATGTGGTAGTGCTGGGGGGTCCCAGGGTCGACTGCTGAGAAGTCATCTTGAGGAAATGACGCCTGCGGCTGTAATACCATGTGTTATGACTTGCTGCAAGAGATTGCCTTGAAGAAGATCTCTTGATCTTTCAGGTGGATTTGTGCACTCTTGTTTGTTGAAACACCACAGAAGCATAGTTTAGAAATTAGTAGTTACCTGTTAGAACTTTGAAACGTGGGCATAACGCACCTTGTTTTTTTTTTGTTTTTTTTTTTAACTTTTTAAACACATCAGTTATGGCCAGGGCTTACAATCACCCTTCTGGGTGCTACTATCTCAGGAGGCAGATTAATGAAAGCAACCAAACCCCTTGAGTCAGGACTGTAGTCAGAATTGTCAGTTTTCTTCTCTCTCTCTCTCTCTCTCTCTCTCAGCAGTTGTCCCCCAGTTCTGTATGTTCTTGTATCAGTGTGTGCTTTTTAGCACATTCAGTGGGAACAAGGTCTCAGATTTTTAAAAACTTTTAAACTGATACAGCCACTAATAAAGGCCCACTTTCATCACGTACAGCAGTAGTAGCATGCTGTCAGCCACTTCATGGGCTGGCAGTATAGCTCTAGAGTTTAGAGGAACGAGGTGTGAACAAGCTTGATACATCCAACAGGGCAGACCGGAGTTTGAGTCTCACAACCTCCACTTGCATACTGTGTGACTCTGAGCAAGTCACTTAACCGCCCAGTGCTCCCAGGTCGCCCCTGAAAACAGGCACTTGTGCCTAGTGGTCCTAACCCGGTTACCAAAGATTAAAATAAATGTGATGGTTAGGAACGGATTTGTAAATTAAACTGTACACAAACGTGCACAGTGAGTACCCTTGGCTGGAATGCATTATTACTGTTATTAAACAAGATTTTAACAAGAATTCGTATTTTAAATGCAACCAAAAACTAAACAATGTATTGCTTTCTGCTCGGTGGTGCTCTACTTGGGGTTTTTTCAAGTGGATATCATTTTTGTAACTCGCTGTTAGCCAATCAGAATACCAGTTTTCTGACTGCTTTTATTTATTTATTTTATATAATTTCTACAGTGGGGTAGGCCCTCCTCAGTTCCCATAGCCAGAGTACCGAAAATCAGTTTTGCTGGACCATAACACATTTTAAGAGGCTGGAAAACAAAGGAACGGCTGCAGAGAGACATCCTGGATTTTCTGTTTTGCTGGGGGGGCTGAGGATGCCAGTTTCACAAGATTTAGGAGGGAAGTTCTCCCATGAAGTGGCGCCAGTGGTTGTGGCAAACGGGGAACCCAAGGTGGGTGGCAGAGGACCCCATCAGAAAAAGAAACTGCTTCTGGTGGGTGGGTCTCAATTGTTAGGGAGTATAGATTTGGGAAAAGGGAGGGTAGGGTGTTGGAGAGAGAGGATCCTGTGGTTCTCTAGAGTGGCGGAGGGGGACTAGATGTCATTGTTCACCTGGGGACCAGTGACCTAGGGAGGGATGCAGCTGGGATTGTTTGAGGGGGGTGGCAGGGATCTGGGGAGTGGCCTAAAACAGCATGCACAGTGGCCTTCCCCAGTCAAAGAAGTAGGGCTACATATAGGCTAAATACCACAACAATAAGCCACACCACTCAGGAGACCTAAATAAAGGCAGTATTTTATAAAATACTGCTTAACTAAGGTCTCCTGAGTGGTGTGCTTATTGTTGTGGCATTACTGTTATTATGCCCGCACACTCTATTCACTGCTGAGCCATTTTGTTTAACCTACATATAGGCTAGAACCCTGGAGGGAGGAAGTAACAAGTCCATTCAGAGGAAACGATCCTGAAGGACTTGAAGAAGGAGGGACAAGCTGTGGGGCCAGATGGGGTACGTTTAGGGGTATTGAAGGAGCTCAGGGCGATACTAGCTGCACCTCCTACAACATGTTCAGTAAATTACCAGATACGGGGTGGACCCAGAGGAGTGGAGAAAGGCAGATGTAGTCCCATTCCATAAGAGCAGCAGCAGGGAAGAGGCTGGCAGCTATAGGCTGGTCAGTCTGACATTAGTAGTGGGGAAACTAATGGAGTAGGTTCTAAAGGAAAGACTGGTAGATTACCTTGCATCTGGCAGGTTATAGGACCCAAGACAGCATGGATTTATGGGAGGGAGATCACATCGGACAAACCTTATAGAGTTCTTTGGGTGACCAGAATAATAAAGGGGGAGCAGTGGACATGACCTACTTAGACTTCTGCAAGACCTATGACACTGTGCCACATAGGAGTCTCGTTAAAGAAAAAAAACCTGGGAAGCTTTGGGGTGAGAACCAAGGTGGTACACCAGGTATGTAATCAGGTGATGGCTAGGCAGCAGATGGTGTTGAATGGCACTCACTTGGAGGAAGGAAGAGTGAGCGCTGGGGTTCTTAAGGGCTCAGTACTGGGTCCAAGTCTATTTAATGTCTTTATAAGTGACATTGCAGAAGAGCTGGAAGGGAAGTTGTGACTCTTTGCAGATGACATCAACAACTACATTATGGTGGACACTCCGGAGGAGGAGGAGGAGAGAATGACTACTGACCTGAAAAAGCTTGAGGAATGAGCAAGGATATGGCAGCTGGGTTGCAATGCAAAAAGAGCAAAATCATGCACCTTGGGTGCAGAAACCCAAAGGCAGAGTATAGAATGAAGAGGGGGTGTATGGTCACAAAATAGGAGAGGGACCTGGGTTGATCATAAAGGATGATCTAAAGGTGGCTAGGCAGTGTGACAAAGCAGTAGAGAAAGCCAGTGACATTGTTGGGTGCATAGGGAGGGGTACCACCAGCAGAAGAAGGGAGGGATGTGGTGTTGCCACTGTATTGGTCATTGGTGAGACCACACCTGGAGTGCTGTGTCCAATTCTGGAGACCACACCTGAGAAAGGACATAGACACAGGGTAGAGGCCATCTAAAGAAGGGTATCAAAACTGGTGCAGGGGCTGCGGCAAGTGTCCCATGAAGAGAGACTGAGGGATCTAAACTTGTATATCCTGGAAGAGAGTAGGGACATAAGAGACCTTTAAATACCTCACAGAGCTGAATTAGGTACAGGAAGGGAGCATTTTTCAGAAAAGGTGTGCAAGAACCAGGGGGTATGCAATGAAGATGGAGGGAGGAAATTTAGGAGGGATGTGAGGAAATATTTTTTTCACTGAGACGATGATGGATTCCTGGAACAGTCTTCCAGCAGGGGTGATGGGGATGAAAACAGTGGTAAGCTTCAAGCATGCATGGGATAGGTGTAAAGGACAGCTGGTATCAAAGCAGGGCTGGAGGAGGTGGCCGGAGACCAGGTAGGATCTCTGGTGGCAGTATAGACATTGAGAAGAGAGGCAGACTAGATGGGCTAAGTGGTCCTTATCTGCCAGCAAATACGATGTTTCTGAGTTTAGAAATATCCTTATGTTTACATCTTTTCCCAAGTTAAGGGACATGATCATTTTCTGGTTTTCTAGTTGTCTAGTTGAGCAACCTAGGGGTGGGATCCAAAGTGGGGAATTGAGTTGGGAACTGGTTAATGGATAGGAGACAGAGAGTGATGGTTAACTGCACTCAGTCTAATGATGGGAGAGTGACCAGCAGGGAGCTGCAGGGCTCAGTACTGGGACCGATCCTCTTCACTGTCTTCAGTAAGCAACATTGCAGAAAAACTGGAAGGTACGCCTTTTTGCAGATGTCACCAAAATCTCTAATAGTGTGGACGCTCAGGAGGGGGTGGAGAAAATGTATAGGGATCTTGGGAAACTGGAGGAATGGTTAGTAGCATGGCAGTTGGGGTTCAGTGCCAAAAAGTGCAAAATCATGCACCTAGGGCATAGGCGCCCAGGAGCTCAGTATAGGATGAGGGAGAGGTACTCACCATCACTAAGCAGGAAAGGGACCTTGGGGTTATATCTGATGAACTGCAAGTGGCAGGGCAGTGTATAGGGCCAGTGGGATGCTGGGATGCATAGAGAGGTGCCTCCAGCAGGAGGAGGGAGGTAGTGCTGCCAATATATTGCTTGCTGGTGGGAACCCATCTGTAGTATTGTGTCCAGTTCTGGAAGCCGCACTTCAGAAAGGACATAGGATGAGGCAGTCTGGAGGAGGCAGCCATAAAGGTGTAGGAGTTGCACCAACAGCTCTACAGGGAGAGTCTGCGGGATCTCAGCATGTACACCCTGGCAGAGAAGGGACACGATGGAGACCTACAAGCACCTAACAGGGATAAACAGGGTGTAGGAGGGGAGTATCTTTTAAATGAGAGAGCAACAGGACCAGAAGGCATGTGATGAAGTCGGGGAAGGGGGAGTGGGTCTGGGATTTTAAGAGGGATGTGAGGAAGTACTACTTCACTGAAAGAGTTGTAGATACCTGGAACAGACTGCCAGCGGAAATGGTGGAGGTGAAAACAATAGGGGGCTTCAGTCATGCATGGGATAGATAATAGGGGAATGTTAGTGAATAGGCAGGGAGGAGGGAAAGTCACCAGAGACCAGTTAAGGCTGCAAAGACAGACTAGGCAGGGACCATTGGGGCAGAATGGGTGCGTCAAGTGGTCCTTTTCTGCTGACAGGTTCTATTTTTCAACCCCATTTAGGGATAAAAAAGCCTTCAACTCAAAAATGTTTTCAGTTGTTAAACATGCAGTTTATTTAATGTTTTGTTTAGAAAATTTGTTTTCAGTATGATAGTCTAGAATTTTTTCTTTACATGCTGGTACTGCATATCCGTAGGAGCTAGGGGTATCACAGTAAGAGAATTTTCCTGGAATAATGATCTTGAAATAATTATCATGGTTATCATAATCTCTGGCATCTGGTTTGGGTTTTGTGGGCATGACCTTCAGCACCCTAATTGCGTGAGTGTGTTTGTTGGGTGGCAGGTGTTAGACTGGAAAAGTACATTTTTGACAATTATTGTGATAGTTCATGCTATATTGTGAAAAATGGTTATAATGATAAAGGAAACTAGACATGATGTTGCCAGTGAAAACATGTTGCTGTTATCATGAAAAGACAGTTATAAGACATCTCTAGTGGTATCCCACCAAACTTTGGCATTTGGAGTTTCCTTGTAAGTCTCTGCTTGAAAATAAACTTTCAGGAGGGAAAACTCGCAGGGCTCTTGAGGATGCAGAGCCCCGCTTCAGTCAATTGGGATGCAAGGTTTGTTTGTGCCTTTTGTCCCTGTGACATAGTAACGTAGGAATAGACGCAGATAAGGGCCACCAGGCCCACCCAGTCTGCCTATTTTCTCTACATCCTGCAGAAACAACAGACCCTACTTGATTTCTTTCCTATCACTAGGGTTCCCCTATGCCTTTCCCATTCATTTTTAAATTCCCCTACCACCTCTGCTGCAAGGCTGTTCCATGCATCCACTGCCTTTTCTGTGAAGAAATATTTCCTCATGTTGCCCCCTAGTCTACCCCTTTCCAGCCTTGTGTCATGACCCCTTGTTCTAGAACATCTCTTTTTCTGAAAGATGCTGCCCTTCTGTACCTTATTTAAGCCCTTGAAATATTTGAAGATCTCTATCATATCCCCCTCTCCCTCCTCTCCTTCAAGGTCTACATATTGAGGCCCTCCAGTCTCCCCTCATATGACTTATTTTTGTTGCTGTCCTCTGAACTGTCTCCACCCTGTCTGTGTCCTTATGAAGATGCGACCTTCAGAACTGGACACAGTACTCCAGATGAGGTCTCACTAATGTTTTGTACAGAGGTATCACCATCTCCTTTCTCCTACTGGTGCTACCTCTCCCTGTGCACTCCAGTACCCCCTGGCTCCCCCCACTGCCTTGGCACATTGTTTGGCCGCCTTTAGGTCATCTGATATAGAAACATAGACTTTGACGGCAGATAAGGACCACTTGGCCCACCCAGTTTGCCCATTTCCCTACCTACTGGATAAGCTGCAGATTCTAGGTAACCAACAGTCTACTTCCTGCCACCCCCTACTACAATTGCCTTGTCTGTCCCATGCATGTTTGAATTCTTCCACTGTTTTAGCCCCAACAACCTCCCCAGGAAGGCAGTTCCATGCATCCACCACTCTCACCATGAAAAAAGATTTCCTCACATTACCCCTGAGCCGTCCCCCCTCTATCTTTAAATTGTGTCCCCTTGTTCTTACACATCTCTTTTTCTGAAAGATGCTACCTCCTGGACTTTGTTGATTCCCTTGAGGTACTTGAACGTTTCTATCATGTCCCCGTCCCTCCTTTCATCAAGGGTATACATATTAAGCTCTCTCAGTCTCTCTTCATATGATTTCTGATGCAGACACTGCACCATTTTAGTTACCCTCCTCTGGACTGCTTCCATCCTGTCTATGTCCTTGCATAGATGAGGTCTCCAAAACTGCACATATAGTACTCCAGATGGGGTCTCACCAACTGTCTGTACAGAGGGATAGCCACTTCCCTTTTTCTACTTGTAATGCCCCTTCCTATGCATCCCAGTATCCCCCTGGCTCTCCTCACTGACTTTTCACATTGCTTACCCACCTTTAGATCATCCGATATGACTATCCCCAAGTCCCGTTCCATTTTTGTTGTCGTTAGTACCTCCCCTGCTATTGTGTACTCTTCTCCTGGGTTTTTGTTTCCCAGGTGCATTACTTTGCACTTCTTTGCATTGAATCTAAGTTGCCATATGTCTGACCATTCCTCCAACCTTGCCAAGTCCCTTCTCATCCTTTCTACCCCACCTTGTGTATCAGCTGAGTTACAGATCTTTGTATCATCTGCAAAGAGGCATACCTTTCCTTCCAGACCCTCTGCAGTGTCACCTATAAGGATGTTAAAGAGGACTGGACCCAGTACTGAGCCCCGAGGTACTCCACTAGTGACCCCCCTTTCTTCGGAATGTGTGCCACTCACCATTACCTTCTGTGTTCTGTTGTGCAGCCAGTTTGCAACCCAGGCTACCACCCTGGGACCCACTCCCCAAGCTGGCTAACTTGATTATTAATCTTTTGTGGGACTGTGTCAAATGCCTTGCTAAAAGTCTAGGTAGGCCATATCCACAGCCCCTCCTGGTCCTATTACTTTGGTCACTCAGTCAAAGAAATCTATTAGATCGTCTGACATGACCTTCCTGCTATAAATCCATGCTGCTTTGGGTCCTGTGCCTGCTGACCTCTAGGTGCTCAACAATTCTTTCTTTCAAGTGATTCCATCATTTTCCCTACCACTGAGGTCAAACTTACAGGTCTGTAGTTTCCTGCTTTTGCCTTGCTCCCACTTTTGTGAAGGAGAATCACATCTGCCCTCCTCCAGTCCTCAGGTACCACCCCATCCTCCCATGATTTGTTAAAAAGTGTGGTCAGTGGTGTCACTAGGTCCTCCTTTAGTTCTTTTAGGATTCTGGGGTGAATCCCATTAGGCCCCATTGCTTTGTCCACCTTGAGTTTTAGGAGTTCTTTCAGGACTCTTCCTTCTGTAAATGGACTGGTGTCAACCCCCCTACCCATAGTGCTTCTGTTGTCTGGTTTAGGTAACTCATCTTCTTTTGTGAATACTGAGCAAAAGTATTCATTCAGTATCTCTGCCTTTTCACTGTCTCCCTCTGCCCACCTCCCCTCTCCCTTATTAATCTTCACTATTCCTCCCTTAACCTTTCTATGCTCCCTAATGTACCTATAAAAGGTTTTATCCCCGGTTTTAACTGACTTGGGTATTTTTTCCTCAGTTTGGGCTTTTGCTATTCTGACTGCCTTCCCCACTTCTTTCTGCTTTATTTGATACAGTTCCCTGTCATGCTCCTTCTGTGATGCCTTATACTTTTTTAATGCAGCCTTTTTCTCCTTAGCCTTCCCTGCCACCTCTTTTGAGAGCCATAGTGGTTTTTCACTCCGCTTTGTTTTGTTTTCTTTATCTGTTTCACACAAAGGCTTGTTGCCTTTATGATGGCAGTTTTGATTTTTCTCCATTGTTCGTCCACACCTCTTTTTTGCCCATTTGCTAGTGTATTCCTCAGGTATTCACCCATTTTGCCAAAGTCAGCCCTTCTACAGTCCAGTATGCTTATTTTTGTATGGCTTGTCTCCATGGTTGTGCTTATTGTGAAGCACACTGTGCAGTGGTCGCTTGTTCCCAGATGTCTGCCGACTTCTAAATTTGTGATCCTCTCCCCATTTGAGAGTACCTGGTCTAATGTTGCTTCCTCCTGAGTGGGTTCCAGCACTAGCTGTCTAAGGTCTCTGCCCCTGCAGGCATCGAAATGACCCTGCTCTTGGATGTGGCTGCAGTACATGTCATCCAGTTAACAGCTGGCATATTCAGGTCCCCCATTAACAGTATCTCCCCTTTTTCAGCCATTTTGAGAATGTCCTCTATCATTTTCTTGTCCATTTCCTCCCCTTGAGATGGGGGTCTGTATACAACCCCTGTGCGGATTGTGATGCCATTCCCTGTCTCCAAGGTGACCCAGAGTGCCTCTTGTCCTCCCCCTTTACTTTTTAGTTCTGTAGCTTTGATCCCTTCCCTTATGTATAGAGCTACTCCACCTCCTCTTTCCCCTCCCTGTCCCTTCTGTAGACTGTGTACCCCGGTATGTTGACTCCAGTCATGGTTCCCTGTGTACCATGTTTCTGTGACTGCCACAATATCCAAGTGTTCATCTTCCATCAAGGCTACTAGCTCAGGAAGCTTGTTTCACAGACTTACGGGCATTTGTACTCATTGCCCTCCATTTAATGTTGGCTTTATCCTTTTTTCCCCCATGCCTGCTCTTTTTGCCCTTGTCTATTTTCTCATTTACCCCTGTCCTGCCCTTTGTTGAGCACTGTACCTCAGTGTTTACCTTACTACCCGTCATGTTTTGTGGGGGGAGGCTTGAAATTTCCTGCCTCTTATTAGCACCTCCCCTCATAGCTAGTTTAAAAGCTTGCCAAGGAAGCATTTAAACCTGTCACTTAGGATCTTGGTTCCCTTCATGGACAGATGCAGACCATCGTGCCAGTATAAACCTTCATCTCTCCAGGTGTACCCCCAGTCCACAATGAAGCCAAAGCCCTGTGCTCTGCACCAGTTTTGCAACCATTCATTAAACTGCATGGTGTGTAGCACCCTAGCCTCACCCCTGCCGTGGGACTGGCAGCACCTCTGAGAAGGTAACGGTGTTTGCTACCTCTGAGGCCCCTCCCCAACTCCACACAATTTCATCCTGCACTGCACTGATCCCATGCCTAGCTAGGTCATTTGTCCCAAGGTGGACAATGATATCTAGTTCCCTCTCCTGTGATGCTGCTTCTGCAATCCTGAGGATTCGCTTCTTGTCCCTCCAAGCCATGGCACCAGGCAGGCACCTTACTTCCCTCTCCTCTCCCTTCCCCAGGTCTACCCCTCTAACAGTTGAGTCCCCTATCAGAAGCTGTTTCCTTCCCCTATGGTGTCCCTTGCCACCCTTCTGTGGATCTCCCTTGTGAGTGTCCTCAGCATTCTTCTTGATCTCCACTGAGGGTGCCATTATAGAGGAACCTTGCTTTGCCTGACTGGCATATGGTTTGTGTAGAGGTACAACTAGGGGGCTTCGCCTCTGTTCCACCACCCGTACCCTCCCAGAACCCACTGTGGTCCACCTGCTCTTCATACTTGGCAGCCTCTGTGGCAGTGGTGCTCTTTGGGTGGTATGATTACTTCCAGATCCCTTTCCTGTTTGGTTGCTGTCAGTATCTCTCCCCCCATCATGTAAGTCATCCTTGAGTTCCTGTGCCCCAAATACATGATTTTACAAATTTTTTTGCATTGAATCTTAGTTGCCACACTCCTGGTCATTCCTCTAGTTTTCCCAGGTACCTCCTCATTTTTTCCACCCCTCCCGGAGTGACTGCCCTGTTGCAGATCTTCGTGTCATCTGCAAAGAGGCATACATTTCCTTCCAGCCTCTCCGCAATGTCACTTACGAAGACATTGAATAGGACTGGCTCCAGAACTGATCGTGATGGCCCCCCCACCCTGCTGGTCATCCTCCTTTCCTCAGAATGAACTCCATTTACCATCACCCTCTGTGTTCTATCCCTCAACCAGTTTCTAACCCAGTTTACCACCTTGGGACCCATTCCCAAGCTGTCTAGCTGGTTTACAAGCCTCTTGCATGGAATGGTGTTGAAGGCTTTGCTGAAATCCAGGTAGGCCACCTCCACTGCTCCTTCCTGATCCACTTTCCTGGTCACCCAGTCAAAGTAATCTATCTGATTTGTTTGACGTGTCCTTCCCACTGTGAATCCATGCTGTGTACCACTGGAGGATGACCAGCAGGGTGCCACCACGATCAGTTCTGGAGCTAGTCCTATTCAATGTCTTCATAAGTGACATTGCAGAGAGGCTGAAAGGAAACGTATCCCTAACTATGTACTATTTAGAGCAGATAAACATTCCAGGGGTGGAGGGGTAGCCATCTATATCAAGGATAAGTATACGGCATCCTGTCTGAGCTCATCAGTTTCAGATGCTTATGAATGTCTATCACTTCAAGTCATTGTCTGGCATACTTCTTCGTTATGTGTTATAGGGTGCTATAGACATCGTTTTGCTGATCTACAGTTGTTAACTCATCTAAGCAATGTCCTTGAACAACAATCCTTGGAAATAATTATTCTTTGGGATCTAAATTTAGACTGGCTATCTAAAACCGCTGCACCTCTCATAGCCTTCTGTGACACCCATGGAGTATTACAACTCATTGTCGATCCAACATGAATTAATAAAAAGAATATGGATAACTGCTCCCTGCTAGATGTTATCTTAGTGAACAAACCACATCTCTTCTCTTATGCCGGCACCTTCTTCAGTGATATCAGTGATCATTCCTTTATCGCTTGCATAACATAAGATCAAGTAACAAACCAAATACTACACCGAAGTTTGATGCTAAGAGATCTAGGCGGCACTTTGACCTCTCTGCCTACATCAATGAACTAAAACACTCCTTGCATTGGCAAGAATTCTACTTGGCAAAAAACATGCAATCAGCATTTGACATTCAGCAAAATTATCCTAGATGCCCTAAATAAATATGCCCACATAGTTAAAGTACGAATAGCAAAAAAATGCATGTCGGTGGTTCACACCGGTATTAAAATCTGCATTGACCGAGAGAGACAACCTATGGAAAAAAGGCACGCAAAACTCAGTCCTCTACGGACTGGTGCCAGTTCAAGAGGGCAAGAAACTCATGCACTAGAATGGTTAGAGACACAAAAGCCGCCTATTATCATTCTGAATTTCTCTCTGCCTCCAAAAATCCAACAACATTTTGGAAAACTGTCAAGGATTTGTCCGGTCACACGTCCGGTGGCTCATTACCTGATGAAATCTCTTTAAACAATAACACCATCAGTGATAGATTGGAAATTCTGAATGCCTTCAATAATCATTTTGCGACTGCAGGCTTAGCTTTCGACAGTTCCCCTGCAAATCAAGGTGCTGATCCCAGCATCACCGATTCAGTCTTCTCCTTGCGTCATACTGCTCTGAAAGAAGTTGAAGACCTGTTGCTAAAATTAGACGTTTAAAAAAAAAAAAAAAAAAAGTGCTGGTGCGGATATCCTGGACCCATATTTTTTGAAGGTGGCTGTCCATGTACTAGTCGTGCACATAACCTATTTATTCAACCTATCACTGATCCAAAGATCCATTACCTCAATCTGGAAAACAGTGCACATCATACCCCTGTTCAAGACCGGAAATCCCTGTGATCTAAATAATTACTGACCGATTTTCAATTCTCCTGGTTCTGTCGAAATTACTGGAAAAAGTCGTAAGTATCCAGCTGAGGCAGTACCTAGAAGCAAAGAACTTGCTAAATCCTGTCCAGTCAGGGTTCAAAGCTAAACATAGTACCATCGCAGCACTTGCCAAAGTGACAAATGACTGGCAAAAAGAGGGCTTGACAACAGGAATTACACTTGTGCTGTGTTCTTGGACCTGAGTAAGGCCTTCGACACTGTCTGCCATTCTCTGCTACTCTCTTCCCTGACCTCATTAGGTGCAGACCCATTATCTTTGCAGTGGTTCAACAACTACCTCTCTGATCGATTCCAGCAGGTGAAAGCGGAAGGAGATCTCTCGACTCTCAAACCTCTCCTAAGAGGCGTTCCCCAGGGTTATAGCTTAGGGCCCCTTTTATTTGCAATCTACATCAACAACATTAATGAAAGCATAACTAAGGCCAACATACATCTGTTTCCAGATGATACAGTTCTTTATGTAATCTGCCCGTCATTACAATCTGCGTGTAATGACCTTCAATCTGAGTTCAACCTGCTGCAACATCAACTTCTTTTTTTTTTTTAACTTTGTTTTTATTCATTTTAACATGAACATGCCGAAGCATTACATTCAATGGAGCAAGGTTACAATAGCTCTTACATTCTCTATGATGCAGATATGTTAGCATAAGTATTATTAATCCATCGAATTGTGATACATCATATAGGGTTTTGTTCTTGTTTATAACATTCATACATTGTAATTTTTAGGATAGCCTGCCACATTAAACCAGTGGGATAAAGACATAGTGAAACATTTGAGTCATTTACTGTGTGAACAAAACAGCCACTGTTCCCACTTACTTAGCGTCTGGTTAGCAGGTACTTTCTTTCTCCCCAAGGCTGCATCAATCCCACCAAAAACCTAAGTGATTTTAATTATTTCAGAAACATACATTCCTATCAGAATTCACCATGACTCTAATAATTTGTCCCTTGAGGTGCTTTACTAAGTAGATTTCTCCTAAGAGGGATTAATTACCACCTATTACTATCCCAGCTCTCGAGGGGAAAAAAGAATAAAAAAATTATCCCCACGATATCGTGCACCTCGTGGTTGGCGCCATTTGTAATGCATGGCGGTTATAGTTATATTTCAAGAGCAGGACAATCAACAGAAAATAATATAAAATAAACCTGAAATGTCATCCTGGAATGAGAAACTGGTCAATCATGTAATAGCTCTCCCTAAGATACAGGAGAGTTGCATTTAAGGAGAAAATACCAATAGTCATTAAGGTGATGTCCCAACCTCCACGTTGATTATTTTCCTTCTCAGTTCAGAGGACCTGTAGTATAAACCGCCATACCTCAGATATCTTCATCTGTATCCTGTGGTAGCCCTTGAATATCTGCCGATCGTTGCTGAAATTCTGACACAATGGCATCTACCCTTTTCCTGGCCTCGACTGGATCGTTGAATTGGTATGTCTCCCCGGTAAGTGATACAGAGGCGTGCTGGTGCCAGGAGTGAGTGAGCCACCCCAAGCATCGGACTTGTTTTCGGAGCGGGTCGAATAACTTGCGCCTGGAATGAGTAGCAAAAGACCAGTCGGGAAATATTTGAATTTCATGACTTTCCATAGTTGATTCTTGCCCATTGTAATATCATGTCCCGTATATCGGTTCCGGTAGTCACCATCATGATGATGCGTGGTATCATAGTATTGACTTGGACCCATCTGAAGTTGATGCGGAAGGCCATCTTAAGGGAGTCTAGATCCAGCTGCAGATCAGGGGGGAAGTTATTGGAGAACCATTTTTTGAGGTAAGCTAGCACGTTCTCTCTCTCTCTCTCTCCATGCCCTCCGCAATGCCTACCAACGCAAGTTCATTGCACGGCTTGCATTTTCCAGTAACTCCATACGAGTGCATAAGTGGTTGATCCTAGTCGCTGACTTGGCAAAGGCCGCTTGGGTCTTCTGCGATCGATCGTTGGCTTCCGTGGCAGTCCTTGTCGCTGATTCAATTTTCATGTCCTGTGCCCCCAGCCTCTCCAAGGCTCTCAAGCTTGCGGTCCATTTCTCTGACTGCTTCCAAGACAGTGTCCCAAGGCGGAGAGTCTCCCTAACCTTTCGGGCCTGCTGTGTGCTCCAGTTCACCATGAGGAGCCTGTGTGGGTTGTGAAGTAGCTTTTTGACCGGAGCCTCCGGCCGTTCCTTTTGGGCGTCCCATATTGTATTTGGTATCTTTCTTCTCGGTAGTTAATGAGTCACTCGATGATATCAAAATATTTATGAAAAAGTCACTTAGAAATTATTTTAAGCAGGTTTCTGTAGAGCACGATTCAGAGCGATGGGGAAAAACCTCAGTCACAAATGTGGCTCTCTGGCCCACACATCAACTTCTAAATAAAAAAAAAAAAATATTACTCAGTGCCAAGAAGACAAAACTTCAACCTTTTTATTGGATGTCAAGTTGAGATGATATTATGTATTTTGCAGTTGAATCCAGCATATAACAACACAAAACAAAACAGATATACATACATAATTTCAGTTTCAGTACAACATTAGTTTTACATGATAATATAAGTTTAAAAGTAAATAAATTATCCTTAGCAATTACAGTGTTTATTGTACAAGATCATCAAAAAAGACCTAAAATGTTTAAATGGTAGCAATACTGTAATGTTTATCTCTTTAGACAGTCGTTCCCTTGTTTTGGGCACTAAATTTGATATAGTTTTATCACTGAATTTTGTCCTAGATTTTGACATATAAAAACTTATTTGAGTAAAAGACCGTAGGGAATATTGTTTCAAACAACATGAAGTCTTGCTATATTATAGACATTAGCAGTTTGTTCCAGCTCTAGAACTGCCCCGGAGTGAAATGGTTAAAACCATTCCAAAATAGAATTTTGGCACGAGAGCAGCTCTATCTGTGTCCTTTCAAACTTGAACTGTCAGATTCTTTACTCCGCCTCAGTGAACAGTCGCTCCGGAGCTTTTCCTTCTGCTCGGTTCATTTCTCGGTTTAAAAGTGTTTTCTGTTGGATTTAACCAAGAATAGTTTTATTTTAACCGCAAAACCGCTCGGTTCAAGCTCTATCTGTGGTAACCTGTAAGTAAATGAAGGTTTTGTCTGTGTGGAACTTTGTAGTTATCGGTTCGGTTTTGAACCGATCAGTGGGTTTAAAACTCATTTAAAACTAAAAGTTACTATTTTAGAGTGCGTTCCGGTTCTTATCGGTTCTAAAAAAATGGATTTATTATGTTTTTTCCAATACCCGTGACACGGTTAGAACCGATATGGTGTCTTGCTCTGGTACGCCGTTAAAAGGGCAAGTTTTGGTTAGGCTGGCATTATGTCTGAGAAACCCAAAAGAAAAACCGGGCCCACTGGGTTTCAACACTGTGATGTTTGTGGGGAAGTCTTTGCCAAGGCTGACCCATACACCACATGTGTTTATTGTCTGGGGTTTGACCACCTCCAGTTAGACTGCCAGGTATGTAAGAATTTCCCTGCAGCCACCCTGGAAAAAAGATTGGGCAGGCTCCGGGAACGAGAGGCCAAAAAGTCCGCTGACCCGGATGGCCAGCCCGGTTCGGTGCCAACCGAACCAGAGGGAGTGCCCTCTGACCAGGGCCAGACTTCCTCGGCAAAGAAAAGCTGGTTCTGAGGAACCAATTCCAGTAAAGAAAACAAGAAAATCAGCAGGTCTGGAGTCCAAAATTCCTTCTCCAACTGCTGCAGAGATAGCAAAAAGCCATACAGATTGTCCAGTCACTGTCTCAGGGTCTGTCCGAACCACCACTATCTGGTAAAAGGTCTGATTGCTCTGGTCCCAGTGGTTCAGGGATTATGATATTGAGGAATTTTATGAACCAGAGGAGGGGAGGAGGATTATGAACAGTATGAATGTGGCTGGGAAGGTCTGGGCATGCCATTGAACCTGACATCTCCCAGACAGACGCTTAGAATCTCCCCATGCTGTCTGAGTCCCCATCTCATTTTATGTTTTATAAAAGTTGCTGAAACCCTCCAGCTTCCTTTAGAAGAGGCTGTGGATGAGCAAGAGGAGCCTGATTTTGTAGAAATGATGGATATTCCAGAGTCTAGGAGATTGTCTATTCCTTTACATAAGTCTTTTAGGAAACAAACAATTAAAATTTTAAAAGCTCCTAATTCTGTGCCTCCTGTAGATAAAAGATGGACAGAAGGTATACATTGTCAGGCCCTGATACAGAATTCCTTTCTCAGCAATGCAGTCATGTTGGGGTAGTTCAGGCTGCTGCCTGTGATAAAGCTAATATTCCCTTGGCTTCACATCCTCGTGACAAGGATTCCAGGAAGATTGATGCCATGGCAAAAAAACAGTATATGGCAGCCTTTCTGGGACTCAGGCAAGCAAATTATATGGCTTATGTAGCTAGGTATCAGAAATCTAGATGGGATACTGTTTTGCAATTGGCCAAGAGGCCCATGGCCAGCTGGCTAGTGAACTAGAACAGGTGGCTGCTGATGGCATTGAAGCCTCTAAGGTTCAGTTTCATGCTGCTGTGGATGTTAATGATGTTTCCTCTAGGGTCATGGCCGCATCTGTAGCTTTTCGTGGGTTGGCCTGGCTCAGGTGTACTAGTTTGTCAGGGATACCCAGACTAGGCTATGGATTTTCCTGTGGTGGGAAATTCTCTGTTTGGAGAGCAGACAGAGAATTACATGAAGAAGATGGATGAATATAGGACTACTTACAAGGTGCCCAGGCTAAGGAGCGGCAAGCCACTCCTCAAGGCATGCCCCAGGGGTAGGGGGTAGGCCTTTTCACAGGCTTTCTACCAGACTCAGGCCTCCTCTGCCTTTGCTCAGAGGGGCTTCTTCAGAGGCAGGGCAGCGAGGGTGGGCAGACCTGCTCCCACCCCCAGCCTAAAGCTTCATGAAACAGGCACCCTGATGGGGTGCCCAGGGCCGATCTCTTGTACCAGTGGGGCAGGCTGGCTTATGTCAGTCAGGAATTGGGCTTCTTTAACCTCAGACAAGTGGGTTCTGGAAGTAGTAAGCCAGGGTCTGGTTCTCAGCTTCAAAAGTTTCCCAAGTTGAGAAACAGACTTTTTCTACTACAAGTGTGAGGACCATCACATGGAAACAGAGGTCTCATCCTGTTAGCTCTCTAGAGCAGTAGAAAGGGTTCCTCCCTGCATCAGGGCAGGGGTCTGTATTCCAGATACTTCCTTACCCCAAAAGACAGGAGAATGGCCCATTTTAGATCTCAGATATCTGAACAAGCATCTTTTGAAACCAAAGTTAAAAATGGTAACTCTGGCAATGATTTTACCTTCCCTAAGGCCAGGGGACTGGCTAGCCTCCCTGGACCTCAAGGATGCCTATTTCCATGTCCTAATCAGAAGATCCCATCAGAAGTACCTCAGATTCGAACTGCCCTCAGGTCATTACCAGTTCAGAGCAATGCCCTTCGCCTTACCTCTGCTCCAAGGGTATTCACAAAGTGTCTAGCAGTGGCAGTGGCCCACTTAAGGAGGCAGAGGATTGCTGTTTTCCCTATCTAGATGACTGGCTCATTGTAGGTCAGTCCCAGAACAGGTAAAATCTCACCTGCAGGTCACCCAGCAGCTTCTCACCTCCCTGGGTTTCTGCTAAACCTACCAAAGTCGGTTCTGGAACCAGTCCAGGTACTCACCTTTATAGGGGCAGAATTGGACACAAAGCTAGCCAGAGCCTTTCTTCCCCCAGAAAGGGTAAGGAATTTAGTGGCTCTGGCCTCTTCCTTCACTCTGCAGGTCTCTCGACCAGCAAGACACTTTCTGCAGCTCCTGGGGCACATGGCTGCATCCACAGCTGTTGTGCAGGGAGCCAGATTTCAGATGAGAGACATTCAGTTTCACTTGAGAACCTTTTGGTCTCAGAGAAGAGACCCCTTTCCAAGTTGGTCCCAGTGATTCAACCTGATCCTAGCCTCCAGTGGTGGCAGGATCAGAGCAATTACATAGGGGTCCCTTCATTTCCCCTTCTCACCACTTGACTCTCACTACAGATGCTTCCTTCTGGGTTGGGAGCCTACATGGGCGACCTTTCCACTCAGGGAGTTTGGTCCCCAGGAATCTCTGTTCCACATCAGTTTGCTGGAACTCAGAGCTGTCTTTAGCTCTTCAAGCTTTTTCTGCATCTGTCCACAAGGTGATACAAGTCAGAACAGACAACACCACAACAATGTGGTACATCAACAAACAGGGGGGCACTCGGTCTTCGGCCTTGTGCACCGAGGCAATGAAGTTGTGGTCTCTGGCCTATTCCCTGAACACTTCCCTCATAGCAGTTCATCTTCCAGGAAGGACAATGTCCTAGTGGATGCCCTCAGCAGGATTTCCCAGGGCCATGCAGATGGTCCCTGGATCCTCAAGTGCTGGGATAGTTTTTGCCAGGTGGGCATCCCTCAGATAGATCTTTTTGCAGCCCCAGACAATCACAAACTTCCTCTGTTCTGTTGCAGGCCTCCAGTGCTGGGCTCAGTTCCCCTGGATGCCCTTCTTCTGGATTGGGAGGGGAAGTTCCTCTATGCTTCCACCCCTTTCCTCTCCTATTCAAAGTACTAGTCAAAATCAGATCTCAGCCTTGCAGGGTGATTCTGATTGCCCCGGATTGGGCCAGGCAGCCCTGGTACCCACTCCTTCTGTCTCTGACAGTCCATCTTCCCTGTGCCTCCCAGGAATCACAATCTGTTGACTTGTGCCCAGGGAAGGGTTTGGTATCGGACCTCAAATCCCTCAACCTCAAGGCCTGGCTCTTGAGGAGTTAGAGTTTGCTGATTTACACCTCTCTCAGGGTGTTCTTGAGATCCTAAAGGCTTCCAGAAAGCCTTCCACTAGGGCTACTTATAGTTCTAAATGGAAAAGGTTTTTCATTTGGTGTGCTGGGAAAAATATTTCCCCAGAATCTGCTGAATTGCCCATTTTGTTAGATTACATGGTACATCTTAATTCCTTGGGTCTCAGACCAGCTACCCTGAGAGTTCATTTGGCAGCTGTGTCTGCTTTTGTGTCAGCAGGAAAGTCATCCCTCTTTCCTCTCATCCTGTGTTTTCCAAGTTTTTAAGGGTTACTCCATACTAATCCTCCTTTCGAACCGCCCTGCTTGGACCTTAATGTTTGCATTGCCCAGTTAATGCAACCCCCTTTTGAACCTCTGTCTTCTGCAGAGCTTAGGTACCTAACTTGGAAAACTGTTTTTCTAGTGGCTATCACTTCTGCCAGACGATAAATGAATTGCAAGCCTTGTCAGTGGAGACTGACTTTATTTCTTTCCACAGGGATAAGGTAGTCCTTAGGACTAATAGGAAGTTTTGCCTAAGGTGGTTTCAGATTTCCATCTTAATCAATCTATCTCCCTTCCAGTATTTTTTCACTGATCACCTCTTCGAGTGAGAGGAGGTTGCACAGCCTGGATGTTAAGAGAGCTCTTAGTTATTATATAGAGCGTACCAAAGGTCACAGGTTGAATCCTCCAACTTTTCCTTACCTATGGTGAAGTTGGGAAAGGCAAACCTGCCACTGAGAGATCAATAGCCAGGTGGATTGTCTCTTGTATCCAATTTTGTTATCAGAGTGTGACCCCCCCGGGGTTTGAGGGCTCATCTGACCAGGGTACAGCTATGCCTCTAGCTGCTGCCAGAGATATCCTTTATTAGAGATTTGCCAGGCTGCTACTTGGAAAATGGTACACTTTTACCAAGCATTACTCCCTGGATGTCCAGGCCAGGAGAAGATGCTCGGTTTAGCACAGCTGTTCTTCAGGGCCTATTCCCTAAGGAGTTCTGCCTCCTCCATGGAGGTACTGCTGTGTGATTCTGCTAATGTTCTATAATATAGCAAGACTTCATGTTGTTTGAAGAAAAATTACTCACCTTAGTAATGTTGTTTCTTCTAATGGAGTCTTGCTATATTATAGACCTCCCAACCTGCCCCTCTCAGAACCTCTACTTGGTAGGGGTGGACAACTTAGTGTGGGCACTACTTATGTCCTGTTAGCATTTTGTCCCCTTTGGGACTTTGGGGGTGTGTATATGTACGCGTGTGTGTTTTATTATACTTATGTTCCATTTTCATATTATTAGAATGGTGTTAGTATTTCTGGTCCCTTGACTTGAGTCTTGGGTGTTGGGACCATCAATGGTTGTTATTATTTAGGTACCATTTGGCTAGTGTGAGTTACAGCTTCCACACAGACCTTAGTGAGTTTGGCTCGTAAAGATCTGACAGTTCAAGTTTGAAAGGACACAGATAGAGCTGCTCTCGTGCCAAAATTCTATTTTGGAATGGTTTTAACCATTTCACTCCGGGGCAGTTCTAGAGCTGGGACAAACTGCTAATGTCTATAATATAGCAAGACTCCATTAGAAGAAACAACATTACTGAGGTGAGTAATTTTTTCTTTTGTGTCCTTATTTGTAATAAGTTTAATAAAAAGGCCGGTAATAATTGCAGCACAAACTTATACACCAATAAATTCCAGTGGATAGCTCTCCTATCAAACAATGGGGAAAAAAACCCGAGTTTTGATACTGAACACAGCAGTGAATTCTAAATGGAAGATTTGTTACAAATCTTAATGTACTATTGAATAGAACATCCAAAGAACACAGTAGTGATTTCTTTGCATTTTTATAGATTATATTACTGTAATCCAATATAAGTAAGAACAAAATAAAAACCAATAGTTTCCTAATCTTAAAACTAAAAAGAGATCTATTCCTATAAGAGAGACTCGGAAGTCTTTTTAGTGTTATAGATATAGATGTTATGTGCATTTCAAAAGTTAAGTTTGTATCTAATATAACTCCTAAGTATTTATAGGAGTCTACACGTTCTATGATAATTGCTGATAAGAATCTGAGTGCTTTATTAGTTGTTACTTTAAGATCTTTCTTTCCAGATAACATCCACTGTGTTTTTTGTTCATTCAAAAGCAGTCTCAGTTTAACAAGTTCCCTTTGTATTTTATTAAAATCTTGCTGCAAGATCATCATTGCTGTGTCCACATCATCACATCGGGTGTACAAAATAGTGTCATCAGCATAAAGTTGTATATAAGTTTTAGGTGAACAGTAATTTGGTAGATCATTTATGTGTAATGGAAAAAGAAGGGGACCGAGCAAAGACCCTTGAGGTACCCCGTTTAACAGAGTGGTGGGCATAGAGCAAACACCCCCTACCCTAACAGATTGTATGTAAATCTCAGGTGATTGAAAGGACTTAATAGCTGTGAGGTTTAAATTACTTGTAGAAAGATCTAGTAAGTAGGGGGAGTGGCTTAGCTAGAAGGAAGCTACATTTAAAGACTGCCTTAGAAAGATTCTGCTAATAGTTTGGCAGAAGACACCAGGAGAAAGGACTGCTGTGTGACTGAACTTCTGTACTGGGACTATATTGCCCTCTCTCCCCCACACTCAAAGCTAGTTCTGTTTTTATAGGCACAGGATTTGACTGACAACAGGAACTTCCTGTTTGGGAGCAGGAAGTGAGTGATCACAGAACCACCAAAGACCCACCATCCTAGAAGGGCAAGAGTAGCTCTCCGGCCCCTCTAGCTGCTGGAGGTCTGCCTCTGAGCAAGTAAGTGGTATACTGAGAAATATAGGATATTCTTGTCTCAGAACAGGACAATCAGGAGCTTAAAGGGCACATAGGCAGAAAGTATGAGAGAAAGAGAAAAAAACAGAGGAAAGAGTAAGGATTGCAAACAGTTAAGGAGCCAGAAATAAGACATGATTGGAGGTGCAGTGCAGTGGCTGTGGAGCAGCAGTCTTCCGGAGACGTTCTGGAGGATGCGGTGTTGTCCCATCTGCAGGCACCTCTCTGGGCTGAGGGAGGAGGTTGCTCATCTCCAGGCTGAGTTGGCCAGGATTTGTGGGACCTCTCTTCCATCCAGGGACCACCAGTGCCACTGCCGTTGCCTCAGAGGTTGCCAAGAAAGAGGAGCGGTTGGACCACAGTGGGCTCAGGGAGGGTGAGGGTGGTGGAACAGAGGCGCATTCCTTCAGTTGTACCTCTCCACAATTCCTATGCCATTCTGGCAAAGTGTTCCTCTATGGAGGCACCCGCAGTGGAGACCAGGGAGGATGCTGGGAACCTCCACAAAGGAGACCCACAGGAGGGTGGCAGGGGACCCTGCAGGGGAAGGAAACAACTTCTGGTGGGGGACTCTATTGTTAAGAAGGTAGAACTGGGGGAGGAAGGGGAGAGGGAGGTAAGGTGCCTGACTGGCGCCATGGCTTGGAGGGACAGGGAGCGAATCCTCAGGATTGCCAGAGCAGCTGCACAGGGAAGGGAGCTGGATGTCATTTTCCACCTAGGGACAAATGACCTGGCTAAGAAAGGGATTAGAGAAGTGCAGGAAGAGTTTGTGGAATTGGGGAGGGGCCTTAGTCAAGTAGCATGCACGGTAACCTTCTTGGAGGTGCTGCCCATGTATGGCATAGGAGAGGCTAGGGTGTTCCGCACCATGGGATTCAATCAGTGGTTGAAAAACTGGTGTGGAGCTCAGGGATTTGGCTTCACTGGGGACTGGGGGTCCACCTGGAGTGGTGATAGGTTTAAATGCTTCATTGGCAAGCTTTTAAACTAGCCAAGGGGGGAGGCACTGGAAAGGAGCAGGGAAATCCTAGCCTCCCCCAAATAATCATGGTAGTAAGTGCGGCAAACACCAACATAGAGGTGTCGATAGGGAGAAGGGCAAGGGTAAATGGAGAAAGTGACAAAGGCAAGAAGGTCAGGGATGGGGCAAAGGGAGTAAGGCCATCAGGAAATGGAGGGTAATGAGTACCATTGCCAGTGGTCTGGGCAGAGCTCCCTGAGCTGGTGGCCTTGATGGAAGAGGGATGCCTGGATATCGAGGCCACAGAAACATGGTACACAGAGAACCATGACTGGGATGTTAACATACCAGGGTACATAACCTACAGGAGAGACAGGCAGGGGGAAGAGGGGAGGAGTAGCTCTCTGTGAAAGGAAGGGATAAAAGCAACTGAACAAAAGAGTAAACAGGGAGGAGAGGAGGCACTGTGGGTTACCTTGGAGAATGGAAAGGGCACCACAATCCGCACAGGGGTTGTGTACAGACCCCCATGTCAGGGGAAGGGGATGGACAAGGATATGATAGAAGGCATTCTTAGAATGGCAGAGAAAGGGGAGATACTGTTGATGGGAGATCTGAATATGCCAGATGTTAACTGGAGCACATTTGCTGCAGCCACATCTAAGAGCAGGGCCATTCTTGATGCCCTACAGGTGGCAGGCCTTAGACAGCTAGTTCGGAACCCACTCGTGAGGGAGCAATCTTAGACCTCGTACTCTCAAACGGGGGCAGTGAAAGGATCTCAGATCTAGAAGTGGGTTGCCATCTGGGGACAAGTGACCATCAAACAGTGTGGTTCACGTTAAACTCGGCTACAGAGTCAAGCCATACAAAAGTGAGGATACTGGACTTTAGGAGGGCTGACTTTGGCAAGATGGGAGAGTGCCTCAGAAAATCACTAGCAAACAGGCTAGAAGGAGGTGTGGAGCAACAATGGGGAATCATCAAACTGCCATCACAGAGGCAACAAGCCTTTGTGTGAAGCAAATAAACAAATCAAAACAAAAGAAAAGCCACTATGGTTCTCAAAAGAGGTGGCTGTGAAAGTCAGGAAGAAAAAGATAGCATTCCGGAGTATAAGGAAACACAGAAGGAGCAGGACAGAGAGCTGTACCAGTTAAGGCAGAAGGAAGCAGGAGGGAAGTCAGAATAGCAAAGGCCCAAACTGAGGAAAGATAGCCAACTCAGTTAAGAAGGGGATAAAACCTTTTATAGGTACATCAGCGAAGCATAGAAAGACAAAGGGAGAGATAGTGAGGCTGAATAGAATGAGCGGTGGGTGAGCGAGGGGGGACAGTGGGAAAAAAGCAGGGATACTGAATGAATATTTCTGCTCAGTATTCACAAAGAGGAGGGAAGTGCCTAATCCAATTAACAGAAGCATTCTTGATAGGGGGGTTGATACCAGTCCTTTCAAAGAAGAAAGGGTTCTGCAAGAACTCCTAAAACTGAAGGTGGACAAAGCAATGGGCCCTGATGGAATTCACACCAGAATTCTAAAAGAATTAAGGGAGGAACTAGTGAAACCACTGGCTACTCTTTTTAATAAATCATGGGAGGATGGTGTGGTACCCGAGGACTGGAGGAAGGCAGATGTGATTCCCCTTCACAAAAGTGGGACCAAGACAGAGGCAGGAAACTACAGACCTGTCAGTCTGACCTCTGTGATAGGGAAAGTGATGGAGTCACTTCTGAAGGAAAGAATAGTTGAGTACCTAGAGGCCAGTGAGCACAGGACCCAAGGCAGCATGGGTTCACAGTGGGAAGGTCATGTCAGGACGAATCTAATAGATTTCTTTGACTGGGTGACCAAAGTAGTAGACCAGGAGGGCTGTGGACATGGTCTACCTAGACTTTAGCAAGGCATTTGACACAGTCCCACACAAAAGATTAATAGTCAAATTAACCAGCCAGGAGTGGTAGCCGGGTAAAACATTGGCTGCACAACAGGACACACAAGGTAATTGTAAATGGAGTCCACTCTGAAGAAAGGGGTTACTAGTGGGGTGCCGCAGGGAGTTCAGTATTGGGTCCAGTCCTTTTAATGTCTTCATCAGTGATATTGCAGGGACTAGAAGGAAAAGTATGCTTTTGCAGTTACACAAAGATCTGCAGCAGGGTTGATACACAAAGGGGCATGGAAAGGATGAAAAGGGACTTGGCAAGGTTGGAGGAATGGTCTGAAGTATGGCAGGTAAGGATTCAATGCAAAAGAAATGCAATTAATGCACCTGGGAAACAAGAACCCAGGGAAGAATACACAACTGGGTAGGGGAGGTAGTAACAACAACAAAAAGGAAAGGGACCTGGGGGTAAATCATATCAAGATGACCTTAAGGTTAGCAAGCAATGTGTGAGAAGGCAGTAGGAGAGGGCTGGGGGTATATACTGGGATGTATAGGGAGGCATCAGCAGCAGAAAACAGGAAGTTGTTATCCCTCTGTACAGACAGTTGGTGAGACCCCATCTGGAGTACTGTGTCCAGTTCTGGAACCCCATCTCCGCAAGGACATAGACAAGATAGAGGTAGTCCAGAGGAGGCAACTAAATGGTGCAGGATTCTGCAAGAGAAGCCGTATAAGGAGAGACTAATGGAGCTTAATATGTACACCCTTGAGGAAAGAAGGGAGAGGGGGGACATGATAGAAACTTTTAAGTACCTCAGTGGAATCATTGAGGAAGGAGATGAGGTCCACGACCACGGCGCTACGCATGGATATAGCTAGAATTGAAAGCGGCGGGAATGGCTGGAGCAGCAAGCAACTAGCGTGGATCGGTAGTGCGACAGTGCTGAACAAGCAATTCTACACTTTCATGAGTATCCAGGGTCTGCAGGCAAGGGCAGAGGATGCCGAAGTCAAACAGGCGAATCAATATTCACATCTCCGTGTCCCAGAAGGATCTGAGGTTCAGACATGCTGCAATTTATTCGGGAACTTCTGAGAGAAGTCATTACTGTTCCAGAGAATCTCACGCTGGAGTTAGAGAGGGCCCACTGAACTCTAGGCCCAGGACCCGCCGAGGGGGCGCGCCCTCGAACGATTCTAGTTCGATTTTTAAAATTTCAGGAAAAAGAATCTGTACTTCACACAGCCTGGAAACAAGGTACAGTTACCTATCACACAAACAGGCTCTTTTTTGAAAATGACTATGCCCCTGAAGTAATGCTCAGCCGTAGGCAGTATATCCCCCTAATGAAAGCCTTGAAATCTGCAGGAATCCGCTTCAGGACCCCCTACCCTGCAAAGCTAACGGTTCTCTTTCCGGAAGGGTCCCAAACCTTTAGCAGTGCAGCGGAGGCGACTGATGAGTTGAAAAAGAGCGCAACATTGAGTTGCCTTTGGAGCAGAAGACCCCAGAAACCCTCAATTGCCGCCAAATTAGCTCAGCAGCTGTGGAGCAGTAGCCAGCGCGACTCGAGGAGAAAGCAAGGTCGAGACGCCATCCAGAGGATAACAAACATACTTAGTGCCCAGGACCAGCGGCCCGGATCTACTCAGCATCTCCCGACGGACTCTAACTCCAGATCTTCGCGCTGAGCCGTATTTCCAGAATGGGGTGCCCTCTCCCCATCGATTCAGTGAGAACTTATTTGGTGGGAGCAGCCTGGCCCTTCTTGTGAGGGAAACGTTTCCGACCGCTAAGTGATTTCCTCCAGCTACGCGGTCTACACCAGCCAGAGACTCCTGCAGAGAGACTGAATGATGCTGCTAACTCAGATAAGTCCCAGTCAAAAATTAATAATCTTTGTTTCAAATGCTTTTAACAACTGTTTCCTCCTATTGTCTAGACTGCTACTAACCCATGTCACCTACTCCCCCTCTCCTCATATCAGCGTCCTTGCCCCCCTTCTTTGGGGTTGAGGACACTAAGAATTTTCCAAGATCCCCAGTGCAGGAAGGGCTAGTGTGCTAATGAGGCGTTGCCCTGGTGCTATGGGATCTTAAAGATTTTCCTTTTTTCCTATCTGGGGCGCTTTTCTTCCCCTCCCCCAACTAACTCTGCTATCATCTAACTCTTGATGGGTGGCTGCTGGGGGCAGGAGGTGAGGTTTAATTGGGGGAATGGTGGCAGAGGTGCGTTATTAATTGTATTTGATGTAAGGGATTCTAGAATGTATATGAACAGGTGGATGCCCTTGGTGCTCCCCTCCCCAAGTGTCCAGGGAGGTCTGGGGAGGAGTCGATCGTGCCCCCTCTCTCTCGCCTCCAAGGAAGAAACATGCGGACTCTGTGTTCAGGACTGGACCCCCCTCTGCCTCATGTAGGCGACAGATAACCACATACTCCCAAGCAAAAAGATTTCTACTCCAGACTGTTTTTTTATCCCTCACTTCACACATGACTGCTTTCACCTTCCCATTCTTTGAAGAACAAGTCAGTTCAAATATGAAGGGTGAAGATGGTAGCTGCGGACGTCCCAAAACCTTCAGCTCATTTCCCCCTTTTTGTTTTTATTTTATCCCTAACTCCCTTTGCCTCTTGTGCCAGTTTCCTGATTCCCCCAAACCCATCTCAGACATTGATAGTGTCAGAGGTCCCCTGTGACATACAGGGACGGAAGGTAGGCCCTGAGCCTCCTTGGTCATGGAAAATGACCAGTATGTTCAGTTCCACAGTGTCTTGAGGTTCAGACTGATGTTGATGGCCTTGTTGGCCCAAGAGTTCCCACTGAGCCTCGAGACATGGGGGATATGTACTCCCTAAAGTTACAGAAAAGTCAGCTGTTTCAGCCCACAGGTTTCTGTTATGCGCTACTGGCTGGTAGCAGGGATTTTCCCCTCATCAAGTTTAGAGGTTCAGTATTTGTTACTGGGCAGGCTGGATTTCCCAGCCTAAAGTTTTTTGTTAAAGTCCTTGAGAATGGTTGAGAGTCATTGTCTTTAGAATAATTTGGGGCTCCCTACAGAGGGACCCTAACTTAGGTCACAGTCACATTGGTTTATTTTATTCGACAAAGGTTGCAATTCCGAAGTCATGCGACAGAAGGTTAATCTTGTTAGACATGTTTTTACATCTTAAATGGCAGATAAACACCTGAGAGTATATTCATTGAATGTGAATGGACTGAGTAGCCCGATTAAAAGATCAAGAATTATATCACTAGTTAAGAAGTCCACACCTGACATTGTGTACATGCAGGAAACACACATGTCACCCGTGGAACATAAGAAACTAAAAGGGAGGGGTTTCTCACAGGTCTTTTCCTCAGCGAGGGCGGGTGGCAGGAAAAGAGGTGTCGCCATATTAGTCTCGGGCCACACCCCCTTTCGGATGGTAAAAGAATGGGCCAATCCTGAGGGCTGTTTGGTGGTAGTCCAGGGGATCCTGCAGGAGCAAGAGGTGACCTTGGCTAATATTTACCTCCCACCGGCCTCAAACATTCCAACGATCCGGCACCTGCTTGGTAAAGTAATTGATCTAACCAGGGGGACCCTGATTCTTGCGGGGGATTTCAACATCGCCCCAAATACATCTCTGGACTCTACCAGGGTTTCGGGGAAGCACAGCCGACCTGCACAGGTTCTTCAAACAATTCATTGGGGAGGTTGGGTGGTCGATGTGTGGCGGATCGCTACACCCCCAGAGATAGAGGGTACTCCTACTACTCAGTGGTTCATGGAACTTACACAGGATAGACCACTGCTATACACAGAGGGAATGTCGGACTCTCTAATCAGCTCCACATTGGGCACAATAGCACACACAGATCAGCCACCACTAATAACCACCTGGAAGCTGGGCTTAGAGAGCGCAACACCAGATGGAGATTTAACCCCACTCACATGAAGAGTGATCAATTTAAAATTTCCTCAAAGAGAAAATCCAGGAAATTATCCAAGATAATGCCACCCTGGGAATTTAGCCCTCAAATCCAGTGGGACACCTTGAAGGCAGTCCTGAGGGGCCACTTGATTAAATACACATCCTCTTTGGCTAAAGAACGTAAAGAAAGACAAACACATCTGGAGCAGACATTACAATTCTTTTAGTTGGCTCACCAACAAGGGGATCACTCAGTCCTGGCCCAGATTAAACAGACTAAAAAGGACCTGGATAACCTATGTATCCAACAGACTGAGGTAGCCTTGGCATATCTGCGGCAAAGATATGGTGAGAGAGGCCCTCGAGCCTCACGCCTTTTAGCTTACCGTCTGCGTCAGCAGCGTAAGATGTCCACTATCACTGCAATAAAAGACCCAAATACAGGTCAGTACCATACCAGACTTAAAAATATAACCCAAGCCTTTTGCCAATATTACAAGTCCCTCTATACCATAGACCATCAGCCCGATCCAACTCGCTCTAATGCCTTCCTGTCAGCCCTAAAACTTCCTAAGCTGAATCAGGACCAGCAGAACAGCTTGATGAACCCGATCAGCTTCGAGGAACTGATGCTGGCCATCTCTAAATCTAAAACGCAGAAGGCACCGGGCCCCGACTGATTCGGGGCAGAATTTTACAAGGGTACAGTGCAGTCAATCTGCCAGGTACTGCGGAGTACCTTTAATGAAATCCTTCTGGGAGAGGCCCCACCACCCAGTTGGTCATACGCAACAATTTTGCTCATACCCAAACCAAAGATCCCTTACAATGTGGCTGTTATAGACCAATCTCAGTACTTTAACATGGACTACAAGTATTTTATGTCCATCTTGGCCTGCAGGATGGATGCAGTTCTCCCGACACTGATAAACCTGGATCAGACAGGGTTTGTGAGGTCCAGATCCACCTCAGACAATACTCGAAGAGCCCTGCATCTAGTGCATGTTATGCAAACTCACCAGCAGCCAGCAGTCCTTCTCAGCCTTGATGCTGAGAAGGCTTTTGATAGGGTCTCTTGGCCCTTTCTTTTTTCCACCATCGCCGTGATGGGGTTCCCGGCCTCCTTTGTGGCTGTACTTAGGGCAATATATTCTTCCCCTCAGGCATGCGTGAAGGTTTGGGTCATCACACTGACTATTTTCCGCTATACAGGGGAACACGTCAGGGTTGCCCCTTATCCCCTGGTTTGTTTGCCATCTTCATTGAGCCCCTAGCCCAGGCAATTAGACTGTCACCCGGGATCTTGGGAGTTCAAATAGAGGAATCAGAGCACCGCATAGCCCTCTATGCGGATGATGTCCTATTATACCTTACCAACCCATTCAATCCATTCCTCAGTTTTTCAAATCCTGGAGGAATTTGGGGTGTACTCAGGGTACCGGCTTAACACTAGTAAGACTGATGCCCTTACTTTTCATTTTACACTTCCTGAGGCGCTCAAGAGGCGATACCCATTTCGGTGGGTGCTCTCCAAATTGAAATTTCTCGGCACTTTTCTCTCCCACAGAGCTGATGATGCTCAGAATAATAACTTCCAACCCTTTACAGCACAGCTGAAGCACGATCTTGAGAGATGGAATGTCCTCCCTCTGAACATGATCCAGAGAATAGATGTAGTGAGGATGGTGATCCTCCCAAGGGCCCTCTATTTATTTCAGAATGTCCCACTCAAATTACCCAATAAACTATTTCATGTCTGGAACAAAGCTATTTCCAGATTTGTTTGGGCAGGCAGACGTCCCAGGATTAAATTGGAAACTCTTTTTCTCCCTAGCTCACAGGGAGGCCTTGCACTCCCAAATGTTAAACAGTACTACTGGGCTTTGCATCTGTCCTTTATAACGCACCGACTGGTGGGAATGTTCCACTCCCGCTGGGATGAAATTGAGGAGAGCATCCTCCCACAATATGATTACTAAAGGCTTATTATTCATAAAAACCCTCCCTTGCTGGGGCAGCTGACCCAGAACCCCTGGATTATACATCAAATTAAAGTCTGGTACTCAGCACGCAGATCCCTTAAGCTCTCCCCTTTTCTAGTGCTGATTTGCCCAATAGACCTCCTAGAGAATTTCCTCCCAGCCCTACAGGATCATACCTTTCGAGCATGGAGACATTCCCACCTCACGGGTTTTTCTCAGCTTCTGGATGGGCCCTTTTTCAAGGATTTTGCGACACTTCGGCGGGAATATCAATTACGCCAATCGGACTTTTTCGGTTCCCACAACTAAGACACACTACGAGGCTCTTCCGGACGTCCGTGTCCCTAGGAGTGTCCCTTACTTGATCCAAACTCCAGCAAGCAATTAAAACCAAGAGCTTATCCCACCTCATCTCAGTACTATATAAATTCCTGATGGAAACGTCAGGTGGAAACATAAGAGCTATAAGAGAAAGTGGAATGGGGAGCTAGGTTCCCAAATAACTCCGCAACAGTGGGGCACAGTGTGCCAACTCTCAGCGAGAATTACTTGTTCCCATACATGGCGTTTGTTTTCATGGCAAATATTGATACGATTCTTTCGGACCCCAGTAGTAACAGCCCACTATAATAACTTGGGCGCTGCGGTCTGCTGGCGGCAGTGTGGAGAAGGTATCCCCACCATTCCCACATTCTCTGGTTTTGTCCAAGGTTACAACCTTTTCTCCAGGGTCTGTGGGAGGAGTTTGAGGGGTTATTTGGTTTGCTGCCCCCCTTTACGGGGGAGTTCTTTGTCCTACATGTGCTGCCACAGGACTTAAGAAACCCCCACCACCAGTATTTATTGGGAGTTTGCCTGCTCGCAGCGAAAAAGGCTATTACTAAACGCTGGTTCATTGCAGTGATTCCTTCAGTTCTGGAGTGGAGAGAAATAGTCAATCACATATACAGATCTGAGAAACTCACATATTCTCTAAATGATAGAGCAGAGGCCTGTTTCATCAAATGGAATAGATGGATTCTATATAGCATGTCCAAGGACCCATGCTTTGTTCCCTGAACACACGCTCCACTTCATTTAGGCTTTGGGAATTGGCTGAAGGATGTACTCCAGAAGAAAAAGAGCCAAGGTGGGGACTGGGAGGAGGGTTCTGAGAATAGAGCTACTGGGTCAAGAAGTATGGATTGTAGGTACCCTGAGTAAGGGCTTTCTCAGGACATAAAGCCATGATTGCAAATGAACCTGAAGTTGCATGTATGATGAATGATATTGCTCCATTATGTGAACTGTAACCTTGTCTAAAGTAATTAATTACAATAATGTAAATTGTGAGTGGTAAATGGTAAAATATTTCAATAAAAAATATATTGGGGAAAAAAAATAATAAATATGTTAAATGAGGTACCAATGTTTCAGCTGCCAATTTCAAAAAAAAAAAAAAAAAGGCGATCTCATCACATCCAGGACCTGTTCGGATATCTAAACTCTGCAACTGTTTTTTAAGATCGTACATTTCAATTGGGCTAAAAGAGAACACAGGTCTTTTAAATTTATCATTGAAGTCAGTATCCAAAACAGGAAGTGGCAGTTCAGGATGCATTTTGTTAAATACATCACCAACAGAAACAAAACAAGAGTTCAACATATTGACTTTGTCATTATCTGTGATAAAGACTATCCCTTCAGATGCTAAAAATGTTGGTAAAGTGACTGAACAGTGCTCTTCCCCTTCATCAAGTCAATACCTTTCCATAAAGCTCTTGCATTTTTTTCTACTGAGGAAAAATAATTTTCATAATATTTCCTTTTTGCTTTCCTAATGTTTTTAGTACAATTATTCCGAGCAACCCTGTAAGCTAGGATATCCTTTACTGCTTTGGTCTTTCTTGCTATATGCCATAATTTTGATTTTCTATTTATTAAATCCTTCAGTTCTTGTGTTATCCAGGGGGCACTCTTTTTTTTTTTTTTTTTTTTTTTAACTTACATTTTTTAGTTTGAATGGGGCATGTTTATTAATAACACTCAAAAGAGACATTTTGAAGAAAAGCCATGCTGTATGTACATCTGGGCATGTATACAATAATTTCCATTGAATTTCAGCCACATCTTTCGAGTATGCCTGTTCATTAAATTGATTAAACATCCTCGTGTGAATAAATTGTGACTGAGGTTTTTCCACCAGAGTATCTGTGATACATGAAGTATAACAATGATCACTCACATCATTTTCATGAACTGCAGATATATATCTTTCAGGTCTATTAGTAAACATTGAATCCAATAAAGTATGTTTTTCATTGTTTGATTTATGCAATCGAGTAGGTGTATTAATCATTTGTTGTAAGTTGAGAGCTGCAAACTGATTTAAAATCACAAGCTGAGGAATTGGCATATTCCAATTAAAGTCCCCAAGCAATATTGTTTCACAGTTTATAAAGGGAGCAATATGTTCACATAAAGTTTGTAATGCAGCATTTTTAGCAGATGGGGGCTTATAACAAAACCATAATATTTAAGTGAAGTCCTGATTTCCCTTGCATTTGTACTATTAATAAATCCAATTGATCTGGGAATGTTTTTGTATATTTCAATTGACCCTTATATGTGTTATTAAGATATAACATAACCCCCCCTTTTTTGTGTGTGTCTTGTCTAAAAAAATATAATTTTCTATGGATACATCAGTATTTTTTATTTTAGATGAAAGCCAAGTTTCTGTTATTGCTAACACATCTGGTTTAACTGTTTCAACTTGAGTTCTTATTATATCCAATTTGGGTAACAAGCTTCTAACATTTAAATGTAAGAAGCCCAAATTTTTCTGTTCACCAAAATCAGCCAAGGAGTATTCATTTCTCAGTTGGGGACCGCAGTTCACATGTACATCACCAGAGATCAATAGACTCATTAATATCAACTTCCTCACCCATACAAACTTCTTTTTTAAATATGTTTTTGGTTTTAGTAACCTTTAGTATGTCTATAATGTAACTCGGGTATACGCACATGTGAAATCCCATACTCCTTGGCTGATGTTAATACAAAGCTCTCAGTTAAATCAAGATTCTCTGTAAATACATTAGGAAGAAAAATCTCATTAACTACAAGTAGTTGTATAGAACTTATGTTTGCAAGATTTCCCCCACTAGAATTACCCCTTCCATTAATACACAGTATTGCTAATAATGAAATTATCAGTACATCACGCATAGTAACAACGTACATGCCTGCTGAAAAACTGGTAAAACAGAGATAAATGTTCAGCTACAAAGACTATTTCAAACCTAACTAAATAAATCAATTTAAAACTTTAGTAAAACACTTTAGTACAGGTTTTTTCTGTACCAAGTGGCGCTCGCTGCTACTGCATGCGCGCAGTAGCAGCATGAAGTTTAAATACTTGTTCTGCCCCTCCTCCTAGTGAGCCGTGGATTCTGTCTGCTGCCCCCACACAACTGATTCAGCTTCAACAGACTGCTGGAATTATGTCAGGCAAGCACATAGGTAGAGCAACGGCACAGTTCTGGATTAACAGGGTAACACAATTACTGCAGCTTTTCCCCAGATCTTTAAACAGCAGATGTAGCGCTGAAAAGCAGTGCTCTTTTCTCCCTCTGCTCATGCGGTAAAGTCAGCCCTATCAGATCCTGTGCCACAGATTACTACAATTCTTAGTGAAAAGTTGGAATTAGTCTCTAAATTCAAATACCTGGGAGTATGGCGGGACCATAGACTCTCTTTTATAGAGCACATTGAAGAATTACTCTAAAAAAAAAAAAACTGCAACAGAGACTTGGCCTGTTCTTTAGGATAGCCCGCTTCTTAACTAGAGATGCTAAACTGCAGCTGGTCCAATCAACCTTTCTATCTTTGATAGACTATGCTGACATCCTGTATAGTCATTGTCCCACTTCCTATCTCACCAAACTTGACATACTATATCATAGAGCTCTGAGGTTCACCACAGGCTTTTCTTACACCACTCATTACTGCTCCTTATATCAAGCAGTGGGGTGGAGTTCTCTTCAGTACAGGCGCATTAGAAATGCAGCCTTATGGACCCTGAGAGCCATCTCCAAAAAACTTCTCCAATACATTACAGACGGTCTTCCTCTAAAACCAGTAGGCAGTTATGCTCTGAGAAGTTGCACATCCATCTTACTGAAGGTTCCCAAAGTTAACTCTCACTTTGGCAAGGCTGCTATAAGCTTTACACTGTCCTCCTTGTGGAACAAACTGCAAAAAAAAGCTGAATTTAAGGTCACCCATCAGCATCTCATCCTTCAAGCTCTTATATTCTTGTCTCAGAAATGAACAGTGCAGTTGTTTTCCATGACCCTGGCTTGTCATCATGCTATCCTGTAACATTGTGATGACTCTGTCTCCCTTCTTGATACTGGCCTACTCTCCCGCTTTCTCCAGCCTTCTCTTCACAACCCTTCACAGGTTATATTCACCATATACACGCAATCAAACAATAATAGTCTTATCGCCCTTCCCCCCCCATAGGCCCCCGCCACCACCTCTATTTTATTCTCCTATCTGTGGGTTTACACATCTCACCGTGTTATCCTTCATTCATACATTACATACCCCTCCTGGTACCCCCATCTGCCATTAGTTGGCTGTACCCATATGCCATCTTCATGGCTGGTTCTTGTGATTGCCCCTGGTAAATGGACTATCTGGTATTTCTCTACAGTGAACATGGATTATATTTATTTAAATTCTAGGATTACAAGTTACCTTTGAGCCCAGGGCTCTTTTACAAAGGTTCCACGTCAAAACATTGATATCACATAAAATAATACATTTGTTTCACATAATAGGTTACAAGGACAACATGTTGCATGGAACAGACAGGGTGTGGGTAGGAAAAAGAAAAAAGGAGGGGTGGTAGGATGATGGGAGGGGCAGAATACGGGAGGTCAAGGAGGAGGGAGGGGAGAGAGGAGAGGGGTAAGGGTAGGGATATACGACGGGGGATGGTGTAAGAGGCAGCCAGATTGGTGGCATTGTCAGATTCAGAAGTGCGGGAGGGGCAGAGGCCTACTAGGGCAAGTGCGTTGGGCAAAGGAGCTAGAAGGGAGAGCAGCAGAGGAGTGGTGTTGCATAGATTATCCATGGCAGTTGCAGGTGCTGGAAGCGACAAGGGTGTTTCGGAGCCTGGATTTGAATTGTATTTATGTAATTAAGGTTTGAATGGTGGACCTGACCCTTTTGTACTTGGATCCTCCTCTGTTACGATTCTTCTTTTTCTCCCTTTTTCTTGTCATTTGAAACTCCTAATACTGCAACAATATGAATGTCTTTTTTTTACTTTATATACATGTATTTATATGTTTGTTGGATGATACCCTGACCCTGTTCTAACCAGGTCCATCTTGTAAAAGAGCTCTGCTCAATGATGTTCACCTGGATAAATAAAGATTTTGATTGATTGATTCAAGATGTTCCACAAACTTTTCTTTTAGCAGTGATTCCATTATTTTCCCCACCACTGAGATCAGGCTGACTGGTCTTCAGTTTCCAGCCACCTCCCTGCTCCCACTTCTGTGTAAAGGTACTGCATATGCTCTCCCCCAGTCCTTTGGAACCACTCCGATTTCTAGAGATTCCTTGTACAGGGCTGCCAGTGGTGCTGCTAGCAACTCTCTAAGCTCCTTTAATATTCTAGGATAAATCCCATCTGGTTCCCTTGCCTTGTCCACTTTCAGCTTTGCGAGTTCCTTTAGAATACTCTTCTCTGTGAATGGACTGGTGTTTACCTCCCTCCCCTTGTTGCTCCTGCCTCTTAATTGTGGTTCCCTTGCCATCTCCTTTTTTTTTTTTTTTTTTTTTTTAAATTTCTGTTTATTGTTTTGGAATGACCAAGACATACAAACATACGAAATTTGCCAGCAGATAAAGGCCTAGAGGTCTATCAAGTCTGCTCGAATGTGAAGCTAGCACCCCTTATTCTGCAGCTGTCCTTCCCTTCCACCCTTCCCCTTCATTAACCCTCCCCCTTGTCCTGTCCCATCCTCGTTTGAAGCAGTCCACTGTTCTACTGCATACCACTTCAGCAGGTAACGCATTCCACCCAGCCACCACCCTCTCTGTAAAAAAGTGTCTCCTCATCTCCCTCCTGAACCTTCCTCGCTCCAGTCTCATATCATGGCCCCTGGTGGCCTTCCCCTCCCTTACTTTGAACAGCCCCTCTGTACCTGTCTTGTTTATTCCTTTCATGTATTTAAAGGTTTCAATCATGTCACCCCTGTCTCTCCTCTTCTCCAGTGAGTACATGTTCAACTCCTTCAACCTCCTCTCGTAGTGATAAGTCCCCAGCCCTTGATCATCTTTATCGCTCTGCACTGCACCCCTCCAGTAACTTAATGTCCCTCTTCAGATCGGACGCCAGTACTGCACTAGTAATTCAGATGTGGTCTAACTAATGACCTATACAGTGGCAGAATCACCTCTCCCTCCTTGAGGATATACCCTTGCATACAACCCAGCATTTTGTTGGCCTTGCAGCTGCCTTCCTGCATTGTGCCGAGTTGTTCATTGACCCTGTAATGAGCACACCCAGATCCTTCTCCTCCTCTGTCTGGGCTAGCTGCACTCCCCTAGCTGGTAACTCCTCTTTAGGTTCTTCATCCCAAAATGCAGCACCTTGCACTTTTTGGCATTAAAGCCCAGTTGCCAGGTGTCTGACCAGGTTTCGAGCTTTGCCAGATCATCCTGCAACCCCTGCCATCCCCCTAGGTCATCCACCACTCGCGCCTACCTTGGTATCATCAGCAAACAGACTGATCTTGCTCTTGATGTCCCATGATATGTCTGCAATGAATATCCCAAACAACACTGGTCCCAACACCGAGCCCTGTGGAACACCGCTCGTCACTGCCCTTGGGTGTGAGAGCTCCCCACCCACCACCACCCTCTGTTGCCTTCCCTGCAGCCAGTTTCCTACCCATCTCACCAGCTTTGCACCCGCCCCTGTGGCTACTAACTTCCTTCCCAGCCTTCCATGTGGCACTGAGTCGAATGCCTTACTGAAGTCCAGATACAGGACATCCACTGCATGGCCCCTGTCCAGTTGCCTAGTTACCCAGTCATAGAACTCGACCAGGTTGGTTTGGCAGGATCTGCCACGAGAAGCCATGCTGTCTGCTGTCCTGTAGTCCTTTGGCCTCTAGGAGGGCCACCAGCCTCTCCTTCAGGATAGTCTCCATTAGCTTACCCACGATGGATGTGAGGCTCACTGGTCTGTAGTTTCCCGGTTCATCCTTGGGGCCACTCTTGTGGAGGGGCAGCACATGAGCCATCCTCCAGTCCTGAGGTACACACCCCGAATGTAGTGAGGCATTAAATAGGTCTGCCAAAGGTCCTGCAAGGACCTCTGCCAGCTCCTTCAGTACCCTGGGGTGGATGCCATCTGGGCCTGGTGCCTTGTCCACCCTCAGTGCCTTCAAACCCTCTAGACTCTGCTCTCCATGATTTCCCCATCTGTCACCACTTCCCACCCTGCTTCTGCCATTTCTCCCATCTTGGGTGTCACCCCCCTCTTCTCTTTAGTAAATACTGAGCAGAAGTACTAATTTAGTGCTTCTGCCTTATCGCACCCTGCTTCCACCCAACCCCCTCCTTCCTAATCCTTACTATGTGGTCCTTACAGCTCCTTTTCTCCCAAATGTACTTAAAGAAGTCTTTCTCCCCCTTCTTAATGCCTTGTGCCAGCCTGAGTTCCGTAGATGCTTTGGCTCCCCTTACTGCCCTTGTCACCTCCTTCGATTCTGTCAAGTACTCCTCCCTGTCCTCCCCCCCCGTTTTCTTGTACTTCCTAAAGGCAGCTCTTTTCCTCCTTACCTTTTCCATGACCTCCTTGCTCAACCAGATTGGTTTCTTAGCCCTAGCCTTCTTGCTCTGGGCTTTGCAGCAGGTTTTGGTTGCCTCCACTATACCCAGCTTTATGAGCTCCCATCTCTGGTTAGTGTCCATACTAGATTGAATTCTGGCCAGGTACCCTTTTACCACTTCCCCCATCCTCCCAAAGTCGGCCCTCCTGAAGTCCAGCACTATTGTGCCAGATTCCACTCCTTCCTTGCCCATATCCAATGTGAGCCATACTGAGTGGTGGTCACTCCCTGACATACAATATCCTCATGCAGGAGGAAGCTTAAAGGAGAACCTGTTCCATTGCATTAACAACATAGTTATATATAGCTCTTACATTCTGGTACAGTAGGGGATGGGTAGAAAAAATTATATTGTTTGGTAAAATACCAAAATGTCCCAAGTAAATGTCCATCATGCCAGCCTCTTCAATGGCAAGGGCTGTTTACCATACCATAGGTAGAATGTCCAGAAATATAAGCCATACTAACCAGTAGTGTTATAACCCTAGAACCCATATTGAGAAAAGGAAGTCTTCGTTCAAACCAGTTGCCCTGCTCCTACTCCCTTCCCCCACCAACATTCCAACAGACTCAACAATTGTTGTTATTAAGAACATCCAACATTTAGGCAATAATGAATCTGAAACTTCAGACTGTGAAAATCAGAACAGTTAGAAAATAACTTTTAGGGATGGTGCTATTGTGTATTAATATATACAGTTCAGGCCCTGTCCATTTTTTATAATTGTAACTTTACAAAATGTTTTCTTTTGTTTTGTAGACCCATGTATCCAAAAAGAGCAACCCCCCTTTTATTTAACAAATTAGCACATCTGAAGCTATTCAACGAAACTACTGTGAGCCTCCACAATATATTAAAAAAAGTTCATGTACTCATCCCTCTGAATCCGAACTTCAGCACTAGGAGCCCTCACAGACTTGTTCAGAAACTCAGCCTCTGCTTTCTCAGTCCACTGGCCCGCATCCTTGGGGTCGGTGAATTGCCAGCTTTTACTCCCGTATGTTGTTCGGAGCCGAGCAGGGAGAAGAAAAGAATGTGTAATCCCCAGTGACCAAAGTTTCTGTCTGACCACGTCTAATTGCTTGCATCTTGAGCGTGTCTGAAACGAAAGATCTGGAAAACACTTGACATTGGAGCCTTCTACATCCAAAGGGTAGGCCGCACGGGTGGCATTGATAAGTGTCCCTGACTTCTGGTCCAGTAGTCCACAAAACAACTGTTCGTGGCTGAGTTCCATCCGCAGGCTGCACCCTCGGCGTGATCCTGTAAGCCTGCCTAAGATCCGACCACTCAGAGTCCTCTGGAATGCTGAGGTTTTCCACCATCCAGGACTTTAAAAAAAACAATAGGTTCACCCCCTCTGCTTCCTCCGGTAAACCAATTATTCGAACATTGCCTTCCCTCATGGCATTCTCCACTCCTTCCAGTCGACTCCGTAGTTGCTGGTTTTCTTTTATCAGGGTCGTCGAGGCAGTCTTAGCAGGCAAAGAACGCTTGTCAGCATTTTGCACTGTAGTCATTAATGAGGCAAGGGCAGCATCGTGGGACTCCAACTTTGTCAGTGTTTTTTCAATCTTGGAGTCCATCGTCTGGACCGATTCCAGAATGGTCTGCCATGGAGGTTCCTTAGCAGGTGATTACTTTGCAGACTACGATGTATCCGATCCCTCTGTCACTGGCTGCTGCATTGTTATAGCCCTCTGTGCAGCCAAGGAGTTGGGTTGCGTTTGTTTCGTTCAGCCCATAGTAAGTTTGGTATCCTCAAATAGCCCACAATGTCCAGAATCTGCTGAGTACTTTTAATGTAGATGAATAATTAATACTTTTAATAATAATAATAATACATTTTATTTTGCATAAGCGCCTTTCGGGCCATCAAGGCGCTTTACAAAAAGATAAAAACTATTTTAAAACAGTGAGCATAATGGAAAATAGATAGCTTAATAATAAAATAACAGGGGATCAGAGTTATACGGTGCCATCATAAGCATGACACCAGAAGATGGTTTTCAATGCCTGTTTAAACCCCTCCACAGTCGTGCACTCCCAAAGTTGACGGGGTAGAGAATTCCAAAGGGTTGGGGCCACGTGCATAAATGCACAGGCCCCAGAAGATTTCAGAGACACCCTTGGAATCTCTAGCAACCCCTCGTTAGCTGAACGCAACTGTCGCACCAGATGGTAGGGCACGAGAAGCTCTTTCAAGTAGATGGGGGGGGGAGGGGGACCCAGTCCATGTATGGCTTTGTAAGTCAGTAAACCAACGTTAAAGGTGATCCACCACCTAATCGGCAGCCAGTGCAGATCCCACAGCACAGGGGTAATATGGGATGCTCGAGAAACTCCAGTTAACAATCATGCTGCTGCATTCCGCACGAGCTGCAGGTGGCGGATTTCGACCCCAGAAAGCGCTAAGTACAGGGAGTTACAATAATCAAGACGTGAAGTCACAAAAGCATGGACCAATGTAGGCAAGTCCCTGGATGGAACCAGGTGCTTAATCCTGGAGATATTCCTAAGATGATAAAAGGATGACTTGACGATGGCCAACACCTGAGATCGTAAAGTCAGCCCGTCGTCAAGCACTACCCCCAGGTTTCGCACCCGTTCAGAGGATAGGATCCGAGAGCCCCTGAGGAAAAAGTCCAGAGGGCTGATCAGCCCTAAACTCCTCTATCCGGCGACCCGGGTCCACTACCATCACTTCAGTCTTTCCTGCGTTCAACTTTAACTGTAAACTGTAAAACTTTAACTGTAAAATACATCTCTCGGTAACACGTTCAATGCAATGTATAGTTGATCTTGATTCTGCAATATTGTATAACTAAAAGAACTGTAACCTTTAGCTGCCATTCTATGTCTATATGTATTAAGTGTTTGTTTTTCTGACGTGGAGCTTTTAAATGAGTCCCTGACTCAAAGGTTGTAATCCTAAAGTCTGTTAAATAAATTGAGCAGCTCGAGTTCATCCTGTCCTGGATTTCAGTGAGGCAGGTATTAAGTACCGAGACAGCTCTATCCTGGTTGGGAGCAAAAGACAGGTAGAGCTGGGTATTATCAGCATAGCAGTGAAACCTCAGCCCATACCATCTTACAGTGTCTCCAAGGGGCAGCATATACACTGCAAACAACATGGGGGACAACACTGAACCCTGAGGGACCCCACATGGCAGGGAGATAGGGTCCAAGGAAAAAAATCCCAGACACCACTTTCTGACTCCGGCCAGTGAGAAAAGATGTAAACCACCTAAGGACCATACCTGACAGTCCACAGATGGACCTCAGACGTCCAAGCAGCACCCCGTGGTCTACAGTGTTAAAAGCTAAAGAGAGATTAAGGAGCACCAAGATAGAACGGTTTCTCCAATCTCTCGCCATCAGGAGATCATTGAGCACCCGAACCAGCGCCGTCTCGGTACTATGCCTCTTTCAAAAAACGGACTGGAGAGGTTCGTAGATTTATGGATAGTCAAGTGGTTGTCCAGCTGTAGCCTCTACTACTTTCTCAATCACCTTCCCTATAAAGGGAAGGTTTGAGATTGGTCTGTAGCTGGTCAGAGAATCCGGGTCTAAAGAAGCTTTCTTTAGGAGGGAAATTACCACCGCCTCCTTCAGGGAGCTTGGAAACTCACTGGATTCCAAGGAGCACCGGACTATCTGTGCCAGGACCAGGCTGATAATATCCCAACAACCCATAATCAAGGAAGTTGGGCCCAGATCCAAACTACAGCAAGTAGGGCACATACCCTGTACAATCTGCATGATAGTCGTGAGCTCGGGCAAGGCAAAGGTACTCCAGGAAGCCCGAGGTGAGGTGACCAAACACCGATCATCAGTAACCCCCATGGAGTGAGCTGAATGAACTTCCGACCTGATGTCTGCCACCTTATAAGCAAAGAACCGAGCAAGCTCATCACACTTCACTTGTGAAAAAGGTCTTCGGAGCTGCAGACAGGTTGGATTGCACAACCCTGTCAACAGTTCAGAAGAGCTGGGCTGGTCGATTCTGAGCAGCAGCAATTTCCCCAGACAGGAATTCTGCCTTCTTACAGTAGATCGTTAATTGGTAAATCTTATAATGTTCAGCCAATCTAAGGTGGTTGGCAACCAGGGCGGATTTCCGCCAGTGCCGTTCTAACCTACGTCCTACTCGCCGCAACTCCCTCAAAGGCCTATCAAACCAAGGGGCCTGAGGGCGAAGGGGGAGAGGATGAACACAGACGGGAGCAATGAAGTCCAGAGCTACCAAGATGGCCTTATTATAGGCTACCACTAAAGTCTTTGGACTCGAGCTGGTCACAGGAAACTCCGAGAGGCCAATCACCGCTGCTAGGCCTTCAGGACACACTTCCCGTAAAGGGCGGTAACTGACCATCTCCATAGGAGCAGGCCTCCGAGGGGGGGAGGCGCAAAAGTTGAATCTCACGGTGTAGTGATCAGACCATCCGACCGGTTCCACCTCCAGGTTGGAGGCCTCGATCCCCAGGAGGAAAACCAGATCAAGAGAGTGATCGTGTTTATTGGTGGCAGAGGTAACCTGTGTAAGGCCCAGAGATGTCATAAGCTGATGGAAATGTCCAAACTGCGAGAGATCGTCGTCGACCCAGGCATTGAAGTCACCGAGTACCATGAACCTGGGCGACTCCAATGCCACGTCGGTGACAGAGTCTGCTACTTCCTGCAGGAATCGCATCTCGTCCCCGGGTGGACGGTAGACGAGAGCTAACTTGCAACCTACACCAGCCACCACAGTACACTTGAATGATTCGGCTTCCTCAACTGGTACACTCGTGAGGCCCAACGCGGTGTTAAAACAGACCACCACCACCTGCGATCCAATCTCGAGCGGTGTATCACTGATTACTCGGTCAGAATTGCAGCATCCAAAATAGGGCCAGCATTTTCATCCAACCAGGTCTTGGTGATGCAAGCCAGATCAGTTGTTTCAATAAGATCTGCAATAATTGCAGTCTTATTTTTAATAGATCTGGCATTGCATAACACTGCTCGAGTTGGATGGGCTTCAGGGGCTGCCCCGGCTACTTGCCTGCCACAAGAGGCAGTGCTCTTGGGTATGGAGACTAGATAAGGAGCACCTCGTTCCAGACTCCATTTCGCCCCAGGGCGTCTTCTAGGCCTGACCAGACCGATGTGAGAGGTGTGTTCATTTGTCCCCTAGTGTCCACCCACCACCCCCCGCCCAGAACAATGCCCAGCGATGACAGTGCTGGTAGGTTGACAGCATCAAAGGGGGAGGCAGAGGGCGGAGAGTGGAGGACGACAGCGACAAAACCTGGGACTACACGTTTCACAATAGAAATGAATACCAATATACACAGCATTCAGGCACCCAACCTAAAGAAGACCCCCAAAAACAGCAATAAAATTAGATAACAATACCCACCCAACTAAAATATAAATAAAATACTACCCTGCCCCACACTATTTGGATGATTTCAATCCCAAAAACTATTGCAATCCCCTCTCACAGGATACAAAAACAAATATAAGTTCACCCCCCCCCAAGCCCTCTCACAACCAAGGAATAGGGAGTTCCAGACACTGTCACTGCCCAGAATAAAACAAATCCAATCAAATAAAGTCAAAAATTAACATAAGCATTACATTCAATGAAAATAAATAAATAAAACAAATAAAATGTGGACACCCAGGTCCTCTCACCACCAGGGAGACCACAAAACCGTTGAACGATAAATCACGAACAAAGATAATCCAGGAGAGAAGTCATCCAAAGGTGTAGATTAGTCCAACAGGTAAATCCAGTCTGGGACAAATCCAGCCAAAGAAATCGAGTATATCCAAACGCGTGAATAAGTCCAGCAAATAAATCCAAACCGGGATGGGTTCAGCCGAGAAAATCCAACCAACGATCAACAGCAGCACAGGCCTGCCAGACTCCGCACCTGGAAAACCCCAACCAGAAATATTCTGCTGCACCACCACAACGCCCAGATAGAAGCCACACAGTGTCCAGTCCCGGGAGTCTAGGAGCACCGTAGGATCACCAGCCAGCTCCCTGACTAAAGATCCCCTGAGCCCCCGTGAAGCAGCAGAATCTAGCCGATGATCCCCCATGGAGTCGGGCCATTCTCGTCACAAATAGCCAGTCTGATAAAAACAAACTTCAGGCCCACCAAGATACAGTTTAGGGCCCACCACTCGATTTCAAACCCAACACACCAACTGGTGCTCTCACAGATGGCCAGCTCGGCTCCCACAACTCCTCCACCGAACGGACTCTCGCAGATGATCTGTTCGACTCCCACAGCTCCTCCACAGAATGGACACCTCTGTAGGGCAGCAGCCCGAATCAAAAGTCCCCGCTATCTTTATGCATCAGCGAGGATCGCAACAGTCTTCGCCACCGACCACACAATCAAGTTTAACTCCAGTCCAAAATCGGCTCCACACAGTTCGCAGAGGTATCAGGCAGCAACACCTCAAGTCAAAAGCTCTGCATTCCCAAGTGCAATAGCGGTGGTCTGACAAACACCACCGCATGTAGCAGAGCAACTAAACCGGCCAGGGCAACAGTCAGAGAACGGCCGTCTTGTTCCAGGCTTTGCCTAGCCAAAGCTGCTTGCAGCACAGAAATAAAAATAAACTAGAAAAAATCTGAAGGAAAAAAAACGCAAAAACCAAATAAAAATAAAATAAAACAAGAAACAGTATGCAGCTCACAGCACGCCCAGCCTGGTGGCCTTCACAATGAGGGGGTACCTGTGTATGCTAGGGACAGTTTGGTGGTAAGAAGAGAGCATGAGGTGCAGAGCAGCTGGAAAAAATGTGCTGCCTAGAAGTTGGCTCTCTGGTGCCCTCTCCATCTTCCTCTTCTGTGAACACTTGTTGCTTTTTCCAAGTCCCCCTCCTTCTTCCCCTTTAAGCCTTATAATCCTACCCATTGTCTTTCTCCTTTCACTGACATACCTATAAAACGTCTTGTCCCCTTCCTTTATTGCCTGGACTATTTTTGTCCTTTGTTTGCGCCTTTGTGCTCCTGACTGCCTTCCCTGCCTCCCTCTGCTTATCCAGATACAGTACCCTGTCCTCCTCCTCCTCCTGTGTTTCCTTGTACTTCCTGAAATCCAACCTTTTCGCTCTTACCTTCCCAGCCACCTCCTTTGAGAACCACAGTGTTTCTTTTTCTCTTTCCTTTGTTTATTTGCCTAATGTAAAGGCTTGTTGCCTCCACTCTGGTTCCTTTTAGATCGACCCAGTGTTCTTCTTTGAGGCAATCTCTTGTAGCAGGTCATTACATGTCCACAGGTCCACGCCTTTGTGACCTCCCATTTGGACTACTGCAACTCCCTCTACTTTGGGCTTCCTGGGGTTGATATCTGCCGCTTGCAGCTAGTGCAGAACTCAGCGGCCTGATTGTTAATGGGGACCTCACGTTCTTCCCATATTACACTGGTGCTGCGGGATCTGCACTGGCTGCCGGTTCAGTGGCGGATCACCTTTAAAGTCGGATTACTGACATATAAAGCCCTACACGGTTTGGGCCCTGATTACCTGAAAGATCTTCTGGTGCCTTACCTTCGATCACGATCTCTCCGCTCAGCCAGCGAGGGGTTACTAGAGATTCGAGGGTAGTTTTAAAATCTTCACCCGCGCCTGCTGCTTAGTTTTGTGGTAATCGACTCCTCTGGCCCCCACCCCGCTGGATTAGAGAGTGCATGACGGTGGAGGGTTTTAAAAGGCCTAAAATCTTTTATGGAAAAGGCATTGGTGATGACACAGATGTTAACTAAAGCTGTATATTTTAGCTTGGATTTTAATTTGTTTTATGATGCTTTTGTGATTGTTATTTTGTAATGCGCCTTGATTTAGGAAAGGCGCAAAAGAAAGTGTTATTGTTGTTGTTGTTGTTATTATTATTATTATTATTATTATTATTATTATTATTATTACATGTGGGATATCAGCCGCAGGCATCATTTCCTCTGGATGACATTCTCAGCAGTCGACACTGGGACCTCCCCCTAGCTCCACCACGTGGTGTTCACCTGGCGGGTATAAAATGGGGAGGTCCCAGCTACTACTCGGTTCTTTTCAACCGTGACCTGCATGCAACAAGTCCTCCTTCAGAGCTCCTGCTTTCCTGTCATCAACGAAGAGTTCTGCCGACCAAACTTTTATTTTTAACAAGTTAATACTAATGTCTTTGGATCCTTTATTGCGAAGTTGTTCCTGTGGCCACAGACTCGCTAAAAAAGACCTCCATGAAGTGTTCGTTGCCTTGGTCCTGAACATGACTCCATTGAGTGTGTCTTCTGCAATGGGCCCAACAGAGCCGCAAAGCGCCGAAGGCTTCAGCAGCTCCGTGAGTTCCTCCATGGAGCAGAAAGTTGCCCTCCGGGTGCAGCAACAATGCTCCTCTCCCAGAGAACCCTCGGCATCCTCTTCTGGATCTCATCTCTCTCTACAGGGGACTCCTCCATGTTGACACAGGGTCATGGTGAGAAACATGCCTCAGAAACTAAGCCTGTGTGTACCACCCCCTTGTCTGCCTCAAAATCTACAAAAGTGAGTATTGAGAAGGTAGCTCCTCATACACAGTTTTTCACACTGTCAACGATTGTGGGCTCCTCTCTTCTCGTCGACGGCTCCTCCATCAGCGTTGGGCTCCAAGGTTGTCCTACAGCTTCCAAAGCTGCCTCCCCCTTCCTTGCTTCCTAGCCATCTTCTGTTGACGATGGCTTCAGGCTCGTCTATGATCCTCTCCTGGATCGCCTTGTTACGGCCCGTCGATGCTGTCATCGACGCATCTTATGGTCTTCAGGCAGTTCTGTCGCTGCCAATGATTCAGGACACTCAGTCGATGTTCCTGACCTCGATGGCTGGGGCTTCAGGCCCGTCGACGATGGGATCATCGATGACCGGCTTTGCCCCAATAGGCTTAATGCTGGCACTCTTGTCTATGATCCTGGGGTCTTATGTACACTCCTCGTGGATGGCTGCATGTTTAGTACAACTGCCTGCTCCCATTCCGTCAGTGGTTCCCATACACTCTGTCCAGTCTGCCATGGCTACTTCCACTGGACAGATGGCCATGAAAGATGTCCAGGCTCTGGAAAATGCCATACTGGACCTGACTCAGACCCCATGCCCCCCTGGGGAGGGGTCGATCTGGTCTCTGCTCTCTCTAGGCCTCTTTCGGCCCAGCGGACGGCCAGCTCTTCCCCTGTCTTCCCGGGTCTGTACACCCAGGACATGGACAAGGAGTACCCTTTTCTACAGGACTGGGATCTGGCTGACGGGGAGGACGAGGACGACATGGACCGTGAGGATTCCCCTTAGTCCTCCTCTGCTGCTTCCTCTGTTCAGGGGGAACCTACCCCTGTATTCCCTTGTTCTCTGCAAGATGACCTGACATTTTCGGACATTATGATCCACCTCCAGAAAACGTTTGGTTTCCAGGGCACTGAGTAGAATGTTTCTAGGAAGGAATTGGCTCAGTACCTGGGTGTGCCAGAATGCCCCACTGTGGTCTCTTTCCCTCCCCCCCGCCATGGTGGATGCCTTTGAAGAGGCTGTCATGGCTGCTTGGAAGCAACCTTTCAGGATTCCCTCCAGTCCGCGGAAAGCTGATAGGGGTGCTGTACCAGAGCTTAATAAATCCTATTTCATGTCTCCACCTCAGGCGAACTCCGTGGTGATCAGTACCTTGTATTATAGGTCCTCTAGGCCTCAACACTTGAGTGCTCAGCCTCCAGATACGGAATCCAAGAAATTCGATGCCATAGGAAATTTTTTTTTTTTTTTTCCTCAGCCACCTTATCCCTACGTATACTCAATTACATGGGACACCTCCTGAAATAGCAGGAAGAAGTCCTTAAAGCCTCCCAGGCGACAGTCCAGTCCCTCCTGGTGGGTTCTGTCCAGGAGGAGCTGATGGTGAAGCTTTGTACTACAGCGGCAGTATGCCACCACCTGCTGAGGGACACTTATAATGCCGTTGATACTATGGCTCATATGTCCTCTGCTGGAGTATGTCTCAGATGACATGCCTGGCTCAGGGTGTCTAGATTTTCACAGGACATACAGCAATCTATTTTGAATGTTTATCTAGGCATCCAACACCGAGGGTGTGTGTAAAATTGAGTTTACACACCACCCCATATTTTATTTTACATAATTGCTATGTTTCACTGTCTTGCCACCGCAGTTATATAGAATAAGTGATGTTCTGTTGTGGCAGTGGGCGGGTTGCTTTTAGCGTGGTCCGCAGTCGCTTTGTGGCACTTGTGTTTGGTTTTTTTTTTTTTTTAATGTTGCTTTCCTCGTCTGGTCACAGCTTTAGTAAAGAGCAGTTTTAAAAAAATAAATAAATAAAAAATTAATAAACTTACTTATAGTGTATTAATGCGTTATTAACACCTATGTATAATATATACAACCTTGTATTATTGCCTTAATAACACATTACTAGCCAACACATTACAAACAACTAGAATAACACTTGTAGCAAGCCACTTACCACAACAAGCCCCTTAATGGTAATGTAGCAAACCTGTTAATAACACAAGTAAGCCCCTTAATGCATGTAAAAGCCACTTTAACCCCAACACTATGGGCACAGCAAAAAGTGTCCAACCTATACATTATATAAAATAGCAGATGGCAGAGTCTAGCATACTCATGAAATAATGCCATCTGTGGGTAGAATGAGCTCATAAAGGCCACTCACCCTTCAGGCTCATGGCTTTATAGGTTGTTCAACCCCTCAACGGTATTACTTTCTTATATATCATACTTTGACATCATTTATTATCTATATATATCCATTGCAAAACAGTGCTTTTTGCACCAGTTTGGGTTCAAGGTAACTCCACAGCAGTAGGGAAATGTGGCATTGGGGTGCAACTGCAGACTGACATCATCAGGTAAGGCAAACAACATAACTGTTGACAACAACAAAAGAAGCATGGGGGGTCTTGCCTATAGTGTGTGCACAGTACCCTGAAGTGCTAGTTAAATAGTCTAGAAGAAAGACCGCTTCAGAGGAGTAGGGTCAGCATCACCTCCCAACTCCATCTACCACAAAACTAAATTAGGGAGATGCCCTGTAACATTCCAAAATGCAGATATACATAAAGTCGCATATCCAGCTTGCAAGCACATACTAATAAAGGGAACCACCAGGTCAGATCAGCCCTGTAAAAAAAAAAAAAAAAAAAAAAAAAATTTAACTCACTTTGTCAAAGTAGAATAGTGCAGTGTGCCAAAAAGTGCAAATGAAACAATGAGCAGCTCAATGGGAAAATGCAGGCTCACCAGTTGCATAGGACAAAATTGGCTATGGCTTCTGTGCGGTTGAGGTTCGGAAAATTCTCCTTAGATTTGCTAAAAAGACTGTGGAAGAGGGTGTGTAGGTCTGGCAGCACTGTTTATGGTTTATTGTCTGTTGCTGCTCGTTAACTGTTAGTTGCTTTCTCTTGCTTGCTGTTCGTCTCTTGTGATTTAAGCGGTTAGTGGTGTTTGTTACTGGAGACTATGGCTGCTTTAGCATCATGTAGGATTTTAAATTTTGATATGATTTGTAAGTAGCTTATACTGTCTGCAGTAGACAGCTATAACTGTTGGACTTTTATTATATTTCTGCTCGAATATTTTGTGTGACGGCAGTGTCATATGGAATTTGTCAGGTGCTGTGATGAGCTGCTACTAGCTGTGATGTTACTCTTTGTACTGTTTAATTAAAAATTTAATAGCTTTTTTTTTTAATCTATGTTGAACAATTGCTGGAGATGCAGGCACATTCACAGATCATGGCCGGCGTGTTCGAAGGTACTGGATCTCTAATTTTGTTGTTCTTACCCCAGGAGTCCTTTAGCATCAGTAACTTTTTTGCACTTAGCTGGCTAGGTGCAGTTGCCCCAGAGGTGTGCCTTTAAGAGAGATTTAATGAGCGTAGGGTCAAGCCAATCAAAAGACAGGAGGGGGTGTGGACTGAGTGAGAGCTGTTGACTGCTTCAGAATATTTTCTCTGCTGGACTGAGCAATATTGCCTCTGAGGTGTTTCCCTACTTTCCTTGTTGACAGCCTCCTAGTGCTCATCTGGGTAGAGTTTTCCTCATAAATTACTTCCTTTAGTGTGCTGAGTGAAAATTTTTACTTTTTCATTAGCGCTGTGCAAATTTTTTTATTTTTAGTGCAACGGCACTATTTAGACTTTATTTTTACCGCGACTGTTTACTTTAAAGCCTGATTTTATCGCGGGTGTTTATTTTCGACGGTTTCCTTCATTTTTGGCTAAATTCTTTTGGGAACCGTCGAATTAGGGACAGTTGCCTTGTTTTTTACCTCAGACCTCGCAGGGTTTACCGCGAGAGGCACCTGCAATAGATTAAACATAGAAACATAGAATTTGAACGGCAGATAAGGACTGCTTGGCCCACCCAGTCTGCCCATTTCCCTACCTACTGGATAAGCTGCAGATCCCAGTTAACCAGCAGCCTACTTTTTCCTACCCTCACCCCCTAGAATGGCCTTATGACTGTCCCATGCATGTTTGAATTCCACCACTGTTTTTGACTCCACAACCTCCTCGGAAGGCTGTTCCATGCATCCACAACCCTCTCTGTGAAAAATACTTTGTCACATTAACTCTGAGTATTCCCCCTCTCTTCAAATTGTGCCCCATTGTTCTTGCACATCTCTTTTACAAGCTGCTACCCTCTTGGACTCTGTTGATTCCCTTGAGGTATTTGAAAGTTTCTATCATGTCCCCTCTCCCTCCTTTCCTTGCGGCTATACATATTAAGCTCCTTTAGTCTCTCTTCATATGTCTTCCGTTGCAGACTCTGCACCATTTTGTTCCCTCCTCTGGACAGCTTCCATCCTGTCTATGTCTTTTGGAGATTGGGTCTCCAGAACTGCCGCAGTACTCCAGATGGGGTCTGACCAGACTCTCTGTACAGAGGGATAATAACTTCCTGTTTTCTACTGGTGATGCCTCTCCTGTGCATCCCAGTATCCCCCAACCCTCCTTGCTGCCCTCTCACATTGCTTGCCCACCTTTAGGTCATCTGATATGACTACCCCAGGTCCCTTTCCATTTTGTTGTTGTTAGTATCTCACCCCCATTGTGTACTCTTCTCCTGGGTTTTGTTTTCCAGGTGCATTACCTTGCAGTTCTTTGCATTGAATCTAAGCTACCATACATTTGACCATTCCTCCAACCTTGCCAAGTCCCTTTTCATTCTTTCCATTCCACCTTGTGTATCAACCCTGTTTCAGATCTTTGTGTCATCTACAAAGAGACATACTTTTCCATTCAGTCCCTCTGCAATGTCACTTATAAAGTCATTAAAGGACTGGTCCCAATACTGAACCCTGCGGTACCCCACTAGTAATCCCCCTTTCTTCTGAGTGGACTACATTTACTATTACTCTCTGTGTCCTATTCTCCAGCCAATTCTTTACCCAGGCTGTCATCTTGGGACCCACTCCCAGGCTGTCTAACTTGTATATTAATCTTTTGTGTGGGACTGTGTCAAATGCCTTGCTGAAGTCTAGGTAGGCCATGTCCACAGCCCCTCCCTGATCTACTACTTTGGTCACCCAGTCAAAGAAATCTATCAGATTCATCTGGCATAACCTCCCCGCTGTGAATCCATGCTGCCTAGGGTCCTGTGCCCCTCTGGCCTCTAGATACTTGACAGTTCTTTCCTTCAGAAGTGATTCCATCATTTTCCCTATCACTGAGGTTAAACTAACAGGTCTGTAGTTTCCTGCTTCTGTCTTGCTCCCACGTTTGTGAAGGGGAATCACATCTGCCCTCCTCCAGTCCTCGGGTACCACCCCATTCTCCCATGATTCATTAAAGAGGATAGTCAGTGGTGTCACTAGTTCTACCCTTAGTTCTTTAGAATTCTGGGATGAATCCCATCAGGCCCCATTGCTTTGTCCACCTTCAGTTTTAAGAGTTCTTTCATAACCCTTTCTTCTGTAAATGGCTGGTATCAGCTTCTGTATCCAGAGTGTTTCTACCGTTTGTTTTAGGTACTCCCCTCTTCATTTGTAAATACTGAGCAAAAATATTTGTTTAGTATCTCTACCTTTTCACAGTCTCCTCTGCCCACCCTCCTCCCCTTTATTAAGCCTCTCTATCCCTCCCTTGGTCTTCTCTTCGCCCCTGATGTACCTATAAAAGGTTTTATCCCCTTCTTAACTGAGTTGGATATCTTTTCCTTGGTTTGGGCCTTTGCTGTTCTGACTGCCTTCCCAGCTTCCTTTGCTTTACTGATACAGTTCTCTGTCCTGCTCCTTCTACGATTCCTTGTACTCCCTAGAATGCTTTCTTTTCTCTTGAACCTTCACTGTCACTTCTCTGAGAACCATAGTGGTTTCTTACATCGCTTTTGTTTATTTGCTTCACACAAAGGTTCATACCTCTGTGATGGCAGTTTTTATTATTCCCCATTGTTCTTCCACCCTCCTTCCTGCCCATTTGCTAGTGCATTCCTTAGGCACTCGCCCATTTTGGCAAAGTCAGCCCTCCTAAAGTCCAGTACTTTTGCCTTTGTAAAGCTTGACTCTGTTGCTGTGTAGTGCCTGGGGGTTTTCTCTCTAGATTGGCAATTATGAGGAAGCCTTTTTTGTTTTATTACTGGACCTTGGTATCATCTGTGTCAGGGCTGTCCGTAAGGGTCCAGCAGCCACCTGTGCACAGTTGAGTATTACTGGCTTTCTATTAAGATTTGCACTGGTATAGATCCCAGTTTTACAACCAAAAAAAAAAGGGCACTAGTAATAGACAGTTTATTAACTGGGGCAGGACTGCCAGTGGCATTTTCACAGAAGCCTGCACTCAGTTCGTTGGTCCAGAACTGGTTTGCTTTGCTTAAATTGGCGAACATAGCAGACAAACCTTTGATAATTATGGCTGAGGATGACTCAAAGGCTTCCAATGAGGGGCCATTCAAAAGTACTAATACCAAAAGCAGAGGTGCTGAGGAACCCTCCAGATCCCAGTCAAAAAATAAAGCTTCCAAAGATGAAGTTCTCACAAAGTGAAAAATAATAAGAGTGACGAAAAAAGGAAGCTTGATCAAGTGGCTAAAAAGAAACTCTGTCAAGACAGATATACTCCTGTTGCTCCTGGGAAAGCCAGTAGTGAGACAACAGGCAGCTTAAAGCATACAGAAAAAACAAAACACTTACAAACTGCGCAGGTTCTTCCATCAGTGCAAGGTATGGAAAAAGCATGGCAACTGTTTCAGACCCTTCAAAAGATGGGTCTTCAATTTACTGGGCTGGCAAGCACTCTTCCACAGTTCTCTGTTCTGTAGACTGTGAGGGTGACGCAGATGATGATCAATTTTATGATGCCCCGACATGGATTTTAAGGGCCTTGAGCCCCAGGAGTCCCGGACCCTGGCCTTAACCTCTGGTGACCATGAGCATCCTTCCTCTATGTTTATATTTATACAAAATATGCTGGATACTCTGGACCTCCCTATGCAGGAGCCCAACCAGGATCTTGATGAAGATTATAGGGAGATGAAGGGTCTTTCATCCTCAAAGACCCTGGTTGTAACTATCTATAATGCATTTAGAAAAAATACCATGAAGGTGCTTCAACACCCCACTTCAGTACTAGGGGTTGATAAGTGGCTTGAGAGAAAATATAAATTGTCTAAAAATGGTACCAGGTTCCTGTCAGCAAACCCTAGTCACGAGAGTATAGTGCAGCAGGCAGCTTGTGAGAAAGCTGGAGTCTCCTCGTCGCCCTCTCCCCCTGAAGGATTCCAAGAAAATTTACTTCATAGCAAAGAAAATGTATGCCACAGCTTCCCTGCTTCTCAGGCTTTCTTCTTACATTGCATTCACAGCCAAATATCAGAAAGCCTTTGAAATCTGTCCAGGCCATCGCCCGCAACGGATCAGATTATATGGTGGAGATGTCAAAAACTGCCTTGGAAGCTACTATGTACCAATTCCACATGGCAGATGACAATAATGATGCAGCCTCTAGGGCGATGGCCCATGCCATATCTCTGAGACGCTTTGCCTGGCTTAGAACAACCAGTCTGACCACAGACACTCAGAACAAGGCCATGGATTTTCCCTGTGATCAAAATGTTGTTTAATTACAGAACCACTGTCTACATGAAAAAGGTAGATGAGTACAAGGCCTCCTGGCAGAGCCATTCATCCAAGCCTTAAACCCACCACCCCTCAGAGATCCCGTCCCAGGGGCAGTAGGGGCAGAAGTTTTGTTCCCAGGCCTTACAATTCCTATCCCCGATCTGACTTTAGCCAGTACAGGGGTCTTTCAGAGGCAGGGGCAGAAGGGCTATCTGCCTCTCAGTCTAAGTCCTGATGTGAGTGTCTAGGTCACCTCCCCATTTCTGGTTGGAGGCAGACTCTCTCACTATCTTCAGCACTGGTCCCTCATCATGTCTGACAAGTGGGTGCCGGAGATAGTGGAGAAGGGTCTGTCATTACAGTTCAGGCAGCTGCCAGCCCTCAAGCGTATGAAGGGTCAAGACCTCTGTCACCATCACAGATACCGCTGTTGGAAATGGAGGTACAAAACCTTCTGGCTTTACGAGCAGTGGAGAGGGTCCCCACCCACGAGAAGGACAAGGGCCTCTTCTCCAGGTATTTTCTGACACACAAGAAAACTGGGGAGTGGTGACCTATATTAGATCTCAGATATTTAAACAGACATCTGAAAAAAAACACATTCAAAATGGTCACTCTGTCACCGGTCATACAGTCCTTACCTCAGGCCGACTGGCTAGCCTCCCTCGCCTTAAAGGATGCCTACTTCTACATACCTATAAGGAGATCTCACAGGAAGTTTCTCAGGTTCAAACTTTCTTCGGGTCACTATCAGTTCACCGCAATACCCTTTGGTCTGTCCTCGGACCCAAGATTCTTTACCAAGTGTCTCGCAGTAGTAGGAGACTGGATGTTGCTCTCTACCCCTATCTGGATGACTGGCTCATAGTAGCAAAGTCTCCTTGCCAAGTCAAGGAATCTCTTTCCCTCACAGAAGGCACTCTGGAGTCTCTGTGTTTCCTGGTAAATCTCAAGAAATCTCTCTCGGAACCCACCCAGCTGCTCACCTTCATAGGGACCCAGCTGGCCACTCAGAAGGGATATGCTTTCCTCCCACAGGAAAGAATTCAGAGTTTCCTTTCAGTGGCAGATTCTTTCCGCCAGGGACAGCCAAGACCAGCCAGACATTTCCTCAAACTTCTGGGACATATGACCTCTATGACTGCAGTAGTCCCAGGGGTCAGGTACAGGATGAGACTCCTGCAAGCCTACCTCAGAGCTCGCTGATCTCAGAGAAGCAACACATTTTCAGAGTTAATACTGGTGTCGGAGCAGTTCTTCCAAAACTTGCTGTGGTGGAAGGACCCTGCAATTTTGCAGGCAGGGGTTCTCTTTCAAGCTCCTCTTCCCACAAAGGTGATCACCACAGATGCCTCCCTGTTGGGCTGGGGAGCTCATCTAGACAGTGCCTCAGTAAGCGGCAACTGGACTCCCGAAGAGTCACAGTTGCACATAAATCTTTTGCAACCCAGAGCAGTCTTACTAGCTCTCAAAGCTTTCGCTCTCAGCATAGAAGGGCAGGCAGTTCAAATTCGAATGGACAGCACCACTGCAATGTTCTACATAAACAAGCAGGGTGGTACCAGATCAGGAATACTCTGTTTGGAAGCTCTGAAGCTCTGATCTCTAGCTTTCTCCCTGGGAGTCAGCCTCTCAGCTATTCACCTCCCAGGCAAACTCAGTACTCTGGCGGATGCTCTAAGCTGCATCAGTCAAGGTCAGAGCGAATGGATACTGCACAAGCAAGTACTAGCCACAGTGTTCAGGCAGTGGGGCACACCAGACGTGGATCTGTTTGCCTTGTCTCTCAGTTTTCAGCTTCCTCAGTACTGTTGCAGGCCCCCAGTTCGGGGAACACTTCCTCTGGATGCCCTGATCCTGGACTGGTCAGGGAGGTTCCTATATGCACTTCCTCCCTTTCCTCTGATATTCAGGGTTTTGCTGAAACTCTGGCAGCAGCCTACATCCATGATCCTAATGGCTCCAGACTGACCCAGGCAAGCCTGGTACCCTCTCCTTCTCTGTGTCCTGCAACAGGCCCATTCGCCTGCCCCCGACTCGCTCCCTGCTGACTCTTCCTCAGATGGGAGTGCAGTACCCAGACATACACTCTCTTCACTTCAAAGCCTGGTTCTTGAGGAGTAAGAGTTTCCATCCTCACAGTACTCTGAACAGGTCCTTGAGATACTGAGGATGGTTAAAAAAACGAATACTAAGAAGACTTATGCAGCCAAATGGAAAAGGTTTTCCCTCTGGTGCAGAAGTGAAAAGGTCGAACCCCTATCAGCTTCAGACCCTCAGCTGCTAGACTACCTGGTACACCTACAGGTGTCAGGCTTGCAACCATCTTCACTCAAGCTACACCTGGCGACAGTTTCCATCTACCTTTTGGTGGGAAAGAAGAAATCATTTTTTTCCCACTACATTTTTAAACAGTTTTTCAAAGGCCTCTTGCACCTCCAGCCTCCATCCAGGAGCCTGTTCGTTCCTCCTTGGAGCCTGAACCTTTGCATAGATGGGCTCATGAATCCACCTTTCAAGCCTGTGTCCACGGCCCACATCAAGTTTGTAACTTGGAAGACCGTCTTCCTGGTAGCCATTACGTCTGCCAGGAGGATTTCAGAGCTACAGGCCCTGTGCACTGAGTCAAATTACATCATCCCTCACAACGATAAAGTTGAGCTCAGGACAAATAGGAAATTTCTGCCAAAGGTGGTTTCAGAGTTTCACTTGAACCAGTCCATTATTCTGCCTGTCTTCTATACTGAGCCATCCACTCCTGGCGAGCAAAAGCTCCACAGCTTGGATGTCAAAAGAGCCATCTTTCACTACCTAGAGCATACTAGACAGTCCAGAGGCTCTTCCACTCAGATGTTCCTCACCTACAGGGATGTAGGCAGAGGAAGACCAGCTACCAAGAGAACTATTTCCCGTTGGTTGGTCTTTTGTATTAGATTCTGCTATGAGAAAGCTGGTCAACAACCTCCAGTGGGGCTCGGGGCCCATTCCACCAGGGGCACTGCAGCCTTGCTTGCAGCAGCAAGGGACATTCCCCTACTGGATGTCTGCAAAGCAGCTACCTAGAAAGCTGTGCACACCTTTGTGAAACATTACAGTTTGGATGTGCAGACCAGATCTGATGCCAAATTTGGCAGGGCAGTTCTGCAGAGCCTCTTTCCTAAGTAGGTTCTCTGTCCGCCTCCCACTTAGTACTGCTTGGTAGTCTGCAAAAAAGTTACTGATGCTTAAAGGATTCCTGGGGTAAGAAGAAAAAAATTACTCACCGCAGTAATCTTCTTTCTTCCATGGGGTCTTTTAGCATCAGTAAGCTCCCACCCTTCCTCCCCGGTTCACCTGTCGCCTTTTACCAAATCTGGCGTTTCTTATTGATGAGTTTTTACCTCGTGTTGCTGTTTCTTTTTTTTAGTATTTCCACTTTTGGACATTTACATGTTTTTTGAATCCTGTTAATTCGTTTTTCCTTGAAAAAATTCTGAAGCAGTCAATATCTCTCACTCAGTTCACACCCCCTCCTGTCTTTTGATTGGCTTGGCCCTTCGCTCATTAAATCTGTCTTAAAGGCACACCTCTGGGCCAATTGCACCTAGCCAGCTAAGTGCAAAAAAGTTACTGATGCTAAAGGACCTCATGGAAGAAAGAAGATTACTGCGGTGAGTAATTTTTTCTTTTGGTATATTTAAAGCAATTTGAACTGCAGCAGTTGTTCAATACAGCCTTTAGCAAATCTAAAGAGAGTTTTCCATACCCCAGCTGCATGGCAGCTGTAGCCATTTTTACGGCTGCGTGGGTGGAGCTCTGCAGATGTATTACTATAATTCTTTTTAGGAGCACTGTGGAAGCATGTGACTTGATCGCTGTCTGTCGTACTTTCACAGTGATCTGGCACAGGTCCAGTCATGTTTATGCAGCCCTTTCCCTCAGCCGGCCACATAAACACACCCACTTTGCGGGGCACTACTTTTCTTCTGCAGCTGTAGAAGTGATGGCTGCCGTGCCCAAGATGGCTGCTGATACAAACTGCGCATGCATGAGTATCACGCATGCTCAGTTCCGTCATCACCATCATCTTTGGTGCGGCTGACTCCGTGTCAGACTGCACATGCGTGAGTATCGCACATGTGCAGTTTTGTCATCGTCACCATCTTGGATACGGCTGACTCTGGTGTGGCGAGAGAACAGAGTATTCTTTTAATCGCTCTCACCACTCTGAGCAGTCGTATCTGCTCTGACCAGTGCTTATTTCCTATGTGACTGGTGAGCCTGTATTTTCCATTAAGCTGCTGATTGTTTCCTTTGCACTTTTTGGCACATTGCACTTTTCTAATTTGACAAAATAAATGAAAAGTTTTTTTTTTTTTTGCGATAGACCGACTCAGCAGTTCCCTTTATTAGTATGCTCTTGCAAAACTGGATATGCACCTTCATGTACATCTATATTTTGGAATGTTACAGGGACTGCTAGTTTTTGGTTTCCCTAATTTAGTTTTGTTGGTGCTGACCCTACTCCTCTGGAGTGGAGTTTCTTTTGAACTATAACATACAACTGTTTCCAGATTAAGCAAATGCAGTAGAACTGATGTGCTACCTTTTGTGGATTTGTATCTGCAGCATGCACACTGAATTCTGGCTACAGATCGAAATTCACAATGCTCAAATCAAAACACTACTTCTGTCTTCAGATGCACAGCCCCTGCAGCCACAGATACAAATCCATGATATCCAAAATACAAGAATTCTTTTGTCTGCAGAAGCACATCCCCTATGGGGCCAGCCCTTCTGTAGCCACAGATATTCATGCACACACTGTAAGACAAATGCACACTTTTGACTGCAGAAGCACAGGCCCCAGAAAATCCATGATACGCAAATAGCAGCACTACTTCTGTTTGCAGAAGTGTAGGCAGGACCTGTGCTTCTGCAGGTGTAAGACATACACACCAATGTTTTTGTGCAGAAGCACAGGTCCTTGTGGGGTCTGCACTTGTGGTACTGCATGTGGAAATCCATGATACCCAAATTGCAACACTACTTTTGTCTGCAGAAGCGCAGGCCCCTGTGAGGCCAGTGCTTCTGCAGCAGAAGGCACTCATACACGTTGTAAGATGCACAGACGCACTCACTCACTCACTCACTCTTCTGGCTGCAGAAGAACAAGCCCTGTGAGACCTGTGCTTTTGCAGCTGCAGATACAAATCCATGAAGGTAGCATCAGTGCTACTGCATTTGTATCCTCTGGAAAAAGTTGTATGTTTGGAAACCCTTAACACCACATTTCCCTTCTTTTGTGGAGTTAATTTGAACCCTAACTGATGCATTAACTTAAAGTTTGACAGTCTGAAGTGTACATTATATATACATATATCTGTCACAATTAGTGTTTAAGACACAGTTCGGCAACATTAGAATTATATTGAATTCAGGGGACAATCTGTTACATACAGAGAGATCATGAGTCAGATTCCAGTGTTCATGTTGGCTTTCTGGAGCTCTTTTCTGGACTTCGCATATCTTCTCCAGAGATGGATTTGAGATGGAAAAAAAAAAAAAAAAAAAATTGTATATCTGACGAACATAGCTGCCATTTCATGTAACAGATTATTCTTAAATCCAGCATTTTGGTATCCTTTAAAGTGCATGCAAGCTACTTTATGATTTATCCCTCTTCCTTCCTGGTATTTTAGAAACAAAACTTTTTCCGTTTTCCCCACCGTTGCTTATAGTGCTAATTTCTACATTTTCTTCTGGACATGCATTATGTGTGGATGAGTTCTTGAATTTTATTTTCCCCTCCAGTGGCGCATGCTGAACTGTCTCTTCTGATGGATTAAAATGGTTTACTTAGCCCTGCTGCTGTCCCTTACCACCTGGTAGAATACCCACAGCATGCCTGAAGGGTAAAAAAGAGAACTTGTTAGAATCGCGTCTTTGTTTCCAACCAGGTTCAAAGTCATATTCAGTCATTATAACATCACGTTTTGTGTATTTAAAACCCTATGCTATCCCCCCCTCCCCCTTTGCCACTCCTCTCCCAACCAAGAATTTGGGGAGTGACCATGAAAACTAGGTAGCTGATGCAAAAATTGGTGATTTCTTTTTGTACGCATTGGCTCTGTGGTCTAGGACTGAGGTGACTTCTGTTTCCTCTGAGGTGTTCAAAGGGGAGCCATCTGGCTATGAGTTTTTCTTGTTGCAGGCAGAGCTAGGCTGCGATAAATTCCATGGCCTTTATTTTCTCAATGTTTGCCAGCCAGCACTCTGTACCTTATTATTCTTGAGCCAGTTCTGGGTGATTGCTTTGAATGCAGCTGCTGTCTGTATATTGACTATGTACTTGCTGTTGCTCCTTTGTGCCCCCTTAGGTGGTACACTTTTGCCTTGGACAATATTTACAGCTGTGAAGGTGCTCCTAAGCTCTAGGTATTTGCTTATGTGCTGACTAACTTCCCTCCAAAATTCTTGAATCTTGGAGCACAACTAGAAGGTGTGCAAAGGTGTCCTCGTCCCTCCACATTTCTGCCAGCCTCTGTGTGTGTTGCTTGTCCTCAAGTGTTTTTTCCTTTCTGGCGTTAAAAAGTATCTGATACAGACTTGCCTCCTAAACTTCCTCCAGCTTTCTGATGCCATGGTCTTAAGTGCGGGTTCCCATATGGATGGCCATTTTTGGGGCGGTACCTGTACCTGTGTTCCGCGTCCCACTTTTTACAAATCTTGTCAGCTGCTGCAAGGCCTGTTTCTTTATTAATTTCTGTAATTAACACAGTTTCATGCAGTGAAATTGCAAATTTGTGGAATTTTGTCAAACACTGCGAAAGTTAAGGTGCAAAAATGTGGGTTTAACATTAAAAACCTACAACAGAAATGTCTGTGTATATATGTGTATTTTATTTCAGTTTCGGATTACAGCCTTTGAGCTGTGAGGCTCCTTTACAAAGGTTCCAAGTCAAGGAGACAAATACAAGGTACAAAGCCATTACAAAGCTTCAAGTCAGGAGGGCATACACGTAACAAAGTACAAAGCTAAAAAGTCAAAATGCATTTCACAGTATAAGGATATACAGATATGTTACGGTTACAAGGATGTATAAGAAAGAACACAGATCATCACAGTAATTGCTGGATTTCGGCAGGTTTCAGTAGTAATTCCATTGCAAGGTGTACAATAGAGAGTGCAAAGTGCAAGAGTAAATGAATTGTAGCGGCCCTGAAGGGCGTAGTCCAGTAGAAAGAGTGGGAAGTTGAGGACAGGAGTGGCAGTAAAGAGGGAGTAGAAGCAAACCCGGGCAGATACAGCCCATGCATACATTGTTTAAAGTAGGGAGGAGTGAGGAAAGGGTATAGTGAGACAGCTAGTGGAGGGATAGGAAGTTTAGTTTGAGCAGCCTAGTAGGCTTTGTCTAGCAGGAGGGGTGGGAGGAGAGGAATTGGTGGATCTGAAGGGTGGTGAGGAGGGCATACCAAGGGGAAGGAGCAACTGTCTAGGATCTACAGTCACAGTGATTGGACTTGGCTAGAAGGAGTCGGAGGCCTCTTTTAAAGGGACCGATTTTATTCACATTCAGCGAGTGGGGCTGTTTGACCTTGGGTAACCTCACGAGTGCTGTAAGCCACTTGTGAGGTGTACAAGGTCAAACTGCTAGAGTGCAGATAACTCATTTATTCCAGTGGCCCCCATAGCTTATTCAGTTTATGCAATAGGGATGCAATGTTTTGTGGAGTTTGTGTGTTTAGTTTTTTTTTTTTTTTTTTTTGTAATTATATTCTTTATTAATCTTCTCATTTACATACAGTCAGAAAATCTCAAAGTTCTTTACTTCGGAGTACAGGTTACAGAATGTGCATATAGAAACTGCGATTTCTCACGTTAAGTCAGTTGCAGTTAGTACACTACTACAGATTCATTACCCTAAGATTTCACTGTGGTTCATGTCTAGTAGGTTTTTCAGGTTTATAGACAGGGATATATCCTTAGACCCTCATCACCATCTCTCTCCAGTGTTCTGGGACTGGGCATGGTAGAGTTTATACAGATTATAATGGGTGGACTCTATGGAGCCACTGTGGAACAAACTCTGGGTCTTTTAAACATCACACGGATAATCCACCCATTCCATGTGGATGAGCACAACTCCTCCACGTCATTGAGTCTGTGTGTTATTTTCTCGGTTTTATATATTTTGGTTTACCAGTGTTCTTCAAGTTTTGAGAGAAGGGATCTGGGGGGTGAGCCAGGCCTTCGTAATCGCCGTTTTCCTCGCCAATAGTAATATTCCCAGCAGGTAGCGTGAATGTGGGTCACGAAAGCCTTGAGGCATAATATAGAACAGGGAGAGTTCTACTGTTAGTGGGACTGGTCTGCTATATCGGGTCGAAATTTGGAAGGTGGAAGATATTGGAGAGAGATGAGGAGGCATTTTTTCACAGAGGGTGGTGAAGAAGTGGAACACTCTACCCGAGGAGGTGATATCCTGTAGCACAGGGGGCAGTTTTAAAAGGGCATGGGACAGGTGCAAGGGGGAGAGAGGGGGCAGCTGTAATATAAGGGTGCTAACTGCGTATTTGAGCAGACTAACTTGATAGACCACAAGGCCTGATCTTCCTGGACTAAAAGTCTTCACCACTCATTCACACTAATGGGACTACGCCGGAGGCGTTAGGACGCCGCAAGAACCAAAAATCTTCAGGAGGGCCGGCGCTGGGATAAGACTGTGCATGTGTGGTGCTGCGAGACTAGCTCGTGCCATATAGGCTATCTCAGCATCAACCCTCCAACCGCCTCAGTTCCTTTTGTCCTGCCGTCGAATACGCTTCGATGACGACGTTGCTCGCCTGCCGGGAGTCAAATCTTTGTCTATACGACAGTAGCTATAGCCATTCAGTATTTAATTAATTTACTACTTTTAGTGTTCTTTTCTTATTTAAAAAAAAAAAGAAGAAGAAGAATAAGAAATTCTCAGCCTGCCATCAACGGAGTCTACCTTGGATGGTAGCGGTGACGGTAGGGAGACTTCGTTTGAAAGCTATGATGGCAGTGGGGCGATGTCCGGTCCGCCGCCTTTTGCGGAGGGGGGAGTCCAACCACGGGCAGTCCGGTGCTCGGGAGGGGAGGAACAGTCTGCCCGAAGCACAAAAGCACTGGGCCTGTTTCCGACCCCAGTCAGGGACCCGGCTCTGCTTGACCTCGAACTCTTCTTCCTCCTGTTGGTGGAAGAAGAAACGGTACCTCTCGAGGTTGCCCTCTGGTACGTCTGCACGGGGATTGTCAGTGGTGACGGGCGGTAGGCCTGACCTGACTTCGGTGGGGTCCTCTGTGGCTCCGTTCTTAACTGCTGCCATCTTTGACTCTGGGCCCTGTCCATGTCCTCGAAGGGGCTCCGGTGAGCAGTTTCACCTCTGGGCCACTCTTTTAGAGCAGGGGGTATGATGTCTGCCCAGTTGATTTGGTCAGTGGACCCAGTTCCAGGGCCTTCAGGCCTCAGAGCCACTCGACCATGGCTGAATCGGGCGGGCAGGATGTGTGCGGTGCCTTCTCTGGTGCCAGCGCCATTGACGTGGACCCCGCATGTCTACCCCCTCACCTTTTCCTCTGCGGAGGCTGGCATGGGTACTGTTTTCCTTCTCCCCCTTTTTTCTTCCGGTGTAGGGCCAGTATGCCTGACGCTGTGAGTGGTGCCAGCGCCGCGAATGGTGCTGGTGCCACATGTGATGCCTGCACCGTGAATGGTGCTGAACTCCTCAACGCCGTTCCGGGTGGTGGCGCCTCTTGTGATTCTGGCCTGGACCTGCCTTTGGGAGGGTCTTCTGGGGTAGAAGTGGATCTGGATGAGTCCCTCCCTGTCCTACTTTGTCGGAGACAGCAGATGACTCATTTTAGAGGATGGAATGCAAGCCTTCTGTACCAGCAGAGCCTGTGATGGAAGTTCTTCTTTTCAGTTTTTCCCTCAGGGTTATGGGGTCCACCATAACATTTCAGACTTCATCTGTAGACCAAAGCAGACTTCTACATCTGGAGTTCCTTCAGTCCTTCGTGGAATGACACCCTGTGGAACACAGTAAATTCAGTGATCGAGAGCCTCCCAGACTCTACAGCTCCATTGATAGGGGCATGTAGCCCAATAATCAGCTAAAAGCTTTTATTAGACCTCTATGACAGTGCCCCTAGGGTGGCTGTCATTGGCAGCAGGTGATTAACATCAGTTTCAATGAGGAAGAATGATATAAAAAGCTTCTGCGCGTATGTTAATAAGAGGAGGGAATAACACAATAGAACCTTTAAATATAAGTGGGGAAATGAGTTCCAACCAGAGGAAATGGCAAATGAGTTCTGTAGATGTTTTAGTAGAGTGTATGCGAAACATGATTACAATACAGATGAGTGCTTATCTGGCATGGGAAAGTTTAAAACCAGAGGAAATAATAGTTGATATAGTGGCAAAGAGGATATTATACAATGGGCATGAAAACAGAACGCAAATACTGTATCCTGATTGGCTGACTCATATCGCTTTCCCGTTGTAAATCCTAGCATCATCCCACAGGAAGAGGTGCTAGTTGCCAGTCAGCCGAATCAGTAACCCCACCCAAAATCACTCTGAGCAACAGAAATCCACAACTGCTAAACTCGTGAATCACCACTAAATGGCTCTCTCTCATGACTGCTGCTCTGCTTCCATTCCCATACGCAAACTGTAAACCGCCCTTCAAACCACAACACTTTTTTTTTTTTTTTTTTTTAAAACACTCTTTTGCCCAAGACACTTCCCTGATAGAACCCCTTTTTCAGAAACCTTTTCCGGGCTGAAACGGCTGTCCTCTCAGATCTGTCTCCTAACATCTTCACCCTCCATTACAGCACTGCCCCAGAGACCTAATACTGACAACGTCATCTACACAGTTGAAATTCCACGTTACCCTTTGACCTTACCTTCTCCAGCAGTCTGAGACTCAAAACAAATCACATCTAAAATCGCAAAAAATACACTACTCGCTTTCTCAGTTTCAATACCAAAAACAAAGCACAGGAAAAAATGTATAGCTCCTTTCAGTTAACTAAGAAAACGGAGCTACAACAAATGCTCAGCACACCGAAAAACAGCACCCAGGAACCTATTAACCGAAGCCAGCATGCACGCCTTCCACCGTGCCATTCTCACCATGGGACCAGACTCATCCTGCTCAAAGTGACACCGCACTATCCCATCATACAAGCAGCAGTGCAATGCACTATTTTCTGTGCCGTACAAACACTTTCACTATTCTATTGAAAATAAAAGAAGTAAAAATAAAATCACTAAACCCCACGCCAAAATTACTAAACATACAATTCCAACATTGTGTGATAATATCCACAAGAGGGTAGGAGATGTGGGATTATTTCACCGGTAGAAGAGTCACTGGCTACTCGTGACCGAACACCACCCCAGGGCATGGTTAAATCCTGGCATCACCAATACCCTCTCGTGGTATATTGCTTAAATGCTATTAAAGGTGGATAAGGTGGCTGGACCGGATGGGATCCATCCAGGATTAGAGGAGGAGCTGGCACCAGTAATCACCCTGTTCGGTCAAAAATCTTTGGTTGAGGGCTTTGTGCCAGATGATTGGATCTAAGCCTATGTGGTACCAATATTTAAAAAGGGGAATAGGAGTGAGACAGCAAATTATTGGCCGGTGAGCTTGACCTCAGTAGTTGGAAAGATTGAGGGGATCCTCAACGAAGAGATCACAAACTTCCTTGCTAAAAGAGGACTACTGGATAAAAACCAGCATGGGCTCGTTAAAGATAAATCCTATGAGACTAACCCGATTTGCTTTTATGATTATGTCAGTAAACAGGTTGATGAGGGAAGGAGCGTGGACATGGTAATGCTGGATTTTAGCAGAGCATTTGATACGGTCCCACACTGAATAATAATCTCAAAACTTATTAGTGTGGGTATTGTAAGGTGGATTAAACACTGGCTGATGGAAAGAACACAACAGGTGAGGATACAGGGTCATTTGTCAGGAGTGAAGAGGGTGACGAGTGGAGTGCTGCAGGGGTCTGTGCTGGGACCATTGTTCAGCATTTTTATAAGTTAGCTGGGTATAGTAAGTGAGAATAAAATAGTAAAATTTGCGGATGATGTTAAGTTGGGAGGGGTAGTGAATACATTTAGTGATGGGCTCATTTTTGGACAGGATTTGATGCACATCTCTGAGAGGGCAGTGAAAAATGGGATGAGCTTTAATATGGAGAAGTCTATCATAATGCATTTGGGGAGACAAAATATCCAGCAGGATTACTATATGCAGGGCTTAAAGTTAAAAGTTTCAAATTGTGAGAAGGATTTGGGGGTCTATGTACAGAATGATTTGAAAAGTAGGACCCATAGTAAAATCATTGCAAATAAAGCAATGCATTTAGTGAACTGTATTAGAAGGGGTTTCCAGTCCAGAAGTGAGGAGGCACTGTTACCATTGTTTAGATTGTAAGTCAAGCCGAGTTTGGATTACTGTTCTACGATCTAGAATCCTTACTTAAGGAAGGATAGAAAGCTGGTAGAAAGACCACAGAGATCACTTACAAAAATGATACCAGATATAGGGAAAATCACATGAGGATAGACTAAAAAAATTGGGGTTGTGGTCACTGGGCATCAGGCGGGGGGGGATCTACTGTTGTATAAAATGTTGAAACAGGAAGATCTAAGAGATGATTTGGAATTGGTATTTAAAGACAATACATACAACTTGAGAGGGCATGATAAGCAGTTGGAAGGAGAAAGGAGTAGGACAGACGTAAGAAGGTGTGGCTTTAAGTGTAGGTTAATAAGGATGTGGAATAAATTACCTGCAAATGTAGTAGCGGCAGAAAATGTGCGTATTTTTAAAATGAGGTTGGATCAGTATTTTTCTGAAGTTGGTAACACGTTACCTCCACTGAAATGGTGACTAGAGTCTATATGGGCTCTGCCTTCTTGGCTTTCCTAAAACCTCCAGTATGAACTTGGCAGTGATTATTGGTTCGGCCCTCAGATTGAGCTCTGGAGTGTGCTCAGACTCCTGCTGCCCCTCAGAGGGACGGCACCGTCGTCATTCTTGTAACAGGCAGTCCTTTCAAGGTAGAGGCCTGGAAGCCTTTGTCAGGAGCCAACCCGGCTGCAAAAAAAAAAAAAAAAAAAATTGCAGTACAGGGCCTGAAAGCACCCAGTACGATCCTCTTGGATCTGGCCTAGGTCCCATCTCAGCTGTCTGAGGTGGACGCCTCTCGGCAGTAGTGGGGGGCACCTGATTTGGTTTTATAACTAGAGGAAGTCCAATTCAGTGGACATATGGATCATCAGGATTATCCGAGAGGGATACTGTCCCAATTTCAGAGATTTTTCCTTGACCCAGGCGGCAGCCTAGTTTGTTTTCCTCTCTATCAGACCCTCTTTCCTCTAAGAGACGGTGCCTCAGAGCAGTAGAAGTTGTTCCATGGCGAGTTGGAACACAGGTTCCTACTTCCTTTGCTTGGTTCCAAGATAACAGGTGGCATGATCCCATTTCTCGACCTTGAAAGGTTAAACAAGTACCTGTTCAGGGAGGAGTTCACTACAACCTCGGTATTCAAGCCTTCACTTCCTGGACGTTTGGCTCTTAGCCAGCTCATCCGGGCTAGAGTTTCAGGAAGCAGTTGCCACAGCTTCTCAGTTGCTTTCTTCCAGGAGGGGGTTTCTGATTTAGGGAAGGTGCTAGGTTCACCTTCCCAGCAGCTCCTTTTCATAGGAGCCCTCCTGGATACCTCCAGGGTGAGGGTTCCTCCTTCCGAAGAACGGAGGAAACAACATCTTCAGATGTCTCGTTACTTCACAGAAAGCGACTCTGTCCAGGCCCTTTTTGATTCAGCAGATGCTGGGACTTATGCCTTTGTCCGCAACAGATGGTGGTCTCTGACCACGCATCCGCAATCCTCCGCATAAATGACAGAACCTCAGACAAAAATGACTTACATGGTAGACGCAGTTGGCCTGGTTTCTGCTAGGTCTACCCATACTATCTAAATCCCAGATCACCAGCACCACGGTTGCACTCCTGATCGGTTGGGGATCTCACTGTCAAGACCTCCACATTCAAGTGTGGAGCCAGGAGGAGGAGGGGCATCATCTTCTCATAAATTTCTTAGAGATGGGAGCTGTCTTATATGCTTTCCAAGTTCAAGTTCATTGCAGGAAAACTCCATTGAGCAAGCTCATTCACAAGGAGGTCCTGTGACATGTAAACTTACAATGAACATACATACATAAATAATTGATAAACAATATATACATAAATGCAAGCGTCATATAATACAAGCAAGATATTACATACAAGGACACCACGTGGGATAACTGTAGGTGGTAAGCAAACTAGTGGAACACGGGATGACCATTTCTAGATAGCATACTGACAATTGAAAAAATGGTAACTGGGGTTTGCAATACATACATTTTAGCAGATTGATCAACATCAGAAAGTATAGGGTAAGGGAGGTAAAAATGGCTTGGTAGGGTGAGCGGAGTAGTATATACGTAGACAGAGCCAGGAGTAGGAAGGGGAAGGAAAGCAGGAGTGGGATTGCTGCAGCAAAGGTAGCAGATATAAGTCAGGAGCCGGTGAGTGAAATAGTGTCTTGGTATAAATTAAAGTGTGAACAATAAGTAGTTAACATGCACAAGGCAATTACGGTCTTACACAAAATGCACATGGCACACATGGGGATAAGCAGGGGCTTAATGACAGTAGCAGATATCTTTTATTTTAGCTGAGCTTAGCACTTTATAGAAGTTAATTGAAACTGTGCTAGTTAGTTTCAGCACGGTCTGTAATTGGTTCCAAATAGAGGGAAGGACATGCACAATAGCACGTTTACCAAAAGAGGTCCGTGTCCTCGGAATATCAAGCAGAATGAAATCAGATTTTCTTAAAGAGTATGCACTATGCGAAATACTAATGAGAGATGAAAGATAGCTCAGTAATTTGTGCAGGAGCAGTTTAAGGGTCCATAGACCAGCATGGAGCAGGCGTCTAGTAGTGAGAGATGTCCATCCAACAGCTGCATGTAGGTCACAGTGGTGCGAATGGTAAGGGGAATTGGTAATGAACCGTAATGCATGGTGATAAAGGATGTCCAATTTACTTAGGTTTGCGAGAGTGGTAGAGGAGTAAATTACATCGCCGTAGTCAAGAAGGGGGAGAAAAATGGCCTGGATGAGCTTATTTTGAGTTTCAAGGGGGAAGAGGGGCCTATTTCTAAAGAAGAAACCTAATCTGGCTTTAAGCCTTCTGGAGACGTCTTCGATATGGTCATTGAAGGAGAGTTTGTTGTCGATCCAGATGCCCAGATATTTGAATTTGGTGACAACTTCCAGAGGCTCATTTAATGTGGTAACAATAAAATCTTTGGGCGGGGTATTGGAGGTACCTGTGGCGGCACTACGAGAGAATATCATAGCTTTGGTCTTCTTTGCATTAAGCAGAAGCTTTGCCTTTATTAAATTATGTTCAAGTTGGGAAAAGTCCGCTTGAAGCACTCCCTTGACTTCGGATAGCATTGAGCCAGAGGTATATAGCACCGTGTCATCCGCGAAGAAATGCAGATTGGACGTGAATATATTGGAATCAAGATCATTAATGTATAATGAAAACAAGATAGGGCCTAGGATGGATCCTTGGGGGACACCTCTAACAACTGGCAAGGCAGCAGAGAAACAGCCATCTGCTTTTACTTTCTGGGATCTCCCAGTTAAGTAACTAGAGAACCACTGGGTAGTATGGTATGTGACACCCAACTTTGCAAGGCAATTGACTAATAGGTTGTGATCAACAGTATCAAAGGCTTTGCTGAGATCCAAAAAGACTGTTCCAGTTACCTTCTTTGCATCTATAACAGAGATCCAGTCATTGGTTACTTTTGCTAACACAGAGATTGTGCTGTGATTTGCCCGGAAGCCAGATTGAGCTGGGTTAATGAGAGAGAAGGTTTCCAAATGAGATTTTATCTGATTGTGGATCAGTTTTTCGAAAACTTTAGAAAGGATAGGCAATATGGAGATAGGCCTGTAGTTATTTACATCGCACGGGTCATCAGATTTGAACAGAGGGAGGATATGTGCTGATTTCCAGCAGGACGGCACAGTAGCAGATGTAATGGAGAGATTGAAGATATGAAGAATTGGGGCAGCGAGATGGGCATATCCTAATCTTAGGAAGAAGGGTTCCAAGCCATCGTCCCCTGCACTTTTTTTGGTATCTAAATTAAGGAGAGAATCTCCTATTTCTTTAAAAGTTATCTCACGCAGTTGAAAAGGGCTAGGTGCGGGGCTGGGTATTTGGGGGGATTAGGTTGCCTCATCGCAGAACCAGCATAAGGTGAAGAGTCGAAAGCTAGTCCAGCTGTGGCAAAGTGAGAGTTAAGTTCTTCAAGGATTAAGGACTTGTTTTCCACTATCTTGCCACTTGCGACTATCTTTGTTGGGATGGAAGGGGCAGTAGGCAGCCCTTCTATAGATTTAATTGTCCTCCATATTTTATGAGAGTTACCTTTCGCTTGTTCGAGGGTAGAGATGTAGTAGTTAGCTTTAACAGAACGTATACTTTTCACACAGGTATTCCTGGCTGTTCTAAAAGCCTGCCAATCAAGATTTCTTGAATGCCTAGCTTTACCTAGAGCTTGTCTCGGCTATGAGGGCTGCCTCTTAAGATCTGGGTGGAACCATGGTTAGAGTTGTTCCATACCCTAACTTTGATAATGGGGGCATGCTTATTTACCAATCTAGTGAGGTTGTCATTAAGGGTGTAAGCTGCCTCATTGACATCTTTGGCTAGGTAAAGGTCTTGCCAACTGATCATGCCCAGGTTAGAAAGGAAGTTTGCTGCACTGAACTTGCGAAAGGACCGTTTTGTTATAAAGATGGGCTGCGGTCGGGCCTTAATTTGAGATCTTATGCAAGCAACAATCCCATGGTCGCTCATGTCGTTGTGAAACACAGCTGAATGCGATATTTTATGTGAGTGAGTAGTTAATACCACATCTAGGATAGAGCTGTTGGCAGTATTGAGGACGTTGTTCCTTGTAGGTTCGTTAACTATTTGCCCAAGACCTAGCTCGTCGCAAAGGGATTTAAGGCAATGTGATTTAGGTGTTAGCCAATCCATATTTAGATCCCCTAAAAATATTGTTTCTGTTTTTGCAACTGCGAACAAGGATTTCAGAAGACTAAGGACTTCATGGCCGCTAGACTGAGGTCTATAACCACCTATGATAGTAATGCATTCAGAAGAGGGGAGATGAAGGTTCAAAGAGACAATCTCAAATTCCTTAGCTAAAGATTTGCAGCTAATATTAGTGACCGAATACTTGGATTTGGCGTAGATAACCACACTCCAGCCTCTAGAGTCTCTGTCCGCTCTAAATTGTTTGTAACCCTGTAGAGAGATTTGTTGATCAGTATTAGTCTTTTTTAACCAAGACTCAGTAATTATGATAAGGTCAGGGTTGGTATGCGCAGCCCATGCTTGCAGTTATACAAGTTTTTTAGGTAGGCTTAGAATATTGACCAACATCATCTTAAGTCCTGTGGCCTCTGCAAAATCGATAGGCGCAGGTAAGTTGTGGGGGCAGGGTTTAGCCCACATTACCTGAGCAGAGAAGAAGCAGTAATAGAATTTTCTTTAAGGAGCTTATAAGGATGGGGACGGCTTTTTTTATTTTTCAAGACCACCCATAACGTATAGCACAGGAGGTAGTACCACTGAACGAGGCCCTCTCCCACGAAGTGATTCCACTTCGGATGGATGACAAGATTGTGATGATTTCATCAACAAGCAGGGTGGAGCACTCTCCTACCATCTGTGCAGGAAGGCTGTGGGGAGGTGAAAGTGGTGCCTTGAGCACGCTGCGTCAGTTCAGTTATTGTGCAGTCACTATTCAATGAGTGGGTCAGTCCGCGCCTGGTCCTTTCTTCGTCCCCTCTCAACACAAATTTGCCTCTATCCTGCTTCAGAAATCCAGACCCTGGCATTTTCTGTCAGGATGTATTCACTGCAGTAGACAAGGTGCTCCTGTATGCTTTCCTCCTCTTCCCTTAGTTCAGAGGCTGCTGCTCAGGTTGTGGGCAAACTGGGACAGCGTGATTCTCATCATCCCTGACTGGCCTCTGCAAATATAAGTTGCGTAGATAAACAGTCGGTCAGAAGTTCCCCTGAGGCAACTCCCTCTATGAGCGGACCCTCTGACACAGGGATTTGGGTCCATCCTTCCTGCATTCCCTTCATCTCCATGCTGGGCTCCTGAGGAGATGAAAGTGAGCAAGTTTAAGTTTTCCAGACAATCGTAGAGATCTTCTTAGCCACGCATAGACCTTCCACCAGGAGGACTTATACAGCTAAGTGGTTTCACTTCACCATCTGGTGTGCAAAGTCCATCTGGACCCTTTTGGTTGCCCAACAAATAAAATTTTGGGGTGCTTCGTGGCCCTGTCGAACGCAGGTCTGCATTTCTCAGCAGAGATTGTTCACCTCTTCGCGTTTTGGGACTATGTTGAGCCAGTACACAACATGTCACTGGCTCAGTTACCGTTAGTCAAGTTTTGCTTCTCCCTACTTACTTTGTTAACTCCAGAATGAAGGAGAGCACTCCCTTTATCTTTCTGAATGTTGAGAGTTGTGTGATTCTGCTTTGACAGAACTGAGAGATACGCATCCGAGCAACTATTGTATCTTTCCGAATGCCTTGGCTGGGTCAGCCTGTTGCCATGGGATGTATTTCTGCTTGGTTAGTAGCGTGTCTTCGACACTACTAATCCATGGCACAGCTCAAGCTGGAAGACCGGGTTCTCACCACTCTACCGGAGTGGTTGTGGCTTTCCAGGCGGAGATTCATACTCTATCTGTTGCAGACTGTCATTGAGGCACAGGTCAGGAAGCATAGGAAAACCAGGAGCAGTTGTAGAATTCACCAAAAATGTTTATTTACAGTAGCAGTAACATAAAAAAATAAAATTGTTCAGTATAAATATTTACAAAGGCAAAATAAAATGGTGTTTTTCTTTCAGTCTCTGTGTCCCTTTTTCTCTTCTAATCTCTTTCAAACAACATGAAGTCTTGCTGTATTCTGACTTATCGCAGTTAGCCCCAGCACTTGAACTGCTCTGGAAAGGATAGAGTTAAATTCTATGCAGAGCATAGAGCGTTCAGCTCGAGCTCGGTTCAAACTTCTGTGTGCTGCACTTCAAAGTGTAACTGTCAGATTCTTTACTCCACCTAACTGAACAGTCGCTCCGGAGATTTCTCCTCTGCTGACGGTTCATCTGTCGGTTGAAGTTGTCGGTTTTACCGATCCTTTCGTTTCTATTTCGGTTCCGATCTCTGCCTATGGAACAGTAAGTACTTAGGTAGTGGACTAGCCGTAAGATACTTGTGGAAATTGTAAATTTCAACTTTTAACTAGTTCGGCTGAACCGGTTATCTTGTTTGTTATTATTTGCATTTTTTTCTTCAGGTTTAGTGTGTGGTTACTGGTCCTTATCGGTTTAAAAAAAATAAAAAACAAATGTATTTCTTGTGTTTTTTTTTTTTCCCTTCAAAATACCTGTAACACGGTTAGAAACCGATAAGGGGGTCTTACTTGGTTTTTGCCGAGTAAAGGGTAAGTTTGAGTTATAGGATGGCTACATCTGAGAAACCCAAAAGAAAAACCGGGCCCACTGGGTTTCAACACTGCAGTGTGTGTGTGTGGGGGAAGTCTTTGCTAAGGCTGATCCCCACACTACCTGTGTTTATTGTCTGGGGTTTGACTACTTCGATTCAGACTGCCAAATAAGCAAACATTTCCCTAAATCCACCCTGGACAAGAGATTGGGCAGGCTTAGGGATAAAGAGGCCGAGAAGTCCACTGACCCAGATGGACAGCCCGGTTCGGTTTCGGCCGAACCAGAAGGAGTGCCCTCTGACCAGGGTGAAACTTCTTTGGGCAAAGGGAGAGCCGATTCCAAGGGATCGGTTCCGTCGAAAAAGAAAAGACAAATTGGCCGGTTCAGATCCAGAGTCGCATGTTCCGACTGCCGAGGAGATTGCCCAAGCGATTAGGAGTGTTGAATCCCTTCGTATGGTTCCAACTGAACCAGCGCCTTCTGGCAGGTGTTCGGTCCAGTCAGTTCCTCCGGTTCAGGATTATGCCCCTGAAGATTTTTATGAACTGAATTTGGAGGGAGACGACGATTATGAAGATGGTGGTGGAATGGAAGGTCTGGATGAGCTCATTGAACCAGACATCTCCCCAGACAGTCCTTCTGGTGTTTCCCCTCCCAGGCTTTCTGAGTCCCCTTCCCACTTTGTTTTACAGAAAAGTGGCAGAAGCCCTCCAGCTCCCTTTGGAAGAAGCTGTGGAGGAACAAGAGGAGCCTGATTATGTTGAAATGATGGACATCCCAGCATCCAAGAGGTTGTCTGTTCCCCTTCATAAGTCCTTTGGGAAACTGACACAAAAATTGTCAAACTCCTAATTCTTTACCTCCTGTTGACAGAAGGATGGACAAGAGGTACATGTTGTCAGGCTCAGGTACGGAGTACTTGTACCAGCAATGCAGCCATGTTGGGGTTGTGCAGGCTGCAGCCTGTGATAAGGCTAACATATCCTTGGCATCACCCCCCCCCGGATAAAGACTCCAGGAAGCTGGATGCCATGGCAAAGAAACAGTACTTGGCATCCTCCTTGGGACTCAGGCAGGCTAATTACATGGCCTGTACAGTCAGGTACCAGACGTCCAGGTCAGGTGGGACACTGTACTGGCACTGGCTAAGCAGGCCTCCCCCAGCTGGCCAGGGAGCTGGATGAGGAGTCTGCATATGGGATTGAGGCATCAAAAATCCAGTTTCATGCTGCTGTGGACTCCAATGATGTGTCATCATGAGTCATGGCTACATCTATGGCTCTTCAGAGAATGGCTTGGCTCAGATGTACTAGCCTTTCTCAGGACACCCAGACTAAGGCCATGGATTTACCTGTGGTGGATAATTCTTTGTTTGGGGAGCAGACAGAGAATTACATGAAAAAGATGGATGAATATAGGACCACCTAGAGGAGTGCACAAGCCAAGAAAAGGCAGGCAACTCCTCAAAGGCAGCAAGCTAGAGGCAGGGGCAGGCCTTTTCATAGGCCTTTTTACCAAGCACAGGCCTCCTCTCCCTTTTCTCAGAGGGAGAGGCAGAAGGGGGATGAGCAAAGCTGCATCCACTCCTCAGCCTAAGGCTCCCGCCAAGCAGACACCCTGATGTGTCAGCCCGGGTCGACTCCCCAATTCCTGTAGGAGGCAGGCTGGCTTACTACTTCCAGGACTGGAAGTCTGTTACCTCAGACAAGTAGAGCCTGGAGGTAGTAAGCCAGGGACTGGTTCTCAGTTTCAAAAAGTTCCCAAAGCTAAGAGCCAGATCCTTTCCACCTGCAAGCATCTCCGAAACCATTGCCCTAGAGGCAGAGGTTTCATCTCTGCTGGCGTTAAGGGCCATAGAGAGAGTTCCTACAATACACAGGGGCAAAGGTCTGTACTCCAGGTACTTCCTTACCCCGAAAAAGACAGGGGAGTGGCGACCCATCCTAGACTTAAGATACCTGAACAAACATCTTTTAAAACCAAAATTCAAAATGGTGACTCTGGGAATAATCCTTCCCTCTCTAAGGCCAGGGGACTGGCTAGCCTCTCTGGACCTAAAAGATGCCTACTTTCACATTCCCATCAAGTGCTGCCACAGAAAGTACCTCTGGTTTGAATTGCCTTCAGGCCATTGTCAGTTCAAAGCAAAGCCCTTCAGCCTAACATCGGCTCCAAGGGTGTTTACAAAATGCCTAGCAGTAGTAGTGGCCTTTCTGAGGAGAAAAATATCTACATATTCCCATACCTGGACGACTGGCTCATTGTGGGTCAGTCTCTAGACCAAGTCAAGTCAGATCTGCAGGTGACCCAGCAAGTGCTCACTTCTCTAGGATTTCTGCTCAGTCTTCCCAAGTTAGTTCTCGAGCCAGTACAGCTTCTGACTTTCATAGGGGTAGAGCTGGATACTGTCAAAGCAAGAGCCTTTCTTCCCCTGGGAAAAAGTAAGGGCCATCATAGAGCTGGCTTCCTCCTTCCACGTCCTGGTTTCTCAACCAGCAAGGCATTTCCTTCAGCTTCTGGGCCACATGGCAGCTTTCACTGCAGTGGTCCAAGGAGCCTGATTTCAGATGAGACATCCAGTTTCATCTCGGGTCTTTTTGGTCTCAGAAAAAAGATTCTCTAACCAAACTTGTTCCAGTAACTCAGACCCTGATCCAGGCCCTTCAGTGGTGGCAGAATCAGGACAACCTCAGGCAAGGAGTCCCATTCATCACTCAGTCTCATTCTGTGGTTCTAACCACATGCTTCTCTCCTGGGGTGAGGAGCCCTCCTGGGGACTCTCACAGCCCAGGGAGTGTGGTCCACTCAGGAGTCTCCTCTCCACATAAACCTTTTGGAGCTCAAGGTGGTTTATCTGGCTCTGCGAGCCTTCTCTCAGTCGGTGCAGAACAAGGTGGTTCAGGTCAGGACAGACACCACCACCACCATGTGGTATATCAACAAGCAGGGAAGCACTTTGTCTTTGGCCTTGTGCACGGAAGCCATGAAGTTATGGTCCTTGGCCTATTCTCTACAGACCTTTCTGGTAGCAGTCCACCTTCCAGGAAAGGACAATGTGCTAGCAGATGCACTGAGCAGGATTTCCCAGGACATCACGAATGGTCCCTGGATCCCCTAGTGTTGAAAGTGATTTTTTCAAGGTGGGGCACTCCAGAGATAGATCTCTTTGCAGCCCTAGACAATCACCAACTTCCTCTTTTTTGTTGCAAACCCCCAGTCTTGGGCTCAGTCCCTCTGGATGCTCCGATTCTAGATTGGGAGGGGACATTTCTATATACCTTCCCTCCTTTTCCTCTATTGTTCAAGGTCCTGGTCAAGATAAGGTCACAATCCTGCAAAGTGATCCTGATTGCTCCAGATTGGGCCAGGCAGCCTTGGTACCCCCTGTTGCTGTCCCTAACAGTCCATCTTCCCAGGAATCACAATCTGCTAACCTCATCTCATGGGAGGATTTGGTATCCCAACCTTCGGTCTCTCAATCTCAAGGCATGGCTCTTGAAGAGTTAGAGTATGTAAATTTGCATCTGTCTCAAGGGGTTCTGGACATTCTCAAAGCCTCATGAAAAACTGCCACCAGAAAAACTTAACTCCAAATGGAAGAGATTTGGTATTTGGTGTTCCAAGAAGCACATATCCCCAGACGCTGCTGAATTGTCGACAGTTCTGGATTACATGGTTCATCTTAATGGCCTAGGGCTTAGACCAGCTACCCTCAAGGTACACTTTTCAGCTGTTTCTGCTTTTCTGTCAGTGGGAAAGCCCTCCTCACTGGCATCCCATCCTGTTTTCTGTAAATTTTTCAAGGGGTTGCTTCATACCAGTCCCCCCTTTAAGGATCCTATGCCTGCTTCAGACCTTAATGTTTGCATTGCTCAGCTTATGCAAACCCCCTTTGAGCCCTTGTCTTCAGCAGAGCTCAAGTACTTGACTTGGAAAACTGTGTTTCTGGTAGCTATTACCTCTGCCAGACGTGTCAGTGAATTACAAGCCCTGTCAGTGGAGCCTGATTTCATTTCATAGAGAGAAGGTGGTCCTTAGAACCAATAGGAGGTTTTTACCTAAAGTGGTTTCAGATTTTCATCTGAACCAATCTATGTCTCTCCCTGACCATTATTCTTCGGGAGAGAGAAGATTACACAATTTAGATGTTAAAAGGGCCCTTAGCTACTACATTGAGCGTACTAAGGCACACAGGTTTGATTCTCTCGAGTTGTTCCTCACTTATGAGGAAGTGGGAAAGGGCACACCTGCCACTTAGAGAACTATTGCCAGGTGGATTGTCTCTTGTATACAATTCTGCTATGTAAAGCTGGGTAAAATACCACCCTCAGGCCTCATTCGACTAGAGGTACAGCTGCTTCCCTGACTGCTGCCAGGGATATTCCTTTGCTAGAGATTTGTGAAGCAGCCACCTGGAAAACAGTCCATACATTCACCAGGCATTACTCTCTGGATATCCAGGCTAGGAGTGATGCTTGGTTTGGTACAGCAGTATTGCAGAGCCTATTCCCAAAGTGGGTTTGATTCCCTCCTCCATGGAGGTACTGTTTGGTAGTCTGCAATAAGTCAGAATACAGCAAGACTTCATGTTGTTTGAAGAAAAAATTACTCACCTTAGTAATTGTGTTTTTTCTAATGGAGTCTTGCTGTATTCTGACCTCCTTCCCTGCCTCCTCTCTCAGAACCTGGTTTTTGGGAAGTGGGCTGGCAGATGCAGTGTTGCAACCCAGGGTTGCATTTTGGCTCTTCTCCTTTTTAGAGAGGAGGTGTGGGTTATGTTTCATTATTTTAATAGTCATAGTGTTCACTACCTGGTTTTTCATTTTGGATTTTTCGACTAGAGTCTTTTGGGGGATCCAAAATATTTGGTTGCCATTTGGCTAGTAAAAATTTTTACAATTTCCACATAGTGGGTTTAGTTAGTTAGTACTGGCTTGTAAGAATCTGACGGTTACACTTTGAAGTGCAGCAGACAGAGGTGTGAACCGAGCTTGAGCTCAACGTTCCATGCTCTGCATAGAATTTAACTATCCTCTCCGGAGTAGTTCGAAGTGCTGGGTCTAACTGCAATAAGTCAGAATACAGCAAGACTCCATTAGAAGAAACACAATTACTAAGGTGAGTATTTTTTTTCTTTTTGCAGTTGCAGCTTAGCTCTTTCAACCCCCATCTTTAGCAAGCATCCTCTTTTTGTAAATATCAGGCAGGAGCTGCTAGAACACAGTGTGCTTCTTGAGTTGAGGCCCCCTTTTGCATAGCTTTTGCAAAAGGCTTAAACATTGCACTCTGGTAACCTCTAGCTTCCAACAGCTTTTTGCAGTCATCTTAAATTATAATTATACATTTCAACAGTAATGCTTTATATTTTCCAAACACAAGGGATCCCAAAATCCATTACATTTTCACATATTGATTTACACACATTTTTATATTAGCAGATATGCAAGGTAGGAGAAACAGAGACAGCAAGGGAGGGCTGAGAGACAGTGAGAGGCAAAGAATTGCGAGACTGTTCGGGATGATCAAGTCCGAGGTCTCACAGGAAAATTTGGTTGTGCAACCAGGCAGAGAAGAGACAGGAAAGGAAAGAACAGATCCTTGCATTTAAACACTTTCTCCATAACAATTGGGACAGGGTCCTATTCTACCCTGTCACACAGACATCTACAAGGCGGCGAGTTGGAGCTCAGTGCATGCCTTGTAAAGCACTATATTCTGGATGTTCATGCCTGACAGTTAACTTTCTTCGGCAGGACAGTCCTTATGGACTTCTGTCCTGAGTGAGCTTTATCTGCTGCCACCCTACTTGGGGAGTTGATTTTAACCGTTACTCTCCCATTAGTGTGAATGAGTGGTGGAGACTTTTAGTCCAGGAAGATATGGAAATTACGACTCCGTAATTCTTGATCTTCTTGGACAAAGTCTCCACCCATTCAACACACCCACCATCCCCCGAGCTCACTCGTTCTGTTTTGGTCTTCACTTCCTTTTTTTTTTTTTTTTTTCCCAGGCTGTGAAGACATTGTTGAATTAACTCTTCTTACATGGGTCATCTGGGCCTTCACATGCCTGGAAGTTGGGGTTAGGTTTTCTTTCATTAGTTTATGCTGCACCTTCTCTGTCAAAAAGGTACTGCGGCGGTTGGAGGGTTGATGCCGAGATAGCCTATATGGTGCAAGCTAGTCTTGTGGCGCCATGCATGCACGGTACTATCCCGGCGTCTGCCCTCCTGAAGATTTTTGGCTCCCGTGGGATCCCAGCGCCTCCGGTGTAGTCCCATTAGTGTGAAAGAGTGGTGGAGACTTCGTCCAAGAAGATCAAGAATTATGGTAAGTACGTAATTTCCATTTTCTGCTGGCAGATTCGTATGTTTCTATGAAATTGGCACTGGCCCACTAGCCAAATGCTGTTAGATTTTGTATCGGGCTAATAAGATTTTCCTTTAACTAGCCCTGAGGGTTCGTGCTGAAGAAGGTAACATTTCAGTAAGCACACCAGCTGCACCAGTGGAAAAGGCTGTGGTGCTGCTTGATTTTTTTCCAGTCACTGGCTAGTGACCGCAAAACTTCATTTCAACCCCTGCCATAGAGTTCTTCCGGCTCTGCCTTTAAAGACTGTAGGAACGGGAGCAATTTAGGGCATGCCCAAAAAATATGCGTGTGGTGTGCATTATTTGCACCACATTGCCTCTAGCAATGCGCTGTTCCGCTGTCTTGGTAATGGGCTATAATCGCTGGGCTACGGAACAATTGGATCTGATGCTGCCAGGAGAATTCTCGCCAGTGGAATGAGCTTGTTATTTTTGAGGCCAGGAGACGACCTGTGCCATTATTGCAGCGTGTTAGGGGTGGTCCAACTCTGCGTTCCATTTTATTAGGGACATATTCTGTGATGTCACCCATAGTTTCTACTAAAATCTTATAAAAATTTGAAATGGCATGTGCTATGATCCTAGCTCTAAGAACTGAAATTAGTAGTGTTATTAGTGGGGGGGTATGTTTCTTGCTGGCAGGCGCCAAGGGGAAGACTGTCATAAAAATGACATATCTGGAGGTACCAAAAAAAAAAAAAAAATACTGTTTCAAGTAATATTCCTGTTTCAACTGGGTGAATGTTGTAAGGACTGGGCCTGTTAGCATTTGGGGTACATACTGTAAAGATGTGTTCCCAGTTATGGAACCTTGGGTCAGCCTGTACTGGCTGGAAATTCTCAAGCAGGGCAATTGGGCAGAGTAAACTCTGGAACGAGGTGTGGTGAAGGGCATTTCTTATGGATTTCCACACCTGTAGTTGCTGCCAAAGCCAAAGATTGAGGGTCTGCTGCCTCTCAGGCTGGGAGGGTCTAGGAAAAAGTGACCGTCAGAAATTCCCTGTCTAGAAAGATCATGTCCTCCAGCTCTAGCCAACGGGCTAATGAGGAAACAGTGTATCTATGTATTACAAATACCAGGTGCCCAATAATATTGCCTTAGGTTAGAAAGGAAGAGGCCTCCCCTAGCCCTTGGTAGAAAAAGCATGGATAGTTTGATACTGGGTTTCCTGCCCACCCAGATGAATCTTGAGAAGATTTTGTTCCAGATTTTGAAGATGTGAATGGGTAGGAAGAGTGGTATATTTTGAAATGGGTATAAAGCACATGGGAGAATTATCCTAGTCACTTTTACTCTCTGGGAAAGGTTAAGGGGGTGACTAAGTTCCACCTGGCTAGGTCTTGCCGCAGTTGTGTATTGAAGGGGGTATTGTTATTCTCTGCAGTGTGGGCAAGGTAAATTCCAAGGTATTTTAGTTTGTCTAATTCCCAGTGGAAGGGGAATAGTTGTTCGAATTCTGGAGGAGGGTCATAATAAAAATGAGAGCACATCAGTTTTATTGGAGTTGAGCCTGTATCCTAAAACAGAACCATATTTTCCCAGGATTTTGAATACTGCTGGGATCAAGTTGGTGGGGTTATCTAGGTAGAGGAGGACATCGTCCGTATATAATACTATACAGTGTTTGACTCCTTCCACTGAGACTCCCGTGATATGGGGTGACTCTCTGGCCTGTGCCAGGGGCTCAGTGTACAGGGCGAATGGTCCCGGGGACAGGGGGCAACCATGTCTTGTTCCCCTAAATAGTAGAAAGTAAGAGGAATGGTGTCCTGAGACCTTCACACATGTTTTGGGGCAGAGTAAATACATTGTAGGGTAGCTATCGGGGGTTTGTGTGTGTGTGAAATCCATCCTTCTTAAGGTGGATAAGAGAAAAGGTCATGAAACCCTGTCGGATGTTTTCACAGCATCTAAGCTGAGAAGGACTGTGGGGACCTTTTGGGAATGCATGATGTGTAAGGTGCAGGGCCCTGCATGTATTGTCTGTCATAGACCTCGTACTTACAAACCCAGTTTGGTCTAAGCCAATTAGATCTGGTAGGACAAAACCAAGCCTGTGTGCCAGTATGGACATGACGTATTTGTAGCCTGCATTGAGGACTGATATGGGGCGATAGGACCAACAGGCCTGAGGGTTCTTAACTGGTTTAAGGATGACTGGTATGGCTGCGTAGGATCAGCTTTGGGGGGTGGGGGGGGGGAGTCTCCTGCAGTGACCTCGTTAAAGACTTTGAGTAGCGGAGGTTAATCCAGTGCTTGTCAGATTTATAAAATTCCGCTCCATAGCCATCTGGGCCTGGGGCCTTCATGGTTTTGGACCTTGCAATGGCTGCAGAGTTCCATGGCTTGTATGGGTCTGATTAAGCTCAATTGTTCCTCTGAGAGGGTTGGCCGTGTAAGTGAGGACTAAAAGGCCGAAATGGAGTGGGAGTCCAGCTTGCGTTTGGGGGGTGTATAGTGCCTGATAGTAGGAGCAGAAGGCTTGAGTGACGACCTGCAACTTTGTGAGCAGGGTTCCTGTGTCGGGATCCTTAATTGACTGCATGGTTGAGTGGCTCCCCTGTCTGCTTAGGCGGTAGGCCAATAGATGGGTGGCCTGGGGCCCAATCTCGCCATACCTCTGGCGTAAAAAGACCAGGGAGATTTCTGTTTTTTGCAAGCTTAGGTCGTCTAGGTCACGTCTCACTTGTTTGAGCTGGGGAAGAATTGACAAATCCCTCTACTAATGGGCCATCTGCAAAAAGTGGAGAGTGTCCTCTTAACTGCTTTTGGTGCTGTTTTCTCATTTTAGATTGTGTGACAGTATACTTAATCAGCTGCCCCTGAGCATTGCCTTCAGTGTGTCCCATTGTACAGAGTGCAATATGTCCGGGTCTGTATTATCTAGCAGGATCTCCTCAATGGAGCTGGACAGGAAATCTTGAAAGGCCTCCCCCTTAAGTGTATTGGGTTGAATCGCCAGCAGGAGGAGCGTTGCTTCTGGCCAGAATCCCATTTTGATATCACTGCAGCATGTTCAGAGAATGCTATATCTCCCAGTTCACAGCTGGTCAGGGAGGACTGGTTCTCTTTCTGCGTGTAACAGTGGTCAATTTGTGTGTAAGTAACATGGACTGCAGAGTAGTAGGTGTACCCCTTCTCCCTCAGGTGCAAAAATCTCCAAACATCTGTCCAGCCCATTTCTTGGGTAAACTACTTGAAACTTTTGTGAGAGGTGGGTAGCCTGTGCTGGGATGCATTTGTAGTGTCCTGATTAGGATTCAGAGCTATATTGAGGTCTCCTGCCAACAACCCTAAGCCTTTGGTTTGGGACACTACTCTATCTAGGAGTGATTTGATTGCTGGGAAATGGTTCCAGGGGGCAAATGGATGTTCGCCAGTGTGCCCTCGGTGTTGTATAACTGGCCCTGGACTATGACAAGCCTGCCCTGGGGGGGTTGGTGCAAACCTTGGAGGCCTGAAAGTTGGTCTGATGGGCATCAATATGGCCACCCCTCTCTTTCTCCCATTCTCATATGATGAAGCATATACTTTGGAGAATCTTTCTTTGGCGAGCTTTTCATGCTCTGTGCTGGATAGATGTCTCCTGTATGAGGACCACATCTGAGCTGGACTTGCATAGGGCTAGGAGTCTGGTCCTTTTGATGGGGCTGGCTAACCCATTCACATTCTACGAGTATGATTGTACTTGTTTAATTCTCATTCTTATCTTTTAGTGAGAGGTAGGGTAGTTGTCTGTATGTGAATCCTAGGGCTTTGTAGTATGACACCTGATTAGTTTTCTTTGCACAGCTGTATGTATATTTAGGATCTCTGACTGCATAACACTGAACAATGAGCAACTTTTTTTTTTTCCTTTCCAGTTCTATTTGTATCTCTGAGCACCGTAACTCTCTCAGGCTCCCAACTCACCTGCCGCTCAACCACCCACTGTGACCCCAGCCTCCTCAAGGACGTAACTTTCTCCCCACGGGACCCCCAGGCCCCAAGGTCCGTGGGGAGATCGAAGGGGCAGAGGAAGGGGTCCAGTGTTGGGCATGTGGCGGCTAGGCACTGTGGGGCCATCTCCTATCCGTGCCTGAGGGTTTTTTCGTAGTGAGTTCCCCGTGAGATGCAGTGACGCCATGGTGCACGGGAACCCTGTTGGCATCAGCCACGCTCCCCCACACATTTGGTCCGCCATCCTGCAGTGCCCCTGATCTCCATCGGGGGTCACTGAGATGCCGGACAACCCCATTGCCCTCATCTCGGGAGAGGAGAGCAGTCCATCTGACGCTCAATCCTCTCCCTCCCCTGCCGACCCGAGCTCGCTCCCAAACCCGGGTCGCTGGCGTAGCGGGAGGTGTGGCGTCCAGCGCCTCAACCTTCAGCGTCTCTGGGCCGGCACAACAACAAACAACTTATTTACAAACTTTATATGACTAACTAAACAACCATTCATTTGAAAACAGGCAGTGTCTGGCTTTGGTGTAACTGGGGCACGGTGCTTAGTCAACAGAGTTGGAGCTGCGCAACTATATTTACAGGGGGCTTCCATGAGCTCTGGGTAAAGTTCTACTCAGAAGACCATGATAAGACCTGGTCTGATTCAGCCTGTATTAAGGGCCTACGGTGATAGTTGTAAGGAGTGTTAAGAGATAGGGGATAAGTGGGAAGGGTTCTGGGGGAGGTGATCTGTCATGCCTCAGTTCCATCTAGGACTGGTATTCTGGTATAGGGGTGCTGTACTTCTGCCTGCTCTTTTTTGAAGGGGAGTGTACTTATGAGAGAGGCAGCAGCACTTACAGAGGTGTCCGGTCTGCATGACGTTGGCCGGCCCACCCTCAGAGTGCCCGGCATCCACCAGGACTACTGTCACTTGTCCCTGGGGGTAAATTGGGCTGAGGGACCCCATACCAAGGTTTTCTTAAGGAGTCATCACAGCACTCTGGGAGGGTTCTCTATGTAATCGGAGCCTGTCAAACAGCTGTGAGAAAGGGCGAGGGGACACATGGAGGTGGGAGAGGTGTCCTGAACCACATGACTGCTCTTCGTCTTCAATTAAGTTGTACCTGACCATTGTTAGTGTCATCTAGTCCTCCTCAGATGCAAATATCTGGAGCCCACAACAGCCTCCGCAAACAGTGCTCCCCTCCCGCCCCATCTCCCCCAGCTGCCCTATGGGTCGTATAGTCTGAAGAACCCAGTGTCCGCAGCTCACAGTTTGGGGGGGGGACCCTATTGGGTTCTCCATTCCCCAGAGGGGGCTGTAGTATTATTATCCTCTGACTGGGAGCATTACCTCAGTTCTAAGCTTAGTTACTGAGGGGAGGGGTGGACCCAGGTAAGTCCAGGCACCAGGGCCTTTGTCAGGTACATGGTGGGAGCACAAACTCAGTCCTGGAGGGCGTCCCTGGTAACATTTGAATGTATACAATTCAGTCCATAATTTGTCCATAACAGAAAGGGAGAAGAGAGTCCATAACAGAAAGGGAGAAGAGAGAAAAGAACTGTAATCGTTCGCCACCTTGCAGCAGTCCTGGGCGTGGGGGAGTCCCACGCAGGGCATTGGGGTGCCCTGTTTGAGGGGTCCAACAGTCTCCCCCTGCCCCGCGGATCCCTGAACCTCTTCCCCCCCGCCACCTCCAGGCACGCCACCTAGATCAGCCACAGCCCCAATCCCAAACCACCATATCAATAAAGGAAACAGTAGGTGTGAGATGCATTCTGTGGTGGTCAGGGAGTGGCCGCGGATCTGCGGCTGGGAGGGAAGCATGTCATGGCAGCCGGCTGTGGTTCAGTACTTCTGGGAGCTGGGTGGCAAGAAAAGGGGGTGAGATCTGGAGACTGAATTCAAAGGTACATTCCAGGGAGGGAGAATTGTGGACCTACCTACAGGATCCAGTGGTGGACACTTCATTCCTCTGCGCAGGATGGGCTTCCTTAGGATGGGGTGCTGGTGGTCTGGTTCCAGAGGTCCGCCATGATCTTCTGAATGGTGCTGGCTCCATCTTGGCGTTGCTGCTCCTTGAGTGATACTTGCTGCCACATCCTCTGCGCCAGCTTGGAGGCTATAGATGGGGGCTGCTGCTGGGTGGCTTCCCTGCCGAGATCGTGATGTTCCGGCACTTTGGTTCTGTCGCCGCTGCCTCTGCTGTATCGAAGGTGATGGGGCCCTCAGTAAAATATATCACCAGTTTGGAGAGGTATGGCGTGTGGAACTTGATGTTGGCCTGCCGGATCGGTTTCATTAGGGGGTTGTATGCCCTCCGTTGTGCTGCCGTCGTGGGGGGTAATCATTGTCCACAAAGCAGTGCTGTGATTGATAAGTCAGCACCCCCTTTTGCCAGGCCTTGAGAAGAACTTGTTCCTTTTTTTGGTAGTGCAGGCAGCAGAGTACTATTGAGCGGGGGAGGGCGGCCTTCTGCATGGGTCTAGGGCCCAAGGTCCGATGTGCACGATCCATTTCCAGTGAGATGGTATCTGGAAGATCAAGAGTGGTGCAGAATAGGTTTTGCAGAAACATTATAGGATTGTCCACCTCACATCCCTCTGGCAAGCCAGAGATGTGCAGGTTGTTATGGCGATTGTGAGCTTCTGCATCCTTGGCCTGTGTTTTGTAAGTTCTGAATGGCCTGATACAGTTGGACCACCACTCGCTCAGCTGTATCGAGTCTGCTAGGATGCTCTGTTGCTCCGTTTTGTCCAGCCGAGATTCCAGTTTGCTCAAATCAGTCCATAGCGCTGTGAAAGTAAGGCAGGTTTCTTTCTTGAAATCCTGCAGCTTCAGAAGAACCTGAGACATTTTTTTTTGTAGCAACTTTGTTCCCAGAGGCCTCAGACATCCTGCGACCACACCTCGTGGAGAATTGGGAGCTGTAACTGTCCGACCCTGCTCCCTCTGCATCCGTGGAATCTTCTGGGGATCTTTTGTGATTTGTGCCTCCTCTAGGCATTCTGCAGTGTTTTGATGGTAAGTGCCTCGTCTCTCCCATGATAAAAGGCAGTTTTATTCATAAAAGTTGGTCCTGATGAAACAGTGCTGCAGATTTAGGCTACTTACGTGGGGATGACTTCACTGGAAGTTCCGTATTTTGTTTAGTTTTGATTGTTTTGTTTTTTCAGTAAAGTAGATGGGATTTTTGCTCATCTGTTACTGCGCGGTTTAGATCTTGTTGCTAGGGGATCTGGCACAGTTGATAGGGAGGTGATGTCACAGTGTTCTCAGCGCATGTTGTGGTTGGTTACTGCTTGCATGTGGAAGGGCAGACAGTTTCAAAAAACATGTCTGCTCCTTTTCTCTCTTAGCAAGCAGCCGCTTATGTCTTACTGTGCCTTTCTTTTTGGTTTTGTTATTATTTTAACCTGGGTATGTATAAAATATCTGGGTGATCTTACATCTACCAGCATTTATTTGGTTGATCCTCTATTTGGCAAATGCAGTTTTTAATTAAAATTGGTTCCGGGAAGGGGTGTTGTGGAGCCCGAGCAATATGCCCGCTTAGAGATGTCTTTCCATGCTCCGATCTGACAGAAATATTGAAAACTGAAGATTAAAGTTGGAGCAGAATAATTTTTTTGATATACATTGGTGTACCAACTTTAGCTGAACAGAATGGGGAATCCCCGAAAAGATAAGATGCTGGGTGAAGGAGCCAAGTCTAAATCAAATTGTGGAGCTCAGACCACGAGGGCAGCACAGGGCCGAGAGCCTGAACACAACAGAGAAGAAACACTACAAACGCTGGGAGCTAAACTTAATAGATTGATCACCTCGGTTACTGGACTGTCAAATAAATTCGACAGTCTAACGCACAGGGTAGCTACTATTAAAACCTGTATGGAATCAGTCACTAACGCATCACACGAAGCAACTAAAAGAGCTGATGCAGCCATGGGTGCAGTTACTTCTGTTATCAAGGAAAATACCCACTTCAGGGGTAGAAATTAAGTTCTGCAGCCACTAGCCAGCAGGGCCAGTGACCGGGAAAATCCATTAGCCCCACAGACTTTTTCACTGGCCCAGGTAGTGTACTTACTGAAATATTATTTTCTCCAGTACAAGCCTGCAGGGCTTTTTAAAGGAAAATCTTACTAGCCCAAAAGAAAATCTACCAGCATTTGGCTAGTGGGCCGGTGCTAATTTCGACCCCTGCACTTGAAATCCAGACTGGAAACGCTAGAAAATCAAGCCCATGCCCAGAACCTGAGGATATTAGGGCTTGCAGAGGGCTGTGAAAGTGATCATCTACTCTTACTTCGCAAGAATGGTTAACTCAGCAGCTGGAAGAAGTGGCCCCGACAGTCAGCCGGTTCCAAAAAGCTTAGAGTAGCAGCGTGGGGCCGGCCTGATGACCTTGGAACCCCAAGGACTGTGTTGATTGTCTCTGATGGGGTGGGATCCCAGGACTATCTGTTGGCCCTAGCGAGACGGAAAAAAATGCTTTTCAATGACTGTCAACTGATTAGAATGTTTCCCAATCTGAGCTACGCCACTCAACAGAAGTGCAAAAGATTTGATGGGGCAAGAGCCATGCTCCGAGAAACTGAGATTCCGCATGGCCTGGTGTTTCCAGCCCGACTTTGGGTAGCACATCGTGGCAGGGTGTTTGTTTTTTCTGACCCTGCTGATGCCATGAGGTGGTGCCAAAACAATGCTGCTACAAGACCCCGAGCTATTCCAGAGGAGGACTCTGCATCGGATGAAGAACAACCTTGAAGAAGGATCTGAAGTCCATCAATTAACAGAGTATGAAGTATATTGGGGGAGGTTGGGTTGGGTCCCCAGGGGAAAGCACTTGGCACGTAATCTTATGGTACTGCTTGGGGATTAAACCTGACCCAATATCTGCTCATCCCCTCAAGCTCTGGGCTATGTTTACCGATGGGACAGTCGATTCTGTGCAATCTAAGTTAATGATAAGATGCCTGAGGTTAAATAAATAAAATGGGCCATTGTTTTGAGCTTAAAGCACCTTAAACCTTACAGTAGTGATAGCAGGCTGGAAATGGGTAGTAGTTAATTCCCAATTTACCGTTTGAAGTGTTTACAATTTATTGTTCCTTCAGTTGGAAAGTTCGATCTGATATAGGAGTATATATCTTTTCTAGATGCACCTTTGGTGCTGGTTCTTTGAAAAAGCATGGTGAACTCCCTTATCCCTCTGGAAGGAAAGGGTACTCAAGACTTTAAATATATCTTGTACACCACCATGCCGCTCATGGGCTTACATTACAGTTTAATGTGAATGTTCACTTTGGTTTGTTAAATTAAGGAATCCCCCACTGGACGTATCTTTTAACATTGGATGTATCAATTGAGAGTATTAAGAGGAGTGGCGCACTCCTGGTAATATTTTTATGTACCTGCAATATCTGATGTTAGTATATCAAACTGTATGTTTGTTTTTATAACAATAAACGTAAAGTTAAAAAAAAAAAAAAAAATTGGTCCCAGGGAAAGAGCAGAAGTTGGTAGAGAGATTGAGGCGAGATGCGAGCACTGTGGACGGCGAATGAATGAGAAGACCACAGGAAGATGGGTCAGATGTGAAACTTCTGCATTTAAAAAAGGTACTCTTTTTGTGGAAATTCCTAATGATGGGACAGGATGTTTTGAAAAGGGACTGGAGCTGCAGTCTGAGGGTGTGTGCGCTTTGGGGGGTTGAGGAAAACTGATAACCTTCGGCTTGTAAAACCAGTATCCTGAGGCTTATCTTGTCAGGAACTGAGTGCGATTGAAGCAGCTTTATTAGGGAGAAGTGCCTTGTACGAAAACTGCTACAATATTATTGTACAGTGAAAGATTTTTTTTTCTATTTAAAATGCAGTTTGTCATTAGGCAAAAGGTGGAACAGGCAAAGTGGTGAATGGGCAGGCTTATGAGTGTAAATGCGGGGAGGCGAGATGTGGAGCACCAAAATGCTGAAAGAGCTTTGTGAAAGAAACAGTTTTTCTGTCCTTTTGCTTGGTAACAGTAAAGATTTCTTTTTTTTTGTGTAATGGTCACTCTGGTTGCTTGGTTGTTGAACTGAACAATAGTGTGAAAGTGAAAGCAGGAAGCTAGTATGTGTGTGAGTGTTAGTGATGACATACTTGCTGTGTGTATGAATCTTGGTGACGTAGCTAATATGTGTATAAATTTCATTAATATATACAGTTGCTCAGATATCGATTTATCTCTCGCTCGCGCGCATATATATATATATATATATATATAATGTATGTATATGTGTGTGTATCTAGGGGAAGAAAGAAAGGGGAGGGAGGGAATATAGATATTATATAGATATGATATGATATAATATAGATATAGATAGATACATGATGGGCATGAGTGGAAGTGAGCCTGCACAAGTGAAATATACAGTGCTCACGAGGCAGGAGTGAAAATATTTTAAATATTCCACGATGTGCACATCATGTGTCCTGTTTACACAATGGGGCCTCACTATTGCAAAATGTACCATTTATGCGAACTTTGGTACGGTAACGGCTTTGGCGTGATGCTTAGCTGGTTTCGGCTGTGTTAATTGGCAGTTTGCCAGTTATCAAAGTCCCGTGAAATAATATGATTTATCACACTCATTTATCACTCACCCCCATTGTGTGTATATATGTGTGTATATATATATGTGTGTGTGTGTGTGTATGTATATATGTGTGTGTATGTATATGTATGTGTATATGTGTGTGTATGTATGTATATATATATATATATATATATATCAGTCATACATGATGGACATGTGTGTGATATGGAAAATATTTTCACTCCTCTAGAGTGACCTCTGAATACTCACGAGTGGTGAAGCCACGAGTGAGGTTTGAGGTCACTGTACAGGACTGAACATATTTCCCATATCACACGAGTGCACAGCATGTATCCTGTTTATACAATGGGGGCCTCATTGTTGCAAAATGTACAATTTGTGCGGGTTTAGCACGGGTTTGGTGGTGTAATAAACAGCATTTATTTTAACTCTGCTGATGTCATCAGGATTTATTTCACTGCAGTGAAAATAACTTATTTTATCTCACTGGAATATGTCTCACCCCCATTGTATAAATATATACATAGGGAGGGAATAAATGATGACAAAGTTTAGTATATAAGGAAATAATACCCTTGAGGGGTCAAACAAGACCTAAAACCACGAGCCCGAAGAGTGAGTGGCCTTTATGAGCTTGTTCGATCCCTCAGTGGTTTTATTTCACGAGTATGCCAGACACTGGCATCTTTCATGTTATATAATGCATTAGGTTGGATATCTGTTGCTGTGTCCTGTGTTTTTACTATTGGGGGGGTGGCTGTTGCATTACCATATTGATGGGGGGGGTGTGTTAGAGTGGCTGTTGCATTTGTTATTAAGAGGCTTGTTACATGTGTTATTGGGGTGGTTGCTAGCGTATTGAGTAGTAATGGGTTATTTATTTATAACAACTGGGGAGTGTTTTCTCCCATAGGGAAACCGGGTTATAATTCACCTGTTATAACCTGCGAGTTATAATGGCGAAAGTGTGTCGGGTTTTCCTTGCTCTGGGCATGTGCCAGCTGCACTTTTCTCTTTCTCTGTACCAGCCCAGCTCCTCAGCTCTGCACAGTTCATCACCACTCGAGAGTCGGCGGTAAGTTGTTCTTTTTTTTTTTACATAGAATTAACTGGACTAAAATACTGTTATACCTACTGTTTTAAAAAAAATAAAAAATAAAATAAACGTATGTTTCTTTCATGACTCGCTACGGACTGCACTGAAACCCAACTGGTCTGTGGTTTCAAAGGGCTGTCTGATTATGTTATATAATTGCTGTGGCGAAAAAAACGATCCCCAGCAATTATAGAAAATAAGGGCTGGGTAGGTGTGTAAAACTTGAATTTTACACACACCCAAGGTGTGGGATGCCTTTACAAACCCTTTTGAGCTTCACTCTTGGGCTTTATGTGGCATCCCACACCTTGGGTGTGTGTAAAATTATCGCTATGACCACCTACCCCCCATCATTCTATATGCTAATAACATATTAATATAGTATAGTGGTGTGTGTGTGTGTGTGTGTGTGTGTGTGTGTGTGTGTTGGGGTGTGTGTGTGTGTGTGTGTGTGTGTGTGTATATATGTGTGTGTATATATATATATATATATATATATATATATATATGTAGTAGATATAGTGCTTGTTAGGTATTAATGTTATTAAGGTGTTAATAACACATGAACATAATGAGTAGTTATAGGTAGTACATGTAGTGCTTGTTGGATATTAATGTGTTAAGGTGTTAATGACACATTACATTAGTGTAATAACTAATTGACATAACAATACACTAATTGGCTATCATCGTATACGGGAAACTAAATTATGGCATTTTCTGTGGGGATGAGGGCCCAACCATGCATTATATATATATATATATATATATATATATTCTTTTGCTAGCCCAGGCTAGCTGGCTGTGGGTTCTTTTTTTGCCAATAATAATTTATTTTTTTCCAGATTAATATTTCATACATAATCAGGTGTAGTCCTATACCTTCTAATCCACAATTTATTTTCCATAAATAACAATAAAATGGTTATTAATATCTATACAGAGTATTCAATTTTCTATACATTTATACTTTATAAATAATTATAAATTAGGGGTGTTATGCTCCTAACTTCCTGAGAAGGTAAAGTCCTCCATAACCCACTCTTCTATTTCTTCATTGAATAGTTTCCACAGTGGACCGTATCTTAAAAAAAATAAAAAAAATTATATGCAGTGCTCAGAAAAACTTGTTTCCATTCTATTCTTGGAAAAGGCATTGAAACTGTGTCACATCTCCATTTTTTTAAGAGTAGTCTTTCAGTGGTCATAATATTAGCTTTTAATATTAATCTGCTTTCTGGCTTTATTCTGCCACCGTTGGTTATTTCTAAAACTGCAAATTTGGGATCCTTCCACTGTGGAAACTGAAAACAACTATCCAAACGCTTGTATCCACCAAGAACAATATAGCTGACATTTCCAGAAAAGATGCAGCACATCTGCCCTTGATTGCCCCACAATGCCAACAATTATCCGGGATTCTTGGATTTATTGTATGTAATCTATATTGTGACTAGGCTGTATTAAGAATTTTATATTGGATGGCTCTGTCCCTCGTAAGTTTATATTGTGCAGTAGAGTTAAAGGCTGATTGCCATTGTTGTTCTGTGCATTGTCCTAATTCTCCTTCCCACTTTGTAAGTGTCCTTATATATTTTATTGTATGGTTTCTGAAGTCTTCATTAACCACATGTATAATTTTTTGGGATCATCTCTTGGAATATTTGCCAGTTCCCCTTCCAGTATTTTATTATTTGGGGCTCTTTTCCACCTCTTATAATCTTTTACATATAAACTACTAAGCCGGCTGAAAAAAAATAGTAGTTTTTTTTTTCATTTAATGAGAATTTGTCCCTAAATTGGGTCCAATTTATTTTGTTTCCATTTTCAGAAAAGGATTCCAATCTTTTTATTCATTTTCCCAGACTTTATTGTGTATTTTTTTTCCTACAGTTTTAAAATTTGGTTTTTTCCAAATTTTATTCCTTGGGGAGATATGTATTTCCCACTTGGTCCTGTTTGTAAATCTCACCATCTCCGCCAGATTTTTAACGATAAGGCTTTTTGATTTTAACCTCTGTTTAGCTGTAAACAAAATGTGTTTTGTATCTACTTCTTCATTACATAGCTCTTGCAGAATTGAATTTATGTAATCACGTTCTATACTCTTATCTTTTTTTATCTTTTTCTTTAGACCATTTACTTTCCAGCTTTGCCATACAAGCCAGATAACATTTTTCAATATCTGGGCACGCCAGCCCTCCCTGATCTTTTGCCAAACATAGTTTGTGCAATGAGATTCTTGCAAGTTTATTGTTCCAGATGGATTTTTTAAATAAACTGTTTATATTTAAACCAAATGGAAGGTATTGGGGTTAGAATTGACTGTAACCTATTGGATATAAAGGGGACCGCCACCATCTCTTGTTTGTATCTTGCCCCATAGGGACAAAGGTATTTTACTCCAGCTTAAGAATCTATCTCTTAAGGAATTATATCATTCTTTGTGGTTCAATTCAAACAGGCTTTCTAATTTGTTTGTTATATAGATACCTTAAGTATTTCATCCTATTTTTTTGTATGTTTGGTTTGACGATTTTTTGCAGATTCTCTGGTTGGTTTAAGTTAAAAAGAATCATTTCTGATTTATTTTCATTAATTTTATAACCTGCAATCTTAGAAAACCTGATTGATGTTTTTTCTTGCTTATATTACAAGAACCAGAAATAAGTTTGCAACACATTGTCTGCATGTGCATTTTTAACTTGGTTTCCTGCCTACCAGTCTGTATGCCTTTTATCATATTTTTAGCTCTTATTTTAATTAACAATAATTCCAGACCAGTAACGAACAGTGAAGGAGAGAGGGGGCACCCCTGTCTTACTCCTTTATATAATGCGATCGGTTTTGAGAAAGTGTTTACCTTTGTTACTGACTTGGGTTCTTTATAGATTGTTTTAATATTATTATCTATAAATTATTTTGGAAAATTAAAGATTTTAAGTGCCCCACATAAATATTCCCATTCTGACATATCAAATGCTTTGGTTGTATCCAAAGTCAAGAATACTGCAGGGATACCTGAACTATTTAGGTATTCTGTAATAAACTTGAATTTTGTATAACCCAGATTAAATAAGTCTATGTGGTGTGAAACCTGTCTGGTTATTATGTATCATATTATTAAGTAGTGGTAAAATTCTATTATTCAGTATTTTAGTATACATTTTGTAATCCACATTTAGAATTGCCACAGGTCTGTAATTTTCTATTTTAGTTTGGTCTTTTCCTTGTTTGGGTAAACTGAAATGTAAGCCATATAAAAGGAGTCTGGTATTTTATTGGATATTTTTATTTGATTATATAATTTCCACAACAGAGGTACCAGAATAGATTCAAATGCTTGAAAAAATCTAAAGTGAACCCCATCCAACCCTGGACATTTAGCTTTTTGCCATACTGTGTATAGTTTCTTGCATTGCTGGCTGTGGGTTATTGAGTTACAGGACTTATGTCTGTCTGCACATTGAAATCCAAAGATGCCACAGATTATTTTTGTGACCCCCCCCCCCCAAAAGAAGGCTATTATTTTCATTTCCAAGTCTTGCATTTGTCTTTCCTTTGTCGCAGTGTATGATACTAAATGTTTCACAGTGGTGGAGCTTTCCTCTGCAGGGAGCAGCTGCATGTTTTCCCCTTCTTGGATGACTGACTCTTGAAGGGGTTGCCTGTGGAATCCATGGTCTGTACTCTGTTCTGTACCAGACAGCTGTTGGACCAACTTGGGTTACTGGTCTGTGGGCCAACATCCATACTAATCCCCTGCAGATGCTCCAGTACTGTGCATTGGAGCAGTGATGAGTAAGACTCGGAAGGGAGCTATTTTGATGGAGGATCTTGCAGACGCCTTGATAGCTGAAGCACATCTGGGGGCCCAAAGCAAGCTGGTGCCTACTAGGTTTCATGGTGGCATACATTCTTGTGGTACCAGTGGCTCGGCTGCACTTGCATATTTTTCAGTGGATCCTGCAGTCTCAGTGGACTCTGACACACTTGCTCCAGGACCACATTTATAGTCTGTCCCTGACTCTGAAGGGAACTGGTTTGGTGTCAGTCCAGACAGTATCTGCTGGCGGGAGCCCTATATTTGAAAATTCTTTGGGTGGTCTTTACTGCTGATGCTTCTGGCCTCAGGTGGGGGTGCTCATTTGGAGTCCTTTAGTACTCAGGTTATCTGGTTCCTGGGGGAAGGGACCTCTGCATCAGTGTCGTAGAAATACTGTATGGACCACCAGTGGTATGGCCGCTTCTGTGGCTTGCTTTTCATCGGTGCCTTTGACAGAGATTTATAATGCTGCAACCTGGTGTATAATTCATAAAATTATGAAGCATTTCAGTCTGGATTTGATCTCTCTTAGGAGAGCCAGGTTTGATTTGGCTGTGTTGCAAGGTGTGATGACCATGGGGGCTTATTTACCTGTTTCATACTACAGGCGGGACCTTTACCGATTGGGAGCCTCAGTGGGTCTAGGAAGGGGGGGGGGTAACATCACCATCAGGCGGGGGGAAGGCAGAACAGGGGGCCCAGGGGGAGGAAGTGGAGGTGGAAATCCCAGTAGAGAGAGTGAGGGAAGCCCTCAGGTCCCTTAGGATGGAGAAAGCACCAGGGCCGGATGAATTATATCCCAGGGTGTTGAGGGAACTGGCGGATGTCCTGGCAAAATCCCTGACGGGGCTTTTCAACATCTCTCTGATGACTGGGTGGGTGCCCCAGGACTGGAGGGTGGCACATATCATGCCTATCCACAAGGGAGGATCACGAGAGGAGGCGGGAAACTACAGGCCCATCAGCCTGACATCGGTGATGGACAAGGTGATGGAGGGTATTATCAAGGAGAGGCTAGGTGGGTACTGGAGAAGATGGGGTGCCTGGATGATAGACAGCATGGCTTTGTCCCGGGAAAATCATATCAGACAAACCTTGTGGAGTTCTACGATTGGGTGACGAGTGCCCTGGACCAAGGCATGCCGGTGGACGTCCCTTTATTGACTTCAGCAAGGCATTTGACTCAGTTCCTCATGGGGGCCTTTTGGATACGCTGGGGGAAATGGGGTGGAAAGCGGATGATCAGATGGATAGGAAATTGGCTATTGGCGTGTACCCAGAGGGTCGTGGTTTGGGGGGGGGTTAGTCTCCTTTCCAAGGACGGTCATTAGTGGGGTCCTTCAGGGATCGGTCCTAGAGCCCCTCCTGTTTAACGCCTATGTCTCTGACATAAGGAAGGGTATCAAGAGTGAAATGAGTCTGTTTGCGGATGACTCGAAGTAGGGAGCAGTGGTGGATGGGGAGGGTTACCCTGCAGGAAGACCTAAATGCTCTGGAGAGGTGGTCAAGGAAGTGGAGTCTAAGGTTCAAGGCAGGGGAAATGCAGGGTTTTGCACCTGGGTGCCAGAAACCTGGGCCAAGTGTATACTCTGGGGGCGTAATGCTTTAAGTCTCGATGGCTGAGCAGGACCTGGGGGTGGTGGTGGATGTCAAAATGAACAACTCTGAGACTTGTAGGAGGGCAGTGGCCAAAGCCAATAGGATAGTGGAATGCATCGCTAGGGGGAATTACCTCCAGAAGGAGGGAAGTGATAATCCTTCTGTACAACTTCTCGGTTAGGCTCCACCTCGAGTACTGTGTGTAGTTTTGGAGGCCGCACTTAAAATGAGACATTGCACTCCTGGAGAGGGTCCAGAGAGGGCAACCAAAATGATTTGGGGCTTGGGGGAAAGGACCTATCGTTAGAGGCTTGAGGAGCTCGACATGTACATGTTGAAGGAGAGGAGGGACAAGGGGGACATGATGGAGGACTTCAAGTACATGAAGGGGATAAATAGGGGAGGCTCAGTTGGGGTGCTCCAAATGAAAGAGGTGGGGGCAGCTTGATGGCATGGGTGGAAGCTGGAGGGGGGAAGGAGGAGGTGCTACTTCACTGAGAGGGTGGTGGAACCATGGCATGTGCTGCCCAGGGGACTAGTGGAGGCAGAGACTGTGGAGGGGTTCAAGAGGGGTTGGGACAGATACAGGTGTAGGGTTATGCTGGCAAAGTCCAATACAGGGGGAATATCTCGGACTGGGAATGTAGAAGCCCGAGGGGTTGGGGGGTGGGGACAGCAATGTCAGCTCCCAGGTTGGGGGCTGACCAAACGAGCAGACACGAAAGACCGTTAGGCCTACTCTGCTGGCATTTTAGTATGTTAGTATTCGGTTGTTTACTGCTTTCTACTCGTCCAAGGAGTGTGGCTGTATGAAGGAGATGTCCTCAAAGAAGGTATTTGCGTTACTTACCAGTATAGCTGGTGTTGATGAAGGACTTTTTCCTCACAGGGACATTGGCAGCCCAACTATAAGTCTTCTGCCCCGCAGGGTCTTAACGCTGATTGCTTACAGTCCAGTGTGTGTTGCTCTATGGAGGACATTCTCCTAAAGATCTGTTGTTAGTAACACAACTTTTCTCTACCTCTGATGTCTGTTCACTAGCAGAGACCATAATCCTTTTTGTTTCTGACTTTTTTAGTCAGATAAGCACACTGGGCCATGTCACAAATGCACTCCACAGGTCAGGCCCTCTGCTCCCCATAGTGTCAACCTCAGAGCGCAATAGTGTGAACAGGTAACAGACAGGGTAACCCTCCTGTCTGCTTTGGGTCCGAATCGCCTGTTAGCCTCAAGTTCTTGGGGGATTCAAACTGTGAACCTTATGCTAGCATACCCAATGTACAGGCTCAGATATGTATCCTCTTTGGGGATTGCGGTACAATCCTTTGCCAGGGGCACCTAGCCAGGTCTCCAAAATGAACCCTTAAAACTGTATGAGAGACCTTCGGTATATTCTTGCCTTTTCCAAGCTTAGTAACACCGTCAAGCCTTGTTAACAGTTGTCAGCTTTAAACACAGGTTTCAGCAATCACATGCAAAAAAATGACTTTTTCCTGATCTTCACATTTATTAAAATATCTCCTGGTAAAAATTATATGAATTAACACTAAGGGAGGGTCTAACTGACCTCACAGAAGGGGATGGGAGATGCCCCCTGAAAATGATCCAGTATGTGTGAAATAGAGTTAATATCATCTTGGGCTCTGAAAACAGAAACATCTAACTTAAAAAGCACTTACAAAAAGGTAATACATTAGGTAGCAAAGATCTAAAAGTATTGTGGTAGGAGTTTTTTTCTGTAATTTTCCCATTTTCTTTTGTGACTGTGAGCTCATGCTATTTACATACTAACATACTAAAATGCCAGCAGAATAGGCCTAACGGTCTTTCGTGTCTGCTCGTTTGGTCAGCCCCCACCCTGGGTGCTGACCTTGCTGTCCCCCTCGCCTCTCTGGCTTCTCCTTCCCAGTTCCGGATATTCTTGCTGCATTGGATTTTGCTTCCAGAACCCTTCCTGTACCTGTCCCACCTCTTGAACCCCTCTACTGTCTCTGCCTCCACCAGCCCCTAGGTAGTGCATTCCATGGCTCCACCACCCTCTCAGTGAAGTAGCACCTCCTCCTCCTTTCTCCCCTGAATCTTCCCCCCTCCAGCTTCCACCCATGCCCTCTAGTGGCCCCTTCCTCCTTCCTTCGAAGCACCCTGACTGTTCCTCCCCTATTTACCCTCTTCATGTACCTGAAGACCTCTATCATGTTCCCCCGGTCCCTTCTCTCTTCCAATGTGTACATATTTAGCTCTTCGAGCCTCTCCTCATAGGTCCTGTCCCCCAAGCCCCAAATCATTTTGGTTGCCCTCCTCTGGACCCTCTCCAGGAGGTTAATGTCCCTCTTTAAGTGTGGCCTCCAAAACTGCACGCAGTACTCCAGGTGCGGCCTCACCAAGCAGTTATACAGAGGGAGTATCACTTCCCTCCTTCTGGAGGTGATCCCCCTAGCGATGCATCCCAGCATCCTGTTGGCCTTGGCTGCTGCCCTCCTCCAAGTCTCAGAGACTTTGTTCTGTATTATATTGTACTTACCCATTTTCCTGAAATACTGCCTGTGTCTTTCCAGTCCCTTTTTTTTTTTTTTTTTTTTTCGTATGCGATTGCTGAAACCTGTGTTTAAAGCTGACAGCTGGTAAAAACAAATAGCATGAGCTCACAGTCACAAAAGAAAATGGGAAAATTACAGAAAAAAACTCCTACCACAATACTTTCAGATCTTTGCTACCTAATGTATTACCTTTTTGTAAGTGCTTTTAAAGTTAGATGTTTCTGTTTTCAGAGCCCAAGATGATATTAACTCTGTTTCACACATACTGGATCATTTTCAGGGGGGCATCTCCCATCCCCTTCTGTGAGGTCAGTTAGACCCTCCCTTAGTGTTAATTCACATAATTTTTACCAGGAGGTATTTTAATAAATGTAAAGATCAGCAAAAAGTCATTTCCTACATATGACTGTCTTTAATCAGACATTTCTCTGAACTGGTTGTGCTTCCTGTTCCCAAGGCAGATCAAAGGTTTTATGACTTTTAATACAATGTTATCAATAGGTTCCTCTAGGAAATCATAAAAGTTTATGAGGCTTATCCTCTGGCAGATGGCCAGAGTCTTAATTAAGAACAGAACAGGAAACTCTAGGCTTTCCTTTCACTAGTCCGTTTCACACATCCTCTGGTCAGTTTACATATACTAACATGCGAAAAGCCAGCAGAATAGACCAAATGGTCTATCTTGTCTGTTCGAAAGCCAGCAACCTAATGGCTGCTCGCCTTCTCACCCCCCAGCCCCCGAGAGGGTCTTCTTTGGTTTCAGTTTCCCCTTGTACCTGTCCCACCCCTTCTTGAAGCCCTCCACTGTGCCCTCTTCCACCAGCCTCCCGGGCAGCGCACTCTACGGCTCCACCACTCTCTCAGTGAAATAATGCTTCCTTTGCTTCCCCCTGTAATTTAGCTTCACTAAATATATCTATATCCTGTAACTTCACTGCAACCTGTGTGTGTGTGTGGAGGAGGGTGGGTGCGGGGGCACCCATGGAAGCACAGGTTAACTTATGTGAGACAGTCACATACTATATTTTTATATTAGATATCAACATAGCCGGCCTAGTGGCGTGGAGGGCTGAGGCATCATGCCTTACTTCCTGCCACGCCGGTGACTTGTGTTCATGGTGCGAGCGGACCTCCAGGGGTCAGCTGGGGAGGGAGAGGATTGAGCATCCCGAGGACAGTTCTCCTCTCCCAGGGAGGGGGTGGAATGGAGACCGCTGCATACCTGACCCCTAGCGGAGGCTGGGGGCTGTACAGAGTAGCTCACCTGGGGAGGCAGTTATGGGGCAGTGCGCCCAGCGTGTCACGCGGCGGGAGTGTGCGCGCTGCCCGCCATTGGGTATCATTGTACGCCGCCGCGCCGCATTTGGGGATGGAAAATTAGCTCCTTGGCAGGAAGATTGCCGGTCGCTGCAGGCCCTGCTCCACGATTGGCAGTAACTTCCGCACCGGATCCGTCCCGGCGGGTTGAGGGATCCCTGCCGCCCCGCCATGGGGGGGCAAGCCATGGAGGAAGCGGAGAGGTAAGCAGTGAGCGGGAGACGAGGCTGGGTGACCTGGCAGGAGGGAGCATGGTAGGGGAAGGGGAGAAAATAGATTACAGGGTTTTAAATAATTGATCAGCAGTTTTTTTCTTGGGACAAATGCTAACTGTACAGAAAGTATTTATATAGGTTTTCTAGAAGTGTTATGTTAAACACAGTGCTATGCATTTTCACAATGTTTTAGCACTTTAATGAGCAAAACGTTAATCAATTTTTGGAGTTAAATAAAACCCTGGATTAACAGAAAACAAATATCAATAATATACATAATCATAAGCAAGGGCCAGAGCGTCACAGGCCATACCTTATTTGAATGTGCAACCCAGGAGCACAGGGATGTTAGATGACTGGCTCAGGGTCACACAGTATGCAAGTAGCGGTTGTGTAATTCAGATCCAGGTCTGCTCGGTCTCTAGATTCACAGCTTAGTACTCTAACCTCTAGCCTGTGCTACCTCCCTAACTTTTGTGATATGACAACCATTTCCACAGTAATAGATTGTGATATCACAGACAGGATATTATGACAGGACTGTTTTATGCTGGGTGTTCATGTGTGGGATATGTACGATAACTCGGTTTGAAATGTGGGCTGGTCTGTGTTTATGGCACATTTTAAAATGGGCAGAAAGTAGCAGGTTTCATTTGGGGATGGGGCATTGACATCCTCGTGGTGTGGGAGTGTGGTGCAAGGCAGTTGCTATGGTAGGTTTCAAACCAGGGATCTCCTGGTTTACAGTTCTGCACTGTAAGCAGTAGACTACAGAGATGCCACAGTTGCCTGATGGTCCATGATTGAAAAACCTGAGCTCCAGTGGTATTTCCTAACCCTGACCTACATTTTTAGCCAACTTTTTCCTTCGTTTGGAACCTGGGATTGGACATTCATTCCTCTCAGTAGCGGGGCAGTGAAAAATGTTTTTCCAAAAAGCTAGTTTCAGCTACAATTAATAAAAATATTAGTATGCCTGTCAAATCAACTTTCCTAGATACCTACTATGCTGTGTGCCATGAGTAGTATTTTTTTTTGTTAATTTATTCTTTATTATGGCTTACTAATGAAGCCTTTTTCTTTTTTTTTTTTTTGTTGAAAAAAGGCAGTACAAAAAGTACAGTCGTTCGTGTAACTTACAAGTGAGACAATACTTACAGCAGTCAGGATTTACAAAATTAAATTAAGATGTGTTTCAGAGGAATAACTAGCACCATATAACAATAGTTCATGTCTTATATTCCATTGTCCACCTTTAGGCCTCAATCCTCTTGCTGTATAAATTCTCATTCCAGTCTCTGTGGCCGAAACGAAGTGCCAAGGTGGAAGTAGTTTGCCTTCTGGCCATCAGTTTTCACTCTGCCAAACAGTTAGCCAGCTCAAATTCTGTTCCCAACTACCTAGTCAAGGCTGCTGCGCCGGAGCCCCCCGGAACCCACCACCCGCATTTTATCTGGGAGAGGGGAATACCAAGATGCGTGAGTACCCCTGTGTGTACGGTAACCCTTGTCCGGAATATACTTGGGTCTGATGGAAAGGGTGATCAGTCTACGGAGTGAATGATTTTTCCTTCAGCATATAGTAAAGGATCCATCTATTCCATCTAGAGCTACATACTTCTTCCCTTCCATTCAGATTATGTGTTATTTTTTCCATTTGATATATTTGTTTTGTAATGTCCCACCAGTCTCGCACACTAGGGATCCCTGGGGTCAGCCAGTACGTAGTAATGGCTTTTTTACTAGCTGTTAGGGTGGTTAGGAGGTACCGAGAAGATGAGTCTCTGAAATCTCCTGGAAACTGTAGTAGAATGTATACTTGCTCAGTTAATTCTAAGTTTATTCCAAATAACTCCCGTAGCTTCTCTCCAAGGGCCCGGATAAAGGGGTTCAACCTGGGACATGTTAACATAACATGCGTGTGGTGAACTATACTCTCTCCGCAGTTACGCCAGCATGTGGCATGACCACTTGTGGTGTAATGGCTAGTAATAACTGGGGTTCTAAAGAAGCGCATCAAATTTTTCCAGGCAAACTCCCTTCACTGGTGTGAGCTGGTTATCCTGGTCAGCTGCCGACAAGCCTGCCCCCATTCAATTGTACTAATGGGTGAGTTAAACTCTCTTTACCATTGCTGGCGAATGTAGTCTGTGAGAATTGTTGAGTCGGATTGCATAGCTTGATAAAAAGCGATACCAAGTGCCCTTGATTGGGGGAGGCAAACCGCTCTAAGAGACTGGTAACCAATGTTGGGTGTAAAGTCTGGTTTTTCACCTCTTCTGGGAGTGAATCGAAATAGTGTCTTAATTGTAAATATCTATAGTGATGTTTATTTGGGAGTGAAAATCTCTGTCGTATGTCTCTGAAAGGTATAACCCTGTTCTGAGAAGTGATTTGAGTTACATAGACCAGGCCATATCTGCTCTATAGTTGGAAGGCATGATCCAGTCTACCAGGTGGGAAGTCAGGAACTGTTGCTATCGGACTTAATAATGGTGCATATAAATCCAAGGAGAATTGTCTTTTTAATTGGCGCCAGTCAGCGAGTTGATTTTGTACCACCGGTGTTAAAGAGGGTGTGGGGGAGAGGGGGGCATTTTTATGGTACCATATATAGTTGTAATTTGCGTCTGTTATTAAAGATCGCTCGATATCTGCCCAGTGTGTGTTGTGCGTGGTTAATTGTCTTGCTAGTATATGAGTCAGGTGGGCAGCCTGGTAGTATCTATGGAAGTTCGGAAGGGCAAGTCCACCCTGGGCCTTTGGTAAAGTTAGTATTTTTAGACTGACTCTTGGTTTACGACTGGACCAGACAAACCTTGAAATGGCTCTATGCCATTCTTGGAATATTGTCCGGATAAGTTTGATAGGGATATTGTTAAAGAGAGGTAGGGCTCTGGGTAAGGTTACCATCCTTATCAAGTCAATCTTTCTTGACAGGCTTAGTGGCAGGATGCTCCAACTGGCAAGGTCTGCTTTCAACTGAACAGAAAAGGGGGTGTAATTTACCCTGTAGGCGTCCGCTAGGGAGCGAGTGAAATGTATGCCTAGATATTTCAGCTTCTCTGTATCCCATTTGCAGGGGAAAAGCTTTTGTACAGCCGAGGAAGGGGTGTATTGAAAGGTTAGGAGCTCCGTTTTTGTAATGTTTATTTTGTAGCCTGAGACCTGTCCAGAGTCATCCAGCAGACACTTGACTGCTGGCAGTGAAGTCTCTGGCTCCTGCAGATACAAAGGAACATCGTCCGCGTATAATGCAATCTGATGCTCTACGCTACCTATCTCAACCCCTTTCAGAGAATCTGCCTGTCTGATTAGCTGCGCAAGGGGTTCCATGAAAACAGCGAATAGTAATGGGGATAGTAGTATTTTCTCTGTCCTAGTCCTTGCCAGGTCTACAGTGAAGTCCGATGTGGCCATCTTTTTTTTTTTAAACTGCATTATAGGGGAGCAGTCCGCACAAGGGACTCACACCCAAGTGTGCGGCTGGTTTCAGTTTACATTTTGTGTACAAATAGATTTTATTTACTTATAATCTATTATACTACAGTAAACAGTATCAGACTATGACGTCAGTGACATTGTCCCTGTTTGACAGTACCAGGTTGAGTAACGCCTCCTCACAAGTGGATTCTTTAACTAGTTGCCTGAGGAATGCCCCCTGCAGGGAGTCGAGGATTTCCCTACTTCTAACTGATGCTGCAGCAGGTAGGCTCCAGTCCACATCTGGTAGATTGAAGTCACTCACTAGCAGTACTTCACCCTTGTTAGCAATCCCTTGTATTTCATCTGTCACATCATTATTTCCTTCCTCGCCCTGTGCTGGAGGTCTGTAGATTACCCCTATCCTAAAAGCGCCCCCTTCCCTGTCTCCAGGGTGACCCACAGTACCTCCGCTTTACTCTGTTCCCCTTGTATGTCTGTGGCCTTTCTGTTTTCTCTCATGTAAAGAGCCACCCCCTCCCTTTTTTCGTACCCTGTCTCTCCTGAATAGCACATATCTTGGTAGGGCTGCCTCCCAGTCCTGGATTTCATTGCACCAGGTCTCTGTAATTGCTACTATGTCCAGGTCTCCTGCTGCCATAGTGCACACATGGCTCTCCATTTTGTACTGCTATCTCCCCTCTTCTTGCCCTTTTGCCCCTCCCCTTTTCCTCCACTATTAGCTTTCCTCTTTCCCCTTCCCTCTTCCCCCTGGTTTCCTGTTTGTGTTTGTTCCATGTGGGACTTCCCACCCTTGGGATTCCCGCTGCTGACCCTGTAAGCATGGGGGGAGAGACAGACTGTGTCTTCCTGCCTTATTCCACCCCCCCGGCTAGTTTAAATGCTTACTAATGTAGCATTTAAACTGTTCATTAAGGATCTCTGTGCCCCTCCTGGAGGGATGCAGGCCATCGTCCCTGTACAGGCCCCTATCCCTCCAGGTGGAGCCCCAGTCCCCAATGAATCTGAATCCCCTCTTCTCTGCACCACTTCCTTAACCATATGTTTAAGTCCCTGGTGCGGAGCCTCTTGTCATTCTCCTTTGTCATGGACAGGTAGCACCTCTGAGAAAGTAACAGATTGTGCTACTTGCTTAAGTCCCTGTCCCAGTTTCCTGAACTCTTCCTGAACTGCATCTGGCCTCTTCCCAGCCAGGTCATTTGTCCCCAAGTCGACAATGACACCTAGCTGTCTCTGCCTTTCCAGCGATCTTTAGGATCTTCCTTCCATCCCTATGAGCCGTGGCACTGGGAAGTCACCTTACCACCTTCTCCTCATCCCTACCCATTCACAATTGTATTCCCCCTAACTATAGAGTCCCCCACCAGGATTTGCTTCCTCCTCCTCTGGGGTCCTCTGTCATTCCCTAGGTATCTCCACCATGGAGGACTTCCACATCCATCCCAGTCACTGCCTCTGGTGCCCCTGAGGGGCAGTCCCGTCCTGTCAATGCGGCATAGGAGCTCCACAGTATTATAGGATTTGGGATGTGCCTACCTTCCACCACCCCTAAACCTCCCCAAGCCCACTGTTGTCCAAACGCCCCTCATACCTGGTATCCTTTGAGGAAGCGGAAGTGGACTTGGTGCTCCCTGAGTGGGGGAGTAGGTCCTCCTAACTTAAGAAATCTCGGTCTTGAGTCTGGCAGCCTCCTCCCTCAGCCCAGAGAGGTGCCTACAGATGGGGCAGCACCACAGTCTCCAGAAAGTGTCCCTGAAGACTGTTGCCCCACAGTTGCTGTACTGCACCACTCCCATCATAGTTACTCCCTGTATTTAGATCTTACCTGCTACCTCCTAACAATTTACCTGATCCAATAGTTAACCTACCCCTTAAAAATGTATCCAGTCCAGTAGTTAACCTACAGTTTAACAACTCCTGGGAGACTTATTTGCGTGCACACACACACACACACACACACACACACCCTTTAGCACTGCCTACCCCTAAAAATTCACCCAATCCAGTAGTTGTCATACAGGCTAACTCTCCCAGAAGCACTGTTTGCACAAACCCCCTTTAGAGCTACCTATTTTTTTTCTTTTTTTTTCCTCCTCCTCCTTCTTCCCTCTCCTCTTCTTTTTCCCTACCTCCTTCCTCCGAGTTAAGTGTTTATGTTCCTTGGGCTTGGTAGTCTCCTTCTTCCTTGCTTAAAGCCAGACCCCCAGCAGCTGGGGGGGAATGAGAGCTACTCTTTTCCTTCAAGAATGGCAAGTCTTATGTGTCTTGGTGATCCCTCCCTTCCTGCTCCCAAACAGGAAGTTTCTGTTGTTAATCAAATCCAGTGCCTATAAAAGTGGAACTGGCTAAGGGTGGGAGGGCAAGAGATAACTACAGGGAAGTCTAACCTGAATTACTTTTGCCTAAGCCACACACCCCAGTTTACAGCTCTCCTCCTCACCCAGCTAACTGCAGAGATAACAGTTCCCTTCCCCCAACTCAGACTAGCACACTAACTCTTACTGTGTTTTATTTTTTAACCCTAATTGAAGGTCCCAATTTGCCTTGCAGACCCTACACTTCTAATAAAGTATGTCTGCTTTTTCCTTAGCTGCCTCATTAGCCTTGCTCTGATAGCCTTGCTCTGACCAAAAGCTAACTAAATGCTCAAATTTTGGTAGAACTAGAAATGTTTTTTCTCCAAATATACTGGAAAATGCTTAGAATATTTTAGGTGGAAAAAAAGATCACATTTTTCATCCAGTTGTGTTGCGCTGCTGCTTTAATATCTGCTTCCTCTCTCTGGGGCCAAAACCATGCTAGATTCAGACATGTAACTGGAGCCATGGGAGTCTTTATCTCTGTGGCAGTAGGAATTCTTGTTGGCCGATTCTGGAGGGATTCTTCAGACATCCACATGAGAGTGAGAGAGAGATTGAGAGTGAGAGAGAGATTTTCAAGTAACATCTTTGGTGATTGAAACAGAGAAACACATATTAAGAATTAGACCCTGAATGCTCCGGACTGCATTGCTGCATAAGGAGGGGGGGGCATTACTGGTGGTGTTTCTGTTACCATATTATCCATCAGGGGACTGCCGTATCCCGACATGCCCTGCCCGCTTACGCAGGCAGGGATCCACCCGTAGACCATTAAGGGCATCTGGTTGGATGTTCGTGGTCCGGACCTACTCCACCCACCTCCTCCACCCTCAGCCCCAGAGTGCTGCTGTGTGACAGCAGACCATGGGGCAGGGGCTGTGGATGGAAGTAGCCACAGAATTGGAAGGAAAAACTAGAATGGCAGTACATCATCACAGAGCATGTAAAGCGCGCCACCTTATTGTGGATGTCAAGACCTGGAAGCGTCACATTGACATCCCTGTTTCAGGTGGTATGCAGTTTCCATGGCATTTTCCGGGTCACCCCTAAAAAAAGGACTCCATTTTCTCAGTGGGCTTACCTGGCTACCAAAATTCAAATAAATAAATATTCAAACTAAAATAAAAAACAGTTATGTATGAGGTCTTCAGTCATGGCAAGTGAGTCAGGGACAGAGTGAGAGAGGGGAGGGGAGGTGAGGTTTTCTTGTCTGTAGTTCCAGTAAGTAATACTGTGGGACACTGGGCAGCATTGTAGCAGTGAATTTTCTGCTGTGGTTCTTCTGCTTCTCCGGAGGGGTGCGGCTGGGGGTAGGGTTGGGACACAGTCTATTTTTGAGGATGGGGTTTCCAGCTGCAGGTGGCGGCTAGCCTGGAAGGATTGGTTCCAGCTGTGTGTTGAGGGGGTCTTACTGCCAGTCTGTTGGGGGGTTAGCTGTATGGGGTCATCTGCTCTGTGGGAAGGCGGTTTCCAGCTGTGCGGGGCACACAGCCGCTGTGCTCCAGGGAGGGCAGCTGCAGGGGTTGGCTTGTCTGTAGGGGGGGCTGGGACACAGTCTGTGCTTTGGGGGGGGGGATCCAGTTGTAGGGTGGTGGCTGATCTGTGGAAAGAGGTGTTCCAGCTGTGTGTGTGAGGGAGGGCTCACTGCCAGTGTATTCTGGAGGGTGTATAGCTGCATGATTTGTGTGTACACAGAACAGCTCTTGATGGAGCTGCATGGTGTGAGTGACAGAGATTAGATATGTTACTGGAGATATTTTGGGGCTGTAGCAATATGGGGGGAGGTGAACTAAAGCTTTGTGTGGTCAGGTGAGAGGATTTGGGAGTTATTGGCAGCATGGAAGTGTGTTTCTTTCAGGTCTTTATAAGTTTTGTTCCAGGATATCTCGTTTTCATTGTGGTCCTGCCCCTGCTTATGGGGGGGCAGTTCTTCCTCTCACGCAGGGGCCTGCAACCCCATCTGCACTATACAGAGCCTGCATACCCACCTTCCTACAGAATGGCCTGCATTCTTCCTCCCCACACAGGGGTCTGCAACCCCATCCCCACCATACACAGACTTGAACCCCACTTCCCCAGAGTGACCTGCACCCCTCCTTCCCATGCAGGGGACTGCAACCCCATCTGCACCATACAGGGGCGTGCACCCCACCTTCCCCCAGAGTGGCCAACATTCCTCCTCCCCATGCAGGAGCCTGCAGAATTAAAGAACAGCTGACACCTTCTACAGAACTTTAACTTAACATAATATTTAGATGACTTCCGGTTCCGGCATGGTTGGCTGAGCAGCTACTTGACAAGGCTCTCCCGCAATCTTCTAAAATAACTGATCTCCCAAGCTTTAAAAACAACCCAAACCATACTAAACACAGACCTAATACAAATCGGGAGACACATCTATCCAACAATTGCGTCACAAATGGCAAAGCAGCATCAGAGTCGTTACCAGCCCCTTTCAGACTTGGAGGATGTGGACGACCAGGGGCCTCCCGACTCTGCTCAGGGCGGCAGGCCCCCTCGTGGTTCCCAGAGTCAAGCTGCTGAATCTGAGTGTGGGGGAGACTCAACCAAACCCCAAAACCAGCAAAAAGAGAGACCCCGATTTACATTCTGAAAAAGGCATTCCCTATGCAATCATGTATTTTCGTGGGGAGATGAGGGACTCTGTTCGGGAGCTCTGAGCCAACATAGGCTCCCTGCAACACCACATGGATGAGGCGGATACCCAGATTTCTACAAATTCGACAAGGTTGGATTCCCTGGAGGCAGAAGTTCTATCTGTGGCTAATGCTCAGCTCCAGACCTCCCTAAGGCAAGAAGACGCCGAAAATCAGGGCCGTCAGAAGAGCATTAGAATTTTTGGCCTACCCGCTTCCGCCTAATTCTGGATCTGGGGCCTGAGCTACAGCTCGATTTCGAGCAGGCACATTGTGCTCTTGGGGCTCAAGTCTGCAGCCAAAGATGCCAGGCCACGCTTCTTCGTGGTTAGATTCTCTAGCTACCAGACCAAAGAGTTGCTGCTAAAAAAGGAATGGCAAAAGGGAAAGATAATGCTGGGGTCTCACTGATTTAATTTTGGACAGTGACTATGCCCCCTACACGCAGGGACAACGAAGGGAGTATGCCCGTTATTCCCTCTCCTGCGAGCCTAACAGCTTAAATTTCGTAACCCCTGCCTGGCCAGGCTTACTGTTATGCTTCCATCTGGTCTGGTCACTTACAACACAGCAACGGAGACAAGGGAGGACCTTTTCACCAGGGGTATCATTAAGGAGCGTCTCTTGGTCCAGAACACTTCAAGATCCAGTCAAACGAGACAAAGAGAGTTGGATGACCAGCTTTCATGGCCTAACCTTACCCTGGAGGACATACTGCTCAGAATACACCAGTTGAGGAATCCCACGCTGTGTACATGAACACAGTAAACCCTTATTAACCTCTGTTCTCCTTCTTGCCTGGGAAGACCGAGGTGGGGGCGCCCTGAGCTCGGGTTGAGAGAGAGCAACTGGTATCCCAAGCAATAGTGCTATTAATACTTATTTATACACCTCTGTTGCCATATTGGGTTCCTGGGGCCTTTTGATGGCAGGCACCATGTCAGGCTGGGAGGCCCCATTGCTGCAGTCTCTCTTCGGCTTGGGTGCTGCCCCCATCCCATCCATCGGCTCCTCCTCTTTCTGCTGCCCCATCTACATCTCGGCCTCCCTCTAGGCCGTCATGGTCTGGGGGGGAAGGGGGACTGGTCAGACCGGAGTGGGGGGAGTGATGATGGTGAGGGAAGGGGGCCCTACAATAAGAGAACAAACGAAGAAGACTTCAGCGGACAACTCTGGGCCTGATTCTACCTGGGACAGTTGAGAACTGGGACTCAATGGGCAGTCAAGAACTGAGACTCTCTTAACTCCTGCTACATAGTAGTAGTTGGGGCAGGGGAGGTCTCCCTCTCCCAGAGACTCAACAACTTACACCTTGGCCCAGAACATCCTGAGGACGACATGGTAGAGAAGAGGGGAGGTGGTCGGACATCTGACATTATTGTATCTCCACTGGAAGACACTCATGCTGACTCAGCCAACCACTATACCCTCCTGTAAACTATTGGGGCACTGTGGGTCTACTCGGTGGGTGGTCCCCATTGGGGGCTGCAGCCGGTCTTTTCCCTGGCTGTGGGTGATGGTGGGGGGTGGGTGGAGCTGGGAGTTGGATATAGAGTTTTCCTACCAGCTATTATGCCTGGAGATATGGTTGTCCTTTGCTGATGGGTGCTGGGCCAGGTTGGTGGGCCCGAACAGAGGAATTCATATCCTCTCCCCACTTTGACGCTTATAGGGGCGCATGGAGGCACTAAGACATGATCTTATCAGTCCAGAAGGGGATGCCTAGCACTAGGCCCCCCTCTGCATTCTTTCTCTTCCCTGACTGGGGTGGTACCTTCTGGGGGGCAGGGCCAACCCCCGCTGGCTTGCGAGGAGGGGAGGGGCGGGAAGCGGGGCTGATACCTCTGGCATCTTCTTCTCTAATCCCTTAAGCTCCTACTACCCGCTGGCTCAGGGGGTTTCTATGAGGCTGAAATCATCACAATACTTGGGACTGGAGCATCGTTCCTTCTTCTCCAGGTGGGGGAGCCCAAAGGGTAAAGATCCAAAGCTCCATTACCATATCATGTTGGTCCAACTCAGGGGTGAACCCCGTTTAGGGATAAAGTAGCTCCTTGGGAATCCACCATATCATGTGATGGCGAAATGCCCTCGTTATGTCTATGGAGATCCCCGATCACATCTCGTCGCTCATTGGGGACTTGGATGAGAGTAATATGAGGTGGCCTGTTAGTACCACCTCAGTGTTGAAAGTTAAAATGTGTATAGTTATAGTTAATAAAGTTTTGGTTAACGATGTACTGAATGTATGGCACAAATGCAGACGGGGGGGGGATAAAATGAGACACATGAGACCACATCTTGTTAAGTTTTTTTTTTTTTTTTTTTTTGTAGGTTCTGTTTCTGCACCCTATCCTCGGGGCATCTCTCAGGGTCTCCACTGACAGCCGCCACACTCAACCGCCCACCTGAACTGGCTACTCCGGGAACTACATCGGGTATGCGGGGTCTGTGGCTCTCCCTGCCCACGGAGAGGCCCCCAGACCCCAAGGAGAACCGGAGAGTCAGCCGGTGTTGGGCGTGTGGTGGGTCGGCTTGCCAGGGATCGCCTTCTCCTCACCCGAGGGTAGAGGGATTTTTCCTTGTTGCGATCTTCCTTCCCTGAGGCTTGGACGTGCACTGACATCCAGCCCAGCTATGACGCCTCCAGACAAGACTCTGGAGGACGCCTGCCAATGCCCCAGTCCCTTGCTTTTTGTGCTGTAGAGCCCCCAGCCTCCACCAGGGGGTGCCAGCATCACGGGAACCCACCCCAGGACTGAGAGAGCTGTTTACGGACGCTCAATCTCAGTTATCCTCTGCCGACCCCCAATGACTCAGGCTCGCTCCTGAACCCGGGTCGCTGGCGTAGCGCGAGGTGTGGCATCCAGTGCCTCAACCCTCAGTGCCACCGGGCCAGCTTCATCTTGTTAAGATTGAGTACACCTTATTAGATAAACATCAGCAGTCACAAAGTAAATCACCAGGGCTTGGATATCATTGGGGACTCACCATACCCCCATTATTCCATACCCCCAGTTGGGGGAATGGTTGGGCGCAGTGGCCCTGTCTGCAGTCTCGCCCACCGCTAGAGGAAATGGTCCAGGTTGGGTCCTGCTTCACTAACCTACAAAAAAGAAGTCTAAAAAGTAACCACATATTTACAAAATGCCTTCACAACCAGTAAAGATCTCCTCCTTTAAATGTCAATGGGCTGCACAACCCCATAAAACGTTCCCGGCTGATGCAGCACCTTAACAAACAAAAGCCAGACATAAGTTATCTTCAGGAGACCCATCTCTCAAATGCTGAACACCAGAAGCTCAGCTGGGGGGGGGGGGCAGATATGTGGTGCACTCCTCCTCCTCCCACCCTGGTGGTCGGAGGAGGGAAGCAGCCATCATGATACCAACAACCACCCAGTTTGAAATCAGAAACATCCACATGGATGGACAAGGCAGATACATTATTATTCAAGGCCGATTATACTCCCAGAAAGTTACTCTAGCAAATATATACCTGCCTCCGCAGACCAAAACGTCAGTGGTCCGACCAATCATTGCCAAGCTACTAGATGTTCTCCAGGGTCAACTGATTTTGGGTGGTGACCGTAACATGATCATGCAACCCAGCCTGGATTTATTAAATCCAAAAACATGCCATCTTTCCAGCACTGTGAAGTACTTTAAAACACAGTCAGAACATCTAGGTTTGAGAGATATCTGGCAGAAAATATTCCCCATCTCCCGGGATTTGCATACTACTCTGGCAGATTTCACATCCACTCGTGGTTAGACTATTTCCTCACCACATGTGAACACTTTACTACAGTCATAGACATCTCAATCTACCCGAAGGTCCTGTCAGATCACCACCTCTTCCTGTTCAAGCTGGATCTGTGCAAAAAGCCTAAAAATACCCTCTGGAGACTCGACCCTTTTCTGCTAAAAGACAAAGAGTTTCTAGACCAGATAAAACAGACTTCCACTGTTTCTGGAAGGAGATATTTCCTCTGCTGTTTCAGAGGGCACTCTTTGGGGCGCCATGAAGGCAGCCATTAGAGGCGAGGTGATAGCTTTCGCCTTTAGGGGGAAAAAAAAAAGAAGCTACATACCTCGAGCTCACCAACCTTCAAAATTACTAGCTGGTCTACAACGAGGGGAACAAAGAGCTTCAGCAGAAAATTGGAGAAACCAGAGCAGCCCACCAAAAAATAATTGACACTAAAATCCAGTTGTCCCTTTTGCTTCTGAAACAGACCAACTATGAAGGGGGCTCAAGGCGGGCTCGGAGATTGTCCCAACATTTGAGAACTCTCAAAAACACAGTCACTATACTCAAAATTAAAAACCACATGACAGGCTGGATCACCCATAGAGAGGAGGAGATGAGACAAATTTTCTCCAACTACTATCAGCACCAACCCCTGAAGCTACAGCAACTCCTGAACAAAGACCAGAATTCCTGAGTCAGCCAAAACTTCCAAATTTAACAGAAATACAAGTGCAAAAACTTGACGCTTCAGTTAGACTAACGAAAATGCACACGGCTATTAAAAACTTATCCACTGGACGTTGCCCCGGTTCCAGCGGATTTTTGGGAGAATGGTATAAAACATTCCAAAACGAACTATCCCCTAGACTACTCTCACTATACAATGAGGTGGTGGGTGGTAAACCCCCCCACCCCCAGCGTCATGGGAATATGCCACAATAGCAGCCCTCCCCAAGTCTGACAGAAGCAAAATAGACCCATCCTCATACCGGCCAATATCCATATTAAACACAGATTACAAAATCTTCGTGGGCATCTGGACAATGAGATTAGAAAATATTCTTCCCTCCCTAATACACCCAGACCAAGCTGGATTCATCAAACAGAGAAATACAACCGATAACATTCGGAAAACCCTTATTTTAATAGAACATATTCAATCTCGTAAAATCCCAGCAGCCTTCCTTAGCCTAGATGTAGAAAAGGTATTTGATAGTGTCATGGCCCTTTTTATGGGACACCCTACAAACTTTCGGTTCCGGAATCTTTTGACATGGCTCAATACATCTATCATCCCCGAAGGCATATGTCCGGATCAGTGGAGGCATGTCCTCGCCGCTTCCACTACACCAAGGTACGCGCCAGGGCTCCCCACTATCCCCACTGCTATTTGCGCTTTACATTAAACCCTTAGCAGCGGCTCTAAGAATATCCACAAAAACAGAGGGAATCCCCTTGCACCAAACAGAATATAGGGTCAGTCTGTTCGCAGACGACATCTCTTGTCTCCTCTCTCCCCCACAAACTCAATCCTGGAAAACTGGAACATATTAACACAAATCAAAAAAATAGCTGGCTTTAGATTAAACATCTCTAAAACAAAAGTACTATGATTCAGTTGCATTCCTCCCAAACCCCTTAAGCAAGCACTCCCACTAAAATGGTACTCTACCAAAATGAAGTATCTAGGGATACATATCCCCCTTAACTTAAAGGTAATTGAATTCCTAAACTGTGAACCTTGTCCATCCCAATACAGCAGAACTTAGAAAAATGGCAAAAACTCCCACTCACATTTTCCCAAAAAATAGAGAGAATTCGCATGAACATATTACCCCATCTCCTACACCTATTCCAAAACATCCCCTATTTTCCATCCCCATACTGTTTTAAATTGTGGGACAACATGATCTCCTCTTTCATCTGGGGTAACAAGTGTCCAAGACTATGGTTGCAGATTCTCAAATTGTCACTATCCCGGGGAGGAACGAATCTGCCAGACCTCAAGATGTACGCTGAGGTGGCTTTCCTACACATTATCCTCTTCTGGATACTAGATAATTACAAAGTTCCTTGGAAGAAATTGGAATTTCACTTGAATGACCTATATGATGTTAAAAAATTCTCTTTGCCTCAACTGGGAGAACCCTTCCCCTAAAAGATTTCACTAATATAACATCACAAGTTCTCAGGGTGTGGTTTAGACTATGTAGAAGGGAGCCTTTCCTACCTGTCTCCGAGTACTGTAAAATTATATCAGAAGATGAGCTCTTCATCCCATCCCTATCAGACTTCTCCCAGTGGCGTAGGCTGGGCCTGGAACAAGTCTTCCAATTACTTGGACTGACAGGGGTCCTGACTTTCGATGAACTAACAAAGAAATTTAACATACCAAGGTCGGACTTGTTCCGCTACTTTCAGGCCAGAAACCACATCCTGAGAAACTGTACTATACAAGCAAAAATCCCCCCCCCAAAGTTATTCATGGATCATATCCAGGGAAATCAATGGAACCATTTAATAGGCAACCTATATAAGATCATAAGAGATCTCACCAAAGAATCCACGGGTTTGGTATTAGACAGCTGGAACAAATTTCTAAACCTAGAAATTTCTAAGGACCAGTGGGAAGCTGCAGCTCTCTGTGCGGTGTTCTTCCCATATTTGGAGGAGCATTCTCCTGGAAATGCAGATATAGATTTTTCAGGTCCCTCGCTAAACTAACAAAAGATTTACCAGAAAGTTATGCCCATTGTTGGAGAGGTTGCAGCTGCAAATTAGCCGACCTGCCACATATCATGTGGCAGTGTCCACTCCTTATGCCATATTGGATCTCCCTACAGATCAAGATTTCACAGTACATAGGGGAACATATAGAATTACCAGCTGATGTAGTCCTGTTGGCCATGTACCCGGACCATTCCCCTCCACGGGCAAAGACTACTTCCAATATATTTACAGGGGTTGAAATTAAGATTTGCAACCGCAAACCATCAGGGCTAGTGACTGGGAAAATCCACTAGCCCCACGGACTTTTCCACTGGTCCAGCTGGTGTACTTATTGAAATGTTGCCTTCTCCAGAACATGCCCACAGGGATAGTTAAAGGAGAATCTTAGTAGCCTGATAGAAAATCTACCAGCATTTGACTGGTGGGCCGGTGCCAGTTTCGACCCCTGTATTTACTGGCTGCAAAAAAAGGCTCTCACCAGAAGATGGATGTTGAAAGACACTCCCACAACACAAGACTGGAAACCGCTTACGGTCACCATTTATCAAATGGAAAGCCTATCAGCTAACATGAATAACCTGTCACAATCATTCATGAGGAAATGGCAGAGGTGGATACTCTGTCAGTCAGAATCTGATCCGAACTTCTGCCCCTAGCCAGAATTGAAGGGGTGGGGCGTGGGGAGGGCGAGGGATAAAGAGGAATAAGGAAAAGTATGACAAAATTCACAAGCTTGGTGTTGAATCAGCTCCGAAAGTCTGTAAGCAAGTCGTTGTTATTTGGTGGTGGACTTGGCCACAGAATGTGTGGAATAATTATGCCTGTTGCTGCTGTATAACTTTGGAATGGTAATGTAAAAAACAGTGAATAATTGTGACCTCGGTGCCGGCCCGCCGGCGCAGCGGTTGGATTTCCGCTTGCGGCGCGTGACCGGGTTGAGGCGGACTGGTCGTCGGAAAACGACTTGAAGTAGGATCGGCGTCCAGCGGACAGCTCTCCTTCTCTGGGGAGGTGTGGATAGCGGGCGGTGCATGGGACCCTGGCGAGGCAGGAGTTCCCACGCAGACGCGGCTTGTCAATCTCATTGGAGGCGGGGCAGATGGTGACATCATGGCGCGACCATGCCTCCCAGCGGAAAATGGATGGAGCCTGCCGCCGCTGAGTGAAACCCGCCGCCACGGCACCGATGTGCTCCCAGGCGGGCCCCGACTAGTCAGTGCCGGCATATACGGGGTATACACGCAGGCCCCACTGTGGGGGAAGCCACGGGTATCGGGGACAGCGGCCGATCTGGGGGGCAGAGGCAGGCGGCCCGTGACCGGTCTGAAAAATACGGCGGCAAGGCAGCTCGGGAGTAAAAAAAAAAAAATAATTGTGACCTCGTGTGTTTCAAGACCTTGGAAAATCTTCAATAAAAACTAATTTAAAAAAACCAAACCATAATTTCTAGGGACATGGATATGTTGTTCATCCACACTGTCTGGCAGGTTCCTTGCCGCTTTAAATCTTGCCGGAAGGTCTTCAAGCTGGCTCCTCCCACCCACCCGGGTGGTAAAACTCTCGGCTCCGCCCCATGACGCCAGATCTTCCTTACCGCTTGGAAGCTCAGGTTCCCTCCTTAACGCTCTGCGTGTAAGACTGGTTCCTAGTTCTTGAATTTTGAAATTAAAAGTTTTGCTAAGAACTTGGTCTTCTCTCCCTGCATGGCTCGATGGACAGATCGACTCGGTTTCGAGATGCCCTGCGGGCAGAAGATGTCTCGGACGGATCCGCCTCACGTGTGTTTACTGCTTGGGCGTGAGCACGGCCTGCAGGCCTGTGACCTGTGCTCTTCCTTTTCGGCCTACGTCCTCGAAGACCGTGCTGCCCGTTTACAATTGGGGCGTCCCGAGAAAAGATTTCCTCCGGTTAAGTCAAAAGAGGCCCGGTCGGCGGTGTCGCGGCGGGCTCGGCGGATCAGCTCGAGCAGATGATCGCCCTCGAAGAGGAGGCGGCGCGAGCCGCTTCTACCTCGGCTGCGGCATTTGTCCGCTATCTCTGGGCCACTCTTATTCGGCTTCTTTTAGGAGCTTTGTCTGCCCCTCTCGACAAAGGTAAGGGTCAACTTCTTCTGGACCGTTTCTCGGTCCAAAGAGACAAGAGTAAGTCTCACCGTCGGCGCTCTTGGGGTGGGAAGATCCTCTCCCTAGTTGTCGGCCATCGACTTTAAGTCGACCCTAAGCTGACCACTGGTTTCACGGTGTCCCCGTCAGGCCAGTTGACCGAGACTCCCGTCGACGTGGTCGAGATTTTCCTCGACCCGTTGGACGGGTTGTCGGCTGGAGAAGCTGAGAATCCCCTCTCCCCGGTTCCCGGTGGAGTTGAGGATCCCATCGGCTCGTCTGTGCCTCGGTTCCGGGCGCCGGTGGAATCGTCCGAGACCAAGGGGAGTGCCGATTCCTCGCGACACCTCCCCGCACCGTCCTCGGCCTAGCCGAGGTTCTCTGTCTCGGACGTCTTTGCGGTCTAGCCGATCCCGCCATTATAGGTGGTCTCGGTCTCGGCACAGCGGCAAGCGGCGCCGCCGCTCATCCTCTTCCTCCTCCTCGGGACGAGGAGGCTTGTGTGCAAGTTACGCCGGAGGTATGAAGAACTCGTGGCAGCAGCTCCTTCTGACTGGAATAAGCCGACGCCGGCCGCCTTCCCCAGCCATTAAGTGGCTGTCACCGGAGCGGCCGAAACAATCCCTCGTTTTAGCCGAGGAGCCTGTTCCCAGGCCGGTTGTTCGGCCAATTCCAGCTGCCCCACCGATTCCAGTGGAACCTCCGCCTCCACAGCCGTTAGTTGGGGCTCCGACCAAAAATTCTTGGTCGGCTCAGGGACTGCCCCATAGGCTGTCTGTCACCCTCACTCCCGATAGATCTCGGCAGGTGGAGGGTGGCTCAGGCCCGAGGCAGCTCTTTGAGGACTCTTCCGAGTCCGAGGATGATTCCTCCCTTTTCTCCAAGCGAATGGACTTGGAGTCCTCAGGAGGACAGTCGGTGGACGATAGCCCTTCGTCCTTCCTAGGATTGCTTCGGCTCATTTTGGAGTCCACCGGGATGAAGCTCGAACCCATTTCTAAATGGGCCAGGTATCCCCTCATGGAATTCTGGACGGGGGATTCCCCTGGAGGCCTTTCCGGTGGCGAGGCCATAGTAGGTCCGACCTTGGAGCTCTGGCAGGCGCCCACTTCTGTCCTGCGCCTTGGCCAGGATGGCCAGGAAGTATCACGGTCCCTACCGGTTCCCTGTCGGTTTTGAACACGCCTCGGCTGAGGGTTTGGTTACCGACAGCGTTTTCCGGCATGCCGGGGACGCTAGGGATGTGGACAAACCTCCCGACAAGGAGTCCAAGAAATTGGACTGTGCCGGGCGAAAAGTCTATGCTGCGTCCTCTCTCTGTCTTTGTCAGGCCAGTTCGGCCGTCCTCATGGCACATTTTTCTCATGCCCTGTTGGGCTCCCTGGATGAGGTCGTCCCTCATCTTCCCGCGGATCTGCAGACTATGGTCAGGCAGGTGCAGGACCAGGGCAGGGCAGTGGCCAAACAGCAGCTCCAGACTGCTATAGACATTGGGGACTCATGTGCCAGGTCTGTGGCGGCCGCAGTGGCTATGCGTTGTCGGGCTTGGCTGAGGATATCCACCTTTACTTCGGATACCCAGCACAAGTTGGCAGATGTTCCCTTTTTGGGGACTGACCTCTTCAGCCCTGGGGTGGAAGGTCACCTGCAGAGGATCGAGAAGTCCAATGCTACCTTGGACTCAGTCTCTTCCACTCAGAAGGACAAAGGCCGCAAACCACAGCCTAAGCCCTTTCGTCCTTCTGCGCCCCCGGCGTGTCCGGCCCAGCAACGTCAGGGCCAGCAGGCTCGGGCTTGGCATCCCAAACCCAAGCCCGGAGCTTCCTCCAACAGGAAACAGGGATGTGAAGGCCCAGGAGGTCCCTCTGCTGGTCCCTCCTCCAAGCCTGCCCAGTGACGGGCTGAGGGGTGTCACCCCCAACCCCGTCACCTCACCCCAGGTTCCCCCCGTGGGGGGACGGCTCCGGCACTTCCTTTCCGCCTGGTCCGTTATTACCATGGACAGGTGGGTACTGGAGGTGGTGGGAAAAGGCCTGCTTCTAGAATTCGAGCAGGCGCTGCCCTTCAGAGCCGTCGCACCTCGGGGGGGCCTCGGGGTCCGCAGCCTCACTGTCGGCTTGTCGGGCCAACATCGCTCTCCTCCTCCAAAAGGAGGTGATCAGGGAGGTAGCGGACCCTCCCTCAGACCCGGGGTTTGTGTCCAGGTACTTCCTGGTTCTGAAACGGACGGGGGGCTGGCACCCCATTCTCGACCTACACGACCTGAACAAGTTCCTAAGGTCTCGAACCTTCAGGATGGTCACTCTGGCTCAGATAATACCATCTCTGGAACCACGGCTTGTGGTTCTGCTCTCTGGACCTGCAGGACGCGTTCTTTCATGTCCCTATCCGTCCGTCACATCGGAGATTCCTTCGCTTTCGAGCGGAGGGATCCCTCTTTGAGTTCTGAGCCATGCCTTTCGGCCTGTCTCCAGCTCCCAGGGTCTTCACCAAATGCATTGCAGTGGTGACGGCCTTCCTGCGGTGCCGAGGGGTCCAGGTGTACCCTTACCCGGATGATTGGCTGATAGCAGCCCCCTCCAGACAGGAGGTGGAGTGGTCCAGAGATCTGGCCCTCCAAGTTTGCTCTCAAGTCGGCCTTCTCATCAACGAGGCCAAGTCGGAACTCGAGCTGAAGCAGGTGATTCTGTTTATCGGGCAGAGCTCGACTCTCTTGAGCCAAACCCGGCTCCGGGACAGGGCGAGCTTCTTACCTCCTTTGCCCAATCATTTCTGGTTGGGCAATCACCCTCTCCGGGACTTCCTCGCCTCCTGGGTCTCATGGCGGCCTGTACCAGCGTGGTCCGTTGGGCACGCTGGCACATACTACCACTTCAGTGGGGACTGGCCAGCCAGTGGTCCTGGCAGCTGCGATCCATTGGACCAGCTAGTGATGATGACCCAGGAGATGTGGAACGCCCTCGGTGGTGGACCGTTCCATCTCATCTGCAGGAGGGCATCCCGTTTGTCCGCCGAGCGGCGGTCTCTATCGACCGATGCCTCTCTGATGGGTTGGGGTGCCCATCTGGGGAACACCAGCGCCACGGCCTCTGGTCCCAGCGGAGTCGATGCCACATCAACCTGCTGGAGCTCCGAGCGGTCCGCTAGCTCTCACCGCCTTTGCTCCGTTTCTCCGGGGTCAAGTGGTCCGAGTCCAGACGGACAATACCGACCATGTACTACCTAAACCGCCAGAGGGTGGGACGCATTCCATGCTTCTATGCAAGGCTCTCTGCATTTGGTCACTCGTGCGCAGCCTGGGCGGATCTCTAGCCATTCATGTGGCAGGGGCCTCCAACACCCTGGCCGATGCCCTGGGCGGATGGGCTGCATCTCACAGTGGTCTCTCCTGCCGGAGGTAGTACAAGATCTGTTCTCCCACTGCGGCACACCTCAGGTGGACCTGTTTGCCTCCAGGGAGAACGCGAAGCTGAGGCTGTTTCATGCCCGCCCCCCTCAGCAGGGCTCGCTGCAGGGGGATGCCTTCTCGAGGCTGTGGACCCTGGGCCTCTTCTACGCCTTTCCCCCATTTCCCTTGATTCACAAGGTGCTTCTCAAAGTGAGGAGGGACAAGGCGCATGTGATTCTGATAGCCCCAGCCTGGCCCCGCCAGTTCTGGTACCCAGATCTCCTTAGCCTCAGCTCCAGGCTCCTGAGGCAGCTTCCAGCTCACCCGGACCTGCTCTCAGTCAATCAGGGGAAGGTGTTCCATCCGGACCTTTAATCCCTGCACCTGACAGCCTGGTTCCTGAGCGGCTAGAGTTCCAGGCCTTGGGTCTTTCCGACGAGGTCCTCAATGTTGTTGAGGCGTCCCGTAAGGAGTCGACCAGGAAATGCTATGCCTTCAAATGGAAGAGATTTTCCATTTGGTGTCAGGGCAAGGGCTTGGACCCTTCCTCCTGTCCTTTGGCAAGCATCTTGGACTATTTATGGTCTCTTTCTAGTCAAGGGCTTAGGTCGACGACCCTTAAGGTGCACCTGGCAGCAATCTCTGCTTACCGGGCACGGGCAGGGGAGCAGTCGGTGGCGCAGGAGAAGGTGGTCTGGCGGCGTTTTCAAAGGCCTTGATCACATTTCCCCTCGGTCTGAGAACCTCCACCTCCGTGGGATTTACTGCTGGTACTGGCAAGCTCATGGGCAAGCCATTCGAACCAATGCACAGGTGTGAACTCTCTCACCTGTATCGTGGAAGACCGCCTTCTTGGTGGCTATTACATCAGCCAGAAGGATGGGAGAACTCCAGGCGCTCTGCATTGAGTCTCCTTACCTGGTCTTCCACAGGGACAAGGTTGTCCTGCGCCCCCACCCGAAATTCCTTCCGAAGGTGGTGTTGGAGTTTCACCTTAACCAGGTGTTGACTCTGCCGGTGTTCTACCCCAGTGACACCTCGGAGGCTGAATACAGGCTCCATACTTTGGACCATAGAAGGGCGCTCGCTTATTATAAGGAGCGGACGGCTGAAATTCGGGAGAGGTTCGCCAGCTGTTTGTCACCTACGCTGAGGCCGCACCTGGCAGACCTGCAGCCAAGCGGACGATAAGCAGGTGGGTCACCTCCTGCATAGATCTCTGCTACAAGTAGGCGGGCATGGAGCCTCCCAGAGGAATAAGAGCTCATTCTACCCGCCATACTGCTGCATCGGTGGCTGCTTCCAGGGACGTCCCTATCCAGGAAATCTGCAGGGCTGCTACCTGGAAGTCAGCACACACCTTTATTACCCATTACCACATCGACCTTGAGTCACGCCGGGATGCTGGTTTTGGGGCCTCGGTTCTCCAGTCTTTATTCCCTAAGTAGGGGATGTGCGCCTTGCCTCCCTCCTCCCGGAGAACTGCTAGGAGTCTGCCAGACAGTGTGGATGAACAACATATCCATGTCCCTAGAAATACAGGTTACTCACCTGTAACAGGAGTTCTAGGAATGGTATATGTTGTTCATCCACACGACCCACCTCGGCTTATTTGCACAACCTGAGCTTCCAGTGGGCTAGATCTGGCGTCATGGGGCGGAGCTGAGAGTTTTACCACCCGGGTGGGTGGGAGGAGCCAGCTTGAAGACCTTCCGGCAAGATTTAAAGCGGCAAGGAACCTGCCAGACAGTTTGGATGAACAACATATACCATTCCTAGAACTCCTGTTACAGGTGAGTAACCTGTATATTTAGACATAGGTCAGCTTGAATTTCTCATTAGTTCTGTATTTATTCTCTCTCCATTATTTAATACTGAGGTGATTTGCATGAAAACAGGATCTTTGCTCCTGACTAGTTTATGTATTCCTGTTGCCTGCTCCCTACTTGATGTAATGTAATGTACTGCTTGTGACATCAGTTACTCTCATGGCAGTGGATTGTGATGTCACAACAGAGCATTATGACTTGAAGTAAGGAGCAAGTTGTAGAGGCAGATGAACTCCTACGGGCTAAAGTTCATGTATTCATGCAAACTTCCTCAGTAATAAACAATGCGGAGGAGACATCTATAGAATATATATATATATATATATACACACCACGCAAGCTGAATTGTACGTAAATGTTATGTTTAGCAAAGATTTCTTTGACGCATCAGCAGCTCTTTAAATGAGTATTTGGTTAAGAATAAGACCAAAAGGTACAGGGCAGGCGGATGGAGAGAGAGGTGACGTACCTGGTTCAAACCCCAGGAAGACTTACTGTATTCTGACTTATGCAGTTAGCCCTTCCAGTTGAACTGCCCTGGAGATGAGAGGGGTAAAAGCCTATATGCTAATAGTGGAACGTTCAATAGGCTTGAGCTCGGTTTTCAAACCATTGTCTCAGGTACATTCTATGTAACTGCCACATTCTTTACTCTGCTTGCCTAAGAAATTGCCTCGGAGAGTTCTCCTCAGCTTCTGTTGGTCGAAGTAAAATTTGTTGGTTTTTCAAACTACCATTTATTTTAATTTTTTTTTCACACCTCTGTCCTTCGGTTACAGGTTAGACTAGTCTAGGTTTACTTCATTTCACGTAAGTTTTCGATTTGAATGGTTGCTACTTGACTTGGGAGAAAACCGAAGACATTTATTTACTTTTGAGGTAAAGTTTTATTTTAAAGTGTTTCAGTTTGTGTATTTGGCTCGGTTCTAGTTTTGGTTTAAAAGAAAAAAAAAAGAGTATTTACTTGGTTTTCTCCCAGTAGCTAACCGATAAATAACCGATACTTTTCACTCTGAATTTAGTTTTTGTTGACCAGGAAAGGACGAGACAGTTCTGCCTATTTTCAGCCTCGTCACGAGGAAGGGGGATACAAATGGATGCCAACCATGACTAGAAATATTTTTTTGTGGATGGCTGTCCAAGGGACAGGTGCAATACTCATTTTGACTGTCCCATAGAATTTGTACCTGGCTTCCAGGTCCTAGTGCCAGCTAATGTTTTTTCACTTGGTACCTGTCCAAGGGACAGGCAGAGGAATAAAACCAGCTGTCCCTGAGTAAAACTGGGTGTCTGGGACAGGCAGACAGGTTGTTATTTCGACCCCTGATGCCAACTGACATTGAACCAGATTAAGCTGTTGGTGGTATTTGGTGGTATTTTTAGCGACTTTGCTTATGTATGCAATAAGACACGCCAAGGTGTGTAAATATGCATTCATAATTGCACGGCTCAAGGGTGTTGTTCGGCACGAGACGCTTGCGCAGAGTTCCATTAAACACCCAAGAGCCAATGTACGTGAAAGCATATTACACATCCTTATGTTCTTATGGCACTTATAACGCAGTGAGAAAAAAAAGAGTCATTCTGGTCAACAAACAAATTAAAAACAACAAATTTAGAGCTGAAAGGAAGCTGAAGTTATTTATGATTAAATAGTCCTTGTAAACAGAGCAGGAGTAACTAGTAAATGGAGCTCAACGGAGCCACTACAGTAGGTAGGGACTTACTGAAGAGTACAACCGAGCCCTTATACTGTGCAAACAGAGGCAAACATTTAATGTCCTGTTAATAACAGTGGAAGAAAACATCGCCAGTGAAGGTACATTTCTGCAGTTGTGCTGTTCTTCGGATGCTGGATTTTGTTGTCAGGAGTGATCTCTGCTGTTTCTGCAGTGGCACTCATAGCAGGAGGGTTTGCTACGTTGCTGACTGGAGGTGCTGTGTTGAAACTGCAGCTGTGGTTTCCATTGGTTGTTTTCTTTTGGTGCTGATGTCACTTCCTTTGCCCAAATTGCCAAATGAATTCTGCTTAGGTGAAGTAGTCAGTCATTTCATACATTTTCTTTCCAGCGTTGACAGCTACTGTCAGGTTCAGAAGTAGAGTGCAGTGTACTGATTTCTGTTCTTGCTTGTACTTAGGCTTTTGGCTATGAAAGAAGCACCAGAGTGTAATTACGCTTTCATAATTATGCTCCTGTACTTCTCTCTCAGCCAATCAAATTGCTCAGTTTTTTCTCACTGTATTATAACCAGGCTTAACCGCTGCCTGTGGATAAGTATTAATTAGTGTTTTGTGGGGTTGTGTCACAGAAACCCAAGAAAAGAACCAGTCCCACTGGTTTCCAGCATTGTACTGAGTGTGGAGAGCCATTTGCCAAGGCTGATCCACACCTTGTTTGCGTGTTCTGCTTGGGGTTTGACCACCTTCAAGCAGATTGAGAGATCTGTAAAAATGTTCCCTAGCCTACGCTTGATAGGCATCTAAATAGATTGAGCGAAAGGATGGCCGAAAAATCTGCTGACACAGGTGGTCGGTCCGGTTTCGCGCCAAAAGATAAACCAGTGGAGCCGGAGGGGGTGCCCTCTGACCAGGGCGAGACCTCCTCGACTAAAAGAAGTGCAGAGACGGCCCTTGAAATGGCTTCTGCAAAGAAAAAGAGAAAGAGCGCCGGTTTGGAACCGCAGAAACGAGCGATTTCAGTTCCAGTCGCTGTGGAAAGAGCAAATACAATTCACATCATTCAGTCAGTCGCTGCAGTCCGGTTCGAGTAGCTGGCGCAGTGGCATGGAGGGCTGAGGCATCTATGCCTTACCTCCTGCCACGCCGGCGACCCGTGTTCACGGTGCAAGCGGGCTGCTGCTGGTTGGTCGGGAAGGGAGAAGATTGAGTGTCTGTAGGACAACTCTCCTGTCCTTGGGGGAGTACAGGGTCGGTGTTTCCCTGACACCTAGCAGAGGCTGGGTGCCAGTGCGCCATAGAGCCTGTTGTACGCAAGCAAGGGGTGTGGAGCAGTCGGCCAGCATGCTGTGTGCGAAAGTGCGCACAGCTCGGCCATTGCCAACTGTGAAAGAGGCTTGGGTGTAGTGTAACCCCCCCCCTCCCAAAATCTTGCATTTCCTGAATGCAGGGAGGACTCTGTTGTGGTAGTCCAGCCTTTAAACCAGTGGTGTCTGGTTCATTTATATTTATTCAAGAGGCAGCTTTAACAGTATCTGTGCTTTTGGAGTGCTGTTTCTTTTTCTAAAATCTGTTGCAACAGTGGCTTTTTGTTTACTTTAGCCTGTCCTTGTTCTTTTGCTCTCTGTATCTCCCTACCCACATTGTGGCTACTTGTGGGTATTCTTACTATCCCTCTCCTTTTCGTTTCAGCATCACTCCTGAAGCCTAGAATAAAACTGCCTGAAAAAAGCTAAAGAACTGTAAGCAAGCCCCAGAACTGGAGAAACCTTGCAAGAGCCAAAAGCAGTACCGGAGACTCCTTTTCTGGCTTGCAAGTACTGTATCCCTTTTATTGGTGATAAATGACTTAATAGTACTGCAGAACTTGTGCTAGCTTGTTTAGGGACACACCTTACTAATTAGGCTGCACAGCATGGTGTATTATACCTGCTTTTACAAAAGAGAGATAAATGGAGAGAAATAGCTGCAGTAAAACTACTTTTAAGGAATACTGAATGTAGAAGGGTTTCTATCACGGTGGTCTACTGTTTAGAAACCTTAGGTGAATAAAAAGAAGCAAGAACATATGTACCTGTGTTCTAGGTAGCAAACTGTTTGTCGAACCTCAGGACTTCACTACAGAATGACTGTTGCTTAGGGCCGGCCGGCCATGTTTTCAGCCTGTTTATAACAAGTCACTGCTGGGAGGAGCCTGACTACCTGGCATATTCTTTGTTTTTCTTTTAATAAGCCTTATTATTCGTACTGTTTTCCTATCTTTGTAAAACAGTGTAGTATGAGATGTTTATGTATTGAGATATAATTTTGCAGCCTTTAAAGGTATCTTTTTGATTTAAACAATAAAGTGGGAGGTGTTTAGTGGGTCATGAGACCTGTAACTAGTATAAATGTGCTTATGCTTGTAGCGCAAGTCAGTTGTTTGTAGGAGCTCTACCCTACCCGTTCCCTAGCTTGCTACTAGGTGAATGTTGGAAGCTGTTTGAGAAGCTAATATTAGACCTCTTTTTTGTTGTATTACTTTATTTTCTGTACTGTCTTATTTTTGTCTGCTGAATAATAAATTTAAGTTTTTGCATCCTGAACATTGCCTGGACTCCATTTGTACCCCGTTCACACCGACATTGCACACTCCACCCGGGGTAACAACCTGAAACCAGGATAGAGGTCCCAGGTGAAGCAGTATGAACAGCCACCCTCTGCAGGCCCCGACTCAGAAAGGCCCTTCCCTGAAGTCTGGATCCTATTCGAGGTAAGTTGAATTGGGGGCTCCTCACCGCCCTGCCACAGAGGAGAAACCATGGGGGAATACAGGGACGGCTGCATGATGTCTGGTGCGGGGCTGGGTGGGTGGCTGAGATGTACGCTGACTGGTGGGGACCTGGGGGGGATAAACAGATTAACTAACCTAACAAAAAAAAAAAAAAGCAGTCTGGTTCGGGTGAGTTGGTTCTGCGTCGGCTACCTCATACCTTGGTTCAAATGCCTGGTACCTCTGTTTCCTCTGGTTCATATGACCCAGAGGCATACTATAAGCAGGAGTACAACGATGAAGATGAAGAGAAAGACTTCGATGAGTCTGTTGAGCCAGAAGTTTCACCTGACCACCAAGAGTCTGACTTCCCTCCTCGCTCCTCTGGAGACCCCTCCTCTCACTATGCCCTTATGAAAAGGGTGGCAGAGACCCTGGTGCTGCCTGCCCAGGAAGCTCCTGAAGAGGAACCTGACTATGTAGAAATGATGGATGTGTCCACTACCAAGAGACTCATGATACCCATCCACAAGTCTCTGAAGAGGCAGACCATGAAAATCTTGCAAACCCCTACTTCCATCCCTCCAGTTGATAAAAAAGATGGACAGGAGATATTTGCTGGCTGGAAATGGTACTGACGTTTTATTTAGCAATTCCAGCCATGAGGGGTGGTCCAATCTGCAGCCAGTGAGAAAACATGCATTCATTTGGCCTCTCATCTTCCTGATAAGGATTTGAGGAAGATTGACTCCATGGCCAGAAAAGAGCCACTGGCCATCAGTCAGGCCTCTTTTATATGGCCTATGTGTCTAGGTACCAGAAGTCCTTATGGGAGTCCGTAAGGGAATTGGCTAAGACTGCTCCTCCTCCTCATCTGACAGCAGATTTGGAGGAGGCTGCCAAGAATGGCATAGAAGCGTCCAAATACCAGTTTCATATGGCTGTGGATGCAAATGGCAGTGCCTCAAGAGTTATGGCCACTGCAGTTTCCCCTGAGGAGGTTGGCCTGGCTTAGATGCACAAACCTTTCCCAGGATATTCAAGCAAAAGCCCAGGATTTTCCCTAGGTACAGAACTCTCTGTTTGGGGAACAGACTGAGGCCTACATGAAGAAAATGGACGAGTACAGGGATGCTTGTAAGAGTGCTGCAGCCAACGAAAGGGCTGCCACTTCCACAGAAGCAACAAGGTAGGGGAGGCAGGGAAGGCATTACCAGAGACCTTTCTACCAGGCCCAAGCCTTCCCTTAGCAGCGAGGCTACTTAAGGGGTAGAGGCAGAAGGGGTGCCGGCTGTGCTCGCCCCAGTCCCCAGCCCAAGACCCCTGCCAAGCAGACCCCCCTGAGAGTGTCTGGGCCGCCTCACTAATTCCAGTAGGGGGGCAGGCTGGCTTATTACTTCCAGGCTTGGCAAACCATTACCACAGACAAGTGGGTCCTGGAAGTAAGCCAGGGCCTTGCTCTAAGCTTCAAGTCCTTTCCAAAAACAAGAGCAGGGTCATTCAAACGTGCTACCAATCCAGAAACAGCATTACTGGAAGCAGAGGTATCCGTTTTACTGCAAGACAAAGCAGTGGAACACCTGTTCCCTAACCTCACAGGGGGGGGAAAAGGGCTGTATTCAAGGTACTTTCTAACCTTGAAGTAAAATGGGGAATAGTGGCCCATTCTGGATCTAAGATACCTGAACAAGCATCCACCTGAAAAAGCAGAATTCAAGATTGTCACTCTGGCTGTGATCCTTCCCACTCTCAGACAGGGGGATTGGTTGGCATCCCCTAGACCTCAAGGATGCCTACTTTCACATCCCCCATCAGACACTCTCACAGAAAGTATCTCAGATTAGAGATGCCATCAGGCCATTACCAGTTCAAGGCCCTGCCCTTTGGTTTGACCTCAGCTCCAAGGGCCTTCACAGAGTGCCTGGCAGTAGTCGTGGCACACATGAGAAGGTTAGGAGTCGCTGTTTTTCCCTGCCCGGATGACTGACTAGTCATGGGGCACTCCCCTCAGCAGGTAGAGGAAGCCTTGGTGCTCACACAGGACACCCTGCAGTCTCTAGGGTTCCTGGCAAACTACAAGATATCAGTCCTGTAACCAGTTCAGCTCTTGGACTTTACAGGAGCAGAACTGGACACAGTTCAAGCAAATGCCATCCTGCCACCAGGAAGGGTGGACAGCCTGGTCCAGTTGGCAGGCTTTTTTTGCCTGCTCATCCCTCGACCAGCAAAGCACTTTCTTCAGTTGCTGGGCCATATGGCTGCTTCAACAGCAGTCATCCCAGGGGCCAGGTTTCAAATGAGAGATCTTCAGTTTCACCTCAGGTCCTTCTGGTCTCAGAGAAGGGATTCTCTTTCCAAGATGGTACCAGTGACAGCCACTCTGCTACAGGCCCTGCAGTGGTGGCAGGATAGGGACAACCTCAGAGTGGGTGTCCCATTCCTGCAACAGTCTCCAACTGTGGTGTTGACCACAGATGCCTCCCTCCTAGGGTGGGAAGCCCACTTAGGAGAGCATACTACACACCGTACATGGCTCAGGCAGCAGTCACTCCTGCACATAAACTTGCAGGCGCTCAGAGCAGTGCTTCTAGCACGCCAGGTATTTGCTACTATGGTACAAGGGAAGGTGGTGCAGGTCAGGACAGACAACACCACTACCATGTATTACATAAAAAAACAAGGGGGAACAAGGTCCTCTATCCTGTGCACAGAGGCCATGAAGATTTGGAGCCTGGCATACTCCCTCAGGGTTTCCCCTCTGTGCAGTACACTTGCCAGGGAAAGAGACTGTCCTGGCAGATGCTTTCAGCAGAATCAATCAGAGCCACCACGAATGGTCTCTGAACAGACAAATTCTACAGACAGTGTTCAGGAGATGGGGCACTCCAGAGATGGACCTCTTTGCAGCCCCGGACAGTCTGTTGCCTCAGTTCTGTTGCAGGCCCCCAGCACTGGGCTCAGTTCCACTGGATGCACTGTTACTGGACTGGACATGCAAATTCCTGTATGCCTTCCCTCCATTTCCTTCAATACCCAGAGTTCTGATCAAGCTCAGGTTCCAGCCAGTGACAATGATCCTGATAGCCCTAGATTGGGCCAGGCAACCATGGTACTCAATGCTGCTGGCCCTGTCATCATCCAGCCCAATTTGCCTCCCCAGGAGACGCAACTTGCCGACCTCCTCCCAGGGGAGGATCCTGTACCCCAACCTCAGATCTGTCAGGCTCAAGGCCTGGCACTTGAGGACTTGGAGTATGCAGGCTTGCATCTCTCTGAAGGGGTTTTGGACATTTTAAGGGTCTCCAGGAAACCCTCCACTAGGAAAACTTACACTTCCAAGTGGAAAAGATTCTCTAGTTGGTGCTCCCAAAGAGACACTGATCCACAGGAGGCTGGCTTAGCAGTTCTGTTGGATTATTTGGCACACCTTCATTCATTGGGCCTTCGGCCTTTTACCCTGAAAGTGCATTTGTTACCTGTTTCTACCTGCCTTTCAGCAGGGAAGGGCCATTCCCTAGCTTCTAATGCTGTCTTCAAAAACATTTTTTAAAGGGTTGCTCCATCTGCACCCTCCACACAGGGAGCCTACCCCTTCTTGGGACCTGAACATCTGCATAGCACAGTTAATGCAGCCCTCCTTTGAACCCATGTCCTCAGTAGAACGCGAGTATTTGACATGGAAAACTGTCTTTTTGGTGGCCATCACTTCAGCGAGAAGGATAAGTGAGCTAACATAATAAAATGCCAGCAGAGTAGGCCTAATGGTCTTTTGTTTCTGCTAGTTAGTCAGCCCCATACTGGGTGCTGACTTTGCTATCCCCCCCCCACCCTCTTGGGATTCTCTATCCCCAGTCCAAGATATTCTCCTTGTATTGGACTTCATCAGCTCAACCCTCTCCCTATACCTGTCCCAGACCCTCTTCTTTTTTTTTTTTTTTGTTGATTCTCTTTATTCACTCAGGCACGGGAACTCTCTCAGGCTACACATTATTCTGCTACTTCTGCTGCCCACCATGATCCCACCCCCTCAAGGGCATTACTTTCTCCTCGGTGAACCCTCTCCGGCCAGGGTCTGCGAGGAGATCGAAGGAGTGGGGGTGGAGATCTGGTGTTGGCTGTGTGGCGGCAGGCAGTACGAGCCATCGCCTGTCCGAGCTGGAGGGCATTTTCATAAGTTATGCATCAGATGTGGGAGATGCAGTGCCACTTAGCCCGCGACGTGGATGCTCCCACCCACATCTGGAAGGCAGCTGCCTGACGTCTTCCCCTGCTTGCGAGCCCCTGTGTGTCACAGTGCCACCAGTTTCCACCGGGGGGGGGGGGCCACTGCTACTCCAGGCTGCCCCTGGATCCCTCCCCGAGAGTGGAGAGCAGTCCTCCAGATGCTCGATCCTCTCTCTCCCCTGCCAACCCCCAGTGGTCCGGGCTTGTTCCCAAACCCGGGTCACCGGTGTGGTGTATAGCGCCTCAACCTGTGGTGCCACTGGGCTGGCTTATGTCCCAGCCCCTCTTGAACCCCTCCACAGTACTGGACCTCATCAGCTTCACCTTCCCCCTGTACCTGTCCCATACCTTTTTAAACCCCTCCACCAGTCCCTGGACAGCACATTCCATGGTTCCACCACCCTCTCAGTGAAGTAGCACCTCCCCCGAGTCTCTCCCCCAATCTTCCACCCAAGCCTCCTAGTTGCCCCCCTTTCCTTTGGAACACCCGACTGAGCCTCCCCTATTTATTCCCTTCATGTACTTGAAGACCTCTATCATGTCCCCCCGTCCCTCCTCTCTTCCAGCGTGTACATGTTGAGCTCCTCGAGCCTCTACCCGTAGGTCATTTCCCCCAAGCCCCAGATAATTTTGGTTGCCCTCCTCTGGACCCACTCCAGGACTGCAGTGTCCCTTTTTAAGTGTGGTCTTCAAAACTGCACACAGTACTTGAGGTGCAGCCTAACCAAACAGTTATACAGAGGGAGGATCACTTCGCTCCTTCTGGAGGTAATCCCCCTAGCGATGCATCCCAGCCATCCTCTTGGCTTTGGCCCCTGCCCTCCTACAAGTCTCAGAGTTGTTCATTTTGACATCCACCACTGCCCCCAGGTCCCTCTCGCCCATAGAGACTTGTAGCATTTCTCCCTCAAGGGTGTACACTTGGTCCAGGTTTCTGGCCCCCAGGTGTAGGACCCTGCATTTCCCTGCATTGAACTTCAGTTTCCAGTTCCCGACCACCTCTCCAGAGCCTCCAGGTCCTCCTGCAGGGTCACCCTCCCCTCCTCCCCATCCACCACCGCTCCCAGCTTAGAGTGATCTGCAAAGACTCATTTCACTCCTGATACCCTTCCTTATGTCTGAGACATTGGCATTAAACAGGAGGGGCCCTAGGACCAATCCCTGAGGGACCCCACTAATGACTTTCCTTGGAGATGAGACAAGCCCCCCAACCACCACCCTCTGAGTACTCTCCGAGAACCAATTTCCTATCCATCTGATCAACTGCTTCTCCACCCCCATTTTCTCCAGTTTAGCCAGCAGGCCACCATGAGGTACCAAGTCAAACGCCTTGCTAAAGTCAAGAAAAAGGATGTCCACTGGCCTACCCTGGTCCAGGGCACTCGACAGAGTACAGAGTTACAGGCCTTGTCTGTGGAGCCTAACTACATTGCAGTCCACAGGGATAAGGTTGTACTCAGGACAAATGGGAAATTCCTTCCTAAAGTAGTTTCGGACTTCCATTTGAGTCAGTCCATTACATTGCCTGTTTTCTTCACTGAATATTCTAGTTCAGGAGAACACAGGCTGCACAGCCTAGATGTCAGAAGGGCTATCAGTTATTATTTGGATCAAACAAAAGGCCATAGGAATGAGTGTACTCAGCTGTTCCTCACCTATGGAGAAGTGGGAAAGGGTAAGCCAGCCACGGAGAGGACCATTGCACAGTGGATTGTAGCCTACATTCAGTTTTGCTATGGAAAGCTGGGTAAGGAGCCACCAGTGGGCTAGAGGGGCAGCTGCAAGGGACATCCCTCTGCTTGAGATTTGCAAAGCAGCTACCTGGAAAACTGTTCATACTTTCACTAAGCAGTACTGCCTGGACACCCAGACCAGGAGTGATGCCAGGTTTGGCACAGTAGTATTGCTGAGCCTGTTTCCCAAGTAGGTTCTGTGCCCACCTCCAAGGGGCACTGCTTGGTAGTCTGCATAAGTCAGAATACAGTAAGACTTCCTGGGGTTTGAAGAAAAAATTACTTAACCACAGTAATCTTGTTTCTTCCAAGGGAGTCTTACTGTATTCTGACCTCCTACCCTGCCTCCCCTACCAGAACCTGGGGGCTCTACACTCCAGCTGTTCTTTTTATATTGTTGAGCCACTGGGTTGGTTACTCTTGGGCATCTGTGACTTGAGTCTTTTTATATGCCCTTCTTAGGGTGGCTAGTCATTTATGACTTTGTTAGTTTTTATATAGTTGTTTAGAATAGCTTAGATGTTGTTGTTGTTGTTGTTGTTGTTGTTGTTGTTGTTGTTATTATTATTATAGTTGTTCATAAGAATCTGGCAGTTACATGGAATGTACCGGGGACAGCGGTTTGAAAACAGAGCTGGAGTCTATTGAATGTTCCACTGTTGGCATATAGACTTTTAACTCTGTCATCTCCAGGGCAGTTCAACTGGAATGGCAAACTGCATAAGTCAGAATACAGTAGGACGCCCTTGGAAGAAACAAGATTACTGTGGTAAGTAATTATTTCTTCTGGTGCCAGTGCGAAGGGATCTGTATCGCTGGTGCAAAGGGTTCATACGACTGTTGTTGAGTAATGCAAAAACCTCATTTGTAATTGCTAACCAGAAAGTTTACAGGCGCAACAGCCAATTTGAATCCACTAACATCTGGCAGTCTTATTTACATTGTGACACAGTTGTGGTTAAAGGGTGGCATTCTTCTTCCCCTATGCGACAAGAAGAATTGGTACATGGTTATGCATCTTTCCATCCATCTATCTGTGTACTGTGGGTTTTCTTTTTCAGTTTACTTTTGAGCCTTTCAGTTGTACCAAGGAGATGAGACAAACAAAACCTTAGTTCCAAGTATAAAAATATTTCTATACATATTTGTGTATCATGCTTTTCATATACATTGTATCCCAGTACGCTTTACAAACAGTGAGAGACTGGTAGTAGAGTAACAGTAAACATGTAGTTGCAGCCATTTTGTACATTACTACCCAAACACAGCCATGGGCAATTGTCTGAACTGATTTCATTGGAAGGGGAATGTTGATCATTGCACCAGTGAAGGATTCCTTACTCTTGCATAAAGTGCATTGTGCTAGTTTATCTCCACCTGGACACTCACCAGGACTGAAGCAGAGATGGGCAAAAGGCACCTCAGCTTAAGTTTTCAACTGAGCCAGCCAGGGGGAGAGGATTGAGCATCCTAGGGATGGCTCTTCTTTTCTGGGGAGGGTGTGTCCAGCACAAGTAGGACTCCTAGCGGAGGCTGGGGGTCGCACAGTGACCAGCACCTAGATGCCTTAGGAGGTGTGCGGACACTGGCGTCCTTGCACATTACGCCTCCTCCTTCAGGGGAAAATTAACAGCGGCCGCTATGATGCCCTGCCATTTCCCCGGGCCCGATCATCCCCGGCCTCCCAACATATGACCTATCCCGTCGTCTGTTGTATCGGACTGGCTCCGGCGCGCCTGCCCCGGGGGCAAGCCAGGGAGGCAATGCTGGTTGGGACCCCTGCCGGCATCCTTCTCTTGTCATCGTAGGGACACGCTGGTGAGATGGCCCCACCCTGGGGGGGGAATCCAGGGGGTATTGACTGTGGGGTAAGTCCCGAGGGTGGTGAGGACAGGGTTCGGGGATCGACAAGGACTGAGGAATAAGGCAGTGCCAAAAAGCATACTAAATCAAAAAAAAAAAAAAACCGGACAGCACAACCCAGCAGTATTTATAGTAGGAGCCCAGACACAGCTGTGGGACCAATACCCAGAACCTTCTGGCCCAGTGATAGAAGTGCTACCAACTGTGCTGCACTGACACCTTTTAATGCAGGCTCCAAAGCCCTCAATCCCTGCCAGCCAACTCCTGAGTACCCCAGCCACGGATACTGCAATTCCACAGGTGGTGCTGACACATTGATGTGCCACAGGCATGCTGTCACTGTGCTATGCCATGTGCAGTGCAGACTGCAGTGTGCCACATACAATACTGTCATTGTGCTGTGCAGTGTGCATTGATGACACTGCACTGTCATGTGCACTGCAAACACTGCCATACCACGTGCGGTGCCAGTAGCATGCTGTGTCACACCAACAGTGCGTCACATGAATTGCCAACACTATATTGTGCCACGTGCACTGCTGACACCTTGCCACGTACACTGCCGACAACACATGCCATGTGCACTGCAGACATAGCACTGTCATGTACATTGCCAACACTGCACTGTCATGTGTACTGCCCATACTACACTCTGCCATTTGCAGTCCCAGCACTGCTGTGTGCCATATGCAATCCAAGCACTGCACTGAGCCACATGTACTTTTGACACTGCAGTGTCATGTGCATTGCAGACACTGCTGTGCCATGTGAGATGCCAACAGAGCACTGTGCCACTTCAGTAGTGCACCATGTGCAATGCTGACGCTGTACTGTGCCATGTGCACTGTCAACAACGCATGCTATATGCACTGCAGACACCGCACTGTGCCACGGGCAGTGCCAGCACTGCACTGTGCTTCATACTTCCAGCACTGCACTTTGCCACGTGCACTGCCGGCACCTCGCTGTGCCACGTGCACTGCCGACACCTCGCTGTGCCACGTGCATTGTCAGCAGCACAGTGTGCCACGTGCAGTACTGTCATCATGCTGGGCCATGTGCAGTACCGACACTGCACTGGGCCACTTACTATATTGGCACTGGGCTGTGCATTACTGACACCAGGCTGTACACCGAGCAATGCCATCACCACACTGTGCCACATGTACTGCTGAAATCTCACTTTGCCACATGCACTGTTGATAACAGGCTGTGCCATGCTGACGCTGTGCTGACAAGTGAGATGCTGACAGAGGGCCCAGGAAGCACTCCAGAGTTGTTTGTCCCATCCTGGCCTAAAGTAGATATTTCTCGCGTCCCTCCTGAATCCCCCCATCATCTTCCACTGATGTCCCCTTGTTTTCGGCCCACCATTCCTGCTGAATAGTTCCTCACAGTTTACCTTATTCATTCATTCCTTTTCGGAATTTGAAGGTCACTGTCTTGTTCCCCCTCTCCCCTTTGGCCTCCAGCAAGTACATGTTCTGTGGGCTGGCCCACCCGCGCAGCGTCAAGGCGACCGCTTGTGGTACTGACATCCCTGGTTCGGAGACGGACTCAGGAGTTGGTGGGCTGGCTGGGGGGAGAAGGATTGAGTGTTCTGAGGGCTGCTGTCCTTCTCCGGGGGGATGGGTAGCAGAGTGTTCGGTGCTTTAGGGATCTCTGGCAGAGGCTGGGGGTACTGCCACAGCCGATGCCGTTACCTAAGGGGGTCGGGGTTTATGCTGGTCGTCATTGCACATCCCCAGCCCAGGGATCTTTACAGAAATACAGCAGCTACCTTACTCTGTGACGCCCCGCACCCGACTGGTCCCCTCGGCCCTGCTTGATGGCGGATAGATGCATTTCCACCAGCTCGTTCTGGTCCCATGGCCCCGCCTTGGGTAAGTCAGGAGGGTAAGCCACTTCAGGTTTACGGTCCCGGGCCAGCCAACTGAACACTCCCAGTCGGGGGCAAGCCTGGGATCAGCTCATCACAGCAGGTAAGCTGGGGGATTGGTTAGGTAGTAGGGGCTGAGCCCTGGGAAGCAGCGGCTGTAATAAAAGCATACTAAATTGCAAAAAAAAAAAAGTACTTGTTTTGTGACCTACGCAAATCCTCCTAAGATCTGCCCTGTTTGCCCGAATCATTTGGTTACTGTATGCTGCATTGTGTCTGTCTCTTCCTCAGTTGGGGACACCAAAACTGGGCACAGCATTCCAGATGGGCTCTCATCAGTGATCAGCGTAGAGTTAATACCACTTTCCTGCTGCTATATAACCCCTTCCAATACACCACAACATTTCTGATTGTGCTGCTGTAGGCATTGTAACCAGGGGAACAGATGGCGGGGGGGGGTAAAGGAGTATTTTACTACCATGTTTGCATGATTTATTTCCACTTTCTGATGTTAGAAATTTGCTTCCCACCCTGTACACTTACAGAATGTTGGTGTACATGTAAATAATTGGCAGTACCATGCAGTGCTAGCAGCCATGGCACCACAGGCTAATTGAATGGACGCAGTAGTGGTGGGGACAGAAATGTGTATCAGAAACAACTGTGCACAGTGCAAGAAACATTAGGACCAGAAGAGCTGTTTTTTATTTTATTTAGTTTTTGTTTACCGGGTAACTGCACTAGTCACAGGAGTGACTATTTTCATGCACGACCCAGGAGGTTACAGCATCACAGGAAAATAGCTCAAATACAATACAGTGCAAGAAGACAACATACAGGGATGCAATAAACAATGGATAACAGTTTGTAACAATTGAGGTAATACGAATAGCATTCCAGTATTCTACATATCAACATAAAGTAAGTGCATTTAGAAGACAAATATTTAGAGATACAAAAAGTGGAGAGCAGTCTCGGCACTTGAGTGGAGGAAAGCATTCTGACCTGCTACATACATACCATAATAAGTAGAAAAGAAATAAAAGTGAGTGCATATGTTATAGCGAAATAGTAATATGAGCATAAACTCTATACTACATGAACAGGCTAAATAAAAGGTTAGGTACCAGAGAGGGAGCAACAGGTGGTGAGGATAGGAACAGTGGGAAATCGCAGGGAGGGAGAGAGTGAGTGAGAGAGAGAGCATGGTGGAGATGTGAAAGAGGTAGGGTAAGAGTGGGGTGGGAAGACACGCAGAGGTCCGAAGCAATATGTGCCGGAGGGGCCAGTGAGACGGTAGAGGCGTAGGGAGCCAACGATCTAGGGTGGGTTAAAACACTTGCACTGTGAATTTTTACCAAGCAGGGAGCGATGCCTCTTCTTAAAAATGGCATGGCCAAGTGCTAGGCGTACTTCAAGGGGCAGCGAGTTCCAGTAACATAGGAAAAATCTGTTTTCTCTTTCGAAGTTTTACATCTGGGAATGTAGAGCAAGGAGAGGTTAGCAGAGTGGGGTCCATAAGAGGTGGACTTCGGGGAGAGTGCAGTCGCGAGAGAGCTAGGTATACCAGATCTCAGGATATTGTTTAGAAAGGCCCGAAGTGCAAGGAGTCTGTGGACAGTTGGAGAGGGACAGTTTAGGTCTGTATACAGTAGGCAGCAGTGTTTTAACCTCTGGGATGCGGAGGCATAATGACATATATTATTGTAAGTCATTTTCCATTTATGTAGGGAGGCTTTAGATGCATTATCATAGATTACAGTTCCATACGCGAGGGATGGAAGAAGGATTCCTCTGGCAATGGCCAACCTAGCTGAAGGGGTGAGAACGTGGCTAGTTCTATAGGCCAACCCTAGTTTAGTATTCACCGCCTTACACTTGACGGTAATATGGTTCTCGAAGTTAAGGGATTCATCAAGTAGAACCCCCAGGTGTTTAAAGGAGTCAGCCTCTTCCAGCAGAGTACTTACTATTCATGCTTACTATTTCGAAGAGATCGTGGCTATTTTTTTTTTTATTTGGCAGGTGAGCCAAAAAGCATAGCCTGAGTTTTGCCAACATTGAGGACCAGCTTATGACTATTGATCCAGGACTGTATATTCAGGAGATCCCTAGACAGATTGTGATTGAGAGTAAGCATGTTGTCAGAGCTGGAATAGAGAACGAGGTCGTCTGCATATAGCAGCGATGAGCAGGAGGAGACATTTCTTGTTATATTGTTAATGAAGATCGAAAAAAGGAGAGGTCCTGGGATGGATCCTTGTGGTACACCAACAATAGTATCCGTTATGTCAGAGGTTGCAGAGTTGAACTTCACGACTTGGGTCCTGTTTAAATGGCCATTAAACCAGTCCACAGACTCTGCCGAGAAACCCAGGGATAGGATATTGGCTAGCAGGAGGGGGTGATCAATGAGATCAAAGCTTTCATATGATCTATAAAGACAGCACCTGTTAGGAGACCCCAATCCATGGCAAGTAGTATATTGCTGGTTAGTTGTAGCAGGGCAGTTTGAGTGCTGTGGACTTTTCTGAAGCCATGCTGATTTGTGGATAGGAGGTTATGCTTGGTGAGGTGTTCCGTTACCTGTCTAGCAACAAGTTTCTCCAGGATTTTAAGACTGACAATATTGCTATTGGCCTATAATTTGCTATATCCTTTTTATCACCTTTCTTAAAGACTGGTGTTACTCTTGCCATTTTCCAGATTTTAGGCACTACTCCTTCACCAAGGGACATAGTGAATATTTTAGATAGCGGCCCTGCAATGAAGGGGTGCAGCCAGCTTGAAGAGCTTGGGCTGCAGACAGTGAGACCCAACTGCCGAGCAGTCCGATGTGGCATTGACTAATTTGAGGACATCCGTTTTGGAGACAGCTTTGAAGTGGAATGGTGGCCCAGCTGGTGTACCTTTTGGGGAGGAGGTACCAGGAGTGGAGGGCGCAGTGGGGAAGGCAGTGGTATATTTGGAGAGGTCTGAGAAGTGAGTGATGAAAGCGTTTGCAGTTGTGCATGGAGCTGTGCAGTGCACTCCGTTTAGTATCATGTCATTTGTAGACTGGGATTGCTTTAAGCCGAGGAAGATTTTTGTGTGACCAAAATTTCCTGGCCACATTTACCTGCCACATCCACCAGTAATCCCTTGCAGTATTGGCTTTTTGCCAGCCTAATTTGCTTTTTGCACTTCATGTGCTGTTCCTTATAATGGTCAAAGTCCTCTTGGAGGCCCGAGGTTTTGAACTTTTTCCAGCATTTGTCCCTGGCCTTGAGTGATGCGAGCAGGTCTTTGTGCAGTCATTTGGACTGCTTACTGCTTCTCCGGTGAGTGTGTGTAGAGGGTATGTTTTCTTGTAGTGAGAAGAATGCACTTATAAAAAAAAACTTGAGAGCATCATTTGTATTATGGGCTCAGTAGATAGGTGACCACTCGATCAGAGCAGTGTCATGTAGAAAATGAGCCTGGTTTAAGTCTGCGTAGTTCCTGAAAGATATACAGCGGAGGGGTAGAGAAGGAGATTGCTGAGTGGCTCCATACACAGAAGACCAGGGAGTGATCACTTATTGTGATATAATATTATCCTGATCTTGCGAGCTCCCAACTATCCAAACTGATCGGATGTCTCCCAAGCAAGTTTGAAAATGTTAAAAACAATAAAGTCAAGGAGAAAATGGGAAGTATCTTATGACTCTTTGTATAGTAGAACCCTGATTATCCAAACTGCTTGGGATGCATCTGATCAGTTTGGGAAATTGGGAGCTCACAAGATCAGGATTACATTATATTCAGTGAGCCACATGATCATCTTTGCCTAACATCCCTTCCACTCTAAATGCAACAAACAGGCAACATACAGTGGTGTATTTTACTGGTTAACAGCAGTTATTGTTATCAGTTGCCAGCCTGTGCTGTAGCACAGAAAATCCAGAGCTGAAAATTCAGTGCCTGACCGTATGGTTTTACAAAACAAAAACACTGTAATTTACTGTACTGTATAGCAGTATCAGACAAGAACAGTCAGTGTTGTTTTTATAATTTGCATTTTACGTTATGAAACTGCATCTAGGCATATCACTAAGTTTTTGAAAGCACTAATTGAATTACATCATTGTGATGTCATGGAAAGGTGCAGTATAATTGTATGTGAGACTCCATTGTATCTTATCCCCTCATGAAGGGCTACGGATGGGGCGAAGCACTGGGATAGAGTCGAGGTTCTTTGGATATTGACTATTTTAGAGCAAGCTGCTCAAATAAATGTGAATTTGGTGCACACTTAATTGGTCCATGTAAGTCTTTTCTGAGAGTGCTTCTGATTATGGACTGTGCTGCATTCGGGTTAGCTACTCTTTTCTTGTTTGTACCCAGCTGACCAGTGAGAGCGCAGGAGCAGTCCTTTTGAATTTCTACAAGGATAGTCAGTGGCTGTAGGCACCTAGTGGATTTGAGATTTGGGTGAGAGATGGGGTGTTCGACACGGGTCTGTGGATGGCATTACTACCATTTAGATGAAAATACTACCAGGATTAGGAAGATAGCAGTAAATTATTTCAGTCCTAAAATGTATCTGGACTCTTGCTTGTTACATTGGCTAGTTTTTTTAAAGGAGTTATTTTGAGGTTACCACTCCCGCCACAAGCGTGAGGGCACTGTCACCACAGCATTTACAACAGCACTGGGTTGCTCTGGATGAAGGGTATCATTGTTTGAGAGGAGGGGCTATGGAGGTTGGGAGGGGCTGAGAGGCCATGGAAGTAGTTCAAGAGCCATGAGAGAGGGGGTTTTGTGGGCTGCAAAGAGATGAAACGTCAGAGGTTAGGGGCAGTGGACCAGCCATTCCCCAGTACAGCTGGACTTCCCGCCCGAAAAGCAGATTCCAGCTGTGTGCCCCCACCCACAGCTAGAATCCCCATCTGACAGATTGGGTGTGGTGGGCTGTGAATGGAGTGGATGTCAGATGTTAGGGGGCAGTGGACCAACCACGCCTCCTCACAGCTGGAATCCCCTTTCCCACAGACCCCCCCCCTTACAGACTGAATGTGTGCATCCCCCAGCTGGAACCCCTCCCTTCTCAGAGCCCCCCTTCCGCAGCAGACCCACCAGAACAGACTAGCTTTGTGCCCCCCACACACACACAGACCAGGAACACCCATCCCACAGATCAGACCCCCTATGCATCCCTCAGCTGGAACCTTCCTTCCCAAAGACCAGTAACCCCCTGAGCTGCCCCCCACACAGTTTGGGAGAGGGCTGAGGAGCGGAATATATAGATAGATATAGATTGATATAGATATATAGATAGATATATTAGCTCAGAACTGCTACTGCAATGCTGACTGATGTACAGGACTCACCACACCCCACAGACAGTCCCACCACCACTGACTCACAGAGTTTGCGATGTCAGACCAAGTGTGCTCCATTGGTGGCCATGAACATGGCAGCTTTTTTATTTAATCTAAAAATGCTGCAGAAACTGAGCGTGCCATCTGAAATGTGTGGATGTTAGTGGGCCGCTTTAAGGTGGCTGGACAGCCACAGTGTGGCAGCACCCTTTATGTACTGGCACTGGCAGCTCTGATAGGTGCTGCCGTTCTAGTCTTTCCTTCTAGTTTTGTGTCCGCATCCATAGCAGCATTATTAATTCTGTGTTCCCAATCCACAGAACTGAAATGGAGAAGACTAGAATGGCAGTGCATCTTCGCGGAGCATGTAAAGCACACTGCTGGAAGTGGCCCATTGATATATCTTCTCTGTGTTAAGAACAAGCAGATTCTTAACACCTCAGTGGCACAAGAACGAAGCTCAAGTGTCTTCTGATATCACCGATCTAACGAGATGTTGAGAATTTGTGAGTGCTTAACACAGTTGGGATTTATTTTATATAATACAATTTAAACATGTTTTACAACACATTATTGTTGTTCAGTGACAGATTGATAATTTCAATCCTGAGCAGTATATGTGTATAACAAGCTGTTATTTTAACTGTCGATTTTTTTAACCTGCGTCTGGGATAGCTTAGCTCATGCTTCTGTGATGCTCCACAGCGGGAGCGCGATTCTTTTTATTTTTTTAAACTTTATTTTTATTAATATTTTTCCAGACACTGGGATATACACCACTGCAAACTTTATCAAGTATACATCAGGTAATCTGCTTTAAAATATACATTGCGATGTCTGTGTACTCATTTCCTTTATATTAAATATTATTGGATATGGTAAATACAAAGAGAGAAGACATCAGTCAAATCTTTCTTTCTAGGGGGTGGGGGGAAACTGTCAGAGGGGAATTCATTATCTTTTAAATTTCTAAGAATTCTATTACACATCAGGTCGGCCATAAGTTTAGGAGGAGTTTCCAATTATTCAGCCTTCAATAAGGTATGATTATGTTGTTACCAGTGCATCTATGGAATTAAGTCAGGTCTGTGCCCCATGATCCCCGTCCACCAGGCGGTCCAATAATTAGTTATTTGTAAGGTCTTCCCTTGAAGTTTGGCTGTCATTCGTTCCATTAAATAGATATATATCAAGTCCTCCCACACCCTAAGTGTTGGTGGTGCTGGATTGAGCCAATTTCTAGTAATAACCTTCTTGGCTGCTATAATTAGTACTGATGCTAGGTATACCTTTGACTTATGTTTAAACTTAGCAGGGAAGTGTTGTAATATTGTGATTGCTGGTGTTAGTGGTCTGAGCTCTGAATCTGTGTCCGCTAGTACTTGTTCTACCCCCTGCCAAAATTGCTTTAATACAGGGCAGCTCCAGAATATGTGTGTGTGATTGGCTTCTGTCGAGCCGCAGCCTCTCTAGCAAGAGGCATCTTGTGTGGTTAAAAATGTGGCTGTTATTTTAGGCTTGCGAAAAAATCTAGTGACCACCTTCCAGCCAAATTCACGCCATCCATAAGAGCCAGTATTTCTATGCTGGCGTCTCCATATCCATACCCATTCCTGCTCTGTAAGTTGTATCGCCATCTCCTTCTCCCAAATCCTGTGTACCTTCTCCCAACTAGGCCTATTTTTAAGTCTATCTGCTGTATAGAACCTGGATATTAAATGTGTAGGGTTCTGCTCACCTGGGATTGCCATCAGGAGGGAGATCAAGGGAGACACCCTTTCTAGGTCTACCACTAAGCCTATAGTTGTTTCATAATAATGCCGAATCTGGAAGTATCTAAGCCAGTCCCGCCTAGGAATTGAAAACTCCTCCTGCAACTGTACAAATGTTTCAAACTGGCCATTTGAGTAAAACTGGTATGTATATTTCAAACCATGATCATCCCAGGTCCTAAACTCCTCATTTATATTCAAGTGGCAGAAAGCCTGATTCTGCCAAGGTATCCCTATCCAGTGAGCACTGAACTCATTATCCACATGGGATAAGTATTTAATCCATCCCTTAAAATAACTGTGTGTGTATATTGACATACCCGGGCCCAGGGAATGTAGGGGAGGTAGTTGAAAAATCACAATTCCGTCTAAGTAGCGAACTGACATCTTTCGTTCTATCTCCATCCATTGAGGGCCCTCTCCTACCAGGGGGAACCATTCTCTGACATGGTTAATTAGAGTAGCCAGAGCATATCCAGACCAATTAGGCAAGGCCACCTCTCTCCTTAGGGGCTTGTAATCGATCTTACGATATCCGTGGTCTGTTACCCTGCCATAAGTAATTTACTATTACCCTAGTCCATCTCCTTTCTTCATCTTTTGTGAACATTTGGGGGATAGACTGCATTAAGTATAGCAGGCGGGGTAATATGTTCATCTGAATTGCCTGTACTCGGTTAATTAGTAGCATGGGGAGGTGGGTCCAGACCTTAAGATCTTTTTTAATTTGTTCAAATAGGTGTATCATAATTTAATGTAAAGGTCTGCCCTGGGTTCCTTGCAATACTAATCCCTAAGTATCTGATTGTTTTACTTTCCCGGTTAAAATGATGTTTAAGTTTTATATGCTCTGGTATATGTGTTCCTATATATAGTGTCTCAGTTTTTTGAGTATTGACCTTATAACCTGAGATTTTTTCTATTAATGTCAAAGCTTGTTCTAAATTTGGAAGAGAATTCTCTGGGTCTGTGATATACACCAAAAGATCATCAGCATATAAAGCCACTTTATGTTCTTTGTCTCCCACCTGGTACCCTCTTGCCCCTCAAGTTGTCGAAGATATTGTGCTAGTGGTTCAGCATATAAGGTAAATAAATAGGGAGAGAGAGGGCAGCCCTGTCTTGTGCCGCGGGCAAGTGAGAATCTGGTAGAGCAAGAGCCATTGGCCTTGACCACTACTTGCGGGGTTGAATAAATACCCATAATATTAGTGATAAATTCTTTGGGGAAATCCAGTTTAACAAGAGTTTTTTCCAAAAATGTCCCGGAAACTCTGTCGAATGCTTTTTGAGCATCAAATCCTAATATTAATAATGTGGTTTTAGTTTTGTCTGCATGTTCAATTAAATAAAGGGTTCTTTTAATAGTATCTGAGGTCTGTCGTGTGGGAATAAATCCTGCCTGGTCTAAGTGTACTAACGAGGGCATCATATCATCAAGCCGATGTGCTAATATACTAGCATATATTTATAATCTTGGTTCAATACCGAGATCGGTCGGTAAGACTCACACAAATGTGGGGGTTTCTTTGGTTTTAAGATCACTGAAATCATGGCCTGTGACCAGGAAAGGGGGTATATTGCTTTCGAGTGGCTCTCTGAGTTTCGGTCAGTGGATCTTCAATCCACTCCCAAACCATCTTATGGAACTCCGCTCCATAGCCATCTGGGCCAGGGCTCTTAACCATTTTTAAGATTTGAGACAGCCAGTTTTATTTCTGAGCTCTGTATTGGGCGGATCAGGGACTGCTTCTGAGTTTACGTTAGTTGTTGGAGGTTCAGATTTGATAAAAAAGTATCTATCTCAGCCCCCGTTGTTAAAGATTCAGCTGCATCTAGTCTTGCATGTAAGATTTAAATGCTGCCACTATTGTTGTAGTTGTAAGACATGGGAGTCCAGATACGGGGTCTCTAATTTTAGTAATTGTTGTTTGTTGAATCCTTCTTCTAAGGCGATGTGCTAATATCCTAGAGGCTCTAGGGCCTTCTTCGAAATGTTTCTGTCTGAGCCAGAGCAAAGCTTGCTCTGTTTTTGCACTAAGTATTTTCTGTATAGACTGATGAGTAGCTCTTATCTGATCTAATAAGGAGTCATCCCCTTGCATGTGTGCAAGCTGTGAAAAGCTCAGTTTTTCTTGTAGTTTCTTTAATTCAGCTTCCAATCGACGTTTTTTTTTGAGATGCATAGGCAGTAATATAGCCTCTTAGCACTACTTTCATAGTATCCCAAAGTAATTGGGGTGGGGTCTGCGGTGAGGAATTATCCTCTGATATTTCTTTTATTTTTGTCTGTATCAACTCTTTACATTCAGGGTCTTGTAACAAAGAGTTAACTTATTAAGCTTCCAGTAGGTAATCTTCCTCTCCCCCTGGATATCCAGGTCTAGCATGATGGAGGCATGATCTGGCAAACTGATATTATGTATCTCAGTCTTATTAACCCAGCCCAAATGTCCTTTTGATATACATAAATAGTCTAGTCAGGAATAGTGTCTATGAGCATATGAATAAAAACTAAATTTCCGCATTGAAGGATGTTTGTAGCGTCATGTGTCCACCAGGCCTAACTCTTTAATCAGTCTTCTCAGGTGACGTTGTCCCATCGTTTGTGGGGGAGACTCTAGGGGCTGACGTATCCCGGGAGAGATCCAGGAGGCAATTAAAGTCTCCTCCAATTATCAAGATCCCCTTTGATATTCTGATATTTTATCTACCATCTGTTGAACTGAGGATGCATCACTTGCAGGGGGAACATATATGTTCGCAATGGTGTATAGCTGACCTCTGAGTGCACTCACCACTACAACCAATCTACTTTCAGGGTCCGAATAGTGATCTGTTATCTCAAATGACGAATTCCTAGCAATTAAAGTAGCCACCCCCCTGGCGCCTCCCCCATGATAGGACAAGTCGCATATCTGTCTGAATCCAAATTTAAGACGTTTCTGGTGCTCGCTGGAGGAGAGGTGGGTTTCCTGTAATAAAAGCACCCCCACATTAAATTTTTTAAGCTCCTTAATAGTTCTATATCTCTTGACGGGCCGGTCAGGCCATTCACATTGTGCGATAGCGCTCTCAGAGAATTATTCATATCTAATCAACAGTGTACAATTTCTCCCCCTCCTATCCCCCCATCTCCTCTATTTTTAGCAATAATTCTGACAGTTTGATCAGCGATAGATTCCCAGACCTGATATAATAGCATAAATATCTCTGTCTTGGCCCAACAGGGGATCAAGTGAGACTGAAAAAACCTATCATAATATAATCTTGAACTATATACATAAGTGACTTCCAATTTATAGGTGGCTATCCTCTGCCAACCTAATTGTGACAACCTGTTGGGTTGTCGAGGGAACAGTGCTTCGCTTTGTGGCCAGTGGGCTCCCTCTGGGTATGTCCACCCCCCCAAAAAAAAAACTAAAAGGAATATACAGGTGAAAAGATCAAGGAAAATGTTAAGTCTTGGGGTAATGGAAAAGGGGGGAGATATTAGGTGGTGCATAAGGTGCGTCACTCCAAGGCTCCCGTTCTCCTGCTTCTACCCTCCTTTTACTTAACTGTATGAAAAATTAGAAAACTGCCATGGGCTTAGTTAAATACAAATATACAAAGCTTCGATCTGTGAGTCAGTGTCTAGATAAATCTCTCTTAAGTAGTTTTAAGAGTTCCCCAGACTGAATGAATTCAAAAATAATATTCATATTAAAGTAGTCTGACTTCTTTGTAGGGAAAATCCCAAATCGAGAGCTTAGCCTATGTATATAGATTCTGAGACCATTTGCCGCCAGTCAGGCAGTCTTAAGTATTAGCAAGTTCTGTCTTTGGGATCCCGGTCCCCCCCACCAGGGCTGGAGCGCAGCCTCATCCATGCCCGGTCTCCCCCCCTCCAGGTGCCCAAGCTGACCGCCCCCACCATTCCTCTCTAAAATTCAAGGTGGGTATGTCAATTTTTTGGGGACTATTTACTTAATTTTTTATTTCTTAAGTCTTACTGATTCTTCCACGTGGCCTAGGCCACCGACAGCAGTGACCCCGAAGGAAGAGGGGTATACCCAGCAGGCAGATCAAGTTATTTCCTGGACAGCCCCTCAGTGCCCCAGCCAACCGGCAGACAATCATTTTCCAGGGGTCCTCCCCAGCTGGATCACACTTTATTGAGAAATAGTCCCACGCACCTGTACCATTTGATACTGGCTTATAAAGCCCATGGGTCGCAGTGGTTCCAGTAGGGTCTACACCCCAAACTGGCCCGCAGGTCTCCCCTGGCTCTGAGTCTTTCTTACTTTCTGATTTGAGGCCCCGTATTCGGAGGTTATTCCGGTGCATGTATTAGACCTATTATTCAAAATTCGGCCGGGTGGGAGCTTCCTGGAGTCCAGCCCATGGAGTACTAAGCCAGGGCAAAGGGCCCAAAGGAGCCCCAGAACATCAGTTCAATTTTAATCATTACAAAGCAAGGTCCTTAAATCATGCCAGGAAATATGTGCAGCTTTGTCTGAATATGCCCGGGACCCCAGCACCACCACGCGACAAGCACCAGGTCGCGAAAAAGCCAGCCCATACCTTCCCTGTCCCTATTTCCCAATGTTACTCCTAGCAGTCTGCCGGGCACCCGAAGGCAGAGCAGCAGTCGGAGGCAGCCCTCCTCCCCCAGAAGTAGAAGGACTCACCAGATCCCATCAGTCACATCAGAATCAAGACTCCTCCGGCTTCACTCCGCTTGTAGACTATGATATGTGAAGCTGCGAATATAGTAGAGAGTTTGCTGCATCTGAGCAGTTTTGTCTGTTTCTCCCCCTGTGGTCCTACGGATAGTCTTTTAGACCCTTCAGTTCTCTGTGGAATCTGGATGTTTCTCCTCTGGAGATCTGCATAAGCCTCTGTGGCAGATCTGTATGTTCGCTGTCCGTCAGGGAATTGTATCACCAGTAGCGCCGGATATGGGGTTCTGAAGTTGTATTTATTTTGTCTGAGTACTTGGAACAAAGGGATGTACTCTCTATGCTTTTTTAATGTGTGTGGGGCATAATCATTGTCAATAAAGATACGTGTGGATCCAAAAAAGACCTTTCTTTGTGTCCAAGCCTTCCTTAAAATGAGTTCCTTGGTCGTATACTTCAGGAAACGAATAATTATTGAGTGGGGTCTCGCTGATGTAGAGGCAGGTTTGGGGCAGAGGGCCCTGTGTACTAGCTCAAACTCCAACGGCAAGTCTGCATCTAAAACTAGTGCTGTACGCAGCAGAGTGTCCACAAATTCTGTTATGTTCTGACCCTCATCTCCTTCTGGGACTGAATAAATTCTTAAATTATTTCTCCTTTGCCTATTTTCATCATCCTCCTGTCTTTCTGTAGTTAATTTGCAGACTTGAATTATCTGCTTCGTTTGGTCTTGTATTTGGGAGATATGGGATGAGGTGGAAGATTGTTGCTGGTCCAGCGCCGTAACTTTAGTCTCCAGGCCTTGAATGTCCATTTTCATTTTTGTTATTGTTTCCTTGAATGTTCTGACGTCTGTTTTTATGTCTGTTAGTTCCAAGAGAATCCTGTCTGATTTACTGTCCATCATAACTTCTGCTTGTTTATTTGGGGTGCTTTCGTCAGCCTTATTGGTATTAGTTTTAGATCGGGTACCACCGCATTTGGAGGAAGTCTTGGTGCGCCGAGCTTGTTGTAATGTGGCGGAGGCCTCGGAGCTAGATGCGTCATCCTCTATATCAGCCGTTTCCTGTGGTAAGATCACAAATCGATTCATAAGTTCCATGGCTCTTATTAATTACTTTCCTCTCTAACTATTTTTAGGGGAGTTTTAGTAACATTTTGCAAGTTCATTCGTGAGGGAAGTATTGAGGGTACGGGGAGCTCGAGAGCTAAGCAGCCATAGCATGAGCGACGTCACCGGAAGTTCCTAGGGAGCGCGATTCTGATTGGTACAGCTATGAAAACTTGTTCTGCTCATTCCAAAGTGTTAGGAAAAGTAGAATCCGTTGTTCTTAACATTCCGAAACGTGAAGAATAAGTTTTCGGAACCAGTTTGTTTCAGGCAGCGTGTTCATACAATATAAAATAAACTTCTTTGTGAACAGTGATTCCCAGAAAATTGAGGATGTATGAAGAGCTGTATTGTTATTTTATGAAGGGAAACAATTTTTTTGCTAACTTGGATGTACAATCCGTGAGCTGAACTACATAATGCTTGCTGAAAGTTGCATTTTGTAACAGTACCATATGCGGAGTTGAAAGTTAAGACTTGCAGATGACTAATAACTTCTGGTTATTTTATACAGCTACCACATAAACTGGCACACCGGAAATATTATATTTTTTGCAACCCATATCTGTCTCCAGCAATTGCATTCTCCTTGTCCCAAAAAAGAAATTGCCAGCTTGCAGTAGGGTTTACCCCATTGCTAGAGAGCCCCACACAGTACTGTAAATTGATTGTGCCAGAGCATTCATAACTGAGAGGTATTTGTCTCTTGTAACTTACTTTCCCAGTGTATTCCAGACTGCCCTTTCCTATAATGATCTTATGGGGATGGTCATGTGGAGGGAGGCGTCCACTGGATCGTGAAGCAGGTGTTTGGGGGAAGGGGGTTCCCCAGGAGGGAGGTTGTCTGGGAAGGAAGGAGGAGTGCAGTGGGCCGGTAGGGAGGTGAACGGGGGATCATGGAGGGAGCGAGGGTGGTGGTGACTTTGGCGGTAATTAGGGGTGTGGGGGGTGTGTGTGTGTGTGTGTGTGTATGTGCAGGAAGCGAGTGGAGTATGGAGGAAGGGGTTGTTGTGGGGTGTTAGTATCTGGGCCATGGATGAAGGGGGTAGTGTTCGGGCCTTGGAGGGAGGGGATAGTGTCAGGGCATTGGGGGTAGTGTTGGGGCTGTGGAGGGAGGCGAGTACTGTTGGGGGTCTGTGGAGGGGGGTATTGTCAGAGTTTGTGGAGGGTAGGGGATAGTGTTGGGGGCTGTGCAGGGTACTGTCTGGGAACATGGAGGGACTAGTGTCAAGGCCATTGAAGGAGGTGAAGCTAGTATCTATGGCTGTGGAAGGAAGGGTAGCTAGTGTCTGGGTACATGAAAGGAGGAGGCTGGTCTCTCGGACTGGAGGGAGGGGATAGTGCCAGGGCTCATGGAGGGAATATGTCTGAACACATATAGAGTGGGTGGGTAGGTGTTTAGGTTCTGGGCAGTGTCAAGAATGGGGCCATGCAGGGAGGGTGTATGTCAGGCACATGCAGCGGCTAGGCAACACACCCCAGATTCCCACCAGTGGTTAGGACCGGAGGATCCACAACCTCAGAGCCTCAGGGTATTAAATAAGCAGAAAAAATTGATAAGCAGTTCTTTGTGGGAAAGTGCTACTCAGCTGTGAGAATGCATAGCAATTAGCACAGAATGATTAGTAAAATTTAAGAAATATATATTGTTTCTATTCGTTTTGTCTATTGTGCTAAGTACTTGTTCAAAAATGGTTGGGGCTGTAGAGCCGAGCTCTGCAGCAGCAGATTTATGTAGCTTTCAATACTCTCAGACAAACTGCTAATTTTGGCATTTTCGAGCTCTGGAATTAACTTTTAAATATAAAAATTGGAAAGAGCATTAACGATATAGCTGTAATGGACAACCGTAAGAAGGACAGAGTGCAGAGTGGAACAGTGAGAAGTAAGGGAACTGTTGGGGCCTCATGTCCTCTATCCAACCAGCAAGCTGAATTAGATGCTGAACCTACAGAAACCATGGTCTCTCTGGGTCATAAACTCCAGAACTTAATTGCCTCCGTTTCCACCTTAAACCAGAAGGTGGATGATTTCAACAGCCGGGTACTGGTGGTCAAGAATGCTTTTGATGGTTTTAGGAGTGAAATTCAGGATGTTAAAAAGCAATCTGATACTAACGCTACTACAAATGCTCTAATGGTAAAAGAAAATCGGCACCTTCGTGCTCGGCTAGAGGCCTTGGAAAATCGGGCTCGGGCAGGCAACATTCGGATCATTGGTCTCCCTGAAGGGAGTGAGGGAGACCATCCAATTATGTTTATCCACGAGTGGCTTACTGAAAAGCTGCTCCTGGAGGGCGACGACGTCTCTTGGGACATTCAGAAAGTTTATCGAATAACCCCCAGAGGGCGACCTCAAAACTCAGAGGAGCCCAGAATGCTCATGGTTGTGACGGCTGGAGTTGGCACCTGCGACCGCATTCTCAGATTCTCCCAGAGGGTTAACCCTATCATGCAGGATAACAATCCAGGGTTGTTCTTCCCTGATCTCGGCTATTCAACCCGACAAAGGAGGAAAAGGTTTGATGGTGTGCGAAGATCCTTAAAGGAAATAGGCGTCACTCACACCATCATCTTCCCTGCACGATTAAGGGTCACGCATCAAGGGAAAGTATTTATTTTTTCGGATCCAGACGATGCTGGCAAATGGGCTGACTGCATGGTCGTGGTCTTTAAGAAGCATGAAGTGCTCGGCGCCGCTGAGATCATCGATGGAGACACTTGAAACGCTGGACTTTATTGCAGGCCTCACCTGATCTTTGTATAAGCTAAGTTTTCTGCCTACTTAATTCTGTTTTGTAGTATTAGAGCCCTTCAGATAGATAATATGCGAGGATAGAGGTTAAAGATGGGGCCATTGATTTAAAGTCATGTTCTATTTCAAGTGTACTAGCCCTACACACAGCTCTTACAATTGTGTTTTAATAGTCTATTTTCAGAATGTAGCTCTGTCTTAAGCTTTTTCTTTAGAGATGTTGTCTGAAGTGTAAGCATTTTAATGCCTATTTAGGATGTTCTCTTTGTTAATCTGCTGCAGAAAGTTAAAATAGGATTCTCTTTTACGTTAAGGTTTATACATGGCACCATTTTGTTCTGTGGGGACACGTTCCCTTGAATAAGGCTGGACATTACAGTCCTTAAATATTCTTGATGAATGCCATGTTGCTTTTCGACTCTCTAACACAACAAACATTTGGGACTTTTAACATACTAAAAGACAGCAGAATAGGCCTAATGATCTGTCATGTCTGCTCAGTAGCCAGCCACCTAGTAGGTGCTCGCTTTCCCACCCCCCCCAGCCCCAAGAGGGTCTTCTTTGGCTTCAGTTTTGCCTTGTACCTGTCCCACCCCTTCTTGAAGCCCTCCACTGTGCCCTCCTCCACCAGCCTCCTGGGCAGCGCGTTTCATGGCTCCACCACCCTCTCAGTGAAATAATGTCTCGTATGGTTCCCCCCTGTAATTCCCCCTCCAACTTCCACTCGTGTCCCCTGGTTGTTCCCCTCCTTCTTTAGCCGGAACAGCTCCTTGGTTCCGCTCTTGATTATTCCCTTTACGTACTTGAAGACCCGTATACAGTACTCGAGTTGCGGCCTGACCAAGGCATTGTACAGAGGGAGGATCACCTCTCTCCTGGACAAAATCCCCTGGCTATATAGCCCAGTGTCCTGTTTACTTTGGCTGCGGTTCTTCTACAATTTTCAGAGTTATTCATTTTGACTTCTACCACCACCCCTAGATCCCTCTCGCCCGATGTAGCTTGCAGTGTGACCCCGCCCAGGGTGTATACATGGCCCGGGTTTCTGACCCCCAAATGAAGTACCTCATATTTCCCAGCATTAAACTTCAATCCCCACCTCCTTGACCACCCCTCCAGGGCATCCAGGTCCCTCTGGACTGTGTCTCTAGCTTCTTCCCCATCCACCAGTGCTCCCAGTTTGGAGTCCTCCACAAAGAGACTCGGCCATCTCCTAACCCTCCTCCCTATATCCGTGACACAGGCATTGACATGAGTGGCCCCAATACTGAACTTTGGGGGACCACACTGATTACCTTCCTGAGGGAGGAGACTATCCCACCGACCATTACCCTCTGTATTCGCCCTGTAAGCCAGTTTTCTACTCACTTGAGCAACTGCCCTCCCACCCCCACCCCCCCAGCTTTGCTGTCAGACCATTATGGGGTACTGAATCAAACGCCTTGCTGAAATCCAGGTAAAGGATGTCCACCGGCCTGTGTCTCTCCGGCGGCCCCTGTCACCCAGTCATAAAACTCCACAAGGTTGGTCTGACACGATCTCCCCAGGATGAAACCATATTGTTTATCATCCTGGTGCCCTAACCTTTCCAGCTGCCTCCCAAGCCTCTCCTTGATAATGCCCTCAATTACTTTGCCTACCACAGATGTTAGGCTGACAGGCCTATAATTCCCCATCTCTTCTCTTTTATTTCGTTTAATTTTACTGGGACCCTCTAATGTGGTAATGCTATATAGTGGATGCAATTTTAAATTCTATATCCTTTGATTAAGGGGGTGCCCCCCCCCCCCAGTGGTTGAATACTTCTGTGGTCTGTTCACTATATGTAGTGTATATTGTCATGATATATAATAAAATGAAAAAAGTATAAAATAAAAAAATAAAAAAAGGTTAGCAGTCTACTACTTCTCAATTTTGGAAATAGTTAGCATTACCCTCTGTTTTGCGTAGCGTATTGCTCTGCTATACCAGCTGTTTAATACCCTGGAGCCTGCATGTAATCTGGACGACACCCTCCCTCCCTCCCTACAGCTGGACCCCCACCAGCCACTCTTCCCTGCAGCTGCAGCTTTCGCCTATATGGGGTGCTTTGAGGATTGGGCACTTTGAATGGGAGAAACTCTTCGGAAAATACCCCCTTTTGAATATGAACTTTTTACAGCAAATCTTGGAATTTATTGAAAATATTTTGTTTTACATAATACACAGTGCAGGAGAAGAGCTTGACATTGAAATTAAACCTTATTTTTGCTTGCAATGAAAGGATGATGCTATCGCATTCATCTTTTAGTGGCTGTAGCCTTAGAGCAGGTTTTGTGTTTCCCTCCTAAAAGTCTGCAGCACAGCAGTCAGTTTGACCTTCCAGTCTTAAAGTGGCAGGGGCATAAAACGCTTGTGGGAATAATTGTTCTGCAGGTCACATACCTGAGCTGCCCTCTGTCTCTCCCCTTGCAACTGGAAAGAGTCCAGCCCAAGCTCTGTTAGCTCTCCTGATAAACCCTTTTTTAAGTGAATAAAACTCGGTGACCTACCAGGATGCATTCCACATATTTGTCTGTGTGGGACAGTGACAAGCTGGGCATAAAAAGTAGGTGATAAAATGTAAAAAACAAAACAAATGAGTCATAAGGCACGTTTACGTGGGGCTTACTTGTACTGCTGGTTCCGTGACGCGCTTTGTTCTACTCTGTTCACTGCGTTAGGAGTCCCCCTGTACACATGCTTCCCTGTATCACTCTCTTGGCCCTTCTGGCATTTCAGCAGTGTTGCTGGGTAGCCGAGAGAGCACAGGATTTCCTTTTCATGGGACTGAAATGAGTGGAAGGACATGATTATATGGCTGGGTAAAACGCTACAAGAGTCAGTGAACCCAGAGAAGCAGGGAACACAGAATCAGCGAACGCTCACTTTTTTTTTTTCCAAGTATCTTTTTTTTATTAATTTTTCCGGCATATATACAGATATATCGACAGGTCATACAGGATTTAGTTCATTTGTACATTTCTTTAAAAACAGCTGTTCTTGCAAATATCATTTATTGGGTGAGAGTGTTAGTCCATTGGCCAACACAGTTCAGCACCAGAAAATATCTCTGGCTTAAGGTGGGTTCAGGCAGAAGATTCTCTGGAGGAGTTGGTCCAATGTGTAGTGAATCGTATGGAGAATAAAATCACTTTCATAGCATGTTGCTTGTCTGACATACATTAGTAGGCTTAAGTCAGAACTCTAGTTCCCCAATAGATATAGCTATAGTTTCCAGGCTCAAGCGTATTATAATTGATTTAGTGTTGTATCTCCCATTTCGGGTTACAGTCTATGGGTAGTAGGGCCGAGTTATTGTTCATACCTCTATTAAATCCCCCACCCCATCTGTTTTCCATCCGGTTCCTTGAGGAGGGGAATCCATATGGCGCCCCCTGCTTCCCGGGAGGGCAGGAGAGCAGTTAGCAGGGTAGTATTTTAACTAAGCGGGAGGGTGTTCCCATCAAGGGATATCTACCTACTATACTTATGGGGTGAACGTTTTGTTTTTTAACATGTAATATAATTGCCAGCGGGTCCATCTAGTAGCGAATATCTCCTCCTTTTCGTTTAGGTTATGAGTTATCCTCTCCATGTGATAGATTTGTTTCATGATGTCCCACCAGTCCTGTATAGTGGGGATCTTGGTGGTTAACCACACCTTGATGATCACCTTCTTTGCCGCAGTGATGAGAAGAAGCAGGAGATTTCTGGTGTTGGGGCTTCTTACTGCTTTGCGCGAAGTATGAGAAAGAGGAACATCTCTGCTGTTAATTGAAGCTGGGGATCAAATAATTCCTGTAGGTGGGTTTATAACTACAGTAGGAATGGTTTTAGTGCTGGTCAAGACCACATTATATGCGTGTGGTTTGCCCTGGTTTCACCACATAACCTCAAACAAGCTGCCAGATTGGTGGGGGAGTAGTGACTAGTGACCACTGGAGTTCTAAAAAATCTAATTAGATTTTTCCATGCATATTCACGCCACTAGTGGAAGCTGGTTACCTGGGCCGAATAGCTGCAGGCACATTGCTAATCCTCCAGACTAAGGGGGGGTAACCCGTTTCCTGCCACAACTGAGAGCGAACGTTTTCCGTGAGGGAGTCCCTTTGTGAATTTAGGGCCTGATAGTATAACAATACCATATGGACTCTGTCTGGAGTAACATTAAGCGGGATCTGCCTGTGAATTAAAGCTGGGTACCTCTTGGGTAACTGAGTTGCCCGAGGTAGGCTTTCAGTATAGTGGCAGAGTTGTAAGTAACTGTAAAAGTCATGATGGGGTAGGGGAAACTCTCTCTGTATTTCAGCATAAGACCATATCCTCCCCGGTGTCATGATCTGTGGCAGGTATTTTAAACCGTATCCTTCCCAGTTCCGAAAGTCATTGTCTAGCCTATTTGGAGGAAAATTGCTAAGGCTGGAAATTGGGCATATAAGAGAGGGGGTTAGTTGCTGTGTTTTCTTGGTAGATTGCCAGTTTTTAAGGTGATGTTTTAGCCATGGGTTTGAAGGCTGTTGAAATCCAGGGTCTGCTGCCTGCTGGTACAGAGCTTGGAAGTAGTCATCATCTCTCACAAGAGCTTGTTCAATTTCCAGCCAGTGCGGAATGGATGTCCTATTTTGCCTAGCCATGAGGTGGGATAGGGTTGCTGCCTGTTGGTAGAGCTGTAAATCTGGGAGCGCCAGTCCCCCCCTCCTGGCGAGCTAGGGTGAGGACTTTTAGGAGGACCAGTGGTCTCTGGTTTGCCCAAATAAATCTGGAAATGAGGCGGTTCCATTCCTGAAAAGTCTTTTGAGGGAGGAAAATGGGAATGTTTTGAAATGGGTATAGTGGTCTAGGGAGCGTGACCATTCTAATCAAGTCAATTCTCCTTGTTAAGCTTAAGGGCAAAGTTGCTCACGAGGCCAGCTCTGTCCTTAATTATGTCATAAAGGGAGAACAGTTATTTTTATAAAAAGTAGCAGGGAACTGGTACAAGTAGATACCCAGGTATTTTAACTTCTGTAGGGTCCATCTACAGGGGATAATATCTTGAATGTGGGATGAAGGGGAATAATGGAAAGTGAGAAGCTCTGTGTTAGCCAGGTTTAACTTGTACCCTGACACTTGACTAAAGCTATCTAGAATTTATTTTGCTATTGGGAGAGATTTCTTGGGGAGTTTGGAGATATATTATAGCAGGATGTCATCTGCATATAGTGCAATGTGGTGTTCAGAGTCCCCCATGATCACCTCCTCAGTTGCATGGGATTCGCAGATTTGCTGCTCTAGGGGTTCAATAAAGGCTGCAAATAGTAGGGGGGACAGTGGGCACCCCTATTTAGTTCCTCTCCGTAGGTGGAAGTATATGGAGTGGCATCCATCCACTTTCACACATGCCTGAGGCGAGGAGTAAATATTTTGCAAAACTGTAATGAGGGGAGGTGGGAATCTAAATTTATGTAGTACCTGATATAAGAATGGCCAAGCGACCCTATCCAATGCTTTTTCCACATCTACGTTAATCAGGACCGAAGGGGACTTAGATGTTTGCATATGATGGGCAATATGCAGGGTGTGCTTAATATTATTGGTGGTGGAGCGGGTCCGTACGAATCCAGTTTGGTCTTAATTTATTAATGGAGAAGTGGCTCTATACAGTGGGCTAATATACTCATAAACAATGTATAATCTTGATTACTGATATTGGTCTGTATGAGCCACACAGCTGCGAGTTTTTGTCGGGTTTGGGAATAACTGAAATGGTCTCAAATGACTATGATGGCAGAGGGAGTCTCCCTCAAGGATTGAATTGAACAATGTGAGGAGTCTGTGGGTGATCTGTACTTTAATCACTTTGTAAAATTCAGCGCCATATCCATCTGGCCCTGGGGATTTAAGGGTTTTGGCGTTAGCAATAGTACTAACAAGTTCACATTCAGTAATTGGGGCAGTAAGGGCCTCTTCTTTAGCCAAGGTGAGCTGTGGCAGGGTAATTCCTTGTAGATAATTTGTTGTGTGGAAGGGGCCTCTTCTGAGGTATAGAGGTTGGTATAATACGAGGCGAAGGCATCTGCTATATCGTGAATTTTAGTAAGGGGTTGGCCCCCGACAGGGTGTGAGATTGTAAATATCTCTTTGTTTGCAGATCTGATAGGCCAGAAGCCGCTAGGCTCATGGTCCCACTTCATAGAACCTCTGTCTTAAGAAGGTCAGGGTAATTTTGGTTTGTTGCTGGATCAGGCAGTCCAGGTCAAGTTTGGTTTATTGAAGCAGAGGCAACACCGAAGTGTCTCCTTGTTTGTGGGCCATCTGCAGAAAGTGAAGAGAATCTTCCAAATTGACCCTTCGCTCTCTGCGTTGTCTGCCCAGCTCCGCTGTATGTTGTATAATGTGACCCCGGAGGACTGATTGACTGTATCCCAGTGTATTGCCAGGGTTGTATCTTCGGCAGGATTGTCTGCAAGGATTTCTGTAATCTTGTCTGAGAAATTCTTGAAATTGTTTGGAACGGAGGTAATAAGGATTAAGTCTCCCAATGCGTGTTTTTAACTTGGGGACCCATATCCCAGTTGGACACAAGGGGTGCATGGTCTGAGAGAGTAATATCTCCCAACTGGGTATCCTGTAGGACTCCCAAGTTTTCCACTTGTGTATAAGTGTGGTCAATGTGTGAGTATGTTTGGTGGGCAGAGGAGTAGTGAGAATAATTTCTAGTTTGGGGGTGTAACCGTTGCCAGATGTCACACCATCCCACCTCCGCAATTAAGCTTTTGAAAAATTTTTGTGTGGCTGATTGTCTAGGGGGTCTCGGGTTAGAGGAGTCAAGGGTAGAATCTACTATGAGGTTGAAATCGCCTGCCATCAAGAGGGTTCCCTTGGTTCTCTGTACTATCTTGTCTAGTAGCGTCTTCAGCTGAGGAATGGGCAGGCCCGGTGGGAAGTATGCGTTAGCCATGGTAACTTGTTTGTCATTTAAATTGCATCCTGCGCAACAACCAGCCTACCCTCTGGATCCGCCCAGGTGGAATGGGGTTCGTGGAGGTATAATTATGGCTACACCTACCCTCCCCTGCTAGAGGAGTGGAAGACCTGACCCCTGCTGAGCCTGGCGAGTTTTGCATGTTCAAAGGTGTTTAAGTGGGTCTCTTGGAGATGTATTAGATCAGACTTACTCTTCCTAATATAGGCCAATGTCCTCGACCTTTCGATTGGTGAGGTTAAACCATTAATGTTCAGGGATAATAACTTCAATTTAGGTGAGAACATTTTTAATCTTGGGAAACTGGTTGTTGGGAGGCCCTCTGCCCCTCATGGGGGAATTACCTCCTTCCTGTACTAAGCTGATAGCCTGTGAGGAGGGCAGAGTAGACCTGTCGACTTTTTTCAGACAATAACCAAGACATATCCAAGAACTTTGACAACTGACATGTACAATAAAACATAACATAACCTGTGAGGAAGCCAACCAGGCCCTTGCTACAGAGAATGATGAACTAGAGCTTCCACTGATCAGAATTGGATCCTGATCCTGAGGTAATAATAGATCCTTACTGCGAGACCTCATTTTGGATTGAGCTGTTTCTTGACACTTGTAGTGTCTAATGGGGAAAGGGAAAGTGGAAAGTGGGACATCTGTGGTGCTGCATCGAGTTTTCTTCCGAGATCAAGGGTGGATTAATTGGTGAGCAAAAGTTAAATGAGTCCAGCAGTCCTTTATCTTGGGAGGGAAGGATAACAGCTATGAAGCCTCGCCCAAATAGCCGCACCCAGGATCAATCTGGGAGGGGTTCTTCAAACAACATGAAGTCTTGCTATATTATGACATGTGCAGTGAGTCCCAACCTTCGAACTGCTCCGGAGGTGAAAGAGTTAACTTTCCATGCCAGGCATGGAACGCTGAGCTCGAGCTCGGTTGAAACTCTGTCTGTTGTTCTTCAAACTCAAACAGTTAGATTCTTTACTCCACCTCACTGAACAGTCGCTCCAGAGATTTCTCCTTCTGCTCGGTTCATTTTGTCTGTTAAAGTATTGTTTTTCTCGGTTTTCGACCGAATTTAAACCGCAACCGGTCGGTTCAGGCTCTGTCTGTGGTATTTGTGAGTACTAGATAGGTTTTACATTAATTCTCTTCTGTGTGGAACTTGTAAATGGTTTATCGGTTCGGTTTGAACCGATCAGGTTGTTTTAAAATATCTTAATCTGTGATTTAGAATGTGGTTACCGGTTCTTATCGGTTCTAAAAAAAACGGATTTTATTATGGTTTTTTCCACGACCCGTGACACGGTTGGGAACCGATAAGAGGGTCTTACCTGGTGGATTGCCATAAACGGGTAAGTTTGGTTAGGACTGGCACTATGTCTGAGAAACCCAAAAGAAAAAACGGGCCCACTGGGTTTCAACACTGCAGTGTGTGGGGAAGTCTTTGCCAAGGCTGACCCCCACACCACCTGTGTTTATTGTCTGGGGTTTGACCACCTCAATGCAGACTGCCAGATTTGTAAAAATTTTCCTGTAGCTACCCTGGAAAAGAGAGTTGGTAGGCTCAGGGAAAGGGAGGCCAAAAAGTCCGCTGAACCGGATGGCCAGTTCGGTTCCAACCGAACCAGAGGGAGTGCCCTCTGACCAGGGCGAGACTTCTTCGGGCAAAAGGAGAGCTGACTCTGAGGAGTCGGTTCCAGAAAAAAGGACTAGGAAATCAGCTGGTGTGGAGCCAAAACTTTCCTCTCCAACTGCTGAAGAAATAGCCAAAGCGATTAAAATTGTCCAGTCGCTTTCCCCGGTTCCGACCGAACCGGCACCATCAGTTAAGCGCCCGGTTCGGCCGGTTCCACTGGTTCAAGAGTATGATTTAGAGGAATATTATGAACCGGAGGAGGGGGAAGAGGAGTATGAGGAGAGTGAATGTGGATTTGAAAGTCTGGACATGCCCATTGACCCGGACATCTCCCCAGACAGACCTTCAGGAGTGTCTCCTCCTAGGCTTTCTGAGTCCCCTTCTCATTTTATGTTTTATAAAAAAGTGCCTGAAACCCTCCAGCTCCCTATGGAGGAAGCTGTGGATGATCAAGAGGAGCCTGACTATGTGGAAATGATGGATATCCCAGAGTCTAGGAGACTGTCTATTCCTTGCATAAATCTTTGGGAAACAGACATTTAAAATTCAAAAACTCCTCACACTATACCTCCTGTGGATAAGAGAATGGACAAGAGGTACACATTGTCAGGCTCTATTACGGAGTTCCTTACACAACAATGCAGCCATGTTGGGGTAGTGCAGGCTGCAGCCTGTGACAAGGCAAATATTCCCTTGGCTTCACACCCCCCGGACAAGGACTCCAGGAGGATTGATGCCATGGCAAAGAAACAGTACATGGCAGCGTCCTTGGGACTCAGACAGGCGAATTATATGGCTTATGTTGCTAAATATCAGAAATCCAGATGGGACACTGTCATGGCTCTAGCAAAACAGGTCCCTGGCCAGCTTGCCAAGGAGCTGGAGCAGGTGGCTGCTGATGGTATTAAGGCATCCAAGGTGCAATTCCGTGCTGCAGTGGACTCAAATGATATGTCATCAAGAGTCATGGCTACATCTGTGGCACTTCGCAGAATGGCTTGGCTCAGATGTACTAGCCTGTCACAGGATACCCAGACTAAGGCCATGGATTTTCCTGTTGTGGGTAATTCTCTGTTTGGGGAGCAGACAGAGAATTACATGAAGAAAATGGATGAGTATAGGACCACCTATAGGAGTGCACAGGCCAAGGAAAGGCAGGCCACTCCTCAAAGGCAGCTTCCCAGGGGCAGGGCAGGCCTTTTCATAGGCCTTTTTACCAAGCCCAGGCCTCCTCTTCTGCTTATGCCCAGAGGGGGTTCTTTAGAGGGAGAGGCAGACTGGGTACAAGCAGGCCTGCTTCCATCCCTAAGCCCAAAGCCCCTGCCAAGCAGGCACCCTGATGGGGTTGCCAGGGCTGATTCTCAGCTACCTGTAGGGGGCAGGCTGGCTTACTTTGTCCAGGACTGGGAGTCTCTGACATCAGACAGGTGGGTCCTGGAAGTAGTAAGCCGGGGACTGGTTCTCCGCTTCAAAAAGTTTCCAAAGATGAGAACCAGATCCTTTCCACCTGCAAATCTGCCAGAGGCACTTGCCCTAGAGGCAGAGGTCTCTTCCCTCCTGGCTCTCAGAGCTGTGGAAAGGGTTCCACCCCTACACCAGGGCAAAGGGTTGTACTCCAGGTACTTCCTTTCCCCAAAAAAGACAGGAGAATGGCGGCCCATCCTGGATCTCAGATACTTAAACAAGCACCTTTTAAAACCAAAATTCAAAATGGTGACTCTGGGAATTATTCTACTGTCTCTAAGGCCAGGGGACTGGCTAGCGTCCCTGGACCTCAAGGATGCCTACTTCCATATTCTCATCAGAAGCTCCCATCGAAAGTACCTCAGGTTCGAGCTGCCCTCAGGCCATTACCAGTTCAGAGCAATGCCCTTTGGCCTCACCTCTGCTCCAAGGGTATTCACAAAATGCCTGGCAGTAGCAGTTGCTTCCCTAAGAAGGCAAAAAATTGCCATCTTCCCTTACCTGGACGACTGGCTCATAGTAGGCCAGTCCCCAGACCAAGTCAAGTTATACCTACAGATAACTCAGCAACTGCTCACCTCTCTAGGTTTCCTTCTGAATCTTTCAAAGTCAGTTCTAGAGCCTGTCCAGCTCCTCACCTTCATAGGCGCAGAGCTGAACACAGAGAAAGCCAGAGCCTTCCTTCCTTTGGACAGGGCAAGGACCCTGGTCTCTCTGGCCTCCTCATTCACCCTGCAGGTCTCTCGACCAGCAAGGCATTTTCTACAGCTCCTGGGGCACATGGCTGCTTCTACAGCAGTAGTGCAGGGAGCAAGATTTCAAATGAGGGACATCCAGTTCCATTTGAGAGCCTTTTGGTCTCAAAGGAAAGACCCTCTAACCAAATTGATCCCAGTGACTCGAAACCTGATCCAGGCCCTACAGCGGTGGCAGGATCAGAGCAGTCTGAGACAAGGGGTTCCTTTTGTCACTCAGTCTCACTCCTTAATCCTTACTACAGATGCATCCCTCTTGGGTTGGGGAGCTCACATGGGCGACCTCACTACCCAGGGGTTGTGGTCCCTCAGGATCTCTGCTCCACATCAATCTGTTGGAATTCAGAGCAGTTTTCTAGCACTTCAAGTTTTTTCCAAATCTGTTCAGAACAAAGTTGTACAGGTCAGAACAGACAACACCACCACAACGTGGTACATCAACAAGCAAGGGCACTGGTCTCACGGCCTTGTGCACCACAATGAAGTTGTGGTTTCTGGCTTACTCCCTGAATACCTCCCTTACGGCAGTTCACCTCCCAGGCAAGGACAATGTCCTGGCAGATGCTCTCAGCAGGATTTCCCAGGGCCATCACGAATGGTCACTGGACCCCCTGGTCTTGGAGGTGATATTTGCCAGATGGGGCACCCCGCAGATAGATCTTTTTGCAGCCCCAGACAATCACCAACTTCCCCTTTTCTGCTGCAGGCCCCCAGTGTTGGGCTCAGTCCCTCTGGATGCCTTAGTTCTCAATTGGGAAGGCAAGTTTCTCTATGCTTTTCTTCCCTTCCCTCTCCTGTTCAAAGTGCTAGTCAAAATCAGATCTCAACCCTGCAAGATGATCCTGATTGCTCCAGATTGGGCCAGACAACCCTGGTATCCACTCCTACTGTCCTTAATAGTCCATCTTCCCCTGTGTCTTCCCAGGAATCACAACCTGTTAACCTGTGCTCAGGGGAGGGTTTGCTACCCGAACCTCAAATCTCTCAATCTCAAGGCCTGGCTCTTGACGAGTTAGTTTGCTGATCTACACCTCTCCCGAGGTGTAATGGATATCCTGAAGGCTTCTAGGAAACCTTCCACCAGGGCTACTTATAATTCCAAATGGAAGAGGTTTTTCATCTGGTGCTCTGGAAAGCATATTTCCCCAGAATCTGCTGATTTACCCACAGTCCTGGATTATATGGTCCACTTAAATACCTTGGGGCTGAGACCAGCTACCCTAAAAGTGCATCTGGCAGCTGTGTCTGCTTTTATTTCAGCAGGTAAGCCCTCTTCTCTTTCAGCTCATCTTGTATTCTCCAAGTTTTTTCAAGGGATTGCTTCACACCAACCCTCCATTCAGGGACCCTGCCCCTGCCTGGGATCTTAATGTTTGCATTGCTCAGCTTATGCAACCCCCCCTTTGAGCCTTTGTCTTCAGCAGAGCTTAAGTACTTGACTTGGAAGACTGTGTTTCTGGTAGCCATCACTTCCGCCAGACGCATAAGTGAATTACAAGCTTTGTCAGTGGAGCCTGATTTTATCTCCTTTCACAGAGATAAGGTGGTCCTCAGGACTAACAGGAAGTTCTTGCCTAAGGTGGTTTCAGATTTCCACCTTAATCAATCTATATCTCTTCCAGTGTACTTCACTCACCATTCCTCCTCTGGCGAGAGGAGGCTGCACAGCTTAGATGTGAAGAGAGCCCTTAGTTACTACATAGAGCGTACCAAGGGTCACAGGTTTGAATCCCTCCAACTGTTCCTCACTTAGGGTGAGGTTGGTAAAGGGAAACCTGCCACTAAAAGATCCATTGCCAGGTGGATTGTCTCTTGTATCCAGTTTTGCTATGAAAAACTGAGTAAGGTTCCTCCCTCAGGCCTGAGGGCTCACTCTACCAGAGGTACAGCTGCTTCCCTGGCTGCTGCCAGGGACACCCCTATTCTAGAGATATGTCAAGCAGCTACCTGGAAAACAGTTCACACTTTTACCAAGCATTACTCCCTGGACATCCAGGCTAGGAGTGATGCTCGGTTTGGCACAGCTGTGCTTCAGAGCCTATTTCCTAAGTAGGTTCTGTCCCTCCTCCATGGAGGTACTGCTGTGTAGTCTGCATATGTCATAATATAGCAAGACTTCATGTTGTTTGAAGAAAAAATTACTCACCTTAGTAATGTTGTTTTCTAATGGAGTCTTGCTATTATGACTTCACTGCCCCCTCTCAGAACCTCTGTTTTTGGGATATGGGTGGGCAGTGCAGTGTTGGCACTTAGTAGGTGCCCACCTTGTTGTTTTTCACCCCTCCTTTCTTGGGGTGACTTGATGTTGTGTTCTTCATTTTTTGGGGTCTCCGGACTTGAGTCTTTGTTTTGGGACCAAAAAATGTGTTCTTATGTTTAGTAGCCAGTTGGCTAGTGTAGGTTTACAGCTTCCACACAGGACCTCAGTGAGTTTAGCTCGAAAAGATCTGACGGTTTGAGTTTGAAGAACAACAGACAGAGTTTCAACCGAGCTCGAGCTCAGCGTTCCATGCCTGGCATGGAAAGTTAACTCTTTCACCTCTGGAGCAGTTCGAAGGTTGGGACTCACTGCATATGTCATAATATAGCAAGACTCCATTAGAACAAACAACATTACTAAGGTGAGTAATTTTTTCATCTCCACCTCCTGGGCTGTCATAGAAACGGAGAGGGGGACCAGCCAGCATCAGAATGTTTTCTTCCTGTGTAGTTTCCCTAGTCCATGTCCTCCCCCCATCTCGCACACAACTAGCCCACAGGGGTCCCCCCCGACCTCCCCATTAATATATGTTGTAGGTCCGCAATCAGTGACGGTGCACTGGGCATGGGCCCTCTCCTGTCAGAAGCCCTGTTGAATTTGAGCCACGTGGGGTCTCCCATGCAGTCCCCAAAAGGCACCACGCTGTGTATTCCGTTGTCCCCCCATGTCCCCCACCCCAGATCAGAGCATTAGTTGATTGGTCAAGACTTGAATAATGTCTGCTGGAGCTCCGGTACCATCACGTCGAATCTTGGACTGCATTCTATGGGCTACCGCGCTTAGCCACAAGGGTCTTCCCCTTTTCAAGGGTGAGAGCTAGCGGGGCCTGTATGCCTGAGCTTTCATGAGGCCCGGCCTGTCAAAACTATGGATCCATGGACCCTGCCCCCAAAATCCCCCAGGCCACCCCCCAAGGGATAAGTGAGCTGGGGTACAGTTGTTAAAGGTGGCCTGGAGGAGGATCAAACGGGAGTCAAACCAGGGATCTAACCCCCCCAGCAGCCAGATTACAAACAAGAGGCAGTGGATCCCCTAGTTAGGAGCCCTGCAGCATGGGGGCACTGTTTAAGCCTAATGCCTGACCTTGTGTCTGCGGTCCGGAAAGGGAAGTGGGAGCAAGCTGTGATTATCTCTTCCTCCCCCCCCCAAACTACTGCAAGGCCCAATGGCAACGCTCCCCGTGTAACAGAAATCATCACTTTAAAGCTTAGTACATCCCCTGCTGAGTCAGGGGAACAGTAACAACATTAAGGCCAAGAGTCTATACTTGCTGCTTTTCATCCCTCAGCAATTTGTGTCTCTTCTCTGTCTTCTTCCGAGGTCGGCTGTCTGGCTTTCAGTGTATCGACTATTTTCTGGATTGCCTCAGCTCCCTGTCGACAACTGGCATCTCTTTGGCTGTTGTTCCATACCTTCTGTGATAGCTTGGCGGCAATTGGTGTGTTCGTGCTGGGTCGCTGCTGTGGAACCTCGATCTTTCTGGTCTTCAATTTGGCAAACTCTGCCGCAGCGCTGTCGAGGTGAGGGGGCCCTCCTTGGAAAAAAATCACAAGCTTTGCAGGATAAGGGGTCCTGAACCGGACACCAGCAGCTTTAAGGGCTCTCATGATGGGTATATATGCCTTCCGTCTTGCCATAACGTCTGGCGTGTAATCATTTTCAGTACCGCTTTTCCAAGCCATGTGGAGAACTCATATCTTGTCTTGGTAGCGCAGAAAGCGGATCAAGATTGTTCTTGGGCAGGTTTCCGGTGCAGGTCTGGGGCCCAGTGTGCGGTGGGCTTGCTCAATTACAAGACCTCCTGGAGGGTTTTTTGGATGTAGGTTACCATTTCTGTGTCCTCCGCACCCTCTGGTATGCCCGACAGTGTAATGTTGTTCGGCAGTTTCTGCTTTCCGTGTCTTCGGCCCAGTCCTGCAGGGTCTTAATATTACGGTGCAGCTGCATGATGGCCCACTCTGCCTCATCCACCCGCTTGTCTGTGTCAGTTGTCTGTGCTTTGGTAGCTTCCTGGCGTTTCTCCAACTTGGTGAGGTTTGTGCGGAGAGCCGTGGCCATGGATCGCATTTTCTTATGGAAATCTTGAAGTTCGGTGAGTACTTGAGCCACTTGTCTCTGGAAGATTGAGTATGGGACCTGATCGCAGGGTGCACTGCTGTGGCGGGAGGCAGATGAGGCCTGGGAGCCCTTGCTCTCTGAGCCTTAGTCCAGCGATCTCTCCCCATCCCGTATGTCTGGAGGTCTACGTTTTGCATCTCCTTTAGAATTTGTGATGAATAGCTGTTTTTAGGAGGATTTTGAGTTGATCTTAGTGGGAGCCTCTTGTCTTAGGCTGCAAACAGGACCATGATGTCACCGGAAGTCATGAACGCTCACTTCTGTCGCAGAGTGGATCGTCTGTACACACCACACAGGGTAACATTGCAGTTGATCTGTAACGCTCGTTCCAGGACAGATCTCTGCATGTAAAAGTGCCTATAGTGTTCAGCTGAGCCCTTATTCTTAAAGCAATGGGAAACCATTAGAACAGTGAGACAGATTTTCCCAAGGGTAAAAACAAGAAAAGGTTGATCAGAATTGAAAACTCGGTGTGTGTGTTGGGGGTAGGGTCCAGCACCCAAGCTGAGAACATCCTCTTTGTGCAGCTCTACATCTAGAACTACTTAAATATACATGTCACCCTTTTAAAGTTAAATTTTAAAACCTTACTGGCGATTGGCAGATGAAGCATTGTCTCTGGAATCTGAGGGTATAAAAATTTCCAAGAAGGAGTACTCACAACCACAGAAATGGTGCGAGGTAACAAGGTGACAGCAAATCCAGGCCGAGCCCACTCTAAAGACTCTGGGATGGGCGGGAGTGGAGATCAACACCCCAGTGGCGGGGATTGTGCCGAGACCCAACCTTCCAACGCAGCCCTACTTCGGGCAATCCAAGGTCTGGATAAAAAATGGAGGACTTTAATTCAGAGATGAAGATGCTTAACACCAAAGTGGCACTTCTGGCAGAGGACACTAAAGGAGCAACAAAATAGCCGAAAAGGCCTTAGATGTAACTACAGGGCTCGTCAAAGAAAATAACTCATTAAAATGGTGAATTGAAAAGCTGAAGAATGCTTCCCGCTCCTGTAATATCAGACTTTTAGGTCTCCCTAAAAGCACCGAAGGAGAAAATGCTAAGGCTTTCCTGAGAGACATGCTGGCACAAATATTAAATGTAGAAGAAGACTTTATTATTAAAAAAAACTTTATCGCATATCACCACATGGAGGGCAGCCCAAAACAGTTACGGGAGAAGCCAGTCCTTCAACCATCTTGATAGAGCTCAGATCATCGAAAGAATGGGACTTGCTCCTAAATAAAGCCAAACAACTTAGCCCGCTTCATTGGCAAAAGGTTTTGTTGCACATTTTTCCTGATTTTAAGTTACGTGACTAGAATAAGAAAGGGATTCGATGCACTGGGAGTGCATTATGTCTTGCTGATGCCGGCAAGCCTGAGAGTCTTCTATGGAGGAAAGGTGTATCAATTTTCAGACCCTAATGATACCAAGTTGTTGGTGAAACTGGAAAGCCAGTTTTTATCCAGGGGTGAGAATTCCGACTCTGAGGAAGAAACAGAAGATTAAAACATAAACAGAGAGTATAAATGTTACAAGAGAGAAGTCTGTTGAGGACTATTTTTCATATGGACACAATTTTATAGCAAGATGGTAAATTTTATAGGTTTATTGTAGCAAATGGCTATATTTTGGGTACTTAAATACCATCAAATTCTCTGGAGAGGAATGTCTCTGTATTGTGCCCCATCCTTTATCTTGTCTTTTATTAGACATTTATCCATAACTTTATGGAGCTAGCTTTGTAACATAGTTGTACCTTAGTTCCAGAAGGTGGTTAACCTGACCCTGTTTAAACTTTAGCATGTTTCTTATTGACAGTTCTAAGGTATGTAAGATGTTGTCTTAACATAACATGTTTGAAAAGTTCTAAAAGGGCGAAATAAAAATATTAATGTGAACTGCATAAAGGGAAATTAATATCCTAATTAATAAGTTGATATACGTGGAAAGGGACATTAAGCCTGTTTGAGAGGGTGAAAGATATGGCTACTCTGTTCATATAGTCCCTGCTCATGGCTGCAAGGGTCAGTACAAAATATCAAATAATATTTTGAAAATATTGAATCAATATGGATGTATATCCTAGTTTTGAATTCTATAGATTAACTGTTGGTTCTTTGTTTTAGCATACCCCCAAGTGGTGTAACAATATACAGGGGCATGTTGGTCAGTTTTGTTACTGTCAAAATAATGTGCTTGTATTGTACAAGTTTAAAAGTTTTGTAAAGCCTACCTGTATGGAACTATATGTAATGTTCATTTACATAAACTCCAATAAAATACAAGTTAAAAAAAAAAAAAAATTTGAAAACTCTGTCACAATCCCTCTCTCAAAAATAAACATAGTATGACTTATTGGTAATGATATAGGTGCAGATTGTTATACCTGTTAGGCAGTGTTAGTGGTGAAGTCAACAAATCCTGTCTTTGGACTTGAGTTGGGGTTAACACAAGCCCTGCTGAAGGGTTAACTATGTCACCATTATCCTCGCCAGTTGGTTTCCAAACTTGCCTCCTTTGAAAAGTCCCAATGGCACTGGGATTCCCTTCCATCATTCCACATATCTGAAACCTCTGTGTGGTCTCTGATGCATCATTTCCTCTGATTCTCCAACCAGTACTGAGGATGAAAAGGAAAAGGAGGGTTCTTTTTATGTCCCAGGTTGAAGTGTTCACCCCATAATGGCACTGTGCAGAGATATACAGCATTTAATATCAAAAGGGTAGTCTACAATGTAGCCCATGAGTACAGGCACTCCAAATGGGACAGCCAATTTGTAGCTTACTCTTGGTTACAATTAAAATAACTACCTTTTTGTTAGGATGCAGTGACATCTTTGACAGTCATTTCATTTTGAAGCTTTTGCAGTAAAAAGATGTTATGGGTGTAGTCTGTGGTTGAATTCTTATTTAGTTAAAAGTCTAGCTGCCCCTCCAAAAAAACAAAACCAAAAAACACTAACACACACATATAGGCCCAGAACACCTGATCATGGGTCTCATCCCAGGATAATTTAAGGGGAAGGAGGAGAATATTTATGGAACATACTGGTGGCTGCTGCGTTAAAAACTGTTACTAGAAAATGGTGCAGAGGGTGCCCCCAAATATAAAAGAATGGATAGCTATAATACAGCAAATCCAAAGGTAAGAAAAGATAACCTATAATGTTAACCAGAGAAAGGAACAGTACAATAACAGTTGGAACAGGTGGCTTTTATCTTGCCCAGAGGAGGAACAGATAATTTAAGCTAGAAGATGAAAATGGAACACACATAATGAAAGGGAAGATGGGGAAAGGACACAGACACTTGAGTAAGGGAGAATCTGGTGTTCAACAACCGATTAATTTTTTGAAAAGACTAATGAGCAGATAATGCAAAGGAGTTAAATGGTGGCTCGTTTTATTTTATTCTTTAGAAGATTTTAACTTTGAGATAGTTATGTTTATTTTTATGGTTCTTGTTTCTTATATAACTGATGGAAATAAAGGAAAAGCTGGTTGTCTGAATTATCTGGTTTGTCAGATGTGTATATCTAAACATGAAAATCTAATAAAGAAGTATAAAAAAAACAAACAAAAAAAAACAAAAACAAATCACACTGTGTTAAGTGCGCATGTTTTTATTCTTCTACAGGTCATGGCAAAACTCCAAAGGATGCAGCATCAGTTCGGGCCACACATCCTATACCTGCAGCCTGTGGCATTTACTACTTTGAGGTGAAAATTGTCAGCAAAGGAAGAGATGGGTAAGCACTGCAGAGCTCTAGTTCCTTCATAAAAATCCCTGACTCTAGTACTTCCCTTCAGAGATGAGCACTGAAACGTTATCAGTCACCCAGTTTAATCATTTTTAGTTTTAATTACTGTGTCGAGTTGTCTGGGCAAGAGGTATGCGAAGAGATTGGACATAATCAAATGATGTAGCTTAGAGAAGAGAAGGTTGAGAGAACGTAATCACGGTGTTTCAAAAGCACAAGGGGGGAGAGACAAGGTAAAGTATAAAGATGTTTGTGCATGTAGAACCCGGGGACATGCACTTTAGCTGCGGGGAAGGGCAAGAGAAAAGGAAGCTCTGAGAAACTTGTTTTCGAAGCCTGGGGATGGATACGTTGCCTTACAGGAGACGAGGAGAGGAACCCTATGGCCTGCAGAGTATTCTTTTCTGGAATTTTTGCCTGGCCTGGAGGACCAGGGATTCCAGCTGTGGGATAAAGGTGGGGTACAGTGCATAAGGGATTTGTTTTGCTCTTGGTGCTTTAAAACCTTCCAACAGTTGGCAGCAGAGTTGAGGCTCCCTCATTCTCACATGTTTAGATTCCTCAAGCTGAGGAACTGGGTACGGCAAGCATACCGTCTCCAGCCTCAGGATTCCCTGCCACACGAGATAGCGAGCTACATTTGACAGGCACAGATTGGGGGGGGGGGGGCAGGAAACTCTGGCTAGGATTTACAGCTGTCTTCAAGAGCGCATGCCTGATTCCTCCTTGAAGGTCAAGGCCTTATGGGAAAGAGACTTGGGTGGTCCCATACTGGAGAAAGCATGGGGAGATCTTTGTGCCTCACACATGGGCCTTATTATTTGTAACCGTTACAAAGAAGCTCAGTATAAGTTCCTATTCGGATTGTATATGCTCGCTGCTATGGTAAATCAGTTCAGCCCAATTGTCTCACTTATGTATGGCAAGTGTGGGATGGGGGGGTATTTACGTGCAGTATTTTTGGCACTATCAAGAACTTAGACCCTTTTGGGATGCTGTAACGCAGTCGAGATAGATCAGTGGGCCGTGTTACTTGGGGTGGAGTCCAGGGGAAGGAAGGATGGGAATTTTATCCCAGGACGATTAGGATTATGTTGGTGACAGTGAGAAGGTACGTTCAGAACACCTGGGTGTCCCACGCTTGCCCCATACCACAGATGTGGAGAGACCTGCTGTGTGCTGTACTGCAACTTAAATATTTCCCGTATAATTTCAGTGGTTGGGCAGACAGGTTTGATAGACAGTGGGATCTTTATATAGCCTTATTGTCCCCAACAGAGCAGATAGCACTCAGGTTAGGCTGAGCTATGAGGTTTTGCCCTCTCCTCCATCCTGGCCAGTCGGGGAGATCCCTCTTCTTTTTTTCTACCCTGCTCCCCCTCGCCCTGCTGAATATTGTGATAGACTGTATGTCACTTCATGAATTAAAAGATGTTCTAACCCTGAGATGTTAGCCTAGGATGTCATCTATGAACTTCATTTCGAACTGAATGTGTGTTAAGTTTTTGTCTGGTTGTAATGTTGTTCATTTCTTGTGTCAGCTTTCATCATCTTTTGTGTACACAGGTAAATCAGTGTTATTACCTATACTGCCTTGATAGAAACATTAGAAACATAGACTTTGACGGCAGATAAGGACCGCTTGGCCCACCTAGTCTGCCCATTTCCTTACCTAGAGGATAAGCTGCAGATCCTATTTAATTAGTTTAATTTAATTAGCTACACTATGATTTTACTGATATGTATGTGGAAATACTGTCATTGTTCTGTGTTACCAATTTTAAAATTTCAATAAACAGAATACAAAAAAAAAAAACAGCATTTTTTTAAAGCAGAGGGTGGCGAATATGTGGAATAGCCTACCTGGAGAATTTGTGGAAACTAACACTGTTTAGGCTTTCAAGACAGAACTGGTAAGATTGTTAAGAATAGCACTGAGGGTTATAGAGCATGAGTCTTGGTAACAGTCTGATGAGCTTGGATGTGTGTCCATAGTCAAATTGGTTCTAGTCACTGCTGTTCACTAGGAAGGGCAGACAGGATGGTCCACATGTCCCATCCATCACCACAGTATGTTGCTAAGTTTATTGATTCGTGCATGGATGTTAGATTTTTTGATGGCACCTCAGGGAAAAATACCTGGCACTTAATTGGTATGAGCTAGTACTTCCAAAATACAGCAGACAGAAAATATTATTACATTTTTAAAAAGTTGTTCCTTTTACCAAAAAAAGTGTTCTGTCTTTTTGGTTGGTCATGCTGTTACAATCAGTGAGGTTATGATGATGAGTTATGAAGGGAAGTAGAACTAGGTAAGCCACTTCTCCAGGTAGAGTGCTGTTCCAGAAGCAAACAAGTATTGAGGGCAGTCAGAAAATACAAAGGCAATTTTTGCTTTGTCAGATGTATCTAAAGGCAGCATATCAAAAGATACATACATACATATAAACAAGCCAAACTCGCAGACCCATTAGAGCATACCTGAAAATCACCCCAGCAGCTTCAAGACTCTATGGCTCTTTCTGGGAGGAGGGGGGGGGAGGGGAGAAGAGAGCTTAGATATATGGCTGTCATACCAGCCAATCCCACGAGTGCAAAAAAATTTGCAATGTATGCTTCTGCAAATGAGTGAATTCCAGACTACTGAGAAGTTGAGTTACATGGTAGTAAAGATAGGAAATGGGGCAGTATCACTTTAAGGCGCTGGTATTTAAATGATAGGTGTATGACTAAGCTCTGCCCCCTGAGGAAGAGCCAGAGAGTCTCGAAGCTGCAGGAGTGATTTTCAGGCCTCCTTTTAAGGGTCTGAGTTTGAATGTATGTATGTATCTTGCACTGTTTGAAATGCTGGATTTAAATAAATGTGACAAATGTGACATGTCTTTGCTTAAGTAGTAAAACCTGACTGTGTGCTTTTTGAATGCCCTTAATACTTGTTTGCTTTTGGTACATTGGAGTTGGACACTCTTGAGGTGTGTCTGGTCTGCAGCACTGAGCACTATATCCTTGTTGCTGTTGTTAGAGTGCTGTTCCATACTATCGCACTTTTTACTTGAGGTGGAAAATCTCATAATTGGTAAAGAGAAACGGAGACAGTACTTCAGATCTGAAGTGTAGCTGTTGGATGGGATGGCATGTTGGCACAACGATCAGGTTGCCGCTTGCAATTCTGGTGACCCAGGTTTGGGAGCGAGTCTGGGTCATCAGGGGTCATCAGAGGTTGGCCAGGGGAAGAAACCTAGAACATGGCGGCAGTAAAGGGCCAGTGGCCCATCCAGTCTGCCCAACCCTACCTATTACCTGTGTGATGGCCCTAATGACTGTCCACCCCCTCACCCCTACCCTCACACCAGTTACAATGAGGACATTTGTACTGCTGCCATTCTGTTGAGCACAGTAGACTGCATGCTGTGGATCCTGTTAAAAAGCATGGAACGGAATCACTGTCCCCGTCCACTGTTACCCTGCCCTTAATGTGACATCATATGAAGCCCAAGGAGAGACTGCATAGTCTTTAGTTGAGCAGTAAGGCATGACCAGGGGTTATGTCAGTGGTCTGTAAGTCACCCTCTGGGGTGAAATGTGGCATGAGGCATAGCTGAGTGCCTCATGCCCCTAGAGAGTGATTAACTGACCATTAACATAATCCCAGGGGTGCCTTATTGTTATTATGGTAAAAATATTCTTTTTAAATCATGTTAAACCTTGTTCAGTAAATGAGAAGACTCAACACGTATGTTAATAAAGAATTAATGTAAGGCTGATAGAATGTTTACAGACAGTCAGAAAGCTCTATAGTTTTCATACCCTAGCCCAAGGAGGGGCCAGTGCATTTGTTGGTATAATCCAGGATTACTTCCATCGTAGTTGGCATTCCAGGGCAGGGTTTCCAGTGGAGGAGTGTCTTGGCTATAAAACAGAAAGAGGATGAGGAAGAAATGTTTTCCAATATCTAAATCTGTCAGCTGTGTACACAAACTGTATATGGTGTCTAAGGCTCATATCCACACACCCGGCTATATTTACAGTAGAGTCGTTGGTGTGTTGAAATGAAAAGCTGCTTCTGCTGCTGTGTGATTGGTTTTCTAAAAGTACCTAAGGATTATAGAGCTAGGATGAAGCCTTTACTAGATCTTGTAGTTCGAGAGTGCAGTATTTTACTTAACATATCCATTTTGTAAGCCATTGGACTTCTTCCATTTTGCACATTTGGAAAGGCGTGGAGTTGTTGAACTAGGGGATCAGAGGTTTGAATTGCGTCATAGATACTGAATCGCAGTATAACTGTAAGCAAGCAGCCGAATATCCCTGACCTCTTGCCCCTCACTGAAAACGAGATGTTGCACCTCAGTTGGGTTTTCCCCTGGTAAATGCATTGTACCCCCTGCCCCCAAAGAATAAAACAAACATACTGCACCCACTGGGATTGCTGTTATTTTACCGTCTGAAAGTATTTTGATGTTTTTTCAACATTTATTCTCCTAGGGCCGATCCTGTTGACCCCCCCCTTCTGCTACCAGTGTGGTCTGTATCCTAGCCCTCCCAAGTATGCCTCCAGCAGTCTGATGGTACCTCCCCAGATCTCCCCCTGTGGCAAGAACCCACCATCTCTGTGCCATTGACAGGCATACGTCCTACTTTTTTTGGGCAAATGATTTTCCATTTTCAGTGGAAAACACTGGTGAAAAACAGTGTCTGTCATTTTCAAACCAGCACCTGGAAGTCAGTTTCTCATGAAAATCCTCCACTTTACCAGCTTTATGGGCAAACCCCACAAATTTAAGAATCATTTTTGTACAGGACATTCTGATGTACCCTCCATTTGGGGAAAATGGAAAAAATGGATTTTAAGATTTTGCCGAATGTCAAGGGCCATTTTTCAGAACTGAACAACATTGGCTCTACTTTCCTGGCCTGCAGCTGCTCAGAATACTGATCTCACGGCTTGGGGCGGAAGGCATTTGAGGGAAGCAGGAGCTGCGTTTGACATTGTGGGCGAGCAGAGGGTCATCATTTTGGCAGGTGATTAACCCATTTTCCTTTTTTGCTGCCTCTGTATTCCACACAAATAAGAGCATGCGTTCTGATGTTGAAAGATACTCAGTTGTCGCTATCAGTACTGCTGTTGCTGTGCAGACTGATAGTTAACACTATAGGGATATGATTGTTGACAAATGCAAGCAAGCAATTCAGTCTGCAGATATATCACTTTACAACTCTAGTGATCTCCTTTGTCTTGATCTCAGTTGTTTCCTTGGAGAACAGTAATTATTCTGTCTTCGGGATTCGCCTTTATAGCCAGACTGTCTCACTGAGATGACTAAACTGTCACCAGTTGCCTAAATCAGTTTAGGAGAACAGAGCCAGTATTTGAGAAGTCAAGCCAAATCTGTGGAATACATTTGTTTAAGTGATCAAGAAATAATTTGATTTTGTTTATCTGTCTCCGTACATGAGGTTGGCCTGGAGAGATGCAGCATTCTGTATTGTATCGACCTGTCAAGTAGCAATTTATAATTGACTAGCAGTGTGTTGCAGTTGTTGCAACGATGTTTGCTGTGCTAACGTCGGTGTCCCCCCTTCTCGTGTTCTACCTGTTGACCTCCAAGCCTTTACAGAGCCCCTGTGTAATTGCCCCTTTGATATGTGGTTTGGGCACACAACTTCCACAGCAGGGATTCTGTATAACATTATAAGATGTGGTTGGCATCGGTATTTCTCATCTCACTCCACATGACATAGATGGTATAGTCTGCCATGTTTTTCCTACAGTGTCAAGCATTCCTCAATCCTTTTGAAGCTCTTGAGAGCCTCTACCCTCCTTGTTGCTTCTGATGACCCCCTTTGCACATGTCGTGTTGGGTTTTGAACCCTGAAATAGTTCTAGCAATAATGACATTGCTGGGTAGATTATTCTACCTACCCACCACACTGTCTGTAAAGAAGTATTTCCTTAAATCCTTCTTGAAGTTTCCACAGCTAGTGTGAGTTTGTGTCCCCTGACGGGTTTGTTACTCAGTGTAAAAAAACAAACAAAAAAAAATCTGATGAATCTTCCCTGTTGTTTCACTGCATGTAAATGTAGATTTCTGTTATGTCCCCCATTCTCTCTCTGTTTGGCTGTCTGATCTATCCTGATGGTTCTTACCTTGTTGCTACTGGATCATTTTGGTGTCCTCTGTTGAATAGTTGCTGTTGTTTTCTTATCCTTTTTCAGATGTGGGTTTCAGAAATGCATGCAGTACTCTAGGTGTGGCCTAACCAATGACCTGTACAGCAGCAATATCACCTCTTAGGTTTGAATAGTGAAACTCCACCTGATGAATCTCAGCATCCTGTTAGCTTTCCTATACTGAGAAGAAGATTTCAGACTGTGGTTTGCTGTTACCCCCTAGGTCCCTTTCCTCCTTTGAATGCTGTACCATGACTCTGTTGATGCTGTATTCTGTCTGTGGATAGTTGCCACCAATGTGTACAGTACTTTACATCTTCTGCCATTGAATTTTAGGTGTCATATCCTGAACCACTGTTCCAGCTTTTTTTTTTTTTTGCATATTCTTGTTCTCCCTCTTATCACATCCAGCCACCCACTCCTTTGGGTGGCCAGCCTTCACCCACCTCTCCCATTCTGCCGTCCTGCTGCTCCCTTGCCCAGCTGACCCAGACGTATCCTTTCACCAGGGGGGCCCTCCTGCCCACCGGGAACCATCGGGAGGGGAGACCAGAGTGCACCTTGGCACTCCCTTGCTTCTTTGCTGGGCAAGGGTGCGTAGCTTTGGGGGCTTCGCGGTGTGGGGAGGTGGGTCCACCGTCATCCGGCCAGCGTGGGTGCCATTTTCATGTTTTTCCTGCCCAGTCTACAGCACCCCTCTTGTAGTGCTCCCGATCGCCACCGGGGGCCGCTACAGAGTGAGGCAACCCCCACAACCCACACCAGGAGAGGAGAGCAGTCCTCCGGACGCTCCATCCTCTCTTTCCCCTTCCGACCCACGGCATCCTGAGTCCATTCCCGAACCCGGGTCGCCGGTATGGCATGAGGTGTGGCATCCAGCCCCATAACCCTCAGCACCGCTGAGCCGCCTGTTCCAGCTTTTCTACATTCCTTTTCATGCTGTGGGTCCCCTTTTTATTACCTGCAACCTCACCCCAATGTCACTGATATATACATATTGAAGAGTAACGGTCCTGGGACTGACCCATGGGACACTCCATTTGTGATACATAGATGTTGTCGGCAGATAAGGGCCTTGTGGTCCATCTAGTATGCCCTATCCCTCTTTCTAATGCTTAAGGTACCCTAGATGCCACAAGTCCCCCCAGCTTGATAATTCCCATGTGCCTATCCCACGCATTCTTGAATCCCTGAACTGTGGCCTCCCCCACCACTTCCAGGGGGAGACTGTTCCATCTCTCCACCACCCTTTCAGTGAAGTAGAATTTCCCTCAAGTCCCCCCTAAGTTTCCCCATTTTAGTCTCATGCTTTGCCCCCTTGTTCTGCTATTTCCCTTCATCTTACTGACCTGGGAAAGTTACTATTTAGGACCACGCTCTGGGCTGTGTTTGACAACCAGTTGCTAATCCACTCAGTCCTTTCCTTAATCCTGTTTTCCCTTCTGGATAAGCCTCCTTTGAGGCACTGAATCTAATGCTTTACAAAGCCCAGGTACAGAATGTCGACTGGTCCTTATCCGCCATCTGTGTTATCGAGCTGAAGAAGTCGGTTTTGGTTTTTTATTACCTTCCCTTTATGAAATCATGTTGATTTCTGTCAGGAAGTCTGTTATCCGCTCCTTTATGATTGATTCCAGCAGTTTGCTCACTATTGACCTCAAGCTCACTAGTCTGTAGTTACCATCCTGGGGTTTTTCTTATCCCCACTCTTGTATAGAAGGCCAACATTTGCCACCCTCCAGTTATCTGGCACCTCCCACAGCTTATCTGTCTCAAGTTAACTGGATTCTATTTATTTCAGTTTTGGGCTATGAAAGGCATACTAAACCAAAGCTCATTTCCAGATGAGATATGTGGAGAATTACAGCACGAGGAGGGGTGAGGTAGTTGCAGACCATACAAAAGTGGAGTGAAAGCCATAGTTATGTAAATCAGCCATAAGTAAAACACAAACGCTCAAATATAAAGTGCAGTTACGAAAATACACAATACAAAGATAAAAACAAATAGTTCACAGTATACAAGTTAAAAAAGACAAAGGAATTCTCCTCTCAAAGATGATTGAATTACTGAATCAGATTGTGATTATATGTTCTCCTTCTCAGCTGGACCATGGTCATCCTACACCTAGGGATGCAAAGAAACAATGAGTAAAATTAATTCAAATGGATGTTAGTTTACTAGGATGTATGTCCCCAGTGTTCAGTGGCAGTGTGAAGCAAAATGTCCAGTAATTGTCAGTTTGTTTTACATGTTATGACTTTTTCTGTTTTGTGTGAAAGCAAACACGTAATCGAGTAGTAGAACAGTTGAGGCCCTGGGACCTGTGGTGAAATGCAATTTCCTTTCAGTGGTGCACTTTATAGTTTCACAAAAGTGCATTTGTTCAGGCCTTGCCTTTTATCTTCATAGTAGCTGCACCACAAGTAAGTCTGACTGCAGATCAGTGTTAGAAACTTTATTGTGCAAAATCAATGTCTTGTTTTGAACCACAAAAAGTCAAGAAAAACGTTTTGTTGTAATATACACCAGCAGATAGCACCCAGAGTGATGTATGCAGTAGCCAGAGGTTATAGTTGGGGAGTTACTCAACTATGCAGAACTTACCTAGACTACAGTGCAAGTATTTAAAGAGCACATTGAACTTTTTCTTTTGTTTGCGTAATTAACTACATGTAAACATGATTTATGCAGAGAACAGGAGGTGAGTGAACAAATAAATACAGGAATTTCTTCAAAAACCATTAAGTCACCTAGGAGGCAGGAAGGAGTGAGGGGCTGGAAAAAAGTGGGGAGCTGATTATAGGAGGGTGAAGGAACTGGGGAAGTGGCTGTGGGGGGGGGCAGGGAACGGAAGGGCTAGTTACAGGAACAGTTGTGCAAGGAGAGTTTGCCGATGAGATGCTTGAAGGAAAGGTAGGGGTAAGAGGAATGGAGGGCAGGGAGCATTATTCTAGAGGTGGAGGGGAGGCAATAGCCGAAGGCTGCTTGCTCAGTCAGTGCTTTGGACCAGGGGAGTGAAAAGGAGCAGGAGTCAACAAAATGAAGGGGAGAGGAGAGATAGCAGGGTGGTGAACTAAGCCAGATTTTACAAAGAAAGGAGGCACAGTGGGAGAGGAGCCTGCCCTTCAGAGATACAGGGAGAGGTCAGAATGGAGGAAGTGGTGGTGGTGGAGATCATTTAGGGTGAGCCGGCAGATGAATGAAAAGGTTTCCTAGTCTGGCCAGGGTGTTTTGGGGGTCAGACTTGTATGCCACGTCCACATAATTGAAAACCGAAAGGATCATCTTAAAGATATACTCTTGGTGAACTTGGAGGGAAGCAGAATGCATTGTAATACATGGTGCCAAGTGTTTGTTTGTGTGTGTGTGGGTGGGGGGTGGGGGCTTTTGTGGATGGCACTATATAGGAGGAGAAATTGAGGCTTGATTCAGCCATACACCAGGATACCTGCAGTGGTGGACCTCCTCAAGAGGGGAGCCATCCAGAATTGTGAATATGGGGGAAGGGGGGTTATGGAGCCTAGCATGACTCTGCTTGTTACCAGAGTTTGTGGGGGCAATTTTTTTTTTCTTCAATTTATTATATTTTTTTTATTTATTTTAGTCTTTGGTAACTGGGTAAGGCCCACTAGGCACAAGTGCTCATTTTCAGGGGTGACCTGGGAGCACTGGGTGGTTATGTGGCTTGCTCAGAGTGACACAGTATGCAAGTGGAGGTTGTGAGAATCAAACCAAGGTGTGGTCTGCTGGATGTACCAAGCTCGTTCACAGCTCTGTACTCTAATCTCTAGGCTATACTGCCAGCCCAGTGGAATGAAAAATTTAGTTTTTCAGAAAACAAGAACATATTTCATAATACAGTGTACAGTTCGTTATGGACACAAAATACACATAAAGAAAAAGTTATATACCCCACATGCAAATGTTGTTTATAAAGAGAGAAAAAAAAATGCATTCTTTTAGGCCACCTTCATACTAAATAATACCCTTAAAAACACACTATTGTTTTGTTGAGCTTGGTGTTATCAACACCTTAAAGGAAGGTCCATACAGTATTCCTGGGAGGGTCTTCTGGAGGATGATGTACTTAAAAATCTGTAATAGTATCTAATAAATCCAGACCATATACCTGAATTGGTGTCAGTTAAACTTATACATCTGGTAGATGAAGAGGGGGGATTCAGTAGTGGAAAGGAAAAATAGGGGAAACAGAAAGTGACCTAAGGAGCAGTAATGGAGAAGCCCCAAATGGGTCTATGGGATTGTTCAGGGCAAAGTAAGGGGAGCAGAGGGTTCATCAGCGAAAGGTGGGGTTTAAACTTGTGAAGGGGGGAGGGATCAAAAAAGGGGCAGTGCCGGCAGGTATGATAAATGAGGGACATAGTCACCACTCTTCTAGGGGGCTAGGGAGATATGGAAATGGGTCACCAGGTGGGGTGCAGGAGCTGAGAAATGGGAGCTCAAGGGGGAGAAAGGAGAGGAGAGAAAAGGGGTGGAGAGTTGTCCTGATAAATGCTAGGAGCTTAGGAAATAAAATGCTTGCGCTCCAGGCGATGCTAGTTGAGGGGGAGGTAGATGTGGCAGCAGTCACTGAGACCTGGGCCACTCAAGGGCACGAGTGGGACCTAAATCTGGAGGGCTACACTATGTTCAGAAAAGATAGGGGAGGGAGGGATGGTGGTGTAGCACTGTTAGTCAGAAATGGCATGAGTATTGGAGGGGTAGAGGAGGCAGAGGGGAACATGGAGGCTATTTGGGTCACCTTGCTAATGCAGGGAGGTAAGAGAGTAAAAGTCTGAGTGGTATACAGACCACCAACACTGGCGGAGGTCCTGGAAGAAAGTTTGGTGGCAACTATCGAGGGACACTGTAGACTGGGAAAGGGAAGGGTAGTGGTAATGGGGGACCTCAACATGTCAGGAACAGACTGGAGGACTATGACATCACCAGTGACCAGAGAGCAGAGGCTGCTGGATGTCTTCCAGGATGCGTTTCTGACACAACAGGTGGGTGAGCCAACTAGGGACGCCCGGACACTGGACGTGGTCCTGTCGGACAGTGATCAGATTAGGGGCCTAGAGGTGAGGGACCCATTGGCTGGGAGTGATCACCCCACAGTCTGATTCTTCCTGGACTTGGGGAGGTAGGAAAGCCGAACAAGGACGGTAGTAACCAACTTTAGCGGTGCAGACTTCAGGGAGATGGGAAGGATCCTTGAAGATCGTCTGGACAGGATAAGGCCGGATATAGATGCTGACAGCAGGTGGGGGATCATTAGGAGGGGAATACAGGCAGTTACCAGATCCTGCGCAAGGGAAAGGCATAAGTTCGGTAAGGCCAGAAAACCCTGCTGGTGGACCCAGGAGGTACAGGAGGTGGTGAGGGAAAAAGAAGGCGGCCTGTAGGCACTTCAAGTGCTTAAGGAGTGAAAGGGATCTGGAGAAATATGAGCTGATAGCCAAGAGAGTCACCAGGGTGGTGAGAGCAGCTAAGGCAAAAAAGGAGCAGTCCTTGGCCAGGGGGATCCGGAGGGGGGGACAAGGGGTTCTTTAGATACATAGGGGAAAAAAAGGAAAGTAAGAGGGTAGATCAGCAAGATAAGGATAGGGGATGGTTGGGCACAGGAGGCGGGGGAACAGGCAGAAGTCCTAAATGAGTACTTTGCTTCAGTTTTTACCGGGGGGGGGTGGAGGGGCTATGTCTTGCAAGGGGAGTGGGGGCAAAACAGAGCAAGGGGTGGGACCGGTAGTGACCAGGGGCCCTGATGGGTCTGGGGAAAGGGAGTGGCCACCACAGACAGGTGGGGGCCCAGCAGTGCAGGGTGAAAAGGGGAAGGACGTGGAGGCTGAAATCCCAGTAGAGAGACTAAGGGAAGCCCTGGTCCCTTCGGTCGGAGAAAGCACCTGGGCCAGATGAGATACATCCCAGGGTGCTGAGGGAACTGGCAGATGTCTTGGCAGTCCCTTTAGCGGAGCTTTTCAACATCTCTCTGAGGACTGGGTGGGTGCCCCAAGACTGGAGGGTGGCCCATGTCGTACCGATCCACAAGGGGGAATCAAGAGAGGAGGCTGGAGATTACAGGCCCGTTAGCCTGACATCGGTGGTCGGCAAGGTGATGAGGGTATTGTCAAGGAAAGGCTAGGGGGGTTACTGGAGCAAACTGGGTACTTGGATGATGGGCAGCATGGCTTTGTCATGGGAAGATCGTGCCAGACAAATCTTGTTGAGTACTGTGACTGGGTGACGAGGGCCCTGGACCAGGGTAGGCCAGTGGATGTCCTCTTTCTGGACTTTAGCAAGGCGTTTGATTCGGTACTCCACAGTGGCCTGCTGGCTAAGCTGAAGGAAATGGGGGTAGGGAGACAGTTGTTAAGATGGATAGGAAATTGGTTCTCTTAGCGTACTCAGAAGGTGATGGTTGGAGGATTAGGCTCATCCCCAAGGTGGGTTACTAGTGGGGTTCCCCAGGGGTCAGTGCTGGGGCCACTCCTGTTCAACGCCTATATCTCAGACATCAGGAGGGGGATCAGGAGTGAGATGAGTCACTTTGCAGATGACCCGAAGCTGGGTGCAGTGGTGGATGGGGAGATGGGAAGGGTGGCCTTGCAGGAGGCTCTGGAAAGGTGGTTGGGAAAATGGATACTAAAATTCAATGCGGGGAAGTGCAAGGTTCTGCACCTGGGAGTCAGAAATCCAGGCCAGGGGTATACCCTGGGAGGACACATGATTCAAGTCACAGAGGGTGAGAGGGACCTGGGGGTAGTGGTAGATGTCAAAATGAACAACTCGGAGACCTGTAGGAGGCCAGCGGCAAGGGCAAATAGGATGCTGGGATGCATCGCCAGGGGGATTACCTCCAGAAAGGCGGAAGTGATCCTTCCACTGTACAACTGCTTGGTTAGACCACACCTCGAGTATTGTGTACAGTTTTGGAGACCACATTTAAAGAGGGACATTACACTCCTTGAGAGGGTCCAAAGGAGGGCAACAAAATGATCTGGGGCCTGGGGGAGAGGACCTACGAGGAGAGGCTCAAGGAGCTCGACATGTACACCCTAGAGGAGAGGAGGGACGGGGGGACATGATTGAGGTCTTTAAGTACATGAAAGGGATCAATAAAGGAGGCCCAGTCAGGGTGCTCCAAAGGAAGGAGCTTGGGGCAACAAGAGGTCACGGGTGTAAGCTGGAAGGAGGCAGGCTCAGAGGGGAGAGGAGGAGATGTTGTTTCACTGAAAGGGTGGTGGAGCCATGGAATGCATTGTCCAGGGAGCTGGTAGAGGTGGAGACTGTGGACGGGTTTAAGAGGGGATGGGACAGGTACAGGGGAAGGGTAAATCTCACCAGGCCCAATAGAGGTGAAACATCTGGGACTGGGGACAGTATAACCCAAGGGGGAGGGGGTGACACCAAAATCGACCCTCAGTGCGGGTGCTGAAAATCGAGCAGACTTGAGAGAGTGTTAGGCCTATTTTGCTGGCATTTTAGTATGTTAGAGCGAGGGGGGGGGACCCAGCCTCATGGAACGAAGTCTGAGTAGTTGTCCAGTTGGTATATGACCCTTTACGCCATTTAATTTTGAAAGAAGATACATGGTTCGAAATAAAATAATAATCCCTGGAGATTTTATTATTAGAGGTATAAATTGGGGAAGACGGGAGGACCCCCAGAACAGGACAGTAGTAGCCAGCATACCAGGATTGGAGACTGGGAAAACACCACTTAGTGTAAAAGATCTGCTGAGTAGGCAGAGAGACAAACCAGACTTGGTGCTACACGGTACCAGTGACGTAGCAGGGGAGAAGGTGAAGGTGGTGCAGGAGAGATTTAGAAACAAAGCAAGGACATGCAGGCAGTCGGTGAACGCTTTGGTATTTTCAGAAATCCTCCTTGTCCTAAGGGAAGCACTGCTAGAAAAAGGAAAATAGAAGAATTCAGTGTATGTTTGGAGGGCTGGTGCAGGGAAGTGGGTATGGTTTTATAGGGAAAGGGGATGATATATGGTCAGACAAAAGGCTATACAGCCAAGACAGACTTCGCCTAAATAGGAAAGGAAAGAACATTTTAAGACATATTGGGAATATACATGACATTGGAGCTGGGTTTAAACTGATAAGTGGGGGGAGGAAGAGCTGGGGAGGTAAGAACCCCCCCCCCCCACATAGGCAAAGATGGCAGAGATGGTGGGGAAGAGCAGACAGAGAGAGAAAAAAAGATGAGGCGAGAGGGAAGGGGTGGCAAAGTGGGTTATTCTGTTTAAAGTTAAGAGCAAGGTTGAAGTGGGGATGAAGTGGATGGTCATCTCACTGAATGCATGTAGTATTGGGATAAAAAATGGCAGATTTGCAGGCCCTCCTGGCAGAGGGTAATGTGTATGTAGCGGCTGTTACAGAGACTTGGGCCACAGCACATCATGACTGGGACCCATCAATCCCAGGGTATAAACTTTACAGAAAGGACAGAATGACAGGGGAAAAGGGGGGGGGGTGTGGCTTATATCAAGGAAGGAATAGTGTGCACAAGGGAGGAAGAGCTGGGGGGAGACATTAAAACCCTGTGGTTGCAACTACAGAGCAATGGGGGAAAAAAATCAGGTTGGGGTCCTATATAGACCACCAAATCAGGGTGAAAAGATGGATGAAAAACGGTGTCCTCAGTTGAGGATTGCAGCAGGGAGAGGGGAGGTAGTAGTGACAGGGGACTTCAACTTGCCCAGAAATGGGACACTCCTGCCATATCAAGTGCAAGAAGCCAAGCAATACTAAATGCAATCCATGACGGCTTCTTAACATGGTATGTGACGAGTCTCACCAGAGGGGAAGCACTTCTGGACCTGGTGCTCACTAACGGGGGAGCATGTCAAAGAGGTCGACGTTGGGGATCCCATAGATGAGTGACCACAACACGGTATGGTTCAGGATAGACATGGGCATGGAAGACATCCCATTGAAGACTAGGACACTGGATTTCAAAAAAGCAAACTTCAACAAAATGAGGGAAATGATTAGGGAAGACCCGGGGAGCATAGAGGAGGGTTTGGGGGTGGAGAGACTGTGGGAAACCATCAGGAAGGCCATTCATAAAGCAACAGGCAGTTGCATGAGAATGAGGGGGGAAGAAAAGAAAGGCTAGATAGCCAAGCTGGTTCAGTGGGGATGTTGCTAGAATGATAGGGGAAAAGAGGGCAGCATACAAGAAAAGCAAAAGGACAGCTAGGGAGGAGGACGTAGAGGAATTCCAGAGGCTAGCCAAGTTAGCGAGTAAAGAGATATAGCATGCCAAAGCACAGAAAGAGCTATGAATAGCTAAGGGGTAAAGAATGGGGGCAAGCCTTCTTCAACTATATAAAAGAAAAGTGAGATAGAAAGGATGGTATAGTCAGACTCAAGAAAGGAGAGGAATGGGTGGTGGACGACAGGTCAAAAGCAGAAGTATTAAACCAATACTTCTGCTCCGTCTTCACGAAGAAGAAGGAGGGACCAATGCCAGAGGTGGGAATTGTGAAGGAGGGAGCCAGGGAAGACCCAGTTGAGACCATAGAGACTGAAAGGGTGAGGGGAAGGGCTGCTGACACTGAAGGTGAATAAATCTACTAGGCCGGACGGGATACACCCCAGGGTGCTCAGGGAACTGGCTGATGAACTGGCAGGCCTGCTAGCAGCCCTGTTCAATAGTTCCCTGGATTCGGGGTGGTGCTGGAGGATTGGAGAACTATGCACGTTGTGCTATTTCACAAAAGTGGACCAAGGGAGGATCCAGGCAACTATAGGCCAGTCAGCCTGACTTTGATAGTGTGTAAACTTATGGAGACAATAATAAAGGAGTGGCTGGTGAGGTATATGGAGGACATTGGTCTACAGGACAACAAGCAGCACGGGTTTGTGGCAGGCAGATCATACCACAGACTTAGTGGAGTTCTTTGGGTCACAAAGGCAGTAGAAATGGGGCAGGCAGTTGATTTCATGTACCTAGACTTTAGCAAAGCCTTTGATTTGGTACCGCATAGGAGGCTAAAGGCAAAACTGAGGGGACCAGGGGTGGGGGTGAGAGTAGTAAGATGGGTTGAAAATTGGTCGGGGGAGAATGCAGAAGGTGGTGGTGGGGAATCCTCTAGCGCAAGGGAGGTCACTAGTGGGGTTCCACAGTGGTCAGTGTTAGCCCCAGTACTATTTAATATCGTCATAAGGGACATGGGGAGGGTATCCAGGGCAAAATGTGCTTGTTTGCTGATGACACTAAGCTCTGTGGGAGGGTGGATAAAAGAGTTGAGGCAGGACTTAGCCAGACTGGAGAAATCATCAGGGATCTGGCAGCTGGGGTTTAATGCCAAAAAGTGCACAGTGATGCACATCGGGGAAAGAACCCCTGGGTAGAGTACTATTTGGGGAAAAATGCAGATCGCCAAGGCTGAGGAGGAAAGGGACCTGGGGGTTGTAATTACAAGTGACCTGAAATGGTCATCTCAATACAGAAAGGCAGTGGCAAAGGCAAACAGGATGCTGGGATGTATTGCAAGGGGTGATCAGCAGCAGGCACAATGAGGTAATTCTACTATTGTATAGGTCGCTGGTGAGGCTGCAGTTGGAGTAAGGAGTGAGGTTTTGGCACTCTTACCTATAAAAGGATGTTAAGCTGCTAGAAGGGGTGCAGAGGTGGGCAACAAAAATTATCTGGACAGCAGGATAGGTCATATGAGGAGAGGCTGGAAGCACTGGGGATGGACTTCCTGGAGGAAAGAATGCTGAGAGGGACATGATGGAGACTTTCAAATACCTGAAGGGAATAAACAAAGTTGAGTGCGAAGGATTCTTCAACAAAAGAGAGAACACCGCTACCAGGGACATAGTAGCAAGCTGATGGGGGGGGGGGGAGATACAGAAGAGACATGAGGAAGCATTTCTTTATGGAAAGGGTGGTAATGGCCTGGAACGAGCTGCCTGAAGAGGTGATGGGGGCCATGACAGTCTGAGCATTTAAAAGTGCCTGGGACAAGCACAGAGGGAAGCGATGGCACAGGGGTGGTGAAGGGAGAAAGGGGGAGGAAAGCGGGGTTGGGGGGCATGAGGCACTGGTGTAAAGCCAGGTCTTAAAAACATTACGAGCAGACTAGATAGGCCATGCGGTCTCCTTCTGCTGGCAACTTTCTTATGTTCTTATCTTGACTGATGTTCTCTCCATAGTGTTTATACTTGTCATTAATTTCCACCAGTTAGCACAAGTGGGTATTTTTTCAATGCGCCACAGTCTGGTAATGGTGTTTTTTGGCCATTAAAATCAGTAAAATAACCAATTTTATGGAGAATGTATTTAATGTACAGTGGTTTGGGGGAATGGCTGTTAGAGTGAAAGGAGAGGTAATCATATCGGAACAATCAAAGATGTCCTAGATTTCATGGGTGATAATCTGCCAGTAAGATTGGAGGGATGGGCATGCCCACAGGACATGGATTTGGTCTGCCTGTAACTCGCCACAGTTGGCGCCAGCAAGGGCTGGTGTGGGACCTGATAAATTTAGTGATCACTGTAGGCATGCAGAAGTATTGGAGTCAGCACTCCATGCATATTTGTCCAGTAGGAGGCTGCTGTAACCCTGTGGGCCGGGTGAGAGGGATATATTTGTACCACTGCTTTATGGAGTAAGTGGTGTCCAGTTCCATATTCCATCTATATAGGATGAAGTCGGTTGAGACCATAGAAGAAGCTTGTATAGTCTTATATAAAAGACTAATTAAATGTGCCCTAGTGTTGCCTAATAGGTAGGATTTCAAAAGGTGAGCGAATGGGGGTAGTTTTTCAGCTATTTGGAGCAGGGCTTCTTTTTGAGTCCTAAGGTGGGATCAAAGTTGTAAATGTTTATGAAAATCAGTTGATGGGAGATGAAATGCATTCTGTAGGGTCATAAAAGGCAAAATCCCCTGTTGGAGTGATGAGCTGAAAAACATACCTAATGACATACAGTATCTCTGCCACTTCAGTAATGCTTTATCCAATTTGTTGGGAGAAAAGGCCATATCATGGGCTATTGCCTAAACGTAGAACTGGTTGATAGGGGTTATAAAATGTTTTCGGAGATACTACCATTGTCAGAAAATTTCGGCTGTATAACAGTAGAACTTACTAAGAGGAGTGCATGCAGGTGGGTTACCGAAAGATATTGGGCGTGGTCATGGGTGCCATTCAGTGTGTGTTCAGTTGGCTTCCAATAAGAATGATAAAACAAAACAAGCCAGAGGCAGATTATTCTGAGATGGGATGCTGGAGCATACCAATGCAAGTTGGGCAAGTTTACTCCTCCCTTATCCTTGGGAAGCCGCAAAATGGAATAGCGGATCCAAGGGGATTTGCCCTGCCAAATAAAGTGGGAAATTACATTGTCCCAGGCCTGGAAGTAAGTTTTATCTGGTGAGATGGTGAGAGTTTGAAGGGAATTCTTTTTTTTTTTTTTTATGCATCAAGCAAGAGTTGATTTGAGTGAAACCAGTACTAGATTTTGCAAAAGTCATGCCATAGAGCTGTTTATATTTTTGAGCCGAGGCGTCATATGCCGACAACGCTGTACATACTTTGCTTCTATGTGGATGTGTGTGGAGACAAAGGCTGAAGGGGAGGTCTTGAGAAAAATGATGAACAGGATGGGCCTTTAGATGGAATCCTGGGGGACTCCTGATGTGATGAGAAGGGGAGGTGGAAGGGCATCATCTGCTTGGATTGACTAGTATCTATTAAACAGGTAGGAGTGGAACCAGCTGATTGGATAGTCAGATCCATCTGCCCCCATGAAATTGCCATATAGGAGGGAATGGGAAATCGTTTCAAGAGCCTTTGTAAGATGAATAAAGATTGCAGAGGTGAGTAGCCCTCATCTGTCCCCTTCTGCACAGAGTCAGTGAGCCATAAGAAATATGAGACAGTAAAGTTGGTTTTCCAGAAGCTGGACTGGAAGGGATAAAGTAAGGAGGAGTCGAGGAAGGAGGAGAACTGGAAGAGCACAATTTTTTTCCAGCACTTTGACAAGAAACATAGAAACAGATTTAGACAGCAGATTAGGACCGCCAGGCCCACCTAGTCTGCCCATTTCCCTACCTACTTAAACTCCAGATCGTACATGATCAGCAGCTTACCCTCTCTTTCCTATCACTAGGGTTTTATTTATTTATTTATTGGAATCTCGGATAACACCTTTGAGCTAAAAGCTCGTTGACAAAGGTTCCATGCCGTAAGGCAATAGACAAGGTACGTAGACATTACAAAACAGATAGGGGTATATACAGCAGGCAAGTACATTATGGTACTTACAGATACAGATTCAAGCAAGTACAGTTAAAATACATCAGGTAGGAAAGGTCAACTTTATTGCGACAGTACTAAGAGCATACTTAAGGTGGACAAGCAATTTAGAGTGGTAGCTGAGCTTTAAAGTGTGCAGGTAGAGTTATGGAGGGTCAGAAGTGGTGATGACCAATGGATGGGGAGGACAGAATAGATGAGAGCAAGGAGGGTGGGGGCAGAGACAAGGGGTGACAGAATAAGGGGTTGGTGGTCAGAGGGTGGGATCGGATAGGATTCTACAGGGTTACTAAGTAGATGATAAGACAGGGCTGGGTAATGTGGGGAGAGTGATAAGGAAAGGGTTTAAAGGTGAAGTGCGGTGAGGGAGAAACCGGGGAGGGGGAGTATTGGGGGATTAATATTTGTGAAGAGAAAGCGGAAGGCGGACATGGGGGTAAGTGCTCAGTGGGGCCACACCAGGCAGGGGAGTAAGTGTGTGGGGGGGGGATGGGTGCTATGCAGGACAGATAAGCTATCAATAACAGTGGGATTAGGCACAAGTGACGCAGTCGCAGTTACTAAGAGTGGCCAGGTAGTGCAGCAACTTGGCCTTAAATAGGCGTAGCTTTGTTTCCTCAATCAGCTCAGAGTTAAGGGAATTTAGCCAGCAGGGGGCCCTGTATTCGAAGGACCGTTGCCCTAGTGAGGTCCGGCAGAATGGGATAATAAAGGCAGCTTTACTCCACCCCGTAGTTAGTCTGGAGGAAGTGGAGTTTCTTAGCAGTTGCCTCACTCTAGGGGGAGCAAGACCTAGGGTGATTTTTTAACTGACAGACTTGGTACTGAATTCTGCTATTCAAGTTTAACCAACGAGTGCTTGAGTGTAGTTCACAAGTGTGAGTTAAATGGTCCACACTCGGGACTAGTCTGCAGGCTTTATTTCAGATGATCTTGATTCACCTAAGTGCTGTATCGGTACCGGCTCCGTAGACTACCAGTCCATAATCTATGATGGAGAGCACAGAGCTGTTAACTGCAAGCTTGATGGCACTTTTGGTGAGGCACTGCCTATGCCAGTAGAGCTGGGGGTTACCTGCTGTCTATCCCATGCATTCATAGAGCAGGGAGGAAGGAGATGGGGCCCTTGGGCAATTGTTTCCTGAATAAGAGAGGGGTCACCTGCTTTGTGGAGAGGGAGGGAGGGAGGCTTTTGGAATGCTTCCATATGAAGTAAGAAATAGGAACTACAGTAGCAGGAGCCAAGAGGTGGAGTTTTGGATTGAGTTCATTATAGCTATTATCCCAGGAGGATTTAGGGAAAGCAGAGCAGATGGATTGGCAGCCAAAGAGGTGTATGAGACTGGATTGGTAGGGGTTTGCAGGAAAGGGATAGGAAAAGAGGGGCAGAGGACACAGGAAGCATGATTGGGGGATGGAGCCTTGAGAGCACACGGTAGGTTAACTGCTGATAAATGGCTGAGGTGACCTCATTAGGGGTCAGAGATCGTAGAGCCCTATGATTTGAGAATATACTTGAGAACCTACTTTGCAGGTGTCTGCTGTCATCAAGTCCGCATTTTTTCATTTTAGGAATAGCTCCAGGATTAGGCACCTTGTTCCATCCGGCGATCTTCCTATGCTGGTCCATGTCTTTGTGTCCTCGCGTCTGGACTACTGCAACTCCCTTTACCTAGGGCTTCCTGGGGTTGAAATCCGCTGTCTGCAGCAAGTGCAGAATTCAGCGGCCTGGCTTTTGACTGGTACTTCTTGGTCCAGCCATATTTTGCCACTGTTGTGTGGACTGCACTGGCTGCCAGTACAATGACGGATCACCTTTAAAGTTGTCTTCTGACTTATGAAGCCCTACATGGACTTGGCCCTGACTACCTGAAAGAGCTCCTGGTTTCTTACTGCCCTGGGCGATCCCTCTGCTCAGCTGGCGAGGGGTTGCTAAAGATTCCAAGGGTGTTTTTGAAATCTTATGGGGCTTGTACATTTATGTACGTGGCCCCGACCCTTTGGAATTCTCTACCCCGCCAGATAAGGGAGTGCGCGACCGTGGAGGAGTTTAAAAAGGCCCAAAAAACATATTTATGGACCCAAGTATTTGGAGTCTGATTGTATTAATTGATTAATTGTAAGGCACCTTAAAAATAGTTTATTATTATTATACAGAATTAAGACCGTTTTGGCTACTTTTCTAACTTGAGTTTATTGCACGATCTTTTTAAAAAAAAAAGTGTTTTTTTTTAAATTCGAAATACGCTATGATATTGTATAATGTGACAAACTGAATGCAACCCTTGGGCCCCTCCTGTTCAACGCCTACGTCTCTGACATAAAGAAGGGTATCAGGAGTGAGATGAGTCTCTCTGTGGATGACTCAAAACTGGGGGCGGTGGTGTATGGGGAGGAGGGGAGGGTGGCCCTACAGGGGGACCTGGAGGCTCTGGAAAGGTGGTCTAGAAAGTGGAAGCTGAGGTTCAGTGCAGGGAAAGGCAAGATACTGCACCTGGGAGCCAGAAACCCGGGCCAAGTGTACACCTTGGGGAGGGAAATGCTACAAGTCTCGATGGCTGAGAGGGATCTGGGGGTGGTGGTGGTGGATGTCAAGATGAACAACTTGGAGACTTGTAGGAGGGCAGTGGCCAAGGCCAACAGGATGCTGGGATGCATTGCTAGGGGGATCATCTCCAGAAGGAGGGAAGTGATGCTCCCTCTGTATAACTGCTTGGTGAGGCCGCACCTAGAGTACTGCGTGCAGTTTTGGAGGCCACACTTAAAGAGGGACATAGAACTCCTGGAGAGGGTCCAGAGAAGGGCAACCAAAATGATTTGGGGCTTGGGGGACAGGACCTATGGGGAGAGTCTCAAGAGCTAAATATGTACACATTGGAAGAGAGAAGGGACCGGGGGACATGATGGAGGCCTTCAGGTACATGAAGGGGGTAAACAGGGGAGGAGCAGTCAGCATGCCTCGCGGGGGGGGGGCAACTAGAGGGCATGGGTGGAAGCTGGAGGGGGGAGATTCAGGGGAGAAAGGATGAGGAGGTGCTACTTCACTGAGAGGGTGGTGGAGCCATGGAATGCGCTGCCCAGGGGGCTGGTGGAGGCAGAGACGGTGGAGGGGTTGGGACAGGTACATTGGAAGGGTTCTGAAAGCAAAGTCCAGTGCAGCAAGAATATCCGGGACTGGGAAGGGAGAAACCAGAGAGGGTGAGGGGGAAGCAAGGTCAGCTCCCAGGGTGGGGGCTGACCAAACGAGCAGACACGAAAGACCGTTAGGCCTATTCTGCTGGCATTTTAGTATGTTAGTATAATAGGAAGGTAAGTAGTCAACAGTGAGATCAATGTCTTTGATAAGATTATTTGCTAACATTAAATGCCATTTTGAGCCAGCTTCAACCATGCCTTTGTCAAGTACAAGTTCTTTATGAGCCATATCTTATTAAAGATTTGTTAGTGCAGGACTGACTTACTGACTGTCCTTAGTGAGGGCACAATATTACAAATTTTTTTTTTTCTAGAACATAGACCAATCTTGCCTTCATCATTCAGTACTACAGGGTGTAGGCCAGGAGCTTTTTTTTTTTTTTTTTTTTTTTTTTTAGGAAGGAGTCGCCCACGTGGCAGATGCACTGTGTGGGGCACATGGGTTGGCCGTTAGGCGCTGCAGACTGCTCCTCCATCCCAGGTATGTTTCTCCCGCTGTCGAGGTCGCACCTGCTGCGCGAGTGACAAAATTGTACTGCGTCATCGGCCTTAGCCTTTTGAAGCCGTTCTACCTCTCTATCCCGGTTCATTTCATCCCGACGCTGTTTGAAGACTGGTAACACTGTTCTTTATTTTTTTACGGCTCCGGGATCTTTTGCTGTTTAATTGTTAATTTCGCATCATGTCCGGTTCTAGGGCAGAAAGAAAATCAAAAGTGGGCCGTACCCCCATGCGTCGGTGTCCATGTGGCCAGCATTTCTCAGTTTCAGACCGGCATGATGTTTGTGTTCGGTGCCTGGGACCCAATCATGATATGGATCACTGCGATGCCTGCTTCTCCATCGACTGCCGCATCTTAGAAATCAGCGTGTTTTAAAGTCGGCAGGGCCCTGCTGACTTTTGGAGGACGATGTCTCACGCGGACTCTGCAGGCCAGGACTTTAGACCCTTCCTCCGGGTCACCTTCCGGGTCTATATGGCCCGGCGAGGAGGGGACCTCCTCCAGTTCTAGCCTTGCCGAGGAGGGCGCCTCTTCCGCAGCACCGGAGGAGCAGCATGATTTCCCCCAGAGTCGTGCTGCTGGCGCGGCCCCGGCAGTCACCTATTTGGAGGTGCAGTCTCCCCCAGTGTCGCAGCCCATGGCCGTTGGGCCAGGCATTGGCAGACCCTTGGCTCTGCCATGTGGTGCCGCCCCAAACGTGCCATCTCTCATGGCAGTACCGTTCGCAGTGCCGCTGCCGGGGCTCTCCCAGGGTCACCAGTCTGGTGGTCCTCTTGTTCACCTCCTCTTCGGAGGGGGACGACTCGGAGGTGGATCTGGACTGGCAGCCTGACTCTTCGGAGTCGGAGGGCCCTGTGGGATGCGACGCCAGGCGGCCCAGCATCCCTATCCCTGAGTACCCGGAGCCTGTTGCCAGCGAGGATCCTTCGGCTGGGGGTGGCCACGGATCCCTTGGGGGCTCGGGAGGGGATGCCCAGGCAGCTGCCATCTTTGATGTTGTTGCAGCCCTCCAGGGGGCTGTGGGCCCTTGCTCCTGCGGCCTCCTATGGGGGGTTCTGCAGGGTTGAGGGAACCTGCCTCGCCTGGAACCGAGGAAGAGGGATGCCTCTGAGTCTGAGGGGTTGAGAGGACGGGGTGAGGTGCGGCGACACCCTTCCACCATCCTCCGGGGGGGGGGGGGAGTCAACGCATTGCTGAGCCCTGCATTTTCCTTGAGGTTTTGGAGGCACCTTTGGTTGGCAGTGCAGAGGGTTGCCCTTCTGGACACATGCAACTTCAGGCGCATCACAGGGGAGATTCCCCTTCAGGGCCGTCCCAGAGTTTGCCTTCCCAGAATCAACCTTCGCAACCTGGTATGGTCTCAGGGCCCCCTCACATGGTGGTATCAGCCCCTGGATCTCAAAGTCCTGGCAGAGGTCGGGCACTTTCAGTGCGGTGCCCATCGCCCATCCGTCTGCAGACACCCCCTTCTCTCCCAAGCCATGTGGGCCCTATGGGGCCCTTAACGTGGGAGACGTTCAGAGCCATGGATGAACAGGTCTTCCGCCTGTCTCCCCCCCGCAGGAGTCCTCTGAACATTCAAGCTCCTCGTCCTCCTCGTCTCCCTCTACTGAGGGAGAGGAACACTCTGTCCACCTGTCCTCTGACGGTGATTTCACTGAGTATCAGCGATTCCTTTTGAGGCTGGTTCAGGAGCAGGGAGCTCCCATACTCTAAGGGCCAATACTGAGTGGGAGGCGCATTCATTCCTTTGTGAATTTAGTGCTCACCATCTCGTGGTGCCCTCTTGGCCCTTCCTCTTCCAGGAGGTGTCTGTCTGCACCTGGCAGTCTCCAGCCACCCATTCTCCAGCCCCAGCAGATTGCAGGAGATGGTATTGTGCCCCCCAGGAGTCTCTAGGTTCCCTACCTCACCCTTTGGGCCTGACATCCCTAGACACTTCCTCTGGGCCTTGGTGCCTGGTGCAAGACTGACCTCTGGATCTGGATTCTGTACAATTCGACCAGTGAGGACGAAGGGTTTTCTCTTCGGCTTGTGTGTTGATGTGCATAGGTTCACATCAGGCACACCACGCTGCCTATAACAGGCATCTGTGGTCGATGCTGGCTCAGGTGCTAGCATCTTTGTCTGATACAGAGCAATCTAGACAGGCCATTGCCCTCTCTGCTCAAGGTCTGGAGCTTGAAAGGCACCAGGCAAGGGCATCTTACGATGCCAGTGAGGTGGCTTCCAGACTGGCAGGGACAGCGATCTGCATTAGGCGGACAGCGTGGCTTCGTCTGTCCAGATTGTCACCTGTTGCCCGGCGTAGCGTGATCTCCTCCACTTTCCGGGGGACCCGCCTGTTTTCCTGCAGGGCAAGGAGGGTTCTTCAGGGGCATCCTCCATCCCCCTGACCACAGGGGACACCACCTTGTCCTCAGCAGCCTTAGACCTTACTCAGTCTAGTACGGCTAGGGTCTTCCCCCTTCTGCTTCTCACCAGTAGGAGACTGAGGGATCTGTTCCCTCAGGGCTGTGCCAGGTCCCCTCCGGGGGGCTTGGTACTCACCCAGCAGTAATGAATGGTGAAGATTGACAAGGGAAGATATGAAAATTATGTACCTACCGTAATTCTTGATCTTCTCTTGTGCCTTCATCTTTCATTACTGATTCCCACCCACCTTCCCCACATGGGCCTCAATTCTTGGGCGTTTTTCCCCCACCCTGCTCGCCCTCCCCATCCTTGAAGCCAGTTGGGGGCTGAGTCCCCCTGGTATCTCAGAGCTCTCTGTTCCTTCTCTAAGGTCACAGAGTGTTCACTCTGGAGGTGGGTGAGTAGGATCTTCACTCTGATCCCTTTGAGGGAATGTCCTCTGATTCTCTTATTTCTGGGGTGTCCCCCTCGTGGGGTTTCAATAATCCTCTGGTTTGCCACCCCTTGACTGTCATTGCTTCAAAGCAGTCCTAGAGAGTTAGTGGCAGTTTCCGCCTCTCCTTTCCTCTCATGGTTGTCCCATGGTTCCCCTCCTCTGAAGTTGGGACTACGCCTATACTGCATGTGAAATCTGTACCAGATGTCTTTCCTTACACCTAAGTCAGGTCTCACTCCTCTTCTGAGTGGAACTGTTCCCTCCAAAGGGACAGTTGGTGAGGCATAAGCTCTAGGTTGCTTAACTTATCGAATAAAAGGATGGCAAGAGAGGTCTGCCTTCTCCAGTCCGGTCAAGATCGGTGTTTCAGCCTTGATTTCTTAGCCCTTAATGGGCGGGATCCTTGCTCCCTTGACTTAAAATCCCACTGGGAATTTGAAAATCTCAAGCTAGTGGTCTTCCAGATCACCTTGGCAGATAATCCTTCCCTCCCCTTTATCCTTTTTCTGTTTATTTCTGTCTTTTCTCTCTATCTCTTGTCTCCTTTCCCCTTAAAACCACCCGAGGATTGAGGCCCTGTGGCCACTTAGGGTAGGATTCTCTCTCTCCTGTCTCCTATTTGGCTTATACCTCTTTCAGTTTATTTCCTTTTCCTTTGTCTAGCACTTGACTTCCTTGCCTCGCTCTTTTTTCCATAACCTATTTCTCTCTCCTAAAGCTGGTCTCCAGGCTCATAACCAGTGGGAGGTCCTTCCTCGTACCACGTAACAAGCAGGAAAAAGATCTCTGAAGGGGAACCAGATCCTCCCCTCTGCTTCCTGTAACCCCCAGTTTACTTCCTGCCTGTCAAGAGGCAGGTTCTCTGCAGGGGCTCTGTCACTGAAGTGACTTGACCAGCATTGCCTCTCTTATTCTATAGGGACCCCAGTCTCAGCCATGCATGCTGAACAGACTGCCTCCCTGTCTAACCTCTTCCTTCCCGTGCTTTGAGGGGCCATGCATCCCCCCCCTCCACAAACAGTCATCTTCTTCTCAGGAGCATGACAGGACTTCAGGAGGCAGGATTCCTTCTCTCAAGGAAATCGCAGGCCTAGCACAGGGATCCCAGTCTCAGCCATGCGTGCTGAACAGACTGGCTCCTCATCTGTCCTCCCGCCTTAGCAATCACAGCCCTTCCCCACGCCTTGAGGAGCTCACACAGCGCCTTCCTCCCTCCCTCCACCAGTAGTCAGCCTCTTTTAGACTGGCAGGATGCAGGAATAGAAGACCTATTAGCTGCAGAAGTTTATTTAAGCTCCGGAAGAGCTGCGCTTCATCCTCTTCGTCGATGGCCACTGCTGCACAGGCCGTCAACGCTGTTTCACCATCGACGAGCCCCTGGTCCTCAGGCTGTCTCGGACTTAATGGGAAGCCTCTGAGCAATTGTGCCCCGTAGTAGCAGGAGTTTATTTCAGCTCCGAAGAGCTAATAGCTTTATCCTCCTCATCGACGGCCATTGGTGCACAGGCCATCGATGTGCCCTATTGACGAGCCCCCTGGTCCTCAGGCTTGTCGACAAATGACGGGGGAAGCCAGTCGGAGCGATCGCGCTCTAACGATCCAGCTCACTGTTGGCTGCTGCTCTCAGCAAAGTCTTGCCAAGAGGCGATTGAGAGAGGGGGAAGGGTGAAGCTCACAACACGTCGACGAGCACCTGCTAATTTCGTCCCGTCGACGAATCTTCAAGTGCATTTGGACCACAGGGCCCTGGCTCCAGGTGGCAGTGCTAGCAGGACTCCAGCATTTAGAGACACATTCCACAATCCTGTGCAAAGGGTCTGCAAGGGCCTTTCGGGAGCATAGCACAAACACTCAAGGGGCAGAAAGTGCCACAGATGCAGATCCGGCCCCCCAATGGTCACCATCACCTGCTTGCGATGCCTAAAGTGCAAAAATGCCACAGCTGCAAGGTCGGAGGAGGTCACGGAGACATTCACCTTTGACTCGCAGGAGCACCAATCCCAGGCAGCGGAGACCAATTGGGCCTCCTCCTCCTCCTCCAAGGGGCGGCATTGATTTGCCCACAGACTTGGTGCCAGATGTAATAGGAAAGCTTAACAGGGTCTTCGCCCTCAACCTGTCATGCTCTGATTTCCTGCTGGGATCGTAGGGCCCACAGGAAGGCCACCCCAATGCACTCCCCTTCCCCATCTTCAGACTTGGAGGGGCATCACTCCTTTCGGCATCACAGGGGAAGAATGAGGTCATGATCTAGGAGCAGATCCAAGGATGTCCACAGTGGAAAATGTCCAATGGGACAGGTCCCCAAGCCCATCAAGAGGTCAGTTACTCATCCCCAGAAGAGGGAGTGCTACCGGATGATGATTCTGACTCTGATGGCTCACCATCCAGAAACTTACTCTTGGATAACCTCGATTTCTTCATTGAGCAGGTGACCGAGGAAATTCACTTGGGGTCCCCCTTGTCTGCTCCTTAACACCCAAAGCCAGCGGCCAGACTTGCATCGACTGCCAAGCAGGCAACGATTTTTCCCTTTCCTCCGGCCATAGAGGATCTCCTGAAAAAAAGAGAGGAGGAGAAGGAGAAGAGAGAGGAAGAAAAAAAAGGTTATCCCAGCAGAGGGTGGGGCCTCTTTGCAGGACCCAGTGGATAGGAAGGTGAAAGCATCCCTCAAAAGGCATTTCAGTCCACCGCAACCTCCCTCAAGGCAGCTACAGCCAACCTGTTCTCAGCATGAGCCATACTACCATGGGCCACTGACCTGGCATTCCAGCTTGCTGACGAGCCAGATAAAAACAAGTCCGTCTTGCAGCAACTACAGCTCATGGGACTAGTCTCTGCCTTCTCAGCTGACATTTCGGAAGAGGCTGCCAGACGTGCAGCAAGAGCCATGTTTTACCACACCTCGGCTCAACACACCTAGGGCTGCAGGCATGGCAGGCGGACACGTCCTCAAGGCACACTCAGTGAATGTCCCCTACGAGGGAGATCTTCTGTTCAGATCGGCTCTAAAGGAGGCGGTAAAAGAATCCTGGGAAACGACGAAAGCTTAAATACCACAATCCAAGGGCGGGTACAAACCCTGGTCATCGGGATCCAGACAAAATGTTCAAGCCAATAACTACTCAGAGGACAAAATAAATCAGCCTCCGGCAGATGAACCTGGGTCATCTCTCGCATCCAGCGTGGATTCAGTGGAGGAAGAAACAGCTTCTGAAATGCCAGAAAAGTCACAGTGAGGGCCCCGGATTCATCCTCGAGTAGGGGGCAAGCTTTCCAGTTTTCTCAAGGAATGGGTCCGCACCACCACGGTCAGTGGGGTGCTAGACATAGTGGGGTTACCCCATAGAATTTGAAGCAAGGCCCCCCATCCCATGTGGTACTCTCACCCTTATCCACAAAGAGTATGTCGATGCTTCAAGCAATCACAGACCTCCTACAGGCACAAACGATCGAGTGAGTGCCAGTGCAGAAAGGAACATGGACATTTGCTCACTAATCTTCATAGTCCCAAAATGCTCTGGTGTTTTCAGGCCCATATGGGTCTTAAAATGTCTGATTGGCTTCATCTGCCACAGGGCATTCAAGATGGAAACTCTTGCATCCATCTCCAGGGAATTCCATCAGTGAGATTCTGTGGTCTCAGTAGATTTGCAGGTGCCTATCTGCATATCCCATCTGAAGGACTCATAGTCAGTTGCTTGGGTTCAAGGTGGGAGGCAGCCTGTTCCAATTCACAATGCTCCCCTTCGGCCTGGCCTCAGCCCCCAGGGTCTTCTCTAGGTCCTGGTGACAGTGAGTGCTCGTCTCAGGACAAGGGTCCAGCTCTTCCCCTGTCTGGACGACATTCTGATCAAAGCCCCGCAGTACGAACAAACAACTCGGGCATTGACAGAGATCATCCAGTACCTCTCCTCTCTAGAATTCCTGATCACCACAAAAAGAGCTGTCTTCTGCCATCCCAGAGTCTAATTCATTTAGGAGTGGTCTTCAGAAGATCCCAAATTAAAGATTTTCCCTACGGAATCTAAGTTCAGGGACCTCAGAGTTCTTTTCAGCAAATTCCAAGCGGCCCAATGCCTATCGGCCCACACCTTCATGCAGCTCATCGGGACAATGGTCTTCCTGGCAGACTCAGTTCCCTGGACTCTGGTACATATGCGTCCCCTACAGTCGAACCTACTCCATCAAGGGTCCCAGTCAAAGGTCAGTCCGGGCCAGTAGATTAAAGTCTATTGCCAGGTGGAAGCATCCCTGCATTGGTGACTAGTTGCTCCAACATCATGAAGGGTCTCAAACTGTGGCATCCTCACCAGGGGAGAATTACTACCGATACCAGCCTTTGGGGCTGGGGAGCTCATCTGGATCAGCTCTCGACACAGGGCAAGTGGTCGAGGGTAGAGACCCGCTACAGCATCTACATGCTGGAGATGCCACCTGGCACTTCAAAGATTCGAAGCACAGATCTCCAACTAGGATGTTCTCATCCTCACAGACAGTTGAACCTCAATGGCCTACATCCTATCACCAGGGAGGCACAAAGAGCTCTTGGATGGTACAAGAAACTCTGCTGCTCTTCCAGTGGGCAGAGTATCACCTGGCAAGCATGTTGGCTGTGTACATCCCAGGTCAGGAGAGCATCACGGCGGATTGGCTAAGTTAAAAGGATGTCCTCCGAGGAGAATGGGAACTAAAGATCAGCGCCTTCCACCTCCTCGCTGCATGGCGGGGCATCCCGCAGGTAGATCTTTTCACCTGCTAGTGAAACTGCAAAGTTCCGCAGTTCTGCTCTCTAATCAGGGTCGAGCTGACCATAGCACAGGATGCCTTCTCCCTAGACTGGGGTCACTGCAATCTCCTGTATGACTTTCCTCCAATTCTACTAATCTCAAGAATGCAATTCTACTAATCTCAAGAATCCTGCACAAGATCACCCTAGATTAGGCGGAGCTATTCCTAATATGTCCTCGTTGGCCTCGCCGGCCATGGTTCCCGTGATTGGTCCAGATATCCCTACATCCTCTTAGCTCTGGGTGCACTCCTGATGGCGGACTCAGGGGAGTCCTTGGGTGCTCACGCTCGTGTCAGACAGTTCCTGAGAGTGGCAACGCTGAAGCATCCTCCAATAAAGCCCATCGTCTCACCTTGGAAACTCAACTGGGTCCTCAAAGCCCTCACCAAGGCCCCTTTTGAGCCTCTCAAGGAAGCATCCTTCCTTCTCCTCACAAACAAGGTTGTCTTTCTTATAGCAATCACTTCGACCCGCCGCATCAGCAAGATAGGAGCTCTGTCTTTCAAAGAACCATGCACCATGTTCTTCCAGGACTTGGTGATCCTACAAACATATCCATTTTTTCTGCTGAAGGTGTTATCTCCCTTCCACTGCAACCAAGAATTGACTCTCTCTTCCCTATGTCCTCACCCTATGAGTGAGAAAGAGAGGGAATTTCACCTTCATCACTCAAGGAGAGCACTCAAGCTTTACATCAGGAGATCGGAAGTCCATATGCAAGTCTTCAAATCTGTTCATCCTCACTTCAGGGCAGAATATGGGCAAAAAAGCATCAAAAGATTCTTTGACCAGATGGATTTGTTCCACCATATCCATTGCCTTACAGAAGGTAGGGGTTTCCCTGCCAGGCCCATTGGGGGCACATTCGGGCTCAAGTAGTGGCTACCTCCTGGGTGGACTTCAGAGCAGCCTCTCCAGCGGACTTATACAGAGAGGCCACTTGGGCATCCATCCATTCCTTGACAAAGTTCTACAGATTGGATGTGTCTGCCTCTGTTGCGGCATCCTTTGTTCGACGGGTCCCTCAAGCAGTAGTGGACCCATAAAGGTCTACTGACATTCTTCCCACCCGGGAAGCAAGGGGATGTACTGCTTTAGTATATCCCACTGATTATGAGCCTGGAGACCAGCTTTAGGAGAGAGAAATAGAAATTTAAATACCTGTAAACTTTCTTTCTCCGACTGCTGGTCTCCGGGCTCCTCCTGTCTCAGAATGTTGGATGTTGGCCATCTGACCAGAGTATTTGAAGTCTGCCCTTCCAGGCCCGCAAGTTCAGATTAACATTTCTTCTTTTTGTTTCCCAGTGATGTATTACTTCAGGGGACACCTGCTTTAGAAAAACTGAGGGCTACAGGAAGCAGAGGGGAGGATCTGGTTCCCTTGCGGAGATCTTTTTCCTGCCTGTCACATGGTACCAGGAAGGACCTCTCACTGGTTATGAGCCTGGAGACCAGTAGTTAGAAAAAGAAAATTTACAGGTATTTAAATTTCTATTTTCTGCCTCTCTGGCTACACAGAACTGGGATGGAGGAGGAGTCTGTGGTCCCCAGTGGCATCTGCCACGTGGGCGATGCCATTGGCGCCAACTCCTTGTTCCAAAAAAAAAAGCTCCCACGGCGGGTGCGCGACTCTGGCTTACACCCAGCAGTAATGAATGGTGAAGATACAAGAGAAGATCAAGAATTACGGTAGGTATGTAATGTTCATTTTTTGTGTTCAGTGTAATTTATTTTGTCTTATACTCTATGAAAGAAGTCTATGAATTATACCAAAATGTATTTATCCCTTTAAAATCAGTCAAATATAATAAATTTAAAAAAAAAGGCAGGTAACCTAGGATTCAGAAGGGTACTTAACGCTGTACCAGAGATAAGTACTCTGGGGAGCTATAGGCCCTATGTTGGTACTTGGCAGGCATGAGCTTTAAGGAAGCAAGTAGGTTTGTGGAGATCCAGGAAAGGTGGGAGCGTCAAACATGTGACCTCTGGTAGGGAGCATGTATTCCAGACGATATAAGTTTAGTGCAGGGAAGAGAGTGCTGGATCTTTATCGATGGAGATGGGATCCAGTTGACAGTGCAGAGTCATCAAGCAAGGCAGTCAGGTTACATAATCTGCTCCAGAAGTACTTAGGCGGGGTACTTTTGGGTAATGGGACTTGCGTACGCAGTAGACTGTCCGTTGTTGACTGGTAGGGAGGATGCCAGAATCAACAATGTGATGAGGGTGAGGGAGAGGACCCATGCTATTAGGGAGCATATAGAGGAGTCAGGAATGAGGTGTATAAGATCTGGGATGAATTGCTTGAAGTTTAAGATTTGAGTATACTAGTCAGGTTTCATTGTGGAAGGGCAAAGTCTCCGCCACTCTGCTTGATAAGTGGATATAAGCTACCCACACTACTTTCTAGTGTATCCAGTAACAACCTTGGTAATCAAAATTGTGTCCAGGCTTACCTTGAATGCCTGTTTTGTCTTCATGTCCACTGTCTTTGTTGGTAGACTGTTCTGTAGGTTCTCCACCCTCTGGAAGAAGTGCTTTCTAATATTAATACCTCTGAACTTCAGGGTGTGTCACCGTGTCCTGCAGGAGGACACCGGATGAAACATCTTTGTCTCTATTCGGTCTTGTCAACACCCATGAGTTGAAAAATGAGGTTTTGCTTCTCCTCCAATGTGCACATGTTAAGGTCCACCAGCCTCTTTTCATAGCCTTTGTCTTCCATACCCTTGGTCATTTTGGTGGCCCTGTATTGCACCCTCTCATTTGCCTCTCATATCCTGCAGTACTCCAGCTGGGACCTGATCAGGGCCTTGTAAAGAGGCAGGATAACTTCATCTGCCCTGCTGATGCGTCCAAGCATTCTGTCGGCTCTCTTGACAAAGGCAGAGCACTGCTTTTCGTGCTTTATCCCATTGTCTGTTATAACCCCTCTGTCCTTTTTCTCCTCCACTGTACCAAGAGGAGCCCCATATTGTTTGTACACCCTACCTCTGTTTTTCCTCCCCAAATGTAGTATCTTGCTTTTGGCTGCATTAAATGAGACGTGCCAGTAGTCTGACCAGTTACTCAGCTTTTTCAGGTTTTCCTGAAGTTTGTCCCCATCCTCAAGGTAGTCCACCACTCTGGCCAGCTCAGTATCAACGTAAGTAGCCTGCTAGAGACCCCACCTTCCAGATTGTTGGTGAAAATGTTGAGCAGTAGTTGTCCAGGACTGATCCTCAATTGATGCTGCTGAGTATCCCCCCTCTACTTGGACCAGTGTCTGTCCAGTAGAACTATCTGCTTCAAACCCCAGGAATCCCTCAGTATGCTTAAATTAATGCAGTCAGCCTCCTGTGTTGAACTGCCCTGGAAAGAGTGGAATAAATGTAAATGATGGAACTCTAATAGGCTCGTGCCAATTTCAAACTGCTGCCCCTAGTAACTGCTGCGTTCTGATAACGCTTACATTCATTTCTCCACCTGCTCAAATCAATCAATCAAAAATCCTTATTTTACCAGGCAAAACACCTTTGAATAAACTCATTTACAGGATGGACTTGGACAGGAACATGATCAAACACAGAATAATATTATAAAAATTAAAATAAAGGCATTACATACAATAGAATAAGATACATTTGTAAATATGTACACTAAAAGGACACTTATACATAGCAGTCACATAGCAACATATGCATTGACCATACCAGCATTACAAAGGCAGTGTGGGCAGCCATGCAGGGAAGGACAATGGTTACATGGAGCAACTAAGGTGGAGAAGTTAGGGAGGAGGATAAGCATGAGTTAAAATCACATGGGGGAGGTCAGTGGAGGTCAAACAGAGGGTACAATGTCTGAGATCAGTATACTTTTAGCCAAAAAATCAAGGAAAAAATTGCAGGACTCCTTAATGGAACGTGCTAGTTTGGATGCCTCGGAGAGCTGTCCTCAACTCCATTCTACAGTTATTGTTTGTTGGTTTAGTAATGTTTTATTTCTTTATTTTACGATTGCTGCTCCTAGTCAGGTTAGTTAGCATAGTTTTAGTGACTTTTTAGTGTTTAGCAGTTCTGCAGTGGTTCCGTCGAACCGAGGGGAACTGCTGGTTCAGTGGTTTTTTTTGCCACGAATTTCATTTATTTATTTACTAGCATTCCGGTTCCTTTCCAGGAACTGTAGCGCTGTATTTATTTTTAAATTCTTGGTTTCCTTGTGGTTCCTCTCCTGTCAGGAACTGAGTTTTTTCTTCAATTCCCTGTGTTTTATTTCTGTCAGGGAACTGATCGCGTTTTGATATCTAATTACATTGTTATATTTGGTCGAGGAACTGACCAGTTTTTCTTATATATATTTTTCTGTAGTGCCTGACACTCATGTCAGAGACACGTAGGCAGAAAAAGAAGACATGACCTACTGGGTTTAAAAATTGTATTAACTGTTGTCAGAGTGTGGCCAAAGCTGACTGGCACAATTTGTGCATCGTCTGTCTGAGCACTAGTCACATATTTGCTAACTGTGACATTTGCAGGACTTCTTGTCCCAAAACTTTGAAAAAGAAGGCCAAAAAGCTGGAAGAAATGGCCACTCCTTCCAATTCCACTGAAGAGGCTTCCTCCTCAGAAAAAGATAAAACAAAAGAGCCAGTGGACCCTAAATCCACGAAAAACCTGATTCTTCTAAATCTAAGAGACCAGTGGAACTGGCTGCTGAACCGATTCCTACAAAAAGGAAATATAAAGAAAAGCACGTCGTTGCATCTCCTGCTGAAAAAGCAAAGGAGCTGTCAGTTGACAGACCGACAGTGCCTTCAGCTGAGGACATTGCTAAGGCCTTACAGGTACTACAGGCCCTCATGGCTGTCGGTCCCTTGGTTCCCCTCTTTGGTTCCATCGGTTCCTGCTTCAGCTCCCCCAGCTCAGGAACTGGTGTACCTATATGAAGAACCAGAGAAGGAGGAGGAGGAGGAGGAGGAGGAACCCATCAAGCCTGACGTCTCCTGAAGAGCTGGACTTTGGGCCCCCCGGGATCGGAGGATTATTCATCTTACAATTCTTCTGAGAGACAAATGGTTGATACCCTCAATCTCTCTATCCAAAAAACAGTGGAGGATGAGGAAGAAGCGGACTTCTTGAATATAATGGATGTCACTCCCACTAAGAGACTTTTGTTGCCAATTCATAAGTCCCTGTAAAAAGATGTTTTAGAAATTCTGCAGACCTCCACTTCTGTTCTAGGGGTAGACAGGTGGATAAAAAATATCAGCTAGAAAGATCAAATGCTGATTTTCTTTTTTCGCACCCAGACCATGAGGGAGTGGTACAGGCCTGCTGCATGGATAAAGCTAGGGTGCCTTTGGCTTCACACCTACCTGATAAGGATTCCAGAAAAATTGATGCTGTGGGGAAGAAGGGGTACCTGGTAGCTTCCCTTCTTGTCTGACAGGCCAATTACATGGCCTATGCAGCCCAGTACCAGAAAGCTTTATGGTCTACTGTCCTGGCCATGGCTGATAAGATCTCTGGAGAGGTGGCAGTGGACCGGGCTGAGACAGCTAGAACAGCCTTGGATGCCACAAAATATCAGTTTCCTATGGCTGTGGATGCCAGTGATACTGCTGCTAGGTTCATGGCCCTCACTGAATCTATGAGGAGGTTTGCCTGGCTCAGGGCTACAAATCTGTCTCAAGATACCCAGGTTAAGGCCATGGATTTCCCCCTGTGAGAACAACTCTCTTTTTTGAAAACGGAGGCCTTCATGAAAGAAGTGGAGGAATACAAAACCACTTACAGAAGTAATTCTGCCAGTGGCAGACCTTCCACTTCCTATAGATCCCAATACAGGGGAGGCAGGGGTAGGGGATCCTACATCAGGCCTTTTTTCCAGACCCAGGCATTGCCAGACTACCAGCAGACTGGGGTTATTTTAGAGGTAGAGGCAGAAGGGCTATGAGAAGGTCTGAGCCAGCACCTTAGGCCAAGGCCTAGCCGAAACAGAACCCCTGACTTGCTTGCATAGGTCGCTTCCCCTTACCAGTAGGTGGCAGGCTGGCTCACTTCCTCCAAACATGGCATACCATCACCACAGACAAGTGGGTCTTGGAGGTAGTGAGCCAGGGTTTGTCCCTAAGTTTCAAAACACTCCCCAGACCTCGAAGCAGATTTTTCTCCATCAACCCCAGCAGAAAGGATTCTGCTGGAGTCAGAAGTTGCCAGCCTTCTCATCAGAGCAGTGGAGCCTGTCCCTCTATCCCAGAGAGGCAAAGGCTTCTATTCCAGGTGTTTCTTCACTCAAAAGAAAAACAGGAACTGGAGGGTTTTATTTAACTCTAAAAATTGATTAGCATTTTACTCTTAAAAGTTCTAAAACATTGTGAAAATGCATAGCACTTGCCTCACTGTGTTTAACAAACATAACACTTATAGAAAACCTATATAAATGATTTCTGTACAGTTAGTATTGTCCCAAGGAAAAAACTGCTAATCAGTTATTTAAAACCCTGGAACTGGTGACCCATCCTGGACCTCAGACTCCTGAACAAGCATGTAACAAAGCCAAAGCTCAGAATGGTCACTTTGGCTTTGATAATCCCGACTCTCCAGCAGGGGGGACTGACTGGCATCCTTGGATCTCAAGGACGCCTTTTTTCACATCCCAATCTAGCCCAGCCACAGAAAGTACCTAAGGTTCAGACTTCCCTCAGGCCATTACCAGTTTGCAGCCATGCCATTCTGCCTAACTTCAGCCCCCAGGGCATTCACAAAGTGCCTAGCAGTAGTTGTGGCTAGGCAAAGGGTGGCCCGGTGGTGCTGAGGGTAGAGGTGCTGGACTCCACACCTTGCGTCATGCCGGCGACCCGGGTCCGGGAGTGGACTTGGGTCACCGGGGTCGGCAGGGGGAAGAGAGGATTGAGCGTCCGGAGGACTGCTCTCTCCTGGGGTGGGACCCAGAGGGCTCCCCGTTGGGATGTGGCTCCCGGTGGAGACTGGGGGCACTACACCTCAGCAGGGCCATTAACGGGGAGGTGACGGCAGACTTCTGTGGGAGGAGGTGGGCTCGCGTCCTCTGCCCACTGACGTCATTGCACGTCCGTGCCTGGGGGGGGGACCTATCCAAGGAGGAAAATCCCAGCTGCCAGGGAGGTGATGGGGGGCCCCAAGTGGCCAGCCCACACGCCCACTGCCGGTCCTGACCTGACTTGACTGTCCGTGATTTCCTCCCCTGTAGGGCCCACGGTTGGAGGGGATTCAACACCCGATTCCTTGGTCGGAAAGGAATTCAGGCCGGGCGGTATAAGGCCAGTCCAATGGGTCTTGCCCAAGAGATGCCCTGGTGACCGGAGGGAAAGAGAATGGACAAAAAAAAAAAAAGGTGGCAGGGGGTCATAGTATTCCATTACCTAGACGACTGGCTAGTAGTAGGGCAGTCCCCACAGTACACCAAAGACTCTCTAGCTCTCAGTCGGAGCACCTTGGAGTCTCTGGGATTCTTGATAAATGCTCAGAAGTCCCAAGTGGAGCTTGTACAGGTCCTGGACTTCATATGGACAGAGCTGGACACCCTGCAAGGAAGGATTTTCCTTCCCCAAGACAGAGTAAACCGTAACCTGAAGCTGGCAGATTCTTTCAACCTAAACAGATCCAGGCCAACAAGGCACTTCCTGCAGCTATTGGGCCACATGGTGGCAACTACAGCTGTGGTACCAGGATCAAGATTCCAAATGAGACATCCAGTTCCACTTAAGAGCTAACTGGTCTGAAAGGAGGAATCCTCTGGCCAAGTTGGTGCCTGTCACAAAAACCCTATTGCAGGCCCTGCAGTGGTGGCTAGACAGAGAGAACCTCAGGGAGGAAACCCCTTTTCACAAGGAGATGCCATCGGTGGTGCTTACCACAAATGCCTCCCTTTTAGGGTGTGGAGCACACATACACAAACTCACAGCCAGTGGTACATGGTCTCCCCAGGAATCACTTCTGCATATCAGCCCAATTAGAGCTCAAGGCTGTTTACCTGGCTCTTAAGTTATTCACCACCATGTACTACATCAACAAACAGGGAGGCACAAGGTCCACCTTACTGTGCACAGAAGCCATGAAAGTCTGGAACCTGGTCTACTCCCTATAGGTGTGTCTGTCTGCCATTCACCTACCAGGAAAGCACAACATTCTGGCAGACTCCCTCAGCAGAATCAGTCAGAGCTACCATGAGTGGTTCTTGAACGTACAGGTACTGGCATAGGTATTCAGAAGGTGGGGCACACCAGAGATAGATCTCTTCACCTCCACAGACAGCTACCAGCTGCCACAGTTCTGTTGCAGACCTCCAGTCCAGGGAACTGTGCCAGTGGATGCCCTGACATTGGATTGGTCAGACAGGTTCCTTTGTACCTTTTCTCCCTTTCCCCCTGTTGCTCAGAGTTTTGATAAAATTCAGGTTACAGCCAGCAATAATAATCCTGGTGGCACCAGATTGGGCAAGACAGCCTTGGTACTCCCACTTGCTAGCCCTATCAGTGTTACAGCCAATTCACCTTCCTCAGAGGCACAATCTCCTGACATCCTCTCAGGGCAGGATTCTGTATCCCAGTCTCAGATGCCTCCGCCTGAAGGTGTGGCTCTTGAAGACTTAGAGTTTGCCAGTCTGCACCCTCTCTGAAGAGGTCCTGAATGTCCTTAGAGGTTCTCGGAAACCCTCAACCACGAAAACTTATGCTTCCAAATGGTTTTCTATCTGGAGTGGGCGCAATGGTATCAACCCATCTAGAGCTGGGTTACCTGTTCTGTTTGACTACCTGACCCATTTGCATTCTCTGGGCCTTAGGCCTTCTATCCTGAAGGTCCACCTAGCTGCAATCTCGGCATACATTTCGGTTGGTAAGGACAGGTCCATTGCATCTCACCCTGTTTTTAGGAAGTTTTTTAAAGGATTCCTTCACCTTCACCCTCCCCTTAGGGAGCCAGTCCCAGCTTGGGACCTGATCATTTGTATTTCCAGGCTCGTGGAACCCTCCCTCAAGCCTGTGGCAACTGCAGACTTAAAGTATGTGACATACATGACTGTTTTCTTGGTAGCTATTACTTCAGCTAGGCGAGTAAGTGAGTTGCAGGCCCTGTGCACGGACCTGAACTACATTTCCTTCCACAGGGACACGGTAGTACTCTGGACAATAGGCAGTTCCTCCCAAAGGTGGTGTCGAATTAGTCCATAACATTACCAGTATTTTTCACTGTCCATTGCAGCTCAGGTGAGCGGAAGTTGCATAGCTTGGATGTCAAAAGGGCACTCAGCCGCTACCTTGACAGGGCCAAAGCCTCCAGGCCAGAGCATACCCAATTGTTCCTCACTTATGGGAAGTGGGTATGGGTAAACCAGCTTCAAGGAGAACTACTGCACACTGGATAGTGGCCTGCATCCAGTTCTAACATACTAAAAGCCAGCAGAATAGGCCTGACGGTCTTTCGTGTCTGCTCGGTAGCCAGCCCCTATCGGGTGCTCGCTCCCCCACCCCCCTTGTCCCTGTGAGGGTCATTCTTGGCTTCAGTACCCCCATGCATTTGTCCCACCTCCTCTTGAAGCCCTCCACAGTGCCTTGCTCGACTAGACTCCCGGGCAAAGCATTCCATTGCTCCACCACCCTCTCTGTGAAGTAATGCCTTCTATGTTCTCCCCTATAGGTTCCTCCCTCCATTTTCCATTTATGCCCCCTGGTCGTGCCCCTTCGTTTTAGCCTTAACATTTTTTTGGCTCTACCCCTGTTAATCCCTTTCACGTATTTGAAAACCTCAATCATGTCCCCCCATCTCTCCTCTCCTCCAGTGAATACAGCCCAAGGGCTTCCAGCCTGTCCTCATAGGTCCTATCCCCCATGCCCCGGATCATCCTGGTTGCCCTCCTCTGGACCCTCTCCAACAATACTATGTCCTTCTTAAGGTGCAGCCTCCAGAACTGCACGCAGTACTCAAGGTGCGGCCTAACCAAGGCATTGTACAGAGGTAGGATCACCTCACTCTTCCTGGACGTTATTCCCCGGGCTATGCAGCCCAGTATCTTGTTTGCCTTTGCCGCCGTTCTTCTGCAGTTCTCACTGTTGTTCATTTTGGTGTTGACCACCACCCCGTGATCCCTTTCGCTCAAAGTGGCTTGCAGTGTTGCATTGTTACAGTAAAGTTGGTAAACAGCCCCCCGCCGCCTCACGCACATTCTACCAGGGTAGTTACATCAGTAGCTGCAGCAAGTGACATCTCCTTACTGGAAATTTGCAAAGCAGCTACATGGAAAACTATTTACACTTTCACCAAGCACTACTGCTTGGACATACAGTCCAGAAGTGATGCCAGGTTTGGCACTGCAGTACTGCAGAATGTTTTTCACCAAATAGGTTCTGTATCCAACCTCTAAAGGTAATGCTTGGTAGTCTGCATTAGTTTGAGCATACTGAGAGATTCCCAGGGTTTGAAGAAAACATTCTAGGGACATGGATATGTTGTTCATCCACACTCATTGGCAGGTATCCTTGCCGCTTTAAATCTTGCCGGAAGGTCTTCAAGCTTGCTCCTCCCACCCACCCGGGTGGTATAACTCTCGGCTCCGCCCCATGACGCCAGATCTTCCTTACCGCTTGGAAGCTCAGGTTCCCTCCTTAACGCTCTGCGTTTGTGACTGGTTCCTATTTCTCCGTTTGCGGATTTAAAAAAAAAAAAAAAAAAAAGAGACTTCAGTCTTCTATCCCTCGCGGCTGCGATGGACAAATCGACTCCCGGATTTCGGAGATGCCCATGCGGGCAGAAGATGTCTCGGACGGATCCACACTCCACGTGTGTCTACTGCTTAGGCCTTGAGCCGACCCGCAGGCTTGCGACCTGTGCTCATCTTTCTCGGCCTCGTCCTCAAGACCGTGCTGCCCGATTGCAACTGGGCCGTCGAGAAGGCGTTCCCTCGGTGAAGTCCAAGGAGGCCCGGTTGGCGGTGTCGGGCGGCGGGCTCGGGCGGATCAGCTCGAGCGGATGGTCGCCGAAGAGAGGCGGCGCGGCCGTGAGCTTCTCACGGCATTTATCCCGCCTCTCTGGGTTCTTCCACACGGCTTCTTTTAGGAGCTTTGTCTGTCCCTCTCCACTAAAGGAGAAGGGCCTGCGTCTGCTGGACCTTTTCTCGGTCCAAAAAGAGGGACAGGGTGAAGTCCCTCCGTCGGCGCTCTTGGGAGCGGGGAAAGGTCCCTCTCCGGGCGTCGACCGTCGACTTGGTCGACTCCTTCCGGCTTGACCACTGGCCTCCGCGGTGTCCTCGTCAGGTCAGTTGACCGAGACTCCCACCGATGAAGTCGAGATTTTTCTCGACCCATTGACGAGCTGTCCCTTTAGCAGCAGATTCCCTCTCCCGGTTCCCCGGGAGGAGTTGAGGATCCCGTGGGCTCGCCTGTGCCTCCGGTTCCGGAGCCCTCGGATGGACCATCCGAGCCGAAGGGAGTGCCGGTTCCGGCCGACACCTCCCCGCACCGACCTCGGAAATTCCGGGACTCTCGGTCTCGGTCTCGGACCTCTTCGCGGTCCAGCCGATCCCACCGTCATAGGCGGTCTCTGTCTCGGCACCGCGGTGAGCGGCGTCGCCGCTCGTCCTCGTCCTCCTCCTCGGATGAGGGGAGGCTTCGGCGTAAATTACGTCGACGGTACGAGGACCTTATGTTGCAACAACTCCTCCTGGCCGGGAATAAGCCGGGCCCGTCGCCTTCCCGGCCATTAAGTACTGTCACGGGCGGCCGACACAACCTCGACTTATCCGAGGCCTATACCCAGGCGGTTGTTGGCCAAAACCAACTGCTCCACGATTCCGGTGGAACCTCCGCCTCCACAGCCACCAATTGGGGCTCCGACCAAGGATTCTCGGTCGGCTAAGGGTCTACCCATCGGCTGTCAGTTACCCTCACTCCCGACCGACCTCGGCAGGTGAAGGGTGGCTCAGGCCAGAGGCAGCTCTTCGAGGACTCTTCCGAGTCCGAAGATGATTCCTCCTTCTTCTCCAAGCGACTGGACTTGGAGTCTTCAGGAGGTCAGTCAATGGACGATAGCCCGTCGTCCTTCTTAGGACTGCTTCGGCTCATCTCGGAGTCTACCGGGATGGAGCTCGAACCGGTTTCCAAACGGGCCAGGTATCCCCTCACGGAGATTCTGGACCGAGGGGATTCTCCGACGGAGGCCTTTCCGGTGGCCGAGGCCATAGTGGGTCCGGCACTGGAGCTTTGGCAGCGCCCTGCTTCCTGCCCTGCGCCTTCGGCCAGGATGGCCAGGAAGTATGCGGTCCCTACCGGTTCCTTGTCCGGTTTTTCGGAACACCCCTCTGCTGAGGGGTTGGTTACCGACAGCGTTTTTCGGCGCGCCGGCAACGCCAGGGATGTGGACAAACCTCCTGACAAGGAGTCCAAGAAATTGGACTATGTCGGGCGAAAAGTCTACGCTGCGTCCTCTCTCGGCCTTCGTCAGGCCAGTTCGGCCGTCCTCATGGCACATTTTTCTCATGCCCTGTTGGGCTCCCTGGATGAGGTCATCCCTCATCTTCCCGCCGATCTGCAGACTACGGTTAAGCAGGTGCGGGACCAGGGCAGGGCAGTGGCCAAACAGCAGCTCCAGACTGCTTTGGATATAGGGGACTCATGTGCCAGATCGGTGGCGGCCGCGGTGGCCATGCGTCGGCGGGCTTGGCTGAGGATATCCACCTTTCCGGATACCCAGCACAAGTTGGCGGATGTTCCTTTTGGGGACTGACCTCTTGACCCTGGGGTGGAAGGTCACCTGCAGAGGATCGAGAAGTCCAATGCCACCTTGGACTCGGTCTCTTCGCTCAGAAGGACAAGGCCGCAAACCACAGCCCTAAGCCCTTCGTCCTTCTGTGCCTTGTGGCCTTGACCCAGCAACGTCAGGGCCAGCAGGCTCGGCCTTGGCATCCCAAACCCAAGCGCCGGCTTCCCTCTAACAGGAGGCAGGGAGGAAAGGGCCCAGGAGGTCCCTCGGCCGGTCCCTCCTCCAAGCCTGCCCAGTGACGGGCTGAGGGGTGTCGCCCCCATCCCCGTCACCTTACCCCTGGGTCCCCCCGTGGGGGGACGGCTCCGGCACTTCCGTTCCGCCTGGTCCGCTGTTACCACGGACAGGTGGGTCTTGGAGGTGGTGGGAAGAGGCCTGCCTCTGGAATTCGAGCTGGCACCACCCTTCAGAGCCGTCGCCCCTCGGGGGGCTTCGGGATCCCCAGCCTCACTGGCGGCTCGTCGAGCCGACATCGCTCTCCTCCTCCAGAAGGAGGTGGTAAGAGAGGTGGTGGACCCTCCTTCAGACCCAGGGTTTGTGTCCAGGTACTTCCTGGTTCCGAAACGGACGGGGCTGGGCGCCCCATTCTCAGACCTACACGACCTAAACAAGTTCCTAAGGTCTGAACCTTCAGGATGGTCACTCTGGCTCAGATAATACCATCCTTGGAGCGGCGTGTGGTTCTGCTCTCTGGACTTGCAGGGCCGCGTTTTCACGTCCCTATCCGTCCGTCTCACCAGAGATTCCTTCGCTTCGAGCGGAAGGATCCTCTTGAGTTCAAGCCATGCCCTTGGCTTGTCTCCAGCTCCCAGGGTCTTCACCAAATGCATGGCAGTGGTGACAGCATTCCTCTTGGCCGAGGGTCGGGTGTACCCTTACCTGGACGACTGGCTGATAGCAGCTCCCTCCAGGAAGGAGCGGGTGGTCAGAGATCTGCCCTCAGGTCTGCTCTCAACTGGGCCTCCTTATCAGCGAGGCCAAGTCGAACTCGAGCAAGCAGGTGATTCTATTCATCGAGCGCAGCTCGACTCTTCGAGCCAGAGCGCGGCTCCCGGCGGACAGGGCCGAGGTTCTTTCCTCCTTTGCCCGATCATTTCTGGTTGGGCAATTGCGCCCTGCCCGGGACTTCCTGCGCCTCCTGGGTCTCATGGCGGCCTGCACCAGCGTGGTCCGTTGGGCCCGCTGGAACATCGTCCCTTCAGTGGGGACTGGCCAGCCAGTGGTCCTGAGCTGCGATCCCTTGGACCAGCTTGTGCCGGTGACACAGGGGATGTGGGCAGCTCTCCAGTGGTGGACCGTTCCAGATCATTTACAGGAGGGCATCCCGTTCGTCCGCCCGAGCCGGCGGTCTCTCTATCGACGATGCCTCTCTGATGGGTTGGGGTGCCCATCTGGGGAACACGGGCTCATGGCCTCTGGTCCCAGCAGTCCCGATGCCACATCAACCTGCTGGAGCTCAGGCGGTCCGCCTAGCTCTCACCGCCTTTGCTCCGTTCCTCCGGGGTCAAGTGGTCAGTCAGGCGGACAATACCACGACCATGTACTATCTAAACCGCCAGGGCGGGACGCGCTCCATGCTTCTATGCAAGGAAGCTCTCCGCATTTGGTCACTCGTGCGCAGCCTGGAGGCGGATCTCCTAGCCATTCACGTGGCAGGAGCCTCCAACACCCTGCCCGATGCCTGAGCCGGATAGGGGCTGCATCCCACGAGTGGTCTCTCCTGCCGGAGGTAGTACAGCATCTGTTCTCCCTTTGGGGCACACCTCAGGTGGACCTGTTTGCCTCCATGGAGAACGCGAAGCTGAGTCTGTTCCATGCCCGCCCCCCTCAGCAGGGCTCGCTGCAGGGGGATGCCTTCTCGAGGCAATGGACCCCGGGCCTCTTTTACGCCTTTCCCCCATTTCCCTTGATCCACAAGGTGCTTCTCAAGGCGAGGAGGGACAAGGCGCAGGTGATTCTGATAGCCCCAGACTGGCCTCGCCAGTTCTGGTACCCAGATCTCCTCAGTCTCAGCTCCAGGACTCCTCGGCAGCTTCCAGCTCGCCGGACCTGCTCTCAGTCAATCAGGAAGGTGTTCCATCCGGACCGTCAATCCTGCACCTGCGGCCTGGTTCCTGGCAGCTAGAGTTCCAGGCCTTGGGGTCTTTCCGGCGAGGTCCTCAATGTAGTTGAGGCGTCCCGTGAAGTCGACCAGAAAATACTATGCCTTCAAATGGAAAAGGTTTTCCATTTGGTGTCAGAACAGGGCTTGGACCCTTCCTCCTGTTCCTTGGCAAGCATCTTGGACTATTTATGGTCCCTTTCTAGTCAAGGGCTTAGGTCGGCGACCCTAAGGGTGCACCTGGCAGCCATCTCTGCTTACAGAGCGCGGGCAGGGAAGCAGTCGATGGCGCAGGAGAGAGGTGGTCTGGCGCTTTTTCAAAGGCCTTGATCACATTTCCCCTCAGTCACGGAACCCCACCTCCGTGGGATCTACTGCTGGTACTGGCAAAGCTCATGGGCAAGCCATTAGAACCTATGCACAGGTGTGCTCTCTCTCACCTGTCGTGGAGACACGCCTTCTTGGTGGCTATCCGTCAGCCAGAAGGATGGGAGAGCTCCAGGCGCTTTCCATCGAGTCTCCTTACCTGGTCTTCCACAGGGACAAGGTTGTCCTCGCCCCCACCGGAAATTCCTTCGAAGGTGGTGTCGGAGTTTCACCTTAACCAGGTGTTGACTCTGCGGTGTTCTACCCCAATCACACCTCGGAGGCGAATATAGGCTCCATACTCTGGACCCTAGAAGGCGCTCGTTATTATAAGGCGCGGCTGAAATTGGGAGAGGTTCGCCAGCTGTTTGTCACCTACGCTGAAGCCGCATCTGGCAGACCTGCAGCCAAGCGGACGATAAGCAGGTGGGTAACCTCCCTGCATAGATCTCAGCTATAAGTTGGCGGGCATGGAGCCTCCCAGAGGATAAGAGCTCATTCTACCCGCCATACTGCTAGCAGTGGCTGCTTCCAGGGGACGTCCCTATCCAGGAAATCTGCAGGGCTGCTACCTGGAAGTCAGCAAACACCTTCATTACCCACTACCACATCGACCTTGAGTCACGCCGGGATGCTGGTTTTGGGGCCTCGGTTCTCCAGTCTCTCTTTCCCAAGTAAGTATTGGGGTGTGCGTCTTGCCTCCCTCCTCCCGGAGAACTGCTAGAGTCTGCCAATGAGTGTGGATGAACAACATATCCATGTCCCTAGAAATACAGGTTACTCACCTGTAACAGGAGTTCTAGGAATGGTATGTATGTTGTTCATCCCTGACTCCTGACCTCCCAGCTTCGACGCACAGCCTGAGCTTCCAGCGGGCCAGATCTGGCGTCATGGGGCGGAGTCGAGTTATACCACCCGGTGGGTGGAGGAGCAAGCTTGAAGACCTTCCGGCAAGATTTAAAGCGGCAAGGATACCTGCCAATGAGTGTGGATGAACAACATATACCATTCCTAGAACTCCTGTTACAGGTGAGTAACCTGTATTTACTTACCATAGTAATCTTGTTTCTTCCAGGGGATCCCTCAGTATGCTTAAAGCTCCCACCCTGCCTCCCCTTCTAGAACCAGCAAAAAGGGGTCTCTTATCCTGCATCCGTACTGGTCACTATATGTTTATATTGTTCTGGTTACTTATCGAAGTTTTTAAACCATTTGTGCTGTTGCCTTTGTCCCTTCTTACAGGAACTATGGTGTTTTTTTTTTTTTTTTAAATGGGGATCAGTTTTTAATTAGTCTCGATCGTTAGAGGATCTTCACCCTATTAGATTTCACAATAAATCTGAGTGTTATCAGAATGCAGCAGTTAACTAGGGGGTAGCAGTTTGACATTGGCACAAGCCAATGAGAGTTACATCATTTACATATATTCCATTCTCTCTGGGGCAGTTCAACATAGGAGGCTGACTGCATTAGTTTAAGCATACTGAGGGATCCCCTGGAAGAAACAAGATTAGTATGGTAAGTAATGTTTTCTTCCGGCCCCCAAGCGAGTTACCAGTCCACCTTGTGTATTCCTCCTGTATACCACAGTGGTGTAATTTGCCAGGAAGCTTATTGTGCATCATACACAAGCCAGATCTCACTTGAGAGGGCTCTTGCAGTAAGTAATTACTTTGGGACTGCCCCTGGCATCAGGGCGACTGCAACTTTTGCTTGCAGTGTCTGACAGGGGACCGCCCACCCGACCGTCACCTGATGGACGTCAGCGTGACACTGTATAGTGGGCAGTCCCCATGTCCACCCTGCAGTTCTTTCCCACCATCAACCTGTGCATGTCTGATCGACTGAAGCTCGTCGCAGCAGTTCGAACACCTTTCTCGGTTGAGTATTTGTTTCTTTCTTATTTTCAACTGGTTCAGTAGTTTGTATGTCGTCGTTTCCAATGGATTCACATAAAAACAAGTGTGGATCATGCAGCATCCAGCTACCGCACAAGGACCAGCACACTCTTTGCCTCTTCTGCCTGGGTCCTAACCACAAAGTCGAGGAGTGCAAGGCCTGTGCCCAGTTCAACCAGGTCATGTGGAAACTGCGCCAGCAGTCTCTCGAGCCCCATCTCACGAAAGACAAAATGGTTTCGATGGAGAAAGAGCTAAAAAAGCTGAAAAGTGCATCTTCCTTGCCAACGGATCCACATAAGAAGAAGAAAAGGGATAAAGAAAAGCATTGGGACCAGGAGCAGTTCCTTCCTCCTATGAAGCCACCCACGGGCCCTTCGGAGGACCGGCCCTCTTCCTCCAGGAAGGTGAGTGCCACGGCCAAGACTGCGCTTCTGCCTCCAGAGCAGGTTTCCGCCCCCCCCCCCCACTGCCACTGGTTATGGTGACGGCAGGCTCCTTGAATCAGTCCGGGGCCACCACTGCTCTTAGGCCCATTTCCACCCTGGGCTCTGAGTCAGCAGGTGCGGCCGATAAGCCGCTCGTCGGACCCTCTGGCGAGCGGCTGGCTGGGGTTAAGTTGGGAGTTGGAGCCCCCGACTCCTGCATGACCCAAGTCAATCAGTTGATCGGACCATCTGACAATTGCATGACCTCTTCACGTCCGTCAGGCTCTGACGTGGTGCTACCAGACGTTAGCCATGTCCAGGCTGGAGGACAAGGGTCTCCTTGGGGTTCCCGTCATGGAGAACCTCCGTCTCCTGCTCCGTTGGAGATTTCTCTGCTGTCACTGGACCCACAGACCCTGATAGATGAACAGCTTTGGCAAGGTTTGCCTGACGAAAGGGTGCCAACAGGCCTTACGGTGGCTCCGACGCTGCCTATAGTAGTGCCAGACCCTGCTCCTCAATGCCTGCAAGTCCCCTTACCTCCGTTGGGACCACCATCGGGGTTCCCCCCCACCCCATCAGGGCTTCCAACGGGTATTCCGCCTCTGACTCTCTCTCGGGGCTTCGCCCCTCAGGACCATTGTCAAGTCTTCCTCCCGCAGGTCCTTTGGGCTGTCCTGCAGGACCGTCAGGCTTCCCTCCATCAGGGCTGCTGTCCGGCTATCCCCTGTCAGTCTACCCTCCTTCAGGGCCCCCTTCTGGCTACCCTCCATGTGGGCCACCATTATACCCTCCGTCGGGGCAGCTGTCTGGGTATTCTCCATGGCCACCATCAGGTTACTCTCATTCAGGTCTGACCTCAGGTTTTATAATGATGGGGTCCCTGCCGGGCCATCCACTGTCGGGCTATCCTCCGTCAGCCTCGACGCCGGAACACTTCTTGTTGGCCTTTTGTTACTCAGGCTACCATGGTTACTATCCTCCAGCAGGCTACCCTCACCATTATCCATCCCCTAGCTTTGGGGGGACATGGTCCTGGATCTGGATTTGCTCATCCTCCACCTCCTCCTCCTTGGCCTCAGGTGGATTTTAGGGAGATCCTAAAATCTTGATGGTCTGAGACCAAAACCCAATTGGTCTCAGAATTATACAGTAGGCATCCTGTTCTTCCAGACGCTGGATGCCCAGCTCCTTCCCCTAGGGTGCCCTCCCCGGTACTTCCTCATACTTCGACATGAGGCTGTTCGTCACCTCCAACGCAACCCCTGACATCTGAAGGGATCACCAAGGAGCCAAATCCTCAGATTCCTGAAAAGCTTTTGGAGGATTTGGATGATTCCAAAGTAGACTTGGATTCCTCATCTGCTGGTTTGGATTTTAAAACCCCTCCCCCTGAGGAACTAGTCCCTCGGGAATCCCCAAAATCATCACCCGAAGATCCCTCCTTTGACCGTGGACCTCCTCAAGCACATGACGGAGGCACAAGGATGGAAGTCAGAGGCTCTGGACCCCAAAAGACAAAGGTTGGCAGAGCATCTGGACTTTTCAGATACTAGTCTGGTACTCACTACCCCTTGGCTGGGACCCCACGAGGATTTATCCTCGACCATATGGCAGAGACCTTCCTCCATCCCGGCCATGGCAAAGAAAGCTGACCAGGTTTACAGGACCCCTGAAGACAAGGACCATCTCAATGTGTACCCTAAGGCAGACCTGGTGGTTATCACGGCAGCCCATGATAGGTCTGCTAAGCCTAAGCACCTCAGTACTCCCCGGACAAGGGTCCAGGCAAATGGACCAGTTTGGGAGGAAATTCTGTCTCTTCTACTCTAGCGATACATGCTCTGAACTACGTTTCGCACATGCTAGAGTACCAGAAGTCCTTGTTCCGCCAGCTCAAGCTGGTTGTCAAGGTCCTACCAGACTCTGATATGAAGTCAGCCTTGGCTAATACCTTAAAAATGGCCAAGGTGGTTGGACCTCATTCTTTGCGGGCCACCTACGATGTGGTGGATTCTTCTGCTAGAGGTACAGCCACAGCTATAAGCCTTAGCCGGTACTCTTGGCTAAGAGTATCGGGCCTAGCCTCTGATGTTCAGTCGGCTATCCAAGATGCCCCTTTCCGAGGCTCTGTCCTGTTCGCTGAGGATGCCCAGGACATTATCACAAGTCTGCAGGATAAAGGCACAGCTCTTCAGTCGGTCCATACCGTGTATCAACCGAAATAACAACAAAAGTGTCCTTTTCATTGGCAAAACAGGCGCCAGACGAAAAACCAGTAAGTGCACAAATGTCGGTTTAACTGTAGGGTTCCCAATACTGCGGCCGCCCCTCCAGCCAAAACACATAGGGCTTCAGGAGCGGTCCTCCCCACCCCTCCCATTACAGACTTGCTGACCCCCCCTTCCTCCTCCTTGTCTGTTAGAGGAACAGGTGGGCAGAAGATTTGCGAGGCATCTGGGAGTCCATCACAACAGATGCCTGGGTGCTTCAGTTAATAAACTTCAGTCACATTCTCAAATTCCGAGGTCTTCTCATCACACAAGGGTGCATATCCCCGTCTAAGGGAGGAGATCACGACTCTTCTTCAAAAAGAAGCAATAGAGCCAGTGCCGGCAAACCAGGTCGGGAAGGGATTCTACTCCCACTTTTTTCTGGTACCCAAAAAGACAGGGGATTTATGCCCAATTCTGGATCTCAGTACCCTAAACCTCTTCACAGAGTACAAGAGGTTTCGGATGCTGACATTACAAAGCCTTCTGCCTCTCCTCTCCAAAGGACAATGGCTTTGTGCCCTGGACATGAAGGATATATATCTACACATCCCAATATTCCGTCTGCATCACAAATTCCTCAGGTTTTCTTTCCAAGGGGAGCATTACCAGTTCAGAGCGCTCCCTTTTGGCTTGTTCTTCGCTCTGCGAGTTCTTACCAAATCTGTAGAAGTAGTGGCAGATGCCCTGGAAGTCAGAGTTACTACGTCTTTCCCTACCTCGACGATTGGCTCCTTGTAGCACCATCGAGGGAGGGGTTGGAAGCTTCCTTATCGGCTACCCTGCACCTTTTTGAGCACCTGGGTATCACTGTCAGTTACCCCAAGTCCCGGCTTGCTCCTTCCCAATGCCTTCAGTGTATTGGGACAGTGCTGGACACAGTGCAGGATATGGTCTTTCTCCCCCTGGACAGGGTAGATACCCTGGAGAGACAGGCCAAGCTGGTTTCTTCCAACCGACACATCTTGGCCTGGGTGGTTCTCCGTCTTCTTGGTCTCGTGGCAGTGGCTATCCATACGGTCCCATTGGCCAGACTCCACATGTGTATCTCACAGTGCACTGTAAGGTCCCAGTGGGATCAGAGGGAGGACAGCTTGGACAGCCAGGTCCTCCACTCCAGCCCAGTGCAACAGGATCTGTTATGATGGCAGGAGTCCAGCAGCCTGATCCTCTGAAGTCCCTTTCCAGACCCCTCCTCACTCCCAAATACTGACTACAGATGCGTTGGGGCAGGGATGGGGTGTCCATCTGGGATGCTACAGAACTCTGGGCCTGTGGTCATCTGCAGAAGCGCACCTGCACATAAATGTGCTCAGAATGAGAGCAGTGCTTTATGCTCTTCAAACATTTCAGCACATCCTTCTTCAAGAGAGACTGTTGATCCAAACGGACAACATGTGCGTGGTGTGGTACATCAACAACAACAACAATAATAGTAAAAATGTATTTGTAAAGTGTAATTCAGCATGTATCAAAGCGCTGTACAGAATTCAAAACATAAATAAGACAATAAAATACAACAAGTCAGAATATACTAATCACCAAAAGCAAGGTTAAATAAATAAGTTTTTAATGCCGTCTTGAAGCTCTCCAAGGTCAGGCACTCTCTGATAAGATGAGGTAGAGAATTCCATTGGATCGGGGCTGCATAACTAAAAGCTCTCACCAGATGGCCTCAATCGAACCCTGGGAACCTCTAGCAATTCCTTGTCTGCTGAGCGGAGGGGTTGGAGGGGGCAGTAAGGAACCAGAAGCTCTTGCAGGTAGCCAGGACCCTGACCGTAAAGTGCCTTAAAGGTCAGTAAACCGACCTTAAAGGTGATCCGCCACTGAACAGGCAGCCAGTGCAGTTCGCGCAGCACAGGCATTGTATGACTGGTCTGGGAAACCCCTACCAGTAACCTGGCTGCAGCATTCTGCACAAGCTGCAAGCAGTGGATATCAACCCTTGGAAGCCCTAGGTATAGGGAGTTAACAGTAGTCAAGGCGGGAGGTCACAAAGGTGTAGATCAACGTTGGAAGATCACGGGACGGAACAAGGTGCCTAATCCGGGCAATGTTCCTCAGGTGATAAAAAGAGGATTTGACTACAGCTGACACCTGCGAACGAAGTGTCAGCCCTTCGTCAAATGTCACGCCCAGATTCCGCACCTGAACAGAGGACAGGAGCTGGCTACCTGCGAGCCAAAGCCCAGAGGCAGACCACCCTCCCATCCTCTCTATCCTGCGACCTGGCTCCACCACCAGCACCTAAGTCTTTCCACGGTTCAACCCTAGCCAGCTAGCCTGCATCCAATCCTGAAGCTCCACGAGGCAGCTATTAAAAACAGAGACCGCACTATCCTGGTTGGGGACAAACGACAGGTAGAGTGGGGTATCATCTGCATAACAGTGAAACCGCAGCCCATACCGTCTTACAGTGCCTTCCAATGGCAGCAAATACACCGCGAACAACATAGGGGATAGCACAGAGCCCTGAGGAACCCCACATGGTAGAGAGAATGAGGCAGAGAAATAAATCCCCAACACCACTTTCTGAGTTCTGCCAGTGAGGAAAGATCTAAACCAACTGAGAACTGTACATGATAGGCCACGGATGCCTCTCAGGCACTCAGGCAGCCCCCCAGTGGTCCACGGTGTCAAAGGCTGAAGAGAGATCAAGAAGGACCAAGATTGAACAACACTTCCGATCTTGAGCAATCGAGAGATCATTGAGCACCCGAACCAGAGCGGTTTCCATACTATGCCTCTTCCAAAAACAAGAATGGAGGGCATCATAGATGTCGTGGATGGTCAACTGGTTGTCCAACTACTTTCTCTATCAACTTCCCAGTAAAGGGGAGGTTAGAGATTGGCCTGTAGTTGGCAGACCAGTCTGGATCCAGAGCAGATTTTTTAAGGAGCGGTTTAACTACTGCCTCCTTTAAGGAATTCAGAAACTCACCTAACTCTAAGGAACACCAGACTATTTCTGCCAAGACAGGGCTTATGACAGCTACACACCCCAAAATGAGGTGTGTGGGACCCGGGTCAAGACTACAGGAAGTAGGCCGCATACTTTGGGCAATCCGCATGACGTCATTGATTGCCAGATGGTCAAAGTGACCCCAGGAGGACTGAGGTGTAGTGACCATACACCGACCACTGCCAGCCCCCATAGAACATGCTGAATGAATCTCAGCCCTGATGTCGGCCACCCTATTGGCAAGGAATTGAGCAAACTCATCACACTTCTCTTGTGAAAATGCTTTCCGAACCTGAAGACAGGCTGGATTACACAGTTTGTCTACGGTTCGGAAAAGCTGAGCCGGTCAATTCTGAGCCACAGCAATCTCCCTGGACAGGAACTCTGCCTTCTTATGGGAGATTGCTGATTGCTAGACTTGATAATGTTCCATCAATCTAAGGCAGTCGGCATCAAGAGCGGATCTTCACCAGCAACGTTCTAGCCTTTGCCTCACATGCCTTAATGCCCCATCAAACCAAGGGAACCGAGGGCGGAGAGTGAGGGGGCGAACGCGGACAGGAGCGAAGGAATCCAGAGTGCCCCCCACGGCCATATTATAGGCCTGGACTAGGTGCTCTGGACCCTCACTGATATCAGTACATCCCGATAGGTCAAGTACCGCCGAATGGCCAGTGGAAGTAACATCCCTCAAAGGGCAGTATCTGACCATCTTCACAGGGGCAGGCCTATAAGGGGGAGCTCGGAAATTGAATCTTACAATGCAGTGGTCAGACCATCCGACTAGTTCCACCACCAGATCGGTGGCTTCCATTCCCAGGAGGAAAACCAGATCAAGGGAGTGACCATGAACATGGGTTGCAGAGGTAATAACCTGTGTGAAGCCCAGCATATTCATAAGCTGAAGGAAGTCCTGACCAAATTGCGAGAGTTCGTCATCGACCCAGGCATTGAAGTCGCCAGGCACCATCAACGTGGGCAGCTCCAACACCATGTCGGTGATGAAGTCCGCAACTTCCTGCAGGAACATACTCTCACCCCTGGGAGGACGATAGATGAGAATGAACCTGCATCCCACACCTGCAGCCGCAGTACACTCAACAAGCAGAGGGGCACCCACTCGTATCCTCTTTGTAGGGAAGCGATGCGGTTCTGGAGCTGGGTAGTTCTTCACAGAGTTTGTCTCCCAGCGGTCCACGTCCCAGGCGTGCAGTACGTTCTCGCAGATAGTCTGTTGCACCAGGGTAAGAACCCACGAATGGGAGCTAAACCAAGAAGTTCTAGATCACATATTCAACCTTTGGGGTAGTCCGAAAGTGGATCTGTTTGCAGCCTTATGAAACACAAAACTTCCCAAGTTTTGCTTGCTCGATCCCAGGCATGGTGCTTTCTGGCAAGATGCACTGTCGTTTTCTTGGACAGGGAGATTTCTGTACGCATCCCCCTCCCCCCCATTCCAATCTTACAGAGAGTGTTGATCAAGCTTCAGACAGAAGGAGCACAAATGATATTGATGGCTCCATTTTGGCCTCGACAAATCTGGTTCCTGCTGCTTCAGCAGCTAGCAGCGGAACCGCCGATCCCTCTACCTCTGTCTTATGATCTCCTGACCCAGGAGGGGGGCACACTGGTACATCCGGGGCTAAAGTCCCTTTATCTACATGCGTGGCACCTCAAGACATAGCTGCTTCTCGGTATGGTGTTTTCCCAAGGGTAGCTCAGATTTTGGTAGAGGCGCGAAAGCCATCTATCAGGACTACCTATGTCATGAAGTGGAAGCGCTTTTCCATTTGGGCCACATCGAAAGAGCTGGAGCCTTTCTTGTGCCCCACTCCCCAGGTCATGTAGTATCTTCTACATCTATCGGGTCTGGGCTTGAGCTATTCGTCACTGAAAGTGCACCTAGCAGCCATCTCTGCCTACCATGATCCAGTAGGAGGCAAGACATTGGCTCAGTTAGAGGTCTCCAAAACCTTTTTGAAAGGTATTTTGCATCTGAAACCCCCGGTGCATAATCCTGCTCCACCGTGAGACCTTAATTTTCTTTTAGAGAAATTGACCTTACCTCTCTTCGAGCCGGTAAGTACTTGTGATATGCACTTTTTGTCCTGGAAAGCGCTGTTTTTAGTTGCAGTTACAGTGAAGTCCACCAGGTTGAAGCACGGTGCTGCAGAATTCTGCAATAGCATTACTGCAGCAAACAGTGCAATATCAGTGGGAGTCCAACCCTGTTTTCATGCAGTAAACTTGTGACACTACGCTTTATCCTGGTGGGCTTCACTGTACCTCTGCTCGTAGGATCTCCAAGCTTCAGGCCCTGATGTGCAAGGAGCCTTATTTGATTTTTCACAGAGACCGGGTGGCTCTGCGCACAAATCCTAAGTTTCTTCCTAAAGTTGTTTCGGAGACTACCCTTAATCAGTCTCTAGAATTGCCAGTATATTACCCCGAACATTAAAATTTTTTTTTTTTTTTGTACTTTCTATTTTCTGCCTACCCCTGCCTCCTGCTCTCCGCTTCTTCGGGAGCACCTGGCATCTGCCTCGGTTCCTTCCATACCTGGAGTCCCTGCGGCGGTCTCCCCATGTAGCCTTGGATTCCTCCCAGGCGGGGACGAGGTGGGGCTCCAAGCACCCCGAACTAACGGCACTTCATCGGGGCCGCCGCATGGGACAGGCAAGGGACCATTGAGGTCTGTGCTGGCACTCCGTCTGCCCGGAGCGAAGGAGGTGTTTTTCCTGTTCTTTCCTGGGCATGCCATGTGCCCTGACGTCAAGGCGGAGCTCCACCGACGTCCGGCACGCCCGACCCTCCTGGAGTGGCTAAGCACTTGCTGTACCCCAGGCCTCCGCCTGGGGTCAGTCAAGTACCGAAACTTGTCCCCCTCCCTCCCTGGAGAAGGTGGGCAGTCCACGGATGCTCAGCCTTCTCCCCAGCCTCCCTCCAGCTCCCCAGGCTTGTTCCAAACCCGGTCGCCAGCGCCGTGAGCGGTAGTGTTACCGCTGCGCCGACGGGCCGGCCTACCCGAACATTCTAATCGTGGGTGGGGGTATCCATGTGTTGATGTTCACAGAATTTTACATTATTACATGAACAGAACAAAAAATGTCCGCAAGACGGATCAGCTGTTTGTTTCTTTTGCACTGAAAAGGGAGAGTGCAGCAGTTTCCAAACAGTGTCTTTCAAAATGGCTGGCAAACTGCATTACTTTTTGTTACCAGAAGTATGGTAAAGTCCTTCCGGGACAGGTAAAAGGATATTCTACCAGGGGTATGGCTGCTTCCACAGCCTGTTTCAGAAACGTATCTGCCGCAGACATCTGCGCGGCAGTTACTTGGAGTTCTGTCCACACTTTCACGAAACACTACAGTTTGGACATTGCCTCGAGACGTAGGGCCAGTTTTGGACTAGCAGTCCTTCAGGGACTTCTGTCCTAATTTTCCTGATTTTCTACTGGGATTATGTTCCAGCCTCCCATGTTTTTTCCTTGTCCCTTGGACTATTTACTGCTTGGGACTCAGTCCTAGAAGTAATTACCTACTGCAAGAGCCCTCTCAAAGTAAGATAGTACAGTTATGTAAGAACTTACTGTAAAAGTAGATCTTCGAGAGAGGCTGTTGCCAGTAGGTAACCTTTTCCCACCCACCCACCTTCCCCCTCTTTATTTACAACTCTCTTTCCAGAAAGCCATTTTTGGATTCAGGAGCCTCTTCCTATTCTCCTGTCATGATCCTTGGAGGTCTCCAGCAGGAGAACTGGAGGCCGGACATGGGGACCGCCCTCTATATAGTGTCACGTTGGCGTCCGTCATGTGACGAGTGGGCGGTCCCCTGTCCGACACTGTTAGCAAAAGTTTCCGTGTGGTCCTGATGCCAGGGGGCGCAGTCCTAGAAGTAATTACCTACTGCAAGAGCCTTTTTTGAAGATCTACTGTTACAGTAAGTTCTTACGTAACTGTACTTTATCAAACCACCTTGTGTAAACCTCCTGTTTTCCACACTGGAGTAATTTGCCCAGAAGCTTGTAATGCAGCGTAGTGTAAGAGGCCTTGCTGAAATCTGGATAGACTGTGTCTATGGCTCTGCCTCATCCACCTCCCTGGTCATGCCCTCCAAGAGGGTTATCAGGTAGGTTTGTCATAACCACCCCTCACAGAGCAGGGGGCATGAACATTTGCCCAACCAACAGAGAAGAAGAAAGGGATTTGGGAATTGCCATCAGTGAAACCCTGAAGTCTGCTTTGCAGTGGAGAAAGTTAATGAGAAAGCCTGTATAATGTTGGGGTGTATAGGCAGAGACTTTACAAGCAAAAGGGAAGTGCTGCTCTTCTGTTCAGGTCCCTGGTATGGACACACCTTGAGTACTGTGTTCAGTTCTGGAGCCCACTTTTGAAAAGATCCGTTACAGGTTGGAGACCATCCAAAGGAGGGTGATAAAAATGATACAAGGTAAAGGGGGGGGGGGGGAGATCATACAAGGAAAGGTTGCAAAGCCTGACCGTGAAAGGTCAGAAGAAAATTAGGACATGAAAGAAACCTTCAGGTTTATACATGGGATCAACAGGATAGATTCGGACACTCCTCAGTTGTTCAGAACAAATGAGAGCTCATGTACGAGGGGACAGAGTAGTTGGTGGGGAGCAGTTTCAGGCAGACTTGAGGAAGTATTTCTCACAAAGGGGGGGGCCAAAAGAGCCAATCAAAAACTATTGCCCAGTTTCTCTCCTTTGTCCCATGACTAAAAATCACTAGAGGCTGGTATACAGTCAACTCAATAATTATTTTGAGACACACGCCTCCATTACCGAAGTTTGACATGGCTTTAGGAAAAACCATGGGAATGACACTGCCTTGGTGTGGCTTACCATTGATATTCTAAGTGCTATGGATTCCAGGCTAGCAACAGCACCATTTTTACTGACCTAACTAAAGAGCTTACTTCGAGAAGGTTCCTTCAGTAGGTCATCACATATAGGACTGGCGCCACCTGGCTTTGGGCCGCACGGCAGACTTTTCTAGCAATACCTGACAGGGGACCGCCCACCCAATGTCACGTGACTGACGTCAGCATGACTGTATATAGTGGGCAGTCCCCACGCCCGCCCTTCAGTTCTTTCCTGCCGTTGCCTCATGTCGGTCGCATTGCAGACTTCCAGTTAGCAATCGTCGTGAAAGTTCATCGCGTCGGTTTATCCCTCGCTGCTTTGTCTCTCAAAATTTCGTGTTCTTCCTTATGTCTTCACTCAAGAAGAAATGCTCGTCCTGTGGCACGCAGATCCCGCACAAAGATGGTCTCTCCAAGTGCGTTCTCTGTCTAGGCCCGGACCATCCAGTCTCCTCCTGTCTTGAGTGTCAATCCTTTAACCAGGCCACAAAAAAGAGGAGACAGCAGGCTTTGGAGGCCCATTTATTAAAAGCCGGCCTGGCTTCCTTAGAGAAGAAAATGGATAGTCTCCGGGATTCATCGAAAAAATCTTCTCCTTCAGAAAAGCACAAGGAGAACTCTAGGGAGCAGGCTCGCTCTGCGGATGACGCCAGGTCCTCGACGAGCAAGGTCCAGCTGCCACCCAGAAAACCGAACGGTAATCGGACAAAACTTTGGCGGATAAGTCGGCCGTCGGCTCCTCCGGGGACCACACGGCTGCTGGTAAGTCTGCTCCCCTGGCTGGGGGTAGTCACCCGGCTCTGGTTGATAAGTTGGCCGGGGGCTCCTCCCCTGACCGCCCGACACCGCCCGCTAAGTCAGCTGTCCCTGACGTCCGCACGGGCTTGATTCCCCCATCGGGGCCTCACCCGAAGTCCGGCAGGACCAGAGAGAGAGAGAGACCCTCTCCCTCCTCCTCCTACTTCGCCCGTGCCCTCCAATTCACTGGTGGGCACGTCCGGCGATACCAGCAGAGAACTCATCGACCCTGTCGAGACTTTGGGGTCCTTGCTGCACTCCCATTCTGGGGTCAAGGAGAAGGAGGCTCCTCCTTGGCCTACAGGCCTTTCTGTGAAGGCCCCTCCTCTGCCTTACGACGGACTTCCGGTGCTTCCTCAGACGCCGGTTATCCCGCCAGTCCCGCAGCCGGGACCGGCTGACTGGCCTTTGCCTTTGGCTCCATCGCTGGATCAGGTCCCGATGTCAGGGCCCCTTTGTCCGGTTCCGATGCTTGATCCCCTTCCGGCACCGGATCGGGTGGTGCCAGTTCAGATGTCGGTTACCCTGACACAGGCTGTCCAAACGCCGGACCCTCAACCTATTTACACTATGGCAGGTCCGACGTTGGTTCCCCCGATGCCTGATCTGACGACGGGAATTTATACCCGACCCCGATCTGTCCCGCGTTACCCTTTGGGGTATCCTGGGGACCACTACCTGGAGGGTCCCACTCCGGACTGGAGTCATCACGGGCAGTTCTACCCTGGATTTAATCCATACTCCCATTGTGTGGGATTCCAGGGCTATTATCCACCTCCAGTTATCCTTCCCCCTCCTCCCCCCCCCCAGCCTCTGCCTACTCCACCTCTCCCTCCTTCTCCTCTGGTTACCCCGGATTTCAAGACCTTAATACAGTCTTGGTGGCAGGGGCTAGGTCGGTGTTGGTTTCAGACCTAGAGACTAGGCTCCCACAACCGTGGTCTCCTAGGTCCCCTTCCCCGAGCAGTTCGTCAATAACCACTGTCCACATCTCAGGGAAGACTCGACAGGACGTTTCCCTTCCGGATACCAGACGCCATCCTGTCAAGGAGATGGACAATGATGATTGATGGTGATTGATGATGATGACAGTTCAGACGGGAGGGAGGATTCCTTGGAGGAGGTCCTGGAGGACCCTGAGGACACGAGCGGCAAGGTCTTGCCAAAGTCTCCACCTGAAGACCCTGCCTTCTTGGACCTATTGAGGGCCATGAAAGACTGTTTCGATTGGGAGTCTGAGGAATAGGATCCCATGATACAGAGGCTCACGGAACACCTAGACTTGGAGTCTCTGTCTCCCATCCCCATTCCTCCATGGATGGCCCCTCACCAAGACTTCTAGTACCATCTGGCAGATGCCTCATTCTATCCCAGCGGTTCCCAAGTGGGCAGACAGCCTCTACTGGGCGCCGAAGGATGCTCCTTTCTTAAAGGCCCATCCCAAGGCTGACTCTGTGGTCATCTTGGCGGCTCATGATCGCTCTTCAGCGCCCAAGCACATGAGCACTACTCCTCCGGACAAAGAGTCGAGGCAGATGGACCAGTTCAGAAAAAAGATTTATTCCTAGGCCATGTGGGCCCTCTGGTCCCTCAGTTACATGGCCCACATGGTGTCCCATCAGAAAATGACCCTGGCAAGGCTGGAAGTGCGAGTCCAATCCATGGATTCCTCGCCTTTAAAGGAGGACTTTACCAAGGATCTCCGCATCTCCAAGGTTTCTTGTAGGCATGCTTTATGCACCACTTACGACTCTGTCAACTCAGTGGCCCGTACCTCGGCAACTGCTGTTGCCCTCAGACTGCATTCCTGGCTTCGCCTTTCTGGCCTCGCCAATGAGGTCCAGTCGGCGATTCAGGACACCCCATTCAGGGGCTCTGTCCTTTTTGTTGGGGACACCAAAGATATTATCAAAGACCTACAGGACAAGGGTATTGCTGTTAGATCTGTCAGGTCAATGTACTGATCGGGCTCTCAGCAACAGCAGCCCTTTCAGAAAAGGACCTGGAGGCAGAGAAAGAACGCTCAGGCGCGCTGCCAAGGGAAGTGAAAGGCCACGGGTACAGCCACCCACTCTTGCCTCCAAAAATCAGAGACGGTCAGGAGGACCTCCCCCTGAACATCCCGCCACTTCTTGACTCCCTGGCCCCACTGCCTCCTCAGTCTTGCGACGGGGAGCAGGTGGGGGAGGAGGTTCGCCTGCCACGTAGAGTGGAGGGCGATCACCTCCGACGAATGGGTCCTGCAGCTAGTGTACATCGGACGCACCATAGAATTTCTGGAGATTCCTCCAGAAACTCTACTCCAAAGTCTTCTTATTCTCGGGATCAGGCTCTTCTCGTCCGCGAGGAGGTGAATTCGCTCTTGCTCAAAGAAGCAATCGAGTGACTCCCCTTTGGGCAAAGGGCAAAGGGATTTTATTCCCATTTTTTCCTGGTTCCAAAAAAGACTGGGGACTTCAGACCCATACTCGACCTAAGTCAGCTAAATCGGTTTGTCGAGTACAAAAAATTTCAAATGCTGATGCGTCAGAGCCTCCTCTCTCTCCTCATGGAGAACCACTGGCTCTGTGCCCTGGATATGCAGGATGCTTACCTGCACATTCCTATTTTCCTCAGCCACCGCCGATTCCTGCGTTTTCGTTTCCAAGAGGAACACTTCCAGTTCCAGGCCCTCCCCTTTGGCCTGTCTTCGGCACCGCGGGTTTTTACCAAATGCCTGGCGGTGGTCGCGGCGTTCCTACGCCACAGGGGCATTGCGGTCTTCCCTTACCTGGATGACTGGTTGATTTCAGCCCCGTCCAGGGATTCTTTGTTGGAGGCCCTGTCCTTTACCCTGGACCTTTTCAGCAGACTAGGGATCACGGTCAGTGTTTCCGAGTCATCCCTTATCCCTGCCCAGAGACTTCAGTTTATTGGGGCAGTCCTAGATACGGTCCAGTGCAGAGCCTTCCTTCCTCCAGACAGGATGGAGACCCTTATCTGTCAGGCCTCCAAAGTGGCTTCTCTCAGGACCATCCCTACCCGGGAAGTCCTTCACCTTCTGGGCCTGATGGCGGCCTCCATAACTACAGTTCCCCATGCAAGGCTCCACATGAGGATTACTCAGTGGTCCTTGCAGGTGCAGTGGGATCAGCTCCTGGACGACCTGGACCATCCGGTTCTAGTCTCCTCAGCAGTTCAGAAAGACTTACAGTGGTGGACGGATTCTTGCAATCTTTCTCTGGGGCTTCCCTTTCGGATCCCTGCACCAGTAGCCACCTTCACCACGGATGCCTCGAAGATGGAGTGGGGAGCTCATCTTGGGGAACACTAAGCACAGGGACTATGGTCCGGCTTAGAGACTTCTCTCCACATCAGTGTTCTGGAGTTGAGCGTGGTCCTGCACGTATTACAGACCTTTCAGACCCTCCTTCCAAAGGGATCACTGCTAATCCAAACGGACAATATGTCGGTAGTTTGGTATATCAGCAAACAAGGAGGAACACGGTCGTACCCCCTTTGCAGGGAGGCGACGCGGGTGTGGAACTGGGCAGTCCAGCACCATGTGGTCCTAGTGGCTGTGCACGTTCCAGGCGTTCTAAATGTCCTGGTGGACAGTCTCAGCAGGTCTCTGATCCTAGCTCACAAGTGTGAACTACATCAGGAAGTGGCGGAATCCATCTTCCAAAATTGGGGGCATCCGGAAATCGACCTCTTCGCCTCCCAGTACAATGCAAAACTTCCCAAGTTTTGCTCGCTCGTTCCAGAGCAAGGTGCTTTTTGGAGTGACGCGTTGTCTCTATCTTGGACAGGGAAATTTTTGTATGTTTTCCCTCCGTTTCCCATTCTGCAGAGGGTTCTTCTCAAGCTCCAGGCGGAGAGAGCAAAGATGATCTTCATCGCTTCTCTCTGGCCGAGACAGATGTGGTTCCCACTGCTACAGCAGCTTTCCTGGGAACCACTGGTTCCACTTCCAATGACTCATGACCTCCTGACCCAGGATCAGAGTTGACTGGTACACCCGGGGCTCAGGACCCTGCATCTCCATGCCTGGTTCCTGCAGACATAGCGATATCCCGTTTCGGGGTTTCCTCCAGGGTTGCTCAAGTCCTCATCGAGGCCAGGAAACAGTCTACCCATTCCACTTATGCCATGAAGTGGAAGCGGTTTTCCATTTGGGCGACCACTAAGGGCTGGAACCCCTTCTCTTGCTCGGCCCCACAAGTCATGGCACACCTCCTTCACTTGTCAGACTCCGGTCTGTCCTACTCTTCCTTAAAGGTCCATATCTCGGCTATCTCAGCGTACCTTGAGCTGGTGGATGGTAAACCCGCGGCTCAGTTGTAAGTCTCCAAAAACTTTCTGAAAGGGATTCTTCATCTGAAACCCCCCATCCTCAGCCCAACTCCACCTTGGGACTTTAACTTCGTACTGGAAAAACTTACCCTTCCCTCTTTCGGGCTGGCTATGAGCTGTGATTTGCACTTCCTTTCCTGGAAGGCACTTTTTCTTGTGTCTATCACGTCAGCCCGAAGGATTTCGGAGCTTCACGCTCTAGTCTGCAAGGAGCCATACTTGATTTTCCATAGGGACCGGTCGGTCCTCAGAACTCATCCGAGGTTTCTTCCCAAGGTGGTGTCAGAAGCCACGCTGAATCAGTCAGCAAAGCTTCCGGTGTATTATCCATCCCCCTCTAACAGAGGTGAGGCACTACTTCATAAGATGGATGTCCATCGGATTCTCTGCTGTTACACCCATTGGACCAAAGAATTTCGCTCTTGCGACCAGTTGTTTGTCTCCTTTGCCCCGAGGTCTAAGGGCAAACTGGTTTCTAGCAGGGCCTTTCCAAATGGTTGGGCAACTGCATTCGATACAGTTACCAGAAGTATGATACACCTCTGCCGGGTACCATCAGAGGTTATTCTACTAGGGGCATGGCTGCCTCCGCAGCCTTCCTACAGAACGTTTCTGTGGCTGACGTGTGCTGCCACTACTTGGAGTTCTGTCCATACCTTTATCAAACACTATAGTCTGGACATTGCTTATAGGCGGAGGCCTGGCTTTGGCCTAGCCGTCTTGCAGGGCCTTCTGTCCTAGACTGGGTTCTTTCTGGACTTCAGTTCTTTCCGTTGGAATTAGTTTTCCTCCTCCCTAGTTTCTCTCAGTCTCTCCTTGGAGGGACTGCTTGGGACTCTGTCCTATATGTGATGACCTACTAAAGGAACCCTCTCGAAGTAAGATAGTACAGTTACATAGGAACTTACTGTAACAGTAGATCTTCGAGAGAGGTTCCTTCAGTAGGTCATATTTTTCCCTCCCTCCTTCCCCACATTTTATGTTTTACAGGGACTCCAAATCCTGTTTGCACCTGCTATCAGGTCTCTTCCTGGCTCCGGCAGGAGAACTGGAGGGCGGGCATGGGGACTGCCTACTTTATACAGTCACGCTGACGTCAGTCATGCGACGCTGGGTGGGCGGTCCCCCATCAGATATTGCTAGAAAAGTCTGCAGTGCAGCCCGATGCCAGGTGGCACCAGTCCTATATGTGATGACCTACTGAAGGAACCTCTCTTGAAGATGTACTGTTACGGTAAGTTCCTACGTAACTGTACTTTTTTGGTGTTGTGAATCATAAGCTTCTACTGGGTAGGCTGCAGCATATGGCCCTCGATAGCCTTGCCTGCCTGGTTAAAACATTATCTTTCTGACGAAAGTAAATAGTAAAGTGGCAGGGCAGCATATCCACACCCGGATCCATAATGGATAGAGTCCTCGAGGGGTCCATCTTCGGCCCTCGTTCTACCCATTGTTTGAGAGTGACCTGGCTCAGTTACGTTGGGTCACAATTACAGTTGTATGCAGATGATGCTGTCTTTTTCAGAAGTCATTGTGACATAGTGCAGATTGACTCCTCCCTTGGCAATGACTTGAGGCAACTGGAAACTTGGTTCCTCAAAAATAAGTTAATTCTCAACAAAACTAAGGCTATTTTATTTGATAACAGACACTTGACACAAATACATGGTCTGCTGAATCTAAGAAGAGCTGCTGGTTTACAGCTTGAGGTTGTGGGCTCTACAAAGTACCTGCATGTCCTGTGGGACCAAGAACTTACCTTAAGACCTCATGTTGACCTTCTAGTAAAAACAGAAATGTAGAAACAGACTTTGATGGCAGATAAGGACCACTTGGCACACCTAGCCTGCCCAATTCCCTACCTGTTGGATAAGCTGCAGATCCCAGTTAACTAACATCCTACTTCTTCCTACCCCTCACCAGAATTGCCTTATGTCTGTCCCATGCATTCTTGAATTCCCCCACTGTTTTGACCCCACGACCTCCTCAGGAAGTGTGGCCTGAGGTACAGGTTTCAGGACAGCTTTTCAAAAAATGCATGACTTGTCATCTCTGCTAGCAAACCACTACCAATTTTACTCTTTGGCGCCCCAGCCCTCTGTTTCATGAAGGATGCAGAGCTGTATAGGCTCAAAGTCCTGTACAACAGTATTGGCCCCTTTGCTGGTGACACCCACCCCAGAAAGCATCATTGTGATAGCTCCTCCTCCTCCCTGTGCTGGTCTTCTCTTGAATGCAGATTGTTGTCCCACACACTGCCTGATCCGCAAGTTAATTAGAGCTTCTCCTTCTAGCTTGTGGGGCGTCTTGGAGAGAAAGCCTCAACAAAGACTTCTCAACTCCTCTGCCTCTACTTGTCATCCCTAGGACAAGTTCTGGCTCTGGTCAGCAGTCCTTTGCCGAAGCTGCTCCCGATCTGTGTAACAGTCTTCCCATGGAGAGCCGAAACTGGGGAAATACCATTACTTTTAATGGCAGTCTTAAGGCTGACCACATTGGATGTAGCCACTGTAGTTGCATTTGTTGATCATCTTATTTTTTGAGTATTTCTTTTTATCACAGCTCTATTTTTCTCTCCTGCTGCAGTGCGATCGGTGGGGGCATCAACGCTGCCCCCGCCTGGAGGGCAACAGGCTCACTTGCATGGGTGGTCTGGTACTGCCACTCATCGACTATCGCGGTAGGCCCCCTGTGCCTTGCGGGCGAGACCAGACCACCCAAGCGCAATTCCACGACAGACCTCTGGGCGGTATAGTGCAGCTATCAAGTTGCTCGCTTCGCTTTTTCTAGCCGGCCCTGCCCTCGAGCACCCAGAGACCGTGAGGCCCAGCCGCCAGCGGAGGCGCCACCGACAGTCACGAGAAGGGAAACCAGGAGTCCGGGAGAGACAGCCAGAAAGCCGGCCCTGCCCTCGAGCACCCAGAGACCGTAGGGGCTCCGAGCCGCCAGCGGGCGGGCGGCCACCGGATAGCCGAGAAGGGAACCAGGAGGCCGGGAGAGACAGCCAGAAGCCGGCCCTGCCCTCGAGCACCCAGAGACCGTAGGGGCTCCGAGCCGCCAGCGGGCGGGTGGCCACCGCATAGCTGAGAAGGGAACCAGGAGGCCGGGAGAGACAGCCAGAAAGCCGGCCCTGCCCTCGAGCACCCAGAGACCGTAGGGGCTCCGAGCCGCCAGGAGGCGGCCACCGCATAGCCGAGAAGGGAACCAGGAGGCCGGGAGAGACAGCCAGAAAGCCGGCCCTGCCCTCGAGCACCCAGAGACCGTAGGGGCTCCGAGCCGCCAGCGGGCGGGCGGCCACCGCATAGCCGAGAAGGGAACCAGGAGGCCGGGAGAGACAGCCAGAAAGGTACGGGAAAGCCGCAAGCCAATCGGAAGGCGACCGCCAGCTTTGCCTTGCTTCTGATTGGTGCGCCTTCCCCATTGACTTTAGCTGTACTTGCACCACCAAAACTGGTCGGGATTACTGCTCTTTTAATGCAAAATGTAAAATTCTCTTAAAAGGAGCTGTTTTTACTTTTATTATTGTGTACTTTTGTGAAATGCCTTCTTGCTTGATTACTCTGTGATTACAGTCTTTTGGGAGACTTGTGTTGGGCTAGACGCTCAGGCGCCTAACCCCCCACCCAGTCTTTGTTGTGTAAATCTAGGTTTTTAGCACCTCTTGCAGATTGCTGCAACTAAGTGCTTTTTCTGACTGCCCTCTCCTCTGTCCCCTCCTTTCTAGCCGGCCCTGCCCTCGAGCACTCAGAGACCGTAGGGGCTCCGAGCCGCCAGCGGGCGGGCGGCCACCGCATAGCCGAGAAGGGAACCAGGAGGCTGGGAGAGACAGCCAGAAAGGTACAGGAAAGCCGCAAGCCAGTCGGAAGGCGACAGCCAGCTTTGCCTTGCTTCTGATTGGTGCACCTTCCCCATTGACTTTAGCTGTACTTGCACCACCAAAACTGGTCGGGATTACTGCTCTTTTAATGCAAAATGTAAAATTCTCTAAAAAGGAGCTGTTTTTACTTTTATTATTGTGTACTTTTGTGAAATGCCTTCTTGCTTGATTACTCTGTGATTACAGTCTTTTGGGAGACTTGTGTTGGGCTAGACGCTCAGGGCCTAACCCCCCACCCAGTCTTTGTTGTGTAAATCTAGGTTTTAGCACCTCTTGCAGATTGCTGCAACTAAGTGCTTTCTGACTACCTCTCCTCTGTCCCCTCCTTTCTAGCCGGCCCCTGCCTCGAGCACCCAGAGACTGTAGGGGCTCCGAGGCACTGCTGGGCGGGCGGCCACCGATAGCCGAGAAGGGAACCAGGAGGCCAGGAGAGACAGCCAGAAAGGTACGGGAAAGCCGCAAAATTTTTCCCGCCCCCCCTCCTGGGTGTTTCTTTAATACACACTTTCCCGCCGAATCTCTTATCCCCGCCCATACCTAATCTCCTAGCCAATTCCCGAGCTCAATTCTTCACATCACCTTTAGTATCTTTAACCCCTACCTACCCTCCATCATGCTACTATGCCTCCTATTGCTGCTTTGCCTCTCACCTTCCTGGGATCCAGAAGAGGAAACTGATGTAGCCCATGCCATGGTGATTAGGGCGGCTACTCGGGCCTGTCCCCCTCTGCTGTCCCCAGTGGATGCCCCTCAATTCCCCAAGTATATACTGCCGCTTCTGCACTGTAATCCTTGGGGTATCCCATGAAAAGGCTCACAACCAGTTCGGTACTCCATAAGCCCCCTGCTCCCTTACTGGCACTACAATGACCCCTATGCCTATCCATTGCTGGTACTTTATGTCAAAATCTATAACCAAAGCAGGATCATCACCCACTATACATTGGATCCCTAGCAAGAAGAAAAATCCTCTGATTACTCCCTATTCCTATCACTTGGTGCCCTCATCAAACTAATCTTCTTTCTGCTGATCTGTGTTGGCACTGTTGAAATCAACCCTGGACCCACAGAAAGCTCTATCTCCCCATCTGACTTAGCCTCCATAAATGGCCTGAGTTTTCTTCACATCAACGCCTGCAGCCTCCTAAAAAAGTTCTCATTAATACAGGCCTGGGTTGCACACACCTTACCTGACTTTCTGGTTATCTCTGAAACATGGCTCAAATCTGCAACAAAAGACAGTGTAATAAATCTTCCCAACTACCAGCTCTTCAGATCTGACCGTCTATCCAGGGGCGGTGGGGTAGCCATCTATGTCAAAGCAAACATCTCTGCATCCTGCCTCAATATTACATCACAGCCAAAGGAATTTGAATGCTTATCAATTAAAATAACCCTTCCCAACATATCATCTTTTCAACTGATTGGCTGCTACAGGCCCCCCTCTGCAGGCCTCAAACTCCTGTCCCACCTAGGATCTATACTTAATCTAGGCCGTGAAGACACCATCATTTTAGGTGACCTGAATTTAAATTGGCTAGCCAATGCATCTGCACCCCTAGTAACCTTCTGTGACACTTATGGTTTCACTCAATTAATCAAAGAACCAACAAGAATTAACCCAAAGAATAATCTCAACAGCACACTCCTGGACATCATGTTGGTAAATAAGCCTCATCTGTATTCTCATGTTGGAGTGCTATTCACATGACATAAGTGATCACTGTCCCATTGCTGGCATAAGATCAACAATCAAGCCACCCAACCCTGCAAAATTTCTCCCAAGAAGGTCAAAAAAGAACTTTAATATTTCAGGATATCTCCATGATTTGTGCCACACCACATGTTGGCAAGAATTCTGTCTCACAGCTTCAATAGAGACAGCTCTTCAGATCTTAAGTGATATTATCACAAGTGCCCTCAATATACATGCACCCCTCACCAGTGTCAGAACCAAACTCAAATCTTGCCGCTGGTTCTCTGCTGACCTCAAATCTGCACTGCTTGCCAGAGATAAACTCTGGAAAAGGGCAAGAAAGACAAAGGATCCAAATGACTGGCTTCAATTCAGAAAAGCCAGAAACTCTTGCACAAAACAAGTAAGAAATGCCAAGGCTGCCTTCTACACAGCTGAATTGGATGCCTCCTATCACAACCCCAGGTTCTGGGGTACCATAAAGGGATCCTAGGTCAAACTTCTACCCCTGTCTTACCACCCAAAGTGCACCTAAATAGTATTGAAATCACTGACAAGCAAGAAATCTTAAATGCCTTCAACGACCATTTCACTACAGCTGGCCTAGCTTCGACTCCTCACCTGCAAACCTAATGAGATCATCACTAAACTTACAATCTACTGAGGGACAAAGGCTGCTTCCATTCTCCTTCAAACCAATACTCTTAAAAGAAGTAGAAGACCTTCTATCAACTAGATGCAACTAAAAGTGCAGGTGCAGACTCCTGGATCCTACTTTCTAAAAGTAGCACTGCAGCATAGCTGCCCCCTCACTCACCTCTTCAATCTGTCCCTAACCACTGGTTCTATCCCCTCAATATGGAAGACAGGTCAAGTGTTTCCACTACTTAAGGCAGGTGATCCCATGGACCTCAACAACTATAGGCCCATTTCCATCTTACCAGTACTGTCCAAGATGCTTGAAAAGTTAGTAAACTTTCAGTTAAGTGCCTACCTTGATACCAACAATCTCCTTAACTCAGCTCAATCTGGGTTTAGATCTATGCACAGCACCATCTCTGCCTTAGCAAAAGTTACAAATGACTAGCAGACTGCCTTAGACAAAAAGAATAACACCTGTGCTGTGTTCTTGGATCTAAGCAAAGCCTTTGACACTGTGGACCATGAACTACTAATCTCCTCTCTGAACTCCATAGGCCTTGACTCACTGTCTCTTAAATGGTTCAGATGCTATCTCTCCGGAAGACTACAACTGGTAAAAAATGAAGGTGACCTATCCACCTCTAAACCACTCCTAAGAGGTGTACATAAGGGCTCCATCCTGGGCCCCATCCTCTTTGCCATTTACATCAACAATATTGACTCCAATCTCCACAATCTAATATTCACCTTTTGCAGATGATACTGTATTATATGTCAGTAATCCCTCACCATCAAAAAGCCTGTGAGCTTTTACAGTCTGAGTTCTCCCTCCTACAGCACAACCTATTAGAAAAGAATTACTACTAAATGCCAAGAAAGCAGAAAGCTATGTTCTTTGCCACCAAGAGCTGCTCTTCCACTGTCCCATCATTCACCCTCCCACAATTATCTACCATCCTTGGTGAAAATCTGGAATACGTGGACAAATTCAAATATCTTGGAGTCTGGATTGACAATAAACTTGACTACACTAGCCACATTGAAGAGCTCCTGAAAAGCTTAGACAAAGACTTGGCCTATTTTATAGGATCAAACACTACTGACCAGAGATTCCAAACAAAGGCTAATCCTGGCATAATTCCTATCCCTCATTGACTATGTTGACTCCTCTATGGCCACTGCTCCTCTCCCATTTAAATAAATTAGACACCTTGTATCATAGGCTATTAGATTCATTACAGATCTTCCACCAGCACCCATCATTGCTCTCTACAATGCAGTCAGTTGGACATCCCTACAACTAGAGAAACAAAATGCTGCTGTCTGGATCTACAAAGCTCTGACAAACAAACTCCCTTCCTACATCTCATACTGTTTCAACTGGATCACATCCAGGCCTTACACCCTAAGGATCAATAAACTCATCATGCTGAAGATTCCTATCACCTGCACCCGGTATGGAAGGGCTGCAATCAGCTATTCCCTAGCACTTATGTGGAATTCTCTTCAAAAGACCCTGAAATTGGATACCCCCATTCCTTTAACATCCTTCAGAAAACTGTACACTAGTCTATTCCCAGAATCATGCAGCTGCTTCCATAAGGCCTAGTCCTCTCACACCCCCTCCTTCCCCCACCCCTTTTTATGCTACCCCCTATTTCTCTATCGTTGTTCTAGCTTGTTCTCCAACCTATTTCATACAAAAATGCCCACCCAAGTCCAACTACCCGAGCTTTATCCCTACTATACTGTCTGTTTCTTTCCTTTTAATATGATTTAGGTTTATTGTCATTTTGCCTTGTATATATGTAAATATTTGTATATCTGTCTCATTCATAAATCATTGTATTTGTGTTCATTCTGTACCATGTTTTTGTGTAAAATTTGTAACCTTATATTGTTATGACCACTCAGGTCCATCTTGTAAATGAGCTATGCTCAATGATGTTCGCCTGAATAAATAAAGATTTTGATTGATTGATTGATTGTGCCCAGCCATTTTTCCTCCACTTTTTGTCCCTTGGAGTGCGGACGTGATATGACATTGGAGGCACAACATGCTGTCATCTGCCGCACCCCACCTCTAAGTGTACCAGCTCCAGTAGTGTCCCCGGTCATCACCAGGGGCCGCTACAGAGCGGTGGGATCCTGTAACCCTCCCTGGGATAGGAGAGCAGTCCTCCGGATGCTCAATCCCATCCCTTCATTGCCGACCCTGACAACCGGCGGCTTCGAACATGGATCTCAGCGTGGTGCGAGGTGGTGTCCAGTGCCTCAACCCTCAGTGCCACCGGTCCGGCCCATCTTTGAGTATTTCTACACTCTATGGTGTACCTTGTACTGTCTTTTAAAATTAGTAGGAAAAGTGCTGTGTCCTGTGCCTTGCATGGTGACAACCACTGGGTTGGGAACCCTTCTAGCAACCTGGACCCAGTGCACTTCCATATCTGTGCTTCCCATAAATTAAAAAAAAAAAAATTTCTGGCAGCCATGTTTGTAAGGCCAGATGCCTTAAAGGACAACTAAATAGGCTTTGTTAGGAAACTCAAGACAGCAAAATTTGAAATCACAGGGCTGTAGTCTTACCTGCCATAAGATGTGCTTCGTTTGCTTCATAAAATTGTTTTAACACCGTTTCATCAAGTTGGAAGAAATGTAAACAAATGGAAAAGTCTTTTAAAATGCCCGCTCCGATAGCAGTCTAAGATGGCCACGATGTACTTGTGTGATGATGTCAACAGAGCGAGAGCGCACTGAAGCAATAATATGATATGCATAGGGGTCTGGTAAATATACTTTTTTTTTAATACCCTTGGTCTGCATATATTGGTAAAATCCTTTACTGTGCATGTGTGAAGAGGGTATCAAACAGAAGATTTAAGAAAAAAATTGTAAAAACTAATGTATACCGAATGACTATGTTTTATCAGTTTTTACAGTTGAAGCAGGTGGCCCACACCCAGAGTATCATGTTCAGGCTATAGGAATGAATGGCCAAGGGCGGAGGTGAGGTTGGTATAGAAGGTGAGCGTGCTAAAGGGACTCTAGACCCTGAAAGTGAATAAGTTGCCTAGTCTTGATGGTAAGTCAAAGACAGGATTTAGTCATGGTGGGACAGACACAAGGAGGATAGTAAGGTCTATGGGATGGGCAAGTATAGACAGCCTGGGAGCGGGTACTGAGATGCCAGTAGAGCAGTTGCTTCAGTTAATCCAGTCTGGCGTTAGTCCAGACACAGGGTTAGGCAGGTAATACGCAGACTGGATGAACTGCTGGGTCTTTTTGTCTGTTGACAAATTATATGTATCTGTGTCTAACTAGAATGCACAATGGTCTGACTCAATCAGTAGTTTATCATCAGTTGTGATGGGGCAGGAATTTCATAACTCACTTGTGGTATCGCCTAGGGAGAAAACAGAAATAGGCAGCCACCTATAGTATGTAACTGACCCTGTGCTTGCGTAGTTACCCCATGCTGGACTGTGCCTCCAAGGAGGTGGGGGCTCCCTGGGGATGCTGCAGCAGCACAAGATCCTGAGGGCAGCAGATGTGAGGTGACAAAGTTGGCAGTTTGCCTTTGAAACTGGTCTAACGCTTGGCACCCAGGCAGGAGAGCACAGCTTTGATGGACATTAAAAATACTGTTGCATTGGCTCAGTGAGTGAGTGGCAGTTTGTTGCCCTGCTGTACGAGAGACCCAGATTTGAGTTATACGTAGAGTGGTTCCTATGTTAGGACTAATGGAATCCAGGTGCGTTGCAGAGCTGGAATGCCTGCTGAAATGGAACTCTTGGCTGAACAGGCTTTGGCCTACATGGATGATGTGACCTAAATGCATCTGTATGTCATCCCTTATGGCAGGGCTCAGGGTTTTGCATGTCAGTTCTAATGTTAGGGGTAGGGGGACCCTGAAGGTCTAATGTAGATGCTAGTTATGAGGATGAAGGGGCTGGCAGAAACCTTCCCCACTGCCAGAAGCTCAAAACTGGATGCTATTATCGGAGGTCCTAGGAGCACACCTAATAGGTGAAGGCAATTGAAGAGAGGCCCTGTCCTGAATGGAAGGAGCTTCCAGAAAGATAATATATTTGTCTTTATTATTCTGTTTTCTCTCAGCAGCTCCCAGTTTCTGATGCGGGATTTCTTTTTTCTGTTTGAGTCAATCAGAGGCATGTGCTGCCTGGATCTGTCTGCTTCCTTCATTCTGAGATGCAGTGTCATCACCCTTTGCCATCCCCTTTTCCCCCCTTCTACAGCTCATTGAGTTGCTGGTGCCTTATCCAACCTCTGACCTGTCCAGTGGCAGGAGCGCAACCATCACCCTGCAGAATTCCAGTATTGCGTCAGGAAAACAGTCAGCGGGGTGATGTTGTTGAAGTGGGAGGTCTCACCTGGCCACCCTAGAGTTCAAGCACCTCTAACCCAAGAGTGTGGATCAAGGATTGAATGTGAAACTCCCACGTGCCAGCAGTGCACTAGCTGCCATGCTACTGGGACGGCCAGTAATAATTATCAAATATTCACAGATACACTGAACATGGAATGTCTTTAAAGTGAATTGTGGTGGAATTCTGATCTCTTGTGAAATGGCAGTCCATGAGGAAGAGCACGGAGATATGTTTTCTCATTTTAATATGAACCTTCCGCACATTCAGAATGCGTTCAACCAGTAACTGAACTTGACTGACTAAATTGACTCAGCCTGTCCTGAACTTGAGGCTGTTGTTGTACAAACAAGGTTAATCATCTTACTTCACGCTTTCCAAATTGGGTAATTATTCCTATGGTTAACCATGTTCTAATTAAAAGGAAAGTTGCCTTTTGGCCCCCTCCCCCGTTTCTCAGAAGGTTTGCTGTTTAGTGAGCAGTTATTTTGTTAGAGGCAGATGTAGAGCATGTGACTCCCAGGTGTTGGGTTTAGATTATCCTGTACGTGTCTAGGTTCCTAGAGGTGAAGAGAGAACTGGTTTGTTATAGTCTCTAGCAGTGAAACTCCATTTTCACTAGAACAAATAAATGGTGTCTGGGTTACTAGCCAGTGTTTAGAACTGGTACTGGAAGGCACACAGTTAAGGAGACTGATACCAACAGACATATTTCTGTATATAATGTATGGGGCAGGTGTATGTATCTATTGTCTGAGTGCTAAATTACGTCACAGCAGTAACACAAGTTGGATTGTTGGAGTAGATTCAGCAAACATCTTCAGTGGAATATAGCAGACTACCTTAAAGCAGCAGTATTTGTTAGAGATAATATTTATTTGGTTGTTTTTGATAACCGGGTGGGTGCACTAGACATTAAATATGCCTATTTTCAGGCATGACCCTAGAAGAGTGCAAGTCAAATAAGTACATAATGACACTTGGAAGAGGGAAGCAGTTAAAGCGAACAGTGCAAGAGGTAAAGTTTGTAAGATAATTCATACATGGTGAATGAGGGAATATACAGAGGAACAAGGAGAAATTATAAACTAAATAAAATCATAAAACAATGCATTCTAGTACAAAGTACAACATAGAGGGCTGAGTAAATGCAGCTTTAGTAAAGGTATGGACTATAGTACAGTAAGGAGGAAAACCAGGTCAGGACAGTAAAACCTAGCGGTGAAACAAGAACAAAAGTGGCAGTATGCATAAGTGCCCTAAGTCGGGCAAAAGGGACAGGCAGCAGTTTAGTGGGGCAGACAGGGCAGTCAAGGAGGAAGGAAATGGGTGCAAGGGTTGGAGTCTAGTAGGTAGTTGTGCAACTCCTTTTTGAAGCAGGCATGAGAGGGAGAGAGCTGAATGGATACTGGTAGGGAGTTCCAGTAGGTGGGGGCGAGTAGAAGGCCTGGGATCTCATTAGATGTTTTCAGTAATAATGTTTGTCTGGCAGAAATATCAAGGCATCCTGTTTCTTTTTTTGTTTCTGCATTCCTAAACAAAGATACAGGATTCTGAAATTTTTAAAAGTTCCCCCAGAATAGGCTGGCCTGGTGGTGTAGAGGGCTGTGGCACTGGCGCCTTACCTCTTACCATGCTGACGACCTGGGATCGGGAGCAACCTCAAGTGTCAAAGGGTTGGCTGGAGGAGGAGGATCGGCGTCCCATGGACTGCTCTCCGGGGGAGGTGGGAGGGATGACTGCTGAGTACTGGCTCCTGGCGGCTGGGGGCTGGTGCATGCTTGGGGGTCATAGTGTGGGTCAGCGCGGGCTGACAGACGTGCAGCATGCAGAAACGTGCGCAGTAGAATCCCTGACATCATTGCATGCCTGCATCATGGAGCAGTCACGGGGACCAAACTAATCCTCTGGCATGCGAGAAGGCCAGCCCTGACTGCACCGCAGCAGACGCATTCAAGTTAGCTCCCCCCAAACCCGGCCTCCAGGTCTTCCGCAGCATGTGTAGTAAGTACCGTTAATGAAAGTGGCCTGGGGAGGGAGGAGGTAAGGGCTCTGACTGCTGCTGGTGCAGAGAAAAAAACTCCCCAAAAAAAAAAATTAAATATCTTGGTACAGTGTTGCGCTGTTTACCACCAGAAACATGTGGTAACACTATCCTGATATGGACACATTATATGGATCTAGCATGTACATGCAACAGGTATCCTCAGCGGAAGATTTTTAAAAATTGCCAGTGGTGGCCATTGTTAATGACATGAGTCATTAATTGCGAAATTTGCTGTAAAAGCTGTTCTACAGTATCTGGGAAAACTAAAAATAAACTGAGTGTGAATCTAAGAATGTCAGAAATACATTTTTGCCTAAAACCTGTATGATGGATTTTTTTGCCAACCAACAAATATTTCTGCTTTAAATGGGAAACCACACTAAAAGCCCCACTTTGTATGCAAAAACATTTTTTGCTTACTGTTTACTGCAGTCTAGTAGATTGTCCCAGACTGATTCTTCTGACTTGCAAACTAACATTTTTTGTAACTACAAATTCCAGAATCCCTGGCAGCAGACACCTGAGCAGGGCTGCAGCAGTGGATGATTCAATAGCCTGCAGTGTATTTTAGAGCTTCTGTAAGCTCCAAGTCAGCGTTTGTTGGTCCCGCTGTTCTCCCGTGCCTAATACAATCCTCTTTGACTGTACTTAGACCAGGGAGGACAGTGAGACAAGCAAAGAAAATAACTTATGAAAACTCCTCTGTGTCCAATCCAGCACATTCCATACCACCCCCGATGGCCCTTACACAAGAATTCGGAAGGATTTCAGGATATAAGATTAATCATGAGAAAACTGAGGTAAAGCTAATTTCAGGTAAATGGACCCAGGAATTAAAGGCTAACATACCCTTTAGATATGCAAAGAAACCAATAAGGTATTTGGGAATTAAAATACCATATGATATGAATGACCTGTACAAGATGAATCATGGGGCCCTGTAAACAGAGATATCGAGGGATTTAGATAGATGGAAATCAGTACCCCTTAGCTTTACTCAGAAAATAGATACTATTAGGATGAATTTCCTTCCCCGATGGTTACTTCCTTTTAGTACCCTTCCGGTAGATATACCATGTAAAGGTTGGCAAGATCTAGAGAAGGAGCTGGCTAACTTTATTTGGGCAGGAAAAAACCCCGGATCAGGAAGCAGGTTCTGATAGCACCCAAAAAAGAGGGTGGGTGGGGCATGCCACATCTCCAGACGTATTATTATGCAGCACAAGCGATGCCACTTTTAAAAATAATGATGCATGAAGATCCTCCAAGCTGGGTCGAAATAGAGAGGAGAGCCCACACTGGCCTCCCATCACAGATTCTTCCATGGACCATAACGAAGGCCAGTAGTACCGAGATCAGGAATGATTGGACAAGACATACTCTCAATGTCTGGCTTCAGCTCAGGCAAAATTGGGAGACACCCACACCAATATCGCAAAAAATCCTACTTCACTATGTACCAGGTATAGTTGGAAAGAAAGAGTTTATCTCCCTAGAGTCGTGGACCAAGAAAGGGATATCCACACTGGCCCAATTAGTAGATGAGAGGCCGGGGTTAAATCCTTTCTAAAGTTGCAACAGGAGTTCCAAATGCAATCCGGGGATTTATTTAAATGTTTTCAATGTAGACATATTCTAACAGCAGAAATAGGAATAGCAGAAGTTTTCCACCCCCTAACGGAGGAAGTAGTCATGTTACAAAATAGAATAAATCTTAAAGATAGTAAAGGGGGTGGTCTCACAGATGTATAATATGTTATGCCAAGGAAAAGTCCAGATATACATGGAAAACATACAAACAAAATGGGAGAAAGAAATGGGTTACACAATCCCACCAGGTGGATGGAGATGTGTATGGGAAGGCATTCAGAAAACAACTAGTTTACAAACGTGGAGAGAATTCAGATGGAAGGTGGGCACCTGATTTTTCAGAGTCCTAACAGTCACAAAACATTTTGATGGACAGAACTCCGACAAATGTTGGAGAGGGTGTGATGGAATTGGCTCTCATTATCATATCTTTTGGGGATGTCCAGTAATAGTCAGGTATTGGGCTCATATTAAAGAAATTATCATGAAAATATTTGGATTATATATATATATACTCCTCCAATTTGAACATTTAGTCCTGGGTCTCCCTCCAACAGAACTTAAAAGAAAGGAAAGTAGATATTTATATAATATTTGTGTGGCAGTGGCCACCAAAGCTATTACACAAAAATGGTTGACACAGGTTCCACCATCGGTAGACACCTGGGAACACAATATGGAAATAAACAGATGGAAAGTATAACAGCAAAAGTACAGTTAAAAACAGAGATTTAATGGTAGATGGTTACCCTGTTTTGAATATATCCAAGAGAAAACACAAACTCCAGTGTTGGACCAGTATTTAAAATAAGAAGACAATGAGAGTCTGGAAAGGAAGGAAGGGGGGCCTGATGAGTAACCAGATAAGGAGATTTTAGGTTTGGAATAGGATAATGAGACGAATGATGAAAAGGGCATTATGAGTGTAGAGTTTTAAAGTGTAAAGAAAATATAAATTAAATCACAAGCATGTCTTGCTCAATTTTGTAAAGTTGAATTTATTATACTAAACTTAATATCAGTTGTGGATAAAATACATTGTTGTATCTATAAATCCAAAATATGATACAGTGAATGGTTTGATGCTAGTTGATTTACAGGTTGACCAATAATAGACAGAGAAGGAAATTGCTTGAGATTATCGGGAGCACAAAACAGCAGACCGAAGATGGATAAGAAAAGATCCTGGATCCTTCAAATATCACAAAGTGTAGGTCTGGAACTGTCTATAAGAGGAAAGAGAATTAGGACATCATTTAAATTGGAGTAACAAACTGAGACTTATGTGAATAGAAAAATTAATTAAAGTTTGGCTTGTCAGATGTACTATAAATTGATGATATACTTACCTGTAACATGGAGTATGTATCCTGAATAATTTTAATAAAATATACAAGTTAAAAAAAAAAAACTCCTCTAACATGCGCTGCAAGCTGTTGAATCTCTCACTGCTGCAGCCCTATTGTGATGTCAGCTGCAGGGGATTCAGGGGTTTGTAGTTACAGAAAATGTCAGCCTGCAAGTCAGCAGAATATGTCTAGTACAATCTACTGTACTGCAGTAAATAGTAAAAGGGGAATGTTTTTGCACACAAAGTGCAGACTGATCAGCCCCACACATGGGTGTGGGGCTCGTAGTGCTGAGTGTTTTAATCCCTCAGAAGTCCCATATTAACCCCTTCCCCCCAGATGCGTAGGGTCATAATCACAGGCATGATCAGAGATTGAGTTTCAGTTTGAAGGATATCTGAGGGATTCGTGGGAGTAGGTCCTTGGATGCTAGGAAGAGGCCTGTACAGCTGTGTAAGTGAAGCCAAATAAGAAGTATAGCCTTGGTGTCTGGGTTACCCAGCCTCCAGACATCTCTTAGGCCAGGATCACCCTTGGTCAGACATAAAGCCTTTGCGCCCTTGAAGCCTGTCTTTACAGGAGTGCCACTCCTGTCCAAATACCTGTCAAGCAAGACATTCATAACCCTGGGACCACTGAGGGGGGGCATTGAAGATCTAGGTTTGCCTGAGCTACACCATGAAAGAACCTTGGATCATCTTCATTTGGAGCATGCACCAAGCTCAAACTGTTGCTTTAACTTCTGCTGTCCCCTTGATTAGTATCCAGTCCACTCTGTTGTATGTACTGACTTGCTGCAAGATGACATTGACTTGCCTCTTGACCAGAATTGCCCAACCCCTACTCTTCGAGCTCTTACAGGTATCAGATACCATACTGCCCCAGTACTTAGCTAGCTTCTATGCCTTCTCCTACAAGAGATGCATCTCTTGAAGCAAAACAAATCCCCCTCTGAGTTTCTTAAAATGTGAGACTACCTCCCCACTTTACTAGACTTTTTCACCCCTGGTATTTTATGTAATTATTTTGAACAGACCCCCACAAGACATGTTGTAGAGTTTCTGCAAGGACACCCCTCCCCTGCTACAGTCCCATCTTCCAGAGCCACAATCAAACCTGACCAACAGGGCCTACAAAGAACAATAACTTATAGACAAAAGAGACACTACTCTCCACCTTCAAACAACATGAAGCCTTGCTGTATTCTAACTAAATGCAGTTAGCCCCAGCACTTGAACTGCCCCAGAGAGTAAAGGGTTAACTCTATGCAAAGGCATAGAACGTTGAGCTCAAGCTCAGTTTTCAAACCTCTGTCTGTGGTACTCTGAAGCGTAGCCATCAGATTTCTTACTCCATCTAACTGTGAAGTCACTCCGGAGATCTCTCCTGCACTTCGGTTCGGTAAAGGTTCGAATCGGTCGGTTCCGCCAACCTGTTTGATAGAAAATCGGTATTCTTGCCTCTGTCTCGGTACCAGTAAGTGGTAGTATAGGTAGTGGTAGTTTTCAGAAATATTTTTTTTTTTTTTTTCGGTTCTTTGACGGTCGGTCTGGTTTGGAACCGAAACCTATTCTGTTTTTTCTGTGTACTTGTATTTGTGTGGTTTTTCTGGTACTTATCGGTTCCTAAAAAAATCCGACTTTAGGATTTTTTTAACCGACTCTTGACACAGTTGGAACCAATAAGTTACAGTCGCCTGGTTTAACTGCTGTTTTTGGGTGACTGTATATTGGAAGGCATGTCTGAGAAACCCAAAAAGAAAACCGGACCCACTGGGTTTCAGCACTGTACCGAGTGTAAGGAGGCCTTTGCTAAGGCCGACCCTCACCTCGTATGTGTGTATTGTCTGGGGTTTGATCACTCAAGGAAGACTGCCAAATATGTAAAAACTTTCCCAAAGCCATTCTGGAAAAACATTTGAGTAGGCTAAGGGAGAGGAGAGGGAGGCAGAGAAGTCCGCTGACCCGGGATAGCCCAGCCGGTCCGGTTGCAGCCGAGACCTGAGGAGAGTGCCCACTGACCTGGGTGATACCTCTTGAACTGACGGAGGCCGATTCTCTTGAATTGGTTCTGAGTGAAAAGAAAAAGAAAATCTGCCGGTTCGGATTCGGCTTCCCATGGTCCGACCGCTGATGAAATAGCGAAAGCGATTGTAATTGTCCAGTCGCTTTGTCTGGTTCCGACTGAACCGGTCTCGGTTCCGAGCCGATCAGTTCGGTCGGAGGTACTTGCTTCAGAATTGAATCCTGAGGCATATTATGAGAGCGATTGGGAGGAGGATGAAGATTATGAAGAGGAACAAGGTGGATGAAGATTACGAAGAGGAATAAGTTGAAGGCCTAGATGAGCCAGTAGAGCCTGACATCTTCCCAGACAGGCCTACTCAGGCTTCTCCTCCCATGCTTTGAGTCCCCTTCCCATTTCTTGTTTTACAAGAAAGTGGCTGAGACTCTTCAGCTTCATGTGGAAGAGGCTGATCAGGATCAGGAGGAACCTGACTATCTGGAAATGATGGATGTTCCAGAGTCTAAGAGGGTGTCTGTCCCTTTACACAAATCCTTGGGGAAACAGACACAGAAAATTCTACAATTTCCTATGTATATTCCTCCTGTGGAAAAAAGAATGGACAGGAGGTATGCTCTGTCAGGTCCTGGGACGGAATTCCTTTCATCTCATAGCAGCCATGTTGGGGTAGTGCAAGCTGCAGCCTGTGACAAGGCTAATATTCCTCTGGCATCTCACCCCCCAGATAAGGATTCCAGAAAAGTTGATAACATGGCAAAAAAGCAGTACTTGGCATCATCTTTGGGGCTCATGCAATCTAATTACATGGCATACACTGCCAGGTACCAGAAATCTATGTGGGATACGGTTCTGGAACTGGCTAAGGGTGCCCCTCCCCAGCTGGCCAAGGAGCTGGAGCAGGTGGCTGCAAATGGTATAGAGGCATCTAAGGTGCAATTCCATGTTGCTGTTGATTCCAATGATGTTCATTCCAGGGTCATGGCTACATCTATCTCCATGAGGAGATTTGCTTGGCTTAGGGGTACCAACTTCTCTCAGGATACACAGGCTAAGGCCATGGACTTTATTGTAATGGGTAATTCTCTGTTTGGGGAACAAACAGAAAATTACATGAAGAAAATGGACGAGTACAGGACCACCTATAGGAGTGCTGCAACCAAAGAGAAGCAGACCACTCCTCAGAGGTAGCAGTCTAGGGGCAGGGGTAGGCCTTTTTACCAAGCTCAGGCCTCCTCCTCTTCTTTCCAGCAGAGAGGGTTCTTTTGGGGAAGAGGTAGACGTGGGGTGACCAGGACCCCATCAGCTACTCGGTCCAAGCCCCCTGCCAAGCAGACACCCTGAGGTGTCAGTCAGGGTCGCCTCCCTAATCCCAGTAGGGGGCAGGCTGGCTCACTACTCCCAGGCCTGGGAGTCTGTTACTTCAGACAAATGGGTCCTGGAAGTAGTGAGCCAGGGACTTGCTCTCAGTTTCAAAAGGTTCCCAAAAATGAGAGCAAAGTCTTTCAGTCCTCCCTCTCCCTTGGAGACAAAGGCCCTAGAGGCAGAAGTCTCCTCTGTTCTGCTTCTGCAAGCAGTGGAGAAGGTACCTCTTTGTCACAGGGGAAAAGCACTCTATTCAAGATACTTCCTTACCCTCAAAAAGACAGGGGAGTGGAGACCCATATTGGATTTAAGGTATCTGAACAAGCATTTGACAAAACCAAAGTTCAAAATAGTGACTCTGGGAGTAATTCTTCCATCTCTGAGACCAGGAGACTGGCTAGCATCCCTGGATCTCAAAGATGCCTACTTCCACATTCCTATCAGGCAGTCCCACAGAAAGTACCTCAGGTTCGAGTTGCCCTCAGGCCATTACCAGTTCAGGGCCATGCCCTTCGGCCTAACATCTGCTCCAAGGGTGTTCACCAAGTGTCTCGCAGTGGTGGTGGCATTTCTCAGGAGGCAAGGCATCCTTCTGTTCCCATATTTAGACGACTGTCTCCTAGTGGGCCAATCCTCAGACCAAGTCAAGTCAGCTTTAGAGGTCACCCAAAGACTTCTAGAATCCTTGGGCTTCATTCTGAACTTAGAGAAGTCTGTTCTAGAGTTAGCCCAGCTTCTCACATTCATAGGAGTGGACATAGATACAGTTCAAGCAAGAGCATTTCTTCCCCTCTCAAGGGTTCAGTCTCTGGTTGCTCTAGCCTCCTCTTTTCGTCCTCTGGTGTCTCATCCAGCCAGACACTTTCTACAGCTGCTGGGACACATGGCAGCTTCCACAGCAGTAGTTCAGGGAGCAAATTTTCAGATGAGAGATATTCAGTTGCATCTCAGATCATTCTGGTCTCAGAAAAAGGACCCCCTCTCCAAACTGGTTCCAGTCTCCAGAACCTTGGTCCAGGCCCTTCGGTGGTGGTTGGACGAGGACAGTCTTTGACAAGGGTTCCCCTTTATCAGTCATGCCCCTTCTGTGGTTCTCACCACAGATGCCTCTCTCCAGGGTTGGGGGGCCCATTTAGATCATCTCACAGTTAAGGGAACTTGGTCACACTAGAGTCCCTTCTGCACATAAATCTTCTCAAATTAAGAGCTGTCTTTCTGGCTCTTCGGACATTCTCAGCAGTTGTCCAAGGGAAAGTGGTACAGATCAGAACAGACAATACCACAACCATGTGGTACATCAACAAACAAGGAGGCACTCTGTTCTCGGCCTTGTGCACAGAGGCCATGAAAATTTGGTGTCTAGCTTATTCCCTTCAAGCTTCCCTGATGGCTGTGCACCTCCCAGGGAAGGACAACATTCTAGCAGATGCTCTTAGCAGGATTTCTCAGGGTCACCACGAATGGACCCTGAATCCTGTCATTCTTCAAGTCATTTTCAGGAGATGGGGCACCCCAGAGATGGATCTCTTTGCAGCCCCAGACAGTCAGCTCCCTCTGTATTGCTGCAGACCACCCCTTCTGGGTTCTGTTCCCCGGGATGCTCTCCTACTAAATTGGACAAGCAGATTTCTGTATGTTTTTCCTCCTTTTCCTCTGATGTTAAGGGTCCTGATAAAAATCAGGTCCCAGCCTTGCAAGGTAATTGTGGTGGCTCCAGACTTGGGCCAGACAGCCTTTGTATCCTGTACTGTTGTCACTGTCAGTAACACTGCCCTTGTGTCTTCCCAGACAATACAATGTCCTCACCTCCTCTCAGGGGAGGATTCTGTACCCCAACCTTCAGACTCATGCTCAAAGCCTGGCTCTTGAAGAGCTAGAATATGCAAGTTTGCATCTGTCCCAGTCAGCCTTGGATATTTTAAAAGTTAGCAGGAAACCTGCTGCTAGGAAGGCTTACAACTCCAAATGGAAAAGGTTTGGTTTTTGGTGTTCCACTAGGCATATTAAGCCAGAGCTGGCTGATATTGCCATTGTTTTGGACTATTTGGTACATCTGAACAGTTTTGGCCTCCGGCCTACTACTCTTAAGGTACATTTGGCAGCTGTGTCTGCTTTTCTTTCGACTGGTAAGGCCTCTTCCCTAGCTTCTCATCCAGTTTTCAAGAAATTCTTCAAAGGCTTGGTCCATGTCCATCCTCCCTTTCGGGAGCCTGCTCCTTCTTGGGATCCGAACATCTGCATTGCACAGCTTTTGAAACTTTATCTTCAGCTGAGCTGAAATACTTGACTTGGAAAACTGTATTTCTGATAGCCATTACCTCAGCTAGGAGGATCAGTGAGCTACAGGCCTTATCTGTGGAACTTGATTTAATTTCCTTTCATAGGGATAAGGTGGTCCTTCGCACCAATAGAAAGTTCCTTCCCAAGGTGGTGTCAGACTTTCATCTGAACCAGTCTGTGTCTCTGCCTGTCTTTTTCACTGATCATTCTTTCTCTGCAGAGAGGAGGTTACACAGTCTGGATGTGAAAAGGGCTCTGTTACTATATTGAGCATACTAAGGCCCATAGGAGGGATTGTTCTCAATTGTTTCTTACTTATGGTGAGGTGGGAAAGGGCAAACCTGCCACCAAAAGGTATATTGCCAGGTGGATTGTCTCTTGTATTCAATTCTGCTACTCCAGACTTGGGAAGGAGCCTCCCTCAGGCCTGAGGGCTCATTTCACCAAGCATTACTCTTTGGACATTCTGTCACGAAGTGATGCTAGGTTTGGCACAGCTGTGCTGCAGAGCCTATTCCCAAAATATTTTCTGTAACGCCCTCCTCCAAGGGGGGTGCTGCTTGGTAGTCTGCATTTAGTCAGAATACAGCAAGACTTTATGTTGTTTGAAGAAAAAAATTACCATAGTAATGTTGTTTCTTCTAATGGAGTCTTGCTGTATTCTGACCTCCTTCCCTGCCTCCCCTCCTGGAACCTAGTAGTTTTGGGATGTGGTGGGGCAGGCAGAGTGCTGCACCCCAGAGGTGTACTAGTCATGCCTCCATGTTTTAGGGGGTCTCTGTTTGTTACTAAGCATTTTGGTAAACCACTACCTGTTGTGTTGTGTCCTTTTGGGTGTTCTCGACTTGAGTCTTCTGACCCTAAAGCTTTGTTTTGCCATTTGGCACAGCATTTTGGAAACAGTTTCTTACTTTGAGTTAGTTTAGTGCTCGTAAGAATCTGACGGTTACGCTTCAGAGTACCACAGACAGAGGTTTGAAAACCGAGCTCGAGCTCAAGATTCTATGCCTTTGCATAGAGTTAACTCTTTACTCTCCGGGGCAGTTCAAGTGCTGGGGCTAACTACATTTAGTCAGAATACAGCAAGACTCTAATGAAGAAACATTACTATGGTGAGTAATTTTTTTCATAAACCCCATCCAGTTGCTTTTAGCTTTGGTTTTCTGTTCAAAAGCAACCCAGTTAGAGGTGATCTGACTAATATTGCAGAGACACCACTCTCTAGGTCCCTGCACCTCCACCATTGTAGAATCACAATAGTGAGCTGTGACATAGTATTCCCAGGCTTGTCACTAGCTGGAAAGATAAGCCAGGGTGAAGCCCCTCCTCCACCTCCCCCAAGAAAAGCAGCATTGGGGACCTTCATTCCTGGTGCTGAATCCCAGTGCTGCCAGGGGCATGGAGTCTAAGTAGAAGCTGCTTTAATTTCTGCAAACCCAATTCGCTTCTCTCAAGCCCTACGTGAAGAGAGCTACTAGTCCCATTATCCAACATTACTGTTATCTAGAATCCCTGCATAAATCAGAACCCTGACATCCAGCATTACATATGAACTAGAACCCTATTATCCAGCATTACATATAAACCAGAACCCTGTTATCCAGCATTACTTATAAACCCGGGCCTTGTTATCCAGCATTACTCATAAACTGGAGCCCTATTATCCAGCATTGCACATAAACTGGAATCCTATTATCCGGCATTGCACGTAAACCAGAACCCTGTTATCCGGCTTTGTGCACAAACCGGAACCCTGTTATCTGGCTTTGCGCATAAACCCTGTTCTAGCGACGTGGATATGTTGTTCATCCACACTGTCTGGCAGGCTCCTTGCCGCTTTAATTTTTGCCAGAAGGTCTTCAAGCTGGCTCCTCCCACCCACCCGGGTGGTAAAACCCTCGGCTCCGCCCCATGACGCCAGATCTTCCTTACCGCTTGGAAGCTCAGGTTCCCTCCTTAACGCTCTGCGTTTAGGCCTGATCCTACCTCTCGGGTTTACGAAAATTGTTTTAAATTTACAAGACTTCAGTCTTCTTCTTCCTCGTGGCTGCGGCGACAAATCCACTCCCAGCTTGTCGAAACGCCTCATGGCAGAAGATGTCCCGGACCAATCCACACGCCATGTGCATTTACTGCCTGGGTCTCGCTCACGATCCGCAGGCCTGCGATCTGTGCAAGTCCTTCTCGGCCTCGGTTCTAGAGGACCGCGCTGCCAGACTGCAACTTGGGCGTCCCGAGAAATGGTACCCACCGGTGAAGTCAAAGGAGGCCCGTTGGATGGTGTCCGCGGCTGCGAGGCTCCCTGGAGCAGTTGATCGCCCTCGAGGAGGAGGCGGCCCAGGCCTCTTCATCTTCCTCCTCGGTTGCGGCGTTTATCCCGCCTCCTGGGCCTCCTCCTATACTGCTTCTTTATGAGTTTTGCCTGTCCCTCCACCAAAGGAGAAGGCCATTGGGACATTCCAGTCGGTCTGAAAAAAAAGGTAAGTCCCACAGTTGACATTAGGTAGGGCGGGAGAGATCCCTTCACTGGATGGTAAACCATAGGCTTGATCGAGGTTGCGGTTGAGGCCGCTGGCTTCATGGTGTCCCGTCAGGCCAGCCGGCCGAGACATCCGTCGATGCGGTCGAGATTTTTCTCGACCCATTAGACGGTTTGTCGACTGGAGAAGCCGACAGCCCTTCTTCACCGGTTCCCCCGGTGGTAACCGAGGACTTGCCCTTGCCTCCTGTGCCAAAGTCCCTGGTAAAGGACCCTGAACCAGGGGATGAGCGGGTTTCCCCGGCCCCCTCTTTGACCCACCCTCAGCGACCCTGAAGGTCTCGGTCCACTTCCAAGTCGAGTAGATTCTGCTAACGTCGGCGGTCTGTCTTGACATCATGGAAAGCAGCGCTGCCACTCGTCCTCTTCGGACGATAGGCTCTGACGTAAGTTACATCGGCGCTACGAGGACATGATGTGGCAGCAGCTTTTATTGACCGGTAGCAAACTGGCTCTGTCACCTTCTACGGCAATTAAGTGGCTGTCACTGGAGCGACTGAAGCAACCCCTCGTGGTCATCGAGGAGCCGACCCCGGCGCCGGTTGTTCGGCCGAAACCGGCTGCTCCACCCATTGTGGTGGAACCACCGCCTCCTCAACTGAAGACTGGGGCCCCGACCAAGGACTCTCGGTCCGGTCAGGGCTTGCCCTACAGATTGTTGGTCACCCTCATTCCCGATCGACCTCGGCAGGTGGAGGATGGCTCAGGCGCTCGGCAGCTGTTTGCAGACTCCTCGGAGTCTTGACGACGACTCCTCCCTGTACTCCAGGCCCATTGACCTGGAATCCACTGGGGTTCAGTCAGTGGACGAGGGCCCATCCTCGTTCCTGGGTATTCTTTGACTCATCTCAGAGTCTACTGGGATGCAGCTCGAACCCGTCCAGAAACGGGCCAGGTATCCCTCACGGAGATACTGGACCGAGGAGATTCTCCTATGGAGGCCTTCCCGGTAGCCGAAACCATTGTTGGCCCGGCCCTGGAGTTGTGGCAGTGGTCTGCTTCTTGTCCCGCAAGTACGCAGTCCCCACCGGTTCACTCTCCAGTTTCTCGGAGCACCCCTCTGCAGAGGTGCTGGTGACCGATAGGGTTTTCTGGCGTTCCGGGAACGCTAGGGATGTGGGCAAACCGCCCGATAAGGATTCAAGAAGCTGGATTACTCGGGGGAAGGTTTACTGCTTCCTCCCTAGGCCTCGACAGGCTAGGTCGCCTGTACTGATGGCACATTTCTCACACGCCCTTATGGGTTCCCTGGATGAGGTGATTCCCCATCTCCTGGCTGACCTTCAGATGATGGTCAAGCAAGTTCGGGATCAGGGAAGGGCGGTGGCTAAACAGCAGCTCCAAACCTTTTTGGACATCGGCGACTCTTGTGCCCGGTCAGTAGCAGCTGCAGTAGCTATGTGCCGCAGAGCTTGGCTGCAGATCTCCACCTTCATGGCGGACACCCAGCACAAGCTGGCAGACGTTTCCTTCCTGGGCACTGACTTGTTTGGGCCAGGGGTGGAAGGCCATCTCCAGAGGATTGAGAAGTCCAATGCCACCTTGGACTCTGTCATGTGTGCCCAGAAAGACAAAGGCCGCCAGTAGCAGCATAAGCCCTTTCGCCCTTCCGCTCTTGCGGCTCGTCCGGCCCAGCAGCACCAGCAACAGGGCCAGCAGGCTCACACTTGGCGCCCTAATTCAAGTCCGACGCTTCCTCCAATAGGAAACCTAGAGGAAAAGGCCCAGGAGGCCCCTCGGCCTGTCCTTCCTCCAAGCCTGCCCAGTGACGGGTTGAGGGGTGTCACCCCCAGCCTCGTCACTCCTCCACGGGTTCCTCCCATGGGGGGACGGCTCCACCACTTCCTTTCCACCTGGTCCACTATCACCATGGACTGCTGGGTGCTAGAAGTGGTTGGCAGGGGTCTGCCTCTGAGTTCGAGCAGTCCCCTCCCCATAGAGCCGTCGCCCCACGGGGGGGGGGGCAATGGGTTCTGCAGTCTCTTTGTCGGCTCGTTGAGCAGACATTGCCCTGCCTCTCTAAAAGGAGGTAAACAGGGAGGTGGTGGACCCTCCTCCAGACCCAGGGTTTGTGTCCAGGTACTTCCTAGTCCCAAAACAGACGGGGGGCTGGTGCTCCATTTTCGATCTGCACGACCTGAACAAGTTCCTAAGGCCATGCACTTTCAGGATGGTCATTCTGACTCAGATTATTCCATCCTTGGAACTAGGTGTGTGGTTTTGTTCTCTGGATCTCCAGGGTGCATTCTTTCACGTCCTAATCCATCCGTTTAATCAGTGATTCCTCTGCTTCAGAGCAGAGGGATCTCTTTACGAGTTCCGGGCTATGCCCTTCGGCCTTTCTCCAGCTCCCAGGGTCTTCACCAAATGTATGGCAGTGGTGACAGCATTCCTGTGGCATTGAGGGGTCCGGGTGTACCCTTACCTGGCCGACTGGCTGATGGCAGCCCCCCTCCAGGTTGGAGGTGGAGCAGTCCAGGGATCTGGCCCTCCAGGTCTGCTCTTGGATTGGCCTCCTCATCAACAAGGCCAAATTGGAACTTGTGCCATCGCAGGTGATTCAGTTCATCGGGACAGAGCTCGACTCCCTTCGAGCCAGAGCTCGGCTCCCAGCGGACAGGGCCGAGGTCCTTTCCTCCTTTGCCCAATCATTTCTGGTTGGGCAATTGCGCCCTGCCCGGGACTTCCTGCGCCTTCTGGGCCTCATGGCGGGCTGCACCAGCGTGGTCCGTTGGGCCCGCTGGCATATGCACCCCGTGCAATGGGGGGCTGGCCTGCCAGTAGTCACAGCGCTCCAGTCCTCTGGACCAGCCAGTGACAGTGACCCAGGAGATGTGGGACGGCCTGCAGTGGTGGTTCATTCCAGCTCACCTGCAGGAGGGTATCCCGTTTGTCTGCCCCGAGCTGATGGTCACACTACCAACCGACGCCTCTCTGATGGGTTGGGGTGCCCATCTGGGGTATCTCCGGGCCCACGGCCTCTGGACCCCTTAGGAGTCTTGATGCCACATCAACCTGCTGGAGCTTCGAGTGGTTCGACTAGCCCTCACTGCCTTCGCTCCGTTTGTACAGGGTCAGGTGGTTCAGGTCCAGACGGACAGCACCACAACCATGTACTACCTCAACCGTCAGGGCGGGACGCATTCCTTGTCTCTGTGCAAGGAAGCTCTCCGCATCTGGTCTCTCGTGATCAGCCTGGAGGCGGATCTCCTAGCCATCCATGTGGCAGGAGCCTCCAACAGTCTGGCCGATGCCCTCAGCCGGATAGGCGCTGCATCTCACGAGTGGTCACTCCTGCCGGAGGTAGTGCAAGAACTGTCCTCCCATTGGGGCACCCCTCAGGTGGACGTGTTTACCTCAAGGGAGAAAGCGAAGCTGAGCCTGTTTCACACCCGCCCCCCTTAGCAGGGCTCGCTGCAGGGGGATGCCTTCTCAAGGCCGTGGACCCCAGGCCACTTCTACGCCTTCCCTCCATTTCCCTTGATCCACAAGGTGCTTCTCAAGGCGAAGAGGGACAAGGTGCAGATGATTCTGGTAGCCCCAGACTGGCCTTGCCAGTTCTGGTACCCAGATCTCTTCAGCCTCAGCTCCAGGCTCCTGAGGCAGCTTCCAGCCCGCCCTGACCTGATCTCAGTAGACAAGGGGAAGATTCTCCATCTGGACCTTCAATCCCTGCATCTGACGGCCTGGTTCCTGAGCGGCTAGAGTTCCAGGCCATGGGTCTTTCCGACGAGGTCCTCAACGCCGCCGAGGTGTCCGTAAGGAGTCAACTAGAAAATGCTACCCTTCAAATGGAAGAGATTCTCCATTTGGTGTCAGGACAAGGGGTTGGACCCTCTTCCTGCCCCTTGCTAGTATTTTGGACTACCTGTGGTCCTTTCTCAGCTAGGACTTCAGTCGCGCGACCCTCAAGGTGCACCTGGCAGCCATCTCTGCTTGCAGCGGCGTGCTGGCAAGCAGTCGGTGGGCGCGAGAGAAGGTGGTAGGGAGCTTTTTCAAGGCCTTGATCACATACATCCTCCGGTCAAGGAGCCTCCACTTCCGGTGGGATCTACTGCTGTATTGGCTAGCTCATGGGCAAGCCATTCGAACCGATGCTCAGGTGCGATGTCTCCCACCTGTCGTGGAAGACCGCCTTCTTGGTGGCTATAACGTCCAGCCAGAAGGGATGGGAGGCTCAAGCGCTTTCCATCGAGTCTCCTTATCTGGTCTTCCACAGGACAAGTTGTCTTCGCCCACCAGAAATTCCTTCCGAAGGTGGTGTCGGAGTTGCACCTTAACTAGATGTTGACTCTGCCGGTGTTCTACCCCCAGTCACACCTCGGAGGCCGAATATAGACTCATACTTCGGACCCTAGAAGAGCGCTCGCTTATTATAAGGAGCGAACGGCTGAAGTTCGGGGAGAGGTTCGCCAGCTGTTTGTCACCTACGCTGAAGCTGCACCTGGCAGACCTGCAGTCAAGCGGACGATAAGCAGGTGGGTCACCTCCTGCATAGATCTCTGCTATAGGTTGGCGGGCATGGAGCCTTCCAAAGGGATAAGAGCTCATTCTACCCGCCATACCGCTGCTTCGGTGTGCTTCTGGGGACGTCCCTATCCAGGAAATCTGCAGGGCTGCTACCTGGAAGTCAGCACACACCTTTATTTCCCATTACCACATTGACCTAGAGTCACGCCGGGATGCTGGTTTTAAGACCTCGGTTCTCCAGTCCTTATTCCCTAAGTAGAGGGTGTGCGCCTTGCCTCCCTCCTCCCGGAGAACTGCTAGGAGTCTGCCAGACAGTGTAGATTGAACAACATATCCACGTCCCTAGAAATAGAGGTTACTCACCTGTAACAGGAGTTTTAGGAGTAGTATATGTTGTTCATCCACACGACCCACCTGACCTCCCCGCCTTCGATGTGCAACCTGGCTTCCAGTGGGCTAGATCTGGCGTCATGGGGTGGAGCTGAGGGTTTTACCACCCGGGTGGGTGGGAGGAGTCAGCTTGAAGACCTTCTGGCAAGAATTAAAGCGGCAAGGAACCTGCCAGATAGTGTGGATGAACAACATATACCACTCCTAGAACTCCTGTTATAGGTGAGTAACCTGTATTTATTTGGCATTGCGCATAAACTGGAACTGTGTTATTCATCATTGCGCATAAACTGGAACCCTGTTATCTGGCATTTCACATAAACTGGAACCCTGTTGTCTGGCATTGCACTCAGGCCGGAGCCCTGCTGTCCGGCATTATGCCTAAAATGAAGCCCTATTGTCCGGTATTGCACCTAAACGGGAACCCTGTTGTCCGGCATTGTGGTTAAACTGGAGCCCTGTTGTCCAGCATTGTGCCTAAACCGGAGCCCTCTTGTCCAGCATTGCACCTAAACCAGAGCCCTGTTGTCTGGCTTTGTGCATAAACCAGAGCTAGGCTATTCACCCACAACAGAGAGTCAGCATGCGGCAGTCCACGTTACAGTCCAACCAACTTAAGAGCTGCCTAGGGAAAAAAGGTACGAAAGAACATATTAGCGATATAGTGGTTACCATCCCTTCACCCATACACAAAAATATGGCACTCGCGTAGATAAGGGTGCAGAACCGCAATGTTTTAGTGCAAATACACCATCATGACCACTATCTTGGTGCTTCGTGGTGCACTGCCACCTCATCAGGAGACGTGTGGTCTAATGAAGATAAACATTTTAATACTCAGTGCAGTCACATGATCTGCAGCAGTCTGCAGTGCTGTAAAAAAGATGAATAATTGAAAGATTTTTTCCTCAATGAATACCATGTTTCTATTATAGTGTATAGACACACACATACTAATTCTAGTTGCTGAGCTAATGGATAGGATTTTAAGTGGAGTGTTCTTACTACTTTGTTACACTTTGTCACTCAGGAGATGGAACCACCATGGCACACCCTCTTCGCAATCAGTCAAACAGATTTGTATGGAACTAATATTCATTGCTATAAAACTTCACTAAGGTGCATACTGGCTGTGACAGGGAGCTCCTGCCACTCTTGAGGACTGGCCTTTTCTTAAATCTGTTGCAACAGTTCTTCTGTTTCTTCCCCTACTCTGTCCTTTACAATTTCTAGTCCATAAGGTTGGCCACCTATGGGCACCCCCTTCCCTTTCTTGACTATGTGTTAGTGTCCTCTTTAATTTTCATTTTCCCTCTCAGGTCCTCATACAGGGAGGTTATTGTTGTGACCTCTGAGCTGATATAAACCAGGCTGTGTTCCTCATTGTTGGATTTAGTATGCAATGGCACTATGTCACAAAATACTTCAATGTATATACCTTATGTGTATAAAACCTGTAAATGTTGAAAGTACCATGGTACTAGGTGTTTTTGATAAAAGTAAAAATTACTAGATGACTGTATATTATAGAAATTAAGTTAGTTGTGCTATTTAAAATGCATGTAAATTGCTGTAAGTTGAAGTCTAAAATGTCATGGTGATTTACATATATCCCATGATGCTTTGCATTATGGAAGTATATGTGACGATGTGTTTCTTTGAAACTTGGCTTATTGCCAGTGCCCTTTGGGGTAACCCATGTTTCAGTGCTTCTGCACGGAGGTTCTTTGTCTTTAGTTTGTTTTTCTTTTCTTTGTTTGTTTGTTTGTTTGTTTTATATGAGCCCCCACCCAAGCAAACAAGGCCCGCATAGGGGTGGAGACTGAATCTCGACTGCTAAGTTAGATCAGAGAGTCAATAGGTGCTGGCTAAGGGTAGAGGAAAGCCTTGCATAGTCTGTTGCTACAAACTGATGTACTGAAGAAGGGATCTGCTATTGCTGAATGTTTATCTACTGCATTTTGAATAAACATCACATAGAGATTGTGTGTTGTACTTGAAGTTCGGTGTCTGGTCCATCTGTTATCCCACAACCCCTCCACACTGACACTTCATGCAACAGTGATTACCCGGGAGTAGCGTGCGTTCTCCCTACTAAAGATCCTTTTTCCCTATGTCCTTTATATTTAACTACAGCACAAATTACATTGACAAAAAGACTCCCTGTCACTCCTTGGATGTTCCTTGGAAATCCATCCACAAGCAGCAGAAACAATACATTAAGTTAAAGATGTGTAAAAGGTAGATTCAATTTATTCTGGTGGTGTTGAAGTCGACCCTGGCCCTCCTTGCACTAATTATTCACCCACGGAGTTTGCATCTTTCAAGGGCCAAACATACCTACTATTAAATGTCTGTAGCCTACTAAAAAAATAGACTGGGTAAAAGCGTGGATTGCCCGGACAAGCCCAGATGTATTTATACTGACAGAAACATGAATAAATGGGTCAGTAACCCAAAATCAAATAGCCATACTGCTTTGTCTAATTGCTGAATCGCTGTTTCCCCCTTCTGCACCCCCCCCCCCTTGCCTTTCCTCTGTATACTGGTGACGCTGCTGGTGCCTGATACCGGTCACTCCCAGAGCTTTTCCCTCCCTCCCTGGCTAACTAAGCACCCTTAATTTCTCACCTTGTTACCGAATTCCTTTGTCTCCTTACTTCCCCACCTCCCAATCTCTGAGGCCTTTGTCCTGTCGGTGCATATACGCTGATTTCTCTCTTCTCTCTTCAGGATTCCCTGAGGGGGTTCCATGTACTGCACTAGCCGTCTGGCGCTGAACACAGCCGGCCGCAATGTGCTCCCCAGCCTGCCCTCAAGAGCAAGGATCCAGGTACGCTTCGGGAAAGCAGCTTCAGCCCAGCTTGCTAGCCGTGAACTCAGTTGGTGGATGGTGCCTGAATTTGGGTCTACTATAGGCTGATTCAGCACTCCGTCTCTCCCTGATTGGCTTCAGCTCCTGGGGATTTGAACTGCCTAGCACCTTCCCCTGGAGGTCATCTCTCTGCTACCTAAATTTCTTTTCCTATCACTTCTTTTTTTTTTTTTTTTGTGCTGACTTTTCCATTAGCAGATTATATTTTCTAGCCGCTAGAGGGCTATATCTCTGGTAGGAGTGAAATTTACTGTGTCCACTCCACCATTAGCAGGTTATACATAGCTGCCACTAGGGGGCTCCTATCCTATCTGGCACATCAAGTACCTACATACAATGATGCTGACTCATCTGCTCCCTTGCTTATTTGTGCTCACATTGCTGATTTCGCACACTAGCTTACCAGGAGTCTGCTACCCCTCCCAACCTCCCTGCTACGTGCTTAATAAAATCTACCTTACTCCTGCTACTCTCACCTCTGGTCCTCTCTCAGCACATAGTAGCTCTGTGCCTTATGACTGGTTTGACACTTACCATCAGGGATGGGTAACATGCACCCCATACTTTATCACGCTCCCCTCTATCCCTCATGCCCACCTTCTGGGAACGCCGACAACAACAAAGCTGGGACACCAGACAGAGGCGGATGGCAAGACTTACCTACAGGCGGTTAAGATTATGCCTGCTCAAACTTATACTTATGTTGTTACTGCTGTCTGGAAATATTCACCCAAACCCTGGCCCCAGCCCACCACATAAGGCAGCCTCTTTAATGCGGCTAGAGTTACTTACTGTAGCAGCTATGAACATTTGCAGTCTCCTCCCTAAACTGGATGCTCTACAAGTCTTTGTTAACCAACACAATCCAGATGTCCTGACAGTTGCTGAAACATGGCTCACACCAAAAATCCCTGACATGGTTATTGCCCTGCCAGGTTATTCCATCTTCAGACTGGACAGGACTACCAAGAGAGGAGGAGGAGAATGTGCAATCTATCTCAAAGAGTCACTCATGGGACACCCCCTGCCAGTAGCTACTGCTGGTTCAACCACACAAATACTAGCCATCAAAATTCTGCTAGATGCCCATAATAAGGCACTTACAGTAGCATCAGTTTACAGCCCTCCTAAAGAACAGGGGAAGGGGTCTCAATTCTGTCATGGACTTTATAAGAAACCAACCCCCTGGTTCAGAGTTAATTCTGATGGAAGATTTTAATATTAATTGGTTTGCACCTGAGAAAGGGAGCTTTAGGGACTCCATCTCTGCCACAGACTTTTCCCAGCTGGTTAACTCCCCAGCTAGATCCAACTACAAAACGGAATCAAGCAGCCTACTGGATTGGGTCCTAACCAGTCATCCTGATTGCATTACTAAACACTACAGTCCTCCCAGACATGCTCCGTGACCATTTCCCTGTGATCTGCACGTGGACAAATTCTGCAAACCTCCACCAAAGACAATCACCAGCAGGGTCCTAGCATGAGGTCATCTTGAACCCCTCAAATTCCTCCTTAGAGTGCAAGATTGGGCTCCCATTGACAATGTGAAGGATGTCAATATGGCACATGATTATTTCATCAGCACCTTTAATGCTGTCTGTGACTCCCATGCACCACTAAAAAAGCGGAAAATCAAAGGTCCTTGCAACCCCTGGCTCTCTGCAGACTTATTAGCTCATATAAAATCTAGGTACCACCTCTGGCGTCGGGCTCAAGCCATTGGCACGCAATCGGACATTCAGAAATACAAAAGAGTGTGGAATGATCAGGTTGAGGTGCTAGCTGCTTTGTCTTCTCAGAAAGAACTGGAAGGAGACAGGATCAGTTGTGTTCCAGGACAGTAGCTGCTGCTGTTGTTTTCACAGGGTTCTTGTGGATTTTACTTGGTAGGTTAGTTCTTTTCTTTCTTACTTCTAAGGGGCTAGCAGGGTATTGTTTTTGGGGATGCTGGATGTTTGTAAACTGATTTGATGGCTGTAAGTGGGGCTCTTTTTGTGGATGTTTCACTGTGTAACAGGCTGCGCTGGTAGAGGCCTATTTCTTCTGATTTAAAACCTATTTGGTGGGATTTGCTTGGGCCTGGTTCTTTAGCTGCAGGGCTTGAGGGAGACACAGGGCTGATACACCTCTCTTGTCAGGTGTCTGCCCAAGACCCGCCTCCCCACCCTCCCTCCCCAGAAGTCTGCAAATTTATAGGGAACACCTGCCCTGCAATTGAGGAAAAGGCTGCTGGTGCAGCTCATGTAGTTCTAGCCACTGGGGGTTGGATTTAAAGGCTGGGAGAGAGGAGCTTAGGGAGTTGTTCATTTCCCTTATAAGTTTAATGTGTTGTACTGCACCTAGTAACAGAGTTACTGGTGTACAGTGGGACTGTCTATAAGATTGTGGGTGACCTGATTAGGCAGTAGAGGTATCTTGGACTAGGGGGGAACCTGGTGGCTCACCCAAGGAAACCTATTTGGAAGGGGATGGAACCACACATCATTAGGGCCGGCATCTTTGGGAGGGTGATGGGGTGCACAGGGTGTGGAGCAGCCATGATACTGGACTGGGCATGGAAGTTTGGTGGTTGCCCAGTATGCTACCAGCTAGCACAGCTTAGGGAGGAGGTTGCGGGGATGAGGAGAAAGCTGGGGGAAGGGGGGTGGTATGGTTGGGGAAGGGGGCTGGAAATCTCCCACAGGGTTGCACTAAGCACTAGGGGTGGGGGTATAGGGAAAGGAGTGCAGAAGAATACTCAGGGGTCACATAGGGACCCTGGCAGAGGGGGTCCAAAAGGACACTACCAAGGAAGCAGGCAGGTAACTAGGGACCCTCACAAAGGGGGGATGGAGGGACAACATTCTCAGGGAAGTAGGCAGATGGCCAGGGCTGGACAGAAGGAAGCAAGGCGGGGAGGTGGATCAGACCTTATACTCAGTAACCGCTTCACTTCTCTTCTTCTGCTCAAGGATGAGGGGGGTGATGTAGCCACGACAGAGGTGGTTAGAGACGGAAAGGGTGTGGGAGTGGGAGGCAGGAGGCAGGGGCCAGATAGCAGGAAGAACAGGGGGGCACCTGGAATGCAGGAGAATGGGGGGAGCAGTGAATCAGAGCAGGAGGGGCAGGGGGAAGAGGGAGGAAAGCGCAAGGAGAAGGACCAGTTGGGAGGAAAGGTAAAGGAGAAGGACCAGAAGTACGAGGAGGATTCAGTAAAGGGAGCTGAGGGTTTAGGCCAGGGGAGCATGACGAGCAAGGAGGAACTAAATGGGGACAGGAAGGAAGGGAGGATGAGTCAGGCTAGTTTAGCAGATGGGGGAGAAGGACCAGTTGCGAGCAGTGAGGGGGGAATTAGCAAGGTACAGAAGGATACTCAGGAGGAGGAGAGGCATAGGATTGGAGGGGAGGGGGTGGCCATGGTAAATAAGGAGGGGGTGGCATGTGGCACCCAGATAGGGGGAGGAACAAGGAGCCAGCTGGGTGGAGGGGCCGGTAGGAAGGATGAGGGACATGGAAGGGGGATGGAGGAAAAGGAGTGGTCAGAGTGCTCCTGCTGGGGGATTCTATGATCAGGGGTATCAAATGGGATAGGGAGGGAGAAGCCTGGCCAGTTAGAACAAGATGCTTCCCTGGACTAACGGTGCACAGGGCTAAGCACGAGGTATATCAGCTGGCAAAGGACTGTGGGGGTTCCCCAGACATACTGGTCCACCTGGGTACAAATGACATTGAGGGAAATAGCGAGCTAGAGATACAGGCAAGATTCAGGGAGCTCGCCAGGGTCTGTCATGACATAGGATGCACAGTTTCCTTCTCAGAAATCCTGCCAGTGCCAAGGGCTAGTGGGGAACACAAAAGGAAAATTAGGGAGATAAACCAGTGGCTCAGGGAGTGGTGTGAGGCCAGAGGGTATGGGTTGATGGGGGATTGGGGGGAGACCTGGGAGGATAAGGAGCTGTATGCTAGAGATAGACTACATCTCAATTTGGAGGGGAGGGGAATCCTTAAGTTGAAAATAGAGGAGTTCATTGGTGAAAAGTGGGGTTTAAACTTGTGAAGGGGGTGGGATGGGAGAAAAGGCTGTCAAGGGGGTGCCGATAAAGGAGGGACTCTGTCTCCACTCCCCTGGGGACCAGGAGGATTGCAGGAAAAGGCCAACTGGCAAAGTGCAGACCAGGAGAAACAGAATCCCCATGGGAACACGAGCAGGGGAAATGGAACTATAGGGAAAGGGTGGAAGGTAGTCTGCTAAATGCCAGGAGCTTGGGCATAAAATGCCTGAGCTCCAGGCGATGTTAACTGAGGGAGCAGTGGATGTGGCAGCGGTCACTGAGACTTGGGCCACTGCAAGACATGACTGGGACCTGAACCTGGAGGGTTACACTATGTTCAGGAAGGACAGGGGGGAGGGAAGGGGAGGAGGGGTAGCAATGATAGTCAAAAACTGCATTGGCATAGGGGGAGTAGAGGAGGCGGAGGGAACCGTGGAGGCAATTTGGGTCACCTTGATAACAAGGGGGGGCAAGAGAGTAAAAATAGGAGTGGTGTATAGACCCCCTGCCCTGGCGGAGGAGCTGGAGGACAGTCTGGTGGCAGATGTTAGGAGACGCTGCAGACTGGGCAGAGGAAAGGTGATGGTGTTAGGGGACTTAAACATGCCAGGAACAGACTGGGAGACTATGACATCCTCTGTGACCAGGGAACAGAGGTTGTTGGATGTCTTTCAAGACGCGTTCCTAACTCAGCAGGTGAGGGAACCGACCAGGGAGGCACGGGTACTGGATGTGGTCCTGGCAGACAGTGACCAGATTGGGGGCCTGGAGGTAAGGGACCCATTGGCGGGGAGTGACCATGCCACGGTCTGGTTCTGCCTGGACCTAGGAGGGGTAGAAGGCTGCACAAAGACGGAAGTAACCGACTTCAGGGGGCGGATTTTAAGGAAATGGGAAGGATCCTTAAGGAGCATTTGGATGGGATTGGGTCAGACATGGACGCTGATAGTAGGTGGGAAATCATCAGGAGAGGGGTGCAGGATGCTACCAGCACCTGTGCAAGAGTAAGACGAAATGCGTAGGGCCCAAAACCCTGTTGGTGGACCAGGGAGGTCCAGGAGGTGGTGCGAGGAAAGAAAGCAGCCTATAAGAAATTCAAGTGCTCAAGGAGTGAAAGGGATCGAGGGGTCAGGCTGATGGCTAGAAGGGCCACTAGAGTGGTGAGGGCGGCTAAGGCAAGGAAGGAGCAGAACCTGGCCAGGGAAATTAGGAGAGGGAAAAAGGGGTTCTTTAGATACATTGGGGAAAGACGAAGGGTGAAGGGGCAGATTAGCAGGATTAAATCAGGGGAGAGATGGGCACAAGACCCGGGGAGCAGGCTGAGGTACTAAATGAGTACTTCACCTCAGTTTTCACCAGGGAAAATGGGGATGCTGCATCATACATGGGAGGAGACAGAGATAATGAGGAGGGGGGGACCCTTACCGATCGGCAGGTCTGGGGAGAGGAGGGGCATCACTGGCAGGTGGGGGGAGGGCTAAGCAGGGAGAAGAGGTACCAGAAGTGGAAATCACAGCAGAGAGAGTGAGGGAAGCCCTCAGCTCCCTTAAGACGGAGAAAGCACCGGGGCCGGATAAATTACATCCTAGAGTGCTGAAGGAACTTGCAGATGTCTCTCTGAGGACAGGGTGGGTGCCCCAAGACTGGAAGGTGGCGCATGTAGTGCCTATCCACAAGGGGGGATCAAGGGAGCTGTCAGGGAACTACAGGCCTGTCAGCCTGACATCGGTGGTGGGCAAGGTGATGGAGGGCATTGTCAAGGAGAGGCTGGGGGGGGGACCTGGATAAGTCAGGGTGCCTGGACGATAGACAGCATGGATTCATCCCAGGGAAATCGTGTCAGACAAACCTGGTGGAGTTCTATGACTGGGTGACAAGTGCCTTGGACCTGGGTAGACCAGTGGATGTCCTCTTTCTAGACTTCAGCAAGGCATTTGACTCTGTTCTCACGTGGGCCTGTTGGATAAGCTAGAGAAATGGGGGGGAAACCAGATGATCAGATGGATAGGCAGTTGGCTCCAGGACCGGACCCAGAGGGTCGGAGTTGGTGGGATAGTCTCATCCCCAAGGAGGGTCATTAGTGGGGTCCCACAGGGATCAGTCCTGGGCCCCTTCTGTTCAACGCCACGATGTGACATAAGGACAGGAATCAGGAGGAGATGAGTCTCTTTGCAGATGACTCAAACTGGGGGCGGTGGTGGATGGGGAGGAGGAGGGTGGCCTGCAGGGGACCTGGAGGCTCTGGAAAGGTGGTCTAGAAAGTGGAAGCTGAGGTTCAATGCAGGGAAATGCAAGGTACTCCACCTGGAGGAGAAACCCAGGCCAAGTGTACACCCTGGGGAAATACTACAAGTCTCAATGGCTGAGAGGGACCTGGGGTGGTGGTGGATGTCAAGATGAACAACTCTGAGACTTGTAGGAGGGCAGCAGCCAAGGCCAACAGGATGCTGGGATGCATCACTAGGGGGATCACCTCCAGAAGGAGGGAAGTGATACTCCCTCTGTATAACTGCTTGGTGAGGCCGCACCTGGAGTACTGCGTGCAGTTTTGGAGGCCACACTTAAAGAGGGACATTAACCTCCTGGAGAGGGTCCAGAGGAGGGCAACCAAAATGATTTGGGGCTTGGGGGACAGGACCTATGAGGAGAGGCTCGAAGAGCTAAATATGTACACATTGGAAGAGAGAAGGGACCGGGGGGACATGATAGAGGTCTTCAGGTACATGAAGAGGGTAAATAGGGGAGGAACAGTCAGGGTGCTTCGAAGGAAGGAGGAAGGGGCCACTAGAGGGCATGGGTGGAAGCTGGAGGGGGGAAGATTCAGGGGAGAAAGGAGGAGGTGCTACTTCACTGAGAGGGTGGTGGAGCCATGGAATGCACTACCTAGGGGGCTGGTGGAGGCAGAGACAGTGGAGGGGTTCAAGAGGGGGTGGGACAGGTACAGGGGAAGGGTTCAGGAAGCAAAATCCAATGCAGCAAGAATATCCGGAACTGGGAAGGGAGAAGCCAGAGAAGGCGAGGGGGACAGCAAGGTCAGCACCCAGGGTGGGGGCTGACCAAACGAGCAGACACGAAAGACCATTAGGCCTATTCTGCTGGCATTTTAGTATGTTAGTATGATTGCACAAGGTCCATCCATCTTGAAAAAAATAGGTACTACAAGGGAGTGCTTACTGACACATGGGGCAGTGGTAAAGCTTTCTGGAATCATATCAAAGACGTTACAGGGAAAACCTCCAAAACATCACCCACTTTACTTGACGTTGATGGGACTACAACTCTGAACCCCCTGATTATTGCCAATACCTTTAATAACGTATTAATGGACCTTAGCAGTGTTCTTCCACCTGACTTTTTTTGATGCAGATGTCACCTTGGCCAATCCTGTAAGCTCTCCCCCAATGACCAGTCACCTGCCATTCTACTTCAAACAAGTCTCATTGCATGAAGCCCGAAAATACATCCATAAAGCAATTGGTAAATCTAGACACAGTGGGGACTCCTTTGACCTTAAACTGCTGTCCCTCGCCCTTGAGAAAGTGTTAGTGCCTTTAACCAGGATCTTTAACATCTCACTCAGACTCGCACAGTTCCCCAGTAAATGGAAATCAGCCACGGTTTCCACGGTTACCCCGGTCTACAAAAGTGGAGACAGGACTGTTCACGTGAACTACTGGCCTATCTCCATATTACCACCTCTCTCTAAGGCTCTTGAACGCATTGTAGCTGACCAACTTACTGATTATCTTGACAAACATAAGATCCAGTGTGCCCAACAACATGGGTTCAGAAAAGGGTATAGCACCACCTCAGCCCTTATGGAATTCACCGGTTCTGTACACAGCTCCCTGGACCATGGTCAATTAGTTGGTGCTGCCTTCATCGACTTGACAAAAGCATTCAACACGGTCCATCACCCTCTACTGCTGGAACAATTGCTTAATGCAGGGCTCTCCACTGCCTGGTTTAAAAGTTATCTGTCAACCACACTCAACAAATCAAAATTGTCGACATCCTCTCTGACTCAAGACCTGTTCGCTCCGAGGTTCCTCAAGGGTCCATCCTGGGCCCATTCCTATTTAGTCTCTTTCTTTCTAAACAGTCTCCCAAGCTCCTGCCCTGAACAAATCCTACTCTACGCAGATGATGTCGTAATTTAAAAAACTCACCCTGAGCCTATACCCCTTGAGAACCAGCTACAACTCAGATTTGCCTCGGTAGAGAAATGGATTAGTCATCACAAGTTGATACTAAACTACGAAAAAAACTAAGCTTATTCTCTTCAGCAGCTCCCATAACAAGCACAGGAAACATCCTCTGACAATCACTAACTGCCTTGGTACTGCCCCCGAACAGGTACAATTCTTTAAGTATCTTGAGTCACCATAGACAGCAAGCTGTCATGTGGGGTGCATATAGATAACATTGCTAAGGTTGTAAATATTCATATTGGTCTACTCTACAGACACAGGTGATCTCTGACCGCTGAAGCCTTAAAGATAGCTGTACAGAGCTCTATTATTTCTATAATTGACTATGGACTGATCATCTATGGCTCTGCAACTGCTACCGCCTCCGGGCGTATCTCCATTGCTCTTAACAAGGCATGTTGTCTTGTCTCAGGAGCCCACCATCTCACCCACACGTGTGAACTCTGTGTCCTAACCGGTTGGCTACAGCTTAAAAATCGCATCAAATACCAAACTTGCCTGAAGGCCAAGAAAATAACCTTAGGCCTCTTGCCAGCTGGAGTATAAGATATTCTAAGTCCCCCCCTCATAATCCACGCTGCACCCGAGGTTCTGAATCTTAGCTCCTACAGGTCCCTCATCGCTGAACCACCCAGGGGCAAAGATCATTTGCCTACAGGGCCCAACTCTGGATGAATGCTTTCAACAGTGACATCACCTCCGGAACTAAGCTGAGCTCGTAGAAATCCAAGCTTCTGTCACTACTCTCTACAGCAATGAATTTGAGTGCCTAGCAGTGAAACCTAAAATATTAGAAGTCAAAACCCTTAATGTAATAGGTTGTTATTGACTGCCAAATAGTGATTTTGAATTATTAAATCAAATTTCTGACTTTTATTTATTTATTGAAATGTTTCACCAGGAAGGCACACTGAGCAATAAAATGCTCGCCTCCCGGTGCGACCTGGGGGGGGGGGGTGTACAGAGCAAAGGATAACATGCAGGTTATCTAGTGAAGTACATCTAAACAGTATAAAAACAGCAGCATAGGTTACATGTTATATTCGTTACAGGCGAGATCATGGTAGCAACTTGGTTACAGATATGCTTAGCACAGTAGTAAGTTATACAAGGGCTAACAAGGAGTACAAGTAATGCAAGGGCTAACCAGCACAGACGTAGACAACACAAGAAGCACATGACAATAAGTGCATAGGTTGGACCAGTAAGCCAGCTTGTGTAGCAGTAGCTGTGTGCCGCTGGTCAGGCAAAGGAGGAGCAGCGATGCTCTTGACGGAGTCAGGTGCAGGAGCAATTTACTGTGAGGTAATTTGCCAGGGCGGTAGATAGACAGTGGGCAGAGGAGAGGTGAATTTGCGGAGGGAGGTCATTCCAGAGCTTAGGGAAGAGGTGAGAGAAGGCTGCTTGCCCAACAGTGGTCAACTGTCGAGGGATTAATAATTGGTGGGAGTCAAGGTATCTAAGGGCATGAGCGGGTTGGGGGTAGCTGAGAGTATGGTGGAAAGGTATGATGGGAGTGCGCCAAGCCAGAACTTAGAGACAAATTTAGCACAGTGCATAATGCGGCGGATTCCGAGGGATGGTAGTGCCAGGGACCGGTAGAGGTCGCAGTGATGTGTGAGGGGAGGGCGTCAAGAGCAAAGCAGAAGAAAGCATTGAAAAGGGTGTTAAGTTTTACCAAGGTAGACTTTGGATCGTCACTGTTGACAATGTCACAGTAGTCAAAAGATGGCAGTATCATTTTCTGGACTATGTCACGGCGCACTGTTAGGGGTAGGCTACTACGGTTCCTGTACAGGGCACCGAGCTTTGGATGCAGTTTTTTTTTTTTTTTTTTTTTAGATGGTGTCATTGTGGTCAGAGAAAAACAGATGCCGGTCAAGCCAAACCCCTAAGTATCGGAAAGAGGTAACATCCTCAAGTTTTTGTCCATGTAGGGTAGGGAGGGGAGCCTGGACAGATGTTGTCTTGTGCTGAAGGTCATGGTGGCTGTTTTTTTAGCGTTGAGGGAGAGCTGAACCAATGCTGAATTTTGTCGAAATCAGCTTGGAGGTTAGACGCTACCACTTCCAGGGAGGTGCCTGAGGAGAAAAGTACAGTGTCATCTGCATACATGTGGATCGAAGAAGTAGAACAAATGAGTGGCAGGTCGTTTAGGAAAATGGAGAACAGAATGGGACCGAGAACCAACACCTGGCTTAACAGATTGTGTTTTGTCTGTGAGGTTGGTGCTGAACCAGTTAGTGGCAGCCACAGAGAGCCCCACTTCAGATAGGCACGAGAGCAGAAGGGGATGTGAGACAGTGCTGAAATGCTTTCGCAAGGTCGATAAAGATGGCTGAGGTAATCTGCCCTCTGTCCATGCCAGATAGGATGGTGTCTGTGAGTCTTGTCAGGGAGGAGGCGGTAGAGTGTCCCTTTCTAAACCCAGACTGGAATGTCGTGAAGAAGTTTGAGTCTGTGAGAAAGGAGGTAGGTTGGGTGAGCAGAAGGTGCTCTTGTAGTTTAGCAGAGCTGGGAAGAGAGAGAGATCAGGCGGTAGTTTGAAATGGAGGTGGGGATGCCCCCCTTAGGGAGGGGAATGACGATGGTGTGCTTCCATGCCAGGGGGACTGCTGTAGCGGCAAAGGATTGGTTTAGGAGGTTGGCAACTGGAGTTGCTGTGTCGGGGGCTGATAGGTATAGGAGTTTGGGGCCCAAACCATCAGGGGATTTGCCTTTTGATGTGTTGAGAGATAGCAGGGCATCTAGGGCATCCACTGATGAGATGTCATTGAAGGAGAAGGTGCGAGGCCCAGGGGGGTTCTTTATACCAGTGGTGGGAGCGTGTGGTGCATGGGTGGGTGGAGAAGAGAGTAGCACCACATGTGGAGAAGTATGTGTTCACCTCAGTAGCTACTGCTCTGGGGTCCACGAGAAGGGAGTTATTAACATTTAGGAGCGGTGTGGGATTAGCAGCTGGTGGAGTGAAGAGGGAGTGTATGACCTTCTAGAATTTTGAGGGGTGATTTAAGTTTGACTGGAGGGGGTTGTTGAAATACTCTGCTTTAGCTAGACGGGTAGCTCTGGTACACTTCTTTCGAAGCACACGGTATGTATAGAGATCTTGTGGGAGGCATGAAGATTTATGAGCTCTCCATGCTTTGTCCCGGGCGATTTGGCATGTTATTAGTTCGTGGATTATCCAAGGCAGGTGGTTTCCACGTACTCTTGTGCAACGCAGTGGGACATGTGTTCCAGATGTTGAGGAAGGTATTTTTGAAGTGAAAGAAGGCATCATCGATGAAGCTGATGGAAGGGGAGGGAGCCCAGCTTGCCAGGGCAAGGTCTTCTAACAAGGGGTGAGGTTGAGGGATTTGTAGGAGCGTTGGACTAGAAACTTTGGGGGGGATTTGGGGCGGTGAATTTTGCGGACTATGTATGTAATATGGTGATCACTCAGGGAGTCGGGTAGCAGTCCTGCACTGATGACCTGGTAAGGGTGTGTGGTCAGGGCCCAGTCTAGAAGTGAGTGGTTGCCAGATTTTGGGTTTTGGCGGGTGGGCTCGGTAATGATTTGTGAGAAATTTAGTGCAGAAATTTCAGTCTGGGCTTTGTTGAGGGCTGGAGCTAGCCAATTGTGGTTAAAATCTCCCATAATATATAATTCCCCTGTAGGAGTTTGGGAGGAGATTTGCATGAGGAGCTCGGAGACAGCTGAGGCAGGTGTGCCTGGCCGGCAGTATATTCCTGCAACGTAGATGGGGAGCAAGAAGGGGAGAGCCAGCTGTAACAGTGAGTTCGTAGACTTTTGGTACGGCCTTAGCTAAGACAACAGAATTTTGTAAGTCCGAGTTTACGTAGATGGCTACTCTGCCACCTCTGGTGGCTCTGTCCTGGTGGGCCATATCGTAGCCTGGGATAGCGACCGATGGGTCAGAGATGTTTTTATTGAGCCACGTTTCAGAAAGGGTGAGGATATCAGGGGCATAGTGGACAGTGAGTACCTGGAGAGAATCAAGTTTGTGGGCAAGGCTTCTTATATTTAGGTGCAGGAGATGCAGTCCATGGGGGAGAGGGCCTCCAGATAGAATTGAGGTGGAGGACGAGTTAAAAGGGGGACTTGTTGAGTTTGAAAGGGATGGGGTAGATAGGGGGCTGGGGTTTGGGTGTATGTCACCTGCTACAAGGAGCAGGAGAGCGAATGTTAGGTAGTGTGCAAACAGCTGTATGCACCAAAAAGTGAATGATCGCCACCTAGGTAGCAGACGTGGACGATTATTAGGGGCTGGGCTGGGGGCGATTAGCTGAAAAAATTATCCATGAGAGTGAGGGGTGGAAGAGAAAGGGGATGGGACGCGAGTCTGAGTGGGCACAGACTTGGGTGTGAGGAGAGATGGTCACCGAGTTGGAGGTGTCAGGGAGCCTTATGAGGTCTGGCAGGATAGGGAAGGGGAGTTTGGGAGAGGTTGGTGGCATGTTTGAGAGGAGGGGGGGGCCAGATAAGTATAGACATAAGTAGGGGCAGGTAGCCCGGCAGTTGGGACATGGCTCTGGCTTTATAGTGAAGCAGCACCCTAGCTGCAGTGGTAACTCAGTGGATGAGAAGGGTAGAGCTATAGGATATTGAGCCGGGGATATGATTGGTTCCTGAGTGTGATTAGGGATGCCAATTGAAGAAAGGTCTTGGGTAGCCAGTAGGACAGCAAGTTCGAGTGTGGGCAGGTAGAAAGTGTATTTAAAGAGTGGAGGGCCGAAACTTTTAAAACCTTAGCAGTTTTTACACAGTAGTACAGTTTGATTAGCTTGAAACTCTAATAAAACTCTAAAATTCACACAGTACCAGGCGGCAAAAGAAGGGAGAAAGTCTTGGTCAATCAGAGTGGGTTAGCTAGAAGCGCCCAGGATCCGATTGGCTGCTCTGCCGCCGTACCTTGTGGTGGTGTTGAGTCCGGGGGTCCTGGTTTTGGTCGGCAGCTGCTTAGGTGCCGTCTGACCGAGGGGAGCTGAAGCAGCCCTGTTCAAGGGCAGGCAGCTCACATTCCAACGAGTCCATAATCTTAGGGGATCTAAACCTAGACTGGTATTCCAATAAAGCGGATCACCTCAAAAGTCTGTACAAGGATCTAGGACTGACCCAATTAACTAATGCACCTATGAGGCCAAATCCCCAAAACCCTGCAAACGCCACAACACTAGATCTCATTCTAACAAACAGACCACATAAATTCACCCATACAACAAACATATTCCACAATGACCTCGGTGACCATAATATGGTATCTTGTATAAGAGGATATACCAAACATGGGCACAAAACAAAGTTCAGCATCAAAAGAAAAATGACAGCATTTCATGCCACAGAATTAATAGCAGATCTAGACAAACTAAACTGTCAACAATTTTACCTTGCCCCATGCTGCAGGAAGTGCTTGCGCAATTCAACCAAATGATTCTGGGAGTCCTGAATAAGCATGCACCCATACAAAAACACAGAGTGAAAGAACTAGCATGTCCTTGGTTCACGTGTAACATAAAAAAGACCTTAAGAGAGAGGGGACAGACTTTGGTCCAAGGCCAGGAAAACAAAAGCTGAGTCTGATTGGGTCTCATTCAGATCATCAAGAAATGCTTGCACTAAGGTCATAAGAGATAACAAAGCTAAGTTCTACCTTAATATGATAGAAAATGCCCACTTATCAAAATGTTGGGGAGCAGTAAATTCCATTGTGGGACATCAGACTTCACCTACTCTGCCAATAAAACTTGAAACTCGGGGCAAAACCTTATATGATAAACAACTTGTTCTAGAGGATCTAAACACTCACTTTGCCAAAGCCGGCTTAGTCTTCGAGAACCCAGCAGCAGCTTCTAACCCCCCCCCCACCCAAAAAAATGAAAGTTTTGCCGCAACGAGCAACTCTATAAACTAGTTTACTTTTCAACCAGTTAGGGGTTGAAGATGATTACTAGGAAGCGAAATAAATAAAAGTGCGGGAGCAGAAGATCTAGACTCCCTATTCCTAAAAATCAGTTATAGACAACTAGCGTCACTTATTACTCACCTGTTTAACTTCTCATTATCCACTGGGGACTTCCTAATTTTGGAAATCTGCTTGTATTATCCCATTATTCAAGTCTGGTGATGTGAGTAAATTAAATAACTACAGACCAATATCCATATTACCAATTTTAGCTAAATACCTCGAGACATTAGTAAATGCTCAGTTGCAGGATTATCTAGAGCAGAGCAACCTCATTATGCCACTGCAGTCGGGGTTTAGACATGAGCATAGCACAAATACAGCATTGACATAGGTCACAAATGATTGGCTCTGAGCCCTAGATGAAAGACACTTTACAGGCGCTTTATTTCTGGACCTTGGCAAGGCCTTTGATACAGTGGATCATAATATACTACTGAATAAACTACAAGGTATAGGAGTTGGCAGTGTTGCTCGATGTTGGTTTGCAAACTATCGTTTCAACGCACAACAGGAAATAAAAGTGGAGGACTCCTTTTCTTCCTGCACAGCACTACTAAAGGGAGTACCCCAAGGGTCCATCTTGGGGCCTCTGTTATTCATGGTATATCCAAAGGAACTAAACAGAAATATTAAGAAGGCAGCCATTCACCTCTTTGCCAATGGCGCTGTTTTATATATTTCAAAGCCCACCCTACTGGAAGTATTTGCAGAATTACAACTGGAATTCAAAATACTACAAACAAACCTCAACCAGGATAAATTATTACTCATTGCAGAAAAAAATGTCATGACCGTTTCACTAACAATAAAGCCCCATCCGATCCACTACCCTTGCTCCTAGCATAACTACCCTCCTAGGTGATGCATTTAAGGTAGAAAACAATTTAAAATATCTTGGACTTTGGATAGACTGTGAATTATCTTTCCTAATGGATGTTGAGGTACTATGTTTAAAAAAAAAAAAAAAAAAAAAAAAAATTAAGAACCAAGCTAGGCTTCTTCTACAGAAATAAAAGTGGTCTCCCGCAATGTACCCAAATTGGTACAAACTACATTCCTTCCCTAATTGGACTCTGTAGACGTAATCTGTGGTCAGTGCACCTCATCTCACTTGCACAAACTGTATGTACTGTATCATAGGGCCCTCAGATTCATCACTGATTTAGCACCTAGAACGCACTATTGTATCCTATACGATGCCGTATGATGGACTTCTTTAACAAGAAGACTTAAAAATCTATATGAATGGGCCTCTAAAGTTGTCACTAAGGAGGTCCCGGGATACATTATAGATTTATTTACTTTGTCTCATAGCGCTTATTCATTAAGGAAAAACATTTTCTTTATTATGTGATATTCTGAAAGTTTCTACCCAGTTTGGCAAAATGGCACAAAGTTGTTGTATTCCAACAACATGAAACACGTTACAAAAATCCCTTAAACTCACTGGCCTAGTTAGTCGCACTGTATTTAAAACAATGATTCAAAGTTTATGCAAAAAAATGCATCTGTAAAAGTGCTGTTACCTGAAGGCTGCCAAGACTAGTATAGAAATGATTTACAAATCCTAGGAATCTCCCAGTATGATTAGACATATGCAGCCAGCCCAGAATCTCTGACTACCCCGAAGCTGTAGTGATGTAATGTGGAATACGCAAATAGTGGAACTAGAACATTGTTTAAACTGCTGCCTCTAGGTGGACTGTGTTCCGTCCAACAGTCAGATTTATTTTCTCCGCTCAGACAGCTAGACGCCCTGAAGAGCCTTCCTCAGCAACTTAACTTCACTGCAAGTTTATTTCTTGCAAAGAAAGTTGTACTTTCATTATTTTGTTCATTTCTGTGCCTCTAGTTAGTTTTTTGTATAATTAACATTATTTTGGGTTTTTTTCTTGGCTCCTGACGGGTCCTTTGTGGTTCCCAGGAACCGAGGCCTTCTTAGTTTCTTACTGTTTTAGTGATTTTTAACCGCTGTTTATTTAGACTTTTTTTTCCCAAAAAGCTCCTTTAGGTTTACTTATTTTGGGAGTGATTTCCTCTTTTGTGATCGGTTCCTTTCTTTTGGGAACCGATCGCATTTTGACAAATTTAAAAATAAGTTTTATTTAATTGCAGTTCTTTTTGTCCTTTGGGAACCGACTGCGAATTTGTTTTTCCCTTTTTGGGGGTGATTTTACTTAGTTGGCTGGCACTGGGCATGTCAGTAAGACCTAAAAAAAGGATGGGACCTACAGGTTTTAAAAACTGTTTATAGTGTTTCCAAATCTTTGCTAAGGCTGATTGCCACGATTTGTGTTTGGAGTGCCTGGGCCCCGTCATATTTTTTCTGATTGTGAAGTGTGCAGTAAGTTTTGTTCCAAAACTATCAAAAAGAGGGCCAAAAGATTAGAGGAAATGGCTTATGCCTCAGTGTCACCTAAGCACCCTGAAGAGGCCTCTTCTTCATCACATAGTAAAACCAAGGTGAGACCTCCAAAGGATCTCTCAGATCCTAAAACTACTAAGGGATCCTCTCATCACAGTAAACACAAAAGACCCACTGAGTAGGCTTCAGAGTCTGCCTGCTAAAAAGAAATATGTTGCTGAGCCTCCTGCTGAAGAAGCAAAGGAGCTCCCAGCAGACAAAAACAAAATGCCCTCTGCTGAGGACATTGCAAAAGACCTGCGGGTCATTCAGGCCATCCAAACTGCAGGTTCAATCCTGGGTCCAGCAGTTCAGATCCCACCACCGGTTCCCATAGACCAGGGTCATGAAGTTTATTTGGAGGAAGAGGAGAAGGAGGAGGGGAAGAAGAGGATCCGGAATTAGGGGAACCCATTGAGCCTGAGGTATCCCCTGAGAAAGACTTTTGGCACCCCTCCTCATGGACAGGATGATTTTTCGTCCCATTTTTCTTTTGTCTGACGCCTTAGGCCTCTCCTCTCAAGAATCTGTGGAAGTTGAGTAGAAGGCAGACTTTCTGGACATGATGGGTCTGGTTCCCACTAAGAAGGTTGTTCCTCCCAATCCACAACTCTCTTAAGAAGGCAACCCTGAAAATACTTCAAACACCTTCCTCTGTCCCTGGGGTGGACAAGAAAGTTGAGAAAAAGTGCCAGGTTGATAGGTCTGCTGCAGAGTGTTTGTGTTCTCACCCAGACCATGAGGGTGTGGTACAGGCTGCTGCCTATGACAAATCTAAAGTCTCTCTTTCATCTCACCCGGGATAAAGATTCAAGGAAGATTGACACCATGGGGAAAAGGGTTACTTAGCTTCCTCCCTTCTCCTCAGGCAAACAGCTTATATGGCATATGCTGCACAATATCAGAAAGCCCTCCGGAGCTCTGTCCTGGGAATTACTGACAGAATACCAGCTGATGTGTCACATGATTTGACTGACATTGCCAGGACGGCATTAGATGCCACCAAATATCAATTTCACATGGCTGTGGATGCCAACGACACTGCATCCAGGTTGGCTTTGAGAAGGTTTGCATGGCACAGAACAACCAGTTTTACTCAAGATGCACAGTTAAAGGCCATGGATTTTCCTTGTGAAGATAATTCCCTTTTTGGTGACAAAACTGAGACACACATGAAAAAGATACAAGAGTATAAAACCACCTTTAGGAACAATTCTACAAGAGAAAGAGCCTCCACTTCTTTTAGACCACGGGAAAGGGGAGTGAGGGATATTACCCCAGAGCTTATATCCCAGTCTCCATGCCTATGGATTATTCCCAGGCTAGAGACTATTACAGGGGCAGGGGTAGGAAGTATTCTAGGTGGGCTGACCCTACCCCAGTGTCCAAAGCTCAGTCCAGACAGAATCCCTGACTGCTCAGAACAGGCCACCACCCTTGTAGGGAGCAGGCTGGCTCACTACCTTCAGGACTGGAAAAGTATCACCACAGACAAGTGGGTTCTGGAGATAGTGAGTCAGGGTCTCTGTCTACAGTTCAAGAATTTTCCAAGACGTCAGAGCTGCAGAGTTTTCTGGCCTTCAACCCCTGCAGAGACAATTCTGCTGGAATTGGAGGTAAAAAAGCTTCTGTAAGTGAGAGCAGTAGAGCCAGTTATTTCCTCTGAAAGGGGGAAGGGCATGTATGCCAGATATTTTCTGACCAAGAAAAAGAATGGGGAATGGCAACCAATTCTGGACCTCAAATTCCTAAACAAGCACTTGGGAAAGCCCAAGTTCAAAATGGTAACCCTTGCCATTGTTATCCCTTCTCTAAGGCAGGAAACTGGCTGGCATCATCTCTGGACCTCAAAGATGTTTACTTTTACATGCCAATCAGGCCTTGCCACAGAAAATACCTGAGGTTCACTCTGCCCTCAGGGTACTACCAGTTCTCTGCATTTTCCTTCGGGTGCCCCTCTGTCCCAAGAGTGTTTACACACAGCCTAGGTGTGGTGGCAGCTTATCTCAGGAGGCAGGGAATCCTGGTATTTCCCAACCTGGACGACTGGCTAGTTGTGGGAGATTCATACTAACAGGTAAGGGACTCCATCAGGGTTATCCAAAACACCCTGGAATCCGTTTCCTTATCAACACTCAAAAGTCTCATATGGAACCAGTTCAGTTACTGGAATTCATTGGTGCAGAACTGGATAGTGTCCAGGGCAAGGCATTCCTCCCTCAAGAGCAGGTAAACAACTTACTAGCCCAGGCAAACGCCTTTGTCCTGGGTCAGCCCAGAACCGCAGGACAGTTTCTAGCATTTTTGGGACACGTAGCATCAACTACCGCAGTAGTCTCAGGTGCCAGGTTCCAGATGAGGGACGTTCAGTACCATTTACGATCCCGTTGGTCCCAAAGAAGAGACCTTCTTTCAAAGCTTGTGCCAGTAACAAAAACTCTGCATCTGGCTCTGCAGTGGTGGAAAGAAATGGACAGCCTCAAGCAAGGCATCCCTTTTCAGCAACAGCACCATGTGGGGGTCCTAACAACAGATGCCTCTCTTCTGGGATGGGCTGCACACACAGATGACCTTACAATCAGTAGGACTTGGTCCCCTCGGAGAATCCAGGTTGCATATCAGCCTTTTGGAAGTGAGAGCAGTCCTTCTTGCCCTAAGGGCCTTTGCTCCCCAGTTGAGGGGCCAGTCAGTCCAGGCAACACAACTACCATGTAGTACATCAGCAAGCAAGGAGGAACAGGATCTTCAAGGCTGTGCACAGAAGCCGTGAAAATGTGGTCCCTAGCATACTCCCTGGAGGTGCATTTGTCAGTCATCCATCTTCCAGGGAAGGACAACATGCTGGCAGATTCACTCAGCAGAATCAGTCAGGACCATCACAAATGTGCTTTAAACAAGCAAGTGTTGGACACAGTTTTCAGGTGGTGGGGTACTCCAGATATAGATCTGTTTGCCTCCAAAAAAAAACACCTGCTCCCTCTTTTTTGCTGCAGGCCCCCCTCATTGGGCACATTGCCCGTGGAGGCGTTAACCCTGGATTGGACAGGGAAATTCCTGTATGCTTTACCACCATTTCCACTGCTGTTAAAAGTCGTTCCCAAACTCGGGAGCTAGTCTGCAACCATGATACTAGTTGCCCCAGACTAGGCCAGGCAACCATGGTATCCTCTACTGCTCAAATCTAACCATCAAACAATCCATCAGGCTTCCCCAGAGATGCAATCTCCTAACAGCCATTCAGGGACAGGTAGCTTCCCAAACCTCAGGGCCCTTCGCCTGAAGACCTGGTTCTTGAGGAGTCAGAGTTTTCTGAATTGCAACTCTTTAAGGATGTCCTTAAGGTCCTGAGCGTTTCTAGGAAAACTTTAACCAGAAAAACTTATGCTTCCAAGTGGAAAAGGTTTTCCATCTGGTGTAAGCCCAAGCAGATCAGTCCTCTCAAGGCAAGCTTACCTGTACTGCTTGAGTACTTGGTACATCTACAAGCCTTGGGTGTGAGGCCTGCAACCCTTAGGATTCATTTAGCAGCAGTCTCTGCTTACTTGTCTGCAGGTTTTCAGAGGACAATAGCCTTGCACCCTATTTTTAGAAAGTTTTTCAAAGGTTTGGCAATTCTGTTTCCCCTTGTTTGGGAACCAGCCCTTCCTTGGGACTTGAATTTGTGTGTAGCCAAGCTCATGGACCTCCCTCCCACCCTTGAGCCAGTGGCTACAGCTGATCTGAAACATGTCACCTGGAAAACAGTTTTCCTGGTTGCAGTTACTTCAGCAAGAAGAGTGTGTGAGCTCCAGGCGCTCTGCACTGACCCAAACTACATCATCTTCCACAAAGACAAGGTGTTTCTCAGTCTAATAGGAAATTTCTACCCAAGGTGGTATCTGAGTTTCATTTAAACCAATCCATCACTCTCCCTGTCTTTTTCACAGCCAAGTCCAGTTCAGGTGAATTGAAACTACATAGTCTGGATGTGAAGAGTTCCCTCAGCTACTACATTAGCCGTGCTAAGGACCTCAGGGATTTCCATTCACAGCTGTTAATCACTTGTGGTGAAGTGGGAAAAAGGCAGGCCTGCCTCAAAGCGATCAGTTGCTCACTGGATAGTGTCCTGCATCCAGTTCTGTTACAGTAAAGCTGAGAAACCGCCACCTCAGGGCACATTCCACTCTGCTGCTTCTATGGCAGCTGCAAGGGACATCCCCTTGCTGGAAATCTGTAAAGCACCTACCTGGAGTACAGTCCACACCTTCACAGAGCACTACTGCCTGGGATGTCCAGTCCAGAAGTGATACAAGGTTTGGTACTGCAGTATTACAAAAAAGTTTTTCCTAAGTAGGTTCTGTACCCTCCACCCAAGGCACTGCTTGGTAGTCTACATATGTCTGATCATACTGGGAGATTCCTGGAGTTTAAAGAAAAAATTACCACAATAATACTGTTTCTTCCAAGGGATCTCCCACCCTACCTCCCCTTCCAGAACCTGAGTCAGGTTCAGCAATACTTTTAGTAGGATTTTAGTGTGGCCTTTAATCATTGGCTTAACTCATTGTACTTTGTGCACACAAAGATGACTAGGGGGCCTTGCTCTCCCTTTGTGTTTTTTTTTTTTTGTCCTGTTTTGGTACCCGTTCTCATTCCATGGGGTGGGTATTATTGTTGTTTCTGTTTACCTCCCTCCCTCTCCCTTATGCTCAACCTTCCCAAATAATATCTAGTTTAACTTTTTAATTGAACACTATTATAAAATGTGTTTAAACATAGATAACTGCTAATGAACCGTTTGCTTTAAAGTAACACGTTAAAAGTACTAATGTTAAATCACACTACAGTCCTTCACTTGGTATTTGGAGAGAGCCTCCCTATTCATGTCGCAATGTGGCAAACACCACATGGAGAAGGGAGGCCTACTCACCAGCCCCTCCACAGTCCTGAATATCCCGAAAGAGAAAAAATCCAACTAGGATCAGTTCCAAAACCCAAGTAAGTTCAGCATTTAAATGTAACAGAATGTGACGACACTGCAGTGGCCATTACACCTTACTAGGTAATTTTAGACAAAAGAAGGCAGTGGCCCATTGAGATTGTCTCCCATGAATGCGTGGGTGTATTAGTGATGGTTACGTCCAGTTTAAGCGTCTTATCAACTTTGTTTTAAAGAGTTCAAAGTTTGGGGCGTCTACCACAGACTGCGGGAACATATTCCATTTTTTAGCAGAATGGATAGTGAAAAAATGATCACGTTTCTTGGTATGGGCCTTGGGAATCGACAGTTGTTTATGTGACCTAAGATTTAGAGCATGATTTGAAAACTGTAGCCCACTTTGTGCTTGCAGGTCAGGATCAGTGAACAGTTTGTAGAGCTGGAGTAGGTCACCCCTCATCCTTTTTTCTTCTAGGGAGACTAATCCAGTTCTCTGTAACCTGAATTGGTATGATAGTTTTTTTTATTGCAGGGATTAATTTAGTTACTCCGCATTGCACCCGTTCAATATGGGAATATTTCACTTTTTAAATAGGGATTCCAGACTGGTGAACAATAATCCAGATGTGGCCTGATGTAGGTTCTATAAAGAGGGATAATGCATTCTTTATTTCTGTTAATAAATGAACGTTTAATACAATTCAGAATCATATTACTAGTTTGTATAATTTTTTTTGTATGATTCACTGTTGACAATCCCCAGGTCCCTTTCCATGGTTACCGCTTTAAATTGATGATCATCAATCGAATAGGCCGCATATGGATTGTCACGACCCATATGTAAGACAGCACATTTATTCAAGTTGAAGGAGAACAGTACTTGGGTAAAGCTCCCTTCCCCCTGAAACCTGCCTGCCCGATTTAGCTTTTGGTAAGAAAAATAAAAAAATTAGTGTCTGTACTTACTCGCTGTACTCGTAAACTCTGCTGGCAGAGCAACATGGTGGGCACTGCATGGTGCCATCTCGTGTTAGTGTCCGGCGCTGCACTGCTCACTTGTATGCTGCGCGAGCAGTGTGGTGGCGCACACTAACACGAGATGGCACCGTGCAGCACCTGCCATGTTGCCTGCCGGCAGAGTTTACGAGTGTTGTAGCGAGTAAGTGCAGACACTAATTTTTTATTTTTCTTGCCAAAAGCTAAATGGGGCAGTCAAGTTTCATGGGGTGGGGAGCTTTACTCAAGTACTGTTCTCCTTTAAGCACCATTTTGTTGTCTCTGGCCCATAACTCGATCTGTTCAAGATCTTGCTGGAGGCTGTGTTGTTTTTCAACTATGTCTACTTCACCCCCGATTTTTGTATCATCAGCAAACTTAATTGTGACATTAGTTATATTATTGTTTAAATCGCTGAACAAATTGAACAGCGTGGGTCCCAAGACTGACCCCTGGGGGACACCACTGCTCACCTCCCCAGGGTTGGATAGCTGTCTGCCTACTCTGACCATCTGGGTACAGCCAGATAGCCAATTACTGACCCATCTAAGTAAAGGTGGACTGAGGCCGATGGAGGTTAGCTTAATAAGAAGCTCCTGGTGAGGGACCGTATCAAATGCTTTTCCCAAAATGTAACTATATAATATCAGCTGGGACTTTATTATCAAGGCTTGTTCCCTTGATATTGTAAAAGGCCAGAAGATTGATAGTACAAGATCGTCCTTGGGTAAAGCCATGTTGGGCATTATCAGTGATTTATTTATTTATTTTTACTCCTTACACTGGACTCCGAGTCATCTCTCCACTGGGCTACGGAGTCTCATGCCTCCACCGCCCACCTGAACCCTTGCCTGACCGGAAATCGAGTATGCTGGGTCCTCCTCTCCTCCCGGCCCCGTGAGAGGCGGAGAACAAGAGAGTCAATTGTCTGGACAGTGATTGGGCCTGTGGACATGTCCACAGAGCACCATCTTCGCCTTCTCGGAGCCAGGGATTTTCATTTGTTCTTTCCCCCCTGACACAGGACATGCAGTGCTGTCCATGCGAGACGTGAGCACGCCCGCCCACGCCACATGACGGCCACTTGATGTCCCGAATTACACAGCTCCTAAGCGGTTGTGCCCCCCCAGTCTGCACCTAGAGTGACTAGCGCTGTGGGGCAGGAACGCCCCTCTCTCCCAGGAGAGGAGAACAGTCGGATGAATGCTCAATCCTACTCCTTCCCAACCGGCCCCCGGCTCTAGAGTTCCCTCCAGAACCCGGGTCACTGGCGTGGCGTCCACGCCTCAACCCTCAACACCACCGGGCCGATATATTATAAGTGAATTTTAATGATTTAAGTTCAAGTTCGATTTAATTTTTGACCAATTGCTCCATAGTCTTGCTTATAACTGAAGTGAGGCTTATCGGACTAAAGTTAGATACATTATCCTTCATACCCTTTTTATGAATTGGGACTACAATAGAGTTACGCCAGTTGATTTATTAAATATTAAAGTAAGTGGGTTTAGTACACTATTTATTACTTCCTTAAGTAGTCTGGGACTGATTTGATCAGGACCAGCGAAAGTGCTAGTTCTAAGCTTAAGTGCTGTTTCTATTTCTTCACTAGAGAATGTGATATTATGCTCAGCATTACCAGTGTCTGGGCTTAATCTGTTGTCTGTATTATAGAACGAACAGAAATAATTATTGAATTCTTGGTCAATGATGTCATCATCTGTAATTGTAACATCTTCTACAGTTATTGGCCTTAGTTGTTGAGTATTGTTTTTTTTTTTTTTTTTCATTAACATAGGTGTAAAAGATTATAAGATTATCTTTGGTATGTGCTATTCTAAGCTCAACTTGGGCCTTCTCTTTTTTAATCGGTTGTTTCAGAACTTGCAGCTTTTTTATATTTAGTAAAGCCTCCTAGTGAGTTCCTGGTCTTTAGTAATTTATATGCTTTTTCTTTAACCTTTATCTTTTTTTTTTTATTGATTTGGCTAACCATAACCAGGAATTCTACCTTTTTTATAATGTTTGACTGTTGAAGGTACATTTAAAGATTCTGCTTTAAGGACGAATTTTTTAAAAATATTCCAGCAGTCATAAGTAGATGCATGCTGGAATTCGATATCCCATTTAATGTTGTCTAAATACTGCTTTATAGTTTGCTGCGTTACAGTTTTTAATTAACTGTGGCTAGGTATGTGTTCGATTATCCGATTTTAGAATAAAGGATAAAATATTGTGGTCACTGCTACCCAGTGGTGTTCCAACCTCCGTATTAATAATTAAACCGTCATAGCTGGTTAATATGAGGTCCAAAATATGTGAACCCTTGTTGGTTCGGTAACTAATTGGCCTAAACCTACCGAAGCCACGGAACTGGTAAATATATGTTCAGAATAACTGGATCCAGTTAGGGTGTCCCAGTTTATCCCTGGGTAATTAAAATCTCCAAGAATAATGACCTTCCATTTTTCTGCAAAATATATGATCTCCTGAGTTAATAGCTTCACTATATTCCATGGATGCGTTAGGGGCCTGTAGCAATTACCCAGTAAAACTTGTTCGTTCTTTTTATTAGTTATGACTTGAACCCATACACGTTCTACCTCACAGTTATTGGTAGTTTGGGAATAGACTTGATAAAAATCTAGACTGTTTTTTATATAGATGCACACTCCTTCACCTCTTTTTTTCCGAGCGGTGATGGTTAATTTGCTTAAAGCCATCTAAACTGGTAAACCATTTACTAGAATTATCCCACCAGGTCTCAGTGATTGCTATAATATCCACTTTGTTTTGTAGTGCTATGTATTAGCCCAATTTAATGCCCAAACTCAAATTCAGCCTTCATCCTCCAATTCATCTTCACTTTCCCTCGCTCTAGCACTGGCAGCGAATTACACCTCCATCTTCTCAAGTCACCGACCTGCATTGCTGGGGTCTGAGAATTGCCAGTTTTTCCCCCCGTAGGTTATATGGAGTCTGGCTGGGAGCAGGAACGAGTGGGCTATTCCTAGGGATCTGAGGCACTGCCTGACTGCATCAAATTTCTTGCAGCGAGCTCGGGTTTGGTACGATAAGTCCGGAAAGAAGCGTTTAGGGTAAGTGGGTATGCCGTTCTAGCTGCCCTGAGCACCACATTATGGACTTCCGATCCGCAGGTTCGTAGCCGGATTGTACGAGGTTGCATGTGGTCTTGTGGCTGAACCCTAGGATTCACTTGATATGCAAACCTTGGTGATTTCCATTGGAAATCTTCTGGCACAGAAATTGAGCTTTTCAACCATTCTTTTATATATGAACATAGATCAGTTCCCTCTCCACCTTCATGGACTCCAACCAACCAATCTTAAGTTTCCAGCCCTACTTCATTCTCAGTTGATTCAAGTCAGTCCCATAACTGTGTGTTTTCTCGGGTCAGTGTAGCCACCACTGCCTGCGAGGAGGTTGTCCTCTTTTCTTGTTCTACCATTGTCCCCGTCAGTGTTTTAATGGCCACATCGTGGATCTCCAGCTTTGTTAATGTTCTCTCAATTTTGGCATCCATTGCCTTCATGTTTTCCACCATAGCATGCCAGAGGGGTCCATCCCTCCTCCACTACTGGGCCCTGCTGTTCTTGTGGCATTTTCTGATTTTCCATCGAGCTGTTGTTGCTTCTGTTTCCTCCCTTGATTTTTTTGCTGGCCCATCAGTAAAAAGGTATGCTTCTGCTCTTTACTCCATTAGGAAGTCGAGTCTGTTGAAAGTCAAGGTACGTTGCTGCTTATTTATAATTTATTTTGTTGAGCTCAAGGTGTGAGCTGGTAACAGATATATCCGTCCTGGAAGCTGGCTGTCTAGTGCCCCCCTCGTCTAGTATTTTTTAGCTACAAAAATGAATCTGACTGTTGGATGGAACACAGTCCACCTAGAGGCAGCAGTTTGAACAGCGTTCTAGTTCTACTATTTGCAAACATTCCACATTACATCACTACAGCTCTGGGGCAGTCAGAGATTCTGGGTTGACTGCATACGTCTAATCATTTATTTATTTTTTTATTTAAGTCTCGGAATTGCAATACCTTTGAATCAGAGACTCATTTACAAAGGTTTCATGTCAGAGGGTGCTCATATAGAAAATACAATACACAAAGGTTTCAGGCAAGGAATACAAAATAGGGAGCAACGGTATACATAATACAAAGTGAATATAATAGCAGTAAAATACGGACTTGGCAGGAATCACAGCAACACATTAATTGCTACAAAAGGAGAAAGTTTGAGGTAAACACATTGAATGGCAGTAGGATATTGTGAAAGCAATCCGAAAAGGACTTTGTTAAATACAGGGGATTAAGGAATAAAGATGGACAAAATGCAGGAGATAAGAAGGCAAGTACTAGAATAGTCAGTGCACAAGGTAGAGTAGGGGAAGTAGTATAGCCTAGAGGTTAGAGGAATGAGGTGTGAACGAGCTTGATACATCCAGCAGACCAGACCCGAGTTTGATTCTTACAACCTCCACTTGCATACTGTGTGACTCTGAGCAAGTCACTTAACCGCCCAGTGCTCCCAGTTAGACCCTGAAAACAGGCACTTGTGCCTAGTGGGCCTTACCCAGTTACCAAAGACTAAAAAAAAAAAAAAAAAAAGTGCTTGGCTAAGCAGAAACCGTCTGGAGTTGACTTAGTCACCAGTAACAATTGGGGAGAAATGGGGGTGGAGGGCTGGGCACCCACCAGGCTAGAGACCGTCACAGCTGTTGATATCAGTAGGCGCTGACGGAGTTTGGATGTAAAAGGACCTCGCTTGGGTTGTGCCAGGACATCAGAAGGAAGGCCATGTAGCCGAACAGGTGCTCTATACATGAATGCCCGCTGCCCTTGGGTAGTCCTACAGAGTGGGACTTGGTGTGAGGCTTTGATGGAACTCCTCGTACCATGGGGGTAACGGTCTGAGTAAGGAGCTTCTGTGCTGAGGGAGGAGTGAGACCAGTAATCATACTGGGAGATCTTTTGGAAGAAACAATATTAGTGTGGTAAGTAATTTTTTTTGTATCAAATGTTTGTAATTAAGCTCTGCTCTCTTTGTTTCTGTACGATAACCTTATAATTTACGATTATAGTCTCTGTCCTCTTCATCACTGCTTTGCTACATCCTCTGTTATCAAATTGTTTTTATATTACTCTGCCCAGAACTGTAGTTATCATATATTTACTGTGCATCTACTGTACCGCATCTTTTTGCATTGTAGATTTCTGTATGCTGTCCTACCCAGGACCCCCTTGAAAATGAACTTGCTCAATGGAGCCTTATCCTGTTAAAATAAATTAAGTTCTAAATTACTTTATCCTATTTATGGTATATAGCAGCAAAACTGACATGACCTGTAGTACTGATAATGAAATGCAGAAAAATGAAGACATTTTAAAGGATCCGCTATTGTAAGGTGATCACTGTTACAGCCAAACAATGGCCAAATAGCTTGTTTTTTGTTTTTATTGGGTGGCCCACAACATAACCCAGATAGACCGTCTTAGGGTAGCTGGTTCATTCCACTGGGGCATCACACAGACGAGGCACACTGATGAGTCCTGGTAGGACGAAACATGTGTATGTGTCTTCTGTTGGCACCCTTTGAAGGACTGTGTGAGACCTTTTGGTACCATGCATTTCTGCTTAAAGTTGAACCAGCATAATGTACTGTGGTGATTTGCATATACAGCCCATGGTGCTTTGCATTATGGGGGTATGTGTGATTTTGTATTTAATGGCCAAATGTGTTGTGTCTGCAATATCATATCCCGCTACTACAGGCAAGGCAGATAAGTTGGAAAGTACAAGAATGGTGAAATACAACTATTAAAGACGCATTATTAGAAACATTTCAAGAAGGAAACAGAATTACACAGTTGACATGACATGATATAGTGCAAGCCCCTATTTGAGATTAAACTAGGTCTTAATAATAATTTTTATGTGGAAATAATCAGTGTTTTCACCCTAGGCTTCTGGGTAACAGACAAAGGGGAGGGTGGTGTGGGGGAAGGAAAGGCAGAGAGGTGTTGGTGGAAATGGGTGGGGGAGAGGGAGGGGAGGAAAGGAAGGGTTTGGTTGGAAATGTCTGTGTGTGTGTGTGTGTGTGTGTGTGTGTGTGTGTGTGTGTGTGTGGTAAAAGGCATTACAATAAATCATAGGAAGGTTATTTAAACCCAAGAGTACTATAAATGGGAACTACTGTCCGTTCACCCCATTGGGCTGGTTGGGGCCTCTGAGGCCAGTCGGTTGACCTCCTCCTCTCTCTCTGTTGCTGAACTTGCTCTGTAAACTCTGCTGCTCTGTGCCACTTGGTCACTCGGGCTGTCTTCACACCTGGTTCTAGATCGTGAAGTCCACTTGGTCCAGTCACCTTCTTTTCAGTGGTTTTCGTTCCGGCAAGGCCCACTACACCGTCCACACGACTGGTTAGCTCTGGGGTGTTCCCTTATCTCTAGGTGTGTCTGCTTCCAGCTGTGGTGAGGAGGGCTACCTTTCTGTACATCGCAAGATAAAGTCATGGGCCTCTCATGGATCACCATAATCCTTGAATCTTCCTCCAGGAAAGATGTGTAATACTGCAGGGAAGCCAAATGAAGTGCACAGCCTCTTCCCCATGCCAGGTCACTGACTTTGTTGAATAAGTTATACATGTCTACGGCCTGGTGGTGCTGAGGACTGAGGCATCTGCCTTACCTTGCGCCACACAAGCAGTTCGAGTTCGGGAGTGAGCTCAGGGTGCGGGGGATCGGACGGGGAGGAGAGGATTGAGCGTCTGGAGGATGTCTGTCTTCTGGGAGGGAGGGGGTATGGATCCACGGTGTTAGTGGCTCCTAGTAGAGACTAGGGGCTCAACAACCAAGGGGTCCCATAGAACGGGAAAGGTGGCGGACGTCCTGTGTGCAGGGCGGGAATGCGCCCACTACGCGCTGGACATCATTGCACGTCCGTGCCCTGGGGGGGGGGGATGGAAACACCCCGATGATCAGGGGGATGATGGCGGACCTAGAGGGGCTGACCCACATGTCCAATGCCAGACCCAACCTGACCAGCTTTCCTGGATCCTCTTTACACACTTGGACCTCGGCTGTCTAGATCTGAAGATGCAGCACCAAGGTTGAAGTTGTTGGTGGCCCTGCCTTGGGGGGGGGCAGAAGGTGGGGGTTCGGAGACACTGGAGTAGGGATCCTGTCCCGTCCCCCTCCCTGGTCGGTGGGGGGTCTCAGGCAAGGCATTAGGAGCTGGTTGAGGTAGGTCTCGCCTGAAGGAGTTCCTGTGAGCCAGCGTCCGGAGGAAACAAGAGTTGACAAAACAAACAAACAAACAAAAAAAAAAAGCGTGTGCATGTCCACCACCCACTGAGTGAAATGGCACTGTAACAGAATTTTCTGGTATTCCTAGTTCTGATGATGGTTCTGGTGGGCCTTGGCCAAGACAGTTTCTTCGTCTCTGAATCTCAGGAACCAGACAATAATTGGGTGTGTATGGCTGCCCTGTGGTGGCATCTTTCACCGTGCACAGTGGCCCCTTTCCAGTTCAGCAACTTGTCTCAGTAGTGGCCCAGCCAGGACTGTGGGAAGGATCAGATAGATGAAGTCGTGTATATCCTGGCCTTCCAATATTCTTGCTATGACCACAACCCTCCAGGTCATCGACTTGGCTCCAGAGTGCATTAATCTAAGCCTTGCTGCATGCATACGCTCCTCTGCAGTACCAGACCAATCTCTGAGGTGCCCAACTCATCCCTCTACTCCAGCAACCCGGTCCATAAGTCCAGCTACCGAGGTGCAGATGTTTTCTGTTGAAGTCTTCCACTTGACGATCTTGGAGTTGATTGAGCTCATAAAGTTTTAACCCCTGCCAATTCTTGCAGGAGCCCGGGCTTATTCTGCATTGGAGTCGGTGCCATGTTGTCCATCTCGCTCCAGTGAAGACTTCAGTTCCCTTATAAACACCTCCAACCAGGAGCATAATCATAGGTGGCCAGGAAGTGAGTTCTAGATAAGAGATTTGGCCACTGCTAATGCTCTATCCCCCAAAGTTCTAACTGAGAGCAGGGCAAGAAGAGGTTTGCCTTGGTAGAGGGATCAGATGTATAAAGGCTAGGATATTTTTCAGGTAGCTCTGACCCAAAACATGCAGGGCCTTGTATTTTAACAGGGAAGTCTTGAAAGTAATCTGCTGCTGAACTGGCGATAACGTAATATGCTTTGGACACCTTTGTCTCAGATAACAGCATTTCCATTAACATTCTGTACCAGCTGCAGATGGTGCAGCAATCATCCAGGTAGTGCTAGGTACAGAGCGTTATTATAGTACAGCTGAAAAGTTGTGAACGTATGCACCAGGGTAGCCAGGTCCACACACGTAAGATAGGGGTTAATCTAGGCAGTGTTTCTGGGGTGGAAAAAGTCATAGCGGACTACCCCTGCCACCTGATGTTCTAGTGCCGACCTACAGTCCAGTAAGACCCCCAGATTCCTAACCCTGTCCACAGCTCTAAGCTGAGTGCCATTTAAATTGGCAAAGTCCCTCTATCACTAGTCATTGGCAATCTAAGGTACCTGGCTCAGTCAGTAACAACTCTCTCGCCTGGGTTTAAACTCGGCCAGCTGGTAGCCATCCAGCCGTTGATGTAAGAAAGATGCCATTCCAGCACAGTGCTGCATCCGGATTGCCAGGTACAAACAATAATAATAATAATAAAACTTTATTAAGCGCATTTCAAGTGCCAAGGCGCTGTACAAAATGAGCATAAAACAAACCATGTATAAAATCAGATAATCTGAAATATTAACAATATAAAACAGCAGACATGTATAAAATCAGAGTAACAGCTCTCAAGTCATATAAGCCTGAGTCCAAAAATGGGTCAAATGACATGTAGAGTTAATTATCATCTGTATGGGCGAGGCTAAGAAAATGATGGGAGGCCTGGAATTACCCCTCTTGCTCATCTAACTCTGATAAAATCCAGCAGTACAAATTTTAAGGTGGGGATGTCTGTTTTTTGGCCCATGTGGAAGAAGGGAGATAGTCACACAGTCAAGGTCCTCTTTGACATAATCAGTGCTGTTTCCAGCAGCTTTCTGCAAATCCAGAGCTAGGCATAGCTACAAAAACACACCTAAAGAAGTTCCTGCAGGTCAGACACCTGGAAAAGATGGTAGGCCATACTGTGAAACTGCCCGCTGTTTGCACCTGCATGGTCATAGTGGGTCTTGCAGGAGGACACTCTGGTAACTAAACAGCTAAGGTGGGTAATCTTTAAACAAACGTGTTAGACCCGTACATTCCTGGGATCGTGATATTAACAGCAAATGGGCAAGCCTGTTGAATCACTTGCTGTCTGAGAAAGAGTGGCAACTCTGCGTGAAGAATGTTCATATTGGATTTCAGGACTCCAGAGGAAAGCACATGCAGTTTAAAATTCTCTACTTATGGTACAGGGCCACAGCGAGGCTAGCTAAAATGAAATCGCTCCCAAATGGAGTAGTGAAGAGTGGGGTGGGCTGGTGCCAGTTTCAACCCCTAGTAGTAGCCATGAAACAGCTAGTGGGGTACAAGAGAAGCGGCTACCAAGTGACCTAGAGACTGGAGGTCTACGAGCAGTCCTGGAAATCCTTCCACATCTGGGTAGATAACCCCCTCCAGTAGACCATGATTTGGAATCACCCTGACTCCTTGATGGCAGAGTAGAGTATGGAATTTGAATTAATTCATAACACATGCACACTATAAATGTTTTTTTTTCTGTTGAGTGCAAATCAGCATGTTTTGCACTAAAAATGTGCATTGTGTTTTTTCAGGAGTTGGACTGAGACAAACTCTGCGAAGTAACCAGGCAGTTGGCACTTTGACTAGCACTATGTGAAGTAGTGGAACTTTACTTAGTGAAATTTAAACACTTAACGGTCTCTGTTGGTACTTTTCGTGCTCTCTTGTTTTTCTCTGTCCATCCTTCGGTTTCTCTCTATGACTTTCCATGCCATTTCTCTGTCCTCTGTTCTGTTTCATCTTTCTCTCTGTGTCTTTCTGAGCTTCTCTTTTCCATCTTTAGTTCTCACTTTTTTGTGCTCAGTCCATCTTCTGTCCCAAAGCTGCTGCAAGTATGAAACAGTACGTGTCTTAAAAATGTTACTTTCTGAGTGGTAGCAATATTTAGGACTTGATGTTTGCCTAATTCCAGTCCAAAACTGAGGTTGTGGGTCAGAAAATGGGCCTTGAACCACATGTGGCCTCCATACCTTATTATGAGTGTGACTGTTTTAGAATGACACTGTACCCAAGAGACTCTCAGAAGTTTCCTTTGGTTTACACCCTTCATACTTTTTATTTTTACCTCCTTTTGTTCTCATTTTAATGGCCTTTTCATTGCCTTTTTAATTACTGGTGACCCCTTCAATGCACTGTGCCAAACTATGTTTCAAATGCCTTAATAACTGGGAGAACCAGTTATTATGGCATTCTGTGTCCCTCATTGTTTGGGCGCCAACTCATTGGTTCTTACTGTCACAGTGGGCGGGACAAACACCACATTGAAGATGGCAGTTACGTTTCTTCCGGCAGTTTCTCTGTTGCTGAGGATTCAGACCCACATCTATGGTTTACCTGCAAGTCCTGGTAATGTAGACGTTTTTAAAAGTATTTATCTGCTTGATCCTGCCCTTACATTTAACAAAAAATCTGTATCTGGTTGATCCCTGTGCTACTACCGCATTTCGGGCGGGATATCGGGAGACAGCTGGTGTTTTTGAAGAACAGGCAGTGGCTGTTCGATGCGGTTCCTCAGTAAAAAAAAAAAAAAGAGAGAGATACTAAAAACTCGTGGCGGACAGAGTGTGTGTGTGTCAGTGTAGTGGTCGGAGTACTGAGGAGCAGCAGGAAGAATAACCAGCATAGCTAGTTCAGCGGCATACCTTGGCACAGACTCCCCTGCACCAGCAGTTATAAAAAAAGAAAGCCTGTGCAAGATTTGTGTTACGAGGATTTTTCACACACCCTTGGTGTGTAATCTCTAACCCCTCGAGTTTTGCTCTCGGGGTTTATTGATTATCACACACCTCGGGTGTGTGAAAAATCCTGGTAACACATACCTGCACAGGCATTATTCTCACTGTATTTCTCTGTTTAGATGTCTTTGTACCTGAAGAACTTTTTATCAGTTTGAATTTATCTGTAAATACATTTATTTTACTTTTTACTGTCTGCGTACTATTTTGACACCAGGTAAAACCCCATGATTACAAACTATGATTTGTGGTGGTCCCTCTGAGATGCATATTTATTGTTTTATTTAATGATTCGGATACTCCTTTGAGTATAAACTCTTTTACAAAGATTCCACGTCCAATAGAGCAAGAAAACCGACAAAACAATCAGTCATATTAAATACAGTGGTGTGTACGAACAGTAAATTACAAGTGCAAATAGGGTCAACACAAGAGTATATCACAGGAGTAAATCACAAGCGTAATCTTTAACAGCAATTGTAATTCATAACATTGTAGCCCCAGTGGGCCTTGAATAGTATAGTGTGGACAGGAGGACATGGGGGGAGAAAGGGGAAGGGGGATGTGGACAGGTGGGGGAGAGAGGACCCAGCTAGACACCCATACATAAAATAGGTGTTTATAAGTATATTGGAAGAAAAAGAAGAGTGAAGGAGGAGATAAGGCCACTGAATTTAGGTACAGGTGGGTTTTTGATGACCAAAGGAAATAGCAGATGTGTGTCTGAACACAATAGCGGCAGAATAACAGAGAAGCTAAATGAGTCTTTTGTCTGTTTTCAAAAAAACAGGCAGAAGGGGATGTGTCAGAAATGGGGAGTGCTATTTTTAGGTGGAAAGGAGTGCTGCAGGGATGTGGTAATAACACCTGATTTGGTAATTGAAAACACCTCGAGAAAAGTAAGAAGAACAAGGTGCTAGGGCCGGATAATCGGTCCCCAGGGGTTCTGGCAGATGCGTTAGCAGCCCCCCTAGAAGAGATATTTATAGACTCTCTAACAGCGAGGGAGGTGCCAGAATACTGGAGGCAGGCAAATGTGATGCTCCCTTTTAAGTAAGGGGTAAAGGGAGCCACAGGTTGTTTTAGACCAATTATTCTCTTTCCTATTCAGCATAAGGCTGTGAAACTAACATTAATGACTGAAGAAGTATGCATTGAGAAGCCATTAGGGGAGAGCCAGCTTGGGCTCAATGTCGAAAGCTCTTGTCAGACCAACCTGATTTCTTTGAGGGAATGACAGGAGGGTTACCCGTAGGTAAGCAGTGGACTTTATGTATTTATTTATGTATGTATGTGTTTAAATGTGTGTGTGTGTGTGTGTGTGTGTGTGTGTGTGTGTGTGTATGTGTATACAGGAAGGCCCATAAGCAACAAGTGCCCATTCTCAAGGGCAATGCAAGTCATTACAAGTAACACAGAAACCACAATCATTTGAAGACATATATACTATTGCAGAGGTGTGTAACGCTGTATGCAGGGTGTTACATTAAACAAACAAACAAACAAACAAGCATAGCAAGGAGCATCCATTTTCTGGAACAGTTTGGAGGTAGCAGTGCAGGCATGCCGGTAGTGTAATACATTACAGTCTATAAAAGCGTAAGCCATTATTTGGTGTTCATGAGGTTGTTTTACCAGCTGCTTATTGCCCACATGGTTGAATAACCCAACTCACGGGTCAGCAGGAATCTGGTTCCTGCCTTTGGGTCATAGTAAAAGAGAGATCTCTAACTTTGAGATGCCCTCCTAAAGTGAGAGTGAGGGCGAAGGCAGCCTGTTGACCTAGTGGCATGAGAGCTGTCAGGACAGAAAGCAAGTTTTATAGTAATGGAGGAGCCCGTTTTTTTTTGTTTTTTTTTTTTTTAAAAGAGTTTTTTGCTGCGTAGTATTGATGTTTCCGTTTAAAGGCCAGACATCCTATTGTGGTATAAAGATTGCAATGGTGTGTGAGAATATTTGCTCCAAGTACAAATTAACTGAGCTTGTTGAGGAGGGACTTTGTACGTACTCTCAGTTTACATTATATGGAAAGTGAGTAATGTAATTTATATCATACTGGTGTACATTATATACCCAGATTTTAGCAACATATGTGACGCATAGAAACTGACTTTTCCAGCAGAAAAGGACCACTTGACTCACCCAATTTGCCCAGATGGTCCCTGTCTAGTCCGTTTCCACAGATCCTAGCTGGTCTCTGGCACCCTTCCCTCCTCCCTGTGTAATTACTAATAATTTCCTATGTTTCTCCCACTAATGCTTGAAGCCCCCCCTACTGTTTTTGCATCCACCACTTCTGCTGGTAGACTGTTATAGGTGTCCATCACTCTTTTAGTAAATTAGTAGTTCCTCGCATCCCTCTCAAAACCCCCCTCCCCTCAAGCTTCATCACTTGCCATCTGGTTCTGGTGCTTATTCTCATTTGAAAGAGCCTTCCCTTCTGCACCCTGTTCACCCCGTGAGGTAGTTGTAGGTCTCCTAACATGTCCCTTCTTGCGCTCCTCTCTTCCAGGGTGTACATACAGAGATCCCTCGGTCTATCCTCCTAGGGCTTTTGATGCAACTCCCGCAACATTTTAGTTGCCCTCGGACTGCCTTGACCTTGTCTATGCCCTGTCTCAGGTATAGCATCCAGAACTGGACAGAATACTCCAGGTGGGGTCGCACAAGCGAGCCATACAATGTCAACATGACCTCCCTCCTCCTCCTGCTGGAGATGCTTCTCCCTGTGCATCCCACTGGCCTTACCCACTGCTTTTTCACACTGCCCTGCCACTTTGAGGTAATCAAATATAATAACCCCAAGGTCCATTTCCTACTTGGTGACTGTCAGTACTTCCCTCCATCCTGTACTCAGCTCCTGGGTTCCTAAGCCCTAGGTGCATGATTTTGCGCTTTTTTGGAATTGAGTTGACTGCCATGCTTTTGACCACTCCTCAAGTTTCCCAAGGTCCCTAAGCATTCTCTCTACCCCCCCCCGAGTGTCCACTGTGTTACAGATGTTGGTGTCATCTGCAAAAACTCATGCCTTCCTGTCCGTTGTCTTCATAGGTGACACTGCAGAAGAACTGAGGAGGACCAGTCCAAGTACTGAGCCCTACAGCACCCCGCTGGTCACTCTCCCCTCTTTAGAATGAGTTTCATTAACCTCCACCCTCTGTCATCTATCCATTAACCAGTTTCTTACCCAGTTCACTACTTTGGTGCCCACCCCAAGGCTGCTCAGTTTCTTTACCGATCTCCTGTGTTGCACAGTGTTGAAGGCCTTGCTAAGGTTCATATAGGCCACATCCACTGCCCACCACTGATGTAGTTTCCTGGTCATCCAGTTGAAATCAGTCAGATTTGTCTGGCATATGCCAGCCCACCAGCAGCGCTACTGCTTGTGATGTTGACGACCTTGGTTCTGGAGCGGACTTGGGTTGTCAGAGAGATGGCCCGGGAAGGGGGGGGATTGAACATCTGGCAGACTGCTCTCCTCCGGGAGGGGTGGTGTGGAGCCTGACGTTAGCTTGGCCCTAGCGGTGGCTGGGGGTGGGTAGTGTAGGGACCGAGGAGAGCAGTGGAGAGGCAGGTTTCTGTACCATGTGCAGAACGTGCATGGGTCCATCGTGATGCTCTTTGCACATATGCCCATTGCGCCAATGGGGAGGGAGAAAACTATGAAACTCTGGCTGGCAAGATGACTCTCCGACCACCCACATGCTCTGCACCTGATGACCGGCAGTGGCGTAAACCCGATCCGTTCGGCAGCAGGTGTTGGGTGACCCACTGCCCCCGCTTAGAGGAGGCAGACCTGGGGGCGCTGCAGGCAGGGTAAGTCCTGGGGATGTCAGTATGACAGGGCTGGGGGTGGCCGGCAAGCAGTACTAACTGCTCAAAAAAAAAAAAAAAATATGGCATGACCTCCCACCATGAATGCATGCTGTCTTTGTTCTTGTAGCTCTTGGATTCAGGATACTCTACCAACATTTCCTGTAACAGTTTCCATTAATTTCCCCACCACTGATGTAAGACTGGCTGACCTATAGCTGGTAGCCTCCTCCCTGCTGCTGCTCTTATGGAGCAGGACCACGCCTGTTTCCAGTGAGCTGTCGGATAAGGCCATCACTGGGGCAGCTAGCGCTTCCCTGAGTCCCTTTAGTACCCTCGGGCGTATCTCCTCCGGTCACATGACCTTGTCCACTTGCAGAGCTGCAAGTCCCTTCAGGACTCTCCTCTGAAAATGGACTTGAATGGTGTTGTGTAAGAGGCTGCAACATGCAAGACTAATGGCATTGGAAGGGGGATACTGACATTCAACATTGCTAAGCAACTGAAATAAGATGATAGTAGTATATGGTGATTTCTTGGTAACCAGTAGGATACCCCAAGGATCAGAGGGTGGTGAGTCAGGTTACTAAATTTGTAAATCAGGGTGCTTATGAGGTTTGGACTTCTGGGGATGTGGGTCCCCAAAATAAAAAAAATGGTGGCTCCTGGACTAGGAATGTTATGGTATGAAATGTTGACAGTATAAGTGTCACATATAATACTGTGGTTTATTGCAGTACTGCAGTATTATGAACATAATCATTTTGTACAAAAAAGAACATTTTCAGACCCTGCGTCGGGAGAGTGGTGCATGAGGGACAGTAGTCCTCAAACCACAAAACAGTCAATTGACAGGCTTGAAACCATGGTGCACCGTGAACCATGCTTATTGCAGCATCAGAAATTGCCCACAGTATCAACATCATGACTTCCGATACAGCAGTATACAGTACCGTAAAACTGTCCTACCATGACAGGCTTATCCTGGACCACAGTCCTGGAATTTCTGTGGAGTTAGGAAAGGGGAAATTGTTTAACTAGGAAAAGGCACACTAAGCCGAAGCTTGTTTCCAGGTGTGACTTGGGAGCACAAAGAAGTTAAGTGACTTGCTCAGGGTCACACAGTATGCAAGTGGGGGCTGTGGGATTCAAACCCAGGTCTCCAGGTTACTCTTGTATCTGGTGGTACATCCTGCTACAGAGGAGTGAGCATAAGGCAGTGGATTTGGCATCTAGAGACACTGGCAGAGTGTGCTGGGGATGCAACATACTGGTGGAAGTTGTGTTTCAGTAAGTTGCTGGTGTGTAAAGGATGCAGGGCCCTGTGTCCCCTGCAAATGATACAAAGATGGCAAGCCTTAAGAATGGGGGTGTAGGATAAAGAGGGACTTCATAGACAAAAGCCCTGTTTACACTGCCGCAACACGTTGCCTTCTGCTCCAGTCCATGGAAGCTGCTCTTTGAGCAACTCCTGTAATTAATCGTTCACAAAGCTCTGCCACTGTGCACTGCAAGTCATGCTTTGGGTGAGGCGTGCCGTCCGATGGCGAGAAGAGTGCAGGACAGGGAAAAAATTATACTGCAGTGGCTCGAGTGCAGACGAGAGTTTACAGTGCAGGCAAACACACTCAGTCTGCTAAATGTCCCCTCTTCTGCGTTGGTGCAAAATTTGGATCCAGATGACTCCTGAAACGCTCCGGTGAGTGTCCACATTTCAGCATTTGCAGCGCATCAACCTGTGCGTGTGGGTTGATGTGCCGCAAACAAGGCTGTATAAACAAGCCTTGGGGAGTGGATGGCACCTGTCGAGATTGTTACAATGTGCTAAGTGAGTCTGTAAAGTTTAGGTAAACAAGTAATCATAAAAAAATGTAACATTACCATCAAAACTGTTGAGAGAGCAGCTAGCGTGAGGTAAGGAGTGCAGAAGGGATGAGGGGATGGGAAAAACAGAGTGGGATAGTGGATCTGAGATAGGTAGGGGTAGTTGAGAGAACTGGCAGATGAGCAGTGGATTGGGAGTTAGATGGCTGGAGCAGCCCAGAGGGCCTTGTTAGTGTATTACTGTGTATAAGTGGTGAGTGGGAGGGGTGATAGTCAAATGGCAGAGCCCTGAGGTAAAAGATAGGGTCTTATAAGGTCAGAAAAGGCCGGGGAAGGGGGTGTTGATGTTTGATCAGTGACTGGTGCCAGAGGGGTATAAAGGTGGGGGAACTGAAATTAAGTGCTGAGAGAGACTGGTAAACCAGGAGGGGGAAAGTATTGGGTGTGGGCGGTTGAACAGTCACAGGAGCTGGAAGCGGACAGGTAGGAACGAAGTTTAGTTTTGAAGGGGCTCAGTTTGGGTTCCAGTTATAGGTCAGTGTATATATTTGTTGTAGCTACTGCTGTTTACGCCCCTTCTGCTCTGGCTGTTCCCTCCCATCTGCTTGGCCACCCAGCCCCATAGCCCTGGCATCTCCCAGGATTTACCTTCACCTCCATAGTTCTCCCAGAGTTTAGCCCCCTCTGTCCAAGGTGGCAGAGGGTTCCCTCAAGCTGCGCAGAAGAACAGAGTCCAGTGTAGGAGGTGGCATCTGAGTAGCCAGATGCGAGACCTGTGGACAGCCAGCATCATCCTGCTGGCTGGGAGAAGCTCCGCTTCTGTTGTTTTCCCAGGGACGCTAGTAACAAGGGTGCACCAGTACATGCTCACCCAAGTATGTGGGCATGACACCTGTCAGCATCTTCCCACCCTATAAGTTGCACCTGACTGTACTACCAGCTGTGGTGACCCAGGTGGCAGTATAGTAGCAGAGCAGGCTGTTGTTCTTCCCTGGAGGAGAGCATTTCCTGAGACACTTGATCCTCCTACCCCCAGCCAGCCTCCAACAACCTGTGCTTGTTCCCACACTTGGGTCGCTGGCGTTGTGAGTGGTACTGCTACCACTGCACCAACGGGCCGGCCCGATACATTATTTATTCTAAAATAAAGCACTCACTCATGGCAGCTATCACATGTGACAGAGTTGGCACCATCCCTCGATTTTCAGTTGCGAAATATTAATGGCTGAGCTACTATCTGTGCCAAATGAATGTTTCCTCTCCCCTAGACAATTCATTAAATTTAAAAAATTACTCAAAATCCCCCAGGCAGATCTGTGAAATCATTATCTTAAATAGGACTATCCTGCTTAGTCCTCCTCTGCTGCCTTTCAGTGCTGAAAGCGAGCGACAAGGAAAAAAAAAAAAATGTCGAGGGTGGTAAGCCTGCCTGCCAGGCATCAGAGACATGGTGGACGAACTCCATCTGAATAAACTACAACTTGAAACAAATAATTGGAAAAACTGAACTTTGGATTTTTTTTTGGCACCTTTCTGCTGCTTTGCAGACTGAGAACTGGAACTGCAGATTTAGCCACCTCTGTGATGGTAAAGCTACAGAAACAACAACCTGGAGCTGAGGTTCTTAAAATGTGGGTCCAGAACCCTAAACAATGGAGCATCCCTGCATGGACTTCTGCCTCTTAAGGGGAGACTACACGCTCTCTTTTTCACAGTGATGTAGCACTCTGACCAAGAAATGGAGGACTTCAAGCTCTGCGCTGCATTGATGAAAAGAAAGCTAAAACGAGTCAGGCAACCGCAACCAAGGCAGGAGAAATGGCTGAGCGAGCCCTAGATATGTATACAGGGTGTGACAGGGTTAAATAAAACCCTGTCCCATTTGTTATGCAAAAAGAATTAAAAGCATGGATCTGTTCTGTTCTGTCTCCGTCTGATAGCGCAGTCACATTTTCTTGTGAGACCTAGGAACTGATCACTCTGACTGTCTTGTGATTCTCCCGCTATCTCCCTGCCTTTACTTGCTGTTTCTTGCTGTGTGTGTCTTTTCTTCCTCTTGCATATCTGCGGTTATAAAAATGTATGTGAATCTTTGTGTGAAACTGGGATCCCCTGGTTTGAAAAATGTATATACTGTAATTATATCATTGAAATGGTTGCAAAAGCTGTTCTGGAACTTGGGGGCGGGGGATTAACTTGAGATGCAGTTTGACCTCCACAAACTCTTTTGCAGAGTTGTCAACAGGAAATTAGTTCTGGGAGACACTGTTCTATTTTGTTGCACCTGCAAGGAATAGAAACTGACAAAGTTCTGATACATTTTGAGAAAAACAGGATGTCCGTCAACAAGCTAACATACTAAAAAGCCAGCAGAATAATCCAAATGGTCTGTCTTGTCTGCTCGAAAGCCAGCAACCTAATGGCTGCTCACCTTACCACCCCCCAAGAGGGTCTTCTTTAGTTTGTTTCACCTTGTACCTGTCCCACCCCTTCTTGAATCCTTCCACTGTGCCCTCCTCCACCAGCCTCCCAGGCAGCGCATTCCACGGCTCCACCACTCTCTCAGTGAAAAAATGCTTCCTACGCTCCACCCTGTAGTTTTTCCCCCCTCCAGCTTCCACTCATGGCCCCTGGTCGTTCCCCCTCTTCTTTAGCCTAAAACACTCCTTGGTTCCACTCCTGGTTATTCCCTTTACATACTTAAAAACCTCTATCATATCTCCCCTGTCCCTCCTCTCCTCCAGTGAGTAAAGCCCAAGCTCTTTCAGTCTCTCCTCATAAGGCTTCCCCTCCATGCCCTGAATCATCTTGGCCGCTCTCCTCTGGACCCTCTCCAGCAGCGCTATGTCCTTTTTCAGATGAGGTCTCCAGAACTGTACACAGTACTCAAGCTGTGGCCTGACCAAGGCATTATACAGAGGGAGGATCACCCCTCTCCTTCTGGACGTAATTGCCCTGGCTATGCAGCCCAGTATCCTGTTTGCTTTGGCTGCAGTTCTTCTACAATTTTCAGAGTTATTCATTTTGACATCTATCACCACCCCTAAATCCCTTTCTCCCAATGTGACTTGCAGTGTGACCCCCCCTCCCCCGGTTGTATTCATGGCCCAGGTTTTTAACCCCCAAATGTAGTACCTTACATTTCCCGGCATTAAATTTCAGTCCCAACCTCCTTGACCACCCTTCCAGGGTATCCAGATCCCCCGGGACTGCCCCCCTTGCTTCTTCACAGTCCATCAGAGCTCCCAATTTTGAATCATCCACAAAGAGACTCAACCTATTCCTAACCCCCCTCCCTATATCCGAGACATTGAACAAGAGTGGCCCCAATACTGAACCCTGAGGGACCCCACTGATTACCTTCCTGAGGGAGGACAGTATCCCACCCACCATTACCCTCTGTAAACGCCCCGAGAGCCAATTTTCAACCCAATTGAGCTCCTGCCCTCCCACCCCTTCTCCCCCAGCTTTTTTATCAGCCCATAATGTGGCACTGAATCAGACGCCTTGCTGAAATCTAGGTATAGGACGTCCACCGGCCTATGTCTGTCCAAGGCCCCCGTCACCCAGTCATAAAACTCTACAAGATTGGACTGACACGATCTCTCCGGAACGAAGCCATACTGTTTATCATCCTGGTGTCCTAACCATTCCAGCTGCCTCCCAATCCTCTCCTTGATAAAGCCCTCCATTACTTTGCCTACCACAGATGTTAAACCGACAGGCCTATAATTCCCCATCTCTTCTCTAGAGCCCCCTTTATGAATAGGCACTACATGAGCCACCCTCCAGTCTTGGGGCACCCATCCTGTCTGCAAAGAGGTATAAGCTCAGGATGCAGAAATTAATTGCCAGGCAAGGACTTCTATTAAAAGAGAGCAATATTTTGTGGGGAAAAGATTGACATTTTTAAAATTAGAGATACCCTTAGATGAAGGACTCTGTTTTCTTTGTTTATATTGCTTTTGTATATAGCTATCCTGAACATTTTTTTTATGTTGCTGTTATTCAATCAATCAATAATTTATTTCTTGAAAGCACAATTCTAATAATTATTAAAGCGCTTGTACAAATATAAAATCACGAAATACTTTATAAATTATTGGTAATAATGAAATGCTATTTGCAAATGTTATAACTGCTCCTAGGTTTCCTATGCTTCCTGACCTTTACCTCGATGACACAGGGCTTGTTAAAGAAAACATGATCCTCAGGGCCTGATTGGAACAATTGGAAAATTTCTCACGATCTGCGAATGTAAGTCTCCGGGGACTCCCAGAGACAGTAGAGGGGGACGACCTGAGTGGCTTCCTCATAAACTGGCTACCGGGGACTCTCTCAGTACAGGCTCAATACACATAAAATGGGCTTACTGCATTACTCCATGGCACTTGCTTCCAGAGAGTCCCATCACCACATAAACCTGCTTGAGCTCTGTACAGTGCACTTGGCTCTGATGGAATTTGCTCTGCTTGTCAGGGGTCTGGTCATGCAGGTCCAGACGGACAATGCTATGACCATGTTCCACCTGAACAGTCAGGGCAGAACTCACTCCTTTTCCCTGTGTCAGGAGGCACTTCACACCTGGTCCCTAGTGTGCAGCTTGGGTGCAGATGATCTGGTGATTCATGGCATGGGAGAGAGCAGTCAGCTGGCAGACGCTCTCAGCCGAGTAGGAGAGATGTCACATGAGTGGTCTGTAAATCAGGAGGTAAACCACATATTCTTCCTTTGGGGCATACCCTTGGTGAACCTGTTTGCATCCTGGGAGAATGCCAAACAGTGACTGTTTTGTGGCCCCTCCCCCCCAAACAGTCTGGGAGACTGCTGGGGGATGCCTTCACATGACCCCAGTCCTCGTATATGCCTTCCTGCCTTTCTCCTTGATCCACAAAGTGGTGATCAAGGCACGGAAGTACAAGACACGGATAATCCTGATAGCTCCAGACTGGCCATGGCAGTTCTTGTACCAGGATCTCCTCAGCCTCAACAGCAGACCTCTGGGTGATTACCTCTTTGTCAGGATCTGCTGACCAGACAACAGGGGAAATGTCCTGCACCTGGATCTTTGGGCCCTGTACCTCACTGTGTAGTTCCCTTTTTTTTTTTTTTTTTTTATTTTAAGTATACTTTTGGGTGCCAGTCCTCCCAGAGCTCATCCCCCGACTCCTCTGACCCCTGCCCAACCCAGATTTACTTGGAATAGCGAGCCACCCAGGCTTGCTCCCTCAGGGCAGGGCCTTCAAACAGGCACAGCCCCCCGTGGAAGACTGTACAAGGCTCTTAGCAGAAGAACCACTGGAAGACCTCCTTGGCTTATCCCCACAAGGCAGGGCCATGGAGATGGGCTACATCAACGGAGACTCTCGCAAAGTCGCCGGCCAAGCGTCGTGGAGGGTGGCGGCAGAGCCGGAGAGATGGGATGCAGTGAACAGAGCTGGTAGAAGATTTTCCGATAATGGGTTCCCTGGGAGGCATGGTGTCCAGTGACGTAGTGCGCGATACGCAAACATCTGGCACGTCTCCCTGACAGCTCGGAACCAGCAGCTGTATTCCCTCCTGCCATCACTCAGGATAAGTCGCATGCTGGTGGCCCCCTCGGGAGGAGGAGAGCAGTCCCAAGGACGCCAATCTCCCCGTCAGCCTTCCGACACAAGAGTCTGGTCTTGAACCCGGTCGCTGGCGCGCAGATGAAAATCCAGTCTCCGCACCAGCGGGACGGCCTCACAGCCTAGATCCTGAGCGGCTAGGGTTCCAGGCCTTAGGCCTCACAGAGAATGTGCTCTACATTGTGGAGGCCTCCAGGAAAGAGTCAGCTCCTAGATGCTATGCCTTTACATGGAAGAGATTTTCCATTTGGTGTCAGGATAAGGGGCTTGATCCCCTTTCCTGCCCTGTGGCTAGCATCCTAGACTACCTCTGGTTATTTTCCCAGTTGTGACAGTGGGCGACACCCTTAAGGTGCACCTAGCAGCAATTTCTGCTTACCAGGCGCAGGCTGGTATGCAGACGGCCCAGGAGAAGGTAGTTAGGCACTTTTTCAAGGGCCTGAACAACTTGTCCCCTCGATACGTGAACTACCTCCATTGTGGGACTTACTGCTGGTATTGGCATTGGTCATGGGCAAGCCTTTCGAGCCAGTGCAGAGGTGTGAGATGGCACACCTTTTGTGGATGATGGCCATCCTGGTGGCCAGTATGTCAGACAGAAAGATTGGGGAACTCCAGCCACTCTTGGTGGAGTCTCCTTATCTTGTGTTCTACAGGGACAAAGTTGTCCTTTGCCCCAACCTGAAGTTCCTCCTGAAGGTGGTAATGGAGTTTCACCTTAACTGAGTTTTTAACTTACTGGTGTATTTCACCAGTCTATCTTCAGAGTCCGACTGCAGGCTCCATAACGTGGAGCTGCAGAGGGTGCTGTCTTATTTCTTAGAGCACACGACTGGAGTTCGGGGACAAGCTCAGCAGCTGTTTGTCACTTGCTGGAAGCTGCGCCCGGCAGACCAGCAGCAAAGCGGACAGTTGCCAGGTGGATCACATCCTGCATTGACCTTTGCTATATGTTGGCTGGTTGGGAGTCCACCCGTAGAGCTTCAGGCTCATTCCACCAAACATACCGCTGCCTTGATGGCTGCTTCCAGGGATGCCCCTATCCTGGAAATCTGCAGGGCTGTTAGCTGGAAGTCAGCATACACCTTCATTTCCCACTGCTGCATCGACTTTGAGTCACATCGGGATGCTGGTTTTGGGACATTGGTTCTCCAGTCTCTGTTTGCCAAGCAGGGGTGTATGTCTTGCCCCTTCTCCTAGAGAACAGCTAGGAGTCTGCCAGAGTATGGATAGTGAACCATATGCATGCCCTTAGAAAAACAAGTTTTAGGGGTGTGGATATGGTGCACTATCCACACTCTGGCAGTCTTTCTTTCCACTTTAAATCTGATGGATGCCTTCAAGCTAAGCTCATCCGACCTACCTGAGTGGTATACTCCTCGGCTCTGCCTCATGATGTCAGATCTTCCTTTCCACTGGAAGAGTCTGGTCCTCCTTCGCAGCTCTGTGCACAGTGTAGGCCTAATTGAAGTGTGTGATTGGCAAACTTGTTCTTGGACTACTTTGCGAGTATACTTCTTGATTCCGCTTCATCGTTGACATCACTATGGACTGAGAGAAATCCAAATCTGGGCCAGGATTTAAGTGTTGCGTACAATGCAACCAGAAAATGTCAAGAATGGACCCACACATGTGGTGCATTTACTGCCTCAGCACTGAGCATGACATCGCTGCCTGTGCAAGACCTTGATCTTGTTTGTGTCAGTCTTCACCATTCATCACCTTTGGGTACTGGCTGGAGGTCATGACCCACGGGAGCTCTTTTTGGATGGGCAGAGTTGGCGCATTGCGTCGATTCCATCTCGAGGCCGACGACCTCGTGGCGCCCGCGGGTTAGGTGTTGTTTCACCCGCCCCACCAGTTCTTCATCTCCGCCCGTCGAGGTCACCTCGTGGAAGCTCAGCTGTGTGGGGAGGCCCTGTTGCATATTTTGACGCCTCTGCCGTGGCGGATTCGTCTCTCGACTGCTCCTCTCAAGTCTTCCTGCCTGTTCAGCTCGCCCACTTGACGCCACCTGAGGTTAAAGTAAGACTGTTCCTTTCTTTATTTTGTGACGCCGGGTCTTGTTTGGTGGCTTTTTCCGTAGAGTCATGTCTCGGTCAGGGGCAAGAAATCAAAGACAGGACGGCCCCCCATGTGCCGGTGCCCGTGCATCTGTAAGTATTCAGTCATCAACCAACATGACCATTGCCTCACGTGTCTTGGCCCCCTACACAACATGGATTCGTGCAATGCCTGCTTCTCCATGGGCTGTCGTGTCATCGAACAATGCGTGTGGAAAGTTGGATGAGCTCCACTGATTTTCGGGGGACGAGCGCGCACTCATTGGGCCAAGCCACGTTCTCTCGGCCTTTCCTCTGGGTCCCCTCCCAGTTCTATGCGGACCGAGGAGGAGGGGCTTCTGCTTCTTGCTCAGCCATGGCAGAAGCCCTTCCGCTGTGCAGGAGGCCCAGTTCTGTTCCCCGGGGCAGGTGGGAGGCACCGCTTGGCAATCGCCTTGGGGCCCCGGTGTCGCACCGGTTCGGAAGGCCCGTCTGCGCCTATGCTCGACACCATCTGTTGGCGCCATCTTGGGCCTCGACAGCTTCCACGGCGCCGCGGCCCTGATAGCCATCATCGGCACTGGTCTATCACTCGCCTGTTGCTGCTGTTGGCTCCGTCACGGTGCCATGGGAGGCTCCCACGGCACCGTCATTGACTGTCCTTGCCCGGCGCTGTCCGCGCACTGCGGATGAAGCACGGTGCCGTATCCAGCTCTGAGCCGCTATGCTCCGGGCAAGGACACGCACCAGGTAGTTTTGAATCTCAGTGCCGTTTCGGGCGTGAGAGCGCGGGTTGGGGTTGTTGGTACCGCCTCGGCCTCGGTGCCGCCACGGGACGGCGCCTTATGGGGTTTCCAACCTCGTGTGCTGACAGCTGTTGGAACCGCCATTGCACTGTCTCTGGCCTCTGCTACCGGGTTGGGATGGCGCTGTGACAGGCTCTGGCTTGAGGCTGCTGCCGCCGCTTGAGCAGTGTCGTTTTCCTGCACCGCTTATGGTGCGGCTGGGATGCCCACGCCGACTCTGGTGCAGTTTCTGGATCTGGTGCCCTTTTCAGTCGGGATGGCAGTGGCATCCACGCACTGTTTGGTACAGAACTTCGATCCCCACTTCGGAGGAGGAATCTGACTCTGAATCAGATATGCAGTCTGACTCTTTGGAGTTGGCTGCTCACGTGGACATCCTGGTAGTATTCTCGACAGGTTGGAACCAGCTCCCCTCTGAGGAGTGGACAGTGGCTCCCGGGACCAGGGTCAGGGGTGCTGACCAGTAGGCAGTGGTGCAGACCACCATTCCTCTGCAGCCTGGACTTGGAGGGTTTTCTGATCCCTCAGTGGTGGTACCCCCCTCAAGTGGTGTGCCTGGATCGCCCAACTTTGGGGCCCATTGGAGCACCTACATGAAGGGAGGGTGCTGCTCCCTGGATAGCCCCTTCGAGGACTGACCAGGGTTGCCAGCTGCCTAGGCTGGCTCTGTCAAGGAGGAGGGCACTTTCGGATTCCAAGGGGTTGAGGGGTATGGGCTTCATGTGGCAATCTTTTTCTGGAGCCCACCTGGGCTCTGGGAGAAGTCGTAGTGTGGACCCTCGCCCTTCCCTTTCGGGTTTCCCGAGAGGGCCCATTCTTTGAGGTAGGGACCGTCCTTCTGACTTCCCGGTCACCTCACAGGGGGATTCTTCAGGGTGCAGCCTAGGCAGTTCCAGTATGGTTGACCAGCTGTCGGCTGTTGAGTTTTCAGGAGCTGCCTCTTCTCTTGTGGTTCCAGGTGCGCTCTCTAGCCCAGGCGGAGGACAGCCGATTCCTGTTGTTGGCTCTGCCCTCTCTCCTCTGTCACATTCTCCTGCTCTCCCAGGTATCCTTGGTCCTAGTGGTCCTCTCTCCTGGGAGCAGTTCAGAGCTGTGGCTGCTCAATTTCCCTCTTATGTTAGGGTCATGGACAGACAGGTTTTTCAACCTCCCTCTGAGCAGCCAACCTCTGAGGTCCTCTGACTCCTCATCCTCCTCTTCAGGAGGTGAGGAACAGTCTGTCCACATCTCCCCAACTGCTGATCTCGCTGAGTAGCAGCGCTTTGTGAGGATGTTGGAGGACCTGCATCTCATCCTCCCACTCAGCACAATCCAGAGCATTCGGGCGCTCTTTTGGGCGATTTCAGTGCGGACACTCTTGTAGTGCCCCTGGCCTGCTCCCTTTAGGGGGCATTGATGCCTTCTGGCAGAGACCCTTTCCGGAGTCCCAGCCCCTAGGGATCTCTGCCAGAGGTAGTTGTGCCCCCGAGTCTCCAGGTAACCTGCCTCATCCTAGCTCAGGATTGACACAATTGGATACTCTGACGGCTTCGCGCCCTGCACCGTGACCTGCCCCCAGATCAAGATTCCTTGGATTTTGACTTCTGGGGTAGGAGGACCTTTTACTCTGCACGGTTGCTTCTCTCTTATCTGCTCATCAGGTCCACTATACTACCTAAGATAGGTTTCTGTGGTCCAGGCTAGGTCAGCTCCTAGCCTCGATGCCTGACACAGAGGAAACCAGACAAGCCATTGCACTCTCTGCATGTGGCCTGGAGCTAGCAAGGCACCAAGCAAGGGCATCGTATGATGCCAATGAGGTAGCTACCAGGGTTGTAGGGACAGCGATCTGCACTAGGCGGATGGCATGGCTGCGTCTCTCCCAGTTGTCGCCCTTGGCCCGGCGTAGGATGATTAACTCCGCTCACCAGAGAACCTATCTTTTCTCCTGTAGGGTGAGACGGTGTCTGTCGGGGCAACTTCCTACCCCCTCTGGGGGGTCCCTATCTCACTCTCTCCACTCTTGGGCCTCTCCAGACCCGTGAAGGTTCTCCCTCTTAGTGTGTCACCCACTGAGAGCTAAGGGACTCAGTCCCTTAGGGTTGAAGCCCACTTTGGTGGGGGGCTCGGCACTCACCCAGAGGTGATCAATGGCGAAGATTGACACGGGTAAGATATGAAAATTACGTAACTACCGTAATTCTGATCTTTCTGTGTATCTTTACCATTCATCACAATCCCACCCCTCCATCCCCTGGGGCCTCAGTCTCTGTCCCCTCCCTCTCTGTGCCCTCTCCCCTCCTTTCTGTTGGTCAGGAGTGGGTGACTTGAGCACATAGAGGACTAATTTTATTGGGATAGAGTGATCAGGATGGGGGCACCTCTTCTTCAGTGTCTTCGTTCCACCCCTGAGGGTGGGGTTGGTAGTTCCCTCGGTTCCTTCTCCCTTCTCCCGTCACCTTGCTTTAATTTCCTTGTCCTTTGGACACAACCTCGATTTAATTTAAGAAACCAGGTTTCTTACACCAAAATGTCTTTTTTGGGGATAATCCCTGTATCCTGTCTTTTCTTCCAGAATAGCTGATTCTGCTTCTTGAGTTATTGCCAGTGATTCTGTGCCTTGTATTCCGTAGTTAGCTTTTTGGCTCCTTCGAGTTCCTATACAATCTGGAGACAGGTCAAGGTTCCAGGTGTGTTTCTTTCTCCACCTCCCTCACTTCCTTATCTCTAAATTCTTAACCCTCCATCCCTCCCGCCTCCTTTTCTACTTCCAGAGATTGGGGCCCCTACCTAATCCTTAGTTTTTCAAACTTATTCTGTCCTCTCAGTCGTTTATTTCTCCTTTTAGTTTATATATCTTTTCCTTTGTCTGTCCCTTGACTTCTTGTCCTCCCCTCCCAACCCTTTCTTACTCTATAGCGACTCAGAACTGGCGGGAGGGCAGAGTCGACAACACCTAACGGCCAACCCTCGAGCGCCACGCAGTGAGTCGTCCTTGAGGGTGGCGCCGATGGTGCATCGACTCCCACCCAGCCCCCCAAAAAAAGAGCTCCTGCGGGGTCATGACCTCCGGCCAGTACCCAAAGGTGATGTATGGTGAAGATACACAGAAAGATCAGAATTATGGTAGGTATGTAATTTTCATTTTCTGTCATCCTTCAAAGACCGCTGTGCCCGTCGTCTTCTTGGCTGGCTGGCCAAACGGGACCCTCCAGTTCTCTCCAAAGATGCCTGCAGGGGGATCTGCGGCTCAGCTTGTGCTGATGGAAGAGGTGGCAGCTCAGGCTGCAGCGGGGGCCTCGTAGGTCTTAGTGCTGCTCCTGACTGGGGCAGTGTTGGGACGTCATTCTCTGGGACGTTCTGGAACATGTGTAAGTCCCTTCAGACCTTTGGGGAGGGCCCCTCCTGCCACAGCAGCAGGAAGAAAGCTAAGAAGTCTTGCCATCAGGCGTGGGACTGGGAATGAGCATGTTCTTCTGCTCCTGCGGTTCCCTTGACTGCTCGACGGCTGTTTTGGGCGCAGTGATGGGTCAGGGGCTGCCTGCCTCCCACCCACCCATCGGGTCCCTGTCTCAGCTTCCTGTGGGGGGGTCGGTTTCGCCATTTCTGGCACACCTGGTCTGCCATCATGTCAGACAAATGGGTGCTAGAAGTGGTGTGTTGAGGACTGCCTCACGACTTCGAGGCTCTCCGGCCCTACCGAGCCCATGCCTCATGGGACTCTGTGGTGTCTCAGGACATGCTGTCCGCCTTCCGGGAGGACTTCGCTCAGCTCCTTAAAAAAAAAGAGAGCAGTAGCCTGCGCCCTGGAAGCCACGTCTGGCCAGGGCTTTGTGTCCAGGTATTTCCTGGTCCCCAAACGGACTGGAGGTTGGCACCCCATACTGGATCTTCATGATCTCATTCAGTTTTTGAGGAGGAGCAAGTTCTGAATAGTCACTCTGAACCAGATAATATCATCTCTGCAGCAGTGCTTATGGTTCTGTTTTCTGGACATCCACGATGCCTCTTCCACATTCCAGTCTGTCCATCCCACTGGTGGTACCTTCAGTTCCGCACAGAAGGGGTTCTTCACGAGTTTCAGGTCATGCCTTTTGGCCTCCCCCGGTCTTCACCAAGTACACTGCAGTGGAGGCAGCCTTACTGAGGCGCCAGGGAGTTCGGCTTTATCCATATTTGGACAACTTGCTGATAGCCGGCACATCTTGGGAGGCAGTGGAGCGGTCTAGTGACCTGGCCCTCCAGACTTGCCCGGCCTCGGGTCTTCTGATCAACATGACCAACTCTGAACTCAACCCCTTGCAGGTCATCCACTTTATCTGGGTAGAGCTCGACTCACTCCAGGCTAAGGCCTGACTCCCAACGGACCGGACAGTGGATCTTACCTCCTTTGCCCAGTCATTTCAGGTGGTCACTCACACCCTGCTTGGGACTTCCTGCAGGTGCTGAGGTACATGGCATCCTGCACCAGCATGGTCTGCTGAGCCTGCTGGCAGATGCTCAACCTGCTGTGGGAGCTGACCCGCCAGCGGTCTCAGCGCCTAGGTCACCTGAACCCAGCCAGTCATGGTGATGCAGCCAATGTGGGATGCCATCCAGTTGTGGCTCATCCTGGAACATCTAGAGGAAGGAGCCCTGTTCGCCTGTCTAGAGCCGACTGTGACCCTGGTGACCACGTCTCTGGTGGGATGGGAAGGACACCTGGGGGCCCACAGGCTTAACCCCCAGGGAGTCCTGTTACCACGTCAGCCTGCTGGAGCTCAGCGCATTGCGCCTTGTCCTGATGGCATTTGCTCCATTTGTCCAGGGTAAGGTCATGCAGGTCGAGACGGACAGTACTACGACCATGTACTACCTCAACAGGCAGGGTGGAATGCATTCCCTCTGGTTGCTTTGGGAGTCCCTCTGCACCTGGACCCTTGTGCATAGCTTGGGTGCTTATTTCTTGGCAATTTATATGGCTGGAGCTTTCAACCAGCTTACGGACGCCCTCAGCTAAGTGGGTGAGGCGTCTCGCGAGTGTTGTCTACATGAGGAGGTGGTGGAACCACCTGTTCTCCCAGTGGGGCACTTCGCTGTTCAACCTTTTTGCCTCCTGGGAGAACACAAAGCTGAAGCTGTTCTGTGCCCACCCCCACAGTGTTGGACACTGTTGGGGAAGGGGGTAATGCCTTTGCGACACCCTGGACCCCAAGCCTCCTTTATGCCTTCTCTCCCTTTCCCTTGATCCACAGAGTGCTGGTCAAGGTGCGGAGAGACAATGCATGGATGATAGCCCCAGACTGGCCATGCCAGTTCTGTTACCCAGATCTCCTCAGCCTCAGGCCTCCATGACACTTGCGTCTATGCCCAGATCTGCTCTCTTGTTACAAGGGGAAGGTCTTGCACCCAGACCTTAAGTCCATGCACCTGACAACCTGGTTCCTAAGTGGCTAGAGTTTCAGGCTTTGAGTCTCTCCGAAGAGGTTCTCTATGTTGTGGGAGCCTCCTGGAAAGTATAGACCTGCCGGTGCTGTACCTTCAAATAGTTTCCATTTGGTGCCAAGCAGGGAGCTAGACCTCCTGTCCTGCCCCTTAGCTAGCATTCTGGACTACTTGTGGTCCCTCTTCCAGTCAGGCCTGAGGTAGACAATCCACAAGGTGCACCTGGCAGGCTTCTCTGCATACTGGGCACAGACTGGTATGCCGATGGTGGTTGGGCAATTCTTTAAGGCGTTGACCACCTGTCCTCGCTGGTGTGTGTGAAGCACCACCACCTTGGGACTTGCTGCTGGTGCTGGAAGTGCTCATGGGCAAGCCATTTGAACCAATGCACAGGTGTGATATCTTTCACCTGTCATGCAAGTCTGCCTTCTTGGTGGCTATCACCTCCGCCAGAAGGATCAGTGAGCTCCAGGTGCTCGTCGTGGAGTCTCTGTATTTGGTGTTCCACAGGGAGAAGGTTGTCCTCTGCCCCAACCTGAAGTTCCTCCTGAAGGTTGTTTCACAGTTTCATCGTAACTTAGTGATCAGCCTCCCGGTGTACTTCACCACTCCAACCTCGGAAGCCAAGCTCAGGCTCCATACATTGGACCTGAGGAGAGCGCTCGCTTATTATACGAAGTGCATGGCTGAAGTTCAGAGAGAGGTCAGCCAGCTATTTGTCACCTACACTGAGGCCGCACCTGGCAGACCGGCAGCTAAGTGGATGATTGGCAGGTGGATTGTATCCTGCATCGACCTCTGCTGTATAGGTTGGCTGGTAGAGAGCCTCTCGTAGGGCTTAGGGCTCATTCCTCCAAACATACCACAGCCTTGGTGGCTGCTTCCAGGGATGTCCTTATCCAGGAAATCAGGATTGCTACCTCGAAGTCCGCGCACACCTTTATTTCTCACTACCACATCGACCATGAGTCACGCTGGGATGATAGTTTTGAGGCCTCCGTTCTCCACTCCCTGTTTCGAGAGTAGGGGTGTTTGCCTTGCCCCTCTCCTCCCAGAGAACTTGTAGGAGTCTGTCACTGTGTGGATAAGTGCACCATATCCATGTCCTTAGAAATTAGGGTTACTCACCTGTAACTGTAGTTGTAAGAGTGGTATGTGGTGCACATCTACACAACCTAACCTACCTCCCCAGGCAAGTGGCAAACAGATCCCTGTTTCCAGCTTGCAAGATCTGACATAATGGGGCAGAGCCAAGGAGGATAACACCCGAGTAGGTGGGAGGAGCTTAGCTTGAAAACGTTCTGGCAAGATTTAAAGGGGAAAGGAAGACTGCCACAGTGTGGATGTGTGCCATATACCACTCCTAGAACTAGGATTATTGGTGAGTAACCCTCCTTTACTCACCTGTAACTGTAGATCTTCCACAGAGTGGTCTCTTGCAGCAAGTAATACACTTGGGTCATCACCAGAGGTCGCTGTGGCGCACGGCAGCTCTTCTAGCAGTCTTTTCCAGGGGCTGCTCACACATGACATCACCTTCCTGTTTCCTGTGCATGTGTGGGCAATCCCTGGTTTCGTTCATTTTCCCGCTGTCTTCAGCTTGCACGCACTAGCTAGTGCAACTTCAGCAGCAGTCATCGACGGGAATTTGAGCAAAACAACATTGAAAAATGAATGTCCAAAGACTCTTCAAGCAAGATAGCGCTATTCCGTTCCTGACGTTGCGGTAGAAAAATATACTGTTTCGAAAACCACTTCATTTGTGTAAGGTGTCTGGGACCCACACACAACACCACCTCCTGCATACATTGCCAGGATTTCAACCAGGCAACCCATTGTCGACGGCTGCAGGAAATCAAAAACCATTTAATGGAGCAGAAATTGTCTCATGGAGAATCAGGGGGCTCGTCCCAAGAGCTCCCCATCAACTGGTTCTCATAAATGGCACAAAAAAGAGAAGGAGAAGCCCTCATCACACTCTGTGACTAAACGCTTGTTGATGACCACCGTTACAGGTGCCCCACCGTTGACGATGCATTCAAACACTGCCTCCTCGTCAACGAGGGGTTACACCCTCTTGTTGATGGCGCTTTCCAGTGCTTTAATGGCAGTCTACAATGAACCCTTTATGGATTCAGTCGACCGGGTCTCCTCTCCTGTCGACAGTGACCTCATTTCAACATCCTGCTCATGTTTCCCCAGTGACTGTGTTGACGACAGGTCGCATTCCAATGGGGAAACCTACTGCATTTGCTATGCATACCGCCCCTCCACCTTCACAGGTGTATTCCCATAGGGGCCAGGCGGACAGGGATCGGGACCCTGGGCTTTACCACCTAGGGGCAAGATCTGCTCAGACTATACGTTCAATCCCCTCTACAATCCCCTTGGTTTCCCAGAAGCCCCCCCCCCCGTGGACGTTGCCTCCGTAGTTCAGCAGGTTTTGCATGCCATTCGGCATACTCAGCCCTCCGACCCAGGGCACCGAGTCACCATTCATTCCCTACTCCTCCGCCTTAAAGGTTTCCCAGGGTGACAGAAACCCTTCACCACCCTGGTCGCCTCCCTCGTACGTAGATGACTACCTATCAGACGAGGCTGAATTTGCGGCAGATTTTACCGGAGATCTGGAGGATGAGGAATGTCAAAATCTGGACTTCCAGCCCCAGTCCCCCCTTTCGGATATTTCTTCCTTTAAATTAGAATTTATCCCATCAGGCGGCTGCCTCTCCTCCCAGTGACCCATCCTTCCATGAAATTATGGTCCAAATTCAGAAAATCGTGGGTTTCTCCACTGCCGAACATGACAAACAATGTAAGGATATGGCAGATTATCTAGAACTCCCAGAGGAACCAGTCTTAGTGGTACCCCCACTTATACAGACCTACCAAAATGCTATGCTTGTTGCCTGGAATTAGCCTTCTACTGTTAACGGCTATATCCCGCAAGGCGGATCACCTCTACCAGGCTCCTCTGGATCACCCCTTTCTATCCACTACTCCTGAAGCCGATTCAGTAGTGATCACTGCCACTCATGATCATACTAAAAGACCAAAACACATGACCTCCTTACCTCCTGATAAAGATTCCCGTAGAATTGACTATCTGGGGGAAAAAAGGTTTTTCAAGCAGGTACCATGAATCTCAGAATCCTAAATTATATGGAACATATGATCAAATACCAGTGCACACTCTGGTCCTCTGCCATAGAATTAGTCAATAAACTCCCTCCTTCACAGGAAAGGGAACAATTACTGGCTACAGTATCTACTGGCAGTTCCATCTCCCGACACCTACTTCGTTCAGGCTATGATGCGGTCAATAATTCGTCCCGCATGTCAGCAACAGGCATTACCTTGTGTTGCCATGCTTGGCTTCGCATCTCAGGCTTTACACCTGATGTACAGCACAGAGTGATCAATGCCCCCTTTGATGGGTCCAGACTTTTTGGTCCAGGTACCCAAACGTTATAGATGACCTCCAGTCTTCAGGAAGGACACTACACACTGCATACATCCCAGCCATCGTATCGTCCTCAATCCTCTCTTTATTCCAAAAGAGGTGGGAAATACAGAGGCTCACACACAGGTGGATTCCGAGGTCGTTCCCAGTCTTCCAAAACTACCGCCTCTGCCGCCAAGGGTGCCCGCTCCCACCCTCCTGGTGGGGCTGGTCATCCCACCCTCAATGACCGACTGGAGTTCTGTCCATGCTTCCTCGACCAGGCCTCAGAAGGCGGAGCGGTCACTTTGCCCTCCATTTAGAGGCCTGAAAAATGATCACATCGGATGAGTGGGTACTTCAGATTATCCAGAGGGGTCACGCCCTGGAACTACTTTCCAGGCCTCCCCCTCATCCCCCCGTCCGCTCTGTCCATTACCCACTCGACCATACTCCTATTCTCCAAGAAGAACTGCAGGCTCTTCTAACCAAGAAGGCCGTTTACCTGGTACCACCTGCAGAACACCAAAAGATTTTATTCCCACTTCTTCCTGGTACCCAAATGAACTGGAGATCTCAGACCAATACTAGTCCTCAGACAATTGAACCTATACGTCCAGTACAAAAGGTTCCGCATGGTCACCCTAAATTCCATTATGCCAATGTTGAAACAAGGGGATTGGCTATGTGCCCTAGATATGAAGGATGCCTATCTACATGTCCCCATTCATCCTGCCCACCACAGGTTTCTTTGTTTTCACCTGCTGGGACAACATTACCAATTTCGAGCACTCCTGTTTGGCCTCTTGTCTGCCCCGAGAGTGTTTACCAAGTGCCTAGTGGAAGTGGGAGCAGCCCTACTATGGGACGGGCAGTTTGGCTCCCCATATCTGGACAACTGGCTCATCAAGGCAGGGTCCAAAATCTCTCTACTCTCTTCCCCACAAGCAACTCTAACTCTGTTCCAGGCTCTAGGGATTACTGTAAATTGGCCATAGTCCAATCCGACCCCTACACAGTCGCTCCAATATATAGGAGAGATCCTGGACACTGTCTCTGCAAGAGCTTATCTCCCAGCCGACAGACGAGACAAACTTCTATCTCTGGCTTTTCAAATACTAACCCAGAAAGTAATCACAGCCAGACGTATGTTATGCCTCCTAGGACACATGGCCGCCACCACCCCTACGGTAGTGCTTGCCCGTCTTCACATGACCAGAACCAGTGGTCTCAAAGAACAGGAAATTTCAAGATAAAATCAGAGTCACTATCATGTTGCAGTCTGCCCTAGTATGGTGGACCCTCCGAGACAATCTGTCAAGGCATGCCCTTTCAGTCCCCCCACCCCAGCAGACGTTGACTTTGGATGCCTGCCTGGAAGGGTGGGGGGCGCACCTGAGTCCTTACAGGACACAAGGCAAGTGGACCAGTTCTGTCTCTCATCTCCACATCGATCTCCTGGAGATGAGGGCGGTTCGCTTACCCCTCCAGGCCTTTCAACCTCACTTGTCCCCGGGACTGTTGCTGATTCAATGGGACAACACCGTAGTAGTGTTGTGCCTCAACAAGCGAGGTACGAAGTCCCATTCCCTATGCAAAGAGACACTTGCAGTCTGGCAGGAGGCCATATGGCAACACCTTGTACTGACAGCCGTCCATCTTCCAGGACGTCACAATCTCCGGGCCAGCCTTTTCAGTCACCAGTTGTCCACACACGAATGGACACTTCATCACAAAGTGCTTCAAAAAATCTTTCATCTGTGGGGGACCCCGCAACTGGATCTGTTTGCCTCCCCAGTCAGTCACCGTCTTTCCAGATACTGTTCCATTATTCCGAGTAAAAAGGGACAATCTATAGATGCCTTGTCCCAACCATGAACAGTAGTCTTCTTATATGCTCCCCCCAACGGACTCTACTGAAATTATAACTCGAACCTGCTGCTATGATCCTCATAGCCGCTCTGTGGCTTTGACAGGTCTGGTTTCCCCTCCTTCCACAGTTTTCAGTGTTGGAACCCGTTCCATTACCAATAAGACCAGATCTCTTGACTCGGAATCAAGGGACCCTTCTACATCCCAACCTGAAGTCACTACACCTTCACGCTTGGCTCCTGAGGATGCTTTTATAGCACGTCTACAAGTGTCCTCCCCTATTGCTAATATTTTACTGGCCTCATGTAAACCAGCGACCAGAGACACACATAATGCCAAATGGAAACACTTTTCCATCTGTGCTGCTCCTGATCATTGGATCCTTATTCCTGTCCACCGACGAAAGTCTTAGATTACCTGGCCTCGATTGCCGAGACAGGATTAAGCTATTCCTCTGTCAAAGTCCATTGGGCATCTATCTCGGCCTTCCCTGAACCTCTTGATGGCAGACTACTGTATCAACATCATCTAGCCAAAATGTTTCTAAGAGGAATGTTACATATTAAGCCACCTATCAGAAGACCCACTCCTCTGTGGGATCTCGATTTTCTAATAGAGAAATTAACTCTTGAGCCCTTTGAACTGGTGGCCACTTGTGACCTCAGTTTTCTTTCTTGGAAAACATTGTTCTTAGTGGCTGTCACTTCAGCTCGACGTATTTCCGAGCTTCATGCCCTCATGTGTAGAGAACCTTATTTAATTTTTCACAGAGACAGAGTGGCACTTCATACCAACCTTTCCTTCCTACCTAAGGTAGTGTCTGAACACACCTTAAATCAGTCCCGGTACTTACCAGTGTATTATCCTGAACACTCCAATCGAAGCGAATACCTCTTACATACTCTAGATGTCCATCGTATATTACGATACTATACTAATTGAACTAAATCGATTAGTAAGACTTCTCAACTTTTTGTTACCTTCGCCTCAAGCAGGGAAGGTCTCCCAGTCACTAAACAGACCCTCTCCAATTGGCTGGCACACTGTATAACATTTTGTTACACAAAATACAACCAGCCATTACCAGGACCTGTCCAAGCCCATTCTACCAGAACTATGGCCACCACAGTGGTCTGCTTTAAAGGGGCCTCTGTTACTGACATCTGCAACACAGCTACTTGGTCCACGATTCATACTTTCACAAAACATTACAACTTATAATGCTGTTTCACGGCCAGAGATCTAATTCACGAGCTGTCCTGCAAGGCCTCCTGTTATAATTCCACCCTTCTTGGTTTACTGTTAGGATTCATCCCAAGTGTATTACCTGCTGCAAGAGATCACTCTGTGGAAGGTAGTACAGTGACGCAAGACCTTTCTGTAACAGTAGAACTTTGAGGAGTGTCTCTTGCAGCAGGTACAATCCCACCCTCCGTCCCCACTCCTTCTCTAGAACAAATTCTGGTCCAATGACTTCTGGGTTGGGATACCTATGGTACCTCGGCTTCCCCTCGGTCCTCGCTTAGTGAGCTGAATCCGTCGGGGGAAACTGAGGATACCAGGGACCGCCCACACTTATATAGGAAACAGGAAGGTGATGTCAAGTGTGGGGAGCCCCTGGAAAAGACTGCTAGAAGAGCTGCCGTGTGCCACAGTGACCTCTGGTGATGACCCAAGTGTACTGCCTGCTGCAAGAGACACTCCTCAAAGATCTACTCTTACAGTAAGGTCTTGCATCACTGTACTTTCTAGGAGTGGTACATGGTTCACATCCACACAATGCACCTGTCCTCCAGTGGCAAAATGACACATGGATTCTTGCTTCCAGCTTGCAAGATCTGACATCATGGGGTGGAGTTGGGGATGTACTTCTCGGGATGTGGGAGGAGCTTAGCTTAAAGATGTCCGTCCAATGAGACCATTCCAGTGGAACTGCCAGAGTGTGGGTGTTAACCATATACCACTCCTTGAACTACGGTTGCAGACAAGTGAGCTTTTTTTTTTTTTTGTGCCCCGCTGCTCGCAGCTTCTCAGTATGACTTTGCTCAACCCCTGGCTTCCATACAGCAGATCCTGAAATCCCACAGTGACCCAGCAACGAGGCACAAGTTGTGGGCAGCTTGGTGGGTGACAGTGACCAGCCTACCAGCTGGATACTCTACAAAACCAAAAGTCACAAGGCGCTTTTGGCTGAATGCCGCACCTAAAGTAACAGTACTGAGCAGCCAACGAGGAAGGTGCACAAAAAGAAGCAAAACCACAAAAAGTAAATGCTCAGTGTTTATTGTGCAAAACGACAGATGGACAGAACAAAAAATACCCAAGCTGTTGGCTGCTCAGCTGGAGAATCCTCAGGCCGTGACAACGGTCACACTGCAAACCTTGGCTCTATCAACAACACCCTGAACTGTTCACAGGAGCTCTCTTGAGAGACGCATGCATCTCTTACGAAGTCTTTTTTTTTTTTTTTATACTTCAGAGGCCCTAGAGCTGCATCACAGCTGCTGCACCTATCCGACCAAGTGTAATTTAAGGACACTGGAGTACTTGCCCTTGTATCTTTTCTCTTGCTGTATTGAATGTGTTGCTGGTTTCCCCCGGTCCCCACAGACAGGCTTGATACTTTACTGTTTTAATATTGTATTGCAGTGTTTCTGCCTAGCCTCATTAAAGGATGTGTTTTTACTTTATGTTTATAAAGGTTGGGTAACCTTGCTGGGATGCATGGGGTGCGCATCCTGTGAAGAAGCATGAGAGAGTGGGTTTTAAGCAGATAGGGTCATTTCTAAGTGCTTAACAGACTGAGGGCAGGGGGATTGGAGAAATCTAGCCCACTACATAGACAGTGACAGCAGAAAAAGGCCTGTCGAACCATCCAGTCATCCCACCCTACCCAATTACTCTGCACTGGCCTCAGCAGCCATCCCTCCCCCTTTGTTTCTGCCTCCCTTTTCTAATTAACCCCATATGCCTGTCTCATTCCTAATTAAAGCTATTCACTGATTTAGCCTGTACTGCTTTCTCTGGCAGCCCTTCCACTTCTCCACCACTCTTTCTGTGAAAAAGTGCTTACAGACATCCCTTTTGAAACATAGAAACATAGAAGTTGATGGCAGATAGGGATCGCAAGGCCTATCCAGTCTGCCCATTTTTTCTACCTTATGACTGTGCCATAGACCTGTACTCTGTCAGTGGCCTATCTGTTCATACTCATCTGTATTGCTCCATTATGCCTAACCCATGCCTGTTTGAAGCCCTGCACTATATTCATATCCACCACTTCCTGAGGTAGGCTGTTCCATGCATCCACCACCCTTCCTGTGAAAAAGAACTTACTCACATTATCCCTTAATCAGCCCCCTCTAATCTCATGCTGTGTCCTCTTGTCCTGCAATTTTTCTTATATTGAAACATGTTAGACTCTTTCACCTTGTTAATGCCCTTAAGGTGTTTGAATGTTTCGATCATATCACCTCTCTCCCTCCTTTGTTCTAGGCTATACATATTAAGCTCAGTTAATCTGTCCTCATATGTGTTCTGATGCAGTCCCTGCACCATTTTGGTTGCCCTTCTTTGGACTGCCTCCATTTCGTTAATGTACTTGTGGAGGTGTGGCCTCCAGTACTGCACACAGTACTCCAGATGGAGCCTAATCAGTGTCTTGTAAAGAGGGATTATTACCTCCCTCTTCCGACTTGTGATACCCCTACTAATACACCCCAACATCCCCCTAGCCTTACCTACTGCTTTAGTGGTCTGCTTGGATGATTTCAGGTCATCTGTGATGATGATGCCCAAGTCTCTTTCTTCCCTTGTGATTGCCAGCAACTCCCCTCCCAACCTATAGGTGGCTTCAGGGTTTCTCTTCCCTATGTTTATGATCTTGCACTTCTTTACGTTAAACCCTAGTTGCCACTCTTCCGACTATTTTGCTAGTTTATCCAGATCTCTTCTCATTCTGCCCACCCCATCTGGATCATCTACTCTTGCAGATCTTGGTGTCATCTGCAAAGAAACAAACCTTACCCTTCAGTCCATCTGCAGTGTCACTGATGAAGATATTGAAGAGGACTGGCCCCAGGACTGATCCCTGAGGTACCCCACTTGTGACTTGCATCTCCTCTGACTGTATACCATTTACTACCACTCTCTGTTTTCTGCCCGCCAACCAGTTGACCAACTTCTGACCCCCCAAGCCTACCCAGCTTATTAATCAATCTTCTATGGAACAGTATCAAAGCCTTGCTGAAGTCAAGGTAGGTGACATCAACTGTGGTTACCCAGTCAAAGAAATCTATGAGATTAGTTTGACAAACTGAGGCCTGTCTGCTGAATGTATCAAACTCATTCACAGTTTGTTACTCTAACCTCTAGGCTATATGAATTTCCCCTGCCAGTTTAAAGGCAAATGTCTACCTAAACCAGGCCCCACCCTCAGTGTGAGGGAGGACCCAATTTAGCATTTTCACAAAAGTTTTTTTTTTTTTTTTATTACTTACTGTGTCTTGTTTTATTTAGAATTTATCTGGTTGATCCCAGCGCCTCCCACTGGCATTTTAAATCTAAGTGCCCCTAGTGGCATGCCCACAACTTCCCTCAGCTGTCCCAGGAATGACGAATGATGCGAGGAGCAGCCATAGGAGTATCTGTAGGTTTACTATATAGTCAGAGCTTTTAATAGCTTCGGTTTGAAATGTACATGACTTGTGCTATACCGAGAGCAGGTATAGACTGGCAAATATGGGTGGATGATGACTCCCAGGTATGTGAGGCCATTCTGAGCCCATGCTAAGCCCTGTGAGGTGAAAGGCTCGAGCAGACAGGATGAATGAAGGGGGAGTACCTCAGTCTCTTCCTTGAGGAAGAGGCAGGTCGCCTTGAAGCACAGGAACATTCTTATTTGTCTGTCAGTGCACTTTGCATCAATTATCTTTTTTTTTTGCATTTTGGTGATATCTTGCTGTTTGCACTGTAAGTTGTGCTGTGAGTGCTATATTCATGGCAGCATACAGCACGAGTCCTGGTAGTGCACTGTTTGCTTTTCCTGTTTTTCTAAGGGAAACAGTTTACAGCAGTTTAGATAGATATTTTATTTATAAAAGCGCCCATCTCCAGAGACTCTGGGAGCTCTACAAAACAATAACAATACAATTATTAAAAATCATACACAAAAAAAAAATTATATGTAAACAATTCCAACTGGGAACATACGTGTAATCTATCCATCCTGGTAAAACCACATAATTAGTCAATAAAAGCTTGCTGGAACAAATATGTTTTTAGGCCCTTCTTAAAGGCTTCTACCGAGGGAGCCTCCCTCAAATAAACAGGCAAGGAGTTCCACAGGGTAGGCGTGGCCACCGAGAACGCCCTATCCCCAGAGTGCTGCAGCTTAACCCTGGGAACTCCAAGGAGGCCTTCCCCGGCAGAACAGAGTGCTCGGGGTGGACGATAGGGGACAAGGAGAAATTGCAGATAGGTCCCCTTTTGTGCAGGGTCTTGTAGGTCAGGAGCCCTACCTTGAAAACCATCTTCCACTTGACTGGCAGCCAATGCAGTTTGCGGAGGACCGGAGTGATATGCTGACAACTTCTCACCCCCGTTGGTAATCTTGCTGCCATGTTCTGCACCAGCTGCAGCCTGTAGAGGTTGCCTCCAGATAACCCTAGGTACAGGGCATCACAGTAGTCCAACCTGGAAGTGACAAAACCATGTACCAGCATGATCAGGTCCTCCGCAGGATCATGGCTTGGATTTGGGCGATATTCCCAAGATGATAAAATCCGCTATTGAGCATGGCCAACATCTGAGCGTCAAGCATCAGGCCATCGTCTAGTATCATTCCCAAATCCTTCACCTGTCTAGACAGAGCAAGGGGAACACCCACAACCCCTTCCCCCCCGCCTCAACGACCTGGATCCACAGCTAACACCTCAGTCTTGTCTGGGTTAAGTTTAAGCCAGTTTTGAGTCATCTGTGTCTGGATTTCCTCGAGGCAGCAGTTAAATACAGAAGCCGACACCTGGGTATCAGGCGCACAGGACAGGTACAGCTAGGTATCATCTGCATAGCAGTGAAAACCCAGCCCGTACCACCTGATAATGTCCCCCAACGGTAGCATATACACCATGAACAACAATGAACAACAAGGGCAACGAGACCGAACCCCACAGCACAGAAGCTTCGGGTTAGATGAGACTAATCCCATTGTCACCCTTTGCACTCTGTCTGTTGGGTATGACCTGAACCAGTTGATGACATTACCGGACAGGCCACACCAGAACTGCAGGCGGTCAAGTAGCACCTCATAGTCCACAGTGTCAAACCCCGTAGAGAGGTCCAGGAGGACCAAGATGATATGGTCTCTCCTGTCCCTCGCCATCAGGAGATCATTTAGCACCCTCACCAGGGCAGTCTCCGTACTGTGCCCTGCACGGAACCCAGACTGGAAAGACTCCTAGCTGGAGGAAGAGGCAAGATGCCTCTCAAGCTGAATGGCCACCACCTTCTCAGTAACCTTCCCTAAAAATGGGAGCTTAGAGACCGGTCTGTAATTGCTGAGGCAGTTCAGGTCCAAAGAGGGTTTTTTCAGAAGGGGTCTAACCAAGGCCATTTTCAAGGCCACTGGGAAGACCCCACTCCTCAAGGAACTACAGACAACCTCAGCAACCACAAGTCTAATGAGGTCGAGACATCCAACCAAAAGTCTGGTCGGGCCTGGGTCTCGATCACACTGTGCTGGCCGGAGCTTTGAGATTATCCCTACCACCTCCTCCACCCCAACCAACTCAGACTCATCCCAGACAGGAGGAGTGTTCCGGCACAACTCAGGCCGGACCCGGCAGCCCTTTCAAGAGATACTTGAGGAGACCTGGGCCCTGATAGAGGACACCTTGTCGGCAAAGAACAGAGCCAGCTCCTTGCACCTAGTGCTAGAACCTGCCCCCCCCCCAACACTGAGACGGGCAGTATGTAAAAGCTGTCCACCATGCGGAAGCGCTGAGCTGGTCTGTTTCCCGCCGCAGCAATCTCCCTAGACAAAAATTCAGCCTCCTTTCGGGAGAATGCCCCGATAGTCGACATAATGCGACTTCAGGGCCAATTTGTCCTCCACCAGGCCGGACCTCCTCCAGTGCCTCTCTTACCTCCGCCCCTTAGTCTTTAAAACTCCAGAGGTCCTCATCATACCAGTGTTCATGAGGTAGTGGTCGGTGGGGAGCTCTTGAACCCTAGAGAGGTTGGTAGTGGGGTACCACAGGGCTCGGTCCTGGGTCCGATCCTGTTTAATGCATACATATCGGACATCAGGGAGGGTATAGGGTGTGAAATGAGTCTCTTTGCTGATGACTTCAAGATGGGAGCAGTAGTTGAGGGAGAAGAGGGGAGGTTGGCCCTGCAAGGGGACCTGGACACCCTGGAAAGCTGGGCTCACACATGGAAATTAAATTTCAATATCACCAAGTGCAAGGTGTTACATCTTGGGCGGGGAAACCCTAAACACAGGTACACCCTGGGAGGGGAGGTGCTGGAGGCCTCAATAGGGGAAAAAGACCTGGGGTCATGGTGGATGCATGTATGAATAACTCTGAGCAGTGCAGGAGAGCAGCTAGCAAGGCAAACAGGATGTTGGGATGCATCGTAAGGGAGATCACCTCTAGGAGCAGGGAAGTGATTCTGCCGCTGTACAATGGACTGGTTAGACCACACCTTGAGTACTGTGTACAATACTGGAGACCACACTTGAAGAGGGACATACAGCTCCTGGAGAGGGTACAGAGGAGGGCAACTAAGATGATATGAGGACTAGGGGATTTGACGTATGAGGACAGACTTGAGGAGCTCTGCCTGTTTTCATTGGAGGAGAGGAGAGACAGGGGGACATGATAGAGGTCTTCAAGTACCTCAAGGAATAAATAGGTAAATATGGAGGATCTTTAGACTGAAGCAGGAGGTATCACCAGAGGCATGGTTTGAAGTTGGAAGGTGGAAGGGTGAGGGGAAAGAGGAGGAGGAGGAGGTTTTTCACTGAGAGGGTGGTGGACCCTTGGAATGCACTGCCTGGCGAGCTGGTTCAGAGATCCACAGTGGAGGGCTTCAAGAGAGGGTGGGACAGACACAGAAAGTGGATGTATCAGATGATGGCCTGTCCCAGGGGGGTGGGGATGGATGATGGGGGTTTCTGGAATACAAGGGAGGGGGAGGGCCTCGGCACCCAACTAGGGATCTGAGGTTCGAGCAGACTCGATAGACCGTAAGGCCTAATCTGATGGCAATTAGTACGTTAGTATGTTAGTAATTAGAGGCAGTAGGAACAGTTGAAATAAGTACTACTATAAGGCAGTGTGATGCAGCCAAATAATTTACAGTGATTAGTAGCGGTGTATAACATATGTAGTAGGAACAGTGCAGATAGTTCAAATACTCTTGGTTGGTGAGATGAGGGCAGAGATTATGTGCAGGAACAAACTTTAGTGCGGGCTTGTAGTACAGTCTTCAGGGAAGATATGGAGGAAGCAGTGCGGATAGCACCCGCCTCCTAATTAACGCTCAGTGCCTGTATATATAAAGGGTCCACCCTTGGCATTGATGGCATCATCCTGTACCTGCTGTACGAGTAATATTTCTCCACTATTGCCTTCAACTTTCTTATACTGTAAGTAGATTGTATTTGCGTATCCCTTTGGAACAGGCACTTGTCTATCCTTTTACACTACACTGTACACTACATAAGCATTAATCACCGACAGAGGAGGGCTCTAATGGTGAATTAATGCCCGCTCGGGGGGCGTTGGTGCGTGAGGCCTAAGGCCGAGGGTTCCAACCACCCAGCGAACATTAATCACAGGTAGAGCCCGACGGTGGAGGTGATTAATGCGCTTGTAACATGGGCTCTTTGCGGGAGCGAGGAGCCTATGTTACAGGTCAGTCGCGGTGACAGCTGCTGAGCCTAGGCGGAAATAAAGACTGAGACCGTGCGATCGTGAAAAACGCTTTATTTAACTTACGGTGATTACAGTGGTCGGAAAACATCTTCGGTGACAGTGGTGGTGCGGTTAACGATTTCTCAGCTAATCACAGTCCTGGTTATTTCAATGCGGGTAGTATTTTGCTGGCCAGCAGCGAGCTGTGGAGCGCAACGATTTCTGGCGTATATCGCCTGGCATTCTCTCTCTTTCACCGCTTTGAAGCATGCTCCTGCTACTGCACTTGCTTTACTATGCACACTCTTGATTGCCGTCCCAGTGCTGCACCCTGTCGCTGCTGGACACTGTGGGTACTACGCAAGCGGGCATTAATTGTCGATTTCCCTGTGGGCACTTGAGGTACTGACCTAGCGGGCGCTACTGCTGGCTTAATCACCGCTGGCGGTCGGTCAGATGACGCGTTTGCGCCAATCGGTGAGCTCTATTTCACTACTGTGTCCAGAGCCATGTTACAAGAACTTTTTGTACCCTTCTGTACTGAGTGAGTCCTACGAAAGAGATTTTGCATCTCAAGGGGCTACTGCCTGCCTTTTTTTAAATCCGTTTTATTGTGGAGCTTTAGTTTACACTGCAGTGTGCAGCAACATTAAATAATAATTCCTACAGTTATACAGACTATTTTGAGAAAATTTACCATATCACCAAATTTTGCTGTATAAGCATATTCAAGTTTGACATTTACTGTTTTTAGATATCGGCGTTGCACCCAAGTGCATTATCTCTTGTTATTATTTCAGATGTAACTCTGCTAATTAAAGCTTAGTACAGTGCACAAACAGCATATTAACTGTACATAAGCCAGTTTTTTGAAACACTGAACAGAATAAAAAAGGTAAACTGGTGTTTAGTGTGTGTGGTTTTGTCACTTTTCTTATGTGTGTTTTCATTTAATAAGGTTTGTGGGTCTTTAGTCCTCTTCTTGGATGGTGTAAGTCAACCAGGGCTGCCAAGTTTCCCTGTATTTTTGTCCTGCCAGCCTTAAATTAGCTGTCAGCTGCTCCATACGGAACTGTTGAGAAACACATCCTCTCCATTCTGTATGGGAGGGGGGTGTATTGCCCCAACCAGTGTGAGATCAGAGTCTTCACTGCTGCTAAGGCCTTGCAGGTAAAAACCTCTACCCCATCCCTTGAACTGGGGCACCCGACTTTTATAAAAATGAATGAGCTTGGGAATCGGACGCACCTTCTAGGATTCAAAAGGGAAATGCAACTGTACAAAATGGTCCTATTTTACAACAACTTGTAAAAGATTACCTTTTCGAGGAGGGTGTGGACAGCAGCCGAGGGGTATGCAGCATACTTTTGCAGCTCTGCAAATCCAGTTCGACAAATGGACATATTGGAGTGGAATAATTTGGAGCAAAAAAATGACAAACTCACCCAATAAGGCTCGACGGAGGTTTGGCAAGGTTTTCCGATCACACACACACACCAAAATACAAATAATCGAGAATATGGTCCGTCTGAAAAATGCAGCAGGAGGAGAAGGTGCCAAACAAAAGTAAAAAGTAAACAAAACCAGGCCCCAGTAAAGGAGGAGGAGACCCTCCAGCGACAAACCCCAAACCAGCCATCAAATGCGGCTTTGTTAAAAGCCATCCAGGCAACAAAAAAATGGATGACTTTGCCACCAGAATGCTGGTGGTAGACACAAAGCTGCAGGCAGTGGAGGACTAATCTAAAGGGGTGACCAAAGCAGTAGATAAGGCAATGGCAGCAACGGCAGGTCTCATAAAGGAGAACACATTAATGCGATGCCGCCTAGAAAACCTGGAAAATGGAGCGCGGGCATTCCACATTCGCATTCTTGGATTACCAGAGGCTGCGAAAGGGGAAGACATCTGCCGGTTTTTGGAACAATGGCTCCCAGATCTCCTGCAAGTAGACAACTTGTTTGTGATCCAGCGGGCCTACAGAGTGACGCCACGAGGAGTTCATCTTCATGCTGCAGCAGCTGCTACACAGGCCCGTACGATTTTGGCAGTTATAGGCTCTGTTAAAGAACGGGGCATTATATTAAAGGAGACAAAGAAGCGTAGCCCACTCAGATAGCAGGAATCACTCATATACATTTTCCCGGACTTGAGCTTTGCTACCCGACAAAGGCGTAAGGGATTTGGTGGGGTACACTCCAGGCTAAGACAGCTCGGAGTACACCATGTGCTTTTGATGCCAGCAAGTCTGAAGGTTGTCTATTGGAACAAAACGTTCCACTTTTCTGATTCAGGGGATGCCGGAAAAATGCTGGCTAAGATCGAGCAGAACTGTTCGGGCTGTGGCTCTGACTCTGAGACTGAGGAGAATCCATGAGGTATAGATAGTAGAGAGGTGTTCGAAGGCCAATGTTCGAGAAGAGGAGGACCGGGGTTTCGATTTAGACATTGTGTAAATGTTTGCCTCACTTTGCCTGCGGACTATCCCTCTGGAGAAATACTGTATTAACGTATAGTGCTTATTAAAAAAAAATCTGTTTTAATTCCTAGGGGAGGACTGGGTATAAGAGGAGCTATCAGGGTAAATGTAGCTGTGACGCAGCTCTCTTTCAAGTTTTTCTAAAGCCCTTGATACTGCTCCAAAAAGTGGTGATTACATTCTCTGAGCTGGAGTTCCTTTACTTCCAGTGTTTTGGTCCTGGGGGTTATCAGTTTTAATGTCTGTATGCAAGCTGAACTAAGTTTAGCCTTTCTGTAAAAAATAGGTGGACAGTTCTTTTTCTGCCGGTAGATAGAAAATACAGGATTGGCATAGTTGTGAATATGTTCTGTTTATTAAGTTAGTTCCCTTAGAAAGGACTTTGGGGAGGAGAAACCTAATAAATGGGTGCTATGATTGAAATGTTGTACTTATATTGGTAAATCCCCACTCATGGCAGCAATAGCCTACGATTTCAATTAATGTTAGAAGTATAGCTAACTCTCCAGTGATGTACCAAGTGTGGGAGTGCAAAAATGACGTCACTGTCAAAATCTGTATGTAACCATTACAGTGTACTGTCCTAGGAGAAATGCTTGTATTGATTGACTCTATCAAATCAATAAATATGTTTAAAAAAAAAAAAAATTACCTTTTCTGTTCAGCTTTTGTTCCCGTCCCTTAACCTTTGCCTCCACATGGCAGTTCAACCACCCTAGTTCCAGCACCGAACGCATCCAGTGCAGAGTGGAGTCTCTCCCAAAAACAAAAAAAAAATGCTCTGTGATTAGACAAACCAGAACACCTGCCATGCCTATATACATATTCAAGTATGCATGGTGCTGCATTTTCTAAGTTAGAATTTATTATCTCAGGCCATTCTGTAAGTGCAGTAATGCATTCCATGGTGTGGCATTTGTTGGGAGATACAGGCACTTCTCCGGTGTGTGCTGAGGAGCACTCTACCTGTGACTTCATGCCTCGATGACTGCACACTCTGCCATGTGTTATTGCCCATGTATACCATTCCTCCACAGGTTTGTTATTAATATACTAACATACTAAAAGCCAGCAGAATAGGCCTAATGGTCTGTCATGTCTGCTCGGTAGCTAGTCACCTAGTGGTTGCTTGCTGTTCTGCCCCCAGCCCCAGTCTTGCTCCAATTAATTATCTTGCTAATCCTGTGATTACATCATCATGATGAGATTGTATTGCAGTATGGGAAGGCTGGACTGGGGGGTACATCTTACTGTTCAGTAATGAGAGGTGGACCTGCATTTCCATATGAAAAACTGGGACATATGACGAGATGTACAGCGGGCTGGTAAATCTGCTATTACTTCCCATAAGTTTGAGTCACTTAGAAAACTGGCACAAATAGACCAGGACAGCTGATCTAAAAACGGGGACTATTCCCCCTAAACAGGACAGCTGGTCATGCTACAGTAGTGTAACTCCAGTGCTGGGAGCAATCTCACACTTGCAGTTTTGCAGTCCTTCTAATACCATTGTTGTAGGTAGCAGTATGAAACTGGTAGGGCACATGAGGGGGTATTCTATTTATGAAAGAGGATTAAAAAAAATCTGATAACTGGTAGAACTGCTGTGCCTCTGTACAAGTTGTTGTTGTGATGTTGTGTTGATGTAAGTGAATGGTGCTTTTTATTGATCAGAGGAATTCCTATAAAGCAGCAGTGGAGGAGCTGCAAGTAAAATTGGAAACCATAGTCTCAGTAGCATTGCTAATAACCAAAGAAATTCAGCTGTGAGCGTTCTTGCTGGTGCTTCACTGGCATTGCTGATGCATTTTCTCTTGTATTGTCATTTCTGCTATAGATGTGTTTCTGCTCTGTGTGGCACCATCTGGTTACCGCAGGGTTCTTTCTTTGTTTTTCCACTGTTCTGGGCCAAGCAAAGACCTCCTTCCACCTAAGCCAGCTTGCCCGTATAGCATCTGGCCAAGAACCTGCCATCTATTAGGTCAGGACTGACAACCCACCCACAACACACCACTGTGCTGCCCCCCTGGCTTACCCCTCAGGGCCAGGTACGCGTTCAGTTGCACGCCATTTCTTCCCCACAGTCCATCTGGCTACCCTCGTCGGAGGTGAAGACTGGCGGCATCCCCTGATGAAAGGCGGCTCTGTTCCAGTGGTGGATAAGGTGGGCAGGCTGAGGCTTCATCCTCCCTGTCCTGCGTTTTCCTGTGTTCTTGACCTGCCCACCCCTGTAAGAATGCGCAATGGGATTGGTGTGCTAGCAAAGCTCACATGGCCAATCCATGCGCTTGGTCTGAGGGTCCCTCCCTGTCAGTTGCTGAGCTCCTGCACCACCACTTGTGGTCACCCAGGTGGCGGTAGTGTAGCAGGTTGCGATACTCTCCCTCCGCAGAGAAGGAGAGTGTCCTGTGGGACGCTCCATCCTACTTGCTCCCTGCCAACCCTCCGATGACCTTGGCTCATTCCCGAGCCTGGGTCATTGGCACTGCAAGCGGTAGCTCTACTGCTGCTCTGGCGGGCTGGCTCTGCGGGGTAATTTCTAAAAATTCAGTGTAGCAAGTTCGTGACCGACAACTGCTTGCTGGTAGGGTTGCAGTAGTGAACTCACTTTATTTCAGTTTATCTAGGCGATCGAGATACTACAGAGATTGACTCCAAAGCAGTTCAGTTTGTTTGGAGTCCATGTTCCTGTTGCCCTGCCTGCAGTGAAGATTGACGATGCACATAAGTCTCGTTAGAGCTCCATTAATGGACATGGTTCTGGTCAAGTGGGAATGGCAGAGGTAGAAATACAGACATTTGTACTATACTGTCTGGTCACCTGAGGTTAAAGAGGAGCATTTGGCCTACAAACTGTGTAAAAGCCACTCCACTGTATCACTTTACAAAGTGTCAGAGAACTTCCGTTACTTCACTTGCATTGCTGGGATTCAGTGAGGGACTGCCTGTGCAGGGGGCTTTGGATTCCTTGCAGCCTAGAATATTAGCTTGAATTTGAAATTGGCGTATCCTTCTAAAATAGCTGATTTCAAAGAACTTCTTTTCCAAATAAAAATATGGGCTTCAGTGAGACCTTGCACTCCAGGGAGTCTTGATGGAAATCGAAACTCCCTTGCTGGTTATTGCTGGCATGTATACCCTGTGAGTGTGTGACAGAGCAAGTAGTACATGAGGACAAACTCTCATTTGTGTGTATGTCTCATAGGCAGTCACTGGTGAAACATAGAAATTGTCGGCAGATGAGGACCGCTGGGCCCATCCAGTCTGCCCATAGGCCCTATACATGTATGCGTCCACTCACCCTACGTGGTCAATGGTTTTTCATTGCTCCCTTCCCGCCCAAGGTTCCCTTGTGCTTGTCCCAGCCATGGTGTGGGTTGTGCTCCTCTGATCTGTTTTACATTTTTTATTTATGCATTTTGTACAGTGATGGATACGATTAATTCCTGTAGGTTACATACGTTCCAATTAATACGTTATGTTATGATAACATACCTTACTATGTGACTATATAGCAGGGGTTTCCTAATTTTTTCCAAATATTATTTAAGAGCTATAGTACATGTGGCTAAGAACAAGAACTAATGAAATTAATCTTTTACCACATTGTATATATGTCATCTTGATGACTGGTATGTTAATAAAGTGAATAGAAAAACGTGTGAATGAGCAGGTTAGTTGTATTACCCATTTAACTCCTAGGCAGTAATTTAAAGTCTTGCAGGGCCAAGTTTGTATCCTAACCACGAATAATGAGTAGACCAGCCCACAGAGAGTTCTAGCAGAATGGTCCTCCAAGTAAGCAATAATCCACTCTGGGACATGGGTTATGGTGAATTAATGCATACCACGGGTGCATGGTGAGACACAAAGCTGAAGGCCGAGTACCCTCAAGCACCTGAGAAGTGAATTAATTCACCTTATAACATGGGGTATCAAAAGCAGATATTGGATTGGCTGAACAGCACCACCTGACATTAATGTCTGTTAATGAATAGTCAGAGTGAGCAGTGCTGGCGGCATGATCCCTCTTCTGAAGCTGGACTTGTTCGCTTTCTACACAGAGCAAGAGTCAGTAGCAGCCATTGAATTCCCCCGCTAAGAGTGAGTAGTGAGAAGGAGAGTTTGCCACCCCCTGTTGAAATAGCAGTACATGTCCCCACACCTTTTCTTTTTTTTCCCCCTCAATTCTGTTTGTCGCTCTGGGCCTGGGCATCCTTCCAGGGTACTTCTCTCGGTGGGGCCTCTACTCCCGTGCCTGAACCCCCACTTACCAGAATCCTCCCACCGATCACCTGGTAGGTCCAGTCCCACGGCTAACCCGGTACCCCCGGGGGAGGGTCTGCCCTCCCATAGCGACCTTGCAGACTCAAGATCCCTACTGGAGTGTCGGGGAGGGAGGGAGTCTTCTGGTGCGCTGGGCTGGCGGTGGGATGTGGGCCTGCCTCTGGAAGTCCCCATCATCTCCACGGTGCCTGCAGAGAGTTTTTCGGCCTTACAGTGAAATCCCACTGGAGTGTGGTGTGCAGTGACGCTAGCGCAAGGCGGTCCTTACAGACCTCGCTGCACACCACCCCCTTGCTTTAGCCAGTGTGCCTGTAGTACCCCCGATCTCCATTGGGGGCCTCTAAGACGCCGAGCTTACCTGGATCCCACCCTGGGAGAGGAGAGCAGTCTTTTGGACGCTCCATCTTCTCCCTCCCCTGCCGACCCCTGGTGGCCCGAGTCCCTATCTGAACCTGGGTTGCCGGCGTGGAGCGAGGTGTGGCATCCAGTGCCTCAACCCTCAGCGCCACTGGGCTGGCCAATGTCCTTACACCTTTATGTGAGTTCACACCCACCCCATAGAACTCGAACTGTTCCCCGCAGGAGCATGGCGAGAGCAGCCCACCCACCGGGTTTCTATGTATTTGCGGCACAGTTCGCAAGTCAGCACCTGGTGACAGTGAGTAGGAGATATCTACGGAACTGTACCAACCTGCTGTCAATAACTCACTGTGGCAGGTAGAATGGATTGTCCTTACATGACAGAAGGGGCTTTTGTAACAATCTGCGGACCCCGTAAGCAAGCATGGATCCCCACCCACCCGCCCCACAGTCCTCCGTGGCACCGAGCTGAATGTGTAGCCTCAATCCCTCTTGGGCCCCCAGGCGATATGCACACACACAGGCTTTGTAGAACCCTTAGACAGAGTGTAAGTATTTGCAGGAACACTGCTGTTTAACGCTACTGAAGCCATACCCTCTGTACTTGAAGCACGTCATTATACCGGACTGTTTCTGTGATTCATTGCTGAAGACAGAGGAGTGAGAGCATGCTGCAGGGAGAGAGAGAGAGAGGGGGAGGGAGTGAGTGACACAGAGTGAGAGACAGAGAGCAGTGAGAGTGGGAGAGAATGAGGGTGACTGGGCAGAGCAGCAACAGGTCAGTATCAGTACCCAATGGAACACAGGGAGCGACAGAGCAGGTAGCGGTCAGTAATATCGGCTTCAAACGTGCATTGGTCTATATGTCTGCGAAATGTGGTACTCTGAGTGCGCCGGCCCTGATACTGTGACTATGTGCTCTGTAGACAGAGAGCCAGCGAGAGTGCCATGCGGTAAGACGGACACGTGCAGCAGGAAGACACTAATATCATTGAGGGAGAGCGAGAGGGAGAAAGAGAGATACACACAGCACTGTTCTGTCACTGTTTCTTTTTTTTTTTCTGTCTACTGTGTCTCTGTTTCTCTTGACAGTTGCAGCAGGCGGTTCTATGTCCTTAGTGCCACCCCAGATGCTGTCCAGTGACAGAGCGGAGTCCGATGAGAGAGCAACAAACAGAGTGAAAACTGGGTTTAGGCACGGGACAGGAACAGAAACATCGGCTACAGCACCCCTGCGATTGAGGTGCACAGTTCAGTTTTAACAATGGTTGGCAGCGGGATTTTCAGCTGCACCCTTCACTATTTTCAGCACAGTTGTTGAAATTGCTCAGTTTTAGGCATGGGAAACAGAGAGAGACACAGTCTGTATCACAGCTGTCATTGAGCTGCACAATTCACTGTAGCAGCAGTTGCCAGCAGCATTTTCATCCGCACCTTTCGCCGCAGTTTGCTCAGGTTTAGGCACGGGAAAGGCACAGAGGCACCATCTGCAGCACACCTCTGGGTCACATGCGATGGGAGACAGCTGTGATTCCTGTCCCATCCCGTCGCGTGGCACAGGCGGAGAGAGCTGGACTCGAGACAGAGAGGGAAGAGGAATGGGAGTGGCATTTCAGGAATGGGCACTGTACTGTGTGTGCGTTTCTGTGTGTCTCTCTCTCTATTTGTGTTGACTGCAGTGGGTTGTGTCAGTGAAAGAGCGACGAGGGGGACGGTCGTTCCATGAATTCCTATCACTGGGTCACATTATTACACTCATATTATGAGCAACAAATGTCAGAAATCATGCAAAGAGCAAATTTCTGTGCTCACAGAATTGAAGTGAAATCTGCAGTAGTTGTTGGGGACTATTTGACAGGTCGGAAGGATACATAGATATTTCTTGCATTTCCAAAGGTTTTTAAGCACTTCCTCTTGCAATTTTTGTCTTTTCAAACACCCCATGTTGTAAGTGCAATAACCCACTCCAGGGTGTGCTGTTATTGGGGATTAATGCAGACCCGGGTGCTGTGTGGGCACTCGGCCTGTGGCCTCATGCCTTACAACGCACTCCGGTTTGCGTTAATCTCTATTTAACAACACACCCTGTCTTGGGTTATTGCTTACTAACTCCATGCCCTGGAGTGGGTTATTGCTTGTATAAAATGTTTTTTCATTTTATATTGTGTGTGTGTGTGTGTGTGTGTGTGTGTGTGTGTGTGTGTGTGTGTGTAATATTAATATATATATATATGTGTGTGTGTGTGCGCGAAGAAACAATTTTTAATGTTATAAAATTGAAGAAATAGTTCTTCTGCCTACTAGGACTTGCTGGGATTTCTTGGCATTTTCAGTTTTGACTTTGGTAGTTTGTCCTACTTAGGTGCTCATACATGTAGTACTTTTGTCTGATACTGTAGTTTATACCAACCCCTGTAACACCCACCCTCCCCACCTCCATTCTCTAGTTAAGTGCCACTTTACCTTGTTTTAATGTTTGCTGTACCCAGGGACACAGGGAGAGGTTCTGGGTCAGGATTACATATGAGCTGATCATCCAAATGCTTTGTAGCACTGAAAGATAGCACTTTGTTTTGGTGGGCCTGGCTTTGCAGTATCTGGTGCTGGTGCAAACGGTGGCTTTAAATGAGTAAACTAATTATATACTGTTTCAGTGGGCACAGATTTGCACTGGTGTGGGTGTTACAGGCAGTTTGTAGTTTGAGGTGTGGGTGCAAGGGACCGTAAATGTGAAAACTGTGATACTAGCATTATGTATAAGCCCCTCAGGTAAAAACAGTGTCTGCCTAATGTTTATATTTTGCAGTAATTTCTGTCAAATAAATATATGAGCTGACCATGTGCCAGGATAACCATTGAATGACTAGGATAATTAATCAATGGTCAGGTGACTGGTTTCCACCAATTAAATTACCCAGATTTTCCAGCCCATTTTATAAACAATTTTAACAGTAACAGAAAGGGAAAGAATGTCTCTTCATTCGAAATGAGACCAGCAAGCCAAATGCTGCTGTGACTATGAAGTAGAAGAAGAATCAGCATTTATATAGCACTTTTCATACACAGTATCCCAAAGTGCTTTACAAGCAATGCTAGACTGGTAGTGAAGTGACTGAATGTGTGGTGGGCCATATCGCACATCATCACCTACACACAGCCTGGATAATTGCATGAACCGGTTTATGGGAAGGGAATGTTGGTCAGGACACGGAATGCTCCTGCTCTTTGCAAAGAATGCCCTGGGTCCTTTACTTCCATCTGGACACCCACCAGGACAACACCAGGATGGGCAGAAGGGGACCTCGGTTTAACGTCTCATCCGAAAGACGGCACACCCCAGCAGTACAGCACCCCCCAATACTGCACTCGGATGCCAGCGATTTCTAGGTGCAAGTCCAATACCGGTGTGGGACGAGAACCCACAACCTTCTGGTCCAGAGGCGGATGTGCTACCAACTGAGCCACGCTGACACCTGAAGTGTTCCATCTGAATTTTAGGTACTGATAAAAGATAAGTGTTGTTCTTGCAGGTTAGCCTGCTGGCAGGGATAAAAACAACTGTAGTCACTGGGCTGTCTGGAAGAAGCAGCAGCTCATATAAGCATGACACCAGAAACTAATACACTATTCTAAGTTTTACAATATATGAATTAATAAATTGACTTACAAACAGTGAACATGTTTAAGTTATGCCTGCAAGAACTTTGAAAATAACCCCCTTCCTGACCATCAACTAACTGTCCAGATCTGTTTCTGAGCCAGAAAAGAAACATATAGTAAACGTAGGCCCTGTTCAGACTATGGTATTTAAAACGGTTTAAGGAGCGTAACCCGTTTTAAAGTGCCCTAGCACAGTTTGCGTTTGCACTTAACACGCTGGGTAGTCCGATTTTTAAAATCGTGTTTAAACCCTGTGAGACCTAGGCTTAAACACAGTTTTAAAAACATTTCAGGAGTTAAAGCACTTGGCTGCAGTGCAGACGGTTAGCACGGTTCCCTTTCATGAAGCTGGATGTCCCCGAATGGGAACCGGTTGCTAGATAATCTGGTCCTGAGGCAGTAGTGCGGATGCTGTAAACTATTTTTTTTATATATACTTTTATTTTTATCTCACCTTACTACCCAGTCGCCCCCACTCCTTCAGACTTGACCATTCCCAGTGACTGTACCACGGAGTCTGCTCCTAGAGTGTCGGGCATACTCCTATATCGCCTTACCTTCCCTCTGGAGTGCCTGCACATTGGGGTCTGCCCGTGGCAGGAGATCCTGGGAGATTAGGTCAGTCATCATCTTGGCGGCGAGCGGGGTGTTTCCACGTTTACTCCCTTAAGTCCCACTACCCCTGAGGACATCGGCATGCAGAACTGATGTCCAGGCAGACGGCTTGCTGACGAACGCCGTTGCCAGGTGCCCATGTCCTCCCCTTCACAGTTCCGAAGAACCGCCTGTGCCCCGATGCCCATGCTTCCACAGACCCCAGTGTGTCTGGTGCTCAAAGCACCTCAGGAACCTACCCCTGGAGGAGGAGAGCATCCGTTGGGACTCTCGATCCTCTCCGTCCCTCCGGCGGCCCGAGTCCGTTCCCAAACCCGGGTCACCGGCATGATGCGAGGTGTGGCGTCCAGCGCCACCGGGCCATTCTGTAAACCATTTTTAATAACTGTTTACAACACGCTAGTGACTGTGCAGATGCTACTACACGGATGCTACAACACGGTAATTAATCCGCATTTAAAAATGTTTTAAATTACCATGCTGTAGTGTGAACAGGGCCTTACAGTCACTCAGTAGCCGAAGTGGAGCTTACAGGACAAGAGTTGAATTATGCATTCAGTTTGGCCGCAAATTTCCTGTTTTTTGCAGGGTATGAAAATATGTGGGTTTTATCTGCATAAACAACGCTAGCCAAGCCAGAAGCATCAGAGCATGTTGTACCGTTGGCTTCCACAGTTTTCCCCGCAGTCCATTAAAACTCTTGCGATGAGATCTGGTGTCAGAACTTAAATCTGGATACAGGCGCACTGCCAAATCTTCCTGTTTCTTTTGACTTTTTTGCTTAGTTGCCTGCAGTACCGGGTCCCGTTCAGCTGAATTCCCTAACACAAGAAGCAGTGTTGGGGTTTGCTTTCCAGACTGCTGAACTCGTTACGTTTTTCTATATGCCTTTATAATCATCGGCTGCTCCTAGAATTACAATTTACCCTGCGGCCACCTCCCGGAAAAGTTCTTGAAGTTCTCTGCCTCTGCCCTATCTGGTAAGCCAAAAACCCTTAGTTTGCAGCTCTGGCCTAGTTTTCAAGGTTTAGCAGCCGTTTTCTCAAAAGGGTATTTTCTTTCACCAGCCCAGATGTAGCATGGCCTGCCTTTTCAGCTTTGGACTGAGCATTTTTGCTCTCTTTCTGCTCCTCATCCATTTGTAAGTTTGTGACATGGGCTTTTTTGGCAGATTCTTCCATTTTATTATCCAGAGCTTGTATGGTTTTTAAGAGTGCCACATTGTTTCTGGCTGAGGTGCCTCTGCGCTCGTGAATGGCACCTCTCTGTCCACCTTCGTCAGGGACCTTTCTCCAGCAGTCACCCTGCAGTTGTTCTGACTGGCAGGTTGGGAGAAAAATGCTCAGCACATTGTGCTCTGACTAGTTATGTCAAAAGTTTTATGATTAGAGTTTTGATTGTTAATTTTTCTAAAAGTTTGTTTGAATTAGATTTATGATTTTTCAAGAGCTCTGTAGTAATTAAGTACCTGTTTAAGTCCATGTAGAATGTGCTGTTTGTCTGCCTCACGGTTGTGCACTACTCACCTTCTGCTCTTCGTGCCCTCCGTCCTTTCTTCTCTCCTCCTTTGGAATTTGGTGTTTACCTGCACTGTAGAGTGCTTGGTATAACACGAAGGAGGGGAGGAGGATGGGGGTGGCGACAGTGGAGGATGAGTGGCGGGTCATCGAATCGGGTTGTGGTCAAGAGACACCCTGGGGTGAAATGGAATCAGAATGTGGACCGCCATGTTTGCTTCCATACCCAAGGGCACAACTGAATTGAGTCTGCAGATGGTCTCGGGAGGCACGAGGCGCTCATCTAACTCGGGTGGTGTTATGCAATGCCAGGTCGGTTAAAAAACAAGCAATTATTGCTGATCTTGTGGAAATGGTTGACCTGGCTTGCATTACAAGACCTGGCTGGATGAGAATTCTGGCCCCATTTTGGAGGCTTTAGTTCCGGCCGGGTACTTGGTAATACACCGCCTGAGACTGGACTGGGGGAGGGGGCTCTGTTTAAGACCAAACTCAACCTCACTAGTGTATTGGTTGGGAGATTGAGTCATTCAAGTGTGCCGTAGTGACGTGTAAGTTGTCGGATCGTTCTTGTCTATCGTCCACCTGGTGACGAGAAACGTTTCCTTCAGGAAGTGGCGGACTTCATCGACGACATGGCATTGGAGTCGCCAAGACTGATGGTTCTTGGCGACTTCAATGCCTGGGTCAACGATGAACTCTCTCAATTTGGACAACACTTCCTCCAGTTGATGTCTTCTCTGGGCCTGACACAGGTGGTTACCTCCGATACTCAGACACGGCCACTCCCTTGACTTAGTCTTCCTCGTAGGGATCGAAGCTTCTTCTTTTTTTATCTATTTTATTTATCGGCCCTAGTCACGGCCCCGGGAAGCCTCGGCTACCATCTACTGCTGTCGGGTTCCCCCAGTCACCCCCGGCTTACCCCCCAGAGGGTGGGGCCATGGCCACGGTCTTCCCATTGTCACGGAACTGTAACTGGTCGGGGGACCCGCAGCGATGGCAGCCAATTGAGGTCCTTCCGGGAGGGCTTCACTAAGACTGTGGCCCTGCCCCGCCTGATTTTCTGTGCTTTTCCTTACGGAGGTGGGGACGTGCAATGACGCCGGCGTCCGCCCCACCTCCTCGATGTTAAGCATCGGCAGCGTGAGGTCTCCCGGCCTCCGCCAGGGGTCCTCAGTGCTCCGAGCACTACCCGCACCCTCCCCCCGGAGAAGGAGAGCAGTCCATAGGACGTTCCATCCTTCTCCCCCAGCCGGCCCTCCGACAACCCTGGTCCGTTCCCGAACCCGGGTCGCCGGCGTCGCGAGCGGAAATCCAACCGCTGCGCTGGCGGGTTGGCCCGGGGATCGAAGCTTCTGATTTGGAGGTGGATCCAGTCGGGTGGTCCGATCACTGCACTGTGGGGTTTAGTTTTTATATCCCCCCCCCAGTAGGCCTACCCCTACGGAGATGGTCAGGTACTGCTCTTTACGAGATGTAAGTTCTCAGAGCCTAATGGCGGTTCTTGACCTATCGTCCTCCTCATTTGCCAGCAATGATCCTGAGACTCTCGTGACGGCCTATAATTTGGCCGTCTCGACAGCTTTGGATTTTATTGCCCCTGTCCGTGTTCAGCCTCTCTCCCGTCACCCTCGATCTCCCTGGTTTGATGGGACTTTGAGGGAGCTGCGGAGACTAGGTCGAAGGTTGGAGCGTTGCTGATGGAAGTCCAGCCTTGATGCCGACCGCCTTAGATTGTTGGAACATTATCAAGTCTACCAATCTGCAGTCTCCCATAAGAAGGCAGAATTCCTGTCCAGGGAGATTGCAGTTGCTCAGAATCGACCAGCTCAGCTTTTCTGTACTGTGGACAGACTGTGCAACCCAGCCTGTCTTCAAGTGCGGAGAGCTTTTTCACAATTCGAGTGCAATGAAATTGCTCGATTCTTTGCAAATAAGGTGGCCAACATCAGGGCGGGACTCCAGCTGGCACACTCTATGGTATTGCTATTGACCAGTGTGAGGTTACCACACCTCGGTGGTCTTGGAGTACCTTTGGTCAGTCCGGAGTTCATGGATGTCATGCAGATCATCCAGAGTGTCGCCCACATGCTGTAGATTGGGTCCTGGATCTACTCCCTAATTGTGGGAGGTATTGAGGTTATCGGTCCGGTCCTGGCATGGATTGTCTGGTGCTCCTTGGAGTCTGGAGAGTTTCCTAGCTCTCTGAAAGAGGCGGTGGTGACACCTCTCTTGAAGAAAGCTTCCCTGGACTCAGACTACCATGCCAATTACAGACCTATCTCTAACCTTCCTTTTATAGGGAAGGTTATTGAGAAAGTTGTGGCTGTGCAACTGGAAGACCATGTGACCGTCCATGACATCTATGAACCACTCCAGTCTGGTTTTCGTAAGAGACATAGTACCAAAACAGCAGTGGTTCGGGTGCTCAGTGATCTCCTGATGGCTAGAGATCAGAAGAACCGTTCCATCTTGGTCCTTCTAGATCTCTCTTCAGCTTTTGACACCGTGGACCATGAGGTGTTGTTGGGTCATCTGAGGTTCATCTGTGGACTGTCTGGAACAGTACTCAGGTGGTTTTCATCTTTCCTCATGGGTAGAACTCAGAGAGTGGTGTCAGGGGTTTATTCCTCGGACCCTACTTCTCTGTCATGTGGAGTCCCTCAGGGTTTGGTCCTCTCACCCATGTTGTTCACGGTGTATGTGCTGTCCCTCGGAGACACTGTAAGAAGGTATGGGCTGAGGTTTCACTGCTATGTTGATGATACCCAGCTCTGCCTATCTTTCGCACCTGACCAGAATGGAGCTGTATCGGTCTTTAACAACTGTCTGAAAGAAATCCAAGACTGGATGGATTCCAGTTGGCTAAAGTTGAACCCAGACAAAACTGAGGTGTTGGTTGTGGATCCAGGTCGTTGGATAGGGGGGTTGGGGGAGGGTGCGCCCTCGGAATTTTTCTAGGTGGCGCCTCAATCCCGACCTCTGAACGGGTGCGTAACCTGGGGGTAATTTTTGACTAAGGGCTGACCTTACATTCGCAGGTGTCGGCAGTCGTCAAAACTTCCTTTTACCATCTTAGGAATATTGCCAGGATTAGGCATCTTGTTCCGTCCGATGGCCTTCCAACATTGATCCACGCCTTTGTTTCCTCTCGCTTGGGTGTTACGAATTCCTTTACCTGGGCTTCCTGGGGTAGAAATCTGCCACTTGCAGCTGGTGCAGAATGCTGCAGCCCGCTTTTGACGGGTCTTTGCGATCTTGTCATATTTCGCTGGTGCTATGCGAACTCCACTGGCTGCCAGTTCAGGGCGGATCACCTATAAAGTCGACTTGCTGACTTTTAAAGCCCTACGGACTTAGCCCGACTACCTGAAAGAGCTCCTGATTCCCTACCAGCCAGTCGATCACTCCGCTCATCTGGCAGGGGTTGCTAGAGGTTTAATGGTATGTTTAAAATCTTCTAGGCGCAAGAGCTTTTGAGTTCGCTGTGCCTACCCTTTGGAATTCTCTACCTCGTCAGATTTGGGAGTGCGCAACTGTGGAGTCATTCAAGCAGGCTTTAAAGACTTATCTGTGGCTTCAGGCTTTTAACAATTGAGTTTGCTGTTTATTTTATGATGTGTATGATTTTATGGTATATGTTATGTTTTTAATATGATTGGTGTTTTAAAATGTGAGGCGCCTTGGCTTTGGATAAGGCGCCATATGAATAAATATTATTATTATGAAGTTTGAAATAAGTATATTGTGTAGGCCTTTAAATGTGATATTCTGTATCGCTCCATGTTGTAATTGGGAAATAATTACTTATGAGTTATGTGCTCCCCAAGTGGGGTGGTGGTACAGCTCAGAAGCTGTGACCTCAGCATAGAACCCTGGGAAAATTAACATTCTGGATACCGCAGTTTCTTGCATAGAACAGAGCTTTCTGGAAGACCGGTCTTTTCTACTTGAAGAGAACCCTGAGGGAGGCTCCCCTTGGTGGAGGCCTTTAAAAGGGATCAAGATCTATCTTTTTGGGTTCTGTGTAATAATGGCGATTGCCGAAAGATGACTGTCGATATGGCGAGTGTACATCGCTGAAATTCAATTTACGAGATACAACCCGCAAGACAGGAAAATGGCTGCCGAGGACTTAGAATTTAAATGTTAATGGGGTCCTGTGCCCCGCACTCCACCTACTAAAGGATTCTTAACTCCAGGGAGTGCATGTCGGGGGGAGGTGTGCAAATTCTGGAAAAAAAATGCCGGGCGCAAAAATGTAAGCGCCAGAACCTGAACCTGGAACCCTCGCAGCTTAAGGCTGCCACCCACCTACCCACCATATTAATGGGGCCAGCTCGGCAGCCCTCGCCAGGCCCAACCCCCTCAGCTGTATACATAGCCACTTCCTGTCACTATATGCGCAAGCAACCCCCATCCTGTTGCCTTTCTCACACCCTCACTCCTGTCCTACTCAAGCGCCTGCAGGTGGGTGTTGCTTTGGTAGGTGCCCACTTGCAGCTAGCCGACTTCACAGTATACCATCTTTTTGCTCAGGCTTGTGGGGAATGATGGTGCCCATGTTAATATTTGTTTGTCTGATGCAGATATTTATTAATTTAGGCATTGCTGTGTTGAATATTAGGTCTGTTATTAATGTGTTAATGATGTTTTTCTTTTGTTCTCTTACCTCCTGTATTTTGTAATGGCACCCTGAGTCTCCAGGGAAGGACGCCACTAAGAAATGAATCTACTACTACTAGTACTACTTCTTAATGTTTATTATTTCTGGATTGGGGCAGCTCTTATGCAGATTGGGACTTCCAGGGCTCTAGGAGCACAAATTTAGAAATCATGCCTGTTAAACTGCAACTTTCAAATTGGCTAACTGGCTAGCTAACTTGCAGTCTTTGAGGATATTTCCCTCCATTGAACCACATGGAACTGTAAGCCATCAGCGTCAGGACCACCTGGAAAATTTTGCTAGTTGGGGGCCACCCATGTCGACATGCATCGCTGCCGACTATATAATGTGGGTGGCTGCATCATGCCTCAAATTTTTCTCCCACCATCAACTGTTTGTCAGTCCACCACTGCCGAACACCATCCAACTTTGCAGGTATCACTTGCTACTTGCTACTTGTTTTTTTTTTTTTTTTATTAATTAAATCTTTTATGCCGCCATTGAAAGAAAAGGAACTGTTGTTTCGATAGTGTCACTGTGCTACAACTATGATCTACAATTACGATGACTACTCTGTGTGCATTCGCTGCTTGGGCCTCGCTCACAGCATGAAAGCCAGCAGCATTTGTCAAGGCTTTAACTAGGCCAACTGGCGATGTCACAAGAAGGCCTTGGAACTCTTGTTTACAGATAAAGGCAATGGAGGAAAAATAGCATGCATTAAAGCAGTTTCAGCATCGTCTTCTGCTCTCTCTCTCTCTTCCAGGTTCGCTGTTGACCTGTCATTCTCCGCAGTCGACGGCATCTGCCTCTGATTCTACAAAAAAGGACAAGTCTGCTAAATCGGCAGATAAGCACTGCCATACAGACAAGGAGAAGAGGTGCAAGGAAAAGGATACCTCTCAAGACTGATCTCATTCTCCTTTCAAGAAGGGTCGGTGTATGAATAAAGCCTGGATCCAGGCCATGACCTCTGGTTCTGCTGCCCCCCCTCACGACTGCCTCTCAGACATTAAGGTCTTGGTATGGTATAGGATATAAATCCCCCACTGAGGTACTCTCATCCAGTTCCACATTCAAGCACTGTTCCATTGACGGTTCAGTCGACAACCCTGTTGGGGCCTATCGACATGCAGATGCTCCATCAGATAGTGTCTGAATTATTTTAGAAGCTTGTGCTTTTGACTCATGACTCATTTGACCCTCGACGCCATCTGAACTACCACTGTCGACGACACAGGAGTTCCCATGCCTGCCATATTGCTGGGCAGGGACCGTCCTATCAGTGGTAAATCCACTGATAATACCTCCTTCAGTGCCTTGTTTGTCTGTTGACCCACTGCCAATTGCTGTCAACGTGTAGGATGAACTGGAATATAATCCAGAGTATATGGAGGAGGAGTATGAAGAAATGGAGGAAGGTGTGAACCCACTAGAGGCTCCAGTTGTACTTTGTCTTCCTGTAGTGAGGTGAGTGTCAAGAACACTCCAAGGCCCCCCTTCTGAGAGTGCCTCTTTTCAGGCATTTTTAAGGCAGGTCCAGTCAAAACTGGGATTTATGGCAGAGGAAGACGATTCCTTTTGGATAAATCTTTGGGTTCTTAGAGGACTGTGCCTTCTCTACAGTACTTGTCTCTCCAGTCCATTTGGCTGTGGAGTTTGCCACTTTAGCTGCTTAGCACAGGCCTGATGCTCTGCCTGCGGTACCAAGGAAGGTGCATAAACAATGTCCTGCGACTTCTGGTAAGTCATATTATTCCTCTCGACCAGAATCCGATTCAGTGATGATCATGGTGGCCCACAACTGATCTAAGGCTCCCAAACATATGAGCTCTGTTTCTCCAGATATTGAATTGAGGAAGCATGATGTCATGGGAAATAGGACATTTGCTTCTGCATTGCTTGGGCTTTGTATTGCCAATTACCAGGTGTATATGGTTAAATATCAGCATTGCCTGTGACAAATCTATGGCTACTGTGACTGACGAGCTGCCCTGACAAACGAATAGTCCAGTAAACAGTCGCTAATGACCTGGAAGCTGGAAAACACCTGGTAAGATCTGCCTATGATGCGTCAGATTTGGCTGAACATGTGGCTGCTTCCAGTGTTTTCCTGTGCTGCCAGTCCTGGATGTGTGTTGCTGACTTTGCCTTAGATGTACAACACTCTGTCCTTAATACTCCCTTTAGAGGAAAACAGCTTTTCGGAAACGATGTTGAGTCTGCCCTGGGGACCTTCAGACATCCAGAATGACCCTGCGGTCTGTACATACCTGAATCCTAAACCCCGGTGATGGGGCAGGGGTTCCTTTCAAAGGCCCTATGTGTGCCCCGGTAGGTGTTACTCAAGAGGTCCAGACTGGCTCCCCCAACGTGCCCAGGCCTTCCTGAATTGGGTCAGTTTGCCTCCCGGCAGCTATTTGAACATTTGGGGATTCTGGTGAACAAGCCGAAGTCTCTTCTCACTCCATGCCAATGTCTCCAGTATATAGGAGCTGTTCTGGACACAGGGCTGGGTCAGGCTTTCCTTCCCTCTGTCCATGCTACAGTGCAAGGGGTTACGCAAGAGGTCCAGACTGGCTCTCCCAGTGTGCCCAGGCCTTCCTGAATCAAGTCGGCTTGCCTCCTGGTTGCCAGGTATCTGTGGCACTCCCAGCGCCTTCTGACTCCCCACCTCTCCCTTCGGTCACGGTTACCCAGGAAGTCCTGGTAGGGGTCTGAATCTCTGTCCACCTACCAGAGTGGAGGGAGATCACAACCGATGCTCAGGCGCTGAAGGAAATTCAGTGGGGACACACCCTAGAGCTCCTCTCTGTCCCTCTGGTACAACCTTCCTTGTCAAACTATTACTCTGTGGGCATCTTGTCCTCCTGCTGCAGGAGGTTGAGACCTCCTCAGCAAAATGGACATAAAGCCTCTCCCGGTTGCTGAAATGAACCTGGGCCTATTATTCCCAGTACTTCCTGTTACCAAAATAAAGCAGGGATTTAAAGCCTGTCCTAGACCACCAAGGCCTCAATCTGTTTGGAGAAAACAAGCATTTTCAAATGGCCTCTCTGCAGCCCTCCTCCACTTGCTTTGGATATGAAGGATGCCTACCTCTATCAAAATCCTCAAGTCTCACAGGCAGTACCTGTGGTTTATGTTCCATGGCTCACACTCAGTTTCGTGCCTTTCTGTTTGCTTTGTCTTCTGCACTGTGTGTCTTTACCTAATGGTGTACTGCGGTTACAACCACCCTTTGACGAGAGGGCCTATTTGTCTTCCTATACATTGACAACTGGCTTATGAAGGCCTTGTTGAGGTAAGCTATTGTTTAAACACTGTTTTGGACCAGACAGCTATTCGAACAGTTGGGGATTCTAGTGAATGAGCCGAAGTCTGTTCTCACTCCGTGCCAATGTCTCCAGTATAAAGGAGCTGTTCTGGACACAGGGCTGGGTCAGGCTTTCCTTCCCTTGGTCCATGCTACAGTGCCAGTTGCCAAGGCTCCGCTGGTGTCTTCCAATGATTGTCACAGCCAGATAGGCCTCATTGCTGCTTCCATTCTGAGAATCTCAGTAAAGCGTCTGTCTGCACATGAGGAGTTCACAGTGGTTCCTCCTCATAGAAGTAACTCCTCTGTTCCGTTGCTTCCTGCTCTGGTGGTTGGACTGCTTCAACCTCGAGACGGGATCCCCCTTTCTTCGTCCATCCCCTCTTCTGGCGATGACAATGGACGCCTACAGTTCAGGCTGGGGTGCCTACCTGGGCCTCTTCCAGACTCCGGGCCAATGGGCCTCCCCTTGGATATGGTTCAGAACAGCAATATTCTGGAGATGAGGGCTGTTCTGCTTGGCTTACAGGTCTTCACTGCCCTTCTTCTGGGGTTATCAGCTGTTGATGTAGTACATTACTGACATGCTTTCTGTATGGATCAAGCTTGTCTACACCAGACTCTCTGATATCCTATCCTCCACAGATTTCTTCTCAATGTTCCAGTCTGGCTTCCAGAAGATGCACTTCACCATCTCCTCCCTGTTGCATGTAACTGATTCTGTTTTCTTAGGGATGGATCAGGGGCATGTCATAGCTAAGCTCTTGCTGTGGACTGATTCCGTTCTTATCTCTTGCACCACCTGCATATCTCAGCTGCCATTTCATTCAGTCTGGCCAATGCCTTTGACTCAGTGTCACATGCACTCATCCTAGATAAGCTGAGTTAACTTCCATCCAGTCTGCCTCCTCCCTTCCCTTGCTAAACTGTAAGAGAAGCTTGTCTACACCAGACTCCCAATTTCCTCTCCCCATTTCAGTCTGGCTTCTGGAAGCATCACTCCACTGCCTCCTCCCTGTTGTGTGTAACTGATTCTGGCTTCTCAGGGATGGATCAGTGGCATTTCACAAATGCCATTTTCTTCAGTCTGGCCAAGGCCTTTAACTTGGTGTCCCACTCACTCCTTTTGGAGAAGCAGAGTTTTGCTGGCCTCTAAGCTCTTGGCTGTTGACTGATTCTGTTCTTATCTCTTGCGCCATCTGCAGTCAATATAGGTTGATAGTGCCCCATCACCTCCACTTCTCATCCAGGTGGGGCCCATCCTTTTCTACATCTTCCTCAGTGACCTCCCCTTGGCGTGTGCCAACTCGCATGTACACATGTATGCAGTCATCTACACTTCCAGTCTCTCCAACACAGCTGTGGAAGGTCTGCTTCAGCATGACTTTCACATTGTCCTACGCTGCTTCCAATCAAGCCAACTCTGGGTCAACATCAGTAATACTGTGTTTGTGACCTTTGGCACCAGTCAGAAATTGGCCAGACTCCCAACTCTATCTGCCTTTTCCTCCTGGGATGGCACCCCTCTAGAAGTGGTTTGATCCTTCATGTCAGTGTGGGGCTAGACAGCAAACTTGACTTCTCTCCATGCAAAGTTGCACCTTAAACATGGTCCTTTGTTCGCAGTAGAGATCGTCTCCACGTGTCCGCTGTGAGCTTATCACCAAAATGGTGCTCTTGGTCTTTGACTGTGTGGACCTGGTCTGTGGTACCGCTCCCTCAACCTCCATGGCTAGACTGAACACTCCTGCAACAACTCCTGCAGCTTTAACAACTCTCCCTCTCATACTCGTCATTGCTTACTTGATTTCTGTTTAGCCATTCTCCCTCTACCATTACGTCGCCAGATCCAATGTGCCTCATTCGTATCCATATACCGATTTGGGTCCCTTCCCTCCTGCCTTTTGTCACTCCTCTACGGCATCCCCTCTGCCTCCTGCTCCCTCTTTTCTGGGAGTCCTTGCACCTTCGCCATTCTTCATCTCTGCTCCTCTGCTGGGCAGTCAGCCTTCACATACCATCTTCCATCACTTTGGAACCAACTGCCCTCCCCTCCACTTCACTGCCTCCCTTGGCTCCCTCGGGTATCAGCTGAAACTCTTCTCTTTCCCACACACACCAGCTTTTGTTTTCCCTCTACTTGACCATTTCCCTTGTATTTGCCTCCTGCCCTGGTGTAGGGTGGCTGAAATGCCTTATTTTATTGCTTCTACCATGACTGCTCGTTTTGCACTTAATCCTGTAATTTGTGTTCTCTGATTGATCTTTATTGTAAGTGCGAACTGTGTCTGTGCTGTGTATTTTGTATCCCCTAGTCCCTCCCCCCGGCTGGCACCAGGAAACTAGTATTGGCTCAGTGTGCCTTTCGTGGTCACCAATTTTCTTTTTTAAAACTTCATTTTATTGAAGATACAATTCATACAAACTTTGGGCATTGAACCCATGAGAGCAAGTACATGACTTCCAACATAATATCTAGTTTTACAACAGTTACTCTGTCTCATACGCCTTACAATTTATTCATAACCCGTTTCTACGCTTCAGTTGTTAGTAATGTCTGACTCGTCACTTTAAACTAATAAGTATTCATCTTTATAAAGCTGGCCTTTAAACTGACCAATATAAAATCTAAATAACTGATATAACAAACTTTTCTACAGGCATGGCAGTAAGCTATTTTCCTACATGTCTCTGACAAAGTTGGAGGCAGTATAGCGCAGTGGTCTAAGGCTCTGAGCTGCAAATCTGGTGACATCTAGCAGACCAGACCTGGGTTTGAATCCCACAGCTTCCACTTGCATACTGTGTGACCCTGAGCAAGTCACTTAATCTCCTTTGTGCTCCCAGGTCGCTCCTGTAAAAAAGCTTCCAGCTTAGTGTGCTATACCTGGTTAAACAACTAAATAAAATAATAAAAAAAGTTAATCATAGAGCAGTTGTTCCAGTACAGGTATTCCTTCTGTTTCCTCAATCATGTGAGTGAAAGGTAACCATCTTGTGTTAAAAAGGTCTGTTTTAAGACTAAGTCTGGCAGAAATCTCCTCCATCACTTTGATTCGTTTACAGTTTTGGATCCAGACATCCCTAGCCGGAGGCTCGACCCTCAGCCATTTCTAAGTAATAGCTTTTAGAGCTGCAGTGATTAATATGTTAAATATTTTTTAGCTTTACCCCTTAAGCCAATTGGATAGAGGCCACATATGATACCCCTCCAGCCTTGCTTGGACTTCTAATATTTTGCTAATCCATGACTGTACCTCCGTCCAGAATCCATGCACCAGTCTGCAAGTCCAATATACATGTGTGGGAGTTCCTCTTTCCCCACAACCCCTCCAACAAAGATCTGAAATCCCATTACTTAAGTGTTAAAACCTGTCTGGGGTCAGGAAGAACCTGCTAATCAGTTTCCACTTAAACTCTCCCCAGCTGCCTGAGAGTGCTCTGTGTGTGGCTTCCCATATCTGCGCCCATTCCTTTGATGTCCGTGTCTGATTCACCTCTAATTCCCATTGTGTTTGAATTCGCTCCACCTCCCTAACCCCTGTGTCTATATTCAAAATAGCATACAGTTTTGAAATCATTTGTCTGGCATCTGATTGCTGAGAAAGTATTTTGTTACCATGAGGGGGTGCTGATCATTCTACAAAGATTCCTGTATTTCTGGTTTGGATACATAACTTGAAAATATCTAAACAGATCTGAGTGTAGTAGTTGGTATTCTCTTGGTCACCAGTTTTCAAATAAACAAACATCAGTCGTTGGGCGGAATCCACTCGTATCCTCTCTACAGAGGGGCAATGAGAGTCTGGCACTGTGCTTTGGAACACAGCATGTTACTGTTTGCTGTTTTTTTGCCTGGCGCCCTCGGTGCCCTTACGGATCATCTCAGTTGGTCCCAGGTGCTCTGCCATAAATGGGAACTATTGAACTCTGTCATGGGTGACCTTTTCCTAAAGCAGGGTCGCCCAGACAATTACCTTTTTGCCTCTCAATACAATGCAAAACTGCCACATTTCTGCTCACTCACTTAAAGACCTGGAGGTTTTTGACAAGGCGCACTGTCCCTCTCTTAGAAAGGGAGGTTCATGTATGTCTTTACTTCATTCCCTCTAATACAGAGGGTTCTGGTCAAGTTGCGGGCCAAGTTGGCCACCCTGATTTTCTTGGTCCCTTACTGGCCAAACAAATTTGGTTCCCTTTGCTTCAACAGTTGGCAGTGGAGAAATTTGTTGTAATCCATTTTCGTCGCTGTTTAAAAGTTCTGATGAACGTAAACAAACCCCCAGCTTCTATTCAAAGTTTACTTACTAATAAACTGTTAAAATAACCCTTGCAACGTGCTTCTACTCCAAATCTCTTACTGTGCATGTGGGTGGGAAAGTTCCCACGTACACAGTAAGGGATTTGGAGGAGAAGTGCTTTGCTAGAGTTATTTTAACAGTTTATTAATAAGGTCCCTATTAAAACTATATTACCGCTCCGTAGCACTGTCGCTCCACTGACGACGTCATGTTATGGACTTCACGGCCATTTTAGGCTCCTGCTGCAGTGTGAACTTTGAATAGAAGCAGGGGTTTGTTTACATTCATCAGAACTTTTAAACAGTGACGAAAATGGATTACAACAAATTTCTGAGGCAAACGGATCATATCCTTATGACGGTAAGCCTCTAAGCTACCATGCTGTGGATTTCGTTTTGGTTTTCAAAACCCCCTATTTATATTCTCTTTAAGTGCTTATAGCCTGGTGCCTCAGGTAAGTCAATGATTTTATTGTTTTGACAGGAGACTTGGGAACTTTCCTCCCTTCTAGCATCTGGCGGCGCGTGCCACCCTGGCTTGTGTGTAAATTGGGGTTTATTGGGCTGCTGTGGTCAACAAAGGGGTTCGTATTCTGTTCCCTACCTTTGGGAGCCATTCTGTTTTGTAGATCTGAGTGCTCTATATTCCTGCTCATACCTTTGCAACTGCTGTGTGCTCCTACTAGAAAGCTTACTACTTCTGGGGGCATCTGTTGTGGGGTTTGTTTTCTTTGGCAGTTATTCTCTATTCCCCAGTTTTGGACCCTCTCTGAGGAGAGGATTATTTCTTGCATGGAGGATTAGCCGCTCTCCTGTGTTGTCTCTAGCTCCTGGGACCATCAGGGGCACACCACTTGATAGAAACGACTTTCACATCCTTTCTTTCTCATCACCACTGTTTCTACTGCTGGCTAGTTGTCAGCCACCATCCCTGCAACTCTTTTATTTGGCTTGCTGTCCTGCTGGATTGATCAGGTGGCAGAGAGAGAGATACGTGTTTGAGTGAGGTTTGTCCTGCATTCTGACGTCATAGTGCGGAGCATCCACGTGATGCCAGACATCAGTCCTGAGTTGGAGCACTGTCTTTGTTCAGCTGTACAATGGCCATTTCTTCTGGTGTCAGAAGCGTAAAGCATTTTTGCCAGAAGCACATGGTGGGCAGTTAAACAGGCTCACTCTGTTCTTGGGACTACATTTGCGACTAGGTGTATCATGCTGCAACCTGTTTATTTTTGATACATCGGATTGTTTGTGTAGGTGTTCTTAGCATTAACGTTACAGTAAGTAAGGAGCGAAAGGGACAGGGAAGTATGAACTGATGGCCTGGAGGGTCACCGAGCGGCTAAGGCGAGGAAGGAGCCGACCTTGGCCAGGGAGATCAGGAGGGGGGACAAGGGGTTCTTTAGATACATAGGGGGAAAAAAGGAAAGTTGGGGCAGATCAGCAGGATAAGGACAGGGGAGGGATGGGCACAGGATGCGGGGGAGCAGGCCGAGGTTCTAAATGAGTACTTTGCCTCAGTTTTTACCAGTGAGGATGGAGGGACTGCGTCTTGAGGGGGGAGAGGGGGCAAACTGGAGGAAGGGGCGGGACCCTTAGAGATTGGGAGCCCTGACGGTTCTGAGGAGAGGGAGGGGCCAGCACCGTCAGGTAGTGGGTTGGCAGTACAGGAAGCAAAGGGGGAGGACGTGGAGGTTGAAATCCCAGTAGAGAGAGTGAGGGAAGCCCTCGGATGGGGAAAGCACCAGGGCCGGATGAAATGCATCCCAGGGTGCTGAGGGAACTGGCTGATGTCCTGACGACCCCCCCCCCCCGCAGAGCTTTTCAGCAGCTCTCTGAAAACAGGGTGGGTGGCCCATGTACGTATCCACAAGGGGGGATCAATAGAGGAGGCAGGGAACTACAGGCCCGTTAGCCTGACGTTGGTGGTGGGCAAGGTGGTGGAGGGTACTGTCAAGGAAAGGCTAGGGGGATTATTGGAGCAAATGGGGTATCTGGACGATAGGCAACATGGCTTTGTCCTGGGAAGATCGTGTCAGGCAAACCTTGTGGAGTTCAATGTCTGGGTGACGGTGCCCTGGACCAGGGTAGGCCGGTGGATGTCCTCTTTCTAGACTTCAGCAAGGCATTTGATTTGGTACCCCATGATGGTCTGCTGACTAAGCTGGAGGAAATAGGGGTGGGGATGCAATGATAAGATGGATAGGAAATTGGCTCTCAGAGTGTACTCAGAAGGTGGTGGTTGGGGAGTTGGTATCCTCTCCAAGGAGGGTCATTAGTGGGGTTCCCCAGGGCTCGGTGCTGGGGCCACTCCTGTTTAATACCTATGTTTCAGACATAAGGAAGGGTATCAAGAGTGAAATGAGTCTCTTTGCAGACGACTCGAAGCTGGGTGCAGTGGTGGATGAGGAGGGGGGGGAGAGTGGCCCTGCAGGAGGACCTGGAGGCTCTGGAAAGGTGGTTGGGAAAGTGGAAACTGAAGTTCAGTGCAGGGAAATGCAGGGTTCTGCACCTGGGAGCCAGAAATCCAGGCCAAGGGTATACCCTGGGGGGAGACGCACTACAAGTCTCGAAGGGCGAGAGGGACCTGGGGGTGGTGGTAGATGTCAGAATGAACAGGTCTGAGACCTGTAGAAGGGCAGCAGCAAAAGCAAATGGGATGCTGGGATGCATCGCTAGGGGGATTACCTCCAGAAGGGTGGAAGTGATACTTCCTCTGTATAACTGCTTGGTTAGGCCACACCTCGAGTATTGTGTGCAGTTTTGGAGACCGCACTTAAAGAGGGACATTGCACTCCTGGAGAGGATCCAAAGGAGGGCAACCAAAATGATCTGTGGCCTTGGGGAAAGGACCTATGGGGAGAGGCTCAAGGAGCTCAGCATGTACACCCTGGAGAAGAGGAGGGACAGGGGAGACATGATAGAGGTAGTCAAGTATGTAAAAGGGATTAATAAGGGGGGCCCAGTCGGGTGCTCCAAAGGAAAGGGGGGGGCAACTAGAGGACACAGTGGAAGCTAGAAGGGGAGACTCGGGAAGGGGAGGAGGTGTTACTTCAGTGAGAGGGTGGTGGACCCATGGAATGCACTGCCAAGGGGACTGGTGGAGGGGTTTAAAAAGAGATGGTACAGGGGGAGGGTGAAGCTGATGAGGTCCAGTACAGGGGGAACATCTTGGACTGGTGATAGTGAAACCCAAGGGGGAGGGGGGCAGCGAAATTGGCCCCCAGTACGGGTACTGACTATCGAGCGGACACGAAAGACCATTAGGCCTCCTCTGCTGGCATTTTAGTAAGTACAGAAGGAGGAAGAAAGATGGCCACTGGGCTGGATTGGCCTCCTTGAGCTCTGTGTGCTGAGAGCTCAGTAGCTGTTTCAAAATTCAAAACCATTTATAGGGGTTTTAGTGGCTAGAATTGTGCTATTTTAAATAATTTTAGTTAACGGTTAGTGGAAGGTTTACATATAGTGTAGTCAGCACTCTTAGTAAGATAGAGACTGGAGCTAGCATTTTTTGTTTTAAGGGAGGGATAGTGGTAGTGCGAGCAGCCCGATTGTAGTCAGGTACACAGCAGGACAGCTGCTGTAGTTGACATCTTTGTTAGTTGCTATAATCTCAGCCGGCTTCTGGGTTTCAGTTGCGGCAGCTTCTGGCAGTGAAATTGATAATCTCCCCCCCCCAATTCTCTTCTCCCTCTGCGATCTGGTGTGAAAATGCTATGTAGGAGTTAACCTGTGGTCCTGTGAAGATGGAAGGGAGAGGTGTGCCCTGAGGAATGTGTCCCAATGGTGAGAGCTCAAAAGAGAAGTTGGCACTAAGTTTTGAGGGAGCTGAACGCAAATGAGAGAGGCGTTTGGGTCTGTACTGGAGTCCACACCAGAGGAGTGTCTGTTATAGGAGTCTGGGAGCCAAATATACCTTTTCTGAGTGCAGGACGTGAACTGTCTGGTGAGAGAGGCCTGATCAGTCTGCGGGGGTCAGGAATGCCAGAGAGGAGGCCACCCTGGGTCTGGAGTAGAGTTTGTGAATTCTGTTGAGCTCGATTAGGACCAAGAGGAGGTAAGCTGTGGATTTCCCTATTGTGCTCCGTTTTGAGCGCTGCCAACATTTTCATTCTGTAGTTATTGATCTTACTGACTGGCAGTTAGTAGGATCAAAAACATTCGATTGAAACACGTTTCCTGTGTGAGAGCTGGGAGACAAAATGACTGTCTAATCATTATAAACTGGTTTGGGACTGTCTTAGTCTCTGATAGGGGATTTGGTGCCGCTTTTGAATGAGAGTCTAGGGCAGCACCTGTTAGTATTTATTATCCAGCTTCATGGACGTATATCCTGGAGCTTTGCTCTAGGGGAGGACTTGAAGTTTTCTTGCAGAAAGTTCTGCTTGCAGCACAGTCTTTGGATTTTGTTAGCTTTGTAACTGTATTATTTATTTATTTATTTGAATTTTGGTAACCGGGTGAGCCTCCTGAGACCATGCAGTCCCTTTTTCAGGGGCAACCCGGGTATTAGTTAATTTTGTTCATTATTTGAGTGTTCATACCAAATTCTGTCCACCTTTTAGTCCACGCTGAGTGTGACTGGTATATGTTTATGTGATTGTACGGTTGAGGAGGAAGGTTGTTTGTAATAAAGGTTGGTGAGGAGGGAAGGTTGGGCGAGGTGGGTTGGATAGTGGTTGGGAGGGTTTTTAGGGTTAGGGTTAGTTGTACTGGTAATGTGTCATCCTCTGCAGATCCCTAGGCTTGGTTACTCTGTCTCTGTCTTTCTCTCTCCTCCAGGATTTGCACCCCTTCTGTGACCCCCACTTTGCCTAGAGCAGCATAGTGTTGCTGCAGGGAAGTGGGAATTAGTAGGAGGCATGGAGGGGTGGCAAGAGACTGGGGGAGTACTGATAGGGGTATTAAAGACTGAGGACCAGGAGACGCTCTACAGTGAAATGGGGATTTGGGAGAAGCCAGATGTGTTTAATCCCCATACCCAGGGAACCCACCAGACTGAGTGGGCAGGTAGCTAATGGGTCTGCTGCCGCTATTCTTCCTTTTTGGGCAGTGCTGTGCAGTACCAGATTAGTGAGGAATAAGACTGCTATTATAGTCCAATACTGACACTGTAGTGCAGCATGAGAGGGGGGTGCTGCACTTCTGAGGTGCCGTCTTTTGGATGAGAAGTTAAACCGAGGTCCCATCTGCCTGGATTGGTGATAGTTCAGCTGGATGTTAAAGATCCCATGGCACTTATGGAAAAGAGTAGGGGAGTTTCCCCGGTGTCCTGGCCAAATTTCCCTCATTCACTAAAAAAAATACCACCAACAGCTTAATCTGGTTCAATTTCAGTTGCTTACCATCTGTATCTCCCCGGTCGCCCCTGAAAAAGGGACTTCTAGGCCCAGTGGACTTACCGGGTCAACAAAATTCAAACAAACAAAAACAGTGGATTTTATATCTCATTCCTCGGTCAATCTGACATGCTTCAAAGCAGTGAATATGAGCATGCGCGTTAGCATAGACAGTAATGCATGCCCCGATGCCCACAGTCATGGCTTTACTTTTCAAAATTCCATTTCTACAAGAACAGTCCTCTGTTTTGTAAAAGGCTGACTTTACTGAGCTCAGTGGGCAAGGTAGAGTTTGATACACACATCTCACAAAGCTTGGAAAATTCAGTAACTGATCACATGCACAAGTGTGCTGGATTTTTTATTTATTTCATATTTGGATTGATACCTTTGATCCAAGGGCTCGTTTACAAAGGTTCCAAGTCAGTCGGGTACATAGGACATAACAAGGTTACAGGGAATCAATGGTGAACATGAAAAGCAGAGTATAGTACAGTGACAGCACTGGGGGGTTTAAAACAAGGGTCGAATTGGACCCACTGGTGTAAAAAATATGGGTCTAAAGAAGAACTTACTGTGTCAAAACATAATCAGTGGCAGTTTTTTTTTTTTTTTTTTTAACAGTTCACGTTCCATTCCTTTACATATTGTTACAGAGTAGGTGCATCAATTTGGACCCACTGGCAAAGGAAAGAGGAGTCAATTTTGGAAAGGATGCAACTTTTTCCCTTTTGGTGTATGTTAGCGCGGTCACTGGTACAGTATATACAGAGACAACAAATTGGTTACATTGTATAGTTTTGAAGTGTTATAACAATAACTGTAATAGAGTGTGGTTCAATACGTTGAGCTAAGTGCAAGGTGCAGCCTAGGGATAGAGATCCCAGGTAACAATACCCGTAGGTTGGAGAGTAATGCCACCAGAGTTGGCTTTGTCAAGTGGTAACAGGGGGGAGTGAGGAGAGAGAGAGAGAGAGAGGAGAACCTGAGGCTGAGTGGGGGGGGGGAAGGGTAGTGGGACGCGTAATGGGCATAGGTGTATGGAGAGAGTGTAAGGGTTATCATGGGACTAGGTCTAGTCTAGGCAGGGCAATGACAGGCATTTACACGTGCTAGGTGGGCATGAAGCCCAGATTTGTATTGGCCAATCTTTCCAGCTTCGATGCGGGAGGTCATTGAACCACTTGGGACTGCGGAAGGACAGGGATCTCTGGGCGAGCGAGATGTGCTTAAAGGGCACCAAGAGCCCCTCTTTGTTTGCGTTTCTGGTGTTGATGATGGATTGTACATTTTTGAAAAGGTTAGCGGATGACTCGAGCAGAAGTCCGAGCACTGATTTTTTTTTTTTAACCAGAAGGCAGGTCTGATATTGTGTCCTTTGATGCAGGGGGAGCCACCCAGTCTCTTAATATAAGGTACAAGTATGGGTCACGTAGTTGGGTCCCAGGACCAGACGGCAGGCCTTATTATGTAATGTTCTGAACCTTTTGAGTGCAGTATCGGAGCCAGCCCCATAGATCACTAGCCCATAATCAATGGTGGATAGTATCGAGCTACTCGTGACCAGTTTCTGGGCTTCCTTAGTTATTGATTCAGTGGTGGTCAAGGATATCCAGCTTTGCGTGTGCTAAATTAATGATCTGGTCTACGTGAGTAGTTAAGGTGAGGGTGTCGTCCAGATGTACGCCCAGGTATTTAAAATTAACAGCTTGCTCCATTGTATCCCCTACGGCTGCGTTGCAGCTTAGCTTCCACTTTTCTTGGTCTGTGGTACTGTGACTAGCATGCACTTGGTCTTTTTATAGTTGAGCATTAATTTATTCGAAATGAACCATGTTTCCAGGAGTTGGAAATTGGTTTGTAGGTCGGAGGAGATCAGTCAAATCCCTACCCGGTACTGAGATGACTGCGTCATTAGCATAAAGCACAATACGTGCTGGGCAGGCAGAAGGCAGGGAATTGATAAAAAGGCTGAAGAGAAGTGGCCCTAGGATTGACCCTTGGGGGACTCCTTGGCTCACCGTCCTTGGCTCAGAGAGCGAACCATTAATTCTCACTCGTCCTTTAGCACTTGGGGATGCGTGGGAGCGGCTGACTGCAGGTTATGGTTGGACCAAAGAGGGAGGGCCTTTTAATTAATCAAAAACGAGGCATTTTGTAGCAATTGTACTAAAATCATGCACCAGATACACCATCACTGCTAATATAGATTGCAAAGGGCGCCAGTTTGGACTTTGCAAAAGAAAATGCCCACAAAAGCTGACAGTGTATATGAGAAGCATTCCGTTTTCCTGCTCCTCCTAGGTTCAGTTGCTATCTTCCTGATGCTTTATTTTTTTTCATTCACCATTACCCTTTTACGTGCTCTCCAATGTTCAAATATTATGTAGGTCTTTTAAAATGGTTCTGTTTTCAAAAGAAATAATATTTTTAGTTCCCATTATACCCATTAGTGCCATATGGCGTCAGAACCATCCATTGCTTAACCTGACCCAAAATGGTGGTATCAGATAGAATGAGTTAAGCCGATCTAAGTCCGAGCTGTGTATGGATGGATGAAATCTGTGAATAAATTGGTCAGAAACCCAATTCCACCTCCACTTAATGATGATTTTACATAAGAGCACTTCCTTCTGTGATGTAGTCCTGTATGAAATAGTCCCCCACCACCTCGCACACCTAAAATAAAAATGTAACCTTAGGATAAAATCACTGTTTGTAATGTAATTTTGTGGGTTTTGTTTTTGCAGATATATGGGGATTGGACTGTCTGCACAAGGAGTCAATATGAACAGGTTGCCAGGTATGCTTTGCTTGAACTGTAATATTTTGTTACAGTATATGGTTAGGGTTTATTGTGCATGGAAAGCAACCCCTTCAAAAATATTCTTATGCACATTCAAAGTTGTTGTGCACATTCCAGATCAATTTCAGCTATGTCTCTGCTTGCGCAGTCTCTGCTGCACTGCAGCCCTTCACTCCAAAAATAAAAGTAAAAGTCTTGGCACCACAGTATGTTTAAAACCATTAAAAAATGTAAACATTTAACTCATTCAAAACCATATACTAACAAAAACAAAACACAACAGCTATGGTTGGTGATACACAACTTGGCCAGTGTTTCTGTTTCACGATGTTGAGATATCGGCATGGTCCTCTCGAGCTTCACTCTTGAGGTGCAGAGTCTGTTATCTCAACCCCTTGATAAAAACACAGGCTTATTGTGTATGGTCGCCAATACATTTTTCCTTATGTACTATATAGTAGGATCGACCAGAACAGTAATTTTTGTGGTGGGCTTAAGGTTCTGTTTATCATGACTCTGCAAGTCAGTTCCTCCAGCATCACTTTTATGCTTCAGAACATGGTTACCACAGAGGGAATAAGGAGGGATGGCATAATGTCTCTGGGTGGATAACATCAACTTCATGATTAAAAGGCAATGGACACCTTAGGGGCAGGCAACTCATGGCATGGGGCTGCCTGCCATAGGGTCTAACTGATCCCCAAAACATTTTTTTTATACAGGAAATAATGAATTATTTCACTTAGAAGAACCGCAGTCTCTCTTACATATGCAGAGCAAGCCACCATGCGCCATGGGAGGGATGGGGTGGGGTGGTAGAGCACTACAGGGGTTGATAGAAAAGGAGATATTTAATTTGAGCAGGAACATGAAGTATCAAACAGACACCGCCCCAAAAAACTCATTTTAATGACATGAAGTAGGGAAGGAGCTGCAGGGCTGTTGATAGCATTATAATGCTGTCGGTGGGGGGGTGCAGTGGTGGCCTTTAGGGATAACTTGCACTCATTACAGGTGTTTGCACATGTTAAGGGGAGTAGTACAGGTAATGCTGTTATAATGTTATCTATGATCCTGCAGCCCCTTTCCCTATTCTGTGTCATTAAAATGCAGATTTATGGGTGGGACTGCAGTGGGCACTCAATCAATCAATCAAACTTTATTTAACCAGGCAGTTACATCATTGAGCAAGCTCATTTATAAGATGGTCCTGGACACTCAGTGGCTGGCTTTTAATACGGAAGTGAAATCATGGTTCTTGTAACTCATGGCTCAGTTAGGTCCTGGGGCAGGCAGCTGCTTGCCATCAGCTGCCTACCCCAAAGGGAGTGGAGTGTCATCAACTCTTTAACTGGCAACAGTACCAAAATATCTGGTGGTAAACACTCACTTTCCAAAAGTGTCATTCTGTTCACAGCTTTATAGAAAGCCATTTTAGGGATCCCTGGCAGGGTTTGTTCTCCATTGTCCTTTCGAAACACACCACTGCCTGATGTTCCAAAAATTTAACTGGGAGTCTTTAAAAATGAGCAGACAAAGGCAAGGAGCAATAATTTCATTTAAAAAACTAAAAGGAGGCCGGCTCAGTGGTGTGGAGGGCTGAGGCATCACTGCCTTACCTCCTGCCACGCCAGCGACCCGTGGTCGCAATGCGAGCAGGTCACCGGGGAGGGAGAGGATTGAGCGTCCGGAGGGCAGTTCTCCTCTTCCCAGGGCAGGGTGGGTCTGGAGACCGGTGCATGTCTGGCTTCTAGTGGCAGCTGGGAGTTGGCACACTGGCTCCATAGATACAGGGGCCGAAGGCGGAGCAGATGCCAGGCATGCCACATATGGAAGCGTGCGCAGCTTGGCCATTGGCATCATTGCACGCTACTGCGCTGCACTCTAGGACAGGAGAAAACGGAGGATGAAAATCCCGCCGACTGGCGAGATGAAGCCGGTGCCCCGCAGGCTCTGCACCCGGCTAGCTGGCACATCAAAGCCACAAGGTGAGTACCAGTGGATGCCGGGGTGACAGGGCTTGGAGGGCCGGTTGGCGGAGGAGATAAAGAAGGTGGAAAAAAAAAAATAATAAAAAAAAAAAGCTACAAGGCAGTCTCCCGTGCAGTAGGGGGAAGACATTTTAAACTTCCCGAATTATAAATACAAATTGAGGGATATTAAAAACAGAGGTCTAGTAATCCCTAAGGCAAAAAAAAAAAAAAATGAAAGTATGGTTTCACCTCACTATTTGCCACACATATGGAATGTATTAACCCTGAAATTGAAAATTATGACAAGTTTGCAAAATTTTAGATGTATGTTGTCCCGGGGTGGATTAAAATGTGCAGTTGCTAAATTTTGGGTGAAAGTGTAAGGTTTCCTTAACATTTTGTAATAGTTATAAATTATTGTATAGTTTATAATGAGTATGTTTAAAGTTGTGTGTTTGTACCAAAATGTGTACTTGTACTGTTGATATATGTATTTTCAATTTAGGAACCTGGTACAAGTGTACAGCAGAACTTTATAAATAGGGCCTATGATCCTAATAGTTTAACCCTGTATAATAAAAAAAAAAAAAGCTTCTTAATACTAGTACTAGTTAGGCAAAAAACACAATTTGGGAAAAGATGTGCTGGGCAGTAAAGGGTCCACAGTCTAGTCCGAGTAATAAGATAATACTGGACTGATGGGTCACCCAGCGGCAAGCTGGGGAGATAAGTGGAGGAGTTGTGCTGGTGTCTGGGGGGGGCTGGTGGTGGTAGTAGAGCACTACAGGGGTTGACAGAAAAGGGAATATTTAATTTCAGTAGGAGCATGAAATATCAGATATGATGAAGAGGGGGTAATACGATCAACCAGATTTTTTATTAAATATAGGAAGAGGGGGGTAATGGTACAAGGTGCTATGGGGAAAGGGGAGTGCTTTTCTTTTTGGAGACGAGGTGGGATCTACCAAATCATTTTAAATTACTGTAGGGGTAACTTTACAAATTGTTTGAAAAAATGTAAAACATGTTATAATAAATTGAAACTAAGCAGACCCCAAACATCTGTTTGAGTAACGTACAGTAATGTGAACATTCACGTGTAGTGCCCCTCCACAAAAGCGGTCCCAAGGATGACCCAGGGAATTACAGACCAGTCATTTTGAACTCTATTGTGGGCAAACTCATGGAGACCAAACTAAAGGAGAGGTTGATAGAATATCTAGATGAGCATGGTCTCCAGGATGCAAGGCAGCATGGATTCATGGGGGAGGGGGATCGAGTTAAACGAATCTGATTGACTTTTTTGACTGTCGCTAAGACAGTAGACAGGAGCCAAGCGGTAGACATCCTCTATCTTGATTTCAGCAAGGCCTTTGATTCTGTGCCCCACAAAACGTTGATCAGGAAGTTGGTGGATCTCTGGGTTGGGGAAAAGATGGCCGGATGGTTGGAAAACTGGCTGAGGGACAGAACCCAGAAGGTGGTTGTGGGGGAGAGTTATCTGGCACCAGAGAGGTAACCAGTGGGGTCCTGCAGGGCTTGCTGCTGGGTCCGGTGTTGTTCAGTGTCTTCATCAGTGACATTGGGGATGACATTAAAGGCAACATAGAAACATAGAATTGATAGCAGATGAGGACCGCTTGGCCCACCTGCCCGTTTCCCTGCCTAATGGATAAGCTGCAGATCCTGGTTAACCAACAGCCTACTTCCTCCTACCCCCTACTAGAATTGCTTTATGTCTGTCCCATGCATTCTTGAATTCCTCCACTGTTTTTGACTCCACTGCCTCCTCAGGGAGGCTGTTCCATGTATCCACAACCCTCTCCGTGAAAAAATACTTTCTCTCATTACCTCTGAGCCATCCCCCCCATCTTCAAATTGTGCCACCTTGTTCTTGTACATCTCTTTTTCTGAAAGATGCTACCCTCTTGGACTTTGTTGATTCCCTTGAGGTATTTGAAAGTTTCTATCATGTCCCCCTCTCCCTCCTCAAGGGTATACATATTAAGCTCCTTTAATCTCTCTTCTTATGTCTTCTGGTGCAGACCCTGCACCATTTTAGCTGCCCTCCTCTGGACAGCCTCCATTCTATTTATGTCCTTGCGGAGATGGGGTCTCCAGAACTGCACATGGGGTCTCATCCAACTGTCTGTACAGTGGGATAACAACTTCCTGTTTTCTACTGATGATGCTTCTCCCTATGCATCCTAGTATCCCCCAGCCCTCCTTACTGCCTTTTCACGTTGCTTGCCCACCTTAAGGTCATCTGATATGACTACCCCCAGGTCCCTTTCCATTTTTGTTGTTGTTAGTATCTCACCCCCACTGTGTACTCTTCCCCTGGTTTTTTGTTTCCCAGGTGCATTACTTTGCACTTGTTTGCATTGAATCTAAGCTGCCATACATTTTTGACCATTCCTCCAACCTTGCCAAGTCCCTTTGCATCCTTTCCACCCCACCTTCTGTATCAACCCTGTTGCAGATCTTTGTGTCATCTGCAAAGAGACATACATTTCCTTCCAGTCCCTCTGCAATGTCACTTATAAAGACATTAAAGAGGACCGGTCCCAGTACTGAACCCTGCCGTACCCCGCTAGTAACCCTCCTTTCTTCACTGTGAGCACCATTTACTATTACCCTCTGCGTCCTGTTGTCCAGCCAGTTTTTTACTCAGGCTACCACTTTGGGACCCACTCCAAGTCTAACTAGCTTGTATATTAATATTTTGTGTGGGACTGTGTCAAATGCCTTGCTAAAGTCTAGGTAGGCCATATCCACAGCCCCTCCCTGGTCTACTACTTTGTCAAAGAAATCTATTAGATTCGTCTGACACGACCTTCCTGCTGTGAATCCATGCTGCTTTGGGTCCTGTGACCCACTGGCCTCTAGAAATTCAACAGTTCTTTCTTTCAGAAGTGATTCCATCATTTTCCCTACCACTGAAGTCAAACTAACAGGTCTGTAGTTTCCTGCTTCTGTATTGCTCCCACTTTTGTGAAGGGGAATCACATCCGCCCTTCTCCAGTACCACACCATCCTCCCATGATTTGTTAAAAAGGGTAGTCAGTGGTGTCACTAGTTTTTACCCTTAGTTCTTTTAGAATTCTTGAGTGAATCCCATCAGGCCCCATTGCTTTGTCCACCTTCATTTTTAAGAGTTCTTTTAGAACCCTTTCTTCTGTGAATGGACTGGTATCGACCTCCCTATCCAGAGTGCTTCTATTCTTTGATTTAGGTACCTCCCCCTCCTCTTCTTTTGTGAATACTGAGCAGAAGTATTTGTTCAGCATCCCTGCTTTTTCACTGTCCCCCTCTACCCACCCTCCTTTCCCTTTATTAAGTCTCACTATCCCTCCCTTGGTCTTTCTGTGCTCCCTAATGTACCTATAAAAGGTTTTACCCCCCTTCTTAACTGAGTTGGCTAGCTTTTCCTTAGTTTGGGCCTTTGCTATTCTGACTGCCTTCCCCACTTCCTTCTGCTTTAACTGGTACAATTCTCTGTCCTGCTCCTACTGTGTTTCTTTATACTTCCTGAATGCTACCTTTTCGCTTAACCTTCCCTGCCACCTCTTTTGAGAACCATAGTGGTTTTTTCCCTTCATTTTACTTTTGTTGATTTGCTTCACACAAAGGCTTGTTGCCTCTGTGATGGCTGTTTTGATTTTCCCCCATTGTTCCTCCACCCCTCCTTCTTGCCCGATTGCTAGTGCTTTTCTGAGGCACGCTCCCATTTTCCCAAAGTCAGACCTCCTAAAGTCCAATACTCTTGCTTTTGTATGGCTTGACTCTATGGCTGTGTTTATTGTGAGCCACACTGTTTGGTGGTCTCTTGTCCCAGATGGCTACCCACCTCTAAATCCGAGATCCTTTATCTATCCCCATTTGACAGTACCAGGTCTAAGATTGCTCCCTCCCGAGTGGGTTCCACCACTAGCTGTCTGAGGCATGCCCCTTGCAGGGCATCGAGAATAACCCTGCTCTTGGATGTGGCAGCAGCAAAGGTGCTCCAGTTAACATCCGGCATATTCAGGTCTCCCATCAACAACAGGCTTGCGGCTTTGTTTCACCTCTCCTTCCTCTTCTCTCATCCCTTGCCACCTCCCCACTTCTCTCCTCCCTCCATCCCCTGCTACTCCCATCTCTCCCACCCCCACCCACCATTCTATCCCTCTCACCTCCCACCTACCATTCCACCCCTCTCCCGCTCCTCTCCTCCTGTCTCCCCCTCCCTGTCACCCTATCTCTTGTTGCTCCACCCCCAGACTACCTAGCACTTATCTTTGTTCTTGCACTTACGACAGTGTCAAATTCTTGACTGCCTAGCCCCCCTTTTCCCCACTCCTCATCCTCTTATCCCCCACCCCTTGCTCCACTTATGTCACCCCTAGGATGGTTTTCTTTTGTATCTGTTACTTGCTGTATATATACCCATATTGTTAATTGTGCATTATTTGCCACTGACTGACTGCTACTGTGCTAGTCTATACACATACACTGTCTTTTGTTACTAAGTTAACCTCCTGACCTGTATTGTATCTTACCACTGCTTGCTTCTATGTTAACCTCCTTGTCCACTGTTTTGCTTGCACCCATTGCTGACACGGAACCTTTGAAAAAGAACCCTTGGTTCAAAGGTATTTGTAATCCTAGTAATAAATAAATAAAATAAAACAACATCTCCCCTTTTTCTGCCATTCTAAGGATGCCTTCTATCATTTCCTTGTCCACTATCTTCCCCCTGAGATTAGGAAATGTGCTTATTCACGGATGACACCAAGCCCTACGAGAGAGTGGACACAGCTGAAGGGATACAGGACCTACAGGAAGATCTGGAAAAACTGGGGAGGTGGTCCAGGATCTGGTAGCTTGGCTTCAGTGCCAAGAAGTGCAAAGTTATGCATATTGAAGTCAAGAATCCCAGGACTGAGTACTACCTGGGTGGAGTCTGGGTATCTGTATCAGAGGAGGAGAAAGACCTGGGAGTGATGATCACTAGTGACCTGAAGCACTCCACGCAGTGCAAGAAAGCAACAGCAAAGGCAAACAAGATGCTGGGATGCATATCTAGGAGGATCAGTAGTAGGAGAGAGGAGGTTATACTGCCCTTGTACAGGTCACTGGTAAGGCCGCATCTAGAGTATGGAATTCAGTACTGGTGCCCACACCTCAGAAAGGACATTAACCTGCTGGAGAAGGTCCAGAGGAGGGCTACAAAGATGGTATCGGGTCAGCAAGGTAAGGCATACGAGGAGAGGTTGAAGGCACTGAACATGTACTCCCTGGAAGACAGGAGAGAGAGAGGACATGATTGGGACCTTTAAGTACTTGAAAGAGATAAATAAGGTTGATAAGGAGAGTCTCTAAGTTGAGTGGCAACCATCACACAAGGGGTACAGTCTTAAACTGGAGGGGTGAGGTTTAGGGGTTTATGAGGGAGGTCAGGAAGCACTTCTTCACAGAGAGGGTGGTGGATACTTGGAATGCGCTGCTGGAAGAGGTAATCTCATTGAAGACTGTGGGCAGCTTTAAGAGAGGCTGGGATAGGCATGGGGGAAGGTAAGGATCATGAGTAGGGAGGATGGGAGGAGTGGGGTGGGAGGGCAGGGAACATAAGCTCAAGCTGTGGACCCTGCAACACGAGCAGACTTGATAGACCAAATGGCCTTCTTCTCCTGGCTTCTTCGTATGTTCATATGTATTCAGCTCTTGATAGTTCAGCCTGATATTTATTTGCAAAGTCCTGAAACTCTTAGGAAGACGCGTGGTATACAGTTGCTTGGTTTAAAGCCAGCAATATAGTAATCTAGATTAATAATAAAAAAGAAAGCTCTCCAGTGGGTCCAGCTCTCCTGCAGCCTGTCCAGACACTTTAGACCCCGAATGTGGTGGAGTGCTTATCATTTATTTAGATATCCACTGCCTGTCCTCTAAAGCACAGTCTTGGGATTACCATTTGGGTGGTGGGGAGTGGGAATGGTCCGCCTAGGAACTGAGCCAGACAGGACTTTTCCAATCAGATATTCCCTGGGGGTGGAATGGGGATACGGGGGTGACAGGATACCCAGAGGTCCTGGCATTGCAGTTAGACAAGGAGAATGTGGCAAGATCGACATAAGTGCTACTGTTGTTTACCTGTTTTTAATCTCCCCTTCCCCCCAATATCCATCCCAACCCACAAGGGCACAGCCTAAGATGGAAAACCTTTCTGTCCAGTCAGAAGTGGGATTGGATGAGGCCCACCTATAACACTCTGGGACTTGCTGGCAGAGGACTGGGCAAAGAATATCAGTGCATCATATGCCAATGTACTGCATCACAGAAGCAGCAGAATTCTGCATATTCTGGTACATAAAACATCCCCCCATCCTTCCTGAAGCAGGAGGTGTCCAAGATGGATGCTTAGCACTGCTTCTGCCACCTGGTTTGTGACAATCCGGGCTCACAACTAGAATCCCAGTTGTCAGCATGGTAAGCTGGAGAGCTTCCCATTAAGTTGCCAAGAGGCCTAAAAAAACTTACTTAAACGAGAATTGGCTAATGCCAATGTGATTTTGCACCTTATGGCAAAGGTATGTTTCCGGTGTTGGAGCTTTATGGTTGGATTTGGTTGGGGAGGGGGGGCTAATTTTTGTTATTTTACATTCAGTCACTGTCCTTCAGTTTGTTTTATTTGCTGTGGTGGAAGATAAGATAATAGTGCAGCAATTTAATAGGTTGTATTCTGTTTCAACAACCACATTCATGACTGCTACACAGTTTGCTGGGATGCTGGTCTGGACTGACAGCGCTGGCATAAAGAACATAAGAATAATATGAAGAAGCCAGCAGAAGGCTATCTGGTCTATCCACTCTGCTCGTATTGCAGGGTCCACAGCTTCAGCTACTGTCTCTGCTCCCCCTCCTCCCTACCCATGATCCTTACCTTCCCCCTGTGCCTATCCCAGCCTCTCTTGAAGCAGCCCACTGTCTTCAACGAGACCACCTCTTCTGGCAGCACATTCCAAGTGTTCACCACCCTCTTTGTGAAGAAGTGCTTCCTGACCTCTCCCTCCTAAACCCCCCCCCAGCTTAAGGCTGGGCCCCCTCGTGTTATGGTTACCACTCAGCTTAAAGAGACCCTTCTTATCCACCTTATTTATCCCTTTTTAGGTATTTAAAAGTCCCAATCCTATCCACTCTCTCTCTCTCTCTCTCATGTCCTCCAGGGAGTACATGTTCAGTGCCTTCAACCTCTTCTCACATGCTTTACTCTGTTGATCCGCTATCATATTTGTAGCCCTCCTCTGGACCTTCTCCAGCAGGTTAATGTCCTTTTTGAGGTGTGGGTACTGGTACTGAACTCCATACTCTAGGTGTGGCCTCACCAGTGACCCGTACAAGGGTAGTATAATCTCCTTTCTCCTACTACTGAAGAAAAAACTTCAAGGCTATAAAAGCTGAAAATAGCAAGGAGGAAAAATAGAAATGAATAAGCTGAATAAAAAAGCGTCTTTACTTGAAAACATGTTTGATAATCATTATGAACCTAAGACTTTTTTTCTTCCATGTACGTTGTTTTCCATTCTAACAAAATACATGTGTGGCCTAAAAGAGTTTGGCAATATCCCTTTTGATGTCTCAGTGTTTCAGATCCTGCCTTACAGATGCAGCCACATTACATCTGTCCCCAGAGCTGTTCTCTGGCTCCTGATTCCCCCACAGAATGTAATTTGATATATTTTTATTTATTGAAGTCTCAGATTACAACACCCTTGAGCAATAAACTCTTTTACAAAGGTTCCACGTCAGAAGATAAGTAGATAACTTATTTTCAGAATCCTACATGGACTGTCCCCAAGCTTGCTTCTCGCATGTCTCGTCTCCTACATTCTAATGGCTACAACCTTCATTGATCACCTTCATCCACCTTACGTCAGTCAGTGGCAGAGTTCTCACTCACTCTACTTCTTCCTCATGGCCTCCCTGAGCTTCTTCAAATCCAAACATAATTTGCCTCTTGCTGCAGCATTCTACTGCTACCATTTTCTCTTGCGCCCCCTTTTTTGTAAAGCTTTACGTCCCACCCTTCATAGCCTCCTTTTTTTCTGCTTACTCAACTTATACATACCTTCTCTCTGTATTCTCTTGGTAAATTGTTATACAGTGCATTGTATGAAGATGCCATATAAAGATGCAGCAGAACTTTATTGTAAATAGCTTGCTTCATACTAGCCAAGTGCTCGCATGCTTTATAGAAACTAGATGGTAAGACCACATTTGTTGCAGTAGTGAAATAAAACAAGACCAAAAGATTATAGAGAGGGTCCAGAGAACATTGATCAAAAGTCTGTACAGCTTGGGCAATGGTGAGAACATTAGTGGTCATGCAGTACATGACAGAAAGTGTGTTCTGAAATGGGATTTGAATAGGGGTGTCAGTGAAGTGAATCAGTAAAATGCATTAAGTTTTATTTGTTTGCAAAGGTAGACCATGTTAAGTTTGTCATCCTGTTTTTTTTTTTTTTTTCTTTTGGTGGTCTTCGGGTTGAAGATGGGGAGAAAAAGCCAGTATAATTGCCTATTAAAATCTCATGAGTATACCTATCAGCAAACGTTCTTCAAAGAAACAAAAATTATTAAGGGAAACCGGTGGGATGACAGGCCTTTTTCTACTGTTGAGGTGGGAATTGAATACTGAAAATACAGTTGGCTCCAGGATGAGAAACCTCCTCACCCACCTTGGTAGGGTATAATGACCAGGGCTTCACTGGCACTCCTCACATTGGATTCATCTCCTGTTCGATCCTTGAGGCCTCAGGTGGGACTTGCTGCAGGGATACCCCATAGGAACAAGGAATAATGCAAGCTGTGTGGAAGTGCCAGGACTGTCCCACCTTAATGGATTGGAGGCATAGGGGCTTCTTGAATGGATTGGGGATGACACTGGAGAAATAAATAACTGGAAGTTTAAAAAAAAAAAAAAAAAATGAGAGAAAATTTAGTCTTGCATGGAACTTGCGTATGTGTGTTCATTTTAGGTTTAAAAGCAAAAACTTGAGATCTTAACAAACATTGTGGTACATTCCTCAGTAGCAGTCCAGACTTTCTGGTAAGGGACGCCTTTTGCAGTGTAGACCAAGAGGCTACTGTGGAAGCTTTAATTGGCAGCTCAGGAATAGGCATGCCTCCAGTCTTGTCTGTCTTTTTCTTTTCCTGTGAGGGCAACCTAACAGGCCTCTCTTGGATTTTGACATGTATCCATATACTTTTAAAGATTTTGTGTGCTGTTTACTGGGGGATGTTTATAAAGTTCTCCTACCCTCATTGAGCCAGCCTACGTACACTAGAGATGGCAAGAAAAATTACCTTCTACAAAGTAGCTTGGGAGGAGGAATTCACCTTTTCCATCAGGATGTCCTCCGTGCTGCCTGTGCTGAACCACTTATGCTTGTGTTCAGTTGCTTGCAGCATGGTGGTCGAATGAGAAGCTTGATGAAACATCTTTTACTTAAAGGCTCTTAAGGCTATTCCTGATTCAGAATATTAGCAATCTTCTTATATACAACTTATTTGGAAGGCCAGGTTTTAGTAAAACAGGAGCCAGGCATACAATTCCAGCACTGCCATCCGCAAAACAAACAGTCCAAGAGCCAAATGTAATGCAAAACAAAACCTTATAAGAAGTTTTATTTATCCAATAGTGTGCTAAAAAGCCTCTTACCAGGGAGAACAGGGAACCAATACACCAGCTCCTACCGGTTTTGCCAAGAAAGGCGTCCTCGGGACTTTGTATGTTAAGTTCTAGTCTGCCCTTCCCTCTGTCTGCTATTCAGAGTTTTTCCTAAATTAGCCTCCTGCTAGCTGTGTGGTAGTTTTACGACCCCTGGAGATCTCCATCTGAGACAGCTTAATTGTATTCCTTTGTCCTACAATGCACACTGTCTCATGTGACAGTGATGTAGCAAAGACCATAAATCCAGCAGAAAGCATTGCTTTACAATCCGTTCACAACAGTAGAGATGGCCATATTTTAAAATCTGTAGAGTTCAGCTTAGTGACTACCCTCGTCGTAATGGTCTTTCTGTCCTGAAGAACTTTGCTGCTGGTAATTTTTGTGCAGCTTGTAAAGTTTCCAAAATATTCAGTTTGCCTAGCATGTGTGTGCTGAATGTTGGGTCTCTGTTACATCACTGTCACATGAGACAGGATGCATTGTGGGAACAAGGAATACAATTAAACTGCCTCAGATGGAGATCCCCAGGGGTTGTAAAACTGCCATAAAGCTAGCAGGCTAATTTAGGAAAAACTCCCAATAGCAGACAGAGGGAAGGTCTCACTAGAACCTCGCATATAAATCAAAACACTCTGCACAACATATGCTTTTACAACTTTTGGGCGGACTACTCCTTCAAGTACAGGCATCATATTACAGGGATTAGTGTAGTTTGAATTTGAAGTCTTTTCTTTTTTTTTTCTTTAAAAAAAAAAAGACACAAAGACAGGTACAGTTCAGTCATCACAGGCAAATTATACTACTGCATATTAATTCTATTCTGGGGTACAACATAGTCAAGATCTTATCTGTGTCAGTCTTCACCATTCATCACATTTGGGTTCTGGCTGGAGGTCACGACCCTGCGGGAGCTTTTTTTGATGGTGGGGTCCGGCACCAAAGGCGCAGCCCTCGAGGCCGATGCAATGCGTGGCGCTCGTGGGCTGGCCGTTGGGTGTCGACCCTGCCCTCCCTCCAGTTCTTCATCTCCCGTTGTAGACGTCTCACCTCGTGTGGAGCTGCAATCAACAACAGCCTTCTCGTGTCTTTGACGGCGAAAAAGTTTTACCTGCCGGTTCCGTTTCACCCTACTCAACGCCGCTGTTGGTAAGACTGTTCCATTATTATTTTTCAGCGACGTTGAATCTGTTTTTGAATTGTGTTTCCGTCGATCATGTCTCGGTCGGAGGGCAAAAAATCGCTGAAAGCGGGGCAGCCCCCTAAGCATCTGTACCCGTGCGGCCACAAGTACTCTGTTACCGACCAGCATGATCGTTGTCTTGCATGTCTTGGCCCGCTTCACGACATAGATTCGTGCGATGCCTGCTTCTCCATGGACTGTCGTGTCATCGATCAATGTGTGTGGAAAGTTGGACAAGCTTCACCGACTTTCGGGGGATGGGCGCGCACTCGTCGGGCCAAGCCGCTGTTCTCTCCCTTTCCTCTGGGTCTCCTTCCAGTTCTATACGGACCACGTAGGAGGGGGCTTCTGCTTCTAGTAGCCTCACCATTGCAGAAGCCCCTTCCGTGGTGCAGGAGGCCCAGTCCATGCCCCCTGGGGAGCGGGCGGGAGGCACCGCTATGGCAGTTTCCCCTTCAGGGGCGAAAGCTCCCCCGGTGTCGATTCCTTGGACTGGGAAGCTGGGTTGGCACTGTCCTCGATGCCGTCCGGTGCCATCTTGGGCCTCGGCACCGTGGGCCTGATGGTGCCATGGTTGGTGCCGGTCTGCCGCTTGGTGCTGTCTCTGCTGTCTATGCCGTTCGCGGTGCCAGTGGTACTGACAGCACTGTGGGATGTTCTACAGCGCCGTGCTCGACCCTTTCTCGCCTCAAGTGGCGCCAAGGCTGGGGACGGCGCTGTGTCTAGCTCCGGCTTGCGGCTCAGAGCGAGGACATGGCACGGTGGGAGGTGTTGCCCCCGGCGCTGCGAGGGAGCTGTCGGTGTCGCTGTTGGCGCCGTGGGACAGGATGGCACCATGGCAGACATCGACTCCGGCTCTGCTGCCGCTCTCGGTGCTGTCTCTTCTTTAGGCATCATTCACGGTGCTGTGGGGGAGCTTGGTGCCGGCTGTGGTATGGACACCCAGACTGGCGCCTCCTTCGGTCCAGACAGGAGCAAGCATCCGCGTACGGACTTCGGTCTCTACCTCTTCGGAGACGGACACAGAGTCTGGTTCGGACTGGCTGTCTGTCTCTTTGGAGTTGGCGGCCCATGTGGACACCCTGGTAGTTTCCTTGGCTGACTGGAGCAAGCCTCCCTCTGAGGAGCAGATGGTAGCCCCCGAGTGTAGGGTCAGGGTGCTGACCAGCAGGTGGTAGTGCAGGCCACTATTGCCTTGCAGCCTGGACTCTGAAGGTTTTCTGCCTCCTCAGTTGGGGTACCCCCTTAGGTGGTGTGCCTGGATCGCCCAACTTTAGGGCCGACTGGGCACCCACGGAAGGGGAGGGTACTACTCCCTGGGTGGTCCCCTCAGAGACTGACCAGGGCTGTCAGCTGCCTAGGCTGGTGTTTGCGAGGAGGGCTCTTTTTAGTTCGAGGGGTCAGGGTTCGATCGCGGCCCTTTTTCGAGACCCACCCGGGTTCAGGAAGGAGTCGTAGCGCATACCCCCATCCTTCCTTCTCGGTCTCCTCGAGGGGGCTCTGGTCTTTGGAGGGAAGGAACCGTCCTTTTGGAATTCCACTGTCCCGGTCACCTCACAGTGGGGATTCTTCAGGGCACAGCCTAGGTAGTTCCAGCATGGTTGATCAGCTGTCAGCTGTTGGGTTTTCCAGAGCTCCTCATTCCCTTGGGGCTCCTGGTGCGCTCTCTTGCCCGGACAGAGGATGGTCGCCTTCTGTTGTTGACTTAGCCCCCACTCCTCTGTCACCATCTCCTGCTCTCCCAGGCATTCTTGGTCCTAGGGGACCTCTCTTCTGGGAGCAGTTCAGGTGTGTGGCTGCTCACATCCCTACATATGTCAGGGCCATGGACAAGCGGGTGTTCCACCCTCCCCCTAAGCAGCCAACCTCTGGATCTCCGAGGTCTTCTGCTTCCTCGTCTTCCTGTTCAGGAGAAGAGGAGCCCTCCGTCCACATCACCCCTGCTGCTGATCTCGCAGAGTATTAGCGTTTCCTCATGAGGATGATGGAAGACCTGCATGTCACCCCACCCATTCAGCACAATCCGGAGCATTTGACGTGCGCCTTCCTATGCGATTTCAGTGTGGACACCCTGGAACAGCATATTTCTTTTGAAAGCTACTGCTCCAGTTATCTCTTATCCCTTGGCCAGTATCTTTAACATGTCACTTACATGTGGGGAGATTCCTGAAATGTGGAAGCTGGCTAAGGTAATTCCCATTTTTAAAAATGGCTCTAGAGCTTTGTTAGATAATTGTAGGCCTATTTCATTATTACCAGTAGTGGTTAAAGTGTTTGAAAAGTTGGTACCAAAAAAACTCCAGATATTTTTGGAAAAAGGAAGGATGACTAATAAATTTCAATCAGGTTTTAGACCTTTACATGGCACAACTTCTGCCCTATTGAAAGTTACTAGGGACATTGCGGGTGCTCTGGACAGGGGGATGTCAGTGGGGCAATTTTTGTTGATTTATCAAAGGCCTTTGATACTCTAAACCATGATATCCTCCTGTCCAGACTACCTGCTTTGGGTATGTCCAAAAATGTAGTTAGGTGGTTTGATGCTTATTTATTTGGAAGGAAACAATTTGGTATCAATTAATGGTTGGGGATCTGGCCTTAGGGCAGTCATTTCTGGAGTGCCCCAGGGATCTGTTTTGGGCCCAATATTATTTAATTTGTATATGAATGATCTTGTTTTAACCCATCCTGGTGTATAATGTCATTTATATGCGTATGATGCCATTATTTATGTGGAAGGTACATCGGTAATTCAATTAGAACCTATTTTGCAGGGTGCGTTTGAGTTACAGACATTTTATGGTGAGTCTAAACTTGTTTTGAATTAAAAAAAAAAAAAAAAAAAGTTATATTGTTCTCTAAAGAGAATAGTGTAACCTGTTCTGAGCTAGGTTTGAATATAGTAACTAGAGATAAAATTGTTCTTGAACAAGTGCTATGTTATAGATATTTAGGAATGTACCTAGATAGATCACTGGGATGGGTTACCCATATAGAATATATAATAAAGTTAGTAGATGTTTGGGTGCACTATATAGAATCAGAAATTGTTTGAATGAGAGAGCCAGGAAGTATGTAGCTACAACTGTAGTGATACCACTTCAAACAACATGAAGTCTTACTATATTCTGACATATGCAGTGAGTCCCAACCTTCGAACTGCTCCGGAGTTGAAAGAGTTAACTTTCCATGCCAGGCATGGAACACTGAGCTCGAGCTCGGTTGAAACTCTGTCTGTTGTTCTTCAAACTCAAACCGTCAGATTCTTTACTCCGCCTCACTGAACAGTCGCTCCGGAGATTTCTCCTTCTGCTCGGTTCATTTTGTCTGTTAAAGTATTGTTTTTCTCGGTTTTCGACCGAATTTAAACTGCAACCGGTCGGTTCAGGCTCTGTCTGTGGTATTTGTGAGTACTAGATAGGTTTACATTAATTCTCTTCTGTGTGGAACTTGTAAACGGTTTATCGGTTCGGTTTGAACCGATCAGGTTGTTTAAAATATCTTAATTTTAGAGTGTGGTTACCGGTTGTTATCGGTTCTAAAAAAAACAGATTTTATTATGTTTTTTTCCACGACCCGTGACACGGTTGGGAACCGATAACAGGGTCTTACCTGGCGGATTGCCATAAACGGGTAAGTTTGGTTAGGACTGGCACTATGTCTGAGAAACCCAAAAGAAAAACCGGGCCCACTGGGTTTCAACACTGCAGTGTGTGTGGGGAAGTCTTTGCCAAGGCTGACCCCCACACCACCTGTGTTTATTGTCTGGGGTTTGACCACCTCAATGCAGACTGCCAGATTTGTAAAAATTTTCCTGCAGCTACCCTGGAAAAGAGAGTTGGTAGGCTCAGGGAAAGGGAGGCCAAAAGTCCGCTGAACCGGATGGCCAGCCCGGTTCGGTTCCAGCCGAACCAGAGGGAGTGCCCTCTGACCAGGGCGAGACTTCCTCGGGCAGAAGGAGAACCGACTCTGAGGAGTCGGTTCCAGCAAAAAGGACTAGGAAATCAGCTGGTGTGGAGCCAAAACTTTCCTCTCCAACCGCTGAAGAAATAGCCAAAGCAATTAAAATTGTCCAGTCGCTTTCCCCGGTTCCGACCGAACCGGCACCATCAGGTAGGCATCCGGTTCGGCCGGTTCCACCGGTTCAAGAGTATGATTTAGAGGAATATTATGAACCGGAGGAGGGGGAAGAGGAGTATGAGGAGAGTGAATGTGGATTTGAAAGTCTGGACTTGCCCATTGACCCGGACATCTCCCCAGACAGACCTTCAGGAGTGTCTCCTCCTAGGCTTTCTGAGTCCCCTTCTCATTTTATGTTTTATAAAAAGTGGCTGAAACCCTCCAGCTCCCTATGGAGGAAGCTGTGGATGATCAAGAGGAGCCTGACTATGTGGAAATGATGGATATCCCAGAGTCTAGGAGTCTGTCTATTCCTTGCATAAATCTTTGGGAAACAGACATTAAAATTCTAAAACTCCTCACACTATACCTCCTGTGGATAAGAGAATGGGCAGAGAGGTACACATTGTCAGGCTCTGATACGGAGTTCCTTACACAACAATGCAGCCATGTTGGGGTAGTGCAGGCTGCAGCCTGTGACAAGGCAAATATTCCCTTGGCTTCACACCCGGCCCCCCGGACAAGGACTCCAGGAGGATTGATGCCATGGCAAAGAAACAGTACATGGCAGCATCCTTGGGACTCCAGACATGCAAATTATATGGCTTATGTTGCTAGATATCAGAAATCCAGATGGGATACTATTATGGCTCTAGCAAAACAGGTCCCTGGCCAGCTTGCCAAGGAGCTGGAGCAGGTGGCTGCGGATGGTATTGAGGCATCCAAGGTGCAATTCCATGCTGCAGTGGACTCAAATGATGCGTCATCAAGAGTCATGGCTACATCTGTGGCACTTCGCAGAATGGCTTGGCTCAGATGTACTAGCCTGTCACAGGATACCCAGACTAAGGCCATGGATTTTCCTGTTGTGGGTAATTCCCTGTTTGGGGAGCAGACAGAGAATTACATGAAGAAAATGGATGAGTATAGGACCACCTCTAGGAGTGCAGAGGCCAAGGAAAGGCAGGCCACTCCTCAAAGGCAGCTTCCCAGGGGCAGGGGCAGGCCTTTTCATAGGCCTTTTTACCAAGCCCAGGCCTCATCTTCTGCTTATGCCCAGAGGGGGTTCTTTAGAGGGAGAGGCAAATGGGGTACAAGCAGGCCTGCTTCCACCCCTCAGCCCAAAGCCCCTGCCAAGCAGGCACCCTGATGGGGTTGCCAGGGCCGATTCTCAGCCACCTGTAGGGGGCAGGCTGGCTTACTTTGTCCAGGACTGGGAGTCTCTGACATCAGACAAATGGGTCCTGGAAGTAGTAAGCCAGGGACTGGTTCTCAGCTTCAAAAAGTTTCCAAAGATGAGAACCAGATCCTTTCCACCTGCAAATCCACCAGAGGCACTTGCCCTAGAGGCAGAGGTCTCTTCTCTCCTGGCTCTCAGAGCTGTGGAAAGGGTTCCACCCCTACACCAGGGCAAAGGGTTGTACTCCAGGTACTTCCTTACCCCAAAAAAGACAGGAGAATGGTGGCCCATCCTGGATCTCAGATACTTAAACAAGCACCTTTAAAACCAAAATTCAAAATGGTGACTCTGGGGATTATTCTACCCTCTCTAAGGCCAGGGCACTGGCTGCGTCCCCTGGACCTCAAGGATGCCTACTTCCATATTCTCATCAGAAGCTCCCATTGAAAGTACCTCAGGTTCAAGCTGCCCTCAGGCCATTACCAGTTCAGAACAATGCCCTTTGGCCTCACCTCTGCTCCAAGGGTATTCACAAAATGCCTGGCAGTAGCAGTTGCTTCTCTAAGAAGGCAAAGAATTGCCATCTTCCCTTACCTGGACAACTGGCTCATAGTAGGCCAGTCCCCAGACCAAGTCAAGTTACACCTACAGATAACTCAGCAACTGCTCACCTCTCTAGGTTTCCTTCTGAATCTTTCAAAGTCAGTTCTAGAGCCTGTCCAGCTCCTCACCTTCATAGGCGCAGAGCTGAACACAGAGAAAGCCAGAGCCTTCCTTCCTTTGGACAGGGCAAGGACCCTGGTCTCTCTGGCCTCCTCATTCACCCTGCAGGTGTCTCGACCAGCAAGGCATTTTCTGCAGCTCCTGGGGCACATGGCTGCTTCTACAGCAGTAGTGCAGGAGCAAGATTTCAGATGAGGGACATTCAGTTCCATTTGAGAGCCTTTTGGTCTCAAAGGAAAGACCCTCTAACCAAATTGATCCTAGTGACTCGAACCCTGATCCAGGCCCTACAGTGGTGGCAGGATCAGAGCAATCTGAGACAAGGGGTTCCTTTTGTCATTCAGTCTCACTCCTTAATCCTTACTGCAGATGTATCCCTCTTGGGGTGGGGAGCTCACATGGGCGACCTCACTACCCAGGAGTTGTGGTCCCCTCAGGAATCTCTGCTCCACGTCAATCTGTTGGAACTCAGAGCAGTTTTTCTAGCACTTCAGGCTTTTTCCAAATCTGTTCAGAACAAAGTTGTACAGGTCAGAACAGACACCACCACCACAATGTGGTACATCAACAAGCAAGGGGGCACTCAGTCTATGGCCTTGTGCACCAAAGCAATGAAGTTGTGGTCTCTGGCTTACTCCCTGAACACCTCCCTTATGTCAGTTCACCTCCCAGGCAAGGACAGTGTCCTGGCAGATGCTCTCAGCAGGATTTCCCAGGGCCATCATGAATGGTCACTGGACCCCCTGGTCTTGGAGGTGATATTTGCCAGATGGGGCACCCCGCACATAGATCTTTTGCAGCCCCAGACAATCACCAACTTCCCCTTTTTTGCTGCAGGCCCCCAGTGTTGGGCTCAGTCCCTCTGGATGCCTTAGTTCTCAATTGGGAAGGGAAGTTTCTCTATGCTTTTCCCCCTTCCCTCTCCTGTTCAAAGTGCTAGTCAAAATCAGATCTCAACCCTGCAAGATGATCCTGATTGCTCCAGATTGGGCCAGACAACCCTGGTATCCACTCCTACTGTCCTTAGCAGTCCATCTTCCCTGTGTCTTCCCAGGAATCACAACCTGTTAACCTGTGCTCAGGGAGGGTTTGGTACCCGAACCTCAAATCTCTCAATCTCAAGGCCTGGCTCTTGAAGAGTTAGAGTTTGCTGATTTACACCTCTCCCAATGTGTAATGGATATCCTGAAGGCTTCTAGAAACCTTCCACCAGGGCTACTTGTAATTCCAAATGGAAGAGGTTTTCCATCTGGTGCTCTGGAAAGCATATTTCCCAGAATCTGCTGATTTACCCACAGTCCTGGATTATATGGTCCACTTAAATACCTTGGGGCTGAGACCAGCTACCCTAAAAGTGCATCTGGCAGCTGTGTCTGCTTTTATTTCAGCAGGTACGCCCTCTTCTCTTTCAGCTCACCCTGTATTCTCCAAGTTTTTCAAGGGATTGCTTCACACCAACCCTCTATTCAAGGACCCTGCCCCCACCTGGGATCTTAATGTTTGCATTGCTCAGCTTATGCAACCCCCCTTTGAGCCTTTGTCTTCAGCAGAGCTTAAGTACTTGACTTGGAAGACTGTGTTTTTGGTAGCCATCACTTCTGCCAGGCGCATAAGTGAATTACAAGCTTTGTGAGTGGAGCCTGATTTTATCTCCTTTCATAGAGATAAGGTGGTCCTCAGGACTAATAGGAAGTTCTTGCCTAAGGTGGTTTCAGATTTCCACCTTAATCAATCTATTTCTCTCCCAGTGTACTTCACTGACCATTCCTCTTCTGGCGAGAGGAGGCTGCACAGCTTAGATGTGAAGAGAGCCCTTAGTTACTACATAGAGCGTACCAAGGGTCACAGGTTTGACTCCCTCCAACTGTTCCTCACTTATGGTGAGGTTGGTAAAGGGAAACCTGCCACTAAAAGATCCATTGCCAGGTGGATTGTCTCTTGTATCCAATTTTGCTATGAGAAACTGGGTAAGGTTCCTCCCTCAGGCCTGAGGGCTCACTCTACCTGAGGTACAGCTGCTTCCTTGGCTGCTGCCAGGGACATCCCTATTCTAGAGATATGTCAAGCAGCTAGCTGGAAAACAGTTCACACTTTTACAAGCATTACTCCTGGACATCCAGGCTAGGAGTGATGCTCAGTTTCTTTGGCACATAACTTCAGAGCCTATTTCCTAAGTAGGTTCTGTCCCTCCTCCATGGAGGTACTGCTTTGTAGTCTGCATATGTCAGAATATAGCAAGACTTCATGTTGTTTGAAGAAAAAATTACTCACCTTAGTAATGTTGTTTCTTCTAATGGAGTCTTGCTATATTCTGACTTCCCCCCCGCCTGCCCCTCTCAGAACCTCTGTTTTTGGGATGTGGGTGGCCAGTGTAGTGCTGGCACTTAGTAGGTGCCCACCTTGTTGTTTTTCACCCTCCTTTCTTGGGGTGACTTGGGTTGTGTTTTTCATTTTTTGGGTCTCCTGACTTGAGTCTTTGTTTGGGACCAAAAAATGTGTTCTTATGTTTAGTAGCCAGTTGGCTAGTGTAGGTTTACAGCTTCCACACAGGACCTCAGTGAGTTTAGCTCGTAAAGATCTGACGGTTTGAGTTTGAAGAACAGACAGACAGAGTTTCAACCGAGCTCGAGCTCAGCGTTCCATGCCTGGCATGGAAAGTTAACTCTTTCACCTCCGGAGCAGTTCGAAGGTTGGGACTCACTGCATATGTCAGAATATAGCAAGACTCCATTAGAAGAAACAACATTACTAAGGTGAGTAATTTTTTCTTTTGGGCTATGGAGACATAGTCTATATGGGGGCAACCTCTGCTCGGTTATCTAAGATAGATGTTCTTTTTAATAAAATAGCAAGGTTTGTTTTGAATGTTCCAAAGAGAACTCATAGAAGTGAGCTATACCAGTCTCGGAATTGGATGTATCCAAATGATAGAAGGTCTTTTCATGTTTTATTGTATATGGTTAATTCAGTCAGGTATAAGGTACCTGAATATATTACTGATGAACTCCAGGTTAGGACGATTAGAGGAGGACTGCGCTCTGCGGAGGGTATGGAATTTGAACTGCCCAGAAGGACAGACATGGGTAGAGCGCATTTCTTCTTTTTGGGTCCCTATATATGGAATTCATTGCCACTTTATCTTAGGCCAATTAATTCTAGTTGCACAGGAGAAATAAAAAGATGGTTTAAAATTGAAGCTAATAAAAGGTTTAATATTGATCCACCATGAATATTATGCATTAATTATGAAGGTTTTCTATATGTATGTGAATGAATTGTGACCTGCGTTGTTTGTTTATATAGATCTATTATATAGTTTTTAAGTAGTTAATCATAATTTAATAATTGCTGTGATGTTAGTTTATACTGTATGTATATTAATATATGTAAATTTGTACTAAGGACCTCGCTGGAAATGAGCTTGCCTCAGTCGAGTCTCCTTTTCTGTTGCTTGTCAATTGAATAACATTTTTACTACTACTACTACTTGTGGTGCCCGCCTGACCTGCTCCTTTCCAGGAGGTGGCGTTGCGGTTCTGGCAAAGACCCTTTTCCGGGTCCCATCCCTAGGGATCTGAGCCAGAGGTATTGTGCCCCAGTCTCCAGGTTGTATGCCTCATCCTCAGTCAGGACTGACGCAGCTGGACACTCCCGATGGGCTTCGCGCTCTCCACCATGACCGGCCCCCCAGATCAAGATTCCATGGATTTTGACTTCTGGAAGAGGAGGACTTTCTACTCGGCATGGTTGCTTCTTTTAATTTTTGCTCATCAGGCCCGCTATGCTACCTATGATAGGTTTCTGTGGTCCAGGCTAGGTCATCTCCTATCCTCTATGCCTGATTCAGAGGTAACCAGACAGGCTGTTGCACTCTCTGCCCGTGGCCCGGAGCTAGCAAGGCACCAAGCGAGGGCATCTTCCGACGCCAGCGAGGTAGTTTCCAGGTTCGTAGGAACAGCGATCTGCACTAGGCAGACGGCATGGCTGCAGCTTTCCTGGTTGCCACCCTTGGCCCGACGTAGGGTGATTTCCTCCGCGTACCGGAGAACCCACCTTTTCTCCCATAGGGTGAGGCAGTGTCTGTCGGGGCAACCTCCTGCTCCCTCCGTGGGGTCCCTGTATCACTCTCCCCAGTCTCGGGCCTCACCAGGCCCATAAAGGTTCTCCCTCTCAGTGTTTTTCCCCCACTGGGAGCTAAGGGACTTAGTCCTTTAGGGTCTAGGGCCCCCTTTGGGGGGACTTGGTACTCACCCAAATGTGATGAATGGTGAAGATTGACACAGATAAGATATGAAAATTACGTACCTACCCTAATTCCTGATCTTTCTGTGTATCTTCATTTTTCACAAATCCCACCCACCATTCCTCTGGGGCCTCAGTCTCTGGGTCCCCTTCCCCCCCCCCTTTCTTTCCGCTGGTCAGGAACGGGGTGACCTTGGGCACACGGGGATTTTTACCTTCTGACAGGAGGGGAGGAGGATCGGGGGAGAGGGCACTTCTCTTCTCAGTGCCTCGACTACACCTCTTTGGGGTGGGGGTTGGTGGTTGCCCTGTCTTCTCTTCTCTCCTCTCTCTCTTCCTCTATCCTCCTCCGTTCTTGACCTTAGGGACTCATCCCTCAAATTAATTTAGGAAACTTATTGTTTTACACCTCCAGATATGTGGTTTCGGGGGGTGGGGGGGACAACCCTGTATTCTGTCTCTTTCTTCCAGAATAGCCACTTCTGCTTATGTTGGAGTTCTTGCCAGTGATTCTGTGCTTTGAATTCTGGCAATTCAACTTCTGGCTACTCCTTCGCAGTTCCTATACAGTCTTGAGGCAGTCAACAGTTTGGGGTATGTCCTCCCCCAACCCATTTCTAGTTTTTCCCTCCCTCCTTCCCTCTCCTTTTCTGCTTCCAGAGATTGGGGCCCCTTCCCAATCCCCTTAATTTTTCTCAGTCTCCTCCTTTCCTCTTTGTTGTTTATGTCTCCTTTTAGTTTGTATATCTTTTCCTTTGTCTGTCCCTTGGACTTCCTTGTCCCTCCTCCCAACCCTTTCTTACTCTATGGCGACTCAGAACTGGTGGGAGGGTGGGGTCGACATTACCTAAAGGCCAACCCGTGAGTGCCACGCAGTGTGTCGGCCTCGGTGGTGCAGTCGGTCAAGTGACCCTGCCCACCCCCAAAAAGCTCCAGCAGGGTCATGACCTCCGCCAGAACCCAAATGTGATTAATGGTGAAGATAGACAGAAAGATCAGGAATTACAGTAGGTACGTAATTTTCATTTATGTGAGATATCTTATTTCTATAGTAGTGTATTGTATGAGTTAATAACCAGAAAGTAGAGATAATGAAATCCCTTTTATATTTGTATATTAGAACTCCGCTCCCCCCACCACCTGGAAGAAGAAAGTGGCCATGATCTACGATATGTCCCTCTTTTCCCTGTGGAGGGCTGGAGTATGATGAACTGGCTGGTCCCAAAAAGATTAAAGCGAAGCCTTGAAAAGTCAAGGGGGGGATCTTTCCCCTCCTTTTATATCTCAGGCTTGATTCTACCCAGTTAAGGTACAAACTGCGGTCTATAATTTGCTATATGTAGGAAACAGGGGGTCCATTTGGTCATCAAGGTCAAGGTTTTATCTTGTAAGTTAGCTGTGAGGCTTTCCATTTTGTAAACGTATATTGTGGATTCCCAGTTAGATATGCTTGGGCGGTTTGAATGTAGCCACAGGCATGTTATTACTTTTTTAGCTGCTCCCAGCAATATACATATTAGGTATGTCTGTTGCAGGCCTCTGACCTGCCTAAAAAAGTGTAATAGTAAGGCCATCTCCGGTGTAAGGTTCCCTAAATCCGGGAAAAGTTTCCCCCAGTTGTTTCCCTACCTCCCCCCAAAAAGGTGTTAATACCGGGCAAAACCACATATGTGAGTAGGTTGCCACCTCACATCCGCAAACCCTCCAGCACGAAGAGTCTCCCTGACAGTGAGTATTTTGCCATGGTCGGAGATATGACAAAATAAATAGCATGACCTTCCAAGAAAATTCTCTCCATGTATACGAGCTGGTCATTTGGTGCTGCTGGTGCCATATATATAACTAGTCCACTGGAGTTAAGTCTGACATGAATTCTGCTTCCCAGTTGATCTGGAGCGTTGTCCATAGCTATTGTAGGTATGTGGGTAAGGGCCTTATAAAATCTTTACACTAGGTGTTAGGAACTTAGCTTAGCTCGTAGTTGGTTGAGAAGGCTGCAAAGCGGGGCAGAGAGCACTGGTGGAGATACCCAAGCCTATTCTAGAGGCAAAGAAGTAACATAGCTGTAAGTAACAAAAGAAATGTTGGTGTTCCAGAAAAACTTGCTCTGTAGTTAAGCGAATGTTTTAAAAACACCATTATTATAGAATTGGTATGTGCATATCGACTCCTTATCATGCCATCTCCAGAATTCAGCGTCTGTGCTAGCCGGGGGAATAGTCTGGGTTCCCTGCTGGAATACCCATCCAGATGGCCCCAAATTGATTTTCTAGGCATCCTAGGAGATTCCTAATATAGCTTTTGTAAAGGATGAACAGGTCTCAGTGTGGAGGGGCATTCGGGGCTGAAACACTATGACGTGATTCAAGAGAAAGGATGACATTTCCCGTTTCATCCCAACCATCCTGAGGCTCCCTCTCGTGGGGCCAGCCATTTTGAAATATGTAAGAGCTGAGCAGCTATTGAGTAGTTATAAAAAGTTTAGGCCAGTCGCTCTTTCTTTAAGTAGTTGTAATTTCTGAAGTGAGATACGGCCCCCCACAGGAATGCAGACACTGCTCTGTTATCTATTTATCTCACCCTGGGGGATTGGGGATGGTATATTGTTGATTAAGTATAAGATTCTAGGCAATATATTCATTTGGATGGTTTGGATTTTGTTTATAATAGAGATTGGTAGATGAGCCCAGCGTTTAAGATCCAATTGTATCTGAGTGAATAATGAGTTATATTTAAGCGTATGTAATTTTGATAGATCCGGGGGAATATTAATGCCTAAATATGTAATGTAGGGGTGATGCCACTTAAATGGGTATTTGGCTTCAGTCAACCAAGATGAGGAATAATTTATTGTTACGGCCTCAGTTTTGTCTTGATTTATCTTGTATCCCGTCAGACATTCTGTTTGTGGTAGGAGTATTCCTAATGCAGCTAGAGAACATTTAGGGCAAGAAATGTAAAGAAGGAGGTCATCAGCATAATAACGCCAGTTTGTGATACATAGAAACATAGAATTAGACTGCAGATAAGGACCTCAAGGCCCATCCGGTCTGCCCATTTCTTTTTCTACCTTATGAATTTGCCATCGGCATTTGCTCTGTCAATGGCCTATCTATTCATACTCATCTGTATTGCTCCCTTACCAGTATCCCATGCCTGTTTGAAAGCCCTGCACTGTATTCATATCCACCACTTCCTGAGTTGGCCATACCATGCATCCACCACCCTTTCTGTGAAAAAGAACTTCCTCACATTATTCTTTAATCGGCCTCCCTCTAATCTCATGCTATGTCCTCTTGTCCTGTTATTTTTCTTATATTGAAACATGCTAGGCTCTTTCACCTTGTTAATGCCCTCAAGGTGTTTGAATGTTTCAATCATATCACCTCTCTCCCTTCTTTGCTCCAGGGTATACATATTGAGTTCCGTTAGTCTGTCCTCATGTGTTTTCTGATGCAGTCCCTGCACCATTTTGGTTGCCGTTCTCTGGACTGCCTTAATTTGGTTAATGTCCTTGTGAAGGTGTGGCCTTCAGTACTGCATGTAGTATTCCAGATGGGGCCTAACCAGTGTCTTGTAAAGAGGGATTATTACCTCCCTCTTACGACTTGTAATACCCCTACTAATACACCCCATCATCCCCCTAGCCTTACCTACTGCTTTAGTGGTCTGCTTGGATGATTTCAGGTCATCTGTGATGACGATGCCCAAGTCTCTCTCTTCCCTTGTGACTGCCAGCAACTCCCCTCCCAGCCTATAGGTGGCTTCAGGGTTTCTCTTCCCTATGTGCATGATCTTGCACTTCTTTGCGTTAAACCCCAGTTGCCACTCTTCCGACCATTTTGCCAGTTTTTCCAGATCTCTTCTCATTCTGCCCACCCCATCTGGATCATCTCTGTTGCAGATCTTGGTGTCATCTGCAAACAGACAAACCTTACCCTCCAGTCCATCTGCAATGTCACTACTGAAGATATTGAAGAGGACTGGCCCCAGGACTGATCCCTGAGGTACCCCACTTGTGACTTGCATCTCTTCTGACTGTATACCGTTTACCACCACTCTCTGTTTTCTACCTGTCAACCAGTTTGCCACCCAGTTGACCAACTTCTGACCCACCCCGAGCCTACCCAGCTTATTAATCAATTTTCTATGTGGAACAGTATTGAAAGCTTTGCTGAAGTCAAGGTAGGCAACATCAGCTGCTCCCCCTTGGTCCACCACTCTGGTTACCCAGTCAAAGAAATCTGTGAGATTAGTTTGACAGGACCATCCTGTTGTAAACCCATGCTGTCTTGGCTCCTGTGCTCCTATGGATTCCAGGTGTTACACTATCCTTTCCTTAAGGAGTGCCTCCATAATCTTTCCCACTACTGAGGTAAGACTCACTGGTATGTAGTTCCCTGCCTCCTCCCTGTTACCACTCTTGTGAAGTGGGATCACATGAGCCTTTCTCCAGTCTTCTGAGACCTCTCCTTTGTTCAGAGACTCACTAAACAGTTCTGATAATGGCTCTGCTAGTTCCACCCCTTAGCTCCTTTAGTACCGTGGGATGTATGCCATCAAGTCCCATTGTCTTGTCCACCCTGAGCTTATTAAGCTCTTGTAGGACCCTTTCTTTTGTGAAGGGACTAGTGCACACCTCCCTCCCCCGTGTCCATGATGCTGAGCTGTGGGCCCTGTCCTACCATCTCCTCAGTAAATACTGAGCAGAAGTATCTATTTAGGATAGATGCTTTTACATGGTCCTCCTCCTCACATGCCCCCTTATCTCCTGTGATCTTAGCAATACCCCCTCTTGACTTTCTCCTTTCACTAATGTATCTGTAGAAAGTCTTTTCACCTTCTTTTACTGTTCGTGCTAGTGTTTCCTCGGTTTGGGCCTTTGCCTGCCTTACTGCCTTCCCTGCTTCCCTTAGGGAAGTTTGGTATGCCTCCCTATCTTCATCCTGCTGCATTCCCTTATATTTCCTGAAAGCCAGCCTTTTGGCGCTGACCTTTTCTGCTACTGTTTTTGAGAATCAGAGTGGTTTTCTTCTTCTTTTGCACTTCCTTTTCTCTCACAATGGGATGTTGCTTCAAGTATTGCATCCTTAATACTTGCCCACTTTGCCTGTACCCCCTCACCTGTATTTCTTCTTGCCAGGACTAGCTTAATTCTGTTGGCCATCTTATCAAAGTCGGCTCCTCTAAAGTCACATATTTTTGACTTGGAATGGGATGATTTAGTTCTAGTGGCCAAATGGAACCATACCATGTGATGGTCACTGGCCCCCAGGTGACCTTCTACTTGGAGATCTGTGATCCTTTCCCTGTTAGTCAGTACTAGATCTAGGATAGCCCGGTCTCTTGTGGGTTGTTGTACCAGTTGTTTGAGGCCCTCCCCCTTCAGGGAATCTACTATGTGTCTAGTTCTGAAAGATGTTCCTGCTGGTATTGACCAATCTGTATCTGGTGTGTTGAAGTCTCCCATTATCAGAACCTCTCACTTAGCTGTCATGTTTTGTACATCTTCTAACAGTAATGTGTCTGTCCTCCCCCCTGGTCTGGAGGCCTGTCCCATTTCCTGTTTCCAGGGTGACCCACAGTTCTTCTGGCTCCTTATGTGTGTGCTGAATTTCTGTAGCTTTGATATTTTCATTGACATAAAGGGCCACTCCACCCCCCACCCCCTCCTTTTTGCACCTCGGTCTCTTCTGAACAGTACATAGCCGGGTACTAAAGTCTCCCAAGTGTGGTTACTGGTGAACCATGTCTCGCTAATGGCTACTATGTCCAGTTTAGCCTCTGTCATTATTGCCTGCAGGTCTGGGATCTTGTTTCCCAGACTGCGAGCATTAGTGTACATGATTTTCCACTGGCCATATTTTGGTGTGTTGGTTGTTGGGCGAGGTCTGGCGTTTCCCCCTGTGCCTCGTATGGGGAGTCGGACCTTTTTCCTTACCTGGTGATGCAAATGAACTACAAACATGCTGAACTCCTGTTTGATCACTAGCTGAGGGGAGGGTGTTCTTCCCATTCGATGTATCGAGTGCTGCACCCCTCTCCCCATTTGCTAGTTTAAATATTTTGCAAAGACATCAAACGACTGCCGCAATGCACTGACTCCCTCCTTAGTCAGATGCAGTCCATCAAATTTAAAGAACATTCACTCCCAAAACTGTTGCCAGTTACCTACAAATTTGTGTCCTTTTTCCTGGCATCAGCCCTTGAGCCACATGTTTAGTTCCCCTATCTCCCCTTCTCTGACCTTCTGTCCATCTGCCACCCTCTCCCAGACTGACAGGATCTCAGAGAAGGAGATGCCAGACGAAATGGATGATAGTTTGTCACCCAGCCTGGTCAGGTGTTCCTTGGTCTCCACAACTGACCAGCTGGCGAGATTGTTAGTCCCTATGTGTACCAGGACGTTAGTGTATTCTCCTGCTTCCTGTACAATTTTAGTAATGCGGTCAGTGTCTCTCCACACTGATGTACCTGGGAGACATCTGTCCATTACCCGTGGCTGGAGATAGGTATCAACTCTCCGAATCATGGAGTCTCCTATGATCAGAAGTGTTTATGATTTCCTTTTTGCTTTTTTTTGTTTTGGGCGAGTTTTGTTGTGCTAGCTCCTGTGCTGCAGTGTCCTCTGCCCCTTTATTTGATTTCGGAGATAGAAGCAGATACCTGTTTGTAGTTTTTATATGGTTTTTGGAGGTGATATGTTGGAGAGCACCGAGTGATGGGGCACCCGATTTGCCCTTCCTAACCACCTGCCAACCTCTCGGACCAAGTACCCTCTGCAGTTGAGGGGCTACTGTTGGATGTTGGGGAAATGGCAGGTGGTCATTATAATATATTTCCTCCTGAATATGCGATTTGAGGCGCTCAATCTCTGCCCATGCTGCCTGGAACTGAACCCTTAGATCTCCAATGGCCCAGCATGTAGGACAGTGTCCTAAATCCTCTATAACTGCCCTTTTGAAAAGTGTCCTGCAGTACCTACAGTTAATAATATCCATTCCAGATAAGTTGCTGGGTTTATAATCTGGTCAGCATAATTAGAAGGAGGAAAATGAAAGCAAAAGTTGGATTTTGTGTTTTGTTTGTTTTTGTATAACTTGTTATAACAAGTTAAATTACTTGTGCCCCTGTAAATGAGGTCACTGTGTGGATACCCCTCTAATCCACCCCTTCCTGCTTTGCTACAGGAACTGTCATGACTGTGCTACCCTATAAAAGGAGTATAGTGTGGGGTGGTTGGGGATGGGGGTGGGTGGCTGGGCCCTTCCCCTGCCGAAAAGGAAGAACCAGGTACGACAGAAACAAGGAGGTAAGAGGAGAAACAATCAGTCAGCAACAAATACAGTAGCCCTTAAAGCTTAGCCTAATGACAGATAAAACTGTAAAGCCTGTAAAGCACCACCTGTAACAATTTCACGGAAGATATACCCTGTAAGAAACACTTTGCTACAGAGAAAAATAAAGCAGTAACAGAAGATATACCTTGCAAAAGACAATTTGAATCAGAAGATTACAGCAGTAATCTATAAGCACACACCTGTAATAATGCAGCAGAAGGTATACCCAGCAACAACAATATGAATCATAGAAAAATAAAGCAATAAAATGTTAGCAACAAACAGTTGAACTTAAAAAATAGTAACCATCCCTGTGAATACAAAAGAAAATAATAACACACAGTAAATCTGCCTAACCAAAAGAAACCTTAATCCTTTTCCTTGCTCTGGTAAGGTTCTTTGCTCTGTCCTTACAAGCAACCTAGAAGAAAAGAGCTCAGATGAAGCTAGGTGCCTTTGCCAGCAAACCTAGTCTGTCTTTAATAGTGTATCCATGTATTTGATCTGTTTGTCTCAATAGCTGTCCTATTAGTTCCACAAAAAGGGCAAAGAGATAAGGGGCATCCCTGGTGTGTGCCCCTAGAAAGTGGGAGTCGATCTGAATATGATCCATTTACTTGTACCATTGCCTCTGGGCTCTGATATATGCCTCCTGTATTATCTAGGAATTCTTGAGGGAAGGCAAATTTAGAGAGGGTTGATTTAAAAAAAAAAAAAAGTCAAGAGACCATGTCAAATGCCTTCTACGCATCTAAACTTAATATTAATAAGGGAGAGCATGAGGCCTGGGCATGGGATATTAGATATAAAGAGTTTACTTAATATTGTCAGTTGCCTATCGTGTTTTAATAAATCCTGATTGATCTGGATGAATTAGTGTTGGAAGGATATTGTCTAATCTGTGGGCTACTATACTTGTATATATCTTGTAATCTTGATTTAGGACCGATATGGGATGGTAAGAATCCCATAGATGCTGGGGTTTTAGGATAGCCGAGATGACTGCTTATCTCCAGGATATTGGGTATTTAGCTGTACTGTGACTCTTTTGCATCACTTCCAGGCGAGGGGACTTAATCAGATCCCATGCTCCTTTATAAAATTCCGCCCTGTAGCCATCTGGGCTGGGCTTTTCCTATTTTTTACGTTTTGAATTGTGGTGTGTAATTCACTCAGTTTGAAGTCTTTTCTTAACTGCCATTTCAGTATGCTTCTCCATTTAGTTTGGGCAGGATTGAGGGATTCTAGCTGGTAAGTTTGTGACTGTGTGTTTGTACTGGTAATTGGCGGTTTTTGGACTGTGGTGAGTGGAGTGAGTAGCCACTGCCAGAGGACTCCGTAGCTGGTTGTTTTGGACACAGCCTGCAGTGTAATCCCACCCTCCCACCCACAGCCCACCCCAGGCCTTGCCCTACAGTTATAGGGTATGTCCCATAGGGCCTTGCAACATCCTGCACCCATACAGGAAGTATCAAAGACAGAAAAAAAAAAAAAACCTTTGGGAGATAACGAATAGGCATCTTAGGCAGACAGTAGATTGAGAAGGGAAACAGACAATAATGGGAGTGTTGCAGTGCAGTGGCTGTGGAGCAGCAATCTTCAGGGAAATGTTCTGGAGGCTGCAATGCTGCCCTATCTGCAGGCACCTCTCTGGGCTGAGGGTGGAGGTTGCCTGTCTCTGAGCAGAGTTGGCCAGGCTGCAGGCAGCATCCACCTCCACCCATAGACCACCGGGTCCACAGCCTGAATCTTAAAGGATGCCTGGGAAGAAGAGTGATTCGAACATGGTGGGCTCGGGGCGGGGTGGTCGAAAGCACATCCCCCAATTGGTCCCGCTTAGTATCTCCTACACTGTTTTTGAAGAACGGGAAAGCCCTACTCAGGAACCTGAGGCTGGGACCAGGGAGGATGGGCGGGTGCCCCAGGGAAGGGAGGCAGGGGACCCTGGAGGAGGGGGAAGCTTCTTCTAGTGGGGGACTCTGTTGTCCGGGGAGTGGAGTTAGGAACACCTAGCAGGGGAGAGAGGATGGTCAAGTGCATCCTGGGAAGCACTACATGGAGGGATGGGGAGTGGATCCATAGGATTGCTAGGACAATAGCTAGGTGGGACCAGCTGGATGTTATTGTCCACCTGGGGACCAGTGACCTGGCAGGGAGTAGGGTGGAGTTAGCCAGAGTCCAGGAGGATTTCTGGAAGCTGGGGGGAACCTGAAACAGATAGCATGCTCCGTCTCATTCTCAGAGGTGCTTACCTGTCCAAGGCACAGGGGAGGATAGGGCACTCCATATCCGTACCTTCAACTCCTGGTTGAATGATTTGTGTGGAAGGGAGGGTTTTGGCTTCACAGGGGACTTGGGCCTGTCCTGGACAGATGCAAGCTTATATAAGGAGGATGGCCTGTATCTGTCAGAGAAGGGTACCTTGGCCCTTAGTGAGATGTTGAAATGCTTCAGCTGTGAGCATTTAAACTGGCCACGGGGGAGAGCCAGAAGGGGCAGGAGGTTTAGGAACACCCCCCCCCCCCATGGAACATGTAGGAACATAAGTTGCTAATAGACACAGCTGAAGCAGGCAGGGAGGGGCAGGTAGGCAAAGAGCATATAACAAGTGATACTTAGGGTGCACCTAAGAAAGGAAACAGAGGTGGGGGGAAGACACTGGAGAGGGAGGACAGGAGCAGAGGGAGGGCACACTGTAAAACATGGAAGGTCATGTTAACAAATGCCTGTAACCTAGGAAATAAGATTCCAGACCTGTAAGCCTTGTTGGTGGATGCAGACCTTGATATAGTAGCAATAACATCGATGTGGTACTCTGTTAATCATGGCTGAGAAGTCAGTGTAGCAGGCTATACACTGTTCAGGAGGGACAGGGAGGGTTAAAAGGATGGGAGGTTGCCCTGTACATCAGAGGTGGTATAAAGGCTATAGAACTTCAGGGAAGACAGGGGGTGGCTGAGGCAATGTGGGTCACCCTGGAGCCAGGGAATGGAACTGCAGTACGCACAGGGGTGATCTACAGACCTCCGACACAGAGGGAGGAAGTTGACAGGGAACTAGTGGAGGACATATAGAACGTGGCAGCTAAAGGCGAAATCCTGCTACTGGGGGATTTCAATATGCCGGATATGGATTGGACCACCCAGGTGGCTGCTTCAGCCAGATGCACAACCATCCTAGAATCCCTCAGGGGTTGAACTCGGGCAGCTGGTGCATGAACCAGCCAGGGACAAGTAGATTCTGGACCTGGTGTGGACAGTGGGAACAGAGTTGAAGAAATACAGGTTGAAGGGCAGCTGGGTGCAGTGACCACCGCATGATGTGGTTCAGCATGGCAACATGGACTCCACTATGCCACACAAGGGCAAAAGTATTAGATTTTAGGAGGGCATATTTCACTGAAATGGGCAGATGTATACAAGCTGTCCTTGGGAAGGGAGAGTTAATAGAGTGGGTAGAGGAACAATGGGAGAAACTGAAAGGAGCCTTAATGGGGATAACAAACCAATGTGTTAGGATAGTGGCCAAAGGAAAAAGAAGAAAGAAACCACTATGGTTCTTTAAGGAGGTGGGGGACAAAGTCAAGGCTAAAAAACTGAGTTTCAGGAAATATAGGGGGACCCAAAGGGAGGAGGACAGGGAGGTGTACCTTGAATGTCTAAGGGAAGCAAGGAAGGCTGTTAGGAGAGCCAAGGCACAGACAGAGGAGGGTTTAGCATGGTCTGTTAAAAAAAAAGGGGGGACAAGGCATTTTATAGGTACATCAGCGAAAGAAGAAAAACCGGGGGGGGGGGGTGTAAGGAGGGGTATCTGGACATGGTAGAAATACTGAATAAATACTTCTGCTCAGTATTCATGTAAGGTTTGCGTTGTGTTTGCAAAAGAAATTTACTCGGGCCTTCAGATTTCTTCGAAGAGTTTATTGCGGTTATTCAGGTTCACATGCATGTTCATTCCTTCATCTTTTGGAGCTGTTTATTTAATTTAAATACAGTGCTTATATAAAGATTCCCTATCTTGAATAATACCAACACCCCATTATAAGCCATTCATATAACAAAGTAACATATTAATCTTAGGGTGTGGTGAATTTGTGTCAAAACATAGGTATGACTTCATTTCTTACACAACATCAAAAGGTGTTTACTATATGTCTTAACGCAACCTCATAAGTGTTGACTACACTTATAGAAGGTTCTTTGTGTGCACACCTTACTTAAGAGGTGTATACTATCCTAATAAGGGCACACCATCCTGATAAAGGTTTATTATAGGACATTTAAGTACATATTGTGAAAGGCTGTATCACAATACAGTTAACTAAATATTGTGAAAGGTTACACTTAAATAAAATGTTATATTATGAAAATGTTACACTACAATCCCCCCTTGTGACTCTCTATAATTGGAGATCACACAATATAATGTTGCCACTGTAACATATGTATTTGTTGCGTCATGTGTTTCATCTTACGATACAATAATACTTGTACAATAACAAGAACACAGATTACTGCAATACCGCATACTACCACTATCAGGGTTGGACTAGTACCCAAAACAGCCGAGCCCCAATTCCACCAGGATGTAATAGGGATATATGATGACTGCTTCTCTACCTCTTTAGCAGAGGCTTTTTGTGAGAAAATAAGTCCTTCTGTTTGTTGATGATGCAACAAGGAACCAAGTGTCATTTTATTAGTTTTGGGTAATTCGAAATGATGTGGAGTTGCCAAATCAGTGAGTAAATCCAAGGCCAGACTGGAACCATCGATATGGGTAACATTTGTTCGGCTATAGGCAGGACATTCCTGGAGGGTCCAATTTGCAACCCACCAGGTCTTGTCACTACACCCCCCATGCATTCCAAGATTGACCTGCAATTACACACCATGATTGGTTCCATCTCATAGCTTGGTGGTATTCATTTGCAGACGTCAGGGTAAATTTACATCGATCAGGAAACCATGGGGAGGTTGATGTCTCTTCCCCACATATCAAGGTTTCATGTTCTTGTATACACTGTTGTTTAGGTAAGACAACATATTCATTGTGTACTGTAATAATAGTATCACCTGGTATTTGGAGTCTCATGATCTGGTCATGTATTAATACTCCCAAATGACTCATTTGCTACGATATTTTCAATGGTTCAAGACATACCGGTATTATCACTAGTACGGGAATCACATGTCGCAGCACGTGTGCATATTGATTTGGTGAGTTCCATACTTTTACCATAGCTAAGGGGGTGGTAGAAATACAGTGGAATGATCCAATAATCTAATCACATTGGTCTCACCTATTCCTGAAGGTAATCTATTTGTTTCAATTCTATTTAATTCATTGACTAGATAAGCATGTGCTTCAGCAGCTAATTGAGAGCAAGCCAGTTCTATATAGCTTTCTCTAGACATGTTAGAAAGTGAGTTATAAAAACGGGCTGCTATCTGAGCAATAATTTTAAAATTCTGTAAGGTTTCTTTAAATGCAAACCATTAAATTTCTTCATTATCAGCCACTAATCTCACAGTAGTTGATAGTGGTCCAGTAGCCATATTTTTTAAAGTAATTTCCAAAGAACGAATATGACCCTTTAAAACCATAGAATCGATACCATCAGCAGTTCCTAATCCTGAGCACAACCAGCCCCTTGCGTCTCTTTTACGATGGAATAAGCCTGGTGTTGCTTCTGCAGGAATTTGAAATGACCACATTTTGTGTCTATCGTGGTATTGATTTAAAGTATTATTATAATACTGTTGCCACAATAATACTGAAGCCCGATCCCTACATTGAAGCGGTAATCGTGGAAAAGGCAAATGTAGCAAAACATTATAATACTCCAATTTATATGGATAATAGAGAGGATATACATTTTGTGTCAAGATAATACCATCTGATGGGGGCAAGAATTTTTGCCCTGCTATACCTTGTTTTTGATGCACTATATTCCATGCTGCAAAATTATGCCATGCTGTCAAGTTAACATCACAGGCCATTCCTGGCCATCGTGCTTTGTGAAAAACACACAAATATGTTAACAATGAATATTTATTTGTTAATGGTAATACTGTAAAAAATTGTTTTAACCCTACTGTATAATTTGCTACAATAGATGTATTATAGAAAAAATGCCACATATTGCGTTCCATACCATAATAAGATGTGTTTAATAATGTTGTATTAGATGGATATTGCAACATTTCTTTTAGTTTTGTTTGAAATAAATCTTGCTCTTCTTTTGTCAGATTCGTAGCATCTCCTAACGTGGAGTGGATATAGATCCCTTTCTGGGCTTTTGTGTTCACTACACACATCGCCGTGCCAGGCCAGGCTTCTGGTGAGCATCCCCATGTCGCATCCTGACATTGTCCATAATAAATAAAATACCATTTGACAAGAAGATGTCCAGTGTGTTCATGTCGTTCTCCCAGCATTACTGGGAGACCCCTCACGGTACGATTGGCATAGTTTTGGTTTTATAAACTGTTCCATATATGCCCCGGGCATCCTTTGAATTTGTCAGAAGTTGCCAGGATCAATAAGGTACTACACAGTATATGTACAGGAAACATCATTGTACTCCACCTATTGGGAGAAACGGAGCAGTATCAGTTGTCATCATTTAAAGGCTGATACAACTTACATTGGTCCACATGGACCCATTTGGTCTCTGTAGACCCTTGTCGGATTCGACAGACCTGAATGACCCATGGCCCTAAAACATTAATAATGGTATAGGGCCTCATCCAATTAGCATCCCATGGTCCCTTTTTACCAGAATTTTTCACCATGACATGGTGACCCTGTTCAGTGGGCAGTATCACTTTTTCATCATGTCTCTGTTTTTCCAATATGTCTGTGCCATGTTTCTGGCAGCATGGGGCAAATACAGAGCTAACTGTTTCTGTATTTGTTGTAAAAGTACATCAGTTTTGATGCGATCTAACACAGGTGTTGATAAATCTGGATCCAGTAGATAATACAGCCGCATATCCTATCCAGTCATCAATTGGTATGGGCTATAGCCAGTACTCTTGTTTTCCGTACCTCTAATACCCATTAGGATTCCTGGTAAGTGTGTCACACACCCTTTACCAGTATCGAACGCTGCCTTTTTCAGTGCATTTTTCAGAGTGCGATTTAACCTTTCTACCATTCCCGAAGATTGTGGATGGTAGGGTAAATGCAAATGTTGAGTGATACCTAAGATATCACACAAGGCTGTCATTTTTTTTGCTGTAAAGTGAGTCCCTTTATCACTTTCAAGGACTCTGGGAAAACCCCAACGTGAGAATACTTGTTCCCATAATGCTTTTGCAGTAGCTTGTGCACTGTCATTGCGCACTGGTAGTGCTTCTACCCATTTGGAAAATATATCAACAATTACTAGGAAATATCGGAACCCTCCTTTTGCAGTAGGCAGGGGCCCCACATAATCAATTTGTAAGCTGGACTAAGGACCGTCCGCCAGGGGTATAAGCCCTAACGGAACTCTCTTACCAGGCACTGGAGGATTCATCTGTGCACAGATGAGACAAGCCTCCAGGCATTGTTTGACATCTTTTCCCATTTTTGGCCACCAATATTTTTGTGCCAGCATCTTATATGTTTTGTGGAGTCCACAATGACCTCCAATTCAATGATTATCCATGATAATATCTTTTTTAAACGAAGTGGGTGGTATCCACTTCCTAACTCCAGTTTGTTGTTCCCATACTACCATATCTTCCCATATGGTAACATGCTCGGTTGCACACTGTCCAGTGTCTTTCCATTGGTTCCGCCAATCTACTATCCAAGTATCTGTATCTTGGATATGCCCCAAACTTGGGACTTGTGAGACGGCAGCTATCCATTTAATATGGTGTTTGTCAAATTCGTCCATTTCGCACAATTGTGTAGAGTCACCTTCTAGAGGGTCTACTCATAAGTTTGTTTGTTTTGTGGCTATTTTAGCCACGTTATCCACCAGATTATTATTTAATTCATGGATAGCCTTTGGATCTTTTGGACGAGCTTGACCTTTACAAATAGCAATTCACAGTGGCGTTTGCGCTTCTATATCCCATATATGTTGTAATATGGGGGCAAAAGCCACGGGTTCACCTGTGGCTATTCGCATTCCTCTTTTTGTCCAAATAGGAAGAAAATCCAACAAGGAATTGACAACAAAAGCACAGTCCGAAAAGATAATGACTTCCTGTGGATACGTCATAATAGCTCCGCGGACTGCCTCCAATTCCGCTCAAGGGGCAGAAAACGATGACTGACATCGTACTGATATTTCCTGATTTGTTCCAGGGGTCCAAATAGCATATCCAGTATGGAAATGGCCATCATCCCAAAAGCAGGAACCATCCACATACACCTCAATACCCATAAAATTAGGTTCAGCAGCAAAAATTGGTTTGTATTCAATACCCATGATTTCCTCACAGTCATGTGCATCTCCCTCCCATGTCATTAATTCTACTAACATAGGGGAGGTACATTTTTCCATTGTGATATTTTTCCCTTGTAGAGCCAATGCCCATTTCACCAGTCTCTGAGAGGACACACCCCTTCTAAGAGAAATTTTACAGGGGTGTGTGAAGTTTGCGAAACAATGTGATTAAACCCCACAATGTGTTCAGTAGCTTGTATGGCCCAGTATACAGCCAATAAGTGCTTTATACGATCTTCATAAGTTTCCTCTACTGGAGTTAACACCCGAGAAAAATATCCCACTGGATGTAAAGTCCCTGATCGCTTTTGTAACAGTGCTGCATTGATCACTTGATCAGTTGCAGGTACCTGTATTACAAAATCTGTCTCAGAAGGGCTAATGAGGGCAGGCCCCATCATTAGTGCTTGTTTAAGAGCCATAAAAGATTGCTGATGTTCTGGTTCCCACTGGAGGATATCTGTCTCTTTTCCTCCCCTTAACAAATTGTACAGCGGTTTTGCCATACTAGAAAATGCTTATATAAAATCTCTACAGAAGCCTACCATTCCCAAAAACTGTCGAAGTGCTGTTTTCGTTTTAGGTCTGGGTAACTGTTGTATGGCCCGCTTCTTATCTGGGTCTACAGTATTTCCTTCCTGATTAATACAAATAACTAAAAAGGTGACTTGTGATTGCAGAATTTGAGCTCTGCCGGGTTCAATTTTAACCCTCCTTTCTGTAGTACAGTTAACAGCTCATTTAATAAACTGACATGTTCCTAGTATGTGTTTGTCTGTAACAATATGTCATCCACATATTGAATTATTGCCTCAGGGTGAGAAAATCCTAACAATATCTCAACTAAACATTGATGGAATAAAGTTGGTGAAGAGTGAAAATCCTGGGGTAAACATTGGAATGTGTACTGTTTATCCTGAAAAGTAAATGCAAATTTATACTGACTATCAGGATGGACAGGGATGGACCAAAAGCCATTTGACACATCTAGTACAGTATAAACTGTAGCTGTAGGAGACAGCCGAAATATCAAGTCTGGAAGCTTTGATACAACTGGGGTGGCCAAGGGTGTGACCTTATTTAACACCCTGTAGTCTACCACTGTTAAACGCCAGGTACCATACGGCTTGCTACCGGCCAAAGAGGAGAGTTCACTGTTGAACATATAGGTCTAATTACCTTTTGTGACTGTAACTGTCTTAGTATCACACAGATTTCTTCATAAGCTTCTTTAGGAAAAGCATATTGTTTTTGTGGAGGGGGGTCTGGTCCTTCAATTTGCACTACCATATTAGACACCCTGCCACACTCTCTAGCATTTTTAGCTCAAATTGTTTCATGTCGTTTAACCACAGATACTATCCATTGAGGTATGTGTTTCCATAATTCCTCTAAATGGTAGATTTTCAAAGATTTTACAAGTGTGTGTGTGTGTGTGTGTGTGTGTGTGTATATATATATATATATATATATATATATATATATATATATATATATATATATATACATACACACACACACACACACTATAACTATCATTCACATTTGGTCCTGGGTTACTAGTACTCCCTTTCCATAAAATCATGTTACTAAGATCTACTACCAAACCATGTTGTGCCAAAATGTCCATACCCATGATGGTACCTTCATGTGTATTACATTTCCAAAACATACATTTTAATTGTTGTTCTCCAGTTTGGACCATGACTGGTTTTAAGTATGCTGTTAACACACACCCTGAGAAGCCCTACAAGCCTATTTGCTGCTTTCCATGGGTTGTTAAGGGCATATTACTATCTGTAATACCAACTGTAGCTCCAGTATCGACCAATATCACAGTCTGGCAGCCCCTGACCATAGCCGATACAGTAGGACGACCCTTCCAGTCCTCTATTAATTTACCTAGGACTTGGGAGGTAGGGGCTTCGTCCCTTCGTTGCCTTAATTGTATCAGTTGTTCTTCGTCAGGTTCCCTTTTAATGGCTGCCATGGCCTTAGTATTGACCAGATTACTGAGCATTTCAATACAGTTTTGTAGGTCTGCCTTACCACCTGGTTTAGCATCATTACCAAGAGCTTGTGCTCATCTTCTTTCCATTACCTGTCTTCATTTTCCCTCCATGTCTCCACCCTTTGCCCAACAATCTCGTTTGTAGTGTGCTTCTTTATTACAATTGTTACAGGTATATCTACTCTTACCTTCTGTTTTGACAATAGCAACTACTCTTCGCTTGTCCTTTCCCTTTTCTGGGCTTTGATTATCCTGTTGCATCCACCACCAGTTGGTCAGCAACTCTTCTTTTTCTGCACATGTACGTGCTCGCTTACACAACATGCGTATTGATACAGGGACTAAAGTAGCCTGCCGATCTGTCAAACTAAGAAACTGCTTCTTGTCTTTACTAGGTTCGGCCACACTTCCATAGGTGGCGTATGCAGTGTATAATCAGTTAATAAACATAACCAGGGATTCCTCAGGAAGTAATTGTATGTCATAAATCTTTCCCCAATCTGTGTGGGACACACTATGCATGGATTGTAAAGCAGCTTGGATCTCATCTACATTTTCCCAAGTGTCATTGCTATCAAAATTAGCCTGTGTACCAACCATGTTAGCCGGAAAGCTCTGGAGTAACACGGCAGGTAGGGAGAGCGTCACTACTTTACATGCATCTTTGTTGGTCAGATTAAAATTAGGTACTAATGTTTTTAGCTTTGCACAACAGGGGACAAAAGGCTCCCATTTGCCTAACTGATCTACCAACTGCATAGACTCTTGGATAGTCAAGTCCCTCTGGGAGAATTTCTGGGTAACTTCTAGCCTTTCACGGGCTCTATCCATAGCAGTCTCTTCCTCTCTTGCTGCTTCATCACTTTTTAGTTTATTTTCATTTTTTTCTTTATCCTTTTCATTCACCCCAAGCTAGCAGCCAGAGCTGCTTTCTTAACATCATCCTTTTCATTCTCATATTTTTCTCTGAGATGTTCTATTTTTGCCTTAAGTTTATATATATCTTCTTCTACTAGTTGTTTTTCTTTTTCTGATAATTTCTTATGTCTTTTACTAGTACAGGGTACTTTAGCACTTTCTCCTGTCGTTTTTATGCAAAATGGAGACATTTTTCCCTTTCTCTTTTGTCTGGGTTCTTCCTCGCTCTCAGAACTACTGGAGCTCGAGGAGCTATCTGTAACCACCTTGCAGCCACAATGATGCATTGACTGAAAGGGGTATTTAACCTGTATAGGTGCCATTTTATATTTTTGAACATCTTCACCCAATGAGGTAATTTGGTGTCTCAATTCTAAGGAGATTTGGCACTGCAGCTGTCCCTCTGCTTGTAATGTATACAAGGTCTGTTCCTTATATGAGAGGTCTTGGGCATATTCTTGATTTACATGGTCTAATCTATCTGTTACTTGCTGCAATTGTCTAGTCAGTTCATTAATTTGAACCTGACTCTGTTTATTTACAAACTTAAGATTTTCTTCTAACTGATTATTCTTAATTTTTAACCCACAAACCTCCCCTTGTGCCACATTTAATTTATACTCCATTTCTTTAGTATGAGTGGCACATTTTTGCATCTCTGTCTCTAATTTCTCTTCCATATCTATTATTACAGTAACACATTTTTCTGACTCCTTTTCTTGGAGAGCTAAACCTTCAGTACATTTCTCTTCATTTTCTAACATCTGTTTTTTCATGTTACACATTCTAGCTGTTATTTCATACTGGTATTGTACATACATTTGACAGATGTTAGCTAACTTAGTTCTGTCCATTTTAACTTTCTCACTTCTGTCCGTACATTGCTTCGTAAAGCATAAGTACGCATCTTCCTGTTGTTCAGTAGAGCGTAAGGACCTTCCTTTAAATGTGTTTCTAGAAATTTACGTAAAATGGTATCCATACTTACGTCTAGCTTGTGGCTGGCAAATCACGTGTGACTTCACACCAGTCCTCCTGAGTCCCTTATTCGACTCCCTTCTGTACTTGATTGACCAGGTCAGGTGCAGTAAAGTGTTCCCCGCAGCTTGGCCACTTCGGTCTGTTTGATGTCGTCAGCAACCATATAGACTGTCTTCAGACATCCGAGTCACGCCACTAATTGTTTTTTTTTTATATACTTTATTTTTTCCTTTTGTTATAAGCATAACAGGTATACATCTCATACAGTGGATAAACCATCTTTAGTTTTACATCACCATTGGGAGCCACAATGGATAGCTTAATCTCAGGAGTTCTATGCATCCACTATATATTTCTACAACATGTGGGGGTACCTAACATACTATTATTCCCATCTATTAAATACATACTTCATTTTTGCTGTAAACAGAGCCCAAGAGCTACATGGCATAATCCAAGATTAGTAAAATACATATTTTTCAAGCCCAGTACTTAGCCACGCTCCTACAAGAGGAGCTAATGGTGCCATGCAACTACCTAAATGTAAAAAGAATAAAAAAGGAAGAAAGGAAAAAGCAGTTTAGCAGTAACTTGCAGCCTGAATATATCCCTTGACAGACTAGAGTGAACAATTATTAAGCCTAAAGTTAGGCAAGATAATATCTCAACATAAAAACTATGACTTTTCATGTAAATCTCTCGCAGCTTAATAGCTAAAATATTTTGTCCTACAACATATTATGCAACAGTGATCAAGTAATATTTGTTCATACTCTTGAACCAGTTCCCGAGTTACAATAAAAGAAAAGGATCCCAGGGAACAACTATACATTGGTTACTATTCTAATAACATTGCGAGGTTCAAACTCTATCTTAAGTAATTACTCAGTAACTCAAGAGACCCAGAGGCCTTGGGGGAACCTCAGGATGTCCCCTCGTCTTCATTGTCCAATTAAACAGTTCTCTTACGGGATTCAGCCGCTTTTCGGTCAGCCCATTTACCAGCTTCAACGGGGTCTGTAAACAAGTATACCTTACTTTGGTATACAATTCTGAGTCTTGCTGGAAAAATCACTGTATGTGGGATTCCTATTTCACGAAGAACTCGCCTCACTCCGTCAAATTTTTTGCGGCGCTGCCTGGTAGAGTAGCTAATGTCCAGAAAAAAATGCACCTGTTGGTTGTCTTGCAATAATGGCGCTGCTCTTCTGGCCTGTTTGAGTATTCTGTCCCGCGCTGCCACTCCCGAAGTCACCAGCATGAGAGTCCGAGGTGTCCCAGTGTTCTGTGATCTGCCTCTCAGGCTCACTCAGTACACTTTTCTAACCTCCCAGTCAATGTCCAAATTCTCAGGTGCTAATTTTTCGGTGAGCCACTCGTGAATACCCAGGGTCGGATGATCGCCCTCCAGTCCAACCGGGAGGCCTAGTATCCGAATATTCGCAGCCCGAGCTTGATTCTCAAGGGCCTCCAGTCTAGCCTTCAAATGTTGGTTCTCCCTAATAAGGAGCGTAATCGCTGCGGTCGAAGCATCTGCCTGCTTGTGAACCTCCCGAATATCTCCTTTAATGCTATTGACTGTCGCTTCCAGGAACACCACTCTTCTGTTGAAATCATCTGCTTTCTGGTTGAGGGCTGTAACGGATGCTATAAGGGTCTGAAGTTTGTGGCCCAGAGTGGAAATCGTTTCTCCTGTATTAGGCCTGTCCTCCTCGACCATGGCGTCTTCCACTCTCCCAGCTCCTCCGGTTGTTTTACTTTTCCCTGCTCCTCCTGAATACTTCTCTTTCTTAGGGTTACCCATCCTGATGTTTTCTGGGTCGCTCGATTCAATGCTGCAGTCCAAATTTCACTTTTGTGAGTGCAAAATGTAAAATAAGGTCATTTTCTCTCCAGGCTGCAAGGAGCTGACAAAATCTGCTGCACACAGCTCAGGCTCCACAGCGCCCCCCCCTCACGCCACCAATTGTAAGGTTTGCGTTGTGTTTGGAAAAGAAATTTACTCGAGCCTTCAGATTTCTTCGAAGAGTTTATTGCGGTTATTCAGGTTCACATGCATGTTCATTCCTTCATCTTTTGGAGCTGTTTATTTAATTTACATATAATGCTTATATAAAGATTTCTTATCTTGAATAATACCAACACCCCATTATAAGCCAATCATATAACAAAGTAACATATTAGTCTTAGGGTGTGGTGAATTTGTGTCAAAACATAGGTATGACTTCATTTCTTACACAACATCAAAAGGTGTTTACTATATGTCTTACACAATCTCATAAGTGTTGACTACACTTATAGAAGGTTCTTTGTGTGCACACCTTCCTTAAGATGTGTATACTATCCTAATAAGGGCACACCATCCTGATAAAGGTTTATTATAGGATATTTAACTAGATATTGTGAAAGGCTGTATCACAAGACAGTTAACTATTGTGAAAGGTTACACTTAAATAAAATGTTACATTTTAAAAATGAAAATGTTACACTACAATTCACTAGGGAGGGGCAGGGTCAAAGACCACAGATGGGGAGCAGAGGCAATATGGGGGGGGGGGAGAGGGAGAAGTGGTCACCAGTCCATTCACAGTGGAGAGAGTTCTGGAAGAACTCACAAAGCTAAAGGTGGATAAGGCCATGTGGTCAGACGGCATCCACCTGAGGATATTAAAGGAGCTGCGAAGGGAACTGGCAGTGCCTCTGGTAGCCCTGTGGTTCCAGAGGACTGGAGAGGGCACATGTGGTCCCACTGCACAAAAGTGGCACTAGGGAGGAGGCGGAAAATTATGGGTCAGTCAGCCTCACCTTAGTGGTGGGAAAGATCATGGAGACACTGCTGAAAGAACGATAGAGGCACACCTGGAATCCAGGGGTGCCCAGGATCTTAGGCAACATGGATTCACAGCAACAAGGGCCTCATTAGTCGACCAGTGCCCACGTTTCATTACCAAATAGCCATTATAATATAAAAAAATGGTCGTAAAGGTGCCCCATAGACTATAATGTAGCGCGTCCCCACGCTCTCACTGTGATCACGTCATAAAGTTGGCTGAGCGCGGGGCGGCGCAGGGGTGGATCTTAGAAATGGGAAGTGCTTGTGTTCCAGTGAGGAAGATTTTATGAGCGATTTTAGTACTCTACTACTGCATATTTTTGGGGCAACTATATATCAAAGGCATTTTCTGGAGGTAAGGCACCAAACTGGTGCACATCTACATCTATTTAGCTTGGTGACTCTCTTTAAAATGTTTTTATAGGGTTCCTAGATTTATGTACTGTGTACATATTTATATAGTGTAGGTTCATACTAAGGTGGTTAAGGTGCAAGGGGGCTTTTCAGCCCATAAACGCTCCTAATCAAATATAATATCCTATACCAGGGTTATTAACAAGGTATTTATCAAGACTGTTTTTAAATGTAGGTTGGCGATTGCCTCACTGTACAAGTTTAATAATTTTCTGTGAAGTCAGAACAGGGTGGGAAAGGATTGTATTTTGGCCATAATGGGTGGTCATCTGATCCCTTTCACTTCCGTATTGCTGTGATCCATACCATGTTAAGGCATATAATGACATGTGCCTAGGAACAGCATGGGCGCATGCCCCAGTGAAGTCAATGGAGGCAATATTTAAATACTTTTTTATGCTTATTAATAGCTACAGTGAGTTTAATCAAGCTTCTTAGTTGAGCGGTGGCCTTGATTAAACGTACTGTAGCCATTAATAAGCATAAAAAGCAATTAAATATCAACCCCATTGACTTCACTGAGGGCATCTTGTCTGTTCCTGGGCAGATCGTGCGTGCCGAGGTGGTGGTGCAGAAATAGGGAAGTGGAAGGGATCAGCTGGCCCTCTTTGTTAATGGCCAAAATACGAACCCGACCTACGTTGTCTAAATATGAAAGTAGTACCAAATCCTGGAAAATTGCTTTGTCTATTTTATATAGTTAAAGCATGTACCCTTTAAGTCTTCTTCACTCTACATGTGTATAGCCACAGCTTGTTTAATCTCTCCTCATAGAGGGGAGTGTCTGCATCTCTCTGATTAATTTCATTGACCTTCTCTAATGCTTTTATGTCTCCTTTGTTGGTAGGGTTCCAAACTGATGAATAGAAGTCCTTATTGAATCTAATGTATGCTTTCTATAGGGGAACGATAACATTGACGTTCCTACTTATAAATGATCTTTTTATTGTGTGTAGTGTTCTATTTGCTTTTGTTATTATGAAGTTGCAGTGCTCATTAGTTTTTATTGTTTATGATACCCAGATCCCGCTCTTTACTTAATGATTTCAACAGTGTACCATTTTTGTATTGCTGACACTGATTATCTTTCCCTACGTACATTGTTATGCATTTGTCTATATTAAAAGGCATATTGTTATTGATGGACCATATCAGTTGTCTCATCTGCTTCAGTTCGTACTATCCCTCCCATACACGCTAGCTCACCCTTTGATATCATTGTTAATATCTGATACAAATATTCTAAGTAATTTCAGATGTCGTTTGTCTGGCCCTGAGGACTTATTAGTCTTAATGTTGGTTAATATATAATTAACTTCTTCCCTGCTTATATAAGATGCGTCTACATTAACTAGTTTGTTGTTGTGAATCAATGTTCTTGCCCTCTTTTTATTATGTACTGTACAAAAATAATCATTGAAATGATTAGCCAGGCCTCCTGGTTTATTAAGCATTATGTCATTCTTATCTATTGGTCCTATTAGTATTTTGATAAATGTATCATTTATGACAGCTGAAGTTCCTGATATATGGAAATATTTATTGGTGGTACCTGTTTATAAATCTGCTTCTGTTTAATGTTTTGGAAATTATTGACCTATTTCAATTTTATCTGAAATAGCGAAGGTCCCAAGAGATGATAGTCTATAAGCAACGTATTGGTTTTGTTGATAAAACTGGTTTGCTGTCACGGAATCAGCATGGCTTCAGAAAGGGTCATGGAACAGAGACTGCCTTGGTCGAGTTCACAAACTCAGTCCTAGAAGGTATGAAGTAGGGGTGTTTGACTGGGGCCGCGTTCGTGGACTTGACTAAGGCATTTGATCTGGTTAACCATGAACTTTTAATTAATAGGCTGAGTACTTGGGGGATAGGACACTCAGCTTTGATGTGGTTCTCGGATTATCTAAGGGACAGACATCAGATGGTTAAATACCATGGTTGTGTCTCTGAAAATGTACCTGTGAGGTATGGAGTCCCTCAGGGACCTATTTTATTTGCCTTATTTTTTGATGAAATTTCTACTGCTTTGAATGACGTCTGCATAACACTTTATGCAGATGATGCTGTACTATATACCCATGGTAATAAAATCAGTAAGTTAAATGTGATTTTTGACTAAAGAAATGGGCAACCTACAGCATTGGTTGGATACTAACAAATTGGTTCTAAATATAACAAAAAAAAAAAACATGTTCTCTGGAACATCTCTTAGATTAAAAGATGGAGGAGTCTTCAGGGTAAAGCTTTAGATGGTACTACTTACGAGAATGTGGATACTTTTAAATACTTGGGTGTTGTACTGGATCCTGTTTTAAGCTATGAATCTCATTTGAGTAAAGTGATATCTAAGATTCATGCAAAACTAGGCATATTGTATAGGCTAAGATCCTTTCTGACTAATGAAACTAGAATGGTTCTTGTTAAACAATGTATATTACTTATTGTTAATTATGCCTCATTAGTTACTGATAATGCTTCCTCAAATTTTATATCTAAGAAGTCAGTTTTACTACAAATGTTAGGTAAATTTGCTCTTTCACTTCCACGAAGTACCCACCATTATATAATTTTAGAAAAAATGGGATGGTTATCAATTCAATAGAATTATAATTATTCAGTAGCCAGATTTATTTTTAGAATTGCTCAGACAGGTACTCCTTTTAGTTTATTAAGGCACATACAGAGCTGTGACTCAGATATTTCATCCAGAGCTAGAGTGGATAAAGCTATCTTGAGATTCTCTTTAAGAAGAACCTCTTGTGGTCAAAGGTCCTTCTCCTTTGTAGCCCCCAAAACATGGAATGATGTACCTCTGACTGTAAGAGGTTTGACATATGGAGCCTTTTCAAACTCTCTGCTTTCACACTTTAAATCATTGTCTGATTGTAAATGTTTTAATTGAATTTTAGATGATATGTAATTGATGTGGAATTTTTATTCCTATATTGTTATCTTTTGTATGTATGTTTTATATGCTTTGTACCTGTTATGTTTGATTTTTGTGGGTCGCAGCTGTGAAAGAATTTTAATATCCAGTGTGCTTAACCGTTAAGCAAATAAACAAGCAAAGTGACCTATCCCCTGCTCTTGAGCTGTTTGCATACCTATAGAAGGATTTTAGATTATCCTTTGTATGGGCAGTCCTTAGTTCAATGTCTTTCTTTCTGTCTTTATCACCCTTTTAACCTCCTTTACAGATTTTCTATATGCTTTAATGTTTATATCACTGTTGATCTTTTTAACATTTTTAAACCTCCTTTGTTTCTGCGCCATTGCCTTAGCCACTCTGTTTGGTAGCCAACGTTTTTTTTCCCCTTGGAGTTGTGTAGTTTAACTTTACGTGTATAATTCTTCTCAAGTTGAAGCAGTTTGTTCTTGATTTTATTCCATGCCATTTCTACATCCTCCCCAGGTCTGTTTTTCATGCCCACTACTCCATTTCCTTCCTGATGGAGTCCTATGGCACCAAAACCCTGGATGCGCGACAGTGGACACACTCTAGTGGGTCCTAGGTGGGTGCAGCTATGGGATGGCTACCCCAGACACTCACAAGTAAAAACCAAAAAGCTGCACTCCAACAAAGTACACTGCTCAGTCATTCTTTTTACAGTTCAAAAGCATTTTATTGCAAGCAGTTGATTCAAAACACTGAGCATCAGCCAGTCACCTATGTGAGCTAACACCCCAGTTCTTCACCCATAAGGCTTTGTGCTTTTTTTAGATTCAAGTTTTTTCACACATGAACAGTTATGAACATACATACATACTTAATCTAACATGTTTTCATTATACATTTCTTATGTTACATTGCTTTAAAAATGGCCTTTTTGCAGTTGTAGATGTCGTCATTCTGAAAGTGCCATATTAGGTCAGTTTACAACATATTAAAATTTGCTGCCAGTTTTAGTATCTCTGGTCTGGCCCATTAGTGGTTGGTACTGTCCTTCCATAGTTTTTGTGGCTATCACTGTTCACAGTGCTTCAGTGGTTCTTGAATTCAATTTTCCAATGGTGACAGTGACTGTCTTCCCAGATTGTAGGCTCTGTAACATATAAAGGTAGCACAGAATCGACTTAGTGCCGAGAAGTTAGAAAAGATAAATAGGGAGAAAATAACAGATTATATTCAATAAGTGGAGTTAGTATTATAAGAGGTAAGGGCCCTTTTTTGCAGCTGTTAGATACCTATGTGGTACCATAATCTGGCTGCTGCTTCTATTTTCCATTTTCTAACAGCAGACTTTCTACTCTATCCACTGATTCCGTACCTTTCTCATGGGACAGTCAGTACAAGTGTCTATGGAACATGACCGACTCGTCTGCGCCATCGGGTCTCAAATGTAGTAATGCTATTCCGTGTTCTAGCTGCAATCCTTTCAAGGGCGTATATCTCCAGTGTGAGAGCACGTCAAGTTTCTCTTGTGGGTATCCTGGTTGTGCGCCGTAGCTGAGCGCCTTCTTGGCTGCCAGCACCAGAGTATATATTTGCCTGTGTGTGCTCATGTTTAGTAATAATTCCTCGGAAGGGGTGGCTGTAAGTATGTATGATGCCGTCAGCAATCCAGGGCAGTCAGATATTTTCTCTATGAACTGTGTAATGTCTCTCCAGTAGTTATGTATTAATAGGCATGCCCATAATATATGTGTATGGTTTGCTAATGCGTGTCCGCATTCACTCCAGCACTTTCCCATCTGTAGTCCTTGGTATTTTGCTATTATTGCTGGGAGGCAAAAGAACCTTGTTCTGCACTTCCAGAAGTATTTCCTCCAGTATGTGCTGGAGGTAAGCTTATACACTGGAAGGCCAAACTTATACAGGCTTGGTGCTTTTGAACTGCAAAGAGAACAACTGAATGAGCAGCGTACTTCGTCGGAGTGCAGCTTTTTGGTTTTTACTGATGGAGTCATAGTCCCCCTTACAGTAGTTGCTAGTTTTTGGTTTAAAAAAATGAGTTTTTATTGTTTCTTTCCATCGACCATTGAACGGGTAGTTAACTGAAAACTAATTTAGTTACTCGGGCCTGACCTTTGGCTTCAGTGCATTATGTCTGAGAAACCCAAGAAGAGGACCGGTCCCACTGGGTTTCAGCACTGCACAGAGTGTGGGGAGGTGTTTGCCAAGGCGGATCCCCACCTCATGTGTGTTCATTGTCTGGGGTTTGACAACCTGAAAACAGACTGCCAGATCTATGAAAACTTTCCTAAGGCCACGCTGGATAAGCATTTAGCTAGGCTGAAGGAAAGAATGGCTGAAAAATCCACTGACCCGGATGGCCGGTCCGGTTTGGCTCCTGAGGGTGCCAGGGAACTGGAGGAGGTGCCTTCTGACCAGGGCGCTACCTCCTTGACCAAATGAAAAGCAGATATTGGGAAATCGGTACCTGCAAAAAAGAAATTAAAATCTGCCGGTTCTGAGCCCACGTTTCTGACTGCAACCGCGGATGAAATAGCTAAAGCAATTAGGATTGTACAGTCATTGCAGACAGAAACAGGTGAACCGAGTACGAACACGCGCCCCTCGATTCGGTCTTCTGCCAGTTCACTTCCCACCAGTTAATATGATCCGGAGACCTATTATGAACTCGAGGGGGAAGAAGAAGAAAAAGAAGAAGCCTTGGGGGAAACCATTGAGCCAGATAGGCCAGACTCTGTCTCCCCTCCCAGACAGCCTGGGAAGGGCTCTTCCCATTATCCTTTCTACAAAAAGGTTGCTGAAACCTTATAGCTTCTTACGTTGGAGGCAGCTGAGGAGAAGAAGGAGCCAGATTTCATCGAGATGATGGATGTCCTTGACTCCTAAAGACTCTCAGTACCTCTCCATAAGTCCTTGAAAAAACAGACAAACAAGATTTTGCAGATGCCTACTTCCATTCCCTCTGTTGACAAAAGGATGACCGGGAGGTACAGTATAACCTTGTTTATCCAGACCTCGATTTTCCAAACCGCGTTTGTGTCCCCCATTCAAAATTGAGTTGCATTATGTGAATCCGATTTTACAGTTTGGCTGCTATCGCCGCTCTTACATGCAATGCTGCTCATGTTCTCTCTGATTGCAGACCAGTTACTGTCAGCCGTACAATGGTGTACTTTTCTTTTTTTTTTTTTTAAACAGACGCACCACCACAGCTTCATGCTCTCATCTTTCCCCAAAATGGAGTTTACAACTTTCTTTTTATGTTCCAAGGCCACCCCATTATAGCACCCACGCATTCCTTTGATTTCTGTAGCAAAGCTCATACCAAAAAAGAAAAGTTTTTCATTTATTTTATTTTCTATTTTTTATTTGTTGTTTATTCATTCATTCTAGGATTGCAAATACCTTTGAGCGCCAGGCAGCTCATTTACAAAGGTTCCACATCAGTAGGGAGGGTGACAAACAGTTGCAGGGAAACAGACAAGTCATACAGAATATTTCAGAACAGATGTACATGTGTTTACATTATGGTATAGGACAATTAAGCTTCAGTTATATACACATTAAGCAAAACCTGATCAGAGGCAGAGGGAAGAAAAGTGTGTGTGGGGGGGGAGAGACCAAGAGGGAGAGGAGCAGCCAGGCAGCCTTGTAAAGTTGCAACTACGATAGGGGGAGAAAATAGTCTTAGAAAGCGGAGGGAGGGGAAAAAGGCAGGGAGGAGGGTGGTAAGATGGGGGTGATAGAGGTGTCGGTGTGGGGAGGTCCGGGAGGGGGGACTAGTGGAGGTCCTGAAAGGCACCTGGAAATTAGGTGGAGCAATCAAAGGAGTTTTCAATTAGGAGATGAGTTCAGAGCTTATGTTTGAACTCTCCACGTTTAGTAACCCGATACCCCCCTCCTTTCCAATCCTCAACTAATTTACTATTTAACCTTCTACACAAATAAATTATCTGTTTGTTCAATCCAATATAAAAACTAATTACTCCATGCTTTCTATCAAAATAGATACCCTTGTAACCTTTTTTCCTCTCAAAATTTCTGAATACTTTTCAACCCAATAGACCTAGGATCTGCTAGGCAGAGAAGACCGTAAATACTATATATTAGAGAAAAAAAGAAACACAAACTCAAATAATAAAAAAAAAAGCAAAAAAAGCAGATACCAAGAAAAGAAAACAAGACAAAAAAGACAAACCTAGATGTCCTAACATGTGGACATCTCGGGGACCCTACCCCCAAAGGATTTTGAATCCTAACTGTACGCAAAGACATGGAAAAAAAAAACAGGGGAAATTACTCTGCCCCGCCTGTCTTCTCCCATTATTAATTCCCTCTGGCAACTATATATTTCTGAATCCATAATAAATTGTTAACCCTCTAAACTACTCATCTTTTCCAGAAGACAAGAAAAAAATGAAAAAAGAAAGAGAAAAGAGCAAGTCAATCTAAAGGCCCCTCCCCCCACCCCCCCAAACCCGTAGGCATACTAAAGTGGGTTAAATTCAGCTAAGCCGGAGATTTATCAGATCCACCTGGGTCAGGTTCTTCTGGCTGTTTCCCAGTTTTCTTTCTCAACAGTTCCTCTACTTGAAAAGGGGTAGTGGAAGAATTAAACCTTTCCATCGAGATTTACTCTTAATTTGGCTGGATATAACAGGGTAAATGAGATGCCTTCTCTCCTCAGCTTGTCTCTAACCATGTTGTAGCTCTTTCTTCTGGCCAAAATGTTAGGAGGCATATCAGGAAAAACTTGCAGAACCATACCATTGTAAAATATTCCTTTTTCAGCCCTTGCTTTAGCCATGATATTCTCTTTATCTTAGAACCTTAAAGGTTTAACATATATAAAGCGTGACCTTCCCAGTCTATCCTTGGGGTCAAAGGCCCGGTGTGCTCTATCAACCTCAATTTTTTTTTTTTGGGATACGGATGACCCATTACTTTAGATAATGCTTCTTCGCAGTACTAGATTGGATCACTACCTTCCACTCCGTCAGGCAAATTGCCAATCTTAAAATTGGCTCTTCTTGATCTAGATTCTAAATCATCTGGCCTCATCCTTAAAGATTCCAGTTCCTTAGTACTTTTTTCCAAATTATTGGATATTTTAGGTATGGCATCTTCGATAACACTTATGTGAGACTCACATTCCGTGGTTCTGAGAGCTAAAGATTTAAATTTCTCAACTACATCCACCGCTTTTTGTGTCAGAGAGGTCACAGCAAAATTCAAACTTTCAAAACCCTGCCTCATCTCCTTCAAAATGGCCTTGTATTACTCCTCAGAGTTATCTTTTATTTTTTCTGCTGCAGCTATTGCATCTTCTTCACCTGTATTTCTCCACTCCTTTTCCTACCTTCGTCTCCCTCTCCCTCCTTCCCCACTACTTGATCCACCTCTTCCACCTTCTTGCTTTTCCCTAAACTCTTATTTCCTTTGTCTTTTACTGGTACAGCCATTTTGTCTGCTGCACTACCTTTGTCTTTCATTTTCTTTGTTAGCAGGTCGTATATACACACACTGGAGAGTTAATAAATACAGGGGAAGATTTATTTCCTTTGTCGCTTCCTGTATTAAACTCCCCTTCCTTAGACTTCTGTTTCCTTTTGCTGGTTGCTTTACCGCCTTTAGCTGGTGTGTTTTTAGATTTTTTATTAGTAGACAAGGAAGGCGAAGTGATAACCTTCCTTTTATTGACAACAAAAGTGGCGGAGTTGTCAGATAAAGGTCTAGGGGAGGAGGGTTTACCAAAGAGTGGAGACTCACTGTGGGAAAAGCTAGATTTCAAAAATTCAGCATTCACTTTCTTCTGAGAGGAACCAAACAAGAAAATCCCCTCCACTTGCTCCTTTGTCCAAGTGGAGGGGTTACTTGCAGTTGGACTTGACGGTCCTGCTGGGTTCCTGACACTGTTAGACTGAACCGAAGCATGTTCACTGCCGACAAGTAAGCCGCTGGAGAGGGTCACTGGTTCCTCCTCGAGCTGAAAAGCCATTTGTGGGGAAGAGAGAGAGAGAGAGTCCGAAGACAAAATGTTTTCGGGCTGTGAGGAACTCACAAACCCACATATCTGGTTTAACAAGCTTGACATACCCCAAAAATGGGGTATTTAGAAGAAAAAAAAGAGGTTCCAAGACGCAGTAGGAAAAGGAGGCGAGGGACAACCGTTCGCAGCAGAAGTCTTAAAGGAGATATACACCTCGACTGTTAAAGGGTTAAATCGGATAGCTCCCATGTGCGTTTTTACCGTGTTGTCATCCCTTCTTTTTCACGGTCGTGACACGGTCCAATATACTACAACCTACCAGCAGAAACTAAAGATAAGCGCAGCATTTTACCGGGTTGCCATTTCAGAAACCGAAACACAGAGAGGAGCGGGCCGAGTTCCCCCTGCATGCAGCGGGGCTGTTCAGCCATGCGTTCTGACGCGCATTCTGACATGCGCAGATTGTACAGTGGTGTACTTAAGTAAGTAGTGTAGTCTGGCAGCAGTACCTGTTCTACCTTACCTGTTTACAGTACAGTACTGTGGTGAAATGGCTGAGCAAAAGCGGAAACGCAGCGTGCTGGACATATAGCAGCAAATCCAGATCTTGGAATGCCTTGAACGTGGGGAGAAGGATATCAAGGTGGTTAAACGATTTAGCATTAGAAACTCTACTGTGTTAGACATCCGGCGAGCAAAAGAGAAGCTCCGTTTGTATGCTGCTACTATGGAGCATGCTACCGGACCAGAGAAAAGGAAAAACAGTGAAAGGCTGCAGTGACGAGCAGCCAGACAGATCACTGTGTCTCTGTTTTTTCCAGAATCGAGTTTGTGGCATTGCCATATCATGTCCGATCTTAAAGCATAAGCAGAAAGTGTTTAAAAAAAAAAAAAAAAGAAATGAATCAAAAAAGCAGCGTGCGATCACAGAATACTTCATGTAGTAAAAATAAATTAAATAAAATCGAATTGTTTTTAACTGTTCTTTCTGTATTTAAATAAAATGTACATTTTCTGCTAAATGTTGGTGTTCTGTGCAGTGATTCACTGTAACAGAACGGGAATGATGTTAGGTGAAGTTTCACAATGATTTATATAGGACCCTCGTTTTACCGAACCACTCGTTTATCCGAACAAAAGTGATGTCTCCCTCTGCGTTTGAATAAACGAGGTTATACTGTATGTGCTGTCAGGCAGTGGTACAGAGTTCCTCTATAACCACTGCAGCTATGTAGGAATGTCCAAGCTGCTGCATGTGACAAGGCTGGCATCCCTCTAGTCTCTCATCCTCCCGAGAAGGACTCTCGGAAGATTGACACCATGGCTAAGAAGCAATATTTGGATTCTTCTCTGGGAATTAGGCAAGCTTCCTACATGGCATATATAGCCAGATACCAGAAGTCCAGATGGGAATCTGTCCAGGATTTGGCTAAGACTGCTGCACCTCAACTAGCCAAGAACCTGGAGCAGATAGTCAAGGATGGCACTGAGGCATCCAAAATCCAATTTCATGCTGCAGTGGACTCTAATGATGTGTCATCTAGAGTCATGGCTACTGCAGTTTCCCTGAGGAGATTTTCCTGGCTCGTGTGTACCAACCTTTCTCAGGACACCCAGTCAAAGACCATGCATTTTCCTGTCATCCAAAATTCTCTGTTTGGGGAGCAAACAGAGTTATACATGAAGAAAATGGACGAGTATAGGACCACTTACAAAAGTGCAGTTACAAAAGAAAAGGCAGCAACCTAGGCCAGATAGAGGCAGGCCTTAAAGGCCTTTCTGCCAGGCACAAGCATTCCCTGCTTACCAGCAGCAGAGAGGGTTTTTCAGGGGCAGTGGTAAGAGAGGTGTGAGCAGAGCTGCAACTACCTCCCAGCCTAATCAATCAATCAGTCAACTTTATTTAACCAGGCATATAACACCATTGAGCAAGCTCATTTTCAAGGTGGTCCTGGACGTTAATACGATACAATACAGAAATACAATAAGCGAAAGGGAAAACAAAAAACATAACATAGTGCAGATATGGTTGCCATCAATGTGGCAACAGTGAGCAGGTGTAGACCAAGAGAGGCATATACATAAGGTCTAATATAGTTACATATAACAGTTTCCATCACGATTTGCACGAGTGTAAAGATTACCGTCCTAGCTCTTACCACTAATTAGAGGCTAGTATCTTTATACTAGAAGCAGGGAGAGAGGGGAAAGAGCGGATAAGGGAGGAGAAGGGGAGTGAGAGTGCGCTAGGAAGGGAATAAGACTAGGCTGAGTTTAGGGGAGAAAAAGAACCAGTAAGTGCTGGGGATCCCTTGCTAGGAGAGAGGGGGCGGCAGTCAGAGTGTAAGGTTTGCGGGAGAGACCAGTGGCTAAGGTAAAAGAGTCATCTAAAGCAACTGCATGTATCCTTCAACAGGTCCCATATCAGTGTTTTGAATGTGAAGATGCTAGGGAGTGCGGAAAGCTTTAAAGATTTTTGCATAGAATTCCGAAGTGTTGGCAGGAAAAAAATGATTGCTGCCAAGCCAGGGGTTGTTTTCACTTTAGGAATCTGGAAGCAAATCATGGAGAAGCGTCTTAATCCATAAGATCTCTTGGCATGTTCAAAGAAGCTCGATATGTATGTAGGGAGATTATTGGATAGCGCTCTAAACATCCAAAGGAGAGTGTTTCTTTTTCTCCAGGTTGCGAGTGAGGGCCATCCCAGCTCCTGGTATAATAAACAGTTGTTAGTGCGACGAGGTATGTTAAGGATAAATCTTAGGGCCCGGTGGTAAAGGTTGTCAAGTTTGTTGAGCGTCGTCGTAGGGCAGTGACTGTAGAGGAAATCAACGTAGTCCAGTACAGGTAGAAATGTGGATTGCACTAGCCTCTTCCTGGCTTCTAAGGTAAGCAGATGTTTAAGTCGATAAAAAAGGCCTAATCGCTGCCTTAGTTTCTTTGAGATTTCATGTAGGTGGCATGGGAAGTTGAGCTTATTATCCAGCCAGAACCCTAGGTATTTAAAGGTATCAACTGTCTCTAGGGGTTCGTCTAGCAGCGTTAGAATCTGGGGGATATGCCAGAGGCAGACTTTGGCGAGAGAATCATGGTTTTAGTCTTTTTGGCGTTGAGGAGAAGCTTATGTTTGATGAGGTTATATTGGAGAGTGGAGAAGTCTTGCTGAAGGTTCGCGTGGGCCAAGTCCAAGGATGAGTTAGTGGTGTAGAGTACGGTGTCATCTGCAAATAAGTGCATAATGGCTGTGTGCAGGTGTGAGTCCAGGTTGTTGATATAGATTGCAAAGAGGATTGGACCCAGTATGGAGCCTTGTGGGACACCTCGTAAGAGGAATTTTTGTGGGGACAGATCACCTATAGCTTTGACTTGCTGTAGCCTTTTGGTTAGGTAGCTGGTGAACCATTTGATGGCAGATCTATCGAGACCGATATTACCCAGAGCATTAAGTAAGATGTTATGATCCACAGTATCAAAGGCCTTGCTAAGATCCAGGAATAGGGCAACTACATGCTTCTTGGAATCCAGGGCAATTTGCCAATCGGTGGATACTTTTGCTAGGGCCGAAACGGTGCTATGTTTGGCTCTGAAGCCAGACTGAGCTGGATTTAGCAAGTTATTTGAGTCTAGGTGTACTCTGATCTGGGTGTTGACAATTTTCTCGAGTAGTTTTGAGAGGACGGATAGAATAGAGATTAGGCCAATAATTGTTCAGATCACTTGGATCCCCAGATTTGAATAAAGGTAGGATGTGTGCAGCTTTCCACAACGCAGATAGCTCGCCCTGTTTGAGGGAGGTGTTGAATAAATGGGTGATGGGGGCGGATAAATAGAAGTGGCCAAGTTTTAGAAAGTAAGGTTCGATATTGTCTGCACCGGCACTCTTTTTGATATCCAGGGACAGGAGGGCGGCCCCAAGTTGTTTAAACGTGACTGTTAGAAAGCTGAAGTCGGCAGGATGTGGAAGGTTTGGGTTGAGATTAGTAGTATGGTTAGCAGTAGCATCCCCTGGTGGGCTGAGACTGTTGATTGGCGAGGTGTCGAAGGCAAGCCCTGCAGTGGCAAAGTGTTCGTTGAACTGCTGTAATATAGCAGCTTTGTCTGTGTAGGTATTTCCTGGGGACACAGTTTTGGTTGGGAGGGGTGAATCAGTTGTCTGACCTTCGACCTCCTTAAGAATGTTCCAAAATTTGGCAGAGTTGTTTTTGTTGTTTTCTAGTTCAGTTTGGTAATATCTGGCTTTTTCAGACCTAATTAGTCTGGTGCAGGCATTTCTAGATGTGCGAAATGCCAGCCAGTCTGTTTCTAGGTGAGATTTCCTTGCTTTTTTCCACCAAAAATCCCTATCCTTAAGTGCTTTCTTCAGGATGGGAGAAAACTAGCCGGGAGGTCTTTTTTTTTTTTAGATCTGATCATTCTTAGATGGGCGTGTTTGTCGATTAGTCCTATGAGTAGGCTATGAAAGATGTTATAGGCTTCATTAAGGGTGGGTGCCAGATAGAAGTCTTGCCATCTGATGTTGCTTAAATCTTTTAGGAAGGAGTTCTGGCAGAACTTTTTCAGGCATCGTTTGAATTTGAATTTAGCAGCTGGTTTCATGTGGGGAGAATGTCTGATACAAGCCGTAGCACAGTGGTCACTTATGTCATTGAAAAATATTCCGGTGTGCGAGATGTTATATGGTTTGTTTACCAGTATGAGGTCTAGAAGGGAGCTACGCTCAGGATTTTTTCTGTTTGGTCTGGTGACAGTAGTTGTCATTTGTACCAGTCCATTTGCATCACAAAGTTCCTTTAGCTTCTTTGAGCTATCATTCCAATTTTGGTTGAAATCTCCCATTAGTATACATTTGTAGTTAGCAGAGTCAGGTAGGTTTTGGAGATGTGACAGCAATGCCATGCCTCCAGAATGTGGACGGTAGCATGCTGTTGTAAGAAGTGACTTATATTTGGAGAGGGAGAGTTTTAGAGCCAAGTATTCGAATTCTTTAGCCTTTGAGGTACAGTCAAGGATTGTGGTTGTGTATTTACACTTTACATAAATTATGACCCCTCCTCCTCTAGAGGGTCTATCACATCGGTAGGTATTATATCCTGGTATGTAGATAGATTTGTCTGGGTTTGAAGGCATGAGCCAGGATTCAGTTATCATGAGGAAGTCGGGTAAAGCATGTAGAACCCAGGCCTGAATAGGGTCAAGCTTCCTTAATAAGCTACAGGCGTTGATATGGAGAAAGCTGATACCTTTACATTGTGGTAGGTCTGCAGGGTGTCCGGGGCCTGGATTTAGTTCAGTGTTTCCTGAACAGAGTAGGAGAAGAAATAGTAGTTTTTTTTTTAGATAATGTGTTAGTCTGATAAGTAGCCTTTTTTTACTCTTTCTGGAATGAGTACTTTTATTGGTGGCAGTGTTCTGGGCAGTAATGCATTTAGGAAGGGATAGGATATACATGGCTATTAAGGCCGAACGTGTCAGAGGCCTTCGCACCAGTTCATTAGTCATTGTCTGATGCTGGGGGGGGATATGGCCATAATGATGTCATCCCTTTGGAGTGATACCAAGTTTTAATAAAAAGGGGTCCATCGTGGTATAAGTTAGAGGAAGGTTTTTGGCCTTGGAGCCAAGTAACACCTGAACTATTGAGTGGTATATAAATTAGCAAAATGAGTCAGCTATTAAGGAGAGCAGCCACAAGGGTCATTTTTACAGGGAAATATCTCCAAGGGTTGGCTGGAGTGGTTAGTAACAGTTGCTTTATATGAAACCAGTAGTGTTATGTTGCACTAGTTTAGTAGGCTGATCAGCAACAGCTTTAAGAGGCAGGGTTATCCAGGGGTGGGGCTGTGCACTGGGTGTGGCTAAGCGTACTGAGACCAATAGGTGAGTAGGGGTTGACCTAGCTTCTTAGAGTAAGAGCATTTAATAGAGGCCGGGGTCGGAGTGGGTGGTGTGGGAAGAAAATTCCCACCAGAAGCGTACAGCGAGCAGGCACCTAGAATTAGTTTTTGAAAAAGGAGAGGATTCATCAGGCAGCCAATCCCAGATAGAGCTGTAACTTAGCGGCGGCCACTCGGTAGAGAAGAAAAGGTTTGCCATCCAATCGGGGTTCCAGGATAGTCCCCGAGGCTGAGAGCAGGCTTACTGGGTAAAGGAGCTCCTAGGCGGGCAGGAGTGGCGCGCACTGTCGGCTGGCTCCTCCAGCCGCGGCTCTTCATAGCGTGAGGTGGTAGCCCGATCAGGGGTTCTTATAAGCTGAAAGAGAGGGAGAGAGGGGGTTTTTTAGAGAGACAGTTGGGACAAAGGAGCTTAAGTGATTTGCAGGAATAAATCAGAGGGCGGGGGTGAGATTTTGGAAGAGGAGATGTACAAAGGCAAGTAGTGGGGGGGGGGGGCGAGACCAGACAGTAATGTAATTTACTGCTGCGCCAGTAGCCCTGGGTGGTGAGGGGAGAGAGGAAATAGGGTGAAGCGTGAGGGAGAGAGGCTGAGAGGTGGTTTAGGAAGATAGAGAGGAAAAAAGCGCAACAACCAGGAAAACAGTAGCAATAAACACTTTGTGGCAGTAATGCAATCCCAGAGAGTTTAGATTACGTTCGGTATACCAGTCTAAAAAATTCGCCACAATAAGCAATCACATTTAGTTGAAAATTCCCACCAGAAGCGTACAGCGAGCAGGCGCCCAGAATTAGTTCTTTGAAAAAGGAGAGGATTCTTCAGGCAGCCAATCCGAGACAGAGCTGTAACTTAGCGGCAGCCAGTCGGTAGAGAGGAAAAGGGTTGCCATCCAGTCGGGGTTCCAGGATAATCCCCGAGGCTGAGAGCAGGCTTACCGGGTAAAGGAGCTCCTAGGGGGACAGGAGTGGTGCGCGCTGTCGGCTGGCTCCTCCAGCCACGGCGCCTCACAACGTGAGGTGGTAGCCCGATGAGGGTCTCTTGTGAGTGGGTAAAGGAGCTTCTAGGCGGGCAGGAGGCGTGACACTGTCGGGCTGGCTCCTCCAGCCTCGGCATATCACAGCGTGAGGTGGTATTCGATCAGGGCTTTATGAGCGGTAAAGGAGCCCTCAGGCAGGCAGGAGTGGCGTGCACTGTCGGCTGGCTCCTCCAGCCACGGCGCCTCACAGCATTGGGTGGTAGCCCGATCAGGGGCTGTTGTGAGCGGGTAAAGGAGCTCCTAGGCGGGCAGGAGTGGCGTGCACTGTCGGCTGGCTCCTCCAGCCACGGCGCCTCACAGCATTGGGTGGTAGCCTGGTCAGGGGCTGTTGTGAGCGGGTAAAGGAGCTCCTAGGCGGGCAGGAGTGGCGCGCGCTGTTGGCTGGCTCCTCCAGCCGTGGTGCCTCACAGTGTGAGGTGGTAGCCCGATCAGGGGCTCTTGTGAGTGGGTAAAGGAGCTCCTAGGCGGGCAGGAGTGGCGCGCGCTGTCGGCTGGCTCCTCCAGCAGTGCCTCACAGCGTGGTGGTAGCCCAATTAGGGCTCTTGAGCAGGTAAAGGAGCCCTAGGGGGCAGGAGTGGCGCGCAAGACTGCCCGCTGGCTCCTCCAGCCGCGGCGCCTCACAGCGTGAGGTGGTAGCCCGATTGGGACTCTTGTGAGCAGGTAAAGGAGCTCCTAGGCGGGTTGGAGTGGCGCACGCTGTTGGCTGGCTCCTCCAGCCGCGGCGCCTCACAGCGTGAGGTGGTAGCCCGATCAGGGGCTCTTGTGAACGGGTAAAGGAGCTCCTAGGCAGGCAGGAGTGGCGTGCTGTCGGCTGGCTCCTCCAGCCGTGGCGCCTCACAGCGTGAGGTGATAGCCCGATCAGGGGCTCTTGTGAGCGGGTAAAGGAGCTCCTAGGCAGGCAGGAGTGGCGTGCGCTGTCGGCTGGCTCCTCCAGCCGTGGCGCCTCACAGCATGAGGTGGTAGTCCGATCAGGGGCCAAGCAGACACCCTGATGTATCAGTCAGGGCCGCCTCCCCTCTGCCAGTAGGGGGCAGGCTGGCTCACTACTTCCAGGCCTGGAAGTCCATTACCACAGACAAATGGGTCCTGGAAGTGGTGAGCCAGGGACTTGCTCTAAATTTCAAATGGTTCACAAGAACCAGAGCAAAGTTTTTCAAACCTGCCAGCAATTCAGAGACAACTCTGTTGAAGGCAGAGGTTTCCACACTTTTAGAGCAAAAAGCAGTGGAACCTGTCCCTGTCCTTCACAAAGGAAAAGGATTGTATTCAAAATACTTCCTTACCTTAAAGAAGACTGGGAAGTTGTGGCCCATGATAGATTTCAGGTGTTTCAACAAGGTAATTAGTGGAGTCCCTCAAGGTTCAGTATTGGGGCCACTCTTGTTCAATGCCTGCATCTCGGTTATAGGGAGGGGGGTTAGGAATGGGTTGAGTCTTCTAGCGGATGATTCAAAATTGGGAGCACTGGTGGATATTGAGGAAGCGAGGGAGACAGTCCAGGGGGATCTGGATACCCTGGAGGGGTGGTCAAGGAGGTGGGGACTGAAATTTAATGCTGAGAAATGAAATACTTCATTTGGGGTCAAAACCCGGCCACGGTATATACCCTTGGGGCCACTGCATGCCACATTGGGAGAAATGGATTTAGGGGTGGTGGTAGATGTCAAAATGAATAACTCTGAAAATTGCAGAAGAATTACAGTCAAGGCAAACAGGATATTGGGTTGCATAGCCAGGGGAATTACGTCCAGAAGCAGGGAGGTGATCCTCCCTCTATGTACTGCCTTGGTCAGGCCGCAGCTTGAGTACTGTGTGCAGTTCTGGAGACCTCACCTGGAGAAGGACATAGCACTGCTGGAAAGGGTCCAGAGGAGAGTGACGAGGATGATTCAGGGCATGGAAAGACTGGAAGAGCTTGGGCTTTACTCACTGGAGGAGAGGAGGGATAGGGGAGATATGATAGAGGTTTTCAAGTATGTAAAGGGAATAATTAGGAGTGGAACCAGGGAGTTGTTTAGGCTGAAGAAGGGGGGGTGGAGTGACCAAGGGCCATGAGTGGAAGTTGGAGGGGGGAACTACAGGGGGGAGCGTAGGGAGCATTTTCACTGAGAGGATGGTAGAGCCATGGAATGCACTGCCCGGGAGGCTGATGGAAGAGGGCACAGTGGAGGGCTTCAAGAAGGGGTGGGACAAGTATAAGGGTAAACTGAATCTGGAGAAGACACTCTTGGGGGCTGGGGGTGGTGGTGAGGCGGGCAGCCTTTAGGTTGTTGGCTTTCGAGCAGACAAAACAGACAATTTGGCCTATTCTGCTGGCCTTTTAGTATGTTGGTATGTAAGCACCTGACAAAACCCAAATTGAAGATGGTGACTATAACCAAAATCCTTCCCACTCTCAGATAAGGAGATTGGTTAGCTTCCTTGGACCTCAAGAATGCTTATTTCCATATACCTATCAGACACTCCCACAGAAAGTATCTAAGGTTCAGATTGCCCTCAGGCCACTATCAGTTCAGTGCAATGCCCTTTGGCCTGACCTCTGCCCCAGGACATTCACAGAGTGCCTGGCAGTGGTTGTGGCCTACCTGAGAAGGCAGGGAGTGTTTGTGTTTCCCTGCCTGGAGGAGTGGTTGGTTGTGGGACAGTCCCCTCAGCAGGAGAGGGAAGCCCCGGCTCTGGTGCAGGATATCCTTGGATTCTTAGGATTCCTGGTAAACCTGAGCAAATCAGTGCTGGAACCTGTCCAGGTCCTAGTGTTCATAGGAGCAGAACTGGACACATTCAAGCAAAGGCTCTCCTGCCAGTAGAAAGGGTGGACAACCTCATGCATCTGGCAGATTCTTTTCACCTGCAGGTGTCTCGGCCGGCAAGACATTTCCTCTAGCTTTTGGGGCACATGGCAGCCTCAACAGCAGTGGTCCCAGGAGCCGGGTTTCAGATCTGGGACATTGAGGTTCACCTCAGATCCTTTTGATCCCAGAAGAGAGATCCCCTATCCAAGCTGATTCCAGTGACATCCACCTTGGTACAGGCCCTGCAGTGGTGGAAGGACACGGAAAAACCTAAGAGAAGGTGTTCCCTTCCTTCAACAATCTCTTACAGTGGTTCTGACTGCGGATGCTTCAATCCTGGGATGGGGGGCTCACCTAGGGGATCGCACTGCTCATGGGACGTGGTCCCATCAGGAGTCCTTGCTCCATATCAACCTGTTAGAGCTCAGGGCAGTGTTCCTGGCTCTTCGGTCGTTTTCAGAGAGATGGTACACAGGAAGGTGGTTCAGGTAAGAACAGACAACACCACCACCATATACTACATCAACAAGCAGGGAGGGAGGGACAAGGTCCACTGCTCTGTGTACGGAGGTAGTGAAGATTTGGATTCTGGGTTACTCTCTTCAGACCTCCCTCCCTCTCAGTGGTGCACTTGCCAGGCAAGGACAATGTACTGGCAGATGCCCTCAGCAGGATAAATCAGTGTCGGCACGAGTGGTCTCTGAACAAGGGGATGCTACACACACACTGTTCAGGAGATGGGGCACACCAGAGATGGATCTGTTTGCTGCCCCAGACAGTCACCAGCTACCCCAGGTCTGTTGCAGACCCCCAGTCCTGGGACCTGATTCTGGACTGGACAGGCAAGTTCCTGTATGCCTTTCCTTCATTCTCTTTGATCTTCAGAGTACTGGTCAAACTCAGGAGCCAGCCATCATCCATGATTCTGATTGCACCAGATTGGGCCAGATAGCCCTGGTATCGCATGCTACTGTTTCTGACAGTGACCAGTCCAATTTGCCTCCCCTGGAGGCACAATCTCCTGACAACCTCTCAGGGGAGGATCCTGTACCCTAGCCTCGAGTCCCTCAGGCTCAAGGCTTGGCTGTTGAGGACTTAGAGTATGCAGGCCTGCATCTCTCTCAAAGGGTCCTGGATATTCTGAAGGTTTCCAGAAAACCTGCCACCAGAAGGACTTATACTTCGAGTGGAAGAGATTTTCCATCTAGTGTGCACAGAAGAAAATAGATCCACAAGCAGCAGAACTGGCAACCATGTTGGACTATTTGGTCCATCTGTACTCCTTCGGTCCTCTACCCTGAAGGTGCATCTGGCAGCTGTGTTCGCTTATCTCTCTGCAGGGAAGGGACCTTCCCTGGAATCCCATTCGGACTTCAAGAAGTTTTTTAAAGGGTTGCTCCACTTACATCCCCCTCACAGGGAGCCTACCCCATCTTGGGACCTGAATATCTACATAGCTCAGTTAATGCAGCCCCCTTTCGAACCCATGTCTTCGTCTGAGCTTAAGTATTTGACATGGAAAGCTTTCTTCTTGGTAACCATAACCTCTGCTGGGAGAATTAGTGAGCTACAGGCCTTGTCAGGGGAACCTGACTACATAGCATTCCATGGGGACAAGGTCATTCTTAGGACAGAAAGTAAATTTCTCCCAAAAGTGGTTTTGGATTTCCATTTGAACCAGTCTGTGACATTACCCGTCTTCTTTACTGAACACTCCTCCTCAGGGGAACGAAGACTGCATAGCCTGGATGTAAAAAAGGCTATTAGCTACTATATAGTGATCAGACAAGGGCCCGTAGGAATGACTGTACCCAGTTGTTCCTCACCCTATGGAGAAGTGGGTAAAGGTAAGCCAGCCACCAAAAAGACCATTGCTAGGAGGATCGTATCTTACATCCATTTTTCCTATGGCAAACTTGGGAAAGAGCCACCTGCGGGCCTCAGAGCCCACTCTACCAGGGGAACAGCTGCCTCCATTGCAGCTGCCAGAGGCATTCCCCTGCTCGAAATTTGCAAAACAGCTACCTGGAAAACTGTTCACACATTTACCAAGCATTACTGTCTGTACACCCTGGCCAGGACTGATGCCAGGTTTGGCACAGCAGTACTGTAGAGCTTATTTTCTAAGTAGGTTCTGTGCCCACCTCCATGGGGCACTGCTTGGTAGTCTGCATATAGTCAGAATACAGCAAGACTTCATGTTGTTTGAAGAAACAATTACCACAGTAATCTTGTTTCTTCTAATGGAGTCTTGCTGTATTCTGACCTCCTTCCTTGCCTCCCCTGACAGAACCTAAAAGGGGAAGGTCCTGCTTATCAGTAGAAATGTAAGTGCCGTACCTCTGGGGTGCCATGTTTTTCTTGGGCATTTCATGACTTGAGTCTTCTAGTTGCCCTTTGTCTGGGTTTTAGCCATGTTGGATTACTTATTATTCAATATAGATAGGATTAGTAATCACTATTTTAGTGCTTGTAAGAATCTGACGGTTACATAGAATGTACCAGGGACAGGGGTTTGAAAACCGAGCTCAACGTTCTTTGCATTTGCATAGCATTAACTCTTTCATCTCTGGGGCAGTTGAAATGGAAGGGCTAACTGCATATAGCCAGAATACAGCAACTGTATTAAAAGAAACATGATTACTGTGGTAATTTTTTCTTCCTCCCTCCCTCACTGTTAATGTTATTTATCCTCTGTGTGTTGTTTAATACATCGAGGATGTTGTTACATCTTGACGCGGTTACGGCTTGGGTTAGTACCACCTCTAAGAATCCCTTCAAATTTTTTAAATTATAGTTCCCTCATCTTTGTCATTTTCCCAGTTTATATGTGGCAGGTTCAGGTTCCCTATAATTGTAGCATCTCCTTTATTAGCAACACACGGAGAAACTTGCCAGGCTTCCTGCCCTCCATGCCTTCTCAACCCCAGCCAACTATCCTCTCGATGATGTCCCGGCCTACAAATACCTAGGAGTGTGGCTCGATCCCGTGCTAGACTTCTCCCACTTTAAGGCCCTTCATTCTAAACTATGTCTCAAACTGGGTCTACTCTACTGCCATAAGGGTAGTCTTTCCATCCCCGTCAGACGCGGCGTGCTGGTCAAATGGATAGTCCCAGCTTTCGACTACACTGACGTCTTCAGTGCAGCTCCAGCCACCTCTCTTGCCAAACTAGACATCTTCAACACCTTCAGTTGTTTTGCCTCCACCCCCGACACATCACTGTGACCTCTACTCCACCCTATCCCTCCAATTCCTATTGCAGAGACACACATCCCACTGCTCCACCTTCATCTCCAAATATTGGTTTGGAACATTTCCTTCCTAGCTCCCTCTCTCTAAATCCTCTACACCCTCCCTACAATTCAAGCACAAATTGCCTCACTTCTTCACCCTCTCACTTAGATCGCACTTGGCTGGAAACAGTATTCTCCTATAGACTCCCTTCCCTATGGAATAACCTCTCCCCTCATATCCGCCTCACCCCCTCCTTTCTTGCACTTAAGCGCCTCCTCAGGCTATCCCCTATTATATCTTGTAGCTGTCCACTTCCCTAATCCACAACCTTGCTACTGTCCTCCTCTCTCTTCCATTTCCTGCAACTAGTGACCACATGTTCTTTGCTCTTGTCTCACCATGCTTATTGAATCTCCTGTATAATGCTTTGTAATGTAATCCTATAACCAAAATTAATCTGTTCTTTGTATTATACTGTAATGTAGAATTTATTCTGCGTTATACTGTATATTTTATGTTCTGTCTGTATTATACTGTATCTGAATTTTGTTATCCCTTTGTTGTATTTGTATCCCCTGTCCCCGAGTCGCGCCTGGAAATTAGATTCTGCTCAGTGTGCCTTTCCCAGTCACCAGATTTTAAATAAATAAATTAGTGTGTTGTTTGATCTCCCTAATTAGACTTCCGTCGTTGATTACATTATTGTTAGCGGGCCGGTAACATATGCCTGTTGTTAGTTTACTTCTCCCAGCATTTATGATGCTGACTCATTTGCTTTCATTGCTGGCCATGTGATCCTGTCTTACTGTATGCTCCATGGTGTCTGTGTCTGATTTTTATATAAAGGGCTACTCCTTCATCCCATCTTCCCTCTCTGTTAAGTCTGAATAGATTGTAGCTGTTCATATTATGATTTTCATTAGTTGTGTTCTACCATGTTTCCATTATTCCTGTGAGATCATAGTCTTCATTTCTTATAACATGCTCCAGCTGTGTCTGCTTTTCTAGGTTCACGCTGCTATGCTAGCATTTAATAATCAACAGTCATTTTGTGTCTTGTTCCTTGTTAATGTGTCTGAATCCTGTGCCTTTTCACCAGTACCCTTGGGGTGAGTTGTGTTGCCCCTTGATGGTGTTCTATTCTTGTCATGGTTCTTTGCCAGAGCCCTATTAATTTAAAAGAAGTTCAGCTGCTCTGATTAGCTTGTTACTCAATACCCTGCTGCCTTTACTGTTTAAGTGCAGACTGTCACGGCTGTATAAATCATTTACTGTTTTCAGGGGTCTCTTAGTTCCTTACAAAAGTAATCTTTCTGCCCATGTCTTTAGCCAGGTATTAATTTGTTTTGTCTTTTGTGGTCTTCTGTAATTGGCCCTTGGAACTGGTAGAATCTCAGATATGGCAATTTTCCTATTTTCTCATTCGGTTTTTTACTAGTTTTGCCCCAAATCATTGGTTCTTGTATAGAGTATTATGTCCCCCCCAGCAGTTGCTAATATTGTTGTCCCTAATTTTAGCTCCTGAAAAAAAGATAACAGCTCTGTTTTCCTTGTCCCTTTCACATATATACCTGTTGGTATGTTTTAAAATTGAGTCACCCAGTACCAATAGTTGCTTGTTTTCTGCTGCTGTTCTGTTGATACAGACTCCAGAACTACGGGCTGCTCTTGCTGTGTGTTGTTGTAAGTAGGGAATAGAGGTTTGTAATTGGTAATGGGAATCTCCCAGCTCTCCTTTCCTTCCTTCCTTTTTTTTTTTTTTGCATTTCTTACTACTATTGTCCAGTCTGTTAGTATCTTCCTCCCGGGTCACTTCCCCTTTTTTGTTCTGGTTGTCCTCCTCATTCCCTCCACTTTCTGCTAGGGTTGATATGTTAGGATCTTGCCCAAGTTCTCAGTCGCTTGAAGGCTGCTTGTTTCGCTCAGTTCTCTTTCAAGCAATTTAATTTTGTTTTTGAGTTCCTTGATTGTGATATATCATTTATATGTAAATTACCCCACATCTGATAGCATCTTAATGCAGTAGCTTCCACAGTTCCAGTATTCTACTGTTAAGTCATTTTTTTAAAGTTATTGTGCCTTCCATGTTTTTCTATGCCACTAACTTATGCTAAGTTCTACCTTGCCAAGGTTCTGGCTATGTACCTACTTGCTTCTGCTTGTGATAGATTAGTAGTAGAACAGTCCTACCTCTAGATATGTGGAGTAGTATAGTGCCTGGCCCCCTGGCTGACACTGGTAGATACAGCTCGCCTCTTCCATCATCACCTTCACCTTCACCACTTGCTTGCTACTGTTTCGGCGTTCATTTATAGTGCCAAAACTGGAAGTAATGGCTGCAGACTTCTGGTTTTGTGCTGGGCTAACATGGGCCTTTTAAACCCAATGAAGTACAAATCCTGCCTCCTTGGGCTACATGTACTGTAGTCTTTTACAGCAAAATCACTTCTGGAGCTCCTAAAACCCTTGCTTAGGGTACTAGAAAATTGTTTGGGGGGGGGGGGTTGCTTAGTCCTCCGAGTTGCCAGAGTTCCACTCTGCCTGACACAGAGCTAGTGTTCAGGGAGAGGGGACTCAGTGACATCTGTGTAACTTAAAAAAACACTATAAAGTGTAGCAAATAATGCTAAAAGCAACACACGTTCAGTTTAAAACACCACAGTGGCATAAGGTGCAGCATCAGACAGATCGCAACCCAGAGTACCTCTGCCAAGTGTTACTTCAAAAATGCTGTTCATCGATAGAGAAGACAAGACAAAAATTCCTCTTCAGCTGAGAACCACTGCCATTCTGATTCTCCCTACTGGTCCACATCATCGCTGCATCCCTGTGAGTGCCAGTCTCAGACCGCTTCGTTGATCTCTGTTGCTGGCCCGACTGTCATTCAGACACCAGGGTTGCGTGCAGGCTTTGGCTTGATCTTCATTGTAGGCCCACGTCCCCTGACCAGCATGTTGGTGGCAGGAACAGTCCAGTCGATGCTTCCCTTCTTGATACCACAAGCTGGTGCTGTCGATAGTGCTGTTGTGCCGGCTGCGGTCTCTGAAATGTTTCAGTGACTTATCTCTTCCTCAGTGTTGATGATCATGCCCATGGCCCAGCCTTTGCTATGACTTCTATCAATGTCTACAGTTATTTCTGGGGCTGCTGTTTCTCCCACTATACCACCTTAACTACTGCCTCAGCCTGTAGTCCCTCTGCCCCCCTTCCACCTGAGGATGAAGAAGATGAATACAGTGCAACCCACAGGAGGTTGGTGAAGGGGAAGAAGAGCAGCCTGCTTATGAAGTTGACTCTAGCTTCACTGTCTCCTCCTGTCATGAAGACACTGGGGTACATACCCAAAGGCCACTTCCAGAGGGCACCTCATTTCAGTCTCTGTTATATTGCATACAGGGCAAGCAAGGCTTTGTTACAGAAGAGGACTCCACTATGTGGAATCTATGTGAATCCCTATATTCCTTCTATGGTAATTCCTCCGATTTACTCTGCTTTGGAGGATGCTACCGTGCCTGGCACAGAACCAGTACATAGCTGGCTATCCCTTGTAAGGCGGATAAATAATATCCTGCCCCCTCTACTAAGGCTTTTTATACCACCCAGCCTGAAACTGACAGAACAAAGTGCACATTCTTTTGGGAAAGTATTAGCAAAGCATCAACAAGGTTCTGTAAGAATCCATTCCATGCAAGCAGCACTTACAGCTGTAGTATCACTAATGCACCTTCCATTACAGATGTCTTGTACTTTTTTGCTTGGTAGGTTTTCCTTAGTTTATTCCTCTGTATATTAAAATAAAAAAGTACTGCAGTGGTTGGGGGTTGGCGCTGCCTTCTATACCACCAATGCGCGTATAACCGTAGATTGGCGCCATATGCATGGCACACTCTGCCCCAGTATTTCTGAATCCTACAGGGCCTAGTGACCCCTTATCCAAGACTAAGGATTGTGGCTGTATGGAGGAGATAAGATAGAACAATGTTTCTCAGACAGTGAGGCCAGTCACCCAAGGGAGGCCCCAACCGGTTTCAGGGGAGGCTCAAGCAAGCTTGAAAATGTTTGAGTTTTGGATGTTTATGTGAAGAGATGAGGCAAACTGAAAGTGGGTATTGGCAGGTAAACGTATTATGTACAAACTGGAGACCAGGAAAGGCACACTTGAGCCAAGGCTCATTTCCATGTGTGACCCTGGAGGAAAGGTCCAGGAAGTGAATACAATTCAAAGGTGACTGTCCAAAGCAATCAAGCAATATAAAATGAAACCTAGTGCAAATAGAAACAATGTGCAAATAATGAGAGGTAACAATTGTCCAGTTAGTCTTGTGTATTATGACGTAGTAGTTGGTCTAAGATTATTTACAAACTCAGAAAAAGTCATTGGTCTTTAATAGACTGATGTTGAGGACTTATTGTCTCATAGATGAACAGTCAAGCATGTGGACTAAAGCCCCAGAAGCTGACTTGCCAGTTTTGTCCATCTCAAAGAAGACCACTAATTGCCTTAGACAGATTGTGGCTTTAAAGGTGATCTGCAACGAAGCATTGCAGCCCCCTCCCATTCTCACATACCTTGCAATAACGCTGCGAGTCTGGGGCCGCAATTGAGAAGACGCCATCCTGAGCGACTTAATGCCACGAATTTTCGTTAACGTTGGAAGCAGAGGGACTAACTGGTGCATTCTTCAGGATAGCTCACCACTACTTTATATCAGCAATAAAGAGTTATTTGATATTTTATCAGCTTCTCACCTGACACCAAAATATTACTTACCGCAAAACCCGACAGGCTGTTGCACAAGGAATTCTAGGGCGTCAAGACCCCTAGAAGCATTAAAATCAGCATAATAAGCAACCGCTAATGCAGCTGTTATATGGGTAGTGGTGGGAGCGATGTCACTAAATGGGTGTTCTACCCATCAACACTTGCGCTGGCTTAGTTAGGTCCCCTCCGCACTTCCAGGTTCGACCTGAAATGTCGGTGCTTTATTCAGATTAAACCAGGATGAGAACAAGCATTTGTCAATGCCGAATGTTTGCTTGCTGGCATTGGCAGTGGTAGTGTAGAAGTTAAAGAGCTGCGTAACAGGAATGGCAGTGAAGTATTGAACTGAAGCCAACCCCACCACCACCCTGCAGAGAGTGACAGGCATTGGGGTGTGCCTTTGGGTCGTCAGGCATAACGGGCCACGCCATTTCACCACACCCCACCCTGCAGACACTGACAAGTGTCACGGTGTGCCTTGGGGTCTTTGGCCCTTATATGCACCCCATTCCATCAGGAAGTACGGTGAGATGGGTGCGGTATAGGAGAATGGGGTGAACTTTTGGGCCGAAGAGTCCAAGGCATACCTCGGTGCCTCTCACTGGCTGCAGGGTGTGGAATGGTATGAGCTTTACAGGCAAGAATCCCAAGTCACATCCCTGATGCCTGTCATTCTCTACAGGGTTGGGCGTTATGGTTGGAAACCCTAATACCTCAGGCATTCAGCTAGTTTTCTACCCAAATTTTCAACATGGTTTTTGTGACCCCACCCTCATGAACAGTGGCAATATTCAGTTTGTTAGCCAAAGCTGCTTATGCACAGCGACTACGGCATTTAGCACCACAGGTGCAAAAACATTCCGAACAGGATGTAAAATGACAGCTGTACTGTTCATGGGGAGGTGTAAAAAATGGCAATGTTGCAAATCTGCAGTAAAATATAAAAAAAAAAAAACTGGTGAAGTCAAGAGCGTGCATAGAAACTGTGCAACGCACATCCGTAATGTAATTAGTTTGGGGATTTTTTACAGCAGATTGTCAACACAGGCATTTTGGGACCTCCGATCATGAACAGTGTCACTGTGATTTTCTTTATCTGTCCTGAACAATGATTTCCCACAGCGACCACGCATCTCTGCGCTGAAAGTGTGAAAACACATTTCGGCCACGTTCTGAAAAATGACAGCTGTACTGTTCATAAGGAAGTGTGGAAAAATGCCACTGGTGAAAATCTGGACTGAAAATATTACAAAGTCATGAACTTACGAGGGTGCGTGGAAACTGTGCAATGCTCCATCGTGTAACAGTCATTTTATGGACTTTTGTCACCAAATTTTCAACATAGCCATTTTAAGACCTCTGCTCATGAACAGTGTAACTGCGATTTTCTTAATCTGTCCCAAACATTGCTTTTGCACACCGACTGCACCATTGTGCGCTACATGTGCGAAAACACATTTTGGGCGACGTGAAAAATGGCAGCTGTACTGGTCATAAGGAAGTGTAATAAAATGGCAATGTTGAAAATCTGGAGTGAAAATATTGAAAATTCGCAAACTTATGAGAGTGCGTAAGAACTGCGCAACGCATCGCTCAGAAAACAGTCATTTTAGAATTTTTCAACAGATTTTCAACATAGCCATTTTAAGACCTCTGCTCATGAACAGTGTTACTGTGATTTCCTTAATGTGTCCCATACATTGATTTCGCACATCAACTGCGCCATTGTGCGCTACATGGGCGGAAACATGTTTTGGGCAAGATGTGACAAATGACAGCTGTACTGCTCATAAGAAGGTATGGTAGAATGGCAATGTTGAAAATCTGGAGTGAAAATATTGCAAATTCTCGAACTTAAGAGCCTGCGTAGGAACTGCACAACACACGCTCGTAAAACAGTCATTTTTTGGAATGTTTCCACCAAATTTTCAAAATAGGCATCTTGAGAGCCCACCTTATGAACACTGGCAGTGTCGTTTCATTAATCAGTCCCGAAAGGTGATTTCGCGCAGTGACTGTGAAGTCACCCTTTGGGCCCGAATAACGCCATGACAGTGACATCATTCATGAGAAGGGGTCCCAAAAACCCCATGTTGAAAATTTGGTGCAAAAATTCCAAAAAACGCCTGAGATATGCAGCAAAGTTGAACAAACCCTATCTATCCCATTATACAGCTTATCGGCATTTCCTCAGTTCGCAGTCGGCTTTGAAGAGTACAGACGTGTTCCGGTCACGAAGATCAATGATGCGAGGTCCGAGGGTAAGTATGGGGTGGGGGGTGTGGGAGGCAGGGTGTGCAGTGGGTGGTGTGGGGTTGTGGGAGGGCAGAGAGGGCCGAGGACAGTTTTTATTTCCAGTTTTTTTTTTAAATGATGACGCGGGACATTGCCACTGGGGTGGGCTCCCAGCGTGGCACAAGGACGCTGGTTGAGGCGTGTGGGCCGGCGGGGATTTGGTACCCCTCAGCCGCACATCAGTTGCCACGCTGGGGTGGGCTCCCAGTGTGGCACCCTGTACTCTGGGGGGCAGTGGAGCGACCAGTTGGGCACCCGTCGGCTATATGATGAGTTGTCACGCTGGGGTGGGCACCCAGCGTGGCATGTGGAAGGCTTTGGGGCGGCACAGCACAGCGAGGATTGGGTACCCTGGCTGTACAGTGTGTGTGTGGGGGCAGCACGCAGTATGTGTGTGTAGGGGAGGCGCATGAGCAGGCGATATCTTATCGCGCTGCTCACTGAAACATAGCTCCCCCTTTCAACTGTACTCCACTGCATTTTGGAGCTGTCATAGACAGCTCCAGCAGGCATTGGAGAACTGCGGCCGCGCCTGCCAACACACTGACTAAATTGGAAGAGGGGTTGACACACCTCTGAAAACTCGGATGATGGCACTGTGTTTCTTGCACATGTGTGCAAGCAAACATAAAAATGATGCCGACTGCAGCCCCGGACTCCCGCAACAGTATTGTAAGGTATGTGAGAATGGGAGGGGACTGTAATGCTTCATTGCAGATCACCATTAAATGAGATCCAATGATGGTTTTTTTTTTTGTTTTTTTTTATACAAATAGTCTAAAGGAGGAGAAGTGCTCCATTATCTGTTTATTTACCCAGGAAACCTAGATGAGATGCAGCATCTCATTTTCAGTGGAGTCCTGCTTCTACCCATTTCCACAGCTGGTTGGACTGAAGTACTAGGAGGTTGTTTGAGTTGCTCAAGGTCGCACAGGTCTTCAGGAGTTTGAATCTGTGTTCTTCTGGTTCCCAAGCAGGTGCTCTGTCTTAACAACTAGACCACCGGGAATTTAACTAAAACGAGCATCAGCTGAGATCAGCATCTAGCTCATGTTTTGCTCATAGGGAACCAAGTTCATGGATTACATTGCCTTATCTCCCAGTATAAAACTGTCACATAGTTTATTTTCAAAGCAAATGTTTTAAAATGGCTGAATGATTTTAATGTGTATATATACACGAGTTAAAAAGGAAAGATTTATATCTTGACACTGTGTGATTATGGTAACTGATTGTGCTCCCTAGTAGATGAGATAACTTATCTAAATGAGGGCCTTTCCCAGATAATGCAGTTATAATTAAGAGATCCTATGAAATTGCAGACTTGGCATTAAAGGCTGCAGTGGCCACTGTTTACTCTTCACAAGCTCTGATTACATGCTGGACATGATTGAAAAGATTTGCCTAGGTCTGTGGCACATCAGAGCTAGCCACTACTTTTGGTGACTTCCAGATACCTTAGGGATACTCTGTGCTGTGGCCAAGTCAGGTAACCGGTGTAGCAGCTAGAATGCCTTTGTTGTTACATCCATGGGCAGCAGACCAACCCTCCAAAAAACATCTGACAGGCACTTCCTTTGGAGATTATCTTCTGTTTGGTGACAAGATAGAGAAGTTAACAGGTTACCATTCTTACCTCATGATTTCAGACTCTGGAACTTGAAGCCTACATAGATACATAGACAGTGTCGGCAGATAAGGGCCTATGGCCCACCCAGTCTGTCCATTTGAGCTTGTAAGTTCAGTTTATGTTTTCCTAGAAGTCTGTTGCCCCTTACCCCTGACCTCCAGAATTCCTTTATGTCTATCCCATGCATTCTTAAATCCCATGATTGTTTCAGCCCCCACCACTTCCTCTGGCAGGGTGTTCCACTTGTCCACCACCTGTCCTGTGAAGAAATTCTTCCTCATGTTTCCTATGAATCGTCCTCCCTCCAACTTCATCCCATGCCCTCTAGTCCTGGAACATCTTTTTCGCTTAAAAATAGTGTATTCCTGCTCCCTGTTCCTCCCTGTAAGATACTTGTATGTCTCTATCATATCCTCTCTCTCCCTCCTCTCCTCCAGGGAGTACATGTTCAGTTCCTTCAACCTGTCTTCATAGGACTTGTGGTGCAATCCATGCACCATCTTTGTTGCCCTCCTCTGAACCTTCTCTGTCCTGTCTGTGTCCTTACGTAGGTATGGTCTCCAGAACTGTACACTGTACCAGGTGGGGCCTCGCTAGTGTCTTGTATGTGGAATTATGACCTCCCTTTTCCTGCTGGTGATGCCCCTGCCTATACATCCCAGCATCCTATTCCTTTACCTGCTGCCTTGTCACACTGTTTCACCTTGAGGTCATCAAAGATGATAACCCCAAGATCCCTTTCCTGTTTGGTGCATGCTATATCCTCACCCCCCAACTGATATATTGTGCCAGGGTTTTTGTGCCCCATATGCATTATCTTGCACTTCCTTGCATTGAATTTCAACTGCCAAACCCCTCACCATGCTTCAAGTTTCTGCAGGTCCCTTCTCATTTTGTCTACACCCTCTGGTGTGTCTACTCTGTTACAGAGCTTTGTGTCATCAGCGAACAGTGAAATTCTGCCTTCTAGGTCCTGCGCAATGTCACTGATGAAGATGTTGAATAGGACCGGTCCCAGCACTGATCCCTGTGGTACCCACTGGTCACTCTTCCCTCTGTGGAGTGACAGCCATTTACCACCACCCTCCAGTATCCTGCCATCCAGCCAGTTACCTACCCACCACACTACTGTCCTGCCCACCCATATTCCCAGTTTGTGTAATAGTCTTCTGTGTGGCACAGTGTCAAAGGCCTTGCTGAAGTCTAGATAGGCCATGTCCACTGCCCTCCCTGATCCACCTCCCTAGTCACCCAGTCAAAAATTCAACGAGGTTGGTCTGACATGACCTCCCCTGGTGAAACCATGCTGCCTTGGGTCCTGTAGTCCATTGACAACCAGATGTTCCACTAATCTCTCCTTCAGTAGTGCTTCCAGTGTTCCCCACTACCGAGGTGAGGCTGACTGGTCTGTAGTTCCCTGCTTCCTCTTTGTTCCACTTTTGTATAAGGGGACTCGTCTGCTGTCCTCCAGTCTTTGGGTACCTCCCTGTTTCCAGTGATCGGCTAAACAGGATAGCCAGAGGTTCAGCCACCACCTCTCTTAGTTCTTTAAGGACCCTGGGGTGCACCCCATCTGGCCCCATTGCTTTATCAACTCTTATTACTTCCAGTTCCTTCAGGACCCTTTCTCGTGTAAAGGGACTTGTGTCCATTTCTGCACCATTCTCACCCTTGTACTCCTTCAGACCCATTACCTCCTCTTCCTCAGTAAAGACTGAGCAAAATACCTGTTCAATATGTCCGCTTTACTGTTGTCATCCTCCCATGACCCCCATCCTCCCCTTCAGTCTCACTATCCCTCCCTTTGTCTTTCTTTTCACTTATGTACCTGTAAAAGGTTTTGTCCCTCTACCCACTGATTTTGCAATGTGTTCTTCTGTCTGAGCTTTGGCTTCCTTACTGACCTCCCTGCCTCCTTTGCTTCTCCTGGTACTTCTCCTATCCCCTTCTGCCTGTGTCTTTTGTATTGCCTGAATGCAATCTTTTGGCTTTCACTTTCTTTGCTACCTCTTTGAAAACCGTAATGGTCTCCTCTTCCTTTTCCTCTTGCTAACCTGCTTAATGCATAATTCTGTTGTTCTTGTAATCCCATTTTAAATACTGCCCACTGTTCCTCAACCCTGGTTCCTGTCCCATTCCTTAATGCCTCTTTCAAGTATCTCCCATTTTCCCAAAGTCTGCCCCCTAAAATCCAGGATACATGTTTTTGTGTGGTTTGGTTCTGCTCTTTCTGTGATTTCAAACCACAATGACTGGTGGTCACTGTTCCCGGTGCTCCCCACTGTTATCCCCATCACACTGTCCCTGTTGTGAGCACAAGGTCCAGTATTGCCTTCTGCCGAGTTGATTCCATGACCAGTTGCTTGAGGAAGGCACCCTGAAGGGAGTCCAGGATAAATCTGTTCTAGTTGATGCTGCTGCTGGGATGCTCCAGTCCACGTCTGGAATATTGAAGTCTCAACCAGTACTACCTCACCCTTGTCTGCCATCCTTTGGATGGCTAGCATCAACTCCTATCTTTTTCTTCCTCCTGGGCTGGTGGTCTATAGACCACACCTGTGCGGATGGCTGCCCCCATTTTCCTTTCCAGCTTAACCCACAGTATCTCTCCCCCATTTTGTTCCTCCTGGATCTCTGTGGCCCTTGTCATTTTTCATATACAGTGCCACTCCTCCTCCCTTCCTGTCTGCTCTGTCTCTTCTGAATATGTTGTAGCCAGGTATGGCCATCTCCCAGTCGTGGTTATCATTACACCAGGTTTCAGTGATGGCCATAATGTCCAGGTCTGACTGCACCATGACAGCCTCCAGATCTTCCATCTTGTTGCTAAGGCTCCTGGCATTTGCATACATGGCTTTCCATGATTTGACCTCCCTAGACTGTTTCGATGTTCTACTCCAGCCCCTTCCTTGGTTGTCCTTTATCCCTGGTTCTCCTTGCTGTCTGCCCTTCTGCTGAATTTTGCCCCTTTTCTGCCTATCCACCTCTTGGGCACTAATCTCCATCTTTTGCACACTGCTTTTGCAGAGATAGCCACTCCTCTGGTTCACTGGTTCCCTGCTAGCTGTGGGGGTGAGCAAGTAGGTACCTCCTTGCTGGCCTGCCACCCCTTTGCTAGTTTAAATGCTTTATCAATGTAGCATTTAAACTTATCATTGAGTGCTTGGATTCCCCTCCAGGATGGATGCAGGCCGTCAGGCTTGAACAAACCTCCATCCCTCCAGGTTGGGTCCCCAGTCACCAATGAATCCAAACTCTTCCTCACAGCACCAGTTCTTCAACCATGTGTTAAAGTTCCTGGTGCATGCACTCCTATGCTCTCCCTTGCCTCTCGCCTCTCTGTCCTTCACCTAGAGCTCGATATATAGTAGGATTTCCAAAAGCTACAATCCAGGATGCAGATCCAGGTGATAAAATGAGTCTTTTTCAGCTTTCTTCCAGAGTGGTTCCATTTGACCTAATAGAACAACAAGAAGGTATCCTGCCCCTCATAACGTGACTGATCACCCTCAGGATAAATTAAGGTGGTTCAGCTTTTGTCTCAAAACCAATCCAGAACCCTTGGAGTGTGTTAACATTTGTAATATGGCTAAATTAAGGGGTGAAAAACCCTTAAAACTAACCGAAAACATTACTAATGTGCGGGTTGTGCTCTGATAAATCATAGTCATGTGATCTGTTTCGACCAGTCACAGTACAGGATTTTCCCAACCCATCACTCACTTGATCTACTGAATTCATGTGTTTTTTGTAATTGGTTTTCCCTACTAAAATTGTTCTTTGGTAGTTGTTCGTTTAGCAAAACATATAAGGAAGATTACTTTTTGTTTTTCATGTAGAGTCATATACAGTATTTTGCTACTGTACCATTCGGTGACTGCTCAATCACTGAAAACTGTCTTCAAGCCTGACTCCCAACCTTGTGGTCCTCTAGCTCTGCCCTACTGGTCTCAAATGTTTTGTTTAGCTGGAAAGAATGTGTCTCCACCTTCACAGCTTCTGCTAGTGAGCTAGTGATTCTGTGGGTTTGTAGGCTATTTCATGAAGGTTTTCAAAAGTTTTCCTACTCCTGTTGACTTATCATGTGTACCTTGACTTTGGCCCACTACTTCATTGACTCCAACTGTGGAACAGAAGTGGAAGCCAGATTTTAAGAGGCACATGTTTTGTAAGTTCACCATGTCCATCACTGACCGTCATGATGCCTGGGTTCACTATTTGGGTACTTGCCATGATATGGACAATTGCCAGTGGTGTCAAGCGATTAGCCCAGAGACAGTTGAGGATCCTCAGCTGGGAGTGCTCAGGGGTAGGCAGCATGCCACATGGCGGCCATCCGCAGTGACGGGCTGACTGCACAGTTAGAGGCCATGGAGTAAGAGAAACAGTGCCTCAGTGATGTTCCAGTCTGAGCCAGACCACTACTGCCGAAGTAGCACTGCCACTTGTGATGCCGACAACCCAGGAACTGGCTTGAGTTGTTGGGGAGCTTGCCAGGGGAGGAGGATTGAGGGAGAGCTGTGTAGGTACTGCTACTGTACCATTACCTAGTTGACCGCAGGTAGAGGTGCAGGTCGAGGAATGCACACGCAGTCAAGGAGTGTATACATGTTGTGCTGGGTAGGGCAGTGCATGTGCATTGGTATGTCTCACTTGCCAGCACCTGATAACAAGAGCATGCTCTTGGTGGGAGGAGTCTTATGGGAAGAAGAGCTGCTGCAAGACAGATAAAGCCCACTCATACCCACAACTACTCAAGCCACTATCTTGGTAGGGAGCCTCATTATGGCTCCAGTCTGTCTCTGCTGCAGTGACCACATGCTTTGGTTACTGGTGCCGCAGAGCTGGAGGCAGGGCCCCACTTTGTGGGGGCGTTGGATTAGTAAAAGGAATGTTGTGACATCACCCTGGTGTCCTTAATGTGTCCTGAAGAAGCGCAGTTCTCTGAGAATGGGTAAGTGGCATTAAGTGGTGGTGGGAGAAGGTTTGTGCAGATGCCATGGGAAGGATAGACAAAGTTAGCAGAAGTAAAATTGGGGCTGGTAGAGGTTGTGGGAACCTGCTTTTGCTGAGCAGCTGGGGATTTTAGTAGCTGGATAAGCTTTAAATTCTTATCAGTCTGTAGACTTTTAAGCAGGACTGATGACTTGTTTAATAAGTGTTGTTTTGTGTGTGGGATCCATAGAGGAAGCTGGATATTCATTTATCTTTTCTACAGGTATTGTGAGCAGCTTCTAGAAGGGTCTGTCTTTCCCAGCCAGGATCAATTTACAGCTCATAGAGGCTTAAATACCAGGGCCTCTGACATAGCAGTACTGCAGAAACAGTTGAGGCTGGTAGAGGTTGTGGGAACCTACGTTTGCTGAGCAGCTGGGGATTTTAGTAGCTGGATAAGCTTTAAATTCTTATCAGTCTGTAGACTTTTAAGCATGACTGCTGACTTGTTTAATAAGTGTTGTTTTGTGTGGGACCTTCCTCCGGCGGAGGTTGCAGTGCTTGGAGGTGCAGTGTGGGGCAGACATGGGGCTGATGCACTCTTGTGAGTGTCGTGTGTGGGCCCAAATCCTACCCTCCCCACCCTCCTCCCCAGAGCACAGCTAATTTATAGGGGAACACCTTCCCTGCAATTGGAGGAAAAGGCTTCAGGTGCAGCTCATGTAGTTCTAGCCACTGGGGGGTGGGTTTTAAGGCTGGGAGAGAGGAGCATATGGAGTTGAAATCTTCCCCTGTAAACTAACTCTTAAAGCAAATAGTCAGGTGGGGAAGGGTTCAGCCACCCAAGCTTTGCAAGTTTAAAGGTCTGCATGCTGTATGGGGGGGGCGATTGCCTAGGTATAGGTACTGGTAGCTCGAGAAACTGTAGAGCCACTGAGTTGATAATTTGGCCTAGAAAAGACTGCTGTGATGATGGGGAAGGGACCGCATATCACTAGAGCAGTTTTCTTTGGACGGGTGGTTGGGTGCACAGAGTGTGGTGCGGCCATGATACTGGACTGGGCTTGGAAGTTTAGGGGATGCCCAGTGTGCTATCAGCTGTCACAGCTTAAGGAGGAGGAGGAGGTAAAGGGGGATCCAAAGGCAGCTGGGGGGGAGGATTGGAGAGGTAGGAGGCAAGCGGTCACCTACATGGAAGCTCGAGGTGCTGGGGCCTCCCAAGCTGGGGGAGGAGCAAAGAGTGGTGCTCACACTAACAGAGGAGGGAAGGGGGGTACACAGAGGGCTCTCTGGGACCCTGGCAGATGGGGCCCAAAAGGTGGAAATTTCCACAGCAGTAGGCAAGAGTCTGGTGGTGTCCAAAGGAAACCAAGAGAGGTGGTAGGGACAAAGGGGGCACTGGGGGATGGGCTAAGGCTCACAAATCATTTTAACCCTCTATGTCTATTGGTAGAAGAGGGGTGTGTGGGGGGGAGGAAGAGGAGGAGGATGCTGCTGCTACTCAATCAATCAATCAAAATCTTTATTTATTCAGGCGAACATCATTGAGCAAAGCTCATTTACAAGATGGACCTGAGTGGTCATACAAATGAGGATACAAGTATTATTACATAGACAAGAATAGAATAAATAGCAATACAATGGCATGAAATGATTATATACAACAATTTACATATATACAAGTAACAATAGAACCATTTAGCCTGTAGGAAAAAAGAGGACAAAGGTATAGCAGTCCTAAAATATAAGTTATATGGTCTAACTAGTTTTATGAGAATATAATAGGTGATTCGGAAGAAAAGAAATTGAGTTAATATAATGGATAGAAAAAGGAGGTGGGTCAGATAGGTAGGGATTATGCTTTATAAAAGCAATTGCAGAGCTCTGGAAAAGGCGGAGAACAATCTTTTGAAGGATGCCAGAGGTAGTAGGCTATCTAACTTCATGGATTTTGGAGAGAGTTCCATGCAACTGCTAAGGAATAGCTGAAGCAGCCCTCCCATACGGTGCAGGCATTGGGGACCTTTAATGTGATGAGTTTACTGATCCTTAAGGTGTATGGCCTGGTTGTAATTTGGGTAAAGCAATCAGTGATATAGGTCGGTAGTTTGCCTGTTAACGCTTTGAATATCCAGATAACAGCATTCCTATTTCTTCTGTGTTGCAGTGATGTCCAGTTGACTGCCATATAAAGGGAGCAATGATGGGTGTTGGAGGAAGGTCAGTAATAAATCTTATGGACCTGTGATACAGGGTGTCCAGCTTATGTAAGAGATGACTTGAACAATGGCAGTAGAAAATCAGCATAATCAATGAGGGATAGGAATGAGGCCTGAATTAACCTTTTTTGGAATCACTGTTTAGGTAATGTTTTATTCTAAAAATAGTCCGAGCCTCTGTCTTAGCTTTTAAGTAGCTCTTCAATATGGACAGAATAGTCAAGCCTGTTATCTATCAGACTCCAAGGTATTTGAAGTTATCAACAAATTCAAGTTTCTCTCAAGTAAGGTGGATATATGTAGGGTATTGGATGCTGGGTAGTGGTAGTACAACTCTTTGTGGAAAAGAACATAGCTTTTTTTTTTGCATTTAGAAGTAGTTTTTGTCAAGTAGATTGTGCTGCAGAATGGAGAATTGGATTGTAGCAGTTCACAGGCTTTGAAGGTGAGGGATTGCTGACATACAATACAGTATCATCAGCAAACAGATGAATGTTAGATTGAGTGAGGTTGGCATCAATATTGTTTATATAAATAGCAAAGAGGATAGGGCCAAGAATAGAGCCTTGTCGCACACTTAGCAGAGGTTTTGAGGTGGATAGGTAATTTCCATTTCTAACCAGTTGCGACCTATCTGAAAGGTAATCCTTAAATCAGTTGGAGTGATAGGAATCCAGGCCCTAATGAGTTAAGGGAGGTGATTAATAAGTCATGATCCACTGTATCAAAGGCTTTACTCAAATCCAGAAACACAGCACAGGTAAAATTTTTCTTGTCCAAATTAGTCTGCCAATCGTTGGTTACCTTGGCTAAAGCAGTAATGGTGTATGCTTTGATCTAAATCCAGATTGTGCAGAATTTAGAAGGTTATTGTTATCCAGATAGTCCCTTAACTGAGAGTTTACTAGTTTTCGAGCATCTTAGATAGTACTGGTAGGATGGAGATAGGTCTGTAATTGTTGAGATCCCTAGTATCACCAGATTTGAGTAATGGAACTACTTGAGCTGTTTTCCAAGTAGATGGAATGGATCCAGTAGTTAGGGAAAGATTGAAGAGATGAGTAAGGGGGGCAGATAAGACATGCAAAGCAATTTTCAGGAAATAGGGATCCAGGGAGTCTGCACCTGCACTTTTAGTTGTGTCTAAATTAGAGAGGAGATCTTCCACTTCTTTCACTTGGATATTGGGATGAAGGAAAAAGTTGAAGTGGCCATTTGTCCCACAGTAGTTTGCAGGTTCAAGGAAGATCTCAGGATATTTGCAGGTGATAAGTCAAATGCTAGGCCAGCAGTGGTGAAGTGAACATTGAAGGTATTTAAGATTTCTTGTTTACCTGTAATTTCTGTATCATTTAGTAGCAATTTGGTGGTTAAGGCAGGAGTAGAATTTTGGCCCAGAAGTCCTTTATTGTACCCCAGAGTCTGGATGGTTATTGTAGGAGGCATCCAATTCAGCTGTATAGTAGGCAGTTTTGGCAGTTCTTATTTTTTTTGTACATGAATTCCTTGCTTTTCTGAAATTTAGCCAATCTCTGGTGTCCTTTGTTTTTCTTGCCTTTTTCCACAGCTTGTCTCTGGTTCTCAAGGCTGCTTTAAGCTCAGAGGTGAACCAAGGGCAGGATTTCTCTAGTTCTGATACTGGTGATAGGTGCATGAATATTGAGAACATTGGTGATAATATCCTTTAAAGTCTGGAGAGCTGTTTCAACAGAGGTTGTAAGATAGAAATCTTGCCAATATATTGTAGTACTCAGGTCATGGAGGTAACCTGAGATATTGAAATTTTTTGACCTTTTGAGGATAAATTCTGCAGGATTTGGTGGTTTGAGTGTGGATCTTATGCCAGCTATAGGGTAATGGTCACTCACATCACTTGGCAGTACTCCTGCATGTGAGTATATGTGAGGCTTGTTTACCAACATAATATCCAGGAGTGAGCTGTTGCTGGAATTTCTTCGGTTGATCCTAGTTGGGTCTTTAATTAGCTGTGTGAATCCATAGGTGTCACAAAAGGTTATCAAAGGTGCAGATACATTAGACAGCCAGTTTAGATTCAAATCACCAAGGATGACGGTATCTTCAGGGCTATGATTGAGAATTGACCCTAGGTGAGAAAGCAGTTTAAGGCCTGCAGAGGGGGGCCTATAGCATCCAATCAGTTTAAATGGAGACGAATTAGGAAGGAAATTTTGATTGATAAACATTCAAATTCATTTGGCTCAGATGTGTTGATGAGGCAGGTTGCAGAGATGGTGTCCTTAATGTATATAGCCACCCCACCACCCCTGGAAGGGCGATCTGCTCTGAAGAGCTGGTAGTGGGAAGGTTTACAACACTGTCTTTTGTTGTAGGCCTGAGCCAAGATTCAGAGATGACCAGGAAGTCTGGAAGAGTATGTCCACCCAAGCCTGTATTAAGATGAACTTTTTTAGGAGGCTGCAAGCATTGAAGTGTATGAAGCTTAGTCCTTTTATGGTAGTCAGTTCAGCAGGGGAAGATAAACTAACGATGGGGCCAGGATTAATCTCAATGGTGCCAATGCATAAAAGGAGGTAGAAGATTAATTTGAGTAGGGGCACCAAGGGATAGGGATGAGAGTGATCAGAGCATTTCCTCTTAGTCCTAGATGCCCACTGTGTAGTGGAGATGGTCCTGTTATATAGGTGTGTCTTTTATCATAACATAGGAGTCTGATGGACAGGCATAGTGGGTTTTTATAAATCCAGGATACATGTAAAGGGCTAGGGGAGTGCTGGATTGTTAGAGAGGCTTTATGTGGGATACCCCAGGGGTTGCAGTGTAATAGTGGTTCAAAGTGAATAAGGAATAGATGGTTGTACATTGTGGATGGCAGTGGAGAGCAGAACATACTCATTAACTTATTCGTCATGACAGGGGGTATAATATGATTATCATAATGGAATGGGGGAGATGAGAGGCTAAGGAGCAAAAGGAAACAAGTTAGCATTGTGCAGGGTAGGTATGGGTTAATAGAGAAGGGAATTAGATGTGGACGTGGATTAGAGAAATGGCGGGAAAGAGTGTATAAATACAATTAACCAAAAGGGGAGGGGCGGGGCAAAATTTATAGTGCTTTTGTTGACTTTCACACTGCTTCTCCCTGCCTCCTGGATCTCTTGGTCGGTTGGAGTCACCGCCGCCCGCTGGCGGCTCGGAGCCCCTTCTGTGGCTGGAGCTGGAGGGCAGTGCCGGCTGCAAGTCAGGGGACAGAGGAGAAGGCAGTGAGAAGGCAATTTTATTGCAGGCAATCTACTACTGATGTAGCTGGGGCAGGTACAGATAGAACAGGTATAGAGGGCAAGTGTCAAGGGCACGACGATGGGGGTCCTGGATAGGATGGGGGAAGAGGGGTAGAAGGGGAAAAGAAAAAGGAGGATCAGGGGAACAAAGAGGAGGCTGATGGTATGGAACAGGGGAGCAGGATGTAAATGGGATGATAGTGAGCAGAAAGCCAAATAGGCAAACGGATAGGATGGATGGATTAGAAAGGAGTGGGGAAAGAGATACGAGAAGGATACTCAGGTGGGGGGGATAAAGGCCAGGACATGGGTAGAGGAGGTGACCAGGGACAATAGTGAAGGGGCTACCTTCACCCAGATTGTGGGAGGTGCGAAGAGCTGGTTGAGGGGAGAATCCAGACGAAGGGATGAGGAGGGGCATGGAAGGAGGGGGAACCCGAGGGGTAAACAAGGAGGTAAGGGGGAAGTTAGAGTACTACTGTTGGGGGACTCCATGATCAGAGGCATACAGTGGGAGGGGCAGGAAGAGGGTAAAAGCTGTCTGATCAGAACCAAATGCCTCCCAGGCCTGACAGTGCACAAGGCCAAACATGAGTTGTATTCACTGGCAAGGGAGTGCAGGGGGACCCTGGACATTCTAGTGCACTTGGGGACAAATGACATAAGTGGTAATAGTGAACTAGAAATTCAGGCAAGGTTCCGGGAGTTGGCCAGAGTATGCCTTTCCATAGGCTGTGAGATCTCCTTTCAGAAATCCTGCCGGTGCCAAGGGCTACTGGGGAAAACAAGATGACGATTAGAGAGATAAATCAGTGGCTTAAGGAGTGGTGTGAGGAATTGGGGTATGGCCTGGTGGGGGACTGGGGGGAGACCTGGGAGGATAAGGGGTTGTATGCTAGGGACAGGCTCCACCTTAATTTGGAGGGGAAGGAAATCCTAAAGCTCAAACTAGCTGGGTTCATCAGTGAAAGGTGGGGTTTAAACTTGTGAAGGGGGAGGGATAAAAAAAAGGAGCACTACCAGCAGATACGATGAATGAGGGACATGGTCTTCACTCTTCTAGGGGGTTAGGGAGATATGGAACTGTGTCACCAGGTAGGGTGCAGGAGCTGAGAAATGGGAGCTCAAGGGGGAGAAAGGAGAGGAGAGGAGGGGAAAAGGGGTGGAGAGTGGTCCTGATAAATGCCAGGAGCTTAGGAAATAAAATGCCTGAGCTCCAGGCAATGCTAGTTGAGGGGGAGGTAGATGTGGCAGCAGTCACTGAGACCTGGGCCACTCAAGGGCACGAGTGGGACCTAAATCTGGAGGGCTACACTATGTTTAGAAAAGATACGGGGGAGGGAAAGGGTGGTGGTGTAGCACTGTTAGTCAGAAATGGCATGGGTATTGGATGGGTAGAGGAGGCAGAGGGGAATATGGAGGCTATTTGGGTCACCTTGCTGATGCACGGGGTGAGAGTAAAGGTCGGAGTGGTATACAGGCCACCAGCACTGGTGGAGGTCCTGGAGGAAAGTTTGGTGGCAAATCTTGAGGGACACTGTAGATTAGGAAAGGGAAGGGTAATAGTAATGGGGGACCTCAACATGCCAGGAACAGACTGGGGGACTATGACATCACCAGTGGCCAGAGAGCAGAGGCTGCTTGATGTCTTCCGGGATGCTTTTCTGACACAACAGGTGGGTGAGCCAACTAGGGAGGCCTGGACGCTGGACGTGGTCCTGGCAGACAGTGATCAGATTAGTGGCCTAGAGGTGAGAGACCCACTGGCTGGGAGTGATCACGCCACAGTTTGGTTCTTCCTGGACCTGGGGGGGAAGGAAAGTCAAACAAGGACGGTAGTAACAGACTTTAGGGGTGCAGACTTCAGGGAGCTGGGAAGGATCCTTAAAGATAATCTAGACAGGATAAGGCCGGATATGGAAGCTGACAGCAGGTGGGGGATCATTAGGAGGGGAATACAGGAGGTTACCAGATTCTGCGCAAGGGAAAGGCGTAAGCTCGGTTAGGCCAGAAAACCCTGCTGGTGGACCTGGGAGGTACAGGAGGTGGTGAGGGAAAAGAAGGCGGCCTATAGGTGCTTCAAGTGGTCAAGGAGTGAAAGGGATCAGGAGGAATATGAGCTGACAGCCAAGAGAGTCACCAGGGTGGTGGGAGCAGCTAAGGCAAAAAAGGAGCAGTCCTTGGCCAGTGGGATCTGGAGGGGGGACAAGGGGTTCTTTAGATACATAGGGAAAAAAGGAAAGTAAAGGGGCAGATCAGCAAGATAAGGTAGGGGATGGTTGGGCACAGGAGGCGGGGGAACAGGCAGAAGTCCTAAATGAGTACTTTTCCTCAGTTTATTCCGGGGCGGGGATGGAGGGGCTAGGTCTTGCAAGGGGAGCAGGGGCAAACCAGAGCAAGGGGTGAGACCAGTAGAGACCAAGGGCCCTGATGGATCTGGAGAAAGGGAGTGGCCAGCACAGACAGGTGGGGGCCCAGCAGTGCATGGTGAAACGGGGGAGAATGAGGCTGAAATCCCAGTAGAGAGAGTAAGGGAAGCCCTCAGGTCCCTTCGGTCGGAGAAAGCACCTGGGCCAGATGAGATGCATCCCAGGGTGCTGAGGGAACTGGCAGATGTTCTGGCAGTCCCTCTAGTGGAGCTTTTCAACATCTCTCTGAGGACTGGGTGGGTGCCCCAAGACTGGAGGGTGGCCCATGTTGTGCCGATCCACAAGAGGGGATCAAGAGAGGAGGCGGGAAATTACATGCCCGTTAGCCTGACATCGGTGGTCGGCAAGGTGATGGAGGGTATTGTCAAGGAAAGGCTAGGGGGGGTTACTGGAGCAAACTGGGGGCTTGGACAATAGGCAGCATGGCTTTGTCACGGGAAGATTGTGCCAGACAAATCTTGGTGAGTTCTATGACTGGGTGACGAGGTCCCTGAACCAGGGTAGGCCAGTGGACGTCCTCTTTCTGGATTTTAGCAAGGCGTTTGATTCGGTACCCCACAGTGGCCTGCTGGCGAAGCTGAAGGAAATGGGGGTAGGGAGGCAGTTGCTAAGATGGATAGGAAATTGACTCTCTGAGCATACTCAGAAGGTGGTGATTGGAGGGTTAGCCTCATCCCCAAGGTGGATTACGGAAGGTGAGAGGGACCTGGGGGTAGTGGTAGATGTCAAAGTGAACAACTCGGAGACCTGTAGGAGGGCAGCGGCAAGGGCAAATAGGATGCTGGGATGCATCGCCAGGGGGATTACCTCCAGAAAGGCGGAAGTGAGCCTTCCAGTGTACAACTGCTTGGTTAGGCCACACCTCGAGTATTGTGTACAATTTTGGAGACCACATTTAAAGAGGGACATTATATTCCTAGAGAGGGTCCAAAGGAGGGCAACCAAAATGATCTGGGACCTGGGGGAGAGGACATATGTGGAGAGGCTCAAGGAGCTCAACATGTACACCCTGGAGGAGAGGAGGGACAGGGGGGACATGATGGAGGTCTTTAAGTACATGAAAAGGATCAATAAAGGAGGCCCAGTCAGGGTGCTCCAAAGGAAGGAGGGTGGGGCAACAAGAGGTCGTGGGTGTAAGCTGGAAGGGGGCAGGCTCGGAGAGGAGGAGATGTTATTTCACTGAAAGTGTGGTAGAGCCATGTAATACACTGCCCAGGGAGCTTTTAGAGATGGAGACTGTGGACGGGTTTAAGAGGGGATGGGACAGGTACAGGGGGAGGGTAAATCTGACCAGGCACAATACAGGTGGAACATCTGGGACTGGGGACGGTATAACCCAAGGGGAAGGGGGGACACCAAAATCGGCCCTCAGTCTGGGTGCTGAAAATCGAGCAGACTCGAGAGACCATTAGACCTATTCTGCTGGCATTTTAGTATGTTAGTAAAAATGATGTTCAAGTCTTGGACCTGTTTATGGTTGAAGAAGAATGGGTGATGGACGATACCGCTTCATGGCATGGCAAACAATTTTGAGATTTCTACTTGCCCATCCAGTTGTTTGAGGATGAATCATCTCTTTGTCACCACAGGTACAAGAAGAAGAAGAAAAGTTAATGCCAATTATGGGAATGCTGTTGGTTGAGGGCCTGTTTGTACTCTTCCTTGCCAGAGAGTCCTTGAGGTCAGGTGCTCTATTAGGGTGCCTCACTTTCTAAGGAGTCTGTCTGTCTGCTGGGAAATTCTGACTTGACAGTCGAAGGCATCAATGCCAGTTGACAGCTTGGCCAACTTGTAGGGCACGGGTGGTGATTATTCAGCAGAAGGAGAGCAGGTCCTCTTTTTAACTTACCTTGGTGCTGCCGACTGCCCCTCGCTGGTGGGGATAGGTGTGATGGAGCTCTCAGTTTTGTCACATTACCAGTCATCCTCACCCTGATGCTACTTCCTGTCTGTTGGGTGCTTGACATTCCCCCAGTGAGGGCTTTGGTGCCAACACAGCTAGCACCATGCCTAGCAGATGATTGGTGTTCCAGAGAGATGTCACGCTTTCGCTTTCGACATTATCAGTAATCATTTTCCACTTCTTCCTTGTCATCATTGGATTACCATCATCAAAGTTGAGCTCTTCGCAAGATGGGAAAAGGCTGCATGACATCTGTGTGCTTAATTATTTATTTATTTATTGAACTGAATCACCAGGAAAGGCACACTGAGCAAAACGATGCTCATCTCCCGGAGCGACCTGGGGGGAAGGGAACAAGGGGAGGATAACACGCAGGTTATCAAATAACTTAATAGCAATATACATATAATTATCAAAAGCACATAATGACAATACATATACTTATAAATTACAATTTTGGTAGTTGCACAGGAGGAGTATTTGACAGCTAAAGATAAAACGCACTAAAAAAACTAACATGTACAGCTATACAGATTAAATACAGTGCATGTATACATACATGGAGTACAGAATTGGTGCTGTAGATTTGTTTTAAGTTAGAGCTGGGCTGGCCAGAGAGAGACCAGGACGTGTGCGGGTAAATGTATACGTTGGCTGCCATGGATAGGGTGGTGCCGCTGGGTGGACAAGGAAATTGGGAATATGGGGGAGATTAGTTGTGTGCGCAGACACAGTTAGCAACGAAGTAGTTTGACAGTGCAGTTGCTAGGGAATGGGTAGAGGAAGAATGACGAATTTGAGGGGGGGAGAGCATTCCAGAGTTTCGGGAGTCGGTGCGAGAAGGCAGTTTGTCCAGCGGAAGTCTTATGACTTGGAATGTTTAGTAAGCATGAATCAGTGGACCTGAGGGCATGTGAAGGGTGGGAGCCGTCATCAGTAGTGAGGAAAGGTAGGAGGGGAGAGCGCCAAGCCAGAATTTTTGAGACAAACTTGGCGCAGTGCAGTTTGCGACTATTCTCTAGGGAAGGGACGGCGAGGGAGCGGTAAAGGTCGCAGTGGTGGGAATGGGGGTGACATCTAGAGCGAATTGGCAGAATGCGTTGAAGATTGGGTCCAGTTTAGATAGGGTGGATATAGGTGCCGCACTATAGACAATGTTGCAGTAGTCTAAGGAAGGGAGGATCATTTTCTGTACTAGTTCCCGTCTTGCTAAGAAGGTGAGGCTGGTGCAGTTCCGGTAGAGGACTCCAAGCTTGGGGCGTAGTTTTTTGATAATTGCGTCAGTATGATCGGAGAAGTTTAGATGACGGTCGAGCCATACCCCTAGATACCAGAAGGAGGCGACGTCCTCCAGGGTTGTCCCGTCCAGCATGCAGAAGGAGGGGAGGGTGGGGAGTCGGGCTAATCGCTGTCTTGTGCTGAAAGACATGGCAAAAGTTTTTTTAGCATTGAGAGGGAGCTGATGCAAGCTGAACCAGAGTTGGACCTTATCGAAGTCCGACTGGAGGTTGGAAGCTACTTCTGTGGGGGAGGAGCCGGAGGAGAATAGGATGGTGTCCTCTGCGTACATGTGTATAGAAGAATTTGTGCAAACTTTTGGTAGGTTGTTGAGGAAAATAGAGAACAAGATGGGGCCGAGCACCGAACCTTGGGGGACACCGGTAGTCATAGAGAGGGGGGAGGATGTGACATCAGCAATTTTTACAGATTGAGTTCTTCCAGCGAGGTAGGTGCTGAACCAATTTGAGGCTGAGAGAGAGAGGCCTGCTTCCGAGAGGCTTGTTAACAACAGTGGGTGGGAGACTCTGTCGAAAGCTTTGGTGAGGTCGACAAATATAGCCAAAGAGATCATCCCTCTCTCCATACCGGAGAGGATGGAGTCAGTGAGTCTTAGTAGGGAGGATGCAGTGGAGTGGCCCTTCCTGAAGCCAGACTGGAACGGCGTGAAGAAATTAGTGTCTGAGAGAAAGGAGGTAAGTTGGGCGAGTACCAGGCTGCTCCTTGAAGCTTTGCAAGTGCAGGGAGGAGGGAGATAGGGTGTTAGTTTGAGGTGGGGGGACTCCCTTTTGGTAGTGGAATGACAACAGCGTGTTTCCATGCCTGAGGGATAGCAACATTGAAAAAGGAGAGGTTTAGTAGATTAGCCAGGGGAGTAGCTTTGACCAGTGCCGAGAGGTGGAGGAGTTTGGGGTCCAGCCCATCTGGGGAATATTCTTTAGTTTGGTTTAGTGACATTAAGGCCTCTAAGGCTGCAGATTGTGTGATAGGTCAGAAGGAGAAGGTGCAGGAGCCGACTGTGTTAGAGACTCCTATGGTAGGACTGGGTGGGACAGCAGGGGGCAGGGAGGAGAGGAATGCTGAGGCACACAAAGTAAAGTATGTGTTGAACTCTGCTGCCACAGCTCCTGGGTCAGATAAAAGTGAGTTGTTTACTTTTAGGAGGGGAGTTGGATTTGCAGCTTGGGAAGGGGGGGAGAAGAGTGAGTGAATGACCTTCCAGAACTTGGATGGGCTGTTTAAATTGGACTGGAGGGAGGAGTTGAAATATTCCATTTTTGCGAGTCTGGTCACTCTGGTGCACTTGTTTCGTAGCGCATGGTACTTCTTGAAGTCTTGAGGGAGGTGTGAAGCCTTATGTGCTTGCCATGCTTTATTGCGAGCATTGTGGCATGCTATCAGTTCTTGGGTGATCCATGGTAGGTGGTTGCCGCGTACCCTAGAGCGACACAATGGTGCATGCGAATTTTAGACAGTTAGGAACGTGTCCTGGAAGTGTAAGAGGGCATCATCAATGGAGCTGGCTGAAGCGGGTGGGGTCCAGCTACTGAGGGCTAGATCTTCGAGCACGGCTGCAAGGTTGAGGGATTTAAAGGACCGTTGGATTATAAACCTAGGTAGCAAAGTGGGGTGGTTAATTTTCCTGATCAGGTAAGTTATATGGTGGTCACTCGGTGATTCAGGGAGCAGGCCAGATTGAATAACCCGGTGAGGGTGAGAGATAAGAGCCCAGTCTATTAGAGAGTGGTTCCCAGATTTAAGGTTTAGGCGAGTGGGCTCAGTGATAGTTTGAGTCAGATTTAGGGTCGAGAGAGCGGTACAGATTCTGCTGAGAGGCTGAGATAGCCAGTTGTGATTAAAGTCCCCCATAACATATAATTCCCCCTTTGGGGTTAGGGAGGAGTGTTGTGGGAGTAAGTCGGTGACTGAAGATGATGGCATGCCTGGTCAGCAGTATACACCAGCTATGCAGATAGGGAGTGAGAAAGGTAGATTCAGTTGTATCAGTAAAAGTTCATGGGTCTGAGGTTCAGAATTGTTTAGAACAACAGAGAAGTGTAGTTCTGCCTTTAGGTAGATGGCCACACCGCCGCCTCTGCTAGCCCTGTCCTGGCGGATCATAGTATAACCAGGTATTGATACTGTGGGCACAGCAATATTTTTGTTTAGCTAAGTTTTGGACAGGATGAGGATGTCAGGGGCATAGTGGGATGCAAGAGCCTGTAGGGAGTCAAGTTTGAGGGCTAGGCTACGTATGTTTTGGTGTAAGAGACGCAGTCCACGTGGAAGTGGGGTACATTTTCTGGTGTATGTGGGCGAGTTTTGAGAGGGACCAGGTGCATTTTGCAGGGTGGGAGTGATAAGGGGACCTGGGTTTGGATGAATGTCCCCCACTGCAAGGAGCAGAAGGGCAATGGAGAGGTAGTGACCAGTAAGTTTTAGCCACCTACAAGTGGCGGAGCACCATTTAGTAAGAGGACGTGGGTGGCTGTAGGAGGTACTATGAGAGCTAATTAGATTCAGGATCAACCAGTTTTTCGAGGAAGGGAAGAGGAAGGGGGGGTGCACATTTGAGTGTGCCCACGTGTTGCTACCGGGCGTGGAGGTGGCAAAGTATGGGGAAAAAAGGGCCAGGTAGGGTCGGGCAACCTGGGGGATTGAGGTAAAGGGCAAATTTTGGCATGTTAGAAGAGGAGTGGTGGGTGACAGAAGATTAGCATAGCAAGTAGTGGCTGGTAATGTAGCAGTAGAGACATGACTAGATGTGTGCTGCGAGCATTAAATCTAGTAGAATCCGGTTTCGCCTGTTAGTTGGGAGGGCTGGTCAGGAGAATAATAGAGAGAGAGAGAGAGAGATGAGGTCTTAGTAGTGGAGTAGATGAGGAAACAGCCAGCACTGAGTTGGATGCCAGGGCTACAGGACCTCTAGTGGTTAATTTATATAAGGAGCAGGTGGAGATCTAGGGAGACAGTTTTAACCCTTCGCGAGAGCACTCACTATAAATGCAAGACCAGCTAAGGGTGGAGGGTATTGGGGGGCAGGTGGGGAGCAGTCGTGATGCGATCATGGGAAATCTACTTCTGCATTAGAAGGAGCCTCGTGGAGTAAACGCAGCAGATTGCCGTACCTTCAGTGATTTTGGGGGGGGGGCAGTTCCAACGCGGCCCTCAGAGGAATCCTGTGTGGAGTTGTGGAGACAGAAGGGAAAGGTAAGCAGGAATTTATACAGCCCAAGGCAAAATGGTGGGGCTCATTTGCATAAGGTCTTTAAAACTGTTGCTCCGAATTCAGTCCTTAAACAGCATCTGTTTAACCTGTGAAACTTGCATCAGTACTAGTTAAAACATTTAGTTCTTTACATTTAATTCATTTTAGGCAGAGCTTAGGCTGGCGGTGAATCTTAAAGGGAATGAAAGTAGTTGTGCTCGTTTTGAATTTAATGCAGCTAAGGCGTGGGTTTGTCTGTGTGGAAGGCTTAAGGGTTACCAAGGACGCTTCCAGAGGCAGAATGTATTCTTCACTTCCTTTATTTGTAGAAAATCAAAACGAGCACTTCTTGGAATAACAACAAAATGAAAACGAACTGTACGTTTGAAAATAAAAATAAAAATTTACAGAGAAATCAAGTAGAGCTTCATATTAGGTTAGTAGTAATTACTACAATCACCTCTGAGGTGCTTACACTTCAGCACCCAAATGCTATCTGATCTTATGTTCAGCACTTCTGGCATATAAAGGGGTGTAAAAGGCCAGGATTGGTCCTGGCAAAACTCAATTCAACCAAGCATTTTTATTTTCATACAGAATTACTTATATACATTAATTTCTATCTTACAATATTCCTTAATTAATAACAAAAACACTCTGTTGTATATCTACATAGAAGGAAGTATTTTATTAACATTTTAATCCGGCTTTGAAACTCCGTCAGGGACCGCCCCATCTCTTCTGGATAAAAGTGTGATGAAAGGGGCCGGCCGGCTCTTAGAGGGACAGAAGAGATGTAGGTAGCTGCGGCGTTTCCAAGCACTCCACAACCTTAATTCGGAACAACGAATTTTACCCCTCAAGACAAGTGGCTTAAAGAAAATTCCAACTTCAGGTATGCTCATTCATTCTAAGAGTGCACCTTCCGAGTAAAGCACCCGATTGCCTGGCTCCAATTTTCTACTTAACTTCACTTACGGAACAAAAACAGCGGCACGGATGTTCGCACATTCGTGCAGGGGAAAGAATCTGGGGAAAAAAAGTAAATCGGCTATCGAACACGTAAATAGGGGTTCCTTTTCTAGTTAAGCGCCGTTTACTTTTCCCAAGAGGTCCCAGAAACCTTCAGAGACGCCCTTCTTCCAGTCTATAAATGGATGAAAAAAAAAAAAAGGTTCAAACGTGAATCCATGAATTAATCCTTAGAAGCTCTGCTCCTAGTATCGAATTCGTATTAGGCAGCACTTTATGGACCTCGAATGGGTAAAATATTATATACTAAGGTACTCTTGATGGGGGGTTACGGTTTTAAAATAAATGCCTTGAACATGAAGAGATCTATTTTTTTTTTAACGTATCTTGCAACGTTTGTACAACTGTATACAGATTCTTTATTTCTGCTAACATACACATAAGGCTAGCTTTTTGGATAGAGGGAGATAGATGGCCAGTCTGTACTCCACTACTACCACATACACATCACAAAAACAAAAGGACACCATTCATACTACAAGACAACATGAAACAAATGCATACTAAAATGGAAAAAGGGGGGCTTGATGCCCCTTCCACAGTCTGATTTAAGGTACCGACCAGAAGTAATGTAAAAATTTGAATAGATCAAATTAAAAGCACTGCTTTCACTTAAGGCTCCTGCCAGAAATTTCAAAAATAATAATGTTTCCTTCAGGAAAGTCCAGGTAAAAAAAACTATCAGTATTGCTGTGGTGACCTAAATTGGAACTTGAAAGGCGCCAAAATACTCCTACGTTAGAAGGAGCCTCGTGGGGTAATGGCAGCAGATTGCCTTACCCTCAGTGATTTTGGGGAGGGGGGGCAGTTCCAGTGCCGACCCTCTGAGGAATCCTGTGTGGAGCTTCATTGATTTTGGGGCGGTTCCAGCGCGACCCTCGGAGGAATCCTGTGTGGAGCTTCAGTGATTTTCGGGCGCAGTTCCAGCGCGACCCTCTGAGACCCTCTGAGGAATCCTGTGTGGAGTATCAGTGATTTTGGGGGCAGTTAGGCTCCATGCTTATGGAGCATCTGCTCATTGCTTAAGTCGACCAGTGTTCTTTGTTACACCAGTTGGGCCATTGATGTCTGTCCCAGCGCTGACTGTAGTTGTGTACATGATTGAAGTGCCTCAGCAACCTACTCTGATCAAACCGCCAGCTGTGCAGCTGCAGGAGGGGCTGCTGGTCGCAGTCTGGCCTTTCCCATACCCTGTCAGTGTCTTTGGGACAGAGGGGCCCAGATGACTCAACTGTACTTTTTTGTTGTACTCGGACTCAAAGAATTTGTTGCTGATTCATTCAGTACCTCGCTAGCTGAACGACAGTCAGCCATCTGATGAGCTTGGCTTGGGGGACCATTCTTCCTTCATCTCACTGTTGTATTGAATGTCCACTTCACTGGACACTCCACTGGAGTATGGTCAGAAGAAGGAAACCTAATTACTGTTCGATAACCTTCAGTGGGATTTGTCACCTGTAGCATTTTATATTTCTCTAGCCATGCTGAGTTCCACCCTCAGTGGCTTTGTGTCAAGGCCCATCTTGTCTGATGTCCTGCAGGTATGTGGTTCTGATGGATGGTTCTCTGGAGTCACAGAACACCCTTCACGGGAGGTGGTGTTTTGCAAAATCAACATGCAGGTATTTATTTATTTAAATTCTTGGATAACAATTACCTATGAGTCAGAAGACTCTTTTGCATAGGTTCCACATCATACAGCGACAAGTAACAATACAAGCAAACAGATTACTAAAAACACATGCAGGTAGAGGTAGATGGAGCCGCCCCCCTCCCCAAAAACAGGACCAACTTTGCTGCAAGTTATACACAGTGGTATTCCTGTATCCTTAATGGCTAGTTACAGCCATAAGCTCTTTAATTGACACTCAGACTTGTGTGTCCTCTTCTGCTGTAGGGTGGCCGGAAGGACTGACTGAACATTCGGGACTTGGGATTCTGTCACAAAGCATCAGCTGGAGGTGGCCCTGGAGGGCCATGGTGGTGGTTTCTATGTGGCACCGGGCATGGTTACATCTTTCACCCTTTACCTAAGAAATACATCAGAGAGTAGTAGATCTTCCCTAAACAAGGACTGATCTGCTTGACCTTGAAGCTGAGGAGCTGGCTGACCTGAAGAAGTCCATCTTTGACCTGGACTCTGTTATTTGGATCGGTTCTTATAAGCAGGATCAGAAGCCATGATAGCAGGGTAGTGGCTACTTTTGTGGTTACTGTAATGGGCCACAAGGTCAGCAGAAGTAACAGGCAGCAGTACCAGCAATACTGTTCTGCCAAGTGCTTCGCTAAACCCTCTGGACATGGACAGCACAAGGGCGGTGGTGGCAGTGCCTTCTGAGGCCAGGCCTCCATGCTCACCTCAAAGTACAAAAGGTGATGGAATGAGGAGCCCTGTCCCCTACCCATCACAGTTGTTGCTGCAGCAACTGGTCAGGGTTTGACTTTCCCACTTCCTGCCTCAGTGGTCTGCAGTTACCTCAGACTGATAGGTCGTAGATGTTGTGGGCTGAAGGCTGCCTCTGGAATTCAAGACACCTCCCTGGGTCAGTCCCATGCACCTCTGGAAGACTTGCTCTTGCTGGAATCTCTTTAGGAACTACATAGCAAATCAGAGCAGCTCCTTGTACAGAACGTGAAAGAGCCAGTCCTAGAAAATTTAGCGCAGTAGAGATGCATGTCATGGTGTTTTGTGGTACTCAAGTGAAGGGGTGGGGTGGGATGGCATCCCTTACTTGATCTGTGGGTCCTGATCATGTCCAGTCAAAGATGGATATTTGGTATGGTAACACTGAATCCAATCATTCGTCCCTGAAGCAAGGGGCTTTGATGTGCTTTGTCGATGTCCAGAATGTGTACTCCCACATCCCTTAACGCCTGCTGCACAGATGATTTCTCTGATTGAGTACAGTAGATGGAACCCCCATTAGGTTCATGCCGGGCTACTTGGCCTGTTTTTGGCTCTGAGTCTTCGACAAGTGTCTGTTAGCAGTGCAGTCTTCCTCATATGCAGGGGTGTCAAGGTGTTCCCCGACCTCAAAGACTGACTGCTCATGGGCATTTTAGTGCAGGATGTGGAATGGGCCAGGGACCTGGCCATCCAAACATTTCAGCAGCTGGGTATCCTTGTCAACCAACCCACATCAGAGCTGCCTCTGAATAAGGTGATCTTGTTCATTGGGGCATAACTTGATTCACTTCACGCCAGAGTGTACCTGCCTTCGGACAGGGTCTTGAACTGTTGTCCTTTGAACAATCATTTTGGATTGAACATTTTCTCCCAGTTCTGGCCTTTATGGCATCTACCAAAGTAGTGGTCTATTGAGACCACTGGTGCATTAGGACCATCCAGTGGGTACTAGGGCACAACTTACTAAGGCACAGTGAGCCCTGAACCTGCTGGTTTTGGTGACCAAGATGCTGCTGGATGCAGTCTTTTTTTTGCCTGACCCAACTCCACTCCTGCCCAGCCCGCCGTCCCCACTATGTCCAGGCTTGCTCCCCTGGGCGGGGCCACCAGGGGGGCACCCCCTCCCAGTGGTCACTTGGAAACTTGCCCTGGCTTACCCCCCCAGGGTGGGGCCACAAGAGTAGGACCCCTCGGCAGGCAACAGGGACGATGGAAATGGAGGCAGAGCAGGGCATCGCGACTGGAGCCGGAATTTGTGCATGCTCGCTGAAGCCCCGGAAGCAGGGCGTGCAACGACATCCTGTGGACGAACCTGATGTCTGTCCTGCCTCTGACAGTACTTGGCGCTGGTCAGCAAGGATCCCCTGGCCTCTGCCAGGGGTCACTGATGCACTGCATGCTCACCTGCCGAGTCGCCCCTCTTGCGCTCAATCCTTCTCTCTCCCACAGTCAGCCATCTGACTCTCGGGTCTGTTCCCAAACCCAGATGTTGGCGTCACATATGGACACCTTGCTGGGGGAGCAGGCCTTGATGCCATCTTCTAAGGGCTGTTCCTGACAAACCTCTTTGAGGGAATCCCCTTTGTCTGTCCAGAGCCATCCATCATGTTGACCACATATGCCTCCCTAGTGAGCTAGTATGTGCACCTTCAGGACCACAGGGTACACAACATCTGGTTGCAGACCGAGTCCAGGTTACATATCAACATTTAGAACTCGCATGGTATACCTAGCATTTGACAAGTGCATGCCATTTGTCAAGAGCCAAGTTTCCCAGATCACCATGGACAACACAACAACTTAGTTCTATGTGAAGAAGCAGTGTGGCATGCACTCCTTTTTGTTGTGTAATGAGGCGCTATGGACATGGTCCCTAGCTTGATCCCTGCAAGTGAATGTAATGGCAGTGCATGTAGCAGGGGTGAATAACTAGTTCACAGGTGCCCTCGGTCCTGTGGGGTAGGCAATCCACGAGTTGTTGCTGCATCCCTTGGTAGTTTCCCAGGTGTTCTCAGTTCCCAGTTGTTCCGACTTCTCAGTCAGTGGACCTGCCTGCATCCTGGGACAATAGAAAGCTTGGGTTGTTTTGCACACATTTTCCTCAGCAGGGCATTCTATGGGGGCATGTGTTTGCCCGGTCATGTACAGGAGAGCTCCTGTATGCATTTCCTCTGTTTTTTCTGGCTTCACATGATCATTATGGCTTCTAGGGATCAGGTGTCCTTGATCAAGACCGACCTCACCATTTCTGGTACCAGCAACTCTTCAGTCTAATCAACAAGCCAGTGTTGCTGTTCCCACTCTGTTCAGACCTGCTTTTGATGTCCAAAGGTACAGCCAAGCATCGGGACCTGCAGTCCCTGCACATGACATCCAGTTTCCTGAGTGGCTAGAGTTCTGGCTCTTGGGCTTTCTGAAGACATTCTCCGGGCCTGCAAGCATCTCTAAAGGAGTTTACACACAAAACTTGGTTATAAGTGCAAGAGATTTTCATGCTGGTGCGCAGAACATGAATGTCCTCAGCTCTCGTGCTTGCTGAAGCAGATTTCTCACCTTCCTCTGGTCCCTGTCTCAGTCATGTCTGTGAGCTGCATCTCTTTAAGGTGCACATAGCAGCCATCTCAGCACAGTGGTCTAAGATGAGTATTCTAATTGTGAACTAGGAAATAGTTGTCCAATTTTTGAAGGGTATTGCTATTTGTCCCCCTCTAGTGCAAGGACCACTTCTACTCTGGGAATTAATTCTGGTGCTGACTCAGCTTATGGTTAGCCATTTGAGTCTATGAATAAGTATTATCTTGTCATATTTGTCATGGAAGACTATGTTTTTGGTCTTCTGCCAGGTGGTTGTGAGCTCCAGGTGTTAGCTGTAGAGTCACTGTATCTGGTTTAACACAAGGAAAAGGTTGTCCTACACCTATTGGCAATGTTCAAAAAAATTAAAAATTTTAAAGGCTGCAGTTTTTTTTTTTCCGCTTCATGTGCAACTTCAACATAAAAATGATCAGCAGTGGCTCTATACGGTACTGTTCAACTTCGAATACAAAATTTTTTTATCCTCCGTTTTCACTGTCTGCATCCTGTCTGCTGCGATCTCTTCCCCGGCTGCACACCCAGCCACTCAATGGCTGACTTGCTGTCTGCTCGTTGATTCGTACCTTAGTCTCTCACTTCATCACAGTCACTGACCTTTCTTCTCTTGACAGCTGTTGCTGACATTCTCACTTCTAGTAATGCCATGCTGTTCCTCACTCTACTCGCGCACCCACTTCCCTTTCTCGGTCTCAAAACAAACAAACAAAAAAAAAAAACCTAAAAAGGTACCGGCATCTATAGTTCACAGTCTTGTTTGTAGCCTCTAGTCTCGCAACATGTACGCTCACTCCTTGGCAGTTTGTGCCACACTGGTCCATATGCCTGCTCACTCTTTGACAGACCACTCCATTTCAGATGAAAAAAGAAATGGTTATTGGGATCTGATTTTGTGTGTGTGTGTGGTATGTGTGTGTATGTGCTTTTGAAATTTCTGTTTAACTCCCCTATGTCCTGCAGATCCAGACTCTTCGGGAGTGCCAAGGAGTCATCCTCCTGCCTCTCTCACCCTACCCGATACTCACCTCCCGGTCCCCATGGGCTGTGCCTCCCCAGCGGGGCAAGATGATGGTGAGCACCCTGATACTGTAAGTGGCGTCGGACCGTAGATAGGCAGGCGAGGGCATATAGGAGGCATGCTCTGGGCACTCCTCCTTCCTGACATCTGTAGGCATCTACAGGCATTTTTGCGTTATCCTGTAGAGGAGTGGCATGCACCTCATGCCAAGGTATCAGTGTTGGCGTCATCACTCCACATCCTCTAATGTCAACTCTGTGCTTGCCGTGCCCCCTGCTTCTGCCAGGGGCCAGTCAAGCACCAAGTGTGGACCCCCCTCCCTCCCAGGAGAGGAGAGCTGTCCTCCAGACGCTCAATCCTCTCCTTCCCATGCCAACCCCCGATGGCCCAAGCTCGCTTCCGAACCCTGGTTGCAGGTGTGACATGAGGTGTGGTGTCCAGTGCCTCAACGCTCAATGCCACTGGGCCAGTTTTGTATGTGTGTGTGTTTGTTTGTGAGCCATGACAACCACTATAAAAGAAAACTACAACTGCGTTGGCTACAGTTGGACAGAAGCCCTTTAGTCAAAAAAAAGAGAGGACCTAATTCATGCAGGTGGAGGAAATAAGACAAAGATTTATTACTCAAGCCTGTTAATTTTAATTTTGACATGCATGTATAATTCACATGCCCATTTCATAACCACAATAAGACACTCCTGGTTTTGTGCTAGACCCTTCTAGTGCATGGCCAGGGGCTGTAGGCACTCGGCCTGTGGCCTTCAGTCTCAGCACGCCCCTAGCTGTACGCCGTAAGTGTCCAGTGCACACCCCGTTGTGCCTTACTGCTTATACAGTGTTGACATGCTCAGTCACCGAGATGCTGCTTTTGGGTCCCAAGTCCTCCAGTCTTTATTTGCCTAAAAATGCAGGTGCATGCCTTGCTCCCTCCTAGAAACATAACGACAACAGAAAAAGATCAGTGGGCCATCTAGTCTGCATGTGGTACCCTATCAAATCCTGGTACCTTAAGTCCATACAGGGTTCTAGTTCTCACTGTTCACCCTGCTACTCCCCTCCCTGCTGCTTCCACCCTAAGTAACCACTAACCCCTTCGCTCTATCCCAGCCATGCTTAAAATCATTTATGGTTTGGCATCCACCACATCAGCTGTTCGACAGTTCCATGTCTTTGCCACCTTCTCTGTGAAATAAAATCCCCCCAACAGTTTCCACTCATGCCTCCTTGTTCTTGAACCATTGTTCATGCTAAATAGTTTCGAACAACATGAAGTCTTGCTGTTTTCTGACTATATGCAGTTAGCCCCTGCATTTGAACTGCCCCGGAGATGAAAGTTAACTCTATAAGCTAGCATAGAATGTTGAACTCAAGCTCTGTTTTCAAACCACCGTCCCTGGTTCATTCTGTGTAACCGCCAGATTCTTTACTCCGCCCGCCTGTGAAGTCGCTTTGGAGATTTCTCCTTGCTTTTCACGGTTTGTTTCGATTCTTCAACGGTTTCTCTCAAACTGGTTGTTGATTTTTTGGTTCTTCAAGCCTCTATCCCTCAGTACAGGTTAGACTAGACTAGGTTTACTTCAAATAGATAAGTTTTTTGCTTTCCCGGTTGGTTTGCGTAACCGCAAGGGAACCGAAGGCAAATTCTTATTTTTTTCTCCTTGTGTATTGGTGTAAGTTTCTATTTGGGAACCGGTGCGTTCGATTTAAAAAAAAAAAAAGGAAACCTTTTCTCTTTTCTTTTCAATCGGCCCTTGAACTGGACGTTAACCGAGTTTCAGCACTGCACGGAGTATGGGGATGGGTTTGCCAAGACTGACCTACATCTCATTTGTGTTTCTAACCCCAGTAATACTCAGGTATTCATAACTTCTGTGTGTGTCCCTTTAAGACTGAACTGCCCGGAGAAATGGAATGCTGTGCAAATGATGGAATCTTTGCGCATGCTATTTTTTCAAATGCTGCCTTGAACTAACTGCCCTGGTTCTAAACCCTCAGATTTCACTCTCCGCCTGTCAAGACCAGAAGCTCAGAGATCCTCTCCTCATCTACTTGTCCTGAAGCGACAAAACATATAAAAATACTTTAGTATTATTTATCCTTTTTCTTTTGCTGCTTTTAGCTAGTGTTTTTGTTTTAATAAACCATTGTTTTAGTGTTAAAATAAATTTTTATTGGTTTCTCCCAGTGCGGTTTAACCAGTGGGGAACTGGGTCTTTTCTTAGTATTTTCAGAGTTCCCCTGACTAAGGAACTCCATTAGTTTTATTTAAATTTAAGTTTTAACATTTAAATTGTGAATCACTAATCACAGTTCTTGAACCGCTAGCTCTGGTTCGTTTCTTGGTTCTGTTCCTGATTCCGAAAGGTTTTTCTCTGTTCAGGAACTGACTGCTAGTGCTAAATAAGATTTTAAAATCCTTTCCATTTAGCAGTTACTGATTTATTCAGTTTTCTCACTCTGAAAAAACAAAAAGAAGAACTAGTGAACCCGGTTTCAAACCTTGCTCCGATTGTGGTGAGATTTTTGCCAAAGCAGGCATGCACAATCTTTGTGTTGTCTGTTTGGGTTTTGAGCATTTAAAAACAGACTGTGATATTTGTAAAACTTTTCCAGAAAAAAAACAGCGGAAAAGCACCTTGAAAGGCTCAAGAAAAAGATGTCTGTTTCCCAAGGGTCCCTCGAGCTCTGACCAGCCAACACCCTCTATTACTGTGGCTGAAACTACTTTGATTTCTACATCTGTAACTGCCACCCCTGAGACGGGTACACAAGCAGTTCCAAAGAGGCTTGCTGAACCGGCTGATTCTCCGGTTCCCTCAAAAAAATCTAAAAAGACAAAACATACAGAACCCCCAGCTAAGAAGCAGTTGGGGACTTCTGTGCCTGCAGTAAAAATGTCAAGTGCTGATGAGATTGCACAGGCCTTTCGTGTTATCCAGGCTTTACAAGGGCTGACTGCTCCTTTGCCTCAGACTCCAACCAAACAGACTGGCTGTTCTTCTCAGTCTTCTCTTTATGATCAAGAAGAGTATCTGGATATTGATGTGGAGGAGGGAGGGGACCCCATCGAACCGGAGGTTTCCCCTGAACAAGAATTTGGCTCTCCTCCAAGGGCATCAGTGGATTTTCCCTCTCATTTTACCTTTGTAAGAAGGATGGTGGATGCATTAGACATTCCCACAAGTGAAGTTATTGAGGATGAAGAAGAAGTGGAATACATGGAACTGATGGGGTTAACACCCACTAAAAAGCTGCTTCTTCCCATTAACAAATTATTTAAAAAAGATGCCCTAAAAATACTGGATACACCGAATACTGCTCCACCTCTGGATAAGAGGTTGGATAAAAAGTATCATTTAGAAAAACAGGTTGCTGAATTTTTGTTCTCTCACCCTGACCACCAGGGGGTGGTGCAAGTGGCAGCCTGCAACAAGGCAAGGGTTCCACTAACCTCCCATTCTCCAGACAAGGACTCAAGGAAAATTGACAGCATGGCCAGAAAGGGTTGCCTTTCAGCCCCCTTGGCTGTCAGGCAGGCCAACTTCCAGGCCTATGCCGCTCAATACCAGAAATCTCTCTGGCAATCAGTCCTTGCTATGTCAGATAAGGTGCAGTCTCCTATTTCAGCTGACCTAGCTGAAACAGCTAGCTTTGGTCTGGAAGCAGCCAACTAATTTCAAATGGCTGCTGATTCGAATGACACAGCTGCAAGGTGGGTGGCAAATACTGTGGCTCAGAGAAGGTTTGCTTGGTTAAGAGCCACAAACTTTACCCAGGATACTCAGACCAAGACACTAAATTTCCCATTAGAGGAAAATTCTCTCTTTGGGCAAATGACAGAGGCTTACTTGAAAAAGTTGGGTGAGTATAAGGCCACCTACAGAAGCAACTCTGCAAAAGAGAAAGCTTCCCCATTCACTAGACCCTGTGGAAGGGGAGGCAAGGGTAGATCCTTTCAAAGCAGGCCCCTTTTCAAACAACATGAAGTCTTGCTGTATTCTGACATATGCAGTTAGGCCCTGCCTTTCAACTGCCCCGGAGAACAAAGAGTTAAACTTTCCATGGCCAGCATGGAATGTTCACCTCGAGCTCGGTTGAAGCATCTGTCTGATGTTGTTAAAACTCCAACCATCAGATTCTTTACTCCACTTCACTGAACAGTTGCTCCGGAGATTTCTCCTTTGTTCGGTTCAAAAAAGTCTGTTAAAGTGTTGTTTTTCTCTCGGTTTCTACTGAATTGCTGCTACTGAATCTGTCAGTTTAAGTCTCTGTCTGTGGTACTGTGAGTGCTAGATAGGTTTTGCATTTAGTTTCTGTGTGGAACTTGTAAATTGCGGATCGGTTCGGCTGAACCGATCAGTTCAGGTAAAAAAAAGTTTGTGAATTACTTAGAGTGTGGTAACCAGTCCGACGGGTTCTAAAAAAAAAAAAAGGATTTTATTACGTTTTCCAGGACCTGTAACACGGTCAGGAACCGATAGGGGAGTCTTGCCTGGTGGATTGCGGAAAAAAGGGCAAGTTTTGGATAGGATTGGCCATGTCTGAGAAACCCAAGAAAAAGAAACGGGCCCACTGGATTTCAACACTGCAGTGTATGTGGGGAAGCCTTTGCTAAGGCTGATCCCCACACCACCTGTGTTTATTGTATGGGGTTTGACCACCTCGATTCAGACTGCCTAATTTGTAAGAATTTTCCCAAAGCTACCCTGGAAAAAGAGATTAGGTAGACTGAGGGAAAGGGAGTCCGAAAAGTCCGCTGACCCGGATGGCCAGCCCGGTTCGGTTCTGACTGAACCAGAAGGAATGCCCTCTGACCAGGGTGATACTTCGGGCAAAAGGAGAGCCGATTCTGAGGAGTCGGTTCCGGTTAAAAGAAAAAGAAAAGATAAATCATCTGGTTCGGATCCAGAAATTCATACTCCGACTGCTGATGAGATAGCCAAGGTGATAAGAATAGTGCAGTCACTAGCTTCAGTTCCGGCCGAACCGGCACCGTCTGGCAGGGGTTTGGTTCGGTCGGTTCCCCCGATTCCGGCTTATACCTTAGAAGAATTTTGTGAACCAGATGAGGAGGAGGGAGAGTAGGAGGAAGATGATGATGATTATGAAAATCTGGATGTGCCTATTGACCCGGACATCTCCCCAGACAGACCTTCAGGTGTTTCTCCTCCTAGGCTTTCTGAGTCCCCTTCCTACTTTATGTTTTACAAAAAAGTGGTTGAAACCCTCCAGCTTCCTATGGAAGAAGCAGTAGAGGATCAGGAGGAGCCTGATTTGTTGAAATGATGGACATCCCAGAGTCCAGGAGACTGTCTGTTCCCCTCCATAAATCTTTTGGGAAACAGACAAAATTCTTAGACTCTAACTCTATACCTCCTGTGGACAGACGAATGGACAAGAGGTACACTCTTTCAGGCTCAGACACGGAGTTCCTTTCTCAGCAATGCAGCCATGTTGGGGTAGTGCAGGCTGCTGTCTGTGATAAGGCAAATACCCCCCAGAAAAGGACTCCAGAAGGATTGATGCCATGGCAAAGAAACGGTACATGGCAGCATCTTTGGGACTCAGGCAGGCTAACTATATGGCCTACACAGCTAGATACCAGAAGTCCAGATGGGACACTGTGCTGGCTCAGGCTAAACAGGCCTATGACCAGCTTGCCAAGGAGCTGGAGCAGGTGGCTGCAGATGGGATTGAGGCATCCAAGGTGCAGTTTCATGCTGCTGTGGACTCCAGTGATGTTTCACCAAGAGTCATGGCTACATCTGTGGCTCTTCGGAGGATGGCTTGGCTTAGATGTACTAGCCTATCACAGGATACCCAGGCTAAGGCCATGGATTTCCCTGTTATTGGTAATTCTCTGTTTGGGGAGCAGACAGAGAACTACGTGAAAAAGATGGACGAGTACAGGACCACTTACAGGAGTGCTCAGGCCAAAGAAAGGCAAGCCACTCCTCAGAGGCAGCAGTCCGGGGGCAGGGGCAGGCCTTTCCAAAGGCCTTTTTACCAAGCTCAGGCCTCCTCTTCTTATGCTCAGAGGGGGTTCTTCAGAGGGAGAGGCAGATGGGGAATGAGCAGGCCTGCATCCACCCTTCAGCCTAAATCCCTTGCCAAGCAGACACCCTGATGGGTCTGCCCGGGCCGATTCTCTAATACCTGTAGGGGGCAGGCTGGCTTACTTTGTCCAGGACTGGAAGTCTCTGACATCAGACAAGTGGGTCCTGGAAGTAGTAAGCCAGGGACTGGTTCTCAGCTTCAAAAGATTTCCCAGGATGAGAACCAGATCCTTTCCACCTGCAAATCCATCAGAGACCCTTGCCTTAGAGGCAGAGGTTTCTTCCCTGCTGGCTCTCAGAGCCATAGAGAGGGTTCCCACCCTACACAAGGGCAATGGATTGTACTCCAGGTACTTCCTAACCCCCAAAAAGACAGGAGAATGGCGGCCCATCCTGGACCTAAGATGTCTGAACAAACACCTTTTAAAACCAAAGTTCAAAGGGGTGATTCTGGGAATAATCCTTCCCTGTCTAAGGCCAGGGGACTGGCTAGCCTCCCTGGACCTCAAAGATGCCTATTTTCATATTCCCATCAGGTGCTCCCACAGAAAGTACCTCAGGTTTGAGTTGCCCTCAGGCCACTATCAAATCAGAGCAATGCCCTTTGGCCTAACATCAGCCCCAAGGGTTTTCACAAAGTGCCTGGCAGTAGTGGTTGCTTTCCTAAGGAGAAAAAAGATCTCCATCTTTCCATACTATGACAACTGGCTCATAGTGGGTCAGTCTCCAGACCAAGTCAAGCCACATTTGTAAATAACTCAGCAAGTGCTCACTTCCTTAGGATTCTTCCTCAACCTTCCAAAGTCAGGTCTCGAGCCAGTACAGCTTCTCTCCTTCATAGGGGCAGAGCTGGATACAGTAAGGGCAAGAGCCTTCCTTTCCCTGGACAGGGCAAGGACCCTTATGGAACTGGCCTCTTCATTCACCTTTCAGGTGTCTGGACCAGCAAGGCATTTCCTTCAGCTTCTGGGCCACATGGCAGCTTCCACAGTAGTGGTCCAGGGAGCAAGATTTCAGATGAGGGACATTCAGTTCCACTTAAAAGCCTTCTGGTCCCAAAGAAAGGATTCCCTTACCAAACCAGTCCCAGTGACTCGAACCCTGATCCAGGCTTTGCAATGGTGGCAGGATCAGGACAATTTGAGACAAGGAGTTCCTTTTGTCACTCAGTCTCATTCAGTGATACTCACCACAGATGCTTCCATGCTGGGCTGGGGAGCCCACCTGGGGGAACTTACCACCCAAGGGCTGTGGTCACCTCAGGAATCTCTGCTTTACATCAGTCTCTTGGAACTCAGAGCAGTGTTTCTGGCACTGCAAGCCTTTTCCAAATCTGTATAGAACAAGGTGGTCCAGATCAGAGCAGACAACACCACCACCATGTGGTACATCAACAAGCAAGGAGGCACTCGGTCTATGGCCTTGTGCACAGAAGCAATGAAGTTGTGGTCCCTGGCCTATTCCCTGCAAACCTCTCTGATAGCAGTTCACCTCCCAGGGAAGGACAATGTCCTAGCAGATGCTCTCAGCAGGATATCCCAGGGCCATCAGGAATGGACCTTAAATCCCCTAGTTTTGAAAGTGATTTTCTCGAGATGGGGCACTCCACAGATAGATCTTTTTGCAGCCCCAGACGATCACCAATTTCTTCTCTTTTGTTGCAGACCCCCAGTCTTGGGCTTAGTCCCACTGGATGCTCTGATCCTGAATTGGGAAAGGAAATTTCTGTATGCTTTCCCTCCCTTCCCTCTCCTGTTCAAGGTGTTAGTCAAGGTAAGGTCACAACCATGCAAAGTGATTCTGATTGCTCCAGACTGGGCCAGACAGCCCTGGTACCCTCTGTTGCTGTCCTTAGCAGTCCACCTTCCCCTGACTCTTCCCAGGAATTACAACCTATTGACATCCTCTCAGGGGAGGATTTGGTACTCGAACCTCAGGTCTCTCAATCTCAAGGCCTGGCTCTTGAAGAGTTAGAGTTTGCTGATCTGCATCTTTCCCAAGGGGTTCTGGATATCCTTAAGGCTTCTCGAAAGCCTTCCACCAGAAAGACTTACAATTCCAAATGGAAAAAGTTCACTATTTGGTGTTCTAACAAGAATATTTCTCCAGAATCTGCTGGGTTGCCTACGGTTCTGGACTATATGGTCCATCTCAATGGCCTAGGCCTTAGGCCAGCTACACTTAAAGTGCATTTGGCAGCTGTTTCTGCCTTCCTGTCAGTAGGCAAGCCCTCTCCTCTGTCAGCCCATCCTGTGTTTTGTAAGTTCTTCAAGGGATTGCTGCACACCAATCCCCACTTTAGGGACCCTGCTCCTGCTTGGGACCTTAATGTTTGCATTGCTCAGCTTATGCAACCACCTTTGAGCCTTTGTCCTCTGCAGAGCTTAAGTACTTGACTTGGAAAACTGTGTTTTTGGTAGCCATTACCTCTGCCAGGCGTATCAGTGAATTACAAGCCCTGTCAGTGGAGCCTGATTTCATCTCTTTCCATAGAGATAAAGTGGTCCTAAGAACTAACAGGAAATTTTTACCTAAGGTGGTTTCAGATTTCCACCTTAACCAGTCTGTCTCTCCCTGTTTTCTTCACTGACCATTCCTCCTCTGGAGAGAGGAGGCTGCACAGCATGGATATTAAAAGGGCCCTCAGCTACTACATAGAGCCCACCAAGGGTCACAGGTTTGAGTCCCTCCAGTTGTTCCTCATATATGGAGAGGTTGGTAAGGGCAAACCTGCCACTAAGAGATCTATTGCCAGGTGGATTGTTTCTTGTATACAATTCTGCTATGAAAAACTGGGTAGAACTCCACCCTCAGGCCTGAGGGCTCACTCTACTAGAGGTACAGCTGCTTCCCTGGCTGCTGCCAGGGATATTCCTATCTTAGAAATTTGTTCACCAAGCATTACTCTCTGGATATCCAGGCTAGGAGTGATGCTCGGTTTGGCACAGCAGTACTTCAGAGCCTGTTTCCAAAGTAGGTTATGTCCCTCCTCCATGGAGGTACTGCTTGGTAGTCTGCATATGTCAGAATACAGCAAGACTTCATGTTGTTTGAAGAAAAAAAATTACTCACCTTAGTAATGTTGTTTCTTCTAATAGAGTCTTGCTATATTCTGATCTCCCCCCCGCCTCCCCTCTCAGAACCTGGTTTTTTGGGATGTGGGTGGGCAGGAGCAGTGTTGGCACCCTGGGGGTGTCCCTTTTTCACCCTCCTTTATTTTGGGTGAGTGTTGTGATTTGGGATGTGTTTTGTTTTTTGGGTTTCCTGACTTGAGTCTCTGCTTTGAAACCAAAAAACCCTTTTATATAAATTTAGTTGCCAGTTGGCTAGTGCGAGTTTTACAGTTTCCACACAGAACTTCTAGAGAGTATTGCTTGTAAAGATCTGATGGTTGGAGTTTAAACAGCAACAGACAAGGGGCTTCAACCGAGCTTGCGGTGAACATTCCATGCTGGCCATGGAAAGTTTAACTCTTTGTTCTCCGGGGCAGTTGAAAGGCAGGACCTAACTGCATATGTCAGAATACAGCAAGACTCCATTAGAAGAAACAACATTACTAAGGTGAGTAATTTTTATTTCCAGGCCATGGCTACAACCTCATACCAGCAGTACCCACAGTAGGGTTACTTCAGAGGTAGGGGCAGAAGGGGTTCCAGGCATGGTTCCCAGTCCCAAGCTCGGCCCCAAGGAAAGCAGGCACCCTGACGTGTCTGTACAAGGCACCTCCCTACTGCCTGTAGGAGGCAGACTGGTTCACTTTTCACACCTCTGGGAAAACATCACCACAGACAAGTGGGTCCTTTAAGTAGTGAGGCAGGGACTGTCTCTAATTTTCAAATCCCTTCCACCCTTAAGAGTTGAGTTTTCAAGCCATCCTCAAATGTAGAAAGAGAGAGAGAACTCCTAGAAGCAGAGGTTCAAAAACTGTTTCAGTCTCAAGCAGTGGAACCGGTGCCAAGCAGCTTAAAGGGAAAGGGATTTTATTCAAGATACTTTCTTACCACAAAGAAAAATGGGGAGTGGCGGCCCATGTTAGACCTCAGAGTCTTAAACAGATACCCAACAAAACCAAAGTTCAAATGGTAACTTAGGCACTGATCTTGCCAACCCTCCAAAAAGGAGACTGGCTGGCTTCACTGGACTTACAAGATGCCTATTTCCACATCCCCATAAGGGAGTCTCACAGAAAATACCTCTGGTTCAGCCTCCCTTCAGGTCACTATCAATTCTCAACCCTGCCATTCAGTCTCACTTCAGCACCAAAGGTGTTCGCAAAGTGCTTGGCAGTGGTAGTGGCATACCTTCGAAAGCAGGGTGTGACAGTCTTCCCATACCTAGACGATTGACTGGTGGTAGGAAAATCACCTCAGCACATCGGGGGATCAGCTGCAGCTCACTCAGGAGCTCTTGGAGTCCCTAGGATTCCTGATAAATCCAAAGAAGTCGGTCCTTCAGCCTGTTCAGGTATGGCAGTTCATAGGAGCTGAGTGAAATACCTTGCAGGGCATACCTGCCCCTGGACAGGGTAAGAAGCATCCAGCAGTTAGCAGGCTCATTCGCCCTGCATAAATCAAAAACTGCAAGACAGTTTCTTCAGCTCTTGGGCCACATGGCAGCTGCCACAGGCATAGTACGGGGATCCATATTCCAGATGAGGAACATCCAGTTTCACCTCAGAGCTCACTGGTGTCAGAAAAAAGACCCTCTTTCAAAGTTGATCCCAGTAACAGGAACTCTGTTACATGCTCTTGAATGGTGGAAAGAGGAAAGCAACCTGAAAGAACAGGTTCCTTTCCAACAGGAGCCTCCTTCAGTAGTTCTCACAATAGATGCATCACTCCTGGGATGGGGTGCCCATCTGGGAGATCAGACTACTCAGGGCACATGGTCAAGTGCAGAGTCACTCTTGCACATAAACCTGCTAGAGCTAAGAGCAGTATTGCTAGCACTGAAGGCCTTCATGCCCCTGCTTCAGGGACAGGTGGTACAGATCAGAACAAACAGTACCACCACCATGTACTACATAAACAAGCAGGGAGGGACAAGGTCAAATCCTCTGCACAGAAACTATGAAAATATGGAATCTGGCATACTCCTTTGGAGTTTCCCTACAGCCATCCATCAGCCTGGCAAGGACAATACCTTGGCAGATACCTTGAGTCGAATCAGTCGGGCCCATCACGAATGGACTCTGAACAGGCAAGTGGTACAAGCTGTTTTCAGAAGGTGGGGCACGCCACAGGTAGACGTGTTTGCATCCCAACAGAACCACCACCTGCCACATTATTGTTGCAGACCACCAAATCGGGTAACAGTCCACCTGGATGCTCTAGTTCTGGATTGGTCAGGGAAACATCTGTATGCTTTTCCTCCCTTCCCCCTGGTGTGCAGGGTATTGCTCAAGCTCAGGTCTGAGCCAGCTTCCATGATCTTCATAGCTCTAGATTGGCCCAGGCAGCCATGGGACTCTCTTCTGCTCTCCATGTCTGTGGCCGAACCAATACACCTTCCCAGGAGGCACAATTTGTTAACCTCCAATCAGGGGAGTCTCCTGTACCCGAACCTCAAATCCCTCAGGCTCAAGGCCTGGCTCTTGAGGACCTAGAATATGCAGGCCTAAACATTTCTGAAGGTGTCCTGGACGTTTTGAGGGATTACAGTAAGCTCTTCACTAATAAAACCTACGCTGCAAAATGGAAACTTTTTTTGTTTGGTGTTCTACCCAGAATATTGCGCCAACTCAGGCTGGGGTACCAGTCATGCTGGATTATCTTACTTAATTTGCATTCTTTGGCCCTTCAGCCCAGTACCCTGAAGGTACATTTGGCTGCAGCATCTGCTTACATTTCAGCCAGGCATAGAATTTCTCTGGCCTTGGACCCTATTTTTAAGAGGTTCTTTAAGGGCCTTTGCCATTTGCACCCCCCTCACAGGGAACCAGTGCCAGCGTGGGATCTCAGTGTGTGTCTAGCCAAACTCATGGGACCCCCTTTCGAGCACATGTCTTCAGCTCATCTAAAATATGTCGCATGGAAAACAGTTTTTCTAGTGGCAGTGACTTCTGCTAGAAGAATCAGCGAGCTCCAAGCTCTTTGCATAGATCAGGGCTACATTTCCTTTCACAAGGACAAAGTGGTACTGAGAACAAACAGGTAATTTCTCCCTAAAGTGGTTTCTGATTTCCACTTGAACCAAACTATTACCTTACCTGTCTTTTTCACTGAGCGCTCTACTTCTGGTGAAAGGGGGCTCCACAGTTTGGATGTTAAGAAAGCTCTTAGTTTCTACATGTCTGCCACTAAGGACCATAGGCAGGACTGAAAACAGCTGTTCTAACCCCAGGAATCCACTAATATTATTACTCTAGCAGTGCTCCTTTAAATCAGCACTGCCCCAGAGAGAATAGAATGCTATGCTAATCATGGAATATTTAACTCGTGCATCTATTTTCAAACTGCCCAGTGTCAACTGCCTACTTCCTACCTCAGATTTCTTATCTCTGCTGCAAAGTTCAGATGCCCTGGAGATCTCTCTCAATCAAGACAGATTCCTGTAGTGCATAGAGCAAAAAAAAACTTAAGTATTTTTGTTTTATTTTTCATTACTGCCTAGTGTCTTTGTTCTTTAGTGTTTTATACCTCACAAGTTTTGAATTTAAACTTGTTTATCGGTTCCTTGCGGTTCGTTTGAACCGAGGGGCAACCAACCTTTCTTTTTATGTAATCTGATCCTTTTTTGGGGTTCCAGTTACTTTATTTAATTTTACCCACTTTTGAACTGAGGTTTATTATTTTTTATCAGCGGTTTCTTGATTCCGGATCTGATCAGAACCAATAGTTTTTTTTCACTTTATTGGTTCCTGAACCAACGGTTTCTCTATTGAAACCGACCGCAAATATTTAAATTTAGACTATGTTTTTGTCGGTAACTGGTTCCTGTTTTCTATGATGTCACACAAGCCTAAAAAGAAAACTGGACCACCTGGGCTCAAGAATTGCTTGAAGTGTGCAGAGGTGTTTGCCAAGGCAGACAAGCATGATCTTTGCTTGATCTGCCTTGGCCAACAGCACTTCAGTGAACACTGTGAAATTTGTAAGTCTTTCCCTGTTCAGACAGTAGAGAAGCGCAGGGAGAGGCTTAAAAGAAAACTAGAGGAGGGGTCCATGGGCTCTAACCAATCCACCCCCTCTAAGACTGTGGCAGTTCCTTCCAGAGCCTCTAAATCCACCCCTGATACGGGTGAGGGCTCTGGCAAGAGAGGCAATCAACCGTCTGACTCCTCAGTGCCTGCCAAAAAATTAAAGAAAACCAAACACACGGACACCATGGCTGAAATGCCACAAGGGGCCCCTCAGGTGCTTATTAATGCTGCTCCTTCTGCTGATTTGACACAGGCTTTAGCTTACTCCAGGCTCTGCAGGGTTTACTTACCCCCTCAGCAGCCTATGATTACCACTGCTGAAAAGCAGCTGTTGCTGCACCTCTTTTGCCTATTGCTACAGTGGCATATGAGGAGGATGACCTGGAAAAAGAGGGAATTGAACCTGAGGTGTCACCAGAACAGGATTTTGGCTCCCCTCCCAGACCCTCAGAGGATTTCTCTTCCCATTTTTTTCTTTTGTCAAGAAAATGGTAGAAACCCTGGATCTCCAGACAGCTGAAGAGATCTGGGATGAAGAGTAAGCACAATACATGGGTCTGATGGGGCTGACACCCTCAAAGAGGCTCCTTTTGCCTATTTACAAATTCTTCAAGAAGGATGTTTTAGAAATCCTAAAGGCTCCCAATACAATCACATCCAGTGCCAAAAAGTGTGATAAGAAGTATCAGGTAGAAAGATCTGGTGCTGAGTTTCTTTTTAGTCACCTAGACCGCCAGGTTATTGTACAGCAGGCTGCCTGTGAGAAAGCTAAAACTCCTTTATCCTCTCACCCCCTGAGAAGGATTCAAGAAAGGTGGACAGCATGGCAAAAAAGGGGTACCTTTCGGCATCCCTGGCAATTCGTCAAGCCAGCTACCAGGCCTATGCAGCCCTTTATCAAAAACCTCTGTGGCAGTCAGTAGTGGGCAATGCTGAGGCAAACCCCTCTTTATCAGTGTCAGAGCTGCAAGATACAGCAAAATTGGGCTTGGAAGCTTCCAAATACCAATTTCAGATGGCAGCTGACACCAGTGATACAGCTGCAAGGTGGATGGCTGGTACCATTGCTCGAAAAAGATTTGCCTGCCTGAGGGCTACCAACCTCACCCAGGACACCCAAACTAAGACAATGGACTTTCCCGTCAAAGGCCACTCTCTTTTTGGTGCCCAGACTGAGGCATATATGAAAAAAGTAGACTAATATAAAGCTACTTTTAGGAGCAACTCAACCAGAGACAGGCCCTCTACTTCAGCTTTGTCTTATTCTAGGGGAGACAGGGGCAGGTCCTCTTTTAGGAGGCCTTTCTTTTAGGTACAGGCTGTTTCCAGCAGCAGTACTGACCACAGCAGACTGGATTTTACAGAGCTAGCGGTAGATGGGGTTCTCGGAGAGGATCCCAATCTGCTCAGCCTCAGCAGCAAGCAAAACAGAACCCCTGACTTTTCCATTCAGGCTGCCTCTCCACATCCTGTAGGGGGCAGACTCCCTCACTATTTCCAGGAATGGTTAAAAATAACTACAGACAAGTGGGTCCTGGAAATAGTGAGCCAGGGTCTCTCCCATTGCTTCAAGTCCCTTTCTCCACCAAGGTTAAAACATTTTGCACCAGCTCCCTTCTCAGAAAGAAAACTACTGGAGCAGGAGGTACATGCCCTACTGCTGGCAAAAGCAGTGGAGCCTGTCCCCCACAACCAAAGAGGGCAAGAGTTCTATTCCAGATATTTCCTAAGAACAAAAAAGAATGTAGAGTGGCGGCCTACACTAGACCTCACTGCTAAACAAGTACCTGGTAAAGCCCAGGTTCAAAATGATCACAATGGGCATGATTTTGCCAACTCTGCAAAAAGGGGACTGGCTAGCCTCCTTGGATCTAAAGGATGCATATTTCCATATTCCCATGAGGGAGTTGCACAGAAAGCATCTTATATTCAGACTCCCCTCAGGCCACTACCAGTTCTCAATACTTCCCTTCGGCCTTACCTCTGCACCAAGGGTCTTTACCAAGTGCATAGCAGTAGTAGTGGCACACCTCAGAAGGCTGGGTGTCACAGTTTTTTTCCTTATCTGGACGATTGACTAATTGTAGATAAATCCCACCAACAGGTGTCAGACCATCTTCAGGTAACCCAGAATATGCTGCTTTCCTTGGGATTCCTTCTCGATACCAAAAAGTCAGTCCTGATCCCTGTGCAGGTTCTGCAGTTCGTAGGTGCAGAACTGAATACAGTAGTGGGAGGAGCTTTTCTCCCTCAGGAGAGGGCAGAAAGCATTCAGCTTCTGGCAGGCTCATTTGCCCTGGGCAGGCCAAAGCCAGCAAAACAGTTTATTCAACTGTTGGGGCACATGGCTACAGCAGCAAGCACAGTCATAGGTGCCAGGTTTCAGATTAGAGATATTCAGTTCCACTTCAGAACACACTGGTGCCAAAGGCGGGATCCCATAGTACCAGTCACACAAACATTACTACAGGCTCTCCAGTGGTGGAGGGAACTGGAAAATTTAAGAGAAGGGGTTCCATTTCTGCAGAAGCCTCTCTACCTCCCTGGTTCTCGCAACCGATGCTTCCCTGCTTGGTTGGGGTGCTCACTTAAGGTATCACACCGTCCATGGTACCTGGGAGAGTGCAGACTCTCTCCTGCACATAAATCTGCTGGAATTAAGAGCTGTTTATCTGGCCCTACAGGTTTTCTCTCATTTCATACAGGGAAAGGTGGTACAAGTCAGAACAGACAATACCACAACAATGTATTACATCAACAAACAAGGAGGGACAAGGTCCACTCCTCTGTGTACAGAGGCAATGAACATATGGAGCCTTGCATACTAACATGCCAGCAGAATAAGCCTGATGGTCTTTCGTGTCTGCTCGTTTGGTCAGCCCCCACCCTGGGAGCTGACCTTGCTGCCCCCCTCCTCGTCCTCTCTGGCTTACTCTCTAAATGTGTCTCTGCAGTCAGTTCATCTGCCAGGCAAGGACAACACCTTGGCAGATGCCTTGAGCAGGATAAACCAGACCCATCATGAATGGGCATTGAACAAGCAAGTGGTGAATGCTCTATTCAGGAGGTGTGGGACCCCAGAAACGGACCTTTTTGCTTCCCACCAAAATCACCACTTACCTCTCTATTGCTGTAGGGCCCCAATGAAGGGGACAGTCCCAATGGATGCCCTGATTCTGGATTGGACAGGCAGGTACCTCTCTGCCTTTCCTCCTTTTCCTCTGATACTCAGGTGCTCATCAAGCTGCGGTCACAACCAGCTTCGATGATTCTGGTTGCCCCAGATTGGGCAAGACAGCCTTGGTACTCCCTGTTGCTCTCAGTGTCTGTGAGCAAACTGATTCACCTCCCTCAGAGGTACAATCTACTGACTTCCTTTCAGGGCAGGGTAGTGTTCCCCAATCTCCGGGGTCTCAAGCTCAAGGTCTGGCTCTTGAGGACTTAGAATATGTAGATTGCCAATTCTCTGAAGCAGTTTTAGAAGTCCTTAAGGGTTACAGGAAGCCTTCCACCAAGAAAACCTATGCCTCAAAAAGGAAAAGATTTTCCATTTGGTGCAGTGACAAAGGTATAGTCCCAGCCCAAGCCGGGATCCCAACCCTTCCTGATTATTTGTCTCACCTGCACTGCCTTGGGGTTGCAGCACTTAACTCTGATGGTGCAGCTGGCTTCAGTTCAGCATACCTTTCAGTTAGAAAGGGTACCTCCCTGGCATCAAACCCTATATTCAAAAGATTCTTTAAAGGTCTCTCATATTTGTTTCCCCCTCACAGGGAACCAGTGCCAGCATGGGACCTTAATATTTGCATTGCCCAGCTTATACGCCTGCCCTTTGAGCCTATGGCATCTGCAGAGCTTAAATTTCTTACCTGGAAGGTAGTTTTTCTGGTAGCAATCACTTCTGCCAGAAGGATAAGCAAGCTATAGGCCCTCTGTGTAGAAAAGGACTGTGTTTCTTTCCACAGGGACAAGGTAGTGTTGAGAACTAATGGGAAGTTCCTCCCCAAGGTGGTTTCTGACTTTCATTTGAACCAGTCTATAACATTGCCAGTTTTCTTTACTGAACACTTTAGCTCAGGTGAGAGTAGATTGCTCAGCTTGGATGAAAAAAGATCACTGAGTTATTACATGACTCATACCAAAGATCATAGGACAGACAACAACTGTTCCTCACCTGTGGGGAAGTAGGTAAAGCTACTCATGCTTCAAAGAGGACTATTTCTCGACGGATAGTCCATTGTATTCAGTTTTGCTATTCAAAGGCAGGCTAGATTCCTCCCTCTGGTCTCAGGGCCCACTCTACAAAGGGCACAGCTGCCACTATTCCAGCTGCCCAAGAGGTACCTCTAATGGAAATATGTAAAGCAGCTACCTGGAGGTCAGTCCACACCTTCACTAAGCATTATAGTCTGGACACCCAGTAAAGGAGTGATGCCAGATTTGTCACAGCAGTCTTGCAGAGACTTTTTCTTAAATAGATTTTGACCTACCTCCTTGAGGTACTGCTGCATAGGCTGCAAGAGTAAAATTATTAGTGGATTCCGGGGTTAAAAGAAAAAATTACTCATCTGTAGTAATCGTGTTTCTTCCAAAGGGATCTACTAATATTACTCCCCACCCTTGCCTCCCCTTTCAGAATCAGTAACAAGAAACATCCTCTCCACAGCTGGTAAGATGTATAGTTGGAGTGACATGGCACTTTCTAGTAATGTCTTAACTTGTAGTTTTTTTTTTCTAAAGGCATATCTGACTTCAGAAAAAAAGGGGACATTTGTTTATACTAGTCCTTTGGTTATTGTTATTTGCCCAGTTGGGCATTATTTTTCTATAATTATTTAAATAGTGATTCATGTGTTATGGCCTCTTTATAGGCTTCTGAGAAATCTGAGGTAGAATGTAGGCAGTTGACACTTGGCAGTTTGAAAATAGATGCACGAGCTAAACATTCCATGATTAGCATAGCATTCTATTCTCTCTGGGGCAGTGCTGATTTAAAGGAGCACTGCTAGAGTAATATTAGTGGATCCCTTTGGAAGAAACAAGATTACTACAGGCAAGTAATTTTTTCTTCCTCACTTATGGGGATGTGGGAAAAGGTAACCCAGCATCTAAAAGGTCCATTTCTCACTGGATAGTACAGTGCATCCAGTTTTGCTACACAAAAGCTGGAAGGTAACCCTCAACAGGGTTGAGGGCCTATTCCACGAGGGGCACAGCTGCTACCTTAGCAGCTGCCAGAAATGTTCCACTAGTGCACATCTATAAAGCAGCTATCTGGAAAACAGTACACACCTTTACAAAACATTACAGTTCGGATATCCTGTCCAGGAGTGATGCCAGGCTTGGCACAGTAGTCCTGCAGAGTCTCTTTCCTAAGTAGGTTCTGTGCCCACCTCCAAACATACTGCTTCATAGTGTACAGAAGTTATGAATACCCGAGTATTACTGGGGTTAGAAGAAGAAATTTCTTACCATGATAATCTTGTTTCTAGGGACATGGATATGTTGTTCATCCACACTGTTTGGCAGGTTCCTTGCCACTTTAAATCTTGCCGGAAGGTCTTCAAGCAGGCTCCTCCCACCCACCCGGGTGGTAAAACTCACGGCTCCGCCCCATGACGCCAGATCTTCCTTACTGCTTGGAAGCTCAGGTTCCCTCCTTAACACTCTGCGTGTTAGACTGGATCCTAATTCTTGGTTTGTCTGAAACTTCGTTTTAAAATTTTCAAGACTCGGTCTTCCTTTTCCCTACGTGGCTCGCGATGGACAAATCGACTCCGGTTTCGGCGGTGCCCGTGCGGGCAGAAGAGATGTCAGGAGCGGATCTGCACTCACGCGTCTACTGCCTTGGCCTGGAACACGATCCATGAGCCTGCAAATCTTGCTGTTCGTTCTCGTGGCATCTTGGAGGACCGCTGCCGGTTGAAACTCTGGCACCCGAGGCGCTACCCGCCGGTTAAGTCGAAAGAGGCCCGTTGGGCAGTTACTGCGGCAGCTGGCTCGGCTGAGCAGCTCGAGCAGATGATCGCCCTCGAGGAGGAGGCGGCCCAGGCTGCATCTTCCTCCTCCTCGGTCGCGGCATTTATCCCACTCGCTTTGGGTACCTCGTATTCTGCTTCGTTCAAGGAGCTTTGCCATTCCCTTTCCACGAAGGGAGAGGGGCCATCGGGACATTCCTCTCGGTCCAAGAAGAAGGATCCCAAGGGTAAGTCCCATCGTTGGCGTTCGTGGGAGCGGGAGAGGTCCCCTTCCCCGGACAGCCGACCATCGACTTCAGTCGAGGTTGCAGCTAAGGCTGCTGGCTTCACAGCGTCCCCGTCAGGTCAGCCGGCCGAGACAGCCATCGACGCGGTCAAGATATTTCTCGACCCGTCGGACGGTTTGTCGACTGGTGAGGCCGACAACCCGTCTTCGCCGGTTCCCCCAGTGAAACCGAGGATTTACCTGCGCCATTGGTGCAGCAGTCCCCGGTTAAGATGTCGAGCCGAGGGAGGAGCGGGTGTCCCCTGCTCCCTCCCAGGCCGCCCTCCGACACACCGAGATTCTCGGTCTCTGACCTCTTCTCGGTCCAGCCCATCCGCCCGACATCGGTGGATCCGATTACCAGTGGCGGCGACGCTCCTCCTCGTCTTCCTCTTCAGATGAGGAGAGGCTGCGGCGCAAATTGCGTCGACGTTACGAGGAGCTGATGTGACAGCAGTTGCTCTTGTCCGGGGCTAAGTCGACTACGACGCCTTCCCCGGCCATCAAGTGGCTGTCACCTGATCGGCCGAAGCAACCTCTTGCTGCAGTCGAGATGCCCATGTTGGGGCCAGTTGTTCGGCCTAAACCTGCTGCCCCACCGATTGTGGTGGAACCTCCGCCTCCACAACCAAAATCGGGGGCTCCAACCAAGTACTCTCGGTCGGCTCAAGGCCTGCCCCACAGGTTGTCGGTCACCCTCACTCCCGACCGTCCTCGGCAGGTGGAGGGTGGCTCAGGCCCTAGGCAGCTCTTCGCGGACTCTTCGGAGTCCGACGACTCCTCCCTGTTCTCCAGGCAGGTTGACCTGGAGTCCTCCGGGGGCCAGTCACTGGACGAAAGCCCATCATCCTTTATGGGTCTGCTTCGGCTCATCTCCGAGTCCTCCGGGATGCAGCTCGAGCCCGTGTGCAAACTGGCCAAGTATCCTGATGGAATACTGGACTGAGGGGATTCACCATGGAGGCCTTTCCTGCGGCTGAGGGCCATTTGTCGGCCCAGCCTTGAGCTTTGCAGCGGCCTGCTTCCTATCCTGCCCCTCGGCCAGGATGGTCAGGAAGTATGCTGTCCCTACCAGCTCTTTGCCCGGGTTTTCGGAGTACCCCTCTGCCGAGGGGTTAGTCACCGACAGTGTTTTCCGGCGTTCCAGGAACGCTAGGGACGTGGACAAGACCCCCAACAAGGAGTCCAAAAAGCTGGACTACGCCAGCCGCAAGGTGTACGCTGCGTCCTCCCTTTGCCTCCGCCAGACCAGCTCAGCCGTGCTGATGGCACACTTCTCCCACGCCCTCATTGGCTCCCCGGATGAGGTGATCCCTCATCTCCTGGCTGACCTCCAGACCACGGTCCGGCGGGTCCGGGACCAGGGTAGGGCAGTGGCGAAGCAGCAGCTCCAAACAGCTCTGGACATAGGGGACTCCTGTGCCAGATCGGTTGCGGCCGCAGTGGCCATGCGCCACAGAGCATGGCTGAGGATATCAACCTTCACGGTGGATACCCAGCACAAGTTGACAGATGTCCCCTTCTTGGGGACCGACCTCTTTGGCCCTGGAGTGGAAGGTCACCTCCAGTGGATCGAAAAGTCCAATGCCATCCTGGACTCGGTCACCCTCTGCCCAGAAGGACAAAGGCCGCCGTCAGCAGCAGCACAAGCCCTTTCGTCCTTCTGCGCCTGCGGCACATCTGGCCCAACAGCACCAGCATCAGGGCCAGCAGGCTCGCGCTTGGCATCCCAAACCCAAGCCCACGGCTTCCTCCAACAGGAAGCAGGGAGGTAGAGGCCCAGGAGGTCCGTCGGCCGGTCCCTCCTCCAAGCCTGCCCAGTGGTGGGTTGAGGGTGTCGCCCCAGCCTCGTCACTCCCCCCTGGGTTCCCCCCATGTGGGGACAGCTCCGCCCACTTCCTTTCTGCCTGGTCTGCTGTCACCACGGACTGCTGGGTGTTGAGGTGGTAGGAAAGAGCCTGCCTCTGGAGTTCGGGGAACCCCACCCTTTCAAGCCCGTCCGCCTTGCGGGCCTCTACGGGGTCCGCAACTTTCTCGCTGTCGGCCCCGAGCTGATATTGCCTGCTCCTTGAAAAGAGGTGATCAGGAAGGTGACGGATCCTCCTCCAGACCCGGTTTGTGTCCAGGTATTTCCTGGTCCTCAAAACGGATGGGGTCTGGTGCCCCATTCTCGACCTGCATGACCTGAACAGGTTCCTAAGGTCTCGGACCTTCAGGATGGTCACTCTGGCTCAGGTAATACCATCCTTGGAACGAGGCGTGTGGTTCTGTTCCCTGGATCTCCAGGACGCGTTCTTTCACGTCCCAATCCATCCGTCTCATCAGAGATTCCTCCGCTTCAGAGCGGAGGGATCCCTTTACGAGTTCCGGGCCATGCCCTTTGGCCTCTCCCTAGCTCCCAGGGTCTTCACCAAATGCATGGCAGTGGTGACAGCATTCCTGCGGCGCCGAAGGGTCTGGGTGTACCCCTACCTGGACGACTGGCTGATTGCAGCCCCCTTCAGAGCGGAGGTGGAGCGGTCCAGAGATCTTGCCCTCCAGATTTGCTCTCAGATTGGCCTCCTCATCAACGAGGCCAAGTCTGAACTCGTGACAAAGCAGGTGATGCATTTCATCGGGGCAGAGCTCGACTCTCTTCCAGCCAGAGCAAGGCTCCCAGTGGACAGGGCCAAGGTTCTTTCCTCCTTTGCCCAATCATTTCTGGTTGGGCAATTGCGCCCTCCCAGGACTTCCTGCTCCTCCTGGGCCTCATGGCGGCGTGCACCAGCGTGGTCCATTGGGCCCACTGGTACATGCATCCCCTTCAATGGGGACTTGCCAGCCAGTGGTCACTGCACTTCGATCCATTGGATCAGCTAGTGACAATGACCCAGGGGATGTGGAACACTTTCCAGTGGTGGACCGTTCCGGCACATCTGCAGGAGGGCATTCCGTTTGTCCGCCCCGAGCCGATGGTCTCTCTATCGACCAGTGCCTCTCTGATGGGCTGGGGTGCCCATCTGGGGGAGCACAGAGCGCATGGCCTCTGGTCCCCTCGGGAGTCCCGATGCCACATCAACCTGCTGGAGCTCCGCGGTTCATCTAGCCCTCACCGCCTTCGCTCTGTTTCTACAGGGTCAAGTGGTTCAGGTCCAGACGGACAATACCACGACCATGTACTATCTAAACCGCCAGGGCGGGACGCACACCATGCCTCTGTGCAGGGAAGCTCTCCGCATTTGGTCACTCATGCACAGCCTGGAGGCAGATTTCCTTGCCATTCACGTGGCAGGAGCCTCCAACACCCTGGCCGATGCCCTAAGCCGGATAGGGGCTGCGTCTCACGAGTGGTCTTTGCTGCCGGAGGTAGTACAAGATCTCTTATCCCACTGGGGCATGCCTCAGGTGGACCTGTTTGCCTCCAGGGAGAATGTGAAGCTGAGGCTGTTTCATGCCCGCCCCCCTCAGCAGGGCTCGCTGCAGGGGAATGCCTTCTCGAGGCCGTGGACCCCGGGCCTCTTCTAAGCCTTTCCCCCCATTTCCTTTGATCCACAAGGTGCTTCTCAAAGGGCGAGGAGGGACAAGGCGCAGGTGATTCTGGTAGCCCCAGACTGGCCCCGTCAGTTCTGGTATCCAGATCTCCTCAGTCTCAGCTCCAGGCTCCCGAGGTGGCTTCCAGCCTGCCCGGACCTGATCTCAGTCAATCAGGGGAAGGTATTCCATCTGGACCTTCAATCCCTGCACCTGACGGCCTGGTTCCTGAGCGGCTAGAGTTCCAGGCCTTGGGTCTTTCCGACGAGGTCCTCAACGTCGTTGAGGCGTCCCGTAAGGAGTCGAGCAGAAAATGCTACACCTCAAATGGAAGAGATTTTCCATTTGGTGTCAAGGCAAGGGCCTGGACCCTTCCTCCTGTTCCTTGGCAAGCATTCTGGACTACCTGTGGTCCCTTTCTCAGCAAGGGCTTCGGTCGACGACCCTTAAGGTGCACCTGGCAGCCATCTCTGCTTACCGGGCGCGGGCCGGGAAGCAGTCGGTGGCGCAGGAGAAGGTGGTCTGGCGCTTTTCCAAAGGCCTTGATTACATATCCTCTCCAGTGTGAGAACCTCCACCTCCGTGGGGTCTACTGCTGGTATTAGCTAAGCTCATGGGCTGGCCATTCGAACCAATGCACAGGTGCGATATCTCCCACCTGTCGTGGAAGACCGCCTTCTTGGTGGCTATCACATCAGCCAGAAGGATGGGAGAGCTCCAGGTGCTTTCCATCGAGTCTCCTTATCTGGTCTTCTACAGGGACAAGGTTGTCCTTCGCCCCCACCCGAATTTCCTTCCGAAGGTGGTGTCGGAGTTTCACCTTAACCAGGTGTTGACTCTGCGGTGTTCTACCCCAATCACACCTCAGAGGCGAATATAGGCTCCATACTTTGGACCCTAGAAGGCGTCGTTTATTATAAGGAAGCGGATGGTTGAAGTTTGGGGAGAGGTTCGCCAGTTGTTTGTCACCTACGCTGAAGCCGCACCTGGCAGACCTGCAGCCAAGCGGACAATAGGCAGGTGGGTCACCTCCTGCATAGATCTCTATAGGCTGGCAGGCATGGAGCCTCCCAGAGGGATAAGAGCTCATTCTACCCGCCATACCGCTGCATCGGTAGCTGCTTCCAGGGACGTCCCTATCCAGGAAATCAGCAGGGCTGCTACCTGGAAATCAGCACATACCTTCATCACCCACTACCACATCGACCTTGAGTCACGCCGGGATGCTGATTTTGGGGCCTCGGTTCTCCAGTCTTTATTCCCTAAATAGGGGGTGTGCGCCTTGCCTCCCTCCTCCCGGAGAACTGCTAGGAGTCTGCCAGACAGTGTGAATGAACAGCATATCCATGTCCCTAGAAGTACAGGTTACTCACCTGTAACAGGAGTTCTGGGAATGGTATATGTTGTTCATCCACGTGACCCACCCGACCTCCCCGGCTTCGACACACAACCTGGCTTCCAGCGGGCTAGATCTGGCATCATGGGGCGGAGCCGAGAGTTTTACCACCTGGATGGGTGGGAGGAGCCAGCTTGAAGACCTTCCGGCAAGATTTAAAGTGGCAAGGAACCTGCCAGACAGTGTGGATGAACAACATATACCATTCCTAGAACTCCTGTTACAGGTGAGTAACCTCTATTTCTTCCCAGTGATACTCGGGTATTCATAACTTCCCACCCTGCCTCCCCTTCAAGAACCAGTAGCCTCTGCATTCCTGGGAATGGTTTTCTGACATACTACTTAAATGCCACAAAAGATGGTGTAGCATCCGAAACGCGTCAGGCTGTTGCCTCCGATTTGTTATTTTATGTATAAATAAAGTGTTTTTACTTCACGAGACTGGTGCCCTTGTGTTGCTGGAAGTTGTGAGTGCTCTGCTTTTATGTGGTAAATCACAATCAGGCACTGTTGTTTGTAAATTGGGTTGTTCTTGTTTTTCTTCCCCTTCAGGCGATTTTTGACATTGAGGGATGTTGTTGCATTTCATGACCCTCCTCTTGGGGGCTTTTGGGTTTTGTTTTATTAATCATTATAATTACAATTCTTATACAGTGTCTGTGTGTGTGTGTGTGTGTGTGTGTATATATATGTGTGTGTATATATATATATATATATATATAGTATAGTTTAGTTTTTGAGGCCTGTCTTTCCAGGCTCCAAGGAAATCTGAGGGTTTAGAACCAGGGCAGTTAGTTCAAGGCAACATTTAAAAAATAGCATGTGCAAAGATTCCATCATTTGCATAGCATTCCATCTCTCTGGGCAGTTCAGTCTTAAAGGGACACACACAGAAGTTATGAATACCTGAGTATCACTGGGAAGAAAAAAGATTACAATGGTAAGTAATTTTTTCTTACACTCTGAGGTTTGACCACCTGAAAACAGACTCTGATATATGTAAAAGCTTTCCTAAAGCCATGCTGGATAAGTGCCTTACTAGGCTTAAGGAAAGAATGGCAGAAAAATCCTTTAACCTGGATGGCCCGGTCCAGTTCGGTTCCTGAGGGAGCAGCAGAACCTGAAGAAGTGCCCTCTGACCAGGGCGATACTTCTTCGACCAAGAGGAAAGCGGTTACTGAAGAGTCAGTTCCAGCTAAAAAGAAAAGGAAATCTGCCGGTTCGGAGCCAGTAACCCTGGCTCCAACTGCAGATGAAATCGTGAAAGCGATTCGTATAGTTCAGTCTCTTCAGTCCAGTTTAGGTGATCTGAGACCGAGTCAAAAAAAAACATTGGTTCGATCACCTTCCGGTTCATTCCACACCAGTTCATGTGAGCCAGAAGCCTACTATGAACTTGAATGGGAGGGAGAAGAACAACAACTAGAGGAGGATGAAGAAGAATATTTGGGGGAAACCCATAGAACCTGACGTGTCCCCTGATAGACCAGTCAGTTTCTCCTCCTAGGCAGTCTGGTGATGCCTCTTCCCATTATTCTTTTTACAAGAAAGTAGCTGAATTTTTGCAGCTACCTACTGTTGAGGCAGGAAGAGGAGGAACCAGATTTTGTTGAAATGATGGATGTTCCTGAGATTGAGACTTTCTATACCCTTGCACAAGTCTCTTAAGAAACAAACAAATAAAATCTTGCAGACATCTACTTCCATCCTTCCAGTGGATAAAAGAATGGATAGGAAGTACATGTTATCTGGTAATGATACAGAATTCCTGTACAATCATTGTTCTCATACAGGAGTGGTTCATGCTGCTGCATGTGACAAGGCTAGCATCACTCTGGCTTCTCACCCTCCTGAAAAGTATTCTTGCAGAATGGATGCCATGGCCAAGAAGCAGTATTTGGCTGCTTCCCTAGGGGTTAGGCAAGCTTCATACGTGGCCAGGTATCAGAAAGTCCAGGTGGGAGTCAGTGCTGGATCTTGCTAAGACTGCCTCACCTCAGCTGGCTTAGAATTTGAAACGGATAGTAAAAGAGGGTATCAAAGCCTCTAAAGTTCAGGTCCAGTCAGCTGTTGACACTAATGATGTATCCTCCAGAGTCATGGCTACCTCGGTGTCCATGAGAAGGTTTGTCTGGCTTAGGTGTACCACCCTTTCTCAGGATACACAATCAAAGGCCGTGGATTTCCCTGTCGTCCAGAACTCTCTGTTTGGGGAGCAAACAGAGGAGTACATGAACAAGATGGACGAGTATAGAGTGACTTACAGGAGTGCAGCTGCCAAGGAGAAAGCTGCAACTCCACAGAAGCAGCAGACTAGGCCTGGCAGAGGTAGGCCTTTCTACCAGACTCTGGTGTTTACTGCTTATCAGCAGCCTAGAGGGTACTTCAGGGGTAGGGGCAGGAGAGGAGTAAGCAGGGCAGCTTCCACCTCTCAGCCCAGGACCCCTGCTAGGCAGACACCCTGATGTGTTGGTCAGGGCTGCCTCCCCACTGCCAATAGGGGGCAGGCTGGTTTGCTATTTCCAGGCCTGACAAGCCATTACCACAGACAGGTGGGTCCTGGAAGTAGTGAGCCAGGGACTTGCTCTAAGTTTCAAACAGTTCCCAAAGTCAAGAGCAAGGATATTCAAACCTGTCAGCAGTTCAGAGACAACCTTTCTGGAAGCAGAGGTTTCTACACTCATGGAAAGCAGGGCAGTGGAGTCTGTTCCTTCTTTTTACAAAGGAAGTGGGTTGTACTCAAGATATTTCCTTACCCTGAAGAAAACTGGGGAGTGGCGGCCCGTACTAGATTTGAGGTTTCTTAACAAGCACCTGAAAAAAAACGAGTTCAAGATGGTGACTCATGCCATGATTCTTCCTACCCTCAGGCAAGGAGATTGGCTGGCCTCCTTGGATCTCAAGGACGCCTATTTTCACATCCCAATCAGGCATTCTCACAGAAAATACCTAAGGTTGGAATTGCCCTCAGGTCACTACCAGTTCAGAGCAATGCCCTTTGGCCTTTCCCCGGCTCCCAGAGCATTCACAAAATGCCTAGTGGTGATCATAGCTCACCTGAGGAGGCAGAGTGGCTATTTTTCCTTACCTGGACGACTGGCTAGTTGCGGGGCATGCCCCTCTGCAGGTAAAGGAGGCCTTGGTATTGGTGCAGGAGACTCTGGTATCCTTAGGGTTCCTGCTAAATTAAAAAAAGTCAGTGTTAGAACCTGTCCAGGTCCTGGAATTCATAGGGGCAGAACTGGACACAGTTTAGGCAGAAGCACTCTTGACAGCTGGAGTGGCAGACAGCGTAATACAGCTGGCACTCATTCCATTTACATGCATCTCGTCCTGCAAGACACTTCTTGGACCACATGGCAGTATCTACGGCAGTGGTCCCAGGAGCCAGGTTTCAGATGAGAGGTATCCAGTTTCACCTCAGGTTTTACTTGTCCCAAAGAAGGGATCACTTGTCCAAGCTGGTCCCAGTGACAGCCACCTTGATGCAGGCTTTGCAGTGGTGGAAGGACAGCGACAATCTCAGGGAGGGCATCCCTTTCCTCCAACAATCTCCCACAGTAGTTCTAACAATGGATGCTTCCCTCCTGGGGTGGGGAGCCCATCTAGGAGACCACACTCAGCAGGAGTCCCTTCTCCACATCAACCTGCTGGAACTCAGGGCAGTGTTTCTGGCACTCCAGTCATATATGGTAATGGTACAAGGGAAGGTGATTCAGATCAGGACAGACACCACCACCACCATGTACTATATCAACAAGCAGGGAGGGACCAAGTCCTCTGCCATTTGCACAGAGGCAATGAAAATTTGGAGTCTGGCTTAATCTCTTAGTACCTCCATTTCAGCGGCGTGCTTGCCAGGCAAGGACAATGTACTGGCAGATACCCTCAGCAGGATAAACCAGAGTCATCATGAGTGGTCTGTGAACAAGGAAGGGCTGCATGCAGTCTTCAGGAGATGGGGGCACACCAGAGATAGAGCTGTTTGCAGCCAAAGACAATCACCAGCTACCCCAGAACTGTCACAGAGCTCCAGTTCTGGGCTCAGTTCCTCTAGATGCACTCCTGCTGGACTGGACGGGAAAGTTCCTGTATGCCTTTCCCCCATTCCCTCTGATTCTCAGAGTTCTAATCAAATTCAGGAGCAAGCCATCATCAGTGATTCTGATTGCTCCAGACTGGGCGAGACAACCTTGGTATCCCCTATTGCTATCTCTGGTAGTGACCAATCCAATTTGCCTTCCCAGGAAGTACAACCTCCTCACCTCCTCTCGAGGGAGGATACTGTATCCCAACCTCAAGCCCCTCAAGTTGACAGCCTGGTTCTTGAGTACCTAGAATATGCGGACCTGCATCTCTCAGAAGGGGTGCTGGATATTCTGAAGGTTTCCAGAAAACCTACCACCAGAAAGACTTACACTTCCAAGTGGAAGAGATTTGCTATCTGGTGTACACAAAAGGATATTGACCCATAGACAGCTGGTCTGGCAGTCCTATTGGACTATCTGGCCCACCTTCACTCTCTAGGCTTACAGCATTCTACCCTAAAAGTGCACCTGGCAGCTGTCTCTGCCTACCTCTCGGCAGAGAAGGGCCCTTCCTTGGCCTCACACAATCTTCAAGAAGTTCTTTAAAGGGTTGCTCCAGCTACACCCCCTCATAGGGAGCCAATCCCTTCTTGGGATCTGAACATCTGCCTAGCACAGCTAATGCAGCCCACCCTTTGAGCCTATGTCTTCTGCTGAGCTCAAGTATCTGACATGGAAAACTGTCTCCCTGGTAGCCATAACCTTGGCAAGGAGAATTAGTGAGCTTCAGGCCTTGGCAGTGGAGCCTAAGTACATAGCACTCCATAAGGACAAGGTTGTCCTTAGGACAAACAGGAAATGTCTTCCAAAGGTAGTCTCCGACTTCCATCTGAATCAATCCATGACATTACGTGTCTTTTTCACTGAACACTCCAGTTCAGGAGAGTGTAGGCTACATAGCCTGGATGTTAAGAGGGCTATTAGCTATTATCTGGATCAGACAAAGGCTGATAAGAATGGATGCTCTCAGTTATTCCTCACCTATGGAGAAGTGGGAAAAGGAAAGCCAGCCACCGAGCGGACCATTGCTTGGTGGATTGTGTCTTGCATTCAGTTTTGCTGTGGCAAACTGGGAAAAGAGCCATCAGTGGGCTTGAGGGCCCACTCCACCAGGGGGACAACTGCTTCTATCACAGCAGCCAGGGATATTCCTTTGCTCAAAATTTGCAAAGCAGCTACCTGGGAATCTGTTCACACATTCACTAAACACTACAGTCTGGACTCCCAGACCAGGAGTGATGCCAGGTTTGGCACAGCAGTTCTGCAGAGCCTCTTTCCTAAGTAGGTTCTGTGCTTACCTCCATGGGGGCGCTGCTTGGTAGTCTGCATATAGTCAGAATACAGCAAGACTTTGTATTGTTTGAAGAAAAAATTACTTACCACAGTAATCTTGTTTCTTCTAATGGAGTCTTGCTGTATTCTGACCTCCCTCCCTCCCTGCCTCCCCAAACTGAACCTGAAGGGTTTGCACTGCATCCCAGCTGTGCTCCTCTTAAGTGCTGCACCACTGGGGTGGTCATTTCTATTGGGCATCTTTGACTTGAAACATAGAAGTTGACAGGAGAAGGAGAAGGAGACTGCTAGGTCCATCTAGTCTGCTCATTTGTTTTAGACCTATTTTTTTTTTTATACTTTATTTTTTTGATTTATCTTGTATCATCATACAGACAATATTACCATATTTAGGACATACCAAAAGCATTGATACAAGTCGTAGAGAAAGAATAACCTCTCTCATTAATCTTAGGATTAGTGGTTCCCAAATATTTTGATACCACATAGGAGGGATTACTAAACATTTCACTAACAAGTACATTAGTATATTAAAGCTGCCTATACAAGCCCATGAGCAGTGTGACTATTTCGTTCACTAAAAGCTAGGATTTTAATGTCCATCCAGTAAAGTGTCCCTGATCTGGGACTGTTGATGTCACACTATATAACTACAAGTCCAGTTACAATAAGACGATAAAGGCAGCATCTACCCCAGCCTCATCCAATCTTTTAACTGCTACACCCCTTAAAAAAAAAAAACAGGCGGACAAAGGCACTATTACAAACAGCATTGTTTATACTGTGTAAACTAATTATTACAACCCTATAACGCTTGAATAGGCTATATAAAATTAAATGATTCTCCCCATCAAATATAGTTATTATAAAGGCAATCGTGAGCCTTGCATTTCTAGTAGTTAATTCCAAGGCTTAAGCAAGATGGGCCATTGGAAGGGTTATTTATTCAAAAAATCATATAGGTATAAAATGTCTTAGAAAATATATTCGAATTCTGGCCTGTCCATGCTTTCCTCAGCCATCCTCATGGTCTTCTGACTCGCTGGATTCCTCTCCACGATCTCTTCGTCGGTTCCGGCTGGATTCAGCTAAGCGTGCGGCCCACTTGCCAGCCTCAGTAGGGTCTGAAAACACCCACACTTTCCCACTGTATACTATTCTTAACCGAGCTGGAAATACCATCGAATGGGTAATATTCGCTTGCTTAAGCCGTTTTCTGATTCCATCAAACCTTTTCCGTCTGATGCGGGTGGCATAGCTGATATCTGGGAATAAATAGACAGTTTGGCTGTCTTGTAGAATGGGACCTGCTTGCGGGCATATCGGAGGATCTTATCTCTTGTGCCTATACCATCTGTTATAATTAACAGGGAACGAGGTGTTTCTGTGTCTTCTCGATATCCTCGAGGAGTAATTCTTTACGCTTTCTGTAGGTCGAAAGAGGTTTCCTGACCTTCTGTGACTAGTTTTTCTACCAGCCATTCCTTTATGAACATCAAAGGGTGGTCCCCCTCGATACCCTCTGGCAAGCTTAGTACTCGAATGTGCGAAGAGCGGGCCTGATTTTCGAGAGTCTCAAGCCTGGCCCTCAAATGCGTATTTACCTTCACCAGCAGTGATGTTGCTGCCGACGCTGCTTCTGTCTGCTTCTTAATATCCCCAACTTCGATCTGCATTTCCTCCACGGTCTTTTCAATAACTGTAACTCTTGTACCAAAAGAGTCTATCTTGTTATTCAGATGGGATACTGATGTAATCAGTCTATTCAATTTAAGGCCTATGGAAGCCATTGTTTCTTCTGACTCCTGATGTGGTGTGGCCTGTACCTCGGTAAGATTTCCCACTTGCTGAGATGAACCGGCTGTTTTAGCGCCTGTGCCTCCGCCTCTGTCCTTACGAAGATTGCCCATTTTTATATTTAGAGGGATCCTCTTTTGGATGGTGCTGTTTGTTAGGGTCGATTCCTGATGGTTAGAGGGTTTTTTTGATAATTTTAGAATTCAGTTCAGGAGCTGTTGCAAAATGCTGCCGTTCTGTTCGGGCTCCACAGCGCCCCCCCTGTTTTAGACCTATTTTGACACTCTAGTTGCCCTTTGTAGTAAGGGCTCCCTTGTGTCTATCCCACGAGTCTTCTTTTTATGCCCACTTTTGGGTTGTTAGTTATTGGACTATTACTGTCATTGTTATTATTAATGTTGTTATATTTATTTTATTAGAATAGTTTTGTTGCCGCTATTTTAGTGCCTGTAAGAATCTGGCGGTTACATAGAATGAGCCAGGGACAGTGGTTTGAAAACTGAGCTTGAGCTCAATGTTCTATGCTGGTACATAGTTAACTCTCTTATCTCTGGGGCAGTTCGAATGCAGGGGCTAACTGCATATAGTCAATACAGCAAGGCTCCATCAGAAGAAACAAGATTACTGTGATAAGTAGTTTTTTTCTTCTTGCAGTTTACTATGTTTATTCCCTTTAGGAACTTGAAGGTTCTCTATTTTATCTCCCCTATCGTGCCTGGTCTTTAGTGAGTACATGTTTGGTGCCTTGAGACGATATAAACATACAAAAACTGCCAGCAGAAGAAGGCCTATTTGTTTATCAAGTCTGCCCAAGTTGCAGAACCCTTTCTCAGTGACTGCTGAGGGTTCCAACCCCTTCCAACCTGCTTCCCCTTCTTGCCCACCCTTGACCTTCATTTTCACCCTGCCCCATCCCCCTCTTGAATCCATTCACCATCTCCAGGGAGACCACCTTTTCCGGGGGTTTGTTCTACTCTGTTGTCACTCTTTCTGTGAAGAAATGTCTTCTGATCTCCCTCTTGAAACTTCTTCTTAAGATGCACTCTGCTGGTCCTTAATCATCATGGTCACCGTATGTTGCACTGTCTCCAGCCTGTCCTTATCCTTCCTAAGGTGAGAATTCCAGAATTGCACACAGTACTCCAGATGCAGTCTCATCAGTGGTTTATAGTGATGTAGTAATGCCTCCTTCCTGGAGCTGCTGTCAGTACCCCTTCTGATGGACCCCAGCATCCTGTTTGCCTTATTATAAGCCTTGTTACATTGCTTTGATTGTTTTAGAAAATCATTGACGATGACTCCCCGGTCCCTTTCCTCAGCCATGTGCTCAGCTTTACCCCTCCCATCCAAGTCTCAGTCCTGGGGTTCCTGTTCCCTAGGTGCATCACCTTACACTTTTTGGTGTTGAATTTCAGCTGCCAGACCTGTGACCGCCTCTGTTAACTTTTGCATCTCCCTGTGCAGCTCTGTAATCCCCTCTTCACCATCTACTGTACCACAGAGCTAAGTGTCATTTGTGAAGACAGCTTCCATGTATGCCTTCTCCAGTGTCACTGAAGAACATATAGAAGAGGATAGGACCCTGCGACACCTGACTTGTGACCTCCCTTTTTTTCTGATTTGGCTCTGTTTACAACAACCCTCTACTGCCTCCCATTCAACCAGTTTCCTACCCATCTGTGCCCCTTTCCACACCCAGATCCTCCAGCTTCTTCAACAATCTTATGTGAGGCACCGAATCAATAGCCTTTCTGAAGTGGAAGTAAATTCACTACATGGCCCTTACCTACCATCCTCATTACCTAGTCAAAGAAAACTATCAGGTTGATCTGACAAAATCTCCCTGCCCTGAACCCATGCTGTTTACTGCCCTGGAGACGGTTGCTGTCCAAGTAGTGCACAGGGTCCTCTTTTACCAGTGTCTGTCAGTTTACCCACAACAGAGAGGGGGCTGACAGGTCTGTAATTCCCCAGTTGCTTCTTGTCTCCCTCCCTGTTTTATGGAGTGGGACTACGTCCACTACCCTCCAGTCTTTCAGGACTGCCTCTGTCTGAATTGAACTATTGAGTAGCCCTACCAGTGGTTCAGACTGATCTTCTTTGAGGATATCTCATCAGGCCACAGCTTTGGAATGTATAGCTGCCAGGCACTAGGACCACATGGAAACTTTTGTAAACAGTCAGCCAGGGGCCGCCCATGATGATGTCAGATGTCAGCATATACATAAATGTGGGCAGCCCCTCCTCTCCTCAGTTCTTTTCCTGCTGTCAGTCAGACTTGTCGGACCACCATCGGGAACATCTCTGCTCATAGCTACTGTTTTATTTCTTTTACATATCTAAGTAATCACTTTTATAGTGATTTTTGACGACCTGCATGTTATTGAAGGGACCATTAAAACTTAGCTGGTACTGTGAGTGTGGAGAAAAGATCTATACTGGAGACTCCCACAAAGTTTGTGTCTGTTATCTAGGCCTAGACCACAGCGTGATGTAGGAAAAGGAGGAAGAAGATGGCTATGCTGCGAGCCAATATGAACATGGCACCAGCTCTACAGTCTCTACTTGCAGTTAGGACTCTGTTGTGAACACACCAGGGTCACCTCCAGAGGATCTCTCATTTTTCATCACAATGCGGTAGATGCAAGCTGCTGTGGGCTTTGCTTTAGAAGAGCAGGATACCACTAAAAAGAACCCGCTGGAGTTCCTGGAGCTGCCAGAATCTCCCTCTAGTGTGGTGCCTCTTCTGCTTCCAGCTTTAGAGGATTGCAGCTATGCAGCTTGGTACAGAACAAACAATATACCCAGAGAGGCAGATAAAATGTATTCTGCCCTTTCTGGGAAACCTTTCTATAATACACAGCCTAAGATGGACTCAGTGGTCATCACTGCTGCCCATGAACGGTCCAGAGCACCTAAACACCTGAGCCCCCTTTCTCTTGACTAGGAATCTAGGGTTGGATGTTCTAAGCAAGTGTGCATATACTTCTACCTCATTAGGCCTTCATATTGCTAACTACCGGGCCCATGTGATGAAGTATCAGAATACCCTCTGGAGGAAGGCTGAGGCTGCCGTACTGGCCTTACCTGAGGGCTCCCCAAAACAGAAGTTAATGAAAACTCTGGCTGCTAGTGCTGATGTGGGCAAGCATTTGCCCTGCACAGCCTATGCCATTTCTGATGCTTCTGCCAGGGGTGTAGCTGCCACCATCTGTCTCAGGCAGTATTCTTGCTTCAGGGTAGGAGGCTTTGCCGCAGATGTGCAACAAACAGTTCTTAAAGCCCTGTTCAGAGGGCAGAGTTGTTTGGCCATGAGGTACAAGAGGTTTTAAAAGATTTCCAAGCCTCTGGCAGGATTCCGAAATCCGTGCACTCCTTGTACCATACCCAACCCAAGGATGGGAGCAGGAGTCCCTTTCACTCAGCTGGTTTCAGAGGGCAGTGCCAGCCCCTAGACAGAAGGGCAGGAGCAAAGGAGCTGGAATCTTGCCAGTTCCAGGCACTGCCCCAGGTTCCCATTCAAAAGCACCCAAAGGTGGTGGAGCCGCCACCACTGGCTCAGCCTGGCTCCTTATACACTTAAGTCACAGCCAACAGCACTCGAGTAAGGAAAAAATCTCAAACAAATATAATGCAAATGCAATTTATTAAAGATTGCTAGGGCCAAATAACCCCAACCCCTAGCGCTTAGGCAGTGAAGCCTTCAAGGGTGTATGGCCAACAGACAAAAAAAGTTACAGAAATACAAAATCAAAATGTGACATCATCAGTCATGTGTTGTGATTTAGCAAATAATCAGTCATTCATTTCAAAATACAAAACATCAGTAATCCAATTCAAAGTCTATGTTCACAGTGTAATCACTATACAATGTATTAATATAAACACGATTATTTCATTTCAAGTGATTGTAGTGAACTGAAGTGGAGAAAAGTGGAGTCAGGAGCAAAAATGCAATAGAGGAAGAAACAAGGGTAGAAAAAGCTATAGCACGAAATTTTGTAATGGACCCCATCAGGTTCCAGTCCCACCTGGGTCACTTCTTCAGGGATCTACAGTACATCTGCTTGTAGTCATAAATTGAAACAGAGGTTTTTCCTGAAAGGAAAAAAGACAATTATAGCAATTCATTTTCACACATCATTACAATGATCTATCTTTATAAAACTTCAACTTAACAATCTCAGAAAAGAGGGCCTTTATATATACTGTTTCAATTCAAACTGCCTTATCAACAGAAACATCTGTCTCACAGTACTGACACATATCTATGTCACTTTATATCTTTTTGAGAAATGGCTTGACGTCCCACTGGTCATTTAATTTATCTGGTTTTACACTTACCAGTCTATAAATCCGTTCACTTTCCTTTTGAAGGAGGCAGTTTACTCTATCGCCCCCAAATCTCATTGGTGGAAACCACTCCATTCCCATAAATCTGAGTCCATCAGGGTTTGTAGCATGACATTGCGAAAAATGTGCCCCCCTACAGGAGTGTCCAATTTCCTGTTTAAAATATTCCTGACATGCTCCTGTATGCGTGTTTTTAATTATCGAGTGGTGCGACCTATATAAAGCATACAAGTGCACCAAAGCACATACACCACGAATGCTGTATTACATGTAATTAGTTCTTTGACTTCAAACTTTGTCAGCCTTTTTAGGGTGTACAGATATTTTCCCCTGTTGGCAGTAACAGCAAATATTGCACTCGTGGCACTTGTACACCCCAGCTGGTCTCTGGGGTAGCAAATTTCTACTCTGGGTTTCAGTTTCAGGCTGCATACGACTATGACCCAGACGGTCTCTGATATTAGAACCACGGCTAAAAGTAATCCCTGGTGTACCCCTACAGATTTTGCTGCCTGTTGTTCCCCCGTTAATATGTGCCAATTCCAGTAAACAATATTACCTATCTGACCTGCCCAATTATTAAATTCAGTAACAGAGGTCACAGGAACAATGTCAGTGGTGTTATAGGTTGCTTTGTTTCTTTTGGTATCTAGCAGGTCTGCCCCAGATCGGTTAGCTGCCTTTTCCCCTCGCTCGGTATGAGTCGAAGTGCCGAGTGGTGAGGGAGGGGAGCACTTGTCCTTCCAGTCTCAATTTGAGCTATAAAATTTGTATTATACTTTGATTACACTTGTGGGACTACCTCTGTTTGGAGTGCTTGTGGATTTCCTTTTGATTTGCTCAGAAATGTGCACTCGCCCCTCAGTTTCAAGCCTATAGCCATTGACCAGGGTAAACGTCTCCATTTGGAGTGACCTAATATTTCCAGTATACCAGTCAATCTGATTCCTCCTATTCCTTCCTCATTCGAGACCCTGTCTGATGTGGGCTGGAGTAGGCTTGTTTCAGTGGCAGCTGTCTGCAAGCAGGTTGACAAAAAAATACACTGTCCTTAAAAATAAGCTAGTGTATGTTTCTCAGCGTATAGCTGATGCCATTGTTATCCTTGCCGAGAATGACAAGGCCATTATTCCCCATGAGGTCACCATGCATACCATTAACCAAGAATCTTGCACAATTTACACTATGGGCAAGTGTGCCTACACCTCAGCCACCCCGCGCATGAGGATTGCCAGCTACCAAGGGAATTGTACTAAGTTTGAGTATATCCTTTGGAGCAAGCTGGAAGTTAAAAACAGGATATTCTGCTAACTGTCAAGCAAAGTGTTGAGTCCAACAGTTACCGGCTTAAAACCTCTGTTGATGCCTTTGATACTGCATCTTGCTCTGCTGCTGCTGTAGGCATTTGCATCAGGTGGTATGCCTGGCTGCGGATTTCTGGCTTCATAAGATGTTCAGCAAATGGGTTATGAATGTTACCTTTGATGGAAGTTGCTTGTTTGGACAGCAGGTGGAACAGTCTCTTAAGGTGTCTAAAAGGGCAAAGGATATGGTCCCTTTCATTTCGTGGCAAAGGCAGGGGAGCCCAAAACAAAACTCACCCCCCCCCCCACCTGGGGGGGTGGGATGCTCATGACTCAGGTTTACCAACAGCGAGAGTCAGTTATGACTGAAAGCGAGTCCTCAGGATCATCGGGCGGGATACTCTTTTTACAGAAATCCCTCTGGACTATCCACCCAGATGGGAGCCCCTCTTTTATCAGCTCATATGTCAGAGCTTCTGGCGTGGGAGATTGTGGGTTTTTTGAGCCGCAAGGCACTAGAAGTAGTGCCAAAGTCAGAACGGAACACAGGGTTGTACTCCCTCTATTTCCTAGTTCCATAGAAATCAGGGGCATGTGCCCCATTCTCAACTTTAGAAATCTTATCAAATTCATGGGTTGAAAAAAATTCAAAATTAATTCTCTGGGTTCCCTGCTACCCTTCCTAAAACCTCAGGACTGGCTAGCATCCCTGGATATACAGGGTGCATACCAGCATATTCGAATGCACCACAGCCAACACAGAAACCTTCATTTCATTGTGCTGAGACAGCATTACCAATTCAGAGTCCTGCCCTTTAGGTTTTCCTCAGCACCACAGTTTTTTTTCAAGGTGCTTTGCAATATTGCAGCACACCTGTGAGAGCTAGGATTCCAAATCTTTCTATACTTAGGCAACTGGCTGATTTCCAGCCTGTTCATGCAGGAGATGGAATGGGCAGTGACCAACCTCGATGAGGGTCTTGCTGAACCTCAAAGTCTCAGCACCAGTCCTCTTAGCAGTTGCTGTTCAGGGGAGCTGTTCTGGATACGACCAAGGTCCAGGCCCTTTTTCTGGAGAGCAGACTGCAGGTAGTTCTGCAAATGACGTGCTACATCATGGAGTGCAGAACTGTGCAAGCCCACTCCATGCAACGCATGCTGGGTCTGATAGCCTCCTCAGTGCCCCAGGCATGGTTGCACATGAGGACGACTCGGTGGATGCTCAGTGCACAGTGGTCACATGCATCACACCCTCAGACTTACTCTATTGAGGTGACCAAGCCCCAGGTTTGATCACTCACATGGTGGTTAGTGGAGGATAGTGTCCGCCAGGGCTTACCCTTCTCCCAGCTGGAGCCTCGGGTGACTCTCACCATGGATGCCTCCCTGTCGGGATGGGGGGCCCACTGTCAGGGCCTCCAAACACAAGGTGTCTGGGTCCCATCAGAGACTTATCTCCACATCATTGTGTTCGAGGTGTGAGCTGTTTTGTACAGTCTGAGAGCCCTAGTGGACCTAGTCAGTCACAAAACAGTCCTCCTCCAGACAAACAAGTCTTTCATGTACTACATCGACAAATGGGGAGGCGATGAGAGTGTGAGAATGGTCCCTGGAGCAGGGGACCCTGCTGCAAGCAATTTATCTGTCAGGAGTCCAGGACACTCTGGCAGACAAGCTCAGTTGAATAGATGCTGAATCTCATGAGTGGCCACTAGCTCCAGATGTCATGAGGTCACTTTCGACATTTGGGGGTACCTCAGATGTGGACCTTTTTGTGTCCTCATTCAATGCCAAACTGCCTCAGTTCTGCTGCAGAAATCTAGAACCTGGCATTTCTAGGGACATGGATATGTTGTTCATCCACACTCATTGGCAGGTATCCTTGCCGCTTTAAATCTTGCCGGAAGGTCTTCAAGCTTGCTCCTCCCACCCACCCGGGTGGTATAACTCTCGGCTCCGCCCCATGACGCCAGATCTTCCTTACCGCTTGAAGCTCAGGTTCCTCCTTAACGCCTCTGCTTGAGACTGGTTCCTATTTCTCCGCTTGTGGATTTAAAAATATATTTTGCGAAAAGACTTAGTCTTCTATCCCCATGCCGCGATGGACAAATCGACTCCGGATTTGGAGATGCCCATGCGGGCAGAAGATGTCTCGGACGGATCCACACTCCACGTGTGTCTACTGCTTAGGCCTTGAGCACGACCCGCAGGCTTGCGACCTGTGCTCATCTTTCTCGGCCTACGTCCTCGAAGACCGTGTTGCCCGATTGCAACTGGGCCGTCCCGAGAAGCCGCTTCTCCGTGTGAAGTCCAAGGAGGCCCGGTTGGCGGTGTCCGCGGGCGGCGGGCTCGGGCGGATCAGCTCGAGCGGATGGTCCCTCGAAGAGGAGGCGGCGCGGGTCAGAGTCTTCCTCGCCGCGGCATTTATCCCGCCTCTGGGCTCTTCTTACACGGCTTCTTTTTAAGGAGTTTTGTCTGCCCTCCACTAAAGGGAGAAGGGGCTCTACGCTGGCGGGACCTATTCTCGGTCCAAAAGAGGGACAAGGGCAAGTCCCTCCGTCGACGCCTCTTGGGAGCGGAAAGGTCCTCTCTCGGGCCGCCGACCGTCGGCTTCGTCGACTCGGCCGGCTCGCCACTGGCCTCACGGTGTCCCCTGCCAGGTCAGTTGACCGAGACTCCCACCGATGAAGTCGAGATTTTTCTCACCCATTGGACGGGCTGTCGCCTTTAGCAGCCGAGATTCCCTCTCCCGTTCCCCGGGAGGAGTTGAGGATCCCTGGCTCACCCAGCCTCCGGTTCCGGAGCCCTCGGATGCACCAACGATCCGAAAGTCGGGCGGTTGGCCGCCGCCATACCTCCCCGCACCGACCGGAAATTCCGGGACTCTCGGTCTCGGACCTCTTCACGGTCCAGCGATCCCACCGCCATAGGCGGTCTCGGTCTCGGCATCACAGTAAGCGGCGCCGCCGCCCCGCCCTCCTCCTCGATGGGAGGCTTCGGCGAAATTACGCCGAGACGGGTACGAGGACCTTATGTTGCAACAGTTTCTCCTGGTCGGGAGTAAGCCGACCTCACCCTTCCCGGCCATTAAGTAGCTGTCACCGGAGCGGCCGACACAACCCCTCGACTTATCCGAGGAGCCTATACCCAGGCCGGTTGTTCGGCCAAAACCAGCTGCTCCACCGATTCCGGTGGAACCTCCGCCTCCACAGCCACCAATTGGGGCTCCGACCAAGGATTCTCGGTCGGCTAAAGGTCTACCCCATCGGCTGTCAGTTACCCTCACTCCCGACCGACCTCGGCAGGTGAAGGGTGGCTCAGGCCAGAGGCAGCTCTTCGAGGACTCTTCCGAGTCCGAAGATGATTCCTCCTTTTCTCCAAGCGACTGGACTTGGAGTCTTCAGGAGGTCAGTCAATGGACGATAGCCCGTCGTCCTTCCTAGGACTACTTCGGCTCATCTCGGAGTCCACCGGGATGGAGCTCGAACCCGCTTCCAACGGGCCAGGTATCCCTCACGGAGATTCTGGACCGGGAGGATTCTCCGACGAGGCTTTCCGGTGGCCGAGGCCATAGTGGGTCCGGCACTGAGCTTTAGCGCCTGCTTCCTGCCCTGCGCCTTGGCCAGGATGGCCAGGAAGTATGCGGTCCCTACTGGTTCCTTGTCCGGTTTTGAACACCCTCTGCTGAGGGTTGGTTACCGACAGCGTTTCGCGCCCGGCTGCGCCAGGGATGTGGACAAACCTCCTGACAAGGAGTCCAAGAAATTGGACTATGTCGGGCGAAAGTCTACGCTGCGTCCTCTCGGCCTGCCAGGCCAGTTCGCCGTCCTCATGGCACATATTTTTCTCATGCCCTGTTGGGCTCCTGGATGAGGTCATCCTCATCTTCCCGCCGATCTGCAGACTACGGTTAAGCAGGTGCGGGACCAGGGCAGGGCAGTGGCCAAACAGCAGCTCCAGACTGCTTTGGATATAGGGACTCATGTGCCAGATCGGTGGCGGCCGCAGTGGCTATCGTGGCGTGGGCTTGGCTGAGGATATCCACCTTTACTGGATACCCAGCACAAGTTGGCGGATGTTCCCTTTTGGGACTGACCTCTTGGCCCTGGGGTGGAAGGTCACCTGCAGAGGATCGAGAAGTCCAATGCTACCTTGGACTCGGTCTCTTCCGCTCAGAAGGACAAAGGCCGCAAACCACAGCCTAAGCCCTTTCGTCCTTCTGTGCCCCCGGCGCGCCTCGGCCAGCAACGTCAGGGCCAGCAGGCTCGGCCTTGGCATCCCAAACCCGCCGCCGGCTTCCTCTAACAGGAGGCAGGGAGGAAAAGGCCCAGGAGGTCCCTCGGCCGGTCCCTCCTCCAAGCCTGCCCAGTGACGGGCTGAGGGGTGTCGCCCCCATTCCCGTCACCTTATCCCTGGGTCCCCCCGTGGGGGGACGGCTCCGGCACTTCCGTTCCGCCTGGTCCGCTGTTTCCACGGACAGGTGGGTCTTGGAGGTGGTGGGAAGAGGTCTGCCTCTGGAATTCGAGCAGGCACCACCCTTCAGAGCCGCCGCCTCGGGGCTTCGGGATCCCCAGCCTCACTGGCGGCCTGGCCGAGCCGACATCGCCTCCTCCAGAAGGAGGTGATAAGAGAGGTGGTGGACCCTCCTTCAGACCCAGGGTTTGTGTCCAGGTATTTCCTGGTTCCGAAGCCAGACGGGGGCTGGCGCCCCATTCTGCACTACTGCGACCTAAACAAGTTCCTAAGGTCTCGAACCTTCAGGATGGTCACTCTGGCTCAGATAATACCATCCTTGGAGCGCTGGCGTGTGGTTCTGCTCTTTGGACTTGCACGCGCTTTTTCACATCCCCATCCGTCCGTCGCACCAGAGATCCTTCGCCCGAGCGGAAGGATCCTCTTCGAGTTCCAAGCCATGCCCTTCGGCTTGTCTCCAGCTCCCAGGGTCTTCACCAAATGCATGGCAGTGGTGACAGCATTTCTGCGGCGCCGAGGGGTCGGGTGTACCTTACCTGGACGACTGGCTGATAGCAGCTCCTCCAGGAAGGAGGGCAGAGTGGTCCAGAGATCTGGCCTCCAGGTCTGCTTCTCAACTGGGCCTCCTTATCAACGAGGCTAGTCGAACTCGACGAAGCAGGTGATTCTTTTCATCGGGCGCAGCTCGACTCTCTTCGAGCCAGAGCGGCTCCCGCGGACAGGGCCGAGGTTCTTTCCTCCTTTGCCCGATCATTTCTGGTTGGGCAATTGCCTGCCCGGACTTCCTGCGCCTCCTGGGTCTCATGGCGGTCTGCACTAGCGTGGTCCGTTGGGCCGCTGGAACATGCGTCCCTTCAGTGGGGACTGGCCAGCCAGTGGTCACACGCTGCGATCCTTTGGACCAGCTTATGTCGGTGACACAGGGGATGTGGAACGCTCTCCAGTGGTGGACCATTCCAGATCATTTGCAGGAGGGCATCCCGTTCGTCCGCCCCGAGCCGACGGTCTCTATCGACCGATGCCTCTCTGATGGGTTGGGGTGCCCATCTGGGGAACACGGGCTCTGGCCTCTGGTCCCGCGGGGTCCCGATGCCATCCAGCCTGCTGGAGCTCCGAGGGTCCGCCTAGCTCTCACCGCCTTTGCTCCGTTCCTCCGGGTCAGTGGTCCGAGTCAGGCGGACAATACCGACCATGTACTATCTAAACTGCCAGGGCGGGGCCGCGCTCCATGCTTCTATGCAAGGAAGCTCTCGCATTTGGTCACTCGTGCGCAGCCTGGGCGGATCTCCTAGCCATTCACGTGGCAGGAGCCTCCAACACCCTGGCCGATGCCCTGAGCCGGATAGGGGCTGCATCCCACGAGTGGTCTCTCCTGCGGAGGTAGTACAGCATCTGTTCTCCCATTGGGGCACACCTCAGGTGGACCTGTTTGCCTCAGGAGAAGCGAGCTGAGTCTGTTCCATGCCCGCCCCTCAGCAGGGCTCGCTGCAGGGGATGCCTTCTCGAGGCAGTGGACCCGGGCCTCTTTTCGCCTTTCCCCATTTCCCTTGATCCACAAGGTGCTTCTCAAGGTGAGGGAGGGACAAGGCGCAGGTGATTCTGATAGCCCCAGACTGGCCTCGCCAGTTCTGGTACCAGATCTCCTCAGTCTCAGCTCCAGGACTCGCGGCAGCTTCCAGCTCGCCGGACCTGCTCTCAGTCAATCAGGGAAGGTGTTCCATCCGGACCTTCAATCCCTGCACCTGACGGCCTGGTTCCTGAGCGGCTAGAGTTCCAGGCCTTGGGTCTTTCCGACGAGGTCCTCAATGTAGTTGAGGCGTCCCGTGAGTCGACCAGAAAATGCTATGCCTTCAAATGGAAAAGGTTTTCCATTTGGTGTCAGGCAAGGGCTTGGACCCTTCCTCCTGTTCCTTGGCAAGCATCTTGGACTATTTATGGTCCCTTTCTAGTCAAGGGCTTAGGTCGGCGACCCTAAGGGTGCACCTGGCAGCCATCTCTGCTTACGAGGCGCGGGCGGGAAGCAGTCGATGGCATGAGAGAAGGTGGTCTGGCGCTTTTCAAGGCCTTGATCACATTCCCCTCCAGTGGGAACCCCCAACTCCGTGGGATCTACTGCTGGTACTGGCAAAGCTCATGGGCAAGCCATTCGAACCTATGCACAGGTGTGCTCTCTCTCACCTGTCGTGGAAGACCGCCTTCTTGGTGGCTATCACGTCAGCCAGAAGGATGGGAGAGCTCCAGGCGCTTTCCATCGAGTCTCCTTACCTGGTCTTCCACAGGGACAAGGTTGTCCTGCGCCCCCACCCGAAATTCCTTCCGAAGGTGGTGTCGAGTTTCACCTTAACCAGGTGTTGACTCTGCCGGTGTTCTACCCCAATCACACCTTGGAGGCCGAATATAGGCTCCATACTCTGGACCCTAGAAGGGCTCGCTTATTATAAGGAGCGCCTGGGGGAATTGGGAGAGGTTCACCAGCTGTTTGTCACTCACGCTGAAGCCGCATCTGGCAGACCTGCAGCCAAGCGGACGATAAGCAGGTGGGTAACCTCCTGCATAGATCTCTGCTATAAGTTGGCGGGCATGGAGCCTCCCAGAGGATAAGGCTCATTCTACCCGCCATACTGCTGCACGGTGGCTGCTTCCAGGGCGTCCCTATCCAGGAAATCTGCAGGGCTGCTACCTGGAGTCAGCAAACACCTTCATTACCCATTACCACATCGACCTTGAGTCACGCCGGGATGCTGGTTTTGGGGCCTCGGTTCTCCAGTCTCTCTTTCCCAAGTAAGTATTGGGGGTGTGCGTCTTGCCTCCCTCCTCCCGGAGAACTGCTAGGAGTCTGCCAATGAGTGTGCATGAACAACATATCCATGTCCCTAGAAATACAGGTTACTCACCTGTAACAGGAGTTCTAGGAATGGTATGTTTGTTCATCCACACGACCCACCTGACCTCCCCGGCTTCGACGCACAACCTGAGCTTCCAGCGGGCCAGATCTGGCGTCATGGGGCGGAGCCGAGAGTTATACCACCCGGGTGGGTGGGAGGAGCCAGCTTGAAGACCTTCCGGCAAGATTTAAAGCGGCAAGGATACCTGCCAATGAGTGTGGATGAACAACATATACCATTCCTAGAACTCCTGTTACAGGTGAGTAACCTGTATTTTTCTGTCAGGATGCATTCAGACTGCAGTGGCAAAATCTGTTTCTGTATGCATTCTCGACAATCCATCTCATGCAGAGGGTATTGCTCAAATTGGAGGTGCAAGTGGGCAGGATGATATTGATGGCCCCCTTGCTGCCCTTGACAGATTTAGTTTCCTCTGTAGAGCAGACTGTCTGTCAGCAAGTCAAGGATTCTTGCACTCAGGATGGACTTGCTGACCCAGAGTCACCTGGTTTGTCCCAACCCGTGCTCCCTTCATCTTCGCACTTGTCTCCTGAAGAAATAGAAGTGACCAGTTCAAAGGTATTTCAGAGGGTCTCTGAAATACACTGGCTGTGCTTAAACCCTCCACTAGGAAGACAGACACAGCAAAATGGAAAAAAAAATTCAGTTTGCTCCAAAACCCGAATGGACCCCTTTGGGTGCCCTCCACAGTAAAAGTCCATCTGTGTGCTGTATCTGCATACCACAAGCCTGTAGGTGCCCTCTACTTGGCAGAGCTGCCAATGTTTCAGAGGTTCCTTAAGGGCATTGTGCACACAAGGCCCTCCCATCAGGAAGCTGGTAGTTGCCTGGGCTAGTAATCTTGTGTTGGATATGCTAACTCGCAAGCCTTTTGCACCTCTTGTGATGTGTGATTTGAAATTTTAGCTTGGAAAGCAGCATTTCTAGTGGTCATCACATCTGCTTGCAGAGTGTCTGAAATCCATGGTCGCAGATCCTCAGTATACTGTTTTCCATAAGGACAAGATAGTTCTCTGTACGTACCCCAAGTTCATACCGAAAGTGGTGTCGGAGTTCCATCTTAACCAGTCAGTAGTGCTGCCTACATACTTTGCCAACTTGCAGAATAAAGGAGAAAGGGCTCTCCAATCTCTAGATGTTAAAAGGGTCCTCAGGTTTTATCTTTATTAAACTATGGCCTTCAGAAAATCCTTACAGCTCTTTGTCTCCTTCAGTCCTAATTGGAAGGGGCAGTTAATTAGTCAAGTGCATTTCTGTCTGGATTGTGAACTGATTGTGCTACTGCAGGTCAAGCTGGAGGGCCAGGTACATGCCCACTCCACCAAAGAGGTTGCCACATCCCTGGCATATTGGGTCTGTTCCTGTTGGGGATTTCTGCAGAGCTGTGACTTGGAGCACAGTACACACTTACTAAGCAAAATGCTGTGGATGTCCATGCCAGGCAGCATGCAGCCTTTGGCAGGGTTATCCTGAATTATTGCTATTCTGAGTGACCCCTCAGCTCCTACTGCCCTAGTCTGGGGGACTTGGTCTGAGCTTGGTACTCCAACCCGCTGCTGGATCTTGGTAGAGAAGATTGATTCCTGGAAGATATAAAATTTACATACTTGCCGTCATTATTGATCTTCTAGGAATATTTTCACCATAGATTCTTACGCTCGCCCACAATCCCCAGGGCTCACTCCATTATGTTGTGTTAGTCTTCATCCCTGTAAGTTTGGTTTGGGCTGTGAGACACTTTTACTGGATTTGGTGGCCCTTCTTACACAGGCCACCAGAGCTATCTTATGCCCTTCGTTTAAATGCATAGGTACTTGCACCTCCTTGGTAAAAACTATATTGACGTGGTTGAGGACTGGTGCCGAGGTAAGCATGCACCTGTGTGCTATGTCTTGTGGTGCCACACCTGTGTGCTTTCTGTTCTGGCTCCTGTGGTGTCCTGGGGCCTTCATCTCAGACCCACTAGTGTGAATAAATGGTGAAGATATTCCTAGAAGATCAAGGATTATGGAGAGTATGTTATTTTCATTTCTAGTACTAGTTTTCAGTTCATACCCACACAACGCACCCAACCTCCCCTGGAAAGGCTTTCCTTTGTTACATATTTCCAGCATGCAGATCTAAAAGCAGTGAGTGTAGAGCCAGAGGATCACATGGTTGTATGGTAAGTGGAGTCATGCTTGAAAGACGACTTCTGGTGACTGAGCATGCTCAGTGGAAGTCTGGCTAAGTGTGGATGTGAACTGAATATTAGCAGTAAAACCATGGCTCCAAGAATATAACCTATTATTCTTGTGTTTCACAAGGTTAAGGAAGTTATGGGAACGGTCTCTTCATTCTTTGTCAAAGCAAGCTCAAACTGGTATACCTATCAAGAACTTAACATTTATTTTGTAAATGCATCTTAAATCCAACACTTAAGATGTTCAGAAGCTCCTGGACAGGTCTGCTCAGTTGCTCACATCCATGGTGTTCTTAGCTAGATTGGCTAAGGATTTATTGCAGAAGTCAGTAGTGCCAGATTTGCATAATGTGTATCCTGCCAAGGTAATCCTACTTTCTTGGCAGAGACATTCAGCATCTCTGTCAGATTTGTGTACTGCAGTTTACCTGGTCATTATTTAATACATTTTGTAAACATTGCTGTTCAGATGTTTTCAGCTCTATAGATTTCTCCTTTTGTTGCAAGGCTCTGCAGGTTTTTTAAATTCCTAATCTGACTGCAGCCAGTTGAGTTTTGGGATATGATTTAGCTTCTTGACTTTGGGTACAGACTGCCATGGGGAACATAACATAAATGGGATTTATCTCACATATTGCTGTGAGCTGTGCAAGTTCACCCAGTAGTAGCCTAGAAGCCGTCCTCTATATAGCTTGGTGTTTGCAGGTTAGGTTCTTATAGTAATGTGTCATTGTAGTAAGGTTGAAGAACTCTGCTTGGAGGCATATGGTTAAGCAGGTGTGTTTACTCCTGAGCTGTTAAATCAGAGCTTCTAGTATTTGCCACCTTTGTTGGAAAATGGGTCACTTACCTGAAGATCCAGATTGCTGTTGGTTACTACTACAACTCACATTAACAAGGGCTATAAATCACATTTCTTACCAGACCAGCAGCATTGCCTTGTAACACAAGTTTACATAAGTAGACTGGATTGACATTTGCATTGCTAAAGGAATAGAATTTCTTGACATAGAGGTTAAAAAAACTAACATACTAAAATGCCAGCAGAGTAGGCCTAACGGTCTTTCGTGTCTGCTCGTTTGTTCAGCCCCCAACCAGGGAACTGACCTTTCTGACCCCCCCACTCCACCCCCGGGATTCTCCATTCCCAGTCCCAGATATTCCCCTTGTATTTGACTTTGCCAGCTCAACCCTACCCCTATACCTGTCCCAACCTCTCTTGAATCCTTCCACAGTCTCTGCCTCCACTAGTCCCCTGGGCAGCACATTTCATGGTTCCACCACCCTCTCAGTGAAGTAGCACCTCCTCCTCCCCCCCGTAGCTTCCACCCTTGCCCTCTAGTTGCCCCCATTCCTTTGGAGCATCCCGACTGAGCCTCCTCTATTTATCCCCCTCATGTATTTGAAGACCTCTATCATGTTCCCCCTGTCCCTCCTCTTCTCCAACGTGTACATGTTGAGCTCCTCGAGCCTCTCCTCATAGGCCCTTTTCCCCCAAGCCCCAGATCATTTTGGTTGCCCTCCTCTGGACCCTCTGCAGGAGTGCAATGTCCCTTTTTAAGTGCGGCCTCCAAAACTGCACACAGTACTTGAGGTACAGCCTAACCAAGCAGTTATGCAGAGGGAGTATGACTCCCTTTCTGGAGGTAATCCCCCTAGCGATGCATCCCAGCATCCTATTGGCTTTGGCCGCTGCCCTCCTACAAGTCTCAGAGTTGTTCATTTTGACATCCACCACTGTAGCATTTCCCCCCCAGGGTATACACTTGGCCCGGGTTTCTGGCGCCCAGGTGCAGAACCCTGCATTTCCCTGCATTGAACCTCAGACTCCACTTCCTTGACCACCTCTTCAGAGCATTTAGGTCCCCCTGCAGGGCCACCCTCCCCTCCTCCACATCCACAATCACTCCCAGCTTCAAGTCATCTGCAAAGAGACTCATTTCACTCCTGTTATCCTTCCTGATGTCAGAGACATAGGCGTTAAACAGGAGGGGCCCTAGGACCGATCCCTGAGGGACCCCACTGATGACCCTCCTTGGAGATGAGACTAACTCCCCAACCACAACTCTCTGGGTACACTCCGAGAGCCAATTTCCTATCCCTCTGATCATCTGTTTCCCCACCCCCATTTTCCCCAGCTTGTCCAACAGGCCCCTGTGAGAAACCGAGTCAAACGCCTTACTGAAGTCAAGAAAGAGGACGTCCACTGGCCTGCCCTGGTCCAGGGCACACGTCACCCAGTCGTAAAACCCCACAAGGTTTATCTGACACTATTTTCCCAGGACAAAGCCATGCTGTCTATCGGCCAGGTCCCTCAACTTTTCCAGTACCCCCCCAGCCTCTCCTTGATAATACCCTCCATCACCTTGCCCACCACCGATGTCAGGCTGACGGGCCTGTAGTTCCCCGCCTCCTCTCTTGATCCTCCCTTGTGGATAGGCACAATATATGCCACCCTCCAGTCCTGGGGCACCCACCCGGTCATCTGAGAGATGTTGAAAAGCTCCGTCAGGGGTTCTGCCAGGACGTCCGCCAGTTCTCTTAGTACCCTGGAATGTAATTCATCCGGCCCTGGAGCTTTCTCCATCCTAAGGGCCCTGAGGGCTTTCCTCACTCTCTCTACCGGGATTTCCACCTCCACTTGGAACCCTGTTCTGCCCCCACCCCCGATGGTAATGACCCCCGACCCACCGGGGCTCCCGATCGGTAAGGGTCCCACCCTCCTCAGTCTCACCCTCTCCCCTTGAATGACTCAGCCCCCATTCTCCCTGGTAAAAACTGAGGCAAAGTACTCATTTAGTACCTTGGCCTGCTTCCCTGGTCCTGTGCCCATCCCGCCCCTGTTCTAATCCTGCTAATCTGCTCCTTCACCTTCCTTTCTTCCCCAGTGTATCTAAAGAACCCTTTGTTTCCCCTCCTGATTTCCCTGGCCAGGTTCTTCTCCTTCCTTGCCTTAGCCGACTTCACCACCCTAGTGACCCTTCTGGCCGCCAGCTCATACTCCCTTTAATCCCTTTCGCTCCTTGAGCATTTGAAGCACCTATGGGCAGCCTTCTTTTCCCCCACCGCCTCCTGAACTTCCTGGGTCCACCAACAGGGTTTTCTGGCCTTACTGCATTTGCGCCTCGCTCTTGCACAGGTCTTTTTTTTTTTAAACTTTATTTATGCATCCAGATCCCCGGGCATCCTTCAGGAGTGCCCACGTGGATGCTACCTAACTCCCGACCTGAACCCCCCCGCTTCTCCCAGGCTTTCTCCTCCCGAATGACCTAGGCAGGCCCGATCCCCGGATCACCTTTGGGGCTGATTCCGACCTCCCCCTGGCGGGGACAACTCCTAAGTGTGAGGTGCCTTACCTTCTGTCATTGGGTTGACCCATGGAGAGACCTGGGTGCGCTTGGGCCGGCATTGGGATGTGGGAGCTCCACTGGGGCCACCGTCATCTCACCGGTGGTCTAGAGGGATTTTCTTGTGTTTACCCCCCTAGCGCAGCTGTGCAATGGCGTCAACACGCGACTGCCCCATAGACGCCCGCCACGCTCGTCCCCAGTTCTTGTTCCCACACTAGTAGTACCTCCGGTCACCACCGATGGTCTCTACTGCGCTGGGAATACCCTGGATCCCTCCCCAGGGAGAGGAGAGCTGTCCTACGGATGCTCGATCCATCTCCCTCCCCAGCCGACACCCAGCACCTGGGCTCGCTTCCGAACCCGGGTCGCTGGCGTGGCGCGAGGTGTGGCGTCAAGCGCCTCAACACTCAGCGCCACTCTTGCACAGGTCTTGGTAGCCTCCTGCACCCCCTTCCTAATGATTTCCTATCTACTGTCAGCGTCCATGTCTGGCCTTATCCCATCCAAATGATCCTTGAGGATCCTTTCCATCCCCTTGAAGTCCACCCCCCTGAAGTCAGTTACCACTGTCTTTGTATGGCCTTCCTCTCCTGCTAGGACCAGGCGGAACCACACCATGGCATGATCACTCCCCGCCAACGGGTCCCTCACCTCCAGGCCCCTATTCTGGTCACTGTCCGCCAGGACTACGTCCAGTGTCCAGGCCTCCCTAGTCAGCTCACTCACGTGCTGGGTTAGGAACGCATCCTGGAAGACATCCAGCAACCTCTGCCCCCTGGCCACTGAGGACGTCATAGTCCCCCAGTCCGTCCCTGGCATGTTTAGATCTCCCATCACTACCACCCTTCCCTTGCCCAATCTACAGTGTCTCCTAACATTTTCCACCAGACTCTGCTCCAGTTCTTCCACCAGTGCAGGGGGTCTGTATACCACTCCTATTTTTACTCTTTTGCCCCCCTTCGTTTTCAGGGTGACCCAAATCGCCTCCGCGGTCCCCTCCGCCTCCTCCATCCCTCCTATACCAATGCCATTTTTCACTATCAGTGCTACCCCCCTCCTTCCCTCATCCCTGTCCTTCTTGAACATAGTGTAACCCTCCAGATTGAGGTCCCAGTCATACCCTGGAGTGGCCCAAGTCTCAGTGACAGCTGCCACATCCACTGCCCCCTCAGCTAGCATCGACTGGAGCTCGGGCATCTTATTTCCCAAGCTCCTGGCATTTAGCAGGACCACCCTCCACCCCTTTCCTCCCCTTCTGTTCCCCCCCTCGTGTTTTCTTATGACCGCAGCTCTCTTCTCCTCCCGCCCCTGACTCTACCTGTTGGCCTAATGAAGTTTATCCAGCCATTTTTTGTTCTGATCAGAATACTGAGAAGTCTGCATCTGAGGATGACCAAACTTACCTGGACATTGGAAAACTAATAGTATTGTGCTTTCATGTGTCTGTGTTTTAAAGGTGACCCAAGGCCAGAACTATGTTTGGAAGGCATGACATTACACTTGCATGCCCCGTTTTTAAAGTTCCTCACTGCTGTGATTCCTGGAACATCTGTCAGCGTTATGAATTGAATTTAATTCATAACCACATCAACCCTGAAAATGAATGTTCATTAAATTGGCAAAGGTTTTCAATTAAGCTACAGTACCTGAAAGCAAAGGGGATTATCATGGTCATGGGTGCTGGAACTATAGAGCTAGGTGGGGTGTTAGCCTCCCTACTATTTTACATGTGCCCTTAATGCCTGTCAGGTATTAAATTCCGCTTCAGAATTAAGCCCACCATTATATGCCCCATGGGCCCTTTTAAACATCAGCCCCCTCACTTTTTGCAACGTTTCAAAATCATTGATCATGGTATATGACCAGTTTAAATTTTGCCTATTGTCCTTTATGCCAGTCTGGTCTATATTCTATGATGATGCCCTCTGTGGTGGGGGGGGGGTGCTTTCTGCTGACTCTTTAACATATGAAAACACCAGATATGTTTTTCGTAATGTTTATATGCCTAGTGTTGGGACATTCAGCCAGTGTTAGGGAATAGACCAGTTTTCAGCCAGTTAGATTGTGTATTGGGGTATTAAATAAGCCGAAAAAATGGATTCGCAGTTTTACACGTGAAAGTGCTCAGCTGTAAAAATGCATAGCACTTGGCACAGAATGGTTAGCAAAATTTAAAAGTATATAGAATTTTATTAACTTTATCTACTGCGCCATTGACTTGCTATAAAAAAAAAAATGGTAAGCAATCTGCTGCTACACATTTTTGGAAATGGTTAGCATTACCCTCTGTTTTGCGTAGTGTTTTGCTGTGCTATACTAGCTATTTAATACCCAGTATGTTCAGGCTGTAGAGTAATCATGCTCAACATATTTTCTGTTTTCCTCCCTAAGGCTGGGATAAGCATTCATATGGTTACCATGGAGATGATGGCCATTCCTTTTGTTCCTCTGGAACGGGACAGCCCTACGGCCCAACATTTACAACTGGTGATGTCATCGGCTGTTGTGTAAACCTCATCAACAATACTTGCTTCTACACAAAGAATGGACATAGCTTAGGTAATGCAAACTATGCATCTTTTGTAAGAAGACTTAGAACTATTATGTTTAATAAACGTTTGGTTCTTTTTATGTATAATGTCTTGGTGAGTTGTTTATATCCTCCTATTGTTCCATGCCCACTGACAGCCTCCTTTGGCCATCCATAGCTCCAGATTCCATTATAACCTTTGTAGGGGTCATCCACTTTTACATGGTCTCCATAAAACTGCTCCATACCCAAGGAATGACCCCTATCCTGAACAAGCCCCCGCTCCTTGAGGGCCTCTTGTCAAGGCCAGCCTATTCAGCCCCTTAGTGACAGCTTAAGGATTAGGTTTTTGAGAAGGGAGGAGGAGGAAGTCTGAGATGGCCCAAGATGGGCATGTCTGTTTGGAGAAGTAGTGTCATCAGCTGGGGGCAGGGCCCTTTCCCCATTCCTGGCCTTCTTCCTTGGTCCCCTCCCTTGAGGTTGCAATTGACTCTTTACTGTATCAGCAAATTGAGGCACCATGCCTGTGTCTGCACCTACTGGCTGTCCTCTGTGGTGACCAAGGTGATGGTATTAGAATGTGAGTCTCTGCCCGCCCTCTCTTGATCAGGAGAGTATTTTCTGGGATGTTTGATCCCCCTCCTGGCAGCCCAGGTTCAGGACAGTTTGTGATTTGGCATGCACTAGATAAATGTTGTTTTTTTTTTTTCTTCTAAATTATGTTTATTCCAGGCCCCCCCGGCCGGACAGTCATGGTTACCATGGCTACACCTTTTCAGGTTGGAGAGTGGGCAGGTAGCTGCCTTTGGAGCCTAGGCAAATGACACTTACATTATTACCAAGGATAGTGACAACACTGTCACTATTAGTGCTGTGTGTGCCACTGATGGTGTATGCCTTAGAAATGTAGAAGTGTAAAAGCAGAAGACGACTTTGGAGTTCATCCAGTTTGCCCAGGAACCCTACCTGGAGCTACTGCTAGGTGGCTTCTCCCTCTACCCTACCTTTGCCTGGTCCTCCTCACCTGGTTAATAATCATTTTGTAGTCACAGCAGACATATTTAAATTCAGCAATGATTCTTTGCACTGATTACTGCACTGGGTTACACATATCCACAACCCTCTCTGTGAAAAAGTACTTCCTAACACATGCGCTGAACTCTGTCTCTCCCCCACCCGGTAAATTGTGCCCTCTGGTGGATTACATTTTGTTCAGCCTGAGCATGTCTGCATAGTCGTCCATCTTGTACCACTGCATATTTTTGCATGTCTCTGTTGTATCCCACCACTTTTTAAAAATAGTGCATTTGTGAATTTGCATCATCTCAGCCCTGGGGTGCTGCCTTAGAGAGAGAATTTTAAAGTTCAAACATTTGAGTGTGGTCATAGACCACCGGACCCTACAACAGCAGATTTATTTCTTCACTGAAGAGAGAGGTAAGTCACCCCATGAATCTTGTTCCAGTTCTGGTGGCTAAGTCTTCTTAGTTTTGACTACCTGTTAATTATTTCGTAAAGTATCTGAGTTTATTCCATACTGTGTGTAATTAAACAGTAGTCCAGTAGTCCACTGATATGCTGAGTCCCCGTGAGGACTAATGGATTCAAAACTTTCTTCTGTCCTTTCACTTCTCTGTCATATAACAAGAAAATTGTTTTTTTTTTTTTGTGGATTTCTTTGTGTCTCTGACTAAATACATGTCTTATTTAAAATGTCCTTGGGGGGCCGGCCCGGTGGTGCTGAGGGTTGAGGCGCTGGATGCCTTACCTTGCGTCACGCCGGCGACCTGTGTTCAGGAACGGACATGGGATGCCGGGGGTTGGCAGGGAGGAGAAAGATCCAGCGTCCCTTGCACTGCTCTCCTTCTCTGGGGAGGGGGGATCGCAGTGCCCAACGATTGCCTGCCACCTAGTGGAGGCTGGGAGGTGGCACATCCGCACTGAGACAGTGGGCGAGAGTCTGTGGCAGGCGCTTGGTGGGGGATGCGCATGGAAGCGTGCGTGCTGCCGCTGGTGCCATTGCACGCTGTGACCTCAAGGGAAGGAAAAATAGGAGTCCACTGCAAGGATGACGATGATCCCCCTCTGCGATGGCTTGGAAAGGCCCCTCCCTGAACACTTAATCCGGTCCGGTGGGTCAAGTCGCTCCCCACCCCCTGCCACGAAGGGTAAGTCGTGGGGTCTAGGGGAGGGGGTCTTATACCTGGTGCCAGGCGTGGGGTGGGTATGTCAGAAGGGGTGCAGAGGACTCTGGGGGAAAGGAGATGACGGCAAAAAAAATGTCCTTGGGGCAAGCAGTTATTATTCAGGTGTAACTAAGTGCTTCGATCTGTTTGTGTGTTCAGTGACTATTGATAAGGACATCAAAGTGTTAAATTTGGAACTTTTCCTTCATGTAGACCGGTCCAATATGGTGTTCCTCAAGGGTCGAATATTGGGCCCATTATTGTTTTCATTGTTCCTATAGCGTCACCCGCATTCATGAACATCTTCTCTACGCGGATGACGCTGTGCTTTATTTTCATAGTACTTCAGATTAGATTAATACTGCACTTACAAATTAATTTACTGCAGTGCAGAAATGACTGATACAAAACAACTTGTTATTAAATAAGTTAAAGACTAAGGTCATGCTATTTGGAACTGCCCCTGAAGTTAAAAAATATAGTGGAGGTTTAAAAATCCTCGCTTTGGTCTGCTTATTAGATTGTATAGATTCCTTTAAATATCTCTGTCATTCTAGATTCAATTTTGATTTATAGTTTTCCTTTGAATAAATTTGCTTCCAAAATACATTTTTAAACTTGAATATAACATTTTTTTTATCTAAAGATACACGTTTCGCTATTGACAAAATTTGTTACTAGTATTGAAGTATGCTTTAGTTTTGACTGATTCTGCACCCTGTGGCATATTAGCTAGAAAAGGAATGTTGCTTCAGAAAATTGGTAAGTTTGCACTTCTGGCTGCTATATGACCCCACCATTGTGATGTATCGTGAAACTTAATTAGCTCTCGGTGCACAATAAATAATTATTAGTTTTGTTGCGCTTTGTTTATAAAATTAAAAACTCTGGGATTCCTAGTCGTTTAAGCAGCTTGTTAATTATAACCCTAGTTACCATTCACATTCATCTGAACAGCTGGTTAATTGTAACTCTTAATTAAGATTCACGTTCTTAATCTGAACAGTTATCTTTACGATTGGCACGTACCATAGCGGGACAGCATACATTTGCATTTTGTACTAGTTTGGAATTCGTTACCTATTTGAATACAACGTCTGCCTTCATATAACCCATTTTCTGCTGCTGTATTGCAGTATTCTAGAAAACATGATGCTTGTTCTTGTTTTTTTTTAGTATTCTTAGAATTGTATTTTGTGGGTTGGCCCAGTGGCACAGAGGGCTAAGGCACTGAACGCCTTACCTCTTGCCACGCCGGTGACCCGTGTTCAGGAGCGAGTGCGGGCTGTCGGAGGTCAACATGCGGGGGAAGGGGTGCAGTGCAGGATGAGCTGCTGTCAGGCAGATCTCCTCTCAAGGGAGGGGACCCAAGCTTCCCTCGGCGCTTGGCTGCCTCGCGGTGGAGGCCAGGGGGCAGTGCAGCCGAGGGAGCCAGGGCTGCTAGGCCAGTGGGGTGGGAGGAAGGGTCTGTTACCGGAGCAAGAGGGCGCATGTGCCTCTTCTGGGGCCCCCGGTAACTGGGGAAAGAAAACCAGGAAAAGGGCCAGGGGCCACGGCAGGATGATGCCTCTGGGCCGGCTCGGGGGGTTCCGCCAGGACTTGCACAGTGTTACAAGCTCCCAAACAACCCCCGGAGTCCCAGTAAGTTGGTGGACGGCAGCTGTGGCCCGCCGAGGAAAATAAACACCTACATGGAAAAAAAAAAAGAATTGTATTCTGTGTTAGGAAGCTTGTTGTTTAAACTTGTTGTGGTTAGTACTTTTACAGTTGTAGTCTTTGTATTCAACAATGAGAATGGTCCTCAGAATTCACTGTAATCTTATATGTTAATTTGCTGACCTCGGGTCGTACCTGAAATAGGAGTGTACCATATTTTCTAGTGTACATACCTGATTCCAACAACAACAAAAAAAAGAAATAATTAAAAGTGCCCTGAATGCAGGGATTAAATTTGAATAGCAGAGTTAAAGTGTCTGTATGCAAGACACAGCACAGTGGAAACCCTTACTGTGTTTGCTCCTGGCCTCTCAGTGAGTTGTTTTTAAAATAATTGGTTTGTTTGTCAAGAGCCAGGCCTCTAATTAATATGGCCATCTGTCAGAGTCAAACTTCTCTGAACCAGCTAGGAGTCTTGCAAAGAAAATGTAGAACCTTCCAGCAGGAGGTGGATTGAACCATGCGAGTAATGTGTCGGGGGGAGCAGGCCCTGCAAGGTATACTACAAGGGTCATAGCTATAGTTTTGGAAATTCTGTAGGGCCAGCTGTACTTGTGAATACCCACTGTCTGAAAGGAGAGTGGTGGACCTTTGAATCTCAGCCTTTGTGGCATTACGTTTGTTGCTCCTGAGAAAGCCAGTGGGTTAAGGAAGCAGTTTCTAAGCAAGCACTAGTGAGGCTTTTCTGTTTGTAAGTCTTTTTGTTAGAAGTTGTTTATTCCTTCAGTTTCCCAGTGTTCCATTTCCTCTAGTTCACTGTATGTGTTATAAATCTAGTGTAAATATTAAATATTTATTATAGGGGCATGATAGCAGCCCTATAGTTAATGGTTGAGTTGGCTGTTCAGTGTTAAATCCCAATTTTTGCACCTTGATAACTCTGCCATCATTTGACGAAATAACAAAATTTGGTGTGCATGGTCAGGCTGCTGGAGTCGCAAGATGTGAAATGTTTTGTGATGGTATCTTGTATGGTTTTGAGCTATGGAGTGCCAAAAAACAAACACGGACACCCCAAAAGACTTAACATTGTGTATTTTTCGCTCTCACCTACAGCCTAGACAGTGTGGAATTTTATGTGTGAAAATGTTCAGGTTTGAAGGACCCTGTGGCAAGGATGTGCCTTCCAAAGATTTTGTGAAAAATTTGTACCATTTTAAATTTATAATTATTTGTGAGTTAATGTTCAAGTTCAACCTATTAAAAAACAAAACAAAAACAAAACAAAAAACCTTCACATATGCTTATTTTCGTGATTTCTAACCCCAGGAATCCACTAATATTATTACTTCTTGCAGTGCTCCTTTGAGTCAACACTTCCTTGGAGCCAAATGGAATGCCATGCTAATGGTGGAATCTTTAGCTCGTGCATCCAATTTCAGAACTGCCCAGTGTAACAGCCTACATTCTAACCTCTGATTTCTTCTCTCCGCTGCAAAGTTCAGATGCCCTGGAGATCTTCTCTCAATCGAGAGCGATTCCTGAAGTGCACTGAACAAAAAAACCTTGAGTATTTTGTTTAATTCTTTCATTTCTGCCTAGTGTAATCATTTGTTAGTGTTTTTACTTCATAGTTTTAATTTTTAGCATTATTCACCGGTTCCTCGCGGTTCCTGTGAACCGAGGGGTAACCGATTTTTTTTTTCTTTTGAATCAGAACCTATTTTAAGGGTTCCGATTATATTTTTCTGTATTTGTTTTATAAATTTACCGCATTTGAACCGAGGTTTATTGATTCCCTCAGCGGCTTCTCAGTTCCGGATACAATCTGAACCGTTAGTTTTTGGACTTTATCGGTTGTTGAACCGACTGCAAGTCTTTTAACAACCAACCGCAGATATTTAAACTTTCTCTATTTTTGTCGGTTCCCAGTTCCTGTTTCCTTAAAATGTCAGATAAACCTAAAAAGAAAACAGGACCTCCTGGTTTTAAAAATTGCCTGAAGTTTGCAGAAGTGTTTGCCAAGGCAGACAAACGTGACTTATGTTTGCTATGCCTTGGTCAGCAGCATTTTTCTGAAAATTGTGATATTTGTAAGTCTTTCCCTGATTAAAACAGTGGAAAAACATAGGGAGAGACTTAAAAGAAGATTAGAAGAATAGTCCATGGGCTCTAACCAGTTCACCCTCTCTAAAACTGTGGCTGTTCTTTCCAGAGCCTCCAGATCCATCTTTGATACAGGTGAGGGCTCTGGTAAGAGAGGCAGTGAACTGGCTGACTCTCTGGTGCCTACCAAAAAAACAAAACAAAAGAAAACAAAGCACACTGAATCTTCTGGCTGAAATGCCTCAAGGGGTCCCTCAGGTGCTTGTACCTGCTCCTTTGCCTGCTGATCTAAACCAGGCTGTAGCCTTATTACAAGTGCTGCAGGGCTTACTACCCCCTAAGCAGCCTGCGGTCACTCCTGCTGAGAAAGCTCCTGTTTTTACACCTCTTTTACCCACTGACACAGGGGAATGTGAGGAAGATGATCAGGATGAGGAGGGTATTGAACCCGAGGTCTCACCAAAACAAGACTTTAGCTCTCCTCCCCAGACCCACAGAGGACTTTTCATCCCATTTTTCTTTTGTTAGGAAAATGGTGGAGACCCTGGATCTGCAGACTGCAGAAGAAATCCAGAATGAAGAAGAACAAGCTCAGTATATGGAGCTCATGGAGCTGACACCCACAAAAAGGCTCCTTCTGCCTATGTACAAGTTCTTTAAGAAGGATGTCCTGGAAATTCTCAAGACTCCTAACACTGTCACACCCACTGATAAAAAGTGTGACAAGAAATATCAGCTTGAAAGGTCAGGAGCTGAGTTTTTTGTTTTCTCACCCTGACCACCAGGGTATTGTTCAGCTGGCTGCCTGTGAAAAGGCTAAAACTCCCTTGTCCTCTCGCCCCCCTGAGAAGGACTCTAGGAGGATAGATAGCATGCCAAAAAAAGGATACCTTTTGGCATCCTTGGCAGTTCGCCAAGCTAGCTATCAGGCTTATGCAGCGTGCTACCAGAAGGCTCTTTGGCAGTCTGTTTTGGATAATGCTGAGGCTAATTCCTCTCTGATGATTTCAGAGTTGCTGAATACTGCAAGACTGGGTTCGGAGGCTTTCAAGGACCAGTTTCAAATGTCAGCTGACACAAACCACACAGCTGCTAGATGGATAGCAGGTACCATAGCATTGAGAGGGTTTGTTTGGCTGAGAGCTACTGATGTCACCCAGGACACCCAGAGTAAGGCTATGGACTTCCCAGTCAAGGGCCATTGTCTTTTTGGTGCCCAGACTGAGGCATACATGAAGAAAGTAGATGAGTGTAAGGCTACTTTCAGGAGCAGTGCTACTAAAGAGAGAGCTTGTCCCTCCACTTCTTCTTATGATAGGGGAGGCAGGGGTTAGGTCCTGTTTTAGGAGGCCTTTCTTTCAGGTGCAGGCTGTTCCCCAACAGCAGTACCAATCACAGAAAGGTGGCTTTTATAGAGCCACAGGCAGAAGGGGTTCCAGGAGAGGATCCCACTCTGCACAGCCCCAGCAGCAAGCAAATCAAAATCCCTGACTTTTCCCACCAGGCTGCCTCTTCATCTCCTGTAGGGGGCAGATTAACCCACCATTTTCAGGAATGGCTGAAAATAACAGACACGTGGGTTCTGGAAATAGTGAGTCAGGGTCTGTCCCTTTGCTTCATGTCCCTTCCTCCTCCAAGATCAAAGCAGTTTATAAAGCTCCTTTCTCAGAAAGAAAACTACTGGAGTAGGAGGTGCAGGCTTTACTGTTAGCAAGAGCAGTAAAGCCTGTTCCTCCCAGCCAAAGAGGGCAAGGGTTCTGGCCTGGTGGCACTGAGGGCTGAGGCGCTGGTCGCCTTACCTCACACTACGTCAGTCACCTGTGTTCAGGAATGAGCACGGGCCGCCGGGGGTCAGCAGGGATGGAGAAGGATCGAGCGTCCGATGGACTGCTGTCCTTCTCCGGGAAGGGGGGATCCTAGGGGTTGGTGCATGACTAGCCCCTAGCGGAGGCCGGGGGTTGGTGCACTGACACCTCAGACAGGAAAGAGATGAGGTGCAGGCGCTTGGGGTGGGGCGTACAGATGCGTGCGCACTGTCCCCTGAGGCGTCATTGCATGCCTCATCTCAGGATTCACTAGGAAAAAGAGAAAAAAGGGTCTGGGCTCAGCACGATTGAAGCCGGTCTCCGCAGGCACCACCCCCGTGAATGGCAGCCACCTCCAACACCAGATTGATATGTTTAGCAGGTCAAGGAGATCCCCATCGCCCTACCACGGGGGGTATAGCCGTGAGGCAGCTGGTATGGTGAGTTGCGAGTGGGGGACAGGGCTGGGGGAACCAGCAAAGATGTATATTTGCCCAACCAGGAGGAGAATAAATAAATAAATTAACTTAAAAAAAAAAATAGGGCAAGGGTTCTATTCAAGATACTTCCCAACAACAAAAAAGAATGGAGCATGGCTGCCTGTACTAGACCACAGACTGCTAAACAAGTACCTGGTAAAATCAAGGTTCAAGATGGTCACATTGGCCATGATTCTGCCAACTCTGCAAAAAGGAGACTGGCTAGCCTCCTTAGACCTAAAGGATGCATATTCCCATAAGGGAGTCGCACAGAAAATATCTGAGATTGACTCCCCTCAGGCCACTGTCAGTTCTCAGCTCTTCCCTTCGACCTCATCTCTGCACCAAGGATCTTTACCAAGTGCATGGCAGTAGTGGTGGCACACCTAAGAAGGCTGGGTGTTAGTTTTTCCCTATCTGGATGATTGGCTAATCGTGGGAAAATCTCATTAGCAGGTGACAGAACACCTTCATTTAACCCAGGATCTGTTGCACTCCCTGGGATTCCTTCTAAACATCAAAAAGTCAGTCCTGGTCCCTGTGCAGGTACTGCAGTTCATAGGTGCAGAACACTATACTGGGAAGGGCTTTCCTCCTTCAGGAGGGGGCAGAAAGCATTCAGCTTTTGGCAGGCTCATTTGTCCTGGGCAGACCAAAGCCAACAAGACAGTTTCTGCAACTGTTAGGGCACATGGCTTCAGCAACAAGCACAGTCATAGGTGCCAGGTTTCAGATGAAAGACGTTCAGTTCCACCTCAAAGCACACTGGTGCCAAAGGTGGGACTCCAAAGCCAGTACTAGTAACAAAGATGTTACTACGGGTACTCCAATGGTGGATGGAGCTGGAAAACTTAAGAGAAGGGGTCCCATTCCTGCAGGAGCCCCCTTCACTGGTTCTCACAACAGTTGCTTCCCTGTTAGGGTTGGGTGCTCACTTGGGGGAACACACCATTCATGGCATTTGGGAGAGTGCAGACTCACTCCTGCATATAAACCTGCTGGAGTTAAGGGTTGTTTACCTGGCCTTTCAGGCTTTCTCACACCTAACACAGGGAAAGGTGGTACAAGTCATGAGAGCAGACAATACCACAACAGTGTACTACATCACAAGTAAGGAGGGACAAGGTCCACTCCACTTTGTACAGAGGCAATGAAGATATGGAGCCTTGCTTACTCTCTAAATGCCTCCCTACAGTCTATCCATCTGCCTGGCAAGGACAACACCCCGGCAGATGCCTTGAGCTGGATAAACCAGGCCCATCACGAATGGGCACTGAACAAGCAAGTGGTGAATACTCTATTCAGGAGGTGGGGAACCTCAGAAATGGATCTTTTTGCATCCCACCAAAATCACCACTTACCTCAGTATTGTTGCAGGGCTCCTGCCAAGGGGTCAGTTCCCCTGGTTGCCTTGATTCTGGATTGAACAAGGAGGCATCTTTATGCCTTTCCCCCTTTTCCTCTGATACTCAGGGTGCTCATCAAGCTCAGGTTGCAGCCAGCTTCAATGATACTTTTAGTCCCAGGCAGCATTGGTACTCCCTCCTGCTCTCTATGTTGGTGACCAAACCAAGTCACCTTCCACAAAGGTACAACCTACTGACCTCCTTTCAGGGGAGGGTTATGTACCCCAGTCTCAGGTCTCTCAGGCTCAAGGCCTGGCTCTTGAGGACTTAGAATACATAGGCTGGCAATTCTCTGAAGGGGTTCTGGAGGTCCTCAGAGGGTATAGGAAACCTTCTACAAAGAGAACCTATGCCTTGAAATGGAAAATATTCTCTATATGGTGTATAGGGTATAGCCCCAGCTAAGGCTGGCATTCCAACCCTGCTGGACTATTTAACTCACCTGCATTCCCAGGGTTTGCAGCAGTCAATGCTAAAAGTGCACCTGGCTTCTGTGCCAGCATACGTTTCAGCTGGAAAGGACACCTCCTTAGCATCAACTCCTATCTTTAGGAGGTTCTTTAAGGGACTCTCTCTCATCTGTTTCCCCCTCACAGGGAACTAGTGCCTGCTTGGGACCTGAACATTTGCATTGCTCAGCTTATGCTTCCTCCCTTTGAGCCTATGGCCTCTGCAGATCTTAAGTTTACTTGGAAGGTGGTCTTCTTGGTAGCAATCACTTCTGCCAGGAGGATAAGTGAGCTCCAGGCCCTCTGTGTAGAAAAGGACTATGTCTCCTTTCACAGGGACAAGGTAGCGTTGAGAACTAATAGGAAGTTCCTCCCCAAGGTGGTCTTGGATTTCCATTTGAACCAGTCTATTAACTTACCAGTTTTCTTCACTGATCACTCAAGCTCGGGGGAGCGTAGACTGCACAGCCTTGATGTAAAATGACATTTAAGCTACTACATGACTCATACTAAAGACCATAGGTGGGACAGACAACAGCTGTTCTTCACCTATGGAGAGGTGGGTAAAGGGACACCTGCCTCAAAAAGAACTGGCTCTCAGTGGATAGTTCAGTTTATTCAGTTTTGCTATTCAAAGGCAGGTAAGGTATCCCCATTGGGCTTAGGGCCCATTCTACAAGGGGCACAGCTGCCACTATTGCAGCTACCCGAGAGGTGCCTCTGGAGATCTGTAAAGCAGCTCCCTGGAGGTCAGTCCACACCTTCACTAAGCATTATAGCCTGGACACCCAGTCCAGGAGTGATGCTAGGTTTGGCACAGCAGTTCAGCATAGTCTTTTTCCTAAGTAGATTCTTTGCCCACCTTCTTGAGGTACTGCTGCATAGTCTGCAAGAAGTAATTGTAGTGGATTCCTGGGGTTAGAAGAAAAATTAGTCCCCTGTAGTAATCGTGTGTCTTTTCTATTTTTATTCTAAGTATGTGTTACTGTGGCCTCTTTGCAGGTTCCTAAGAAATCTGAGGTTAGAGTGTAGGCAGTTAAACTGGGCAGTTTTGAAACTGGATGCACGAGCCAAAGATTCCATCATTAGCATAGCATTCCATTTGGCTCCGGGGCAGTGCTGACTTAAAGGAACACTGCAAGAAGTAATAATATTAGTAGACCCCATTGGAAGAAACAAGATTACTACAAGTGAGTAATTTTTTCTTACCTGTTGTGCTTAAAAAGATACCAGTCGTGATGACCGCCATTGTTTTACTCCTTTTAAATATTTGAAATATATCAAACATATCCCTTTTTAAAAAACAAACACCTGCACCTAGCTAAATGGGACTCGTTCAGCTAGATTCTGCTGTTTGTTTTTTAAGAAGTTGCCAGAAACAACTTTTCTGGGCACCTCAAAATCCAGGGTGCCCAGCTTTGCGAGAGGAGCCATTGACCTGCACTCTCTATATGAGAACAGCAGGACGTTCTCGAGTTCTGCAGCAGGCTACAGTGAGACAGTGGTCCCCTGTTCTGTCTTTGTCTCTCTCGTTCTCTGTCTTTCCATCTATTTTTTTTTTTTATTAAGCAAACGGACCGGGTTGCCCAACCCCGGTGACACTTCTTTCTCCTCCCTCCCTCCCTTTCAGGTGGCCGCCCTCCCCAATATTTATTATTATATTTTTAAATATTTAAGCAGACTGGGGTGCCCACCCCAGTGCCGCTTCTGTGGATCTCCCTTCACTCCAGGTCGTTCACGTCTGTTTGCCCAACAGACTTAGCTGAGCCGAAATAAAGAAAACTGCCCCTAAATGTTTTTATTAGTTCTTCATTTTTTAACCTGCATAAAAGAAAACAGTTCCTCGCTGATCCAACCCCTCCCACCCTTACCTCCCACTCAGCACCCACTACCCCACTGCCCTCACACTCACTCACTCACTCACTCACTCACTCACCTGAACATGTCCCATGGCGAAGACCAACTCTCTGATTGAATACTAATTTTCCTACTGGAACCACCGACTGCAGTATGAGAAACTAAGTTAAGTGCGCTTCATTGTATTTCAGCGAGGTTTTTTAACTTTAATGCATAACTTTGTCATTTTTGCATATTTTGACCCCAGATTTTCAATGTGGCCTTTTTGGGACCCAACCTCATGACCAGTGGTGGTGGACTTAGCACATTAGGCCAGAAAGGTGATTTCACGATCACTTGGTGAAATCACCTTTTGGGCGGGATTTGAAAATGTTCGTTGTCCTTGTTCATGAGATGAGGTCTTAAGAAGGCTGTATTGAAAATTTGGGGTCAAAAAACTTAAAAATGGCAAAGGTGCATGTACGTTTAAATTTTTCTGTGTTCACTCATAACTTTGGTAATTTTAAATATTTTGACCCCACATTTTCAACATAGCTTTTTTTCACACCACCTCATGAACGTAACTGTCATTTTTCAAATCTGTGTTTTGGTACCTGTTGAGTGGAATGACGTTTCGTTGGCACAGAGTGTCATTTCGGCAGGGATTTTAACATGTTCGCCTACCAGGTTCATGAAGTGGGGTAATAAGAAGGCTGTGCTGAAAATATGGTGTACAAACAGGGTAAAATGCCCAGGTTATGAGTGAATGTTGCAGTATTTCAACATTCACTCATAACTTTATTCATTTTCAGTTTTTTAAATATTTTAAAGTTTTTATTATTTTCAAACAGATAAAAAAAGCATACAGAATAAGAAACTGAAACATAGTTCACATCGCTTTAAAATACATTTCCATGGTGTTAAAATGCCTAGTAATTGATACTATCCCTTAGCAGTTCATATTTCAATATACTGTTGCACCTTGAATAAGGAATACTTATGTACTCCGGCCCATGTTGAGATCACTACACTTTGGGTGCTTATCAAACCCCTAGTGTAGTGCAAATGTTGGTCCATCTCGATGAAACTCAAGAGGAAGCCACATTTTTCATATTCCCTTGATACATCTATAGACTGGTGTCCATTTTCATCATGTTAAGGCATACATTATTTTACTTTGCGATGCCCTGGAAAGGGAAAGAGTAGTAAGAGAGAGAAAGTACCAAAGAGCAGAGGGGTTTAACAGAAAAGGGATATGGGAGAAGAAACATATCCACTAAGTAGTCTATATAGTATATTTTATGCCAAGCCCCATGGTGGGAAGGTTGGAGAGGCTCAGCTGTTACGGAACAAAATCAGGATAGTTGCCAAGTTGGTGTAGCACCCATCTGCACCATTTGATCTCAAAGGAAGAGATACGGGTGTGCAGAATTTTCAATATTTAGACGCCAAACTTTCAACATAGCCGTTTTTCCACACCACCTCATAAACATGACGCATGTTGTTTTTATAAATCCTGGATGAGACGTATTTTCACACTTCTGGTACGAAATGGCATTTTGTCCAATATACTATAAAATGGTACATGTAATATTGATAAGGGGAATCATAAAATGAGTATTTTGAAAATTTGGGGTCCCCCCCTCCCCCAAGCAAAGGAATGAAAGGAGCAGGATTGTCCGCAAGGGCCCGGGTGCCATATAGTGAAGACAGCTGTCCTTTTGGCATAGGGCCCTGCCCGTCTTCACCAGAGGGTCTTGTACATGGGATGCTAGATGCATTGTTTGCCCTGTGTATCTGTATCTGTGGCCAAATAGAAGCGCAGGGACCACAGGGCCCTGTGCTTCGACAGCCCACCAGACAGCCCCATGAATTCATCACATCTGTCGCTGCATGGAAATGCAGGGTCTGCAAGGGCCTTGCACTTCTGTAGGTGGACGGAGTCTTCCCTTGGAGCAGGACATCTGCATCTGTTCAGGCAGGTCCCAAAGGGACCTGCGTGATTGAGGATACACTTCCACTATCTCAAAAAGAAAGGAAATTATTTGCAAAAAACTTTGTTCATGTACCAGTTAGGGTAACTTAATGCAGCAAAAGTAGGGAAATGTGGTGTCAGAGTTTACAACCTGAACTCCCCAACCCCATCCCCCCTAAGCAGCAAAAGGGAAAAAAATTGGGTTTTGGGTCTCCGGAGTCTTGGGGGAGTCTGTGGTGGGGTCTTCCTTGGAGTTATCAACCCTAATGCCTACATCATTCCGTGAGTAAACAACGTCACACATTATCTCCTTTCATCACCCAGGGCCTGCAAAGCCCTGCATGAAGAAAGCTACAACAAATTGTGTTGGCAACATGTGGCGAGACATTCTTCTCTGGCTTTGAAGAGTGTATCACTGTGAGGCACTGGCTTGGTGCTGTACCTTTTTTGATTGATTGATTTCCTTATTTATAAAAAGCGCCATTCTAAAAACAAGGTGCTCGTACATAGAATAAATAAATCTTTGCATCAAATATTGGACTTAGACCCAACCATTGCCTGTGGCATCTGTCGTGTTCTCCCTTTGAACAGTCCTTCCTCCCTAGGCAATCATGTCCAACCCTCTCTTGTCTTGGCTGACCTTCCTTCCCCACTCCCTATAACCACCTCCCCTTCCCACCCCAATTGCCAGGACATGCCTACAGTACTTATCAAAGGACTCTTGCATCTCAATCTTGTTCGCACTTTCGCTAGAGGAACTGCCACTCCTGCTCACTATGACTCCTCCAGTGATGTTTACGGTATAAAGTTTAGCTCATTACCGTACATCCATATATCTGTATCCATGCAATTGTATTTAAATGGCACTACCCCCTGTTGAACCTATTGGTGTGTTCTGGTGCAAGTATCTTGTCACATGTGATAGTTACATGTTATTATGTTGTTGTTATTACTGTGTAATTGTTATGTACGTTCACTCAACCTGTTATGTCTTAACCTTGTTGGCAATTGTTTTGCACCAGGTCCATCTTGTAAATGAGCTTGTCTCAATGATGCTCCGCCTGGCAAAATAAAGATTTTGATTGATTGATTGATAAACATAATAATTAAAACCATCATAGCAAAGCAGAATATTAAAATCCATAAACTTCAAACAATAAATATAGAGTTAATAAAAATCAGAGTACATTAAAGTAAGTCTAAATATACTAGACTCCATGTCAGTTTCCACCAGAGTATGGAGAAGCTAAGCTAAATAGATGTGTATTTAGCGCGATCTTAAAACTCTGGACAGTCAGGCACTCTCGTATATGACGAGGTAGAGAATTCCACAGGGTCGGGGCCACAGAAGCAAAAGAACAGGGCCCCCGATGATTTCAAATGAACTCTGGGAATCTCTAGCAATCCCTCATCAGCGGATCAGAGAGGATGGAGGGTGAGGTAAGGCCGAAGGAGATCTTGAAAGTAATGGGGTCCCTGATCGTGTAGGGCTTTATAGATCAGTAACCCAACCTTGAAGGTGATCCACCACTGTACTGGCAGCCAGTGCAGTCTGCGGAGCACAGGTGTTATATGACTGGTCCTAGAAGTAAGTAAAGTAAAATTTTATTTATATGAGGCACCCTTCCAAAGCTCAGGACGCCTTTACAATACGCAATACAATAGCATAAACAATATTATATTTAAAACCAATAAAACAGTGACAGTCAATCACTGAGTCCCTGCGAATGCCTGATTAAACAGGTAAGTTTTTAAGGATTTTTGAAATCCTTCCACAGTCAAGATATCTCGTGTCTGGCGAGGTAGAGAATTCCACAGGGTAGGTGCCATAAAGGCAAAAGATCTTCCTCCAGGTGTTTTCAAGGATACCCTGGGAATCTCTAGCAATCCCTCGCCAGAGGATTGGAGTGAGCGGGAGGGGCAGTAAGAGGACAGGAGTTCTTTCACGTAGTGAGGTCCCAGCTCATGTAGGGCCTTATAGGTCAGCAATGTGACCTTGAAGGTGATCAGTCACTGTATTGGCAGCCAGTGCATTTCACGCAGCACAGGTGTTTTATGACTGGATCTAGGGGTTCCAGTCAACAACTTGGCCGTCGCGTTCTGCACTAGCTGCAGGCGGTGGATATCCAACCTCAGTAGCCCTAGATAGAGGGCATTGCAGTAATCAAAACGACTGGTGACAAAGGCATGGACCAAGGTAGGAAGATCTTCGGGTGGGGCCAGGTGCTTCACCCAGGCTATATTCCTTAGATGGTAAAAGGAAGATTTAACTAGAGCTGAAACCTGCGCCCGCAGGGTTGGGCTGTCATCAAATACCACACCCAGGTTACGCACCTGGCCCGAGGCCATAAGCAGGGTTCCCCCCAAGGTATAAACCTGAGGGTTTCCCCACCCATGTCCCTGTCCTAAAACCAGGGTCCACCACCAATACCTCTGTTTTACTCGAGTTCAGCCAAAGCCAACTAGTACTCATTGAGTTCTGTATCTCCAGCAGGCAGTTATTAAATACCGTGATAGAATCGGACTCCTGTTCAGGCACAAAAGACATGTAGAGCTGAGAGTCATCAGCATAGCAATGAAAACTCAACCTATACCATCTTATGTCCCCTAATGGGAGCATATACACCGCAAATAAAATGGGAGACAGCACCAAGCCCTGTGGAACCCCGCAGGGCAGCCAGTGAGGGGCCGAGGAATAAATCTCCGACACCACTCTCTGAGATCTGCCCTCGAGGAAAGATCGAAACCAACAGAGGACTGCCCCCCTCAGTCCACAAAAGAACCACAGGCGTTCGAGCATCACCCCATGATCCACGGTGTCAAATGCTGCTGAGAGATCAAAGAGAACCAAGATGGAATGGGTTCTCTGTTCTCTCACCGTCAGAAGGTCATTTAGTATCTGCACCAGGGCTGTCTTGGTGCTGTGCCATTTCCTGAAGCCAGACTGGAGAAGGTGATAGATATTGTGGTTGGTCAAATGATCCTCCAGCTGCAAAGCGACCACCTTCTCAATAACTTTCCCCATAAAGGGCAAGTTTGAGACTGATCTGTAGTTTGCTGGGCAGTCAGGGTCAAGGGAGTTTTTTTCAAAAGGGGGCATACTACTGCCTCCTTTAAGGGATCTGGAAAGATCCCTCTCGCCAACGAAACTGCCACTATCCCAGCAAGGACCGGGCCGATGACCTCTACACACCCCACTAGTAGGTGTGTGGGCCGGATCCAAACTACAGTAGTTGGCTGCGAAGTCTGGGCAATCCTCACTATATCCATGGCTGCCGGTTGGCTAAAGATGAACCAAGTCAACTGGGCATTAATACCACCTGATTGACTAGTGCAAGGTCAAATGGGAAGGCATTGGCTGATCTCATCCCTGACAGTGGACACCTTATCAGCAAGAAACTGCGCAAATTCCTCACACTGTACTTGTGACCATGCTCGACCAGCATGAAGACAGGCTGGATTGCACAGCCTTTCCACAGTCCGGAAGAGCTGGGCTGGCCTATTCTTTGCTGTAGCAATTTCCCTGGACAGGAACTCTGCCTTCTTATGGGAAATTGCTGATTAGTAGATCTTGTAATGATCCAGCAATCTAAGCTTCTCCACCTCCAGGCAAGTTTTCTGCCAGTGTCTCTCCAACCTTCACCCCTGTCTCTTCAGCTCATGGATCTCCCCATTAAACCAGGTGGCCCCCGGGCGAAGGGTAAGGGGGCGAACATGAGTTGAGCAATGACATCCAAGGCCCCCACAACAACCCTGTTATAGGGCAACACCAGGGGCCCTGGGTCAGTGCTGTCCATTGGAAATCCCGAGAAGTCCAGCTCCATCATTAGGCCTTTTGAGGTAATGCCTCTAAAAGGATGGAACTGCACTAACTCCTTTAGGGCAGGCCTATTTCGGGGGGCTGTGAAACTAAATCTCAGGGCGTGATGGTCAGACCAACCAATTGGCTTTACCTCCACATCGGAGACCTCCATCCCCAGCTAGAACACCAAGTCCAATGTGTGCCCCCCCTCGTGATTTGCAGAGGTAATAACCCATGTCAGGCCCAATGAATCCATCAATTGGAGGAGGTTTTGTCCAAATGGCAAGAGTTTATAGTCGACCCAGGCATTGAAGTCCCCCACAATTAACCATCTGGGGGACTTCCAATACCATCTCGATGAGGAAGTCTGCAACCTCCTTCAGGAACTCCCTACCATCACCTGGTGGACGGTAAATGAGAAGGGTCCTGTAGCCTGCACCCACAATACTCTCAAAGGAGTTGGTACCTCCAACTGGCACCTCCCTGAGATCTGGTTCCTGTCTAAAACAGACCACAACCCCACCCCTCCACCCCTGTGGTCCACTCTCGGGTGGTGAATCACTGAGAATCCGTCCGGAACTGCAAACTCCAAAATAGGGCCCGCACTTCCATCCAGCCACGTCCCGGTGACGCAAGCCAGGTCAACAGAAGCAACAAGATCCGCAACCACTGCAGTCTTATTCTTAAGTGACCTGACATTGCTTAACATCGCCCGAAAGGGACAAGAATCCAAGGAGGGCCCCACTTTCTGCCTGACAAAGTCAGAGCCCTTGGGTATGGGCACAAGGCAAGGATGACCTCTTTCCAGTGTCTGTTTTGCCCCCGGATGTCTCCTGGTTCTGACTGTCTCTATCCGCCCACTCCTTTACCATCCCCCCCCCCGAGAGTTCCAGGATCCTCTGCTCCTTCTGCTCCCTCGTCTCCTCAAGATGCCAAAAGCCCGACATCTGTTGTAAACTTCAACAGGTAGCGGAGGATGCTCAAATGGATGAAGACCCTTTAGTCTCGAGGGGGAGTACTGGCTGACCGTGTCCCTAATACCCCAGCACATATATCAGACACTCCTCACACACCACTATTCTCTTTCAAACCCCCACTCACTCAGTACACCTGCTCCCCCCTCAGTTAGACTTTTCAACAATTTATCTATCTAACCATACATATACAGTACCTCTTACTGAAAACATATAATAAATTAACCCTGATCAGTCAAGGAAATTTGTGTTACCGTAGTGTCCAGAAAATTCCTTCAGGGGAGATTGCGGCACTGGAGAGAGTTCAGAAAAGAGCTACAAGAATGATTGATGCCGTACAGGGAGAGGAATATCAGGACAGGTTGACAAAGCTGGGGATGTACACTTTGGAATACCATAGGTTAAGGGGAGACATGTGCATGGTATTCAAGGCTCTCACCGATACCAACTTGAAGGGGCAGCTGGGTCTAAAGCTATGGGAGCAGAAATATCAGATGAGAGCACATAAATGAAAGTTCACTAGGGAAAGGTATTGAACCACGAAAGGAAAACATTGGTTCAGTATTGGAGCGGTAACGATCTGGAATGGATTGCCACCTGAGGTGGTATTAACTAGCTCCATGCAACCTTTCAAAACAAATTTGGACAGATATTTGAGTGGAAGTAATATGGGATATCAGTAATATCATGAAGCAAGCTGTATGGACATTATAGTCTTCTGAGCTCTGAACAGACCTATGTAGGTCTTCAGTTCATACTAAGGTTAGGTGCAAGAGCAAGAAGGCAGAAGCCCATGAAGCTCTTATACTAATCCAGTACATAATAGGAGAGGTCATACCCATTACATGTAAGACCATCCAATCTATTTTTAAAAATACTTTTAGTTTCACTGATAACATTTAGTGGTAGCCTGTTCCAAGGGCCAACAACTCTGACAGTAAAAAAATATTTACGGCTAGACTTGACAAAAGGTTTTCTTACCAATTGTAAGGGATGGCCCCTGATGTTATGACTACAATTTTTAAATTATAGACCCAGTTCACACAATAAATAAGGGTCTTGAATAATATCATACAGTAACATAAGATCACCACGAAGTCGACGTGTAGATAAGGGCATAAGTTTTAAAATGCCTAATCTGTTCTCATAAGGAACTGCGAATAGCCCAGAAACTTTTTTTGTATATTTTCTTTGAACTCTTTCCAGTAACAGGCATTCAGATGTAACCCCCCTGCAAATGGGGGTTCCCAAAAGACTTCCAGGAGCTTGCTTGAATGCTCCAAGCCTGAATGGTGTTTGTCGTTTAAGCCACTTATCAGTGAGTGTTTTTAGAGCCTCTGGTACTGTCTTTAAGAGCTGTCTGCTTGCAGACATAATTAGTTTGTATGGGGACTGTGTGCTTCTCTGAGTACCACTCGAGCTGCTGCCAATTCACTTCATTTTTGCAGTCACTAGGAGTGCAAAGGGAACCTATCTGAAAGATGTAACTGTTTGCCAGAAATTATTTAGAGTAATAATGAAATTACAGTTTGTCTAACCTGCTTTTGCAGTCAGAACTGTGTCTGCTAGTTCCCCATTCTAGTTTTGAACTGCTGAACTGGACCAATCAGTGTGGGGTAAGCTAGCTCTAAAATGGTGCCTTGGACGAATCAGAACTTGGACTCATAATCTGAGCCAGCCACAAGAGGATTGTATGGGCAGTGACTCTGGGAGATGTAGTTTAGACTTCAGTGCCTTTTTGGACCAACAGCAGCAGTCTATTGTGAGTGACAGCCAATCCAGTCAAGAACTGGGAGGAACTCAAAGGAAGTGCGCGGTTTTGTCGGTTGGAGTTTCAGTTGAGCTTTGGCAGTGAAGAAGGAAGGAGCCCTGTGCTTTTTCAGTGTGCAGTTTTAGTCAAAAAACGTGTGTAAGGCCCAGAGTTCCGGTCTGCAGCTTGTGTAACAGCTTGTTAGGACTGAATCATCCTGAAAAGAATCAAAGGATCTCTGAAGAGTAGAAACCAGGCTCACCCTGTAGAAGACTGGAGGAATTGCTGAAAATTGCACTCGGTCTGTCAGGAACTGAATCTGCTGTGTGTTCTCCGGGTATTGTGCAGTAAGTGCGATCGGGATACAGATGCAGCCTGCCTGGTATAGTGCTTTCTTTTATGGATGTGTGAAGAGGTTTGTGTACCTCAAGTGAGCCCTGCTGACATTGAAGGACCCTATCTTATTTGGAGGTCGTGAGTACTACTTCAGGGTCGCTCCCTGTTGAATTGCCACATTAAATCCAAATGGAATTACTGTACTGCTGACTGTTTAATTCTCCTTTTCTCTGTGTGAAAGGGCCCTACCAGCTGCCATGGTTGGACTAGCCACTAGGGCTTGGGTACCCAGGGACAGTAACTGATAGGGATAGGCCTGTGCACAGAGCCATAGGTAGATTATTAGAGTGATAAGCTAATTAACCTGATTTCCCCGTCCTTGTTATATCCCCTAAATAAATCAGAGCTGCTTGTTTCAGCAAAGTTATACTGCCTGAGGTATTTGTCTATGTTAAAGTACTGTACTGTGATTGTTGCACTGTATCTCATTTCACAGGAGGTCCCAGTGCGGAACCAGACCTGGGGGTAAGTGTATACTGTGAAGGTAATTCTGATATATTGTTGGGCCACTAGTGGGAAGAAAGGGGGGTTGCAGTGTCCCAGAGGGCTGTGACCAAGTTAGTTTAACTATTGCAAACCCTGACCTCTGGGTGGAGGCACCCGCCATTGGATCCAGGCCCCTCAACCTGTTAGTGGCAAATCAGGCAGGGGTAGTAGCCCCTGGGATAGCGCCATCCAGGGGTTACACAGATTTTTAATAAGGATTCCAAAGCTGTGAGGCATATTCTAAATGTGGTCTAACGTATGCACGAAACAAGGGCAGCAATACTTCCTGTTTTCTAGATCTAATATTACATAATATAGACCATATCACTTTATTAGATTTGTTAATAATATTGTGTACATGATTATTGTAATTAAGGTTATCTGAAATATTGACACCCAAATCCTTTTGGTCAGATGCGGTCTCAAGTAATGTGCCATCCAAATAATAGGGACTTTGTAAATTACTAGAACCCAAATGCATTACTTTGCATTTGGAGATATTCAAATTCATACCCCATTTCTTAACCCATGTTGTGATATGGTCTAGGTCCTTTTGAATGGCAACAGCCTGATGATCAGCGGCACAAGGGCCACCTATTTTTGCGTCGTCTGCATATTTAATAGTAAGTGAGGAACAGCCAGAGGTAAGGTCAGCAATAAATGCCTGGAACAGACAAGGGCCCAAGACTGAACCCTGTGGCACCCCACTAGTCACACTACCCCTAGCTGAAATGCTCCCATTAATGGTCACTTGCTGAGAGCGATTATAAAGCCAGCTAATTATCCAATTGACTAGACTCTTGTTTATATTGAGCTTGTGAAGTTTAGTAATTAAGGCCCAATGTGGCATGATGTCAGAAGCCTTACTGAAATCAATATAAATAATATCGCATGGAACATTTCTGTCTAATAATAAGCTGATATGTTCATAGAAACATATTAAATTTGTCAGACAACTTCTAACAAATTTAATATGTTTCTATGAACATATCAGCTTATTAGCTTTGATTCCAGTACTCACCATTGCTCTCACCATTGCAGGAAAAGGAGCTTTTTATAGACTTTTTAAGCCCCCTCTCACGCGGCTAGATTTTAATATTAGAAAGTCTTCCAAGTCCAGTAATCAGCTTGTTAATTAAGTCCGTAACCAAATTTTCTTCTGAAAAATAAAAGTAAAAATAAAAGTTCCGACTTATTTTCTGCCCCAGTGCTCTCACCACTGCAGGAAAGGAGCTTTTTATAGATTTTTCAAGCCCCCTCTCACGAGGCTAAGATTTTAATATAAAATAATCCCCTGAACCCAGTTCTGTCCTTGATCAGTACGTAGCCGAGACTCACCCGAAAATAAAATCAGAGTACTTCACCGACAGATGATGCAGAGAGTCCCAGTTTTTCTTTAAGCCGAGTCCTTATTTCTTCCACGGGAATCTTCGTGGTAATGGACAGAAGCATTTAGATCTTGCTTCCGGGGTCAGGCTCTACCCGGTCTTTCACCACGACGACCCAGGCCAGACCACCCTTCGGTGGTCTCCCTGTTTTGCCTAAGGGAACCGGATCTGTATTACCACTCTCCGGTGGCAGTAACGCCCGTCCATCTGTCTGGGGTGAGGAACCCAATCCCCTCCGGTATGTACAGAGACCCTTACTGCTTGCAATGCACACCCTCTCTCAGGGCTTCCTCTTCCTCTGACTGGTCCTATCCACAAAAGGTATTCGGCACTTCCTCCACGTTCGGTCTGACTGGGCTCTCACCCCAGTCAGAACAACCACTCCGTTTGTTGTTCCTCCGGGTCTCCACGATCTCGCAGTCACTCTGCTGGATTACCAAGACAATGAAGTTCCCTCGGGCGAGTTGGTAGAATGGTAAGTGACTTCTTATGATTTCTTACAGTTTCAGGTTGCTACTTTTATTGTCTTGATTATGCAGGGAATTAAAGGCTCCCCTAACGCCCTTCCGACCTGAGTATTGTCAGAATAGGGTTACAACCCTAATGTACACTGCAGGGTGTATTGCTGTCCTGAAAATGCTCAGGCACTCACTGACTCACTTATGTTCCCTAACTAACTATGCAGAATTAATTCCTAGCAAGCGAAACTTCACACTTTTAACCGAATAATAACAAAGAATATCTCTTAAAAAAAAAAAAGGTAGCTCAGCCAGACACCACACTCTCAGCTTGTTCAGGCACACCCAGCAAGGCAGCTGTCTTCCGTTCCCCATGACACAATTGTGGTGGTACTGTAGGTAGGGAAAATAAGGGAATAGCTCAGTACCAGTCAGTAACCTGGCTGCCGCATTCTGCACTAGCTGCAAGTGGTGGATATCAGCCCACGGTAGCCCTAGGTATAGGGCATTGAAGTAGTCAAGGCGGGATGTTATGAAGGCATGGAGCAGTGTTGGAAGATTGTCAGGAGGAACCAGATGCTTCACATGGGTGATATTCCTCAGATGGTAAAAAGAGAATTTGACAGTGGCCGACACCTGTGATTTAAGGGTCAGGCAGTCATCAAAAATAACGCCCAGGTTCCGCACCTGATCTGAGGTAGTCAGCTGAACACCCCCAAGCCAAAGCCCAGAGGGTTGCCCTGCCAACAGACCTGCCTCCTGTTGATCTGGGTCCACAACCAACACCTCAGTTTTAGCCAGATTCAACTGCGGCCAGCTGGCACTCATCCAGTCCTGGATCTCAGATAGACAGTTATTAAATACCGAGAGGATCACATCTTGTCTAGGTACACAGGACATATACAGCTGAGTATCATTTGCAGAGCAGTGAAAACTCAGACCGTACCACCTGATGATCTCTCCTAATGGCAGCATATACACTGCGAACAACATGGGTGCCAAAATGGAACCCTGCGGTATCCCGCAGGATGGGGGGAGAGGGGCTGAGGAATAAATCTCAGACAGCACTCTGAGTCCTGCCCTCGAGGAACGATTAGAACCATCTGAGGACCACACCAGATAGTCCACAGATGAACCGCAGGCATTCCAATAGCACACCATGATCCATAGTGTCAAATGCTGCAGAGAACTCAAGGAGGACCCAGATGGAATGAGTCCTCCGATCTCTTGCAGTTAGGTCATTTAGCACCCGGACAAGGGCTGTCTCGGTACTATGCTGCTTCCTAAATCCTGACTGGAGGGAATCGTAGACATTGTGGCTGGACAAATGATCGTCCAGCTGCAACGCAACCACTGGCTCAATAACCTTACACACAAAGGGTAGGTTTGAGACAGATCTGTAGTTAGCCAGACAGTCCGGGTCAAGGGAGGGCTTTTTAAGGAGAGGTCGAACAACCGCCTCTTTGACGGGATCTGGAAAGATTCCCCTCTCCAGTGACCTCCAGCCTATCTCAGCTAGGACTGGGATGATTTTGTCTACGCATTCTACAAGAAAGCGCGTAGGGCCTGGGTCCAAACTACAGCTGGTTGGCCACAAAGTCTGGACGACCCTCATGATGTCCACGATTTCCAGCCAACTAAGTCAGACCAGGTAAATTGGGCACCCACCACCTCCTGCTGACCTCTGCAATACCCACTAGAGGGGGCTCGACAGATCTTGGACCTGATGGTAGCAACCTTATCCACGAAGAACTGAGCAAATTCATCACTTTTCTCTTGTGAAAAAGCTCCACCAGACCAAAGACAGATTGGATTGCACAATCTGTCCACGGTCCGGAAGAGCTAAGCAGGTCAGTTCTGCGCGGCGGCAATCTCCCTGGACAGAAACTCTGCCTTCATATGGGTGATTGTCAATTGCTAGATCGTATAATGGTCCATCAATTTAAGTCTGTCACACTTCAGGCCCGATTTCCGCCAGCCCCTCTCTAGCCTTTATCCCACCCTCCTCAACTCCTTCAAGGTCCCATCAAACCATGGGGACCTTGGGTGAAGAGTGAGTTAGCGAACACGAACAGGAACTATTGAATCCAGGGCCTCTGTCACCGCCTTATTATAGGCGAGTACAGTACAGTCCTGTTTATGGGAACCTGTTCAGCGTCATGTTTCCAGTTTGGATGAACAGGAGTTCATTTAAACGGGATTAACTAAAAATTTTCATGGGACTCGCATAAAATGGGCAGAATACCTACGCGAGTGACACACAGTGTAATGCAGTGTAACACACTGCTATTCTTGCTTGTTGGATAAGTTCTGAAATACTGTATACTTTTTATTTTAGTTTTATTTTGTACAGTATTTATGAAGCAAGATGGCAGCCCAACGCTTACCACTGGGGATTTTATTTGCACCCGAGATTGAATTTACAGACTGACATAGGTGGCCAAAATAGCAGAATCTAAAATGACTAACCTTCCGCTGCAGTAAAATCAAAAAATACAAGGCTCAGACGATCGAGAGTTAGGTGCACAGTGTGGTGAGCGGTACATGTCCTTCAACTGCATGGTGGCGCTCATTCACAGTAACATGGACTCTGTCACCATCGGAGAAATGTTCTCTGCATTAATGAAACAAATGTGGGAGATGACCCTCACCTCCAACAACACCACACTCTCAGTACATCAACTGGATGTTTGTATTTTTCAAACAGAAAGAAAAGTGGCAGGGCATGTCACAGCTATAGCGGAGCTGTCAGCCACACTAAGATCGCAGGAGCAGGCTATCAGATTGCTGCAGACTGAAGCTGACAAACTGGCAAATGGGAAGTGCTTAATAGTGCTGAAAGGTGCTTTATGTTTTCCTTTTTATTTGCCATGCTTATGCTTACATGAGCTCTCTATTTGGTTAGCGGGTTAAAAAACTGCTGCATGGGTAGCTTGTTGAAAGCATACCAATTGCAAGCTGACAGTGCAGTGACAGTGATTTAGAGTGCCAATGAAAAAATGGAACAGCTGATGCTTGCTCCTGCTTGCTGCAAATGTGAAGTGACATGTACTGGGCTAGGTGACACAACACTTGCAAGAAGAGGTACAGTATTCTAATGCTGTGATGTGCTATGAAAAGAGCGCTGAATGAAACAAGCGTACACAAGTGGAAGCATTAGAATTAATTTACATGTACAATACAGTACCTGGTCTGCAAATTCTCAGGCGACACAATCATGGTTCGGTTAAGAGGGAGTTCCAGTTAACCGGGGTTCGGTTAAACGGGACTCTACTGTACTAGATTCCCTGGATCCATGCATTCACTTGGTATACCCGATAGGTCCAGCACCGCCCTTAGACCTTCTGGGGTCACACCCCTCCAAGGTCAGTACCGGACCATCTGCATAGGGGTAGGCCTATTTGGGGGGGGGCCATGAAACTGAACCCCATAGTGTGATGGTCAGACGATCCAACTGGCTCCACCACCAAATCAGATCTTTCCATCCCCAGTAGGAACACCAAGTCCAGTGAATGACCACCAATGTGGGTTGCAGAGGTAACGACCTGTGTAAGAAACAACAAACACATTAGCTGGAGGAAGTCCTGACCAAACTGCGAGAGTTCATCATTGACCCAGGCATTGAAATCCCCCAGAATCAACCATCTGGGGGATCCCAACACCACATCGACGACGAAGTCCATGACTTCCTGCAGGAAAACTTTCCCATCTCCTGGTGGACGGTGGACCTTGTGCTTTGGACTAGAAACTATGGGCTGGGGGGATCATTAGGGTTGATAACCCCAAGGAAGACCCCACCACTGATCTGCCAAGACTCTCAGACCCAAAACCCTATTGTTTTCTCATTTGCTGCTTTTGGGGGTGGGTAGGGATAGGGGTGAAAACCTAACACCATATTTCCTTACTTCTGTGGCATTAGGTCACCCCAACTGGTGCATTAATGAAGTTTTTTGCAAAGAATATTTAATATAAATCTGTGACTGATGTGTTTTGAAGCAGCAGTGCAACGGAAGATGTTTTTCCAAGAAAGCTGGTTTCAGCTACAGTTAAGTAAAATATTAGCATACCTGTAAAATGTAGTTAATTGGGTACCGCCTGTGCTGCACAACATGGGTCTTTTCCTATTTTTTTCAATCCTAACTCTTGTCAGGACTGCAGTGCTATTTCTTTGCAAAATGTGGCGTCCATATTTTTTCTTGAGCAGAAACTAAATTAAAACATTTACAAAATATTCAAATGTTGATGGAATTAGAAAATTGTGCCGTCAGATAAAACTGGAAGATGCCTGAAATCTTTTATGGTGAAAACATTTTAAGGTCACATTTTTTGCCCAATTTCTTTGTACTGCTGCTTTAAGAAGCACACTGATAATCTGTTTTTATTGGACAAAGTCTGTGATCCACTTCTGGAGATTACGCTTAACAAACTTACAACATAACCCTGGACCTACATAGACGGGGAGAGGTTACTTGGAGCAACTACGGTGGTTCCTGTGTCTAAAAGTCCTTGTGGTGGGACTCAAAAGGAACAGAGAGTGGTACCAGGTTGGTGGCAGTGTGATGAAATACAGTAAGTGAACCAGCCCACCTTTTCACACCACTCAGGGCTAGCAGGAGTGTGTATGACAGAGGAGTTTACATGAAACCTAGTGAATTTGAGTGAACTTTTGACCGTCTGTTACAGTTACCTTGAAGCTAAATAAAGTGCTGCTTATCTTCAGCCCTCTTTATCTGACACCATTTAAACCGGGTTGACAACTACAGTCAGATAGAAATAAGTATGAGAAGTGATTATTACTTGCAGGGATTAATACAGAACAAATTCACATTTTCTGAAGCCTCACCCTCTTAGTATCTTATGAGAGTCAGTAGGGTCATATATGTAGTGCTAGAAAATGGCTGGAGCATGACATCTGACCTGCCAGATAGCTATGAAATTATAAATTCATATTTCTCTGAACTTTACTGGCATGCAGTCAGGGGTAGGGACACATTTGTTGTCTGATTGTAGACCTTAAGGAGATTAGGATAACAGGTTAAACAATACTTGTCACAAATATTTGTCTGACTTTTGCTTTGTCCCAGTACCAGTTTTCTACTCTCTTGGCACTAAAACCCCTTCCTTCTCTCAGATACAGTTCACCCACTACCGTTTACTTAAATCCACAGTTCACACTGGTGATATATTGTAGGGTTTCTCTTCACTCTCTTTAAATTTTTATTTTTCCTCTTTTTCCCTTGTCCTCCATTCACACTCTGACCCCCCCCCGTTCCTCACATTTCCTTTTTGTTCAGCTTCTATCTTCTGTTTCCATTCCCTGCACTGTTTAGCTTTTCTGCTTGTTTTTTTTTTTTTTTTTGTCCCCTTTATAGTGTGCCACCACATTTAAAATCTATCCATACTTGGGTAATATTGTCCTGAGCTGCTCTGTCATTTGAACAGTCTTCAAGCTGGATTCCTCCCACCATCCATTCATGTGGCCTCCAGCTCCACCCCTTTGTACTCTGATCCTTCACCGGAAAGAACAGGTCTCTTCCTTCACAGCTCACGCTAGTGATTTAGGATTCTGCTAGTACTGTAAAAGCCACTTAATCAGGACACGGGTAGTTGGGAAGTCTGCATTATGGGGACATTCCGCTGGGAATTTAAGTGGCCATTACATTCTATGGCATCTCAATCTGTTTAATGGGTACGGGGATGCCGGATTATTGGGACAATTGTTTGATTATTGGGGCAATTCAGTCGCACTACCTGCAGTTAATGGTCTGTCAGAGTCTACTTCCTGACAAGCGTGCCCAGCCTGAGCCCTACCTAATGGGACACTGATTAGCCGCTGAGCAGGTGTGAATAGTCAGTCACACACAGTTCACTTCCTTGTCCCCACTGCTGTTTTGCTGCTTCTGATTCTCCCTCCTAAAGGTTACTGTACATCTCCAAACAAGCTCTCTTCAGTCAGTCAGTCAGTGAACTTGGTTAATCTCCCGCTGACCTGCCAGAAATCTGTGCTCGTCCACTGTCTGCGAAGATTACACTGTAAATTTGCTAAAATCTAAACCAGAGTAAATTAAGGCAGCAGGGTATGCGGCTAGTGTCTGAGAGATGCCAACAGTGTAAGGTGGGATCAAGCCGTGAATTAACAGAGGAATAGGGCAGGTGTGTGTATTTCCTAATCTATCCCACAAAAGCTGGTGCATGCTTTTGCTACTTTATCTGTGTCACTCATTTCCATGTTTCGTTGTGCAGTACTAGCGTGATCAGAGCAGCTGGGTGTGCAGACAGTGTTTGGCAGGAGCAAGCAGTGAGAGCAGTTTAACAATTTAACATTAATACAATAGGTTTCCGATATACGGGATGGCTGCTTAATCAGGATGAGAAGCCTGCCACTGAGGCGTCCTGATAAAGTGGCTTTTACTGTATTCAGGCTTTTTTGGTGAGTTTTGTTCAGAATTTGGTTTTCACCTCTCTGCTGTCCCCGCATCATTGGCTTCCTGCTCTGCATCATCATTGTCACTGGAATGGAAGAAAAGGCCAGGACCTGAAGAGGTGCTTTTGTAAGCAGGTTCCTGATGTCTGTGACAAGTGGACACAATCTGCATTTACTGTTTGGGCCTAGGCCATGATGCGGCTTGCAGTTCCTGTCTGCTGAACAAATAAGAGAATCTGGGAGCAGCAAAGGGCCTAGTTAGATGGGTTGGAAGTTGGTTTTTGGGGGGTGCAGCAGAAGGTTGTAGGAAATGGGTCCATATCAGGGAAATGGAAGGTCAAGAGTTGGGGGTACCACAGGGGTCAGTCCTAGGACCAGTCCTCTTCGATATGTTCATCATCAGCATAGAGGTGGTTCAAGGTTTGCCAGTTGAAATTCTGTGCCAGAAAGTGCAGGATGATGCACATAGGGAACAAGAACCGCAGGACGGAATACTGAATGGCAGGGGTTAAACTGAACACTGTGTCAGAGGAAAGGGACTTAGGAGTCATTGTAAGTGACTCCCTAAAACAATCTAGCCGACGTAACAAAGCCTATAGCAAGGCAACCAGAATGTTTGAGAATATTGGAAGGGGGGTCAATAGCAGTGGAAAAGAGGTAATACTACCTCTCTGTAGATCATTGGTGAGACCCTTTCTGGAATGCTGTGCACAGTTCTGGAGCCCCCACCTGAGAAAAGACAGAGACAGACTGGAGTCTGTGTAGGGTAGAGTATCCAGAATGATTCAGGGTCAACGGGGCAGATCCTATGAGGGTCAACTTATGGCATTGATCATGTACTTTCTGGAGGCCAGAAGTGAGAGGGGCAACAAGACAGAGACCTTAACAAACAAACAAACAAAAGGTGGCACTCAGGAATAAAAAACTGACGCTCAGACTTCAAAGAACCAAGTGCGTTTATTTAGGACACAAGACGCTGGACAATGGCCCCAGTGCTTCAGCCACGTGGGTCTTCCTCAGGGAGTGTGTCCATACAGAAGGACAGACGTCTTCCTCAGGGAGTGTGTCCATACAGAAGGACAGACATACTCCACTTATAAAGTGCTCAATTCAAGATACAGACACAGTAATACCAGTAAATAAATACAAAAATTGTGCAAAACTTATGTCCCTTTGACCACTAAAAATTCATTTAATGCAGGCAACTGTGTCTAATTTTAGCACATTATGTCACTGTTACCAAACATCCAGAGTATAACAGAATTTCAAATCATCGGTAGTTCAAAATAGAGCAAGGTACAAATACATCATACATGATTTCATCTTTTACTAAGGTTATGAAAATTAGGACACGGGATCAAATCTCATAAATATGCACAATATCAAATAAATATGATTATTGATCTTTAAATAGATTCAGCACCTCTGACTGATCAATCTGTTATAGCAGCCATAAAATAAGCTAATGTTTTAAAGAGATGGCGCCTGAAGTCCACTACTTCATTCGGTCCGCTTGGGACTGTTGTATTTAGTGTTGTTATCCATTTGGTCTCCTTCTGCAATAATATTTCTTTTCGATTGCCTCCCCGTGGTAATGGTGGCACATGTTCAATACCCATAAACCGCAGTCCATTTACATTTGATTTATGGAAATATTTGAAGTGGAACCCCAGGGCATTTTTCTCATCCTGATTCAGTATTTCCCTGGCTTGCTCCTGGATTCTTTTTTTCAAGGATCTGATTGTTTTTCCTATATAATATTGTTTACATGGACACCAAGCTGCATATACAACAAATTGAGTGATACGTGTAATTAACTCCTTAATTGTCAAATTATGACCTCCCTTTAGAAAGCTTTTCCCTTCCTGCGCATGTTTCCAGATGGTGCAGTTTTTGCACAAAGAATCCCTTTTTTGGGGGACGGAACCTGTTGTTTGTGCCCACAAAATGACTGGATGTTAAAACATCTTCCAAACTCTTTCCTTTTGTAAATGTGACTCGTGGACCATCTTGGATATTACCGCTAAGAGTTTTATCAGCTTTAAGAATCCGTCACAGCTTATGTACCAGCACTTCGCCTGCTAATGGATTAAATTCTGTGGAAAAAGTGATAAGCCTAGCATCCTCTGCACTAAGATGTTTATTAGTATTTTTGGGGTTAGTAATGTCATTCTGTCTATCCCACTAACTTTTTCTAAGGCTTGTTCTAAAACCCTTGAGTCATAACCCCTGTTCAAAAACCATTGTTGCTCAAACTTCTCTTTCTCGGTACAGTTTCTGCAAAGTCTCATACTGGCCATATGGAATTGAATCCTTTAACTTCTTAGGGTGATGATTTTGATAGTGCAGTAATGAATTGCCTGACGTAGGCTTTCTAAAATTGCTTGATGATATCCTGTGGTCTGGGAGGGACTGTGAAGTAAGATCCCCGAAAATATACTGTATCTGGACTGCTGTCATATGAAATTTTAGTCATGGAATTCATATTAATATATTACAAAAAAACGCAGATTTTCTTCCTCAGTCCTTTCTCAGACACACCAGTTATCAATAAAATAGCCCCAAAAAATGATATTGCCAAAGAAGTCCTTATTCTGGAAGATATATTTATCTTCCCAAAACCCCATATACAGATTCGTGCATGAGGGTGCTACCCCAGCCCCCACTGCATTTCCACATCTTTGGATGTAAACATCCTCATCAAATATAAAAACATTTCTATGTAAAATAAAATCTTGTGCTGACAAAATAAACACTGCTTTATCAAGGCATTGTCCCATTTTTTTCAAGATGATATTTTACAGCATCCAAACTTTTTTCAAGAGGGATGCATGTATATAGCTGACATCAGTCACTAGCCACACGTAACTATTTTTCCAAATGATACCCTCCAGTTTCTGTAACACATGCATGCTGTCCCTTAGATAAGATGGTAATGCAGACACCATTGGTTGTAAATAAAAAATCTACCAATTTACATAGATAAGATACTGAGTTGATGCCCGAGATAATCGATCTCAAAGGAGGAGTCAAAGGGCCCTTGTGTATTTTTGGCAGAGCATAGAGCGCAGGCATAACTGGAAATTCCACCTTTAGAAAATCAGCTTCAGGCTTAGTAAGCCACCCTCTATGCAGTGCTGAGTCAACAAAATCAAAACTAAGCTAGTTGGATCCCTCGTAACTCTCGCATATTTGTTAACATTACTGAGCATGTCCAGTACCTTCATTTTAAACCAGTTTTCAGACATAAAAAACAAATTGCCTCCTTTATCGGAGGGTTTGATAATAATCCCTGATAGTTGTTTTAAATCAAGTGCGATTTTTCTCTTTCCAGTTAAGGCTAAACTGTTCTTGTTTTTATTCTTTTCATAAATCTCTCCTATTCCCGATAATCTCTCAAATGTAATTCTAGCATTGTTATCTATATTAGGAAAAAAATGGACTTGGGTCTGAAATTGGATGTCTGTGTATCAATAATGCCTCCGTAAGCTCTATCATTCATGGAATCGAATTGCTGCAGGAGGGAACTAAGGTCAGCTGCATCTGTTAGTGTGCCCTCATTGTGATGGAATTAATTTAGATCTAATTCATTGAGCAACAGGTCAGTAGCTTCCATTTCACCCTCTGCAAGCACAACAATCCGCTGGACTGATCTGGCAACAATCATTTGTTTGAACCATATCAGGGTCATTTCTATTAAAAAAAACAAACAAAAAACAGTTCATTTCAGATTCCAGATCAATTTAAAGACATCTACTTTTGTTCTAAATAAATCATGCTTCGATACTGGAACAAAGCTCAAACCTTTTTTCAGTACTAATATCTGAGCTGTGGATAATTCATAGTCAAGTTCACAATTGATATGTTCTCCCTCTCTGATTCCTGGCTGTTGTGCTTCCTCTGCTTGCCTCCCCTTCTCCCCTTCAGGTTCTTCACTTGTAGGTGTTCTTCTTCAATTGCCTTTGCTGTTTTTTTTCTTTGCTAAAGTGGCATTAGCAACAGGTGCAGCATTAGATTGTTCAGTATTATCTGATTCTGCAGTGGTTACAGGTGTCTCTTGAAAATGAACTGATTTTGACCTACTTCGATGCCTTTGATCTTCTCGTCACCTCCCCCTGCTCCGTGACCTCTCTTTGTTCACAGCATGACTGCTTGTCTCCCAAGTAAAAACTTCTCCCCCTTTCAAAGTCACCTTTATCTCTAGCCAGGTTCATTTTCTTTCTTTGAAACAATTCATTTTCAATTTTGTTTATTTTAATTGTATAGCGCTTATTTAGCTTATCGGAATCTAGATGATCTTTGTGTGTCTTGTGTGGAATCAGTTTCTCAAATCTTTCCAGATGTCTTATTTCTGTTTATCAAGGCAGTCATCAGTTTATCACTGCATTTAATGTCCCTTCCCATTCTGTTTTAAAATCTGCTTCATCCAAGCCTCAAGTTGGAAATTTATCTATGCGCAAGCCATGAGGGCTGTCCCCCTACTTCAAATATCGCTCCAGAGCAGTTTGATTAAAAAAAATGATTTAATTCTTGTGCTCTTAATTTTTCAAGTGTCTTGAACAAGTTGTAACATTCTGTGTCTGTCGCTGGAGTATTGGCAACCAAATTTTTCAAATAACACTGACTGAGTCCTTTCTTTTCTGATTCGGACTGCTTCAGTGTCTTCAAAAGAGTCATTATTAGTGCTGCTTTCATCAGTTGAGTATCCTGGAAGCACTGGTGTTTCACTCAATCTACTGGCCATAATTGTGAGTTTAGCTATTTCGGTACTTAGTAAACCAAGTAGAAAAGACTGCAAATCCTGCACTCACTGGTCTCAATTTCAGATGGTCTACAGCGTCAGTTTCCAGTCCTCTGGCTACAGCTATTCCACGGCTGCTGCCTGGTCGCTCCCACTCAAAATTCAGTTCCAGAAGCCGTTATAATGGGGCGCTCTAAGATGCTATGCTGGTGCCCACCAAGGATTTGAATTCCAATTTAAACAAGATGGAGACCTTCCAGTTCCTAAAAGGAATAAATAAGGTGAACTGTGAGGACCTGTTCGGCAGTAATGGCAAGTCAAAAACAAGGGAGTATGAGTAGAAACTGATGGGTTGGGGGGGGATTTAGGAAGGATGTGAGGAAGTTTAACTTCACAGGGAGAGTGGTTGCGCCATGGAATAGTCTACTGACAGAGGTGGTGGACACAAGAACTATTATTGGGTTGTGGCATGGCTAGGACAGAGTAAAGGGCGGGGGTAGGGTAAAACTGGGTAGACCCTATGGACCAGTGGTCTTTTTCTGCTGACACTGTCTGTGTTTCAGTGTTTCTGTTTGTTCAGTGGTGCATGCATCTGCCCTTGAAGAGCATCTTCAGTAGGTGCTCCAGGGCAGATGTACTAATGAGCTTCTTCTCTTGGGCCTGATGGAGCTCCCAGTCCCTGGCACCACCTTCTGTTCATTTGGTATTCAGGTTCACTCCGTGGAGGTGTCTGGATCCAGAAAACCTGGCACCACATCAATCTCTGGGTCTGCAGTTGAGCTCTTGATCTCAGTCTCACCATTGATGCCTACATCGCTATCCGTGGTGGACATCAAGATCTTTGAGGATATTTCCTTCATTAGGCCACATATTTGGAACTATAAGCCGTCAGTGTCAGGACCACATGGAAACTGTTTGCTGACTGGGGGCTGCTCACAGTAATGAGCAGTGTCTATGTGTATATAATGTGAGTGGCCCCATCACTCTAACATACTAACATACTATTTGCCAGCAGATTAGGCCTTATGGTCTATCAAGTCTGCTCGAACCTAGATCCTTAGTTGGGTGCAGACCCTCCCACCCCTTGTGCTCCAGAAACCCCTATCATCCATCCCCACCCCCCCGGGATAGGCCATCATCTGATACATCCACTTTCTGTGTCTGTCCCACCCTCTCTTAAAGCTCTCCACTGTGGATCTCTGAACCAGCTCACCAGGCAGAGCATTCCAAGGGTCCACCACCCTCTCAGTGAAAAACCTCCTCCTCTTTTCCCCCCTCACCCTTCCACCTTCCAACTTCAAACCATGCCCTCTGGTGATGCCTCCCTGCTTTAGTCTAAAGATCCCCTCCATGTTTACCCTATTTATTCCCTTGAGGTACTGAGACCTCAATCATGTCCCCCTGTCTCTCCTCTCCTCCAATGAAAACAGGCAGAGCTCCTCAAGTCTGTCCTAAGTAAATCAAATCCTAGCCTCGTATCATCTTTGTTGCCCTCCTCTGTACCCTCCAGGAGCTGTATGTCCCTCTTCAAGTGTGGTCTCAGTACTGTACACAGTACTCAAGGTGTGGTCTAACCAGTCCATTGTGCAGTGGCAGAATCACTTCCTTGCTCCTAGAGGTGATCCCCTTGCGATGCATCCCAACATCCTGTTTGCCTTCTAGCTGCTCTCCTGCACTGCTCAGTGTTATTCATACATGTATCCACCATGACCCTAGGTCTTTTTCCCTGTTGAGGCTTCCAGCACCTCCCTCCCAGGGTGTACCTGTGTTTAGGGTTCCCGACCAAGATGCAACACCTTGCACTTGGTGATATTAATTTAATTTCCATGTGTGAGCCCAGCTTTCCAGGGTGTCCAGGTCCCCTTGCAGGGCCAACCTCCCCTCTTCTCCCTCAACTACTGCTCCCATCTTGGAGTCATCCGCGAAGAGACTCATTTCACACCCTATACCATCCCTGATGTCTGATATGTATGCATTAAACAGGATTGGACCCAGGACCGAGCCCTGTGGTACCCCACTACCAACCTCTGTAGGGTTCGAGAGCTCCCCACAGACCACTACTCTGAGTCGTCCAGCTATCCAGTTTTCAATCCATCTGACCATCAAAGGGCCTACTCCTAACCCCATCAGTTTCTCCACCAGACCATTGTAGGGGACAGAGTCAAGCACTTGCTGGAAGTCCAAGAATAATACATCCACAGGCTTACCCCTATCAGTTCTGATGTTACCCATTCATAGAACTCCACAAGGTTGGTTTGACATGATCTACCTGGCACAAAACCCATGCTGCCGACTATCCAGACCTCCCACCTCCTCCAAGTAAACCCCCAATCGTTCCTTTAGTATACTCTCCATTAATTTTCCCACCACCGAGGTTAAACGATGGGTCTATAGTTTCCTGGTACTTCCTTGACCCCCTTTATGGATTGGTACCACATGTGCCTCTAGCCAATCCTAATTACCTCCCTTGTCTCAAGTGACCTGTTGAAAAGCTCCGCCAGAGGTGCAGCCAGTATCCGCCAATTCCCATAGTACTCTGGATGAATGCCATCCGGCCCAGGAGATTTGTCTTTCTTTAGGGCCTTGAGGGCAAACCACACCCTTTGGTGGGGATGGCATCATCTGTCCCTCCACCTTACTGGTCTTTTTATCCTTAACCAGATGTGACACCCCTGGGTACCTTTCCTCCCTTTTGCTCCATTTCTGCTGCTCTAGATCCCTCCTGCCGCTTTATCCCTTTGTGCCTTGCTGTAGATATCCCATCCCCCTCCCTAGTGAACACAGGGCAAAGTACTCGTTAAATACCTCTGCCTGGTCCCTCGCCTCTTCCACCCACCCTCCTTCAGTCTCAATCTGCTGAGATGGCCCTTAGTTTTTCTCCACTCCCCAATGTGCCGGAAGAACCCCTTTCCCCTCCATTGTCCCCTGTGCCTTGATGCTCTTTACTGGACTTTGCTCCCCTCATCTGGGGTGACTTTTCTAGATGCAAGCTGGTACATTTCCTTATCCCTATCCCCTCTTGTTGTTTTATATTTTTGTAAGCGCCTTCTTTTCTCTGACTGCTACCTGGACCTCACTGGACCACCAGCATAGGTTTATGTGACCTTGCTCCTTACGTTTCAACTAGCGCAGATCCTGACTGCCTCTTGAAGTCCCGTTTATGACCTCCATCTCCTTTCCACACTTGTTGTTGAGGTAATCCTTCAAGTGATCCTTGAGAATATTTCCCATGCCCATAAAGTCTGCCCCTGAAGTCCACTGCCAGTGTCCTAGATCTCACCCCACTCCCCCAATGCTTATTTGAAACCAGACAGTATTGTGGTCACTCCCAGTCAGGGGTCCTGTACAACCATGTCCCTTACCAGATCCCCATCTGCCAGAACCACATCAGGACATGCCCCTCCTTGTGGGCTCCATCATGCTGTGTTAGAACACATCCTGGAAACCATCCACCCAGCCTCTGCTCCTTAGCCACCTTAGAGGACACTAGTTCCCAGTTAGTACCTGGCATATTAAGGTCCCCCATCAACACCACTCCTTCCCTTTTGGACCACACTGGGCAATGATGTTGTCCAGCAAACCATCCTCTAGAACATCACTCATCCCGGGGGCCTATGTGCTACACCCAGCTTGACCTTATCTCCTGCTGGGGATCGTAAGGTGACCCATAAGGCCTCCACGTTTCCCTCTGCCTCTTCTACCATAGCAATTTCTATGTCATCTCTAATGAACATAGCCACTCCACCCCCTCTGCCCTCCTTTCTATCCTTCCTAAGCATAGTGTACCCCCGTACATTTAGGTCCCAGTCATGGTTTTTGTTGTACACGTTTCCGTGACTGCCGCCACATCCACCCCCTCGAACAGCATGGCCTGGAACTCTGGCAACTTGTTTCCCAAACTCCTGGCATTTACTAAACTAACCCCCACCCCTTATCCCTGATCCTTTTTGTCGCAACCCACCAGATTCCTTATACTTCCATCCTCCCCCTGCTCCTCCTGAAACCTCCACCTCCAGTCTGTTTCCCCCCTCCCCCCCGTGGGCTTGAAGGCTAAAAGAACTTTCTACACTCTGTCCCTAAGCTGTGCTCAAACCCAGTACCCTTGCAGTCAGAGTCAGCAGCTCTACCACTGGACCACATTGCCTACCTAAGCTGGGTTTGAACCCACAGCCTTTACACATCTCTATACAGTGGTTTATCCACTGCACCACAGGAAAAGCACAAGAAGCCCCATCACTCCTTGGTTCTTTTTCCTGCCATTGATCATCCTCATAGACCTGCTGAAGGAAATGCTGTCAACTTAACCATTGTCATTTGTTATTTTTCCTTTTCTTAGTGATTATCGTCTCTTTGTGTTTCTGAAGTCAAAAGAGCCTTTATTTCAGTATTGGAAGTGTCCAGATAGGATTTATAAAGAGAACACACACACAGTTAGTGTGTGCTGTTTGGGCCTATTCCACAGCGTGAGGACTTGAGAGATTTGCCAGAGCTTCAACCAGGCTATGAGGCCACACTGTAAGAAAGTGTTGGAAATGTGCTTGTGTTGAAGACCTTGAAAGCCCATGGAGAAGGAAAAAGGTTCAAAATGTGCTTCTCCCTCACTGTATGCCAAAAAAAAAGGACAGAGACAAGGATTATCTGTCGTCACAGGCTTCCCCCTCGTCTGGCCATCAGCACAAACTGAGAGAAAAGGACAAGTCTGCTTCCCCAGAGAGGTCCCAGTTGCTGTTAAGAAAAGGTACATCCTCGTCAACGCTTGCTCCAGTGGTGTCGACTACAGCCCCACACACACACACACACACTAAGGTCGGGCTTGGCTTGGACGCTGCCATGCCTACTGTGAACGGTATTGCTCCATCATCGTTGGCCAAGGCCTGTCAACTCGGGTAGTCCCAGACCTTTTGCAAGGCACTGTTGACTCACAGGCTATGCTGGTGTCATTTTCTGAATTGATTTGATGTATTCTGCCAGGGTTGCTAGAACACGCAGTTATTCCACTAATGGGGCCTTCTGATACTCGGCCCCGTTGACGGTTTTCTATAGCGTTCCACAGATTCCTGCCTCTCAGCTGCTGCCACCAGTGCTGGTCCATCTGCAGCTCCCCTTGTCGATCGTGCTGACCATGATGAAATGGAATATAATCCTGACCTCATGGATTTAGAGGAGGAATATGAAGGAGAACAATTTATGGAGGGTTCTTCTTGCTCTAGTTTTACCCTCTAGTCATGTACTGAGGACTTGGTGGTTTATACTCTGAAATCGCCTTGTGAGGACCCATGTTTCCAAGCCATGATGCAGCAATTGCAGTCTGCCATGGGCTTTGCTGTGGAAGAGGAAGCTTGCACTAAAAGGTTTCTTATGGAGGGACTTCCAGTGATGTCACCGCCTGGATGGCATGCTAGTCCTGAAGCTCTGCTAAACACTGGCTAACTCCTCCAGACTACATTGTTCATGATCCAAAGTGGTAACAGTGTCATCAGGTGGCACAGCAGGAGACAGAGTGACCAGATCCCGGCCTCAGAATGCACTGAAGAAGCAAGATGACTGAGGATGCAGTCTCGCTAGCAGTTTACTCGGTAGAAGCCCCTTCTCCCATCAGTACGGCAGGCACAGATGTCGACATGGATGTGGAAACCGAATGTCTTTCCCGCTTAGGTTTGAAACCTTGCTGTGAGAAATTAAGAACTTCAGAAGCAAGACACAGCAAGAACTTAAGCGGCTGATCACCAAACTGCAAGCTTTGGAAAAGCACAAACAGGAAACTGAAGACCATGTAGCATTGGTTGAGGATAGAGCCCTGCAACTTCACTCGGCAATTGAGTTCCTGCTCAACCAAAATACAGCTTTACAAGAAAAATATCAGGACCTGGAGGCACACTTCCGCCAAGACAACCTTCAGGTATATGGGCTGCCAGAGGATTCAGAGACAGACCGGATGACCGAGTTTATAGAGGACTTGCTCTGGTACATGCTGGAATGTCCTGCTACCTTTCAGTTTCAGATTGAAGGAGCTCATTGGGCCCTTACCCCTAAAACCCATGGACCCAAAAGCCAGACCACGCTCTGTGGTGATGAAATCTGCCTGTTATAAAGACAAAGAAGAAACATTGCGTATTGCTTGGTGCCAGAATCAGGTCACATATAATGCAGCCCGCTTATTTTTTGACCAGGATCACCCACCTGACATCTTCAAATGGCGGCTAGCATATGCAGGAGTTCTCTGTACCTTACAGGCACACCACATTCGCTTCCAGACCCTATATCCCTCAAAATTACAGGTCTTCTGGGACTTCGGTGCAGCCCTTTATACCACACCCGAAGCACAACAAGCTGTCGTGAATGTGGATGGACAGCCCTGGTCACAGAGCCTTCCACCCAGCAGCCTTGCCCACAATGCGCAACCTGAAAATCTGGCTAGCAACACCATCACCGCACCACTGGGGAAAAAAGTGGCCCTATCAACCTTGCAGGACATACGGAACATCCTGAAATCCTTTAGAGATGCTAGACTGCTTCCTGACAGGAATTTTCTACCTGACATTGTTGGGCGAGACTGTTCCTTATTTCTTTTCCCCTACACAGCTAGCTGTCCTCTGGTGCTACCCCACCCCGGTAACTGACTACCCACTGGCTGATACTGGGCCACACAAGAGTCTTGGTACCATTCTCTGTTAATGACTTTCAATTTGGTGCAGTATATTTGGCCATGGAGGGGCTGCTGTAGACGCAGTTAGTTAACTCTGGCATACTATGTTGTGGTTGGGGGCGTGAGTCAAATAGCCCAGGGAATTAGTCAACTGGGACATTCATCCCTGCAGACTGCAGCATGCCTCTCTCAGATGAGCCTCCCAAAATTCTTATTTACCCTAGAATCTTTCTGCAACACAGGCTGAGCAATCCCCTGCTGTGTCTCAACTAGGCCGACAGACTGCTTGATTGTTTACTCGAGGGAGGGGGAGAGAGTAAAACGGAGTGGAGGGGAAAAATAAGGGGAAAAAAGATAAAAAAAGAAAACAAACTCTATTGATGCAATTGTCTATGAGGCTGTCTGAGACTTGCATGACTATCTGCATACCTCCTTGTCTCCCATCTTTTGTTAGTGTCCATCCGTAGGTGTAATATTATTATTTCTGTCTATACAAGTGGACACTGAGCTAATTTCAGACTGCTAATTTGTACTTAAAACCGATAGGTTGTGGGGTTGCTGTGGAGCCCGAGCTTGGTGGAAGCAAGAAATCATATCGCTGCAATTTTCCACATAAAAACAGCAAAAACTACTTTTCATACGCTGTTTGGAACAAATTGGACCATCCAATTGGATTCCCGATGATTGAATTAAGGAGTAGGGGGAATCCTAAGACTACAGGAGGTCCGGATCGAGGGAAAGGCTCTGGTGTGGCCCAGACCTCACGGTCAGGCCCAGAAGATTTAACTAAAACTCCTCCTGCTACTGAAGATTCTCTCATGATGCTGGGCCTAAAATTGCAAACTCTAATCAATTCTGTGGCTAACCTGTCATAGAAAGTGGATTCTTTCAATGGCCGGGTGATAATATTGGAATCCTCGGTGGAGGGCTTAAAGTCAGAAGTGTTGGAGGTAGCAAAAAGGGCTGATTCTGCCAACAGAACTGCCGCACTGATGTCTAAAGAAACGCAGCATGTCCGCACGAGGCTCGAGACCATGGAGAATCAAATAAGGAGTGCTAATGTAACCCCTCACCCCTGCCTTTTTAGCAAAATGACAGATGGCATGCTGTTGAAGCTGACAGCATTACCTGGTGGGGACTGGGTTCGGGGAGGATGAGGTTACTTGGCACAGGGGGCCTAGGTTTGGCTACTCTGCACAAGGGCACCCAAGTAAATCCGAACACTGGAAGCAATAACTGTAATGTCCAGAACCAGGAATGGGATTCTTCAGTGTGGCTTTTATTCACATACAAGCTGAACAAACAAAGCATAGACGGACCCCATGGGGCTACATTCCTAGTAATGCAGATTAGAGACAACAGAACACTTTATCACTATTTCCAGCCCCTCAGGCTCTAAACCCTGAGCACACAGCCGGACTTGCATGCACCTTTGGCTACACAGCCCGACTTGTAGACTACTTGGGTTTCCCCACTGGCCCAGCTCCCCTTGGCCACTTGATCCATGATCCATTTGGGAATGAACCAATTATCCTGTTGTGACTCCCAAACCACCTTAGAGCCTCGACTCTAGAGGGAATTTTCCTTCCAATCCCATCGCCTGGGTACTTCTCATCACTGGCCAAGTGCCTGAGGTAAAGTAGAAATCCACAGAGCAAATCCGTAGAGGTGGACCTGGTCACTAAAGATGGGGGGCCTCCCACCTCCAGCTCCCACAGCCCATACCCGGCCATTTCTCTGGAAACTGAACAATTCCTTTACTGAAAACTTGCAAATGTAGATTCCTGGGTAGACGCATGTCACATCTCCTCTACATATCATTTTCATCCCAACCAGCTCTGGACTTGAACCTACCTTTACTTGTTGCTTAGCCCATTACTCTAGGCTTCCCACTATTTTAGTAGTTCAATCCCCACATTGTCACACAAGTCCCAGGGTGAAAAAACACAGGCCCTTTCAGGAAGAGCAGATACTCACCCTCCGGTTGCAGGTGCCCCACAGGCGACTCACAAGTCTTCTTCTTCTCCCAAATAAACTCTGGAACAAACAGGCAGCTTTTCCTTTACAAGCAGAACTAGGGGGTTGCCCCAGGAATCTGCAGAGAACCCTTTCCTGCCCCCCCATCCCTGAAGGGAGGGGGCACTGAGACCTGAAAACAGCGGTCTCCACCACTTCAGTTATCTTCTGTGTCTCTCTTTTGGTGGAGACACACACCCTTATTACCTAAAAGTAGCCCTCTGTCAGGGCTGAGGCTCCTAGAGCCTGCACAGAGCTGTTGTGCTGCTTACTCTGCAAGCTCCCAACTACAACTCCACCTTGAACTGACTGAATCTGTTTAAACCTCCCAGCGTTCTGTTCCAACTCCCTTGCTGCAGATTCCAATGTGGCTCATGCAGCTGCGATAGTTCTATTGGTGATGTCTTCCCTCAGTCTCAGCTGAGACTGAGAACAGAGTGAGACAGTGTGAAACCCATTTAACTGGAGTTTCACAAGCTGCCTTCCCTGCCTACCACTAGGTCTTACTGGGATTCTAGTAACCCCGGGTAACAAGGGGGTTACACTAATATACGTGTGCTGGGTTTGCCCGAAGGCTTCGAGGGAGATCACCCACTTATGGCAATTCAGGAATTTCTTAGTGAAAAACTGCTGGTTACAGGTCAAGATCCAATTACAGGCATACAGAAATTCTATAGAGTTAACTCGCGTGGCCGACAACAGTCGGAAGAGCCTCGCACTCTGATGATTGTTACTTCTGGGACAGGAGTGAGAGACAGGATACTGGTGCTGGCTCGCAGGGCAGGTACATTGATGATCGAGGAACACCCAGTCTACCACTTCCCAGACTTAAGTTTTGCAACGCGGCAACGCCGCAAGAAGTTTGGCGCAGTCAGGCAAACCCTGAGAGAGGTAGGCGTAGTATGTATAGTTTACGAGGGAAAGGGCTATATATTTACGGATCCTGTAGAGGCTGGAAAAGGGGTACTAGACTGGTTGTGAGGAATGAGAGTACTCCCGAAGACCTTAATCTGGACACTTGAAGGGACTCTGAGGATCTGCTCTGAATGTTTCCTTGTTCACTGTTTGAATAATCTCTGAATGACAGCCATCATGCTGTTACGTTCATGTCTTGTAATATGGTATTATTAAGGGAAGTGGTCTAATTTGGCGGGTGGGCTAATTTTGTGTTACCCCTACTAAATGTTTCTTGCTCCAAATACATGTTTTAGAAAATGCACTTTGGTAATTAATTTAGGTACAATGCATGGCGCCATAAGCTCTTTTTGAGTGTGGTCTTTTGGAATTAATGCTGGTCATTCCTACCTTTTATAGAAATAGCCATGCTGTTCTTGGACTCTTTCACACAGCACAATATAGGATGTTTAATTTGTTGTTTAGTCTTTCACTAATTATAGCAAATACCCCTCATGTGGTAACTCAGTATGGCAAATGCTCTTTTTACTTTTATTAAGGGCCGTGTTCCCAGATGGACATGTAACTATGGCCTGTTTGCTATATGTATGCTCAATGAGATGTCATTTGAAAATAAAGATAAAGTATTAAAAAAAAAAAAAAGAAAAAAGGTTACAGATTCCTTGTTACTAACCTTCAGACTTGTATACTGTCTGTGTGAGAGCTACCATTGTTGATATATTTGGCATTTGATCTTCAATCCCTTGGGTTTATGTGTAATTGCTGACCTGCCCGGAACTACTGGTCTGCATAAAGGTTATAATACTCTAAGCAGGCTTTAAAGCACTGCCACAACATAAGGTACCTTATTATGCTATATTATTTACAGCTTTTCCTGGAACTGTGGCGCTTGTCCTTCCTGAGTCCCTCACCTCTTGTAGGTCTGGTTATTTCCGTGACCAGGGAGGTCTGACACTGTATATAGTCACCTTACTTCTCAGCTGGGAAAGGCCATATTTTGTCGACCACTCCCGCACTCTAGAGGGCACCATAACCAGCCCTCCTACCTTGGAAGCCCTGTTTGTGATCCCATGTTGTTTAACTTGTTCATGTTGGTTAATTGTATATTGCTGCTGTGCACTGTGTGTTGTGTTATGGTTTGTGCATGTGTTTGTTTTATGTGTTATTTAGCTGCACAATGGATATTCATTCATGATTTTCCCTACGGTTTTCTGTGCGTGGTTCACCGTACAGTATACCCCATGACCATTCTGGGGTGGAGAACTCCCCTCTTATTTAGCAACTAGTGATCCAAATCCTCTCGAGGTTGCGATGCAGAAGACTGGAGTGCCCAGAGTTACCATCTTTCTTTATCACATAGGGACGAAAGCCAATTGGTGTGGTTTCTTTCAGATGTGTACTCATGACCACCACTAACAATGTTAAAGTGTACTCCCATAATGTTAATGAGTTGAATAACCCGATTAAGAGATCCAAAGTTTTAGCCGCCATAAAAAAAAGCTTAAGCCAGCCTTTGATCTTCTTCAAGAATCTTTTTCATTAGGCCACACCTATGGAACTACAGCCACCAGGCGCTAGGACCACATGAAAACCTATTGCAAGCAGTCCAGTAGGGTCCGCCCACAGTGACATTTTACGTCGACATCCTCTGTATGTAGACGTGGATGCCCCCCACCCCCCCATCCTCAGTTATTTTTGCGCTGTCTACCAGACTCCACGGAGACACCGCCGCTACGGTCAGCTGCCTTAAGTAGCAGTGGTTGTGCCCATTGACCTAAACAAACCATTTGACTTGGTCAACCACAATGTGTTTTTTAATGAATTGATGCACTTGGCTCTAGACAGCCATTCCCTCACCTGGCTCACTAGCTACTTCATTAGTAGGTCACAGAAAGTTAAGTAGACAGGGATTCACTCAAATTACCTTTCCGCCAATGATGGTGCTTCCCCCAGGGCTCCATACTAGGCCCATTAATGTTCTCCATCTTTATTAATTACGTTGGCAACTATTGTGGTGATGCAAACCTCTTACTATGTGCTGATGATGCCTTTCTCTACTGGAATGCTGCTGATATTAACACGGTTGCCTCCATGCTCTCTGCGAGTCTGAATGCACTTGAAATGTGGTTTGCTGCTAACGTGTTAGTAGTGAATGAAAGAAAGACTAAAGCAGTCTTATTTGGACCCAAGCACCTTGGTACATCCAGGCAACTCCTACTAACCCTATCTATCTCGTCTGGTCACTGCTAGAGGTAGTGGATAAGGTAAAATATCTTGGTGTCTACATTGACCAAGATCTTCCATTCAAACCACATTTGGATCATGTCATGAAAGTTATACATCAGAAACTTGACCTTCTGTATTGATTGGGCAACTCCTTGACCTCCGAGACCAGGTCAGCCATAGCAAATGGTACCATACTCCCTACTTTGCTATATGGTGCCTCTGTGTTCTAGTTTCTCAGGAACTCGGAGACCAGTGGTAGTTGCCTGTTAATTAATTTCTTGCAGTCAGTAACAATTTTTTTTATTTCATTTTACTCAATTTGTGCAAAACTGTAACTCAAGCATATCCTGCATTCTCTGTGCCAGTCGGTAGCTGCTGTTTTGGCTTTTAATTAGTCTGGCCACTGCAGTTAAATCAGTTTGTTTGGCTTTTAAATCAGTCTAGCCGTGGCAGCTTGCTAAAACAGCTTTTGCCACATACTAACGAAAAATAAGGCTCCTTAGCGTTTTGCAAAAATAATTGCAGCTTTTTGCTAAAATAAATATATATATATATATATATATATATATATATATATATATATATATATATACACACACACACACACACACACACACAGGGAATCCTCCTAAGTTTCTTTTTTGCTTACCGGCACTCTGTGAGCCCTCTTAACTACTGAGTGTGCCTTCTGCTTAACTACTTCTTCCCTATATTGCTACGTGACATTTCTCCACCTACCCACCTTATCTGAGCAACTAGCTTATACAGTAAGGGAACCAATCACGTTCAAACACTGTCAGCCTGTTTTCCCATTGGTCCCTTATATTCCCTTACCACTAGAGGGACTTGCAGTGTATGCACACCGCTGTAATCTAACACTCATACCCTATGGCATATTGACTTCCCTATAGACCAGTTCTCAAAGCAGTCAGTTCAAGAGTTGAGTTGTCTGGCATTTTTCTTGCCTTTCTCATCATCTGCAACTTTTTCACGTTCTTGGCAGTGTGTGGCCACTGTCGTTCATCTAACCTTTCTATAACCAACCCCATGGCTCCTCTCTGCTCCCTCCTCTTCCCTTTACTGCCCCTGCTTCTCCTCCTTCCCTCTACCCCCCCCGTCTCCACCCTGCTCCACTCCATCTCCCCTGCTGCTTCCTGCCCTCTATGCAACGCTACTGCCCCTTCCCCATCTCCCCTCACCTCCTCATCTCTTAAACTCCTCCTATCACAATTTCCTGTTTCACCCAGGTCTTCTCAGCATCTCCCTCATTAATTTTGATGCCATTCGCCATCTATGCCCCACTACTCCTATGCTGGGATTCCCTCCCCAAGGCTGTGCTGCTCCTAATACTGGCAGGCGACATCAAACTAAACCCTGATGCTCTCCCTCCCTCCCTCTCTTCCTGCTTCCCCAATAGCATACCCAAAAGGCCTGAGAATATTCTACATTAATATTCGTAGCCTGCTTCCCAAGCTGGATGACTTAAAAGTATGGGTCACTCAGCACTCCCCCAACATACTGTCTGTCTGAAACATGGCTGTCCTCCCGCATTCCAGATACGCAGCTGGCCCTTCCTGATTTTAACCTTTACCAGCAAGATCGCAGTAAACTAGACGATGGCATAGCTATCTATTTCCTCAACTCCCTGTCCTGCACCATTTCCCATAGGGAAGTGATCCTTCGTTCCCATGAACTCCTATTAGCCTCTCTCCATTTTCCTTCCTCATCACCCATTTTTGTGGGTGTTCTTTATGCTTCTCCGAAACTTCCACCATCCTCTCTTGTGTCTCCTCAGCCTCCTCCCTCACCTCATCGGGTGAGCTCATCCTTCTTGGTAACTTTAATTTAGACTGGCTCTCACCTCATCACTCAACTTCCGTCAACAGGTTGATGCTTTAAACTTGTCCCAGCTAATAAAAGAATCCACACTCCCAGTCTCATTCCCTGCTCGACTGGGTGCTTACAACTCACCCCTACTGCATCTGCCTTACTGGCCTATTACCTGACGCACTCAGTGACCACTACGCACTCAGTGACCACTGCCCCACCTTCTGTATCAGAAAGATCCACAATCCCCCTAACCCTTCAAAATATATTCAGCACCAACCCCTCAGATCACTTGATTTGAGCAAACTGCTTCGAGACCTGGTATCGGCTGACTGGACACCTGTTTTCTCTTCCCTGTCTGTTCATGCCATACTTGCACACTTCACTTCCATCTTTCTTGATGTGTGGGATACCCATGCCCCCTAAAATCAATCGGAGTTAGGTGCTCTCATCATCCTTGGATCACCCCTGACATCCTGGCTATGTGCAAATCCTGCGACCTCTCATGGGCTCACCTTAAAAGCTCACGTGACCCTGCTGACCTGCAAACCTATTGTACCCACCGTAATAGCTGTACCAAGTGCATTCAACAGGCCAAGTCTGAATTTTTCAAAACTTGCCTGCATGCCCCTGGCAGCACTCCGTCCGCCTTCTGGCACAACATCCGATCTCTCCTTCACCCCTCCAACGCTCCCCCATCACCCACTCTCAGCGAAGTGGGATCACTTATTTCTGACCCATCCCCTGTGGCAGAAATTCTAAACAAGTTCTTCGCAACCTCTGCGGTACTGCACAAACCACCTTTTTCCCTGTCTAGCTCCCCTCCCTCTCTCCTGCTGTCCCTTGTATTCCAATTGGTGCTGATATCCCCCTCTGAAGTCCTGAGAGTTCTGGTCTCCCTCAACCCAACCAGGTCTAGCCCTGATGGTTTGCACCCTAAGCTCCTTATAATCTCTGCTCCCTTCATTGTCACCCCCTAACCTTTATTCTCAATTTGTCTATCTCCTTTGCTACCGTTCCCACTGCCTGGAAGTTTGCCATGATTCTACCTCGCTTTTGGGGTGATGCATGCCTCCATATCACTTCTCCTTCGCTGCCAAGGTACAAGAGTCCATTATCCCTCTCTAGGTTAAATGATTTCCTCCGGTCCTCAAATATTCTATCCCCTGTCCAATCAGGGTTCAGAAAGCATCACTCCACCACTACCTCCCTTCTACGCTTTACCGATGCCAGCCACTCTGCCATGGATCAGGGTTTGTTCACATTGGCCATTTTCATCGACTTTGCGAAGGCCTTCAACTCCGTGTCCCACCCTCTCCTCCTCCTCCTTCCTAGATAAACTAGGTGCCCTGGGTGCCTCTCCACCTTCTGTGTCCTGGTTCAGAACTTATCTCACGGACTGCTCCCAATCTGTAAAAGTCAGCAATGCCCTATCCTCTCCCGATCCTGCCTGGTGTACCCCAAGGCTCGATCCTCGGGCCTGTTCTTTTTTCCCTGTTTATTAACAACCTCCCCTCTGTATGTTCTCATGCCAAGATACATATGTATGTGGACAACACCGTCCTCTTCCTTTCTGGCCTATCCGTTTCCGCCATCCAAACACCTCTGCAAAAATGACTTCTCAGCAGTTACCTCCTGGTTTAACGCTAATTGCCTAAAACTAAGTATAAAAAAAAAAAAAATTTGCTATGATATTCAGAACCAAGCAAAAACTGGCTACGCTCTGTGCCCTACTCTCCTTCCTCTCAGGAATGTCCACTCCCCTCGAAAATGTCCTTACATCCAAATACCTTAGAGTCTGGCTCGATCCATCACTCGACTTCTCCTCTGACTTCAGCGCCCTCCATTCCAAACTGTGGCCAAAACTTGGGCTATTCTACTGACATAAGGCTGACACCAAGCTCTATGGGACAGTGGACACAGCTGAAGGGATACAGGACCTACCAGGAAGATCTGGAAAAGCTAGGGAGGTGGTCCAGGATCTGGCAGCTTGGTTTCAACGCCAAGAAATGCAAAGTTATGCATATTGGAGCCAAGGATCCTAGGACAGAGTACTACCTGGGTGGAGTATGAGTATCTGCATCAGAGGAGGAGAAAGACCTGGGAGTGATGATCACTAGTGACCTGAAGCACTTCTTGCAGTGCAAGAAAGCAGCAGCAAAGGCTAACAAGATGCTGGGATGCATATCTAGGCAGGGGGATCAGTAGTAGGAGAGAGGAGGTTATACTGCCCTTGTACAGGTCACTGGTAAGGCCGCATCTAGAGTGTGGAGTTCAGTACTGGTGCCCACACTTCAAAAAGGACATTAACCTGCTGGAGAAGATCCAGAGGAGGGCTACAAAGATGATAGCTGGTCAGCAGAGTAAAGCATACCTGGAGAGGTTGAGGGCACTGAACGTGTACTGAAGACAGGAGAGAGAGAGGGGACATGCTTGGGACCTTCAAGTACTTGAAAGGGATAAATAAGGTTGATAAGGAGAGTCTCTTTAAGTTGAGTGGCAACCAGAACACAAGGGGGCACAGTCTTAAGCTGTAGGGTTTTAGTTTTTTTAGTTTATTAGTCTAAGAATTAATACCTTTGAGCCAGGGCTCTTTTACAAAGGTTCCACGTCACAAATAACATTTAACAAAGCACGATACACATTACAGGTAAAACCAGACAGGAAAGTTACATCATAAATTTGCTATTAACAGTTTAAGGCAGTAACGTTTTTAAGTTTCATAGAAAAACAAGCTATAACAGGTTCAAGCGAGTAGACAATTTCGAGGTTAAGGAAACTTCAGGAGAGGGTGATCATTAGGCGCAAAAGGAGGCTAGAGAGGGAAAGGTGGTGGGCGGAGAGTAAGTGAGAGGGACAGGAAAAAGGGGAGTGAGTTTGGGTGGAGACAGGAAGTAGTAGAGGTACCAGAGGGTTCATTAGTCAGGGAGGAAGAGGCCTCGATGTGAGGATGGACATGAGGAGTAGTAGTCTTTATCTAGCGCAGTCACAGTTGCTAGTGGTGGTGAGGTGGGTATAGAGCATGGATTTGAAAGCTTCAAGCGAGGTTGAGGATAGAGTAGGTGACTAAGCGATTGAACCATGTCGGGGCCCTGTATGCGAAAGATCTTGTCCCTGTGCAGTCCGGGCATCTCGAACCAGGAAAGGTTGGCGTCAGATCTGGTGGAGGGTCGAGCCAGGATTCAGTTGGAGTAGGTTTTGAATACATGATGGAGTCAGTCCCAAGATAGATTTTTGCCATTGTGCAGGTGAGATAAATAAGACGATTTGATAGGTTCAACCAGCCTGATTCATAGTACAGATCACACGTGAGCTGGGGTTTGAGCCCTAAGGAGGAGCCGGGTACTTTATTTAGAGTGATTGAGATACTTAGAGCAGTGGAGGTAGCTGAGCCATAAATAATAAGGCCATTGTCAATGATTGAGATTATGGAACTCTGTATAGCTATTCTCAGTGCCGCTGATTTAGAAATTGACGGTTACGGAATAGTATTCAAGGCGTGGTTCACTGTTTCAGAGTGTTGTCAATGTGGGTTGCAAGGTGAGCCCTGGTCAAAAGTGATGCCAGGGTATTTGAAAGTATTTATTTGGTCCAGTGTAATTCCCAGTAGAGGTTGTATGGTGAGTGGAGTATGCCTATTTTGTTTTGGTGATTGGAGAAGAGCATGGCTTTTGTTTTATTGTGGTTTAGCACAAGTTTACTATCCAGGAACCACCTTTCAACACTAGAGAAAGCAAGTTGCAGGCTTTTTCAGAGGGAGTTTGGATCCTTGTGGGAAGAGAGAATTACAGCATTATCAGCGATAAGATTATTTTCTCCTGGCAGATATCTGGGAGGGAGTTAAGGAACAGGCTAAAGAGGAGCGTCCAAGAATTGATCCCTGTGGTACACCCAGAGAACTGGTTTGAAGTCGGAGAGTTCATTAGAGATTTTACAGCCTGTAGACCGATTGGACAGGTAACTTTTACCCAAGCACAAGGACCTTCGGCCAGGCCTAGGCTAGAAAGTAGGAGGTAAGTAGGCCATGATGGACTGTGTCAAAGCTTTTGTAAGATTGATAAAGACTACACCTGTTTGGCACCCTTTGTCCAGGGCTGAGTGGACTTCTCCAGAGAAATCAAGTAAGGCTGCTGTTGTACTATGTCCTTTCCTAAAGTCATGCTGTTGATTACAGAGTAGATTGTATTTGTCCAGGTAATCAGAGAGTTGGTCTGCCACTATTCGCTCAAGTGCTTTGGAGAGGGAGGGAGTATTGATATTGGTCGATAGTTTCTGTTGAGGTTTTGTCCCCCGCCTTTGTGCACTGGCGTAATCTATGGCAGATTTCCATTTGTTGGGAAATTGACTTGGCAAAGTGACAGATTAAGAATTTTTGCAAGGGGTGAATTACTTCATCCAGGGTGAGAGACAGGATTTTAGATCTAGCGTGTCACTACTTGTTCTGGATTTGGAGCAGGCCTTTCTTATGTACTTGTGTGCTTCGTGCACTTTGATTTTCTTGAAGTAAAATTGTGGTTTGTCACGAGGTGTTTTTGTGATACTAGGCTAGGCACAGGTAAGTCCGAGAAGAAATCTGGGGAGGACCCCACTAAGGTCTGTGAATGTCTTAAGTGCATCTGCAATAGACTTTGGGTCAAGAGTGGTGGATCCATCAACTTTCATAATGGTAGGTGACGATTTTGATTGTTTACCCATTATGTTTCGGATGTTGTCCCAAAAAGCTCTTCATCACCCCAGGTGGATTCAAGGGCGTTTTTGAAATAGGCGCTCTTCATTTGCCTAATTTGTGAGGTACATCTATTTCGTGCCTGTTTGTATTTTAGGGTATCATGAGGTGAGCCTGTGTCTCTGGCAACTGCCCAGAGGTGGTCCCAAACCTTGAGCTCGGCAAGTAGTTTGGCAGTAATCCATGGATTTGATAGCTTTGATTTTACTCGCTTACTGGGGTGTAAGTCGATGCAGAGTTGAAAGATTTAATGAAGTATTCTAAAGCAGGTATTAATATCAGTTGATTCAAGGATTGACGCCCAGTCCTGTTGTAGGAGATGGGTTTTCAACTTGATAAGATTCCATAAGGCAATACTCTGCTTGTTATAACTTTGGGGGGTGGCTTGAGAAATTTATTAGACCAGGTACAGGACACTGGGGAGTGGTCACTGAGGGAGTCAGGGAGGACTTTAATGTTTTTTATCCGGTCAGGGTGATTTGTGAGAACCAAGTCAATAAGGGTGCTTGTACCAGTTTTGTAATTTTTCCGGGTGGGGGAGGTTACCATCTGAGTCAGGTTTGCTGCCCACAGTCTTCAATGAGATTGCCTCTTCTGGCAGCGCATTCCAATATAGATATATATATCCCAGGGTGGGAGGTTTAAGATGGAGATCAGGAAGCACTTCTTCACAGAGAGGGTGGTGGATACTTGGAATGCGCTGCCAGAAGAGGCAATCTCATTGAAGACTGTGGGCAGCTTTAAGAGAGGCTGGGACAGGTATAGGGAGAGGGTAAGGGTCATGGGTAGGGAGGATGGGAGGAGAGGGGATAGGGACAGTAGCTCAAGCTGTGGACCCTGCAACACGAGCAAACTTGAGAGACCAGATGGCTTTCTTCTGCTGCCTTCTTCATATATTCGTATGTAAGACTAGTCTTCTCCTCCCATTTAGACGTGGCCTACTAGTTAAATGGTGGCCTACTAGTTAAATGGATTCTACCTGCCTTCGACTACGTTGATGTTGTTTTCAGTGCTGCCCCTGCAACCTCTGTCTCCAAACTAGACGTGCTGTATCATGCCTTCTGCAGAGTCACCTCAAACTGTCCCTGTCTGACTCACCACTGTGACCTCTACTCCTCCAGACCCTCTCCCAGAGACGCTTATCCCACTGCGTCACCTTTATATTTAAATTCTGGTCTGGGACTCTAACTTCATACCTTGCCTCTCTCCTCAAATCTGCCACCCCCTCCCCATATAACTCGCGATCAGTTAGTGCCTGTTCCTTTGCTGTTCCATGTGTTCGCACCTTGACTGGCAAACTGGCCTTCTCCTATAGGCTCCCTTCACTCTAGCACAGGATCACCCCTCAAACCTGACTTACTCCCTCTTTTCCCGCCCTCGAGCGTTTACTGAGGCCTACGCCTTCCATATCCTGCACCTGTCTCTCTCCCTAATGTGTTTTCTCCCTTGCCCTTGACTTGCTTCTCCCTATCTGGGCCTGCTGGCCCCCCTTAGGTCCAGCCCCCCCTTATCTTTCATCCCCCTACCACCTGCTGTCTTTTATTTCTATGCATCCTAAAATTGTGTACATATAAATACTTCATTTTCTGTATTATGTAAATATCCACTACTCAATACATGTACCTGTTGTGCACAATGTTTTACTTGCTGTTAATCATGTAAAATCGTATTTATTTTATCCTCTGTCCGTTTTGTAACCCTTCCCCTGGGTTGCATCTGGAAACGAGCCTCAGCTCATGGTGCTTTTCCTGGTTATCACATTTTAAATAAATAAATAAACCAACCAACAAAACTGTATTGTACAACAAGATCAGTCGTTTTGCGTAAGGGTCTCCCCCATGGAGACACCATTGTGAGGGACTCTCCTTGCTGAATTGGCCACTCAAAGTGATGTGATGACCTATCCCTTCCTCTGTCTAGCCTATAAACTTACCAGAATCTATACCCCTCTTAGCCTTAATGGTCTGCTTACCCCAAAGCCCTTGAGGCGATCATTGCGCTCCTCAAATTGCAGCTTACTTGACATCCCCAGAGTTAGGACTAACTCTGGCAAAAGGTCCTTTACCCACTCCTCTTCATATTATTGGAACTCACTACCTGCCTCATTAACTAACTCCCCCTCCCTTAGATGCTTCAAGAATGGGCTAAAAACTTACCTCTTAGAGCGCTGCCAGTGCTATTGTTGTCGCTTAACCTCACTCACTTCAGACTAATATACTCAATGGCTTCCGAAACGTCCTTGTCCATAGCTTATGGCTGTTGCATCTAGTGTAATCTTGCTTGTATCTCTATATATTGTGCTGATTGTTGTATCTCACATACAGTGCCTTATTTATGAGTAATCATTTATAATTTACTCTGTGATATACTACATGTACCTCATTTCTTGCTTCATTACTCACTTTTGTGTATTTTCCTGTTGTTCATGTACTTTGTAATTTCTGCCTACAATTAATTTTGAGTCACCCCTGAAAATGGACCCATGGCCTCAGTGGGCCTACCTGGTTACCGAAATGCAATAATTTAAATAAATATTTTAAAAAAAATTTTTCTCACCATAGTAATCACTTTTATTTAAAAGAGATTGCTATTGTCGTGGTATGTAATCGAAAGACCCCGCTAAACTTTTAGATACTGCGAGTCCGATAGGAAGATTTATTCAGGCGACCATAATGACATCTTTGTGTGCTGTCTCTGTGAAGCCCACAACGTTAAGGCCTGCAAGATCTGCCCGAAGTTTAATACTGCTATCGGCGATGCCATCAACAAACTCTGCGCACTTTTCTCCTGGAACAGCAGGTAGCCAGAACGGAGAGAGAGCTCCAGGCAAAGAGCTGCTCTGCGTCTCAAGGCCCGAGAGAAGTCCTCTTGAAAGCACAAACACTGGGAGAGGGAGAGCAGTAAGAACAAATACCCCTGGTGCACTCCCGGTTACTGCTTAACTTGGCACCGATCACTGCAGCGCCGTCGACAGTTTCAGCGGTGACACCTTCTGCTGTTCAGACCTCAGAAACTACGAGGTCGGCTTAGGCAGTCAGTTCTGTCGTGCCTACTATGGCCGGTGAAGGCCTATTGACACTGGGGCTGCAGGCACTCCTTCGATGTCGCAAGGTGCCTTTGCAGTAGAGGCCACTGTCGACGTGCAGAGGGGTGCTCTCTTCCTTTATGGAGATGATACAGTACCTTATACCTCATTTTCCTGCACCAGGCATGACGATGACGGGGCCCCTCGGACCAGCCCCAGCTCTTGATGTCTGTTCGGTCGACGTGCCTGCCACATTCCAGGGCATTGGTGTCCTTTCTTCCTTCCCTGCGGCCTTCAGGGCCCATCGACAAAAAGGTGATTACAAAGGAATGGCTCATTCCCATCATCCCTGCTGTTCGCCTCTTGCAAGACTTAGTAGTGGGCATTTATAAAATACAGGCAATCCCTGCCTGATTAAACCATGTGGTGGAAACAGTTTAACTTATATGGCAGGGGGTGTTCTGTATGTAATGGTTCCTAGAACCGACTTTGTCCCGTAAAGGTACTTCTGTGCCTGTTTGGGGGACCCTCCATTGATACTGTGATACGGTCCTTTTTGATGTATAGAGATCAAAAGGCCTCATCATTCAAAAACCATGTTCCTTTTCAACTTGCATGTGGACTCTGAGTCTTACTACGATTTGTGCTGTTTTTAACTAATATATGCATTTTATTCATGTTGTTATTTGCTGAATTTTCAGTGTAATCCTTTGAGTGCAGCTAATGTTGTATTGCTGTCTGTTGAACTGTGTTCATACGCTATACAAAAACTTCTATTAATAAATAAAAAGTAAAAAAAAAAAAAGGGGGGGTGAATCTCATGGAATTTTTGGAGCTTCCGTGGTCCCCCTCCATTATCATTCCACCTGTATATCCTGCATTACAGGATGCTACTGTTGCTGCATGATATAGACCAAACTCAGTGTGTGCAGTTCCTAGAAAGGCTGGTAAGCAGTATCCTGCACCATCTGCCAAGCCTTATTTATTTTCTTTTTAGTTGTTTAACTAGGAGTAGCACACTAAGCTGAAAGCTTTTTTACAGGTGTGACCTGGGAGCACAGGGAAGTTAAGTGACTTGCTTAGGGTCACACAGTATGCAAGTGGAACCTGTGGGATTCAAACCCAGGTCTGGTCTGCTGGATGTCACCAGATTTGCAGCTCAGAGCCTTAAACCACTGTGCTATACTGCCTTTTCCCAGAAACTGACTCTATGGTCATTGTGGCTGTTCATAAGTCTAGAGCCCCAAGACATAGGAGTCCTTTGCCTCCTGATAAGGAACAAGTCACCAAATGTGTACTCACTGGAAACAAGAATGGATAGGGGACATATGATAGAGACCTTCAAGTTCCTTAGAAGAATTAACAAGGTAAACTGTGGGGAACTATTTATGGTACCTTGCATACCAAATTGAGGTCACGTGATCATGAGTGGAAATTAACAGGAGAGAGATTCAGGAGAGACGTGAGGAAATACGTCTTTACGGAAAGGGTGGTGGAACCTTGGAACAATCTGTCAGCTGAGGTGGTGGGTGCAAACAGTCACGAGGATTCAGGCAGGCATGGGATAGAATGAAAGGAATAGTGGTTGCTCGGGGCGACAAGACCAGGGAGGAGAAAGGGGCTAGGACATGGAGGGTTAGTACCCTGGAGGAACAGTAGATTCAAGGGAAGGTTCCAGGAATTGTAGGGAATATGGCAGACTGGATGGACCTCTGGTATTTTTCTGCCATCATGGTCTATGTTTCTGTGAAACTGGGAGGCTGGATGTGATGGGCAAACTTATTTTATGATCTGCATCATTGGGCCTTAGGATTACAAACTACCAGGCCCACATGCTCAAATATCAGCACAGTCTGTGGAAAGCTGCTTCTGCTTGACCCTACCACTCAGCCTTTGGCTGGTGGCTGTGCTAAGACTGATCTGCTTAAAATATTGTCTGCTGGTGCTGAGACTGGCAAACATTTGCTGCATCCACCTTATGACTCTGATGCTTCTGCCAGGGCAGCAGATTCTGATATTTGCATGAGGAGATATTCTTGGCTTAGAGTTGCTGGCTTTTCCAATGATGTGCAACAGGCAGTTTTGAACTCTCCCATTAAAGGGCCAGAACTGTTTGGCTATGATGTTGAAGAGACCCTACATGGCCTTCAGACTTCAAAAATGACACTAAGGTCTGTGAAGTCTCTGTACCCCACTTCTGCTAGAGGTCATGGTCAGGACTCCTTTTCCTCTGCCCAAGGTAGTCAGTCATGCCTACCATCCGCAAGATAGTGGTACATGAGGTTGCCCCCTTTCAGATCCCCTCCACCCTGGTGCCCATGCAAAAGCACCCAAAGGAATCTGTTCTTGTGGCCCTGCCACCCCCAGTACTGCCTCTCTTCCATTTCTACCCCTTCCTCAGCTTCTCCCTCCAGGGGTGAGTGTGGGGGGTGGGGATCTCCCTGCATCTCAGACAGTGGCAGGAGATCACCATGGACGAGTGGGTTTAGGAGGTAATTGCAAGGGGGCATACACTGGATCTGTTATAAATTCCTCCAGCTCAGCTTCTGCCTCCTGTCTTTTTGAATGGTGTCCCTGCAAGCTCTCATTCCGCTTCTGCAGTTGGAGAACAGGCTCTGTTCTCTGGACATGAAAGACGCACACTTTCATGTAAAGGTCAGGAAATCCCACAGAGAATACTGTAGAGGTAACACCATCAGTTCAAAATATTGCCCTTTGGCTTGTCTTCTGCATTACAGGTCTTTACCAAATGCTTATCAGTAGTTGCAGCGGCCCTTAACAGGAATGGTCTGAATATTTTCCTCTATCTGGATGACTGGCTCCTGAAGGCCAGCTCCAGGGAAGATTTGCCACACGTCCTGTCTTGGACATGTCAGCTGTTCAGTGAGTTGTGGTTACACTGAATGTGCCAACATCTGTTTTGAGTCCCTGCCAAAGACTGCAGTAGATAGGTGGACTCAGTGAAGGAGTGTGTTCTCTTGCCACGGGACAGGGCAGACACTTCGGTTGCACAGGCATGATCCACTATGTCTCTATGAGAACAACATTATGTATCCTGGGCCTCATGGCTGCGGTCATGGTGACCATGCCACTGGTATGTCTTCATATGAAGATCCCTCCATGGACAGTCCAGGTCCAGTGGGATCAGTTGATGGACGAGCTGGACCAAATGGTTCTCATCATGTCTCCTCTTGTGGTGGATGGATCGCAACAACCTCCCGAAGGGCATTCTATTCTCTGTACTTGCTCATGTACAGATCCTTGCCATGGATGCCTCAGGCTCCATCTGGGGTGCTCATCTTGGCCCTTATCAGATGCAAGTGTCATAGACCAAGGTGGAGGCTGAGCTGCACATAAATGTCCTGGAAATGTGGGCTGTTCTGTACAGCCTCCAGGCCTTTTAGAATCATCTCTGCCCCAGTTCTCTGCTAATGCAGAAGGACAACTTCAGTGTGATGCATTACATCAACAAACAAAGGAGTACTTACTCCTGTCACTTACGCAGGGAAGCATTGAGGGTGTGGTACTGGGCTCTTGTCTCATGGCCTTCAGCTATTGGCTGTGATTCTACATGGTCTTCAAAATGTCTTGACAGACATGTTAAGCAGGTCCCAGTTGATGGTTCATGAATGGGAACTGATGACCTCTTCGCAAGATGGGATTGTCAAGAGTTGGACCTTTTTGTGCCCCCATACAATGCAGAACTTCCCCATTTCCGCTTGCTTGCTCCAGGACCTGGTGTTTTTTGGCAAGAGGCGATGTCCCTCCCCTGGAAAGGGAAATTCCTATACACGTTTCTCCCATTTCTCTTTTACAGAGGGTTCTCATCTGGTGGTGGAGCGTCATGTCCCTTACCTCTGTGTCGGGTTCTGTTGTCCTAGGACAAGGAATCTCTGGTCCATTCAGACCTGAAGTTCTACATCTGTATGTATGGCTCCTGAAGACATAGCCATTGCATGTTTCGGGGTATCCCCTAAGGTCGCTGATGTCCTGACTGCTGCTAGTAAGCCTTCACCCAGACATACTTATTCCCTGAAATGGAAACGTTTCACTTCGTGGGCTGTTTCTTGGAGTATGGACCCTTTTACATGTCCTGTGAATTCTGTGTTGTAATACTTGCTTTCCTTGTCTAGCACTCTGGCTGGCAGTATTCCTCGCTTAAGGTACATTTGGTCGCTATATCAGCTTTCCATGCCCCTATTGATGGTCGTATGACTGCACAATTAGAAGCGTCTTGTACGTTATAGAGAGGTATTATTCTTTATATGAAACCTCCTATCCGTAATCCGGTCCTGCCTTGGGGCTTGAATTTCCTTCTTGAGAAATTGACTTCTTTTGAGCCTGTCACACCAAGGACTGCAGAAAGTCCTCTTAAGTTTTTGTTTCGCCTGGGAATGAGGGCACTCCTGTGTTTAAACAATGCCTATCCAAATGTCCTATACATTGTATTACGTTCTTTTATAGGAAGTATGGTCATTAACTTCCTGGTGTTGTTTCTGGTCACTCCATAAGGGTATGGCTGCTTCTATTGCTTATTTAAAAAATGTTTTTGCTGGTGACATATGTGCTGCAGCCACATGGAACACTGTTCATACTTTTAACATTACAGTTTGGACATAGTTTGTCGTAGACGTGCTAGCTTTGGGCTTGTTGTACTGCAAGGCATTCTGTTCTGCTTGCATACCAGACTGTGCCATCCTCCCAGTTTACTTTGTACTGTTGCTGCTTCTCAACTTCCCACCTCCCCCTTACCGACAACAGACTTCCTTACACAATTACAACTTTCAGGCATCAAAAGGAGCATCGTAACTAACCATAGTCCATAAATTAATTTCTGTGTGCATGCAGTAAACAACATATGTATTCCAAAACACCAGAGCATGCTGTGCATACGTGCCTTATAAGGGATAATCAGCACTGCATTTCTGTACGACAATGAAGTACAGTCTCCCTTCCCCCTTGACACTGTATTAGTTGGCAGAAGAAACGGAACTATTTTTTGTTCTTTAATCAAATTTTTATTCAATCTTTTCAGTGGACACACAGTAACATAACAACCAGGCCTCACAGGGCCGTAATGGGCACACAGAATAATCAATTATACCTAGAGAAACATAATTGATTGTGAATTCTAATAAAGGCAATTAAACCCAGCTACACCCTCTGTTAAACAGTTACCAGAATACTCTCTTCAGCCAGGTAGTCTCACCCTTTGCTCATACTGAGCTGTACCCATGAGGCAGGTATTAACTTAAACACAATATCAAAAACATATATCAAATACATATTTAACAAAAAGCAGACAACCTATAGAACATATAAAACATCCCAGAGTGCAAACAAAAAATGTCTTTAATACAAGAAGTTATAAGTGTATCATAGTTCATAAAGTTTTTAGAGGAGTGAAATGCTCGGGCGGTAGAAGAGTGTAAACAAAACCTAACAGGTCTGTCCCAACAACTCTGCCCCAAGGGGGGACCAGGCAGGTTTACATTTGGACAAGCCAAATCCAGGTAAATGGGCCCAGTATCTGAACCTAGCTGTGCTCCACCAACATTTCCAAAATATCTCTACTTTTCTTTCTCAGCCTGAAAATGAAAAAAAGGTAACAATCGTGCTATAAATTTATCTTTTTTTTTTTTAATCATTTAACACTTTGTCTCTTGCAGCCACAGTCCTGCTCCACATCCAGTCACTGCTCCTCCGCCAACACCGAAGCTCGCATGCCCAGCTGGCAGACACATCTACACGTGCAAAAGGGGCCCCTCCGCTCCTGGTGAGGAACCATTACCAGCACATGCCTCCAGGCATCGTCTGCCAGTGAAACTGTGGCCATCAAGCTGCCACGGACTTGTGCTGCCATTTTTCCACTTGTTTCTCCCCATTGGGATGGCAGACGTGCAATGATGTCCGTGCACATAAGTGCAGACGTCCGCCGCGGTACCCCCTCCAGTTACACCATCACCTGTGGTACCTCCAGGCGTCCCTGGGGACGCCGCAGCGTGGTGTAGTTTCCCCAGCCCACCCCAGGACTAGGAGAGCTGTCTCCCGATGCTGAATCCCAGTCCTCCCCTGCCGACCCCCAACGACCCAAGCTTGTTCCCAAACCCGGGTCGCCGGTGTTGCATGAGGTGTGGCATCCAGTGCCTCAGTCCTCAGTGCCACCGGGCTGGTGGAAATTTATCTTTAAGAAGTCTCAATTAGGCCGTGAGCTTTTCATCTCCATACACGAAGGTACAGAATATACCAGGACTCCAAAGTGGGTGGCTCTGGGGAGAGCCATTTCTGAATGAAGGCTTTAAGGGCTGTTGCTACAAAAATGCTATATAGATATTGTTGGGCCTTTGACTTAATACCCAAGGGAGGTAAGCCTAGAAGCCAATATTGTATCTCAGTTGAGGGTGGAATTTCAAAAATAGTTGCAACCATTGAGCTAACCATATCCCAATATCCCTTTAATTTGGGACAAGCCCAGAAGATATGAGTGTGCGTGCCCTTCTCTGTGCACCCCCTCCAGTACAATTCAGAGGAGTGTTGCTCCAAAATGTTTAGTAATCACAGGAGTGCGTAAGTAACGAAGCACAACACGCCATCTAAATTCCCTTCAGAAATTAGATGCAGTGGTAGAGGGAATACCTCTTCAGACCTGTCTCCACTCCCCATCATTAAGCTGCAGTCCTGCTTCCATGTGCCAGATCTGTCTGAGGTATTGCAGAGGATCTGGATTCAGATCCGAGAGGAAAGCTGTGATTTTCGAGACTGTTCCCCTATGTCCATGTTGATTTACTATGGGTAAAATGAACTACAGGAGTGGATTTGCTCCCTCTGTCAAGTGAAATTCCTCATCCTTTTCCAGTAAAAAGTGCCTAACTTGAAGGAACTGGAATAGATCGGGGGTTGTTAACTTGAATTCCCAGCTACCTGCTGAAATTATTTAAATGTATCCCCTTTAAAAAAAACTTCTCCACCAAGCTGAAGCCTTGTGTCGCCCACCTCCTAAACCCAGTGTCAATCTTAAAGGGAATAAAATCTAAACATGCCCGTGTGGATGTGGAGAGTCTTACTTTCAATTCCAGTCTGTATTTCCGAGCATAATTCCTGCTAGGTGTCCTTCAAGGCAACCGTCCAAGGACTACCTAGAACTAACCGCTGAAGTTTTGCTTTATCCATATAAACTAAATCCCCTATTGTGGCAGTAGCCAAGGATTTCCTAATTTCTGCCCATAAAGGAACTCCTCTTCCACCATTAATGGCAGCAGGGCCTGGAATTGCGCTGCCCAGAAGTGTTTACGTAAGTCTGGCACCGCAAGCCTTACCTGAGGTTTAACCCTCAATAAAGTTTGCCAGCGGACCCTGGGCAGCCTACCAGTCCAAATAAATTTAGATATAGTAGATTTAAGGAATTTCCAAAAGGAGTAAGGGGGTCTGAAAGGTAGCGAGAGAAACAGGAAAAGAAAGCATGGCAACACATTCATTCTAATACATTCTGTCCGTCCTGATAAGGACAGAGGGAGCTCATTCCAACAGGTACAGTCTGCCTGAACAACTTGCAACTATTTAAAGTGATTAGTATGATGTAATTTACTAAGGTCTTGGGGAATCCAGATACCCAAATACTCCTGGCCCACTTGAACTGACCAACCATTGGGAGGGTCCCCACAGGGACAAGTCCCACTGGGAGTATTTCCATTTTCATTTCATTGATCTTGAATCCTGCCACCAGTTCAAAGTCATGTAGCATTGACTCAAGATGTGGAGCCGCATGCACAGGGTCTGCAACACATAGCAGGGTGTTATCAGTGTATAATGACACTCGAAGTTCTGCTCCTTCAACTCTAATACTCTGCTAGGTGCAAGATTGCTGAATGAGGGCTGCTAAGGGTTCCATACTAAGAGCGAATAAGAGGGGCGAGAGCAGGCAACCCTGTCTGTCCCCCTCTCTATTTTAAATCTGGGGGAAAGGACCCCATCAACTTTCACCTGTGCCCATGGTTCTCTGTATAGGTTCCCAGTCCAATTTCAGAATTTATCCTCCAAACCAATTTTTTTAAGAGTTAGAGCTAGGAAAAACCCAGTCCAGGTGGTCAAACGCCTTTTCAGTGTCAAGGGAGATTACTGCATGTAAGGTATTGTGGGGTTGGGGGGAGGGAGAACGGGACTTGATGGCAGACAAAGTATTCAAAGGAAGACGAATATTGTCTTGAATATGGCACCCGGGAAGGAACCCTGTTTGATCAGAGTGCACCAAGGAAGGGATTATCTGCTGGAGGCGCAATCCAGTAATCTTGGCAAAGATTTTAGCATCTTGATTTAAAAGGGAAGTGGGGCGGTAACTAGAACACCCAGTGGGGTCTTTACCCAGTTTAAGTAGTACTGTAATCATGGCAGCAACCCAAATATCTAGGGTAGCACCTTCCTTGTGGGCCTCATTGCATACTTTAGTCAGTAAGGGAGCCATATCTTCTACAAAGTGTTTTAAAAATTCATCCATGAACCCATCAGGGCCTGGTGCTTTACCCGTATTAAAAGATTTAATGACAGCCCGTATCTCACCCTCTGTAATGGGCACCTCCAACAGGTCCCTTTGTTCTGGTAGTAGAGAGGGAGTTCCACTCTCTTCAAGAAGTCAGTGACCCCTGTGGTATCCAGGCCCTCTCTTTACTATATAGCTGGTTATAAAACTCAAGAAACTCGTTTGCAATTTGGGTGGGAGTGTGTAGCCATCTTCCCAGGGTTGGCCCTTCTATGGATTCTTGGAACATATCTGTCAGCCTCCTGTTTCCGAAGGTGGAGGGCAAGTAATCTGCCTGCTCCCCTCCCCACTCATAATATTTTTGCTTGGTGAACCTCAAAGCGTTCTCCGTTTGGCGCAACTTCGGAGTATTATACACCGCCCTTGCTTTCTGAAGTTGGGGAGCAGAGCTCTGTCCCTTGTCCATTTATGCTCTGCCTCCAAATCCCGATATAATTTAACATTTTGTGAATTATAAGTTGATGCTGTTTATTGTGATCTGAGGTATGGGCAATGATATGGCTGTGCAGCACTGCTTTTAAGCCATCCCATATAAATTTGAGGGAAGAGTCCGGTTCCTTGTTCTCATTTAAATAATGTTTAATAACTTCTTTAATAGAGTATACAAAAGCTTTATCATGTAGGAGACCCGACTCAAATTGCCAGCTCCCCCTCCCGCCCGAGGATTCCCATCTGACCATAGCCGAAATCATAGTATAGTTAGAGAATGTTACTGGATGGATGAGTACCTCCTGGAAGGAGTGGGCCCACACCTTCTTGGTGTAGAATCTGTCAATTCTGGAATAGGAATTAGTTGCCAGAGAGTAAAACGTAAAGTCTTCCATCTCTGGATTTTGTAAACGCCATGGGTCTACCAGGCCAGATTCTGAAATAAGCTTCCTTAACAGTTTGGAACTCTCCATCTCCTTTACGTCAGGATGGATTCTTATCCAGAACATGGTTTTCCACACAATTCCAATCCGCAGCGACAATAATTTGGCTCTCAGAAAGGGATGAGATCATATGAAACAAAATTCACCCACTGGAGGGTGCATACACTGAGGCTATGTGTAGGGGGCGCCCCCTAAATTCCCAGATAGGAGGACAAGGCGTCCTGAACCTTTAAAGAAAGACCCTTTTTTATCAGTATTGCCACCCCTGATTTTGTAAATTGTGGATGTGAATCTGAAAGGACAGTCCCGACCCAAGACCTTCTCAACTTGTTATGTTCAGGAGTTGAAAGTTTTGTTTCCTGAATACATGCTATATCACAGTTTGCCCTTCTGAGTTCTTAGAAAATTCTCTCTCTTTTAACTACATTATTAATGCACTTGACATTAACAGAGCAAATCTAAAGTGCAGCCATGTTTAGAAGCAATTGACATTATCCTCCAAGAAATCCCCCCGCATCCCCTCAGTACAGACACCCTGGGATGTAAACAACAAACTAAAAACATAATACGTAACATGGTTCAAACAGTGAACCATAGCCAGTAACAGATCCTGCTAATCCCACAGTAAAAACAGTGGCCAGGGTAAACCCTCCGCTGCCAGGGAAGTCCAGACTGTGCCGAGCAGGCTTCAGAAGATGGTGTCTCACTACCAATGAAGTGTACATATATACGAGGGTAAATCACACCAAGGTGTATAAGGTTGAATTTCCCAGCCTACGCCAGAAATACCAGACCTTCACCCTCGCAAGAACACTCCGGGAGTCCTGGGTGCCTAAACAGAGAATCCCAGGTGCAGCATATGTTGAGCAGGCGGTCCATGGGAATACTGTAGTGGAACTTGTATCCTAAGATTCCCACTTGAGTAGTTAAGGAGCGCTATTAAACTAGAAACTCACCATGGACCACCCTTAAAAGATTCTGATCTCAGTCACCATTAAATTAGTTCAACAGGAAGGGGGACGAGCGCCTAGTTATGGCTTTAATCCTAGCCACCGAGCAGGAAAAAAAAATACAGTGTCACTTTAGTATTCTTTCACTGTATATAAGTGATCTGGGAAAGTTAGACTTTCAGATTCCCAGACCCCCATCCTACCCTTGCATAAAGCTTGATATCAGCGAACTTGTTAACCTTACGTTCTCTAAACTAATTTTCTAAGTAGCATTCTAAATATGTAAAACCTTTGAAGACACACTGTCATAAGTAGTAAATCTACTGGTGCATATAATAAACACAAGTGTCCAAAATATAAAGAACACCTTGCCAAATAGGAGGCCCTGTAACAACCCAGGCAGTAGTTCAGTTCACTACTCCATTGAAGTTCTTGAGTCCCCAGTAAAATAAACATCTTCAGCCCCTCTTGAATTGTAAAATAATACATGCAGTGTCACTCGAAAAAATCAAAAGGGCAAAGTTTAGATGGGCTACCAATCACAAACTCCGATCATGTAAAACAAATAATTACCCGTTCTCTATTCCAGTCGAGTGATGACATGCCGCAAGGGGACAGGAAAGACTGCACGTCAAAGGAGGTTCCACTACTAAGGAAATCAGACCAGGAAACCTCCCCTGCTGAGGATTCAGTTCCACCTCTGTCGCGCCATGTCAGTAACTCCAGGAGAAAAAATAAGACAAGTTCTGCAACCATATCAGTCCTCCAGACAGTCCCTCTGGATAAAAAGGAAATAAATCAGGTTGATCTCCAAACTTCGGGAGCCCCCCCAGTCAGGGGTCCGTGAAGAAAATCAGACGGCAAAGATGTTTATCGTCTCTACAAGTAAGGTAAAGCAATCTTGTTACCTTCAGGTTGCTGATTTTGGTTGGATCCATCTAGCTAAGTACGCATGAAGCGGTAGCAGGAAGTCTGAGTGCCTTTTCGCCGTGCGCCTACCTCCAGGTGCAGTCGACCACAATAAATCCTCTGTCTCCTTTTCAGCCTGCTCCTCCTTGATATCAGGGACAAGAATGCCCAGAGATTCTAAAAATGGAGCAGCAGCCAGGAGCGATTCAGAATTTTTAACTCCCTCCTTGTCTTGGATCCAAAGCCTTGCAGGGCATCTTAGGTGAAACTTGAGTCCCCTTTCCTGGAGCAGCTTGAGCACTAGCAGGTTCTTCTTCCTCTTGACCAGCATGGGTGGGGTGGTAATCTTGATCTTCGTATACCCTCTACCCATCCAGGTTGAGATCTTTCTTACCCATGCTAGCAGCAAGATTTTCTCTTTTGTTGGGTAGCGCAGGAACTTGATGAGAATAGATCGGGGGGAGGGAGAGGCCTTGCTTTGGTTTGGGGGCAACCGCCCAATGTGCCCTTTTGATTTCTAGGGCAAAATCATTTTCCAAGGCCAACTCCTTACGGAGCCAACAGTCTATATAGTCCTCCATACTTTCCTGCTCCACTCACTCTGATATGCCAAACACTCTAATATTGTTCCTGGAAGCACGGGTTTCAGCGTCCTCTGCCTGGAGGGTTGGATCTCTCTTCTGCTTGTGAAGATAGGCCAGGGACCTGCGGAATGCCATATGCTCATTTTGCACAACTTCCAGCTGAGATTCTACTGTTGTAGTGCGAGCCTCCAGTTTTTTAAAATCTTTCTGCAGCCCAGTAATTTTGGAGTAGATTCTGTGTAAGATTTTCAGCATGCTGTGACCATCCGCTTTTGTAAAGGTTGTTGTGCTATCCGATTCAGAATTGTCGTCCTCGTCGGCAGATGCAGTGAGTGCCAAGGACCTGAACAGAGTAGGGCTAGCAGGCCGCTGGTCCATTGAAGCATTAGACTGCCACTGGGTACTGGAATAAGTTGACTTTTTTGTTTTGCCCATATCAGTGATAGTAGAGGCAAGTTAGGCTGCTGTTAGATGTGGCAAAAAAACACCGATGGCGAACGATTACACAGAAGTTGTACGCGAGATTGCAGAGCTCTGTTCTAGGCAGCCATCTAGATACGTGATGTCACCAGAAGTCCCGAAACTGAAATATATTTTTGTTATTATTCACAACATCTTGCACATTACATCCTAACAGGTAAGGGGTGTGTGTGGGTTACCATAAAGTATGACTGTATGCTACACAAAGAAAAAAACAGTCTATACCGATTTTAAAATCTAGTCAGAATGACCTGCAACTAATACAGTAATTCAAACCCGATCTCTGCATACTGAGCATATGTACTGCATGTGGGAGGGCTTAAACTGTGCAATTATGTATACCAATGAGATTACTGTATATTTTAGTAATACAGCTGTAACTGGAAATAATGATTCTATTACTGAACCTTGGGACAAACGGTCAGTTACTGTTGTCAGCAGCCACAAAAAAAAAATGACAAGCACACAACTGCAGTGCGAGCCAGCTGAGTGCTTCAACTGAGAGGTACAGGCTTGCGCTACAGACACAGAAAATGACGTCATCTCTGCACTAGTGGAAACCAAGGCACAATGCTTTGAGTAAACATACAATGACAAGAGATGAAATAATGTGTTTCAAACCTGATTATAATAGTACAGGACAACTGCCATTGGAAACGGAGTTAATATTGCAGAATCAGAACCCTTCATTTTACATTACGGACATTTGCCATTGATCACTTCAGATTACAAACTGACAGCTCTTCTGTGGCAGAATTTGTGTCTGTGTGCGAGCTGCAGCTAGTGATGTAAACCCCCTTTTGCGTCACTAGTCAACATCACACTTGCAGGCAGACCAAATGCAACGACGTGACGATTTGAACATGCTACAACAATAAACTGTCTAAGTACTCTTACCATGTTACACAGAACCATTAGGAGACAACCGTATGTACAGATGTACCTATGCAGCATGTTTATACACCACTATCTTACAATTCACATAACAACATTTACCATTGATCGTTAAAGGATGCCGACTTCCACATTTCGGTAAAACTCTCTTGCAGAAAATATCTTGGGTTCAGACTAGGGAACTGCCAATACCAGTTCATATTCTTTCCAGTTGGGCTTACCTCAGCACCAGGGGTTCCACAAAGCGTCTAGCTGTTGTGGCAGCTCATCTGGGAAGGCAAGATGTGGTGGTTTTTCCCAGCCTGGACAATTGGTTAGTCTCGGGGAAAAACAGGAGGAAGCAGGGTCCTCTATACAGCTGGTGAAAAACACCCTAGAGAATCTGGGCTTTCTGATAAACCTTCAGAAGTCACAAACAGAACTAACCCAAGTTTTTGGACTTCATTGGTGCAGAACTGGATACTCTGCAGGGGAAGGCCTTTCTTCCACAAGCAACAGTAGCAAACCTAATTTCAACTGTAAAATCATTCAGAACAGGTCAGTCAAGGCCTGCAAGGGATTTTCTACAGGTATTGGGACACATGGCCTCATCCAATGCAGTGGTGCCAGGGGCCAGGTTCCAGATGAGACATCCAGTATCATTTGAGGGATCACTGGTCCCAAAGATGGGATCCGCAGTCCAAACGGGTGCCTGTCACAAAAACATTGCTAAGGGCACTAGAGTTAGTGGAAGGAGGAAGACGACCTCGGAGAGAGAATTCCCTTCCTTCTGCAGTTCTCTATAGCAGCTCTCACAACAGATGCCTCTCTCCAGGCATGGGGTGCCCATCTGTTGGTTTGCACTGTAAAAGGCACCGGCAGTAGACAGACAGAAAACGTAGGAGCATAATCAGTCTCCTGGAGCCCAGGGCAGTGTTCCTAGTAGTGCAAGCCTTTTCCTCCCAGATCCAGGGTCAGTCTGTCTAAGTTCGAACAGACAACACCACAACAATATAATACATAAAAAGGCAAGCTGGAGGAACAAGATCCTCAAGGCTGTGCACAGAAGCCATGAAGATCTGGAACCTAGCCTATTCTAGTAGTAGGGGTTGAGCTATCCATAGTACACCTGCCAAGAAAAGACAATGCCTAGGCAGACTCACTGAGCAGAATCAGCCAGGGAAATCATAAATGGACTCTGAATCAACAAGTACTGGCATCAGTGTTCAGACATTGGGGTGCACCAGAAATAGACCTGTCTGCTTCGTGGGGGAATAACCAGGTCCCACTCTCCTAGAAATGAGCTTCGGCTCACTGTGCTTTTCCCAGTTACCACTGTATTCTCAGGCACACTGAGAGTAGAGATAGAGAGGTGCTGATGCCACTATATGGGACATTGGTGAGAACACAACTTGAGTATTGTTCTCAAGTTTGGGCACCGTATAAAAAAGGTGAAATTAACAGAATAGAGAGGGTACTGAGAAGGGCTACTAGAGCAGTAAAAGGTTTTGAGTATAGACCATACAAGGAAAGGATGAGGGAAATGAATCTATATTCACTTGCATATAGACATTGGAGCGGTGATATGATTTTAGTATATGAAGCTTTTCAGGACCATAAACTTAGAAAAGATCTGGGGCTGGAAGTAAAGCAAAAGAAGTATAGCACTAGAACACATAAATTACAGTTAGACCAACAAAGATGGAAACTACTAAAACAAAAATACTGGTTTAGCCAGAGGGTAATCCCTCATTGGAATTCCCTTCCAGAAGTAGTAGTAAATAGTCCTTCATTGGATATTTTTAAAGGTAGATTGGATAACTACAGTCAAAATAAAATTCTAGGATCGTGGATAAGTTGTTCAGCCACACTTATTGGCATGTCCCCTTTCCCTTAAAGGATCGCCAGAAGTCTTCAAGCTGGCTCCTCCCACCCACCTGGGTGGTATAACCATCAGCTCCACCCCATGATCCCAGATCTTTCTTTCCACTGGAAGATTCAGATTGCCTCCTTCGTGCTCCTGCATTTTGTAGGCCCTGGCATCTAAACCTTCAGTTCTTCTGAAACTTTGTCTTGTTTGCATTTGCGACTGTGACTCTTCCACCTCGATTATGGAAGATGAGTCTTCCCCTGGATTTCACCGGTGCTCGTGCGGCCAGAAAATGTCGCACACCGATCCCCACACCGCGTGCATATACTGCTTGGGTGTCGGTCATGACACCTCTAAGTGAGACTTCTGCCTTTCATTTCACCGTAACGTCCTCGACGACCGTCTCGCATGCCTGAAGTTGGGGAGGCCCAAAAAGACGAAACCCTCTGGTGAAATCAAAAGAGGCTCGGTGGGCAGTTTCCATGGCTGCAGGATCCGCCGAACAATTGGAATGTATGTAAACCTTCGAGGAGGAAGCTGCTCGGGCTGCAGAATGTTCCTCTCTGAGCTTCTTTGTACCGCTCAACCTGGGCTCCACCTTCTTGGGTTCCTTTCGAGAGTTGTGCCAGTCTCTCCCTACTACAGGGGAGGGTCCTGTGGGTATGCACTCCTCTCGGTCCCTTAAGTGGGAAAAGGACCCGGGATCGTCTTCGTCTCGGCGAACATGTTTTTTGGATTGAGGGAGATCCTTGTCCCAGGAACTGGCAATCTCGACTTCGGATGAAATTGCCTCTTCAGCGGCTGGCTTCTCAGCCTTGCTGTCTAGCCAGTCAACCAAACTGTCGGTCGACGAGGTCAAAATTGTCATCGACCCATTGTTGCCAACTCCAGTCGCCGATTCTCTTAATCGGACTCCGGTCGTTTCTTTCCCCAACAAGGAGACCTTGCCTGCTGGGAATCCCATCGAGGAAGTGGTTCCCGACCCCAGGAAGACACCAGTCCTGCCGGTGTCTCCCAATCGACCGAGTCGGCCGGTTCAGTCTCTGTCGAGGTCCAGGACCCCCTTGACCAACAGGCCGAGAAGAGCCATAACCGCTGTAAGAAGAGGCGACGCCATCGGTCTTCCTCATCCTCCTCGGATGAGGAGAGGCTCTGGCGGAAACTCCGTCAGCGCTACGAGGACCTCATGTGGCAACAGCTAATTTTGTCTGGGCACAAGCTGACCCTGGCTTCAACTCCGGCCATTACCTGGCTTTCCCCTCCCAGGCCAAAGCAGACTCCTTCGGAGCTGATTATGTCGGTTCCCCCACCCACGGAGCCGGCGAAACCTCCGGTTCGGCCTGTACCGGTCTCTCCACTGATCGTGGTGGAACTGCCACCCAAGCAGTCAGTGGGAGGGGCTCCTTCCAAGGGAGATGGACCAGACACCGGCCTTCCCTGGCGTCTTTCGGTCACTGTCACCCCTCAATTGTTGTATCCGAATTCCTCAGATTCGGATGAGACCGGCCTACATTCTCATCCTGGGGATGACGAATTGGCTGGTGGGTTAGAGATGGAGGGCGGTCCTTTGTCTTTTCAGGGCATTTTTCGCCTTATCTCTGAGTCTACAGAGATGCCCCTGGAACCTATCCAGAAAAAGGCTGAGTACTCTCTCACGGACATTCTCCAGAGAGGGGATATCCCGACGGAGGCCTTTCCTGTGGCCAAGGCCATAGTTAGCCCGACTCTGGAACTTTGTCAGTGCCCTGCCTCCTGTCCAGCTCCATCTGCTCGCATGGCCCACAAGTATGCGATGTCCATGGGGTCCCTAGTGGGGTTCACAGAGCACCCTTTGGCCGAGAGCCTGGTAACCGCCTCTGTGTTCAGGGGTACTGGCAGTTCTGCCAACACTGACTGCCCCCCCCCACCTGAAAAAGAATCCAAAAATTTGGATCATTCGGCTCTAAAGGTGTATGTGGCCTCGTCTTTAGGCCTTCATCAGGCAAGTTTGACCATCATCGTGGCACACTTCTCCCATGCCCTCTTGGGGTCTTTGGATGAAGTCCTCCCACACCTCCCTGTAGACATGCAGACCACGGTCAAGCAGGTCCTGGATCAGGGCCGAGCTGTTGCTAAACAGCAGCTTCAGACAGCCCTAGACATTGAGGATTCTTGTGCCCGCTCGATGGCAGCTGCAGTTGCCTCTTGCCGCAGGGCTTGACTGAGACTCTCCTCTTTCCCGGCAGATACTCAGCACAAACTAGCTGATGTGCCTTTCCTGGGCACTGACCTTTTTGGCCCAGATGTAGCTGGTCACCTTCAGCATATTGAGCAGTTCAGTGCCAACTTGGACGCTACTTCTGCTAAAGGTTCTTCAAATAAGAAGCAGCAGAAGAAGAAGCCTTTTTGGCACTCTTCCCCCTGCGGCCCAGCAATCCTCCTTTCAAGGAGGGCAGCAGCAGCAACAGCCGCAGCAGCAGCTGCAGGCTCAAGCACCTCCGGACCAGGCCCGTAAAGGAGGCAGAGGTTCCGGTCCTGGATCCTCCTCCTCCTCCTCCAAGCCTGCTCAGCGACAGGCCGGATGGAGGCTGCCACCCCCTTTCCCGTTACTCCAGCTCTGGGTGGTCCTGTGCAGGACTGGCTTTGCTGGTTCCTTTCCGCCTGGTCTCTTATCACCACAGACAGGTGAGTTTTGGAGGTGGTCGGTCAGGGACTGCCTCTGGAATTTGAGCATTACCCTCCAAGCTGAGCCCGCGCCCTTCGGGAGGAAAGAGTATCCATCCATACTCAGTCGGCGCTCCGAGACGTAATTGCTCAGCTCCTCCTCAAGGAGGCAGTAGCTCCAGTGGCAGATTCTCCAGCAGACCCAGGCTTTGTCTCCAGGTACTTCCTGGTGCCCAAGCGAATTGGGGGGGGGCTGGTGCCCCATTCTAGATCTGCATGACCTGAATCGGTATCTCAGGTCATGCAGCTTTTTTGTGGTCACTCTGTCCCAGATCATACCATCCTTGGAGCGAAACATGTGGTTCTGTTCACTGGATCTGCAGGACGCGTTCTTTCGCGTCCCAATCTATCCGTCTCATCAGCGTTTCCTCCGCTTCAGAGCCGAAGGGGCCCTATACGAGTTCTGAGCCATGCTGTTCGGCCTGTCATTGGCCCCACAGGTCTTCCCCAAATGCATTGCAGTGTTGGCAGCCCATCTCAGGCATCGGGGGGGGGGGCGGATTTACCCCCTACCTTGATGATTGCCTCTTAGCAGGTCGCACCCAGCAGGAGGTGGAGAGGTCCAGGGACCTGGCCCTCCAGATCTGCTCCCAACTTGGCCTTCTGATCTCCGAGGCCAAATCGGAACTCGTGTCTTCCCAGGTGATGTGCTTCATCGGGGCAGAGCTCGACTCTCGTCAAGCCAGAGCTCAGCTCCTGGTGGACAGGGCGGAGGTTCTCTCCTCCTTTGCCCAGTTATTTCTGGTTGGACAATTGCACCCTGCCCGGGACTTTCTGTGCCTTCTGGGTTACATGGCGGCATGCACCTCCGTGCTCCGTTGGGCCCAGTGGCACATGCACCCCCTTCAGTGGGAGCTGGCTGCCCAGTGGACTCAGCCCCACGGTCATTTCGACCAGCTGATCACTGTAACCCAGAAGATGTGGGAAGCTCTCCAGTGATGGACCGCCCCAGACCAGTTGCAGGAATTGATCCCATTTGTCCTTCTCAAGCCGACAGCTGTCCTCATGACCGATGCCTCTCTCATGGGCTGGGGAGCCCACATGGGGGACAAAAGGACCCATGGGTTCTGGACCCCCAAGGAGTCTGGATACCACATCAACCTGTTGGAGCTCAGAGCAGTCAGACTGGCACTGTCGGCTTTCGCTCCTCAGCTCCGGGGTCAAGTGGTTCAGGTCTGGAAAGACAATACCATGACCATGTACTCCCTCAACAAACAGGATGGCACACATTCCCGTCTGCTTTGCAGGGAGGCGCGCTACATCTGGACCCTTGTTAGCCGTCTGGAGGCAGATCTCCTAGCCATTCATGTGGCAGGAGCCTCAAACCATGTGGCGGATACTCTCAGCCGCTTAGGCAAGAGATCCCACGAGTGGTCTCTCCATCCAGAGGTAGCTTACAGCCTGTTTTCCCACTGGGGCAAACTGATGGTGGACCTTTTTGCCTGCAGGGACAACACCAAGCTGAGGCTGTTTCATGCCTGCCCCCCTCAGCAGGGCTCGCCGCAGGGGATGCCTTCTTGAGGCCGTGGACCCCAGACCTCTTCTGCGCCTTTCCTCCATTTCCCTTGATTCACAAGGTGCTTCTCAAGGTGAGGAGGGACAAGGCGAAGGTGATTCTGATAGCCTCAGACTGGCCACGCCAGTTCTGGTATGGAGATCTCCTCAGCCTCAGCTGCAGGCCCCCAGAGTGGCTTCCAGCACACCCGGACCTGATCTCTCAATCCGGGGAAGGTATACCATCTGGACCTTCAATCCTTGCGCCTCACAGCCTGGTACCTGAGCGGCTAGAGTTCCAGGCTTTGGATCTTTCCAAGGATGTCCTCACTGTGGTGGAGGTATCCAGAAAGGAATCGACCAGGAAATGTTATGCCTTAAAATGAAAAAGGTTTTCCATTTGATGTCAGGGCAAGGTCCTGGACCCTCTGTCCTGTCCAGTGGCTAACATTCTCGACTACCTTTGGTCTCTCTCTCCAAAGAGGGTCTTCGGTCATCAACCCTTAGGGTGCACCTGGCAGCCATCTCTGCTTACTGGGCGTGGGCCGGTCAGCCGACGGTGCAGGAGACAGTGGTCAGGTGCTTTTTCAAAGGCCTGGATCACATATCCCCTCCGGTGCGTGAACCTCCACCTCCGTGGGATCTACTGCTGGTACTGGTAAAGCTCATGGGCAAGCAATTCAAACTGATGCACAAGTGTGCGTTGTCGCACTTGTGGAAGACTGCCTTCCTGGTGGCTATCACGTCTGCCAGAAGGACAGGGGAGCTCCAGGCACTTTCGGTGGACTTCCCTTATCTGGTCTTCCACAGGGACAAGGTACATCCTTTGCCCTACCCGAAATTTCTTCCAAAGGTGGTGTCAGAGTTTCACCTTAATCAGGTGTTAACTCTGCCAGTATACTACCCTAATTACACCTCGGAGGCCGAGTACAGGCTCCATACTTTGGACCTGAGACAAGCTCTCTCCTATTATAAGGAGAGGATGGAGGAAATTTGGGGAGAGGTTCACCAGCTGTTTGTTACCTACGCTGAAGCTGCTTCTGACAGACCTGCAGCAAAACAGACTATTGCAAGGTGGATTGCATCTTGCATAGGTTTGTACTATGAGTTGGCGGGCATGGAGCCTCCCAGAGGGATGAGAGCTCATTCTACCCCATACCGCTGCATCGGTGGCTGCTTCCAGGGACATCCCTATCCAAGAAATCTGTTGGGCTACTACCTGGAAGTCAGCAAACACCTTCATTACCCATTACCACATCAACCTTGAGTCACGCCAGGATGCTGGTTTTGGGGCCTCAGTTCTCCAATCTCTTTTCCCCAAGTGAGTATCAGTGGGGGGGGTGTGCCTTGCCTTCCTCCTCCCGGAGAACTGCTAGGAGTCTGCCAATAAGTGTGGATGAACAACATATCCATGATCCTAGAAAAACAGGTTACTCACCTGTAACAGTAGTTCTAGGAGTGGTATATGTTATTCATCCACAGGGACACACAACACCTGGCTTCCAGCGGGCTAAGATCTGGCATCATGGCGTGGAGCCAAGGGTTATACCACCCAGGTGGGTGGGAGGAGCCAGCTTGAAGACTTCCGGCGATCCTTAAAGGGAAAGGGGACATGACAATAAGTGTGAATGAACAACATATACCACTCCTAGAACTACTGTTACAGGTGAGTAACCTGTTTTTTTTTTTTTTTTTTTTTTTTAATGAGCATTCAACTACAGAAATTTTACAAAAGTTGGAAAAATAGCAAGCAAAATGGACGAAAGTCTAAATGATGCTTTGTATTGACTGTGATACTATGATACCAAATTTTAAATGAAATGAAGTTTTGTTGCAGTCAACCAGCACTGGGGTTAGTTCCAGAGGATGCACTGGGCTGGACTGAACAGAGAAGTTTCTATATGCCCCCTCAATTCCCACTTTTTTTTTATTTTTTATGAATTTGTGTTCATTGCTTTTTAAGTCACAGTATAAACAACAAGGTGCTGTAGTATCATGTACAGTAGTGTCATCTAGTACCAAGATGTACATTATGCTATTATTATCATACCATTCTGTGTTATCAGGACTTTGTGTAAAATTAATTGTCTAAGGTACAGATCATTACATTTCTTCATTCCATACAAAACCCATTTCAAATTTTGGAAGTGCTTGTGACACACATGCAGTTAATTTTTGCCATTTCACAAGTGTCTGTCATTAATTTGTGCCATAATTCTAAGGTTAGAAGTTTGTCAGAAAGACAGTTCTTGGTAATATCTTTCCTGACCATTAGTACACAGATCAGTAAGATTTTCGTATGTGGGCAGGGACCTATAGCCATCTGGCATTTTAAGAAACAGTAACATCTGCAGGTTGAGCACAAATGATGGTTCAAAGAGTTCTCCCAGCATCTGTTGAAATGACACCCAGAATGCTTGGAGTTTGGGGCAGAACCAGAAGACGTGCGCATGGCTTGCTTTTCAGTTCCCCACAGCCTCTCCAGCAGTGTTGGCCTGTTGGGTTTGGGTGCAGAAGTAGTGTGTAATGCCTTTCCATGGAAACTCCTTCCATAGGTAAGAAGTGGTCAGTTTATGGGTATACATTAAATAAAAATTCTTCCATTGTTGAGGAGTTATTTGTGTGCAAGTCCTGTTGCCATCTCACCCAAAGGTACTCGTGAGTGTTTTTGTAGTGCAGTTAAAGCGGCATAGATTCCGAATATCAGGGAGTCCAGTGGGGCTCCTGTTAGTACCGATTGTATCATGGGCAAAAGGCTTGGTTTGAACCATTCTCACTCTTACCGAGAGTGATCATAAAGGTTAGGAGGGAGTCTGTAACAATGATTCACATAGCACAAGACTGGGCCAGGCAGACCTGGTACTCTGTGCTCCTGTCCTTCTCCAACAAACCTATCAACTTGCCACTGAGATGCAACCTGCTGACACTGTCTCAGGGGAGGATTTTTATTTTATTTGTGTGTTATTTCTTAATGCTCCCCCAAGCCCCCAGCCAGCCACTCCTTCAGGTGGCCTAGGGCCCCATCGACAGTCCCTCTCACCATCCCGCCTCACCACATTACTGCCACAGCCCAGTTGACCGAACGTATCCCTTCTCCAGGGGTTCCCCCTTCCCAGGCAGGGAAACGGGGAGAGGAGACTTTCCTGAGAGCTTCCTTCTATGCTGGACAAACGATATGGGGTCAGCACAGACCCTTCCTGGCTTCATGGTGAACAGGGACCAGCCACCGTCATCTGGTTGGCCAAGTGGCTGTGTTTTCCTGCATTTCTTCCCTATCCACCCCCCCAAATGTACTGGTCCAACTGCGGCAGTGTCCTTTTGGGGAAGGGGGCATTCGGTGATGTGTCGAGGCTCACGCCGCCACAAACACCAGCCACAAGCCACCACCAGGAGCCACCTAACAAGTGGTTTAGGACAATCTCCCCCCCCCGGAGGTAAGAATCTGTAGGACGCTTATGACTCCTTCCCTGCCATCTGTGCTAACGCGGGTCACCAGCATGCCAAACAAACACCCAGTGTTTGTGCCATGGAGCCAGCCTTATTATTTTAATATATTTGGAGAGTACCTTTGAGCACAGGTGTTCATTTACAAAGGGTGCACATCAAAGCATAGTTACAAATAGAACAAAAAACAATTACAGCAATTCCAACAGAATGTGGTCAGTACAAATACAACATGTAATAGAGTGAGTAGGGTACAAGTAAGCCAACAGTTATGCTACTGTTTGGGGTTTTGGAACCTTCGGTGCATGATTGTGGATTACTTGGTGATAAGTGCAGTTGGAGCTGAGGGATGCATGCAAAGCTTTTTTTAAATTGGGTAATGTAAGATAGGCCCAGAATGGATTAGTCTAGTTCATTCATCCAGATTGCTGCCCAGATAACGAAGTAGTGATTCCATATATTAGTTCTCAGTTGAGGAAGTTGTAGGGCAGATATTCACATGCTTCTAGTGCCGTATTGATAGGTAACACATTTGAAGCAGCTTCATATGGCCAGAGGGGTGAGACCCAGTAGTGCCTTTTTGGCCTGTCATGCAGGGGTTGCCAGTTGATCAGTGAATATAGGGTACAAGTGCGAGTGAGCTTATCAGCACCTAAAATGAATCGACAAGCTTTATTGCAGATCGCTTTGGTCCTGTGTAAGACAATGATCCTGTGTAATACAAAGTGTCACAAGCAGCAGCATACACAGGGAGGCCATGGTAGATGAAAGACATGATAATGCTAGAGACAAGGCGTCTGGCTCCAGTGTGAGGTTGTGGCAGTTCCTGTACAAGGCACACAGTCTTCTGTTAGTGGTGGCCACAATGTTGTTCATGTGCTGGATGAATGAGAGGATATTTAAAAGTTTGTACTTGTTTCAGACTTTGTCCCTTTTTGCTCAGTGTGACCAGTGGGGGATCTTTTTTTTTTTTTTTTTTTTCAGCTGTGGCCCAGAAGAGCATAGTTTTCATTTTTTTTTTTTTTTATAGTTAAGCCCCAACTTGTTGGCAATGAATCATTTTTCCAGCTACAGTGCCTGAAATTTGTCTGGAGGTCTGTGATGATTTTACAGTGGCTGGTATTTCTGGAGAAGCTGAATGTGCATCATCTGTATATAGTAGTACTTCAGCAGACCGGCAGACCTCCGGTAGATAATTCGTAAACAGTCCGAATAGGAGGGGCAGAGTATTGAGCCGTGGGGCACCCTGACTGAAAAATTTTTTGTATGTGTGAGAGAGAGAGACATCTATTTTTCCATGCTGAGATCGGTTACAGAGGTAGCTTTGAAACCACATTACTGTGTCCAGTGATAGGCCAAGGGAGGAGAGCTCGTCAAGCAGCAGCTTGTGATGGACTAAATTGAAGGCCTTAGTCAGGTCAGTATAAATTTATTTTAATTTTTTTATTTAGTTTTTGTTAACTGGGTAAGGGCACTAGACACAGAGTGACTATGGCTCCAACCATGTCTCCTCTGTCAAGCACTTCATGCAGGTAGCTAGTGAGTTCAGTAAGGGCAGTGCTGGTACTATGCAGCTTTCTGAACCTGTGCTTTTGTGGGCATTGGATGCTGTATTTCTCCAGATGGGCTATCAGTTCGTCTAAGATGGTAACATCCCCAAACCTGAGAACTCTACACTTCAGGGCATGATTCTTGAAGAGCTATAGTTTTCTGGGCTAAATCTTTCAGAGGAAGTAATGAAAGTGTTGAAAGTTTCTAGAAAACCAGCAACAAGGAAAACATATGCTTCAGAATGGAGGAGGCTTTCTTTCTGGTGTGCTCCCAGCTAGATTGACCCCATCCAGACAGGTCTGTCTACAGTTCTGGATTATCTGACTCGTGTTCAGACACTGGGCTTGAGGCATTAACCCTGAAAGTGCACTTGGCAGCAGCGTCAAGTTACACATACAGTTCTGGATTATCTGGTTCACCTCTAGTCAGTAGGCCTGAAAGTGCACATGGCAGCAGCGTCAACTTACACATACAGTTCTGGATTATCTGGTTCACCTCCAGTCAGTAGGCCTGAAAGTGCATTTGGCAGCAGTGTCAATTTACACATACAGTTCTGGATTATCTGGTTCACCTCCAGTCAATAGGCCTGAGGCCTTCCACCCTGAAAGTGTATTTGGCAGCAGTGTCTGCTTACACATCACTGGTAAAGACAGATCAGAGGCCTCAAAACCTATTTTCAAAAAGTTTTTCAAAGGCCTTAATCACCTGTACCCTCCTGTGAGCGATTTTGTCCCTCCCTGGGACATAAATGTTATGTATTGCCCAACTGATGCAGGCGCCTTTCGAGCCTATGGCCACTGCTGCACTGAAGTATGTCACTTGGAAAACAGTTTTCTTAGTGGCACTAATGTCAGCTAGATGGATGAGTGTACTGCAAGCTCTCTGCATGGATCCAAATTACCGGCACATCATTTTTCATAGGGACAAAGTAGTCCTGAGGACAAACAGGAAATTCCTTCCTAGAATGTCTGAATTTCTTATGAATCGGTCAGTAACCTTTTTTATTTTCTTAACTGAAAAATACAACTCTGGGAAAACAAAGCTTCACTGCCTGGTTATCAGGATGGCACTAAGTTACTGCCTGGACCACACAAAAGATGCGAGACCTACTAGCACTCGGCTGTTTTGTTACCTTATGGTGAAGTAGGGAAAGACAAAACAGCATCCCGGAGAACGATCTCTCACTGGGTAGTCTCCTGCATATAGTTCTGTTACGACAAATCTGATAAATAGCCCCACAAAGGCCTCGGGGGACATACTACAAGAGGCACCTCTGCCTCTGCCTCTGTGCCAGTGTCAAGGAGACTTGCAAGAAATTTGCAAATAAACAGGAAAGTGGTGTGCTCAGGTTTGGTGGTGCTGTCTCAAAGCTGCCAGCTGCAATATTCACAAAAGAAAAAGATAGTACATTGTTCACTTGGGAGCTTAAGCAACAGGTTGGTAGAAAAGAGGTCAGGAGTTATATTTTGTTTTAACTGAAATATTTGAATAGTTTGTAAGTGAAATTAGTTCTATGTGTTAAAAATTATTACCTTGAATTTGAACTGTTACTTGGGCTGTGATATTGTAGGTTTGGGGATAGTTGTTTGGCAGGGAAAATTAGAAGGACATTTAAATGTGTTGTTTGCCTGGTGTTAGGGGGAAGGGACATTAGCTGCAATTAACTTGTCTTTAAACAGGAATTACCTTGGCTTTCATTGTTCACTTGGGAGCTTAAGCAACAGGTTGGTAGAAAAGAGGTCAGGAGTTATATTTTGTTTTAACTGAAATATTTGAATAGTTTGTAAGTGAAATTAGTTCTATGTGTTAAAAATTACCTTGAATTTGAACTGTTACTTGGGCTGTGATATTGTAGGTTTGGGGATAGTTGTTTGGCAGGGAAAATTAGAAGGACATTTAAATGTGTTGTTTGCCTGGTGTTTGGTAGAGCCTCCACCACCCTGTTTTGTACACCACCCTGTTTTGTAGGCTTTCTTAAATACTGAAAAGCCCCTGGGGTTTGGGATTGAAGGGCTGAGTATTTCTGTTTGGGACTGAAATTTGAAGCAACAGGAGTTGGTGGGCCTGTGACATCATACGGTACCTGGTGTCTGCTTACACACACTGTTAGTGGGACCAAACACATACTGGACTGTATGTGTTTGTGAGACTTGGGAACTTTGTTGGTGGGGTTGAAATTGGGTTTGTAAATAACTACAGTCAGTATAGAGAGAAACTGTACTCAGGGAAAGGGACTGAGAAAGGGTGTGCTATTATAAACAGAGGAGGATAATCAGGGTGGCCATATTCCACCATGGCAGGCATCTTCGGAAGGGTTGTAGGCTGCACAGGCTGTGGGATGGCAATAATTCTAAATTGGGCCTGGAGAGGAGGCTGCCCACCTGTGAGACAGCTATCTTGTATCAGGAGTGAGGTATATTGGTTAAGGAGTAAGCTGTGGGAGCTGGGGGTGTCCAAGGATAAGGGGTGTGGATATGGGCAGCAGAAGGGTGGGGCTGAGGGGAGGCTGGGGCAATGCTCTGAAATTACAGGACATTATGCTACAGCAAGCAGAAGGGGGGATATTAGGGACAGAGGACCCTTAGATAGGGAAGTTGATGCTAAGGGGAAAGCGTACAGGGTGAACATTCTAAATTCAAAGAGACTGGAGGGGGAAGAGTCAGGAGGGGCTGTTGAGAGCCTAAAACAGCAGACTGTGGAAGGGAGCTCCTAAGGTGAACAGTGCAAGAGAGGAAGAAGAGGGTCAGTTTAGAGATGCAGTCAGGGGAAACTCGGGTTACTTGATGGAGGCTGACATAGAGTGTCACAATAAATTTGAGATACTAAGCATCCTAGAGGGAGAGGAAGGGGTTGGTAGAAATGAGGAAACTTATACAGAGGCCGGGGGGAGGGAGTCAGATACCCATAGGGCATCACAGACCAGCTATGGAAAGGATAGACATAGTCCCAGAGGGAGAAGGGGAAACATATATGTTAAGCAAATGGGGGAGATGCAACATATTCCAGACATGAGGAGGAAACACGATTGGAGAGAAACTGGGAGACAAGGAGGTGGGGAGGAGCCCCCTTCAGCAGGGGAGGTCAGTACCAAAGGATGGGGCCCTAGCTAAAGGGACCCACAGAGAGCCTCTGGAGACAGGGGTACTATTACAAGGGGGATGGTGGTGCGGGGAAGGGAAACCATCAGGGCCAGGCTAAATGGTTCAGATAAGAGAGGTTAAAGGGACACCTATTCAGAGGGTTTGAGTTAAGTGGGCAAAATAGCAAGGAGGCAGAAAGGGGAGGGTGACAAGGGGTCTCAAATAAGGCAGGAGACTCCATGAAATTGTGATCATGAATAAAGTGGGGAGGGGGGCTGAGAGGGCATAGTGGAGGTAACCATAAGGATGATGGCGGTGTTAAGGTTCTGTTACTGGGAGACTCGATGATTAAGGGTATCCATTGGGAGGGACAGGGGGTGGTTACATAGCCAGGTGAAGGTAGTGAGTATCTCTGGGCTGACAGTGCACAGAGCAAAGTTCATGGTGTATGAAATGGTTAGGGATTGTGGAGGAAACTGGATTTCTGGTGCATTTGGGAACTAATGATCTAGAGGGAAATAGCATTTGGAAATCCAAGCAAGGTTCCAAGAACTTGCCAGAGTCTGTCGGGATAATGGATGCAACATTTCTTTTGAGATATTGCCAGTACCAAAGGCCTCAGTGGAGAAAAATGAAGCTCACAGAGGTTAATGACTGGCTCAGGAAGTGGGGGAAGAGAATGGGTTGGGGTGTTAGGGAACTGGAATGGAGTTTGGGAGGATAAGGGACTATATGCCAAGGACAGGTTTCATCTTGCCCCATTAGGGAAGGAAGTCCTTAAACAGGGATGGCTGACTACATACAAGAAAGGTGGGGTTTAAACTTGTAAGGGGGAAGGGATAAGGAGGGGCTGACCAGAAGCCCTCCCTCAGAGAGGGAGTAGCCTTCAAGCCCAAGGGGAGGGAGAAACAGACTGGAGGTGGAGGTTTCAGGGGAGGATGGAAGTATAAGGAATCTGGGTGGGGTTGGACAAGGAGGATCAGGGATAAGGGTGGGGGTTAGTGTTAGTAAATGCCAGGAGCTTGGAAACAAGTTGCCAGAGTTCCAGGCCATGCTGTTCGGGGGGGGTGTGGCGGCAGTCACGGAACGTGGGCCAACAAAACCATGACTGGGACCTAAATGCAGGGGGTACACTATGGCTTAGGAAGGATAGAAAGGAGGGCAGAGGGGGTGGGTGGCTATGTTCATTAGAGATGACATAGAAATTGCTATGGTAGAAGAGGCAGAGGGAAACGTGGAGGCCTTATGGGTCACCTTACGATCCCCAGCAGGAGATAAGGTCAAGCTGGGAATAGCATATAGGCCCCCCGGGATGAGTAATGTTCTAGAGGATGGTTTGCTGGACAACATCATTGCCCAGTGTGGTCCAAAAGGGGAAGGAGTGGTGTTGATGGGGGACCTTAATATGCCAGGTACAAACTGGGGAACCATGTCCTCTAAGGTGGCCAAGGAGCAGAGGCTGCTGGATGGCTTCCAGGATGTGTTCTTAACACAGCATGTGATGGAGCCCACAAGGGAGGGGCATGTCCTGGATGTGGTTCTGGCAGATGGGGATCTGGTAAGGGACATGGTTGTACAGGACCCCCTGACTGGGAGTGACCACAATACTGTCTGGTTTCAAATAAGCATTGGGGGAGTGGGGGTGAGATCTAGGACACTGGCAGTGGACTTCAGGGGGGCAGACTTTATGGGCATGGGAAATATTCTCAAGGATCACTTGAAGGGGATTACCTCAACGACAAGTGTGGAAAGGAGATGGGAGGTCATAAAGCGAGGACTTCATGTAGGTGCAGGATCTGCGCTAAGTTGAAGCGTGAGGGAGCAAGGTCACATAAACCATGCTGGTGATCCAGTGAGGTCCAGGTAGCAGTCAGAGAAAGAAGGCGGCTTACAAAAATATAAAACAACAAGAGGGGATAGGGATAAGAAATGTACCAGCTTGCATCTAGAAAAAGTCACCCGTATGGTGAGGGAGCAAAGTCCAGTAAAGAGCAGCAGCTGGCACAGGGGATACATGGAGGAAAAGGGTTCTTCGGTACATTGGGGGCGGAGAAAAACTAAGAGCCATCTCAGCAGATTGAGATCAGAAGGAGGGTGGGTGGAAGAGGCGAGGACCAGGCAGAGGTATTTAACAAGTACTTTGCCTCTGTGTTCACTAGGGAGGCGATGGGATATCTACAAAGCAAGGCACAAAGGGATAGAAGCGGCAGGGGTGGGATCAGGGAGCAACAGAAATGGAGCAAAAGGGAGAGCAGTACCCCAGGGTGTCACATCTGGATAAGGATAAAAGACCAGTAAGGTGGAGGGACGGATGATGCCATCCCACCAAAGGTGTGGTTTGCCCTCAAGGCCCTAAAGAAAGACAGATCTCCTGGGCGGATGGCATTCATCCGAGAGTACTATGGGAATTGGCGGACATACTGGCTACACCCTGGCAGAGCTTTTCAGCAGGTCACTTGAGACAGGGGACGGTACCTAGGGATTGGCGGGAGGCACATGTGGTACCAATCCATAAAGGGGTCGAGGGAAGTACCAGGTAACTATAGACCCATCAGTTTAACCTCGGTGGTGGGAAAATTAATGGAGTATACTAAAGGAATGATTGGGGTTTACTTGGAGGAGGTGGGAGGTCTGGATGAGTCGGCAGCATGGGTTTGTGCCAGGTAGATCATGTCAAACCAACCTTGTGGAGTTCTATGAATGGGTAACATCAGAACTGGACAGGGAGTAAGCCTGGATGCAGTATTCTTGGACTTCAGCAAGGCTTTGACTCTGTCCCCACAGTGGTCTGGTGGAGAAACTGATGGGGTTAGGAGTAGGCCTTTGATGGTCAGATGGATTGAAAACTGGATAGCTGGGCGCACTCAGAAGTAGTGGTCTGTGGGGAGCTCGAACCCTACAGAGGTTGGTAGTGGGGTACCACAGGGCTCGAGTCCTGGGTCCAATCCTGTTTAGTGCATACATATCGGACATCAGGGATGGTATAGGGTGTGAAATGAGTCTCTTGGGATGACTCCAAGATGGGAGCAGTAGTTGAGGGAGAAGAGTCGAGGTTGGCCTGCAAGGGACCTGGACACCCTGGAAGCTGGGCTCACACATGGAAATTAAATTTCAATATCACCAAGTGCAAGGTGTTGCATCTTGGTGGAAACCCTAAACACAGGTACACCCTGGGAGGGGGCTGGAAGCCTCAACAGGGAAAAAGACCTAGGGGTCATGGTGGATACATGTATGAATAACTCTGAGCAGTGCTGTAGGAGCAGCTAGCAAGGCAAACAGGATGTTGGGATGCATGTATGGGGATCACCTCTAGGAGCAAGGAAGTGATTCTGCCGCTGTACAATGGACTGGTTAGACCACACCTTGAGTACTGTGTGCAGTACTGGAGACCACACTTGAAGAGGGACATACAGCTCCTGGAGAGGGTACAGAGGAGGGCAACTAAGATGATACGAGGGGCTAGGGGATTTGACTTACGAGGACAGACTTGAGGAGCTCTGCCTGTTTTCATTGGAGGGAGGAGAGACAGGGGACATGATTGAGGTCTTCAAGTACCTCAAGGAATAAATAGGAGTAAACATGGAGGATCTTTAGACTAAAACGAGGAGGCATCACCAGAGGGCATGGTTTGAAGTTGGAAGGTGGAAGGGTGAGGGGAAAAGAGGAGGAGGTTTTCACTGAGAGGTGGTGGACCCTTGGAATGCTCTGCCTGGTGAGCTGGTTCAGAGATCCACAGTGGAGGGCTTTAAGAGGGTGGGACAGACACAGAAAGTGGATGTATCAGATGATGCCTGTCCCGGGGGATGGATGATGGGGTTTCTGGAGCACAAGGGATGGGAGGGTCTGGCACCCAACTGAAGGATCTAGGTTCGAGCAGACTCGATAGACCATAAGGCCTAATCTGCTGGCAAATAGTATGTTAGTACTTACAGATTTTCAGGATGCTCAGTGCATGTTTTAATCAGAGCAGGTGCTTCACAAAAAAATCAGCTGTGCTTCAACCCTTCAGCGGGCCTTCTAGGGCGTTTGGGGAGATCGCCTTAGAAAACCCACTGAGGTTGAAGCACTGAGACTGGGGCCATTTTTGTAGCACCTGATCTGATTAAAATATGCACTGAGCATCTTGAAAAATCTACAGTGAGTACTGTCTTTTCCTTTTAAGAAATTTGCAAAGCAGCTACCTGGAAAACAGTACACACCTTCACAAAACATTACTGACTGGACATACAATCCAGAAGAGATGCCAGCTTTGGCACTGCTGTCTTGCAAACCCTTTTCCTTAAATAGGTTCTGAACCCAGCCTTGAAAGGTGCTGCTGTGTAGTCTGCACTTTGTGGATACACTGATGGACTCCTGGGGTTAGAAGAGAAATTACTGTGGTAATATTGTTTCTTCTTAAGGGATCCATCAGTAGTATTCACAATCCCTCACCCTACCTCCCCTTCCAGAACCTGGAAATAGGTTCAAACAATCTGCCTTTTTATTTGCTTGAGCATTACTTGTTTCAGTGCCTTCACAACTGTTGCTCAGTGGTCTGATTACAGATGTTTTTTCCAATGTATATGTTTATTATTCTGCCTTTTTTTAATATATTTTTCAGATTTTTTTTTTGCATACGTTTAAAAATATTTTTTCAGTAGCCATTTAGCTAGTTTAGTGATCACTCTCATCCTAGCTTTAAAGAGCACCTTTCTCGGTGCAGTGCAAAATTATCAGGAGGTTCCCTTGCCTAACTGGGAGTTCCTCCATAGAAGTTGTAACATTTTCTGTGTAGTCCAATAAGGAAGGGAAGGGAAGGGATTGTATTTTGCCCCTGAGGGGGCTAGCCGCTCGATCTCTTCCACTTCCTGGTCTCTGGCGCTGTCCTCGTACTTCTCTGTTTTGCGATATAATTACATGCTTAGCATGGGGACGTGCTCCATTCAAGTCTATGGGGTATTTTATTTTTTAAAACTTTCTTTATTTAATGTAGTTTCCTGGGCCGAGACCCAGTCAACATACATAGACATCAAACCAGTCAGTCATTCAAGTTGATTCACTTCTGTTGCTATCACTGGTAGAAGAAATCTAATAGTGTAGTAAATGTACAATACATAGGTTGAATGTATGCTATATAGAGAATAATATATGGGGTGGTGTGTTTAACGAGATTTTACACACACCCGAGTTGTCAGGATGCTACATAAACCCGAGGCGAAGCGGGGTTTATGAAAGCATCCACAGCGAGGTAATGGGCAGTTTTACCACCCTTATTTATTCTTATAATTGCCGCCCTCGTTTTTAGCCTCAGCAATTGTAAAAAAATCAGGCAGTAGACTGGCGGTGAGGCAGTGACAGACTACTCAGAGTCTGTGCTGTTATAGTCCGTGGTATGAGAATTTATAGCAAATAGCTAATTTTGTAAGTCACAGCAAGTATGCTGTTTTTGTTTAAGCTTACCGGCGAACAGCAGTTGCTGAGCTGTGGAATGCTTCCTTTATGAAGAGTTCGTTTCCCCGAATACGAGGGACCAGGAAGTGTGCTGCGCCGTGAGATTCCATCAGTGAAGGTGAACGTTGGAGAACAGCGACTGAGGGATGACTGTTCCAAGGGAAACCTGGCGTGTGTTTGCGGCTGGTTATAACGGCAAATTATAACCGGGTTTCCCCTATGGGAAAAAGCGCGTGTCGGTAATTATAATAAGTTAGTGTCCAAGGTATTCAATTCTAGAGACATCCTGTATTATCTCCGGCATACATTCCCAGCTTATATCTCAAAGGATGTCCCATCTTATGACAAGAAGGATCAACGGGGGCAAGCCCCACATGAGCGACAATCAACAAGTGTATCAAAAGATCCACACTTTTATTACCTATATCCTGTTAAAATCTCAGTCTAGGCCCATACCCCTCCCTGCTCATGGAACAAACTCAGGCTTCTCCACTGTCATGTAGAGAACCCAACGTCTCCACAAAATCTCAAAGGCCGGGACTCTCTTATTGAGCTTGGCAGTTATTGATTCCAATCTGTACACATCTGTCATACGGTCTTGCCACATGTTTAGAGTGACTCTCTTAGTGGATAACCAATTGCTAGTGATCACTTTTTGAGCCACTAAAAAAGATATTTTTAAAAACTTAATTGTCAAGGGGTCTCGTAGTTCCCTAGGCAGGTCCAAGAAAAAATAACACAGGGGGGCATCTCCAATTCAGGGTCTGTGATTTCTTTCAGAGCCTGCTGAAGGCCCTGTTTAAAGGAGGTCAACTCAGGGCACTCCCATAGTAAGTGGGCTAAAGATGCAGGCGAGAACCCGCAGTTCCTCCAACAAACCGCCGGGGTTAAAGCGTGGAATCTAGACTGGATAGCTGGGGATCGAAAATAACGGACAAGAATCTTCCAGGAAAACTCCCGCCAACTCCCTGATGAAATACCCCAGTGAATTCTTTTCTGGGTCCACCCCCAGAAGTCCTCCGGAATCAGGACCCCCAAGTCCCTTTCCCAGGCTCTTCTAATGTGGACTGTGGAGTCCCCCTTCCAAGATAACAGTGCCTGATATAACTTGGATATTATATGAGACCTAATCGGGTCCTTTTCTACTACCTTTTTAAGTAGCTATGCAATTTGTGGAGGTGAGAAACTCCCCAACTTAAATTGTGTTATCAAGTTGCTTATATAATTTCTTATTTGAAAATATCTGAATCTATCCTTCCAACTGATTCCATATTTGATAACCAGTGAATCCAGTGGTAGAATCTTGTTTCCATCTAAAAAATGCCAGCTCAAATGCAAACCCCTCTCCTCCCATCTCCTAAAGCTCCCATCCCACTTGTTAGGTGGGAAAGAATTCAGTTATGGGACTGAGGTCAACAAACAGCTCCAGCTCTTAGCCTTGTTATCCCCCAGAACCCCATACCAAACACTTAGAGTGGTAGTTGTGTATGGGTTTTCCTCCCGACTTACACTTGCCTTCCCTTTTTGCTTTAATAGCATGTCATTCATATTTTTAAATGAGATGCTGTCACCTAACTGCAAGTCCTTCCATTTGGCCGAGTATGCCTGATCCAACCAGTAGATGGCAGTACGTAACTGCGCTGCTCAATAGTGTAATTTAAAATTCGGCAGTGTTAAACCTCCCTCTTTTTTTGGGATCTGGAGTACTGAAAGGCGGACTCTGGGTTTATGTGGGCCCCATATGAAATGAGACACTGTCCTATTTAGAGAGTGAAGAAAATGCATCTGGAACAGGAATAGGCAGAGTCTGAGCCAAATATAGAAGTTGAGGAAGTATTATCATTTTTATCCCCTCTATCTTCTGAATCATGGGCATAGCAACAGAAGCCCACCTGTCCAGTTCTAACTTTATTTTCCTCAATAATGGCACAAAATTTAGAAAATACAGCTGGTCCATTCGATCACTCAAATGAACCCCCAAGTACTTGAACCAGGAAGTATCCCACCTAAAAGGGAACTCCCCCCGAATTCACTCTGAGGGATCATAATGTAATTTCAGGACCTCTGTTTTAGTCATATTGACTTTGTAGCCAGCTAAACGACTAAACTCCGATAACTCAGCCCATAGGTGTTCTAATGTATATTCGGGGTCTCTGAGATAGGCCAATAGGTCATCGGCATATAGCGCCAACTTATGTATGCGCCCCTCCCCCCCCCAAGATCCCAACCCCTCACTGGTTCATCCATCCTTAAGGCTCAAACCAGAGGCTCCAAATATAATGCAAAGAGCAAGGGGGAGAGAGGGCATCCCTGTCTCGTGCCCCGCTGTAAATCTGTTGGAGTGGAGACTCTTCCATTAATCTTTATATATGCCTTCGGTCTAGTATATGTGTTCTTCACCACTCGGGTAAATGATTCAGGTAATCCAAAGGCATCGAGAGCCAAACCCAGAAATTTCCATGCCACTCGATCAAAGACTTTCTCTGCATCCAGACTAAGAACCAGGCTGGGAGCCCCCGACCGAGCGGCATGGTATAATATTTGTAGTGATCTTTTAATAGTATCCTGAGTCTGCCTACCGGGGATGAACCCAGTCTGATCTCCATTGATCAATTCTGGTAAGGCCACCTTCAGGCGTCTCGCTAATATTGAGGTAAATAACTTATCAATATTTAAGACTGAGATGGGGCAAAAAGCACCACACTGTGTGATGTCCTTCCCAGGTTTAGGGACGCTCGAAATGACCGCATAGTTCCATGAGTCTGGGACTGGTTCCCCGGAGTGCACCATCCTACATGCCTCCAATAAGGGGTCCTTAATTTCCTGAATAAAGAATTTAAAAAATTCAGGTGTGTATCCATCTGGCCCCAGGGATTTTTTAGTTTTCAATCTTTTGATCTCTGAAGTTAGTTCTGAAATGGATAAAGGGGAATCGAGAATCTCTCTCATTTCCCTGGGCAAACTCGGTAAATTTAATTTGGCCAAATAAGTATTAATTTTCCCTTCATCTGGGTTTTGTTCTGAGGCAGATAGCCTCATATAAAAATCTCTAAATCCATTTAGAATTTTTCCTGGGGTTTTTACTAATTGACCTGATACCGGATCTCTAATTCGAGTGATCGTGGATTTAGCGGTATGTTGTCTTAAACAATGTGCTAAGAGGCGAGACGCTCTGGGTCCTGTTTCAAAATACTTTTGTCGCAAACATTGCAGGGCTTGTTCTGTCTTAATATGTATTAACCTCTGAATTTTCTGTTTGACCATTAAAGGGGACAGGAAATTTGTGCTAATTGGCAACTGTTTATAAAATTCTTAGTCTCAGAAACAATATGCATTCTCATAAAGTATCCATATTTAACTGTACCTGAATAAAAAGTGATAGGTAAAACTATAGTTTGCATTATTGTGTTTTTCTGGGCAGCATTCTGTTACAGATCACTTCATGGAATCACTTATGTGGAGTTTTTACTATGTCACGATTTGTGTACAGAATGCTAATTATGAGCTGCTGACCTATCAGAACCCCATTTAGAGTTCTGTGCACAAACCATGACATATTTAAAACTCCAAATTATTGGTTCCATGAAGAGAACTGTAACAGAATGCTGCCCATAAAAAGAAGACAATGCAAAATGCAGCTTTTTGTATTGCTTTTTACTCGGGCACAGTTAAATAGGGATAATTTAGGTGAATGCAAACAATTTCTGAGAATAAGAACTTTCTAAACATCTGCCAGTTACAAATGATTTCCTGTCCTCTTTAAAATGTCCTGGGTTATGGAGATGTCCCCCTCTGCTAACCTCCCTGTAGCCTCAATAGCTGATTCTGAAGTTCTGCTAAGTGCTGATTTTGTTGTCTTCTAAAATGCGCAGCAAACTTAACACAATCCCCCCTAAATACAGCCTTTACCGTCTCCCAAAATATACCACTCGGCACCTGAGGTGTACTATTGTCTTGTTGAATTTGTATTAGTCTCTTTTTCGCCATATCTGTGAACTCGTTCAAATTTAAAAAATAATTACATTTCCGGAGATCTATGGGGTATTTTAAAAGTTATTTTTACTATTATACTCAGACTTTTAGTACAAATCTGGGCCAGTATTCAAGTAACAAGGCTCTTGTTACTTGAATACTAACCACATTATACTAAAGTTCAGTTATAATGGTAAAAATAACTTTAAATAACACCCTATAAGTTGAATGGATAATTCCATGCACTAGGCACATAATTACATCATAAAACAAGGAAGTATGGGGCAGCGAGGGTGCAACAGGGTGGAAGGGACTCGGCTAGCTCCCCGGGTAGCAAACACGATCCCTTCCCTTCTTTATTAGGCTACACAGAAAATTTTACAACCACTATGGAAGAACTCCCAGTCAGATAAGGTAGCCTCCTGATAATTTTGCGGGCAATAAGGAAAATATGAGAAAGGTGCTCTTTAAAACTGAATCTGACGTTATAAGGCAGGGTGGAGCATGACTACAGAGCAGAGTTTTAACTTGATTCTCAATGTTATATGATCAGCATAAAAGTTCCATTCTCCGGGGCTGCTGCTTCCCGGGGAATGGTTGCACTTTGTGAATATTGCTGATGGATCCCTTAGGAGGAAACAATATTACTATAGTGAATTTTTTTTTTCTTCTCCTGTGCCCATAATTGCCCCTTTTTTTTTTTTTAATAATGTGCCTGCTTTAATACTTTGCTCCTTTCTCGCTCTCTGCTCCTTAATTCTGTCGACCTTTGCTGTCTTATTCAACCCCTTATACAGTACCTCATGTCCATTCTGTCTCTTCATACTTACTCTGTGTCCCTCTTTGATATCTTTCTTCTGTATTTTGTGCCATCTTTGCTTTCTCTGTGCTCTTTTTTATTTTGTGCAGATCTTTGCTCTTTTTTACGCTCCTTATCCTCGCTCTGTCCCTTTGCTCACTTTTGTTCTGCGTCACTCTGCTGTCTCCTTATGTTTATTCTGTGTCTTTTGCTCTCTTTGCATCTGTTCATGCTATTCCACCCTGTTTGTCTTCCTTCTGTGCCCTATTTGCACTTTGCTTCTGTTCATTCTGCCCCCTTTGCTCTCTGCTTCTGTTTGTTCTGTATTCCTTTACTCTTTCTGTTCTTCCTCCTTAATTCTCTGTACTCTTTGCACTATCTTCCTCTACTCCTGATTGTATACTCTTTGTGCTTTATTTCTGTCTGCTCCTCTTAGATCTTACTTCGAGTGGGAGCTCTTGCAGCAGGCTATAACCATTAGGACCATCGGCGCAGGCCTTAGGACCCACGGGAAAAATTCTTAGCTAGCAGTACCCAGCAGGGACTGCCCCCTGATGTCGGCTCAACCCCGTCGGTCATGGTACAAGAGGGGGCAGACCCAGCTCCACTCCAGTTCTTTTCCCGCTATGACCCGCTCACGTTGGGGAAGTTCCTGGCTATCCAGCAAAAGGAAAATAAAGAAGAAATTGTTCCTTCTTCGTCAGGTAGTCAACGATTTTTCATTGTTTTTTTCTCCTCCGACTTCAGTCCAACGTATGTCGTTGCCGTCTGTCTCTTCCTCTGGCCCCAAGAGGAATATGTGTGACTGTGGCCACCACATTCTTTCAAAGTATGGCCACACCAAGTGTGTTTTTTTGCCTGGGCCCAGATCATGACAGCGAGGCCTGCAAAATCTGCAAGGGCTTCACAAGCAGGACAAGGATTAGATACCTGAAGGCCCTAAAAGCCCATCTCTTGGAGCAGAAAATGGATGTCCTGCACACCTCGGGGGAGGGCAAGGCTCACAAGCTCTCACACGACAAGGGCCGTAACTGGTCCCATCATCGCTCCCGGTCCCGCTCTCACTTCTCCCCCAAGAAGGCCTCTTCCTCCTCGGGCTCAGGGGACCATCACATCACCCAGAAGGCTTTAAAGTGCCGGGCCCTCCCGTCAAGAAAATGACGCCGGCCAAGGTGGGAACATTGCTGGAGAAACCAATGGCAGAAAACCAAGGTAGCTCCACTACTAGTTACCCTGAGGCCTCTTTAAGCTATGCCCCTGCCTAGAAGGTCTCCGTCTTGCTTTCGATGTTGGGCATGGCCGCGAGGCGAAAAGTTACCCTGGCATACGCCTCCTGCTAAGCTGACGTCGGACTGTGCTGGCGCCCGGTAGAGCTACTTCCTGAGAGACACCCCTCGGCAGGGGCGACCTCAGTAACTCCCAGGTTTTCCACTTTGCAGGGCTCTGCGGGAGGTTCTCCCTCCCACTCCCTGCCGGATTCTCCGGCTTTTCCGGCTCCCTTTCCCGGTTCTGCAGCCATGGTTTTCAACAGAGAGGAACTGCAGGAGCTTTTCACTTTCTGTTGGTCAGGTTATAAAAGAACAGTCTCCGCCTAAGCCGGACCCGACACCGGGTACTGACCGACCAGATGAACGTGACCCCCAGGGCTGCCTCGCTTGCCCTCACGGGTCTGTACCAGGTCTCTGGACCGTCGTCAGTGCCCTTCCCAATCAGGAAGCCTTCGTTGGTCCCAGTCATTGCCCAGGAGCCGTTCCTGCTCTTCGAGGCAGACACGCTCCCTCGCCAGTCCCTGTTTCATCGTCAAGTCCTACAGCGGCAATGGTCCTCGGACCAGCGTCGGTCGGGCATCCCTCAGCAGCTCGTGGAATCTTCGCCTAGCTCTGGCTACTCTGGGCCCAGTAGCAGATCGTCTCTTCATCTTCCGCTTCTCCCTCATCCCTTTCGGGGATTGGGGGTTCTCCGGGGGGAAAAGGACCAACCCTGCTCGCCTCCTGAAGATCCGTCTTTCATGGATGTCATGAGGCATATCCAGGCCTCCTATGAATGGGATACGGAGGACCTGGATCCGGAATGCCGTAGACGAGCCAGTTACCTGAGGAAGAAGGAGCCCAAGCCCCTGGTGGTACATCCTTTGATGGACACCTTCCAAGACCTTACCAGGATAACTTGGAAGCATCCGGCTTCAGTACCGGCTGTTCCAAAAAAGTCAGATTGGCTGTACAGAGCTCCGAGGAGTGAGCCTTTCCTGGCGGAACACCCTCAGGCGGACTCATCAGTTATTACAGCTGCCTACGACAAGTCCAAGCAGCCCAAACACTTTAGCTACCAGCCTCCTGACCCAGAATCTCACGATTTGGACCAGGTGGGCAAGAAGGTTTATTCTGCCGCCACCTGCTCCATCAGGTCTCTTAACTTCCTAACGCATATGGTCCAGTACCAGAATGAGTTGTGGGACAGGAGCTTGCTAGTGCCTTGCCAGACTCCACAAAAAAAGACGGAGCTTCTGGATATTCTAAAGTCGGGCTCGAACATTGGCACGTATGTTCTTCGTACCTCGTACGACACTGCGGATACGGCGGCCAGAGAGGCAGCGGCAGGTGTTTGCCTCCAGTACCATGCCTGGTTGAGAGTCTTGGGCTTTCACCAGGATTTGCAGTCTGGAATCCGGGACCTCCCGTTCCAGGGTTCCGTTTTATTTGAGCAGGAGGTAGAGTCCCTCATCTCTTATCTCCAGGAGTTGGGCAAATCCATCTGGTCCGTCAGGCAAGTGTACAGAGGGGACCAGAAAAGTGTGACGTCGGCCATTTTGGAAGCCCTCAGGTGCTCAAGCCCGTGGAAACCAACAGGGCCAGAGAGCTGGCTTCAAGAGGAAAGCCAGCAACCTGGAGACACTCCTTTTCGAGGCCCCAAGTCCCTCCAAGCCTCTCTACCCACTCCCGGCTCTGCCCAATGACTCCCTCCCTTCCCCCCCTCCTCTGGAGGAGGTACCAGGGGAAGCAGTAGGGGGTCTCTTCTCCCTTCACCTGAAGGATTGGAGCTCTATTACAGCAGACCAGTGAGTCCTAGACATTATAAGGAGGGGACATACACTGGAGTTCAGATATTTCCCCAGATACTCCACCAAGGTCCTCAAGATATCCTCCTTCTCATATACCTCTCATGGAAGGAGCGATTCCGGCCATCTTGCGAAAAAGGGTGATAGACCCAGTTCCTCTGCAGCAGTGAGGAAAGGGATATTACTCCCATTTTTTCCTAGTTCCAAAAAAGACTCAAGATCTTCGGTCCATCCTGGACCTCAGCTCCTTAAACAACTATATCAAGTACTGAAGGTTCAGGATGGTGACCCTTCCAGGTATTATTCCTCTGCTGCACCAGGGAGACTGGCTGTTCTCCCTAGACATGCAAGATGCGTACATGCACATCGGGGTCTCTCCCCCCCTCCCCACAGGAAGTACCTGAGGAGGAGCATTATCAGTTTTGGATTCTTCCATTCGGCCTCTCCTCCGCTCCTCGAATCTTCACCAAATGCTTGGCAGTGGTAGCTGCGGCTCTAAGGTGCCAAAGACATTGTCTTCCCTTACATCGATGATTGGCTGCTTGCGGACCCATCAAGGACACACCTCCTTCAGGCTTTCTGAGACCCCTGTACTCTGTTCCAAGAGGTGGGGATCACCCTGAACCTTCCAAAGTCTTCCCTGGAGCCCAGCCAAAGACTCATCTTCATAGGGGTGGTCCTGGACTCAATCCAGGGCATGGCTTTTCTACCTCCAGAGAGGGGCGATCACCTGCTGGAGATAGCCTGGTTGGTCCTAGTAACCCCTCAGGTCCAAGCCAGGACCTTCCTCTGACTTCTGGGGCACATGGCGGCGGCCGTCCCTGTCACTCCTTTGGACCACCTCCACATGAGGCCCACAGTGGATGCTCAGGGTGCAGTGTGATCAATGCTCAGACGACTTAGATCACATGGTCAAAGTCACAGAACCGGTCAAGAGGACCCTACTTTGGTGGCTGGACCCTTTCAATCTAGAGAAAGGGATCTCTTTCAGTCAGGAGCCCCCAAATCGGACCCTAATGACGGATGCATCAGATTTGGGGGGGCGCACTTAGGGGCCTGCCAAACACAAGGGGTCTGGAACCCAGTGGAGTGCAACCTCTACATCAACAAGCAAGGGGGAATGCACTCCTACCCCCTGTGCAGGGAGGCAATGAGAGTCTAGTACTGGGCGCTGGAGCGTCACATCTCTGTGTCCACAGTGCACGTTCCAGGTGTCCTTAATGACTTGGTAGACAGCTAAGCAGGTCTCAATCCAAGGCGCACGAGTGGGAGTTACTACAGTCAGTAGCGGACCAGCTCTTCAACACATGGGATCATCCAGAGCTGGACCTTTCTTCGTCCCCACGCAACGCCAAACTGCCAGCTTTCTGCTCGTGAGAGCTTGCACCTGGTGCTTTCTGGCCAGATGCATTGTCCTTTTGTTGGGCAGGGAGGTTTCTTTATGCCTTCCCTCCTTTCTGTCTCATTCAGAGAGTACTGTTAAAGATACAGGCCGAGGGGGCTCAGATGATTCTAATCGCCCCATTGTGGCCTCGGCAGATTTAGTACCCACTACTTCAGCAGTTGTCCTCGGAACCTCCAATCCCGCTGCCAATATGCGCGCAGTTGCTGTCCCAGGATCAGGGCATGCTGGTCCATCCAGATCTCAGGTCTTTGCACCTTCACGCTTGGCTCCTGCAGATGTAGCAAAATCCAGGTATGGGGTCTCCCAGGAGGTGGCGGATGTCCTCGTCTCAGCAAGGAAGCCATCTACTTGCTCCACTTATGCTACGAAGTGGAAGTGTTTCTGCTTATGGGCGTTGTCTCACCATCTGGACCCCATTACCTGTGTGGTGTACTCAGCATTGCAGTATCTCCGCTCCTTATACCAACAAGGCTTGAGCTACTGTTCAATAAAGGTGCACATGTGGGCCACCTCTGCATATCATGTCCTCTTGGGGGGACAGAACCTTAGTCCAACTGGACATGGCCTGCACCTTTTTACGGGGTATTCTGCATATGAGACCTCCCATTAGGGAACCTATCCCTCCCTGGGATCTCCTGTTTGTGTTGGAGAAGCTCACTCTCCCCCCTTTTGAGCCAGTGGCTGATTGTGAGCTGCGTTACCTTTCCTGGAAGGTTTGTTTTTTAGTAGCTGTTACCTCAGTTTGAAGAGTTTCCGAGCTCCAGGCTCTGATGTGTAAAGAGCCTTATTTGGTTTTTCACAGGGAAAGGGTTTCCCTTCGAACAAATCCTAAGTTCCTTCCTAAAGTGGTCTCAGAATTGACCCTCAACCAAGTCGGTTAACCTTCCAGTTTATTTTTCTTCTCCTTCCAGTAGGGGAGGAGCTCTCCTTCACACACTGGACGTTCACAGGGTGCTGATGTACTACCTCAAGTGCACAGCTACACACCATAAATCGGAGCAACTGTTTGTGGCAGGCGCTGCTTTCCTGCCCTCCATCCCCTGGTGAGGTGTTCAGCACGTCGTCTTCAGGCTTCACTCGGTTCTCTTGCCGGGATCCGTTCACGGGTCTAAACGGGGGAACTGGGGTGAAGCTAGGTCCACCCCCTTTTGTACCGTGACCAACACTGGGGTGGAGCCAACATCAGGGTGCGGTCCCTGCTGGGTACTGCTAGCTAAGAATTTTTCTGGTGGGTCCTAAGGCCTGCAACATTAGTCTTAATGGTTATAGCCTGCTGCAAGAGCTCCTCTCGAAGATCTACTATTACGGTAAGTTCTTACGTAACTGTACTTTCTGTGCTCTTTGCCCGTCTTAATTATTTGCCCTCTTTGAGTTCTCCGATTATCTTTTTTCTGTTCTCCTCTGTGCCTATCACACTCGCTCTCTCACTTTATTTTTCTTTATTCTCTTCCACCCTATTCTCTTCTTTTTTTTTTTCTGTGCCCCGTTCCCCTTTTTGCCTTTTCTCTGTTTATCTTCAGTTGGTGTCTCTCTTTGCTTCCATTATTCTTTGCCACTCTCTTCTCTCTTGATGGCCCTGAACCAACAGTGTTGAACCAACAATTTGGGGTTTCCTTTGTCAATAATTGCTTCTGTGTCTTCCCTGTTCACCGCATCAAGGTGAAATGCTGTTGCTGGCTGACCTTACAGAGAGGCAAGGATGCGCCCCAGAAGAATAGAGGGTGGGGATTGCTGCTGGGGCTGTGAGGAATCCTGGAGAGCAGCACCCTTGGGCTGTATCATGGCTGCTGAAATCTGTAATCCTAAACCCTGATGTCTTTTGCTAGTCATTGCAAAATTATGCCTTTTCATTCTGATGCTGGCTCAAGTTGCTGCTCTTCATGGATACAATTAGAAACCTCCTAACTGTGCAGTGTATACTCAGGGCCCCTACTTTTCTGCGGCACAGTGGGACCAAGTTCTGCGACAAGACTACCATTTGCCGCAGAACTTCTGCGGCGGTGGTTTGTAATTTCTGCGGAAGTTCTGCGGCACTAACAAACTACCACATCAAAGTGTCAGTTTGTCATCCTGACTTCACTTTCATGGCAGTGGTTATAGCAATCAGGATGGTGGAAAGCACAGTAACACTAATTAAAAAAATAACAGACTTATACAAATAATTTTTGCCTAAAAAAGCAAAACAAATGTCTCTCCCTTAAGGTCCTAGCCTGTTGCATAAATGACATATGCAGAGGGGATTCTATGTGATAAATAAGGTATTTCTATATGCATGCTATCTATCCCACTAATGAGGTTTCCACTGTCTATCACTTATATATTTGTATGTGCTTTCTACACCACTCATGAGGTTCCCACTGTGTATCACTTGCATATTTATATGCAATCTGTAACATACGTACAAATATGTGTGTGTGTGTGGTGAGAGAGACAGAGATACTGTATGTGTGTGTGTGTGTGTGGGGGGGTATGTGTGTGTGTGTGTGTATATATATATATATATATATATATATATATATGTTTTAATTTCCATGAACTTGCATCCTCATTCATACAGGTCCCATTGGAAATGGAATAGAGGAGTTATTACAAAACTCATTTTTCATGTCCACTTGCTTTCCCTGACACACTGCATAACACCATCAGGCCATGACATGCATGTGAACCAATTATGAGATACAGCTCTCCGGCCCATCACAATGTGTCCATCATGTGACAAAACAGTGCACCATACCTTCCTAGGCTCCGAGCAGTGATGTGTTCCACCAATCCTTGTGCTGCCCAGCCAGCTCCCAGAGCTAAACTCTGAACCTGAGTTGCCAGCATGGAAACACAGCATGCTACCCACTGGCCCAACAGCTGTCCCTGCACACAACATTTCTCAATAACTTTTAGGTGATTCTATCAACCAGTGACAATATGTAATCAGTAACCTGGCAAAAATGCATACAGTGCAATTATTTATTTAACAAGTCTATTCTTTCAACAGGTCTACACATTATTATATTTCACTTTTCTTGGCATAATTAATTTATTTTTCTTAAAAATTTAGGCAGTTAAATTCATTTTACCAGTTATTCATTTCAGATAGCGTCTATATACCTTAGAGGCACAAATAGGTTTGTAAAAAGTGAGGTATGGACTTAACAGGTCTATGCTATTGACAAGGTTTTGTTTAAGTTGGCCATAGTACAACAATGTAAGACTGAAAACTGTATTAGGCTGTAGTGCAGGTTGAGCAAATATCACCATGCATGATGTGCTGTGCCACCGTCTCTGGCAGTGGGAGCTGTGGTAGATAAGTGATTGTTCATTTCTGTTGCAGAATGCAGCCATTTCATTAGCTAACGTATAATGTTATAACAATGATAACATCACATTCTGAACATATAGGGGGTTTTGGATATAAAAAGAGGGGAAGGGAACCAGATTCTTTGTATAAACAGAAATATTAATAAAAAATCACCAAGAAGAGTGAATTCTGACACGCATAAGTTCTATGATAGATTGCAAGTTCTGTGCAGAATTCTGGGCATGAGATTCTTGGACCTTGTGTATACTTCAACCTCGCCAAGCATACTGTGATACTGCTCTCACTCAAGACAGCCTTCCATTATACATAGAAAGGAGCTGCTGCATCTGTAGGAAGAAGCATCTGTGAGTGCGCTGTTTCAGCAGACGTGCTGGTAACTGTTTATTTTATCTTTTCTTTTACAGGCATCGCCTTCACAGATCTACCGGTATGATATGATTATTCTAAATCTACTTTTATTTTTGTATACCTTTTATGGACTTGTCTGTTTGGCTGAATCTCGAAGTTTTGATGAATAATGTCCACCAAAATACCATGTTCACAGGGACTACAGGCCAGAGCAGTTAAACCCCAGCAATATAGTGTGTATTTTAAGTGTTTAGTACATGGGAACTGTCTCTGTAACACTGATCTTGGGAGTCTATAATTGGGGTATTTGTGATGATTTTCAGTGTTACAGGAAGCCAGGTTGTAAACAGATTTATTGGCTGTCTGGTACCATGTGTATGCAGTCCTACTTTGGTGCCTTTGTGTCAGTGTGGTACCTACAGGGGTACCCATCAGTTCTTTTTTTCCCCATCACAATTTTTATTGATTTTCCTTCTGTTCATTACATAAACTTTATGATATGTATACTAAATACACTTCTTACTACTTATATATAATATTCTACAGGAAAGGAAATTTGACAGTACACAAATACCTAACAAGGAGGGTAATAATTACATTCAAGGAAATACAGTTTTATATGGTCAATAATGGCAGTAACAGCTGGCCCGGTGGTGCTGAGGGTTGAGGAGCTGGATGCTGTACCTCGCGCCACTCCGGCGACCCGGGTTCGGGAACATGCATGGGCCGTTTGGGATCGGCAGGGGAGAGACAGGATCGAGCATCCGTAGGACAGCTCTCCTCTCTCCCTCTCTCTCTGGGGAGGGATCCAGGGTTTGCCCAGCACAGCAGCAGCCCCTGGTGGAAGCTGGAGGCACTGCGCACACCAGGGCTGCAGCAGGACGACTGAGCTGCGACGGACATCAGAGGATAATATTGCACGTCCGGGGGGGCAACACTAATTGCTGAAAATCCCGACTCCTGTGGATAGGCGAAGGTACCTCTGCCTCCAAGCCTCGCTCCCAGTACCAGGACCTCTCCTCTCTGGCCCCAGCTTGCAAAGACCAGGATGCTATACTATAAGATAGAGCGTCCTGGGCGGATATGGCGCACTTCCCGGGGGGGGGGGGTCAGATCCAGGGGCTGTGCTGGTTGGAGCAAGAGAGAGAGAGAGTGAAGGTTTCAGGTGGGAGGTAGCGCTTGAAAGGTGGGAGGCTGCCGGAGAGAGTTCCCCAGGTAGTGGCGCAGAAACAGAGTTGGAAAAAAAAATAAAAATAATGGTAGTAACATTGATATAATTTATTTCCATGGTGGGTCTAATTCTTCTTTCAAGTCCGTTACCTCAGGCCCTAGTTTTTCGGAGGATGTAGCTTCTCGGAATAAATACTACCATCTAACTTTTTCAAAAGTCCCAGTTTTTAGGGCATTCTACTGTTCCAGAATCAACCTTTCTGTAGTCATGGATGCAATTGCATTTATCTTTTTGTGGGTTTTATTAAGATTTAATCCACTTATATCACCAAGGACTTTTACTTCAAATTTAAGGGGTATAATATTTTGAATTACATCATTTACTATTTTATTTGCATGTCGCTACCCTTCTTTTATATATTTACAATCCCATAAACAATGGTATAGGTCAGCTAAATGACCATGTTGGTGTCAACATAATTGATTCCCATGTTTGGCAATTTTCCAGAAGATTTGCAGTGTGAAATAATATCTACCAAGTATTTTTTTTGTATTGTCTTGTTCTTTACATAATAATATTCTTTGATGGAACTTGTTCTTAAATTTCTCCATTGTTGGTCTGTTACTTGGATCCCCCTGCCTCTTTGTTCCACTTCTGATAGTTTATTTCCCATGGGTTTTTTGGTTTATATAAATCATCTGGTATATCCTTGTAAGTAATTTTTTCTGGCTTAAACCATCAATTTTAGTATGTTCTTGTATCATTCTTGATAGGTACGTTGCTTTTGACCTTTGATAAACCAACATTAATTTATTGCATTTTGTTTTGATAGTTAAGTAATTTAACTAATTCACAGTAATTTGGGGAGGGCATAACTGTAAAAAATATTACAGGAACAAAATTTACCCTCCTATATTAGTCTGTTCCATTTTTATAGTTTGGATTTACTCAGGAGTAACCATTTCCCTTTATGATTTTCAGTCCATAAAGATTTACTTGATCATATATTTAGGAATAGCCATGGAACTATTCTATTTTTTAATATTTTTTTTTTAAAGTGGTCCTAATTTGGAGACATAATGACCCAAACTGTTCTGGTAATATTTTTAGGTAGTCCAACATATATTAGTTTGCTTTCATTACCCTTATCTTTAAGATCTAATCATTTTTCTAGGCTTGATTCTGGATCCCAGAATGCCATTTTCCATAGTATTCTAATCTGGTTAGCAATTGCATATTGAGTAGGATCTGGACAGCTGTAACCCCCTATATTTCTTGGCATTACTGGCTGAGCCACTACAATCCTTGGTTCACCCCATGCCATAGGGATTTTGAAAAGATTATTCTCATATTCTTGAACCTTTTGAGGAAGGGTGTATACCCTGTATTGCTTGGTACACAAACGTTAAATGGGGAAGAGCCATCAGTTTGTTTCAATCCTGTCCCACAGAGAGTTTTATCCAATTATCTTATAATGTTTTAATCTCATATTTAGCTTTATTGTAGTTTTTGTAAATTGCTTCATTTTGACTACTAAAAATTTCAATTTCCAGATATTTAAAGGATGAACTATATATGCAGTCTTGTTTGATCAAATGGTCCAATACATACTTTTCTTTTTTAGACATTTTACAAATAAGACTTTTGTGTCTTTAACAACTTAGCATAACTTGATACTTCAGACATAAAATGGGGCAATGAGTTATTTATTTCTTTAAGAATCAACAGGATGTCATCTGCAAATGTGTTTACTTTAATAAGGCCTTCTTGCACACGTATGCCCTGGATTAGGTTGTTATTCCTAAAATGGTTTAGGAAAGGTTCTAAGCATAATATGTATAACACTAGAGACATGGGGCACCCTTGTCGCACCCCATTTAACATAGCAAAGGGTGGTGTGATATATGAATTTATTGAAAATTGTACTGTTGTGTTTTTGTATAGTTTTTTAACAAGTTCAATTAAATTATTAGGAATTTTCTAATGTTCCCGATATTTAAATAAAAATGTCCTATCTAGTAAGTCAAATGCCTTTGTGGTATCTGTCAAAACTGTATGATAATTCTCTTGTGTTAAATTTACTTCCTGGATAATTTGTTGAATTCTCCTCATGGCTTGAAACATAAGCCTTCCTTTTATAAATCCAAATTGGTCTTTATGTATGGCCTCTTGAATGCCTGCTTTTAGTCTGTTCACTAGCCACCTGGCTATTATTTTATAGTCCACATTTAGTAACGCTATTGGTCTATAACTTTCGAGTTTTTCCCCTTTTTTTGGTATTAAGATCACTCTGGCTTCTTGCCATGAGGAAGGAAAGTATAAGCCTTGTTGGGATACTTCATTTAGGATTAAGTCAATCCAGGGAGTCGATTCTTCTAAGAAGGAAGCATAGAATTCGGCTGTTAAACCATTTAATCCTGGTGTTTTCTTTTCGGGGAGTGCTTTTATACTTTATTTTATCTCTTCCTTACTAAATATTCCCTCCTTGCAATTTAAACCTTTGCTTTTGGCCATTGTTAGATAATTTTCTACATCCTGATCACCACTGGTCCTTGGTCTTTGATATAGTTCTTTGTAGAGTTTTGCAGTAAGATCTGCCATTTTATCATCTTCCACTATTGTATTCCCCTGTGCATCCATTAATGTTTCTATAGTAGTTAGCTCTTTTTGTTTTTTTATTTTTAACTTTTTCCCTCCGGTCACTGGGAACTCCCTGGGATGTAACCCACGGAGTTGGTCATTTCTCCGTGCACCTGAGATCCTCCCACCACGCCCCCGAGCTCCTCACCATTCTGACTTACCCCATGGCTTGCACATACCTGTGGCGGGGCGCCGCTCCTCTTTGACACCTTTTCTCAGAATCCATTTGTCGTCCGGTGGTGGAGGAGGAATCGAGGACACTGATGCAGGCAGGATCCAGCGGTGGGCGTGGGAGACCGGCTCATGGGCCCATCATTGTCCTACCAGTGGATGGGGATTTTCCTTGTCCCTCCCGAGGTGTGGGACGTGCAATGATGTCAGTGCATGGTGGGCACGCTCCCACACCCGACCACAGACATCCACTGTCACCTCTACCCAACACACATTCCCTGCTGGTGTAGTGCTGCCAGTCTCCACTGGGAGCTGCTACGAGGTGGGGATTCCCAACCCACCCTCTCAGGAGAGGAGAGCAGTCCTCTGGATGCTCAGTTCTCTCCCCCCCCCCGCTGACCCCTGGCGCCCCGATTCTGCTTCTAAACCCAGATCACCGGCATGGTGTGAGGTAAGGCTGATGCCTCAGCGCCACTGGGCCGGCCTCTCTTTGTTTTTGTTTTTTAGTAGGGTTGCTAATAATTTCCCAGACTTATCCCCCTGGAGATATTTAACTTTTTTCAGTTATTTAATATTTGCTAGCACTTCTTGATCATTTCTACATATTGAGTTTTTGGTTGATACCACTCTTTATGGTATTTTCCATACTCATTTAATACTAACGCATCCAGTTCTTTTAATCTTTGCTTTATTTCCTTGTTTTCTTTTGTTATACTTATTGATATATGCCTAGTGTGAAATACAGGTGCCTCTTATAACTGTTTTAAAAGCATCCCATAGATTAACTACTGGGGCACTACTGTCAAAGTAAAAGTACCAAAATTCCTGTATAGCTTCTTTCATTTTTTGATGACATTTTTCATCTTTCAGTAGTTGGTTATTACATTTTCAAGTTTGTGTATATTTCCTGGCCTGATTATGATTTTTTTAAGTCCTGAGTTATAAGTGCATGATCAGAATAGACTATGGTATTAATATTAGCATCAAACAATTTCATAAATGGGGATTTTGAAATAGACTATATATTTATAGTTGAAAAACCTTTATTTATTTTATATGTACATTCTCTAGTATTTGGATATATTAAGTACCATGTATCTATCTGATCATCCAGATGCAAAAACCCATTCAATAACTTAGATTGCAACTTATTACCCGGAGATGTTTTCAAAGTGTTGTCTATTTCTGGAATGTGTAAATTATTAAAATCCCCCTGCAAAATAATGTTAATTGCTTGGATTGACACCAGTGCATGGGTAATCTCTGTGAGAAATTCAGAATAATTCGCAAATGGGCCATAAATGGAACCTGTTATATAATTTGATCTTAATTTTACCAATAATATTCTCCCATTCTTATATCACTAAAGGTGTCTATGATGGTGCAATTAGGATTTTTCTTGATCAGAATGGCTACCCCTGCCTTTTTCTTTGTACCAGGTGAAGAAAAAATGTGTGAAATCCATTTCAGTTTATTTCTTTTATTTCTAAATGGGTCTCTTGTAATGCTATACAGTCTATTCTGAATTATTTTAAAAAAGTTTAATATTCTTGTCTCTTGACTCACTCAGCCCCATAGCGCATATATGCATCATCAGGAAAATTCCTCTAGTCCCCATAGCGCATATGTGTGTCAGGTATTCACTTCATCTCATCCCCAGAGCGCATATGTGCATTCTGTACTTCTTATGTACTTTCTGGATCAACCTATCGGGGATAAGGTTATTGGAAAGTGCAGGTCGGTACGAAACATTCCTACCTACCCGAATACCGACTTTATATTGGGACACATTTGCTACCTTTCAGACTTTTTTTAGGTTTGAATTTAGGTTAAAAAGTGAAGAAAATGCTATTTTTCTCCATTGCAGGTAGCGTTAAAAAAAAAAAAAAAAAATTGTAAATGCTAGATACGTGTGATGCTGGTGTCTGGGAGCTAGGAGGTGTACTTTTTATGATATAGGTTTTTCTTTGGGAACAAAATGTAAAAAAAAATGTTCTCTTTTATCATTTCAGAAACTGTAAAAAATATCTGCGAATGCCACTGACATGAGTGACCCATCACTTTAAACTCTTGTTATTGTGAACATTTTCTGTGCAGGTGTCTAGGGGCTAGGAGGCATACTTTTTCAGTTATCATGGTTTGTGTGTCATGTGGGCAGTTGTGCAGAACATTTTTCCGAATTCAGTCGGTTTACTGGTGTTGTGTTGAGTTTATGGTCTGTTTTATTATGTAAAACAGCTCAGAAATACTCTGAACTGTGGCAGTGTAATGCACAGATGTTGGTGTGATGGAAAACCATCATACAACAGACATTTGCCACTTCTAAGTTTTTTTAATACAAAAATGTAAATTTTCATTGTTACATGCTCTGTAAAAAAAAAAAAAAACACGTTAATGCTGCTAACATGTGTGACCTCTCATTTTAAAGATTTTTTTATTGTGAGCAAACTTCATGCTGTAAGTTCTGTGATGGGAGTTATACTTTTTCAGTTATTTATACTCCAAGTCAGAGTGTTACCATTTTGGTTCCGAACGTTCTAACTGCTCAGGAAAACAGCCATTTTTACACAGGAATACAGCACTCACTCAAGATTCCATTCTAGAGCTGAGTGAGTTAATAGGGGAGTTTATTCCATTTATGTTCCATGAAGCACATCTAAATGTACTCAGGTTACTACCATGGATTTTTCTGCTTGTAGTAATATTCACCCACCTGGTTTCTCTGAAACAAATAATAATAATAACAACCATAGCAATAAGATAGAACCTCTTTAACTTCCATAATTCCAAGGTTCCATCTCACTTTTCTTTTCCTTAAAAGTCTGGGGCTTGATTTCTGTGCATCTCCTTCTATTACCCTTTTTATTGTTGCTCATCACTTCCCAGGTACTATATTATTCTCCTAATCTATGATTTCCCATATGCCCTCTTCCTTCCTAATAATATATATTAACTAAATTTATGGGAATTTGCTTAACAGAAGAAGGTTCAAATATATTCATTAATCCATACTTTTCCTTATGTATCTAATCTCTGTGCCCTTTTTTATAGTGCATATATAGTTTGGCTACCTAAATTTCAGCCACACTAGGTGCTTTTAAGCATTTAAAAACCTTAGGACATTTTTTATTGGGCCTTTCTCTACTTCCTCAGCAGTGTTGTGTACGTAACTTATACCTTCTAATATCACAGTTGCTTTTATTTTATTGAGCTATAACTTATTTCATAATAAATCACATGTGTTTCTTTCTATTAGAATGTCCTGCGGTAAGTCATTATACAGTAAATGGCCGCTTGGGCTCTTATGAGAGTAATTCTTTTTTTATATACTGCCGCCATTAGTCTTTCTTTATCTTGGGATTTCATAAATGTGACCATAATTGGTCTGGGCAGTCCTTGGTTTGAATGGTTAGGGTGGAAAATTCTATATATTCTGTCTATTTCCATTTTAATTTCTGTTGAGAGTACATCTAGGTATGCCACTGTAACTTGTTTAAAAGTTTCTCTTAATGTTTTTTCTGTATCCCAAGCTTCTGGGATCCCTAATATTTTCACATTTTTTCTTCTAGATCTCGATTTGAAATCAGTCATTTTCTCTATAAGTTCCTTATTCGTTTTTTCCATTTCTGATATTTGTCTTTGCATTGGAATTTTCTTTGTTGTAGTTCTACAAGCTCCATCTTAATCTCTTGATTTTCTAATAGTAAGCAGTTCATAGCTGAGCTGAAAGTGTCAGTCTTGTTCTCTAGTTTCTCAATTGTTAGTTTAGTATTCATATTTTCCGTTTGCTTTAGTGTACGTTTCGCCCATTTAGGTATTTTTGTTATTTATTTAGATTTTTCTTGTCCGTCCCAAAAATTCATCTGATTCCTCACTTACATCCCCCTGGGAGGAAGACGAATCGTAGTTTTCTTCTGGAGTAAGAGTCACTATTATTTTTTCCTGGGTTCCCCTTAAAGGTCCAGTATTGTTTTTTTCCCCCATAGTCAGTTGGGGTTTTATTTTGAGAGTTTGCATTTCTTTTCCATTTTGTTCCTGGTTTTCTTGTAATTCTAGTAGGTTTTGTATTTTTTCCCTTTGAAGGTTCTCCTCCAAATGGCCATTCCGCGTTCTAGTTGCCAACACTGACTCACTAGAACAATCCCAGGTAATAGGGGATTAATTTATAGGCCTGGAGGTTTGCTGTTGTAGTATTTGATCTGAAAAAACAAGCAGCCCCCTGTAAATCAGTTGGTTCTTGCTTTAGCGATGCTTTTGTTAACAGGGTCACCATAATGTGTTCTTTCTCCCGAGTACCTCATTTTGTCCTGGTTCTTATCAGAATTTAAAATGTCTAGCAAGTCACTAGCTTTAGGGTAAGTTGAACTTCTGGATCTTTAAATTGCCTCCGTGCATTCGTGCTCAACAGCTCAAATTATGACATTTTATTTATTTTTTTTTTATTTTCCTTTTTACTGCCGAACCGCCTAGTCTTCAGCCCGGTCACGAACCGGCTTCTGCCCCCAAATCGGCCACAGCCCACCGATACCGTGGCTTGCCCCATGGTGGGGCCTCGGCACGGCCATTGTCGCAGGCACTGGGATTAGGTCGGCGGCTTGGCCTGGGTACATCTGCCGGGCAGAAGGCCATCATGGCGGCAGGCGGCTCCTCCTTTTCCTGGTTTTTTCCCCAGAGGAGGCGGGGACGTGCAATGACGCCAGCGTCCGCCCGCCTCCTCTCCCCCCCATGTCAAGCGTCGGCTGCGTGGCACTCCCGGTCTCCACCAGGGGTCCCCAATGCACCGGATGCTGCCCGCACCCTCCCCCCGGAGTAGGAGAGCTGCCCATCGGACGCTCAATCCTACTCCCCCCGGCCGGCCCTCCGACGACCCGGATCCGTTCCCGAACCCGGGTCGCCGGCGTCTAAAGCGGAAAACCCACCGCTGCGCCAACGGGCCAGCCAAATTATGACATTTTAAATGCAGTAGGGAGAAAGTTAACAGTACCTTGATTCAGTTGCGATGATTCATCTTCCATACTTGATTTTGCAGGTCATTCATTTTTTGGTCACTTCCATGCGGTCTTGCCTTCTGGTTTGGCAATGTATTCGTCATGCTCATATTGTTTAGTGAGACCTCCGGCGAGTCTCTGTTTATCTTGGATACCCGCTTGATTGTTGGCTTTACTGGCCAGAAGTTCGTCTTTGCTGATCGGGGTTTCCATTCCATCCACTGAGGTCCCTTTGTGTGTGTGTGTGTGGGGGGTGCTCTTTCTCTTCAGATATTCTCTTTTTGCAAAAATAGGTGCAGGTAAGACTTTTACCGATTTAGTGAGTAGAGAAGTACTTCCCAACTGTCTGGCCAAGTCTTTTCCTCTGTCAGGTTCTTGGTTATTGTTCGATGATACTGAGGCATTTGTTAGGACTGTTTTAGTTGTTTTATGATGGACTTTGAGTCTTGTCTGCATTTCAGGGGCTTTCACAGACTTCGTGTACTGCTTCCCTGAGCCTTGCTGTTTTGTTTCTCACCTTTCCTCAGTGTCGTTACTAAACTGAACGCCAGGTATGTTTTGAAATCCTTATAAGCTCCCTCTTCTTTCTTGAGTAAGTCCACATTAAGAGGAGCTGAATTTAGTCCAAGGTTTTCTGCAATTTAGTAGTGTTTTCAGCGGTGCATGTAAGCTTCATGCTGGTGGGGAAGGGGGATCTGCTGAGCTGCAGCGTCTAGCTGCTTTGAGTCGCCATCTTGGATCCGCCCCAGTGGGTACCCCATTACTTTTGCAAAAATGGAGCTCCCAGATGTTGAGGCTTGTCAGTGGGTTGAGCTTCACTTTGTTGTTTTTTTAACTTTTTATTTATAAAATTTCAAGTTCAAACATAGAGGCATGAGATTACTTGGTTCAGAGTATAAATGAATCTGGACAGACATAATCTGTAAACATCACCCTTCATCCAGTGTTACTCATATGGTGGAATTGCTGACAATACAGAGGAAATACCTGAAACTAAAAAAGTCTGTATATTGAGCCTTTGCAGCAAGAACATGGAAAAATACAGAGAAAGTCTTAAAGAGACGGTGATCCTGAATGACGTGCACTCAGTGCGTCACAGAAAGCGACAGATTAACCAATGTGTCCATGAATAAACAGGTCCAAGTAATTAGACCTCTGCTGCAGAGAATTCTGTTCCAGCACCAAAACAATGAATCTGGAACACTAGGGCAGAAGGCTTCAGCTTAACTGAAGAAAGTGAATGGCACTAAAACAGTTTCAAAACCAAAACAAATGATAACTGTTACAGGCTATACAAATGATAATAGGTTTAGTAACCCAAAAAGAGAGCTCATGATGTATAAACTGCTTGTAAACCTGAGCATTTGTAACAAACCGGAACCGTTGGCTGAGCTCACTTCCACCCTTATTAGCATCCCCTTGGTACCCCTGTTTGCTTGTAGGCATTATGGATCTATGACCCAAAAACTTTCAAGGTAGTGTACTGAAAGAGGGTGGCACCATTACACTCAGGATATAACCACTGTGCCTGCACCACAAGGCAGCGGCCATCTTATGGAAAATCACTTACACACGCACACACAAGACGGGTCACTTTCAAGGAGTAATATGGTAGGATTTTGAAAGTGAGCCAGTAAGATCCAGATCTAGAAGGCCCTGCAGTGTGGAGATCACATAGATTTTGAGGTATTGACCCTCCGCACCTTCAGCCACCCCCAGCAATCTCACATTTCTAGCCCTCATTCCATTGTCCAAGTGTAACATTCTTAAATATAGTATTTTATTTTTCAAACAACATGAAGTCTTGCTGTATTCAGACATAATGCAGTTAGCCCCAGCACTTGAACTGCCCCGGAGAGGAAAGAGTTAACTCTGTGCAGAAGCATAGAACGTTGAGCTCGGTTTTCAAACCTCTGTCTGTGGTACTTCTCAGTGTAACCGTCAGATTCTTTACTCCGCCTAACAGTGAAGTCGCTCTGGAGATTTCCTCTGCTCGGTTCGGTAAAAGTAAAGCATTCGGTTTAAACCGTATAATTTTTTTGTTATTTTCGGATTTCCAGCCTCTGTCTATGGTACAGGTAGTGTGTGGATAGGTAGTGACTGTGTTTTATTCTGTGAAAAAGTTGGAAATTGTTCTTTTCTTCTGTTTCTTTCTGGTCGTTCTGGTTTGGAACCGACCCATTCTGTTTAAATTTATTTCTGGGATTAGAGTGGTGTTCCGGTACCGATCGATTTCAAAAGAACCAGGGTTTTGGTTCTTTGAAAAAGTCTGTGACACGGTTTGTAACCAATCGGTTATTGTATTACCTGGCTTGAAAGCTGCAATAGGGTAATTTGTTGGGTTGACCATGTCTGAGAAACCCAAGAAGAAAACCAGTCCCACTGGGTTTCAACACTATACTGAGTGTGGGGAGGCCTTTGCTAAGGCTGACCCCCACCTCATCTGTGTTTATTGTCTGGGGTTTGGCCACCTCAAGTCAGACTGCCAAATCTGTAAAAACTCTCCTAAATCCACTCTAGATAAAAGACTGAGTAGGCTGAAGGAAAGGGGGGCAGAGAAGTCCGTAGATCCGGATGGCCAGCCCGGTTCGGTTGCAGCCGAAGCTGAGGAGGTGCCTACTGACCTAGGCGATACCTCCTTGGGCAAAAGGAGAGCCGATCCCGAGGGGTCGGTTCCATCAAAAAAGAAGCATAAGTCTACCGGTTCAGATCTGGTATCACACTCTCCAACCACGGACGAAATAGCCAAAGCGATTAGCATTGTTCAGTCGCTTAGTCCGGTTCCGTCCGAACCAGTACTGCTGGTTAGGCGGTCGGTTCGGTCGGATTCATCTCCTCCGGATTATGATCCAGATGCTTTTTATGAGGAGTGGGAGGGAGACGAAGACTATCCCGAGGATGATGATGATGATGACGATGACCGGGGGGGGGGTCTGGATGTGCCCATTGAACCAGACATCTCCCCAGACAGGCCCTCAGGTGTCTCTCCTCCCAGGCTCTCTGAGTCCCCTTCACATTTTTTGTTCTACAAAAAGGTGGCAGAAACCCTGCAGCTTCCCTTGGTTGAAGCTGCAGAGGAGGATGAAGAGCCTGATTTTGTGGAAATGATGGACATCCCAGAGTCCAAAAGACTGTCTATCCCTCTTCATAAATCCTTGGGGAAACAGACACACAAAATTTTACAAACCCCTAATTCAATACCTTCTGTGGATAAGAGAATGGACAGGAGGTATTTGTTATCAGGCTCAGCTGCGGAGTTCCTTTATAGTCATTGCAGCCATGTTGGGGTAGTGCAGGCTCAGCCTGTGACAGGGCTAACATTCCTTTGGCTTCACACCCCGGATAAGGACTCCAGGAAAGTGGATGCCGTGGCCAAAAAACAGTATTTGGCATCCTCTTTGGGACTCAGGCAGGCTACTTATATGGCCTACACAGCCAGGTACCAGAAATCCAGATGGGATACGGTTCTGGAACTGGCTAAACAGGCCTCTCCCCAGCTAGCCAAGGAGCTGGAGGAGGTGGCTGCTGATGGAATTGAGGCATCCAAAATGCAATTTCATGCTGCTGTGGACTCCAGTGATGTGGCATCTAGAGTCATGGCTACATCTGTGCGTCTCAGAAGACATGCTTGGCTCAGATGTACTAGCCTTTCATAGGATACCTAGACTAAGGCTGTGGATTTTCCTGTAGTAGGTAACACTCTGTTTGGGGAGCAGACAGAGGCTTACATGAAGAAAATGGATGAATACAGGACCACGTACAGGAGTGCACAGGCCAAAGAAAGGCAAGCCACTCTGCACAAGCAGCAGTCTAGGGGCAGGGGCAGGCCCTTACAAAGGCCTTCTTACCAAGCCCAGGCCTCCTCTCCCTTCCCTCAGAGGGGGTTCTTCAGAGGGAGGGGCAAGAGGGGGATGAGCAGAGCTGCTCCATCCTCCTCCTCTCAGTCTAAGGCTTCTGCCAAGCAGACACCCTGATGTGTCAGCCGGGGTCGACTCCCCATTTCCAGTAGGAGGCAAGCTGGCTTACTGCTTCCAGGCCTGGAAGTCTGTGACCTCAGACAAGTGGGTCCTGGAAGTAGTAAGCCAGGGACTAGCCCTCAGCTTCAAAAAATTTCCAAAAGAGAGGGCCAGGTCTTTTCCACTTGCATCACTCTGAGAAACCATTGCCCTAGAGGCAGAGGTTTCCTCTCTTCTAGCTCTCAGAGCTATAGAGAAGGTTCCTACTCAGCACAGGGGAAAAGGACTGTACTCCAGGTACTTCCTTACCCCAAAGAAAACAGGGGAGTGGTGACCCATCCTAGACCTAAAGTATTTGAACAAACACATTTCAAAGCCCAAATTCAAAATCGTAACTCTGGGAATAATCCTTCCCTCTCTAAGGCCAGGGGATTGGCTAGCATCTCTAGACCTCAAGGATGCCTATTTCCATATTCCTATCAGGTGCTCCCACAAAAAATACCTCAGGTTCGAGTTGCCTTCAGGCCATTACCAATTCAGAGCTATGCCATTTGGCCTAACATCAGCTCCAAGGGTGTTCACAAAGTGCCTTGCAGTAGTGGTGGCTTACCTCAGAAGACAGGGTGGCTTACCTCAGAAGACAGGGTATCACCATCTTCCTGTATCTGGACGACTGGCTCTTAGTGGTTCAGTCACCTTTGCAGATCAAGTCAGCTCTTCAAACTACCCAGGACCTACTCGGCTCCTTGGGGTTTCTTCTGAATCTTCCAAAGTCTGTCCTTGAACCAGTTCAACTTCTCACCTTTATAGGCATAGAGTTGGACACTGTACAAGCAAAAGCCTTCCTTCCCCTGGCAAGGGTGAAGGCCCTAGTGGATCTCTCTTCCTCCTTTCGCCCTCAGGCCTCCCACCCAGCAAGACAGTTCCTCCAGCTCCTGGGCCACATGGCAGCTTCCACGGCAGTGGTGCAGGGAGCAAGGTTCCAGATGAGGGACATTCAGTTTCATCTAAGTTATTTTTGGTCTGAAAAGAAGGATTCACTTACCAAACTGATCCCAGTGACTCAGACTATGGTCCAAGCTCTCCAGTGGTGGCTGTACCAGGACAACCTCAGACAAGGGGTTCCATTTCTCCCTCAAGTCCCATCAGTAGTTCTAACTACGGATGCTTCTCTCCTAGGGTGGGAAGCCCACCTGGGAGCTCTGACAGCTCAAGGAGTCTGGTCCCCACAAGAGTCTCTCCTTCATATCAATCTCCTGGAACTCAGGGCAGTTTTCCTAGCCTTGCAGAGCTTCTCGGATTTAGTCAGGTGCAAGGTGGTCTAATTCAGAACGGACAACACCACCACAATGTGGTACATCAACAAGCAGGGAGGCACTCAGTCCTTGGCCTTGTGCACAGAAGCCATGAAGCTGTGGTCTCTGGCCTATTCTCTTCAGACTTCTCTGGTAGCAGTTCACCTTCCTGGGAAGGACAACATACTAGCAAATGCTCTGAGCAGAATATCACAGGGACACCACGAATGGTCCCTGGATCCTCACATACTGAAGGTCATCTTCTCAAGGTGCGGCACTCCAGAGATAGATCTCTTTGCAGCACCGGACAGTCATCAACTTCCTCTTTTGTTGCAGACCTCCAGTCCTGGGGACGGTTCCCCAGGATGCTCTCATTTTGGACTGGAAGGGCAGGTTTCTCTATGCCTTCCCTCTGCTGTTCAGAGTTCTGATCAAGATCAGGACTCAACCCTGCACAGTGATACTGCTGGCTCCAGATTGGGCCAGACAGCCGTGGTATCCTCTACTGCTGTCCTTTTCAGTGTCATGTCCCCTGTCTCTGCCCAGGACATACAATCTCCTGTCCTCCTCCCACGGGTGGATCTGGTACCCCAATCTCCAGTGTCTCAATCTCAAGGCCTGGCTCTTGAAGAGTTGGAATATGCAGCACTACATCTTTCTCAGGGACTTCTGGATATTCTGAAGGTCTCCAGGAAACCTTCCACTAGAAAAACTTTCAACTTCAAATGGAAAAGATTCAGTATTTGGTGCTCTCAGAAGGGCATCCTGCCTGATTCTGCAGACATTTCCACAACCTTACACTATCAAGTCCATATGAATGGTCTAGGCCTTAGGCCTGCCACTCTGAAGGTTCATCTAGCAGCTGTCTCTGCATTTCTCTCAGCAGGGAAGGGCTCTTCCCTGGCATCTCATCCTGTTTTCAGAAAGTTTTTCAAAGGACTGGTTCACATTAACCCTCCCTTTAGGGAGCCCACTCCGTCTTGGGATCTTAATGTCTGCATAGTTCAGCTTATGCAGCCACCCTTTGAACCTCTGGCTTCGGCCGAATTGAAGTACTTGACCTGGAAAACTGTGTTCCTGGTAGCTATTACTTCTGCCAGGCGGATTAGTGAGTTACAGGCTTTGTCAGTTGAACCTGACTTCATCTCCTTCCATAGGGACAGAGTGGTCCTAAGAACCAGTAGGAGGTTCTTGCCCAAAGTGGTATCGGATTTTCATCTGAACCAGTCTATATCTCTCCCTGTGTTTTTCACTGATCATTCTTCTTCAGGTGAAAGAAGGTTACACAGTCTGGATGTTAAGAGGGCCCTTAGCTACTACATTGAGCATACTAAGGCACATAGAAATGACTGTCTTAATTGTTTCTCACTTATGGTGAAGTGGGGGAAGGTAAGCCTGCCACTAAAAGAACTGTTGCCAGGTGGATTATTTCTTGTATACAATTCTTTTATGACAAGTTGGGTAGAATGCCCCCTTCAGGCCTGAGGGCTCATTCGACTAGGGGGTGCAGCTGCTTCTCTAGCTGTGGCCAGAGATATACCTTTGTTAGAGATCTGTAAAGTAGCCACCTGGAAAACAGTACATACTTTTACCAAGCATTACTCCCTGGACATCCAGGCTAGGAGTGATGCTAGGTTTGGCACAGTAGTACTGCAGAGCCTCTTCCCAAAGTAGGTTCTGCATTCCCTCCTCCATATGGAACTGCTTGGTAGTCTGCATTATGTCTGAATACAGCAAGACTTCCTGTTGTTTGAAGAAAAAATTACCATAGTAATGTTGTTTCTTCTAATGGAGTCTTGCTGTATTCAGACCCCCCGGCCTCCCCTCTCAGAACCTGGGTTTTGGGAAGTGGGCTGGCAGGTACAGTGTTGCACCTCAGGGGTGTACCTTGTACCCTCCCTCTTGGGTGGGGTGGATGTTGTTATTATTTTTCTGGTGTTTTATACTTAAATATTGTCACTACCTTTCCTTCTTGGGTTCTCGACTTGAGTCTTTTGGGCCCAAAAATAATTTTTTGCCCTTTGGCTATATGTTGAACAATTTCCATACTATAGTATGTTAGTGTGCTCGTAAGAATCTGACGGTTACACTGAGAAGTACCACAGACAGAGGTTTGAAAACCGAGCTCGAGCTCAACGTTCTATGCTTCTGCATAGAGTTAACTCTTTCCTCTCTGGGGTAATTCAAGTGTTGGGGCTAACTGCATTATGTCTGAATACAGCAAGACTCCAGTAGAAGAAACAACATTACTATGGCGAATAATTTCTTTCTTCTTGATTAGGTTTGAGGAAACTGCAGCTGATTTACTTGCAGTCTGTTGCCGCTTTCATATCCGTGGTCACACAGTCTAGTTGGTTTTCTGTTGTCAGAACTCTGGAATTAAATGCATACATTTTTTGCTTAAATCTAAATCCCAAACCACTTGCTTCATATTGTGTTGTGGTGCTTCAGCTGCCTGCAGCAGTGCTGGGTTATCAGGTTCTGCTTCCCCACTCAGCACTTTTCCTTGGTGTTTTGAACTGTGCCGTATTGCAGCTTCACCTGTTTTGTTTTCATGGGCTTGTGAGCAGGGATATTCCGTGACTTCCCCATATCCGACCGACAGAATTAGCTTGGAGTTTATACAATGCTGCAAAACATGAACTATTGAATGATCGTACAGAGAAAATAATCAAATTGCATTCGGCCCTTAGTAAAGTGCAATTTGTTGCTGGCCCAGTGGCGCCGAGGGTTGGAGGACTGCCCACCACACGTAATTCCTGCGACCAGAGTTCGGAGTGAGCTCAGGCACCGGGGTTGGCAGGGCGGGTCGAAGATTGGCGCCACTGAGGTGCTCTACTCCCTGGGGGGTTGGGAAGTGCCGCGTGCCAGCGGCTCTTGGGGAGACCGGGGCACTGCAGCATGTAGTGCAGCACGACAAATCAGCTGCGCATTGATGCAAGGCATGGTTGTTGTGCCCAGGGCTGCATGCCATGCATGGGGCGAGCACCAGAACAGGAAAAGTCCGAACCACAGAGTAGGTGACAGCACATGCTCACGGCCGGTCCATCCTGCCTGGCCTTCCAGGTTCCTCCACCCGGGCCCTCACCCACTGTCGGAGTCTATGTATTTAAGTATGCCCAAGAGGAGGAGCAGCCCCACCCTGGAGGGGTTAAGCTGGGGTACCGACTGTGGGATGAGGGGGAGGAGAGAGGAGGCTCTGGTAGGAGGACTTCAAACAGGGCAGCAACAGGCAGGATGCCTGAAAGAGGCCCTGTGGACCGTGATCAGGAGGGAAAAACAGTTGAGAGAAAAAAAAAGTGCAGTTTGTTGGCACGGGTAACGGAGCTCTGTAGAGAGGGTCTCACCCTGTTGACTGCTTTATTTGCCCCCCCCCTTTTTTTTGCCCCCTCTCTGGCTTAGAGAAGTGGCGGGTAAGGTTGGGGGGAAAAAACAGGCTTTCAGAAAGTACAAGGAAACAAAGAAAGGAGGAGACCAGGAACTGTATCAGGCAAAAGAGAAGGAGGTGGGGAGGCAGTCAGGAGCACAAAGGTACAGACTGAAGAAAGAATAGCCCAATCAGTAAAAGAAGGTGATAAATCCTTCTTCAGGTATATTAGAGAAATGAAAAAGACCAAGGGAGGAATTGCGAGGCTTAATAAAGGGGTGGGTGGGGGGAGTGTGGAGGTGGACATAGAAAAGCAGAAATTTTAAACTAATACTTCTGCTCAGTATTTACAAAAGAGGGGGAAGGGGAGGAACCAAAATTAGGGGGTACAAATGCACATTGAGGAGAGGTGGACACCAGCCATTCACGAAGGAGAGAGTCCTAAAGGAACTCTCGAAACTAAAAGTGGACAAGGCTGTGGGGCTGGATGGGGTGCATGCCAGAATACTGAAAGAGCTCAGGGAGGTACTAGGGGCACCACTGACAGCTCTGTTCAACGAATCACTGGAGGAAGGAGTGGTACCAAAGGACTGTAGGACGGCGAATGTGGTACCACTACACAAGAGTGGGAGCAAGTTGGAAGCTGGGAATTACAGGCCAGTCAGTTTGACCTCAGCAGTGGGGAAAATAATGGAATCCATGCTGAAGGAAAGGATTGTAGCATATCTCAAGGCCAGCAGGGCACAAGACCAGAGGCAACATGGGTTCACAGTAGGGAGATCTTGTCAAACAAATCTGATAGATTTCTTTGACTGGGTAACCAGGGTGGTTGATCAGGGAGGGATGGTAGACCTGGCCTACCTAGGTTTTAGCAAGGCATTTGACACCGTCCCACATAGGAGGTTAGTTAACATGTTGAGCAGTATAGGAGTGGGACCTAAAGTGGCAAATTGGGTTAGTCATTGACTGAGCAACATGACACAGAGGGTGAGGCGTATGTAATCATAGAAGCTTGACGATAGAAAAGGGCCATACCCGCCCATCTAGTCTGCCCCATGCCAGCCTCCGCCTTCCCCCCCCGATACTTAGCCCCATATGCTTGTCCCATGCCCTCTTGAATTCTTTCACCGATTTGGCCCCCACCACTCCATCTGGTAGTCTGTTCCAGGACTCCACCACCCTCTCTGTGAAGAAATGCCCTCTCGTATTGCACCTGTATCTTTTTCCTTGCAGTCTGAGGCTGTGCCGTCTAGTTTTGACCCCCTCCTTGTTAAGTAAACACTCTTCTCCCACTTTGAGCCCCTTTACATATTTAAAAGTTTCATTGATGTCTCCCCTTTCCCTCCTTGTCTCCATCATCTACAAATCCAGCTCTTTATACCTCTCCTCCTATGAATTTCCCTGCATACCCTGCACCATCTTGGTTGCCCTTCTCTGAACCCTCTCCAGTGTCTCTCTATCCTTGCAGAGATGAGGTTCCAGAACTGAACCCCATACTCCAGGTGGGGCCTCACCATGGCTTTGTAAAGGGGCATTATTACCTCCCTCTTTCTGCTAGTAATGCACCTGTCTATACATGCCAGCATTCCATTGGCCTTTCCTGCCGCCTGGCTATATTGGATTTCTATCTTAAAGGTGACCTGCAAATGTATTCCTGCAGCCCTCTCCCATCCCACGTACCTTTGTTTAGTGGTGGTGGGAGTCTGGGGCTGCTTTCAGTAACATTTTCTGACTAATCTTCACATTTTTGAATACTGCCAAAACTTTTCGGCAAATACGGAAGTGTCGGCCGGTTCCTAATTGAGCAGACACAAGTGTACCTGGGTAGTCCACTCCAGTTTGTGACGTTGCAAACACCATTGCTTTCTATGGAGTAGCAGGGAAGGGGGGCATAAAATGCTTAATCTTCCCTTGTCAGTCTTCACCATTCATTACGGCTGGGTGTAAGCTAGAAGCGCTTTCGCTATAGGATTTTTTTTGAGGAGAGTCAGTGCTGATGGAGCCGCCCATGAGAGGGCACTTTTGGAGTCTTGCGAGGGCGGCCGTTAGGTGCCACAGACCTCCTCCGCTCCAGTTCTGTTTCTCCCACCGTCAAGGCCGCACCTGCTGCGCACGTTAGCATTTTCCTAGTACGCCATAAGGCCTGCCTTGTCAACGCCATCTTTTTCGACTGCTCCTCATCCCAGTTCTCCATCCCGACACCGTTACCGGCCGGTAAGTTCGTTCCAATGATTTGTTTAACGGCTCTGGGATCTTTTGCTGTGTTTTATTTTATTTTACATCCTGTCTGGTTCGGGAGCCAAGCGTAAATCGAAAGCAGGCCGCGCCCCTATGTGTCGGTGCTCTTGTGTCCAGCATTTTTCCATGATAGACCAGTATGATGTTTGCCTCCGGTGCCTGGGACCTAACCATGATATGGATAGATGTGACGCCTGTTTTTCCATGGATCGTCGTGTTCTGGAAATCCGCACATTTAAAGTCGTCAGGGCTCCGCCGACTTTCAGAGGATGTCGCTGCTCTCGGGTCTCCCACGCCAGGTCTTTAGAACCTTCCTCCGAGTCTCCTTCCAGATCTATACGGTCTGGTGAGGAGGAGGCTTCCTCATCTTCAAGCCTTGCTGAGGAGGAGGCTTCTTTTGTGGTGTGGGAGGAGTGGCACGGCCTCTCCCAGGGTCGTGTTGTCGACGCTGCCTTGTCAGTCACCTCTCTTGAGGTGCAGGCTCCCCCAGTGTCGTGGCCCACGGTTGCTGCCTCGCGGCGCTGTTCCGGATCCTGGTGCTGTTTGTGGCGCTGGTTGATTCTCGCTTCAGGTGCCCTACCTACCTCTGGTGCTTTCGGGTTCCGGCGGCGTTGTGCACAGCGCCAGTGGCCTGGGCAGAGCCATGGATGGGTCTGCGTTGGGTTCTGGGGCTGTGGGCAGTGCGATGGGAATGGCTGGCACCACTGAGTCCCTTGGGGTGTTCTCGGGGTGGCCAGTATTGAGGTCCTGCTAGTCGACTCTTCTTCGGAGGGTGTCGAGACAGATGTGGACCGGACTGGCTGCCCAATTCCTCAGAATGGGAGATCTCTGTGGGACATGGTGTCAGGCAGCACAGCGGCCCCATTCCTGAATCTCCGGAGCAGTCTGCCTTTGAGGATTCCCAGGCCAGGGGTGGCCTGGGGTCCGTTGGGGAGGGGGTTGTCTCCTCTGGATGGGCTGCGGCAGCTGCCAGTCTTGGTGCTGCTGCGCCCTCCCGGGGGGGATTGGAACAGGGTGGGACAAATCAGGTAGCCAAGTGGCTAATAGCTACTTAAAAATTTGGTTTGGCTACCAGATTTTGAAAGTTATTGGCCAACTTGGCTACCTGCCAACAGAGTGATTTCTGTGCCCTTAAAAAGGATGGCCACAACAAATATTGGTTTGGCGATCAAGATTTTGAAAGCTAGTGGCCAAACTGACCACCAGCTCACAAACTGATTTGTCCCACCCTGGATTGGAACCCCTGGCTTCGGCGGCCTTCCTTGAAAGGCCTCTGGCTCGGGGGACTCCTTCACTGGGGTTGAGGAAGAGGGCATCCTCAGAATCTGAGGGGTTGGGGTGAGGGGTGGCGGCACTCCTCTGCCACCCCACGGGGTGCAGGGAGGAGCTGTAGGACCAAGCCCTGCCTCTCCTTCTCGGGCTCTGGGGTCCCCTCTGGTGGCGCCACCAAGGGTTGCCCTTCTGGACTCATGCAACCCCAGGTGTGTCACAAGGAAGATTCCCCGTCTGGGCTGTTCCGAAGTTCGCATTCCCAGGGTTCCGCTGTGCGACCCGGTTTGATCTCAGGGATCTCTCTAGCTCAGGCACCATTCCCTGGATTCCAGAACCCTGGCAGAGGACAGCCACCTCCTTGCAGGTGCCCTTCTCCCATTTCTCTGCAGCCACCCCCCCACCCCCCAGGATATGTGGGTTCTACGGGGCCTTTATCCTGGGAGATGTTCAGAGGCACTGCGTCGGCCTTCCCATCATATGTTAGGTACATGCATGAACCGGTCTTTAGCTTGTCCCCACCACTGCTGGAGTCTTCTGGACATTCAAGTTCCCCATCCTCCTCGACTTCCACCTCGGAGGGAGAGGAACCTACCATTCATCTCTCTTCCGATGCCGATGTCTCTGAATATCAGCGTTTCCTATTGAGGATGGTTCGGGATCTCCATATTTCTATTGTCAGACAGGACAATACCGAGCGGAAGACACATGAATTCCTCAGTGAATTCAGAGCCCAACATCAGGTGGTGCCATCCTGGCCTGTTCCCTTCCAGGAAGCATCAATCCGCACCTGGCAGTCTCCAGCCGATCTTTTCCCAGCCCCGGCAGACTGCCAGAGGAGGAGGTATTGTGCTCCATTGGAGTTTCTAGGTTCTCTTCCTAACCCTCCCTTGGGCTTGGTATTCCTAGAGACTCCTTCTGGGCGTCTGCGCCTGTCACACGACCGACTGCCGAACTCTGATTCCCTGCAATTCGACCGGTGGGGGCAAAGAGTTTTCTCCTCTTCTCGTACGATGTTGTGCATTGCATCACATCAGGCACACCATGCTGCCTATAACAGGCACTTGTTGTCAATGCTGGCTCAGGTGCTGGCATCGATGCCTGATTTGGAGCAATCTCGACAAGCCATTGCCCTCTCCGCCATAGGCCTGGAACTGGCAAGGCACCAAGCAAGGGCATCTTATGATGCCAGTGAGGTAGCTTCCAGGCTTGCGGGGACAGCGATCTGCATTGGGCAGACGGTGTGGCTTCATCTGTCGAGGTGGTCACCCCTGGCCCGGAGAAGGGTGATTCGCTCCACCTTCCGAGGGACCTGCCTTTTTTTCACCAGGGCTAGGAGGCTTCTGCAGGGGCTTCTTCCATCCCCTTGTCTTCAGGGGACACCTCCTATCTCTCCTCAGCCTTAGGCTTCCCTTCTAGTATAGCCAGGGTCTCTTCCTCTTCCTGTTTCCCACCAGCAGGAGGCCAATGGTCCTGTTCCCTCAGTGTTGTGCTAGACTCCCTTCGGGGGGCTTGGTACTCACCCAGCAGTAATGAATGGTGAAGCTTGACAAGTGAAGATATGAAAATTACGTACCTATTGTAATTCTTGATCTTCTCTTGTATCTTCACCATTCATTACTGAATCCCGTCCAACTTCCCCTCACGGGTCTTATTTCTTGGGCATCTCCCCTGCCCTCCTTCCCCTTCCCCTCTTGAGGCCGTTTGGGGCCAAAATCCTCTGGTTCTCAGGACCTTCTGTTCTTCTCCACAGAAGAGCAGTGAAGAATTTGGAGAGGGAGGAGAGCAAGTAGAGCTACGTCTTTTCCTTCTGAGGGAACTCTCTCTGATTTTCCTTGAAGGTGTTCCCTTCAGGACCTTACCTTCAGGCCAGGTTAGTTCAGTCACCAGCCAGAAGGGCTAGTTTCTTTAGACAGTCCTCTTCCTTCAGTCTTTGGACCTAGCTGGTGTCCCTGAACCTTGTCTTGTGTATGCCAGTCCGGGGCTAGTTAACATCTGTTCTAGCCCGATTTGAAAATTGCCTGCTTGAACTGGTGGTCTGGTTTCTCTTGGCCTCTGCCTCCTCAAGGGAGTCATAAAGAGTTTCCTTCTCTGTCTCTGTCCATCTTACCAAGAGGATACCCTTTTAGAGCTTCCCCTCCCCCTCCCCAGTACTGACACAATCTGTGTGCTGGTGGGGTCTTTTCCCTTTACCTAGTTGCGGGCTCTTCCTCCCCGGAACAGGTTGTTTGCCTTGGCAATCTGTGAGCTCTCAGCTTGAGTGATGGGTAATAGGATAACGGGATGTGTAGGGAAATCTGCCTCTCTTGTACCAAGCTGTGCAGAAGGTTCGGTCGAACCATCTAGACAAGTTTTGTTAAAAGCAAGGAAGGAAGAATCTCTTTAAAGTTCCGAGCTGATAAACCTTAAAGCCAGTTTCACTCAACTCGTGGCAGAATTTTTTCCTCTTCCCAATATCCCCTTCTCTTCTTCCTCTTCCTTCTTTCTTCCTCTCCCTTATCTGTTCCTCCCTTGGAGCCAACCTAGGAGTGAGGTCCTGCGGTCCCTTAGGGTAGGGTTCTCCTCTTTCCTGTCCTCTATCAGATTATTCCTTTTTCAGTTTGTTTCCTTTACTTTTTCTATCCCTCGGCTCTCCTGCCTCGCTCTTATTCTCCAAAATCTTTTATTTCGTCTTTCCGGCTTATAGAACTGGGATGTGGGTAGTCTGCCGTGCCTATGGTCACCACGCCCACGCAGTGCGTCACTCTTGTAGTGGTGCCACTTCCTTCCTCCAAAAAAAAATCTCCGTAGTGGGTGTGATGCGCCTCGCTTACACCCAGCAGTAATGAATGGTGGCGATGCAAGAGATAAGGTACATCATTTTCATTTTGTTACTTTTGCAGGGGTCTTGATGCGTCAAATTAATATCTACAGCAACAGCCAGTTCCAGTGTTGCTGTAGATATTAATTTAGCCTCAAAATTTCCTAAACTCAATAAAATAAGCATTTTAAACCCCCCCCTGCAGCTCCATAGAGAGCAATGGTGTTTGCAATGTCACAAAACTGGGTGAACTACCCAGGTACACTTGCGCCCGCTCAATTGGGAACTGGATGACACTTCTGTATTCGCCGAAAAGTTTCGGCAGTATTTTAAAATGTGAGGATTAGTCAGAAAATGTTACCGAAAGCAGCCCCGGACTCCCGCCGCTGCTAACAAAGGCATGTGGGATGGGAGCGGGTTGCAGGAATACATTTGCAGGTCACCTTTAAGATTCAAGGAGACTATGATCCCCAGATCTCTCTCCTGTTCTGTTACTTTAATTTACTCCCCACCTAGGGTGTACCCTGCTCTTCTGTTCCTACTCCCCAAGTGCGTCACAGCACACTTCTTGGCATTAAATTTCAGCTGCCACGTCCCAGACCATTTTTCAAGTGTCTAAGTCTTCCCTCATGTCCTCCACCCCCCCCGGGTGTCCACCCTATTGCATATTTACGTATCGTCAGCAAATAGGCACACCCTCCCCTTCAAACCCTCAGCAATATCACTGATGTAGATATTGAAGAGAAGTGGACCCAAAACTGACCCCTGTGGCACTCCACTCTTCTCCCTCACCATCTCGGAGTGCACCCCGTTGAGCACCACCGTCTGAGTTCTTCCTGACAGCCAAGCCTCCACCCAGCATGTTATTTTCCCACCCAACCCCAGGCTTTCCACCTTGCTCACCAGCCTCCTATGAAGGACGGTGTCAAAGGCCTTACTGGAGTCCAGATATGCCACGTCCACCGCTGCCACCTGGTCAATCACTGGAGTCACTGGTTAATTGAACTGGTTAACTGAGTTCAATCCTGGGAGACAGGGGTGACCAGCAGGGTGCCGCAAGGCTCAGTGCTAGGGCCTGTCCTCTTCAATGTCTAGAGGGTGAGATACTAACAACAACAAACATGGAAAGGGACCTGTGGGTAGTCACATCGGACGACCTAAAGGTGGGCAAGCAATGTGATAAGGCAATAAGGAGGGCTGGGGGGATACTGGGATGCATAGGGAGAGACATCACCAGTAGAAAACAGGAAGTTGTTATCCCTCTGTACAGACAGTTGGTGAGACCCCATCTGGAGTACTGCGTGCAGTTCTGGAGACCCCATCTATGCAAGGACATAGACAGGATGGAGGCAGTCTAGAGGAGGGCAACTAAAATGGTGCAGGGTCTGCACCAGAAGTCAAACGAAGAGAGACTAGAGGAGCTTAATATGTATACCCTTGAGGAAAGGGGCGGGGGGGACATGATAGAAACTTTCAAGTACCTCAAGGGAATCAACAAAGTCCAAGGAGGTAGCATCTTTCAGAAAAAGAGACGTGCAAGAACAAGGGGGCAGAATTTAAAGATAGAGGCTCAGGGGTAGTGTGAGGAAGTATTTTTTCATGGAGAGGGTTGTGGATGCATGGAATGGCCTTCCTGAGGAGGTCATGTAGTCAAAAACAGTGGGGGAATTCAAGAATGCGTGGGACAGACATAAGGCAATTCTAGTGGGGGGTAGGAGGAAGTAGGCTGTTGGTTATCTAGGACCTGCAGCTTATCCATTAGGTAGGGAAATGGGCAGACTAGGTGGGCCAAGCGGTCCTTATCTGCTGTCAAATTCTATGATCTTACTTCGAGAGGACTCTTGCAGTAGGTATTCACAGAAAGGACTAAGCTGCCAAGCGTCAGGACCCCATGGAAAACTTTCTTGCTAGCAGTCTCTGGCGGGGGACCACCCCCACGTCAGGTGACCAGCATCAGACGTCGGTATAAAAGGGCAGTCCCCTACACCCGCCTACTAGTTCTTTCCCGCCGTCGGCTTGTGAAAGTTCCTTGTGGTAGAACAGCACTCATCAGTACCTTTGTCGGTTGTAAAGTTTTCAAGGTTTTCGACCTTTTTATCTTGAATTTTTGTTTTTCTCATACCATCTGCTGTGTATGTCATCCCCAACACCCTCCAAATTGCATAAAAACAAGTGCGACTCGTGGTTCCCAGCTTCCACACAAGGACGGCCACAACTTGTGCCTCTTCTGTCTAGGCCCAGATCACCCTGTGGAGAAATGCCAGTACTGCCAGAAATTAAACTCTGCTACCCGCAAGTGAAAGCAGAAGTCCCTGGAAGCCCATCTCCTCAAAAAGAATATGGCATCCATGGAGAAAGAGTTGAAGAAACTTAGGCAGGCGTCAACCTCCACCGAAGGCCACAAAAAGATGCGTGAGAAGGAGAAACACCAGAAGTGGGATTCGTCTTCCACAGCAGCCGCGACTTCGGCTGGAGTCACGGCCTTACAGGTATCATCCCCTCAGGGGGATCGCTCCTTGATGGCCGTCTTGGTGGCTTCCAAGGTGGCGGCGCCCCTCCCGTCGGGCTCACGCTCAGGCCTTTCGGGCGCCTCCGGGGCAAAGGAGGCCTCCACTCCCGTCAAGGCCGCTCTTCCACTGTGGCCTTCCGGTCCGAGCGGGTCCGGTAAGTCAGTAAGTCCCACCGACGCCTGCCCGGACAGGGCTGCTAAGCCGCCTACCTCCTCGGGTGATCGCCCAGCCCCCTTCCGACAAGGCCACCACTCTTTCATGGCTTTCCTCAGACAGGGAGTCCGATAAGTTGGACGCCGACTCCTCTGGTGTCTGCCCAGACACTACTGACAAGATGGCCGCCATTTCCTCAGACGACCGCCCGGTCAACCTGTCTGCGTCAGACCCTATCGTCCCATGCTCTCCACAGCGGATAACCCCATTGCCTACTGAGGTCCCCGTGTCCCCTTGGCTCACACCTGGGGATTTCAGCCCTTCTTTCCCGGTTGAGACAGACGAACTTGGGACGCTGCCATCAGGGATCCCCCCTCCTACGCTGGACCCTCGCATGCCAGACCCGCCTTGACCTCTCCCGCCACCCTTCGGCATCCCTTGCCCGGACGGAAGACCTGTTCCTCAGGCAGGACTGTCGGACGCATTCGGCGGTCTCCCTACATTGTGGGTGCTGTATATTCACCACCGAAAACAAATACCAAATATTTTGAAAAATTCTCTCATGTTATTATGGAATACATAGGTCAGACAAATGTTGTTTTAATGGGTGATTTTAATGCTGCCTGGGGTTGCCCAAGAGGGAGGGCTTTGGAAAATTCAATGAGTTGCTTGAACCTGCTGCAAATAATCGATTTACCCACAAGAAAAGGGAATTTAACCAGTAAGGGAAACATACTGGACTTGTGTTTTGTTTCAACAGAATTGGTCACATTAAGTAAGGACATAGGAGAGCCAAACCTGGGGGACCACAATGTAGTAAGGTGCACAATAAACACAGAATTGAAAAAAGAACCAGTAATTAAAACATCTGTAGTATATAAAAGAAATTATGCCCAGTACGATAGATATTTGTTTTGTGAGCACTTAAAGAGATTACCATGGTATAGACTTTTTTTGATTCCTGATTTGAATTTAGCTATTCAGGAATTTACAACAATGTTTAATGAGGCATGTGATATGTTTTTTCCATGGAAAAAAGTTAATCAATGACAAATTCATCTACCCTGGGTTACTGTCAATATAAGAAAGTTAATTAGATCAAAAAAAAAACGATTATGGAAAAAAGCAAATACATCTCTAAATCCTGATGTATGGGAAAAATTTAAAAGGGTTAGAAACAGAGTTGTCCAAGAATTAAGGAAATCTAAGGCCTATTACTATAAACAGAAAATTAAAGAAGCTATAGATCCAGGACTTATTGGACAATGATAAAAACTTAGTAGATCCGGTCAAAAGTCAAGTAGAAACAAAATTGAAACATTAATGGTAAACTTTTGGACGTGAATATAGTTGCAGAACATTTAAATAATTATTTTATAGACCTCCCAGATCTAAAGGCAGGAATTGAAAATCTCAGGAAAGTTCAGTCAGTAGAACAAAAATTGATGTAGAAAGTTGTCAGATTCCAAAGTTTCGATTTAAAATAGTGACCACAGCTGAAGTTTGTAAGTTAATAGAAACCTAAACATAAATAAAGCATCTGGCCTGACAAGATAGAAAATAGGTTACTAAAAGAAGCTGCCCAAGTAATATCCCCAGTTCTAAGAGATCTTTTCAATTGGAGTCTTAAAGAGGGTCTATCCTACCTCATGGAAGAAGGCTAAAATAATTCCAATTTATAAGGGGGACTCTCTGGACACTTGAATTATCGTCAATACATGTGTCAACAATCTCAAAACTACTGGGCGGGATTGTTCATAGGCAACTAATCACATACTTAGAGAAGTATCAAAAAATCACCCATTTTCAGTCGGGCTTTAGATAAGGTAGGTCCACGGCTACTGCGCTCACAGATCTCTTGGATTTAGTCGCCACCCCCCTGGAGGAGGGGAGATCGGTGGGCGCAGTATATGTGGACCTATCTAAGGCATTCGATCTAGTAAATCATCACGTCCTGAATGATAAATTAAGGTGTTTGGGTGTGGACGAAGTACCCAGTAGCTGGTTTTCATCCTATGTAGAGGAAAGAACTCAGTTTGTAACAGTAAATGGTCAAAATTCTAGCTTGGGTTCGGCAGTGAAAAGAGAGGTACATTTTAAATGTTTGTGTTACAGGTGATATTTGAAATTTATTGATGAATGAATTTTCAAATGAAATGTCTGTATGTACTTAATGAGTGTAATGTCTTATGAAGAATGGATGTATTTATAACAGAAATGTTTGTGAGTTAATTGTATGTTAATATACTTTTTGTGATATGACCAGTGTTATATGTACAAGTATGATTGTTTACACAGGGATGCCTTGTAAACAGGGATTTTCGAAACCCTAATGGCATATTTTTCTGTATAAATAAAATTTTACTACTACTACTACTACTACTACACGGGGTCCGATGCCCGTGGGACCGACTCCTCCTCTGTCCGTTCTGCCAGAAGGGCCTTTGCCAAGATCCTCTGCTCCGTCAGAGTCCCTGGCGTCAGGGTACCAGACGCTGCAGTACCCGTCGCCGGGCTTCCTGCCGTTTGAGTACGGATACTCTTATTACGGGTACCAACACTACCCGTATCAGGAGCCCTCCTCCTCCACCGCCGGCGGTGGATCTGAAGGAGACCTTGGCCTCCTGGTGGGCTGAGGCCAAGACTCTGCTCACCAAGGAGGTAGAGAGTCGTCTTCTGACGTCTGTCCCTACGCTGGACCCCCTATGTCGGAGATGGGAGACTCCCTCCCCTTTACCTGATGCCAGTGGAGAACCTTCTGGCGCCCAGGGTGGGGAGGACACACACCCCTGGGGTCTCCCCAGAGGAGTCATTCCTCCCCCTCCCATGGAGGAGTCGTCTTCTTCTACCTTAGAACCATCTGACTCAGATTCTGAATCTGACCACTCTGAGCACGGAGACGAGCCCCACGCTCCAAAACCCCCAAGGCCGAGGGACCCTCCGAAGTCCCATCCAGAGGACCCTTCTTTTCTGGAGCTCTTGAGGAAGATCCAGGAGACGCATCAGTGGCAATCAGTGGAGCCAGAACCACAGCATAAGAAGCTGGCTGCTCAACTGGATCTGCCAGAGTCCGCTCCCACACTGATTCCACCCTGGATAGAGCCTCATGCTGATCTTGTTTCCACCATCTGGAAACAACCATCCGCACTAGCCCCCCTTCTGAAGAAGGCGGACAGGCTACACCAGGCTCCGGAGGTTAAAGAGTTTCTTAGTCTTCACCCCAAGGTGGATTTGGTTGTGATCAGCGCCGCCCACAGCCGCTCCGCCAACTCCAAACATCTGAGCTCGTCCCCACCTGACAAGGAATACCAGCTTCTGGATCAGTACAGGAAGATTTACTCCTCTTTGACCCTAGGCATCAGGGCCCTCAGCTATGTCGGCCACATGGGGGATTTCAAGAAGTCCATCCTTAGCCAGGTAGAATCCAAACTGGACTCCCTGCCTGATTCACAAACTATTCAGGAACTGGGAGACCTGGTCCGTTCCGCTCCGCTCGTTCGGCCTGTAGGCACATGCTTCATGCCACCTACAACGTGGTAGACATGGCTGGCAGGAGCTCTGCTTTCACCATAGGCCTACGGCGTCATGCCTGACTCCGTGCGTCAGGATTGGTCCCTGAAGTATAGTCCGGTATGCAGGATGCTCCCTTCAGGGGTTCGGTGCTGTTTGAGGATGATTTCAAGGATATCATAACCGAACTGCAGGAGAAGGGCACTGCACTAAAGTCGGTCCAGACTTTGTACAGGCCCCCTCAGGGACAGCGATGTCCTTTTTGTTGTCAAACCCAACAAAAACAAAAGCCCAATCAAGGAAAGCACACCAACAAACGTCGGGGCCTCTCCGACAACCAAGACTCCCCCAACCCCCCCCAGCAAAATGTCTGCGGGAGCCTCGACTGCTGCACTGCCCCACACCTCCTGACTCCCTGCCTCTCCCTCTCCCTCTGCCTCTGGCCATTCCAGAGGAACCGGTAGGGGGGAGATTCTCCTCCCATCTGCCAGGTTGGGAGAGGACAACGTCGGACACTTGGGTGCTCCAGCTAATATCTGCCGGACTCTCGATAGAGTTTCTACAGAAACCTCCTTGAAAACCACCCCCGCAGTCGTCTTACTCTCTGCAACATCTTCCTCTGGTTGTAGAAGAAATCCTATCCCTTCTGTCGAAGGCGGCGATAGAGCCGGTCCCCACTCCTCTTTGGGGGATGGGTACTATTCTCATTTCTTTCTAGTTCCAAAGAAGACAGGAGGCTTGAGGCCAATCCTAGACCTCAGCTCCCTGCACATGTTCGTGGAGTACAAACGCTTCAGAATGCTCTCCTTGCAGAGCCTTCTGCTGTTACTCCGGCCGAGACAGTGGCTATGTGCTCTGGATATGCAGGATGCATATCTGCATATGCCCTTCCCATCGCAAATACCTCTGTGTTTGCTTTCAGGGGGACCACTACCAGTTCAAGGCCCTCCCATTTGGTCTCTCCTCGGCTCCCCGAGTATTTACCAAATGCCTATAGGTGGTAATGGCCCACCTGCATACCCAGGGCGTGCAGGTCTTCCCGTATGTGGATGATTGGCTCCTGGCAGCCCCGTCCAGGCAAGAACTCCTGCATTCCCTTTCCCTGCAGGTTTTTACCAGCCTGGGTATTACCATCAACCAGGTCAAGTCCCACTTGGTTCCTTGCCAACGCTTCTAATTTATAGGGGCGGTCCTGGACACGACCACAGGCAAAGCCTTTTTGCCTCCGGACTGGGTTGAGACCCTTCAGAATCAGGCTTGTCTTCTGTCCTGTCGCAGATGGGTTGGAGCCAGGTCAGTCCTCTGCCTCCTCGGGCTCATGGCGGCTGCCATTCCGACAGTTCTGTTTATTTGGCTTCATATGAGGATCTCTCAATAGACTCTTTGGTCGCAATGGGACCAAACCACGGATGATCTAGACCAAGTGGTGCTAGTGTCGGATCCCATGATCAGGGACTTGCATTGGTGGATGGTTCAGGAGAACCTGTGTCTGGGAGCTCCATTCTGCAGTGCTCCTCCTTCCCAGACGTTGACAACGGATGCTTCAGGGGAGGGCTGGGGTGCCCACCTAGGGTCTCACAGGACTCAGGGCAGCTGGTCCCTGTTCGAGCAGAAACTGCACATAAATGTGCTTGAACTGAGGGCAGTCCAATATGCCCTACAGGCACTTCTTCCCTTCATTCTTCCCGGTCATCTTCTCATCCAGTGAGACGTGTGTAGTCTGGTATCGCAACAAACAGGGAGGAACACGTTCCTATCCCCTGTGCCAGGAGGCAATGAGAGTCTGATATTGGGCAGCCCCTCACGACCTTCTCCTGACCGCAGTTCACGTTCCAGGAGTGGAAAACACCCTGGCGGACAAACTCAGTCGATCCTCGGCCAGGGCTCATGAATGGGAGTTAGACCAACAGGTCATAAACGACATCTTTTGGCAGTGGGGGACACCTCATGTAGACCTCTTCGCCTCCCTCAAAATGCAAAACTTCCCACTTTTTGCTTGCTCCAGGGCGAGATGTTTTCTGGCGGGACCCTGTGTCTCTCTGTTGGGGGGACAGATTCATTTATGCCTTCCCTCCCATTCCTTTAATTCCGAGGGTCCTGAACAAACTCGGATCAGAAGGGGCTTGAATGGTCCTCATCACCCCCTTCTGGCCCAGGCAAGTTTGGTTCTTTCTTCTGCAGCAGTTTTCAGAGGAACCTCCCCTTCCTCTTCCTCTGTCGCAGCACTTGTTCACCCAGGCGTCGGATCCCTTCATCTTCATGTGTGGCTCCTGCAGATGTAGCCAAAGCCCGCTTCGGAGTCTCTTCTTTAGTAGCAGACATTTTGGTGGAGGCCAGGAAGCTTTCCACCAGGTCCACTTATGCTATGAAGTGGAAACGTTTTTTTTGTCTGGGCACATTCCAAAGACTTGGAGCCTTTCTCGTGCCCAGCCAACAAAGTCCTGGATTACGTGCATCACCTCTTCGACCTGGGTCTTAGCCATTCCTCTTTAAAAGTCCATATGTCAGCTATTTCAGCCTACCACATTCCCTTTGGAGACTGGACTTTTGCTCAGTTGGAAATCTAAAAGACTTTTCTTAAAGGGGTTCTCCACCTGAGACCCCCCATCCGCAATCCTGCCCCTCCATGGGATTTGAATTTTATGCTAGAGAAGCTCACACTGCCGCCTTTCAAGCCAGCAGCGGAAGCAGACTTAAAGTTTCTTTCTTGGAAAACACTCTTCCTAGTGGTCATCACTTCTGCTCGGTGCATTCTCGAGCTTCAAGCCTTAATGTGTAAAATCCCATATTTGATTTTCCATAAGGAGCGTGTGGCTCTATGCACCAACCCTAAGTTTCTTCCTAAGGTGGTGGCTGAATCTACGCTGAATCAATCCATTGCGTTACTGGCATTCTTTACACAACTCTCCAATCAAGGGGAGTACCTCTTACATACTCTGGATGTTCACAGAATCCTGAGATACTACACCAATCGGACTAAGGATCTCAGGAAAACTGATCAGCTTTTTGTGTCTTTCACTCACAAAGGGGAAGGCAATGCTGTTTCCAAGCAATGCCTTTCCAAATGGTTGGCCAATTGTATCACTTTCTGTTACGACAAGTACTAGACCCTTCCGGGTCAGGTCAGAAGTCACTCCACAGGGGAGTAGCTGCCTCTGCTGCTTGTTTGAAAAATGTGTCCCATGTAGACATCTGTGCAGCAGCACAACCTGAACTTCATCCCATACCTTCTACGAAACACTACAGTTTGGACATTGCCTCTCACCATAGAGCAGACTTTGGGTTGGCTGTTCTGCAGGGCCTCCTTTCTTGAGACCTGCTCAGCCTGAGGTTATATTGTGGATGACAATCCTCCTCCCAGGTTTTTTTCCTTGTTCCAGATTGCTTGGGATTCAGTCCTATCTGTGAATACCTACTGCAAGAACCCTCTCGAAGTAAATAATACAGTTATGTAAGAACTTACCGTAACAGTAGATTTTGGAGGGAGGTTCTTGCAGTAGGTATTACCTTCCTGTCCTCCGTCCCCCTAAGTCTCTCTTTCTTCCTTTCCATGGGGGCACATCCTCTTCTCTCTCATCCTGCCTCTTTTGGCCTTTGGTGGGAAAGAACTGGAAGGCGGGCATGGGGGACCGCCCCTTTATACCGATGTCGTCTGACGCCGGTCACCTGACGTGGGGGCAGTCCCCGCCAGAGACTGCTAGTTAGAAGTTTTCCGTGGGGTCCTGACGCCTGGCTGCTTAGTCCTATCTGTGTATACCTACTGCAAGAGCCTCTCTCGAAGATCTACTGTTACGGTAAGTTCTTACGTAACTGTACTTTTCTATGACATTGCGGAGGGGCTGGAAGGAAAGGTAAACCTTTATGCAGACAACACCAAGAGCTGCAGTAGGGTGGACACTCCAGATGGGGTGGAAAGAATGAGAAGAGACCTAGGCAAGTTGGATGAGTGTGGTCAAGAGTGTGGCAGCTTAAATTCAATGCAAAGAAGTGCAAAGTCATGCACTTGGGGCACAGGAACCCTGGAGAGGAATACACAGTGGGGGGATACTAACAACAAAACTAGAAAGTGACCTTGGGGTACTCATAATGGATGACCTAAAGGTAGCCAAGCAGTGTGAAAAGGTGGTGGGGAGGGCTGAAGGGATGCTGGAGTGCATAGGGAGAGGCGTCACCAGTAGAAAACAGGAGGTGGTGATGCCACTGTACAGACATATGGTGAGGCCACATCTGGAATACTGTGTTCAGTTCTGGAGGCCACATCTCCAGAATGACATAGACTGAATGGAGGTGGTCCAGAGAAGGGCAACAAAAATGGCGATGCCTTGCCTCCCTGGGGAACACTGCAAAACCTCCAAGTCCCCAGGTGTGATGCTGCCCCCAGCATGCATTCTGCCACCAGTGCTTGTTTTGGGGGTAAGCCAGGGTATACCACTAGTGTCCTTCAGGGATGGGGTGGGGTGCCCGCGCAGCAGCCCTGCCCTGGCCATGGTGGGATGGCGCTTGGGGCAGGGGTTGAACTCCCTTCTCGAAGGGAATTGAGGGTGGGGCCAGAAAATAAAATGCACCATAAACTATATGAGGAAAGACTGAAAGACCTCAATATGTATACTCTGGAGGAAGGAGGGAAAGGGAGGATATGATAGAGACATTCAGATACCTCAAGGAGATAAACAAGGTACAGGAGGAGGGCAGCATCTTCCAACAGAGATGACATGCAAGAACAAAAGGTCACGATATGAGGCGGGGGGGGCGCAGGGGTAATGTGAAGTACTTTTTCACAGAAAGGGTAGTGGATGCATGGAATAGCCTCCCTGCAGAGGTCGTGGGGCCAAAAACAGTGGGTGAATTCAAGAATGCATTGGACAGGTAGAAGGCAACAGTAGTGGTAGGACAGAAAAGGTAAGCGACAGATCAGTTAGGCTCTGCAGTTTTTAGGTAGGTAGGGAAATGGGCAAACTAGGTGGGCCAGGCAGTCCTTATCTGCCGTCACATTCCATGTTTCTGTGTAGAGGCAGGGCAGGTCTCACCCAGCTCCAAGGTTACCTCACAACCTCTTCACCGATCTATGGGATGGGGCTCGAGTGTGTCAGAAAGGGATTGCCATTAAAGCAGCTCTGGGAGGTTCTACTTCTGTTTGTGGACTTCATTGCTGACCAGTACTTAACTCTGATTGAAACAAACCTAGTCAGCAGGGACTTGACTACTGTTTTGCATTGTTTAGATGTCTGTTAGGGCATGATTAGGAGTAACATGGTGGGAGTGGAAAGGATGATCACAGGTCTGAGAAAACTAGAGTAGTGGTCAAGGGTAAGGCAGTGGGTTTCAATGCGAAAAAGTGCAAAATAATGCACTTATGGCACTGAAACCTAGCGCCAGAGTACAGAGTGGGTGGAGTGGTATCGACGACCACCATGCAGGAAAGAGACCTGGGGGTAATCATGTCGGGTGACTTAAAAGTGGCCAGGCAATGCAACAAGGCAGTAGGGAGGGTTAGTGGAATGCTGGGGTGCATGGAGTGGGGGATCATCAGCAGAAAGAGGGAGGTGGTGTTACTTCTGTATAGTTTGCTGGTAAGACCACACCTGGAGTACTGTGTCCAGTTCTAGAGACTACATCTCCAGAAGGACATAGACAGAGTGGAGGTGATCCAGAGGAGGGCAACTAAAATGGTGCAGGTACCACATCAAAGGTCCTCTCAGGAGAGACTAAAGGACCTCAGTATGTACACCCTGGAAGAGAGCCGGGGGAGATATGATAGAGACCTTTAAATTCCTCATGGGGATAAATAAGGTACGGGAAAAGGTGCTCAAGAACAAGGGGCTATGCTGTAAAGCTGGAGGGCGGTAGATTTAGGAGAGATGTGAGAAAGCACTTCTTCACAGAGTGTGGTGGGTCCCTGGAACAGCTTTCCAGTGCAGATGAGGGGGTGAAAGCAGTGGTGGGGGTCAAGAATGCATGGGATAATCACAAGGGAATCACAGAAGAAAGGAAGGAGAGGAAGGAGAAAGAGCTGTAGATCAGGCACAGTCTGCGGTAATAGTGTAGGTAAGGAGAAATGGGCAGACTGGTTGGGCCAGACGGTCCTTATCTGCTGGCAAATTCTGTGTTTCTGTGAGTACAGTTACGTGTCTGTTAAAGGCCACAAAAGTGTATTGTCTCTGTTCTGTAGATGAGAGAATTCTGGCATTAAGCGAACTTGAAGAAAACACCTTATTGTTTTAAGAGACACAGTAAATAGATTCTAAATCATATTTAAAGAGTCTGGGATATATCTGGAAAATGTAACAAAAAAATAAATGTACTCACAATTTGGCTTTCAGTATTTTGAATTATTTTCCACTCTTTTTTATAGCCACTTGAGAGTAGGATCCTTGCCCCTCAGACTTCACCTGCTCTTGCTGCCTGAAATTTTACAGTTACTATCGATCAGGCTAGATGGCTACAGCTAGAGTTTCTGAATGTGCCTAATATACTGTTGTTATTGGTTCTGCCAGTCCAGCCTGCTGTAGAGAGACTCACAGAAGCAGCCTGGAGCAGGTCAGCTTCTATTCCAGCGGTCCCAAGATAGTCAGATAAGAAGTATTTGTCTCCCTGGACAAAATCAGTGTATTACACCCAACCTGCAGCAATGGTCTTGTTGTTATTAAGGCTTAGAGACATAGCCCTAAAAGAGGTTACCATGCAACCCACTGAAGAGGAGTTGCGTAAAGTGGATATTATGAGGAAAAGGGCATTTGTTTCAGTTACCCAAGGCCTGAGAGTAACAAGATCTTACTTCAAGAGGGCTCTTGCAGTAGGTATTCACATATAAATGTGACCCACCAGGCATCACGACCCCACGGAAAAATTTCTAACTAGCAGTCTCTGGCAGGGGACCGCCTCCACATCAGGTGACCGACATCATGCGACGTCCGTATATAGGGGTGGTCCCCCATGCCCTCCTTAGAGTTCTTTCCCGCCGTTGGCTTGTCAGAGTTCCTCGTAGTAGAGTTCAACGCTTGTCAGTTAGTTTTCGGTCTAGGTTTCAAACTTTTAGACCCTATTTTTCTCTCTTTCGACTACTTGTTTGATTCGCCATGTGTGTTGTCCCCGACACCTTCTGAATCGCATAAGCATAAATGTGACCATGTGGTTCTCAACTGCCACACAAGGACGTCCATTTCTTGTGCCTCTTTTGTCTTGGCCCAGACCACCTTGTGGAGAAGTGCCAACACTGCCAGCAATTCAGCTCTGCTATGCGGAAAAGAAGGCAGCAGTCCCTGGAGGCCCATACTCCAAAGAAAAAGGTGGCATCCATGGAGAAGGAGCTGAAGAAGTTAAGGCAGGTGTCCACTTCCCCCAAAGGCCACAAAAAGAAAAGGGACAAGGAGAAGCATCGGGAGCTGGAATCAACTTCCACGGCTACCGGGGCTCCAGCTGGAGTTGTGGCATTGAAGGTAACTTTCCCTCCGGGGATCGCTCCATGACGACCGTCTTGGTGGTCACCAAGAAGGTGTCACCCCTCCCATCTGGCTCGCGCTCGGGGCCTTCGGTAGCCTCCGGGGAAAAGGAGGCCTCGGCTCCCTAGAGGGCCACTTCCACCTCGCGGTCCTCGGGTTTGAGCGGGTCCGCTGAGTCGGCCCGGACAAGGCTGCTAAGCCACTCACTCCTTCGGGAGAGCGCCCAGCCAAACTCTCGCCTGACATGGCCGCTTCTCCTGCGTGACCTTCCTCTGGCAAGGGATCCGAAATGTTGGGCATCTGCTCCTCCGACACCTGCCCATATCACCCAATAAGCCGGACGTCGGGCCCCACCGACGCCCACCCAGCTAAAGAGCCTGTGCTGGACCCACTCAATAGATCCAATGCTCCAGGTTCTCCATAGCAACACGTTACATCGCCCTCCGAGGTTCCTCGCCCCTCTGCCCGACCCCGGGGACTCTAACCCTCCCTCCCAGTCTTCACAGAGGGACCGTGAACCAGCTGCTGTCAGGGCCCCTCCTTTGGGACCAGACACCCTTGGCTGCCCCTCAGATGCACAGCTTAACCCGACGCGGCTGACATTCCCTTAGTGGGCGGTGTTCCTACACTGGGCCCCGCGCCCGCAGAGCCAGCCTTCCTGTGTCCGGCCCACTAGCTGAGCCTCTGCCAGGTCCTCTGTTCCCCAGAGTCCCTGGCTCCTGGGTATCCAGCACCTCAATACCCGGTGCCCCCACCACCCAGCTCCACAGTATCTGGTGCCTCTGTACCCGGCATCCGTAATATCCGGCTGCAGTACCCGCGCCTCAATACCGGCGCGGGTTTCTGCCATCAGGTTATGGATGACTTGTATTACGGAGATCCCTCAGTATCTGTATCCCCCCCCTTCTCCGCCGCCGCCACCCACGACCCAGCCGCTGGCCGGCAAATTAGACTCTGGCCTCATGGTGGGCTGAGGCCAAGAGTCAACTCACCAGAGAGGTAGAGAGTCGTCTGCCGACTCCAGACCCTTTGCAGGATCCCCTTACGTTAGAGACGGGAGACTCCTTCCCCTTTACCCGATACCAGAAGAGAGCCCTCTGGCTCCCGGGGTGGGGAGGACACGCTTCCCAGGGAACTCCCCAGTGGGGTGCGTTCGTCCCAGCGCTGGGAGGGTCTTCCTCTTCTATGTCGAGACCGTCTGATTGATTCAGATGGATGCTCTGATCGTGATGTCGAGCCCCGTACTCCAGACCGCCCCAGGCCAAGGACCCCTCCGAAGTCTTCTCCGGAGGATCCATCTTTTCTGGAGTTACTGAGGAAAATCCAGGAAGTTCATCAATGGCAATCACTGGAGCCAGATCCACAGCGTAAAAAGCGCGCTGCTCACTTGGATCTGCCCGAGACTGCTCCCACACTGATTCCACCCTGGATTGAGCCTCTCGCGGACCTTGTTTTCACTATTTGGAAATGACTTTCCGCGTTAGCCCCCTTTCCGAGGAAGGCAGATTGCCTATATCAGGCTCCTGAGGGCATAGATTTTTTGAATCTACGCCCTAAGGCGGGTTTGGTCATCTTTAGCGCCGCTCACGGCTGTTCCGCAAATCTGAAACACCTCAGCTCATCACTACCGGACAAGGAGTCACAGCTTCTGGACCAATAAGGGAAAAAGGTTTATTCCTCTTCTACCCTGGGTATTAGGGCCCTGAACTATGTGGCACATATGGGGAACTTCCAGAAGACCATCCTTAGTCAGGTGGAATCAAAATTGGTCTCCCTTCCTGAGTCTCAGACTAGACAGGAAGTGGCAGACCTTGTCCGTTCTGCTCGTTCGGCCAGTAGGCACATGCTCCCGTGCCATTTACAACGCAGTGGACTCTGCAAGAAGGAGTTCAGCTTTTGCCATAGGCTTATGGCGTCATGCTTGGCTCCGTGTGTCAGGTTTGGTCCCTGAAGTGCAGTCCGCGATTCAGGATGCTCCCTTCAGGGGTTTGGTGCTATCCGGGGGTGATGTCAAGGACATCATTACCAACCTAAAAGTGAAGGGCACTGCACTCAAGTCTGTTGATTCCATGTACAGGCCCCCTCAAGGGCAGCGGCATCCCTTTTGTAGACGCAACCATCCAAAACCACAGGGCAAGCAGCCCAACAAGCATCTGGCTCCTCCAGCAACCAAGCCTCCCCCCCAGCAAAAAGGCCGCAAGAGCCTCGGCTGCTGCACTGCCACACACCTCCTGACTCCCTGCCTCTCGAGACCCCAGAGGAACCGGTAGGGGGGAGATTCTCCTTCCATCTGCCGGGCTGGGAGAGGATAATGTCAGATGTTTGGGTGCTCCAGTTGATTTCAGCAGGACACTCAATTGAGTTTCTCCACAAACCACCCCGAAGAACACCTCCACAGTCGTCTTACTCCCCGCAACATTTTCCTCTGGGACTAGATGAAATAACCTCCCTTCTGTCGAAGGCAGCGATAGACCCAGTCCCCAACCACCTTCGGGGACAGGCTACTACTCTTATTTCTTCCTAGTCCCAAAGAAGACGGGAGATGTCAGGCCTATTCTAGACCTCGGCTCCCTGCACATGTTCGTGGAGTACAAATGATTCAGAATGCTCTCTTTTCAGAGCCTTCTGCCTCTCCTTCGGCAGGGACAGTGGCTCTGCGCTTTGGACATGCAGGATGCCTACCTGCATATCCCTATCTACCCTTCCCATTGCAAATTCCTCTGTTTTTTCCTTCAAGGGGACCACTACCAGTTCAGGACCCTCCCGTTTAGTCTTTCCTCGGCTCCCCGAGTTTTTACCAAATGCCTGTCTGTGGTAGTGGCCCACCTGCATACCCAGGTAGTACAGTATTCCAGTACCTGGACGATTGGCTCCTGGTGGCCTCATCCAGGGAGGAACTCCTGCACTCCCTTTCCCTTACCCTGCAAGTTTTTTCACCAGCCTGGGTATCGCCATCATCCAGGCCAACCCATTTGGTCCCTTCCCAACGCCTCCGGTTTATAGGGGCGATTTTGGACACCACCATCGGCAAAGCCTATTTGCCTCCGGATAGGGTGGACACCCTCCAGACTCAGACTCGTCTTCTGTCCGGTCGCAGGAGGGTTGGCGCCAGGTCAGTCCTTCGCCTTTTTGGGCTAATAGCGGATGCCATTCCGACAGTTCCACTCACTCGGCTCCATATGAGACTCTCTCAGTGGACGCTTCGGTCTCAGTGGGACCAAACCTTGGATGATCTAGATCAAGAGGTGCTAGTTTCCAACCCTGTGATCAGGGACTTACAATGGTGGATGGTACAGGAGAACCTATGCCAGGGAGTTCACTTCAGTATCAAACCCCCCTCCCAGACGTTGACGACAGACGTGTTAGGGGAAGGCTGGGGAGCCCATCTTGGGTTTCACAGGACTCAGGGCAGCTGGTCCAAGTCCGAACAAAATCTGCACATAAATGTGCTTGAACTGAGGGCAGTTCTTTACGCCCTTCAGGCTCTTCACTCCCTTATCCTTCCCGGTCATCTCCTCATTCAAACAGATAACATGTGCGTAGTCTGGTATCTTAACAAGCAGGGAGGAACATGTTACTGCCCTCTGTGCTGGGAAGCAATGGTCTGGCTTTGGGCAACCCAGCATCTTCTTCACCTGACGACAATCCACGTTCTGGGAGTAGAACATACTCTGGTGGACCAACTCAGTCGGTCCTCATCCAGAGCCCACGAATGGGAACTGGACCAAGAAGTCGTAAATGACATTTTTCAGCAGTGGGGAACGCCTCAGACCTCTTCGCGTCTCCCAAAAACGCAAAGCTTCCCACCTTCTGATTGCTCACTCCAGGGCGAGGCATTTTTTGGCAGGACCCTCTGTCTCTCACTTGGAGGAACAGATTCATGTATGCCTTCCCTCCAGTTCCCTTAATCCCGAGGGTCCTGAACAAACTCAAATCGGAGGGGGCACAAATGATTCTCATCACTCAGTTATGGCCCAGGCAAGTTTGGTTCTCTCTTCTGCAACAGTTTTCAGAGGACCCGCCACTTCCTCTTCCTCTGTCGCAACACTTATTGACCCAGGATCAGGGAACCCTTGTTCATCCAGGTCTCAGATTCCTTCATTTACATGCGTGGCTCCTGCAGACGTAGCTAATGCCCGCTTCAGAGTTTCTCCGCTTGTAGCGGATATGTTGGTAGAGGCCAGAAAGCCTTCCACCGGGTTCACCTATGCCATGAAGTGGAAACGGTTTTCTATTTGGGCCATGTCAAAGGACTTCGAATCTTTCTCTTGCCCAGTCAGTAGAGTCCTGGATTACATGCGACACCTCTTTGATCTGGGTCTCAGACATTCCTCACTAAAGGTCCACATGGCAGGTATTTCAGCCTACCATATTCCCTTTGGGGACAGGACTTTTGCCCAACTAGAAGTCTTCAAGACCTTCCACAGAGGGGTTCTCCATTTGTGACCCCCTTATGTATTCCTGCCCCACCCCGACCTGAACTTCATTATGGAGAAGCTTACCCTGCCTCCCTTTGAGCATGCAGCTACAGCAGATTTAAAGTTCCTTTCTTGGAAGACCCTCTTCCTTGTGGCCATTACTTCTGCTCGACGCATCTCCGATGTGCAAAATCCCTTACTTGATTTTCCACAAGGAACATGTGGCTCTATGCACCAACCCTAAGTTTCTCCCTAATGTGGTAGCTGAATCTACGCTGAATCAATCCATTGAGCTACCCGCTTTTTCTTTATGCAACACTCCAATCAAGCGGAGTACCTCTTGCATACTTGGGATGTTCACAGAATACTGAGATACTACACCACCTGGACTAAGGATCTCAGAAAAACTGATCAGCTTTTAGTCTCTTGCACACAAAAGAGAAGGCAATGCTGTTTTTGGGCAATGCCTATCAAAATGATTGGCTCATTGTATCACTTTCTGTTACGACAAGTACAACAAGACCCTGCCGGGTCAAGTCAGAGGTCACTCCACCAGAGGAGTAGCTCCCTCTGCGGCTTGTTTCAAGAATGTGTCAGCGACAGAGATCTGCGCAGCCTCAAGTTGGACTTCTGTCCATACCTTTATGAAACACTACAGTTTGGACATTGCCTCTTGCTGTAGAGCAGGCTTTGGGCTGGCTGTTCTTCAAGGTCTTCTTTCATGAGACCCATTCTGCAGGAGGTTCCATGCTGTGGATAGTTTTCCTCCTCCTGAGTGCTCTTCCTTGTTTCAGACTGCTTGGCACTCAGTCCTATATGTGAATACCTACTGCAAGAGCCCTCTCAAAGTAAGATAGTACAGTTACATAAGAACTTACCATAACAGTAGATCTTTGAGAGAGGCTCTTGCGGTAGGTATTGCCTTCCTGCCCTCCATCCCCCTAAGCTTCTTTGGCTCCATTTCCATGGGGGGAAATATCCTCTTCTCTCTCGTCTTGCCTCTTTCGGCCCCTGGCGGAAAAGAACTGGAAGGCGGGCATGGGGGACAGCCTCTGTATACTGACGTCGCATGACGATGGTCACCTGATGTGGAGGCGGTCCCCGCCAGAGACTGCTAGCTAGAAATTTTTCTTTGGGGTCCTGATGCTTGGCGGGTCAGTCCTATATGTGAATACCTACTGCAAGAGCCTCTCTCGAAGATCTACTGTTACAGTAAGTTCTTATGTAAATGTACTTTACCAAGCTCACATTTCTAAATATGAGTACCATTTATGGACCAGTCTGAAATCTGCTACAGGAAGCTTGCCTGATTCTGCCTTGAAGCAGGAGCCCCTGGTAGCTGCTACTCAAGGCATTGAGTCCAAAAGCCACTAACTGAAAGCTTCCATAGAGTCCTACAATGCAGCAACTCCCTCTGCAGCAACAGGGATTTGCATTCGGAGGTGTTCTCGGCTGCACACTGCTGGCTTTGCCCCTGATTTTCCAACAGGAGATAATGAATGTCCCAGTCATTGGCACTTATCTCTTTTGACAATATGTGGAAGAAGCACACAAGGCGTCAGGTGAGAAGACCTTGACTCTCAAAAGTGCCAGGGTAAGCCAGTCAACCACTCATAGGGGTTGGAGTATTTTTTTTGTTTACCAGAATAAACTCCTTTCATGACGGGCTCCAGAGAGGTTTCTAGCAGCAGTACAAAGCTCAGCCTGCTCAACAACAGCAGCAGCAAAGGAAGCTGCAGCAGAGGGTGAAGGCACCCAAGACGCCCAGCACGTCCCTCTGAGTTGCAGACCCATTCATGCCCATGTCAGCTACCCAAGTTGGATCACTCCTCTCCAGCGGGGGGACACATAACTTAGTTCTGTAAGTAATGGGAATCAATCACTACAGGCTAATGAGTCTTAAGGATCATCCAAGATGGGAGCTCCCTAGAATTGTTGGAGAAACCTGTGGACGACTGTCCAGGAAGGCACTTAACACTCTCGGCTCACATGGCAGAGGTACTAGCTCAAAAGATAGCGGGTATCTTACTCAACAGGGCAGTGGAAGTGGTACTGGAGTCAGAACAGAACAAGAGTTTCTGCTTCTTGTACTTTCCTGTTCACAAAATGTTTAGGGGCATGCGCTTCATTCTCTACCTCAGATAGCTGAACAGGTACATGGGGTGAGAAAAATTCAAGATGATATTCCTGTGGTCCGTACTCCTACATCTGAAACCCCAGGACTGGCCAGCAAAACTCCACAGGTACCTTTGGTCGTGTGTGTGTGTGTGTGTGTGTGTGTGAGTGAGACATTACCGGTTCAGAATCCTTCCCTTTGAGTTTTCTTCAATGCCACGTGCCTTTACGAAGTGCTGTGCAGTACTGGCAGTGCACCGCAGAAAGCAAGGACTTCAAGTCTTCCCTTATCTGGACAACTCACTAAAAGAAAAAAAGCAAGCCCATTTAGAGGAACAGATCTTGCACTGGCCACTGACCCATAGTTTCTGCCCTCGAAGGGTGTACTTCTGAACCCTCTCAAGTCTGTTAAAACCTTTTCAGAAGCTACTGTTCTGGGCACAACTCTGGGTCTGATATTACAGAGAACAGAGCAAACTCAGTAGTTCAAATGGTGTGCTTTATCATGAACCAGCCCTCAGTGCTGGCACATTTAATACAATGCATGCTGGGTCTCATGGCATCCTCAGTTTTTGCCATACCTTTCATAAGGTTGCACAGGGTTTTATTTAACTCTAAAAATTGATTAGCGTTTTGCTCATAAAAGTTCTAAAACATTGTGAAAATGCATAGCACGTGTCTCACTGTGTTTAACGAACATAACACTTCTAGAAAACGTATATAAATACTTTCTGTACAGCTAGTATTGCCCTAAGGAAAAAAATGCTAATCAATTATTTAAAACCCTGCTGCACATGAGAACAAATCAGTGGATGCTTAGCACCCAGTTTTCGCAAGCATCTCATTCTCAAAACTGCCCCATAGAGGTGACCATGCTGCAGATGTGCTTTCTCTTTTGGTGGTCAAGCAAAGGAGAATCTCCTTAAAGGCTTCCCCGTCTCCCTCCTGGAGCCAAAGGTGGCACTCACCACGGATAACTTCTTATCAGGTTGGAGAGCCCACTGTCAAGACCTCTATTCACAGGAAGTCTGGAATGGCTCAGATGCACATCTCCACATCAGTGAGCTGGTCATATGTGCAGTTCTTTATGGTCTGCGGTTCTTACAGGACCTGGTCAGTCAGAAGACAGTACTCCTTCATTTTTTTTTTCCGTACTTTATTTTTTCCTTCCCTTCTTGAGCTCCGCCTAACTCTCTCTGGTGACCGCCCAGTCCTGGACTCTACCTCCCTGCGTGATCCCGACTTATCTCCTCCCCCCCCCGACACCAGGCATCCCCCGGGTCTACCCTCCGGGGAAGGGCCACACACCCCCCGCCCAGGGTGCACTTTCTTACAGGGTTGAGCACCGGGCCGAGGAGGAGACAGGACGAGGAGACAGCCATGCCCGACTTCTGGGAGTGTGGTCCTTGAGTGGGAGGCGCCATCGCCTATCTGTGGGAGGAGGGAGGTATTTAGTTGATTAGATCCCCTGTGGAGCCCGGCTATTAAGGCAACTTACTGCCATGGCTCCACCCCCTGTGACATCTTGCCCATGGCGCTGTGTTAGGCTACTTCCAGCCGCGCTGGGGAGTTCGGCTCCTGGTGAGCGTTGCTACCATCCCTCCCGGGAAGAGGCAGTCCTCCAGGCGCTCAATTTCTTCCCTCCCCTGCCGACCCCAGCACTCCGGGATTGTTTCCGAACCCGGGTTGCCAGTGTGGCGTCCAGCTCCTCAACCCTCAGCACCACCGGGCCGGCCGACAGCACTCCTTCATACAGAATATAAATGTGTTGCATATTATGTAAACAGACAAGGAGGATCCCGCTCTTACCCTCTCTAGAGGGAGGCAGTGTGAGTATGGGAAGGGTATGTGGAGCAGGGGACCCTTCTGCAAGCAGTATATCTGCCTGGAGTCCAAAACGCTCTTTGACAGGCCTCAGTTGAACAGTGGCAGATCTTCATGATTGATCACTAGTGGACAATGTTGTGCAGGATCGTTTTGCCGCCGCCCGCCGCACCCCCACCTCCACCCACCCCGATGCCAGACTGCCTCAGTTCTTCTCCAGAAATCCAAAAGTGGCCAAGTCATTATCTGTACACCTTCCCTCCAGTCCTCTTCATTCAGAGTGCGTTTCTCACACTGAAAGCACAAGGAGGCAAGATGGTTCTGGCAGCACCTTGCTAGTCAAGGCAGATATGGTATCCATTACTGAATCAGTTAAGAAGCTGAATATTCTGCCAGTGAGCATGGACTTACTGACTCAGGCCCAATGCCATCTAGTCCATTCCAGTCTGCAGTCCTTCCATCTCAAGGCATGGCTTCTGAAAAAGATACAAGTGAACCAAATGTAATTTCTGTCAGAGGGTTTCTGAGGTATAACTAGTAGCCCAGAAACCATTCACTGGGAAGACTTACAGGGCTAAAAGGAAGTGTTTTTTTCATTTGGTGTTCAAAAATCCTGGTGAAACATAGAAACATAGACTTTGATGGCAGATAAGGACCGCTTGGCCCACCCAGTCTGCCCATTTCCCTACCTGTTGGATAAGCTGCAGATCCTAGTTATCCAACAGCCTACTTCCTTCTACCCCCCACTAGAATTGCCTTATGTCTGTTTCATGCATTCTTGAATTCCCCCACTGTTTTTGAGCCCACAGCCTCTTCAGGAAGGCCGTTCAATGCATCCACCACCCTCTCCGTGAAAAAATACTTCCTCACGTTGCCCCTGAGCCGTCTTAAGTGTCCTGAAAAGATTTTGGAATACTTGCTAGACTTGGCAAACTGCAATACTTCTCAGTTAAGGTCCACCTCTCTGCTATTTCAGTATATGACGAACCTGTGGGCACCCTGACTTTGACTCAGCTGCCATTGTTTAAAAGATTCCTTAGGAGGATCTTGCACATGAGACCTATATATGGAAACCAGTTACTTCTTGGGATCTCAGGCTTGTGTTGGACATGCTCACTCGCAAGCCATTTGAGCCCATTGCTATTTGTGACATGAAGTTCATCACTTGGAAAACAGTATTCCTAGTGTAGCAGTGGTGGAGACAATTCACAATCCATCTGGAAAAGGCACTGTATAATGACAGGGAGACCCTTTTGAATGTATGAGTCTTCTTCTTGAGGGATTTTTCTTTCATAGCCAGTTCCCGTAGTTTCTTATGTCTAGGTCTAGGTGAGCACTGTATAGTGTTCCCTGAGGAAGTGGGCATATATTATCAGATCATGACCATAGGGTCAGTAAGCACCCTGGCCAGTGATTTTGGCTCTTATCTTTCCCCGCTGTTATCTGACAGGAGGGATATATTCAAGGAGCAGGTTGTGGTTCGGGGGTGGGGGGGCTCAAGGGAAATTATTAAAGGGTGAGAACTATAAAACCGAAAAGAGGGGAAGGTGTTTCAGTCAGAGAGTGGTAAAGCTATGGAACTCGCTACCAACATCAGTTAAGAAAAGTTGTACAATAGAAATGTTTTAAAAATCATTAAATACATATTTGGGAGAGGAATATACTTGAAGGTACCACTGATATGTGGCAAGACGATAATAGGTCCTTGACTTCCTGACTTGTAATGTTTCTATGAACCTATTAACCTATGGTCTTAGAGAAAACATAGAAACATAGAATTTGATGGCAGGTAAGGACCACTTGGCCCACATAGTCTGCCCATTTCCCTGCGTAATGGATAAGCTGCAGATCCTAGCTAACCAACAACCTACTTCCTCCTACCCCCCACTAGAATTGCCTTGTGTCTGTCCTATGCATTCTTGAATTCCTCCACTGTTTTTGACTCCATGACCTCCTCAGGAAGGCCGTTCCATGTATCCACAACCCTCTCCGTGAAAAATACTTCCTCCACTACCTCTGAGCCATCTCCCCATCTTCAGATTGTGCCCCCTTGTTCTTGCACATCTTTTTCTGAAAGATGCTACCCTCTTGAACTTTGTTGATTCCTTGAGTTACTTGAAAGTTTCTATCATGTCCCCCTCCTTTCCTCAAGGGTATACATATTAAGCTCCTTTAATCTCTCTTCATATGTTTTCTGGTGCAGACCCTGTACCATTTTAGGTGCCCTCCTCTGGACAGCCTCCATCCTGTCTATGTCCTTGAATAGATGGGGTCTCCAGAACTGCACGCAGTACTCCGGATCGGGTTTCACCACCTGTCTGTACAGAGAGATAACAACTTCCTGTTTTCTACTGGTGATGCCCCTCTCTATGCATCACAGTATGCCCCAGCCTTCCTTACTGCCTTCTCACATTGCTTGTCCACCTTTAGGTTGTCTGATATGACTACCCTCAGGTCCCTTTCCATTTTTGTTGTTAGTATCTCACCCCCCAGTGTGTACTCTTCCTCTGGGTTTTTGTTTCCTAGGTGGGTGGTGGTGGACGTCAAAATGAGTAACACTGAAAACTGTTGAAGAACTGCACAAAAGCAAACAGGATGCTGGGCTGCATAGCCAGGGGGATTACCTCCAAGAGGAGGGAGGTGATCCTCCCTCTGTATAATACCTTGGTCAGGCCGCATCTTGAGTACCGTGTGCAGTTCTGGAGGTCCCACCTTAAGAAGGACATAGCACTGCTGGAGAGGGTCCAGAGGAGGGCGACCAGGTTGATTCAGGGCATTGGGGGGGAGGCCCTATGAGGAAAGACTGGAAGAGCTCAGTCTGTACACACTGGAGGAGAGCCGAGGGGGTGATAGAGATCTCAAATATGTAAAGGAAATAAGGGCGGAGCGGAGGAGGTGTTCAGGCTAAAGAAGGGGGGAACAACCAGGGGGCATTAATGGAAACTGGAGGGGGGAAGTACAGGGGGAGCGTAGGAAACATTACTTCACTGAGAGGGTGGTGGAGCCATGGAATGCACTGCCCAGGAGTCTGCTGGAGGAGGGCACAGCGGAGGCATTCAGAAAGGAGTGGGACAGGCACAGGAGGAAACAGAAGCCGAGGAAGACGCTCTCTGGGGGTGAGGGGGAGGGCGGAGAAGCAAGCACCCAGTAGGGGACTGGCAATCGAGCAGACACGACAGACCAAGAGGCCTGTTCTGCTGGCTTTTAGTATGTTGGGTACATTACTTTGCACTTATTTGGGTTGAATCTAAGCTGTCATACAGTTGACCATTCCTCCAGCCTTGCCAAGTCCCTTCTCATGCTTTCCACTCCACCTTGTGTATCAACCCTGTTGCAGATCTTTGTGTCATCTGCAAAGAGACATACTTTTCCTTCCAGATCCTCCGCAATGTCAACATAAAGGGCATTAAAGAGAGGACGGTCGGGGGTCACGTGACCGAGATGGGTGAGGATGTGCCTTTTTCGTGCTCCTCCATCGGGCTTAATTTTCGCAGAAAAACCGCCTAATAAGGTGTAACCGGCACTCAGATTAACGGTACCGAACGTGTCGGAAGGCAGAATGGACGTAATTTGTGGTCACCACGGCAGCGAAGACTCAAAAACACCAGCCAAAGGCAGTAGAAAGAGTCAGCTGACGGGCCTGCAATGAGTTATGCAGGCCGACTTCCTCTCGGCAGCAGAGATGCTTGGTCTGGGGCGCGAGCTGAAAGATCAGCCTCATGGCAGCACTCGCGCCTGTTAGAGAGCCTCAAAACAAAATCGAGGGAGGCTCGCACTAGTGGAATCGCAGACGGAGAGGCAGAATCAGAGAGAGTTGAGGGAGCTGGAGGGCCGAATCGCAGCAGAGGATGAACTGAACCCTCTGGGCAGACGGATCACCGAGCTGGAGAAACAAGTGGCCGAAATGAGGGAGGCGCTAGATTATCAGGAGAACTATCTAAGGAGAGATAATCTGAGACTAAGGGGATTACCAGAGGGTAAGGAAGGCCCCGATATCCTGGGCTTCTGTGCCAAAACCCTGCCCAAGCTCCTAGGAATGCAGCCAAAAGGAGGAAGGTTGAAGCTAGAGCGAGCACATCGGGCGGTCCTGCCCAAGCCACAGAATGGCCAGCCACCTAGACAAGTGATCATACGCTTCCATAATCATCAGGACAGGCAGGAAATGTGGCGTGCTTATAAATCTCTCCCTGAGCTTCAGTATGAGGGGGTACGTTTATTTCTGTCTCAAGATTATTCACCTCGAATTGGCAGAAAGAGAAGAGAATTTAATGATGTGATTGCGACTTGCCAGAGGCTGGGTCTGGACTGGTTCATAGTGTTCCCAGCCATACTGAAAATCAAGCATGAAGGGGCCACCTATAGCTTCTGGGAAGTGGAAAGTTTAAGAGTTTTGTTATGAGCTCCAAAAGAAAATGGGGTAGCCAGGGATGTGTCCGGTGTTTATCTTTTCTCATCTTCTGAACCTACGGGAGCGTGGTGGCTGTGGTGTTTTACTAGAGGTCGGGTGATTGACTTTCTTATGTTTGAGACTTACTCGGTCTGATATCCTACAAGTTATATGGCTATGTTTGGTGCCTACCCCATCATATGGAACTGTTTATGAAACTGTGGACGTGGACATGACTTTTGGAGGAAAAGCACGGAGGGTCTCCGGGGGCCTGCGCGTGGATATTTGGGTGCGAGGCCTAACTTGGGGACCCTCATGGTGCGGCCCTGTCGTGGAGGCACTCTGGAGGAGCTTGGCGCTTAAAAAGGGACAAGGAACTATGATAGACTATTGAGGGGGTCTGTGAAATTGCGGGGCTCTTAATTTTTTTTTTTTTTTAGTCCCAGAGGACCCTAAAGAACCGCGCCAGATTTCCTCTTAATTAAAAGGTTGTTCCACAGCTTGGGGTGGGGGAGTAGTATGTGCTTAAAGTGCGTGATGGATTTACGGATGGAAAGAAGTCTGTCAGTTGCCTGGGGAGGAGGTTGAATATAGAGGATTTTCATTTTTCTATGGTTCAAGCCCTGCTTTGTTTGGGGGACATACTGGCGAAAGCAAGTCTACACGCCTTTGTATGGGCTCGATTTGGGGTATACTGTAAATAAGTTGTGGGGTTATCTGTTGGTTGGGGGTTGTTGTGTTAAACATTGTTGTATTCGATCCACATGTCATATCGAAAAAAGTTACCAGGTTACTAGACAGGGAGGGCCGAGAGTAAAGTGGAGGAGGGGAAGGAAAGGAGTAAAAAGAAGTTTACAAGGGTGATGGCTCTCAAACCTAAAGAAAAAGTAGTGTCCTGAACGCTCGTCGTGTATCAGTCTCTATCAAGAGGACCCTGCTTCTTACTGCTTTAAGGAGGGCTGGAGCGCAGGTAGGCTTCCTTTGCAAGAAACTCATTTGACTCTGGCTTATAGAAAAGTTAGTCAGAACTGGTAGGGAAGTGTATGCAGCTTCCTTCTCCCTCGTAAGAGGGGTTGCAGTTCTTATACACAAGGATTTCCCTTCAGGTAACCAGAACAGTGTCTGACAAGAGGAAAGCAGATATGTGTTTGTGGAGGGATGCTGGGAGGAATTCCATCACGCTTGGGAGTGTATATGCCCTGCAGTTACTGAGCCCCAGTTTACAGGCATATGTTAGCAGTAATGGCGAAGAACAATTTAAGGGGTTAATTCTGGGGGGAGACTTCAATTGCACCCCTGACATGGTGTTGGATCACTCAAAGGGTAGGGGCAAAGGGGGCAAATTTTTAAAGGAATGGAGAGAGGGTCTGTTGGATCTTGACTTAATAGACGTATGGAGGACGGCGAACCCAAAAATAAGAGAATATACCTTTTTTTCTAATCCCCATAAGACCTGGTCGAGGATAGACCATATCTACATTGAGGGGGGGTGGTATCAAAAGGTTGTTGAGGTGCAACATGAACCTATCCATATATCTGATCATGCCATGGTCACTACTATGATGATAGAAATGGAAGGTTCAAGGAGAGGTTAAATATGTGGCGTTCCCTCATATATTGATGGGGAATGAGAAATTTAGGAGTTTTGGCTGCACAGGTGAAGAGATATGTAGACCTGAATAAGAAAATGGCTCACTCTCCACAGATCCTATGGGACGCGGGGAAGGCCTACCTGAGAGGAGCTATTATTGGCTTTGTGTCGGGGTACAAAAAAGAAAGAAATAGAAAATATGAGATCCTACTCCAAAGGGTTAAGGAACTGGAGGACAGGTACCTAAAGGGTACGTAGCCAGTGAAAAGGAGCCGAGCAGCTAGAGGAGAGCTGAATAATATGCTTGAGGAGCAGGCAAGGGGAGACGACTATGGCTAGTGAAGCAGAGATTGAATGGGGAACAAACCTGGCCCCTTCTTGTTAATTTGATTAAAGGCAGAAGGGAAAGCCAGGTACTGGAAATAAAGAACAGGCATTGGAATGTAAGAGGACCCTCAGGTCATTAGGGAAAGATTTCGGGAATTTTATAGTAAGCTATATCAAAAAGAGGCAGAAGGGACTAGGGGCAAGATGGAACAGTTCCTGGATGGGATTAGGTTAAGGCAGCTGTCTGAACAGCAAAGAGAAGCCCTTGAGGCTAATATCACTAAGGAGGAAATAGGGAAGGCCATCAAGAATATCAGGTCGGGCAAAGCAGCTGGCCCAGATGGGCTCCCCATTGAATTTTATAAGACAGTGGGCCATCAGGTGGTGGATCTGCTCTGGGAAGTATATAGAGGCACTAGGGAGGGGGCGTCCCTGCCACCATCTATGGATATGGCGACTATATGTGTGATCCCTAAGCAGGGTAAAGATCCCAGGGAGTGTGCCGCCTACCGCCCTATTTCATTACTGAATGTTGATGCCAAGATATATGCGAAGGTTCTGGCAGGCAGACTCGAGATACTGATGCCTAGCCTGGTGGACCCAGATCAAACTGGATTCATAAAAGGGAGGCACTCATATCATAATGTCCGGGTGCTGAATGTGGTGCATGTTTCCTCTCGGCGTCAGGGCCCTCTAGTTCTGGCCCTGGGCTGAGAAGGCTTGACTGGATCGAGTGGGAATATGATATGGAGGGCCTTAGGGGCTATGGGCTTGGTCAGGGTTTCTCAACATGGTGGGGAGCCTTGCATCGGTCACCAAAAGCGGTGGTGGTGGTGAATGGTGGCCTTTCACAAGTCTTTGAACTCTTTAGGGGACGCTGCAGGGATGCCCTCTCTCTCTCTGCTGTTTGACCTCGCTTTGGGAGCCCTTGGCTGTAGCCATCAGACAATGTGAGAGGGTGAAGGGAGTTCTGGGTGCGGGCGGGCAGCAGCATAAATTATCCCTATATGCTGACGATATGGTGTTGTACCTGAGTCAGATAGAAGAATCCTACCTGCTGTGCTAGATTTAATTGAGAGCTTTTCACTGTTCTCTGGTTACAAAATAAACTTGACAAAATCTGAGGCAATGTGCTTGGGTGGAGGACAGCCAGTAGACCTACAAAAATAGGGGCTGCGGGAGGTGAAAGGGGCCTTGAAATACCTGGGGGTTAATATTGGAAGATCATTAGTTGATTTATATAGATTGAATTATACACCCATGATTGAGGAAGTGCTAAGGGACATGAAAAGGTGGAGGGCATACCCGGTGTCATGGTTAGGCCGGATGAACATCATAAAAATGAATATCCTGCCAAGGATTCTATATTATTTACAGATGCTTCCCTTCGGTGTCACCAAAAAGGATATGAAGAGACTGGACAGGGGATTCTCCGGGTATCTCTGGCAAGGGAAGAAGCCCAGAATCAGCCTGCAGAGACTGAAATTAGAGACGAGAAGAGGGGGCTAGGCTTCCCAGATGTTAAAAGCTATTTTTTAGCCTCACAGGCAAGGATAATTAAAGATTGGGTGGCGCGCCCGGAGGCAGCAAGCTGGCTAGACCTGGAGGGGAGGGGTGAAAGGCCGGCTTTCAGCCTTTCTGAGGAAGGGAGGTAGAAGGGCATACTCACACCATCCAAGCCCCAGCCCGATGGTTGCATGGACCCTGGAGGGGTGGGAACAGATAAGGGCAAGGGTGGGGGATGACAAGATGGAGACGTTACTCCTTCCCCTGAGTGTCAGTCCTCTCTTTTTGCCTGGACTGGAGGACCAGGGCTTTAGGGTATGGGAGGAAAGAGGTATTCAGTGTGTGAGGGACCTGTATAAGGGTCCGCATGTCTCCTCTTTAGAGGAGCTAAGGACAAGATGGGGGATCCCGGGCAGTCATACATTCAGATTTCTGCAGGCGAGAGATTTTGCTCGTAGGCTGGGGGAACCAGGCTCTCAGCCTATGCGGCAGATGAACTTGGAAGGGGCAATTTGTAAGGCCCGGAGCAACCCTAAAGGAATAATAGGCGCCGTAGTGCGGATCCTGAGGGAAGGTCTGATAGAGGATAGCTCAAGTAGGAGAGTACGGTGGGAGAGGGACCTTGGGGTCGAAATTTCAGACTCAAATTGGGAGTTAATAGTGGAAACGCATATGGGCCTACTGCTATCAAACAAATACAAGGAGTCGGCCTACAAGTTTGTCCACAGGCTCTTCTACCCTCCGGTCATGGTCCACAAAAGCCGCCCGGAGGTCTCAGAAGTATGCCCCCGATGTAATAAGGAGGTGGGCACATATTTTCACTGTTTCTGGAGGTGTCCCCGATTACAGAGCTTCTGGAAGGAAGTGGTGGAGTTTTTACAACAAGCGGGGCGGGATATCCTTGCACCCGATAGATATATTATTTGGAATTGAATGGGTGGAGGGAAGTGGGGGTATGTACAGGAAGTGGTTAAGGGTGGCCTTAGCAATTGCCAGGCAGTGTATCTTAAACACTTGGATTTCTGCAAAAGATCCCTCTCTTACTCAATGGAAAGCCTTGGCAGCATCAGCTATGGCTATGGAGAGGAGGGCTTATCAGATCCAAGAAAGAGAAGAGATCTTTGGAGTTATATGGAACCCGCTCCTCTCTGCTCTTTCCCAGCAGGACTGGAGGGTATAGAGAAGGGAAGGGGTGGAAAAATGTAGATAACTGGATGGAGTCCTGTGAAGGGGTATATGACCCCAAGTAGTTTCCCTTATAACACATATGACCCGTACCCGTGGATTAACATCTTCAATGTCTTGGTAACCTAATGAGGATTCTTATTAACTGCTCTGCAGTATTTATGAGCTGTTGAATGTGGATCATTGTAAATAGTTAATGATATGATTTTGGTTTAATTTGGCTCTCGGGGGGGGGTTTAAATGGAAACGGTATGCACCACTGGAGGCTGAGTTTATATCTTAAGTATTTAAAAGGGCTAAATGTATACTAAATACTGTGATGAAGTAGAAAAGTTGTTAGCCTTTTATGGCTTCTTGCCTGTGGCAAAGTGAGACTTTTATTTGTTTTACTTGTTTTGTTGTAAGTGTTTGGAAATGTAAATAAAAATGTTACACAAAAAAAAAAAAAAGAGGACCGGTCCCAGTACTGAAACCTGTGGTACCCCGCTAGTAACCCCCCTTTCTTCAGAGTGAACTCCGTTTACTATTACCCTCTGCGTCCTGTTGTCCAGCCAATTTTTTAACCCAGGCTACCACCTTGGGACCCACTCCAAGGCTGGCTAACTTGCATATTAATCTTTTGAGTGGGACTGTGTCAGATGCCTTGCTAAAGTCTAGGTAGGCCATGTCCACAGCCCCTCCCTGGTCTACTACTTTGGTCACCCAGTCAAAGAAATCTATTAGATTCGTCTGACGTGACCTTCCTGCTGTGAATCCTTGCTGCCTTGGGTCCTGTGCCCCACTGGCCTCTAGGTACTCAACAGTTCTTTCCTTCAGAAGTGATTCCATCATTTTTCTTACCTCTGAGGTCAAACTAACATGTCTGTAGTTTCCTGCCTATGCCTTGCTCCCACTTTTGTGAAGTGGAATTACATCCACCCTTCTCCAGTCCTCAGGTACCACTCCATCCTCCCATGATTTGTCAGAGGGTAGTCACTGGTTCTACCCTTAGTTGTTTTAGAATTCTTGGGTGAATCCCGTCAGGCCCCATTGCTTTGTCCGCCTTCAGTTTTAAGAGTTCTTTCAGAATCCTTTGTTCTGTGAATGGCCAGGTATCGACCCCCATCCAAAGTGTTTCTATTATTTGGTTTAGGTACCTCTCCCTCCTCCTCCTCTTCTTTTGTGAATACTGAGCAGAAGTAATCGTTCAGTATCCCTGCTTTTTCACTGTTGCCCTCTGCCCACATTCCTTCCCCTTTAGTAAGCCTCAGTATCTATCCCTTGGTCTTTCTTCACTCCCTAATGTACCTATAAAAGGTTACATCCCCCTTCTTAACAGAGCTGGCTGTCTTTTCCTCAGTTTGGGCCATTGCTATTCTGACTGCCTTCCCTGCTTCATTTTGCTTTAACTGATATAGTTCTATGTCCTGCTCCTTCTGTGTTTCCTTGTATTTCCCGAATGCTGTCCTTTTCTGCTTAACCTTCCCTACCACCTCTTTTGAGAACAATAATGGATTTTTTCTTCGTTTTGTTTTGTTGATTTACTTTACACAGAGGCTTGTTGCCTCTGTGATGGCAGTTTTGATTTTTCCCCATTGTACTTCCACCACTCCTCCTTGCCGGTTTGCTAGTGCTTTTCTGAGACACGCTCCAATTTTGCCAGAGTCAGCCCTCCTAAAGTCTAATACCCTTGCTTTTGTATGACTTGATTCTACAGCTGTGATAATTGTGAACCGCAAAGTTTTGTGGTCGCTTGTTCCCACATGGCTACCCACTTCTAAATCTGAGATCCTCTCTCCATCCCCGTTTGAGAGTACCAGGTCTAAGATCGCTCCCACGTGAGTGGGTTCCAACACTAGCTGTCTGAGGCATGCCCCCTGTAGGGCATCGAGAATGACCCTGCTCTTGGATGTGGCTGCAGTAAAGGTGCTCCAGTTTGCATCTGGCATATTCAGGTCCCCATCAACAGTATCTCCCCTTTTTCTGCCATTCTAAGGATTCCTTGTATCATTTCCTTGTCCATTACCTCCCCCTGAGACTGGGGTCTGTAAACAACCCCTATGCTGATTGTGGTGCCATGTCCTGTCTCCAGTGTGACTCACAGTGCCTCCTCCCCTCCCTGTTTACACTTTAGTTCTGTTGCTTTGATTCCTTCCCTTAGGTAGAGAGCTACTCCTCCTCCTCTTTTACCCTCCCTGTCCCTCCTGGAAAAGGCATATACAGGATGCTCCATCTAGAATAGATGGATGGGCCATGCCACTGCTAGTAGTTTGGGTCTTTCGGCATATTAGATGAAGCTTGGGACTTCCTTAGGTTGCAGCAGTCTGTGTTTCTTTGATAACAGAATTCAGGTTTGACACCTAATTTACAAGAGGCCTCTGGAGACCAGTGCAGTTCACAAACTTTACATACAGTTTCGGTACTCCAGTACATGATATATAACGATACATATGATACAGTTGGGAAGTAGAACAAGGTTCTGTCAAAGATCAGGCATGTCTTTGTATCTAGCACATTGGAACACTTTGAAGTATGTTATTACTTTTGTATAATGATCATAAAATGAAAAAATAACAATGTATTGAAGTGACATGAGATCTGAGGTGTCCTGCTGTATTGTAATAACCAGACAGTCACATGAAGCTCTTGATCAGTCAGAGAACAGTATAATTCTGTACAAGGCAGTTTGATAATAGGAACAGAGTGAGGCAATAGAATAGTATTGAGGAAAAGTGCTTTTAAATGGTTATTCAACAGTTTCAAGGTTTGTTGAGCAGATTATTATGTGCAAACTTGAAGGGTAGAAGAGAAAAGGTGGTATTTACTTCTTCAGATAGAATTCCAAGTGGAAGGAGCAGTGGAGGAGAAAGCCTGTTCACCTATGCCCTGTTGATCTAGGGAGTATAGTGTTTCATGTGCTTAAAGGAGAACTGCGCTGAACCTACAAGTCATATTCCCCCTGTAGGAGATGTTTTTTTAAGTGCTGGTTCCAGTTCTGTTATTGTTCCATCTCTACAGGCTTTTAAGTTATCCTAGTGAGTGTTTCTGATTTACACTTTGGTATTAAGTGCCATTTTAGAGCTGTGTGATGTCGTTTATGTCCCTCTTGGCCACAGAGTTCCATAATAGAACATGGTTGCATTGTACCAGAAATGGAAGACCTGCACAGGGTACATAAACTACATCTCACAGTTCTAAAATGATACTTACTTGTAGTATGTAAATCAGAAACCTCAATTAGAATAATAGAATCATAGAAATCTGACGACAGAAAAGGACCTTCTGGCCCATCGAGTCTGCCTGTTCACCTGTGGCCCTGTTGATTAAAAAGCCTGTAGAGCTGGACCAGTAACAGAAGGTGGAACCAGTATTTAAAAATCAGGTTCTACAGGGAAATTGCTTACGGGTTCGGTGCAGTTCTTCTTTAAGACCAAATGTTTAAGTGTTTCAGCCAGCTGGTCATACAGTTGGATAAGCCCAGAAGACCAGCAAAGATGTTGGCAGACAAGGGCAAAAAAATGTGCTTAAAGCTTTTTTTTGGATATAATACTCAATTTGCTTACTTTGTTTTGTAGCCAAACTTGTACCCCACTGTCGGACTTCAGACACCAGGAGAAGTGGTGGACGCTAACTTTGGGCAGCATCCCTTTGTCTTTGATATCGAGGACTACATGCGAGAATGGAGAACCAAGATTCAGACCCAGATCGAAAGGTCCCCTACAGGAGACCGAGAAGGAGAGTGGCATACAATGATCCAGAAGTGTGTGCAGCTGATCATTTGTGATGTTTGGAATGTATTGGTTGCACCGAAAGCCATGTGAAGAGAGACGCAGGGATGTCAGCATGTCCACCCAGGAAGACAGGAGGGCAAGAGGGGACGTGATAGAGACCTACAAGTAACCTCACAGGAGTAAACAGGGTGCAGGAGGGGAGTCTTTTTCAAATGAAGAGGAGCACCAGAAGCAGAGGGCATGTGATGAAGCTGGGGGGGAGGGGGTAAGAAGGATGTGAGGAAGTAAGAAAGAGTGGTGGATGCCTGGAATAGACTGCCAGTGCAAGTGTTAGAGGCGAAAACAGTAGCGGGCTTCAAGCATGAGTGTGATAGACATAAGGGACTATTAGGAAAGGGACAGGGAGGATGGAGGGTCGCTGGAGACCAGTTAGGATCTTCAGAGATAAACTAGGCAGGGACCATCTGGACAGATTGAGTGGACCTAGAGGTCCTATTCTGTTGACAGATTCTGTGTTTCTATTTTTACTTGTGTAACTTGGTACTTACATTTTATATAAAAAAGTGAAGCATTTGGGTAAAGATGATATTGTTTTATTCTCAGTCAAAAGGTTGAAACCTCAGAATTAAATTATCCTAACTTATAAGATTTTATCTGGAGAAGTAATAGTAAAAAATGATGAACAGCTGCTTAATTTTTAGCACTGCTTCAACAATTTATGAATTTATGTTTGAGATAGTGTGGAAAGGACACTTGTCCCCATAGGTAAAGCCATCATATATTTCCCCATATATGATGGTAGCCAGTTAGCATATTATGATGCCAGTTAACTAATTACACAGTATCGATGTGTTAACACCTTCATAACACATTAATACTTAACAAGCACTATATCTGTAACCACTGTAGTAATGTGTTAACACACTGCTACCCAACACATTACAAACCACCCCAATAACACAAGTAAGAAGCCCTTTAACATATATAACAGTTACCCTAGCCCCCATTCACACACACTGTAGTAGAACATAGGACACAAAAAAAAGTGTCCAACCGAATGTATTTTTTAATAAAAAAAAAAAAAAAAATTGCATAATAGTCTGACATACTCATGAAATAATACCATTTCAGTGTAGTACAAGCTCATTAAGGTCACTTGCCCTTTGGGCTTGTGGCTTTATGGCTTGTTCAACCCCTTGTCTTGTATACCACACTTTGCCTTCATTTATTCGCTATATAATAAATATATAGATATAGCTAGATATATATAGGCTGGCAGTATAGCCTAGCTGTTAGAGTAACGAGCTGTGAACGAGCTTGGTACATCCAGCAGACCAGACCTGGGTTTGATTCTCACAACCTCCACTGCATACTGTGTGACTCTGAGCAATTCACTTAACCGCCCAGTGTTCCCAGGTCGCCTCTGAAAACAGGCACTTGTACCTAGTGGGTCTTAACTGGTTACCAAAGACTAAAATAAAAATATATATATATATAGAGAGAGAAAATGATAGCAAAGTGTGGCATGCAAGGAAATACCATCAAGGGGGGGCAAACAGCCATAAAGCTACAAGCCTAAAGGGCAATTTGCCTTTCTGAGCTTGTCCGACCTCAAAATTATATTATTTCACGAGTATGACGGACTTTGCCATCTTTTATGTTATATAATGCATTAGGTTTGACACTTTTGTTGTGTAATATGTTTTACCATAGTGTTTGGTAGGGGTGGGGTGGTAGAGTGGCTATAGCATGTGTTAAGGGACTTTTTACTTGTGTTATTAAGGGAATTGTTACATGGGCTATTGCGGTAGTTTGTAGTATGTTGGGCAGTAATGTGCTATTAAGGTATAATGACTGGTGCCTGTTTTTTCCCCATAGGGAAACTGGGTTGTAATTTTGTCATAATCAGCTGGTTATAATGACAAACACACGCCAAGTTTCCCTACCTGTATGCATGCGCAAGTCGTGATCTTCCTCGTCTGTGCCGTCTATGTTCAGGTCAGGTCCCCAACAGGAGTCGGTGATGCTTTTTCTTAAATATTACCGGGCAGAGCAAAAAAAAAAAACTAAACCCAGCTTCAACTGTTGCAGCCGTAGGTTCCTCGCTGAACCCCCAACGGTCCAGCGGCATGAGACTGCGCACACAGCCATTTATTTTGTGTAACTGCTGTGGCGAAAAAATGATCCCCAGCAATTATACAAAATAAAGGATGGGTAGGGAATAAAAACTCTGGTTTTACACACACCCTTGGGTGGGATGCCTTAATAAACCCCTCGAGCTTCGCTCTTGGGGTTTATCTGGCATCCCACCCCTCGGGGAGGTGCTGTAAAATCCCTCGTTATAACCCCCTATCCATCCATTGTTCTCTGTGTTAATAACAGATTAATGTAGTGGTAGTGTATGTGTACATATACACTTTTTTTAACTTTGTCTATCTTGCCCTTACAGACTCAGGTGCTGGTGGTCTTCTCACTCACCCTCTTGGTGTGGCTTACCCCTTCACCTATATCCCCGGGGTTCAGCAAACTCTTCAGGCAGGAGGTTGTTGCTCTCGAAGCGAGTTCTGATTTTTTTGTTTTGTTTTAACCATTACATTTCTACATGCTCTGGTTCAGCTGCCACATACCTTTTGGACTGAGGAAGGTAGGGAGGATATGTTGACCAAAAGGTTGTCCATCACACTTGCAATAAGCTTCTAGGAATTACTGAAGTTTCAAGCAGGAACCCCACCCTGAGTTTGAAATAGATGGGAGTTGGTTCTGTGACATGAAACTAGGGGCCCCCTCTGCCACCTGGACAGCAAACTAATTTGTATTCACTGCATAGCAAGCCCTTTTTTTTTTTATATATATATATACACACACATATATTTTTTTTAAATATAGCTTTTTGCTCTCCGATGCCGCCTCCTGCCTTGTTTTGGCAATGGGGAAGACATAGATATTTTACTTAGTTTTTCTTCCTCCTAACCTCGGGACCCCAGAACACAGTTGTACGTGCCCTTGGAGGTGAGTACGCACTCCATGGCTCCGGTGACTGACCCTTCCCCATGCTCGGCCTAGCGCCGAGTCTCCCCTTGGGCTTGGCACTCCACCAAGCCTCCATTCAGGGGCAACCAAGAGCCTAGGAGACTCCATATCACCTCCCTGCGACAGGCAGCTCAATCCAGCTCCACGCCCTCCCTCCCCAGCCAACCCATGGCAGCCAGAACTCGCGTCCGAACTCTGGTCGCCAGTTTGGCGTGAGGTGTGGCATCCAGCACCTCAACTCTCTGTGCCACCGGGCCGGCCCCAGCCCTTTATATTTTTAAGGAAATTAGTTACATTGATCTTTAAAGAGTTTCTGACATGTTCAGGCAGGCAACTCATACATGTAGTTGCTTGCCCTTTGACCTTTTTCAGCTATAAATTAATATTTTCTGCCAGGTGTTTTTAAAAAATTTCACTGGTAAATCCTGGCTCGTACCTTCCTGGTGTGAGCTGAGCTGTGAGTGCTGCAGTAGTTTTGCCTTTCTGGAAAATAGCATACTGATAGATGGTGTCAGAATGGCTGTAGGCATTTATGGAGAATGTAATGATTGGGGTTTCAAGATTATCTATTGCTGACATGTTTATACGTATGAGGCTAATAATATGTATTAGCCCGCTACATGTAAACATGTCAGCAAAGATAATCTTAGTACATTTAGGCAGCCCCCCTCCCCAGGTTCCATTACATTCTCCATAGAGTGCCTGCAGCCCCTTTCCTGACCTTGCATCATAATTATGCTATTTTCAGGGGTGGGGCTGCAGCGCTTGGCAGTCGCTCAGCTCGTACCGGGAAGGTACGAGCCAGGCTTTAAGAGTAAAATATTACTTTATAGCTGAAAAAGCTCCAAGGACAGGCAACTGCATGTGTGAGTTGACTACCTGATCGTGTCAGCAGCTCTTTAACCATTTACCATGAATCAGTGCATAGCAGACTTACGAACATATGAATTTAGGAAAGAAAGAGCATTGTCCCATCGAGTACTTTCCCCCACAAACTCAGTGGGAATACCCTATCACCCCCCCCCTTTTTTTCTTCTTCACGGTAGGAACTCTGATCTGGAAGTCTTTTCAAAGTGTCCACCACTCATTATGTGAGATAGTGATTTAACAGTCCCGATAATGCAGTAATTACTACTGTTTGTTATATACAATTTGTTTTGTATTTCTTTAACAATTAAAGGGAGGCAGTATAGCGCAGTGGTTTAAGGCTCTGAGCTGCAAACCTGGAGACCTGGGTTTGAATCCCACAGCCCCCACTTGCATACTGTGTGACCCTGAGCAAGTCACTTAACTTCCCTGTGCTCCCAGGTTGCACCTGTAAACAAGCTTTCAGCTTAGTGTGTCTCACCTGGTTAAACAATTGGAAAAAAAAAAAAAGTAAGGCTCCCATATTCAGACAGACAGTGTGGCACTAACCACAAATAGTGCAAACCACTGAGGCACGGGCCATATTCAAAGGCCCTTGGAGTGCAGCACTAACCCAGCAGCACATCTGCACAGAATATAGTGCTGTGCCCATGCAAATGAGTGATTCCCCATACATGCAGGGTTCAGCAATATGATACATTCAGTGGTTTCAGCAACTTAAACTGCCCTTGTTACAGTGCTGCATAATTCTGCTTAAACCCTGTCCTTATGCTTGTGCAACGGTGTCCTCACCCCTTGATCTTCCATCCTACATGGAATGGTGCTCAACAGCAGATATATGTGCATTGTAACCAGACCACAATAAAGCATACAGTAGTGGTATTCTTGTTAGTCTAGGGGTCCCCCATCTCCCCCCCCCGATCACCTGTCCTATATAGATGTTTCATTGCAGAACGTCAATATTGTGCAGCATGCTAATTAATCCATAATAGGCATGCAGATAAATTGCCCTTAGTGTTTTACATGCCCAGTGGGATCATTGGTTTAATAGGACAGAATATGGCTCACAGGAGCCCGCGGGCTCTTCCATTTAGGATGCGCTATCTGTTGGTTAACTAGGATCTGCAGCTTATCCATTAGGTAGGGAAATGGGCAGACTAGGTGGGCCAAAGCGGTCCTTATCTGCCATCAGATTCTATGTTTCTATCTCTGTTGGGCTCCTGTGGACCATATTCAGTTGGGGGCTATGTCAACTAAGCGCTGTGCCACACAGCCCCATATTCTGCACGCACTCTCTGATCGGGGAGCAGTGACTGTCTTGAATATTGTCTGCATCCAGCCAGTCACTATTTGCTGAACAGCACTTCTGTCTGCGCAGGGTGCGTGCTCTTTGATTATAGGAGGCCTTAATCCTTTAGCAGGTATTAATTTATTTTCCTGTATTGTTCCATGTTGTCACTAGGTTAATCATAACTGCTGGGGTAATTATACCATTTCTTTAGGAAGGCCAACATTCACAAAGCTGACACATCACTATAGAACCGTGTTTGTCTTAGCATTCTACAGTGAGAGCCTCGGTTTACTGCGTCAGCTGAAAGAGTTGCTGATAGTCCTTTGGGGCTTGTCTGCAAAAACTTTCTTTTGCAACTTTTATTGTTTTTTCTCCCTTTCAGTAACTCATAGTGTAGAAAGTTCAGTTTAACAGCAAATGGTCCTTTTTAAATTCAAATTATGCAAGTGTTTGCAGTTCTGATTGGCTTTGCTATCTTTCAAAACTTGGGCATTCCGCCAGTCCTTGTTTATTGTTTGTTGTGTCAGGCTGCCTCCTTAAAGAGATCTACCAACTTTTATTGAACTGCCCATGCACCTAATAAATAGGTGCCTTACCTCCACAGCATTTTTCAGTTATTAAGATTTCCCCAAAATCATGCAGCTGATAATAAAAAAATTACAGCACTAAATAAATTTAATTAAACTGGGTCCCAAGGTCTTCCGGTTGTAGGGGCCACCTGCGGCTCCGCCGTTCGCTCACTAGCATTATGGCCGAGATGCCAGGGGAAGCGGCGGGGCATGCTGCAAATTGTAAGTAATGGTAGCGACTTCTACGATCTGTTTTAACATTATATTGGCCAGTTGATAATGAAACATGGGTGCGATTCGACTAACAAGGCCCTTGTTAGTCAGCAGGTGCCCATGTTTCGTATCAACGGCAATATTAAAAACGAATAGTAAAGATGCCGTCCATTACTTATAATGGAATCTCATGATAACGTTGGTGAGCACGGGGCAGAGCACAGGCGGCCCTTACAACTGGGAAGTCCTTGGGACCCGGTTTAATTAAATTTATGAGTGCTGTCATTTTTTATCGGCGGCATGATTTGGGGAAATCTTAACAATTGAAGAATGCTGTGGCAGTAAAGTAAGCCACCTGTTTATTAGGTGCAGTGGCTGATCTTGGTACATCTCTTCAAAATGTTCAAGATGTCAGATAACGATCCAAAAAAACCTGATAAGATTTGCTTTATTTTGTTAATATAGATTAATGATTTGCCATCTAGCTGGATGTCTTGAGTTTTTTTTTTTTCTGATCAGTGGTGGCTCCTTTCAGCTTTGTGTGCTTGGGTGTTCCTCAGAGTCAGGCTGCCTGTTTTATTCGCAAATTCTTTGTGCAGTCTGTTGGGGCCATTTTTGTATGAACAACTGAATTCCTCAAATTGGATGACTTTTAGGCTTTTTAGCCGTTTTTGTCCATTGTCCCTCTCTTTACATCTTTTTGGAAAGCACCTGCATGTTTTCGTTTTTTTTATTTGATGCAACTGCTGAAAATTTCAGCATCTGGAATTTTTTTTTTCTTGCAGAGTACTAAAATCATGCCAGTCCGGTATTTATTTCCCCCTACAATTGGTATACTTAACATTTAGACACCATGACGTTATTTTGAAACAAATGTGACATTTTTTTGACAGCGTTATGGACTTTCTTTCTCCACGATTGGTATTCCTTGCATGTTGACACCATAGTGTTTAGCAAACCATTTCCCTTTAATAAGAAATGCAAAATGTGTCGCAGGAGTGTCAGGCAGTCTATATATGGTAGGTTCTGCCCCCTTTTTTCTTTTTTAATTTTTTTTTATTGAGCTTTTCAAAAATAGCACACATAAACACAGGACAATTGTATAATACATCAGTGCATAGAAAAGAAAACTTATCTAGGATATAAGAATCCATTTTAGCACTGAAAAGTTAATAGACAAATATTGAAGGTTCTGCTCTTTCTGCACATGCAAAGCTAATGCTAGCCATAGGCTCCCAGTACCCAGTCATCTGGGGTCCCAGAGGGAAGTACACTCGGTTGCTATCTCTGTCAGTGGCAGAAAAGAGTTGCATTGGTCCCTTCTAAAGAGAAGTGCTTTTATGTGACACTTCGAGGTATTAACCTCCTTAAACACTTGAATCAAATCATGTGACCCTGCCTCAGGAGGGCTGGCACAGGCACATAAAGATGTACTCATTCAAACATGTTCAGTAGGAAAGGTGCTCTTCCCAACCAATTGCCTGCCCAGATGTATTCAGGCTAGGAGATCTTTTTCAGGCAGATAATGTGGAAGACACCCGATGCAGAATAATCCCACTGAAACTCTGGGTTCTAAACGCAGAAGGAAAGAGGGAGGATGATCCGAGGACCACCAGGAGTCGACAGCACCATTCCCATTGTTATTCAGTTTACTGGACATTAGGTCCACAGCCTTGTAAGACTGGGCAGCTATTGGAGACCCTGTCTGCTGTTATGTTACTGGTAAACCTGATATTGTTCGTTTTAGAAAGCACTACTAAATGCTTTTCTGGGTGTGAACACTTTGCACAAATTGCCCAGAAAGAATGTGTTGGAACTAGTTGAGAGAAAGCATTTTCCTAAAAGACGCAGCAAGCACTTTTAAAACAAATGAGAATTTTTCAGAGATTCCCCCATATTGTCTTTTCTCTCTTGGGGGAGGCGGGCAGGCTCTGAGCCCTGTCCCCACTCCCTGCAGCTGATGCACACCTCCCCTGACTTACTGAAGCACAGTTTTCCACGGATCCCACCCCCCCATGGTGGCGCCATAAGAGAAGGGCCGTCCTTCCCCAGTACAAAATCCAGAATGGCTTCTGCAGTCAGGTGGTGCCACAGGCCACATGGACAGCTGGCTGGGCTTCATGAGCCCATCTTCCCAATTTTACTTGTTCTGCCTTCCCCTGCCATGGTGGCACATCAGGATGTGCATCTGTGGAGATACGCACACCCTGCAGAATCATGGCCCCGCCCTTCGAGCCACCCGGGACCTGTACTACCATCGGGCTTCCACCCCAGGGCTGTCATAGGCCGAGTCAACTGGCCACCCATCCCCAGGAGAGGAGAGCAGTCCCTGGGATGCTCGATCCTCTCCCATCCTGGCCAACCCCCAGAAATCAGAGTCTGTTCCCGAACCCGGGTCACCGGCATGGCGGCAGGTAGGATGCTCGGCGCCTCAGCCCTCCGAGCCACTGGGCTGGGATTTTTCTGAGATTTTTAATAGACTTGCCACAATTGTTTGCAAGGACTTCAGCAGCCTCCTTTGAGATTTTTGTTGTTGTTGCAAATAATACTTATTCTTAAAAAGCAGTTGTATACAACGATCAATCTTTGCACTTCAAAAAGAACACATTTAACAAAATCTGTAGTATAGTGTCTTTGCAACCACGAGTATATAAATAACATTCAACACAATAAATAGCAGTGTATAAAACCATGGTTGGTAATAGCATGCAAACTGATTTGTAATCATTTATTCTAAAACATTTATCAGTGTTCTACAAAAAGATCTTACCTCGAGAGGGTTCCTGCAGTAGGTCTTCACATATAGGACTGCACCCACTGGCGTCGGGTCCGCACGGCAAACTTGTAGATAGCAATCATCAGCGGGGACTGCCCCCAACATCAGGCGGCATGACATCAGCCCGAATATAAAAAGGGCGGTCCTGCGCCCACTGTCCAGTTCTTTCCCACCGGTGCCTCAGTAACGTTCGGCTCATGTTTGAACAGCAATCCAACGCCTGCGTTGAAGTTTGTCGAAGTTTTCTTCGCCTCTTACTAGTAATTTCTCACAAAGTTTTCTTGGAATTGATGTCTTCTAGACAGAAGAAAAAGTGCTCTAAGTGCGGCGCTCAAATTCTGCACAGGGACGACCATTCCTGCTGCCTCCTTTGCCTGGGTTCTAAACACGATGTCCAGGAGTGTTCCATCTGCCAGGCCTTCAACCAGGCGACCAGAGAACCAGGAGCAAATGGTCCCTTGAGGCCCATCTTCTGACCCGACGCTTGGCATCTATGGAAAAGGAGCTTCAAAAACTGAGGGAAAGGTCGTCATCACCGGCCCCTAAAAAGAAGAAAATCAAAGAGAAGCGCCAGGACCGGAGTCCGTCACCACACGAGAGGTCTGCAACTGTGAGTACTTCTTCAGGTGCCCCATCAGCTTCTTGGGCCGGGCCCCCTGTCCCCCTCCTGCCGAGGTGAGCAGGCAGCCAGGGGTAGCCTCTTTGGAGGTCGTAATCTCTTTGCCTTGTCCTGCTGGTAAGACACCCCTCGTCTCTAGCGAAGGGCGTGCGGTCCCCTCCGATCAGTCTAGTGGCAGCCTTCCAGCCATCTCTAGCTCGGCCAGATCTGTTGTGTCAGACGCCGGCTCCTCCGATGCCTGCCCAGATCCATCCACTCTCCAGTTTGGCCCCTGACGCCGGACAGAGTGAGGGACCCGTCGTCCCCTAGGGTTCTTTATCCCAGGGACTCTCCACCCAATCCTCTGCTTTTTGGACTAGCTAGATCGCATTCTGACCTGCCGTTGGGGGCCCCTCGGGTCCCCCTCCTCACCAGGCCTTCCGCCGTCCCAGGACAGGAGTCCGTTGCCGGCTGGGGATCCTGCCATGGAGCCTCCACCCTCTGGTACTTCGGGCGCGCTCCCTGATCCTGCGTCATCTGTTGGCACTTTGGCACTGCTCCCCGCGGGCCCTTCAGCTGGGTTCCCAGATCCTGAACCCTCCTTCCTGCTTCCGGGCGGCCCTCCGTCGACCACTCAGCATCAGACGCCGGGCCATGTGCCTCTGTCACTGGGCCTCCTGACATCGGGTTACCCGACGCCGTCATATCTGACGCCGGGGTATCCCACACCAGGACACCCCACGCCGGGTTATCCCAGGTACTCCTTTTATTATCCATCCTGGCAGTACCCTCAGTATCCTGAGTATTCAAGCTTCCAGCCCCCCTCCTCCACCACCTCTGGTACCGGACCACGTGTCCGTTCCCCTTTGGAGGAAGGACGCCAGAACACAAATTCTGTCAGAGATAAGACAGTCTGGAGAGGCACCCACTCCCAGGGTTACCTCTCCACCGCCTTCTCGGACCAGAGCTTCGGGCTCCCTGACTGTTGGCATTATGGAAGCAGACCCATCAGTTCCTAGTGGTTCTGAGCCCTGTGACACCAAGTCCGACTCTGATCCGTCAGACCCCAGGTCTCCCATAGAGGTCCCCCCTAAAGACTCTCCCAAGTCTCCACCAGAGGACCCCTCTTTTGGAGACTTTGCTGCGTTCCATTCAGGCAGCTGGCAACTGGCTGTCCAAAGAGGTAGACCCGCAAAGAAAACGCTTTTCGGAACGCCTGGATCTGACCCTATCCCCATTCCCCCATGGATGGGGCCCCATGAGGACCTAGTGACCACAATTTGGCAACAACCGTCCTCTATACCAGCGGTTTTGCGTAAAGCAGACCGCACCTGTTACCCCCCGGAAGGGATCTCTCCCCTTAACTCCCATCCTAAGGCTGACTCCATGGTCATCGGCCGCTCACGACCGTTCAGCCCAGCCCAAATACTTGAGCTCTTCACCTGCTGACAAGGACTCGCGCCAGCTAGATCAGTTTGGGCGTAAAATCTATTCTTCCTCTTGTGCGATTCGTTCCCTTAATTACATCTCGCATATGGTCGCCGTCCAAAAAGCCCTCTTTTGGATCTAGAAAGAAACCTCCAAGAGGTTCAGGATGAAACCCTGAGAAAGAAGTTATTGGATAAAGTTAGGATGGGGGAAGTCATCGTGTTGTCACGCTGTTTGGGCGACTTGCTCCTCGGACTCAGTGACTAGAGTGGCAACCTCGGGGATCTGTCTCCGCTGCCCCTCCTGGCTTCGTATAGCAGGCCTGGCACAGGATGTATAGTCCTCCCTCCTGGACACCCCTTTTAGGGGTTCTGTCCTCTTTGGCGACGATGCCCAAGGATATCATTACAGGGCTGCAGGAGAGTGGACACTCCTTGCGGGACGTCCGTTACATGTATAAGACGGGCCAGAAAAAGCAGCCTTTTCACTGCCAAAGAAGGTGGAACAAATCCCAGGCTAAGCGCCAATCAAAGAAACTCGCCCCTGGATCTGGAGCTTAAACCCCACAGGCCAAATTTCCCAAACAGGCCTCTGGGGCAAAAGCTTCTCTCCCCTCGGCGTCCTGACTCCTTTCCCCTCCTTCCGCTCCCTCCAGTAACACAGGAGGAACTGGTCGGAGGGAGGTTCGGCCTCCACCTGGACGGTTGGAGGTACATAACCGCAGATGCTTGTGCTCCCTGGACATGCAGGATGCTTACCTGCATATTCCTATCCTCCCGGCCCACCGCCGCTTTCTCTGTTTTGTTTTTATGGAGAACCATTTCCAATTCAGAGCACTCCCATTTGGCCTCTCTTCAGCACCCAGAGTGTTCACCAAATGCCTAGTGGTAGTGGTGGCATTTTTACGCCGTCAGGACATATGTCTTCCCGTACCTGGACGACTGGCTCCTCGCAGCACCTTCTCCTACTAGCCTGAGAGTGTCTCTGTCTTTCACTCTGAACTTGTTCGGTTTCCTGGGCATAACTGTCAATTTTCCCAAGTCCCAGCTAGTACTATCCCAGAGACTACAGTTCATTGGAGCTGTACTAGACACAGTTCAGGGCAAGGCTTTTCTGCCATCGGATCGGGCCGAGACCTTCACTCCTCAGGCCGCTCTCGTGGCCCAGGCCCAATGGATCCCAGCACACTCTGTGCTCCATCTCTTGGGACTGATGGCGGCCGCCATTTCGACAGTTCCCATGGCCAGGCTTCACATGAGGGTCACCCAGTGGTCTCTTCGAGTCCAATGGGACCAGAGGATGGACGACATGAACCAAAAGGTCATGATCTCCAACAGTCTTAAGAAAGATCTTTGCTGATGGCAGGATCTCTCAAACCTATCAAAGGGAATTTCTTTCCAGCAGTCAGTTCCAACCCAAATTCTCACCACGGACGCCTCAGATCTGGGCTGGGGAGCCTATCTGGGGACTCGCAAGACACAGGGGTCTTGGTCCGAACAGGAGCTTATGCTTCACATCAATGTCCTGGAGACCAGGGCAGTTCTTTACGCACTCCCAGGCATTCCAGTCTCTCCTGGTTCCGGGATCGCTTCTAGTCCAGACAGACATGTCCATAGTCTGGTACCTAAACAAACAGGGAGGAACCCGATCATATTCTCTTTGCAGAGAAGCAATGAGGGTATGGTACTGGGCAAGTCAGCACAGCCTTTACTTGACAGCAGTCCATGTTCCAGGCGTAAGCAACGTCCTGGCGGACAGTCTGTCGATCAGTGGCCAGGGCCCACAACTGGGAGCTAAAGTCAGAGGTGGTCGAAGATCTCTTTCTTCGATGGGGTCAGCCAGAGATAGATCTGTTCGCCTCCCCATATAGCGCAAAACTACCCGTCTTTTGCTCGCTCGTTCCCAGGCATGGTGCTTTTTAGCGAGACGCGCTGTCTCTTTCGTGGACAGAGAGGTTTCTGTACGTCTTTCCTCCCTTTCCTCTCATTCAGAAGGTCTTGGTGAAACTACAACAGGAGGGAGCTCACGCCATCCTTATTGCTCCACTTTGGCAGTGCCAAATTTGGTATCCTCTGCTACAACAATTGGCACTGGAACCTCTGGTTCTTTTGCCCATTTCCCATGATCTTCTGACTCAGGAGCAGGGCACCCTGGTGCATCCGAGCCTTCAGTCTCTCCACCTTCATGCGTGGCACCTGTGGACATAGCGATTTCTCGTTAGGGGGTCTCTTTGCAGGTTGCGCATAGTCTAGTGGAGGCTAGAAAACCCTCCACCAGATCAACTTACGCCATGAAGTGGAAGAGATTCACGATTTGGGCCCAAGCAAGGTGCTGGATCCATCTTCGTGCTCGGTTTCCCAGGTTCTAGAGTACCTCGCACATCTGTCTGAGGCATGCCTTAGCTACTCCTCCATTAAGGTCCACCTATCTGTGGTGTCTGCCTGCCACCTCCCAGTGGAGGGCAAAACCTTGGCTCAGCTGGAGGCTGCCAAAACCTTTCTGAAAGGCATCCTTCATTTGAAACCTCCGATCCGGAATCCTTGTCCACCCTGGGACCTGAATTTCATGCTCAAGAAGCTGACCTTACCCCCGTTTGAACCAGCTTCTTCCTGTGACTTACGCTTCCCCTCCTGGAATACTTTATTTTTAGTCGCAGTTACTGCGGCCAGAAGGGTTTCCGATTTACAGGCTTTTGTCTGTAAGGAACCTTATTTGATTTTTCATAAGGACTGAGTAGTCCTTTGGACTAACCCTTCTTTCCTTCCCAAAGTGGTGTCGGAAACCACTTTGAACCAGAGTGTGGAATTACCAGTATACTATCCACAGTATTCCAACAGGGGGAACACCTTCTGCACACCCTTGATGTGCACCAGATCCTGAGGTTCGTAAATCCAGCCAACTGTTTGTAGCTTTTGCTCCACAGTGCCAGGGCAAGGCTATATCCAAGCAAACCATCTCTCAATGGCTAGCTAACTGCATCCATTTTTCGTACACGAAATGTAGAAAGTCCCTTCCGGGGGCAGTTAAAGGCCACTCCACCCGCAGTGTGGCAACCTCTACTGCCTTTTTAAGGAATGTGTCCATGACAGAGATCTGTGCAGCGGCCACATGGTCGTCTGTTCACAGCTTTACTAAGCATTACAGTCTGGACATTGCCTCTCGGCGCAGAACTGGCTTTGGTCTTGCAGTCTTGCAAGGCCTCCTGTCGTGATTTCTCATGGTGACTTCTCCTCCTCCCAGTTGCACCTATGTTTTGTTTTTCTTTGGGACTGCTTGGTATTCAGTCCAGTGTGTGAAGACCTACTGCAGGAAACCTCTCGAAGTAAGATATTCCAGTTACGTAAGAACTTAACCATAACAGTAGATTGAGAGAGGTTCCTGCAGTAGGTCTAATTTCCCACCCTCCTTCCCCCAGTTTTTGGATGTTTTATCCTTATTTTCCATCCTATCTAGCCCTTCGGGACTAGAGTGGAAGCAAGGTCTGAGGAGTTCTTACTCCGGTCTTATTCTTACCTTTCTATAGGTCTCCGTTGGAAAAGAACTGGAGAGTGGGCACGGGACCACCCTTTTTATAGTCGGGCTGACGTCATGCCGCCTGACATCGGGGGCGGTCCCCGCTGATGATTGCTATTTACAGGTTTGCCGTATGGACCTGACACCAGGGGGTGCAGTCCTATATGTGAAGACCTACTGCAGGAACCTCTCTCAAAGATCTACTGTTATGGTAAGTTCTTACGTAACTGCAATTTCTCTGGGCCATTCTGTGGCTGGTCTCTTAAAGAAGGTCCAGTACTGTTTACCTGGTGTAAAAAAGTTATGGTATAGGGAAATAAGAAAAAGTCACTTCCATGCACATCTAGGGAAGGGTTCTGAATCTACTTATACCTTCCAGTTTTTTAATTATAATATTATAATGCCATAATCTTCCTGGACTTAAGTCTTCACTGTTTAGTCACTCTTCTGGGTTCTACGCCAGAGGTGCTAGGACCCTGCGTAGCCAGAAATTTTCAGGGGGTTGGCGCTGAGGTAAGACCATCAGATGCGCCGACATCGCGAAACTGGCTACGTCAGAGAGGGCTGTCTCGGGCGCTGGACCCCCCCACCCACCGCCTCAGTTCCTTTTTTCCTGCTGTCGAGTGCACTTCAGTGACAACGTTAATCGCCCACCGGGAGACAGACTTCACTATATGACAGCAGGAAATTAGTCATTAAGTTCATTAGTTTAAATGTAAATTTTTTTTATTTTTAAAAAAAAAAAAAAGGAAGAATTTCTTTCAGCCCTGCCCATCGACTGAGTCAACCATGAATGGTCTTGGTGATAGTAATTCTTCAGAAGGCTGCTCTGGCAGTGGGTCTGTGTCCGGTCCACCACCCTCTCCGGGGGGGGTCCGACCACGGACAGTCTGGTGTCTGAGAGGGAGGACAGTTCTTCCGTAGACACAAAAGAAAGTGGGCCTGTTCTCGATCCAGGTCTGGAACCCAGTACCGTTTGACCTAGGCTCTTCCTGTCGGAAGAGGAAGAAACAGTACCGTTTGAGGTTGTCCGCTTGTATGTCTGTAAGGGAGTCTGTGGTAGTTGAGAGCCCTTCGGGTTTCCTGGTGGTTGCAGCCCTCGATGGCCTGGACTCTCACAACCGGGGCCCTTCTCTGTCCTCTTGTGGGATTCCGGTGGACAGTTTCATCATTGGACCTCTCTTTTAGAGCAGTGGGTTCCGGTGCTGAGGTCTTTGGGCTTTGGTGCCACTTGGCCACGTCTTGGGCTTTCAGACCAGGACCTGCATTCGGTACCTTCGGTGCTGATGCTGGTCCCACGAGTCCCCCCCTCTTCCTGCAGGGGCCAGCACAGGTACCACTCCCTCTCGTGGATGGCGTTCTTTCCGGGCTCCTCACTGCTGTTTGCAGTGTCGGAGTCTCGGTGGTGCATATAGTGCTGTCTGTTTTGGCACTCGTCGTCGGGAACTTCAGTGCAGTGTATGGCACCATCTGCCTCGGTGCTACATTCGGGCCAATGACTTTGATGCCGTGTGTGGCGCAGTGTGCTGGGTGTGATGCTGTTGGCTTCTGTGCTGTGTGCGGCTCCATCGTCTTGGTGCCGCGTGTGGTGTCAGGGTCTTCGGTGCAGAACCCGGTGCGCCCCCGGTCTAACCCTTGCCCAGGTTTGGCCTTGCTGGGGCAATTCCGTATTCTCTAGGGTGGATGTGGAGCATGACTAGTCCTGACCTCTTCATTTCTGACAGTTGTGATGATGACTCATTTTACAGCTTGGATGAGAAGCCCTCGCTTCCAACTGAACCCCTGGTTTAAGACATGTCTTTCTAGTCTCTTCTCAAGAAAATGGTTTTAGCCCTGGCTCTGCAAACCTCTGATGCAGACCCATGGAGGCTTTTGTGACTCGAGTGTGTCCATATTCCAAAAACCTTATGCCCTCTGTACCACCCTCCTTTGAGACCTTGTCGCAGGCGGTGTGGGAGAGGCCAGCTCTGACTCCTTTGGTGGCCAAGTCCATAGACCAATAGTAGGTTCCTCTTAGGGAGAGACCCTTCTTAGCTTCACAACCCTTTGCAGATGCTATGGTTTTTCTAGCAGACAATGATGACACCTTGGGAAACTAGCATTCTAAAGCTTCTTTGGATGTCTACGACACTGCCTCCAGGGCTATGTCAGGCGACACTCCTGGCTTGGAACATCAGGATCTTCTTCTGATGCTCAACAGCAGGTCATGTGTGTCCCCTTAACAGTTCTCACCTGTTTGGCACTTAAGTAGAGCAAGCTGTAGAGGCCGTTCAGAAACCAGGACTGCCATCAAATTAGTCAGGCCGGCTCCTTCGTCAGTTTTGTAAAAGGCAGCCCTTTCGAGGGGAGGGCCAAGGGACCTTTAACAAAAACCAGCCCCATCAGCCCAAAAGAAAATGCAGCAGAAGGCACTGGGCCCAAAAGTGCAGATTGCCACTTTCTGAGACATTAGCCAGAGTCCCACTTCAACTGTCTGAGGTGGAATTTCTCTGCGGTGAGAGGTTATCTGACTCACTTTTACAGCCTATGGCAGTCTGTAATAACAGACAAATGGGTCCTCCGGATTATCTGAGAGTGTACTCCCTCAGCCAGTCAGAGATTTCCCCCCAACTGTCCCCCCCAAGCAGCAGCACAGTCCCCCACTACACAATCAGACCTTCTCACTTCAGAGATTCGGGGCCTTCTTTAAAACAAGGCAGTGGAGTTAGTACCCTGAGAGGAATGGAATACGGGGTTCTACTCCCATTACTTCTGGTCCCGAAGAAAACAGGCCGGGTGCACCCTGTTCTGGACCTCAGAAGTTTAACAAGTATTGTTCAGGGAGAAGCTCAAGATGATCTCCTTAGAGACTCTTCTACCACTCCTCCAGCAGCATGGCTGGCTCGCATCCCTGGACATACAGGATGCTTCCATGGAGGCACTGCTGAATCTGGAAAAGTCACAGCTTCAAGCCTCTCAACAGCTCATCTTCATAGGAGGAGTCCTGGACACCTGTCAGGGGCCTTCCTCCCGGAGGACAGGAGGACTGACATTCTCCAGATGGCTCATTTCATCACATAGAGCAACCCTTGTATGAGCCACTCCATGCAGCAGATGCTGGGCCTCATGGTCTCTTCCGTTTATACAGTGCCTCTGACCCAGTTTCTCATGAGGACCACTCAGTAGATGCTCTGCACGCAGTGGTCCCCTATCACATATCTGCAGTCTTACCCCATCTCTGCTCGGGTGGGGGGCTCACTGCCAGGATCTCCGCACTCAAGGAGTGTGAACTCAGGAGGAGTCTCATCTACATATCAGTTTTTTTGGGGATGAGAGCAGTCCTGTATACACTTCGGCCCTAGAGAAAGTCATCTGTCACAAAGTCATACTTCTTCAGACAGACAACGAGACTATGATGTATTACATCAACAAACGGGGAGGAGCGCATTCCTACCCATTATGCAGAGAAGCAATGAGAGTATGGGAATTGTGTCTAGAACACAGTGCCCTGATCCAGGCAGTTTACCTGCCAGGAACCCAGAACTGTCTGGCGGGCCAACTCGGCAGAACAGAGGCGGACTCTTATGAGTGGTTGTTTGCACCAGACATCGTGCAATCACTCTTCGACGAGTGGGGCAGTCCGGACGTGGACTTTTTTGCATCCCCACTCAACATAAACTGCCTCCGTTTTGCTCCAGAAATCCAGAACCTGGCATTTTTTGTCAGGATACATTCAGACGGCGTTGGATAAGATGCTTTCTATACGCTTTTGCCCCGCTATGCCTAATTCAGAGAGTGCTGCTCAGATTAGAGGCACGGGGGGGGGGAGATGATCTTAATTGCACCGTACTGGCCTCGACAGATCTGGTTTCCATTGATCAACAAACTGTCTGAGTGCCCTTCGAGGCAACTGCCCCTTCGGATGGACCCCCTGACATAGAGAGCTCTAGTTCATCCTAATCTGCACTCCTTTCATCTCCATACCTGGCTCCTGAGGAGATGAGGTGGGCGGGCTTAGAGTTTCTCAAAGAATTTCCCAGATTCTCTTGGCAGCGCGTAATCGTTCCACCAAGAAGACATACGCCACCAAATGGAAGCGCTTTTCGATTGGTGGCTGAGATCCCTCTGGATCCTTTCTGGTGCCACCAAATGAGGTTTTGCAGTATCCGTTAGACCTCTCGGATGCAGGACTGCAGTATTCAGTGATCAAGGTACATCTCTGTGCGCTTTCTACCTTTCATGAGCCAGTCCAAAAAATGTCTTTGGCTCAGCTCCCTTTGTTCATAAGATTTCTCAAAGGTATTCTACATACTAGGCCCCCGGTTAGGAAACCGGTTACCACCTGGGATATTAATCTTGTGCTGGATATGCTCACTCGCAAACCCTTTGAGCCTCTAGCCACATGTGATTTGAAGTTCCTAACCTGGAAGACTGCCCTTTGGGTGGTTATCACTTCTGCTCGCAGGGTCTCTGAGATACATGCTCTTGTCTTAGACCCTCTGTACACCGTCTTTCAAAAAGACAAGGTGGCCCTATGTACTCACCCCAAGTTCCTACCCAGAGTGGTTTCGGATTTCCACCTGAACCAACCCTTGCTTTTGCTGACTTACTTGCTAGCTTCCAAAATGAAGGAGACTGCACCCTTCATTCTCTGGATGTTAAAGAGGGCCCTACGAGTCTACATTGATAGTATTAGGGACATCCATCAGGCAAAGCAACTCTGTCTCTTTCATCGTGACCCAGCTGGGTCAGATGCATCTCTGCCTGGATAGTGGCATACCTTCCCCATTGCTAATCCATGGCACAGACTAAATTGGAAGGCCAGGTATGTGCCCACTCAACTAAAGTGGTTGTTGCGTCCCTGGCAGATATAGACTGTATTCCTGCAATGGAGATTTGCAAAGTGGCAACTTGGAGCTCAGTGCTCACGTTTGTGAAACACTGTGGTCTGGCATGGACATCCAGAGAGCATGCTTCCTTTGGAAGGACAGTCCTTAACAGGATTCTGTCCTGAATGAGCTCTGTCTTCTGCTGCCCTGTTGGAGGATTAGTTTGGCTTGGTACTTTAACCCAGAAGTGTGACTAAACAGTGAAGACTTAAGTCCAGGAAGATATGGAAATTACGTACCTACCGTAATTTTCTTTTTTTTTGTATGCATTATTTTTGTACAAATAGTAGATAACATACAAAGCATATTATTTGATTCAAGGTATAGGATCTGTTATCAGAGACATTATAGTAGTAATTCTTAGTCCTTCTTTCGTTGTTACAATTAGAGGTTTATACATACATAAGTATAGTAAAGACTTATTCAGAAAAGGCATATGCAGCAAGACCATGGACGACCATACCTAAAATAGCGGTTTGTATAAAACAGTCCAAAGAGTCTCTTCTTTGCAGAGAGGCCGTAGTCTAGTGACGTGGCCCAGGAGTCCATGTATGTCCCAAATACAGAGAATTAATCCCCTATATGTGACTTATTAAGATGCCCCCTAAACTAGAGCTCATGCACATTACTAAATATTGCAATTAACAACTATGGTGCACAAAATGGAGACGAGTTGTATTAACTCAACAACCCCACTAGAGGGTATCCAGTATATTATAAAAAAAAAAAATTAAGATTTAGTGCAATTGAAACATGTTGCATTTAACTTAAGGTTCTTAATTTGGACCACTATACAGCTTCTGTGATACACTTTATAAGGGTTTATAACAGTGCAGTAGATTAACAAACTACACTTCTCTCAGATAGGCAGGTTTAATTAGTTATAGTAGTAAACTTCCAGTTTCAATGGTCATAATCACCCAAACTGTCCAGCAAGTCCCTCTTCAGGTTTCTTCGTCATCCTGAATATCCAAAGGGCCTGATTTAGCAAAATCAGCGTGGATCATGTCCAGCCTCTGACCTGCATCCGCTGGATCATTAAAGATGTAAGTTTTACCGACGTATAAAACCTTGAGTCATGCAGGCATTTGCAGCACATGATTAATTACTAGCTCCCTGAGACCCGCACGAACAGCATCGGATCCACGACATCGCATCCTCGTGGAATAGCTAAGGTCAGGAAAACTGGAGGATAGAACCATCCATTAAGGTGAGGGCTCCAGCTGACTTAGCCTTGCGCAAAACAAAATCCCTGATGTGTACTCCCGTAGTTACCACCAGTACAGTCTGTGGGAGATCTGGATTGTTAGGCCTTCTGCGTGGAGTTATATGATAAGCCTGTTGGATACAGTGTTCATCCTGCATTTTGAATAAATTCTGCAAAAGTTGCTGCATATAAACTGTGAGCTTAGCACCTTTCACTCCTTCGGGTATCCCCAAAAATCGGAGGTTGCAGGCATGGGCATTATTTTCCAGGTACTCCAAGCGTGAACAAAGTAGTTTATTCTCCTTAAGGACACCATCAAGTCACATCACAGCTTTATTCACAGAGGTTGTTAATTCGGCTTGATTTGTTTCAACATTTAGTATTTTAGTTTCAACTTGTGTAAGCCTCGAGTTGTACGTCTCAAGCTTTTTTTTTTTTGTGACAAATCAGTTTACAACCTTTGAGCCAGGGGCTTGTTTCCAAAGTTACCTCGTCACATTGAGGATATACATAGCATTTTAGATTACACAGTACAGGTTTTTCTCAAATTTTCTTATCGATTTATTGCACCACTTGCAGGATTGCATTGATTTTGGTGTCTAAGTCTTCAGGCTTTCTGCTTGGTGCTGGGTTAAGTAGAGTAGCACTCGTGGCAGACACAGGGCCCTTCCCTTTACCCCCGTCCTCACTATTGTCCGTTTTTGTGCAACCCGTGCTGGAAAGTGTCTAAAAAAATTGCTGATAACAGCACTGAGTCCTTTGCTTCAGGATTTCATCTTTGAATCTGGATAAGTTGAGTGAAAGAAACTATTTTTTAAGTTTATGCCACCGTCTGGGTCTGGAGCTGTTAAAGAAGCGTCTTTTCCTGTCGGATGCTAGTCAAGCCCCCGCCCCGTACCTACCGTAATTCTTAATCTTCTTGGACAGGTCTTCGCTGTTTAGTCACATGCCCTCCTAACATCCCCCAGGTTCACTCATTCTGTTTCTGGCCTTCACTCCCTCGTTTGCTTTGGGCTGTGAAGACATTGTTTTAATTGACCCTTTTCTGGGTCAATCGGGCTATCTTATGCCCTTGATAAGTTAGGTTTTTCCTAGTTATATCACACTGCACCTTCTCAGTAAAAAAGGTACTGAGGAGGTTGGTCGGTTGATGCCGAGATAGCCTACACAGCACGAGCCAGTCTCGTGCTGCGCATGCGCATGCGGGTCCTACCTTGGCACTAACAACTCTGAAGATTTTTGGCTCACGCAGAGTCCTAACACGTCCGGTGTAGAACTCAGAAGTGTGACTAAACGGTGAAGACCTGTCCAAGAAGATCAAGAATTATGGTAGGTGCGTAATTTCCATTTATTGGCTGTTATGGTGAAATGGTCTTGGTCGGACATACAGGTATTATTATAGTCCTCTTACATGACTTTCTGCACGGTCTTTATCTAGTTCTTGTGCAGTAAGTTTTTCAGTAATTGAAAAAAGTTCTGGTCCACAGTCTTGTACCATGTTACATGACCAGAACATATGTAAAAAGTCAGAACTAGCACCTTTACAGTGCCAGCATGCATCGTCCTCTTTAAGTTCAGCCTTGTATAATTTATATGGTGTAAAATAAGCTCTGTTAAATATCTTATATTGGATAGCTCTATCCCAGGAGGCTGTCTACTGAGTCATAGACCCGACACGATTTTCCCATTGTATTTCAGTTAAATCCCTGTTAATTTCCTCAGACTATTTAGTTCTGACATCTTTAAACAGTTTACCTGTTTTATTGTTGTTTTCTTATTAAATGTGCAAACAGTCCTTTACCTCCCTTAGAAAAAAAAAAAAAAACTATATAATTTTTTGTCTATTGTTTTTAATGTAAAACCAAAATGGACCTCTCTCCTACCTCGCCTATTCTTTACTAAATAAACTCCCAAACTTCCAGATATGACAATGTATAGTTTTCCGATTTTAACATTTGTTTGTTTTTCCAGAGTCTGTTAGACAAACACGTTAGACTGAACTTTTGTGTTATTTATTTTCACTATTACACTAATGTTTTGTATTGTATTACTTTAACAGTGTCTGTATTTAGTTGGTGCATACCATAAATTTGATATAGATAGTTTTCCAGCTGTATTATCATGATGTAAGTTAAGCAGAATGTCTTCTGTTGCAGTTTTCCTGGTTGTCCGATGCCAAAGTCGAAGCATATTTAACCATATGTGATGAATATTTGTTTGGGTCAGGGCAGGCAACCCCCTCTTTTTTTTTTCCTGGTCAAGCATAGTTTGTTCCAGTCAGTTCTAGCTTTTTCACAATTCCATATAAATTCTCCAAGTATTTTTGTTAATTGTTTGAACCATACTTCAGGAGCCTTAGTGAGAATTGTCTGAAGAGCGTATGTGATATATGGAATAGCAGGCAGCCTCCTTTGAGATAAGTACAGGAGATGAGGACAGTTTGGTTGAGGCATGGTCAGCGGATCAAACCACAACAATCTTAAACGTTTTAGCATCCCATTTTAAGGAGATTTGTTGTTTAGCTCTTCCGTGTCAGTCTTCACCACTCAACACTGGTGGGTGTCAGCTGGAGGTGCAGCACCCCGCGGGAGCTTCCCCGGTTTGCATTCCCCTCAAGGAGGATGCAAAAAAAAAAAAGCTCCTGTGGGGTACTGCGCCTCCAGCTGACACCCACCAGTGATGAATGGTGACAATACACAGGAAGATCAAGAATTATGGTAGGTACGTAATTTTCATTTCTGGGTTAAATGAAACCTCAGAAGCCCTATGAGATAAGAAGGTCTTGCTGCAAGGGGTGCAAGTTAGTAACATTATATTAATATCTATAAGAACAGGCATTTTAATTAGAGCTGTTCTTATGTGGTAGCTAATCTCTTTTTGGGGATATAAAGGGTCTGTGTAGTAGAGGCTCTCATATTCATAAGGCAGACTATGCTTTTCTCTTTATCTTTTTCAAGTTTTGAAGCATAAAGTCAGTTGCCCCATATGTGGTTTGCAGGTTCATCCTTGTACTAAATCTCGGGTTGGGGGGGGGGAGAGCTGTTTGCAGAGATTTATGATAGACTATTTCAAATGTATGGGGCATATAAACTCCCCTGTATGTCGACCTGATTTATATTGTGCTGCCTACCAGGACAGAGCACTCTGTAATTAGAAGTCTCAGTTTCCTGCATGAGAAGCTGGAATAATTACTATTAGATTACAGTGGATCCTGCAGTATTCTGCAAGATATCAGTGGCTGCAAACTGTGATTCTGCGCTTCATTCTGGGGGCACCACAGTAAGTAAATCTATCCCCTTTACCAAGTCAGTTTAGCGAAATTACAGACTGAAATTTGAGGCCCAGATTGGGCGCAGAAATCAGTTTTGTGACAAATCTTGTACACAGGGGCCTGGATATTCAGACAGTTGCGCGCGTAAGCAACTCAGTTACTTGCTCCAAGCGCCAGAAATGCGGAGATGCGCTGAAGAGCCGATATTCAACAGGAGACGAGCGCAAACCCATAGCACAAATGCGCAACTATAATATTTGCCGTGAAAGTGCAGGGGGTGGTCCCATGAATATGCAACCCAGCGGTATATTTAGCCGTGAAGTCATGGCGCAAGTGTGGAGCAAACTGAAGATGCACCGACCAGACATGTTCCTATAAAAAGAGGGCGCAAACACACAGACAGCAGTTGCAGCAAGAGTGAGAGATGGTGAGAGACACAAGAACAGACACAGAGGGAGAGAGACAGAGAGATGGTGTGGGAGAGGGAGAGAGGGGCAGCGACACACACACACACACACACACACACAGAAAAAACAGTGTACCAGTGTGGCACAGACAGCAGCGAACTGCCCAGGGGGACACTGGACTAAAGGAGTGATGGAGAGTGTGCCATTCCTTTGAGAACTATAGTGACACCGAGATCGTGGGCCAGTACCGCCTGAACAGGGCCATTCTGAGGCAGCTCTGCAAGCTGTGCAGTGAGGAGATGCAGGCACCCACCAGATGGAGCCACATTATCTGTGGAGACCAAGGTGATCTCAGTCATGTGCCTGCTCACCACGGGCACCTTCCAATGACCAACAGGGGGACACCACGGGCATCACCCAGTCGGCCACGTCCCACCTCCTCACACAGTTCCTCAGTGCTCTGCTGCCACGTGCTTCGGAAGTCATACATTTCCCCAGCACCCAGGCGGAGCGTACAGCAAACATGCAGGCCTTCCACAGAGTAGCACGCGTGCCCGGTGTGATTGGGGCCATTGACTGCACCCACGTGGGCATCCGCATGCCATCTGGCCCTAAGGGAATGGCATACATCAACAGGAAGGGGAGCCCGAGCATCAACTGCCAGGTGGTGTGCGATGCCATGGGGCGCATCATTTGTGCCACACTCCGTGGGAGTGCACATGACGCATTCATCTGGCACAGCTCTGCACTGTGCCACAAGTTGAGCCTGGGGACATCCCCACGGGCCACCTAGTGAGTGAGTATGGCACGGGCAATGGGCATAGCAGACCTGGGGATGGGCGTGGGCAGGGTATGCATGGTGGCATGGGTGCCAGGGACAGGCAAGGGGCGCAGTACAGATTAGCATAGGGTTAACTATGTCATTCTCCACACAGGTGACAGTGCATACCCGCTGAGGCCCTGACTACTCACCCCTACCGGTGACCATCGTCCCTGGCAGAGGAACGATACAACGAGGCACACGCTAGCACGCACAACATCTTCGGGCACATCGTTGGCATGCTGAAGGCACGATTCTGTTGCCTAGACAGGTCAGGTGGTGCCCTACAGTACAGCCCCTCGCCTATTCCTGGCCTGCTGCATGCTGTACAACATGGCCATTGACCATGGGATAGCTGTCGAGGCAGATGACGGCAACAGTAGTGGGGACGACAGAGACAATGGGCCGGATGGTGGTGAACGGCTACCTCCTGGGCAGAGGGAACCCCCCCCCCACCCGACTCCAGCAGTAGGCATGACGCGACCACGACACTGTCACACAGGAACACTTGGCCGAACGCAGGTAGGTAGTGCGGTACACATGCATCGGCCACACAGACAAGTACAGCACACATGCAGGGACGTGCATGGCGAAGGGCATGCACACACAGGCACGATGCAGGGGTAGGGGAGGCAGTGGCATACCACACACAGCAACACACACACACCCCCACCCACACAGGCGGTGGAACGTGGCATGGATCAGATGCATGGCACCGGTGCACAGGTGCAGCCGGTGCTAGACTGCCCTCATCACGCCCACGCCACATGGTCCAGAATGCTGGGCATGCACGCATACAGGCAGCAAGCGGCACGACACACATGCGCACCACCTCAGGTATGGTGTACACACCCTGCCCATGTGCGCACAGGGCATCAGCAGCAGACTGCGGTCAGGGCAGCACCCAGCTCAGGGCAGCCGTGTGGTACCACAGCAGCCGCACCGGGGCCAATCGGCAGCCACAAGCTGCGCATCAGCCACGGGGGGGGTCCGACAGCCCCCAAGGGGTGGAAGCGCGGGACCACGATTCTGTCCTCGCAGGGGTGTATAGGCGGCCAAACAGGCCAGCCCCGGGCATGCCTGGGATGCCTGCATCCGAACCCGGCATCCACTGTATTGGGGTCACCCAACGCCGGGTCCGTGGGGTAGACTGCACACTACGGGGGGGGTCTCCTGTGTATGGCCACACCTTGTGGCAGCCAGAAATGCAACACCATCCACAATTGCACCAGCAGTGCGATCCAAGGCTGCAGTCGTGGCCTCCTGCATGCGTTGCTTCCCTTCCAGGATCTGCGCAGTGCCCTGTTCTGCTGCTCAGCTAACTGGTGCACCTCCACCCACAGTGCACGCAACTCACTGGCGAGCAGCAGCTGTTGCTGAATGGGTGCCCGCAGCAGCCGGGAGTGCTCAGCCAGACGGTCCACATTCCGGGGCTCCCAGGCGGGCCGCAGATCAGTGGGTGACCTGCCATGCTGTACAGCCCCCCTCTCTGGTGGACGCTGCACAGTGGGGTCTGCAGGGGGAATGGATACGGCAGGTGCACTGGTGGCAGACCCTGTGTCCGGCTGCCCGGTGGCACCCGCAGCCTGCTGCTGTCACCCGTCCGGCAGCTGTATACCGCCCTGCGCCTGCACGGCCGCACCACCACCAATGCAGGGCACAGCAGTGGCAGCGCACACCGCTGCACCCGCAGTGCTAGCAGGTGGCTGTGCCGCCGCTGGCATGGTGCTGGGCCCTGACACTTCCTGTGATGCTGGCAGGGGCGACTCGCCCACAATGTCACCCATGCTGTCTAGGATCAGTGTGATGTTGTCATCGGAGCTGGACCCCGCCCTGATCTGTGTGTTTGCGCACAGGACACCAAGGCTGGCATCCTGCAAGAACACATCCAGGGCCTCGTCCGACCCTAGGCCAAGGACACCCACAGACACCGTGGTGCTCATCCATGGCTTGTCGAGCCCCCGGATGCCGGTAGATGTTGACGGTTCATCCTTTGGGGCCGTGCCGGTGTCCACGGGTGCCGTGGCTGCTGCCGGTGCCCATCTTCTGCACGGAGGTATGCTGGTGCTGCAAGAGAGGGATGGAGTATCAGTGATGCATTGCCCACATGTGCCCACCCCTGTACACTGCTGCCGCATGTGTCCACTGGTGTGGCATGCATGTGGGTGCATGCGCATGACATGCAGGACAGCAGCATGCACAACAGCATGCCTGTGTATGCACCCTCTGGGCCACCACCTGTGCGTGGCTGACATACATACCGTGCAGTGATGGGCTGCCACCTGTCTGGAAGCCCCCCTCCAGGCACACCCTCCACCGAGTTGCGGCAGATAGTGGCTACCACCAACACCTCTATTGGCATCAGTGTGAGTGCATCCGCTGGCCCTCCTCCGGTGGCATTACAGGACGCTCTGATGGCCACCACCTTCTCCTTAATGTGCCGCCTGTCAGTCCCGACCTTCTTGCAGCACTCCTGCGCTGACCGCTGATGGCTGCCTTGCTGGTTGACATAGGTCGCCACCTCCTCCCATCCCATGGCCCTGTCCTGTGGTGCGCTCGTGGCACCGCTCAGCAGGGCCTCCCTGTTAAGGTAGGCCTCGAACAGGGCATCTGACTCTCCCTTAGTGAAGTTGGGCCTGCGCTTCCTTGCAGGCCCACGCTCCTTGCCCTCCTCCTGTCCTGGCATGTTGCCTCCTGTGAACATGGACAGCACAGTGTGTCAGCGGCAGCATCTCCCTGGTCCGTCCCACCTTGCAGTGCTGTCTGCTGCTGCGGCATCCCCCACTTACCTGTCAAGGTTGCAATATCGGTCCATGGCCTGTGCGGTTCTGTGCTGCTTATGCAAATGGAGATGTGCACAACGGTAATGATATACTAATGCACCCCACTGCACTGTGCATTGGCTGATGAGTTCATTTGCATGTGGCGTCTGGATATTGCAGACATGCGCTGAGCAGTGTTGCGCCGGAGCAGACTGGGGCGCAATACCTGCACATGTGCAGGGCGCAAGCCCGCAGTGTGCTACACTTTAATGGTTGCAATCGCGCACCACGCGCGGACTGCGCAATGCGTCGGCACTGTGCATGTGGTGCATAGGCGGCTATGCGCATGATCATGCATAGTGTCATGTGCCGTATCGCGCACTTGCGCGGTGCGCGCACTGGTCGGTGACCTCTGACCCTTGGTACACCTACGTGACCCCACTGGGCCACGTGTTGTGTGCATGCCCATCAATGCGCGATGGTCGAGCACTGCACATTCTCCCACGCATCGTGCATCCTGCACCTGTGGCAGCCACATGCGCCTGTCCCCGCCATTTTCATTGCCGCACCATGAGGAAACCATGGCGCAGGGTAGGGGATGCCATTCCAATAACTAGAACGATTTGGAGGTGTTCAACCTCGTGCCTGTGTGCAGCCATACAGTGACCAGCTGTTCAGCCAGGTGCCCCTGCAGCAGGCCAGGGGCAGGGTGTGGCACATCATAGCCGTCCACCTGGCGAGGAGGACAGGGGTTCCCTGGATGGCAGAGCAGTGCAGGCATCGGTATGGTGTTCTGCGGAGGAGGGGCCCAGAACGGCTCCAGAGGCTCCAGGCACGCATCAGGTGTGGTGCAGTGCCACAGCCAGGTAGGTGTATACATGTTGCATTTCTGCCCTGGCGCTGTACTGTTGTGGCATCGCTGCCTGGTATGCCCTGCAGTGGGGTACACTATCAGCATGCACATCACTGACTGCCATGGCCAGCTGCTGCTTGTGTTGCGATGCAGTCATGCTGGCGTGCGGGACATGGCAGGCAGGGGCACGCCCTGTGACAGAGGGCTGTGTGGTGGTGGGGGGGCTGCTGGTGTGGTCGGGTACTGATGTGCACCTGTCTTCTTTCCATTCCCAGGGTTGGAGGACCGCAGGCGGGCCAGGGCAGAGGTCGAGCGCAACCAGGCGGTGCACCCTGATGGGGGCCGACCCATGCAAGCTGCTCCGCAGGGGGCAGGTAAGCACTGTCATGGTCATTCTCACTGTACACGGGGGTGGCAGTGGGGAGTGGGTGCGGGCATGGCCGCCTGTGCTGTGACAGCTGTATGTGTCGCACTGTGCGTCGTGCATGCCATTGTGGCGTGTCCGTTGGACCTGTGTGCTGGCTGTTGGTGGGGTGGGCGTGCACCCAGCTGCCACCGTTGTTGCTGCAGTGCTGCCGGTGCAGTGTACCATGTGACTGTGCGGTCGTGTGGCCATTGTGTGGCGGGGACCACTTCTATTCAGCTCTGTGGTGTGCAGTGTTGCTGACTGGCATTGGCCAACCCCCTTGCGGGTGTTCGTTCTGGGCCCTTCAGGGGTGTGTGGTCCCGCTGACCACTGTGCAGTATGGGTGGCCATTGCACTGTTCGCCTGTCCTGTCCCTTGCCATAGGTGTCAGGCATCCGGCGTGGAGATTACCTCAGTGGATGCTGTCAAGGTTGATGCGGCAGACACTCCTGGTCGCGTCCAGTATTATGGAGGTGGTGGTCGCCATCCGGCAGATGTTGGTGGCGGACAAAAGAGAGAGGAGGCTTGCTGGGGTGGCCGGATGGGGCCGCCATTGATGTTTCAGCACATGGCCCCTGTTTCCCTGTTGCACTTTCTTCTATAGTCCCCCCCACTGTACAGTCCCTGTTCCTTGTCCCCTTCCCTCACTATACCTACCCTTTCCCTGCCCCTGTTATCTGTGTTCATACTTACCCATTTTATACATCTTTTCTCACATACCTGCCTGTGTCCGTGTCTGCTTTGCAGGTGGCATGTGGAGCCATGCTGCAGTGGCCCAGTATCTGTCCGTGGTGTGTGCATGGGAGGGGGCGCATGTTGTGCTTCCATGGTTACCTGCTGTGTACTGTGGTGTGTCCTGCTGTGGTGTCCATCCCCTGGTTCGGTGGCTGTGCTTTGATGTGTAAATGGGGCGGCAGTCAAGGGTGTGTGCGTGGTGGTGGTACACGGCCATGGTCATTGTTCAGGTCCTGTCCGCACACTGTGTTGGGGTCCTTTGCTTGGTGTTGGGCACCCGGCCCATGTGGTCTGCCATGCTGCCTGCATCCTGGCCCATTCAGTGCCCGGTGTGTGGGCTCCTTGTGTGCCTGTGTGGCATGTGTGCTTGGCTGCATGGTCCTGGGTGTGGCCTGCCATGGTCACGTGGCGTGGGGCACGGCCGGGAGCCTGTCTTGGGGGGGAGCACCCTTGGCGGCCTTCAGTTGGCCCCACTTGTCGCCTACTGTCCATGCCACCATTGTTTTCTGGTACCTGGGTGCCTGTGTGTTCCCTGCTGGTGAGGGGGGGGGCTTCTGTGGTTGCTGTCACTCTGCTTCCATGGCTCTGTCCCTGTGTCTGTTCTCTGTGCCCTGCCCCCCCCCCCAGTTGCTGTGCTGCTCTGCGCTGCCATGGTCGCACCAGCGCATCTCTGTTTCTGCCATGGCGCACCTCTGCCATATTCAGCCACATTGTGCTGGCGCTGTTTGGCCTGCGCAGCCTCTGAATATAGCACCCATTGTGCCATGGCGCATCAAATTTGCGCTTCGCTGGATTTTGGCGTATTTCTGAATATCTTGTCCGGACTGTTTTTATGGCCAGAAAAGGACACAGAATCAGGCTTTCAGTTGCAAAAATGGCAGCCACAGTAAATCCTTTAGATAGGATGACTTTGCTTATAATTTGAATCCCTCTTTTTGGGGACCTATTTGAAGTACCCAAACTTTTTAGACCTGTATTTAAGGTAGAATCCCTCCTTTCGATAGCCAGATCAGGAAACTTCTTGCCCTGCTCAGTCTGTGAAGGTCACAAGATTCATGATCCTAGATCACTTTTCCAGTACCAGGTGTTCCCCCTTGCACAAAACTCAGCAGAGGGACTTAATGAGTGTTTTAGTGGGGATTGTGGTTTCTCTCCAGATAAGGGTTGCTATTCTGATAAAGCATAGTTGGAAACTTTACTTCGTACATCGATCTATGGGATGTAGTAGTTTCCCCAGTCTGCGACCGGTCAGAAAACAAGACAAGCATTGTAGAAAGCAATATACTTCCACAAATTGTGCTAGGAATTTGACCGCCTTAAGGAATGGGCGAGACGTTTGTGCCTCCAACCCAGAAAAACTTTGATGTCACAGATGTTCAGTTTTCTTCATATAGGGGTAGACAGGTTTTTTGCGCAGTACTCAGCGAGTTCAGGTGTCTGTGCTGGGCCGGTCTCAAGCATTTTATTTTCAGTTTCTGTACATGCCAAGGTTCAGTATACATTAACAATACATATAAAAAACAATGGAGAGTCAGCAGTCCAACTGTGGACCTGTACTTAACACTTAATGAGTTCATGCAGTAAACTGTATATATGGTTGCTGTGGGGCCATTCAAACTGAAGGTAAGAGTATAGAGGATGTAAGGTGTGTGGTGGGGGGGCTTGACCCTGGCGGTAATGGGGGAGGTGCTGAAAGTATATGTTCATGGGATGAAGTAGGATATAGTTAAGGAATAGTCCACAACAATGGTGTGGGTTACACTGGGATTTATCCACGCCTGGTGTGGTTCAGTCACAAGGCTACAGGCTGATTGACCAACACACCAGGGGTGGGTAAATCCCAGCCCAGCCCACACCCCGTTGTGGATTATTCTGACTTTACAATCAGGAAACATGACAGTTACACAAAAAAAGTGAATAAAAAGCTTTTTTTTCTAATTTTTTAATGCTGAGTTTAATAAAATATCCTTCCTTCTTCACAAAATAGTTCACTGTTGATGAGCAGAAGCTCTCCCGTGCTCCTGTAATTGTGAGCGGGCTAGCGGGAAAGAATGAGGGGCAGCTGAGAGCGTGTGGCACTGTAGACTACAGCAAGAGAGCTGGCTGCAACGTGAATTAGCTCTTGGCTTTCTCAGAGTTCAAAACTGCAGGTTATATCTGACTTTTTTTTTTGGTTCACTTTGCCTGAATGGCTTTTAATTTTCAGAACGGCGCGGTTAGCGGGAGAAAAAATGGCGGCTTTGTGAGAGTGTATTATAATGCTGAGAGTTCTGTGTGAAATTATTTTTTAATGTGCCGTTGGTTGGTACTGGTACTTTATACGATGGTTATACAAAAATTACCCCGTGGCATAAAGTAGCAGCCGACAAATCAAAATACTGAATTTTTAGACCCTATTGTATAATTAAGCAATAAGATACGACAGAGTGTGCAATGTGGTGGGATAGCTGCACACCTCGGTTGTGTTGTGAGGCAGGAGGCATCGCCAAGTACCTTCAGCCACCTGAGGAGTGCCATTATCCCACCACAATGTACACCCTGGAGTGTCTTATTGTGATTATAAAATTGGGCCAAGATTTTTAATTTGGGGGTGGGGTGAAGAAATGCACCAAAAAAAAAAAAAAAATTGACATTTTTTTTTAGCTCATTCACCTCATCAAAATAGTCCCACCACATCCCAACCTTGACATGCCATCTCTGGTTTAAATATGCACCGCAAAATAAATGTGTGTTTAATTGGCTCTTAAACCTTCTGTTTTCCCCAACCCACCCCCATTTACCTATTTCCTCAACTTTCTTTGTTCTTGATGTTATTCCCTCCCTTTTCTTTATCTTGTTTATTTTCTGTCTTGCCTACATTCAAGAGATGGAATGTTTACCATGGATGGAACACAAGAATTCAAACCTCTGCTCAGTTCTAATGGCAGAATGTTTACCCCCACTATCACACAACAGAAGGCCTCAGATGGAACCAGGACTTTGTTTTATCTAGCTGGTTAAACAACACATTTCCCCTAGTAAGCAGGTGAGGATAGGAGGAGGATGTTTCACGGTCAGCAAAGAAACACCAGAAATTAAAACTGTAAGTGCTGTAGTACTTCATTTTTAAGTGTGTGTGTGTGTGTGTGTGTGTGTGTGTGTAGAGGATTATATGTGTAAAATGCCATTTAGTTATTATGTTTTTAAACTTAAGACAGTTTTATTTTTAGGGCCTAGTTTAAGGTTCTTCGTGAGTAAAGGCGACAGCCACGTTTGTGATGGCAGTCAGGGATGTGTGGTAGTATTGATTTTATTGTGAAGAGGCTGCAGGATTTTTATCCAGTGAGGTTGGGCTGGGGTGTCAGCACTGGGTTCCGAGCTCTTTGGCCAATCAGGTTTCTGGATTTTTTTATACTCATTTTATAATTAGCAGTAAGCCATGAGGGGGTGTGGGTTATCAGGGGATTTATCACGGCTGGAGTAGTTTGCGCCGAGTGGGTAAATCCTTGCCACCCGTGGTAAATCACCCGATAAACCACATCCTGCGAGTGGCTTATTGCGATTATACCAAGGTTAATTTTTTTTTTTTTTACTATAATAAAATACAAATATTAAAGAGGTTACTTTGTTTTTTCATTTTTATTGTATTTATTCCTGGGCTGCAGAGGATATAGATGATACACTCGTCAACAGCCATTGGTTATCAGAGGATTTACAACAATGGTAAACTGCCAGTCTGACGATTTCATTGACTGTTCACTTATGTCCATGGTATAATCTCCCATATACAGCACCCATGCTGGAAATCTGAAACTTTTAATTGTCAGTAGAATGCTGAAGCGGGCAGGCTTCTGTAGTGATGTCAACACTTTGAGTTTGTCTGCCTCACTGCTTAGTTTATGGGGTTACCCTAGCAATTATGACTAACCCAGAGAAAACATTGGAACTAAGAGACAACTTCTGGTAAGTAAGATTAGAATTTATTTTGTCATTACTGAAGTAGTTCTCTAGAACAGTGTATTGAATAGAAGAAACAGCACCTTTCCATGCATGTGCACAAACATTGAACAATAGGGATTTGCACTGTATCCGTCCATAAACATACAGTTTACATCTAGGGATAAGGATACAGGTTACAGCTGGACTTGTGAACAATAGTAGCAGTGTTACAACAAGCAGTTTAGTAGTAAAGTGAATTAACAAAATACCAGTCAAAATATGAACAGATATTTTCTAGGTGGGCAGTTAGTTAATAGAAAGAGACTGGCTCCAGAAGCACTTTACAAATTAAATGGAGTAGGAACTTATTAAAAAGGTTTAGTCTTTCATCAGGTACTTCCCTCTGGTTCCATCTTTTACTTTGGATTTGGACTTTACTATGGAGTGTACAGTTTTTAATTAGTTGACACCCTCCGCTTTGGAACCTAAACTGGGTTCTTCTGAATCTGAGATGGTACATCACTGAATGGGTTTGGCAGGAGGTCTTTGTGGTAACAGCAGTCCCAGACATTTTTTTTTCACAAGGAAGGTTTAAATGTTTTAGAGAAAGGTCCTTTCAACAAGACTTAGTGGTCAAGGACAGCTGTTTGAGACCTTTAGAAAGATAGATCTGGCCAGGAAAATCCTGAGATGTGTGTCCAAGCATTTATGTGCCCTATGAAGTGTTGTTGAGAACTAAACCTTAAACCTCAGCCTCTGTTCTAGTGGGGTGGAGGTGTCAGCAGATGATGATTAGGAAATGAACGATAAATTGCTGTGGACCTTTTTTCACACCTTAATATATGGAAAGCTGCAGCCCTGGGTGTGTGAAAACACATAAAGAACTGGTAGGCAGGTTAGCTGGTTGGGTGGCAGAGCAGCAAGGCTGGGTGATGCATGCGAGCAATGGAATCCTATGTTGAAGTTAGCTGGGGATCAGGCACATATGGAGCTGAGGTGCTTGACTTACGGAGGAGGGCACAGTGTGTCTGACAGTTGCACACTTGAGATTTGCGTCGGCTGTGAAAGCTGCCACTTGCCCACCCTCCAGAGGGGGCTGTAGGAAGGCTGCAGCTGTGGTGTCCCTAATCATTGAGTGGGTCATTTGGGGTGGCGAGTGTGGGTGAAATTGAGAAAAATGAAGAACAAGAAAAAAGTAACTGCCACTGTATAAGAAACCTTTTATGATACAAGCAAAGTTTGCAGTGGTACTGTATGTCAAGTCAACACAACTCTGTTTCCCGTTTCTCTAGGATGGTGTCGTCTTATCTGGTGCACCATGGGTATTGTGCAACGGCAGAGGCTTTTGCAAGGTCTACGGATCAGGCAGTGCAGGAAGAGCTGGCCTCCATCAAAAACCGGCAGAGTGAGTTTAGAATGTCACAGGCATGACTTTATATTAATGAGTGCTTTGTAAAAAGAAAAAAAAGTATGAGTCACTTGAGGCAGGGTGTCACCTCCATAATTCATGGTCACATGGCCACCAAAGCAAAATATTTCATAGCCAAATGTTACAGTGGAAAAAAATTCCAGGCTTACCTGGGACCCCCTCTGGAGAGAGAACAGACTTACTGCAGAAATCGCAAGTACTCTGGCACCAAAGCAGTAAATTAAAGTGAGAGTGACAGGTCACACACACCACATGTATTGTGTCATAATTATTTTTGTATGACTGACTAACCACCAATCAAACCTCAACATTTAAGGGGTGGTGATCAGTCTACACTTAGAGTATGTTACATTTAACCCATTAAATGTTTAGGTTGGAAATGTGCGTAAGTGATGCAGGAGAATTCCAAGATAGTAGTTACAAGCAGAGTTATCCCCATAGGGGTTTATAGTTTTTCTTTCTCTCACTACCCAGTAACAATGATTTATTGACATATATTTTATGGAGGACTACTAATTTAAAGAGACAATACAGAAATAGACTGAGTTGACCCCAGTATAGGTACCCATTAATAGATCTGCCAAACATTTTATTAGTATAAAAATCTTAAGCCGGCCCACCGGCGCAGCGACAAGGCGTCTGTTTGAGGCATCGACATCCCAGGTTTGGGGACAAACTTGGGAGTCATAGGGTCGGGGGATTGAGCGTCCCAGGTACTGCTCTCCTTCTCTGGGGAGGGGTTTGAGTGTCGGCACATTTGGGAGGCTTGGGGCTACCATTGTGGCTGGCGCTACATGGGGGCGGGGTGGAGGCTGGTTGTCATTGCACATCCCCCGGGATGTCTACAGTATGAAAATGATGGCCCTGCACATGACGCCTCGGCTTGCCACTGTCCACGCTGCTACCCATGTCCGCCAGGGGGGCCCGCCCATGGTTCCGCCTGGGGTTGGGGCATAAGCCTGGGCATGAGGGGAGACAGTGGACAGAGCCGGGCTGAGCTTTGGGGGGCAGGCAAAAAAAATCTTATGTGAACTACAATTGTTTTGACTGTTTTCACTGTTTATAATTTGAGATGAACTACCATTTATAAATAATCAACACAGCTACAAAACATCTGAGTTGAAATGGTAGCAAGTTAGTCATACAATAGAGTTGTGATAAAATACACATGGTGAGTGAACAGTTTCTCTTCCATTTGTCCAAAACTGATTGTTTCAGACGGTGAGGATTCATCTATAGCCACACACATTACATCATTCCAGCTCGAGGAGTCGACACCTTGAAACAGTCCGGAGTCAAACCACAGTCTCGGACACACTCCTGTTTCTTGTGCATGATCCTCTTCAGCTATCAGATCTTGTAACCAAAGAAATCAGCTTCTTTTTGGCTCTGCTCCATGTTGCTTCAGTTTTTTGATCAATTCTCTATTCCAACTCTGTTTCAGTACTAGTTCAGTTCTGGTACCCCCTCCACATTAAAGTTTTCCTATTTTTATAGATTTTTACCTATATTTATCCTTTACATCTTCCTATAAAATACGGATGGTTCTCCCCTCGGTTATGGCCTCCCCATGGGTGAATTCTTCAGGAGTGTTTAAAAAGTGCACTAAAAGTGTCATACACTCATGCAATCTTCTGATGACCATAGTGAATGGAGTTTTTGAGCCTAGACCACATCATTAATTTTCCAGATTGCTCCAAATTGTCCAGAAAATTGAAGGAGGGTTGTGAAAGAAGCATGAAGAATTTCCAGCAAGTAAATCCATCCTCCTCAGTTCTGGTAAAGTAACTAAAAAACCTTCAGGTCAGCACTGTTCCTCCAAGGACCCTATCAATCAGATCATGTGAAAAGCACTGCATTTCCAGTACTTAGAGGGGCACACAGAGCTGGGACCCCTCTGATTCCAAAAACTGTATGACCCTTGACTCTGTCTACCGTTAATTTCTGGTTCCAGATGATGATCTGTTGTCCGATATAGAGACCAACTCTGGGTTCCAGAGCCAGGCCCAGTTGCTTGGTTCCCAGGCCCCAAAGGGATGCGATTTCTGGTGACACAGACCCTTTCAGGCTGCTCACTTCTCTAGAGCCCCTCCACAAAAAGAGTCCGTTCAGGTCTTCCCACTTCAGGGGGCTCTGTGACCCGCTTTGTTCTACTGCTACTTATTGAGCATCCTTGGTTTACATTCTGTAGCAGTTCCTGTCAGTTCAGTTCCTGTTTTCTCGTGCCAAGGCCCTGCAAGGGATGTTAGCCACTTTAAATGTGGCTAGCCATGCGGGGGTGGCAGCAGAATCCATTGCGCCATTCGGTTTATAACCAGTGCTCCAGCCAGAGCCCATCATTGCACATTGTATAAAGAGATGAACTGGACGTCCTTGGCAGTCAGGAGACTTAACCACAGGTATGTCTGGAGATGCCAAACAATCCTGAACAAATTGCCCCATTATATTACCACTGACCTCCATCACGTACGTAGTGCATACGTTCTCAGGAAAAGTGCTTATATCACTCTTGTAGTTCCAAATCCCTGTAAATGCTACGGCAGGGCAGCAGTGAGCTGTGTTCTCCCCTCTGTCTGGAATAAGCTTCAAACAACATTAAAGCTTCAGACTCTCATTCCGTTAGACACCTTCGGAAGGCTTATTTACAGAACAACTCCTGAATCCTGCCAGTACAACTAATCCCCCCATATCAGCCACTGTAATTACATCTCTCTCTCTCTCCTCTCCTCTTCTGGTCCCTCGCCTCTCTGGCCCTTAGGAGTTACACGTATCTTCTTATACCTGTTCCCTGCCTTACCGCCTCTGTTCCCTTTCCCTTTCCTAGTTACTCTCAAACTCCTTCTCCGAATGTCTCTACACTACCTTTCTTGGAATTATTATTCAGAACCTACTCGCTGTTAATAAATATCCCAAGCTTACTGCTCGCTTAGATGGCTGATGTATTATAGTTTGTATTAATTGATGTATGGTTCTACTGTACTCCAAGCGTTACTGCACTAAATCTGACTGTTTAGTTCTTTCTATCCCTTATCCGGATGAAGAATTATAGTTTCCATTATTTGATGTACTGTTCTGTTGTATCCCTAGTACTGCTGCCTGAACTGGATGATGTATTAGTTCTTTGAATCCAATGCTGTTGTATCACTCTCTGCTTAATCTGTACTTGTGCTTTATATTATTGTCTTTTGTATAAGGGACCTCCTTGCAAATGAGCTTTGCTCAACGGATTTCATCCCTTCACAATAAACTGAATTGAACTGCAGTTCTTATTCTTCAGAGTCAAGTCCTTAGTGCTGTGCCAATGGGTCTACCTTCAGGGGTACCTCAAAGTCCCTCTGCTCCTGTGGGGATAACTGGCCAACCTTTGGGAGCACCTGTCCCTGGTGTACAGGGTGATCCAGCTCCCTGGGATTTGGACTCTTGTGGGTGCCTCAGAGTCCGAATTGAGCTGTGGCTAACTCCCTAGTCAAAAGCTTTGCTCCCACAGGGTCCTAATTCCTCCAGACCAGACCCATAAGTGATACTCAGTGGTGAATACAGTATATTCTGGAAGATCAGCAGTTACTTTACGTAACTTTCATTTCTAAGGGCGTGGATACAGTTCACTATCCACACACTGGCAGTCTTCCTGGATGATATCTGAGTCTTTGGAATGTCTTCAAACTAAGCTCCTCCCACCACCCAGGTGATATATCCTTCAGCTCTGCCCTGTGACGTCTAATCTTTCTTTCCACTGGAAGGGACAGGTCTCCTTCTTCGCAGCTCTGCAGTGTGGAAGGATTTAACATTTTCTAGCACTCTAAGTGAATCTTCAACTTTTCAAATTCCACATTCTACACTAAAGTTGCTCCTGCATCTTCTGACTTCACATCACGGTGGATGATGTAAGGCAAGAAACCAGGGTTTGAATTCTTTACTTGGTATAGGCAGGCAGTATTAGCCATGGAGCCATATGACATGTGTGTGTCTGCTGCCTGGGTGATTAACACAACATTGCGAGTTGCAGTAAGTGCCAGGTCATGTTGCTGGTGTCCATCGAAGAACGGAAGGCCAGGTTGGTCTTAGGACAGCCTAAGTACCACAAGTCGGCCTTGGTGGCTGCTGAGTTGACTGCTCAGCATGTGCTCTTGGAAAAAGAGGCGGAAGCTGTGGTGAGTTCTTTGTTGGTCTTGGCACTGGTCCCGGCTAGGGCCAGTGCCGGAGGGTCATTCTCTAAATGCAGAGAATTGTATGTAGCTCTCCAGACTTTTGGGGCGAGCCCTTTTCACCCCAGCAATAAACAGCGTTGCTGCAGGTTGTGGGACTGGGAAAGATCATTCTCGTCCCACTCAGACTCCCCCGACTGACTTTGGCCAAGCTTCCTGCAGTCGAGAATTTTGATGAGGGCTCCATGGTAACCCTGTCGGACCAGTCCACCTCTATTCCGATCGAGCAAACTGGTGAGATCTTTCTCAAACTGGTCAACTGGTTGTCAGGGGAAATCCACGAGGAGTCAATCTCCCTGACCATGGTGCTTCCTGTCCCTCACCCAAGAGGATGAGGTCCAGTTGAAATCCCCTACCAAGTTGCCGTGGTAGCTGCCTCCACCAGTGATCATGCCTCCAAGACTCATTGTTGTCTTTTTGCCAAAGGATGTGGCCTGTTCTGATGCTCTGGAGGACTTCTGTCCATGTCAGTCCCTGAGTCGATGGTCTCGATCGAGGTGTTACTCCCGCTGTCAATCCTGCTTGACGGGAGACAGTGCTATCAGCATTCCTTGACCACCTCATCCTCTGGTGAGGAACGGCATAGGTACCATATGTGCTAATGCTACGAAGAGCTCCTCTGGCAGTAATGAACCATTGCAGGGAGGGGAAAGACTTTGCCCCTAGACTTACAGCTCCTTGTTCTTCGCTGGTCATTCCTGTGCCAGTCCATCCTTCTTAGCAGAGTGCTGTGTGTGCATCGCCTCCAGTTTTGGTGGAGCCCTCTTCACCACACACACTGATTGGGGCTCCAGTCAAGGACTCCCATCCAGCTGCTGGCTTACCATGCCAGATATCACTGGGGATCACCCAGGATGAAGATACCAGGGTGATGCATGATGGAATGCAATTAGGGGACTGACCAGGAATCGGTTGAAGAGCTTACTGCAGCTCACAGGCCAACATCTCTTGTACCCTTGGTTCAATAAGTGTCAGAGTCCACAAAAGTGCCTTTTGAATCAGTACAGAAATGGGCCAAAATACCCATTTACTGATATTCTGGATAGGGACGAATCCTCGAGGGTTGTCTTTCCCTTGGTCAAAGCCATTCTGAGACTGGCCCTAGAGCTCTGACAGAATTCTGCCCAGCATACTCTACCTGTATAGTCTGCAAGTATGCCGTTCTCATAGGCACCCTTTTCTGGGTTCTTCAGCCACCCTTCTGTGGAGGGACTGGTGATATACTTGGCCTTCTGCAAGTCGAAAGGCTAAGGGTAATTGGACAAAAGTCCAGAAAGTTTGACAACACAGCTAGAAAGGTGAGTCAACTCCTTCCTCACTTCCAGCTGATGTGCAGCTGGCAGTTCACTGTATCAGAGATGAAGGTCAGTCACCAAGCACCAGCTTCAGATGACCTAGGACATGGCTGAGGCTGTCCACCTTTACGGTGGACATTCCGCATAATCTGGCTAGTGTCCCATTCTTGGGCACTGATGTCTTAAGTCCGGGTCTGGAAGGATATCTCATGCGTATTGAGAAGTCCAGTGCCATCGTAGATTCTTTGGCTTTATCCCAGAAGGCCGCAAAGTCTTAGCAAAAGACTTTTCAGTTTCGGTCCTTTTAGAGACAACAGTCTCGGCAGCAGCCCCAACATGGGCAGTTTCTGCACTGGTGTCCAAAACCATGGTTCGGTGGGCCAGTGGCAAAATGGGGAGCGGCAGAGGAGGTGGTGCCTTTGGGTCTCCTGTGGCTGGAGCCCTCTCCGAGGCTACTCTATGACAGACTGCGGGGCACCACCCCCCCCTTTCCAGTCCCTATCCCAGAGCTCTGTCAGGGGTTGGTTGCATCACTTCTTGCCACGTGGTCTGCCAGTACCTCGGGCAGGTGGGTTCCAAAAGTGGTGGGTGAGCGCTGCCTCTGGATTTCGAGTCTCTTTTACTGTACCATCTCCGAGCTCCTCGGGAGTCCAGGGTGACGATGGACACTTCCGTACTACGAGCTGACATAGCTCAGCTTTTAGAACTTGGGGCAATAGTCCATGTCCCTGACACCTTGGCCAGTCAGGGATATGTGTCCAGGTACTTCCTGGTTCTGAAATGCATGGGGGGCTGGTGCCGCATACTGGACTTGCGTGATCTGAACAATTCCATGCAGAAGCGCAAGTTTTGGATGGTCACTCTGAATCTAATAATGCTGTTCCCCGAGCAGGGCGTGTGGTTCTGCTCCCTAGACTTCAAGGACACGTTCTTCCATGTTCCAGTTTCTCTGTCACATTGCTGGTACCTTTAGTTTCTTGCAGAGGGGATCCTGTGCCAGTTTCAGGTCATGCTTTTCGGCCTCTCATCTGCACCCAGGGTCTTCACCAAGTGCATGACAATGGTGGTGGGTTTCCTGCAGCACAAGGGCATCAGGGTGTATCCCTGTCTGGACAGCTGGCTGTTAGCCAGGCCGTTAAAGGATGCTAGTGAGTTATCCAGGAATCTGGCCCTCCAGACACATCAGAACTTGAGCCTTCTGGTCAGCTCAGCCAAATTAGAGCTAGTCCCCTCGCAGATGAGCAGGTTCACTGGGGCAGAGCAAGACTCCCTGCGGGCAAAGGCCCACCTCTCAGTGGTCCAGGTATCAGATCATCCCTCCTTTGTGCAGTCATTTTAAGTTGGGTTCTCTGGTATGCCTGGGACTTCTGACAGCTGCTGGTCTGATGGGCTTACTGGAGGACATGCCCCCTGCAATGGAAGTTGGTCCAACAGTGATCCTAGTGCCCGAGTCGCTTGGACCAGCCGGTCTTGGTGACCCAGCCAATGTGAGACGCTAGCCAGTGGTGGCTGTCCCCACAGAACCTGGAGATGAGAATCCTGTTTATCCACTCAGAATTGTCCATCATGCTTATGATTCACTCATCTCTGGTGGGGAGCTCACCTGAGAGACCACAGGACCCACGGGTTCTGGTTCCCCCGGGAATTCAGTTACCACATCAACCTGCTGGAGTTCTGTGCAGTGCATCTGGCTCTGACAGAATTCACTCCTTTGATTCCAGGGGAGGTTATCTAGGTCCAGATGGGCAACACAACCACCATATCCTACCTGAACAGGCAGGGTGGGATACACACTCCTTTCCATTGTGTCAGGAGGTTCTCTGCACCTGGTCCCTCATGTGTATCCTGAAAGTGGATCTCCTCATGATTCGTGTAATGGAAGAAAACAGCCAGCTGGCGGACACACTCAGCTGGGTTGGAGAGATGTAGCAGGAGTGGTCCCTGCATCAGGAAGTGGTAGACCACCTGTTCTTCCAGTGGTGCACCCCTTTGGTAGACCTGTTTGCCTCATCGGAGAACAGAAAACTGTGGTGGTTCTGTGCCATCCCATACAGTCCACTCCGGGAGGAGGGGGCAAGGTGCACACCCCATTTGGTGAGAACAAAGACTGGAGAACAGAGGACCCAAAAGCAGCATCCTGACACTGCAGGTGGATGCCTTCTTAAAGCCCTGGACTCTGGGCCTTCTGTGTGCCTTTCTTCTTGGTTCACAAGGTCGTAAGCAAGGCCATGAAGGACAAGGCATTAGATGATCCTAATGTCTCTAGACTGACCCAGGCAGCTCTGATACCTAGATCTCCTTGGCCTCACCAGGAGGTCTTCATGGAGATTGCCTGTTTGTAGACCAGACAACAGGGAAAGCTTCTGCACCCGGAACTTAAGTCCCTGCACCACTCAGCCTGGATCCTGAGTGACTAGAATTTCAGGCTTTGGGTCTTTCAGAAGACATCCTCTATGTTGTGGACGCATCCATAAGGAGTCAACTCATAAATGCTATGCTTTAAAATGGAAGAGGTTCTTGATTTGGTGGTGGGGTAAGGAGCTTGATCCTCTTACCTGTCAAATGGGAAGCATCCTCGACTACCATGGTACCTTTCTTAGTCAGGACTGCAAGCGATGACCCTTAAGGTGCACCTGGCAGCCATCTCTGCCTACAGGGCATGGGTTGGTATACCAACAGTGGCCCAGGAGAGGTGGTCAGGTGCTTTTTAAAGCCTGAATCACCTGTCCCCTCTGGTGCATGAACAATTGTCTCTCCCTGGGACCTACTGCTGGTGCTGGCTGCGCTCATGGACAAGGCATTTGAGCCTGGGCACAAGTGTGAGGTATCCTATTTGTCATGGAAGACTGCCTTCGTGATGGCCATAATGTCCATCAGAAGGATCAGTGAGCTCCAGGTGCTCTCAATAATGTGTCTCTATTTGGTCTTCCATAAAGGTGGTCCTTCGCCCCAACTTGCAGTTCCACCTGAAGGTCAAAGTTTCACCTAAACCGGGTGTTTAACCTTGTGGTGTACTTCACCAGTCTGGCCTTGGAGGTCAGTTGCAGGCTCCACACATTGGACTTGCAGAGGGCGCAGTGCACTGTTGTGGTTCGGGGACGTTTCTTACTTACACTGAAACTGTGCCTGGCAGAACGGCAGCAAAGCAGATGATTGCCAGCTGAATTACATCCTGCATTTACTTCTGTTGTATGTTGGCTGGTAAAGAGTTGCCCAAAGGTCTTGGGGCTCATTCCACCAGACATACCGCTGCCTCGGTGGCTGCTTCCAGGGATATCCCCCATTGCGGAGAAATGCAGTGTTGCAACTTGACAGTGAGCACTGATGTTAATGAGTTATCAGGATGCTGCTTTTGGGTTCTGTGTCCTCAAGTCTCTGGTCCTGCCAAATAGGGGTGTGCGTCTTGCCCCCTCCTCTCTGAGCACTGCTAGGAGTCTGTCATTGCGTGAATAGTGAACTACATCCATGGCCTTAGAAATATTCTAGTAGTGGTATACAGTTCTCATCCACACACTGGCAGTCTTCCCAGAGACAGCTGAGTCATCAGAATGTTTTTAGACTAAGCTCTTCATGCCACCCAGGTGATATATGCCTGCCCCCCACTTTCCCCACCCCATGACCATCTGACCTTTGTATGCTGGAAATAAGGATCTGGTACTTCATTACCAAAGCTGTTGGTTTCCCTACTATGAAAGAGGATGCCACCAGGAGAGAACTGGTGGACTTATTAGAGATCCCAGAATCTCCCCATAAGGCCATTCCTCCTATCCTGCCAGCTTTGAGGAATGCCAGCACTACGGCCTGGCACTGCCCAGTCATGGTTCCTGCCATGCCTCGTAGGACAGATCAGACTTATCATGCCCCTCAGTGCCTTCCTTTTTATGCTGCCCAGTGTGAGACTGATTTGATGGTTATCAAAGCAGCTCATGACAGGTCTAAGGTGCCCAAGCACCTTGGCTCCCTCTTCCCAAACAGGGAATCCAGACAGATTGACCTTTGGGCTAAGAGGGTCTATGCCTCCTCCACCTTAGGAATCTGAATTGCTAATTATTTATCCCACATCGTCAAGTACCAAAATAACATCTGGAAGAAGGGCAAAGCCTGTTGCTAAGGCCCTCTGACTGCTCCCAAAAACAGGAGGTTCTTAAGTCCTTAAAGGCAGCTGAGGATATCTGTAATCCCCTCCTCAGGGCCTTATACAATATATCTGATACCGGTGCCAAGGCTGCTGCCAGAGATATTTGCCTTCGTAGGCATGCCTGGCTGAGGGTCTCTGACTTTGAGGCAGATGTCCAGCAGAAGGTGCCGAATGCTCCCTTCAGTGGCTCAAAACTCTACGGCCCAGATGTCCAGGACATCATTAATGACTTGCGGGCCTCAGGAAGGGCTGTTAAGTCTGTCCATTCACTCTACTATACCCAGCCCAGGAGCAGACAATGCCCATCCTTTTGTAAAGTATCCCACAAGGCCTGGGCAAGCTCCCGTCCTCTGGACAAGTGAAAGGCCACCTCTGCCCTGCCTACCCCCTCCTCTACAGGACCTGCCACCAAACGGCCTAGAGTCGACGGCTCTGCCCCATCAAATGGATCTGCCACTGCCTGATTCCTTGCCAGACCTCCCCCCATCCCTGACCAAGAGGTGGTGATCGGAGGTCAGTTCCCTCCATCTCCATCGTTGGAGAACCATCACTTCAGATGCTTGGGATTCTTCAGATCATAGACCGGGATCAAACTCTGGAGCTCGTGGATCAGCCCCCAGAGAAACCCCCATTACCCTCTACCTACTCTCTGGCTCATTCCATAATCCTCTGGGAGCAGAAACAGTCCCTCCTGCAAAAGCAGGCCATCAGCTGGCCTGTCAGCACAGCGGTTGGATTTCTGTTTGTGACGCCAGCGACCCGGTTCGGAGCGACTGGCATGCTGAGGGCTGTGGGAGAAATCGCTGAGCGCCCCACAACAGCCAGCTGCCTCCAAGGGGGTGGAGGGCCGATGCCCACCACACTTGTGTGACTCTGGGGAGGTTCAGGGACTGCAAGCCCCAACTGGAAGGGGATGGGGCCCAGGCGCACAGTGGACGTCAGCGTGTAATGGCTTGACTTCAGGGGCTTACACTGCATCGGGGGAGAAAATAGGAAAAACGCCTGCTGGCTCCGGGATGACGGGCTTCCCAGGACATGCCTCTGATTTTCCCCTGCTCACCAGCCACCTCCAGGGCCCGACAAAATGAAGGATTACGAGGTTCTTACCCCCACCTTGTCCAGCTCTGGGGGTAAGCCAAGCCAAGGGTGGGACTGGCAGGTACTGGTGAGCAGGTGGAAGGAGGATGACTCTTTGGGTGCCCTGAAGGGTTGGGGTTGACAGGCAGTAGGGGAATAAAGCATAATTAAAAAAAAAAAAAAAAAAAAAAGGTCCATCAAGCCAGTGCACAGGTGACAAAAGAACAGGGGATTCTACTCCAGGTTCTTCCTGGTCCCCAAGAGAACTAGAGATTTTGAGGCCTGTACTAGATCTCAAGGATCTCAACCTCTGCATCCAGCACAAAAGGTTCCGCATGGTCACTCTTCCAGGTCTGCTGCCCCTGCTCTGATAGGGTGACTGGTTGGGCTCCCTAGATAGCAAGATGCATACCTGAACATCTTGGTTTTTCCTCTGCTTAAGTGGTTTCTCTGTTTTCTTTTCATGGGGCAACAGTATTAGTTTAGAGTCTTGCCCTTTGGCTTATTCTCAGCGCCACGGGTCTTTACAAAATGTCTAGTAGCAGTAGTGGCTGCCTTGTGTCAGGAGGGCTTGTATGTTTTTCCCTACCTGGACAACTGGCTTCTCAAAGCACCGAGACCAGCTCCTCCATGCAGCTCAGGATAGCCATCTCCGTGGCAGACAGTGTGACCATATCTGGGCCGTGCGTATTACTGGCCTCCTGGTACTTACTTGCTTCCTTTAGCAGAGCCCTCTGGTGGTTTGGCACTGGAGCTCAGGAGATATTTATCCATGGCATATTCAGGGATAGATTGGGATAAAGGGATAAGAAAAAGCAGCTTGGAAAAGTATATTTTAAATATAAATTTAAGGTGGGAAGGTTGGAGCTTAGGGAAAGCACATCTGCTTGCTTAACTGCTGATTGGTGTCCCCCTCAACTGAATTTTTAATACCAGCAAAACATGAGGACTTTTCTTTTTACTCATGGAAAGTATCCCTGTTGACCTCAAGGAGAAGTTGCAGCAAATAGAACAGTCTAACATGGATAACCAGAAGCATCAGATGGCAATGGATGTTAATGTCTGCAACCTGAGATATGGTCACTGGAGTGGTTGCATGGAGGCGAGCTTGGTTACCGTGCACCAACTTGTCCCAGGAGCTGTAGCAGAGAGTATGTGGCCTTCCATTTATTGGTGACTCCTTCTTTGGACCTGATGTTGAATCCTACTACAAAAAGCAAAGATGCTAGTGTAACTGTTAAAGCCCTCACAGATTCTGGTAAGATGTAAAGGTTGTCAGTCCTTTAGTTCGGATCTCCAAGGCTCCAGACATCGGGGAAAGAAATTACCATGGCATCTGTGGTAATGGACTTGACAAGGCTATTGCCTACTTCTCTGTGATTGTCCCCGAACTGTTATGAGGACAGCAGACTGGAGTCCATGCTTTCCACCCTCCAAGTCCTACCAAACATTCCTGTGGGAGGCAGAATTTCCCCCCTTCTATAACAGCAGGCTTTCCATCATCACACAACGGTGTGTGCTGGGGATTTGTTGGGAAGGTTTGACTCTGGCATTGATATCAGTTCTTCCTCCCAGTTGTATGGAACATTTCATGATGCTTTCTGTCATAGAGCAGGAATGCTTAGGGGAGGAAATTCAGTCACATTTGTAGTCTCTTGAGCCTGGCATGACGACAGGTTGATTCTGTGGTACCTAAAAGAATGATAATCTCAAAGGAGGAATCACATAGACTGCAAAGTAGTTGGCCTCAAAGTTGGTGGAAGCCCTAGCTTGGTGGCAGGAGGAACAGAAACTCCAAGTGGGGACTCCTTTTCAACCCCCTTGTCCTCCACTTTACCTTATCACAGATGCTTCACATACAGGTTTGGTTCTCCTCTCGGTTCTGGAGCTGTGACTGATTAGTTTGGCCCTTCAGGCATTCACTCTGCTGGTACTGGACCAGACAGTTCAATAAAGACAATACTACTGCAGAGTTAACCTAAACAAGCAAGAGGGTGCCAAGCCACCCAGGCTATATCAGGAAGCTTTAAATCTGTGGTAACCAGCCTTTTCCATTTGCCTTCATCTCCTTGTAGTTCATCTGTCTGGCAGACCATCTCAGCCACATGGAGACTGTCACAAGTGGTGTCTGAACCAGGAGGTCCTAGATATCATCTTCTGGGAGTGTGCATCTTTACAGGTCTGTTCACCTCCAGGGAAAACGGAAAACTTCCCCTGTCCACACTAAGCCATCCAAAATGAGGAACCATACAGGTGGAAGCTATTGCTCTCAACTGGGAAGGGAGGTTTCTGTATGCCTTTACCATATTCTTGCTCTAATTTAGAGGGTCATTGCAATTTAAGGTCAGAAGGGACTCTGTCTCTCATGTTGCTTCCCACTTCATAAGCAGGATTAAGATAACACATACTAGTTTATAGGGATTTCCTTACCCAAACTAGTATATAGGTTACCTAGTGATTCCCTTGATAGGCAGAACTTTGACCAGGCTTACCTTAAAGACCCGTACTGTCTTCGTGCCCACTGTCTCCTCTGGTAGATTGTTCCATAGGTTCACCAGCCTTGGGGAGAAAAAGTGCCTCTTAACGTTACCCCCTGACTTTACCACCCCTGAGCTTCAGGGCATGTTCCTGTGTCCTACATGACACCAGCTCAGATATCTCTGACTGTGTGATCTCTTCAGTACCCTTGAGTTGAGAAAGAATAAAATCATATCCCCTCTCAGAGCCTCATTTTCTCCAGGGTAAACATTTTCATGGCTTTATCCCCTCCCGTAGCCTTTGTCTCCCATACCACTGATCATTTTGGTGGCCTTGTGTTGCATCCTCTCCACTGCCTCAGTGTCCTTGTTGTATTGATGAGACCAGAACTGCACACAGGACTCCAGGTGGAGCCTGACCCAGGGCCTTGTAAAGTGGCAGGATTACTTCCCTGCTCTGCTGATCACACTCCATTTAATGCACCCAAGCTTTCTGCTGACCCTCACGCTAAGCACTGCTTATTCTACTTCAGCCTATTGTCTATTATGACCCCTGATCCTTTTCCTCCTTAACCGTAGCAAGAGGAGCCCCACACAGCGTGTAGGTCCCACCTTTGTTTTCCTTTCCAGTAGTGGCACCTTGTATTTGACTACACTGAATTCAAGATTTCAGGAGTTGGGCTGGTCGCTCAGCTTGTTCAGGTCCTCCTCTAAGTTTGCCAAGAGTGAACATGGATGATTCTAGTAGCATCGGATTGGGCTTGGCAAATCTGGTACAAGGATCACCTCACCCTCAGTATCCACAAGGCCATTCCCCTTCCCTTTAGGATGGACCTTCTCACCAGGTCCAAGGGAGTATAGCCCATGCAGTCATCAATGTACATGAAGGGCATGGCTCCTGAAAGGTTGCAGTTCGAGGACTTGTGCCTGTAAATGAGGTTGTGGATATCATGGTGTTTTCAAGAAAGCCAGCCACCAGAAAAGTCTACGCCTTTAAATGGAGAATATTTTCCATTTGATACCGCTGGTTTGCCATGTCCTCTGCCACTTGCCTGGTTGACAGAATACTAGACTGTCTGCTGTCAGTAGTGTATTCAGTTATGAAACATGCTTCCCTAAAGGTTCACCAGTCAGGTTTTTCACCGTACAGGTATGGAGAAAATGCTCTTTGATGCCTCCATGCTTCAACATTCGTGAAGGGGTTAAATCATTTATATCCCCCACATCAGGACCCTGTCCCTGCTTGGGACCTAAACTTATATTTTTTTCCTTTTTGTTTTTTGTAAACTATTTGAAATCAGCAAGGTGGGAATTCCATATATAGATCAGTATCTGTGAGGGTATACAATACATTCAAGTGCAGTAATATTGTACATTATACATCCATAAACATTAGGAGAAATGACATTTTAAATATTATAATACTTTGATGTCAAAAAGTTCAGTTACACTCCGTGATTATGCCCTTTATTGCAGAAATCATAGAGTTCTTGCAATTCCATATATCAGTATTCATTTTCAAAGAGTGCATTAATAAGTTAGTGAAATGGGAATATCCTCTCTTATATGGCTTGTTCCAAGGGCTCCCATATGGAACAGTATCTTTCTAGTTGGCCCTTGACCAGAAGCTGTGTATGTTGTAGACTCATACGCTGGAGCAAGGCCTGAGCCCACTGAGCTATTGTGGGTACTGTTTCAAGACTCCAGTGCAGGGCGAGAACCTTTTTGCCACCCAGTCTAACAAGAAATAAGATGTGGGAACACTAATAAAGCTGAGTTACCCCCTCTTATGTTTGGGGGTGTTACTGTGAAGGTGGTAAAGAGTGTTAAATTGTTAGGTTTATAAATTCAAAATGATTTTGGGTGGAAAGAACAAGTGACAGAGATGGTAAAAAAAAAAACAAGGAAATTCTAGGGTGTACTTTTTGACAGTGTTAAAGAGCTGGTGTGAGTCAGGTAGATTTAGTGTATTTTTTTTGCACAGTTGTTCGCACTGTCTTGGGAGTATGGGGCTATTGTATGGGATACTGGGTTAACTCTGGGGGAAAGTGAAGAGATTGAAAGAATTCAGAAGAGAGCTTTGAGGATTATTTTAGGCAGAGAAATGTCATATGATGCACTGAAAATTTGTAAGTTAGGTTGGATGAGAGAAGAATAGAAATGTCAAGGAAATTGTTTTATGAAATCTGTAATCCTCAACATAAGTTGTATACTCTGTTACCACGTAGAGAAACTGCCATCTGTGGCTTAAGAAAACAGGTTAGATGGCGAAAACCAGTGTTATAGAACAACCAAATACCAGACTTCTTTTTTTTATGAAATTTTTAAATGATTAATATTATTAATGTGTGCATCCTCTGTGTAAACAAATGTTTATTGTTTTTGTCCTTGGTTTTAAGGAGTAATTTTATTATGTTTTTGTAATTTTTGTATTCTTGTTATGAATTGGTGTACATAACTTCAGCCGCCCCCACTCCAGTGGGAGTTTTGGCTGCAGTATGGTAAATAAACAAACCACGTACCCCAACTCTAGCAGGGCTTCAGATCCTTTTTTTTCCATATAACATCTCCTCTAGAAAGACCTAGCAGGATCTTGGTGGGGTCAAGGGAATCTGGGATCAATAGAGTTTGGGATAGGATTTTGTTCACTTGGTCCCAGAAGCCTACCACCCAAGGACATGCCCAGATCAAGTGAAAAAAAAAAAGGCCTGGTCTTGCCTTACATTTTGGACAAATATTAGGGGTTAAAGGATCTATTTTGTGTGCTAGTTCTGGGGTGACGTAGACTCTATGCATATAGTTCAAGTGGATGGCTCTCAGTCTGTTATTAACTGAGCATTCCATTCCTTTTCTTAGTAGCCTGTCCCAGTCTCCCCTCCCCGCCAAAATGACTGGGCCAGGGTCTCTCCCCATCTACGTTTCAGTCTGGAGAGTGGGTCTTGATGTGCCCCCAGAAGTAGCCGATAGCATTGGCTGAGTGGTTTAGTTTTATTTATCGAGTTAGGCATGGTTTGAAAAATCTCTTTCAGAGGGGAGCATGGATGTAATTAAATTGTTCCTCCCCCTAGTAACTTTGATCTGATCTTGCAATATGTGAAAAAACTTGGACACCCAGGCCATATTTCTTTCTCATCTATGAGAACTCCAACATGTTGTTTTCTTCACACACCTGAGAAAGAGTAAGTAGGCCCTTTGTGTCCCACTCTCCAGCCATTCTTCCCCCCTCCCCCCGTTTCCATTCCGCAGAGCCACATCATGGCTCCAGTTGAAGCCTCTGGGGATAGTAGATTCGTAAGTCCCAGTGCTCTGTGAGCTCTGGACCAAACCTTAACTGTACATCTCGTGAAAGGATTTTTAATCGGGGACAGGTTCTGGGTTGACAGGCCAGGGGCCAAAAAAGAATGATATATTCTTCCATTCACCTTCTCCATATCTGCTCATGCCCTTTGGTTCTTATTTCCAGGCACTATATCCTGAACAAAGGCCAGTTGGGCTGCTAGGTAGTATAAATGTAGGCTGGGAAGGCCAAGGCCACCCCTTCTTGATTGTGGGCCAGAGTGCATCTTTCTTTATTCTAGGTCACCTCCCCTGCCATATAAGGGAGGTCATGGCTCCTTCCAGCATTTTGTATGTATTTTAGAGGCATCTGGGCAGGGATCAACTGGAAGAGGTAATACGCATTGGCGTAGTACACACATTTTGACTAAGTTCACCCTCTCTATTAAGGTAAGGCAGAGAGTCTGCCATCTGAGACAGCCCTCCCTTACTTTGGGTAAGGGGTTTGTAGTTAGTTTCAACTAGTTTAGATATTTTCTTTGTCAGTTTAATTCCCGGGTATTTAATTTCTGTGGAGGGTTGTATCTGTACCCCCTCCCCCAGTTGTCGCCGGGTCTTTGCTATCTCTCAACGGAAGCCACTCACATTTGCCCCAATTAATTTTGTGACCTGATATTGGGCAATAAATTACAAATAGGGATGTAAGTGCCTTTGCAGACCATAGAGTATGCACACGGATGTGGTACTAGTAAACTACGAGCAAGCGAAAAGCGTTTCCTGCACATGCTAACTGGCAAACGAGGGACTCCACATCTTCTTTCAGTATAAAATATTGATTGAAACACTAATAAACTCCAACCCAACATATTTTGACTAAACATCCTTTATTTGTTTATGCTTTTGATAAATGCCATTTAGTCAAAACATGAGTTGGAGTTTGTGTCTTTCAATACCTATTTTATACTGAAAGATGTGTGGCCCTGCTTTGCATGTGTGCAGGAAACTTTTCTTTTTGCATGTAAGGGCCTTTAATGCTTTCCCCAGCTGTGCGATAAACAGCAAAATGTCATCTACGAAGAGGGATATGATCTGATTTTCTCCTTGCCACCTATATCCCTCTAGGTCTTTGTGGCCTCGAATTGCCACTGCTAGTGCTTCAATAGTAAGGACATAAAGGAGGGGCGATAGTGGGCAGCCTTGTCTGGTACCTCGGGTGAGGACATTGTATCGTTTGTTAATACCTGCACTTTGGGGTTAGAGTAAAAGTTGCCTATCCAGGACTGGATATTGGAGCCAAACAGAAATTCTTTAAGGACCTCAGACATAAAGTGTCATTCAACACAGTCGAAGGTCTTCTCGGCATCTAATGCCAGGAGGCCCTGGTTTCTCTTCTTTGATTGTTTTGACCATTGGTAGATGACGTTCATGGCTCTCCATAGGTTATGTTTGGCCGGCGTGCCTTCCCCCCACAAAAACCCCCTGATGTGGGTGGATCAATTCTGGAAGGATTCCCTCAAGACGACGCACCAGCAGCTTAGCCATTATTTTGTAGTCCACATTTAGCAGTGATATTGGCCTGTACGAGCCGCACTTTTGGGGGTCCTTGCCCAGTTTCTGCAACACTCTTAAGGTGGCCATGAGCTGGGATTCTGGTAGACTACTTCCCTCCAAGGCTTTGCACACCATTTTGCATTAAGGAGCTTATAGTGCCCCATAGTTTTTTTTATAGAATTCTGATGGAATGCCATCAGGCCCTGGGGCCGTCCCCTTCTTGGTGGACCAGACTGCCTGGCGCAGTTCTCCCTCTAAGATGCTGGAGTCTAATTTCTGTCTCTCTTCTCTGGTTAGGCCAGGTAGCGTAGTCGTGTCAAGGAAGTTTTCTGGGGATAGATCTAAGAGTTTCTGAGAGGTATAGAGTCCCTTGTAAAAGTTCCTAAACACAGAATTAATCTCATGTTGGTTTACCATGGAGGAACCGCCTTCCTTTTTCTGTTTTCAAAATTGTTCTTTCTGCTGTCTTTTTTTTTTTTTTTTTAGTCATGCTAGGAGCTTTACCAGCTTTATCTCCTTCAAAGTAAGCATTGGATTTGGAGATCAACAGGTCCCTCTCTAATCTCTTGGACGCTAACTGATTGAGCTTCCCCCTTAGGAGACCCAGGGCACTAATATTTCTGTTCCCTAGTAACATATTCTGTTTTTCTAGTTCCAAAATGTCTATTTCCAGTCTCTCTTTTTCCTGGAGTTTATTTTTGCTCTCACAGGAGGCATATGAAATAGCTTCCCCTCTAATATATGCTTTCATTGCATCCCAGACTGTTTGTATAGCTACTTCTCCTGTTGCTTTAAAATATATAAATTCTCTAGTTTTTGTGAGATGGAACTAGCAAACATTTCATCATTTAATAATGTGGGGTCCGTCCTCTATGACTTAGACTGGGGTGGTTCCCCATTAATCTGCATGATTACTACTAAGGAGGTATGGTCTGAGATTAGTATAGGACCATATTCTGCATCCTGCACCCCTCCTAGAGCTTCCTTTGGACAGAACATGTAGTCTATTCTGGTATAAAGCTTGTGGGGATGGAAACAGACTGAGTACTGTCTATCCTGAGGATGTTTGTATCTCCAAATTTCTTTTAGGTTCCTTTCCCTCATCGTATCTCCCACAGCTCCCGCACTTCCAGTTTGTGTTCTACACTGGGTCCTGGAGTCATCCAGGATATAGTCCCAGTAAGTGTTCAAATCACCTCCTATTATCAGAGTACCTGAAAAGTGGGTTAGGCTATCGCGAGATTGTGAAAAAATTCTGGGGAATCATAATTTAACCCATATAAAGACACTAGGGTGTAATGGATTTGGTTAATCGTGGCGTCCACTATGATATACCTTCCCTGCTTGTCAGCCATCACCTTGTGGGTTTCAATCCTAAGGGATGGTCGAAACCAAATTGCAACTCCTCGTCCCTAGAGGTAAATAAAGAAGCCAACAGAGTACCCCCCATGAGGAGACTAGCCTTGTAGTTTCTTGTTGCGTCAAGTGCAGTTCTTTTAGAAAAATAACGTCACATTTTGTTTTCCTTATGTAAGTCAGAACCCTTTTACGTTTCACAACAGTTTTAAGCCCATTGACATTCCATGACCTATATTTTAGGCTGCCTGTAATGCAAAATGTTTAATATGTACACTATAATAAACTCCTTCCACCAAACACATCATAGAGTTCTTTCGTTTTTCCCTCCTGCTGATTAACATTTTACATTTTTTTTGAACAAACTCCTCCCACCCCCAAAGACTTAACTAGTACCCCGTACCTCAAAAACTTAGACCCGGTTAAACTAAGCTGCTTCTTACCCCCAACTGAGGCAGCAAACCCTCCCCAAACCCCCATTCCCCCTCTGGGTGTCTTAATCTTGAGGCCCCACAGCTGGAACAAACGAAAAACCCTGGTTAATTGTTTAAATAACCTCCTCCCCATCCCATGAGCCAAAAAACTGCTCCCGTCAAAAGAAACCACCTGCTGAAAGACCCCTGCTCCCTTGCCTATGGAAATAGGCTTCCTCATCCCACTTTTCTTCGTGGCTAGAGCCGGGCCATCCATCCTTATAAAACATAAAAGCTTTCTGTCCTTATGCCCAGTGTCTGGGCTATGTACCTCGCCCTAGCTTATCAGCTTATGGACGGTAGGGTGAGATTCCACAAATCTGGGCTTGCTATTTTCAAGGTTGCCGGGCCTTATGGGTGAGGGTCTTCTCAGGTGAGCTGTGATCTGCAGGCTCTGAGTACGCCCCTCTGAACCAGTATACCTTTTCAGATTTAGTTTAATCACTCATCTGTCTCACATATCCTCTATCCCAACTCAGCCCCTCCCCAGAATATAATTATCCTGAGCTATTTTCACCCTTTTTCCCTTACCCGGTTTGAATATAATTGTACCATTTTTTACTTGAGCCCACCTGTTTGTAACTCGAGATCTGCCCCCCAGCCTTCCCAACCTATGCTGTTTGGCTTTAAACATTTCTTTACAGTCCAAATGTTGTTATTAATACGTATATTCCTTTGCTGAATATAACCCATATCGTTCTAAAGTCTCAAGGAGGGCTCCCACACTCCCATTTTGTATAGCACAATCTCCTTCAGACTTTAAAAAGATTAATGCACAGAGACGAGCAGAGCATTGGTTGCAATGTTGAGTAGATCTGGGTATATCTTCTAGTCGCTTCATAGTAAGTGAAGATTTCAAATTCCAACAAGCGTTTGAAGCCTTGGGCTGCTTGGAGTCTAGTCTGAGCAACAAGACACTACCCTAGAGTCTCCGGAAGGGCCACTTCTGGTCTGGTAAGCCGGGGGCACTCAGGCCAGCCTTATAGGTCACTACTGTGTTGCAAAACTAACAGGCCCCCTCCTAAACACTCCCAACCCAGAAACAGCATGTTTCACAGTACCTTCAGATAAATCTAATGTTTGAGAAACTGCTCTGGCTCTTCTTGTCCATGTTCTCCCTCTGCTCCTCTGTTGTTCTGCTTCACGTATGTAAGCCAGCGCAACTTCAGGATCTAAGAAAACTCTCTGCTTTACCCCAGGCTGTTGGATTGTCAATCTGGCTGGGTATATCAGAGCAAACAGCCAGTCTAAGTCATGCAACTTTCTTTTAACAGGTTGCAAGGCTTGTCTTTGGCCCTGTAGTTGTCTGGAGAAGTCAGGGAATATGCTCACCCTGGAGCCCTTCATTATTAAGGTTCCTGTCTTTCTGGCAGTATCCAGAATTAGTTGCCTATCTTGGTACCTTAAGAATTTGATTATTATGTGGCGTTAACGCTGGTCTCGCATCGGTTTAGGGCCAGGGGATATGTGAGCTTGCTGACTCTCTAGTGTGGTGGAGTCGGACACTTGCAGCATTTGCCTTAACCATTTTTGTAAGAAAGAAGCACAGTCTGTGTCCTCCATTCCCTCTGGCATGCCCACCACTCTCATGTTGCAACTTCTCTCTCTGTTTTCGTAGTCATCCATTATCTATTTAAGTAAGGCTATGTCTTTTGACGCCTGTTGCAAATTGGCCTTTACTCTGGATAATTTGTCTTCTTGGGTGCTCATTCGTGTCTCCAGCTCCTGCAAACACTGATCGTGCTGGTCAGCCGTCTCCGAGAAAGAGTTTACCGTCTGCTGTAGGTGTTGCAACTGGGCTGTCACATTCTCAAAACCGGCCTGAATTTTCATCGTACGCTTGTATTTCAAGTATTTAAATAATTTTTCAAGTACCTGGTGAGAGGCTTCTGTCATCGCATTTTTATCTGAATGATAAGGTAGTCCTTAGAAGTTCACCCAAGGTTCTTGCATATGGTTGTTGTAGAGTTCGATATTAACCAGTCACACTCCTTGGTTTCTTTTTTAGGTCTCATACTAAATACAGTGGATGAAACTACCCATTGCCATCTGGATCTTAAACAGGCATTGAGTGTCTATCTCAGCAGAACGAGGCCCACCAAAGGTTCAGTTAAACAGCTGTTTGTCATTATGGAGGTGTCTCTCCACCTCGCTACTTAGTTTCTTGCATCAACTATTGCTATATGTTCTCCTCCTGCCCTAGCAAGGAATTATGCACCGAATCTCACAGCCACCTTGTACTCACTGTGTATAACCCTGAGCAAGTCACTTTACCTCCCTGTACATAAGCCCTTACAAAACACAACTTGGACTCTGTTCAGCACAGATTCTGTAAGGGGAAGTCCTGTCCAATAAACTTCTTGCATACCTTAGCAGTGTCATCAAGGAACTAGATGTGGAAAATCTTATGGATGTTTTATATCTGGATTTCAGTGAAGCATGTGACATTGTACCACACATGAGGCTGCTTTATCAATTGGAGAACCTAGATACAACAGACAGTATGATGGAACGGGTTCAGAACAGCTTGCAGGATAGGATACTGAGAGTCATAATACATGGTAACCAATCAACATGGAAACAGGTGAACGGTGAGGTTCCACTGGGGTTTGTTCTGGGACCTACACTGTTCTGCTGATGTGGAGTTGGGTACCACCAGCTGGATCGCTTAGTTTGCTGATGACATCAAGATGGGAAGTGTAGCTACATCACAACAGGAGATAAAAGAAATGCAGAAAGATCTAGAGAGGTTTGGGAGATGGGCAGCACAATGACAGATGAACTTCAGTGTTGAGAAATGCAAGGTGATACATCTAGGAAGAAAGAACATGCTTACAGAATACTACCTGAATGGTCACAAGCAACATTAAATGGGTGCAGCAGTGTGAGGCAGCAGTTAGCAAGGCAAACAGAATAATGGCACGCTTTAAGAGAAACCTCATAGTTAGATCAAGGGACACTATGCCCTTAAAATGATCTTTGTCAGGCTCTATCTCAAGTACAGTATGCAGGCCTCTCCCATATATGAAAAATGATACTAACACAATGGAAAAAATGTGGAGGAGAGTGACAATGACAACTTGGAAAACAGGCTGCAATTCATTACAGTATTCAAGTACTGTCTGAGACAGTTGGTGAGACCCCATCTGGAGTACTGCGTCCAGTTCTGGAGACCCCATCTCCACAAGGACATAGACAGGATGGAGGCAGTCCGGAGGATGGCAACTAAAATGGTGCAGGGTCTGCAAGAGAAGCCATACGAGGAGAGACTAAAGGAGCTTAATATGTATACCCTTGAGGAAAGGAGGGGAGGGGGGACATGATAGAAACTTTTAAGTACCTCAGTGGAATCAACAAAGTCCAAGAGGGTAGCATCTTTCAGAAAAAGGGATGTGCAAGAACAAGGGGACACAATTTGAAGATAGAGGGGGCGGCTCAGGGGCAATGTGAAGAAGTATTTTTTCACAGAGAGGGTGGTGGACGCATGGAACAGCCTTCCTGAGGAGGTTGTGGGGTCTAAAACTGGGGGAGAATTCAAGAATACATGAGACAGACATAAGGCAATTCTTGTGGGGGGTAGGAAGAAATAGGCCGTTGGTTAACTAGGATCTGCATCTTATCCATTAGGTAGGGAAATGGGCAGACTAGGTGGGCCAAGCGGTCCTTATCTGCAGTCAAAATCTGTATTTCTATGCAAGTATCTGAAAGGGGTAATGTCATCAGACATGTACAGCTCTTCACGATGCACAAGGATGAAAGGACAAGGGGACGCACAGTGTCATAAAAGAGAGGAACATTCAGGGGGAATGTAAGGAAGAATGGCTTGACAAAACAAGTGGTGAAAACTTGGACTAAGCTGCCATAACAAGTAATTTCACATGATACTGTAATGGCTTTTAAGTTGAGACTTTTTAAGTATTTTTTTATGAGAACTGTGTGGCCTGATATTTCCAGTGAGCTGGTGGAAGGCAGGAACATCATGGAAGTAAAATTTGTACATATAGATTTATTAAGATGGCTGTAACAAGTGCTGCTCTCTGATTGGATGAACCAGGTCACTAAATGCAATAGCACATATCGGATTGCTGTATCAGTTGGGAGATACAGGCACTCATTCACTATGAATTCCAGCATGAGCTACGTGGGGAGACCGTGGTTGTGCCGTGTGTTTGATACGACCTATTTTGAGGGAGCAACTGATTAAGGGTCTTTGTAGAGGTGTTATTCGAGCAGGCATCATGCCATCCTCCAGACTGGCAGAACTGAACTTATGGCTAAGTGCAGGATGCCTTCACATTCCAGTGCCAGGACTGCAGTGTACTGATGGCCCCTGTGGATGGCCACAAATTCCTGTTCATATAGCTTCCTTGATCTGGGCCATCAGGTGGCAGTCTTGCAGTGGCTGCACCCTCCGTGATACCAGAGTTGATCAAGTCAAACGCTCAACACTATCTGCTGCCACAGTCGCTGTGTTCTGGACTCAGGATGTGAACCCAGGTTGCCAGCATGGTTGGCTAGCTTGCTTACCACTAAACAATAGGGTGGTTCTTCTGTGCAGGCAGATCTTGCTGGACTCAAGTCTCCACTACTCATTCACACTAGTGGGATAGCGCCAGAAGCGCTAGGACCCAGAGGAGCCAAAAATTTTAGAAGGGCAGGCGCAGAGACAGGACCACCGTGCCGCGACACCATGAGACTAGCTCGCGCCTGTATAGGCTATCTGCGTCGACCCTCCAACCGCCTCAGTTCCTTTTCTCCCACTGTCGAGAGCGCTTGGATGTCAAATGACGCCGCCTGCCGGAGTCAAAGTTTTCGCTACACACAGCAGCTTTTAGCAGTCTAATAATTTGTGTTACTTAACATTTTTAGTAGTATTTTCTTATTCTACAAAGAAGACAAAGATTTATAAAGAGAGCGAAAAAGAAATTCTTGCCTGCCATCAACGGAGTCATCCTTGGACCAGTAGCGGTGATGGTAGGAAGACTTCGCTTGAAACTTGTTCTGGCAGAGGGCTGTATCTGGTCCGCCGCCCTTTGCTAAAGGGGTGTCCAACTTTGGACAGTCCTTTGCTCGGGGGCAGTCCACCAAAGCACCTAATCTGGCGGTTCCCGGATTGGCTCTGCTTAACTCTCAAGTTCTTCTTCTCGTGGCGAAGAAGAAGAATTGCGCCTTCGAGGTTGCCCCTGGTACGTCTACATGGGGATTGTTGGACGGGAGGGGTGATAGGCCTGAACAGACTTTGGTGGGTTCCTTGATCCCGCTCTTAACGGCCATGTTCTTCAACTCCGGACTCCATCACTGTCCTCGAGGGAGTTCCTTTGAGCAATTTCACCTCTGGGCCGCTTCTATGGAGCAGGGGGTTCGATTTCTGTCCTGTTTTCCTGGCCAGTGTTCCTGATTTCGGGGTCTCCGGGGCTCGGACCCGCTGGACCGGGGCCGGGTCGATTGGATCAAGATGTGCGCGGTGCCCTCCTGGTGCCTTCGCCATCGCGTCGGCCCCTCGTGCCTACCCACTCCCTCTTTCCATGCAGGGGCCGGCACGGGCACCTCTTTTTCCTTTCGCCTCAGGATTCCTCTGTTGGCATTCTCCACAGTGCTGTTGGTACTGGCGTCATGGCCGACACCATGGATGACGCTGCAGGTCTGGTGCCATGGTGGCGCTGCTGGAATTGGCATTGGTATCGTGGGTGGCACCGCTGGTGTTGGTGTCGATGCCATGGTTCAGCGCCATGGGTGGCGCCATCGCTGCCCTACGGCACCGCAGGTGCTGTTGGTGCCGTGCAGCGCCGCGGGTACTATTGTTGGTGCCATTGATTCCCAGTGCCGCTGTGCACGCATGGCACTGCGAGCACCCACGGGTGCCATTGCGGGCACCCATGGGTGCTGGAGGCACCGTGGCTGCCGGGGGTGCCTGCGGGTACCACCGCAGGTGCCCTCGGGTGTCGGCCAGGATGGCATAGGCACTGCTTGGTGCCATCCTGTGCCACGAGTGATGCTGATACCAAAGGGTGCCAGTTGGTGCTGTCTGGCAGAACTAGTGCTGGATTTTTCCTTCTGCAGACCTCTTCTTCCATGGAGCTTGTGGTAGATGTTTTCCGTAGAATGAATTTCTGTTCTGGATTATTTTTCCACAGATCTTAGTGAGTGGCAGTCTGCATGGGATTGTGACGCCCAGCGTTTTCCGCTGATGGAACTCTTCTGTGCTGTTCTGCCAGTGGAATCCCTCATTCCGCTCTGTACTTTCTCAGCTCCATCGTGGTGCCGAGCTCCTCGGTACCATTCCTTATGGCAGAGTCTCTAGTGGTTCTGACCTAGATCTCCTTTAGGGGTCCTACTGGGGTAGGGTGCATCTGGATGAGTCTCTCCCTGTCCTACTTGTCGGTGATACAGCGGATGACTCATTTATAGACTGAAGGGCAAGCCTTCTCTATCAACAAAGTCTGTGATGGAAGATATTTTCAGATCTTACTTCTAGTGGGAGCTCTTGCAGCAGGCTGTTACAATTAGGACTATGCCATAGGCACTAGGACCCTCCAGAAAACTTCTCAGCCAACAACACCCAGCAGGGACCGCCCCCGACGTCGCTTCACCCCGGCGTCAGCCCTGGTACAAAAGGGGGTGGACCCAGCTCCACACCAGTTCTTTTCCCGCCGCGTCCCATGCACGTGAAGAGTTCCTGCTCATCTTGGTTTACCAGCCCAACTAAAGAACAGAGATTTTCGCTTGTTTTACGTTTTCTCCACTTAAAGTTTCAACGGTTTTAGCACCTACCGACGCATGTCATCGCCATCGGTCTCCTCGACGGGGCCCCACGTTAATAAGTGCAGTTGCGGCCACCAATTCCTATCTAAATATGGTCATTGGCAGTGCGTTTTCTGCTTGGGGCCTGACTACGACACCACGGCCTGTTCGGCCTGTCAGAAATTCACCAGCCGCACCAGGATCAGCCTTTTGAAGGCCCTGAAAATGCATCTGCTGGAAAGAAGATGGATCTGCACACCTCAGGGAGGAGGAGAAGAAGGACACGCCTAAGCGGTCCCACGAAAAAGACCATAGTCGGTCCCGGTCCAGGTCCCGCTCCCGCTAGCAGCCTTCTCCCAAGACAGCCCGTGGATCCAAGGGCTCAGGTGAGCATCCCAAGTCAAAAGACCAGGCTAAGGCTGGACCTTTGGGAGAGAGGCCAGCGAAGCCCAAGGTGACTCCGCTCAGGGTCACCGTTAAACCCTCGGAGGCGCAAGCTTTGGCCCCACCTTCCAAGGCCCCGGCGCTGCCAGTCAAGAGCACGCCTGTGGAGTCCAAGGACACTCCTGCGCCCCCAGTCAGGTCCCCATCGTCGGTCCCCTTACCAACGCCGGGTGGTGGGGCGACGGATCCGAACGCAGCCGGCAAAGGGGCTGCGTCATCATCCCCTAAGTCCTCCTCCCCTGGGGCTCAGAAGTGGGCTCTCCTGCGAAGGTCAATGTCCCGGATATTCTGTTTTTCCTGGGAAAGCGGCCTCTGTTTTTCCGAAGGACGAGCTCCAGGATCTGTTTTTCCTTCTGGTGGGGGCAGGTTCAGAAGTGGAATCCCCCCCCCCCGAAGCCGACCCCATCACCGGTCCCGGACCCTTCATGTGAATCACAGCCAGGAGGTGCTTCTTCCCTGTGGAAGACCCCCAAGAGGCTGCCGCCTACACCTCCTCCTCCAAAGGCTCATTCCCAATCACAGTCCGTAGACGGACACTGGCGCTCTACCAGGTTGGGTAGTCAATGCCGGGTCCGGTCTTATACCAGGAGCCGTTCCTGTTCTGCTTGACAAGACCGCTTCAGACGTCAGTCCCCTGACCAACGTCGGTCTCTGCTCCGCCGTCGGTCCCGTGACCATCTTCGGTCTGTGAGCCACCGATGCTCAAGTGAGGCTGGCCGTAAGGACAGGTCTGGCTACTCGTCACCCAGTAGCCATTCCTCCTCTTCCTCTTTGTCTTTTACCTCTTCCTTTTCGGGATTTGGGGGTTCCCCGGGAGAGGAGGACCAGCCCCGCTCGCCTCATGATTATCCCACTTTCATGGACGTCATGAGGCACATCCAGGCCTCCAATGAGTGGGACATGGAGGACCTGGATCTGGAATGCCGATATTTGGCTAAGTACCTGAGGCAAAAGGAGCCCAAACCCTTGGTTGTTCCTCCTTTAGTGGACACTTTCCAAGACCTCACCAGAGTAACCTGAAAGTGTCCGGCTTCAGTCCTGGCAGTTCCGAAAAAAATCGGACAGGCTGTATAGAGCCCCGAAGGATGAACCATTCTTGGCTGAACATCCTCAGGCGGACTCGTCAGTTATTACGGCTGCTCACGACAAATCTAAGCAGCCTGAACATCTTAGCTCACAGCCTCTCGACCCGGAATCCCGCTGCTTGGACCAGGTGGACAAGAAAGTCTATTCTGCCTCCACCTGTTCAATTAGGTCGCTGAATTTCCTTACGCACATAGTCCAGTACCAGAATGCATTATGGGAGCGGGGGCAAGAGCTGGTTAATGCCTTGCCAGACTCCGAGAAGAAAACGGAGATTCTGGACCTTTTCAAATCGGGCTCGGAGGTAGGCACACGTGTTTTGTGTGCCTCGTACGACACTGTGGATACAGCAGCCAGAGCGGCAGCGGCAGATGCCTGCCTCAAGCGCCATTCCTGGTTGAGGGTCTCTGGCTTTCATCAGGATCTGCAGTCCAGAATCCAGGACTTACCGTTCCAGGGTTCCGTGTTCTTTGGGCCGGAGACGGAGTCCTTGATCTCTCGCCTCCAGGAGTCAGACAGATCCATCTGGTCTGTCCGCCAAATGTACCATGGGGACCAGCAGAGACAGCAAAAGCAGCCATTTCGGAAGCCGTCAGGTGGTAAAGCCTGTGGTAACCAACAGGGCCAGAGAGGAGGCTTTTGGAGGAGAGCCGGCAACCAGCAGCCTGGAGGCACTCCTCCCCATGGGCCCAAGTCCTCCCAGGCCTCTCTGCCCACCCCTGACTGCGCCCAATGACTCCCTTCCAACCCCCCTCCTCCGGCGGAGGTACCAGGGGAGGTGGTAGGGGGTCGCTTTTCCCAGTATCTACAGGGATGGAGCTCAATAACTTCAGACAAATGGGTCCTAGATGTCATAAGGAGAGGACACACCTTAGAGTTCACGGGGATTCCTCAAGTCACTCCACCAGGTTCTCCAGATATCCTCCTTCTCATAGTCCTTTCATAGAAGGAGAGATACAGGCCCTCTTGCAAAAGGGCAATAGAACCAGTCCCTCTGAGTCAACGGGAAAAAGGATATTACTCCCACTTCTTCCTGGTCCCAAAGACTCAGGACCTTCGTCCTATTCTGGACCTAAGCTCGCTAAATCTTTATATAGAGTACAAAAGGTTCCAAATGGTGACCCTTCGGTCTTCTTCCTCTGCTGCACCAAGGGACTGGCTCTGCTCCTGCCATGCAAAATGCGTATATGCATATCAGGGTCTTTCCCCTCACAGGAAGTTCCTGAAGTTCCACTTCAGGGGAGCATTATCAATTTCGAGTTCTTCTGTTAAGCTCTCTTCTGCTCCTCGAGTTTTCACGAAGTGTTTGGCAGTAGTGGCTGCGGCTCTAAGGCGTCAAGGACATTATGTCTTCCCTTACCTGGACGATTGGCTGCTAGCGGCCCCGTCAAGGTCACGCCTGCTTTAAGCTCTGGAAGATACCTATACACTCTTCCGAGACTTGGGGATCACCCTGAACCTTCCCAAGTCTTCCCCAGAGCCCAGCCAAAGACTCTTCTTTATAGGTGCAGTTCTGGATTCGGTCCAGGGCATGGCTTTTCTACCCCCGGAGAGGGGCGATCGCTTGCAAGATATAGCCGCACCGGTTCTAGTAACTCCTCAAGTCTCAGCAAGGACCGTCCTCAGCCTTCTAGGGCACATGGCGGCAGCCATTCCAGTTACTCCTCTGGCTCGCCTCCACATGAGAATCCCACAGTGGATGCTCAGGGTACAGTGGGATCAGTACTCAGACGACCTTGACCTCATGGTCAGAGTCATGGAGCCAGTAAAGAGAACGCTTCTTTGGTGGATAGATCCACTCAATTTGGAAAGAGGGGTCCCCTTCCGTCCGGAGCCCCCAAATCAGACGAGATGGATGCCTCGGATTTGGGGGGGGCGCACCTAAGGACTCACCAAACACAAGGCGTTTGAACCCCCAAGGAGCGCGAACTCCACATCAATGTCCTGGAGATGCGAGCGGTCCTCAGTGTGCTACACACTTTTCAGGAGGACCTCATGCCAGGCTCTCGTCTGGTTCAGACGGACAACATGGCGGTCGTCTTCTACAACAAGCAAGGGGGAGCTCATTCTTACCCCCTGTGCAGGGAGGTGATGAGAGTCTGGTATTGGGCACTAGAGGTATTGGGCACTAGAACGGCACATCACTCTCTCCCCGGTGCACTTTCCGGGTGTCCTCAAGGACTTGGCCGACAGTCTCAGCAGATCTTGGTCCAGGGCACATGAGTGGGAGCTGCTACAGTCAGTAGCGGAACAGCTGTTCGACAGATGAGGGTCGTCCAGAACTGGACCTGTTTGCGTCACCATGCAACGACAAACTGCTGCTTTTCTGCTCCAGAGCCACGCCTGGTGTTTCTGGCCAGACACATTGTCCCTATGTTGGGCAGGGAAGTTTCTTCACCTCCTTCTCGTCCAGAGGATTCTATTGAAGTAACAAGCCGAGGGGGCGCGAATGATTCTGGTCGCCCCGCTGTGGCCTTGGCAGATTTGGTACCCACTACTTCAGCGGCTTTCCAGGGAACCGCCAGTTCCACTGCCAGTATGCTTGCAGTTGCTGTCCCAGGATCAGGGCTCGCTGGTTCATCCTGATCTCCGATCCTTGCACCTTCATGCACGGCTCCTTCAGAAGTAGCAAAGCAGAGGTACAGGATATCGCCAGAGGTGGCGGAAGTTCTTGTGTCGACGAGGATGTCCTCTACACGCTCCACTTGTGCTATGAAATGGAAGCATTTCTGTTTGTGGGCCTTGTCTCACCATCTGGATCCCGTTTCTTGTCCAGTGAGCTCAGCTCTTCAGTATCTCCTCTCCTTATACCATCAAGGCTTGAGCTACTCCTCCATTAAGGTGCACATGTGGGCCATCTCTGCTTATCACGCCCTTTCGGGTGACAGAGCCTTAGCCCAATTGGACATGGCACGCACCTTTTTACGGGGGAATTCTTCATATGAGACCTCCCATTCGGGAGCCTATCCCATCCTGGGACCTCCTTTTTGTGTTGGAGAAGCTTACCCTTCCTCCATTTGAACCTGCAGTAGATTGTGAGCTGTAATATCTGTCTTGGAAGGTTTGTTTTTCAGTTGCCATTACTTCAGCTTGAAGTGTTTCTGAGCTTCAGGCTCTGATGTGTAAAGAGCAGTACTTAATTTTCCACAGGGAAAGGGTATCCCTGAGGACAAACCCTAAGTTTTTTCCGAAAGTGATCTTGGAGTTGACCCTCAAACAGTCGGTTGACCTTCCATTTTATTTTCCTTCGCCCTCTAACAGAGGGGAGGCTGTCCTTCACACTTTGGACATTTACAGGATGCTTCGGTATTACCTTAAACATACGGCTAATAACCGTAAATCGGAACAATCGTTTGTGGCCTTTGCGCCACAACACTTGAGTAGACCGGTGTCCAAGCAGACCATTTCTAAATGGATTGTCCACTGTGTCTCTTTCTACTATGAAAAGCACAAAAGCCCCTTCCAGGTCTAGTTAGGGGTCACTCCACCAGGAGAGTGTCTGCTTCCTTTTCAGCGCTGCAGAACGCATCCATCAAGGATATTTGCGTGGCCGCTACCTGGAATTCAGTGCATACTTTCATGAAGCACTACAGCTTGGACATTGCCTCCAGACGCCGTGCCGGCTTCGGCCTGGCAGTCCTTCAGGGACTATTGTCTTGAGCCTCTGTGTCCAGCATACTCTCTTCCACCCCCCGGGGTCAATTGCCTCTTTGGCGAGGGACTGCTTGGGATTCAGTCCTAATTGTAATAGCTTGCTGCAAGATCTCCCACTGAGTAAGATAGTACAGTTATATAAGAACTTACCATAATGGTAGATCTTCGAGAGAGCACTTGCAGCAGGTGTTACTTTCCGGCCCTCCTTCCCCCTCTGAGGTGTACAGAATTCCATCTTCGTGCTTCGCTCCATTCTCCTGTCAGGGCTCATTCTCAGGACTTGGCGGGGGAACGGGTGGAGCTGGGTCCGCCCCCTTTTGTACCAGAGCTGACGCCGGGATCGAGCCGACTTCAGGGGCGGTCCCTGCTGGGTATTGCTGGCTGAGAAGTTTTCTGGAGGGTCCTAGTGCCTGCGGTATAGTCTTAATTTTAATAGCCTGCTGCAAGAGCTCCTCTCGAAGATCTACTGTTACGGTAAGTTGTTGTGTAACTGTACTTTGTTCCTTAGTGAGGGGGGTCCACTATAGTACTTCAGACTGCATCCATGGACCAAACGCTTCTGTGTCTGGATTCTTTTCAATCATCAGGGCAATTGCACTCTGTGGAACATTCTAATTCAATGGTCGAGAGCCATACAGGCTCTACCGCTCCTTTGATAGGGGTATATAGCACCCTTGTGATACTGCCCCTTCGGTGGCTTCATTTGCAACAGGTGGTTAACATCTTCAGCTGTGATTATTGGTCCAGTCACATTTCAGTTATGGACGCTCAGGCTCCTCCTGCCCCTCAGATGGATGACATCTTCATCATTTTTGTATCAGGCAGTCCTTGTGAAATAGCAGCCTGAAAGCCTTGTCAGGCTCGGACTAATGGTATAAAACAAATTCATCATCACAGCACAGGGCCTAGCCCGAAATTACCCGATACCATCCTTTTGGATCTGGCCAGGTTCTGCCTCAACCCCTGAGGCGGTCGTCTCTAAACTACGGTAAAGAGTACCTGACGACTTCTACCCCTAGGGGGAGTCTGATCCAGCTGAGGTGTGGGTCATCTCTTTCTCCCAGAGATTTCTCTTATTCAGAGATATTTCCTGGACCTAGGCGGCTGTCCAGTCTGTTGGTTCCCCTTTTTAATCAGGCTTTTTTTTGATCAGAGCCTCGTAGCAACAGAAGTGACCTCCAGCGAGTCGTGATTCTGGTTCCTGATTCCTTGCTTGCTTCAAGTTAACAAATGACATGCTCCTTTCTTGACCGTAAGTCAAGTAGGTCTTTTCAGAGATGACTTCTCGATATTCACACCTTCGGTTCCTGCCCACTGGTTCCGTGCCAGTCGCTCAAGAAGTTACCCTCTTTGAGTGGGTGACGAAACTGTGATGTTTTGTTTTTCATCAGCAAGCAAACTAGAGTCCTTTCCTACTACCTTTCAGGAAGGCTGGAGTGAGTGGTGCCTCACCGCATTGAGTCACTTTCAACGAATGGGTTAGCCCAAACTTGGTCCTGCTGTGTCCCCCCTCGACGCACATCTGCCTCTATTTGTCATGAAATCAAGCCCCTGTTTTTCTGACGTGTTTTGCCGTGGACATGTCCTCCTGTACACTTTCCCTCTCTCCTTAGTTCAGAGACTGATACTACAGTTGTAGGCACACTGGCAGAATGATTCCTTTTGGAATTAAAGTGGATAGGATCTGGTTCTACAAGACCACCACAAGAGGCTTCTAAGTCATGCTTGGCCTTCCATCAGGAAGGTTCCAGTGACTAAGTGGAAACCATTCTCCTTGATGGGCTGACCCCACCTGGACCCCCTTTGCTCACCAAGTACGGAGTTCAAGTGCTCCTGAACCTGTTGTTCTCAGGTCAGCCATACTTGGTAGTGGGAGTTTCCATCTGCACTTTCCGGTCTACCCTGAACCAGTAGACTTTACCTCCGACTCTTTCATTTCCTGAGGTCCCTTTACGTTAGATTAGTACATGTCTTTGACGCCATTAATTTTTGTCCTAGACCAAATTGTGAGGCCGGGTTCTTGCCGCTCTCCTAGAGTGCTTGCGGCCTCTTGGCAGAGTTTCATTTTGTGTCTATTGCAGTTTTCTGCACAGTGGTAAGTTAGAACTCAAGCGCTTATCTTGTAAGCACTATGTCCTAGATGATCTTCCAAAGACCGCTCTTTTATTAGCAGAACAGTCCTTGGCCGTCCTTTCTGAGTGAGCCCCATCTCCTACCAACCTACTCAAGGTTGTTGGTTTTAGCTTGGTACTCTCCCACTAGTGTAAATGAGTGGTGCAGACTTGGGTCCAGGAAGATATGGAAATTATGTACTTACTGTAATTGTTGATCTTCTTGGATACAGTCTCCATCACTCATTCACACACCTGCCCTCCATCCCCAGGCTCACTTGTTTTCTTTCCTGATCCTCACAGTCCTATGGTTCAGGCTGTGAAGACATTTGTTTTTGACCCTTCTTGTAGAAACCATCTGGGCCCTCTCAGGCCCAGAAAGTCAGGATAAGTTACTTATTGTTATGCTGCACCTCCTGGGCTCTAAAGGTACTGAGGCGGTTGAGGGTCGACGCCGAGATAGCCTCACACAGGTGTGAGCTAGTCTGCATGGTGCTGTGCATGCATGGACTTTCTCAGCGCCAATCCTTCTGAAAATTTTTGGCTCACGCTGGTCCTAGCACCTCTGGCGCTATCCCACTAGTGTGAATGGAGTGATGGAGACTGTGTCCAAGAAGATCAACCATTACAGTGACGTAATTTCCATTTCTTAAAAGCCATGGTTTTACAAATTTTGGGCAGCACTGCATGGAAAGACTTTCTCTCCTCACCAGACTTGGCATGCTCTCTCCAGATTTAGCATGCTGAACCAGCCAGGTAGGAAGATAGTCTGTTTATGGAAGACCAGATTATGTGATATGGGACTGATTGCTGCCGGAGTTTTATCCTCCTGGAATGGGGTAGTGTTTGGTTTGTGACCTTTCTTGTTTACTTATACAGACACCCGAGTGTTCTTCTGTCTCTGCTGCTGCTGTTACTGTTTGTTTTCTTGATTGCTTAGTGCAGTGCCACAGAAACTGCACAAACTCTGAGGCTAATCAAGGCTCAAAGTCATCAGTTAAAATTTTTTTTTTTTAACTTCACATCAACTTTATTGATTTTAATGTACATTGTAAAAAACATTTTAGTATCGTGGATATGTTGTTCATCCACACTTATTGGCATGTACATTTTCCCTTTAAATCTTGCCGGAAGTCTTCAAGCTGGCTCCTCCAACCCACCCGGGTGGTATATACCTCGGCTCTGCCCTGTGACGCTAGATCTTCCTTTCTGCTGGAAGATACAAGTTGCCTCCCTCATGCTTCACGAATTTCGTAGGCCCTGGCTTTCAAAACTTCGGTTTTACCGAAATTAAAAATTGTTCGAGTTAGTGATCGCGCTTTCGTGTCATCGATCATGGAAGAGAAATCTTTCCCTGGATTTTGCTGGTGTCCTTGTGGCCAGAAAGTGTTGCGCACTGATCCCCACCTCATGTGCGTCTACTGCCTTGGTGTCGGCCATGACACCTCGTCCTGCAGTTTTTGTATGGTCTTCCATCCCAATGTCCTGGCACGTCTTTAACTGGGGAGACCGAGAAGAGGAACCTCTGGTGAAGTCCAAGAAGGCTAGGTGGGCGGTTTCCTACTGCTGCGGTTCAGCCAACAGCTGGAATGCATGAAGGCATTCGGGAAGAAGCCACCATGCTTCGATACTGCTTCTTTCCGCTCAGCTTGGGCCTTTAGGAGTTGTGGCAGTCTCTCCCCACCTGAGGAGAGACGCCTGGCTCGCACTCCTGATCCCGTAAGCAGGATAAGGAACTGAGTACGCTTCATCTTGGTGAAGGCGCCTGGGACCGAGAGAGGTCTCAGTCCCAGGAGCACGCGTCTCGACTCTCTGGCTTCACGGATCTTCCGTCGGGCTAGTTGGACCGAGGATGCGCTGATGGGGCCAAGATTGCTCTCGATCCGTCCACCTGCCGCCGCGCCCGGTTGATGACTCTTTGGAAAGGACTTTGGTCCTTGTCTTCCCGATGAAGAGACCCAGCCACTGGTGTCTCCGCCGAACCTGGTTCCGGACTGGTTTCACGGCGGTTCCCGAGTGTCTCCAGGCGACGAGTCGGCCTGCTTGGTCTCGGTCCAGAACCCCCTCATCTGGATGGCCGAGGAAGAGCCATAAACACTCCAAAAAGAGGCGACGCCACCGGTAGTCCTCATCATCCTCGGACGAGGAGATGCTCCGTCGGAAACTCCGGCGCTACAAGGGCCTCATGTGGCAACAGCTGATATTGTCTCAGCATAAGTTGACTTCGGCTCCTGCCCCAGCCATTACTTGGCTCTCGCCTCCTAGGCCTAAGCCGGATCCTCGGAACCGGGTTTTGTTCCTTCTGAGACTTTGAGGGCTGGTATGACTGCCTGTTCGGCCTATACCGTCTGTCCACCGATAGTGGTGGAGCCGCCGCCTATGCATCCTGTGGGAGGGTCCTTCTAAAGAGGACCCGACCAGATACGGGCTTCCTGACGTCTGTCGGTCACGGTCACCCTGGACCGCCCTCTATGGGTCGAGAGTGACGGCGGCAGACCGCTGTACCCCAGCCCTTCGGACTCTGATGTCACCGGCTTCAGTCTCATCCCGGGATAATGAGTCGTCCTGGCACAGGGATGGAGGAAGGTCCTTCCTCCTTCCAAGGGATCTTTCATGCGCTGATTCCACAGGGATGCCCTTGAAACCCATCCAAAAAGGTGGAGTACCTCTCACTGACATCCTGAAGAGAGGGCATACCCGATGGAGGCTTTTCCTGTGGCCGAGGCCATTGTTGGTCCGTAGCTCGAAGACTGTAGCGTGTGCTGCCTCATGTCCAGCACCATCTGCCGCATGGCCCGCAAGTCGTGGTGCCCATTGGGTGCCCTAAAAGGGGTTCTGAGAGCACTTTGGCCGAGAACCTGGTGACTTCCTCTGTGTTCAGGCGTGATTGGCAGTTCTGTCGACACTGACCGACCTCCCACAAAGAATCCAAGCTCTTGGATCATTCGGCAAGGAAGGTCTATGCGGCTTCCTCCTGGGCCTTCATCAGGCAAGTTCAGCTGTCATCATGGCACACTTCTCTCATACCCTCCTGGTCATTAGATCTAAGTCCTCCTACATTTGCCCACGGACATGCAGACTACGGTTAAGCAGGTCCAAGACCAGGGTCAAGCTGTCGCCACACAGCAGCTCCAGATGGCCCTGGACATTGGGGATTCTACCTGCTCGCTGGCTGCCACAGTTGCCCCTCGCCGCATGGCTTCAGCTGAGGCTCTCCTCCTTCCCATGGATACACCAGCACAAGTTAGCTGATGTGCCCTTCTTTGGGACTGATCTGTTCGCCCAGGAGTGGCCAGTCACCTACAGCGTATAGAACAGTCCAGTGCCACCTTGATGCTACTTCTGCAAAGGGTTCTCTGGCAAGAACCAGCAGAAGAAAAAGAAGCCTTTTCGTACTCTTCAAACAACATGAAATCTTGCTGTATTCTGACATTATGTATTCTGACAATATGCAGTTAGCCCCAGCACTTGAACTGCTCCATAGAGGAAAGTGTTAACTCTATGCCAGAGCATAGAACGTTGAGCTTGAGCTCGGTTCAAACCTCTGTCTGCTGCACTTCCAAGTGTAACCTGTCAGATTTTTACTCTGCCTAACTGAACAGTTGCTCCAGAGATCTCTCCTATGCTCTTGGTCTGCACAAGGAAAACGTTGGTTTAATACAGTTTTCTGTTTATTTCTTTGGTTCAGATCCCTGTCTGCGGTACAGTAAGTGTGTAGGTAGTGGACTGATATTTAAAGTTTTGTGTTTAGTGTGGAAATTGTAAAAAAAAAAAAAAAAAAAAAAAAAAGTTTCTTTATTGGTTCGGCTGAACCGATTGTCCGGTTTCTTTATTTTGAATTGTGGGTTAATGTGAGGTACCGGTCCTTATCGGTTCTAAAAAAAAAAAAAAAAGTGTTTTTAACGTCCTTTTCCAATATCCTTAACACGGTTAGGAACTGATAAGGGAGTCTTGCCTGGCTGAAGCCGAGTAAAGGGTAAGTTTTTGTTTAGGATGGCTACGCTTGAGAAACCCAGAAGAAAAACCAGGCCCACTGGGTTTCCTTAGCACTGGGAGTGTGTGGTGGGGAGGCCTTTGTTAAGGCTGATCCCCACACCACCTGTATTTACCTCTGGGGTTTGACCACCCGATTTAGGCTGCCAAATCTGTAAAAGTTTCCTAAGGCCACCCTAGAAAAAGATTGGGCAGGTTTAGGAAAAGGAGGCCGAAGTCCGCTGACCCAGATGGCCAGCCCGGTTTGGTTCGACTGAACTTGAGAGAGTGCCCTCTGACCAGGCGAGACTCCTTCAGGCAAAGGAGCCGATCCCGAGGGATCGGTTCCGGCAAAAAGACAAATCGTCCGGTTCAGATCCAGAACCGCATCGTCCTACCCCCGAAGAAATTGCCAGGGCGATTAGTATTGTGGAACCGCTCCGTCCAGTTCTGACTGATCCGGCGCCATTAGGTAGGCATTGGGTTTGGTCAGTTCCTCCGGTTTTGGATTATTCCCCTAAAGAATACTATGAACCAGACCTGGAAGGGGATGAAGATTATGATGATGATGACAATGATGATGGTATAGAAGTTCTGGATGAGCCCATAGAACCGGACATCTCCCCAGACAGACCTTCTGGTGTTTCCTCTCCTGGTGTTTCCCCTCCTAGGCTTTCTGAGTCCCCTTCCCACTTTACGTTCTACAAAAAAGTGGCAGAAACCCTCCAGCTCCCATTGCTTGAAGCCGTTGAGGAGCAAGAGGAGCCTGACTATGTGGAGATGATGGACATCCCAGCGCCTAAGACTGTCTATTCCTCCATAAATCTTTTGGGAAACAGACACAAGACTGCTTAAAACACCAAATTCTCTACCTCCTGTGGACAAACGAATGGACAAGAGGTATATGCTGTCGGGCTCCGGTACAGATTTCTTGTACCAGCAATGCAGCCATGTTCGGGTTGTGCAGGCTGCAGCCTGTGACAAGGTTAGCATACCCTTGGCTTCACACCCCCCAGATAAGGATTCCAGGAAGATAGATGCCATGGCTAAAAAAAATGTATTTGGCATCCTCTTTGGGACTCAGGCAGGCTAACTACATGGCCTATACAGCCAGATACCAGAAGTCCAGATGGGATACTGTTCTGGAGCTGGCTAAACAGGCTTCCCCCAGCTAGCCAAGGAGTTCGAGGAGGTGGCTGCTGATGGGATAGATAGAGGCATCAGAGATCCAATTTCATGCTGCTGTGGACTCCACTGATGTATCATCACGAGTCATAGCCACATCTCTGGCTCTTCGGAGACTGGTTTGGCTCAGATGTACTAGCCATTTCACAGGACACCCAGGCTAAGGCCATGGATTTCCCTGTGGTGGATAATTCTCTGTTTGGGGAGCAGACAGAGAATTATATGAAGAAAATGGACGAATACAGGACCACCTATAGGAGTGCACAGGCCAAGAAAAGGCAGGCAACTCCTCAAAAGCAGCACTCTAGGGCAGGGCAGACCTTTTCACAGGCCTTTCTACTAGGCACAGGCTTCCTCTCCTTTTCCTCAGAGGGGTTCTTCAGAGGGAGAGGCAGAAGGGGGATGAGCAGGGCTGCATCCTCCTCTCAGTCTAAGGCTCCTGCCAAGCAGACACCCTGTGATGTCAGCCCAGGTCGACTCCCCCCTCCAGTAGGAGGCAGGCTGGCTTACTACTTCCAGGCCTGGAAGTCTGTTACCTCAGACAAGTGGGTACTGGAGGTGGTAAGCCAGGGACTGGCCCTCAGCTTCAAAAGATTCCCAAAGCTGAGGGTCAGATCTTTTCCACCTGAAGACATCTCCGAAACCATTGCCCTAGAGGCAGAGGTTTCCTCTCTACTGGCTCTCAGAACTATGGAGAGAGTTCCCATGGTACACAGGGGCAAAGGTATGTATTCCAGATACTTCCTTACCCCGAAAAAGTCAGGGGAGTGGCGACCCATCCTAGATCTAAGATACCTAAACAAGCACCTACTAAAACCAAAATTCAAAATGGTGACTCTGGGAATAATTCTTCCCTCTCTAAGGCCAGGGGACTGGCTAGCCTCCCTGGACCTCAAGGATGCCTACTTTCACATTCCCATCAGGTGCTCCCACAGAAAGTACCTCAGGTTGGAATTGCCTTCAGGCCATTATCAGTTCAGAGCAATGCCCCTGGCTAACATCAGCACCAAGGGTATTCACAAAATGCCTAGCAGTAGTAGTGGCCTTCCTAAGGAGACAAAACATCTCCATATTCCTGTACCTGGACGACTGGCTCATTGTAGGCAGTCTCCAGACCAAGTCAAGTCAGACCTACAAGTGATTCGCAATTGCTCACTTCTCTAGGATTCCTCCTCAATCTTCCAAAGTCAGTTCTCGAACCACTGCAACTCCTGACCTTTATAGGGCAGAGTTGGACACTGTCCAAGCAAGAGCCTTTCTTCCTAGCAAGGGTAAAGGCCCCTCACAGACCTGGCTTCTTCCTTTCGCCTTCTGGTCTCCTCGACCAGCAAGGCATTTTCAACTCCTGGGCCACATGGCAGCCTCCACTGCAGTGGTACAAGGTACAAGATTTCAGATGAGGGACATCTAGTTCCACTTGAGGGCTTTTGTCCCAGAAAAAGTCCTCTAACCAAACTAATTCCAGTGACTGGACTCTGATCCAGGCTCTCCAGTGGTGGTTAGATCAGAACAGCCTCAGACAAGGGGTCCCATTCATCACCCAGTCTCATTCTGTGGTTCTCACCACAGATGCCGCCCTCCTGGGATGGGGTGCTCACTTGGGAGCACTTACAGCACAGGGAGTGTGGTCCCCTCAGGAGTCTCTACTTCACATCAACCTTCTAGAGCGCAGGGCTGTGTACCTGGGTCTACAAGCTTTCTTGGATGCAGTACAGAACAAGGTGGTTCAGGTCAGGACAGAAGCAGGCGACACCACCACCATGTGGTACATCAACAGGCAGGGAGGCATTCAGGTCTATGGCTTGTACATGGAAGCCTTGAAGTTATGGTCCCTGGCTTTTTCTCTACAAACCTCCCTGGTAGCAGTCCACCTTCCAGGAAAGGACAATGTGCTAGCAGATGCATTGAGCAGGATTTCCCAGGGCCATCACGAATGGTCCCTGGACCCCCTAGTGTTGAAAGTAATCTTTTCAATGTGGGGCACTCCAGAGATAGATCTCTTTGCAGCCCCAGACAATCACCAACTTCCCCTCTTTTTGTTGCAGACCCCTAGTCTTGGGTTCAGTCCCCCTGGATGCTCTAATTCTGGATTGGGAGGGGAAATTTCTGTATACCTTTCCTCCTTTTGCTCTTCTGTTAAAAGTCCTGGTCAAGATAAGGTCACAATCTTGCAGAGTGATCCTCATTGCTCCAGACTGGGCCAGACAGTCTTGGTATCCCCTGTTGCTATCCCTAGTAGTCCATCTTCCCCTGTCTCTCCCCAGGAATCACAACCTGTTAACTTCCTCACGGGGGAGGATCTGGTACCCCAACCTTTGGTCTCTCAATCTCGAGGCATGGCTCTTGAAGAGCTAAAATATGCAAATTTGCGTCTGTCTCAAGGGGTTCTGGACATTCTCAAAGCTTCTCGAAAACCTGCCACCAGAAATTCTTATAACTCCAAATGGAAAATATTCAGCATTTGGTGTTCCAAGAAGCATATACCCCCAGATACGGCTGACTTGTCTACAGTTCTGGATTACATGGTTCATCTTAATGGCCTAGGCCTCAGACCAGCAACCCTCAAAGTACACTTGTCAGCTGTTTCTGCTTTTCGGTCAGTGGGAAAGCCATCCTCACTGGCGTGCCTCACCCTGTTTTCTGTAAATTCTTCAAAGGATTGCTTCATACCAGTCCCCCCTTTAGGGATCCTACTGCTGCTTGGGATCTTAATGTTTGCATTGCTCAGCTTATGCAACCCCCTTTTGAGCCTTTGTCCTCAGCAGAGCTTAAGTACTTGACTTGGAAAACTGTGTTCCTGGTAGCTATTACCTCTGCCAGGTGTATCAGTGAATTGCAAGCTCTGTCAGTGGAGCCTGATTTTCTCTCATTCCATAGAGATAAGGTGATCCTCAGAACCAACAGGAGGTTCTTAGCCAAAGTAGTTTCAGATTTTAATCTGAACCAATCCTTGTCTCTTCCTGTATTCTACACTGATCATTCTTCTTCAGGCGAGAGAAAATTACACAGTTTGGACGTTAAAAGGGCTCTTAGCTACTGCATTGAGCGTACTAAGGCACTTAGGTTTGACTCCCTCCAGTTGTTCCTCACTTATGGCGAAGTGGGGAGGGGTAGACCTGCTACAAGGAGAATTATTGCCAGGTGGATTGACTCTTGTATACAATTCTGCTGTGAAAAGCTAGGCAAAGTACCCCCCTCAGGCCTGAGGGCTCATTTGACTAGAGGTACAGCTGCTTCTCTGGCTGCTGCCAGAGATATACCCTTATTAGAGATATGCAAAGCAGCCACCTGAAAAACAGTCCATACATTCACCAAAACAAAACATGACCGCTAAAGGTAAGGTTCTGATAATGGGAGACTTCGACATGCCAGATACAGATTGGTCAATACCAGCAGGAACAACTGCCAGAACTGCAGGGGGAGGGCCTCAAACAACTGGTACAACCCACAAGAGACAGAGTAATCCTAGATCTAGTACTGATTAACAGGGAAAGGATCACAGATCTTCATGTAGAAGGTCACCTGGGGACCAATGAACATCACATGGTATGGTTCAGTTTGGCCACTACAACTAAATAATCCCATTCCAAGGCAAAAATATGGGACTTCAGAGGAGCTGACTTTGATAAGATGGGCAACAGAGTTAAGCTAGCCCTGGCAAAAAGAAATACAGGTGAGCAGGTACAGGCAAAGTGAGCAAGCATTAAGGATGCAATACTTGAAGCAACATCCCATTGTGTTAGAGAAAAAGGAAGTGCAAAAGGAGGACGAAACCACTTTGGTTCTCAAAAACAGTAGCAGAAAAGGTCAGAGCCAAAAGGCTGGCCTTCAGGAAATATAAGGGAACACAGCGGGATGAAGATAGGGAGGGAGGCATACCAATCTTCCCTAAGGGAAGCAGGGAATGCAGTTAGGCAGGCAAAGGCCCAAACTGAGGAAACACTAGCATCAACAGTAAAAGAAGGTGACAAGACTTTCTATAGATACATTAGTGAAAGGAGAAAGTCCAGAGGGGGTATTGCTAAGATCAGAGGAGATAAGGGGCGTGTGAGGAGGAGGACCATGTAAAAGCATCTATCCTAAATATATACTTCTGCTCAGTATTTACTGAAGAGAAGGTAGGGCAGGGCCCACAGCTCAGCACCATGCACACCAGGGAGGGAGGTGAGCACTAGTCCCTTTAAAAAAAGAAAGGGGTCTTCAAGAGCCTGCTAAGCCTAGGTGGATAAGGCACGGGACCTGATGGGCATACATCCCAGGGTACTCAAGGAGCTAAGGGTGGAACTAGCAGAGCCATTAGCAGAACTGTTTCGTGAGTCTCTGCGCGCAGGAGAGGTCCCAGAAGACTGGAGAAGGGCTCATGTGATCCCGCTCCACAAAAGCAGTAGCAGGGAGGAGGCACGGAACTACAGACCAGTCAGTCTTACCTCAGTAGTGGGTAAGATTATGGAGGCACTCCTTAAGGAAAGGATAGTGCAACACCTGGAATCCATAGGAGCACAGGATCCAAGACAGCATGGGTTTACAGAAGGAAGGTCCTGTCAAACTAATATCATAGATTTCTTTGACTGGGTAACCATTGTGGCAGACCAAGGGGAGCAGTTGATGTCGCCTACCTTGACTTCAGCAAAGCTTTCGATACTGTGCTACATAGAAGATTGATAAATAAGCTGGGTAGGCTCAGGGTGGGTCAGAAGTTGGTCAACTGGGTGGCAAACTGGTTGACGGGCAGAAAACAGAGAGTGGTGGTAAACAGTATACAGTCAGAAGAGATGCAAGTCACAAGTGGGGTACCTCAGGGATCAGTCCTGGGGCTAGTCCTTTTCAATATCTTCATCAGTGACATTGCAGATGGACTGGAGGGTAAGGTTTGTCTGTTTGCAGATGACACAAGGATCTGCAACAGAGTAGATGATCCAGACGGGTGGGCAGAATGAGAAGAGAACTGGATAAACTAGCAAAATGGTTGGAAGAGTGGCAACTGGTTTTAATGCTAAGAAGTGCAAGATCATGCACATAGGGAAGAGAAACCCTGAAGCCACCTATAGGCTGGGAGGGGAGTTACTGGCAGTCACAAGGGAAGAAAGAGACCTGGGCATCATCATCATAGATGACCTGAAATCATCCAAGCAGACCACTAAAGCAATAGGTAAGGCTAGGGGGATGTTAGGGTGTATTAATTGAGGTATCACAAGTCGTAAGAGGGAGGTAATAATCCCTCTTTACCAGACACTGGTTAGGCCCCATCTGGAGTACTGCATGCCACACCTTCACAAGGACAGTAACCAAATTGAGGCAGTCCAGAGAAGGGCAACCAAAATGGTGCAGGGACTGCATCAGAAAACATATGAGGATAGATTAACAGAGCTCAGTATGTATACCGTAGAGCAAAGGAGGGAGAGAGGTGATATGATCGAAACATTCAAACACCTTAAGGGCATTAACAAGGTGAAAGAGTCTGACATGTTTCAATATAAGAAAAATAGCAGGACAAGAGGACACAGCATGAGATTAGAGGGAGGCCGATTAAGGGGTAATGTGAGGAATTTCTTTTTCACAGAAAGGATGGTGGATGCATGGAATGGCCTACCTCAGGAAGTGGTGGATATGAATACAGTGCAGGTCTTCAAACAGGCATGGGATAGGTATAAGGGAGCAATACAGATGAGTATGAATAGATAGGCCATTGACAGAGCAAAAGCCGATGGCACATTTATAAGATAGAAAAAGAAATGGGCAGACTGGATGGGCCTTGCCGTCCTTATCTGCCGTCAACTTCTATGTTTCTATGCTTCTAAGCATTACTCTCTGGATAGCCAGGCTAGGAGTGATGCTAGGTTTGGTACAGCAGTACTGCAGAGCCTATTCCCAAAATAGGTTCCGTCCCTCCTACATGGAGGTACTGCTTGGTAGTCTGCATATTGTCAGAATACAGCAAGACTTCACGTTTGAAGAAAAAATTACTCACCTTAGTAATTGTGTTTCTTCTAATGGAGTCTTGCTGTATTCTGACACCCCCCCTCTCTCAGAAACTGTTTTTGGGAAGTGGGCTGGCAGGCGCAGTGTTGCACCTCAGGGGTGCACTTGGCACTCTCCCTTTTTAGAGAGGGGGAGTGGGTTATGTTATATTGTTTTGATGAGTTATAGTTGTTCACTACCTAGTTTTTGTTTTGGATTTCTCGACTTGAGCCTTGGGATCCAAAATACTTGGTTACCTTTTGGGCTAGTAATTTTGCGCTTTCCACACTGTAGGTGTAGTTAGTTAGTATTAGCGTAAGAATCTGGCAGTTACACTTGGGAGTTCAGCAGACAGAGGTCTGAGCTGAGCCCGAGCTCTGGCGCTCTATGCTCTGGCATAGAGTTAACTCTTTTCTCCAGAGCAGTTCAAGTGCTAGGGCTAACTGCATATTGTCAGAATACAGCAAGACTCCATTAGAAGAAACACAGTTACTAAGGTGAGTAATTTTTTCTTTCCCTGCAGTTCAGCAGTCCTTCCAAGGGGGATAGCAGCATCAGCAGCAGGCTCAAGCTTGGCGCCCTCAGCCCAAGCCTGGACCCCAACAGGCCCATAGAGGAGGCCAAAACCCAGGTCCTGGAGCTTCCTCCTCCTCCAGGCCTACTCAGTGACGGGGTGGGGGTTGCCACTCCTACTCCTGTCACGCCGGCTCTGGGTCTTCCCGTGGGGTGCAGGCTCCGACACTTTCTTTCCGCCTGGTCTGCTATTACAACGGACAGGTGGGTTCTCGAAGTGGTCAGTCAGGGACTGCCTCTAGAATTCGAGCAGTACCCTTTCAGCTGAGCCCGCGCTCCTCGGGAAGAATGGATTTCCGCATACACCCAGTCGGCTCTCCAAGACTACATTGGTCAGCTCCTCCTCAAGGAGGCAGTGGCTCTTGTGGTGGATCCTTCAGCAGACCCAGGCTTTGTCTCCAGGTACTTCCTGGTGCCCAAGCGGACGGGGGCTGGTGCCCCATTCTAGATCTCCACGACCTGAATCAGTATCTCGGGTCACGCACCTTTCGGATGGTCACTCTGTCCCAGATCATACCATCCTTGGAGCGAAACATGTGGTTCTGTTCACTGGATCTGCAGGACACGTTCTTTCACATCCCAATCCATCCGTCCCATCAGCGGTTCCTCTGCTTCAGGGTCAAAGGGACCCTGTACGAGTTCTGAGCCATGCCGTTTGGCCTGTCATTGGCCCCATGGGTCTTCAAATGCATGGCAGTGGTGGCAGCCCATCTCTGGCGTCGGGGGTTGGGGGTCAGCATTTACCCCTACCTTGATGATTGGTTCCTTGCGGGTTCCATCCGACAGGAGGTGGAGAGGTACAGGGATCTGGCCCTCCAAACCTGCTCCCAACTTGGCCTCCTGATCAATGAGACCAAGACAGAACTTATGCCTTCTCAGGTGATGAGCTTCATCGGGCAGAGCTCGACTCTTGTCAAGCCAGAGCTCAGCTCCCAGCAGACAGGGTGGAAGTTCTCTCCTCCTTTGCCCAATCATTTGTAGTTGGGCACTTTCTGCCTGCCGGGACTTTCTGGCCCTTTCTGGGTTACATGGCGGTGCACCTCAGTGGTCCATTGGGCCCGGTTGCACATGCGCCCCCTCCAGTGGGAGCTGGCCGCCCAGTAGACTCAGTGCCACTGTCATTTCGACCAGCAGATCGCTGTAACCCAGAAGATGTATGACAGTCCAATAGTGGACCGCCCCAGACTGGTTGCAGGAAGAGATCCTGTTTGTCCACCTTGAGCCGACGGTCGTCCTCATGACCGATACCTCTCACATGGGCTGGGGAGCCCACATGGGGGACAAAAGGGCTCATGGGTTCTGGACCACCGAGAAGTCCCAATACCACATCAACCTGTTGGAGCTCAGAGCAGTCAGACTGGCACTGTCAGCTTTCGCTCCTCAGCTCCGGGGTCAAGTGGTTCAAGTCCAGACGGACAATACCATGACCATGTACTACCTCAACAAACAGGGCAGCATGCACTCCCGTCTGCTTTGCAAGGAGGCGCTCCGTGTCTGGACCCTGGTGAGCCAGCTGGAGGCGGCTCTCCTAGCCATCCATGTAGCAGGAGCCTCAGACCAGCTGGCGGATGCTCTCAGCCGCATAGGCCAGACATCCCACGAGTGCTCTCTCCATCCAGCGGTAGCTTACGGCCTGTTCTCCCATTAGGGCAAACAGATGGTGGACCTGTTTGCCGCCAGGGAAAACACCAAGTTAAGGCTGTTTTCATGCCTGCCCTCAACATGGCTTGCTGCGGGGATGCCTTCATGAGGCCGTGGACCCTAGGCCTTTCTATGCCTTCCTCCATTTCCTTGATCCACAAGGTGTTACTCAAGGTGAGGAGGGACAAGGTGAAGGTGATTCTGGTAGCCCCAGACTTGATGCGCCAGTTCTGGTATCCCGATCTCCTCAGCCTCAGCTGCAGGCCCCTGAAGCAGCTTTGTACATGCCCGGACCTGATATCTCTAAATCGGGGGAAGGTATTCCATCTGGACCTTCAATCCCTGCACCTCACAGCCTGGTACCCGAGCAGCTAGAGTTTCAGGCCTTGGGTCTTTCCGAAGATGTCTACACTGTGGTGGAGGCATCTAGAAAGGAATCAAACAGGAAATGGTATGCCTTTAAATGGAAAAGGTTTTCCATTTGGTGTCAGGGTAAGGGACTGGACCCTCTGTCCTGTTCTGTGGCTAACATTCTCGACTACCTTTGGTCTCTCTCCAAAGGGGGTCTGTGGTCATCGACCCTTATTGTGCACCTGGCAGCCATTTCTGCTTACCGGGCACGGGCCAGTCAGCCGACATTGGTGCAGGAGACAGCGGTCAGGTATTTTTCAAAGGCCTAGATCACATATACCCTCCGTGCGTGAACTCCACCTCCATGGGATCTACTGCTGGTATTGGCGGTTCATGGTCAAGCTATTCGACCAATGTACAAGTGTGAACTGTCACACTTGTCATGGAAGATGGCCTTCCTGGTGGCTGTCCGCCTGCCAGAAGGACAGGAGAGCTCCAGGCGCCTTGGTGGACTCCTTATCTGGTCTTCCACAGGGACAAAGTTGTCCTGCGCCCCCATCCAAATTCCTTCCAAAGGTGGTGTCAAGAGTTTCACCTTAATCAGGTGTTGATTCTGCCGGTATACTACCCTGATTACACCTTGAAGCAGAGTACAGGCTCCATACTTTGGACCTTAGACGTGCCCTCTATTATAAAGAGAGGATGGCGGAAATTGTGGAGAGGTTCGCCAGCTGTTTGTCACCTACGCTGAAGCCGCTTCTGGCAGACCTGCAGCCAAATGGACCATTGCAAGATGGATTACATCATGCATAGGTCTGTGCTACGAGTTGGCGGGCATGGAGCCTCCCAGAGGGATAAGAGCTCATTCTACCTGCCATACTGCTGCATCGGTGGCTGCTTCCAGGGACATCCCTGTCTAGGAAATCTGCCAGGCTGCTACCTGGAAGTCAGCAAACACCTTCATCACCCACTACCACATCGACCTTGAGACATGCCAGGATGCTGGTTTTGGGACCTCAGTTCTCCAATCTCTGTTCCCTAAGTAGGAGGTGTGCGCCTTGCCTCCTTCCTTCTGGAGAACTGCTAGGAGTCTGCCAGTAAGTGTGGATGAACAACATATCCACAGTCCTAGAAGAACAGGTTACTCACCTGTAACAGTAGTTTTAGGAGTGGTATATGTTGTTCATCCACATGGACCTGCCCGAACTTCCCGACTACGGATGCACACAGCCTGGCTTCCAGCGGGTTAAGATCTGGCGTCACGGGACGGAGCCGAGGTATATACCACCCGTGTGGGTGGGAGGAGCCAGCTTGAAGACTTCTGGCAAGATTTAAAGGGGAAAGGGACATGCCAGTAAGTGTGGATGAACAACCTATACCACTCCTAGAACTACCGTTACAGGTTAGTAACCTGTTGTTTCCTTACATGTTATAAGGTAAATATTCATAAATCAGAGAGCAGTGCTTCAAGTTGGTCTGGGCATCTGAATAACCCAAAATGTTCTTAATATGAGAAAACAAAGGGAGAAAGCCCATAGACCATAGGTAACATATATTACTTTAACTCTAGGGTATTTGAGATTTTCATTGACCTGTGAGGGACTAGCATTGTCCATGCCAAAGTCTGAGTGTGTCCAATAAGAAGCATAAAGTTCAGGCCAGGTCAAAGTCAGCCTTGAGCTTGCGTACCATCCTGTCGCTCTTGTTATTGCCACTTGCAGTATGTAAGTCTGTAGAACATAAATGGCCCAAAGGGAAATGGTCACTTATCTTAAGGTGGCCACTAGTATGCGTGACTACCATACAGTCAATCTGATGCAAACAGGGTATGGATAACGGAAACTTAACTAATAATATTAAAAATGGTGCAACTGTTCTCGGCTCCCCACCACCACCAAAACCATTGAATCTCAACATCTGTAACCCAGAGTCAAAGCAGGAACTACTAGAGTGCGTCCGTCAGTGATGTTTGGCCAGCTGCCATTGCCATGACCTCCAGATGCTTCCGAATTTATTTTCGGACAGCCGAAGTTTGTGGATAATATGTTCCATATGTTCAGTTTTGTTATTTTAACCCACCACTGACTTAAGTGAGGGTTCTGGAGAGAGCCAGTTAATAGTTATGCATTTGAGGGATGCCACCCGCGTGATTTGACCTACAGTAGCGTCCCCCAGGATGAAACCCAATTTTGCAGCATTCTGCAGAATGTTGCAGCAGACATAATGAATAAAGCAATTTAATTTCAATGGTAATTAGTCCCTTTTATCATTCAGGAAAATGTGACACTGCCAGGGTGAAGTGAATGCCTGTTTCTTGCATGACAAAAGGGACTAATTGCCATTCAAATTACATTGCTTTTTAAAGTAGGTCTGCTGCAGTATACTGCAGAGTGCTTTAAAAGTGGATTTCATCCTGGGAGATGCCACTGTAGTTGTTGAATGTTACTTGGGCAGGCCAATAACGGTGGGAACCCCAGTACCAAGTCCTGAAAAGAGATGGGGAATGTTAATACTGTGAATCTTTGAATTTCAGTGGTTAGGGTGCCAAAACCCTGCAATGACTGGGCAGTCCCAAAATATATGGTAGTGAGTACCCTAAACCCTCTGCAATTGCGCCAACATGCATCTGTGTAAGTAGGGTGAAAATGTTTAGTGACCCTTGGTGTCTGGAAGAACCAGATCAAAACTTTCCAGTTGAATTCTCTCCATATCGGGAGGCCGTCACTTGCCAGCCCAGATGGAGTCTTAGGCCCACTGGTTAGGTGAGATAGAGACCCGCTGTCCTGCTCCTTAATTTGTGTACTCTACAGTGGAGGGCCGCAGCTGCATAAATATTTTATAGAGTTCTGCTAGATTGCGGAATTTATCAGCTATTGTAATAGCGTAGTAGTAAAAGGTTTCTGAGCTTGTCATATCCCTCCATAAAGAAGGGAGAAGCTTAGAGGATAAAATAAAATGCCGGACCTGAAGGAAATGGTAGTGGTTCTCTCTGCGGAGAGAGTATATATTTATTTTTGTCATGAGAATGGGAGACAACCGTGGTTGTCCATACACTGCTTAAATGTGGTAAGCATCCGACTCTCCCAGAAAGAAAAACCCAGGTCCAGTTTCGGTGGGAGGAACATGTCCACATGCCTTATTAGAGAAAGGAGGCCAATGGTATTCAAGGTATGTGTCAGTTTCCTGAGGTGTAGCAATATCCTTAATGAATGTTTGACCCATGGGTTGTATACCGGGACCAAATGTGAGTGGGATTACTCTTGTAGGAACCGTCCAGAGAGCTCTGCCGTCACCGAGTGGCCTCTATTTGATACCAACCAGACTCCAACCGTCTCTTGGCCCAGCACGCATCTAAGTTCCTGGGCTGCCAGGTAGTATAGGGAAGGTGAGGAAGAGAGCCCCAAAAATGTCGGGGGTCCTGTAGTATCGCTTGAGATAATTGAGGGTGCTTCCAGACCAGACAAATCCCTGCAGTATTTTGTTTAAATCATTCCAGTATGCTTTGGTATGGAATGGGAGAGTCTGGAACAAAAAAAAAACTGGGTAAGACATTCATTTTTATCATTTGGACTCTACCGTAGAAGGTAATGGGTAGAAGCTCCATCTGGCTATGTCAGTTTTGAGGGTAGTAATGTTGTATAATTCTTCTTCTCACCCCAGGTATTCCTCTATATTCCTGACTCTCTGCAATCAGCCTCCTAAGCAGAGCTGCTCAAAGAAAATTGAACTACATGCTAATGATAGAACCTATCAGTGGCTCATGTCACTTATTCAGACTGCAGCCCTTATCAGCTGCAGCATTCCACCAACGTATCAGATTTCTTTCTCCACCCGACAAGTCAAGATGCTTCGGAGACTTCCCTCTGTCGTTTCTTGTGTGGTTCTTCACTGGCTGTAAGTAGTTTATATTGATTAGTCTTAGCTGCCTTTTTTTCTGTTTTAATTCTTACTGTTAGTCTAGTTTACCGTTATTTTAGTGTATTTTTCTTGGTTCCTCACAGTTCGGAGTAGCCGTTGAGGAACCGAGCTTTAGTACCTTTTCCGGAGTTTTTATTTCCTTATCTCCAGTTTAATTTGGCTAATTTTAGTATTTTAATTTAAATAAACTGTTGTTTTTTGCAACCGCTAACCCAGTTCGATTTCTTTGGTTCCCGGTTCATTATCCAAACCTTCATCGGTTCCTAAACTGACTGCAACCATTAAAAAAAAAAAAAAGTGATTTCTTTATTTGCGCTTCTGTTTTTCTTCATCGGTTTGAAGATGGCAGAAAACCAAAGAAAAGACTGGTCCCCAGTGTTTAAAAACTATCTTAAGTATGGGGACGCTTTTCCAAGGCAAATAAGCATGATTTATGCATAGTCTGCCTCGAAATTGTCACTTTTCAGCAGACTGTGATATTTGCAAATCATTTCCTTAGAAAATAATTGAAAAAGGCTGGAAAGACTCTTAAAAAAAACTGGAGAAGGATGCCATTGGTTCTGACCAACCCACACCCTCTAAGCATGCGGGTGAAACCACAGTACTTACTCTGAGCATCCCTGACAAGGGTGCAGCAACTTCCAGAAAAAGAGTGGGTGATCAGCTGACTCTCCCGTCCCCATCAAAAAGACAAAGAAAACAAAGCATGTTAAACCCCTGGCTGAGAAACCAGAGGGGGGTTCATCTGTGCCTCGCAGCCTGCCATCCACAGAGGAAATTGCCCAGGCCATAAAGGTCATACAGGCATTGCAGGGTTTTATACCTGCTCCAACCCTTTCAACACCGGTTCCTGTCCCAGTTGGTCCTTCTTCTGACCCAAACCCATCCCAGGAGCGGATGGAGTTTGAGGAGTATGATTTACCTGAAATGGATGAAGGTGAGCCTATTGAGCCTGAGATCTCACCTGAACAAGAATCTAGTTCTCCTCCAAGACCAGACGATTTTTCCTCTAATTTTTCCTTTGTAAAGAAAATAGTGGATGCCTTTGATCTGGCTACCACAGAGGTAATAGAAGATGAGGAAGAGGCTGAATATATGGAAATGATGGTGTTAACACCCACAAAGAAAATACTGCTTCCTGTCAACAAGTTCTTTAAGAAAGACTTGTTTAAGATTTGCAAACTCCAAATTCTGTCCCACCTCTGAACAAGGCGTCGGCAAAAAGTATCAGTTGGACACACAGGAGGCTGAATTCCTCTTCTCCACCCTGGCCATCAGGGATAGTCAGCAGGCAGCCTGTGAGAAGGCTAAAGTGCCATTGTCTTCACACCCGCTGAGGTAGACACATGCAGAATAGATAGTATGGCCAAGAAAGGATATCTGGTGGCCTCATTGGGAGTCAGACAGGCTAGTTACCAAGCTTACTCTGCACAGTATCAGAAATCACTGTGGCAGTCTGTGTTCTCCATGGCAGAGAAGGCACCTTCTCCCCTCTCTGATGATCTGGCTGAGACAGCCAGGTTTGGTCTGTAAGCAGCAGATGCCAGTGATAACGCTGCCAGATGGATGGCCCTTACCATAGACCTCAGGAGTTTGGGATGGCTCAGGGCTACTAATCTTACACAGGACACCCAAGCCAAGGCTGTGGATTTTCCTGTGGAGGATCATTATCCATTTGGTCAACAGACTGAGGCCTACATGAAGAAGGCGGATGAATATAAGGCCACCTATAAAAACAACTCGGCAAAGGAGAAGATCCTCTTCCTCCTATAGGCTTTAGGGAAGGTGAGGCAGAGGTAGGACAGCCTATAGTAGACCTTTTATCAGGCCCAGGCTGTCCCTAGTATCAACAATACCCACAGCAGACAGGGTATTTCAGGAGCAGAGGTAGGTGGTTCCAGGAGAGGATCCCAAGCTGAACATAACCCCTGACTTTATGGTGAGGCCGCCTCCCCTCTCCTGGTAGAGGGCAGGCTGGCTCACTACTTCCAGGCTTGGCAGTCCATTACCACAGACAAGTAGGTCCTGCTGATAGTGAGTTAGGGTCTGTCCCTAATTTTCAAGTCATTCCCTCCCTTGAGAACAAGGGTGTTCAAACCAGCTTCCCTCCTCGAGAAAAAAAACTCTTGTAAAAAGAGGTTCAGAGCCTCCTTCTGTTGAAAGCAGTGGAACATGTTCCACCTCAGCAGAAGGGAAAGGGTTTCTATCCAAGATACTTCCTCACCAAAAAAAAAATGGTGAGTGGTGGCCTATTCTAGACGTCAGACTACTGAACAAGTAAAGGCAAAGTTCAAAATGGTCACATTGGCAGTGATTCTGCTAGTCATTCAGCAGGGAGATTGGCTAGCCTCTTTGGATCTAAAAGATGCTTACTTCCACATCCCCATAAGAGAATCTCACAGGAAATACCTCAGATTCAGACTTCCATCAGGACATTATCAGTTTTCAGCCCTACCCCTTCGGTCTCACTTTAGCACCAAGGGTATTCACAAAGTGTCTGGCAGTAGTGGTGGCATACCTATGAAGGTTAGATGTATCAGTCTTCCCTCATCTCGACGACTGTCTGGTGGTGGGAAGTTCACCCCAGCCGGTGCAAGATCATTTACAAGTAACACTAAGCCTGTTGGTCACTGGGATTCCTGGTAAAATAGGAGAAATCCGTCCTCACTCCGGTACAGGTTCTGCATTTCATAGGAGCAGAACTGAACACAGTAGAGAGAAGAGCTTTCCTCCCTCAGGACAGGGTGGAGAGCATCCTGCAGGTAGCTGTCTTATTCAAGCTGAACGAGCCACGGTCAGCAAGACAGTTTCTGCAACTTCTGGGACATATGGCTGCAGCAACAGGTACAGTTTTGGGAGCCAGGTTCCAAATGAGAGAGACACAGTTTCACCTCAGGGCACACTGGTGCCAAAGAAAAAAAACAATCTGTCAAAGCCTATTCCAGTAATAAAAATGTTGTTCTAGAGACATGGATATGTTGTTCATCCACACTGTCTGGCAGGTATCCTTGCCGCTTTAAATCTTGCTGTAAGGTCTTCAAGCTGGCTCCTCCCACCCACCCAGGTGGTAAAACTCTCAGCTCCGCCCCATGATGCCAGATCTTCCTTACTGCTTGGAAGCTCAGGTTCCCTCCTTAACGCTCTGCGTACAAGACTGGTTCCTAATTCTTGGTTTTGCAATTTAAAAGTTTTGCACTTCTAGACTTCGGTCTTCTATCCCTCGCGGCTGCGATGGACAAATCGACTCCCAGTTTTCGGAGATGCCCTTGGGGCAGAAGATGTCTCGGACAGATCCGCACTCCACGTGTGTCTACTGTTTAGGCCTTGAGCACGACCCGCGGGCTTGCGACCTGTGCTCTTCCTTCTCAGCCTATGTCCTCGAGCCGTGCTGCCCGTTTACAACTGGGGCGTCCCGGCGTTGTTCCTCGGTAAGTCAAAGAGGCCCGGTCGGGCGGTCTCGGTGGCCGGCTCGGCGGATCAGCTAGAGCAGATGATCGCCTCGAAGAGGAGGCGGCGCGGCGATCTATCTCGGCACGGCATTTATCCCGCTTCTCCTGGGTTCCTCTTATACAGCTTCTTTTAGGAGTTTTGTTTGTCCCCTCCACTAAGGGAGAGGGACCAACGCCTGCTGGACCTTCTTCTCAGTCCAAAAGAAAGACAAGGGTAAGTCCCTCCGCCGGACGCTTTGGGAGCGGAAAGGTCTCTCTCCCGAGTTGTTGGCCATCGACGTCGATCGTCTCGCTTCGCCACTGGTCTCACGGGTGTCCCGTGCCAGGCCAGTTGACCGAGACTCCGTCGACGCAGTCAAGATTTTTCTCGACCCGTTGGACGGGTTGTCGCCAGGCGAAGCCGAGAATCCTCTCTCCCCGGTTCCCCCGGTGGGAGTTGAGGATCCCGTGGGCTTGCCAGTGCCTCCGGTTCCAGAGCCCTCGGGCGAACCCTCCGAGCCGAGGGTAGAGCCGGTTCCCCCCGTCCCCTCCCCGCACCGCCCTCGGAAAAGCTGAGGTTCTCGGTCTCCGACTTCTTCATGGTCCAGCCGATCCCGCCGTCATAGGCGGTCTCGGTCTTGGCACCACGGTAAGCGGCGGCGCTGCTCATCCTCGTCCTCCTCCTCGGACGAGGGGAGGCTTCGACGTAAGCTACGTCGATGGTACGAGGACCTCATGTGGCAACAGCTCCTTCTGACTGGGAACAAGCCGATGCCGCCCCTTCCCCGGCCATTAAGTGGCTGTCACCGGAGCAGCCGAAACAACCCCTCGACTTACCCGAAGAGCCTGTTCCCAGGCCAGTTGTTCGGCCAAAACCAGCTGCTCCACCGATTCCGGTGGAACCTCCGCCTCCACAGCCATTATTTGGGGCTCCGACCAAGAATTCTCAGTCGGCTCAGGGACTGCCCCATAGGCTGTCTGTCACCCTCACTCCCGATCGACCTCGGCAGGTGGAGGGTGGCTGAGGCCCGAGGCAGCTCTTTGCGGACTCTTTAGAGTCCGATGGAGATTCCTCCCTTTTCTCCAGGTGAGTAGACTTGGAGTCCTCTGGAGGTCAGTCGATGGACGATAGCCCTTCGTCCTATCTGGGATTGCTTCGGCTCATCTCGGAGTCCACCGGGATGAAGCTCGAACCTGTGTCTAAGCGGGCCAGGTATCCCCTCACGGAGATACTGGACCAAGGGATTCCCCTACGGAGGCTTTTCCGGTGGCCGAGGCCATAGTGGGCCTGGCCTTGGAGCTTTGGCAGCGCCCTGCTTCCTGTCCTATGCCCTCAGCCAGGATGGCCAGGAAGTATGTGGTCCCTACCGGTTCCTTGTCCGGTTTTTCGGAACACCCCTCAGCCGAGGGGCTAGTTACCGAAAGCATTTTCCAGCGCGCCGGGAATGCTAGGGACGTGGACAAACCTCCCGACAAGGAGTCCAAGAAATTGGACTATGCCGTGCGCAAAGTCTACACTGCGTCCTCCCTCGGCCTTAGTCAGGCCAGTTCGGCCGTACTCATGGCACATTTCTCTCATGCCCTGTTGGGCTCCCTGGACAAGGTAGTTCCTCATCTTCCAGCGGACCTGCAGACCACAGTTAGGCAGGTGTGGGACCAGGGCAGGGCAGTGGCCAAACAGCAGCTTCAGACTGCTCTGGACATTGGAGACTCATGTGCCAGGTCAGTAGCGGCCGCAGTGGCTATGCGCCGTCGGGCATGGCTGAGGATATCCACCTTCACTTTGGATACCCAGCACAAGTTGGCGGTTGTCCCCTTCCTGGGGACCAACCTCTTCGGCCCTGGGGTGGAAGGTCACCTGCAGAGGATCGAGAAGTCCAATGCTACCTTGGACTCGGTCTCATCCGCACAGAAGGACAAAGGCCGCAGACCACAGCCTAAGCCCTTTCTTCCCTCTGCGCCCTCGGCATGTCCGGCCCAGCAATGTCAGGGCCAGCAGGCACGAGCTTGGCATCCCAAACCCAAGCCCTCGGCTTCCTCCTCCAGGAAGCAGGGAGGTAAAGGCCCTGGAGGTCCCTCGGCCGGTCCTTCCTCCAAGCCTGCCCAGTGACGGGTTGAGGGGTGTCGCCCCCAACCCCATCGCCTCACCCCAGGTGCCCTCCGTGGGGGGGGGCGGCTTCGCCACTTTCTTTCCGCCTGGTCTGTTATCACCACAGACCGGTGGGTGTTGGAGGTGGTGGGAAAGGGCCTGCCTCTGGAGTTCAAGCAGGCCCCACCCTTCAGAGCCATCGCACCTCAGGGGCCTGGGTCCGGCTCGCTGTCAGCTCGCGAGCCGACATCGCCTCCTCCTCGAGAAGGAGGTGATCGGAGAGGTGGCGGACCCTCCTCAGACCCGGGTTCGTGTCCAGGTACTTCCTGGTTCCGAAACGGACGGGGAGCTGGCGCCCCATACTCGACCTACACGACCTAAACAAGTTCCTAAGGTCTCGAACCTTCAGGATGGTCACTCTGGCTCAGATAATACCATCCTTGGAACACAGCATGTGGTTCTGCTCTCTGGACCTGCAGGACACGTTCTTTCACGTCCCTATCCGTCCGTCACATCAGAGGTTCCTTCGCTTTCGAGCGGAGGGATCCCTTTTCGAGTTCCAAGCCATGCCCTTCGGCTTATCTCCAGCTCCCAGGGTCTTCACCAAATGCATGGCAGTGGTGACAGCATTCCTGCGGCGCTGAGGGGTCCGGGTTTACCCTTACCTGGACGATTGGCTGATAGCAGCCCCCTCCAGACAGGAGGTGGAGCGGTCCAGAGATCTGGCCCTCCAGGTTTGCTCTCAGGTCGGCCTCCTCATCAACGAGGCCAAGTCGGAACTCGGGCCAAGCAGGTGATTCTTTCATCGGGGCAGAGCTCGACTTTTTCGAGCCAGAGCATGGCTCCCGCGGACAGGGCCGAGGTTCTTTCCTCCTTTGCCCAATCATTTCTGGTTGGGCAATTGCGCCTGCCCGGACTCTGGGCGCTTCCTGGGTCTCATGGCGGCCTGTACCAGCGTGTCCGCTGGGCCTGCTGGAACATGCGCCTTCAGTGGGGCTGGCCAGCCAGTGGTCCCAACGCTGCATCATTGGACCAGCTAGTGACGGTGAGCCAGGGATGTGGAACGCCTCCAGTGGTGGACCGCTCCAGTTCATCTGCAGGAGGGCATCCCGCTTGTCCGCCCGAGCCGATGGTCTCTATCGACCGATGCCTCTCTGATGGGTTGGGTGCCCATCTGGGAACACTCGACAGACGGCCTCTGGTCTCCGTGGGAGTCCCATGCCACATCAACCTACTGGAGCTCCGAGCGGTCCGCCAGCTCTCACCGCCTTTGCTCCGCTTTCTTCGGGGTCAAGTGGTCCGGGTCCAGACGGACAATACCACGACCATGAACTATCTAAACCGCCAGGGCGGGACGCGCTCCATGCTTCTATGCAAGGAAGCTCTCCGCATCTGGTCACTCGTGCGCAGCCTGGAGGCAGATCTCCTAGACATTCATGTGGCAGGAGCCTCCAACACCCTGGCCGATGCCCTAAGCCAGATGGGGGCTGTGTCCCACGAGTGGTCTCTCCTGCCGGAGGTAGTACAAGATCTATTCTCCCATTGGGGCACACCTCAGGTGGACCTGTTTGCCTCCAGGGAGAATGCGAAGCTGAGGCTGTTCCATGCCCGCCCTCTCAGCAGGGTTCCCTCAGGGATGCCTTCTCGAGGCGTGGACCCCGGCCTCTTCTACGCCTTTCCCTGCTCCCTTGATGCACAAGGTGCTTCAAAGCAAGGAGGGACAAGGCGCAGGTGATTCTGATAGCCCCAGACTGGCCCCGCCAGTACTGGTACCCAGATCTCCTCAGCCTCAGCTCCAGGCTCCGAGGCAGCTTCCAGCTCACCCGGACCTGCTCTCAGTCAATCAGGGGAAGGTATTCCATCCGGAACTTCAATCCCTGCACCTGACGGCCTGGTTCCTGAGCGGCTAGAGTTCCAGGCCTTGGGTCTTTCTGACGAGGTCCTCAACGTAGTTGAGGCGTCCCGTAAGGAGTCGACCAGAAAATTCTCACGCCTTCAAATGGAAGAGGTTTTCCATTTGGTGCCAGGCAAGGGCCTGGACCCTTCCTCCTGTTCCTTGGCGAGCATATTGGACTACCTTTGCCCTTCTCAGCAAGGGCCAGGTGTCGACGACACTTAAGTGCACCTGGCAGCCATCTCTGCTTACCGGCGCTGGCGGAAGCAGTCGTGGCGAGGAGAAGGTGGTCTGCGCTTTTCCAGGCCTTGATCACATTTCCTTCTGGTGCGAGAACCTCCACGGTGGATCTACTACTGGTACTGGCAAAGCTCATGGGCAAGCCATTCAACCAGTGCACAGGTGTGAACTCTCTCACCTGTCGTGGAAGACCGGCTTCTTGGTGGCTGTCACGCCAGCCAGAAGGATGGGAGAGCTCCAGGCGCTCTGCATCGAGTCTCCTTACCTGGTCTTCCACAGGGACAAGGTTGTCCTGCGCCCCCACCGAAATTCCTTCCAAGGTGGTGTCGGAGTTTCACCTTAACCAGGTGTTGACTCTGCCGGTGTTCTACCCCAATCACACCTCGGAGGCCGAATATAGGCTCCATACTCTGGACCCTAGAAGGCGCGCTACTATAAGGAGCACGGCTGGAATTGGGAGAGGTTCGCCAGCTGTTTGTCACCCACGCTGAAGCTGCACCTGGCAGACCTGCAGCCAAGCGGACGATAAGCAGGTGGGTCACCTCCTGCATAGATCTCTGCTATAGGTTGGCGGGCATGGAGCCTCCCAGAGGGATAAGAGCTCATTCTACCCACCATACTGCTGCATCGGTGGCTGCTTCCAGGGACGTCCCTATCCAGGAAATCTGCAGGGCTGCTATCTGGAAGTCGGCACACACCTTCATCACCCATTACCACATCGACCTTGAGTCACGCTGGGATGCTGGTTTTGGGGCCTCGGTTCTCCAGTCTCTATTCCCTAAGTAGGGGGTGTGCGCCTTGCCTCCCTTCTCCCGGAGAACTGCTAGGAGTCTGCCAGATAGTGTGGATGAACAACATATCCATGTCCCTAGAAATACAGGTTGCTCACCTGTAACAGGAGTTCTAGGAATGGTATGTTGTCATCAAGTTGTTCATCCACACGACGCACAACCTGAGCTTCCAGCGGGCCAGATCTGGCGTCATGGGGCGGAGCCGAGAGTTTTACCACCCGGGTGGGTGGGAGGAGCCAGCTTGAAGACCTTCCGGCAAGATTTAAAGCGGCAAGGATACCTGCCAGACAGTGTGGATGAACAACATATACCATTCCTAGAACTCCTGTTACAGGTGAGTAACCTGTATCTGCAAGCCCCCTTGTACTGGAAGGAAGCAGACAACCTCAGAGAAGGGGGTACCTTTCCAAAGGGAAACCCCGTCAGCCATTCTTACAACCGACGCCTCTCTGTTAGGGTGGGGATGCTCACTTAGGGGAACACACCAATCATGGAACCTGGTCCAGCGCAGAGTCACTCCAGCATATAAATCTGTTGGTGCTAAGGGCAGTGTTCTTGACCCTTAAAGCATTTGCCCATCTGGTACAAGGGAAAGTGGTGAAGGTTAGGACAGACAACACCACAACAGTGTACTACATAAACAAGCAAGGGGCACAAGGTCAGATCCCCTCTGCACAGAAGCAATAAAGATCTGGAGTTTGGTTTACTCTCTGAAGGCTTCCCTGCAGGCCATTCATATGCTAGGGAAAGACTATACTCTAGCAGATGCCCTGAGCAGAATTAATCGGGCACACCACGAGTGGTCCATCAACAAGCAGGTGCTGGAATTAGTATTCAGGAGGTGGGGCACACCAGAGATGGCTCTCTTTGCATACCAAGAGAATCATCATCTGTCCGCCTTCTGCTGCAGACCACCAGCCAAGGGTTCAATCCCACTACATGCTCTGACACTGGACTAGTCAGGAAGAAGCCTATACGCCCTCCCCCAAACTCTCATTTTCAGAGTCGTAATCAATCTCTGATCACAACCTGCACTGGTGATCTTGATAGCACCAGACTGGGCCAGACAGTCATGGTCCCCTTTGTTACTCTGCATGTCTGTAGCCAAACCAATACGTCTACCCAGGAGGCACAATCTGCTGACCTCCCACCAGGGCAAAATTCTGTGTCCAAATCTCAGCTCTCTGACTCGAGGCATGGTTCTTGAGGACTTAGAATATGAAAATTCAAAACTCTCTGAGTGTCTTAGATCTCCTGAAGGGATATGGAAAGCCTTCGACTAAGAAAACTTATGCCTCAAAATGGAAGAGGCTCTCTGTTTGGTGTGCTTCCAAGGATATCTCACCCACTCTAGTGGAGAGCCCAGCTGTTCTGGATCATCTTACCTACTTACACTCCCAGGGGCTGCAACATACATCCCTGAAAGTTAATCTAGCATCAGTATATGCTTACATTTCTGCTGGGCAGGGTACCTCCCTGGCATCCAATCCCATATTCAGAAGGTTCTTTAAAGTACTATGCCATTTGCACCCACCTATTTGGGAACCAGTACCAGTATGGGACCTGAACATATGCATTGCTCAGCTCATAAGACCCCCTTCTGAGCCTATGGCTTAAACGCACCAAAAGTATGTTACTTGGAAAACTGTTTTTCTGGTTGCTATCACTTCAGCTAGAAGAATTAGTGAGCTTCAGGCTTTGTGTATCGAGAATGACTATCTTTCCTTCCACAGAGATAAGGTAGTGCTGAGAACAAATAGAAAATTCCTTCCCAGTCCATTACCCTACCAGTTTTCTTCACTGAACGTACTATTTCAGGTGAGCACAGACTCCATAGTCTGGATGTCAAAAGGGCATTAAGTTACTACATGACCCACAATAGGATCATAGACATGACAAACAGCAGTTGTTCCTGACTTATGGGGATGTGGGTAAAGGTAACCCAGCTTCAAAGAGGTCAGTTTCTCTCTGGATAGTCCAGTGCATTCAGTTCTGCTATTTGAAAGTTGGTAAGTAACCCCCAGCAAGACTGAGGGCTCACTCCAGTAGGGGCACAGCTGCTACCATAGCAGCATCCAGAGATGTTCCATTAATGGAAATCTGTAAAGCAGCTGCCTGGAGGACAGTACACACCTTCACTAAACACTATAGCCTGGACACCCAGTCCAGAAGTGATGCCAGATTTGGCACAGCAGTCCTGCAGAGCCTCTTTCCGAAGTTGGTTCTGTGCCTACCTCCAAAGGTACTGCTTTGAAGTCTCCAGAGAGTTAGGAATATAGAAGAATACCTGGGATGAGAAGAAAAAATTATCTACCATAGTAATCTTGTTTCTTCCAGGGTATTCTTCTATATTCATAACTCTCCCACCCTTCCTCCCATTCGAGAACCAGAGCCTCTGCACTCCTAACTGAGCATTTAAATATGAAGTCCCTAACACTGGCACGCATTGTTTTAGCCCTAATGGGAGGAGTTTACTTTCCTCCTTTTTCCAGGTGATTCTGGCATTCAGCGGGGGTTGGGTTTATAATGATATTTGTGTCTTTTTACTGTCATGGACAGCTTAGTTTTGTTGGGGATAGATAGTGATATAGTCATAGCTAAGACTGCTGTGTAGGCTTCTCAGAAATCTGATACGTTGGTGGAACGTTGCAGCTGATAAGGGCAGCAGTTTGAATAAGTGGCACGAGCCAGTGATAGGTTCTATCATTAGCATATAGTTCCATTTTCTCTGGGCAGCTCTGCTTAGGAGGCTCACTGCAGAGAGTTGTGAATATAGAAGAATACCTTGGAAGAAACAAGACTGCTATGATAAATAATCTTTTCTTAAAGAGTCGTGAAGTATCGATAAAAACTTGGATACCTAAATGCCGGAATGTATTGTTTCTAGCCCAAGCAAGTGGGAAGTTGCTCCTGAAGTCTGGAGGAGGGGTGCCACTAAGCACCGCTGCTTCTGATTTGGAGTAGTTTATTTTATATCCTGCCAAAGCTCCAAACTTCTCAAGCTCGAATAACAACTGGGGTAGGGAGGAATGCGCATCCCTCAAGAAAAAGAGTGAGTCGTCAGCATATAAAGCTACTTTATGCTCCACATTCCCATCCATGACCCCCTTGATTTGAACATTTTGCCTAACAGAAATTGCCAACTGCTCTAGGAACAGAGCTTAAAAACAGTGGGAGACAGGGGCATCCTGCCTTGTACCCTCCCCAACTTGATCGGTTGTGAGAAGAAGCCATTAACTGTAACACACGGCCAAGTGCAGATATAGTGAGTTAATTGCAGCTATAAATTTAGGGCCAAGGTTTAATTTCTTTAGAGTACAGTCATAAAGTTCCAGTCTACTCTGTCAAATGCCTTCTCGCATCCATACTGACCGCCAGCTGGAAAGAAGACATGGTCCGCTGGCTGTTATAATAGTAAGCAGTCTCTGGATATTATTGTGAAGAAAACGACTAGAAATAAACCCCATCATCGGTTTTATTTCTTATATCTTATTTATCTAGGATAACCAATCTTTCCATCTTCTTTCAGTGAGGTCCTGCTTATACCCAGTTAAACAGCTGGTGGGACTTAAACATTGGAGTTGGAATGACATGCATGAGGTCCCATGGTGAGCCACTGGCTGTGGCTGGATATTCTTTCATTGTTCTCAGAAATTCTGCAGAGAGGGCCAGCCCAGTGGCGCAGAGGGCTGAGGCGCTATGCCTTACGTCATGCTACGCTGCCAACTCGGGTTCGGGAACAGCTATGGGCTGTCGGGGTGCCAGCATGGGGGGAGGCGTGGTTCTGCTGCCACCAGGTGGAGGTCCAGTGGCAGCGCAGGCATGACAGGGTGGCAAGAAACATAGTCTTTGATGGCAGATAAGGACCGCTTGGCCCACCTAGTCTACCCATTTCCTACCTATTGATAAGCTGCAGATCCTAGTTAACCAACAGCCTACTTCCTCCTACCCCCAACTATAATTGCCTTATGTCTGTCCCATGCATTCTTGAATTCCCCACTGTTTTTGACCCCATTACCTCCCTCAGGAAGGCCATTCCATGCTTCCACCACCATTTTCGTGAAAAAATACTTCCTCACGTTGCCCCTGAGCCATCCCACCTCTATCTTCAAATTGTGTCCCCTTGTTCTTGCACATCTCTTTTTCTGAAAGATGCTACCCTCTTGGCTTTGTTGATTCCCTTGAGGTACTTGAAAGATTCTAACATGTCCCCCCCTCTCCCTCCTTTCCTCAAGGGTATACATATTAGTCTCTCTTCGTATGGCTTCTGTTGCAGACCCTGCACCATTTTAGTTGCCCTCCTCTGCACTGCCTCCGTCTTGTCTGTCCTTGCAGAGGTGGGGTCTCCAGAACTGCATGCAGTCCTCCAGATGGTGTCTCACCAACTGTCTGTACAGAGGATAACAACTTCCTGTTTTCTACTGGTGATACCTTTCCTGTGCATCCCAGTATCCCCTGCCCTCTTTACTGCCTTCTCACATTGCTTGCGTGCTTTAAAGTCATCTGCTAAGACTACCCCAGGTCCCTTTCCATTTTTGTTGTTGTTAGTACCCCAATTTTGTACTCTTCCCTGGGTTTTGTTTCTCAAGTACATTACTCTGCACTTTTTGCATTGAATCTAAGCTGCCATACTTTTGGCCATTCCTCCAACCTTGCCTCCCTTTTCCTCCTTTCCACCCTCCACCCCCGGTGTAGCAACCCTGTTGCAGTTCTTTGTGTCGTCTGCAGAGAGGCATACTTTTTCTTCCAGCTCCTCCACAATGTCACCTGTAAAGACATTAAAGAGAACCGGTCCCAGCACTGAACCCTATGGTACCCCACTAGTAACCCCTTTCCTCAGAGTGTACTCAGTTTACTATTACCCTCTCGCCCTGTTGTCCAGCCAGTTTGTTACCCAGGCTACCACTCTGGGACTTGCTCCCAGGTTGGCTAACTTGTTTGTTAATCTTTGTGTGGACTGTGTCAGATGCCTTGCTAAAATCTAGGTAGGCTATATCCACAGCCCTCCGTGGTCTACTACTTTGGTCATCCAGTCAAAGAAGTCTATCAGATTGATCTGACATGATCTTCCTGCTGTGAATCCATGCTGCCTTGGGTCCTGTGCCCCACTGGCCTCTAGGTACTCAACAATTCTTTCTTTCAGAAGTGATTCCATAATTTTCTCTACCACTGAGGTCAAACTAACATGTCTGTAGTTTCGTGCTTCTGCCTCGCTCCCACTTTTGTGAAGGGGAATCACATCTGCCCTCCTCCAGTCCTCAGATACCACACCATCCTCCCATGATTTATTAAAAAGGGGTAGTCAGTGGTGTCACTAGGTCTTCCCTTAGTCATTTTAGAATTCTGGGGTGAATCCCTTTAGTCCCCATTGCTTTGTCCACCTTGAGTTGTAGAAGTTCTTTCAGGACCCTTTCTTCTGTGAATGTACTGGTATCGATGACCCCCCCATCCAGAGTGCTACTATTGTTTGGCTTAGTTACCTCCTCCTCTTCTTCTTTTGTGAATACTGAACAAAAGTATTCGTTAAGTATCTCTGCCTTTTCACTGTCACCCTCTGCCCACCTCCCCTCCCCTTTATTAAGCCACACTTCTAGGAGCGTGGCTATGTTGTTCATCCACACTGTCTGGCATTGTCCCTTTCCCCTTTAAATCTTGCCGGAAGTCTTCAAGCTGGCTCCTCCCACCCACCCAGGTGGTAAATACCTCGGCTCCGCCTCATGACACCAGATCTTCCTTTTCGCTGGAAGATGCAGGTTCCCTCGTGCTACTTTGCAAGTACCATAGGCCCTGGAGTCAAAGCGATGGTTTTTGCCGCACTTACTCGCTTTAAAACTCGTCAGAGTTTCGGATTTGGATCCGAATGCTTCAGATATGGAGGACAAGTCGTCCCCCGGGTTCCACCGGTGTCCTTGTGGACAAAAAATTTCTCACACCGATCTCCACCTCTCATGCATCTACTGCCTAGGCGCCGTGCATGATACTTCAGCTTGTACCATCTGTTCGGCCTTCCATCCCACCGTTCTGGAGGACCGCAAGGCACGCCTTAAGCTGGGGAGACCAGAGTTTCGCAGTCCACCGGTGAAATCGAAGGAGGCCAGGTGGGCGGTTTCCACAGCTGTGGGATCCGCCAAGCAGCTCGAGCAGATGGCGGCTTTCGAAGAGGAAGCTGCCCAAGCTTCGGCCAACCGTAGTTTCTTCGTCCCGCTCAACCTGGGCTCCACCTTCACGGGATCCTTCTGGGAGTTGTGCCATTCTCTTCCTACCAAGGGTGAGGCGCCTTCGGGTTCGCACTCCTCCCGATCCAAGAAAAAGGATAAGGACCCCAAATCATCTTCTTCTAGCCGAAGATGATGTTCCTGGGACTGAGAGCGGTCTGACACTCAGGAGAAGGCGGTCTCTGCCACGGTCGAGATCCCTTCCTTGGCTGCCGGCTTTTCGGACCTTCCGTCAGGCCAGGGCACCAAAGCCGAGGATACGGCAGAACCGGCCGAGATTTCTCTCGACCCGATCGAGCCGTTGTCGCCAACGCCTGTCGACGACTCCTTGGAGAGGACTCCCATTCTCTCCTTCACCGACGAGGAGACCTTGTCCTTTCGGCATCCCGACGGACGACAAGAGCCGAATCTGCTTTACCGAATCAAGCCCCGGATCGACAGAGCCGATGCCGTTGGTCTCGATCGAGGAATAGGACCCTATCAGTCGGAAAACCGAGAAAGGGTCACAAACACTCCTGGAAGAGGCGCTGCCACCGTTCCTCATCTTCCTCGGACGAGGAGAGACTTAGATGGAAGCTCCGTCAACGTTATGAGGACCTCATGTGGCAGCAACTCCTTTTGACTGGTCAAAAGCCGTCTGCTCCGGCTGTACCGGCCATTACTTGGCCCCAGCCTCTTTGGCCGACACCGACTCCCTCGCCTGAGGACCCTTCTCCCTCCGTGGGACCGCACGATTGCTGGTTGGCCTGTTACGGGCTCCCCACCAATCTTAGTGGAACCACAACCCAGACAGCCTCAGGAAGGGGCTCCCTCTAAGGAGGATCGGTCAGCTACAGGCTTGCCCCATAGGTTGTCCATTACAGTCACTCTCGGATTGCCGTAGGCACATCAAGGGGTACTTAGGTGGGAGACCCATGTATCCTGATTCCTCGGATTCGGATACTACTGGCCTTCACTCACATGATGAACTGTTAATGGCAGGCCTGGAGGAAGGTCCTACTTCCTTCCAGGGTATCCTTCGACTCATTTCGGAGTCCACAGGTATGCCTCTGCAGCCCATACAAAAGAAGGCGGAATATCCTCTCACGGATATTCTCAAGAGGGGGGATACCCCGACGGAGGCCTTCCCAGTGGCTGAAGCCATAGTTGGCCCAGCACTGGAGCTTTGGCAGCGCCCTGCCTCTTGCCCGGCTCAGTCTGCCCATATGGCCCGCAAGTACGCGGTGCCTATGGGGTCCTTGGTGGGCTTCACTGAGCATCCCTCGGCTGAGAGCCTTGTGACTGCCTCAGTGTTTAGGCGCAAGGGCAGCTCTATGATACTGGACCGCCTCCGGACATGGAGTTCAAAAATATGGACCACTCTGCCCAGAAGGTTTACGCGCATCATCCCTAGACCTTCATCAGGCTAGCTCAGCAGTGATCATGGCACACTTCTCTCACGCCCTTCTGGGGTCACTTGATGAAGTCCTCCCTCATCTCCCAGCGGACTTGCAGACCACGGTCAAGCAGGCGGGACCAGGGCCGTGCTGTTGCTAAACAGCTCCAGACAGCTCTGGACATTGGTGATTCCTGTGCCCGTTCACCAGCTGCTGTAGTAGCCACTCGCCGCAGGGCTTGGCTGAGGTTATCGTCGTTTCCTGCGGATACTCAGCACAAGCTAGCTGACGTGCCCTTCCTTGGCACCGACCTCTTCAGTCCAGGAGTGGCAGGTCATCTACAGCGCACTGAACAGTCTAATGCTACCTTAGATGCCACCTCTGCTAAGGCTTCTTCGGGCAAGAACCAGCAGAAGCACAAGAAGAAGTCCTTTCGGCATTCTTCCCCTGCGGTTAGACAGCCCTCCTTCCAGGGAGGTCAGCAACAGCAGCAGGCTCAAGCTTGGCGCCTTAGGCCCAAGCAAGGTCCCCAGCAGCCCCGCAGAGGAGGCCGAGGTGCTGGTCCAGGTGCCGCCGCCTCCTCCAAGCCTGCACAGTGACGGGTCGGGGGTGGCCTCCACTACACCTGTCATGCCAGTTCTGGGTCCTCCCGTGGGGGGCCGGCTCCGCCATTTTCTTTCTGCTTGGTCTGGTATCACTTCAGTTCTGGAAGTGGTCGGGCAGGGACTGCCTCTAGAGTTCTAGCAGTACCCCGCCAGCCGGGCCCATGCCCCACAGGAGGAAAGGATCTCAGTTGGCGCTCAGTCGGCCCTTCGGGATGACATTGCTCAGCTCCTCCACAAGGAGGAGGTAGCTCCAGTGCCGGATCCTCCTACAGACCAGGCTTCATGTCCAGGTATTTCCTGGTGCCCAGGCGGACGGGGGGTTGGCGCCCATCTTAGATCTCCACGACCTGAATCAATATCTCAGGTCTCGCCTCCGGATGGTAACTCTGAACCAGATCATACCATCCCTGGAGCAAAACATGTGGTTCTCTTCACTGGATCTTCAGGACGAGTTCTACCACGCCCCAATCCGCTCATCCATCAGCGGTTCCTCCGCTTCAGGGTCGAAAGGACCCGCTACGAGTTCAGAGCCATGCCGTTCGGCCTGTCATCGGCCCCACGGGTCTTCACCAAATGCATCGCAGTGGTGGCAGCCCATCTACGGCGTCATGGGGTTTGTATTTACCCCTGTCTGGACAATTGGCTCCTGGCGGGTTCCTCTCTACAGGAGGTGGAGAGGTCAAGAGACCTGACCCTCCGAACCTGCTCCCACCTGGGCCTCCTAATCAATGAGGCCAAGTCAGAACTCATGCCCTCTCAGGTGATGGGCTTTATCGGGGCAGAGCTCGACTCTTGTCAAGCCAGAGCTCAGCTCCCGGCGGACAGGGCGGAGGTTCTTTCCTCCTTTGCCCAATCATTTCTGGTTGGGCACTTGCGCCCTGCCCGGGACTTCTGTACCTCCTGGGTTACATGGTGGCGTGTACCTCAGTAGTCCGTTGGGCCAGATTGCACATGCGCCCCCTTCAATGGGAGCTGGCCGCCCAGTGGTCCCAGTGTCAGGGTCTCTTCGACCAGCTGGTCACTGTCACCCAGAGGATGTGGGATGCTCTCCAATGGTGGACCGTCCCGAGTCATTTGTGGGACGGGATCCTGTTCGTCCACCCGAGCTGACTGTCGTCCCTACGACTGATGCCTCTCTCATGGGCTGGGGAGCCCACATGGGGGACAACAGAGCTCACGGGTTCTGGACCCCGAGGAGTCCCATTGCCACATCAACCTGTTGGAGCTCAGAGCAGTCAGACTGGCACTGTCAGCTTTCGCTGCTCAACTCCGGGTCAAGTGGTTCAAGTCCAGATAGACAATACCACCACCATGTACTACCTCAACAAACAGGGCGGCATGCACTCCCGTCTGCTATGCAGGAGGCGCTCCAGATCTGGACCCTGTCCAGCCGGCTGGGGCAGATCTCCTGGCCATCCATGTGGCAGGAGTCTCAAACCAACTGGCGGATGCTCTCAGCGCATAGGCCAGACATCCTACGAGTGGTCTCTCCATCCAGAGAGCTACACAATCTGTTCTCCCATTGGGGCAAACCATTGGTGGACCTGTTCGCCTCCAGGGAGAACACCAAGCTGCGGCTGTACCATGCCCGCCCCCCTCAGTAGGGCTCGCTGCAGGGGGATGCTTTCTCGAGGCCATGGACCCCAGGCCTCCTTTACGCCTTCCCTCCATTTCTCTTGATCCACAAGGTGTTACTCATGGTGAGGAGGGACAAGGCGAAGGTGATCCTGGTAGCCCCAGATTGGCCATGCCAGTTCTGGCATCCAGATCTCCTCAGCCTCAGCTGCAGGACCCCGGAGCGGCTTTGTACACGCCTGGACCTGATATCGTTGAACCAGGGGAAGGTCTTCCACTCGGACCTTCAGTCCCTGCACCTCACAGCCTGGTTCCTGAGCGGTTAGAATTCCAGGCTGTGGGTCTTTCCGAGGATGTCTACACCGTGGTGGAAGCATCTCAGAAGGAATCAACCAGGAAATGTTATGCCTTCAAATGGAAAAGGTTTTCCATTTGGTGTCAGGGAAAGAGCCTGGACCCCTTATCCTGCTCTGTGGCTTACATTCTAGACTACCTTTGGTCCCTCTCCAAAGGGGGTCTTTGGTCATCGACCCTTAGGGTGCACCTGGCAGCCATCTCTGCTTACCAGTCGCGGGCCAGTCAGTCGACATTGCACAGAGACAGTGGTCGGGCGCTTTTTCAAAGGCCTGATCATATCCCTCTGTTACGTGAACCTCCATCTCCATGGGATCTCTTGCTGGTTTTGGCAAAGCTCATGGGCAAGCCATTCAAACCCATGCACAAGTGTGAGCTCTCGACTTGTCATGGAAGACTGCCTTCCTGGTGGCTATCACGTCCAGCCAGAAGGACAGGGGAGCTCCAGGCACTTTCGTGGACTCCCTATCTGGTCTTTCACAGGGACAAGTTGTCCTGCGCCCCACCAAATTCCTTCCGAAGGTGGTGTCAGAGTTTCACCTTAACCAGGTGTTGACTCTGCGGTATATTACCCTAACTACACCTCAGGTGCCGAGCACAGACTCCATACTCTAGACCTCAGGAGGTGCTCTCCTATTATAAGGAGAGGACGGCGGAAATTCGAGGAGAGGTTCGCCAGCTGTTTTTTTACCTACGCTGAAGCCACTTCTGGCAGACCTGCAGCCAAGCGGACTATTGCAAGATGGATCACATCATGCATAAGTCTGTGTTATGAGTTGGCGGGCAAGGAGCCTCCCAGAGGGATAAGAGCTCATTCTACCCCCCATACTGCTGCTTCAGTGGCTGCTTCCAGGGACATCCCTATCCAGGAAATCTGTCGGGCTGCTACCTGGAAGTCAGCAAACACCTTCATTACCCATTACCACATCAACCTTGAGTCTCGACGTGATGCTGGTTTTGGGGCCTCGGTTCTCCAATCTCTTTTTCCTAAGTAGGGGATGTGCGCCTTGCCTCCCTCCTCCCGGAGAACTGCTAGGAGTCGCCAGACAGTGTGGATGAACAACATATCCACACTCGTAGAAAACAGGTTACTCACCTGTAACAGTAGTTCTAGGAGTGGTATATGTTGTTCATCCACACGCACCCACCCGACCTCCCTGGCTTAAGGCGCACAACCTGGCTTACAGCGGGCTAGATCTGGCCTCATGGGGCGGAGCCGAGGTGTTTACCACCCGGGTGGGTGGGAGGAGCCAGCTTGAAGACTTCCGGCAAGATTTAAAGGGGAAAGGGACAATGCCAGACAGTGTGGATGAACAACATATACCACTGCTAGAACTACTGTTACAGGTGAGTAACCTGTTTTTCCCTCCCTTGGTCTTTCTTCTCTCCCTAATGTACGTATAAAAGGATTTATCCCCTTCTTAACTGAGTTGGCTATCTTTTCCTTGGTTTGGGCCTTCGCTATTCTGACTGCCTTCCCCACTTCCTTCTGCTTCAACTGATACAGTTCTCTGTCCTGCTCCTTCTGTGATTCCTTTTATACTTCCTGAATGCTATTTCTTCCTAACTTTTCCCGCCACCTCTTTTGAGAACCATAGTGTTTTTTTTTTACTTCATTTTGTTTTGTTTAGTTACTGTACACAAAGACTTGTTGCTTCTGTGAAGGCAGTTTTGATTTTTCCCCATTGTTCTTCCACCCCTCATTCCTGCCTATCTGCTAGTGCATTCCTTAGGCACTCACCCATTTTGCCAAAGTCAGCCCTCCTAAAGTCCAGTACCCTCACATCTTCCTGGACATAAGTCTCCACCACTCATTCACACTAGTGGGATTGGCGCGAGGCACTAAGACCCATCGAGCAAACTTTTGCTGGAGGGTGGTAGCGAGAACGGCGCTCTGAGACACGGCGCCCATGAGCAGCGGCTCGGCGGTAATGACCATCCCTTTCGATAGCCAGATCAGGAAACTTCTTGCCCTGCTCAGTCTGTGAAGGTCACAAGATTCATGATCCTAGATCACTTTTCCAGTACCAGGTGTTCCCCCTTGCACAAAACTCAGCAGAGGGACTTAATGAGTGTTTTAGTGGGGATTGTGGTTTCTCTCCAGATAAGGGTTGCTATTCTGATAAAGCATAGTTGGAAACTTTACTTCGTACATCGATCTATGGGATGTAGTAGTTTCCCCAGTCTGCGACCGGTCAGAAAACAAGACAAGCATTGTAGAAAGCAATATACTTCCACAAATTGTGCTAGGAATTTGACCGCCTTAAGGAATGGGCGAGACGTTTGTGCCTCCAACCCAGAAAAACTTTGATGTCACAGATGTTCAGTTTTCTTCATATAGGGGTAGACAGGTTTTTTGCGCAGTACTCAGCGAGTTCAGGTGTCTGTGCTGGGCCGGTCTCAAGCATTTTATTTTCAGTTTCTGTACATGCCAAGGTTCAGTATACATTAACAATACATATAAAAAACAATGGAGAGTCAGCAGTCCAACTGTGGACCTGTACTTAACACTTAATGAGTTCAGTGCAGTAAACTGTATATATGGTTACTTTGTAGGGCCATTCAAACTGAAGGTAAGAGTATAGAGGATGTAAGGTGTGTGGTGGGGGGGCTTGACCCTGGCGGTAATGGGGGAGGTGCTGAAAGTATATGTTCATGGGATCGAAGTAGGATATAGTTAAGGAATAGTCCACAACATGGTGTGGGTTACACTGGGATTTATCCACGCCTGGTGTGGTTCAGTCACAAGGCTACAGGCTGATTGACCAACACCACCAGGGGTGGGTAAATCCCAGCCCAGCCCACACCCCGTTGTGGATTATTCTGACTTTACAATCAGGAAACATGACAGTTACACAAAAAAAGTGAATAAAAAGCTTTTTTTTCTAATTTTTTAATGCTGAGTTTAATAAAATATCCTTCCTTCTTCACAAAATAGTTCACTGTTGATGAGCAGAAGCTCTCCCGTGCTCCTGTAATTGTGAGCGGGCTAGCGGGAAAGAATGAGGGGCAGCTGAGAGCGTGTGGCACTGTAGACTACAGCAAGAGAGCTGGCTGCAACGTGAATTAGCTCTTGGCTTTCTCAGAGTTCAAAACTGCAGGTTATATCTGACTTTTTTTTTTGGTTCACTTTGCCTGAATGGCTTTTAATTTTCAGAACGGCGCGGTTAGCGGGAGAAAAAATGGCGGCTTTGTGAGAGTGTATTATAATGCTGAGAGTTCTGTGTGAAATTATTTTTTAATGTGCCGTTGGTTGGTACTGGTACTTTATACGATGGTTATACAAAAATTACCCCGTGGCATAAAGTAGCAGCCGACAAATCAAAATACTGAATTTTTAGACCCTATTGTATAATTAAGCAATAAGATACGACAGAGTGTGCAATGTGGTGGGATAGCTGCACACCTCGGTTGTGTTGTGAGGCAGGAGGCATCGCCAAGTACCTTCAGCCACCTGAGGAGTGCCATTATCCCACCACAATGTACACCCTGGAGTGTCTTATTGTGATTATAAAATTGGGCCAAGATTTTTAATTTGGGGGTGGGGTGAAGAAATGCACCAAAATAAAAAAAAAAAAAAAAAATTGACATTTTTTTTTATAGCTCATTCACCTCATCAAAATAGTCCCACCACATCCCAACCTTGACATGCCATCTCTGGTTTAAATATGCACCGCAAAATAAATGTGTGTTTAATTGGCTCTTAAACCTTCTGTTTTCCCCAACCCACCCCCATTTACCTATTTCCTCAACTTTCTTTGTTCTTGATGTTATTCCCTCCCTTTTCTTTATCTTGTTTATTTTCTGTCTTGCCTACATTCAAGAGATGGAATGTTTACCATGGATGGAACACAAGAATTCAAACCTCTGCTCAGTTCTAATGGCAGAATGTTTACCCCCACTATCACACAACAGAAGGCCTCAGATGGAACCAGGACTTTGTTTTATCTAGCTGGTTAAACAACACATTTCCCCTAGTAAGCAGGTGAGGATAGGAGGAGGATGTTTCACGGTCAGCAAAGAAACACCAGAAATTAAAACTGTAAGTGCTGTAGTACTTCATTTTTTAAGTGTGTGTGTGTGTGTGTGTGTGTGTGTGTGTAGAGGATTATATGTGTAAAATGCCATTTAGTTATTATGTTTTTAAACTTAAGACAGTTTTATTTTTAGGGCCTAGTTTAAGGTTCTTCGTGAGTAAAGGCGACAGCCACGTTTGTGATGGCAGTCAGGGATGTGTGGTAGTATTGATTTTATTGTGAAGAGGCTGCAGGATTTTTATCCAGTGAGGTTGGGCTGGGGTGTCAGCACTGGGTTCCGAGCTCTTTGGCCAATCAGGTTTCTGGATTTTTTTATACTCATTTTATAATTAGCAGTAAGCCATGAGGGGGTGTGGGTTATCAGGGGATTTATCACGGCTGGAGTAGTTTGCGCCGAGTGGGTAAATCCTTGCCACCCGTGGTAAATCACCCGATAAACCACATCCTGCGAGTGGCTTATTGCGATTATACCAAGGTTAATTTTTTTTTTTTTTTACTATAATAAAATACAAATATTAAAGAGGTTACTTTGTTTTTTCATTTTTATTGTATTTATTCCTGGGCTGCAGAGGATATAGATGATACACTCGTCAACAGCCATTGGTTATCAGAGGATTTACAACAATGGTAAACTGCCAGTCTGACGATTTCATTGACTGTTCACTTATGTCCATGGTATAATCTCCCATATACAGCACCCATGCTGGAAATCTGAAACTTTTAATTGTCAGTAGAATGCTGAAGCGGGCAGGCTTCTGTAGTGATGTCAACACTTTGAGTTTGTCTGCCTCACTGCTTAGTTTATGGGGTTACCCTAGCAATTATGACTAACCCAGAGAAAACATTGGAACTAAGAGACAACTTCTGGTAAGTAAGATTAGAATTTATTTTGTCATTACTGAAGTAGTTCTCTAGAACAGTGTATTGAATAGAAGAAACAGCACCTTTCCATGCATGTGCACAAACATTGAACAATAGGGATTTGCACTGTATCCGTCCATAAACATACAGTTTACATCTAGGGATAAGGATACAGGTTACAGCTGGACTTGTGAACAATAGTAGCAGTGTTACAACAAGCAGTTTAGTAGTAAAGTGAATTAACAAAATACCAGTCAAAATATGAACAGATATTTTCTAGGTGGGCAGTTAGTTAATAGAAAGAGACTGGCTCCAGAAGCACTTTACAAATTAAATGGAGTAGGAACTTATTAAAAAGGTTTAGTCTTTCATCAGGTACTTCCCTCTGGTTCCATCTTTTACTTTGGATTTGGACTTTACTATGGAGTGTACAGTTTTTAATTAGTTGACACCCTCCGCTTTGGAACCTAAACTGGGTTCTTCTGAATCTGAGATGGTACATCACTGAATGGGTTTGGCAGGAGGTCTTTGTGGTAACAGCAGTCCCAGACATTTTTTTTTCACAAGGAAGGTTTAAATGTTTTAGAGAAAGGTCCTTTCAACAAGACTTAGTGGTCAAGGACAGCTGTTTGAGACCTTTAGAAAGATAGATCTGGCCAGGAAAATCCTGAGATGTGTGTCCAAGCATTTCTGTGCCCTATGAAGTGTTGTTGAGAACTAAACCTTAAACCTCAGCCTCTGTTCTAGTGGGGTGGAGGTGTCAGCAGATGATGATTAGGAAATGAACGTATAAATTGCTGTGGACCTTTTTTCACACCTTAATATATGGAAAGCTGCAGCCCTGGGTGTGTGAAAACACATAAAGAACTGGTAGGCAGGTTAGCTGGTTGGGTGGCAGAGCAGCAAGGCTGGGTGATGCATGCGAGCAATGGAATCCTATGTTGAAGTTAGCTGGGGATCAGGCACATATGGAGCTGAGGTGCTTGACTTACGGAGGAGGGCACAGTGTGTCTGACAGTTGCACACTTGAGATTTGCGTCGGCTGTGAAAGCTGCCACTTGCCCACCCTCCAGAGGGGGCTGTAGGAAGGCTGCAGCTGTGGTGTCCCTAATCATTGAGTGGGTCATTTGGGGTGGCGAGTGTGGGTGAAATTGAGAAAAATGAAGAACAAGAAAAAAGTAACTGCCACTGTATAAGAAACCTTTTATGATACAAGCAAAGTTTGCAGTGGTACTGTATGTCAAGTCAACACAACTCTGTTTCCCGTTTCTCTAGGATGGTGTCGTCTTATCTGGTGCACCATGGGTATTGTGCAACGGCAGAGGCTTTTGCAAGGTCTACGGATCAGGCAGTGCAGGAAGAGCTGGCCTCCATCAAAAACCGGCAGAGTGAGTTTAGAATGTCACAGGCATGACTTTATATTAATGAGTGCTTTGTAAAAAGAAAAAAAAGTATGAGTCACTTGAGGCAGGGTGTCACCTCCATAATTCATGGTCACATGGCCACCAAAGCAAAATATTTCATAGCCAAATGTTACAGTGGAAAAAAATTCCAGGCTTACCTGGGACCCCCTCTGGAGAGAGAACAGACTTACTGCAGAAATCGCAAGTACTCTGGCACCAAAGCAGTAAATTAAAGTGAGAGTGACAGGTCACACACACCACATGTATTGTGTCATAATTATTTTTGTATGACTGACTAACCACCAATCAAACCTCAACATTTAAGGGGTGGTGATCAGTCTACACTTAGAGTATGTTACATTTAACCCATTAAATGTTTAGGTTGGAAATGTGCGTAAGTGATGCAGGAGAATTCCAAGATAGTAGTTACAAGCAGAGTTATCCCCATAGGGGTTTATAGTTTTTCTTTCTCTCACTACCCAGTAACAATGATTTATTGACATATATTTTATGGAGGACTACTAATTTAAAGAGACAATACAGAAATAGACTGAGTTGACCCCAGTATAGGTACCCATTAATAGATCTGCCAAACATTTTATTAGTATAAAAATCTTAAGCCGGCCCACGGCGCGGCGACAAGCGTCTGTTTGAGGCATCGACATCCCAGGTTTGGGGACAAACTTGGGAGTCATAGGGTCGGGGGATTGAGCGTCCCAGGTACTGCTCTCCTTCTCTGGGGAGGGGTTTGAGTGTCGGCACATTTGGGAGGCTTGGGGCTACCATTGTGGCTGGCGCTACATGGGGGCGGGGTGGAGGCTGGTTGTCATTGCACATCCCCGGGATGTCTACAGTATGAAAATGATGGCCCTGCACATGACGCCTCGGCTTGCCACTGTCCACGCTGCTACCCATGTCCGCCAGGGGGGCCCGCCCATGGTTCCGCCTGGGGTTGGGGCATAAGCCTGGGCATGAGGGGAGACAGTGGACAGAGCCGGGCTGAGCTTTGGGGGGCAGGCAAAAAAAATCTTATGTGAACTACAATTGTTTTGACTGTTTTCACTGTTTATAATTTGAGATGAACTACCATTTATAAATAATCAACACAGCTACAAAACATCTGAGTTGAAATGGTAGCAAGTTAGTCATACAATAGAGTTGTGATAAAATACACATGGTGAGTGAACAGTTTCTCTTCCATTTGTCCAAAACTGATTGTTTCAGACGGTGAGGATTCATCTATAGCCACACACATTACATCATTCCAGCTCGAGGAGTCGACACCTTGAAACAGTCCGGAGTCAAACCACAGTCTCGGACACACTCCTGTTTCTTGTGCATGATCCTCTTCAGCTATCAGATCTTGTAACCAAAGAAATCAGCTTCTTTTTGGCTCTGCTCCATGTTGCTTCAGTTTTTTGATCAATTCTCTATTCCAACTCTGTTTCAGTACTAGTTCAGTTCTGGTACCCCCTCCACATTAAAGTTTTCCTATTTTTATAGATTTTTACCTATATTTATCCTTTACATCTTCCTATAAAATACGGATGGTTCTCCCCTCGGTTATGGCCTCCCCATGGGTGAATTCTTCAGGAGTGTTTAAAAAGTGCACTAAAAGTGTCATACACTCATGCAATCTTCTGATGACCATAGTGAATGGAGTTTTTGAGCCTAGACCACATCATTAATTTTCCAGATTGCTCCAAATTGTCCAGAAAATTGAAGGAGGGTTGTGAAAGAAGCATGAAGAATTTCCAGCAAGTAAATCCATCCTCCTCAGTTCTGGTAAAGTAACTAAAAAACCTTCAGGTCAGCACTGTTCCTCCAAGGACCCTATCAATCAGATCATGTGAAAAGCACTGCATTTCCAGTACTTAGAGGGGCACACAGAGCTGGGACCCCTCTGATTCCAAAAACTGTATGACCCTTGACTCTGTCTACCGTTAATTTCTGGTTCCAGATGATGATCTGTTGTCCGATATAGAGACCAACTCTGGGTTCCAGAGCCAGGCCCAGTTGCTTGGTTCCCAGGCCCCAAAGGGATGCGATTTCTGGTGACACAGACCCTTTCAGGCTGCTCACTTCTCTAGAGCCCCTCCACAAAAAGAGTCCGTTCAGGTCTTCCCACTTCAGGGGGCTCTGTGACCCGCTTTGTTCTACTGCTACTTATTGAGCATCCTTGGTTTACATTCTGTAGCAGTTCCTGTCAGTTCAGTTCCTGTTTTCTCGTGCCAAGGCCCTGCAAGGGATGTTAGCCACTTTAAATGTGGCTAGCCATGCGGGGGTGGCAGCAGAATCCATTGCGCCATTCGGTTTATAACCAGTGCTCCAGCCAGAGCCCATCATTGCACATTGTATAAAGAGATGAACTGGACGTCCTTGGCAGTCAGGAGACTTAACCACAGGTATGTCTGGAGATGCCAAACAATCCTGAACAAATTGCCCCATTATATTACCACTGACCTCCATCACGTACGTAGTGCATACGTTCTCAGGAAAAGTGCTTATATCACTCTTGTAGTTCCAAATCCCTGTAAATGCTACGGCAGGGCAGCAGTGAGCTGTGTTCTCCCCTCTGTCTGGAATAAGCTTCAAACAACATTAAAGCTTCAGACTCTCATTCCGTTAGACACCTTCGGAAGGCTTATTTACAGAACAACTCCTGAATCCTGCCAGTACAACTAATCCCCCCATATCAGCCACTGTAATTACATCTCTCTCTCTCTCCTCTCCTCTTCTGGTCCCTCGCCTCTCTGGCCCTTAGGAGTTACACGTATCTTCTTATACCTGTTCCCTGCCTTACCGCCTCTGTTCCCCTTCCCTTTCCTAGTTACTCTCAAACTCCTTCTCCGAATGTCTCTACACTACCTTTCTTGGAATTATTATTCAGAACCTACTCGCTGTTAATAAATATCCCAAGCTTACTGCTCGCTTAGATGGCTGATGTATTATAGTTTGTATTAATTGATGTATGGTTCTACTGTACTCCAAGCGTTACTGCACTAAATCTGACTGTTTAGTTCTTTCTATCCCTTATCCGGATGAAGAATTATAGTTTCCATTATTTGATGTACTGTTCTGTTGTATCCCTAGTACTGCTGCCTGAACTGGATGATGTATTAGTTCTTTGAATCCAATGCTGTTGTATCACTCTCTGCTTAATCTGTACTTGTGCTTTATATTATTGTCTTTTGTATAAGGGACCTCCTTGCAAATGAGCTTTGCTCAACGGATTTCATCCCTTCACAATAAACTGAATTGAACTGCAGTTCTTATTCTTCAGAGTCAAGTCCTTAGTGCTGTGCCAATGGGTCTACCTTCAGGGGTACCTCAAAGTCCCTCTGCTCCTGTGGGATAACTGGCCAACCTTTGGGAGCACCTGTCCCTGGTGTACAGGGTGATCCAGCTCCCTGGGATTTGGACTCTTGTGGGTGCCTCAGAGTCCGAATTGAGCTGTGGCTAACTCCCTAGTCAAAAGCTTTGCTCCCACAGGGTCCTAATTCCTCCAGACCAGACCCATAAGTGATACTCAGTGGTGAATACAGTATATTCTGGAAGATCAGCAGTTACTTTACGTAACTTTCATTTCTAAGGGCGTGGATACAGTTCACTATCCACACACTGGCAGTCTTCCTGGATGATATCTGAGTCTTTGGAATGTCTTCAAACTAAGCTCCTCCCACCACCCAGGTGATATATCCTTCAGCTCTGCCCTGTGACGTCTAATCTTTCTTTCCACTGGAAGGGACAGGTCTCCTTCTTCGCAGCTCTGCAGTGTGGAAGGATTTAACATTTTCTAGCACTCTAAGTGAATCTTCAACTTTTCAAATTCCACATTCTACACTAAAGTTGCTCCTGCATCTTCTGACTTCACATCACGGTGGATGATGTAAGGCAAGAAACCAGGGTTTGAATTCTTTACTTGGTATAGGCAGGCAGTATTAGCCATGGAGCCATATGACATGTGTGTCTGCTGCCTGGGTGATTAACACAACGTTGCGAGTTGCAGTAAGTGCCAGGTCATGTTGCTGGTGTCCATCGAAGAACGGAAGGCCAGGTTGGTCTTAGGACAGCCTAAGTACCACAAGTCGGCCTTGGTGGCTGCTGAGTTGACTGCTCAGCATGTGCTCTTGGAAAAAGAGGCGGAAGCTGTGGTGAGTTCTTTGTTGGTCTTGGCACTGGTCCCGGCTAGGGCCAGTGCCGGAGGGTCATTCTCTAAATGCAGAGAATTGTATGTAGCTCTCCAGACTTTTGGGGCGAGCCCTTTTCACCCCAGCAATAAACAGCGTTGCTGCAGGTTGTGGGACTGGGAAAGATCATTCTCGTCCCACTCAGACTCCCCCGACTGACTTTGGCCAAGCTTCCTGCAGTCGAGAATTTTGATGAGGGCTCCATGGTAACCCTGTCGGACCAGTCCACCTCTATTCCGATCGAGCAAACTGGTGAGATCTTTCTCAAACTGGTCAACTGGTTGTCAGGGGAAATCCACGAGGTGTCAATCTCCCTGACCATGGTGCTTCCTGTCCCTCACCCAAGAGGATGAGGTCCAGTTGAAACCCCTACCAAGTTGCCGTGGTAGCTGCCTCCACCAGTGATCATGCCTCCAAGACTCATTGTTGTCTTTTTGCCAAAGGATGTGGCCTGTTCTGATGCTCTGGAGGACTTCTGTCCATGTCAGTCCCTGAGTCGATGGTCTCGATCGAGGTGTTACTCCCGCTGTCAATCCTGCTTGACGGGAGACAGTGCTATCAGCATTCCTTGACCACCTCATCCTCTGGTGAGGAACGGCATAGGTACCATATGTGCTAATGCTACGAAGAGCTCCTCTGGCAGTAATGAACCATTGCAGGGAGGGGAAAGACTTTGCCCCTAGACTTACAGCTCCTTGTTCTTCGCTGGTCATTCCTGTGCCAGTCCATCCTTCTTAGCAGAGTGCTGTGTGTGCATCGCCTCCAGTTTTGGTGGAGCCCTCTTCACCACACACACTGATTGGGGCTCCAGTCAAGGACTCCCATCCAGCTGCTGGCTTACCATGCCAGATATCACTGGGGATCACCCAGGATGAAGATACCAGGGTGATGCATGATGGAATGCAATTAGGGGACTGACCAGGAATCGGTTGAAGAGCTTACTGCAGCTCACAGGCCAACATCTCTTGTACCCTTGGTTCAATAAGTGTCAGAGTCCACAAAAGTGCCTTTTGAATCAGTACAGAAATGGGCCAAAATACCCATTTACTGATATTCTGGATAGGGACGAATCCTCGAGGGTTGTCTTTCCCTTGGTCAAAGCCATTCTGAGACTGGCCCTAGAGCTCTGACAGAATTCTGCCCAGCATACTCTACCTGTATAGTCTGCAAGTATGCCGTTCTCATAGGCACCCTTTTCTGGGTTCTTCAGCCACCCTTCTGTGGAGGGACTGGTGATATACTTGGCCTTCTGCAAGTCGAAAGGCTAAGGGTAATTGGACAAAAGTCCAGAAAGTTTGACAACACAGCTAGAAAGGTGAGTCAACTCCTTCCTCACTTCCAGCTGATGTGCAGCTGGCAGTTCACTGTATCAGAGATGAAGGTCAGTCACCAAGCACCAGCTTCAGATGACCTAGGACATGGCTGAGGCTGTCCACCTTTACGGTGGACATTCCGCATAATCTGGCTAGTGTCCCATTCTTGGGCACTGATGTCTTAAGTCCGGGTCTGGAAGGATATCTCATGCGTATTGAGAAGTCCAGTGCCATCGTAGATTCTTTGGCTTTATCCCAGAAGGCCGCAAAGTCTTAGCAAAAGACTTTTCAGTTTCGGTCCTTTTAGAGACAACAGTCTCGGCAGCAGCCCCAACATGGGCAGTTTCTGCACTGGTGTCCAAAACCATGGTTCGGTGGGCCAGTGGCAAAATGGGGAGCGGCAGAGGAGGTGGTGCCTTTGGGTCTCCTGTGGCTGGAGCCCTCTCCGAGGCTACTCTATGACAGACTGCGGGGCACCACCCCCCCCTTTCCAGTCCCTATCCCAGAGCTCTGTCAGGGGTTGGTTGCATCACTTCTTGCCACGTGGTCTGCCAGTACCTCGGGCAGGTGGGTTCCAAAAGTGGTGGGTGAGCGCTGCCTCTGGATTTCGAGTCTCTTTTACTGTACCATCTCCGAGCTCCTCGGGAGTCCAGGGTGACGATGGACACTTCCGTACTACGAGCTGACATAGCTCAGCTTTTAGAACTTGGGGCAATAGTCCATGTCCCTGACACCTTGGCCAGTCAGGGATATGTGTCCAGGTACTTCCTGGTTCTGAAATGCATGGGGGGCTGGTGCCGCATACTGGACTTGCGTGATCTGAACAATTCCATGCAGAAGCGCAAGTTTTGGATGGTCACTCTGAATCTAATAATGCTGTTCCCCGAGCAGGGCGTGTGGTTCTGCTCCCTAGACTTCAAGGACACGTTCTTCCATGTTCCAGTTTCTCTGTCACATTGCTGGTACCTTTAGTTTCTTGCAGAGGGGATCCTGTGCCAGTTTCAGGTCATGCTTTTCGGCCTCTCATCTGCACCCAGGGTCTTCACCAAGTGCATGACAATGGTGGTGGGTTTCCTGCAGCACAAGGGCATCAGGGTGTATCCCTGTCTGGACAGCTGGCTGTTAGCCAGGCCGTTAAAGGATGCTAGTGAGTTATCCAGGAATCTGGCCCTCCAGACACATCAGAACTTGAGCCTTCTGGTCAGCTCAGCCAAATTAGAGCTAGTCCCCTCGCAGATGAGCAGGTTCACTGGGGCAGAGCAAGACTCCCTGCGGGCAAAGGCCCACCTCTCAGTGGTCCAGGTATCAGATCATCCCTCCTTTGTGCAGTCATTTTAAGTTGGGTTCTCTGGTATGCCTGGGACTTCTGACAGCTGCTGGTCTGATGGGCTTACTGGAGGACATGCCCCCTGCAATGGAAGTTGGTCCAACAGTGATCCTAGTGCCCGAGTCGCTTGGACCAGCCGGTCTTGGTGACCCAGCCAATGTGAGACGCTAGCCAGTGGTGGCTGTCCCCACAGAACCTGGAGATGAGAATCCTGTTTATCCACTCAGAATTGTCCATCATGCTTATGATTCACTCATCTCTGGTGGGGAGCTCACCTGAGAGACCACAGGACCCACGGGTTCTGGTTCCCCCGGGAATTCAGTTACCACATCAACCTGCTGGAGTTCTGTGCAGTGCATCTGGCTCTGACAGAATTCACTCCTTTGATTCCAGGGGAGGTTATCTAGGTCCAGATGGGCAACACAACCACCATATCCTACCTGAACAGGCAGGGTGGGATACACTCCTTTCCATTGTGTCAGGAGGTTCTCTGCACCTGGTCCCTCATGTGTATCCTGAAAGTGGATCTCCTCATGATTCGTGTAATGGAAGAAAACAGCCAGCTGGCGGACACACTCAGCTGGGTTGGAGAGATGTAGCAGGAGTGGTCCCTGCATCAGGAAGTGGTAGACCACCTGTTCTTCCAGTGGTGCACCCCTTTGGTAGACCTGTTTGCCTCATCGGAGAACAGAAAACTGTGGTGGTTCTGTGCCATCCCATACAGTCCACTCCGGGAGGAGGGGGCAAGGTGCACACCCCATTTGGTGAGAACAAAGACTGGAGAACAGAGGACCCAAAAGCAGCATCCTGACACTGCAGGTGGATGCCTTCTTAAAGCCCTGGACTCTGGGCCTTCTGTGTGCCTTTCTTCTTGGTTCACAAGGTCGTAAGCAAGGCCATGAAGGACAAGGCATTAGATGATCCTAATGTCTCTAGACTGACCCAGGCAGCTCTGATACCTAGATCTCCTTGGCCTCACCAGGAGGTCTTCATGGAGATTGCCTGTTTGTAGACCAGACAACAGGGAAAGCTTCTGCACCCGGAACTTAAGTCCCTGCACCACTCAGCCTGGATCCTGAGTGACTAGAATTTCAGGCTTTGGGTCTTTCAGAAGACATCCTCTATGTTGTGGACGCATCCATAAGGAGTCAACTCATAAATGCTATGCTTTAAAATGGAAGAGGTTCTTGATTTGGTGGTGGGGTAAGGAGCTTGATCCTCTTACCTGTCAAATGGGAAGCATCCTCGACTACCATGGTACCTTTCTTAGTCAGGACTGCAAGCGATGACCCTTAAGGTGCACCTGGCAGCCATCTCTGCCTACAGGGCATGGGTTGGTATACCAACAGTGGCCCAGGAGAGGTGGTCAGGTGCTTTTTAAAGCCTGAATCACCTGTCCCCTCTGGTGCATGAACAATTGTCTCTCCCTGGGACCTACTGCTGGTGCTGGCTGCGCTCATGGACAAGGCATTTGAGCCTGGGCACAAGTGTGAGGTATCCTATTTGTCATGGAAGACTGCCTTCGTGATGGCCATAATGTCCATCAGAAGGATCAGTGAGCTCCAGGTGCTCTCAATAATGTGTCTCTATTTGGTCTTCCATAAAAGGTGGTCCTTCGCCCCAACTTGCAGTTCCACCTGAAGGTCAAAGTTTCACCTAAACCGGGTGTTTAACCTTGTGGTGTACTTCACCAGTCTGGCCTTGGAGGTCAGTTGCAGGCTCCACACATTGGACTTGCAGAGGGCGCAGTGCACTGTTGTGGTTCGGGGACGTTTCTTACTTACACTGAAACTGTGCCTGGCAGAACGGCAGCAAAGCAGATGATTGCCAGCTGAATTACATCCTGCATTTACTTCTGTTGTATGTTGGCTGGTAAAGAGTTGCCCAAAGGTCTTGGGGCTCATTCCACCAGACATACCGCTGCCTCGGGTGGCTGCTTCCAGGGATATCCCCCATTGCGGAGAAATGCAGTGTTGCAACTTGACAGTGAGCACTGATGTTAATGAGTTATCAGGATGCTGCTTTTGGGTTCTGTGTCCTCAAGTCTCTGGTCCTGCCAAATAGGGGTGTGCGTCTTGCCCCCTCCTCTCTGAGCACTGCTAGGAGTCTGTCATTGCGTGAATAGTGAACTACATCCATGGCCTTAGAAATATTCTAGTAGTGGTATACAGTTCTCATCCACACACTGGCAGTCTTCCCAGAGACAGCTGAGTCATCAGAATGTTTTTAGACTAAGCTCTTCATGCCACCCAGGTGATATATGCCTGCCCCCCACTTTCCCCCACCCCATGACCATCTGACCTTTGTATGCTGGAAATAAGGATCTGGTACTTCATTACCAAAGCTGTTGGTTTCCCTACTATGAAAGAGGATGCCACCAGGAGAGAACTGGTGGACTTATTAGAGATCCCAGAATCTCCCCATAAGGCCATTCCTCCTATCCTGCCAGCTTTGAGGAATGCCAGCACTACGGCCTGGCACTGCCCAGTCATGGTTCCTGCCATGCCTCGTAGGACAGATCAGACTTATCATGCCCCTCAGTGCCTTCCTTTTTATGCTGCCCAGTGTGAGACTGATTTGATGGTTATCAAAGCAGCTCATGACAGGTCTAAGGTGCCCAAGCACCTTGGCTCCCTCTTCCCAAACAGGGAATCCAGACAGATTGACCTTTGGGCTAAGAGGGTCTATGCCTCCTCCACCTTAGGAATCTGAATTGCTAATTATTTATCCCACATCGTCAAGTACCAAAATAACATCTGGAAGAAGGGCAAAGCCTGTTGCTAAGGCCCTCTGACTGCTCCCAAAAACAGGAGGTTCTTAAGTCCTTAAAGGCAGCTGAGGATATCTGTAATCCCCTCCTCAGGGCCTTATACAATATATCTGATACCGGTGCCAAGGCTGCTGCCAGAGATATTTGCCTTCGTAGGCATGCCTGGCTGAGGGTCTCTGACTTTGAGGCAGATGTCCAGCAGAAGGTGCCGAATGCTCCCTTCAGTGGCTCAAAACTCTACGGCCCAGATGTCCAGGACATCATTAATGACTTGCGGGCCTCAGGAAGGGCTGTTAAGTCTGTCCATTCACTCTACTATACCCAGCCCAGGAGCAGACAATGCCCATCCTTTTGTAAAGTATCCCACAAGGCCTGGGCAAGCTCCCGTCCTCTGGACAAGTGAAAGGCCACCTCTGCCCTGCCTACCCCCTCCTCTACAGGACCTGCCACCAAACGGCCTAGAGTCGACGGCTCTGCCCCATCAAATGGATCTGCCACTGCCTGATTCCTTGCCAGACCTCCCCCCATCCCTGACCAAGAGGTGGTGATCGGAGGTCAGTTCCCTCCATCTCCATCGTTGGAGAACCATCACTTCAGATGCTTGGGATTCTTCAGATCATAGACCGGGATCAAACTCTGGAGCTCGTGGATCAGCCCCCAGAGAAACCCCCATTACCCTCTACCTACTCTCTGGCTCATTCCATAATCCTCTGGGAGCAGAAACAGTCCCTCCTGCAAAAGCAGGCCATCAGCTGGCCTGTCAGCACAGCGGTTGATTTCTTGCTTGAGACGCCAGCGACCCGGTTCGGAGCGACTGGCATGCTGAGGGCTGTGGGAGAAATCGCTGAGCGCCCCACAACAGCCAGCTGCCTCCAAGGGGGTGGAGGGCCGATGCCCACCACACTTGTGTGACTCTGGGGGAGGTTCAGGGACTGCAAGCCCCAACTGGAAGGGGATGGGGGCCCAGACGCACAGTGGACGTCAGCGTGTAATGGCTTGACTTCAGGGGCTTACACTGCATCGGGGGAGAAAATAGGAAAAACGCCTGCTGGCTCCGGGATGACGGGCTTCCCAGGACATGCCTCTGATTTTCCCCTGCTCACCAGCCACCTCCAGGGCCCGACAAAATGAAGGATTACGAGGTTCTTACCCCCACCTTGTCCAGCTCTGGGGGTAAGCCAAGCCAAGGGTGGGACTGGCAGGTACTGGTGAGCAGGTGGAAGGAGGATGACTCTTTGGGTGCCCTGAAGGGTTGGGGTTGACAGGCAGTAGGGGGAATAAAGCATAATTAAAAAAAAAAAAAAAAAAAAAAGGTCCATCAAGCCAGTGCACAGGTGACAAAAGAACAGGGGATTCTACTCCAGGTTCTTCCTGGTCCCCAAGAGAACTAGAGATTTTGAGGCCTGTACTAGATCTCAAGGATCTCAACCTCTGCATCCAGCACAAAAGGTTCCGCATGGTCACTCTTCCAGGTCTGCTGCCCCTGCTCTGATAGGGTGACTGGTTGGGCTCCCTAGATAGCAAGATGCATACCTGAACATCTTGGTTTTTCCTCTGCTTAAGTGGTTTCTCTGTTTTCTTTTCATGGGGCAACAGTATTAGTTTAGAGTCTTGCCCTTTGGCTTATTCTCAGCGCCACGGGTCTTTACAAAATGTCTAGTAGCAGTAGTGGCTGCCTTGTGTCAGGAGGGCTTGTATGTTTTTCCCTACCTGGACAACTGGCTTCTCAAAGCACCGAGACCAGCTCCTCCATGCAGCTCAGGATAGCCATCTCCGTGGCAGACAGTGTGACCATATCTGGGCCGTGCGTATTACTGGCCTCCTGGTACTTACTTGCTTCCTTTAGCAGAGCCCTCTGGTGGTTTGGCACTGGAGCTCAGGAGATATTTATCCATGGCATATTCAGGGATAGATTGGGATAAAGGGATAAGAAAAAGCAGCTTGGAAAAGTATATTTTAAATATAAATTTAAGGTGGGAAGGTTGGAGCTTAGGGAAAGCACATCTGCTTGCTTAACTGCTGATTGGTGTCCCCCTCAACTGAATTTTTAATACCAGCAAAACATGAGGACTTTTCTTTTTACTCATGGAAAGTATCCCTGTTGACCTCAAGGAGAAGTTGCAGCAAATAGAACAGTCTAACATGGATAACCAGAAGCATCAGATGGCAATGGATGTTAATGTCTGCAACCTGAGATATGGTCACTGGAGTGGTTGCATGGAGGCGAGCTTGGTTACCGTGCACCAACTTGTCCCAGGAGCTGTAGCAGAGAGTATGTGGCCTTCCATTTATTGGTGACTCCTTCTTTGGACCTGATGTTGAATCCTACTACAAAAAGCAAAGATGCTAGTGTAACTGTTAAAGCCCTCACAGATTCTGGTAAGATGTAAAGGTTGTCAGTCCTTTAGTTCGGATCTCCAAGGCTCCAGACATCGGGGAAAGAAATTACCATGGCATCTGTGGTAATGGACTTGACAAGGCTATTGCCTACTTCTCTGTGATTGTCCCCGAACTGTTATGAGGACAGCAGACTGGAGTCCATGCTTTCCACCCTCCAAGTCCTACCAAACATTCCTGTGGGAGGCAGAATTTCCCCCCTTCTATAACAGCAGGCTTTCCATCATCACACAACGGTGTGTGCTGGGGATTTGTTGGGAAGGTTTGACTCTGGCATTGATATCAGTTCTTCCTCCCAGTTGTATGGAACATTTCATGATGCTTTCTGTCATAGAGCAGGAATGCTTAGGGGAGGAAATTCAGTCACATTTGTAGTCTCTTGAGCCTGGCATGACGACAGGTTGATTCTGTGGTACCTAAAAGAATGATAATCTCAAAGGAGGAATCACATAGACTGCAAAGTAGTTGGCCTCAAAGTTGGTGGAAGCCCTAGCTTGGTGGCAGGAGGAACAGAAACTCCAAGTGGGGACTCCTTTTCAACCCCCTTGTCCTCCACTTTACCTTATCACAGATGCTTCACATACAGGTTTGGTTCTCCTCTCGGTTCTGGAGCTGTGACTGATTAGTTTGGCCCTTCAGGCATTCACTCTGCTGGTACTGGACCAGACAGTTCAATAAAGACAATACTACTGCAGAGTTAACCTAAACAAGCAAGAGGGTGCCAAGCCACCCAGGCTATATCAGGAAGCTTTAAATCTGTGGTAACCAGCCTTTTCCATTTGCCTTCATCTCCTTGTAGTTCATCTGTCTGGCAGACCATCTCAGCCACATGGAGACTGTCACAAGTGGTGTCTGAACCAGGAGGTCCTAGATATCATCTTCTGGGAGTGTGCATCTTTACAGGTCTGTTCACCTCCAGGGAAAACGGAAAACTTCCCCTGTCCACACTAAGCCATCCAAAATGAGGAACCATACAGGTGGAAGCTATTGCTCTCAACTGGGAAGGGAGGTTTCTGTATGCCTTTACCATATTCTTGCTCTAATTTAGAGGGTCATTGCAATTTAAGGTCAGAAGGGACTCTGTCTCTCATGTTGCTTCCCACTTCATAAGCAGGATTAAGATAACACATACTAGTTTATAGGGATTTCCTTACCCAAACTAGTATATAGGTTACCTAGTGATTCCCTTGATAGGCAGAACTTTGACCAGGCTTACCTTAAAGACCCGTACTGTCTTCGTGCCCACTGTCTCCTCTGGTAGATTGTTCCATAGGTTCACCAGCCTTGGGGAGAAAAAGTGCCTCTTAACGTTACCCCCTGACTTTACCACCCCTGAGCTTCAGGGCATGTTCCTGTGTCCTACATGACACCAGCTCAGATATCTCTGACTGTGTGATCTCTTCAGTACCCTTGAGTTGAGAAAGAATAAAATCATATCCCCTCTCAGAGCCTCATTTTCTCCAGGGTAAACATTTTCATGGCTTTATCCCCTCCCGTAGCCTTTGTCTCCCATACCACTGATCATTTTGGTGGCCTTGTGTTGCATCCTCTCCACTGCCTCAGTGTCCTTGTTGTATTGATGAGACCAGAACTGCACACAGGACTCCAGGTGGAGCCTGACCCAGGGCCTTGTAAAGTGGCAGGATTACTTCCCTGCTCTGCTGATCACACTCCATTTAATGCACCCAAGCTTTCTGCTGACCCTCACGCTAAGCACTGCTTATTCTACTTCAGCCTATTGTCTATTATGACCCCTGATCCTTTTCCTCCTTAACCGTAGCAAGAGGAGCCCCACACAGCGTGTAGGTCCCACCTTTGTTTTCCTTTCCAGTAGTGGCACCTTGTATTTGACTACACTGAATTCAAGATTTCAGGAGTTGGGCTGGTCGCTCAGCTTGTTCAGGTCCTCCTCTAAGTTTGCCAAGAGTGAACATGGATGATTCTAGTAGCATCGGATTGGGCTTGGCAAATCTGGTACAAGGATCACCTCACCCTCAGTATCCACAAGGCCATTCCCCTTCCCTTTAGGATGGACCTTCTCACCAGGTCCAAGGGAGTATAGCCCATGCAGTCATCAATGTACATGAAGGGCATGGCTCCTGAAAGGTTGCAGTTCGAGGACTTGTGCCTGTAAATGAGGTTGTGGATATCATGGTGTTTTCAAGAAAGCCAGCCACCAGAAAAGTCTACGCCTTTAAATGGAGAATATTTTCCATTTGATACCGCTGGTTTGCCATGTCCTCTGCCACTTGCCTGGTTGACAGAATACTAGACTGTCTGCTGTCAGTAGTGTATTCAGTTATGAAACATGCTTCCCTAAAGGTTCACCAGTCAGGTTTTTCACCGTACAGGTATGGAGAAAATGCTCTTTGATGCCTCCATGCTTCAACATTCGTGAAGGGGTTAAATCATTTATATCCCCCACATCAGGACCCTGTCCCTGCTTGGGACCTAAACTTATATTTTTTTCCTTTTTGTTTTTTGTAAACTATTTGAAATCAGCAAGGTGGGAATTCCATATATAGATCAGTATCTGTGAGGGTATACAATACATTCAAGTGCAGTAATATTGTACATTATACATCCATAAACATTAGGAGAAATGACATTTTAAATATTATAATACTTTGATGTCAAAAAGTTCAGTTACACTCCGTGATTATGCCCTTTATTGCAGAAATCATAGAGTTCTTGCAATTCCATATATCAGTATTCATTTTCAAAGAGTGCATTAATAAGTTAGTGAAATGGGAATATCCTCTCTTATATGGCTTGTTCCAAGGGCTCCCATATGGAACAGTATCTTTCTAGTTGGCCCTTGACCAGAAGCTGTGTATGTTGTAGACTCATACGCTGGAGCAAGGCCTGAGCCCACTGAGCTATTGTGGGTACTGTTTCAAGACTCCAGTGCAGGGCGAGAACCTTTTTGCCACCCAGTCTAACAAGAAATAAGATGTGGGAACACTAATAAAGCTGAGTTACCCCCTCTTATGTTTGGGGGTGTTACTGTGAAGGTGGTAAAGAGTGTTAAATTGTTAGGTTTATAAATTCAAAATGATTTTGGGTGGAAAGAACAAGTGACAGAGATGGTAAAAAAAAAAAAACAAGGAAATTCTAGGGTGTACTTTTTGACAGCGTTAAAGAGCTGGTGTGAGTCAGGTAGATTTAGTGTATTTTTTTTGCACAGTTGTTCGCACTGTCTTGGGAGTATGGGGCTATTGTATGGGATACTGGGTTAACTCTGGGGGAAAGTGAAGAGATTGAAAGAATTCAGAAGAGAGCTTTGAGGATTATTTTAGGCAGAGAAATGTCATATGATGCACTGAAAATTTGTAAGTTAGGTTGGATGAGAGAAGAATAGAAATGTCAAGGAAATTGTTTTATGAAATCTGTAATCCTCAACATAAGTTGTATACTCTGTTACCACGTAGAGAAACTGCCATCTGTGGCTTAAGAAAACAGGTTAGATGGCGAAAACCAGTGTTATAGAACAACCAAATACCAGACTTCTTTTTTTTATGAAATTTTTAAATGATTAATATTATTAATGTGTGCATCCTCTGTGTAAACAAATGTTTATTGTTTTTGTCCTTGGTTTTAAGGAGTAATTTTATTATGTTTTTGTAATTTTTGTATTCTTGTTATGAATTGGTGTACATAACTTCAGCCGCCCCCACTCCAGTGGGAGTTTTGGCTGCAGTATGGTAAATAAACAAACCACGTACCCCAACTCTAGCAGGGCTTCAGATCCTTTTTTTTCCATATAACATCTCCTCTAGAAAGACCTAGCAGGATCTTGGTGGGGTCAAGGGAATCTGGGATCAATAGAGTTTGGGATAGGATTTTGTTCACTTGGTCCCAGAAGCCTACCACCCAAGGACATGCCCAGATCAAGTGAAAAAAAAAAAGGCCTGGTCTTGCCTTACATTTTGGACAAATATTAGGGGTTAAAGGATCTATTTTGTGTGCTAGTTCTGGGGTGACGTAGACTCTATGCATATAGTTCAAGTGGATGGCTCTCAGTCTGTTATTAACTGAGCATTCCATTCCTTTCTTAGTAGCCTGTCCCAGTCTCCCCTCCCCGCCAAAATGACTGGGCCAGGGTCTCTCCCCATCTACGCTTTCAGTCTGGAGAGTGGGTCTTGATGTGCCCCAGAAGTAGCCGATAGCATTGGCTGAGTGGTTTAGTTTTATTTATCGAGTTAGGCATGGTTTGAAAAATCTCTTTCAGAGGGGAGCATGGATGTAATTAAATTGTTCCTCCCCCTAGTAACTTTGATCTGATCTTGCAATATGTGAAAAAACTTGGACACCCAGGCCATATTTCTTTCTCATCTATGAGAACTCCAACATGTTGTTTTCTTCACACACCTGAGAAAGAGTAAGTAGGCCCTTTGTGTCCCACTCTCCAGCCATTCTTCCCCCCTCCCCCCGTTTCCATTCCGCAGAGCCACATCATGGCTCCAGTTGAAGCCTCTGGGGATAGTAGATTCGTAAGTCCCAGTGCTCTGTGAGCTCTGGACCAAACCTTAACTGTACATCTCGTGAAAGGATTTTTAATCGGGGACAGGTTCTGGGTTGACAGGCCAGGGGCCAAAAAAGAATGATATATTCTTCCATTCACCTTCTCCATATCTGCTCATGCCCTTTGGTTCTTATTTCCAGGCACTATATCCTGAACAAAGGCCAGTTGGGCTGCTAGGTAGTATAAATGTAGGCTGGGAAGGCCAAGGCCACCCCTTCTTGATTGTGGGCCAGAGTGCATCTTTCTTTATTCTAGGTCACCTCCCCTGCCATATAAGGGAGGTCATGGCTCCTTCCAGCATTTTGTATGTATTTTAGAGGCATCTGGGCAGGGATCAACTGGAAGAGGTAATACGCATTGGCGTAGTACACACATTTTGACTAAGTTCACCCTCTCTATTAAGGTAAGGCAGAGAGTCTGCCATCTGAGACAGCCCTCCCTTACTTTGGGTAAGGGGTTTGTAGTTAGTTTCAACTAGTTTAGATATTTTCTTTGTCAGTTTAATTCCCGGGTATTTAATTTCTGTGGAGGGTTGTATCTGTACCCCCTCCCCCAGTTGTCGCCGGGTCTTTGCTATCTCTCAACGGAAGCCACTCACATTTGCCCCAATTAATTTTGTGACCTGATATTGGGCAATAAATTACAAATAGGGATGTAAGTGCCTTTGCAGACCATAGAGTATGCACACGGATGTGGTACTAGTAAACTACGAGCAAGCGAAAAGCGTTTCCTGCACATGCTAACTGGCAAACGAGGGACTCCACATCTTCTTTCAGTATAAAATATTGATTGAAACACTAATAAACTCCAACCCAACATATTTTGACTAAACATCCTTTATTTGTTTATGCTTTTGATAAATGCCATTTAGTCAAAACATGAGTTGGAGTTTGTGTCTTTCAATACCTATTTTATACTGAAAGATGTGTGGCCCTGCTTTGCATGTGTGCAGAAACTTTTCTTTTGCATGTAAGGGCCTTTAATGCTTTCCCAGCTAAAGCGATAAACAGCAAAATGTCATCTACTAAGAGGGATATGATCTGATTTTCTCCTTGCCACCTATATCCCTCTAGGTCTTTGTGGCCTCGAATTGCCACTGCTAGTGCTTCAATAGTAAGGACATAAAGGAGGGGCGATAGTGGGCAGCCTTGTCTGGTACCTCGGGTGAGGACATTGTATCGTTTGTTAATACCTGCACTTTGGGGTTAGAGTAAAAGTTGCCTATCCAGGACTGGATATTGGAGCCAAACAGAAATTCTTTAAGGACCTCAGACATAAAGTGTCATTCAACACAGTCGAAGGTCTTCTCGGCATCTAATGCCAGGAGGCCCTGGTTTCTCTTCTTTGATTGTTTTGACCATTGGTAGATGACGTTCATGGCTCTCCATAGGTTATGTTTGGCCGGCGTGCCTTCCCCCCACAAAAACCCCCTGATGTGGGTGGATCAATTCTGGAAGGATTCCCTCAAGACGACGCACCAGCAGCTTAGCCATTATTTTGTAGTCCACATTTAGCAGTGATATTGGCCTGTACGAGCCGCACTTTTGGGGGTCCTTGCCCAGTTTCTGCAACACTCTTAAGGTGGCCATGAGCTGGGATTCTGGTAGACTACTTCCCTCCAAGGCTTTGCACACCATTTTGCATTAAGGAGCTTATAGTGCCCCATAGTTTTTTTTATAGAATTCTGATGGAATGCCATCAGGCCCTGGGGCCGTCCCCTTCTTGGTGGACCAGACTGCCTGGCGCAGTTCTCCCTCTAAGATGCTGGAGTCTAATTTCTGTCTCTCTTCTCTGGTTAGGCCAGGTAGCGTAGTCGTGTCAAGGAAGTTTTCTGGGGATAGATCTAAGAGTTTCTGAGAGGTATAGAGTCCCTTGTAAAAGTTCCTAAACACAGAATTAATCTCATGTTGGTTTACCATGGAGGAACCGCCTTCCTTTTTCTGTTTTCAAAATTGTTCTTTCTGCTGTCTTTTTTTTTTTTTTTTTATTTGCTAGGAGCTTTACCAGCTTTATCTCCTTCAAAGTAAGCATTGGATTTGGAGATCAACAGGTCCCTCTCTAATCTCTTGGACGCTAACTGATTGAGCTTCCCCCTTAGGAGACCCAGGGCACTAATATTTCTGTTCCCTAGTAACATATTCTGTTTTTCTAGTTCCAAAATGTCTATTTCCAGTCTCTCTTTTTCCTGGAGTTTATTTTTGCTCTCACAGGAGGCATATGAAATAGCTTCCCCTCTAATATATGCTTTCATTGCATCCCAGACTGTTTGTATAGCTACTTCTCCTGTTGCTTTAAAATATATAAATTCCTCTAGTTTTTGTGAGATGGAACTAGCAAACATTTCATCATTTAATAATGTGGGGTCCGTCCTCTATGACTTAGACTGGGGTGGTTCCCCATTAATCTGCATGATTACTACTAAGGAGGTATGGTCTGAGATTAGTATAGGACCATATTCTGCATCCTGCACCCTCCTAGAGCTTCCTTTGGACAGAACATGTAGTCTATTCTGGTATAAAGCTTGTGGGGATGGAAACAGACTGAGTACTGTCTATCCTGAGGATGTTTGTATCTCCAAATTTCTTTTAGGTTCCTTTCCCTCATCGTATCTCCCACAGCTCCCGCACTTCCAGTTTGTGTTCTACACTGGGTCCTGGAGTCATCCAGGATATAGTCCCAGTAAGTGTTCAAATCACCTCCTATTATCAGAGTACCTGAAAAGTGGGCTAGGGCTATCGCGAGATTGTGAAAAAATTCTGGGGAATCATAATTTAACCCATATAAAGACACTAGGGTGTAATGGATTTGGTTAATCGTGGCGTCCACTATGATATACCTTCCCTGCTTGTCAGCCATCACCTTGTGGGTTTCAATCCTAAGGGATGGTCGAAACCAAATTGCAACTCCTCGTCCCTAGAGGTAAATAAAGAAGCCAACAGAGTACCCCCCATGAGGAGACTAGCCTTGTAGTTTCTTGTTGCGTCAAGTGCAGTTCTTTTAGAAAAATAACGTCACATTTTGTTTTCCTTATGTAAGTCAGAACCCTTTTACGTTTCACAACAGTTTTAAGCCCATTGACATTCCATGACCTATATTTTAGGCTGCCTGTAATGCAAAATGTTTAATATGTACACTATAATAAACTCCTTCCACCAAACACATCATAGAGTTCTTTCGGTTTTCCCTCCTGCTGATTAACATTTTACATTTTTTTTGAACAAACTCCTCCCACCCCCAAAGACTTAACTAGTACCCCGTACCTCAAAAACTTAGACCCGGTTAAAACTAAGCTGCTTCTTACCCCAACTGAGGCAGCAAACCCTCCCCAAACCCCCATTCCCCCTCTGGGTGTCTTAATCTTGAGGCCCCACAGCTGGAACAAACGAAAAACCCTGGTTAATTGTTTAAATAACCTCCTCCCCATCCCATGAGCCAAAAAACTGCTCCCGTCAAAAGAAACCACCTGCTGAAAGACCCCTGCTCCCTTGCCTATGGAAATAGGCTTCCTCATCCCACTTTTCTTCGTGGCTAGAGCCGGGCCATCCATCCTTATAAAACATAAAAGCTTTCTGTCCTTATGCCCAGTGTCTGGGCTATGTACCTCGCCCCTAGCTTATCAGCTTATGGACGGTAGGGTGAGATTCCACAAATCTGGGCTTGCTATTTTCAAGGTTGCCGGGGCCTTATGGGTGAGGTCTTCTCAGGTGAGCGTGGATCTGCAGGCTCTGAGTACGCCCCCTCTGAACCAGTATACCTTTTCAGATTTAGTTTAATCACTCATCTGTCTCACATATCCCTCTATCCCAACTCAGCCCCTCCCCAGAATATAATTATCCTGAGCTATTTTCACCCTTTTTCCCTTACCCGGTTTGAATATAATTGTACCATTTTTTACTTGAGCCCACCTGTTTGTAACCGAGATCTGCCCCCCAGCCTTCCCAACCTATGCTGTTTGGCTTTAAACATTTCTTTACAGTCCAAATGTTGTTATTAATACGTATATTCCTTTGCTGAATATAACCCATATCGTTCTAAAAGTCTCGATGAGGGCTCCGCACCACTCCCATTTTTGTATAGCACAATCTCCTTCAGACTTTAAAAAGATTAATGCACAGAGACGAGCAGAGCATTGGTTGCAATGTTGAGTAGATCTGGGTATATCTTCTAGTCGCTTCATAGTAAGTAGAGATTTCAAATTCCAACAAGCGTTTGAAGCCTTGGGCTGCTTGGAGTCTAGTCTGAGCAACAAGACACTACCCTAGAGTCTCCGGAAGGGCCACTTCTGGTCTGGTAAGCCGGGGGCATCAGGCCAGCCTTATAGGTCACTACTGTGTTGCAAAACTAACAGGTTGTAAACACTCCCAACCCAGAAACAGCATGTTTCACAGTACCTTCAGATAAATCTAATGTTTGAGAAATCAGTTCTCTGGCTCTTCTTGTCCATGTTCTCCCCTCTGCTCCCTCTGTTGTTCTGCTTCACGTATGTAAGCCAGCGCAACTTCAGGATCTAAGAAAACTCTCTGCTTTACCCCAGGCTGTTGGATTGTCAATCTGGCTGGGTATATCAGAGCAAACAGCCAGTCTAAGTCATGCAACTTTCTTTTAACAGGTTGCAAGGCTTGTCTTTGGCCCTGTAGTTGTCTGGAGAAGTCAGGGAATATGCTCACCCTGGAGCCCTTCATTATTAAGGTTCCTGTCTTTCTGGCAGTATCCAGAATTAGTTGCCTATCTTGGTACCTTAAGAATTTGATTATTATGTGGCGTTAACGCTGGTCTCGCATCGGTTTAGGGCCAGGGGATATGTGAGCTTGCTGACTCTCTAGTGTGGTGGAGTCGGACACTTGCAGCATTTGCCTTAACCATTTTTGTAAGAAAGAAGCACAGTCTGTGTCCTCCATTCCCTCTGGCATGCCCACCACTCTCATGTTGCAACTTCTCTCTCTGTTTTCGTAGTCATCCATTATCTATTTAAGTAAGGCTATGATATCGGCGCCTGTTGCAAATTAGCCTTCTCTGGATAATTTGTCTTCTTGGGTGCTCATTCGTGTCTCCAGCTCCTGCAAACACTGATCGTGCTGGTCAGCCGTCTCCGAGAAAGAGTTTACCGTCTGCTGTAGGTGTTGCAACTGGGCTGTCACATTCTCAAAACCGGCCTGAATTTTCATCGTACGCTTGTATTTCAAGTATTTAAATAATTTTTCAAGTACCTGGTGAGAGGCTTCTGTCATCGCATTTTTATCTGAATGATAAGGTAGTCCTTAGAAGTTCACCCAAGGTTCTTGCATATGGTTGTTGTAGAGTTCGATATTAACCAGTCACACTCCTTGGTTTCTTTTTTAGGTCTCATACTAAATACAGTGGATGAAACTACCCATTGCCATCTGGATCTTAAACAGGCATTGAGTGTCTATCTCAGCAGAACGAAGCCCACAAAGGTTCAGTTAAACAGCTGTTTGTCATTATGGAGGTGTCTCTCCACCTCGCTACTTAGTTTCTTGCATCAACTATTGCTATATGTTCTCCTCCTGCCCTAGCAAGGAATTATGCACCAATCTCACAGCCACCTTGTACTCACTGTGTATAACCCTGAGCAAGTCACTTTACCTCCTGTACATAAGCCCTTACAAAACACAACTTGGACTCTGTTCAGCACAGATTCTGTAAGGGGAAGTCCTGTCCAATAAACTTCTTGCATACCTTAGCAGTGTCATCAAGGAACTAGATGTGGAAAATCTTATGGATGTTTTATATCTGGATTTCAGTGAAGCATGTGACATTGTACCACACATGAGGCTGCTTTATCAATTGGAGAACCTAGATACAACAGACAGTATGATGGAACGGGTTCAGAACAGCTTGCAGGATAGGATACTGAGAGTCATAATACATGGTAACCAATCAACATGGAAACAGGTGAACGGTGAGGTTCCACTGGGGTTTGTTCTGGGACCTACACTGTTCTGCTGATGTGAGTTGGGTACCACCAGCTGGATAACTTAGTTTGCTGATGACATCAAGATGGGAAGTGTAGCTACATCACAACAGGAGATAAAAGAAATGCAGAAAGATCTAGAGAGTTTGGGAGATGGGCAGCACAATGACAGATGAACTTCAGTGTTGAGAAATGCAAGGTGATACATCTAGGAAGAAGAACATGCTTACAGAATACTACCTGAATGGTCACAAGCAACATTAAATGGGTGCAGCAGTGTGAGGCAGCAGTTAGCAAGGCAAACAGAATAATATGCACGCTTTAAGAGAAACCTCATAGTTAGATCAAGGGACACTATGCCCTTAAAATGATCTTTGTCAGGCTCTATCTCAAGTACAGTATGCAGGCCTCTCCCATATATGAAAAATGATACTAACACAATGGAAAAAATGTGGAGGAGAGTGACAATGACAACTTGGAAAACAGGCTGCAATTCATTACAGTATTCAAGTACTGTCTGAGACAGTTGGTGAGACCCCATCTGAGTACTGCGTCCAGTTCTGGAGACCCCATCTCCACAAGGACATAGACAGGATGGAGGCAGTCGGAGGATGGCAACTAAAATGGTGCAGGGTCTGCAAGAGAAGCCATACGAGGAGAGACTAAAGGAGCTTAATATGTATACCCTTGAGGAAAGGAGGGGAGGGGGGACATGATAGAAACTTTTAAGTACCTCAGTGGAATCAACAAAGTCCAAGAGGGTAGCATCTTTCAGAAAAAGGGATGTGCAAGAACAAGGGGACACAATTTGAAGATAGAGGGGGGACGGCTCAGGGGCAATGTGAGGAAGTATTTTTTCACAGAGAGGGTGGTGGACGCATGGAACTGCCTTCCTGAGGAGGTTGTGGGTCTAAAACTGGGGAGAATTCAAGAATACATGAGACAGACATAAGGCAATTCTTGTGGGGGGTAGGAAGAAATAGGCCGTTGGTTAACTAGGATCTGCATCTTATCCATTAGGTAGGGAAATGGGCAGACTAGGTGGGCCAAGCGGTCCTTATCTGCAGTCAAAATCTGTATTTCTATGCAAGTATCTGAAAGGGGTAATGTCATCAGACATGTACAGCTCTTCACGATGCACAAGGATGAAAGGACAAGGGGACGCACAGTGTCATAAAAGAGAGGAACATTCAGGGGGAATGTAAGGAAGAATGGCTTGACAAAACAAGTGGTGAAAACTTGGACTAAGCTGCCATAACAAGTAATTTCACATGATACTGTAATGGCTTTTAAGTTGAGACTTTTTAAGTATTTTTTTATGAGAACTGTGTGGCCTGATATTTCCAGTGAGCTGGTGGAAGGCAGGAACATCATGGAAGTAAAATTTGTACATATAGATTTATTAAGATGGCTGTAACAAGTGCTGCTCTCTGATTGGATGAACCAGGTCACTAAATGCAATAGCACATATCGGATTGCTGTATCAGTTGGGAGATACAGGCACTCATTCACTATGAATTCCAGCATAGAAGCTACGTGGGGAGACCGTGGTTGTGCCGTGTGTTTGATACGACCTATTTTGAGGGAGCAACTGATTAAGGGTCTTTGTAGAGGTGTTAGTTGTGAGCAGGCATCATGCCATCCTCCAGACTGGCAGAACTGAACTTATGGCTAAGTGCAGGATGCCTTCACATTCCAGTGCCAGGACTGCAGTGTACTGATGGCCCCTGTGGATGGCCACAAATTCCTGTTCATATAGCTTCCTTGATCTGGGCCATCAGGTGGCAGTCTTGCAGTGGCTGCACCCTCCGTGATACCAGAGTTGATCAAGTCAAACGCTCAACACTATCTGCTGCCACAGTCGCTGTGTTCTGGACTCAGGATGTGAACCCAGGTTGCCAGCATGGTTGGCTAGCTTGCTTACCACTAAACAATAGGGTGGTTCTTCTGTGCAGGCAGATCTTGCTGGACTCAAGTCTCCACTACTCATTCACACTAGTGGGATAGCGCCAGAAGCGCTAGGACCCATCGGTAGCCAAAAATTTTTAGAAGGGCCGGCGCAGAGACAGGACCACGCGTGCACGACACCATGAGACTAGCTCGCGCCTGTATAGGCTATCTGCGTCGACCCTCCAACCGCCTCAGTTCCTTTTCTCCCACTGTCGAATGCGCTTGGATGTCGACATCGCTCGTCTGCCGGAGTCAAAGTTTTCGTCTACACGACAGCAGCTTTTAGCAGTCTAATAATTTGTGTTACTTAACATTTTTAGTAGTATTTTCTTATTCTACAAAGAAGACAAAGATTTATAAAGAGAACGAAAAAGAAATTCTTGCCTGCCATCAACGGAGTCATCCTTGGACGGTAGCGGTGATGGTAGGAAGACTTCGTTTGAAACTTGTTCTGGCAGAGGGGCTGTATCTGGTCCGCCGCCCTTTGCTAAAGGGGGGTGTCCAACTTTGGACAGTCCTTTGCTCGGGGGGCAGTCCACCAAAGCACGAATCTGGCGGTTCCCGGGATTCGGCTCTGCTTAACCTCAAGTTCTTCTTCCTCGTTAGGGGGAAGAAGAATTGGTGCCGCTCGAGGTTGCCCTCTGGTACGTCTACATGGGGATTGTTGGACGGGAGGGGTGATGGGCCTGAACAGACTTTGGTGGGTTCCCCTTGATCCCGCTCTTAACGGCCATGTTCTTCAACTCCGGACTCCATCACTGTCCTCGAGGGAGTTCCTTTGAGCAATTTCACCTCTGGGCCGCTTCTATGGAGCAGGGGGTTCGATTTCTGTCCTGTTTTCCTGGCCAGTGTTCCTGATTTGGGGTCTCCGGGCTCGGACCCGCTGGACCGGGCAGATCGATTGGATCAAGATATGCGCGGTGCCCTCCTGGTGCCTTTCGCCATCGCGTCGGCCCTCGTGCCTACCAATCCTCTTTCCATGCAGGCCGCATGGCAACTCCTCTTTTCCTTTCTCCCAGGATTCCTCTGTTGGCATTCTCCACAGTGCTGTTGGTACTGGCGTCATGGCCGACACCATGGATGACGCTGCAGGTCTGGTGCCATGGTGGCGCTGCTGGAATTGCATTGGTATCGTGGGTGGCACCGCTGGTGTTGGTGTCGATGCCATGGTTCAGCGCCATGGGTGGCGCCATCGCTGCCCTCTGACACGCAGGGTGCTGTTGGTGCCGTGCATCAGCCGTGGTACTATTGTTGGTGCCATTGATTCCCAGTGCCGCTGTGCACGTGCAGAGCTGCGTAGCACCCACGGCTATTGGTGGGCACCCATGGTGCTGGAGGCACCGTGGCTGCCGGGGGTGCCTGCGGGTACCACCGCAGGTGCCCTCGGGTGTCGGCCAGGATGGCATAGGCACTGCTTGGTGCCATCCTGTGCCACGAGTGATGCTGATACCAAAGGGGGTGCCAGTTGGTGCTGTCTGGCAGAACTAGTGCTGGATTTTTCCTTCTGCAGACCTCTTCTTCCATGGAGCTTGTGGCGAGATGTTTTCCGCAGAATGAATTTCTGTTCTGCGGATTATTTTTCCACAGATCTTAGTGAGTGGCAGTCTGCATGGGATCTTGTGACGTCCAGCGTTTTCCGCTGATGGAACTCTTCTGTGCTGTTCTGCCAGTGGAATCCCTCATTCCGCTCTGTACTTTCTCAGCTCCATACGTGGTGCCGAGCTCCTCGGTACCATTCCTTATGGCAGAGTCTCTAGTGGTTCTGACCTAGATCTCCCTTTAGGGGTCCTACTGGGGTAGGAGTGCATCTGGATGAGTCTCTCCCTGTCCTACTTGTCGGTGATACAGCGGATGACTCATTTATAGACTGAAGGGCAAGCCTTCTCTATCAACAAAGTCTGTGATGGAAGATATTTTCAGATCTTACTTCTAGTGGGAGCTCTTGCAGCAGGCTGTTACATTAGGACTATGCCATAGGCACTAGGACCCTCCAGAAAACTTCTCAGCCAACAACACCCAGCAGGGACCGCCTCGTCGCCCGTCACCCGCGTCAGCCCTGGTACAAAAGGGGTGGACCCAGCTCCACACCAGTTCTTTTCCGCGCGTCCCATGCACGTGAAGAGTTCCTGCTCATCTTGGTTTACCAGCCCAACTAAGAACAGAGATTTTAGCTTGTTTCGTTTTCTCCCTTAAAGTTTCAACGGTTTTAGCACCTACCGGCGCATGTCATCGCCGTCGGTCTCTCGGACGGGCCCCGTTAATAAGTGCAGTTGCGGCCACCAATTCCTATCTAAATATGGTCATTGGCAGTGCGTTTTCTGCTTGGGGCCTGACTACGACACCACGGCCTGTTCGGCCTGTCAGAAATTCACCAGCCGCACCAGGATCAGCCTTTTGAAGGCCCTGAAAATGCATCTGCTGGAAAAGAAGATGGATCTGCACACCTCAGGGGAGGAGGAGAAGAAGGACACGTCTAAGCGGTCCCACGAAAAAGACCATAGTCGGTCCCGGTCCAGGTCCCGCTCCCGCTAGCAGCCTTCTCCCAAGACAGCCCGTGGATCCAAGGGCTCAGGTGAGCATCCAAGTCAAAAGACCAGGCTAAGGCTGGACCTTTGGGAGAGAGGCCAGCGAAGCCCAAGGTGACTCCGCTCAGGGTCACGTTAAACCCTAGGCGCAAGCTTTGGCCCCACCTTCCAAGGCCCGGCACCAGTCAAAGCACGCCTGTGGAGTCCAAGGACACTCCTGCCCCAGTCAAGGTCCCCATCGCCGGTCCCCTTACCAACGCCGGGTGGTGGGGCGACGGATCCAACGCAGCCGCAAAGGGCTGCGCGCCATCATCCCCAAGTCCTCCTCCCCTGGGCTCAGAAGTGGGGCTCTCCCAAGGTCAATGTCCCGGATATTCTGTTTTTCCTGGGAAAGCGGCCTCTGTTTTTGAAGGACGAGCTCAGGATCTTTTTTCCTTCTGGTGGGGCAGGTTCAGAAGTGAATCTCCCAAGCCGACCCCATCACGGTCCGGACCCTTCATGTGAATCACAGCCAGGAGGTGCTTCTTCCCTGTGGAAGACCCCAAGAGGCTGCCGCCACCTCCTCCTCCAAGGCTCATTCCCAATCACAGTCCGTGAAACGGACACTAGCGCTCTACCAGGTTGGGTAGTCAATGCCGGGTCGGTCTCTATACCAGGAGCCGTTCCTGTTCTGCTTGACAAGACCGCTTAGACGTCAGTCCCCTGACCAACGCCGGTCTCTGCTCATTGCTGTCCCTGTGACTATCTTCGTCTGTGAGCCACCGATGCTCAAGTGAGGCTGGCGTAGAGACAGGTCTGGCTACTAGTCACCCAGTAGCCATTCCTCCTCTTCCTCTTTGTCTTTTACCTCTTCCTTTTCGGGGTGGGGTTCCCGGAGAGGAGGACCAGCCCCTCGCCTCATGATTATCCCACTTTCATGGGCGTCATGAGGCACATCCAGGCCTCCAATGAGTGGGACATGGAGGACCTGGATCTGGAATGCCGATATTTGGCTAAGTACCTGAGGCAAAAGGAGCCCAAACCCTTGGTTGTTCCTCCTTTAGTGGACACTTTCCAAGACCTCACCAGAGTAACCTGAAAGTGTCCGGCTTCAGTCCTGGCAGTTCCGAAAAAAATCGGACAGGCTGTATAGAGCCCCGAAGGATGAACCATTCTTGGCTGAACATCCTCAGGCGGACTCGTCAGTTATTACGACTGCTCACGACAAATCTAAGCAGCCTGAACATCTTAGCTCACAGCCTCTCGACCGGAATCCGCTGCTTGGACCAGGTGGACAGAAAGTCTATTCTGCCTCCACCTGTTCAATTAGGTGCATGAATTTCCTTACGCACATAGTCCAGTACCAGAATGCATTATGGGAGGCGGGGCAAGAGCTGGTTAATGCCTTGCCAGACTCCGAGAAGAAAGCGGAGATTCTGGACCTTTTCAAATCGGGCTCGGAGGTAGGCACACATGTTTTGTGTGCCTGCACGACACTGTGGATACAGCAGCCAGAGGGCAGCGGCAGATGCCTGCCTCAGCGCCATTCCTGGTTGAGGGTCTCTGGCTTCATCAGGATCTGCAGTCCAGAATCCAGGACTTACCGTTCCAGGGTTCCGTGTTCTTTGGGCCGGAGACGGAGTCCTTGATCTCTCGCCTCCAGGAGTCAGACAGATCCATCTGGTCTGTCCGCCAAATGTACCATGGGGACCAGCAGAGACAGCAAAAGCAGCCATTTCGGAAGCCGTCAGGTGGTAAAGCCTGTGGTAACCAACAGGGCCAGAGAGGAGGCTTTTGGAGGAGAGCCGGCAACCAGCAGCCTGGAGGCACTCCTCCCCATGGGCCCAAGTCCTCCCAGGCCTCTCTGCCCACCCTGACTCGCCCAATGACTCCTTCCAACCCCCCTCCTCCGGCGGAGGTACCAGGGGAGGTGGTAGGGGGTCGCTTTTCCCAGTATCTACAGGGATGGAGCTCAATAACTTCAGACAAATGGGTCCTAGATGTCATAAGGAGAGGACACACCTTAGAGTTCACGGGGATTCCTCAAGTCACTCCACCAAGGTTCTCCAGATATCCTCCTTCTCATAGTCCTTTCATAGAAGGAGAGATACAGGCCCTCTTGCAAAAAAGGGCAATAGAACCAGTCCCTCTGAGTCAACGGGGAAAAAGGATATTACTCCCACTTCTTCCTGGTCCCAAAAAAGACTCAGGACCTTCGTCCTATTCTGGACCTAAGCTCGCTAAATCTTTATATAGAGTACAAAAGGTTCCAAATGGTGACCCTTCCGGGTCTTCTTCCTCTGCTGCACCAAGGGGACTGGCTCTGCTCCCTTGCCATGCAAAATGCGTATATGCATATCAGGGTCTTTCCCCCTCACAGGAAGTTCCTGAAGTTCCACTTCAAGGGGGAGCATTATCAATTTCGAGTTCTTCTGTTCGGCCTCTCTTCTGCTCCTCGAGTTTTCACGAAGTGTTTGGCAGTAGTGGCTGCGGCTCTAAGGCGTCAAGGACATTATGTCTTCCCTTACCTGGACGATTGGCTGCTAGCGGCCCGTCAAGTCACGCCTGCTTTAAGCTCTGGAAGATACCTATACACTCTTCCGAGACTTGGGGATCACCCTGAACCTTCCCAAGTCTTCCCAGAGCCCAACCAAAGACTCTTCTTTATAGGTGCAGTTCTGGATTCGGTCCAGGGCATGGCTTTTCTACCCCGGAGAGGCGATCGCTTGCAAGATATAGCCGCGCACGGTTCTAGTAACTCCTCAAGTCTCAGCAAGGACCGTCCTCAGCCTTCTAGGGCACATGGCGGCAGCCATTCCAGTTACTCCTCTGGCTCGCCTCCACATGAGAATCCCACAGTGGATGCTCAGGGTACAGTGGGATCAGTACTCAGGCGACCTTGACCTCATGGTCAGAGTCATGGAGCCAGTAAAGAGGCGCTTCTTTGGTGGATAGATCCACTCAATTTGGAAAGAGGGTCCCCTTCGTCCGAGCCCCAAATCAGACCGAGATGGATGCCTCGGTTGGGGCGCGCCTAAGGACTCACCAAACACAAGGCGTTTGAACCCCCAAGGGCGCGAACTCCACATCAATGTCCTGGAGATCGAGGCGGTCCTCAGTGTGCTACACACTTTTCAGGAGGACCTCATGCCAGGCTCTGTCTGGTTCAGACGGACAACATGGCGGTCGTCTTCTACAACAAGCAAGGGGGAGCTCATTCTTACCCCCTGTGCAGGGAGGTGATGAGAGTCTGGTATTGGGCACTAGAGGTATTGGGCACTAGAACGGCACATCACTCTCTCCCCGGTGCACTTTCCGGGTGTCCTCAAGGACTTGGCCGACAGTCTCAGCAGATCTTGGTCCAGGGCACATGAGTGGGAGCTGCTACAGTCAGTAGCGGAACAGCTGTTCGACAGATGAGGGTCGTCCAGAACTGGACCTGTTTGCGTCACCATGCAACGACAAACTGCTGCTTTTCTGCTCTCGAGAGCCCACGCCTGGTGTTTTCTGGCCAGACACATTGTCCCTATGTTGGGCAGGGAAGTTTCTTCACACCTCCCTTCTCGTCCAGAGGATTCTATTGAAGTAACAAGCCGAGGGGGCGCGAATGATTCTGGTCGCCCCGCTGTGGCCTTGGCAGATTTGGTACCCACTACTTCAGCGGCTTTCCAGGGAACCGCCAGTTCCACTGCCAGTATGCTTGCAGTTGCTGTCCCAGGATCAGGGCTCGCTGGTTCATCCTGATCTCCGATCCTTGCACCTTCATGCACGGCTCCTTCAGAAGTAGCAAAGCAGAGGTACAGGATATCGCCAGAGGTGGCGGAAGTTCTTGTGTCGACGGATGCATTCTCTACCGCTCCACTTGTGCTATGAAATGGAAGCATTTCTGTTTGTGGGCCTTGTCTCACCATCTGGATCCCGTTTCTTGTCCAGTGAGCTCAGCTCTTCAGTATCTCCTCTCCTTATACCATCAAGGCTTGAGCTACTCCTCCATTAAGGTGCACATGTGGGCCATCTCTGCTTATCACGCCCTTTCGGGTGACAGAGCCTTAGCCCAATTGGACATGGCACGCACCTTTTTACGGGGGAATTCTTCATATGAGACCTCCCATTCGGGAGCCTATCCCATCCTGGGACCTCCTTTTTGTGTTGGAGAAGCTTACCCTTCCTCCATTTGAACCTGCAGTAGATTGTGAGCTGTAATATCTGTCTTGGGTTTGTTTTCAGTTGCCATTACTTCAGCTTGAAGTGTTTCTGAGCTTCAGGCTCTGATGTGTAAAAGCAGTACTTAATTTTCCACAGGAAAGGGTATCCTGAGGACAAACCTAAGTTTTTTCCGAAAGTGATCTTGGAGTTGACCCTCAAACAGTCGGTTGACCTTCCATTTTATTTTCCTTAGCCCTCTAACAGAGGGAGGCTGTCCTTCACACTTTGGACATTTACAGGATGTAGTTTATCTTAAACATACCAACATGTTAGAAAATCAGACAATGTTTGTGGCCTTTAGCCAACAACACTTGAGTAGACCGGTGTCCAAGCAGACCATTTCTAAATGGATTGTCCACTGTGTCTCTTTCTACTATGAAAAGCACAAAAGCCCCTTCCAGAGTCTAGTTAGGGGTCCTCCACCAGAAGTGTCTGCTTCCCTTTGCCAGCTGCAGACGCATCCATCAAGGATATTTGCGTGGCGCTACCTGAATTCAGTGCATACTTTCATGAAGCACTACAGCTTGACATTGCCTCCAGGTCGCGCGTGCGGCTTCGGCCTGGCAGTCCTTCAGGGACTATTGTCTTGAGCCTCTGTGTCCAGCATACTCTCTTCCACCCCCCGGGGTCAATTGCCTTGCTTTGGCGAGGGACTGCTTGGGATTCAGTCCTAATTGTAATAGCTTGCTGCAAGATCTCCCACTCGAAGTAAGATAGTACAGTTATATAAGAACTTACCATAATGGTAGATCTTCGAGAGGAGCACTTGCAGCAGGTGTTACTTTCCCGCCCTCCTTCCCCCTCTGAGGTGTACAGAATTCCATCTTCGTGCTTCGCTCCATTCTCCTGTCAGGGCTCATTCTCAGGACTTGGCGGGGGAACAGGTGAGCTGGGTCCGCCTCTTCATACCAGGAGCTGGCTGGATCGAGCCGACTTCAGGGGCGGTCCCTGCTGGGTATTGCTGGCTGAGAAGTTTTCTGGAGGGTCCTAGTGCCTGCGGTATAGTCTTAATTTTAATAGCCTGCTGCAAGAGCTCCTCTCGAAGATCTACTGTTACGGTAAGTTGTTGTGTAACTGTACTTTGTTCCTTAGTGAGGGGGGTCCACTATAGTACTTCAGACTGCATCCATGGACCAAACGCTTCTGTGTCTGGATTCTTTTCAATCATCAGGGCAATTGCACTCTGTGGAACATTCTAATTCAATGGTCGAGAGCCATACAGGCTCTACCGCTCCTTTGATAGGGGTATATAGCACCCTTGTGATACTGCCCCTTCGGTGGCTTCATTTGCAACAGGTGGTTAACATCTCTTCAGCTGTGATTATTGGTCCAGTCACGATTTCAGTTATGGACGCTCAGGCTCCTCCTGCCCCTCAGATGGATGACATCTTCATCATTTTTGTATCAGGCAGTCCTTGTGAAATAGCAGCCTGAAAGCCTTGTCAGGCTCGGACTAATGGTATAAAACAAATTCATCATCACAGCACAGGGCCTAGCCCGAAATTACCCGATACCATCCTTTTGGATCTGGCCAGGTTCTGCCTCAACCCCTGAGGCGGTCGTCTCTAAACTACGGTAAAGAGTACCTGACGACTTCTACCCCTAGGGGGAGTCTGATCCAGCGGAGGTGTGGGTCATCTCTTTTCTCCGAGAGATTTCTCTTATTCAGAGATATTTCCTAGACCTAGGCGGCTGTCCAGTCTGTTGGTTCCCCTTTTTTAATCAGGCTTTTTTTTCTTGATCAGAGCCTCGCAGCAACAGAAGTGACTCTCCAGCGAGTCGTGATTCTGGTTCCTGATTCCTTGCTTGCTTCAAGTTAACAAATGACATGCTCCTTTCTTGACCGTAAGTCAAGTAGGTCTTTTTTTCAGAGATGACTTCTCGATATTCACACCTTCGGTTCCTGCCCACTGGTTCCGTGCCAGTCGCTCAAGAAGTTACCCTCTTTGAGTGGGTGACGAAACTGTGATGTTTTGTTTTTCATCAGCAAGCAAACTAGAGTCCTTTCCTACTACCTTTCAGGAAGGCTGGAGTGAGTGGTGCCTCACCGCATTGAGTCACTTTCAACGAATGGGTTAGCCCAAACTTGGTCCTGCTGTGTCCCCCCTCGACGCACATCTGCCTCTATTTGTCATAGAAATCAAGCCCCTGTTTTTTTCTGACGGAATGTTTTTCCGCCGTGGACATGTCCTCCTGTACACTTTCCCTCTCGTCCCTTAGTTCAGAGACTGATACTACAGTTGTAGGCACACTGGCAGAATGATTCCTTTTGGAATTAAAGTGGATAGGATCTGGTTCTACAAGACCACCACAAGAGGCTTCTAAGTCATGCTTGGCCTTCCATCAGGAAGGTTCCAGTGACAAGTGGAAACCATTCTCCTTGATGGGCTGACCCCACCTGGACCCCTTTGCTCACCCAAATGCAGGAGTTCAAGTGCTCCTGAACCTGTTGTTCTCAGGTCAGCCATACTTGGTAGTGGGAGTTTCCATCTGCACTTTCAGGTCTACCCTGAACCAGTAGACTTTACCTCGACTCTTTCATTTCTAGGGGTCCCTTTCGTTAGATTAGTACATGTCTTTGACGCCATTAATTTTTGTCCTAGACCAAATTGTGAGGCCGGGTTCTTGCCGCCTCTCCTAGAGTGCTTGCGCCTCTAGCAGAGTTTCATTTTGTGTCTATTGCAGTTTTCTGCACAGTGGTAAGTTAGAACTCAAGCGCTTATCTTGTAAGCACTATGTCCTAGATGATCTTCCAAAGACCGCTCTTTTATTAGCAGAACAGTCCTTGGCCGTCCTTTCTGAGTGAGCCCCATCTCCTACCAACCTACTCAAGGTTGTTGGTTTTAGCTTGGTACTCTCCCACTAGTGTAAATGAGTGGTGCAGACTTGGGTCCAGGAAGATATGGAAATTATGTACTTACTGTAATTGTTGATCTTCTTGGATACAGTCTCCATCACTCATTCACACACCTGCCCTCCATCCCCAGGCTCACTTGTTTTCTTTCCTGATCCTCACAGTCCTATGGTTCAGGCTGTGAAGACATTGGTTTTTTGACCCTTCTTGCAAGAGCCATCTGGGCCCTCTCAGGCCCAGAAAGTCAGGATAAGTTACTTTCATTAGTTATGCTGCACCTCCTCGGTCGAAAAGGTACTGAGGCGGTTGGAGGGTCGACGCCGAGATAGCCTACACAGGTGTGAGCTAGTCTCGCGGTGCTGTGCATGCATGGACTTTTCTCAGCGCCAATCCTTCTGAAAATTTTTGGCTCACGCTTGGTCCTAGCACCTCTGGCGCTATCCCACTAGTGTGAATGAGTGATGGAGACTGTGTCCAAGAAGATCAACCATTACGGTAAGTACGTAATTTCCATTTCTTAAAAGCCATGGTTTTACAAATTTTGGGCAGCACTGCATGGAAAGACTTTCTCTCCTCACCAGACTTGGCATGCTCTCTCCAGATTTAGCATGCTGAACCAGCCAGGTAGGAAGATAGTCTGTTTATGGAAGACCAGATTATGTGATATGGGACTGATTGCTGCCGGAGTTTTATCCTCCTGGAATGGGGTAGTGTTTGGTTTGTGACCTTTCTTGTTTACTTATACAGACACCCGAGTGTTCTTCTGTCTCTGCTGCTGCTGTTACTGTTTGTTTTCTTGATTGCTTAGTGCAGTGCCACAGAAACTGCACAAACTCTGAAGCTAATCAAGGCTCAAAGTCATCAGTTAAAATTTTTTTTTTAACTTCACATCAACTTTATTGATTTTAATGTACATTGTAAAAACATTTTAGTATCGTGGATATGTTGTTCATCCACACTTATTGGCATGTACATTTCCCTTTAAATCTTGCGGAAGTCTTCAGCTGGCTCCTCCACCACCGGGTGGTATATCTCGGCTCTGCCCTGTGGCGCTAGATCTTCCTTTCTGCTGGAAGATACAAGTTGCCTCCCTCATCTTCACGCATTTAGTAGAGCCTGGCTTTCAAAACTTGGTTTTGAAATTAAAATTGATTGAGTTAGTGATCGCTTTTCGTGTCATCGATCATGGAAGAGAATCTTTCCCTGGATTTTGCTGGTGTCCTTGTGGCCAGAAAGTGTTGCTACTGATCCCCACCTCATGTGCGTCTACTGCCTTGGTGTCGGCCATGACACCTCGTCCTGCAGTTTTTGTATGGTCTTCCATCCCAATGTCCTGGCACGTCTTTAACTGGGGAGACCGGAGAAGAGGAACCCTCTGGTGAAGTCCAAGAAGGTTAGGTGGGCGGTTTCCACGGCTGCGGATTCCTCCGAACAGCTGGAATGCATGAAGGCATTCGGGGAAGAAGCCACCCATGCTCCGGATACTCGAAGCTTCTTCGTTCCGCTCAGCTTGGGCTCCTTTAGGGAGTTGTGGCAGTCTCTCCCCACCTGAGGAGAGACGCCCGCGGGCTCGCACTCCTGATCCCGTAAGCAGGATAAGGAACTGAGTACGTCTTCATCTTGGTGAAGGCGCCCTTGGGACCGAGAGAGGTCTCAGTCCCAGGAGCACGCGGTCTCGACCTCTGGCTTCACGGATCTTCCGTCGGGCTAGTTGACCGAGGATGCGGCTGATGGGGTCAAGATTGTTCTCGATCCTGTCCACCTGCCGTCGCCGGCTCCGGTTGATGACTCTTTGGAAAGGACTTTGGTCCTTGTCTTCCCCGATGAAGAGACCCAGCCCACTGGTGTCTCCATCGAAGACCTGGTTCCGGACCCCCAGGTTTCACCGGTTCCCCCGGTGTCTCGCGAGCGACCGAGTCGGCCTGCTTGGTCTCGGTCCAGAACCCCCTCATCTGGATGGCCGAGGAAGAGCCATAAACACTCAAAAAGAGGCGCCACCGGTAGTCCTCATCATCCTCGGGCGAGAGATGCTCCGTCGAAACTCCGGCGCCACAAGGCCTCATGTGGCAACAGCTGATATTGTCTCAAGCATAAGTTGACTTGGCTCCTGCCCCAGCCATTACTTGGCTCTCGCCTCCTAGGCCTAAGTTGGATCCTCGGAACCGGGTTTTGTTCCTTCTGAGACTTTGAGGGCTGGTATGACTGCCTGTTCGGCCTATACCGTCTGTCCACCGATAGTGGTGGAGCCGCCGCCTATGCATCCTGTGGGAGGGCTCCTTCTAAAGAGGACCGACCAGATACCGGGCTTCCCTGACGTCTGTCGGTCACGGTCACCCTGGACCGCCCTCTATGGGTCGAGAGTGATTTGGGCGGCAGACCGCTGTACCCCAGCCCTTCGGACTCTGATGTCACCGGGCTTCAGTCTCATCCCGGGGATAATGAGTCGTCCGTTGGCACAGGGATGGAGGAAGGTCCTTCCTCCTTCCAAGGGATCTTTCGCCTCGTCGCTGATTCCACAGGGATGCCCTTGGAACCCATCCAAAAAAAAGGTGGAGTACCCTCTCACTGACATCCTGAAGAGAGGGCATACCCCGATGGAGGCTTTTCCTGTGGCCGAGGCCATTGTTGGTCAGTAGCTCGAAGACTGTGGCAGTGTCCTGCCTCATGTCCAGCACCATCTGCCCGCATGGCCCGCAAGTACGTGGTGCCCATTGGGTGCCTAGCGGGGTTCACAGAGCACCCTTTGGCCGAGAACCTGGTGACTTCCTCTGTGTTCAGGCGTACTGGCAGTTCTGCCGACACTGACCGACCTCCCCACAAAGAATCCAAGCTCTTGGATCATTCGGCAAGGAAGGTCTATGCGGCTTCCTCCCTGGGCCTTCATCAGGCAAGTTCAGCTGTCATCATGGCACACTTCTCTCATACCCTCCTCTGGTCATTAGACGAAGTCCTCCCACATTTGCCCACGGACATGCAGACTACGGTTAAGCAGGTCCAAGACCAGGGTCAAGCTGTCGCCACACAGCAGCTCCAGATGGCCCTGGACATTGGGGACTCTTGTACCTGCTCGATGGCTGCCACAGTTGCCTCGCCGCATGGCTTGGCTGAGGCACTCCTCCTTCCCGATGGATACCCAGCACAAGTTAGCTGATGTGCCCTTCTTTGGGACTGATCTGTTCGGCCCAGGAGTGGCCAGTCACCTACAGCGTATAGAACAGTCCAGTGCCACCTTGGATGCTACTTCTGCAAAGGGTTCTTCGGGCAAGAACCAGCAGAAGAAAAAAAGCCTTTTCGTCACTCTTCAAACAACATGAAATCTTGCTGTATTCTGACATTATGTATTCTGACAATATGCAGTTAGCCCCAGCACTTGAACTGCTCCATAGAGGAAAGTGTTAACTCTATGCCAGAGCATAGAACGTTGAGCTTGAGCTCGGTTCAAACCTCTGTCTGCTGCACTTCCAAGTGTAACCGTCAGATTTTTTACTCTGCCTAACTGAACAGTTGCTCCAGAGATCTCTCCTATGCTCTTGGTTCGGTACAAGGAAAACGTTGGTTTAATACAGTTTTTTCTGTTTATTTCTTTGGTTCAGATCCCTGTCTGCGGTACAGTAAGTGTGTAGGTAGTGGACTGATATTTAAAGTTTTGTGTTTAGTGTGGAAATTGTAAAAAAAAAAAAAAAAAAAGTTTCTTTATTGGTTCGGCTGAACCGATTGTCCGGTTTCTTTATTTTGAATTGTGGGTTAATGTGAGGTACCGGTCCTTATCGGTTCTAAAAAAAAAAAAAAAGTGTTTTTAACGTCCTTTTCCAATATCCTTAACACGGTTAGGAACTGATAAGGGAGTCTTGCCTGGCTGAAGCCGAGTAAAGGGTAAGTTTTTGTTTAGGATGGCTACGTTTGAGAAACCCAGAAGAAAAACCAGGCCCACTGGGTTTCAGCACTGCAGTGTGTGTGGGGAGGCCTTTGTTAAGGCTGATCCCCACACCACCTGTATTTACTCTCTGGGGTTTGACCACCTCGATTTAGGCTGCCAAATCTGTAAAAAGTTTCCTAAGGCCACCCTAGAAAAAAGATTGGGCAGGTTTAGGGAAAAGGAGGCCGAGAAGTCCGCTGACCCAGATGGCCAGCCCGGTTTGGTTCCGACTGAACCTGAGAGAGTGCCCTCTGACCAGGGCGAGACTCCTTCAGGCAAAAGGAGAGCCGATCCCGAGGGATCGGTTCCGGCAAAAAGAACCATCGTCCGGTTCAGATCCAGAACCGCATCGCCCTACTCAAGAAATTGCCAGGGCGATTAGTATTGTGGAACCGCTCCGTCCAGTTCTGACTGATCCGGCGCCATTAGGTAGGCATTGGGTTTGGTCAGTTCCTCCGGTTTTGGATTATTCCCCTAAAGAATACTATGAACCAGACCTGGAAGGGGATGAAGATTATGATGATGATGACAATGATGATGGTATAGAAGTTCTGGATGAGCCCATAGAACCGGACATCTCCCCAGACAGACCTTCTGGTGTTTCCTCTCCTGGTGTTTCCCCTCCTAGGCTTTCTGAGTCCCCTTCCCACTTTACGTTCTACAAAAAAGTGGCAGAAACCCTCCAGCTCCCATTGCTTGAAGCCGTTGAGGAGCAAGAGGAGCCTGACTATGTGGAGATGATGGACATCCCAGCGCCCAAGAGACTGTCTATTCCCCTCCATAAATCTTTTGGGAAACAGACACAAAGACTGCTTAAAACACCAAATTCTCTACCTCCTGTGGACAAACGAATGGACAAGAGGTATATGCTGTCGGGCTCCGGTACAGATTTCTTGTACCAGCAATGCAGCCATGTTCGGGTTGTGCAGGCTGCAGCCTGTGACAAGGTTAGCATACCCTTGGCTTCACACCCCCCAGATAAGGATTCCAGGAAGATAGATGCCATGGCTAAAAAAAATGTATTTGGCATCCTCTTTGGGACTCAGGCAGGCTAACTACATGGCCTATACAGCCAGATACCAGAAGTCCAGATGGGATACTGTTCTGGAGCTGGCTAAACAGGCTTCCCCCAGCTAGCCAAGGAGTTCGAGGAGGTGGCTGCTGATGGGATAGATAGAGGCATCAGAGATCCAATTTCATGCTGCTGTGGACTCCACTGATGTATCATCACGAGTCATAGCCACATCTCTGGCTCTTCGGAGACTGGTTTGGCTCAGATGTACTAGCCATTTCACAGGACACCCAGGCTAAGGCCATGGATTTCCCTGTGGTGGATAATTCTCTGTTTGGGGAGCAGACAGAGAATTATATGAAGAAAATGGACGAATACAGGACCACCTATAGGAGTGCACAGGCCAAGAAAAGGCAGGCAACTCCTCAAAAGCAGCACTCTAGGGGCAGGGCAGACCTTTTCACAGGCCTTTCTACTAGGCACAGGCTTCCTCTCCTTTTCCTCAGAGGGGGTTCTTCAGAGGGAGAGGCAGAAGGGGGATGAGCAGGGCTGCATCCTCCTCTCAGTCTAAGGCTCCTGCCAAGCAGACACCCTGATGTGTCAGCCCAGGTCGACTCCCCCCTCCAGTAGGAGGCAGGCTGGCTTACTACTTCCAGGCCTGGAAGTCTGTTACCTCAGACAAGTGGGTACTGGAGGTGGTAAGCCAGGGACTGGCCCTCAGCTTCAAAAGATTCCCAAAGCTGAGGGTCAGATCTTTTCCACCTGAAGACATCTCCGAAACCATTGCCCTAGAGGCAGAGGTTTCCTCTCTACTGACTCTCAGAACTATGGAGAGAGTTCCGCCAGGTACCTGAGGGCAAGGTATGTGTATTCAGATGCTTCCTTACCCGAAAAAAGTCAGGGGGTGGCGACCCATCCTGGATCTAAGATACCTAAACAAGCACCTACTAAAACCAAAATTCAAAATGGTGACTCTGGGAATAATTCTTCCCTCTCTAAGGCCAGGGGACTGGCTAGCCTCCCTGGACCTCAAGGATGCCTACTTTCACATTCCCATCAGGTGCTCCCACAGAAAGTACCTCAGGTTCGAATTGCCTTCAGGCCATTATCAGTTCAGAGCAATGCCCTTCGGGCTAACATCAGCACCAAGGGTATTCACAAAATGCCTAGCAGTAGTAGTGGCCTTCCTAAGGAGACAAAACATCTCCATATTCCTGTACCTGGACGACTGGCTCATTGTAGGGCAGTCTCCAGACCAAGTCAAGTCAGACCTACAAGTGATTCGGCAATTGCTCACTTCTCTAGGATTCCTCCTCAATCTTCCAAAGTCAGTTCTCGAACCACTGCAACTCCTGACCTTTATAGGGGCAGAGTTGGACACTGTCCAAGCAAGAGCCTTTCTTCCTCTAGCAAGGGTAAAGGCCCTCACAGACCTGGCTTCTTCCTTTCGCCTTCTGGTCTCTCGACCAGCAAGGCATTTTCTTCAACTCCTGGGCCACATGGCAGACTCCACTGCAGTGGTACAAGGTACAAGATTTCAGATGAGGGACATTCAGTTCCACTTGAGGGCTTTTTGGTCCCAGAAAAAAGTCCCTCTAACCAAACTAATTCCAGTGACTCGGACTCTGATCCAGGCTCTCCAGTGGTGGTTAGATCAGAACAGCCTCAGACAAGGGGTCCCATTCATCACCCAGTCTCATTCTGTGGTTCTCACCACAGATGCCGCCCTCCTGGGATGGGGTGCTCACTTGGGAGCACTTACAGCACAGGGAGTGTGGTCCCCTCAGGAGTCTCTACTTCACATCAACCTTCTAGAGCGCAGGGCTGTGTACCTGGGTCTACAAGCTTTCTTGGATGCAGTACAGAACAAGGTGGTTCAGGTCAGGACAGACGACGACACCACCACCATGTGGTACATCAACAGGCAGGGAGGCATTCGGTCTATAGCCTTGTACATGGAAGCCTTGAAGTTATGGTCCCTGGCTTTTTTTCTCTACAAACCTCCCTGGTAGCAGTCCACCTTCCAGGAAAGGACAATGTGCTAGCAGATGCATTGAGCAGGATTTCCCAGGGCCATCACGAATGGTCCCTGGACCCCCTAGTGTTGAAAGTAATCTTTTCAATGTGGGGCACTCCAGAGATAGATCTCTTTGCAGCCCCAGACAATCACCAACTTCCCCTCTTTTGTTGCAGACCCCTAGTCTTGGGTTCAGTCCCCCTGGATGCTCTAATTCTGGATTGGGAGGGGAAATTTCTGTATACCTTTCCTCCTTTTGCTCTTCTGTTAAAAGTCCTGGTCAAGATAAGGTCACAATCTTGCAGAGTGATCCTCATTGCTCCAGACTGGGCCAGACAGTCTTGGTATCCCCTGTTGCTATCCCTAGTAGTCCATCTTCCCCTGTCTCTCCCCAGGAATCACAACCTGTTAACTTCCTCACGGGGGAGGATCTGGTACCCCAACCTTTGGTCTCTCAATCTCGAGGCATGGCTCTTGAAGAGCTAAAATATGCAAATTTGCGTCTGTCTCAAGGGGTTCTGGACATTCTCAAAGCTTCACGAAAACCTGCCACCAGAAATTCTTATAACTCCAAATGGAAAATATTCAGCATTTGGTGTTCCAAGAAGCATATACCCCCAGATACGGCTGACTTGTCTACAGTTCTGGATTACATGGTTCATCTTAATGGCCTAGGCCTCAGACCAGCAACCCTCAAAGTACACTTGTCAGCTGTTTCTGCTTTTCGGTCAGTGGGAAAGCCATCCTCACTGGCGTCTCACCCTGTTTTCTGTAAATTCTTCAAAGGATTGCTTCATACCAGTCCCCCCTTTAGGGATCCTACTGCTGCTTGGGATCTTAATGTTTGCATTGCTCAGCTTATGCAACCCCCTTTTGAGCCTTTGTCCTCAGCAGAGCTTAAGTACTTGACTTGGAAAACTGTGTTCCTGGTAGCTATTACCTCTGCCAGGTGTATCAGTGAATTGCAAGCTCTGTCAGTGGAGCCTGATTTTCTCTCATTCCATAGAGATAAGGTGATCCTCAGAACCAACAGGAGGTTCTTAGCCAAAGTAGTTTCAGATTTTAATCTGAACCAATCCTTGTCTCTTCCTGTATTCTACACTGATCATTCTTCTTCAGGCGAGAGAAAATTACACAGTTTGGACGTTAAAAGGGCTCTTAGCTACTGCATTGAGCGTACTAAGGCACTTAGGTTTGACTCCCTCCAGTTGTTCCTCACTTATGGCGAAGTGGGGAGGGGTAGACCTGCTACAAGGAGAATTATTGCCAGGTGGATTGACTCTTGTATACAATTCTGCTGTGAAAAGCTAGGCAAAGTACCCCCCTCAGGCCTGAGGGCTCATTTGACTAGAGGTACAGCTGCTTCTCTGGCTGCTGCCAGAGATATACCCTTATTAGAGATATGCAAAGCAGCCACCTGAAAAACAGTCCATACATTCACCAAAACAAAACATGACCGCTAAAGGTAAGGTTCTGATAATGGGAGACTTCGACATGCCAGATACAGATTGGTCAATACCAGCAGGAACAACTGCCAGAACTGCAGGGGGAGGGCCTCAAACAACTGGTACAACCCACAAGAGACAGAGTAATCCTAGATCTAGTACTGATTAACAGGGAAAGGATCACAGATCTTCATGTAGAAGGTCACCTGGGGACCAATGAACATCACATGGTATGGTTCAGTTTGCCACTAACTAAATAATCCCATTCCAAGGCAAAAATATGGGACTTCAGAGGAGCTGACTTTGATAAGATGGGCAACAGAGTTAAGCTAGCCCTGGCAAAAAGAAATACAGGTGAGCAGGTACAGGCAAAGTGAGCAAGCATTAAGGATGCAATACTTGAAGCAACATCCCATTGTGTTAGAGAGAAAAGGAAGTGCAAAAGGAGGACGAAACCACTTTGGTTCTCAAAAACAGTAGCAGAAAAGGTCAGAGCCAAAAGGCTGGCCTTCAGGAAATATAAGGGAACACAGCGGGATGAAGATAGGGAGGGAGGCATACCAATCTTCCCTAAGGGAAGCAGGGAATGCAGTTAGGCAGGCAAAGGCCCAAACTGAGGAAACACTAGCATCAACAGTAAAAGAAGGTGACAAGACTTTCTATAGATACATTAGTGAAAGGAGAAAGTCCAGAGGGGGTATTGCTAAGATCAGAGGAGATAAGGGGCGTGTGAGGAGGAGGACCATGTAAAAGCATCTATCCTAAATATATACTTCTGCTCAGTATTTACTGAAGAGAAGGTAGGGCAGGGCCCACAGCTCAGCACCATGCACACCAGGGAGGGAGGTGAGCACTAGTCCCTTAAAAAAAGAAAGGGTCCTTCAAGAGCTCGTTAAGCTCAGGGTGGACAAGGCACTGGGACCTGATGGCATACATCCCAGGGTACTAAAGGAGCTAAGGGTGGAACTAGCAGAGCCATTATCAGAACTGTTTAGTGAGTCTCTGAGCACAGGAGAGGTCCCAGAAGACTGGCGAAGGGCTCATGTGATCCCGCTCCACAAAAGCAGTAGCAGGGAGGAGGCAGGGAACTACAGACCAGTCAGTCTTATCTCAGTAGTTTGCAAGATTATGGAGGCACTCCTTAAGGAAAGGATAGTGCAACACCTGGAATCCATAGGAGCACAGGATCCAAGACAGCATGGGTTTACAGAAGGAAGGTCCTGTCAAACTAATATCATAGATTTCTTTGACTGGGTAACCATTGTGGCAGACCAAGGGGGAGCAGTTGATGTCGCCTACCTTGACTTCAGCAAAGCTTTCGATACTGTGCTACATAGAAGATTGATAAATAAGCTGGGTAGGCTCAGGGTGGGTCAGAAGTTGGTCAACTGGGTGGCAAACTGGTTGACGGGCAGAAAACAGAGAGTGGTGGTAAACAGTATACAGTCAGAAGAGATGCAAGTCACAAGTGGGGTACCTCAGGGATCAGTCCTGGGGCTAGTCCTTTTCAATATCTTCATCAGTGACATTGCAGATGGACTGGAGGGTAAGGTTTGTCTGTTTGCAGATGACACAAGGATCTGCAACAGAGTAGATGATCCAGACGGGGTGGGCAGAATGAGAAGAGAACTGGATAAACTAGCAAAATGGTTGGAAGAGTGGCAACTGGGTTTTAATGCTAAGAAGTGCAAGATCATGCACATAGGGAAGAGAAACCCTGAAGCCACCTATAGGCTGGGAGGGGAGTTACTGGCAGTCACAAGGGAAGAAAGAGACCTGGGCATCATCATCATAGATGACCTGAAATCATCCAAGCAGACCACTAAAGCAATAGGTAAGGCTAGGGGGATGTTAGGGTGTATTAATTGAGGTATCAAGTCGTAAGAGGGAGGTAATAATCCTCTTTACCAGACACTAGTTAGGCCCCATCTGAGTACTGCATGCCACACTTCACAAGGACAGTAACCAAATTGAGGCAGTCCAGAGAAGGGCAACCAAAATGGTGCAGGGACTGCATCAGAAAACATATGAGGATAGATTAACAGAGCTCAGTATGTATACCGTAGAGCAAAGGAGGGAGAGAGGTGATATGATCGAAACATTCAAACACCTTAAGGGCATTAACAAGGTGAAAGAGTCTGACATGTTTCAATATAAGAAAAATAGCAGGACAAGAGGACACAGCATGAGATTAGAGGGAGGCCGATTAAGGGGTAATGTGAGGAATTTCTTTTTCACAAAAAGGATGGTGGATGCATGGAATGGCCTACCTCAGGAAGTGGTGGATATGAATACAGTGCAGGTCTTCAAACAGGCATGGGATAGGTATAAGGGAGCAATACAGATGAGTATGAATAGATAGGCCATTGACAGAGCAAAAGCCGATGGCACATTTATAAGATAGAAAAGAAAATGGGCAGACTGGATGGGCCTTGCCGTCCTTATCTGCCGTCAACTTCTATGTTTCTATGCTTCTAAGCATTACTCTCTGGATAGCCAGGCTAGGAGTGATGCTAGGTTTGGTACAGCAGTACTGCAGAGCCTATTCCCAAAATAGGTTCCGTCCCTCCTACATGGAGTACTGCTTAGTAGTCTGCATATTGTCAGAATACAGCAAGACTTCACGTTTGAAGAAAAATTACTCACCTTAGTAATTGTGTTTCTTCTAATGGAGTCTTGCTGTATTCTTAACCCCCCTCTCAGAAACTGTTTTTGGGAAGTGGGCTGGCAGGCGCAGTGTTGCACCTCAGGGGTGCACTTGGCACTCTCCCTTTTTAGAGAGGGGGAGTGGGTTATGTTATATTGTTTTGATGAGTTATAGTTGTTCACTACCTAGTTTTTGTTTTGGATTTCTCGACTTGAGCCTTGGGATCCAAAATACTTGGTTACCTTTTGGGCTAGTAATTTTGCGCTTTCCACACTGTAGGTGTAGTTAGTTAGTATTAACGCGTAAGAATCTGACGGTTACACTTGGGAGTTCAGCAGACAGAGGTCTGAGCTGAGCCCGAGCTCGGCGTTCTATGCTCTGGCATAGAGTTAACTCTTTTCTCTCCAGAGCAGTTCAAGTGCTAGGGCTAACTGCATATTGTCAGAATACAGCAAGACTCCATTAGAAGAAACACAGTTACTAAGGTGAGTAATTTTTTCTTTCCCTGCAGTTCAGCAGTCCTTCCAAGGGGGATAGCAGCATCAGCAGCAGGCTCAAGCTTGGCGCCCTCAGCCCAAGCCTGGACCCCAACAGGCCCATAGAGGAGGCCAAAACCCAGGTCCTGGAGCTTCCTCCTCCTCCAGGCCTACTCAGTGACGGGGTGGGGGTTGCCACTCCTACTCCTGTCACGCCGGCTCTGGGTCTTCCCGTGGGGTGCAGGCTCCGACACTTTCTTTCCGCCTGGTCTGCTATTACAACGGACAGGTGGGTTCTCGAAGTGGTCAGTCAGGGACTGCCTCTGGATCGAGCAGTACCCTTTCAGCTGAGCCGCGCTCCTCGGGAAGAATGGATTCTCGCATACACCCAGTCGGCTCTCCAAGACTACATTGGTCAGCTCCTCCTCAAGGAGGCAGTGGCTCTTGTGGTGGATCCTTCAGCAGACCCAGGCTTTGTCTCCAGGTACTTCCTGGTGCCCAAGCGGACGGGGGCTGGTGCCCCATTCTAGATCTCCACGACCTGAATCAGTATCTCGGGTCACGCACCTTTCGGATGGTCACTCTGTCCCAGATCATACCATCCTTGGAGCGAAACATGTGGTTCTGTTCACTGGATCTGCAGGACACGTTCTTTCACATCCCAATCCATCCGTCCCATCAGCGGTTCCTCTGCTTCAGGGTCAAGGGACCCTGTCTGAGTTCTGAGCCATGCCGTTTGGCCTGTCATTGGCCCCATGGGTCTTCAAATGCATGGCAGTGGTGGCAGCCCATCTCTGGCGTCGGGGGTTGGGGGTCAGCATTTACCCCTACCTTGATGATTGGTTCCTTGCGGGTTCCATCCGACAGGAGGTGGAGAGGTACAGGGATCTGGCCCTCCAAACCTGCTCCCAACTTGGCCTCCTGATCAATGAGACCAAGACAGAACTTATGCCTTCTCAGGTGATGAGCTTCATCGGGGCAGAGCTCGACTCTTGTCAAGCCAGAGCTCAGCTCCCAGCAGACAGGGTGGAAGTTCTCTCCTCCTTTGCCCAATCATTTGTAGTTGGGCACTTGCGCCCTGCCCGGGACTTTCTGCGCCTTCTGGGTTACATGGCGGTGTGCACCTCAGTGGTCCATTGGGCCCGGTTGCACATGCGCCCCCTCCAGTGGGAGCTGGCCGCCCAGTAGACTCAGTGCCACTGTCATTTCGACCAGCAGATCGCTGTAACCCAGAAGATGTATGACAGTCCAATAGTGGACCGCCCCAGACTGGTTGCAGGAAGAGATCCTGTTTGTCCACCTTGAGCCGACGGTCGTCCTCATGACCGATACCTCTCACATGGGCTGGGGAGCCCACATGGGGGACAAAAGGGCTCATGGGTTCTGGACCACCGAGAAGTCCCAATACCACATCAACCTGTTGGAGCTCAGAGCAGTCAGACTGGCACTGTCAGCTTTCGCTCCTCAGCTCCGGGGTCAAGTGGTTCAAGTCCAGACGGACAATACCATGACCATGTACTACCTCAACAAACAGGGCAGCATGCACTCCCGTCTGCTTTGCAAGGAGGCGCTCCGTGTCTGGACCCTGGTGAGCCAGCTGGAGGCGGCTCTCCTAGCCATCCATGTAGCAGGAGCCTCAGACCAGCTGGCGGATGCTCTCAGCCGCATAGGCCAGACATCCCACGAGTGCTCTCTCCATCCAGCGGTAGCTTACGGCCTGTTCTCCCATTAGGGCAAACAGATGGTGGACCTGTTTGCCGCCAGGGAAAACACCAAGTTAAGGCTGTTTCATGCCTGCCCCCCTCAACATGGCTTGCTGCGGGGGGATGCCTTCATGAGGCCGTGGACCCTAGGCCTCTTCTATGCCTTCCCTCCATTTCCCTTGATCCACAAGGTGTTACTCAAGGTGAGGAGGGACAAGGTGAAGGTGATTCTGGTAGCCCCAGACTTGATGCGCCAGTTCTGGTATCCCGATCTCCTCAGCCTCAGCTGCAGGCCCCTGAAGCAGCTTTGTACATGCCCGGACCTGATATCTCTAAATCGGGAAGGTATTCCATCTGGACCTTCAATCCTGCACCTCACAGCCTGGTACCGAGCAGCTAGAGTTTCAGGCCTTGGGTCTTTCCGAAGATGTCTACACTGTGGTGGAGGCATCTAGAAAAGAATCAAACAGGAAATGGTATGCCTTTAAATGGAAAAGGTTTTCCATTTGGTGTCAGGGTAAGGGACTGGACCCTCTGTCCTGTTCTGTGGCTAACATTCTCGACTACCTTTGGTCTCTCTCCAAAGGGGGTCTGTGGTCATCGACCCTTATTGTGCACCTGGCAGCCATTTCTGCTTACCGGGCACGGGCCAGTCAGCCGACATTGGTGCAGGAGACAGCGGTCAGGTATTTTTTCAAAGGCCTAGATCACATATACCCTCCGGTGCGTGAACCTCCACCTCCATGGGATCTACTGCTGGTATTGGCGAAGTTCATGGTCAAGCCATTCGAATCAATGTACAAGTGTGAACTGTCACACTTGTCATGGAAGATGGCCTTCCTGGTGGCTGTCACGTCTGCCAGAAGGACAGGAGAGCTCCAGGCGCTCTTGGTGGACTCCCCTTATCTGGTCTTCCACAGGGACAAAGTTGTCCTGCGCCCCAACCCGAAATTCCTTCCAAAGGTGGTGTCAAGAGTTTCACCTTAATCAGGTGTTGATTCTGCCGGTATACTACCCTGATTACACCTTGGAAGCAGAGTACAGGCTCCATACTTTGGACCTTAGACGTGCCCTCTATTATAAAGAGAGGATGGCGGAAATTCGTGGAGAGGTTCGCCAGCTGTTTGTCACCTACGCTGAAGCCGCTTCTGGCAGACCTGCAGCCAAATGGACCATTGCAAGATGGATTACATCATGCATAGGTCTGTGCTACGAGTTGGCGGGCATGGAGCCTCCCAGAGGGATAAGAGCTCATTCTACCTGCCATACTGCTGCATCGGTGGCTGCTTCCAGGGACATCCCTGTCTAGGAAATCTGCCAGGCTGCTACCTGGAAGTCAGCAAACACCTTCATCACCCACTACCACATCGACCTTGAGACATGCCAGGATGCTGGTTTTGGGACCTCAGTTCTCCAATCTCTGTTCCCTAAGTAGGAGGTGTGCGCCTTGCCTCCTTCCTTCTGGAGAACTGCTAGGAGTCTGCCAGTAAGTGTGGATGAACAACATATCCACAGTCCTAGAAGAACAGGTTACTCACCTGTAACAGTAGTTTTAGGAGTGGTATATGTTGTTCATCACATGGTTCCTACCGAACTTCGACTACGGATGCACAGCCTGGCCAGCGGGTTAAGATCTGGCGTCACGGGACGGAGCCGAGGTATATACCACCCGTGTGGGTGGGAGGAGCCAGCTTGAAGACTTCTGGCAAGATTTAAAGGGGAAAGGGACATGCCAGTAAGTGTGGATGAACAACCTATACCACTCCTAGAACTACCGTTACAGGTTAGTAACCTGTTGTTTCCTTACATGTTATAAGGTAAATATTCATAAATCAGAGAGCAGTGCTTCAAGTTGGTCTGGGCATCTGAATAACCCAAAATGTTCTTAATATGAGAAAACAAAGGAGAAAGCCCATAGACAGTAGTAACATATATTACTTTAACTCTAGGGTATTTGAGATTTTCATTGACCTGTGAGGGACTAGCATTGTCCATGCCAAAGTCTGAGTGTGTCCAATAAGAAGCATAAAGTTCAGGCCAGGTCAAAGTCAGCCTTGAGCTTGCGTACCATCCTGTCGCTCTTGTTATTGCCACTTGCAGTATGTAAGTCTGTAGAACATAAATGGCCCAAAGGGAAATGGTCACTTATCTTAAGGTGGCCACTAGTATGCGTGACTACCATACAGTCAATCTGATGCAAACAGGGTATGGATAACGGAAACTTAACTAATAATATTAAAAATGGTGCAACTGTTCTCGGCTCCCCACCACCACCAAAACCATTGAATCTCAACATCTGTAACCCAGAGTCAAAGCAGGAACTACTAGAGTGCGTCCGTCAGTGATGTTTGGCCAGCTGCCATTGCCATGACCTCCAGATGCTTCCGAATTTATTTTCGGACAGCCGAAGTTTGTGGATAATATGTTCCATATGTTCAGTTTTGTTATTTTAACCCACCACTGACTTAAGTGAGGGTTCTGGAGAAACCAGTTAATAGTTATGCATTTGAGGATGCCACCAGCGTGATTTGACCTACAGTAATGGCCCCAGGATGAAACCAATTTTGCAGCATTCTGCAGAATGTTGCAGCAGACATAATGAATAAAGCAATTTAATTTCAATGGTAATTAGTCCCTTTTATCATTCAGGAAAATTTGACACTGCCAGGGTGAAGTGAATGCCTGTTTCTTGCATGACAAAAGGGACTAATTGCCATTCAAATTACATTGCTTTTAGTAGGTCTGCTGCAGTATATGAGAGTGCTTTAAAGTGGATTTCATCCTGGGAGATGCCACTGTAGTTGTTGAATGTTACTTGGGCAGGCCAATAACGGTGGGAACCCCAGTACCAAGTCCTGAAAAGAGATGGGGAATGTTAATACTGTGAATCTTTGAATTTCAGTGGTTAGGGTGCCAAAACCCTGCAATGACTGGGCAGTCCCAAAATATATGGTAGTGAGTACCCCTAACCCCTCTGCAATTGCGCCAACATGCATCTGTGTAAGTAGGGTGAAAATGTTTAGTGACCCTTGGTGTCTGGAAGAACCAGATCAAAACTTTCCAGTTGAATTCTCTCCATATCGGGGAGGCCGTCACTTGCCAGCCCAGATGGAGTCTTAAGGCCCACTGGTTAGGTGAGATAGGAGACCCGCTGTCCTGCTCCCCCTTAATTTGTGTACTCTACAGTGGGAGGGGCCGCAGCTGCATAAATATTTTATAGAGTTCTGCTAGATTGCGGAATTTATCAGCTATTGTAATAGCGTAGTAGTAAAAGGTTTCTGAGCTTGTCATATCCCTCCATAAAGAAGGGAGAAGCTTAGAGGATAAAATAAATGCCGGACCTGAAGGAAATGGTAGTGGTTCTCTCATGGAGAGAGTATATATTTATTTTGTCATGAGAATGGGAGACAACCGTGGTTGTCCATACACTGCTTAAATGTGGTAAGCATCCGACTCTCCCAGAAAGAAAAACCCAGGTCCAGTTTCGGTGGGAGGAACATGTCCACATGCCTTATTAGAGAAAGGAGGCCAATGGTATTCAAGGTATGTGTCAGTTTCCTGAGGTGTAGCAATATCCTTAATGAATGTTTGACCCATGGGTTGTATACCCGGGACCAAATGTGAGTGGGGATTACTCTTGTAGGAACCGTCCAGAGAGCTCTGCCGTCACCGAAGTGGCCTCTATTTGATACCAACCAGACTCCAACCGTCTCTGGCCCAGCCACGAATTCAAGTTCTGGCTGCCAGGTAGTATAGGGAAGGTGTGAGATTTCAAAAATGTCGGGGGTCCTGTAGTATCGCTTTGAGATAATTGAGGGTGCTTCCAGACCAGACAAATCCCTGCAGTATTTTGTTTAAATCATTCCAGTATGCTTTGGGTATGGGAATGGGGAGAGTCTGGAACAAAAATAAAAAACTGGGTAAGACATTCATTTTTATCATTTGGACTCTACCGTAGAAGGTAATGGGTAGAAGCTTCCATCTGGCTATGTCAGTTTTGAGGGTAAGTAATGTTGTATAATTCTTCTTCTCACCCCAGGTATTCCTCTATATTCCTGACTCTCTGCAATCAGCCTCCTAAGCAGAGCTGCTCAAAGAAAATTGAACTACATGCTAATGATAGAACCTATCAGTGGCTCATGTCACTTATTCAGACTGCAGCCCTTATCAGCTGCAGCATTCCACCAACGTATCAGATTTCTTTCTCCACCCGACAAGTCAAGATGCTTCGGAGACTTCCCTCTGTCGTTTCTTGTGTGGTTCTTCACTGGCTGTAAGTAGTTTATATTGATTAGTCTTAGCTGCCTTTTTTTCTGTTTTAATTCTTACTGTTAGTCTAGTTTACCGTTATTTTAGTGTATTTTTCTTGGTTCCTCACAGTTCGGAGTAGCCGTTGAGGAACCGAGCTTTAGTACCTTTTCCGGAGTTTTTATTTCCTTATCTCCAGTTTAATTTGGCTAATTTTAGTATTTTAATTTAAATAAACTGTTGTTTTTGCAACCGCTAACCCAGTTCGATTTCTTTGGTTCCCGGTTCATTATCCAAACCTTCATCGGTTCCTAAACTGACTGCAACCATTAAAAAAAAAAAGTGATTTCTTTATTTGCGCTTCTGTTTTTCTTCATCGGTTTGAAGATGGCAGAAAAACCAAAGAAAAAGACTGGTCCCCCAGTGTTTAAAAACTATCTTAAGTATGGGGACGCTTTTCCAAGGCAAATAAGCATGATTTATGCATAGTCTGCCTGGGAAATTGTCACTTTTCAGCAGACTGTGATATTTGCAAATCATTTCCCTTAGAAAATAATTGAAAAAAGGCTGGAAAGACTCTTAAAAAAAAAAAAACTGGAGAAGGATGCCATTGGTTCTGACCAACCTACACCCTCTAAGCATGCGGGTGAAACCACAGTACTTACTCTGAGCATCCCTGACAAGGGTGCAGCAACTTCCAGAAAAAGAGTGGGTGATCAGCTGACTCTCCCGTCCCCATCAAAAAGACAAAGAAAACAAAGCATGTTAAACCCCTGGCTGAGAAACCAGAGGGGGGTTCATCTGTGCCTCGCAGCCTGCCATCCACAGAGGAAATTGCCCAGGCCATAAAGGTCATACAGGCATTGCAGGGTTTTATACCTGCTCCAACCCTTTTCAACACGGTTCCTGTCCCAGTTGGTCCTTCTTCTGACCCAAACCCATCCCAGGAGCGGATGGAGTTTGAGGAGTATGATTTACCTGAAATGGATGAAGGTGAGCCTATTGAGCCTGAGATCTCACCTGAACAAGAATCTAGTTCTCCTCCAAGACCAGACGATTTTTCCTCTAATTTTTCCTTTGTAAAGAAAATAGTGGATGCCTTTGATCTGGCTACCACAGAGGTAATAGAAGATGAGGAAGAGGCTGAATATATGGAAATGATGGTGTTAACACCCACAAAGAAAATACTGCTTCCTGTCAACAAGTTCTTTAAGAAAGACTTGTTTAAGATTTGCAAACTCCAAATTCTGTCCCACCTCTGAACAAGGCGGCGCCAAAAAGTATCAGTTGGACACACAGGAGGCTGAATTCCTCTTCTCCCACCCTGGCCATCAGGGGATAGTCCAGCAGGCAGCCTGTGAGAAGGCTAAAGTGCCATTGCCTTCACACCCGCTGAGGTAGACACATGCAGAATAGATAGTATGGCCAAGAAAGGATATCTGGTGGCCTCATTGGGAGTCAGACAGGCTAGTTACCAAGCTTACTCTGCACAGTATCAGAAATCACTGTGGCAGTCTGTGTTCTCCATGGCAGAGAAGGCACCTTCTCCCTCTCGATGATCTGGCTGAGACAGCCAGGTTTGGTCTGTAAGCAGCAGATGCCAGTGATACAGCTGCCAGATGGATGGCCCTTACCATAGACCTCAGGAGTTTGGGATGGCTCAGGGCTACTAATCTCACAGGACACCCAAGCCAAGGCTGTGGATTTTCCTGTGGAGGATCATTATCCATTTGGTCAACAGACTGAGGCCTACATGAAGAAGGCGGATGAATATAAGGCCACCTATAAAAACAACTCGGCAAAGGAGAAGATCCTCTTCCTCCTATAGGCTTTAGGGAAGGTGAGGCAGAGGTAGGACAGCCTATAGTAGACCTTTTTATCAGGCCCAGGCTGTCCCCTAGTATCAACAATACCCACAGCAGACAGGGTATTTCAGGAGCAGAGGTAGGTGGGGTTCCAGGAGAGGATCCCAAGCTGAACATAACCCCTGACTTTATGGTGAGGCCGCCTCCCCTCTCCTGGTAGAGGGCAGGCTGGCTCACTACTTCCAGGCTTGGCAGTCCATTACCACAGACAAGTAGGTCCTGCTGATAGTGAGTTAGGGTCTGTCCCTAATTTTCAAGTCATTCCCTCCCTTGAGAACAAGGGTGTTCAAACCAGCTTCCTCCTCAGAAAAAAAAACTCTTGTAAAAGAGGTTCAGAGCCTCCTTCTGTTGAAAGCAGTGGAACATGTTCCACCTCAGCAGAAGGAAAGGGTTTCTATCCAGATACTTCCTCACCAAAAAAAAAATGGTGGTGGTGGCCTATTCTAGACGTCAGACTACTGAACAAGTAAAGGCAAAGTTCAAAATGGTCACATTGGCAGTGATTCTGCTAGTCATTCAGCAGGAGATTGGCTAGCCTCTTTGGATCTAAAAGATGCTTACTTCCACATCCCATAAGAGAATCTTCAGGAAATACCTCAGATTCAGACTTCCATCAGGACATTATCAGTTTTCAGCCCTACCCTTCGGTCTCACTTTAGCACCAAGGGTATTCACAAAGTGTCTGGCAGTAGTGGTGGCATACCTATGAAGGTTAGATGTATCAGTCTTCCTCATCTGACGACTGTCTGGTGGTGGGAAGTTCACCCCAGCAGGTGCAAGATCATTTACAAGTAACACTAAGCCTGTTGGTCACTGGGATTCCTGGTAAAATAGGAGAACTGGCCCTCACTCCGTACAGGTTCTGCATTTCATAGAGCAGAACTGAACACAGTAGAGAGAAGAGCTTTCCTCCCTCAGGACAGGGTGGAGAGCATCCTGCAGGTAGCGTGTCTTATTCAAGCTGAACGAGCCACGGTCAGCAAGACAGTTTCTGCAACTTCTGGGACATATGGCTGCAGCAACAGGTACAGTTTTGGGAGCCAGGTTCCAAATGAGAGACACAGTTTCACCTCAGGGCACACTGGTGCCAAAGAAAAACAATCTGTCAAAGCCTATTCCAGTAATAAAAATGTTGTTCTAGAGACATGGATATGTTGTTCATCCACACTGTCTGGCAGGTATCCTTGCCGCTTTAAATCTTGCTGTAAGGTCTTCAAGCTGGCTCCTCCCACCCACCCAGGTGGTAAAACTCTCAGCTCCGCCCCATGATGCCAGATCTTCCTTACTGCTTGGAAGCTCAGGTTCCCTCCTTAACGCTCTGCGTACAAGACTGGTTCCTAATTCTTCGGTTTTGCGAATTTAAAAGTTTTTGCACTTCTAGACTTCGGTCTTCTATCCCTCGCGGCTGCGATGGACAAATCGACTCCCGGTTTTCGGAGATGCCCTTGCGGGCAGAAGATGTCTCGGACAGATCCGCACTCCACGTGTGTCTACTGTTTAGGCCTTGAGCACGACCCGCAGGCTTGCGACCTGTGCTCTTCCTTCTCAGCCTATGTCCTCGAAGACCGTGCTGCCCGTTTACAACTGGGGCGTCCCGGCGTTGTTCCTCGGTAAGTCAAAGAGGCCGGTCGGGCGGTCTCGGCGGCGGGCTCGGCGGATCAGCTAGAGCAGATGATCGCCCTCGAAGAGGAGGCGGCGCGGGCCGCATCTATCTCGGCCGCGGCATTTATCCCGCTCTCCCTGGGTTCCTCTTATACAGCTTCTTTTAAGGAGCTTTGTTTGTCCCTCTCCACTAAGGGAGAGGGACCAACGTCTGCTGGACCTTCTTCTCAGTCCAAAAAGAAAGACAAGGGTAAGTCCCTCCGTCGACGCTCTTGGGAGCGGGAAAGGTCTCTCTCCCCGAGTTGTTGGCCATCGACGTCGATCGTTCGGCTTCGGCCACTGGTCTCACGCAGTGTCCCGTCAGGCCAGTTGACCCGAGACTCCGTCGGACGCAGTCAAGATTTTCTCGACCCGCTGGACGGTTGTCGCCAGCGAAGCCGAACTCTCTCCCGGTTCCCCCGGTGGGAGTTGAGGATCCCGTGGCCTGCAGTGCCTCCGGGTTCCAGAGCCCTCGGGCGAACCCTCCGAGCCGAGGGTAGAGCCGGTTCCCCCCGTCCCCTCCCCGCACCGCCCTCGGAAAAGCTGAGGTTCTCGGTCTCCGACTTCTTCATGGTCCAGCCGATCCCGCCGTCATAGGCGGTCTCGGTCTTGGCACCACGGTAAGCGGCGGCGCTGCTCATCCTCGTCCTCCTCCTCGGACGAGGGGAGGCTTCGACGTAAGCTACGTCGATGGTACGAGGACCTCATGTGGCAACAGCTCCTTCTGACTGGGAACAAGCCGATGCCGTCCCTTTCCCCGGCCATTAAGTGGCTGTCACCGGAGCAGCCGAAACAACCCCTCGACTTACCCGAAGAGCCTGTTCCCAGGCCAGTTGTTCGGCCAAAACCAGCTGCTCCACCGATTCCGGTGGAACCTCCGCCTCCACAGCCATTATTTGGGGCTCCGACCAAGAATTCTCAGTCGGCTCAGGGACTGCCCCATAGGCTGTCTGTCACCCTCACTCCCGATCGACCTCGGCAGGTGGAGGGTGGCTGAGGCCCGAGGCAGCTCTTTGCGGACTCTTTAGAGTCCGATGGAGATTCCTCCCTTTTCTCCAGGTGAGTAGACTTGGAGTCCTCTGGAGGTCAGTCGATGGACGATAGCCCTTCGTCCTATCTGGGATTGCTTCGGCTCATCTCGGAGTCCACCGGGATGAAGCTCGAACCTGTGTCTAAGCGGGCCAGGTATCCCCTCACGGAGATACTGGACCAAGGGGATTCCCCTACGGAGGCTTTTCCGGTGGCCGAGGCCATAGTGGGCCTGGCCTTGGAGCTTTGGCAGCGCCCTGCTTCCTGTCCTATGCCCTCAGCCAGGATGGCCAGGAAGTATGTGGTCCCTACCGGTTCCTTGTCCGGTTTTTCGGAACACCCCTCAGCCGAGGGCTAGTTGCCAGCATTTTCCAGCCTTGAGAATGCTGAGGACGTGGACAAACCTCCCGACAGAGTCCAAGAAATTGGACTATGCCGTGCATGAAAGTCTACACTGCGTCCTCCCTCGGCCTTAGTCAGGCCAGTTCGGCCGTACTCATGGCACATTTCTCTCATGCCCTGTTGGGCTCCCTGGACAAGGTAGTTCCTCATCTTCCAGCGGACCTGCAGACCACAGTTAGGCAGGTGTGGGACCAGGGCAGGGCAGTGGCCAAACAGCAGCTTCAGACTGCTCTGGACATTGGAGACTCATGTGCCAGGTCAGTAGCTGCCGCAGTGGCTATGCGCCGTCGGGCATGGCTGAGGATATCCACCTTCACTTCAGATACCCAGCACAAGTTGGCGGATGTCCCCTTCCTGGGGACCAACCTCTTCGGCCCTGGGGTGGAAGGTCACCTGCAGAGGATCGAGAGAGTCCAATGGACTCCGGTCTCATCCGCTGACAGAAGGACAAAGCCGCAGACCACAGCCTAAGCCCTTTCTTCCCTCTCGCCAGGGCATGTCCGCCCAGCAATGTCAGGGCCAGCAGGCCTGACTTGGCATCCCAAACCCAAGCCCTCGGCTTCCTCCTCCAGGAAGCAGGAGGTAAAGGCCTGGAGGTCCCTCGGCGGTCCTTCCTCCAAGCCTGCCCAGTGACGGGTTGAGGGGTGTCACCCCCAACCCCATCGCCTCACCCCAGGTGCCCTCCGTGGGGGGGGCCACTTTCTTTCCGCCTGGTCTGTTATCACCACAGACCGGTGGGTGTTGGAGGTGGTGGGAAAGGGCCTGCCTCTGGAGTTCAAGCAGGCCCCACCCTTCAGAGCCATCGCACCTCAGGGGGCCTCGGGGTCCGAAGCCTCGCTGTCAGCTCGCCGAGCCGACATCGCTCTCCTCCTCGAGAAGGAGGTGATCGGAGAGGTGGCGGACCCTCCCTCAGACCCGGGGTTCGTGTCCAGGTACTTCCTGGTTCCGAAACGGACGGGGGGAGCTGGCGCCCCATACTCTACCTACACGACCTAAACAAGTTCCTAAGGTCTCGAACCTTCAGGATGGTCACTCTGGCTCAGATAATACCATCCTTGGAACACAGCATGTGGTTCTGCTCTCTGGACCTGCAGGACACGTTCTTTCACGTCCCTATCCGTCCGTCACATCAGAGGTTCCTTCGCTTTCGAGCGGAGGGATCCCTTTTCGAGTTCCAAGCCATGCCCTTCGGCTTATCTCCAGCTCCCAGGGTCTTCACCAAATGCATGGCAGTGGTGACAGCATTCCTGCGGCGCTGAGGGGTCCGGGTTTACCCTTACCTGGACGATTGGCTGATAGCAGCCCCCTCCAGACAGGAGGTGGAGCGGTCCAGAGATCTGGCCCTCCAGGTTTGCTCTCAGATGGGCCTCCTCATCAACGAGGCCAAGTCGGAACTCGAGCCGAAGCAGGTGATTCTTTTCATCGGGGCAGAGCTCGACTCTTTTCGAGCCAGAGCATGGCTCCCGGCGGACAGGGCCGAGGTTCTTTCCTCCTTTGCCCAATCATTTCTGGTTGGGCAATTGCGCCCTGCCCGGGACTTCCTGCGCCTCCTGGGTCTCATGGCGGCCTGTACCAGCGTGGTCCGTTGGGCCCGCTGGAACATGCGCCCTTCAGTGGGGCTGGCCAGCCAGTGGTCCCAACGCTGCAATTCATTGGACCAGCTAGTGACGGTGAGCCAGGGGATGTGGAAAGCTCTCCAGTGGTGGACCGTTCCAGTTCATCTGCAGGAGGGCATCCCGTTTGTCCGCCCCGAGCCGATGGTCTCTCTATCGACCGATGCCTCTCTGATGGGTTGGGGTGCCCATCTGGGGGAACACCGAGCGCACGGCCTCTGGTCTCCGTGGGAGTCCCGATGCCACATCAACCTACTGGAGCTCCGAGCGGTCCGCCTAGCTCTCACCGCCTTTGCTCCGTTTCTTCGGGGTCAAGTGGTCCGGGTCCAGACGGACAATACCACGACCATGAACTATCTAAACCGCCAGGGCGGGACGCGCTCCATGCTTCTATGCAAGGAAGCTCTCCGCATCTGGTCACTCGTGCGCAGCCTGGAGGCAGATCTCCAGACATCATGTGGCAGGAGCCTCCAACACCCTGGCCGGCGCCCTAAGCCAGATGGGGCTGTGTCCCACGAGTGGTCTCTCCTGCCGGAGGTAGTACAAGATCTATTCTCCCATTGGGGCACACCTCAGGTGGACCTGTTTGCCTCAGGGAGAATGCGAGCTGAGGCTGTTCCATGCTCGCCCCTCAGCAGGGTTCCTTCAGGGGATGCTTCTCGAGGCCGTGGACCCGGGCCTCTTCTCGCCTTTCCCGTGCCCCTTGATGCACAAGGTGCTTCTCAAAGCAAGGAGGGACAAGGCGCAGGTGATTCTGATAGCCCCAGACTGGCCCCGCCAGTACTGGTACCCAGATCTCCTCAGCCTCAGCTCCAGGCTCCGAGGCAGCTTCCAGCTCACCCGGACCTGCTCTCAGTCAATCAGGGGAAGGTATTCCATCCGGAACTTCAATCCCTGCACCTGACGGCCTGGTTCCTGAGCGGCTAGAGTTCCAGGCCTTGGGTCTTTCCGACGAGGTCCTCAACGTAGTTGAGGCGTCCCGTAAGGAGTCGACCAGAAAATTCTACGCCTTCAAATGGAAGAGGTTTTCCATTTGGTGCCAGGGCAAGGGCCTGGACCCTTCCTCCTGTTCCTTGGCGAGCATATTGGACTACCTTTGCTCCCTTTCTCAGCAAGGGCTTAGGTCGACGACCCTTAAGGTGCACCTGGCAGCCATCTCTTGCTTACCGGCGCGGGCCGGAAGCAGTCGATGTGCGCAGGAGAAGGTGGTCTGGCGGCTTTTCAAGGCCTTGATCACATTTCCTTCTGGTCTGAGAACCTCCACCTCCGTGGGATCTACTACTGGTACTGGCAAAGCTCATGGGCAAGCCATTCAACCAGTGCACAGGTGTGAACTCTCTCCTGTCGTGGAAGACCGCCTTCTTGGTGGCTATCACGCAGCCAGAAGGATGGAGAGCTCCAGGCGCCTGCATCGAGTCTCCTTACCTGGTCTTCCACAGGGACAGAGTTGTCCTGCGCCCACCCCGAAATTCCTTCCGAAGGTGGTGTCGGAGTTTCACCTTAACCAGGTGTTGACTCTGCCGGTGTTCTACCCCAATCACACCTCCCGGAGGCCGAATATAGGCTCATACTCTGGACCCTAGAAGGGCGCTCGCCTACTATAAGGAGCGCATGGCTGGAATTCGGGGAGAGGTTCGCCAGCTGTTTGTCACCTACGCTGAAGCTGCACCTGGCAGACCTGCAGCCAAGCGGACGATAAGCAGGTGGGTCACCTCCTGCATAGATCTCTGCTATAAGTTGGCGGGCATGGAGCCTCCCAGAGGGATAAGAGCTCATTCTACCCACCATACTGCTGCATCGGTGGCTGCTTCCAGGGACGTCCCTATCCAGGAAATCTGCAGGGCTGCTATCTGGAAGTCGGCACACACCTTCATCACCCATTACCACATCGACCTTGAGTCACGCTGGGATGCTGGTTTTGGGGCCTCGGTTCTCCAGTCTCTATTCCCTAAGTAGGGGGTGTGCGCCTTGCCTCCTTCTCCCGGAGAACTGCTAGGAGTCTGCCAGATAGTGTGGATGAACAACATATCCATGTCCCTAGAAATACAGGTTGCTCACCTGTAACAGGAGTTCTAGGAATGGTATATGTTGTTCATCCACACGACGACACAACCTGAGCTTCCAGCGGGCCAGATCTGGCGTCATGGGGCGGAGCCGAGAGTTTTAACACCCGGGTGGGTGGGAGGAGCCAGCTTGAAGACCTTCCGCAAGATTTAAAGCGGCAAGGAACCTGCCAATCAGTGTGGATGAACAACATATACCATTCCTAGAACTCCTGTTACAGGTGAGTAACCTGTATCTGCAAGCCCCTTGTACTGGAAGGAAGCAGACAACCTCAGAGAGAAGGGGTACCTTTCCAAAGGGAAACCCGCCAGCCATTCTTACAACCGACGCCTCTGTTAGGGTGGGATGCTCACTTAGGGGAACACACCAATCATGGAACCTGGTCCAGCGCAGAGTCACTCCAGCATATAAATCTGTTGGTGCTAAGGGCAGTGTTCTTGACCTTAAAGCATTTGCCCATCTGGTACAAAGGAAAGTGGTGAAGGTTAGGACAGACAACACCACAACAGTGTACTACATAAACAAGCAAGGGCACAAGGTCAGATCCCTCTGCAGAAGCAATAAAGATCTGGAGTTTGGTTTACTCTCTGAAGGCTTCCTGCAGGCCATTCATATGCTAGGGAAAGACTATACTCTAGCAGATGCCCTGAGCAGAATTAATCGGGCACACCACGAGTGGTCCATCAACAAGCAGGTGCTGGAATTAGTATTCAGGAGGTGGGGCACACCAGAGATGGCTCTCTTTGCATACCAAGAGAATCATCATCTGTCCGTCTTCTGCTGCAGACCACCAGCCAAGGGTTCAATCCCACTACATGCTCTGACACTGGACTAGTCAGGAAGAAGCCTATACGCTCCCCTCCCCAAACTCTCATTTTCAGAGTCGTAATCAATCTCTGATCACAACCTGCACTGGTGATCTTGATAGCACCAGACTGGGCCAGACAGTCATGGTCCCCTTTGTTACTCTGCATGTCTGTAGCCAAACCAATACGTCTACCCAGGAGGCACAATCTGCTGACCTCCCACCAGGGCAAAATTCTGTGTCCAAATCTCAGCTCTCTGACTCGAGGCATGGTTCTTGAGGACTTAGAATATGAAAATTCAAAACTCTCTGAGTGTCTTAGATCTCCTGAAGGGATATGGAAAGCCTTCGACTAAGAAAACTTATGCCTCAAAATGGAAGAGGCTCTCTGTTTGGTGTGCTTCCAAGGATATCTCACCCACTCTAGTGGAGAGCCCAGCTGTTCTGGATCATCTTACCTACTTACACTCCCAGGGGCTGCAACATACATCCCTGAAAGTTAATCTAGCATCAGTATATGCTTACATTTCTGCTGGGCAGGGTACCTCCCTGGCATCCAATCCCATATTCAGAAGGTTCTTTAAAGTACTATGCCATTTGCACCCACCTATTTGGGAACCAGTACCAGTATGGGACCTGAACATATGCATTGCTCAGCTCATAAGACCCCTTCTGAGCCTATGGCTTAAACGCATCAAAAGTATGTTACTTGAAAACTGTTTTTCTGGTTGCTATCACTTCAGCTAGAAGAATTAGTGAGCTTCAGGCTTTGTGTATCGAGAATGACTATCTTTCCTTCCACAGAGATAAGGTAGTGCTGAGAACAAATAGAAAATTCCTTCCCAGTCCATTACCCTACCAGTTTTCTTCACTGAACGTACTATTTCAGGTGAGCACAGACTCCATAGTCTGGATGTCAAAAGGGCATTAAGTTACTACATGACCCACACCAGGGATCATAGACATGACAAACAGCAGTTGTTCCTGACTTATGGGGATGTGGGTAAAGGTAACCCAGCTTCAAAGAGGTCAGTTTCTCTCTGGATAGTCCAGTGCATTCAGTTCTGCTATTTGAAAGTTGGTAAGTAACCCCCAGCAAGACTGAGGGCTCACTCCAGTAGGGGCACAGCTGCTACCATAGCAGCATCCAGAGATGTTCCATTAATGGAAATCTGTAAAGCAGCTGCCTGGAGGACAGTACACACCTTCACTAAACACTATAGCCTGGACACCCAGTCCAGAAGTGATGCCAGATTTGGCACAGCAGTCCTGCAGAGCCTCTTTCGAAGTTGGTTCTGTGCCTACCTCCAAAGGTACTGCTTTGAAGTCTCCAGAGAGTTAGGAATATAGAAGAATACCTGGGATGAGAAGAAAAAATTACTTACCATAGTAATCTTGTTTCTTCCAGGGTATTCTTCTATATTCATAACTCTCCCACCCTTCCTCCCATTCGAGAACCAGAGCCTCTGCACTCCTAACTGAGCATTTAAATATGAAGTCCCTAACACTGGCACGCATTGTTTTAGCCCTAATGGGAGGAGTTTACTTTCCTCCTTTTTCCAGGTGATTCTGGCATTCAGAGGGGGTTGGGTTTATAATGATATTTGTGTCTTTTTACTGTCATGGACAGCTTAGTTTTGTTGGGGATAGATAGTGATATAGTCATAGCTAAGACTGCTGTGTAGGCTTCTCAGAAATCTGATACGTTGGTGGAACGTTGCAGCTGATAAGGGCAGCAGTTTGAATAAGTGGCACGAGCCAGTGATAGGTTCTATCATTAGCATATAGTTCCATTTTCTCTGGGCAGCTCTGCTTAGGAGGCTCACTGCAGAGAGTTGTGAATATAGAAGAATACCTTGGAAGAAACAAGACTGCTATGATAAATAATCTTTTCTTAAAGAGTCGTGAAGTATCGATAAAAACTTGGATACCTAAATGCCGGAATGTATTGTTTCTAGCCAAGCAAGTGGGAAGTTGCTCCTGAAGTCTGGAGGAGGGGTGCCACTAACACCGGATTTGGAGTAGTTTATTTTATATCCTGCCAAAGCTCCAAACTTCTCAAGCTCGAATAACAACTGGGGTAGGGAGGACTGCGCATCCCTCAAGAAAAAGAGTGAGTCGTCAGCATATAAAGCTACTTTATGCTCCACATTCCCATCCATGACCCCCTTGATTTGAACATTTTGCCGAACAGAAATTGCCAACGGCTCTAGGAACAGAGCGAAAAACAGTGGAGACAGGGGGCATCCCTGCCTTGTACCCCTCCCCAACTTGATCGGTTGTGAGAAGAAGCCATTAACTGTAACACACGCGTCAAGTGCCAGATATAGTGAGTTAATTGCAGCTATAAATTTAGGGCCAAGGTTTAATTTCTTTAGAGTACCAGTCATAAAGTTCCAGTCTACTCTGTCAAATGCCTTCTCGGCATCCATACTGACCGCCAGCTGGAAAGAAGACATGGTCCGTTGGGCTGTTATAATAGTAAGCAGTCTGCGTATATTATTGTGAAGAAAACGACTAGAAATAAACCCCATCATCGGTTTTATTTCTTATATCTTATTTATCTAGGATAACCAATCTTTCCATCTTCTTTCAGTGAGGTCCTGCTTATACCCAGTTAAACAGCTGGTGGGACTTAAACATTGGAGTTGGAATGACATGCATGAGGTCCCATGGTGAGCCACTGGCTGTGGCTGGATATTCTTTCATTGTTCTCAGAAATTCTGCAGAGAGGGCCAGCCCAGTGGCGCAGAGGGCTGAGGCGCTGCCTCACGTCATGCTACGCTGCCAACTCGGGTTCGGAACAGCTATGGGCTGTCGGGGTGCCAGCATGGGGGGAGGCGTGGTTCTGCTGCCACCAGGTGGAGGTCCAGTGGCAGCGCAGGCAGGACAGGGTGGCAAGAAACATAGTCTTTGATGGCAGATAAGGACCGCTTGGCCCACCTAGTCTACCCATTTCCCTACCTATTGGATAAGCTGCAGATCCTAGTTAACCAACAGCCTACTTCCTCCTACCCCCCCCAACTATAATTGCCTTATGTCTGTCCCATGCATTCTTGAATTCCCCCACTGTTTTTGACCCCATTACCTCCTCAGGAAGGCCATTCCATGCTTCCACCACCATTTTCGTGAAAAAATACTTCCTCACGTTGCCCCTGAGCCATCCCACCTCTATCTTCAAATTGTGTCCCCTTGTTCTTGCACATCTCTTTTTCTGAAAGATGCTACCCTCTTGGCTTTGTTGATTCCCTTGAGGTACTTGAAAGATTCTAACATGTCCCCCTCTCCCTCCTTTCCTCAAGGGTATACATATTAGTCTCTTCTCAGAGGCTTCTGTTGCAGACCCTGCACCATTTTAGTTGCCCTCCTCTGCACTGCCTCCGTCTTGTCTGTCCTTGCAGAGGTGGGGTCTCCAGAACTGCATGCAGTCCTCCAGATGGTGTCTCACCAACTGTCTGTACAGAGGGATAACAACTTCCTGTTTTCTACTGGTGATACCTTTCCCTGTGCATCCCAGTATCCCCCTGCCCTCTTTACTGCCTTCTCACATTGCTTGCGTACCTTAAAGTCATCTGCTAAGACTACCCCCAGGTCCCTTTCCATTTTTGTTGTTGTTAGTACCCCCCCCCCCCAATTTTGTACTCTTCCCTGGGTTTTGTTTCTCAAGTACATTACTCTGCACTTTTTGCATTGAATCTAAGCTGCCATACTTTTGGCCATTCCTCCAACCTTGCCTCCCTTTTCCTCCTTTCCACCCTCCACCCCCGGTGTAGCAACCCTGTTGCAGATCTTTGTGTCGTCTGCAGAGAGGCATACTTTTTCTTCCAGCTCCTCCACAATGTCACCTGTAAAGACATTAAAGAGAACCGGTCCCAGCACTGAACCCTATGGTACCCCACTAGTAACCCCCCTTTCCTCAGAGTGTACTCAGTTTACTATTACCCTCTGCGTCCTGTTGTCCAGCCAGTTTGTTACCCAGGCTACCACTCTGGGACTTGCTCCCAGGTTGGCTAACTTGTTTGTTAATCTTTTGTGTGGGACTGTGTCAGATGCCTTGCTAAAATCTAGGTAGGCCATATCCACAGCCCCTCCGTGGTCTACTACTTTGGTCATCCAGTCAAAGAAGTCTATCAGATTGATCTGACATGATCTTCCTGCTGTGAATCCATGCTGCCTTGGGTCCTGTGCCCCACTGGCCTCTAGGTACTCAACAATTCTTTCTTTCAGAAGTGATTCCATAATTTTCTCTACCACTGAGGTCAAACTAACATGTCTGTAGTTTCGTGCTTCTGCCTCGCTCCCACTTTTGTGAAGGGGAATCACATCTGCCCTCCTCCAGTCCTCAGATACCACACCATCCTCCCATGATTTATTAAAAAGGGGTAGTCAGTGGTGTCACTAGGTCTTCCCTTAGTCATTTTAGAATTCTGGGGTGAATCCCTTTAGTCCCCATTGCTTTGTCCACCTTGAGTTGTAGAAGTTCTTTCGGACCCTTTCTTCTGTGAATGTACTGGTATCTGATGACCCCCCATCCAGAGTGCTACTATTGTTTGACTTAGTTACCTCCTCCTCTTCTTCTTTTGTAGATACTGAACAAAAGTATTAATATCTGCCTTTTCACTGTCAAATCCTCTGCCCACCTCCTCCTTTATTAAGCCACACTCTAGGAGGGCTATGTTGTTCATCCACACTGTCTGGCATTGTCCCTTTCCCCTTTAAATCTTGCCGGAAGTCTTCAAGCTGGCTCCTCCCACCCACCCAGGTGGTAAATACCTCGGCTCCGCCTCATGACACCAGATCTTCCTTTTCGCTGGAAGATGCAGGTTCCCTCGTGCTACTTTGCAAGTACCATAGGCCCTGGAGTCAAAGCGATGGTTTTTGCCGCACTTACTCGCTTTAAAACTCGTCAGAGTTTCGGATTTGGATCCGAATGCTTCAGATATGGAGGACAAGTCGTCCCCCGGGTTCCACCGGTGTCCTTGTGGACAAAAAATTTCTCACACCGATCTCCACCTCTCATGCATCTACTGCCTAGGCGCCTGCATGATACTTCAGCTTGTACCATTCTGTTCGCCTTCCATCCCACCGCTCTGGAGGACCGCAAGGCACGCTCTTGCTGGGAGACCAGAGTTTCGCAGTCCACCGGTGAAATCGAAGGAGGCCAGGTGGGCGGTTTCCACAGCTGTGGGATCCGCCAAGCAGCTCGAGCAGATGGCGGCTCTCGAAGAGGAAGCTGCCCAAGCTTCTGCCAACCGTAGTTTCTTCGTCCCGCTCAACCTGGGCTCCACCTTCACGGGATCCTTCTGGGAGTTGTGCCATTCTCTTCCTACCAAGGGTGAGGCGCCTTCGGGTTCGCACTCCTCCCGATCCAAGAAAAAGGATAAGGACCCCAAATCATCTTCTTCTAGCCGAAGATGATGTTCCTGGGACCGAGAGCGGTCTGACACTCAGGAGCAGGCGGTCTCGGCCACGGTCGAGATCGCTTCCTTGGCTGCCGGCTTTTCGGACCTTCCGTCAGGCCAGGGCACCAAAGCCGAGGATACAGCAGAACCGGCCGAGATTTCTCTCGACCCGATCGAGCCGTTGTCGCCAACGCCTGTCGACGACTCCTTGGAGAGGACTCCCATTCTCTCCTTCCCCGACGAGGAGACCCGTCCTTCGGGCATCCCGTCGGAGGACAAGAGCCGAATTGCTTTACCGAATCAAGCCCCGGATCGACAGAGCCGAGCGCCGTTGGTCTCGATCGAGGAATAGGACCCTATCAGTCGGAAACCGAGAAAGGTCACAAACACTCCTGGAAGGCGCTGCCACCGTTCTCATCTTCCTCGGACGAGGAGACTTAGATGGAAGCTCCGTCAACGTTATGAGACCTCATGTGGCAGCAACTCCTTTTGACTGGTCAAAAGCCGTCTGCTCCGGCTGTACCGGCCATTACTTGGCCCCAGCCTCTTTGGCCGACACCGACTCCTTCGCTTCCGAGGACTCCGGTTCTCCCTCCGGTGGGACCGGTACGTATTGCTGGTTGGCCTGTTACGGGCTCCCCACCAATCTTAGTGGAACCACAACCCAGACAGCCTCAGGAAGGGGCTCCCTCTAAGGAGGATCGGTCAGCTACAGGCTTGCCCCATAGGTTGTCCATTACAGTCACTCTGGATTGCCGTAGGCACATCAAGGGGTACTTAAGTGAGAGACCCATGATCCTGATTCCCGGATTCGGATACTACTGGCCTCACTCACATGATGAACTGTTAATGGCAGGCCTGGAGGAAGGTCCTACTTCCTTCCAGGGTATCCTTCGACTCATTTCGGAGTCCACAGGTATGCCTCTGCAGCCCATACAAAAGAAGGCGGAATATCCTCTCACGGATATTCTCAAGAGGGGGGATACCCCGACGGAGGCCTTCCCAGTGGCTGAAGCCATAGTTGGCCCAGCACTGGAGCTTTGGCAGCGCCCTGCCTCTTGCCCGGCTCAGTCTGCCCATATGGCCCGCAAGTACGCGGTGCCTATGGGGTCCTTGGTGGGCTTCACTGAGCATCCCTCGGCTGAGAGCCTTGTGACTGCCTCAGTGTTTAGGCGCAAGGGCAGCTCTGCGGATACTGACCGCCCTCCGGACATGGAGTCTAAAAATATGGACCACTCTGCCCAGAAGGTTTACGCGGCATCATCCCTAGACCTTCATCAGGCTAGCTCAGCAGTGATCATGGCACACTTCTCTCACGCCCTTCTGGGGTCACTTGATGAAGTCCTCCCTCATCTCCCAGCGGACTTGCAGACCACGGTCAAGCAGGCGGGACCAGGGCCGTGCTGTTGCTAAACAGCTCCAGACAGCTCTGGACATTGGTGATTCCTGTGCCCGTTCACCAGCTGCTGTAGTAGCCACTCGCCGCAGGGCTTGGCTGAGGTTATCGTCGTTTCCTGCGGATACTCAGCACAAGCTAGCTGACGTGCCCTTCCTTGGCACCGACCTCTTCAGTCCAGGAGTGGCAGGTCATCTACAGCGCACTGAACAGTCTAATGCTACCTTAGATGCCCCACCTCTGCTAAGGCTTCTTCGGCAAGAACCAGCAGAAGCACAAGAAGAAGTCCTTCGGCATTCTTCCCTGCGGTTAGACAGCCCTCCTTCCAGGGAGGTCAGCAACAGCAGCAGGCTCAAGCTTGGCGCCTTAGGCCCAAGCAAGGTCCCCAGCAGCCCCGCAGAGGAGGCCGAGGTGCTGGTCCAGGTGCCGCCGCCTCCTCCAAGCCTGCACAGTGACGGGTCGGGGGTGGCCTCCACTACACCTGTCATGCCAGTTCTGGGTCCTCCCGTGGGGGGCCGGCTCCGCCATTTTCTTTCTGCTTGGTCTGGTATCACTTCAGTTCTGGAAGTGGTCGGGCAGGGACTGCCTCTAGAGTTCTAGCAGTACCCCCAGCCGGGCCCATGCCCCACAGGAGGAAAGGATCTCAGTTGGCGCCAGTCGGCCCTTCGGGATGACATTGCTCAGCTCCTCCACAAGGAGGAGGTAGCTCCAGTGCCGGATCCTCCTACAGACCCAGGCTTCATGTCCAGGTATTTCCTGGTGCCCAGGCGGACGGGGGGTTGGCGCCCCATCTTAGATCTCCACGACCTGAATCAATATCTCAGGTCTCGCGCCTTCCGGATGGTAACTCTGAACCAGATCATACCATCCCTGGAGCGAAACATGTGGTTCTCTTCACTGGATCTTCAGGACGAGTTCTACCACGTCCCAATCCGTCCATCCCATCAGCGGTTCCTCCGCTTCAGGGTCGAAAGGACCCGCTACGAGTTCAGAGCCATGCCGTTCGGCCTGTCATCGGCCCCACGGGTCTTCACCAAATGCATCGCAGTGGTGGCAGCCCATCTACGGCGTCATGGGGTTTGTATTTACCCCTGTCTGGACAATTGGCTCCTGGCGGGTTCCTCTCTACAGGAGGTGGAGAGGTCAAGAGACCTGACCCTCCGAACCTGCTCCCACCTGGGCCTCCTAATCAATGAGGCCAAGTCAGAACTCATGCCCTCTCAGGTGATGGGCTTTATCGGGGCAGAGCTCGACTCTTGTCAAGCCAGAGCTCAGCTCCCGGCGGACAGGGCGGAGGTTCTTTCCTCCTTTGCCCAATCATTTCTGGTTGGGCACTTGCGCCCTGCCCGGGACTTCTGTACCTCCTGGGTTACATGGTGGCGTGTACCTCAGTAGTCCGTTGGGCCAGATTGCACATGCGCCCCCTTCAATGGGAGCTGGCCGCCCAGTGGTCCCAGTGTCAGGGTCTCTTCGACCAGCTGGTCACTGTCACCCAGAGGATGTGGGATGCTCTCCAATGGTGGACCGTCCCGAGTCATTTGTGGGACGGGATCCTGTTCGTCCACCCGAGCTGACTGTCGTCCCTACGACTGATGCCTCTCTCATGGGCTGGGGAGCCCACATGGGGGACAACAGAGCTCACGGGTTCTGGACCCCGAGGAGTCCCATTGCCACATCAACCTGTTGGAGCTCAGAGCAGTCAGACTGGCACTGTCAGCTTTCGCTGCTCAACTCCGGGGTCAAGTGGTTCAAGTCCAGATAGACAATACCACGACCATGTACTACCTCAACAAACAGGGCGGCATGCACTCCGTCTGCTATGCAGGAGGCGCTCCAGATCTGGACCCGTCCAGCGGCTGGAGGCAGATCTCCTGGCCATCCATGTGGCAGGAGTCTCAAACCAACTGGCGGATGCTCTCAGCGCATAGGCCAGACATCCTCACAGGTGGTCTCTCCATCCAGAGGTAGCTCACAATCTGTTCTCCCATTGGGGCAAACCATTGGTGGACCTGTTAGCCTCCAGGAGAACACCAAGCTGCGGCTGTACCATGCCCGCCCCTCAGTAGGGCTCGCTGCAGGGGGATGCTTTCTCGAGGCCATGGACCCCAGGCCTCCTTTACGCCTTCCCTCCATTTCTCTTGATCCACAAGGTGTTACTCATGGTGAGGAGGGACAAGGCGAAGGTGATCCTGGTAGCCCCAGATTGGCCATGCCAGTTCTGGCATCCAGATCTCCTCAGCCTCAGCTGCAGGACCCCGGAGCGGCTTTGTACACGCCTGGACCTGATATCGTTGAACCAGGGGAAGGTCTTCCACTCGGACCTTCAGTCCCTGCACCTCACAGCCTGGTTCCTGAGCGGTTAGAATTCCAGGCTGTGGGTCTTTCCGAGGATGTCTACACCGTGGTGGAAGCATCTCAGAAGGAATCAACCAGGAAATGTTATGCCTTCAAATGGAAAAGGTTTTCCATTTGGTGTCAGGGAAAGAGCCTGGACCCCTTATCCTGCTCTGTGGCTTACATTCTAGACTACCTTTGGTCCCTCTCCAAAGGGGGTCTTTGGTCATCGACCCTTAGGGTGCACCTGGCAGCCATCTCTGCTTACCGGGCGCGGGCCAGTCAGCCGACATTGGCACAGGAGACAGTGGTCGGGCGCTTTTTCAAAGGCCTGGATCACATATCCCCTCTGTTACGTGAACCTCCATCTCCATGGGATCTCTTGCTGGTTTTGGCAAAGCTCATGGGCAAGCCATTCAAACCCATGCACAAGTGTGAGCTCTCGCACTTGTCATGGAAGACTGCCTTCCTGGTGGCTATCACGTCAGCCAGAAGGACAGGGGAGCTCCAGGCACTTTCGGTGGACTCCCCTTATCTGGTCTTTCACAGGGACAAAGTTGTCCTGCGCCCCAACCCGAAATTCCTTCCGAAGGTGGTGTCAGAGTTTCACCTTAACCAGGTGTTGACTCTGCCGGTATATTACCCTAACTACACCTCAGGTGCCGAGCACAGACTCCATACTCTAGACCTCAGACGTGCTCTCTCCTATTATAAGGAGAGGACGGCGGAAATTCGAGGAGAGGTTCGCCAGCTGTTTTTTTACCTACGCTGAAGCCACTTCTGGCAGACCTGCAGCCAAGCGGACTATTGCAAGATGGATCACATCATGCATAAGTCTGTGTTATGAGTTGGCGGGCAAGGAGCCTCCCAGAGGGATAAGAGCTCATTCTACCCGCCAATACTACTGCTGCTTCAGTGGCTGCTTCCAGGGACATCCCTATCCAGGAAATCTGTCGGGCTGCTACCTGGAAGTCAGCAAACACCTTCATTACCCATTACCACATCAACCTTGAGTCACGACGTGATGCTGGTTTTGGGGCCTCGGTTCTCCAATCTCTTTTTCCTAAGTAGGGGATGTGCGCCTTGCCTCCCTCCTCCCGGAGAACTGCTAGGAGTCTGCCAGACAGTGTGGATGAACAACATATCCACACTCGTAGAAAACAGGTTACTCACCTGTAACAGTAGTTCTAGGAGTGGTATATGTTGTTCATCCACGCGCACCCACCCGACCTCCTGGCCTAAGGCGCACAACCTGGCTTACAGCCGGCTAGATCTGGCCTCATGGGGCGGAGCCGAGGTGTTACCACCGGGTGGGTGGGAGGGAGCCAGCTTGAAGACTTCCGCAAGATTTAAAGGGGAAAGGGACAATGCCAGACAGTGTGGATGAACAACATATACCACTGCTAGAACTACTGTTACAGGTGAGTAACCTGTTTTTTCCCTCCCTTGGTCTTTCTTCTCTCCCTAATGTACCTATAAAAGGATTTATCCCCCCTTCTTAACTGAGTTGGCTATCTTTTCCTTGGTTTGGGCCTTCGCTATTCTGACTGCCTTCCCCACTTCCTTCTGCTTCAACTGATACAGTTCTCTGTCCTGCTCCTTCTGTGATTCCTTTTATACTTCCTGAATGCTATTTCTTCCTAACTTTTCCCGCCACCTCTTTTGAGAACCATAGTGTTTTTTTTACTTCATTTTGTTTTGTTTAGTTACTGTACACAAAGACTTGTTGCTTCTGTGAAGGCAGTTTTGATTTTTCCCCATTGTTCTTCCACCCCTCATTCCTGCCTATCTGCTAGTGCATTCCTTAGGCACTCACCCATTTTGCCAAAGTCAGCCCTCCTAAAGTCCAGTACCCTCACTTTTGTATGGTTTGACTCTGTGGCTGTGTTTATCGTGAACCACACTGTTTGGTGGTCGCTTGTTCCCAGATGGCTACCCACTTCTAAATCTGTGATCCTCTCTCCATCCCCGTTTGAGAGTACTAGGTCTAAGATTGCTCCTTCCCGAGTGGGTTCCAACACTAGCTGTCTGAGGCATGCCCCCTGTAGGGCATCAAGAATGATCCTGCTCCTGGATGTGGCTGCAGAAAATGTGCTCCAGTTAACATTTGGCATATTCATGCCCCCCATAAACAATATCTCCCCTTTTTCTGCCATTCTAAGGATGCCTTCTGTCATTTCCTTGTCCATTTACTCCCCTGAGACGGGGGTCTGTATACAACCCCGTGCGGATTGTGGTGCCATTTCCTGTCTCCAAGGTGACCCGCAGTGCCTCCACTCCTCCCCGTTTACCCTTTAGTTCTGTTGCTTTGATCCTTTCCCTTACATAGAGAGCTACTCCTCCTCCTCCTCCTCTTTACCCTCCTGTCCCACCTGTAGATTATGTACCTTAGTATCTTGACATTCCTGTCCCTCCAAGCCATGGCGCCAGGCAGGCACCTTACCTCCCTTTCCCCTCCCTCCCTCAGTTCTACTCCCCTAACAGTTGAGTCCCCCACCAGGAGCTGCTTCCTTCCCCTGTGGTGTCCTGTGCCACCCTCCTCTGGGTTTCCCTTGTGGAAGTTGCCAGCATCCTCCTTGGTCTCCACTGTGGGTGCCTCCATGGAGGAACCACGCTCTGCCAGAACGGCATATGAATTGTGGAGTGGCAAGTCAGGAGGGCATCTTGGAATGCGGCATGTACTGGCCCAGCAAGGAGGTGGGCTACAAATGAGGGGGAGATAAAAATATAATGGGGGGAATCCTACAGGGCAGTGCTATGTTCTCACTGTCCAGTGCTTTATATACTGTATTACATTGGGTTCCAAGTTAGACAAGATCTTTGCGGCACTTATTAAAGGTGTTTTGCATTGCATGACGTGTGACTGAAGTAAATGGCAGGTATTTTTAATTCACTGGGAGGATGGAAGGGTATCCTCAAAATGCAGGTTTGTAGAGACGTATACTTCCATTGGGTTCAAGTTGAGTTCGAACTCTGTTACAGGGCGCTTGATAGTTCTGTGACATGCAGGGCCTTTTACCTCTAGGTCACCAGTTTGAAACTGACTCTAGCTAGATGTGATATCTTCTTCGAGGATATCTCTTTCTTCAGGCCATAACTTTGGAACTATACCTGCATCAAAGTTAGTCCCACACAGAAACTTTTGCAAGCCAGGGGCTGCCCACGACGGCATCATGCATCGGCGCCTACATAAACCTGGGTGGCCCCATCTGTCTTCACTTCTTTTCTGGCCATTGATCATACTCATCAGACCTACTCACGGTAAGGTCGACTGTTAACCAGTAGTAAAGTATCACTATTTTAGTGATTTTCAGCTCCTGTATTCTGCCAAAAGAACCATCCAGTTTATTTCGATATTACGATTGCGGAGAGAAGATTTACAAGGACGACACACATGAGGGGTGTGTCTGCTGTTTAGGCCTTTCTCACAACATTCAAACATATGCCATTTGCAAGGGCTGCAATTCTGCTACCAGCGAAGCAGAAAAGGAGCTCTGGAAAAGTTCTTGTTGTTGTTAATATTTTTTTTTAATAGTAGTTTGTGCTTCTTCTCTCCCCCAGCCCGGTCACCTGGCTTCTCTGGGATCTCTTATATTTTTGTTGTCCTAGCCACAGGATCTCGCTTGCTTGGCCACTGGTGCGGAGCCTGCAGGGGGTTGATCATCATCTCACTGCCTTGGGTATTTTTTTTCACCCTGACCCTCCCCGTTGTGGGGTGCGACACGTCAGCATGCGTACATGGAGGCATACACATACTGCGGAGCCTGCAGCACCCACTCTTCATTGACGTCCCCATCCCGTTCTACCCCCAGGCTTCCACCTAGGGGCAGTCATTTGGCGGGACTGCCAGGCTGCCCTCCACTGGAGAGAGCTGTCCTCTAGACGCTCAATTCTCTCCCACCCTGGCCAACCCTCACTGGCACCACGAACATGGGTCGCTGACGTGACAGGAGGCATGGATGCCTCAGCCCTCCACGCCACTGGAGCTGGCTCTGGAAACATTTTTATTGAAGAAAACTTTGGCCGCAATGGAAAAGCAACTGCAGGAGAAGTCCACATCACCTGGATCGCTGTCGTTGAAATCTAAGGAAAAATTGTTTTCAGGAAGCAATAAATATAAACACCCCAATAAGGACAAGGCCTCCCCGACATGCTCCAGGTCACTGTTGCAGCCAGCGGATACCTCCTTCTCAATGTCGCCATTTGCTCCAGACGGTGACTACAGCCCCCCACCTTGCCCCGACTGTCAACCAGACACCAAGGTCGGGGCTTGACTTTGGCACTACTAGGCTTGTTACGGGTGGTACGATGCTGTTATCTCCGGGTCTGAACATGCCATTGACTATCACAGTGACGACTCCTACTAGAGGCGTCATCGACACACAAACAGCGCTGAACTCACTCTCAGAAATATGACGCCTACTACCAGGCTTGCCTGACCAGTCTGTGCTAACATTAACCAGAATCTCCAGTTGTCCGACTCTGTCGATGCCACAACCTAGCACTACAGAAAAGGGACCTCCTCAGCTGCTGCCAGCTTTGCCAGTGCAGTCCTCTATACCCGCCATTGAAGGGGACTATGACGAGGTGGACTATAACCCAAACCTCATAATGGAAGAGGATTATGAGGAGGGTTATGCTGAGGACCAGTATTTACCTGGTACTAACTCCACTTTATCCTCTTGCATTGAGGAATCTGGTGAATACCCCAAGGCTGCCATGGGCTTCGTTCTGGAAGAGGAAAACCCCACAAAGAAAAATTTGTTGGGAGTTCTTGGAGGTACCAGAATCCCCCTTCATAGTCATTCTTTCACTATACCCAGCTCTGGAGGATGCCACTTATGCAGCCTGGTATAGGCCTGATGCTATGCCAGCTATACCTCAGTAGGCTGGCAAGATGTACCCTGTACCATCTAACAAGCCTTACTATGCTAACCAGCCGGAAACTGATTCGGTGGTCATTACAGCTGCCCACGACAGATCCACGGTGCCCAAACACATGAGCTCCCTCCCTCCTTACAGGGAATCCAGGAGGTTGGACGTCATGAGGAAACATACTTGTGCCTCTGCATCACTAGGCTTGCTTATTGCAAACTGCCAGGCCCATATGATAAAATATCAGAATACCCTCTAGAGGAGTGCCAAGACTGTAGCACAGGCCCTATCTGAGAGTAATGCCAAAGCAGAGTTCAATAAAACCTTAACTGCAAGGGCAAGCATTTAATCTGCTCAGCCTATGATGTTTCAAATGCCTCTGCTAGGGCAGCTGCCTCTTGCATTTGCATGAGGAAATACTCATGGCTTAGAGTAGCTGGGCTTGATGATGTTCAACAAGCAGTGTTAAATGCCCCTTTTTGAAGGCCATAAACTGTTTGGCTGTGATGTTGGACAGGCTTTAAAAGGCCTCCAGTCATCTAGGATGACATTAAGGTCAGTCAAATCCCTGTATTCCCCACCAGGTGGGGTTTAGGGTTGGGGGGTCAGTTTCGTCCACCACCAGCCAGAGGTGGCAGACAAACCTACATGTGGCAGAGAAGGGGTAAGGCTGCTGGAACATTGCCAGCCACCCTTCCCCTGGTGCTCATTCCAGAGCACCTAGAGGAGATGGACTGGTGGCGTTGCCCCCACCAGTTCATCATGACTCGTAGCCATACACCTCCCCCCCAACCCACCATTGCCCCCAGGTCTCTCCCTTCATTTGAACCAGTGGAGGGAGGTCACTAAAGACAAATAGGTACGGGATGTTATTACAAAAGGCCATGCTCTGGAGCTTCTGGATACCCCACCAGATCATCCGCCATCTGTCTCAACTTATCCCCCAGGACACATGTCCCTGTTGAGGGAGGTGGTACAAGCCTTGCTTCAAAAACGGGCCATGGAACCTTCCTGTCAGGCAGTGGAACAGAGGCTTGTATTCCAGATACGTCTTAGTCCCCCAGTGGACAGGAGATCTGAAGCCCCTTCTAGACCTGAGAGACCTAAACTCTGTAGAGTACAAGAAGTTCCATATAGTCTCTCTACAGACTCTCATTCTCCTGTTGCAAACAGGGTACTGGATCTGTTCTCTGGATATGAAGGATGCTTACCTTCATATCAAATTCGGGAAGAATAGCAGAAAATATCTGAGATTCATGCTGGAAGAGGTACATTACCAGTTCAGAGTCTTGCTCTTTGGCTTGTCCTCTGCACCATGGGTCTTTACCAGATGCTTGGCAGTGGTAGCAGCAGCCCTCTGCAGAGAAGGCCTGTATATGTTTCCATACCTGAACGATTAACTACTGAAGACCCACTTCAGGGAGCAACTAATGCACACCCTGGCTTGAACCAGTACATTGTTCAACCACTCTGTGGTGACAGTAAATGTTCCAATGTCAGTACTGTACTGACCCCCTGTCAGAGACTGCAGTACATAAGGGAGGTACTAGACAGCACTCAGGGCTATGCGTTCCTACCTCTGTACAGAGTGGAACGCCTTATAGTGCATTCACATCTCATGTACCACAGTCAGTATGTCCCAGCCAGGACTCTCTTACGGTGCCAGCCATTGTAACTGTGCCAGTGGCCCCTTGCATATGAGGATCCCACAGTGGTCCCTACCAGTCCAGTGGGACCAGTCAGCTGATGACCTAAACAAACAAGTGTTAATCACGCCTCCTTTGAGAAAGGCACTGATGAGGTGAATGGACCTCACCAACTTGCTCAAGGGCATACCATTTCTGATTAGAGTTCCAACTCAAATTGTCACCTTGGATGCCTTGGGATCCAGGTGGGGAACGCACCTGGGCCCTTCCCAAACACAGGGTATTTGAACCCAGGTGGAGAAGAAGTTGCACATAAATGTCCTGGAGATCAGGGCTGATCTTCTTTGGGATATTTCTGCCTTCAGGTCACACCCATGGAACTTAGCTGCCAGCCGCTAGGATCACGTGGAAGCTTTTCTGCAGCAGTCTGGTACGGCTGCCCACACCGATGTCAGGCTCCATCAGAGCCCTATATAAGCGTGGGTGGCCCCAGTCCCTTCTCAGTTCTTTCCCGCCATCAACCATTTGCATACGGACTCCGTGGAAACTTCATTGCTCAGTTTGACCGCCAAAATACTACTTTCCTTTTCCTTTGTTACACCATTTGAATCACTTTATTTTAAAGTGATTCCTTTTGTTTTTGTATGTCAAGAACTACTCCGTCGGCTCTTTTGCATAATTGCCTCTGTGGAAAGATTTTTTCAACTGACGCCCACAAACTTTGTGTCTGCTATCTCGGGCCTGGTTACAGTGCTTTTGCCTGTGAGTTTTGCCTGAAATTTAACTTCAACACAGAGCAACGAGGCAAGAAAGCCCTGCAGAAATTCCTCATGGAGCAGCTGTGCCTTACCTGCCCTCTCCTCCACCGCTGCTCCCTCTGTTAAGCACTCCAGATTAGGAGGGGCGGCCCTGACTACTGGATCCCCCTCAGCTTGACTCCTTGACAGACCCCCCTCCTCTTGTTCCAAGCCAGGACGTGTTGCTCGTCGGACAGTTCTCCCTCCATCTGCCCCAGTGGAGAACTATTACCACAGACGCGTGGATCCTGCATATAATCAAACAGGGACATGCGCTAGAACTTCCAGAACAGCCTACAGATGTTCTACCGGTTCTCACCTCTTACCCTCTGGACCACAAAGCTGTGCTTTGGGAGGAGTTGCTCACCTTGCTGTGCAAAAGGGCCATAGAACCAGTGCCCTGGCAGCAAAGGGATCTTACTTCGAGAGGGCTCTTTCAGAGTACATATTCCCAAATAGGACTAAGCCGTCAGGCATCAAGACTCCATGGAAAAATATCTAGCTAGCAGTCTCTGGCTGTGGACTGCCCCCACGTCAGGTGACCTGTGTCAGCTAACGTCAGTATAAAGGGGCAGTCCCCCACGCCCGTCCTCCAGTTCTTTCCCACCATCGGCTTGTGAAAGTACCTCGCGGAAGAACAGCGCTCACTTGTCTCGTCATTTTGGATGAGTATTAATCTCTTTCAACATTTCTTTTTTCTCAAAAAAGTGTTGTATTACCTCGCTGTGCATGTCGTCCCCAACGCCATCGGAATTGCATAAAAACAAGTGCGGCTCGTGTGGATCTCAGCTTCCTCACAAGGATGGCCATTCGCTGTGTCTTTTTTGCTGAGGCCCAGACCACTGCATGGAGGAGTGCAAGCACTGGCAAAAATTCACTTCTGCCACCCAGAAACGGAAACAGCAGTCCCTGTTGGCGCATTTGTTAAAAATGAAAATGGCATCCATGGAAAAATATATTTTTTTTTTTTGTTACATATTTTCTTGTTCCTCTGCGGCTGGGGTGGTGTTACCTATGGTTCCTCCCCAGTCCAGTCCGGTCCGGCCACACAGCCCCTGCACCACCCAAACCCCAAGCCCTACCCCTTCGGTACCTACTCAATGATCTTTGCCACGGCGGGCACGCAGCCACCACCACAGGATCCGGGGGAGGTCCCGATCAGGGGGAGCATCCAGGGAAGGAGTTGGTGGCACCACACAGCTGGCTATCATACAGCACGCCGAGGAGGTTTTTCCTTTTACCCCCACGCGTGATCAGTGCAATGACGCCAACACGCTAGATGTGGACGCCTCACGCCGTTAGTGCCCATTGTGCTCCCAGCTGGTAGTACCCCTCCGGGTCACCCCTAGAGACCACTACAGCACCTGGAAGCCCCCAGATCCCACCCCAGAGAGAGGAGAGGTGTCCTCCGGACGCTCAATCCTGCTCCTTCCCTGCCGACCCCCAGCACCCGGGCTCATTCCCGAACCCGGGTCACTGGAAAAAGAATTGAAGAAATTGAGGTAGGTGTAAACTTCTCCTGAGGGCCATCAGAAAAAGAAGAGGGACAAGGAGAAACACCGGGATCAGGACCATCGTCCCACAGCCAGCCAGCGACCCGGCTGGAGTCGCGACCCTTCAAATGACTTCCCCTCGGGGATCATCGCCGAGCCGCCTTGGCGGTATCCAAGCCGGCATCGACCCCCCCCAGCGGGCTTGCGCTCAGGCCCGCCGGGAACCTCAGGGGGAAAAGGAGGCCTCCACTCCCGCTATGGCCCCAAAACCTCGGCCTACCGGTAAGAGTGGGTCCAATAACTCAAGGCGTCGGCCCCACCAAAATCCGCCCAGGCACAGCTGATAAGTTGGCCGTCTGACCCTCCGACGACAGCCCAGCCCTCGACCCCACATCAGGCTCTGACACCACACCTGACGTCCGGGAGTTGCCACAACACACACTGGTTTCGTTGCCCTCTAAGGTCCCTACATCTCAGATTCCTCCCGAGGAGTCTGCTCCTCCCTAGCCTGCTGGGGTTGAGGACTCTGGAACACTGCTGTCGGGGGTGGCCCCCAAACACCGGACCCAACACCAGATAACCCAATGTTGCCCTCCGGTATTCCGTTCCCTGATGGCAGACCTGCTCCACTGTTGGGGCCAGCTGGACTTCTGGACCCTCCTGTTGGTCCGCCTACTCTGGCCCCACACCCTCGGGCCAATGCCTGACCGTGTGGTCCACCTGAGGGCCAACTCCAGGACCTTCAACTCGTTGGAGCCCTGGCGCCTGGATACCCGGCAGCACGGTATCCTCTGCGGTACTTACGCACCTTAGTACCCGGCGCTGGAGCCTCCCATGCGTCGGGTTGTAAATACTGCTTACTCGGGTTTCCAGACTACCTGTATCCAAGCCCTCCTCCTCCTCCCCTTCCTCCACCTACCCCGCAACATCAGGTGAACTTGAGGGAGGTTTTGGCCTCCTGATGGGCTGAGGCTAAGACCCAACTCACCAGGAGGTCAAAAAGCCGTCTGCAGCCTTGGTCCCAATATCGGACCTTACATCTTGAGGCAGAACTCCTTCACCTCTACCCGGCGAGGGCTGAACCATCTGGATCTTGGGCTAAGGAGGATACGCTTCCCCAGGGAACCCCCAGAGGGGACGGTCCACCCCCTCCTAGGAAGGACTCTTCTTCTCCATTGGAGCCATCAGATTCTGGCCACTCTAATCCTCATACTCAAGAAAACTCTAGGCCGCAGGGGTCTTCGAATTCTCCGGACGACCCTTCCTTTCTGGAGCTGCTGAAGAAGATCCAGGCTGCTTGTGAGTGGCAGTCAGTGGAGCCAGATCCACAGCGTAAAAAGCTCGCTGCTCATTTGGATCTCTCGGAGATATCTCCCACCCTGATTTCCACCCTGGATAGAGCCTCATGCGGATCTTGTTTCCACTATTTGGAAACGACCTTCCTTGTTAGCCCCTCTCCCTAGGAAGGAAGATGGGCTATACCAGGCTCCAGAGGGTAAGGACTTTCTAAGCCTTCACCCCAAGGCAGATTCGGTGGTGATTAGCGCCACACACGACCGATCCGCCACCCCAAAACACCTCAGCTCATCCCCTCCTGACGAGGAATCATGACTTCTGGACCAGTATGGGAAGAAGATTTATGCTTCTTCCACTCGGGGTATGAGGGCCCTTAATTATGTTGGTCATATGGAGGACTACCGAAGTCTGTCCTCAGTCAGCTGGAAACGAAACTGGATTCCCTCCCAGATTCCCAGACCAAGCAGGAACTGGGAGACCTGGTCCGTTCCGCGCATTTGGCCTGTAGACACATGCCTTGTGCTACCTACGATGCAGTGGACACAGCAGATAGGAGCTCGGCTTTCACCGTAGGCTTACGGCGCCATGCCAGGCTCCGAGTGTCAGGTTTGGCCCCTGAAGTGTAGACTGCTGTTCACGATGCTTCCTTCAGGGGATCTGTGCTTTTTGGGGGTGATGTCAAGGACATCACCACCAAGCTGCAGGAGAAGGGTTTGACATTGAAATCAGTCCAGACAATGTACAAATCCTCCCAAGGGCAGAAGCGTCCTTATTGTCACCAAAACCGCCCAAAACAAATGCAAGCGAGATGCCCGTATGCACGTCAGCAACCAAAGCTCCTCCCAGCAAAAAAGTCTCCGGAGCTCCAGCCACCGCTGTGCCTTCTGCCTCCCGACTCTCCCACTGCCTCTGTCAACATCAGAGGAATCGGTAGGGGGGAGATTCTCCTCCCATCTGCCGGATTGGGAGAGGATAATGGCAGATGCTTGGGTGCTTCAGCTGATATCAGCAGGGCACTCCATAGAATTCATCCAAAAACCTCCTTGCAGACCCCCCCCCCCAAGTCTTCATACTTCCCTCTGCACCTTCAGTTGGTAATAGATGAAATCCACTCTCCTCTTCTTCTGAAGGAGGCAATAGAACCTGTCTCCCCCCACCAATCTCCAGGGGTCGGGTTACTATTTCCATTTATTTCTAGTACCAAAGAAGACTGGAGATCTGAGACCTATTTTGGATCTCAGCTCCCTCAATCAGTTTGTGGAGTACAAATGGTTTTGAATGTTCTCGTTACCGTATCTTCTTCCCATGCTTCAGCCGAGACTATGGCTATGTGCCTTGGATATGCAGGATGCATACCTCCATATCCCCATATGCCATTCTCACCCCAAGTACCTCCGTTTTTGTTTTCAGGGGTCACACTACCAGTTCAGGGCCCTCCCATTTGGTCTTTCTTCAGCTCCCAGAGTATTTACCAAATGTCTGGTGGTGGTGGCAGCTTTCCTGCGTACCCAGGGGGTTCAGGTCTTCCCATACCTGGATGACTGGCTTCAAGCAGCTCCATCCCGGGAGGAACTCTTGCTCAGTCTTTCTCTCACCTTACAAGTCTTCTCCAACCTGGGTGTCACAGTCAACCAAGCCAAGTCCCATCTGGTCTCTTGCTAGCTGCTGCAGTTCATAGGACCAGTGTTGGACATGACCCTAGGCAAAGCCTTTTTGCCCCCAGACAGAGTCGAGAGACTGTCAAATCAAGCTTGACTCTTGTCGAGTATCAGAAGGGTCGGAGCCAGGAAGGTCCTTTGCCTTCTCAGGCTAATGGCGGCCGCCATTCCCACTGTTCCTCTGGCACGGCTTCACATGAGGATCTCCCAGTGGACCCTTAGGGCCCAGTGGGACCAATCTCGAGATGACCTGGACCGCGAGGTCCCAGTGTCAGACCCGATGATCCAGGACTTGCAGTGGTGGACGGTTCAGGATCACTTCAGTCAAGGGATCCTGTTTTGTGCCACTCCCCCAGACTCTGATGACAGATGCATCAGGGGTGCCTATCTAGGGTCCCACAAGACTAGGGGCAGCTGGTCTCAGTCTGAGCAGAAGATTCACATAAACGTTTTCGAGCTGAGGGCAGTCCTTTATGCCCTTCAGGCTCTCCTTCCCGTTATTCCTCCCAGTCATCTACTGATCCAGTCAGACAACATGTGTGTAGCCTGGTACCTCAACAAACAGCGAGGAACTCATTCCTATCCCTTCTGCCGGGAAGCAGTGAAAGTCTGGTACTAGGCGTCTTAGTACAACCTGCACCTGACTGCTGTCTCATGAGTGGGAACTTGATCAAGTTGTCATAAACGACATCTTCCAGCAGTTGGGGACTCAAGTGGATCTCTTTGCCTCCTCCAACAATGCCAGGCTTCCCATCTATTACTCGCTTGCTGCAGGACAAGATGTGTTTTGGCATGACACGCTGTCTCGGTGGTGGAAGGGCAGATTCGTTTACGCCTTCCCTCCCATTCCTTTGATTCGAGGTGTCTCAACTCAACTCTAGGGAAGGTCAGATGATTATCATCGCTCCCTTCTGGCTGAGGCAAGTTTGGTTCTCTCTTCTGCAACAGTTTTCCGAGAAACCTCCTCTTCCTCTATCTCTGTCGCAGTACTTGCTGACCCAGGATCAGGGGACCCTGGTACATACAGGCCTCAGATCACTTCACCTTCATGTGTAGCTCCTTCAGACGTAGCCAAGGCATGCTTTGGCGTTTCCCCCTTAGTAGCAGATGTCCTGGTAGAGGCCAGAAAGCCTTCCACCAAGTCTACCTGTGCCATGAAGTGGAAGCGCTTCACTATTTGGGCTGGTTCCAAGGATTTGGAACCTTTTTCCTGCCCAGCAAATAAAGTCCTGGATTACCTGAGGCATCTGTATGACCTGGGCCTTAGCTACTCCTCTGTGAAGGTTCATATGGCAGCCATCTCAGCCTACCAGATCCCCTTCGGAGATGGGACTTTTGCCCAACTGGAAGTCTCTAAGACTTTCTTGAGAGGGGTTCTCCATTTAAGGCCCCTGATCCACAGTCCTTCTCCTCCTTGGGACTTAAACTTTATCCTAGAGAAGCTTACTCTGCCACCTTTTGAAAAAGCAGCTGAAGCAGACTTGGTTTCTTTCTTGGAAGACTCTGTTTCTAGTGGCCATTACCTCCGCTCAGAGGATTTCCGAGCTGCAAGCCCTAATGTGCAAAATCCCATACCTGATTTTTCACAAGGAAAGGGTGGCCATGCGTACCAAGCCCAAGTTTCTTTGAAAAGTGGTAGCTGAATCTATGCTGAATCAGTTCATTGAGCTTCCAGCCTTTTTCACGGAGCACTCCAATCATGGAGAATACCTTCTGCATACACTGGATGTACACAGAATTCTGAGATACTACACTAACAGGAATAAGGATCTCGGAAAAACAGATCAGCTCTTTGTTTCTTTCGCTCACAAAAGAGAAGGCAGTGCTCTTTCCAAACAATGCCTTTCTAAATGGTTAGTGAATTGTATCACTTTCTGTTATGACAAGTATTACAAAACCCTGCCAGGTCAGATCAGAGGTCACTCCACCATACCTTTACGAAACATTACATTTTTGACATTGCCTCTCGCCGCAGAACAGGCTTCGGGTTGACTGTTCTGCAGGGTCTCCTTTCTTGATCCTTGATCAGAATTTCAGTCATTTGTGGATGATGATTCCTCCTCCTGTTTTTTTCTCATTGTTCCAGACTGCTTGGGACTCAGTCCTATTTGTGAATACCTACTGCAAGAGCCCTCTTGGTAAGATAATGCTGATTCACGTGGGAATTTACCGTAACGCTAGATCTTCGAGAGAGGCTTTGCAGTGATACTCCCTCCTCTTTTCGTATGGGGCATATCCTCTTCCTATCATGCCTTCTGGGTTCTTGGTGGGAAAGAACTGGAGGGTGGGCGTGGGGGACTGCTGCTTCATACTGATGGCAGATGCAGGTCACCTGACATGGGGGCGGTCCGCCGCCAGAGGCTGCTAGCTAGAGATTGTTCCGTGAGGTCCTGACGCCTGGCGGCTGAGTCCTGTTTGTGAATACCTACTGCAAGAGCCTCTATCAAAGATCTACTGTTACAGTAAGTTCTTACATAACCATACTTTCTACTGCCGGTTCCCAAAAGAACAGAGGACTTGATGCCCATTCTAGACCTCAAGGAGCTGAATCTTTTCATCCAATATATAACTTTCCGGATGGTAAGTCTACATGGCTTTCTTCCTCTGCTCAAGCAGGGCAACTGGCTATGCTCCCTCGACATGCAAGATGCCTATCTGCATATTATACTTCCCCTTCCCCCACAGGTGGCACCTACAGTTCCTCTTCCAGGGAGGAACATTACCATTTCAGGATATTGCCTTTTAGCTTACCATCTCAGGATATTGCCTTTTGGCTTATCCTCTGCACCATTGGTATTTACCAAGTGGTTAGCAGCTCTAGCAGCAGCCCTCTGACTGAAGGCCTTTCTGTGTTCCCATACTTGGACGACTGGTTACTGAAAGCCCAGTCCAGGGATCTGCTGTTGACTCTAGAATGTACCCTGGAGTTCCAGTCCTTGGGCATCACTGTCAGTTTGCCCAAGCCTGTGCTGAACCCGTCTCAGCAGTTGCAGAATATAAGGGTGGTTCTGGATTCTACTCAGGGCAAGGCCTCCCTTCCACAAGACAGGACAGACTGCCTCATAGCTGAGGCCCAGGCAGTAGCTCAGTGCTGTTAAATCCCAACCAGGGAGTTCTTGAGGCTGCTAGGCTTAATGGCTGCCACCATTGTGATGATTCTTTTGGCCAGGTTGCACATGAGGATTCCACAGTGGACCCTCAGGGATCAGTGGGATCAGCGTTCAGACAATCTTGAGTAGCTGGTCCTTGTCTCCTCCCCAGTACGTAAGGTGCTTCAGTGGTGGATGGACTATGACAATCTCCTAAAAAGGGTCCCTTTTTCTTATTCCCACCCTTCACCAAATCCTCCTCACCAAGGATGCTTCGGGAGTGGGTTGAGGAGCACATCTAGGCCCTTCTCAGTCCAAGGGGACCTGGTCCTCGTGGGAGACCTGCCTCCATATAAACATTCTAGAAATGCGGGCAGTTCCGTATGCCTTACAGGCCTTAAGAACCATCTCTCTGTAGGCCAACTGTTGGTGCACTCAGACAACCGCAGTGTGGTCTGTTACATCAACAAGCAAGGGGGGAACCTATTCCTATCCCCTGTGCTGGGAGGCGATGAAGATCTGGTACTGGGTTCTAGATCAGTCTAGAACTGTCAGCTGCCCATGAGCCAGGTGCCCAAAATGCCTTGGTGGACAGCCTCAGCTGGTCACAGTCCAAAATTCTCAAGTGGAAACTGTTGATTTCGGTTGTAGAAGGCCTGTTCGACAGGTGGGGTTGTCCAGAGTCAGACCTGTTTGTGTCCGCACACAATGCTGAACTGCCACACATCTGCTTGCTAGATCCAGGGCTTGGAGGTTTCTGGTGAGACGCATTGTCCCTCTTCTGGACAGGGAGGTTTCTGTATGTCTTCCCACACTTTTCTCTGATTCAGAGGGTGCTTATCAAGTTATAGGTGGAGGGTGCAACCCTAATTCTGGTGGCATCATTCTGGTCTCGTCAGATGTGGTTTCCATTACTGCAGCAGTTGGCTATGGAACCTCTAGTTCCCCTGCATCTTTGTAGGGACTTGTTGACACAGACTTAGGGGACCCTGATCCATCTGGACCTCGGGTCCCTCCATCAGCATGCATGGCTCCTGAGGACATAGCCATTGCTTGTTTGGGGTGTCTCAGAAGGTGGCTGATTTCCTGGTGGCTGCCAGGAAACCCTCCAGCAAGGTCACTTACTCAGTGAAGCGGAAACGCTTTACTAAATGGGTCACTTCCCATCACCTGGACCCTTTCAGTTGTCTGATCAATCAAGTTCTAGAGCATCTCCTGTCCTTATCAGATGCCTGAATAAAATATTCCTCTATTAAGGTGCACCTGTCTACTATTTCAGCCTTTTCATGTGCCTGTTGATGGCCGTACTGTGACCCAGTTGGATGTGGCCCGTACTTTTGTGAGAGGCATTCTACACTTGAAGCGTCCTTTCTGGACTCCGGTTCTGGCTTGGGACCTCAATTTTGTGCTCAAGAAGCTGACCTTGCCTCCTTTTGAGCCAGTCGTGTCTTGCAAGCTACGTTTTCTGTTGTGGAAAGCATTATTTTTAGCTGCTATTACTTCTGCTCAAGGAATTTCAGAGCTACAGGCTCTCATGTGAGCAGCCTTATTTGAGTTTTCACAAAACAGGGTCTCTTTGCATATTAATCCTAAGTTTCTTCCTAAGGTGGTGTCTGAGTTTATTCTGAATTGGTCCAGAGCATGCCAATTTATTTATTTATTTATTTAAGAGATTTACCAGGAAGGCATGCTGAGCAGAGTACTGCTCGATTCCAGATGCGCCCTGGGGGTAGGGAGTTACAAAGGTAAAGTAAAATACAGCAGAAAAAGAACATACATAATGTTTTAAGACAAGCAGTGGGTGAAACAGTTATTGTACAGTTGCGTAGGTACAAATCCATATTTTATGTCATGCATAAGGTACATACTGAGAAGGTAGGAACCAGACTGGTGCTAACAGCTGGAGGGTTTAGGAATATGGGGGGTGCTAAGGGGGGGGGGGTTACAGGTGCAGTTGGTAGAGAAGTGCGTTTTAAGAAGGGCATTGTGTTGAGGAGTACTTGAGGAATGTCTAATATCGGCTGCCAGGGAATTCCATAGTTTGGGCAACCTGAAGCTGAAAGCAGCCTGGCCGGACCGGGTGGATCTGTGAGGAATGTGCAGGAGCCTAGCGTCGATATTTCGGAGAGCATAGGTGGGTGGGGAGAGGGCGGTTAAGGAGGATGACAGGTAGGAAGGGAGAGTTTGCGACCAGAACTTGGCAGAGGTTTTAGTGCAGTGAAGCAATCTTCTGTTGTGTAGAGACGGGAGGTCCAAGGACTGGTAGAGGACACAGTGGTGGGTGTTGGGAGGACGGTTCAGCGAGAAACGGCAGAAAGAGTTGAAAAGGGGATCAAGCCTAGCTAGGGAGGTTTGGGGGGCGGCACAATAGACAACATCGCCATAATCAATAATAGGTAACATAGAAACATAGAATTTGACGGCAGATAAGGACCGCTTGGCCCACCCAGTCTGCCCATTTCTCTACCTACTGGATAAGCTGCAGATCCTAGTTAACCAGCAGCCTACTTCTTCCTACCCCCACCCCCTAGAATTGCCTTATGACTGTCCCATGCATGCTTGAATTCCACCACTGATTTTGACTCCACAACCTCCTCCGGAAGGCCGTTCCATGCATCCACAACCCTCTCTGTGAAAAAATACTTCCTTAAATTACCTCTGAGCCGCCCCACCTCTATCTTCAAATTGTGCCCTCTTGTTCTTGCACACCTCTTTTTTTGAAAGATGCTACCCTCTTGGACTTTGTTGATTCCCTTGAGGTACTTGAAAGTTTCTATCATGTCCCCCCTCTCCCTCCTTTCCTCGAGGCTATACATATTAAGCTCCTTTCGTCTCTCTTCATGTGTCTTCCGGTGCAGACCCTGCACCATTTTAAATGCCCTCCTCTGGACAGCTTCCATCCTGTCTATGTCTTTTGGAGATTGGGTCTCAGAACTGCCACAGTACTCTCAGATGGGGTCTCACCAGCTGTCTGTACAGAGGATAATAACTTCCTGTTTTCTACTGGTGATGCCTCCCATGCATCCCAGTATCCCCCCAGCCCTCCTTGCTGCCTCTCACATTGCTTGCCCACCTTTAGGTCATCTGATATGACTACCCCAGGTCCCTTTCCATTTTGTTGTTGTTAGTATCTCACCCCCATTGTGTACTCTTCCCTGGGTTTTGTTTCCCAGGTGCATTACCTTGCACTTCTTAGCATTGAATCTAAGCTGCCATACATTTGACCATTCCTCCTAACCTTGCAAGTCCTTCTCATCCTTTCCACCCCACCCTGTGCATCAACTCTGTTGCAGATCTTTGTGTCATCTGCAAAGAGACATACTTTCCTTCCAGTCCTTCTGCAATGTAAGCTTATAAAGACATTGAAGAGGACCGTCCTAATACTGAACCCTCGGATCCCACTAGTAACCTTCCTTTCTTCTGAGTGGACTCCATTTACTACTACTCTCTGTGTCCTATTCTCCAGCCAATTCTTTACCCAGGCTGTCATCTTGGGACCCACTCCCAGGCTGGCTAACTTGTATATTAATCTTTTGTGTGGGACTGTGTCAAATGCCTTGCTAAAGTCTAGGTAGGCCATGTCCACGGCCCCTCCCTGATCTGCTACTTTGGTCACCCAGTCAAAGAAATCTATCAGATAGGATCATGTTTGCACTATTGCTTGTCTGGTTGGTAGAGGAATACAATTTTTGTTCCAGTAGAGGGCTCCCAACATGGGGTGCAGTTTTTGTATAGAGCATCAGTATGCGCTGAAAAGTCAAGATGTTGGTCTAGCCAGTCCCCAAGATAGCGATAAGCGGTGCAGGCCTCTAGTGGGGAGTTATCCAGAGTATAGAACGTTGGTGATGCAGTGAGCCGGGTTATTTTGGACCGAGAGCCGAAGGTGAGGGAGACTGGTTTTTTTTGGGTTTAGGAAAAGTTGGTTTGAGGTGAACCAACGTTGGATGGAGTCTAAGTCCTTCTGTAGGCAGGCTGTCACGGCACTAGTGGATAGGCCAGAGGCAAACAGCACCGTATCGTCTGCATACATATGGATAGCCGTTTGTGGGCAGGCTGCAGGCAGGTCATTTAGAAAAACAGAGAACAGCAGCGGGCTGAGTACAGACCCTTGGGGGACTCCACTGGTGACAGGGAGTGAGGTGGATCGAGCCGAGCCAATGCGGACTGATTGGGACCTACCTGTCAGGTATGAGTGGAACCAATTATTAGCATTTTCCAACAGTCCTGTTTGAGCGAGTTTAGCCAGCAGCAGGGGATGGGAGACAGTGTCGAAGGCTTTCGCCAGGTCAATAAATATGGCAGCTGTTATTTCCCCTTTGTCCATACCCGTGAGGATGGGTTGGTGAGGCGAAGGAGGGAGGTGGTGGTGGAGTGATATTTTTCTGAAACCAATCCATGGAAAGTATTGCTCCATACTTTGAATGTGAATAGAATTCTCAGGTACTACACACACCGTACTAAGGACTGCAGTAAGTTCTCTGTTTTGTGTTTCTTTCACCTGTGGTAAAGAGGGGGCTCCAGTGTCTAAACAGTGCTTGTCTAGGTGGTTGGCAAATTGTATTACCTTTTATTATAAGACATACGGTAAGGAATTTCCTGGTGTGATTCATGTCCATGTAACCAGAGGCATGGCCACTTCTGTTGCCTGTTTCAGGAACGTGTCAGCTGCGACAACTTGTGCTGCTGCCACTTGGAGTACTGTCCACACTTTCACCAAGCACTATAGTCTGGATTTTGCCTTCAGAAGAAGGGCAGGCTTTGGTATAACTGTGTTTCAGCGCCTTCTTTCTTAGGCCTTTGGCCTCCTGCCGCTCAGATTGTCTTGTGTTTAGCACTGCTTGGGACTCATTCCATAGGTGTGACCTGATGACAGAGAGATCCCTGAAGAAGATAGAACAGTTACCTAAGAATTTACCATAACAATAGATCTCCGAGGGGAACTCTGTCATCAGGTCATGCCGTCCCTCCCTCCATCCCCCTTTCTCTGTCTCTCCCTCCAGATTGGCTGACCTGTTGCTCCATCCTTTCTGCTAGCTGGGCACCTTTTCTCTCTCATTGGTTCCCTGGTGGGACTCCTGTCTCCTGTGGCCTCTGGCTAGGGAAAGAACTGAGGGGGGAGTGGGGCTGTCCACGCTTGAATAGGGCTGTAATGTTGGCGTGTGCAGCCCCTACTAGACTACTGTAGAAAAGCTTCCATGTGATCCTAGTGCCTGACTGCTGAGTTCCCTAGGTGTGACCTGATGACAGAGCTTTCCCTGAAGATCTACTGTTACGGTAAGTTCTTGCGTAACTTTTCTTTCTATACAGTCTCCAGGCATTTCAGACACATCTGATGCTAGTTCCTCTGTTAGTGCAGCGGGGCAACGTCAGTGTGATGCATTACATCAGCAAACAAGCGGGGACTCGTTCTTAACCATTATGCAGGTAAGCAGTGAGAGTGTGGTCTTGGACTCTGGAACACGGCCTAAAACTTTTGGCTGTACATCTGCCAGGTGTCCAAAATGTCTTGGCAGACAGGTTAAGCAGGTCACAGTCCAGAGTGTACGAATGGGAGTTGCGAACCTCAGTAGCGGAAGAGCTCTGTGAAAGGTGGGGTCGCCCAGAGATGGACCTTTTTGCATCCCCACACAATGCAAAACTACCGTGTATTTGCTTACTTGCTCCAGGCCTTGGAGTTTTTTGGCAAGGCGTGTTGTCCTTCTCTTGGAAAGGGAGGTTTCTGTGTACCTTCCCTCTTTTTCTTCTAATACAAAGAGTGCTTCTCAGATTGAAGATTTGGGGGGCCCTTATCCTTACTGCTCCGCTATGGCCTCGGCAGGTTTTAGTACTCACTACTTCTACAGTTGTTAGTGGAATCCCCAGTACCCCTTCTGCTGTGCAGGGGCCTACTGACATAGGACAGGGGGTCTCTGGTTCATCTGGACCTGAAATCCCTACATCTGCATGCATGGCTCCTGAAGATGTAGCCATGGCACAATTTGGGTTATCTGCCAAAAAGGCTGATGTTCTGATGGCTGCTAGGAAACCTTCCACTAGATGTACTTATTCTTTGAAGTGGAAGTGGTTTATATTGTGGGCCATTTCCAAGCACTTGGACCCACTTACTTGTTCAGTCAATGCAGTGTTAGAATACTTGCTGCCCCTGTCAGACTCCGATCTACAGTAATCTTCACTCAAGGTGCATTTGACCACTGTTTCAGCTTTTCATGCCCTTGTGGATGGTCATACAGTTGCCCAATTAGCAGTATCCCATACCTTTCGGAGAGGTATGTTGCATATGAAACCTCCCATTAGGAATACAGTCCCAGTTTGGGACCTGAATTTTGTGTTAGAAAAGCTTAGTTTGGGTCCTTTTGAGCCACCTGCGAGCTGTGGTTTACACTTTCTTTCATGGAAAGCATTATTTTTAGTTGCCATCACTTCTGCTCAGGAGTTCAGATCTACAGGCTCTAATATGTGAGCATCCCTATTTCTTTTTTCATAAAGACAGTGTGACTTTACGAACAAATCCTAAGTTCTTACCAAAGGTGGTGTCTGCATTTACTTTGAATAAAACCATCCATCTTCCAGTATATTGTCCAGAGTATGCTAATCCAGGGGAAGCCCAGAGTATGCAAGTCCAGGTGAAGCATTACTTCATACTGTGGAACTGCATGGCATTCTCAGATATTATGTGAATCACACCAAGGACTCCAGAAAGTCTTCTCAGTTTTTTGTTTCGTTCACCCCTGGGAAAGAGGACACCCCCGGTGTCTGTGCTTGTCCAAATGGTTGACACACTGTATTGTTATAGAAAGTATGGTATGGAACTTTCTGGTGTGGCTCATGGTCATTCTGCAAGAGGCATAGCCACTTCCATTGCTTGTTTCAAAAATGTGTTTATTGAATTTTGTTTGCTTGTTTCAAAAATGTATTTATTGAATTTTGTTTGCTTGTTTCAAAAATGTGTTTATTGAATTTTGTTTGCTTGTTTCAAAAATGTATTTATTGAATTTTGTTTGCTTGTTTCAAAAATGTGTTTATTGAATTTTGTTTACTTGTTTCAAAAATGTGTTTATTGAATTTTGTTGACCGGGTAGGCACACTCAGACAGATGTCTCTTTTTCAGGGGTGATCCGGAATTAATTACAATAATGTACAGACAGAGAAGAATTTGTACGTACAGCAGCAGTTGGAGATAACACTTGGTCAAATACGTATGACACATAGGTACATAGAATCAGTAATACATTGTTTTGGATTCAAACACATGTGGCAGGTAGGATATAAGTTGCAGCTTAAGGGAGGGGAGGTGAGTCAGTCGGTTTCTCAGCTGCTGAAATTTGTGCAGCTGCCACTTGAAGTACTGTCCACACCTTCACTAAACATTGCAGCCGGACATTATGTCTTGCAGATGAGCATGTTTTGGCCTGGCTGTCTTATAGGGCCTGCTGTCATGAGCATGTATGTCTCCATCTGCCCATACTGTCACTTTTTAGTAGTGCTTGGCAAGTGTTTCAAAGATGTGTGGCCTAACGAAAGAGATATCCTCAAAGAAGATTTGTTTTTATTTATTAATTTTATTTATTTATTTAGATCTCGGATTACAAATATCTTTGAGCTTAGAGCTCTTTTACAAAGGGTTCCACGTCAGCAGCATAATACAACAGGTTAACAGAACAAAAAGTATGGCCAAATAGTATACATAGAGAAAGGAGATCAACAGGTTTAGACTAAACAGGGTATGGTAAAATAATTGTAAATAAGAAAAGAAGCAATAGTTGATATTCACAGTGAATTAAAGAATAGAAATGAGTAACACTAAGCAGTTTCATGCACAGCAATGCATACAGTAAATTGAAAATCAGCCAAAACAAGCTTTGTCAGTTACTGGTAAAATCATAAGGCAAGTTGAAATCAGCCAACAGGCCTTGTCAGGACAGGCGGGGGTAGAGGGAGGAAAGGTGAAGGGGGTAGCAGGGGCAAGTGGATGTCAGAGATGGTGCTAAGGAGATTTAACAGTAATCAAGTGCTAGGGTTTTAGATTGCCAAAAAGGGTTTAGCGGAAAGAGTCACAGGAGTGCGTGGCAGAGAGCAGTCGCTGTAGCTTGGATTTGAAAGGGCCCAATTTGGATTCGTTGGAGATGTCACGGTTGAGGGCATTCATCCAAAGAGGATCTCTGTAGGCAAACATTCTTTGTCCCTGGGAGGTACGGCAACAAGGGACCAGAAAGAGCTGGGATTCAGAGCCACGGGTATGGCGGGTATTAAGAGAGGGGCTGAGAAGACCTTGAATTCCAGGTGGTAGGAGGCCTAGGGTTATTTTCTTGGCCATCAGGCATGTTTGATATTTGATGAGATCTTTGAGCTGGAGCCAACCAATTTGGGCATAGAGGTTGCAAGAGTGGGTGAGAGAGTGGGCTGCTGAGATGAGGCACGCCTTCTTTAGAGCAGCGGAAATGTGCCGGAGGGCAGTTTCAGTGGCAGAGTCATAGATTTTCAATCCATAGTTAATAATGGAGATAACACAGCTCTGTATGGCTAACCTTAAAGTTTCTGGTGTAAAGGAGTTCCTGTGTCTGTAGAGGAGGCTGATGCGAGTATTGACTGCTTTGGCAATGTTGTCAATATGCACCCCATAGGATAAGTTGCTGTTAATGGTGACGCCGAGATACCTAAAATATTGTACCTTCTTAAGAGCGGTCCCAAGGCAGTTAGAGATAGTCAGGGGATGATGCCTGTGTTTATTGTGGGAGCTGCTGAAGAGCTTGAGCTTAGTTTTTTTTTATAGTTTAGCACCAGTTTGTGATCACTGAACCATTTCTGTACCGCAGCAAATCTGAGTTGCAGCTGGCTTTCAAGAGGCGTGGGGTCTGTGTGACTTGTGTAGATAACAGCATCGTCCGCGTATAGTAGACTTTGTTCAGGGCAGGATCTTGGGAGATTGAACAGAAGGTAGAACAGTTATATAATGTATGGTAAGTGCCTATTAACCACCATAATCAGCAGTCCCACAGCTTTGTTATGCACTGTTTAGAATTTTAAAAGTTGTTAACTACACTTCGTAACTTCCAAACAGTGGCATAACAAAAAAGAATGCACCAGAGTTCCATAATTCTCACATACAGAATACAAACAGTGTTTTTTTGACCATGCACTATAAAAGATGATGGCTGGGGATCAGGTGACAACCACGTTGAAATCACCTCTCGTGGTTGCTAGGGCTACAGTAAACCTCTCGAGCTGTGCTCTCGAGGTTTATCATGTTGCCCTAGCAACCACTTGAGGTGATTACAGTGTGGTTATCACCCGATCCCCAGCCATTATTCTCTATGTATTTACTGTAACAGTAGATCTTCAAGAGAATCTTTTTCATCAGGCCATGCTGACCCACCCTCCTTCCCCCTTCAGGGGTAGGACACCAGACTTCCTGCATTGAATCATTCCGTCATTGCCTTTTCTGGCACTCATTATTCACCTGGTGTGCTGGGTGAGGCCCTTATTTTCTGGTTCCCCATAGAGAGGCCTTCCTGTGGGGAACTGAGGAGAGATGGGACCACTCACTTTTATGAAGATGCTGACACATGACATTGTCAGGGGGCAGCCCCTGGCTTGCAGAAGTTTCCATTTCGTCCTAGCAGTGATGTGGGTATAGATCCAGAGGTGTGGCCTGATGAAAGATTCTCTCAAAGATCTACTGTTACAGTAAGTACACAACTGTTCTTTGTGCTTGCATACTATTTCTTAGTACCACATCTCAAAACCCTGTTTACTGCCATTGGCTGTCTCAAAAGAGAGGTCGTAGATCTAATCTGGAACCTTTCTTAAGCACCAACATTAACTAACAAATTGCAGGAGGAAAGTAGCAGCAGAACATAATAACTCAGTGTGACTTTGGATAGAAATAACTATCTGCATTAGTGTGGCTTTTTCTGGTCAAATTGAATCATTGTTCATGAAGTGAAAGCAACCATCCTATACCTTTATATTGCTTTTAGATGTATGGATTAGCAAATTCAGTGCCTTTGCCAATTGTATTGTGAAACATTTCACTGCTTGTGCCTTTTTTTTTTTTTTGGATTTTTGGCCCCCTTTTTTTATCTCCACCTCGCTGATCAGGATTGCCATGACTGACTGCTCATCCAGCTAGGGGAGTGTGTGAACTGCTGCCTTTACAGCCAGCACCAGTGCCACTTCATGGTCAGCTGGCAGAGTCTCTGTGAATACCAGATGGACTAGGCCCCCATCCCACTCCCCAGGAATAAGGAGCCACATCTTCTCAATGTTCTTATCCCCAGGTCAGCTACAGAGTGGGATTCTGGGGCATGCGTTGGAACACAATCTCCCAGGTGACGACATAATGCTCAAACCTGCAGTCTAGAGCAGTGCTTCTCGAAAGCCACCATGGCCGCATGTGGTCACCAGCACAGTTATGTGCAGCCACAGAGCTTTATAGAGCTCCAGTTACAAAGGTCACAGAAAGAACAATTTCTTATCTTTAAAAAGCACAGGAGATACTTATCATGTACAAATATATCAGGGGCTTGATTTATTGCATACTGTCTGAAACAGAATGTGTTAATATCGGGGAGTTTGGGGGTATATTGGGGTTGTGGGGTGACAGTAAAAGGAGTTGAGGTCACCACCTTCTGGTGGCCACACTTTGAGACCCCCAGGATTTGGGGCTTGAGAACCGCTGGTCTAAAGTACTTGCTGCTTGCTTTCGTTCGAGAAGTTGATATAGTGTGATGTTGCACTTACAGTATATACTTATCCTTTAGTCCTATATTTAACAAAATCATGTTACAGTCTATGACTAGAGTAGAATGGTAACTCCTTAGGTTTTTCTTTATCACCAAGATGTGATGCACCTGCAAAGGCATAATCTACGTTAAGCAGCTTACTAATAGTCATGCATTTTCCTTACTTTAACACTAACCCAGGTGTGTAAAATAGACATTTGGATCAATAATGCATTTCTCTAAACTCCCACCTATTGGCAGGAATTTCAGCAACAGGCTTTAGAGGTCTCAGAAACTTGTACAGTGTATCAAAGTCATTCATTTTGCTCTTCCAAATATATTTTTTGCTGCCTCACACTACCCTGTGCAACTGAGTGTCCCCTAGATCAGAGTTGTCAGTGCTCAGCAGGAGTGCACTACCTGGCACTAACAGTAGTGTGACTGCAAAAAACAAAAAGGTGCCGGTGTCCTCTGACACCCAGCCAGTTATATTCCTTACTTCATAAATACAGTGAGAATGTGTACAGAGGCATGCCCTGCACCCCAGTATCTGATTAGGCCAGTTCTGGCACACACCTTACTACTTTCCTTTTTTTTTTTTTTCCCTTCTATTTCTGTTTATCCCTCCTACTTCCCTACCGGTGCCGCCGCATCATCAGGATGCGCCCATGAAGTCTTCCCCTGCTACCGCCTTACCTGACTGTTCAGGTCCCCCATCATGCCGCAGTTTACTCCCGGATGCGGTTGGGGTGGGGCAGGACACCCCCAAACCTTCAGTGTCTCGTCGGGCCCCGAGATAGCTGGGCAGATGGTAGCACATCAGGACCAGGCTCGGCGCTCCATCTCCCTGACACCGGAGGGTGATTTTTTTTCTTCCCGTTTTCCTGTGGATGTCACTTGCCCAGATGATATGGCACGAGCGCTGACATCATGACGTCCTCCCCACACTTTCTGCTCGGTGAGCTTGCTATGCCCCAGACCTCCGCCTGGGGCCAGTTAAGTGCCGAGCACTACCCCACTCCCTCCTGGAGAAGACGAGCTGTCCCTAGGATGCTCAAGCCTTCTCTTCCCCCCCCCCAAGCCGGCCCTCCAGCTCCCTGGCTCATTCCTGAACCCGGGTCACTGGCGTCGCAAGTGGAAATCCAACCACTGCGCCGACGGGCCGGCACAGCTTACTACTTTCACTAGAGCGGAGGCTGAAATAGCATGTTCCCAGACCAGTTTGTAGTGGGTATCTTCTAGAATAAAAAATTAAAAAAAACAGAGAAGCATTCCAGAAGAAAATATTCAAAAGAGCCAGTGAAGAAGGTCAGCTTTCCTTGACAGGTCATCCTTGAGCTCTGATACCTCTAGATTGAGCGAGATGGCCTGCCAGATATCCAAAATGAGATGGATGAATGTCAGTGGATGTGGGGAGGGGGAGTGTAGAGAATCAGGGCCTCTGCTACTTCCATGAACATGATGTGCTGCTGGGATAAGTGCTGGTACCTACTCCCTGTATGTAGGGATCACCGAAAAAAACGGCAGTGCTTGAGGCTGACAGAAACATAAGTGCTTTTTCCTCTGCCAAGATGTGGTAGGAAGTGAGAATGACAGCAGGATTAAAATCAGCTAGAAATGGTACGGTGATTATAAACAGCTTGAAGCTACTTTAGGGTGGATATACACTTCCTGCAGCGAAACCCCTACAGTGACATATGTCGCTGCTGACAACAGCACCAAGTCACTGTAGGGGATGCGCTCAGGACCTGTAACACTACCCCCGTCTTGCACCTGCTTCCGAACCAACTCCACCTGGAGTTGGTATCCATAAGTCAAAGTGCGGGCAGAGCCCCACGAGGGGTTTGGGAGCAAAGCCCTGAAGAAAAAACAGTTTCTCTGCCAGCGTGGCTCCTTGCTGACCACAACTCGCAGTCGGCAGGGAGCCTGGTACTGCAATGCTGGTCGGTGAGTTAGTTGTCGACTCAGCATTGTAGAGCTCTTTAGGGTGTAGCCACAACACCCTATAACAGTTAACAGCAGAAGAAAAGTGGTTGTTACAGTGGTCGTTTTTATTCCCTACTTCCTCCTGTATCCTTCTGACCATGCCCTTCATTGTATAGGTGCTTGGAGTCGCATACTCGCTGGTAGTTGTGGGAATGTGACATCACTGTCGGCTGTATGAGCTGTAACTGCAGAGATGTGGGCAGCCTGAGCTGTACTGAGATGCTTTCGTCCTCTTCCCCTATGGGCAGTGTATCAGTATTGCATAGTTCTTCTGCCTATATCCAGAAGCGTGTAGCAGTGCAGATTGTTTTGAATCATTCATGGCATCACCTTCCTTGTTTGAATTTAGATTTACAGTATCTGAGCACAGAGTAAGATAATCCCTCTAACACTGGAATGTTGAGCTTCTGTGCCAGCTGCTGCCAATCCGGGGAATTTTATAGGCTTGTCAGTGGTTTACGGGCAGTGGCAGTCTAAGCATGGAGTAGCTGACACATGCCTATAAACAGTGCATAGTGTATATGGTTACCCACTGTTGTGCATGGATTTCCATCCTTACTAAAAAAGCTGTTGTACCCTTCTGTGGTACAATGAACTAAGGGAACATCTGGGCAGATTGGGTAGGCCAAGCAGTCCTTTTCTGTTGACAAAGTCTCTGTTTCTGTGTTACAGTAGTTTATTTTAATTAGAATGGAAACTCATGCCACCTGCTATTTTAATTTCTTTTTCCCACACTCCCAGAACCTAGACCCACTCTTACAACAAAATCTTTGGCTGTTTTTATCATTTTATAAAACAGAAAGTAATCTCTTACCAGAGTGGGTTGCCTTTTTTTTGTTGTTGTTGTTTTGTTTAAAATAAAAAAAATTGAACTGAAGATTTCTTGCAGAAAAAAACAAAACCTTTTTATTTTATGTATCAAACCATATACCCAAATATCATGTGCAGTCATGCACAGTTCAGCTCTGTTTCCGTGGTTGACTATATACAACATGGCTGCATTTCCAGCTTGGGCTGAGATTTTTAATTTTTTTAAGTTAGTTTTTGTTGACCGGTAAAGGTTTAATGTCCAACTGAACAACCACCAGAACAGGCAGACGGGACCTCAGTTTAATGTCTCCTCGGAAAGACGGCACCTCAAGAATGCAGCACCCCCCTCATGATGCACTACAATGTCAGTATTGTGTTTTTAACCCAAGTGCGTGGTGTAGGGCTAGAACCCACAGCCTTTTGATATACCGGCCTTAGAGGCAGGTGTGCAACCTGCTGAGCCACCAACACTGATGTCATAGAGATGACATCATAGAGGCCTTGAGCTTCGCTCCTGGAGGGGTCTGTGTCATCTCACCCCTCTATGGAAGCACAGCCTTGTCATATATGGTTGATCATGCATTATTCTTTGTAGATTTTTGGCCATTTTAAGTACTGTATGTCTTGCATTTGTTTTTGCTGACCAGGAATTCAGAAATTGGTGCTAGCAGGAAGAATGGGTGAAGCCATTGAGACAACGCAACAGCTTTATCCAACTCTACTAGAAAGGAATCCAAACCTCTTGTTCATGTTAAAGTAAGTACCACCAGGTCCTTTGTTGCAATACAGTTGCGTTGCTTATATAGATAGAACGGCTTGCCCCAAGTTAGGTGTTTCTTATATTCAATTTTCAATTTTATTGGTTCGGAAGATACCTTTGAGCCCAAGCTCTTTTACAAAGGTTCCTCGACAGTGACAAGACAAGGTACAAAGTAGTAATCAAGAGAAGAACATACAAAAACACCACCTTGTTTAACATATGCACAAAAACATTGTGGGATACAAGATAAAGTGGTAGGTAACGTGTACAGTTATGGAGGCAGAGAATAGTGCAGCCCCTAGGAGCCTTGTCCTCAGCTATGGGGAAGGGGGAATGGTCAGGGAGGTAGTAAAGCAATAGGTCGGTGTTAAGGGTAGGCTTTGGGGGGCCTTGTCTTAACAAAGTGCAGCCAGGGGGCGCGAGACAAGGGGAGACAAGCGCTGCATCAGTCATGGAATGGCAGAGGTTTGAGATGAGTGAATATAGAAGCACTGTAGTGGACAAAGTTCTTCAAGCAATCTTCTGGCCACCAGCTACCAGAAATCTTTTCAGTTTGGTTTTGTAAAAATTCCATCTCCCCTTTGTCCAGTGCAGTTGCTTGGGTTCTGGATATCTGCTATCCTGGTATTTCAAGGTTTAAAACCTCTTCCCTAAAGGTACATTTAACAGCTATTTCAGCTTATAGTTCCAAGGAATATTCCTCTTCAATATTTGTACCTTCTCAATAGGAGGACCCGGCCCCCTCATGGAATCTTTTTTCTTAATGAAGGTGTTTTCTGTCCTATGTGGTGCTGGCCCCCCTTCAGCCCCCACCTCACTCATGGCCAGCACATGCTTCCCCCAGCACTTCCCGTCATTCATACCTCAATGGATTACACCCCCCAACCCCCGTGGCAGGGCAAGGAAGGGCTGTCTTCCCCATTTGCCAGTGACCCAGTTCAGATGTGGCCTTGCCTGGGTGACTGTGCAGGTCTGGAGCAGGGTGCACATCATCCTGCCACACTCACTGATTTTCCTGCCTCCGTTTTCTCCCCTTGGTAGCCGGAATTGTGCAATGGTGCAGGCACACATGCATGTAGAGCCACATATATGCTCCCTTCCTCCGTTCTGGCCGCAGCCACTGCCCCACAACCACGCCTTCCACTTTGCTTGAAATTTTGTAAATTGATGCTTTCCTTCTGGGGAGTTGAGAGTTCCCCTTTAGGCTCCTAAATAAGCCTCCTCTTTAGACAAACTGGAAGGGACACCGCTCTACTTTTCATGTACAGTGAATACCCTTAGTAACAAAGAATGGAATGGATTCAATTATTTTTTTAACTTAGTGCTGTAGAATTCTGCTGACACCAGCTTTGATTTTTTTGTTTTCTGTGTTGTTCCACGTTGACACTAGGTTAGTTATTTACTGTTGGGTAATACTTGTTCACCTGCTAGAGGACAACACACTCCAAAGCTGTGACATCATCATCATAGAACCCACCGGCTCCACCCTATTTCAAGTCATTTAGCTTAGAATGTGTAGTCTTAGTGTGTAGGCTGAGGGACAGGCTGACTAGCTAGAAGCTTGAAGACTTTCTTCAAAACCTTTTTTCCTCTTCTGTAGTAACTCGGCAGAGAATCCTGTTTGCTTATACAGACATTTCTAAATTTATTTATTTATTTATTGAGAAATCGAAATTAAACCCTTTGAGTCAGCAGACTCTTTTGCAAAGGATCCTCGTCAGTAGACATAGTATAACATCACAAGTACAGGAGCATTACGTCAATCAGTCCATGTATTACATTAGCAGGTAAGGTAAAGAACTGAGTAACATTCCATAGCAGAAGGCAGAGACAGCCCAGAGTCGTGTGCTAAACAGCAGATAGTACAACATCACAAGTACAGGTACATAAGATATAGTGTCGGCAGATAAGGGCCTATGGCCCACCTAGTCTGCCCATTTGAGCGTGTAAGTTCAGTTTGTTTTCCTAGAAGTCTGTTTCCCCTTACCCCTGCCCTCTAGAATTCCTTTATGTCTATCCCATGCATTCTTAAATCCCGTGATTGTTTCAGCCCCCACCACTTCCTCTGGCAGGGTGTTCCACTTGTCCACCACCGCTCTGTGAAGAAATTTTTCTCATGTTTCCTCTGAATCGTCCTCCCTCCAACTTCATCCCATGCCCTCTAGTCCTGAAACATCTTTTCGCTTAAAATAGTGTTTTCCTGCACCTGTTCCTCCCTGTAAGATACTTGTATGTCTCTATCATATCCCCTCTCTCCCTCCTCTCCTCCAGGGAGTACATGTTCAGTTCCTACAACCTGTCTTCATAGGACTTGTGATGCAACCCATGCACCATCTTTGTTGCCCTCCTCTGAACCTTCTCTACCCTGTCTATGTCCTTACGTAGGTATGGTCTCCAGAACTGTACACTGTACTCCAGGTGGGGCCTCACTAGTGTCTTGTATAGCGGAATTATGACCTCCCTTTTCCTGCTGGTGATGCCTCTGCCTATACATCCCAGCATCCTATTTGCTTTACCTGCTGCCTTGTCACACTGTTTCCCTACCTTGAGGTCATCAGAGATGACAACCCCAAGATCCCTTTCCTGCTTGGTGCATGCTATATCCTCACACCTCAACTGATATATTGTGCCAGGGTTTTTGTGCCCCATATGCATTATCTTGCACTTCTTTGCATTGAATTTCAACTGCCAAACCCTTGACCATTCTTCAAGTTTCTGCAGGTCCCTTCTCATTCTGTCTACACCCTCTGGTGTGTCTACTCTATTACAGAGCTTTGTGTCATCAGCGAACAGTGAAATTCTGCCTTATAGATCCTGTGCAATGTCACTGATGAAGATGTTGAAAGGACCGGTCCCAGCACTGATCCCTGTGGTACCCCACTGGTTACTCTTCCCTCTGTGGAGTGACAGCCATTTACCACCACCCTCTGTGTCCTGCCACCCAGCCAGTTACCTACCTACCACTACTGTCCTGCCCACACCCATATTCCCAGTTTGTGTAATAGTCTTCTATGTGGCACAGTGTCAAAGGCCTTGCTGAAGTCCAGATAGGCCATGTCCACTTCCTCCCTGATCCACCTCCCTAATCACCCAGTCAAAAATTAAATGAGGTTGGTCTGACATGACCTCCCCTGGTGAAACCATGCTGCCTTGGGTCCTGTAGTCCATTGACAACCAGATGTTCCACCAATCTCTCCTTCAGTAGTGCTTCCATGATCTTTCCCACTACCGAGGTGAGGCTGACTGGTCTGTAGTTCCCTGCTTCCTCTTTGTTCCCACTTTTGTATAAGGGGACTACATCTGCTGTCCTCCAGTCTTTGGGTACCTCCCCTGTTTCCAGTGATTGGCTGAACAGGATAGCCAGAGGTTCAGCCACCACCTCTCTTAGTTCTTAAGGACCCTGGGGTGCACCCCATCTGGCCCCATTGCTTTATCAGCTCTTATTACTTCCAGTTCCTTCAGGACCCTTTCTCGTGTAAAGGGACTTGTGTCCATTTTGCACCATTCTCACCCTTGTACCCCTTCAGACCCATTACCCCCTCTTCCTTAGTAAAGACTGAGCAGAAATACCTGTTCAATATGTCAGCTTTATTGTTGTCATCCTCCACGCTGCTCCCATCCTCCCCCTTCAGTCTCACTATCCCTCCTTTGTCTTTCTTTTTTCACTTATGTACCTGTAAAAGGTTTTGTCCCTTTACCCACTGATTTTGCAATGTGTTCTTCTGTCTGAGCTTTGGCTTCCCTTACTGACTTCCTGCCTCCCTTTGTTTCTCCTGGTACTTCTCCTATCACCTTCTGCCTGTGTCTTTTGTATTGCCTGAATGCAATCTTTTGGCTTTCACTTTCTTTGCTACCTCTTTGGAAACCATAATGGTCTCCTCTTCCTTTTCCTCTTGCTAACCTGCTTAATGCATAATTCTGTTGTTCTTATAATCCCCATTTTAAATACTGCCCACTGTTCCTCAACCCCTGATTCCTGGCCCATTCCCTAATGCCTCTTTCAAGTATCTCCCATTTCCCAAAGTCTGCCCCTAAAATCCAGGATACGTGTTTTGTGTGGTTTGGTTCTGCTCTTTCTGTGATTTCAAACCACAATGACTGGTGGTCACTGTTACCCAGGTGCTCCCCACTGTACCCCCATCCCACTGTCCCTGTTTGTGAACACAAGGTCCAGTATTGCCTTCTGCCGAGTTGGTTCCATGACCAGTTGCTTGAGGAAGGCACCCTGAAGGGAGTCCAGGATAAATCTGCTCCTAGTTGATGCTGCTGCTGGGATGCTCCAGTCCACGTCTGGTATATTAGTCTCCAACCAGTACTACTCACCTTGTCTGCCATCCTTTGGATGGCTAGCATCAGCCCCTATTTGTTTCTTCCTCCTGGGCTGGTGGTCTATAGACCACACCTGTGCGGATGGCTGGCCCCATTTTCCTTTCAGCTTAACCCACAGTATCTCTCCCCCATTTGTTCCTCCTGGATCTGTGTGGCCCTTATGTCATTTTCACATACAGTGCCACTCCTCCTCCCTTCCTGCCTGCTCTGTCTCTTCTGAATATGTTGTAGCCAGGAATGGCCATCTCCCAGTCATGGTTATCATTACACCAGGTTTCAGTGATGGCCACAATGTCCAGGTCTGACTGTACCATGTCAGCCTCAGATCTTCCATCTTGTTGCTAAGGCTCCTGGCATTTGCACAATGGCTTTCCATGATTTGACCTCCTAGACTGCTTCACTGTTTTACTCCAGCCCCTTCCTTGGTTGTCATTTATCCCTGGTTCTCCTTGCTGTTTGCCCTTCTGCTGAATTTTGCCCTTTTCTGCTTATCCACCTTTTGGACACTAATCTCCATCTTTTGCACACTGCTTTGCAGAGATAGCCACCCTCTGGTTCACTGGTTCCACTACTAGCTGTGGGGGGTGAGCAAGTAGGTACCGTCCTTGCTGGCCTGTCACCCCCCTTTGCTAGTTTAAATGCTTGTCAATGTAGCATTTAAACTTATCATTGAGTGCTTGGATTCCCCTCCAAGATGGATGCAGGCCGTCAGGCTTGAACAAACCTCCATCCCTCCAGGTGGGTCCCCAGTCACCAATGTATCCAAACCCTTCCTCACAGCACCAGTTCTTCAACCATGAGTTAAAGTTCCTGGTGCATGCACTCCTATGCTCTCCCTTGCCTCTCACAGGTAGTACTTCTGAGAAAGTGACAGTAGCTACTTGCTTGAGACCCCTCCCCAGTTTCCTAAACTCTTCCTGAACTTCCTTTGGCTCCCCATTTGCCAAGTCATTAGTACCTAGGTGGATAATGACATCCAGCTCACCCTCCCGTCTTGCCTTCCCAGTGATCCCCAGTATCTTCCTTCCATCCCTCCATACCGTGGCACCTGGTAGGCACCTCACCTCCCTGTCCTCCCCTCCTGTGTTCCTAGCTGGATCCCTCTTACGATGGAGTCCCCCACCAGGATTCGCTTCCTCCTCCTCTGGGGTCCACTGCTTTCCCCACTGAGGTCACCTCCTTGCCTAACCTCCACATCCTCTCCTTCCACTTCCCTGGGTACCTCTATTTGGTTGTCCTCATTTGCCAGTGTGGCATATGAGTTCTTGAGAGGAATAGGATCTGGGATGTGCCTCTGCCTGACTGCTCTAACCCTCCCTGAGCCCACTGTCATCCAAGTGCTCCTCGTTCTCGGCATCCTTTGAGGCAGCTGCATTGGACTGGGTGGTCCCTGGATAGGGGTGATGGTACTCCTGACCCAGTTTACTTCCGCTCTGAGTCTGGCTACCTCATCCCTGGTCCAGAGAGATGCATGCAGATAGGGCAGCACCTCAGTGTCCAGAAGGTCTGCCTGAATATGGCTGCCCCACAGCCACTGCATTGCACCACTCCCACATTATACTGCAGTTCCACTACTTGTCTGCTACTGAAGCTCTCTTAGTTCTCTTTTTATTTATTTACAGTACTAAAAATCCTGTAACTGATGCGTCAGATATATTTTTTAAGGAAAAGAAACCAATAAATAAATAAATGAGTCAAAACACTTGTCGTGCTGAGGTGGTCTTCTTCCCCTTATGCCCCTCCTACTTCACACCTCTTACTATACCCTGTGTTTAGCTCCTGTCAATCAGATTTATCAGGGCATATAATTAAGAGTTGGGGAAGGTGTTTAAATTTTCAACAGCCCAAAAACAATTATAAGTAAAGACAACACAGAAAGAAAGTATAGTGTCACTACAAGCCTACAATCTAAGTTTAAAAGAAAAATACCAATTACCAGTTACTCTAAAGCACTGAATTGAATATGTTTCCTTCCTTCACCTTCTGGCTTCTTCTGAGAAGATGAACCTCTGTTTGCTGCTTAACTGTGACTAAGCCCCACCTCCAGTTATCACGTAGCTGAGGTCAGAGGCCAGACAATTAACACCCTTCACCCAGCTACAGGACAGTCAGACAAGCCAAGATAAAATTTGCAGCAATTAAAGACAGCACAGAATTACACCACCACTAGGTTTTAAATTTTCAACAGCCCAAAACAATTATAAGTAAAGACAACACAGAAAGAAAGTATAGTGTCACTACAAGCCTACAATCTAAGTTTAAAGGAAAAATACCAATTACCAGTTACTCTAAAGCACTGAATTGAATATGTTTCCTTCCTTCACCTTCTGGCTTCTTCTGTGCATGACGTCAATCAGTCCATATACTACATTAGCAGGTAAGGTAAAGAACTGAGTAACATTCCATAGCAGAGGGTAGAGACAGCCCAGAGTCATGTGCAAAACAGCAGCAACATTACGGAAAACAAAGATACAGATTGTAAGGCAGGGGTTCATCTTAATAACTGATAACGATGCAAGGAGATAATACAGTTGAGAGGTAAAAGAGGAAGTGCGCTAAATGTTACATGATGCAAAATAATAAGACATAAATACTCTAAGAAAAAATGAGTCCGTGTGAAGGAGATGGCAGGGGCTGAGTTAGTATAGTAATACTACTAGGAGCAGTCACAAGTAGAGTTGCTAGTGAGAAATTCCTTGAGTGAGGTTTTAAAAGGGCCTATTTTTGTACCAGCAGTGAGAGCAACAGGTAGGTCATGTAGCCTGCTTGGAGCCCTGTGATAAAAGGCTCTTTGATCCATGGATGTCCTGCAGCGAGGGACCAAGAAGGGGACCTTGGAGGTACTTCTGGTGAATCTTTGTGGGAAGGAGGGTTGGATGAGGCCCTGTAGACTAAGTGGGGTGAGTTTCCACTGGATTTTCTTCGCCAGGAGGTATGTGTGGTACTTAAGGCGACATTCGAAGTTTAGCCAGTTAGAGCGACTGTAGAGGTCACACGTGTGGGTAGTTCTATCGCAGCCTGTCACCAGGCGACAGGCCTTGTTTAGCGCTGTCTTAATGCGATAGAGAGCAGTGTTATCAGCTGAGCCATAGAACACAATTTCATAGTCCAGCACAGAGAGGACCGAGGACGACACAGCAAGGCGCAGCCCCTCATTAGGCAGTCAGTGTTTGATCCGATAAAGGAAGACGATTCTGGAGTTGATGGTGTTGCAGAGGATATGGATATTTGCATGATAGGTAAGGGAGGAGTCAAGGGTGATGCCCAAGTATTTGAATGCGTTTACCTGCTCAAGCGGGGAGCCTTGGGAGGTGTTGACAAGTAGAATGGAGTCATAGTAGGGGTTCTGACGGTGTGCGAAGATCATGGTCTTAGTTTTCTTGTAGTTTATTACTAGCCTGTGCTCTGTGAACCAGGTCTCGGCTTCAGTGAAAGACTTCTGTAGGGCATCCTGCAATGGTTGAGGCTGAGGGTTGCTCCAGAAAATGACTGCATCGTTGGCATAAAGAAGTAACCGACCAGAACAAGCTCTGGGTAGTGAGTTTAAGAAAAGGCTAAATAGAAGGGGGCCTAGGATGGAGCCTTAAAGGACCCCAGAGCAAACTAGAAGGCAGGAGGAGAGGGTAGTGCCAAGCTTGATCAGCTGTGACCTGTTGGATAGATAGTTTTCAAACCAGGCCGTAGTATCGGGTGTCAGTCCCATGTCAGTCAGGGATCTAAGGAGAAGGGCATGATGGACAGTATCAAATGCCTTAGTTAGGTCGATGTAAACCGACCCAACTAAGTGCCCCAGATCCATGGCCTTGTGGATGTAGGAGGTACAGTATATTCAAGGAGAGCTGTGGTGGTGCTGTGGCAAACAGTGCCTGTTTGTTTGCTGAATTGGCTTCTGCTTTAACCCCAAATTCCTGTTGGAGACCGGGTGTTTCACCATGCTGCCTTCATTTTTCTCAGAATTCTTTAAAGGGTGTAAGCATGTTAAAGGTCCTGCTGTTGTGGTTTGCATTTAATCTGGTGCCTAGGTAAGCTTTTTTGTACTTTTACCTTCAGAACAGTTTTACCTCCTTCCTCTGCGTCACATGCTCTTTTTTTTTTCCTATCAGCAAAGGATTGTTGAGGTTGGGTTGTTTATCCAGTTTCTGAGATTTTTGGGTACCCCTTTGGGGTCTTTTGATGGTTTTGGAATTAAAATTGTTTTGCTAGATATTTTTCTTTTTCAGATCAGCGTTTAAGTGTTTCTAACCCAGTTAGCAAAATTATTTGCCTAGTTACGTCATTTTAATAAGAACCGATGTAAGTGCAGAAGAATTGCCACAAAAATATATGGTCCAGCACTAACCATGGAGGACACCAGTAGACTTCAGTCCAAGTGGGCTGAAGACTGGGGTATGCAGTTTAGCCCTGAAAAATGTGTGGTGCTGCATGTAGGAAACTGTAATGCTTGTGCTAAATATAATTTGGCAGGAAGGGAATTAAAGGCAGTAATGGAGAAAAGAGATCCGAGGGTTATCGTACAATCTACTTTGACATACTAAAGCAGTAACAGCCTAACTGTGGCCAAAACATCGAGAATACTGGGCTACAGTGCCACTGTATCAGACGCTGGCTAGAGCCCACCTGGACTACTGTTCCCAGAAAGAAGATTGGAACATTTAGGTCTACATAGCTTTGAAGGGAGGAGAGTCAAAGGGGTAATATCCAGTGCAAAAGATGAAATGTTAAGCAATGTAAACATCATGTACCATCAGGAGATACAGAACACTGGAAATATGTCCCACTCAATAAGACAGTGGGCAGCTTTAAGAGAGGCTGGGATAGGCATAGGGGGAAGGTAAGGATCATGGGTAGAGAGGATGGGAGGAGTGGGAAGGGAAGGCAGGGACATTAGCTCAAGCTGTGGACCCTGCAGTATGAGCAGACTTGATAGACCATATGGCCTTCTTCTGTCAAAACCTGGACGAGATGTGTTTTTGCACATGTGTTGCAAAATGACGTTTTGGCCGGTGTTCTATAAATGCCACGTGCCATGTTTATAAGGGGGAGTCATAAAGTGACTATCTTGAAACTGGGGGATCAAAATAAAAAAAAAAAAAATTGTGTAATATCAGCCTTTACCCCATTGGGTAGTGCTTTGTGATCCAGGGCAAGCTCAGTGACCCAGTTGGTGGGCCGAGGCTGGGGGATGGTGCTGTCATACACCACCATCCCCTAGCCAGGGAAGGGTAGGTGCAGGATTACCTACAAGGGCTCAAGTACCACAGAGTGAAGCAAACTGTTCCATTGACCATAGGGCCTAGTACCTCTGCACCTGTGGGTGCTGTAGGGCCCTGTACTTTGGCTAAGAGCTGGATTCTTTGCCCTGTGCATTTGTGCCTGTGGCCACATGGAGACACAGAACCAAGAGGGCCCTGCACGTTTGTTTCTGTTCACGCAGGTCCTGGAATACAATCAAAAATAAGTAATTGAGAGGGTTATTCCACGTGATGCTAATTGCTGCAGTGATACGTATTACTCTGCTGTGGTTGTCAGTTTGTTACCCCACAGGTGTTTTATTGGATTCAGAAAGTATGGGAAATTCAGAATATGGAATGAATCACATTGGATGTACAGCCACGCAGAGATCCGTTTTTTTAATTTCTGGTGCCATTGAGACTTGCACTTTATTGGGGAACAAGCAAAGCAGTCTTGCGGGGGTGCCTACTGTAATTTGGAACTTGCCTACATGACCTCAGATTTTTTCATTACTGGTGTGATTCCCTTTCTTCGTCCTATTTACCCCATAACCATCCTTATATACGTTATGGGGAGATGGACAGAAAGGAAGGCACTGACTCAGGCACAGAACTTGGCTTCATTACCCTTCCCTTGGGTCTGTTTTCCTTTATACCTATGGACAAGTTAGAGAGATAATTTCCTCCCGCTGTAATAACTACTCAGATATTATGTCTGTAATAGATAACATAGAAACATAGAAAACATAGACTTTGACGGCAGATAAGGACCGCTAGGCCCATCTAGTCTGCCCATTTCCCTACCTACAGGATAGGCCGCAGATCCTAGTTAACCAACAGCCTATATCTTCCTGCCCCCCCACAAGAATTGCCTTATGTCTCTCCCATGCATTCTTGAATTCTCCCACAGTTTTAGAGCCCACAACTTCCTCAGGAAGGCTGTTCCATGCATCCACTACCCTCTCTGTGAAATAATACTTCCTCACATTGCCCCTGAACCGCCCTCCTTCTATCTTTAAATTGTGTCCCCTTGTTCTTGCAAGTCTCTTTTTCTGAAAGATGCTACCCTCTTGGACTTTGTTGATTCCCTTGAGGTACTTGAAAGTTTCTATCATGTCCCCCCTCTCCCTTCTTTCCTCAAGAGTATACATATTAAGCTCCTTTAGTCCTCCTCATACGGCTTCTCTTGCAGACCCTGCACCATTTTAGTTGCCCTCCTCTGGACTGCTCTGTCCTGTCTATGTCCTTGGGAGATGGGGTCTCCAGAACTGGACACAGTATTCCAGATGGAGTCTCACCAACTGTCTGTACAGAGGATAACAACTTCCTGTTTTCTGCTGCTGATGCCTCCCTATACATCCCAGTATACCCCCAGCCCTCCCTACTGCCTTCTCACATTGCTTGCTAACCTTAAGGTCATCTGATACGATTATCCCCAGGTCCCTTTCCTGTTTTGTTGTTGTTACTACCTCCCCACCCATTGTGTATTCTTCCCTGGGTTCTTGTTTCCCAGGTGCATTATTTTGCACTTTTTGCATTGAATCCTAGCTGCCATACGTCTGACCATTCCTCCAACCTTGCCGAGTCCCTTTTCATCCTTTCCACGCCTCCTTGTGTATCAACCCTGTTGCAGATCTTTGTGTCATCTGCAAAAAGGCATACTTTTCCTTCCAGTCCCTCTGCAATGTCACTGATGAAGACATTAAAAAGGACTGGACCCAATACTGAACCTTGCGGTACCCCAATAGTAACCGCCCTTTCTTCAGAGTGGACTCCATTTACAATTACCTTCTGTGTCCTGTTGTCCAGCCAATGTTTTATTTCAGGCTACCACCCCTGGGACCCACTCCCAGGCTGGTTAATTTGACTAATAATCTTTGTGTGGGACTGTGCAAATGCCTTGCTAAAGTCTAGGTAGGCCATGTCCACAGCCCCTCCTGGTCTACTACTTTGGTCACCCAGTCAAAGAAATCTATTAGACTGGCCTGACATGACCTTCCCGCTGTGAACCCATGCTGCCTTTGGATCCTGTGCTCCACTGACCCCTAGGTACTCAACTATTCTTTCCTTCAGAAGTGACTCCATCACTTTCCCTACCACAGAGGTCAGACTGACAGGTCTGTAGTTTCCTGCCTCTGTCTTGGTCCCACTTTTGTGAAGGGGAATCACATCCACCTTTCTCCAGTCCTCGGGTACCACACCATCCTCCCATGATTTATTAAAAAGAGTAGCTAGTGGTTTCACTAGTTCCTTCCTTAATTCTTTTAGAATTCTGGGGTGAATTCCATCAGGACCCATTGCTTTGTCCACCTTCAGTTTTAGGAGTTCTTGCAGAACCCTTTCTTCTGTGAAAGGACTGGGATGACCCCCTATCAAGAGTGCTTCTGTTAATTGGATTAGGCACTTCCCCTCCTCTTTTGTGAATACTGAGCAGAAATATTCGTTCAGTATTCTGCTTTTCACTGTCCCTCTGCCCACCCCCGTTCATTCTGTTCAGCCTCACTATCCTCCTTTGTCTTTCTCGCCGCTGATGTACCTATAAAAGGTTTTATCCCTTTCTTAACTGAGTTGGCTATCTTTTCCTCAGTTTGGGCCTTTGCTATTCTGACTTCCCTCCTGCTTCTTTCTGCCTTAACAGGTACAGCTCTCTGTCCTGCTCCTTCTGTGTTTCCTTATACTTCCGGAATGCTATCTTTTTCTTCCTGACTTTCACAGCCACCTCTCTTGAGAACCATAGTGGCTTTTTCTTTCGTTTTGATTTGTTTATTTGCTTCACACAAAGGCTTGTTGCCTCTGTGATGGCAGTTTTGATAATTCCCCATTGTTGCTCCACACCTCCTTCTAGCCTGTTTGCTAGTGCTTTTCTGAGGCACTCTCCCATCTTGCCAAAGTCAGCCCTCCTAAAGTCCAGTACCCCCACTTTTGTATGGCTTGACTCTGTAGCTGAGTTTAACGTGAACCACACTGTTTGATGGTCACTTGTCCCCAGATGGCAACCCACTTCTAGATCTGAGATTCTCTCACTGCCCCCGCTTGAGAGCACGCAGGTCTAAGATTGCTCTCACAGTGGGGTTCCGAACCAAGGTGTCTAATGCCTGCCACCTGTAGGGCGCCAAGAATGGCCCTGCTCTTGGATGTGGCTGCAGCAAATGTGCTCCAGTTAATATCTGGCATATTCAGGTCTCCATCAACAGTATCTCCCTTTCTCTGCCATTCTAAGAATGCCTTCTATCATATCCTTGTCCATTCCCTCCTCCTGACATGGGGTCTGTACACAACCCCGTGCGGATTGTGGTGCCCTTTCCAGTCTCCAAGGTGACCCACAGTGCCTCCCTCTCCTCCCTGTTTACTCTTTTGTTCAGTTGCTTTTATCCCTTCCTTTACATAGAGCTACTCCTCCCTCTTCTCCCTGCCTGTCTCTCCTGTAGGTTGATGTGCCCTGGTATGTTAACATCTCAGTCATGGTTCTCTGTGTACCATGTTTCTGTGACTGCTACGATATCCAGGCATCCCTCTTCCATTAAGGCCACCAGCTCAGGGAGCTTGTTGCCCAGACTATGGGCATTGGTACTCATTACCCTCCATTTCCTGATGGCCTTACCCCCTTTTGCTCCATCCCTGTCCTTCTTGCCTTTGTCACTTTCTCCATTTACCCCTGCCCTTCTCCCTATCGACACCTCCATGTTGGTGTTTGCCACACTTACTACCGTGATTGTTTGGGGGCTAGGATTTTCCTGCTCCTTTCCAGTGCCTCCCCCCTTGGCTAGTTTAAAAGCTTGCCAATGAAGCATTTAAACCTATCACCTAGGATCCTGGTTCCCCTCCTGGACAGATACAGACCATCATGCCAGTATAGACTTGCATCACTCCAGGTGGACCCCAGTCCCCAATGAAGCCAATCCCTGAGCTCCACACCAGTTTTTCAACCACTGATTGAATCCCATGGTACGGAACACCCTAGCCTCTCCTGTGCCATAGATGGTAGCACCTCGAGAAGGTTACGTCGTGCTACTTGACTAAGGCCCCTCCCAATTCCATAAACTCTTCCTGCACTTCTCTAATCCTTTCTTAGCCAGGTCATTTGTCCCTAGGTGGACAATGACATCCAGCTCCTCCCTGTGCAGCTGCTCACAATCCTGAGGATTCGCTCCCTGTCCCTCAAGCCAAGGCGCCAGGCAGGCACCTACCTCCCTCTCCTTCCTTGCCCAGTTCTACCTTCCTAACAATGGAGTCCCCACCAGGAGTTGTTTCTTCCCTGCAGGGTCCCCTGCCACCCCTCCTGTGGTCTCCTTTGTGGAGGTTCCCAGCATCCTCCTTGGTCTCCACTGTAGGTGCCTCCATAGAGGAACCACACTTTGCCAGAATGGCATAGGAATTGTGGAGAGGTACAACTGGAGGATGTGCCTCTGTTCCACCACCCTCATCCTCCTGAGCCCACTGTGGTCCAACCGCTCCTCTTTCTTGGCAACCTCTGAGGCAACGGCAGGGCACTGGTGGCCCTGGATGGAAAGAGGAGGTCCCACAAACCTGGCCAACTCAGCCTGAAGATGAGCAACCTCCTCCCTCAGCCCAGAGAGGTGCCTGCAGATGGGACAACACCGCATCCTCCAGAACATCTCCCGGAAGACTGCTGCTCCACAGCCACTGCACTGCACCACTCCAATCATGTCTTATTTCTGGCCCTTAACTGTTTGCAATCCTTACTCTTTCCTCTGTTTTTTTTTTCTCTCTCTCCTTACTTTCTGCCTGTGTGCCCTTTAAGCTCCTGATTGTCCTGTTCTGAGACAAGAATATCCTATATTTCTCAGTAGACCACTTACTTGTTCAGAGGCAGACCTCCAGCAGCTAGAGGGGGCCGGAGAGCTACTCTTGCCCTTCTAGGATGGTGGGTCCTTGGTGGTTCTGTGATCACTCACTTCCTGCCCCTAAACAGGAAGTTCCTGTTGTCAGTCAAATCCTGTGCCTATAAAAATAGAACTAGCTTTGGGTGGAGGGGAGGGAATGAGGGCAATATAGTCCCAGTAGAGAAGTTCAGTCACACAATAGTCCTTTCTCCTGGTGTCTTCTGCCAAGCTATTAGCATAATCTTTCTAAGGCAGTCTTTAAATGTAGCTTCCTTCTAGCTAAGCCACTCCTCCCCCTACTTACCAGATCTTTCTACAAGTAATTTAAACCTCACAGCAGTTAAGTCCTTTCAGTCACCTGAGATTTACACCTAGATGACTTTTCAGTTACCCATTCAGTTCAGTTAACCCAAACACACACTTTTTTGTTTTGTATGTTAGTTTTTTTTACCCTAAATTAAAGGTCCAAATACAAAAGTTCTTCTACTTTAGTCCCAGCAGAGAAGTTCAGTCACACAGCAGTCCTTTTTCCTGGTGTCTTCTGCCAAGCTATAAGTGACATACGCTGCTATATTCTTTGGTTCTCAAGGTTGGTTGAGCCATGTTGGCTCATTGGCCTTCTCTTTAAATTCTGATCAAGCATTGTAACTATACTGAGTATCATATTATATGTCTGTATTGAATGTCTTCTTTACTTCTGATAATAAAGAAGAGCTGTATAAAAAGAAGCACATTGAAGAACCAGCATGTCCTAATCAGGTTGGACAGTGCAGTAACTGTATTATACCTCAAATGCCAAGGTGGAGCAAAAAGCTGAGGGATGGTAGATGAGGCATGCAAGCTGTTCCACTGAGTGGAAATTAATGTTCTTCCCCATCAGTGATTCACCTACCAGGTACTCTCAGTTGCCAGGTGAACCAACTAAATTATCAAATGCTCCATCCAGAAGAATAGGAGCTCAACCAGGAAGTTTTAATTTGGATTTGCAGGCGCTGCGGAACTCTGATTTTGGATCACATGGCAACCAGGTCCAACACAATGCTCCCCAGGTACTTCAGCAGGCACCAGGAAAAGTCTGTCGCTGGAAACGGACTGCCTCTCCCAGGCTTGGCAATATACCCTGCTTAATCCATTACCGCCATGGCCAATAATGCCAAAGGTTCTAAGAAGACTGCAGAGAGAGCCATCAGCTGTGATCCTCATTGTGCCAAGATGACTTCAAATAGCCTGATACTCAGACCTGATCCAGTTGGTGCAGAACTAGCCATTACCTCCGACAAACAGGCATGACCGTCTTCATCAGGGGGCAATTATACGTACAGAACCTCACAAGTTCAGCTTCTCTGCCTGATTCCTTAAGGCAGATGTCTCCTGAAGGCAGAATATTCTGCCAGAATCTTCCACACCCTGATGCTGATGCACTCACAAAAGCTGTCTTGTAACAAGATGTGCACGAGAGTCTGAGATACAGTACATTTCATGGAGATGCACTCCTTCGTGGATCAAGCCCTGAGCCACTTCTGTGTCCAGTGTTGTGGAATTTCTGCAGCTGGGTGTTGGCAGAGGGTTGTCTGATAGCTCCCTAAGGGTGCAGGTAGCCGCCCTCTCAGCTGTCAGAGGCACTATTGGGTTGCATTCTCTATGATTTCTTCCTGATAGCCAATTTCCTAAAAACTTACTGCGAGCTACAGTCTTAGATACACATGTATCCCACCACCCTGGAGACTTAATGTGGTCCTTAAAGCACTAGTGGAGCCTCCCTTTGAACCCTTCCATGAGTTTTCCCTGTGACTCCTATGCCTTAATGTCCTTTTTCTCCTGGCTTTCTGCTCTGCCAGGAGGATTGGCAAGATTCAAGCACTATTCACAAGGAGCTGTATTTGAGTTTTCACAAGGACAAAGTGTTTTTAGAACTGTGCCCCCTTTCTCTTCAGGGTGGTTCCCAACTTCCACAGAACACAGGAAAGAGCCTTTACCCTCTCTTTGCCCTCACCCCACAAACCCCCAGGAGGAGAGGCTGCATTTGCTAGATGTGCAGGGAGCCTTCAGAATGTACCTCAAGCACACCAAACCATTCCACAACACAAATGTTTTGCGCTCTTTGGTCCAGGGAAGAAAGGGTCTGCTCAGGATCAGACATATCTTAGCCAAATGGCTATGTGCCACTGCCCGACTGGCTTATGCTTCCTGGGGCCTGTTTTATTTGGGATCGGCACTCATTCAACGAGGGCTATGGCTGCCTGTTACACAGACTGTGCTTTGAAATCTCCGGAGGACATTTGTATGGCAGCTACATGGGCCTCCTTCCATACATTGTCCACACATACTGCCTTGATGTGCTCATTTCTGCCAGTGCAGCACTGAGCAGCAAGTGCTGAGCTCAGTTTTACTGTACAGCACTGACCATCCCAGTTAGGAGCTGCTTCTTAGGACCCATACTGGCTGACTGCCTATAGGAGCCGGCACATTGAAGGGAATTATATTTTCATTATCGGCGATTTTGGTTGAGTGTAGGCTTTGTTTATGGGTAGTCAGGGCCTCTCCATTTTCAGTGTTGTATTTTCTCTATGGTATCTCTTTCCTGCATCGCACATATTGTAGTTACTTCTATCAGGGAATTAACATATATTATTTAACATTTATTGTAGTTTACTTTGGGTGTGTTTATTTTTTTTATATTCTTTCTGTTTCCTCCTCCGCTGAGGCGTATCCCCAGTCTCCCCAGCCTTACATCACCCAGGCCTGGTCTGGCACCCTCACAGAGCTGGCCATTATCGCTCATGTCGCTCTGTATGCAGGATCCTCTCTGGTACCCGGGGCGGCCATCAGCGGCTGAGATCGCGCTCCGCCATTTTCTGCCTGATTTTCTTTACCTGGAGAGCCGGACGTGCAGTGACGTCCAAGCACATATCTGCTGACGCCCGCCTCACTCTCCCCCATTCTGCTGCTCACTGCTGTAGTGCTGCTGGCCTCCACCAGTCGCCGCTGCAGTGCCCCATCCCTCCCAAGAGGAAGGAGAGCAGTCGTGGGATGCTCACTTCTTCCTCTCCCCAGCCAATCCCCAATGGCCCGAGTCCATTCCCGAGCCTGGGTCGCTGGCGTGGCGTGATGTGTGGTGTCCAGCGCCTCAACCCTCAGCGCCACCGGTCCAGCCTACTTTGTGTGTTTTATACTACAGACTTGGACAGAAAGTTGGATGAAGGGCATCTGAGAAGGGGCATGTCCCGAGACTTCTCTCAGAATTTTTCATCCCGTCTCAGCTAGCGGGAGGAGACGGCCCATACCGTCTGACTGCCTTTGAGCAGAGCTTATACATAACTGGAATTACTGGTAAGGAAAATAATTCCATTTTAAACCATTGCCTTGCCTTAATGAAACTGGTGCAGTGGCAACAATTTTGAAAACGGGTTAAACAGTGTACAGTTCTAAATTGTAAGATCCATATTTTTGGTGTCTGAGGCTAATGCTTCATTCGGAAATGGAAGTAGCACCAGCAGAACCCACTGTTTATGTCTCAGTCACTTCTGCAAGAGCACTCTTGCATCAAGTGGTGGCTTCATGTGTGGATTCTGCACAAGATAGCGAAATACTTCTTCGAAAATGGTATTCTGCTTGATGGACTGTGTAAAGCTACATCTAAAAAACTGTCATCTGGCTCAGTTGACTCTCTTTTTTTTTTTTTCTTTGAGTCATTATCTGAAATGGGCCTTTCTCTACTTTGTGGTACTGTCTGTAGTCAAATATAAACATCATGTGCAGTGAAATTTACAGAATGTAAACTGTCAGCATCATTCACTAAAGGCACACTGTCAACCCTTTACTTACTTTTTTGCAAGTATTTCCAAATGTACCTGAACTCCCTACAAGTCTGCCTTTTGATTACATGCCAGCAATGTATTCCCCCAAATAATACCTGCTTTTATAAATTTTATTAAAAAACAAAACCATGCCAGCCCACTTGTATCTTTCGCAACTATGCCAAAGCGTGCTCACTTTTGTAAATGGCGCTGAAGTGCCAGAAGACTTGCCCACTGACCATTTTACCCGAGTTCACCTAAACACAGTTTCTAATAGCAGAAAGCAAGCTGAACTTGGGAAAGTATTTTTTCTGAAATGGGCGCTCTAACGTATGTAAATCATGGCCTTAGTCAAGCCGTGATACTGGGCATGTGCATCAGCATCGCGCTCTAATGCGATGCCCAGTATCATTGCTCAACTTTCAGACACTCCACATAGTAGAGTAGCACCCCAAATGACATCAGCAGCCTGGAGGCATGCTGACTCAGCATCCGGCAACCTTGGTGAAATGGACCAAAACAAAAAGGCACTAAAAAAGTACAAATTTGTCAACTTTTGTTATAAAAACTGTCTGTTCCAGATTTTGTAGCAGTGTTAATGGAGTGGTGCTGCCTGTTCTAATTTTAAAAACCATTGCACGTGATCTATAAATAACAAGCATTACAAGTGTGTGTTTTTCGTTCAGGAGTGTTTTTAATTGGAGAAATCAAGCGAACATGTTTAGAAACGTTAACATTTTATAAATCATATTTATAATTAATTTTCCTTCAGGAGTCATTTTACTGGGTGAAAACATGTAAACATGTTTTTAGAAAACAAATGTAAACATTTTTTAAACGATGCTCATAATTCCTTTTCACCTATCAAAGGATTTGGCTTATTTAAACCACAGTTTGAGATAGTAACTTGAGGCAGATGAAAAATGATTTCTTGTATTTCTTCTTTTGCCAGGTTTGGGGGTTTGTGAGGTATGAAAGCAGTGTTTATTCCCTCACCAACTTTTATTTTTATTTTCTTTGCTTTGTACTTGTAAATCGGGTAACAGGTAAATAATAATCAGGGAAATTTAACTCAGTCTTACTAGCTCGACATTCTTAAATATTTCCCTTGTTTGTTCTCAGTTATCTCCCTGTCTTTCAGGATGAAATTTATCCTATGTATGAAAGAAGAAACAATGCATGCTTTTGATTTACACGTTTCTTTTTTTATATTTGTTATATCTTTCATTGTCTATGTAATTTTATGTGTTTTACATAAAATGCTAATAAAAAGTTTAAAAACAAAAGGGCAAAACAAGAAGGGCAACATAGCTGACAACTGGCCGGAATGCAAGACTTACGAATAGGAATGAGATAACTTGGGTGTATGCAGCTTAGAGAAAAGCAGGGGTAGAGGACATGTGTGCTGCATTTCATTGACAAAGCCATTGCCTGTTTTACCCCTTATGATGTTAGTGTTTCCTTAAATCCTGATGAACTCCACTGTATACTTAAATGTAAAGGCATGTTTACACTGCCACCTTTGCAGCGCATCAGCCTGTGCGCATGGTTTGATGCGCTGCAATGTCGGGAGGTGAACACTTACCGGCCCATGCTAGGAGCTCTTCGGAGCTTCCTTTTGTTCAGGCAGGAGTGGGTACATTTATCAGAGCGAGTGTATTATGTGGCAGTCTAATGCGATGCGACGCTTGCTTCGATAAAAGCAGATGCTCCCAGACTCCTCCACTGCTCCCATCCTGGCCCCACAGCCCCTCTCTGTTGCAGCCTGCATCTGCCCGATTGTGAGCGCTGTACATAGTTAACTGAGCCTGCTGGAGCGATTGGAGCAGGAATGGAGTGGCACAGTTCTCGGAGCACTGCAACTGTGTAAACGCAGCTTTAACATAGTTGAAGAAATGCATGCCCTATTTGTCTCGAGTCCCACTTCCTTGTGCTGTATTCTGTGGCCAGCCACCCTGCAGTGTCACAGTATGTCAGAATCATAACTGCCTTTCATAAGAAATTGCATTGCTCTGACTACAGCCTTGTACACATAATTCGCAGCTGAAGGCAATCAGTGTCACCTAATAACTTCAGATACGGATGTGAAGCTCTTCATTTTGTGACCGTGACTGTTTGTAATATTTTGCTGATTGTTTTTCTGCTTTAAATAAAGTAGTCAGAGCTGTCTATCAGTGGTGAATGTTGTGTTATGAGATTGCCCGTGTGCAAGTTTGATTGATTTTTTATCCTCTGGTTTTGTTTAAACTGGTAGTTACCTCCCTCACAAAGTCATTTACTGTATCCTGTGATCCAGCTAGAGAAAGCTGTGAGGTCTAGGATTTAGAGCACTGAACTACGACACGAGTCCTCCCGTACGGGTTGGGTGCAGTCCGAAACTTTATGTGATTCTCAGCAAGACGGCTGATTTCCCTATACTCCAGTCCTTAAGGGGAAGGTCCCCTCTGCCTTTTATTCTGTTTACCTGTGTAGTTCAGAGACATGAATAGTGACTGCCTCTGTTGTACCCTCCTAATTTCATCAGGATTTAAATGTAAACGAAGTTACTTAAATCTGATATGAAAATCTGCTTGACTCTACTGCAGATGTCATGACCCAATTCATGTAAAACATTTTGAAATTTTATGATGTTTTATTGCTAACGCCTGCATTAGTTATACTGCATCAGTCAGTGCTGTTGCTGTTCTCTGCAGTCCCTATGTTCTTATGCTGGCCATGAAACTTTCGAAGGTACAGTAAGTGCAGTGCTGTTATCTGTATTTGAGTTAGAAAAAATTATTTTAGAGAATACGAGGACTTCACAAGACATATAACAGAACTGACTGAGCTTATATCTTCTGCTGATTTGTGCAGGTATGCATCCTTAAGTCCCATGATGCCTGCATGAGTGGGGTCATGACCTTTGCAGTGGAGTAAAACAGTTTTTACACCAGGGCAGAACAGAATGAAGCAACCTCATTTATATCTAAATTAGGATGAAATTAGGGGGATGCAAGAGAGGGAATCATTGTTCATGCCTAAAAACGACACAGGTATACAGAAAATTGGCTGAGGGGACTTTCCCTTTAAAGAAAGCTTTTTATCCCACGTTTGGAAAGCTACAAGCTTCGCCTGTGTGTGTGTGAATGAGACTTTACTTAGCAAACTTTGAAGTCCTGAGCTGTCAGTGCAGGTCATTCTGCTTCAAAATGTGATGATGTGATGAAGGCATACTTTATCTACTGTATCTTTTTTTTGGGGTGGAATGACCATAGCTGGTGGCTGACTTAAGAGAAGCATTATTATTGACTTTGAGGCTGTGGTTGGGCTCACTGACTTGGGGTGGGGTGGGGTGGCATGGTTCTGACAGAAGAAAGCTAATAACTCTACCAAGAAATCCAGCTGAATGACAATGCATGTCCTGTATCTTCTGATTCTTCAAAAAGGGATTCAAGATTGAAGTGTGCATTGTATCAGTGCACAGTAGTCACTAAGTAAGGAGGGGGATGGGAGTAGGGCAGTCCCTCAAAAGAAGACCCTGTGTGAAACTCCAGGTGCAACGGTATTAGGGAATGAGTTGGCTGAAAGTGATAAAAAGAAAACTTAAACCAAGTAGTGTTTAAAAGAAAAAAAAAAGCATGTCACAGAAGGGGCAGATGATCAAAGCTGGCAATTTCCTCACCAGCCTGTCTGTGCAGCCATAGGTGACGGAACCGGGGGGGGCGGAAGGGGCGGTAGCCACTCCACTTTTTATTTCTGTATGGCAAAAACTAGCATAGAAAAAGTGCCCTCTGTTCCCTCATAAGTGCCCTTTTGATTCTCAGCCCCCTCAGCTTTTACCATCTTCCGGCACCCTTGTAGCGCAGCAGTCACACTGCTGCCGTGGATTGTTACAGGCAGCACTGTGTGTGTGTGTGGGGGAGGAGCATTAGCTGGTGCCATGTGCTGAAACTAGCACGTGCATGCCTGTTCAGCCTTGCCAGTGATGTCCCTGGGGAGTGGGGAAGAAAAGTGGAAATTACTCCAGCTGCAGCAAGATGGTGTAGGTCTCCCACAGGCCCCGCACCATCGACCTTGGCACCCGTCCTCCACTTAAATTTGGTCTCCACTAGAGCTAGGGCCACCCTTGAGGCCCCAGCAGAGAGGTCAGCCCCTGGAAGATGGAGGTAAGACCAGAGAGACGGGAGTGATGATGCTGAGCAGATCAGCGGAAGGAGCAGGCTGCTAAAAGAAAGGTCATAAACAGTATGTTTAAAAAAGTGTAGCAATTTTTTCTGATGAGTAGGAGTCAGGACCAAGTCATGTGGGCAGCTGGTCTATGTTGCTGTTGCATAATTGGGTTATGAAAATACGCCATTTTAACATCTCTCTTCTCTCCCCCAATGTGATGATTCTACAGGGTGCGGCAGTTCATAGAAATGGTGAATGGGACGGATAGTGAAGTGCGGTGTCTTGGAGGTCGTAGTCCCAAGTCCCAGGACAGCTATCCCGGCAGCCCTCGGACATTCGGTAGCCCTAGTATGAGCCCCAGCCATGGAACGAATATTCACAATCTAGCAACAGTCAAAGGAAGCAGTACACATGGACATTTATCGGGTATGGTCAAACAAATTCCTACCAACAGAAGCTGAAGTCAGAATTTTTACTGACTGCAAGGATGTACTCTTTATAATCTTACTTAAATATTTGGGTTCCAAGATGTTTACCACAGTGTGAATGCAGAGGCTGCAGAATTAAGGGGTTCATGAGCTTGAATTGTTTTTCTACTGAACACTGAGTATCGCATACAGAGGACGGGTCAGACAACACACTACATGAACAGGATGATCTTCTCTGAGGATATCTCTTTCATCAGGCCACACCTTTGGAACTGTACCCACATCAGTGCTAGGACCACAAAGAAGCTTTTGTAAGCCAGGGGCCACAAATGACGACGTCATCTGTTAACGTCTACATAAACATGGGCAGCCCCATCTTTGCTCAGTTCTTTTCCCATTGCCAATCATACTCGCTGGGCTTACACACGGAAACGTTGACACTGTTAGCTGCCATTGTTTATTTTTTCTCCAGTAGTAAAGAATCACTATTTTAGTGATTTTTGGCTCTCTTGTATGCTGCCGAAGGAACCTGCAAAATTATTCTGATATTCTGAGTGCGGAGAGAAGATTTTCAAGGGCGATACATGTGTTTGCTGTTTGTGCCTATCATAACATTCAGACATGTGAGATCTGTCGGGGCTTCAACTCCACTACCAGGCAATGCAGAAAAGGGGTGCTGGAAAAGTTTTTATTAAAGAAAACTTTGGCAGCTTTGGAAACACAGATGCAGGAGAAATCCGCGTTGCCTGCCCTGTTGACCGAGTCTCAGTTGTTGAGGTCTAAAGAAAAATCACTGTCTGGAAGTCACAAGCATAAACACTGGGATAAGGACAAGGCCTCCCCAACATGCTGTAGGTTGCCGCTGCAACCAGCAGGTACTTCTTTAACCTCACCATTATCTGCCATGGCGGCAGTGACCCCGAACGTCAACCAGACACCAAGTTCAGGGCTTGGCTTAGGCGCTACTGGCCCTATTACAGGTGGTACAGCGCTGTCACTGCCAGATCTGCAACCGCCATTGACAACGGTCACAACCTCTACTGTGGGCATCATCGATGCACAGAAAGTGCTAGTATAATTCTCGGAAATGATACGACTACTACCAGGCTTGCCTGACCAGCCTGTGCTAACATCAGTGGGACCTTCCACCTCCGGTACACTTCAACGCATCCACCCAGCACTATATCAGAGGGACCTTCTCAGCTGCAGGCAGCATCGCCGATGTGGTCCTCGAGCCTCATTGTCAAGGAGGACAATGAAGTGGAATATAACCTAGACCTCATAATGGATAAGGATTATGAGGAGGAGGGTTATGTGGAGGACCAGTATATACCTGGCACTAGCTCTACTTTATCCTCCTACAGTGAGGAATCTGCTGAGTACCTCGTCACCACCAGAGAATCCCTCTTATCAAGCAGTGATGCCAAAATGCAAGCTGCCATGGGCTTCACTCTGGAAGAGGAAGGCACCACAAAGAAAAATTTTTTGGGGAGTTTTTGGGGGTGCCAGAAATGCTATCTATAGTCATTCCTCCACTGTACCCCGCTCTGGAGGATGCCACTTAAGCAGCTTGATATAGACCTAATGCCATACCTCTGTACCCAGAAAGGCAGACAAGATGTACCCAGTACCATCCAACAAGTCTTACTATGCCAACCAGCAAGAAACAGATTCAGTAGTGATCAGAGCTACCTATGATAGATCCAGGATGCCCGAACACATGAGCTTCCTTCCTCCTGATAAGGAATCCAGGAGGTTAGATATCATGGAAAACCATACTTTGGCTGCTGCTGCCACCTCATGAGGCCTGCATATTTCAGATTACCAGGCCCACATGCTCAAATACCAGAATACCCTCTGGAGACGTGCCAAGGTTGCAGCACAGGCCTTTCCCAAAGGTAATACCAAAACTGAGTTAATGAAAACCCTAACTGCATTGGGCTGAAGTGGGTAAGCATTTAATCCACTCAGCCTATGGTGTCTCTGATGCTCGCACCACGGCAGCTGCCTGTGGCATTTGCATGAGGAGATATTCCTCGCGTAGAGTCACTGGGTTTGCCAATGATGTGCAACAGGCAGTTTTAAATGCCCCCTTTAGAGGCAATAAACTGGGTATGATGTGGAAGAGGCATTAAGAGGCCTTCAGTCATCCAGGATGACATTAATGTCAGTCAGTTGATTCCGTATACCCCACACCAGGCAGGGGTAAGGGTAGTGGTCAGTTTCATCTACCAGCTGCAAGAGGTGGTAGACCTATAAGCATCAAGGCAAAGGTAAGGGTACTGGAGGCTTGTCAGCCACCCTTCCCTCTGTGCCCATTCTAAAGCACCTAGAGGAGGTGGAGCTGGTGGTGTTGCTCCCACCGATTTCAGCATGACTCGCAGCATTACACCCCGCAGCCACCATTGCCCTCCGGGGTGGTTGTAAGGGGTTGTCTCTCCCTTCATTTGAACCAATGGAGGGAAGATTACTACAGACGAATGGGTGCTGGACATTATTGCAAAAGGCCATGCTCTGGAGCTTTTGGATACTCCTCCAGATCATCTGCCACAGACCTCAGTAGATCCCTCGACACATGTCCTTTTGAGAGAAGAGGTGCAGGCCTTACTCCAAAAACGTGTCATAGAACCAGTCCCTGTCAGGCAGAGGAACAGAGGCTTCTATTCCAGATGCTTCCTAGTCCTCAGGTGGACAGGAGATCTGAGGCCTTTTCTAGACCTAAGCATGTACATGGAGTGCAAGAAGTTCTGTATTTTCTCTCTACAGACTGAGTCCCCTGTCGGAAACAGGGGACTGGATATGTTCTCTAAATATGAAGGATGCTTATCTTCATATCAGAATCAGGAGGACTCCCAGAAAGTAGCTGAGATTCATGCTGGAATGGGAACATCACCAGTTCAGAGTCTTGCCCTTTGTCTTGTCTTCTGCACCAATTTTTTTTTTTTTGTTGCTGTAAACCACCAAATGCTTGGCAGTAGTAGCAGCAGTCCTCTGCAGGGAAGGCCTTTATGTGTTTCCTTACATTGATGGCTAGCTGTTAAAGGCCCACTGCAGGGAACAACTGTTTTACACCCTAGCTTATACCTGGAAGCTGTTAAAGCTGGGGGTGACAGTCTGCCAAAGTCAGTACTGATCCCCTGTCAGAAGCTGCAGTACTGGACACTGCTCAAGGCTATGCATTCTTGCCTCTGGACAGAGCAGAACACCTTGTAGCCCAGGCACAACTGGTGTACCACAACCAGTATGTCCCAGCCAAGAGTCTGCTATGCCTTCTAGGCCTTATGGCAGCAGGTATTGCAACGTTGCCACTGGCTTGCTTGCATATGCAGATCCCACAGTGTCCCTAAGAGTCCAGTGGGACCAAGCAACAGATGACCTAGACAAATAAATGCTGATCACGTCTTCTTTGAGGAAAGCACTTACTTGGTGGATGGATTGCACCAACTTACTCAAAGGTGTTCGATTTTTGGTTTCAGCTCCAGTAAAAATTCTCACCTCAGATGCCTCTGGCCCTTACCAGACACAGGGTATTTGGACACAGGTCAAGAAGAAAATTGCACATCAGCAACCTGGAAATGAGCTGTCCTGTACAGCCTTCAGACCTTTCAAACGCATCTGACACCAAGCCCACTCTTGATACAGATGGACAACGTCAGTGTGATGCACTAACAAACAAGGGGAGTGGTCATTCCTATCCATTGTGCAGCGAAGCAGTGAGAGTGTGGCATTGGGCTCTGGAACATAGACTAGAACTTTCAGCCGTACGTCTTCCAGGTGCCTCAGATGCCTTGGCAGACAAGCAGGTCACAGTCCTGGGTACACGAATGGGAGCTGCGGACCTGTTCGAAAGGTAGATTGCCCAGAGTTGTTTGCATCCCTACACAATGCAAAACTGATGCATTTTGGGTCACTCACTCCAGGGCATGGAGAAACATAGAATTTGACGGCAGATAAGGACCACTTGGCCCACCCAGTCTGCCCATTTCCCTACCTACTGGATAAGCTGCAGATCCTAGTTAACCAACTGCCTACTTCTTTCTACCCCAACCCCCTAGAATTACCTTATGACTGTCCCATGCATGCTTGAATTCAACCACTGTTTGACTCCACAACCTCCTCCGAAGGCCGCTCCATGCATCCACAACCTCTCTGTGAAAAATACTCTTAAATTACCTCTGAGCTGCCCCCTCTATCTTCAAATCTTGCCCCTTGTTCTTGCACACCTCTTTTTGAAAGATGCTACCCTCTTGGACTTTGTTGATTCCCTTGAGGTACTTGAAAGTTTCTGTCATGTCCCTCTCTCTCCTTTCCTTGAGGCTATACATATTAGCTCCTTTAGTCGCCTTCATATGTCTTCCAGTGCAGACCCCTGCACCATTTTAGTTGCCTCCTCTGGACAGCTTCCATCCTGTCTATGTCCTGTGGGAGATTGGGTCTCCAGAACTGCACACAGTACTCCAGATGGGGTCTCATCAGCTGCCTGTAGAGAGGGATAACAACTTCCTGTTTTCTACTGGTGATGCCTATCCCTATGCATCCCAGTATCCCCCCCAGCCTTCCTTACTGCCCTCTCACATTGCTTGCCACCTTTAGGTCATCTGATATTACTACCCCCAGGTCCCTTTCTATTTTTGTTGTTGTTAGTATCTCACCCCCCATTGTGTACTCTTCCCCTGGGTTTTTGTTTCCCAGGTGCATTACCTTGCACTTCTTAACATTGAATCTAAGCTGCCATACATTTGACCATTCCTCTAACCTTGCCAAGTCCCTTCTCATCCTTTCCACCCCACTTTGTGCATCAACTCCATTGTAGATCTTCGTGTCATCTGCAAAGAGACATACTTTTCCTTCTAGTCCCTCTGCACTGTCTCTTATAAAGACATTGAAGATGACCGGTCCTAATACTGAACCCTGTGGTACCCCACTAGTAACCCCCCTTTCTTCAGAGTGGACTCCATTTACTGTTACCCTCTGTGTCCTATTCTCCAGCCAATTCTTTACCCAGGCTATCATCTTGGGACCCACTCCCAGGCTGGTTAACTTGTATATTAATCTTTTATGTGGGACTGTGTCAAATGCTTTGCTAAAGTCTAGGTAGGCCATGTCCACAGCCCCTCCCTATCTACTACTTTGGTCACCCAGTCAAAGAAATCTATTAGATTCGTCTGGCATGACCTTCTGCTGTGAATCCATGCAGCCTTGGGTCCTATGCCCCTCTGGTCTCTAGGTACTCGACAGTTCTTTCCTTCAGAAGTGATTCCATCATTTTCCCTATCACTGAGGTTAAACTAACAGGTCTGTAGTTTCCTGCTTCTGCCCTGCTCCCACTTTTGTGAAGGGGAATCAGATCTGCCCTCCTTCAGTCCTCTAGGTACCACCCCATCCTCCCATGATTTGTTAAAGAGGGTAGTCAGTGGTGTCACTAGTTCTACCCTTAGTTCTTTAGAATTCTGGGATGAAGCCCATCAGGCCCATTGCTTTGTCCACTTTCAGTTTTAAGAGTTCTTCAGAACCCTTTCTTCTGTAAATGGGCTGGTATCAACCTCTGTATCCGGAGTGTTTCTACTGTTTGTTTTAGGTACCTCCTCTTTATTTGTAAATACTGAGCAAAAATATTTGTTTAGTATCTCTGCCTTTTCACCGTCACCCTCTGCCCCCAATTAAGCCTCACTATCCCTCCCTTGGTCTTCCTTAGCTCCTGATGTACCTAAAAAGGTTTATCCCTCTTAACTGAGTTGGCTATCTTTTCCTGGGTTCGGGCCTTTGCTGTTCTGACTGTCTTCCCAGCTTCCTTTTGCTTTAACTGATACAATTCTCTGTCCTGCTCCTTCTGTGTTTCCTTGTACTTTCCGAATGCTTTCTTTTTCTCTTGAACCTTCACTGCCACTTCCTTTGAGAACCATAGTGGTTTCTTACATCGTTTCGTTTTGTTTATTTGCTTCACACAAAAGCTTGTTATGTCTGTGATGGCAGTTTTTATTATTCCCCATTGTTCTTCCACCCCTCCTTCCTGCCCATTTGCTAGTGCATTCCTTAGGCACTCACCCATTCTGGCAAAGTCAGCCCTCCTGAAGTCCAGTACTTTTGCCTTTGTATGGCTTGACTCTATTGCTGTGTTTATTGTGAACCATACTGTTCAATGGTCACTAGTTCCCAGATGGCTACCCACTTCTACATCTGTGATCCTCTCTTCATCTCCATTTGAGAGAACCAGGTCTAAGATTGCTCACTCTCGAGTGGGTTCCAATACTAGTTGTCTAAGGCATGCCCCCTGTAGGGCATCTAGAATAACCCCACTCTTAGAAGTGGCTGCTGCAACTGCACTCCAGTTAACATCTGGCATATTCAGATCACCCATCAGCAATATCTCCCCTTTTTCTGCCATTCTAAGTATACTTTCTGTCATTTCCTTGTCCATTTCTTCCTCCTGAGAGGGGGGGGTCTGTATACAACCACTGTGCGGACTGTGGTGCCATTGCCTGTCTCCAAATTGACCCACAGTGCTTCTTCTCCTCCCTGTTTACCCTTTTGTTCTGTTGCTTTGATTCCTTCCCTTATGTAGAGAGCTATTCCTCCTCCTCCTCTTTCACCCTCCCTGTCCCTCCTGTAGATAGTGTGTCCTGGTATGTTTACATCCCAGTCATGGTTCTGTGTGTGTCCATGTTTCTGTGACTGCCACAATATCCAGATGTTCCTCCTCCATCAAGGCCACTAATTCAGGAAGCTTGTTACCCAGACTACGGGCATTGGTACTCATTGCTCTCCATTTTTGATGGCTTTACCTTCTGTAGTAGCATCCCCACTGACCTTTCTCGGTGGTCTTTTTCTCATTTAGTACCCTGTTTTGTAGGAGGCGGGGGATTTTCCTGCTGCTTATCGGTGCCTCTCCCCCCGACTAGTTTAAAAGCTTTCAATGAAGCATTTAAACCGATTGCCCAAAAGACATGTTCCTTTCTGGAGATGCAGACCATCCTGTTAGTATAGGCTGGTGTTCCTCCAGGTGGAACCCCAGTCCCCAGTGAAGCCAAACCCTGTACTTCACACCATTTTTCAACCATTCGTTAAACTGCATGGTGCAAAGTACCCTCACCTTACCCATGCCACTGACAGGCAGCACCTCTGAGAAGGATACTGTGTGTGCTACTTGTCTTAGGTCCCTCCCCAACTCTACAAAGTCCTTCTGCACTGCTCTAATCTCATGATGAGCCAAGTCATTTGTCCCTAGGTGGACAATGATGTCCAGCTCAGACTCCCATGCAACTGTTCTCATGATCGTAAGGATGCGCTTCCTGTCCCTCTAAGCCATGGCACCAGGCAGGCACCTTACTTCAGTTTTCCCTGCTCCCCCCAGTTCTATCCCCCTAATAATTGAGTCCCCCACCAGGAGCTGCTTCCTTTCCCTGTGGTGTCCTCTGCCTTCTCCGTGAGGGCCTCCCTTGGTGCAGTTGTCTGCAACCTCCTTAGTCTCCTCTGCAGGTGCGTCGATAGGGGAACTGTGCTCCCCCAGAATGGTGTATGGATTGTGGAGTGGAACAACTGACTGGGTGGGCCCCTGTTCCACCACTCTTACCCTCCCTGAGCCCACTGTGGTCCAACTGCTGTGCTTTCTTCGCAACCTCTGAGGTAGTGGTGGTGGCTCTGGTGCTTCCTGGATGGGGGAGGTTCCCTTACTACTGTCCAGTGCAGCCTGAAGACGGGCAACTTCCTCCCTCAGGGCAGAGAGTTGTCTGCAAACAGGGCAGCGTCTCGGCCTCCAGAAAGACTCCCAGAAGACTGCTGCCCCACAGCCATTACATTGCACTACTCCCCACGTCTGTCTACCTTTTTTTTTTTTTTTTGTGTGTGTGTGATTGGTTTGTTATATAGAAATATATATATTATATAATGTGTATGCTTACTGTATATTGTCAGTGCAGTGTGCTAGAGAGGATATGGCAGTGATATGCACCTTGCCCTCTTGAGGAAATGATGTCAGAACCCCAGGTATAAAGGAACTATTTCCAGGGTGGGTGAGGGGTGGGAAGGGTTTGGAGCTAAACTGTGCCCTCACTGAAACAATCAGCTAAAAGCTCTGACCTACACATGCGATGAGTGCCTTCCTGTCAGCAAGATGCCCTACACGACAGCTTGACGAGAAAATACCCTGCTAATCAAACAGAGAAAATCCAGACATCCAAGTCAGACACAGGTAAACCTCCCCAGCCCCAAAACAGCCTGGTGATTTGTGCTCTGAAAGCAGTCAGCCCCAAAACACGTCAGCTGTGCACAAGGACAGACGCAGTAAACAGTATTCAGTCCCTGTGGGTTTAAACTCTTCCTGCACTGAAAATCTTAACAGTTGTAACAAAAGTAAAGCAAGGTCCACCTCCCTCTGTTGATCGAAAGACTGCCTTTTCTGATGATTCTAAGTTCCTTATTTCACCTTTCAGTTAGATGTATCCTCCACCTGAAGAATATTAACTTTCCTAAGGAATCAGCTTCAAACCAAAGACAATTGTAAATTGTAAGGTTTACCTCCCTCTGTTGTGAGCATAACTCGCTTTCTTGCAAATCCTAAATCCAGTGTTGCAGCTTCCAGCCAGAGGTACAGTGCCTTCAGAAAGTATTCACCCCCCGTTGGATTTTGTCACATTTTGTTGTGTTACTACCAGAATTTGTAATGCATTTAAATTATTTTTCCCCCCTTGATTCACACAGCATACTCAACAATTTAAAGGGGCAAAAATATTTTTATTGTGTAACAAAAATTTATTAAACATTAAAAACTGAAATATCTTGTTTACTGAAGTATTCACCCCCTTGAGGCAGTACTTTTGTAGAAGCGCCTTTGGCAGCAATTACAGCTTTGAGTCTTCTTGGGTATGTCTGTATCAGCTTTGCACATCTGGATTTGGGGATTTTTGCTCATTCTTCCTTGCAGATTTGCTCAAGCTTTGTCAAGTTGGATGGGGAGTGTCGTTGAACTGCAATCTTTAAGTCTTTCCACAGATTCTCAGTGGGATTCAAGTCTGGGCTTTGGCTGGGCCACTCAAGGACATTCACCTTCTTGTTCTGAAGCCACTCCAGTGTTGCTTTGGCTGTATACTTGGGGTCGTTGTCCTGTTGGAACGTAAATCTTCGCCCCAGTCCAAGGTCTATTGCAGACTGATGCAGGTTCTCCTCAAGGATGTGCCTGTATTTGGCTCCATTCATTGTGCCCTCTATCCTGACAAGTGCCCCAGTCCTTGCCGCTGAAAAGCATCCCCATAACATGATGCTGCCACCACCATGCTTTATGGTAGGGATGGTGTTACATGGGTGCTGAGCTGTGTTCGGTTTGTGCCAGGCATAGCACTTTGCATTCAGGCCAAAGAGTTCAATCTTTGTTCCATCAGACCAGAGAATCTTTTCCCACATGGTCTCAGAGTCTTCCACATGCCTTCTTGCAAACTCCAGGCATGCTATTATGTGGCCTTTTCTCAGGAGTGGTTTCCGTCTAGCCACTCTCCTATAGAGGCTACACCTGTGAAGTGCTGCAGAGATTGTTGTCCTCTGGACAGGTTCTCCCATCTCAGCCATGGAACTCTGTAGTTCTGTCAGGGTGGTCGTTGGGTTCTTGTTCACTTCCCTGACCAAGGTCCTTCTTGCCCGGTTGCTCAGTTTGGGAGGACGGCCTGCTCTAGGAAGAGTCTGGGTGGTTCCGTAATCTTTCCATTTCCTAATGATGGACTTGACTGTGCTCCTGGGAACTTTCAACACCCTAAAAATGTTTTTATACCCCTCCCCAGATCTGTGCCTCCTCACAATTCTATCACGGAGTTCTACGGACAGCTCCTTGGTCTTCATGGTAGAGTTTCTGCTCTGACATGCACTGTCAACAGTGGGACCTTATATAGACAGGTGTATTTCCTCTGAAATCACGTCCACCATTTGAACTGACCACAGGTGGACTCCAGTCAAGTTTTAGAGTGATCTCACAAGGAAATTGAATGCACCTGAGTTCAATTTGGTGTCATAGCAAAGGGGGTGAATACTTATCAAATCAAGACATTTCAGGTTTTTATTTTAAATTACATGTACAAAAAATTCCAAAAGTTTCATTCCACTTTGACATTATAGAGTAATTTGTGTAGATACGTGACAAAAAAATCCCATATAAATGTATTTTAATTTGAGTTTGCAACATCACAAAATGTGACAAAATCCAAGGGGGTGAATACTTTCTGAAGGCATTGTAGCTTCACCTGAAGAATATTAGGTTATCTGATGAGCCTGCTAAAAATCCACTTGCTTATACTGTTGTTATCAGGTCTGTAAGATTCTTCCAAAGCTTATGGCTGATAAGTAGCTGTGATGTAAGCACTTCCTGACACAGTCTGGCCTGGCCTTTTAAGGCACACATTGATAAATAAAAGAAAAAACAGTTTCCACCCCTAGGGGTGAGACACATTGTCCATCTCTTGGAACGGGAGGTTTCTGTACACCTTCTCTCCCTTTCCTCTAATACAGAGATTAGTACTTAAATTGAAGACGGAGGGGGAATCCTCCATCCTCAATGTTTCACTTTGGCCTTGGCAGATTTGGTATCCACTCCTACAACAGTTAACAGAAGAACCCCTAGTACCTCGACCACTGTGTGGGGGCCTGTTGTCACAGGACAAGGGGTCTCTGGTCCATCTGGACCTGAAATCCCTACATCTGCATGCATGAGTCCTGAATACATAGCTATGGCTTGATCTGGAGTATCCTCTAAAGTGGCTGATGTTCTGGTGGCTGCCAGAAAACCCTCCACTGACATGCATACCTGTTGGTTGAAATGGATGCGGTTTATGCTGTGGGTCACTTCCAAGCACTTGGATCCATTTACTTGTCCGGTCAATGCAGTGGTGTAATACCTGCTGTCCCCATCAGACTCTGGTCTGCAGTACAGTATTCCTCACTTAATGTGCATTTGACCGCTATTTCAGCTTTTCATACCGCCTGTAGATGGACACACGGTTGCCCAACTAGATGTAGCCCATACATTTTTGAGAGGTATGTTACATTTGAAACTTCCCATTAGGAATCCAGTCCTTACTTAGGACCTGAATTTTGTGTTCGAAAAGCTTACTTTGGATGCTTATGAGCCAGCTGCGAGTTGTGGCTTACGCTTTCTTTCATGGAAAGCATTATTTTTAGTTGCCATCACTTCGGTGGGAAGGGTTTCAGAGCTACAGGCCCTAATGTGTGAGCCTCCCTGTTTAATTTTCCAGAGAGACAGGGTGTCTTTACAGACCAGTGTTAAAGGGGCACTGTCAGCGTTGCCCCTCGTTTTTTTTCTTGGTTTCAGCAGTGTGCCTCTATGCACATATTTATCACACATGTTCTCCGTAATGTCCACATATATGACAAAATTGATAATTTTTACAATTTTTCCAGATTTTTGCAGTCTTTTACTTTTCAGCGGTCCAACCTTAAATGTCCCGCTGGCATGAAGAGCAACTTTTTACATGGCCGTAATGAAAAGCTGCTTGTAGTATGCATTTTAGTTTGCTGTATAAGATTTGGTGTTTTTGGAATTAAATCCGAGCAGTTTTGAAAGCAGGTGCCAAAATCCCATGCTTGCGCATGAATGGCCCGAGCACAGATCCCGCACTTGCGCATGCATGGGATTTTGGCACCTGTTTTCAAATGTACTTCATGGCACTATGAGTGCTCGGATTTAATTCCAAAATGCCAAATCTAATACAGCAAACTATAATGCATACTGCAAGCAACTTTTCATTATGGCCATGTAAAAAGTTGCACTTCGTGCCAGCACTGTGTGTCAGACGCTGCTCTTCGTATATATATGATCCCGGGACGGGTATTTAAGGTTGGACCACTTGAAAAGTAAAAAGACTGCAAAAGTCTGGAAAAATGGTAAGAATTCTCAATTTTGGCATATATACGGACATCATAGAGAACATGTGTGATAAATATGTGCATAGAGGCACACTGCTGAAACCAGGAAAAAATGAGAGGCAAAGCTGACAGTGCCCCTTTAAGTTCTTACCAAAGGTGGTGTCTGAATTTACTTTGAATCAAGCTATCCACCTTCAGGTATACTACCTGTAGTATGCCAATCCAGGAGAAGCATTACTCCATACTTTGGATGTACATAAAAGCCTTAGATATTGTGTGAATTGCACCAAGGACTGCCGAAAGTCCTCTCAGCTTTTTATTTCGTTCATTCCTGGGAAAGAGAGTGCCCCATGTCTAAACGGGGCCTGTCCAAATGGTTGGCACATTGTATTACTTTCTTTTTTTTTTAAATATAATTTTTATTGAAGAGAGATGCACACAGTTGGTCACATAAAAAATAGATGCTGCAGAAAACTGCAGCGTAACATGTAAAGCACAGGTCATTATAGATTAATACAACAGTAACTTTCTCTTGAGTACGCTTATCACATTTTCATAAGATACTTCCACAGAATCCAGTTGTGATCATAGAGTTTTAACTTATGCATAAAGTAGAAACCCCCCTACCCCTTCCCCCTCAGTGGAAGTGGCCCCCCTCCCCTTCTGGAGGATAAACAGTTTATGGGACAAAACTTATGTCTGTATGGATCATGTACCAGATCCACTTCTGCCATTTCGAATTAAAGGCGGAAAGTTTATAGTCGAGACCAGCCATTACATTGTATTACTTTCTGTTATAGGAAGTATGGTAAGGAGTTTCCTGGAGTGGTTCGTGGTCATTCTGCAAGAAGCACAGCCACTTCTGTTGCTTGTTTCTGCAGTGTTTCAGCTGCTGAAATTTGTCCAGCTGCCACATGGTACACTGTCCATGCCTTCACTAAACATTACAGTCTGGACACTGTGTCTCGCAGATGAGCAGGCTTTGGCTTGGCTGTCTTCCAGGGCCTGCTTTCATGAGATTGTATGTCTCTACCAGCCCAAACTGTAAGTTTTCTTGGTATTGCTTGGGACTCATTCCAAAGGTGTGGCCTGATGAAAGAGTTAGCCTAGAAGAAGATAGAACAGTTGCGTACTTACTGTAACAATAGATCTTCAAGAGAATCTCTTTCGTCAGGCCTTGCTGACCAACCCTCCTTCCCCCTTCAGGGGTATGACACCAGATTTCCTGCATTGAGTTATTCCATCACTGTCTTTTCCGGCACCCATTGTTGCCTGGTATGTTGAGTGCTGCCTGTATCTCCTGGTTTCCCATAGAGCGGTCTTCCCAGCATAATCTCCAGTGGGAAACTGACGAGAGATGGGGCTGCCCACTTTTATGTAGACGCTGACGCATTATGTCGCCATGGACGACCCCTGGCTTGCAAAAGCTTCTGTGTGGTCCTAGTGCTAACACTGGTATAGTTCCAAAGGTGTGGCCTGATGAGAGATACTGTCGAAGATCTGCTGATATGGTAAGTATGTAACTCTTCTTTTTTACAAAAATATTTTATTAATTTTAATCTGTACCAGCCACCACCTTTTCTCGACTTGTTTCTTAGCTACAGTGCCACTTCTTATGATGGGTGGCGGTATAATCTGTATACTATTTCACACATGAACTGATGAGACTATATAGTTCTGTTACATACATGCACAGTTCAGGACAGCATCTTGACTGTGGATGCACCATGCCACAGATACCCATGCTTTTTTTCTGTGTGCTCATGTGTAATTATATTTTGGGCATGACTGCAGCTTGATCCACAATGCCTTGTCTTTTTAACGCCCAAGGACTCAAAATCAGCTTGTGTCTGCTAAAACTTGAAGTGCATGCCAGGAGGGGCCTAGAAAAATTACTTAAAGTGAGGTCAATAACTTATTAAATAAAATCATTTGGTTCAGACTCCTCCCCTGCATTTTTTTTTCATTACAGGACAAAATAGGACCCCTGGTTTTTCCCTCGAGTTTTTAATACTGATGAATCTGCCAGGACCAGAATCTGTCTCACACTGAGATGTAGTTCAGGACCAGTATATGATTCACTGGTCGTGAAATAACATTCAGTGATCCACTTGGATAATTAATAATTTGAAAATCATTACCTCAAGACAAATTAGTAAAGGCTGGGGTTCTCATTTTTTCATTTTCATTTTAGTTTTTGTTGATTGGGAAAGGAGAGCTGGACTGCTCTGCCTGTTTTCAGCCTTATTCGGGGTGGGGATAGATGCAGTCTTGCATATTGAATCGGTTAAAGTTTTTGCTGGCATTTTACTGAACAGGGGAAGTTGGCCAGGGCACTAAGGAAGTTCCTTTATTTTTTTCTGTGTTTAGTTTGTACAAGAGTATGTTTTGTTTTGTCATTGCCTTTTTTTTTTTTGGAACAAATTTCCCCTACTGTTATTGAAAGGAGAGTCACAGGGTCTTTGATTTTCACCTCAACAGCTGTCAGTACAGGCAGATTGGACTTCAGTTTAATGTGTTTGACACCTCAGGAGTACAGCATCTCCCTCATACTGCACTAGAGTTTGCACATTGGGATTTACCCTAGGATCCTAGTGTGGGGCTAGAACCCACATCCTTGTGACCTTCCAGTCTCTGAGGCAAGTGTGCAACCTGCTGAGCCACTGTAACTTGATAGAATGCCACTGGTATCTTTGAATATTTGACCCCAGCTGTTCGGGGATGTGTATCCTTTCCCATTTATGGCAAAGTGTCATGACAGTTTTGAGGTGGTATACCTACAGGATCAGCTTCATAAGAATAAGTCCTATCTCTACAGATTACATGTACAGTTTACATGCACTGGTACCCGTTGATGTTTATCGACATGTATTGAAGTGCACTGACAAATGGAAACAGTGCTAGGTGTCACTCCAGTCTTTTGTTTAAAACAACATTAAGTTCCTAGCTCTTATGGTTCCAAAGTTATCACTTTTAAAGAAATTTATCTTTAGAAGGGGCTTACTTTGGAACTGTTAGAGCTAGGAATTGATTTAATTTTTTGTTTTGTTAATGAAAGCATGCAATCTGATTGGTTTAGATTAGTTCAGTCGGTTACAGTTTCCATGTATGAGTATGTTTAAAACATATTGAACATTTATAACACAGATTCTTTTGCGAGATATTAATACTCGGAATCTGTCAGTGGGACGTATCTGTCAGCATGACTCCAAGCTTTTGTTTAAAAATAAATAATTAGTCCTCAGCTCTATCTTTTCCAGAGTTCGCACTTATCAAAGATGTTATCTTTAGGAATGGTTAACTTTGGAGTCTGTAAGGCCAGGAACTTGATTTGACTCATTTAAACAAAACAAATTTTGCTTTTTTTGAGCAGTTCTTGGATGCAGGTGGACCATGATCGGGCAGCTCGGTCAGCCGTCTCTAAGGTAGGGGCACTGACTGAGTTTCACAGCCCGGACTGAGGCCCACAAGGCCAGGCATCTTAAATTCCTTCAGGTCCCTTCAGAAGGGCCTCTGGGCATGTTTGCGAGGTTGCCCTTGTTGTATTCTCCTTTGGGGTCATAGAAGGGGGGACCAACACTGGGCTTAGGGTGGTACCATAAAAAAGTGATGTGGGGAGTCAGCCAGATTCCCATTTCTGGCACCAACCCTTCCCAGAGCCAGTGCCTCCTCTCTATTGACGTCCTCCTAAGAGGAAAATGAATCCACCATTTACTTGGCCTCATCTGCTGAGTATGTCCTGTACCCAGCGATTTTTGTTGCACGTGATCCAGGCCCTGGAGCTTCAGACATGCACACAAGTTGTGATGCAGTTGCCCTGTTGCTTGGACTCTTTGGAGTTCCCAACTCTGACACTGCTGATGTTCTTCCATGGACTAGACCCATGAATGAGGCATTTAGGGCCTTATTGAGGCAACCCTTTACCACTCCTGTCATCCCAGGGACCTCCATGTGTGATCTTGTGCAGCCAGAGAGTCTGCAGGTGATGTACCTCTTCCCACCTGGGGGACTCGGGTACTGCAGACCCTGTCTTGAGCACAGAGCCTACGGCGTGACCGACACCCAGATGTGGATTCTGCTCATGCAGATACTCTAAAGAGGTAGGTTTTCATCTTTGTGCACTCCTTTATGTGCTTCATTGCACTTCAGGTCCATACGGCGACTTGTAGCCATTACCTGTGGTTGCAGCTTTTTAGCTACATTGCCTCAGAGTAAGACAGTCAGGCAGGCCATCAACCTTTCTTCCCATAGTCTAGAGGTAGCACTCACCAATCGAGGGCATCTTATGATGTCAATGAGTTGGCCTCTAGACTGGTAGGAAACTGCAATCTGTGTTTGGATGACGTGGTTTGTCCTTTCATGACTGGCACCTTTGGCGTGGTGTAAGGTGCTCAGCTCACTTTTCCAGGGGACTCACTTCTTCACTAGGGTCAGGCGGGAACAGTCTGGAAACCCTTCTGCTCCTGTACCACATGAGTGTCCAGCTGTACCTGACCCTCTCCTTCAGGAGTCCTTCTCCAATCAAACGGGTATTCTGTACCCTCAGCGGGAGCAAGCTCCTCCCTTCTTTATTAGGGAAGCTTAGTGCTGTAACCCATTAGTGGGGACCCAGTGGAGAGGACTGAGCCTGGGAAGATAGAAGAGTTACGTATTTACCGTAACTGATGATCTTCCAGGATATCCTCTATTTCGTACCACATCCGCCCACTGTCCCCCTCACTCTGGAGCCAAGCTTCATGGCAGCTCACAGTGTGGCATACAGTAACGTGCTCTGTTTTCTGCCACTGTCTTATTGTTGCCTTCCTTGTTGGGATCTGGGCATATATAAATAAAAAAATAAAGTATTCTTGGGGTGTAGTTATGGTACACTATTCACACTCTGACAGTTCCAGTGGAAGGCGATGATTGGCTGGACATCATTAAGCTATCTCCTCTCACTACCCAGGTGGATATATCCCCCCCGACTCCACCCTGTGACGTCAGATCTCGTTATTTTTTTTGCGCTCCCCCAACTCTGGGCTGGCCTCTCCTTCGGGCCTTCCTATGCCCTTTTCTGCCACACTGCCCCGATGCAGCCACCCATCACCCCACATTGCAGTCCCCCGGGTAACCCAGACGTAACCCTTCACTGGGTGGGTCCCTCTGCTCCAAGGGGGAAGGCACCGTTGGGGTGGCCAGCGCAGTTCTTGGCCTGGGTGCTGTTGAGGTGGTCCATGGATGGCTCAGGGTCTCGCGGGAGCTGGCGACCATCATCTGGTCGGCCACGGGGCTCTTTTCCCGTTTGCTCCCCAGGGGCGTGGCATGCCACAAATGTCAAGGCATGTGCTGATGTTCACCACGCCCCATTAGTCACTGGGACCCAGTGCAGTGCCGGTCCCCCAGCCTCTGCCAGGGGTCAGCAGTCACCGGGTCGCTTCCCTGCTCTCTACCGAGAGAAGGCAACTAGTCATTTGATGCTTGAGCCCTCTCTCCCTGGCCAGCCCTCCAGCACCCAGGTCCATTCCCAATCCGGGTCACTGGTGTCGCAAGCAGAAATCCAACCATTGTGCCGACGGGCTACCCTAAATCTTTCTTACTGCTGGAAGAGGTCACCTCCTTCATGTTCCACTAAGGACTTTTCTTTATGTCACAGGTGAACCGTTATTCAAAGTTTTCAAAGTCTTTGGAAGTTAATTTGTAGGTTCCTCGACTCCGTTCATGGCTACAATGAATCACAAGAAGCCCCGATTCAAGTTCTGTGTTTGGTGCTACCAGAAAATATTGGTCACTGATCTGCATGACACGTGCTTGTACTGCCTGGTTGGCAACTCGACATACCAGGGTGTGGCCTTTACCTCTCTGTTCTCCCTGAATCTCTTGAGGAGAGGAAGCTCTGGCTCACCAAGGTCTGGCCGCTTGAAAGGCTGCATAAGGGCCTTGGCGGCTGCCAGGTCTACAACACAGCTTGCCGCCGTGGAAGTGGATGCAGTAGCGGCCGCAGCGGGCACATCATCAGTCTCGGCACTGCTCCTGGCTGGGGCCAATGTTGGAGGAACCTTCACAGGTCAGTTTGGTGAATTGTGCCAGTCCCTCTAGTCCTTTGGGTTGAGCCCTGCCACCATGACTCTGGGTTGAAGATCAAGGCAAAGAAGAAATCTTCGCACTACCACCGTCGGTCATGGGACAGGGAGAGATCACGGTCCTCCTGATTCCTTGACTCACCTGACCGTTCAGCGGAGGTCAAGCACCCCGCGGTCAAGGGGCAGATCGGGAAGGTCGAAGGTTCCTCTGTGTTGTCAACAAGCCAGTCAACCAGCTGGCTGAGATTTCCTCGACCCATAGTTGGATGAGGTAAAGGATTTGGCCTCGCAGACCTTGGTGCTCCCAATCCTGACTCACTGGGACCTGACTCTGCCAGTCTTCTTTGTCAGCCTGGTTCGGGACAAGCCTCCGTCCGAGGTCACGCCCGCCACACCTGTGTTAGTGCAGTTTGGCCAGCATGTGGTCTACGGCCAGCCCCAGGATGACCATACTCACCGTCAACCTGTTGGTCGAGGTGTTTGTGCTCTTGATCCTGCTCAACTGGGAGATGGCACTGCACCACATGCATTGGTGCCACGAGGAGTTCCTCTGGCAGCAGTGGGCCATCGCGAGGCAGGGTAGGTCCCTACCCCAAGGTCCCATGCTTCTCTGGCAGCCGCCAGTTGCACCCCTGCTGGTCCACGCCCTGCTGGTGCAGTCAACAATCTTCTCTCCACTGCTCCTTGTTGAGCAGCCAACCTGATGGCCGCCGACCAGTGGTCTCTCCGAAGAGGCTGGCTGTCAGCCCTCAGCTTGCCAGGCCTGTTTTTTGTGAGGATCACCCTGGGTGAGGAGTCCCGGGAGGTTCTTGGCAACTTGTGGCTGAAGGCTGTTTTTGAGGAGGCTTCCCTCGACTCCGACCAGGAGTCGATGGCCTCCTCTGGGGCTCCACTTTTTGACCAAGAGCCAGCAGAAGAGTCTTCAACCAGCAAAGGGCTACTATCATTCTGTGAGCTTCTTTGCCTCATTTCTTACGTCACAGGCATCCCCTCAGACCCCATCCAGAAGAGGGCCATTTACCCTTTCTCAGATATGTGGACCAGGATGCATCCCCAGGGATTGCTTTCCCAGTGGCTGATCTTGTGACCGGCCCTGGAGCTCTGGCAACATCCAGCATCCTGCCTGGCACTCTCAGCCTATATGGTCCACAAGTATGCAGTCCCCATGGGTGCCCTTTTGTCCTGGGATCTCCGCTCCATGGAGGGGCTGGTTTTGGACTTGGTGTTCCGCAAGTCCGTGGACCGTGGATAGGTCACCAGACAGAGTCTCGTGAGGTTGACCATGCCACAAAAAATGTTTACGCAGTGGCAACTTTGAGTCTAAGGCAGGCTAGTTATGCCATTATGATGGCGAACTATGGTCATGCCATAATAGGGATGTTTGATATCATCCACCTCCACCTCCACTCGGAGCAGTGTGTGGCGGTGGAGCTCATCTGAGACCACCTTCAGATGCTAGCTAGATACCAGCTCCAGAGAGCCTTGGACATGGCTGACTTGTGTGCCTGTGCAGTGGCAGCAACTGTCTCCATGTGTCAAAAGGCCTGGCTGTGCTTGTACACCTTCATGTTGGGTACCCAAGAGAGGCTGGCAGATGTCCATTTCTTGGGCACTAACCTCTTTGGATCTGGGGTGGAAAGATGCTTCACACAGATTGAGAAGTCCAGTGACCCCCCTGGACTCTGACTTCGTCCCAAAAGGACCTGAAAAAGAAGCCGACCTTTCAGTACCTGTCTTTTCAGTGGCCCCCCCAGCAGCAGCAGCCCCAGCAGGGGCAGTTTCAGAGCTGGCGCCGCAAGAAATTTGGGGGCCAGGATCCAGAAGGGCGGGGCAGAGTAGTGTTGCCCCTCCAGCAGCAGCTGCCAGTGCCCCCTTCAAGCCTTCCCAGTGATGGGTTGAGGGGTGTTATCCCTCCACCTGCTCTGTCCCCAGCTGCACGTCAGAGGTAGGATGCATCTCTTTTTCCATGGTGATCTGCTATCACAGCGGACAAGTGGGTATTGGACATAGTGGGCAAAGGTCTGCTTCTCGATTTTTGAGACTCTCCTACCCTACAGCCTCCATGCGTCTCAAGAGTCCAGGGTGTCTCGGGACATGCTGTCCGCTCTTCAGAAGGACATTGCTCACTGGTCAGGGGTTCATGTCCAGGTACCTTCTGGTCCCGAAATAGGCAGAGGGCTGGCGTCCCATACTGGATCTTCATAATCTCAACCAGTATGTACAAAAACGCAAGTTCTGGATGATCACTCTGAACCAGATTATCCCATGTCTGGAACAGGACATTTGGTTCTGCTTCCTAGACCTCCAGGACGCATTCTTCCACATTCCTGTCTGCAGGTCCCACTGCCGGTACATTCAGTTCTGAGCAGAGGGGGTCCTATACCAGTTCCAGGTCGTGCCATTCAGCATCTCCTCTGCCCCTAGGGTCTTCTCCAAGTGCATGGCAGTGGTGGTGGACCATCATCGGTGCCTCAGGGTCAGAGTTTACCCCGTTTGGATGACTGGCTGATTGCAGGTCTGTCCAGAGAGGCTGTGGTGAGGTCCACAGCTCTGACCCTCCAGACCTGCAGGGACTTGGGCCTCTTGGTCAAATGCATAAGTCAGAACTGGTACTGCAGCAGGTAATCAAGTTCATCGGGGCAGAGCTAAATTCCCTGCTGGCCAAGGCCTGCCTCCTGGAGGAACGGACACTGGATCTTACCTCATTTGCCTGAACATTTCAGGTTGGTCTACTGCGCCTTGCCCAGGTTTTCCTGCGGCTGCTGGGGTACATGGTGTCCTGCACCAGTGTGGTCTGTTGGCGGATGTGTACCCTCCAGTGGGAGCTGTGCCATCAGTGATCCCAGCACCGAGGTCACCTGGGCCAGCCAGTCTTAGTGACCCAGCCGATGTGGGGTGTCATCCAGTGTTTGTTGATCCCGGATCATCTGGAGGAAGGAATCCCATTTTTCTGCCCAGAGCTGACCATCACTTTGATGATGGATGCGTCTCTGGTAGTGTGGGGAGTACACTTGGGGGACCACACCATCCATGGGTTCTGGTTACCCAGGGTGTCCAAACCTGTTGAAGCTCCATACAGTGTGGTTGGCACTCATGGAATTTGTGCCTCTAATCAGGGGTCAGGTCATTCGGGTCCAAATGACAATACCACAAACATGTTTTACATGAACAGACAGGGTGGCACTCCACACCTGGACCATTGTGCACAGCCTGGTCGCTGATCTCCTTACGATTCATGTCATGGGGAGGACAGTCAGCTGGCAGACGCTCTCAGCTGTGTAGGAGAGATGTCGCATGAGTGATCTCTGCATCAGGAGGTAGTGAACCACCTGTTTTCCCAGTGGGGCTCATCCTCAGTGGATGTTTGCTTTCCAGGAGGATGCCAAACTGAGGCTATTTGTGCCCCCCCCCCAACAGTCCCAAGACACTGATGGGGGGATGCCTTCGTGAGACCCTGGATCCCGGGCCTCATATATACCTTTCCTTCCTTCTCCATGATCCACAGGGTTCTGGTCAAGGTCAAGAAGGACAAAGTGCGGATGATCCTTTTTGCTCCGTACTGGCCAAGGCAGTTTTGGTACCCAGATCTCCTCAACCTCAGCAGCAGGCCTCTGTGGTAGTTACTTCTCCTCTCAGACCTGCTGACCAGACACTGGGGAATGGTTCTGCACCTCACGCCCTGGTTCCTGAGTGGCTAGAATTCCAAGCCTTGGGTCTATCCGAGGGGGTCCTCCGTGTTGTGGAGGCCTCCAGGAAAGTATTGACTCATGGGTGCAGTGCCTTTAAATGGAAGAGATTTTCCATCTGGTACCAGGGCAAGGAGCTTGATCCCCTTGCCTGTCCAGTGGCTAGCATCTTGGACTACCTCTGGTCCCTTTCCCAGCTGGCACTGTGAACAACGACCCTTAAGGTACACCTGGCAGCCATCTCTGTTCACTGGGCACTGGCTGGTATGCCAACAGTGGCCTGAGGGAAGGTGGTCAGGTTCTTCTTCAAGGACGTTGACTATTTGTCCCCTCTGCTGGGAGAGCCTACTCCACTCGGGGACTTGCTGCTAGTCCTGGCTGTGTTCATGGGCAAGCCATTTGAGCCAATTCACATGTGTGACATGTCACGCCTGTCGTGGAAGATGGCCTTCCTGGTGGCCATTATGTCTGCCAGAAGGATTGGGGAGCTCCAGGCACTCTTGGTGGGCTCTCCCTACGTAGTCTTTCAAAGGGACAGGGTTGTTCTTCACCCCAATCCAAAGTTTCTCCTGAAGGTAGCTTCTGAGTTTCACCTCAGCCAGGTGATTAACTTGTAGATATACTTCACTGAACCTTCTTCAGAGGCCGACCACTGGCCTAGACCTCGCTCTCTTATTATGTAGAGCATATGGCTGAAGTTCGGGGTCAGATTCGCTAGCTGTTTGTCACCTGCACTGAAGTTGCACCTGGCAGACCGGCAGCAAAGCGGACAGTTGCAAGGTGGATCACATCATGCATTGACCTCTGCTATAGGTTGACTGGTCGGGAGCCTCCCATAGGGAGCAGGGCTTATTCCTCTAGGAACACCGCTGCCTCAGTGGCTACTTCTCAGGATGTGCCCATACAGGAGATCTGTAGGGCTACTGCCTGGATGTCAGCTCACACCTTAATTTCCCACTACTGCATAGACCTCAAGTCACACCGGGATGCATGTTTTGGTACCTCAGTTCTACAGTCTGTTCGCCAAGTCAGGTGTGTTCCTTGCCCTTCCCCCCCAAGAACTGCTTGAAATCTGCCAGAGTGTGGATAGTTTACCATATCCACGCCCCTAAAAGAACTGGTTACTCACCTGTAAACCATAGTTCCAGGATTGGTATATGGTACTCATCCACACAACCCACCCGACCTCCGCTGGTGAGTGGCACAAATTTTGTTTCCAGCATGCAAGATCTGACGTCACAGGGCGGAGTTGGGGGGATATATCCACCCAGGTAGTGGAAGGAGCTTAGCTTAAAGATGTCCGGCCAGTCATCGCTTCCCAGTGGAACTGCCGGAGTGTGGATGTATACCATATACAACTCCTAGAACTATGGTTACAGGTGAGTAACCTGTTCTTTTCTTTCCCTGCCCAGGGTGCATCCCCACTACCTTGGATATATCCTTATTAGTTGTTAAATGTGACATTGCACCCACTGGGTGACATACAGTCTTGTCTCTACCTGATAGTAGCCCTATCTGTGGACTTGAGTTATAGCACCAGCTTGAATCTGGATGGAGTAGCCATCTCCACCTTAGGATACAGCACTGCTTTTATTGCAGAAAGGGACTGTCCCTTTCACCTAGTCTTGCTACTGTATTTTTTTTCGCTGCTATATGCTAATATAGTGTGGTGTTCTGGCTGTTTTGACTGTCAATGCTTCTAGTGACCATATTCTGGTCCTCCAGGTCCATCCGTCTCTGAGACGACTTGAGAGAGTAGCACATTAACAATAAATGCATGGAGCATAATAACCCTGCAGTGTCACATGCATCAGTAGCTTCTGATCTGACTTCAAGGGTGGAGCTCTTGCAGCAGGTAATACCATTAGGTCTGTAGCTGGCAGGTGTCAGGACCCCATGGAAAACTTGTAGCTAGCAGTCTGAGGCAGGGGACCACGCCCGACATCAGACGTGGTATACAGGGGGCGGTCCCCTGGCGCCACCTCAGTTGTTTTCCCGCTGTTGACCCGCATAGTTAGGCTCCTTGGACGCCTTCATTAGCAGTTGACAACCAAAGAAAGAAGTCTTTATTTTTTCATTCTGTTCAACATTTTCATATCGCCTCGTGTATGTCGTTGCCCTCTCCACTGCGGCGAAAAGCAAAGCGTGCGTGCGGGAAGCAGATTCCGGCCAAAGACTGCCACGTGGCATGCCTCATCTGCTTAGGCCCAGAACACCAGCCCGACACCTGCACACATTGCCAGAAGTTCAGTCAGAAGACATGCGCCAAGAGGGCCAACGCACTCAAGACCTTTCTGCTTGAGAAAAAGCTTGCAGTCATGCAGCGAGGGTCAGGAGCCAGCTCATCCTCTCCTGCCAGGGATTCCCCACCCAAAGATAAGTCCTCGGGGAGCATCACTACAAGGATAAGGATCGGGCCAGGTCTGAGTCCCGCCCAAAGTCGCCAGCTAAGCAGGCCTCATCTTCCTCGACCTCCGTCCGGAGGTCTGGTTCGGATTCGGCCCAGTCGTCCAAACCTTCCGGTATGTCCAAGTCCGCTCCCGCCTCCTCCCAGGTCAAATATCAGGAGTCTGCCTCGTCGGGACATCACACTTCCCTGGCCCATCGACCCCTAAAACCATCAGGGTCGACCCAGGAAAGCCTGTCTAAGGCTCAGGACAGGTCTGGTTCTTCAGACAAACGCAAGTGTTCAGAAGAACCCTCACGTAGGCAGGAGGCCGCCAGGGCTCTGACCCTTCCCCTGCCCCCGGCTAAGGTGCATCCCCCAAGATCAGCACAAACCTAGCCAGTCGCCTACCCCATCGTCCCACCCACCCCGACGCCTGACACAGGGCGGTCACCGGATGAAAACCAGCCGTCCACTCCTCTGATGGACCAGACGCCTGACAGGGCCCGGACGGACCACAAGATGAAGGCACTACCAGTCGTCGGCCGACTGACGCTGGGATCCCGGACCTGACGCCTACCCCCAAGGAGCCTGAGTCCCAGACACCCACGCCTATAGACCCGATGCCCGGTCCCTTGAACCCGGCTCTGGGCCCAGCGGTCGTCCCAGTAGCAGACATTGGGGAATCTGTTCACAAGCTGGTGGAATGCAGTTAAAGGGGATCTCCTGTGTAGACCCCCAGACACTGTCCCTATTCCACCACCCATGGGCCCCCCTCCCACCCCAGGACCTCAAGGGGGTGAGGGTGACCATTCAAATCCTGACCCTAAGGGGAAGAGAAGGAAACACCCTTCGTCTCAATCTCCCTCTTCCCCTCCTTCTACGTCCTACTCAGACGAGAGCGACACTGAATCAGAGCCTGACTCAGCTGGGGAATTTTGTCCTCCCTCCCCGGGACCGAAAGATTCCCCACAGTCCGCCCCCCCCAGATGACTCATCCTTTCTGGACATCATGAGGCACATCCAGGCTATATACGAGTGGGACACGGAGGACTTGGATCCAGAGCGCAAGCATCTGGACAAGTTCCTCGGAGAGAAGGAACCCAAACCTTTGGTTATCCCCCCATTCGTGGAGCCGTTCCAGGACGTGACCCACCTGACATGGCGTACCCAGTCCTCCGTTCCTGTAGTCCCTAGAAAGCGAACAGACTTCATAAGCCTCCGAAGTCCAGTCCCTTTCTAGCCGAACAACCAAAGGCCAGCTCTTTGGTCCTCACGGCTGCTCGCGGCAGAGGTTCCCAGCCAAAGCATTTGAGCTCCCAACCTCTGAACCCTGTCTCTAAAACGTTAGACGGTTGGGGCTGAAAAGTCTTCTCCTCTGCCACCGGGGCCATCAGGTCCTTGAACTTCATGGCCCACATGATTACCTACCAACAGTCACTGTGGCAGAAGACAGTGGACCTCGTCAGCTCCATGCCAGACTCCGACTTGAAGCAAGAAGTATTGGCATGTGCTCAGTCGGGATTGGACGTCGACAAACACGCCCAGAGGTGTTCTTATGACGCCATAGATATGGCCTCCAGAGCAGCCACCTCGGGGGTCTGCATGAGGTGGCAGTCGTGGCTTAGGCTCACAGGCTTCCAGCAGGACTTATAAGAGTCCATCCTGGATTCCCCCTTTCAGGGTCCTGTTTTGTTCAGCCCAGAAGTTGAAGGGATGGTCAAGCAACTTCAGGAGTCGGGAAAACCGGTGGCCGACGTACACCAGATGTATAAATCCCAGCCTCAGGAACCCCTCCGACACCCTTTTCATAAAGGACAAGGACAGGGGAGTAAACAGTCCCAAGGTAAGGGATTCAAGAGGCTGGGTCACCCTGCCCCTCAAGGTTCCCAGGGCCTCAAGCAATCCAAAGCTCCCAGGGTCCAGGCCCCCACCACCCCCTCTGCCCCCCTCCTCCATTCAGGCAGAACGAGCAGGTAGGAGGGCGATTTGCACTTTACCCACTCGAATGGTCCAGTATCACGACAGACCAATGGGTGCTGGCGCCACCGAAAATGCATAGAGTTCATTTCTATCCGCGGACAACCCCACCCCTCCGGACAGTTGTCCATTGGCAAAACAGTCCCCTTCTAGAAGCAGAGATCCATCAGCTCCTAGAAAAAAGTGCCATCCAAAGGGTCCCATGGGCCTAGAAGGGAAAAGGTTATTACTCCCACTTCTTCCTTGTCCCGAAGAAAACGGGAGACCTTCATCCCATCCTGGATTTAAGCCAGCTCAATCTCTTGGTAAAGTATCAGAGATTTCGGATGGTCACTCTGGTAGGACTCTTCCCCTTGCTCCGTCAAGGGGACTGGCTGTGCTCCCTAGACATGAAAGACGTCTACATGCATATCAAAGTTCTGAAGTCTCACAGAAGGTTTCTGCGATTCATCTTCCAGGGCGAGCACTACCAATTCAGGGTACTCCACTTCGGCCTTTCATCTGCTCCCAGGGTCTTCACCAGGTGTCTAGCAGTGGTAGCGGCGGCCCTCCAAAGGAGGGGCCTCTTTGTCTACCCTTACCTGGACAATTGACTCCTCTCCACTCAGTTGGAGGAGGAGCTTCAAACCGCCTTCCGAGAGACACATAATCTTATTTTCCTTCCTAGGGATCACGGTAAACTGGCCAAAATCACATCCTTGGCCCACACAAAGGCTGCAATTCATAGGGGCTATTCTGGACACTGAGCAGGGGAGAGCTTTCCTGCCCCCAGACGGAGCAGACCGCCTTCAGGATCTGGCCAGGAGGCTCCAGAAGGCCTCCTCTTCCCCCTGCCCGGGTTGTTCTCCAATTCCTAGGCCACATGGCAGCTGCCATAGCGACAGTACCCTTAGCCAGACTACAAATGCAGACCCTCCAATGGCAACTCAGGGTCCAGTGGAACCAATTGTTGGACGATCTGGATCTTCGTATCCAGATCTCTCATGCGGTACACCGCTCCCTCAAATGGTGGCTCCATCACGACAATCTAGCTGGAGCAGTCCCATTCCGGAACCCCACTCCTCTTCAGACTTTAACCACAGATGCCTCTCTGTCCAGTTGGGTGGCTCATTTCGGGGATCACAGGACCTGAGGGTCTTGGTCTGCCATAGAGAGCTCTCTACATATAAATGTTCTGGAAATGAGAGCTGCGCTGAATGCGCTTATCGTTTTCAGAGACCAATTCTCGACAGGTCCTCTCCTGGTGCAGACAGACAGCACTCCAGTGGTCTTCTACATCAACAAGCAAGGAGAGACACATTCGTACCCCCTTTGCAGAGAGGCCATGAGAGTATGGGATTGGGTAGTAGAACACCGACTGGATCTCATCGCAGTTCATCTGCTAGGGGTCCAGAACGTTCTCACCGACAGTCTCAGCCACTTTACCTCTCTGAATCATGAGTAGGAACTGCTCCAAGAAGTCGTAGACGACCTGTTCGATCGTTGGGGCCGTCCAGAGTTGGACCTCTTTGCGTCCCTGTACAACACCAAACTGCATCCCTGTGCAACACCATACTGCAAAGTTTTTGCTCGCTCGGTCCAGGGCCTGGTGTTTTCTGGCGAGACGCATTGTCCCTCTCTTGGACAGGGAAGTTCCTGTACGCCTTTTCCCCTCATTCAGAGAGTACTGCTCAAGTTGCAGTCAGAGGGAGCCGGAATGATTCTGGTAGCCCCTCTATGGCCCTGCCAGATTTGGTGTCCATTGCTCCAGCAACTGTCTTTGGGACTTCCAATACAGTTGCCACTCTCCACTCACTTGCTGTCACAAGAGCAGGGGGCTCTCGTCCATCCTGCTCTTCACACTTTTCTCCTGCACGCATGGCTCCTGCAATCCTAGTGGAAGAGAAGCTAGGAGTGTCAAGCAGGGTGGCTGAGATCTTGGTGGCAGCGAGGAAGCCTTCCACCAGGGCCACATATGCTCTGAAATGGAAACGCTTCTGTCTTTGGGCTACAACCCATGCCCTGGATCCCCTGGGTTGTCCGGCAGAGCACGTGCTAGAATATCTCCGTCACCTTCTGGACTTAGGACTAAGTTATTCGTCCATTAAGGTGCACATGTGTGCTGTTTCTGCATATCATGATCCCTTCGGAGACAGAATGCTGGCACAGCTCAACGTCTGTAAGACATTTCTTAGAGGGGTCTTGCATATCAGACCTCCCAGGAGAGACATCGGTCCTCCTTGGGACTTGCTTTTCATCCTGGAGAAACTTACTCTCCCCCCTTTCAGCCAGCAGCTTCATGCAAGCTACACTTCCTCTCATGGAAGTCCCTTCTTTTGGTAGCTGTTACCTCCTCTCGAAGGGTTTCAGAGCTCCAGGCCCTGATGTGTAAGAAATCTTACATAGTTTTTCACAGGGACAGGGTGACCCTGCGCACGAACCCTAAGTTCTTGCCAAAGGTGGTGTCTATGCTGACTCTTAATCAGGACATTAACCTTCTGGTTTATTATCCATTTTTTGTCAACCAAGGTGAAGCGCTGTTGCACACCTTGGACATTCATAGGATTTTGAGGTACTGCCTCCACAGGACCTGTTCCTCCCAACAGTCAGACCAGTTGTTTCTCATTCGCCAAACAAATGCTAGGGGCTCCTGTTTCCAAACAGTCACTAGCCTGTTGGCTGGTGCAGTGTATCACTTTCTGCTGCCAGCATCATAATAAACCACTTCTGGGAACAGTTAAGGCCCACGCCACCAGAGCAGTGGCCTCTTCCTTCACAGCACTCAAAAATGTCTCTTCGGCAGATGTTTGTGCTGCAGCTACATGGAGTTCAGTCCGCACTTTCATCAGGCATTACAGCCTGGACATTGCATCCAGAAGGAGAGCAGGTTTCGGACTAGCAGTCCTGCAGGGCCTACTCTCTTTTAGTGCCTTTTTCAGTTTCAGCTGTTTTCAGCATCTCTCCCTACCACCCTCTCAGACCTGGGTCTATCCTTGGGTACTGCTTGGGACTCGTTCCTAATGGTATTACCTGCTATACCATCTCCCAGGATTTTTATTTGGTTTTTAGATCACCAGCCCACAGTGGGGACTTCCTACTTGGTTCTCCAGTTTTATTTCTAGCCGGGTGTCCGGTGGGAGAATGGAGGTGGCGCCAGGAGATGTTGGGGGCGGTCCCCTGCCTTAGATTGCTAACTACAAGTTTTCCGTGGGGTCCTGACGCCTACCAGCTTCAGTCCTAATGGTATTACCTGCTGCAAGAGCTCCTCTCGAAGACCTACTGTTATGGTAAGTTCTTACGTAACTGTACTTTCTTACACGTCACACCCCAAAAATAGGGTGGCATTTCAGTGGTTTAAATAACAAAACAGTTATTTCTTTGGTTTTTTTTTTTTTTTTTTTCGTCCCCGTTTTTCTGGGAAGCTGGCAGGCAGCTCGCCCCTTCATCAGGGAGGGGGAGATCTAGTCCTGGCCATCCGCCTGGATCGTCATGGAGCCTGCCAGCTCCGTTTTCTCCCAGCCCCTGCTGCTGCATGCCGTGTGTGGGCGTGTGCGGCCTCCACCTGGGGACAGCCGTGCGGTGAGATCCCTCCCTGGGAGAGGAGAACTGCCTTGCGACTGCTCAATCCAACTCCCACCTCCTTTCCGCCCCCCCCCTTCCCAGCCGACCTTTGACGACCCAGGCTTATTCCCGAACCCGGGTAGCCGGCATCGCACGAAGTGTGGCATCCAGCACCTCAACCATCCGCGCCATCGGGCTGGCTCAAAACAGTCATATTTAATGGTGGAATAATCACTGGTTTAGTTCAAGTTGACCGTCCTTGAGAATATGTCTTTCATCAGGCCACATCATTGGAACTATATTTGCATTAGCGCTAGGATCACACACAAACTTTTGTAAGCAAGCCAGGGGCTGCTGACAACGTGATGCATCGGCATCTACATAAACGTGGGCGTCCCCATCTCTCATTTCTTTTCCTGCCATTGATCACAGTAGTCAGACCTGTTCAGAGAAATGCTGACTGTTAGCCACCATCGCTATTTTTCTCATAGCAAAGTATCATTGTTTTAGTATGCCTCCAAAAGAACCATCCACTCTATTCCGGTACTGCAACTGCAGAGAGAATATTTACAAAGATGATACCGATGAAGTATGTGTGTGCTGTTACGGCCTCTCCCATGACGTGAAATCGTGAGAGATTTGCAAAGGCTTCAACTATGCTACCAGGTGATGCAGAAAAGGGTCCGTAGAAAAGTTTTTGTTAAAGAAAACTTTAGTGGCCATGGAAGAACTGCAAGAAAAGTCAGCATCACCTACCCTATCGACCAGATTATGGTAACTGAAATTCAAAGATAAATTGACGTAGCTGGCCCGTCGGCACTACGATGGCGCTACTGCTATGATGCTGGTAATCCGGGTTCAGGTGCAGACTCACGGTTGTTCGGGGGATCGAGTGTCCCACAGATCGCTCTCCTCTGGGAAGGGAGGGAAGTCTTCCCCACTGCAGTACCGCTACCTGGGTGACCACAGGTGGAGGTGCAGCTCGGGATGTCGTGGGTGGGGAGGATGTTGGTGAGCTGTGGGACAGTTGTCACATAGTGACGTGCCTACGTCCCTTGGAGCTCCGAACAAATAGACGCCCTCGGGAACGGGAGAAAACAAGGAAAGACCCCACGGCAGAACTTGGAGACTGCCTCTGGCACGTGACCCCACTGCCCCAACAATGCCCCAAGACTCCTGATGAAGACATTAAGTAGGTGGTGGGGAACGGTAAGGGGTGAAAGTTCCTCCCTGCCCCCGGAGGGCAAACCTAGGCAGCATGGTGGTGGCCCCAGGGGAAGAGGTCATAGTGCAGCCAGCCCAATGCCTTGGAGGACTTGAGGGAAGGTAAGGCCGTGGAGAAGGAGGGACATAAATATCAAATATATATATGAAAAAAAAAAAAAGATAAATTGGCATCAGACGGCCACAAGCATAAGCACTACGACAAGGACAAGGCGTTCCTGACACGTTCCAGGTCACTGTTGCAGCCAGCAGATACTTCATTCCTATCGTCATCATCTGCTCCAGCAATGGTGACTACCGGGCCTGTTACGGGTGATATGACGCTGTCATCACTGGGTCTGAACCCACCATGGACTACTATAGTCACGACCCCTACTACGGGCATCCTCCATGCACAGACAGTACTGATGTCATTTTCAGAAATGACCCCCTTGTAAGCCTTGCTGAGAGGTGAAGTGCTGGGGCTCTGCCATTTAGTGACTGAAATGTAAGCTGTATTACATCTGTCTTGAATAAAGACTTTTCCAGATAGAATCCTTCAGCTTGGTGTGAGAATATTATTGTGGAGTGCAACATATCTGTGATCGTGGATATGTTGTTCATCCACACTCTTTGGCATGTCCCCTTCCACTTTAAATCTTGCCGTAAGTCTTCAAGCTGGCTCCTCACACCCACCCGGATGGTAAAACCTTCGGCTCCGCCCAATGATGCCAGATCTTCCTTTCCGCTGGAAGATTCAGGTTGCTTCCCTCGTGCTCATGCATTTTGTAGGCCCTGGCTTCAAAACCTTCGGTTATTCCGAAAATCCGACTAGTTCGCATTAGCAATCGTGACAGCTTACCTTAGATTATGGAAGATAAGTCTTCCTCCGGATTTCACCGGTGTTCCTGCGGCCAGATGTTGTGCACTGATCCACACGCCGCATGCGTCTACTGTTTCGGTGTTGACCACGACACGTTGAAGTGCGATCTTTGTCTCGCTTTTCATCCTAACGTCCTCGACGACTGTCTCGCATGCCTGAAGTTGGGGAGGCCGTAGAAACTGAACCCTCTGGTGAAAATCTAAGGAAGCTCGGTGGGTGGTTTCCGCAGCTGTGGGATCCGCTGAGCAACTGGAACGCATGCAAGCAATCGAGGAGGAAGCAGCTTGGACTGCAGAAACTACTCTTAAGTTTCTTTGTTCCGCTCAACCTGGGCTCCATTTTCTCTGGTTCTTTCCGAGAGTTGTGCAAGTCTCTCCCGACCAAGGGAGAGGGTCCTGTGGGCATGCACTCCTCTCGGTCCCGTAAGCGGAGAAAAGGACCTGGGATCGTCTTCGTCCTGACAGAGATGCTCTCGGTCCCAGGAACCTGACTCTCGACTTCGGTCGAAAGTGCCTCTTCGGCCACTGGCTTCTTTGCTTTGCCATCTAGCCAGTCGACCGAAGTGTCGATCGACGACGTTGAAATAGTCATCGACCCGATTGGCCCTTTATCGCAGACTCCAGTCGACGATTCTCTCGATCGAACTCCAGTCCTTACTTTCCCCGACGAGGAGACCCAGCCTGCTGGGAATCCCGTCAAGGAAATGGTTCCCGACACCCGGAAATCACTGGTCCCGCCGGTGTCTCCTGAGCGACTGAATCGGCCTGTCCGATCTCGATTGAGGTCCAGGACCCCCTCGACCGAAAGGCCAAGGAAGAGCCACAAGCGCTCCAAAAAGAGGCAACGTCATCGGTCATCCTTGTCCTCCTCGGATGAGGAGAGGTTCCGTCGGAAACTCCATCAACACTACGAGGACCTCATGTGGCAACAGCTTATTTTGACTGGGCACAAGATGACCCCAGCTTCTACCACAGCCATTACTTGGCTTTTGCCTCCTAGGCGGAAGCCGACTGCTTCGGAGCCGAGCAAGTCGGTTCCCCTACCGCGGAGCCAGCGAAACCACCAGTTCGGCCTAAACCGATCCCTCCACCAATAGTGGTGAAACCACTGCCCAAGCAGCCTGTGGGAGAGACTCCTTCTAAAGAAGATAGGCCAGACACTGGGCTTCCCTGGAGTTTTTCAGTCACTGTCACCCCGAACCGCCCTCGGCGGGTCGAGAGTGACCTGGGTGGTCGACTGTCGTATCCGGATTCCTCGGATTCGGATGTGACCGGCCTGCATTCTCATCCCAGGGATGATGAATCGGCCAGTGGGTTAGAGACGGAGGCAGGTCCTTCGTCTTTTCGGGGCATTCTTCACCTCATATCTGAGTCCACAGGGATGCCCCTGGAGCCAATCCAGAAAAAGGCAGAGTACCTTCTCACAGACATCCTCAAGAGAGGGGATATCCTGACGGAGGCTTTTCCGGTGGCAGAGGCCATTGTTGGTCTGCCCTTAGAACTCTGGCAGCGCCCTGTCTCTTGTTCAGCACCGTCTGCCCGCATGGGCCGCAAGTATGCGGTGCCCATGGGGTCCCTTGTGGGGTTCACAGAGCACCCTTCGTCCAAGAGCCTGGTGACCGCCTCTCTGTTCAGGTGTACTGGCAGTTCTGGCGACACTGGCTGACCAACCTAAGAAAGAGTCCAAACTCTTGGACTGTTTGGCCAGGAAGATCTGTGCGGCTTCTTCCTTGGGCCTTCATCAGACAAGTTCAGCCGTTATCATGGCACACTTCTCCCATGCCCTCTTGGGGTCTTTGGACGAAGTCCTCCCACACCTCCCCATGTACATGCAGACCACGGTCAAGCAGGTCTGGGATCAGGGCTGAGTAGTTGCCAAACAGCAGCTTCAGACAGCCCTGGACATTGGGGATTCTTGTGCCCGTTCGATGGCAGCCTCAGTTACCTCTCGTCGCAGGGCTTGGCTGAGACTCTCCTCCTTCCCAGCGGATACTCAGCACAAACTGGCTGATGTGCCTTTCCTGGGCACTGATCTTTTCGGTGCGGGTGTGGCCGTTCACCTCCAGTGTATTGAGCAGTTCAATGCCACCTTGGATGCTACTTCTGCCAAGGGTTCTTAGGGCAAGAACCAGCAGAAGAAGCAGCCTTTTCGGCACAGCTCCCTGCTTTCAAGGAAGACGGCAGCAACAGCAGCAGCAGACTCAAGCTTGGCGCCCCTGGCCCAAGCCCGGCCCCTTCCAGGCCTGTAAAGGAGGTTCAGGGCCTGGATCATCCTCCTCCAAGCCTGCTCAGTGACGGGTTGGGAGCTGCCTCACCCTCTCCTGTCACGCCAGCTCTGGGTCCTCCCGTGGGGGGCCGGCTCTGCCACTTTCTTTCTGCCTGGTCTGCTGTCACCTCGGACAGGTGGGTTCTCGAAGTGGTCAGTCAGGGACTGCTTCTGGAATTTGAGCAATACCCTCCAAGCCGAGCCCGCGCCCCCTTGGGAGGGAAGAGTATCCACCCAGACTCAGTCGGCTCTCTGAGACGACATTGCTCAACTCCTCCTCAAGGAGGCAGTTGATTCAGTGGCGGATCCTCCAGCAGACCCAGGCTTTGTCTCCAGGTACTTCCTGGTGCCCAAGTGGACGGGGGGCTGGTGCCCCATTCTAGATCTGCATGACCTGAATCAATATCTCGGGTCACGTACCTTTCGGATGGTCACTGTGTCCCAGATCATACATCCTTGGAGCAAAACCTGTGGTTCTAGGGACATGGATATGTTGTTCATCCACACTGTCTGGCAGGTTCCTTGCCACTTTAAATCTTGCCAGAAGGTCTTCAAGCTGGCTCCTTCCACCCACCCGGTTGGTAAAACTCTCAGCTCTGCCCCATGATGCCAGATCTTCCTTACCTCTTGGAAGCTCAGGTTCCCTCCTTAACACTCTGCGTCTCGACTGGATCCTAACTCTTTGGTTCCCCCAAAAATAATTTTAAAGTTTTCCAGACTTCGGTCTACTTCTACCTTCGCAGCTGCGATGGACAAATCGACTCCCGGTTTTCGGCGGTACCCATGCGGACAGATGATGTCCAGGACCGATCCTCTACCCACGTGCGTATACTGCCTTGGGCTTGACCACGACCCTCAGGCCTGAGAGTTGTGCAGGTCTTTTTCAGCTAATGTCCTTGAAAACCGTGCTGCCCGTCTCCAACTTGGGCGCCCCGAGAAACGTTATCCGCCGGTGAAGTCCAAGGAGGCCCGTTGGGCAGTTTCAGCGGCGGCTGGCTCGGCTGAGCAACTCGAGCAGATGATCGCCTTCGAGGAGGAGGCTGCTCAGGCCACATCTTTGTCTTCCTCGATCATGGCATTTATCCTGCTCTCTTTGGGATCCTCCTACCCAGCTTCTTTTAAGGAGCTTTGCCAGTCCCTCTCCACGAAGGGTGAGGGGCCATCCGGACACTCTTCTCGGCCAAAAAAGAAGGACTCGAAGGGCAAGTCCCACCATCGACGTTCGTGGGAGCGAGAGAGTTCCCCTTCCCCGGACAGTCAACACTCGATTTCAGTTGAAGTTGCGGCTAAGGCCGCTGGCTTCACGGTGTCCCCATCAGGTCAGCCAGCCGAGACACCAGTCGATGCGGTAGAGATTTTTCTCGACCCGTCAGACGGGCTTTCGACTGGTGAAGCCGACAACCCTTCATCACCGGTTTCCCCGGTGGAAACGGAGGACTTGCCTGCGCCTCCTGTGCCTGAGTCCCCAATCAAGGCTCCCGAGCCAAGGGAAGAGTGGGTTTCCCCCACTCCCTCCCAGACCCACCCTCGGAAACACCGAGGGTCTCGGTCTCTGTCTCTGACCTCGTCTCAGCACCGAGGAAAGTGGCGGCACCGCTCGTCTTCGTCTTCCTCCTCGGAAGAGGAGAGGCTTCGGCGCAAGCTGCGTTGATGCTACGAGGACTTAATGTGGCAGCAGCTCCTTCTGTCCGGGAACAAGCCGACGCCGTCGCCTTCCCCGGCCATGAAGTAGCTGTCACCCGAAAGGCCGAAACAACCCCTCACGGTGGTCGAGGTGCCCAAGCCTGGGCCTATTTTTCGGTCGAAACCAGCTGCCCCTCTGATTGTGGTGAAACCTCCGCCTCCACAGCCGAAGTCGGGGGCTCCGACCAAGGATTCTCGGTCGGGTCAGGGTCTGCCCCACCGGTTGTCGGTCACCCTCACTCCCGACCATCCTCGGCAGGTGAAGGGTGGCTGAGGCCCAAGGCAGCTCTTTGCAGACTCTTCAGAGTCTGACGATGACTCCTCCCTGTTTTCCAGGCCCCTTGACCTGGAGTCCTCTGGGGGGCAGTCGATGGACGAGAGCCCATCATTGTTCATGGGTCTGCTTAGGCCCATCTCGGAGTCCACCGGGATGCAGCTCGAGCCTGTACCCAAGCGGGCCAAGTATCCCCTCACGGAGATACTGGACCGAGGGGATTCTCCCATGGAGGCCTTTCCAGTGGTTGAAGCCATTGTTGGCCCAGCCTTGGAGCTATGGCAGTGGCCTGCTTCCTGTCCTGCGCCTTCGGCCAGGATGTCCAGGAAGTATGCGGTCCCTACCGGCTCTTTGCCCGGTTTCTCGGAACACCCCTCTGCGGAGGGGTTAGTCACCGATAGCGTTTTCTGGCTTTCCGGGAACACTAGGGATGTGGACAAGCCCCCCAACAAGGAGTCCAAAAAGCTGGACTATGCCGGGCTCAAGGTATATGCTGCATCCTCCCTTGGCCTCCGTCAGGCCAGTCCGGCCGTACTGATGGCGCACTTCTCCCATGCCCTCATGGGCTCCCTGGATGAAGTGATCCCTCATCTTCCGGCTGATCTGCAGACTACGGTCAAGCAGGTGCAGGATCAGGGAAGGGCAGTGGGGAAACAGCTCCAAACAGCTCTTGATATCGGAGACTCCTGTGCCCGATCAGTAGCGGCCGCAGTGGCCATGCATCGCAGAGCCTGGCTGAGGATATGCACCTTTACGGCAGATACCCAGCACAAGTTGGCAGACGTCCCCTTCTTGGGGACCGACCTGTTCGGCCCTGGAATGGAAGGCCACCTCAAGAGGATCGAAAAGTCCAGCACCACCTTGGACTCGGTCACGTCTGCTCAGAAGGACAAAGGCCGTCGACAGCAACATAAGTCCTTTCGCCCTTCTGCCCCTGCGGCACATCCAGCCCAGCAACACCAGCATCAGGGCCAGCATGCTCGCACTTGGCACCCTAAAGCCAAGCCTGCAGCTTCCTCTAACAGGAAGCTGGGAGGAAAAGGCCCAGGAGGTCCCTCGGCCAGTCCTTCCTCCAAGCCTGCCCATTGACAGGTTGAGGGGTGTCGCCCCCAACCTCGTCGCTTCCTCCTGGGTTCCCCCCATGGGGAGACGGCTCCGCCACTTCCTTTCCTCCTGGTCCGTTATCACCACAGACCATTGGGTGTTGGAGGTGGTAGGAAAGGGTCTGCCTCTGGAGTTCGAGCAGGCCCCGCTCTTCAGAGCTGTCGCCCCTCGGGGAGTTTTGGGGTCTGCAGCCTCTCTGTCAGCCCTTCGAGCTGACATTGCCCTGCTCCTCGAAAAGGAGGTGATCAGGAAGGTGGCGGATCCTCCACCAGACTCAGGGTTTGTGTCCAGGTACTTCCTGGTCCCGAAACGGACCGGGGGGGGCTGGCACCCCATTCTAGACCTGCACGACCTGAACAGGTTCCTACGGTCTCGAACCTTCAGGACAGTCACTCTGGCTCAGATCATTCCATCCTTGGAACGAGGTGTGTGGTTCTGTTCTCTGGACCTCCAGGACGCATTCTTTCACGTCCCAATCCGTCTGTCCCACCAGCGATTCCTCCACTTCAGAGCAGAGGGGTCCCTTTACAAGTTCCGGGCCATGCCCTTCGGCCTTTCTCTACCTCCCAGGGTCTTCACCAAATGTATGGCAGTGGTGACAGCATTCCTGCGGCACCGAAGGGTCCGGGTGTACCCCTACCTGGACGACTGGGTGATTGCGGCCTCCTCCAGAATGGAGGTGGAGAGGTCCAGGGATCTGGCACTCCAGGTTTGCTCTCAAGTTGGCCTCCTTATCAACGAGGCCAAGTCGGAACTCGTGCCAAAGCAGGTGATACAATTCATTGGGGCAGAGCACGAGACTCTGCGAGCCAGAACACGGCTCCCGGATCAGGGCCGAGTTCTTTCCTCCTTTGCCCAGTCATTTCAGGTTGGGCAATTACGCCCTGCCCAGGACTTCCTGCGCCTCCTGGACCTCATGGTGGCCTGCACCAGCGTGGTCCTTTGAGCCCGTTGGCACGTGCGTCCCCTACAATGGGGACTGGCCAACCAATGGTCACAGTGCTCCGATCCTTTGGATCAGCCAGTAACAGTGACCCAGGAGATGTGAACCGCTCTCCAGTGGTGGACCATTCCAGCTCATCTGCAGGAGGGCATCCCATTTGTCCGCCCCAAGCCGACGGTCTCTCTATCGACCGATGCTTCTCTGATGGGTTGGGGTGCCCATCTGGGGGAGCACAGAGCACACAGCCTCTGGTCCCCGAGGGAGTCCCGATGCCACATCAACCTGCTGGAGCTTCGAGCGGTTCGTCTAGCCCTCACCGCCTTCACTCCATTTGTGCGGGTCAAGTGGTCCAGGTCCAGACGGACAATACCACGACCATGTACTACCTGAACCGCCAGGCAGGAGCGCTCCATGCCCCTGTGCAGGAGCTCTCGCATTTGATCCTCGTGCGAGCCTAGAGGCGGATCTCCTTGCCATCCATGTGGCAGGAGCCTCCAACATTCTGGCCGATGCCCTAAGCCGGATAGAAGCTGCTTCCCACGAGTGGTCTCTCCTGCCGGAGATAGTACAAGATCTGTTCTCCCACTGGGGCATGCCTCAGGTGGACCTGTTTGCCTCCAGGGAGAATGCGGAAGCTGAGGCTGTTTCATGCCAGCCCCCCCATAGCAGGGCTCGCTACAGGGTGATGCCTTCTCGAGGACATGGACCCTCTTCTACACCTTTTCCCCATTTCCCTTGATCCACAAGGTGCTTCTCAAGGCAAGGAGGGACAAGGCACAGGTAATTCTGGTAGCCCCAGCCTGGCCCCACCAGTTCTGGTATCCAGATCTCCTCAGTCTTAGCTCCAGGCTCCCGAGGTGGCTTCCAGCCCGCCCGGACCTGATCTCAGTCAATCAGGGGAAGGTATTCCATCCGGACCTTCAGTCCCTGCATCTGACGGCCTGGTTCCTTGGCGGCTAGAGTTCCAGGCCTTGGGTCTTCCTGATGAGGTTCTCAATGTTATTGAGGCTTTCCGTAAGGAGTCGACCAGAAAATGCTACGCCTTTAAATGGAAGAGATTCTCCATTTGGTGTCAGGGCAAGGGCCTGGATCCTTCCTCCTGCTCCTTGGCAAGCATTCTGGACTACCTATGGTCCCTTTCTCAGCTTGGGCTTCGGTCGACACCCTTAAGGTGCACCTGGCAGCCATCTCTGCTTACCGGGCGTGGGCCGGGAAGCAGTCCATGGCACAGGAGAAGGTGGTCTGGTGCTTTTTCAAAGGCCTTGATCAAATATCCCCTCCGGTGCGAGAACCTCCACCTCCGTGGGACCTACTGCTGGTATTGGCTAAGCTCATGGGCAAGCCATTCGAACCGATGCACAGGTGTGACATCTCTCACCTGTTGTGGAAGACCACCTTCTTGGTGGCTATCACGTCAGCCAGAAGGATGGAAGAGCTCCAGGTGCTTTCCATCAAGTCTCCTTATCTGGTCTTCCACAGGGACAAGGTTGTCCTGTGCCCCCACCCGAAATTCCTTCCGAAGGTGATGTCGGAGTTTCACCTTAATCAGGTGTTGACTCTGTCGGTGTTCTACCCCAGTCGCACCTCAGAGGCCGAGTATAGGCTCCATACTTTGGACCCTAGAAGAGCGCTCACTTATTATAAGGAGCGGACAGCTGAAGTTTGGGGAGAGGTTCGCCAGCTGTTTGTCACCTACGCTGAAGCCACACCTGGAAGACCTGCAGCCAAGTGGACGATAGGCAGGTGGGTCACCTCCTGCATAGATCTCTGCTATAGGTTGGTGGGCATGGAGCCTCCCAGAGGGATAAGAGCTCTTTCTACCCACCTTACCGCTGCATCGGTGGCTGTTTCCAGGGATGTCCCTATCCAGGAAATCTGCAGGACTGCTACCTGGAAGTCAGCACACACCTTCATTACCCATTACCACATCGACCTTGAGTCACGCCGGGATGCTGGTTTTGGGGCCTTGGTTCTCCAGTCATTATTCCCTAAGTAGGGGGTGTGCGTCTTGCCTCCCTCCTCCCAGAGAACTGCTAGGAGTCTGCCAGACAGTGTGGATAAACAACATATCCATGTCTCTAGAAATACAGGTTACTCACCTGTAACAGGAGATCTTACTTCGAGAGGGCTCTTGCAGTAGGTAATTACATATGGGGACTGACCCGGCGGCGGCAGGACCCCAGCAAAAATTTCTAGCTAGGTCCTGGCGAGACTAGCCCCGCCTCAGGTGACGGCGTCAGAGAGGACGTCGGTATAAAAGCGGTCCCAGATGCCCGCCTTCAGTTCTTTCCACCGTCAGCTCGTGCAGCTCCTCGCGATTAAGTGCTTATGCTCAGTCCTGTTGCCGTCGTTTTTTCCGATTAGTTTCAGAATTTTACTCTTTACGTCAGGTGAGCGTCAGTATATGTCGTCCCCTTCAAAGAATAAGTGCGACAGCATGCGGGTCCAACTGCCTCACAAAGAGCGGTCACTCCTCTGCCTCTTCTGCCTGAGGCCCTGACCGCAGGGCGATAAGTGTCCACACTGCCTCCGGTTCAACGTGGCCACCCGCAGATGACTCCAGCAGTCCCTCGAAGCCCATGTCCTCAAAAAGAAGATGTCTGCGATGGAGAAAGAACTGAGAAAACTTTGGCAGGCGTCGACCTCCCCAGAAGGGCACAAAAGCGGGATAAGGAAAGGCACCAGAAGGCTCCTCTTCGCGACTCCGGCGGAGTCACGGGCAAATGCTTATCCCTCAGAGGATCGCCCGACCAGCCGCCTCAAGGCTTTGAGAGGCGTCAGCCTGCCCGGCAGGTTGGGATTCGAGCTACGCCGGCGTCTCAGGCGAAAGGAGACTCCAGCCCCAGTACTGCCGCAGGCCCTACGGCCTACTACTGTTGCAGGAACACCTCCTTAAGCAGACGCCGGCCCTCCCGACGCACGCCGGGAGAAGCCCTAAGATGCTCGACCTTCGTGCGGCGCCGCAGCGTTTCTCCCTCGGACCGGGCCTCCTCTCATTCGGCCCGCCTCCGATGAGGACCCCAAGCCAGCGCGGCTCCTCATGCGCCGGGACTCTGCCATAAGCCACCGCGTCATTACTCCGACGTCTGCCCGGGCCTCCTGAGCCTCGCAGTGAGCAGTACTACTTCTGTGGGTTCAGGCTCTCCGCAGCCTTCGCTGCCGTCAGGGAGCCCAGTCCCCGGCTTGACCCGGGGATTTCCCCCGTCCCCAGGCGAGACTCGGGACCATGGGCTACCGTCCAATCCTCTTCCTGAAGAGCGGATCTGGCAGCTGGTTCCCCTGGCGCCGGCTCCTCAACGCTGGCCCCGATGCGGCCCCTCCGGCAAGGCGGAGATTTCCTCTTCAGCGAGCCTCACCCCACGGGCCTATCCGGCTGATCCGCCCGTGGAGTGCAACGCTGAGCCGTCACTCCGGCAGCTCCTCCAGGCGCCTGGGTATCCACACCACAGCCATCAGCGGTGGTTTACCAGGTCCGCGCAGTATTCTGCGCCCACACAACTGCAGTGCCAGCTCCTCGATGCCGCAGCACCAGACGCCACAGTACCCGACTCCAGGATACCGCAGCGGGTTCTGGATACCTTCACGGTTTCTCTGCAACCATCCCCCCTCCTCTTCCCTCCTCCACCGCCCCTAGGCACGGTGGATCTGCAAAGCTCTTGCCTCTTGGTGGGCTGAGAACAGCATCAGCTCACCAAGGAAATCGAAACGTCCCCAGTGGCGGCCCCGCCCCGGCGTCGCCCCAAACGACACCTCCCTCACCTCGGATTCCCGGGCTTTCCTCGGGATCAGAGATGGGCAGGACAACGTTCTGGGATCACTCCAAGAACCCGTTCCTCCCCTAAACGAGTTAAGGTGCCTCTGCTAGACTCTTCCTCCCTTCTCTCGCGGACTCCTCAGGACCTCGATGGGGTTCGAGAAAGATAACGAACCCACGCTCTCAGTCAAACCCGGCCGAGACTCCTCAGTCTCCTCGGAGATACTTCCTTCAGTGCTCAGAAAGATCCAGAAGTTCATCAGTGGCATTCCTTGACCAGATCCTCAATGGGTAAAACTTCGCGTGCATCCTGGACTTGCCACAGACTCCTACAACAGCACCCTGGATTGACCTCCATACCTTGTTTCCTATTTGGAAACAACCAAACGAAACTTCTTACTTCAGGAAGTCGAACAGGCTAACAGGCTCGGGCTAGACTTTGGGCTCCAACCCTCGCAACTCCGGTTTGTGATTAAGCGCCGCTCACCGCCGGTCAGCATATCCAGCTTATGAGTTCCCCCGGATAAGGAATCTACGCCTGGATCAGTATGGAAGAACTCACGCTTCTTCCACTGAGATGAACTGAACTATATTGCTATATGGGGATTACCGAAGGCGTCCTTGCAGGCGGAATCAGATCGACTCTCCTGACTCACCACCAAGCAGGAGTTGGCGACCAATCCGTTCCTAAATGCAATAGTACATTCTGAGGGCGACCTCGGCATGATGGACACTGCAGGGCAGACTCTACGTTTCCATGATCGCCAGGCGTCACGCGCTGGCTCCATGTAAAATTTGGTACGGAGGTGCAGTCAGCCATCCAGAAGCACCTTTCAGAGGTTCTGACGCTTTTTGGTGATGTAAGACATCATCACTGATTTGCAGAAGGGGCGGCCCTTAAATCCATTGATTCGGTATGCCATCCCCATCCCCACAGCGCTGATCCCTTTCGCGCGGGCTGGCGGCCTCAGCGAAACCTCAGGGGGCGGGCCCAGCGTCGGGCCCCCACGGTTCCGAGCCCCCGCTGCCCAAAAAACAGGTGCCCCAGCTGGGCTGCCTCACACCACCTGACTCTTCCCTCCCACCGCCTCAGGACGCCCTGGAGGAACCGGTGGAGGAGGTTCTCCCTCCCTTCAGGGTTGGGAGATAACCCCAATGTGGGTGCTTCAGATCTGTAGAGGCGCCATAGGTTTCTGAAACCTCCTCACCCCCCCTCTGAACTCCGCTTCTCAAGGGACTCTTCCCGGTCAGGAAGAAATCTCAAGCGTATGCGAAACAGGCTATAGACCGTCCTCACCTCTACGGAACAGAACTTTCCACCTTTCCTTGCACCAAAAGATGGGAGATCTCAGACTATTCTAATCTCAGCTCCTGAACCTGCATGTGGGTAAAGAGGTTCAGGATATCTTCAATCACTTTGCCCCTACTTGACGGGCCAATAACATGCACTAGATATGCAGGATGCGTACCTGCATCCCATTAGCCCCCGCTGAAAGTACCTAGGTTTGCGTTCAGGGTCCTACCAATTCGAGTGCTCCCATTTGGTCTTTCCTCGCTCCCAGTCTTGCAAATGCTGGCGGTGTGGCCCCACCCCCTGCGTTCTTCAGAACTCAGGTTTCCCCTACCTGGACACCTCCTGTGACCCTGTCCGAACTCTGCATTCCTCTCCCTCACCGGCAGGTTTCACTACCTAGGTATTATCAACATTCCAAGTCACCTGGATCCTTCACCTGGCTCCAGTTCACGAGACAATGCCCGACACAACTATGCAAGTCTTTCTGCCTCGGACAGGGGCCTCCCTCAGTCAGATTTCCTCTATTGGAACACAGGAGGTTCAGCGAGTCAGTGCTCCGTCTACTGGGCTTATGGCGGCCACCATCCGGCGGTTCCGGCTGCGCCTCCACGCGAGAATCTCTCAGTGGACTCTTGATCTCAGTGGGATCCAGGTAGACAACCTAGATCATCGGTTCTGATCTCCTCGCCGATGGTAGAACTTACAATGGTGGATGGTTGAGAACCACTTCGGGAGTCCCTTTTTCATCCTCCCCGTCAGACTCTGACCACGGATGCTTCAGCGAGGTTTGGGAGCTCATCTGGGTCTCTTTTTGTGGTGATATAAGAACATCATCACTGATTTGCAGGAAGGGGCCGACCTTAAATCCATTGATTCAGTAGCACAATCCCCATCCCCCACAGAGCCGTCCTTCGCAGAGACGCAGCTGCCTCAAGCGAAACCTCAGGAAGCATGGGCCACCAAACGCCGGGCCCTTATTAGTTGCCAGGCCCCCGCTGCCCAAAAAGCACAGGTGCCCCAGCTGCGGGCGCTGCCTCACACCACTGACTCCTTCCCTCTCCACGCCCTCGGACGCCTGGAGGAACCGGTAGGGAGGAGGTTCTCCCTCCGCAGCTTCCGGTTGGGAGAGGGATAACTTCCAGATTCATGGGTGCTTCAGATCATAGCAGGGGCACTCCATAGGTTTCTACAGAAACCTCCACGTCACCCCCTCTGAACTCCGGCACTCAGGGACCATCTTCGCTTTGGTCCGGAAGAAATCTCAGCTTCTTGCCGAAGCAGGCTATAAGACCGTCCCTCTCCTCTACGGAGACGGTACTATTCCCACTTTTCCTTGTACCAAAGAGATGGAGATCTCGGACCTATTCTCCAATCTCAGCTCCCTGAACCTATGGCAGTACAGAGGTTCAGGATACTCTCCCTTCAATCCCTTTTGCCCTGCTTGGCGGACCAGTGGCTTTGCACTAGATATGCAGGATGCGTGCCTGCACATCCCATTAGCCCTTCGCTTTTCAAAGTACCTGGGTTTGCGTTCAGGGTCCACTACCAATTCCGGGTGCTCCCATTTGGTCTTTCCTCGGCTCCCGAGTCTTTACCAAATGCCTGGCGGTGGTAGCGGCCCACCTGCTGTTCTTTGGGAGCTCAGGTTTTCCCCTACCTGGACGACTAGCTCCTACGCGACCCCTGTCAGGGAGGAACTCCCTGCATTCCTCCCCCTCACCGGCAGGTTTCACTGGCCTGGGTATTACCATCAACCATTCAAGTCTCACCTGGATCCTTCACCATGGCTCCAGTTCATGAGCAATTCTTGACACAACTTTATGCAAAGTCTTTCTGCCTCAGGACAGGGGCCTCCCTCTAGTCATAGATTTCCTCCTATTGGAACAAGGAGGGTTCAGCAGTCAGTGCTCCGTCTACTGGGGCTTATGGCGGCCATCATCCCGGCGGTTCCGGCTGCGCCTCCACGCGAAGAATCTCTCAGTGGGCTCTTGATCTCAGTGGGATCATTGGTAGACAACCTAGATCATCGGTTCTGATCTCCTCGCCAGTGGTAAGAGACTTGCAATGGTGGATGGTTAGAGAACCTCTTCGAGGATTCCTTTTCATCCTCCCCCAGTCAGACTCTGACACGGATACTTCAAACCAGAGGTTTGGGAAGCTCATCTGGGTCCTCACCAAACCCAAGGCCTTTGGTCAAAGGTGGAATAGTTCTCCACATCCAACGTGCTCGAGAGCTTGAGCAGTGCTTTATGTCTTCAGACCATTCAGAGTACATCCTTCCCAGTCACTAGCTGTCCAAGCGGACAACATGTGCATGGTGTGGTACATCAAGCAGGGAGGAACTCGGTCCTACCACTGTGCAGGAAGCAGTGAGGTCTGGGATGGGCAACTCTCACAACCTTCACCTCCACGGCGATCCATGTTCCAGAATTAGGCAATGTCACAGCAGACTGACTAAGTTGCTCATCGGCTCTTCCCACCGCAGTGGGAATTAGACGAAAAAAGTCCTAAAAAGCATCTTCCAGATTGGGGGACTCCTCAGATAGACCTATTAGCTTCCTCCCAAAATGCAAAGCTTCCAATCTTTGCTCCTCGCTCCAGAGCGAGTGCTTTCTAACTGACGCTCATCTCTAAGCTGGAAGGACAGATTAGTCTATGCTTTTCCCAAAATTCCTCTGGTCCCTAGGTATTGTTACAGAAGCTTGCTTTAGAAGGAGTGAGAATGATCCTGATACGCTCCTTTCTAGCCAAAACAAATCTGGTTCTCTCTTCTACAACAATACTCAGAGGTTCCTCCTCTTCCTCTTCCTTTGTCTCCAAGATTGCTGACCCAGGATCAGGGGATCCTGGTCCATCCGGGACTCAAATCCCTTCATCTTCATGCATGGCTCCTACAGACCTAGCCCAAATCTCATTTGGCGTTTCTTCTAAGGTGGCCGAGATTCTGGTGGAGGCTAGAAACCTCACTAGGTCCACCTACGCCATGAAATGGAAGAGATTTTCTATCTGGGCTCGTCCAGGAGCGTGGAGCCCTTTTCCTGCCCTGTGACTTTTCTGCTTGAGTACATGCATCATCTTTTCAACCTGGGTCTCAGTCACTCCTCTTTGAAGGTCCATATGGAGGCTATTTCAGCCTACCATGTCCCTTTCACTGATAAGGCATTCGCTCAGCTGGAGGTATCCAAAACTTTCCTCAGAGGGGCCCTTCATCTTAGGCCCCCTATCCGGACTCCATCTCCGTCTTGGGACAAACTTTGTCCTCGAGAAACTTACCCTTCCTCCCTTTGAGCCTGCGGCTTCCGCAGACCTGAAGTTTTTATCGTGGAAGACACTCTTCTTGGTGGGCATTACTTCTGCTCGCAGAATTTCCGAGCTCCAGGCCCTGATGTGCAAAATCCCCTACTTGGCTTTTCACAAAGAGCGAGTAGCTCTTCACACGAATCCTAAGTTTCTCCCAAAAGTGGTAGCGGAGTCTACCTTAAATCAGTCTATTGAATTACCTGCCTTTTTCACGCAGTACTCCAACCAAGGAGAATACTTGCTCCATACCATGGATGTCCACAGGATTCTGAGATACTACACTGATAGGACTAAGGATCTCAGAAAGACTGATCAGTTGTTCGTCTCTTTCGAACACAAAAGAGAAGGCAATGCTGTCTCTAAGCAATGCCTATCAAAATGTTTGGCCCATTGCATCACTTTCTGTTATGACAAGTACAACAAGACCCTCCCGGGTCAAGTCAGAGGTCACTCCACTGGTGGAGTTGCCACCTCTGTGGCTGGTTTCAAGAACGTGTCTGCGGCAGACATCTGTGCTGCTGCCACTTGGACTTCAGTCCATACCTTTACTAAACATTACAGTTTGGACATTGCCTCTCGCCGTTGAGCAGGCTTCGGGTCAGCTGTCTTGCAAGGCCTCCTTTCTGAGTCCTGCTAGATTATGTTCCACTTTTTGGAGTAGTTCCTCCTCCCGGTGTCTTTCGTTTGTTCCAGACTGCTTGGGATTCTGTCCTATATGTAATTACCTACTGCAAGAGCCCTCTCAAAGTAAGATAGTACAGTTACGTAAGAACTTACCGTAACAGTAGATCTTCGAGAGATGCTCTTGCAGTAGTAATACCTTCCCCCTCCATCCCCTAGGCTTTTCCAGCTCCTTTTCCATTTAGGAAATATCTGCTTCTCTCTGCGCCTGGGTCTTCTCGGCCTGGAGGGAAAGAACTGGAAAAGCGGCCTCTGGGACCGCCCCTTTATACCGACATCCTCTGACACTGGTCACCTGACGTGGGGGCGGTCCCCGCCAGGGACTGCTAGCTAGAAATTTTTTCGTGGGGTCCTGCCGCCGGCCGGCGTCAGTCCTATAAGTAATTACCTACTGCAAGAGCCTCTCTCGAAGATCTGCTGTTATGGTAAGTTCTTACGTAACTGTACTTTCTAGGAATGGTATATGTTGTTCATCCACACGATCCACCCGGCCTCCCCGGCCTCGACGCACAACCTGGCTTCCAGCGGGCTAGATCTGGCATCATGGGGCGGAGCCGAGAGTTTTACTACCCAGGTGAGGAGCCAGCTTGAAGACCTTCCGGCAAGATTTAAAGCGGCAAGGAACCTGCTAGACAGTGTGGATGAACAACATATACCATTCCTAGAACTCCTGTTACAGGTGAGTAACCTGTGTTTCTGTTCACTGGATCTGCAGGACACATTCTTTCACTTCCCAGTCCGTCCGTGTCATCGGTGGTTCCTCCGCTTCAGAGTTGAAGGACCCTGTACACGTTCTGAGCCATGCCATTCGGCCCGTCATCAGCCCCACGGGTCTTTACCAAATGCATTGCAGTGGTGGCAGCCCATCTTTTTGGGTGGGGTCAGGATTTATCCCTAGCTCGACGACTGGCTCCTGGCAGGTACCACCCAACAGGAGGTGGAGAAGTCCAGGGACCTGGCCCTTCAGACCTGCTCCCAACTCGGCCTCCTGATCAACGAGGCCAAGTCGGAATTCGTGCCATCCCAGGTGATTGGCTTCATTGGGGCAGAGCTCGACTCTTGTCAAGTCAGAGCTCGGCCCCCGGCGGAAAGGGTGGAGGTTCTCTCCTCCATTACCCAATCATTTGTAGTTGGGCAGTTGCACCCTGCCCAGCACTTTCTGTGCCTTCTGCATTACATGGTGGTGTGTACAAAACAGGGTACTAAATGAGAAAAAGACCGAGGTAGAAAGGTCAGTGGGGGATGCTGCAACAGAAGGTAAAGCCATCAAAAAATGGAGAGCAATGAGTACCAATGCCCGTAGTCTGAGTAACAAGCTCCCTGAATTAGTGGCCTTGATGGAGGAACATCTGGATATGGGTGGTAGTCACAGAAACACAAGTACACACAAAACCACAGGCTGGGACAGTAAACATACCAGAATACACTATCTACAGGAGGGACAGGGAGGGTAAAAGAGGGAGAAGGAGTAGCTCTCTTTACATAAGGGGAAGGAATCCAAAGCAACAGAACAAAGGTAAACAGGGAGGAGAAAAGCACTGTGGGTAGAATTTGGAGAGCAACAATGGTACCTACAACCACAGAGGGTTGTATACAGACCCCTTTCTCAGGGGAGGAAATGGACAAGGAAATGATAGAAGAGTATGTAGAATGGCAGAAAAAGGGAGATGTTGCTGATGGGTGATCTGAATATGACAGATGTTAACTGGAGTGCAGTTATGGCAGCCACACTCGGAAGAGTGTGGGTATTCTAGGATGCCCTACAGGGGCATGCCTTAGAACAACTAGTATTGGAGCCCACTTGAGAGGAGCAATCTTAGACCTGGTTCTCTCAAATGGAGATGAAGAGGATCACAGGTGTAAAGTGGGTAGCCATCTAGGGGAACTACGACCATCGAACAGTATGGTTCACAGTAAACACAGTAATAGATCCAAGCCCCATACAAAGGCAAAAAGACTACTGGACTTTAGGAGGGCTGACTTTGCCAAAATGGGTGGAGTGCCCAAGGAATGCACTAGCAAATGGGCAGGAAGAGGTGGAAGAACAATCGAATAATAAAACTGCCATCACAGAGGTAACAAGCCTTTGTGTGAAGCAAATAAACAAAGCAAAGCGATGTAAAACCACTGTGGTTCTCAAAAGAGTGGCAGTGAAGGTTCAGAGAAAGAAAGCATTCAGGAAGTACAAGGAATCACAGAAGAGAGGACGACAGAGAACTGTATCAGTTAAAGCAAAGGAAGCTGGAAGGCAGTCAGAACAGCAAAGGCCCAAACCGAGGAAAGATAGCCAACTCAGTTAAGAGGGATAAAACCTTTTTGAGGTACATCAGGGAACAGCGGAAGACCAAGGGAGGGATAGTGAGGCTTAATAAGGGGAGGGAGGGTGGGCAGAGGGTGACTGTGAAAGGCAGAGATACTAAACAAATATTTTGCTCGAGTATTTTACACAAAGGAAGAGGGGGCCACCCTAAAACAAACAGTAGAAACACTCTGGATACAGAAGTTGATACAGACCATTTACAGAGGAAGGTTCTGAAAGAACTCTTAAAACTGAAGGTGGACAAAGCAATGGGGCCTGATGGGATTCATCCCAGAATGCTAAAGAACTAAGAAGTAGAACTAGTGACACCACTGACTACCCTCTTTGACAGATCATGGGAGGATGGGGTGGTACCCGAGGCCTGGAAGAGGGCAGATGTGATTCCCCTTCACAAAGGTGGGAGCAAGGCAGAAGCAGGAAACTACAGACCTGTTAGTTTAACCTCAGTGATAGGGAAAATGATGGAGTCACTTGTGAAGGAAAGAATTGTTGAGTATCTAGAGGCCAGAGGGGCACAGGACCCAAGGCAGCATGGATTCACAGCGGGAAGGTCATGCCAGACAAATCTGATAGATTTCTTTGACTGGGTGACCAAAGTAGTAGATCAGGGAGGGGCTGTGGACATGGCCTACTAGACTTTAGCAAGGCATTTGACACAGTCACACAAGAAGATTAACAAAAGTTAGCCAGCCTGAGAGTGGATCCCAAGATGACAGCCTGGGTAAAGAATTGGCTGAGAATAGGACACTAGAGTAATAGGTAAATGGAGTCCACTCTGAAGAAAGGGGGTTACTAGTGGGGCACCGCAGGGTTCAGTAATAGGAGCGTACATTGCAGAGGGACTGAAAGGAAAAGTATGTCTCTTTGCAGATGACACAAAGCTCTGCAACAGAGTTGATGCACAAGGTGGGTTGGAAAGGATGAGAAGGGACTTGGCAAGGTTAGAGGAATGGTCAAATGTATGGCAGCTTAGATTCAGTACTAAGAAGTGCAAGGTAATGCTCCTGGGAAACAAAAACCTAGGGGAAGAGTACACAATGGGGGGTGAGATACTAACAACAACAAAAATGGAAAGGGACCTGTGGTAGTCATATCAGATGACCTAAAGGTGGGCAAGCTATGTGAGAGGGCAGCAAGGAAGGCTGGGGGATACTGGGATGCATAGGGAGAGGCATCACCAGTAGAAAACAGGAAGTTATTATCCCTCTGTACAGACAGCTGGTGAGACCCCATCTGGAGTACTGCATGCAGTTCTGTAGACCCAATCTCCGCAAAGACATAGACAGGATGGAAGCTGTCCAGAGGAGGGCAACTAAAATGGTGCAGGGTCTGCACCGGAAGACACATGAAGAGAGACTTAAGGAGCTTAATATGTATAGCCTCAATGAAAGGAGGGAGAGGGGGGACATGATAGAAACTTTCAAGTACCTCAAGGGAATCAACAGAGTCCAAGAGGGTAGCATCTTTCAAAAAAAGAGGTGTGCAAGAACAAGAGGGCACAATCTGAAGATGGGGGGGACGGCTCAGAGTTAATTTAAGGAAGTATTTTTTCACAGAGAGGGTTGTGGATGCATGGAACGGCCTTCCGGAGGAGGTTGTGGAGTCAAAACAGTGGTGGAATTCAAGCATGCATGGGACAGTGATAAGGCAATTCTAGGGGGTGGGGGTAGGAAGAAGTAGGCTGCTGGTTAACTAGGATCTGCAGCTTATCCATTAGGTAGGGAAATGGGCAGACTGGGTGGGCCAAGCGGTCCTTATCTGCAGTCAAATTCTATGTTTCTGTGTGTACCTCAGTGGTCCGTTAGGCCCGGTTGCACATGCGCCTCCTCCAATGGGAGCTGGCCACCCAATGGACTTTGCCTCATGGTCATTTCGACCAGCTGATCGCTGTAACCCAGAAGATGTGGGACGCTCTCCAATGGTGTACCACCCCAGACCGGTTGCAGGAAGGGATCCAGTTTGTCCACCTGAGCCGACGGCTGTCCTCACAACCGATACCGCTCTCATGGGCTGGGAAGCCCACATGGGGGACCAAAGGGCCCATGGGTTCTGGACTCCCGAGGTGTCCCGATACCACATCAACCTGTTGGAGCTCAGAGCAGTCAGACTGGCACTGTCTGCTTTCGCCCCTCAGCTCTGGGGTCAAGTGGTTCAAGTCCAGATGGACAATACCACGACCATGTACTACCTCAACAAACAGGGCGACACGCACTCCCGTCTGCTTTGCAGAGAGGCGCTCTGCATCTGGACCCTCATCAGCCGTTTGGAGGCGGATCTCCTAGCCATCCATGTGGCAGGAGCCTTAAACCATCTGGTGGATGCTCTCAGCCGCTTAGGCGAGACATCCCACAAGTGGTCTCTCCATCCAGAGGTATCTTACAGCCTGTTCTCCCACTGGGACAAACCAATGATGGACCTATGTGCCTCCAGGGAAAACACCATGCCCCCCCCCAAGTAGGTCTCGCTGCAAGCTGATGCCTTCTTGAGGCCGTGGACCCCAGGCCCTTCTACACCTTCACTCCATTTCCCTTGATCCACAAGGTGCTCCTCAAGGTGAGGAGGGACAAGGCGAAGGTGATTCTGGTAGCCCCAGACTGGCCGCACCAGTTCTGGTATCCAGATCTCCTCTGCCTCAACTGCAGGCCCCCAGAGCGGCTTCCAGCACGCCCGGACCTGATCTCTCTCAATCCGGGGAAGATATACCATCTAGACCTTCAATCCCTGAACCTCACAGCCTGGTACCTGTGCGGCTAGTGTTCCAGGCTTTGGGTCTTTCCGAGGATGTCCTCACCATGCTGGAGGCATCCAGAAAGGAACTGACCAGGAAATGTCATGCCTTCAAATGGAAAGATTTTCCATTTGGTGTCAGGGCAAGGGCCTGGACCCTCCGTCCTGTCCAGTGGTTAACATTCTCGACTATCTTTGTCTCTCTCCAAAGGGGGTCTCCGGTCATCGACCCTTAGGGTGCATCTGGCAGCCATCTCTGCTTACTGGGCACGGGCCGGTCAGCTGACGTTGGCGCAGGAGACAGTGGTTGGGCGCTTTCTCAAAGGCCTGGATCACATAGCCCCTTCAGTGCGTGAACCTCCACCTCCATGGGATCTACTGCTGGTACTGGCAAAGCTCATGGTCAAGTGATTCGAACCAGTGCACCAGTGTGCCTTGTCACACTTGTCATGGAACACGGCCTTCCTGGTGGCTATCACGTCTGCCAGAAGGACAGGGGAGCTCCAGGCGCTTTCAGTGGGACTTCTCTTATCTGGTCTTCCACAGGGACTAGGTTGTCCTGCGCCCCCACCCTAAATTCCTTCCAAAGGTAGTGTCAGAGTTTCACCGTAACCAGATGTTAACTCTGCCAGTGTACTACCCTAATTACACCTCGGAGGCTGAGTACAGGCTCCATACTTTGGACCTGAGATGTGTTCTCTCCTATTATAAGGATAGGACGGTGGAAATTCAGGGAGAGATTCACCAGCTGTTTGTCACCTACGCTGAAGCTGCCTCTGGCTGACCTCTAGCAAAACGTAGTATTGCAAGGTGGATTACATCTTGCATAAGACTGTGTTATGAGTTGGCGGGCATGGAGCCTCCCAGAGGAATAAGAGCTCATTCTACCCGCCATACTGCTGCATCGGTGGCTGCTTCCAGGGACATCCCTATCCAGGAAATCTGCTGGGCTGCTACCTGGAAGTCAGCAAACACCTTCATTACCCATTACCACATCGACCTTGAGTCACGCCGGGATGCTGGTTTTGGGGCCTCAGTTCTCCAATCTCTGTTTCCCAAGCAGGGGGTGTGCGCCTTGCCTCCCTCCTCCCATAGAACTTCTAGGAGTCTGCCAAAGAGTGTGGATGAACAACATATCCATGATCCTAGAAAAACAGGTTTCTCACCTGTAACAGTTCTAGGAGTGGTATATGTTGTTCATCCACACGGACCCACCCGACCTCCCTGGCTGTGAACGCACAAACCTGGCTTCCAGTGGGCTAAGATCTGGCATCATGGGGTGGAGCCAAGGGTTATACCACCTGGGTGGGTGGGAGGAGCCAGCTTGAAGCCTTCCGGCAAAATTTAAAGTAGAAGGGGACATGCCAAAGAGTGTGGATGAACAACATATACCATTCCTAGAACTACTGTTACAGGTGAGTAACCTGTTTTTTTTTGGATTGCAGTCTGTACTAATGGTGACAGGAGTCTGAAAACACTCTGATTCTGATGCCGAAACTCAACATTATATAACAGGGGTCTCCTCAGCATCCCCCAGCGTTCGCCGGTGCGCTTCTCTATCCCTTCATCGAAGGGGACAATGAAGAGGTGGAATATAACCCAGACCTCATAAAGGAAGAAAATTATGAGGAAGAGAAGTGTTATACGGAGGACCAGTATTTGTCTGGTATTAGCTCCACGCTATCCTCCTGCAGTGAAGAATCTGTGGTCCGTACCCAAAGGTCGCCATCAGTGGATCCCTCTTTTCAGTGATGCGAAAAAATACAAGCAGCAATGGGATTCACTTTGGAGAAGACTCCACAAAGAAGAACATGTTGGAGTTTTTGGAGGCACCAGAATCCCCCTCCATCCCTCCACTATAACCAGTGGAGGATGCCACTTGTGCTGCTTGGTATAGGCTCAGTGCTATACCAGCAGTTCCTAGGAAGGCTGAGATGTACCCTGCACCATCTGACAAACCTTATTATGCTACCCAGCCAGAAACTGATTCAGTAGTCATTACAGCTGCCTGTGACAGATCCATTGTGGCCTAACACATGAGCTCCCTGCCTCCTGATAAGGAATCCAGAAGGCTGGATGTCAAAGTCAAAGTCGAATTTATTTAAAAAGACGCCCAATCCCAAAGGCTCTGGGCGCCGCACAAAAACTGTACAGTATTTCATACCGTATAAATTATACATTAAGATATAACATACATAAAAATTACTCCCCAAAAGCTTGCACAAATAGGAAGGTCTTTAGGCGACCCTTAAAGGCCATTATAGTGGGGGCCTCTCTCACTACAGATGGCAGAGAATTCATGGGAGGCGAGCACCAAGCTCGGTCCCCACAGATTTTAATCTCAGCTCTTAGAACTGTAAGGAGGCCACCACTAGAGGATGGAGATTTCGGACAGAGGTGGAAGGTATCAGAAGATCAGACAGGTAACCAGGGCCCTGCCCGTGTAGGGCCTTATAGGTGAGAAAACCCAGCTTGAAGAGTACTCTCCATCTGACAGGCAGCCAGTGCAGTTCACGCAATATTGGAGTAATATGACAAAATTTACTTTGCCTGGACAAAAGCCAGGCAGCAGCGTTTTGCATTAGCTGCAGTCTGTGAAGAGAACCTCCAGAGACCCCGAGATAGAGGGCATTACAGTAGTCAAGCCTAGAAGTGACTAAGGCATGTATCAAGGTAGGGAGGTCTAGAGCCGGAACAAGGGGCTTAATCCTGGCAATGATTCTAAGATGGAAAAAACAGGAACGAACCACAGAGGATATTTGAGCCTCCATGGACAGGTTCCTGTCAAAAATCTCACCAAGATTTCGCACCCATGGGGAGGCCATCAATGACACAGCTCCTAGCACAAGGCCAGTCGCAGAATCAGAGGCCATCCCATCACAAACTCTGTTCGACTTCACTACCAATACCTCAGTCTTGTCGGGGTTCAGTCGCAGCCAGCCGGAGGACATCCAGTCATTAATCTCAGCCAGACAGATATTCAGCACATCCACTGCATTTGATGTTCCTGGGGCAAAGGATAGGTATAGCTAAGTATCATTGGCATAGTAATGAAAACTCAGACCATACCTCCTAATGACCCCCCCCCCCAACCCCCAAGGGCAGCATATATACTGCGAACAACATTGGGGCCAATACCGAACCCTGAGGGACTCCACACGAAAGGAGGCAGGGTGCAGATGAGAAATTGCCCATCACAACCGTTGGCCTCCTAATAGTGAGAAATGACTCAAACCACTTGATGACAATGCCGGTGAGTCCACATAACTCCCTCAGGCGGCAAAGCAACACACAGTGGTCCACAGTATCAAATGCTGAGGAGAGATTGAGGAGAACAAGAATTGTCTTGTCCCCCCGATCTCTAGCCCTGAGGAGGTCATTCTGCACCCGAAATAACGCAGTTTCAGTGCTAAGTCTGGCCCGAAAAGCTGACTGGAAGGGATCATACAACTCGTGAGTCATGAGATGTTCCCCCAACTGAAGTGATACCACCTTCTCAACAATCTTCCCCAAAAATGGAAGATTGAAGTAAACAATAATTACCCCTAATCTCCAGGTCCAGAAAGCTTTCTTTAAAGGGGTCTCACAGAGCCTCCTTCAAGGCATCTGGAAAGACACCCTGACTCAAGGAGCACCCGGACAATCAGGGCAAACACCAGGCCCAACAGTGTCAACGCACCTCATTAAGAGCGCGTTGTACGGGATCCAGTTCACAGAAGGTATGCTTCAAGTTGGCACCACCTCAATAACCTCATGAACCTCCACTGGCCTAAACTCTCCCCAGCCAGAAAGAGTGCTCTTAGAACACAACTGACAACCACTGACAGCAATGATATTACTGGCTGAAGAAACCTCCCGCCGGATCACAGACACCCTGTCCGAGAAAAACCGAGCAAATTCCTCACAATCCTCATTTGAGGAGACTCTTCCAGGCTGAAGACGAGATGGATGAAGGAGTCTGTCAACAGTCCGGAAGAGTGAGGCTGGTCGGCTTCTCCCGGCAGCAATCTCCCGAGACAGAAATACCGTCTTCTTTTGGTTGATTGCCTCCTGATATGCGCGATAATGCACACACAGGACCAGTTTGTCAGTCTCCAGATGGGACTTCCTCCAGCGATGCTCTGATCTCCGACCCAGCTTTTCATTTCCCTAGAGATCACCATCATACCAAAGGTGACCTCAGGTATGAGGTTCCTAGGTCGTGACACTGAACTAGGTCTTGAGGGAGTTGATGGCTGAGACAATACTATTATGGGTGTCTACCCTGCATCAACAGCTCCGACGATACATCACCCACACTAGATAAATCAACTGCCACCATAAAACCCTCAGGGGTAAGATCACTTAAAGGCGGCAGCGAAACATCTCAGAAGGGAAAAATTTATGGACGGAGCCCTGAGCGTGAACTTCACGTACAATGATCAGACCAAACTACCTGATCAATTGCAAGATCAACGATCTCAAGTCCCAGTGAGAAAACCAGGTCCAATGTGTGGCTATCGCGATGAGTAGGCGCACCGACAAACTGCACCAGCCCCAAAAGGGACAATACTCTGCAATAACTCGCCGGCTCACTTTTGAGCTTTGTCCTTGGCCCAAACATTGAAGTCCCCCAGAAAAATACATCATGTCATGGGGCGTATTGCAGACTACTAGGCCCATATGATCAAATGACAAAACACCCTCTGGAGGAGTGCCAAGCCTGCTGCACATGCCCTTTCTGAGGATCAGGCCAAAGCAGAGTTAATGAAAACTTTTAACTGCAGGGGCTGAGGTAGGCAAACATCTGATCCTGTGACATCTTGGATGACTCTGCCAGGGCAGTTATCTCTGGCATTTGCATGAGAAGACTTAACCTCCTTCCCACCTATCCTACACTCCCTCCTTTCATTGTCCTCTTTCTCCCTCCTGTTTTCAAATCCCTTTCTCCATGCTTCCCACCACTCTTCCTTCTTCTCCTCGTGCTTCACCAGCCACAACCTGGCACTTAAATTATTTTATTGTTTATTGCTTTTATTGTTTTGTTTTATGTATGCTATCACTTTGCACTGCCTGTATTTCTCAAAGTGTTTTGAATTGCATTTACCAGTACATACTATATTGTAGCTTCATTACATGTAAACTTGTGTACTTTGTGCTCTATTACTGCATGTGCTGTGTCACATGTACACCTATGTATTTTCAAGCTGTTCTCTCCCGGGTTGTGCCTAAAAATAGGCATTCTCGTGCCTAGTGTACCCATCCGGTTACCAAAAGCAAATAAATAAATAAATGGCTGGGTTTGCTAATGATGTGCAACAAGTTTAGTTTAGCTTTTTTTTTGTTGACCGGGTAAGTGCACTAGACAAATCCTGCCTATTTTCAGGCACGACCCGGGGGAGGGGGATACAGATGAATGCCAACTGACCTTGAGCCAGATTAAACTGTTGGTGGTATTTTTAGTGAATGAAGGAAATTTGGCCAGGATACCAGGGAAATTCCCGTACTCTTTTTTCGATAAGTGCCATGGGATCTTTAACATCCACTTGAACTACCACCAATCCAGGCAGATGGGACCTCGGTTTAACATCTCATCCGAAAGATGGCACCTCAGAAGTGCAGTACCACTCTCATGCTACACCACAGTGTCAGTACTGGGATATTAACCCAAATGCCAGATGTGGGTACTGAACCCACAGCCCTCTGATCTCCCGGCCTCAGAGGCGAGTGTGCTACCTACTGAGCCACTGACACTGCCAAGTAGGCGATAAGACACGATGGGGTGTGCATGGAACAGATTTTACTGCACACCCATGGGTGTAGTGGGCACAAGGCCACAGGCTGAGTGCTTTCAGTCCCTGGACGTGTGGTAAAATCTGTTTCAGGCACACCCTGAGTGTCTTATTGAGCTTATAAAATGGGCTCCCCTTCCCCACCCCTTTTTTTTTTTTTAACTTTTTCGTTTGGGAAAAATATATGTTTATATGTAGAAACAATAGATTTACTTGTGTGCATTTATGATGAAATAGTCCTTCCACCCACTGTAGATGATGTCATTGTATTGCTCTTGGACAAATTTGTCCTTTCTTGGTGTCAAGATTCAAGATATGGAATGTTTGCCATGGAATACATGGTTTAAAAATTCTGCTCAGTTCCACTGGCAGAATGTTCCTCTCTTAACATACTGTACACACACACAACAAGGGCCTCTTCTGCAGCCAGAGACTCAACTATCCCACTGTCTGGGCAAGCAGAAGAGATTTTCCTGATGGGCAGGTAAAGCTAGAAGGGGATGTTTTCATTGTCAACAAAGAAACCGTTGTAATGAAAACTATGAACAATACTTAATGTTTCTAATTTGTTTGTGGGTGTAAGGAAAGTGTGATGGCCATGGAAACAACATTTAACTAATATGTTTTATTTTTTATTCAAGGTAGTTTTGTTTTTAGGGCCCAGTTGAAGTTTTTTTTCCAGTGTAAAGGTAATAGCCATGTTTGTGATGGAAGATCAGTTCTGATTGTGGAATGACTGATGGAAGATAGTTCTGGTTGTAGGATGACTAATTTGCTTATTGTGTGATGTGGTTTAGGACAAGGATGACTGTGCATGAAACAGATTTCATGCACTGTCACTTGATATATTTTGACCAACGAGACTTATTTATTTTGGATGCCCATTTTATAAAAAGTGTTAAATACCCTTTTTACAGGCTACAAACTGTTTGGGTATGATGTGCAAGAGGCTTTAAAAGGCCTTCAGTCACCTAGGATGACTTTAAGGTCAGTAAAATTCCTATGCCTCACACCAGGAAGGGACAAGGATTGAGGTCAGTTTTGTCTGCCACCACTCAGGGGTGGCAGACCAACATACAAGCAACAAGGCAGAGGTAAATTCGCTGAGGCCTTGCCAGTCAGTCTCCTCCCCCCGTGCCCATTCCAAAGCACCCAGAGGAGGCAGAGCTTGTGGCGCTGCCCCCACCAGTTCACAATGACTCGCAGCTATACACCCCCCCACACTTGAAACTGCCTCCAGGGTGGTTGTAGGGGGCCCGTTCTCTCTTTACTTGAACCACTGGAAGGAGATAATCACAGACGAATGGGTATTGGACATCATTGCAAAAGGTCATGCTGTGGAGCTTCTTGAGACCCCCTCCAGGTCATGCCCACCTGTTTTCACGTATACTAAAGGAACATTTCACTGCTCAAAGAAGAGATAAAAGTCTTGTTTCAAAAATGGGCTATATAACCATTTCCTATCAAGCAGAGGAACAGGGGCTTCTACTGCAAATACTTCCTAGTCCCCAACTGGACAGGGGACCTGAGACCAGTTCTAGACCTGCGAGACCTAAATTTCCATATAGAGTATGGTCTCCCTACAAGCCGTTATTCCCCAGTTGAAGACAGGAGACTGGATCTGGTCTCTGGACATGAGGGATGCTTACCTTCGTATCAAAATCAGAAGAATCACAGGAAAATATCTGAGATTCTTGCTGGAAAGCAAACATTACCAGTTCAGATTCTGCCTTTTGGCTTTTCCTTTGTGTCACAGATCTTTACCAAATGCTTGGCTGTGGTAGCAGCAGCCCTCTGCAAGGAAGAACTGTATGTGTTCCCTCACCCGGATGATTGACTATTGAAGGCCCACTCCAGGGAACAACTAATGCACACCCTGGTTTGAGCCAGGACTTTGTTCAACCATTCAGGAGTGACAGTGGACTTGCCAAAGTCATTACTGACCCCCTGTCAAAAAGTGCAGTGTATGGGGCAGTACTAAACCCAGATCAGACCGATGGGCTGGAGGGAAAAGTTTTCCTGTTTGCAGATGATACCAAGATCTGCAACAGGGTAGACATGCCAGAAGGGGTGAAAACAAATGAGAAGGGACCTGAAAAAGCTGGAGAGATGGTCTAAAACGTGCCAACTGAGGTTTAAAACAAAGAATTGCAAAATCATGCACGTGGAGAGTAAACTCCCAGGAGCAAGCTACTGGTTCAGGGGCACGCTGCTGACAGTTACAAGGGAGGAAAGGGACTTGGGGGGCCATTATCACAGCTGACTTGAAAGTCACCAGGCAGGCAGCCAAGGCAGTAGGGAAGGAAGGTGGAATGTTGTATTGTATTGGGAGGGGTATCACGAGCCGGAGGAGGGAGGTAATAGTTCCACTGTACAAAACCTTGATGAGGCCTCATCTAGAGTACTGTGTGCAGTTCTGGAGGCCACATCTTCGAAAAGGCATCGACAGGGTGGAAGCTGTGCAGAGGAGAGCGACAAAGTTGGTCTGAGGGTTACAGCAAAAACCTTATGAGGAGCGAGTGAGGGATCTCAGTATGTACACCCTGGAGCAAAGGAGGGAGAGGGGTGATATGAGTGAGACATTCAAGTACCACAAGGGTATAAACACGGTTAAAGGGGAAACAATTTTCCAGTTCAAAAAGAGGATATGACATGCGACTAGAGGGAGGCTGATTAAGAGGAAATGTGTGGAAGTTCTTTTTCACTGATAGGGTAGTGGATTCATGGAATAACCTGCCCCAGAAGGTAGTGGCTGCACGTACGGTGGCAGGATTTAAACATGCATGGGACAGGAATAAAGGAACATTAGTGATGGGATTGTAAAGCTACAGCCAATGACCATGTAGTGTCTTGGGCCACTTTTACAAGCAATAAAATGGGCAGACTGGATGGGCCTGGCGGTCGTTATCTGCAGGCAATTTCTATGTATCTATGATCCAGGGCCATGTGTTCTTGCTTGTGAACAGAGCGAAACACCTTATAGTGCAGGCATATCTGTTGTACTACAGTCGGTATGTCCCAGCCAGGGCCTTATTATGCCTTCTGGGCCTTATGTCAGCAGCCACTGTAACAGTGCCATTGGCCTGCTTGCTTATGAGAATCCCACAGTGATCTTTATGGGTCCAGTGGGAACAATCCACCGAAGACCTAGACAAACCAGTGCTAGTCATGTCCCTCTGAGAAAGTACCAACACAGGTTCTCGCCTCGGATGCCACGGGATCTGGGTGGGGAGTACATCTAAGCCCTTACTGAACACAGGATACTTGGACCCAGACAGAGAAAAACTTGCACATAAATGTCCTGGAGATGCGGACTGTTCTACAGTCTCCATGCATTTCAAGGGCATGTGACACCAGGTCCTCTGTCAGTACAGATGGACAGTGCCAGTGTGGTGCATTACATCATCAGACAAGGGGGGAGTCATTTATATCCGCTGTGCAGGGAAGCAGTGCGAGTGTAGCAGTGGGCTCTGAAACATGGCCTGGAACTCTCAGGCGTACATCTGCCAGGTGTCCAAAATGACTTGACCGTCAGGTTAAGCAGGTCACAATCCAGCCTACCTGAATGCAAACTGCTGACCTCAGTAGCAGAAGACCTCTACCCAAGGTGGGGCCACCCAGAGTTGGACCTTTTTGCATCCCCACACAATACAAAACTGCCACTTTTTGGCTCACTCACTCCAGGGGCTGGAGTTCTCTGGTGAGATGCGTTGTCCGTGTTGGAATGGGAGGTTTATATATGCCTTCCCTCCCTTTCCTCTCATACAGAGGGTATTACTGAAACTGCGGATGGAGGGGGCAGCCCTTATCCTCATTGCTCTGCTTTGGCCTCGGAAGGTGCCCACCACTCCAGCAGTTAGCAGGGGAATCACCAGTCCCTTTGCTGCTGTCAGGGGCCTATTGTCACAGGACAAGAAGTATTTGGTCCATCCAGACCTGAAATCCCTGTATCTGCATACATGGCTCCTGAAGACATTGCCACAGCAAGGTTTGGGGTATCTTCTAAAGTGGCTGATGTTCTGGTGGCTGCGAGAAAACCCATCACCACATATACAAAGTCTTTGAAGTGGAAGCAGTTTACACTGTAGGCCGCTTCTAAGCGCCTATTTATTTTTCAAGGGAACTCACACTGGTACATAAACTTAACTAAAAAGAGCTTTAAAAATTTTAAATGAAATGAATCTCGGAAAGAAGTTTAATATGTATACAGCAATCCTTTATAATTTATCTCTGAAACTCTTATTTACTGCAACTTATTTTGTAAAGTTTTATCAGTTTATTTGAAATTTTATATTTTTGGTGGTAACTGGTTCAAATCCTCCTAGAGCCATTTATGGGTACAAAATCTGTATTACTTAAAAATTTTGAAAGGGGGCATTAAAGTCACCTAATTGGAGTGGGTACTTAAGGTAGGAACCATCCAAACTAACTCCACCCCCTGACAAAAAGACCACGCCTGGTCAAAGCACTAGGGAGCAAGTTTGGAAGCCGTTTGTGCTGATCTACACCATGATAAGAATTTGCAGTATTTTCTTTTTGTACCAATAAAACTACATTGGATTTAGATATTGGATGTTGCAAGTCTTTTATTTGAGAATCTACAGGAGTGCAGAGTAAGTTTGGACCCCTTGTCAGTTGGTATGTGGGGTGCTGCCTTCATCTCCTGGTTCCCCATAATGAGGTCCTCTGAGCATAATCTCTGGCATGGAACTGAGGAGAGATGGGTCTGCCCACATGTATGTAGATGCTGACACATGACATTGTCATGGACGGCCCCTGGCTTGCAAAAGTTATCGTGAGGTCCTAGCACTGATTGTAGGTATAGTTCCAAAGGTGTGACCTGATGAGAGATTCTCTTGAGGATCTACTGTTACGGTAAGTACGTAACTGTTCTTTACTTGTTCCTTTTTGGTCTGGCACTTTTCTGTGCCATTTTGTTTGCAAGGGTGCCTTTCCCCTGACTACCCCTTTCTTGCCAGCCAGAGTCTATATGCACCCAGGGCTGCTGCTTTCTTCCCAAACTCCATTCTAGACTGACCTCTCTGCCACCTTAGGTGTGTCTCTCCTCCCCCGCCTTTCTCTCCCACCCTCCGTCTCTCTCAGAGTTGGTAGTTGGATTTTATTTGGTTATTTATTTTTCCCATATCCTTTTGAGGGTAGTCGTTCAGAAGCCCCAGCTTGTGGTTTTTCACACTTTTTGTCTCACCTGGTGAACAGAACTGACATAGGTGAGGGAGCTGGTGACTGTTATTGGCAGGCGTGCGACACCATGTGGGGGCATGCAGGCACCATAGCCAGTAACAGTTGCCATCCCCATGCCATATATTTGCTCCGCAGAGTCCTACTGCCTCCAGCTCAGACCCATTACTGATAAACTGTGGAGAATATATTCTGTAAGATGACCAGTTACATTAAGTAACTTTTCTTTTTTCCTGCATTATGATTCGTATTTTGTTTGACAGTTGGTGGGAGTTAGTGACCCCGAGCTCTCTGAAGCCTGCCCGAACTGCACTGAATGACATACTTCTCTCTCAAGACATGTTGCTTAGGGTAGGGGAGAAGGTGTAGCAGGTTTTCTTCCTCAGTTTGCACCTTTACTAGTCTCCTCGCTGTTGTCAACAGGCGATCATGTTCTGCAGAATTAGGACATCCAGAAGAGTCCCAGGTCCCAGAGCTGCTTCCTGGCATCTTCTCTTAGTAATGCACTAGGTCTGTATCAGCTGGACCAGCTCTGACAACTGCAGGACTTGAGTCAAGAAGATGGTAACTACTCTGGGGGCTATTCTCTTCTTTCCTGAGGAGACGCAGCACTTGAATATTTGCTGCTCTGAGCACACTTTCCAAGTACTTCAGTCATAGCCTAAGCAAATCATTCACCCTTATCACTACCATCGTGCAAACAGTGCCTTTTCCACCAAAACTGCAGTGTCCTTAACTGTGTAGTCAGCCCCCTCTGTTGGGGCTTCCAGCATCTTGAACTGGGAGTTGAAGGAATCCACCTTGTTTTCTTACGATTTGCATTTATAAATCTAGCGCTTTCACCCCATATAGGGCAGCTATAAGAGTCTTTTACCCTGACCCAGATACAGTTGGAGTTTCTTGTTGTCAGGTGCCTTCCTTTTCAATGATTCACCCATTTGAGCAGTTTTTGGTCGAACCATGACCCGAAGTATTCAGACTTCAAGACTTAAAAATACATGTCCAGATTCCAAATGCCAGCAACAATAGCATAGCCCCACTGTTTAGGGAAATTTCTAAGTTGACAACTTTTAAAGCTTAAAATGTGGTACAGCATTGAGGAGCACCAAGGAAGCGCATCTGCTCCCAATAGCATTGGTTTCACTTCCTCGCAGTACTCATTTCCATGAAGTGATTCTCCGTCTTACAGGACCAAACAGTCCTGATAACAGACAGTATTGCAGTTATGTAATACATAAACATGGAGGCACCAGGTCATCAAAACTCACTACAGAGTCAGTTACGATCTTCTGAAAACTGACTACAGCTAGGGATATATGAAGTTGGGGAAACTGCTTCGTAAGATATTTTGTAAAGTTTCCTGACTTTGCAAAGTGTGACTTCTTGTAGTTATTCACATAACAAAGTGCCTGATTCATAGAAACATAGAACTTGATGGCGGATAAGGACCAGTTGGCCCACCTAGTCTGCCCATTTCCCCACCTACTGCATAGACTCCAGATCCTAATTGATATGTAGATTACCTTCTCTATCCTGTCACTAGGGTTGCCTTCTTGCTATCCCATATATTCTTGAATTCTCCTCCTGTTTTTGCCCCTACAACCTCCACAGGGAAGCTGTTTTATGCATCTACCACCCTTTCCATGACAAAATACTTCCTCATGTTGCCCCCGAGTCTCTCCCCTCTGGCTTCATATTGTGACCCCCTGTTCTTGCACATCTCTTTCTCTGGAAGATATTGCCCTCCTGCCCTTGAGGTACTTGAAAGTCTCTATCATATCCCCCCCTCTCCCTCTTTTCCTCCAGCGTATACATATTGAGGTCTTTCAATCTCTCCTCATATTGTTTCTGGTGCATTCCTTGCCGTTCTCTGCACTGCCTCTGCTATGTCTGTGTCCTTTCGGAGATGTGGCCTCCAGAACTGAACACAGTACTCCAGATGAAGTCTCACCAATTGTCTGTATAGTGGCATCACCACCTCCTGCTTTCTACTGGTGATACGTCTCCCTATGCACCCCAGCATCCCTCCTGCTCTCTTCACGTCCTTCTGAAATGATGAACAGATCTTACTTCGAGACACAGCTCTTGCAGCAGGTTACACCATTAGGACTGAAGCCGGCAGGCATCAGGACCCCACGGAAATATTCTAGCTATTCTTCGTGAGGACTGCCCCGACGTCGGTTCCGCCTCCGACGTCAGACGTAGTATATAAGGGGGCAGTCCCGCCAGTTTCTCCAGTTTTTTCCCGCCGTCGACTTGCATGTCTCGACCCTTCGGTTCAGTCTCTAGCGCGCGACGCGTGGTAAAGTTTTTTCCTACGGGAAATTCGTTCTCTACAATCAAGTTCTTCGCTGATGTCCTCTCCGACCTCCGGTCACTCCTCGAAGTGTACTTGTGGGAAGCAGATCCCTTTTAAGGATCCGCACTCTGCCTGTGTCCGGTGCCTAGGCCCAGACCACGACACCCGGTCCTGCTCCTTTTGCCAGGGTTTTAATAGCAGAACCCGGATCCATCACCAGAAGGCCCTACAGGCATTCCTGCTAGAAGAGAAACTCAAGACCATGGCTTCTAAGGGGGATTCTTCGCAGAAGGCCCACAAGCATGCTGAGAAGCATAGGGAGAAGGCCCTTCCAGATCCCCTGCCTAGGGCCTCCGACTCCACAGCTCTGGTTCCAGGTCCGACGCCTCCTTCCCGGCCAGCCTCAGCCTCCCCGCTGCGGTGAGAAAGTCTTCATCCTCTTCCCAGGCCAAGACTCCCAGGCCTTCCTCATCCTCCAAGGCCCTGGCCAAGTCGGGGGACCGCCACCATCACCATAAGTCGGGTTCCCGCCTTTCTGAACCCGACGTCAGGTCTGCTTCCTTGCCTCCTCGCAAGACCAAGAGCTCACCTCTCTGAAGAGGCCGCAGGACCCGACGCCGGTGCGTCCGTCGTCGACCTCGCCACAGGTCTCGGAGCGCGCCGGCCGAAGACCATCGCTGGCCAGGCTAGACGCACCACCGGATGCCGGTAGGGGACTGGCACCCGCTCCTATTGAGAAGAGGACCTCGACGCCTCCGACCGACGTCGGTCAGGAGACCATCACTGAGGAGGAGTTGACTCAGCCCGAGGACCAGACGGGCGACCCCGGTCCTGTCGAGACGCCCAGAGAACCCTCGCCACAACCCGAGCCCCCTGTGGAGCCGACGCCGGGACCCGACGACCGTCCACCGGCGCCCGGACCGTCGTCGGGCCTTTCCTTTTCGGAAGTAAAGGAGCTGTTTACTTATTGGTGGGACACCATCAAGAAAGACATGGTCCCCACTCCACCTCCGCTTCCTCCTCCTCCTCCGGTTCCTGCGCCCCCCTCTCCATCGGGGTCGGCAGGCCGGTTACCTCCTCCCCGGGAGTACAGGACTCCTCCAAGGGGGAGACCAGACAAACGGAGGCCTCCGTCCAAATCCTCTTCCAGGTCACCCAGCCCTAAGAGACCCAGAAGACGCCGACGATCGCCTTCGACGGAGGACACGGGATCAGAGTTCTAAACATCTAGATCCCCATCTCCTCTCCATCCCTTCTTCGGACCCACGTGAGATGCCAAAATCTCCTCCGGATGACCCTTCGTTTTCGGATATTATGAGACACATCCAAGAGAACATGGGATGGGATGCGAAGAGCTAGACTAAAGGCTACGCTTTGCAAAGTATCTTCGCAGAAGAACCCCAAGCCTGTGGTGGTGCCACCCTTGGTAGACACTTTCGTGGACGTCACCAAGGCAGCGTGGAAGCGTCCACATTCGCTCCCGGCGATGCCGAAGAAAGCTGATCGCTTGTACAAGGCTCCCAGAGAAGACCAGTACTTGATTCAGCATCCTCAGGCCGACTCTCTGGTCATCACAGCCTCACATGACCGGTCCCAGAGACCGCAACATTTGAGCACCCTGCCACCGGACCCAGAGTCCAAGCAGCTGGACGCCATGGGCAGGTGCACGTATGCTTCTGCTACCTGCGCCATCAGATCCCTGAATTATTTGACCCACATGGTGCAGTTCCAAAACGCCCTGTGGGAGCAGGGTCTGGATGCGGCTGAGAAACTGCCGAAAGGTGAGCAGAAGGAGGAGGAGGAGATGCTACAGCTCCTTCGTACGGGTTCGGACGTGGGAACCCAGGTGCTGCAAGCCGCGTACGGCTCCGCGGACTCCTCGGCCCGAGCAGCAGCTTCAGGCGTATGCCTCCGGAGACACACTTGGCTCCGTGTCTCCGGTTTTAACCCGGACATCCAGAAGAATATCATTATCTTCGAGGGAGAAGTTTTGTTTGGTAAACCCTCAGTGAAGATTATTACCAAAATCCAAGAGGCCGGGAAGGCGGTGAGGTCGGTTCAAGCCATGTACCGACCCAAGCTTAGTTCCTTTCGTAGGAACCAAAGCCGATTTCGTGGATGGACGCAGAGACAACAGTCCCGTTCCGCCCCACAACAAAGAGGCTCCGGCTTTCGCAGAGCCCAGGGGAAACATCCCGCAGGCCGAAGCCAGTGTACTCCTAAGCCGGCCCAGCCAGCGGGACCCTCAGCCGCCACAGCCTGACTCCTTTCCGGGCCCCGCCCCTCAGGATCAACGGGAAATCATGGTCGGGGGTTTCATTGCGAACTTCCTGCCGGGATGGCAGGCGATAACCACCAACAGGTGGGTTCTTCAGTTGGTCAGAAGAGGCCACTTTATAGAATTCGCAGAAAAGCCACCCTCAAGGCCTCCTTTGCTCTCCCGGTATCCGGGTCAGCACAAGTCACTGATCTGGCAAGAAGTACTCGCGCTCTTGCAAAAGGGAGCGATAGAGTACATCCCGGAGAACCAGAGAGGACAAGGATACTATTCCCACTTCTTCCTGGTCCCAAAGAAAACAGGGGACCTCCGTCCTATTCTGGACCTCAGCAACCTCAACTTGTCGGTCGCCTACAAGAGATTCCGCATGGTGACTCTTCCGGGTCTCATTCCCATGCTGAAGCAGGACACCTTCTTAGCGTCTCTAGACATGCAGAACGCATACCTGCACATCCCTATAGCCCAAGCGCACAAGAGGTTCCTGCGCTTCGAGTTTCTCGACCACCACCTTCAATTCCGAGCCCTTCCATTCGGGCTGTCATCAGCACCCAGGGTCTTTACCAAATGCATGGCAGTCGTGGCAGCGCCTCTAAGGAGACAGGGCCATTATGTGTTCCCCTGCTTCCTGGACGATTGGCTTCATGGCCGCCTCCAGAGAGGCGCGGTTACGGGGCATCCAGAGTACCCAGGACCTGTTTCGATCTCTTGGGCATCCTAATCAACCACGAGAAGTCTCTCCTGGTACCATCACAGAAGCTGCAATTTATAGGCGCAGTACTGGACACCGCTCAGGAAGAGCTTTTCTTCCAGACGACAGAGCGGGAGCGCATCAGATCCCTCATCAGGGAGCTTCGTCATCAAGACCGTCCCAGCCAGGTCGGTCCTTCGCTCTTCGGAACATGGCTGCGCTATTCCTACCGCCCCTTCGCAAGGCTCCACATGCGGGTAACTCAGTGGATGCTCAAGGTGCAATGGGATCAAAGGCAAGACCACATGCAGCATCTGGTCAGAATCACGAGCACCGTGATTCGAGACTGGCAGTGGTGTAGACCCAGGGACACTCCACAGGCGCCCCATTTATAGCGCCGTCCCCGAGGTAATCCTCACCACAGACGCCTCTAGGTGGGGAGCACACCTGGACGGGTGAAGTCCCAGGGTACGTGGCCCCTCTGGAGGCCCACCTCCATATCAATGTCCTAGAGATGAGGGCGTCCTTTATGCCCTGCAGGCCTTTCAGTCAGAAACCACGAGTACTCTCCTGCTCAGACAGACAACACGGTGATGTATTACCTCAACAAACAAGGAGGCGGACACTCTTACCCCCTTTGCAGGGAGGCCATGAGGGTGTGGGATTGGGTAATCCGACACGGCGCGAATCTGATCACAGTACATGTTCCCGGGGTGGACAACACAATTGCAGACGGCCTGAGTCGCTCCCAGGCCAGAGTCCACGAGTGGGAACTTCTTCAAGAGGTAGCAGAGGATCTGTGTATTCGATGGGGAACTCCAGAGTTGGACTTGTTAGCTTCCCCATCTAACGCAAAACTGCCCAATTTTTGCTCGCTAGATCCAGGGCCTGGTGTTTTCTGGCGAGACACGTTGTCCCTCTCCTGGGTGGACAGATTCCTCTACGCTTTCCCTCCCTTCCTATTGATCCAGAGAGTTCTTCTCAAACTGCGCATGGAGCAAGCAACCATGATCCTTGTGGCCCCCTTCTGGCCCAGACAGATCTGGTTACCTTTACTGATTCAGCTATCCTGGAACCTCCGCCTCGCTGCTGCTCAGCTCCCATCTCTTGTCTCAGGAGGAAGGTTCACTGGTCCACCCGGACTTACGCTCATTGAACCTGCATGCATGGCTCCTAGAGACATAGCCATCTTGCGTCACGGGGTCTCGCAAGAGGTTGCGGAAGTTCTTTCTGCAGCCAGAAAGCCGGCAACGCATGCGACGTACGCCATGAAATGGCGCCTTTTTGTTTATGGTCGCAAGCACGCGGCCTTTCCCCTTTAGGTTGCCTGGTGAGAGCGGTGTTAGACTACCTGCTCTCCCTTTTCCGTTCGGGCCTCGCCTACTCCTCTATCAAGGTGCACCTCTGTGCCATTTCAGCCTACCACCTTCCGGTGGGACAGTGCACAGTGGCACAATTAGATGCCTCTCGGGAATTTTTGAGAGGGGTGTTACATCTTAGGCCTCCATTAAGGACCCAGTGCCTCCATGGGATTTGCTCTTTGTCCTGGAACAACTCCATCCCCTTCAACCTGCCGCGGATTGTGAGTCATGCTTCGTCGGAAAACGCTGTTTTTGGTTGCTGTTACGTCACGAGAAGAGTTTCTGAGCTTCACGCTCTTATGTGCAAAGAGCCTTATTTAATTTTCCACCGGGACAGTGTATCCCTGAGGACGAATCCTAAATTTTTGCCTAAGGTGGTTTCTACACTCACTCTCAATCAGGATATTGACCTGCCGGTCTACTTCCCAAATTACTCTAATAGAGGAGAGGCACTGCTCCACACCCTGGATATTCACCGCTGCTTGAGGTATTACCTCAACAGAACTAAACAGCTTCGTAGTTCAGAGTAACTTTTCGTTTCCTTTTCTGAAAGGATGATGGGCCAACCAGTATCCAAACAGTCCCTGTCTCGCTGGCTTGTCCAGTGCATCTCATACTGTTATGATATCAAACAAAAGCCCCTCCCGGGATCAGTCCGGGTCATTCCACTAGGTGTGGCCACCTCCTTGCAGCACTCGAAATGTCTCCACCTCTGCCATATGTGCTGCAGCCACTTGGAGCTCTGTACATACATTTATCAGGCATTATAGCCTGGACATCGCTTCATGGCGAAGAGCCGGCCTCGGCCTGGCTGTGCTACAGGGTCTCCTGTCCTAGATTCAGGACCTGGAATGTAATTTCTAGTTTTCTCCTCCCAGAATGTTCGCAGCGTTACTGCTTGGGAATCAGTCCTAATGGTGTAACCTGCTGCAAGAGCTGTGTCTCGAAGTAAGATAGTACAGTTACGTAAGAACTTACTGTAACAGTAGATCTTCGAGAACAGCTCTTGCAGCAGGTACCTTCCCGCCCACCTTCTCCCCTTGGAGGAGGCATGGCTTAAGCCCTTACTGACAGGAAATTTTTCCCTTTGTCTTCTGACGGTGGATCCTCGGTCTCCCATTTCTATGTCAGCCTGCGGCCGGAAGTCTCCGGCGGGAGAACTGGGGAATCTGGCGGGACCGCCCCCTTATATACTACGTCCGACGTCGGAGGCGGGACCGACGTCGGGGGCAGTCCCCGCTGAAGATAGCTAGCTAGAATTTTTCCGTGGGGTCCTGATGCCTGCCAGCTTCAGTCCTAATGGTGTAACCTGCTGCAAGAGCTGTTCTTGAAGATCTACTATTACGGTAAGTTCTTACGTAACTGTACTTTACTTCAGCGCAGTATTCACAAGGGAGGAGGTATGGGTGGGAGGCAACCCCAGGCCAGCTGATATGGAAGGGGCAGGGGTGGGTGTGAGTCCTTTCCGGGAAGAGGAGATCTTGAGAGAACTCAAGGGCCTGAAGGTGGACAAGGCTATGGGGCTGGATGGGGTTCACCCAAGAGAGCTGAGGGAGGTGTTAGTTGGCCCCTTGACTACTCTGTTCAATGAGTCATTACACTCGGGATCCTCAGGGACTGGAAATGCACGGATGTACTGCCCCTGCATATAAGGGAGGGGAAGGCAAGACATGAACAATTACAGGCCAATAAGTCTGACTTCTGTGGTCAGTAAGCTCATGGAAAAACTGCTCAAGGACAGAATCTCCAGCTGCCTGGGGGCAAACTGCCTCCTTGACCAAAGGCAGCATGGCTTTTCCAAGGGCAGATCTTGTCAAACAAATTTGGTCAGGTTTTTTGACTGGGTCACTAGGGTTGTGGATCAGGGTGGGTCAGTGGGCATAGCTTTCCTGGATTTCAGGAAGGCTTTTGATACGTTACTGCACAGAAGGCTATTGTACAAAATGGAGTGCCTGGGACGGGGGTCTGTGTGGTGGTTACAAGGTGGATGTGAAACTGGTTGGAGGGCAGAATACAGAGGGTGTTAGTCAATGGGGTTCCCTCGGGAGTGTCATGGGTCAATAGTGGTGTTCCCCAGGGGTCAGTGCTAGGACCCCTGCTGTTCAACATCTTTATAAGAGACATAGCAGAGGGGTTGGAGGGTAGAGTGAGCCTGTGTGCGGATGATGTAAAGATCTGCAGTAGAGTGGACATGCAGGATGGAGCCGAGAGGATGCAGAGGGACCGAGGGAAGTTAGAGGAATGGGCCAGGAAGTAGAAGTTATCGCTGAACGTGGCAAATGCAAAGTCATGCACCTTTGTAGAAAAAATGGGAGAATGGAATACAGATTGGGGGACAAGCTGCTGGCAGTGACCAAGGAAGAGAGAGACCTGGGCATCATCATCATCTCACAAGACTTGAAGGTGGCTGGGCAGTGCGGGAGGGCAATGGAAAAAGCAAGCAGCTTGTCTGGTTGTATTGGGAGGGGGATCACCAACAGGAGGAAAGAGGTCCTGATTCCCTTGTACACCCAGCTGGTCAGGCCTTATCTGGAATATGGGGTCCAGTTCTGGAGGCCTTGCCAAAAAAAGGATGTGGAGAGGGTGGAGCGGGTACACAGGAGGGCAACCAAGATGGTGAAAGGGCTCAACCACTTGCAGTATGAGGAGAGAGTGGGAGCCCTTGACATGTACTCCCTGGAACGGAGGAGGGAGAGAGGGGACATAAGAGACTTTTAAGTACCTAAAAGGGGTCAACAAAGTGTCCACAGAGAACCTGTTCTGATTGAAGGGGTGCCCCAGGAAAAGGGATCATGATCTCCAGCTCAAGGGGGGTACGTTTAGGGGTAACATCAGGAAATACTACTTTACCAAAAGGGTGGTGGACACCTGGAATGGGCTGCCTAAAGAAGTGGTGGGTGAGAATATAGTGGGGGTTCAAGAGGGCTTGGGACAGACATAAAGGGCTGTTGAAGGGAGGGGGAAGGAATCAGAGCAAGCCTAGAGGATGCTAGGCAAATGGGCAGACTAGGTGGGCCTTGCGGTCCTTTTCTGCCATCACTTTCCTATGTTCTCATATTGTTTGGCTATCTTTAGGTCATCTGTTATGATTACTCCCAGATCCCTTTTCAGTTTGGTTGTTGTCAGTACCCCCTCCCCCCAAAATCATGTATTCCTCCCCCTTGATTTTTTTGCCCCAAGTGCATGATTCTGCACTTCTTTGCATTGAATCTAAGCTGCCACGCTCTTGACCACTCCTCCAATTTCCCTAGGTCTCTTCTCATTCTTTCTACCCCCCGAGAGTGTCAACCCTATTGCAGATCTTAGTGTCGTCTGCACAGAGGCATACCTTCCCTTCCAGCCCCTCCATAATGTTGCTTATGAAGACACTGAAGAGAACAGACCCCAGCACTGAGCCCCATGGCACCCCATTAGTTAACCCCCTTTCCTTGGATTTGAACTCTGTTTACCACCACCCTCTGTGTCCTATTGCTCTGTCAATTTCTGACCCAGTTTACCACCTTGGGGCCCACTCCCAGACTGCCCAGTTTGTTTACTGGCCTGTGTGGGACATCATCAAATGCCTTGCTAAAATCTAGGTAGGCCATGTCTACCGCTCCTCCCTGATCAACTACCCTGGTCACCCAGTCAAAGAAATCTATCAGATTTGTTTGACAGGACCTTCCTGCTATGAATCCATGTTGCCTCGGGTCCTGTGCCCTGCTGTCCTCAAGATGTACCACAATCCTTTCCATTAACATTGATTCCATTATTCTCCTCACCACTGAGGTCAAACTGACCGGCCTGTAATTTCCAGCCTCCACCTTGCTCCCACTTTTGTGTAGTGGTACCACATTTGCCCTCCTCCAGTCCTCCGGTACCACTCCCTCCTCCAGCAGTTTGTTGAGTAGTGCTGTCAGCAGTGCCACATGCACCTCTGTGAGTTCTTTTAATATTCTGGAGTGTATCCTGTCTGGCCCAATTGCCTTGTCCACTTTTAGTTTCTCAAGTTCCTTTACTGTAGGACTCTATCTCTGTGAATGGGCTTGTGGCCACCTCTCTTCCATGCATGTTTCTACCACCTAACTGTGGACCGTCCCCTTCCCCTTCTTTTGTGAATACTGAGTAGTAGTTGTTCGGGATTTCTGCTTTTTCTAGGCCCCCTTCCGCACACTCCCGTCCTCCCTTGTTTAGCCTCACAATCCCTCCCCGGGTCTTTTCTCTATCACTGATATACCTAAAAAAAGGTTTTGTCTTCTTCTACTGTCTGGGTTGTTCTTTCCTCTGTTTGCGCCTTTGCGCGCCTGACTGCTTTCTCTGCCTACCTCTGCTTTGCCTGATAGTTTCTTGTCTACCGCCCTCTGTGCTTCCTTGCACTGCCTCAATGCCAGTTTTTTCTCTCTAACCTTCCCTGCCACTTCTTTTGAAAACCAGAGTGTTTTTTTCATTCTTTTTGTTTTGTTTACTTGCTTTACACAAAGGCTTCTTGCCTCTGCTATGGCTCCTTAAAGGTTCTCCCACTGTTCCTGTACCCGCCCCCCCACCTTCTTTGCCAGAGCTTTCTTGAGGCATTCCCTCATTTTTGTAAAGTCGGCCCTCTTAAAATCCAGGACCCTTGCTGTCAAGTAACTTGGCTGCTCCTCTGTTTTCACCTTGAACCACAATAAGCAAAGACTGTGAGTAGTGGCGCAACACCAGCAAAATCACTGGTGAAGTGCCACTTTATGTAGTTTTCGCTGAATGAAGTAGCACTTTGCTCATGAAGAACTATGCCGAGTCTCAGTGTCATTTAATAAAAAAAATCCTTGTTTAAAAATGTCCATCCCCACCCGGTCTGCAGTAAGGCAGTGTGTGCCCCCCCCCCGCCACACAGACCATTTTACCTCCATTCTCTGCATTGAAACAACCCTCCCCCCTTACTGGTGAAGTTCACCCTAGTGAAGTCATTACATGATTTTTTTTTTTTTTGCATTGTGAAATATATTGGTTCCCTTCCCCACCACCTGTATGCCAACACAGACTCCCTCTGTCTCCCTTGAAATCAAGGCCCCCTCCCCCATGGTTTTTCAGCACCTGTAAATGAAGAAAACCACCCCCTGGAGCAGAGAGGTCCACTCCGTTCACTGTATGTATTCATAATGCCATACATGAAAAGTGACATCTTTGCCATAGTAAAACTCAGGCCAATCAGGTTTTACTGTGGCAAAGATATCCCCATTTATGTGTGGCATTACAGATACTTAAAACAGAGTCGCATTATAGATACTTACAGTGAACAGAGCAGACAACTCTGCTCCTGGGGGCGGTTTCCTTTATTTACAGGTGCTGCAAAACTGTGTTTTTGTGTGGAGGTGGGTGAGGTGGGTGCCAGGGGAGGTTAGCTTGGGGGGAGCTTAACATGATTGGAGTCAGGGTTGAGGAAATGTGGGAGGTGGTTTTGGCATACTAGTGGAAGGGGGGAGGAATAGTTATATTTTACAGATGACTTCACTGGTGGCAAACTTCGAAGGGGTGTTTTTTCAGTGCAGAGGGTGTCAGGGTTGGGGTCAGATGGGCTTGTGGTGGGAGGGGGAATGTTGTGTTATTGTACAGTGAGTGTGGGGATATCTCATTGTTTTAAACATTTTTTTTTCTAAATTTAAAAAACAGGTCTAGCGAACTTGGTGCAGCTGTTGGGAACTTTGCAGTGAAGTTCCCGAATTTACACTAGGTTTGCCAGTGAAATAAAACTTTCTAGGAGCGTGGATATGATGTTCATCCACACTCTTTGGCATGTCCCTTTCCCCTTTAAGGATCATGCTCACACATTCGTAAGCCCAGGCTTTCAAATCGGTTCTACTGAAACTTCGAATTTCTCAAATTAGCGATCACGAATTTGTCACTTGTACTATGGAAGAAAAATCTTCCCCTGGATTTCGCTCCTGCAGTCAGAAGATGTCGCTCATCGATCCCCACTCCGCGTGCATCTACTGCCTCAGTGTCAGCCATGACACCTCATCCTGCAGTTTCTGCTTGGCCTTCCATCCCAAAGTCCTGGACGACCGTCTTGCGTGCCTACAGCTGGGGAGACCAGAAAAGAGGAACCCTCCGGTGAAATCGAAGGAGGCTAGGTGGCTGGTTTCCATGGCTGCGGGATCCGCTGAACAGTTGGAGCGCATGCAAGCCTTCGAGGAAGAAGTGGCCAGCTCTTCCCGGAGCTTCTTTGTTCCACTCAACCTGGGCTCCACCTTCTCGGGTTCCTTCAGGGAGCTGTGCCAGTTTCTCCCTACCAAGGGGGGAGGCACCTGCGGCTTGCACTCTTCCCGATCCCGTCCCCGGGAAAAGGATCCGAGTAACTGTTCATCTAGACGAAGACGCTCTTGGGACTGAGAGAGGTCTGAGTCCCAGGAGCATGCGGTCTTGACCTCGGTCGAGATCGCTTCCTCGACCGCTAGCTTCTCGGACCTCCCATCATTCCAGACGACCAAGGATGTGGCTAATGAGGTCGAGATCATTATCGACCCACTGTCGCCGACTCTGGTCGATGATTCTCTAGAAAGGACCCCAGTCCTTGTCTTCCTTGATGAGGAGACCCAGCCTGCTGGAGTCCCCATTGAGGATCCAGTCCCGGACTCCAGGAAGTCACCAGTCCCTCTGGTGTCTCCTGATCGACCAAGTTGGCCTGCCCGATCTCGGTCGAGGTCTAGGACCCCCTCGTCCGAAAGGCCGAGGAAGGGCCACAAGCGCTAAGAAGAGGCAACGCCATAGGTCGTTCTTGTCCTTCTCGGATGAGGAGAGGCTCAGACGGAAACTCCGGCAGTACGAGGACCTCATATGGCAGTAGTTCATTTTGTCCAGGGCTAAGCTTACCACGGCTTCCTCCCCGGCCGTTACCTGACTTTCACCTCCTGTGGCCGAGGCCATTGTTGGACCGGCCTTAGAACTATGGCAGCGTCCTACCTCTTGTCCAGCTTTATCTACCTGGATGGCCCGCAAGTACGCAGTGCCCACAGGGTCCTTTTGCTGGGTTCACAGAGCACCCTTTGGCCGAGACCCTGGTGACCGCCTTTGTGTTCAGGCATACTGGCAATTCTGCCGATACTGACCGACCTCCTGATAAAGAGTCCAAGCTCTTGGACCATTCAGCCAGGAAGGTCTATGCGGCTTCCTCCTTGGGCCTTTGTCAGGCAAGTTCGGCCATCGTTATGGCACACTTTTCCTACGCCCTCCTCGGGTCGCTGGACAAAGTCCTCCCACATCTCCCCATTGACATGCAGACTATGGTCAAACAAGTCCGGGATCAGGGCCTAGCCATTGCCAGACAGCAGCTCCAGACAGCCCTGGGTCTCGGGGACTCTTGTGCCCATTCGATGGCTGCCGCAGTTGCCTCACGTTGCAGGGCTTGGCTGAGGCACTCCTCCTTCCTTGCGGATACCCAGCATAAATTAGCTGTCGTGCTCTTCCTTGAGACCAACTTGTTAGGCCCAGGAGTGGCCGGTCACCTTCAGCATATTGAGCAGTCCTGTGCCACCTTGGATGCTACCTCTGCCAAGAGTTCTTCGGGCAAGAACCAGCAGAGGAAAAAGAAAAAGCCATTTCGGCATTCTGCCCCTGCAACTCAGCAGTCCTCCTTCCAGGACAGACAGCAGCAACAGCAGCAAGCTGAAGCTTGGCGCCCTCGGCCCAAGCAGGGTCCTCAGCAGGCCTGTAAAGGAGGCCGAGGTTCTGGTCCTGGATTCTCCTCATCCAAGCCTGCTCAGTGATGGGGTGGGGGCTGCCATCCCCGCTCCCGTCACGCCAGCTCTGGGTCCTCCTGTGGGGGGGTCAGCTGTGCCACTTTCCGCCTGGTCCGTTATCACCACAGACAGATGGGTTCTGGAAGTGGTTGGCCAGGGACTACCTCTAGAATTCGAGCAGTACCCTCCAAGCCGAGCCCCCACCCCTCGGGAGGAGCGAGTATCCGCTCAGATACAGTCGGCTCTCAGAGACAACATCATTCAGCTCCTCCTCACGGAGGCAGTAGCTCCAGTGGCAGATCCTCCAGCAGACTCAGGCTTTGTCTCCAGGTACTTCCTGGTGCCCAACGGATGGGGGCTGGCTTCCCATTCTAGATCTGCATGACCCGAATCAATGTCTCAGGTCATGCACCTTTCGGATGGTCACTCTGTCCCGGATCATACCATCCTTGAAGTGAAACATGTGGTTCTGTTCACTGGATCTGCAGGACGCGTTCTTTCACGTCCCAATCTGTTCGTCCCATCAGCGGTTCCTCCGCTTCAGGGTCGAAGGGACCCTGTACGAGTTCCGAACCATGCCGTTCGGTCTGTCATCGGCCCCATGGGTCTTCACCAAATGCATTGCAGTGGTGGCGGCCTATCTTCGGCGTCAGGGGGTCTGAATTTACCCCTACCTCGATGATTGGCTCCTAGCAGGTTCCATCCAACAGGAGGTGGAGAGGTCCAGGGACCTGGCCCTCCAGACCTGCTCTCAACTCGGCCTCCTGATCAACGAGGCCAAGTCAGAACTTGTGCCCTCTCAGGTGATGGCCTTCATCGGGGGCAGAGCGTGACTCTTGTCAAGCCAGAGCTCGGCTCCTGGCGGACAGGGTGGAGGTTCTTTCCTTCTTTGCCCAGTCATTACTGGTTGGGCACTTGCGACCTGCCCGGGACTTTCTGAGCCTTCTGGTTTACATGGCGGCATGCATCTTAGTGGTCAGATGGGCGCAGTTGCCCATGCGCCCCCTCTAATGGGAGCTGGCTGCCCAGTGGACTCAGTGCCACAGTCATTTCGACCAGCTGGTCACCGTAACCCAGAAGATGTGGGACGCACTCCAATGGTGGACCGCCCCAGACTGATTGCAGGAAGGGATCCTTTTTGTCTGCCCCTAGCCGACGGTTGTCCTCACTACCGACACCTCTCTCATGGGCTGGGGAGCCCCCATGGGGGACGAAAGGGCCCACAGGCTCTGGACCCCCCGAGGAGTCTCGATGCCACATCAGACTGTTGGGGCTCAGAGTGGTCAGTCTGGCACTGTCAGCTTTCACTTCTCAGCTCCGGGGTCAAGTGGTTCAAGTCCAGACGGACAATACCACGACAGTGTACTACCTCAACAAACAGGGCAGCATGCACTCCCATTTGCTGTGCAAGGAGGTGATCCGCATCTGGACCCTCGCAAGCTAGTTGGAGGCAGATCTCCTTGCCATCCATGTGACAGGAGCCCTGAACCATCTGGCGGATGCTCTCAGCTGCTTAGGCCAGACATCCCACGAGTTGTCTCTCCATCCAGAGGTAGCTTACAGACTGTTCTCCCGTTGTTGCAAACTGATAGTGGACCTGTTTGCCTCCAGGGAAAACACCAAGCTGAGGCTGTTTCATGCCCGCCCCCCTCAACAGGGCTCGCTGTAGGGGGATGCCTTCTCGGAGCCGTGGACCCTAGGCCTCCTCTACGCCTTCCCTCCATTTCCCTTGATCCACAAGGTGCTTCTCAAGGCGAAGGTGATCCTGGTAGCCCCAGACTGGCAACACCAGTTCTGGTATCCAGATCTCCTCAGCCTCAGTTGCAGGCCCATGGAGTGGCTTTGCACACGCCCAGACCTGATATCACTCAGGGGAAGAGGTATTCCATCTGGACCTTCAATCCCTGCACCTCACAGCCTGGTACCTGAGCGGCTAGAGTTCCAGAATTTAGGTCTTTCTGAAGATGTCTACACCGTGGTGGAGGCATCTAGAAAGGAATCGACCAGGAAATGTTATGCCTTCAAATGGAAAAGGTTTTCTGTTTGGTGTCAGGGTAAGGGCCTGGACCCTATCCTGTTCAGTGGCTAACATTCTTGACTACCTTTGATCTCTAACCAGAGGGGGTCTGCAGTCATCGACCATTAATGTGCACCTGGCAGCCATCTCTGCTTACTGGGTGCGGGCCGGTCAGCCGACATTGGCACAGGAGACATTGGTCGGGCACTTTTTCAAAGGCCTGTATCACATATCCCCTCCGGTGCGTGAACCTCCACCTCCGTGGGATCGACTGCTGGTACTGGCACAACTCATAAGCAAGCCATTCGAACCAATGCACAGGTGTGAGTTGTCACACTTGTCGTGGAACACTTCCTGGTGGCTATCACGTCTGCCAGAAGGACAGGGGGAACTCCAGGCGCTTTCTGTGGAGTCCCCTTATCTGTTTTTCCACGGGGACAAGGTTGTCCTACGCCCCACCCGAAATTCCTTCCGAAGGTGGTGTCAGAATTTCACCTTAACCAGGTGTTATCTCCACCGGTATACTACCCTAATTTACACCTTGGAGGCTGAGTACAGGCTCCATACTTTGGACCTGAGACGTGCTCTCTCCTATTACAAGGAGAGGACCATGGAAATTCGGGTTGAGGTTCGCCAGCTGTTTGTCACTTACGCTGAAGCCACTTCTGGCAGACCTGCAGCGAAGTGGACTATTGCAAGACGATTACATCATGCATAGGTCTGTGTTATGAGTTGGCTGGCAAGGAGCCTCCCAGAGGATGAGAGCTCATTCTACTCGCCATTCTGCTGCATCGGTGGCTGCTTCCAGGGACATTCCTATTCAGGAAATCTGTCGGGCTGCTACCTGGAAGTCAGCAAACACCTTTATCACAGACTGCCACATCGACCCTGAGTCGAATGGCCCCCTGGCAGACAGCAGAAGGCGGAATGGCACTTGGAGGGCTAAGAAGGCTCCAAGAAGGAGTCAGTCAGCTCACAGTCGCACCTCCCACCCACCCCCCGGTTGCGGCCTGTTGCAGGGTCTGCTAGGGAATCCAGGAAGAAGCCAGGAAGCAATGGAAGAATTAGGCTTTAAATAGCCCAGAAATCTAGCGGCAACCAGAGGTTCGGGCCAACAAGCCAGGAGGAGGAGGAGCAGAGGGGAGTGGAACAGCCCCCTAACAAGCAGTAGAGCTGCAGCAGCAGAAAGCGGGAGTGGTGCTCATAGGGCTAAGAAGGCTCTAAGAAGGAGTCAGTCAGCTCACAGTCACACCTCCCACCTCCAACGGCAGCCAATCGCAGGGGTTGTTAAGGAATCTAGGAGGAAGAAGGCGCCTATATAGGCAAAAGGCCACCAAGTGGCCCCCGTGCTGAGGACCCCCAAGACAAGGATGGCACAGCAAACTCCACCCACCCAAAGAGGCAGCCAGATATTCTGCACCTCAACAAGCCAGCGGGGAGCAGCAGCAAAGGCATAAGACCGGAGGAAGCAGGATATCGCGACAGTGTACCCTACACCAGAAGTAATCTTAACTCCTGAAACTGCATACCCACTGCAAGGGAGCAAGGAGAGTGGCGATATGAAATAGGAAGGGTACAGGTAGGAATAAGAAAAGAAAAAAGGGGGTAGTGGCATGTTAGGGGCTAGAAACAGTGTGGGTATGGGTGAAATATCGTATCTAGGATAGGAGTAATTAAGGGTTAGAGAGAAACAAAGACAGAAAGGGTAGAGGTGAGTTAGAATCAAGCAATAGTTGGGCAAGGGATAAAAAGGTGTTAAAGGCAAAACAGTAAAACAGGCAGGGGAGGACATAGGTATGCTGGGAGTGGTGCAGTGCAGCGGCTGTGGAGCAGCAGTCTTCAGGGAGACTTTCTGGAGACTGTGTTGCATGCATCTCTCTGGGCTGAGGTTGCCAGACTCCAGACCACGTTGGCTTGGATTCGGAGGACCTACTCCCCCACCAAGGGACCACCTAGTCTGCCACCGCTACCTGGGAGGTTGCACGGAAGGAGAAGTGGCTGGACAGTGGAGGGGGTCGGAGAGGATTAGGGTGGTGAAGCATAGGCACATCCCCCATCTGGTACCACTACAAAACACCTACACCACACTGACTGAGCAGGAATGTCCTACAGAAGCACCCGAAGTAGTGACTGGGGTAGATGTGGGGGTCATCCATAGTGGAGACCCCAAGGGGAGTGACAGAGGACCCCAGAGGAGGAGGAGGAGGAGGAAGCAGATCCTGGTAGGGGACTCCATAGTGAGGGGATACGGTTGAAGGCAGGTAAGGATGAGGAGAGGGAGATTAGGTGCCTTCCCAATGCCACGGCTCGCAGGGATGGAAAGAGGATCCAAAAGATTGCTGGGAGAACTGGACGTCATTGTCCATCTGGGGACAAATAACCTGGCTAGGAATGCGCCAGCAAAAGTTCAGGAGGAGTTTAGAGAATTGGGGAGTGGTCTCAGGCAAGTAGCACGAACTGTGACCTCGGAGGGGACAGGATTCTCTACACCAGGATCTTCCTTCAGTGCATGGTTAAAGGACTGGTGCAGAGCGGAGGATTTTGGCTTCATTGGAGACTGGGGCCCCACCTGGAGGGGTAAGGGCCTGTACAGGGGTGACAGATTGCATCCATCTAGGAGGGGAAACATGGTCCTCAGTGAAAGGTTTAAATGCTACATTGGCAAGCATTTAAACTGGCCGAGAGGGGCGGCAGAATGAAGCAGGGGAGACATAAACTGTCTTCCTCGCCCCCCCCACAGGCTCATGAGGTTAGCAGTGGGAATCCTGAGGGAGTAAAATCCCAAAAGGAACCAAATAACAAAGGAATTCAAGGGGTAACAGGAAAGAGGAAATAAGGAATGGAAAATGGGAGATAAGAGGAGGTGGCAGGACAGTCTGGAAAGTCATGTGTGCAAATACTTAAAGTCTGGGCAATAAGATTGCAGACCTAGTGGCTACCATGGCAGATGCGGACCTGGACATAATAGCAGTTACCGAGTCCTGTTGCACTGAAAACCAGGACTGGGATGTAGCAATACCAGGGTATACCCTGTTCAGAAAAGACAGGGTAGGTAAAAAAGGGGGAGGAGTGGCTGTTTATGTCAGGGACAACATAAAAGCTATGGAAATACAGGAAGAGCAAGCCAGCACAGCGGTAGCACTACCAGTTGCGACACCGGCAACCAAATTTCAGGAATGGGCTGAGGTCAGAGGGCTGGCCTGGGGGGGGGGGGGCTTGAGAGTGCCAGGACTGCTCATCTCCGGGTGGTTGGGGGAGTCATGGCCAGCCTCTAGTGGTGGCTGGAGGATTGGCATGCTTGTGCCACACATAAGGGGTGGAGCATGACGGACGCCATCTTCAGCCTTGGTGTCCGCGCATGTCTCGTCTCCGGGGGGAGGCATACAAAGAAAACACCTGGCCTCACCTGACACTGACAAGAAGGTCAGAATATTGTTTTCACCTGGCAGCCTGAGTATGGACCCTGATGAGGACAAGAGACATGACTGGGGGGTCCTCCCTCTGAGCCCTACGGTCTCGTGTGTTAGGTCTGTTGAGAGTGCTGAGAGAGGAGAAAAAGAAATTACAAAAAAAAGAAATACAGGAAGAGCAGGGAGGAGCTGAGATACTGTGGGTCACCCTGGAGACATGGGGGGGGCACTGTTCGCACAGGAGTGATCTACAGACCGCAGCACAGGGGGGAAGAGGTGGATAAAGGTATGATGGAAGCAATCCAAATGATGGCACGCAAAGGGGCGGTGTTGCTGGTAGGGGACTTCAGTCTGCCAGATGTGGATTGGAGCCTACCAGCTGTGACAGCAGTGAGAAGTAGGGAAATCCTTGACTCCCAGCAAGGGGCATTGTCAGGCAGCTAGTTAAAGAACCCACTCGTGGGGGGGCAGTACTGGACTTGGTACTGACAAACGGGGACAGTGTTGCTGGCTTCACAGTGAGTGGCCACCTGGAAACCAGTGATCGCCTTACTGTGTGGCTCAGTATAAAAACTGAACCAAAATCGAGACACACTAAGATATGAGGGTCATGGATTTCAGGAGGGACGATTTTAAGAAAATGGGAGAATGCCTCAGGGACACCCTAGCAGGGATAGTGAAATTGGAGGGAGTCGAGGAACGATGGGCAAAAATAAAAGAAGGGGAGAATTGAAAAGGCAACAAATCTCTGTGTCAGGCAGGTTAACAAGGGCAAGAGAAAAAAGAGACCGCTGTGGTTCTCTAGAGAATTAGTGGAGAAAGTAAGAGCAAAATAACTATAATTTAGAAGGTGCAAGAGGGACTGTCGACAAGGCACAGGTCAGGAAGCTTATGAAAACCAGGAGAAGTTGTAGAATTCACCAAAAATTATTTATTTACACTAGCAGTATCATAAAATAAACGTGTGCAGTATAACTATTTACAAAGGCAAAATAAAAATAGTTTTCTTTCTGTCTCTGTGTCCCTTGTTCTCCTCTGATCTCTCTTGCAGTTGCAGCTTAGCTGTTATAAGTCCTTTCAACCGCCATCCTTAGCAAGCATCCTGTTTTTGTAAATATCAGGCAGGGCTGCTAGGACACATTGTGCTTGAGCTGAGAGGCCCAATTTTCACAGCTTTTGCAGAAGGCTCAACGATTTGCACTAAGGTAACCTCTAGTTTCCAACAGCTTTTTGCAGTCCTCTCAAATTATAAATATATACATTTCAACAGTAACACTGTATATTTTCTCAACAAAAAAGATCTCAATAGCAGTTACAGTTCCATACAATGGTTTGCACATACATTTTTATATTTGCAGATATAGATATGCAAGGGAAAAAAACAGACAAGGGAAAACTGAGGGACACTGAGAGCCAAAGAATTGCGAGATTGTCTGGGTGATCAAATCCAAAGTCTCACAGGAAAATTTGGTGGAGCAACTAGACTGAGAGAAAGAAAAGGAAAGATCCTTGCATTTTAAACACTTTCTCTAACAACTGGGATAGAGTCCTTTTCCACCCTGTCACAGGGACACAGGAGGAGGATAGGGAGAGTTACTAAGAAAAACAGAGAGGCAGGAAGAACAGTTAGGCGTGCAAAGGCATAAATGGAGAATATTGCCCAGTTAGTAAAAAAAAAAAAAAAAAAAAGGAATAAAACATTCATTAGGTATATAAGTGAGAAGAGAAAGACCAAACGAGGGATAAGACTAAAAAGGGAAGGAGGGGTTTGTGAGAGAGAGGAACAAAAAAAAGTGGACATATCGAACAATTACTTTTGTTCAGTATTTACGGAGGAAAGGGTATGTGATGGGCCAAAGATAAAGGAAAAGGGCATTAAAGGAAGGGAGGTGGACACTAGTCCTTTTATAGAGGAAAGAGTCCTCAAGTAACTAGCACAATTAAAAGTAGACAAGGCAATGGGATCTGACGGGATGCCCCCTAGGATACTGAGGGAGCTCAAGGAGGTGGGAGGTGCTGGCTGCACCTCTTGACAGCTGTGTTCAACCCATCACTAGAAATAGGGGAGATTCCGGGGGACTGAAGTAGGGCAGATGTGGCCCCACTACACAAAAGTGGAAACAGGGAGGAGGCTATTACAGACCTGTCAGCCTGACTTTGGTAGTGGGCAAAAGTAATGGAATTGCTACTGAAGGAAAGGACTAGGGATACCTTGCAACCAGTGGATTACAGGATCCAAGGCAACATGGTTTCATGGGGGGAGGTCTTGCCTGACAAACCTGATTAAGTTCTTTGACTGGGTGACCAGAGAAGTGGGTCAGGGAGGAGCGGTAGATGTGGTCTACCTGGATTTCAGTAAGGCCTTTGACACCATTCCACATAGAAGACTGGTGAGCAAGCTGGACAGCCTAGGAGTGGGTTCAAAAGTAGTAAAATGGGTAAGGAGTTGGCTAATCACCAGGAGTCAGAGGGTGGTGGTAAATGGGGTCTACTCTGGAGAAGGCAGTGTGACCAGCGGGGTGACACGGGTCAGTACGAGGCCCAGTCCTCTTCAGTGTCTTTCTTAGCAATATTGCAGAAGAACTGAAAGGGAAAGTATGCCTGTTCGCGGGTGACACAAAAATATGCAACAGAGTGGACACTCTGTGGGGAACGGGGGAGATGAGGGACGATCTGAAAAGGCTGGAGGAATGGTCACAGGGATTGCTGCTGGATTTCAGTGCAGAAAAGTGCAAAACCATGCACTTGGGGCACAGAAATCCAGGGGCAACATACCAGTTGAGTGGGGAGGTATTAGCAACCACAAAACAGGAAAGGGACCTGGGGTAATCATTGCTGATGACCTGAAGGTAGCCAAGCAGTGTGATAAGGCAGTAAGGAAGGCTAGCAGGATGCTCGGGTGCATAGGGAGGGACATCACCAGCAGAAAGAGAGAGGTAATGTTACCCCTGTATAGATCATTGGTGAGACCCCACCTCGAGTACTGTGTCCAGTTCTGGAGGCCCCACCTCTGGAAGGACATAGGGTGGAAGCGGTACAAAGGAGGGCTACCAGAATGGTGCAGTGCCTGCATCAAAAGCCCTATGAGGAAAGACTCAAGGAACTAAATATGTACTCTCTAGTGGGAAGGGGGGGATATAATAGAAACGTTCAAATAGCACACAGATATTAATAAGGTACAGGAAGGTAGCATATTCCATAGAAAAGATGCTCCAGGACAAGGCGCCATGCTATGAAGCTGGAGGGTAGGAGGCTCAGAGTAGATGTGAGGAAATACTTCTTCACAGAGATGGTGGTGGAAGCGTGGAACAGCCTCCCAGCAGAAGTGGTGGATGCTAAAACGGCAACAGGATTCAAGCATGCATGGGATAGACGCAAGGGGACTTTAGAAATAAGGCAAAGGGGAAGAAGAACAGAGATTCAGTAGGGTCTGCGGTGGCACAGTAGGTAGGGAGTATTGGGCAGACTAGGTGGCCAAGTGGTCCTTATTTGCCGACAACTTCCATGTTTCTATGTGTGACTTGGAGAGAGTTCCGATTGCTGCCGAGGACGTGCTACATTAGAATGTGGCGACATTTGGAATAATCATCTGATGAAGTGTCTTTACTTTTGAACGCACAGAACTTCCAAATCCAGTTCATCTTGAGTCCTCAAGCTGAACAGTTTCAGCCTAAGCTAAGTAAAATATCATTCAACTTGAATTTCAAGTAGACAAATTTTTCTTTGTTTTAATGATATGAAAGTAAGTTGCAGGGGCCACCATTACGCTTTTTTGAATAAATTGCAAAGTCAGCTTGTTACCTAGCCCTAATTGTTTCATTTTTGGATAGTGAGTTCACGCTCACAGTACTGGTTCAAACATTGAATGCAGTCTACGAGGCTAATTATTAGACAGAGGCTGCTTAAACCACCCAGCCCTGATCACACATTCAGGATCGTTACATAACCACAGCTTGACAGTATTATTTATGGGGCAGGTTAGCCCCCAGTCCAGTGGATAAGGACTTGCAAAATGGGGGGGTCTGACTTTCTAACCTAGTAAATGTGGGTCTATTTTGGTCCCCTCTCCCATATGTGACTGTGTTGTTAGACCTTCATTTCAGCTGTTTGCAAATCTGGTGGTCATTATCGGACAGAAACAAGCTTTTGTAAGCTAGGCAGCCACCGCCACTTCACAGTGCAAGACTTATCAAACAAGCTGCCCATTTTTATGCAGTCAGTGGGGCTGAACTAATAAATGTGAGGGGCAGTTTGGCTTTCAGCATAACAAATTCAGATTGGTTAAACTGAGGAATTATTCTGTTTATAAAATATTTGATCTGCTAAGCTTTTTTTTTTTTTTTTTAAGATTTTTTCCTTTTGCTCCTCCTCCCACCCCCATCCTCGCTGCATACAGCTGTTGAAATGATTTTTGCCTGATTTTTCTTTTTTTTAGATAAAATTATAATCAGATTTTAAAATGAATGCTGGATATGTCCTATAGTTCTGTGATTCAGGAGGATCAAGCTGCACAAAGCACTTTTTAATTTCACAGCATAACTTACTTCACCATGTTGACAGACTATTTCAAAGTGAATTAATATTTTGAACAAGTCACACAGGAGCACTTCAGTCCTTATAGAGTTCAAGTTGTGATGCAGAAGAACAAATGTATTTATATTTATAGTAGTTAAAAAACTGTGTTGAAAGAATTTTACAAAGTGAGCTGATATGAAGCACAGTTAACACAGGAGCGTTTTACGTTTCTATGCATATTTTAAGTTGCTTTGTAATAAGAAACGATGACTATAATATGCATCAAGTTTGAACTGTGTTGAAACAACCTTTGGCTCCACCTTCGGGTGGATTTTTTACAAATAATTTTTTGCAAGCCTGTCGGCTATTTTATGACATTAAAAAAAGATCAGTTGGTGACTGTTTTCGTTTGCTGTCTCTGTCAGTCTGGTGCTTTATTTTGTACATCTAATAACCATATTGTACATCCAGGTGCTAGATTCTACTAGTAGTGGAGGAGTGAAGAGATGTGAGCTTTGAATCACAAATACATTCTCACTGCTAGAAGAAAAATGTACTCACTATAGTAATGATGTTTCTTCTAGAGGGTGTATTTATCAGTCATACAAGCCTTCCCTACCTCATAGAAACCTAGATACTGTCAGCAGATGGGCTTTGCAGCCCATCCATCTGCTTCCCCTTCTGCAACCTGCATAATAACGGTTCTTTCGGTCAAATCAGATTTTTTTTTTTTGTTTTCTTTTTTTCTTAAGCATTTTTCAATTTCAGACTGCATTTTTTTCTTATTTTTATGTAATTTCGTATTGCATTTAAATGTCTCAATACACAGCATACTATAAGTTAGCAATATAGTTGCTGTTAGAATGTCAGGGTGAGCGTGACCACACTGCAGAGTTGTTACTTTAACATTCTACAGTTCTAGATACTGCAGTCTTTGTGACTCACAAATATACCCCCTAGAAAAAACATCATTTCTGCAGAAAGTAATTTTTTCTTCTAGTCTGACTGTTGGATCCCTGGGCTCAGGAACACACTTTGGACACCCCGTTTGGACAACAGGAGATCAGGGTGTCTGGCAGAAATGATGTGCTCAGCCTGGGGGAATCTGGTCGTATCTGTTCTTCTGTACTGTGCCTAGTGGCTGGGGGTGTTAGTTCTGAGGAAGAGGCTGACTGATACCCCCCTCCTACCAAGGGACCGTGTCCGTCCATGGCATGCTGGAACCCATCCAGTTATCCGTGGTTACATAGATACATAGACAGTGTCGGTAGATAAGGGCCTATGGCCCACCTAGTCTGCCCATTTGAGCTTGTAAGTTCAGTTTGTTTTCCTAGAAGTCTGTTGCACCTTACCCCTGACCTCTAGAATTCCTTTATGTCTATCCCATGCATTCTTAAATCCCGTGATTGTTTCTGAGCCCCACCACTTCCTCTGGCAGGGTGTTCCACTTGTCCACCACTCGCTCTGTGAAGAAATTCTTTCTCATGTTTCTCTGAATTGTCCTCCTCCAACTTCATCCCATGCCCTCTAGTCCTGGAACATCTTTTTCGCTTAAAAATAGTGTTTTCCTGCACCCTGTTCCTCCCTGTAAGATACTTGTATGTCTATATTATATCCCCTCTCTCCCTCCTCTCCTCCAGGGAGTACATGTTCAGTTCCTTCAACCTGTCTTTATAGGACTTGTGATGCAATCCATGCACCATCTTTGTTTCCCTCCTCTGAACCTTCTCTACCCTGTCTATGTCCTTATGTAGGTATGGTCTCCAGAACTGTACACTGTACTCCAGGTGGGGCCTCACTAGTGTCTTGTATAAGCGGAATTATGACCTCCCTTTTCCTGCTGGTAATGCCCCTGCCTATACATCCCAGCATCCTATTTGCTTTACCTGCTGCCTTGTCACACTGTTTCCCTACCTTGAGGTCATCAGAGATGACAACCCCAAGATCCCTTTCCTGCTTGGTGCATGCTATATCCTCACCCCCAACTGATATATTGTGCCAGGGTTTTGTGCCCCATATGCATTATCTTGCACTTCTTTGCATTGAATTTCAACTGCCAAACCCTTGACCATTCTTCAAGTTTCTGCAGGTCGCTTCTCATTCTGTCTACACCTCTCTGGTGTGTCTACTCTGTTACAGAGCTTTGTGTCATCGGCAACAGTGAAATTCTGCCTCTAGATCCCTGCAATGTCACTGATGAAAATGTTGAATAGGACCGGTCCCAGCACTGATCCCTGTGGTACCACTAGTCACTCTTCCCTCTGTGGAGTGACAGCCATTTATTACCACCCTCTGTGTCCTGCCACCCAGTCAGTTACCTACCCACCACACTACTGTCCTGCCCACACCCATATTCCCCAGTTTGTGTAATAGTCTTCTATGTGGCACAGTGTCAAAGGCCTTGCTGAAATCCAGATAGGCCATGTCCACTGCCCTCCCTGATCCACCTCCCTAGTCACCCAGTCAAAAAATTCAACGAGGTTGGTCTGACATGACCTCCCCCTGGTGAAACCATGCTGCCTTGGGTCCTGTAGTCCATTGACAAACAGATGTTCCACCAATCTTTCCTTCAGTAGTGCTTCCATGATCTTCCCCACTACCGAGGTGAGGCTGACTGGTCTGTAGTTCCTGCTTCCTCTTTGTTCCCGCTTTTGTATAAGGGGACTACATCTGCTGTCCTCCAGTCTTTGGGTACCTCCCTGTTTCCAGTGATCGGCTAAACAGGATAGTCAGAGGTTCAGCCACCACCTCTTAGTTCTTTAAGGACCCTGGGGTGCACCCGTCTGGCCCCATTGCTTTATCAACTCTTATTACTTCCAGTTCCTTCAGGACCCTTTCTCATGTGAAGGGACTTGTGTCCATTTCTGCACCATTCTCACCCCTTGTACTCCCTTCAGACCCATTACCCCCCTCTTCCTCAGTAAAGACTGAGCAGAAATACCTGTTCAGTATGTCAGCTTTACTGTTGTCATCCTCCACGCGGCTCCCATCCTCCCCCTTCAGTCTCACTATCCCTCCTTTGTCTTTCTTTTTCACTTATGTACCTAAAGGTTTTGTCCCTCTACCCACTGATTTTGCAATGTGTTCTTCTGTCTGAGCTTTGGCTTCCCTTACTGACCTCCCTGCCTCCCTTTGCTTCTCCTGGTACTTCTCCCTATCCCCTTCTGCCTGTGTCATTTTGTATTGCCTGAATGCAATCTTTTTGCTTTCACTTTCTTTGCTACCTCTTTGGAAACCATAATGGTCTCCTCTTCCTTTCCTCTTGCTAACCTGCTTAATGCATAATTCTGTTGTTCTTGTAATCCCCATTTTAAATACTGCCCACTGTTCCTCAACCCCTGTTTCCTGTCCCATTCCCCTTAATGCCTCTTTCAAGTATCTCCCCATTTTCCCAAAGTCTGCCCCCCTAAAATCCAGGATACGTGTTTTTGTGTGGTTTGGTTCTGCTCTTTCTGTGATTTCAAACCACAATGACTGGTGCTCACTGTTACCCAGGTGCTCCCCCACTGTTACCCCCATCACACTGTCCCTGTTTGTGAGCACAAGGTCCAGTATTGCCTTCTGCCGAGTTGGTTCCATGACCAGTTGCATGAGGAAGGCACCTTGAAGGGAGTCCAGGATAAATCTGCTCCTAGTTGATGCTGCTGCTGGGATGCTTCAGTCCACGTCTGGAATATTGAAGTCTCCAACCAGTACTACCTCACCCTTGTCTGCCATCTTTTGGATGGCTAGCATCAGCTCCCTATCTGTTTCTTCCTCCTGGGCTGGTGGTCTATAGACCACACCTGTGCGGATGGCTGTCCCCATTTTCCTTTCCAGCTTAACCCATAGTATCTCTCCCCCATTTTGTTCCTCCTGGATCTCTGTGGCCCTTATGTCATTTTTCACATACAGTGCCACTCTCCTCCTTCCTGCCTGCTCTGTCTCTTCTGAATATGTTGTAGCCAGGTATGGCCATCTCCCAGTCATGGTTATCATTACACCAGGTTTCAGTGATGGCCACAATGTCCAGGTCTGACTGTACCATGACAGCCTCAGATCTTCCATCTTGTTGCTAAGGCTCCTGGCATTTGCACACATGGCTTTCATGATTTGACCTCCCTAGACTGCTTCACTGTTCTACTCCAGCCCCTTCCTGGTTGTCATTTATCCCTGGTTCTCCTTGCTGTCTGCCCTTCTGCTGAATTTTGCCCTTTTCTGCTTATCCACCTCTTGGGCACTAATCTCCATCTTTGCATACTGCTTTGCAGAGATAGCCACTCCTCTGGTTCACTGGTTCCACTGCTAGCTGTGGGGGTGAGCAAGTAGGTATCCTCCTTGCTGGCCTGCCACCCCTTTGCTAGTTTAAATGCTTGTCAATGTAGCATTTAAACTTATCATTGAGTGCTTGATTCCTTCCAGGATGGATGCAGGCCGTCAGGCTTGAACAAACCTCCATCCTCCAGGTGGGTCCCCAGTCACCAATGAATCTAAACCCTTCCTCACAGCACCAGTTCTTCAAACATGAGTTAAAGTTCCTAGTGCATGCACTCCTATGTTTCTCCCTTGCCTCACAGGTAGTACTTTGAGAAAGTGACAGAAGTAGCTACTTGCTTGAGACCCCTCCCCAGTTTCTTAAACTCTTCCTGAACTTCCTTTGGCTCCCCATTTGCCAGGTCATTAGTATCTAGGTGGATAATGATATCCAGCTCACCCTCCCGTCTTGCCTTCCCAGTGATCCCCAGGATCTTCCTTCCATCCCTCCATGCCGTAGCACCTGGTAGGCACCTAACCTCCCTGTCCTCCCCCTCCTGTGTTCCTAGCTGGATCCCTCTTACGATGGAATCCCCCACCAGGATTCGCTTCCTCCTCCTCTGGGGTCCACTACTTTCCCCGCTGAGGTCACCTCCATGGCTAACCTCCACATCCTTTCCTTCCACTTCTCTGGGTACCTCTATTTGGTTGTCCTCATTTGCCAGTGTGGCATATGAGTTCTTGAGTGGAATAGGATCTGGGATGTGCCTCTGCCTGACTGCTCTAACCCTCCCTGAGCCCACTGTCATCCAAGTGCTCCTCGTTCTCGGCATCCTTTGAGGCAGCTGCATTGGACTAGGTGGTCCCTGGATAGGGGTGATGGTACTCCTGACCCAGTTTACTTCTGCTCTGAGTCTGCCTACCTCATCCCGCAGTCCAGAGAGATGCATGCAGATAGGGCAGCACCTCAGTGTCCAGAAGGTATGCCTGAATATGGCTGCCCCACAGCCACTGCATTGCACCACTCCCCACATTATACTGCAATTCCACTACTTGTCTGCTACTGAAGCTCTCCTAGTTCTCTTTTTATTAATTTACTGTACTAAAAATCCTGTCACTAATCCTCAGATATTTTTTTTTTAAAGGAAAAAGAAACCAATAAATAAATAAATGAGTCAAAACACTTGTTGTGCTGAGGGTGGGCTTCTTCCCCCTTATGCCCCTCCTACTTCACACCCCTTACTATTCCCTGTGTTTAGCTCCTGTCAATCAGATTTATCAGGGCATATAATTAAGAGTTGGGGGAAGGGGGGGGGAAAATTTGCAGCAATTAAAGACAGCACAGAATTACACCACCACTATGTTTTAAATTTTCCAACAGCCCAAAAACAATTATAAGTAAAGACAACAAAGAAAGTATAATGTCACTAAACGCCCACAATCTAAGTTTAAAAGAAAAATAGCAATTACCAGTTACTCTAAAGCACTGAATTGAATATGTTTCCTTCCTTCCCCTTCTGGCTTCTTCTGGTTGTGTGCAGTAGGACATCTTCACTGGAACTGCTCATTCAGTGGAGCCCTAAGGGATGTTACAGGGAGGCTTTCCTTCAGGCTGGTCAGGGAAAACCATCGTAGGCCTGTACAAATAGTAGTTTACCTTGTACTGGTCAACAGGGAGATGAACAGCAGTTGTGGATTGATTGTGCCAGGATATAATAGTTGCAGTTAAAAATATTCTTGAAGTTTGTTATAATTTACGGTTATTGGCTTTAAAATAAGTTTCTTTTGGACCAGCCATATGTAAATGAAATTTGCATCATGGAGACAGCCATAACCACTTCATTATTTAATGTAGCAGTAGCCCTTTTTAGTTCGTTCATGTGGGGGACTGTCCACACACTTGTACGTTTGTACTTTGTTAGGAAACCTCTGTATATCAGTTGCAACTTCTTGTTTAGCACTTTGAAATCTAAAAAGTTCCAATATCAATGATTCCGTAAGGTCTGGTGGCCTTACTATTAATTCAGTAGCTGGTGTACAAAGTGGGTGCCCTTTTGGATGTGTGTTGGGGGATCAGTAAGACTCCTGGTTGGGGGGCCATATTTTTAAGAGTTTGCCCTTAACATTTGACGAATGTAGCACTGAGAGACTAAAACCATTCTGAAACCCCTGTCTCTGGAGCTGTCATTTGTGCCATAGGACTGACCTTGGCATTGTACCTAATAAATAGCTACGTATCTTAGACAAAGTTGATTGAAAAGGCCATTAAAAACATGTTAAGACCAAGTTGGGTGGTTTTTTTTGGAGGAGGGGGGGTGATGGGATCTGCCTACTCCCAAATTGCTGTTTTATCTTTGGGACACTTCACATTGGTTTTAGTGTGGCTTACATTTTGATATTCTGTTTAATGAATCATTTCTGTTTCAACAGGTTTTGAAAGTAGTTGCAGTAATGGAGTAATCTCAAATAAAGCACATCAGTACCACTGCCACAGTAAGCACCCGTCCTCCAGTTTAAGTATACCAGAGCTCAACAGTATAAACACAACAAGGACACAGCAAGCAAATAGTTACACCAGGTACGCACTTCACTGCCTAGTCCTAGTACTCTATGAAGAAGTCATCTGCAATCATGTTTACATCTCTTTCGTCAGCTGCTTTAGCTTTACTGACTTTTAGTTGAGGAATTTCTTTATCTTTCTAGAGTCAGTCTTCTACATAGATCCACACTCTTTGGTCTTAGAACCGGAGGTACGGGGATGCATCAGGAACAAGAAGTTTTGGGGCCGACAGTGCTGATGCCTAGCACTGCACGGTGTCATGTGCACATCTGCAATATATATAGAGGCCCCAACTGCCTCTGTTCTTTTTGTCCCCATAGCCTGTGGCAGGTGCTGTTGTCATAATGGCTACTAAAGACCAGTCCATTGCATGTGAGTCCCAGCCACTGTGCATTCCTTAGATTTTGTATGGGACTTGAACACTACCAGCTCAGAGTCGTACTCTTTGGGCTTGTAGTAATACCACATGTCTTTACCAAGTGCTTTGCAGTTCTAGTGGCACAGCTCTGAAAGATAAGGCTACAACTGATATTTAAGGACATCCTCCCTCCATTGAGCCACACCTTTGGATCTGTAAGCCATTGGCGTCAGGACCTGTCAGAAACTTTTGCCTAGCTGGGGCAGCCCACATTTACGTGCATCTGTGCTTCTTGTATAACATAGGTGGCCATACTACCTCATTTTTTTTTCTCCTGCCATCAACCATTAGATCATGGAAAATGTCTTTGTTGTTTTCTGTGAATTGGCGTTACAGTTTTGTTTACCTGTGTTTATCATTATTGCATGCTGTCATCAACGACTCTAAAGAAACTTCTGCTTTTTCACTTCTGACTATGCTGTGTGAAGATACTTGGAGACAGTGTTCCATACTTTGTTTGCTGCCTGGCGCTTTCGTAAGACATGAAGAACTGTGCCGTTTGTCAGGGTTTCAACCAGGTGGTATGGAGACTTCACTGTAGGGCTTTGGAAACTTTCCTTCAGAAAGTGGAGAATGGCATGTGGATAGCATTGGCATCTACCACAGGTTCTTCATCTTGCTGTAGTGGATCTGCTGCTGGGGAACCACACAGGTCTCCTCCTCCTCAGACGGTCATGCTCTTGCCTTTGCAGGAGAAACATTGTTTGTTGAAGTAGAAGTTAAAAAGTCCTCTTCAATACAGCGTGACTGCAAATATTCATAGTCTGCCTCCTGGTCCAGGTCACCACTGAATCCCAATGAGGGTAAGTCTAAGGCCACTTCATTGGTCTCTGTTACTGGTTCAGCTGTCATTCAGACACCCAGGGTTGGTGCAGGCTCTGACTGTCTGCATGAAACGGTACTTTCCCAGAGCATAGTTCACAGGTACCTCCCCATCGTCGCTTCCTTCATTTATGCCAGCTGGTGTCATTGACACTAGTGCTATAGTTTTGGTTATTGTCTGAAGAGTTATTTCAGCAACTGTTGCTTTCTTTGTCATGACAGTTACTCTGTTGACTGCTCAAATGATCCTGTTGACATCGGCTGTGGGTGCCTCTGCAATTGCGGTCCCCGCCACCTGCACCACTGTCACATTTTAGGATCTACTATGCCTCATGCTGGAAATATACTGGGCTTTGCTGCTGTGGAACAGGATTCCACTAAGAGAAGTCTGTATGAATTCCTGGCAGTCCCCATATCTCTTTCTGTCATCATTTCTCCAGTTTACCCTGCTTTGGAGGATGCTACCATGGCTGCTTGGCACAGACCCAGTAGATTAATGTCTGTTCCTTGCAAGGCAGATAAGCAATATGCTGCTGCCTTTGTCAAGGTGTTTTTTACCACCCAGCCTGAAACTGATTCAGTGGTCGTTAATAGCCACCCATGATCAATTTTGGGGTCGCCGGAAATGAACTTGTTACCCCTGACAAAGAATCCAGAAAAATAGACATTATACGCAAACAGAGCTATGCATCCACCTCACTGGGCTCTGTACTGCCAGCTATCAGGCTTATATGACTAAATATCGGAATAGAATACAAAACCCCAGCACCACCCACCATAAAGAGTAGACAAAACCAAATATATAAGCTGAATAGCACAAATCTTTATTTCCAAGGTGTTCAAACAACCTTTTACCAGGAGGGCAGGGAAGATCATTACCTCCTATTGGTTTGGCCACAGAGTCGTCATCAGTTTCATGTCTTGCTCTTTAAAGAGCCCCTGACTCACTTGAGACAACTTTGAAAAAATGTAATATTTATTCACATTTCAACTAATATTATGTATTTTTTCTGTTATCACCCTTATTTCTTTATTTTTAAGGACATTAGCATGAAAACAGGATTTTGACCTCATCTGTTCTGGCTGCTTGTCTACACCTGACATCACGATCTGTTGCTGTAGAGATGATTATTATGCTATAAGCAGAGGATTATGATGTCAGGTGTAGGCAAGCAGCCAGAGCAAATAATGTCTAGGGTACAGAGTGCCTATTAGTGGAAGTCTTCTCCGTAATAAAGAACACAGAGGGCATAACTGTGGAAAATATATGAAATATATACTGACTTGTATCTAAATCTGATATTATTCAAGGTTTTACCAATGGGGTCGGGGGCTCTTTAACTTATCATTTGTGCTGCTAGACTTCCCCAGGTTTTTTTTTCTGTAGTGGCCATGATCCTATGTATTACCTTGCCTTGACGAAGGGCTCCTCCAGGGGTGTGGCTATACAAATTACTTGAAGACATGCTTCTCAAGGCAACTTCCAAGGAAGTGGCTGTACAGATTTTGTACTGGACTCGCTAGTTGTTTAACCAACTGGGTATTCTTATCAACGAACCTAGATTAGTTTTGACCACTTGCCAGTGTTATCAGCACTGCCTTGGGCATGGCTCAGGCACAGGCATGTTTTCTGGACTCTTGTGCCGACACTGTGATAGGCTACACAACACTGATTGCCTCCTGCTCCTGGATGCCTGCAAGAGCCATGCTTAGACTCCTGGTTCTCATGTCGGCAGCCACTGTGTCTGTTCTCATGGCCTGCTTCCAAATGCACATTCCTCAGTGGATGTTTCATGTCTAATGCGCCCAGGCTTTTCAGTCTCTGGATTGCTGTTTTGATCGTGGTCCCCTTACCCAGAAGCTCTTTGCTGGTGGCAGGACCACTCCCATCTGCTTCAGGGGGCCCCATGTCTCCATCCCAGTGAAAGGTCCTGACCAGGAATACCTCTGGGATGGGTTGGAGGGGCACACCTGGGTGCACTCAAGACCCATAGTATGTGGTCCCCCTCAGACCACTTGCCACATCAACATTCTGAAGATGAGAGCTATTCTTGGCCTGTGGGCCTTTGCCATTACATTCAGGGCAATCCTCTGATGGTACACGTGGACAAACTTTGTATCTTGCACAGTCTCAGCAAACAAAGTATTATGCAGTCACCCCCCCCCCCCCAGAAGAGAAGTCATGTGAGTGCTGAAGATGGCTATAGCAAACGACATATACATTGTTGACACATTTCTGACTGCTACTCTGAACATCCTAGCATACTCTCTCATCAGGTTTGTTATTCATTCCCACGTGTGGGAACTCCTGGATAACATGGTCACAGACTTCTTTACCTATTGGGGTCATCTAGAGGTGGACCTTTCTGCCTCCCCACACAAAGCAAAACTGCTTGCTTGCTTGCTCAGTTTCCTTTAGTTTTTTTGTTGAGACATGTTGCCCTTCTCCTGGAAGGGGTGATTTCTGTGCACCTTCCTCCAGCCCCTTTGATTCTGCAGGTATTGGTCAAGCTTTGAGTGGATGGGGCTGTGATATTTGTAGCCCCCTTTTGGCACAGAGTTGGCTTCCACTCTCTGGCAGATTGCAGTGGACCCTCCTGTTTTGTTCTGCGAGTGGGACTGCTGTCACAGGGCAACATCAATTTGTTGCACCCAGATCTGAGGACATAGAACTGTCGTGATTTGGGGTCTCCCAGGCAGTATCTGATGTTCTACTAGTAGCTCAGAAGATTCTACCTAGCAGACACTCCCTGAAATCGAAATGATTCAGTATTTGGTGTGCCTCTCATTCCCTGGACCCTTTTTTGTGCCTGGTGCAGCACAGCTTTTTTTTTTTTTTTTTTTGTCAGTCAGAATTTTTATTATTTTAGTATAAAAATGAATAATACATGTAAATAAGAAATAGAAAAAAATCTGGGATAACAATAATTTACATACACTTACGCTTATAACAAAACTTCCCTTTTTGCATCACAGATAAGACATGAAATTTCTGTTTGTTCAAATAACAGTGAATTTGTACATGTTAGTAGATAACAAACTGCTACTGGTAATTAAATACATGAATAAATAGTAAATAAATAAAATAATTGCTTTTGTCATTGCGACAAGTAACACTTAATCACTTTCTTTTCAAATATAACGATGTACTAAAAAAAAAAGAAAGGAATTGCAAGAAACTAGACCAGTAAATTGGTATAAAAACCACTATTCATACCATTCAATAATATAGTAGAAAAGAAAGAACAAAGGAGGAGAAAGGAACTGAGAATAGAGGAAAGAGAAGAAAAGAGGATCATCTGCAAGACCTCTAGAGTTCGCATCGCTTAGGCTTCCAGGACTCTTATACGAAGGTACACATTTTGGCTTCTGGTGCCCTCTGAAGGACAACACTGTAGCCCAGGTTGAGGTGTCTCGCAGGTTCCTCAAATTGCTCCTGCTCTTACATCCCCTGGTCCACATGCTGGTTTCAGTGTGAATCCTTAACTTGGTTCTGTAGTCTCTTACATAGGCCCTTTTTTTTTGTACTTTCTTTTTATTGATTTAATAAAAAGACATTACAGCTTTTTTTCCCTCACACAAGAGGATACATTCAGTTACAATAGCAAAACATGGAATATCACTTTGTTCTAGCTCTTGCATAGTATGCAGCAGGAGTGGGGGATAAAATAAAATAATTGATAGATTTCACCAACTGGCCCGTAAGAAAGTCCAAGTTGCCAGCTGCTTCATGGCTAAGGTGATAGTCTGTTTATTAGGTAGATTATCCCAAAATTTGAACTGCACTAACCAGTAGTGCTGTGACCTTTGAAGGAGAAAATATATTAAAGGTAGACATGGTTTTCATGCACTCCGCTGTCTCCTGCTCCTACCCACCCTCCATACAAACAATTAGCTTTGTAAAAGATTTCAGTATACAATATGAGCAATTGAAATAACATGAACAAAATGTTTAAACTGGGTCAGTATGAGAAGGGATTAAACTACACTACCCCCTCTCCCAAAAATCACTTCACCCTCGGTATCCCAGTCTCTAACTTTTAACTATTGGGCAAAGTAAGATGAATGACTAAAGAAAAAGTCAGAGTTAGTACTCAGCCTTCCTCTGAATCAGAGCTGACCACCACGTTTTCCAGTCCTGGTTTACTGTTAAATTCAGTAGCCGCTTTTTTGGCCCAGCGACCCGCGTCCTTCTGGTATATAAATTGCCAACTCCAACTCCCATATGTGACTCTTAGACAGGCTGGTAGCAAGGAGTGTGCTCTCCCCAACGAACAAAGGTTCTGGCGAACTGCGTCAAATTGTTTCCTCCTTGAGCGTGTCTGGTAGGAGAGATCAGGAAATAGCTTGATTTCGTGGTTCTGGATCTCCAAGGGAGAAGCTGCATGAGCTGCCCTATTAGGACGTCTCGGACCTCCGGACCCATCGTCTTCAGGATCACCGTCTTCAGTTGACCCGCATCTGCAGGCCGTACCCTTGGTGTTGCTCGGTATGCCTGCCGTTGAGCTGTCCATTCGAAATCCTCAGGGATCGATAGGGTCTCATCCAGCGAATGCCGCATAAAGGACAAAAGGTTCACCCCTTCCACACCTTCAGGTAGGCCAGCTACTCTGACGTTCCCCGCCCGAATCATATTCTCCTCTCCCACCAGGCGATATCTTAGTTGCTGGTTTTCTTCCACCAGGGTAGTTGCTGTAGTTTGAGCTGCTAGAGATCGCTTGTCTGCGTCAGCGACAGTTGAGCTCAGTGCTGTTATCGCTGCATCATGGGTCTCCAGTTTAGAAAGTGTTTTTTCAAGTTTTGAGTCCATCGCTCTTGACAGAGTCTACGAATACTTGCCATGGAGGGTCCTTAGAAGTAGCAGGCCCCACAACGTGGTCTTGATCAGAGCTAGGAAGCTGAGGTTGAGATGCAGTAGAAGGCCTCAAATTTGCAGCCGAATGAGGCTGATTTTGCTTAGTACGCCCCATCACAAGTCTGGTATCGTTAGAGAGCTGAGAATCTGCAGTTGAAATAAAAGGTTCAGCTAAAATTATATGTTTTAGTCGGTAAATTAGGAGCAAGAAGTGCAGAGCTACAGAAAACACTTCCTGCCGGGAAGTTGGCTCTCTGGCACCCCCCACAGGCCCTTTTCAGACATGCTGCCACTTATGCTATGCATTTCCTTTCATGAAAAATACTTTTTCTTGTGCCGATTACCTCAGCTCAGAGAGTTTACAAGCTGCAGGCTTTAATTGCAGATCCACTGTAACTTGTCACCAGGATCAGGCTTCATTATGTACCCCCAATACTAGGTTCCTACCAAAGCTGGCTTCTGTGTTCACATTAAACTAGACTATCAACTTTCCTGTGTTTTTTTTTTTTTTCTTTTCTCCTCAGAACCTGCATCCTCTTAATGTCCATAGGGCTTTACAGTTGTTTATGGGCTGCATAAAGTTCTCTCAGCTTTTTGTTTCCTTTACCCCAGGATGGTGGGAACCCCTTTTTCTAGGCAGTGCTGTTTAAAATGGTTGGTATACTGCATTTCCTTTTGTTAAGTGAAGCACTTTAAGTAGGTTCCCATTCCTGCCTGTCATCATGCCACCCATGGTATGGCCACCCGTTTTCATTCAGTCTTGACAGCTGACATATACAGTATGATCTTCAAGGATATCTTCCTCCATTGAGATGCATCATGGAATTGTAAGCCGTTGACATCAGGACCACGTTAAAATTTTTAGGTGGCTGGGGACGCCCACATTGACATGCCTCGGTGCCTATATAATGGTGGCGCCCCCAGCATGCCTCAGTTCTTTCTCCCGCCATCAACCGCTCATTGGTCCACCGCTGCTTAGGAACGCTGTTGAACTCTTTGCAAGTATTCGCTGTCACTGATACTTCTAAGTTTATTTTACTACTTACATGGCGCCGCTCTTACGTTATTGCTGTTACGGCACATGAAGATTTCTAAAGACAATGACCAGTTTGTTTATATTCGTTCCCTCTGTTCAAACCACAACATTAAAGTCTCCACAATTTGTCAGGGCTTTAACCAGACAACCAGGAGATGTCACAAGGATTTAGAGCTGTCTCAATGGCGCAGCGGTAGGACTGCTGCTCGCAACACCGACCTAAGTTCAGAAGCGAGCTTGAGGCATCGGAGGGCCAGCGGGGGGGAGGAGGATCGAGCAGCAAGAGAACTGCTCTGTTCTTCCGGGGGAAGGGAGGGTGCAGAGCCTAGGATCTGCCTGTCTGCCTGCCTCCTAGTGGCAGCTGGGGAACCAGCACCTAGGACTGCCCAGAAGGCAGGAGGGGCCGGGCAGACACTGACAAGCAGCACACAGGAACACATCATGGCATCATTGCATGCCACTCGGGAGTAACCAAGGGGAAAACCCCCACTGGCAGTAAGATGGCGCTCCAGCACCCGCAAGCTCTGCACCCATTTAGCTGGACTCACCAGTTCGGATTACTGGATCAAATATGCTTTTCTGTTCCTTACAATGGCTTTTAATTAGCCTTACCCAGGCCCCTCTTGGTTAATAGACAACCCTTGAAAGAGTTTTTTAATTTGCAATCCCACAATTCTGCTGCCCGTGAACAAGAGCTAGTCTCAGGCTACTACTGCCACTACAGCACACAGAGAAATGAGATGCGAGTACAGAAAGCAAAAGGAAGACCAGCAACTGCACATGCATGATGACCAGGAATACATGGACAGTCTATGCTTACTGTGGCACTGTTTTCTTTTCTGCTGCTTGACAAAACTGCCGACCACACAGAAGAGCCTATCACGGGATGTTGGGTTGACTGGGGAACACAGTGATGTTGGGACGTGCATAGCCCAACCTTACAGGTGATAGCATTTTCTGGGTCCAAGGGCTTTTTCACGAGGTGCCTGTCCCAGGGACAGGCAGAGAAATTAAATCAGCTGTCCCTGGGGAAAACTGAATGTCTGAGACAAGCAGATGGGTGGTTATTTCGACCCCTGGAGGAGGGAAAAGTAAAGCTTTAGAATGCTTTTTTTTTTTTTTATTCGAAATGGAGAAACAGGTTGCAGCGAAGGTGACTTCACAGTTGTCAACCGCTTCTGTGCCTGGTTCTGTGTCGGCCTGTTGATCTCTGTGGTCAATGGCTGCCGTCACTGACTCGAAGAAGAAGGATTAGACTTAGAAATTGGCTTACAAACTCCGCCTCTCTGAAAAGAATAAGCACAGACGAAAAAAGGATGTTTCTTCTGATCGTTCCCAGTAACTTCTATGGTGGGGTAAGTCTAAAGATAAAGATGAGATTCCAGGCTCTGACTGTGGGACCTGTTCTCCCATGGCTGTCTCTCAGATACTAAAGCTGGTGTCTGGTGTTGGATCATCCTCCTCACGACCCGGGGACTCGCAGCTTATTCCGCCATCGGGCACTATCCCGTCGACAACTCAGCCATTGATGACCCTTTTTGGCTCCGTCGATGCACAAGCATTGTATCAAACTATGTCAGAGCTGTTTCAACACCTGCTGCTGCCACCATCGTCAACGGTTGTGCCATCAGTGCCTCTGGCTAGCCCGTCATCGACATTACCATTGACTTTTCAGTTTTCTATCAATGCCTCTGTGCTAGGTTCAGAGGCCGCCATTGGTGGGATTCTTGTCATCAGATGTTCCTCGCTTGTTTCCCAGTCCCCATAGATGCTCAGCCAGTGATGGCTGACGGTGACGAAGAACTGGAGTACGATACAGAATTCATGGAGGAGGAGGCCATTAATGACAAGAAAGAGGTCACAGATGTAATTGGCTCAAGGTCCACTCCATCCTCTTGCTCAGAAGAGTATGTGAAAACCACACCTAGATCTCCACCAGAGGACATCTCCTTTCAGGCTTATCTAAAACTGATTCAGGCAAAGCTGGGGTTCCAGGCTGAAGAGGAAAATTCTTCCAAGAATAGATTCTGTGATTTCTTGGAGATTGCAGCCTCCCCAACTTTTATTATACTTTCAGTGCATTCTGTAGTTGAAGATGCTACATTGGCAGCCTGACACAGGGCTGTTCAATTACCTGCAGTCCCAAGGAAGGTGGATAAACAATATCTGGCCCCTTCTGCAAGGACATGTTATTCTTCACAGCCTGAAACAGACTCAGTGGTGATTATGGCTGCTCACGACAGATCAAAGACACCCAAACACATGAGCTGTCTTTCTCATGACAAGGAGTCGAGGAAGTCAGATGTGATGGGGAAGAGGAGTTTTGTTTCTGTTTCCCTTGGCTGCAGAATTGCTAACTATCAAGTTTATGTGATCAAATATCCATCTTGTCTTGGAAAGACCATGGCCACCCTGGCTGAAAAATTGCCGGATGGCCCAGACAAAATACTGGCTCAGCAAACCATAGCTTATGGACAGGATGCTAATAGGCACCTGCTGAGATTGCCCTATGATGCTTGTGATGCTGCCACCTGGGGACTGCTGTATCTGGAGTGGCTGGTTTCTCCTAAGTCTCCTGCTGTGCAGTAACATGTTATGAATGAATGCCACTTTCAGGGGTAAACAGTTGTTCGGCAGTGACACTGAAAATGCTTTATGGGATTTTTCAGTCTACAGTCTTTTAGATCCTTTAATACTCTGACCCTGAAGCCCAGGGGTCAGGGTCGGGGTTCTTTTCATAGGCCATGTGCCCATCCAGGCTGTGGTTATTCCAGAGGCTTCAGCCTTGCTTTTCCCAGGCTATACAAACCCCCCGGTGGCCATGCAAGGTTTATAAAAGATCAAACCATTACCAGCACCCCTGCTGCCCCAGGTGCATTTTGACTCCTCTCCCCTTCCTCCGACCTCACTGCCTCAGGAAGTTCTGGTGGGATGCAGTATGTCCCTCTTCCTACCAAAGTGGAGGGAAATTATTATGGATGCTTGGGTACTGGAAGTGGGTCAGCATGGACTTGCCTCAGAGCTCCTTTCTGTTTCTCCAGTTATCCCACTGTTGCCAAACTGTTACCCTCCAGGACATCTTGCGTTTTTACTAGATGAGGTTAAGTCCCTCCTCTGTAGAAGGACTGTAGAATTGGTCCCGGTTTCAGAAAGGCTTCTACTCCTGGTACTTTTTTTGGTTCCAAAGGGCACCAGGGATTTAAGGCCTGTACTAGACCTACTGAGTCTGAACCTCTTAACAGAAATACAAGAAGTTCCAAATTTTTTTTCTGCAGTCCCTCCTGCCCCTACTGTTACAGGGGGATTGGATGGTTGCACTGGACGTGAAGGATGCATACTTTCATGTCAAGATCCACAGGTCACACAGAAAATATCTGCTTTTCATGCTCCAGGGCTAACATTACCAATTTTATGTTTTGCCCCTTGGTTTGTGTTCTGCGCCACATGTCTTTACCAAAGTATTTGCAGTGGTAGCTGCAGCTCTCCACCGGGAGGGTCCATATATGTTCCCTTACCTAGACGATTGACTGTTAAAGGACCCATCTCGAGACGCCATTGTATACACACTGTTTTGGACCCGGCAGTTGTCCGTGACCCAGAGTCAGTCCTTACCACCTGTCAGTGGCTCCAGTACATAGGAGCTGTGCTGAACATGAGTCTTGGTTGGGTATTCCTGCCCTCAAACCGTGCCACAGCACTAGTGGCACAGGGACAGCTGGTTACCTTCAGCAACTTCATGTCGGCCCAGTGTCTGTTAAGACTGATCAGCCTGATGGCAGCTGGCACCCTGACATTTTCGCTGGCCTGCTTCTATATGAGGATCCCGCCTGGTTATTCAGAGTACAGTGGACCCAGCACTTTGAACTGGAGCATCTTACAGGTCACTCTTCCTCTCTGTTGTTCTCTGCTCTAGTGGCTGGACCACTCCAGCCTAGGAAAAGGATCCCCATTCCTGAGGCGATTCCCCCTGCTGGTGATGAACATGGACACCTCCAGAATGTGTTGTGGTGCTCATTTGGGCCCCTTCAGAATCCACAGCCAATGGAGCCCTCTGGATAAAGTGCTTCACGCCAACACTCTGGAGATGAGGGCTGCTGTGAGTGACCTGCAGGCCTTCACTGCTCTCCTTCTGGGGAATCAGCTGTTGATTCCTACAGACTATATGTTGGTGATTATACTACATTAGTTGACAAGGCAGGGTTCATTCATATTCTCTGTGCAGAGAAGCGATGATAGTCTGGCACTGGGTGGTGGAACACAACATATCTCTGTCAGCAGAGTTCCTCCACGGGACCTTGAATGCACTGGCAGATCACCTTAGTCGATCTAATTCACTCTGCCATGAATTGGAAGTCTCAGACTTTGTCGTGGAAAACCTCTTAGAAAAATGGGATCATCCGGCTATTGACCTGTTCGCGACACCATACAACGCAAACCTGCCATGTTTCTGCTCACTTGCTCTTGGGCGTGGAGCTTTTTGGTGCGACGCATTGTCCTACTCTTGGAAGGGGAGGTTTCTGTATGCTTTTGCCTGTTTCTGTCTCATAGAGAGGGTTCTGGTTAAGCTGCAGACTGAGCATGCCGCCCAGATTCTGGTGGCTCCTCATTGGCCCAGGCAAATTTGGTTTCCACTTCTTCAGCAGTTGGTGATGGAACCTCCAGTCCCGATCCTCCCTGCGAGCTGGACCTCTGACACAGGGGCGGGGTGTACTGTTGCACCTGGATCTTAGGCCACTCTGCCCTCATGCCCGACTCTCAATTTTTTATTTATTTTTCATTTAAAAGTTACATGAAAATACAGAATAAGTTCTATGAGAAACAAGTCTCATTTACAGTCATAAAATTAGCAAACAACAAAGAGCTCCAGGCAGGGACTGAAGCAACCTGTCCTGAGAACATAGATCTCTCCCACTTCGGGGTCTCCCCAGCGGTAGCTGATAATCTTCCCTTGTCAATCTTTTTTTTTTTTTTTTTGTCAAGTCTCTTTCTCTCCTCCTGACCAGAACTCTCTCAGGCTACCTCGCTTGCCTGAACTGCTCTGCCGCCCACTGTGTTCCCCACCATCTTCAAAGTTGTTACGACTCCCCGGGGACACTGGGGGGTTACAGCCCTGGGGAGATCAAAGGGGCAGTGGTGGAGAACCAGCGTTAGGCCTGTGGCGGCGGCACTGGAGGAGCCGTTGCCTATCTGGCAGAGGGGCATTTTCCCCCTTATATGCCCTCCTCCCCCTCCCCTGTGTGTGGTACCGTCCGACATTGCAGCGCATGGCAACCCTGCCTGCATTGGACCACACTGTCTACATGCGATCCAGCGCCTTGTAGCACTCGTGTCTCCCCGGGAGAGGGAGAGTAGCCCAGCGGGTGCTCAGTCCAACCCTCCCCTGCCGGGCAGCACCGAGCTCGCCCCAACCCGGTCGCCAGCGTGGCACGAGGTGTGGCGTCCAGCACCTCAACCTTCAGTGCCACCAGGCCGGCCCCTTATCAGTCTTCACCATTCAGTACTGTTGGGTGTAAGCTGGAGGTGCGCACCTTCCACAGGAGCTTTTTTTTTTTTCGAGGGAGGAATCGGCACCAACTGCGCGGAGCACATGGGTTGGCCACTAGGTGCCGTAAACTCTTCCTCCATCCCAGTTCTGTTTCTCCTGCCATGGAGGTCACATATGCTGCACGAGTTCTGAACAATTTCAAATACGCCACTAGACCTTTGTTTTTGACAACGCCTGTCTCCTTCATCCTGACGCCATTGGAAGTCTGGTAAGACCGTTCTGTTTACTTTATCGACAGCACCGGAATCTTTGCTCAGCTTGTGTTTAATTTCTCATCATGCCAGGTTCTGGGGCAAAAAGGAAAATCTAAAGCGGGCTGTGCCCTCATGCATTGGTGCTTCTGTGGCCGGTATTTTTCTGTTTCGGACTGGCATGATGTTTGCTTGCGATGCCTGAGACCCAATCACGATATGGATCATTGCAACGCCTGCTTCTCTATGGACTTCTGTGTTCTCATGATTTGCGTGTTTAAGGTCGGCAGGGCTCCACCGACTTTCAGAGGGCAGCGTCACTCACAGATCGCCAAGGCCAGGACTCTTGACCCTTCCTCCAGGTCCCTTCCTGGGTTTATATGGCCCGGCAAGGAGGAGGCCTTCTCCAATTCTAGCCTTGCCAAGGAGGAGGCCTCTTTTGCAGTGCCGGAAGAGCAACGCGATTCCCTGCGGAGTCGCGTTGCTGGCGCTGCCCCGGCAGTCACCTCCACAGAGGTGCAGGCTCCCCCATTGTTGTGGCCCATGGCTGCTAGGCCTGGTACTGGCGGACCCTCAGTGTCACCTCCTGACGCCGTCCAGGATCCCAGTGTCATTTGCGGCGCCGGTGATAGGGCGGCGCCATGTCCCGAGCGGCACCACTGCCAGGGGCCCTCCCGGAGTTGCTAGTCTGGAGGTCTGCATGGTCACTTCCTCTTTCGGAGGGGGTTGACTCACAGGCTGTCCTGGACTGGCACCCTGACTCTTTGGAGTCAGAGAGTCCCTTGGGACATGGTACCAGGCAGTCCAGCGTCCCTATCCCAGAGTCTCCGGAGCCTGTTGTTCTGGCGGATCCTTCGGCTGAAGGTGGCCGTGGATCCATTGGGGATGATGGACCAGGTGCTCAGGGTGGGGTGTCCACCCCTGGAGAGGCCGGGCAGCTGACATTCCTGGTGCTGCCCGGGCCCTGCGGGGGGGGGGGGTCTGGGGCTTCCTCTTCTGTGGTCTTCCTCAGAGGGCCTATGGGATTGGGGGACCTAACTTCACTGGGGTCGAGGAAGAGGGCAGCCTCCAAGTCCGAGGGGTTGAGGGACCAGAGCGAGGTGCGGCTACCCCCTTCCACTGCCCTGCGGGGGTGGGGAGGAGTCGCAGTGCTGAACCCCGCCTTTCCCTCAAGATCTCTGAGGCTTCCTTGGTTGGCAGTGCAGAGGGTTGCCCTTCTGGACACATGCAACCCGTCGCATCACAGAGGAGATTGTCCCTTAGGGCTCTTCCGGAGTTTGCCATCTCAGAAACAGCCTTCCCAACCTGGTGTGGCCCCAAGGTCCCCCCGTTCAGCGGAACCAGTCTATGGGTCTCAGAGCCTTAGCAGAGGCCAGGCACTATCAGTTCGGTGCCCATCACCCATCCCTCTGCAGACACGTCCTCCTCTCCCAGGCCACGTTGGTCCCACAGGGCCCTTAACCTGGGAGATGTTCAGAGCCACTGCGGTGGCCTTTCCCACTTATGCCAGGGCCATGGACGAATGGGTCTTTCACCTGTCTTCCCCCACCGCAGGAGTCCTCTGAATATTCAAGCTCCTCTTCCTCCTCGTATCCCTCTTCTGAAGGAGAGGAATGTTCCGTCCATCTGTCCCTGACGCTGATTTCACTAAATATCTGCAGTTCCTTTTGAGGCTGGTTCAGGAGCTTTGCATTTCTCATGTACTGAGAAGCATTACCGAGTGGGAGACACGCTCATTCTTCGGTGAATTCAGCGCCCACCACCTGGTGGTGCCCTTCTGGCCCATTCCTTTCCAGGAAGCATCTATCCGCACCTGGCAGTCTCCAGCCGCCCCTTCCCCAGCCCCAGTGGACTGCAGGAGATGGTATTGCACTCCCTAGGAGTCTCTAGGTTCCCTACCTCACCCGCCTTCAGGGCTGATGTCCCTAGACTCTCCTCCTGGGCTTCAGCGCCTGGCACGCAACCGACCCCCGGATCCGGATTCTGCAAAATTGGACCAGTGGGGACGCAGAGTTTTATTTTCAGCTCATGCGTTAATGTGCATAAGTTCTCATCAGGCTCACCACGCTGCCTATAACAGGCACCTGTGGTCGATGCTAGTGCAGATTCTAGCATCTTTGCCTGACACGGAGCAATCTGGACAGGCCGTTGCCCTCTCTGCCCAAGGTCTGGAGCTTGCAAGGCACCAGGCAAGGTCGTCTTACAACGCCAGTGAGGTGGCATACAGACTGGCAGGGACAGCAGTCTGCATTAGGCAGACGACGTGGCTTCGTCTATCCAGGTTATTGCCCGGTTGTAGGGTGATCTCCTCCGCTTTCTGGGGGAACCGACTTTTTTCCCGCAGGGCAAGGAGAGTTCTTCAAGGGTGCCTCCCATCCCCCCGGCCACGGGGGACACCTCCTGGTCCTGAACAGCCTTAGACCTCAATGGTCTAGTATGGTTCTAGGGTCTCCTACCCCGCAGGAGGCTGTGGGTTCTGTTCCCTCAGGGCAGTGCCAGGTCCCCTCCGGGGGGCTTGGTACTCACCCAACAGAGATCGACAAGGAAAGATATGAAAATTATGTACCTACTGTAATTCTTTCTCTTGTATCTTTATCATTCATTACTGATTCCCATCCTCCATCCCTTCATGGGCCTCAATTCTTGTGCCGCCTCCACTCTGCTCACCTCCAAAAGGCCAATATGGGGCCAAATTCCCCTGGTACCTCAAGGCTCTCCCTTCCTTCTCTAAAAGGTCACGGAGCATTCACCATGGAGGATGGCGAGTAGGGTCTTCGCGCTAGCCTCTGAGGGAACTTCCTCAGATTCTTCTTACCATTCTCTAGGGTGTCCCCCACTTGAGACTTGTCTAGTCCTCTGGCTGTCATATCTTTAGTCCAGTCCTAAGAGTTTCCGTGGGAATTTCCTTCCTGTCTTTTTCTTATGGCACAGATGTCCCATGGTTCTCTTCTCCGGAAGTGGGAACTACACCAGTACTGCCGTGGGAAAACTTCTACCAGATTTCTCCCTACACCTAAGTCAGGACTCACTCCTTCTGAACCGGACCTCTTGCCCTCCCAGGGAACAGTCTGAGAGACCTAGGCTTTAGGATTTTCTTAACATTTATGGAAAAAGGGGTGAGGAAAGGACTGCCTTCGCCAAGTCTGACAAGACCATTAATCCCCTTCAGACCTTGGTTCGATAACCTCTTAACTGGCGGGATCTTTGCTCCCTTGTCTTCAATCCCGCAGGGGTTTTGAAACTTTCAAGCCAGTGGCCTCCCAATTTATCATGGCAGACAGCTCTTCTCCTTCCCCCTTTATCGTTTACTTCTATCTCTTCTATCTTTCTTCAGTCTATCCTTTGCCTTCTCCTTCTACTAAGACTGCCCAAGGATTGAGGCCATGTGGCCACTTAGGGTAGGATTCTGTCTCTCTTCTGTCCTCTGATCGGCTTATACATTTCTCAGTTTATATCCTTTCCTTCGTTTATCCCTCAACTCTCTTGCCTCACGCTCTTACTCTGGAACCTGTTTCTTCCTCTCCGGCTCAACAGAACTAGGATGGAGGAGGAGTCTATGGCGCCTAACGACCAACCCATGTGCCCTGCACAGTGCGTCAGCCACATGAGCGGCACCATCGGCGCCAACTCCTCCCTCCCCAAAAAAGTACCTGTGGCAGTTGCGTGCCTCTGGCTTACACCCAGCAGTAATGAATGGTGAAGATATAAGAGAAGATCAAGAATTACGGTAGGTACATAATTTTCATTTCTCTTGGCAGCTGGAAAGCTGTCTACTTAGTATACTTACTCACAAAAATAGAAACATTTTACTGTATAGTGCACAGGACATGCACTAAGTCTCTTTACGTTTCCAGTTCACAAAGTGCTGGACTACTTTTTGTCCCCTAAGGACCCCAGACTAGGGTATTCCTCAGTAAAGGTCCACATGGCTGCTCTGTCGGCTTTTCATGCCTTGAAAGACGGCAAGACTGTGTCCCATTTGGAGGTTTCCCATATGATTCCTAAGAAGTATCCTCCTTCTGCACCCCCTTGTCTGAGATCCGTTTTACTGTGGGACTTTAATTTGGTCCTAGAGACCCTTGATGCATCTCCCCTTGAGCCTGCTTCTACTTATGAGCTGCACTTCCTTTTATGGATGACACTATTTGTAGTGGTGATGACATCTGTTAGACGCATCTATGAGCTGCAGGCTCTGGTTGCAGATCCTAGGCTTATTATTTTTCACAAGAATAGGGTTACATTATATAGCAGTCCTCATTTTCTCCCAGAGGTGGTGTCTGAAAGAACTCCAGATCAGACCATAGACCTTCCTGTTTACTTTCCTGTGCCATGGATAGTAGGGAGCATCCTCTACATACTCTTGATGTACGTAGGACGTTGTGTTGTTGCCTGGATCGTACAAAGGATTGTAGAAAATCCTCTCGGCTGTTTATTACTTTTGCTCCCAGAATGGTGAGCTCACCAATGTCTAAACGAGGCCTGTCCAACTTACTGACCAGTTGCATCTCGTTTCGTTACCAGAAGCGCAGTAAGCAGTTTCTTGGTCCTGTTTGTGCTTATTTCACCAGCGGGGTAACTACTTCAGTGGCCTGTTTCCAGAATGTGTCTGCTGCTGACATCTGTGCTGCTACCACTTGGAATACTTTCCATACATTCACTAAATGCTACAGTCTGGACATTGTCTCTCATAGATGCGCCAGCTTGGGCCTCTGTTCTGCAAGGCCTCCTTACTCAGGATCATTATGTCCTGCCGTCCTCCCTCAGTGCTTTGTACTGCTTGGGAATCATTCCATGATGTGGCACAATGGAGGGAGATATCCTCAAAGAAGATAGAATAGTTACCTACTGTAACAGATCTTTGAGAGAATCTCCTCCATTGAGACAGAGCTCTCCCTCCCGCTTCCCCCATTGTTAGGTGATGGGTGACTGTACTGCCTGCTCTCACAAGCTGTTTTTCCTCTGATGCCTCCTATGGCATCTGTACTCAGGTTTCCATATCCTCTCCTTTGTGCTTTGTTTGGTTGTGGTAGCTTCAGTCCCTGCCAGTCCCATGATCCTCTGGGCTTGTCTTCTACGGAGAACTGAGGCATGCTGGTGATACCCACATTATATAGGTGTCAACAAGGGGAAAGGGGAAATTCTTTAACCAGGAAAGGCACACGAAGCCAGAGCTTGTTTCTAGGTGTGACATTAACAAGGCACATTAACATGGGTGGCCCCAGCCTATAAAAATGTCCACGTGGCCCTGATGCCAATGGCTCACAGTTCCATGATGTGTCTCAATGAAAGAGATTCTATTGAAGATCTTCTTTAATGGTAGGTAACTATTCTTACTTCGGCCACATGGAGTTCTGTCCATACTTTCACTTATCGCTACGGTCTGAATCTGATGTCCTGCAGACATGCTGGCTTTGTCCTCCATGGCTTGCTGCCTTTAGGGTCTGCTACAACTGAGCTGTCTGGCCTTCATCCTGTTCTGCAGTTTTGTATTGCCTGGGAGTCATTCCAGAGGTGTGGCTCTATCTAAGGAGGGAGATGTCTTGGAAGTAAATAGTGTAGTTACTTACCAGTAACAGTAGGTTTTGAGAGACTCTTTTCCATAGAGCCACAGCTCATAATCGTAGCACCTATCCTCCTTCTGGATTTCAGGTGGTAAACTCTGAAGGATATGCCAATTACTGCACTTATGGTCTTTTCTGTACCCTTTCAAATGGGCTTTTTCTTTCTGGAACCACCACCTATACTGTCGGTCTGGTTGGGGTTATGGTCTCCCATTTCTGTCAGTATGGTACAGCTCTGAGCTCGTCTCCAACATGAAACTAAGGTGGTACAGGGCCACCCATTTTATAGACTGTGCCAGTGTAGGTCAGTGTGGGTGGCCCCAGCGAGACAAAAGTTACTGAGTGGTCCTACCGCCGACAGCTTACAGTTCCAAGGGTGTGGCTTTATAGAGGAGATTTTTCTCAAAGATCTACTGTTACTGATAACTAACTACACTTTTCAGTTGTGTGTAGGCTCTGTCCATAGACAGCCATGTTCTCTCAATTATCTGTGCTGTACTTAAGCTTTGGGATCTTTGTCCTTTATATAGCTCCCTTTTGTATGCATGGTAGGGGCCGGGGGATAGTTGCCCCTCCTAGCTGCACCAGCATTAGTAGTGGTGCCCCTCTATTGTCTTTTATTCACTGTTGGACACCCATTGTGGAGTCCATGGTTGACTGGAATAACGCCCCCCCCAACCTGGCTCCTCTACTGATGTAGGAGGTTAACGTATGGTGGTGTTTTAGCAGTCACTGTTTCCTGTTTCTAAGTGCTGTTTTTCCTACAGACTTAGCAGGTTGGACTGAGGAAGTCTGAGAAGGGGCATGTTCTAAGACAAATCTTGGACTGTTACAGCCTGTTCCAGCTAGCAGGGTGGCACAGCCCATACCAACTGATTGTCTTTGGATAAAGCAATACACAACCAGTATTACTAGTAAGGAAATATAATTCCCCTTTCTTTGAACGTCAGTGATCTCATTGGTTGATCTGTAAGAGTACTTCAGCTTTCAAAGTGCTTAGCCATTGCTGGGGCATGGTGTTTGGTTGCAGCAATACAGTTCTTGTTGTGCAGCGAAATCAGTGAAAGGCTGGAACTGGGACGTACAGTGGCATCCCCCAGGATGAAATGCAATTCTGCAGCATTTTGTAGCACTCTACAGAATGCTGCAGAAGATCTACTGAATAAAGCAATGTCATTTCAATGGTAATAAGTCCCCTTTGTCATTCAGGAAAATGTGACACTGCCAGGATGGAAGTGAATGCCACAGTTTCCTGCATGACAAAGGGGACTAATTGCCATTGAAATTACATTGCTTAATTCAGTAGGTCTGCTGCAGCATACTGCAGAGTGCGTTAAAAGTGCGTTTCTTCCTGGGGGACACCACTGTATGAGGGAATTTGTTCTTTCAGATCTTACTTCGAGAGGGTTCCTGCAATAAGTCTTCACATATAGGACTGCGCCCCCTTGCGTCGGGTTCCAGCTGCAAACTTGTAGCTAGCAGTCATCAGCGGGGACCGCCCCTGACGTCAGGTGACACGACGTCAGCCCAACTATAAAGGGGGCGGTCCCGCGCCTGCCGTCCAGTTCTTTCCTGTCGCCTCAGTTCATTAGGCAGACGTGTTAGAACAGCGATCAGTCACCCACTTTATATTCAACGTCTTCTTCATTTTCCTCATCACTTTTTCTGCATTTTTCGAATGCGTGTATGTCAGCTCGTCCAAAAAAGAAGTGCACGAAGTGCAGCGTCCAAATCCCGCACGGGAACAACCACTCCCGTTGCCTCCTTTGTCTGAGGCCTAAGCACAACTCTGCTGAGTGTGCTATCTGCCAGGGATTCAACCAGGCCACCCGGACCAGATGCAAGCGGATCCTCGAGGCCCTCCTTCTTACCCTTTGGCTAGCTTCTGTGGAAAAGGAGCTCCAGGAGGTTAGGGAGAGATTGTTGTCGCCGGCCCCAGGAAAGAAAAAGGACAAGGAGACGCACCGGGAGAAGAGCCCATCACTACGATGAAGGCCTTCTACCTCCAGGACCGTGATAACTATTCTTCCGGGCCCTCAGTCTGCTTCAGCGAGCCGGGCGCCTTCTCCCCCTCCTGCCAAGGTGAGCGGGCAAATGGAGGTCGCCTCTCTTGAGGTTTCTATTAGTTCTCCATCATGTCACTGCCACTAAATCGCCCTCCGGCCCTGCCACCGGGCGCCTGACCCAGACCGATCAGCCTGACCGCGGTACCTCTGCCACAGCCAGCCTGGTTGCAACTGATAAGTCGGATGACGGACCACCCGTTAACCGCACAGCTGTACCTACTCTCGCTTCCGGATCCCTTGAAGACCCAGACGACGGCACAAGTGTGCTCGCAGGAGATCCTTCATCCCTGCAGGTTTCTACCTCCAGGAATTCACCACCCGGTCCCGACCTTTCTCTTCCCTCAGGATTGTTACCCAGCCTGTCATTGGGGTCTCTCCCAGAGCTCCCCCCTTCGCCAGGCGTCACTCCAACTCTGGACCTCCCTCCTCCTAGGGGTCCATCGACAGACCGGAATCTGTTAGGCACAGAGTCCCCTCCTTCAGGATCCTCGGGCACTACATCTGATCTCCTGCCACTTCCCAGTAGCCCTTCAGCACCACCCCCCCGGCCGGTCCTGCAGGACCCTCTTGCAGTTTTCCGGGACCTGACTCCCACATTCCGCCACCAGGTGGCCTTCTGACAGATCCTTTGTATCTGACGCCGGGCAATGGGCCGACAACGCCGGGATATCCAACACCTGGATACCCGTCGCTGGGATATCAGACACCCGGATATCTGTCTTTAGGCTATCCTTTGTGGCTGCCCAGGTATCAATACCCTTACTGGCACCACCCAACTTACCAGGGGTATCCAGGGTACCAGCCTCCTCCACCACCACCGCCGCTTGACTGTCAGTCCCAGCGTGGTGGCAGGACGCTAGGACTCAGCTCATCACTGAAATCAGACAGTCCCAACCGTTGGGAGGTATTCCTCTACCCAGAGACCCCCGGTCGAGCTGCGGGTTAACTTCCTGTGGGCAGCACTGGGGTGGATCCTTCCCTTCCCAGTGGCTCTGAGCCCTCAGATTCGGATATAGACCATTCCGATCCTTGATCACCGGTCAAAGTTCCTCCAAAAGAATCACCAAAATCCCCCCCAGAGGACCCTTCATTTATGGCTCTGTTGAGAACTATCCAGACAGCTGGGGGCTGGGCTTGTAAGGCGATAGATCCTCAGTGCAAAAGACTGGCTGAGCACCTGGATTTAGCGACTACAGACCCTCTACCCATCCCCCCTTCGATGGGCCCTCATGAGGACCTGGTCACTACCATTTGGCAACAGCCCTCCTCCATCCTGGCTGTTTCCAGAAAAGCCGATGGAACTTACTCCCCCCCTTCCCCACTGGAAGGAATTTCCCATTTGACTTTGCACCCGAAAGCTGACTCCATGGTCATCACGGCTGCACATGACCATTCAGCTCAACCCAAACACTTGAGTTCCTTCCCACCAGACAAGGACTCGCGGCAACTGGACCAATTTGGTAGAAAGATCTACTCGTCCACTTCCTGTGCCATCCGATCACTAAATTACATGTCCCATATGGTGGCCTTCCAAAAGGCATCCCTCGCAGAGCTGGAGAGGGACCTTCAGAATATCCCTGACGAAAACCTCACGGCCAAGTTGTTGGACAAAGTTTGCATGAACAAATCTTCCTGCCATAACGCACTCCAAGCCACGTATGATTCCGTGGACTCCATGGCTCAGGCTGCGGCCACGGGGATCTGCCTTCAATGCCTATCATGGCTCCGTATTGCAGGTCTGGCACAGGCTGTCCAGCCATCCCTTTTGGACACACCCTTCAGGGGTTCCGTCCTCTTCGGTGGCGACGCGAAGCATATTATGACAGGGCTGCAGGAGAGTGGACGATCCCTTTGAGACATACGCTCGCTGTATCAGATGGGTCAAAAGAAGCAGCCCTTTCATCACCAGAGACGATGGAATAAGACTCAGAACAAGCGTCCAGGCAAAAAACTTGCCACTGGCTCTGGAGCTCAAACCCCCCAGGCAGAGTTTGCCAAACCAGCCTCAGGGACCAAAGCTCCCCTCCCCTCGGTGTCCTGACTCGCTCTCCCTCCTTCCGCTACCTCCATTCCCCTTGGAGCAACTGGTAGGAGGGAGGTTCGGCTTCCACCTTAAATGGTGGAAGTCCATCACCGCAGACATATGGGTCCTTCAGCTCACACAACGAGGTCACTCAATCGAGTTCCTAGAGGTTCCACCTCCACACCCTCCGGGAAGGTCCTTTTACCTGCTGGGTCAGATCCCCATTGTCCACCAGGAAATCCAGGCCCTGCTGCAAAAAGCAGCCATAGAACCCGTCCCTCCAGACCAACTAAGAACGGGATTCTATTCCCATTTTTTTTCTAGTACCAAAGAAGACGGGGGATCTGCAATCTATCCTGGATCTCAGCACGCTCAACCTCTTTGTGGGAATACAAGAGGTTCCGCATGCTGGCCCTTCAGGGACTCCTACCCCTGCTCCAGTCAAACACATGGTTGTGCTCCTTGGATATGCAGGATGCTTACCTACATATCCCCATCCTCCCGGCCCACTGCCGCTTCCTCCGGTTCTCCTTTTGGGAGAACCATTTCCAATTCGGGGCACTTCCTTTTGGCCTGTCCTCAGCACCCCGGATTTTCACCAAGTGCCTAGCGGTAGTAGCGGCGTTTCTTTGCCGCAAGGGTATATATGTGTTCCCGTACCTAGATGACTGGCTTTTTTCAGTCCCCTTCCCGGACAGCCTGAAGGAGTCTCTCTCTTTCACTCTGGATCTGTTTGCCAAGCTGGACATCTCGGTCAACCTCCCCAAGTCCCATCTAGTACCCCCTTAGCACCTCCAATTTATTGGGGTCATACTGGACACAGTCCAGAGCAAGGCCATCTTGCAATTGGATCGAGCTGAGACCTTAGCTTCCCAGGCCACTTTGGTGGCTAAGGCTCGATGGACCCCAGCACACTCGGTGCTCCGTCTCTTGGGGCATATGGCAGCGGCCATTCCTGCTGTCTCCATGGCCAGATTGCATATGAGGGTCACCCAGTGGTCTATTCGAGTCCAGTGGGACCAGCGGTTGAATGACATGAACCAACTAGTCATGGTCTCCAACAGCCTGCAGAAGGATCTTCTTTGGTGGCAGGATCTCTCCAACCTGTTAGTGGGAGCTCCTTTCCACTGTCGGGCCCCTACCCAGACCCTCACATCGGACGCCTACGATATGGGTTGGTTGAGCCCATTTGGGGGACCACAAAACCCAAGGTTCGTGGACTCCCCAGGAGCAGCAGCTTCATATCAACGTCCTGGAAACCAGAGCAGTACTCTATGCTCTCCAGGCCTTCCAGTCATTACTCCTCTCGAGAACACTTCTGGTCCACACAGACAACATGGCAACTGTCTGGTATCTCAACAAAGAGGAAGGAACCCGGTCATACCCTCTTTGCAGGGAAGCAATGAGAGTATGGTACTGGGCGATTCAGCATGGTCGGTTTCCAACAGCAGTCCACGTCCAAGGCGTGCACAACGTCCTGGCGGACAGTCTCAGCCAATCAGTAGCCAGGACTCATGAGTGGGAATTAAAGCAGGTAGTAGTCAAAGACCTGTTTCTTTGATGGGGCCGGCTATACCTAGATATGTTCGCCTCCCCATTCAACGCAAAACTACTCAGCTTTTGCTCGCTTGTTCCTGGGCATGGCGCTTTTTGGCAAGACGCACTGTCTCTCTCTCTCTCTCTCTCTCTCTTGGACAGGGCGTTTCCTCCCTTTCCTCTTATTCAGAAGGTTCTGTTGAAACTTCAGGCGGAAGGGGCCCACTTAACCCTGATTGCGCCTCTGTGGCCTCGGCAGATTTGCTTTCCGCTGTTACAACAACTGGCTTTAGAACCGCTGGTCCTTCTGCCGATATCCCATAACCTTCTGTCTCAGGAGCAGGGCACCCTGGTACATCCGAGTCTTCAGTCTCTCCATCTCCATGCGTGGCACCTGTGGATATAGCAGTTTCCCGCTATGGTGTTTAGTCCCAGGTCGCTCAGGTCCTGGTAGAAGCCAGAAAACCCTCTACCAAATCTACCTATGCCATGAACTGGAAGAGATTTCCCTATCTGGGCCACAGCTAAATGCTTGGACCCCTTTTCTTGCTTGTCTTCCCAGATGTTAGAGTACCTTGTACATCTTTCTGGGTTGGGCCTTAGTTACTCCTCCATTAAGGTCCATCGTTCTGCAGTGTCTGCCTACCACCTCCCGGTGGAGGGCAAAACCCTAGCACAATTAGAGGTTTCAAAAACTTTCTTGAAGGGCATCCTTCACATTAAACCTCCAGTCCCGAACCCTTGTCCTCCCTGGGATCTTAATTTTATGTTGGAAAAACTTACTTTACCCCATTTTGAACCAGCAGCAAGTTGCGATATGCGCTTCCTGTCCTGAAAGACTTTGTTTTTAGTTGCTGTTACCTCAGCTCGAAGAGTTTCAGAGCTTCAGGCCTTTGTTTGCAGAGAGCCTTATTTGATTTTGCACAAGGACCGTGTGGTCCTGAGAACTAATCCTTCCTTTCTTCCGAAAGTGGTTTCGGAGACCACTCTCAACCAGAGTGTCGAACTGCTGGTCTGTTATCCTCAGCATTCCAACAGGGGGGAATATCTGTTGCACATCTTGGATGTGCATCAGATCCTGAGGTACTGTACCTCCCGGACTAAGGAGGTTTGTAAATCGAACCAACTCTTTGTCGCCTTTGCCTCACCCGTGCCAGGGCAAGGCCATCTCGAAGCAGACTATCTTTAGGTGGCTGGCTAACTGTAGTCACTACACTTATCAGAAATATGGAAAGACCCTTCAGGGGGCAGTTAAAGGCCACTCCACTAGAAGCGTGTCCACCTCTACTGCTTTTTTCAGGAATGTGTCGATTGCAGAGATCTGTGCAGTGGCCACATGGTCTTCTGTCCACACCTTCACTAAACACTACAGTCTGGACATTGCCTCTAGGCGTAGAGCTGGTTTCGGCCTTGCAGTTTTGCAAGATCTTCTGTCCTAAGGCAGAACCTTAGTTGGCGGACATATTCCTCCTCCCGGAATCTCGTTGCCAACTCCTTCTTCTTCTTAGACTGCTTGGAATTCAGTCCTATATATGAAGACCTACTGCAGGAACCCTCTCGAAGTAAGGTATAGCATTACGTAAGAACTTCCTGCAACAGTAGATCTTCGAGAGTGGTTCCTGCAGTAGGTCTAGTTTCCCACCCTTCTTCCCCCAGCTCCTGGAGATATTTCCTTTTTTCATCCTGCCTAGCCCATAGGTCTGGATAGGGCACAAGGTCCCAGGAGTTGTTACTCCTTCCTTTCTGCTTACCTTTCTTTAGGTCTCTGGTGGAAAAGAACTGGAGGGCAGGCACGGGACCGCCCCTTTTATAGTTGGGCTGATGTCGCGTCACCTGACGTTGGGGGCGGTCCCTGCTGATGATTGCTAGCTACAAGTTTGCCGTTGGAACATGACACCAGGGGGCACAGTCCTATATGTGAAGACCTGCTGCAGGAACCTCTCTCGAAGATCTACTGTCACGGTAAGTTCTTACGTAACTATTTGTTGTACCAGTGATTCTGTTGTGCAACACCCATAGAGCATATCCACAAGTGTTTCATGCAAAAGAGGTGTAAAGTCGCTGTAATTTATTCTGCAATACCGTGTAAATTACATAACACCATTATGGGAAAATGATGTGAAGAGTTTGACGTGTGAATTAATTTTTTTTCTAGTTTTGTTTAGCACAGTTTAAAATTGCATAACATCTTTGTGAAAAGCTTTAAAATAAGGTTTGATTTCCTGGATAATTTTGTTTTACATTGCCTAATTCATACCCCAGGAATCGCTCACTCACTTACATTTAACAACAACATTATTCCCTTGGAAAGGACAGCCCCAGAGCTTTTGAATGTTATGCAAATTATGGAATTTAGAATGAAATGTAAACTCTCCTGTGAGGTTACACTCACCTCTGACTTCTAACATCAGATTTATTTCTCCACCTGAAATAGCAGTCGCCCCAAATTCTTCTCTACACTTCTGACCTGCTTAATAATGTTTTGATGCTCTGTGTTAGTTAAGGTATTATTGTTTAAATTGTGTAACTTTATATTTTCTCCAGTTCCCAGGAACTGGAGATGAAGTCGTTCACGCCGCAGTTCCCACGTTAAGGGAACCGCTGTTAAGGTTGGTGTGAAGCATGTAGCACTGTGTGCCCCTCCAAAACAGAGGAACACAGAAAATCAAAGTTGTACCATACAGTATGTGCTCCTTCAGACCTCAGCTGTACTCCTACTTGATTTTTAATTGACAGTTTCCTGTTAGTACTAAAGGTTCGTGGTAATTTATATGAATTATTTGTCTGTCTTGCTCTTGAGATTTGAGTGCATGTGTGTGTGTGTGTGTGTGTATGTTCAAGTGCATAAAATGCACCCAATCAGTACTACGTACACCAAGCCTGGTGGTCTAATGCAGTTTCACATACGGACATGCATGATCAGATTCTTCACTCATGCTGGCCTGGTGGTGCTGAGGGTTGAGGCACTGGACGTCACACCTCGTGCCATGGCGGTGACCCGGGTTCGAACAAAAGGGGTCGGCTGGGGGGGGGGGGAGATGAGGAGCAGATTGTGCTGCTGGCTGGCAGCTCTCCTCTGGAGGGATAGGAGGATCTCCTTGGTGCTTGGCCACCTCCTGGTGGAGGCTGGGCGGCGGTGCCACGCATGAGAGGAGCCCTGGCGCTAGGCCGGGAGGGTGGAAGGCCATCACCGGAGCCATAGTCATGCATGCCTCCTGCATGAGCACTACCCCGCGTTCTGTGGCCTCGGTAATGGGGAGAAAATGTGGGGGCCATGGCAGGATGAAGCCTATGGGCCGGCTCTCAGGGGTCCGTCGGTACATGCAGAGCGTTACAAGATACTGAACGACCCCCGGAGTCCAGAAGGTCGGCCAACACAAGGCAGTGGCCCACCAAGGAGGAGAAAATTCAAGACAGAAGAAAAAAAAAATCTTCACTCATCCCTGGCTCAGTGTCCACAGCCACCTGTCCAGATCACACTACCTGGGCTCCCACATCTGTTGAACATTTTCCCTCCCTGTAACTGGGCTAATTTTCCTGAATTTCCCCATTTTCCCATGTAACCTGTGCAAGCCTAGGAACAATTTCTGGTAGCTGCTACATTTCCCTGTTAAATATAGAGATCCCGAAAGATCTTGGCACCCCTGCACCACTTGATATCCTATGGACTGACCAATTATAGTCAATAGTGACTCCAGCAGGGCTCCCAGAGCTGCAGGGATTCTTGTGTTTTCAAGGGAAATGGAGTAGCAGTTTACAGGAAAACTGTCTGAAAACTTTTGTTGTGTACACAGAAGTAAAAAGAGCAATTAAGCTTCTGTATCCCAGACTAGATTTTTAGATACACCATATAACAATTTTCAGTAAAAGCACACAACATAAATTACAGATACTAGAGTTTATACTAGAGTTAAAGGAGCAGATAAAGACGAAGTAGCCCAAGTAAACTGCCCCTCCCCACTTCACTATACCAGTGGTAGTATTTAAAGGCCACATAAACACGTGGAAGCAGGGCAGACAGGGAGAGGTTTTGAATAATAAAACTAAAGTACCATAAAATCAGGCATGTAATAGCTTTTTTGTGACTTTTTTACTTTTGCCGAAACCAGGTGTGGAGGGGTTGTGAGATATTCAAAATACAACAAGCAGATAACCTTAAGCAATAGCATATCCCTTCTTCAGTACATCAGTTTGCAGCAACAGACTATGTATGTCCTTTCTCTGCACTTAGCCAGCACCTACTGACACTGATCTCTGATCTAACTCACCAGTTGAGATTCAGCCTCCACTCCATGCTGGCCTTGTTTGCTTGGGCGGTTGGGGCTCAAATAGAAATAAAAAACAAGCTAAAGACAGAGAACCTCAGTGCAGAAGCATTGACAATAAGCCAAGTTTCAAAGAAACACAACATCACACTTATTTCCCTAATGCAAAGCATCATCGAATATATGTAAATCACCATGAAATTTCAGACTTGTTCAGTCTACAGCAATTTACATGCATTTTAAATAGCACAACTAACTTAATTTCTATAATAGTCACCTAGTACTTTTTACCATTATCAAAAACAACTAGTGCCATGGTATTTTCAACATTTACAGGTTTTATAAACATAAGGTATATACATCAAGGTATTTTATGACATAGAGCTCTTACATACTAAATCCAGTAACTATAAACACAACCTGTTTTACATACATTTGGCGGTCACCACAATAACCTCCGTATATGAGGACCTGAGAGGTAAAAGGAAAATTAAAGAGGACACTATAGCATACTCAAGAAAGGGAAGGGGGTGCCCATAGGTGGCCAACCTTATGGACTAGAAATTGTAAAGGATAGATTAGGCTAAGAAATAGAAGAACTGTTGCAACAGATTTAAGAAAAGGTCGGTCCTCAAGAGTAGCAGGAGCTCCCTGTCACACCAGGAAACATTTTCCAAGCACCGTGCCAATCGGAGACTGAGGCTGCTGGGAACCTGCAGCATGATGACGTCATCTAGGCGAGACATGTCGTCTTCAGCGTTCAGTCCGTATGGAGCCTTATATTTTATGTTTAACATTGGTGCTATATGTGTATCTTGTCACCTTTATCGTTAGTTATCATGTACAGTAGAATGTACTGTATATGTTAACTAACGATAAAGGTGACAAGATACACATATAGCACCAATGTTAAACATAAAATATAAGGCTCCATACGGACTGAACACTGAAGACGACATGACTCGCCAAGATGACTTCGTCGTGCTGCAGGTTCCCAGCAGCCTCAGCCTCCAATCGGTGCGGTGCTTGGAAACTGTTTCCTGGTTTTGGCGAAAGTAAAAAAAAAAAAAAGTTGCCAAAAAAACCCTTAGATGCCTGATTTTAAGGTACTTAGTTTTATTATTCAAAACCTCTCCCTGTCTGCTGTATTTCCACAGGAGGGTTTTCAGAACAGTAAGTCCCATAAAAACTTGTTTAGGTGGCCTTTAATATTTGATTTTGAAGTCATGTAGGAATCCAGACTGTTTTTTTTTTTTTATTCCAAATCTTTGATTGTTTTCAATTCTCATCTAGCTCATACCAAACAATAAAAATATATAAGTATAATTTTAACAAAAAGCAGTACAGTAAAAAGGACATATAGGCAATTCTTACACCACCTCATAAAATTAACAATAAAAAGGATAGCAGGCTTCACTTACACTATACAGAGAATTTATAAAATGTATCATTCTCTTCGGGACACTATATTTCCTTCTGTTTGAAGCCATATCCCCCAGTTATTATAGTTATTTATTACATATCATATATCCCTCAGAATACAGCCTGTTTTTGAACTCCGTTTTATCCTTATAACACTAAGCGGAAGGCTATTCCACACACCAGTCTCCCTTTGTGTATAGTAATACTTGCTCTTTTCAGTCCTAATTATACTCCCAAACAGTTGCAGTGGGTGACCCCTCAAGTCTCTGTTGTTCTGTTTGAAATCATATCTATAGAAATCATTAATTCCATATCATTCATTATGTCAAACATAACAAGTCCCTTCTAATCCGACAAGACTGCAGTGTAACTAATTTGTTTTTACCTAAGCAGCTACCATAGTCCATGCTACCCATACACTTAATAGATTTTGTAACTCGTCTCTGTATTTGTTCAGTATTATCAATATGTTTTCTTTTATAAGGTGCCCAGAGTTGAGATCCATAATCCAGATATGGATGAGCATATGCTCTATACAGGGGCAAGATCATATCCCTACACTTAATGCATCTCCTAATATTCCACCAGCACTTATTTGCCTTTGCTATAATGCTATTGCACTGAGTGTCAGAATTAAGTTTATTGATAAATATACCAAGATCCCTTTCAGTTTCGGTCTTTAGGGGTATCGAACCCACAAATATATCATTTTGCTTTGGATTGATTGTTTGAACCGAAATAAATTACAGCACATTTGTCTTTGTTCAAAGCCATGCCCCATGTGTTATCCCACTTAAAAATGTTGTTCAGGTCTGTTTGGATCAAATCTCTTTGCTCCAGGGTACCACACACGCCTCCTAGTTTAGTATCATCTGCATACTTCTTTCTGAAACCAGTTGGTAATATTATTGTGCAACTGTGGGATGAATATGGTGAACAAAACCGGGCCCAGAACAGACTCCTGGGGGAACCCCACTAACCACCTGACTACTAGATGATGTGTAGCCATTTATAAGCACCTGTTGCGACCTACGATGTAGCCATGCTTCAACCCATCTGACAAGTTTACCAATCAGACCAGAGATATTATGTTTATCCAGTATTGCCCAGTGAGGGACTAAGTCCAAAACTTTCTGGAAGTCCAAATAAAGACGGTCAACAGGATTATTATTATTAAGTGCATGGATAACATTTTCATAAAATCCTGTGAGGTTGGTTACTCAAGACCTAGCCTTAGGAAATCCATGCTGTCTATCATGTACACCATGTAATTTGCACCATTGTTCCATAATCTCATCTTTAATTATGGATTCCAGTATTTCCCCAGGAATCGAGGTAAGACTAATTGGTCTGTAATTGGAAGTCAATAACTTGGATCGTTTTTTATGGATTGGGATAACATTGGCAACTCTCTAGTTGGCAGGTTCAATACCTTCATCAACAGATTTACAGTAGATTATCCTAAGTAGTTCTACGATATAATCACACAATATTGTATCATTTTTCCACTGATTTTTATCAGGTCCAGGGCCACTACCGGGCTGGATGTTCTTACTCTTTTCTGTAATACATTCAGTAGTTATCCATTTGTGGGACTCGCTCTAATTTGCGTTCGTTATTTTAGTCAAAGTTTGCCTTGTATCTGATTTTGAAAAATCTGACAAGAAATATTTAACACCTCTGCCATGTCTTATGGGGAATTAACTATACTATCCTCTCCTTTATTGGACCAATAGACATTGAGCCTTTTTTGAGGGAATTTATATATCCATAAAATTCTTTACCATTAGATTTGGATGCAGTAGCTGCCAACCTTTTCTCTAGGTCCCTTTTCTTTTTTCTAATAGTTATTTTTCCACTGCTTTTGTAATATGGTATACTTATCCCAGGCGCTAACAGTACCAGATGCTTTATATTGTCTTAAAAAGTTACACTTCATTTCTAACATCTTTTTAATGTTCTTAGTTAACCATTTAGCTTTTTTCTCTTTACTATTATGGTTTTTAATTTTGAGAATCAATTTACCACATACATCTTGTATAATTGATTTAAGGACCAGACAAGCTTGCTAAGCCCCCCTTGAACCCAAAATTAGATTTCAGTTTAATTTGCTTAATTCGTTGTAAATTTTGTGTAAATTTGCTCTAGAATATAAGTACATTTTAGTACAGCGCCTAATTTTATTGCTGGACATCAGTATATTAACTGTCAGCATGCAGTGGTCACTGTTAGCAAGGGGGGTCTTTTACCTTACACGTAGAGTATAAAATTTCTTCGGATAGAAAGATTAAATCTAAGAGGTGAACCTCCCTAGTGGGTTAATTAACAATTTGTTTGAGAGCAGCACTGTTTAATTGTATCAATAAAAATCTTTAAATAATTATAATAAAATTTGCTAGCTAGTGTTTCCCACTATATCAGGTAAATTAAAATCACCCATCAATATAACAATTCCTAATTCACAGGCAGCATGAATTTCAACTATTAATTCCCCATCAACCAGGTCATTCGAATTCGGTGCCCTATAGCATGTTCCAACTATAATGTTACTATTCTAAGAATTACAAACATGAACCCAAACAGATTCAAGGGAACTTGCTGCTGTTTTTATTTTATCTATCAACTGATTCAGATTTTCTTTAAGATACATACAGTAGCTATGCCACCCCCTTCTTTTTTTTATGTAATCTCTCTAAACAGATTGTAACCTGGTTTATGTGTCTCATGTTAAAAGTTGAATCATTGATACGTACAGTAGTCTAGAGTACAAATTATAAAATAAAAGCATTTTAATTTTTTATATTCCAAAGACAATCTGTTGAAGACATCATGCAACTTCCTAAGAGAAATGAAATTGCCCAACAGGGGCAAGAAAGAGGCTTTCATGAAAAAGATGAATGAGTACAAACCCACCTACAACAGCAATACTAAGAAAGAAAAGGACTTATGGAAGGGGAGGTAGAAGTAAGGGATACTACCCTCATGCTTCTGTCTCCTATGCATATCCTCCACAAAAAGGCTACTGTGAGGCAGAGGTAAAGGAAGCACTGGACGTGTAGTTGCAACATGGGCCCCTAAACTCCAGTCAAAAGCAAAACCCCTGACAAGTCTGCCCAGGTCGCCCATCCATTGCCAGGTGGGGGCAAGAGACTGACTCACTGCTTACAGGAATGGACAAAAATCACCATAGACAAGTGAGTCATAGAAGTAGCGAGTCAATGTTTGCCCCTGCAGTTCAAAAAAAATTTCCAAAACTGCAGAACCAAAAGGTTTTTCTAGGATTGTGGATATGTTGTTCATCCATACTTATTGGCAGAGTCCGTTTCCCTTTAAATCAGTTGGAAAGACTTCAAGCTGGCTCCTCCCACCCACCCGGGTGGTATAACTCTCGGCTGTGCCCCATGACGCTAGATCTTCCTTTCCGCCAGAAGATTCAGGTTGCCTCCTTCGTGCTCTCGCATTTTGTAGGCCCTGGCTTCAGAGTCTTTGGTTATTCTGAAAATTCGCCTTGTTAGTGATTGCTATTATTTTTCTTCGATCATGGAAGACAAGCCTTCCCCCAGATTTCACCGGTGTTCATGCGGGCAGAAGATGTTGCACACCGACCTGCGTGCCGCGTGCGTTTATTGTTTGGGTGTCAGCCATTGACACCACGGCGTCAGAAGTTTTGCCTCATGTTCCAGCCGTCCTCAACGACTGTCTTGCCCGCTTTAAGCTGGGGAGTCCTGAAAAACAGAACCCGCCGGTGAAATCCAAGGAGACCCGTTGGGCAGTTTCCATGACGGCGGGATCCGACGAGCAATTGGAATGCATGCAGGCCTTCAAGGAAGAAGTAGCTCATGCCGCGGAATCTTCCTCTCGGAGCTTCTTCGTTCCGCTCAACCTGGGCACCACCTTCTCAGGTTCTTTCTGAGAGTCGTGCCACTCTCTCTCGACTAAGGGTGAGAGTCATGTGGGCACGCACTCCTCTCGGTCCCGTAAGCAGGAGAAGGTCCCGGGATCGTCTTCGTCTCGATGCAGACACTCTTGGGAACGGGAGAGATCTCAGTTCCAGGAACTGGCCATTTCGACCTCAATCGAACTCGCCTCTTTGGCCGCTGGCTTCTCGGCCTTGCCATCTGGCCAGTCGTCCGAAGTGTCGATCGATGGTGTTGAGATAATTCTCAACCCAATCGACCCCTTGTCGCCGACTCTGGTCAACGAGTCTCTTGCTCGGACTCCGGTCCTTGTTTTCCCCAATGAGGAGATCCAGCCTGCTGGGAATACCGTCAAGGAAGTGGTCTCCGACGCTAGGAAGTCACCAGTCCCACCACTGTCTCCCGAGCAACCGAGTTGGCCTGACCAATCTCGATCGAGGTCTCGGACTCCCTCGACCGATAGGCCAAGGAAGAGCCATAAGCGCGCTAAAAAGAGGCAACACCATCAGTCATCCTCATCCTCCTCGGATGAGGAGAGGCTCCAGTGGCTCTATGAGGCAACAGCTGATTTTGACCAGGCAGAATCCTTCCCCAGCCATTACTTGACTTTCGCCTCCCAGGCCGAAGTCGACTCCTCTGGAGCTGATTAAGTCGGTTCCTCCACCCACGGAGCTGGCGAACCCTCCGGTTCAGCCAAAACCGGTCAGTCCACCGATTTTTGGTGGAACCGACGCCCAAGCATCCTGTGGGAGGGGCTCCTTCTAAGGAAGTTAGACCGGACACCGGGCTTCCTCGGTGTCTGTCGGTCACTGTCACCCCTGACCGCCTCCGGCAGGTCGAGGGTGATGTGGGCGGTTGACCACTGTATCCGGATTCCTCAGATTCGGATGAAACTGGCCTCCATTCTCATCCAGGGGGATGATGAATCGACTGGTGGGATAGAGACGGAGGAAGGTCCTTCGTCCTTTCAGGGTATTCTTCACTTCATCTCTTGAGTCCACAAGGATACCCCTGGATCCAATCCAGGAAAAAGGCAGAGTACCCTCTTACTGACATCCTCAAGAGAGGGGATACCCCGACAGAAGCCTTTCTTGTGGCCGAGGCCATAGTTGGCCTGGCCTTAGAACTTTGGCAGCACCCTGCCTCCTGTCCAGCTCCATCTGCCCCCCAAGTATGCAGTGCCCATCGGGTCGCTTGCGGGGTTCACAGAGCACCCTTTGGCTGAGAGCCTTGTAACCACCTCTGTGTTCAGGTGTACTGGTAGTTCTACCAATACCGACAAACCTCCTGAGAAGGAATCCAAATATTTGGATCACTCTGCCTGGAAGGTCTATGCGGCCTCATCTTTGTCCTCCATCAGGCAAGCGCGGCTGTCGTCATGGCACAATTCTCCCATGCCCTTTTGGGGTCCTTGGAAAAAGTCCTCCCACATCTCCCCTTGGACTTGCAGACCACAGTCAGGCAGGTCCGGGACCAAGGCTGGGCTGTTGCCAAATAGGTACAGACAGCTCTGGATATCGGGGACTTGTGCCCCCTTGTTGGGAGCTGTAGTTCCCTCTCGCTGCATGGCTTGGCTGAAGCTCTCCTCCTTTCCGGTGGATACTCAGCACAAACTAGCTGATGTGCCTTTCCTGAGCACCGATCTCTTTGGCCCAGGTGTGGCTGGTCATCTTCAGCGCATTGAGCAGTCCAGTGCCACCTTAGACGCCACTTCTGCTAAGGATTCTTGTGGTCCTAAGAAGCAGCAGCAGAAGAAGAAGCCTTTTCGGCACTTTTCCCCCTGCAGCCCAGGAGTCCTCCTTTCAAGGGGTGCAGCAGAAGCATGCTCAAGCTTGGCATCCCCAGCCCAAGCCCAGACCCTCCCAGGCCCGTAAGGGAGGCCGAGGTTCAGGCCCTGGATCCCCTGCTTCCAAGCCTGCCCAGTGACAGGGTAGGGGCTGCCACCCCTACTCCTGTCACACCAGCTCTGGGTCCTCCTGTGGGGGGCCGGCTCCACCACTTTCTTTCTGCCGGTCCGCTGTTACCATGGACAGGTGGGTCTTAGAAGTGGACTGGCCAGGGACTGCCTCTGGAATTCGAGCAGTACCCTCCAAGGCGAGCCTGCGCCCCACCGGAGGAGAGAGTATCCTCCCACACTCAGTCGGCTCTCCGAGACGACATTGCTCAGCTCCTTCTCAAGGAGGCAGTAGCTCCAGTGGCGAATCCTCCAGCAGACCCAGGCTTCGTTTCCAGGTACTTCCTGGTTCCCAACCAGACGGTGCTGGCACCCCATTCTAGATCTGTACACCTGAATCAGTATCTCAGGTCACGCACCTTACGGATGGTCACTCTGTCTCAGATCATACCATCCCTGGAACAAAACATGTGGTTCTGCTCACTGGATCTCCAGGATGTGTTTTTTCACATCCCAATACGTCTGTCCCACAAGCAGTTCCTCCACTTCAGAGCCAAGGGAACCCTGTACGAGTTCCGAGCCATGCCATTCGGCTGTCATCGTCCCCACGGGTCTTCACCAAATGCATTGCAGTGGTGGCAGCCCACTTCAGGCGTCGAGGTGTCAGAATTTACCCCTACCTCGATGATTGGCTCTTAGTAGGTTCCACCCAGCAGGAGGTGGAGAGGTCCAGGTACCTGGCCCTCCAGACCTGCTCCCAACTCGGCCTCCTGATAAACGAGGCCAAGTCGTAGCCTGTGCCTTCTCAGGTGATGTGCTTCATCAGGGCAGAGCTTGACTCTTGTCAAGCCAGAGCTCGGTTCCGGCGGACAGGGCAGAGGTTCTCTCCTCCCTTGCCCAATCATTTCTGGTTGGGCAATTGCGCCCTGTCTGGGACTTTATGCACCTTCTGGGTTACATGGTGGCGTGCACCTCCACGGTCCATTGGACCTGGTGGCACATGCACCCCCTCCAATGGGAGCTGGCCGACCAATCGACTCAATGCCACGGTCATTTCGACCAGCTGATCACTGTGACTCAGAAGATGTGGGACGCTCTCCAATGGTGGACTGTTCCAGGCCGGTTGCAGTAAGGGATCCCATTTGTCTGCCCTGAGCCGATGGCTGTCCTCACGACCGATGCCTCTGTCATGGGCTGCGGAGCCCACATGGGGTACAACAGGGTCCATGGGTTCTGGACCCCCAAGGACTTCCATTATCTCATCAACCTGTTGGAGCTCAGAGCAGTCAGACTGGCACTGTCAGCTTTTGGTCCTTCGCTCCGGGGTCAAGTGGTTCATGTCCAGACGGACAATACCATGACTATGTGCTACCTCAACAAACAGGGCAGCACGCATTCCCGTCCGCTGTGCAGGGAAGCGCTCCGCATCTGGACACTCGTGAGCCATCTGGAGGCAGATCTCCTAGCCATCCACGTGGCAGGAGCCTCAAACCAACTGGCGGATGCTCTCAGCTGCTTAGGCGAGACATCCCACGAGTGGTCTCTCCATCCAGAGGTAGCGTACAGTCTGTTCTTCCACTGTGGCAAACCATTGGTGGATCTGTTTGCCTCCAGGGAAAACGCCAAACTGAGGCTGTTTCATGCCCGCCACCCTCAGCAGGGCTCGCTGCAGGGGGATGCCTTCTTGAGGCCATTGACCCCAGGCCTCTTCTATGTCTTCCCTCCATTTCCCTTGATCCACAGGGTGCTCTTCAAGGTGAGGAGGGACAAGACGCAGGTGATTCTGGTAGCCCCAGACTGGCCACGCCAGTTCTGGTACCTAGATCTCCTCAGCCTTAGCAGCAGGCCCCCGGAGTGGCTTCCAGTATGCCCGGACCTGATCTCAGTCAACCAGGGGAAGGTATTCCATCTGGACCTTCAATCCCTGCACCTCACAGCCTGGTACCCGAGTGGCTAGAGTTCCAGGCTTTGGGTCTTTCTGACAATGTCCTCACAGCGGTGAAGGCATCCAGAAAGGAATTGACCAGGAAATGTTATGCCTTCAAATGGAAAAGGTTTTCCATTTGGTGTCAGGGCAAGGGCCTGGACCCTCTGTCCTGTCCAGTGGCAATCATTCTGGACTACCTTTGGTCTCTGTACAAGGGGGGTCTTCAGTCATCGACCCTTAGGGTGCACCTGGCATCCATCTCTGCTTACTGGGTGCGGGCCAGTCAGCCGACGGCGCAGGAGACAGTGGTCGGGTGCTTTTTCAAAGGCCTGGATCACATATCCCCTCTGGTGCGTGAACCTCCACCTCCGTGGGATCTACTGCTGGTGCTGGCAAAGCTCATGGACAAGCCATGCGAACCGATGCACAAGTGTGAACTGTCACACTTGTTGCAGACGGCCTTCCTGGTGGCTGTTACGTCTGCCTGAAGGACAGGGGAGCTCCAGGTGCTCTCGGTGGACTCCCCTTATCTGGTCTTCCACAGGGACAAAGTTGCCCTGCGCCCCCACCCGAAATTCCTTCCTAAGGTGGTGGCAGAGTTTCATGTTAATCAGGTGTTGACTCTGCCGGTGTACTACCCCAGTTACACCTCAGAGGCCGAGTACAGGCTCCATACTTTGGACCTGAGACAAGCTCTTTCCTGTTATAAGGAGAGGATGGCGGAGATTCGGGGAGAGATTCACCAGCTGTTTATCACCTACGCTGAAGCCACTTCTGGCAGACCTGCAGCAAAGCAGACGATTGCTCAATGGATAACATCTTGCATTAGTCAGTGCTACGAGTTGGCGGGCAAGGAGCCTCCCAAAGGGATAAGAGCTCATTCTACCTGCCATACCGCTGCATCGGTGGCTGCTTCCAGGGACATCCCTATCCAAGAAATCTGTCGGGCTGCTACCTGGAAGACAGCAAACACCTTCATTACCCACTACCACATCGATCTTGAGTCACACCAGGATGCTGGTTTTTGGGGCCTCAGTTCTCCAATCGCTGTTTCCCAAGTACAGGGTGTGCACCTTGCTTCCCCCCTCCTGGAGAACTGCTAGGAGTCTGCCAATAAGTGTGGATGAACAACATATCCACGATCCTAGAAAAACAGGATCTTATCTGTGTCAATCTCCACCATTCATCATCATTATTTGGGTATAGGTCACCGTAGCTAAAACCCCATGGGAGACTTTTTTTTTTTTTTTTTCCTATGGGAGGAGTCGACGTCAGGCTGGCACCGCCCTCGAAACCAGCGTTCTATGTGGCCCTCGAGGGTTGGCAGTTAGCTGTTGTCGACTCTGCCCCAACCCCCAGTTCTTTCTCTCCCACCATCGAGTGAGGATCCTGCGTGTGAGACCAAAGAAATTTTGCGGCCTAAGTCCATCTTGTTGTATTGCCTCAGTTCTGACCGTCTGCTCAACGTCGCTTCTTCGACTCCGGTAAGATCTTTTCTTTTTGTTTAAAGCGGCATCGAGTACTGTGTTTTATTTAATTTTTCGTCTGGTCATGTCTCATCCAGAGAGCAAGAAGGCGTCGAAAGTCAGGCGTCCCCATGCGACCGGTGCCCTGGCCGTGCTTACTCCGTTACGGACCAGCATGAGCGTTGCCTCTCCTGCTTCGGCCCTGGACATGATATGGATAACTGCGATATCTGCTTCTCCATGGACCGCCGTGTCATTGAGATTTGTGCTTGGAAAGTCGGACGTGCGCCACCAACTTTCGGAGGACTGATTCAGATCATCAGGCCAAGGTCAGGACTCTTGGCCCTTCCTGCGGGTCCCCTCCGGGTCCCCTCCCGGTCCTATACGGCCCGTGGAGGAGGTAACCTTCGCTTCGTCTAGCCTTGCCACGGCCGGGATTTCTTCCACGGTGCAGGAGGCCCAGGCTGACCCTCTGTGTCTGCCCTGGGTCCCTCGGGACCGGACCGGCACCTTCCTCAGCGCAGTCCTTCAGTGTATCTTTCGGTCCTGGCACCATTGGCTTGGAGAGCGATGCTGCGGTCTGTGTCGGGCCTGTCCTCGGTGCCGCCATCATCCCTGATTCTGCTCGCGGTGTCGGGGCTTCTGGCGGCGTCGCAGTTGGTGGTTTGGAGTCTTCTGGGCCTGGTTCTAGTTTTGGCGATGCCGGGACGGGAGCTGGTGCCGTCTCTGCCCCCGGTGTCGCCCGCGGCGCCAGGGATGGAGTCGGCGCTGCGGTCAGCGTTGATCCTGCTCTTGGCGCCGCTCGCAGCACTGGAGTTGTGTGCGGAGCCGGGCTCTGCGCTGGGTCTGCCCTCATGACACCGCTTTGGATTCGACTGTCTGCGTCACTGGGGACCAGTGTGGAGCCGTGCTCAGAGTCGCGTCTGACTCCGGCACCGTTTGCGGTGCTGGGAATGGTGTCAGCACCGGGCATGGAACTGTACTGTCCTCTGCTGCTGTTGGGGGTTTTGAGTCTCAGGGTGCCTGACCTCTGGGCCCAGGAACTGGAGGGGCCCGTGGGGTGGTCTGGCATCGGACCTCGGAGTCTACCTCCTCGGAGGCGGATTCTGGGTCTGATCTGGACTGGCTTCTAGATTCCTCTGGATCTTCGGATCCTTCTGTCTCCAGCACCTCGGCCCCCACTCTCCCCACTCCTGCAGTTCAGCTTTCAGGGTCAGGGGGTCTGACCAGCCAGCGGTGGTCTCTGTGGTTGCTGCTCAGCAGCCTGAGGTCACTGGAGAGGCTGTTGCTTCAGTTGAGGTTTCCCCCTCCTTGATGTGTTTGGACAGTCCAAGTTTGGGGCAGCCCGGGGCGCATCAGGAAGGGGAGGGTACGGTTCCCTGGGTGGACTCCTCGGAGTCTAATCGGGGATGCCAGTTGCCTAGGTTAGTAGCAAAGAGGACGAGGTCCCTCTCTGACTCTGAAGGGTTGAGAGGTAGAGGTGTGGCGCAGCGAGCTCTTTCTGGGTCCAGGCCAGGTCCTGGAAGGAGTTGCAGTGCAGACCATCGCCTTTCCCTGACGGAGACCGGGAGGGGGACTTCTACTTCTGAGGTCAGGGGCCGTTCTTCTGGACTCACCGGTCCCAGTCACCTCATGGGGATTTCTTCCTTGGGGTACAGCTCTGGCTGTTCGACCAAGTGACCGGTGTTAACAGCAGCGGCTTTGGGTTCCCCCGCCCTGCGAAGGGTTTCCTGTTGGCCTCCCTGCCCTGACAGAGACGGTTCTCCTGTTGCCAGGAGCCTGCCCTCCGACCCTCTGTCTCCTCCCCCGGTAGTCCCAGGTATTCCGGGCTCTCTGGGTCCTCTTACTTGGGAGCAAGTCAGAGGATTGGCTGCATTCTTTCCCACCTACCTCCATGCCCTGGACCAGCAGATTTTTCACCATGCCCCCGTGCAGCCGACCCTGAACTGGGGAGCTCATCTTCCTCCTTTTCTCCCTCTACTGAGGGAGAGGATCCATCAGTCCACATATCCCCTGCGTCTGATCTGTCCTCCTGTCAGCGCTTCCTGGTGAGGATGTTGGACGAGCTCCACTTGACCCCCATACCTTTAAGCAATCCTGAACATGTGACGCGCGCCTTTTTGTGCGAATTCAGTGCGGCCCTCTTGGTGGCTCCCGCCTGGCCGATTCCTTTTCAGGAATCTTCGCATCGGCTCTGGCTTCATCCCTTCTTCACTGTTCCAGCCCCAAGGGACTTAAGCAAGCGGTATTGCACTCCCTTGGGGTCTCAGGTTCTCTGCCTCACCCCTGGGTTGACCTCCTGGATACTCCTTCAGGGTCTTGCCTCACTATGACCGCCCAGATTCGGACCTCTGACTTCGATTTCTTGGGGAGACGAGTATTTTACCTGCACGATCTCTTTCTAGTTGCTGCACATCAGGCCCACTTTGCAGCCTATGACAGGTTCTTGTGGTCCAGGCTAGGGCAGCTCCTAGCTTCGATGCCTGATTCGGGGGGGGGGAAACCAGGCAAGCCATCGCCCTCTCTGCACGGGGCCTGGAGCTAGCAGGGCACCAAGCAAGGGCATCTTATGACGCCAGTGAGGTAGCTCCCAGAGTGGTAGGGACAGCGATCTGCCTTCAGCGGACGGCATGGCTTCGCCTATCCCGGTTGTCACCCCTGGCCCGGCGTAGGGTGATTTACTCCGCCTACCAGAGAACCCACCTCTTCTCCCGCCGAGTGAGACGGCGACTTTCGGGACACTTTCCTTCCCCCACGGGGGATCCCCGTCTCACCCGGACCAGTCTCAGGCCTCCCCAGGCCTGTAGGGGTTCTCCCCTTCAGTGTCTCACCCACTGGAGGCTAGGGACCTGGTCCCGTAGGGTGTTCTGGGTACCCCTTTTTCGGGGGCTTACTCACCCAAATAGTGATGAATGGTGAAGATTGACACAGATAAGATATGAAAATAATGTACCTATCGTAATTATTGATCTTTCTGTGTATCTTCACCATTCATCATTAAATCCCACCCTCCTTCCCCCCAGGGCCTCAGTCTCTGGACTCCTTCCCTCTCCCCCGTGTGTCTTTTCCCTCCCTCTCCTCTTCCTGATATGTAGACGGGAGGGGGTTATGAGGACACACGGGGGTATGCCTCTGATTTTCTGGGTTTGGAGGAACCCCTCCATCCTTTTCCCCTCCAGAGGGGTTGTGGAGTGTGAAGAGGGTCATTTTCTCCCCCTTTATATATTCAAAAGTTTTTCTTTAATGACCTCAATTTGAGGCCACCTTGTATTTTTTGAAACCTATAGTTGGTTTAAAAAAAACAACCAAAAAAAACCATTTAATTTGGTGAGAGAGGAGGGAAGGGTGGGGACATAGCCTCAGCCTGCACTACTTGCATGTGGTCTTCTGACCCTCGCTGCAGGTTTTGTCTTGCAGCCGGCTTCATAGTCCAGGTCGGAACCTTATGCCTAAAAAATAAAAAAATGCTTTCTTATCCTTCTTCTCCTTCCAGAGATTGGGGCCCCTCTTCTTCTCCCCAATTTCCTTTCTAAGTTTCCTCCTCTGTCGCCTCAGTCGTTAATTTCTCCTTTTAATTCATCTTTTCCTTTTATCTAGCTCTTAGGCTCTCTTGCCTCATCCCACCCTACCTTCCCTACACTTTCCGGCGTGTCAGAACTGGGTCTGTGGGCGGAGTCGACAACGGCTAACTGCCAACCCTTGAGCACCACGTAGAACACTGGTCTCAAGGGTGCTCAGCCTGACGCCGACCTCCCATAGAAAAAAAGTCTCCCGCGGGGTCCTAGCTCCGGTGAGCTATACCCAAATAGTGATGAATGGTGAAGATACACAGAAAGATGAATAATTACGGTAGGTACGTAATTTTCATTTACTTACCTGTAACAGTAGTTCTAGGAATGGTATATGTTGTTCATCAACACGGACCCACCTGACCTCCCCGGCTGCAGACGCACAAACCTGGCTTCCAGCGGGCTAAGATCTGGCATCATGGGGCGGAGCCGAGGGTTATACCACCCGGGTGGGTGGGACAAGCCAGCTTGAAGACTTTCCAGCTGATTTAAAGGGAAAGGGACTTTGCCAGTAAGTGTGGATGAACAACATATTCACGATCCTAGAACTACTATTACAGGTGAGTAACCTGTTTTTCAAACACACATAGTAACAGAAAAAATCCTGTTGGAAATGGAAGTAAAAAAGTTGTTGCAAGCAAATGCCATGGAAAAAGTACCTGCCACACAAGGGACTGTTCTCACAATGTGAAATGGTGACCCGTTTTTAGACCTCTGATATCTGAACAGACAAAAAAAGAAAAATGGTAACACTTGGCTCAGTGTTTCCATCTCTGCAAATAGGAGTCTGGCTGGGGTCACTGGCTCTGAAAGATGCCTCCTTTCACATACCAGTCAGGCCGTGTCACAGAAAGTACCTCCGCTTCAGGCTAGGAAACTGCCAATACCAGTTCACAGCTCTTCCTTTCGGCCTCGGCTCAGCTCCAAGAGTTTTCAGAAAGTGCCATCTGCACAGCTGGCTGATCTCAGGAAAAAAACACACCAAGAGGCAGAGTCCTCCATACTACTGACACAGAGCACATTGGAGGACTTGGGCGTCCTCATAAACCTCCAAACGTCACAGACTGAACCAGTTCTGGTTCTGGACTTTAATTGAGCAGAGCTAGATGTCCTGCAAGGGAGGGCAATCCTTTCACAGGCAAGGGTAGCAAATCTGATTTCAGCTTCAGAAGCCTTCAAGGCAGGTCAGCCAAGGCCTGCAAGGGATTTTCTTTTTCTTAAATTAGAGTTTTTATTGAAAGAAGCATCACTTATAGTCAATACGTAATGTACTTCACAAATAAAGTAGGTTATAAACCTTCAAAAACAGAGCCTGAATAAACAAAAACAGGCGTGGGGGACATATCCATCATTAAAAAGCAACAGTTCTCTACCCAAGAGCAAATAAATGTTAGACGTTTACACAGAATAAATCTTGATATCAAGAAATGTTAAATAGGCAGCCCAAATGCTATTGAGAAAGACCCTGCAACTCTTCCCCCCCGGTCCCTCCATGGCAGTCACCCCTCATTCCCCCATCTACCTTCATGGGACAGACTCCCTGGGATAAGTACCAGACCCATTTTTGAGTAAATTGGGGCAGTTTATCATGAATTATCGCCGTGGGGCGCTCCATGTAATAGATGTCTAAAACTGTCTGTCACTGTTCCGGAACAGTTGGAAGAATAAGTGACATCCTTCGACGGGTGATAGCCTTTTGCCTGCAAGGGATTTTCTGTGATTACTGGGGCACATGGCCTTGTCTGCTGCAGTGGTACCGGGGGCCAGGTTCCAAATGAGAGATATTCAGTATCACCTAGGGGACTATTGGTCTCAGAGGTGGGGCCCTCTCGCTAAGAAACAACCTCCAGGGACGTGTGATCCAACCTAATAATACTAGCAGTGAAGTACAGCTCCTAACCATAAAAAGATTGCTTGGAAACAATAGCAAATCTCTAGTATTAACCACTGTCTACATACCCCCTGGAAAACAAGAATTGGGACTAGAGATGGTAACTAATCACGTCAAACTCCTAAATCAGAACTGGGAGATTATGGTGCTAGGGGATTTCAATAATAACTGGTTAGCACAGGATACGGCCCCCCAAAAAGACACCATAACCACCATATGTCTGACCCAGATGGTTACAGAGGCCACTTGGACCAACTACTGTACTGGAATAAAATCACTGATTGACTGAGTACTCACTAACCACCCTGAAAGGATCACTGAGGTAGCTGTCCTATCTGACTCGCTCAGTGATCACTCACCAGTTCTCTGCACCTGGTAAAATAAATTTACAAAATTGAATCCCAGTGTCACTAGTAGCAGAGTCCTAAGACGAGGTACCTTGGCCTCTTTTAGGACATACCTCAGCCAACTGGACTGGTCCCCCCCTTGAAGCAATCCAGGATCTTCCCTTGTCAATCTTCACCATTCATTACTGCTTGGGTTAGTGCGGGCTCGCACCCTTCTGAGGAGGTGTTTTTTTTTTTTTTTTTTTTTTTAGATCGGCTCCAGCTTTCGCCCTCGGCCTTGTTGCGTCATGCACGAGGACGACCATTAGGTGCCGAGACTCCTCCTCTATCTCAGTTCTGTTTCTCCCGCCACGAGGCTGCACTTGCTGCGGTAGTTGAAGCTTTTCTGCGCACAAGACTCTCGCTTTCTCCAGTGGTACTCACTGACTGCAGTCTCCGGTAAGACCGTTCCTTTATTTCTATCGACGGCGCCGAGTGCTTTGTTACTGTTTTTTGTCTTATTTAGTTCGCATCATGTCAGGTTCGGGGGCAAAACGTAAATCGAAGGCGGGCCGTGCCCCTATGCGTCGGTGCTCCTGTGGCCGGCATTTCTCCGTCACGGATCGGCATGATGTCTGTCTCCGTTGCCTGGGACCCAACCACGATATGGATGCGTACGATGCCTGTTTCTCCATGGACCGTCGTGTCCTTGAAGTCCGAGCGTTCAAGATCGGCAAGGCCCCGCCGACCTTCGGGGGACGGCGTCGCTCCAGGGATTCCCAGGTAAGGTCTCTAGGCCCTTTCTCCGGGTCCCCTCTCTGGCCTATCGGTCCGTGGAGGAGGAAGCTTCCTCCTCTTCTCTTGCGAAGAGAGCTTCTTTTTCGCGGTGTCGGAGGAGCGTCCGTGGTCCCTCGGGGAGCTGGCCCGGGGACACCGCCTCGGCAGTCACCTCCTCGGAGGTGCAGGCTCCCCCAGTGTCGAGGCCCACGCCTGCTGGGCCTGGCACTGGTGGACCCTCGACGCCGCCATCCGGCAGCATTTCGGATCCCAGCGCCGCTTGCGTCGGTGATCGAGACGGCGCTTTTGGCGGCGCTGCTCTGGCCTTCAGGCCCGGTTCGCTCTCCTGGCGGCGCCAGGTTGGGTTCCAGCGCCGAGGGCGGCACCGTGGGCCTAGCCAGTGCCGATAGGGAGCCAGGACTGGGCGTAGTGGGTGTGGGTGGGCTGAGGTCGTCCGGCGCTGCCTCTGGCACCTGCGCCGTTTCACCGGGGACCCCCGGGGTTGCTAGTATTGTGGTCCAGCTGGTCTCTTCCTCTTCGGAGGTAGATGACTCAGACGTGGACCTGTCCTGGCAACCTGACTCTTCGGAGTCGGGGTCCCCGGTGGCACGTGGTGCTAGGCGGCCCAGCGGGCCTCTTCCGCTGTCCCCGCTGCTGTCCTCCCCTGAGGGCCCTTGGGCTAGGGGTGGTCCTGGGTCCCTGGGGGGCGATGGAGTGGGGGCAGAGGGAGGGGCTCTCCCTCCTGGGGGGCTCGTGACAGCTACCCTCCCTGGTGCTGTTGCAGCCATTCGGGGTGGGAGAACACTGGGGTCGAGGAGGAGGGCGCTCTCAGAGTCCGAGGGGTTGAGAGGCGGGGTGCAGTCGTCGCGGTCTGTGCCGGCCACCCCTCGGGGTGGCTAGGAGCCGTAGCGCTGGGCCCCACCTTTCCCTCTTGGACCCCGGGGTCCCCTCCGGTGGCGTTGCTGCGGGCTGCCCTTCTGGATCCATGCAGTCACAGGGGAGGATCCCCTTCTGGGCTCTTCCAGGTTTCACATCCCCAGGGTTCCGTTTTGCAGCTTGGTCTGTTGTCCGGAATCCCACCAGCTCGGGCTCCATTCTCCGGATTTCAGAGCCCTAGCAGAGGACAGTTGCCTCTTCGTAGGTGCCCATCTCCCGTTCCTCTGCAGCCACCCCCTGCTCTTCCAGGCCATGTCGGTCCTACGGGCACGTTATCCTGGGAGCAGTTCAGAGGTTCTGCGCCGGCCTTCCCCTCATATGTCAGGTGTATGAATGAGCGGGTCTTTCGTCTATCCCCACCGCCGCAAGAATCTTCTGGACACTCGAGCTCTCCATCATCCTCGTCTCCCTCCTCTGAGGGAGAGGAACCCTCTGCTTATATCTCCGACAATGCTGATTTCACTGAATATCAGCGGTTCCTTTCGAGGATGGTGAGGGATCTTCGAATCTCCTACGTTAGGCGAGACAATACCGAACGGGAGACGCGCGAATTCCTTGGAGAATTCCGTGCCCAGCACCTGGTGGTACCTTCCTGGCCTATTCCCTTCCAGGAGGCGTCTATCCATTCCTGGCAGTCGCCAGCCGCCCCTTCTCCAGCCCCGGCAGACTGCCGGCGAAGATATTGTGCTTGCCGAATCCCTGGGTACTCTCCCAACCCGCCCTCGGGTTTGGGGTACCTGGAGACTCCTCTGGGCGCCGCCGCCTGGTGCACGGCCGTCCACCGGATTCGGATTCCCTACAATCCGACCGGTTGGGGCGAAGAGTGTTCTCTTCCTCTCGTGCAAAGGCTTGCATTGCATCTCATCAGGCTCATCACGCTGCCTACAGTAGGCATTTGTGGTCGATGCTCTCTAAGATCTTAGCATCAATGCCTGATACGGAGCAAACCAGACAAGCTATTGCCCTCTCTGCTATAGGCCTGGAGCTGGCAAGACACCAAGCAAGGGTGTCTTATGACGCTAATGAGGTGGCTTCCAGGCTTGCGGGGACAGCGATCTGCATTAGGCGGATGGCATGGCTTCGTCTATCAAGGTTGTCACCCCTGGCCCGGCGTAGGGTAATTCGCTCCGCTTTCCGGGGGACCCGTCTCTTCCTCCAGAGCTAGGAGATTACTGCAGGGGCTTCCTCTGTCTCCCCGTCCTCGGGGGCACCTCCTAGCTCTTCTCCCCCATAGGCTTCTCTCTCGATTAGCCCAGGGTCTTCCCCTTCTGTTTCTCACCAGCAGGAGGCTGGGGTCTTGTTCCTCAGGGGTTCTACCCCTTTTTCTGGGGGCTTGGTATCACAAGCAGTAATGAATGGTGAAAATTGACAAGGGAAGATATGAAAATTACGTACCTACCGTAATTCTTGATCTTCTCTTGTATCTTCACCATTCATTACTGATACCTGCCCACCTTCCCCTCAGTGGCCTCCTTCTGTGGCGTCTCCCCCTCCCGTGTCGTTCCTCTTCCTTCCTTTGGCCTTTATGAAAAAAGAAAAAAAATTTTTCTGTTCCCATTCTTTATGAATGGTTCCTTTTTCCTCAAGGTAAGAGGAACATAACGTTTGTACTTTTCTCTTATTCTGAGGGAACTCTTTCTGACCGCCCTTAGAGTGCGATTCCTAAATACCTTCTTCAGGTTATGCAGTTTCACAGCTTAAGAGGCAATGCTCTGACTCTGCCTCAGCAAAATTTAGAATCCCCCTGGCAGATATTATTTGTGAGCTCTTCTAGCTGCTGATTGAACTTGTCAGCTCTGAGTGTCTGCTTGCCTTGCCTTAGGGAGTCTGATTGAGTTCCACTCTATCTTTCATACAAAGCTGCCTTCGAGAAGGCATAGTCTTTCCCATACACTGCTGTGTTAGCACTTAACAAGGTGCTAAGGGACTTAGTCCCTTCCTAGGTGGGCGCTCTTCCCGAGACAGGTTCTGCCGGGCAGTCTAGGAGCCTCAGCTAGGATGTAGGGACTTGCATGTTGAGAGTTCAGAGATGTTGCCCTCATTCGAATCTGTTCAGGTGGTTCGCCGAACCTCCCTCAGTCCTAGCAACTGGGATTCTTGCTCCTTGTTAGTCTCGAGCCCATAAGCCTCTCAACCAATGCTCGATGGGCACTGTTCTCCCTCTCAACATGCCTCTTCTTCTTCTCTGTTCCCTCTCTCTGTTCCTCCCCTAGAGCCGCCCTGGAAAGGAGGCCCTGCGGTCCCTTAGGGTAGGAATTCTCTCTCCTCTGTCTATTCTCTACCGGCTTATACCTTTTTCAGTTTATATCCTTTCCTTTTTCTGTCCCTCGGCTCTCTTGCCTCGCTTTCCTTTTTTCTTACCCTTTATTTTCACACCTCCAGCTACCAGAACTGAGATAGAGTCGTCTGCGGCACCTAACGGCCACCCTCACACATGACGAAAGTGCGTCAGGTTTCGAGGGATGGCACCGTGAGCTGACCCAAAAAAAACTCTGTAGCGGGTGCGCGCCTCCGGCACTAACCCAAGCAGTAATGAATGGTGAAGATACAAGAGAAGATCAAGAATTACGGTAGGTACGTAATTTTCATATGTAGACCAAGCCCTGGATTATTTCATAAGCAGATATACAAAAGCCTGCGACATCTTTGCACCTGTCAAAAAATGCAAAGCTAGAGGATTCAGCAATGGATAGGTCTCCCAGTCCCTCCTAGAAAGAGTAAAAGCCAGGGACAAGCTGTGGCTCAGGGCCAAAGCATCCGGTAAACCTGACGACTATCAAAGATACAAGTCCAAAGTTAGGCCACGCAGCCAGAGGAGAAGGGTGCTGGTAGCGGGTGGCTAACCCAAAAACGGTGAAGTGGGGAAAGCCTAACTAGCATCCAAAAGAACCATCTCTCAATGGATAGTCTCCTGCATACAATTCTGTTATGACAAAGCTGGCAAATTGCCACCCAGAGGCCTCAGGGCATACTCTACAAGAGGCACCTCTGCCTCTCTGGCAGCAGCAGGAAGTATCCCCCGGCGAGAAATTTCACAAAATACTACTGTCTGGACATACAGTCCAGAAGGGATGCCAGCTCTGTTACTGCTGTTTTGCAGGTCCTTTTCCCTAACTAGGTTCTGTATCCAGTCTTCTAAGGTACTGCTGTGCAGTCTACACATGTTAAACATAACTGAAGGATTCCTGCGGTTTGAAGAAACAAATTACTCACGGTAGTAATGTTGATCTTCCAGGAATCAGTCTTTTTTTTTTGTAACTTTGTTTCTGCACCCCAGCACCGGAACTCTCTCGGGCCACTCCACTCGCCGGATCCACTCTACCACCCGCTGTGGACCCCGCCTTCTTCAAGGACGTTACTGTCTCCCTAAGCGGCTATGGGTCCGAGGAGACCAAAGGGGCAGAGGCTGGGAACCGGTGTCCGTGTTAGTCCCCCGAAATCCCTCCTCCTTCCCGAGCGTAGCAATCCCCTGACGCCATGTTGCATGGCAATCCTGCCACGCTCCCGCGACGTGCAGTCCGCATACTGCAGCGCCCCCACTGTCCACCAGGGGTTGATGGGATGCCGGACAGCCCACCACCCTACCCCCGGGAGAGGAGAGCAGCCCTGGCGGGTGCTCAGTCCTCTCCTTCCCCTGCCAACCCCCAGCGCCTGAGCTTGCTGCCGAACTTGGGACACCGGTGTGGCGTCCAGAGCCTCAACCCTCAGCACCACCGGGCCGGCCAGGAATCAGTCTTCACCACTGAGTCACGCTACTAGTGGGTCTTAGCTGGAGAGGCTAGGACCCACAGAGCCAAAACTTTCAGGGGGCTGGCGCTGGCGCTGCACGCATGCGCGCGCAGTGCTACCACGGGAAGCTCGCAGCACATGGCTCACCTCGGCACCAGCCCTCAACTGCCAGCATTCCTTTTTTCCCATCATCAAGTGTGCATCAGTGATGACGCTGCTTGCCCGCTGGGCGTCAGAACTTCACATCTGTAAGACGACGTTCAGGTCATCTCAGTTTTTGTGTTTATAGCTAGTTTATTTTTGTGTCAGTTTAGTGATTTTACAAATATATTCTGTCACTCTCTCTCAGCCCTACCGAGTCAGTGGCTGGCTGCTATTAGATGACAGTAGGGGGCCTTCTCAGGCAAGCTGGGCTCTGTCTGATCCACTTTCCCATCGGGGAAGGGTTCTGACAATGGGTGATCCAGTGCTCGGGAGGAGGGACAGTCCTCTAAGAAGTACAAAAAGAAGTTGGCCCATTCTCGATCCCAGTTGGGTTCTCTGCACCGCTCAGGTGCAAGTTCTTACCCTTCCCATTGGAAGGAGAAGAAATGGTACCACTTGAGCTCGCCCTCTGTGAGGTCTTCCAGACCTGGAGGCCCTCACCAGCTCCATTGACATCACCGGGGGCTGCTAGTACTAGAAGGTGGAGGTTTTGGTCCTGGAGCCTCTATCTGTAAGGGTCAACAAAATTCAAATAAAATAAATAAAAATAAGTGGGGACTCCAGTGGGCAGTTCCACCATTGGGCAGCTGTTGTGGAGCAGTGGATGCAGCATCTGGCTCATTTGCCTCTGTTAGCAGCACCGGTGCCTGGCCCTTCAGGATCAGTGGAGCTGGAACCGCAGGTGGGGCCACATGTTGGGTAGAGCGTTTTGACTCCAGCAACAGCCCCTGGGCTTTCTGGCGACCATGCCACTGACCCCTTCCCACTCAGTGTCACTGTGGTGAGATCGGCCACGGTACTACTGCCTGTCATTTTGGTGTCAGCTGGGTCATTGGTGCCAGGACTGGTGCCCTGTTTAGGCCTTCTGGGGCCTTTCCTGGTGCAGACTCTGATGCCACCCTCGGTGCAGAGGGTTACCCTGGCACAGGGTTTGGTTCTGGTTATGGGGCCGCCCTGGCACTGGCCCTCTGTCTGGGCCGGTGTTGCCAAGACTGTGTTCTGGATTAGAGGGCCTGCAATCACACACACACACACACACACACACACAAAACCCGCCTTCTGGAGAGGATGTGGAAGGGGATGAGCCCGACCCTAATATTATTTCTGAGGGTGACGACGAGGACTCCTTTTGCTGCCTGGACTCTTTGGACCTAGGCCCAACTTCTGTACACCAAGAGGATCTCTCTTTCCAGGCTTTGCTCAGAAACATGAATTCTGCTGTAAATTTTGAGCCTACAGCCCTTGACCCTGGTAATTGTCTTCATCTGAAGTTGTTAAATGTTGATACCATGCCAGTCAATTTAGGTTTTCCTGTTCCACCCGCATTTGAAACCTTGTTGGATGTTGTCTGGAAAGATCTGCTTCTGTTCCATCTGCCTGCAAGCAGATAGACAGAAAACACACTGCTCCTAAGGATGGACCTTATCCATATGTTTCTCAACCTGTAGCTGATGCCATTGTTGTTCTTGCTGAGAATAACAAAGCCATTCTTACCTAAGAGGTGTTTGCACACCCCCTCAATAAGGAGTTGTGTTCTGGCTGGTTGGCATAATAAGACCTGTAATATATTGGTGCAGTACTGAACACTGAAGGGGGATGAGAATTTCTGCCTCTGGACTGGGCGGAATGGCTCAAGTACAGCTGTTGTACAGCAACCAGTATATCACAGCCAGGAAGTTCCTGTACCTGCTGGGACTCATGGCAGCGGCCATTGTGCAGATACTGACCCTGAGAGTGCTGTGTGACCAGTCAACAGACGAAATGGACCATCAGGTTCTTGTCACATACCACTTACGCTGAACACTGATGTGTGGTGCATGGAGCACGACAACCTCTTGAGAGGTGTTCCATTGTTAATCCAGTTCCTACACAGATTCTCACCTCAGATGCATCAGGATCTGGGTGGGGAGCACATCTGGGCCTTTAGATCCAAGAGTGTCGGACCCAGGTGGAAGCCAAATTGCACATAAATGTCCTGAGACCAGTTCTATACAGTCTACAGGCTTTCCAGGAGTATCTGACCCTGGGTCACCTGCTGGTTCAGATGGACAGCGTCAGTGTTATGCATTACATAAACAAAGAAGGAGGAACTCATTCTTACACCTGTGTCATGAAGCAATGAGTGTGGGGTATTGGGTGCTAGAACATGGCCTGGAGTTATCAGCTGTGCATTTCCCAGTGGTCCAAAACATTGTAGACAAGCTAAGCAGGTCACAGTCCAAGATGCACGAATGGGAACTGCTGACTTCGGTGGTAGATGACCTCTTGGTAAGGTGGGTCATCCAGAGTTGGACTTTTTTTTTATATATATACTTTATTTTTATCCCTCCTTACTGGCCGTTAGCCCCCACTCCTTCGGACCTGACCATTCCCAGTGGACCCTCCCCACAGAGTCTGCCCCTAGAGTGTCAGGTACACTTCTGTATCTGCCGTACCTTCCTCCTCCTAGAGTGCCTGCACACATTGGAGTCTGCCCATGGGAGGTGAACTGGGAGATTAGGTCGGTCGTCATCTAGGCGGCTAGCGGGATATTTCCACATTTTCTCCCTGTTACGTCCCACTACCCCTGAGGACGTCGGCATGCAGGACTTGACGTCCAGGTAAGCGGTGTGCTGGCGCACGTCGCCGCCAAGTGCCCACAACGTCCTCCCCTTCCCGATTCCGAAGAACCACCTTGTGCCCTGATATCCGTGCTTCCACAGACACTGGTGTGTCGGGTGCGGAAAGCACCCCTAGGAACCCACCCCTGGAGAAGGAAAGCATCCATTGGGACGCTCAATCCTCCTCCGCCTCGACCTCGCAGCCCGAGTCCGCTCCTCAACCCGGTTGTCAGGAAAGTGAGGTGTGGTGTCCCAGCTCCTCAACCCTCAGCGCCACTGGGCCGGACCCCAGAGTTGGACTTTTTGTGTCCTCACACATCTCAAAGCTGACGCGTTTCTGCTCGCTTGCTCCAGTCCTGGAGAATTTTGGTGAGGCATGTTGTCCCTCTCTTGGAAAGGGAGGTTTCTGTACACATTCCCTCCAATTCCATTAATACAGAGTGTGTTCCTGAAAATACAGATGGAGGTTATGATCCTCATCCTCATTGCACCTCTGTGGCCTCGACAGATATGGTATCTGCTGCTGTAGCAACTAGCAGTGGAGCCTCCAGTACTGTTACCTCTGTACAGAAGTCTGTTGTCACAGGAGAAGGGGAATTTAGTCCATCCAGACCTCCTGAAGAAACAGTCATGGCATAATTTGGGGTGTCACTAAAAGCTGCTGATGTCCAGGTTGAGGCCAGAAAGCTGTTCACCAGACATACGTACTCATTGAAGTGGAAGTGGTTCACGTAGTGGGCCGTTTCCAAAAATATGGACCCATTTACCTGTCCAGTCAATTTGGTGTTGGAATACTTGCTGTCACTGTCAGACTCCAGTCTGCAGTATTCCTCACTGAAGGTGCTTCTAGCGCCTATATCAGCTTTCAATGCTCCTATTGATGGGCGTACGGTAGACCAACTGGAGATCTCCAGTACCTTTTTGAGAGGCATTCTACATAGGAAACCTCTCATTTGCAATCCAGTTCCCCCAATGGGACCTAAACTACAGTATGTGTTTGAGAAACTTATGTTGGCTCCTTTTGAGACAGCAGCGAGTTGAGGTGTATGCTTTCTTTCGTGGAAGGCATTATTTTTAATTCCCATCACTTCAGCTCAAAGGATTTCAGAGCTGCAGGCTTTAATGTGTGAGCCTTCTTATTTGATTTTTTCATAAAGATAGGGTGTTTTTATGTACTAATCCTTAGACCTTACTTCGAAAGTCAGCTCTTGCAGCAGGTAACTCTGGCAGGACTGAAGCTGGCAGGCGCCAAGACTCCACGGAAAACTTCTAGTCAGCAGTACAGAGCGGGGACCCCGCCCAAAAAATGTAATGCACACCATAAAGGGAGGGCGGTCCCCAGCGTCACCTCAGTTCTTTTCCTGCCATCGACTTGCGTACATCGGCTTCACAGATGCCTCTCGCTTAGTTCGACCACCATATTGTCGGTAGTTTCTTTTTTCTTTCTTTTTCGGTGAAAAAGTTTGCTTTTTCCAGCCTTACCGTTCTGTATGTCATCTTCTCTGACATCCTCCGTTGAACGGTGCCAATTGAAGCGTGCCTGCGGCAAACAAATTCCATCCAAGGACAGACACTGGGCCTGCCTCCTGTGCCTAGGCCCCGACCATGACACCAAGGTCTGCTCGCACTGTCAGAAATTCACTGCCAAAAGGCCTTTCAGGGTTCTTCACACAAAAAATCCTCTGGGAAGCACCATCATAAGGAGAAGGAGAGGGAAAAGGAAAAGGAGAGATCACCCTCGAAGTCCAGGTCTTCCGGCCAAAGGTAGTATCTGAGTTCACATTAAACCAGTCCATAACACCTTCTGGTTTATTATCCAGAGCATTCCAATCAAGGTGAAGCATTGCTCCATACTTTGGATGTCCATAGACTCTTGAGGTACTATTTGGCATGCACTAGGGACTGCAGATGGTCCTCACAGCTTTTTTGTTTTGTCCGCCCTGGGTAAAAAGGTTGTACCTGTTTCGAAACAGTGTTTGTCTGCATGCCTAGCATATTGTATTAAGTTCTGTTATTGGAAGTACAATAAGGAACTTCCTGGTATGGTTCATGGCCATAATCTATGCTGCAGCCACCTAGAACACCTTCACTAAACATTACAATCTGGACATTGTTTCTCATAGATGAGCAGGCTTCGGCTTTGCTGTTTTATGGGGATTACTGTCATGAGCAGACTGCACCATCCTCCCAGTTAACTTTTAAGACTGCTTGGGACTTGTTCCATACTTACCGTAATAGTAAATCTTCAAGAGAATCTCTTCCCTTAGGCCATGCATGCCCTCTCTCCTTCCCCCTTTATCAGCTGTAGGGGAATAGGGCATCCTATTCTGACCTGGAAATTTGCATGGTTGCTTTCTCCAGCACCTGCATCTATCTAACATCAGAGGCGCTGGTATAGTCTCCTGGTTCCCCAAGAAGAGAGTCCGAGAACATTCTGTGGCAGGGAACTGAGGAGAGATGGGGCCACTCACATTTATGTAGACACAGATGTGTTATGTCATTGTGCGTGGCCCCCGGCTAGCAAGTTTCTGTAGGGTCCTAGAGCTGACACGGGTGTAGTTCCAAAGGTGTGGCCTAAGGGGAAAAAGATTCTCTCAAATCTACTGTTACGGTAAGTACGTAACTGTTCTTTTCTAGCGGCCATTACTTCTGCCTGCAGAGTGTCTGAAATCCATGCCTTAGTCACAGATCTTGCATGTATGGTTTTCCACAAGGAGAGAATAGTTCTCCGCACACATCCTACGTTCCTACCTATGGTGGTGTTTGGAGTTCCATCCAAATCTGCCACTAGTGTGCTGCCTACGTACTTTTCCAACTTCCAGAATGAAGGAAAGAACTAAGTTACCTGGACAGAACTAAGCACTTCAGACAACCCAGACAGCTCTGTGTCTCCTTCGATCCCAGTCGAAAGGGACAGCTTTTTACAATCATGGGCATTTCTGCCTGGATTGTGAGCTGCCTATGCCACTGCTGTGCCATGACTCGGGTCAAGTTGAAGGTCCAATATGTGCGCACTTCACTAGAGTAGTTGCCACGGCCAAGGAAGAGCTTCGCTGTGTACCAGTGTGTGATATCTGCAGAGTTGCAAATTGGAACACAGTGCACAACTTTGTTCAGCACTCTGCCCTGGATGTCCACGTCAGGTAGCATGCCACTTTTGGCAGAACTGTCCTGAATGGACTTCCGTCCTGAGTGAGCCCTTGGCTCCTGTCACTCTAGACCAGGGGATTCTGTCTCATCTTGGTACTGTGACCCACTTGTGTGAACCAGTGATGAAGATTAATTCCTGGAAGATAGGAAAATAATATAGTCACTAATTCCTGATCTACTAGCAGTATCTTCACCATTGATTTACACACCCGTCTACCATCCCCATGCTCACTCCAGTACGTTTCATTGGTCTTCACCCCTTGCTATTGGTTTGTGCTGGGAAAACACTGTTACTGGTTTATTGACCCTTCTTATACGTGTCACCAGGGCTATCACCTACCTGTAGGTTAAGTCCATAAGTACTTGTTAGGTTATACTGCATCTTCTTAATAAAAAAAAAAAAAGGTGCTGAGTCAGTTAAGGGCTGGTGCTGAGGTAAGCCTTGTGCCACCAACCCCCTCTTGCGGCACCTGCGCATGTTTACAGCTTACCTTGGCGCAAGCCCTTCTGAAAAGTTCTGGTTCCCACAGTGTCCTAGCGCTTCCAACTAAAATCCTCTAGTGCGACTCAGTGGTGAAGATTTTTCCTAGACGATCAGGAATTACAGTGAGTACGTGATTTTCATTTTCTTCCAACAATTCCTAATCTCTGCCTCCCCTTCCAGAACCTGGTAAAAGTTCAGACACGAGGCAATGTTTTTCTGCTTGCTAGAGCATTACTTGTTGCAGTGCCGTACAGTTTGGTCTGAATTACATTATTTTTCATATTAAATAAGCTTGTTCTGCCTTATTTTAACCATTTTCCCAAAAATGTTCTTGAAATTTGGAATTTTATTAGCCATTTAGCTAGTTTTAATGGTCACAGCTCATCCTAGCTTTAGAAATAAATCTGACTTTAGAGGGATGAGCATGACCACACAGCAGTGTTTGAATTTCATTCCAAATTCAATAGTTTGCATAAAATTCTAGCGCTCCGGGGCTGCCCATTCCAGGGGAATGATGCTGCTGTTAAAGATGGTGAGGGATCTCTTTGGAAGAACATTACTACGGTGAGTAATTTTTTCTTCTTGATTTTATTGATTTATACCTATGCATTATGAATTATGAATGCATGTGCTCTTTCTTGAAATTTGAGGGACAGTTTAAAAAGGTGTCAGTGAGCTGCTCCCATGGCTTGGATGGCTGGGGCATTGAGCAGCTCGGCCAGTGCCATTGGAGACCTGGGTTCTAATCTTACAGTGTCAGTGGCTCTGTAGGTAGCACACTCACCTCTGACGCCGGGAGATCAGAAGGCTGTGGGTTCTATCCCCACACCAGGTACTTGGATTAATATCCCAGTACTGACACTGCAGTGCTGCATGAGGGGGTTGCTGCACTTCTGAGGTGCCGTCTTTCGGTTGAGACTTTAAACCGACGTCCCATCTGCCTGTTCTGGTGGTAGTTCAGGTGGGTGTTAAAGATCCCATGGCACGTCTCGAAAAGAGTAGGGGAATTTCCCCAGTGCCATGGCCAACACCACCCCCATTCACTAGAAATAGAAACATAGACTTTGACAGCAGATAAGGACCGCTAGGCCCATCTAGTCTGCCCATTTCCCTACCTACAGGATAGGCCGCAGATCCTAGTTAACCAACAGCCTATATCTTCCTGCCCCCCACAAGAATTGCCTTATGTCTGTCCCATGCATTCTTGAATTCTCCCACAGTTTTAGACCCCACAACTTCCTCAGGAAGGCTGTTCCATGCATCCACTACCCTCTCTGTGAAATAATACTTCCTCACATTGCCCCTGAACCGCCCTCCTTCTATCTTTAAATTGTGTCCTCTTGTTCTTGCAAGTCTCTTTTCTGAAAGATGCTACCCTCTTGGACTTTGTTGATTCCCTTGAGGTACTTGAAAGTTTCTATCATGTCCCCTTCTTTCCTCAAGGGTATACATATTAAGCTCCTTTAGTCTCTCCTCATCGGCTTCTCTTGCAGACCCTGCACCATTTTAGTTGCCCTCCTCTGGACTGCCTCTATCCTGTCTATGTCCTTGCGGAGATGGGGTCTCCAGAACTGGACACAGTATTCCAGATGGGGTCTGACCAACTGTCTGTACAGAGGGATAACAACTTCCTGTTTTCTGCTGGTGATGCCTCTCCCTATACATCCCAGTATACCAGCCCTCCCTACTGCCTTCTCACATTGCTTGCCAACCTTAAGGTCATCTGATATGATTACCCCCAGGTCCCTTTCCTGTTTTGTTGTTGTTACTACCTCCCCGCCCATTGTGTATTCTTCCCCGGGTTCTTGTTTCCCAGGTGCATTATTTTGCACCTTTTTGCATTGAATCCTGGCTGCCATACGTCTGACCATTCCTCCAACCTTGCCAAGTCCCTTTTCATCCTTTCCACGCCTCCTTGTGTATCAACCCTGTTGCAGATCTTTGTGTCATCTGCAAAAAGGCATACTTTTCCTTCTAGTCCCTCTGCAATGTCACGGATGAAGATATTAAAAAGGACTGGACCCAATACTGAACCCTGCGGTACCCCACTAGTAACCGCCCTTTCTTCAGAGTGGACTCCATTTACAATTACCTTCTGTGTCCTGTTGTCCAGCCAATGTTTTACCAGGCTACCACCCTGGGACCCACTCCCAGGCTGGTTAATTTGACTATCAATCTTTGTGTGAGACTGTGTCAAATGCCTTGCTAAAGTCTAGGTAGGCCATGTCCACAGCCCTCCCTGGTCTACTACTTTGGTCACCCAGTCAAAGAAATCTATTAGATTCTGCCTGACATGACCTTCCGCTATGAACCCATGCTGCCTTGGATCCTGTGCTCCACTGACCTCTAGGTACTCAACTATTCTTTCCTTCAGAAGTGACTCCATCACTTTCCCTACCACAGAGGTCAGACTGACAGGTCTGTAGTTTCCTGCCTCTGTCTTGGTCCCACTTTTGTGAAGGGGAATCACATCCGCCTTCCTCCAGTCCTCGGTACCACACCATCCTCCCATGATTTATTAAAAGAGTAGCCAGTGGTTTCACTAGTTCCTTCCTTAATTCTTTTAGAATTCTGGGGTGAATTCCATCAGGACCCATTGCTTTGTCCAGCTTCAGTTTTAGGAGTTCTTGCAGAACCCTTTCTTCTGTGAAAGGACTGGGATCGACCCCCCTATCAAGAGTGCTTCTGTTAATTGGATTAGGCACTTCCCCCTCCTCTTTTGTGAATACTGAGCAGAAATATTCGTTCAGTATTCCTGCTTTTTCACTGTCCCCCTCTGCCCACCCAATGTTCATTCTATTCAGCCTCACTATCCCTCCCTTTGTCTTTCTACGCTCGCTGATGTACCTATAAAAGGTTTTATCCCCCTTCTTAACTGAGTTGGCTATCTTTTCCTCAGTTTGGGCCTTTGCTATTCTGACTTCCCTCCCTGCTTCTTTCTGCCTTAACTGGTACAGCTCTCTGTCCTGCTCCTTCTGTGTTTCCTTATACTTCCGGAATGCTATCTTTTTCTTCCTGACTTTCACAGCCACCTCTCTTGAGAACCATAGTGGCTTTTTCTTCGCTTTGATTTATTTGCTTCACACAAAGGCTTGTTGCCTCTGTGATGGCAGTTTTGATAATTCCCCATTGTTGCTCCACACCTCCTTCTAGCCTGTTTGCTAGTGCTTTTCTGAGGCACTCTCCCATCTTGCCAAAGTCAGCCCTCCTAAAGTCCAGTACCCTCACTTTTGTATGGCTTGACTCTGTAGCTGAGTTTAACGTGAACCACACTGTTTGATGGTCACTTGTCCCCAGATGGCAACCTACTTCTAGATCTGAGATCCTCCACTGCCCCCTTGAGAGCACGAGGTCTAAGATTGCTCCCTCACCAGTGGGTTCAAACTAGCTGTCTAATGCCTACCACCTGTAGGGCGTCAAGAATGGCCCTGTTTTGGATGTGGCTGCAGCAAATGTGCTCCAGTTAACATCTGGCATATTCAGGTCTCCATCAACAGTATCTCCCTTTCTCTGCCATTCTAAGAATGCCTTCCATCATATCCTTGTCCATTCCTTCCCCTGACATGGGGGTCTGTACACAACCCCTGTGCGGATTGTGGTGCCTCTTTCCAGTCTCCAAGGTGACCCACAGTGCCTCCTCTCCTCCTGTTTACTCTTTTGTTCAGTTGCTTTTATCCTTCCTTTACAGAGCTACTCCTCCCCTCTTCTCCCTCGCCTGTCTCTCCTGTAAGTTATGTACCCTGGTATGTTAACATCCCAGTCATGCTTCTCTGTGTACCATGTTTCTGTGACTGCTACGATATCCAGGCATCCTCTTCCATTAAGGCCACCAGCTCAGGGAGCTTGTTGCCCAGACCACGGGCATTGGTACCATTACCCTCCATTTCCTGATGGCCTTACCCCTTTTGCCCCATCCCTGTCCTTCTTGCTTTTGTCACTTTCTCCATTTACCCCTGCCCTTCTCCCTATCGACACCTCCATGTTGGTGTTTGCCACACTTACTACCGTGATTGTTTGGGGGCTAGGATTTTCCTGCTCCTTTCCAGTGCCTCCCCTTGGCTAGTTTAAAAGCTTGCCAATGAAGCATTTAAACCTATCACCTAGGATCCTGGTTCCTCCCGGACAGATGCAGCCCATCATGCCAGTATAGGCTTGCATCACTCCAGGTGGACCCCAGTCCCCAATGAAGCCAAATCCCTGAGCTCCACACCAGTTTTTCAACCACTGATTGAATCCATGGTACGGAACACCCTAGCCTCTCCTATGCCATAGATGGGTAGCACCTCCGAGAAGGTTACTGCAAATGTGCTACTTGACTAAGGCCCCTCCCCAATTCCGCAAACTCTTCCTGCACTTCTCTAATCCCTTTCTTAGCCAGGTCATTTGTCCCTAGGTGGACAATGACATCCAGCTCCCTCCCCTGTGCAGCTGCTCCGGCAATCCTGAGGATTCGCTCCCTGTCCCTCCAAGCCAAGGCGCCAGGCAGGCACCTTACCTCCCTCTCCCCTTCCTTGCCCAGTTCTACCTTCCTAACAATGGAGTCCCCCACCAGGAGTTGTTTCCTTCCCCTGCAGGGTCCCCTGCCACCCTCCTGTGGGTCTCCTTTGTGGAGGTTCCCAGCATCCTCCTTGGTCTCCACTGTAGGTGCCTCCATAGAGGAACCACACTTTGCCAGAATGGCATACCACCAACAGCTTAATCTGATTCAAGGTCAGTTGGCATTCATCTGTATCCCCCTCCCCAAGTCATGCCTGAAAATAGGCAGAATTTGTCTAGTGCACTTACCCGATCAACAAAAACTAAATAAAATAAAAACTGTCTTACTTTCTAGTAGTACCATTATGGTGCTAGGACCACAAGGCCCTGACTGGACAGTACCCCTGTCTGGGTGGTTCCAGTGTTCTGTTTGTTTTGTCCCTTCTGTTTCTCCACCCACACCTGCCCGCTGACACCCATCTCCATCTCAGTCAATCACTCTTTATTTTACCAGGCAGAACATCATTGAGGAAAACTCATTTACAGGATGGACCTGGATATAGTTCATAACAAACAACAACAAAATGTAGTATACAGTATATACAGGAAATAAGTAGTAAATAAGGACCTTCAGATAAGTTATGTAGTTTACATAAACAAGGTAATGGCTGGACAAGTTTACATAGCAGCGAGGGTAATAATTACAAAAATTCATACAGTTTATGTTTGATACAGTCAAGAAAACTTATATACAATATTTACAATAAGGAGAAAGGGAGTTGAAGGGGAGGGAGACAAGGGTAAGTGAATTTTAGAACCGCAACAGAGGAGAAACGGGGGAGGATGCAGAAGGAATAAGGTTAGGGACTCTAGGAAAGGAGTAAAGAGCAAAAGGAGGGGGGCATAGGAATTAGGGATCTACCGATAACAGATACAGGACTGCTTAGTGTGTTGCAGGAACAGTGATTTGAAGACGGTAAACTTGACAGGAGATGCAAGCCTCAACGTTTTCTGCACATTGTTCCAGAGAACAGGGAGTGCAAGACTTATAGCTGCCTTGCCAAGCGCATTCTGACCTTGGGAATGACAAGGGAAATGTCACTGTGGCTTCGTAGTGGGTAGTTTTCAACAGGGAGACATTCAAAAATATACTGGGGGAGCTTATGAGTAATGAGACTATAGGTCCATAGGATTGCATTTTTGAATCTCCTGTAACTGAGAGAACTCCAGTCTACAGAAGTATAGAGTGAGCAATGATGAGTTGAAAATGGAGCACCAGTAATAAATCTGAGTGCCCGGTGGTGTAGGGTATCAAGTTTGGAGAGAGTTGTACTTGTGGCTTGCCCATACAAGAAGTCTGCATAATCCAGGAGAGGCATAAAGGTAGTTTGAACTAATCTTTTTTGGGCCTCTAAGGTAAGTAAGTGCCTGATTCGAAAAAATATACCAAGCCTCTGTTTTAACTTTTTTGATAATTAACGTATTCCAAAGGCTCACCTGACAGTGTATTTACATTCGGAAGCATCCCCAAGATGCAACGTTTGGATGCATTCACTGAAGGGGCAAATAGCACAGCCTTTGTCTTTTTTGCATTTAAGAGAAGTTTTAGATGTAACAAATTCTCCTGAAGAAGGTCAAATTCAGTTTGGAGGTCACTACAAGCCGTCTTTGGGGTAGGCCTGTCCAAGTAGAGCAAGCACCGTGTCGTCTGTGAAAAAGTGTATGTTAGCTGACTTAATTCCCAAGTTTATATTGTTAATATAAATAGCAAAAAGGAGAGGGCCAAGGATAGACACTTGGGGCACGCCTCTGCAGAGATTTTAAATGGGAGTGGGTGCTGCCAGCCTTTACCTGTTGATACTGATTAGTAAGATAATTAGAGAATCATCTTAAGGCTAATGAGTCTACCTCAATGTTCTTTAGGACAACCAGAAGCAATTCATGGACCACAGTGTCAGAGGCTTTGCTAAGGTCAAGAAACAAGGCGCAAACATGGCTTTTGTCATCAAGGGCCTTCTGCCAATCGTTTGTAACCTTAGCAAGAGCCAAGATAGTGCTATGGCAGGGACGAAAGCCTGATTGGACCAGGTTTAGCAAATTATATTTTTCCAAGTACTGTTTTAGTTGAGTATTAACAATCTTTTCAAGAAGTTTGGATAGAATAAAAAGAAGGGAAATTGGACGATAATTGTTTAGGTCACTTGAACCACCAGATTTAAATAGCGGGATAACGTGGGTGGTTTTCCATAATGTGGGGAGGGTTCCCAAGGCAAGGGATAAGTTAAAAAGATGGGTAATAGGAGGGGCTAGGACACAGTATCCTATTTTTAGGTAATATGGTTCAATAAGATCAGCGCTTGGCCTTTTCCTGGGATCTAATTGCAGTAACAAGTCCTCAACCTGTTTCACAGTGGCAGGGCAAAAGGAGAAGATGGCGTGTGGCTGGGTATTACCAGGTTGAGACAATCAGGATCAGGACAGTACAGTTGTGCCCGAAGCTTATTGGCAGGAGAATTGTCAAAGGCTAGCCTTGCTGTGGTGAAATGGTTATTTAGGAGTTCGAGGATAGCATGTTTATTATTGGTGGTGATAGTACCTTCAGCAGAGATTTTTGGGGGTACAGAATTATATCTGAGTTGTGACCCTCCAGTTCCTTTACTGTTTTCCAAAATTTAGCAGCACACTTGGAGGAAGATTCTAATTCAGACTGGAAATAGTTAGATTTTTCTGCCCTAATTAACTTGGTACACCTGTTTCTAGCCATTCTAAATGCTAACAACATGATTCCAGTAGTGATGCCATAAAATGAATCCGCTCCAGTGCGAGTTGTTAGCCACAGAGATTTTGGAATGTAGCATTACATTCAGAACTCTGCTGTGTGGTCACCTGCCCCATAAAATGTTATTTAATTTATTTATGCATTTGATAACCGGTTAAGTACACGGATCCCAGGGACCGTTTTCAGGCATGACTCGGGACATCTAGATATAGCATAAGGAGAAAAAAGGAAACCATAAATACAGCAATGAATTACAAGAACATTTGACAAAGATTGATGACATTACAAATGTTAAAAGATTTACAATTATTAACATTTCAGTGTTTTGCAATTTAAAAGTCCAGGAATCGCAGTAGGGAAAACAGATTGACCACATTAACAAACATCCAGTACAGAGGATATTGATTTACATGTGCAATAGTAACAATCCTAGCAGGAATCCCTGTTAACAGTTGCAGGATGCATTTGACATAAGAGCAATTTTGAAGTGCCTTTTAAAAGTCATGGCCCCAGAGTCTTCTCCAGTCCTCCCAGCTGAGTTGTACAGTTTATTTATTCCAAAAGTTATTTGAACTTTATTTAAGTCTGTTTTCTTGATACTCTGTGTTAGTTTTTATTTAAATTACAATTTTAACACAGATTTGTCCAGAAATGAATATTTTAGCATGTTTTTTTTTCCAGTTCCCTGTCAGTTCCTGGAACAGGAGAAATTGTTGTGAGGTGCAGTTCCTGCCTAGCGTGTGAGAGCCACATTTGTGTTTAAATTTTTTTTTTAAGGTTTTAAATAAGCTTTTCAGTCTGTTTATGTCGTGGTTTACTGCTTCTGTACTTTAGGAATCGGAAAGTATTGTTTTAGGGATCTGTCAGTCTTTTGGTATGACTGATAGGCCCAAAAGGTAAACAGGGCTTACAGGATTTAAAAACTATTAAATCCAGCTTCAAGCTCCTGGCTAACGTAGACCACCATGAGCACTGTTTTAAGGGCCTAGGTCTTGACCACAATTTTGAAAATTGTGATTTGTGAAAACTTTTCTGCCCCAAAATGCAAAAGAAAAAGGCAAAGCTGTCTTTCTAGGGACATGGATATGTTGTTCATTCACACTTTCTGGCAGGTATCCTTGCCGCTTTAAATCTTGCTGGAAGGTCTTCAAGCTGGCTCCTTCCACCCGGATGGTAAAACTCTCGGCTCTGCCCCATGATGCCAGATCTTCCTTACCGCTTGGAAGCTCAGGTTCCCTCCTTAATGCTCTGCGTATAAGACTGGTTCCTAATTCTTCGGTTTACCCGAAATAAAGTTTAAGCTTTCCAAGACTTCGGTCATTTATTTCCCTCGCGGCTGTGATGGACAAATCAACTCCTGGTTTTCGGAGGTGCCCATGCGGGCAGATGATGTCTCGAACGGATCCGCACTCCACGTGCGTCTACTGCTTAGGCCATAAGCACGACCCGCAGGCCTGCGAACTGTGCTCTTCCTTCTCAGTCTACGTCCTGGAGGACTGCGCTGCCCGTTTACAACTTGGGTGCCCAGAGAAACGTCACCCGCCGGTAAAGTCGGAGGAGGCCCGCTTGGTGGTTTCAAGGGCGGCTGGCTCAAGGAACAGCTCGAGCAGATGATCACCCGAGGAGGAGGTGGCGCAGGCCGCATCTTCATCTTCCTCGGCCGCGGCCTTTATCCCGCTCTCCTTGGGATCCTCCTATTCAGCTTCTTTTAAGGAGCTCTGTCAGTCCCTTTCCACCAAGGGAGAGGGACCATCAGGACTTTCCTCTCGGCCCAAGAAGAAGGACTCTAAAGGTAAGTCCCTCCGTCGACGCTCTTGGGAGCGGGAGAGGTCCCCCTCCCCGAGTAGTCGACCCTCGACTTCGGTCAATCCTTCGGCCACTGGCCTCACGGCATCCCCGTCAGGTCAGTTGACCGAGACACCCGCCGACGAGTCGAGATTTTTCTTGACCCGTCGGACGGGTTGTCGACCGTGAAGCCGAAACCCTCACTCCCCAGTTCCCGGGGGAGATCGGGGGTTACCGTGGGCTTGCCTGTGCCTCCGGTTCGGAGTCCACGGTCAAAACTTCCGCCGAGGGAGGCGGGTCTCCCGCCCTGCCCAGAACCCTCCCAGAAACGCGAGAGTTCTCTGTCTGGGTCTCTGACATCTTCGGTCCAGCCGATCCGCTGACAGTAAGCCCGGTATTGGTACCATGATGGCGGCGCCGCGCTGCGTCCTTGTCTTCCTCCTCCCGGGACGAGGAGAGGCTGCAACGAATTGCGTCGGCGCTCTGAGGACTTCGTAGCAACAGCTCCTTCTGTCCGGGAGCAAGCCGATGTCGTCGCCTTCCCCGGCCATCAAGTGGCTGTCACCGGAGCGGCCGAAGCAACCCCTCGCCCTAGCCGAGGCGCCTGCCTCTGGGCCTGTTGCTCGACCAAAACCGGCTGCCCCACCGATTCTGGTGGAACCTCCGCCTCCACAGCCGAAATTTGGGGCCCCGACCAAGAATTCTCGGTCGGCCCAGGGCCTGCCCCATAGGCTGTCTGTCACCCTCACTCCCGACCGCCCTCGGCAGGTGGAGGGTGGCTCAGGCCAAGGGCAGCTCTTTGCGGACTCGTCCGAGTCCGACGACGATTCCTCCCTGTTCTCCAGGCAGGTCGACTTGGAGTCCTCCGGAGGTCAGTCGCTGGACGATAGCCCATCGTCCTTCATGGGTTTGCTTAGGTTCATCTCGGAGTCCACCGGGATGCAGCTCGAGCCCGTATCCAAGCGGGCCAAGTATCCCCTAATGGAGATATTGGACTGAGGGGATTCTCCCACGGAGGCCTTTCCGGTGGCCGAGGCCATTGTCGGCCCGGCCATGGAGCTCTGGCAGCAGCCTGCTTCCTGCCCTGCGCCTTCGGCCAGGATGGCGAGGAAGTACGCGGTCCCTACCAGTTCCCTGTCCAGTTTTTCGGAACACCCCTCAGCCGAGGGGTTGGTTACCGACAGCGTCTTCCGGCGTGCCGGAAGCACCAGGGACGTGGACAAGCCTCCTGACAAGGAGTCCAAGAAGTTGGACTACGCCCGGGCAAAAGTCTATGCTGCGTCCTCCCTTGGCCTTCGTCAGGCCAGCTCGGCCGTGCTGATGGCACACTTTTCTCACGCCCTGTTGGGCTCCCTGGATGAGGTAGTCCCTCATCTCCCGGCTGACCTGCAGACCACGGTCAAGCAGGTGCGGGACCAGGGCAGGGCAGTGGCCAAGCAGCAACTTCAGACTGCTCTGGACATCGGCGACTCATGTGCCAGGTCAGTCGTGGCCGCAGTGGCTATGCGCCGGCGGGCATGGCTGAGGATATCCACCTTCACAGCGGATACCCAGCACAAGTTGGTGGATGTCCCCTTCTTGGGGACCGACCTCTTCCGCCCTGGAGTGGAGGGTCACCTCCAGAGGATCGAAAAGTCCAATGCCACTCTGGACTCGGTCTCCTCCGCCTAGAGGGACAAGGGCCGCAGACCGCAACCCAAACCCTTTCGTCTGTCTGCGCCCACGGTACGTCCGGCCTAGCAGCATCAGGGCCAGCAGGCTCGCACTTGGCATCCCAAAGCCAAGCCTGCGGCTTCCTCTTCCAGGAAGCAGGGAGGTAAAGGCCCAGGAGGTCCCTCTGCCGGTCCCTCCTCCAAGCCTGCCCAGTGACGGGTTGAGGGGTGTCGCCCCCAACCTCGTCACTCCACCCCGGGTTCCCCCCGCGGGGGGACGGCTCCACCACTTCCTTTCCGCCTGGTCCGCTATCACCACAAACTGGTAGGTGCTGGAAGTGGTAGGAAAGGGCCTGCCTCTGGAGTTTGAGCAGGCCCCGCCCTTCCGAGCCGTCGCCCCCCGGGGGGCCTTGCGGTCCGCAGCCTCGCTGTCGGCTCGCTGAGCCGACATCGCTCTGCTCCTCAAGAAAGAGGTGATCAGAGAGGTGGCGGACCCTCCCTCAGACCTGGGGTTTGTGTCCAGGTACTTCTTGGTCCCAAAACGGACGGGGGGCTGGCACCCCATTCTCGACCTGCACGACCTAAACAAGTTCCTGAGGTGTCAGACCTTCAGGATGGTCACTCTGGCTCAGATAATACCATCCCTGGAACGAGGCGTGTGGTTCTATTCTCTGGACCTACAGGACGCGTTCTTTCATGTCCCTATCTGTCCGTCTCACCAGAGATTCCTTCGCTTTCGAGCGGAGGGATCCCTTTACGAGTTCCGAGCCATGCCCTTCGGCCTTTCTCTTGCTCCCAGGGTCTTCACCAAATGCATGGCAGTGGTGACAGCATTCTTGCAGCATCGAGGGGTCCGGGTGTACCCTTACCTGGACGATTGGCTGATAGCAGCCCCCTCCAGACAGGAGGTGGAGCGGTCCAGAGATCTGGCCCTCCAGGTTTGCTCTCAGATCGGCCTTCTCATCAACGAGGCCAAGTCGGAACTCAGACCGAAGCAGGTGATTCTTTTCATCGGGGCAGAGCTCGACTCTCTTCGAGCCAGAGCACGGCTCCCGGCAGACAGGGCCGAGGTTCTTTCCTCATTTGCCCAATCATTTCAGGTTGGGCAATCGCATCCTGCCCGGGACTTCCTGCGCCTCCTGGGTCTCATGGCGGCCTGCACCAGCGTGGTCCATTGGACCCGCTGGCACATGCATCCTCTTCAGTGGGGATTGGCCAGCCAGTGGTCACAACGCTGCGATCCATTGGACCAGCTAGTGACGGTGACCCAGGGGATGTGGAACGCTCTCCAGTAGTGGACCGTTCCAGCTCATTTGCAGGAGGGCATCCCGTTTGTCCGCCCCGAGCCAACGGTCTCTCTATCGACCGATGCCTCTCTGATGGGTTGGGGTGCCCATCTGGGGGAGCACAGAGCGCACGGCCTCTGGTCCCCTCGGGAGTCCCGATGCCATATCAACCTGCTGGAGCTTCGGGCGGTTCGTCTAGCCCTCACCGCCTTTGCTCTGTTTCTTCGGGGTCAAGTGGTTCAGGTCCAGACGGACAATACCACGACCACGTACTACCTAAACCGCCAGGGCGGGACGCGCTCCATGCCTCTGTGCAAGGAAGCTCTCCGCATTTGGTCACTCGTGCGCAGCCTGGAGGCGGATCTCCTAGCCATCCATGTGGCAGGAGCCTCCAACACCCTGGCCGATGCCCTAAGCCGGATAGGGGCTGTGTCCCACGAGTGGTCTCTCCTGCCGGAGGTAGTACAAGATCTGTTCTCCCACTGGGGCACACCTCAGGTAGACCTGTTTGCCTCCAGGGAGAATGCGAGGCTGAGGCTGTTTCATGCCCGCCCCCCTCAGCAGGGTTCGCTGCAGGGGGATGCCTTCTCGAGGCCGTGGACCCCAGGCCTCTTCTGCGCCTTTCCTCCATTTCCCTTGATCCACAAGGTGCTTCTCAAGGCGAGGAGGGACAAGGCGCAGGTGATTCTGGTAGCCCCAGACTGGCCCCGCCAATGCTGGTATCCAGATCTCCTCAGCCTCAGCTCCAGGCTCCCGAGGCAGCTTCCAGCTCGCCCGGACCTGTTACCAGTCAGTCAGGGGAAGGTGTTCCATCCGGACCTTCAATCCCTGCACCTGATGGCCTGGTTCCTGAGCAGCTAGAGTTCCAGGCCTTGGGTCTTTCCGACGAGGTCCTCAATGTAGTTGAGGCGTCCCATAAGGAGTCGACCAGAAAATGCTATGTCTTCAAATGGAAGAGATTCTCCATTTGGTGTCAGGGCAAGGACCTGGACCCTTCCTCCTGTTCCTTGGCAAGCATCTTGAACTACCTATGGTCCCTTTCTCAGCAAGGGCTTAGGTCGACGACCCTAAAGGTGCACCTGGCAGCCATCTCTGCTTACTGGGCACGGGCCGGGAAGCAGTCGTTGGCGCAGGAGAAGGTGGTATGGCGCTTTTTCAAAGGCCTTGATCACATTTCCCCTCCGGTGCGAGAACCTCCACCTCCGTGGGATCTACTGCTGGTATTGGCTAAGCTCATGGGCAAGCCATTCGAACCAATGCACAGGTGTGACATCTCTCACCTGTCGTGGAAGACCGCCTTCTTGGTGGCTATCACGTCAGCCAGAAGGATGGGAGAGCTCCAGGCGCTTTCCATCGAGTCTCCTTACCTGGTCTTCCACAGGGACACGGTTGTCCTGCGCCCCCACCCCGAAATTCCTTCCGAAGGTGGTGTCGGAGTTTCACCTTAACCAGGTGTTGACTCTGCCGGTGTTCTACCCCAATCACACCTCGGAGGCCGAATATAGGCTCCATACTCTGGACCCTAGAAGGGCGCTCGCTTACTATAAGGAGCGCACGGCTGAAGTTCCGGGGAGAGGTTCGCCAGCTGTTTGTCACCTACGCTGAAGCCGCACCTGGCAGACCTGCAGCCAAGCGGACGATAAGCAGGTGGGTCACCTCCTGCATAGATCTCTGCTATAGGTTGGCGGGCATGGAGCCTCCCAGAGGGATAAGAGCTCATTCTACCTGTCATACCGCTGCATCGGTAGCTGCTTCCAGGGACGTCCCTATCCAGGATATCTGCAGGGCTGCTACCTGGAAGTCGGCACATACCTTTATAACCCACTACCACATCAACCTTGAGTCACGCCGGGATGCTGGTTCTGGGGCCTGGGTTCTCCAGTCTCTGTTTCCTAAGTAGGGGGTGTGCGCCTTGCCTCCCTCCTCCCAGAGAACTGCTAGGAGTCTGCCAGAAAGTGTGGATGAACAACATATCCATGTCCCTAGAAATACAGGTTACTCACCTGTAACAGGAGTTCTAGGAATGGTATATGTTGTTCATCCTACCGACCTCCCCACCCCCATTCACAACCTGAGCTTCCAGCGGCCAGATCTGGCCATGGGGCGGAGCCGAGAGGCTTACCACCCGGTGGGTGGGAGGAGCCAGCTTGAAGACCTTCCGGCAAGATTTAAAGCGGCAAGGATACCTGCCAGAAGGTGTGGATGAACAACATATACCATTCCTAGAACTCGTGTTACAGGTGAGTAACCTGTATTTTTCGGCTTCACAGTCTGCTTCAGTGTCACTTCAAAGTTCTACTAACAAAAAATATATTATGGAGGTAGTACAACCAATGGTGGAGAGCATGCATTGGCAGGTTCTTCATCCTCAGAAAAAATTGAGATAGCAGAGAAAAAATAGTTACCCTTGATAAAAGAGGTAGATAAAGCTGCAAAGTCTCTGATCAGAGGCAGAACAATCAAGGCCATCTTAGAGTTCTGGTAGAGAGCAAAGGACATCTGATAGGGAGAGTCCCGGTGCTTCATATGATACAGAAAAAGCTTTTGAAGTACTGGTGCCATCAACACCAGCCAAGAAAAAATAATTTTAACTGCTACTCCGCAGGCAAGAGACCAGGACCCTGCACTGGAAAAGAGAATTATAGTATACTTTCTGCTGAGGGCATCACACAATGTGGCAGTAGTTCCAGGGCTTCCAAGTCAGTAGAATCTAGCCATATTTCCTGCTTTGCCCCACCCCCAGCTCTGGTCATTCATCACCCTCTCCTGGAGGAGGTGGACGAAGAGGAGGAAAGGGGGCTGGTTAAACCTGAAACTGTCCCACAACAGGATTTTGGTTCACCTCCTAGAGTTAATGAGGATTTCTCCTCATATTCCTCTTTTGTGAGGCAGATGGTTAATACCCTTGGTATCCCCTTTACAGAGACTCGGGAGGATACAGAGGAAGCAAAATTTATGAGCATGCTGGTTCTGAACTCCTTCACGAAGCTTTCTGGATCGCTCCGCATTGTCAGTGGGGAGTTAATACATACCTCCCCATTGACAGCATTGGAGCTAACAGAACAGAAATTATAGTAAGTATGAAGGAATTTCTCCGTTCAGTACCTATCCACAAATCCCTCAGAAAAGTCACGAGTAGCTGACCCAGTGGCGTGGAGGGCTGAGGCGTTGAATGCCTTGCCTCCTATATTGTCGGCAACCTGTGTTTGGGGAACAAGCTTGGGTTTCTGAGGTTTGGCCAGGTTGGGAGAGGCTTGAGCATCTGATAGATTTCTGTCTTCTCCTGGGATGGGGAGGATAGCTGTCTCAGTGTCTGACTGCCATCACGTGGAGGCCTGGTGGTAGTGCAAGTCAGTGAATGGCTCTAAGGGAGGTATTGTGGCTCTGCAATATGTGCGTGCCTTTATGCACATGTGCTGGCATGTTGCTGTGGCCAAGGAACAGAGGACAGAAAAATGGTGAATGGGACAGGCGGCCTTCATGCCTGTCCCATTCTCCATTGGGGACTGGAGGAGGGCAGAGGTGGTGCCTCTGCACAAGAGTGGAAGTAGGGAGAAGACAGGCAATTACAGACCTGTAAGCCTGACCTCAGTGGTGTGGAAGCTTGATGGAGTCCCTGCTTAAGGAGATGGTAGTGAAGTCCTGGAATCAAGCGGTGCAAAAGACCCAAGGCAGCATGGATTCACTGAGGGAAGGTCCTGTCAGACTATTCATATCAATTTCTTTGACTGGGAGACCAAGGTGGTGGATCAGGGAAGGGCGGTGGATGTGGCCTACCTGGATCTTACCAAGGCCTTCAACACCGTTCTGCATAGAAGGTTACTTAGCAAATTGGGGAATCTGGGTGTGGTCTCTAAAGTGGTAACATAGGTTGGAAACTGGCTAAAAGGCAGGACCCAGTGGGTGGTAGTAAATGGCATAAAATCCAAAGAGGGGGAGGTGACCAGAGGGGTGCCACAGGGATCGGTGCTGAGTCCAGTCCTATTCAGTGTCTTCATAAGCGACATTGCAGAGGGACTGGAAGGGAAAGTATGCCTGTTTACAGATGACACCAAGATCTGCAACAGAGTCGACACACAGGAGGGGCTAGATAAAATGAGAAACAACCTAAGACTACTTGAGGAATGGTCAAAGGTTTGGCAGTTGGGTTTCAGTGCTAAGAAGTGCAAGATAATGCACTTAAGACACAAAAACCCAAGAGAGGAATACAGGATATGGGGGGGGGCAGGTTCTAGCCACTAAAAGTCAGGAGAGCGACCTTGGAGTTATCATATCCGATGACCTGAAGTCATCCAAACAATGGGAAAAGGCAGTGGGGAAAGCAAACGGATCGCTGGTGTGCACAGGAAGGGCATAACCAATAGGAGGAGTGAAGTGGTGATGCCACTGTATAGATCACTGGTGAGGTCTCATCTGGAATACTGTGTTCATTTCTGGAGACCACATCTCAAGGAAGGACATAGACAGAATGGAAGCAGTCCAAAGAAGAGCAACAAAAATGATACATACACTGCACCACAAGCCTTATGAGGAAAGACTCAAGGAACTCAACATCTGTTCACTGGAAGAGAGAAGGGAGAGAGGAGATATGATAAAGACTTTCAAATACCTTGGAGGAATAAACAGAGTACAGGAGGGGAGCATATTTCAGAGAAGAAAGTGCACAAGGACAAGGGAACATAACATGAGGCTGGAGGGAAGGAAGCTTGGGGGAATGCTAGGAAGTATTTTTTCACAGAGAGGGTAGTGGATCCGTGGAACAGCCTACCAGCGGAGTTGGTGGAAGCGAAAATAGTACAGTGATTCAAAAGTGATTGGGATAAGCATAAAGGCACCCTGCTGTACAGCGGAGCGGGGAAAGGCAGTCCAAATAAGAGTAGGGATTGCCAAACCAAGTAGGGAAATGGGCAGACTAGGTGGGCTGTATGGTCCTTATCTGCTCACAGATACTAGGTTTCATAAAGTCCTACCTACATGTCCTTTCTCGGCCCACATATTCACCTGAACACCGGGTGGGGGGTGGAGAGGGGTTGGTTGCCCCCCGGCCCTGCTTGGGGGGGAATCTGTGAGGAACACAACCCCTGGCGGATCGGTGGGGTGGACTCTGGTTGTGAGGGGCAGACATCACGCTTAGAGCCTGACTGCCACGACAAAGAGAAAAAAAAAGCCACAAGCAAGATTCTGGCAGCTCCGAGGTGTGCTCCTGCCACTGATACAGAAAACTTGGGGGAAAAGTGGACAAACAAGGCACAGTTTTTTTTATTCCCAGCCAGACCATGAGGGAGTAGTCTAAGCTGTCACCTGTGAAAAGGCTAAGGTGTCCTTGCTGCAGTGCCACCTGGAGAAGATTCCAGCAGACTGTATTGTATGGAAAGGGAAGTCTGTTGAAGACTGTATCGTACGTCAAGGAAATCCTGTAACTCTGCAGCCTTACAACTGAAGTAGGCATACACAGCCGAGTACCAAAAGGTGCAGGTGGGAATACTGTCATGACTCTGTGAAAAGATCGACAGTGAAGTGGGTGATAATTGGGCAGAAACAGCTAAAGCAGCACTAGAGGCAGCCAAGTATCAGTTCCACATGACTGTGGAAGCTAATGATACTGCTTCAAGAATACTGGCCCAGACAATTGCCCTAAGGAGATTTGCCTAGCTAAGTACAGACATCCTAATTGAGAACACAGAGGCCAAGGCAATGGATTTCCCCTTCAAAGGCTTCTCTCTTTTGGTGATAAGACAGAAGCATATATGAAAAAGGTGGATGAACAAAAAAAAACCTACAAGAATCTTTCTTAGAAGGAGAGGGCTAAAACTTGTTTCAAGCCTTATGGAAGGGAAGGTAGGGGTGGGGCCTATTGCCAGAGGGAATACAAAAGTACAGCACACTCCCAAAAATAGATGCAAATGCTTTACTGCAAAACAACCAGCACCATAAAGTACCCCAGCGCTTTGAGGATGCTCTGTCTCTTCATCAACCCTACTGATGACGCAGAACATCCTTGAAATGCCGTAATACTTTATGGTGCTGGTTGTTTTGCAGTAAAGCATTTGCATCTGTTTTTGGGAGTGTGCTGTACTTTTGTGCTCTTATTGAGACATTCTGCCATTTCACACCAGCAGCACTTGCTACTGTACAGTGCTTGGGTTCACTGTGCTTTCATTCTGTTACCAAAGGCCCTATTCTTATTATGAATGCACTGTGCAAAGGGGTTGCCTCGAGGGGCAGAGACAAGCACCAGCTCATAAGTCTCAGGATAAGTAAAATCCCTGTCAGTTTGCTCCAGTTCACCACAGCATTACAACCAGTAGTAGGGCGCCTGGCCCACTACTTCCGGGAACAGCAAGCCATAACCACAGACAAGTGGGTGCTGGAAGTAGTGAGTCAGTGTCTGACTCTTCAGTTTGTAAAGTTTTCAAAACTGAAGGCAGCAGCAATTTTTCTGTCACTCAGGCCAGAGGAGAGAATCCTACTGGAACTAGAAGTGAAAAGATTGTTAAAACTCAAAGCTGTGGAAATGGTCCCTCTCTCCCAGTGGGGAAGAGGCCCTTTTTTTTCCAGATACTTTCTGACCTGCAAGAAAAGGAATTGCAGCCTGTTTTGTACTATGATTCCTGAACAGGCATATTAAGAAAGAAAAGTTAAAATGATGACACTGGGCACATTGATCCCGTCTTTGCGGAAAGGAGAGTGGCTGGGTTCCCTTGATCTGAAAGTTGCTTACTTCTATATCCCAGTAAGGCCCTCTCATAGAACATTCCTCAAGTTCAGGCTGCAAAAGTGTCCATGCCAATTCACATCTCTGGATTTTAGACTCACCTCAGCACCCTGAGTGTTCACGATGTGTCTAGCTGCTGTGGTCGCATACCTAAGGAGAAAAGGCAATAATGGTTTGACCTTACCTAGACAACTGGCTAGTCACAGGCAGGACAAAGGAGGAAGCAGAAAGCTCCATAGAATAGGAGCACAATGGAAAGATTAGGCTTCTTTCTCAACCTAAGAAAGATGCAGTTGAAACCCAGGCAAGTGCTGGAGGCCATAGGTGCAGCGCTGAACACCCTGCAAGGGAAGGCTTTCCTGCTGCAAGCAAGGGTAGAAGGCCTAATTTCCTGTATAAATTAGAGTAGAAAACAGGAAATTGTTATCCCTCTGTACAGACAGTTGGTGAGACCCCATCTGGGGTACTGCGTGCAGTTCTGGAGACCCCATCTCCACAAGGACATAGACAGAACAGAAACAGTCCAGAGGAGGGCAACTAAAATGGTGCGGGGTCTGCAACAGAAGCCATATGAAGAGAGACTAAAAGAGCTTAATATATCCTTGAGGAAAGGAGGGAGAGGGGGGGCATGATAGAAACTTTCAAGTACCTCAAGGGAATCAGCAAAGTTCAAGAGGGTAGCATCTTTCAGAAAAAGAGAAGTGCAAGCACAAAGGGACATAATTTGAGGATAGAGGGGGATGGCTCAGGGGCAATGTGAGGAAGTACCTTTTTCACAGAGAGGGTGGTGTACGCATGGAACGGCCTTCCAGAAGAGGTTGTGGGGTAAAAAAACAGTTGGGGAATTCAAAAATGCATGGGGCAGACATAAGGCAGTTCTGGTGGTGGGTAGGAAGAAGTAGGCTGTTGGTCAACTAGGATCTGCAGCTTGTCCAGTAGGTAGGGAAATGGGCAGACTAGGTGGGCCAAGCAATCCTTATCTGCCATCAAAGTCTATATCTCTGTGTTTTCTGTGTTAGCTCCAGGGGGACGATTCTGTATACTCTGTCTCAGACACAGAAGTTGTTCAAAGACTGAATGTGCCTAAGTCTTTGACTCCCTACCAAAGACTGCTGTACATAGGAACAGTGTTGGAGACAGAGAAGGGATGTACATACCTCTCAACTGTCCCTGATTTTCAGGGATGTCCCTGATTTTGCCTCAAAATTTTACTCTGTCCCTCCTAAAATTTGTGTTTTCATGGCTAAACAGTAGAAATTGTAAGCACAAAATAATGTCAAGCATTAAAGTTACAGTCGTGTTCTTGCTTAGAAAATGCATTTTGCACTAAGCCCCATATTCTACCAGCTTTCTGGGTGGATATCTCTAATTTTGAAGATGTGTCCCTGATTTTGGTCCTTTGTCCCTGATTTTTTTAAGCCTTGTCCCTGATTTGTGAGGCAGGAGGTTGAGAGGTATGGGGATGTAATTTCCTGCCACAGGACAGAGCAGTCTGATTATCCAAGTACAGTTGGTAGATAGGAGTCACTGTGTCTGCAAGAAAAGTGTTAAGGCTTCTGGATCTTATGGCTTCGGCCACAGTGATTGTGCCAATGGCCCGTCTCCATATGAGAATCCCTCAATAGACACTCAAGGTCTAGTGGGATCAGTTGATTGACAAGCTGGACCAAATGGTTCTCAGCATGTCTCCACTTTGCAGAGCATTGCTGTGGTGGATGGATTGCGAAAACTTATTAAAGGGTGTTTCACTCCTTGTACCAGCTCTGTTACAGATACTCACAACAAATGCCTTGAGCTCCGGCCAGAGTGCTTATCTTGGCCCTTAACCAGATGCAGGGATCATGGACCAAGGTGGAAGCTGCACTACATATAAATGTCTTGGAAATGAGGGCTGTCTTGTACAGCCTCCAGGCATTTCAGGAGTATCTTTGCCCCGGTTCTCTGTTAATCCAGATGGATGATGCCAGTGTGATGCAGTACATCAACTATAGGGCACTCCTATCTCCTATGCAAGGAAGCAGTGAGCATATGATCTTACTTCGAGATACAGCTTCTGCTGCAGGTAACACCAATAGGACTGAAGCCGGCAGGCATCAGGACCCCACGGAAATCTAGCTAGCAGTCTTCAGCGGGGACCGCCTCCGACGTCGGTCCCGCCCCCGTCAGGCGAGTATATAGAAGGCGGTCCCGCCAGAATCCTCAGTTCTTTCCTCATTGCCGACTTGCATGTCTCAACCCTTCGGTCCGCTTCTAGCACGCGACGCCTGGCAAAGTTCTTCCATTTGGAAAAGTTCATTTTTTCTTCGAAGTCTGCCGTCCGATGTCCTCTCCAACCTCCGTGGAAGGCCATCCATCGAAGTGCGCCTGTGGGAAGCAAATTCCTTTTAAAGACCCGCATTCGGCCTTCGTCCGGTGCCTAGGCCCAGATCACGACACCCGGGCCTGTACTTTCTGTCAGGGATTCAGTAGCCGGACCCGGATCCGTCGCCAGAAGGCCCTGCAGGCGTTCCTTCTCGAGGAAAAAGTTAGGGCCATGGATTCAGCCTCCAAGGGGGAATCGCCGGAAAAAGCCCGGAGACACCTCGAAAAGCATAGGGAGAGGGTGAGATCAAAGTCTCCTTCTAGGGCCTCAGACTCCCGTAGCTCCGGCTCCTGGTCCGACTGCTCCCCCTTCAGGGCCCGCTCTCAGCCTCCCCCTGCTGCGGTGAAGACTTCTTCAGGTTCTTCTTCTCTTTCTCCAGCCAAGACCTCCAGGCCTTCCTCTTCTTCGGCTTCCAAGGCCTTGCCGAGGTCAGGGGACCGCCACCACCACCACAAGTCCGGATCCCATCACCCGGACCCCGACGCCCGGTCAGTCTCCTTGCCCCCTCCTCCTCAGCGGAAGACCAAAGAGCTGACTTCACTCAAGAGGGCGTCGGATCCGGCGCCGGTCCACCCGGCGTCGGCCAGCCACCACCGGTCGAGAACCGGCGACGCCAGGCGCCGTCGCCAGTTAGGCCTTCGCCACCACGGACGCCGGCCGGGGGACCGAAGCCCGTTCCTGTAGAGAGGAGAACCCCTATGCCTCCCACCGACGTCGGTCAGGAGGCGCTCATGGAGGAGGAGCTGACCCAGCCCAAGGACCAGACAGGCGAACCCGGTCCTGTCGCACCCCCTAGGGAGCCCTCCCCTGAACCCGAGACCCCTGGGGAGCCGACGCCGGAACCCGACGACCGACCACTGGCGCCCGGGCCGTCGTCGGGCCTCAGCATTTCAGAGGTTAAGGAGCTGTTCACCTACTGGTGGGATACCATAAAGAAGGATGTGGTTCCCACACCTCCTCCTCTTCCTCCTCCTCCCGCGACTCCACCGGCCACAGCGCCCCCCACTCCATCCGGGGCTGCAGGCTGAGTACCTTCCCCCCAGGAACCTGAGGAACCTCCTAGGGGTAGACCAGACGAGGAGACCTCCGTCCAGATCTTCTTCAGGGTCACCCAGCCCCAAGAGACGCAGAAGACGCCTGCCGTTCGCATTCGACGGAGGACACGGGATCGGACTTCTTGGACGGATCCAGATCCCCCTCTCCAATCAGCGTCCCTTCTCCAGACCCACGTGAGCTCCCAAGTTCTCCTCTGGATGACCCATCGTTCTCGGAGATTATGAGGCATGTCCAGGAGAACATGGGCTGGGACGCAGAGGAACTCAACCCCGAGAGACTACGCCTTGCCAGATATCTTCGGCAAAAAGATCCAAAGCCTGTGGTGGTGCCACCCTTGGTGGACACCTCCGTGGACGTCACCAAGGCAGCGTGGAAGCGTCCACACTCGCTCCCGGCGATGCCGAAGAAAGCTGACTGCCTGTACAAGGCCCCTAAGGAGGACCAGTACTTGGCTTCACATCCTCTGGCCGATTCTCTGGTCATAACAGCCTCTCATGACCAGTCCCAGAGACCGCAACATTTGAGCACCCTGCCACCGGACCCGGAGTCCGAACAGCTGGACGCTATGGGCAGGCGCACATATGCTTCCGCTACTTGCGCCATCAGATCCCTGAACTACTTAACCCACATGGTACAGTTCCAAAATGCCTTGTGGGAGCAGGGATTGGATCTGGCGGACAAGATGCCAGATGGTGAGCAGAAGGAGGAGATGTTGCAACTCCTCCGTACGGGTTCGGACGTGGGAACCCAGGTGCTATGAGCCGCGTACGATTCCGCGGACTCCACGGCCAGAGCGGCAGCTGCAGGCGTATGCCTCCGGAGACACTCATGGCTCCATGTCTCCGGATTCACCCCGGATGTCCAGAAGAACATCCTGGACACCTCTTTTGACGGAGAAGTTCTTTTTGGTGAATCCGCTGAGAAGGTCCTCACCAAGCTCCAAGAGGCCGGGAAGGCGGTGAGGTCGGTCCAGGCAATGTACTGACCCAGGCTTAGTTCCTTTTGTAGGAACCAAAGCCGTTTTCAGGGCCGGACGCAGAGACAGCAGTCCCTTTGACCCCACAAGAGGAACTCGCCTTCCTGAGAGCCCAGGGAAGGTTGTCCACGGGCGAAGTCAGCGTCCAGCTAAGCCGGCTCAGCCAGCGGGTCCCTCCGCCCGCCACAGCATGACTTCTTCCGGCCCCGCCCTCAGGATCAATGGGACATCAAGGTCGGGGTGCATTGCAGACTACTGCCAGGGTGGCAGTCCATAACCACCGACAGGTGAGGTCCTTCAGTTGGTCGAAGAGGCCACTTTATAGGAATCGAGACAAGCCACCCTCGAGGCCTCCTCTGCTCTCCCGTTACTCGGTCAGCACAAATTGCTTATCAGGCAAGAAATACTCATGCTCCTGCAAAAGGGAGCGGTGGAGTATGTTCCAGAGGACCAGATAGGGTCCGGATATTATTCCCACTTCTTTCTGGTTCTGAAAAAAACAGGGGACCTCCGTCTGATCTTGGACCTCAGCGACCTCAATATGTCGGTCGCCTACAAACGATTTTGCATGGTGACCCTTCAGGGTCTCATCCCCATGCTAAAGAAGAACGCCTTCTTAGCGTCCCTAGACATGCAGGACGCCTACCTGCATATCCCTGTGGCTCAAGCGCACAGGAGCTTCCTGCGCTTCGAGTTTCTCGGCCACCACTTTCAGTTCCGAGCTCTTCCATTCGGACTGTCATCGGCCCCCAGGGTCTTTACCAAGTGCATGGCAGTCGTGGCAGCATCTTTAAGGAGACAGGGCCACTATGTGTTCCCGTACCTGGACGATTGGCTTCTCATGGCCACCTCCAGAGAGGCGCTGTTGCTGGCTATCCAGAGCCCCCAGGTTCTGTTCCAGTCCCTGGGCATCCTAATCAATTATGAGAAGTCTCTCCTCGTACCATCTCAGAAGCTGCAGTTCATAGGCGCAGTTCTGGACACCGTCCAAGGGAAAGCATTTCTTCCCGACGAAAGAGTGGAACGCATCAGATCCCTCATCAGGGATCTCTCAGTGAAGAAGACTGCCCCTGCCAGGCTGGTCCTTCGTTTGCTCGGACACATGGCTGCGGCCATTCTAACCGTCCCTTTGGCAAGGCTCCACATGCGGGTAACTCTGTGGATGCTCAAGGTGCAATGGGACCAAAGGCAAGACCACATGCAGCAGCCGGTCAGAATCACGAGCGCCGTGATTCGAGACTGGCAGTGGTGGCAAAACCCAGGGACACCCTCTGTGGGTGTTCCATTCACAGCGCCATCCCCGGAGGTGATTCTTTCCACAGATGCCTCAGGGCTGGGTGGGGAGCACACCTGAACGGGGTGAGGTCCCAGGGAACGTGGACCCCTCAAGAAGCTCATCTCCACATCAACATTCTGGAGATGAGGGCGGTCCTTTATGCCCTGCAGGCCTTTCAGTCAGAAATCCCGACGAATACTCTTATGCTTCAAACAGACAATACGGCGGTGATGTATTACCTCAACAAGCAAGGAGGCACACACTCTTACCCCCTTTGCAGGGAAGCCATGAGAGTGTGGGATTGGGTAATCCAACAGGGCGCGAGCCTGATTGCAGTTCACGTTCCTGGAGTGGACAATCGCAGACGGCCTGAGTCGTTCCCAGGCCAGGGTCCACGAGTGGGAACTTCTTCAAGGGGTAGCAGAGGATCTGTTTCTTTGATGGGCACTCCAGAGCTGGACCTATTCGCTTCCCCATCCAACGCAAAACTGCCCAATTTCTGCTCGCTAGATCCAGGACCTGGTGTTTTTTGGCGAGATGCGTTGTCCCGCTCCTGGGTGGACAGATTCCTCTACGTCTTCCCTCCCTTCCCGTTTATCCAGAGAGTCCTTCTCAAACTGCGCAGGGAGCATGCAACAATGATCCTGGTAGCCCCTTTCTGGCCCAGGCAGATCTGGTTCCCTTTGCTGACGCTGCTGTCCCGGGAACCTCCAGTCCCGTTGCCTTTCAGCTCCCATCTCTTGTCTCAGGAGGAAGGTTCGCTAGTCCACCCGGACTTACGCTCACTGAACCTGCATGCATGGCTCCTAGAGACATAGCCATTTTGCGACACGGGGTCTCACAAGAGGTGGAGGAAGTTCTTTCCGCGGCCAGAAAGCCGACAACGCATGCAACGTACGAAATGAAATGGCGCCGTTTTTGCTTGTGGTCGCAGGCAAGCAGCTTTTCCCCTCTAGGATGCCGGTGAAAGTGGTGCTGGAATACCTGCTTTCCCTATTCCATTCGGGTCTCACCTACTCCTCTATCAAAGTGCACCTCTGCCCGCGTTCTCAACCACTACCCGGTGGGGACAGCGCACAGTGGCACAGCTTGATGCCTCTCGAGACTTCCTGAGAGGGGTGTTACACCTTAGGCCACCCATTAAGGATCCAGTTCCTCCTTGGGACTTACTCTTTGTCCTGGAACAACTCACGCTTCCCCCCTTTGAACCTGCCGCGGATTGCGAGCTGCGTTTTCTGTCGTGGAAAACGTTATTTTTAGTTGCTGTCACGTCAGCAAGGAGAGTTTCCGAGCTTCACGCTCTCATGTGCAAGGAGCCTTATTTAATTTTCCACCAGGACAGAGTGTCTTTGAGGACGAATCCAAAATTCTTGCCTAAGGTGGTCTCTGCTCTCACTCTCAACCAGGACATCGATTTGCCGGTGTACTTTCCCAAGTACTCCAATGAGAGGCGGCGTTGCTTCACACCCTGGACGTTCACCGCTGTCTAAGGTACTACCTGAACAGAACTAAGCACCTGCCAAGTCGGAGCAGTTATTCGCTTCCTTCACTGAGAGGATGCTGGGCCAACCAGTCTCAAACAGACCCTTCTCGCTGGCTCGCCCAGTGTATTTCATTTGCTACGACAGCAAACAGAAGCCCCTCCCGGGTACAGTCCGGGGCCACTCGACTAGAGGTGTAGCTACCTCCTTTGCAGCACTGCGTAACATCTCTACCTCTGCCATTTGTGCTGCAGCTACTTGGAGCTCTGTGCACACATTTATTAGGCATTATAGCCTGGATATTACTTTATGGCGGAGAGCCGGTTTCGGCCTGGCCGTGCTACAGGGTCTCCTGTCCTAGAGTCAGGACCTCTTTAAAGATCTCTCCTAATTTCCTCCTCCCAGAATGCTTACAGGCGCTATTGCTTGGGAATCAGTCCTAATGGTGTTACGTGCTGCAAGAGCTGTATCTCGAAGTAAGATAGTACAGTTACGTAAGAACTTACCGTAACAGTAGATCTTCGAGAACAGCTCTTGCAGCAGGTACCTTCCCGCCCACCATTCCCCTTGGAGGAGGTATGGCTTACCGAGCCTTGGGCAGGGGCTTACTCCCTTTATCTTTTAATGGCGGATCCTCGGTCTCCCATTATGATGTCATCCTGTGGCCGGGAGTCTCCGGCGGGAGAACTGGGGAATCTGGCTGGACCGCCTCCTTATGTACTACGTCTGACGTCGGGGGCGGGACCGACGTCGGGGGCGGTCCCCACTGAAGACTGCTAGCTAGAAGATTTCCGTGGGGTCCTGACGCCTGCCGGCTTCAGTCCTAATGGTGTTACCTGCTGCAAGAGCTGTTCTCGAAGATCTACTGTTATGGTAAGTTCTTACGTAACTGTACTATCCCTTTCTAGCCGAACATCCAAAGGCCAACTCTTTGGTCCTCACGACAGAGGTTCCCAGCCAAAGTATTTGAGCTCCCATCCTCCAGACTCCATCTCTAAAAGGTTAAACGGTTGGAGCTGAAAAGTCTTTTCTTCAGCCACTGGGGCCATCAGGTCCTTGAACTTCATGGCCCACATGATTACCTACCAACAGTCGCTGTGGCAGAAGACCTCGTCAGCTCCATGCCAGACTCCAACTTGAAGCAAGAAGTATTGGCGTGTGCCCTGTCGGGATTGAGGTGTTCTTATGATGCCGTAGATATGGCCTCCAGAGCAGCCGCCTCTGGGGTCTGCATGAGGCGGCAGTCATGGCTTAGGCTCACGGGCTTCCAGCAGGACTTACAAGAGTCCATCCTGGATTCCTGCTTTCAGGGTCCTGTTTTGTTCGACCCGGAAATTGAAGGGATGGTCAAGCAACTTCAGGAGTCTGGGAAAGCAGTGGCCGATGTGCATCGGATGTATAAATCCCAGCCTCAGGAACCCTGCCGACGCCCTTTTTGTAAAGGACAAGGGCAGTGACAGGGGAGTAAACAATCCCAAGGTAAGGGGTTCAAGAGGTGGGGTCACCCTGCCCCATAACGTTCCCAGGGCCCCAAGCAACCCAAAGCTCCCAGGGCCCAGGCCCCCGCCACCCCCTCAGCCTGAATACCTCTGCCCCCTTCCTCTATTCAGGCAGAACGAGCAGATAGGAGGGCGATTTGCACTTTACCCACTCGAATGGTCCAGTATCATGACAGACAAATACGTGCTGGATGCTGTTCAAAAAGGGTACACAATAGAGTTCATCTCTATCCCGCTGGACAACCCCCCACCCCAGCCTGTTGTCCATCGGCATGCAGTCCCCTTATAGAACCAGAGATCCATCAGCTCCTAGAAAAAAGGGCCATTCAAAGGGTCCCACAGGCCCAGAAGTGAAAAGGTTATTACTCCCGCTTCTTCCTTGTCCCGAAGAAAACGGGAGACCTTCGTCCCATCCTGGATTTAAGCCAGCTCAGTCTCTCGGTAAAGTGCCAGAGATTCCGGATGGTCGTCACTCTGGTAGGACTCTTCTTCTTGCTCCATCAAAAGGACAGGCTGTACTCCTTAGATATACAAGAAGCCTACATGCATATCAAAGTCCTGAAGTCTCACAGAAGGTTTCCGAGCTTCAGCTTCCAGGGCAAGCACTGCCAAGTCAGGGTACTCCCCTTCGGCCTTTCATCCACTCCCAGGGTCTTCATCAAGTGTCTAGCGGTGACCCCCCAAAGGAGGGATCTCTTTGTCTGCCCTTACCTGGAAGATTGGCTCCTCTCCGCTCAGTCAGAGGAGGAGGAGCTTCTAATTGCCTTACGAGAGACACAGAATCTATTTTCCTCCCTGGGGATCATGGTAAACTGGCCAAAATCACATCCTTGGTCCACACAAAGGCTGCAATTCATAGGGGCTATTCTGGACACCGAGCAGGGGAGAGCTTTCCTGCCCCCAGACAGAGCAGACCGCCTTCAGGATCTGGCCAGCAGGCTTCAGAAAGCCTCCTCTTCCCTCGCCTGGGTTGTTCTCCAACTCCTAGGCCACATGGCAGCTGCCATAGCCACAGTACCCTTAGCCAGACTACACATGCAGACCCTCCAATGGCATCTCAGGGTCCAGTGGGACCAATCGGTGGACGACCTGGATCTTCGAATCCAGACCGCTCATGCGGTACACCACTCCCTCAAATGGTGGCTCCGTCACGATAGTCTAACGGGAGGGACCCCACTTCTCTTCAGACTTTAACCACAGATGCCTCTCTGTCCGGTTGGGGGGCTCATTTAGGGGATCACAGGACCCGAGGGTCTCAGTCTACCAGAGAGAGCTCTCTACATATAAATGTTCTGGAAATGTGAGCCGTGCTGAATGCGCTTATCGCTTTTAGAGACCAATTCTCAATGGGTCCTCTCCTGATGCAGACAGACAACACTCCAGTGGTCTTCTACATCAAAAAGCAAGGGGGGACACATTCGTACCCCCTTTGCAGAGAGGCCATGTGAGTATTGGATTGGACAGTGGAACACCGACTGGATCTCATCGCAGTTCATCTGCCAGGGGTCCAGAACATTCTCGCTGATGGTCTCCGCCGCTCTATATCTCTGAATCATGAGTGGGAACTGCTCCAAGAAGTCGCAGAAGTCCTGTTTGATCGCTGGGGCCATCCAGAGTTGGACCTCTTTGCGTCCCTGTACAACGCCAAACTGCAGAGTTTTTGCTCAGCTTGCTCCAGTGCCTGGTGTTTTCTGACAAGGCCTTGATATCCTCTTGAACAGGGAAGTTCCTGTCGTCTCTTCCCCGCTTCCCCTCATTCAGAGAGTATTGCTCAAGTTGCAGTCAGAGGAGCAGAATGATTCTGGTAGCCCCTCTATGGCCCTGCCAGATTTGGTTTCCATTGCTCCAGCAACTGTCTCTGAAACGTCCAATACAGTTGTCACTCTCCATCCACTTGCTCTTACAAGAGCAGGGGACTCTCGCCCATCCTGCTTTTCACTCGCTTCACCTGCACACGTGGCTCCTGCAGTCCTAGTGGAAGAGAGGCTAGGACTGTCAAGCAGGGTAGCTGAGATCTTGGTGGCAGCGAGGAAGCCTTCCATCAGGGCCACATATGCTCTGAAATGGAAGCGCTTCTGTCTTTGGGCTACAACCCGTGCCCTAGATCCCCTGGGTTGTCCGGCAGAGCACATGCTAGAATATCTCCATCACCTTCTGGACTTACGACTGAGCTATTCTTCCATTAAGATGCACGTATGCGGTTTCTGCATATCATGATCCCTTCGGAGATGGAACGCTGGCACAGCTCAAATTCTGTAAGACATTTCTTAGAGGGGTCTTACATATCAGACCTCCCAGGAGAAACATTGTTCCTCCTTTTTGTCCTGGAGAAACTCTCTACCTCCCTTCGAGCCAGCAGCTTCATGCAAACAACGCTTTCTCTCATGGAAAACCCTTCTTTTGGTAGCTGTTACCTCCGCTCAAAGGGTTTCAGAGCTCCAGGCACTGATGTGTAAGGAACCTTACATAGTTTTTCACAGGGACAGGGTGATCCTGCGCACAAACCCTAAGTTCTTGCCAAAGGTGGTGTCCGTGCTTACTCTTAATTAGGTCATTAACCTTCCGGTTTATTATCCATTTTTTGTCAATCAAGGTGAAGCGCTGTTCAAACAACAGGAAGTCTTGCTATATTATAGACATTAGCAGTTTGATCCAGCTCTAGAACTGCCCCGGAGTGAAATGGTTAAAACCATTCCAAAATAGAATTTTGGCACGAGAGCAGCTCTATCTGTGTCATTTCAAACTTGAACTGTCAGATTCTTTACTCCGCCTCAGTGAACAGTCGCTCCGGAGATTCCTCCTTCTGCTCGGTTCATTTCTCGGTTTAAAAGTGTTTTCTCAGTTGGATTTAACGAGAATAGTTTTATTTTAACATAAAACCGTTGGTTCAAGCTCTATCTGTGGTAACCGTAAGTAAATGAAGGTTTTGTCTGTGTGGAACTTGTAAGTTATCGGTTCGGTTTTGAACCGATCAGTGGTTAAAACTCATTTAAAACTGAAAGTTACTATTTTAGAGTGCGGTTCCCGGTTCTTATCGGTTCTAAAAAAAACGGATTTATTACGGTTTTTTCCAATACCCGTGACACGGTTAGGAACCGATAAGGGTGTCTTGCCTGGCACTGCCGTTAAAAGGGCAAGTTTTTGGTTAGGCTGGCATTATGTCTGAGAAACCCAAAAGAAATACCGGGCCCACTGGTCCAGTAAAGAAAACCAGAAAATCAGCAGGTCTGGAGTCCAAAATTCCTTCTCCAACTGCTGCAGAGATAGCAAAAGCCATACAAATTGTCCAGTCACTGTCTCAGGGTCCGTCCGAACCACCACTATCTGGTAAAAGGTCGGTTCGTCCGGTCCCAGTGGTTCAGGATTATGATATTGAGGAATTTTGTGAACCAGGAGGGGAGGAGGATTATGAACAGTATGAATGTGGCTGGGAAGGTCTGGGTGTGCCCATTGAACCGGACATCTCCCCAGACAGACCTTTAGAATCTCCCCATGCTGTTTGAGTCCCATCTCATTTTATGTTTTATAAAAAGTTGCTGAAACCCTCCAGCTTCCTTTAGAAGGCTGTGGATGAGCAAGAGGAGCCTGATTTTGTAGAAATGATGGATATTCCAGAGTCTAGGAGATTGTCTATTCCTTTACATAAGTCTTTTAGGAAACAAACAATTAAAATTTTAAAAGCTCCTAATTCTGTGCCTCCTGTAGATAAAAAGATGGACAGAAGGTATACATTGTCAGGCCCTGATACAGAATTCCTTTCTCAGCAATGCAGTCATGTTGGGGTAGTTCAGGCTGCTGCCTGTGATAAAGCTAATATTCCCTTGGCTTCACATCCTCCTGACAAGGATTCCAGGAAGATTGATGCCATGGCAAAAAAACAGTATATGGCAGCCTCTCTGGGACTCGGGCAAGCAAATTATATGGCTTATGTAGCTAGGTATCAGAAATCTAGATGGGATACTGTTATGCAATTGGCCAACAGGCCCATGGCCAGCTGGCTAGTGAACTAGAACAGGTGGCTGCTGATGGCATTGAAGCCTCTAAGGTTGGTTTCATGCTGCTGTGGATGTTAATGATGTTTCTCTCTAGGGTCATGGCCACATCTGTAGCTTTTCGTAGGTTGGCCTGGCTCAGGTGTACTAGTTTGTCACAGGATACCCAGACTAAGGCTATGGATTTTCCTGTGGTGGGAAATTCTCTGTTTGGAGAGCAGACAGAGAACCACATGAAGAAGATGGATGAATATAGGACTACTTACAAGGTGCCCAGGCTAAGGAGCAAGCCACTCCTCAAAGGCATGCCCCGGGGTGGGGTGAGCCTTTCACAGGCCTTTCTACCAGACTCAGGCCTCCTCTGCCTATGCTCAGAGGGCTTCTTCAGAGCAGGGGCAGACGGTGGGCAGACCTGCTCCCACCCCCAGCCTAAAGCTCCTGCGAAACAGGCACCCTGATGGGGTGCCCAGGGCGATTCTCCTGTACCAGTGGGGCAGGCTGGCTTACTTCAGTCAGAATTGGGCTTCTTTAACCTCAGACAAGTGGGTTCTGGAAGTAGTAAGCCAGGGTCTGGTTCTCAGCTTCAAAAGTTTCCCAAGTTGAGAAGCAGACTTTTTCTACCTGCAAGTGCTTCGAGACCCTCGCTCTGGAAACAGAGGTCTCATCCTGTTAGCTCTCAGAGCAGTAGAAGGTTCCTCCCTGCATCAGGGCAGGGGTCTGTATTCCAGATACTTCCTTACCCCAAAAAAGACAGGAGAGGCCCATTTTAGATCTCAAGTATCTGAGACAAGCATCTTTTGAAACCAAAGTTCAAATGGTAACTCTGGCAATGATTTTACCTTCCCTAAGGCCAGGGACTGGCTAGCCTCCCTGGACCTCAAGGATGCCTATTTCCATGTCCTAATCAGAAGATCCCATCGAAATACCTCAGATTCTAACTGCCCTCAGGTCATTACCAGTTCAGAGCAATGCCCTTGACCTTACCTCTGCTCCAAGGGTATTCACAAAGTGTCTAGCAGTAGCAGTGGCCCACTTAAGGAAGCAGAGGATTGCTGTTTTTCCCTATCTAGATGACTGGCTCATTGTAGGCCAGTCCCCAGAACAGGTAAAATCTCACCTGCAGGTCACCCAGCAGCTTCTCACCTCCCTGGGTTTCTGCTAAACCTACCAAAGTCGGTTCTGGAACCAGTCCAGGTACTCACCTTTATAGGGGCAGAATTGGACACAAAGCTAGCCAGAGCCTTTCTTCCCCCAGAAAGGGTAAGGAATTTAGTGGCTCTGGCCTCTTCCTTCACTCTGCAGGTCTCTCGACCAGCAAGACACTTTCTGCAGCTCCTGGGGCACATGGCTGCATCCACAGCTGTTGTGCAGGGGCCAGATTTCAGATGAGAGACATTCAGTTTCACTTGAGAACCTTTTGGTCTCAGAGAAGAGACCCCTTTCCAAGTTGGTCCCAGTGACTCAGACCTTGATCCTAGCTCTCCAGTGGTGGCAGGATCAGAGCAATTTAAGAGCTGGGGTCCCCTTCATTTCCCCTTCTCACAACTTGACTCTCACTACAGATGCTTCCCTTCTGGGTTGGGGAGCCCACATGGGCGACCTTTCCACTCAGGGAGTTTGGTCCCCCCAGGAATCTCTGCTCCACATCAATTTGCTGGAACTCAGAGCTGTCTTTTTAGCTCTTCAAGCTTTTTCTGCATCTGTCCACGACAAGGTGATACAAGTCAGAACAGACAACACCACAACAAGTGGTACATCAACAAACAGGGGGCACTGGGTCTTCGACTTTGTGCACCGAGGCAATGAAGTTGTGGTCTCTTGCCTATTCCTGAACACTTCCCTCATAGCAGTTCATCTTCCAGGAAGGACAATGTCCTAGCGGATGCCCTCATGGGATTTCCCAGGGCCATCACTAATGGTCCCTGGATCCTCAAGTGCTGGGGATAGTTTTTGCCAGGTGGGGCATCCCTCAGATAGATCTTTTGCAGCCCCAGACAATCACAAACTTCCTCTGTTCTGTTGCAGGCCTCCAGTGCTGGGCTCAGTTCCCTGGATGCCCTTCTTCTGGATTGGGAGGAAGTTCCTCTATCTTTCCCCTTTCCTCTCCTATTCAAAGTACTAGTCAAAATCAGATCTCAGCCTTGCAGGTGATTCTGATTGCCCGGATGAGCCAGGCAGCCCTGGTACCCTCCTTCTGTCTCTGACAGTCCATCTTCCCCTGTGCCTCCCCAGGAATCACAATCTGTTGACTTGTGCTCAGGGAAGGGTTTGGTATCCGGACCTCAATCCCTCAACCTCAAGGCCTGGCTCTTGAGGAGTTAGAGTTTGCTGATTTACACCTCTCTCAGGGTGTTCTTGAGATCAAAAGGCTTCCAGAAAGCCTTCCACTAGAGCTACTTATAGTTCTAAATGGAAAGGTTTTCCATTTGGTGTGCTGGAAAAATATTTCCCAGAATCTGCTGAGTGCCCATTTTGCTAGATTACATGGTACATCTTAATTCCTTGGGTCTCAGACCAGCTACCCTGAGAGTTCATTTGGCAGCTGTGTCTGCTTTTTGTGTCAACAGGAAAGTCATCCCTCTTTCCTCTCATCCTGTGTTTTCCAAGTTTTTTAAGGATTACTCCATACTAATCCTCCCTGTGGGAACTGGCCCCTGCTTGGGACCTTAATGTTTGCATTGCCCAGTTAATGCAACCCCCTTTTGAACCTCTGTCTTCTGCAGAGCTTAAGTAGCTAACTTGGAAAACTGTTTTTCTAGTGGCTATCACTTCTGCCAGACGCATAAATGAATTGCAAACCTTGTCAGTGGAGACTGACTTTATTTCTTTCCACAGGGATAAGGTAGTCCTTAGGACTAATAGGAAGTTTTGCCTAAGGTGGTTTCAGATTTCCATCTTTTTTTTTTTTTTATACTTCAGCTTTATTGAATCAGTTTAGTATTCATTCATCTCCAAGAGTACATATGTTGTATCCCTGGGTTCAACACTCCATACATCATATTATAATCAGCCAATCAACTTTTTACAGGTAAAAAAAAGAAAATAACAGAGACCACAGCATACATGAACACTGTAGGAGAGAAAAAGATCAATCTGTCAAGCCATACTCTCTTTGCTTGGTCTCGGTCTGCATACATAGGGTTGTACATCAAAGAGCTAGTTCCAATTCCTTCACATGTTAAAATAACTTTGCTAGTCCAATAGCAGGGATCTGACCACCTCTTTTTATTATGTTTTATCTTTCATACTGTGCAGGTATCTTATATCTCCCCCAAAGAAAACTATCCTAAGCTTCACTTTCATGAGGACTCTACATCCCTTATCCCCCAGTCAAGGATCCACCTCCTCCTCACCGTTGCCTCCCGCCAGCTCCCATCTGTTTCTGAACTGTTGGCGCTGTTGTTTAAGTGTGTAGGTAATCCTCTCCAAAACTTTTATCCCCTCAACTATCTCTTTCCACTCCTTCCCCGTAGGAGCATCTGGGACCAACCACTTCCTAGTTATTGCTTTCATCGCTGCTGATATAAGTATATTCCATAGATACTTTGCTTCCTTTCCCTTTATACTCTCAGGGATTACCCCTAGAATCATGTGTTCTGGTCCCAGATGGGTATCCATACCGAACAATTCCCTCATCCTGTTCTGTATTTTCCTCCAGAATCCCCTTAGATCCGGGCAGTGCCAAAGGATATGGGTCAGGTCGGCCATCTCTGTGTTACATTTTCTCCAGCAACAAGTAGAGGGGTTTTTATGCCACCCAGCTGATTGGGAGGGAGCTCTGAAGAATCGCGCCCTCACCTTCCACACAAATTCCCTCCACCCTGGGGATGACGTAGTACTCCCATGTATTCTTCCATACGTCTGACCATTCTTTGGAGCTTATCGTGGTCCCCAATTCCCGTTCCCATTTCTCTAATATATTCTGTTGTGTACTGGGAGACTCTCACATAGTTTTGATATACAATAGAAATGTTTTTTTCTCCCCTAGCTGAACTCCAGATCGCTTCAAATGTGTTCAGTACTGGGGACCCCACCTTTTTAATTGAGGTGTTTATTTCTGTAGTTATGTAATCTCTCATCTGATAGTAGTAGATTAATTCCTCTCCTTCCAACCAAATTTGTTTTGTGCTTTGCCAAAGAAATGACCTGGTCCCTTTAAGGAGCTGCCATGGGGCCACATACCCAGTCTCTCTTTTTTTATACCACAGTCGGCCGCTGCCCTATTCCTTTCCACATTCATGGACCACCAGATGTATTTCCATTTATATGCTCTGAGAGGTCTTCTCATAAGACCCTGTCTATACCCTTGTAGAGCAGTCAACGTCCCTAGGAAAGGCGTTTTACTCCAGTTGACCCCCGGGTTTAAAGTCGTGCACTGTGCTAACAGAGGAGGGGACAGATCCACCGCCAAGTCCATCTCCTTCCATCTGGCCCAGTATTCCAAGTGTTGCAGTAGCAATACTACCCTCGTCTGAACCGCAATCCAATATCCCACCAATAGAGGGACTGGTAACCCTCCAACCTCTTTAGGCAAGTGCAAGGTTTGCTTTCTAATCCTTGGTTTTTTAGCTAGCCAAATATAACTCGCCAAAGTTTTTTGCCACTTTCCTATCTGTTTAAATGTTATTGGGGCCGGTACCAATTGGAACAAAAATAAGAAGCGTGGCAGCACATTCATTTTTACTGCCTGAACCCTAGACGTAATGGAAACTGGTAGGAGTCTCCACCTTCTTATATCCTCCTGTATTTGTTTCACCATTTGAGGGTAATTTAGTCGTACTAGCTCCTCAGTTGTCGCTGCTAACCTCACACCCAGGTATTTCATATAAGGCAACTCCCACTTCATAGGGTATCTTGCTCTGAACTCCGCCGTTGGCTGGAAATTCAGCTTCAGTACTTCTGTTTTGTTTTCGTTGAGGGTATATCCGGAAAGAATTGAAAATCCCCTTAAATGTTGGAATAGAGATGGCAGCGATAATTCTGGTTGGGTTATGTACAGTAGAATGTCATCTGCATACAGAGCTAGCTTTTGTTGTGTCTCCCCTATTTGTACGCCCTGTATTTTCTGGTTTTCCCGTATCCCCTGAGCTAGGGGTTCTAAATATAGTGCGAACAAGAGAGAGGAAAGAGGGCATCCCTGTCTCATTCCCTTCTCCAACTCGAATACAGAGGAATGATTGCTATTTACTCTTACATATGCCTTGGGGGACGAGTATATCTTTCTGATCAGGTCTACAAACTGCTCTGGGAAGCCAAACTTCAAAAGTACCGAGTGAAGAAATACCCAAGAGACTTTATCAAACGCCTTCTCAGCATCCAAGCTGAGAAGGTTAGCGGGTTGCTCGGTCTGGTTAAGATGATCCAGGACATGAGCTGTCCTTCTCAAGTTATCTTGGGCCTGCCTACCCGGAATGAAACCCGTTTGATCGGTTTGTACCAACTTTGGTAAGAGTTGTTGTATTCTACGAGCCATTATTGCCATAAATAACTTATAATCTGTATTGAGCAGGGAGATAGGTCTATAAGATGGGCATAATTTGGGGTCCTTACCTTCTTTGGGTATTCGAGATAACCGCTTGTATCAAGACTCGGGCGGGTCCGACACAAGCATTTTATTATATACCTTTAACAAAAGAGGGGACAGCTGTTCCTGAAAGTGTTTATACATCTCAGCAGGATATCCATCAGTCCCTGGGCATTTATTTGCTTTGAGCCTACCTATCTCCTGTCTCAGTTCCTCTGTGGACACTGGAGTCAGAAGTCGAGTTTGGGCCGACTTCGTGATTGTGGGGAGAGATATTTTCCTCAAGTATCTATCCGCATCACTCAACTGCGGTGACGTGTTGTCTCTATACAACTCCCTGTAATAAGTTCTGAATGCGTCCGCAATCTCCGGTGTGGTCTGCTTAACTTCTGTTGTACATGGGTGTACAACCCTGGCTATGGGCTTTGCTTTCTGCTTACGTAACCTAGCCGCTAAAATTCTGGTTGCCCTCGGGCCTCCTCATAGTATCTCTGTTTTATGTAAAGTAGTTTCTGCTCAATAACATACTCCATCTCCCATTTAGTTCTTTCTTTAATTTGTTCAATCTTTGAAACACCTCCTTGCTATATTTCTCTTTTAAACTTGTTTCACATGCATCTATCTCAGTTCTCAGGGATTCTACCTTTTTTCCCTCTGTCTCTTTTTGTATGCCGTAATAGATATTAGTTTCCCTCTCATAATAGCTTTTATTGTGTCCCACAAGAGTGCTGAAGTAATATCTGGAGATGTATTGTCTTCCAGGGCTTGCATAATGGTGTCTCTCACCTGCTGTTTAATCTCTTCATCCTGCAGCAAGGAGACGTTTAGTCTCCAAAATGTTCTCTTACGAAAACCTCCCAAGTCTACTTGAAGAAATAGAGGGGCATGATCTGAAATCTCCATATTCCCCATCCAACTGTCCTTTACAGTAGCCATCATTTCCTTTGGTACTAAAAAATAATCTATCCTCGAGAAACTTTTGTGGGGGGGTGAGAAAAAAGAGTAATTCCTTTGTTTAGGGTGTCCGACTCTCCAGGCATCTACAAAGCCAATTTCCCCAAGGAGGTGCACCAGCTTCTTGGCAACCCCTCTCTCCCTGCGTCCCCACAGTGCCGTGCTGTCTATCTTCGGATCTAGTGTTATGTTTAAGTCTCCTCCCAAAATAACTTGCCCCTCCGCCCATTCCTGCAGTTTCAGCAGTATGTTTCTATAGGTTTGAAAGTCTGTGTTTGGTGGAGCATATACTGAGGCCAGCGTCAGGATTTTCCCCTGATACCTGCCCTTTACAAACACATATCTCCCTCCTGTCCGCACACTTGTCCATTACTTCAAATATTGTTTTTCGGGACTAATATAGAAACCCTCTTCTTCTTCCTCGTCCATAAGATGCACTAGCTTCATAATTAAAGCCATTTCCCCAACTTTGTGTGCTCTAGAGGGAGATCGTTTCCTGCATCAGTATGAAATCCGGTCTCTCTTTTCTAAGCCAGCCAGTACCTACTCCTCTTAACGGGTTTGTTAGACCATTAACATTAATGAGCATATTACAGCGTTGTTATCCATTTTTATATCGTTCTTCTCCCCTCGATCTGACAACCATACCCTTGCCCTTGCTGCATAGTGTTCTCTCCCGCCACGTTCTCAGCCCTTGTCTTAGCCCCTCTAGTCTCTGTTCCAAGACCATTCCTTGGCTACTAGGTTCCTCTAGCTTCCTTTCTGACCTTACCCCAGTGCGGAGTATCACCCGGGTGTCCTCGGCTCCCCTTCCGTGCCTTCCCTTCCTTGATCCCTTCCACTTCATTTCAGAGCGATGTGATGGAACTAGCCCTTCCTTTCCGAAATTCCTCATATCTTTCTTATTCTTGTACTAACAATAGCCAAACCTCTATTTGGTTAATAAACTCAACTAGGGTCCCTCCTAAACTTGGTGACCCTTTTAAACACTTCAAATTCAAGGCAGTAACTGTTTACCTTGTTTCTTAAGAAGATAATGAAAAGGAAAAAAAAAACCCTTTGCTTCCAAGGTAGGGGCTCCCAACCCTGTGGTGCCCTAATACTGCCGTTCCTAGCTCTGTATTTGGGCGATTCTGAGGTGTATGTCTCTGCTACTTGAGATCTCCTCGCAAGAAAAAGCCTTTAGTTCGTTGGCTTCCTATTATGTGTCCAGTCCACGTATTTAATTACTCTAGTCCTTAATTCTAACTGTACCTCTTCCCCACCTCGCTATTCCTTAGTTATCTATTTGTACAAAATATTTTAACCCCAAAGAACCCCGCCATTTCAATGTTGTGCCCTTCCGCTTTCTTTAAAGCTTGGGCTCATTTTCTCTAAGATTTCCTCCTTCCCCTCCATCCTTGCCATGTTCCTGTCTTTATGGCTGCCTTGGTATCTTAAAAACTCCCTCTGATTTACGATTCTCTCTCCTCCCACATCCCTAAAACTCTCCTCCCACCGTCCCTCCCCGTCCAACTCCTCCTTCCTCCCCAACATATTTACTTAAGTAAGAAAAAGTCACCCAACCACCCAGATCTCCACTACACTCCTGTAAAAAGAAAAGGCATTATTGTTTACATATGGGGCCTAAGGCCATCTGACTAAGGGTAGCAGTGACAAACATTGACTCCATTTAACACTTAATTCTAGGATGTCCCGAAGTAAGTTCTCCATGAATGCTGTCATCGGTGCCGTCTCGGCCCCCTCCGCCAGTCCGTAAAGCCTTAAATTGTTCCTTCTCGGTCTGCTCTCCAAATCTATTGATTTGGCCTGTAATTCCACCGATTGTTGTAAAAGGGCATTAGCCGCATAACTCAGGCAGTCGCTAATCTCTTCCACCCCTGTTATTCTGGATTCTGCCTCCTCCATCCTTTGATCTGTTTTCGATATCTGTGCAGATAGGCCATGAAGCTCCTGCTTCATTTCTGCTCGAGAGGCCCTGATCTCTTTTAAGATAGTCTCGAAACGCGACCTGGATAACTTGTCCTGTTCCCTGTCTGTATCGTAGTCCGACCCCCTCGTGCTGCTCGGTGACCGGCTCCTGCTGCGCGGCCTACCCCCTTCCGCATTTGACACTTCTTCCGTTGGTTTCCTCGACTGCCCCGTTTTCGGAAGCCCCTGCTTATCTTTTCTACGCTGGTCTTTTGACATCGTGGAAGGTATTTTTCCTCCGTGAAGCCGCTTATATAGGGGTTTTGGGTTAATTTAACACAAGCGAGGTGGAGAGTGTACGCGAGGCGCTGTCTAGGGATCCGTGGCGGAACCGGAAGTCCTCAGATTTCCATCTTAATCAATCTATCTCCCTTCCAGTATTTTTCACTAATCACTCCTCTTCGGGTGAGAGGAGGTTGCACAGCCTGGATGTTAAGAGAGCTCTTAGTTATTATATAGAGCGTACCAAAGGTCACAGGTTCGAATCCTCCACTTTTCCTTACCTATGGTGAGGTTGGGAAAACAAACCTGCCACTAAGAGATCAATAGCCAGGTGGATTGTCTCTTGTATCCAATTTTGTTATCAGAAAGTGGGCAGAGCCCCCCCCCCCCGGTTTGAGGGCTCATTCTACCAGGGGTACAGCTGCATCTCTAGCTGCTATTAGAGATTTGCCAGGCTGCTACTTGGAAAACGGTACACACTTTTAGCAAGCATTACTCCCTGGATGTCCAGGCCAGGAGAGATGCTCGGTTTGGCACAGCTGTTCTTCAGAGCCTATTCCTAAGTAGGTTCTGCCCTCCTCCATGGAGGTACTGCTGTGTATTCTGCTAATGTCTATAATATAGCAAGACTTCATGTTGTTTGAAGAAAAATTACTCACCTTAATATTGTTTCTTCTAATGGAGTCTTCTATATTATGAACCTCCCAACCTGCCCCTCTCAGAACCTCTACTTGGTGGGTGCGGGCAACTTAGTGTGGGCACTACTTATGTCCTGTTAGCATTTTGTCCCCTTTGGGACTTTGGGGGTGTGTATGTGTACGCGTGTGTGTGTTTTATTATACTTATGTTCCATTTTCATATTAGAATGGTGTTAGTATTTCTGGTCCCCTGACTTGAGTCTTGGGTGTTGGGACCATCAATGGTTGTTATTATTTAGGTAGCCATTTGGCTAGTGTAGGTTACAGCTTCCACACAGACCTTAGTGAGTTTGGCTCGTAAAGATCTGACAGTTCAAGTTTGAAATGACACAGATAGAGCTGCTCTCGTGCCAAAATTCTATTTTGGAATGGTTTTAACCATTTCACTCCGGGGCAGTTCTAGAGCTGGATCAAACTGCTAATGTCTATAATATAGCAAGACTCCATTAGAAGAAACAACATTACTAAGGTGAGTAATTTTTTCTTGCACACCTTGGAGGTATTGCCTACACAGGACCTGCTCCTCCCAGCAGTCTGACCAGGTGTTCATCTCATTTGCCAAACAAATGTTAGGGGCTTCTGTTTCCAAACAGTCACTAGCTCATTGGCTGGTGCAGTGTATTACTTTCTGCTACCAGCATCATAATAAACCACTTACGGGAACAGTTAAGTGCCACTGCACCAGAGCAGTGCCCTCTTCCTTCACAGCACTCAAAAATATCTCTTCGACAGATATTTGTGCTGCAGCTACATGGAGTTCAGTCCACACTTTCATCAGGTATTACAGCCTGGACATTGCATCCAGAATGAGAGCAGGTTTCGGACTAGCTGTCCTGCAGGGCCTACTCTACTCTCTTAAGTGCCTTTTTCAGCTTTAGCTGTTTTCAGCATCTCTCCCTACCACCCTCTCAGACCTGGGTCTATCCTTGGGTACTGCTTGGGACTCGGTCCTAATGGTATTACCTGCTGCAAGAGCTCCGCCTTTGATGTCAGATAGTACAGTTACGTAAGAACTTACCATAACAGTAGACCTTCAAGAGGAGCTCTTGCAGCAGGTGGCTTTCCCAACCACCATCCCCCAGGATTGTTATTTGGTTTTTAGGTCACCAGCCCATGGTGGGGACTTCCTGCTCGGTTGTCCAGTTTTGTTTCTAGCCGAGTCTCTGGCGGTAAAACTGAGGTGGCGCCAGAGGATAACCCCCTATATACCGCATCTGACATCGGGCGTAGCGACGTCTGGGGAGGTTCCCTGCTTCAGACTGTTAGCTACAAGTTTTCCATGGGGTCCTGATGCCTGCCAGCTTCAGTCCTAATGGTATTACCTGCTGCAAGAGCTCCTCTCAAAGATCTACTGTTATGGGAAGTTCTTATGTAACTGTACTTTATCTGGAGAATCTGTTTTACTGTTCCTTGCAGTTTTTTTTTTTTTTCCGCAGTGCAAGTGTTTTTAGCGTTCACTTTGTTGCTTATTCATGAGGCTAGTGCAGTGGAGGGAGGGAGGATGTGTTATACTAAAGGGTGAAGGGGGTGTCTGATTCATTGTTCATGCTTTGTGCATTACTCCTTTTTTTTAATTTTTTATTTTATTCAGTTTGAAAAAACTTTGATTGAGGCTTGACGGGTCTTAGCAGTGCAGTAAGGCCGCCACATATGCTCAGTGGCTGCTAGGATTTCCCATGTAGGTGCGATATTGTCCATTTGCTTCATCGCCCTTTGCAGGGTTAGCAGGGCGCCCCAGACATCCCGAGCACTGACAACTGGTTGTTCTTCCTGCTGATTGTCATCCTCTGGATCACTGCTTTCATCTTCCATGGTTATCTGTGACACTGCGTCTGTAACTTCTGCAATGTCATCTGCTGGCGGTTGTTCTTCCTCGGACTCCCCTAAACAACTCACAGCTTGAAACTCCTCCTCTGTTAGTCCAGTCAAGGTGGGACTGCATCGTGAAGTTCAACATCTGGCACTTCTTCAGTATCGAGAGTGGTTACCCTGGCACAGCCTGCTTTGTGAAAGCAGTTACGGATGATGTCCGGGCTAACACTGTCCCATGCACTCTGAGGCACACCGCATCAAGCAGGCTGATTTGTTTAACGCACTCAGTCTCAGTAAGCTAACCTGTAGAATCAAGCTCTTCCAGTACTCTGGTTCGCATGGTGTGAACATGTCGTTTCAGTGACATAATACCCATGTCCAGGGGCTGAAGTATAGAGGTGGTATTAGGCAGAGGGAAGATCAGCCTAATGCTCCGCAGCCCTTGGACATCTGGGTGCCCGCTGAAGTCCACCAACAGTGCGATCTTGCACCTATGAAGCTTTTTGCTGCAGTCCTTAAGCCAGGCACTGAAGATTTCACCTATCATCCATGCCATTCTGTTGTTGTGATACACAACAGGCAGGTGGTGTATGCCCCTAAAGCACCTAGGCTGGGCAGATTTGCCAACCACCGAGAGATCTTTTTTAGCTGTGCCTGACATGTTGCAACAACACATCACAGACACTCTCTCCTTGACCCGCTTCATGCCCATTGGAGTTTCTGTTTTGAAACTTAGTCCCATAACCAATGCATCTGAAAAACATGACGGCCTCGTTGGCATTATAGATGTCATCCACTGCATATCCCTGGCAGAACTTCAGAAACCCACTTCTGAGCACTGTCATGGTCTGTGCTCAGTTGCTCCCCCATCTGCCAGCTTGAAGCCGATGTTGTGTCGGCTCTTCCAACACTGCAGCCAGCCTTCATTTGTGATAAAATTTGGCTTGCCCAGAGCAACTGCAGTGGCTGGGCTTTTTGTTTTAGCAGGGGTCCAGTCAGCATTGCTTCCCTTCCCCTAGCGTTGGAGAACCAATGCAGAAGAGCATTCTCCACATCCACATCTTTTCCCTCCCGCTTCCTCTTGCAGTCGGGATTCTGGTTGCCGTGCCATTGAGTGAGGAGGTCCTCCTTCGCTCACAGAAGATCACCTGTGATTGACTTAGGGAGACCGAAGTGGAGTGCCAGGTCGCGAACACTCATTTTTGGCATAGAACAGATTTCGAGCAGCATCTCTGCCTCTTTTTGTAGAGTAAAAGCGTGCATTTAGTTGTTGTTTTGGACACCATGACAATCTGAGTTTCTCTTACTAATGGCAAGAGTAATTTTCGAAACCTCCTTTATGTTGGACAAAAAGCAGCCCATTGGGCGAAAGAAGGGGGACGTGGTTGATTGACAGACGCCTATCCGTGGCGTCACACCGAATGCGGAGCCACGAGGTCAGTGCTAGGAGACCAGGAAAGCTCAGTGACGTCAGACGCCGAGCGTCGAGCAGCATTCACTGATTACATAAGGACTAAATGTAGCGAGTTTGGTCTAATAAAACAATGTGTACAAAATCAATGTTACCCACGTATCAGTGATAAGGGACACCTGGGATCCACATGTCTGTTATTGCCAATGAGCAAGATCCGCAATATCAGCATATTTTAATTAAGCAGGTATAGGTTTTGTCATTTGACAAACCGATTTCGTCTGCCAAAACCGATTGTCCACCTTAAAGGTGACTGCTGTAAGTGGTGACTACTGTATCTGAATTTATACTGAGTCAAATGATTCACCTTCCAGTTTGTTAACCTGAGCATGGCTGTCAGGCGAGGCATTGCTCCATACTTTGGATGTACATAGAATACTCAGATACTATGTTACTCGCACCAAAGACTGCAGAAAGTCCTGTCAGCTTTTTGTTTCATTTGTCCCCGGGAAAGAGCGCCTCTGTGTCTAAACAGTACCTGCCCAAATGGATGGCACGTTGTATTATGTTCTGTTATAGAAAGTACGGTAAGAAACTTCCTAGTGCTGTTCCTGGTCACTCCACAGGGGGTATTGCCACTTCTGCTGCCTGTTTAAAAAATGTTTATTGCCGACATTTGTGCTGCAGCCACATGGAGTAACGTCCCCACCTTCACTAAACGTTACCGTCTGGATATTGTCTCTTGTAGATGTGCTGGTTTTGGGTTTGCTGTACTGCAAGGCTTCCTGTCCGGAACATATATATATCGGACTGTACCATCCTCCCTCTTTTACTTGGGACTGCTTGGGAATTGTTCCAAAGGTGTGGTCTAATGGAGGAGATATTCTCGAAGAAGACAGAACAGATACATAAGAGCTTACCATAACAGTAGATCTTCAAGAGCATCTCCTTCATTTGGCCTTGCTGTCTCTCCCTGCTTCAGTGAGGGCTCCGTCAGATGCTGTGCTTAAAACCTACTCCATGCATCCTGTATCCAGCCCCATGCCTTTCCTTGTATGCATGGTGCTGATCTTGTCTCATGGCTCCCCACAGTTGGAGGTCCTCTAAGGCTCATCTCCAGTGGGGAATAGAGGAGTGGTGGGGTCGCCCATGCTTACAGAGACACAGACGTGATACGTTATCATGGGCGGCCACAGGCTAGCAGACATTTCCGTGTGGTCCTAGCTCTGATGTCCATAGTTCCAAAGGAGTGTTCTAATGTAGTAGTGTAGGATATTCTGTCAGAGATCTACTGTTATGGTAAGTTCTTATGTAACTGTTCTTTTGTTTGACCTAAATGGCTAGATGGCTGCTAGCTGGCTTGAGTGTGAATCCGGGAGAAATGGAAAATTATACAAACCAGAATCTCTCAAGTCTGCAATGAAGATGGTCACTCTCACCCTTCCATCCTTGGGTCATACTACAATCTAAGCTGTGGATAGGGCTTAAAAAAAAACCTAGACATCATAATGGATGACAGAGTGACTCTTGAATCTTGTGTCAAATGTCCTCCAGTGTGTTTTTTCTATTTGAGAAATATCGCCAGGTTGTGAATCCCCTTCTCTGATATGATAACCTGGTGACTTTCATCCATGCCTTTACCTCCTGTCTGGACTACTGTAATACTGTTTATCTCAGGCCTTCTGGCAGTTTGGTGCATCTCTAACAAGTGCAAAATGCAGCGGCCTGGTTGATGTCTGGTACAAACGTTTTCAGTCTTATCACACAAGTGCTGCATGAGCTGTACTGGTTAACGATAAGATGGCGCTCCATCTTCATGATTTGCTTGATGGTGTTCGGGCCCTATATGGGTTGGGTCCCAACTCCATAAAAGACCGCCTGCTCCATTATACTCTGGCTTGACCATTTCGGTCATTAGGGGAAAATCTGTTTGTTGTTCCATGGGCCCATTTGAAATCCTCTGGAGAAAGGGCCTCTTCAGTTGCTGCTCCTCAGATGTGGAACACTTTGCCAAAGCAACTACATCAGATTTTCTCTGCTGAAGTTTTCAGAAGGGCGCTGAAGACCCATCTGTTATTCCCTGGCATTTGAGGGATCTTTATAATCATTGATCGTAATTTATTAAATTTATTCTAATTTGAGCTTATAAAAAAGTGGTATTTGCTGTGTTATTGATTTACTTATTGTAGGATGTTTATAATGATAAATTGTATCCAATATTTTCTGTGTAAAACACCAAGATTTTGGGAGGAGGTGCTATATTAAATAAAATGTGCTTGCTTGCCAAGGTCAGCAACAGTCTCACTCCCTTGCTCTGTGTGTAGCAATGGATTGTGGGATACAGACTCCAAAGACTGCCATAACCTTGTATGGGAAACAGCAATTTGGTAAAACCAAAAAAAGTGCCACTGTGTTTCCCAGTTCTTCATGCCATATCATTGGCGGGGGACATCTGGGCTCCACAGCTGTCTGGGAAGGCCTTATCATTAAAGGTTGAGCAGGTTGAATGTGTACTCACTTGAGGCCAGAACGGAACAGGGAGGTATGATACAAACATTTATAACACTTTTGATCTTTTTTCAAATGTTGCCGGTTTGGATGATCCACTACAGGTGTGTGGCAGAGCTGCAGTAAGCACACTTCTTGGCGGTAGAAGACCTGCAGCTGTGCCCCGTGCCTCACAACCCACACCAGGCGTGCAGTTTTTGCACTATTCCAGCACACCCAACCGTGGATTATTTAAGCAATTTACCACGACCAGGCAGGGGTGTAGCCAGAAATTTCCATTTTGTACACACACTCCAACATTTACACCCCCCATTAAAAAATGTACACATCCTTTTCAAATGGCAGCCCCTTCCAAACAAGTCAGATTGTTGTCAGATGATTCCTCTAATCTCTAAAGAAGTTATGCAGGTATATGTCTCCTAAACAACAGATGTTTAAACACAGACACTCCTCAGTGGCCTACACTAACCCAAATACTACAGATTACAATGAAAATGTTAACAGAAAGGCATATGGTTTGTGACAGGCACTCAACAAAACTGTACACAGATGTGTACAGTGAGTATGACTGTCTACACCCTTGCGTCCAGGGTGTGGGTTATGCTAGGATTTACAATGCCTGCTGTGTTGTTTGGTCATGAGACCAATAGACCAAGTGAGCAAAACACATCAGGCGTTGTAAATCCTAGTGTGACCCACACCCTGGTCCATGGTAAATTGCTATTACACAATTTTTTTTTTTTTTTTTTTTAAGAGACAAAAAGTAAAGAAAACATATTTTCTTGTATTTTACTTTATTTTTGTTGAATTTGTTGCTCTGCGACAAAAAAAAAAACAAAATAGTCCTGGGAGGGTGCTAGGGTTGCTGTCCTGGGTTTGTGTGGCACAAGACTGGTTTGGCTCAGTTTGTGACGCGTTCATGTACACTTTTGCCGCGATGTAGGATACTCGTTTCGCGGTTGTCTTTTACTTTTGGGTATAGGAAACAATGAAATTTTTTTATATTGGTATTTTATTTGTGGTCTCGGTATCAGGAGAGGGTCCACTGTAGTAGGTATTTAAATTGTGGAGGCAGAGTGAAAAGAGGAGGCTGCCAATAACGAGAGAGGGGGAAAAGAGAGTGTGCAGCTTGTAACCATTTCAGGTAAAACTTCTTTTTTTAAAACTTTGAGTGGAAAGAGTAAACTGTTGAATTTTTTTCCCCTCAAGTTATTTCGGGAGGGTTTATTGGCGCTAAGCGGCAAGTGCACGGACTGGTACGGAGGCTGGTGGGGATAGTGTGTGTTTGCTGGTGTGATTTTCTGACTGCTAAGAAGCAGGGAGTTTCGGTGTCTTTGCCACTGCTGGGTCCGAGTGATTTCAGGGGAGTTCTCAATGCTGTTCACTGGGTGACTGGCACCTCTTCCCATTGGTACTATGGAGGATTTACAATGGGCACGAGGTGCCAGTTGACTAGTCGGAGCCTGTCATTTTTGGACCCCATTGTATAATACTTAATTTTAACCACCTCTAGTGAATCAACAGGGTGGATTGTCAACAGTTGTTCAGATGTAGTAAAGAAACCTGCACTAAGGGCATGGATACATATTATCTGGGGCTAAATTCAAGAGAGATGCGAGGAAATATTTCTTTACGGAGAGGGTAGTGGACAAGTGGAATAGCTTGCCAGGGGAAATGGTCAAGGCAGAGATGGTGCTGGGATTCAAAATGGGGTGGGACAAATACTGTATAACGGGTTGATATCAGTGGGAGCACAGGAGGAGAGAGGGGGTAAAGCTACTAAATGGACTGAGCTGCTGGTAAGTGAGTGGCTCAGGCTGTGCCTGCCCAGAGATAGGGTGAAACAGAAGTAGGTAGCACCAGAGCAGACTGGATGGACCTTTGGTCTTTTTCTGCTAGTAATCGTTTCTGTGATGTTTTTGTTTTATGGATCAAGCTCTAAGTCAGGGCTGGCTTTCCATACCCTTCTTCTCACTGGTACTGATAAAACTTATGACTACATCAGCCAGTCAGAAATGTTATTACCATTATTCATCAGTTCAGAGACAGTAGGAAAGCAGTTTGGTTTAGTGAACATTTATTTGTTGATCGAGTAAGTACACTGGTCCAAGGAACCCTTTTCAGGAACGACCCAAGCCCAGGTAGCAGAGAAAAGAAGGGATAGTAGAGCTACATGGTTATAATCAAGTAGAAATACATTTTCAAGAGTAACTGAAAGTATTGATAAAAACAAAATAAAAAAAAACTGGATGGGGGGGGGCACTGTGGAGCCCAAGCTAACAGCAGCAAATTTGTACAGCTCCGTCCTGATCTATTGAAAAAGCCTTAAAATCACCAATTTCTAAGCTTTGGAGAAGTTTGCAGTTCTGACCAGCAGAGAGAGAGAGAGAGCGACCTTCGAGTTACGGGAAATGGGTAACCCAAAAAATGATAAAATCACCGGAGGGTCTGAAAAAAGGAAGGGAGTTACTGGAGACCTTCCCCCAGGAACAGCATTACAGGCCAACATTGATCCTGGGTCCACAGAGACTGTGGCGTCTCTGGGCCATAAGCTGCAGTGCATTATAACTTCAGTTGCTACCTTAAATCAAAAGATAGATGATTTTAATGGTAAAGTCCTAGTCCTAGAAAATACAGTGGACGTGTTGAAGGAAACAGGTACAGGAGACATGAAAACAAATATACCATAACAGCATGGCCACAACTCAGATGGTCAAAGAAAATCAACATTTACGTGCCAGGTTAGAGACTCTAGAAAATCAGGCCCATTGGGGAATATTCGTATTTTGGGCCTCCCTGAAAACACTGAGGGAGATCACCCGATCGTGTTCATCCATGAATGGCTCTCAGAAAAACTACTCCCAGAAGGAGATGACGTTACCTGGGATATCCAAAAAGTCTACCGAGTTACACCAAGGGGTAGACAGCAAGACTCAACTGAACCACATACTATGATGGTAGTTACCTCTGGAGTGGGGACGAGAGATCGCATCCTGAGATGTGCCCAGCGAGCTAGCCCTTTGATGCAGGATGACTGTCAAGTCTACATTTTCTCCGACATCAGTTATTCGACAAGGCAGAGGAGGAAGAGATTCAGCGGATTGCGGCGATCGCTGAAGGCAGCGGGGATTCCACATACAGTAATTTTCCCCGCAAGGCCTCGTATCACCCACCAAGGAAAGGTGCATCTGTTTTTAGATCCCATGGAGGCTGGCAGCTGGGCTAATCGTTTTGTAGCAGCTTCCAAAGATTGCTCAAAGGACATTGAAGAAACTTCGGATTTAGAAGATACCTGAAGTAATTAATCAGACTTTAAAGTAGGGCTTGACCTTTTCTTATATATTGGAGTAATTTCAAAACATGAATCTTTTCTGGCTCCAAAATTGATACAAGCCTGCTTCATAAAAGGTTTCTCCCTGGGAAACGAGAACCTAACAAAGTAAAATTTGATTAAAATTTGTATAGGTTGTTTGCGTATTACACAGAATTTGGTGTTGGGTAAATCTTTACCTTTTTCCAGTTAAAATAGATGCTTTTTCGATAGATTAGGGACAGGGGTATATAACTTTTAATTAAGCTACTTTATTTTACTACTGTAAAACCTAAAGCTGTTTATTTTTACACTAAGATGAACACGTGGCAACAAAGTCCCTGTTGGGGACAAGTTTCCTAAATGGAAGGACATTGCTGGACAATTCCTTTACTTCGAATTAGCCATGTTGCTCATGGGCTTACTACATAGCAAATGTTGGTTTAACATTAAGAATACATTATATAGATACCCCTAATGTTGTACCTCTATATAGTGAATGCATTTTTATTTATTTCTTAATTAAGGGATCTTTTTTTTTCTTCCCAGTGTGAATTGTACAAGATGGTCTGTTCACTATATGTAAAATATCTTGTCATGAAGAATGAGAAAATGAGAAAAATAAAGTATAAAAAAAAAAAGTGGATACAGTTTAAATGAACTAGCACAAAAACGAGTTAAAAACGCATGTATTAATTCGTTTCGAAAAAATGCAGTACTGGTGCTGAGATAGCATAGTGAGTACAGGTGGTGCTAACATAGGACATATAAACTGACTACAGTAAAGTAGCAAGTGCGTTATAAACAAAGTATCCCAAAATTGTTTGATTTAGTTTATTTAATCAGATGGGCTGAGTTAAAAATGTATTTTCAGCCATGCCTGACACCAAATACAGCACAGTACGCATTTAAAGAAGAGCAGTACAACAAATAATAACTAGCAGTTTACAAATAATAGAATAAAAGCAGTGCTGCACAGAAAACCATGCACTTACATAGGAGCACAATTGGGGCAACAGCTGTAAGAGGGGTGGGGATTCACTCGCATAACAGGTGGGGAGAGGGTGTAGATATTACGGAATGGGTACCCCTGACATATCGTCTGCACACACTGCCAGTCCAACACACTGCACAGGAAATGTCAGGTTGTTACGCAGATCATAACCAAGACTTTACATTCCAGTAGAGAGGGAGTAAAGAGAATACTGTTGCAGTTTTCAGCCTATAGGGAGATTCAAAGGGCACAGTGATATATATGAGAGAGAGATAAGAGAATAAGCAGTGGGAGGTTAAGTGACTTGCCCAGGGTCACACAATAAGTGTCGGTTGTGGGATTCAGACCAGTGTCTCCCGGTTCACAGTTGTGTGATCTAACCGCAAGGCTATACTGCGCCTCTGATGTTTTAGGGAAAGAACTACATCCTTTAAAAGAGTTAACTTGCTATTTGTGGGGCATAAATTAATCTTCAGTGGCCACTGCAGGCTAAACAAAGCATTTTGGGTACAGCTAGACTAGTTTCTGAGATTTGTGTTCTTAAAGCTTATGTACGTCAAAGTTTGTGCTTATATTTATTTTATTTTATTCTCTTAGCAATGATGTAGACATGGAAACAGACCACTGCACAAATGGAGTGGCAGAGTCTTCATCCAATGGTTTTCTAAATGGCAGTTCTAAGCACGACCATGAAATGGAAGACTGTGGCACAGAAATGGGTAAGTAGTACTAATTCTTTCATTAGGAAATAGGCAGTATGGTTTAGTGGCTACAGCACAGGCTTATCAAGCAGGAAACCCAGGTTCAGAATCCACCACAGCCACTTGCATGATATGTAACCTTGAACAAGTCATTACACCTCTCGGTGCTCCAGTCCACCCAGGTGTAACAATGGGTGACATGCAGGACCCCACTGAAAATGAGACAGTGTATTTTAGCTGGGCTATCCCAGTTAAATAGATCATAAACAGAAAATGGGAACCCTCTACTTCCTCTGAACGATGCTGATTAAACATGCTGTTCGACTCATCTTTTTTCTTTTTTTTAAACCTCCCAAGTGCTCCAGAACTTCAGGACCAGGTGCTCACAATCAGAGCTTCTTCTAACTGCCAGACTCACACTCGTATGGCAGACGCATGCCGCCATGCTCCCTAGTGTGTCCCGAGGGTCTAGGTTCGTCGTGCTTCCGGGCCTCTCTCCTCCATGGCCACTGGAGGGAGGAGCAAGGCACCTTAAGATCCTGGGACCGAGGCTGGGGGAGTGTACGCACTGCCATGGAGGGTCAGGAGGTGTTGCGGAGCGTGTGCAGAGGCCATCATCTGGAGCTACCCAAATGGGACTGGCTTTTTTGCTGTTTTTCTCCTCTACGTCATTGACGAGTATGCCGGGGGGAGGGGGGCTGCCTAATGGTGTTTGGTCATCCATGTCTTCAGTGGCATTGCCAAAACCTGGAGCCACTGCTCTGCTGGCACTTGGTTCTTCCTCCCTCCCTTCCCCTTTCCAGGAGGAGAACAGATGCCCAGAGTTCTTCTTTCTGGCTTGTCTTCCTTAATGTCCCAGATTTGGGGAGCAAATCCAGGTCGTCAGCATACCAGAGCGGACCCCCACCACTCTGTGTTATGGGGTCAGCTGCAGATTGCTTTAATATTACAACTGTATAAAGCTATCTTAGGTAAAAAGTAAATTGTAAACAGTTATTCTGATTGCTTATGCAGTCTTCTCATATCCAGTTTTTCTGTTCCACCTCCCCTGTAGTATGTGTATTTTAATTCATTACCATGCCCCCTTCCTGTGTTCTGGTCACAAAATCTTTCACATTCACCTTCATGAACACTTCACTGCACCTATCCTGCTTCTGTCATTCGAATATCCCTCACTGCTAAAGACCTGTTTCTTCTCTGTTAGCTATCCACCCTCCCTACTAACACTTCTCACCTTACCCAAACTATCCTGTTGTATAAATTAAGCTTCTTGTGCTCAGAAACCTGCTGCACCTGATGAAGAGACCTGTGGGGCCCTGAAAGCTTGTGTACTATACCATCTTTGTACAAGACATATGTTGGTCCCATAAAAGGTATCAAACTACCTTATGACTCCCGCTTTCCAAGGACTAGTGCAGCTACCGTCTCCCTTTATTTTGAACTGTAGAAAGAAAAGTCTTCTATCCTCGAACAGACTAGAAACTTACATTCTCCTTTACCACGCCTTCACAGATCCCCAGAATGAACTTAGAGTTCTTGAGATTCACAGTTTAAAGCAGATGGCAAGTCTGCAGTGTACTTTGTCAACAACCATGGAGAAATGGCGGACAAGCAAAACACTCAAATGCACTCACCAGTATATCCTTATGAGTGTCAGCTCCTTCTGGAGGTAGCAGAGAAGGTGTCATGCTTCATTCTTGCATGGCAGTCTAGACCTGCTGGTTTTGAGGCCCCCCGTAAACAGAATGACTGAAGATTATAAGTCTGTTTAAATATTAATGAGCCTAGCGAGGCTCCTGTTTGTCTACTGGATCAGTCATTAACATCTCAGAAATTACTGATGCAGCTGCCAGCTGATGCAGTGCGGTACACACAGCTCGCTCCACACCATTAAAAAATGAAAAGTTAAAAAAAAACAACCTGTAAAATCAAAAGTGGTTATTGCATTTAGACTTATAATCCAGGGTTTTAAATAATTGATTAGCAGTTTTTTTCTTGGGCCAATACTAACTGTACAGAAAGCATTCATATAGGTTTTCTAGAAGTGTTACATTTGTTAAACACAGTGAGGCAAGTGCTATGTATTTTCACAATGTTTTAGAACTTTTATGAGCAAAATGCTAATCAATTTTTAGAGTTAAATAAAACCCTGTAATTGCAATAGTAACCTCACAGCTGGTCATTTCGTTGTTTAACGACCAGCTGGAGGGAGGCATCCCCAGTGGTGGTTAATCCCTTGAAAATGACCGGCTGCTCAGTCATTAGTGCGTAATTTCTGGACTGAACTCCTAATGGCACTGAGGCTTTACCTTCAGCCCCACATTCCTCGGTCTTTGTCCCCACAGCAGTGGTACTGCCAACACATGGAGCCACCTGGAGCATCTGCTATGTATTTATTTAAAAATGAGCTTCAAACCATGAATGGTTAGCAGAGATTAGTAGTAATCTAATTTCCAGGGTAAGATGACAATACAGATACACAAATTTGAAAAGCATACAGATAGAGTTCCACTCTTTTGTCTAGTGTCGGAGGTGCTGGGACCTGCCAGAGGAAAAGCTTTTGTGGCAGTGCAACACATGCACCAGTAGAGATGGGCGGCACCAACAGTCCAACCATCTCGGTTCCATTTTTCCTTCCTACCATTAAGAGTGCCTATATCAGGAGATTTGTGAAACTTCGGTTTGTGCCTGTGACAGGGAGCTCCTGCTACTCGAGGACCAACCTTTTCTTAAATCTGTTGCAACAGTTCTTCTATTTCTTAGCCTTATCTATTCTTTACAGTTTCTAGTCCATGAGGTTGGCCACCTATGGGCACCCCACCCCTTTTTGGACTATGCTATAGTGTCCTCTTTAATTTTCCTTTTCCATCTAAGGTCCTCATACAGGGAAGTTATTGTGGGGACCTCCAAGCATATGTAAAACAGGTTGTGTTTATAGTTATTGGATTTAATATGTAATAGCACTATGTCATAAAATACCTTGATGTATATACCTTATGTTTATGAAACCTATAAATGTTGAAAATACCATGGCACTAGGTGTTTTTGATAATGGTAAAAAGTACTAGGTGACTATTATAGAAATTAAGTTAGTTGTGCTATTTAAAATGCATGTAAATTGCTGTAGACTGAACAAGTCTGAAATTTCATGGTGATGTGCATGTATCCCATGATGCTTTGCATTATGGACATATGCGTGATGCTGTATTTCTTTGAAACTTGATTTGTTGCCAATGCCCTTTGGGGTAACCCTTTTTTTCAGTGATTTTGCATTGAGGTTCTTTGTGTATAGCTTGTCTCCCCGTTTGAGCCCCACTACCCAAGCAAACAAGGCCCACATAGGGATGAAGGGTTTACACTAAAAATGTTTTGATCAGAGATCAGTTTCGGTAGGTGCTGGCTAAGTGCAGAGAAGGACATTCATAGTCTGTTGCTGCAAACTGATGTACTGAAGAAGGAATATGCTATTGCTGAAGGTTATTTCCTGTGTTCTGAATAAACATCACACAGATTGTGTGTTGAAGCAGAAGTTTGGTGTCTGGTTCATCTGTTATCCCACAACCCTTCACAATGCCCCATAGGCCTTGTAAGTTTTCGGATTGTGATGAAAAAGGGAAGATCCCCATTTAGGTTTTGTTGGCTCGGAAACAAAATTGCCTGCACTGACCCACATATTTTTTGCTTCTGCTCCTTGGGACCTGACCATGACATATTGTGTTCGGCCTATGATGCACTTTCATCTCGCACAAGGAGAGATGGACGATGTAGATGAGGACCAGATGATCCCGTGCTGGCAAAGTCCAGTGGTCCAGTCTGGCACAAGCTAGGCAAGTATGGGATCAGGCAACGAATGAAGAACTGGAAAGAGGAGAATCCACACTCCTGATTGTCTGACACCAAGGACCCTCTCTCTCTCTCCTCTCTACAGGAGTTGGTGATGGAAGGATCTCTGGGTCTCACTCTTTTCTGGTCTCAGCTGTTTCTATGTGGTCGCCACCACAAGTCCCTACCCTCTTTGGGGCTGGCTTGTCCTCTGCTGTTGAATTCCCACGGGAAGCCATTCCATGAGGCAAGCCTGGCACCACCCATCCCTAGTTTTAATGAGGATTCAGCCGCCCAGTCCTCAGCACCATCCTCCTGGTTGGTGTTGGTTTCATCACTGGAGAGTGTCTCTTTGATCCCATGATTGACACTGATGCGCTCCTCAGTACTGATGTTAAGTTGATCTACACCAGGCTCATCCGTGGCACTGCTGGTGTGTCCATCGGCATTGAGCATGCAGAGCATGGTGCAGCCTACTTCGCTGGGGAGTGAACCAAGCAGTGCACCAACTACTTAAGTGCCAGTGATCTCGCGGTCAGTTCTTGATGCAGTGCAACTTTTCTACATTCCACAGACATTTCTGCACTGGCATCTGGAGCAGGGTTGGCACAAGTAATTTTGGCAACTGCACCTTCACCACTGTCTGTCTGATACTAGTCATGGTGCCCCCTTTGATAGCACCTAACATGGCACCGAGGTTGGTTACATTTTTTTGACAGAATCTTCATCTTCGAGACCTACAGTGCTATTGTCCAATCACCTTATTGCATTAGGCCTCAGCTGGGAGCCACATCGCATGCCTCCACTTTTGGCACCATATCTGTATTAGTGGCTTGGAGAGCCTCTTACCAGTTTCAGCGACCATCTGGCTTGGGCCAAGCATCATGGGTGGTACAGCCTCCATTGCCTGTGTCCACTGTTAATAAACTACTATGTGGCAGAACCAGCCCGGCAAGTCAGTCCCCGCAGCTTAACTCACCCTCCTCTCTGTTTCTCTGAAGAGGGTTCCTCTTCTCCTTTAGTGTTTGGGTCAGCGCTCTTTATCTATACCATCTGGTTCAGCAGTTTGGCATACTGCATCTGATCTCCTGTTACCTGTCCGTCTCCTAGTTTCACACAGGGGCCATCAAAACTATTCTGGTGTTACCACTATGAGATACCTCACCTTCATTCCCCCTAGTCTCCAGCATCCTTGTCCTCTGAGGACGACACATCTCTCTACGTCCCTCCATTCCCTACTGAAGACCTGGTTTTGCAGAGGTCCGTGAGAGACATGAGGGTGACCGGAAGTATCAGTTCACCATCCTAGAGTGGGGGATTATACCTTCCTTCCGCTCCCTTGCCCATCGGAGCTTACCGTGCCACTGCCCTTCTGTCAGCAGCACGAGCAACCAGGTTGCAACCATTCACTCTGGATCCTGTCTGGAGTGAGGCTGTGGATAGATATTATTCCTGCCTGATTGTTTTGGACATCAGCCCTCCCTAGGTGTGTCCTTACTCTATAAGAGACTTGTACAAAGCTTCCCATGTAGCCCATTTTCTGTCCAATCCTGAATCCAAGCATCTGGACGCTATGGCACCTTTCAGCCCTGGTACTTCAGGAATTACTTCCTACCAGACCCACATGGCCTCATATCAGGTCTACCTATGGAACAGCTGAATGCCTCTATACAGAATTGCCTCAGAACCAGATTACAACTTGGTTAGAAGAGGTGTCATCAAGAGGGGCATTTGCAACCATATACTATTTGCCAGCAGATTAGGCCTTATGGTCTATCGAGTCTGCTCGAACCTAAATCCTTAGTTGGGTGCCGAGACCCTCCCATCCCTTGTGCTCCAGAAACCCCTATCATCCATCCCCACCCCCCTGGGACAGGCCATCATCTGATACATCCACTTTCTGTGTCTGTACCACCCTCTCTTGAAGCCCTCCACTGTGGATCTCTGAACCAGCTCACCAGGCAGTGCATTCCAAGGGTCCACCACCCTCTCAGTGAAAAACCTCCTCCTCTTTTCCCCCCTCACCCTTCCACCTTCCAACTTCAAACCATGTCCTCTGGTGATACCTCCCTGCTTTAGTCTAAAGATCCCATCCATGTTTACCCTATTTATTCCCTTGAGGTACTTGAAGACCTCAATCATGTCCCCCCTGTCTCTCCTCTCCTCCAATGAAAACAGGCAGAGCTCCTCAAGTCTGTCCTCGTAAGTCAAATCCCCTAGCCCTCGTATCATCTTTGTTGCCCTCCTCTGTACCCTCTCCAGGAGCTGTATGTCCCTCTTCAAGTGTGGTCTCCAGTACTGTACAGTACTCAAGGTGTGGTCTAACCAGTCCATTGTACAGCGGCAGAATCACTTCCTTGCTCCTGAGGGTGATCCCCTTGCGATGCATCCCAACATCCTGTTTGCCTTGCTAGCTTCTCTCCTGCACTGCTCAGAGTTATTCATACATGTATCCACCATGACCCTAGGTCTTTTTCCCTGTTGAGGCTCCAGCACCTCCCTCCCAGGGTGTACCTGTGTTTAGGGTTTCCCGACCAAGATGCAACACCTTGCACTTGGCGATATTGAAATTAATTTCCATGTGTGAGCCCAGCTTTCCAGGGTGTCCAGGTCCCTTGCAGGGCCAACCTCCCTCTTCTCCCTCAACTACTGCTCCCATCTTGGAGTCATCCATGAAGAGACTCATTTCACCCTATACCATCCTGATGTCCGATATGTATGCATTAAACAGGATTGGACCCAGGACCGAGCCCTGTGGTACCCCACTACCAACCTCTGTAGGGTTCGAGAGCTCCCCACAGACCACTACTCTCTGAGTGCGTCCAGCTATCCAGTTTTCAATCCATCTGACCATCAAAGGGCCTACTCCTAACCCCATCAGTTTCTCCACCAGACCATTGTGGGGGACAGAGTCAAACGCCTTGCTGAAGTCCCATACATGGGAGGAGACAGAGATAATGAGGAGGGGGGAACCCTTACCAATCGGCAGGTCTGGGGAGGGGGCATCACTGGCAGGTGGGGGGAGGGCTAAGCAGGGAGAAGAGGTACTGGAAATGGAAATCGCAGCAGAGAGAGTGAGGGAAGCCCTCAGCTCCCTTAAGACGGAGAAAGCACCAGGGCCAGATAAATTACATCCTAGAGTGCTGAAGGAACTTGCAGATGTCCTGGCGAAACCCCTGGCAGAGCTTTTCACCATCTCTCTGAGGACAGGGTGGGTGCCCCAAGACTGGAAGGTGGCGCATGTAGTGCCTATCCACAAGGGGGGATCAAGGGAGCTGGCAGGGAACTACAGGCCTGTCAGCCTGACATCAGTGGTGGGCAAGGTGATGGAGGGCATTGTCAAGGAGAGGCTGGGGGGCCCTGGATAAGTCAGGGTGCCTGGACGATAGACAGCATGGATTCATCCCGGGGAAATCGTGTCAGACAAACCTGGTGGAGTTCTATGACTGGGTGACAAGTGCCTTGGACCTGGGTAGACCAGTGGATGTCCTCTTTCTGGACTTCAGCAAGGCATTTGACTCTGTTCCTCACGTGGGCCTGTTGGATAAACTAGGAGAAATGGGGGTGGGAAACCAGATGATCCGATGGATAGGCAATTGGCTCCAGGACCCGGACCCAGAGGTGGTGGGTGGGATAATCTCTTCCCAAGGAGGGTCATTAGTGGGGTCCCACAGGATCAGTCCTGGGCCCTTCTGTTCAACGCCTACGTATCTGACATAAGGACAGGAATCAGGAGTGAGATGAGTCTCTTTGCAGATGACTCGAAACTGGGGGCAGTGGTGGATGGGGAGGAGGGGAGGGTGGCCCTGCAGGGGGACCTGGAGGCTCTGGAAAGATGGTCTAGAAAGTGGAAGCTGAGGTTTAATGCAGGGAAATGCAAGGTACTCCACCTGGGGGCCAGAAACCCAGGCCAAGTGTACACCCTGGGGGAGAAATACTACAAGTCTCAATGGCTGAGAGGGACCTGGGGGTGGTGGTGGATGTCAAGATGAACAACTCTGAGACTTGTAGGAGGGCAGCAGCCAAGGCCAACAGGATGCTGGGATGCATCGCTAGGGGGATCACCTCCAGAAGGAGGGAAGTGATACTCCCTCTGTATAACTGCTTGGTGAGGCCGCACCTGGAGTACTGCGTGCAGTTTTGGAGGCCACACTTAAGAGGGACATTAACCTCCTGGAGAGGGTCCAGAGGAGGCAACCAAAATGATTTGGGGCTTGGGGGACAGGACCTATGAGGAGAGCTCGAAGAGCTAAATATGTACACTTTGGAAGAGAGAAGGGACCGGGGGACATGATAGAGGTCTTCAGGTACATGAAGAGGGTAAATAGGGAGGAACAGTGAGGGTGCTTGAAGGAAGGAGGAAGGGCCACTAGAGGGCATGGGTGGAAGCTGGAGGGAAGATTCAGGGAGAAAGGAGGAGGTGCTACTTCACTGAGAGGGTGGTAGAGCCATGGAATGCACTACCTGGGGGCTGGTGGAGGCAGAGACAGTGGAGGGTTCAAGAGGGTGGGACAGGTACAGGGAAGGGTTCAGGAAGCAAAATCCAATGCAGCAAGAATATCCAGAACTGGGAAGGGAGAAGCCAGAGAAGGCGAGGGGGACAGCAAGGTCAGCACCCAGGGTGGGGGCTGACCAAACGAGCAGACACGAAAGACCATTAGGCCTATTCTGCTGGCATTTTAGTATGTTAGTATGTTAGTATAATACATCCACAGGCTTACCCCTGTCCAGTTCTGATGTTACCCATTCATAGAACTCCACAAGGTTGGTTTGACATGATCTACCTGGCACAAACCCATGCTGCCGACTATCAGACCTCCCACCTCCTCCAAGTAAACCCCAATCGTTCCTTTAGTATACTCTCCATTAATTTTCCACCACGAGGTTAAACTGATGGGTCTATAGTTTCCTGGTACTTCCTTGACCCCCCTTTATGGATTGGTACACATGTGCCTCTAGCCAATCCCCTAGGTACCCTCCCTGTCTCAAGTGACCTGCTGAAAAGCTCCATGGGGAAATTGCAGCCAGTATATCCGCCAATTCCCATAGTACTCTCGGATGAATGCCATCCGGCCCAGGAGATTTGTCTTTCTTTAGGGCCTTGAGGGCAAACCACACCCTTTTGGCGGGGATGGCATCATCCATCCCCTCCACCTTACTGGTCTTTTTATCCTTATCCAGATGTGACACCCCTGGGGTACCTTTCCCTCCCTTTTGCTCCATTTCTGTTGCTCCCCTGATCCCACTCCCTGCCGCTTCTATCCCCTTTGTGCCTTGCTTTGTAGATATCCCATCCCCCTCCCTAGTGAACACAGAGGCAAAGTACTCGTTAAATACTTCTGCCTGGTCCCTCGCCTCTTCCACCCACCCTCCTTCTGATCTCAATCTGCTGAGATGGCCCTTAGTTTTTCTCCGCTCCCCAATGTACGGAAGAACCCTTTTCCCTCCATGTATCCCTGTGCCAGCGTTGCTCTTTACTGGACTTGCTCCCTCACCATCTGGGTGACTTTTCTAGATGCAAGCTGGTACATTTCCTTATCCTATCCCTCTTGTTGTTTTATATTTTTGTAAGCAGCCTTCTTTTCTCTGACTGCTACCTGGACCTCACTGGACCACCAGCATGGTTTATGTGACCTTGCTCCCTTACGTTTCAACTTAGCGCAGATCCTGACTGCTCATGAAGTCCCGTTTATGACCTCCCATCTCCTTTCCACACTTGTTGTTGAGGTAATCCCCTTCAAGTGATCCTTGAGAATATTTCCCATGCCCATAAGTCTGCCCCCAGAAGTCCACTGCCAGTGTCCTAGATCCCCCTCCCCCAATGCTTATTTGAAACCAGACAGTATTGGTCACTCCCAGTCAGGGGTCCTGTACAACCATGTCCCTTACCAGATCCCCATCTGCCAGAACCACATCCAGGACATGCCCCTCCCTTGTGGGCTCCATCACATGCTGTGTTAAGAACACATCCTGGAAGCCATCCAGCAGCCTCTGCTCCTTGGCCACCTTAGAGGACATGGTTCCCCAGTTTGTACCTGGCATATTAAGGTCCCCCATCAACACCACTCCTTCCCCTTTTGGACCACACTGGGCAATGATGTTGTCCAGCAAACCATCCTCTAGAACATCACTCATCCCGTGGGGCCTATATCTTACTCCCAGCTTGACCTTATCTCCTGCTGGGGATCGTAAGGTGACCCATAAGGCCTCCACGTTTCTCTCTGCCTCTTCTACCATAGCAATTTCTATGTCATCTCTAATGAACATAGCCACTCCACCCCTCTGCCCTCCTTTCTATCCTTCCTAAGCATAGTGTACCGCATATTTAGGTCCCAGTCATGGTTTTGTTGTACGCTTTCCGTGACTGCCGCCACATCCACCCCCTCGAACAGCATGACCTGGAACTCTGGCAACTTGTTTCCCAAGCTCCTGGCATTAACTAACACTAACCCCACCCCTTATCCCTGATCCTCTTTGTAGACCCCACCCAGATTCCTTATACTTCCATCCTCCCCCTGCTCCTCCTGAAACCTCCACCTCAGTCTGTTTCCCCCTCCCCTTGGATAGCAGCTACTCCCTCATCTGGAGGGAGGGCTTCTGGTCAGCCCCTCCTTATCCCTTCCCCCCAAGTTTAAACCCCACCTTTCTTTGTATGTAGTCAGCCATCCCTGTTTAAGGACTTCCTTCCCTAATGGGGCAAGATGAAACCTGTCCTTGGCATATAGTCCCTTATCCTCCCAAACTCCATTCCAGTTCCCTAACACCCCAACCCATTCTCTTCACCCCACTTCCTGAGCCATTCATTAACCTCTATGAGATTCATTTTTTCTCCACTGAGGCCTTTGGTACTGGAATATCTCCAAAAGGAAATGTTGCATCCATTATCCCGACAGACTCTGGCAAGTTCTTGGAACCTTGCTTGGATTTCCATAATGCTATTTCCCTCTAGATCATTAGTTCCCAAATGCACCAGGAGATCCGGTTTCCCTCCACAATCCCTAACCATTTCATACACCATGAACTTTGCTCTGTGCACTGTCAGCCCAGAGATACTCACTACCTTCACCTGGCTATGGCATCCACCCCCCTGTCCCTCCCAATGGATACCTTAATCATCGGAGTCTCCCAGTAACAGAACCTTAACACCGCCATCATCCTTATTGGTTACCTCCACTATTCCCTCTCAGCCCCCTCCCCACTTTTATTCATGATCGCAATTTCATGGGAGTCTTCCTGCCTTATTAGAGACCCCTTGTCACCCTCCCTTTCTGCCTCCCTTGCTATTTTGCCCACTTAACTCAAACCCCTCTGAATAGGTGTCCCTTTAACCCTCTCTTATCTGAACCATTTATCCTGGCCTGATGGTTTCCTTCCCCGCACCACTATCCCCCCTTTGTAATAGTACCCCTGTCTCCAGAGGCTCTCTGTTGGTCCCCTTTAGCTAGGGCCCCCATCCTGGTACTGACCTCCCTGCTGAAGGGGCTCCTCTCCCATCTCCTTGTCTCCCAGTTTCTCTCCAATCATGCTCTCCTCCCTCATGTCTGGAATATGTTGCATCTCCCCATTTGCTTAACATATATTTCTTCTCCCTCTGGGACTATGTCTATCCTTTCCATAGCTGGTCTGTGATGCCCTAGGTATCTGACTCCCTCCCCGGCCTCTGTATAAGTTTCCTCATTTCCACCAACCCCTTCCTTCCCTCTAGGATGCTTAGTGTCTCAAATTTATTGTGACACTCTATGTCAACCTCCATCAAGTAACCGAGTTTCCCCTGACTGCATCTCTAAACTGACCCTCTTCTTCCTCTCTTTGCACTGTTCACCTTAGGGCTCCTTCCACAGTCTGCTATTTTAGGCTTCCGCACAACAGCCCCTCCTGACTCTTCCCTCCAGTCTCCTTGAATTCAGAATTTTCACCCTGTACGGTTTCCCTTAGCATCAACTTCCCTATCTAAGGGTCCTCTGTCCCTAATATCCCCCTTCTGCTTGCTGTAGCATAATGTCCTGTAATTTCAGGCGTTGCCCCAGCCTCCCCTCAGCCCCACCCTTCTGCGCCAATATCCACCCCTATCCTTGGACAGCTCCACAGCTTACTCCTTGACCAATATACCTCACTCCTGATACAAGATAGCTGTCTACAGAGTGGGGCCTCCCTCTCTCAGGCCCAATTGAGGTATTGCCATCCCACAGCCTGTACAGCCTACAACCCTTCGAAGATGCCTGCCATGGTGGAATATGGCCACCCTGATTATCCCCTCTGTTTATAATAGCACACCCCTTTTCTCAGTCCCTTTCCCTGGGTACAGTTTCTCTCTATACTGACTGTAGTTATTACAAACCCAATTTCAACCCCACCAACAAAGTTCCCAAGTCTCACAAACACATACAGTCCAGTATGTGTTCGGTCCCACAAACAGTGGGACCTCATAAGATCTACGTGTGATGTGGTAGAGCTGGCTTCTAGGTTAACTGCCACTGGCATCTGTTTAAGAGGCATGCATGGCTAAGACTGATCGAACTTAGCCCTCTCTCTTGCAGGAAACTCTTCTGTTGCATGTACTAGGTGGCGACCAGTTTTCTACTTCTACATCCCAGCTGCTGGTGAGATCAGTCAGGACAAGGCTATAGGCTTCCCTCTTGATTTCTTTGTCTATGGCTGTCAGGCAGCAGCATAACAAGAATCTCCTCTGTGCAGCTCGCAGAAACCCATTGTGACCTTGAATGTCCATATTAACATCCCATCTATGAAAGTGATCTTTTAATGTTGGCCTCCAAAATTGGGCATATTTAAAAGGGCCCCATTGATATGCCTAACTAGATATGGAGGATGTCGTACAGTCCAGGCAGAGTCCGGGAATCTCATTAGGAATAAGGAGACTCTGAAGGTATGTGACTTTGTTGGGAGAAGAAAATCTACGTTTAGTCTCCTCTTCCTTCTCCCTTGTTTTGTACTGCTTCATACTCGAAGAAAGAGTGGGTCTTTTTGAGAAGATCGATCCTTAGAAGATATGAACGTTAAAATCTGCAACGTTTTATTCTTGACTGTATTGTCTGTATAAAATGCCACTCTCACTCCACGCTAACACCTTGTTTCTTATGGTTTTACCCTTACCCAATTTAATACCAATGCCGTGTTTTTGTGTAGTTGGTAAGTGGGGATCTTAGTTTGAGTGGGAGCTCTTGCAGCAGGGCACACCATAAGGACTATGCCACCAGGCACTAGGACCACACAGAAAAATTCTTAGCTAGCAGTACCCAGCGGGGACTGCCTCCAACGTCCATCAGTGATATGAAAGGGGCAGTCCCCAGCCACACCCCCATTCTTTTCCCGCCGTCGACCCGTTCACATCGGCTCCATGGACGCCTACTGCTAAGCAGTCAACTGTCATTTTCTCTTTTTCACAAAGTGACTTTATCAGAGTTTCTTTACTTTTCTTTTTTTTTTTTTTCTTTTGTTTGTCGCCTAATTGGTGTATGTCTTCTCCATCATCATCTTCAGGCCAGTGACAGAAATCCAAGCGCGCGTGTGGGAAGCAGATCCTGGCCCGAGACAGTCACTTGGCCTGCCTGGGGCCCCAACCACGACACCAACTCCTGCTCGCACTTCCAGGGGTTCAACCGCCAGACCTGCATCCGACGACTAAAGATGTTGAAGACCTGCCTTCTAGAACAGGAGCTGGCCGCCATGCAAAAGACCCCGTCAGGCCTAGGATCCCCTTCGGGGTCGGGGACTTCTCACAAATACAAGGAGAAAAAGTCCAGTGGAAAGCACCATCACCACGAGAGCGACAGGACCCGTTTGGACTCCTGATCCAGGTCTCCACATAAGAAAATGGCCAGCTCCAGTCCTTCCTCTCGTGGGAGGTCCGACTCTTCCCCCCCACCCCCCGTCAACTCAAGTCTCCTCCGGGTTGCCAGCCTTGAGACCCCTGGCATTGGTGTATATGCCAGGCGGTGTTTCTTTGGGGCAAGGGCCTTCGGCTCCCTCCCTTAGTCTTAGACCCTAGAGCCATGCCTCCAGGTCTAAGTCCAAGGACTCAGATGGTCAAGGGGCGGGTGACAGCCTCATTGACACCCCTCACCAGTCTAAGGCTTCCTCCTCCACGTCGGATCATCCGTCTGGACCCGACAACAGGAAGCAGCGTTTGAAACGGGAGTCTCACCCTGACACCCGCTCTCTGAAGCATTGGGCGTCCAACTCCCAGCTCTCGACCCTGACGTCTTTGATGTCCTCGCCTTCGGGGTCTCTCACCTTCCTCTCCCTCGCCGCCTGCACCCCCCAAGCTGCCTTCAGGAGGGGCTCAGCTGCTGGCCAAGGAGTTGCTTCCCCGACACCCGATTCTTTGTCAGGCAGCCAGATGCCGGGTCGGTCAGTCGACCTGCCTTCGGCCCCGTCGCCACCCCAGGACCCAGACGCCAGTGAAGCCTAAGTCACTCGAACATTCGTCCATTCCGAACAAGCCATTAGGTCCTCCCGTGGGGGCCTGACAACACGTGTGAGACTCCAGCCCATCGACTCCAGCCATGGTCTCTCTGGTGGACGTCAAGGACCTTTTCTGTTCCTGGTGGGACACAGTCAAGAAAGACATCCCCAAGGAATCCCCTGGTTCCCACGCCTCAGCCTTTTCCGGTAGGCTCCCCACAGTGGCATCCACGGTCGTCTCCTTCCCCCAGGGAAACATCTTCTGCCCCGATGAATGCTTCACACCCGTCAGACGGTAGGTCTTCCGGATGACACGGATGTCATTCAAGATCATCCTCCAGGTACTGTAGGAGACGACACTGGCATTCCCGCTCCAGATCCTCCTCAAGGTCATCCGACTCAGACTCTTATACTTCCTCCAGATCCTCAAGGGAGTTTTCTTCTCCTCAGGGAGATTCACCCCGTTCTCCCCGGATGATCCCACATTTTGGACATGGTGCGTCACATCCAGTTTTTGAACCTGTGGGAAACTGAGTATCTAGATCCGGAGAGAAAAAGGCTCGCTCATTACCTGGGTATGAATGAGTCTAAAATCTTAGTTGTACCACCCTTGGTGGCACCCTTTCAAGATGCCACCACGCTAGCCTGGAGGCACCCTTTGACAGCCTCCGCTATCCCAAAGAAAGCAGACTGGCTGTATCATACCCCGACGAACGGAGCCGTTCCTTGGTGAACAGCCCAAAGTGGACTTGGTTGTGCTGATGGCTGCCCATGGCAGGACCAAACGGCCCCGGCACATGAGCTCTCAGCCACTAGACAAGGAATCCAAATGTCTGGATTAGTTCGGCAGGAAGGTTTATTCCTCTGCCACCTACACCATTCGGTCACTCAACTTCTTGGTGCACTTGGTGCAGTACCAGAAGTTACTCTGGAACAAGGCCATCAAGCTCGCAAAAAGACAGCCCGATTCCAACAACAAAATAAATGAAGCTCTTAGATGTGCCCCAGTCTGCTTTGGACGTGGGGAAGCACGTCTTAAGGTCTTTCTGTGATTCGGTGGACACGGCAGCCAGGACAGCCGCCACAGGGGTTTGTATGCAGTGATACTCTCGGCTCAGAGTTTTTGGATTTAGACAAGACCTTCAGGATGCCATCATGGATGCCTCATTCCATGGGTCCGTGCTCTTCAGTCCAGACATTGAAAAAATTGTTTCGGACCTCCAGGACTTGGGTAAGGCCATTCAGTCTCTGCATCAGTTGTACAGATCTGATCAGACCCCGGGTAGGCATCGACAGTTTTGTCACCGGGGGGTGGGGTGGGGTGGCAGAACCCCAAAGGACAGCAACAAAGAGGCAACTTTCGCCACAAAACTCCCTCTCAACCTGGTGGAGCACAGGGACCTTGGAACAGCAAACCCTCCCAGTTCTCCCTGCCCACCCCTGGCTTCAACGTCTGACTACTTGCCCAACTGCCCACCTCCTGCTGAGTCCAGGGGAAGGGTTCAGTTCTTGCTTTACCTCGAACAGTGGGCCACCATCACTACTGATGCATGGGTCCTCCAGCTGATAGAACTGGATCATGTACTGGAATTCCTGCAGATTCCCCTGGACAATCCCCCAGTCCAAACGACTTACTCCCCACTTCCATGCTGAGCTCATTCGGGAGGAGGTACAGTCCCTACTATACAAGAATATACAAGAAGGCCCTAGAACCCGTTCCAGCCCCACAGTGGGGACAAAGGGTTCTACTCCCATGTCTTCTTGGTTCCCAAGAAGACAATTGCCCTGTGCCCGATTCTGGACCTGAGCCTCTTGAACAATTACATAGAGTACAAGAGGTTCAGGATGGTCACTTTGCTGGGCATTCTTCCCATGTTGCATCAAGGGGACTGGCATTGCTCCGTAGACATGCAAGATGCCTACCTCCATATTCTGGTGCTTCCAGCTCACAGGAGGTTCCTGAGGTTCTCCATTCAGGGAAGGCATTTTCAGTTTAGGGTCTTGCCCTTCAGCCTTTCCTCAGCACTGTGTGTGTTCACAAAGTGCCTAGCAGCAGTGGCCCTAAGAAGGCAGGGACACTTTGTTTATCCCTACCTGGATGATTGGCTTTTGCCCATCGCCACAAGGGATCAGCTTCTGGCTACTCCAGAGGATACCTTCAATCTGTTCAGCTCCCTTGGGATTACCCTAAACATGGCCAAGTCATCCCCAAGGCCATGTCAGAGGCTACAATACATACGGCAGTCCTGGACATTGAGCAAGGGAAGGCCTTCCTCCTGCCAGACAGGGCAGTACGCCTTCGCTCTTTGGCCCACAAAGTTTCAGCTGCTCACCAGGGCCCAGCTCAGACCATGCTCCAGCTCTTAGGCCATATGGCTGCGGCCATAGTGACCATTCCCTCAGCACGCCTGTTTGAGGGTCCCTCAGTGGACCCTCAGAGTGTAATGGGATCAAAGGGAGAATGATCTCGACCAGTCGGTCTTGATCTCCACAGCAGTGGTACAGACTCTCTCAGTGGCTCTCCCCCAGAATCTGGAGTCCGGAGTCTCTTTTCAGAGAGAAGCCCCATCTCAGGTTCTAACAGCCGATGCCTCGGGCCTGGGTTGGGGGGCTCATTTTCAAAATAGTCAGATGCAGGGTATGTGGTCACCTCTGGAACTGTCCCTCCATATCACTATTCTGGAGATGAGGGCAGTTCTGTATGCTTTACAAGCATTTCTTCCGGACCGGTCCCCTGTTGGTGCAGACAGACATGTCTGTCGTTTATTACATCAACAAGTAGGGGGGAACACACTTCTGCCCCCTCTGTCGGGAGGCTGTGAGAGTGTGGTTCTGTGCCCTATACCATGGTTGCTCACCGCAGTTCATGTTCCAGGAGTCCAAAACGCCTTGACCGACGTGTTAAGCCGGTCTCGGTCGAGGGCTCATGAATGGGCACTCCTGCAGTCTGTAGCAGACAACCTCTTCCAAAGATGGGGTCATCCAGAGCTGGACCTCTTCGCGTCCCTGTGCAACGCAAAACTGCCCAGTTCTAGAGACGTGGCTATGTTGTTCATCCACACTGTCTGGCAGGTTCCTTGCTGCTTTAAATCTTGCCAGAAGGTCTTCAAGCTGGCTCCTCCCACCCCCGGGTGGTAAAACTCTCGGCTCCACCCCATGACGCCAGATCTTCCTTACTGCTTGGAAGCTCAGATTCCCTTCTTAACGCTCTGCGTGTAGACTGGATCCTAATTCTTTGGTTCACCCGAAACTTATTTTAAAATTTTCAAGACTTTGGTCATCTTTCTCCCTCGCGGCTGTGATGGACAAATCGACTCCTGGATTTCGGCGGTGCCCTTGTGGGCAGAAGATGTCCTGGATGGACCCACACTCCACGTGCGTCTACTGCCTCGGCCTTGAACACAACCCGCAGGCCTGCGAGTCATGCCGTTCGTTTTCGACCAATGTCCTGGAGGACCGCGCTGCCAGGTTACAGCTTGGGTGCCCCGAGAAGTGCTACCCGCAAGTTAAGTCGAAGGAGGCCCATTGGGTGGTTACTGCAGAGGCTGGCTCGGCTGAGCAACTCGAGCAGATGATCGCCCTCGAGGAGGAGGCGGCGCAGGCCGCATCATCCTCTTCCTCGGTCGCGGCATTTATCCCGCTGTCACTGGGTACCTTGTATTCAGCTTCTTTCAAGGAGCTTTGCCAGTCCCTTTCCACAAGGGAGAGGGGCCATCGGGACATTCCTCTCTGTCCAAAAAGAAGGACTCAAAGGGTAAGTCCCATCTCGGCGTTCGTAGGAGCGGGAGAGCTCCCCTTCCCCGGACAGTCGACTTCAGTGGAGGTTGCAGCTAAGGCCGCTGGCTTCACGGCGCCCCAGTCAGGCCAGCCGGCTGAGACACCCGTCAACACGGTCGAGATTTTTCTCGACCCGTCGGACGGGCTGTCGACTGGTGAGGCTGACAACCCTTCTTCACCGGTTCCCCCAGTGGAGACCAAGGACCTGCCTGCACCCCCGGTGCCACAGTCCCCGGTTAAGGCTTCCGAGCCGAGGGAAGAGCGGGTGTCCCCGTCCCTTCCCAGACCCATCCTCAGAAGTGCCGAGGATCTTGGTCTCATCTTGGACATCGTCTCAGCCGATCCCATCGACATCAGCGGTCTCGGTCTCGGCACCAAGGTAGCCAGGCGCCGCCCGCTCGTCTCATCTTCCTTCTCGGAGGGAGGAAGCCGTGCAAATCGGCGTTGGCCTACGAGGACCTGATGTGGCAGCAGTTACTTCTGTCCGGGAACAAGCCGTCACCTTCCCCGGCCATCAAGTGGCTGTCACCCGAGTGGCCGAAACAACCCCTCGCTGTTGCTGAGGTGCCCAAGCCTGGGCCGGTTGTTTGGCTGAAACCAGCTGCCCCACCGATTGTGGTGGAACCTTCACCTCCACAACCAAAATCGGGGGCGCCGACCAAGGAATCTCGGTCGATCAGGGCCTGCCCCACAGGTTGTCTGTCACCCTCACTCCCGACCGTCCTCAGCAGGTGGACGGTGGCTCAGACCCCAGGCAGATCTTCGTGGACTCCTCTGAGCGACGACGACTCCTCCCTGTTCTCCAGGCCCATTGACCTGGAGTCCTCCGGGGGCCAGTCGATGGATGAAAGCCCATCGTCCTTCATGGGTTTGCTCCGGCTCATCTCGGAGTCCACCGGGATGCAGCCCGAGCCTGTATCCAAGTGGACCAAGTATCCCCTGATGGAGATACTGGACCGAGGGGATTCACCCACAGAGGCCTTTCCGGTGGCTGAAGCCATTGTTGGCCCAGCCTTGGAGCTCTGGCAGCGGCCTGCTTCCTGTCCTGCGCCTTCGACCAGGATGGCCAGGAAGTTGGCCACCGACAGTGTTTTCCGGCGTTCCGGGAATGCTAGGGGCATGGACAAGCCCCCCGACAAAGAGTCCAAAAAGCTGGACTACGCCGGGCACAAGGTGTACGCTGCGTCCTCCCTTGGCCTCCGCCAGGCCAGCTCGGCCGTGCTGATGGCACACTTCTCCCACGCTTTCATGGGCTCCCTGGATGAGGTGATCCCTCATCTCACAGCCGACCTGCAGACCACGGTCCGGCAGGTGCGGGACCAGGGTAGGGCAGTGGCTAAGCAGCAGCTCCAAATGGCTCTGGACAGCGGAGACTCCTGTGCCAGATCAGTTGTGGCCGCGGTGGCCATGCACCGCAGAGCATGGCTGAGGATATCCACCTTCATGGTGGATACCCAGCACAAACTAGCGGATGTCCCCTTCTTGGGGACCGACCTCTTCGGCCCTGGAGTGGAAGGTCACCTCCAGCGGATTGAAAAGTCCAATGCCACTCTGGACCCTGTCACCTCCACCCAGAAGGACAAGGGCCGCCGACAACAGCAGCATAAGCCCTTTTGTCCTTCTGCACCTGCGGCACGTCTGGCCCAACAGCACCAGCATCAGGGCCAGCAGGCTCACGCTTGGCATCCCAAACCCAAGCCCGCGGCTTCCTCCAACAGGAAGCAGGGAGGTAAAGGCCCAGGAGGTCCCTCGGCCGGTCCCTCCTCTAAGCCTGCCCAGTGACTGGTTGAGGGGTGTCGCCCCCAGCCTTGTCACTCCCCCCCCGGGTTCCCCCGTGGGGGGACGGCTCTGCCAATTCCTTTCCGCCTGGTCCACTATCACCACGAACCGTTGGGTGCTGGAGGTGGTAGGAAAGGGCCTGCCCCTGGAGTTCGAGCAGGCCCCGCCCTTCCGAGCCGTCGCCCCTTGGGGGCTACGGGGTCCGCAGCCTCTCTGTCGGCTCGCCGAGCCGATATTGCCCTGCTCCTCAAAAAAGAGGTGATCAGGAAGGTGGCAGATCTTCCTCTGGACCTGGAGTTTGTGTCCAGGTACTTCCTGGTCCCAAAACGGATGGGGGGCTGGCACCCCATTCTCGACCTGCACGACCTGAACAGGTTCCTAAGGTCTCGGACCTTCAGGATGGTCACTCTGGCTCAGATAATCCCATCCTTGGAACGAGGCATATGGTTCTGTTCTCTGGACCTTCAGGACGCGTTCTTTCATGTCCCAATCTGTCCGTCCCACCAGAGATTCCTCCACTTCAGAGCGGAGGGATCCCTTTACGAGTTCCGGGCCATGCCCTTCGGCCTTTCCCTAGCACCCAGGGTCTTCACCAAATGCATGGCAGTGGTGACAGCATTCCTGCGGCACCGAAGGGTCTGGGTGTACCCCTGCCTGGAAGACTGGCTGATTGCAGCCCCCTCCAGAGCAGAGGTGGAGCGGTCCAGAGATCTGGCCCTCCAGGTTTGCTCTCAGGTTGGCCTCCTCATCAACGAGTCCAAGTCGGAACTCGTGTCAAAGCAGGTGATACAATTCATCGGGGTTGAGCTCGACTCTCTGTGAGCCAGAGCACGGCTCCCAGTGGACAGGGCCGAGGTTCTTTCCTCTTTTGCCCAGTCATTTCAGGCTGGGCAATCGCGCCCTGCCCGGGACTTCCTGCGCCTCCTAGGCCTCATGGCGGCTTGCACCAGCATGGTCCATTGGGCCCGCTGGTACATGCGTCCCCTTCAATGGGGTATGGCCAGCCAATGGTCACAGCACTTCGATCTGCTAGATCAGCTAGTGACAGTGACCCAGGGGATGTGGAACACTCTCCAGTGGTGGACCGTTCCAGCACATCTGCAGGAGGGCATCCCGTTTGTCCGCCCTGAGCCGACGGTCTCGCTGTCGCCCGATGCCTCTCTGATGGGTTGGGGTGCCCATCTGGGGGAGCACAGAGCGCACGGCCTCTGGTCCCCTCGGGAGTCCCGATGCCATATCAACCTGCTGGAGCTTCGAGCTGTTTGTCTAGCCCTCACCGCCTTCGCTCCGTTTCTACAGGGTCAAGTGGTTCAGGTCCAGACGGACAATATCACAACCATGTACTACCTAAACCGCCAGGGCGGGACGTGCTCCGTGCCTCTGTGCACGGAAGCTCTCCGCATTTGGTCACTCGTGCACAGCCTGGAGGCGGATCTCGGCGCCATTCATGTGGCAGGAGCCTCCAACACCCTGGCCGATGCCCTAAACCGGATAGGGGCTGCGTCTCACCAGTGGTCTCTCCTGCCGGAGGTGGTACAGGATCTCTTCTCCCACTGGGGCACACCTCAAGTGGATCTGTTTGCCTCCAGGGAGAATGTGAAGCTGAGACTGTTTCATGCCCGCCCCCCTCAGCAGGGCTCGCTGCAGGGGGATGCCTTCTCGAGGCCGTGGACCCCGGGCCTCTTCTATGCCTTTCCCCCATATCCCTTGAGCCACAAGGTGCTTCTCAAAGCAAGGAGGGACAAGGCACAGGTGGTTCTGGTAGCCCCAGACTGGCCCCGCCAGTTCTGGTATCCAGATCTCCTCAGTCTCAGCTCCAGGCTCCCGAGGTGGCTTCCAGCCCGCCCAGACCTGATCCCAGTCAATCAGGGGAAGGTATTTCATTCGGACCTTCAATCCCTGCACCTGACGGCCTAGTTCCTGAGCGGCTAGAGTTCCAGGCCTTGGGTCTTTCTGACGAGGTCCTCAACGTCGTTGAGGTGTCCCGTAAGGAGTCGAGCAGAAAATGCTACGCCTTCAAATGGAAGAGATTCTCCATTTGGTGTCAGGGCAAGGGCCTGGACCCTTCCTCCTGTTCCTTGGCAAGCATTCTGGATTACCTGTGGTCCCTTTCTCAGCTAGGGCTTCGGTCGATGACCCTTAAGGTGCACCTGGCAGCCATCTCTGCTTGCCGGGCGCGGGCCGGGAAGCAGTCGGTGGCGCAGGAGAAGGTGATTGGGCGCTTTTTCAAAGGCCTTGATCACATATCCCCTCCGGTGCGAGAACCTCCACCTCCGTGGGATCTACTGCTGGTATTGGCTAAGCTCATGGGCAAGCCATTCGAACCAATGCACAGGTGCGACATCTCTCACCTGTCGTGGAAGACCGCCTTCTTGGTGGCTATCACGTCAGCCAGAAGGATGGGAGAGCTCCAGGTGCTTTCCATCGAGTCTCCTTATCTGGTCTTCCACAGGGACAAGGTTGTCCTGTGCCCCCACCTGAAATTCCTTCCGAAGGTGGTGTCGGAGTTTCACCTTAACCAGGTGTTGACTTTGCTAGTGTTCTACCCCGGTCACACTTCGGAGGCCGAATATAGGCTCCATACTTTGGACCCTAGAAGAGTGCTCGCTTATTACAAGGAGCGGACAGCTGAAATTCGGGGAGAGGTTCGCCAGCTGTTTGTCACGTACGCTGAAGCCACACCTGGCAGACCTGCAGCCAAGCGGACGATGGGCAGGTGGGTCACCTCCTGCATAGATCTGTGCTATAGGTTGGTGGGCATGAAGCCTCCCAGAGGGATAAGAGCTCATTCTACCCACCATACCGCTGCATTGGTGGCTGCTTCCAGGGATGTCCCTATCCAGGAAATCTGCAGGGCTGCTACCTGGAAGTCAGCACACACCTTCATCACCCACTATCACATCGACCTTGAGTCACACCGGGATGCTGGTTTTGGGGCCTTGGTTCTCCAGTCATTATTCCCTAAGTAGGGGGTGTGCACCTTGCCTCTCCTCCCGGAGAACTGCTAGGAGTCTGCCAGACAATGTGGATGAACAACATATCCATGTCCATAGAAATACAGGTTACTCACCTGTAACAGGAGTTCTAGGAATGGTATATGTTGTTCATCCACACGACCCACCCGACCTCCCCGGCTTCAACGCACAACCTGGCTGCCAGCGGCTAGATCTGGCGTCATGGGGCCGGGCCGAGTTTTACCACCCGGGTGGGTGGGAGGAGCCAGCTTGAAGACCTTCTGGCAAGATTTAAAGCGGCAAGGAACCTGCTAGACAGTGTGGATGAACAACATATACCATTCCTAGAACTCCTGTTACAGGTGAGTAACCTGTATTTTTTGCTCACTCGATTGTGGGCCTGGTGTTTTCTGGTGAGATGCACTGTCCCTCTGTTGGACAGGGAGGTTTCTGTATGCCTTCCCTCCCATTCCTCTTGTGCAAAGAGTTCTGCTCAAACTCCAAGCGGAAGGAGTGGCAATGATTCTCATAGCTACGATTTGGCCTCGTCAGATATGGTTTCCGCTTCTGCAGCAGCTGATGGTGGAACCTCCAGTTCCCCTGCACTTGTCCTCCCGCTTACTGTCACAAGAGCAGGGCAGGCTTATTCACCTGGACCTCCAGTCCCTACATCTGCATGCCTGGCACCTGCAGATGTAGCCACTTCTCGTTTTGGAGTTTCTTCCAGTGTGGCCGAGGTCTTGGTGGCAGCCAGGAAAGCTTCCACTAGGGCTACCTATGCTATGAAGTGGAAGCGCTTTTGCTTGTGGGCCACCCGTTGGGGTCTGGACCCTCTCCTGTGCCCTCTGAATACTGTCCTTGAATACCTCCTCTCCCTGTCAGATGCGGGCCTCCACTTTTTTTCAATCAAGGTGCACCTTTCTGCAATCTCTGCCTATCATGCACCGGTTGGTAGCAGATATGATGCCCAGACGGATCTGGCCCGAACATTTTTGAGGGGAATTCTTCATCTTAAACCTCCCATTAGGGATTTTATCCCTCCTTGGGATCTTTTATATTTGTTAGAGAAACTTGCATTACCTCCCTTCGAGCCAGACGCAGATTGCAAGCTACACTTTCTTTCGTGGAAAGGGTTATTTTTAGTTGCCATAACTTCTGCTCGGAGGATCTCTAAGCTTCAGGCTCTGATGGCTAAAGAGCCGTATTTCATTTTCCACAAGGACAGGGTATCCTAGAGGACTAATCCTAAGTTTCTGCCTAAGGTGGTTTACCAGTTTACCTTTAATCAGGACATCAACCTTCCGGTTTATTACTTGGAGTATGCTAAGGGAGGAGAGGCCCTTCTTCACACTCTGGATGTACATAGAGTGTTTAGATACTACATTAGCTGCACTCGAACTTTCAGAAAGTCTGACCAGCTTTTTGTTTCTTTTGCCCCGAGTACCCAGGGGGTGTCTGTGGCAAAGCAGACTCTGTCCAGATGGCTAGTTCATTGCATCACCTTCTGCTACAACAAATACAACAAGCCCTTAACAGGCTCGCTTAAGGGTCATTCCATCAGGGGTTTTCCGTCTCCTTTGCGGCACTTCGGGATGTTTCTGCAGCAGATATCTGTGCAGCAGCTACTTGGGGCTTGGTGCACACCTTTGTGAAGCACTACCTCCTGGATGTTGCTTCCCATCGAAGAGCTGGATTTGGTCTGGCAGTGCTTCAGGGCCTTTTGTCTTGAAGCCTCCCGCTACTGAAGTTTACACCTCCCAGTCTGTTCGGGATCCAAATAGTACTGCTTGGTACTCAGTCCTTATGGTGTAGCCTGCTGCGAGAGCTCCCACTCGAAGTAAGATAGTACAGTTTCGTCATAACTTGCCGTAACAGTAGATATTTGAGAGGAGCTCTTGCAGCAGGCATTCCTTCCCTTCCTTCTTCCCCCTGTTCCTTTTCTCCTTTTTTCCTTACCCTTGGTGGGGTATTCTGTTTGACTCAGTTCTTTATTGTTCATTAGCTGGGTCTCTGGTGGGAGAACTGGGGTGTGGCCGGGACTGCCCCTTTTATACCATTGGCGGACGTGTGAGACAGTCCAGCGTCAGGGGGCAGTCCCCGCTGGGTACTGCTAGCTAAGAATTTTTCTGTGGGGTCCTAGTGCCTGGCAGCATAGTCCTTATGGTGTAGCCTGCTACAAGAGCTCCTCTCGAAGATCTACTGTTACGGTAAGTTCTTACGTAACTGTACTTTCATTTTTGTTGGAGGTGTTTTCTTTTTTTAAATATAATCTTTATTCAGCTTTTATAAAGTCTGCAGGAACCATAGGTACAAATTTCAGCACTACTACTAACATAGTGTGAAATCACATTATAAATGGTAATCTTCTGTCAGCCAGGCCAGTAGAGTACTTTTCTGTCACTCTCCCCCTTAGTGACAGTGTGGGGGAGAGGAACAAAACGCCTGTGTTGGGTAATAATTTTGCTGTCTTAGCCGGGCCCATCAGAACACAAGGTCTGTGTGTTTGGGGGAGACGAACACTCAGAGACTGCTGAAACAAGCCTTCAAAGGATTACTAATCAGTATTTAGACTTTAAGTTGATATTGGGGTGGCACTCAGTACGCAATTCACTCACTACCAGCATGATCTGTACTAACCATATATCACTACAATAGTGTTACTCTACCTCCTGGGCATGGTTAGGAAAAGCATTTATCTTATGGGACACAGTCTGACTCCTTGGTCATTATGTGTAATAGCCATACATTCCATGTGGTAGCCAACAGAATAAGAACAGTTCTGCTGTTAAAGGTACTGGCCCACAAAATTCCTCAAGCTCCTCCTGAAGGGAAGCAAAGAAGGGGCGCAACCTGGAGCATGTCCAGATTATATGTGTATGGTGTGTATTCTCCGTGCCACAGTGTCTCCAACAAGAGGCATCCCTGGTTGCATGATAGTGGGCAGTTAGAGCAGATTGCAACAGTATCTAACTTGGTATTTCCAGGCATATTCCTGCCACTGGTGAGAACTAGAATACAGGTCCAGTCATGTAACCCTGGTCCTGCGTGCTCTGCACTGGCTGCCTGTCAGGTGGAGGGTCCTTTTCAAGGTGGGTTTACTCACCTATAAGGCCCTATACAAACTGGGTCCTGGGTACCTGTTAGAGCCCCTGACACCGGCGACCTCTGCTCGCTCCCTTCTCTCCTCTTTGAGGGGCCTCCTGGATGTTCCCAGGGTTCAGCTCAGGACATTGGTGAGACCGTGCTTTTAGTGTCTCTGGGCCTACCCTGTGGAACTTGCTTCCACCTGCAGTTCGGGAGGCTTCCTCGATCTAGGTGTTTAAGCTGAGGCTGAAGGCCCACCTCTTCAGCCTGGCCCTTGCAGATTGCTGATTTCACACTTGATGTCGAGTCCATCTTTTTGGCAATCCTGAAGCTTTTTCTTTTAAAGATGCTGAGCTGTAAAGTGTATTTTGCTACTTTTAGAAATTCTCTATTGCATTTTAAATGTTTGTTTTGTTTTATTGTTGTCTGTTAGGCACCCAGAGCCTCCGGGAATGGGCACCCTACAAATAAAAATTGCCTTGCATTTCCTTGCCTAGAAATTTTGGAAATAAGGCTGCACAATTTGTACCATTGCTCTAGTGTTAAATTTTGTATGAGTTCCTCATTCGGTCTCAATAACAGGTATTCTGTCATGTCACTAACTGTGCTTATTAGGCCCCTGTACAAAAGAGAGATTGGGTGTCTGGAGTCACTGATTCGGGTTATGGATATGAGAGAAGTGATAATAGTCAGATAAGATTCTAGCCGACGCATTCCTAGTGGGAGACTACTATAATAGTGCCGCAGCTGTAAAAATCTATAGACATCACATTGTCTTAGTTCAAATTCACAACTTATTTCAGTGAAAGATTTAAGACTTGAGTCCGCCATAATCTGGAATAGATAGTAAAGAGGAATGCTCCCATCTTTGGAAGGCTAGGTCGTTCTGGGGTGGTATGAAATGTTCTAAAACTGCTATGGGACATAATAGGCTAAGAAAAGGAGCAAGATATATAGCTTTGCGGAATGATATCCAAGTAGGTAGCTGAAATCTAAGCCAAGGATTAGAGTTAATGTGGTACACTGGTTGAGAATCTAAATGATGCATGGTTCTAATAAAAGATAGCCTCCTCGTTCTCCCTCTGAGTTCGGATGGCTCCCATATGTCTGTGTACTATAAACAGGAGGTGAGATGCCCAGTAGTAGAGTTTAAGATTAGGGAGAGCTAGGCCACCTCTCTCCTTAGGGAGAAATAATGTGGTAAACTTTATCCTAGAGTGCTACCCAGCCCACACAAACCTGGATATTTGTTTTATTCCATAGTCTAAAGATGTTCAGGGTTAATGCAAGAAGGACATTTTGAAATAAGTAAAGAGCATGAGGAAGGATCATCATCCTAATCACCTCAATTCTTTTTGCTAAACTCAGGGTAAAAGGATCTATCTTGACAAGTCTTGCTGCATTTGTGCAGGAGGTGTTATGTTTGACAGTGCATTGGAATTGAGGGCCATCAGGTGGGCATCCCCACTGTAGTTTTTTTTTCTACATGCACCAGAGCATGGTACTGGTCAAATTGAGACATTCCATATCACCCTTGTTGCTATGGCGGATAAAGGAATTTTTTTGTGATTAGATATATCTATCTTTGAGGTATTCCTAGTGTATCAGTATTCTACACGTAGCCCCTGGTGGGCATGCGTCACCACTTTGGGCAGACTGAATAGACCGTGAGGCCTTATTCTGCTGGTAGGTTTTTTATGTTTTCAGGTTTTTTTTTTGTTTGTTTGTTTGTTTTAGCTCATCGTGCCTTTATTTTCCCAGGTAGGGAGCCTTGTTCCGGATCTAGTACATCTGTTCTTTTCCCTATTTTTTGCTGTCATCTCAATTTTCTAAAAAAATAAATTTGAGGTGATTGGACCATTGGCGTCACCTGTTTCCACTGGCGCATGCGTCGTGTCAATGGCCCAAAAGCTTTTCCTTCCATGGGGTCCAAGTGTTTCCAGATCAAAGTATGGTTTGCCACGGAGAATATATTCTGAAGATCAAGAGTTCTGTTAAGTAACTTTCCTTTATAAGGCCGTGACAAAGAAAAAAAGAAAAAGCTGATCCTCGGAATTCACTTCTTAGTTTTTTTCCCCCAGAGTTTTATGAAAGAGGGTTGGTGGAGAAAATGCATGGAATAAATATCTGAAACTGTGACATATAATAACTTTCTAAACTTTTAAAAACTGCAGACTGGATTTGGGAAGTATTCGTATAGCTGACTCTACCCTCCATAGCACCCCCTCTGTGCTGGTTCATCTGTTTGGAAGCTTTATTAAAGTTGCATCACATAGTATGTTTCACTGTTAAATATGAATTGCTTGTTCAAATGGTTCTGTTGCACGTCTTAAAGGGGCACTGTCAGCTTTGTCCCTCCGTTTTTGACCATTTCTGTGCAGTGTTCCTCTAGGCACACACTAAACAAACTGTTAATGTAAAATGGCTCTGCATATGCAAAAAGTAATATTTTTACCTGCTTTTCACTATTTTGCTTTATTTTCTGTTGGAGCGGTCCAAACGTAATCAGTGTTCCACATTGTGTCAAAATATAGAGCAGTGGTAAAGGGAGGAGCCATAGGGGGGCAGGGTCACCAGGGGCGGAGCTACCGGTTGGCGGAGTCAGTCGGGATGCAATAAAATGCATAAGAAATAAGAGTAATATGATAATTTGGAGGCCTCTGTAGTATGCAGTAGCAAAAGAAAAGTGTGCTAAAACATACTGGTGAACCTCTGCATTCTAGTTGCAGGCCAGGCAACAGTTTGTAAGAGTCTTGACATTTTGGTGAGGCCATACTACAACTCTTTACTAGTGCCTGCAAAGCCAAGATCTAATCTTCGGTTTCGCAGTCCTGCCCAATGAGCTGCAGCTTCCAAATAAGGGAAACTGTCAACATCAGGGCCTTCAATTGAGATAAGCAGAAGTGCATTTAGCACTGGCACTTAATCTGTTTTCGTTCCTGCGTTTTATTCGATTCAGTGCAGAAAAACCCCTCACAATCTGCAGTTGACATTGGTATTATCATTGCCAGTTCTGCCAAAGTAGATATGTTTGGATACAGGTCTACATACTTAGTAGTTCGGCGTGCAGCACATCAGAAATAGTCTTAAAGGCCATCTTTTCCGTGAACATGAGACTCAGAGAGAAGCCCATTCCAGTGCAGAAGCATCTACATCCACAATAGTAGCATACTGACCAAGAATAATCTCAAGGCTATCACTACCATACCCTTCCAACTCTTCAGTATCAACTTCCTGTATCATGCTGGGATCAAAGATACTGAACGCATCCAAAGTTCTGTGCTTGGAAACCTTTGCTCAATTTGAGCAATTAGGGCCCTAATAAACTTGTCATGCACAGAGGTTCTGAAATGATTTAACTGTGGTTCAGCTAAATGGCAAGTTCAGGCCATTATCATTCAGGAGTACTAGGTCAGAAGTGACGGAGGGAAGTACTGACCAGGTACCAGTAGGCATGCCCTAAGAATCTCTAAAGTGGAATGTAAATGTCTCTTTGTATCAGTAAAATTCAGAGCTGATGTTTGAAAGCATTTAGATAAGATGCTAAGGTGTGGAAGTATGTCACACATCATGCATAAAATAGAGAAAACTCCCAGTTTTCCACCATTTTACTAGGCCCACAGCTTGGGGATCATGCCTTTCAGAGGCCTTTCTATGCAAGGACGTAACAACGGATGGGAAAATCTTCCTTAGTGTGTCACATGCTGCATCATGGGACAACCACCTAACTGCTTTGCCTGTTTAGGCTTTAAAACAGGGTTTTCCATTGCCTGCCGAATTTCTTTCAGAGCAGCCATGCGAACAGCAGAGTTTTCATAATATCTGTATAAGTGATCTAGTGTTTGATTAAACTTTTTAATGGCATTCACTTCATTTGCTGCTGCCTTTACAGCCAAGGCCTCCCGGTGAGCCATACAGTGATTTTCAACAAGAATTGGGCTGACTTCTTTCAGCTTTTTAGCCACCCCGTTTTACCTGCCCAGCATAACGGCTGCTCCATCACTGCCTAACCCTGCGAGGTGATCAACCGAGATTTGATTATCAGAGAACTCCAGCATTTTTTTAACAATTGTGTCTGCCTTTCCATCAATTAGTTCCTCAAGTCCCAGGAAAGAAACTCTGGGTTTCCCTTCTTTGCACTACATACCATACAAAATGAGCTGCTTCATAACAGCAATATCAGTTGTTTCGTCCACCAAATACGAAAAAAATTTGGCAGCCTTCAAATCTGTAAGAACTGATCTCCTGACCACCTCACCCAGACAGAGAACCATTTCTCTGACAGTTCGATCAGAATGATATTTAATAGCATCAGCAATATGTATATTGTCTAGGTATTTGCATCCCAATGATTTGGCGAGATCCAGCAGTGAGCTATATTTCGTTGTGTGAGGCAGCTCATTTTTTATTAGCCAGTACATGCAACGAAGGGATGCCACAAAAGCTTCTTGTTCCAGGGTCAGGGCCTGCTGCATTGCCTGCTCTGTTCCACCTTTTGAGCTGAAATTCTGCAGTTTGCTTCCAGTTCAGAAGCAACAACATGAACTGAACTGTTCTGATGCCTTTTTATAGCATCTTCTCTGAATGTCTTACACCCACTGAGTACCCAAACTGTTCTGATTGGGCATCTGTTTATGTTTTATGCAAAATGCACAAAACATGCCATCATTTTCTTTGTACTCCAACCAACAGTATTTGTTAAGCCAGCCAGTATAAAAGTCTGTTGCTCTATGCTTAGAGGTTTTTTTTCTGTATTATAGGAGTAGGTGCAGGGAGTCTCTTGGACATCCTGATCAACTGGACCAACTGGCATTGTCCCAATCATCGACTCACGGCTGTCATGATCTTGATCAGGATGTTTCCGTTTTTGAGTTAATTTGAAACCAAAGTTAGTTAGTTTCTGCATTGTGTACAATAAAGCTTCCCCCCCCCACCCCCACTTGTCGGTGTGTTTATTTGTCAATACAGAGCGAGAGTTTGGTAATGCTGGTTGAGCGGAGCCCCAAATGTTTTCTCACACAAATATTGTTTTGCTCCCTGAATCAGGGTTTGGGACAGAGACTAGACCCTGGTGGCACAGTTAAGGCAGGAGCCCTGAATTTTTTCACAAATAGAAACAAGTGACCACACACTGACAAAGCAACTGACTGCACAAGGACAGGACTGGCAGACCCCTTGGAGGAGGGAAAGTCAGGGCGTCTGTCCCCAGTGTCTCCTCACAAACACAACTGGCTGTGGTGCTGTACACCAGGTAGTAATAATCTGACTGCTGTGCAGAGCACTGATGAATTATTTTATTTCTTTACTGCCAGTATCTATTTTTTTCCTTTTTATGCACTGCAGCTCATCAAACACCCACTGTGGGAGACCACACAATGAGATCTCTCTCTCTCTCCCCCTTTCCCCTTCTCTCAACGACCCACTTCAATTTTTTCAGGACAGATATTCTAGCCCCTTGCACTGCTTGCAGGTCTAATGTTGTAGTTACAATCCAGAACCACCTACAAGCAGTTACCTAAAAATGCAGGCCTGACCATTAATCCTAATCAAGTGTGCATCAGGCATGCAAGAAACCAGCAGCTAAATCCAGTTCAGTGAATCTGACGAGTTCTGACTCTCCATAGAAAATAAATCGGTGATTCCAGTGCAGACTGGTGTTTTTTTCCTTTACTGCCAGTAATTTTTTTTTTTTTTTTTTTTGCTGCAGCTGCCCTTTCAGTGAAAGGCAGAAGAATTTGCAGGTCTGAAATGCTGGAGACCACGCAGTGACCCCCCAACTCAGTAACACTTCATATACACTTCGTTCTGATACTTCATGAGACTAAAGTTTCTAAAACAAAATAAAAGGTGTTTTTTTTTTAATCAATAATTAGGCAAAGGAAGCTGCACTCAGTAGTACTACAACTAGCACTTCTGGAGCCGACTGAACGATCTGAGAAATCCCTAAAGTGGCAGCAGACTAATAGGAGTTACCGAGCTGTTCGTTAGCAGCTCCATTATAGGCTGCTGGACTGTCACTCCCAGGGCTTCTCTCTATTGGCTCCACGGTTTGGCGCCTTAGCCTGGTCTGCTGACTTTCAAGTTTACCCGTGATCCCCAAACCTGCAGAGCTTACTGCAGCTGCGCCTAAGTCTTGCCTGATCGCTACGAGTGCACGATATGGCTGGTATGGGTTAGAATATGCGGGCGGCCCGCCTCTCAATAGTAATGAATGGGGATCACTGCGTAATTCAGCCAACCACCAGAAGCACATCCATGCCGAGGATGAGCGTCTGAAACAGAGTGCAGTTTTTAGCATGCCTTATGAACGAAGCTGCTTAAGCGGGGTATTTTTACATGCTAAATCGAACTGTGCCTCTTTTAACAAAAAGCAAGCATTAATACAGCTACAAAACACACTTGAAAAGCTCAGCCAAAATCCCGCACATGCGCAATAGTGGCATGCTCTTGCGCGGGATCGCTGCTCCAGGCCACTACTGTGCGTGCATGGGATTTTGGCTCTGCTTTTTCTGGGAAGACCCCCTCTGACAAAGAACACCGGACAATCAAGGTGAACACCGGGCCTACAGTGTCAACACATCCCATTAAGAAATGAGTTGGCACTGGGTCCAGTTCGCAATATGTGTGCTTCAGCCTCGAGACAACCTCAATGACCTCGGCCACCTCCACTGGTTTAAAGTCCCCCAACCAGGCGGACAATCCGGGCGACCACTGTCTGCCACATTGTGGCTCACTGGCGGAATTCCCTGCCTAATGGCAGACACTCTGTCCGAGAAGAACCGAGCAAACTCATTGCATAAAGCATCAGAAAATGCTTTTTTTGGCTGTAGACAAGCTGGATGTAATAGCCTGTCCACAGTCCAAAAAATCGTAGCTGGTCGGTTCTTCCCAGCAGCAATCTCCCTAGACAGGAACACTGCCTTCTTACGGTTGATTGCCTCCTGGTACACAACATAGTTTGCACGCAGGACCAGTCTGTTCCTCTCCAGCAGCGGAGAAAAGAGGCTGGCCTATAGAAAATTCAAGAAGACCAAGAGAGAGGTGGATAGGGAAAATTACCTAAGGTTGGCTAGTGAGGCAAGTAGGGAAGTCCAGCGACCAAAGGCACAGAAGGAGCTGCAGATAGCTGAAGGAATTAAGAAGGGAAGAATACTTTCTTTTGTTGTATAAGTGAGAAAAGGGACAAGAAGAATGGGATTGTTAGGGTTAAGAAAGGGGTGGAGGATAATGGGGGAAAGGCAGAGATACTAAAGGAATACTTCTATCTTCACCAGGGAGAAGGACGGACCAGTGCCTTCAGGAGGGAAAAGAGGAGAAGGGGGGAGGGAACACAGATGTAGTGATAGAGGAGGATAGAGTGAGGGAGGGACTGATGGCATTAAAGATGGACAAATCACCAGGCCCAGACAAAGTACATCCAGGGGTACTAAAGGATCTGGCTGAGTAGCTGGCAGGCCACTGGCAGACCTATTTAATACTTCACTAGAGTCAGGTGTGGTACCGGAGAACAGCACATGTAGTGCCCCTCCACAAAAGCGGTCCCACTGATGACCCAGGGAATTACAGACCTGTCAGTCTGACTTCTATTGTGGGCAAGCTCATGGAGACAATACTAAAGGAAAGGTTGGTGGGATATCTAGAGGAGCATGGTCTCCAGCATGAGAGGTAGCATGGATTCATGGGAGGAGATCATGTCAAACAAATCTGATTGACTTTAACTGTGTCACTAAGACAGTAGGCAGGGCCAAGTTGTAGACATCCTCTATCTTGATTTCAACAAGGCCTTTGACTCTGTGCCCCACAAAAGGTTGAACAGGAAGTTGGTGGATCTTGGAGTTGGGGAAAAGATTGCCACATGGGTGGAAAACTGGCTTAGGGACAGAACCTAGAGGGTGGTTGTGGGGGGAAGTTATCTGGCACCAGAGAGGTAAACAGTGGAGTCCCACAGGGCTCAGTGCTGGGGCCAGTGGTGTTCAGTGTCGTCATCAGTGACATTGGAGATGGCATTAAGGGTAAAATGTGCCTATTCGCGGATGACACCAAGCTCTATGGGAGAGTGGACACAGCTGAAGGGATACAGGACGATCTGGAAAAGCTAGGGAGGTGGTCCAGGATCTGTCAGCATGGCTTCAATGCCAAGAAATGCAAAGTTATGCATATTGGAGCCTGGAATCCCAGCACAGAGGTACTACCTGGGTGGAGTCCAAGTATCTGCACCAGAGGAAGAGAAGGACCTGGGAGTGATGATCACTAGTGACCTGAAGCACTCCACTCAGTGCAAGAAAGGAGCAGCAAAGGCAAACAAGATGCTGGGATGCACATCTAGGGGGATCAGTAGTAGGAGAGAGGAGGTTATACTGCCTTTGTACAGGTCACTGGTAAGGCCGCATCTAGAATATGGAGTTCAGTACTGGTGCCCACACCTCAAAAAGGACATTAACCTGCTGGAGAAGGTCTAGAGGAGGGCTACAAAGATGATAGCCGGTCAGCAGAGTAAGGCATACGAGGAGAGGTTGACGGCACTGAACACATACTCCCTGGAAGACAGCAGAGAGGGGACATGATTGGGACGTTCAGGTACTTGAAAGGGATAAATAAGGTTGATAAGGAGAGTCTCTTTAAGCTGACTGGCAACCATAGCACAAGGGGGCACAGTCTTAAGCTGGGAGGTTTAGGAAGGAGGTCAGGAAGCACTTCTTCATAGAGAGGGTGGTGGACACTTGGAATATGCTGTCGGAAGAGGTCATCTCGTTGAAGACAGTAGGCAGCTTTAAGAGAGAATGTAATAGGCATATGGGGGAAGGTAAGGACCATGGGTAGGGAGGATGAGAGGTGTGGGGAGTGAGGGCAGAAACATTAGCTCAAGCTCTGGACCCTGCAATACGAGCCGACTTGATGGACCAAATGGCCTTCTTCTTCTGGCTTCTTCGTATGTTCACATCATCTGTCAGATAACATCAGAAAATTACTAAACATACTACCATACAGGCCCAATACAACCACCTCTTAGCTTGCCATCTTTTTAGATGCCGAAAAGTTGTTTGATCGCCTCAGTTGGAAATATAGTCTGACTTTAATGGAGCATATGGGGTTGGGAGGTAATTTTTTGAAATGGGTCTCTTTTTGTTATCAGTACCCTCAAGCTAGGGTCTGGGTCAATGTTACAATTTCAGATTATTTTAAAATTGAAAGGGGTATGAGGCGGGGTTTCCCCTGTCCCCTTTATTGTTTGTGCTAAGCATTGAGCCCCTTGTACATGCTGTCAGAGAGTCGACTGATATTAAGGGGTGAAAGTACGGCAACTGCATAACAAAATCTTCTTATATTTATATATATTTTTTCTTTATTTATGTATGTTTTTGGTAAGCAGGTAAGTGCACTGATCCAGTGGACCATTTTCAGTCATGACCTGGGCCACAAGGTGGCAATACAGGGAAATCAGCAGTGGACACAATTTACATTATAGTATGCAGTCGAACAACATTTTAGGACAGTGAGAACAGTCATTTTACATAATGTATACAGGCATGGAGGTAACATTAGACAGAGAATACAGGCAGAGATTAGAGGGGAAGTAGTTAAGCATATGCACAGACTAGTTAAACATTTGCACAAACTACCAAAGGAGCAGTTTGAAGCTGGCAGACTGCTTTAATCTAGTCTAGGTAGACGGCCCGTCGCGCAGCGGTTGAGTTCCGCTCTACGCCCGGCGACATGGGTTTGGGAACGGACTCGGGTCGCGGAGGGCCGGCCGGGGAGAAGGATGGAGCGTCCGGGACAGCCTCCTTCTCCGGGAGGGTGGGATGCGACGACTGGCGCATGCCGACCTCTAGCAGAGGCTGGAGCAGCTGTGACGTCCGGTTCGGTTGTCTAGGGGGAGTGACAGACGCCGACGTGACGCCTTGGCGCCAGGACATCACTCCCTACAGAAAACCAGGAAAATACCTCCTGGCTGGCTGACGGTCTCCTGCCCTCTGCTGCCGCCGATCCCAGGACCGACGCACCTCAGCAGTACCCCAGGCCGAATGAAATAGAGTGCTGGCCGCCCCACCAGTGCCTTCCCCCTCGGTGGAGGGGGACCCGCCTGGCGAAGGGATACGCCGGGTTACCCGGGGGACTGCCATATGAGGTTGGCAGCCGGTGTGGGAATCGGGCAGGCAGTCAGGAGGGGCAATAGGAGGCCCGAAGGAGTGGGTAGCCAGGAGGAATGGGAGGCGCAAAAAAAAAAAAAATCTAGTCTAGGTAGACACTCCTGTCGTGTCAGATTGCCAGAGCAGGCCGAGTTGAGGGAGCATGTCAGGTAGGATATGCGAGTCATCATGAGAATCATGCGTGTTGGTGGTGCTCAGGGGAGTAGGGGGCGGTGGCTACAGTTATGGTAGATTTAAGGTGGCTTACGTGTTTCTGCACCACCCAGCGAGCATTTGCAGGTGGACTCTTCCAGTAGCCAGGCCTTAAGGTTAGATTTGAAAGACACATGGGATGGAGATGTACGAATGGAAGTGGGAAGACTGTTCCAGAGGGAGGGGGCAGCTACAGAGAAAGCCTTGCTGCCCGTCGCTGTGGAGACACGAGGAACTTCAAGGGTTGGAATGGAGGAGGCCCTAAGGGGTCTAGTGGGGCTGCTCTAGTAATGAGTAGAGGAGCATAGGGGGATAGCTGGTTACTTCTGAGAGCGCTGTCCACCAGGCAGCCAGCAGCATAGTCAAGGTGTGCCTGGAGAGGGAGCCATCCTAGGGACTGGTAGAACGTGCAGTGGTGGGTTAATGAGGGCGCTTTGAGAACAAAGCGACAGATAGCATTATATGCCATGTTTAGGTGGGAGTGTTGCTTTATGGACATGAGATAATAGATGGGGGAGCAGTAGTCCACGAGAGGGAGAAGGTTGCCGTGCGCAATGGCAAGTTGAGCTTCAGGTGAAAGCAGGTGAATTGTACGGTATGCCGTACCTAGTTTCTGATTAATCTTTTTTACGGTCAGGGTTGTGTGATCATTAAATGTGAGGGAGGGAGTCGAGGGTAACGCCGAGGTATTTAAAAGAGGTGACCTGCTCTAGTGAGTGGCCTGCAGGTGTACATACGGTGAGAACGGTGTTAGATCTGGTGGCTTGGATCCAAAGAGCATGGCCTTCGTCTTTTTCCCGTTGACTAGGAGTTTTCTGGATGCGAATCTGCTTTCATCTGCCCCGTAGTCGTCAGTGAGGGTGGAAGAGATGGGTTCCAAGGACTTATCGCTGTGGTACAGGACTAGGTTGTCCATGTAAAGGAGTGCAGTGCAGTTTAGTCTCTCTGCTGGTAGTGCATTGATAAACATGGAGAAGAGAAGGGGCCGAGAATTGATCCCCGGGGAACTCCGATGCTTGTAGGAAGGGAAGCTGAGGCAACTTTGCCTACGAGCATGGATTGGGACCTGTTGGTGAGGTAGCTATGGAACCAGGCTGCGGGTCCAGGGGCACAGCCAGCGTCGAAGTGTGGAGAGAAGGAGATGGTGGTCTACAAGGTCGAACGCCTTTGACAAGTCAACGAAGACTGCACCCATGGCCTTACCCATGTCCATGTTTTTGAGGATATGGTTTGAGAAAACTGCCAGAGCAGAGGAGGTACTGTGATGCTTACGGAAACCATGCTGAAGGGGACATAGGAGGTTGAACTTATTAAGGTGTTCGGAATGGATAGCTAGGAATGGACAACATTCTCTAGCAGTTTGCTAAGATGTGGAAGCAGGGAAATGGGTCTGTAGTTTTCTGGGGATAGGGGGTCTCCTGCCTTAAAAATGGGGATCACATTAGCATGTTTCCAGGCGTCTGGCACTGTTGATGTGGATAACACAAGGTTAAAAATATGTGTTAGTGGTCTGACCAGGGCTGGGGAGATGATCCTCAGGAAAGCAGGGTAGAGCCCGTCACTTCCAGGGCTGCCCGGGGGAGGGTTTTCAGGAGTTTTATGATAGTAGTGGTACCAATAGCTCTGAATTAGAAAGGGGGGGTTACCATTGTTGTTTTGGTTGGAGGGAGGATGTGGAGGAAGCTTGCTAAGGTACGGGGTCAGGTCGGTAAACATAGCGTTGAAAAGGTCTGCGATGCTCTCAGGGTCATTGATTGTGCCTGATGTGGATATAAGTTGCGTTATATGCTTGTTGGTCTTAGGGTTTAGTGTGGACCCAATTGATGCCCAGAAACTAAGAGGATTCCCCAGGGTGTTTTGTTGAAGGTTGGTAAAGTATTTATTTCTGAGTGACTTTGTCATCCGCTTACAGGCATTATGTAGCTGCCTGTAGCGCTCCATAGTGGGGGCGGGGATGGGGACGCATTGAAAGCTTTCCAACTAGAATCCCTGTCCTTCATTTGCCGTAATAGTTCTTTTGTTATCCAGTATGTGCAGCCTCCTCTAACCCTTCTGGATTTGATAGGAAAATAGTGGTCCTGTAGTTTACGAAGGTTGCTGGTGGAAGAGATTGACAGCAGAAGAGATGTTTGCTGTCAGATATAGGGAGGACCAATTTAAGGACACCACATCTCTGGTCATGGTTTGGGGTGTTGAAATTTCTGAAGGACAGTATTTTTGGTGGGGGGCGAACCAACTTATTGTTCACAACTGTATAGATGGGGATGTGGTCATTAATCGCGTCAGACATAGTCCCTGCTTGGAGAATTAGATCAGGCCGGTTTGTTAAAATCCAGTCAATGATTGAGTGTTTGGTTGTGCGTTGGTTGTATCTGGTTGAGGTCGAGATTACTTGCTTCAAGTTATGGGACTTTAGTAGGGTTGTGTAGTCCAGGTTTGGATTCGAAGCCCAGTTTAGATTGAAATCCCCGAGCATGAACGCATCCCTAGGTGGGGTGGAGCATGCTAGACCGGAGAGAAAACTAGACAGTCCCTGAGTAGTAGCTGGAGGGGGGTTGTAGCAACAGCCAACATAAAGTTTTTTTGCTGCACTAATAGTTAACTCAGTGATAAGCCATTCGCTTATGGAGTCAGTCTTAGAGCAGGCAACAATGGCAGCTGATATGTGGTCCTGGACATGCAGTGTAACGCCACCTCCTCTCTTCCTTTCCCGGTCTATCCAGCTGGAGGAAGGAGTAGCCTTGAAGTTGGTACAAGACAGATTCATGGTACGGCTTTAGCCAGGCCTCTGATTGACCCAGCACGTGGGGCTTGTAGAGGGTCGCCCAGGCCTCTATCTCTGTGAATTTGGAGGGGAGGCCACGGACATTTAGGTTGGCGATCTTTACTCCGTGGCATCCGTGTGGTCAATGTGTGTGTTCATTGGGCCAGGGTTTGTTTCTACGTCACCTGCTAGGAGAAGGAGGGACAAGAGTGGGCAGGTGGGAGGCTGCCAGTGGTGCGTGTGAAGCATTATGGAGTAAAGCAGATACGCTAGCTGTCTTTGTTCCATGTTAGATAGATGCCAGCAGTATAGATGCCAGGGATGTGTCTTTATTAGTGGCTACATTGAGCAGGCTTGTTGGATATGGTGGCGAGTGAGTAGGGGTGCAGTGATAAAGGAATTTTTGTTCCGTCGCTAGGATTGTTGCAGAGAAGTCTGTGGCTAGCGACAGTCCAGTCAAGGTGGACGTAGCCAGAAGGAAAAGACTTGCATTCCCTAGGGGCAGGGATGAGGACATGCCCTTAGGGGGAGATACAAGTGCGGTGAGAAACCAAAGTGCCATGTTCCAAAGTGATTACAGTATGTGGCTTAAGGGAGTTTGCAAGGCTTTGGAGGTAGTGAGATGGTGATAAATCTGGGTAGCGAGAAGCAGCGGCCACTGGTGGTGGTATTAGATAAGCTGCTGATGGAAAAGTGCACCGATTGGTTTTGCACGCACGTGACACTGTCTTATAAAATTAACTATAAACATTACTGTTTTTCTTTGAATTCATAACTTTGTTCTTTATTTAAATGTCTGGTGGTCACATTTTATAAGTGCAGTAAAACACTTCGTGTGATTATGGGTCGGTAATCACATGCCTCTTTAGTATGTTGTAAGGCACGAAGTACCTGTCTTTTAATGCACAGTCAAGAAATTGGTTTTGATCAATAGAATTCCTTTATATTAACAGACTTCAAAGCTTATGAGTTCCATTCCATGCTACACTACTGTTGGTTGCAGCACACATCTTTGGATGGGAACTAATAATAAACATGAAACAATCTATACCTAATGCTCTAGTTAAAACTTGGACTGGATTTATGAAACTGGTAGTATGAGCTTCCTCGTGGCTTGTTAGTGTCCCAGCTTCACTTAATGAAATTATCACTTTATTCTTTGTATGCACCCATGCATTATGCTCTACAAGTACCATGTATTATTTCATATAAAATGAGGAGAGAAAATGCTGCCTTCTGATTTGTTTTTACCTGTGTATCAGATGTGTTCAATGCATAGGTAAAAACAAGTTCTGAAAACGACCGCAGCAGTAAAATGATAAATCAGTGTGTCATTACAACTCTGCAGTTTTAAAATGCCGATATTTTTCCGTCTGTTAACAAGAAAATGTTCATTCAGTATTTCTAAACATCTCTCCTCTGCAGTGACCGTATTTGCCTAGTTTATGTAGCTGAGGTTACCTGTACACTTATGTAACATAACATTTAAAACAAAATTTAGTGACGTATACTGTTATGTCCTGCTTGCGTTCTTTAACTCCATCCCGAGTTCCCGTCTACTCCGCTGTCTGTGCTGTCCATCGCACTTTTCGCTCCAACAGTTTAAAATGTAAAATCATTAGTTTTTTTTTTTTTTGTCTTAAACTTTAAACTGAGCAACTTGCACACTCCGTTCCCCTACTACAATGTGGGGGAAGGAATACAGCCACCGCTCGCTAAGCTGTGTTCCCCGTACTACACTGTTGGGGGTGGAGGGGTTACAGCCGCACGCTCACTAAGCTCCATTCTCCTGCTACACTGTGAGGGAGGGGGAGAAGAGTACAGCCGTATGCTCAGTGAAGGAGGAGGGCACTGCAGAAGTTCAGCCAGTCTTCCCTAAAAGCTGCTCACTCCAAGGCTGCCTTTTTTTTTCTTTTTTTGGTTTTTGTTTTGTGAAACTTACTAAGGGAAGGAGGAGTATGACTGCACACTGGGTGGGGGGTGGCAGAGCTCAATATATGCTAACTACAGATCCCAATAAAGGACAAACATCCTAAAGCAATAACAAAACATAAAGGTGGAGGGACTATTTGACAATAAATATAATTCATTTTTTAAGTTTTTTTCATATCTAAACAGTTTTTTTTTTTTTGAACTTAGAATATTGATTTAAAAAAGGGCAACCCATTTCATAAGGGCAGTAAGACTCTTAGGTGTGCATTGTACAGATATTACAGCATGCCCGGGGCTGAAGGCACTCAGCACACCCCATTGTGTCTTATTGCTTATGTAAAGGAAAATTGTATGGAGAACTGTATTATAAAAAGGTTCTCAGAAATGCTTCAATCTAATTGACAGCATTCCAAGACCCTTACATTAATCTGTTACACTATCATGTACAGCCTCATCACCATGGTTTATGAATTGTTCCTATCAGTTTTAATCCTCTAGCACTGCTGAATTACTGGAATAATGCATTCTGATTCAGAACCAGCATTCTTAAACAGCTGGTGAACTATTTTATTTAAAAAATCTCCCTCTCATGATCTGGCCTGTTGGCACAACGTGACACTGGTGATCCGGGTTCGGGAATGAGCTTGTGTCATTGGGGGGGCCGGCTGGGGGGAGCAGGATTGAGTTTCCTTGAGGGCACTGTCCTGCTCCAGGATGGGAGGGTGCCATCTTCCACTGCAGTACTGCCACTTGGGCTACCACAGGTGACAGTGCAGACGGACAGGTTCGGGGGAGGGAGGAGACATCACCGATACTGGCTTTCGAATGCATGCATTACATGGGCAGGGTCACCTTGCCATCCTTGCATGAGACGTCTCTGGGATAGGGAGAAAAAGGAAAAATGGCCCTGGCATCTCATGAAGATGGCCCGTGGGAGCTCCCTGGGTCTCCATCTCTCTCCGGATCATGGCGCTGGCCCAGCCTGGAGGGCAAAGCCAGAGCTCCATGGGGGTAGGCGACCATGACCGATGAGGCTGGGGGAGTTGCTCGTGGGGCCTGAGGGACCTAGGTGGGGTGAGAGAGTCAGGTGTATAAACAGAAATTACAAAAAAAATCTGTCTCGATGAGGAAAAAAAATGGCATACCCAAGACTTTTTTTTTTCTATTGTCTCTTTATCATCCAGAGCCCTGTCAGGTGGCTTCGGCCCTCCTGGTGGAGTGACTCCCTCACCGGTCGTGCCACTCTCGTACTTGCGGTCCCTGGCACTTCTCTTACGGATTGTCCCCTGCGGCAGGGCCAGGAGGAGGTTGCTGGCCCCCCCCCCCGAGACCCAATCCGGGGACGGCCCCGGGAGTGGTGGACTATCATCGAGTTTGCCAGGCTCATTTTCCTCCATTTTTGCCCATCCCCCATCCCTTCCGATGTGGAGACATGTGATCAAGCCTCCCGACCTGTACTGCCCTCTAGCCACCGCCAGAGGGCAGTCAACGAGTAGGATGACTAGTCTCCCTCATCCCGAGAGAAGAGAGCAGTTCTCCGGACGCTCAAGCCTCTCTCCCCCCTGCCGACCCCCGGTGGCCCGGGCTCCTTCCTGAACCCGGGTCGCCGGCGTGGCACGAGGTGTAATGACCAGCGCCTCAACCTCCAGCACCACCGGGCCGGCAAGACTTTTTAACAATCAGTTATTACCCTCTGGGGTCAGTGTGGCATTCTGCTATGCCTTATGTCATATTGCATCCCCAGGGGGTAATTAATAAATTGATAATCTAACCCTTGGTCTTCTCTTAACTGTAGATGATTAGTTTTTATTTATCAACAGCTGTACATGGAGCAGGATAATTCATGCTAGCAGAATTTTAGCATTGAATGTCTATTAAAGGTTGCAGTTTATTTTTCTTGGTTTCTTGATGTTGAGCATTTCATGCTGTTTATTTATGACTGCACTGTCCTTAATCAACAGAAGTAGAGTCAACTCAGCTCAGACGCCAGCTTTGCGGAGGTAGCCAAGCCGCCATTGAACGAATGATTCAGTTTGGGCGTGAGTTACAGGCAATGAGCGAGCAGTTGAGAAGAGAGTGTGGGAAAAATGCAGCCAATAAAAAAATGCTAAAGGTACGGAAATGTTAGACCTTTGGAAAGAACTAAAATGCTGATGTTTAATGTTTTCATTTAAGTTTAATGATATGTGTTTAGTTGTGTGCAGTGTGCCTTACGTGTTTATTTTGACCACAGTTTTTTTGTGAACGTGTCATGGAAACCCAGAATAAGTGATATGTTGCTGGTTTATTGAAAATGTGCCACATATATAAGCATTTTTATTTGACTTAATTTGTTAACCAAGAAAAGGTTATTGGGGTATGAACCATCCCTTTTTACAAAGATGTCCCATAGGAAGTAAGCGCAAGTAAACCTAGTCACATAGACAGGAAGATCAAAAGAAGTCTGCCCCGAGGCCCTGCCTTACTATAGTTCCCAGCACTACTACTCCCCTCCAAAGTACATCCATGCAGTATAGAGTCACACCTTTGACACTGGAAGCAATCTGTCAGGACCAGCTGAAAACTGTTGCCTAGCTGGCCCGGTGGCGCTGAGGGTTGAGGCGCTGGACGTCACACCTCGCGCCACGCCGGTGACTCGGGAACTGACTCGGGGGGGGGGTCGGAGGGAGGAGGAGGATCGAGCATCCCAACGGATGCTCTCCTCCTCCAGGGTGGAGTTCCTGGGGTGCTATATGCGCCCGGCGGCTCGGGGCGGTGGAAGCTTCTGGCACGGGCACAGGCGACGAGCCGGGGAGGGAGGACATCGGGCACTTGACAACAGCGTGCGCCAGCACGCCGCCTGTCTGGACGTCAGTCCCGCGTGCCGACGTCCTCAGTGGGTAGAGGGAGAAAACGGAAAAACCCCTCAGTGGTCCTAGATGAAGACGGCTCCACCCAAGACCACCGAACCCAGAACAGACCCTAATGTGCAGAAGGAGGGAGGAGAGAGGCACTCTAGGGGCAGATCCTGGGTAAGTGACGTAAGGGGGATGAGCAGTCTGAAGGAGTGGACACCGGGGTAGGAAAGGAGGATAAAGAGGAGGGTTAAAAAACAAAACAAAAAACTGTTGCCTAGCTGAGGCCACCCACATTGACGTAGGTCAGCTCCGCCCATATATTCGTGGGCAGCCCCATACTTGTTTTTTTCTTTTCTCATCAGCCACTTGTCGGGTCGAGGGAAACCTCTTTGACGATTTCTGTCACTGAACTATGTTTTTTTTGTTTGTTTTTTTTGTTTACTTTACATCTTTATTGCATGCTCTCACTGACTCCTTTGAAGAAACTTCTGCTATTTCATTGCTGTCTGTGCTGGGTGGAGATACTTATGGATGACATTCATGCATTTTTTTTGTTTGTTTGTTGCCTGGGCATTTTGCACGATGTGAAATCCTACGCTATCAGTTGTGACTTTTAAGCAGGGCATGCAGAGAAGTCGCTGGAAGGCTATAGAAAATTTCTTGCAGAAAATGGAGACAGTATCAGCATCTATCCCAGGGTCTACAGCTCACTATACCGAATCTGCTGCTGGGGAACCCAGAAGTCTCCTTGTGTTTTTTTTTTTTGTTTTTTTTTACTATATTTTATTGAGCAAGACAAAATAAATACAGCATGTCATACATGGTGAGTACGGGTGCATAAATAATGAAGCAGTTTCAATGCAGGCATTACAAACCAGTCTTATGTAAACTGTAGAAAGCAGAAGCGTTAATTCTAGTGCATATAAGGCTTATCAGTTAAAATGGTGCAGTCAGCATGATAATAACCAGTGATGTGTTATGCCATTATACACAACCAGAGAGAGCATTGGGAAGGCTTGTTAATCTAAGGTGTACAATGTTATAGTTCATCAATAGTGCCTCATTCCGGAGTCAATGGCCCGCAGCGTGGGGCTCCACAGTTTCTGAAACAATTCTTCATGCCTGTTTGCATTAAGCTGGGCCTTCACAATCTGGAGGCAGGCAACCATATTTAGAGCCCATTGCAAGACATATGGCGGAGCCGCACTAATCCATTGTTGGGCAATGGTTTTGCAGGCGTTGATTGGGGCTGTGGCCCATAAAGCCACTGGGGGGCCTTTAAATGAATGGGACAATTCTTTGCCTAGCAATAACTCGAGAGGATTGTGGGAGATGAAGTTCTAGGACTTGTTCCATAATGTTATGAATAGCTCCCCAAAAACATATGATTTCGGGGCATGTTCATTAATAGTAACCTAAAATTTGATAGACACACTACTATAACAATAAAAAAAATTATGGAATATTAAGATGCATTCTGAGGAACATCAAAAGTAGGGACCAGGTAGTCATCTCTCCGCTTTACTCATCCTTGATTAGGGCACGTTTAGAGTACTGTTCTCCATTCTGTGCACCTTATTCAATTCACAGTAAAAAGAAAATAGAAAATGTACAACACATGGCAACTAAACAAATAACTAACATGAATAACTTGGATTACACCAGTAGATTAAAGGAACTCAAATTATACTCTACAGAATACCCGAAAGTCAGAGGTGATCTGTGCCTGACCTTTAAAGCCTATCATTATGATGCTGTGTTGGAAACTTTGAGACTGGTTAGACATACCCATGTAAACAATAAGACTAGATCACACAAACAGAGACTGAAGGGAGAAGCTAATAGTACACTCCAAAGGAGTCAGTGGTTCAGTCAAAGAATTATAAGCATATGGAACACCTTGCCCAAAAAGGTTGTAGAGAGTGATGACATGAATTCATTTAAAATTAGTCTCGATAAACATATGGGTGACAAGAAGTATTTCTTCCACCAATAAACTAATTGGTGGCAAGTTCTTTAAAGGAGTTGGGTCTGCTGAACTTGACTTACACTATGAACCTATGTCATTGTTATTTGCATAAAAGTGCCTTTGTGTACTTTACATTTAGGATGTAATGGAGATTTCTCAGGGCTCTTACAATGCCCCCCTAGATGGGGGTCAGGTAGGCCTTGTACATGTAATTTGATTGTATCTGTCTAAGTTTGTTGTTTCTTGAGCAGGTAGCCAAATGGAATGATGCCTTTTCCAAATTTAGTCTGTGATGGGGTGCCCAGGACTTCCTTCCACTTTTTGTGGATCTTTTCAGATGATGGGGTTTTGCTCCCTCTTAAAATAGAGTAGTATACCAACATGGATTTACCAGCTGGTTGTGGTTGGTATGGCCCTTCTTCAAAAGGTGATGGGGTGGGCTAAATTTGAGCCCCCTGCATCACCCTTAGACACCATGTTGGGGGAGACAGCAGATGCCTAATGCGCATGTATGCAGAGAGATCACCAGGTTGCAGACCAAACTCACTTCGCAGTGATATAAAATCCAGGATGTTCCTTCCATAAAGCAGCTGGTTGAGGTTCATCTAGTCAAGTTTTTCCCGGGCAAGGGTGGTCTGATGTAGGGTGACATTATATTGGGGGGTTCCCTTTAGAAAGACCCTTAATTGAATATATTTGGATATGCTGTGCTGCCAGTTAAGGAGTCTTATGTGCTGCTAGCCATATAGTTACCAGGGTTTTGGTGAATGGATTAGAGAGATGTGGAGCTTTAAATTGTTCCATTGCTGTGGACAGTAATCCATGTCTGAGGTCAACTCCCAGTTCTTTTTCTTCTATGTTCAACCAGGCTGGTCTGTTAGTGATTGAACTAGTGGGTATATAGTTAAGCTGAGCTGCCCAATAATATTTTTTTTAAATCGGGTAGGCCGTAGCCACCATCTCTTGTTGTTAACTGTAACATGTGTCTCCTTATCCTGGCGGGTTTATTGCATCATAGAAATTTATGACTTGTAGTATTGATTTGGGAGAAGAATCGCTGTGGCAGCTAATTTGGAATGGACTGGAAGAGGTGTAAACATTTGCAAGATGCTCATTTTTAAAACATTTACTCTACCTATCACTGAGAGTGGCAGGGGAACCCCATAGTTCACAATGCTGTTTTAAGTCTGTCACAAGGGGAGGGTAATTAAGCCCATGCAGCTTGGTCTATCGTGCTGTAATATATACGCCCAGGTATTTTAGCACAATCACAGGTTTTAACCCCATGCTATTGGTAACTATACTGTCTCTATAAAGTTTAGCTATGGGTAAGATTTTGCTGTTAGTCCAGTTTATTTTGTGGCTGGATAGGGAGCCGAATTCAGTGAGGAGTGCATATAGATGTGGAAGGCCCACTTTAGGGTTTTGCAAGTAGAGTAAAAGATCATCTGTGAATAAGGTGACTTTATGCACTTTCTCATCCACCCTGCATCCCTCACTGTCCTTGTGCTAACGTATAGCAGCTGCTAGTGGCTCCAGTGAAAGGACATACTGCGGTTGGGATAGAGGGCAGCTTTGTCTGGTGCCTCTGGTTAAGCTGAAGGTCTCCACCAGTCCACCATTAATATTAATCTTGGCATTGGGTTCCTTATAAAGAGATCTGATCCATCTCATCAATTGATCGCCAGTACCAAACGCTTTGAGCGCTCTAACCATGTACCCCCATTCCACCTGGTTGAAGGCCTTTTCCGCATCTAGAGCAAGTACTGTTGCTCCATGTCTTTCAGGGTGTTTGGCCCAATGCTGAATGATATTAAGGGTACGTCTCATGTTGTGTTTGCCCTGCCTACCTTTGACAAAGCGTGCATGGTCAGTATGTATGTGTGGCTATTATTTTAGCAGCAATTTTATAATCAGCTGTTAGTAAAGAAATAGGCCTATAGGAGGCACATACGGTCGGGTCTTTGCCTAATTTGGGCAGGATTGTTATTGTGGTGGACCAGGCAGAGCGGGCAGTTCTCCTTTTGAAAAGCTCTTCATGATCATGACTGTCAAATAGGGGATAAGTTAGGCTGTCCCTAAAGTGTTTAAGGAAATCAGTAGGTTGACCGTCAGGACCCAGTGCGTTCCCACCCTTCAAAGCAATGATGGTGTCCTATGCCTCCTGCTTCAAGAGATGTCTTTTTAAAACTTCTGCATCTAGGGGATAGGCAGGGGTTAGGGTAGATTTGTTGGCAAAAAGACTGGTATTGTTTGGATGTAGAGGAGGCTTCTAAGGAGCAAAGGGTATTGTAACATTTGTTAAAGGCATCCCCTATAGCTGTACGTTCTCTTACCATTCCCTTATCAGGCTGATGTATATGTGGTATCATTCTTTCTCCTTCTCGGTTCTTTAGTTTTTTTACCCCAGGAGTCCTTTAGCATCAGTAACAGTAGCAGTTAGCTGGCTAAGTGCAACTGCCCCGGAGGTATGCCTTTAAGAGAATTTATTTAAATGAGCTTAAGCATCAGCCTATCAAAAAATATTGGAGTGAGCTGATTGAGAGCAGCCTGAAGCGCCTCAGAATTTTTTCTTCCCTGACTGAGCAACATTGCTCCTGAGGTGCCTCTCAACTTTCCTTTTTGACAGCCTCCTGTTCGCTTATCTTGGTAAAGTTTTCCTCATAAATGTAATTTTTTAGTGTGCTGAATGTAATTTGATGTTTTTTGTTACTGGTTGTGTTTTTTCGCACATTTGTGTTATTTTTACCGCAACTGCATTATTTTCACGTTATTTTTACAGCATCTGCTTAAATTATATTAATTTTTTTTTTTACCGAGGATGCTTAATTTCAACGGTTCTTCACTTTTTTAACACAATTCAGGAAGGAACCATCGAGTTTTTGTGTTTTGCCTTATTTTTTACCTCAGACCTCGTGGGTTCTACTGCGAGGCAGCCAATTGTACTTCAAATTTTGACAGTTTTTGCTGGGTTCTCTGATGAGTGGCAAGACCAGAGATTCCCATAATTACATAAAACTGGACCTAAAAGTGTCAACTGTTACAGAACTGGCTTCACAGCATCAACAGAAACCTGTGTGCAGTTTTGACTGATATTGCTGAGTTCTCTGTAAGATTGGCATTGGTATAGATTCCCAGTACTACAAATATATATATATAAAATAATGAAGAGAAATCAAGGCAGAGCACTACCAGACCACCCTCACTTCCACTTGGGGTTCAGCCCGGACCTTCTGGGATAATGTGTAAGAGCTCAAATGGGAAGTCCCGCCCCCATTCTACCTGCGCACCATCTCAACTCTGCATCAGTGGCACACCTACCACAGATCCACTCCTCATAGCCGATTGCCTTAACACTGCCTTCTCTGACCTAAGCTCGGTCCTCCCCAGCAGCTTCTTTGACCCAATCCCCACCTCTCTCCCTCCAGTCCTGCATCGCCCACCATTCTACCTGCGCACCCTATCCCCCCAAGCAGCCAGGCTGCACCTGCTAAAAGCCTTAGGCAGCAATAACCCCAGCATTGACCCCCTCAACTCCAGGATCCTCTGTATGGTCTTGGACGAAGTTCTGGTCCCCCTGAATGACCTTCTAAACCGGTCTCTATGCCTGGGTCGGTTTCCAAGTGCTTGGAAAACTGCTGAAATCACACCTATACATGAGAGTGGGGACCGATCCACCCCCAACAATTACCGGCCCAACTCCATCCTCCCCCCACTCTCTAAAGCCCTTGAAAAAGGGGTGTTGATCCAGCTCTCTGAATACCTAACCAAGTATGACATTATGTGCCCAGAGCAGCACAGTTTCTGCCCAGGACACAGTACAACCATGGCTCTCCTGGAATTCTCCCAACACCTGCAAGCTGCTCTCGACTCTGGCAGCCTTGCAGGAGCAGTGTTCATTGACTTCTCCAAGGCCTTTGACACTGTCTGTCATCCCCTTCTACTCGACTCTCTCCACCAACTTGGCTTCTCTGGTGGTTCCATTTCCTGGTTCTCTAGCTACCTCTCTGCTCGATCCCAGAGTGTCAAGATCAGCGGCCCCTCTCCAGCACTCTTCCCGTTTGCTCCGGGGTCCCTCGGGGCTCCATCGTTGGTCCAATACTTTTTAGTCTCTGCCTCAACACCCTCCCCAGCTCATGTACTGGTAAAATGCTCCTCTACGCCGACGATGCAGTCCTCGTTGCCTCACATCCCAATCCCACCTCCCTCCAGCAAGCTTACAACCAATATGAAAGGTGGTTCCGAGACCGCAGACTGATCATTAACCTAAAGAAAACCAAATCAATGCTCTTCTCCCACCACCAAAATAAAGCTAAAAATACCCTCCTCTTGATTATCCCCAGCACTCTGCACCCACTAGAACAAGTGGCCATATACAGGTACCTAGGCATCACGTTCGATACTGCCCTCTTCTTCCACACCCACATTAATGCCCTGTCAGCTGCCATTAACTCTCGGATTGGCCTGCTATACCGGCACAGGGACTGCCTACCTCAGGTTGCCGTCAGACTGGCCATCACCTCCTCCATCTCTTCCCTCGTGGACTATGGCTTGCCCATCTACGCTGCAGCTGACAACACTGCCCTCTCCAAAATCCAACTCTCCATCAATAAGGCCTGTAGGCTCCTGACCGGTGCCCCCAGCCGAACTCATACCTGCCTTCTCTGTACTACCACCAGTCTTCTCAGCTTTGAGGAGCGACTGCTCTACCAGACCTGCCTTCTCGCTAAGAAATCTCTGCTAGGACTCTCCCTCCCAGGGGTCTCCACCTCCCTACAGCAGCCATCTTCGTCTGTCACCACCCGTAGCTCTGTTAAGGCCACTTTCAAGGTGCTCAGAACCAAGACCTCTCTTGCCCAGAGATCCTTCCTCTGCCGAGCCCCCACCTGGTTCAGTTCCCTCCCTAGCTGCATCTCCAACTTGCCAAAAATTGGCTCCTTCAAAACAGCCCTTTGGAACCATATCTTTAATACCCGCTGTTGTAGGTGCAACTAACCCCCTGTTGTAACCTGTGGTTCCCACTCGCCTTGCCCCCGGCTCGACAACGTCCACTGGACAGCCTTTCCCTCCCCTAGACCTACCCCTTCCCTACTAGGTCCATACAGGGATGTAACCCACTGTCTTCTCTGAGGACCTGCTATATCCATGAGTGTAACTCACAATTTTGTAACATTATGTAACCTAAGTAACATACAAACTACTACATTATGTAACCTAAGTGTATCTATGTTAAATGTTCCTTTTACTGCACTTGTAATGTTATCCTCTGTTTTAATCTGCACTGTAATAACTGTCTTGATGTCTGCCCCCCCCCCCGACGAGGTGCCTTTGTAAAGGAGTCTGTGACTCAAAGGTTGTAAACCCGATTTGTAATGAAAAAATGAAACAGAGTTTATTAAACTGTCACTGGACTGGCTTTGCAGCATTTTACAGAAACCTGTGCTCAGCTGTAGTTGGGTCCAGATCCCGGGTTCGCTTTGCAAAATTGGCACAGAGCACAGAGACCTAACTAATAATTGTGGCTAAGGAAAAATTAAAGGCTACCAATGAGGGGCCATCTAAAAGTAATAATAAAAATGTAAGTGGGGGTGCTGATGAAGCCTCCAGATCCCATCCAGAAAATAAAGCTCCTCTTAGACGAAGAATCAAGCACAGATCCAACACCTGTTCCTCACATTATGCCCTCAAATCAGGCCTTCAGTGTCCAGTCTAACCTCGCCCTCCCCACATGGGGAAGAAAATAGTAATAAATCTATCCCAGTTCCACCCTTAAACATAGATAGTGTGATTACTAGTCCCATAGAATCACAACCTAACATTGGCAGTAATAAAAACGGAACTTCAAGTCCAAACATACTGCCTGACCAAATTTACATTCTGCAGGATTCAATTACCAGTTACAGTGATAGATGCACCACTGGGGGAATAAAGACAACGTTGCAAGCTGCAGCTGTAGTGGTGCAACAATAAAGGATGTGACTAGTATGCTCCCAGGCATCTTTCATAATATCATAAATCCAAAAATTACCCTTTTACATGTAGGGACAAATGATTTTGGGAAACAGGAGGTTGAAAAAATAACTGAAGATGTGGAGGATGCTGTAAAAACTTTAAAAACCCTAAATGTGACTCCCATTATCTCCGAAATGTTATCTGTCCCAAGAGCAAGCAGTTATAGGACAAAAAAATAAAAGCTTACAATAACTGGCTACGAAGATGGTACCTCACAAATAATATCAAGTGTATACATACTTGGGAAAGATTTGAGGGAAGGGATGACCTGTACTGTTATAACGGATTACACCTAAATAAAAAAGGCACAAGAATATTAGGGTGTATTATGTACAATATAATTAAAAAAATCTCCACACCAACAAAAAACTAAACTCCTGGGGGCAAAGGGAGATGATTAATAAAAAAAAAAAAAAAACACAAAACCCCTTGATAAAAAAAATATGGGCTGACCTTTCTACTGAAATGCAAGAAGTCTCCATACTACAAAATTAGACGAGCTAGTGATATTACTCCAAAAAGATAACATTGATATAGCTGCAATCACTGAAACATGGTGGGGGGAGATGAATCGAGTTGGAATGTAAACATACCTGGTTACCACACTGTATATAAAAATTGATTATCAAAAAAGGGAGGAGGGATAACCTTTTTTTTATTAAAAATAACATAGAATATAAATCCATTAATGTAACTGAAATAGTTGGTAAAATACTATGGATTGAAATAATAAGAGAGAAACTAAATTGACAGTGGGACTTTGTTATAGACCACCTAATATTGATCCATCTGAGCATCAGGAAATAGTAACTTAGATACAAAAATGAATCAATCAGATATTATTCTATTAGGAGACTTTAATTACCCAGGAATTGATTGGAAAAATTGTACAGCAAATAACAAAATTGAAAAAATTTTGGAGTTATGTGAATCACATGACCTAGTTCAACTTATTCATACCCCAACAAGAAAAAACAATATTCTTGATCTAGTAATAACAGATATACACCATCACATTACAAACCTCAAAATCCGGGAACCCCTGCAAAATAGTGATCATTGTGTAATAACATTTGGAATAAAGACAATATTAGAACATAACCCTGGTATAGCTATCTTTAAAAACTATGGTAGGGCTAACTTCGACCTTATTAATAAAGAATTAACAGCATGGAAATGGGACACTGGTATTACATCTCCGGATGAACTTTGGCAGTTATTAACAAATAAAATACTTACTTTAGAACAAAAGTATTGCCCGGATAAAGTAGGTTATAATAACAGGGGTAAACTACCAATATGGGTAACCTCTATTATACTATATTTGATTAATAAAAAAAAAAAAAAAGGAAGAGCTTATAGAGCATCAACAAGATGTAACAATGAATATAATAAAAATATAGGGCAATACTAAAGAGATGTAAGTCCGCAATAAAACAAAGAAAAGGAAAAATTGAAATTTAAGTTAACCCACATTAAAGATGGCGGTAAAAGTTTTTATTCCTATGTAAATAATAGACAATCAACCAAAACTATTGGCCCATTACTCATCAATGACGGTACCATTCAGGCCCCTTTAGAAATGACTCAAGAATTTAATAAATATTTTTGCTCAATTTTTAAGCCTATTCCAACACAAAAATGGACACGGAGTTTATAAAAAATATAGTTGATTATAATATGCCTGAAATAACTAAACAGGAAATAAAAAACAAACTTGATGCAATTAAAACAAATAAATCCCCAGGTCCTGATAATCTCCACCCAAGTTTGTTGGAAAGGTATTGCATCATGGTTGATCAATCCATTACACAAATTGTTTAACTTGTCCTTAACATCTGGATTAGTACCTTGTGATTGGAAGGCTGCACTAGTAACACCTGTATATAAAAAGGGAAATAAGAGTGAAATATCAAACTGTAGGCCAATTAGCCTGACTAGTATTTTGGGTAAAATATTCAAGAGTATCCTAAAAACTAGATTAGAGGATGACCTAGTTATAAAACGTCTTGTGGACCCTGATCAGCATGGCTTTAAAAAAGAGAGATCTTGCCTTACTAGTAATTTAGTTTTCTATGAAAAAGTCAGCAGTCTCTTCCATGATAAACTACCAGTGGATATAGTATATCTGGACTTATGTAAGGCCTTTGACAAAGTGCTACACCAAACCCTGATTAACAAAATGAAATCCTATGGGATGCACTCCCTGTTGATAAATTGGGTGAATGAGTGGTTAAGAAACCATACACAGGTAGTACGTATAAGAGGATACACCTCGTCTACAGGTGCAGTCACTAGTGGGGTGCCACAGGGATCTGTCCTGGGACCCATTCTTTTTAACATATTTGTGTCAGATATGACAGCTAATCTTAAGAACATGGCTATTAAATTTGCAGATAACACAAAAATTGCAGCTAAAGTGAGTTCACCAGATGAAATAGTGGATTTTACCAAAGACCTTCAAGAACTTGAATACTGGGCTAAACAAAACGATGTGGAATTTAATATTAATAAATAGGGAAACTGTGGCGTTATTTGCCATTATAAAGGAGTGTTATAACAGCAAACACGCGCATGATTTTCCCCACTCTGCGCAAGCACCTGCTCGAACTCCTTCATTCTCAGTCAGTGCCCCTTGAACCGCAAACCCAGCGTGGATACAAACTGCCACGGACACCCGTAAGTAACATTTAAAAAAAACTTAAATGTACCACATTTGCTACTGGATTGACCACCATCACAATATTTAAAAAAAAAAATAAAAATTTGAAATAAAAGTGAAAGCCGACCATGCGCCATGCCATAGTTGGACTGCGGCACACAGCAGCCTCTTTTATTTTATAGAATTGTTGAGGCGAAAAAGAGAAACTCAACAATTATATAAAATAAAATATGGGTCTGGTAGTGTAAATTACTTACACACACCCTCTGGGTCTGATGTCATGCATAAACCCTCAGCTTCACTCGGGTTTATGTAGCATCAAACCCCTCGGGTGTGTGTAAATTCTCGTTACACACCCAGACCCATACTTTATCCTCCGTGTTATGCATTTGGGTGACAACAACCCTAACGTGCAGTTTATGTTGAACGGTTCACAACTGATATCAGTAAAAGAGGAAAAAGACCTAGGAGTCATTATTAACATAGACCTTACATTTACCCCACATTGCCATTATATTAGGAAAAAAGCAAACAAAATAATAGACTGTATGAAAAGATCTTTCGTCTCTAAAAATAGGGCATGCGTTGTCCCACTTTACAGAGCTTATGTGCGTCCTCACTTAGACTATTGCTCTCCACTATGGAGTCCCTACCTCAGACGTGACATTAACGCATTGGAGGGGGTGCAGCGAAGGATTACCAAGATGATAGATGGTTTACAGGATAGAAATTATGGAGAAAGACTGAAGGAACTGGATTTGTACTCACTGGAGATGAGAAGAACTAGGGGGGACCTGCTCCTGATGTTTAATATAGTAAAAGAAAATGAGCTTATGACACAACTGGGAATGACTTTCAATATGAGAGAATGCAATCTTAGGAGCCATAAATTCCAATTGACTTTAACATACCCCAAACTAGATATTAGATGCTCTTTTTTCACTCAGAGAATCATATCTATATGGAATGGATTATCTAAATTATTGTTGGACACAGACAATGTGGAAACCTTTAAAGTTAGTCTTGATAATTTTTTATTAAAAAAGGTATAAAGAGATCCGGAATCTGGAGATGCAATTATATGGGTTGAAACCTTCTATGCATCTAGCACTCTTAATATGTAGCTTAGTATATGAAGTTCCTGAAAAATTAAAAAATAATAAAAGTGATGGAGGAAAAAAATAGGAAGCTTGATCAAGCTGCTGATGAAGTGGCTAAAAAGAAACTGTCAAGATAAAAATGCTCCTCTTTCTCCTGGGAAAGCCAGTAGCAAGACAACAGGCAGCTTAAAGTATAAAGAAAAAACAAAGCATATTCAGCACAGTCTGTGCAGGTCCCAACTGTGCAAAATTTGGCAAAAGTATGGCATGTCCTTCAGACCTTACAAAAGACTGGGTCTACGTTTACAGGGGCTAGTATGCACTGTTCCACAGTTCTGTTTCCCGCAGATAGTGAAGGTGATACCGTTGATGAATAATTTTATGATGCCTCTGCTTACAGGGGCTGCTAAACACTCTTCCACAGTTCTCGCTCCAGAGACTGTGAGGGTGATGCAGATGATGATGAGTATTTTTATGATGCCCCTGACATGACTTTGGAGGGCCAAGAACGTTGTGTCCACTACCCTCTCCTTGGAGTTTCCTCGGCTAACCAGGAGGATTCCCCCTCTATGGTTTTGTTTATCCAAAACATATTGGACACCATGGACCTCCCTTCTCAGGAGTCCATCCAAGGTGAGGATGAGGATAAAAAGATTACAGGGAGATGAAAGGTCTTCCACCTCCTAAAAGACTGGTTGTGCCTAGCTATAAAGAAAAAAATATAAATAAAAATGCCATGAAACTGCTTCAGCCCCCCACTTCTATAGCAGAGGTTTACAAGCGGGCTGGAAAATGTAATAAATAAATACATAAATATATCAATTGTTAACAACAATGCTGAGTGCCTGTCTATACATCCCAGCCATGTGAATATTGTGCGGCAGGCAGTTTGCGAGAAAGCCAGGGTCTCCTTGTCCTCCTTACCCCCGGACAAGGACTCCAGAAAAATGGATTTCATAAGCTATCCACAGATGCTTGTCAAAATTTTTTCCTACATGGCTTTTACGGCCAAAGATCAAAAGCACTGTGGAATTCTGTCCCGGTTCAATGGGCAGGAGCAGGTTGATATGGCATAACCTGCCCTGGAAGCTATGTAGTACCATTTCCACAGGCAGATGACAACAAGGATGCTGTCTCCAGAGCCATGACCCATGCCATCTCTCTGAGGCGCTTTGTCTGGCTTAGAACTACTGGTCAGTCCTCAGACTCCCAGTTTAAGGCCATGGACTTTCCCTGTTATCAAATCATATTGTTCGATTCCAGAACATATGACTTCAAAAAGGCCTCCTGCCCTGCGGAAATTCCTCCCAAGGGCAGTAGGGACAGAGGTTATTTTCCCAGGCCTTGCATTCCCTACAGCCTGGCTTCTCTCAGTACAAAATCCAAAATGGTTGTGCACGCACAAGGTTTACTCTGCAAGCATGAAATTCCAAATGATCACAGAGGCAAAAAAGCTCTAAACAAAATATTTTACTGGTATCTTATGCTGCAGTGCTCCCTTTGAAGACTCGTGGGAGTCGCGGCGCTAAGTGTACTTTTGACGCACTTGCTGATTCTGGTAAAGCATTGCAGCATGAAAAGATACCAGTAAAATATTTGGTTTAGAGCTTTTTTGCCTCTGTTATTATTTGGAATTTCATGCTTGCCAAGTAAACCTTGTGCGTGCACAACCATTTTGGATTCTGTGTTTCTGTGGAGGTCAGCTACCTCCAGGAGTGCAGCGCAGACTGGATGCGGCTGTTCGTGGTGTTCTTTTGGATTTTCTCTCAGTACAAGGCTGCTTTCAGAGGGAGGGGCAGAAGGGACCGAAGGTGGCCACCTCTACCCAGCCAGCAGCTTCGCAGTCTAAGCCCTGACGTTAGTGTAGGCAGACCTCAAGTGTACCCAGGTGTCTAAGCCTTTACCCCCAGCACAGGTGTTACTGTTGGAATTGGAGGGAAAAACCTGGCTCTGCGAGTGGTGGAGAGGGTCCCGGCCCACGAAAAGGGGAAAGGGCCTCTACTTCAGTTTTTTTCTGATGCAAAAGACTACTGAGGAGAGGCGACCTATCTTGTTGTTAAAACCCAAATTCAAGATGGTCGCTCTGTTACTAGTCAGACAGCCCTTACAGTAGGGAGACTGGCTAGCCTCTCTGGTACTAAAGGGCTCCTTTTTTCCGTATGCCCATAATGAGGTCTCTCAGGCAGTTTCTCTGGCTCGGCCCAAGAGTCTTTACAAAGTGCCTGGCAGTGGTAGCAGCACACCCCAGGAAACTGGGCATCTGTAGCTACACTTATTTTACCGATTGGCTCATAGTGCCAAAGTCTCCTTCTCAGGTCAAGGAGTCCTTTTCCCTTACAGGGCCCACTCTGGAGTCTCTGGGTTCCCTGATAAATCTAAACAAAGTCTCACCTGGAACCCTCCCAGCTACTCATCTTCATATGAGCTCAGCTGGACATCCAGGAAGGATATGCTTTCCTTCCACAGGTGAGAGTTCAAGCTGTCCCTTGGTGACAGATTCCTTCGTCAAGGGGGACAGCAGGACCAGCCAGCAGGCGCTTGACTGGGTTTGAGTCATTAACCCTTACTTGTGCAGTACATGATGCAGTCCTGAGCAAATCACATAACTTTGACATTTTCTCAATCTATTGGGACATATGGCTTCAATGCCTGCAGTGGTCCCAGGTTCAGGAATAGGATGCGATACTCGCAAGCCTCCTTATAGCTTGCCGGTCTCAAAAAAAAGCAGCATCCCCCTCCCCCAAAAGCTGAGACCTGTGACAGAGTAGTTCCTTCAGACTCTGCTTTAGTGGAAGAATCCTGCGAATCTGGTAGCAGGAATTCCTTTCCAGGCTCCATGTCCCACAAAGGTGATCACAGACACCTCCCCCCTTGGGTGGGGAGCTCCTCTGGACAGTGCCTCAGTAAATGGCACCTAGACTCTCCTAGAATCACAGTTACACATACATCTTTTTTGGAACTCAGAAAAATCCTGTAACTCAAAGCATTGGCTTCTGTCATAAAAGGACAGACTGTACAAAGTTGAACAGACACCACTGCAATGTTTTACATAAACAAGCAGAGTGGTACCAGATCAAGAATATTCTGTTCGCAGGCTCTATAAATCTGGTCTCTCGCCCCTGGGAATCAGCCTTTCAGCTATTCACCTCCCAGGTAAGCATAATACTCTGGCAGATGCTATAAGTCACATCAGTCAAGGCCAGAGCAAATGGATTCTGAACAAACAAGTACTAGCCACAGTGTTCAGGCGTTGGGACACACCAGAAGTGGATCTGTTGGCCTCTTCCCTCAGCTTCCAGCTTCCTCGGTATGGTTTCAGGTCCCCACTCTGGGGTACACTCCCCTGGATGCCTTGATCCCTGTTTGGTCAGGGATGTCCCTATATGCATTCCCTCCTCTTCCCCTGATACTTAGGGTATTGTTGAAACTCAGACAGTAGCCTGCATCAGTGATTCTGGTGGCTCTGGATCGGCCCAGACAAGCCTGGTACCCTCTCCTTCTTGCACTATCCTGCAGCAGACCCATTCGCCTGCCGCAAACTCACTCTCTGCTAACCCTTCCTTAGACAGGAGTGCATGATCCAGACATGCACTCTCTTCTCCTGAAGGCCTGGCTCTTGAGAAGTTGAGTTTCCACCTTCTCAGTACTCGTAGCTAGCACAAAGAAGAGACGCATGCAACCAAATGGAAACAGTTTCCACTCTGGTGCAACAGCAAAAAGGTCAACCCTCTTACAGTAGCAGACCTTCAGCTGCTGGTTTTCCTAGTACATCTGCAGGGGTCGGGTTCAAAACCCTCACACCTGGCCACAATTAGACCTATTTTTCAGTGGGGGGAAAAGAAAGTCATTTTTTTTCCCCACACCATATTCAGACAGTTTGTCAAAGGCCCCTTGTACCTCTATCCTCCAGTCAGGGAGCCCGTCCCCCTTTGTGGCCTGAATCTCTGCATTGCCAGTCTTGTGGAGCCACCCTTTGAGCGTATGGCCACTACGCATATCAAGCTGTGACCTGAAAGTAGGTCATCCTGGTGGCCATTACCTCTGCCAGAAGAATTTCAGAGGTACAGGCCCTGTGCACTGAGCCTAATTACATCATTCCTTACAGCGATAAACTTGAGCTCTGGATGAATGGGAAGTTTCTGCCTAAGGTGGTTTCAGAGTTCCATCTAAAACCAGTCCAATACTCCACCTGTCTTCTTATCCACTCTTAGTGAGCTAAAAGCTCCTCAGCTTGAATGTGAAAAGAGCTCTCTTTTACTACCATACTCGCGGCAGTCCAGAGACTCTTCCTCTCAGTTGTTCCTCATTTATGGGAATGTAGGCAGAGGAAGACCTGCTACCAAACATAGAATTTGATGGCAGATGAGGACCGCTTGGCCCACCTAGTCTGCCCATTTCCCTACCTGATGGATGAGCTGCAGATTCTAGTTAATCAACAGCTTACTTCTTCCTACCCCCCACTAGAATTGCCTTATGCCCGTCCCATGCATTCTTGAATTCTCCCACTGTTCCTAACTCCACAACCTCCTCAGGAAGGCTGTTCCATGCATCCACAACCCTCTCTGTGAAAAAATACTTTCTAACATGACCTATGAGCCGTCCCCTCTCTATCTTCAAATTGTGCCCCCTTGTTCTGCACATCTCTTCTTCTGAAAGATGCTACGCTCTTGTACTTTAATTCCTTTGAGATACTTGAAAGTTTCTATCATGTCCTCCCTCTCCCTCCTTTCCTCAAGGGTATACATATTAAGCTACTTTAGTCTCTCCTCGTATGTCTTCTGGTGCAGACCCTGCACCATTTTGGTTGCCCTCCTCTGAACAGCCTCCACTCTGTCTTTGCAAAGATGGGGTCTCCAGAATTGCATGCAGTACTCCAGATGTCACCAACTGTCTGTACAGAGGGATAACAACTTCCTGTTTTCTACTGTTGGTGCTTCTCCCTATGCATCCCAATATCCTCCCAGCCCGCCTTACTGCCTTCTCACATTGCTTGTCCACCTTTAAGTCATCTGATATAATTACTCCTAGGCCTCTTTCGATTTTGGTGGTTGTTATTAACTCATCCCCCATTGTGTACTCTTCCCCTGGGTTTTGGTTTCCCAGATGCATTACTTTGCACTTCTCTGCAATGAATCTGAGCTGCCACATATTTGACCATTCCTCCAACCTTGCCAAGTCCCTTTTAATCCTTTCCACCCCACCTTGTGTATCAGCCCTGTTGCAGATCTTTGTGTCATCTGCAAAGAGACATACCTTTCCTTCCAGGTACTCTCCAATGTCACTTATAAAGACATCAAAGAGGACTGATCCCAGTACCGAACCCTGCGGTACCCCACTAGTTACCCTCCTTTCTTCACTGTGGACTCTGTTTACTATTACCCTTTGTGTCCTGTTGTCCAGTCAGTTTTTTATCCAGGCTACCACCTTGGGACCCACTCCAAGGCTGGCTAACTTATACATTAATCTTTTGTGTGAGACTGTGTCAGATGCCTTGCTAAAATCTAGGTAGGCCATATCCACAGCCCCTCCCTGGTCTACTACTTTGGTCACCCAGTCAAATAAATCTATTAGGTTCATCTGACATGATCTTCCTGCTGTGAAACCATGTTGCCTTGGGTCCTGTGCCCCACTGGCCTCTAGGTACTCAACAGTTCTTTCCTTCAGAAGTGATGCCATCATTTTCCCTACCACTGAAGTCAAACTAACTGGTCTGTAGTTTCCTGCCGCTGCCCTGCTCCCACTTTTGTGAAGTGGAATCACATTTGCCCTCCTCCAGTCCTCAGGTACCACCCCATCCTCCCATGATTTGTTAAAGAGAGTAGTCAGTGGTGTTACTAGTTCTGCCCTTAGTTCTTTTAGAATTCTTGGGCGAATCCCATCAGGCCCCATTGCTTTGTCGACCCTCAGTTTCAAAAGTTCTTTGAAAACCCTTTCTTCTGTGAATGGACTGGTATCGACCCCCCTATTCAGAGTTTCTCTCTTGTTTGGTTTAGGTACCACCCACTCCTCTTCCCTTGTGAATATTGAGCAGAAATATTAATTAGGTATCCCTGCTTTTTCACTGTCACCCTCTGCCCACTTTCCCTCCCTTGGTCTTTCTTCACTCCCTAATGTACCTATAAAAGGTTTTATCCCCCTTAACAGAGTTGGCTATCTTTTCCTCAGTTTGTGCCTTTGCTATTCTGACTGCCTTCCCTGCCCTACCTTTTTTGCATCTACCCCTGTCCTGCTTCCTACCGACTTCTCCACCTTGGTGTTTACCTCTCCAATTGCTGTGTTTTGTGGGGGGAGGCTGGGATTTCCCTGCTCCTTTTCACTGCCCCCCTTGGCTAGTTTAAATGTTTGCCAATGAAGCATTTAAACTTCTCACCTAGGATCCTGGTTCCCCCCTGGACAGATGCAGACCATCGCACCAGTATAAGCCTCCATCCCTCCTGGTGGCTCCCCAGTCCTCAATGAAGCCAAAACCCTGCGCTCCATACCAGTTCATCAACCATTCATTGAATCCCATGGTGCGAAATACCCTAGCATCATCCTTGCCATAGACAGGCAGCACTTCTGAGAAGGTTACCGTACATGCTACTTGTCTAAGGCCCCTCCCCAACTCCAGAAACTCCTCTTGCACCTCTCTGATCCCATTCACAGCCAGGTCATCTGTCCCTAGGTGGACAATGACATCTGGCTCCCTCCCTCATGCAGCTGCTCCCGTGAGCCTGAGGATTCGCTTCCTGTCCCTCCGAGCCGTGGCACCAGGCAGGCACCTTAGCTCCCTATCCCCTTCCTCCCCCACTTCTACCCCCCCAATGATCGAGTCCCCCACCAGGAGTTGTTTTCTTCCCCTGTGGGGTCTCATGCCACCCTCCTGTGGGTCTCCTTTGTGGAGGTTCCCAGCATCCTCCTTGGTCTTCACTGCGGGTGCCTCCATAGAGGAACCACTCTTTGCCAGAACAGCATATGAATTGTGGAGAGGTACAGCTGGAGGGATGTACCTCTGTTCCACCACCCTCTCCCTCCCTGAGCCCACCTTGGTCCAACCGCTCCTCTTTCTTGGCAACCTCTGAGGTAACGGTGGTGGTCCCTGGGTAGGGGAAGAGGTTTCACGAATCCTAGCCAGGTCAGCCTGGAGACGGGCAACCTCCTCCCTCAGACCAGAGAGGTGCCTGCAAACAGAGCAGTGTTGCAGCCTCCAGAATGTCTCCCGGAACACTGCTGCCTCACAGCCATTGCACTGCAGCACTCCCATCTTGACTTATTTTGTGTCCCCTCTCCTGTTGCTTTGTATGCTTACCGTCTCCTCCCTCTATGTATTTTTACACTTACTTTCCTACTGCCTATGTGCCCTTATATCTCTCGCCCTTCCTGTTCTGGGACAGGAACTTCCTGTAGTCTTCAGTAGTCGCCTCCTTCCGTACTTGGATTCAGACCTCCAGCAGCCGGGGGGGGGGGGGGAGTTATTTTTTAGGTTCCTTCAAGGTTGATGAAACTAATGTGTCTCAGTGATCCTTCCCTTCCTACTGCCAAACAGGAAGTCTCTCTTGTCAGTCAAATCCAGTGGCTATAAAAGTAGAACTGGCTTATGGTGGGAAGGAGTGCAATTAGTAAAAAATCTGTAGTTCTAGACTGCTGTTTCTTGCTCTGAAAGTAAAGTTCTCCTTTGACAAAAACAGCAGGAAGCTGTAATTGGAGACACCTGCGTTTGTACTCCTAAGTTCCTACGCCACACCCCCAATTAGATTCACCCTCTGCTCCTGACTCAGTAAATTAAGCTGATACAGCCCCCTTCCTCAGAGAAATGCAGTGACTTTTTTTTTTTTTACTTAAATGAGACCCCCTTCTTCTAATAAAGTATCTGTTTGCTTAATCCGAACAGGCACAGACTCCTGCTGAGATAGAAATGATTTATTATCAGTAAAATAATCTGTAGTTCTAGACTGCTGTTTCTTGTTCTAAAAGCAAAGTTCTCCTCTGTCAAAAACAGCAGGAAGCTGTAATTGGAGACACCTGCTTTTGTACTCCTAAGCCACACCCCCAATTAGATTCACCCTTTGCTCCTGACTCAGTAAATTAAGCTGATACAGCCCCCTTCCTCAAGAGAACTTTTCCCACTGGTTGGTCTCTTGTATTATATTCTGCTATGGCAGGGCTGGTCATCAACCTCCTGTGGGGCTCAGGGTCCATTCCACCAGGGGCACTGTAGCCTCTGAGGCAGCAGCAAGAGATATACCCCCTCTGGATGTCTGCAAAGCAGCTACCTGGAAATCTGTGCACAACTTCGTGATGCAGTGCAGTTCAGATGTGTAGTCCAGATCCGATGCCAAATTTGGCAGGGCGGTTCTGCAGAGCCTCTTTCCTAAGTAGGTTCTCTGCCCGCCTCCCACTTGGTACTGCTCAGTAGTTTGCTATTGTTACCGATGCTAAAGGACTCCTGGAATAAGAAGAAAAAATTATTCACTGCATTAATCTCTATTCTTCCAAGGGGTCCTTTAGCATCAGTAAGCTCCCACCCTTCCTCCCTGGTTCACCTGTCAGGAGAAGGGCTCTGTTCTGTTTTATTACCAGATTTGTTTTTTATTGAAGAGCTTTCATGCTCATGTTATCTGTTTTCAGTTTTTGTACATTTGCATCTTTTTTTGAATTCTGTTGGTTCACTTTTTGGGGCATGTGCCCATTTTCTTCGGAAAAATTCAGGAGCCCTTCAGACTGCTCTCACTCAGCTCACTCCCCTCCTATTTTTTGATTGGCTGATGCCCAAGCTCATTGAAATAAATTCTTTTAAAGGCATACCTCTGGGGCAGTTGCACCTAGCCAGCTAACTGCTATTGTTACTGATACTAAAGAACCCCTTGGAAGAAAGAAGATTACTGTAATAAGTAATTTTTTCTACCAAGCCAAGAGCTTCCATCTCCTGTCACCATCAAAGTATTTCCCTGCTTGGTTAAGCATTGTGGCCCTTTCAGTGACTACACTGCTCAGGGTATTGACCGTCATTTGAGCTTTTGTAGAAGGTGATATAGGGTAGGGGTTGGTTTAGCCACGTGGAGTCTTTCTGCCTCCCTGATTTTCCTTTGTAGTTTGTCTAATTCTTGGGTCCCCCCTTTGTTTTTATATGAGGTGTAGGAAATGGCCTGTCCCCTGATGTAGGCTTTCAGAGCCTCCCATCTAGTGGTGTGGGATGTGTTCCCTCGTTTATTAAGAGTCAGAAACTCAGTAATAGAGTGTGCCGTGCTGTCAGTGAATTGAGGGTCTTTTAACAGTACTGGGTCAAGTCTCCACGGTCGTGAGGGAATCCCTAACCCATACAAACAACCCAAGTTCTAGGGGGAGTGGTCAGATTTGATCACTGGCAGATGCAAACACAACTCAAGTTCTAGGGGGAGTGGTCTGATTTGATCACTGGCAGGTACTCTGTATTGTTTACCCTAGGCTGGAATTCTGTGGAGCATAGCAGGAGGTCTAGCCTTGCATATAAGATATGTGAGCTTGGGGAAAAAAATATATTCCCTCATGGATGGGTGGTTTTGGTACCACGCATCAACCATGGTGAAGGTGCACATCGAGTCCTTCAAACTTTTCATATTTTTAGACAGGGAACTGGTGCTGGGTTGGGCCTATCTAGGACAGTATCTAGAACACAGTTCATGTCTCCTCCCAGCACCCATGGACCAGAGAACTGTGCCATGTCCAGTGCAACTCTGTGGAAAAAGGTGCTATCATCAGTGTTGGGGCCATACAGAACTCCAGTCGAGAAGCAGCTCCCATTGTTCATTTCAGTTTGAGCTAAAACGTAGCAGTTTTGGAGGGCCAGAGATTGATCTGAGCATCACCCCAGGAAACCCAGACTTTAGCCATATTGCCATGCCCAAGGCCAGAAGTCTCCTTGTTGAGGCCACACTGTCACCTTCAAAGGAAAAACATTTGACAGAGAAATCAAAAAAGGACTCTTCAACGTTACATCACAGCAAACATTCTAAGTCTTATTCCTGATCCAGATACCTGCTGAATCCTGGTTAAGGTGAGTCTCAGGCCACTTAGTCTGTCTCAGTTGCCGACTTGACCATCATTCAGGCACCATGGTCTGTGCAGGCTCTGGCTCAGCCACTGTCAGTGGCATGCAGACCTATGACCAGTGCATTGTTGACTAGCACTGCCTCATCACTGCATTTTTCAGTGACTTCTGTTCTGGCTACTGTCTCTGAATTATTTCAGAGGTTCTTGCCTTGGTCAATGGCAAAGCCTTTATTGCTGCTATCAGCCTCAGCTGTAGGCGCCTCTAGGAGTACAGTCCTTGCTACTGTGCCACTCCCTCCACCAGACTGTGACCCATGTGGTCCTTCCACCCTCTGCTTAGCCTGAGGAGAAAGAAGATAAGTACAGTTCAGACCTACTAGGTGTAAGGGGAGAGCAGCCTGTTTTTAGGTTTGACTCTGGTCCCACTGTCCTCTTCTGCAGCAGAAATGTACACTGGTATATGCTCCCAGGTCTTGTCTGCTGTGCGTGATACAGGACAAGTTGGGTTTTATGGCAGAGCAAGAGGACTCCACTGAAGAATCTTTATGAACTGAAGATGCTAGAATGGGGTCACAACTGTCCCCCCTCCACCCCACATTCCTTGACTGTTTGCCAGCTTCCTCTGCCCAAGTGTCCTTTGAGAACACAGAATCGTCCCTTGACATGCCCTGTGCTGCTGAGTACGTAGTGTAGTAGCGATTTGTGGAGGGAGATGATGGAAGTACAAGTGTTGGGCATCCCATGGTTTTGTAGCTCCAGTCCTGTTGCCTTGCCACTGGAACTCCTAGGGGTTTCCAGCAGACACACCGCTGTGGTCCCTCCATGGCCTCATGATTTGATAGAGGCAACTGAGGTGACCTGGAGGCGTCCAGAAATCATTCCTTTCCCAAGGGACTTTCAGCTAAGGTATTACCTCTACGGGTGTTGTGGAGACCAGTCTCAAACCACATCAAGGTTAGCAGCTCTTCAGACCACTAAGGGGCACTGTTCCTGTGGTTCGACAGAATGCTTCCAATGCTGACTCCTGTCAGATAGATGCTTTGGGCACAGATTTTCAATTCTGACAAGTCTTTTCTAGCCCTGGCTGTATCATCTCACCAGTCCCATATGATGACCTATCAGTGTCATCTTTGCTGTGTGGAATGCTGGGGAGTGAATCCATGAGGCAAGCCATGAACATTACCATAAGGAGCATAGGAGCAGCACCATACAGTCAAGAGCATCTTATGATGCCAGCAAGTTGGCCTCACGAACTGCATGGGTGGCTGTCTGTCTTGGATATTGTGGCTTGGCCTATCCCAGTTAGTGCCCCTTGCTTGCCATAAGGTACTGAATTCCCCATTCTGGGAGACCCACTGGCTCTCAGTGGGTCCAGCAGGAACTTTCTGGGACTCTCCTGGCTCTTTCTTCCAAGGAGCCACAACCTGGACCACCTTATCCCTTGCTAGAACCCAGCCAAAATGCCACCCCCCATCCCCACACCCTGGTGTACACACACACACACACACACACACACACACACACACACACACACACACATATGACTGTGGGCCTTAGGATTGAGCTGGCTCCTCCCTGGCTAATGGAAGGCTTATTATTCTGACCAAAAAGTGGATCCTTATGGAGAAGATGAATTCTTAAAGAGCAGCTGACATGGTGCAGGCAGTTCATTCCAGGGAGCTGCCTGCCTGTTGAGCTAAATTAGCTGCTTTTAAAAAAAAATGTTAAGCAGTTTAAAGGGGTTAATTGGTTTACCACCAATCATGACTGGGACACAAATGTTCCAGGTTATGCCGTATTCAGGAGTGATGGGGCAGAAAGGGGGGGGGAGTGGCCCTGTATGTAAGGGAGGGCATAAAAGCAATGGAGGTGCAGGATAGACAGGGGGAGACTGAGGCACTGTGGGTCACCCTTAAACCAGGCAGTGGCACGAAAATTCGAACAGGGGTGATCTGCAGACCTCCAGCGCAGGGGGAGGAGATAGACAGGGATCTAGTGGATCAAATTCAGGAGATGGCAACAAAGGGTGAGGTATTACTGCTGGGTGACTTTGTCGTCAAGGCACAGGTCAGGAAGCATAGGAAAAACCAGGAACAGTTATAAAATTCACAACAAGAGTATTTATTTCTACTAACAGTAACATAAAAAAAATAAAACTGTTCGGTATAACTATTTACAAAGGCCAAATAATCAGAGAAGATCCATCAGAGTTTTCCTTCAATCTCTGTGTCCCTCTTTTGCAAGCAGTTGCAGCTCTCGGGTCCTTGCAACCCCCTTCTTAACAGACATCCTCTTTTTCCTAAAGTGTTCTAGTATATTTAAGGCAGGTGCTGGCAGGAACACAGTGTACCAGAACTGAGGCCCCATCTCCACAGCTTTTGCAGAAGGCTTAAAAATTGCACTGAGGTAACCTCTTGAGTTTCCAATAGCTTTTTGCAATCATCTCAAACTATAATTATATACATTTCAAAAAATTAACACTATATAATTTCTAAACAAAGGGATCCCAATATCAGTTACATTGACACATAATAATTTGCGTATATTTTTATATCAGCACATATGCAAGGAAGGAAAAGAAAAAACAGCAAGAGAAGACAGAGATAGCAAGAGGCAAAGCATTGCAAGACTGTCGGGGTGATCAAATACTAGGTCTCACAGGAAAATTTGGTTGCGCAACCAGACAGAAGACAGGAAAGAATAGAACAGATCTTACTTCAAGAGGGTCCCTTTAGTAGGTCATCACATATGGGACTGGCACCATCTGGCCGCACGGCAGACTTTTCTAGCAATCCCTGATGGGGGACTGTCCACCCGACGTCACGTGACTGATGTCAGCGTGACTGTATATAGTGGGCGGTCCCCACACCCGCCCTCCAGTTCTTTCCCGCCATTGCCTCATGTCTGTCGCATTGCAGACTTCCCATATAGCGATCGTCATGAAAGAGTCTTGCGTCAGATTTTCCTTCGCCAAAAATTTTCTTTTTCATGTACGTTTTCATTGATGTCTTTGCCCAAGAAGAAGTGCTCGTCCTGTGGCACGTAGATTCCACATAAGTACGGTCATCTTAAGTGTGTACTCTGTTTGGGCCCAGACCGTTCTGTCTCCTCCTGTCCGGAGTGCCAAACCTTTAACTAGGCCACTAAGAAAAGGAGACAGCAGGCTTTGGAGTCCCATCTCTTGAAAGCCCACTTGGCTTCTCTTGAGAAGAAGATGGATCGATTAAAATTCCTCAGCAGATAAATCTTCATCAAAGAAGCACAAGGAGAAATCTCTGGAGCAGGAGCACTCCGCGGACGGCATGCAGACCTCGATGAGCAAGGCCCAGCTGCCGCCCAGGAAATCGGACAGTAAGTCTGGTAAGGCCGTAGTGGGTCAGTCACTTGTCGGCCCCTCCGACAACCGCGCCACGTCAGCCAATAAGTCAGCCCCTGCCCTCCAAGGACTATGGCAGCAGGTGTTAGCACTCTGTACCTGTGGGGACCCACCCAGCACCCATCGATAAGTCGGCCGGAGTCTCCTCTCCCACCCGCCTAACACCACCTGCTAAGATGCCTGACCCAGATGGCCGCTCATGTGTGGTTCCCCCATCGGGGGCCTAACAGTGCCTCACCCGACATCCAGTGGAACCAGGGGAAGAAAGCCCCTCTTCCTTCACCCGTACCCTCCACTTCTCCAGTGGATGCCTCGAGCAAAGACAGCGGGGAACCCCTCGACATAGTCGAATCTGTGAGGTCTACTCCACGCTCTCCCCTTGGGGTCAAGGGAAAGGAGACTTCTCGGCCGGCTGGCCTACCAGTGGAGGCTCCTCTGGGTGGGATCCCTATAGAGCTGACTTTGGCCAAGATCTCGCCAGCGAACCCTGCAAATCTTGCCACGACGCCAGACATCCCGTCTACAGTTCCTCAGCTGGGACCCAACGATCAGCCATTGGCCCCGACGCCAGATCTGGTCCTGCCGTCAGGGCCCCTCCGTCTCGGCTCCAACACCGGCGCCAGATCCGGTGGTGCCGGTTCCGACGTCGGTTCCCCTGACGTGGGCTGTCCCAACACCGGACCCCCAGCCTATTTATACCACGGCAGGTCCAACGTGGGTACCCCCGCTGCCAGACCTGGACGACGGGATCTACTCCAGACCCTGAACTGTCTCCATTACCCGTTGAGTTTCCTGGGGACCACTACCCAGCTGGCCCCCCTCCAGATTGGAGCCACTACGGACAGTTTTACCCTGGGTTCAATCCCTACCCTCATTACTAGTGATTCCATGGTTACCATTACCCACCACCACTGGTAATACCACCTCCTCCTCCACCCACTCAGCCCCAACCTCCTCCACCACCCCCTCCATCTCCTCTGGTTACACCGGGCTTCAAGTCCCTAATTCAGTCTTGGTGGCAGGGGGCTTGGTCGGAGTTGGTGTCTGACCTGGAGATGAGACTTCCTCTCCCACAGTCTCTGAGGTCCCTGTTCCCGAGTAGTCCTTCAGTGGCTACGATGCACATCTCCGGGAAGGGTTGTCAGGATGTCGCTCTTCCTGATATTCGCCAATGTCCTAATGAAGGGGCAGATGACGATGATGAGGAGGCCGACGACTCTGTGGAGGATGTCTTGAAGGAGCCTGAGGGCCCGTCAAGCAAGGTTTCCCCAATATCCCCACCAGAGGACCCTGCCTTTTCAGAGTTTCTGAGGTCCATGAAGGATTTCTTTGACTGGGAGTCTGAGGATCAGGACCCTATGAGACAGAGACTCGCAGAACACCTGGACTTAGAGTCTCTGTCTCTGGTCCCCATTCCTCTATGGATTGGACCTCATCAGGACCTCACCTCTGCCATCTAGCAGATGCCTCATTCACTCCCGGCTGTCCCCAAGAGGGCAGACAGGCTGTACCGGGCGCTGAAGGATGCCCTGTTCTTGAGAGCGCGTCCTAAGGCCGACTCTGTTGTCATTTGTGCTGCTCATGACCACTCCGCTGCACCCAAGCACATGAGCACCTCTCCTCCGGACAAGGACTTGAGGCAGATGGACCAGTTCTGGAGAAAAATGTATGCGTCGCCCACATGCACTCTCCGGTCCCTTAACTATGTGGCCCAAATGGTGTCTCACCAGAAAGCTACCTTGGCCAGGTTGGAAGCTTGGGTCCAGGCCATGAAACCCTCGAGTTTGAAAGAGGAGCTTGTCAGGGATCTTCACCTCTCCAAATTCCCTTGTAGTCATGCTTTGTGAGCCACATACGAATCGGTTGATTCTGTATCTTGCACCTCGGCAACTGCTGTTGCCCTCAGATGACACTTCTGGCTTCGCCTTTCTGGACTTGCTAACGAAGTTCAGTCAGTGATTCAAGATGCCCCCTTTAGGGGCTCGGTACTCTTTGGTGGGGACATCAAGGACATTATCACTGACCTGCAGGACAGAGTTCTTGCCCTCGGGTTGGTGAGGTCCATATACCGTTTGGGCAACCAACAGCAGCAGCCCTTTCAAAAAAGGACCTGGAGGCAGAGAAAGCAAGCTCTAGCACGTCACCAGAGAAAGCATAAGGCCAAGGTTACAGCCACCCCTCCTGCCTTCAAGAACCAGAGACGTGCAGGGGGCCCTCCCCCTGAACGTCCAACCACTTCCTGACTTCCTGTCCCCACTGCCTCCTCAGTCTCTCGACAGGGAGCAGATGGGTGGGAGGTTCACCCGCCACGTGCAGGAGTGGAGGGCAATAACCTCCGAAGAATGGGTCCTGCAGCTAGTGTCCGTCAGACACACGATAGTTTCTCGACTTTCCTCCAGAAACTCCACCAAAAAGATCCTCCTATTCAAGGGATCAGGCTGTTCTCGTCCAAGAAGAGGTGAACAGTCTCTTGCTCAAGGAAGCAATAGAGCACGTTCCCCTCCGGCAAAGGGGAAGAGGGTTTTACTTGCATTTTTTCCTGGTTCCAAAAAAGACGGGGGATTTCAGACCCATGCTTGACTTAAGCAACCTAAACCAGTTTGTCGAGTACAAAAGATTTCGAATGCTGACACTCCAGAGCCTCCTTCCACTCCTTCTGGAGAATCGTTGGTTGTGCGCTCTGGACATGCAGGATGCTTACCTGCATATCCCCATTTTCCCCAGCCACCACCGGTTCCTGTGGTTTCAGTTCCAAGGGAACACTTCCAGTTCCGAGCGCTTCTGTTTGGGCTGTCGTCAGCACCCCGGGTGTTTACCAAGTGTCTGGCAGTGGTTGCAGCATTCTTACGCCGCAGGGGTATTGCAGTCTTCTCTTACCTGGACGACTGGCTGATTTCAGCCCCGTCCAGGGACTCTTTACTGGAGGCTCTTTCTTTCACTTTGGACCTTTTCAACAGACTAGGTATTACGGTCAATATTCCTAAATCCTCCATGACCCCGGCTCAGAAACTTCAGTTCATTGGGGCAGTATTGGATACGGTCCATTGCAGAGTCTTCCTCCCTCCAGACAGGATGGACACACTGATCCGTCAGGCTTCTCAAGTGGCTTCTTCCAGGATCATCCTGGCCCGGGAGATCCTTCGCCTTCTCAGCCAGATGGCGGCCTCCATCACCACTGTTCCCCTCGAGAGACTCCACATGAGAGTAACTCAGTCGTCCTTGTGCGTGCAATGGGATCAACTCCTGGACGACCTGGACCATCCAGTGCTGGTCTCCTCAGCAGTTCAGAAGGAATTGCTTTGGTGGAGGGATCCCTGCAATCTTTCTTTGGGTCTTCCCTTCTGGAACCCAGCTCCCTAAGCATCCCTAACCACAGATGCCTCGATCATGGGATGGGGGAGCACATCTAGGGGAGCACCAAGCCCAAGGACTGTGGTCCAGCTTGGAGACTACGTTGCATAGCAACGTTCTGGAGATATGAGGACTGTCCTGTGCACAGGCTTTCCAGACCCTCCTTCCCAAGGGATCACTGCTGGTCCAGATGGACAACATGTCGGTAGTTTGGTACCTCAACAAACAAGGAGGAACCTGCTCATACCCCTTATGCAAGGAAGTGATGCGGGTGTGGATCTGGGCGGTCCAGCACAATCTTGCCCTCATGGCCATGCACGTACCAGGCATTCTAAATGTCCTGGTGGACAGTCTCATTAGATCTCTGACCCTAGCTCACTAGTGGGAATTACATCGGGAAGTGGCAGCATCCATCTTCCTACGTTGGGGGCGTCCGGAAATCTACCTTTTTTGCCTCCAAATACAATGCAAAACTTCCCAATTTTTGCTCGCTCATTCCAGGGCATGGTGCTTTCTGGCACGACGCGCTGTCCTCTCTTAGACAGGGACATTTTTGTACGCCTTCCCTCCATTTCCCATTCTCCAGAGGGTCCTCCTCAAACTTCAAGCAGAGCAGACAAAAATGATTCTTATTGCCCCTCTCTGGCCAAGACAAATATGGTTCCCGCTGCTGCAATAGCTTTCCAGGGAACCACCAGTTCTATTTCCAGTGACTCACGACCTCCTGACTCAGGATCAAAGTCGGCTACTACATCTGGGGCTCAGGACTCTGCGCCTTCATGCATGGCTCTTGCAGACATAGTGATCTCTCACTTTGAGGTCTCCTCTCGGGTCGCTCCAGTCCTCATCGAGGCCAGAAAACCCTCAACTCGATCCACTTATGCCATGAAGTGGAAACAGTTTCCATCTGGAACCCTTTCTCATGTTCTGCCCCTCAAGTCATGGAATACCTCCTTCACTTGTCAGACTCCGGTCTTTCATATTCATCGTTGAAGGCCCACCTTTCAGCTGTTTCAGTGTACCACGAGCTAGTGGATGGTAAACTCGTGGCTCAGTTGGAAGTCTCTAAAACCTTTTGAAAGGGATTCTCCATCTGAAACCCCCCCATCCGCAGCCCAACTCCACCTTGGGACTTGAACTTCATTTTGGAAAAGCTCACCCTTCTCCTTTCAAGCTGGCTATGAGCTGTGATTTGCGCTTCCTTTCATGGAAGGCATTGTTTCTAATTGCCATCACATCAGCCCGGAGGATTTCAGAGCTTCACGCTGGTCTGTAAGGAGCCCTGTCTTATTTTCCATAAGGACCGGGTGGTTCTTGGAATGAATCCGAAGTTTTTTTCCAAGGTGGTGTCAGAAGCCATGCTGAACCAGTCGGAGCTTTTGTACTATCCGTCCCCCTCTAATAGAGGTGACGCACTTCTCCATACCATGGATGTACATCGGATTCTTCGGAGTTACACTCACCAGACTAAGGAATTCCGTAGCTGTGATCAGCTTTTTGTATCTTTTGCCCCCAGATCAAAGGGCAAACTGGTTTCTAAGCAGGGCCTTTCCAAATGGTTAGGCAACTGCATTAGGTATTGTTACCAGAAGTATGAAAAACCTCTGCCGGGTACCATAAGAGGTCACTCTACTAGGGCATGGCTGCTTCCGCTGCCTTTTTACGAAATGTCTCTGAGGCTGATATCTGCGCCGCAGCCACTTGGAGTTCTGTCCATACCTTTACCAAACACTATAGTCTGGACATTGCTTCTAGGCAGAGGGCTGGTTTCGGCCTAGCTGTGTTACAGGGCCTTCTGTCCTAGGCTGGGTCCATTCTGGATTCCAGTTTTTCTGTTGGGAGTTATTTCTCCTCCTCCCTAGTTTCTCTCGGTCTCTCTTTGGAGGGACTGCTTGGGACTCTGTCCTATATGTGATGACCTACTGAAGGAACCCTCTCAAAGTAAGATAGTACAATTACGTTGGAACTTACCGTAACAGTAGATCTTCAAGAAAGAGGTTCCTTCAGTACGTCATATTTTTCCCCTCCCTTCTTCCCCTCATTCTGTGTTCTACAGGGACTCCAAATCCTGTTCGCTCCTGCTGTCAGGCCTCTTCTTGGCTCCTGAGGGAGAACTGGAGGGCAGGCATGGGGACCGCCCACTATATAGAGTCACACTGTCAGTCACGTGACATTGGGTGGGCGTTCTCCCGTCAGGGATTGCTAGAAAAGTCTGCTGTGTGGCCCGACGCAAGGTGGCACCAGTCCCATATGTGATGACCTAGTGAAGGAACCTCTCTCTCGGAAGATCTACTGTTACGATAAGTTCCTACATAACTGTACTATCCCTGCATTCAAACTCTTCCCATATCAACTGGCACCGGGTCCTATTCGACCCTGTCACATACAGCCCCCTCCTTAGAAGGGAACCTGTTTTATCAAACAGGTTTCCAAAACTTTGTTTATTCTCTACTAACATTTGCTGCTAACTTTCAGAAATTAAGCACGCGCAGTATCCTTTTTCTGTAACAGTACAGCAAACAGTAAAGTTTAAACTCAAATTTGTTTTTCAACCTTCAGAACCCTCAAATCTTACTTCGGGTGGGAGCTCTTGCAGCAGGCTGTAACACTCAGGACTATGCTGCAGGCACCAGGCCCCCATAAACATTTTCAGCCAGCAGTATACAGCAGGGACCGCCCGACGCCGGCCCCGCCTAACATTAGCCCTGGTACAAAAGGGCTGACACAGCTTCTTCAGTTCTTTTCCTGCCGCGTCCCGCACGTGAAGAGAAAGATCTCGTTCCAGCTTGCCAGGAACAGCTAAAACTTTTCCAAACAACCCGCTTTTTTGATACAGTTTTCTACTGTGTTTTTTTCAAGTTTACCGTCATCAGGCCGTTTCCGGCGTTTTTTGAAGTTCTTCGACGGATGTCTTCACTGTCGTCGGCCTTGCCCGAACCCCATCAGAACAAGTGCGATTGTGGGAGGCAGATCCCTGCCAAGGACGGGCATAGGAGTTGCGTTTTCTGCCTCGGGCCGGACCACGACACCACGGCCTGCTCTGCCTGCCAGGCATTTACTAACCGGACCCGGATCCGTCGTCTGAAGGCCCTGAAGGCTTTTCTTCTGGAGAAGAAGATGGATCTGCACTCCGAGGGGAAGCGCAAAGAAAAATCCAAGCGACACGGGAAAGACCGTAATTGGTCCCTGCACCGGTCCCGGTTGCGGTCCCGGTCTCACTCGCGGCCCTCTCCCAAGAAGGCCCACCCTTCCCCGGGCTCAGGAGAGCCTCCCAAGTCGTCGCAGGCCAAGGCCAGCCCTTCAGGGGAGAAGCCGGCCAAGCCAAAGGCAACCCTGCTAGAGGTTACCACAAGCAACAGGTGAAGATTGCCTTCCCTCCCAAAGGCACCGCGCCATGCTAAAGGCACGCTCCGAGCCCAAGGACTCCTCCGGCGCCTTGGCAGCACCCCTCATCAGTACCACCACCGATGCGGTTGAAGGCGAAGGTGAGGAATCGACCATGGAAGAGCAGGCGTCCCGTCGCCCAAGTCCTCCTCCCCACTGGGCCCCAGAGTGCTCTCTTCAGGACGACGTCCCAGATACCCTTTCTGGGCCAAGCTTTTTTCGAAGGACGAGCTGCAGGAGCTGTTTTCCTTTTGGTGGGGGCAGGTTCAGAAGTAATCCCCCCATCGCCGGCCCAGACACCGGTACCAGACCCAGTGGGCAAACCACAGCCAGAAGATGCGCCTTCCCTGTGGAAGTCCCCGGAGCGACCGCCTACACCTCCTTCTAGGGCTCGTTCCCGCGCCCGGTCCGGATACCACAGACAACACTCCAAGGACTCTAGAGACCGTCGTCGGTCCAGGTCTCCTACATGCAGCCCCTCTCGGTCTTCTAGACGAGAGCGCACTCAACGTCGGTCCTCTGACGGACGTCTGTCTTTGTTCCGTCGCCGGTCTCTGGACTGGAGTCGGTCCTCCAGTTAAACAGGGGGAGTCTGGTCATAGGGAGAGATCAGACTATTCTAGATCTTATAGTCGATCTCCCTCTTCCTCATCTTCATCTTCGTCATCTTCCTCTCTCAGCTTAGAGCGGTCCCCGGGAGAGAAGGACCAGCCTCACTCGCCTCCAGACGATCCAACCTTCATGGACGTCATGAGGAATATCCAAGTCTCCAACGAGTGGGAGATGGAGGACCTGGATCCGGAACGCCGGAGACTGGCAAAATACCTGAGGCAGAAGGAGCCGAAACCACTGGTGGTCCCTCCTTTAGTGGACGCTTTCCAGGACCTCACGCGGACTACCTGGAAAAGTCCAGCTTCCATCCCGGCTGTTCCTAAGAAGTCGGATAGGCTGTACAAGGCCCCAAGGGCAGAAGCTTTCCTAACAGAGAACCCTCAGGCGGACTCCTCGGACAAATCCAGGCAGCCGAAACACCTTAGCTCACAGCCTCCCGATCCGGAGTCTCGGTATTTGGACCAGGTGGGCAAGAAAGATTATTCTGCCTCCACCTGTTCCATACAGTCCCTTAACTTCCTGACGCATATGGTCCAGTAACAGAATGCTCTATGGGAGAGGGGACAAGAGCTTTTGAAGGCCATGCCAGATTCTGATCAGAAGACAGAACTTCTGGACATCATGAAATCGGGCTCAGACGTAGGCTCCCATGTCCTGAGAGCCTCGTATGACACTGCAGATACGGCAGCCAGGGCAGCCGCTTCCGGGGTGTGCCTCCAGTGCCACGCCTGGTTGAGAGTTTCGGGCTTTCACCAGGATCTGCAGGCCGGTATCAAGGATTTACCATTCCAGGGTACCATGTTATTTGGGCAGGAGATGGAAGCTTTGATTTCTCATCTCCAAGAGTCAGGCACGTCTATCTGATCGGTCCATCAGATGTACTGCGGCGACCAGCGAAGGCACCGAAAGCGGCCATTTCGTAAACCCTCAGGTGGCCAAGGTCACGCCCGTGGTAATCAGCAGGGACAGAGAGGTGGCTTCCGTAGGAAAACTGGTAACCAGCAGCCTGGAGGTGCCCCTACCCGTGGGCCTAAGTCCTCCCAGGCCTCTCTGCCTACACCCGGCTCATCCCAGTGACTCCCTTCCAGAGGAAGACTCGGGGGAGACGGTCGGGGGCTGCTTCTCCCTTCATCTCGAAGGGTGGAAGTCAATTACTGCAGACCAATGAGTCCTAGATATCATCAGGCAAGGACGCACGCTGGAGTTCATGGAGTTTCCCCCAAATACTCCGTCAAAGTACTCCTGCTATCCTCCTCACATCCCACTAATAGAAGGAGAGATTCAGACCCTCTTGCAGAAAAGAGCAATAGAAGTAGTCCTCTTGCATCAGCGGGGAAAGGGGTTTTACTCCCATTTCTTCCTGGTCCCAAAAAAGACACAGGATCTTCGTCCCATTCTGGACCTCAGCTCTCTCAATCTCTTTATAGAGTACAAAAGGTTCAGGATGGTGACCCTCCCAGTTCTACTTCCTCTGCTGCACCAAGGAGACTGGCTCTGCTCCCTAGACATGGAAGATGCATATATGCGTATCGGGGTCTTCCCTCCCCACAGGAAGTTTCTGAGGTTCCACTTCCAAGGGGAGCACTATCAGTTTCGAGTTCTTCCATTTGGCCTCTCTTCCGCTCCGCGAGTCTTTACAAAATGCTTGGCAGTGGTGGCTGTGACTCTAAGGCGCATGGTACACTATGTTTTCCCATACCTAGATGATTGGCTACTTACAGCCCCATCAAGGTCAGGCCTACTTCACGCCCTCGGAGACACCTGTACTCTATTCCGAGAGCTGGGGATCACCTTGAATCTACAAAAATCATCCCCAGAGCCCAGTTAAAAGCTCGTCTTCATTGGAGTGGTCCTGGATTCTATCCAGGGCATGGCTTTCCTTCCCCAGGACAGGGGCGATTGCCTGCAAGAGATTGTCGAGGGGATCTCAATAACTCCTCAAGTTCCAGCACGGAACTTCCTCAGGCTACTGGGGCACATGGCAGCAGCTATTCATGTCACTCCCCTGGCCTGCCTCCACATGCGGATCCCACAATGGATGCTCAGGGTACAGTGGGACCAAGGCTATGACGATCTAGACTTCATGGTCAGGATCACTGAGCAAGTCAGGAGAACTTTGCTTTGGTGGAGGGACCCCCAGAACTTGGAGAAGGGGGTCAGCTTTCGTCCAGAGCCACCAGGTCAGACTCTTAGGACAGATGCATCAGACCTGGGCTGGGGGGGGTGCACCTGGGTGCTCATCAAACGCAAGGGTTTGGTCACCCGAGGAGCGATCCCTTCACATCAGTGTACTGGAGATGCGAGCGGTTCTCTATGCCTTACAGGCTTTTCAAGAGGACCTGGTGCCAGGCTCTCCTCTGGTTCAAATAGACAATATGGCAGTCATCTTCTACATCAACAAGCAAGGGGGTACTCATTTGTATCCCCTTTGCAGGGAGGCGATAAGAGTCTGGTACTGGGTGCTGGAGTGGCGCATTCTGCTGTCCGCAGTGCATGTTCCAGGCGTCCTGAACGGTCTGGCTGACAGCTTAAGCAGGTCTCGATCCAGAGCACAGGAGTGGGAGCTGCTACAGTCCATGGCAGACCAGCTCTTCCACAAGTGGGGTCATCCAGAGCTGGACCTCTTTGCGTCACCATGCAACGCCAAACTGCCCGCGAGAGCACGCACCTCGAGTTTTCTGGCCTGACGCGTTATCCCTTTGCTGGGCAGGGAGGTTTCTCTATGCCTTCCCTCTCATTCAGAGAGTCTTACTAAAGTTACAGGCAGAAGGGGCCCGAATGATTCTCGTAGCCCCCAGATGGCCTTGGCAGATTTGGTTCCCACTCCTACAGCGGTTATTACAGTTCCGCTGCCATATGCCCGCAGTTGCTGTCCCAGGACCACGGGTCGCTGGTCCATCCAGACCTTTGTTCCTTACACCTACGTGCTTGGCTCCTTCAGACGTAGCTCAACACAGATATGGGGTTTCCCCGGAAGTGGCGGCAGTCCTAGTTTCGGCTAGGAAGCCCTCCACCCGCTCTGCCTATGCGAGGAAGTGGAAGCGTTTTTGTTTATGGGCCTCGTCACAGCATTTGGACCCCATCACTTGTCCAGTGAACTCAACATTACAGTACCTCCTCTCCTTGTACCATCATGGCCTGAGTCACTCCTCCATCAAGGTACATATGTGAGCTGTCTCCGCCTATCATGCTCTCATTGGAGATAAGGCGTTGGCACAATTGGATGTCGCCCGCACCTTTTTAAGAGAAATTTTGCATATGAGGCCCTCCATTTGGGACCCTATCCCACCCTAGGATCTCCTTTTTGTGTTGGAGAAGCTCACCCTCCCTCCCTTTGAGCCGACAGTGGATTGTGAGCTGTGTTTTCTTTCTTGGAAGGTTTGTTTTTTGTTCGCTGTTACCTCAGCTCGAAGAGTTTCCAAGCTTCAGGCTCTGATTTGTGAAGAGCCGTATTTGATTTTCCCCAGGGAAAGGGTTTCCCTTGGAACAAATCCTAAGTTTCTTCTGAAAGTGGTCTCTGAGTTGACCCTCAACCAGTCGGTTGACCTTCCAGTCTATTTTCCTTCCCCATCTAATAGAGGGGAGGCTCTCCTTCACACACTGGATGTCCACAGGACTTTGAGGTGTTACCTCAAATGGACGGCTACGCATCGTCAATTAGAGCAACTCTTTGTGGCTTTTGCACCACAATGCTTGGGCAAACCGGCGACCAAGCAGACGATATCAAAGTGGATAGTCCACTGCGTTTCCTTCTGCTATGAAAAACACAATAAGCCCCTACCGGGCCTGGTTAGGGGTCACTTCACCAGAGGAGTGTCTGCTTCTTTTGCCGCCCTGAGAAATGTCTCTATCAGGGACATATGTGCGGCTGCTACCTGGAACTCTGTGCATACCTTTGTCAAGCATTACAGCTTGGATATCGTCTCCAGATGCCGAGCCGGTTTTGGTCTGGCTGTTTTGCAAGGACTTTTGTCCTAAGGCCTTTGGAGTCAGCATATTCCACCTCCTGGGGTCGTCTACCTCTTTGGCGTGGGACTGCTTAGTATTCAGGAGCCCATCCTGGGCCCTATCCTCTTTGCAATATACATCAATAATCTGGACTCACAGCTGAGCACAGCAAATGTGCACTTATTCGCAGATGATACTGTACTCTATACCACAAATTCATCCTTGGATCTGGCCCATGAGTATTTACAGAAAGACTTCATCACCCTCCAATACAACCTTCTTACTCATAAACTCCTCCTCAACACCAAAAAGACTAAAGCAATGATTCTCTCACCAAAGTCTACTTCCAGATGTCCACATATCACACAGATCCGAACATTCTTAGATGAACCCCTTGAAGTAGTTGATACCTTTAAGTACCTAGGGTTCTGGCTGGATAACAAGCTCAACTTTCTGTGCCACTTAAATGAAACCTCAAAGAAACTAAGACAGCAATTAGGTTTATTGTATCGCATTAAACACTTACTCACGTTAGAAGCCAGAATGAGACTAGTACAAACTACATTCCTACCTATATTGGACTACGCTGACTTCCTTTACAGTTATTGCCCATCAACGATGCTAAACAAACTGGACACCCTTTACCACCGGGCTTTAAGATTTATCTTAAATCTACCCCGTAGTACACATCACTGTCATCTATACCAGGTTTCGTGATGGACCTCACTCTCAACTAGAAGAAAAAGGAATGCTCTCCTCTGGTGTTTTTTAGAGCATTATCTGATAACCTCCCTGCATACATCTCGAACATCTTCAAACGGGCTAAAAGTTCCTATGGCCTGAGACGCTTCTCCTTAATCTGCTTCCAGATTCCTAGAGTGAAAACTACCCTTGGCTCAGCAGCAATCAACTTCTCACTTCCATCACTTTGGAACACTATGCAAGACTCGTTAAAATTATCCTCACTTCCAAGCATTTTCACATTCAAAGCTCTATTAATGGATTATCTGAAGGAATCATGCAGCTGTTTCAGACGCCGATGACCCTTAAGCCCCGGGTGCCACTCTCAAATCCTACGCCTAAGTGTCTCATCCACCCCACATTCCGAACAGAAACCTGGGACCTACAAGCCTAGTTCCCTTAATCCAAGATGGCCCTGCCTATTCTCTACCTTTTACCTATTCTGGCCTCCCTTTTGGCTGCCTACTCTTTTACCTCAATTTCTACCATATTCCTTAATACCTCCTTATTTTTCATCATTTAGGTATGAGCTCTTACTTAGCGGAGACTGTATGGGATTGTTGTCTCTTCTCATTTCAGTAAAGCTTATCATTATGTACCTTTGCATGTTAATTATATTGACCGGCACCTTCACAATGTATTTTCTTTTTTAGCACCATTGTCCACCGTAATTGTAATCTTATGAAGTGTACTGTATTGTATTAATGCCCAGGACCACCTTGAAAATGAGCTTGCTTAATGGTGTTTATACCTGGCTAAATAAAGTGATTGATTGATTCAGTTCTGAGTGTTATAGCCTGCAGCAAGAGCTCCCACCCGAAGTAAGATAGTACAGTCACGTAAGAACTTACCGTAACAGTAGATCTTCAAGAGGCACTCTTGCAGCAGGCGTTACTTTCCCACCTGCCTTCCCCCTCGAGGTGTGCAGATCCATCTTCGTTTACATCTCCACTATGTGCTTCGTCTCCTTTTCTTGCCAGGGCTTGTTTGCGGGCTTTGGCGAGAGAACTGAGGTGGAGCTGGGTCTGTACCCTTTTGTACCAGGGCCGGCGTCGGGGGCAGTCTCTGCTGTATACTGCTGGCTGAAAATGTTTCTGGGGGGTCCTGGTGCCTGCGGCATAGTCATGAGTGTTATAGCCTGCTGCAAGAGCTCCTCTCGAAGATCTACTGTTACGGTAAGTTGTTACGTAACTGTACTTTCCTGATCCATATCTTGACAGAAAATCAGCATTGCTATTCTTTATACCAGATTTGTGTATCACCGTGAATTTAAATGGCTGTAGTGCCAGGTACCACCTTTTGATTCTGGAATTTTTTATGTTTCATTTGGTTAAGCCAACAGAGAGGATTGTGATCTCTTATAAGTACAAAGTCGGTTCATAGCAAATGAAACTTAAGGGACTCCATGGCCCACTTTGCTGCTAAACATTCCTTTTCAATGGTGGAGTATCTTTTCTCTCTGTCATGCAATGTAATACTTATGTACAGAATAGGATGTTCTGTCCCATCTATATTTGGACTCAGTACTACACCTAGGCCTACCTCTGATGCATCTGTTTGTAACACAAATCGTTTCTCAAAGTCTGGGCTTCTTAAAACAGGGGCCGAACATAATGCAGCCTTAATGGCTTGAAAAGCTTCATCACACTCTGAGGTCCATTTCACATTATTCGAGTACCATTTTTTTGTGAAATCAGTGAGGGGAGTAGCTAACTCAGCAAAGTTGGGAACAAATTTCCGATAACCAGCTAACCCTAAAAATGACCTGGCATGTTTCTTTGTTTTAGGGACAGGGATGTTGGCTACATCTTCTGTTTTAGAAACCTCTGGCTTAACTTTTCCATTTCCCAACACATAACCGAAATATCTGGTTTCCTGCATGCCTAGTGCACATTTGATAGGATTAATAGTCAGACCTGCATTTTTGATAGCTTGGATTACTGCTCGTAGGTGTTCCAGGTGGCTTTTCCAGTCTGGACTGTACACCATGACATCATCCAGGTATGCAGCACAATAACCAGTGTGAGGGGATAAAATTATATCCATGTACCGCTGGAATATAGCTGGCGCATCATGTAAACCAAATAGCATGGTGGTGAACTGATAGAATCCAACAGGAGTGGTAGATGCAGTTTTGTCTCTGGATTCTTTAGCTAAAGGTATTTACCAGTAACCCTTGATGAGATTGAGGGTACTGATATACTTTGCACTCCCCAGTCTGTCCACCAAATCATCTATTCTGGGCATAGGATAACTGTCAAATTCTGACACTTGATTAAGTTTCCTAAAATCAAGGCAGATCTTTGCAGTATGGCCTGGCTTATTACCATCATAGCAAATAACGTCTTTGAGCACAGATTTGTTATGCCCACCAGAGTTCTTATCAGACTTGGAGCTTAAATGGGTAAAAGAGTGTCTTACCGGTGCTTGGCTGTTACCTCACTGCTGTGGCGTCTGTCTGGCCATTTGGTAGTCCTCAGTCAAAGAAACAGCCTTTTCCCCACTTTCTGGTTGGTGTTCCTTTACCCAGAACTGCACATCTGTAGGCAAGATGTTGATGAATTGGTCCTTTGCAAATGTGTCGATGATCTGTGGGACTGTTCTGCCCTCTAGTTGGAGCCATTTTATCAGGAGTTCTCTGAGTCAAGTAAAGGCTTCTCGAGGATTGTCGACTGAGAAGTACTTCAGAGATCGAAATCTCTGCCTGTAGGTCTCTCCTGAGATGTCATACCTTTTCAGGATTTCACTTTTCACCAGGTCATAGTTTTCTGACTGTGCAGTGTCCATGTTGCTGTAGGCAAATTGGGCTTTCTCTGTCAGGTAGGGTACCAGTCTGATGGTCCATTGCTGCTTTGGCCATTGGCAGGCTGTGGCAACTCTTTCAAAAGTTGTCAGGTATGCCTCGGTATCATCCAAGGGGCATAGCTTTGTAAGTTTAATGGCTTTTAAGTTGCTTGTGTTTTGTTGCTCATCTGGATCTGTGGTAGATCCTCTGCCTTTGATAGCTTGCAAGGCATCCAGCCATCACTGCTCCTGTCACTGCATTTCTTCTCTCATCTGCTGCTCCTGACAGTGCATCTCTTCTCTCCTCTGCTGCTCCTTCACTGCAGAATCCATACCTTTCTCTATGCTTCCCTGGTACTAGGTCCAGTACCCACGCACAAAACTCCTGGCTTAGAGCATGCATGGCGTAAATCCCCCTTCTGACACCATCTGTCATGAGGCACGGGTCAGGAAGCATAGGAAAAATTAGGAGCAGTTGTAAATTTCACAAAGTATTTATTTCTACTAGCAGTAACATAAAAAATAAAATTGTTCAGTATAACTATTTACAAAGGCCAAATAATCAGAGAAGATCTATCAGAGTTTTCCTTCAGTCTCTGTGTCTCTCTTTTGCAAACAATTGCTGCTCTCTTCTAAGTCCTTGCAACCCCCCTTCTTAACAAGCATCCTCTTTTTTTTTTTTTCTAAAGTGTTCTAGTATATTTCAGGCAGGTGCTGGCAGGAACACAATGTCCCAGAACTGAGGCCCCATCTCCACAGCTTTTGCAAAAGTCTTAAAAATTGCACTAAGGTAATCTCTTGAGTTTCCAATAGCTTTTTGCAATCATCTCAAACTATAATTGTATACATTTCAAAAATTAACACTATATAATTTCTAAACAAAGGGATCCCAATATCAGTTACATTTCTATTTAATTATTTACATATATTTTATATCAGCAGATGTGCAAGGAAGAAAAGACAGCAAGGGAAGACTGAGAGATAGCAAGAGGAAAGGATTGCGAGACTGTCGGGGTGATAAAGTCCTAGGTCTCACAGGAAAATTTGGTTGCACAACCAGACAGACAAAAGACAGGAAAGGAAAGAATAGAACAGATCACTACATTCAAACTCTTTCCATAACAACTGGGATAGGGTCCTGTTCAGCCCTGTCACATACTTCAATATCCCAGATGTTGATTGGGCCATTCAGCAGCTGCTTCAGCCAGGAACCGGGACATCCTGGATTCACTACAGGAGGCAGGCCTCAGACAGCTGGTAAGTGATCCCACAAGAGAAGGGGCGATTCTGGACCTGGTACTGACCAGTGGGGACAGTATCAGTGATGTCCAGGTGGAAGGTCCTTTGGGGTCCAGCGACCACCACGAAGTGTGGTTTAACATGGGGACAGAGGCGCAGTCTAGTCATACTAGGGCAGGAGTCCTAGATTTTAGGAGGATGGATTTTGATAACATGAGGTGGGGTATCAGAGTCCCTGGTGGGGTGGGAGATAGGAGGGGGTTGAGGATCAGTGGGAACGTCTGAAGGGAGCTATACAGGGGGTGATGAATCAATGCATCAAGGTGGTAAGCAAAGGCAAGAAAAGGAGGAAACCACTATGGTTCTCGGAAGAGGTGGCAGACAGAGTAAGGGCCAAAAGGGTGAGTTTCAGGAAATACAAAGAGACTCAAAGGAAGGCAGACAGGGAGGAGTACCTAAAGAATCTAAGGGAAACAGAAAAGGCTGTAAAGAGAGCAGAGGCACTGACCGAAGAAAGATTAGCGCAGACAGTGAAGAAAGGGGACAAGACATTATTTAGGTACATCAGTAAAAGAAGGAAAAGGGGGGGTTGTAATGCTCAGAGGGGATACAGGGGAGTGCAAAGATGGAGTCTTAGAAAAGGTGGAAATACGGAACAAATACTTATGCTCAGTATTCACTGAGGAGGGGGAAGGTCATGGACCACAACTGAGTAGCAGACACAAAGGAGGGAGAAGTAAACAGTAGTCCTTTCACAGCAGAGAGAGTCCTGAAGGAGCTCACAAAATTGAGGGTGGACAAGGCAATGGAGCCAGATGGCATACATCCCAGGATATTAAGGGAATTGCAAGGGGAGTTAGCAGTTCCCCTGGCAGCCATGTTCTCAGAGTCACTCAACACAGGTGTGGTTCCACAGGACTGGAAGAGGGCACATGTAGTCCCTTTACTCAAAAGTGGTAGTAGGAAGGATGCAGGGAACTATAGGCCAGTCAGCCTCACCTCAGTAATGGGTAGGATCATGGCAGCATTGCTTAAAGAAAGCATAGTGGAGCACCTGGACTCCATTGGGGCCCAGGAACTGAGGAAACATGGAATCACAGCAGGAAGATCGTGTCAGACAAATCTGATAGACTTTATTGATTGGGCTACGAAGGAAGTTAATCAGGGGAGGGGTGCGGTGGACGTCTCCTACCTCAATTTCAGCAACGCCTTTGACACCCTCCCACATAAAAGGCTGGTGAGCAAAATGAGTAGTTTGGGCATGGGGCACAAGGAAGCAGAAGATGGTGGTAAATGGGATCCAATCAGGGGAGAGGGAGGTGACCAGCGGGGTACCTCAGGGATCAGTCCTGTTTAATGTCTTCATTGGTGACATTGTTGTAGGATTGGAGGGAAAGGTCTGCCTGTTTACAGATGGCACCAAGATCTGCAACAGGGTGGATACTCCAGACGGGATGGAGAGAATGAGGAGGAACCTGGAGAAACTTAAAAATGGTCTGAAGTGCGGCAACTAAGGTTCAATTCCAAGAAGTGCAAAATAATGCACCTGGGTAGAGGGAACCCTGGGGAGAGTTACAAGATGGGGGAGAAGTTGCTGACTATCGCCAAGGAAGAAAGGGACCTGGTGGTTCTAATTTCTGACAACTTTAAGGTGTCTACACAGTGTACAAAGGCTGCAAGGAGGGCCAGTGGCATGCTGGGGTGCATAGGTGGAGTATCACTAGCAGAAGGTGGGAGGTGGTGATGCCATTGTACCAAATGCTAGTGAGGCCTCACCTAGTGTACTATGTGCAGTTCTGGAGGCTGCACCATCATAAGGACATTGACAGAGTGAAGACGGTCCAATGAAGGACGACTTAGGTGGTACAGGGCTTGCACCAGACAACATATGAGGAAAGACTAAAGGACCTCAGTATGTACTCTGTGGAGGAGGTGGGATCGAGGGGACAAGATAGAAACATTCAAGTACCTTAAGGGGATTAACAAGATGCAAGGGGGAGACATCTTCCAATATAAGAGATGCACAAGAACCAAGGGGCATGATATGAAATTAGAAGGTGGAAATGTGAGGACGTTTTTTTCTTCACGGAGAGCGTGGTGGACACATGGAAGAGACTACCACAGGAGGTGGTGGAGGCGAGCACAATGGAGGGTTTTAAACATGCATGGGACAGGCATAAGGGTACCTTAGCGGTGGGAAGGAGGAGTGAAAACCCATTGACCAGGTAGGGTCAGAGACCACAAACTAGTGTAGGGTTTTCGGGCAGATTGGATGGGCCTGGTGGTCCTTATCTGCTGACAAATTTCTATGTTTCTATGTAATTTTAACGTACTTTGCCCAGCCGTAACTTCCACATATAAGCAGAGTGGCCTAGGCGCGCTGCAGCCCCGCCCCGAAAAACAGCACTTTGATGACGTGAGGCAGGTGCACTCTATAGTTACTAATAGGATCGGGGGAAGGGGGCTGTCTAAATGTACTAAGATTATCTTTGCTGGCAGTTCTACGTGTATGGGGCTAATATTTCATGCATCCCAAGAAGGCTTTCCTTTGAAGGTGTTTTTTACCTTGTAGCTCTGGCTCAGGTTATTCTTAAATATGTAATCTGTTGACCACTTACCAGGAGTAAACTTCTGAACTCCTCTTTTTGTGGGAGGAGTCTTTTTTTTTCTCTCTCTCTCTAGCCTCACAGCTGCTGACCAGAACCTCTCCTAAGCCTTCTCAGCACCAGACAGTCTGTTCTCGGACAGAACCACCACCAAGCTCCTTCCATGCCAAAGGATAGCTAGATCCTCCTCAGAAGTTTTAGTCTTTAGTATTACTTGATCACATTTTTGCTACGTCCAGGTCTGACATCTGTTGCTCAGACTTTGTCATTCCTACACCCAGTTAAGAGTACTGTTCTTTACTCAACCAAAATATGTAGCTCTACAGAGAAGATTGACTCTGAGAAAATAGTACTTACTGTAACTGCTAATCTGCTTGAGTATATTATTCACAGAACCACACTTAACCCACACTCCGTCCCCCCTTCAGAGAAACACTCTGATCAGCTAATAACTGGTGAGTGTAACCTTTTACTATACTGGACAGCTCTTGGACTGTCTGGTCCCTTGTTTTTTTTTTTTTCTTTTAGCTTTCTATAGCTGCAGCATGCCTTACAGGGTATTAAATAAGCTGAAAAAATAGATATGCATTTATATGTGTGAAATTGCTAATCAGCTGTGAGAATATGTAGCACTTGATAAAGATCGATTTAGCAGAATTAAAAATAAAATGTAGATCTTCCAAGAATCAATCTTCACCACTTATCCTCACTTACGGGTCTGCGCCTGAGGCACTAGAACCCACGGGAGCAAAGTTAATCTCATAGTACAGCTAGGGGGCTAACATCGGTGGGTGACAGCATTGCCCACAAGACACACATGATGTGGCACACATGGACTGGTCAATAATCAACACTGGCCCCCTGCCTTCCTCAGTTCTGATCTTATCTGTCAATCTTCACCACTCATCACTGGTAGGTTCAAGCCAAAGGTGCAGGACCCTGCTGGAGAGATGGTGAGGAGCTGGTGCCGGGATGGCGCCACCCTAGAGGCCGACACAATGCATGGCGCGTGAGGGTGGCCAGTAACAGACGCCGACTCATCCTTCACCTCAGTTCTGCTTCTCCCTTCTTCAAGTGCACATAGACCTCGTGCGAGCTGACAGAATTCTACTATGCCATTGCAGCCTACCTCCTCCTCGTCAACACCTCGAAGTTCTGCCACTGCTGCTTTTACTCTGAGCCATCTTCGATTCAGGATCAAACTGGTAAGATCTTTCCTTATTTTCAGCTCCAAGTCTTTTTCTGTTTGTTTGAAGTTGATTGGTCATGCCAGGTTTGGGAGACAAAAAGAAAAAGGACAGGAAGTCGTCTGGAGCGGACTGGCCCCTCCCATATGTCGGTGTTCCTGTGGCTGGGAGTTGACCATGACGGATGCCCGAACTGCCTGGTCCAAACTATGACATGGACCACTGTAATGCCTGCTTCTCAGTAGCCCACCGTTTGTTAGAATACCGCGCATTTAAATCCCGGAGCTGTTCATGGCTCTGGTGAGCAGGGCGGTGCTGCGGTCAGTGCTAGGTCTCTCCATGGCACCGCTTGCAGCGCCAAGGGAAGGAGGGCTTCAGGGGTGGCCTCTCTGGCGATCTCTCTGATCTCCTCTGCTTCAGAGGAGGAGGATCGGGACGCAGAGCCAGATTGGCTACCTGACTCTCCGGGGTCTCGAGACTCTCCTTCACCTGGCACTATGGCACTCCCCCGATCCTCTCTTTCTTCGGGACGGGTGATCACCATCTGCACGGGGCCCCGTGCCAACCCCGGCACTGGGAGCACCTCCGGAGCCACCCGTGGTACCGAGGGGTTGCCTTGTATTGAGAGTGGCTCTGCCCCTGTGGAAATGGAGTCCTCCGGGACCAGGGCCGGCACCCTTTTCGGCTTCGCTCTGTTCTCTGGTGCCAGAAAGGGCCTGCCATGTCTGTTGCTTCCCCGGTGGATGTGGTGGCACCCTTAGGATTGGCAGTGAGGAAGAGATCCCTCTCAGAGTCGGTGGGGGTGAGCGGATGGGGTGATGTGTGGCGACCTTTCCTTGGAGCCCTACGGGGCTCTGGGAGGAGTCACAGTGCTGAGCCTGCCCTTCTGGACCTACATGGCCCAGGTCGCCACACATGGGGGATTCCTCTTCTGGGCTCAATCCTGACCACGTCAGTCTGGTTGAGCGGCCGTTGATGGAGGAGACCAGTGGATCCTTCCCTAGGGTTAGATTGTCTGCTGGCTCTTACAGCCCTAGCAGAGGGCATTCTCACCCTGTGAAAGTGCTTCCCCCCCCCCCAATCCATCTTTCCTGGGCCATGTGGGTCCTTTGGGACCCTTGACCTGGGAACAGTTCAAGGCCACAGCTGCCGACTTACTCAGGTACATTAAGGCCATGGACAAACAGGTCTTCCACCTGTCATACCAGGAGCAGCCAGACACTGAATCCTCAGCCTCCTCATCTTCCTCCCCTGAGGAAGAGGATCCTTCTGTCCACCTTTCCTCTGATGCTGAACAGACTTCCTATCAGCGTTTCCTGTCAGGGTTGGTGGAGCTCCATGTTTCCCCGTGTGGCAAGACGCAATCCTGAGCGGGTAATGCGCACCTTCTTGAGCAAGTACAATGCAGACCACCTGGTGGTGCCTGCCTGGCCGGTTCCTTTCAGGGAAGCGTCATACCATACCTGGCAGCATCCCTCAGACCCTACTCAGCCCTGAGGGACTGGCAGTGTAGGTATTGCGCACCCCAAGGGGTCGCCAGGAGCTTTGCCTCATCCTACTTCTGGAGTGATTCTCCTGGACATTCCTACCAGGCATAGAAGCCCAAGGCACAGCCGATCTCCAGAGGCCGACTCCATGGAGTTTGACATCTGGGGGGAGGAGAGTCTTCTCCTCTGCGTGCCTCATGCTCTGTGTTGCATCACATCAGACCAATCATTCTGTATACAGCAGGCACTTATGGATGATGCTAGGCCAGTTGCTAGTATCAGTGCTTCAGTGATTCAGAGGCAACCAGGCAAGGCATCACCCTCTCCATGCGTGGTCTAGAGCTTGCGGGGCAGCAAGCAAGGGCATCATACACCAGTGAGGTGACGTCCAGGCTAGCGGGGACAGCCGTCTGCATCCAGTGGATGGCGCAGCTTCGCCTTTCCCAGTTGACACCCCTGGCCCCGATGTAGGGTGCTTTCCTCCATTTTCCAGGGGACCCACCTTTTCTCCTTCAGGGTGAAGCGGGAGCTTCAAGGGCGACTTCCTTCCTCCCTCCAGGCAAAGGGAGACCCCGCCTCACCCTGACCAGTCACTGTCCTCACCTGGCCAGTGAGGGTCCCCTCTCCCTGTGTGTCTCCCACAGGGGCTGAGGGAACCCTTTCCCTCAGGGAGGTGCCAGGTCCTCTTCGGAGTGGCTTGGTAATCACCCACCAGTGATGAATGGTGAAGATTGATACAGATAAGATTTGACAATTACGTACCTACTGTAATTGTTAATCTGTAAATCTTTACCATTCATCACTGCTTCCTGCCCACCTTCCCCTCTTGGGCCTCAGCCTCTGGGCAATGTTTTCTCCCTACTTGCCTTACCCCAGTTGAGGCCAATTGTGGGCCTAGTCCTGCTGGCACCTCCAGGTCCACTGATCCTTTAGGTATACGACAGTGACCCTCCTTTATGGGAGGGCAAGCAAGAGTTCTTGCCCTGTTATGATAAGGGGCTCCCCGGGGCCCTCTTCTCGCGGTCTTGATGAGGTCCCCCTTCCGGATTTTCTGGGCCCTTCTTCTTAGGGGCTCGGATATCCCAGTTCTGGTCTTGCATTGACCTCTGGGGTCCTCATTTTGATTACTGGGAAAGTGAAAGGGCCCAGGGACCTTCAGCCCCTTCTTCCTGGAGCAGTGACTCCTGTCTGGGTTTTCCTGGGCAGGGTCCCCCTCCAAACAGAATAAAAGGTGGGGATATCCACTCAGACATCCTCTTATCCCTCCTGCCATCCGGCTCAGAGTGCGTGATGTCTATTCTCTCAAGTTAAGACCCCTTCTGTTGAAGGAGTCTTTTCCTAGAGGGGGATCCTGCCCCAGGGTGGGTCCTGTCCCCATCCTTGTGTAAATTAGGGACAGAAGTGAGAGACCTTTAACACCCCTTCCATCTCCTCTGGACCAGAGGGGGTGCACCTTCAAAGCCTGGTGCCCTGGCTTGAACTCTGCTCTACTGGACCAGTGTCCAGCTGGTTTCCATTAACCTCTTGCCTTCAAATCCAACCTGAAAGTTCTGGGCAACTCGCTCCTTCACTCTGCGGAGCTTAAAAAAAAAAAAAGAGGTTGGGAGAGGAGAGTAGATTAGGGGAGTAGTGCCCCTTCTGGTCCCCAGAGAACCCCTTGGACCTCTTATGGGGTGCTGTTATGTGTCTCATCTCCTCGCCCCTCTCCATCTTTTCTATCCCCTTTTTTTTTTTTTTTTTTTTTAAACACTTCCTCCCTTGGACTGCCCGGTGGTTGGGGCCCCCTGTCCCAGACCCCTAGGTAACATCTCTACCTCTTGCGGCTGGCCTTATTTCTTTTTCTGCTTATATTTTTTCCTTTTTACTGTCTCTCGGGCCCCCTGGCCCCGCCCTCCTCCTTTTCTCTGTCTCTGATTTTCCCATTCTTTCTGGCCTGCAGTACTGAGGTGGAGGAGGAGTGAGCATCGGTTACTGGCCAACTCTTGAGTGCCACGAGTTGCGTCAGCCTCGAGGGCAGCGCTGGCTCCTCCCACTAAAGGGGGAAAAAACCTCCTGCAGGGTCCTGCACCTCCGACTTGAACCCACCAGTGGCGAATGGTGAAGATATACAGAAAGATCAACAATTACAGTAGGTACATAATTTTCATTTCTTCTCATCATTGAAGGAACACTGTGGGAGCACTTCATGCTTTTTCAGCTGCGTCACCACCTTCCCAGTCCACCACCGCTCAACTCAACTCTGTACCTTCAGTACTGCTTTTGGTGCCACATTTCTTTCTTTCTCTAGTACAGCACCTGATTCTTTCCTTTTTCTTTTTTTTTTTTTTTTTCCCCAAAATTAATCATGTCTGACTCCTAGAAGCCTGTGAAGACGGGGGTCTTCCAAGTAGAAGACGATGGACAGCCCTACTGTGCATCAGTGCTCCAGTGGGGGACACACCTCCGTCTGGGATAACGGCATGACAAGTACTGGAACTACCTTGGCATGGAACGCGACATGAATCAGTGTGATGCCTGCTTCTCCATGGACTACCACATCCTCGAAATCCGTGCATTAAAGAAGAGTAATTTCTAGGGACATGGATATGTTGTTCATCCACACTGTCTGGCAGGTTCCTTGCTGCTTTAAATCTTGCCTGAAGGTCTTCAAGCTGGCTCCTCCCACCCACCCGGGTGGTAAAACTCTCGGCTCCGCCCCATGACACCAGATCTTCCTTACCGTTTGGAAGCTAAGGTTCCCTCCTTAGCGCTCTGCGTCTAGACTGGATTCAAACTCTTCGGTTCACCCAAAAATAATTTTAACATTTTCTAGACTTCGGTCTACTTCTTCCTTCATGGCTGCAATGGACAAATCGACTCCCGGTTTTCGGCGGTGCCCATGCGGGCAGAAGATGTCCAGGACCAATCGCGACCCACGGCGTCTCACTGCCCGGCTTGACCACACCCACAGGCCTGCGAAGTTGTGCAGTTTTTTCAGCTAACGTCCTCTAAGTCTGTGCTGCCCAGCTGCAACTTGGGCGTCCGAGAAACGCATCTGCTGGTGAAGTCCAAGGAGGCCCTGCTACGGTTTCCTGCGGCGGCTGGCTCGGCTGAGCAACTCGAGCAGATGATCGCCCTCGAGGAGGAGGCGGCCCAGGCCGCATCTCCATCTTCCTCAGTCGTGGCATTTATCCCGCTCTCTTTGGGATCCTCTTACACAGCTTCTTTCAAGGAGCTTTGCCAATCCCTCTCCACGAAGGGTGAGGGGCCATTGGGACACTCTTCTCAGTCAAAAAAGGACTCGAAGGGTAAGTCCCACCGTCGACGTTCGTGGGAGCGGGACAGGTCCCCTTCCCCAGACAGTCGACACTCGACTATGGTCGAGGTTGCGGTTAAGGCTGCTGGCTTCATGGTGTTCCCGTCAGGTCAGCCTTCCGAGACACCCATCAACGCAGTCGAGATTTTTCTTGACCCGTCGGACTAGCTGTCGACTGGTGAAGCCGACAGCCCTTCATCACTGGTTCCCCTGGTGGAAAGCAAGGACTTGCCTGTGCCGGAGTCCCCGGTCAAGGCTCCCAAGCCGAGGGAGGAACGGGTTTCCCCCGCTCCCTCCCAGACCCACCCTCGGAAACACCAACAGTCTCGGTCTCGGACCTCATCTCGGTCCAGCCGATCCCACCAACACCGGCGGTCTCGGCACCGATGAAAGCGGCGGCAGCGCTCGTCCTCGTCTTCCTCCTCGGAAGAGGAGAAGCTTCGGTGCAAATTGTGTCGATGCTGCGAGGATTTAATGTGGCAGCAGCTCCTTCTGTTTGGGAACAAGCCGACGCCATCGCCTTCCCCGGCCATTAAGTGGCTGTCACCCGAAAGGCCAAAACAACCCATCACCATGGTCGAGGTGCTCAAGCCTGGGCCGGTTGTTTGGCCGAAACCAGCTGCCCCACTGATTGTGGTGGAACCTCCGCCTCCACAACTGAAATTCGGGGCCCCGACCAAGGATTCTCAGTCGGATCAGTGACTGCCCCACCGGTTGTCGGTCACCCTCACTCCTGACCGTCCTTGGCAGGTGGAGAGTGGCTCAGGCCCTAGGCAGCTCTTTGCAGACTAAGCGGAGTCTGACGACGACTCCTCCCTGTTTTCCAGGCCCTTTGACCTGGAGTCCTCTGGGGGGCAGTCGATGGACGAGAGCCCATCATCGTTCATGGGTCTGCTGCGGTTCATCTCGGAGTCCACCGGGATGCAGCTCGAGCCTGTATCCAAGCGGGCTAAGTATCCCCTCATGGAGATACTGGACCAAGAGGATTCTCCCACAGAGGCCTTTCCGGTGGCTGAAGCCGTTGTTGGCCCAGCCTTGGAGCTATGGCGGCGGCCGGCTTCCTGTCCTGCGCCTTCAGCCAGGATGGCCAGGATGTATGCGGTCCCTACCGGCTCTTTGTCTGGTTTCTCGGAACACCGCTCACTGAGGGGTTGGTCACAGACAGCATTTTCCGGCGTCCCGGGAATGCTAGAGATGTGGATGGGCCCCCCGACAAAGAGTCCAAAAAGCTGGACTATGCCGGGCGCAAAGTATAAGCTGTGTCCTCCCTCGGCCTCAAGTCAGGCCAGTTTGGCCGTACTGATTGCGCACTTCTCCCACGCCGTCATGGGCTCCCTGGATGAGGTGATCCCTCATCTCCCGGCTGATCTGCAGACTATGGTCAAGCAGGTGCGGTATCAGGGAAGGGCAGTGGCGAAACAGCAGCTCCAAATGGCTCTTGATATCGGAGACTCCTGTGCCCGGTCAGTAGCAGCCGCAGTGGCCATGCGCCGCAGAGCCTGGCTGAGGATATCCACCTTTACGGCGGATACCCAGCACAAGTTGGCAGATGTCCCCTTCCTGGGGACCGACCTGTTCGGCCCTGGAGTGGAAGGCCACCTCCAGAGAATCGAAAAGTCCAATGCCACCTTGGACTCGGTCATGTCTGATCAGAAGGGCAAAGGCCGTCGACAGCAACATAAGTCCTTTCACCCTTCTGCCCCTGCGGCACGTGCGGCCCAGCAACACCAGCATCAGGGCCAGCAGGCTCACACTTGGCACCCCAAAGCCAAGTCTGCAGCTTCCTCTAACAGGAAGCTGGGAGGAAAAGGGCCAGGAGGTCCCTTGGCCGGTCCTTCAACCTCGTCACTTCCCCCTGGGTTCCCCCCGTAGGGGGATGGCTCCGCCACTTCCTTTCCTTCTGGTCCACTATCACCACGGACCGCTGGGTGTTGGAGGTGGTAGGAAAGGGTCTGCCTCTGGAGTTCGAGCAGGCCCCGGCCTTCCGAGCCGTCGCCCCACGGGGGGCTACGGGGTCCGCAGCCTCTCTATCGGCCCGTCCAGCCGACATTGCCCTGCTTCTCCAAAAGGAGGTGATCAAAAAAGTGGCGGATCCTCCACCAGACCCAGGATTTGTGTCCAGGTACTTCCTGGTCCTGAAACGGACGGTGGGCTGGCGCCCCATTCTAGACCTGCACAACCTGAACAGGTTCCTAAGGTCTCGAACTTTCAGGATGGTCACTCTGGCTCAGATCATTCCATCCTTGGAACGAGGCGTGTGGTTCTGTTCTCTGGACCTCCAGGACGCGTTCTTTCATGTCCCAATCTGTCCGTCCCACCAGTGATTCCTCCGCTTCAGAGTAGAGGGGTCCCTCTACGAGTTCCGGGCCATGCCCTTCGGCCTTTCTCTAGCTCCCAGGGTCTTCACCAAATGCATGGCAGTGGTGACACAATCCCTGTGGCACTGAAGGGTCCGGGTGTACCCCTACCTGGATGACTGGCTGATTGCGGCCTCCTCCAGAATGGAGGTGGAGCGGTCCAGGGATCTGGCCCTCCAGGTTTGCTCTCAAGTTGGCCTCCTTATCAACGAGGCCAAGTCGGAACTCGTGCCAAAGCAGGTGATCCAATTTATCAGGGCACAGCGCGACACTCTGCGTGCCAGAGCACGGCTCCCAGCGGACAGGGCCGAGGTTCTTTCCTCCTTCGCCCAATCATTTCAGGTTGGGCAATTGCGCCCTGCCCGGGACTTCCTGGGCCTCATGGCGGCCTGCACCAGCGTGGTCCGTTGGGCCCGTTGGGACATGCGTCCCCTACAATGGGGACTGGTCAACCAATGGTCACAGCGCTCCGGTCCTTTGGATCAGCCAGTTAAAGTGACCCAGGAGATGTGGAACGCTCTCCAGTGGTGGATCATTCCAGCTCATCTGCAGGAGGGCATCCCATTTGTCCGCCCTGAGCCGACTGTCTCTCTATCGACCGATGCCTCTCTGATGGGTTGGGGTGCCCATCTGGGGGAGCACAGAGCGCACGGCCTCTGGTCCCCTCGGGAGTCCCGATGCAACATCAACCTGCTGGAGCTTCGAGCGGTTCATCTAGCCCTCACCGCCTTCGCTCCATTTGTACGGGGTCAAGTGGTCCAGGTCCAGACGAACAATACCACAACCATGTACTACCTAAACCATCAGGGTGGGACGCGCTTCATGCCCCTGTGCAGGAAAGCTCTCCACATTTGGTCCCTCGTGCGCAGCCTGGAATCGGATCTCCTTGCCATCCATGTGGCAGGAGCCTCCAACATTCTGGCCGATGCCCTAAGCCAGATAGGAGCTGCGTCCCACGAATGGTCTGTCCTGCCGGAGGTAGTACAAGATCTGTTCTCCCACTGGGGCATGCCTCAGGTGGACCTGTTTGCCTCCAGCGAGAATGCAAAGCTGAGGCTGTTTCATGCCCGCCTCCCTCAGCAGGGCTCGCTGCAGGGGGGTGCCTTCTCGAGGCCGTGGACCCCGGGCCTCTTCTACGCCTTTTCCCCCATTTCCCTTGATCCACAACGTGCTTCTCAAGGCGAGGAGGGACAAGGTGCAAGTGATTCTGGTAGCCCCAGACTGGCCCCGCCAGTTCTGGCACCCTGATCTCCTCAGTCTCGGCTCCAGGCTCCTGAGGCAGCTTCCAGTCCGCCTGGACCTGATCTCAGTCAATCAGGGGAAAGTATTCCATCCGGACCTTCAGTCCCTGCACCTGATGGCCTGGTTCCTGTGCGGCTAGCGTTCCAGGCCTTGGGTCTTTCCGACGAGGTCCTCAACATTGTTGAGGCTTCCCGTAAGAAGTCGACCAGAAAATGCTATGCCTTTAAATGGAAGAGATTCTCCATTTGGTGTCAGGGCAAGGGCCTGGACCCTTCCTCCTGCTCCTTGGCAAGCATTCTGGACTACCTGTGGTCCCTTTCTCAGCTTGGGCTTTGGTCGGCGACCCTTGGTGCACCTAGCAGCCATCTCTGCTTACTGGGCTGGCCAGGAAGCAGTCGGTGCGCGAGGAGAAGGTGGTCGGGCGCCAAAGGCCTTGATCACATATCCCTTCCGGGCGAGAACCTCCACCTCCATGGGATCTACTGCTGGTATTGGCTAAGCTCAGGCAAGCTATCTGAACCAGATGTACAGGTGTGACATCTTCACCTGTCGTGGAAGACCACCTTCTTGGTGGCTATCACATCAGCCAGAAGAATGGGAGAGCTCCAGGCGCTTCCATCGAGTCTCCTTATCTGGTCTTCCACAGGAACAAGGTTGTCCTGCGCCCCACCGAAATTCCTTCCGAAGGTGGTGTCAAGTTTCACCTTAATCAGATGTTGACTCTGCCGGTGTTCTACCCCAGTCACACCTCAGAGGTCAATATAGGCTCCATACTTTGACTCCTAGAAGAGCTTCAGATTTTATAAGGAGCGTTATGGCTGAAGTCTCGGGAGAGGTTCGCCAGCTGTTTGTCACCTACGCCAGCACACCTGGTGGAGACCTGCCTAAGCTGATCTATAGGCAGGTGGGTCACCTCCTGCATAGATCTCTGCTATAGGTTGGCGGGCATGGAGCCTCCCAGAGGGATAAGAGCTCATTCTACCCGCCATACCGCTGCATCGGTGGCTGCTTCTAGGGACGTCCCTATCCAGGAAATCTGCAGGGCTGCTACCTGGAAGTCGGCACACACCTTCATTACCCATTACCACATCGACTTTGAGTCACGCAGGGATGCTGGTTTTGGGGCCTCAGTTCTCCAGTCATCATTCCCTAAGTAGGGGGTGTGCGCCTTGCCTCCCTCCTCCCAGAGAACTGCTAGGAGTCTGCCAGACAGTGTGGGTGAACAACATATCCATGTCCCTAGAAATACAAGATCTTACTTCGAGAGGGCTCTTGCAGTAGGTAATTACATATAGGACTGACGTCGGCAGGCGGCAGAACCCCACGGAAAAATTTCTAGCTAGCAGTCCCTGCATGGGACCGCCCACATCAGGTGACCGGGCCAGATGACGTCGGTATAAAGGGGCCGTCCCAGACGCCCACCTTCCAGTTCTTTCCCGCCATCAGCTCGTGCAGTGCCTCATGGTGAAGTTCAGAAAGCTCAGTCCTGTTACTTCGTTGGTTTTTCCGAAAAGTATCAGTATTTTGTTTTTTCTTCGTCAGGTGAACGCCGGTATATGTCGTCCCCTTCAAAAAATAAGTGCGACTCGTGCGGCGCCCAACTGCCTCACAAAGATGGTCACTCCCTCTGCCTTTTTTGTTTAGACCCCGACTACGCAGTCGACAAGTGTCCGCACTGCCTACATTTCAACACGGCCACCCGCAGACGACGCCAGCAGTCTCTTGAAGCCCATCTCCTCAAAAAGATGATGTCCGCAATGGAGAAGGAGTTGAAGAAGCTTTGACAGGCGTCGACCTCCCCTGAAGGACACAAGAAGCGGGACAAAAGAAAGGCACCAGGAGAAGGCCTCCTCCTCCGTGACACCGGCCGGAGCCGCGGCTAAGGTAACGTCCCCTCCGGGGCATCGCCCGACGGCAGCCTCCAAGGCTTTGAGGAGGCGCTTGCCCGCCTGCCGGGTTCAGACCGAGCCCGCCAGGTGCTCTCCGGGCAAAGGAGGCTGGCTCAGTACCGCCGAGAGGCTTGCGGGCGCCCCATAAGCCGGACATCGCTCGTCCGCCGGAGAAGGTCGCTTAAGACGCCCGACCTTCGGGGCGGCGACGGCAGTGTCCCCTCAGACTGGGCCTCTTCCCATCCTCGGCCCGCCTGACGAGGGACCCCTGAGTCGGACACCGCTCCTCTGGCGTCCGCTGACTCAGCCCTTGCCGCACGCCTGCTCCTCCGACGGCGCCTGGCCTCGAGCATACGGCAGACCCTGCCCCGCCTGTCGTCCCAGGTTCCCCGAGCTTTTGCTGCCGTCCAGGAGCCAGAGTCCTCTGCCTGACCTCGGGACTTTTCCTCCATCCCCGGCGAGGCTCGATGAGCTTCCGCTGTCTGATCCCCTTCCTACAGACAGATCTGATGCCTGCCTCTTGACGCCGCCTCCAACACCGCCCTCGACGCCGCCTCCGACACCGGCGGGGATATCTTCCCATCGGGCTCACAGTTTCTCACAGTCGATCCACCGCGGAGTTCCCTACTGGGCTGTCTGCTCCGGCAGCTCCTCCGGTACCTGGGTATCCGCCGTCTTATCCGACGCTGGTTTACCCGGGTTCACAGTATCCTACGCCGCAGTACCCGGCGCCGACTCCACTGACGCCGCAATACCCAGCTCCGGTATTCCCGCAGCTGGGTTATGGATACTCCCCTTACGGATTTCATCCATACAACTATCCCCCTCCTCCTCTTCCACCACCCCCTAGGCCGCCGGTGGATCTCCAGGAGTCTCTGGCCTCCTGGTGGGCTGAGGCCAAGGCTCAGCTCACCAAGGAAGTCGAGAGCCGTCTTACGGTGACGGTGCCACCCCCGGCCCCCGTACGCCCAGACGGCACACTCCCTCTCCGCCTCCAGATTCCCGGCTCTGCCCTCGGGATCCAGAGAGGGGCAGGACACGCGTCCAGGGATCCCCCCTAAGGAACCCATTCCTCCCCCTAGACGAGCTAGGGAGTCTTACTCTGCTTCAAATTCCTTCTTCTTCTCTCTCGGACTCCTCGGATTCCTCTGATGGTTGTTCCGAGAAAGACGACGAGCCTCGCTCTCCATCCAAGCCCCGGCCGAGGACTCCTCCGAAGTCTCCTCCAGAGGATCCTTCCTTCACGGAGTTGCTCAGGAAGATCCAGGAAGTCCACCAGTGGCGTTTCTAGAACCAGATCCTCAGCCGGTTAAACTCACGAACATCTGGACTTGCCTCACGGCCCCTACTCTAGTGCCACCCTGGATCGAGCCTCATGCCCACCTTGTTTCCACCATTTGAAACAACCATCGCTTTAGCCTCACTTCCTCGGAAGTCCAACAGGCTATACCAGGCTCCAGAGGGTGTAGACTTTTTAGACTCTCACCCTCACCCAGACTCGGTTGTGATTAGCGCCACTCACGGCCGGTCAGCACACCCCAAACATTTGAGCTAGTCTCCCCCGGATAAGGAATCCCGCCTTCTGGATCAGTATGGAAGGAAGATCTATGCTTCTTCCACACTGGGATCAGGGCCCTAAATTATGTAGCTCATATGGGGGATTACCAGAAGGCTGTCCTTACCCAGGCGGAATCCAAGATTGACTCCTTGCCTGACTCCCAGGTCAAGCAGGAGTTAGCCGGCCTGGTCCGTTCTGCTTGTTCGGCCAGTCATCACATTCTGGAGGATGACCCACGACGCAGTGACACCACAAGACGGAGCTCTGCATTCGCCGTAGGTCTTCGGCATCACGCATGGCCCGTGTCAGGTCTGGTCCCGAGGTGCAGTCAGCAATCCAAGAAGCACCTTCAGGGTTCTGCTGGTGGTGATGTCAAGGACATCATCACTGAATGGCGGAGAAGGGACGCCCCAAATCTATTGATTCAATGTACCATCCCCATCCCCTTAGCGCCGGCCCCTTTCGCAGATGCAGTCAGCTCCCTGCTTAAAACCTCAGGGAAGGCGGGCTAATAAAACGGGCCCTCACAGCTGCCGGGCCCCGCCGCCAGAAAAGCAGCGGTGCTCTAGCTGCGCGCCTGCCTCAAACCACCTGACTCCTTCCTCTTCTCACCGCCTCCGGACGCCTGGAGGAACCAGTAGAGGGAGATTCTCCCTCCACCTTCTGGGTTGGAGAAGATAACATCGATTCATGGGTGCTTCAGATCATAGCAGAGGGCACTCTATAGAGTTTCTGCAGAAACTCCACGCCACCCCCTCTGAACTACATTTTACTCAGGGACTCATCTTCTTTTGGTCAAGGAAGAAATTTCTGCTCTCCTCGCAGCAGGCCATAGAGCCCGCCCCTTACCTTCACGGGATGGGTTACTATTCCCATTTCTTCCTTGTACCAAAGAAGACGGGAGATCTCAGACCCATTCTCGATCTCAGCTCCCTGAACCTATATGTGGAATACAAGAGGTTCAGGATGCTCTCCCTTCAAACCCTCTTGCCCCTTCTCCGACCGGGCCAATGGCTTTGTGCACTGGATATGCAGGATGCGTACCTGCACATCCCCATCTCGCCTCTTCGCACGAAAAGTTCCTCAGGTTTATGCTCCAGGGGACCACTACCAATTCCAGGTGCTCCTTTGGTCTTTCCTCTGCTCCCGAGTCTTTACCAAATGCCTGGCATGGTAGTGGCCCACCATGCGCTCTTTGGGAGTTCAGGTTTTTCCTCACCTGGACGATTGGTTCTGGCGGCCCCGGCCCAGGAGGAACCCCATTTTCTCTCCCTCACTCAGCAGGTTTTCACTGGCCTGGGTATCACCATCAACCATTCCAAGTCTCACCTGGATCCTTCCAGAGACTCCAGTTCATCGGGCAATCCGACATGACAATGTGCAGGGCCTTCCGCCCCAGACAGGGGGCCTCCTCCAGTCCCAGATTTCCCTTCTATCGGAAAGCAGGAGGGTTCCAAGAGGTCGGTGCTCCATCTCCTGGGGCTTATGAGGCTGCCATCCCGGGAGTTCCATCGCGCCTCCACATGAGGATCTCTCAGTGACCTCCGCTCTCAGTGGGATCAACTTATAGACGACCTAGATCTGGTACTGATCTCCTCGCCAATGATAAGAGACTTGCAATGGTGGATGGTTCGAGAGAACCTATTCCGGGGGGGTCCCCTTTTTTCATCCTCCCCCCCCCGCTCAGACTCTGACCACGGACACATCAGGCGAAGGCTGGGGAGCCCATCTGGGCCCTCACCGACCCCAGGGCTTATGGTCAAAATTGGAGTTAGCTCTCCACATCAATGTGCTCGAGCTTCGAGCAGTGCTGTATGCTCTCCAGGCCCTTCACCAATACATCCTTCCCAGTCACCTAGCCATCCAAACGGACAACATGTGTGTATGGTACATCAACAAGCAGGAGGGACTGGTCCCACCCTATGCAGGGAAGCGATGAGGGTTTGGGAATGGGCAACTCTTCACAACCTTCACCTCACGGCGATCCATGTTCCGGGAGTCGACAGTGTCCTGGCAGACAAGCTAAGTCGTTCCTCGGCTCTGTCACACGAGTGGGAATTGGACCAAAAAGTGCTAAAAAGCATCTTCCAGACTTGGGGGACTCCACAGATAGACCTGTTCGCCTCCTCCCAAAACGCAAAGCTTCCAATTCTTTGTTCGCTCGCTCCAGAGCGAGGCGCTTTCTGGAGCGATGCTGTGTCTGTAAACTGGAAGGACAGATTTGTCTATGCTTTTCCCCCCGATTCCTCTGGTCCCTCGTGTGCTGCAGAAGCTGGCATTGGAAGGAGCAAGAATGATTCTGATCGCTCCTTTCTGGCCCAGGCAAATTTGGTTCTCTCTCCTACAACAATACTCAGAGGTTCCTCCTCTTCCTCCGCCTTTATCTCGAGGATTGCTGACCCAGGATCAGGGGACCCTGGTCCATCTGGGACTCAAGTCTCTTCAACTTCATGCATGGCTCCTGCAGACCTAGCCCAATCTCGTTTTGGCGTCTCTCCTCAGGTGGCCGAGATTCTGGTGGAGGCTAGAAAGACCTCCACTAGGTCCACCTACGCTATGAAATGGAAAGATTTTCCATTTGGGCTGCTCCAGGAACGTGGAGCCTTTCTCCTGTCCTGTGGCCGTTCTGCTCGATTATCTGCATCATCTTTTCGACCTGGGTCTCAGTCACTCCTCTTTGAAAGTCCACATGGTGGCTATTTCAGCCTACCATGTCCCTTGCGCTGATAAGGCTTTTGCCCAATTGGAGGTTTCCAAGACTTTTCTCAGAGGGGTCCTTCATCTTAGACCCCCTGTTCGGACTCCAGCTCACCCCTGGGACTTAAACTTTGTTATTGAGAAACTTACCCTTCCTCCCTTTGAGCCTGCGGCTTCCACAGACTTGAAGTTCTTATCATGGAAAACGCTGTTCTTGGTGGCCATTACTTCTGCTCGCAGAATTTCCGAGCTCCATGCCCTTATGTGTAAAATCCCTTATCTGATCTTTCATAAAGACAGAGTAGCTCTTTGCACGAATCCTAAGTTTCTCCCAAAAGTGGTAGCGGAATCTACCTTAAATCAGTCTGTTGAATTACCTGCCTTTTTCATGCAGTATTCCAACCAAGGAGAATACTTGCTCCATACCATGGATGTCCACAGGATTCTGAGATACTACACTGATAGAATGAAGGATCTCAGAAAGACTGATCAGCTGTTCGTCTCTTTTGCTCACAAAAGGGAAGACAATGCTGTCTCCAAGCAATGCCTATCAAAGTGGTTGGCTCATTGCATCACTTTCTGTTATGACAAGTACAACAAGACCCTACCGGGTCAAGTCAGAGGTCACTCCACTCGAGGAGTAGCTGCCTCTGCGGCTTGTTTCAAGAATGTGTCCGCAGCAGACATCTGTGCTGCCGCCACCTGGACTTCCATCCATACATTTACTAAACATTACAGTTTAGACATTGCCTCTCGCCGTAGAGCAGGCTTCGGGTTAGCTGTCTTGCAAGGCCTCCTATCTTGAGGTTTACAAGGCCGTTTGCTACTTCTTGGAGTAGTTCCTCCTCCCGGTGCCTTTTCATTTGTTCCAGACTGCTTGGGATTCTGTCCTATATGTAATTACCTACTGCAAGAGCCCTCTCGAAGTAAGATAGTACAGTTACGTAAGAACTTACCGTAACAGTAGATCTTCGAGAGAGGCTCTTGCTGTAGGTAATACCTTCCCACCCTCCATCCCCCTAGGCTTTTTCAGCTCCTTTTCCATTGAGGGAAATATCTGCTTCTCTCTCGTCCGGGCCTGTGGCGGGAAAGAACTGGAAGGCGGGCGTCTGGGACCGCCCCTTTATACCGACGTCGTCTGACTCCGGTCACCTGACGTGGGGGCGGTCCCCGCCAGGGACTGCTAGCTAGAAATTTTTCCGTGGGGTCCTGCTGCCTGCCGACATCAGTCCTACATGTAATTACCTACTGCAAGAGCCTCTCTCAAAGATCTACTGTTATGGTAAGTTCTTACGTAACTGTACTTTACTCACCTGTAACAGGAGTTCTAGGCCACACGACCCACCCGGCCTCCTCGGCTTCGACGCACAACTGCTTCCAGCGGCTAGATCTGGCGTCATGGGGCGGAGCCGAGAGTTTTACCACCCGGGTGGGTGGGAGGAGCCAGCTTGAAGACCTTCCGGCAAGATTTAAAGCAGCAAGGAACCTGCCAGATAGTGTGGATGAACAACATATACCATTCCTAGAACTCCTGTTACAGGTGAGTAACCTGTATTTGCCTCCCCCCCCCCCCCAACAACAACATACACACTTTTGAAGGCAAACATTGCACCAGGGACACAAAGGTAAAGTAATATCCTTGGGCTCCTTCCCATGGCCCCTCCCCAATACTATACATACTGAGAGAGAGATCAGGCTTCTCCTCGTCCTCACCTCACCGAGAGAGAGAACCTGGGGGAGGGGTCTGGTGGACAAATGGTCTTACTTTGGGGACAGGCTGAGCACCCCTCCCACTCCCATCACCCCTTTGGGGCCATGGATGCCCTCAGTGGTGAGGTTGAAGCTATATGCTGGGCCTACCCCAGCAGGCACTTTGGTGTTGCATCCCTGTGCCGCTTCGGCTTCCAGCAATAAGGCCTGTGCCAGTGAGTTGGGCAATGCCAACCGCAAGGCCAGGTCCCCTGCTGATGCCACTTATGGTACTGGGAGAGGGAAGGTCCTCTGGAGTTGGTCCCTCTCATCCCATTGAGGTCTTCTGGATATCTTCCCCCGAGCAGTCAGATGACCTGGGGGAGAGTGTGGAGGAGGACCTTGGGATCATGGAGGTGACCGGTGAGGAAAGAAACCTTTCTGGGCCTGTGTCGGGTTTGGGGTCGTCTGAGGTGACTGGCTGTCTGGGTGGCACCAGGGTTGATGATGGATCACCCGCTGGCACCATTCACGGTACTGCTTCAGGATTTGGCACCATTCCCTATGCTGTCCCAGCTCCAGGCGCCGTTCGCAGTTGTCTCTAGCTCAGTCACTAAGGAGGCTTCTGATTCTGACCATAGGCCTAACTCAAGGGTCAGGGCTAGTTCTGGTGAGGTTGGGACAGTGAGATCCAGGTCAGCAGCTCACTCTTTGTCCAGAGTAGGGGGCAGCTGTGGCAGGAGTTGCAGCACAGCACTGACTGGGAAACAGTTTTCTCCAGAACCATCTGGCCCTATCACTGTTGGGGATCGGAGCCACCCTGTGGGACTTTCATGGCTCCGCTCTTCCCACCTGCCTCCCCCAAGAACACCACCATCATCATCGGTCCTTGGTTGTCGATCATTCATTGACGGACGAGTTTTCCAGGCCCTCTCCCCTGGGCGAGGTGCCCTGAACATTCTTTTAGCCCTGGCAGAGGACCTGGCCTGGTCATGCGTGACCCTCCTCCTCTGCCGCCTCCTCCTCTCACTTGCATCCTGGGCTCTTCAGGTCCCCTGTCCTGGGAACAGTTCAGGGCAGAAGCTCTTGCACTCCCTCAGTACTTCAGATCCTTAGACCAGGCCATTTTCCAACCTGAAGTCCCTGCACCACTGTCCCGATTCCAGCTCCTCTTAATCTCCCACTTCCTCCTCTGAGGAAGTGGACACTTCTCTCTGTCTTTCCTCTGTCACTGAATACAGTCGGTACCAGCAGTTCCTGGAGGAGATGATGCAGGAGCTTAGCCTTCACTAGTTTGCCAGTCGCAACCCTGCTAACCTGGTGCTGTCATTACTGGGGATTACCGCAGAAACTCTTCATGGCCTAGGACTTTCACGGAGGCATCCAAGGATGTCTGGCTCCATCCCTCTTCTTCAGCCCTGAAAGACGTCCAGCACAGATACTGTGCACCCATGGGTCTTCGGGTACCATGCCACATCCCTCTTCTTGGATTCTGCTGCTGGATACCCCTACTGGACATATGCCCCTAGTGCATGACCCCCAGACTCCAATTCTGTGGAGTTTGATGCCTGGGGCAGAGGGGGTTTTAACGTGGCACACACCATGCTATGCATTTCTGCATACCAAGCCCATCAGGCATCCTGTGGCAGGCACCTGTGGATGATGCTGGGTCAGTGTTTGGCGTCTTTGCCAGATTGCGGAGCAGCCACGCAGGCCATCCGCCTTTCAGCCCAGGGCCTGGAGTTGGCGAGGCACAAAGTGAGGGAATCTTATGACACCAATGAGGTGGCTTTCAGGCTGACTGGAACTGTGGTCTGCATTCAGTGGATGGCATGGCTTTGCCATCACAGTTGTCACCCTTGGACTGGTGTAGTGTAATTGACTCACAGTTCAAGGGGACCCACATCTTCTCCCGCAGGGTCAGAGGTGAGTTGGCAGGGCATATTCCTGCTCCCAGTCCACAGAAGCCCCTGTCTCATCTTGACCACTCTCAGGTCTTGCCAGACCCATAAAGGGTCCTGTCTTTCTGTGGTTTATGCCCCACAGGAGACTGAGGGAACAACCATTTCCCTCAGGAGGAGTCAGGACCACCCACTTGGGTAGTGAAGCTTGGTACTCTGACCCATAAGTTGGAATAAGTGGTGAAGACTGATTCTTGGAAGATATGAAAATTACTTACTCACCGTAATTCTTTATCTTCCAGACTATCTTCACCTGTTACCATGCCCACCCACCATCCCCCGGTCAGATAGGCAAGCATCTGGGCAGCTCATCCTGTCTGTACTCGTCCTTTCTTTCCTTTTGCTTCCTTGCTCTCTTTTTCATGGCCTCCTTTGGGGGAAAAAGAGGTGCTTGCTCTTCATTTTTTTTAGGTCGTGTCCTTGTCATGTGTATATATATAAACACACACACATATATACATAAGTTGGCACAATAGTGCCACTATAGTTAGGTTGAGTAGGCAGTTTGTTAAACGTCAAATTTTGCACTATAATAACTTTGCAACCGTTCAATGGGTTTGCACAAAATTTGATATACGCTGTCCCATGGGGTAGTTCTTTTGATGCACCAAGTTTCGGTTCAATCAGATTTGTGTATTCTGTGCTGCGCATGGTGAAAAAACTGTAAAAGTCGCTTTTTTCGCCTGTTTTTGGTAGTTTTTTCCTCATCGCGCTGCAACCACACCATTTGGAAGTTTGGTCAGAATTTTTCAGAGTAGAAAAAGCTTGCGCCAAAGAACAAGCCAGCCTTGATTTGGTGAAAAAATATTCATCTGTTCCAAAGTTTAAGTTTGAAATTGTGGGTTCTGAGCATGCTCAGTTCAGTCTTTTGGATTGCTGCACAGTGCGAAAAGGGATTTAGGGCTTACGAAAAGGGATTTTGACAGCTCGCGAAAAGGGATTCGGCTCGTGAAAAGGGATTTTGAGAGCTCACAAGAAAGGATTTCCAAAGTTTACTGTGTCTTTGCCACTTCACTGCAAAGAAACAGTTTGGAATTTCGGGCTGAAATGTTCTGGGTACAGAGGGCTTGCCCCGTAGATGTGACTTTTGCTGGTTTGGTGATAAGATTTACATTGCTTCCATACTTATAACATTTTGAAGTTTGGCAATTTCCTGTAGGATAATATTGTGGTGGACACAGTACCTTTCGGCACCTATATCTTGAAAACGATTTGAGATACGGAATTTTCACTAAACACAGCATACACCTTTAGGTGTACTTAGCATGCATGTAGGTTGCCAAGCCATGATTACAGTTGAGGTGGAATTGTTTCCAATGTTGCTGTTGGTTATTGAGATATTGTGCCATTTGCATCACAAGGGTTACGTGGAATATTTCTAGGTCTGCACTGAGTCACTACACTTATGGGTAGGTGGGAACAGAGGGCCCTGCGCTCCCACATATGGATACCATTTTGTAGTAATGAGAGTGCAAGGCCCTCCATTATGCAGTACTGGGCCCTGCGCTCCTACAAGGCGATGACAGTTCATTACAAGGTCTCTACACTTATGGATAGATGAGAGTGCAGGGAATGGATACCATTATGGCATGATGGGGGCCCTGCACTCCCACAGAGAGATGCAACCACAACACACGGGCCTTGCGCTCCCACAAACATATAAGGGTAAGATTACACTTTCTCAAAAAGTAAGGAAATTCATAGCAAAACTTTGTTAATGCATCAGTTAGGTTGAAGCAACTAAGTAGAATGAGGTGTTAGGGTTGAACCTAACACCCCCACCTAACAACACCACCCTGTACACACCAGACAGGTGCATTGGGGTGTGCCTTGAAGTTATTAATGAACTCTCACCCCATTCTCCTATACTGTACCATCTCAGCATCCTTACATATGGAATGGGGTGAGAGTTACGGCCAAAGACCCCAAGGCACACCCAGATGCCTGTTTGTGTGGGGGAGGGGAGTGTTAGGGTTCAAAACCCTAACACCTCATTTCCCTATTTGTGTTGCTTCAACCCTAAATGATGCATTAACAAAGTTTTTTTGCAATGATTGATATATATATATATATTTATCACTAATGCTTTTCCCCTTCTTCGTCCCTCTACCTTCCACCTTAGCTTGCTACCTTAAAAAGCAGCTGACACCTTTGGGAAAACTTTAAAAATCATAATATTTAGACACAGTTCAGCTGTTATTTCATGTATCTTCCATAGATTTCTATATATTTCTTCTCTCCGTCATTTATTACTAAAGAAATTGCCACAAAAAAACAATATCTGTATCCCTTGAAGTTCATCTGCCTCTAACAGCTTATTCCCTACTTGAAATTATAATGCTGTGTTATGACATTACAGTCTGTTGCCACGGGAATAACTGTGATGTCAAAAGCAGGTATTATGACATCAGGTTGGGAAGAAGCAATAGGAGCTGACGTACTCGCAAGGAACAAAAATCCTGTTTCTAGGGACATGGATATTTTGTTCATCCACACTTATTGGCAGGTTCCTTGCCGCTTTAAATTTTGCCGGAAGGTCTTCAAGCTGGCTCCTCCCACCCACCTGGGTGGTAAAACTCTCGGCTCCGCCCCATGACACCAGATCTTCCTTACCGCTTGGAAGCTCAGGTTCCCTCCTTAGCACTCTACGTTTTCGACTGGTTCCACAATTTTTGGTCTCTCCGAATTTAGTTAGAAGTTTTCATAATGCCCGACCTTCTCCCTCGCGGCTGCGATGGATAGTTCATTTTCCGGCTCCCGGAGGTGCCCGGCTAATTCCTCCAGGAAAGTCCCGCACTCCACATGCGTTTACTGCCTCGACTTGGACCATGATCCGTAAGTTTGCGATTTTTGCTGTGCCCTTTCGACCAGCGCCCTGGAGGATCGTGCGGCCTGTTTTGGGCTCGGGCGACCTGAACCTTTTTACGCGCCGGAAAAATCCTTGGAGACTCGTCGGGCAGTGTCCGCATTGGCTGTCTCAGTTGAGCAGCTCGATCTTCTTTCCTCCACGGAGGGGGCGGTGTCCAAGTCTGGCCCCCCTTCCTCCTCTGTCGCGGCGCTTATCCCGCTCTCCTTGAGTTCTCCTCATTCAGCTTCATTCAAGGAGCTTCGCCAGTCCCTTTCCTCGAAGGAAGAGGGACCCTCGGGACCTGCCTCTCGGCCCAGGTCAAAGGAGTCGCAGGCTAAGTCCCATCGTTGGCACTGGCGGGAGCGGGAAAGTTCCCCCTTCCCTGTCGGCCGATTTTCGACTTCGGTCGAGGGTGCGGCTCAGGCCGCTGGCTTCACGGTGTCCCCGTCAGGTCAGCCGGCCAGGACTCCTGTCGACGTTGTCGAGTCTCTCGACCCGTCATCTGGGCTGTCCTCTGGAGCCGCCATCCCTTCACCGGTTCCCCCGGCGGAGGCCGAGGTTCTCGTGTACCTTCGGGCATCAGGGCCTCGGTTCCTTTGCCGAGCGAGGCAGGTGGCGCCGCTTCCCAGGCCCACCCTCGGTTTCCCCGAGGTTTGGGGTCTCGGTCTCGGTCCTCTTCTTGGTCAAGCCGCTCCTGCCGATTTCGGCGATCTCGGTCAGGGCACCGAGTTAAGTGGCATTACCGATCTTCCTCGTCTCCCTCCTCGGATGAGGAGTGGCTTCGGTGCAGATGGCGCCGACGTTACGAGGAGTTCATGTGGCAGCAGTTGTTATTGTCCGGGAATCAATCGACTCCGATTCATTCCCCGTCCAGCAAGCAGCTGCCGCCCGATCGGCCGACACAGCCGCTCGCTGCAGTCGAGGTGCCCACTCCAGGACCGGTTGTTCATCCGATTCTTGCTGCCCCACCGTCTTCAGTGGAACCTCGGTCAGGTCACGACCTGTCCCGCAGGTTGTCTGTTCCCCTCACTCCTGCCCGGCCTCGGCGGACGAAGAGTGACTCGGGTCTGAGGCAGCTCTTTGCAGACCCTTCGGAGTCCGACTTCAACCCCTCCATGATCCCCAGTCGGGAGGACCCGGGGTCCTCTCCGGAACACTCTGTGGACGACAGCCCATCGCCCTTTATGGGTCTGCTTCAGCTCATCTCAGAATTTACCGGGATGCAGCTTGAACCCGTGTCCAAACGGGCCTCTTATCCCCTGATGGAGATTCTAAACCGAGGGGGTTCACCCTCGGCGGCTTTCCCGGTGGCCGAGGTCATTGTCGGCCCGGCCTTGGAGCTTTGGCAGCGCCTACTTTGTCTCTGCGCTCGCCAGGATGGCCAGGAAGTACACTGTCTCGTCGGCGTTCTTGCCCGGTTTTCGGAGCACCCTCGCTGAGGGGCTAGTTACCGATCATGTTTTCCAGTGTTCTGGGAACACTCGGGATGTGGATAGGCCCCCCGACAAAGAGTCCAAAAGGATGGACTACGTCAGGTGTAAGGTTTACGCTGCGTCCTCCCTAGGCTTCCGACAGGCCAGCTCGGCCGCACTGATGGCACATTTCTCCCATGCTCTTTTGGGCTCCCTGGACGAGGTGCTTCCTCATCTCCCGACCGACCTGCGGACCACGGTCCGGCAGGTGCGGGACCAGGGTAGAGCGGTGGCGAAGCAGCAGCTTCAGACTGCTCTGGACTTAGGTGATTCCTGTGCCAGGTCGGTGGCGGCCGCAGTGTCCATACGCCGCAGGGCGTGGCTGAGGTTTTCCTCTTTCCCTTCGGAAACCCAGCACAAGTTGGTGGATATCCCCTTCTTGGGGACTGACCTTTTCGGCCCTGGAGTGGAGGGACACCTCCAGGGGACCAAGAAGTCCGATGCCACTCCGGACTCGGTCACCTCCGCCCAGAGGGCCAAGAGCCGCCGGCAGCCTTTGCATAAGCCCCTTTTCCCCTCGGCCCCTGCGGCTCGACTGGTCCATCAACTCCAGCATAAGAGCCAGCAGGCTTGCGCTGGGCGTCCTGACCCCAAGCCAGCATCTTCCTCTAAAAGGAAGCAGGGAGGTAAAGGCCCAGGAGCTCCCTCGGCCAATCCCTCCTCCAAGCCTGCTCAGTGACAGGCTGAGGGGCGCTGTCCCCGGCCCCGTCACCCCTACCCGGGTTCCCCCGTGGGAAGACGGCTCCGCCCCTCCCCCACATGGTCCATTTCTCCCGGACCTCGGGGTGTCGGAAGTGCTAAGGGAAGGTCCTGCCTCGGGATTGCGAGCAGGTACCACCTTTTCGAGCCGTTGTCCCACGGGGGCCTTGGGGTCTGCAACCTCGTTGTCGGCCCGCTGAGCCGACTTGCCTGGCCCTCTAAATAGAGGTGAGCAGGAAGGTTGCGGATCCTCCTTCAGACCCTGGGTTCCTGTCCAGGTATCCTGGTCCCAAACAGACGGGGGGCTTGCGCCCCATTCTTTAGCCACACGTCGGGATGGTCTCTCTGTCTCAGATATCCCATCCTCAGAATGAGGCATGTGACTCTTTCCTGGTCCTCCAGGACGCATTTACACTGCTCCGCCCTCGCTTGGGAGACTCCTCCGCTTTTGGGGCTGGGGATCTCAAGTACGAGTTCCAGGCCAGGCCCTTCGGTCTCTGCTCAGCAGCGCTCCTGCGGCACTGAGGGGTCTGGGTGTAACCCCAGCCGAATGGCGGCCTGACTGCAACTCTTCCAGGCGGAAGAGGGACGGTCCAGAGTTCTTGTCGTCTAGGTTGCTCTCAGACTGGTCTCCCTTTACCGGAGCCACGTTGGAACTCATGTCTTAGCGGGTGATCCTTCTTCGGGACGAGGCTCGACTCTTGAGTCCAAGCTCGGCTCCTGGCGGATAGGGCTGAGGTTCTTCCTCCCTTACCCAGTCAGGTCTGACTGGTCAGTTGCGCCCTGACCGGGACCTCCTGCTCCCCCTTGGCCCCGCGGCGGCCTGCTCCAGCGTGGTCTGTTTGGACCTGCCAGTTCATGCGTCCCCCTAGTGGGGGCTGGCCAGCCAGCGGTCACAGTGCTGCGTTCCTTCTGACCAGTCCGTGACTACAGCCCAGGGGTTAGGGAACACTGTCCTTCGGACCGTTCCAGCTCTTTGCAGGAGAACATCCTGTTCGTCCACCCCGAGTCGACGGTCTTCTCCGACTGATGCATCTCGGATGGGTGGGGGTGCCCATCAAGGGGAATACAGAGTGCTCTGCCTCTGTTCCTCTAGGGAGTCCCGATGTCTTTCCTACCTGCTGGAGCTCCAGGCGGTCCGCTTAGCTTGCACCGCTTGCTCCGTCTGTGCGGGGTCTAGTGGTTTAAGTCCAGGCGGACAACACCACGACCATGTGCTACCTATCCCACCAGGTTTGGACGAGCCCCTTGCCTCTGCGTATGAGGGTCTCCAAGATTAGTCTTTCAGCCGGGAGGCAGTTCCTCAGCTATTTCGATGGCAGAGCCTCCAGCACCCTGGCTGATGCCCTAAGTCGGACAAAGGCTGCGCCTCACGAGTGGTCTCTCCTGCCGGGTAGCACAGGATCTTTCCTCCCGTCACGCCTGGGCGGTCCTTTTTCCTCCAGGGAGAATACGAGGCTGAGACTGTCTCATGCCCGCCCCCTCGGCAAGGTTCGCTGTAGGGGATGCCTTTGAGGCCGCGGACCCCGGGCCTCTTCTATGCCTCTCCCCCATTTCCCTTGACCCACAGGCAAGGCGAGGACGGACTAGGCGCAGGCGATGCTGGTAGCCCCAGACTGGTCTGCCAGCTCTGATATCCAGCTCTCCTCAGTCTCAGCCCCAGGCTCCCGAGGCGGCTTCCAGCCCGCCCGGTCCTGATCTTTGTTTTCAGGGGAAGGTATTCCATCCGGGCCTTCAGTCCCTGCACCTGACGGCCTGGTCCCTGTGCAGCTAGGGGCCAGGCCTTGGGTCCTCCGGCAAGGTCCTCAATGTTTTCGAGGCGTCCTGCCAGGAGTCGACCAAACATGCTTGCCTTCAAATGGAAGAGTTCTCCATTTGGTGTTGGGATAGGGCCTGGTCCCCTCTCCTGTTCCTCAGTGAGCATTCCGGACCATCTGCGGTCCGTTCTTTATTGAACAAGGACTGGTCGGCAGGCCCTCTAGGTGCTTCTGTTGGTCACCCCTGTCTTCCGGGCGCGGGCCTGAAGGCAGTCGGTGGCACAGAAAAGGTGGTCTGGTGCTTCTTAGGCCTCGATCACACCTCCCCCCCTTGGGAGAGTATCCCCATTTCTGTGGGATCTTCGCTGGTGTAGGCTTAGGTCACGGGCAAGCCGTTCGAACCTTTGCACAGCTGTGAGTTTCCCCACCTGTTGTGGAAGAACACCTTCTTGGGGCTACCATGCCATCCAGAAGGAGGGGAGAGTTCCAGGCGCTCCTTTGAATCTCCCTACCTGGTCTTCCACAGGGACAAGGTTGTCCTGAGCCCCACCCGAAGTTCTACTAGTGCATTCCTTAGGCACTCACCCATTTTGGCAAAGTCAGCCCTCCTAAAGTCCAGTACTTTTGCCTTTGTATGGCTTGACTCTATTGCTGTGTTTATTGTGAACCATACTGTTCGATGGTCGCTAGTTCCCAGATGGCTACCCACTTCTACATCTGTGATCCTCTCTTCATCTCCATTTGAGAGAACCAGGTCTCAGATTGCTCCTTCTCGGTGGGCTCCAATACTAGTTGTCTAAGGCATGCCCCTTGTAGGGCATCTAGAATAACCCCACTCTTTGAAGTGGCTGCTGCAACTGCACTCCAGTTAACATCTGGCATATTCAGATCACCCATCAGCAATATCTCCCTTTTTCTGCCATTCTAAGTATTCTTTCTATCATTTCCTTGTCCATTTCCTCCCCTGAGAAGGGGTCTGTATACAACCCTGTCGGATTGTGGTGCCATTGTCGTCTCCAAATTTACCCACAGTGCTTCTTCTTCTCCCTGTTTTCCCTTTTGTTCTGTTGCTTTGATTCCTTCCCTTATGTAAAGAGCTACTCCTCCTCCTCTTTTACCCTCCCTGTCCCTCCTGTAGATAGTGTATCCTGGTATGTTTATGTCCCAGTCATGGTTTTGTGTGTACCATGTTTCTGTGACTGCCACTATATCCAGATGTTCCTCCTCCATCAACGCCACTAATTCAGGAAGCTTGTTACTCAGACTACGGGCATTGGTACTCATTGCTCTCCATTTTTTGATGGCTTTACCTTCTTTTGCAGCATCCCCCACTGACCTGTCTACCTCGGTCTTTTTCTCATTTAGTACCCTGTTTTGTAGGGAGAGGCTGGGATTTTCCTGCTGCTTGTACCCCAGGGGTGTCGCATCTGGATAAGGATAAAAAGACCAGTAAGGTGGAGGGGACGGATGATGCCATCCCCACCAAAAGGGTGTGGTTTGCCCTCAAGGCCCTAAAGAAAGACAAATCTCCTGGGCCGGATGGCATTCATCCGAGAGTACTATGGGAATTGGCGGACATACTGGCTGCACCCCTGGCGGAGCTTTTCAACAGGTCACTTGAGACAGGGAGGGTACCTAGGGATTGGCGAGAGGCACATGTGGTACCAATCCATAAAGGGGGTCAAGGAAGTACCAGGAAACTATAGACCCATCAGTTTAACTCGTGGTAAAATTAATGGAGAGTATACTAAAGGAACGATTGGGGGTTTACTTGAGGAGGTGGGAGGTCTGGATAGTCGGCAGCATGGGTTTGTGCCAGGTAGATCATGTCAAACCAACCTTGTAGAGTTCTATGAATGGGTAACATCAGAACTGGATAGGGGTAAGCCTGTGGATGTATTATTCTTGGACTTCAGCTACATGTTGACTCTGTCCCCACAATGGTCTGGTGGAGAAACTGATGGGGTTAGGAGTAGGCCCTTTGATGGTCAGATGGATTGAAACTGGATAGCTGGACGACTCAGAGAGTAGTGGTCTGTGGGGAGCTCTCGAACCCCACAGAGGTTGGTAGTGGGTACCACAGGGCTCGGTCCTGGGTCCAATCCTGTTTAATGCATACATATCAGACATCAGGGATGGTATAGGGTGTGAAATGAGTCTCTTAGGATGACTCCAAGATGGGAGCAGTAGTTGAGGGAGAAGAGGAGGTTGGCCCTGCAAGGGGACCTGGACACCCTGAAAGCTGGGCTCACACATGGAAATTAAATTTCAATATCACCAAGTGCAAGGTGTTGCATCTTGGTCGGGAAACCCTAAACACAGGTACACCCTGGGAGGGAGGTGCTGGAAGCCTCAACAGGGGAAAAAGACCTAGGGGTCATGGTGGATACATGTATGAATAACACTGAGCAGTGTAGGAGAGCAGCTAGCAAGGTAAACAGGATGTTGGGATGCATCAGAGGGGGGATCACCTCTAGGAGCAAGGAAGTGATTCTGCCACTGTACAATGGACTGGTTAGACCACACCTTGAGTACTGTGTACAGTACTGAGACCACACTTGAAGAGGGACATACAGCTCCTGGAGAGGGTACAGAGGAGGGCAACAAAGATGATACGAGGGCTAGGGAGTTGACTTCACGAGGACAGACTTGAGGAGCTCTGCCTGTTTTCATTGGAGGAGAGGAGAGACAGGGGGGACATGATTGAGGTCTTCAAGTACCTCAAGGGAATAAATAGGGTAAACATGGAGGGGATCTTTAGACTAAAGCAGGGAGGCATCACCAGAGGGCATGGTTTGAAGTTGGAAGGTGGAAGGGTGAGGGGGGAAAAGAGGAGGAGGTTTTTCACTGAGAGGGTGGTGGACCCTTGGAATGCTCTGCCTGGTGAGCTGGTTCAGAGATCCACAGTGGAGAGCTTTAAGAAAGGGTGGGACAGACACAGAAAGTGGATGTATCAGATGATGGCCTGTCCCGGTGGGGTGGGGATGGATGATAGGGGTTTCTGGAGCACAAGGGATGGGAGGGTCTCGGCACCCAACTAAGGATCTAGGTTCGAGCAGACTTGATAGACCATAAGACCTAATCTGCTGGCAAATAGTATGTTAGTATGTTATCAGTGCCTCCCCCCTTGATTAGTTTAAAAGCTTGCCAATGAAGCATTTAAACCGATTGCTCAAAAGACTTGTTCCCTTCCTGGACAGATGCAGACCATCCTGCCAGTATAGGCTGGTGTCCCTCCAGGTGGAACCCCAGTCCCCAATGAAGCCAAACCCCTGTGCTCCACACCATTTTTTCAACCATTCATTAAACTGCATGGTGCAAAGTACCCTCGCCTCACTCATGCCATTGACAGGCAGCACCTCAGAGAAGGATATTGTGTGTGCTACTTGTCTTAGGCCCCTCCCCAATTCTACAAAGTCCTTCTGCACTGCTCTAATCTCATGATTAGCCAAGTCATTTGCCCCTAGGTGGACAATGACGTCCAGCTCAGACTCCCGTGCAGCTGTTCTCGTGATCCTGAGGATGCGCTTTCTGTCTCTCCAAGCCATGGCACCAGGCAGGCACCTTACTTCAGTTTTCCCTGCTCCCCCCAGTTCTATCCCCCTAATAATTGAGTCCCCCACCAGGAGCTGCTTCCTTTCCTTGTGGTGTCCTCTGCTTCCTTCCTGTGGGCCTCCCTTGTGACAGTTGTCCTCAGCCTCCTTAGTCTCCTCTGCGGGTGCATCCATAGGGGAGCTATGCACCCCCAGAATGGTGTATGGATTGTGGTGTGGAACAACTGACTGAGTGTGCCTCTGTTCCACCATCCTCACCCTCACTGAGCCCACTGTGGTCCAACTGCTGTGCTTTCTTCGCAACCTCTGAGGTAGTGGTGGTGGCTCTGGTGCTCCCTGAATGGGGAGGTTCCCTTCCTACCGTCCAGTGTGGCCTGGGGGAAGGTCCCCTTACTACTGTCCAGTGTGAACTGAAGACGGGCAACTTCCTCCCTCAGGGCAGAGAGTTGTCTGCAAATAGGGCAGCATCTCAGCCTCCAGAAAGACTCCCGGAAGACTGCTGCCCCACAGCCATTACATTGCACTACTCCCCACATTTTTTTTTTGTGTGTGTGTGTGATTGGTTTGTAATATAGAAATTTATGCAACAGGGGTCAGGATAAAAACTGTAGAATAAAACCATTTATCTTCGCTACTATGGTAATAAATTTATTTATCCACATAGTAACTACATCATCACCCATTTATCCACACAGTAACTACATCACTAGCTCATTTATCTACACAGTTCTCTTCAGAATTCATTTAGAATGTTCGGCCTCAGAACCAGTACTAACCATATTTAAATGTCAATAACTTAAAAACGAAAAAAGATAACATGGTACTGTGAGCACTAAAATTGTTCAGCACAAAATTATCTACAAAATGAATAATGTTTCATTTATATAAACCCTGTATATTGTATATGGTTAGCAAGAAAACAGAAGAAAATGTAATTTTTGTTCACTTTTGACAAATAAATATAAATAACTTTAAAACAAAAAATGATAGCATGGTACTGTGAGCACGAAAAATGTTCAGCTCAAAAATATCTACAAAATGAGTGGTGTTTCATATATAGATACCATTTTGTTTTTTTATAATTAGCAAAAAACAGCATAAAATTCTATTTTCTTTTCCCTTTTTTGACAAATTATTTACACCTACCAAAATCAAAATGTTCACACAACATCTAAACCTGTTGCATAAATGGAATATGCGGTGGTTCAGTGTATAATATTTGTCTGTAATAGTTTCAGTGACCTCGATATTTCACCGTGCCTTCGCACCGTGAGGTTACTTGAGGCCACTGGAAACTGTACAAGATAAATGCATTATCACACACTGAACCGCTGCATATCCCTTATATATATATATTATACAATGTGTATGCTTATATTGTCAGTGCAGTGTGCTAGAGAGGATATGACAGTGATATGCACCTTGCACTCTTGAGGAAATGATGTCAGAACCCCAGGTATAAAGGAACCAGATAAACCAGAGGTTTTGGGTACTGGGAAGGGAGAACAATAAGGAGGAAAAACAAAATATTTCCCATATCTTTTGGGACTTCACTAAATTAACTTTTTTTTGGACAGAGATTACTGCCTTAACAGCAAAGATTTTAAGCCTAACTACTCCTCTAGAATTTAAAAACATATTCTTAGGAGCCTCGCACAGGAAATAAAATTCCAAGCAGTAAGATACCTTTTTTACATACTTACAGCAGCAGCCCTGAAGGCACTCACTCAGAAATGGTTAAGAAAGGATCCCCCACAGGCCTCTAATTGGTACCAGAATATTAAACAGATTAGAGAAACGGAAGCCCTCACAGCAAGATTGACTATCCACTGAGAAATTTAATACTAGATGGCTCCCTTGGTTTCATCACTGGGAGGAAAAAAGAAGGTACTTCGATTCTGGAGCAATTACTCCATGAGTAGAAGCTAAAATTAAACAACCTCAATATCATTTTGGAGATAAACCAGAGGTTTTGGGTACTGGGAAGGGAGAACAATAAGGAGGAAAAACAAAAATATAAAGCTATCTTTATTAGGAATTGGGGAGAAAATACTATAACGAATTATAAATAGGTGCTCAGTTGACTGTCTTGTTAAGTATAAGTGAGATTATAGGATTATTGGTTTTACCTCATTTACTACATGAACTTGATAAGAAAGAAAGGAAACAAGAGAACATAATTTGCAATAAGTTTATTGTACAATAATTAGATGGATATACAACCAAAGTTTAAAACTTTATTATTTGGTTATCTAAGAATATAATTAAGTAACATGTATCAAATTATAATTAAGTATATTTACATTAAAGGGTTTAAATACAGACACTTGGAATATATGAAAAATCATATGTTCAAAGAGACTGGATAAACATCAGTAAAAACTTACAACTCTTGGATATCTTCAAATAAACAACAAGAAGTTGTTTCTAGAAGGCACGATTCTGTAGAAAAACATTGGATCTATAATGGACAAAAACTCTTAAGATTATTATACGGACAAATCCCTGTGTCATAATATATGTCATTTACGTTTACCTTCATCTATAATGAAATGTGTATTGTAGTAAACCCTGTACAATGTATCTGTTTCTCTAAGGAATGGTTCTCGTCAAATAAAATAAAATCTGAAGTTCAAAAAAAAAAGAAAGATAAGGCCTGGGGGCTTTACAAGGCTTCATACCTCCTGTCTGACTGGGACAAATATAAGGATCTCAGGAATAAGTGTAAAAATGATGCCAAGGCAGCAAAAAGCCAGTACCTTAGTGGTCTCCAGGACCACCATTTGCGTGATCCCAAGAAATTCTAGAGTCACATTAATGTGTTAGGTGGAGCCAGCACTCAAGATAGAGCTGTTCTGGCAATGGCCAGTTGTTGGACGACCCTTCCATAGTAGCCGAGGCCTTCAATGCCTTCTTTACAAACCTAGACAAACACAAACCCAAAACTCCCACCACTACAGGTGACCACCTCTGCCCCTAATTTCATCTTAAGCTGGTCAGAATATCAGAAGTGCTGCCCCTGCTGAGGCGTATAAAGCCTGACTCTTCCCCTGGCTTCGGCCAACTTGAACCCATGACTACTTAGAGCTGCTGCCCCAGCAATTGCCCTACCTGTCATTATGCTAATCAACAGGTCCCTCATGGAAGGGTGTGTCCCTCGTAAATGAAAGGTAGCCATGGTAGTCCCCGCCCACAAAATGGGGCCACATGGAAATATAGAGAATTGCAGGCCAATTTCCATTCTCTGCCCTCTAGCAAAGGTGCAGGAGAGGCTAGTTTACAACCAGCTGCAGGATTACCTAGAGCACCACTGCCTTCTAGCTGATAATCAACATGGCTTTAGAAAGTGCCATGGCACTGACACTGTCTTGATTAAGTTTACAACTGTTGCCTGAATGCCATGGATAATGGTTCCCCCATTGGGGCCATATTCATTGATTTCACAAAGGCATTTGACCTAGTCAGTCATGGGCTACTCCTTAGCAAGCTGCAGCTTCTAGGTCTTGACTCGCTATCGCACACCTGGTTCACAAGCTATCTGATGCACAGAATGCAGAAGGTAAATTGGAGAGGAGTGCACTCACGCTGCCATCTGGTAACTGATGGCATACCCCAGGGCTCTATTTTAGGCCCATTACTATTTGCCCTCTTCATCAATGACATCAGTCTGAACTGTAGCACAGGGAACTTAATCTTATATGCAGATGACACAGTGGTATACTGGAGCGATCCCAAACGTAGCACTGTTGCTGTAAGCTTAGCTGCCAGTCTGAACTCCCTAGAGAACTGGTTTGCATCCAGTTCGCTTGTAATGAATGATAAAAAGACCAAGGCTATCCTTTTTGGGACCAGTCGTCAGAGAGAGCATAGGCAACACCTGTTTCCCCTCCTCACTGCATCGTGGTCACAGATAGAAGTCGTAGACGAGGTTAAATACCTTGGTGTTTCTCTAGACCAAGAAATGTCCTTCAAGCCACATGTAGAACACGCAACGAAAACCATACACTGGAAATGTGTCCTTCTCTACAGGCTCGGTGACTTCTTAACCGATGACTCGAGGATTGCCATAGCTAACAGCACCCTGCTCCCCACCCTTCTTTATGGCACCCCGCTACTACACTTCCTTAGGGAAAGTGAATACCGCAAACTGACTGTGCTACATAACAAGATAAGTGGTTTTGCAACTCACTCTCCTCCTCGGAGACACCACTGTGAGGTCCTTGCTGACCTAAACTGGCCTTCCCTGAAATTCAGACTCTCCTATCCCCCTACTCTGTCTCACCTACAAACTCTCCAGTGTCTACACCCTACCTAACCTGGTAGGCCTGCTTAACCCTAAGATTTCCCAACAAAACCTTCACTCCTCAAACAGCAACCTACTTGAAATTCCACGAGTATGCACTAATTATGGTAAAAGGTCGTTCAGCTACTCGGCATCCTACTACTGGTGCTCACTCACGGAGAATCTGACCACTAGCACAACCCTGGAAGGGTTCAAGGCTGGTCTAAAGATGTACATGCTGGAACACTGCCACTGCAGTTGCTATTGTTGAACTACTACCTTGCCACTGGAGGTTTTTTTTTTTTTTTAGTCTTTGGTAACCGGGTTAGGCCCACTAGGCACAAGTGCCTGTTTCAGGGGCGACCTGGGAGCACTGGACGGTTAAGTGACTTGTTCAGAGTCACACAGTATGCAAGTGGAGGTTGTGAGAATCAAACTCAGGTCTGGTCTGCTAGATGTACCAAGCTCGTTCACACCTCGTTCCTCTAACCTCTAGGCTATACTGCCAGCTATGTTTCTGTGTACTGCATCTTAATCTAACTAAACCTATGTAGTTATAGAGTAATGGATGACCCTACAGATATGATGACCCAGACTATTTATTTAATATGTCTGTTGTCTACATCACGTCTAGCATCTGTTCGTTTCCCCCGACCATTGTCGCAGATTACTGAATGACTTTCCTTTGTGACTAATTATTATTGTGATTGTATTGTAACTTTGTATCCTTCTCTGATGCATTCCTCTGTTCTTGATTGTTGTAATCTGTTGTACTACATATACTGTATGTAGCTAATTCCGGGTCACCCCTGAAAAAGGGACCTCTGGTCTCAGTGGGTTTACCCAGTTACCAGAATGCTATAAATAAATAAATAAACAATTGTACTGGATTGTAGGATGAGAGAGCAATTTGTTTGGGGTCTTGGTTGGTAAAAAAAATAGATGGCTAGAAAGGAAGATGGATGGATAGATAAGTTATATAGACAGACAGATAGAGAGATAGATAGATAAAGTTATATAGACAGATTATAATCAGACCCCTGTTTACTGTTTATTCTTGCTTCTTTGATATACCCAGCTGCTTCCTGCAGCTCTTTTTGTATTGTGTCTTTGTCCTTTTTTTTTTTTTTTTTTTAAACCTGCACTTGGTAAAAAAAGAAACTGAGGCAGTTGGGTGGCAGCACTGCCTGGCAATGCCTATGCATGCTACGTAGTACAATAGTGCTGCACGTTTGCGCTACCAGCCAAACCGTTCAATCCTGCAGGGTCCTAGTGCCTCCAGCCCTAAAACCAAAAAGTGTGGCTCTACGAAGGAGATACTCAAGAAAATCAATAGTTACAATTCCTTTAACCTGTTCAGGTTGTAAACTCAGCTCCAAGTCTTCTTTCCCCATAGAACCCCTAACCATTACCCCAGCTCTCCAAAGGCCCCAAACCTCCCACCCCTCTCTGTGTCCCAAACACATACGGGAAATATGATCAGCATCATACACAATAGAGCTGGTCCCAGGTTGAAAATATAGCTGTAATCATACTGGCAAACCATATAACAGATTGGATCTTAAATAAACTTCATAAATTTAAAAGGAAAACCCATATCCTTAGGAGTTCCCTAATAATTCCTCAGGGAAGGAGAAAATGGGGAGCAGTACAATTCAGTATACATATAAATTACAGATGGTCAAAAGAAACAATAAAAAGTGAGGGTCCAACCTGCTGGTAGTGGTACTTCTTATGGCGCTGAAGGACTGCTCTCCTCTGGGGGGGGTTTGTAGAGCCCAGTGTTTGCCGGGCCCCTAGCAGAAGCTGATGGAAAAGGTATCCAGGACTGCCAAGAGAGTAAAGAGGGCATGGCAGACGCCGAAGTGGGGTGTGTGGAAGCATCCAGCACATGTCATAGCATCATTACATGCCACACCTCTCAGGGGTAAAGAAAATGGGGAAAAACTACTGGCAGCAGGATGATGCCAGGACACCCACAGGTCTGCATCTGACCAGCTGGGCCTGCCAGTCGAGAACTGGATCCTGTTCCTGACAGGGTGCGGGAACCCCATCGACCCCGCGGGGGTGAGGGGTAGCCCTGGGAAAGGGGGAGACAGGCTGCCAAGGTAAGTCCTGGTGGATGTCAGGGTGTCCAGCAGACTGTGCCATCCGGTTGATGGAGAAAAAGTTGGCCCCCAAAAACACCCCCCAAAAAAAGTGCTTCAGGCAGGAAAGGCAATGTATAAATCTGGCAGCAAAGTACAGAATAATAGTGAATATTATAAAATACACATTTGCAAAATATGAGCAGTGCAAGAATTATGCAGCCAAATGTAACTTGCGTAGCAGGGTCAAGAGAATGGGGGATTAGATACAGGAGTAGGTGCAGTGTGGGCAGGGCTTTCAAGGAAGAGGGATGGAAGTAGAACATATGAGGGTAGTTTAAGCTAAAGATAGGATAACTTGTAAAAAAAAAAAAAAAAAGGCAGACTGTCCGGTAGAGTATTTGGCCTTAGCGAGAAAGGAGGTGGGGGTCTGTAGAATTGAAGGCGTTTGTCGAAGAAAGCATGACAGAAGGGAGTTAAAAAGCAAGGGAGCAATCCAAAACAGACCTTTGATTTAAGGAAGACACATGAGAGAGGCGATGGACTTCGGGGTGGGGGATAGAAGGAGCAGTGGTGGATGTTGGGAGGGAAATTAAAGGTAAACCTGTGAAAGGAATGATCTTACAAGAATCAATCTTCACCACTGAGCCCAACATACAGGTCTGGGCAGGTGGCACTCCTCAAATCCGTGAGAGCTAAACTTTGACCAGAAGGCTGGCAGCTACGTTTTTCTTTCCGCCTGATGTGAAAGCCAAGTCAAAAGGGTCCACTTAGAAGAAAAGGAAGGTCCAACAGCTACCCATAATGCATTTGTGTCCTGGTTGGGAAACAAATGGCTAGTACAGACTGTGACAGTAAGTCTGCGCAGCCTGCCTTGTACCTCGCACAACATGAATGCTTGTGACACCTGCTTCTCCATGGACCGCTGTACCCTGGAAAACCGAACATTGAACTGGGGCCACCCGATCTCCAACTTCGGAGCCAGGCATCACAAGTGTGGATCCAAGGTAAGATCTTTAGGCCCTTTCCCTGGGCTTCTTCTCAGGACCTCTGGTTCTGTGCAAGGACGGAGTTCTTCTCGTCTTCTCCACGCTGAGGTATCAGAGAATCCTGTGGATGGGTCTGGCAGACAGCTGACTCCTGTGCAGTTGGCTGCGAACCCTCCACAGTCTGTCTGCCTTGAGCAGCAGATGTCCCCAGTAGTGAGGCCAAAGCTATGCACATAGTCTACACCAATGGACATGTTGACATCGTCTGGTGTCGCCCATGCTGCTGTAACCATTCATGGGGGCGATGTGACAGGTGACCTTAAAGATGACACCAGGCCCCCCTCTGACACTATTCATGGTGTCAGAGGAGGGACCGACACTGAAGCTGTTGGTCACCACAGTGCTGGTTTGGAGAGTGTCCCTATACTTGGTGTCGGTAGCGACTCTGAGGAATCGGACAGCTCCGAGCATGGTGACAGTGACGGCGACAGCCATGGTGTTGATGCAGGACCTGGCTCCAAGCGAGGTGCTGGTGATGTACAAGAGGTCATCCCCAATTCTGGTGTCCCTGCCACACTGAGGAAGGTGATAGCACTGAGTGCGATGTCGACATGGAGTGAATGGTCGAGGACGGTGTCTGCTACAGTGATGGGGAGAGGTGAGTCTCCAGGACATCGCTGATCCTGTGCGTGGTGCCAGAGGGGGCACCAACTCTGGATCATTTGATGCGTTGGAGGCTGCTTTCTCTTCTGAGCCGATGGATAACCTCGTCATTGGTGAGGACCGGGGTCACCCCATAGGGACCTGTATGACTCTGGTCTCCTTATCTGGGCATCCCCCCCCAACCCCCCACCCATGGGCACTAATAAGGTCACACCTCGAATATAGGAGGAGACCTTTTGGGTGACTCTGCTAGGCCCACCCCTCGGGCGAGGCTCCCTCTGCAGTTCTGCACCCCAGAACAAGGTCCCAGAGACCTGGAGTCTCAACCCTTTCTAGAGGGGCCTTGTTGATTACTGGAAATATGCCCTCATTATTAAGGGTCTCTGATGTGGGAGCAGCAGAAGATGTAGGTTGTGCCTTGGATGACTTGTATATGGAGCCTGACAGGACCTGGTCCAGGCCCTTCTCTCTGCTACCAACCCTGTCCTGAGATGGCACTTCGTCTTTATTGACATACTCCAGTGAGGACAATGAATCATCTATCCACCTTCTTTCAGCTGCTGAGTGTGCCCCTTACCAACAATTCCTAGTGGAGATGATCCAGGCAGTTGGCCTAGAGGCTTATACAAGCTATGATCTGGCAACCCTGCCATTGGGGCTTCTTGGAGTTCCCAAAATCGACACAGTGGTCTTTCCTCTTTGGCCCAGAGCCATGGAGGAGGCATCTAAGGCTGTTCGGAGTTATCCCCTCTCCAGTCCAGCGATTTCCTCAGGGACCTCATCACACGGTATCGTGCACCCACAGGGTCCACGGAGAGGTACTTCACCCCACTTCAAGGCTTCAGGTACTAAAGACCCTGTCGCAGCCACAGAGTCTCACTTGTAACTGCCCTCCAGATGCAGATTCCTCTCACATGGATGCTCTTGGGAGGAAGGCTTTCACCTCGATATGTGCACTCATATGCATCTCTGCACATCAGGTACATATAGATGACCTATAACTGTCGCCTATGGTTGCAGTTCCACAGCCTTTCAGCTACTGTACACTGCCACCAAGCAAGACAGTCAGGCAGGCCAATGACCTTTTCACCTGGGGTCTGGAGGTAGCACTGCACCAGTCAAGGGCATCTTACGATGTAAACGAGGTGCCTCCTGATTGGTGGGAACAGCAGACTGTATTCACCAGACAGCATGGCTTCACCTTTCCAGACTGTCACCATTGGCCCAGCCTAAAGTGCTGAACTTGCATTTCCGGAGTGCTCATTTTATTGCCCCCAGGTCAACAGGAACTGTTGGGGAGCCCTTCTGCTCCTGTGCCGCAGGAGCCCTCGCTTGGCCCTGATCAGTCTCGGGTCTCACCAGACCTGTAATGAGCCCCAGTCTTCGGGTGCTCTTCCCACGCAGAGGGCTGAGGGTATCTTTTACCCTCAGGGAGAGCCAACTCCTCCCTTGGAGGAAAAAAAGGGAAGCTCGGTATTCTGACCCATAAGCAGGAATCAGTGATGAAGATTGATTCCTGGAAGATGTGAAAGTTATGTACTTAATGTAACTACTGATAGAAATAGAATTTGTCGGCAGATAGTGACCTCTTGGCAAACCCAGTCTGCCCATTTTCCCTGCCTGTACTGCCACCGTAGACCCTCCCTGATCTTTGGCACACACACCTCCACTTCCCTATCAATATTCCCCTGTGCCTGTCTCATGCATGTGTGAGGCCCACCACTGTTTTTGCTCCCACTACCTCCACTTGAAGACTGTTCCAAGAATCCACCACTCTTTCAATAAAGTACTTCCTTGCATCCCTCCTGAATTCCCCTTTCCAGTATCATTCCATGCCCCTTGCTCTCTTGCACATTCTCATCTGAAAAATACTCCCCTCCTGTACCATGTTCACACCTTATACTGGGTTCTTATACTGGGACTAGAACTGTAGAAGACCCTTGGTCCATATAAACTGTTCACCACCTCAGTGGGTACATTTCAGCCTATTCCCCATTATCAACTGATCTATCCTTTTAAATTCTGTCAGCGTCTTACTATTAACCACTTCCACTGGTAAGGTGTTCCAGACTCTCCCTGTTCTATTCAAAAATGAATAGTATGCTCTATTTCTTTTTACTGCATCCAGCTTGATCTGCATCTCATGTCCTCTCAGTCCTTTTGGTTTACCCTGTAGACTCAAACCTACCTCATTTATTAATTCTTTATCATTTATGATCCTGAATGATGTCATTAAGTCCTCTCTCAGTCTCCTTTGTTCCAAGGAGAATAGACCAGTCATATTTAGTCTTTCATTATACTCATAGTTACTCAAAGTACCCATTATTTTAGCGTATCTTTTCTGCACTGCCTCCACCCTTTTAATTTCACCCTTAGTATATGGGCTCCAAAGCTGTGACCCGAAGTCCAGATATAGCCTTACATAGGACTTATATATTGGTAATAAACATCCTATTGACTTGTTCATGCAGCTATGTTTTATGTTTCTTACCATATAGTTAGCTTTTTGTATAGTTTGAGTACGCTGTTTAACAAAACTCGTCCTATTGTCTGTTAGTACCCAACAGTCTTTCTCGTCCTCTACCTCCTGTATTTCTTCTCCATTTAGCATGTACTTATTTTTATTTGATTTTCCCAGGTGATTTCCCCTGATTTGTTCATGCTAAATTTCATCTTAATAAGCTTTGCCCAAGTTTCAATTTTCCTTAAATCCATTTCCAGTTCTTTTTGTTGTTCTAATGACCCGACTGGTTCCCCAACTTAATATCATCTGCAAATTTGGCTATCTGGTTGGAAATGCTATAATGCAAGTCGCTGATGTACAAGGAAAACAGAATTGGCCAGAGTACGATCCCTGTGGGACACCACTTTCCACCTTGATAGTTTCAGATAGTTCTCCCGTTATTCTTACCCTTTGGGTTCTATTACCCAACCAGTTCTTAATCCATATGACAGTGTGACTACCCAACCCCATTTTTGCTATTTTTCCAGTTAGATCGTCATATTGTACCTTATCAAAGGCCTTCTGGAAATCCAAAAATATATTATCTATTAGTATATTTCTATTTACTCTCTCATTTATGCTTTCATAAAAGCACAAATGGTTTGTAACACGTGCTCTGTTCTTCTTAAATCCATGCTGTTTTTCATCGGCAAATCCTAATATTTCTACATTTCCTTATATTCTAGTTTTCAATATACTTTATGCTACTTTCCCCAAAATTGCAGTCAGACTTGCAGGTCTATAATTGGACATTTCTGATGTATTGCCTTTCTTAAAAAGGGGTACTACAAAAGCCTGCTTCCAGTCCTCTGGCACCTCACCCGTTGTAAAAGACAGGTTAAATATCCATACTAAGGTTTCCGATATTAATGGTGCTATTTCCTTAATATACCTTTGATGCAGTAGATCTAGTCCTGCAGATTTATGTGATTTTACTTTGTTTATTAATTGTTCTGTTTCTACCATTGTTGTTAATAGTTTTGTTATCTGGTGTTTTTTTTGCTACGTTGACATCCTTTACCTTCCCACTAATTTCAAATACAGTTCGAGAACATTAATTGAAGGCATTTGCCATTTCCTTTGTTTTTTTAATTTCTTTGTCGTACTTATACGGTGGCCCCACACCTTGCTTGTCTTTTCTGTTTTGATTTATATATGTATAGAAACTTTTACCGTTATCCTTCCTATAGGTCAAGTTTGCCTCCACCATCCTTCTTTGTTTTTTTTATTGTGTTTTTCACATTCTTCAAACAAGCTCTATAGTGTAATATAGCCTCCTCTGTCCCTAATAGTTTCATCTTTTTAAATGCCTTGTGTTTTTTTTAAGCATAATCTAATTACTTTATTGGTACACCATGGTGTTTTTTTTCCTCTCCTGTTGTACATCCTTTAGTCTTTTGTGATTTTTTCCAGAATTAGCAATTTATATTTTAATTCCTTCCACATTTGATCGCCGGTTTTTTCCTTCAACACTGTTTCCAATTCCACTTTTTACTTCTTCTTTAATTTGTTTTAAATGTGCCCTATTATAGTTCTTTTCAACTATCTTTCCTTTAATATATTTTAATTGCTTTTTCACATTGAATGCTATAATGTTGCGATCACTATTTCCCAGCTGTTCTCTTATTTTTATCTTGTGAATAGTGTCTATCCTTTTTATTAATAAATCTAAAATAGTTCCCCCTCTGGTCGGCTTATAAATCAGTTGTTCCAAGCTTGTCATTTCTATCATTTGTATAAACTTCTCACTATTTGCCTTTTTATTATTATATTTTCCCCAATCAATATCAGGGAAATTGAAGTCTCCTGTAATAATATCATCTCCCTCCAGGGCCATTTGTTTAATTTCATTTCTTATTAAGGTATCTATTTCCTTGCTGTTATTTGGTGGTCTGTAATATAGACCGAATAGTATTTTTTTTATCAACACCCCATGATACTTGCAGCCATAAAGATTCTATTCCCTCGTCATCAATTTTATTACACAGGCTGCTTTGTATATCTTCTCTAACATAAATAGCCACACCTCCCCCTTTTTTGTTCTTTCTTGTTTTGGAATATAACCTATATCCCTCGATGTTTGTATTCCACTTAATTTCCAGGTCCCACCATGTTTCTGTCACCATGCACATATCAGTCCTTTCATTTATTAATTTAAATTCCAACTTTGCTTTCTTTTCAATGGTCAGACTTCTGGCATTTAATGACCAAACAGTCATTCCTGTATTCCTCCTCTTTACTTTTCTTTCGTCATGTATTTGGTTTTCACTGCTTTTTTTAGGTGCCTTACCTCCTCTCCCTTCTCTTTCAATTTTAAATTACTATCCACAACTTGCTTTTGGTCCAACCCCAATTTCCTGCTCTACTTCCTTCTCAGATGTAATCCATCCTTACAATAATATGATGGTTCGTCAGTGTAATCTTCCCAATGTTTTATGTACCCTAGATTATTCTGCAATGTCCACTGTCTAAGCCAGTTATTCAGTTTCTTAATTTTTACACTGTTAAACCCATTTTCTCTTGGTGCTGGCAAGCTCTCCAAAAAATACACTTGAGTGGAATGTTTCAGCTTCTCCCCATATTTCTTGAAATGCTTTTTGTATTTCCTCTAATTCCTGATTCCTAATATTGTTTATACCCAGATGTAGGATTAAGGTTGCTGATCCATCTTTTTCTTTAATTATATCTCCCAGCATTCTTTTTACATCCCTTATTTTGACCCCTGAGAAATAGCTTGTTGTTATATTTTCTTTGCCACTACTAGAAGTATATCTATTTGTGTATTTCAGTATAGAGTTCCCCAATACATACATATTTCTTTCAGTATGTCCCAGATTCATCTGATCACTATACTCATTTGCCTCACCTCCTTCTCTTGTTATACTTGTATCATCTGCACCACTATTAGTGTTTATTCTATTAAATTGTTCTGCTATTGGACGTTCATAATGCTCTCTTTTATTATCTCCACCCCCCCACCCCCATGCTTCTCAATTGGCTATTCATACACGTTGGCTTTAAACAACATGTGTCTGTTATATTTACTTTGTCCCCTCTTCTGTTCTTATATGTTGGTTTTTAGTACCCATTGGTTCTGGACAGGGTGTGCTAGGTGCATTTACCAGATCACAGGGACTGTTTATTGTTTCATTCAACTTCTCAATTCCATTTTCACTCTTATCGTTTTCTGTGTCCAGCATAATCAGAGGCCCAAAGCTATTTGAATTTTCCACTGAGACTCCCATAGCTTGTCTTCTTGTTTTCTTTTTCACTTTTTTTTCCCATAGTTACCCTATCCCCTTCTTGTTCCCTTTCCCTCCTTCTCTTTCTTGTATCATTATCTCTTTATTTCCTCTGTACTGTGATCTGTGTTTCATTTACTTCATCATGCAACAGTAACTTCTGCCTACATACAATCAGCTCCATTTCAGCCTCCACTAATTTCCCTCAATTCTTTAATGCGATGGCACTGCTTTTATCTAAAGACTGACACGTCATTTGCCACATCCATGCTGATCATTTTACATGCCAGACATCTAAGTCCTAATGTGCCATCCACCAGTTTCACGACGTTTGTGTCTGTTCTTATAATTAATAGCTCAGTCCACCACAGCCCTTCTACGCACCTCCAACTTTGTACAGCCTTTCCTACACGGTCCTGTTGAATGTTTTCTTCCCGCTCCCCCGCTTAACACGCGTGTGTCTCGGTGCTCGGTGACGTGCACACGACCTGCTCACACTGGGTGTTGAATTTATTGGGATATGCACCAGAAGACTCTTTGGGTTACGTGACCACCTGGTTCAGCGCTACTTCATTAAAGTCCCAAACAAAGTATAAAAAGGAAAGCCTGCCTGTGTTTTCCAAGCACTTAAAAGGGCAAGTAATCATTCACAGTGCAATCCTGTGCAAGTTCGCCGCTAACTCGGCACCATGGTGCCAGAGACAGAAAGCTGTAGTCCAGTAATGCGTTCTCTAGGACTACAAATCCCACCTTTCTATTCGGTTCTCCCTGTCCCTAATAAAGCACCTTCAAAATTAATTTCGCAATGTCCCTCTGCAGTGGAATCCTGATGCCAGACCTGTCTCACCAGCCAGCAACTGGTCTCACAGTATGTGGACAACAGCAGTTGAATTCCGCTCGTGCTGGGCGTTGAATTTATCGGGTCGTGCACCAAAAGACTCTTCTGGGTCACGTGACTGCCTGGTACAGCGCTACTTCACTAAAGCCCCAAACAAAGTATAAAAAAGAAAGCCTGCCTGTGTTTTCCAAGCCCTTAAAAGGGCAAGTAATCACTCACAGTGCAATCCTGTACAAGTTTGCCACTAACTCGGCACCATGGTGCCAGAGACAGGAAGTTACAGTCCAGTAATGCGTTCTCTAGGACTACAAATCCCACCTTTCTATTCGGTTCCCCCTGTCCCTAATAAAGCACCTTTAAAATGAATTTTGTAGTGTCCCTCTGCAGTGGAATCCTGTTGCCAGACCTGTCTAACCAGCCAGCAACTGGTCTCGCAGTATGCAGACCCTTGAGGTATTTATAGGCTTCTGTCATGTTTCTTGCCCCCTCCCCCCCAGGCTGTATGCATTTAGATTCCTCAGTCTCTCCTGATAGGGCTTCTGATGCAGCCCCTGCACCATTTTAGTCGCCCTCCTTTGGACATCCTCCATTCTGTCTATGTCCTTCCTGAAATTTGGTCTCCAGAACTGGACACAGTACCCCAGGTGGGGTCTCACCAGCGAGCTAAACAGTGGTAACACCACCTCCCTCTTTCTGCGTGTGATACCCCTTCGTATGCACCCCAGCATCTCGCTGGCCCTACCTACTGCCTTGCTGCCTTGAGGTCATCCAATAGGAATACTACAAGGTCCCTTTCCTGTTTTGTGACAGTCAGTACCTGTTTCCGCATTTTATACTCCGCCTCTGGGTTTCTGTACCCTAGGTGCATGATTTTGCACATTTTTACATTAAAACTCAGCTGCCATACCTTTGACCATTCCTTGAGTTTTCTTGGTTCTCTTCTCATTGTCTCCACCCTTCCTGGAATGTCCACCCTGTTGCATATTTTGGAGTCATCTGCAAAAAGACATATCTTCCCTTCCAGCCTTTCAACAGTGGCACTTATTGAAGAGAAGAAGACTGGTCCCAGTACTGAGCCCTGAGGTACACCGCTGGTTGCTCTCCCCTCCCACAAGTGAGTGCTGTTTACCACTACCCTCTTGTCACCTATCCATTAACCAATTTCATGCCCAGTGTTGAAGGCCTTGCTGAAGTAGGCCATGTCCACCACCCTACACTGATCTGTTTCCCTGGTCACCCAGTTGAAGAAATCAGTCGGGTTCATCTGACATGGACCCCAAAATATATAAATTTGAGCTGCCTTGGTCCTTGCAGCCCACTGGATTTGAGATACTCCACCACACCAGTCTTACCTTTAGAAGCATCTCCATCAACTTCCCCACCATTGATGCCAGACTGATTGGCCTGTAGTTGCCAGCCTGCAGCTGCTTTTATGAAGCGGGACTACATCTGCCATCCTCCAGTCTTCTGGAACTACTCCTTTTTCCAGTATGTTGTTAAATAGGGCTGTCAGAGTTGCAGCTAGTACCTCCTTGTGATCCCTCAGCACCCTTGTTTGTGCCCTGTCCAGCCTCATAGCTTTATCCACTTTCAGATTAGCAACTCCCTTCAGGACTCTCCTCTGTGAATGGGTTTGTGTCTACCCCTCTCCCCTCAGTATTCCTGCTGCTTTTATGTGATCCATCCCCTTCCTTTCACCTGTGAAGACTGAACAGAAGTATCTGTTCAGGATATCTGTTTTTTTCCTGATCCTCCTTCTCTGCTGCACAGCCCCCCCCCCACCCCTTTTCTTAACCTCACAATCTCTAACCATGTCTTCCTCTTTTAATTAATGTACCTGTAACAATAATTGTGTATTGTTTTTCTTTTTGTTTTGTTCTGTTTGCCCTGGTATCAGTTACAATCTAATTAGCTAAAGGGACAAAGTGGACTTCCTGAAAATAAAAGGAATATTTTTATCAGAAGATAGACCAGCTGTGTCTGAGGGTAATTTTAGTGTCTTTGTCCTGTAAATGACAGGACTCCCTGGTCAGTTAATGGGAGAACTTCAAAACAGAGAGGTATCTTTCATGTCAGGAAACTGTCTTGGCCTCTCAGACCATTCCCTGTGGTGCAGATAGCTAGTAAAACAATGAGAGGTGTCTTTGAGTACACAAAATCCGGTCCAGTTTCAGCCATTTCCTTTAGAGGAGCTATCCTGGGAGAACAAAGCACTGGTCCTGGGAAATTATGTCTTTGAGCAGGGGGAACGAGGGTACGTAGAGCTAGGTTTGCAAGCAGGCTTAAGTCTGCACATGAGAACAGTCAGTCAGTCTGTACTGGTACTCTAGACTTGCGCCATCTAAGAGTTGGAGTCTGCTGTGGCTCACCAAGTTATCCTGTGTTGTAAGAACCTTTTTACTTTGCTGAAGTTAAGCTATAGGGAGCGTTTTCTGTTTCTTCTGTGTGCAGATCATTTGTTCTTAATTTCTGTAGTAACTCTGTAATTCCCATGGTCTTGTGTATGTGTGATATCCTGTAGAATGTGTAAATATTGTGTAGTAGTAAATATTAGTTTTACAAACATAATGCCTTTATGACTGAATCTTTTGGGGAGAATAACTAACTTAGTATTGACAAATCCATGGTCTGCTTGTGAGAGGGAAAAGAAGGCTACGTCTACCATATTCTGAGAAGTAAAGTACTCAGGAGTGAGTCACAGGGGAAGGCTGTTTCCCCTTAGCCAAAGAAACACTGTACAGTGGCTGTGGTGGGATTCAGACCAAGAAAGTTCCCAGGTGTAAGAAAATCACTTCTGAGTGCTGACAACTACCAAGGTACCCTTACAGGTGTTAAGGGTTGGGAAACTTGGCAGCCTGTTGAAAACGGAGTCCTGGGTGAGGACAGGTTGTGATGGTACCAAAAAAAAAAAAAAAAGTCTTGTCTCCCTTAGTTACCCCTTTGGCTATCCTTTCCTCAGTTTGCACCTTTGCTCCCTCACGGCTTTCCCTGCTTTCCTCTACTTCTCCTGGTGACCTCCCTGTCCCCTCTGCGTCCCTTTGTACTTCTTGAATGCTATCCTTTTAGCCTTAACTTTTGCAGTCAGTTCCCTTGAGAACCGTAGTGATCTCTTTTTTTCCTTCTGTTTTTTGCTCACTTTTTTTGTGCAGAGGTTTGTTGCCTTCACAGTGCTATCCCTTACTTTTGCTCCCCCTCCTCTCGGCTAAACTGTCTCAGAGGCATTCACCCAGTTTTTAAGATCCACCCTCATCCTTGTGGGGTTCGCTTCTGCTGCCGTCCTCCTTACATTGAACCACACTGTACGGTGATTACTGGGCCCCAGATGGCCTCCCACTTTGGTGTCTGCAATATGGTCCCTGTTTGTGAGCACCAGGTCCAGTACTGTCCCATCACGAGTGAGCTCCCTGACTAGTTGCCTGAGAAATGCCCAACGCAGGGAGTCTAGGATGTCCCTGCTTCTCAGGCTAGGAGGCTGCAGTCTGCATCGGGGTGTAGCCAGAAATTTCCATTTTGTACACAGTCTCCAACAGTTACACCCCCAATTAAAAAATGTACATATCCTTTCCAAATGGCACCCCCTTCCAAACAAGTCAGATTGTTGTCAGATGATTCCTTTACTCTGGTTATACATGTATCGGACACTCCTCAGTGGCCTACACTAACCCAAATACTACAGATTAGAATGATAATATTAACAGAGTGGCTTATGGTTTGTGACAGGCACTCAACAAAACTGTATGCAAATGTGTACAGTGAGTATACCTGTCTACACCCTTGGTCTACATCTGGGAGATAAGTTCCCTCACCAGGAACCCCTCCCCTTTTTCTGCCATTTTGCTGATGGCTGCCTCCAGTGCCTTATTCAGTTCAACCCCTGTGTTAAAGGTCTGTATATCACACCAGTACAGATAGTGGCTCAGGTTCCTGCTTCCAGGGTGACCCACAGTACATCCAACCCCTCCTTTCCCCCTTGGCTTCCTTGTGTTTCCGTCACTTTGATACGTTCCCTTACATACAGCACAACCCCTCATCCCTTCCTCCCCACCCTGCCCTTCCTGAACTAAGTGTAGCCTGGTATGGCAGTGTCCCAATCGTGGTTGCCTGTGCACCATGATTCAGTAATGGCCACAATAGCCAGGTCTGGCTCTGCCATGATGGCCTTCAGGTATGGAATTTTACTTCCAGCGCTCCTTGCATTGAAACACATGGCCCTCCACAGCTTGCTTCCACTCTACCTGCAGCCCCCATTCCTCCCCTTGTGCCCCACCTCCTTTTTCCCTTCTCTTATTATAACTTTTGTTCCCTTCCCCCTTGTCCTCCACTTCACCGCTGTTCCCTTTAACCTACTCCATAGGGAATACTCCTCCCCTCTTACTGCTGTTGTCTGTGGAGGGGGGGGCTGTTTATACCTCCCTTTATCATTTTAACACCCTATCAACTAGTTTAAATGTTTATCAAAGTAGCATTTAAACCATCCACTGAGGACTGCGGTTCCCCTCCCAGCTGGATGCAGGCCATCACCTCTGTATAGGCCCATGATCCCTCCAGGTAGGCCCTCAGTCCTCATTGTAGCCGAACCCACCTTCTCTATACCAGTTTTTCTGCCACAAGTTGAAGCTTCTGGTGCAGAGTACCCTGTTTTCCACCCAATCATAAGCAGCACCTCAGCAAAAGCCACTGTACATGCTAGTCCCATTTCCCTGAACTCACCTGGCAAATGCTCATCCCATCCCTTGCTATATCATTAGTCCCCAAGTGGACAGTGATATCCAGCTCCCCTGCCCTAGCAATCCTTAGGATACGCTGCCTGTCTGAGCCGTGGTGCAGGTGGGCACCTTACTTCATTCTCTTCCCCTCTCCTGTTCCCAAATCTACCCTCCCCCCCCAAAAAATCAAGTCTCCCACCAGAAGCTGCTTCCTCCTCTGCTGGGGTCCTCTACCAGCTTGGGGGCCTCCCCTGTGGGCTGGGCCTCCAGGTGGGTGCCCCCCTCTAAGGTCAATGGTAACTTGCCCTAGCTTACCCCTCAGGGTGGGGACATGGGAGTGGGGTCCCACCTGGCGGACACGGCAGAGCTTCACGCTTCAGGGTGGCAGTTTTTATATGCCTTATCGGGGGCAGGGATGTGCAATGATGGCCAGCGTCTGCCCCACCCCCCACTGATATGGCACCGGCACTGTGGTTCCCTTGGCTTCTGCTAGGGGTCCGTAGTGTGCCAGACACACAACCTCCACCCCCTGGAGAAGGAGAGCAGTCCCTAGGACACTCGGTCCTTCTCCCTCGGCCATCCCTCCGATGTCCGGAGTCCATTCCCAAACCCAGGTTGTCGGCGTCACAGATGGACGCCCTGCCTCTGCACCAACGGGCCGGCTAACTTAGGTTATTGTTATAAAACAAACATACAGTTTCATTTACTAACATTAGACATTATAGGTGTGTATAAAATATTACCGGAAGGATGCCACTCCTCTTAATACTTTCAGTTTATACATCCAATGTTAAAAGATACATCCTCTGGTGGGTTCCTTAGTTTAACAATACAAAGTACTGTAAGTAGGCACATTAAGCTGTTATATAAGCCCATGAGCTGTATGGTGGTGTATAATATTTATTCAGAGTCTCAAAGTCTTGGGTACCCTTCTCTTCCAAGGGGACAGGAAAATTCACCATCCTTTTCCAAAGCACTTTGAATGCAACTTTTCAATGGAGCAGACAACTTTTTAAACATCTTCAAAACAAGAAAATGATGTGTAATCATCTGGTAATTGTGGGAACTATTACTATTATCCAGTCTACTACAAATAACTAATATTTAAGGTGCATTAAACTTGAATCAATTTCCCATTTTTTATTTAACCTCTGGTATCGTGCAACAAACTTAGATTTTCGGAAACTGACTCTCCCAACGTTTAGACAAAGTCCAGAACATGAGTGGGAATGCAGGTATTGGGTTAACTTTAATCCCCAGGCATTACAAACAGGGAATTACTTTCCAAATAAGGCAAAAACTCAGATATACCCTTGGGAACCCTAACCTCTCTTCTCCCCCCCCCCCAAACTTACGTATACAGTACCATGCTGAGTGGTGGGCTTAAGTTCATTTTCAGAGTTGTTCTTCATCCGATGTGGACTCCTCTTCTGGGGAAGCTCAGGGTCTTGTGGCAGCGCTTCTCTGGCACTACTTCATGGCATCAGCGGGATCAGAAAAAACATTGACTCTCCCTTGGTGCATTCTCCGGAGTCGGGCCAGAAAAAACAGGCTGTGTGGGATCCCAGCTTCCCGGAGTAACGTTTTAACCCCATCAGATTTCTTGCGCTTCTGTTGAGTTGTATACCCCAAGTCGGGAACATTCTAATCTGTTTTCAGTCATGCAGGAGCATTTTTTTCTACCTTGCCATTGCCACTAAATAGTCTCATTACCCCACGCTGTCCAAGACAATCACTACAGTCCTTGGGGCCTCAGGATTGTCAGGTCGACCCCATGCTGTGAGTCGATAAGCTTTTTGGAAACGTTTCAATGTAGAGGCTATTCCCCCAATTACTGCTCTAACCAGTCTTGCACAAACAGCAGCAGATGATCACCTTTGCATCCTTCTGCAAGTCCCAGTATTCTCAAGTTCTGGGCACGGTCTTGATTTTCCAACGTTTCCGACCTGGATTTCAAGTGGATGTTCTCTTTTATTACAGAAGAGACTGTACCCATAGCTGCATTAGCTCTTTTAGTTGCTACATTTGTTACGAGAGTGACCGATTCTACCGAAGTCTCAATGGAAGCAACTCTGTTCATAAGGTTATCAAATTTATTAGAGAGTCCGGTAACCGAAATGATCAATCTATTGAGTTTAGCTCCCAGTGTATGTAGTGTTTCTTCCCTAGGAGTTTCGCCTTGTTCAGGTTTGCGGTCTTGTGCTGCCCTCGTGGTCAGAACACTGGAGGTTGATTTGGGCTTACCTTCTTCTCCCATCGCCTTATCCTTTCGAGGATTTCCCATCTCATTCGGCTGCAGTTGTTACACCGATTAGTACCAAAAAAATTGCACTGCTCCCAAATTCACCTCTGATATTTAGTATTTGTTAGATCATAGAATGGAGCAATATCTCTAGTCGGCCATGTTGCTCAGGCTCCACAGCGCCCACTCTGTCTGCTATAGGACAGCTTGTTGTAAAACAAAAAAAAATGGCGAGTGCCCACTTTCAAGCTCCATAATAACAAAAGGGGAAAAAAAAGAGAAGTTAACTCCTCCTTTTTTCTTCCTTCCTGTCCTCCTCGTTCCTGACCGAGATATTCTCCATTCTTCTTGGGTATAGCCCTATTAGTTGCTAAATGCAACTTGTGCCCACTGGGTACTCTCACATCTAACTCCACTTGCAGTAGCCCAGGCTCTGGATGTGTGCTGCTGCACTAGATTGGATCAAGATTGTGCTAACCATCACTCAGGGTACATCCCTGTTGTTGCAGGAGAAGCAGGTCACCTTTTTTCTCCAGTGGTTTTCTTCTGGCTATGCTGGGCAGTTTTTTTCCCCTCTTGGCTGGCATGGTGTTTTTCCCTATACCATGTTGCTTGTTAAGCTCAGCAGGCTTAGGGATTGCAGGAGAAATACACATCTTGACTACTTTGGTCTGAGTAGCCCTGCAATCCATGCGCCAGATGTTTTTTCCCTCAATCCCACTCCTCTTGGAAGGATGGGGTTCATGACCTAACTGTTTAAAAAACAAAAACAAAAAAAACAGCCTTTGGTGTCATACTGCTTGCTTATCAGGAGTTTATTTGTAGCCTTTTCTGTTGCTTGGCACAGTTGTGCCATGCCCTTTGCAAGGGGGTCCCAATTTGTGGCCTACATCTCTTGACGTACCTGCCAGAGCCACATGTTTACAGGGCTGCATCCCTGCTATCACTGCCCTCTGCTGCTATCTGGCTAGTGGTGTAGAGGCTCTGGCTCCATACCCAGCTACCTCTCTGTGCCACCCAGTGTGCCGTTTTCCTCTGTCTAGCAGTTGATGGTTGCGTTTTTATTTTGTTCATTTATTTTTCCTTCATTATATCCTCTCTCTGTCACTTTGGGATAGGGAAATTCTTAAGCCGTCTCTTATTTTTACCCCACTTTTGTTTCTCTGTCCTCATGAACAGAACTGAGGTTGGTGAAGGAGCCAGCAACAGTTATTGGCTAGTGTGTGGCACCACGTGGTGGGGGATGCATCTATCAAGCCCATTAGCTGCTGCCACCCCGACGGCTAAATCTTTGCTCCCATGGGGTCCTATTTCCTCTGGCCCAAACCCATAGGTGGTGATCAATGGTGAAGATATTCTGAAAGATCAACCGGTATGGTAAGTACGTAACTTACAGGGGTTCCAGAGTGTTATGTAGTCCAGAGTCGAGTTCAAGTTTATTTCCAGGAAAACTCCATTGAGCAGGCTCATTTTCAAGGAGGTCCTATAATGCTCAAAACAATGCATAGCAGTAACTTAACAAATGCAAGAAGTGCAACACATAAGTGATAAAGGATGAACAATAAGCAGTAGCTGTGCAAATGTTTTTGTCTAATAACAGATTTTCATCTAACAATAGAGTAACTGCAATATTCATAGTCTAACACTAGGGAAGCCTATGGCAATACTTGGACCTTGCAAAGATTGAGGTCCGATGGTATAAGGTTAACATACAGTGTTTGTAAGACGATAAGAGGAAGTGTTTGTAAGACATTAGACCAGCACTCGCTTCTTCAAATGTACATAGAATCAGCACTCCATAGAACAAAAAATGTATTGCTAGCTTTTTATTAAATTCTTCTCAGTGTAATGATGTTGCCGTAAAGTACTATCCCAGCAGGTGGATGGCTGTTGAGGAGGCCTGCGGGGCAGCACATTGCAACCCATTTATCAAGGGACCCAAGTTGGAGAAAACATGGGAACAAATTAGAAACCGTCGTCATTTCTTTGAGTTTGTTATTAGACCTTATAACATGTAGAAAAATTCTAGTGATTTGATTGGCTGAAAGCAGCTCAGAGCCATGCAATTATTGGCCCATAATTACATGCCTGAACTACTTACAGCTATTCAAGCCCTATAACATAAGCATAGAAAAGTATCACTACACTCCCACAGTCTGACAGTAGCTGTCACTTCAGACCTGTCACTTCACCAGCAGGCAGTAAAAGTGAAACATCTATACAGAATGGCAAATCATCTTTTTGGCCTACCTGCATCACAAAAACATCTTTCCAGAGGCTGATCTACAGACCGTACTGCTGTAAACAGTAGCGAAACAGGAGACGGCACTTCCATTAGGGAGATAGAAAAATAAGCTATTTACTGTATCCATAATGCTTCACCATGTAAATTAGTATACTGGCTATCACTAACCCACTTTTGGGGGCCCAGTCCACTGAGCTCACAGTGCCCACCCCTAAGTGCAGTCTGTGACAGGGAGGGGGAAACAGGAATACCCTCCTTGTGTCCTGTTAAGAGTGCTCACTGAGTTCACAACTGAGCACCCACCATGAGGTCCCAGGGCTCCCTCTTTACTCTGGATAAGGGTGCAATACCAGTCTCAAGTCTTGTAGTCAAATGAGAACCCTTCTTGGTTGTTGCACAAAGGGGGAAGATCCAGGCATTATAATCTCTTCGGGGTAGCCTTGTAACCCTGATGTTGTCTTCTCCCACAGGGCATGCAGTAATCTGGTTCAGCTCCCCACAGACTCTTCCCTGAGACTTTTGTATTCTCCCTATCTTTACCCAGATTTCCCTTTACAGATCCTTGTTCAATTGGTAGCTTATGGTGGCACCCCTTAGCAATAACAGTTTGGTCACAGATTATTAATAAATGTCCCACAATCACACACAATATAAAAAAAAAATCTCACTCGGGCAAGTTTCTTAAAAACAAATATTTTTGCTTAATTAATTATCATACAGTTACAACTAAAATATTTAGAAATTTGGTCACAGAATAACACAAATAAAAGTGGGCATGTACAAGAGAAATGCACTATGACTTGTATCTAATTTCTACCTTAAGTTCATAATGAACTGAAGTCCAGAAGAATAAGTGAAGTCTGTAAAGTCCTTTCCTTCTTTTTCAGCCACTGACTTTCAGTGTATGCTGGCAGTTTGTTCTGTGTCTTGTCAGGAAGGGTGTCCTTTAAAATGCTCCAGGAAAAGAGTTTGCTTCTGATTCAAAGCGCCTTAAATAGTCTGCCAAAATCCCTGCTCTGGTCCTAACTTTTAGGTCAGTAGATGTCACTCTTGTGCTTTCCCAGAATTTTAGGGAATTATTATTTTTTATTTAGGTTCTTATGTCGCCACTTCCTGGCACATCAATAATATTTTAGAATTGGTGCCTTTGATGTCTTACTGCCCTACAGTATATCATTTGTAAGACAATTCACACCAGCCTGTCAGGAATGGCCATTTCCCAGATCCTGGTTCCCAGGTATCCTGCCTTTGAAGTGCAAAGGTTTATCTCCTGACTTTTTATTACCTCTGCTTCCCTTAGTGAGGTTTACAAGACAATTCATTCCTTTTGTAGTGTAATTTAGCTTTGTGGCAACCAGCTGATTTCCTAGGTCACAGAGGACATCAGACATTTTGAAAAATCCATTCTGTCTTTCTAGATAGATGCATAGATGCTGTCAGCAGATAAGGACAGCTAGGCCCATCCAGTCTGCCCATTTAAGCTGCCTAATGAAGTGTCCAATGACCCTTTCTGATCATTGGCTTTTGGTATATGACCCCTTTTCTTAACACTGGCATTTTCTTGTGGCATTTAACATACACAAAATCACATAAAAAATAAATATAACAGAAATATATCTACAAATAATGACTGGCAGTGGCTAGCTCACCAAACTGGCAATTATAGTTCTGTACTCACCACAGAAATAGGAGACTACATCTTTCAGAAAAGAAACCTTGTCAGCTATATACTGTATGCACAATGCCTCATTTTGAAAATAAACATCTGAGATCGTATGTTATTGTAACCACTACAAAAATAGGAGACTGCACCTCCCAGTAAGGAAAATGAAAAACAGCTTTGTATTGTACCCACAGTGCTTGGTATGCATCGCTACACATTAGGTGCTATACTGCAGTCCCCACTCCCAAAATAGGAGGCTGCACTTCCAAATAAGGAAAATTTAAGTTATGTGTTTGATCTACTCAAGAGTGCTTTGTTGCTCTAGGTAAATCAGGGTATTATTTGTTATACTGCTGTAACTATTACCAAAATAGGAGTTAGGCGATTTAACAAAAAGGGACTACTTTATGTCCAAATGCAGTTAAAATATAGAGAATAATGGGTGGGCAACTGTGTGTTATGGATTTTTTTTTTTTACACACCCAAGGTGTGTGATGACCCATAAACCTCGGGAGGTTTTGTAAGGTCATCACATACCAGAGGATGTAAGAAAATCCATAAGTACACAGTTGTCTATCCTTTATTTTCTATAATTACTGATGCGAGGCAGTGAATGCCAAAGGTACTGGAGCAGTTCTGTCTCTCTCTCTCTCTCACACACACACACACACACACACACACACACACAGTCTCGCTTTGTTTGTCTTTTAAAAAAATAAAGTGCTGAAGGTGTATTAAGTCAGCTACCCCAGTCAGCTACAGTCCCACTGGTGACTGAAGTATATCGTACTCACAGTTTCCCGAACCTGACGCAGAGCAGGATCATCCAGATACATTTTACGAGTAGTAAAGGCAGGATCAACTGGATACATACTTTAAAAAAAAAAAAAAAAAAAAAAGTTAGAAAAAACTTACCAAAGAGAAACTATTGGTTGCTCTAGTGGCATGTCGCTAAGTGACAAACTGAGCCACCATGTTTGCGGAACTGCTCAGCCCACCCAAACACACAGTAGGAGCCATTAAGGTAGCTCGACTAATGTGGTTGAAGGGAGAGTTAAAAGTAAATGCCGTAATAAGTGGTAACCCAGTTATTACGGCATTTGAAACTCAATTCGAGACCAAATACGATAAGACACTTCAGGGATGTGTACTCATGCTATAATAATTGCATTCTGCTCTCGGGTGTTTAAAGGCAAGTCGGCACAAGCACTTCCTGCCTAACAACACCCTCGAGCCTAATTACACACCCTGGCGTGTCTTATTGCATACTTATGTCCTGGTTTTACATGTTTTAAGGGTTTTTTTTTTGTTAGTTTTCTTTAACTGTTATCCCTGTCATTATTGAGGGTCCTTCAGGCAGCCTATGACCGTAATCTAATGCTATTAAGTATAAGTAACCATGACCTGAGCTCACCTATTACAGAAATTAAATTGAATACTTCGGGGAGTACCACAAATTATAATTTAGAGAGCTAGATGGGGGAGCTCTGTCAGTTTGCTGCCAGTCAAGTTGTCGTAAGCATGTCGCACCCTTCTGTGTAATATCTATAAGTGTTGGCCCTGAAATGTTTGCCAAACGTTGTGCTTGAAAACCAGGTATTACGCCAAAAGTGGATTTCCTGTGCTGCAGAAATTTAAATCAACTAGTCAGTCATTGTCTGCCTTATAGCAGTCCTTTGGCAGTTGCTGACTGCTTTAACTCCCATTTCACATCCTGCACTGCAATGCTGCAAACGGCCCCCCTGATGCACATACACTCCTCCACAGGCCCGCCCCCACTCCCTGCTTCCCCCTCCTCTACTCCTCCGGCTCCCTCTCGTCCTACCCCCTTCTTCTTCACCCACATCTCCCCTGCTGCTGCATTCCATGCCCTTCAGTCCATCAACCCTGCTAAAGGCTCCTCCCCAGACTGCCTGGACCCTAAGCTCCTCTCTCTGTCTGCTCCCGCCATAGCCTATCCTATATCCATTTTGCTAAACCTCTCCTTTGTCTCTTCCACTGTCCCTGCAGCTTGGAAACACGCTACTGTTCTACCACTTCCCAAGGGGGAGATCCCTCCTCCCCTAGTAACTACCATCCTATCTCTCTCCTTCCTACTCTGGCTAAGTTCCAGGAGCATATAGTACTTGAACAACTCTCCTACATTACTGACTCCTCCTTTCTCACTCCATTCCAAGCTGGCTTTAGAAAACACCACTTCACTGCCACCTCGCTCTTACGCCTGACTGACACTATCGTCACGGGCATGGACAAAGGCGATATAACCTCAACTATTTTTATTGACCTGGCCAAGACCTTTGACACGGTCTCCCACCCTATACTCCTGTCCTGCCTCAGGACTGCTGGACTCTTCCCCTAATGCCACTGAATGGTTCAAATCCTGTCTGTCAGGTAGAACTCAATCTGTTCACATAGCTGATGCCATCTCCTCTCCCCTCCCCATTACCACAGGAGTTCCCCAGGGATCAGTACTTGGGCCTCTCCTTTTCTCTATCTTCCTCAACAACCTCCCTCAGGTCTGCTTATCATTTGACATACACATGAATGCAGACGACACTGTGCTCTTCACAACTGGCAGTTCGGTCCCTGATGTCACTGCCAGGCTACAGCTGGATTTTGAAAATGTACAACGCTGGCTAAGCGAGCACCACCTCTTCCTAAATTCAAAGAAAACAACAGTCTCCATGACTTTCGGTACTAGGCAGAGGTTGGCAAGGCTTCCCTCCTTACCCACCTTTTTCACCTTAGATGGGACTGTATTAGAAGACACCTCTTCCTTCCGCTACCTCGGAGTTTGGCTGGATAGGAACCTAAACTTCTCCATGCACATTGATGCTATCCTAAAGAAACTCCGGCCTAAGCTAGGGGCCCTCTATCGTAACAGGGGTAGTATCCCACAACTGGCTAGGTGGGAAATGGTACATAAAATGATACTGCCAACCTTCGACTATTGTGATGTTGTATACGGAGCTGCCACACAATCCTCCTTATCCAGGCTTGAACCTGTCTTCAGCTCCTTCTGCCAGTTTGCCCTGGATGCCCCTGCTCTGACACATCACTGCACTCTTTACCGCTCTCTAAATTTTCCATCACTTGTCGACAGGAGAACACTGCACATGGCAAAGTTTACCTCTAAATTCTGGCTAGGCTCACTCCCATCATACCTATCCGCCCCTCATACATCCAAATACACCCTCCGATCTGAGGACACCTGCTCACTAAATATACCTTACAGAAATACTACATCTGGCCAATTGGCATTCTCCTAGTGCCTGCCTAAGCTCTGGGACCAACTACCGACCCAAATCCGCCCACTCCTTATCAGCCTACTCTCTCCTTACATCCCTAGCAAACTACCTAGTGATGAACTGCAACTGCACCTAGCCCTGTGGGGCCCTGCCGAACTGCTAGTCTATACCTCCCCCTTCCTCCAGCTGGGCCAAATATACCCTATCCCAAACCCCTCTTGCAAGCCTGCACTTTCTGCAACTTAGCGCTTTCTATTCACCTCTGCTTCCCAACCCCCCTCGTGTACCCTCTGCTATCCCTGCCGTCAGTCGCTCTCAAATGTATCCTAGTCCAGAAATGTTGTTAGCTATTGTTTGTAAACTGTTTAGTATGCATATGTGTGTGTGTGTGTGTGTGTGTGTGTGTATGTATATGTATGTGTATATGTATATATATATATATATATATAAGACAAAGAACCTCTGTTCGCAAACACTGAGGCAAGGGTTACCCCAAAGGGCATTTGGCTGGGAAGCCAAGTTTCAAGAAAATACAAACACACATGCCCCCACAATGCAAAGCATCATGGGCTGCATATGTAAATCACCACAGAATGTTATGCTGGTCCAACTTTAAGCAGAATTGCATGGTGCGAAAGGCCTCTCACCAGTTTGCAAAGGGTGCTAACAGAAGACATAGACACGTGTTTGTCCTACCAGGACTCATCAGTATGCCTCGTCTGTTTGACACCCCAGTGGAATGGACCAGCTACCCTTAAGGCAGTGTGCCTTGGATATATTATGGTGAACCCATTAAAATAAAAACTATTTAAAGACAAAGAACCTCTGTCAAACACTGAGGCAAGGGTTACCCAAAGGGCATTTGGCTGGGAAGCCAAGTTTCAAGAAAATACAAAATCACACATGCCCCCACAATGCAAAGCATCATGGGCTGCATATGCAAATCACCACAGAATGGGTATATATATATATATTTTTTATATATATATATATATGTATACTTAATCTAGTTATTGATGTATGTATCATGTTGTATTACTCATTGCCCCACTGCCCTTCCCCCAGTACGTACAGTGAGACGAGGTTCTTGCTCAGTGTAATCTTCCTGGTGAAACATTTCAGTAAATAAATAAATAAATTATACCCTGGACCTCATGTTGGAAGTGATAATTGCAGACAGTGTTAAGTCAGGACCAGGCTTGATAGATACTCAAGTAAAATCTAAGGTTATTGCTGTCAGGACTGGGATGCAAACTTCATCTTACTTTGTGTTGCTACACCTACTTTCTACATTACCTCAGGGACAAATTGTTCCACAGACTGGTTGACAAGTGAAACCTCTGATTCTGTTTGACTCTTGAGAGAGCAAGGTTTTCTCAAAGAACCCCTGAACTTTTTGTAGTTCCTAGTATAGAAGGCCAACCTGTTGCAGTTCACAGTTCATCCAGAGGTGCATTGTTCTGTGTCACACACTGCTACTCCTTAACAGGCCAGGCAAGTTTAGGCCATTTAGCAAGGGCAACAACAACCACTTCTGAGTGTTGGCCTTCAGTCAGTCCCACCAGATGAAATATACAGAGCTGCCACATTGAGCTCAGTAACTCTTTCATAAAGTACTACCGCCGTAATAGAGGAAGGGCCTACAGAGCTTTTAAAAGAGATAGTAATGACTGTAACAAACACAAGTACAAGGAGGCAGTCAGAAATTGTAATCTATTATTAAGAAAGAAAAATGCAAAATCTAATTTAAATTAGCGCACATAAAAGACGGAGGTAAAAGTTTCTATTCATACATAAATAATAAAACATCTACCACTGTGAAAATTGGTCCGATTAAGAGGAGTCAAGACATTATTACTGATCCCAATGGAAAGGCAAGATTATTCAATGATTATTTTTGCTCGGTGTTTAACCCAAAACAGTCTAAAATTAGATCTAACCATCACGAATCAGTAAATGGTCACCCCAAACTAATTCTTCCTCAAAGAGGAAATGATCTTCAAAATGAAAAAAATAAAAAAACAATATATCTCCAGGACCAGATGCCATCCACCCTAAAATCCTAAAAGCAATTGAACAATGGCTAATAGAACCGCTGTACGTCCTTTTTAACATGTCTTTGGGGTTAGGGGAAGTACCCAAGGATTGGTTTCAAACGGTTGTTGTACCAATTTACAAAAAAAGGCGATTATAGTAATATTATAAATCTGACCTGTATCCTGGGAAGGTCATGGAGGCTATTAAAGATCGTTTGGAAGCTGAAATTGCTTCCAAAAACCCGATGGATGAATCACAACATGGATTCAGAGCACAAAAGTCTTGCTTAACTGCAAACTTGGTATTCTGTGAGAGGGTTAGTGCCCTCTTGGAGAATCACAAATCAGTGGATATTGTCTACCTTGATCTGTGCAAAGCCTTTGATAAGGTCCCTCATGAGGCTTTGATGGAAAGCATGGATAGGTTAGGTATTGACTGTATACTTATTAAGTGGATCCAAGCATGGCTGAGTGATAGGCAACAGGTAGTCAGGGTTAGAGGTTATTATTCTGAAAAGGGAAATGTCACTAGCGGAGTCCCTCAGGGCTCAGTCTTGGGTCCATCTTTATTTTCCATTTTTATTTCAGACCTTAATAGTGACTTAAATAGCTTTGCCATCAAATTTGCTGACGACACCAAATTAGTGGCTGATGTCAGTACCATTGAGGGTTCATCTAAACTTAGTAAGGATCTGCTTAAATTAGAAGGCTGCGCCAGCATACAATATGAGTTTTAACTATGAAAAATGTGTCGTCATGCACCTGGGTAAAGCAAACCGATGCAGTGATTACCTTTTAGGTGGTAAATGCCTAAAATCTGTTACCAGTGAAAAGGATCTTGGCGTCCTTGTTAGCAGTGACCTCAAATTTAGTAATCATTGCACTGACATAGTTAAAAAATCTACAAAGCTCATAAATTGCATAAAAAGGTCAATCTCTAGTAGACATAGAGCATGTATTATCCCTCTGTATCAAGCATATGTACGTCCAGATCTTCCCTTGTCAATCTTCACCATTCATTACTTCCTGGGTGTTAGCCGGAGGCGCGCACCCGACACGGGATTTTTTTTTTTTTTTTTTAAAGTTTGCCCTAACGGCACCGCCCTCGAGAGTGGCGTCATGCCGGCGGCCGTTAGTAGCGACCGACTCCTCCTCCAACTCAGTTCTGTTTCTCCCGCCCGTCGAGGCAGCACCTGTCCACGGCGTAGCGCCTGGTAGATTGTAGCAGTTTCCGACTCCGTTTTCCTACACTTTCGGCGCCCTCCCCAGGTAAGACTGTTCTTTTCTTTCTTTCGGCGCGGTGTATTTGCTACTGTATTTTAGTCTGTTGGTTTCAAGTTATGTCCGGTTCTGGAGCTAAGCGTTCTTGACGGGCGCGCCCTATGCGTCGGTGCTCCTGTGGCGGCATTTCTCCGTCTTGGACCGGCATGCGTTTGCCTTCGCTTGCCTGGGACCCAACCATGATATGGATTAGATGCGGCGCCTGTTTCTCGATGGACCGTCGGCGTCCTCGAAATCGCGTTCAAGCTCGGCAAGAGCCCGGACTCGGACTGGGACGGCCGCGCACGGAATCTCGGAGATCTTTAGCCCTTCCCGGTCCCTCCCGGCCTATACGGTCCGAGGAGGAGGGGGTTTCCTCATCCTATCTTGCCGAGGAGGAGGCCCTTCCGCAGTGTTGGGGAGTCCAGAGCTCTTCCGGGTCAGACGCCACTGACCGCCGGGTAGTCACCTTGGAGGTGCAGGCTCTCCGTGTCGAGGGTCCCTTGGCTTTGGGCCCGGGCTTGTGAACCTCTACGCCGCGCCTGTTGGATCCTGGCAACCGCTTGTGCCGGATCGGCGCGCGCTGCCCTGCCGCTTTGATCCGCTGTTCTGGGCGCTGTGATTGAGCGGTTACGCTGGAGGGCGCCGCTCTCGGGTGTCTGGACATGGCGGCGCCAACGGCACTGCCTGCCTCCCGCCACGGGCGGCGGTTATCTTTCCTGCTTCCGGTGTTGGCCGGGCTGGCTTGGTGTGTAATAGGCTTTCTGTTGTCTGGGGGCGAAGGGCGCTTTTCTTGGTACTGGGCTGCCATGTCTCTGGGACCCTGTGTGGCTACATCGAGGTCTGTTGTCTGCCCTCCTCGAGGACGCGACCTGATGGGGACCCATCCTGGGCACCCCCATTCTACGGGATCTGGGTCCCTCGGTGGCTAGGGGTACCAGGCGGCGCGGCAGGCCCCTCCTCTGTCCCCCTTACCGTCGTCTCTAGGGTTCTCGGCTGGGGTGGCCGGAGTCCCGGGGGCAGGCGTGGGGTGACGGAGGAGGCTTCCCTCTCTGGAGGCTGGTGACGGCTACCCCGGGTGCTGTTGCCTCCTCTAGGGACAGGGGGCGTTGCAGTCGGGAGGAGGGCCCTCTCGGAATCCGAGGGTTGAGGGCAGAGCGGCCTGCTGCCGGGTCTTCTTTGGCCACCTCAGGGTGGCCAGGAGCCAGAGTGCAGAGCCCGTCCTCCCCCAGGGTTCTAGGGTGTCCTCCGGGGCGTTTGTGTGGACTGCCTTCTGATCCATGCAGTCCCGGCATCGCCGCAGGGAGTTTCTCCCAGGGCTCTTCCAGGCCCGCTTCCCAGAGTTCCGTTCTCGCCTGGTTTGATATCCGGGATCCCTCCTACTAGGCTCCTTTCCCGATTCAGAGCCTCGAGAGAGCAGTTGCCTCCTCTCAGGTGCCCCTCTCCCATCTCTCTGCCTTCACCACCCCCGCTCCCGGGCCATGTCGGTCCTACGGGTCCGTTATCCTGGGAGCAGTTCAGAGGTTCTGCAGCGGCCTTCCCCTCATATGTTAGATACATGCATGAGCGGGTCTTTCGACTCTCCCCACCGCCGCAGGAATCCTCTGAGCATTCCAGCTCCCATCATCCCTGCCTCCCTCCTCTGAGGAGAGAACCCCTGCTCATTTGTCCTCCGATGCTGATTTCACAGAATATCAGCGTTTCCTCTCGAGGATGGTGAGGGATCTCCGGATTTCCTATGTTCGGAGAGACAATACCGAACGGGAGACGCGTGAATTCCTTGGTGAATTCAGTGCCCAGCATCTGGTGGTACCTTCCTGGCCTATCCTCTTCCAGGAGGCGTCTATCCGGTCCTGGCAGTTCCCTGCCACTTCTTCCCCAGCCCCGCGGGACTGCCAGCGAGGTATTGTGCCCCTCTGAGTCTCTAGGTTCCTTCCCAACCCATCCTCAGGTTTGGTATACCTGGATACTCCTTCTGGGCGCGTTGCTTCGGCACACGACCGCACCACCGATTCGACTCTCTCCAGTTCGACTGCTAGCGTAAGAGTGTTCTCTTCTTCTCGTGCGAGTGCATGTATTGCATCACATCAGGCTCACCACGCTGCCTATAACTGGCATTTGTGGTCGATGATGTCCCAGCTGCTGGCATCTATGCCTGACACGGACAAACCAGACAAGCCGTTGCCCTCTCCGTGTAGGCCTGGAGCTGGCAAGACAATGCAAGGGCATCTTATGACGCCAATGAGGTGGCTTCCAGGCTTGCGGGACAGCGATCTGCATCTGAGGTGACAGCATGGCTTGCCTTTCCAGGTTGTCACCCCTGGCCCGGCGTAGGGTAATTCGGCCTGCCGGGGACCTGCTTTTTCTCTTCCAGAGCTAGAGACTTTACAGGGGCCCTCCGTCTCCTCGCCTTCGGGAGGCACCCCTAGCTCTTCTCCCACTTAGGCTTTCTGAATAAGCCAGGGTCTTCTCCTTCTGTTTCTCACCAGCAGAAGGCTGGGGTCTTGTTCCCTCAGGGTATTACCTCTTCCCTCCAGGGAAGAGGAGCTAGACTACCCAGGAAGTAATGAATGGTGAAGATTGACAAGGGAAGATATGAAAATTACGTACCTACCGTAATTCCTGATCTTCTCCTGTATCTTCACCATTCATTACTTACTCCCGCCCACCATCCCCTCAGTGGCCTCTTCCTGTGGCTTCTCCACCTCCCATCTCCTTCCTCTCTGCAAAAAAATATATTAAAAAAAAAAATCCTTCTTTTGGGGGTCTAATTTTCCAGAACAATTAATTACTCTAAGATTAGAGTGGCCATCTAGTGGATTGCATTGGCGATCAGACTGCACAACTATCTCTTGCCGTTATCCTGACAAGATATCTCTGGGGTTTTGGCCTGGTTCAGGCTATTCAGTTGATCCTGCAATCCCGTGTTCCAGATATTGCCCTGGAATCAAACCCCCCTCTATTCTTGCCCCTGCAGAGCAGAGGAACTGGCACGATCTGTTCCTTTTTTCTTTTGAAAAAAAGGGAAAAAATGCTGAGGGAACTCTTTTAGAGCTGCTATAGGCACCTTGGTTTTGGGGTCATGCAACCAACCTCAAATTTCTTCTGTAAAAAAAGAAAAACAAACAAGAGGGAAATGAGAAGGTAATCTCCTTCTCGCTAGTTTGCAATTTGGTTTCTCCTTTTAAGTGTCCTCCTGGACAATTTTCAGAACAGCTGTGCTGACCATATCAATCCGGCCAGCCTAAGCCTTGGCCAGTCTGTCCGAGTCCTATTTCTATGCTTAAACGCCTGAAAGGCTTACATTTTCCTTTTCAAGTGCCAGAGCAGCACCTCCTGCTGTCTGGGGTCCTTTCCCTCCTCGGTGTCCTCAATTCCCAGGCCTGTCGCGGCCAGGAACCCGAGGGGGGTATCAATAACAATGGCATGTTGAGGATAAGGACTATGCCCTCCAGAGTCTGTCTAGCGGGTTTGGTGAACCTTCTCTTCAGCTCTATCTCCGGGGATTCTTGCTTCCCTCTTAGTCAAGCCTTCAGCTCTAAGCTAACTATGCTCGTTGGGCATTCTGGTCCCTTCAACATCCCATCTCTCTCTTCTTTCTTCTTCTTCTTCTATTTTCTCATCTCCTTACTTTATCTCTCCTCCTAGAGTCGCTCAGGTAAGGAGGCCCTGCAGTCCTAGGCTAGGGATACTTTATCTCCTCCGTCCTTCCTCCATCGGCTTATTCCTTTTCAGTTCATTCTTCCTTGCTTTGCTATCCCTCGGCTATCTTGCCTCGCTATCTCATATTCTCTACTCACTTTTGCCTCTCCGGCTCACAGAACTGAGTTGGAGGAGGAGTCGGTCGCTACTAACGCCGCCGCGCATGACGCCACTCTCGAGGGCGGTGCCGTTAGGCAAACTTTAAAAAAAAAAAAAAAAAAAGGCTCCTGTGGCGGGTGCGCGCCTCCAGCTAACACCCAGGAAGTAATGAATGGTGAAGATACAAGAGAAGATCAGGAATTACGGTAGGTACGTAATTTTCATTTGTGGACTACTGTTCACCATTATGGAGCCCCTGCTTGCGAAAGGATATAAACACACTCGAGAGTGTGCAGAGAAGACTTACTAAGCTGACAGATGGCATCCAGCATATGTGTTATGAGGATAGATTAAAGAAATTGGAACTCTATCCCGTGGAACTTAGAAGACTAAGAGGGGATCGTTTGTTAATGTTTAAAATTGTGGAAGATGAATCTTTACTGAATGATCCAGAAATGGTCATAAATCACAGGGAAGCTAGCCTCAGAAGCCATCAACTACAGCTTATGCTTACTAATCCTAAGGGACTCCTAAGACAAAGTTTCTTTACACAACATATTATTACACAATGGAATTCTCTTCCATGTGCAGTTGTTGACGTGGCTACTTTCCAGTCTTCCAAAAAAAAGATTGGATAGTTATCAGGGTTCGACAAATACCATAGCCCGATGTCCCGGGCTACAAGAATTTACAGAAGAGCTAGCACAATTGAATTAGCTGGTTGTCCAGGGACAACCAACTCAGAGGTTTTTTTTTTCCCTTGCTGTACTGCTTGCCTGCCGTGCCCCAACCAACCACTAGGTGCCGCTGCACCTCATTGTTCCTTAGCCAGCTCAGGGTGATGAAGATTTAATCATGTGGGCGCCAGATCTGCAGGAGCGAGTGCAGCAGCGTGTGGTTAGCAAGGATTTGGCAGGACCCTCCACAAACCTTCACGACCCATCACAGCAGCAGAAAAGCATGGATGGATCCAGGACTGACAGGTGAGTCAGTGAATTCAATGTGGAATAGTACCTGTCAGTCCTGGGTATTGGCCATGGCAGTGGTAGGGGCGAGAGGTTTCGGCGACAGAAGCAGGAGGGAGCATGTTGCCGATAGCGCCATTTCACTACTGAATTAGATAGCGGACAGAGTGATTTTGTATATCGCTGATTATCACAGATTCAGCTATATTTTATTACCACAACTAAGTCAGCTCTCAACTTGTCTTGGCTGGCAGAAATATTAGCAAATTAAAGCAATATTTAAAAAATAATCTGAACAAAGGGGAATGAATATTACAGGGACCATTTCATTTTGTCACTTAGTTTGGGGGAAGGGGATGCCGTCTCGGTCAGTCCAAGGATCTGAGAAGGAAAAATTTGCTTGCTCAGCCAACCATTACTGACGAGGAGTTGGACTGCACTATAGTTATGGGGACAAAAATATAAGGGTTGTTTTTTCACTGAGAAAGCACTGAAGCAGAGGGAGGTGGTGGGGAGTTGCCAGTAAAATCAACGGTGGTGGGGGACTGAACAGTCAGTCGGGGTCTTAAATTGGAAGAAAAAAAAAAAGATACAAGAAGGTGGTGTGTTTTCTTGTCCTGGCTTTATGACCTTTACTGGAACAAAGTAGAATGAAGTAGAAGGAGGACCGATTCAGTCAGAAAAAACGTAGAGAGACAAGTGTGGAGTTTTGAATTAACCAAATCAAACAAGAAAAAGGTGCCACTGATCAGGGCAAAGCAATTTGAAGAGGACTTGTTTCAGTGCAGTTAGGTGGGAGTGACTAGAAATCATGGTTTTGTGTGATTGCTGTTAAAAAAGTAAGCTACACATAAAGAAAGGGTTGTGAAGCACTGCAGCTAAAATAGTACAGAAACATAAAATTATTTATCTTTGAAAGTCACTGTGGACCTGGTGATATACTGACATACTGTGGGAAAGAATCTGTCAAGGACTGGTTTGGTCAGGTGACACAGTACAACCCAAGTTCAGTAAGGTTGGAAAGGAAAAATAAAAATGAAATAGGCTTAGGCTAGAAACAATTATAATGCCTGCCTTTATTCATTGTACCTTCTTTCTGACTCATTTAGCAGTTGTAGTGCAGTAGTACTAGTAGTGCTCCATGCCTTTTCTCTTCTTTCCCAGTGCCTCCTTTTCCAGTAAAACTATCTACAAACAAGGAGAATAGACTAGACTAAAGGACCCCAAGGCTATTTCTCTTTGCCCTTATTTTTTCTTTGACTTACCTATGGACTGGGAGTGTGTGTGCTAGTTGCCGGACAGTCAGCCAGTCGCAGCAGGCCACTTGTTCTAGAACTGTACTACTCTACCTATCTGTACTGAAGTAACCACCCTGCCTAACTGAAGGTGGGTGCTTTGTAGAGTGGAGTGAGTCCTTATTTGAACTGTCACATCTGCAGCTTGCATCTAAGCATTAATAAGAAAAAAATGGAAGGTAAGATTGAAAGTGTAACTAACTGCCTACAGAAATAAAAAAGAAAATAAGATCAGGACAGGTAACTGCAGTAAAAGGAGAAGTCGAGAGACTTGGGAAAGAGTTGAGCTTTGTGTTGCCAAACTTGCCACCTGGCAGAGACTAAAGGGAAAAGGTGTAACTAGTTGCCCAAATAAAAAAGAAATTAAGAACAAGATGGTAACTGTAGTAAAAGGAAGGGGTGATCTGCCCAGTGTCCTGCGCCTGCAGCCAGCTGGTTTAGAGAGACACAAACGCACAAAAAAAAAAGAAAAAGATTTAATGTTTTTTATTTTATTTAAGATTTATTTTGATTAAATTGGTTGAAAATTTCCATTGACATGAACTGGACTACCACTCTAAACTCAGGGACTACCATTTTTGTCAAGGCCAGTTGTCCTAGACTAGCATGCCATTTTGAAATTTGTCGATCCCTGATAGTTATCTAATAAAAGAACATTTTTCTTGAGATCATTGACCCTGATGTGGGAGAAGTGCTTTATGGGCCAATAGCTTCCTGCACGTCTTAATATTCCTAGTATGAACACCCAGTATAAGTGTTGCATCTAGAGAAGATATCAAATGTGGACCAGATTTCTTTAGATGACAAGTCCAGCTTCTCATAATTGTACCCCTGTTCCGAAAGTACTGTTCAGAAGTTGACCAAGTAGAGGGTGATCGATGTAAAGTGTTGCTTTGAAGAAAATAGGGTAAATGACTTGCAGCGCAATTTGTCTGCATAGCGCCATACTCACTGAGTCAGTCCTCACCATGCAGAGGTTGTCTGACAAAAAAAAAAAAAAAGTTTCTTCATGGTACTTACTTTGTCACCAGATTGTGTATGTATTGATATTAGGATGGTTGAAATTATTTGGTCCACCAGTGCATTTCTGAATTACAATGCTTTTACAAAGTGTTGGCTTCCGAGGCAAGGAGTCGTCAAAGATAACTTCTTTATATGGACATTGGCACATGCACACTATCATCCAGTAGCCAACAGGTCTGCCTTCCTAATCCAAGTTTTTTGCTAGATCCCGGCATCACCTCCGTTCAGAACAAATAGTAAGTGGATCTATGGTATATAAAGGATGATCTCAAAGATTGCAAACTTACAGGTTTGCCCGTGCCTTAAAATGATTGCTGAAAGGGCACCTTAGTGAAATCATTGGAGCATAAGAATGATCCACTGTATTCAAAGTTTATTTACCAACATTAATCCAGTGTGTTTTACTACATTTTGATTTTTGTAGCTGTCTTTGAACCAGAGAGTTGTCTAGTGTGTTGTAGAAAACTGTCACAAAAATCTCTTTAATTTTTGGCTTTTGGGAAGATGGTGCACAACTAACCATCTTTATTTTTTTCAACAGGATGCATTTAGTTTACTTGCTTATTCAGACCCGTGGAACAGTCCAGTAGGATACCAGCTTGACGCAGTACAGAGAGAACCAGTATGCTCTGTGCTCAATAGTGCAATACTAGGTAAGGCCATTTCCTGTTTGCTTCGTTGTCTGATGCTTTGGGCCAATATAAGCTGTTCTCTAAGCACATTTTCACAGGTAATCAGTAGTCTGGCCCCAAGTGAATGATGTAGAGAAAAACTGGTTGGGCAACCATGCATAACCAGCCTGTGCTGCACAGAGGGGTAATGTTTTCACTGCACGCTCTGCAGCAGCAGCAAACATGCCAGCGGTTTCAATTCAGAACTTGAACTGATTGCTGTGCACACGGCGGTACTGTGAAAAACACCAGCTGCCTCAATAATTTCCGATCAGCTGGAACCTCGTACCACAGAAGGGTACAGCAGCGTTCCATGACCTTTGAACTGTGGTATAACAAGATGTCAGCTGGCATAGAAATCCATGCAGAACAAACCCTCACTATACACTATTGTGTTGTTGGTTACATACTAACATACTAAAATGCCAGCAGAATAGGCCTAACTGTCTCTCGAGTCTGCTCAATTTTCAGCATCCGCACTGAGGGTCGATTTTGGTGTCCCCCTTGGGTTATACTGCCCCCAGTCCCAGATGTTCCACCTGTATTGGGCCTGGTCAGATTTACCTCCCCCTGTACCTGTCCCATCCCATCCCCTCTTAAACCCATCCACAGTCTCCACCTCTGCCAGCTCCCTGGGCAGTGCATTCCATGGCGCCACCACCCTTTCAGTGAAATAACATCTCCTCCTCTCCCCTCTGAGCCTGCCCCCTTCCAGCTTACACCCGTGACCTCTTGTTGCCCCACCCTCCTTCCTTTGGAGCACCCTGACTGGGCCTCCTTTATTGATCCCTTTCATGTATTTAAAGACCTCTATCATGTACCCCGTCCCTTCTCTCTTCCAGAGTGTACATGTCAAGCTCCTTGAGCCTCTCCTCATAGGTCCTCTCCCCCAGGCTCCAGATCATTTTGGTTGCCCTCCTTTGGTCCCTCTCTAGGAGTGTAATGTCCCTCTTTAAATGTGGTGTCCAAAACTGTACACAACACTTGAGGTGTGGCCTAACCAAGCAGTTGTACAGTGGAAGGATCACTTCCGCCTTTCTGGAGGTAGTCCCCCTGGCGATGCATCCCAGCATCCTATTTGCCCTTGCCGCTGCCTTCCTACAGGTCTCTGAGTTGTTCATTTTGCCATCTACCACTACCCCCAGGTCCCTCTCACCCTCTGACTTGAATCATGTCTCCTCCCAGGGTATACCCCAGGCCTGGATTTGTGACTCCGAGGTGCAGAACCTTGCACTTCCCCACATTGAATTTTAGTTTCCATTTTCCTGACCACCTTTCCAGAGCCTCCAGGTCCTCCTGCAAGGCCACCCTCCCCTCCTCCCCATCCACCGTTGCACCTAGCTTTGAGTCGTCTGCAAAGAGACTCATCTCACTCCTGATCCCCCTCCTGATGTCTGAGATATAGGCATTGAACAGGAGTGTCCCCAGCACTGACCCCTGGGGAACCCCACTAGTAACCCACCTTGAGGATGAGGCTAACCCTCCAACCAACACCTTCTGAGTACGCTCAGAGAGCCAATTTCCTATCCATCTTAACAACTGTCTCCCTATCCCCATTTCCTTCAGCTTAGCTAGCAGGCCACTGTGGGGTACCGAATCAAATGCCTTGCTAAAGTCCAGAAAGAAGACATCCACTGGCCTACCCTGGTCCAGGGCCCTCGTCACCCAGTCATAGAACTCAACAAGATTTATTTGGCACGATCTTCCCGTGACAAAGCCATGCTGCCTATTGTCTAAGTACCCAGTTTGCTCCAGTAACCCCCCCCCCCAGCCTTTCCTTGACAATACCCTTCATCACCTTGCCGACCACCGATGTCAGGCTAACGGGCATGTAATTTCCCACCTCCTCTCTTTGATCCCCCCTTATGGATCGACACGACGTGGGCTACCCTCCAGTCTTGGGGCACCCACCCAGTCCTCAGAGAGATGTTGAAAAGTTCCGCTAGAAGGACTGCCAAGACATCCGCCAGTTCCCTCAGCACCCTGGGATGCATCCCATCTGGCTCAGGTGCTTTCTCCATCCGAAGGGTTACTCTGGCTTCTGCCAGTTAAATGCTTATACTTAAGTTAACTGCTCTATGCTGCTGTTTGGTACTTATTAAAAAGGGAGCTCTGACTACAGAGATAAAATATTGGTTGCAAAGGCTAAATATCCAAATTCCTGATACACGGAAACAGCACTGTGCACTGTCGGGGGAACTTCCTTAGGTTGGGGAAAGGTTTGGGTAATATACTCTGCTTCCCAGAGGGCTGCAGTGAGCGTCTTGTGGCAGAGTTGTCCAGACCATTGTCAACAGTAGTGGTACAGGTTAGGAAGGAGTGGACTTTCTCAGAGGAGAGGGTGTTAAAGGCTAAATATTATCATAAAAAAAATCCAAACTGGCATGGGGTTTCACTTGTAAAATGGCTAATAAACATTTTAGGAGTCATCCCCATTAAAAGCCATGTTATGAAAGCCATTTGATGATATCACTGTGAGATAATGGTGTTTTTTTTTCAGTCTTATCCTTCTTTTAGATGGTCTTGGTGTCACCAGCCAGTATCCACCTTCTCGTGTTAGGGGCCACTCTTATTTGAGAAGTGAAAACAGCCTCATTAGGTGACCTCATGTTCATGTAGGCCACCAGGTCGTCTGAACTGTTTGAAAGCGATAGTGAAATCTAGAGCAGGCCTTACTATAGCTCGAGGGATTAGTTTAAAAAGTGACATTTGTATGTTGGTTTGTTTTGCCCTTCAAGAGGTCCTTTTCTTGAAGGAAAAAAAAAGCATCAGGGCAGCCTGCCCAGAATCTGCAGCTGGCTGCCTGAGTGTTGAGAAACATTTTATTTTTGGGGAGCACCAGTACGTACAGCACAGTCACAGTCTCTGTGGACAGACTGTATAAAAAGAGATCGTGAACCGGTGGCCCAGGGCTATGGTTCCCAGCCTGATTTGTTTTAGTTAGGCCTTTTGTTGACTCTGTTATTGCTTAAAATGGGTGTCGGGATATTTTTTGTTTTGTTTTGTTTGTTTTTTGTTAGTCATTTTTCTTACCTTTGGCCCCCAGTATGCCATCCACGTCCAGGCATCCACCTACTCCGGCCGCCGTCCAGATCCCCCGGCTCCTATTTGGGCATCACTGCATACCCCCACGGTGGAGAGACCCCCCCCCCTTATCTTTGCCGACACAGGATCCAGTAACCACAGTGAGCCCTCTGAGCATGGCATCCCGCCGAACGGCCATCAAGCTGCTGTGACTGGTGCCATTTTTCCCTGTTCTTGATTCCCTCGGAGTCAGAGGGCATGCAGTGACGCCAGCGGCTGTGAGCGCCGACTCCCATCCAGGCATCTGCCTACCTCCCTAGTACGGTGTGGCCCCGAACCCCATTTCGGCCAGGGGGTGGGCAGTCAGACGCCGACTGCTGTGGACTGCCCTCCCCAGAGAGGATAAGCAGTCTATCAGATGGTTGATCCCTCTCCTCCCCTGCCAGCCTTCGGCAACTCGTGCTCGCTCCCAATTCCGGGTTGCCGGCGTGGCGCGAGGTGTGGAGTCCAGCACCTCAGCCCTCGGTGCCACCGGGCCAGCCAGCCGGGATGTTTTTTAACACCTTATTTCCCCAGTGTAGCCATCTTATTTTCTGTGGGGTTCTGCCCAGTTTTACAGTTGGGAGGAATGGTAAGGACAGGAAGCTCAAGTGACTTGTTCTTTGTCACACTCAACAAATGTCGGCTATGGGATTCTAACCCGAGATCTCAGTGTTCGTTTAATAAATTTAAGTCTTCAGTTCACCTAAGTAATTAATTTGTTGAACTATGCAATCAATTGTATGGTTTTCATAGATTTTGTGAGCACACATTCTACTCCAAAGGTTTTAGTATCACCTTTCCTTGGTGTGAAGGAGGCATTGTGGCACTTAACATGCAGTACATTTTGGGGAGACAGTGGCAAATACAAGGTGGTTTTCCATTCCCTGTACTTCACTAGAATGTTTACCATCCTTCTGGATTTCAATTGAATCAGTTAGTCCATTGGCGCAGCAGTGTTGATGCATGTAAAACTGGCGAGCCGGATTTGGGAATGAGCCTGGGTTACCAGAGGACCAGTGGGGAGGGCAGTAATGAACGTCCCAGGGAGTGTACACCTCATTAGAGGGAAGCTGGCTGGAGTGCACCATGTGAGTGCCTCCTAGAGGAGGCCCAGTGAGAGTGACATGGTAGTGGAAGAATTGTGCACATGCTGCAGAAGCATGTTGCCTCCAAGTTCTAGGGAGGGACAGAAAAGAGTGAAACAAACAGCCACTAGTAGGGTGATGCCTGTCCCCCACAGGCTGCACACTGCTGACTGGGCTCACCTCCTCACTGGATTTGCTCTCCAGGGCTTGGTCCATTTCTGCAGCTCCCCCCAACGTAAGGGGGCATGGGGGCTTCAGAAAGTATGGTAAGTCCCAGGAAAGGCAAGTGCTGGGAGAGATAGGCTCATGTGGACTGGGTGCTCAGTTTGGAGAACAAACAGTAATTCTAAAAAGCTCAGTACCACATCAAGACTACTGCAATCTTCAAGTTGTGCAAAGTTTAACGGTTTGATTCAGTTTGACTCTATGGGCCAGAAATTACTTAAAATGTGCTTTTCTGAGTACATGTAATACTATAGTTATCTTCTAAGAATCAGTCTTCCCCATAGAGCGCCACTCTTTTGGTCTTGGGACTGGAGGTGCTGGGACCCCACAGGAGCAAACTTTTTGCTAGGTTGCCACCGATGGTGTCCGCACCAGCTCATGCACATCATTGCGTGCCAGGACTTGTAACCATCATCACTGCCCTGCCCCACTTCTGTTTTTCCTGCCATCAAGTGCACACCATAGACTGTGGAAGCTGAAGTCTGTCTTGGTTTGTCTTTTTTTCTTCAAATTTCTTTCTGAAAGTGACATGTCGGTTCTAAGAAGTAGAGGACTTAAAAACCTTCAGGATTCTTTTCCGGTGTTGTCAGTGCGGCACAGTATTGCGCACACTGACTGACACATACTTTGTTTCGCCTGCCTTGGACTCAATCATGATTTTCAGGCCTGTGACGCCTGTGCTGCATTTGATGTCCAGATTTTGGAACTTGGGGCTTTTAAGATGGGATGACCGTTCCCAAATTTTGAGGGAAAGCCTCAGTATGGGCGATCTCAAGGTAGAATGCCAGACTGTCCTCACTGCATATCTCCTCACCGCTCTTCAGAGATAGCTGAGGTACTGAGCTCACCCTCCCCACTACCAAGCTGGGGTCAAAACCTTCTGACTGAGTACACTCCTTTCCATGTCCTCTGTTCTTCAAAGGTGGGGTTCCTGGTAGTTTCATGCTGTTACCTCAAACTGCCCAGAGACAGAGTATGTAGTGTTGCCACGCTTCTCCTGTGGAACTCCTTGCCTGTGGTTTTCCATGGAGTCCCCTCTGTGGAAGTCTTCAAGGGGCGATTTAAGACATTTTTATTGGCGTTTGGGACCACCTGAAAAATGAACTATGTGTTTTAATATAAATTTCAACTGTCATCTGTTGACCTGCCAGCTTTGTTTTTTTTTTTTTGCATTATCTGTTTGTACCTCCTCCTGTGCGTCCGCTGTCATCCTGTCTTTTGGGTGGCCAGGTCCTGCCATTGCCTTCTCCAACCGATCCACCATCCAGCTGCTCCGACACCCCCATTGTCCCGGTTGTATCCCTTCTCTGGGGGTGCTCTCCCATATTCCGCTGGAGCCATCGGGAGGAGAGACCGGAGCACACGAGGCACTCCCTTGCAGCTTCACTGGGGTGCGGAAATGCAGCCTGGAGGCATCACGATTGGGAGATGCAGGGAGGCAGGCCGCTGTCATCTGGATGGCATGCGTGCATTTTCACTTTTTTCTTGTCCCCTCTTGTGCCCCGCAGAGCAAGGCTTCCCTCCCAACCCACCCCAGGAGAGGAGAGGAGAGGAGAGCAGTCCTCCGGACGTTCAATCCTCTCCTTCCCCTGCCAGCCTCCAGTGCCCCGAGTCCGTTCCCAAACCTGGGTCGCCAGCATGGTGTGAGGGCCGCCAGCACCTCAGCCCTCTGCGCCACTGGGCCGGCTTTACGTTTTATATTTGATGTTATGCTGATTATTTTATTATAGTGTGTGGGTTGAGGTTGTGTATGAAAAAACCATACACTCAATCTGCTACAGTAGTGATGTTGCTAGTACAGCAGAACAATTTGTTGTTCTGCTATAGTAGCTACGTCACATTACAGTCATCCTGATCAGCTGTTCTAGTTCTTGCTACTGTCGTTCACGCTAAAGTGAAACGTGGTCAGTAGCGCTTTAAAAACAATTCAAAGATAAAGTAGTGTATCTTCAGGGGTATTTCTGTCATCAGATCACACCTATGAAACTCGGCCATCAGGCATAAGGATCCCATGGAAGCTTTTTTTGCAGCAGTCTGTTAGGGGACGCCTACGCCGACATCCGTCTCAGTCGTCGCAACGCCGTTCTCTCCACAGTTCTTTCCCGCCGTCGACCATTCATGCATGGACTCCACAGAAGTTTTGTCGCTCAGTTCGACCGCCAAAACTACTTATCTTTTTTCTTTTATTCTTGCCTTTGAATCACTTTAGTTTAAAGTGATTCTTTTGTTCTTTTATGTCAAGAACTAATCCCTTGTTGGCTCTCTTCCATTGCTGCAGAAAGAAGATTTCTTTAACCAACGAACATGAACTCTGTGTCTGCTGTCTTGGGCCTAGCCACAACGTCCTTGCCTGTAAGTCCTGTCTGAAATTCAGCCTCATCACACAGGGCCAATGCAAGAAAGCCCTGCAGAAGTTCCTCATTGAGCAATAGTCAGCCAGTAGAGAGCAGAGCCCCCCACCCCCCCCAAATCATCGGCATCTTCTTCTGGCTGTCAGGCCACCAAGACCCAGGACAGATCCTCGGGGGAAACATTCTTGCTGGGACAAGAAACAGCCTGAGGACCCCCTGGCGATCCCAGTCCACGTTGGATTCCTCTTCTCCCAGGATCGCTCCGTCAATGATTTCAGCGCCAGTGCCTCGCTCCATGCAGGCCTCTGCTCCTATCGGGCCTCACACAGAGGAACCTTCTCCCAGCTGTCACAGGACTGCGGAGGGGCCATCAACCTCTGGGTTGTCTTCCCCAGCCCTGCCATTGAGACCTCTCGAATCTCAAGGTTCACAGGTGCTGGGCTCACCCACTACCACTATTGCTAGCTGTTCATTGTCAGAGCTGGGCTACACACACCCTCCGATGCCTGTGTCGATGATTCCTTTTCCCGCTGTCAACCTTAATGCTATTCTTTCCTCCATTACCATGTCTCTTATTCAACAGTTTGTCTGGGCCATTGTCACCCATGCTGTCGGGTGCTGCTTCAGAGTCAATGCCAGTCCGACCCGTTTCGCTCTGCGCCTTCCAGAGAGCTGTCGATACTCCAACTGTCTGGTTCTGCTTTAGAGCAGGCCGATGTCGAGGAGAAATACCACCCTGACCTCATCCTTCCTGAGGAACAGGATGGAGGAGGAAGATGTTGAAGCGGACTTCTCTGATAGGCCACCATCTCCTCCAGGAGTGAGGACTCTGTTAAACACACCTCCAGGCTCCCCGACGACCCCTCATTCTTTAGGACAATGAAGCAGCTCTCTTCCCCAATGGGGTTTCAGACTGAGGAAGAGGATGAAACGAGGAGGAATAAGGTGGACTTACTGGAGATCCCAGAGTCTCCACCCAAAGTTATCTCTCCTCTGCTGCCAGCACTGAATGAAGCTGCTACTGTGGCCTGGCGCAGGCCCAAACTGGTACCAGCCATGCCCAGAAAGGCTGACAAGCTTTACCAGGCATCTCGGGCTGCCCTTTTATGCTGCCCAGCCGGAAACTGACTCAGTAGTTAACAAGGCTGCTCATGACAGAACTAAGGCCCCTAAGCACCTTAAGTTACCTACTCCCTGACCGGGAATCTAGGAGACTAGCCCTCTGGGGTAAGAGGACTTTTGCTGGGGCCGGCTTGGTGGCGCTGAGGGTTGAGGCAGTGGACACCACACCTCACGCCACGCTGGCAACCCGAGTTCGGGAGTGAGCTCAGGGGTCGGCAGGGATGGAGCGAGGATTGAGCACCCGCAGGGCTGCTCTCCTCCCCCAAGGGGAGGGCGGGGGATAGCTCGGTGCACCAGCGGCTCCTGGTGGAGATCGGGGGTGCTGCAGCACATCGGCTGCACATCAAGCAGCGTGGATGATGTGGGCAGGGTTGCCATGCGCCGTGCGTCATGGGTGCACTACGCAAGGGGAGGGACACCAAGAACACAGAAAAACCTGGCTCCGCAGGGCAGGCGATGGCACCTGACCCCCATGCCCACCCCTGGATCTACCCTGCCTGGCCTTTCAGTTCCTTCACCCGGGCCCCACTCCCACAGCCAGAGTCTACATGTAAGAGCACCCAAATAGGAGGGGTGGCCCCACCCCGGAGGGGTTAAGCTGGGGGTACTGGCTGTTGGGAGGGGAAGGAGAGGAGGCACAGGATCAGGGGGACTTCAGGCGAGCAGGATCAGGCAGGATGCCTCAGAGAGGCTCCACGGGCCGTGACCGGAGGGAAAAAGATTAAAAAAAAAAAAAAAAGAGGACTTTTGCCACTCTGGGCCTTAGGATTGCCATAAGGGCAAAACTGCTGCTCAGGCCCTCCATGAGGGTTCCCAGAGACAAGAGCTTCTTAAAGTGCTCCAGGCCTCAGAAGATGTCAGTAAGCATCTCCTCAGAGCCACCTATGATGCTGCTAATGCTACTGCCAGAGCAGCTGCCTCCAGCATTTGCCTCAGAAGGCACTCCTGGCTTAGAGTCTCTGGCTTTGCAGCAGACATCCAACAACAAGTGTTGAATGCCCCTTTGGTGGGCCAGACATGCAGGATATTATCAATGACCTGCCGGCCTCTGGCAGGGCTGTTTGGTCTGTCCATTCCATTTACCATACCCAGCCCACGAGTAGACTGAGGCCCTTCTTTCATAAGGTCTCTCACAAGTCCAGTTCTGAAACCAAGCTCCAGGACAAAGGCAGAGCCAGTTCTGCCTTGCCTACCCCCTCCTCCACCTCTGGTTCTTCTGCCAAGCAATGTAGAGGAGGAGGTGCGGCCCTGGCTGCTGGTTCAGCTTCAGCTTGACTTGTTGACAGCCCCCCCCCCCACCAAGCCAGGAGGTGTCGGAGGCTGGTTCTCCCTCCGTCTGTCTCAGTGGAGAACCATCACATCAGATGCTTGGATCCTGCAGATAATCGAATAGGGCTGTGCTCTAGAACAGCCTCCAGATGTTCCCCCAGTCCCCATCTTTTATTCTCCAGACTACACAGAAGTACTCAGGGAGGAGGTCCTCACCTTGCTATCCATGCAGGCCACAGAACCAGTGCCCAGGTGGCAAAGGAACAAGGGATTCTACTCCGGGTTCTTCCTGGTTCCCAGAAGAACAGTGGACTTGGGGCCCATCCTAGACCTCAATGAGCTGAACCTTTTTATTCAATACAGAAAGTTCCAGATGGTCACTCTGCAAAGCCTTCTTCATCTGCTCAAGCAGGGTGACTGGCTAAACTCCCTCGAAATGCAGGCTGCCTATCTGCATATCATAGTTTGCCCCCCTCACAGGTGTTTCCTGTGGTTCCTTTTCCAGGGGGAGCATTACCAGTTCAGGGTATTGCCATTTAGCTTATCCTCTATGCCACGGGTATTTACCAAATGTTTAGCAGCTATAGCAGCAGTCCTTTGGTGCAAAGGCCTTTATGTGTTCCCATAACTGAACGACTGGTTACTGAAAGCCCAGCAAGCTCCTGTTGTCGACTCTAGAATGCACACTGTAGTTCTTCCAGTCCTTGGGTGTCACTGTCAATTGGCCCAGGTCTGTGCTGCTGACCCCATCTGAGCATTTTCAGTACATAGGAGCAGTCCTGGACCCAACTCTGGGTAAGGCCTTCTTTCCTCAAAACCGGGTGGACCGCCTCATTGCCCAGGCCCGGGAAGTGGCTCAGAGTCGGCATGTGTCAGCCAGGGTGTTCCTCAGGCTACTAGGCCTAATGGCCGCGGCCATTTTTTTATGGTCCCTTTGGCCAGGTTGCACATGAGAATCCCGCAGTGGACCCTCAGAGTTCGGTGGGATCAGCACTCAAATGATCTAGACCAGCTGGTCCTTGTCTCCTTGCCAGTACGCAAAGTACTTCACTAGTGGATGGACTCAGCCGATCTCTGAAAGGTGGTCCCCTTTCTTATCCCCACTCCTCACCAAATCCTCACCATGGATGCTTTGGGTCTGAGTTTGGGAGCCCATCTAGGTCCTTATCAGACCAGGGTCTCTTGTCCCGCTGGGAGACTCACCTCCACATAAACATCCTAGAAATGAGGGCAGTTCTGTATGCCTTACAGGCCTTCTGGAACCATATCTCTCTCTGTCTCTCTCTGGGCCCTCTGCTGGTGCAGTTGGACAACCTCAGTATGGTCTATTACATCAAAAAGCAGAGGGGGGGGGGGTGCATTCCTACCCTCTGTTGGGAAGCAGTGAAGGTCGGGTGCTGGGTTCTAGATGACAGTCTAGAACTGTTGGCCGTCCATGTGCCAGGCTCCCAAATTGCCTTGTCAGACCGCCTCAGCAGGTCACAGTCCAAAATGAACAAGCCGGAACTACTAACCTTGGTCATAGAAGACCTGTTTGATGGGTGGGGTTGTCCAGAGTTGGACCTTTTTCCATCCCCACTCAACGCAAAACTGCCGCGTTTCTGCTTGCTGGATCCAGGGCCTGGAGTTTTGTGGCGAGACAAATTGTCCTTCTCCTGGAAAAGGAGGTTCCTGTATGCCTTATCACCCTTTCCTCTGATTCAGAGGGTGCTCATCAAACTACGGATGGAGGGTACCACCCTAATTCTAGTGGTTTCATTCTGGCCTCGGCAAATATGGTTTCATTACTGCAGCAATTGGTTGTGGATCCTCCAGTCTCCCTGCCCCTCCGCAGGGACCTGTCATGGGACCCTGGTCCATCCAGACCTCAGGTCCCACCACCTACATGCATGGCTCCTGAGGACATAGCAATAGCTCGGTTTCCTGTGTCTCAGAAGGTGGCTGATGTTCTGGTGGCTGCCAGAAAACCTTTCACCAAGGCCACTTACTGTACGAAATGGAAGAGGTTCACTACTGGGCTGCTTCACATAGTCTGGACCCTTTCACCTGTCTGGTGAGCCAGATTCTGGAGCATTTCCTGTCCTTGTCTGATGCAGGACTCAGATACTCCTCTCGTAAAGTGCACCTATCAGCCTTTCATGTGCCCATTGATGGTCATACTGTAGTACAGCTTGTTGTGGCTCATAATTTCCTGCGAGGCATTCTCCACTTGAAGCCTCCTATACATAACCCGGTTCTGGCTTGGGACCTGAATTTCATTAAAGAGACGCCGACCCTTCCTCCTTTTGAGCCAGACACATCTTGCAAGCTACACTTTTCATCATGGAAAGCATTATTTTTAGTTGCTGTTACTTCTGCTCGAAGATTTTCAGAGCTACAGGCTCTCATGAGTGAGCAGCCTTATTTGATTTTCTACAAAGACAGGGTCTCTTTGCTTACTAACCCTAAGTTTCTTCCTAAGGTGTTGTTTAAGTGTACACTAAATCAATCCATCCACCTGCCGGTGTATTTTGTGGAGCATGCCAATCCAATGGAAACATTGCTTCATACTTTGGATATGCATAGAATTTTGCATTACTATACACACCATACGAGGGACTGCAGGAAGTCCTTTCAGCTTTCTGTTTCTTTCACCCCCGGCAGAGAGAGCGCTCCAGTTCCAAAACAATACTTGTCCAAATGGTTGGCCAACTGTATTATTTTTTGTTACAGGAAGTACGGTAAGGAACTTCCTGGGGTTGTTAAGTGCCATTCCACCAGGGGTATGGCCACTTCTGTTGCCTGTTTCAGGGGTGTGTCTGCAGCCAAGATTTGCGCTGCTGCTACTTTGAGTACTGTCCACACTTTCGCCAAGCACTACAATCTGGACATTACCCTCCAAAAGAAGGGCAGTCTTTGGCCTAGCTTTGCTTCAAGGCCTTCTTTCTTAGGCCTCTGGCTTCCTGCCACCAAGACTATCCTGGGTGCTCTTAGCACTACTTGGGACTCGTTCCATAGGTGTGACCTGATGACAGAGATATCCCCAAAGAAGATAGAACAGTTACGTAAGAACTTGCCATAACAGCAGATCTTTGAGGGAGACTCTCATAGGTCATATCATCCCTTCCTGTCTCTCTCTCTCTCTCTCTCTCTGTCTCTGCAGCTCGCCTGTCCTGTTGCTCCAGCCTTTCTTCTAGCTGGGCACCTTTTCTCTCTCCTCTGTTCCCTGGTGTGACTCCTGTCTCCCATGGCCTCCGGCTAGGGAACTGAGGAGGGAGCGGGCCTGCCTGCGCTTTTACATAGGGTGTGTGACATCAGCATGTGCGGTCCCTAATAGACTGCTGCAGAAAAAGCTTCCGTGGAATCCTGACGCTTGACAGCTGAGCTGCATAGGTGTGACCTGATGACTGAGATTCCTTCGAAGATCTACTGTTACGGTAAGTACTTTATTTGAATTTTGATGACCGGGTAGGCCCACTGAGACAAAAAAAAGTCCCCTTTTCAGGGTGCCACATGCAGTGCCAGGGTTGGTGTGGCAGCAGGTGCTAGTGGGGGCACAACCAGTGGCTCTGAAACTGCTGTCTGCATTAGTGGGGCTGTTTGTGGCGGTGCTGGCCTCAGTGTCAATCCCACTTGCAATGGCAGTGCCGTGGCTACCGCTACCATTGACTGTGGATCAGGGGCAACCCTACAGCAGGGCTGTCTGGAAACTAAAGAGATCTTACTTCGAGAAACAGCTCTTGCAGCAGGTTACACCATTAGGACTGAAGCTGGCAGGTGCCAGGACCCCACGGAAAAATTCTAGCTAGCAGTATCCAGGGGGGGCCACCCCTGACGACCCTTCCCTGACGTCAGATATCACATAAAAGGGGCAGTCCCCCAGCACCCCATTTTTTTTCCTGCCGTTGACTCATCAGCATTGGCTTCACGGACACCTGCACAGATGAACAACACATGAAATCTTTTCATCGGAATTAGTACTCCGTGCCTACTTCTCCTACCCCTTTTCTCGAAGGACACCCTTCCAAGTGTGCCTGCGGCAAGCAGATCCCCTTTGCTGACCATCGTTCTGCCTGCGTGAGGTGTCTGGGCCTGGAACACGATACCCAGGCCTGCCCAATTTGCCAACAATTCAATAGCAGAACCCGGATCCGCCGCCAAAAGGCCCTTCAGGGCTTTCTTCTTGAGGAGAAACTGAAGAAAATGGAAAAAATACCTTCTTCCAAAGGGGACTCTTCCTATGTCAGGGAAACACTGGGACAAACATTGGGACTCAAGTAGGTCGAGATCACCCAGTCGGGCCTCAGAGTCTAGGGCCAGCTCCAGCTGTACGCAGTCTGATAGATCGCCGTCCCGGGCCTGCTCCCAACCACCCCCCATTAAGGTAAGTTCTTCAGGGGGCTCTTCAACCTCTCTACACCCGCTCAAGACCACTCGGACGCTCAACTCCACCACCCAGCCGGAATCCTTAGACCGGCATAAGAAGTCTTCCTCCAAATCCAGTGGAGCGCCAGACCGACGCCGGGACACCGACCTCAGGTCCGTCTCCCAGCCTCCAAAGGCCCCGGACAGGAAGACCACGGAGCTGACGTCCCTTAGGCGGACGTCGGAGTCAAAGAAGGCGTCCGACCCAGCAGCTGCTAATCGGACTACTGTACTGATGCCCGCACCACCGATGCCGGTTGATACCAGACGTCAGGGATCTTTTGGAGAACAGGTCACTGTGCCGCCGGATGACCAGACAGGCAGCACGGAGGACGCCGGCCTGCCCAGGGAGCCGACGCCAGACCCGGTGGTTCCTCGGGAACCGACGCCCGACCCCAGCGACAGACCCACACCGAAGCCAGGCCCGTCATCGGGCATGAATGTATAAGAGGTGAAAGACCTGTTCACCTTCTGGTGGGAGACCATAAAGAAAGATGTGGTTCCCCCAAGCCTCTTCCACCTCCTCCTCGGGGCACTGAAGGTTCAAGACCCCTACGCCTAAGGAGCCCACTCCACCTCCTGGGGGCAGATCTAGAGAGCGAAAGAAAGACGTCCATCACCGTCTCCTTCAGGGTCTCCGAGCCCAGAACGACCCAGGGGCAGACGACACTCACCGGGGGATGACTCCAGACCGGATACGTCCGATACCTCCAGGTCTCCATCCCTCTTTAGTCCCCCATCACCCAACCCACAAGACCTCCCAAGGTCACCACCAGATGATCCCTCTTTCATCATGAGGCACATCCAGGAGAACATGGGATGGGAGACAGAAGACTTGGATCCCAAGAGACAACGCCTTGCCCATTACCTCAGGCAAAAGGATCTGAAGCCTGTGGTGGTCCCACCTCTGGTGGACACCTTTACGTACTTCTCCAAGGCGGCTTGGAAGCGTCCTCATTCGACACCCGCTGTTCCAAAAAAGGCTGACCGCCTCTACAGAGCTCCTTTAGAGGACCTGTATTTGGCGCAACAACCCCTGGCCGACTCCCTGGTCATTACTGCATCTCATGATCAGTCTCAGCAGCCTCAACACCTGAGTACCCAGCCTCCGGGCCATGAATCTAAGCAGTTAGATTCTATAGGAAGACGCATGTACGCGGCTGCTACATGCTCGATAAGGTCTTTGAACCACCTCATGCACATGGTGCAGTTTCAGAATGTTCCTTGGGAACAGGGCCAAGACCTTATGAAGGATTTCCCGGATGGCAATAAGAAGGATGAATTGCTCAACCTCCTTCATACTGGGTCAGACGTGGGGACCCAGGTTCTCCAAGCCACTTACGATTCAGCAGACTTGGCAGCCAGAGGAGCAGCCACAGGCGTTTGTCTCCGGAGAGACACTTGGTTGAGAGTCTCCGGCTTTACCCCGGACGTCCAGAAGAACATCCTGGACGTCCCTTATAATGGAGCTGTCCTGTTAGGTGAGGAATCTGAAAAGGTCATCACCAGGCTACAGGACACCGGGGAAGGCAGTCTGGACTGTACAGGCCATGTATAGACCCAAATCTGGTTCCTTTCGTAGGAACCAGAACTGTTTTCGTGGCTGGCAACAAATGGCAACAACCACATTCTGGCCAGCAACCCAGGGGCAACTTTGGTAGTAAAGGTCGAGCCAGGTTCCCCGCAGGCCAGGGCCCAAAGCATCCCAAGGCCGCCCAGCCCACGGGCTCCAATACCACCACAGCATGACTCCTTCCCGGCCCCTGCCCCTCCTCAAGATCAAAGGGTCGAGAAGGTCGGGTGTATCATCTCTCATCACCTTTCGGGATGACAGAGGTTAACCTCCAACTGTTGGGTGTTACAGTTGGTAAATTGAGGACACTCTGTCGAGTTCCTCGACCACCCACCGTCAAGACCTCCCCTGCTCTCCCGCTATTCGGGTCAGCATGCCCTGCTCATCCAGCAGGAGATCTTGGCCCTCCTGGACAAGGAGGCCATAGAGTATGTTCCACCGAACCAGAGAGGAAAAGGTTATTATTCTCGCTTCTTCCTGTTTCCAAAGAAAACCGGGGCTTGCGCCCGATCTTAGATCTCAGTAACCTCAACACCTTTGTGTTGTACAAGTGCTTCCGCATGGTGACCCTGCCGGGTCTTATTCCCATGCTCGAAGAAGGTGCATGGCTGGCGTCACTGGACATGCAGGACGTTTACCTACATCTCCCGATCACTCGAGCACATCAAAAGTTCCTGCGTTTCGAGTTTCTGGGACGCCATTACCAGTTCCGAGCTGTCCCTTTCGGACTGTCTTCGGCACCTCGGGTATTCACGAAGTGTATGGCAGTTGTGGCAGCAGCTCTCAGGAGACAGGGCCACTATGTGTTTCTGTACCTAGATGACTGGCTCCTCATGGTACCCTCATGGGACGCCCCCTGAGGTCCACGGTCCAGGATACCTGTTCCCTCTTCCAATCGCTGGGCATCACCATCAACCAGGAGAAGTCGCATCTTGCCCCGTCTCAGAACTTGCAGTTTATAGGGGCAATTCTGGACATCACTCAAGGGAGGGCATTCCTTCCTCAGGACAGGGCAGAACGCATCAGATCCCTTATAAGGGACATAATGGACCGGACCATTCTTTGCCTGCTTGGGCACATGGCAGCTGCCATTGCAATGGTTCCCCTAGCTCGACTCCATATGCGGGTCACCCAGTGGATGTTGCGGGCCCAATGGGACCAGAAGCAAGATCATCTGCAGCATCCAGTCCGGATCACGAATGCAGTCATCTGAAACTCGCACTGGTGGCTCGTCCCAGACCATCTTTTGACGGGAGTCCCCTTCATTGCGCCACCTCCTTCAGTGACTCTCTCCACGGACGCCTCAGGGTCCTGATGGGGAGCTCACCTCAGCGGGGTCAGGACTCAAGGCTCTGGTCGTCTCTAGAGTCTCACCTTCACATAAACATCCTAGAGATGAGAGCCATCCTGTACGCCCTACAGGCCTTCCAGTCGGAGATTCCACTGGGTACTCTCTTGATACAAACAGACAATACTGCAGTGATGTACTATTTCAACAAACAAGGAGGCACTCATTCCTACCCCCTTTGCAGGGAGGCTCAAAGGGTTTGGAATTGGGTACTTCAACATCGCGCAGAAATCATTGCAGTACATGTTCCTGAAGTGGACAACACTATTGTGGACAGTCTAAGCCAGTCACAGGCTAGAGTCCCTGAATGGGAACTGCTTCAGGAAGTTGCACAGGACCTGTTTCGCAGATGGGGGACACCAGAATTAGACCTCTTCGAGTCCCCATCCAACACAAAACTGCGCAATTTCTGCTAGCTAGATACAGGGCCTGGTGTTTTCTAGTGAGACGCGTTGTCCCTCTCTTGGACGGGCAGGTCTTTATGCTTTCCGCCTTCCCTTTGATTCAGAGGGTTCATTGAAGTCCGCAAGAGCTGGCGTCTCTTATTCTGGTAGCGCCCTTTTGACCCAGGCAGATTTGGTTCCCTCTCTTACATCAGCTGGCCCAGGAGCCTCCGGTGCCCCTGCCATTCAGCTCTCACCTTCTGTCCCAGGAGGCAGGCTCCTTGGTCCATCCGGATCTTCGGTCGCTGAACCTGCATGCCTGGCTTCTAAGGACATAGTAGTCCTGAGATACGGGGTCTCTCGGGAAGTTGCGGACATTCTGGTGGCAGCCAGAAAACCTCCACTCATGCCACATACGCCATGAAGTGGCGCAGATTTTGTATCTGGGCTCAAGCTCATGGATTGACCCCATTGGATTGTTCGGAGAGGTCAGTTTTAGACTACCTCCTATCCCTTTATGAGGCAGGTCTTGCCTACTTCTTCATTAAGGTTCACCTATGCGCTATTTCAGCATACCATTCACCGATAGGTCACAGGTCTCTAGCTCAACTAGCGGCTTCTCGCGCCTTTTTGCATGGCATCCTGCTCTTGAGACCTCCCATTAGAGACCCGGTTCCACCTTGGGATCTTCCTTTTGTTTTAGAGCAGCTTACACTACTTCCTTTTGAACCAGCTGCGGATTGCGAGCTGCGTCTCCTCACTTGGAAGACACTCTTTTTAGTTGCTGTTACTTCTGCCAGAAGAATTTCTGAGCTTCATGCACTGATGTGCAAGGATCTTTATTTGGTTTTTCACAAGGACAGGGTGTCCTTAAGAATAAATCCTAAGTTCCTTCCCAAGGTGGTCTCAGCTATCACACTCAACCAGGACATAGACCTTCCGTGTATTACCCAAATCACTGTAACAGGGGAGAAGCCCTGTTGCACACCCTGGATGTGCATAGCAGTCTCTGATACTGTCTGACCAGAACCAAGGCCCATCGCAACTCATACCAGCTCTTTGTTTCCTACGCCCAGAGGATGCAAGGTGCTCCTGTCTCCAAACAGTCGCTTTCTAGATGGCTGGTGAAGTGTATCCTGTTCTGTTACCAGAAGCGCAACAAACCTTTACCGTGACCGGTAAAAGGTCATTCTATGAGGGGGGTGGCTACCTCCTTCGCTGTGCTCAAGAATGTCTACACTTCAGCCATCTGTGCGGCAGCAACCTGGAGCACTGTAGACACCTTCATCAGGCACTACAGTCTGGATATTGCCTCTAGACGCAGAGAATGTTTCTTCTTGGCGGTTCTTCAAGGACTTTTGTCCTGAAATCTGACAAACATCTCTCCTATCCTCCGACGATATCAAAATTGTTCCTTTACTGCTTGGGAATCAGTCCCAATGGTGTAACCTGCTGCAAGAGCTGTTTCTCGAAGTAAGATAGTACAGTTATGTAAGAACTTACCGTAACAGTAGATCTTCAAGAACAGCTCTTGCAGCAGGTAGTTTCCCTTCCACCTTCCCCTCTGGAGGTTGAGTCTTCTGACCTAGTTTCTAGGCTACAGCGTCTTTGACACCATCCTACTACAAACCATCCTTTGGAAGCGGAACCTTGGTCTCCCCTTCAGATGTCACCTTTGGGCCTGGAGTCTCCGGCAAGAGAACTGGGGATGCTGGGGGACCGCCCCCTTTTATGTGATGCCTGACGTCGGGGAGGGGCCGAGACGTCAGGGGATACTGCTAGCTAGAATTTTTCCGTGGGGTCCTGCCACCTGCCGTCTTCAGTCCTAATGGTGTAACCTGCTGCAAGAGCTGTTCTCGAAGATCTACTGTTACGGTAAGTTCTTACGTAACTGTACTTTATTATCCGGCCAGGAGCTCCTCCCATAGATACCCATCCACTAGATACCACCAGCATTCATGCTGCAGGAGGGAGGGAGACCTGGAAAAGGTGGAAATATTGAACAAATATTTCTGTTCAGTATTCACTGAAGAAGGGGAAGGACAGGGACCACAGCTGGGCACCAGATACAAAGGGGGGGAGGTGAACACTAGTTCATTTACAGAAGAGAGTCCCAGAGGAGCTCACAAAACTGAAAGTGGACAAGGCAATGGGACCAGATGGCATACATCCCAGGACATTAAAGGAGCTACTGATGGAGCTAGCAGCGCCACTGACAGCCATGTTCAGTCAGTCGCTCAACACAGGAGCAGTTTCTGAGGAATGGAGGATGGCACCTGTAGTCCCTCTTCACAAAAATGGTAGCAGGGAGGAGGCAGGGAACTATAGGCCAGTCAGCCTCACCTCAGTAGTGGATAAGATGATGGAGGCACTGCTTAAGGAGAGGATTGTGGAACACTTGGAATCCAAAGGAGCCCAGGATCCAAGGCTGCATGGATTCACAGTGGGAAGATCATGTCAGACGAATCTGATAGATTTTTTTTGACTGGGTAACGAAGGAGGTGGATCGGGGGGGAGCAGTGGATGTAGCCTAACTTGATTTCAGAAAGGCCTTTCAACACCGTCCCACGTAAAACTGGTTAACAAGATGGGAAACCTGGGAGTACGGCCACAGGGTGGGAAACTGGGTGGGAAACTGGTTAAGGGACCAGAAGGAGAGGGTGGTGGTAGATGGGATCCAGTCCCAGGAGAGGGGGTACCTCAAGGATCAGTCCTGGGGCCAGTCCTTTTTAATGTCTTCATTAGTGACACTGTGGAAGGACTGAATGGGAAGGTTTGCCTGTTTGCAGATTACACCAAGATCTGCAACAGGGTGGACACTCCAGATGGGGTGGAGAAAATGTGGAGGGACCTAGGAAAGGTGGAAAAATGGTCCAAGGTGTGGCAGTTCCTTCTACCCGTGCTATGCAATCAATTCAGTTTATTTTTTATACAAGCCAAAATACCAAAAAAGGGTGTTTTTGCAGTAAAAAAAAAAAAAAAAAAGCAATGTAAACCATTTCTTGGTGGACAATATGTAACATATCAACACCAAATTAAGTATCTGGTACCCATAATATTTGTTCAGTAAGCCCTATCTCGATTGGCTGGCAAGTAATACAGAGACATAGTGACGACGACCACAGAAGTGTCCAGGGCAACGGGAAGTCTTTTGCCGCTGACTGAAGTCGTGGGAAACAAAGGAATGATTTTGGCTGCCATCTACATGCATTTCCCAGAGGTAAAGCGATATAGGAGAAGTACAAGAACGAGGGGGCATGATATGAAACTGGAGGGAGGCAGGATAAGGGGAAATTTGAGAACCTTTTTTTTTAATTTTCTTCACGGAAAGGATAGTGGATGCATGGAATAGCCTGCAACAGGAGGTGATGGGATCAAGCACAGTGCAGGGATTTAAACATGCATAGGATAGGCATAAGGGAACCCTAGAGGTGAGAAAGAGAAGCTAAAGCCGATGGCCAGTAAGGGTCAGCAGCCACTAATATAGGTAGGGTAAATGGGCAGAGTGGATGGGCCTGGTGGTCCTTATCTGCTGTCAATTTCTGTCTTTCTGTGTTACAGGACTAAGAGGCTTCACTTGCTTCTCCTGTCAAACAAGGACTTCAAGTGAACCCCATCGTCCAACACTTGGCATTGGTACAGGGGAATCCACATGCCAACATCCCTTTCAGGTCACTGCCTCAAGTGTATCAGTCCCTTTATGATAGGGTGACTGAAGGCAGGCCAGTTGTCTCATCAGCACTTCAGCCAGTGATTAAATAATGTGTGGTGCTGTTTCCATTGCCAGCCTCAGCTGCCTTCTCTGACGTGGTTCCGGCCTGCTCTCCCTCGACAGCCTCTCCAGAGGATAACAAATCATCAATTTATCGCCCCTGCTGCTGAAGATATACCAGCATATCATGAGGGAGATGCAGGAAGCGCTAGACAGCCCCAGTTTAGTGGACATGAATCCTAATGCCGTGCCACTGGACTTCTTGATGTCACCCAGTCATGACAGAGTAGTGATCCCTCCCTGGCATACTGCACTGAGACAGACCACCATGGCGGTCTGGAGGCATCCATTCACTACACACCATACTCTGAGGGGCCTAGATACGTGGCTCAGATTTGGTATTCTGGGGAGCTCAGTTACCTCATTGTGAGATTGATGTCTGTACTGACGTCACTGAGGAACAGACCCACGTCTTTGACTAGGCCATACCACCCCATATTGCAGGACTCTAGAAAGACGAATGTTTGGGAAGAAAGATGTTTAGTGCAGCCAAGTCATCCCTGACCATAGTTTCACACCAGGCCCACTAGGTGTCTTACTAGTGTAGTCTATGTGTGGTCGAGGCATAAGGTTGTAATGATGCCTGTAATCTGATTCTGTGAGGGGTAATCCCTGCCCTTCCTTGCCCGTTCTCTTACCATGAGGAGTGACTCCCCCACCATACCTACCTACCTACAGCTGACCTGTGAGGAGTGAACCTATGGTATTCTGTCTATTCAAGAAGGGGCAGCCACTCTCCGTTCTATATACTGGCCTGTGAGGAGTAACACCTTTCCAAATCACTATGCCTACACTACTTTGACTCTATGAGAAGTACTCCACCCCGCCGCCCCCCGCCATGCCTTCACATTTGCTCTGCTGTAAGTGATCACATTCTCCTGGCCTCGTTGGCATTTTAATAATTGACCCACTTCTCTGATGCTTTGCCAATCCTCTGGTTCTGTGCACTACTTACTTAATTTCTCTGTGGTGTGGTGACGGCCTTGCTGTAGGGCCTTGTCCACTACATGTGTGTTGGGGGGGGTGACCACCTTGCCCCAGTGTACTGGAATCTAGTATCACACCGGATTGCTGTGACTTTGAATTCCAGGAGAATTAAAGCCTACAGTTTTGGGGCGAATGGTGAAGGAAAGTGGTGCCTCTGTATAGATCGCTGGTAAGACTCCACCTGGAGTACTGTGCCCAGTTCTGGAGACCACATCTTTGGAAGGATGTAGACAAAGTGGAGGCGGGCCAGAGGAGGGCAATAAAATGGTGCAGAGTGTGCATCAAAAGCCCTACAAAGAGGGTAGGGTCTAAAGGACCACAATATGTACTCCCTGGAGAGACCTTTAAATACCTCACAGAGTAAATAAGGTGCAAGATGGAAGTATTTTCAGGAAGAAAAGGTGCTCAAGCATAAGGCGACATGCTATGAAGTGGGGGGGGGATTCAGGAGAGATTTGAGGAAGCGCATTATCACGGAAAGAGTGATGTATTCCTGGAACAGCCTTCCAGCGGAGTTTGTGGGGGCAAAAACTGGTGGGGTTCAAGAATGCATGGGATAGACACAAGGGAGTCATAGTGGGAAAGGAAAGTGGGTGGGAGAAAGCTGTGGATCAAGTATGGTCTGCGGTGATAATGTATATAGGGAAAATTGGGCAGATTGAGGTGGGTCAAGTGGTCCTTATCTGCTGTCAGATTCTGTGATTGCAGAAAGCTGCTTGGGTTTTTAGAAAAGTTAGTGGTTTGGAACACAGGTGATTGACCTTAAGAAATCTTTTGACCTTTCACAAGCTGGTTAACAGAATTATCAGCAGGAAATTGGCCCTGGAACAGGATGTCTTAATTGGTTGCACCTATTAAGAAGACTAATGTACTGTTCAGGCAGGTCACAGGAGAGTCGATCAGAAAAGTCTTGTTGCATTTTGTGAAAAACAGGAGATGAAATTTACAAGATCAGGTAAGCTATGTCTCCTGTTTTCAAACAATGTAACAAAACCTTGTCATTACCCTTCATGTGACCAGCCTGAAGAGTACATCTAGACTTCTTAACAGGTGCCATCAATTAATGCATTCTGTCCAGAGCTGGCTTCCTGCCGACAGCTACATAGAAACATAGAAGTTGATAGCAGATAAGGACCGCAAGGCCCATCCAGTCTGCCCATTTCTTTTTCTACCTTATGAATGTGCCATTGGCCATTGCTCTGTCAATGGCCTATCTATTCATACTCATCTGTATTGCTCCCTTATGCCTATCCCATGCCTGTTTGAAGCCCTGCACTGTATTCATATCCACTACTTCCTGAGGTAGGCCGTTCCATGCATCCACCACCCTTTCTGTGAAAAAGAACTTCCTCACATTTCCCCTTAATCGGCCTTCCTCTAATCTCATGCTGTGTCCTCTTGTCCTGCTATTTTTCTTATATTGAAATATGTTAGACTCTTTCACCTTGTTAATGACCTTAAGGTGTCTGAGTGTTTCAATCACATCACCTCTCTCCCTCCTTTGCTGTAGGGTATACATATTGAGCTCCGTTAATCTGTCCTCATATGTTTTCTGATGCAGTCCCTGCACCATTTTAGTTGCCCTTCTCTGGACTGCCTCAATTTGGTTAATGTACTTGTGAAGGTGTGGCCTCCAGTATTGCATGTGGTACTCCAGATGGGGCCTAACCAGTGTCTTGTAAAGAGGGATTATTACCTCCATCTTCCGACTTATGATACCCCTGCTAATACACCCTAACATCCCTCTAGCATTACCTACTGCTTTAGTAGCCTGCTTGGATGATTTCAGGTCATCGGTGATGATGACGACCAAGTCTCTTTCTTCCCTTGTGACTGCCAGCAACTCCCCTCCCAGCCTATAGGTGGCTTCAGGGCTTCTCTTCCCTATGTGCATGATCTTGCACTTCTTTGCGTTAAACCCCAGTTGCCACTCTTCCGACCATTTTGCTAGTTTATCCAGATTTCTTCTTATTCTGCCCACCCCATCTGGATCATCTACTCTGTTGCAGATCTTGGTATCATCTGCAAACAGACAAACCTTACCCTCCAGTCCATCTGCAATGTCACTGCTGAAGATATTGACAAGGACTGGCCCCAGGACTGATCCCTGAGGTACCCCACTTGTGACTTGCATCTCTTCTGACTGTATACCGTTTACCACCACTCTCTGTTTTCCGCCCGACAACCAATTTGCCACCCAGTTGACCAACATCTGACCCACCCCTAGCCTACCCAGCTTATCAATCAATCTTCTGTGTGGAACAGTATCGAAAGCTTTGCTGAAGTCAAGGTAGGCAGCATCAACTGCTTCCCCTTGGTCCACCACTCTGGTTAAGGGGTGTTCTTCCCATTCGACGTATGGGGTGCTGCACCCCTCTCCCCATTTGCTAGTTTAAATATTCTGCAAAGACGTCGGACATCTGCCCCAATGCACTGACTCCGTCCTTAGTCAGATGCAGTCCATCAAATTTAAAGAACTTTCGCTCCCAAAACTGTTGCCAGTTCCCTACAAATCTGTGTCCTTTTTCCTGGCACCAGCCCTTGAGCCACATGTTTAGCTCCCCTGTCTCCCCTTCTCTGACCTTCCGTCCATCTGTCCCCATCTCCCAGACTGCCAGGATCTCAGAGAAGGAGATGCTGGACGAAATGGATGATAGTTTGTCACCCAGCCTGGTCAGGTGTTCCTTGGTCGCCACAGCTGACCAGCTGGCGAGATCGTTAGTCCCTGTGTGTACCAGGACATCAACGTTTTCTCCTGCTTCCTGAACAGTTTTAGCAATGCTCTGCCAACAAGCTTGTGAATGTCAAAAGGTTTCTCAGGGTCAACGCCCTGTGTTCCAAATTACTAACTTTTCTTTTTCTAATATTTATTTATACTCCTGGGAGGCTGGCAGACAGCTCCAATCCTTCCCTGTAAGGGATTCTGTCTCCGGCTTTCCAACCCCCCCCCCCCAAAAGGGCGAAAGGAAAAGGGGCACCGGCTTTTCCCCACCCCCAGAGTGAAATCCTGATACTCTGGGAGCTAGGACAGGTGCAGGAGAACCATCACAGAGCCTGCCAGCTCCATTTACACCATTTTTTCTCTCCCCCCCCACCGATGATGTATGTCGGCAGCATACCTCCCGACTCGCATCTCCTCCAGCCACTGCCAGAGGGAGATCGATGAGCGGGACAGCAATCCCTTCCTCCCCGAGAGAGGAGAGCAGTCCTCTCTCTCCCCTGTCCCACAACCCCGGGCAGCCCGGGCTCGTTCCCGAACCCGGGTCATCGGCGTGGTGCGAAGTGTGACGTCCAGCACCTCAACCTCCAGGCCAGCTATTGCTAACTTTTCTAACAACCCCAAATAGCGGTCTGCATTCATTTCAACAATATAATTATATATATTTGCAAACTAGTGGATCCCAGTTTCACATACTGATTCATAGATACCGCTTCTAACTCCAGGAATTCTTCAGAATGATTAACTAATGCAGTCAGCCTCCTGTGTTGAACTGCCCCAGATAAAATGGAACATATGCAAATGAAGGAACATCTGTTGGCTTGTGCCACCATTCAAACTGCTGCCCCCACCAACTGCTGCGTTCTATATTGCTCAGATTCAGTTCTCTGTCTGCCTAGTGAAGACGCCTTGGAGACCGCTTCTCAACTTGACCAATTATTTGACTTCTTTTCCGCAGAAAAGTAATGTTTAAATTTTAGTTTTAGTACTGCCCCTACTTTAGAGTTTTAGTTCTAACCCCAGTAATGCTCAGGATATTCATAACTTTATGCAGTAAGCCTGGAGGGTTGGACTGCCCAGAGAGATGGAACACATGTAAATGAGTAGAATTCTTTGCACGTGAGCATCTTTCAAACACTGCCTCTACCAGCTGTAGTGTTCTACCTCTTCAGATTTTTGTCTCAGCCTGAAAGTCTGGTCGCTCGGAGTTCTGTCGTCCTCTTTCGTATGAAGAAAGATATAAAAATCATAAAACCATAAGTTTATTTCATTTAGTTTACTGCCTCTACTAATTGTCAGTTTAGATCTCATTTTATTTAAAAAAATACTTGTTCTAGGAGCGTGGATATGTTGTTCATCCACATTCTTTGTTCATCCACACTCTTTGGCATGTCCCTTTCTCCTTTAAATCTTGCTGAACGTCTTCAAGCTGGCTCCTCCTACCCACCTGGGTTGTATATACCTCGGCTCCGCCCCATGACGCCAGATCTTCCTTTCCGATGGAAGAGTCAGGTTCCCACATGCTATTTCTGCAGTACCGTAGGCCCTGGATTGTAATCGACGGTTTTCGCCGCATTTGCTTTCTTTGAAACTTGTAAGAGTTTATGATTCCGATCCGAGCACATCGGGCATGGAGGACAAGTCATCCCCCGGGTTTCACTGGTGTCCTTGCGGACAGAAAGTGTCGCGCACCGATCCCCACCTCTCGTGCATTTATTGCTTGGGTGTCGTGCATGACACCACCTCTTGCACCATTTGTCTAGCCTTCCATTCCAACGTCCTGGACAACCGCAAGGCGCGCCTAAAGCTAGGGAGACCAGAGCTTTGTAATCCACGGTGAAATCGAAGGAGGCCAGGTGGGTGGTTTCTGCGGCCACGGGATCCGCCAATCAGCTCAAACAGATGGCGGCTTTCGAAGAGGAAGCTGCTGAAGCTTCGGCTAGCCGGAGATCTTATCTGTGTCAATCTTCACCATTCATCACAGATGGGGTACTGGCTGGAGATCAGGACCCCGCGGGAGCCTCTTTTTTTTTTTTAAAGGATAGGTGGAGCTGGCGCAGCATCGGCGCGTCGCTGAGGCCGGCGCGCACATTGGCTCTCGAGGATTAGCCGTTAGGCTGCGTCGACTCCGCCTGCCTACCAGTTCTTTGTCTCCCGCCGTCGAGGTCACCTCCTGGGAAGCCATCTGAAGAAATTTGAAGAGTTTTTAGGCCTTTAGCCTTTCGCGTTTGTTTTTTTTTTTTTACCAATTATTTTACCAGGTGAGACACACTAAGCTGAAAGCTTGTTTGCAGGTGCAACCTGGGAGCACGAGGAAGTTAAGTGACTTGCTCAGGGTCACACAGTATGCACCTAGGAGGCTGTGGGATTCAAACCCAGGTCTCCAGATTTGCAGCTCAGAGCCTTAACCCACTGCGCCATACTGCCTCCTTACCCTTGTTTGTTCGTTCGACAGTCCGTCGGTCTCCTGCTAGTTCTGGATTCTGCCTCCACTTGACGTCGCCGGTAAGATCTTTCCATTTATTTTAAAGTATAGTGACGTCGAGTCTGTTTTGGTGTTTTTTTCCGTAGGTCATGTCGCGGTTGGAGGGTAAGAAACCTTCTAAGGCCGGGCGGCCCCCTATGCATCGGTGCCTGTGCGACCGCAAGTACTCCGTTACCGACCAGCATGACCGTTGTCTCATGTGTCTTGGCCCGCTTAACAACATGGATTCGTGCGATGCCTGCTTCTCCATGGACTGCAGCGTCCTCGAACAGGCGTTTAAAGTAAAGGCGAGCTCCGCCGACTTTCGGGTAGGGTTACTTTTCGGGCCAAACGCGCTCTCGGCCTTTCCCGGGTCCCCTCCCGGTTCTGTGCGACCGAGGAGGAGGAGCCTCGGCTTCTTAGCCTAGCCTTGGCGAGGTTCCTCCAGCAGGCGCGGGAGGCCTGTCCGCTTCCTCCGGGAGCTATGGCAGTTGCCCTTCGGGGTGAAGGCTTCCTGGTGGCCCCAACGTCCGGAAGGCCCGGTCAAGCGTTGTCCTCGACGCCGTCGGTCGGTGCCGTCGGGGCCTTCGGCGCCGTTCACAGTGCCGTGGGCCCTGTCGGCGCCGACTCGTCTCTCGGCGCCGTGGGCCTTGTCGGCACAGTTTGCGGCTCCGACGCTGCTCGCGGTGCCGTGACCCTGGATTCGGCGTCGCCTTTCGCCATGTCTTGCCTCGGTGCCGAGTTTGAGCACGGCGCCGTGGGGCCTTCAGAGTCGTCTGTCGGTGCCGCTCGTGGCGCCAAGGAGCCTAGCGGTGCCGTGTTCAGCGCCGAGTCTGCCTTCGGAGCCGTCGGCGCTGCTTCGCTCCTCGGTGCCGCCTGCGGCGCCGAGGGGCCTGGCGATGTTGGCGCCGAGGCTGTTGCTGGGGCTGCCATCGGCGCCATCTCTGTTCCCGGTATCGCCCCCGGTGCCAGTGGACTTGATGGCGCCGCAGCTGGCCCTGGCTCAGGACCTTTGGCCCGAGCTGCCCTGCCGCCTTCTGTCAGCCCTGCTTGCGGGGCTGTGGAGGGCACGGGTGCCGCCTCAGCCACTGCTTTGACTACTGGGACTTTTGGTAAGGTCGCCTTCCCTCGCCCTCCTACCGTTTGGCTTAGGGCCTCAGACTCTACCTCTTCGGAGTCGGACGGGCAGTCACACCCTTCGGGGTTGTCTGCAGCCGAGGGCAAGCCGGTGGTCTCGACGACGAGTCACAACCAGCCCCCTTCTGAGGAGCGTCAGGTTCTCCCCGAGGTTGGGGTCAGTGGTACTGACCAGCAGGCTATGGTGCGTGCCACCATTGCCATGCAACCTGGTCTTGGAGGGTTCCTTGACCCCTCGGCGATGGTACCCCCGCCCAAAGATCCCGTAGTGTGTCTCGATCGCCCAACTTTGGGGCCCATCGGGAAGTCTACAGGAGGGGAAGGTGCTGCTCCCTGGGTCTCCCCTTTTGGGGCAGCCCAGAGCTGCCAGCTACCTATGCTGGCCCTCTCGAGGACCAGGACCTCTCGGATTCTGAGGGGTCGAGGGTGGGTCGGCGATCGGCCTTCTCTGGGGTCCACCTGCCCTGGACGAAGCCGGCGCGGACTTCTCGCCCTTCCCCTTCCGGGTCCTTGAGGGGGTCCCATTCTTTGGAGGCAGGGGACCGTCCTTCTGGATCTATACAGCCCCGGTTGCCTCACTGGGGGGATTCTTCTGGGCGCAGCCTAGGCAGTACCAACGTGGTTGTACAGCTGTCTGCTGCGGAGTCTTCCGGGACACCCTCCTCGGGTGTCCATGGTCCACTCCCTAGCCCTGGCAGAGGTCAGCCGACTTCTTCTCTCGGCTCTACCCCATCCCTCTGCCACATTCTCCAGCGCTCCCAGGCATTCTTGGTCCTAGCGGCCCTCTCACCTGGGAGCAGTTCAGAGCGGTGGCTGCTCGGTTCCCTGCCTACGTTAGGGCCATGGACAGCCAGGTTTTTCAACCTCCCCCCAAGCAGCCACCCTCGGAACGCATGGTGACCTCCAGCTCCTCATCCCCCTCTTCTGGGGGAGAGGAACCATCTGTCCATATCTCTCCTGCCGCTGATCTCTCCCGAGTATCAGCGTTTCCTCGTGAGGATGATGGAGAACCTTCACCTTTCTCCCCTGTCTGTGAGCAATCCTGAGCATGCGGTGCACGCCTTTCTAGGCGATTTCGGTGCGGCCACCCTTGTGGTGCCGCCCTGGCCTGCTCCCTTTCCGGAGGCGTCCATGTGTTTCTGGCAGAGGCCCTTCTCCGGAGTTCCTGCCCCTAGGGACCTCAGCCAGAGGTATTGCGCTCCCCCGAGGTCTCCAGGTTCTATGCCTCATCTGCAGTCCGGATTGACGCACCTGGACACCCCTGACTGGCTTCGCGCCCTCCACCGTGACCGGCCCCCAGATCAAGATTCCTTGGATTTTGACTTCTGGGGGAGGAGGACTTTCTACTCGGCACGGTTGCTTCTCTCCATCTCTGCTCATCAGGCCCACTATGCAGCCTAAAACAGGTTCTTGTGGTCACCGCTAGGTCAGTTCCTAGCTGCTTTGCCTGACTCGGAGCAAACCAAGCAAGCCATCGCACTCTCTGCACGTGGCCTGGAGCTAGCAAGGCACCAATCAAGGGCATCTTACGACACCAGTGAGGCAGCTACCAGGGTCGTAGGGACATCGATCTGCACCAGGAGATCGCGTGGCTTCGCCTTTCCCGGTTGTCACCCTTGGCCCGGGGTAGGGTGATTTGCTCCGCTCACCAGGGAACCTATCTCTTTTCCCGTAGGGCAAAGCGGCGTTTGTCGGGACACTTCCTTCCACCTCCGGGGACCCGTCTTGCTCTCCTCACTCTCGGGCCTCTTCAGGCCGAAGGTTCCCTTGAGTGTATCACCCACGGGGGCTAAGGGACTCTGTCCCTTGGGTGCAATGAATCAACCCCCTTGGGGGCTTGGTACTCACCATCTGTGATGAATGGTGAAGACTGGCACAGATAAGATATAAAAAGTGCATTACCTACCGTAATTATGATCTTTCTGTGTTCTTCACCATTCATCGAAATCCCCGCTATCCCCTGGGGCTTCAGTCTCTGGATCCTCCTCCCTCTGTGCCTACCCCTCTTTTTGAGCAGGATAAAGTTGGGACACACAGGGGGGTAGTTTCTTCCCTAAGGGGTACAGTTCGAGTGGCACTCCTTCTCTACTACATATCATCACTCCTACGGGGTGAGAGCTGGTGGTTGCACTCCTTCTGTTATCCATCTAACTTTAAAAAAAAAAAAAAAGTGAATTTCCCTTTTTTTCACCAAATATCTTTACAGGGACAGTACTGAGTCCCTGTAGCCTGTCCTTCTCCAGAATAGCCGACTCTGCTTTTGGGGTATTGCCAGTTATTCTGTGCCTTGAATTCTGGCAAATGAGCTTTGCTACTCCTTGCAGTTCCTATACAGTCTGGTGGCGGACAAGGGTCCTGGATCCTTGTTACCTCTCTCTCTCTCCTAAATTCTCTCTCCCCCTTCCCTCCTTCTTCCTTTTCAGAGATTGGGCCCCTACCCAATCCCATTAGTCTTACTTCTTCTATGCTGTCCTCTCAGTCGTTATTTCTCCTTTTAGTTCAGTTTTCTCTTCCTTTTCTGTCCCTTGGACTCTCTTGTCCCACCCTCCATCCTTCCTCTTACCTCTCGGCTGACTCAGAACTGGTAGGCAGGCGGAGTCGATGTAACCTAGCGGCTGGTCCTCGGCGCCACGCGTGAGTCGTCGGCCTCGAGGCGGCGCCGCGATGCGTCGGCTCGCCTATCCTTTAAAAAAAAAGGCTCGCCGTCCTGATCTCCGCCAGTACCCCATCTGTGATGAATGGTGAAGATACACAGAAAGATCCATAATTACGGTGATGCGTAATTTTATTTTTTCGATGCCGCTTAACCTGGGCTCCACTTTCACTGGGTCCTTTGGAACTGTGCAGTCTCTCCCTACCAAGGGTGAGGCGCCCTCGGCTCGCACTCTTCCCACCTAAGAAAGGGACAGGACCTAAATCATCTTCTGCCCAGAAGAGCGTTCCTGGGATCGAGAAGCGGGTCCGATTCTCAGGACCTGGCAGTCTCGACCTTGGTCGAGATCGCTTCCTCGGCCACCGGCTTCTCAGACCTTCCGTCAGACCGAGGCCGAGGATACGGTAGAACCGGACGAGATTTCTCTCCACCCGATCGAGCCGACCCCGGTCGACGACTCCTTGGAGAGGACACCCATCCTTTCTTTCCCCGACGAGGAGACCCGTCCTTCGGGTATCCTGATCGAGGGACAGGAGCCGGAACCTCGGTTTTCACCGAATCTGGCCTCTCCCGATCAACAGAGCCGACACCGCTGGTCTCTATCAAGGACCAGGACCCCGTCGGTCGAAAAACCGAAAAAGGGTCACAAACACTCCTGGAAAAGGCGCCGCCACCGATCCTCATCCTCCTTGCATGAGGAGAGAGACTTTGACGGAAGCTCCGTCGATGTTATGAGGACCTCATGTGACAGCAGCTAATTCTGACCGGTCAGAAGCCGGCTACACCGGCCATTACTTGGCCCCAGCCTCTTAGGCCAACGCCGACTCCTCCAGCACCGAAGACTCCGGTTCTCCCTCCGGTAGGACTGGCATACATTCCTGTTCCGGTCTCCCCACCAATTTTGGTGGAGCCACCACCTAAGCAGCCTCAGGGAAGGGCCCCCTCGAAGGAGGATCGGACAGATATGGACCTGCCCTGTCGTCTGTCCATCACTGTTGTCCCGATCGCCCTCGGCGTATTGAAGGGGACATGGGTGGGAGACCCCTGTATCCCGACTCCTCGGACTCTGATACCACTGGTCTTCACTCACACCCTGATGATGAGTTGTCAGTGACAGGCCTGGAGGAAGATCCTTCCTCTTTCAAACAACTTGAAGTCTGGCTGTATTCTGACAATTGCAGTGATCCCCAACCTTTGAACTGCCCCGGAGAATAAATAGTTAACTTTCTATGCAGGGCATAGAATGCTGAGCTCGAGCTCGGTTGAAGTCTCTGTCTGGAGTGTTTTGAACATAAACCGTCAGATTCTTTACTCCGCCTCACTGAACAGTTGCTCTGGAGATTTCTCCTTCAGCTCAATTCGAAAGTCGGTTAAAGTTTTTAGTTTTCGTCGGTTTTTTAACCGAAAAAAGTATCCACGTAGTCGGTTCAGTCTCTGTTTGTGGTGTCGTGAGTACTAGATAAGAATTGTTCTGTTTTTCTGTGTGGAACTTGTAAAAGTGTGGCTCGGTTCAGCTGAACCGGCCATTTGTTAGTGAAATTTGTGTGCTTACTTAGTGTGTGGTTACCGGTTCTTATTGGTTCTAAAAAAAACGTGTTTTAATCCGTTTTTTTCCGATACACGTGACACAGTTAGGAACCGATAAGGGAGTCTTGGGTAAGTTTGGTTAGGTTGGTCATGTCTGAGAAACCCCACTGGGTTTCAACACTGCAGTGAGTGTGGGGAGGTCTTTGCTAAGGCCGATCCCCACACCACCTGTGTTTATTGTCTGGGGTTTGACCACCTCGATTCAGACTGCCAAATATGTAGAAACGTTCCCAAATTTACCCTTGAGAAGAGATTAGGTAGACTGAGGGAAAAGGAGGCCGAGAAGTCCGCTGACCCGGATGGCCAGCCTGGTTCGGTTTCGACCGAACCAGAAGGAGTGCCCTCTGACGAGAGCGATACTTCTTCGGGCAAAAGGAGAGCCGATTCCAAGGGATCGGTTCCGACAAAAAGAAAACTCAAAGATAAATCAACCGGTTCGGATCCAGAGGTTCATGTTCCGACCGCCGAAGAGATAGCCAGCGTGATTCAGATTGTGAAATCGCTCCGTCCGGTTCCGACCGATCCGGCTCCTTCTGGCAGGGGTTCGGTTCCATTGGTTCCCCCGCTTCAAGATTATGTCCCTGAAGATTTTTATGAACCGGAATTTGAAGAGGAAGGGGAATTTGAGGATGATGATGTAAATGAGGGTCTGGATGTGCCTGTGGAACCGGACATCTCCCCAGACAGACCTTCAGGTGTTTCCCCTTCTAGGCTTTCTGAGTCCCCTTCTCACTTTATGTTTTACAGAAAGGTGGCTGAAACCCTCCAGCTTCCTATAGAAGAGGCTGTGGAAGATCAAGAGGAGCCTGACTATGTAGAGATGATGGACATCCCAGAGTCCAGGAGACTATTCCCCTCCATAAATCTTTTGGGAAACAGGCAAAAAAAATCTTAGTCTCCTAACACTATACCTCCTGTGGATAGAAGGATGGACAAGAGGTATACACTTTCAGGGTCAAATACGGAGTTCTTGTATCAGCAATGCAGCCATGTTGGGGTAGTGCAGGCTGCTGCCTGTGACAAGGCAAATATTCCCTTGGCTTCACACACCCCTGACAAGGACTCCAGGAAGATTGATGCCATGGCAAAGAAGCAGTACATGGCATCCTCTTTGGGACTCAGGCAGGCGAATTATATAGCCTATACAGCCAGGTACCAGAAGTCCAGGTGGGACTCTGTACTGGCACTGGCTAAACAGGCTCCCCCCCAGCTAGCCAAGGCGCTGGAGGCGGTGGCTGCAGATGGGATTGAGGCATCTAAAGTTCAGTTTCATGCTGCTGTGGACTCTAATGATGTATCATCAAGAGTCATGGCTACATCTGTGGCTCTTCGGAGGATGGCTTGACTCAGATGTACTAGCCTCTCGCAGGACACCCAGGCTAAGGCCATGGATTTTCCTGTAGTGGGTAATTCTCTGTTTGGGGAGCAGACAGAGAATTACATGAAGAAAATGGATGAGTACAGGACCACTTACAGGAGTGCTCAGGCCAAGGAAAGGCAGGCAGCTCCTCAAAGGTAGCAGTCTAGGGGCAGGGGCAGGCCTTTTCCAAGGCCTTTTTGCCAAGCACATGCCTCCTCTTCCTTTTCTCAGAGGGGGTTCTTCAGAGGGAGAGGCAGAAGGGGGATGAGCAGGGCTGCATCCACTCCTCAGCCTAAAGCTTCTGCCAAGCAGACACCCTGATGGGCCTGCCCGGGTTGACTCTCCTATTCCAGTAGGGGGCAGGCTGGCTTACTTTGTCCAGGACTGGATGTCTATTACATCAGACAAGTGGGTCCTGGAAGTAGTAAGCCAGGGACTGGTTCTCAGCTTCAAAAGATTTCCAAAGATGAGAGCCAGATCTTTTCCACCTGCAAATCTCTCAGAAACCCTTGCTCTAGACGCAGAGGTTTCTTCTTTCCTAGCTTTAAAAGCTATAGAGAGTGTACCTACCCTGCACTGGGGCAAAGAACTGTACTCCAGGTACTTCCTGACCCCCAAAAAGACAGGGGAGTGGCAACCCATCCTAGACGTAAGATATCTAAACAAACATCTTTTAAAACCAAAGTTCAAGATGATAACTCCGGGAATAATCCTTCCCTCTCTAAGGCCAGGGGACTGGCTAGCCTCTCTGGACCTCAAAGATGACTGCTTTCACATTCCCATCAGGTGCTCCCACAGAAAGTACCTCAAGTTCGAGTTGCCCTCAGGCCACTATCAATTCAGAGCAGTGCCCTTTGGCCTAACTTCAGCCCCAAGGGTTTTCACAAAGTGCCTGGCAGTAGTAGTTGCCTTTCTAAGAAAGCAAAAGATTTCCATTTTTCCTTATCTGGACGATTGGCTAATAGTGGGTCAGTCTCTAGACCAAGTCAAGTCTCACCTACAAGTGACCCAGCAAGTGCTCACTTCTCTAGGATTTCTTCTCAACCTTCCCAAGTCAGTTCTCGAACAAGTTCAGCTTCTTACCTTTATAGGGGCAGAACTGGACACACTCAGAGCAAGAGCCTTTCTTCCTCTAGAAAGGGCAAGGGTTCTTATGGAGCTAGCTTCTTCCTTCAGCCTTCAGGTATCTCGACCAGCAAGGCATTTCCTCCAGCTCTTGGGCCACATGGCAGCTTCAACAGCAGTGGTCCAAGGGGCAAGATTCCAGATGAGGGATATTAAGTTCCACCTGAGAGCTTTTTGGTCTCAGAAGAAGGATTCCCTTACCAAACTGATCCCAGTGACTCTGACCTTGATCCAAGCCCTCCAGTGGTGGCAGGATCAAGACAATTTAAGACAAGGTGTTCCTTTTGTTAATCAGCCTTGTTCAGTGGTCCTTACCACGGATGCTTCTCTCCTGGGCTGGGGTGTCCACCTTGGGTTCCTTACTGCCCAGGGGCTGTGGTCCCCCCAAGAATCCCTTCTCCACATCAGTCTTCTAGAGCTCAGGGCAGTTTTTCTGGCTCTAAAAGCATTCTCACAGTCAGTACAGAACAAGGTGGTTCAAGTCAGAACAGACACCACCACCACGTGGTACATCAACAAGCAGAGAGGCACTCGGTCCACGGCCTTGTGCACGGAAGCCATGAAGTTGTGGTCCCTGGCTTATTCTCTGCAAACCTCTCTTGTAGCAGTTCACCTTCCAGGCAAAGACAATGTGCTAGCAGATGCACTGAGCAGGATTTCTTAGGGCCATCACGAATGGTCCCTGGACCCTCAGGTGTTGAAAGTAATTTTTTTCAAGGTGGGGCACTCCAGAGATAGATCTCTTTGTAGCCCCAATCACCAACTTCCTCTCTTTTGTTGCAGACCTCCAGTCCTGTGCTCAGTCCCTCTGGACGCCCTGATCCTGAATTGGGAGGGGAAGTTTCTGTATGCCTTCCCATTCCTGTTCAAAGTTTTGGTAAAAATAAGGTCTCAACCATGCAAGGTGATCCTGATTGCTCCAGATTGGGCCAGACAGCCCCTGTACCCCCTGTTGCTGTCCGTAGCAGTCAGTCTTCACCTGTCTCTTCCCAGGAATTACAACCTGTAAACATCCCCTCAGGGTAGGATTTGGTACCCTAATCTTCAGTCTCTCAATCTCAAAGCATGGCTCTTGAATAGTTAGAGTTTGCAGATCTGCATCTTTCCCAAGGGGTTCTGGATATCCTCAAGGCTTCTCGTAAGCCTTCCACCAGAAAGACTTGCAACTCCAAACTGAAAAGATTCAGCATTTGGTGTTCTAAGAAGCATATTTCTCCAGACACTGCTGAATTGCCTACGGTTCTGGATTATATGGTCCATCTTAATGGCCTAGGCCTCAGACCAGCTACTCTCAAGGTACACTTGTCAGCTGTCTCTGTGTTTTTGTCTGTGGAGAAGCCTTCCTCACTATCTTCCCATCCTGTGTTCTGTGAATTTTTTTAAAGGAGATTGCTTCACACCAATCCTTCTTTTAGAGACCCTGCCCCTACCTGGGATTTGAATGTTTGCATTGCTCAACTTATGCAACCCAACTTTGAGCCTATGTCTTCAGCAGAGCTTAAGTACTTGACTTGGAAAACTGTGTTCCTGGTAGCCATTACCTCTGCCAGGCGTATCAGTGAATTGCAAGCCCTGTCAGTGGAACCTGATTTTATGTCATTTCACAGGGATAAAGTGGTCCTTAGAACCAATAGAAGGTTCTTGCCCAAAGTGGTTTCAGACTTCCATTTAAACCAGTCTGTGTCTCTCCCTGTTTTCTTCACTGATCATTCTTCCTTAGGTGAGAGGAGGTTACACAGTTTAGATGTCAAAAGAGCCCTTAGTTACTACATAGAGCGTACCAAGGGTCACAGGTTTGATTCCCCTCCAGTTGTTCCTCACTTATGTAGAAGTGGGAGAGGGCAAACCTGCCACCAAGAGATCTGTTGCTAGGTGGATTGTGTCTTGTATACAATTCTGCTATGAAAAACTGGGAAAAACTCCACCCTCAGGCCTGAGGGCTCATTCCACAAGAGGTACAGCTGCTTCTCTGGCTACTGCCAGGGATATTCCTCTCTTAGAAATTTGTCAAGCAGCCACCTGGAAAACAGTCCATACCTTTACCAAGCATTACTCTCTGGATATCCAGGCTAGGGTGATACTGCGGTTTGGCACAGCAGTACTTCAGAGCCTATTCCAAAGTAGGTTCTGTCCCTTCTCCTTGAGGTACTGTAGTAGTCTGCAGTGTCAGAATACAGCAAGACTTCATGTTGTTTGAAGAAAAAAATTACTCACCTTAGTAATTATATTTCTTCTAATGGAGTCTTGCTGTATTCTGACCTCCCTTCCTGCCTCCCTGTCAGAATCTTTTTTTGGGAAGTGGGTGGGCAGGTGCAGTGTTGCACCCCAGGGGTGTTGTTTGCTTGCACCCTCCTCCTTTTTGTTTGGGTGCTTATTTATTATTGTTATTTTTAGTACATTAGGTTTTGTTTTTGGGTTTCCTGACTTGAGTCTTCCTTGGGAATCCAAAATTTTTTTTCAACCAGTTGGCTAGTAAGAATTTTTACAATTTCCACATGGAATTTTTAGTTTATTTGGGTTCGTAAGAATCTGACGGTTTAAGTTCAAAACACTCCAGACAGAGACTTCAACCAAGCTCAAGCTCAGCATTCTATGCCCTGCATAGAAAGTTATCTATTTGTTCTCTGGGGCAGTTCAAAGGTTGGGAATCACTGCAATTGTCAGAATACTGCAAGACTCCATTAGAAGAAATATAACTATTAAGGTAAGTAATTTTTTCTTCCAGGGCGTCCTTCGACTTATTTCATAGTCCACCGGTATACCCTTGCGGCCTATTCAAAAGAAGGCAGAATATCCTCTCACAGATATCCTTAAGGGGGGGGATACCCCGACGGAGGCCTTCCCAGTGGCCAAAGCCATTGTTGGCCCGGCCCTTGAGTTATGGCAGCGCCCTTGCCCGGCTCCATCTGCCCGCATGGCTTGCAAGTACGCTGTACCCATGGGGTCCTTGGCGGGCTTCAGTGAGCATCCCTCGGCTGAGAGCCTTGTGACTGCCTCAGTGTTTAGACACTCTGGTAGCTCAGCGGATACTGACTGCCCTCTAGACAAGGAGTCCAAAAATATGGACCATTCTGCCCAGAAGGTATATGTGGCCTCATCCTTGGGCCTTTGTCAGGCCTGCTCGGCAGTGATCATGGCACACTTCTCTCACGCCCTCTTGGGGTCGCCAGATGAAGTCCTCCCTCATCTCCCAGCAGACATGCAGACCACGGTTAAGCAAGTCCGTGACCTGGGCCGTGCTGTTGCAAAACAGCAGCTCCAGACGGCTTTGGACATTGGAGAGTCCTATGCCCGTTCACTAGCAGCCACAGTGGCCACTTGCCACAGGGCCTGGCTGAGATTATCCTCTTTTCCGGCGGATACTCAGCACAAGTTAGCTGACATGCCCTTCCTTGGCACTGACCTCTTCAGTCCGGGAGAGTGGCAGGTCACCTCCAGCGCATAGAGCAGTCCAGTGCCACCTTGGATGCCACTTCTGCAAAGGGTTCTTCAGGCAAGAACCAGCAGAAGCACAAGAAGAAGCCTTTTCGGCACTCTTCTCCTGTGGTTAGTCAGCCACCCCTTCCAGGGAGGTCAGCAGCAACAGCAGGCTCAAGCTTGGTGCTCTAGGCCCAAGCAGGGTCCCCAACAGCCCTGCAAAGGAGGCCGTGGTGCCAGTCCTGGAACTTCCTCCTCCTCCTCTAAGCCTGCACAGTGACTGGTCGGGGGTGGCCACCCCTACTGCCGTCACCCCTGTTCTGGGTCCTCCCGTGGGGGGCCAGCTCCGCCACTTTCTTTCTGCCTGGTCCGATATCACTTCGGACATGTGGGTCCAGGAAGTGGTCAGTCGGGGACTGCTTCTAGAGTTCGAGCAGTACCCTCCTTGCCGAGCCCGTGCCCCACGGGAGGAAAGGATCTCAGTTGGCACTCAGTCGGCCCTGCGGGACGACATTGCTCAGCTTCTCCACAAGGAGGCGGTAGCTCCAGTGCCGGATCCTCCTACAGACCCAGGCTTCGTGTCCAGGTACTTCCTGGTGCCCAAGCGGACGGGGGGGTTGGTGCCCCATCCTAGATCTCCATGACCTGAATCAATATCTCAGGTCTCGCACCTTCCAGATGATAACTCTGAACCAGATCATGCCACCTCTGGAGCAAAACATGTGGTTCTGTTCACTGGATCTACAGGACGCGTTCTTTCACATCCCAATCCGTCCATCCCACTAGCGGTTCCTCCGCTTCAGGGTCGAAGGGACCCTGTATGAGTTCTGAGCCATGCCATTCGGCCTGTCATCGGCCCCTCGGGTCTTCACCAAATGCATTGCAGTGGTGGCAGCCCATTTACAGCGTCAAGAGGTTCGGATATACCCCTACCTCGATGACTGGCTCCTGGCGGGTTCCTCCCTGCAGGAGGTGGAGAGGTCCAGGGACCTGGCCCTCTGAACATGTTCCCAGTTAGGCCTCCTGATCAACGAGGCCAAGTCGGAACTCGTGCCCTCTCAGGTGATGGTCTTTATCGGGGCAGAGCTCGACTCTCGTGAAGCCAGAGCTCCGCTTCCAGCGGACAGGGTGGAGGTTCTTTCTTCCTTTGCCCAATCACTTCTGGGTGGGCACTTGCGCCCTGCCCAGGACTTCCTGCACCTTCTGGGTCACATGGCGGCATGCACCTCCGTGGTCCATTGGGCCAGATTGCACATGCACCCCTTCACTGGGAGTTGGCCGCTCAGTGGACTCAGCGTCAGGGTCTTTTTGACCAATTGGTCACTGTCACCCAGAAGATGTAGGACACTCTCCAGTGGTGAACCGCCCCAGACTGGTTGCAGGAAGGGATCCCATTTGTCCGCCCTGAGCCGATGGTTGTCCTCATGACCGATGCCTCTCTCATGGGCTGGGGAGCCCACATGGGGGACAAAGGGGCCCATGGGCTCTGGATCCCCAAGGAGTCCTGATGCCACATCAACCTGTTGGAGCTCAGAGCAGTCAGACTGGCACTGTTAGCTTTTGGTCCTCAGCTCCGGGGTCAAGTGGTTTGTCTAGACGTACAATACCACGGCCATGTACTGCCTCAACAAACGGGGCAGCACGCATTCCTGTCTGCTGTGCAAGGGGGCGCTCTGCATCTGGACCCTCGTGAGCCACTTGGAGGCAGATCTCCTAGCCATCCATGTGGCAGGAGCCTCCAACCATCTGGCGGATGCTCTCAGCCACTTAGGCCAGACATGCCATGAGTGGTCTCTCCATCCAGAGGTAGCTTACAGCCTGTTCTCCCACTGGGGCAAACCGATGGTGGACCTGTTTGCCTCCAGGGAAAACACCAAGCTGAGGCTGCTTCTTGCCTGCCCCCATCAGCAGGGTTCACTGCAGGGGGATGCCTTCTCGAGGCCGTGGACCCCAGGCCTCCTCTACGCCTTCCCTCCATTTCCCTTGATCCACAAGGTGTTACTCAAGGTGAGGAGGGACAAGGCGAAGGTGATCCTGGTAGCCCCAGATTGGCCCCGCCAGTTCTGGTATCCAGATCTCCTTAGCCTCAGCTGCAGGCCCCGGAGCGGCTTTGTACACGGCCGCACCTGATGATATTGAACCAGGGGAAGGTATACCACCCGGACCTTCAATCCCTGCACCTCACAGCCTGGTACCTGAGCAGCTACAGTTCCAGGCTCTGGGTCTTTCCGAGGATGTCTACACCGTGGTGGAGGCATCTCGTAAGGAATCGACCAGGAAATGTTATGCCTTCAAATGGAAAAGGTTTTCCATTTGGTGTCAGGGTAAGAGTCTGGACCCCTTATCCTGCCCTGTGGCTATCATTTTAGACTACCTTTGGTCTCTCTCCAAAGGGGGGTCTTCAGTCATCAACCCTTAGGTTGCACCTGGCAGCCATCTCTGCTTACCGGGCGCGGGCTGGTCAGTCGACATTGGCACAGGAGACAGTGGTCGGGTGCTTTTTCAAAGGCCTGGATCACATATCCTCTCCGGTGCGTGAACCTCCACCTTCGTGGGATCTTCTGCTGGTTTTGGCAAAGCTCATGGGCAAGCCATTCGAACCTATGCACAAGTGTGAGCTCTCACACTTGTCGTGGAAGACTGCCTTCCTTGTGGCTGTCACGTCAGCCAGAAGGACGGGGGAGCTCCAGGCGCTCTCTGTGGACTCCCCTTATCTGGTCTTTCACAGGGACAAAGTTGTCCTTCACCCCCACCCGAAATTCCTTCCGAAGGTGGTGTCAGAGTTTCACCTTAACCAGGTGTTGACTCTGCCGGTATATTAACCTAACTACACCTCGGACGAAGAGTACAGGCTCCATACCCTGGACCTTAGACGTGCTCTCTCCTACTACAAGGAGAGGACGGCGGAAATTCACGGAGAGGTTCACCAGCTGTTTGTCACCTACGCTGAAACCGCTTCTGGCAGACCTGCAGCCAAATGGACCATTGCAAGATAGATTACATCATGCATAGGTCTGTGCTATGAGTTGGTGGGCAAGGAGCCTCCTAGAGGGATAAGAGCTCATTCTACCTGCCATAGTGCTGCATCGGTGGCTGCTTCCAGGGACATCCCTATCCAGGAAATCTGTCGGCTGCTACCTGGTAGTCAGCAAACACCTTCATTACCCATTACCACATCGACCTTGAGTCACATCGGGATGCTGGTTTTGGGGCCTCGGTTCTCCAATCTCTGTTTCCTAAGTAGGGAGTGTGCGCCTTGCCTCCCTCCTCCCGAAGAACTGCTAGGAGTCTACCAAAGAGTGTGGGTGAACAACATATCCACGCTCCTAGAAAAACAGGTTACTCACCTGTAACAGTAGTTCTAGAGTGGTATATGTTGTTCATCCCTACTGCTTTCGACCTCCCCTGCTTTAGGCACATCACCTTGCTGACCAGTGGGCTAAGATCTGGCACGGCCAGGCGAGCAGTATATACCACCGGGTGGGTGGGAGGAGCCAGCTTGAAGACTTCTGGCAAGATTTAAATGGGAAAGGGACATGCTGAAGAGTGTGGATGAATAACATATACCACTCCTAGAACTACTGTTACAGGTGAGTAACCTGTTTTTTCCTCAGTTCCTCGCGGTTCGGGATAACCGTGAGGGATCCGAGTTAGCCTGAGTTATTTCTGATTCTCTGACTAAAGAACCTGTGTGTTTGCATTTAAATTTGGTCTTTACAAGTTCTGTTTGTAACCGCTTTTTATCGGTTACAGAACCGCTGAACCGGTTCATTTTTACATCTCCCGGTTCGGTTCCTATCTGTTCCAGAACCGACTACAAAAAAAAAAAAAAAAACTTCTGAATTTTTAACGCGGCAGTTTGTTACTTAGCAGTTAGGGGTTTTCTTCTTTGGCTTCACCATGGCAGAGAAACCTAAAAAGACCGAACGAGCGGTTATAAAAATTGCACATAAAGTGGAGACGTGTTCGCTAAGGCAGACAAGCACACCTTATGTGTAGCCTGTCTGGGATTTGAACATCTGGACCAAAAATGTGATATTTGTAAAACTTTCCCAGATAAAACCGTGGAAAAACACCTTGAAAGGCTTAATAAAACATTTCCAAGGGGTCCCTCTGGCTCTGACCGGCTGACACCCCAGTATGTTGTGGCTGAACCCACAGTTGTGCATACCTCTGCCCCTGATCCGGACGAAAAAGAGGAAAGAACTGGCTGACTCTCCGGTTCCCTCAAAAAAGGCAAAAAAGCTTAAACATGCAGAACCCTCCCGTACTAAACCAGGGACTTCTGCGCAGTTGCCTGCTATGCCTTCAGCTCATCAGGTAGCTCAGGCATTTAAAATTATTCAGGCCCTGCAAAATGTCATCCCTCCGCCTCCTATCCCTTCGCAGGGTCCCCAGGCTGGCAGTGCAGTGTTGCCCTCTTTACCAGAGTAACTATATTTTGAAGAGAATAATGAGCCTTACGAGGAGGATGAACCTGTCCCTCCAGAGGTGTCCCCTGAGCAGGATTTTAGCTCGCCTCCCAGGGTGTCTGAGGATTTTTCCTCTCATTTCTCTTTTGTGAGGAAAATGGCAGATGCTCTGGATATTGCCACAACAGAGCAAGTGGAGGATGAGGAGAAGATTGAATATTTGAGCATGATGGGTTTAACACCCACAAAGGCCCTTCTCCTCCCAGAATATAAGTTTTTTAAGAGGGTTGCTGTGAAGCTCCTGCAGACCCCTAATTCTGTTCCTCCCATTGACAGGAGAATAGACGAGAAATACCAGCTGGATAGGGAAGGAGCTGACTTCCTCTTCTCCCATCCAGACCACCAAGGGGCAATACAACAGGCAGCCTGTGATAAGGCTAAAATCCCTCTTTCCTCACATCCCCCGGACAAGGATTCCAGAAAATTGGATAGTATGGCCAAAAAAGGATATTTGTCAGCCTCCTTGGCCATGAGACAGGCTACCTTCCAGGCTTATGCTGCCCAGTGTCAGAAATCTCTGTGGCAGTGGGTACTGGCAATGTATGTGGAAGCCTCCTCACCCTTCTCAGATGACCTGGCTAAAACTGCCAGGTTTGGGCTAGAGGCAGCTAAGTACAAGTTCCAGATGGCTGCTGATTCGAATGACACAGCAGCCAGTTGGATGGCTAACACAGTGGCTCAGTGGAGGTTTGCTTGGCTTAGGGCCACAAACCTCACTCAGGATACTCAATCAAAGGCCCTGGATTTTCCATTGGAAGGGAATTCTCTTTCAAACAACATGAAGTCTTGCTGTATTCTGACATATGCAGTTAGGTCCTGCCTTTCAACTGCCCTGGAGAACAAAGAGTTAAACTTTCCATGGCCAGCATAGAATGTTCACCACGAGCTTGGTTGAAGCCCTTGTCTGCTGTTGTTTAAACTGCAACCGTCAGATTCTTTACTCCGCCTCACTGAACAGTCGCTCCGGAGATTTCTCCTTTGCTCGGTTCAACAAAGTTGGTTGAAGTGTCGTTTTTTTCAGTCGGTTTCTACCAAATTGCTGTTACCGCTTAGTCAGTTCAAGTCTCTGTCTGTGGTACCGTGAGTACTAGATAGGTTTTTTATTTTGTTTCTGTGTGGAACTTGTAAATTGTGGATCGGTTCGGCGGAACCGATCATTTTGAAGTAAAAAAGTTTGTGCTTGATTTAGAGTGTGGTAACCGGTCCATATCGGTTCTAAAAAAAAACGGATTTTATTATGTTTTTTTCCAAGACCCGTGACACGGTCAGGAACCGATGGGAGAGTCTTGCCTGGCGGATTGCCGAAAAAAGGGTAAGTTTTGGGTAGGATTGGCCATGTCTAAGAAACCCACGAAAAAAACTGGGCCCACTGGGTTTCAACACTGCAGTGTGTGTGGGGAAGTCTTTGCCAAGGCTGATCCCACACCACCTGTGTTGTGTCTGGGTTTGACCACCTCGATTCCGGACTGCCAAATTGCAAGAATTTTCCCAATCTACCCTGGAAAGAGATTGGATAGACTGAGGAAAGAGCCGAGAAGTCCGCTTAGACCGGATGGCCAGCCTGGTTGGGTTCGGATCAAACCATAAGAGTGCCCTTTGACCAGGCGATGAGCTTGCGGACAAAAGGAGGAGTCGATTCTGAGGGTCGGTTCGGTCAAAAAAAGAAAGAGAAAAGATAAGTAATCGGTTTGGACCCAGAAATTCATACTCCGACCGCCCGACAAGATAGCCAAGGCGATAAGGATAGTGCAGTCACTTAGTTTGGTTAGGCCGAACCGGCTACCATCTGGCAGGGGTTGGTTCGGTCAGTTCCTCCGGTTCCGGATTATACTTTGGAGGAATTTTATGAACCGGAGGAGGAGGAAGGAGAGTATGAGGATGATTATGGTGATTATGAAAGTCTGGATGTGCCTATTGACCCGGACATCTCCCCAGACAGACCTTCAGGTGTTTCTCCTCCTAGGCTTTCTGAGTCCCCTTTTCACTATATGTTTTACAAAAAAGTGGCTGAGACCCTCCACTTCCTATGGAGGAAGCAGTATAGGATCAGGAGGAGCCTGATTATGTTGAGATGATGGACATCCCAGAGTCCAGGAGACTGTCTGTTCCCCTCCACAAATCCTTTGGGAAACAGACACATAAAATTCTTAAGTCTCCTAATTCTATACCTCCTATGGACAGACGAATGGACAAGAGGTACACTCTCTCAGGCTCAGACACGGAGTTCCTTTTCCAGCAATGCAACCATGTTGGAGTAGTGCAGGCTGCTGCCTGTGATAAGGCAAATATCCCCTTGGCATCACACCCCCCCAGACAAGGACGCCATGGCAAAGAAACAATACATGGCAGCATCTCTGGGACTCAGACTGGTGCTAGATGAAGTCCTTGCCCCAACTCACCAGCCTAATTAACCGATCGCTCTGCCTGGGACAATTTCCCATGGCTTGGAAAACAGCCATAATCACACCAATTCATAAAGGGGGCGACAGGTCGTCGGCCAACAACTATCGGCCAATCTCCATCCTCCCTCCCATGTCTAAAGCCCTGGAAAAAGTGGTGGCCATTCTAATCACTGATTATCTGGCTAAGCATAACATCTTATGCCCAGAGCAACATGGCTTCCGTGCTGGTCACAGTACCAGCACTGCCCTAATTGAATTCTCCAACTTCCACTCTCTCATGGATACCAGCTCCCTAGCTGGTGCAGTGTTCATCGACCTCTCAAAGGCTTTCGACACTGTCTCCCATCCACTTCTGCTGAATGCTCTCTGCCACACTGGTCTCGGCTGGCCCCCTAGCATGGTGCACAAGCTATCTTGCCGGCTCGATCACAGTGTGTAAAAATCAATGGGATACTCTGATACCCGTCCCATTCACTCTAGGGTCCCCAAGGCTCCATCCTAGGCCCCTTCTCTTCTCACTCTATCTGAACACCCTGCCCAGTGCATGCCTGGCAAAATTCTCCTGTATGCAGATGACTCTGTCCTTTGCCACCCCGCAATCCGTCTCCTTCAGGACACCCCTACAGCAGTCTTTCAATAGTACAGGCTTGGTTTTAAGGGCGACCAGAATGTCATCAGTCTTAAAAAGACCAAAGCTATGCTCTTTTCCCACCCCAAACAAAGCTAGCAACCACCACTCTATATCCTTCCTAGGTACCAATCAGCACTGGAACAAGTCTGCTCCTACAAATACCCATGGGGTTACTCTCGACTTAGCCTCACATTTCACAACCACATAGATGCCCTAACATCCGCCACTAACACCGACTTGGCATCCTCTTCCGCCATAGAACCTGCCTTCCCCAAATGCTCTCCGACGCTATTCGTCATCCGTTTTGTCCTTGCAGACTATGGTCTACTAGTCTATGGTGCTGCCGACACGACTGCACTCAAAAAATCACCTAACCCTGAATAAAGCCTGCAGATTGATTACTGGTGCCCCAGGCTCACACACACACCTGTCAGCTGTATAGCGAGGCTAAACTCCTTACCCTGGATGAGCGGCTCCGATATCAAACCTGTCTCCTCACAAAAAAACCCTACAGGGCTCCCCCCCACCGAATACGACATCCATCCACAGAGCCCTCCCACTATTGCAACACAGTCATCCAACAAGACCACCTAATGGTCCCCAGATCAAGAACCAGCCGTGGCCAGAGGTCCTTCTGCTACAGAGCCCATCCTGGTTTAACTCTCCTGCCCCCCCATCACCAATGCCACCACCATCTCAAAGTTCAAAACCACCCTTGAAACCAACTCTTCAACACTAGTAGCTGCTCCTGTCTCAAGTAGCCTCCACCCCGACTTCTCATGACTAAGCCACACAGGCGGCTGTCCACCTAGCCATCCACCATTGCTCCGGTACACCGTGCCTATGTCTAACCTGGCCAGTGCCAGCTGTTTCCATTAGCATACCTATTAGATTGCTCAATTTTTGATACCAACTTGTGAACACCTGTTCTCAATTACATGTACCCTGTAACCTAAATGTATTTTGTCTGACCTCAGTGTGACGTGGCGCCTCTGTTGAACACCTATTGTTTTGCAAACCTATGATATGTAACCTAAAACTCTATGTATGTCTTTAATGTGACGAGGTACCTTTGGAAACGAGCCTCTGGCTCAAAGGTTGTAAACTGATTTTACAAATAAATAAAATAAATAAACTATATGGCCTATACAGCTAGATACCAGAAGTCCAGGTGGGACACTGTGCTGGCTCTGGCGAAACAGGCCCCTGACCAGCTTGCCAAGGAGCTGGAGCAGGTGGCTGCAGATGGGATTGAGGCATCTAAAGTACAGTTTCATGCTGCTGTGGACTCCAGTGATGTTTCATCAAGAGTCATGGCTACATCTGTGGCTCTTCGGAGGATGGCTTGGCTAGCCTCTCACAGGATACCTTGGATTTTCCTGTAATTTGTAATTCTCTGTTTGGGGAGCAGACAGAGAACTACATGAAAAAGATGGATGAGTACAGGACCACTTACAGGAGTGCTCAGGCCAAAGAAAGGCAAGCAACTCCTCAAAGGCAGCAGTCCAGGGGCAGGCCTTTCCAGAGGCCTTTTTACCAAGCTCAGGCCTCCTCTTCTTTCTCACAGAGGGGCTTCTTTAGAGGGAGAGGCAGGCGGGGATAGAGCAGGCCTGCATCCACCCCTCAGCCTAAAGGCCCTGCCAAGCAGAGCGCCTGATGGGTCTGCCGGGCTGATTCTCCATATCAGTGAGGGGGCAGCCTGAAGCACTTTGTCCAGGACTGAAGTCTCTAACATCAGACAAGTGGGTCCTGGAAGTAGTAGGCCAGGGACTGGTTCTCAGCTTCAAAAATTTCCCAAGATGAGAACCAGATCCTTTCCACCTGCAAATCTCTCAGAGACTCTTGCCCTAGAGGCAAGGTTTCTTCTCCTAGCTCAGAGCTATAAGAGGTTCCCACCCTACACAAGGCAAAGATTGTACTCCAGGTACTTCTAACCCCAAAAGACAGGAGAATGGCATCCCATCCTGGACCTAAGATATCTGAACAAACACCTTTTAAAGCCAAAGTTCAAAATGGTGACTCTGGGAATTATCCTTCCCTCTCTAAGGCCAGGGGACTGGCTAGCCTCCCTGGACCTCAAATATGCCTACTTTCACATTCCCATCAGGTGCTCCTACAGAAAGTACCTCAGGTTCGAGCTGCCCTCAGGACACTATCAATTCAGAGCAATACCCTTTGGCCTAACATTAGCCCCAAGGGTGTTCACAAAGTGCCTGGCAGTAGTTGTTGCTTTTCTAAGGAGAAAAAAGATCTCCATCTTCCCATACTTGGACGACTGGCTCATAGTAGGTCAGTCTTCAGACCAAGTCAAGTCACATTTGCAAGTGACCCAGCAGGTGCTCACTTCCTTAGGATTCATTCTCAACCTTCCAAAGTCAGTTTTCAAACCAGTACAGCTCCTCACCTTCATAGGTGCAGAACTGGATACAGTAAAGGCAAGAGCCTTGCTTCCCCTGGAAAGGGCAAGGACCCTCATGGAACTGGCCTCTTCATTCACCCTTCAGGTGTCTCGACCAGCAAGGCATTTCCTTCAGCTACTGGGCCACATGGCAGCTTCCACAGCAGTGGTCCAGGGCAAGATTCAGATGAGGGACATTCAGTTCGCTTAAACCTTCTGGTCCCAAAGAAAGGATTCCCTTACCAAACTAGTCCCAGTGAGCTCGAAACCTAATCCAAACCTTGTAATGGTGGCAGGATCAGGACAATTTGAGACAGGGGTTCCTTTTGTCACTCAGTCTCATTCAGTGATACTCACCACAGATGCTTCCCTGTTGAGCTGGGGAGCCCATTTGGGGGATCTTACCACCCAAGGACTGTGGTCACCTCAGGAATCTCTGCTTCACATCAATGTCTTGGAACTCAGAGCATTGTTTCTGGCACTGCAAGCTTTTTCCAAATCTGTACAGAACAAGGTGGTCCAGGTCAGAACAGACAACACCACCACCATGTGGTACATCAACAAGCAAGGAGACACTCGGTCTATGGCCTTGTGCACAGAAGCAATGAAGTTGTGGTCCCCGGCCTATTCCCTGCAAACCTTTCTGATGATAGTTCATCTCCCAGGGAAGGACAATGTCGTAGCAGATGCACTGAGCAGAATATCCCAGGGCCATCACGAATGGACCCTAGATCCTCTAGTTTTGAAAGCGATTTTCTCGAGATGGGGCACTCCAGAGATGGATCTTTTTGCAGCCCCAGACAATCACCAACTTCCTCTCTTTTGTTGCAGACCCCCAGTCTTGGGCTCAGTCCCCCTGGATGCTCTGATTCTGAACTGGGAAGGGAAATTTCTATATGCTTTTCCCCCCTTCCCTCTCCTGTTCAAAGTGTTAGTCAAGATAAGGTCACAACCATGCAAAGTGATTCTGATTCACTGAGACAGTCCTGGTACCCCTGTTGCTGTTCCTAGCAGTCCACCTTCCCTGTGTCTTCCAGGAATTACAACCTGTTGACATCCTCTCAGGGGAGGATTTGGTACCCGAATCTTCGGTCTCTCAATCTCAAGGCATGGCTCTTGAAGAGTTAGTGTTTGCAGATCTACATCTTTTCCAAGGGGTCCTGGATATCCTTAAGGCTTCTCGATAGCCTTCCACCAGAAAGATTTACAACTCCAAATGGAAAAGATTCCGCATTTGGTGTTCTAAGAAGAATATTTCTCCAGACTCTGCTGAGTTGCCTACGGTTCTGGACTATATGGTCCATCTTAATGGCCTAGGCATCAGACTAGCTACCATAAAGTACTTGGCAGCTGTTTCTGCTTTCTTGTCAGTAGGCAAGCCTTCCTCCCTATCATCCCATCCTGTGTTTTGTAAGTTTTTCAAGGATTGCTTCCACCAATCCCCTTTTAGGGATCCTGCTCCTGCTTGGGACCTTAATGTTTGCATTGCTCAACTTATGCAACCCTCTTTGAGCCTTTGTCCTCAGCAGAGCTTAAGTACTTCACTTGGAAAACTGTGTTTTAGCTATTACTTCTGCCAGGCGTATCAGTGAAGTGCAAGCCCTGTCAGTGGAATCTGATTTCATCTCTTTCCATAGAGATAAAGTGGTCCTAAGAACTAACAGAAGGTTCTTACCTAAAGTGGTTTCAGATTTCCTCCTCAACCAGTCTGTATCTCTCCCTGTTTTCTTCACTGACCATTCCTCCTCTGGAGAGAAGAGGCTACGCAGCTTGGATGTTAAAGAGCCCTTAGCTACTATATAGAGCGTACCAAGGGTCACAGGTTTGAATCCCTCCAGTTGTTCCGTACGTATGGAGAAGTTGGTAAGGGCAAACCTGCCACTAAGAGATCTATTGCCAGGTGGATTCTCTTGTGTACAATTCTGCTATGAAAAACTGGGTAGAACTCCACCCTCAGGCCTGAGGGCTCATTCCACAATAGGTACAGCTGCTTCCCTGGCTGCTGCCAGGGATATTCCTCTCTCAGAAATCTGTCAAGCAGCCACCTGGAAAACAGTCCATACTTTCACCAAGCATTACTCTCTGGATATCCAGGCTAGGAGTGATGCTTGGTTTGGCACAGCAGTACTTCAGAGCTTGTTTCCACAGTAGGTTCTGTCCCTCCTCCATGGAGGTACTGCTTGATAGTCTGCATATGTCAGAATACAGCAAGACTTCATGTTGTTTGAAGAAAAAAATTACTCACCTTAGTAATGTTGTTTCTTCTAATGGAGTCTTGCTGTATTCTGACCTCCCCCGCCTCCCCTCTCACAACCTAGATTTTGGGATGTGGGTGGGCAGGAGCAGTGTTGGCACACTAGGGGTGTCCTTTTTTCACCCTCTTTTAGTTTGGGTGAGTGGTTGTGTTTTGGATGTGTTTTGTTTTTGGGTTTCCTGACTTGAGTCTTCCTTTTGAAACCAAAAACCCTTTTTATAGATATAGTTGCAAGTTGGCTAGTTTGAGTTTTACAGTTTCCACACAGAACTTCTAGTGAGTATTGCTCGTAAAGATCTGATGGTTGCAGTTTAAACAACAGCAGACAGGGGCTTCAACTGAGCTCGTGGTGAACATTCCATGCTGGCCATGGAAAGTTTAACTCTTTGTTCTCCGGGGCAGTTGAAAGGCAGGACCTAACTGCATATGTCAGAATACAGCAAGACTCCATTAGAAGAAACAACATTACTAAGGTGAGTAATTTTTTCTTTTGGGGAATCCACGGTGGCCTATATGAAGAAGGTGGATGAATATAAGACTACTTATAGAAGCAACTCTGCCAGGGACAGAGCTTCATCATCCACCAGGCCCTATGGAAAGGGGGGGGGGGCAGAGGTTGGTCCTTCATGACAAGACCTTTTTTCCAGCCAGTAGCTGTGCCCCAATACCAGCAGTAGCCCCAACAGGCATACTCTAGGGGTAGGGTTAGAAGGGGCTCTAGGCGAGGGTCTCAGGCACAACCTCAGCCCCAGCATAAACAGAACCCCTGAGATGCAGGCCGCCTCCTCCCTACCTGTCGGAGGCAGACTGACCCATTTCCTCCATGTTTGGTCAACCATCACCGCAGACAAGTGGGTGTTGGAGGTAGTGGGCAAGGGTCTGTCTCTGGACTTCAAATTTCTTCCTCTGAAAAAGTCAGAGTTTTCCTCGCTCCTCCCCTAGCAGAAACAGCACTGCTAGAGGCAGAGGTTCAAAAGCTGCTACAGCTCAGAGCAATGGAACCAGTTCCTACAACCCTGAGAGAGTTTTTTTACTCCAGATACTTCCTAACAACAAAGAAATGTGGGGAGTGGTGGCCAATTTGGATCTCAGAGCTTTAAACAAGCATTTGAAAAAAACAAAGTTCAAAATGGTAATTTTGCCAACAATCCAAAAAAGGGACTGGCTGGCATCACTGGACTTGAAAGATGCCTATTTCCACAGCCCCATAAAATAATCTTTCAGAAAATATCTCCGATTCAGACTCCCATCAGGTCATTACCAGTTTTCAACCCTGCCCTTCGGTCTTTCCTCAGCACCAAGGGTGTTTACAAAATGCCTAGCAGCTGTGGTGGCATTTCTTCGAAGACAGGGAGTGATCGTATTTCCATATCTGGACGACTGGCTGGTGGTGGGCAAATCACCAGACCAGGTCAGAGTTTCTCTAAAGCTCACCCAAGATATCTTGGAGTCCCTGGGTTTCATAATATACCAGAAAAAATCAGTTCTAACCCCTACACAGATTTGACAGTTCATAGGGGCAGAAATCAACACTCTTCAGGGCAGAGCATTTTTGCCCCTGGACAGGGTGCAAAGCCTTCAATCCATAGCAAATTCCTTCACGTTGCACAAGCCAAGAACTACCAGGCAGTTCCTGCAGCTCCTGGGACATATTGCTGCCTCCACAAGCACAGTGCAGGGATCCAGGTTCCACATGAGAGACATCCAGTTTCACCTCAGGAATCACTGGAGTCAGAAAAAAGACCCTTTCAAAACTTATTCCAGTAACAAGGGCACTATCAGAGGCCGTCCTGTGGGGGTGGGGGGAGTCCAACCTAAGACAAGGAATTTCTTTTCAGAAAGAGAATCCTCTTTAGTCCTCACAACAGATGCATCCCTTTGGGCTGGGGCACTCATCTAGGGGAGCACACAACCCAGGGTACCTGAACAGAAGCAGAGTCCCTCCAGCATATAAACTTGCTGGAACGCGGAGCAGTGTGGCTAGCCCTAAAAGTTTTTTCTCCTTTGGTGACTGGCAGAGTGGTAGAAATCAGAACAGACAATACCACCACTATGTATTACATAAACAAGCAGGGAGGCACCAGATCAGGCCTCCTCTGCACAGAAGCCATGAAAATCTGGACTCTGGTGTATTCCCTAAATGTATCCTTGCAAGCTGTCCATCTGCCGGGAAAGGTCAATACCTTGGCAGACACACTGAGTCGTATCAACCAGTCCCATCACGAATGGACACTGAACAAGCAGGTGGTGCAAGTAATTTTCAGGAGGTGGGGCACTCCAGAGGTAGACCTGTTCGCATCCCACCAGAACCACCAGTTGCCTCAGTATTGCTGCAGACCACCAGACCGGGGCACAATCCCTCTGGACGCTCTGGTGCTAGACTGGTCAGACAAGTACCTTTATGCCTTTTCCCCATTTCCTCTGGTTTTCAGGGTGTTACTGAAGCTCAGATACCTATCAGCTTCTCTGATTTTGATAGCTCCAGTTGACCCAGGCAGCCATGGCACTCTTTTGCTCTCCACGTCTGTCAGCAAACCAATAAACTTGCCTCTCAGACACAATCTCCTGACATCCAATCAGGGAACATTGTTGTACCCAAATCTCCAGTCCCTCCACCTCAAGGCATGGCTCTTGAGGAGTTAGAGTATGCAGACTTAAGCTGTATTAACTATCTTGAAAGGTTATAGAAAACCTTCCACTAAGAAAACCTATTCCTCGAAGTGGAAGAGATTTTCTTTTTGGTGTTCTGGTAGGTATCTCATCCCAAATGATGCGGGAGTATCAGTGGGATTGGATTATATCATTCATTTGCATTCACAGGGTTTACAACCCAGTTCTTTAAAGGTTCATCTTGCAGCAGTGTCTGCCTACCTTTCTGCCAGGACAAAGGTGTCAGTAGCATCAGACCCCCTTTTCCAAAGTTTTTTTAAAGGTCTGATGCATTTGCATCCCCCTCATGGGGCACCAGTGACCGCCTGGGATCTTAATGTATGTATAGCTGAGTTAATGGGGGCTCCTTTTGAGCCCATGGCTATAGCCCATCTAAAGTATGTTACCTGGAAAACAGTTTTTCTAGTAGCAATTACTTCTGCAGGAAGGATTAGCGAGCTCCAGGCTCTCTCTGTTAACCAGGACTACATCTCATTCCACAGGGATAAAGTAATCCTCAGAACAAATAGACAATTCCTTCCCAAGGTCGTTTCAGACTTCCATCTGAGCCAATCACTCTACCTGTCTTTTTCACAGACCATGTGAGTTCTGGTGAAAGAAGACTCCACAGTATGGATGTGAAAAGAGCTCTCAGCTATTACATGGCAGCTACTAAGGGCCATAGGCAAGATAAAAACAACTTTTCCTTACATATGGGGATGTAGGAAAGGGCAAGGCAGCTTCAAAAAGATCCATTGCTCGATGGATTGTCCAGTGTATTCAGTTCTGCTACACTAAAGCAGGTAAAGAGCCCCCAGCAGGGCTGAGGGCACACTCTACAAGAGGAACAACTGCTAGTCTTGCAGCTGGCAGGGAGGTTCCTTTACTGGATATTTGCAAAGCAGCTACCTGGGAAATCAGTACACACCTTTACAAAGCATTATAACCTGGATATTTTGTCTAGAAGTGATGCCAGGTTTGGCACAGCAGTCCTGCAAAGTCTGTTTCCTAAGTAAGTTCTGTGCCCACCTCCAGTGGTACTGCTTGGTAGTCTGCTTGAAGTTATGAATATCCTGAGCATTACTGGGGTTGGAAGAAAAAATTACTTACCATAGTAATCTTCTTTCTTCCCAGTGATGCTCAGATATTCATAACTCCCTCCCGTTCCAGAACTTCAGCCTCTGTACCCCGCATGCTGGTGCCACCTAGCCATATCCTGTGGTGGTTAATTTTCTCTATGCTGAGTAAATTTTGAACAGAGTTTCCTGTTTCTTTTTAATAGTTTTCTGATGCTGCTTTGTGAACACCATTGTTAATTTTAGTAGTATTGTTCCTCCCTTGGAGGTATTTGTTAATTATTCTTTATTAAGGGTAAACTCAAATTTTTAACTGTTAGATTTTTTCCTAATGCCTGACTTCCAGGCTTCCTTCAAATCTGAAGAGGCAGAACACTACAGTTGGTAGAGGCAGTGTTTGAAAGATGCTCACATGCAAAGAATTCTACTCATTTGCATGTGTTCCATCTCTCCGGGCAGTCCAACCCTCCAGGCTTACTGCATAAAGTTATGAATATCTGAGCATCACTGGGAAGAAAGAAGATTACTGTGGTAATTTTTTCTTATTCAGCATTAGGTTAGTTGATTTTTACTTCAGTTCCCGGTTCCACGTAACCGTCGAGGAACCGGTTGAGTTTAACTTTTTCTTGAAAATGTTCAATACAAATTTAACTTAACTTCGGTTCTCGTTTTGTTTTTCTTGGGGCTGGTTCTTTTTTAGTCCGTTCGTGGTCTTACCATGCTTGGGAACCGATCGTTTCTTCTGTGGTCGTTCTAGCTGGAACTGGTTCCAATTTAATTACTTATTTTGGTCTGGGAACCAACCTTTAGTTTCCCCAATCTAGTAGTAATTTGTGGGTGTTATGTCTGATAGGCCGAAGAAAAGAACTGGGCCTCCTGGTTTTAAAAACTGTTTACAGTGTGGGGAAGTGTTTGCCAAAGCTGACAAACATGACTATTGTTTATTCTGCCTGGGTGCTTCTTATTTCCAGACAGATTGTGCTGTCTGTAAAACCTTTAGTGCAAAAACCGTTGAGAAAAGAGCTGAATGGTATGAAAAGAAGATGACTACTCCCTCGGTTTCGACTGAACAGTCCATGGATGAACCAAGTCCTTCCTCCTCTAAAAGGGATAAACCCAAGGAATTGGAACCGACGTCTATAGAGAAGGGTGAGTCCTCTAAACTCAGACTTACGGGGGAACTGACCACAGACCCGGTTCCACTAAAAAGAAGCATAAACAAAAACATTTCACTGCACCTCCTGCTGAAAAAGCAAAGGAGCTCTCGGTGGACAATCCGACCATGCCTTCGGCAAAAGCAGTTGCACAGGCCCTTAACATGTTACAGGCCTTGCAGTCTGCTGCTTCACAGGGCTCTATTTCTGTTCCAACTCCATGAGCACTGGTTGAGCTGTCTATTCTGGTATTGGTCCCAGCAGCAGTTCTTTCATCGGTTCTACTCTGTGTTCCATACACTCAGGATCTGGTCCTCTCCTATGAGGAATTTGAAGAAGAGGGAGATCTAGGCGAACCGATAGAACCGGAGGTCTTTCCGGATCAAGAGTTCCATTCCCCTCCCAGGTTACCGCAGGATTATTCCTCCCACTATGCTTTTGTTAAACAGATGGTAGAAGCCTTTAACCTCCCACCCATGAAACTGTGGAGGATGAGGAAGAGGCCGAATTTTTGGACATGAGGGGATTGACACCCACTAAACATCTACTGCTCCCTATTAACAAGTCCCTAAAGAAGCTGTTTTTGAACACGCTAGAAACACCAACTTCTGTCTTGCCCATAGACAAGGTGGAAAAAAAAGTATCAACTAGCTCGGTCTGGGGCAGAGTTTCTATTTGCCCATCTTAACCATGAAGGGGTAGTCCAGGCTGCAGCCTGTGGCATAGCCAGGGTACCACTTTCCTCTCATCCACCAGATAAAAACTCCAGAAAAATGGACAGCATGATAAAAAAGGGATATTTGGCTGCCTCTTTAGCTATTAGGCAAGCAAATTACATGGCCTGTGCTGCCCGATATCAAAAATCACTGTGGAGTTCAGTGATGGCAATAGCTGATAAAGCTCCTCAAGGCCGGGCTGCTGACCTAGCAGAGACAGCTAAATGTGGACTGGAGGCCACTAACTACCAGTTTCATATGGCAGTGGATGCCAGTGACACTGCAGCCAGATGGATGGCACTGTCAGTGTCACTGAGATGATTTGCATGGCTCCGAGCCACAAACTTTTTTTTAAGCAAAAAAGATGTTCCAGGACTAGAGGGCATGGGATGAAGTTGGAGGGAGGATGATTCAGAGGAAACGTGAGGAAGAATTTCTTCACAGAACGGGTGGTGGATAAGTGGAACACCCTGCCAGAGGAAGTGGTGGGGGCTGAAACAATCACGGGATTTAAGAATTCATGGGATAGACATAAAGGAATTCTGGAGGTCGGGTAAGGGGAAACAGACTTCTTGGAAAACATAAACTGAACTTACAAGCACAAATGGGCAGACTGGGTGGGCTATAGGCCCTTATCTGCCGACACTGTCTGTGTATCTATGTAACTTCTCTCAGGGCATTCAAACCAAAGCCATGGACTTCCCATGTGGAAAAAAAACTCTGGGGACAAGACAGAGGCTTACATGAAAAAGATGGACGAGTATAAAACAACTTACAAACGTAATGCAGCGAAAGAGAAGCCCTCCACTTCCTATAGACCAAGAGGAAGGGGAGGTAGGGATAGGAAGGCCTACAATAGACTGTTTTTCCAGGCTCAGGCTACCCCTGATTACCAGCAGCAGAGAGGGTACTTAAGGGGCAGAGCTAGAAGGGGCTTTAGACGCTCGGGTCCAGTCCCCCAAGCTACTACCCAGACCAAGCAGAAGCCCTGATTTGCTTCCCAGGGCCCCCAACTACCTGTAGGGGTAGGCTGGCTCACCAATTCCAGGCCTGGACAAATATTACCACAGAAAAGTGGGTTCTAGAAGTAGTGAGCCAGGGTCTTACCCTCAGCTTCAAGTTTTTCTCCAAGCTGAGGGCAAGACTTTTCAGACCAGCTTACCGAGCAGAAGGGGCATGTCTGGAATCAGAAGTGTCCATCATCCTGCAGGCAAAAGCAGTAGAACCTGCTCCCTTCTCCAAAGGAGAAAAAGGTTCTACTCCAGATACTTCCTGTCCCTGAAGAAAAATGGGAAATGGCGACCCAGTTTGGACCTAAGACTTATGAACAAGCATCTCACCAAGCCAAGGTTCAAGATGGTAACCCTGGCAATGATACTTACCACGCTCCAGCAAGGGAACTGGCTGGCATCCTTGGATCTAAAGGATGTCTGTTTCGACATTCCCATCAGGGAATCCCATGGAAGTACCTCAGGTTCAGATTACCTTCGGGTCATTACCAGTTTGCAGCCCTGCTATACAGCTTAACCTCCACTCCCAGGGTTTTCACAAAGTGCCTGGCAGTGGTGGTGGCATACCTAAGATGACAGGGCATCACAGTGTTCCGTTACCTAGAGAATTGGTTAGTCATTAGTCAGTCATCACAGCAGGTAAGGGATGCCCTTTCACTCACTCAGAACACCCTAGTCTTGGAGGTTCCAGATCAACGTCTAAAAGTCAGTGCTCCAACCAGTTCAGCTTCTGAATTTCATTGGAGCAGAACTAGGTACTCTGAAGGGGAGAGCTTTTTTCTTCAGGACAGGGTAAACAGCATTCTGTAGATTGCAAGCGCATTCTGTCTCAGTACACCCAGGCCAGCAAGGCATTTCCTGCAGCAGCTGCTCCACATGGCCGCCTCCGCAGCAGCTGTGCTAGGGGCCAGGTTTCAGATGAGGGACATTTAGTTTCACTTAAGGGCACATTGATGCCAAAGGAGAGACTCCCTCTCGAAGCTTGTGCCAGTGACAAAGACACTGCTTCAGGCCCTACAGTGGTGGCAGGATGGGGGACAGCCTCAGAAAAGGGATTCCTTTCCGGCAGTCCTCCACACTGGTTCTCACAATAGATGCATCCCTCTTAGAGTGGGGAGCTCACCTGGAAGAGCACACGGTACATGGCACATGGTCCCCTGCAGAGTCACTCTTGCACATAAACCTGTTACAACTCGGCAGTGTTTTTCGCCCTGCAGTCCTTCGCATCCCTGGTAAGGAACAAGGTGGTACAGGTCAGGACAAACGATACTACCAGCATGTACTACATCAACAAGCAAGGGGGAACAGGGCCCACCTTGCTATGTACAGAGGCAATGAAAGTTTGGAGTCTGGCCTACTCCCTACAGGTATCTTGCTGGCCATCCATCTGCCAGGAAAGGGCAACTCCTTGGCAGATGCATTCAGCAGAATCAGCTGGAACCACCACGAGTGGTTCCTCAACAGACAGGTGCTGGAGACCGTGTTCAGGAAGTGGGGCACGCCAGAGATACAGTAGACCTCTTTGCCTTACTGAAAAATCACCAGCTACCCCAGTTCTGCTGCAGACCCCCAGTAAAGGGCACAGTACCAGTGGATGCCTTAGTGCTAGATTGGTCAGGAAGGACTCGTATGCCTTCCCTCCATTTCTCCTGCTGCTCAGGTCCCTGATCAAGCTCAGGACCCAGCCAGCCACAGTGATCCAGATAGCTCCAGACTGGGCAAGGCAGCCTTGGTACTCCCTCCTGCTCTCCCTTTCAGTGGCCCAGCCTATCCACCTTCTTCAGAGGCACAACCTCCTCCCAGCAGAGGATCCTTTATCTGAACCTCAGGTCCCTCAAGCTCAGAGCATGGTTCTTAAGGACAGAGTATGCGGACTTGCATCTCTCTGAGACTGTCCTCAGTGTTCTCGGGATTGGGGAAACCCACCATTAGGAAGACCTACACTTCCAAACGGAAAAGGTTTTCCATCTAGTGTGACACAAACAGTATAGTGCCTTCTCAGGCTGGGTTATCTATCCTGTTGGGACTGTTTCACCCACCTACATTTACTGGGCCTCCATTCCTCTACCCTTATGGTCCACCTGGCATCAGTCTCTGCTTATCTTTCAGCTGGTTAAGGGTGCTTCTATAGCCTCTAACCCCATTTTCAAAAAAATGTTCAAGGGGTTGTCTCACTTGCACCCCCCCTCAAAGGGAACCAGTACCATCATGGGACCTCAATATCTGTATTGCCAAGCTCATGGAACCCCCATTTGAGCGTATGGCTACAGCACATCTTAAACTTGTGACTTGGAAAACTGCCTTCCTGGTAGCTGTTACCTCAGCCAGGCGGATTAGTGAACTGCAAGCCCTGTGCATAGAACTAAACTATATCTCCTTTCACAGGGATAAAGTGATTCACTGGACTAATAGGAAATTTCTTCCGGAAAGTAGTCTCTGATTTCCATTTGAACCAGTCAAGCACTCTTCTTCACAGACCACTCTAGCTCAGGTGACCATAGGCTCTATAGCCTGGATGTCAAGAGAGCTCTGAGCTACTATCTTGATCACACCAAGGTCCACAGGCAGGACAGACACAGCAGTTGTTCTAGGGACATGGATATGATCTATCCACACTTTCTGGCAGTTGCCTTTCCCTTTAAGACTGACCGTAACATCTTCAAGCTGGCTCCTCCCACCCACCTGGGTGGTAACTCCCTCAGCTCCGCCCCATGACGTCAGATCTTCCTTTCTGCTGGAAGAAGCAGATTCCCTCCTTACCGCTGTCACGCGGAGTAGGCCCTTGCATCTTAAATCTTCTGATTTATTTCCCAAATTGTTTCAAAACTTTGTTTTCAGCTCGATCATCAGTCGCGACTGCGATGGACGACGACAAGTCCACTCTCAGGTTCCGCCGATGTCTTTGCGGGCAGGAAGTGTCCTGAATGGATTCGCACGCTACGTGCATTTACTGCCTGGGGCACGAGCACGATCCCCAGACCTGCAATATTTGTCGTACTTTCCATCCTGCCATTCTGGAGGACCATCTAACCCATCTCAAGTTAGGCCGACCGAGCGAACTGAACCCTCCAGTCAGATCCAAGGATGTCCGTCGGTGGTCTCCGCAGCTGCGGGGTCCGCTGAACAGCTTGCGGTGTTTGAGGAGGTCGCGGCCCAGGACACAGCTTGCACCTCCTTGGCTTCACCCTTCGTGCCGCTTCAGCTGGGCACCTTGTTCATAGGGTCATTCAAAGAATTGTGCCAGGCTCTGCCAACCTTTGGTCACGGCCCCTCCGGGCACAAATCCAAGTTGAAGAAAGAGGCCAAATCACAGTCGAGGGCTTCGGATTCCCATGCTGCTTCGGTTGAATCCTCAGCCCAGGCCACTGGCTCCGAGGTAACCCCGTTGGGCCAGTTGACTGAGATGCTGGTTGGTCTTCCGGACGAGATCTTTCTCTTTTTTTTTTAATTCAAGTTTATTAACATCTCTCAGGTACATCTTTCTACACATTAAATTAATATACATTCACATCCTTTGATAAAAAGTGTTTCTTACATTATTCTACACAGTCTGTCTCAATCATCTCAGTACAGCATTAAGTACTGTTTTACTATTATCTGTAGCAGCAAGGACTTGTTTATTTTTCAAGTCTCCAGTAGTTTCGTCACCATCTCTCCTGAACATAAGTCGGATCACAGCCCGCCCTCACCAAATCAATTGCAGCCTCCCGGCCACTCTAATATTTCCCCCTTCAATAATGGATCTCTCCTCCTCTGCTCTTTAACTGAGTGTTGGTCACCCAGCTCCTGTCCCCATGGAGGATCGCCAAATCTCCCACCTAGTCCACCTTCTCAGGTATATAAGGGTTCTGTTATTGATTTTATAAGTAAGCTCTTCAAGTTCTGCTATGGTGGTTACTATTTTTATCCACTCTCAAGTAGTGGGGGGACTGGGAGATAGCCACTTCTTCGTAATGACCTTGTGTGCTGCTGTTATTAATATGGACCAAAGGTACAATGAGTCCATACCTTGTATCTCTTCGGGTGGGAGCCCCAAAATCATTGTAGCCCACTCTAGTGGCCTCTGCACTGGAAATATTTCTCTAAGTGCTCTAGTGATATCACCCCAAAAGGTCAACAAGGAGTCGCAGGACCAAAAGATGTGTAGGTGGTCCACTTCTAGTGAGCCGCACTGCCTCCAACATTGAGCAGAGGCGTCTGGATTTCTTTTACTAGTTATTTGAGGAGTTAAATGTGGACCTTAACTGCATCACAATTCCTGCCAATCTGATGATTGAGTTGGTTTTTTAGTAAGGGAAAATATTCGGTCCCATTCAGGTTCTCCTAAACCCTGGGGGGGCCTCTTCGCTCCATTTTGTCTTTATTTTAGTAAGTGGATCCCCCTTCAATGTTGATAAAGCTTTATAAAGGAAGGAAATCATATCTTTCTGGCTCCCAGCTCTACTACCTTCCTGTATGGCGCCAAGGAACTGCTGGGCCCTACCTGTCTCCATGTCTTTTTTCTTTAGCGCGAGAATATAATTTCTGGCCTGTAGGTATCTGAAGTGGTGTGAATTTTGCAGGCCATATTTGTTTTTAAGGGAACCAAAATCTAGGAAAGTCTCTCCCTGCCAGAATTGCAAAAGATATCTCAGGCCTTCCCCTCCCACATGTGAAACCTATTATCTAGGCGTCCCGGTTGAAAATCTGGGTCCCACGCCAGTCTCCTCAATGGCCAAACAGAATTTTTAAGTTTATATTTCTGCCATATTCTATGGACAGATCTAATTGTGTCCCTAATTGAGGTCACTTTCGGGTGTGAACCTCTATTTATATTGGCGACCAGCAGTCTGACTTCCAGGGGTTGTGACCCCGTCCCTCTCTCCTCCCCACCTCCATGAGCTTCCAACCTGTAGAGGTGTTGGGATTGGACCACATCATGGCATTTTTTAGTTGAGCCGCCAGGAAATAGTCCTCAAGATCCGGAAGGGACTGACCTCCTCTTTCTCTGTGCGTTTGGAGGATTCTTAAGTTTATTCTGGGTTTCTTGGAGCTCCAAATAAATTCAGTTAGCATTTTGTTCCAGGTTTGAAAGATCGATTTGTGTACATAAAGTGGGATGCACTGAAACAAATATAAAAACCTAGAAAGTACATTCATTCTCAGGGTGTGTATCATGGAGTACATTGGGAGGTTTAGCAGGGACCATCTTTCAAAGTCTTTTTGTAAGTTATTTATTAAGGGAATATAGTTTGCCGAAAAGAGTTGGGAGTATTGTTTTGTGATATATGCCCCCAGATATTTCATTCGGATGAGATCTTTCTCGAGCTGGTCGACCAGTTGTCAACTGAAGAGGCAGACATTTCTCTGTCCAGGACTCCAGTGCTGACTCTGACTGTTTTTGGGGTGAATCAGTCCGCTGACCCGCCGTCTCTGGTCATCGATCAAGATCCGGAGGAGCCTTGGCACTCGTTGACTCCCTCCGAACCCCACGCGGTCTCCCAGTGGTTGCAGTCAAGGTCTAGGTCCTATTCCTGGGGTCGAGCAGTTCCCATTGATGGCGCTCCCGCTCTTGACACACCAAGCAGCAGCACTACTATTCATCCTTATCCTCCTTGGGTGAGGAGAGGCTTTGGCGCAAATTGTGTCAACGCTACGAGGATCTCGTGGCAGCAGCTGGTGTTCACTGATATGAAGCCGGTTCTGACTTCTACGCCAGCCATCACCTGACTCTCGCCTGACAGGCCTATGCCTTCTCCGCCTCAGGAGCCAACCAAGACAGTCCCGGCTCGGCCAACTCCAGCGTCTCCACCGATTCCTGTGGAGCTGCCTCCTGTTCAGCCAAAAACCAGCACTCCAACCAAGGAGACTCTGCCAGCCAAGGGGCTTCCCCATTGACTGTCAGTCACCGTCACTCCTGAATGTCTGCGGAGGGTCAGCAAGGACTCTGGCAGTCAATCCCTCTTTAACGACTCCTCAGAGTCAGTGGGTTCCTCCTTGCACTCCCGTCCAGTCGACGTGGAGTTGGTTGGGGGTCTCTTGACGGACGAAGGCCCTACTTCCTTTTCTGGACTTCTCCACCTGATCTCAAGAGTTCACAGGTATGAAAATGGAGCCTGACCAAAAACGAGCTCGATACCTCTGGACTGAGATCCTGGACTGGGGAGATACTTCTAGGGAGGCCGAGCTTTGGCAGCACCCAGCTTCCTGCCTTCTGCCTGGATGGCCCACAAGTATGCAATACCTACCTACCGGTTCCCTGTCTGGATTTACAGAACACCCCTTGGCCAAGGGGATGGTGGCCAGTTCTGTGTTCAGGTGCTCTGGCAACACTGGGGATGTTGACAAGCCACCCGACAAAGAGTCCAGGAAGTTGGACCATGCGGCTAAGAAGGTCTACACTGCCTCCTCGCTTGGTCTTCACCAGGTGAGCTCTGCTCTCCTTATGGCCCACTTCTCCCATGCTCTGCTGGGCACCCTGGATGAGGTGCTTCCTCATCTGCCAGCAGACCTTCATACCACAGTCAAACAGGTCTGGGTTTTAGCAAAACAACATCTCCAGACAGCCATGGACATTAGGGACTCTTGTGCGCACTCCATGGTGGCCACAGTGCCTATGTGCCGCAGGCTTGGCCGAGGATCTCTACCTTCACAGCAGACATTCCGCACAAGCTGGCAGATGTTCCTTTTCCTGGGCACCGACTTGTTCAGTCCGGGGTATAGGGCCACCTCACCCGTATTGTTCAGTGCCACTTTGGACTCCATGACATCTGCCCAAAGGACCCCAAGGGCTCTAAGCAGCAGCAGAAATGGAAGCCCTTTCGGTCCACCTCTACTCCTGTGGCCAAACCAGCCCAGCCCCAGGCTAGTCAGCAGGCCCAGGTCTGGCGACCTCGGCCAAAGTTAGTGGCCTCAGTCATCCGTAAGCCTGGGGGGAGAGGCCCCAGTGGCTCCTCAGAAGGACCCTCCTCCTCCTCCAAGCCTGCCCAGTGGCGGGATGAGGGGTGCCTCCCTCATGACTGTCACATCTCCCCAGGGTCCTCCTGTAGGGGGCTGGCTCTGCCACTTCCTTTCTGCCTGGTCTGCTGTCACTATGGACAGGTAGATCCTTGAGGTGGTGGGTCAGGGTCTGCCTCTGGAATTCGAGCAGTACCCTCCTTATGGAGCCCGCGCCCCACGGAAGGACTTGGTATCCGCAAACATTCTGTCGGCTCTTCGGGATGACATTGCCCAGCTCCACCACAGGAAGGTCATGGTTCCTGTTGCAGATCTTCCAGAACACCCAGGGTTTGTCTCCAGGTACTTTCTGGTGCCAAATCGGATGGGGGGGCTGGCTCCCCATTCTAGATCTGCACAACCTGAACAAGTTTCTCAAGTCGTGCACCTTCAGGATGGTAACTCTGTCACAGATCATGCCATCTGTAGAGCAAATCATGTGGTTCTGCTTACTGGATCTACAGGATGCATTCTTTCATGTCCCGATCAGTCCGTCACACTGGTGGATCCTCCGCTTCCAAGCAGAGGGAACCTTCTACAAGTTCCAGGTCATTCCATTAAGTCTGTTCTCTGCCCCCAGGGTCTTCACCAAGTGCATTGCAGTGGTGGCAGCTTACCTGAGGCGCAGAGGGGTCTGGGTTTACCCCATCCTGGACTGGCTGATCGCAGGTCCCTCGAGGCAGGAGGGGGAGCAGTCCATGGAACTGGTCCTCCAGACCTGCGACTCCTGTGACCTCCTAGTCAACGAAGCCAAGTTGAAACTCATGCCTTCGCAGGTGATCCATTTCATTGAGGCGGAGCTCAACTCTTGTAGAGCCAGAGCCGGCTCCTGGCAGACAGGGCGGAGACTCTCTCCTCCTTTGCCTGATCATTTCTGGTTGGGCAGTTGCACCCTGCCTGGGACTTCCTGCGCCTGCTAGGTTACATGGTGGCCTGCACCAGCATGGTCTGTTGGGCCCGTTGGAGAATGCACACTCTGCAGTAGGAGCTGGCCATGCAGTGGTCTCAGCGCAAGGGTCACTTCGACCAGCTGGTCACTGTGACCCAGCGGATGTGGGACACCCTCCAGTGGTAGTTAGTCCCAGAACATCTCCTGGAAGGGATCCAGTTTGTCCACTCAGAGCCAACGGTCATCCTGACAACCGATACCTCTCTTATGGGCTGGGATGCCCACCTGAGGGAACAGAGTCCACGGACTCTGGACCCCCGAGGAGTCCCGGTGCCACATCAACCTGCTGGCGCTCTGAGCAGATTGGCTGGTACTTGACCGCCTTTGCTTCTCCCATTCTGGGTCAGGTGGTCCAGGTCCAGATGGCCAACACCTCGACCGTGTACTACCTCAACAAACAGGGCGGGATGCACTCTCTGCCACTGTTCAAGGAAGCTCTCCATGTGCGGACCCTCGTGCATAGCCTGGAAGCTGATTTCCTAGCCATCCATGTGGCTGGGGCCTCCAGCCAGCTGGCAGACTCCCTCAGCCGGGTGGGCGAGACATCTCATGAGTGGCCTCTCCACCCAGAGGTAGTACTCAGTCTGTTCTCCCAGTGAGGCACCCCTCAGGTGGACCTGTTCACCTCCAGGGAGAACGCAAAGCTGAGGTTGTTTTGTGCCCACCCCCTCAGCAGGGAACGCTGCAGGGGGATGCCTTCTTGAGGTCCTGGACCCCAGACCTCTTCTATGCCTTCCCGCCACTTCCCTTGATTCGCAAAGTGTTGCTCAAGGTCTGGAGGGACAATGCACAGGTGATCCTGGTGGCTGCAGACTGGCCCCATTAGTTCTGGTTCCCAGATCTCGTCAGCCTCAGCAGCAGGCTCCTGTGACGTCTTCCTCTCCGCCCACACCTGCTCTCCATCAAACAGGGGAAGGTGTTCCATCCGGACCTTCAATCCCTGTACCTGACAGCCTGGTTTCTGAGTGGCTAGAGTTCCAGGCTTAGGGTCTCTCTGAAGATGTTCTCACTGTTGTGGAGGCATCTCAGAAGGAGTCAACCAGGAAATGCTACACCTTAAAATGGAAGAGGTTCTCCATTTGGTGTCAGGGCAAAGGGTTGGAGACTCTGTCCTGTCTGATGGCTAGCATCCTTGACCATCTTTGGTCCCTCTCTGTCGGACTTTCAGTCGACAACCCTCAAGGTACACCTGGCAGCCATCTCTGCTTACCGGGCATATACCGGTCAACAGTCTGTGGTGCAGGAGAAGGTGCTCTGGTGCTTTTTCCGAGGGCCTTGACCACATTTCCCCCTCCAGTGCGTTCACCATCACCACCACCTTGGGATCTAATGCTGATTTTGGCAGCGCTCATGGGCAAGCCATTTGAACCTATGCACAGGTGTGAAATGTCTCGCCTGTAATGGAAGACTGCCTTCTTGGTGGCTATCGCGTCAGCTAGAAGGATCAGTGAACACCAGGTGTTTTCGGTGGAGTCTCCTTACCTGGTCTTCCACATGGATAAGGTTGTCCTTCACCCCAACCCGAAGTTTCTTCCAGAGATTGTGTCAGAGTTTCACCTTAACCAGGTGATTAATCTCCTGGTGTACTCCACCAATCACACCTTGCAGGCCAAGCACAGGCTCTATACTCTGGACCTGAGGCACGCACTCGCTTATTACAAAGAGCGCGTGGCTGGAGTTTGAGGAGAGGTTCGCCAGCTGTTTGTCACCTACGCTGAAGCTGCACCTGGCAAACCGGCAGCCAGTCGGACGATTGGCAGGTGGATTGTATCCTACATCGACCTCCCGCTATAGATTGGTGAGTACAGAGCCTCCCATAGGGCCAGGGGCTCATTCCACCTGTCATACCGCTGCCTTGGTGGCTGCTTCAAGGGATGTCCCCAACCGGGATATCTGCAGGGCTGCTACCTGGGGTCAGCACACACCTTCATTTCCCATTACCACATCGACCTTGAGTCATGCCAGGATGCTGGTTTTTGGGCCTCAGTTCTCCAATCTCTGTTCCCTAAGTGTAGGGGATGTGGCTTGCCTCCCTCCTCCCAGAGAACTGCTAGGAATCTGCCAGAAAGTGTGGATAGAACATCATATCCACGTCCCTAGAAAAACAGATTACTCACCTGTATCAGTAGATCTTCCACGGAATGGTCTCTTGCAGTAGGTAATTACTTCTGGGAGGTTCCAGCAGAGGTCGCTGTTGCACGGCAGCTTCTTCTAGCAGTTTTCACCAGGGACCACCCACACATGACATCATGTCCTGCTTTCTGTATGCGTGGGCAGTCCCTGGTATCCTCAGTTCATTTTCCCACCGTCTTCAGCTCGCGCAGCAGCTAGTTCAACTTCTGTGTAGCAGTCATCGACACAAAAATGGATTACAAAACGAATGTCTAAAGATTCTTCAGCCAAGCAAGCTCTATTTCATTTCTGCCATTGTGGTAGGAAGATATACCGCTTTGACAACCACACAGTCTGTGTAAGGTGTCTGGGACCCACACACGACACCAAATCCTGCAGCTCCTGTCAGGAGTACAACAGAGCAACCCATCGACGACGGTTACTCCAAATACAACATTTACTTACAGAGCAGAGAATGTCTCTGTTAGAGAACCAGGGGGCTTGTACCAAGGGCTCCCTCAGCTCTGGTTCTCATTCTAGGCCAGGCAAGGAGAGGAATAAAACCCCCTCTCACTCCCAGCCATGTCACCCATCGACTGCCACTGTTTCTGTGGCTCCTCCGTCGACAGAGCGTCTTTCTACAGCATCCTCGTTGACTGAGGCTCACACCCTCTCGTCGACGGCACTTTCTAGAGCTTTAAATGCTGTGCAGGCTCTGCCTTCTCCGTTGACGGGGGCATATACACTCTTGTCACTTGGCAGCTGTCAAATGTCCTAAATACAGACAATACACAGCTTCTCAATTCGACGGGCTCCTTCCTTCGACGGTCAGACTTTTTCATGATAATCGCCCATAGCCTCGTCGACAACGTCCCGTGTTCCTCAAGGCAAACCTATAGCTTTTGCCTTACATCGTGCCCCTCTGCCCTCACAGGTGCCATCTTACAGGGGTCAAGCGGACAGAGACAGAGACCCGGGTTTGTCCTTCCCAGGGGTGAGAACTGCTCACTCTGCCCGTCCCATCCCTCTATTGCCCTATTGTTTCTCAGTCCGCTTCTTACCCCAAAGAATGGGACATCACCAAGACAGTGACGCAGGTCTTACACAACATGAGGTATACTCAGCCCTCTGATCCAGGAGTGCTTGGGCATCCTTTCTGGTCTCCCTCTCCTCTGCCTAACAGGTTTCACGGTGACAGGGATACATTGCCACCCTGGTCCCCTCCTCCTAACATGGAAGATTATTTGTCAGACAAACCTGAGCTACCGGTGAATATCCCCGGTGATATTGATGAAGAAGACTTCCAGGACTTGGATTTCCTGAATCCGGACTCCCCCTACTCAGAAATCTCTTCTTTGGATGAGGACATGCCTATGCCGGCTGCCACCTCTTCTCCAGATGACCCACCCTTTAGCGAGATGATGGTCCAAAAACAAATGGTCATGGGGTTCTCTACCACAGAACATGACAACGTAAGGATATGGCAGAATATCTTATCTGTGTCAGTCTTCACAGATGGGTACTGGCCGGAGATCAGGACCCAGCGGAGGTTTTTTTTATTTATATTATTAAAGGATAGGCGCAGCCGACGCAACATCGGCGCCGCCCTCGAGGCCAACGTACTACATGGCGCTCGAGGATTAGCCGTTAAGCTGCATCGACTCCGCCTGCCTACCAGTTCTTCGTCTCCCGCCATCGAGGTCGCCTCGTGGGAAGCTGTTGGAAGAAAAACTAGGCCTGTCAGCCTTTATTACGACGTTTAAGTCCGTCGGTCTTACTAGTTCTGGGTTTGCCTCTACTCGACGTCGCCGGTAAGATCTCTCCTTTTTATTTTAAAGTTTGCGATGTCGAGTCTGTTTTGATGTTTTTTTCCGTAGGTCATGTCTCGGTCGGAGGGCAAGAAGTTTTCCAAGGCGGGTCGGCCCCATGCGTCGGTGCCCGTGCGGCCGCAAGTATTCCGTTACTGACCAACATGACCGGTGTCTCGCGTGTCTTGGCCCGCTTCATGACATGGATTCGTGCGACGCCTGCTTCTCCATGGACCGCCGTGTCCTCGAACAGCGCGCGTGGAAAGTGGGGTGAGCTCCGCCCGACTTCGGGGTAGGGTTACTTTCGTCGGGCCAAAGCCGCTCTCGACCTTTCCTCCGGGTCCCCTCCGGTTCTATACAGGCGAGGAGGAGGGCTCGACTACTAGTAGTCTGGCCTTGGTGAGGAAGCTCCTCCCAGCGCCAGAGGCCCGTCCTGCTTCCCCTCGGGGCGGGCGGGCGCCCGCTCTGACGATCGCCCGCCGAGGTGAAGGCTCCCAGTGTCGCTCCAGCAGTCCGGAGGCGGAGTCGCGCCCGTCCGTCCTAGGCCTTGGCGTCATTCGGCAGTGCCGTGGGCTGGCCGCTCTCGGAGCGTGACCCTGGATTGGCGTCGCCTTTGTCATGTCTCAGCGCCGAGTTGAGCACGGCGCCGTGGGGCCTTGGCGTCGTCGGTGATGCGATCTCGGCGTTGGTGCGCTCCACGGCGCCCGGCGGCCTAGCGGTGTCGTGTTGGCGCCGATGGCGCCGCTTCAGTCCGAGGGGCCTGGCGGTGTCGGCGCCGAGGTCGTAGCTGGGGCTGCCGTCAGCACCGTCTCTGTCCCTGGTACTGCCCCCGGTGCCAGTGGACTTAACGGCGCCACGGCTGGCCCTGGCTCTGGACCTTTTGGCCCGAGCTGCCCTGGCGCCTTCTGTCAGCCCCACTTGCGGGGCTGTGGAGGGCACGGGTGCCTTCTCGGCCACTGCTCTGACTGCCGGGCCCTTTGGTAAGGTTGCCTTCCCCCGCCCTCCTACCGTTTGGCTTAGGGCCTCAGACTCTACCTCTTTGGAGTCGAGCTCGGAGTCGGACGGGCAGTCACACCCTTCGGGGCTGTCTGCGGAGGAGAGCGAGCCAGTGGTCTTGACGACGAGTCATAGCCAGCCCCCTTCTGAGGAGCGTCAGGTAGTTCCCGAGGTTAGGGTCAGTGGTACTGACCAGCAGGCTATGGTGCGTGCCACCATTGCCATGCAAACTGGTCTTGGGGGGGTTCCTCGACCCCTCGGCGGTGGTAACCCCTTCGGTAGTGTGTCTCGATCGCCCAACTTTGGGGCCCATCGGGAAGTCTGCAGGGGGGGAAGGTGCTGCTCCCTGGGTCTCCCCTTCCGGGGCAGCCCAGAGCTGCCTACCTAGGCTGGCCCTCTCGAGGACCAGGACCCTTTCAGACTCTGAGGGGTCGAGGGGTGTGGGGTCGGTGCGTCGGCCTTTCTCTGGGGTCCACCTGGGCCCTGGACGAAGCCGCAGTGCGGACTTCTGCCCTTCCCCTTCTGGTTCCTTGAGGGGGTCCCATTCTTTGGAGGCAGGGGACCGTCCTTCTGGACCTATACGGCCCCGGTCGCCTGACTGGGGGGATTCTTCTGGGTGCAGCCTTGGCAGTACCAATTTGGTTGTACAGCTGTCAGCTGTGGAGTCTTCCGGGACATCCTCCTCGGGTGTCCATGGTCCGCACCCTAGCCCTGGCAGAGGTCAGCCGACTTCTTCTCTCGGCTCTGCCCCTATCCCTCTGCCACATTCTCCAGCGCTCCCAGGCATTCTTGGTTCTAGCGGCCCTCTCACCTGGGAGCAGTTCAGAGCGGTGGCTGCTCGGTTCCCGGCCTACGTTAGGGCTATGGACAGTCAGGTTTTCCAACCTCCCCCCGTGCAGCCCCCCCTCGGAACATTTGGTGACCTCCAGCTCCTCATCCCCCTCTTCTGGAGGAGAGGAACCCTCTGTCCATATTTCTCCTGCCGCTGATCTCTCTGAGTATCAGCATTTCCTCGTGAGGATGATGGAGGACCTTCACCTTTCTCCCCTGTCTATGAGCAATCCTGAGCATGTGGCGCACGCCTTTCTAGGCGATTTTGGTGCGGCCACCCTTGTGGTGCCGCCCTGGCCTACTCCCTTTCGGGAGGTGTCCATGCGATTCTGGCAGAGGCCCTTCTCCGGAGTTCCTGCCCCTAGGGACCTCTGCCAGAGGTATTGCGCTCCCTGAGTCTCCAGGTTCTATGCCTCATCCGCAGTCCGGATTGACGCACCTGGACACTCCTGACAGGCTTCGCGCCCTCCACCGTGACCGGCCCCCAGATCAAGACTCCTTGGATTTTGACTTCGGGGGAGGACCTTCTACTGCGGTTGCTTCTCTCCATCTCTGCTCATCAGGCCCACTATGCAGCCTACAACAGGCTCTTGTGGTCCGCTAGGTCAGATCCTAGCTGCTTTGCCTAACTCGGGCAAACCAGGAGCAAGCCCGCGCTCTCTGCAGCGGCCTGGAGCTAGCAAGGCACAAAACAAGGGCATCTTCTGATGCCAGTGAGGTAGCTACCACAGGGTCGTGGGACAGCGATCTGCACCAGGAGATGGGCGTGGCTTCCGTCTTTCCAGTTGTCACCCTTGGCCCGGTAGGGTGGTTGCTCACGCTCACCAGGGAACCTATCTCTTCTCCGTGAGGGCGAGACAACGTTTATCGGGCAACTTCCTTCCCCCTCCAGGGGGAACCCGTCTCGCTCTCCCCACTCTCGGGCCTCATCAGGCCCAGAAGGTTCCCCCAGTGTGTCACCCACTGAGGGCTAAGGGACTCTGTCCCTTAGGGTGCAATGAATCAACCCCCTTCGGGGGGGGCTTGGTACTCACCCATCTGTGATGAATGGTGAAGATTGACACAGATAAGATATAAAAATTACGTACCTACCGTAATTATGATCTTTCTGCATATCTTCACCATTCATCACAATCCTGACCGCCATCCCCCTGGGGCCTCAGTCTCTGGGTCCTCCTCCCTCTGTGCCTACCCCTCTTCTTGAGTGGGGTAAAATTGGGACACACAGGGGGGTATTTTCTCCCCTAAGGGGTACAGCTCGAGTGGCACTCCTTCTCTACTACATATCTCCACCCCTATGGGGTGGGAGCTGGTGGTTGCCCTCCTTCTGTTATCCATCTAACTGTTTTAAAAGAAAAAGTTTCCCCCTTTTTTTCACCAAATATCTTTCCGGAGAGAGTACTAAGTCCCTGTACCCTGTCCTTCTCCAGAATAGCCGATTCTGCTTTTGGGGTAGTGCCAGTTATTCTGTGCCTTGAATTCTGGCAGAGAGCTTTGCTACTCCTTGCAGTTCCTATACAGTCTGGTGGGCGGACAAGGGTCTCGGATCCTTGTTACCTGTCACTCTCTCCTAAATTTTCTCCCCTCCCTTCTTCCGCTTCCAGAGATTGGGGCCCCTACCCAATCCCCTTAGTCTTACTTCTTCTATGCTGTCCTCTCAGTCGTTATTTCTCCTTTTAGTTCAGTTTTTCTCTTCCTTTTTCTGTCTCTTGGACTCTCTTGTCCCACCCTCCATCCCTTCCTCTTACCTCTCCGGTGACTCAGAACTGGTAGGCAGGCGGAGTCGATGCAGCTTAACGGCTAATCCTCAAGCGCCACGTAGTACGTCGGCCTCGAGGGCGGCGCCGATGCTGCGTCGGCTCTGCCTATCCTTTTAAAAAAAAAAAAAAGCTCTCGCGGGGTCCTGATCTCCGGCCATTACCCATCTGTGATGAATGGTGAAGATACACAGAAAGATCATAATTACGGTAGGTACGTAATTTTTATATCTTGAATTGCCAGAGGAGCCGACCTTAGTGGTGCCCCCGCTTATTCCGACCTACCAGAATGCCATGCTGGCTGCCTGACATCAGCCATCGGCTATTAACAGCTGTTCCCTGAAAAGCAGATCGCTTATATCAGGCTCCCCTGGATCATCCCTTCCTGTCCACCATCCCAGAAGCGGATTCAGTGGTCATTACTGCCACTCATGATTGCATCAAAAGACCTAAGCACGAGTTCCTTACTTCCCCAATAAAGAATCCTGAAGGATTGACTACCTGGGGAAAAAGGTTTTTGCTTCAGGCACCATGAATATTCGAATCTTGAATTATATGGGCCATATGGTTAAATAGCAATGTACTGTTGGTACTTCAGCCATCGAACTTCTCAATAAGCTTCCTCCCAGGAGAAGGACACATTATTAACCACGGTGTCTACTAGCAATTCTATATCCCGCCACCTGCTCCGGTCAGGATATGATGCCATTGATACCTCAGCCCGACTCTCAGCTACTGGAGTCTCTCTGCGTCGCCATGCTTGGCTTCGTGTTTCAGGTTTCACTCCTGACATACAACATAAAGTGGCTAATGCTCCCTTTAATGGATCCAAACTGTTCGGGCCAGGTACTCAAACGTTGTTAGACGATTTGCAGGCATCAGGCAGAACCCTTCATATGGGGCAGGGCATGTATCATACTCCGCAGCCAACCTAGCATACACAGTTTTCTTCCTATTCCAAAAGAAGCGGTAAACATAAGGTCTCTAATAGAGGTGGCTCCCACGGTCGTGCCCAGCTCACAAGGGGCACCGCCTCCACCACCTGTGGTTCCCATGTCCATCCCTTGGGAAGGGCTGGACAATCCACTGCCCAGTGACCTATCAGGGCTTTCCCCTTGCCTCCTCAACCAGGCCTCGGAGGTGGTGGTTTGTCATTTTGGAGGCCTGACAAACGATTACTTTGGACAGAGGGGAACTTCAGATAATTCAAAAGGGACACACTTTGAATTTCTTTCTGCTCCACCCGTTCCCCGTGCCCCGGATGATCCATTATCCACTGGATCATGTCACTATCCTTCCAGAAGAACTGGAGGTACTGCTGGCCAAACAAACTGTCTTACCAGAAACAATACATTCTGCTTGTGAGGGTCGAAAAGGCAGTAAGACAGAGTCATTGTCTTTTTTTCCCCCTTGCCTTAGGCTATATGGATGATAGCCCTAGCTCGGGACTTCTTTTTTTTTTTGTATATGTATAATCTGCCTGTCTTTCAGGAGGGCAGTATCTTTGAGGAGGGAAGTTCTTCCCATCTCTCCTTTTAGTTTGCTAGTCATTTATTTCTCAGTCCTTATCTGTTTTCTTTTTGTTTTTCTTCCACAGAGATTTTCTACCTGGCCACGTCTGTCAGTCAGGGATGTACTCTGGTCTCGAGTATACCGGCTACCCCATATCTCTGCCGTTTGTGGCAGGGGTACGGAGGGAGGGTTGTTATCCCCCACCTCCTGAGACTGTCCTCCTTGTGGACCAGGATTCAATGCTGGCAAGCACTAGGACCCAGGGCCGCCAAGAGCCCAGCCTGTTATTCAGACGGCCATGGGTTTTCCTTCCTTTTCTGGTCCCTCCCACCTTCCCCATGCGTGCATACGCAGCACGTCCCATGTGATGGGAGCAAGCTCCCTGGCTCAGCTGGGTCGCTGTGGTGCTGGAGTTCACTGTCAGCCCTCTGTAAATAAACCAAATATGCCTTGCTGAAACAGTGAGATTACATACTATACAGGTTCCTGGTTGGTAATTCTCAGTAATTCAATAAAGCCACCACACTGTATTCTTTGCCAAATTAGCTGTGATTTATTAGTATAGTATCAAAAAGATTAGCCAGAAAAATCCTATTTTAACAATAAAAATGCAGCCTGACATGATTAATAATCATAGTTCACAGGAAGAGGTACATTCTAACATAATTTTGGAAACATCAAAAATACTTAAAACTTAGGGCCAAATTAATTGTTGTGTATTAAAAATAGAAAGAGAAACCAGAAAAATCATATGTTAACAATACGAATGCATCCTGACATAATTAATAATTCTAATTTGCAAAAACAAATAGTCGAACCTTATTTGTAGGCATCGGATAGCCCACTACTATCCGGGAGTTTCTAATACAATTCAAATCTATACAGCCAATAGGGCAGTCCCATTGAGGTGTTTTTAACATGCACTCTAAACAGCTAGTAATATTTGTATTACAGGGCTACAGGTTTTCAGAGAAAATTAAGATATTACCCCTTTTTTTCCTTTGGGTCTTCCCAGCATCTACAGATGGCTTGGTCATAAGCTCTTTTCCTCTCGGAGAGACACTGGACATATGATTTAGATCCTGTACTTATATCCAGATTGTTTACAACAAAGATGCATGGTGGAATTTTCCAAAAATCATTACAGCAGATTTTAGCCAAGACACTATGTCATCCAATAAATGATGAAATAGGAGTTTAAAAATAAATTGGTCATAAGATACATCTGCCAATTTGCAGAGATAGGGCAGTTTCGTTCATCATCCTTGAATGGAAAAACAAGTGGTTTGCCAATTTTATACTATCCAATTAACATGCTTAGGAGACATAAAAATAATTAAGGGGGAATTTCACTTCATTAAGATAACTTGCTTAGAAATGCCAGACCTGTATTACAAAATAATCTCATCGTAGATGACTGCTAAAACAAGCATAATAGGTTTCTTACTTTCTGTAACACATTTTTAACTGTTTTTTACTGTATGTGTATTTCTTTTTTACTTTGATCTGACGTGGAGCCTTTGCAAAAGAGTCTACGACTCAAAGGATTGTAATTCTGATTCTATTCAATAAACAGACAGATGGGAACTGAACTAGACAAGGCTAGTCACGTAAACTATGGTTCTCGCTCACACAGCTGCACCTTATTTTTTGACCCATGACCTTTTAAGTTACAAAAAAACGTTTTTCACGAAGTGTTTCAGCTGAACATATTCAATTAATTTTGCTTATAAAATTTGTTTTAAACATTGCTTATAACCCTTGCACCCATCTCTCTACATCTTATGGTTACCAGTGCCTTTTACATAGTTTTAACAATTACCCCTTTTTTAAAACTCTTGCACTTACATAGTTGTATTATTTAGTTATTTATCAGCTACTTGCAACCTCCTTTATCCTCTCAACCCCCTGGTCTACCAACCACACACCGGTGTTGCCCCTAGCAAACTTACATAAAACATTTGCCACTGGTCACATTCTACACCTCCCCAGCTGAGGCTCGATGCTACGCAGCAGCTACCTCAGCCTGGCCTTCCTCTCAACGCAACCACCTGGGGTTTGCTACCTAACCCAAGTCATCTGTACACTGCCGCTGGGGCAGTCTTTATTGTTTTCTTTATCTCACTGCAAGCATGGTGCTTGTTTTTCACTTTTCTTGCAAACAGCACTGACTCAGAGTGTTGATGACTGTTGCTGGCACGCAGTGATGCGCACATGCCGATGCTGACACAGTCATCAGCACCCTAGCAAAACGTTTGCTCCTACGGGGTCCCAGTGTCTTCATCCCTAAAACCAGTGTGTGCCTCTATGGAGAAGATATACTTGAATATTTGGAGTCATAGTAAGTAACTTTTTTTTCTTGTGTTATGTCAAAATAAGGAGCAGTCAAAATAATTTTTAAGAAACTTTCCCCTCTCTATTGTTGGGTATCTTGCTGTAATGTGCACTGTAGATCATGGGAGCACTCCTGGCCAGTAGTAACACTCTTTCCTCTGCATGAGACACTGTTACTCTGTGAAGAGTGTCTCAGACGCAGCTGCCTTGGAAATGGGCATATTCAGATTAGGTTTTGAAAAAATGTAATGCATTGTTGATCAAGCTTGATTAATATGGCCACTGAGACCATTCTGTACAGTTGTTAGAGTGGTTTCACATTCACCTTTGGTTCGCGGTTCTCATTCCCTAAGAATGTGCGAGACCACTCTTACAACCATAAGAGTGGACTCACAGGTGATATTAACAGCTGCACCCTCCTCCAGTACTGTACAGTGTGTTCTTTGGGAGCCAGATTACACACCCTAATGAGCAAATTATTTCAACAGGATTTTTTTTTTCAGGGTTGACTAAAGAAGAAATTGCAATCTACCAGATAATTTCATTCTCTAGTACTGGGGTTGGGGGGGATTTGCTGATACAGAAATCTCACCAGTGCCACCCTGGTGACCGGACAGGACGCCCATATCTGGGACAGGCCATAGGTTTCTAAGCTAGTAGAGGGAGATTTTTAGCCCTCTGGGGAAGGGTCTTGATATGCAGAGCTTAACGGTGATTTTCCAGTTTTCCGTAAAGACATTGCAGGTAGCATGTGTAGGACTCACATTTGATAACATTCCCCAAAAAACTGAATTTCTGAAGATTCCATTCTTTAATCCTAAAGACATTTACGAGAAGAAGGTTCTTTGCCCCCTTAGACTCAATCACTTGTTGCTCTGTTCATGATCTTCTGATTGTGACACCAGAGTCATTTCTGTGGTTACAGATTGTGATTGTATAAGCATAAGCAAAGGGTTAAGACTTTTCGGTAGGTCAATGCAGCAGGACACTGATTCAGCCTAAAGGAAAAAAAGTTCTGTTTTAAACAAAAGTTTTTCCGTAATAACAAAAACAGAAGGATCTAAAACGTTTGATTTGGGGGAGTTTTGTATAACTTGAGTTCTACTGATGCCAACTCTGTGTGTGTGTGTGTGTGTGTGTGTGTGTATATATTTATAAAATGGGTAAAAGAAGATGCTCCAAGTCAGTTGATCTTATCTGTCAGTCTTCACCATTCATCACTGTTGGGTACTCGGCGGAGGTCAGGACCCCAGAGGCTTTTCCTTTTTAGGTAGGTGGAGCCGGCCGCACCATCGAGCGCCGCCGCGACAGCTGAGCGTGACGCCGCGGGTTGGCCGTTAGGCTCGTCGACACCACCTGCCTGCCAGTTCTTCGCTTCCTACGTAAAGTCATCTCGTAGGGACGCTGAGAAGAAAAATTCTGAGGCCTGCTCCGCAGTTTCTCGACCGTAATTCAATCCTTCGGTGCCGGAGTCCGTCGGTTCCTCCTGCCGGTTCTGTTTTTGCCGTACTCGATGTTGCCCGGTAAGATCTTTATATTTTTCTATATTTCTGTGACATCGAGTCTGTTTTTGGTGTTTTTTTTTCCCCGTAGGTCATGTCTCGGTCAGAGGGTAAGAAAACTTCCAGGACGGGTCAGCCCCCCATGCAACAGTGCCCATGCGGCCGAAAATATTCCGTCACCGACCAGCACGACCGTTGTCTTTCGTGTCTTGGCCCGCTTCATGACATGGATTCATGCGACGCCTGTTTCTTCATGGACCGCCGGGTCATCGAGCAACGTGCGTGGAAAGTGGGACGAGCTCCACCGACTTTCAGGGGTCGGGCACGCACTTGGGCCAAGCCACGTTCTCTCGGCCTTCCTCTGGGTCCCTCCCAGTTCTACATGGACTGAGGAGGAGGAGCTCGCCATAGTAGCCCAGCCGCTGCCGAGGTTCCTTCCGCGGTGCAGGAGGCCCGCCCTGCCTCGCTGGCGGGCGGGCGCGCGCGCACGGCAGTCACCCCTTTGGGGGTGAAGGCTCCCAGTGTCGAACCCGTGGTTCACAAGGCCGAAGTGGCGCCGTCCACGCCAGCGCTGTTGGATTTGGCTCGTAGGCCCTGATGGAGCCGTCGTCGGCGCCAACTTATCGCACGGCGCTGTGGCTTCTGTCGGGACTCGGTGCCATGGGGCCGTCAGATGCTGCCGTCAGTGCAGTCGTCAGCAGCACCTCTGCCCTCGGCGCTGTTCGCGGTGCCATGGAGCTTGGCGGTGCCATCCTCTGCGCCGATGGGGCTGTCGTCGTCACAGTTTTCATCCTCTGCGCCGCTCGTGGCGCTGTGGGGCCGGATGGCACCGTGGCTGGTCCCGACTCTGGAGCTCCTGTCCAGGCTGGAGCCATGCCCCCTGTGGATTCCGCTCGCAGTGCTGTAGCACTGGCACCAGCTCGGGCATGGCTTTGGTCTCTGGCACCCCCTTTTGCAAAGATGGCAGTGGGCACCCCCTACGGTCTGGCACATGGTCTCGGCCTCTACCTCCTCAGAGGCAGGCTCTGAGTCAGATGGACAGTCTGACTCTTTGGGGTTGGTTGTTGGAGTGGGCAGCCCAGTAGTTTCCTCGACAAGCCGGAGTCAGCCCGCTTCTGAGGTGGGGTTGGTGGCTACCGAGACTGGGGTCAGGGATGCTGACCAGCGGGCAGTGGTGCAGGCCACCATTGCTCTGCAGCTGGTCTTGGTGGGTTCATTGATTCCCTCAGCAGTGGTACCCCCACCTGTGGTGTACCTAGATCGCCCAGCTTTGGGGCCGATCAGAGCACCTACGGGAGGGGAGGGTGTTGTGCCCTGGATAGCTCCTTCGGGTGCTACGCAGCCTAATGGCCAACCTGCGAGCGCCACGCAGTGCGTCGGCTCCACCTACCTAAAAAAAAAATTAAAAAAAAGGCCCCACGGGGTCCTGGCCTCCGGCCAAGTACCCAATAGTGATGAATGGTGAAGATACACAGAAAGATCATAATTACAGTAGGTACGTAATTTTCATTTCTGATTGTATAAAACACATGACATGACCGTGCGTATATATCAGAGCGCGACCGCACACCTGCGCTTTTACCCACCCCCTCCCAAAAAAAACAATTTTGCCATTTTTATAAAATAGATAACTCATTTAGAACACGCTCTGATATACGCATGCCTTGGGTGGTTTGCACACCAAGGCATGAGTATATCAGAGCATGACCGCACACCTAAGAGTGGGTTATCTATTAAATATACACACACACACAGTATTTATGAAATATAAAATCACACATGCCCCCACAATGCAAAGCATCATGGGCTGCATATGCAAATCACCACAGAATATTATACTGGTTCAACTTTAAGCAGAAATGACAAACAAAGGAAAAAGCCGCGAGTCAGTTAAGTCAGCCCGGTGCACACAACAGAGCAGCCAGCTCATAACAGTATAAGCAAAGACAAAAAATATGGCACTCGGACCAGTTATTCCCACCAGATACAATGGCACAAAATTAAGGTGCACTAGTGGAGCCTTTTAAATGAATTTTATTCGAATAACGAAAAGGCATAGGTACTCCAAATTACACGTCGTCTAGTCACCCAGCACTTCGACTCCTCGCGAGTCTTCCTCAGGGGTGTGGCCAGCAGACGGGAAAACAAACCTAAATACAAATAAGTATGTGACATCACTCAAATGGCTTACATCATTAGCCACATATACACTTAATTCATATACTTAAAGTTCATCTCACAGATTCATACATTTGAGAACAAATCAGTACCAAGGACAATATTCTTATAAATGTAGCAAATTAACTTATAAATATTTTGTATAATAAACCATCCCTACACCCATAAAGATTGTGTACAAAAAAAAAAGTTTAACATCATTTAGTGACAGTAGAAGTATTCCACCTATAAGAATATCTCTAAATATCAACAGGTTCAGCTAATAAAGCGCTCTCTGTTAAATTCCATTTACAGTAAAAATCTATCTGGATATCAACAGGTTCAACTAATGAAATGATCTCTGTTAAGTTCCATTTATGTTATAACTTTAAGTGAAATACTATACAAACTTCACTAAAGTGGGATTCCGTTTCTGGAAGGATGCTTTTTCCTTATACAAAATAATGGTGGCAGCCACAATATCCAACCATATTTTATTACCAGCCCAGTGAGTCTGGATCCAGAAAACAGTGTGTCCCATGTATGTCTTTGAATTAAATCTAAAAAAGAAGAAAGAAAGAAAATTAATAAATCAAATACATATTACAGTTAAAAAGGTGCAAAAAACACATAACAAATATCACATAGTCAGACAATCCTCAACAGGGTTAACGGTAGTATGGAAAACCTGGGGTTATAAGAAATGCAAAATTATATGAATGTTTAGAACTGTAAAAATATCCTCTGAATATTTATTTTGCAAGAAATGGTATTAAATCCCATCTTTCATTTAAACCTCCAGGTTTTACATTTTTAACATGAAAAATCCATTTACTTTCTTTCTCCAAGAGTAGGTTCGCCCTATCTCCCCCAAATTCAAGGGGCGGTATCCACTCAATGCCCATAAATTTCAGTCAGTCTGCTTTGGAGTTATGCATCTGGCTAAAGTGTATTCCTACTGGTGTATCCTGTCTGTCTGTTCTGTATTGACTGAACATGTTCTTGGATCCTCTGTTTTAGGGGCCTTATGGTCTTTCCAACATAAAATTACAGGTACACCGTAACACATAAACTGTATAACTAGTATCACAAGTTATAAGTTCCCTAATTTCAATTTTAATTTCTTGATGTTTAGGGTGTTGGAATTCTTTGCCTGACATGCAGAATTTACAGATATTACACCTTGCACATTTAAAACATCCATTTGTCCTTCTAGGTAGCCAGGTATTGCTGGGAATTTTTGGAGTTCTAAATCTGCTATGTACTAGAATGTCTTTAAAGTTCTTTGCCCTACTAAAAGATACCCTAGGTCGATTTCCCACAGCCTCTGCTACTGTCTGATCACTCAACAAGATGGGCCAGTTGTTAAAAATTATATTACCTATCTTGCCTGCCTTATGGTTGTATTGCGTGGTGAAAGTGCAAGGCTGTGTATTTGGTATCATGTGTTGTGTGTTCAAAAGTGATTCTTTGTCTAAGTTCAAAGCTTTTTCTTTCAACGCCCACAATAGATCTGGAGCATAGCCCCTCTCTATAAACCGGTTTATTAATTCATCTGTTTGTTGTTTAAAAAGATCCTCAGTAGTGCAATTCCTACGTACAATATTTGAACCATCTGGCTGTAGGGAATAGAATCTTTCAGTTGTTTCGGATGTGCACTTGTGGCGTGCAATACTGAATTCGTAGCTGTTGGTTTTCGATAACACTTAGTATTAATAATTTTTAAATCTTTATTTACAAAAAGATTCAGATCCTGGAAGTTTATACTATGCTTATTAGCCTCATGAGTAAATCTTAAATTCAAGTTATTAACATTTAGCCACTTGATGAAATCATCTGCCTCAGAGTCACTGCCCTGCCATATGCATATTACATCATCAGTAAAGCGGTACCAATGTCTAATGCAAGTTCTGAATGGATTAATGTTATCATTAAAGATGATGGTCTCTTCCCAATATCCCAAAAATAAATTTGCATAACTAGGGGCCATTGCCACTCCCATTGCTGTACCGCATTTTTGTAAATAAAACTGTGTATCAAAACTTGAAATAATTGTGTTCCAAAATGAATCTTAAAGCTTGTAAAACAAAATCTTTTGGTATGTTCTCAGATCCAGATGTCTTATCCAAAAAATATTTCACTGCTGAGATGCCTTGATCATGTTTTATAGATGTATATAAAGATTCAACATCTATTCCAAGAAAACAAAAATCCTCCTCCCATTTAATATTCCGAATCTTTTGTAACAGATTCTTTGTATCACAAATATATGAACCCAGATTTAATACACCATGTTGCAGGAAAAAGTCTATGAATTTCCCTAAATTTTGTGTCATGCCCCCTACACCAGAAACAATAGGTCTACCTGGTGGATTTACCAAGTTTTTATGCATCTTAGGTAATATGTAGAAGCACGGTACAACAGGGAACTCTTTCCAAATATATTGGAATTCTGACTCTGAAATTTCTCCAGTTTGGACTGCTTGAGTTAATAAAGCAAAAAGTGTTTTTTTTGTATGACAACATAGGATCTGAATGCAATTTTTGATAATTCTCCACATTATCCAATAAAGTCATAACCAAAGTTAAATAGTGTTCTTTATCCAAAATAACAATGTTCCCTCCCTTGTCAGCAGGTTTAATGACAATAGAGGGCTCCTTTGCTAGATCACTAATCGCGTCATTTTCTGCTTTAGTCAAATTGAAGCTAGGTTTAAAATTCTCACTCAAAACTGTCTCCACTTGTTTAAAAATAACATTTTCATATGTATGAATAATATTATTAAATACATTAGGGCAAAAGGCTGATTTAGATTTAAACTTATTTTGTCGTGTTATATGGCCCCCTGCAGACAAAATAGCAGTACCTTGTTCAGTGGTGGGACGTGAACCAAACATACTAAATGTATCATCCTGGAGAAGTGTTTCAAGGTGATCTGAATCCAATAGAAAATTGTCAAGTAATGAAATATCCACATCTTCAGTTAATTCCTTAACCTCGAGATTGTCCGTTGAATCACAAAATAGTGTCTCTCGGTTTCCTGGTTCCTGATTTTCAGACGGTAAAGCAGAAATTGCTCGTAACACAAAGTCAGTGTCTTCGTCTTGTGATGCATTAAATTCAAAGCCACCCATATTATAATCTTCTGAACAAGGGTTTTTTGAATGAAAAAAGATTTTTAGTTTTAGTTTTCTAAAGAATTTAAATAAGTCCACGAAAATATGAAAGTCATTAATGGGTGGAGTAGGTATGAAGCTAAGCCCCTTACCTAATATTCTTTTCTGTGTCTCTGTTAATACTTTTGACGAAAGATTAATTATTTGTAGTTCTTTTTGCTCTTGCCTCTTAGATGTCTGTCGTTTTTTTCCCCCACGCTTGCCCCTCCTTGTCTTCCTTTTTCTAATCCGTTTTTCGATGGTGCAGATGTATTCGATAATTCTCTTTCTACCGCAACACCAGTTTCATGTGTCTCATCTCGCTCATAAGAAGCTGTAGGTCTGCTATTAACTGCGTGTACCTTTATATGTAAATCATACCTTGGCTAATGATGTAAGCCATTTGAGTGATGTCACATACTTATTTGTATTTAGGTTTGTTTTCCCGTCTGCTGGCGACACCCCTGAGGAAGACTCGAGAGGAGTCGAAGCGCTGGCTGACTAGACAGCGTGTAATTTGGATTACTTATGCCTTTTCGTTATTCGAATAACATTTATTTAAAAGGCTCCACTAGTGCACCTTAATTTTGTGCCGTTGTATCTAGTGGGAATAACTGGTCCGAGTGCCATATTTTTTGTCTTTGCTTAAGCAGAAATGCATGGTGCCGAAAGGCCTATAGTATGTATGTATCTTTTTTGCTATAGAGCTTTTTGCCTCCCTCCACATTTTGTTATGCCCCTTGCCCAAATACACTCAGTCCCATCTGCCACTTTCCCTTCTGTCCAGCTAATGGGGATCATCACGGTGCTGGACCCAAGAGCAATGGGTACCATCATCATCATCGGCGGCGACGAGACATGGAGTTTTCTGTGTTTTGTCTCCCCCCCCCCCAGCAACTAATGCAGGCCGTGCTTCTCCATGCATGGACCCTTGCATGCATGTAGTGATGCCCTGTGGTTGAAACAAGCTCCCTTGTCCACTGCAGGGGTCGCTATGGCGGTGGAACCAGGATGCCACCCTTCACTGGCTGGGAATACTGCCACATGGCATCACTACCCCAGCCGCCTGACTTGACTCCTGAGTTCACTCCCGAAAACAGGTTATTGGCGTAGGAGCACATAACGCTTTCCTTGGGCCATTGGATGGCCTAACAGTAAATATATTTTGCTAGAAAATGTCTTTACCAGTACCCCACGAGAATGTGTGTTGCGAATCCGCAATTTGCTTGTAAATTGCAGTGAATTTGCACACGTTGCACTATGTGGCATATTTGCATAGAGTGCACTATGCAAATTTGCCACAGTTATTACTTTGTACTGAATTTGTGATGTCATTTGCAGTAAAAATTCACTGCAAAGTGCAAATTGCATAGCACAAACTGATGCAATTCGCAATGCGCTATGTAAATTGCAGCATTATTTCACTTCGCCCAGTGCTACCCAACAGTTTTTTGGGCATCAGAGGAGGAGGTTGCTCAGTCAGACCCCAAACTGTTGGGATAAGTGCTGCTACATAATTATTGCTAGAAAGAATGGATGGAGGGGGTAAATCATTAGTATTGGTTCTGTTACCTGAGTGCTTCATAAGTTACTATTTCCTTGTGCTCCTATTTAACAGTCCCTCACTGTTACTAGCTGAACACATGGCTGTGCTTCGGGTATCTCTCTCTTGGCTCTCACGTAGCTGCATGGCCTCATGTCAGGTTTTCCTCTTCGGAAGGGAAGGGATCATAAATTGAGCCAAACAGAAGGCCAACCGATACCTTCCACTTCCCGGTCTGTCAGCCCTGCCCCTGTGCTGAGACGTTTTGTGACGTCTAACTAGGGGGGCGTGCCCCATTGAAGTCTGTGGGGCCAATTTTGAAGAGAACCGTATGTATATTCAAGCAACTTTTGATATAAATGAAAGCCAGTGCTTAACTAATAGAGGCCCTATTAGTTCGGCGCTGGCTTTCATTTATATCAAAGGTTGCTTAAAAATACATTAAGTTCTTTTCAAAATTGGCCCCATAGATTTCGGTGAGGTGTGCTCCCATACTCTCCCTAGATCTTACAGACCAGGAAGTGGAAGGGATCAGCTGGCCGTATTTTCAGCTCAATTTACGATCCCTTCCTACTGAAGAGGAAAACTAAAAAAAAAAAAAAAACTCAATTAATAGCTCAGAAGACTTTAGCCACCATTAGATAATGGGTTATGGCATTAAAAAAGCCCACTTCGTAATGTTGAACATTACTTTTAAAGAAAGCTAGTGCTGCCACTTTTCTTCCTTTAATTGACTAAGGGTAGAGACCCATGAAATTCTTGTTTTTTTGTTTGTTTTTTTAATAATTTTTCTTTCTATTTTTCTGGAATTTCTTATTTCTTATTATTCATTGAAAATTTAGTTTTATTTATTGTTATTACATTTACATTCATAAACTACCTCAAAATGACCTTATACACGCTAGAAATCACATTCCTAGTATACTACATTGTATTAAAGAGCCACCTACACCTCAAGAAGAACCTTGGAAAACAGTATTTTTGGACACAAAGCAGCTTATATTTCTCTGTATCTCTGTATTTCTTATCCCCATTCTTTATTACTGAGGTCACATGGATGAAAACAGGACAGTTGGTCCTTATGGGTTCAACAGCTCCTGTTGCTTCTTCCCAACCTGATGTTCTAATACCCTGATTGTGACATCACAGTTATTCCCATGGCGACAGACTGTGATGTCACAATAGAACATGTTGCTTTCAAGTAGGGAGTAAGCTATAGATACAGACGGACTCTGGGGGGGGCTTGTTTTTGTGGGAATTTCTTAAGTAAGAAATAATGGGGAGGAGAAATTCATGGAATATATATGAAGTAGAGGCTGGATTGTGTCCAACTATCATGTTTTATAAAGTTTTCCGTAAGGCATCAGCTGTTTTTAAAGCAGCATTATGCTGTGATCTTGAAAGATTTTGTGAATAAACAATTCCGCTGTCGCTTCCTTGTGGACCATCTCTGTGGTAACAGCGGAGCCTAAATAACTGCTGCAAAAAACCCCAAAAAGCATTTTTTCACTTTATTCATGTTTTTTTTTTTTTATTCTTTTTATATGTTGAATTTCTTGTTACTTCTTGTTATACCTTGAATTTCTTATTTCTTTTTATACCTTGAATTATTGTTATTTCTTATTTAAGAAAAACGCGGGTCTCTAACTATGGGAACATAATATACAGTGGCATCTCCTCCACACAGCGATCCAGACTTGATGTGTTATATAACAGGACGTTAAGATTCATCACCAATTTTCCTAATCTCTGTGCCTTGTCTGGTGCCACAGGATAGACATCGCTTGCTACAAGGAGACTAAGAAACCTTCACAATTTAACTTTTCAAGCCTTTAAAGAGATGCTCCCAACATGTATATATTGGGTCTTTATTAACCAGGTCATCAGAGTTGTACAGTCTCAGACAAACGACTTGATCCTTTTTAACATTCCCAGATGTTTTACCAACTTTGATAAAAAGGCATTCAGTTGGGCTGCCCCTACCATTGGAACCCTTTACAAAAATCTCTTAAACTGAGCACGTTCATTAGTAAAGTGTAATTCGAAAACCACTGTGCTGACAAGTGTGACTGCCTTTGGATTCTGTACAGCTATGGAATATGATATTTATCATGTTTACATTTTTTCTTGTCTGTACTCCTGAACTGCGTTGTAACTTATTTCATTTTTAGACTAGCCTTCTGAATCTCTAGTAGTTTTTCTTTTATAATTCTGAGACAAATGTCTTTAGTGTAAATTCTGCTGACTATTGTTTTGTACTGTTTTTGTACCCTGGCTTCCCAGGACACACACACAATTAATTTTTTTTTATGCTTTCAGAGACTCACAACCTGCCGAAGCAGCCCCCCTTGGCCCTGGCAGTAGGACAGACCAAACAGTGTCTGGGACTGATGGCACGATCAGGAACTGGATCGTGCGCTTTTGCCTCAGTGGAAGACTTTCTGCACTAGCTAGCTATGCATTTGGACAGCTCAACGTGGGGCTCCTTCAACACGTAGACCAGCTCGGCTGATTGGAATTGGAATTTTGTTTCCTTTATTTTTTTAATTAGACATCTACTGGGGACACAGGTCTTAGCTGTCACTTTACTTTGCTTCCTAGTTTACAGCATGGTGCAGATGATTTTCTATCTTGTATGCAATGCTAAGGAGACGTTTGCTCCAGTTTGGAAACAAGAAAGAGAAAAAAACACATTTGGGAACTTAACAGCGATGTATAGTCATAGAAAGTTAGTGTCAAGTGAAAAGCAACCTCTTCTAAATGTTTTCAAAAGTTTGGATTCATTGTAGCAAACCTCCTGAAGAATGAAGATTTGGAACAGTTTCCTTATACGCAGCATAAATGCCCCCAAATCAGACACTGTTAAAAATGTTAAAAGAAAAAAAAATTGGTTACCAAAGAAAAAAAAAACACCCAACCAAAAATAATCTTTTTTTATACTATTAGAATGTGTCTTTTTGTGAGGGAAAAAAAAAAAGTTCTGCGTTTTGTGTTCTGTAGCATGTGGGTGATGTGAACGTCAAGTCATCATACCCTTGTTAACATTTTAATTTTTTTCAATCAGTGTAACTGGCAGAAGTATCTGAATGTTTGCCATGCGGTGTGGATAGAAGGAAACGTTTGCTTTCTCTCTCTCGGTCTCTCAGAACACGCAAGGAAAACAAAAACCTTGGGGAAGTCCCCAATTTGTACTGTAAACTTCAATTACTCAGGAGTGGAGTGCAAACTCTTGTCACTTCTTGCAGCCGCAGCCTGTCAGACCCAGTAGTCCTGTTTTTACCTTTTGTCATTTTCTGTTCTCACCATTTCTTGTTTAACTGCAGACAAAAATACGACAAAAAAGAAAAAAAAAACTTGTAGTGTACACTCGCCAGTTTAACTGTTGTATTATAACAGTATTACGTATCAACACGTGTGGTTATGACCTTATTTATATAAAAACCAAATATTTAGTCAAAAAAATGACAGTGTCTTAATTTAATCTTTCTACTCCCTGCATTTTTAAGAAGTGCTTGAATGAGTACTATATTGCAATAAAAATGTAATGAAATCATAAGTAACCAGCCATTAAAAATTTACTTCTAGAGACGTTTTGAAAGTCTGTGAATTTATTATGTGCTTTCTTAAGTTTAGAGAGCAGGAAAGGTGCAAGATGAAAAATATGGGTCATCCCTTTTCACTCTTTCTCCCCCATCACAAACCAACAAATGTCTCTTAAGCAAAATGAGGATGTTCTACACAATCATGACCAGGGGTGTGGATATGGTTCACTTATCCACACTCTGGCAGTTTCACTGAAAGTGTTATTGACTGAAACGTCTTTAAGCTCCTCCCACCACCTGGGCAGAGAGTATATCCTTTGACTCCACTCAGTGACGACAGATCTTTCTCTCCGCTGGAAGAACATCACCTCCTTCGCGCTCCCAATTAGGATTCTCTGTGTTACAGGCAAATTCTTTTTGAAGTTTTCTGTTTTCTTTGACTCAGTTAAATGGTTCTTTCAGCTCCATCTCCATACCAGTTATGGAACACAAGAAAACCAGGATTCAAATTTTGCTTTAAGTGCTGGCAGAAGATTTTGGTCACTGATCCACATGATGCGTGCGTGTACTGCCTGGGCGGGCAGCATAACATGGACAAGTGTGGCCTGTGCAAAAGCATGCTTCTTGAGTCCCTCGAGGGCAGGAAGCTCCATCTCTCACTGGCTCGGTCTTCGGAGAGGGTTCTGAAGGACTGCCCTAGGGGCTGCAAGAAGGTCTCAGCTGCGACCAGGTCTGCTGAGCAACTTGTGGCCCTTGAGGCAGAAGAGAGACGGCTGCCATGACTTGCACCTCCACGGTCTTGGCACTGTTCCGTGGGGCCAGAATAGGAGGATCTTTCACGGGCAGTATCCTTATATGTGTCTGTCTCTTTCCCCGACCTTGGGGGTGGTGGGGGGGCTGCCCTCATTGGTTCAAATCTGAGTGCTGCCAGCCGTAAGGACCGGGAGCAGTCAAGATCCTTCTGGTCCCTTGACATGCACGACCACTTGACAGCTGTCGACCGCCCCTCAGCTGAGGGGCAGGCCAGGTAGGTTGAGGGCTTTTTGGCTTCGTAGTCGAGCTAGTCGACTTTGACTCCAATCAAGCAGGTTGCCGAAATCTTCCTTTGAGCCTGTCGAGCATTTGTCAGATGAGGCCAAGGAGTCAGGTCTCGGTGCTCCCAGTCCTTGCTCAGGGACATGGACCAGTAAGTGGCCCTGGCCAATCCACCACAGGATCAGCCTCTGCCTGGGTCAGGTCTTCACCTGTGTTGCTTAGTGTTGGTGGGTATGTAATTTAAGGCCAACTGGAGGAAGATGCTTCTCGCCATCGGCTGGCTGGTCGAGGTCACAGACAAGGCACTCATGCTTTAGATCCCACTCGACCGGGATGTGTCACTCGCTGCATTCCTCAACCTCCTCATAGTCGGATGAGGAGAGGCACTGACACATGATGTGCCTGTGCTACGAGGAATTCCTCTGGCAGCAGTGGGCCCTCACAGAGCAGAGTAGGGCTCTACCCCAAGGACCTCCGGTCTCCTGACAACAGCCAGAAGTTTCCCCACCGAACCATGTTCTTCCACAGGTGATCCCCACAGCTGCTTGTCCGCAGATTAGGGTGGAGCCACCAACATGACAACCACCAGTCAGTGCTCCGACCAAGGCCCACCCGCCATTCGGCCACCAACTTGCCAAGCCGGTTGTCAGTGAGGATTCCTGGGAGGTTCGTGGTGAACAGCAGCCGAGTGACATTTTCAAGGAGTTATTGGATGACTTGGATCAAGAGTCCAGTGCCTTTCTTCAGCATTCAGCTGTTTGACTGTAGCTCTGTTATGGAGCCTACCATTGAGCATGGCCTGGTATCTTTCGATGGGCTGCTCCGACTAATCGAAGAATCCACATTGATCCCACTTAAACCAGTCCAGAAGAGGACTAAGTGTCCTCTCTTGGAGATTTTGGACCGGGATGAATCCCAGAGGTTGCCATCCCTGTGGCTAAGGTCATTTTAGAAATGGCCCTGGAGCTCTGGCAGCATCCAGCATAGCACCCTCGGCCCGTCTGGTCTGCAAGTACTCTGTCCCCATGGGCTCCCTTTCAAGGAAGTTCTCCATGTTGTGAAGGCCTCCAAGAAAGAGTCCACTTGTAGATGCTATGCCTTTAAATGGAAGAAACTCTCCATTTCATGTTAAGGCAGGGGGCTGGATCCCCTTACTTGTCTGGTGGCTGGCATCTTGGACTACCTCTGGTCCCTTTCCCAACTGGGAGTGCGAGCAACGACCCTTAAGGTGCACCTGGCAACCATTGCTGCTCACTGGGCGTGGGCTGATAAGCTGACAGTGGCCTAGGAGAAGGTGGTTAGGCACTTTTTCAAGGGCCTGGACCACTTGTCCCCTGTGGTGCATGAACCACCTCCTCTGTGGAACTTAATGCTGGTCTTTGCTATACTCATGGGCAAGCCTTTCAAGCAGATGCACAGGTGTTAGATGTAACACCTGTAGTGGAAGATGGCCTTCCTGGTGGTCATGATGTCATCCTGAAGGATTAGGGAGCTCCAGGCACTCTCAGTGGACTCTCCTTATCTGGTCTTCCACAGGGACAAAGTCGTCCTTTCCTGCATCCGAAATTCCTCCTGAAGGTGGTATTAGAGTTTCGCCTTAACCTGGTGATTAACCTACTGGTACATTTTAGCAGCCAATCTTTGGAGGCTGACTGCAAGATTCATACCCTGGACCTGCAGAGGACACTCTCCTATTATGTAGAGAACATGGCTGGTGTTCAGGGACAAGCTCTCCAGCTGTTTATCACCTACGCTGAAGCCACACCTGGCAGACTGGCAGCAAAGTGGACAGTTGCAAGGTGGATCACATCTTGACTCAGTCTCTGCTTTAGGTTTGCTGGTCAGGATCCTCCTGTAGGTATTAAGGCTCATTCCACCAGACATACCGCTGCCTCATGGCTGCTTCCATGGGCATCCCCATACAGGAGATCTGTAGGGCTGCTACCTAGAGGTCAGCATACACCTTCATTTCCCACTGCTACATCAACCTTGAGTCACATGGGATGCTGGTTTTGGGATGTCTGTTCTCCAGTCTCTTTTCACCAAGTAGGGGTGTGCGGCCTTGCCCCCTTCTCCTGGAGAACTGCTAGCAGTCTGCCAGAGTGTGGATAAGTGAACCATATCCAAGCCCCTAGAAGAATAGGTTACTCACCTGTAACCATAGTTCTAGGAGTGATATATGATTTACATCCACGCAACCCACCTGGCTTCCTCTGGCAGCACCTGTTCTTGCTTCCATTAGTCGAGATCTGTCATCACAGAATATACCACCCAGGTGGTAGGAGGAGTTTAGCTTAATGACATTTTGGCCAATAACATTGTTGCAGTGGAACTGCCAGAATGTGGATGTGAACCATATACCACTCCTAGAACTACGGTTGCAGGTAAGGAACTTATTCTTACTGAGGATATACTGTACTCTTCCTCCTGTTACAACCCCACCACCAACCATGCAGAACTATAAATTGATTTCTTCTTTGAAGGACTCCTGTAGTTGGCTAAAGAAGGAGTTGATGTTCCACAGGGTGTATGGAAACAACTTGACCAGGGACATGATGCTGAAGTGTTGGCAGTGGATATTGAGGAGGTTGTGCATTTGTGCCAGAGTCCTATTTTGGTTGCACAAGACCCATACAGAAAGTTGTGTGCCTAATATTTGATCAAAGCAGCACTAAAGAAAAATGTTTCAGTATAGGTACATCCTTTTGCACTCTAGTAATTGCTCCACAGACACCTTACATAAGTTCATAATACCTTTAAATCTTTACAGAATCAATCTTCTCCACTGAATCCCACTTATGGGTCTGACCTGAAGGCAGTAGGATTCTACAGGTGCAAATATTTTGGTCATGGGGCCAGCTGCGGCACAAGCATGACTCTGCGTGGTGCCACCTGCCTGCCAGTAACCATTGCTGGTTCCATTATGTACCTCAGTTCTGTTCTTCATGCCACTGAGGAGTGGATTGTCGCTTGAGTTCACAGAGTTTTCTTTACAATTTTTTCTATTTTTTCATGATGTCTGACAAGTTGAAGGAGGAGACCAAAAATGCCCCCATTTTCCATCAGTGCCAATGTGGCAAGAAGATATCGTCCAACAACCGGCATCAGCTTTGTTTTTACTGCCTTGGGCCTAGTCACGACATGAACTCCTGAGACACCTGCTTCTCTATGGACTTTGGCATCCTGGAGATCCACGCATTGAAGTGGGGGTAGTGAGGTTTCTTCCTTCGGAGGCAGGCATCGAACCAGAGTATCTGTTACCAAGGAAGCCTTTCCCCAGAACCTGGGCCTGAGTACAAGTAGGCCATGCCAGAGCACACCAACGAAAAAGTAGCCAGAAAGGACCCGAGTCTGGGTACATCTCAGCTAGGCCAAAGCATTCTAGCCAAAACCAACTAAGAGAACCTTAGTGCAAACCAGGCCCAGGATACAAGTTATGATAAAAATCAGACAGCTTATAGCTCAGGTTGTGTTATACAAATGGTAACCAAAGTAGGAAAATTATGCAGTGACTGCAGAAATCCTGTAGTCAAATCACATCATCTAGTTTCTGACTGCAAATACCTCTCTGACTACGAGGTGCTAATAACTGTGTGTGTTTTTTTTATTTTACCAGAAGTAATGAGGCTATTTCTTGACATGCCGTATTTTTGTTTTTATAGAATTACTTCACCGTAGTCTCATGGAATGACCAACTAGATGACATTTGGAAAATAACTCTATTTTATGCTACCATTTATTAGAACTGTACCTGCCTGCACTAATGTGATAGTGCCTCGCCCCCAGTTTTCCATTTACCTATCCCCTCTACATCTTTCAGCTATATACCACTTTCTTAACCCACTCCCCTACCCCCAATTACCTGACGATGGCCTCACTTGGTTGAAAGTTCCACCTCTCTCCATCTCAGACGATGCCACCTTCGCTGATCCCCCCACTCCCTCTTATCTAATCAGTCTATCTGTTAGTATTTACTAATTTGATGTGTAAGTTCAAGTTTTACTATTACTGCCTGTGTATATGCTTCAATGATTTTTCTTTTTTTTTTTTTTCCTCTGTAAACCTTGTATTTTTGTAATGTTTGTTCAGTACTGACGTGGTACATTTGAAAATGAATCCTTGACTCTTAGGTATTAATCCCAAACTGAAATAAATAAATAAAACTTGTGAGACCGTTTTTTTGGCATAGCCAGTAGCTGTAAATTCCATGTTACTTCTCTGGGCAACCCTGGCCTGGAAACCCCCATGAGACAACATTGTAAGTATCCTAGTCTCCCTGCAAGCAAGAGGACACTCCAGGGGCAAACTCTAGGAACATGGCTGCTGTGTGAGTCTCAGCTGGACATTGCTTATGTGTCACAGATAGACTGATGGGTCATAGACAGACACAGACAGTGGTGAGAAACTGACCAGCTCTGAACTTCTAGCATTAGTTTTCTCATGCAAAAAAGACTAGTGGTCAGGCTACAGGCTAAGACAGACTACTCTTTGGGGAAGATATCCATTTTATTTAGGCTTAGCTAAGCTGATTGCGTTATGATATTAATACTAGATTACAGTGTGCATGATGTTTGTTAGGCTAACACACAGTTCTAGGATCGTGGCTATGTTGTTCATCCACACTCTTTGGCATGTCCCTTTCCCCTTTAAGGATCGTCGGAAGTCTTAAAGCTGGCTCCTCCCACCCACTTGGCTGGTAAAACCCTCGGCTCTGCCCCATGATGCCAGATCTTCCTTTCCACTGGAGGATTCAGGTTGCCTTCTTAATGCTTTCGCATTTTGTAGGCCCTGGCTTCAAAACCTTTGGTTATTCTGAAACTTCGTCTAGTTCCCATTAGTGATCACGACTGCTTACCTGAGGAGAGGCTCCGGCGGAGACTCTGGCGCTACGAAGACCTCATGTCGCAATAGCGGATTTTGACTGGGCACAAGCTGACTGCAGCTCCTACCCCGGTCATTACTTGCCTTTCGCCTCCCAGGCCGAAGCCGGCTCCTTCAGAGCCGATTAAGTCGGTTCCCCCGCCCGTGGAACCGGTGAAACCTCCGGTTTGGCCAAAACCAGTGTCTCCACCAATTGTGGTGGAACGACCGCCCAAGCAGCCTGTGGGAAGGGCTCCTTCTAAGGAAGATAGACCGGACACCGGGCTTCCCTGGTGTCTTTCAGTCACTGTCACGCTGGACCGCCCTCGACGGGTCAAACGTGACCTGGGCAGTCAACCATTGTATCCGGATTCCTCTGATTCGGATGAGACCGGCCTACATTCTCATCACGGGGATGATGAATCGGCCAGTAGGTTAGAGACAGAGGAAGGTCCTTCGTCCTTTCAGGGCATTCTTCGCCTCATCTCTGAGTCTATAGGGATGCCCCTGGAATCTATCCAGCAAAAGGCGGAGTACCATCTCACGGACATCCCCAAGAGAGGGGATACCCTGACGGAGGCCTTTACTGTAGCTGAGGTCATAGTTGGCCCGGCCTTAGAACTTTGGCAGCGCCCTGCCTCCTGTCCAGCTCCATCTGCCCGCATGGCTTGCAAGTATGCGGTGCCCATGGGGTCCCTTTCCGGGTTCACAGAGCACCCTGCGGCTGAGAGCCTGGTGACCACCTCTGTGTTCAGGCATACTGGCAGTTCTACCGGCACTGACCGACCTCCTGAAAAAGAATCCAAACTCTTGGATCATTCAGCTCGGACGGTCTGTGTAGCCTCATCTTTAGGCCTTCGTCAGGCAAGTTTGGCCATCATGGCACACTTCTCCCATGCACTCTTGGGGTCTTTGGATGAAGTCCTCCCACACCTCCCCATGGACTTGCAGACCACGGTCAAGCAGGTTCGGGATCAGGGCCGGGCTGTTGCCAAACACCAGCTTCAGACAGCCCGGGACATTGGGGATTCTTTTGCCCGTTCGATGGCAGCTGCAGTTGCCTCTCGTCGCAGGGCTTGGCTGAGACTCTCCTCTTTTCCAGCAGATACTCAGCACAAACTAGCTGATGTACCTTTCCTGAGCACCGACCTTTTCGGCCTAGGTGTGGCTGGTCACCTTCAGTATATTGAGCAGTCCAATGCCACCTTGGACGCTACTTCTGTTTTAAAGGTTCTTCGGGCAAGAAACAGAAGAAGCTTTTTCGGCACTCTTCCCCTGTGGAACAGCAACCCTCCTTTCAAGGAGGGCGGCAGCAGGCTCAAGCTTTGCGCCCCCGGCCCAAGCCCAGGCCCGTAAAGGAGGCAGAGGTTCAGGTCCTGGATCCTCCTCCTCCATGCCTGCTCAGTGACTGGGCGGGGGCTGCCTCCCCTCTCCTGTCACGCCAGCTCTGGGTCCTCCTATGGGGGGCCAGCTCCACCACTTTCTTTCTGCCTGGTCCGTTATCACTATGGACAGGTGGGTTTTGGAAGTTGTCGGTCAGGGACTGCATCTGGAATTCAAGCAATACCCTCCAAACCGAGCCGGCGCCCCTCGGGAGAAAAGAGTATCTGTCCAGACTCCGTCGGCTCTCCGAGTTGACATTGCTGAGCTGCTCCTCAAGGAGGCAGTAGCTCCAGTGGTGGATCCTCCAGCAGAACCAGGCTTTGTCTCCAGGTACTTCCTGGTGCCCATGCGGTCGGGGGGAGGCTGGCGCCCCATTTTAGATCTGCACAACCTGAATCAATATCACGCACCTTTTGGATGGACACTCTGTCCCAGATCATACCATCCTTGGAGCGAAACATGTGGTTCTGTTCACTGGATCTGCAGGATGCGTTCTTTCACGTCCCAATCCATCCGTCTCATCGGCGGTTCCTCTGCTTCAGAGCCAAAGGGACCCTGTACGACTTCCGAGCCATGCCGTTCGGCCTGTCATCGGCCCCACGGGTCTTCTCCAAATGCATTGCAGTGGTGGCAGCCCATCTCAGGCGTCGGGGGTTAGGATTTATCCCTACCTCAATGATTGGCTCTTATTAGGTCCCACCCAACAGGAGGTGGAGAGGTCCAGGGACCTGGCCCTCCAGACCTGCTCCCAACTCGGCCTCCTGATCAACGAGGCCAAGTCGGAACTCGTGCCTTCCCAGGTGATGTGCTTCATCAGGGTAGAACTCGACTCTCGTCAAGCCAGAGCTTGGCTCCCGGCGGACAGGGCAGAGGTTCTCTCCTCCTTTGCCCAATCATTTCTGGTTGGGCAATTATGCCCTGCCCGGAACTTTCTGCACCTTCTGGGTTACATGGCGGCGTGCACCTCAGTGGTCCGTTGGGCCCGGTTGTACATGAGCCCCCTCCAGTGGGAGCTGGCCACCCATTGGAGTCAGCGCCACGGTCATTTTGACCAGCTGATCATGGTAACCCAGAAGATGTGGGACTCTCTCCAGTGGTGGAGCACCTCAGACCGGTTGCTGGACGGGATCCCATTTGTCCGCTCGAGCCGACGGCCATCCTCACGACCGATGCCTCTCTCATGGGCTGGGGAGCCCACATGGGTGGAAAAGGGCCCATGGGTTCTGGACCCTAGAGGAGTCCCGATACCACATCAACCTGTTGGAGCTCAGAGCAGTCAGACTGGCACTGTCAGTTTTCGCTCCTCAGCTCCGGGGTCAAGTGGTTCAAGTCCAGATGGACAATACCACGACCATGTACTACCTCAACAAACAGGGTGGCACGCACTCCCATCTGCTTTGCAGAGAGGTGCTCCGCATGTGGACCCTCATCAGCTGTTTGGAGGCAGATCTCCTAGCCATCCATGTGGCAGGAGCCTCAAACCATCTGGCGGATGCTCTCAGCCGCTTAGGCGAGACATCCCATGAGTGGTCTCTCCATCCAGAGGTAGCTTACAACCTGTTCTCCCACTGGAGCAAACCGATGGTGGACCCGTTTGCCTCCAGGGAAAACACTAAGCTGAGGCTGTTTCATGCCCGCCCCCCTCAGCAGGGCTCACTGCAGGGGGATGCCTTCTCGAGGCCATGTACCCCAGGCCTCCTCTACGCCATCCCTCCATTTCCCTTGATCCACAAGGTGCTCCTCAAGGTGAGGAGGGACAAGGCAAAGGTGATTCTGGTAGCCCCAGACTGGCCGCGCCTGTTCTGATGTCCGGATCTCCTCAGCCTCGGCTGCAGGCCCCCGGAGTGGCTTCCAGCATGCCCGGACCTGATCTCTCTCAATCAGGGGAAGGTATGCCATCCGGACCGTCAGTCTCTACACCTCACAGCTTGGTACCTAAGTGGCTAGAGTTCCAGGCTTTGGGTCTTTCCAAGGATGTCCTCACCATGGTGGAGGCATCCAGAAAGGAATCGACCAGGAAATGTTACGCCTTCAAATGGAAAAGGTTTCCATTTGGTGTCAGGGCAAGGGCCTGGACCCTCTGTTCTGTCCAGTGGCTAACATTCTTGACTACTCCAAATGGGGTCTTCGGTCATCGATCCTTAGGGTGCACCTAGCAGCCATCTTTGCTTACCGGGTGCTAGCCGGTCAGCCGACGGCGCAGGAGACAGTGGTCAGGTGCTTTTTCAAAGGCCTGGATCACGTATCCCCTCCGAAGCGTGAACCTCCACCTCCATGTGATCTACTGCTGGTACTGGCAAAGCTCATGAGCAAGCCATTCGAACCTATGCACAAGTGTGCCTTGTCACACTTGTAGAAGACTGCCTTCCTGGTGGCTGTCACGTCAGCCAGAAGGACAGGGGAACTCCAGGCGCTTTCGTGAACTCCCCTTATCTGGTCTTCCACAGGGACAAGGTTGTCCTACGCCCCCAACCGAAATTCCTTCTGAAGGTGGTGTCAGAGTTTCATCTTAAGCAAGTTTTAACTCTGCCGGTATACTACCATAATTACACCTCGGAGGCCAAGTACAGGCTCCATACTTTGGACCTGAGATGAGCTCTCTCCTATTACAAGGAGAGGTTGGTGGAAGTTCGTGTTGAGGTTTGCCAGCTGTTTATCACCTACGCTGAAGCTGCTTCTGGCAGACCTGCAGCAAAACGGACAGTTGCAAGGTGGATTACATCTTGCATCAGCCTGTGTTATGAGTTGGCGGGCATGGAGCCTCCCAGAGGCATAAGAGCTCATTCTACCTGCCATACCGCTGCGTCGGTGGCTGCTTCCAGGGACATCCCTATCCAAGAAATCTGCAGGGCTGCTACCTGGAAGTCAGCAAACACCTTTATTACCCATTACCACATCGACCTTGAGTCACGCCGGGATACTGGTTTTGGGGACTCAGTTCTCCAATCTCTGTTTTCTAAGTAGGGGGTGTGCGCCTTGCCTTCCTCCTCCTGGAGAACTGCTAGGAGTCTGCCAAAGAGTGTGGATGAACAACATATCCACGATCCTAGAAGAACAGGGTACTCGCCTGTAACAGTAGTTCTAGGAGTGGTATATGTTGTTCATCCACACGGACCCACCCGACCTCCCCGGCTACGGACGCACAACACCTGGCTTCTAGCAGGCTTAGATCTGGCAACATAGGGCAGAGCCGAGGGTTATACCAGCCGGGTAGGTGGGTGGAGCCAGCTTGAAGACTTCCAGCGATCCTTAAAGGGGAAAGGGACATGCCAAAATGTGTGGATAAACAACATATACCACTCCTAGAACTACTGTTACAGGTGAGTTACCTGTTCTTTTTTCTGTATCCTAAAGTATAACTATGTAACAGCCAGGCACATGAGATGGTTGCTTTTTACTTACTGCTTTCAGGAATATGAGAAAGTCATGTTTGCTTATTACTCTCACTGGGAAAAATATATGATGTTCTTTGCTCTGTCTGTCTATCTTATCTCTCGGTATGTATATATAATAGTGGCGCAGTGGCACCACTGTAGTTAGGGTTGAGCAGGGGTTATATGTTAAACCTCAGATTTTGCACTTTAATATCTTTGCAGCTGTTCAGCAGATTTGCTCGAAATTTTGCTTGTACATTCTCGGGTAGATCTCACAATGTGCCAAATTTCATTCTGGTTGGATATGTGGATTCGGAGATGCAAATAGCAAAAAAAGTAATAAAAATCACTGTTTTTCTGTCATCGCCTAGCACCCAGACAGTTTGAAATTTTGGTCTGAAATATTCGGGGTAGACAGGGCTTGGCCCACAGATGTGCCTTTCGTTGGTTTGTTGAAAAAATATTAACCCGTCCAAAGTTTGGTTCTGAGCATGCTTAGTACAGTCTTTTGGATAGCTGCTTGGAATGAAAAAAAAAAATTGGTCCATACGTAAAATGATCCTTTTTCGTGTGGGGGATAATCCTTTCTCATGTGGAAAAAATATTTTTTCATATGGCCACCATCTTGTTTCTCCTTTTTTTTTAATTTTATTTGAAAACCCACAAAAATGACATCCTGTACACACACCAACACATGTATCTTGGTCATTGAGACCCCGTTAGGTGGATTCCGCAATAGGTTTCTGGAAAAATGACTCAGAAATGTTTTAGGGAGTTTTTGTTTACATTTTAAAATCTGTTTCTTGCCTTCGTTTTTTTTTTTATATGGCCATACGAAAAAGAATTTGTCCATGCGAAAAGGATGACTTCATATGAAAAATAATTTTCACAGTTTTTTCTGATTTTTTTTTCATATAGGAAAAGATACTAAAAGGATGCCTTTATATGAAAAGAATGAGGAAAAATAAAAACTAAGTCCAAATTTTTTTCTTATGAAGGCATCTTTTTTCGTATGCTTTTTTCATTCATACAAAAAAAAAGAATTTGGACTTAGTTTTTATTTTTCTCATTTGTTTTTCATATAAAGGCATCCTTTTTCATATGCTTTTTTTAATACGAAAAAAGAATGCCCCATATGAAAAAAGAATGTGGACTTAGTTTTTTTCCTTGATTCTTTTTTTCATATTAAAAAGGATTCCTTTATATGGAAAAAGATTTTTGACTTTATTTTCCAACGTTTGAACTTCAAGAAGACACAACTCCCTCAATATTTGGACTAAAGGGTCACTCTAAATATCAAAAAAAAGATTTTAATGGGTGTAAGAGTGATACAGAACCCCCCCCCCAAAAAAAAATGTAGGGCCAACATAATGAAAAAATGCAAATTCCCACAGGATAACATTGGTACTTTAACAAGCCATACAGTGGGCCTTTCGCTTCCACAGCAACATACATGTATGTATGTATGGTGGGATATAAATGCAGGGCCCTGCTGGATCTATGTTCCCATAAGTAAATGAGGATGCGATTACACTATCTCAGAAAGTAAGGAAATTCATTGCAAAAAAACTTTAATGCACTAGTTATGGTTAAAGTGACTCTGCAGGCAGCAATAAGAAAAAATATGATTTCACCTCACTTGCGTCTTCACAAATCAGGGGTGGGGTGTACCTTGGGGTTGTCAACCCTAACGCTCACCCCATTCTCATATACTGTACACATCTCGGCTAATTTAATGATGGAATTCCACCTTGTGCCTGCTGAGGAGATTCTCCAGTTGATCATGAAGCTGTGTCCCACATTTTGTGCACTGGACCCTGGACCGACCCAGCATTTGTTAAGACTGTCAGGAGTATCTTGGTCCGATGATTGTTGAGATTGTCTGGTGTTTGCTTGGGAAGGGTGTGTTTCCGACATCCTTGAAAAGAGCTATTATGAGACCACACCTCAAGAACTCTTCTTTGGACCCAGATGGCTTTGTAAATTACAGGCCCATCTCTAACCTTCCTTTTTTTGGGAATGTTTATTGAGAGGATAAAGGTGACACAGCTGGAAATGCGCACGGATTCTTTCTCTGTGAGCTGTTCTAGTCTGGATTCATAGGGTGTCATAGCATGGAGACTGCTGACTAGGTGCAGAATAATCTTCTGGCTAGAGATAAAGGGGAATGTTCCATTCTGGTTCTCTTTTCTCATCACCATTTGACACTGCAGATCATGGGATTTTGACAGCTTGACCGAGGGACTTGGTAGGACTCGGTGGGGCTATGTTGATTGGTTGGCGTCTTTCCATTCCAGTAGTGTGCAGCCAGTAGCATGGAGGAATTTATTTTCTCGGCTAGCTGCCCTGATGTATGGCGTCAGGGTTCGATCTAGTCTTCCATGCTTTTTATGGGGTATGTGCGGCCACTTGGAGAAGTAATGCAGATGATACGCAGCTGTCTGTTTGCCCCGGGTGAGACAAATGCAGTGGGTGTGCTTAATGACTGCTTATCTGTGATCAGTGACTGGATGGCCTCCAGCTGGCTCAGGATGAACCTGGACAAGACTAAAGTGCTGCTGGTGGACTCTGCTATTCAGAGGGTGGCTGGATTACATATTGGGTCCACTCAGCTTGCAGACAGAGATAGGATGAAGAATCTGGACATCATTGTGGACCACAAGCTTATTATGGAATATCAGATGTCTGCTGTGGTCCATAGTGGTTTCTTTCAACTTAAGAACATTGCCTGGATCAAGCTGTTTCTATGGACATGGACATGTTTTTCATCCACACTTCTTGGCATGTCCCTTTCCCCTTTAATTCTTGATGGAAGGTCTTCAAAAGCTGGCTCCTCCCACCCGGATGGTATAACCCTCGGCTCCACCTCATGATGCCAGATCTTTTCTGCTGGAAGATTCAGGTTGCCTCCTCTCCACTACTGAGTTTTGTAATGGCTTCGATTTCTTCGGACCATCTGAAGATTAAGCTCATTCGAGCTAGCGATTGCAAATTTTGCTATTCGATCATGGAAGATAAATCTTCCCTTGGTTTTCGCCGGTGCCCATGCGGCTAGAAAATGTTGCACACAGACCCACATACCGCGTGAGTCTACTGTTTGGGTATCAGCCATGACACCCAGGCATGCGAGATGTGTCTCGCTTTCCACACGAACGTCCTCGACGATTGTCACGCATGACTCAAGTTGTGCAAGTCCGAGAAACGGAATCCACTGGTGAAATCAAGAGGCCCAGTGGGTGGTCTCCGCAGCTGCGAGGTCCGCCAAGTAGTTAGAACAGATGCAGGCCTTCAAGGAAGAGGCAGCGCGGGCTGTGGAGCTCTCCTCTTGGCCGATTTTCGTTCCACTCAACCTGGGCTCCACATTCTCGGGCTCCTTTCGGGAGATGTGCCTGTCTCTCCCCACCAAGGGCGAGGGACCTTCGGGCTCACATTCATCCCGATCCCGTAAAAAAGACAAGGAAATGAGAGATTCTTCGTCTCAGCTAAGACGTTCTTGGGATCGAGAGTGATCTCAGTCACAGGAATCTCCAGTCTTGGCTTTGGTTGGGACTGCTTCTTCAGCTGCTGGCTTCTCAGCCTTGCCGACTGGTCAGCCGGCCGAGGTCTCGATCAATGATGTGGTGGAGATCACTCTCGACCCTGTCGATCTGTTGTTGCCCAACGAGGCCAACAACACTCTTACCAGGACCCTGGTCCTGAACTTTCCTGATGAGGAAACCCAGCCTGCTGGCAAACCCATCGAGGAACCGGTCCCTGATCCAGGTAAATCACTGGTTTCCCCAGTGTCCCCCGAATGACCCACTCGGCCAGTCCAATCGAGGTCAAGATCTCGAACCCCCTCAACCAAGAGGCTGAGGAAGGCACATAAGCGCTCACAAAAGAGGTGACGCTGCTGTTCATCTTCATCCTCCTGAGATGAGGAGAGGCTTCGACGGAAACTCCATCGACGCTACGAAGATCTAATATGGCAGCAGCTCATTCTGTCCGGGCAGTAGCCTTCTATGGTTTCTACCCCAGCCATTACCTGGCTTTCGCCTCCCAGGCCGAAACCAACTCCATTGGAACTGATAAAATCAGTTCTTCTCCCACGGAGCCGGTAAAACCTGCCCCAGTCTCCCCACCGATAGTGGTGGAGCCGCCACCTGAACAGCCTTTGGGAGGGGCTTCTACGAAGGAATCTCTTGATGGTTCTGGGTCTTCCTTGCAGGTTATCGGCCACCAGGGTTCCCTACTTTTCTGCGGCACAGTGGGACCAAGTTCTGCGGCAAGACTACCATTTGCCGCAGAACTTCTGCGGCGGTGGTTTGTAATTTCTGCGGAAGTTCTGCGGCACTAACAAACTACCACATCACAGTGTCAGCTTGTCATCCTGACTTCACTTTCATGGCAGTGCTTATAGCAATCGGGATAGTGGAAAGCACAGTAACACTAGTTCAAAAGATAACAGACTTATAAAAATAATTTTATGCCTGAAAAAGCAAAACAAATGTCTCTCCCTTAAGGTCCTAGCCTGTTGCATAAATGGCAAATGCAGAGGGTATCTTATGTGATAAGTAAGGTATTTCTATATGCATGCTATCTATCCCACTAATGAGGTTTCCACTGTCTATCACTTATGTATTTGTATGTGCTTTCTAGACCACTCATGAGGTTCCCACTGTGTATCACTTATATATTTATATGCAATCTGTAACACATATAAATATGTGTGTGTGTGTGCACGCGCACGTATGTGTGGTGAAAGAGACAGATACTGTGTGCGTGTGTGTATATATATATATATATATATATATAATAAGAAAAAGAACCTCTGTGCATAAACACTGAGAGCAAGGGTTACCCAAAGGGCATTTGGCTGGGAAGCCAAGTTTCAAGAAAATACAAAATCACATGCCCCCACAATGCAAAGCATCATGGGCTGCATATGCAAATCACCACAGAATGTTATGCTGGTCCAACAAGCAGAATTGCATGGTGCCGAAAGGCCTCTCACACAGTTTGCAAAGGGTGCTAACAGAAGACATAGACAGTGTTTGATCCTACCAGGACTCATCAGTATGCCTCGTCTGTTTGACACCCCAGTGGAATGGACCAGCTACCCTGAGGCAGTGTGCCTAGGATATATTGTGGTGAACCCATTAAAATAAAAACTATTTAAAAGACAAAGAACCTCTGTGCTAAACACTGGGCAGGATTACCACTGTGTAACACCATCAGGCCATGACATGCATGTGAACCGATTGTAGATAGAGCTCTCCAGCCCATCGCAATGTGTCCACCGTGTGACAGAACACTGTACCATACCTTCCCAGGCTCTGAGCAGTGATGTGTTCCACCAATCCTTGTGCTGCCCAGCCAGCTCCCATAGTTAATCTCTGAACCCGAGTTGCCAGCACGGAAACATAGCATGCAACACTCTGGCCCAACAGCTGTCCCTGCACACAACATTTCTCCATAACTTTTAGGTGATTCTATCAACCAATGACAATATGTAATCAATAACCCTGGCAAAAATGTGTACAGTGCAATTATTTATTTAACACGTCTGTTCTTTCAACAGGTCTACACATTATTATATTCCACTTTTCTGGGCATGATTACTTTTATTTTTCTTAAAAATGACAGTTAAATTCATTTTACCAGTTATTCATTTCAGATGGCATCTCTATACCTGAAAGGCACAAATAGGTTTGTACAAAGTGAGGTATGGACTTAACAAGTCTGTGCTATTGACAAGGTTTTGTTTAAGTTGGCCCTAGCGCAATAATGTAAGACTGAAAATTGTATTAGGCTGTAGTGCAGGTTGAGCAAATATCATCATGCATGGTATGCTGTGCCACTGTCTCTGGCAGTGAGAGCTGTGGTAGATAAGTGACTGTTCATTTCTGTTGCAGAATACAGCCATTTTGTTAGCTAATGTATGATGTTATAGCAATGATAACATCACATTCTGAGCATATGGGGGGGGTTTGGATATAAAAAGGGGAAGGGAACCAGATTCTATGGATAAACAGAAATATTAATAAAAAATCACCAAGAAGAGTGAATTCGGCGGCACCACAGAAATTCTGCAGTAGATTGCAAGTTCTCGTAAAATCTCAGGCCGCAGAATTCTAGGGCCTTGTCGGCTCACCTCTTGCCTGACCGCCCCAGGCGTGTCCAAGGGGACCTTGGTGGTCGACCGATTTATCCGGATACCTCATATTCTGATGACACCTACCTCCACTCTCACCCACTGGATGAGTCGGTGTGTAGTCTGTCAACGGAGGAGGGCCCTTCATCATTTTTGGGAATTCTCTGCCTTATCTCTGAATCCATGGGGATGCCCCTGGAACCTGTCCAGAAATGGGCAGAGTACCCTCTTACAGATATTCCTAAAAGAGGGGATACCCCTGAGGAAGCCTTCCCAGTGGCCAAGGTCATTGTTGGCCTGGCTTTGGAGCTCTGGCAGCATCCTCCCTCCTGCCCAGCGCCGTCTGCCCAAATGGCCCACAAGTATGCGGTGCATGTTGGGTCCCTCTTGGGATTCACAGAACGTCCCTCAGCGGAGGAGTTAGTGACTGCTTCTGTGTTCAGACTCGCAGACAGCTCTGCTGACACTGATAGAGCTCCAGACAAGGAGTCCAAAAAACTGGACCACTCTGCCAGGAAGGTCTATGCAGCCTTCTGTGTAGGCCTCCATCAGGCAAGCTTAGCTGTCATCATGGCGCACTTCTCCCATGTCCTCCTGGGCTCCTTGGACAAAGTTCTCCTGCACCTCCCCATGGACCTTCAGACTACAGTCAAGCAGGTCTGGGACCAGGGCCGAGCCATTGCCGAGCAGCAACTTCAGACGGCCTTAGACCTCAGGGACTCTTGCACCCGTTCGGTGGCAGCCACGGTTACCATGTGTCATAGGGCTTGGCTGAGGTTTTCCACCTTTCCGGCGGATGCTCAGCACAAACTCACTGATGTTCCTTTCCTGGGTACCGATCTCTTCGGCCCAGGTGTGGATGGTCACCTTCAGCGAATCGAGCAGTCCAGTGCCATCTTGGACTCCGCTACTTCTGCTCAAAAGGACGCCCCTGGCTCCAAGAAACAACAGAAGAAGAAGCCTTTTTGGCACCCTGCACTTGCGGCCAAGCAGCCCTCCTTCCAGGGTGGGCAGCAACAGCAGGCGCAAGCTTGCTGCCCTCAGACAGGGAGGTCGGGGTTCAGGCGGGTTCCAATCTGGACCCTCTTCCTCCAAGCCTTCCCAGTGACAGGATAGGGGCTGCCACCCCTATTCCCATCACGCCAGCTCTGGGTCCTCCCATGGGAGGCCAGGTCTGCCACTTTCTTTCCACCTGGTCCGCTGTTACCATGGACAGGTGGGTCTTAGAAGTAGTCGGCCAGGGTCTGCCTCTAGAGTTCAGGCAGTACCCTCCCTGCTGAGCCCGCACCCCACCAGACGAGAGAGTATCAGCCCACACTCGGTTGGCTCTGATAGACAGCCCAGCTCCTCCTCAAGGAGACAGTGGTTTGAGTGGCTGATCCTCCAGTCAGCCCAGGGTTCATTTCCAGGTACTTCCTGGTCCCAAAGTGGATGGGGGGGCTGGTGCCCCATTCTAGATCTGCACGACCTGAATCAGTTTCTCAGGCCACGCACTTTTAGGATGGTAACTCTGTCCCAGATCATACCACCCCTGGAGCAAAACATATGGATCTTCTTGGACATAAAGTCTCCACCACTCATTCACACTGATGGGAGTATGCCAGAGGCGCTAGGACCAAGCGGGAGACAAACTTTTTCATGAGGGCTGGCGCCGAGATGGAGCTATGAGGAGCAGCACCGTGAGCCAGGTTCATGCGGTATAGACTGTCTCGGCGTTGGCCCTCTAACCGCCTCAGTTCCTTTTTTCCCCCCGGCGTAGAGTGTGCTTCAGTGACAACGTCTGTCGCCTGCCGTGAGTCAAACTTCAAACTAGCAGCTTAGTTTTCAGTTTTATTATTTTGTATTTTATCAATGAAAGTACTGATTATATTTTATAATTTCTTACTTGTCCAAGAAAAGAAGTCTTCAGCCCTCCATTGACTGAGTCGACCATGAGTGGGGCAGGTAACGGTAGGGAGACTTCGTATGAAAGCCGTTCAGTCAGCGGGCTGGGTCTGGTCCGCCCGTCCTATCTGGGGAGGGGGTATGACAATGGACGGTCCGGTGCTCGGGGATGGGCGGTCCCCTCGAAAGCATAAAAAGAAACGGCACCATTCGACCTCGAGTTGTTGTTCTGCCCACAGTTTGAAGAAGAAACTGCATCACTTGAGGTCGCCCTCTGGTACATCTGCACAGAGACGGTCAGTTGTTAGGGTCAGAAGCCGGTCTCCACTTCTTTCGGAGTCACCGGTTTCTGTCTCTGGTAGCCAGCCTCTTCGACACTGGAGCTCCTCTCCACCTATTGGAGGGGCTTCCGATGAGCAGTTTCACCATTGGGCCTCTCTTATGGAGCAGTGGGCTTGGAGGTTGTCCCGACTGCCCGAACCGGCTCTCCATCGCTGGGACCTTCAGGCCTGTCGGTTTCGGATTGGCAGGCAGGGTGGATAGGACTTCCTAGTCACACGGCGGCTTCTTCAGTGCCGTTGACTCCGCGCTCCGGTGTCTATCCCCCCTCACATGACTGCGGCACAGGGGTCCACATCAATGCCTTTATTTCTTGCCAGTTTTCATCCTGTACCTTCAAATCGCAGTTCTCAGACTTCTGCAATGGTGCCGTCATCTGCGGTGCCAGCTTCTCCGGAGCCAAGGTCTTTTTCGGTGCCGCGGGCAGTATCGTCGCTGTCTGCAGCGCCACATGCCCTGTCAGCGCCGTCCTCGGCACCAGGGTTGGTGTCAGCGCCGTGTGCAGTCCCGCGTTACTCATCATGGTGGCGCCGTGTGCAGTGTTGCGCTCCCTTTCAGCGCCAGATGCAATGTCATTTTTGGAGTCAGCACCATCTCTGTACTCAGCACCGTTCTCTTCAATGGCGTCAAGGATGTGTACGGCGCTGCCTAGTTTCCAGAGGTTTTCGACTCCAGATTCTTTCTCCTTCTCTTTTTCCTCCTGGTTTTCATTCTTGTTCCTATCTATACAGTCCCCCCTGGACTGTCAGAAGATGATTTTGAGCCCGATCCGAATCTTCGGCAGGGTGATGATGTTGATGCTGATTCTACCTTGGGGGCTGGGATCAATCCTCCTGCAGAGCCTGTTGTTGAAGACCTTTCCTTTAAGTTTCTGCTCAAGAATTTAAATTCTACTCTTTCTCTCCAGGCCACGGAAATCGATCTTGGGAAGCTTCTGCGTCTCCAATATCTACATGTTCCAGAAATCCCTATGGATTTAACCCCTCCGGTACAGCCCTCTTTCGAGACTCTTTCCCTGATGGTATGGAAGAATCCAGTACTTATTCCTTCTGTGGCCAAGTCCATAGATAGGAAATATGCCCCTCCCAAGGATCACCCCATCTTGGCCTTTGCTGATGCCATTGTGGTCCTGGCAGAGAATGATACGGCTGTCCTCCTTCAAGAATCTACAGCCCGTCCTATAAACAAAGAATCTCGCAAGGTAGACATCTTGGGTAAACTCAAAGCTACTACAGACCATAACTAGAGGTGTTGAGTCCAATAATCAACAAATTAAAGCTGCAATGGGCGCTTTCAATACTGCTTCCCATGCGGCGGCTGGCATTTGCACCCGCCACCACTCCAGGCTGTGTACTTTGGGCTTTACAAATGATGCCCAACAGAAAGTCATGGCCTTACCTTTCGATGGTGTGTATCTGTTTGGGCCTCAGGTGAAACGAGCACTAGAGGCCACATTGAAAACTAGGTCTGCCATTAAGACAGCTAGACCCCCGGCCGCTCCCTCTTGAGGTGGGAACAAGCGTCAGTTTCACAACCGTCAGTCCTTCCATGGCAAAGGCAGAGGAGGCTTTAACAGAAACCAAACCCCTCAGCCGCAAAAGAAAACGCACAGAAGGCACAAGGCCCGAAAGCGCCTAGTGCCACCTTCTGAGTTTCCAGCCCAGGTCCCACCTCAGCTGCCCGAGGGGGACTCTTCTTCTACAGTGGAAGGACGTCTGACGGAGTTCTGCGACCAGTGGAAATCTATAGCATCAGACAATTGGGCCCTCCGGATAATCCGCAAGGGGTACTCTCTCAATCTGTCAGAAACCCCTCCAGATTATCCTCCCAAGCGACAGCCCAGGCTGTCTGTGGCACTGTCAGACCTTGCTTCCAAGGTACAAGGCCTTCTGAACATCAGGGCAGTAGAAGTAGTTCCATTGGATCAACGAAACACAGGTTTCTACTCCCATTACTTTCTGGTTCCAAAGAAAACTGGTGGCATGCACCCTATTCTGGATCTCAGAAAGTTTAACAAATTCCTGCACAGGGAAAAGTTCAAAATGATATCACTCGGAACCTTGCTGCCTTTGATTCATCAGCACGATTGGCTAGCCTCCCTGGACATGCAGGACGCCTACCAGCACATTCTCATACTCCCAAATCACCACAAATACCTAAGGTTTGTGGCGTTGAGTCAACACTGTCAATTCAGAGTTCTGCCCTTTGGGCTGTCCTCAGCGCCTCGAGCTTTTACAAAGTGCTGTGCAGTTCTCACGGCGCATCTAAGGAAAATCGGTATCCAAGTGTTCCCATATCTGGACGAGTGGCTTCTATCAAGCCCCTCCAGGCAAGAGACTCTGGAAGCCGTGGCCATGGCCTCAGACTTCCTCATGTCCATGGGAGTCCTGCTGAACCTCAAAAAGTCACAGTTGCAGCCCTCCCAGGAGCTCCTTTTCATGGGAACCCTTCCGGACACCTCCTGTGCGAAAGCTTTTCTTCTGGAGGACAGAAGGAGTGATATCTTACAGATGGCCCACTTCATCAGAGAACACAGCTCAGTGCGAGCTCTCTCGATGCAGCGGATGCTGGCTCTCATGGCATCCTCGGTGTTCACTGTACCTTTGGCTCATCTCCACATGAGAACCTCTCAGTGGATGCTCAGTACTCGGTGGTCCCCAACCACTCACCCTCAGTCCTGTCTCATCAAGGTGACGGAACCTCTGAAGAGGTTACTCACCTGGTGGGCTCAGGAGGACAACCTTCTGGAAGGATATTCCTTCACCCCTCTGGATCATCAGATCTCCATTACCACAGATGCATCCCTGATGGGTTGGGGAGCTCACTGCCGGGACCTCCACACCCAGGGTACGTGGACTCAGGACGAGTCTCAACTTCACATGAACGTCCTGGAAATGAGAGCCGTCCTCTATGCAGTCCGAGCTTTGAAGGACATACTCTGTCACAAAAACATTCTCCTTCAAACAGACAACAAGGCAGTGATGTATTACATCAACAAACAGGGCGGTGCACACTCTTACTCATTATGCAGGGAAGCAGTAAGAGTGTGGGAATGGTGCCTGGAGCACAAGGCTCTGATTCAGGCAGTTTACCTGCCAGGAGTACAAAACAAGCTGGAAGACCATCTCAGCAGAACCGAATCAGATCCTCTCTTGACTTAACCGTCATTCAGTCACTCTTCAAAGTGGGGAACTCTGGACCTGGACCTTTTTGCGTCCCCACTCAACGTAAAACTGCCTCTCTTATGCTTCAGAAAATCCAAGACCTGGCATTTTTTGTCAGGATGCATTCAGGCTGCAGTGGACAAAACACTTTCTAAACACATTTTTTCCTCTCCTCTTCTCCTAATTCAGAGGGTACTGCTCAATCTGGAGGCACAGGGGACAGAATGATTCTCATTGCCCCATTCTGGCCTCATCAGATCTGGTTTCCCCTAATCAACAGACTATCGGAAACCTCTCTGAAACCACTTCCCCTTCAGATGAACCTTCTGACCCAGGGCCCTGTAGTCCATCCCAATCTGAGGTCCCTTCACCTCCATGCTTGGCTCCTGAAGAGATAGCGGTGAATAGGTTTAATGTTTCTCATAGGGTCTCGGATATTCTTTTGGCTGCATGCAAGCCAGCCACCAGAAAAACCTACACAGCTAAATGAAAGTTTCTCTCTGTCTGGTGTGCAAAATCCTCTTGGAATCCTTTTTCCTGCCCACCGAATAAAGTCTTGGAGTATCTCTAGGACCTCTCAAACACAGGTCTACAGTACTCCACAGTCGAAGTTCATCTTTGTGCAATTTTGGCATATTATGAGCCAGTATACTCCGTGTCGCTGGCTCAGCTGCCTGTAGTTAAGAGGTTTCTTAAAGGGATTATGCATACCAGACCCCCTATTAAACGTCCAGTTGCAGCCTGGGACATTAACCTTGTGCTAGACATGCTCACTCGTAAACCTTTCGAGCCTCTAGCTACTTGAGAGTTGAAATTCCTCACTTGGAAGACAGCCTTCCTGGTGGCCATTACATCTGCTCATAGGGTATCTGAAATACACGCCTTGGTCACAGATCCCCCGTATATGGTATTTCTCAGGGACAAAGTAGTTCTTGGGACTCATCCTAAGTTCCTGCCTAAGGTTGTCTCAGAATTCCATCTGACTCAACCTTTAGTCCTTCCTACCTACGTTGCGAACTTCCAGAATGAAGGAGAGCATACCCTGTATTCCTTAGATGTAAAAAGAGTCTTGCGGTTCTGTCTAGATAGAACGAAGAAAATTCGCAATCCTCAACAATTGTTTGTTTCCTTCTGCACGACCCGGCTGGGTCAACCTGTTGCTATCAGGTGCATTTCAGCGTGGCTGGTGGCATGCCTTCGCCATTGCTATTCCATGGCACAGGTCAAGCTGGAAGAGAGAGTGTACGCTCACTGTACCAGAGCAGTCGCAGCATCTCTGGCGGAAATTCATAATGTCCCCATTGCAGATATTTGCAGTGCAGCTACCTGGAGCTCCGTGCATACTTTTTTAAGTACTATGCCTTGGACGTCCATGCCAGACATCGGTCATTTAGCAGGACAACCCTTAACGGACTTCTGTCCTAAAACATGAGCTTCCCTCTCTCCTGACACCCGTCTCGGGATTATTTAGCTCGGTACTCTTCCATCAGTGTAAATGAGTGGTGGAGACTTTTATGTCCAGGAAGATATGGAAATTACGTACCTACCGTAATTCTTGATCTTCTTGGACGAAGTCTCCGCCACTCATTCATACGCCCACTCGCTATCCCCCGAGCTCACTTCTCTGTTTCTGGTCTTCACTCCCTCAGTGGTTGGACTGTGAAGACTTTGTTTTTGACCTTTCTTACACGGGTCATTCGGACAATCTTATGTCCGATTTTTAGGTTGGTTACGCTGCACCTCCTGTGAAAAAAGGTACTGAGGCGGTTGGAGGGTCGACGGCAAAATATTTTATACCACACGAGCCTGGCTAGCGGTGCTGCTCCTCGCGGCTCCATCTTGGCGCCGGCCCTCATGAAAAAGTTTGGCTCCCGTTTGGTACTAGCACCTCCAGCGTACTACCATCAGTGTGAATGAGTGGTGGAGACTTTGTCCAAGAAGATCAAGAATTATGGTAGGTATGTAATTTCCTGTCTGCTCACTGGATCTCCAGGACATGTTTTTTCATGTCCCAATCCGTCCATCTCACCAGCAGTTCCTCCGCTTCAGAGCAGAGGGAACCCTATAGAAGTTCTGAGCCATGCCATTCAGCTTATCATCAGCCCCATGGGTCTTCACCAAATGCATCGCAGTGGTGGCAGCCCATCTCAGGCGTCGAGGGGTCAGAGTATACCCTTACCTTGATGATTGGCTGTTAGCAGGTTCCGCCCAGCAAGAGGTGGGGAGGTCCAGGGTCCTGGCCCTCCAGACCTGCTCTCATCTTGGCCTCCTGATTAACGAGGCCAAGTTGGAGCTTGTGCCATTACAGGTGATGTGCTTCATCGGGGCAGAGCTCGACTCTTGCTGAGCCAGAGCACAGCTCCCGGCAGACAGGGGGCGGAGGTTCTCTCCTCCTCTGCCCAGTCATTTCTGGTTGTGCACTTTCACCCTGCCCAGGACTTTCTGCACTTTCTGGGGTACATGGTAGTCTGCATCACTGTGGTCCATTGGTCCAGGTGGCATATGTGACCCCTTAAATGGGAGTTGGCCGCCCAGTGGACTCAATGCCACGGTCACTTCGACCAGCTGATCACTGTGACCCAGAGGATGTGGGATGCTCTCCAGTGGTGGACTATCCTAGACCATCTGCAGGAAGGGATCCCATTTGTCTGTCTCAAGCTGATGGTTGTCCTCACGAGCGATGCCTCTCTCACAGGCTGGGGAGCCCACATGGGGAACAACAGGGCCCACGGGTTCTGGACCCCCGAGGAATCCCATTATCATATCAACCTGTTGGAGCTCAGAGTGGTCAGACTGGCACTGTCAGCATTCGCTCAGCAGCTTCGGGGTCAAGTGGTTCAAGTCCAGATGGACAATACCACGACCAGGTACTATCTCAACAAACAGGGTGGCATGCACTTTTGGCTGCTGTGCAGGGAAGCGCTCCACATCTGGACACTCGTGAGCCAACTGGAGGCAGATCTCCTAGCCATCCATGTGGCAGGAGCCTCAAACCAACTGTAGGATGCTCTCAGCCATGTAGGAGAGACATTCCATGAGTGGTCTCTCCATCCAGAGGTAGCTCACAGCCTGTCCTCCCACTGGGGCAAACCGATGGTGGACCTGTTTGCCTCCAGGGAAAACACCAATCTGAGGCTGTTTCATGCCCGCCCCAGCGGGGTTCACTTGCAGGGGGATGCCTTCTCGAGGCCATGGACCCCAGGCCTCTTCTATGCCTTCCCTCCATTTCCCTTGATCCACAGCGTGCTTCTCAAGGTGAGGGACAGGGCGCTGGTGATCCTGGTAGCCCCATACTGGCCCCACCATTTCTGGTATCCAGATTTCCTCAGCCTCAGCAACAGGCTCCTGAGGTGTCTCCTAGCATTCCCCGGACCTGATCTCAGTCAATCAGGGGAAAGTATTCCATCTGGACCTTCAATCTCTGCACCTGACAGCCTGGTACCTGAGCGGCTAGAGTTCCAGGCTTTGGGTCTCTCCAAGGATGTACTCTCAGTAGTGGAAGCATCCAGAAAGGAGACGACGAGGAAGTGCTATGCCTTCAAATGGAAAAGGTTTTCTATTTGGTGTCCAGGCCAGGGCCTGGACCTGGACCATTTGTTCTGTCCTGTGGCTAGCATCTTAGACTACCTTTGGTCTCTGTACAAAGGGGGTCTTCGGTCTTTGACCCTTAAGGTGCACCTGGCAGCCATCTCTGCTTACCGGGCGCGGTCCTGTCAGTAGACAGTGGCACAGGAGAAGGTGGTCCGGTGCTTTTTCAAGGGCCTAGATCACATATCCCCTCCGGTGCGTAAACCTCTGAGGGATTTACTGCTGGTTTTGGCAAAACTCATGAGCAAGCCATTCGAACCAATGCACAAGTGTGAGCTGTCACACTTGTCATGGAAGACAGCCTTCCTGGTGGCTGTCATGTCAGCCAGAAGGACTGGGGAGCTCCAGGTGCTTTCGGTGGAGTCTCCTTACCTGGTCAAGGTTGTCCTGCACCCCCAACCGAAATTCCTCCTGAAGGTGGTGTCGGAGTTTCACCTTAATCAGGTATTGACTCTGCCTGTGTTCTGCCTGAACTACATCTCGGATGCCGAGTACAGGCTCCATACCTTGGACCTGAGACGAGCTCTCCTCTTAGAAGGGGAGAGCAGTGGAAATTCGGGGAGAGGCTCGCCAGCTGTTTGTCACCTACGCTGAAGCCGCTTCTGGCAGACCTGCAGCAAGCCGGATGATTGGCAGATGGATTACATCTTGCATTGATTTCTACTATAGGTTAGCGGGTAGGAGCCTCCCATAGGGCTAAGGGCTAATTCCACCCACCATACTGCTGCATCGGTGGCTGCTTCCAGGGACATACCTATCCAGGAAATCTGCAGGGCTGCTACCTGAAAGACAGCAAACACCATCACCCATTACCACATCGACCTTGAGTCACACCAGGATGCTGGTTTTGGGGCCTCAGTTCTCCAGTCTCTGCTCCCTAAGTAGGGGGTGTGCACCTTGCCTCCCTCTTCCCGAAGAACTGCTAGGAGTCTGCCAACAAGTGTGGATGAACAACATATCCACATACCTAGAAAAACAGGTTACTCACCTGTAACAGTAGTTCTAGGAGTGGTATATGTTCATCTACACTGACCCACCCGACCTCCCTGGCTGCAACGCACAACCTGGCTTCCAGCGGACTAAGATCTGCATCATGGGGCGGAGCCGAGGGTTATACCACCGGTGGGTGTGGTGGGAGGAGCCAGCTTGAAGACCTTCCAGCAAGAATTAAATGGGAAAGGGACATGCCAAGAAGTGTGGATGAACAACATATCCACGTCCCTAGAAAAACAGGTTACTCACCTGTAACAGTAGATCTTCGAGAGGGCTCTTGCAGTAGGTAATTACATATAGGACTGATGCCAACAGGCGTCAGGACCCTACAGAAAAATTTCTAGCTAGCAATCTCTGGCGGGGAACCGCCCCACGTCAGGTAACCGATGTCAAGCGACGTCAGTATAAAGGGGTGGTCCCCCACGCCCACCTTCCAGTTCTTCCTGCCGTTAGCTTGAGAAAGCGCCTCGCGGTTAAGTTCAACTGCTCGTCAGTCTGTCGTCGGTAGATTTACTGCCGTTTTTTCTTCGATTTCTCAAATTTTTTCATCAGTTTCTCTGTGGTGTACGTCATCCCCTACACCCTCCGAGCAGAAAAATAAGTGCGACTCGTGCAGAGCTCAACTCCAGCACAAGGACAGACACTCCCAGTGCCTCTTCTGTCTAGGCCCGGTCACCCCATGGAGAAGTGCCAGCATTGCCTGAAATTTAACGCCGCCACCCGCAGATGGAGATAGCAGTTCCTGGAGGCCCACATCCTTAAAAAGAAAATGACTTCAATGGAAAAGGAGCTGAAGAAGCTTCGTCAGGCCTCAACTTTGCCCGAGGGTCACCGTAAAAAGAAAGACAAGGAGAAGGACCGGGACACCTCTTCCTTGGCCACTGCGACTTCGGCTGGAGTCACCGTGCTCAAGGTAACGCCTCTGGGGACCACTCTGCGATAGCCGTCTTGAGGTTCCTGCCGGCGCCTGCCCGCCCATCTGGCTCATACCGGCCCTTCGGTGCCTCTGGGTCATGAGGTGTCCACTCCCAGCAAGGCCACTGCCGCGCGGCCTTCTGGTGCGAGTGGCTCCGGTAAGCTGGATGTCAGCTTCTCTGATGTCTACCCGCAGAAGGCCGCTAAGTCGCTTGACCCTTTGGGGCAGCGCACGGCCTCTAAACTGCCCAACCAGGCCACACCCCCTTCGCGGCCTCCCTCGGGCGCTGGCTCTGCCAAGTCGGACGACTGCTTCTCTGACGTCCACCCGGACCCTGCCGGTAAGGCGAACATCGGCCCTTCCAATGGTCACACGGTGTTGGAGCCAACACCGGACCCTGACGTTCAGTCCGCCGTCCATGGCTCCCTGCAGCATTCGCTGCATGTCGAGGCCCCAGCGTCTTCTCAGCTAGACTCCGGGGATTTTAATCCTCCCTCCCTCCCCGGGCGGTACCGAGGATGCAGGCACGCTCCCGTCAGGTCTCCCTCCCGCTGGGCCGGACGACCTGACGTCAGACCCTCTGACGCTGACGCCAGTCTTGCCGACACCGGGTGACATCCCTCTCCCGGATGCCGTCCCCATGCCGGGCTTCCCATTCCAGGCGCGCTTGCTGGGCCTTTTCCAGGGCTTTCTGCTCTCGCAGACCCCCCCGGTCCCTGGGTATCCGACCCCATTCTATCCGACGCCATCATACCTGGGGCCGCAGTATATGGCGCCCCAGTACCCAACACCGGCCTATCCGACTCCACAGTACACAGTGCCTCAGTACCCAACGCCGGGGTACGGATACGCGTCATACGGATACCCTCAGTATCTGTATCCTCCTCCTCCTCCACCGCCCCCTCAGCCGCTGGTGGATTTGAAGGAGACTGTAGCTTCCTGGTGGGCTGAGGCCAAGGCTCAGCTCACCAGGGAGGTAGAGAGCTGTCTTCAGACACCAGTCCCGGTTCCGGACCCCCTACGTCGGAGACAAGAGACTCCCTCCCCACCTCCAGAGGCGAGCCCTCCGGTTCCACGGCGGGGCAGGATATGCTTCCCCGAGGGCTTCCCAAGGGGTCCGTTCCTCCCCCATGTCAGGAGGAGGAGTCTTCTTCCTTTTCATCCTCCTCGGACACCTCGGATGATTCCGGTGGTTGTTCCGATTTAGACGACGAGCCCCGCTCTCCGGATAAGCCCAGGCCGAGGACTCCTCTGAAGTCTCCTCCAGAGGATCCTTCTTTTACGGAGTTGCGCAAAATCCAGGAAGTTCATCAGTGGCATTCCTTGGAGCCGGATCCACAGCGTAGGAAGCTCACGCACCTGGATCTGCCCAAGACCGCTCGCACCCTGGTGCCACCCTGGATTGAGCCTCATGCCGATCTTGTCTCCACCATTTGGAAGCAACCGTCGGCATTAGCCCCCCTTCCTAGGAAGTCAGACAGGCTTTTCAGGCTCCTGAGGTTGTTGACTCTTTGTAATCGCACCCTCGAGCTGATTCAGTCGTGATCAGTGCCGCTCATGGCCGGACAGCTAACCCCAAGCACTTGAGCTCGTTACCACCTGACAAGGAATCCCGCCTTCTGGACCAGTACAGGAAGAAGGTCTACGCTTCTTCCACTCTGGGTATTGGGGCCCTGAATTACATTGGTCATATGGGGGATTACCAGAAGGCGATCCTTAGCGAGGTAGAGGCTAAATTGGACTCCCTTCTTGAGTCTCAGACAAAGCAGGAAGTGGCGGATCTAGTCCAGTCTGCACGTTCGGCCAGTCGGCACATGCTTCGTGCCATATACGATGCAGTGGACTCTGCTGGTGGGAGCTCGACTTTCGCCATGGGTTTGCGGCGTCATGCCTGGTTCCGGGTGTCAGGTTTGGTTCCAGAGGTGCAGTCCGCTATCCAGGACGCACCCTTCAGGGGTTCAGTGCTGTTCAGTGGCGATGTCAGGGACATCATCACCGATCTGCAGGAGAAGGGTACTGCACTTAAGTAAGTTGACTCTTTGTACAAACCCCCTCAGGCTCAGCGTCGTCCTGTTCACAGACGTCCTCGGCAAAAAGAGAAACCTCAGGGAAAGCGGGCCAACAAACGTCGGGCCTCTCCGGCTGCCAAGCCCCCCCACCCAAAAAAGCAGCGGCGGCTGCAGCCACGACGCTGCCTCATACCTCCTTTCCTCTCCCCTCCCACTGCCTCTGGGCCTTCCAGAGGAACCGGTAGGAGGAAGATTCTCCCTCCTTCTACCGGGTTGGGAGAGGATAACTACAGACACTTGGATGCTCCAGCTAATCGCAGAAGGACACTCAGTAGAGTTTCTTTGGAAACCTCCTCGGAACCCCCCCCCCAGGTCATCTTATTCCCCAGAGCATCTTCTGGTCCGGGAAGAAATATCCTCTCTTCTTTTGAAAGAGGCGATAGAGCCCGTACCTCCAAACCTTCAGGGGACGGGTTACTACTCCCATTTCATCCTGGTCCCGAAGAAGCCAGGAGAGGTGAGGCAGATTCTCGACCTCAGCTCCCTGAACTTGTTCGTGGAGTACAAAAGGTTCCGGATGCTCTCTCTGCAGAGTCTTCTGCCCCTCCTTCAGCCGGGACTGTGGTTGTGCACTCTGGATATGCAGGATGCTTACCTGTATATCCCTATTCGCCCTTCCCACCGCAAATACCTGCATTTTGCATTTCAGGGAGACCACTACCAGTTCAAGGCCCTCCCATTTGGTCTTTCCTTGGCGCCCCGACTTTTTACCAAATGCCTTTCGGTGGTAGCAGCCTACCTGCATACCCAGGGGGTGCAGGTTTTCCCGTACCTGGACGATTGGCTCCTGGCAGCCTCGTCCCGGGAGGAACTCCTGCGCTTCCTTTCCCTTACCCTGCAGGTTTTTGCCTGCCTGGGTGTTACTGTCAACCAGGCCAAGTCCTACCTGATCCTGTCCCAGAGGCTGCAGTTTATTGGGGCGATTCTGGACACAACCTCCGGCATGGCCTTTCTGCCACCGGACAGGGCGGCCTCACTCCAAGCTCAGGTCAACCTGTTGTCCAGCCGCAGGCAGGTCAGCGCCAGGTCAGTCCTTCACCTCCTCGGGCTCATGGCGGCTGCTATTCCGACAGTCCCTCATGCTCGGCTCCACATGAGAATCTCTCAGTGGATGCTTCAGTCTTAGTGGGATCAGCTGGTGGACGACCTAGATCAACTAGTTCTGGTCTCCAACCCTATGGCTTGGGACTTGCAATGGTGGACAGCTCAGGAGAACCTTTGCCGGGGAGTTCCCTTCTGCCTTTCTCCCCCCTCCCAGACGCTGACCACAGACACCTCGGGCGAAGGTTGGAGAGCCCATCTCGGGCCTCACAGGACCCAGGGCTCCTGGTCCCAGCTCAAAAAATCTCTCCACATCAATGTGCTCGCGCTTCGGGCCATGCTTTATGCTCTTCAGGCTCTGCATCTTTATCTGCTTCCCGGGCATCTGGCTGTCCAGACGGACAACGTGTGTAGTCTGATACATCAACAAACAGGGAGGAACTCGTTCATACCCTCTCTGCAGGGAAGCGATGTGGGTCTGGGAATGGGCAGTGCAGTACAACTGTCACCTCACGGCCATTCAAGTCCCGGGGGTCGAGAACACATTGGCAGGCCACCTTAGTCGGTCGTCTGCTCACGCCCATGAGTGGGAACTAAATCAGGGGGTAGCAGACGACGTCTTTCTATGCTGGGGAACCTCTCAAGTAGACCTGTTTGTGTCTTCTCTCAACGCAAAACTTCCTGCCTTCTGCTCGCTCGCTCCAGGGCGTGGCATTTTTTGGAGAGACGCTCTGTCTCTAGACTGGAAGGGAAGATTCGTCTATGCCTTCCCCCGATCCCCTTGATTCCGGAGTTCTTACAGAAACTCGGCTCGGAAGGAGCTTGCATGATTCTCATTGCTCCTTTCTGGCCCAGGCAAGTTTGGTGTTCTCTTCTGCAACAGTATTCAGAGGAGCCTCCACTTCCGCTTCCTCTGTCGCAAACGTTGCTGACCCAGGATCAGGGGACCCTGGTCCATTCAGGCCTCTAGTCCCTACAGTTGCACGCATGGCTCCTGCAGACATAGCTCAAGCCCGATTCAGGGTTTCCCCACTAGTGACTGAGATTCTGGTGGAAGCAAGGAAGCCCTCCACTAGATCTACCTGTGCCATGAAATGGAAACAGTTCTCTATTTGGGCCGCTTCCAAAGATTTCAAGCCTTTCTCCTGCTCTGTTGGGAGGCTTTTGGATTACCTGCAACACCTCTTTGCTCTGGGTCTCAGTCATTCCTCTCTGAAGATTCACATGGCGGCCATCTGGGATTACCATGTTCCTTTTGGGGACAGGACTTTTGCACAACTGGAGGTCTTCAAGACCTTTCTTAGAGGGGTCCTCCACTTGAGACCCCCATTCGGGTTCCTGCTCCTCCTTGGGATTAGAATTTTATCCTTGAGAAGCTTACTCTGCCTCCTTTCGAGCTGGCAGCCTCAGCAGACCTAAAGTTCCTCTCGTGGAAGACTCTCTTCCTTGTGGCCGTTACTTCTGCTCGAAGGATTTCCGAGCTTCAGGCCCTGATGTGCAAAATCCCGTATTTGATTTTCCACAAGGAACGTGTGGCTCTGCGTAACAACCCTAAGTTTCTCCCCAAGGTGGTAGCGGAATCTACGCTGAATCAATCCATAGAGTTACCTGCTTTCTTTACGCAGCACTCCAATCAAGGGGAGTACCTCTTGCATACTGTGGATGTTCACCAGATTCTGAGATACTACACCACCAGGACGAAGGATCTCAGAAAGACTGATCAACTGTTTGTCTCTTTTGCTCATAAAAGAGAAGACAATGCTGTCTCTAAGCAATGCCTATCTAAATGGTTGGCTCATTGTATCACTTTCTGTTATGACAAGTATGACAAGACCCTGCCGGGTCAGGTCAGAGGCCACTCCACCAGAGGGGTCGCTGCCTCTGCTACTTGTTTCAAAAATATGTCAGCGGCGGACATCTGTGCAGCCGCCACTTGAACTTCTATCCATACCTTTACAAAACAGTTTGGACGTTGCCTTTCACCGTAGAGCGGGCTTCAGGTTGGCTACTTTGCAAGGTCTTCTTTCCTAAGACCTTCACAGCCAGAGGGTCTACTTTTGGGTAGTTTTCCTCCTCCCGTTTGCTTCTTCTTGTTCCAGACTGCTTGGGACTCAGTCCTATATGTAATTACCTACTGCAAGAGCCCTCTCGAAGTAAGATAGTACAGTTTATGTAAGAACTTACCGTAGATCTACAAGAGAGACTTTTGCAGTAGGTACTTCCCGCCCTCCATCCCCCTAAGCTGTTCAGCTCCTTTTCCAGGATGGGAAATATCCACTTCTCTCTCGTCTTGCCTTTTGGCCTTTGGCGGGAGAGAACTGGAAGGCGGGCGTGGGCGACTGTCACCTGATGTGGGGGCGGTCCCCCGCCAGAGAATGCTAGCTAGAAATTTTTCCGTGAGGTCCTGATGCCTGCCGGCATCAGTCCTATATGTAATTACCTACTGCAAGAGCCTCTCTCGAAGATCTACTGTTACGGTAAGTTCTTACGCAACTGTACTTTCTAGGAGTGGTATATGTTGTTCATCCACAATGACCCACCCGACCTCCCTGCCTGCGACGCACAACCTGGCTTCCAGCAGCCTAAGATCTCGCATCATGGGGCGGAGCCGAGGGTTATACCACCTGGCTAGGTGGGAGGAGCCAGCTTGAAGACCTTCCTGCAAGAATTAAAGGGGAAAGGGACATGCCAAGAAGTGTGGATGAACAACATATACCACTCCTAGAACTACTGTTACAGGAGAGTAACCTGTTTTTATCAGCCTTCAGGATATGAAGTCCGTGGTGCATGCCTTCATGACATCTAGACTGGACTATTGTAATGCTCTTTATCTCGGGTTAGCTGTTGGTTTGATGCTTAGAAAGCCCTACACCATCTAGGTCCTGGTTACCTAAGAGAGCTCCTGTGTTCGTACACTCCTAACCGCCCTCTCTGCTCTTCAGAGGTGGGCTTCTTTAAGGTTCCCAGATCTCATTTAATGCTGTAACGGGGATCATGCCATTGCAGTGGCTGCTTCAGTTTTCTGGAACCAGCTGCAGTGGGAGCTTTGGGAGGCCCCCTCAGTTGAAAGTGGGAGTTAAAATCACTGTTTATAAGAGCTTTCTCTACTGACGTCTTTCTATAAGAGCTCTCCCTACTGATTCATAACCCGTTTCTTCTTATGTATTATTTTTAGATAGTAATTTATTTTACTGCTGTTATTTTTTGGTTTTGTACTGATGTGTAAGGTGCCCACAGCCTGCAGCATCGGGCGCCAAAAAAATATACTACTACTATTATGTGATGGCCTAAAATTGCCTGTGGTTGCAGCTCCACGGGTTAACTGCTATGTCACAGAATGAGTTAGCCAGGCAGGCTGTCAACATTTCTGTGCAAGGCCTAGAAGTAGTACAGCACCAGTCGAGGGCATCTTATGATGCCAGCGAAGTGACTTCTAGGTAAGGACTACAGCCTGTCTCGGATGGCATGGCTTCGCCTAGCCTGTTTGGCACCATTGGCCTGGTGAAAGGTGCTGAACTTGCACTTCCAAGGGACACCTTTCTTCTTCCCTCAGGTCAGGCAGCAGCTCTCTGGGAACCCTCCTGCTCCTTTGCCAAAGGAGCTCCCGCCTTGTCCCATCTCACCTGCAGGAGCCACTGTCATCAGGTGTTATCCTCCAGTCAGAGGGCTGAGGGTATGCTGTACCTTCAGGATGAGCCAGCTCTTCCCTCATAAATAAGGCAGCTTGGTACTCTGACCCATAAGTGGGACTCAATGGAGAAGACTGACATGGGGAAAATAGGAAAGTTACATACTTACTGTAACAGGTGATCTTCCAGAATATCTCATCTGTTGAGTACCACACCTGCACACAGTCCCCTTCTGTAGAAGAGCCAGAGCCTCTGGACAGCTCACCTTGGTCATGCTAAGGCACGTCCACTCCAGGGAGTTTTTCTGTCACTCTCCCCCTTTCTTTCTTTCTTTCTTTCTTTCTTTCTTTCTTTCTTTCTTTCCTCTTGGGACCTAGGCTAGAGAGAAACAAAATGCAAAGAAAAAAAAACTTTGTTTTCCCTTTTTCCTGCCTGGGTACATCCCCACTGCCTTAGGAATATCCATATTGGTTGCTTAATGCGACCCTACACCCCCTGCATGTTTACCTAGTCTTAACTCCATATAAAAAATAAAACTGCACTGAAAGCCTAAATATGAAGTGCCCAAAACATTTTCATCTGCATACGCCATGATAAAGCAGGTGACCCAGCCAAAAAACACCTCAACGTTTGCAGCTGTGCGAAATGTTTTTGGGCTGTTAGCTGCTTTAACGTATGCAGAATAAAGCAATTGTCAGGGGTGTCTCAGTCAGTAGGTCACACTATAGGAACTTCACCGTCTGTGAAGCAGGATCCAGACGTAAGATTTTCCAGCAGTACAACTGGGGCTGCCCACGCCAATGTCATTAACCCTATAATGGCATGAGCAACCCTGCTCCCTCCTTGGTTCTTTCCCACTGTCGACTCCTTTCACATGGGTCTCCACTGAAGCTCCATCGCAGTTCGTGCCATTTTTGCCTATGCTTTTGTTTCTTTTGCCCAAGGAAGAGAGGGCGCTCAAGTTTCCAGACAATGTTTGTCTAAATGGTTGGCCAGTTGTAATGTGTTCTGCAATAGCAGATATGGCAAGGAGTTGCTGGGGACAGTGAAAGCCCACTCCACCAAGGGTATGACTGCCTTTGTGGCTCGCTACAAAGGAGTCTTTGCAGCTGACATCTGCGCTGCTGCCACATGGATTACCATCCATACTTTCACCAAGCACTACAATCTGGACATTGCATCCAGAGCCCGAGCAAGCTTCAGTCGGGCTGTTCTCCAGGACCTTCTGTCTTAGACCTCGCTTGGCCTTCCTCCTAGACTGTTCTGCTGCACTTGTAACTGCTTGGGACTCGTTCCTGTGGTGTGACTTGATGGTTGAGATACCCCCAAAGATGACAGTACACTTGTGTAAGGACTTACCATAACAGTAGATCTTCAAGGGGATCTCCGTCATCAGGTCTGCCTTCCCTCCCACTAACCCCTATTTGGAATCCTTTGCTCAGAATGGCTATCTGGCATATCCAGCCTTTTATTTAGGCCTGGGCACCTCTCTCTGTCCTCGGTTCCCCACGGCATCAGCTTGCTCCTTTAGTCTCCAGGGGAAAGAACTGAGGAGGGAGCAGGGCCACGCATGCCATTATAGGGTTGATGACATCAGCAGGTGACATCAGTGTGGGCAGCCCCAGTTGTACTGCTGGAAAATCCTCTGTGTGAATCCTACTTCATGGATGGTGAAGTTCCTATGGTGTGACCTGATGACTGAGATCCCCTCGAAGATCTACTGTTATGGTAAGTCCTTACGTAACTGTTCTTTTTGAGCACTTTGTATACAGGCTTTGAGTGGGGTTTTATTTTTTCTATTGAGCTACTGCTAAAACGATGCATCGTGGTTCTTTGAGCTGCCCTTTTGATATTTTGTTTTTAATCCTAACTCCACTTGACAGTAGCCCTGTCAACTTGTGCTCTGTGAGCAGCAGATTGGGTTCAGTTTGGGCCAGCCAGCCCCACCTCTAGAGTACACCCCTGTGCTAAACTTACAGGAGGGGGACGTCAGCTGGCAGCTGGCTTATTGCTGGTGCACTTTATTTTCATTATGTATTTTTATCTTGTTTTCTTCTCGGCTTAACTCCTGTTGTGCCCTAATAGTAGCTATTTGCTGTTCCAGCATGCCCAGTAGAGTCTGTAGAAACATGGGAGGGTGGTACATTTACTATTCCTAGATGGGGTCTTTGTAGCCTCATAGGCTGTGCGTCAGACATCCTTTTTGTTCTGCTCCCCTTTCCCGCAACTCAGGAGTGCAACTTAGCTTTAAAAAACCAAAAGCCATATTCTCTGCCTGGTGATATGATGCCTATTGCAGTCCTGCTGGCTGCTTTGTCTTGGACTGGGTCTGACACTTTTCCTGTGCCCACCTTATTTGCAGGGGAGTCTCACCCTTGGCTACCCCCCCTTGTATCTGCTAGCCAGAGCCTATATACATACAGGGCTGCTGTTTTCTTCCAACTACTTACCAGTCTGACACAGGAAGCTGCTGAGGGGAGCAGTGTACTTTTTTTTTTATTACTCCAGTGTTTCCTAGTGTGGGGCAAGCCTTGTAAGGCAGGAGATAGTTTGTGTGGTCTAACTAGCTGTGCCTGAGTGCAACCTGAGTGGAGGCGTTCCTGACCCCCCCGCTTCTCGAGGGGACAGGAACTTGGGCAGGCATCCTAACGGGTGTTTAGAGGGGGCTGTTTAAGCCTCTTCTAGTGTTGGCTAGCTCGCTTTTTTAAAGGCAGGCTATATACATTGCTCGGCCCTGCAGGGAACTCTTACTGCCGGCGAGCGTCACCGTAGCAACCAGGTGACGTCACCACCCAGCACCTATTTTAGTGCTGTGCTCCAGCAAGCCTTGGTTTTAGGAAGCTGCTGAGGGGAGCAGTGTACTTTCTTTTTAATTACTCCAGTGTTTCCTGGTGTGGGGCAAGCCTTATAAGGCAGGAGACAGTTTGTGTGGTCTAACTAGCTGTGCCTGAGAGTGTGACCTCTGTGGAGGCGTTCCTGACCCCCCGCTACTCAAGGGGACAGGAACTTGGGCAGGCATCCTAACAGGTGTTTAGAGGGGGCTCTTCTAGTGTTGGCTAGCCCGCCTTTTTAAAGGCGGGCTATATACATTGCTCAGCCCCACAGAGAGCTCTTACTGCTGGCGAACATCACCATAGAAACCAGGTGACGTCACCGCCTGGCACCTATTTAGCGCTTGGCTCCAGTGAGCAGAGTCAAGAGCGGAGGCGATATGGGCAGAGGCCAGTCGCATCTGTCGGACGAAGGCAAGAAGGCCAGGTACCTTGTAGCATTATACTATCAAAATGAGTACACAAGATAATGGGTTAACAGAGTGGATAGCACCAAATGTGTTACATGTGGGAATGCTATAAGGGAGGAGGATACTGATTCTGAGAAACAGCAGTTATGTAAACAATGCCAGGAGATAAAAACACTTTAAATAGTTATTGTTGGATTAGAGTTGCAGATTAAGTGTTTGAGGAACCAGGTACAAGGGGGTATTGACAGAAATGTGGTCAATCAAGGAAAGACTAAAAGTCGAACAAATGAGGGAATAAGTACAAGGACAAGGGATATGCTTGATAATGAAGGTACATATCTGGATAAGGGAATAAGAGTACAGAAAAGGAGGAGAGCCTTGGGCTTTAATGGATCTGCGGTAACATTTTTTTTTTTTTTTAAACCATATGTTATGGCAGTTGATATGGACAACGACAATAATGTGCAGGATAGTGCTGTAGAGCAGCCTGTTAGTCAGTTGATAGGGACAGATACTGAACAGGATATATTGGCCCCTAACACTTCTAAAGAAAAGGTGACCCCAAGAGTAGACAGTGAAATAACAGACATTGACACAGAATCGAGTAGTCCAACAGAAGGGCAGGTGCCTGATACTTTAATTATGAACCCGGAATCAGGAAGTAAAATGTATATTGAGTTTAATATCCCCACAACAAATACAGTTGAACCCTTATTGCAATCGATGAACGAGGATAACGAGGCTACTGAGCTAATTAACATAAGTGATGGATATGGATGAACCCTCTGAGAAGTCGTATAACTCATATAGGTGTATCAAGTGAAGACCATGTGGGTGAAGGATTAACGAAAGATTGTGTAGAATAATATATATACACTGTGTATATATATATATAAAATCTCATGGGAGACTCAATGATTAAGTATACAAACTCAATAACTACCCTTAACAGGAAAGATCAAGTCCATAGTATTTCATTACCAGGGGCAGGCACACAAGATATAATTGACTTAATTCCAAGAATAGTCAAGAAGCAGAATGATAAAGCCCTAGCAATGGTACATGTTGGAACAAATGATTTAAATAAAAAAAAGTGAAACTGACATAATTAACAACATAAAAAATGATTCATCAGCAGTTACTAAATTTGAATTGTGAAGTGGTTCTGTCTGAAATTTTACCAGTACCAAAGGCATCTGGATTAACCAGTAGGAGAATATTGAAAATGAATAATGCTATAAGGGAATTGAGTATAAAAAATGATTATGTTTAAAAACTTGGGAAGTGTTTTAAAATCACAAGAAACAATCCAGTAAAGATGGACTTCATTTGAACAGAAATGGAAACCTTCGAAGCAGTATGTTCAATAAAATAATTAATGACTGTTTAAACTAGGGCATGGGAGGGAGGGGAATAGTGACACCCTACAACATATATCGGTTAAAGATAATCAGAAAATAGTGCATAAAAATGAAACGACTCGAAATGAGAGATCTATGCCCCCAAAAGGAAGTGGAATTATTGAAAATATTGTTACTAAATGCAAGAAGTTTAAAGGCTAAGATAGATGAACTTACTGTGATATTAAAAGAAGAAAACATAACCATCTGCGCGGTGACAGAAACATGGTTCACCAGTAATGATTGGGGCATTCAGATACCAGGGTACAATGTGTTTCATAAAGAAAGATATAATAAAAAGAGAGGTTGAGTAGCATTATATGTTGCTGATAATTTAAGGGCACGTGAGCTTCACCCTGAAGATTCTGACATGGGAAATGAATGCTTATGGACAGAAATATATATAGACAACAAAAGGGTAGTGATAGGACTGTGTTATAGGCCCCCAGGTCAAAATAAGGATGAACATGATTCTTCTATAAAAACTATAGATAAGGTAAGGGTAGATGGGGATTATTTACTATTAGGAGATTTAAACTACCCTAATATTGACTGGGAAACCTATACAGGGCATACATCATTTAAAAAAAATTATTGGCTATGCTGTTACACACACATTTGGAACAAATTGTCAAAATGCCCATGACAGATAAAAATGTGGCTATTTGGTCTGCCACTAAAAGGACTCCTTACCTTCTCTATGGTCTGCCAGACCCATCTGCTGCTGCTGGTGAGGACCCCATCTGGACTGTGCGAATAACTGGACAGACGCATAAAATAATAATGCTTCATTTCTGGGTGGACTGGGGTTGTCTGGAAGGTTGTTACTCAGGTACCCATGCTTTAGTCGGTTTATATGGACATTGTTGTGTACCAGCTTTCCATCCGACTTGCGTTGCAGACGAACGTGGACTGGAGGACGCTTTTCTACAATGTATAAGGGACCAGTCCGGGGCGAAGCAGTTTCTTGGTGTCGCCCGGAACAAGAATAGGTCAGTACAAATAAATAATGTCCCCAACAGAGAAGGCTCATGCGCCTTGGCTGCAGACATTTGTTGCATTGCTAATTTTCTCTGGCCCAACGTGGTGATTGCAACACGTCGGGCAAGTTCAAGCTATTCCAGCAGAGGAATAATGAAAGAAGAAGCTGACTTTGGAACCTCTAGCAGCAAGAAATCCCTGTCCAGTGGAGTTCTTGGGTGACGTCCATGGACTAAGAAGAATGGGATGTATTCTGTGCTGTCGTAATAAGGGCTGGTATTATATGCAAAACTGCACAAAGGGAACAAAATGGTCCCAGGTGTCATGAATCTCATCCAGATACTTGGAGAGTGTGCCGAGAATGGTAGACATCATTCTTTCACTCTGTCCATTGCATTGTGGATGGTAACTTGTGGTATGTGTCTTTTTTATGTCGAGAAGTTTGCAAGTTTCTCGGGCAATGTGGAAAGGTAGTGCCTTTGTCTGAATATAGGTATGATGGGGTACCGTGACGACAAATGACTGTGTTGAGAAAGGCACTTGCCACAGTGGTGGCTTTAATGTCTTTTAGGGGGATGAGTTCCAAATACTTCGTCAGGTAGTCCACAAAAACAAGATGTATTTGTTGCCAGAGTCAGAGCATGTTGGTAAGGGCCCAAGAATGTCAGTGCTGACTCTTTGGGAACGGTTCAGTCGCTACAGGCATTGAAATTATGTGTGTCTTTGTCAGTTTGGCAGGAGGCTTTCTTTGAGAGCAGGGCTGGCAGGATTTTACGACTTGGACGATGTCCCTATTCATGTGTGGCCAGAAGAAGTGAAGCCTTGTCTTTTCAAGAGTTCTGTATATTCCCATACAACCTCCAGAAAGCGGAGAGAGGAACCTGAGGGATTAGAGAGGCTGGCACGACTAACTGTACGTGAGTTCTATCCGTCCGATGACCCTTGCCTTCCTTGGTCCAAATGTGAAAAAGCACACCGTCACTGAGGAAGTACTGCAAAGAAAAGTACATCTTGGCGATGTTTCTTTTGTTGCAGTGAGGTTCCAGACTCTAAGTAGGTGATTACGTCCATAAACTGAGTGTCAGTTCTTTGTTGCATTTTAACAGTTGCCAGGGTCAGATCGGATGTTGAGGAGATGAGAAGCTCTACAGCTGCTTGCAGTAACTGAGGATTTGTGTGTCCCTCAGTAGAAGCGGTTGGTAGCAGCAAAGCAACTTGAGGTGCTGTAGGAGTGTCCACAGGAAGCACATCCGTGGCATGGAAGGGAAGAGCTTGTAAGCAGGATTCTTCATCTGTTGAGAAGGATGCAGAGGGATATCATCTCCGGCTTAAACCATCTACATTTGAGTGAACTCGACCTGGTCTGTACTGAATTTCAGAGTTGTAGGATTGCAGCATGACAATCCATTGGGCGAACTTGCCTACTGGCTCCTTCATTTTGAATAACCATCTGAGGGCCGAGTGATCAATTATGGCTGTAAAGGAGGAGTAACTAAGGTAGCAGTCAAATTTCTTTATGGCAAATACCATGGCTAGACATTCTTTTTTTGTGATGCCATAGTTCTGCTCAGCTGAGGAAAGAGAGCACCTGGCATAGGAGACAACTCGCTCTGTTCCATCTTGAATCTGATAGAGCACAGAGCCCACTGCAAAGGAACTAGCATCTGAGTAGAGCTTGAAGGGTTGGTCAAACCTTGGGTAGGCCAGTACTGGAGAAGAGATTAGGTTTTGTTTTAAGGTTTCAAAGACCTCTTTACATTCAGAAGTCCAAATATAGTCACATCCCTTTTTGGTGAGGGCATACAGTGGAGTGCAATCTTGGCGTAGTTGCAAATTAACTTTCGGTAGTAGCCAGACAAGCCCAGGAAAGCACGAAGGTCTTTGAGATTGTTAGGCTCTGGATAGTCTTTGACTGCTGAGAGCTTGTCTGGATCTGCAGAGATGCCTTGAGAACTAACCACATGTCCCAGGTAATGAATTTGATGCTGTGCAAAACAACACTTTTCTGGGCGAAGCTTGAGATTGGCTTTTCTGAGACGTTCAAACACTTCTTGGAGATGTTGGAGGTGCACTGGCAAAGTTCTGCTGAAGACAATCGCATCATCCAGGTAGACTAAGCAAGATTTTCCAAGACTACCCACGTAGTACGGCTTCCATAACACATTGAAATGTGGCTGGACTGTTCCGAAGACCCATAGGCGGACGTTTGAACTGAAAGTCCCAAGTGGCAGCACCATGCTGTGTATGGACAAGAAGCTGTATCAATGGAAACTTGATAGAACCCACTCTGAAGGTTTGAGTGGTGAAGTAAGCAGGACTGGCTGCGCCAAGACTCACTAAAGCATCTTCGGTTGTAGGCAAGAGATGAGCATCCTGCACCGTGTAGGCATTGACTTTTCTGTAGTCTACCACAAAGCAATACCCTTTGTCCTTTTTTTTTACCACCAGCAGGCAAGGTGCACCCCAGGGGCTTGTAGTTTCTTAGACTATGTCTTGGTCAAGCATGTCTTTGATTATGTACTCGAGGACTTGTTTCCATTTGTGTCCCCCTTTGTAGGGTCACTGATGGATTGGTTTCTGGTTGGGCTGTACTTTGATGGTGTGTTGCAGGATATCACAGCATCCAAGCTTGTTATCTGAACCAACAAAGACATCCAGGTAATTCTCCAGGAATTTCAAAAGTTGTTGCTTTTCCATTGGAGATGCTGGAAGTTTGGAAGAGGATAGTCGCTGACTGAAGGGTAACTCTATTGAAGTTGGGGTGGTCATCATAGTACTGACAGGATTAGAGTTGGTGGAACCAGGCTGAGGTTCTTGCATGAGATGGAGTTGGTCCCCTGAAGACAAGCAGACAAACTTTCTGATGTTGGCACCCTTTGAAATGACCACTGGCTCATCTGTGAAGTTGCAACATTTTTGGAAAACTGCGCCATCATGCACCGCCGAGAAGGTATTTCCCGGAAGGAGACCTAACGAATGCAGCACGAGGGATCCTGTGATGATGCCAGCAACACCTTCTGGAAGTGGTTTACCTCGAATCTTGGCAATCAAAATCATTTCTGACTGAGGAGGCACCATGACTGAGTCTATAGCTGTGAGTTGCCTCTGAGGATCTAGCGACAGTTTGTTTGAGGCAAAGTCTAGGATGGCTTTGAGGAAGTCTAGGCCTAGAATTATTGCAGGTTGAAGATCAGGCACTATGTAAAACTTGACAGTAGCTTGCTGTGAACCAAAGTGGAACTTGAGATGGACCATGCCTGTGATAGGTACTGTAGCTGTACTTGCTGTGATAATGTACTTTATGTCGACTGGAGAGACATTAAGTATGTGACAAATAGCTTGGTTGTTTAGAATACTGTAGCTGATAACTGATATTTCTGCTCCAGTGTCGACCAATGTGTGCGTAGACCAATCTCCGATGGTTACAGGTACATAGTTTGCTAGGAGAGGTGATTGGATGACAGGTACCTTTGCCCGTGGAAGTGTGTGCCAGAGTTCGCAGTTGGAGGAAGTGTTTTGTTTGAATTGTGAGTCAGAGGGGCAGTCAGTTGCTGTGTTCCCCTGCCCAACAAAAGCCCCTAGTCTTTTTGGCGGTGCTCATTTCCTTGATCCTGGGAGTAGTTGCAGTTATCATGTTGATTGCGCTGTGGTGGGCATCCTTGGTTCTCTTGAGTCCTGTGGTAATACTTAAACTTTCGGCAGACAGCAGCAGTGTGTCCCCTGAATCCACACCACTGGCAAATCACAGGCTCTTGGGGAAGGTGGATGTGGATCCGGTCGCTGTCAAGGTGGTTGCATAGCATTAGTATTTGCTGAGGAGGCAGTTGAGCTGATGTGTAAGGTATTGACAGTTGAGATAAGCTTGTCAATCATTGCTTGTTGCTGTTGGACACGTGGCAAGTGCAGCCAGTTGTGAGGTTTGGGGCACCTGAGCACCAGCAGACTGAAACATTGAGACTCTTGGGCTAGCCGTGCAGCTTGGATGGTGTCTGTCCAGGTGGTTGGCTTTTGCTGTATGACATAGGTACGAAATTGTGGAGGCAGTCCCCAGACAAAGGCTGTTACTTGATCTTTCTCTGTTTTCTGTAGGTGTTTGCATTGAGACTCAATGTCCTTTATGAAGACTTCAAGAAATTCGGTGGGTTGCCATGTACGTACCCACAGTTGTTGCTCCAATAACCAGGGTGGGTGTGCTTGGAGAAAATGGGCTTTGAAGGTTGTGTACAGTGTGGCAGTATCTCCTTTGACTTGGTCTGGAAGTGCATTGAACCAGGAAATGGCAGTCCCTCTCAGAAGCAAGTGCAAGGGATCAGTCCAACCATGGAAGGAAATCCATGCTTGGAATTGTTCCAGCCAGCCAACGGCGTCTTCGTGAGGCAAGGCTGAGAAGGGTACTAGTTGTAGGCTGGTATGGACTGTGGTGAAATGGCTTTAATGTAGGCCAGGTCATCTTGAATAGCTTGCATAGCTGGTGCTCCTTGAGCAGAAATAGAAGACTGGATGTCATGGAGGATTGTTTCAATTTTGTAGCCCCATGCCCTTGAGGTGGGTGAAGGTAGGAGGCCGGATGCTCTGGCACCCATATCTGTGTTGTCATCGGACATGGTGGTTGGAGATGAGCTTCGTTTCACCGAGCGAAGGTCGTACAGGTGAGAAGGAGTTGCTGTCATGCAGGAGACAAGATGTTGTGTCGTAGATGAAGGGCCGAGCAAAAATTATTTTTGTAGACAAAAGTACAAATTTGTGTAGCAAAGTTCATCAATTGATGTCTTAATAAAGAATTCCCACTCACTTCTGTGTTGTTTGTTATTTAAATAAAGGTATTGTTGCAGTGTCCATTGATTTCAATGGAGTGAGGTCAATCTGTACCCTTCACAAGATGGCCGCCAAACTTTGACATGCAGTTCCTGTGGGATTGACCGGTCTGACTGTAGCAAGATGGCTGCCAGTGGGGGGGTTAAGGTTCACTTCCTGTCTTGTTGTTTTGATCTGCACAAGATGGAGGATCCTTGCCACGAGGCTGCCTGGCTGCCGAATAGGGTTGCCACCTGTCAGGTTTTTTACCTGGTGATCAGGTTTTCAGGGTCCCTATCAGGTAATCCGGTTTTGCTCTGTGCTGGTCAGGTTTTTGAGCCATTTTGAGTGTTCATGTACTTTTGAAACAAATTCATTCATTGTTTCAGCTAAATGCCAGGTTACAAACAAGTTCTGTTGTCATTGTAGCCTTTTGTTTGTGAATGCAGTCACCCTGGCAGGTGTAAAGTATGGCCATTAACACCATTAGCACCTATTTAGCCTAATTTTTCCACTGCATCTTAAAGTGGCATAGCAGCACAGCTGCCCCCACCTTTTGCAACAGTGACAGAACCATTTTCATTTGCTGGTAAACATTTTCATCTCTAACAGAATTTAAGCATTCTAAAATGTTTTAAATTATTGTTTTCCTCAAGAAAAAAGTATGGTCACTTCTTTGGCTTTGAAATAGTACTTTGGACAAGAACAGCCCAGATTATATCTGTAAATGAAATTTATTTTCTCTCTGTATGTTTATTTGGTTAACCAATGTCAATACATAAATACATAAGTAAATAAATAATTAGGAAGAACCTAGGAAAGTAACTTTTAACAGGCACAGTACAGCATCTTAACATTTTTATTTAACTGCTGCAGTGTTCTTTTTTATTGATATAACAAATGGACTTCTTGGAGGAACAATGCATGATGAGTCATGAAAAGGGGTGGGGCTAGGGGCGGAGCTTAGGATCCGGTTTTTGCCTCATCCAAAGGTGGCAACCCTACTGCCGAACAGTGTTCAAAATGGCGATTGCCGCCTTGCAGCCTTCTTCCCCACTGAAAATGGTGGGAAGCTTCCTTGTGGTGAGTGACAAGTGTTGGGGAATAGCCATATTTATATGCTGTACTTTGTTTTAAAATGGTGCCTTCTGTACATGACTTTTTTTTCTGTAGTCTCCCAGGCTTTGCATTTATTTTATAGTCTATCCCCAAATTTTGTTTACTTAATACTGCTTTTCCCCTTTTGATGCGGATGCTGAGCTGCCAGTTTTACTTTTCATGCACCCATTTTTTTTGTTTGTTTTTTCAGTATTGATTGCCTGCTTGTGTAGCTTGGCCGAGTTGCAGATTGTGTGACAGTGTGTTGAATTGGGGAGCAGAGCCCTGTAGCAGTCCTGCCCTGTTTATTTTTAATTTATTTTGAGTGTGCCCCTTAATGTGTGCCCTTTGTGGAAGTGGGGAGCGGATATCACTGTGCAACTGCTGGGCAAAAGGAGAGCTGCCATCTGTGGGAAGAGTGGAGCTCCAGTTCAGTCCTTTGTGCACAGTGGGGCCCTCTCGGTGCTGTCGACAGAGTAGGAGAACTGCGTGGAGCAGATGTGCGGTCCATGCTTTGTGGAGCAGCTGTTAGAAGAGTAAGGAGGGAGCAGGACTGTGGTATGGTCCCCCAGCGGAGGTCCGGTTCTACAATGGCAGGAGTGGCCCAGTCTGGGGGGGAGCTGCAAACTCCATGTGGCAGAGTGCTTGATAGTGTCAGTTTTGAACAGTTCATTCACGGAGCAGCTGGCTAGCAGCGTGGAGCACTTTCACCAGGCTGTTCCCAGTAGGAAGACTGCAGATAAAAGGCAGGAGACAGTTTGTTGTTTTCCTCTTGCAGCCAGGGCTGTGGTAAGGTAATGCATTTCAGACAATTCAAGCATACTTGGGGTAACCAGCCATGCAGGCAAACGATCTGGGGGTCTGGACATACGGGCCACATTCTCCACCATGTGTGGCGTTTTCGTATTTGGTCTGCCACTAAAAGGACCCTTACCCTCTGTATGGTCTGCTAGAGTTATTTAAAAAATTTAAAAAGCAAAGGGCGGCAGCATAGCGCAGTGGTCTAAGGCTCTGAGCTGCAAATCTGGTGACATCCAGCAGACCAGACCTGGGTTTGAATCCCACAGCTTCCACTTGCATACTGTGTGACCCTGAGCAAGTCACTTAACCTCCTTGTGCTCCTAGGTCACTCCTGTAAAAAAAAAAAAAACCTAACTTTCAGCTTAATGTGCTATATACCTGGTTAAACAACTAAATAAAAAAAAAAATATATATATATATATATAAGCTGGCTGCACAAACCAAAGATAATAGGAAGAGTTTTTTTTCAATTATATAGGAGGGCTAAAAGGTAGACAAAACACTGTTGGACAAATAAAGATTGGGGATCAAGTACTGAGTGATGGGAGAACAAATAGCCAATGAATTTAATAAATATTTTGCTAGTACATTTAAAAATAATTCTATGGGTACACCTTCAACTGAAACACTAAAAAAACCCTAGAGCTGGGACAAAAGCAAAACATATTAGATAAGAATGTAGCCATGAGACTAAAACAATTAAAAACGGACAAGTCACCTGAACCAGATGAGGTACACCCAAGACGGTTAAAGGAACTGGCAGATGTAATAGCAGGACCACTTGCTAAACTATTTAATACATCATTAAGCAAGGGAAGAACAATCCATGAGTGGAGAACAGCAAACATAACCCCGATACATAAGAAGGGTAGTAAAATTATTGTTGAAAATGTTAGACCAATCAGTCTGACATCTGTGGCGGGTAAGACTCCAGAGGGTATTGTTAAAGAAATGATGGAACTTCACATACTGGGTAATGGATTGAAAGATGTGTCACAGCATGGTTTTTAGAGGGGCAGATCATGTCTGACTAATCTTATGCAATTTTTGAGAGTGTTAGTGCTGTCCTGAATAATGGCTTGTCTGTGGATGTTTATTTCGACTATTCCAAGGCATTTGATTCTGTTTCTCGTGCTATATCAATCCGCTATATAGGGTAGGATTACACCCTGCTTTAGTTTCTTGAGTCAAGTCTTGGTTAGGAAATAGGCAGCAGAGAGTTTGTATAAGAGGCCATAGTTCAGATTGCGTGCCAGTGATCAGTGGGGTGCCACAGGGGTCCGTGGTGGGGCCAAAGTTATTTAATTTACTCATTTCATCCATGAAAACATCAGTGGACGTTTGGATTTCTAAATATGCGGATGATGCAAAGATAGGGGCAATCATAAATAATAGATCATCTGCAGATTCATTACAGAATAATATAAATGAACTGGGAATGTGGGCACTAAAACACAGACTGGAATTTAATGTTTCAAATTGTGGAGTGATGCACTTTGGACATAATAACAACATGATGGACTATACCCTCTGTGGCACCCTACTCAAAACTATCGAACCTGAAAAAGACTTGGGGATATATATTACAAGTATATTAATGTTCGATTATCATATTCAAGAAACAGTTAAAAGGTGTAATAAAATAGTGGGGTGTATTATGAGAAATATCAAATACGAAAGGAGAGAGGTTACCGTGCCACTTTATACAGCCTTGGTTAGACTGCATTTGGAGTACTATACCCTTTTTATATCTGCGCAAAATAAAAATAGTAAGCAGATTGAGAGGGTCCAGAGAAGGGTGACTAAAAGAATACATGGAATGTGGGGGATGGATTACAAGGAGAGACTGGATAACCTCGGAATGTACAGTACAGAAAATCTAGGGGCGATTTTTGTTATACTGTACATACAATGCATCTCAAAATGAACAACTCTGGCTAACCACTGGTCTTTGTAAAGTAGAAAACATACAGCCGACAAGATCCCATTCCCTAAGATTAAGAGCGGAACAACTGAGACAAAGAAGAGGAGTGAGTGGTTTAGCCAAAAAGTTGTGGGACCTTGGAATCCACTAGCTGAGATGGTGGTAACTTCAGAAACACTATCACAGTTTAAAAAACAGTTGGATATATACATGGGGGATTGAAAGACAATGTACTTCCACTGATATGTGGTGGGTCATTGTGGCCATTGGTCGATAGACCTGTATGAAACTATGCTGGACAGTGGGCTTTTCTGTTGAACCTCTGGGTCATATTCCCAAACTACCCTTTTCTTCTCTGCCACCTTAGGTGTGCCCTTCCCTTTTTCTATAACGGTTTTATTTATTTTGTTTCCTATGTCCTTTATCAGTCCCTGTCACAGAGTGTGGGAATAAACTTCAGACGAGGCAAATTTGCAGGTTTAAAACACACCTTGGTGTGATATTTATTTTTCAAAAGTTAGAAAAATAATAAATGAAAAAAAAAAATTGCAAAAAAATCACTACTTAACATCAGTAGTTTCTCACATAATACAGTCCTGTATCTTAGAGCTCCTAAGATCCTTCTTGTCTGCATTCAACAGCTTGTCTGCGCAAACAGTAGAACCTCTCCTCCTCTCTCAGGGCTGCGCCCCACTGGACTGAACTGAAGTGAACTTAGTGAAGAGGTTTTATATCTTTTGGTGGGATCACCTGACTGAGTCCTTTCTGTATTTACATGTCTGGACATGTTGTTGCAAAACCAAGAGGTTTTTGTTTCAGGAGGCTTCCTGGTTCAGTTAATTGATTTATTTAGTTTTTGTTTACCAGGTAGGTGGGCTAGCCATAGAGATGATTATTTTCAGGCACAACCTGGGATGTTACGAGGAAACATTACAGGTAAAAGGGGATACAATACAGGGTAATTATACATAGGCTGTGCAGTAATAAACAACATACAATTCAGGCCAATGCATTTAACAACATAATATTCAAATCAAAGCATCAGGACAGTCAATTAGGCAAGAGCAAAAACAGTGAGGTTAAAACAACTAGGAGAATACACTAGAAACTTTAAGCAAGAATAAAGAAAGTAAAATACATTGGATATAATCCAGCACTACACAACAGACAGATCCTAGGAAATATATGCCAAATAATTGATACGTGCAAAGGAATAAGAAGCAGGGGGTAGGAAAGCTGCAACAGCTGAGGTAAAGAGGGTGCAGGTACAGTGTATATCTCCACAGATATTGACTCTATATCTCTGATCCACAGTGACTAAGCACTTTTATAAAGCATACCATTCAGCCTCATACATAAAACCTTATACAGTAACAGGTCTATGATGTGAATTTATGAAAATAGATTAAGGATTTTTTATAACTGTACTAATCATGAAATTATCATTGTTTTACATGGCTTCTGAATCCTTTTTATTTTAAAAGGCTTTATTAACTGTATTTATTCCTATTTAAAATAGCTGTCATGCTTTTTGTACGTAAAATGCACTTATGCACTTTACACAACACCTCTCTGGGTGTTTGGCATCATTCCAGGAACTAGATGGATGGAAATGGAAGAAGAATGAAAAGAGAGAACTAGTAGGAAGTTTAGTAGGGATGGTAAAGAGCTACATTAGGTGGCCAACCTGGGTAGAAGGGACAAGAAGAAAAGTAAAGAGAAAAGCATTAACTGTTGCACAACCAAAGTTTTGGTAGCTAGGAAATAAGGAGCTAGAAAAGTGGTCCATCAGCCACAGCTGAGTGTGTAGCCGAACTCTGCCACAGTCCCTTTGGGCCACAAGTCCTTGCTTGTTTTCCTCCTGCCATTGCTTCTCTTCTGGCAAGCAGAACTGTGGTAGGTGAGGGAGCCAGCAATGGTTATTGATAGGTGCATAGCACTACATGGTATCACTGGTACCAGCCCCCTAGCCAAAAAAGATTCTCCCCTGTGGATTGCTAGTGTCTCTGGCCCAGAACCATAAGTGGGACTCAGTGGAGAAGATATTCTGGAAGATTCTCAGTGACAATAAGTACACACATAATGAAGCTGTGAGTACCAAGCAGCTTCCCAGAGATCAAGGAACTAGGGATACCACCTGTCCTGAGTTTCGCAGGACAGTCCTGATCTGGGCAGCTGTGTCCTGCAAAAAAAAACATGAAAAATACTACATGTCCTGACTTTTTAGTAGAAAAAATGTTTTCTAGCTTTCCACTAAATCTTGTAGAAAACTATAGTATCTTAAGTAAAATACATTAAAATGATATGAAACCATAGAAGCAACCAAGAAACTACAATACTTAACCTTAATTCTGATTATATAGAGAAAACAAATCTGTTGCACTAGTCGAGGTTATGTACTGTCCTGCGAAAAATCATGTTTTAGTAAGAAATGTCCCACTTTGGGCTTCTTAAAAGGTGGTTACTCCTTGAAGGAGGAGCCGTTTTTAACTTGGCTCTTTTAGTTAGATTGGAGACTTTTCTGTGATTTTCTTGGAGACCATTCCCAGCCAAGGGAACCTATTGTGGGTGGAACAGGAAGTGCCTGGCCACTCAATTGTGCAAAACTGACTTGGGGCAAAGTGGGGACATCTACAGGTGCTGTTATTTAAATGTACACCCTACAGCACTTTGGGTGTAGTTTTAACTATACTACAAAGTGACTTAAAACTAAAAGAAGGACTTTTGTGCAGCGAGGGAACCGGAAGTGAGCGGACAGCTGCTTTCGTTTCCCCCTCTATATAGTGCTTTCCAACTGTGAGCGTCTGTGATACAGCAGAGGCAAACAGCTGTGTCTACTGTGGAAGCCTGCAGGAATTTCTGTTCAAACGGTAGGCTACAAAAGAAGGCAAAGCATACAAGGAAGTCCTAGGAAATGGGAGACCAAATAGGGAGAATAACTAATTAAAATGGGTACAGTGTAAAGACTGCAAAATGTGTATAAGGGGAGTACCTGATGAGAAGTTTATTTGCAGCAAGTGCACTTATATAGTAAAATTAGAGAGTTACTTGTTTTAAGAGAGAAACTTAAAGTACAAATTGAAATTAAGGAAATTGAGCACTGTCCACAATACAAAACTATTTAAAAAAAAAACAAAACAGGAGGGTATGGAAAAAGAGACAGGGGAAACAACGAGAAATAAAAGGAAAAAAAAACATCAGGAGAACAGGGTGAGGCAGCTAATGAATTGTTAATTGACAAAGAATGGTGCCTGATGCAACGAGGACCAAAGGAAAAAAAGACAAAATAATGCTCCAGTTACACTAAGCAACACCTTTGCATCATTTACAAAGATATCTGATGATACAAAAATATAACATCATGGATCAAGCAGAAAAATATGGAAGTCAGAGAAACAAATGAACCTGATATTCAAATGGGACAAACAGAGTGGATTGGACAGAGAAAGAATTACAGAAACTAACAAGCCTAGAGAAATAACTGGTACAAACAAGTCCCAAAATAAAAAGACACATACAGGCCAGATTAATAGTAGAGATATAGTAGTATTGGGTGAGACTATTCTCAAATACACAGAATAATTTGCAAGGACAGGAAAGAATGTAATTAGCTGTCTTCCAGGTGCAGCAATTAAGATTATTAGGGGTAACCTCAAAGTTTATTTATTTATTTATTTTTTTTTTTAGAGAACTCAAAAGTGCCACTAGTAGTGCTGCATATAAGTATCAATGACGTAGGGAGAAATAGCATAACAGATTTCCAGAGGCATTTCGAACAGGTTGGGAGGGAATTATAGCCAAACAAGTGCACTGTAGCAATTTCAGAAATACTCCCAGTTCCAAGGGCTGGTAAGACAAGAATAATAGAGACAAAGCAGCTCAATGGATGGCTAAAAAGATATTATGAAAGGGAGGCCTTTTTTTTTTTTGCGCGCAGAAAACTGGAAAAGATATGAACATGGCCTCTGACCTCAGCTACGTGATAACTGGAGGTGGGGCTTAGTCAGAGTTGAGGTAGAAAGTTAGTTTTATTTTCTCAGAAGAAGCCAGAAGGGGAAGGAAGGAGACATATTCAATTCAGTGCTTTAGAGTAACTGGTAATTGCTATTTTTCTTTTAAACTTAGACTGTGGGCTTTTAGTGACACTGTACTTTCTTTGTTGTCTTTACTTAGAATTGTTTCTGGGCTGTTGAAAATTTAAAACGTAGTGGTGCTGTAATTCTGTGCTGTCTTTAATTGCTGCAAATTTTATCTTAGCTTGTCTGACTGCCCTGTAGTTGGGTGAGGGGTGTTAATTGTCTGGCCTCTGACCTCAGCTACGTGATAACTGGAGGTGGGGCTTAGTCAGAGTTGAGGTAGCAAGTGAGTTTTATTTTCTCAGAAGAAGCCAGAAGGGGAAGGAAGGAAGGAAACATATTCAATTCAGTGCTTTAGAGTAACTGGTAATTGCTATTTTTCTTTTAAACTTAGATTGTGGGCTTTTATTGACACTGTACTTTCTTTGTTGTCTTTACTTAGAATTGTTTCTGGGCTGTTGAAAATTTAAAACTTAGTGGTGCCGTAATTCTGTGCTGTCTTTAATTGCTGCAAATTCCCCAACTCTTAATTATATGACCCGTTAAATCTGATTGACAGGAGCTAAACCCAGGTTATAGTAAGGGATGTGAAGTAGGAGGGGCATAAGGCGGAAGAAGCCCACCCTCAGCACAAGTGTTTTGGCTCATTTATTTATTTATTGGTTTCTTTTTTTTTTTTCTAAAGAAAATTATCTGAGGATCAGTGGCAGGATTTTTAGGACAGTAAATTAATAAAAAGGGAACTAGGAGAGCTTCAGTAGCAGACAGGTAGTGGAATAGCAGTATAATTGCAGTATAATGTGGGGAGTGGTGCAATGCAGTGGCTGTGGGGCAGCCATATTCAGGCAGACCTTCTGGACACTGAGGTGCTGCCCTATCTGCATGCATCTCTCTGTACTGCGGGATGAGGTAGCCAGACTCAGAGCGGAAGTAAACTGGGTCAGGAGTACCATCACCCCTATCCAGAGATCACCCAGTCCAATGCAACTGCCTCAAAGGATGCCGAGAACAAGGAGCACTTGGATGACAGTGGGCTCAGGGAGGGTTAGAGCAGTCAGGCAGAGGCACATCCCAGATCCTATTCCACTCAATAACTCATATGCCACACTGGCAAATGAGGACAACCAAATAGAGGTACCCAGAGAAGTGGAAGGAAAGGATGTGGAGGTTAGCCAAGGAGGTGACCTCAGCAGGGAAAGCAGTGGACCCCAGAGGAGGAGGAAGCGAATCCTGGTGGGGAACTCCATCATAAGAGGGATCCAGCTAGGAACACAGGAGGGGGAGGACAGGGAGGTGAGGTGCCTACCAGGTGCCATGGCATGGAGGGATGGAAGGAAGATCCTGGGGATCACTGGGAAGACAAGATGGGAGGGTGAGCTGGATGTCATTATCCACCTAGGTACTAATGACCTGGCAAATGGTGAGCCAAAGGAAGTTCAGGAAGAGTTTAGGAAATTGGGGAGGGGTCTCAAGCAAGTAGCTACTTCTGTCACGTTCTCTGAAGTACTTCCTGCAAGAGGCAAGGGAGAGCATAGGAGTGCATGCACCAGGAACTTTAACTCATGGTTGAAGAACTGGTGCTGTGAGGAAGGGCTTGGATTCATTGGTGACTGGGGACCCACCTGGAGGGATGGAGGTTTGTTCAAGCCTGACGGCCTGCATCCATCATGGAGAGGAATCAAGCACTCAATGATAAGTTTAAATGCTACATTGACAAGCATTTAAACTAGCAAAGGGGTGGCAGGCCAGCAAGGAGGGTACCTACTTGCTCACCCCCCACAGCTAGCAGTGGAACCAGTGAACCAAAGGAGTGGCTAGCTCTGCAAAGCAGTGTGCAAAAGATGGAGATTAGTGCCCAAGAGGTGGATAGGCAGAAAAGGGGCAAAATTCAGCAGAAGGGCAGACAGCAAGGAGAACCAGGGATAAAGGACAACCAAGGAAGGGGCTGGAGTAGACTAGCGACACAGTCTAGGGAGGTCAAATCATGGAAAGCCATGTGTGCAAATGCCAGGAGCCTTAGCAACAAGATGGAAGATCTGGAGGCTGTCATGGTGCAGTCAGACCTGGACATTGTGGCCATCACTGAAACCTGGTGTAATGATAACCACGACTGGGAGATGGCCATACCTGGCTACAATATATTCAGAAGAGACAGAGCAGGCAGGAAGGGAGGAGGAGTGGCACTGTATGTGAAAAATGACATAAGGGCCACAGAGATCGAGGAGGAACAAAATGGGGGAGAGATACTGTGGGTTAAGCTGGAAAGGAAAATGGGGACAGCCATCCACACAGGTGTGGTCTATAGACCACCAGCCCAGGAGGAAGAAACAGATAGGGAGCTGATGCTAGCCATGCAAAGGATGGCAGACAAGGGTGAGGTAGTACTGGTTGGAGACTTCAATATTCCAGACGTGGACTGGAGCATCCCAGAAGCAGCATCAACTAGGAGCAGATTTATCCTGGACTCCCTTCAGGGTGCCTCCCTCAAGCAACTGGTCATGGAACCAACTCAGCAGAAGGCAATACTGGACCTTGTGCTCACAAACAGGGACAGTGTGATGGGGGTAACAGTGGGGGAGCACCTGGGGAACAGTGACCACCAGTCATTGTGGTTTGAAATCACAGAAAGAGCAGAACCAAACCACACAAAAACACGTATCCTGGATTTTAGGGGGGCAGACTTTGGGAAAATGGGGAGATACTTGAAAGAGGCATTAAGGGGAATGGGACAGGAATCAGGGGTTGAGGAACAGTGGGCAGTATTTAAAATGGGGATTACAAGAACAACAGAATTATGCACTAAGCAGGTTAGAAAGAGAAAAAGGAAGAGGAGACCATTATGGTATTCCAAAGAGGTAGCAAAGAAAGTGAAAGCCAAAGAGATTGCATTCAGGCAATACAAAAAGACACAGGCAGAAGGGGATAGGGAGAAGTACCAGGAGAAGCAAAGGGCCAGGGAGGTCAGTAAGGAAGCCAAAGCTCAGACAGAAGAACACATTGCAAAATCAGTGGGTAGAGGGGACAAAACCTTTTACAGGTACATAAGTGAAAAAAGAAAGACAAAGGGAGGGATAGTGAGACTGAAGGGGGAGGATGGGGGCCGCGTGGAGGATGACAACAGTAAAGCTGACATATTGAACAGGTATTTCTGCTCAGTCTTTACTGAGGAAGAGGAGGGTAATGGGTCTGAAGGGAGTACAAGGGGTGAGAATGGTGCAGAAATGGACACAAGTCCCTTTACATGAGAAAGGGTTCTGAAGGAACTGGAAGTAATAAGAGTTGATAAAGCAATGGGGCCAGATGGGGTGCACCCCAGGGTCCTTAAAGAACTAAGAGAGGTGGTGGCTGAACCTCTGGCTATCCTGTTTAGCCGATCACTGGAAACAGGGAGGTACCCAAAGACTGGAGGACAGCAGATGTAGTCCCCTTATACAAAAGTGGGAACAAAGAGGAAGCAAGGAACTACAGACCAGTCAGCCTCACCTCGGTAGTGGGGAAGATCACGGAAGCATTACTGAAGGAGAGATTGGTGGAACATCTGGTTGTCAATGGACTACAGGACCCAAGGCAGCATAGTTTCACCAGGGGGAGGTCATGTCAGACCAACCTCGTTGAATTTTTTGACTGGGCGACTAGGGAGGTGGATCAGGGGAGGGCAGTGGACATGGCCTATCTGGACTTCAGCAAGGCCTTTGACACTGTGCCACATAGATGACTATTACACAAACTGGGGAATATGGGTGTGGGCAGGACAGTAGTGTGGTGGGTAGGTAACTGGCTGGGTGGCAGGACACAGAGGGTGGTGGTAAATGGCTGTCACTCCACAGAGGGAAGAGTGACCAGTGGGGTACCACAGGGATCAGTGCTGGGACCGGTCCTATTCAACATCTTCATCAGTGACATTGCACGGGACCTAGAAGGCAGAATTTCACTGTTCGCTGATGACACAAAGCTCTGTAACAGAGTAGACACACCAGAGGGTGTAGACAGAATGAGAAGGACCTGCAGAAACTTGAAGAATGGTCAGGGGTTTGGCAGTTGAAATTCAATGCAAGGAAGTGCAAGATAATGCATATGGGGCACAAAACCAGGCACAATATATCAGTTGGGGGTGAGGATATAGCATGCACCAAACAGGAAAGGGATCTTGGGGTTATCATCTCTGATGACCTCAAGGTAGGGAAACGGTGTGACAAGGCAGCAGGTAAAGCAAATAGGATGCTGGGGTGTATAGGCAGGGGCATCACCAGCAGGAAAAGGGAGGTCATAATTCCGCTATACAAGACACTAGTGAGGCCCCACCTAGTGTACAGTGTACAGTTTTGGAGACCATACCTACGTAAGGGCATAGACAAGGTAGAGAAGGTTCAAAGGAGGGCAACAAAGATGGTGCATGGATTGCATCACAAGTCCTATGAAGACAGGTTGAAGAAACTGAACATGTACTCCCTGGAGGAGAGGAGGGAGAGAGGGGATATGATAGAGACATACAAGTATCTTACAGGGAGGAACAGGGTTCAGGAATACACTATTTTTAAGTGAAAAAGATGTTCCAGGACTAGAGGGCATGGGATGAAGTTGGAGGGAGGATGATTCAGAGGAAACATGAGGAAGAATTTCTTCACAGAACGGGTGGTGGACAAGTGGAACACCCTGCCAGAGGAAGTGGTGGGGGCTGAAACAATCACTGGATTTAAGAACGCATGGGATAGACATAAAGGAATTCTGGAGGTCAGGGGTAAGGGGCAACAGACTTCTAGGAAAACATAAACTGAAATTACAAGCTCAAATGGGCAGACTGGGTGGGCCATAGGCCCTTATCTGCTGACACTGTCTATGTATCTATGACATAGCCTGTTTGCAGCGGATGGTCTACATTTGAATAGACTGGGACAAGAGTTTTGGCTGATAGGCTAAACAAAACAATAAGCTTTTAAACTAAAGGGTGAGGGGAAGGAGGGTAGAGATCTAAGCACTTACCAGGAAAACCAATACACCAGGGAAACACACAACCACAGATAGATGGAAAGTTCTAGTAATTAATGCAAGAAGTCTAAGAAATAAAATGAATTAGAAATTATACTAAATAGTGAGGAAATTACGTTACGAGCTGTGACAGAAACGTGGTGACAGAACGAATGCTGGAAAACAAATTTAAAGGAGTTCCAACTATCCCATAAGGACAGAGATGCTAAAATGGGTGCAGTCGCCACACTGTATGTCAGGGAAGGAATAGAGGCTACAATTCTGGAAAATTTCACTGACAATGATATCAAATAACTGGGGATTGGATTGCTTTCAGCTAAAGATGAAAAAAATCATAATGGGAGTATGCTATAGATCACTCTCTCTGCCATCTGAAAAGATAGCTGAGTTTCATAAGATAATTAATGAACAGGATCTAGGTAGCAAACTTATCATTGTTGCGGACTTTAGCCAGGTATCAGATGGGCAGAAAAAAATGGCCTCTGCATCTGCAGAAAGAGAGTTCCTGGAGATAATGGACACACTTACTTTGGAAAACTATGTAATGAATGATACTAGAGCAGGACATGACTCTTAGATTTAGTGATAAGCAATCCAGAAGATGAAATACTGATTGTAAAACTAGGGAGCCACTGGCAGGAAGCGACAGTAATATGGTTGAGTTCTCCATTACAACTAAGAGGGTTAGTCAAGTGCAAGTTACTGAAATCAGATGTTATAAGGTAAATTACGATGAACTCAGAAACCACATAAGCAAATGGCACTAGAAAAAAGTGAGGGACTAGGTGTGGAAGAAACATGGACTAGATTCAAAACAGAGATGCACAGTATAACGGAAAAACACATTCCAGTTAGGAAGAAATACAGCAGTAAAGGTCAAGTACCCCCATGGTTTACTAAAGGAGTTCAGTAATAGCCACCCCCCCCAAAAAAACAAAGCACATAGACAAGCCAAAACTAATGCTTCAGATAAGAGCATAGGAAACCTACAGAATCAAGATGAGAGCATGTAAAAAAGTAATAAAGAAAGCCGAAAGGGATTTCAAACAAAAGTTGGCTATAAAGATTACAGATAACAAGAAACAGAATAATGTATGGCCAACCATACGTAACAAGGATATGTTTCCATTGAGGGATTGAAATGACAGCGTATGAACCTTGAGAGCAAAGCTTGAGAGGTCCATGCTATCATATCAGCCCCCAGATGGAAACACATGCTGAGTTGTGTGGTTGCCCCAATTTTATTTTATATAGTATATATTTTTTAACACTGGAGTGACAGACCCCTACTGAAGTGAAAACAAAAAAAAAAAAAGCTTGCCATTTCTTTGTTCTATGATCAAAATCAAATTTACAGACTTTTGAAAGTTAAAAGGTACAGCTTTGGGCACTGGGTGGTAAGCTAGGTGTGGAATAAATGAGAAATTTAAAATTGTATGCCCTTTGAACTGTGCAGAATCGTTCAGAATGTGCACAACAAGGATTCTGAGCAGGCTGACTTTTATACAGAACAAAGGCGAACCATATACTATATGCTTTTCTAACTATATAGGGAGCATTAAGAAAGCAAAAATCCAGGTGGGCCCAATTATCAAGGACAGTAGTACAATAACACACAGTTTAGATATATGGAGATATTTAATGATTTCTTTAAATGTCCACAAAAAAAAGGAGGATATAGATGCAGTGCAAGGAGTATCCAGTAATACAAACCTGATAAAAATATTAGCAAAAGATGTACAGACTAGGCTGCTAAAACTAGACCCAATAAAATCCCCTGGCCCAGACGATCTCCACCCAAGGCTACTTAAAGAGGTGGCATCTGAGATAGCTGCACCTCTGGTGGAAATCTTCAGAAATCATTGGATGAAGGCAAAATGGTCAAGTACTGGACAACTGCCCACAGTCCCAATTTATAAGAAGGAAGGCAGAGCTGACTATAAAAACTATAGCCCAATTAGTCTGACCTTTATCGTTGGGAAGTATTCGAAGCAATAATAAAGGACAAATTGGAACAGTTTCTGGAAACAAATGGTCCAAACGATGCACTCTACAACATGGATTTAGGAGGGGCAGATCATGCCTGACTAACCTGAGTTTCTTGGAGTCAGTCAGTCTGGTCCTTGAGCTGAACATACCAGTGGCTGTCCTCTGTGTGGACTTTGCCACGGCATTTGATACTGTCTCACATAGACAACTGATAACACTGAAGGAAAAGGGAATAAATATTTTTGGGATGGATTAGTCTGTGGCTTGGGCAACAAAAGCAGATGGCGTGTATAAGGGGTCATTACTCTGGATGGGCAGGAGTGACCAGTGGGGTTCCATTTTGGGCCCAGTATTCAACATCTTTGTGTCATCTCTAACTAGTACAAGCAAATCATGGCTGTGCAAGTTTGCAGATGACGTCAAACTGTGTGCAATAGTCACCAAACATGAGGATGTTTCAAGATTTCAGGAAGAAATTGACACCTTAGCAAACCTGACTGCTACAAAAAAAAAAAATCAAATTTAATACTGAAAAATGCAAGGGTATGCATTTTGGGCACAAAAGTACTTCATAAATGGAACAGAGGTAGTAACAACTGACATAGAAAAGGACTTGGGGGGGGGGGGATTGGCTACAAATAAAGTTATGTATACACTGTACAGACGTTGCAAGCAAGGGTAATGAATTATTGGCATGCATAAGAAAGAATAGCAGGAGCAGTGACAGGTGTTACTGTCTCTGTACGTAGCACTGGTTAGGCCTCACTTGGAATACTGCATTCAGTTTTAGGCATCACATGGTAAGGGAGACAGTAATGGACTTGAGAGTGTCCAAAGGAGGGCCACCAAGCAGATATTGGACATAAAGCATTTGACCTATGAGGAGAGACTTCGGGAGCTCTGAATGTTTTTGCTGCAATATAGAATGCTATGGGGGATATGCGCATGGTATATAGTACATTTCTAAATAGAGATTTGTGGGAATGTGCTGGTTTGCGTGCCAAAGAACATAATTAAAAAAAATCAGGACACAATATGTTAAAAGGTGAAAACTACAAAAAGAATTTAAGGGGAGGGTGGTTTAATCAGTCATATCACAATGGAATGGTTTACCAAGTAGAGTAGTAAACAGCTCCAGTATTAGCGATTTTAAAAACACATTCGATAAAATCATGAAGAGAGAGTCGACCATGGGAGCGGGATGAAATAGAGCAACAAGTCCTAAAAGCTAATGCTTACTGACTTGAAAACTAATCCTATGAATAACTTTTACTTTCTTCCCAAGATCTTTTGTTTATACATTTAAGTTATTTTACTGATTCATCCATTTTTACAAATGATTGTCACGATAAATGTTGTAGCAGTGGCCAAGTTGGACAACAATTAAAAGTCAACACTGAGCTCATAGTTTAATTTTACTTTAACAACATAGAATGTTAAGTTCTGCTTTAAAGTTTGAGTTTCCAACATCTCCTCTAAGTGGGCAATACCTTTTCAGTGTGGGGCAGCTCACTTCTGAGGGCTGCCCCTCATAATATGGGACATTTGAGAGGTATGTTAACATGGCTGTCCCCAGCAGCTTCTAATGGTCTACTTCCCTGAGATTATTCCTCAAAGGGGAACAGTCTTCCCAAAGTGACCCTCACGCAAGCGTGGGGCCGGACGCAATGTGCACTTTGTATGCATAAACATTTTGGTTTACTTTTTGTTTACTGTAGTATAATTACTGGTGAAGATTTTTTTTTTTTAAATGGGCCCTGCCAAGTTGATATTTACCGTAATAACCAGTCCGGTTATTACAGCATTCATGTAGCGCCATCTATCAAAAGGAGAGCTCCCTCATTGGCTCCCGTTTTGTGAGAGTGGGCAAAACTAAAATAGTTCTGAAAACGTAGGCTCTGTATCTTAGCGAGGAGCCGCCACGGGTAAATCCTTACTTTCCACAGTTCCTTTTTTTATCTGTTTTGTTGACCCTACCTTAATTTTCACCATTTTTTAAGTATCTTGTTGATCCTATGGTTCGCTAGCTTTGGGCAACACACACCGGTGGGAATGAGTCTGGTAAGCGCGATTGTGATTTTAGTTGTAAGTGTAAAAAAATAAGGTTTTAAACTGGGAGCAGAGAGTGCTGTGGGGCAAGAGACAGAGGGACTGGGGAGTGCTGCATAGCTCAGCTGGGGAATTTAGAGTGGGAACTGGGGGGGAGGGGCAGGAAGCTGCTGCTGCATTTGATGCCCTACAGAGAGAGAGAGACGGAGACGGAGACTGTGTTTGTGTATGGGGGGAGGGGGATCACAGCACTTGTGTTGGAAAAAAATTGCTCACCAGCAAATTATATAACAAAGATGGGGAAGTGTTCATATGAGAATTTAATTCAACCCTCGGTGTGGGATGCTTGATAAACCCCTGACTCGGGTTTATAGCATTCCACACCTCGGGTGTGAATTAAATTCTCATATCACACACTTCCCCATCCATTATTCTCTATACAATACATTGTATCAGACTAATTTTGCTTACTTGTAGGCAGACATATTTTATTACAAATTGCAGAATCCCCTGCAGCTGACACCAGAGCAGTAGGCAGCAGTGGGAGATTCAGTAGTCTCAGTGCATGTTAGAGTTTATAAAGGAGCCTGCAACGCATTGCAGGAGGCGAGGCTTGTCTGGGAGCAGGTAACCGCCCACTATAGGTATTACATAGATAACTGTATGGGGTGCGCATCGGCGTGCATAATATTTGAGCAGTCCAGCATGTTCCTGCACTGGGTGACAATCACAAAGGCAAAACGGACCAAGCTGGTGCATTATTTGGATGATTTTTTTGTTTGCAGGCAAGGCAGGATCACAGAGTTGTGGGCAGCTGATGGGGGCATTTCACAAGGTTTGCGCTGAACTGGGAGTCCCATTGGCACAAGATAAGACGGAGGGTCCATGCACACATTTGTCCTTCCTAGGCATAGAGATTGACACGGCAAGACAGGTCTTTCGGCTTCTGCAGGACAAGCTGGGGGCACTGAAGGAGCTACTGGGGAGGGTGACAAAAGCACGCAAGGTTATGTTGCGGGAATGGCAGCAGCTGATAGGGCATCTGAACTTTGTCTGCCGGGCCCTCCCCATGGGTAGAACCTTCATGAGATGGTTGGCCGGGATAGGGTCTGGGTGCACGAAGTTGCACCACAGGATCTGGATAACAGAGGCTATGAGAGATGATCTGAACATTTGGCAAGGATTTCTGAACTGCTTTAATGGGGTAGCAATATGGCCGGTGTCCAGCCAGGAGCTGGAGCTGTTCACAGACGCATCCGGGGGGACTGGGCTTTGGCGCATACTTTCAAGGGGAGTGGTGCACCAGCCAACGGCCAGAAGACTGGAAGGCGTCGGGGGTGCTCTCTAAGATAACAGTCTTAGAATTCTTCCCAATCGTAGTGTCATTGGTGGTGTAGGGTGACTGGCTAAGGGATAAAGCCATTACGTTCTGGTCAGACAACACCGGCGTGGTGTTTGCCATTAATGGCCAGTTGAGGGGCAAAGGCCCGATGGGTAACCTCATGAGGGTGTTTGTGTTGAAATGCCTTTTGCTTAATATCCAGTTCAAAGCAGTGCATGTTCCAGGACTTGAGAACGGTATACCTGATGCCCTTTCTCATTCACAGTGGCAGAGGTTTCGAGACTTGGCAACAGGAGTGGACAGACACCCCAGGGAAGTCCCAACATACCTTTGGGGTTTGGTAACGCAGAAGCATGGGCATTGATTAGGAATGCACTGGCTCCCAATATGCAAGTGGCATATAAAAGGGGGTTGGACAGTTTCCTGGCCATACAGCATGCACAACGATGGGGCAAGACATGGCCAGTGCCTGTGGGACAGCTATGTGAATACGTGCTGCTTAAAAAACAGGGGGAAGCCACGCCGGCCATGGTGGAACAACATTTGGCTGGTATAGCCTAGTTTCAGAAGGCTGGGGAGGTACACGGATACCACAAGAGCTTTCCCCATTAGCAAGATGTTGCAAGGCTGGAAACGGCTGGTACCACGGCTACCGGACCAGCGACGGCCCATCAGCCCCACTTTGTTTAGACGTATCTGGGACACCCTTCCCGGGGTCTGTTTGTCAAAAGGGGAAACGCGCCTATTTAGAACTGCTTACCTCATGGCATTCTGTGGGGAATTTCGGATATCCAAATTGGTGCAACCGAGCAAGGCAGCACATCATCAGCTAGCACTGGGGGACGAGGACGTGGTGATAACCATGGCAGGGTATTCGTCCGACTAAGAAAAAGCAAGATGGACATGGCTGCAGGTGTAGTGTGTGTAGCGTGAGGGCTCCAAATGGGGTGCACTGGGATGTCCAGGCATGGATCTAGGATCATATGGGCCAGCAGACGAAAGTGGGGGAGGCCTACTTTTGACACGGGAATGGGTCCCTGATGACGGTGTATCAGTTCTGTCATGTGTTGCAGAAAGTGTTGCAGCTACTGGGGCTGGAGGCCAGCCAATTCAGCACCCATTCCTTTAGGATAGGGGCAGCGTTGCATGCCAGGGTGGAAGGGCTCACGGATGCGCAGATTCAGGTCCTGGGAAGATGGAGGTTTCAAGCTTTTCAGAGTTATGTCAGACCACTGATGTTTTAATGGTATTTCTTTTCCTCTCTCGACAGGCGGTGGAGTGCAAAAGACACAGATCTGGGTGTGCGGACACTCATTTGTATATCGAACCATAAGGGCGGGGCAGCTGGAAGGGGGCAAGGAGCTGTTTTTGGATCCCAGGCGGACAGAAGTCAATTGGCTGGGATGACAAGGCATGAGATGGGAAGAGTTGTTGCCAAGTTTGAGAGCTGAGGTGCAATAGAGGCAGGCTCCTCTGGATGTCTTAAAAGTCCATTTAGGGGGGAAAGGACCTGGGCCTGGGAAAATCCCTCGAGCTGCAGTTGCGGGTCAAGGATGACCTGTCATGGTTGAAGGGCATGTGGCCAAGGCTATGCATTAGATGGTCTGACATTATTCAGCAGCGGCTATGGCACCATGCTTGTAATCCTAGGGCAATTGAAAATGTGCACAGGTTACACAATGGGGCCATGCGGCCATTCATGGCGAGCATTGGCGGGGCAACCGTGCGCCACCCAGAAATCAGTATAATAAAGGGGGAATTGTATCGGAGGGACAGGGTGCATTCATCAGAAGTAGGTTTAGATGTATTCTTAGATGATATACAAGTGGTGAAGAAAGTGTTGGCATGATGAGCTTGTGGGGGTGTGACCAGGGAAAGCTCACCCTGTGGCGGCTCAGTAGTCTTGGAAGGTATGTGCAGAGGGAGTAATGGGATTATGAGTCTATGCAGCCGAATCCCCTGAGGCTAACGGGAGGTCAGTGCCAATCGACGGGAGTTACCCCATTAAAAAGGGGGACAGTTGGGATGGCAGGCCTCTCTGGGCATACACTCACGGCAGGACGGTGTCCTCTCATAGGGGAGGACACATCCGAAGCCAGTCTTGGGAGCCATCCCTCAGGCCCCGGAGCTGGTGTCCTCGCAGGGCTTTAAAATTACCGGTTTGGGGGGGCCTCCTAATAAGAGGAGGTTGACCAGTGGTGAGTCAGAGCAAGCTGATACAAGATTTTCAAGACTACCTAGCTGTGCTCACCACACTAATTGGATGTATCAATAATTACAATTTGGTTTAATAAATACATGGCTGCGGCCATTTTTTCCATAACTGGTTGTGGTCTGAGTTTGTTCAGGTGCAACAAAATATTTGCCTTATAAGACAATAAAGGAGCCTGCAAGGCATTGCAGGAGGTGAGGCTTGTCTGGGGGTAGGTATGGAGGGACACCTGGGTGGGTAGGTAGCCACCCACTAGGGGTGGGGAAGGGGCAGGCAGCAGGGAGGTTCCCAGGGGGAGGGTGGAGGAGAAGTGGGGGAGGAGCCAGGCCTTTAAGAAGGGCTGACGAAAACAGGTTCCCTCTCTTCCAGGCTGCTCCCAGGTTTCAAACCCATCTGAACCTCACCCTCATAAAAGCAGGGAGGGAACATGGGGGGGTAGGGACCTTGCCGACCCAATATGGGAGATTGCATTAGGGGTCGAGAAGGAATTTCCCGTGTTTTTTCCCCACTGGGTTTCCAGGGTTTTTGCCTTCTCCAGCAAGGGGGGAGGTGATTGGCTGGTAGTTAGTTTAGTTTAGGATGTCGCAGCTGTGTTATTGTCAGTGTTGCGGGCGACTCAGTAGTCTTGGAAGGTATGTGCAGAGGGGGTAACGGGATTACGAGTCCATACAGCCGAATCCCCTGAGGTTGACAGGAGGTCAATGCCAGTCGACGGGAGTTACCCCGGTAAAAAGGGGGACATTCGGGATGGCAGGCCTCTCTGGGTGTATGCTCACGGTGGGGCGGTGTCCTCTGACGGGGGAGGACACATCTGAAGCCGGTCTTGGAAGCCATACTTCATGCCCCGGAACTGGTGTCCTCGCGGGGCTTTAGAATTACCGGTTGGGGGGCATCCTAATAAGAGGAGGTTGACCACTGGTGAGTTAGAGCAAGCTGATTCAGGATATCCAAGACTACCTAGCTGCATGCATCACACTAACTGGATGTATCAATAATTACAATTTGGTTTAATAAATACATGGCTGCGGCCATTTTCTCCATAATTGGTTGTGGTCTGAGTTTGTTCAGGTGGAACAAAATATTTGCCCTATAAGACAATAACAACTCAGAGCTCTTTTGATTGCTGCTCTCGCTGTCCTCCCTGGGCTAAGCAGAGTCACAGAGGACTGTACTTAGCCCCTGGAGAAAAGCAGAACCGGAAAACAGCTAATCGGAGATTATAAAAGCTCTAACATGCATTGCAGGCTGTTGAATCTTAGTGTTGCCTTTTGTTCTGGTGTCAGGTGCAGGGAATTCTGGGATCTGTAGTAACAGAAGATGTCTGCCTACAAGTTAACAAAGTTAGTCTGATATAATCTACTGTACTACCATATAAAGAAAGTAAACCAAAATGTTTTTGCACACAGCGTGCACATTGGGACCAGCTCCAAACTTGTGTGAGACCCTTTGTAATGACTTTTCCCCTTTAACTGTGCACACTGTATGTATTATGTAGAAAGTTAGGGTGGTGCTAACTTGCTTCTGAAGTTGAAAAAGCACAGCATAAACCCAAGTTGATTGGGGCCATTTTAGTGGGCTTGCAGTGGAGTCTGCATTTGGAGAACTTCAAGAACCCTCAGGAATATAATGAAACAGACAAATGGGTATGTTCATGTAACTAGTGATACTGCCTGAGAAGAAGGAGATGGCGACAGATAAAATACAAAAAACTAAGTAAGCTAAATGAGGAAAAGGAACAAAGAAAGATTGTTGGGGGGGGAGAAAAAAAAATGGTGATAAATTTGAAGGAAACAATAATGAAAAAGAAGCATGCTGCAGCTGTGGGTGTATTTGACTCTTAAGGCATGTTTACACTACCTACTTATGTTGCTTTGTGGTCTCTTCTGTATTGCTGCCACTCTGCCTGCATCACTTCTGACAGCTGTTTACGCAGCTGATGATGAACACTTGCAGGGTCTGCTAAGGCTGACAGCTGAAAAGGACAGCTAATGCCAGCTGCTCTAAACAAAACCGCCAATGTGGCCAGTTCTCCTTTTTCTCTCCCTCCCCCCTTTTGCCCAGCTCTGCACTGTAAGCTGTGTTCAGTGGCCAAAGTTTTCTGAGCAACCACTGCCACGAAACAATATCTTCTCACTTGCCCAAGATATCGGCACAAGCTGCTTCAGACCTCTGATGTTGCTTCCCTGTGCTGGCTCACCTCCATCAGGATTGTTGGACTAATGTTGCCTCACAAATATACAGTTTTCTGATGGCAGTATGGCAAAGCAGAGGGTGCTGCAGGGCTGCACCAGTGCAGACAGAGCAGCTTGTTTACATGCTAGGAAAAAAAATGCCTGCATCGATACAGGAACCCACAAAAACACTGATTGTACTATGCCACAATGGAGCGACCTACAATGCATCACAGGCTGTTTACACAGCTTGATCTGCTGCAGAGCAACTCATCTGCACCACTTGAAGCAGTGCAGATCAGGCCACGTAAAAGTGCTTTTAGTGTGTATGAAGGCCATTTTTGAAACAAGCTGTGCTTTAAAACTCCAGTGTGGAACAGCTGTTTCCATCTATTCTAGATGTTTACTATCCACACTGAGGCAGTCTTCCCCTAATTATGCTGTTCTTATCCAGGGAGCACAAATGGCAACAATTACAGTTTAGCAGACACCTGAGAGCAAGCTAACTGGGGTTTCTGTAAGAAAACAGCTGCTAAATAGCTCTAATTCATTATTTGCATTTTCGGTGTGTGTCGGGTCTAGCTAGCAGGCGTGTTTTCATTTTAAAATGTTATTTCATCAAACTACACACAACAATAAAAAGCACAGAAATTGCCCCAGATCAGCAATGCTATAATTAGTAAAGACTGTAGCTGTTTTCTTACAGAACACCTACTCCGCTCTCAAGTATTTGCTAAACCATAAATGTAGGTACCATCATTCTACTAGAAGGAACTGGGAGTTACGGGCGATTTTGCTCTGTGATATCACTTTCATTTATTTATTTATTTATTTATTTTTTTTTGTTACAAATGTGAAGTGTCTTTTTAATAAAGTATAAAAATATGTATGTATGTATGTATGAGTTATTTAGTTTAGAGAATATTTGTTTTATTATTTGAAAAAGTGTGATACACTAAATGTGTAGTGCAGTGAACAATTATAAAATGGAATCAAATGTGTAGCTGGAATAGTCACTGTCATCCTGTTGCTTTCCTGCCACACCACAGGCAGGAGAAAAGCTGACTTCAAAGTATTTTGCAGTTTCTAGGCTGCAACTTCATACCATACACTTCATTTGTAAAAATAAATAAATAAATATGAAAATCTTGTCACAGAGCAACATCAGCACTAACTGCTCATAGAATGCTGATACCTACATTTACAGTTTAGCAAATACTTGACATCTAACTGAGTGGGGTTTCTGTAAGAAAACAGCTAGAGTCTTTATTAATTATAGGTAGCACTGATGATCTGGGCCATTTCTGTGCTTTTATGGTTGTGTATAGTTTGATAAAATTAAAAGTTTTAAAATTAAAACACTCCTGCTAGCTAGACCTGATACGCATAGAAAACAAAAATAGTGAATTAGAGCTATTTAGTAGCCGTTGTCTTACAGAAACCCCAGTTAGCTTGCTCTCAGGTATCTGCTAAACTAACTGTTGCCATTTGTGCTCCCTGGATAAGAACAGTTACCTGCTGTTGTGAACTGATTGTAAACTGATTTTAAAGCAGTGCACATGCTAAATCTAAGGGCATGGCTATATCAGTGTCACATGAGACAGGGTGCATTGTAGGAGAAAGAAAGTCAATAAACCTATTTGTGATGGAGATCCCCAGGGGTCATAAAACTACCATACAGCTAGCAGGCTAATTTAGGGAAAAACTCCTAATAGCAGAGAGGAGGACATACTAGGATTTAACATACATATTAAAACACTCTGCCTATGTTTTTTGCAAACTCTGGGTGGACTACTCCTTTAATCCTGTGTCTTACAGATCTGCACCCCCTTCCCCCACTACTCTCAGATCTTTTCTTACATTAAAATGAATGTTTCATCCTTCAGAGCTCCTGCTAGTGACTGGGTTTCTACATAGTTTTCAGACTATTTTTCAAAATTTTCTATTTTTCTGACTCCACATGTGCACCACAACACACTACAACCTTGACATGGACCAGAGGAGGAAGCCAGAATTCATAAGGTGCATTCTTTGCAGGTTCTTCATGTGTCACAACACTGGCCATGATAAGCAGAGTGGGGAACACAGAGGCCTAGCTGAGCTACAGTAAGGTAAGGGAAGAGCGTGCTGTTAATTGGCTTTTAATTTGCTGCATTAACTGCCTTGTTTTCAAAACTTTTGTATGGGACCAGGATTAAGGGAGATGAAAAGGAAAGGGAATTCTGGGCAGCAGTGGGTTCTGCTAGAGGCAAATCAGTCCTAGCAGTCCACCAGTCCAAGCATCCCTACATGTGACTGAACCGGAGTGTGAGTACCACAGAGTAGGAGTATGGCATCTGCAGGGGTATCCACAGCTAGTCTGCAGTTCTACAGGGGACTCTGCCCAAGATAAGACACAAACACAGGTAGGACATAGATACATAGAATGTGATGACAGATAAGGACCGCTGGGCTTGCCCAGTCTGCCCAAACCTTTTTTCCCAGACACTGCTTAATCCACATCGCAGTCTCTTCTCTCTACCACCATGATTCCCTTGTGCCTATCCCAGGCAGTTTTGAACCCAGTTATTGTCCCCCCCCCACTACATCCTCTGGAAGGCTATTCCAGCTGTCCACCACCCTTTCTGTGAAAAAGCACTTCTTCACATCCTTCCTAAATTTATCCCTCTTCATCTTAGTATTATGCCCCTTGTTACAGACCACCTTTTTTCTGAAAAATACTCTCCTCCTGGACCTTATTAACCCCTGTAAGGTATTTAAAGATTTCTATCATATCCCCCTTCCCCCTCCTCTCCTCTAGAGTGTACATATTCAGCTCCTTTAGTCTTTCCTCATATGGCTTTTGTTGTAGACCCTGCACCATTTTGGCAGCCCTCCTTTGGAGTGCCTCCACTCTATGTCCTTTCTGAGATGTGGTCTTCAGAACTGTACACAGTACTCAAGGTGAGATCTCATCAGCAATTTATACAGAGGCAGAGCCACCTCTCTTTCTACTGGAAATACCCCTACCTATGCATCCCAACATCCCACTAACTTTTTTGACTGCCTTATCACACTGCCTGGCCACCTTTAGGTCATCCGATATGATTACCCCAGGTCTTTTTCCCGGTTTGTCTTGTCAGAAGCACTCCACCCAGTTTGTACTCTGCTCCCGGGTTCCTAAAACCTAAATGCATTATTTTGCATTAAAACCTAGCTGCCATACCCTAGACCACTCTTCCAGCCTCTTTAGATCTCTGCACATTCTAGCAACACCCCCCCCCCCGTGTGTCAACTCTATATCTTGGTGTCATCTGCAGCCTGTCTCTCTGTTATTTTTCTCCCTCACTCCTGTCCCACTGCACTCCCTTCCTCAGTCCTTACATATCTTTTCTCTGCGCTCGCTGGACCCACCTTGGGATATGGCCTCTCCACCCTGTCTCCTACCCTCCCCTCTCAATTTCTCCCCCTGGCTCTCCTCAAAAGGGCTCAAAATTGCACACCTGAACATGCGTAGCCTCCTACGCAACCTAACTGAGCTCACTGCGTGGGTTGCCCACCACAAGCCAGACATCCTGGGCCTCTCAGAAACCTGGCTTAAGCCCCATATACCTGATGCCCAGTGCACCCTCCCGGGCTACAACCACTTCAGGCGAGACAGACCAGGCAAGAAGAGAGGTGGCGGGGTGATTCTCTATTATAAGACGCACCTAAACTTGTCCCCCATTGACCACTCATCTTCCAACCCTCCTGCATGTGAGTTTTTGCGCGCTCTCCTCCTGCTGGGCCACACAAAGAAAATTCACCTAGTGTGCACCTACATCCCCCCAAGGATGGTCTGACTGGTCTCTCCTTCCTGCTTGACTGCATCGGCACTAAAGTGGGTCCCAACGAATCCCTACTAATAGGTGACTTCAATCTGAACTGGTTGGGCACCAACCGCAACTTGTACGAGCCTCTGCTCTCGGGGCTTGCACTTACACAAGTTATAACTAAACCAACCAGGCTTGCCGTGTGGTGGAACTCAGGATCCCTTATTGACTGGATTCTGTCCAACAGGCCTGCCAATATCATGTCCTCTGGAACCCTCCCGGATGCCATCTCTGACCACTCCCCTACCTACTGTGTCTGGGGCATCTCTCAGCCAAAAGTCCCTAGCAAAATGATTGAACTGAGGGACTACTCCAAATTTAATACCCACGACTTCCTGTCCAACCTCCTCGCTATTGACTGGACGGGGTCACTACTGCCAATGACCCCTCGTGGGCCTTGGATCTATTCCTCGCAAAGCTTATCCCCCTTCAGAACAAACATGCCCCCCCTCACTAGGAGAAGGGTTCGGGGCACCGTCACCAAATGGCTAAATGGGGGCCTATTCTCCCTCATGAAGGCCAGGGACAAGTGTTGGACAACCTATAAGGCCTCCCAAAATAACCATGATCTGATGACATACAGGCACCTCAGAAACTCCTGCAAAAGAGCCATCCGCTTAGCAAAAAGCGAGTTCTGTAAACAGCTCTCTCCTCCAGCAGCAACCCGAGGAGTTTCTGGAAAAGCATTAAAAACACTATTGGGGGGTCAGCTAAGGCACAGGTCTCTGACCTACTCGTTGGTGGAGTCAGCTGCAATAACCCGCACACCATTGCAAACACCTTCAACTCCTTGTTTTCCGAACTGCCCCCTTCCTCCCCAGCCCCTCCCATCTACCCCCTTGGAGCCCCCCCTCCCGGTCTCCACCCTCGGCCCCTCTTCCAACTGAGACATGTTTCTCCTAAGGAGACCCAGATGCTTCTCTTAGGCCTCTCCCCACACACTGGTGCAGGGCACGACCGCCTTGAACCGAAACTGCTCAGACTGGGGGCCCACCTCCTTGCCAGGCCCGTCTCGCACTTATTCAACACCTCCATTAACACTGGGATCATTCCCGACCTGTGGAAAGTGGCCAAGGTTGTTGCTGTCTTCAAACAAGGAAATCCCAAAGATCCCAGCAACTACCATCCCATTGCCATTCTGTCCACCACAAGTAAACTCCTCGAGAAAGCCGTTGCCTCCCAGCTCTCCCAATATATCCAGGACTACAACATCCTCTCACCTGCCCAGCACGGCTTCAGGAAAGGGCATAGCACATCCACTGCCCTTGCTGTAGTCACTTCTCTGATCAGGACAAGTGCTGACCAAGGCAACCTCACTGGAGCCATTTTTGTGGACCTCTCAAAAGCATTTGACAGGGTTGATCACACCCTCCTCGGCTCCAAACTCCTATCCCTCGGATTCTCCCCCTCCGCCCACGCCTGGTTCCTAAACTACCTCTCCAACCGTCAGCAATTCACCTACTTCAATCGGACATCCTCCAACCTCTCACCTGTCCACTGCAGGGTCCCTCAAGGATCCGTCCTTGGTCCAACCCTATTCTCACTATTTATCAATGACCTTCCATCCGTCACTGTCCATGGTCACACCACCTTGTATGCTGATGACGTCGTCCTCCTGGCCAGCTCCCGGGACATCTCCACAATAAACTCACACCTGAACTTCGACTTCTAACGCATTCAGACTTGGTTGGGAGACCACAGGCTCACCCTCAATGTCAACAAAACCCAATCCATGCTGTTCGGGTCCTTAAACAAAATGAAATCCTGCCCTGCCCCCCTGCTGATCCATGGGGTCGACGGCTCGCCCCTTGAGATGGTAACCACCACTAAGTATCTGGGCATCACCTTGGATCTGCAGTTGGACCTCACCTCTCACATTCGCAACATTTGCAAGGCCATTAATTGTAAGCTTGGTTTAGCCTACCGTGCTAATAACTGCCTCACCCCTGCCACCCGCTTGGCCCTAGCTAGGGGGGTCCTCCTCCCATCACTCTGTTACAGACTTATAACATTTGCATCAGTTCCCAAATCCAGCCTCTCAAAATGGAACACGGCCTACAACAATGTTTGCCGCTTCGCGCTTTCCGCCCCTTCCCTCACCCATCGTTGTGATCTATACAGCCGCCTGGAGTGGCTTCCCCCTGAGAAGCATTGCTCCTTCGTTCTAGGTAATTTCATTGACAACATCATCTGCTCTAGCACCCCTCCAGCTCTAGCCCTTCCCCTTAAACCTGGCGCCCCATCCTACCACCTACGATCTGGGGCAACTCAGGAACGCCTGGTTCCTAGAACACGCACCCTTGCGGAGGACTGAGCCTTCCACACTTACGCCCCCAAACTCTGGAACTCACTACCTGAGCTCACTCGGTCCTCCTCCTCCCACCCAAGCTTTAAAGCCTCCCTCTGGAACTTCCTGAAACCTTTCTCCCCTGCTCCTGCTCAACGTGGTTCTACTCCCCTGCCCCTCCCCACCCTCCAACCTGACTGGATGGTGGGGGCCTCAGCGCGACTTGCACTTCTCCTTCTGGAACTGGCCATGAACCCTGGACTTACCATCTGCCTAGGGCACTCCCCCTCCCCCCTTCTGCAGGCACTTACCTTTATCTTTGTTCCCGCTGTTCACCGCCAAATTTTATCCCGTCTGTCCCATCCTACTCTAATGCACCATTCCAACCTTGTCCTAGAGTCAGCCTTGAACTGCCTGTTATTTTAATTTTGTTTCTTGTCTCCTCAATCGTACATGTATGAATTTTGTGCCAACTTTGCCCTAGAGCTAGCCTTGTAACTGCCTGTGTATTTCTAATATACTTTTCTCTGTTCCTCAACTGCTCAATGTATGCCTACCTTGCTCTAGAGCCAGCACTGAATTGCCTGTTATTTTTCTATGTATTCCTTATGCTCCCTCAGTTGTTTATGTACGAAGTTTTTACCTGTAACTACCTTCCTATGTATTCCTAATGCTTCCTCAACTGTTCCTGTATGAAGTTTTACCTGTAACTCTCCCGGGTCGCACCTGAAAATAGGCACTTGGCTGTCTAGTGTGCTTACCCGGTTAACAAAAGCAAATAAATAAATAAATAAAGAGACAGACCTTCCCATCCAGTTCTCCAGCTATGTCACTTATAAAGATATTCAAAAGGACCGGTCCCAGCGGCACTCTAGTGGTCAACCTCCCCATCCTCCATTTACCACTTCCTTCTACGTCCTTCCCGCTAACCAGTTTGCAATCCAGGTTACTGCCTTTCTGTCTAACCCTAAGTTGCCCAACTTGCTTACTAGTTTCCTGTGTGGGCATGTGGACATGGGCCACATGGCAAGGAAGCAGGCATCTTAGAACAATTGTGGGGAAGCTGTGGGGTGCACAGAGAAGCACTAAAACAGTGGGGCTAAGGGGGTAGGCAGCAGATGTTAAACAGAAGGACAAGGGGAAGTAAGGGGGGAATCATACTTCTCAACTGTGCTCAAGTTTCAGGGACATCCCAGATGCTGCACTACAAATTTCCTCTGTCTCTTCTAAATTGGAGGGGTTTGCCATGAAGAGTAGAGGTTTAAATCATAAAATCATACCAAACAATAGTTTTACTGTCTAGTTCTTCATTAGAAAATGCCTTTATCACTAAACTACTTATTTAAACAGCTTCATGAACTGATATGACCCATTCTTTAAAGATTTGTCCCTGATTTTTGAGGCAGAGGTTGAGATGTATGATGAGGGAACTGGAGGACCAGTTAAAACAGTAGGGGTAATACAAGTAAGGAGTCTACTGGCTGTAAATACTGCAGTTCTAGAAAATCCTATCTGGATACCCTGGTAAGAGTCCCAAACCAAGGTAACAGGTCAGAATGGAAAAGGAATATTAGGGACATACAGACAAGGGACAACAGGCAGTATTTAAGGAAGTAGAAAACAAGGATGTGGGAAGCCAAGGGAGAACAGGGAAGGGAGGAGGGGGTTTCATGGGCTGCAACACCTCTAGTGCAGTCATCTCAGGGAAGCTCTCTGGAGGAGGAGATGATGTTCATCAAGGATATTGCCTCCATTAGGCCACATCTTTGGAACTGTAAGTCATCAGCTGCTGGTCCACTTGGAGATTTTTTGCTAGCCAGGGGACGCCCACAGTGATGTGCAGCACCATCAACACATATTTATTTTTATTTATTTGTTTATTTATTTATTAGAAAAGTCGGATTTACAACCTTTGAGTCGTGGACTCATTTACAAAGGCACCTCATCGCAGAGGGGGTAGACAGAGTTACATAGTGTGGTTACAACAGTGAGAACAGTACAGGTTCAGAACATTAAACATAGAGTACACATAGGTTACATAATAATGTTATTTATAATAGGTTACAGTCAAATACAAGGTACTCAAGGGTTACATTGGGGGTACAGCCCTGGACATACCTAGATAATACTTGGGTGGCCCCATCACTCCTCAGTTCTTTCTCCTACCGTCAATCATCTTTTTTGGACCTGCTGAAGGAAATGTTAACAAAGCTGTTGCCCTTTTTTGTTTGTTATTCTATACTAGTTTACTATTGACATCCCGTATGCTACCAAAGTCTAAAGAACCTTTATTTAGATATTGTACTTGTGGTTACAGAATCTACAACGACAACACACACTATTTGTGTGTGCTATCTGGGTCTTTCTCACAACATGAGGACTTGTGAGATCTGCCAGGGTTTCGACCAGGCTGCAAGGCGATGCCATCAGAAGGCTCTAGGAAACTTTCTTTCCCCAAAAGCATTAAAAGCCATGGAGAAGGAATAGGGCTCAAAGTTTTCTTCTCCTTATTGCTGTCCAAGAAACAGTCTTTGTAGTCAAAAGACAAGGACAAGGAAAGGGCATCATCTCTGGTCTCCTCTTCATCTGGCCATAAGCACAAATATAAAGACAAGCCTGTTTTGCTGGCGAGGTCCCAGTTGCCATTGAAAATGGATACGTCCTCGACAATGCCTCCAGCAGCATCAATGAAAGCCCCCCATGACTGTTGCTGAGACACCATGGTCGGGGTCTGGCTCAGGCACTGCTGTACCTACTATGGATGGTATGTTGCCATCAGTGTCGGGCTCCGGCCCTTCAACATAGGTAGTCGGGGACCCTTTTCAGGGTGCCATCTACTCCCAGGATGTGCTGGTGTCATTCTCTGATAAGATTCGACACATTCTGCTAGGGTTGCCATTGCATGCAGTTTTACCACCCATGGGGCCTCCTGGTTCAAGGCCTCTGTTTACGTATTCCACAGTCACTCCACAGATTCCTGCCTCTCAGCTGTTGCTGGCTCCTTCTGCGACTCCCATCATCGTTCGTGGTGATGAAGAAATTAAATATAATCCTGATTTCAGGGTACAGATGCTGGAGTCATTGACCAAGGTGGAAGCTGAGCTGCACATAAATATCCTGGAAATGTGAGCTATCCTGTACAACCTCCAGACTTTTCAGAATCATCTCTGCCTGGTTCTCTACTAATCCAGATGGACAGTGTCAGTGTGATACATTACATCAATAAACAAGGGGGCACTCCTGTTCCCTATTCAGGGAAGCAGTAAGAGTATGGTACTGGGCTCTGTTTCAGGTTTCCAAAATATTTTGTCAGGTTAAGCAGATTCCAGTCAATGGTTCACGAATGGAACTGCTAAGCTCTATTGCAAGATGGGGTTGTCCGGGGCGCCTGCTGAGCAGCAACATGGAGGCAGCATTCTAAGGGAGCTCCAGCATTGTCAGAGCAGAAACACTTAAAAATAGTTGGAATAACCTGAAATATAGGGTCCCTTTTGGTGGCGGTGTATGCCCGAATACTCCCACGCTAAGATGAGCCCTAAAAGAGATGTTAAGCGCTCGTCTCAGAATCTTGATTCCTATCTGACTTCCCAAGAGGTGACGAGCAGCACAGGGCCTATCTTATCTAAAGAGCAGCCCTCAACGGAGTTGCCGACCTCACAAATTTTGGCCATGCTGACCAAGATTCAAGCTACAGGTGATGAAACGAACAAACGCCTGGCTGTGGTTGAAGCTAAACTTTTGGAAAATGATTGCTGGATTCAAGAGAATGTTGTAGCAATCACAGAGCTTAAGGCGGAGGGTGAGCGCTAGCAACAGTATAATGCAACATGTGTAAGGGATCTGAGCTTGATGTGGGCAAAGATGGAAAATCTGGAGAACTTTCAACGCCTGGCTAATATTCGAATTGTGGGATTTCCCAATAAATATGCTGGATTGGAGGAATTGGTGCCTGCTATCACTAGATTAATATTTTGGGACTTACAATTACTGCCATCAGACACGGGGATTGCTGTCCTGAGAGCCTTCTCGATTTCTCAGTGTCAGAAGCCTGGAGACGGGGTGCAGCAACAACGCACTGCGATTGCCACGCTCTCAAATTCAGATGCCAGGATCATTCTTTCGCAGGCCGCTCGTTCTAGAGGTGAGACCCACTGGGAAGGACATAGTCTCTCCTTTTTCCCAGATCTATCAGCGCAAACTCAAGCTTGCAAAAAAGAACTGCAGGTGATTAAGAAGAATCTCCTTCAAAATGGTATTGTGGCTCAGCTTAACTTTCCGGTGAGAATGTTGGTAAAACATGCCTCTAAAACTCACATATTTGTTAACCCTGCTGTAGCTACTACGTTTGCAGAAAAACTAATTCAGAGTCTAAAGCCGACTGAAGAGAGTTCAGATGATGAAGGTTGAGGACCTTAATAGTGCCACTTGGAGTCTATACTTTAGTACACTAACTGTAACTACCTACAGTGGGAAGTAAAGGCATATGTTGCTGGAGAAGTTGATAATATAATTGCTGTTCCTCCTGCTGCTGTATAGTAAAGTTGTTATATTAAGTTGTACAGGCCTATGCTGTCATTTATAGAATGATGCAATAAGCATCTCTCAATTTGTGAACTTGATTAAAAGCCTGCTTTGATATGTTCCTCCTCTAGAGTGGGGTGCCATGCCTACTAGAATCTGGCGGAGGGTAATTTAACTTAATTGAGCCCAGGCAGTCTGATTATATGTCTGCAGTATTTAGGCCTTTTGTTTCTCCCACCCCCCCACCACCACCTCGAAGTTCTACAAGGGGGTTAGCTTCTTGGATATTATGTTTATTCTTAGCTGGACAGTTTTAGGTGAGAGGATCAACGCTCTACAAGAAGTATGACCCAAACTTTACTCCTGTTAAAATGACTAGGGGCCTTCCCCGGGTCATGGACTAAAATATCTTGTTTTTTAGTCAATTGTTACAAAATCTGTACATGGCTTAAGGGGGTCTGCATACCTCACTAAATGATGTGTTACTTTTGAGATACAGCTGGCTGTAAATCAGAAATTCCATAAATAAAAAGTAAAAAAAAAAAAAGATGGGATTGTCCAGTGCTGGAACTTTTTGCTTCCCCGCACAGTGCAAAACTGTCATGTTTCTACTTGCTTGCTTCAGGGCCTGGAGTTTTTTGTTGAGACGCATTGTCCATGTCTTGGAAAGTAAAATTCCAATATCCATTTCTCCCCATTCCTCAAATACGGGGAGGGTTCTGCCCAAGTTATGGGTGGAGAGTGTCATTCTCATCCTAGTTGCTCCATTTTGGCCTAGTCAGATAAGATTTCCACTCCTTCAGCATCTGGTGGTAGAGCATGCTGGCCCTTCACCTCTGTATCAGGGGTCTGTTGTCATAGGGCAAGGGGTCCCTGGTTCATCCAGACCTGAAGTCCCTGCATGTGTGACTACTGAAAACATGGCCATTGCATGATCTTCCCCTTGTCAATCTTCATCATTCATTACTGCTGTGTGTAACCAGAGGTATGCACCTGTATGAGAGCTTTTTTTTTGGGGGGAGGAGTCGGCGCCAATGGCGCTGCCCATGAGGCTGATGCATTGCATGGCGCACGAGGGTTGGCTGTTAGTGCCTCCTCCACCCCAGTTCTGTTTCTCTCACCGTCGAGATAGCACCTGCTGCGTGAGTTTCAGTGCTTGTTGTGTCATCAGGCCTGTACCTTTTTTGATGCCATTGCTGCTTCTCCATCCTGGTTCTGTCTCCACCTAATGTCGTTGGATTCCAGTAAGACTGTTACTTTTGTTATTATTGCAAATGGCACCGGGTCTTTTTCTGTGAATTGCTGGTTTCTTTCGTGTCATGTCTGGTTCAGGGGCTAAGAGAAAATCCAAAGCGGGCCATGCCCCCATGCATCAGTGCCCCTGTGGCCGGCATTTTTATGTGATGGACCGACAAGACATTTGTCTGTGATGCCTGGGTCCCAACCATGATATGGATAACTGCAATGCCTGTTTCTCCATAGACCGCCTCGTTCTGGAAATCCACACATTTAAAGTTGGCAGGGTCCCACCAACCTTCAGAGGATGGCATCTTTCTAGGGATGCCATGGCAAGATCTCTTGACTCTGCCTCCAGGTCCCCTCCCAGGTCTGTACGGCCCAGTGAGGAGGAAATCTCCTTGGATTCTAGCCTTGCCATCAAGGAAGTTTCTTGTGTGGTACCAGAGGAGCGGCTCAGTTCCCTGCATAGCCAGGTTGAGAGCACCGCCATGGCAGTCACCTCCACAGAGGTGCAGGCTCCCCTGGTGTTGGGGCCTATGGTTGCTGGGCCCGGCACCAGGGGAACCTCGGTAATGCCTGTCAGCATTGCTTTGGATCCTGGTGCCATTCGCATTGCCAGTGATTGAGGCAGTGCCGTGTCCCATGACGGCGCCGTTGGTAATAGAGCTCCTGGGGTTGGTAGCCTTGTGGTATGTGTGGTCTCCTCCTCTTTGGAGGTGGATGACTCACTGACTGATCCAGACTGGCACCTGGACTCCATGAGTCAGGGGGTCCTCTTGGATGCGGCACCAGGCAGCCCCGGTTTCACCTCCCAGACTCCCCGGAGCCTGTGGTCCCTGCGTCCCCCCATGCTGATGCTGGTGTTAGAGCACTGCAGTGGATAGCATTCTTGAGAGAGACCTGGTGTAGCAGTCTTGACTGCGGGGGCCATGGCAGCTGCCATTTCTGGTGCTGCCATGGCCTCCTTGGTGGGAATGGGGACCCCCTCTTCTGTGGCCTCCCTTGGGGGCCTGTGGGATTAGGCGACCCTTTGGCACTGGGTTCGAGGAAGAGGGCGGCCTCGGAGTCCAAGGGCTTGAGAGGCCAGGGTGAGCTGAGGAGGCCTTCTTCCACTACCTTTCAAGGAGTGGGGAGGAGCCGAAGTGCTGAGCCCCGCTTCTCCTCCTCTGAGACTTCAGGGGCACCCTTAGTGGGCAGCGCTGAGGGTTGCCCTTCTGGAACTATGTAACCTCAGTTGAACCACAGGGGAGATTCTCCCTCAGGGCTCAGCCAGGATTTGTTTACACATTTGCAGTGTTCACTGACTGGATCAACCCCCGGGTCCCCCCCATATGGAGGGATCTGCTGTGGGGTCTCAGAGCCCTGGTGAAGGCTGGGCATTTTGTATGAGGTGCCCTTCCCCAATCCCTCTGCAGACACCTCTCTTTCCCCATAGGAGATGTGGGCCCTGTGGGACCTTTAACATGGGAGATGTTCAGGGCCACTGCAGTGGCCTTCCCTTATTATTTATTTATTTATTTGTTTGTTTGTTTATTTGATTCTAGGATTACAAATACCTTTGAGCCGAAGCTCTTTTACAAAGGTTCCATGTCAGTAAGTACAGGCATATAGGTCATACAGGTTACATACATTATAAAACAATCAGTAACACAATCGTCATAACAAGTTATTACAAGGACTTGACAGGAAACACTGGGAAGATGCAGGCAACAAAGAAAATGTTGGTGTGAGGAGGAGCTAGGAAAGGGGTGGGGTGGGACAAAGAAAGGCAGCCAAAGGGGCTTTTGTAAAGACAGAGCAGGGGTAAGAGCAAATGTTGGGCATGGTAGGGATGAAGTGCTATGTAGGTTGGCCACAGCAGACAGTAGGGACTATGGGCAGTTGCATGGAGAGTATTGCATTAAGCAGGGCATTCACAGGGGCTTGAGCCTGCTAATGAGAGGTGGAGCTTAGTCTTGAAAGTGCCCCGTGTTGGAGAGTTAGAGATGTCAGTAGCGAGGCTGTTTAGCCAGCTAGGGGCCCTATATGCAAAGGCTCTTTGGCCTTGAGTTGTGCAACAGTAAGGGATTTGCAGGGTTAGGGGTTTTGAGCTCCTGGTGTTACAATTGTTGACTCTGGGTTTCAGGAGGGAGTGGACCCCTTGGGGAACAATGCCCATCATTATTTTCTTTGCTGCGATGCAGGTTTGATACTTTATTCAGTTGTTGAGTTGCAGCCATCCAGTTTGGGAGTAGAGGTCGCAAGTATGGGTTAAATGGTGGGCTCCAGTGATGAGTTGACAGGCATTATTCAGGGAGGTATAAACATGTTTGAGTGAGGTGGCAGTGGCAGAGCCATAGATAATGAGTCTGTAGTCTATAATACTAACAATAGAGCTCTGGATGGCAACAGACAGGGCTTCGGTGGTTAGATGCTTCCTATGGTGGAAGAGAAGGCCCAGTCTGGTGTTAGCCACTTTTGCCACATTATTAATATGGTCAGCATAGGAGAGTTTGGAGTCAAGGGTGAGGCCAAGGTATTTAAAGGTATGGACTTGTTCAAGGGTGACTCCTTGCTTGGTTTTTATGGAGAGGTGATACTGGTTATTCTTGGTGCGGGAGCTGCTGAGAAGCATTGTCTTTGTTTTTTTCTGGTTCAGGATCAGGGTTCTGCATCAGAGAAAAGGAGGGGCAGAGCGCTATAAAAATCCTTGTGACTGCTTCACAGCCGAAGGCCAGGGAAAAGTGAGCGGCCAATTCGTAGGGAAAAAGGCTTCTAAACTGGGAGACTTTTAGGCTCAGATTAGTTTGGTAATTTGGACATGTGTTTGCTTTAAAATGTTTGATTAGAAGTATTTTATGTTAAAGTCTAGGTGATATTAGGATAATTTCTTTGTAAATTAGAATGGGGTTCTAATTTTAAAAAGTTTTTAGACATATTTTAGTTGTGGAAATTTCTTTGAAAAATGTTGATGTTTAATTTTTAGGATGTTTATTTCTTTGCTGTCTTTTGAGTGTTATAACTCAGAAAGAATTCATCACAGCAAAAAAATCTGCAAACGAAAAATATTTGGTAAATTGGTTATTTTATTTAATCAATCACAAAAAAACAATTGTAACAAACCAAGAAGGAATACTTTTCAGAGAATATTAAGAAATCAAACTTTGGGAGGATGTTATAGGCCTCTAAATCCTTTTAGGCCTAATAATGCTATATCAAATTTATCTGGGGCACGTTGTTTTTTATTAATACTGGGGGGAGATATTGAAGTGAATCCAGGGCCTTCAAATTTAGAACTTAAAATCTTTCATGATAATGCACGTAGCATTAGTTCTAAATCTGATCTTTTAGCAACTTTACTGAAAGATAAAGATCTATGTATATTAGGGTTAAGTGAAACATGGCTCTCAAACAAACATCAAGATGAAGAATTTGGCACTCAGGATTATAAAGTATGGAGAGTAGATAGAAAAACTAGAAGGGGGTGTGATGCTTTTTTTAAAACGTACATTAGGTTTTTCAGAAATTATAATACAGGGTAGTGAAAATAATATAGAATTTTTAGCTGTATACATGGGACACCTAGGATTGGTAATTTCGATCATTTATTCACCCCCAAGGGTAAAAATAACTGACCTGGAGATAATTCTAACTAAGATAGCAGATAAAGTAGGAAGTAGACCATTAATTTTGATGGGAGATCTAAATTGTGATTAGAAAAATATTAGAGGGAGACAATTAAAAGATATAGTAACTAACCTAGGATTAAAACAACTCATAAAAAAAACCTACCAGGTACACATCAAATATGACAACTGGATCCATATTAGATTTGATTTTGGTGTCTACTCAAATTGAAATTGAAGCAGTGGGTGTTTTATTACCATGTCTTGGAGACCATAATTTGATCTGGGCTACTTTGCCCAGGTCTCAGTTTAATCAAAATTGGGTATATGAAAATAAAAATTGGACTAGGGATTTCAGAAGATTTTCGTAATCTAGGTTTTTAGATAGTGTTAGTAAAATAAAATGGGATAGATGTAAATTAACTCCAGATATTGACACTTCAATTAAATATTTTAGCCAAACTTTTGAAGAAGTATGTGATTTTCACGCACCAAGAGTTAAAGCAAAGAAAAAATTAAATAAATTACCATGGATAAATGATAGACTTTTGAAACAAATTTGAATCAAAAATAGAATTTGGAAAAAAGCATTGAGATCAAAATTAGAAAAGGATTGGATTTCTTTTAAGGTTGCTAGAAATAAATGTAAAAGGTTAATTAAGGCTTCAAAAATTTTATTTTACAAAAATAAAATACTCAAGTATAGATCCAAGACAGTTTTGGAGAGTGGTCAAGAAATTAACTAAACCAGGATGCGATTCCTCAGAGGAGAAAGATTAAAAAATGGGGATATCATTACTGAAAATCCAGAGGAAATTTGTAATGTCTTAAATAATTTTTTTGTAGATCTCCCAAATTGTGAAATTCCTTCTAATTTAGACTTAGAACAAACTAATGTAGAGTTTATACAAAATAAATTTCCTCCATTTAGATTTTAAATTTTAACAGTCACTAAAGTATATAAAATTCTTCAAAATATAAATGCTCATAAGGCTTTTGGTAGTGATTGTCTGGAAGGTAAATTCTTAAAGCTAGCTGCTTTTCATATAGCACCAATTATCACTTATTTATTTAATTGGAGTCTTCAAATTGGATATTTTCCCTTATCTTGGAAAGAGAGTAGAGTAAAACCTATTTTCAAGGGGGATGCGGTAGAAGTTAATAATTATAGGCCCATAGGTTTATTGCCTCTTTTGTCGAAATGTTTTGAAAAACTTGTCTCTAGCCAGATAATGGAATATTTGGACAGATACAGTTTGTTGACAACTAAACAATCTGGTTTTCGAAAAAACTATTCTACTACAACAGCTCTTTTGGAATTTTATGACCAAATAAATAGGTCACTGGGGGAAAATAGGGAGACAGCTGTTATATTTGTAGATCTTTTAAAGGCTTTTGACCTGGTGGACCACCCCTTACTAATTGAAAGACTTCACGGAATAAGCATGAGGGAAGATCCCTTAAATTGGTTAAAATCTTATTTGGATGATCGTTCCCAGAGAGTCGAGGTTCAAGGATGTTTGTCAAGAAAGAGGAAAGTAAATAGAGAAGTTCCCCAGGGATCAATTTTAGGACCTCTTTTGTTCCTAATATTTATAAATTACTTGCCATCGACTATAGAAAAATCAGAGATTCGACTTTATGCTGATGATATGGTCATAATTACGTCCGGAAAATGGAAGAAATATTACAAACTAACTTGCAGTCTGATTTTCAAGAATTGAGGGTGGTTCACCAGGTCAGGGCTGATAATGAACACAAAAAAAACAAAGTGTATGAATTTCCCATTGAAAAAAAGTGGTGAACTTGTTTATGATTTATCCATTTATACAGGAAATCAAACTAAATTAGAACAAGTTAAAGAATATAGTTATTTAAGGATTATATTTGATGAACATCTGTCCTTTTCAAATCATATTATTGCATTGATTAAAAAAATAAATAGAAGGGTAGGGGCGTTAAGAAGAAGTACTGATTATTTATCTTTTTTAGATAGAAAAAAACTGACAGATCAGTTAATTATTCCAGTGCTAAGATATGGAGAATTAATATATAGAAATGCAAATAAAACCCTATTGTCTAGAATAGATAGAACTTATTATCGTGTAGCAAGATATGTATTACAAGGAAACTGTCAGATTCATCATTGTTTATTGTTGAAGAAAGTGAACTGGTCACCTTTAGACATAAATCATAAGTGTCATTGGTTATCTTTAATACACAAAATGAAATATTCATCTGTAAATCATCCAATTTCTTTAATATTATTTACAGTGAATAACTATCAAAAACGGATATTGACAAGACCAGTTCACTTAAGTAAGATAGTTGTAGGTAAACATTATAATAAATATTGGGACAGGTCTTTGCTATATCAGGTTGTTGTTTTGGAATTTCTTCCTGATGAGGTAAGAGAAATTCCAAATTATTCATTGTTTACTCACACTATAAAGGAGCTATATGCTCACATTTGTGAGTGTTAAATGTTTTTTTTTCTCTAAGGTTCCTTGGGATTTTGAGATTTTATAATCCAGCTATTGTAAGTCTTTTAGGCATACCGTGTTGTTTGTATATTGTGGTGTTTGTATTTATATGTATTTAACATGGAACTTATTTGTATATAACTAGTTAGGAATTTACACAGGTCAGTCTTGTAAACTGGATTATGTCCAAATGACATGTATTACCTGTATAAAAATAAATTTTACCTACCTACCTACCTACCTATGTTTTAAGAACCAGTTTTCGACTGCAGTGAAACCCCGCTGAAGGTTCTCTTGTAGCTGTTTTGAATCATGGTGGGAGGTTAGGATAACAGCATCATCAGCGTAGAGCAAGATTTGTTCTGGACAGGAGTCTGGCAGTGTATTCAAAAAAATGCTGAAGAGGAGGGGGCCCAATATAGAACCCTGAGGGACACCACAGCGGACAGGTCTGGCATCTGAGAGAGTGTCTGCAATTTTCACTCTTTGGGACCGGTTATCTAGGTAGCTTATGAACCAGTTCACAGAGTTGGGTGAGAGTCCTGCAGAATGGAGCTGGACAAGCAGGAGATGGGTGACTGACTGTGTTGAAGGCCTTTGTTAAATCAATGAAAGTGGATCCAGTTAGCTGTCCATTATCCAGTGAGTGGTGGATGATGCTGGTGAATTCGAGTAGTGCCGTGGAGGTACTATGACCCTTTCTAAAGCCATGTTGCTGCCTGCACAGGATGTTATGCATGTCCAGGAAGTCGGTAAACTGGTCCACAACTATACGTTCCAGGGCCTTAGAGAGTGGAGGAAGAATGGAAATTGGACGGACATTCTCATGTGCAGTTTTGACACCACTTTTATGTATGGGGGTTACCGTAGCAGATTTCCATTTATCCGGGAACTGGCTAAGTCTGAGAGAGAGGTTAAATATCCTGGTCAGAGGTAGGAGTACTTCATTAAGGGTGAGTGATAGAAGTCTAAGGTCAAGAGAGTCATTGCTAGATCTGGACTTACTAATGGCTTTGGTAACACTGTTGCACACCTGCTACATCTTGACTGATTTAAAGTAAAAAGGAGGGTGGCTAGTGGGGGCAGGGGAGGTTGGGGAATTAGGAATGTCATCATCTTTGAAGAAACTGGGTAGAAGTACATAACTAAGGTCTGTGAAAGCAGCATTAAATATGTCAGCAATGATTTTCGGGTCTTGTGTGGTCACACCATTCATGCAGAGTACAGATGGGGGGGGATTTGGACTGCTTCCCAGTGACTTATTTTATGTTATTCCAGAAGTCTCTTCCATTGCCCCAGGAGCTTACAAGAGCGTTTTTGAAGAAGGCCAATTTTGTTTGCCGGATAGATTTGGTACAGTCATTCCATGCACCTTTGTAGGTATCGATGTCGATTTGTCTTCCAGTGTTTCTGGCGAGCTCCCAAAGATGGTCCCTTGCCTTTAGTCGCCTTAGGAGGTCCCCTGAGAGCCAGGGGTTACAGACAGCCTTTACTTTTTGCTTTTTTAGTGGAGCAAATATGTTGCAGGCTTCATTGAAGATGCTGATGAAATGGTCCAGGGCAGTGTTCACATTAGTGGCTGTGAGGATTGGTGACCAGTCCTGTAGGAGAAGGTGGGTTTTAAGGCGTGTTAGAGCCATGGACGAGCAGGTCTTTTGCCTGTCTCCCCCAACACAGGAGGACTCAGAACACCCGAGCTCCTCTACTTCCTCGACTTCACCTGAGGAAGAGGAACATTCTGGTCACCTTTCCTCCGACGCTGATTTCACCGAATAGCAGCAGTTCCTTTTGAGGTTAGTTCAGGAGCTCCACATCTCCCATGTGGTAAGACACAATACCGAGTGGGAGACGCTCTCTTTTTTGAGCAAATTCAGTGCCAATTCTCTTCCAGGGAATGTCTATCTGCACCTGGCAGTCACCAGCCACCTCATCCCCAGCCCCAGCAGACTGCAGGAGGAGGTATTGCACTCCCCAGGAGTCTCTTGGTTCTCTGCCTCATCCACCATCGGGACTGATGGCTTTAGACACTCCTTCCGGGCTTCAACACCCGGCACACAACTGACCACTGGATCTGGATTCCACTGACTTTGACCGGTGGGGAGGAAGAGTTTTCTCATCAGCTCGTGTGTTACTCTGCATCAGCTCACATCAGGCTCACCACACTGCTCACAACAGGCACCCATGGCCGATGCTGGTGCAGGCTTTAGCATCCTTGCCTGATTCAGAGGAATCTAGGCAAGCCACTGCCCTCTGTGCACAGGGTCTGGAGCTTGCAAGGCACCAAGCAAGGGCATCATACAATGCCAGCAAGGTGGCCTCCAGACTGGCAGGGGCAGCAATCTGCATCAGGCAGATGGCATGGCTTTACCTGTCAAAACTGTCACCCATTGCCCGGCTTAGGATGATTTCCTCCACTTTCCGGGGGACCCATCTTTTCTCCCGAAGGGCGAGGAGGTATCTTCAGGGGCATCCTCCACCCCCCCAGCTACGGGGGACACCTCCTCAGCCTGACCAACCTTAGGCCATATTGACCTAGAAGGGTGTATCCCCCCGCAGAAGGCTGAGGGAATCTGTTCCCTCAGGGCAGTGCTAGGTCCCCTCCGGGGGCTTGGTACTCACCCAGCAGTAATGAATGGTGAAGACTGACATGGGGAAGATATGAAAATTACGTACCTACCGTAATTCTTCATCTTCTCTTGTATCTTCACCATCCATTACTGATTCCTGACCACCTTCCCCTCTTGGGCCTCAGCTCTTGGGTGCCACCTCAACCCTGCTCGCCTCCCCCCCGCTCTTCGAGGCCAATTGGGGGCAGAGACCCCCTGGTTCCTCAGGTCCCTCTGTTTCCTTCTCAAAAAGTTACAGAGCGCTCATCCTAGGAGGGTGACAAGTAAGGTTTTCACCCTGGCCTTGGAAGGAACTCCCTGGGATTTTCAGTGGGGTGCACTGTGGTATCCTCCTTAACTTGACATGGATATTCCATTTTGTTTCCTCTTCTGGAAGTGGGGATTGCATCAGTGCATCCTGTGGGAGAACCCATAGGGATTTTCCTCCCCCTTTTTCTTTTTTGCTTTCCCTCTACTTTAGAGGTCATTCTGGAAAGAGTCCTCTCCTGTTTAAGGGATTTTTTCCCCCCTCACTAAGCCGTCGGGTGTTAAACTGTAGAGAACCATGTTCCAGGATTTTCATCCCAAATATGAGTTTAGGGGTGAGAGGGGAGGGGCTGACTCCACCATGTTTTATATTCTCCAAGACCATTTCAAATTCTCTAGTTCTCGACCTCCGTCCAGTGGTCCCTAATGTTTGTGGGGTCCTTGTACCTGTGTCATCGTACCTTTCAGGTTTTTTGGGTTAAAATAAGCCAGTGGTCTTCCAACTCAGCATGGCTGAGGGACCCCTTCTACCCCTATGTATGCTATATCTTTCTCTTTTCTCTCCTTCTTTCTCCCTTTTCCTGTGCTGCCACCCAAGGGTTGGGGACCTATGACCTCATAGGATACAAAAGTCCAATCCCTCTGTTCTCTGGCTGGTGTCTTCCTTTTTCAGTTTATATCCTTTCCTTTTCCTATCCCTCGGCTCTCTTGCCTCATCTTGTTTTCTCTGTCCCCTTTTGTTTCAGTCCTCTCCGGCAGAACAGAACTGGGATGGAGGAGGCGTCTACGGCGCCTAATGGCCAACCCTCATGCACCACATAATGCGCTGGCCTCGTGGGCAGTGCCATCTGTGCCCCTCCAAAAAAATGCTCCCATACAGGTGCATGCCTCTGGCTTACACCCAGTAGTAATGAATGGTGAAGATACAAGAGAAGATCAAGAATTATGGTAGGTACGTTATTTTCATTTTTGGTGTTTCCCCTCATGTTGCTGATGTCCTGCTTGTGGCTAGGAAGCCTTGTACCAGACATAGTTCCCTAAAATGGAAGCATTTCACTCTGTGGGTGGCTTCCTAGAATATAGACCCTTGTTATGTGTCCTTTGAACCCTGTACTGGAATACTTGCTTTCTTGTCTCACTCAGGTCTGCAGTATTCCTCTGTTAAGGTGCATTTGGCCACTATATCAGCCTTCCATGCCCCTATTGATGGTCGTACTGTTGCCCAATTAGAGGTGCCCATACTTTTCTGAGAGAGATTCTTCATATAAAACCTCCTATCGATGATCCAGTCCACCTTGGGACTTGACTTTTATACTTGAGAAATTAACGCTGGCTCCTTTTGCACCTGTCAGATTTGTGGCTTACGTTTTCTGTCATGGAAAATGTTATTTTTAAATGCTGTGACTTGTCCTCAAAGGATTTCTGAACTTCAGGCTCTGATGTGTGAGCTTCCCTTTTTTTTTTCTTTTTTTAACATTGTTTTTCCACCTGCTGTGGACCAAACAGGGACCTCCTTTCACCCCAGCCAGCTTGCCCTTATACTGGCCAGCTGAGGGCCTACCATCTATCCAGTCAAGACCATCAGCCCACCTGTGACACACCGCTGTGCTGCCCCACTGGCTTACTCCCCAGGGCTGGTTATGTCTTCAGCTCCACGGCATTTCTTGCCCGCTGCTCATCTGGCCATCCATGGTGGAGGTGAAGACTGATGGCATTCCCCCAGCGGAAGTGGCTCAGGTTCGGCGTTGGATGTGGTGGACAGGCTGAGGCTTCATCCTCACTGCCTGCACCTCAGTTCCCATTTTCTTGGTCTACCCACCCTTCTAGGAGCACAGTGGAATTGGTGTACTAGCAGAGCCAGTCCAGCTAGTCCCCATGCTCTGTCAGAGGATCCCTCCTTGTTAGTTGGTGGACCTCTACACTGCCACCCCATGTCACACTGGTGGCGGTATTTCAACACATCACAACACCCTCCCTCCCTGAAGGAGAAGGAGGAGAGTGTCCTGTGGGATGCTCGATCCTACTATCCCCCACTGGCACTTTGATGGCCCAGGCTCGTTCCTGAACCTGGGCATCAGCGCCGCGAGCGGTAGCATTACTGCTGCACCAGTGGGCCGGCTCTTGTGTGAGTCTCTTTATTTGATTTTTCACAAAGACAGAGTCTCTTTGCATACAAATCCTGTCGCTGGTTTTCAGCCATAGAGGCTCCCATAGCAGTACCCTGCAACTGTAAATAATAAGTACCTGCAAACTCAAAATAATTATGTGTCAGAATAAACTTTAAAGAATCCAATAGAAATTCCCTTGGCAGATCAATATCATATGTAGAAAGAAATTCCCTTACAGCAATGATACCATCATCATGTCGTATACTAGTATACAAAGATTCCACATCTATTCCCAACCATCCAAAACCTTCCTTCCATTCCATTTCTTTTAATTTTCTCAATAAATCAGTACTATCTTGAATGTATGAAGGTAGGTTGGAAACAAAAGGTTGCAGGAAAAAATCAACAAATTTTCCTAAGTTCTGTGTCAGAGAATTAATACCTACAACAATAGGACGTCCAGGAGGTTTATCCCTATTTTTATGCACTTTTGGCAATGCATAAAAACTCGGTATAACCGGGAACTCCTCCCAGAGAAAACCAAATTCTGTTTCTGAAATAAAATTCCCCGCTACAGCTTGTCTCAAAAATACATTTAAAATTTTCTTATAATCATATGTAGGGTTACCCGGGATAATTTTATAATTATCAACATCAGATAAAAGGTTCAGTACCATGTTAGCATACATTTCTTTGTCCATAATGACAATATTACCTCCCTTATCTCCCATTTTCTTGGTCTACCCACCTTTCTAGGAGCACAGTGGAATTGGTGTACTAGCAGAGCCAGTCCAGCTAGTCCCCACGCTCTGTCAGAGGGTCCCTCCTTGTTAGTTGGTGGACCTCTACACTGCCACCCCTGGTCACACTGGTGGCGGTAGTGCAACACATCACAACACCCTCCTCCCTGAAGAAGAAGGAGGAGAGTGTCCTGTGGGATGCTCGATCCTACTATCCCCCACTGGCACTTTGATGGCCCAGGCTCATTCCTGAACCTGGGTCATCAGCGCCGCGAACGGTAGCATTACTGCTGCACCAGTGGGCCGGCTCTTGTGTGAGTCTCTTTATTTGATTTTTCACAAAGACAGAGTCTCTTTGCATACAAATCCTGTCGCTGGTTTTCAGCTGACCTCAAAGCTGCACTGCTGGAGAGAGAGATAAACTTTGGAAAGTAGCAAGAAAAACTAAGAATATCATGGACTGGATGATCTTTAGGAAAGCCAGGAATAAATGCACTAGGAAAGTCAGGGATGCAAAGGTTGCCTACTACCTGGCCCAGCTCGACTCCTCCTACCATAATACTGCTAGATTTTAGGGCACCATAAAGGGTATGATGGGCCAGGATGTTAACAACCCCCTTCCAACCCAATTACACAGTAACTATGGCCCCATTACTGGCACATTGGAAATCCTGGTTGCATTCAACAACCACTTCACAACAACTGGCCTTGCCTCTTGACTCCTCCCCAGCTAACCTATTAAGGGATCATTTAAGCTCCCACTATACTGGTGAACAAAGAGTTGACTCCTCCTTTAGCTTCTTACCTATACTGTTGAAACAAGTTGAGGATCTATTATGGCATCTAGATACCAAAAAAAGTGCAGGAGCAGATCTTCTGGACCCATTCTTTCTAAAGATTGCGTGTCATGTGCTTGCAGTCCCCCTAACTCACTTATTTAACCTTTTCCTAAACTCTGGCTCTATTCCCACGCTGTGGAAGACAGCCCAAGTGGTCCCCCTTCTAAAATCAGGGGACCCTATGGATCTTAATAACTACAGGCCCATTTCCATCCTACCTGTAATATCCAAGATGCTGGAGAAATTAGTGAGTATTCAGTTAAGGGAATATCTGACAATGTTAATCTATTAAATCCAGCTCAATCTGGATTCAGGGCCAAACATAGCACTATCACTGCATTAGCCAAGGTCACCAATGATTGGCAAACCGAACTGGATAAAAGAACAATGTCTGTGCAGTATTCCTGGACCTGAGCAAAGCATTCGACACTGTGGACCATGAACTGCTACTCTCATCCCTACACTCCATTGGCCTAGATCCATCCTCCCTTAAGTGGTTCAGATGCTACCTCACGGTAGATCACAGCAGGTAAAAGCTGAAGGTGACCTCTCCCCATTAAGACCACTGTCAAGAGGAGTCCCCAAGGCTCTATTCTGGGTCCTATCCTTTTGCCATTTATATAAATAAAATTGATTCAACCTTACCAAGTCCTCAGTACATCTCTTTGCTGATGACACTGTACTGTATGTCAGCAACCCTTCACCTAAAGTTGCTCATGAAATCCTACAAGCAGAATTCTCCTGTTACAACATCAGCTTCTGAGAAAAAGCTTCTATAAATGCAAAGAAAACCAAAGCAATGATGTTCACAACCCAAAACTCCACCAACACATCCTCTTCAATCAGTCTCCCCAGCTATGCACTATACTTGGAGAAAATCTGGAGTATGTTGAAAATTTCAAATACCTAGGTGTGTGGATTGACAACAGACTTGACTTTACTCAGCATCTAGAACAACTGCTGAAAAGGCTTGGCTTCCTCTATAGATTAAAACCCTTCCTTAATAGAGATTCAAAGATGAGATTAGTCCAGGCCATCTTTCTATCAGTCATTGACTATGCAGACTTCCTCTATAGTCACTGCCCCACTCCCTACCTTCAAACGTTGGATACCTTATACCATAGAGCAATAAGGTTCATTACAGACCTGCCATATAATACTCACCATTGTTCTCTCTATGATGCAATTGGATAGGTTTCCCTTCATGTCAGGAGGAGCAGAAATGCAGCTCTATGGATCTACAGAGCTTTATCAAAAACTCCCAAGCTATATCCTGACTGCTTCAACCTGACCACTCCCAGCTCCTATGCCCTAAGAAGCAACAATATCATCCTGCTCAAATTGCCCAAAGTCAGCACCAAAATAGGGAGGGCAGCAATCAGCTATTCTCTAGCCATAGCATGGAACACCCTACAAAAATCCCTAAAACTGTCCATTATCATTCCATTTACATCCTTCAAGCAGCACTGTACAGCCTTCTTCACAAAGAAATGCAGTTGCTACCACTAGAGATAGAATAGTCATCCCACAAAACCATATTCTAATCACATATGGCATATTCCTTCCAGCCAGACACCGCCAGTATATGGCACCCAATATTCCTTCACCATCCTTGTACTCATTATGTGATGACTGTCATGGCCCTCATTGTGATATATATGTACTGTACATATTGTAGATGTTAGTTTAACTTTCTCTTGCCAAGCTTTAACATGTGAATTCTCTGTATATTATTGTGTCATAAATAACATTTTCTTTTTTCTGTATGTATAACTGTCACATAAGTATGTGATGTAATTGCTGTGCATCAACTCGAACCTTGACCTTATCAGGTCCATCTTGTAAATGAGCCTTGCTCAATAATGATCGCCTGAATAAATAAAGATTTGATTGATTGATTGATTGATTGATTGATACAAATCCTGAATTTCTTCTGAAGGTGGTATCAGAATTTATGCTGAACCAAATTATATACTTCTCACCCCAGGAGTCCAGCAGCCCCTAACCGGGTGCTCCACACTACCGCGATCTCCTATTATTCGGTGCAGCTTCAGTCCAGGAGCTGCTGCCCAACTCTTTCTGTAGACCAAAGCAGCAAGCGGCCCCTGACTGGGCGCTCCACACTATCGTCATCTCTTATTATTTGGTGCGGCTTCAGTCCAGGAGCTGCTGCCCAACTCTCTCTCTGCAGAACGAAACTGCAAGCAGGCCCTGACCGAGCACTCCACACTACAGCTATCTCCTATTATTCGGTATGGCTTCAGTCCTGGAGCTGCCACCTGACTCTCTGCAGACTGAAGCTGCAAGCGGCCCCTGGCCGGGTGCTCCACACTACCGCCATCTCCTATTATTCAGTGCGGCTTCAGTCCAGGAGCTGCCACCCGATTCTCTCTGAAGAATGAAGCTGTAAGTAATCTGAAGATGCGCCACAATTTTGAACTTGGGCCGTTGTCCCACAGAACCTCCGAATGGTCCAAGTATTCAGACTGAAGCCTTGATTGGCTCGCACTCAAATACTTAACCTTTGTGGTCTCTCTGCACCTACTGCACTGTTACTGTTTTTATGGGGTACACAGTAATTCATTGCTAGTGAGCTATTGTTTTAAATACTTATTTACTGTTTTTGTGGAATTCAGTCAGCTTTAGTCTGATTAGTTAGAGCTTATTTTTACTGTACTGTAACTGTTTTTATGGGGTACACAGTCAGTAATTCATTGCTAGAGAGCCATTGTCTTAATTACTTAATTGCTGTTTTGATGAGAATTCAATCAGCTTTAGTCCGAATAGTTAGAGCTATTTTTGTGTTCACACTGTAAACTGATTTGAGGAATTTGTTACTGTTTTCTTCTCCCTTAAACCTAATTCTGTCTCTCAAGCTGTACCCCTAATTTACTTTCATATCTTCAGTGCTTCTTGTTTGCAATCGCTTAATCTATTCTTGTGTTGCTGAGACATCAGGTGCCTCCCCTTGCCCTCTCTCTCTTTGTCCTCCCTGCCATCAGCTTCTGCCTAATGCCTCCAGCCCTCCTGCAGATCTCTGTCTGCAGCCCCGTTGATCTCTGTTCTGCTTTCCCATCCCGTTCCCTTCCTGCTATAAGCTCTGCTTAAGTCCCCAGCCCCCTGCAGATCTGTCTCCAGCCCCCTGCTGATCTGCATTGTGCTTTCCTGTCCCCTCCACACCCACCGATTAAGCCCCTTTGTTCTAGACCCCTTATTCTAACTGCCCTTGTCTCTCTCTTCCTTCACAGGCAAACATCCCCTGTCCGGGTACTCCACACTACCATCTCCTATTATTTGGTGCAGCTTTAGTCCAGGAGCTGCCGATCGACTCTCTCTGAAGATCGAAGTTATTATTTCCACCCTAGGTGAGCAATTTCTTATATAGGCTCTGTCAGCCACATGTCTGAAATTTACTAACAGCTGACTTCTCCAATAGCATGTTATATGGCGCCCCCACTAGAGGTCCCCAGACAAATCAAATTTCTCTCCACTCTCCATACAACAAGTAGCTTTGCTACCAGCTTCACAAGCCCAAAATGCTTATAAATGCTACCTATCACAGTTCAGTCCTCGCACTCACAGTATTGTTCTCCTTCTCTATCTTTACCTTGTTCCCTGCCCAAATTCCTCCTCCTCCTCCTTCCTACTCTCCTACCCTCCTTGCACCAATCTTCATTCTTGCAATCACACCAACTCCCCCAACTGGTCCCATTCCCCATTCTTACTTTGTGCTTCACTTGCAACACTGCCTATCTCTATTATATATCTACGGATGTTAAAATTCCAGCAATCAGCTGCCCCAACCCATCCCGCATTTCAAATTGCTAAAACTTCCCAGCCCTGGTACAAGAACTCCAAACTGCACGTCATGATCATTACACTGTTACTGCTGGCTGCAGGTAATATAAACCCCAATCCTGGTCCACCACCCTCCATCGCCACCGCCCCAACATTTACCTGCAGTGGCTCCCCCTCCTCTGCCTCATAAACCCTACCACCTGGTCTAAAAATCATCCACCTGAATATATGCAACCTGCTACCAAAACTCGACCAGTTACAACTTCTCTTAACTTCCCTAACCCCAGATGTCCTTATCCTCGCTGAAACATGGCTAAACACTAAAATCCCAGACTCTGCTATTGCTCTCCCTGGATACACCATCTCCTAGCAAGATTGGACTGCCGGGGTGGTGGGGTGGCGATCTACACCTCCTCCACCCTGCAATCCACCACTATCTTGTCTACTGCTGTCCCTTCTGCCTATGAGGCCATGGTCTTAAGGCTATCCATGCCCTTCTGTGTCACAATCTTCATTGCAGGAGTCTACTGCCATCCCAACTTCCCCTCCTCCACAGCCTCTGAGATTACTGCCACCTCACTAAGCAAACTGCAAAATTATTTCGCTGCCCCAAACCTAATGCAGCTAATACAGGAGCCAGCTTGCCTGAATGCCAAAACCATTCGGATTGACTGGGCCCTTACCTTGCATCCTCACAGGGTCATCCAAGCTGTTTTGCTTCCCGATGCTCTAAGCGACCACCACATGATTTATTTGTTTCGGAAAATACACAGACAAAAGGCCTCACACAAAATTCTCCAAATACGTTCCTACAAATCTCTAGACCTTACCCCTCTGATACAAGACCTTTCCCACATTGATTGATCACTCATACCATCTGCTACATCTCCAGACACAGCTCTGGAACATTTTAAAATAATTTCATCACTATCTGGAACAAGCATGCTCCTTTAAAATGAGTCAGAGTTAGAGGTAACCACCTCCCATGGGTCATCCCCGAACTGCTGGCTTGCCAACAAGCTCGTGACCAAGCTTGGAAAGCTCACAAATCTTCCAGGCTGCTAAGTCATGTCACGAAATACCAGATGCTCAGAAATCACTGCACTAAAGCCATTCGGTTGGCCAAGGCCAAATTCTTCCAAACCACCTTCCAAACCAACATAAATAACACTTCTAAACTCTGGAAGGTCATTCACTCCCCATTTTCCCCTCTGTCCAATACCTCTGCACCTCTCATTATGAAAAATGGCTTATTAAGATCAGACCACCATAGCATCGCTGAGGAATTTAACTCGTACTTCGCATCCTGTGCCTCAGCCCTTCTATCCTCCATCCCCACCCCAGACACTAACCCTCACTCCCTTGCCTTTCCCCTAGCCCGTCATCCCTTACTGAGAAATTCTCATTCTCCCTTGTTGCCCCTGCTGACATATTAGAGGCCCTCCTTGCCCTCAACCCTTCAAAAGGTAACTCCTCTGACGGTCTTGACCCTAAGCTCTACTACCTGTTGGCTCCAGCTGTCTCATCTCCTCTGGCTGATCTCTTAAACCTCTCTTCCTCAGTCCCCAATGCCTGGAAGCATGCTACCATCATTCCCCTTCCAAAGGGAAGGGACCCTTCCTCGCCAGGCAACTATCGCCCCATATTGCTTCTCCCTATACTTGCTAAACTACAAGAACATGATGCTCTTGCTCAGCTCACCCCCTTCCTCTCTGTCACCTCCTTTTTCACTCCTTACCAATCTGGTTTTCGGAAGAATCATTCTACCTCAACCTTCCTGCTTAGGCTAACTGACTCTATGCTTACTGGGATGGACAATGGCTTAATCACATCTGCAGTCTTTGTCAACCTTGCAAAGGCTTTCAACACTCTCCCATTCTCACCTCATTGACTCCCTCACAACTGCTGTCCTGTCCAACTCTGCAAGAGATTGGTTCAGAGCATACCCTGTCGGCTGGACGCAGTCAGTCAGAATAGCTGATACTATATCACCTCCACTCCAAATTTCCACTGGTGTGACTCAGAGTTCAGTGCTTGGCCCCCTACTTTTCTCCATATTTCTAAACAACCTCCTGTCAGTATGCTACTCATCTCTTAGCCATATGTATGCTGATGATACGGTCCTTTTCGCCTTCGGCCAGTCCTCTCTGATGTCGCTGCCAGTCTCCAGCATGACTTTGACAAAGTTCAGCTCTGGCTAAGCTCACATCAGCTTTTTCTTAACGCAAAGAAGACAGTCTCCATGACCTTTGGCACTAGGCAAAGACTCTCTAGGCTGCCCTCCCTTCCCTTCTTCCACACCCTTGATGGGACAACACTAGAGGACACCTCCTCTTTTAAATACCTGGGTGTCTGCTTCACAAACACCTTAACTTTTCTGAACATACTGACGCCATCCTGAAAAAACTGCGCCCCAAGCTCGTCACCCTTTACAGGAACCATAGAGGGCGTGATCTTGTTCAGAAAATGATACTCCCTATTATTGACTATTGTGACATAGTCTACAGTGCTGCTCTTAAGTCTTCCCTTACCAGGTTGGATACTCTCTTCAATGCTTTCTGTCGCTTTGCTCTTGACTCCCCTTCCCGCACACATCACTGTACCTTGTACCATTCTCTAGCTTTCCCCTCTCTTGAGTGCAGGTGTCTCTCACACTGCACCAAGTTCACATCTAATTCTGGTTTGGGACTCTCCCCTCTTACCTCTCCTCCTCACTCTCTGCTCTACCTTCCTCCTTCCGCCCCCTCAGATCCACTGACACATGCACTCTTTCTATTCCTCGTCGCGTTACCTCCATAGGCCAGGATGGTTTCTCGTACCGCTTCCCAAAGCTTTGGAACTCACTGCCACCTCCTATCATACTTTCCTCATCCCCATCTTCAATCTCCCTAGCCCTACACAATTTCTATTCCTCTAACTGTTCTGGCTTTTAGCCTCCCCTTGACCCTCCCCAGCCTGGCACATTATCCTTTAGTCCTACTTTACTTCTTTTCACCTAACTGTACTTGTTCCTAGCCCCACCTCACAATCTCTCCCCATACTTGCACACTATCCTCTTCTCCTCCATCTCTGACTTACCTCCTAGTCTCCTAACTGAACCCCTCCTCTGATTACTACCTCAGATGCTACCACCCATTATACCCCCTCCTCCCACCCCTACCACAACCTAGTGTGACATTTTGACACTCGACTGCTGTCCACAACCTACTGTGCCATTTTGGCACTCTACTGCAGTCCACAACCTACTGTGCTATTTTGACACTCTACTGCAGTCCTTCTCCCCATTAACCCCCTCTTCCCCCCCCCGATGCCCATCCTTTTTCCATTCCTAGTTTACCCCTATTTTCTCCAGCCTCTCTATTCCTCATCCCTCTCCTCCCCAACGGTCACCCGTCACACTCCACTCCTCTTCCCTGCCCGCCTTTCTCTCCCCTCCCTTTCTGCCTGGTCCTGTTCCCCTTACAGAGTTCTCAGCATCCTGAAGGGACATAGATCTTGGCCCTCTCTCTCTTCTACCCCTCTTCCTTCCCCCCACTTTGTAATCCTGTCCCCCTTGCAGGTTCTCTGCATCCTGAAGGGATATAGATTTTCTCTCTCTCTCTTCTACCCCTCTACCCTTTCCCCCACTTTCTAATCCATCGCTTGCCCACCTCCCTACTTCCTTATCCCCTTCCTTCCCTCCCTCCCTCCTGTTCTCCCACCCCTCTTTACTCTACCTCCACACCCCTTTCTGTCCCCTTCCTCTCTACCTGGTCCTATCCCATTAAAGGGTTCTCAGTATCCTGAAGGGTATAGATCTGGGCTGTCCTTTTCTCTCCCCATCTTCCACCCCCTCACCTCCCCACTTGTCTTATAATCTGCCCTACCTTGGTATGCATTAGCACTTTGAATCTTGTGCTCTGCCTGCTACATCTAGCACATCAGTACCCTATTGGATCACCTGGTCTTGGGCTGTTGCAATGCATGTTATATCCGAATATGAATTGTTTACCCTGGCCAGTTGGTCTGGGTTATTCTGCGCTGTAATTGTATTACACTGTTGTTTTTTAGTAATTGTATTTGTATTGCTCTTATATTGCTATGTGCTTGCTTGTTCTCCCAACTCTTGTAACCGTGCCCCCCCCCCCTTCTGGAAATGAGCTGTCTACAGCTCATGTTATCTTTCCTGGTGAAACATTTTCCAAAAAAAAACAAAATAAAAGCAGTAAGCTGATCAGGCTGAACTGCCTCGACGGTGGAGCCATGAATATTCATTAAAATAGAGTGGCCAATCAGAATTGAACAGGAAGTTGTGCTGAGTGCAAAGAGCCCACAGGGCTTCAGAATTGTTTTCTCCGACTGGCTGAGAAACACTGCCTCTGAGGTGCTCCTTCTCATTCTTGAGAAACAAACTTTTTGTGCCTAAATCTTTACTTTTGTGCTGAGTTTGTAAGTATTTTACATTTTATTATCATTTTAATGGGGTTTTAGTGGTTTATTTCCAGTTCCCAGGAACCGCACTTTCCCCTTTTTTCCTTGCTTCCTTTTAACTTTTCTGAGGTAAAAATATACTTCGTTTTGAGCATTTCGAAGGTCTTTTTAATAGAGGCTCCCTTATTTTAGCAGTAACCACTATTTTTTCTGTATTTCTACCGAGTTTTGTTTTTTTAAACTGCGGTTCTTTACTGCTAGGGAACCGACTGCATTTACAGTTTTTTCCATTTTGAGAACTGATGTTTTTCACCTTTCTGACACATTATGTCAGAAAAGCCAAAAAAGAGGACTGGACCCACAGGTTTTAAAAACTATATTAAGTGTGGTGTGTTTACAATGCTTGAATCCAGAACATTTTTGCTCTAGACTTCCGGTTCAGCTGTCAGCTGGAATGCAGCACTGAAAGATCAAGCTCCAGGGACCCGACAAAAAAACTCCCAGAATCAGTACAAAACAAATCAAAACCAGAAAAACCTTTTTATACAAGAGGCTAGAGGAGTTACAGAACTGAATGGGAGCCCGGAAAAAGAAAAAATCAACTGCTTTAGCTGCACAGCAGACCAGACAAGTGAAAGACTCTCAGACTGGTGATTCCGGCCTACCAGACATGGCGGGGTCCCCACTATCTCCTAATGGACAACCCAGCAATGCTGCAATCCTGGCAGAACTCAAAGGATTCAGAGATGAAGTTCGCTCCTTTCGCACTGAACTAACCACAGAATTGGCTAAAATAAATCAGAAGGTATCTGAATTGGAGTCGGCTCACACAGAAATTGATACAAGAACTGATAGCCTGGAGAGAGTTGTGGTGCATTTAATAAATGAACAAAAGCTATTAACGGACAAATGTGAAGACCTTGAGAATAGATCAAGGAGAAATAATCTACGCATTCATGGAGTACCAGAGGAGGAGGAGGAGGAAGGACATGATATGCTTAAATTTGTAGATACTTTATTATGGGAGGTACTACAACTTGATGCAGCCACCAAACTAGACATAGAACAAACTCACAGAGCCCTCACCCTGAAATCTCAACATACTGATCAGGGGCCGAGCTCTATAGTGCTCAAGCTATTAAACTACGCAGTAAAACAGCAGTTGTTGTCAAGAGCATGGTGCATGGGGGACATTCAATACAAAGGCAGATGTCTTTATTTCGATAATGACTACTCCCCCACAAATAGCAGCAAGGAGAAGGACCTATGCCCCAATACTTCGCACCCTGAAACAGCAGCAGTTGAAGTTCGTTACACCATATCCTGCAAAGCTTATAATGTTTCCTGAAGGCCCATAAACATTTGAAACTCCAGAGGAAGCCAGCAAAGCTCTCCAGGCCAAGAACATCATGGTACCCCAGCGGATAACATCGGAAACTCGGGACCTAGAGGCACTCAAGTTAGGAATCGTGTGGGAGAAGGCGCAGACCATGCAAACCAGAAAGAGACAAGACTACTTCACATTGCAAGATGTTAAAAAACCTTTACTCAAGTTCCAGAGGACTGCCCCGGATTGACTGTCTGAGAAAGGGGCTCTGGTAATCCTTCTAGCCCATGACGAGAGTCTGGGCATGCATTTACTTTTAGAACGGCCGTTTGAGCCATCTAAAAAACTAGCCGAGGTGGTGCGATGTTATAAGGGCTGAACATTTGTAATTTAGAATGCTAGTTAGAGATATTAATCAAGGGATATGGGGACTGAAGTACAGACTCAAGCAATCTATACATAGTAATCTGATTTCTTTTTATTGTTTAATGTAAAAAAGAGTCTGGGACAATTATGGTGGAACAACTGAAAACTTTATCTTAACCCCCCCATTTATATCTACCTCTGTAAATAGCCTTGGCTACCATTCCTCATTTGTTGATGAGCTCCCCTATTAAAACTAATTTCTTAAATAATACTGTTGGGTCCCATGCAGTGAGCTAATGGAGATGCATTCAGCTAGATGGCAACATGGCGACAGTCACGTGCAGCGGATATCGGGACAGCATCAATTTATTTGGTGCAGTCCAGAGCTGCGCGTGTTGTTTGCCTGCTCCATGTCATTAATTTTTGTACATGGTGCTGGGGGCCCACATTGGCCTCATGAGCTTCCCCCACAAGGAAATAACATTCATCCCTGAACAGGAGGGAGTATAGATCCCTCCCTACCAAGAGAGTCATTACAGACTTGTTCTGTAATCCATGTAAATAAGTTAATGTTACACTGTTATGATGAGAAACCTAGGCATGAAAGTTACAAATTCTCCCCCGAACCAATATTCTTTTACTTCTGTTACTCCCGCAGGCTAACACAAATTAAGATATGTGTTAAACCTAGCTGGAAACAATACATGGTTGGGAGTACCACCAAATCACCACTAGAGGGGGATAAATACTGTCATCTATTACTGATCTTTTGTAAGGTATACAAATATGTTTTGAACATTAGTACCCTATCTTATGGGTATATTATTTTGTGTATGTTGTTAAAATAAGGCAATGAGGACTCGAACATACAAGAGGATATTTTGGTGTGTTTGCTTTGGACTGAAACTGCTTACCAGCAATTTGGGCTGAGAATATATGGAAAGGAGATGTTTACTATATTGGGTGACAAGGAGAACAGTAGGAAAAAAGACTTTGTCATCAAAATCTTCAACAAGGAGAACAGTAGAAAATTGGGCTTATGCAATATAAAATACTTGTTAATGATACAAAATGGGGAAATCATCACTGATATTGTCCCTCAATATTAATGGGATCCACAGCCCAGTGAAGAGATCCCATTTGATACAATTTATTAAAAGAGACAATCCTGAAATCATATTTTTGCAGAAGACTCACCTGTCCTCTCCTGAGCATGAAAAATTCACCAAATGGGGGTTTCCCACGGTGATAGCTTCATCTCACAGCTCAGGTAGGAGACAGGGAGTGGCCATCCTGATCAGACGTGGGGTACCATTTGACCTCCATCAGAAGGTAATAGACCCAGAGGGACGATTCGCTATTGCAACGGGCATGCTTCATCCTCACCCGGTTACTCTGGCATCCATTTATTTTCCCCTTGGGACCTCAAAGAGATTGGCTCAGACTTTTTTTGCACGGCTTTTGTAGATCCTCCAGGGGCAACTTTTGATGGGGGGGGTGACCTGAATACTACTCTGAACCCTGCAAGGGATGTCTCAGTCCATCTTCCTCACAAGGTTAGCCCGCTTCAGAAGTACTTGCAGGGTACAATTGCTTCTTTGAGGCTGGTAGATATCTGGCATCACTGTTATCGCACTCAGAGAGAATATACACATATAGCACCGGAACCAGGGGTGGCGTCTCGACTAGATTATATGTTTACCACAGCAGAACATCTAGATTAAGAAACATTACACGATGTGTGGCATGGAGCGACCATATTATCAGATCATTCCCCAGTATATGCCAAATTTGATTTGGGCGGGGACATAAAATGAACTTCTGGCACTTCAACTTGATGCACTTGAGCGCTCCAGAGTTTAATCAAATGGTTAAAGACAGGATCCCACAGATCCTGGGGGAGAATGGTGACCCTGATGTTTCGGCAGCGATTCAGTGAGATACCCTTAAGACAGTGTTGCATGGGGATATTATTGGTTATTCTTCGAGAAAAAATAAAGATAGAGAGGCACAGCTTATTAAGCTGCAGGGGGGAGTTGAAAGTACTGCAGTCTTTATATGCCCAGGAGGATGGAACTATAAATGTACAACTACTAACAATAAAACAAAAAATTCAAAAATACCTAGATCAGAAAGTAGAGCAACAGCTCTTTTATCTCAGACTCGCAGCACATGAGTGGGGCCCTAAAAGAGCCAGGAATCTGGCCTGTAAACTTAGAATGCATAAGGCTAGAGCCTGTGTTATGGCCATGCAAGACCCTACTACAGGGAAGCTGGAACATCACCCTAAGATCATTAGACGAGTCATGGCTGAATATTATTGGGATTTATATAGGGCAGAGTCTGAAGAGCATAGTCAACAGATAGAGGCATACCTTAACAACTTAAAGCTTCCCAAATTGACTGCCTCCCAGATAGATATTTTGAGAGCCCCTACTACCTTGACTGAGATAGAGGGAGTGTTGCAGAGAGCTAAGACCCAGTGAGCTCCAGGACCAGATGGATATCCGTTGGAGTTCCATAAAACTCATAAAGAAGAAATACTACCACCACTACTCCAGGCTATCCATGAGGTACAGGAAGGAGGTATTCCTCCCCCCTCTTGGCAATATGCAGTGATATCTGCCATACTTAAACAAAACAAAAATCCTACCCTACCCTCATCATACAGGCCAATTTCAATGTTAAATTTTGATTACAAAATGTATATGTCTGTGCTAGCACATAGACTTGAAAACATCATGCCTTTGTTGATCAATCATGATCAGGTGGGCTTTATTAAGGGACGACAGGTCCACGATGCAGTGCGACGAAAACATCTACTTAAAGAGTATGCAGCAACACGTTCGATTCCCCTGGCACTCATTGGATTGGACGCCAAAAAAGCATTTGACAGGGTGGCCTGGCCATTTCTGTGGGCTACCTTGTCTAGTTTTGGCTTTCCCCTGGAGACCATACAACAATTGCAAAATATGTATAAACACCCTAGGGCTTACTTAAAATTAAATGGTTCTATCTCTGACCCTTTTCCTCTACAGAGGGGAACTCATCAGGGATGCCCCCTCTCACCCCTGTTATTTGCTCTGTATCTCGAGCCATTAGCCCAAGCCATTAGAGCTCACCCGGAGATTGAGTGCATGCCTATGGGAGGCACAAACCATAAAATGTCACTGTCTGTGGACGACATCCTTCTCACTTTGTCCTCCCCGGATATATCAATCCCAAGGGTCTGGAAACAACTGGAGATGTACGGTAAAATCTCAGGGTATAAAATGAACCAACAAAAAACAGAGGTACTACTGTCTAACTAAATCCCTTCCCCTGCTTTAAAACGTGCATTTCCCCTTAAGTGGTATAAACAATCGATGCAGTACCTTGGATCCATCTTACTAAAAATCAGATACATACAGATATTGCAAATTTTGAACCCCTAACCCAAAACATAACTGAGGACCGCACATGATGGTCACAAATACCTTTGAGTTTCCTAGCTAGAATAGAAACTATCGAAACAAATTTCCCCGGATTTTGTTCTATCTGCAGACACTCCCATTATTTCCAACACAGACTTATTTTCAAGCTTGGAATAGGTTGATCTCTCGCTTTATATGACAAGGGAAACCTCCCAGGATTCGGTACTCTCTATTACAGTTGTCAAAAGACAGAGGTGTGTTAAATTTACCGAACCTCCTGAATTATGCCCAAGCTTCTAAATAAAAAATCTTACTCTCCTGGATGAACCCCAATTATATAATGCCCTGGATGCAGTTTGAGATGACTTGGAATGGCATAGAAAACCTGACAGATTGTCTCTTTGGACATCCTCCTGGTTGCATACCTCTCTCTAAATTCCCACAATATACTGCAGAGGTGTTTAAGCAGTGGCTGACTATACTCAATAAAAGATTATTGCCCATGGAGGTACTTTTTCTGAGATCCCTTGCGGTGAACAATGCCTTTCCACCCAATTCTTTGGATAGATCCTTAACCCAGTGGTATAAATATAATATCAAACATATTTTTCAATTATTAGGCCCACAGGGCCTTTATTCATTTGTCCATCTCCAGGCTCAGTATAAAATACCCCAGGGCTTCTTTCATAAGTATTTGCAGCTAAAATCTTATTTGCAGCCAATGGAAGAAGCACTGGCAGCAGTGGCTGAAAACCCCCCCCAATAATAAAATTACTTCCATCACAGAGACAAGGTACCACTCTAGACCACAGTATCAGTTTGGCCTATCTTGCTATGGGAGAGAAACCAGAAGACTCTACTGAGTCGATTAGAGCCCGTTGGTCCTTGGAATTGGGGACTGACCTACCAATTACTAAATGGAAGATGGCCTCCCCACTTATGCTTAAGGCCTCGGGATCCCCATATTGGAAAGAGTTTGTATGGAAATTACGATATAGATTTTTTCACACTCCTGCTGTGGTAGCTAGTTTTACAGGCAATCCTGAAGGAAAGTGCTGGAGGGGATGTGGGCAGTACATGCAGACCAGACTCATATATTTTGGAATTGCAGCATGCTGGGTCCTTATTGGGGAGTATGGGAGTGGTAATGCAGGAGCTGGTGGCAATGTATGAAAACCCAGGTCTTTTTACCTCTGGGTATATACTGACAGCTACTACCCCATTTGGTCTAAAAGTAGAGAAGAATGTATACCTGCAAACTACATTGCTAATATTGGCAGCAAAAAAGGTAATAACCAGACTATGGGGAATGAATAGGCTGCCAACTAAGGGAGAGTGGTTAAACTTGACAAGAGAGATATATAGGATGGAGAGGATGGCGGCCAGAGTATGGGATAGAGTGGAAGTATTTGATACAAAATGGAGAAAATGGATTATGTATCAGTTAAGCACTTATTCAGACTTTGTTCCCTGAAGCTAATCAAATCAATACTGGAGAAATGTTAAAATAAGACTTGTCTAGTTCATGTGTTTAATTAGTCCTGATGCTAGGTGAGAGTTTTTTTTAAAGTCCAATGTATAATTATATAAACTGAACGAATATATCTATGTAAAATGTCTTGTATAATGTATAAATGTCCTCGTGCCTAATAAAAAATTTTATTATAAAAAAAAGAAAATTTTGCTCTAAATTCTGCTCAAAAACTATTAAAAAGAGGGCAAAAAGACTAGAATAGATGGCCTCTAAAAATGTTATTTATTTATTGATTGATTTATTGAGAGCTTGGATAATACCTTTGAGTACAAGCTCATTAAATAGGTTCTGCGTCTAGCCAAAGCTATAAGCAACGTAAAACATAAGTAAATTACAACACAGTTGTGCTTTAGTGACTGAGTAGAGCAAGCACAACATGTACAAGGTCATTGGCTGATCACAGTAGCCAGAGTCTGTTAAGTTACAGTAGGTAGGCATTTTTACTGAGGCTATGTTAGTAGCCGGCGTCAAGTACAGTAAGTTAGGTATTGTTACAAGGTTATAGGAAGAGAAGAGGAAAGGAGGGAGAGGAGAGAAGAGGAGAGAGGCAGTACCTCGGGAGGAGAGATGACAGCTGAATGTACAGGGAAGGAGTGAGGGAGAGAAGGAAACAGAATCGGGGGAGGAAGTTGGGTGGAGAATAGAGTATAGGACAACTGGAGGGGAGGGGTGGGGGGGGGAGCAGAGAAATGGATTTGGGTAGGTGGGAGTGGAAGAGGGTGGGTAGAAGGGTGGTGGGGTGGATGTAATGAGCAGAGAACTGAGAGCAGAGGTGAGATAATAAGAGGCTGGGGGGGCACAAGAATAGAAGGCATTGCAGGAGTGGATTAGCGTAAGGTCAGCGGTAGCCCGGAGAACATGCGTAAGACATTATTGGAAGCAGGTACAGCTGGCATTCTCTATTAGCTGCTGTCTCAGCAGTCTTTTGAAGCGACCAATCGAGCTTAGCGAGGAGATGTCAGGCTGTAGAGAATTTAGCCACCCGGGGCATGGAAAGCGAAGGACCTTTGACCCAATGAGGTGCAACAGTGGGGAATTTTAAATAGGCGGCAGTCTGCGATTTCGAGTGTTGCAAAGGTTAGCATTGGGGGAGAGAAGATTCTGAACCCCTGCAGAAACTAGACCGAGACTAGCTTTTTTCGCTAGTAAGCAGGACTGGTAGAGAATTCTATCAGGGAACTGAAGCCAGTTAGCCTGGGCATACAAGTCACACGTGTGCGTCATGCGTACGGCTTCTGTGGTAAGTCAGCAGGCTTTGTTTAAAGCAACTTTAATACGACGTAGGGCAGTTTCTGTGGCCAACCCATATATTACCAGCCCATAGTCAATTAGGGTCACAAGAGAGCTTTGCACTGCTAGTTTAAGGGCCTCGGGGTGAGGCTATGCTTGTGCCTGTCCAACAGACCAATGCGTGTATTTACAGCCTTAGTGACTATGTCGATGTGGGCGGTCGAAAGTCATTGTGCTGTCCAGCATGATCCCCAGGTATTTGAAATTCTGTACAAGCTCCAGAGGAGAACCCACCTTGTTGCTGATCAGAAGAGAGTGGTCTCTGTTCCGATTTGGGGCAGTGGAGAACAACATAGTTTTAGTCTTTGTATAGATCATCACAAGTTTCTGATCTTTAAACCATCTTTCTGCAGCTGAAAAGTTGGTCTGGAGTTTGCCTTGGAGAGTGACGGGGTTGGACTCGCTTGTAAACAGTACAGCATTGTCTGCATAAAGGAGTAGATGACAGTTACAGGCAGAGGAGAGTTGGTTAAGAAAGAGGCCGAACAAGAGCGGGCCCAAAATAGACCCTTGAGGTACACCTGAGCAGACTTGACGGCTATCATATAAGGTATTAGCAATCTTGACCTGTTGAGACCTCTCCAACAGGTAGCTGAAAAACCAAGATACAGTGTCAGGGGAGAGACCAATGCTATCGAGCTGTTTGATCAGGAGAGCATGGTTGACAGTGTCAAATGCTTTCGATAAGTCGATGAAGGCTGCACCAACAAGGAGACCTCGGTCAAGGGAGTAGTTTACATAGCCCGTAAGTTCAAGCAGCGCAGTTGTGGTGCTGTGGTGCTTTCTAAAGCCATGTTGCTCAGGACATAACAGCTGGTGCTTTTCAAGGTAAGGAGGGATCCACTGCCCTGCCTAAGCCTAAAGATAAGGACACTCAGAAAATGAGTCTTGATAAACAAAACAATAAAAATGGTGACATGCCAAAAAACACTGCGTCTGTTCCAGCAAAAAAACTATGTAAAGACTAGCATACCACTGCCCCTCCCACATCAAGGCAAGGGGAGATGCCAGTGGCAAAAAAGCATAAAGACAAAAAAGAATAAAGAGGGTCAGTCATCCACTGAGGTCTCTGACCCTAATAAAGATTTACCCCCTGTAAAAGAAATGGCAAAGACATGGCACCTATATCAAACTTTATATAGCATGGGGGGCTTTTTCTCTGCACCCTCTACTCCTATTAACCCTAGCAGCTCTGTCCCAACCTTTGGGACATCCTGCTACTACGTTCAGGGGGATGATGATAATGATTAAGCTAATGGGGACCAGCCTTTAGTGCCAGAAATTTTCCCTGACCCATGCTTTGGTACCTCTCCAGATGGCCAGGAGGACCTTTCCTCCCTCCTGACCTTCTTACAGCACATAGTGGACACTCTGGACATCCCTGCTCAGGAGTCCACTGAGGAGGAAGATAATGAAGAGGATGAAGACTGTAAAAATATAATGGGTCTTCCTCCTACAAAAAAAAGAGTGTGCTTCCTATATGCAAATCCTTCTAGAAATCCACTACGTAGCTCCTGCGGGCCCCTGCTTCCCTGTCAGGAGTGGACAAGAAAGTGGATAGAAAATATTCTCTGGCTAAAAATGATGCCGATTTTCTTTATACTCATCCCAGCCATGAAGGGGTGGTTCAGGCTGCAGCCTGTGATAAGGCTAAGGTCCCTCTCACCTCAATGCCTCCAGAAAAGGAGTCACGAAAATGAGATGCTATGGCTAAAAAACTTTATACCACAGCCTCTTCCTTAGCGTACTCTGCTAAGTATCAGAAGGCTGTTTGGAGTTCTGTCCAGGCCATTCTGTCACACAAATCTGACAGGATGTTTTAGGACACTCTTACCCTTTATGTAGGGAAGCTATGAGAGTGTGGGAATGGTGTCTAGAGCACAAGGCTCTAATTCAGGCAGTCTACCTGCCGGGAGTGCAGAATGAACTGGCAGACTGTCTCAGCAGAACAGAGACAGATCCTCACGAGTGGTCTCTAGACTCAACTGTAGTTCAGTCACTATTTGCAGAGTGGGGAAACTCCAGACCTGGACCTTTTTGCATCCCCACTCAACACAAAATTGCCTCTCTTTTGCTCCAGAAATCCAGGGCCTGGCATTTTCTGTCAGGATGCGTTCAGGCTGCAGTGGACAAAATGCTTTCTATACGCCTTTTCTCCTCTTCCCCTAATTCAGAGGGTACTTCTCAAGTTCCAATTCCAGGGGAACAAAATTATCCTCATTGCTCCCTTCTGGCCTCAACAGATATGGTTTCCATTACTCAGCAGTATGTTGGAAACCCCTCCGAAAGTGCTTCCCCTTCAGACGAACCTTCTATCTCAGGGGCCTGTGGTCCATCCCAATCTGAGGTCGCTTCACCTTCACGCTTGGCTCCTGAAGAGATAGAAGTAAACAGATTCAATATGTCTCAGAGAGTTTCGGATATTCTTTTGACTGCGCACAAGCCAACCACTAGAAAAACCTACACAGCCAAATGGAAGCGTTTTTCTCTCTGGTGTGCAAGATCCTTTTTGAATCCTTTTTTCTGTCCACCAAATAAAGTTCTAGAGTAACTTTTAGACCTCTCAAATTCAGGTCTACAATACTCTACAGTCAAAAGTTCACCTTTGTGCCATATCAGCTTATCATGAGCCAGTACTTTCCTTGTCACTGGCTCAGATACCAGTAGTTAAGAGGTGTCTTAAGGGTATACTGCATACCAGACCTCCTATCAGCCATCCAGTCATAGCCTGGGACATTAATCTCGTACTAGACATGCTCACTCAAAAGCCTTTCGAGCCTCTAGCTACTTGTGAGCTGAAATTTCTCACTTGGAAAACGGCCTTCCTGGTATCCATTACCTTGGTCCGCAAGGTCTCTGAAATACATGCTTTGGTCACAGACCCTCCGTATACTGTGTTTCATAAGGACAAAGTAGTTCTTAGAACCCATCCTAAGTTTCTCCCTAAAGTTGTTTCAGAATTCCATCTAAAACAATCTTTAGTCCTACCTACTTACTTTGCGAACTTCCAGAATGAAGGAGAGCGTACCCTTCATCCTTTGGACATCAAAAGAGCTCTGTGTTTCTATTTAGATAGAACAAAACAAATTTGCAAAGCTCAACAACTGTTTGTTTCCTTCAGCGAGGCCCAGTTGGGTCAACCTGTTGCTATCAGATGCATTTCAGCATGGCTGGTGGCATGCCTTCACCACTGTTATTCCATGGTGCAGGTTAAGCTGGAGGGCAGAGTGTATGCTCACTCTACTAGAGCAGTCGCGGCATCCCTGGTGGAAATCCGCAACGTGCCCATTGCAGATATCTGCAATGCGGCCACTTGGAGCTCAGTGCATACATTGTCAAGCACTATGCCCTGGATGTTCATGCCAGCGACATCTTCATTTGGCAGAACCATCCTTAATGGACTTCTGTCCCACGATTGTGAGCTCTTGGTCTCTCCTGCTGCCTTCTCCGGGATTATTAGCTCAGTACTCTCCCACCAGTGTGAATGAGTGGTGGAGACTTTATGTCCAGGAAGATATGGAAATGACATACCTACCGTAATTTTTGATTTTCTTGGACGAAGTCTCCACCACTCACTCACACGCCCAACCACCATCCCCCGAGCTCACCTTTGTTGTTGGTCTTCACTCCCTCAATCTTGTTGACCCTTCTTATATGGGTCACTCGGACTATCTTATGTCTGGTTTCTTGGTAGCCTTTCCTTCTAGGTTAGTTACGCTGCACCTCCTCAGAAGAAAATGTACTGAGACGGTTGGAGGGTCGACGCCGAGATAGTCTTTACCGCATGAGCCGAGGCTTGTGGCACCGCTCCTCGTGGCTCCATCTCTGGCGCCGGCCCTCCTGCAAAAAGTTTGCTCCCACTGGGTCCTAGCACCTCTGGCATAGTTCCCATCAGTGTGAATGGTGGAGACTTCAGCCAAGAAGATCAAGAATTACGGTAGGTACATCATTTCCATTTTTTGCTCCTCTGCAGTATACATGCTTCTGTTTTGTCACCTAATAGGAATGATCTCTCAAAGGGAATTCATATCTTTACTTTGGTTATCCTGGGTCGAAGTAGTCACAGTTAACCAGACAAACCTTCTCCTGGACCAGGAATTTGCCAGGGACATATAAACTGTTTCACTAGCATCTACGGCCATTTGAAATTGGTATCTTGTAACCTCCAATCCAGTTCTCACTGTATTGAGCAAATCTGCATGCTCTTTGGAGGGGAAATTCTTTTACAATATCAAGACTGGTCCAAAGTGCCTGCTGGTTTTGAGCTGTGTATGCTATACATGCTGCCTGCTGAAGCTGCAAGGTGGCTCTTGTATAAGCTTTCCTTGCCATACTGTCCAGCTTTCTGGAGTCCCTCTCTGAGGGAAGGGGCAACAGAGACACCTTAGCCTTCTGACACGCAGCAGCTTGTATTACACTTTCACAGTCAGGGTGGGTGTACAGGTACTCTGACCCTAGTCTGTCCACCTGGTGCCTCTTCTCCACCTTTTATTTATAGCCAGGGCAGAGTGAGGTGCTGCCCCCACTCCAACTGTGGCCTTTTTGAGTGATTTATGTATGGGGACGGGACTGGCATTTTTAGATGATGTCAGGCCTAGCATACTCATGAATTCTTCCTCCTCTATGTCCGCCTCTGTTCTGGTGGATGGAAGGTTTAAAGTGGCCACCATCTGTGACATGAAGACAGAGTAAAAAGAAAATCTTCATTAACCCTTGGAGGTGAACTTTACTCCTGTTCAGGGGATACCTTGGCACTACTGGCTCCTCCTCTTTCTCCACCTCCTTAACAGGGACCTGTTATGGATCCCGGATGGGGATGGGGGAGGAGTGGCCACTGCCAGATTCCCCAATAGCTTGTATGAATTGGAAAAACTGCCACATTTTCTTCAAGGGGAACAGGCAGTACTAAGAGACCCACACCCAGGTGTGGTGCTAGTCCCTTTGTGTGCAAAACTTAGAATCTCCTATATTGTAGTAATCAGTATCGGACTAATTTTGCTGACTTGCAAGCTGACATTTTCTGTAACTATAGATCCCAGAATCCCCTGCCGCTGACATCACATGAGGGCTGCAGCAGTGGGAGATTCAATAGCCTGATGTCCATGTTAGAGATTTTTATAAGCTCTGATCTTTTTTTTTTTTTTGCTGGTCTCGCTCCTTGGGCTATGGCCACCTCTGTTTCGGTATATGGGAGGTTTAAAAGTGCCCACTGTCACAAGCCCACACCTGGGGGCTGGGTCCACTTCATGTCCTTTTAGAGTGTTCGCTGATTTCACAACTGAACACTCTCCAGGAGGGCCCAGGGCTTCCTCTCTTTCTGGGTACGGGTTAAATACAGTCTCATTTGTAGCCAGGTGAGAACCTTCTTTGGTTGCTGCACAGGAGGGAGAACCCAGGCATTACAAGCTCTTCGGGGCTGTCCTCGTAACCCTGATTGTGTCTTCTCCCACAGGTGGTGCAGGAACATGATTCAAACCCCACAGACCCCTCTGGAGTCCTTGTGTACTTTCCCCACTTTAGGTCCCCAGATTCCCTTCCAGGGTCCTAGTTTCAGTAGCATGTGGCACCTTAACGCTAAACAGGCATTTCATAGATTGAATAAACGTTCCCAAAATCTTCACATACAACAAACCACTCCCAGGCAGTAACACTTTAAAAATAAAAGCAAGTGCTTTTACTGATTACTTAAATAATTACCATGTAAACCTACAGACAAATGATTTAGATATTTTGTTACAGGATGACTACAAAAAAAGTTGGAACATACTGTATATACAAAACGAGCTAGTGAATTAATTGGAAAATTTCTACCCTTTTTGTAGAGACAATCAGAGTCCAGAAAATAAGTGAGTTTTGCAAAGTCTCTCTGCTGCATCTCAGTGTCCCAGTTTTCTTGCAGTGGTCTTCAGTGTGTCTAGCAGTTTTACTGTGTCAGGAAATTTAGCTTCTGCCCAGAATCTCTGTTGATAAGGGTTTATATAGACCTCTTCTGCAGTCTGCAAAACTGGCCCGATTAGCTAGTGGCCTTAATATTCCAGGTCCAACTGTTCATCTCTAGGGCAGCAGGGGTCTCTCTTGCTCTTTCCAAAGTTGTAAGTGAACCAAAATTATCATTATTTTGATTTTCCCCCGTGTCCCACCTCCCTGGCTGGCTTTAATCTACACTATCCTTCATGACACTATTAAAATGGAAATTGACTGTGGCAGTTGGTAGAGAATTTAACAATATGTTCCTAGACTGGGCACCTGCAGAACCCCTGCTCTAAAACCATTTCTCTTTGGAATTCAAAGTTTTAACACAGAGGAGATGGCCCTCCCATCTCCTGTCATTAAGGAAATCTTCTCCTTTGATCAACTACCAGGAAATTCCAATCCTTTGTTGAAATTTAACTCCTGTTTACCTCTAAACAAGACTTTGTCCCAGGCAAAAGGGAGATAGATGTCAGACACTGAAATACACAGCAGCTTTTCCCATGTACCTTTGCAGTGAAATGGGTATCTTTCTTACACATCTTAGGTCCTGGCCTTTTGGGCATTAAACATAAACAAATGACAGAGAAATAGGACTGAAGTGGCCAAATCGCCACAGCCATCTGTGACATGACAGAGTAAAAGGAAAAAAAAAGTTCATTAACCCTTGGAGGTGATCGTTAATCCAGAAGATACCTCGGCTCTATTGGTGCCTCCTCTTTTTCCACCTCTTGCACAAGTACCTGTTGTGGAATTGGGACGGGGGGGCAGAATTCCCCATAGCTTGCATGGACTGGAAAAACGGCCACATTTTCTTCAAGGGGGAACAGTTAGCGTTAAGAGCCCCACACCCAGGTGTGGTGCTGGTCACAATTTGCACTTTGTGTGCAGATCTACTATATTGCAGGAAACGGTATCAGACTAATTTTGCCGACTTGCAAGCTGCCATCTACTTGAACTATAGATCCCAGAATCCCTCACAGCTGACATCAAATGAGGGCTGCAGCAGTGGGCGATTCAAAAGCCTGAAGTCCATGTTAGAGATTTTATAAGCTCTGATCTTTTGTTTGCTGGTCTCACTGTCCTTCCTGTGCTATGTGCAGTCCCAAAGGACTGTACTGTGCCCCAGAAGAACCACAGGACTGGCAAGCATCTGATCAGAGCTCAAAAGTCTCTGACATACACTATAGGTTATTAAAGCTAAAGGATGTTTTGTTCCCTGAAGGCTGCCCTGCCTCTGAGGGTGCTTCTGCCTTCCCCCAGGCAGGGCGGGGCTTTAATCTCCCCCCCTCTCTACTGCCTCAAGGCAAATTTCACTCGAGTGGTGGTCTATGGTGGCATGGGTGTTAGAATAGTAAATATATAGAAAAAAGGACTTCACCATCAGAAAGAATAATGCAACAGCAAGTTGCTGCCTTGGAGGCAGCATTGCCTCAAAGACAGCCTTCAGGGGAACAAAACCTCCTTCGCCGCTATTAAATCTCCCACGGCTACAGCCCTCCTCTGATGTCAGCTGCAGAGGATTCTGGGATTTGTAATTACAGATAATGTCAGCTTGCAAGCCAGCAGAATTAGTCTGATACAATCTACTATAATGCAGTAAACAGTAAAATTTATTTATTTTTTTACACAGACAGTACAAATCAGGACCAGGGGATGTTAGTGCTGAGTGTTCCCCTTTAATATCCTCTAGAGAGGGCAGTAGAGAGGGCAGTCTTTTGTTCCACTGGTTGCATTGCCTCTTTTTCTGGCAGAGGAACTGGGTGTTTTTTTCCCTTGTACTCCTCCCCTTGTTGAGGACGATGACTGGTCAGAAGTTCCTTTGTATTTTTTTTACATCATTAGCATCAGGATTCCCCCTACCAGACACTCTGTGCTCTTTGCCTTGCTCCAAGGATGGCTTTAGTCTCGTCTGTCTCCTTTGGCAGAGATGACTTCCACATTTTTCAGACACATTTGAAGTTGGTGAGAGACCTGCTGATGCATGCTTTCTACCATCAGGGTAACCCCCTCTATGAGTACTTAACACTTGAAGTGACACAGAAGCAGACTAGGGAGCTGAAAATGACGCCCTTAAAGCAGCCCTCCTTTTATTTGTTTTAGGGCAAAACACAAGTTAAGTTTTCAAAATCGTGGCCTGGATCCAAACATGGTCTTGTTTTTAAAACTGTCGTCTGGACCCAAACAAGGAAAGCAAAGCTAATGGTGGTCTGCCTTCACCACAGACTTGGCACATGATTTGCAATTTTTAAGTCCTGTATGCCCACTTCATTTCTTTGGCTTATTAATCATGCCAAATAACTGAATAGCCCCCTTCCCCAACCCAGTTTGCAGTTTTCTTACTTTTAAATCACAAACTACTGTTTTTATTTAATTTTAAATAAGTCTTTGGGTCCCAGTATCAGTTAGGTGGGAACTGCATTTTCTTTGGTTCCTGGAACCGACAAGGCACCAAAAAAAGAGAGTCTAATAAAATGTTACAAAAGACACTGTAGCTATCACAGAGTAGCACAAATCCAACTGCTTTACTGTCATAACAAAACTTAGCACCTCAGGGCTCTGGGGCATCTGAAACTTTCAGCAGAGAAAACGAATCTGCCATTGGAACACTAGATGGCGCTTGACCACAATGCAGAGTTTGAATTTGCATGCATTCCAGATTTGGTCTTCGGGGCAATGACTCGAGCTCAAGAAGATTGCAGACTTGTATGAGATTGTGCTTAGGCTCAAAACCAGAAAGGAAATGAATCCATTACTAGGAATCATAACAAGGAACAGCAAGCGGAAATTAGAGAAAGTACTCTCTCAGAGTTGAGGGAATTTGGATCTCACTGCCCAGCAACATAGTGAACTCAGAAAGAATGGAAACATTTCAGAAAAGACTTGATTTGTATTTATGAGTAGCAAATGCCATAAGCTATTACCACTAAAAGTGGTTGGGGGGGGTGCATGGTCTTGATACATGCCTAGCCTTATGTCCTATTTTTTGTATGTTTGTAAATCAGAATTGCAGCTAGAAAGCTGGCCTGGTGGCATAGAAGGCCGAGGGGCAGGGTGCCTTACCTCCTGCCATGCCAGCGACCCAGTTTTGGGAATGGACCAGGGTCACTCTGAGGCAGGAGGACTGAGTGTTCCAAGACAGCTCGCCTCCCCTCTGGGAGAGAGGATTCTGTGTCCCTGCACTTGCCTGTCACTTGGCAGAGGCTGGGTGGCAGCACTGGCAGAAGCAGCAGACATGGTGGGACACGTGTTGACGCAGCACACACATACGAAATTTGCCAGCAGATAAAGGCCTAGATGTCTATCTAGTCTGCTTGAATGTGCAGCTAGCACCCCTTATTTTGCAGCTGCCCACGTATATTGCCAGGGAAGAAAACAGAGGATATAGCCCTGTCTTGCTTGGCATTCCCTGCAGGCATAGCACAACCCAACAATACGGCTCTGTGGAAGTGGTGGTTAACCTGTAAGTCCACAAGAGGGGTTGGTGATGGAGTTGGGAAGATGCCACCGGGTCCGGAAGGCAGAGAAAAAACTATGAAGAAAAAATAATTTTGGCTGGAAAGGGGTGACCCTCTGGGGTACACCATGAAAGTACAGTTACGTAAGAACTTACCGTAACAGTAGATCTTCGAGAGAGGCTCTTGCAGTAGGTAATTACCATTAGGACTAAGTCATCAGGCATTATCACCACACAGAAAACTTTAGCTAGCAGTGTCTGGCGGGGGACCACCCACCCGTCACGTGACCGACATCAGCGTGATGCTTTATAGTGAGCAGTCCCCACGCCCGCCCTCCAGTTCTCCTGCCGGAGACCCAGAAAGGTGAGATAGGAGAAGGAGTGGGCTCCTGGAGCCAAGAAAAGGCTATGTAAGAAGGAATAACAAAATAAACTCAGGGGGAAGGTGAGAAGGAAAGCAGTACCTACTGCAAGAGCTTCTCTCGAAGAGCTACTGTTATAGTAAGTTCTTACATAACTGTACTATCTTACTTTGAGAGGGCTCTTGCAGTAGGTAATTATCATTAGGATGGAGTCCCAGGCAGTCAGTCAGACAAGTCTGAAACATGGGAGGCAGCAAAAGTCTGCAGTAGATAGGGATCTAAGATAGAAGTCCCTGAAGGACAGCGAGGCCAAAGTCAGTCCTATGCCTAGAAGCAATGTCCAAACTGCAATGCTTAGTGAAGGTGTGGACAGAACTCCAATTGACTGCCACACAGATATCAGTGGCAGAGACATTTCTGAAACAAGCAGTAGATGCAGCCATGCCTCTGGTTGAATGTCATTCAACTTCCCCTGCAAGAGACTTGTTATATTTCTGATAACAAAACAGGATGCAGTTTGCCGACCATTTGGATGAACACTGTTTAGAAACAGCAGCGCCCTCTCTTTTGGGCGCAAAAGAAATGAACAACTGATCCGTTTTGTGGAATGACTTTATCCGGTTAGTGTAGTAATGCAAAATTCTATGTACATCTAAGGTATGTAGAATTGCTTCTCACTGATCAGAACGTTCAGGGTCATACACTGGTAAGTATATGGACTGATTCAACGTGAACTCAGAAACCACTTTTGGTAAAAATCTAGGCTTTGTATGCAGAGACACCCAGTCTCTGTGGAAAATCAAATAAGGCTCCTTACACATCAGGGCCTGAAGCTCGGAAATCCTTCGAGTAGACATAATAGCAACTAAAAAGAGCTCTTTCCATGAAAAGGTAGCGCATGTCGCAACTCCCAGCCAGTTCAAAGGGAGGCAAAGTGAGTTTCTCAAGAATGAAATTCAGATCCCAGGGAGGAGCACGATTCCTGACTGGGAGTTTCAAATGGAGTATCTCTTTCAAGAAGGTTTTGTATACCTCTAACTGTGCCAAAGTTTTGCCATCCACTGGAGTGTGGTAGGCAGAAATGTCAGACAAGTGGACCTTTAGAGTGGAGTAACTTAGCCTCAGGTCAGATAGGTGCAGCATGTACTCCAGAACATGCGGTGCTGGGCATGAGAAGGGGTCCCAACCCTTAATTGTAGCCCAGATGGAAAATCTCCTCCATTTCATAGCATAGGTAGATCTCGTGGATGGCTTTCTAGCCTCCACCAGTACCTGAGCCACTCTGGAGGAGACTACAAAATGCGAAGCAGCTATGTCAGCAGGTGCCACACATAAAGGTGAAGGAGTCTGAGGCCTGGATGGATCAGGATGCCCAGTTCCTGAGTTAAAAGGTCCTGGCAGATAGGTGTGGAACCGGAGGTTCCACTTTCAACTGCTGAAGCAGAGAGAACCAAATTTGGTGAGGCTAGAAAGGTGTGATCAGGATCATGTGTACCCCCCCACCTCCAGTTTCAGCAGTACTCTCTACAACAGTGGAAAGAGAGGGAAGGCATATAAGAACCTCCTTGTCCAACAAAGAGACAGCACATCTTGCCAGAAAAAGCACCACGCCCTGGAGCGAGCAGAAAATGGGTAGTTTTGCATTGGATGAGGATGTGAACAGATTGAGGTCTGGTCGACTCCAAAGATCGAAGAATTCCTCTACCTCTGATTGTCTCAGTTCTCACTTATGAGCCTTGGCTTAGATGCGACTGAGGCTGTCTGCCAGGATGTTTTGAATGCCCAGAATGTGCACTGCCGAGAGATGAAGGCCATGTTGGACTGCCCAGAACCATACGCACATCGCTTCATGACATAGGGGATACGAGCTTGTGCCTCCTTGTTTGTTCAGGTACCATACTATGCATGTACTGTCAGTCTGAATCAGGAGAAATCCTGGTCTGAGGAGGGGCTGGAAGACCTGTAAAGCATACAGCACTGCTCTCATCTCTAGCACATTGATGTGTAGAGATGGTTCTTTCTGAGACCAGGACCCCTGAGTCCTGTGATCTCCCAAATGGGCTCCCCAACCCAGTCCCGAAGCATCTGTTGTCAGGGTCTGGGAGGGGGGAGGAGGTTGAAATGGGACACCTCTGTTGAGGTTGTCCAGGTTCTGCCACCGTAAGAGATCTTGGGCCATAGGACTGGAAACCAAGATCATGTGATCCAGGTCGTCTTACCTCTGATCTCACTGTACCCGAAGTATCCACTGCGTGACCCACATGTGGAGTCTGGCTAGGCGAATGGTCAAGATGGCTGCTGCCATGAGACCCAAAAGACATAGTCCGACATTGGGAGGCCACAAAGTTGGCTTGCCTTTGGAGAGTTTCCGCTCTGTTCGGTGGGAGAAAGGCTCTTCCTTGGACCATATCCAGCGCTGCTCCAATGAATTGCGGGCACTGTGATGGTGAAAGGTGGGACTTGGGGTGATTCACCGTGATGCCCACTTGGTTGAACAGGTCCAGGGTAGCAGACAGGGAGGCTACAAGACTGTCCCTCAACGGGGCCGATAGGAGCCAGTCATCGATGTACAAGAACACATGGATGCCCAGATGGCATAACGCTGCAGCGACCACCACTAGGCACTTTGTGAACACCCTGGGTGCTGATGAAAGGCCAAAAGGGAGAGCTTTGAATTGAAAATGCTCCCCCTAGAATGTTAATCTGAGGAAGCGGTGGTGGGACGGGAAAATTGGGATATGTAGGTAGGCATCCTGCATATCCAGGGCACAAAGCCAGTGTCCCTGGTGTAGCAAAGGAAGGAGGCCTGGAAGGGTCAGCATGCAGAACCTCTTGTACGCCACATACAGGTTCAGGTTGCTCAGGTCTAAGATCGGTCGGAGATTGACCATCTTTCTGGGCACCAGGAAGAAGTGGAGTAATATCCCTTGCTTGCCTGGGTCTGAGGAATGAGCTCTGTGGCTGCTTTTCTTAGCAGAGTTTCGATTTCCTCTCTGATAAGGTGAATGTGTCCCAGAGGATAATGAGAGGGACCTGGAGAGTTTTCTGGAGGTCTCTCTAGAAAATCTATTGTGTGACCTTGAGCTATGCGCTGAAGTACCCAAGAGTCTGATGTGATCGCCTCACAACCCGGTAGATGGTTTGCAAACCTGCCCCCTATCGGTTCCTCCTGAATTGGCGATGGAGGTGGAAGGGCCTGTCACAACTGAGGAGGTAGTAGGGAGGGTAGAAGAGGGCGCCCCGGAGGCCCTCTGGGACTTGGCGGGGGGGGGGCTGCACCTGCCGAGGGAGCCCAACATTTGTTCTGACATCAGTTGGGTTGTTGTTTTTGTCGACGCCTTTGGTTTCCCCCAAAAATGGCTTCTTGGGATTATTAGGAGGCTTATACATGAACTGGACAAAGTGTAACACTTTTCCCTTGTCTTGTAAGTTAGTGATAGTGTCTTTGACATCACCCACAGAGAGGATGAGTCCCCTGAAAGGGACGTCTCGGATGACAGACTGGACTTCAGGTGCCAGGCCAGAAATTCTTAGCCATGACTGTCTGCGTAGGCTCATGGCAGTCGCCATACCATGGGCTGAAGCATCTACTGCATCATAGGTGGCTCTAAGGGTATGACAGCTGGCCAATCTGACCATTTGAGCAATGTCTGTTTTCAGGTCCGAGTCAGGTAGAGCCTCAATTTTGGATTCTAACTGGCCCACAATGGACCGGATAGACCACCATATAAGCCACATAGTTAAGGGCTTGAATGGCTAGTGTAAAAGATGAATAGAATTTACGTCCAAATTAGTCTAGCTGCCTTGACTCCTTGTCCAGAGGGGAGGTGCTCAAATGTTTAGGTTTGGCAGAGCAGTCATGAGCCACGCTAATGATCACAGAGTCAGCTTTGGGATGGATGCTGAAGTGGTCTTTTCCTTCAGAAGGGCCAAAGGTCCTGTTGGGGTCTGGGAAGGAGTGGAGGGCCCAGACAGAGGGACATCAGATGTAGGCACTGGGTCCAAGGGAGGCTATGGTGTCGGGCGATCCGGCGTTGGCAGTGAGGTGGTGTTGATGGGTGGTTGCTCTCCCCCCCTCCAGTTCTGGGAGTGCAGGGGAATCCGAATGGTCCACCACCGGAGGTAGGGAAGGAGGCTGTGGCACAGGTGGCAGCCGGTCCAGAGACTCGACATCAGGCCTGTTGTCGGGGCCTGACAGAGGGTCCAGGGCTGGGTGTTCGCCGGTGGAATCGGTGTCCGACTTATCAGCCGTGGCTGGGCATTTTCTGGCAGAGCTGGCGCCCAACTTGTCAGCCGTGGCTGGGTGGTCATCAGAGGAGCTGGCGACCAACTTATTGGCCCTGCCACTCACCTTAGGCCTGGTGGTTTTGATGGGCCTAAGAGTAGCAGGTGTCTCCAGCTTCCGAGAGACTCCCACCGGACCCGGGACCAGTTCCGGCGGGGACAACAATGGCTACTCCGTGGCACCAGAAGCAGTCTTGGCGGAAGGTGCGCTTCCCTGGGGAAGGTTGCTCAACATCCGTGATCCCATGGGGAGTCGCTGGCAGGAAGAAGACCGATCCCGGTCCCAATGTCTCCCTTATCCTTTTATCCTTCTTCTTTCGATGTCCCTCCAGTGAAGAGGAAGAACTCCTGAGTTTCTGCAGCTCCTACTCCATGGAGGACATTTTTTGTTTTCAAATATGGGCTTCCAGGGCCTCTTGACAGTGTTTCCGTTTGGCCTGGTTGAAGCTCTGGCAGGCCTCACAGTCCTTGGTCTTGTGCTCTGGGCCCAGGCAGAAGAGGCAGGGGGAATGGCTGTCTTTGTGAGGGAGCCGAGATTCACAGGAGTCCCACTTGTTTTTATGTGAATCGGAAGGTGTCGGAGATGACATACATGAAGAGTAGAAATACTAACACTCTAAGTAATAAAATAAAAAAATGAGTAGAAATACTCATCCAAAAGGGCGTCGACAGTAGCAGTGCTCTTCGTGAGGACCAACGTGCACAGGTTTTCAGCAGAAAAAAGAACTGGAGGGCAGGCATGGGGACCACTCACTATATAGCATCACGCTGATATTGGTCACGTGACATCAGGTGGGTGGTCCCCCACCAGACACTGCTAGCTAAAGTTTTCCGTGTGGTCCTAGTGCCTGGCAGCTTAGTTTTAATGGTGATTACCTACTGCAAGAGCCCTCTTGAAGTAAGATCTCTTTGTTCCCACTGACACAAAATAACATCATGCATTTGGGAACTAAGGTGGGCAAGCAAACTATGCTCCCCTGCACACAAAGGCCTTCTTGACCTGGACCAATGGAATTTGTCAGTCTGTTGGATGGTAGGGCCAACCTTGTCAAAATGCATCTGTTAAACACAGACACAACGTCAGCAGCAAAAGACTTCCGATCCATCCAATTTGCCCTGCTACAGCCTCCATATCCTACCATGGGACCTGTCTAGACAGGGGCTTTTACTCTCACCTCACAACCCCGTTGCCCTTGCCCTACTACAAAGCGCAGTAAATATTAAGCCGTTTATTCTGTCCCAGCTGTGTCTGACACCACTGATAATTTTTGTACCCACAGTCTCTGCTAATAGACTGGTCCATGTCTCAGCCACTCTCTTTTACATCCCTCCTGACCCCCCCACAGCTTCCACTCATGGCGTCATGTTTTTGACTTGCCATTCCTGCTGAATATTTATTTTCTCACAGTTTACCTTGTTTATTGATTTCAGAACATCAGCATAGCTATCGTATCACCCCTCTCCCTTCTGACCTCCAGTGTGTATATGTTCAGTGCACAATGCCAGTCCTTGTAGGATCTGCCGTTGGCCCCGAATCATTTTGATTACCCAATGCTGCACTGACTCCAGCCTTTGTTTTTACTCAAGAAGGGACTCCATAAGTAGGCACAGCATTACAGATGGGGCCTAACCAGTGATTTACCATCTTCCAATACACCCCAGCATTCTGGTTGCCTTGGCTAAATTGTTTTAAGAAGTTGCGTATGACTCCCATGACCTTTTCCTCAGAAACACAGAATCTGTCAGCAGACAAGGACTGCTTGCACCACTCAGTTTGCCCAGTTTCTTCCCAGCTTGTTCTCCAATGACCCCCCCTTTTTTTGTATTTATTACTAGTTACCTATGTCTGTCACATGCATGTTTGACCCCTCCCCCAGTTTTTGCCCCACTACATCTTGTGGCAGGCTGTTCCAGGTGTCCACCACTCTTTCAGTGAAGTAGTATTTTCTCACATCCCTCTTAACTCAATTATACCTCGGTGGCTATTTTGTATCAAGGTTAAGCAATGGAAAACTCAGGACTTCAAAAAGTGCTCCAGATGGTAATGAGTTAAAGGGGAACTGTAAGTATTCCCCTGGCAGGTCAGCCTGCCAGCACAGTGGATGGATTTCCGCTTGCGGCGCCGGCTACGCGGGTTCGGGAATGGACTCGAGGCATCAGAAGGCCGGCCGGGGAGGGGGGAGAAGAATGGAGCATCCCTTGGACAGCTCTCCTTCTCCGGGGGGAGGGCCGGGAGGATGCCCGGTGTGTGACAGACCCCTGGCAGAGGCTGGGGGTACCACGGCAACTGGCGTTAAGCACGTTCAGGGGGTGGAACAGACACAAGGCATCATTGCACATAGCCACCCCCAGAAAAATCACCGCAGCCAGCGCCTTGATAATGCTCGCCTCGCCGTCCCATATCCAACTCCCAGGCTGACTCCCCCTGACCTATCCCGACATTTGCGGCATTTGAGCTGGTGCTGCAACCTTGCTTTGGGGGAAAGCCAGGGGGTATTGGGAGGGAGAGTAGCGGCTCATGTGGGAGTATGGGAGGCAGCGAGGACCGTGACCGGCCGACGGTACCGGAGCTGGCATAGCGGTCAAAAAGTATACTAAATTAAAAAAAAAAAAGTATTCCCCTGGCAAAAACACAAGCTCTATAGGTCCCAATTAGGTAAATCGCAGTGGTGGTAATTTTGTAAAAACTTATACTGCTGTTGCTTATAATTTATCTGGTTCATCCTGCAATCCTGCGCCTACCATTACTATTCCTGAGTCCCCCATGGCAAGCCCTTTGATGACTTGACTGATGGGCTCAGCCACGTGGGACTCCTGTGTGACAGCACAGGTATCAGAAAATAACAAAAGATATACAGCGCACGATGAGATGGGTGGAGAGTTGGCTGGACAATAGGACTTGGAGGGTGGTGGTAAATGGAATATGCTCTGGAGTATGCAGAGTGACCAGTGGGGTGCTTCAGGGATCGGGGTTAGGCCCAGTCCTTTTCATTGTCTTTATAAGTAACATTGCAGAGGGTCTAGTAGGGAAGGTATGCCTGTTCACAGATGACATAAAGCTCTGCAACAGGGTGGACACACCGCGGGGGGGGGGATGTGTGGATAGAATGAGGAGAGACTAAAGAGGCTGTAGGAATGGTTGAAGGATAGGCAGCTGAGTTCCAATGCTAAAAAGTGCAAAAAAATGCACATGGGGCACAGAAACCCTGGGGAGGTGGTGGAGGCAGAAACAGTTACAGGATTCAAGAATGCATGGGATAGACACAAAGGGATCTTGAAGGATAAGGGGAAGGAGGAGGACCATAGGCTGATTAGGGCTTGCGGCATCACTATAGGTAGGTAAATAGGGCAAACTGGATGAGCCAGGAGGCCCTTATCTGCCGTCAACTTCTATGTTTCTATGATTGCGCTTCTAGCTCCAATACCAATTGACCGATGAAAGTGGTTTCCTCGGTCAATCAATACTGGAGTTAGAAGTGCAATCATACACTGTATATCTTTTGTTATTTTATGATACCTGCACTGTCACATAGTAGTCCCCAGTGGCTGAGCCCGTCAGTCATGTCATCAAAGGGCTTGCCATGGGACTAAGGAATAGTAATGGTGGGTGGAGGGTCACAGGCTCAACCAGATAAATTATAAATAACAGCTGTGTCATTTTACAAAATTATTGCCACTGCGATTTACCTAATTAGGACCTACAGGTCCTGTGCTTTTGCTGGGAGAATGCTGCAGTTCCCCTTTAAATTTCCCTCCTTTTAGCTTTATTGCATGCTGTCTCATTCTGTTGCACTTTTTCATTGGAAACAGGCTCCCCACCTGCACCCTGTTCACTCCAGCGAGATGTGTCCTCTTGCCCTCCTCTTCTCCAGGTCCCTCCTCTTCTCCAGCGTATACATCTTGCCAAGATAAACAACTGGATGGCTTCAAATTGGTTATGTCTCAGCGCTGATGAGCAGCTAGACTAGGAGGATACAACTCTCCAGAGCTCTGCATCACAACGATTAAAAGAGTTTTTTTTTTGGGGGGGGGGGTTGCATATATTGGAGCATTCTATCAATATAATACCATACCAGAACATTGCCAGCATGGATGAGTATCTCTTATCTGGTAAACCGTCCCATCAGTTGATGAAAAATATTACAAAAGCAGCGCAGCAAGATAGTGGGGTCCTTTGGCGGTTTAGGCCCAATCTCTCTCTCGGCCACAGAGATCGCCCTGATAAGTAAAGCAGTCACTGCAGACTTAATCCAAGATGGGATCAATTTGAGGGGACTATCATGTGTTAACAGCAGATTTGAAGCAACATATGACCAAAATAACTAAGTTGGAGCAGAGAGTGTTGGATCTGGAAGACACTGCCCACGTCGTCCCCGACAAGATAGCACAACTAGAGAAGGACCTGGAAGAAATGTGCAAGGCCCAAGACTACCAAGAAAGTTATAGCTGGTGCAATAATCTTCCAATCTGTTGCCTACCAGAAGGTGCTGAAAAGAATAATCTATTGGACTTCTGTGAGGCTACACTGCCCAAGCTGCTGGGAATGCAGGTTGAAAATGAAAAACAAAGTCAAGAGGGTTCCCGGGGCTCTAATGTTGTGGCCACCAGATGGACAACCTCTGAGGCAAGTTATCTTTCCGCTCCACTACTTCCTGGATCACCAAGCCCTTATGGCTGTGTATCGCAAGAAGCAAAACTTGATGTTTGAGGGTAATACTACATCAAGACTTGTCCTCCAGGGTGCAGAGAAAACGGCAGCAATTTAATGAGCATATGAACAGACTTTGGGAATGGGGCCTGGATGTCTTCATGGCCTATCCTGCTACAGTCAAAGTCTGCTAAGAAAGTGCAACTTATTCTTTCTGGGAACCGAGCAAGTTACAAGGATTTATCGATGAATGGGATAAGAAAAACAAGGGCAGATGATTCTACCTGTTGAGAACTTGCTCTCATTTTCTGCTTGACTGGTGCATATCTCCAGAGGGACCTGGCTTGGTTTGCGGGGTGGGGGGGCCTCGCATGGTGATGCGTTGGACTGCAACCTGGGGATTAACTAGGCTGCTGATGATTCTCCTAATGAGTGCTGCAAGTTAGATTGATGGTCTGCACCCATTTACTGCCACTTACCCTCGGCCTTAAGCTGTTTCCTCAGGGGACACCATGGAAGAGGCACCGAAGCATGGTGTCTAAGGACATGTATAACTAAGTCTGGTACATAGAACTGTGCAGGTTATGGACTCTCTCTCTCTCTCCCCATCAAAGACTTGTGCTGGCCAGCTCTGTGGTGCCAGGTGATAGGGGATCACTCGGCACGCTGGCGACCCAGGTTCATGCCCGAGCCTGGAGTGTCAGGAGCGGAGGCCAGCAGAGAGGGCTTAACAGCATCCTTTGGATGCTCTCCTCCCAGTGGGGAGGGTTGTAGAGGCATCACCCTTTGGTGGAGACTTGTGGCCAGATTTGGCCTTGCGCTTTGCAGTGTGGGTGACCACACACCGCATGCGCAGGTTACGAGGATGCAGCGGTGTTCCTCCACTGTGGGTGGGGGAACCAGAAAATGGATAATGGCCACCCGTGCCAGTTGGATGACTGCAGCCCGCCTCCCCTGGCTGTGATGCCGAGAAGCCCTCGAGTCAACCCACACCACCCATCCAAGATGCGAGGAGGTGCCGGGGACACCTTGATTTCCCCTCCCAGATGACTCCCATGGGTAGGGGGTCCCTCCATGAAGGGATATGTCGGGACAGGTTGGTGGCGGCGGCAGACGAACAGCAGATTGGGTGAGACTTGGCTGCCAAAGGAGAGGGTGGACAGGTAGAACAGAAGGGGGCATAAACAGAGTATGCAAAAAAAAAAAAAAAAGATGTGCTGGGCAGCAATTATGACGCCAGATGTTATTTGATCCTTTGAGCCCGAAAAGCCAGCAGATAAAAATGACTGTGCTTAGACTGCATATGCTGGCAGAAGTCTAAAGGAGGACTCTATGGACCCTGGATCATGTGGAACCACGATAAGGTCAGTGGAGCTGGGAGGGGGGGGTGCAGCCCGCGTATGATTTTTAGTGATGCTGTCCGCTTGCCCCGTCTGACTCTGTGCCTTGGAAGGCCCTTTTAACTTAACTGTTTTAGTATAGGTTTGGGGATTGTGGGGATGGGGGGGAGGTTTGGAAAGGCTGGGCAGAAACTCTTGGGTGGTAGGGGTACTTTGTGCCCAGGAATGTGCGCGTGGTGCTAAGGGGTAGCAAGTGGACAGGCATTGGCGGGAAAATGCAGGTGGAGTCCGGGGGTTTCTTTCCCTAACCCGTGCCCTTGCCTGCTCCCTCATTGAATGCTGGGGGGCGGTGGCAGCCTATAACAGGGAAGAGAAATATTGGCCTATATGGGCTAAGGCAGCGCTTATGTTTTAGGAGGGACCTGGGCACTGAGGTGTGGTCTGGGGCTGTGTGAGCTGGGGCGCCTCTTCGGGACTGAGCAGGGCCAGTTAGGGGAGAAGCCTTCTGGTGGCTCTCCCCATGCGGAGAATGCACCTAGGGTAGGAGGGGGTAATAGGTTCAGAGTGTGCTGAAGCTCAGTATCTGTTTTTGAAACATAGGCTGTTACAGGTTCTGGTTCCAGTAGTTGTACGCAAGATTAATTAGTTTATAACTGTGATGCGGGGGGAAGGGCGTATGGGATGGCTACACTATTACTTCTTTAAAGGGTTGTGGATGTGTTTAATGTGGGTAACTTACCTGAGAATGACTAAAGGCAAATGTAGCCAGTCAGACTCTCACTGGTTGGGGGAATGGGGGTATTACAGTTGGGGGGGTCTTATTATAGCTCAAATACATTTTATACTAATTGTAACATTTGGGTGTTTAAGTGTTAGATTTGTTCATGGGACTCAACAAATCTGTTCATGCCAGCCACATAGTGCTGTGCTCCTCAGTGCTGACTTTTATACTCAATCCATAAATCTGGACACTAGTGGATCTCCAACTCCCTCTTTATGGTAATGAATGGTACATTCAGCATCATATCTTGGAATATTACAGGATTTGCTTCCCCTGCCAAACACACTAAGATACTGGTGGCTCTTAAAAGGAGGGGAGCTCATGTTAGTGGGGAAGGGGGGACAGTTGGGGCTTGCTATGCATCCTCCTATAACTCCCATAAAAGGGGTGCTGCTATTTTATTACATAAACATTTTCTGTTCACTCTGCACTGGACAGTAGAAGACCCTACAGATGGCAGATTTGTTTTTGTGGTTGGGAAAGTAGATGGCAAACAGATTACGCTTGGAAGTGTTTATGCCCCATCAGTACTGAATCCAAAATTCTGTCAAAAAATACTGGACATTTAACCAGCCCGGTGGCATTGAGGGTTGAGGAGCTAGACACCACACCTTGTGCTACACTGGCGACCCATGTTCGGGAGCCAGCATAGATCACTGAGCATCCTATGGACTGCTCTCTATCTCCGGGGAGGGTGGGTACCTGTGGCCGCTATGCACCTGACCCCTAGCAGAGACTGGAAGTTGACGACATGGCCAAGACTTCAGTGGGTGAGAGCGCGGCAAGACACTTGAGGTGTCATGTGTGGGAGCATGTGCAACCACGTCATAGGCATCATTGCATGCCGCGTCCCACAAATGGGAGAAAATGGGAAAATGTCATCCTTGGTCAAGGCAGCTTGAGAGCCATCCTACGGGTGCCCTGGCTTCGGGGGCATCGCCAGAACTGGATCCGGACTTAGCGGGTGAGATGGGGGTCCCTGCCACCTTGCTGCAGGGGGAAAGCCATGGGGAAGAAAGCGAGGGCCATACAAGAAGCCGGGGCAGACTAGCCAGTGACCAGAGATGAGAGGGAAGCGCAGACAAAAAGGTGCTGACCAAGGAGTCAGTGGCAGAAATAGAGTAAAAAAAAAAAAATACTGGACATTTTAACTAGAGGACAGTCTCCCAATCTAATCATTGTGGAGGGGGGACTTTAACTGTGCTGTAGACCCCAAGTTGGACTACTCGGGGGTGAGATCTCGGGCTGCCAAAGCAGTGAAACAATGGCAACTGGTGTTACTGGACTTAGATATGGTGGATGCTTGGAGGACCTTTAACCCCGGAGCAAGGGAATATACTTTCTTTTCCCCTCCTCATGTATCATGGTCAAGATTGGAATATATATTCATATATTTATAAAATGGGTAGGAAAAATTATGTCTGCTGAATTGTTGGAACACATTACATGACTGTGCGTGTATCAGAGTGTGACCACACACCTGCACTTTTACCCACCTCCTTAACAATTTTGACATTTTATAAGATAGATAAACCACTCAGGTGTGCGGTTGCGCTCTGATATACGCACGCCTTGGGTGGTTGACACACTTGGCCTGTAGTACCGTGCTAATAACGCACACCAAGGCGTGAGGGGTAAGATTGTGAGCCACAACACCTCAGAGTGGTTTATCTATTACATACATATATAGTATATGTACGTATATACATATATGTGTGTGTATATATCTATGTATCTATAGATATACATACACTCTCTATGGGTGTGTGGCCGACGCAAAACACAGTCCGATGTTTGTATCGGTCCATGCAGTGGTACAGATAGATGTGCAGTTATCACAACAAGAGGGGAGGATGGTCTGGCCCAGTGGCGCTGAGGGTTGAGGCGCTGGATGCCACACCTCACGCCATGCTGGCGACCCGAGTTCAGGAGTGAGCTTGGGCGCTGGGGGTCGGCAGGGGAGGGATTGGATTGAGTGCCCAGCAGTCTGCTCTCCTGTCCCGGGGGAAGGGTATCGGAATGCCCAGCACTCTGGTGGCCCCTGGTGGAGATCGGGGATGCCGCAGAAGCACGGGTGGCACGTAACAGCATGCCCGACGCTGGCAGGGTTGCCATGCACCAAGCGTCGCGGGGTGTGCATACGGGGGGAGGGGAGCGACAAAACAAAGGAAAAACCCGGCTCGCTGGGATAAGCGACGGCACCTATCCTCCATGCCCAGTGCCAGGTCCGACTCGGCTAAGACCTCATCACTCCTCCACCCTGGCCCCGCCTGCTTGCCAGAGTCTGCCTTAATAAGAGAGCCCAAAGGAAGGAGTTGGGCTGCCCTTCCCGGGCGGGTCAAACTGGGGGTGCTGGCAGCAGGGGGGGTGGAGAGAGAGGGCACAAGACCGCAGAAGACCTCAGGTGGGCAGGCACAAGGAGAGGATGCCTGAGAGAGTTCCCTCAAGCCGTGACTGGAGGGGAAAAAGACTTAAAAAAACCAAAAACAAGAGGGGAGGCGGGGAGGGTGGAGGATCCCCACTTACTTGCTAGCTAAAAAGGATTTCAGGGAATACTTGAAAACACAATGGAAGCTGTATGCTGAGCACAATCAGGGAACACTGGACTTGGGTATCTACTGAGAGGCATGAAAGGCTTTTATGAGTGGAGTAATTATATTGGGTACAAGGCAAAAGTGAAAAAAGGAAAACGACAAAAAATAGCAGATTTGGAACAGAGGGTACAGATGTTAGAATGGAGAGCAATAGCTGACAAGAGTGAGGGAACTACTAATAGCTAAGGAGGCTCTCAACCTTAGTATGACTGAGGAGGCCAAATCTAGATTATTGTTTGCACGGCAGAAAAATATATGAATGGGGAAATTGGCCGGGCCCCTTAGTGATGCGCTTGATGAAATGAGGCAAAAATACAAAAAAGACAGTAAGCATCAAAGACAGGAATGGCACACTGGTTCAGGAGGATGCCCAAATTAGAAAATGCTTCAAATCTCAGGATAACTGGGGGTTGATGTTGAAGTCCCATATGGGGCTCCTGACCTATAATAAATATAAAGAAAGCACTTATAAATTTGTATATAGGCTCTACTGCCCTCCAGTGGTCACCCATAGATTCCACCCAGAGGTGCCAGAGACATGTGGAAGATGCAATGTGGGGCAGAGGCACTTACTTTCATTGCTTTTGGGAATGCCCTTGTCTCCGTGAGTACTGGGAGAGGATAGAGCAACAGCTGAGCACCGTACTAGGCGCAGTGCTGCCTGTCTCTCCCCTCAGCCTGCTCTTTGGTATGATGGAGGGGGAGGATGAATGCTGGTCGATGCATCAGAGATGGGTTAGAATACTTCTGGTGCAGGCTAGGCAGGTGATTTTAAACACCTGGGTATCAGGAGACAACCCTACAGTGACACAATGGCGCACACTATCCATAAAAGCACTTGCCCTGGAGCAGAGAACATACCAACTGCAGGATCGAAAAGATAAATTTGTGAGTCAATGGGTGCCTTTTATAGGCTCTCTCACAGCGATGGAGCTGATGATCATGAATGCAGGATAAGGTTTGGTTTGCCTGTTGAAAGGGGGAGTAGGAGGAGAAACCTTTCTCCTGGCACAGTTAGGATGGGATGACCTAGATGAATTCAGAACTAAGAATTTAAACTAATATATAGTATGTGAAAGACCCATGTATATAGATTATATATATATATATTTATTTCATTTTGTTTTTAATAGTGGTTTCTCTTCCTTTTGGTGGAATACTTTATATGACAAGAAATGAAACATTTAGATATGTATGCTGTATGAATTTTGGTGCTTTGTATGTGATTGTTTGTGTATATTTCAGAAAATTTCAATAAAAAGAGTTATACAAAAAAAAGAAAATGCTTCAATAACTTCTACAAAAAGTTGTATCAAGCAGAATGTGGGGGATCAGATCAAATACTGGAGAAATTCTTTGAGGGACTAAATATTCCCACTCTGGGGGAGGACCTGAGGGAGATGCTGGGGGCCGCAATTACTAAAGAAGAAGTGCTAAAGGCAATAGGAACCTTGCAAAAGGGGAAGGCAGGGGGACCTGATGGTTTTGGGGTGGAATATTATAAAGAATTAAGAGAAGAACTTGCTGGTCATTTATGAGACCTCTTGGAGGAGGCTAGGGAGGAGAGGGGACTCCCTAAAATGTGTTGTGAGGCTAACATCTGTGTACTCCCCAGTCCGGGCAAGGATCTGACAGAGTGTTCATCATACAAGCCCATCTCCCTGTTAAAGTATGACTAATGTCCTGTCTATTAGGTTGGAGAAAGTGCTCCTTTACATTGTTCACCCTGACCTGATGGGGTTCGTTCAGGGGAGATTATCCTACCACAATATGCAAAGGCTACTAGATCATAGATACTAGATGTAGATCATCAAAAGAAAGATGGCGGCCACGCTGGGCTAGCCGTCCGACTGCTGTTTGTTACGTTAACATAGAAACATAGAAACATAGAATTTGACGGCAGATAAGGACCGCTTGGCCCACCCAGTCTGCCCATTTCCCTGCCTACTGGATAAGCTGCAGATCCTAGTTAACCAGCAGCCTACTTTTTCCTACCCCCATCCCCTAGAATTGCCTTATGACTGTCCCATGCATGCTTGAATTCCACCACTGTTTTTGACTCCACGACCTCCTCCGGAAGGCTGTTCCATGCATCCACAACCCTCTCTGTGAAAAAATACTTCCTTAAATTACCTCTGAGCCGCCTCTATCTTCAAATTGTGCCCCCTTGTTCTTGCACACCTCTTTTTTTGAAAGATGCTACCCTCTTGGACTTTGTTGATTCCCTTGAGGTACTTGAAAGTTTCTATCATGTCCCCCCTCTCCCTACTTTCCTCGAGGCTATACATATTAAGCTTCTTTAGTCTCTCTTCATATGTCTTCCGGTGCAGACCCTGCACCATTTTAGTTGCCCTCCTCTGGACAGCTTCCATCCTGTCTATGTCTTTGCGAAGACTGGGTCTCCAGAACTGCACGCAGTACTCAGATGGGGTCTGACCAGCTGTCTGTACAGAGGGATAATAACTTCCTGTTTTCTACTGGTGATGCCCTCCCATGCATCCCAATATCCCCCAGCCCTCATTGCTGCCCTCTCACATTGCTTGCCCACCTTTAGGTCATCTGATATGACTACCCCAGGTCCCTTTCCATTTTGTTGCTGTTAGTATCTCACCCATTGTGTACTCTTCCCTGGGTTTTGTTTCCCAGGTGCATTACCTTGCACTTCTTAGCATTGAATCTAAGCTGCCATACATTTGACCATTCTTCTAACCTTGCCCAGTCCCTTTCATCCTTTCCACCCCACCTTGTGCATCAACTCTGTTGCAGATCTTTGTGTCATCTGCAAAGAGACATACTTTTCCTTCAGTCCCTCTGCAATGTCATTATAAAGACATTGAAAGGGACTGATCCTATCTCTGAACCCTCGGTACCCACTAGTAACCCCTTTCATCAGAGTGGACTCCATTTACTATTACTATCTGTGTCCTATTTTCCAGCCAATTTTTACCCAGGCTGTCATCTTGGGACCCACTCCCAGGCTAGCTAACTTGTATATTAATCTTTGTGTGGGACTGTGTCAAATGCCTTGCTAAAGTCTAGGTAGGCCATGTCCACAGCCCCTCCCTGATCTACTACTTTGGTCACCCAGTCAAAGAAATCTATCAGATTTGTCTGGCATGACCTTCCTGCTGTGAATCCATGCTGCCTTGGGTCCTGTGCCCCTCTGGCCTCTAGATACTCGACAATTCTTTCCTTCAGAAGTGATCCATCATTTTCCCTACCACTGAGGTTAAACTAACAGGTCTGTAGTTTCCTGCTTCTGCCTTGCTCCCACTTTTGTGAAGGGAATCACATCTGCCCTCCTCCAGTCCTTGGGTACCACCCCATCCTCCCATGATTTGTTAAACAGGGTAGTCAGTGGTGTCACTAATTCTACCCTTAGTTCTTTTTAGAATTCTGGGATGAATCCCATCAGGCCCCATTGCTTTGTCCACCTTCAGTTTTAAGAGTTCTTTCAGACCCTTTCTTCTGTAAATGGGCGGTATCAACTTCTGTATCCAGTGTGTTTCTACTGTTTCTTTTAGGTACCTCCCCCTCTTCCTTTGTAAATACTGAGCAAAAATATTTGTTAAGTATCTCTGCCTTTTCACAGTCTCCTCTGCCCCCTTTATTAAGCCTCACTATCCCTCCCTTGGTCTTCCTTCGCTCCCTGATGTACCTATAAAGGTTTTATCCCCTTCTTAACTGAGTTGGCTATCTTTTCTCGGTTTGGGCCTTTGCTGTTCTGACTGCCTTCCCAGCTTCCTTTTGCTTTAACTGATACAGTTCTCTGTCCTGCTCCTTCTGGATTCCTTGTACTTCCTGAAGCTTTCTTTTCTCTTGAACCTTCACTGCCACTTCCTTTGAGAACCATAGTGGTTTCTTACATCGTTTAGTTTTGTTTATTTGCTTCACACAAAGGCTTGTTGCCTCTGTGATGGCAGTTTTTATTATTCCCCATTGTTCTTCCACCCCTCCTTCCTGCCCATGTGCTAGTGCATTCCTTAGGCACTTACTCATTTTGGCAAAGTCAGCCCTCCTAAAATCTAGTACCTTTGCCTTTGTATGGCTTGACTCTATTGCTGTGTTTATTGTGAACCATACTGTTCAATGGTCGCTAGTTCCCAGATGGCTACCCACTTCTACATCTGTGATCCTCTCTTCATCTCCATTTGAGAGAACCAGGTCTAAGATTGCTCCCTCTCGAGTGGGCTCCAATACTAGTTGTCTAAGGCATGCCCCCTGTAGATCATCTAGAATAACCCCACTCTTTGAAGTGGCTGTGGCAACTGCACTCCAGTTAACATCTGGCATATTCAGATCACCCATCAGCAATCTCTCCCCTTTTTTTGCCATACTAAGTATACTTTCTATCATTTCCTTGTCCATTTCCTCCCCCTGAGAAGGAGGTCTGTATACAACCCCTGTGCGGATTGTGGTGCCATTGCCGGTCTCCAAATTTACCCACAGTGCTTCTTCTCCTCCCTGTTTTCTCTTTTGTTCTGTTACTTTGATTCCTTCCCTTATGTAAAGAGCTACTCCTCCTCCTCTTTTACCCTCCCTGTCCCTCCTGTAGATATTGTATCCTGGTATGTTTATGTCTCAGTCATGGTTTTGTGCGAACCATGTTTCTGTGACTGCCACGATATCCAGATGTTCCTCCTCCATCAAGGCCACTAATTCAGGAAGCTTGTTACTCAGACTACGTGCATTGGTACCCATTGCTCTCCATTTTTTGATGGCTTTACTTTCTGTTGCAGCATCCCCCACTGACCTTTCTACCTCGGTCTTTTTCTCATTTAGTACCCTGTTTTGTAGGAGAGGCTAGGATTTTCCTGCTGCTCATCAGTGCCTCCCCTTGACTAGTTTAAAAGCTTGCCAATGAAGCATTTAAACCGGTTGCTCAAAGACTTGTTCCTTCCTGGACAGATGCAGACCATCCTGCCAGTATAGGCTGGTGTCTCTCCAGGTGGAACCCCAGTCCCCAATGAAGCCAAACCCCTGTGCTCCACACCATTTTTTCAACCACTCATTAAACTACATGGTGCAAAGTACCCTTGCCTCACTCATGCCATTTACAGGCAGCACCTCTGAGAAGGATACTGTGTGTGCTACTTGTCTTAGGCCCCTCCCCAGTTCTACAAAGTCCTTCTGCACTGCTCTAATCTCATGTTGAGCCAAGTCATTTGTCCCTAGGTGGACAATGACATCCAGCTCAGACTCCCGTGCAGCTGTTCTCGTGATCCTGAGGATGCGCTTCCTGTCCCTACAAGCCATGGCACCAGGCAGGCACTTTACTTCAGTTTTCCCTGCTCCTCCCAGTTCTATCCCCCTAATAATTGAGTCCCCCACCAGGAGCTGTTTCCTTTCCTTGTGGCATCCTTTGCCTCCCTCCTGTGGGCCTCCCTTGTGACAGGTGTCCTCAGCCTCCTTAATCTCCTCCGTGGGTGCATCCATAGGGGAGCTGTGCTCCCCCAGAATGGTGTATGGATTGTGGAGTGGAACAACTGACTGGGTGTGCCTCTGTTCCACCCTCCTCACCCTCCCTGAGCCCACTGTGGTCCAACTGCCGTGCTTTCTTTGCAACCTCTGAGGTAGTGGTGGTGGCTCTGGTGCTTCCTGGATGGGGGGGGGTTCCCTTCCTACCATCAAGTCTGGCCTGGGGGAAGGTTCTCTTACTACTGTCCAGTGTGGCCTGAGGCGGCAACTTCCTCCCTCAGGGCAGAGTTGTCTGCAAATGGGGCAGCATCTCAGCCTCAGAAAGACTCCCGGAGACTGCGCCCACAGCCATTACATTTACTACTCCCCACATGACTATGTACTTTTTTTTTTTTTTTTTTTTGTGTGTGTGTGTGCTTGTGTGTGTGATTGGTTTGTTATATAGAAATATATTTATATATTATATAATGTGTATGTGTATATTTTCAGTGCTGTGTGCTAGAGAGGATATGACATTGATATGCACCTTGCACTCTTGAGGAAATGATGTCAGAACCCTAGGTATAAAGGAACTATTTCTCTACGTTCTCGTTTTATTTCGTTTATTTTGTTTATTTTATGTATTACACTTTTAGTGTTTCGTTTTAAAAGGATTTAAAGACCTGGCTGCATTCTGTATTCTGTTTCCAGAATAACACTGGGCTTTTGATTGAAATTCGGACAGTGGACAGTTATTGAGTGTCAGGGGCTTTTAGTAGAGCATTTTCACGTCTACGATCGAGCGAAATTTGGATTGGGAGAAGCTGTTGAGTGCTGGGGCTTACTTTGCTCGCTTTTGCCCCTTCTTTATTCTGTCTGCCTCGATTTTTAACCACGCTTTGACAGTTCGTGGTTTGATGCTTCCTGGTCTGGACTTTGTTATTCTAAGTTACTGTGCGGCTCGTTGTTGAAGCTCGTTTCGGATACCTAGCTGCCTTTTGATAGTGTGGCGGATTTGTTACACACGTTTTTCCTCAGTGTGACCCTTCCTGGTATTATTTGAGGATTACTTTCATATGGGATTTGGAAGAGTCGGGAGCCATTGGGAACAAAGTTCGCTAAGGACTTTTTAAAGGTTTTGCAAAGCCTACGGAGTTTGCACGTTTGGAATACTGTGCTATAAGCTGTTTTTTTCTTTTCTGTGACTTGTTTAACTGTGTTCCGACTTATTTAGCTGGGCCCGTTGGCTTTATTGAGGCGCTAGTAGGGTCAGTGACTTACACAGGGGTTAGGATTGGGGCCTGCTGTAGGGCTGGTCCTTTGTCCCTATACCCCTAGACCCCGGGTGGAATCGGTCGGGGGGCTGATTCGGCCTGGAGTCGTAGTGGTGGGTCACCACTATAGCCCAGTACTGCCCCTGGGATAACTGGCTGGATCATGTGGCTTGGAATATGACTTTCCCTTGAAACTGATTGAATTTGAATCCCCCATACTTTGAACCCTGCCTGGAAACTCTGTTTGCTGGATTGTACTAAGGACTTGGGACCAGTACTGTTGGATCTTCCAGAAGTGTTAAGAAGTGGCTGGAAGAAGACCCTGCAAGATAAGTGACTGTGGATATAGCTACTGTTTACTTAAATATCTTTGTGAAATTGATTTTTAGGTGGCTTGCAGGGCTCCGGTGGTCCGGGGTTAGGGTCTCACGCAGTGGGGGGGAGTGGGATTGGCTAGAAGGCCGGTCCTTATCTTCTCTCTCTACACTCCTGGGGCGGTTGGCGAAGGGGTTTTCCTCCCCTGGAGTAGAAGCAGTGGGCCTCTGATCCTCTCGGACTGGTTGGTTCCTGTGACCTGTTGATAGTTTTACTTTTGTTTTAGTCTAGGTGGTTGATGAATGCTGTTTTATTGTATTTTTTGTATTTTATTCGTTGATGTTATTATAGTGTATAGGATATGTGATGTTTAGTTATTTTTGAGGGAAAAAATTTAAGCAGTGAGAGTGCTTGTTTTCATCTTATTTTCCACCCTTTCCGGTCCGGTGAGAGAGTTCCGGAGGGTGGTCTTTATATTTTTCCCTGTATGTATTTATTTTTATTTTTTATTTTAGTTGGTAGAATTGTATTGTTATTTTCTGTCTCCTGGCCATGAGAGGGCTGCGGATATAAAATAACTTTTTAATTGAATGTAACAGTTGTCATATTATAATATTGGTTTTATTTTGTTTTGTGGTGGATGGTAGTGTTGTTTATTTGTTGTTTTACTTGCTTTATTTGTTTAAATTTTGTTGAGCAGCCTGATGTGCTTGCCAGCTCCACCAGTTGTTCATTACTCGGCCTCCGCTCTCCACACCCTCTGCCCCTTTTTCCCTCCCCCCTTGCCAGCTCAGGTTTACCATCGTTGCCGGGCTTTGGGGATTGTGCGAAAGGGGAGGAGGAAGCAGGGGGTGTTGGGGGTTGTGGACAGTGGAGTGAGCAGTGCTCTCCCATAGGGGTGGTTAGGCCTTGAAGACGCCCTGGGGCGAAATGGGTTCTGGAGCGTGGTAACCCCATTCTGGTCCCCATACCCAAGGGCATCTCTTTTCCTAGAGGGCAAGTGGTTGAGACAATTCGTCAACCTCGTCCAACTCGGGCGTTGTTGTGCAATGCCAGATCTGTCTGCAATAAGACTGCTCTTATTGCGGACTTTGTTGCTAGGGCAGATCTGGCTTGCATTACCGAGACCTGGTTGGATGGGAATGCGGCCCCATTTTTAGAGGCTGCCGTTCCCACCGGGTTCTCGGTTATACATCACCCGAGACTGGATCGTGGGGTGGCGGTCTGTTTTAAGACCGAATTGGGCCTAACTGGTGTTCCAGTTGAGGAAGCCAGATCATTTGAGTGTACTGTGGTAGCTGGTGTGGGGTGCAGGATTGCTCTCATCTACCGTCCACCCGGGGATGAGAAACTTTTCCTGCAGAAAATAGCAGATTTCACTGCCGACATGGCCTTGGAATCGCCCAGATTGATGGTGCTGGGCGATTTCAATGCATGGGTCGACGACGAATCTTCGCTTTTTGGTCAACATTTCCTCCAGGTGATGACATCACTTGGCTTCACTCAGGTTGTTTCCACAGCTACTCACAAGGGAGGTCACTCTTGATCTGGTTTTCCTCCTGGGATTGAGGCATCAATTTGGTGGTGGAACCAGTCGGTTGGTCTGATCATTACTCAGTTGGATTCAATTTTGAGGCCCCCCTGGGTAGGTCGGCCCCTGTGGAGTTGGTCAAGTACTGCCCCTTGCGGGACGTTGTCCCTGAAGACCTGATGGCAGTTATTGACCTCTCATTGTTTGACGAATTGTGCTCTGATCCTGAGCAGCTGGTGGTGGCCTACAATGGGGCCATCTCGGCTGCCCTTGACCAGATTACACCAACCCGTGTTCGCCCCTTGGTTTGATGGGGCACTGAGAAGGTTGCAGAGGTTGGGGCGTAGGTTGGAGCGTTGGTGGAGGAAGACTGCCTCGGAGGACGACCATCTTATTTTGCTAGAGCATTATAAGCTCTACCAAACAGAAATTTCCCGTAAGAAGGCAGAATTCCTGTCCAGGGAAATCTCTGTCGCTCGGAATCGACCGGCTCAGCTCTTCAGAACTGTTGACAAACTGTGCAACCCAGTCTGTTGGCAGATCCGTCGAGTTTTTACACAGAATGACTGCGAGGAGATCGCTCGATTCTTTGCGAATAAGGTGGAAGACATTCGGAGGCAGTGTCCCCAACCACTCTCCAAGGTTGTTGCAGTTGATCAGTGTGTTGTCGCAGAGCCCGGAGTTTCCTGGAGTTCCTTTAATCTTCCGGACTTCGTAGACACTATGAGGATTGTCCGTGAGATGCGCCCAACATGCTGTAGTTTGGATCCGGGTCCTACTTCCTTGATTATAGGATGTAGTGAATTTATCGGCCCGGTCCTTGCTCGGATTATTCTGTGTTCTTTGGAGACGGGAGTTTTCCCTAGCTCTCTGAAGGAAGGGGTGGTGACTCCTCTTCTGAAGAAAGCTTCCTTAGACCCGAATGACCTAGCTAACTACCGTCCGATTTCTAACCTCCCTTTTGTGGGGAAGGTTATTGAAAAAGTTGTGGTGGCTCAACTCAATAACCATTTGACCATCCATAGTTTATACGAGCCTCTCCAGTCTGGTTTTCGTAAGAGGCATAGCACTGAGACTGCTCTGGTTCGGGTGCTCAGTGATCTCCTGATGGCGAGAGATCGGAGATACCGTTCTATTCTGGTTCTCCTTGATCTATCATCAGCTTTTGATACTGTGGATCATGGGGTTTTGCTCGAACGCCTGAGGTCCATTTGCGGGCTTTCAGGCATGGTCCTCAGACGGTCTTCATCCTACCTCCAGGGGAGAACACAGAGAGTGGTCTCCGGTTTATGTTCATCCGGGGCCTTCTCTCTACCTTGTGGGGTACCTCAGGGTTTGGTGCTTCCCCCATGCTATTCGCAGTATATATGCTACCCCTCGGAGACATTGTAAGACGGTATGAGCTGAGGTTTCACTGCTATGCTGATGATACCCAGCTCTACCTGTCTTTTGCACCAGACCAGGTTAGTGCTATCTTGGTGCTGAATAACTGCCTCGCTGATATCCAAGACTGGATGAATACCAGTGGTTTGAAGTTGAACCCGGGAAAGACTGAGGTTATGGTGGTGGACCCCGGTCGCAGGGTTGAGGGTTTAGGGGCGGGGTCTCCCTCTGGATTAATTCTTGGGGTAGACCAGATCCCTACCTCTGAACGGGTGCGTAACCTGGGTGTGGAGCTTGACACTGGTTTGACCCTTCATTATCAGGTGTCTGCAGTTGTCAAGACTTCATTTTTTCATCTTAGAAACATCTCCAGGATTAGACACCTGGTTCCACCAGGTGATTTGCCGGTTTTGGTCCACGCCTTTGTGACATCTTGTCTTGATTACTGTAACTCTCTGTACCTAGGGCTTGCTGGGGTTGATATCTGACGCTTGCAGCTAGTGCAGAATGCAGCAGCACGTTTGTTGACTGGGGTGTCTAGAAGGTCTCACATTACCCCTGTGCTGCGCACTCTGCACTGGCTGCCAATACAGTGGCGGATCACCTTCAAAGTGGGTCTATTGACCTACAAAGCCCTACATGGGTTGGGTCCCGACTACTTGAAAGAGCTTCTGGTGCCTTACACCCCTCTGGAACAGCTTTGCTCAGCTGACAAGGGGTTGCTGGAGATACCGAGGGTGAATTTGAAGTCCTCTGGAGCCCGTGCCTTTGGATTCGTGGCTCCCACCCTCTGGAATTCTCTGCCCCGCCAGCTCCGAGAAAGTACAACGGTGGATAGTTTTAAAAGGGCTTTAAAATCATTTTTATGGAATCGGGCATTCCCTGCTGTACTGTAATTTGTTTATTTTAAATATTTTATATTGGCTGTATTGTTTCAGTGTATGTACTGATGTGTTGATGTTACGATGTTTTTGTATAGTGCCTTGAAAAATTTGAAAGGCGTTTAACTAAATAAATTTTATTATTATTATTATTACTGAATGTGATTTGGTGGGGCTCTCGGCATCCTGGATGGGCCTGTGTCCTATCCATGAATGCCGAGAAAGCATTTGACAGGATAGAGTGGCCCTACATGATGACTGCCTGTCGAATGTTTGGCTTGGGGGATGGGTTTGTGCAGTTGGTGAGCACCTTTTACTGTGCTCCAACGGCATGAGTACTAGTCAATGGCTCACCGTTGGAGGAGTTCCAGCTTGGGAGAGGAGCAAGACAGGGGTGTCCCCTCTCCTCCTGCTATTTGCCATAGCAATCAAACCGCTGGCCATTAGGGTGAGGAGTGACCCGACTATTGTTGGCATTCTGGGAGGGGGGGGAGAAGCAGCATATTATCACTCTGTATGCGGATGACATATTGCTTTGTGTCACCAGGCCTGAGGAGTCATACCAGCTCTCCTCCGAATAATAGAACATTTTGCCTCTTTTTTGGGTACAAACTAAATTTTCATAAGTCAGAGATAATGTATTTGGATGGGGGGGACAGAGGAGATGTACATGGGGCCTCAGGCTTGTCGACAAATTCCTGACATATATGGGCATTAGAGTAGGGCATGAGCTTGATAGCCTAATGCGCTGAATTACACACCATTGTTCGTATCAATCTTAAAGGATCTCTCCAGATGGTGTGCGCTCCCCATGTCCTGGCTTGGTAGGATCAACTTACTTAAAATTAATATTCTACCAAGGATGCTCTATAATATGCAGATGGTACCGTGCTATCCATCAAATAAGGATCTAAAAAGATTAGAGAAAGGCTTTTCTGATTTCATTTGGAGAGGAAAAAAGCCAAGGATTAGATTGCAAAGGCTTAAGGGATCAAAAGCGAATGGAGGAATGGGATTTCCAGATGTCAAAGGATACTATTTGGCGGTCCAGAGCCGATACATCCATTATTGGGTAAACACAGAACGTGCAGCTAACTGGCTTGACTTAGAAGAGGAGGGCTGTCTAGGAAGGGTTGCATCTTATCTAGCTACGGGAGGTCTCAAGGCATATAGACAGTTGGGAAAAACCACAACACACTGGTTACCTCGATGTTGGAGGCATGGGTGACCATTTGGAAAAGGAGGGGAGCTGATCAGGCAAACACACTTTTGGTCCCCATTGCAGGTAACCCGGGCTTTCTACCCAGCCTAGAGAATGCCAGATTTTCTATGTGGCAAGATCGGGGGATTCGGTGTCTGGGAGATTTGATTATTAGTGCGGGAATGCTTGCATCTGAGGAAGTCCAAATGGGGCTGGGAATTCCCCGATCACATCTGTTCAGGTATTTCCAGCTCTGGAATTACTGTCAGAAATTAGATAGAATACCGATGACAGAGCCTCCCCTTAATAATGTTGAACAGGAAATCCTGGGTGCCAGGAGAAATGAAAAGGAGCGAATTGGTAGGGTAGCCAAACAAGATAGGGCCTTTTTCCTCAATAACACTCTTAAGGTCAGACCTTGGCATCCAAATCTCTGATGATAACTGGGAACTGTAGCTAGGATTGCACATGGGGTTTCTTTTATGTAATAAATTCAAGGAAATGCAGTACAAGTTTATACACCGGTTGTATTACCCTCTGAGTGTTGTACATCAGTTTTACCCAGGAGTATCCCCAAATTGTGGAAAATGTGGAGCGGCAAGGGGAACCTTCTTTCATTATTACTGGGACTGCCCCCGCTTGGCCCCATTCTGGAGTGGGATTGCTTAGGAGTTGTTGATGATGAGTGGCCAATCTCCAGTAATGTCCCCTCTGTCACTCCTGTTTGGAATAAAGGAGGACAGAGAAGGTGAATGGATTTTATAATGTTATGCTTGGTCCCCACATTCTGACTGGATACCCACTGTGCACCATGGATAACACGTATTATGTTATATGCTATGCTATACACAATTACTACTGATATTTATGGCGTTGGTACTTACCTTATAAGTGTAAGTAACCAGGGACATATTGTGATTACCAATATATCATTGCTAAGAAACTTTTAGCAAGTATTATGCTGAGAATACATTTGTGTTCTCCGTTATCCTTCTGAGAAGTCATTCTATAGCCAACATTGCGATCATGTGGATTTATGTAACACCACAGTTATATTCTGTTTTATGTATATTTTGCTCTCATTTTAGCTGATTTTACACATTTTGTATATCTCTAGATAACACCGTGGAGCCACCTAACTTTTGGCCAATGGGGCTTGTTTTGTATATCTAACATATTACGAATGTAATAGTTACCATAGCAATTATCTAAATATATAAATCCCTGTCCACCACTCCCCCCCGAGACCATCTTCACTCCTAGGGGTATTGGGAAACTTTGGCTCCTATTGTCTATTGGTAAGACCTGTTTTTAGGGCATCTGTCTATTTTGTGTAATAAACAAATTTATTACTGTATGTGCCGCTTGTCTGTTGTTTCTTTTGCTGATTTACTACCACCAAGAACCTGAGCAGGGCTTAGCACCCTGACATTATTGGCGACCGTGTGCAGGTGATCTAACTTAGCAAAACTTCACAAGTTGCTGGCTTACCCCTCCTTTTGCAGGTAGTAAGTAGGTGTACACACCCATACCACCCCGCCTGTGTTTTTCACTCTGTAGCAATTCAGGGGTGTAGCCAGAAATTTCTGTTTTGTACACAATCTCCAACAGTTACACTCCCACATTAAAAACTGTACACATCCTTTCCAAATGGCACCCCCTTCCAAACAAGTCAGATTGTTTTCAGATGATTCCTTTACTCTCTAAAGAGATTATACATGTATTGAACACTCCTCAGTGGCCTACACTAACCCAAATACTACAGATTAGAATGATAATATTAACAGAGTGGCTTATGGTTTGTGACAGCACTCAACAAAACTGTACACAAATATGTACAGTGAGTATGCCTGTCTACACCCTTGTGTAGTACCTTGTAAAGTCTGGCTGCTTACTGGGCAAGGTTGATGCTGTCTCATCTTGTTCAATGGCAGTTTTGCATTACAGAACTGCAAGAGTCCAGATGCCTGACTGTCTCCTAGTTCAACCACTGTGGATCGATACACAGCAGAGTAACTACTGACAGGTTCATTTTGGGTTTACCAAACTTTTTTTCTGGTACTGTCATGTCCAATATCTGTGCAAATCTGAGACATAACGTCTCTAACTTTCTCACCTCTCATGTAGGCTGGAGTGATTTTACACCAGACACGGAACACTCCAATAACCCTGTACTGGGGATCTCAACCCGGTACTCTGAAGCGAGACAAACAGACAAAAAGCTTGATGCTAAAGGGCTGTTAGTTGCGGCTCTTTGTGCTGCTCTGGAAGCCTCCGAAGCGAGGTTTCATTCCCTCGAACTGCAACTCTCAGCTATTAAGAATGAGATGGGATTGCAGGCTACTGAAAGTTTAAGGAAAGAGCAACGACTGGAAAAAGAACTTCAGTCACTGTGCAGTAAGAACGAGATTCTTTTTCACTGTACTGTACAGAATAATGATTGAGTTATGCATGTTGAGAGCAGATTGTGATAGGTTGAAGCAGGGTAAGAAACAGGTGTTACAGATGAATGATTTGTTGAGTGATACGAATGAGAGTTTATGTGAGGAGCTTGATGAGATGAGATGAGAGAGGACCTGAAATGGGTGAATGAAGAGTTGGATAGGGATCTTAGGGACAACAGCGAATTGAGCCCCATGTATAGAGTATTACAGAAACAGCTTGTGAAAGGTGTTGAGCAGAACATTGCAAAAACTAGTCACAAAAGGTGTAGCGTTAAGATGGTGAAACTGTGCTATCACTGAGAGGTGTTGGCTGGTCACGTCAAAGCAATAGATGGGTTTCACTACAGACCCATTGACATTATGTCATTTGGAGATGATTCTGGTGATGACAACTGACAAGATGGCACCCAGTCACACCCTCAATGTGGCCCAGTGTCTCACTGCCACCCACAAGATGGTGGATCCCCATGCTGTAACAGCACGACCCTATGTCATGAGAGATACGACAACCATCACATGTGTGGCCAAGATGGTGACCCCCGTGATGGGGGGGAGTTGAGGCCTAGCCCCTCTGACTGCTGTCCTGAAGAAAGAGGACAGAATGGAGATCAATGAGATGATCAAGGCCACCCTCACTAGGACTGAGATGACAGAGGAACAGATGCAGATCTTCCGACAAAACATGGAAACCATGCTGAGGGAAGCCGCTGCTCAGTAGTCACTCGTCTGCACTGTGGCCGATGGCACAGCAGAGGCCACCCTTTGCAGTAGACACACTCAAAGCCCTTTTTCTGATCACTGCCCCGTGATTCAGACTAGTCCCCTTCAGGCAGCACACTCTGTGCAGCAAATTGCTGACAGTTTAGGCTGCATGACCCCCAATGACAATCTCAGCAGTCATTTGGAAAAAGTTTGTTCCAAATGCGAGATGCTCAGTCTATCGGTAGGCTACCAAGTACAAGTCCTCTGACAGACTGTAGACCCCGGCCTCTGGTCCAAGCTTCAAGAGACTGTTCGCCAGGCCACGGATGCATCTTTTGATGACATCACAGTGGAACTCTCCAGGTGTGGCTGGCATTATGTTGGCCGAACCTGTCGAGCAGTACACTAAGGAAAGTCCAACATCGTACTACCAGAGGTTATGGTTGGCCTATCGTACTAGCAAAGTGATATCGCAAGAGACAGACCAAATTGAGTACAAAACCTTGTTCATTCAGAACATGATTCCAGCTGTGCATGACAAGGTCGAGCCTGTAATTTACCCCAGAACTAACACATTTACAGACATTCTCACAAAAAAAGACTGTGTCTATAAGCTCTGCCTTTGAGATTTGAATTCCGGTTCAAAAGTCAAGGTGGCCGTGGAACAATCTACCAGTGAGCCCACAACTCACTACACAGTGGAAGGCAAGACCCAAGACAAAAAGGCCACGCCCTTGGATGATAAACAAAACTACAAGTCGGTAACCGCAATTGAAACAGGAACAGGCAGAACTGGAACAACCTTAATTCCGATCAGAATAATAATCAGGGCAATCAAAATTATCTACAAGGCCCTTTCTACTGTGACACGGTAGAGAACGACAACCTCCGTACTCTTCTTGGGAAAATTCAATCAGTAGCCAAGGCTATCCAGCATTAGCTCTGGCAGCCCAGTCCCTGCTAGGCCAAGGAGATACTAGAACCCCCTTGGACCAGGTCATACCAGGCCCAAACCCTGAGGCCTTGTCCATTGCAGTGACTACCAATACCCAAACCTCCTTGTATCCTATGCAGGACCTGGAAGAAGCCAGGTGAGATCCTGCTGGCATACATTTTCAGTAACCACCTGAAGACAGCAGCAATAGTTCAGATTGACAACTACAGGCCCCGGTCCATATTGTGAACAAGTTTACCATTGACACAAATGGAAGGCCTTGTACCAAGGCAATGGTCGGGGGCTGCCAATTGGTTATATTGTTAGATATGGGAGTGGCTGTGTCCGTATTACATGATGAGGATCTGGCTAATTCCTCTTGGTCTACCGGATGGAAGACCAGTGCACAAGGTGTGGATGGCACCAGACTGTTCACTTACTGACAAGGAATATGATGTCATAGCTCTATTCCAGACAGACAAGTTCTTCAGAGGACTTCTACCCATTCTGCAGAAGCACCTGAATGCCTTTGCAACACACAAGCATGACTGTGGGAGGATGCAGACTGTCATCGAAATTCCAGGCCCAGCACATGACAAGCAAAGGCAATACCCTTTTTCTGCCGTGGCCTTACCATCATTCCGAGAAACCATTCAGTCACTCTTTAAGCAAGGTGTGATTAGGCCTTGTGTCTCGACCGTAAACTCACCCATTTGGCCAGCAAAAAAGTCCAATGCATCTTGGAGACTCACTATCGATTACAGCAGACAATCAAGTTAACTCCTAACTGCTCCCCTACTGTAGCATCAGCACCAGATGTACTTAAACTACTAACTCCAGGTCATAGGTGGTTCAGCACCCTTGACATCTCCAATGGTTTTTGGTCACTGCCCCTAGCTCATAAAAGTCAATATAAATTTGCCTTTACCTTTGAGGGTCGACAGTACACTTGAACCTGCCTACCCCAGGGTTTTTACAACAGCCCTTCTCTTTTCCATCTACACATGATGGATGCCCTGCAGGGTTTCTCTGCCCCACAATGCCTTCTGTGGTATGTGGATGACTTACCGTTGGCAACTGCCACCAAGAAACAACATCTGGAGCTCCTTGATGAATTACTGACTCTCTTACAGAGAGCAGACCTCAAATGCAATCCTGCAAAAGCACAACTATGCCAGAAAAAAAGTCATCTTTCTTGGCCTGCATATCACAGAACAAGACAGGAGCCCGGCCTGGAAGAAGATCCAAGGCCTACAAGATTTGCCAATTTCTATCAGCGTGGCAACACTCAGACATTTCTTGGGAATGGTTAACTATTCCAGGTATTTCATTTGTGAGTTTGCACAAAAGGCAGACCCTCTTTATGAACTCCTGAAAAAGGGTATTCCCTGGACTTGGGGTCCTATTCACACTAATGCTGTGATGCTTCTGAAACAGGCCTTGGTCTCTGCTCCAGCATTATTCAACCCCAATCCAGCCTTACCTTTCTATTTGGAATCAGCTACTTCAGACATAGCCATGTCTTCAGAAGGGGAAGGAAGGAAACATATTCAATTCAGTGCTTTAGATTAACTGGTAATTGCTATTTTTCTTTTAAACTTAGATTGTGGGCTTTTAGTGACACTGTACTTTCTTTGTTGTCTTTACTTAAAATTGTTTTTGGGCTGTTGAAAATTTAAAATGTAGTGGTGGTGTATTTCTGGGCTGTCTTTAATTGCTGCAAATTTTATCTTGGCCTGCCTGACTGCCCTGTAGTTTGGGTGAGGGGTGTTAATTGTCTGGCCTCTGACCTCAGCTACGTGATAACTGGAGGTGGGGCTTAGTCAGAGTTGAGGAAGCAAGTGAGTTTTATTTTCTCAGAAGAAGTCAGAAGGGGAAGGAAGGAAAGATATTCAATTCAGTGCTTTAGAGTAACTGGTAATTGCTATTTTTCTTTTAAAGTTAGATTGTGGGCTTTTAGTGACACTGTACTTTCTTTGTTGTCTTTACTTAGAATTGTTTTGGGCTGTTGAAAATTTAAAACATAGTGGTGGTGTATTTCTGTGCTGTCTTTAATTGCTGCAATTTCGCCCCTCCTTCCCCCAGCTCTTAATTATATGCCCTGTTAAATCTGATTGACAGGAGCTAAACACAGGTATAGTAAGGGTGTGAAGTAGGAGAGCATAAGGGGAAGAAGCCCACCCTCAGCACAAGTGTTTTGACTCATTTATTTATTTATTGGTTTCTTTTCTTTTTTTTTTTTTTTAAAGAAAATTATCTGAGAATCAGTGGTAGGATTTTTAGGACAGTAAATTAATAAAAAGGGAACTAGGAGAGCTTCAGTAGCAGACAAGTAGTGGAATAGCAGTATAATTGCAGTCTAATGTGGGGAGTGGTACAATGCAGTGGCTGTGGGGCAGCCATATTCAGGCAGACCTTCTGGACACTGAGGTGCTGCCCTATCTGCATGCATCTCTCTGGACTGCGGGATGAGGTAGCCAGACTCAGAGCGGAAGTAAACTAGGTCAGGAGTACCATCACCCCTATCCAGAGACCACCCAGTCCAATGCAAATGCCTCAAAGGATGCTGAGAATGAGGAGCACTTGGATGACAGTGGGCTCAGGGAGGGTTAGAGCGGTCAGGCAGAGGCACTTCCCAGATCCTATTCCACTCAAGAACTCATATGCCACACTTGCAAACAGGGACAACCAAATAGAGGTACCCAGAGAAGTGGAAGGAAAGGATGTGGGGGTTAGCCAAGGAGGTGACCTCAGCAGGGAAAGCAGTGGACCCCAGAGGAGGAGGAAGCGAATCCTGGTGGGGGACTCCATCATAAGAGGGATCCAGCTAGGAACACAGGAGGGGGAGGACAGGGAAGTGAGGTGCCTACCAGGTGCCACAGCATGGAGGGATGGAAAGAAGATCCTGGGGATCACTGGGAAGGCAAGACGGAGGGCGAGCTGGATGTCATTATCCACCCAGGTACTAATGACCTGGCAAATGGGGAGCCAAAGAAGTTCAGGAAGAGTTTAGGAAATTGGGGAGGGTCTCAAGCAAGTAGCTACTTCTGTCACTTTCTCAGAAGTACTACCTGTGAGAGGCAAGGGAGAATATAGGAGGCATGCACCAGGAACTTTAACTCATGGTTGAAGAACTGGTGCTGTGAGGAAGGGTTTGGATTCATTGGTGACTGGGGACCCACCTGGAGGATGGAGGTTTGTTCAAGCCTGACGGCCTCGTCCATCCTGGAGGAGAATCCAAGCACTCAATGATAAGTTTAAATGCTACATTGACAAGCATTTAAAGTAGCAAAGGGGTGGCAGGCCAGCAAGGAGGGTACCTACTTGCTCACCCCCAGCTAGCAGGGAACCAGTGAACCAGAGGAGGGCTATCTCTCACAAAGCAGTGTGCAAAAGATGGAGATTACGCCCAAGAGGTGGATAGGCAGAAAAGGGCAAAATTCTGCAGAAGGGCAGACAGCAAGGAGAACCAGGGATAAAGGACAACCAAGGAAGGGGCTGGAGTAGAACAGCAAAACAGTCTAGGGAGGTCAAATCATGGAAAGCCATGTGTGCAAATGCCAGGAGCCTTAGCAACAAGATGAAAGATCTGGAGGCTGTCATGGTGCAGTCAGACCTGGACATTGTGGCCATCACTGAAACCTGGTGTAATGATAACCACGACTGGGAGATGGCCATACCTGGCACAACATATTCAGAAGAGACAAAGCAGGCAGGAAGGGAGGAGGAGTGGCACTGTATGAAAAATGACATAAGGGCCACAGAGATCCAGGAGGAACAAATGGGGAGAGATACTGTGGGTTAAGCTGGAAAGGAAAATGGGGACAGCCATCCACACAGGTGTGGTCTATAGACCACCATCCCAGGAGGAAGAAACAGATAGGGAGCTGATGCTAGCCATCCAAAGGATGGCAGACAAGGGTGAGGTAGTACTGGTTGGAGACTTCAATATTCCAGACATAGACTGGAGCATCCCAGCAGCAGCATCAGCTAGGAACAGATTTATCCTGTACTCCCTTCAGGGTGCCTTCCTCAAGCACCTGGTCATGGAACCAACTCGGCAGAAGGTAATACTGGACCTTTTGCTCACAAACAGGGACAGTGTGATGGGGGTAACAGTGGGGGAGCACCTGGGGAACAGTGACCACCAGTCATTGTGGTTTGAAATCACAGAAAGAGCAGAACCAAACCACACAAAACACGTATCCTGGATTTTAGGGGGCAGACTTTGGGAAAATGGGGAGATACTTGAAAGAGGCATTAAGGGAATGGGACAGGAATCAGGGGTTGAGGAACAGTGGGCAGTATTTAAAATGGGGATTACAAGAACAACAGAATTATGCATTAAGCAGGTTAGCAAGAGGAAAAGGAAGAGGAGACCATTATGGTTTTCCAAAGAGGTAGCAAAGAAAGTGAAAGCCAAAAGATTGCATTCAGGCAATACAAAAGACACAGGCAGAAGGGGATAGGAGAAGTACCAGGAGAAGCAAAGGGAGGCAGGGAGGTCAGTAAGGAAGCCAAAGCTCAGACAGAAGAACACATTGCAAAATCAGTGGGTAGAGGGACAAAACCTTTTACAGGTACATAAGTGAAAAAAGAAAGACAAAGAGAGGGATAGTGAGACTGAAGGGGGAGGATGGGGGCCGCGTGGAGGATGACAACAGTAAAGCTGACATATTGAACAGGTATTTCTGCTCAGTCTTTACTGAGGAAGAGGAGGGTAATGGGTCGAAGAGAGTACAAGGGGTGAGAATGGTGCAGAAATGGACACAAGTCCCTTTACACGAGAAAGGGTCCTGAAGGAACTGGAAGTAATGAGTTGATAAAGCAATGGGCCAGATGGGGTGCACCCAGGTCCTTAAAGAACTAAGATAGGTGGTGGCTGAACCTCTGGCTATCCTGTTTAGCCGATCACTGAAACAGGAGGTACCCAAAGACTGGAGGACAGCAGATGTAGTCCCCTTATACAAAAGTGGGAACAAAGAGGAAGCAGGGAACTACAGACCAGTCAGCCTCACCTCGGTAGTGGGGAAGATCATGGAAGCACTACTGAAGGAGAGATTGGTGGAACATCTGGTTGTCAATGGACTACAGGACCCAAGGCAGCATGGTTTCACCAGGGAGAGGTCATGTCAGACCAACCTCATTGAATTTTTTGACTGGGCGACTAGGGAGGTGGATCAGGGAGGGCAGTGGACATGGCCTATCTGGACTTCAGCAAGGCCTTTGACACTGTGCCACATAGAAGACTATTACACAAACTGGGGAATATGGGTGTGGGCAGGACAGTAGTGTGGTGGGTAGGTAACTGGCTGGGTGGCAGGACACAGAGGGTGGTGGTAAATGGCTGTCACTCCACAGAGGAAGAGTGACCAGTGGGGTACCACAGGGATCAGTGCTGGGACCGTCCTATTCAACATCTTCATCAGTGACATTATGAGGACCTAGAAGGCAGAATTTCACTGTTCGCTGATGACACAAAGCTCTGTAACAGAGTAGACACACCAGAGGGTGTAGACAGAATGAGAAGGGACCTGCAGAAACTTGAAGAATGGTCAGGGTTTGGCAGTTGAAATTCAATGCAAAGAAGTGCAAGATAATGCATATGGGGCACAAAAACCCTGGCACAATATATCAGTTGGGGGTGAGGATATAGCATGCACCAAGCAGGAAAGGGATCTGGGGTTATCATCTCTGATGACCTCAAGGTAGGAAACAGTGTGACAAGGCAGCAGGTAAAGCAAATAGGATGCTGGGATGTATAGGCAGGGCATCACCAGCAGGAAAGGGAGGTCATAATTCCACTATACAAGACACTAGTGAGGCCCCACCTGGAGTACAGTGTACAGTTCTGGAGACCATACCTGCATAAGGACATAGACAGGGTAGAGAAGGTTCAGAGAAGGGCAACAAAGATGGTGCATGGATTGCATCACAAGTCCTATGAAGACAGGTTGAAGGAACTGAACATGTACTCCCTGGAGGAGAGGAGGGAGAGAGGGGATATGATAGAGACATACAAGTATCTTACAGGGAGGAACAGGGTGCAGGAATACACTATTTTTTAAGCGAAAAAGATGTTCCAGGACTAGAGGGCATGGGATGAAGTTGGAGAGAGGACAATTCAGAGGAAACATGAGGAAGAATTTCTTCACAGAACGGGTGGTGGACAAGTGGAACACCCTGCCAGAGGAAGTGGTGGGGACTGAAACAATCACGGGATTTAAGAATGCATGGGATAGACATAAAGGAATTCTGGAGGTCAGGGGTAAGGGGCAACAGACTTCTAGGAAAACATAAACTGAACTTACAAGCTCAAATAGGCAGACTGGGCGGGCCATAGGCCCTTATCTGCCGACACTGTTTATGTATCTATGCTCAAAAGGTGAAAGGCAGTATAGCGCAGTGGTTTAAGGCTCTGAGCTGCAAATCTGGTGACATCCAGCAGACCAGACCTGGGTTTGAATCCCCCACAGCTTCCACTTGCATACTTAGTGACCCTGAGCAAGCCACTTAACTTCCCTGTGCTCCCAGGTTGCACCTGTGAAAAAGCTTTCAGCTTAGTGTGTCTCACCTGGTTAAATAAATAAAGGTGAATGGCACCTTGAGACCCATTGCTAATGCTTCCCAGATGCTGTCTCCAGTGGAACAGAAGTACAATCTTTGTGAAAGAAACCTTCTGGCTACTTACTGGGCTGTTAAGCATTTCCTGTACATCACTGGGTGCTTCTCTATTATTTTGCATACCAGTCACACTCCCACAAATTTTCTGCTGTCAGACACAGTGAAGGATGGCTCTGTGTCCAACACCAGATTGACTCATTGGTCTCTTCTTCTCTTCCAGGACCATGACATACAGGTCCACAATGCCAAAATGCCCTCAATTTTAGCCCATGGTCTTCTGTATCAAGGAGACCCACATGAGTGTGCACTCCAGCCCCCTGATTTACCTGATCCAGGCCCTTTTCTTCCTGCTACTCCTAAACTCCTTGTTGACACTTCCTCGTGTCACGGTTTCTCTCTATATATTTTTTGCGTTTTCTCCCCATTTTTTCACCCATCCCCATTCTTGGTCGGGCAGGTGCATGTAGAGGCAAGACACCCTCCCACAACTTGCCACCCCTATGCTAGTCACCGGGCCTCCACCTGATGGTAACAAAACTACGGGGGGACGATGGCTACCCTGAGAGAGGAGAGCTGTCCCGCGGCTGCTCAGTCCTGCTCTCACCTCCTCCCTCCCCCCGTGCTGGCTCCTGATGACACAAGTCTGTTCCTGAACCCAGGTCACCGGCGTGATGCGAGGTAAGGCATCCAGTGCCTCAGCCCTCTGCGCCACCGGGCCAGCTCCTCGTGTCATGTTTTTACTGATTGCTCTGCCTCATATTATCTGGGAGAACAGACAGCTGGATTTAGAGTGCTTATCGTGCACCCTAATGGTAATACTGTTCATGCTTCCAAATGCTGCAGTGCTGCATCTTCTCAGCATGTAGAACTGGCAGCTGTGGCCTGTGCTCTTGAACTGATACAACATGGTACCAAAGATACCATCATTTTTACAGACTCTAACTGGGTCTGTTGCTCTCTAACTGAATTTTTACCGTTCTGGGAGAAGAACTCCTTCACGTCTTCTGATAGCACCCCTGTGAAATGCAAAACACTCTTTGTATACATTTACAACTTAACTGAACAGTTTAAACACAAACTGTTCATCCACAAGGTGAAGGCCCATTCAAAATCTGACCCATACCATACTTTCAATGACCGAGCAGATACTCTTGCAAAAGAGGGTGTTCAAGGTGGGGAGACATGGGATATGGCTTGTCCTGTGGCTTGGGCAGCTGTACAAATAGCTGCCACAAAGAAGAAAACCGAACATTTTGTGCCATTGGCTTGTCTGCAGCACAGAAATCTGACCCTCAGCTGAAAGAAGTGTTTAGATTCCTAGACAAAGGAACTGAACAAGAACTGCCAGTCCATAGCCCTTACAAAAGACATGCAGACAAACTGCATCTGTCACAAGACCAAAAACTGATCTGGTATCAGCCTGACAACTTAAACTACAGGTTGTGGGTAGTTCCCAAAGCATTGAGATCTGAGTTCATTCATCAGGTCCATGACACCCTGACTGGTGGACACCAGGGGGGTGGAAAATACAGTCCAAAGACTGAAATCTGTGGGCTGGAGGCCTGGCATCACCAAGGATGTTAAACATTACATCCAGAACTGTCTAATTTACACACAGAACAATCCAGCCCAACCAAATGAAATGCCAAACTACTTTCCCAGAGACAGTCTGGCCCTTGGCATGCAATCCAAATTGATTTCATTGGTTCTTTGACCAATACCAGCATAAACAAGTATACACTTGTAGTCACTGATCTATTTTCTAAGAGGATTGAGGCCTTTCCCACTCGAAAATGCACAGCAGAGGCAACTGCAAAAGTCCTGGTAGAAGAATAATTTTCCAGGTGGGGCCTACCCCTTAAAGGGTACCTAAACAAGCAGTTTTTTAAAACTGCAAACTCCAAAATCTGGCTTCATTGCGAGGTAAAGTAAAGGCTGCTGTTTACATTAATGCTAAAACTGCATTTATGTAAATAACATAAATGCAGTTTCGTAGCTTTTGAAAAATGTGAACATCATCCGTTCACTTTCATAAAACAGCCTTGGTTTCTCCCTAAGATGTCTGCCAAATGTGTTAAGTGATGAGTCATGATGACATCATAGGAGCCAGAGACAGAGATCCACATATATTTCTATAGTGTGAACTAGTTCTTCTTTCCCTCTTTATTTTGAATTGTTGTATCAGAATGATCAACACCATGTACCAGCACCTTGTGGATTATTTTTACCAGTACACGTTAAGCTATGATTTTGTTCATTTTGTTTACTTTAACTTGCAGAAAATGTCTTGCAATCCAGCTGACTTTTTCTTTGGCAAACTGCATTACAGTACAACACTTCAAATACCTGATGATCTAATGGTTATATGATGCACTGAATTTTGTTTTTTTGTTAACCAGGAGAGACACACTAAGCTGAAAGCTTGTTTACAGGTGTGGCCTGGGAGCACAAGGAAGTTTAGTGACTAGCTCAGGGTCACACAGCAAAGTATCGGTCGTGTTCTGTTCCAAAGCTCATGCACTCTTGTTAATCCACAGGTAAGGCTTTCTTTTTCCATATGAACCCCCTGTACCTAGCCTGCCTTCTGTTGAACACCGCACCATCCATACCCTGTCCTTAGTATTGTATGGGGCTGCATATGAGCTTGTGGTCTAATGATGAGAATTATCACACCTCACATTTTAATGTTGTACCTCAGGGAGTTGTGCACAGTTATACTGATATGCATCATTAGCTGGCACTGTTAAAAAATGCCTCCTAAATCACTCTCCAGTCCACATTCTCAATGTTTAACTTCTGCTCCTACAGTAAGCATTGAGTGGATCACCACCCTTCTGCACAGTGAAGGTAATATGTACAATTCCATGTTGATTTTTTTCCCCACCTTATTAACCAACAACTAGGTCTTCCTGGAGGGCCATGCAATAAGCATCATGACCCATCAGAAAAACTGCTGTTTGTGCCCTCATAAGGGCTACACTTACAATGGCTAACAATATTATTAGCAGGAGAGGCATACTAATACCTTGAGCAAATCCACCTGACTTCCAGTGTCAGTCCACTCCTTTACCTGTGTGATCTGCAGAACCCCGCAGGACAGTTCCAAGCAATTCCTCTCCAGTACTTTTCTGTGCTGTACTCCGTAATGTGAGTTGGCTGGTTACCACCCTTCCAAATCTTGAATGAGCTATACACAACTCCCTCAATACTGTCCTAATAAATGTCAACACCCCCCCACCCGAGAGTAACCTCCCTACACTGAATTTAAGTAACAGTTTAGATACAGCCCTTTCACTCTGAGTATTTGTCATCGCTGGCTACTCTCATCCACAGTCAGGTAGTGATCACAATGCTGGCAGCCCCACATTTCAGATCTCACAGTGATCTGCTCAGCGCCCTCCTTCCTGTCTTCAACTAACCTGAATATAGCTGTACCCTGCTGGAATAGCCTCTTCAGTCCCTCTCTGGCATTCATTCCTCTCACCTGCTCCCCACATCAAACACTGGTGAGTTCACTACCCTTCCACATCATGAATGTGGTTAGTACAGTCTCCCATGTTATATTTACATATTAATAATAAACATGATCTTCTGGTAGCCAGGCTGATGATAGCATGGTACAAGTGGAAAAATAGGCTTTCCTACCCATATAAGATCTAAGCCACTTATGATTAGGAACTATTAAATGACGTGCATAATGATGTGCACACCCATCATTTAATAGCGCCTAATCAAAGGTAGCCTAGATCTTTTAAGGATAGGAAAGCCCATCATTCCCCTTGTTCCCTGCTGCTATGAGCCTGACTTACTGGAAAGGTATGTTTATATCCGATATGTCAAAATAAAACAGGGACTGTACTACTTGCATTCATGAAGCAGAAGGTGATGAGCTCACCAGTTTTTGCTGTGAGGAGGATTAGTAAAGAATGAATACCAGAGGGGGACTGAGAAGGCCACTCTTGCAAGGTATCTCTGTATTCAGGGAAGGGGAAGACAGAAGGAGAGAAATATGAGCAGATTACTGTGAGAAATAAGATGTGGGGCTGCCAGCACCATGATCACTACCTGACCCTGTTGTCCTGGCCAACATTCCCCTTCCTATAAAACCAGTTCATGCAATTGTCCAAGGCTGTGTGTGGATATTAATGTATGAAATGGCTGCCACTACACATTCAGTCACTTCACTACCAGTCTAGTATTTCTTGTAAAGCACTTTGGGATACAATGTGTATGAAAACCGCTATATAAATGCTGGTTGTTCTTCTTATTATTTCCCATGGAAAAAGAAGACAAGACTATATTTGAGTTTTGAGAAAGTATGAACCTAATATTGGACTGCAGAAGAACTTTGCTACAAAAAGTGGTGGCTCTAGGGGGAGGTAAAGGGTGTGGCTTCAACCCCCCCCCCACAAAGTAATGTACTTGCTTGCTGCTGCTGCATTTCACTTTGTTGAAGACGTCTGATTTATTGATTGTACAAATGTTTACATTCAAAACTATGGATTACATTTGTAGGTTCTGTCAAAAACATATTAGAAAAGAATAATAGGAGAAAATATAAAGGTTTAATAAAAATGTTAAAAAGTGCATATTAAGCATGCACACTACCCCAGCACCCCCATTGTAGCATCCTGAATCTACTATAACAACTCGACCACCAGGTTATTCAAGATTTGTACTGCACTGTGGTTTGCTGCAGAGAAAGTTGATTGGATTAAAACACATTTTCAGCATGTTAAAGTAAACAAAATGAACAGAACCATAGCCTAACATGTGCAATATACAAAATAATGCTCATGGTTTTGACCATTTGGGTGAAACAAGTCTATACAAAGGGAAAAAAAGAACTAGTTAGCACTATAGAGAGCCATATATCTCTCTGACTTTGGCTCCAATGATGTCATCACATAACACATTTGGCGGCCATTTTAGGAAGCAGGTAAGACAGTTTTTTTGAAATTGGAAGGCTGATTTTACAATTTTCAAATGCTTTGGAACCACATTTAGGTAAATTATGTAAATGTAGTTTTATCATTAATGAATACAGCAGCCTTTCCTTTAGTCACCTACGGAGTCAGATGTTTGAACAGTTTGTTTCCAAAATGTTGTTTAGGTATCCTTTAAGGTAGACTGATCAAGGAACCAGCTTTACAGGTGAGTTGATGCAAGAAACACTCAAACTCCTTGGTGTACACCAGAAGTTCCACATACCTTACCACCCACAATCCTCAGGTCAGGTAGAAAGAGCCAACAGACGAATAAAGCAAATGCTATCCAAATTTATCGAGGACAATACCAAGGACTGGGATTCCCTTTTGTCTTTACTCCTTATGGCAATATGGGGTACTCCTTCAGCCACCACTCAGTGCATACCCATCGTGGTGATGACTGGTAGAACCATGAGTTTATCTGAACACCTGTTGATTGACTTAAACACACCCACTGCAGACAAGAGTGTCTGTAGACAAATATGTTACAAAACTCGGAGATAACATAATCAAAACCCACTTGTATGCTGCACACCGTATGTGCAAGGCCCAACAACAATCCAAGATTCATTTTGACAAACACGCACAAGAGGTGGATTGGCAAGTCGGAGATCAGGTAATGGTACTCAGATTTGCACACCCTACGCATCCCTTCTCCAGTAAATGGGAAGGACTCTATCCCATCACCAACAAACTCAGTCCTGCAGTCTACCAAGTTAGACTCATTCAGCAGAAGAAACCTACTGATATGTAGCTGCATGTAAATCAGTTCACGTTATATAAAGGAGAATAATTACTTTTCCTAAACCCATTGGGCAGAATTGTACCGACTGACCTTTTCTTTTTTCTCACTGGTATTTGCAAATGATGGCTATCTTGCAGCTGATCCTCCTTCTTCTAGGTTCACTCCCCTTTGTCCATGGCAAGGATATGAAAACTATATCTGAACACAACAAATGTCTAAGGTGACTCCTTCCACTTCTTGATCACCCTGAGGGAAGATACATGATCCCATCATACAAACCCACCACCACCATCCCTGAAGGAGTCAGCACAGATGTTCCCAGCAAACTGATCACTGTTTGGGAAGGGCATGGATGCCTACCTGACTGCCACAGTTGTGGCACCTGATAAATCATCCCTCCAAATTGAATGGCAAACTGATAGTAATGGACAGACACTCCCTGTTGCCTGCTTTCCCAAAGGCACTTTTCAAGGTTGGCCCAATATGAGAATCACCCCAAATGGAACTCTGTCCAATCGCCAGGCAAATCACAGACACACTGGTTTATATAACCTCACTGCTTTGATTGACCCTACCTTTTGTGAAAAATATCCGGAAGACTCTGCAAGTGACTTTTGTGTTTGCAATTACATGGCCACAGTGGCCATGTTTCTGTCTGTAGTACCCACTACTGAAACAGAACTTACTGATTGCCCTTTACAGGAACCTGGTCTGCCTAGTGGTCTTACGGCCACCTCCCTTCCAGGCACACTTGTGAATAATGTACAATTTATGCACATTCCTGTTATTTTTAATTTAACCCACTGGAATATGGCTGAATTTGGTATGTGTTCTAAAACTAACACTTCTAAGTTTTTCAGCACTGTGCTATTAGACAGTCTTGCTGCCTACCAGACATGCACACAAGATCCTGTGGCTGGTCCACATACCATTGAACACTTAGGTTTATTCAGGTCTAGACCTAATCCTGCTAACAAGAAAACTTCCTCATCATGCAGGAGGCATGACACTGCTGATGTCATTCATGCAGCTGGCACCATATCCGGACTCTTTGGATCCGGCATGTCCATCTGGAATAGGGCAGACACTGCTGCCATTAAGAGCCAAACAGTTACATTCTAGACTGGCATGAAGAATGATGTTTTACCACCCTTATTGCATGGTGTAGATGGGCTTAGTCAGGAAGAGAGATACATTGTTTATAACATGCACAACATTGCCAAGAGTTTTAATGACACTAAGAATAAAATTAATGAACTTGTTTTCCAAAGTTACAAGGAGGCAGACAAGCAATGTATTGCCTGGCAACTTTTGTGCTCTGCTTATGGCTCCTATGTCATAATCACTGTCAATCTCTTCTGAACGTATTCCAGACATTATCCATGATGGGAGACTTGCTAAATGATATTGTAGGTCTACTACTTATATTACAATGTGTATGTCTAGATCCATAACTATTCCAATGTCTACTGCTAGAAATCTAGGTTATGTCACACACCATCCCAACAGGGACCCATGCTATACTGCCAACCGCTGCACCTTATGGGACACTATGTCACATTTACTGTGTCTTTACCACACTTTGATCCACAGACTGCTATTTTTGATAGACTGACCTCCATTCATTCCATTGGGCATCTCGACTAGGACATCTACAGAGAATAGATCGATCTTTCACCTCTTCTGGTCTTTCATCCCACCCTGGAAGCCTGAGTGGTGTATCATACTGACTCTTGTGCCAAAAAACAGATACCACTGCTTGTGTCATTGTGACGTATTCGGTGTCATCAAGCTGGCGTGTGTGGATACTCACTGGACAGCATTGACTGGTCTTTCACTTTGGACTTGGACATTAACGCCAATGAAACTGGTATCCCCCAGGGCAACACTATCTTCATCTTCAACTACGTCATCACCAGTGGGCAACACTGGACACCTTTACCAGAATTATGCTGAAGAGGTTCATCACCTAACTACAAGACTCATGAATCAATCTTTCACCTGCCCAGTTCAACTGCAAAAATGGAGGGTTCCTACTGTCAAAATGTCATATAATTTTGATGGGCAGTATTGCATTGTCACTAACCAGAAATCTTTCTCCTATGGTTTAAAAATATGTGGTCAAATTTCCTAATTTTTGGTTCATTCCTCATCAAACTACTGTTATTGGTCACACAGTGATTACTCCCATTCCCATCTCAGAACCAGATGTTATTGATAGTGACCCTGAATATTTGCTTGCTCTATCTCAGTATTTGCCTATCTTTAATGTTCACGTAAATCCTTTGACATTATCTCTGAAAACACTTTTAGATAAAAAGGATACCCATCTAATCTACATCAGCAATAATATTTCCAAGGCTGGAGGTATTCATGATGGTGATTTAAGCACTGCACTTTCCAATATCTGGTTAGAATTCACTTTTAAAGGTTTCGTGATTATACAACTATTGTTGCTGTCTATGGCGCACTCTAAAACAACACCGTGAGCAACTCAAGTTCCTTTACAAGATTTATGCGTTGGGTCTGTAAATGATGGAGATTGTTCCCACTGCTTTCCCATAGTCTGGTAGCCTTTTCAGTAAGGTAACAAGGGGGGGAAATGTTATGCCTGGTCCCCACACTCTGACTGGAAACTCACTGTGCACCATGGATAAAGTACAGTTATGTAAGAACTTACTGTAACAGTAGATCTTCAAGAAGAACTCTTGCAGCAGGTAACACCATTAGGACTATGCTGCCAGGCACTAGGACCCCACAGAAAATTTCTAGCTAGCAGTCTAAGGCAGGGGACCACTCCTCTGAAGTCACTCATGGTATAAAGAGGGTGGTCCCCCGGCATCACCTTAGTTCACCCGCCGGAGACCCGGCTAGCATAAGGATGGAGAACCAAGGAGGTTCTCACATCCCTCAGAGAGAGAAAACTACAGTTACATAACCCTGGGGGTAGGAGGGAGGGGAAGCATACCTGCTGCAAGAGCTCTTATCTAAGATCTACTGTTGGGGGGGGCATGGCTAGCTCTGCAACATGGTGGACATAGTCTAGCTGAGTTCCTCATGGCACATCATTGAAAATGTCCTTGAGGCACCCCACAACTGAACCAAAAGCAACTTTAAGTAAAAACGTTAACGTGGGGTAAATGGCTTCGGGCAGGCAGAAAAACAAGCAGTCTAAGCTGCCATTTGAACCAGTGGGTCCGGCCAAAGAATCCTGTCGAGGACCAGAGACTCGTTCTAGACACCAGGCCCAGGGGGCCGAAATAAAAGCATACAGCAAGTCTTAATTGGAACGATTGCTTGCTACTGTTACTGCCACATTAGCACAAATGCAGCACGAGATGAAAGCTGGCTTTACAATCATTACAGCACAGATTACCCACCTTCAAAGCATGGTTACCGAACCTTCTGAAACAACAGCTTCCCACATAAACCAGATTTCTGAATTGGAGCATCAGGTGAGCAGTCTGGAGGACTCCTTGCCCATGGTCACCAATGAGAGGAATGGCTTGCAGAAGGTAATGGAGGAGTTAGCAACTTGGGTAGACAACCAAGAAAATCAGTCCCGATGCTCTAACCTCCACATTGTGGGATTGCCAGAGGGTATCGAGGAGAAGAATCCTGAAGTAGGCATACACAAATGGCTCGTGGAGCAGCTAGACTTACCCCAAGAAACGATGAATTATGAAGTAGAATGGGTGCATAGGGTGGGCTCAGCTCCAAAGCCGGGGGAGAGACTGCGCCACTGTCTCATTAAATATCTGAGATACATAGACAAGGAAGCCATGCTTAAAAGTGGCAAGGCTACGGGGCCAATTAAACTCAATAATGCAAAAGTGCACATTTTTCAGGACTACAGCAGAGAGCTACAGCTCAAAAGACAACAATTTAACTCTATCAAATCAAAGCTCTTCTCGATGGGGTGGACATTTGCATTCATGTACCCAGCTAAACTACGTATAGACAGACCGGGGAATCCACCTAAATGTCTCATCTGCCCAAAAGCTGCAGAGAGATGAGTCGAGGAAGAAACCAAGCGTTGAGCTGGACAATCACCTGCAAACCTAAATGAAGTGGCTAACAGATAAGTCCACCTTTTTCTGCACTACTTAATTTAAACCTAAAATGAGGAAACTGTGAGAGCAGGGACTATACTGCTCATCAGGAGAGGGAACCGACTCAGACCCACAGTTAGTTCACCAGCTTGAATGTTCAGCCCCCTCTATGCAAGGTGCTGCATGAGGACTGACTGAGCTGTGACCCCGCATACCTGAACACAGCAATGTGCTAAACAGTACCCTAGGTGTGGATAAAATAAAGAACTTAGCATGAAAAAACCCTGGTATTTTTTTTTCTGGGTGAGACTGCCACGCTCAAGACTGTGCAAGGATTTGATGACTTATCCACCCCCCGACCATGTCTGGGGACATGGGTACCGATGGGGCAGGGGCCTGTGTGCTTGACTTTTGTTTACTGCCCTGATGGCCTAGCGGCTCAAATTTGGAGTTACAAAGCACCAGGAAGAAAATGTATTTTAATTTTTTTTTGAGCCCCGGCTAAGCAGTTGCAACATAAACTTGCATGAGCCGGAAGTGTTTAGTCCTGACTTAGCCACTATTATGGGGCCGTCTCAAATGTTTTTAGGCACTAGAATTATAGGCCACGTTGAGCTAAAATTCATATACCTGTTTATTGATATTTAGAACTGTTACTTGGCCACAGTGCTCATCCTGCAAATATTTATTGAATGCTGGGTCGATTGTGTAACCACAGCTACTGTTTAAGTTAATCAATGTTTCCTCTCATGATTTCTACATTATAATCTGGTTTAAGCGGGGGCCTCATTATAAGAGAGCAGTTCATTATGTGCCTATCACTAGACAGAATTATTGCTATAGCTTCTAACATATCCTATTGTTCACTAGTTGTTTGCAAAGGATAGATCTTCAGGCACAGTTAGGCTGGGGGGGCACAGAGGACAGGAGACAAGGTTAGCAAAATGGGTGGGGGAAGGGTTCTTTAGTCTGGCTGTATATGTATACAATGGGGGATGGAGGACAACTTAGGGAAAGATGGGGGTTTGGGGGTTCATCTTCCAGTGGATGCCCTCCTCTCTGTACAAATCTGTTGGTTGGCGGGCACTCTAGAACCCTCCATCATAGTTAATCCGGAGGGGGGTGATGTGGACATGGTTAAAAGGGGATAAAAGTTGGATGTTGCGATATAGAATCAAGCCTTTTAAGCACTTAATTGCCAGGTGGTATCAACGCATGTTACTGGTGTGAAAATCTGAGACCAGAATAATGGTCTTGTCTACAATAATTCTGTGGATCCTTCTTTGCCTATTTGTATGTTTTGACTATGGCTAAGCCATTCAAAGAAGTAACATGCAACATAAATGCGTTAAAATCAGTGGTTAAGAGGAAACGTTTCCAAACGGAGGTCAGAAGATCCAAATGGCAGGTGGTGCTTCTACAGTAAACACACATGTCGGGGGGGGAGCTGTAAAAACCAGTACCTCGCTAGGGGGAACATGGATCTCATCCACCTTCTCTTCTAAGGCCAGAGGAGTGTCCATTTGGTTTCCATGGGGAACCCAGGTCAGTGTTCTAGGTCAGATCACAGATTCTGCTGGGAGATATGACTTGGTTAGCGCAGAGGTGACAGGGGTGGGAATCTGTTCATTAGGATCAATTTATGTGCCAAATGTAGAGGACCCTAGCTTTTTTCAGAAGTTGGCCCTGGCTATGGCAGGATGGCACGGCCCTTGGATCCTGGGAGGACTCTTTCATTGTGTTAGAGACACCATTTTGGATCGTTCTGACACAGCCCTTATTTCCCTTTCAAAGAACGCCCAAGTCCAGGGGGAAATAGACACAGAATCTGGACTGCTGGACGTGTGGAGGTGCCTGAATCCAACCGGCAGAAACTATAGTTTTTATTCCCACACCCTCCAATCATATTCTCAGCTGGACAGACTGTTACTAAGCCCTTCGCTTTTACCGGTGATTGTCTCCGCTCATTACTCCCCTATACTACTGTCTGATCATACCTCCCTGTTGATGGATTTGTCTCCCTCAGACTCGCCCCCTGTGGTTAGACAATTGGGGTTAGATCCCTTACTTTTAAAAGACCAGAAGTATACAGGGGCAATGACCAGCAGCATGCATGAGTTCCTACTCGTCAATAAAAGGGATACATCACACCGTACAGATGGGAAGCCCTAAAAGCCTTCATAAGGGGGCAAACCATAGCATTTTCAGCCTACACACAAAAAGTTAATGAGCAAGAGACAAAACACCTCCGCATCAAAATTGAGGCGTGTAAGGATGCTCACAAGTTAAAAACCCACCGTGCCGCTTTACTGGGTGATTAAAAAGTTAAAGTGGTGCTTTAACACATTGAGTAGTACAAGAGTGGAATGGGTCATCCTGCTGTCCTAAGCCAGAGCTTACTTTGATAGGGACTGGGGGAAGGGGCGGTTATTTAGCCTGGCAACTTTGCCGGAGGGAGGGGGAAAAATCGATTGGCCAGATACATGATACAGCTGTTCAAATGGTACAGGATCCACTGGCAATTGGTGAGACATTTGGGACCTTCTATGATGCCTTGTACACCTCAGAGGTGGCCCTTACTAGTTCAGAGTTGGACTAATTTTTTGCGGAGGCCCCACTACTGGTACTGAGCAGAGAGGTGGCAGATGCACTGGATGCACCTATTTCTAGGGCCGAGGTGAGCGCTGCTGTTAAGATGCTGAAAAGAGGTAAAGCCCTGGGTCCAGATGGCCTGCCCATAGACTTTTTCAAAACATTCCACAGTTTAATTCTGGACCCCCTGTACGACATGATAGAGAGCCTTGTTAGGGGCTAGTTACCCCCCTCCACTCAGTCTGCCACCATTACAGTGTTGCCTAAGCCAGGCAAAGATCCCACTTGGTGTGTGTCTTATAGACCAATCTCATTGCTTACGGCTGATTATAAGATCTTGGTGAAGACCTTGGCCTCCTGACTAGATCCAGTGCTATCTGACATTATCCATCCAGACCACTCTGGCTTTGTAAAGGGACGCCAGGGTAAGCACAACATTCACAGAACTCTAAATGTGATTCATCAATGGGGGAAAAGTGCACACTTGCACGGGGCATCGATTTTGGTGTTAGATGCAGAAAAAGCATTTGACCGTGTGGAGTGGGGATACCTTTTTGAAACCCTGAGGAAGGTAGGCCTCGGTCTGTCCTTTCGGTCATGGGTGAAAACACTATACACAAATCCACAGGCCCAGATAGCAGCGAATAGTCGGATCACTCCTCCCTTCGATTTGGGATGGGGAACCAGACAGGGATCCCCATTATTGACCCTTTTATATGTGATCTCACTTGAACCTCTGCGTTCAGACCACACAGGTGAATTAAGGGACTGATGGGGGAAACAATGAGCACAAAATAGCATTAAACACTGATGATCTGTTATTGTACCTGCAGCAACCCGCAAAGGACCTACCAGCAGTCCATCAACTGATGAGAGAATATGGGAGACTATTAGGGCACAAAGTAAACTTGATTAAAATTGAGCTTTTACCCATAGGGAAATTGGAGAGATTGACCCTAATAGCAAATCTGGGGGAACTCCAGTTAGTCACAAAAATAAAATATTTAGGTATCTCAATCTCAGCTAGGACTAGATCCCTATACGCCCTAAATTATAAACCCCTGCTATTAAAAGTTTCTGAGGGAAGACCTGGGACAGGACTCTGACCTCGATCTTTCCTTGGCCTGATGATGGAGTTTCCCGCTCTGGTTGAAGCCTTGGCAGTGCAGGCAGTCATCTGGCCTGTGGTCAGGGCCTAGGCAGATCAGGCATGCCGAATGGCCGCTTTCACCAGGATCTGATTGCTGCACGCACACTTCAATTTCCACTGTTTTGAAGAGGAAGATGGCTGGGTAGAGATACACGATGAACTTGTAAATTGGAAGAAAAAATGTTAACTGCGCGAAACGCGAAAATGGTGGTTGACTGGAAGCAGGAGGCGTCCGAGGAGCCGATATGCACAGGTCGATGGCGGGAAAAGAACTGACTGCCCCTTTCTACCATGAGTAACATCATGGGCGGGGCCGATGTCAGGGGGGTGGTCCCCCACCTTAGATTGCTAGAAATTTTCCATGGGGTCCTAGTGCCAGGCGGCATAGTCCTAATGGTATTACCTGCTGCAAGAGCTCTATCTCAAAATGAGATCACTCATTATGTTATATTACACACAATTACTACTAACATTTAGGGCGTTGGTACTTACCATAGAAGTGTAAGTAACCAGTGACATATTGTGATTACCGATATAGCATTGCTAAGAAACTTATAGCAAGTATTGTGCCGAGAATACACTTATGTGTTCTCTGTTATGCTTCTGAGAAGTCATTGTATAGCCAACACTGCCATCATGTGGATTTATGCAACACCGCACTTATATTCTGTTTTATGTATATTTCTTTGTTCTAATTTCAGCTGATTTTACATATTTTGTATATCTCAAGATAACACTGTGGAGCCACCTAACTTTTGGCCAATAGGGCTTGTTTTGTATATCTAACATATTACGAATGTAATAGTTACCATAGCAATTATTAAAGTATATAAGTCCCTGTCCACCACTTTCCCCGAGACCATCTTCACTCCAAGGGGTATTGGGAAACTTTGGCTCCCACTATCCATTGGTAAGACCTGTTTTTAGGGCATCTGTCTATTTTGTGTAATAAACAAGTTTATTGCTGCATGTGACACTTGCCTGTTGTTTCTTTTGCTGATTTACTACCACTAAGAACCTGAGCAGGGCTTAGCACCCTGACAATACCCTAGATGAATAATGGTCCTACTGACTAGCATGACAAGGGATTCAGAACCAGTGGGCTATGGACACCGTCCCAATGATAGAGCAATGGAAAATATTAGTGATCCAGGTCCTAGCAGTGGACAGCTTTACCTATGTACTGAGGGATAGAGATGAGAGGTTTCTTGGTGGCTGCAGTACATTTTTGGACACTCTCATGGTTGGGAAGCGATGATGTTGTGGGATGGATAGGGCAGGTAAGGGTCATTGGCTTTACTAAACAGGGATGGGCCTTGGTGTGGGACTCAATTATGAAAGAGAATATGGTTTCTTGAAGGTACTGGGTTGGAGGAGCAGGGGATTCAGTATAGCAGCACAAGAAATTGAGTTATCAGTTATTAGTAGCTTGATAAACTAGGAATAAACAGGTTACTCACCTGTAACAATAGTTCTAGGAGTGGTATATGTTGTTCATCCACACTTGTTGGCATGTCCTTTCCCTTTAAGAATCTTGCCGGAAGGTCTAAAAGCTGGCTCCTCCCATCCATCCGGGTGGTATAACCCTCGACCCCGGCCCACGATGCCAGATCTCTGCCCAGTGGAAGCAGAGGGTTGTGCATCAAAGCCGGGGAGGTCGGGTGGGTTTGTGTGGATGAACAGCATATACCACTCATAGAACTGCTGTTACAGGTGAGTAACCTGTTTTTCTAGGATAGTGGATATGTTCTCTGGGAGGAGGGAGGCAAGGCACACACACCCTACTAGGGAAACAGAGATTGGAGAACTGAGGCCCCCAAACCAGCATCCCGGCGTGACTCAAGGTCAATGTGATAGTGGGTAATAAAGGTGTTTGCTGACTTTCAGGTAGCAGCTTGACAGATTTCCTGGATAGGGATGTCCCTGGAAGCAGCCACCGATGCAGCAGTATGGTGGGTAGAATGACCTCTTATCCCTCTGGGAGGCTCCTTGCCCGCCAACTCATAGCACAGACCTATGCATGATATAATCCACCTTGCTATGGTCCATTTGGCTGCAGGTCTGCCAGAAGTGGCTTCAGCGTAGGTGACAAACAGCTGGCAACCCTCTGCATGAATTTTCGCTGTCCTCTCCTTGTAGTAGGAGAGAGCACGTCTCGGGTCCAAGGTATGGAGCCTGTACTCGGCGTCCGAGGTGTAATTAGGGTAGTAAACCAGAAGAGTCAACACATGGTTAAGGTGAAACTCTGACACCACCTTCAGACGTAATTTCGGGTGGGGGCGCAGGACAACTTTGTCCCTGTGAAAGACCAGATAAGGGGAGTCCACCGAAAGTGCCTGGAGCTCCTCTGTCCTTCTGGCAGACGTGATATCCACCAGGAAGACCGTCTTCCATGATAAGTGTGAAAGCTCACATTTGTGCATGGGTTCGAATGGCTTGCCCATGAGCTTTGCCAAAACCAGCAACAGATCCCACGTAGGTGGAGGTTCAGGCACCGGAGGGGATATGTGATCCAGGCCTTTGAAAAAGTGCCTGACCACTGTCTCCTGTGCCAATGTCGGCTGACCGGCCCATGCCTGGTAAGCAGAAATGGCTTCCAGGTGCATCCTGAGGGTCGATGACCATAGACCCCCTTTGGAGAGAGACCAAAGTTAGTCGAGAATGTCAGCCACAAAACAGGACAAGGGATCCAGACCTTTTCCCTGACACCAAATGGAGAACCTTTTCCATTTGAAGGCATAACATTTCCTGGTTGATTCGTTTTTGGATGCCTCCACCACGGTGTAGACATCTTCGGAAAGACCCAAAGCCTGGAACTCTAGTCGCTCAGGTACCAGGCTGTGAGGTACAGGGATTGAAGGTCTGGATGAAAGACCTTCCCCTGGTTCAGAGATATCAGGTCCGGGCGTGTACAAAGCCGCTTCCGGGGCCTGCAGCTGAGGCCGAGAAGATCTGGGTACCAGAACTGGCGTGGCCAGTCTGGGGCTACTAGAATCACCTTCACCTTGTCCCTCGTCACCTTGAGTAACATCTTGTGGATCAAGGGAAATGTAGGGAAGGCGTAGAGGAGGCCTGGGGTCCATGGCCTCGAGAAGGCATCCCCTGCAGCAAGCCCTGCTGAGGGGGGTGGGCATGATACAGCCTCAGCTTGGTGTTTTCCCCTGGAGGCAAACAGGTCCACCAGTTGTTTGCCCCAGTGGGAGAACAGGCTGTAAGCTACCTCTGAATGGAGAGACCACTCGTGGGATGTCTGGCCTATATGGCTAAGAGCATCCGCCAGCTGGTTCGAGGCTCCCGCCACATGGATGGCTAGGAGATCCGCCTCCAACCGGCTTACGAGGGTCCAGATGCGAAGCACCTCCTTGCACAGCAGACGGGAGTGCGTTCCACCCTGTTTGTTGAGGTAGTACATGGTCGTGGTATTGTCCATCTGGACTTGAACCACTTGACCCCGGAGCTGAGGAGCAAAAGCTGACAGTGCCAGTCTGACTGCTCTGAGCTCCAACAGGTTGATGTGGCATCGGGATTCCTCGGGGGTTCAGAACCCGTGAAAGAACCTCCGCCCTGTCCATCGGGAGCTGAGCTCTGGCTTGACAGGAGTCGAGCTCTGCCCCGATGAAGGCCATCACCTGAGAGGGCACGAGTTCAGACTTGGCTTCGTTGATCAGGAGGCCGAGCTGGGAGCAGGTTTGGAGGGCCAAGTCCCTGGACCTCTTCACCTCCTGAAGAGAGGAACCTGCCAAGAGCCAGTCATCGAGATAAGGGTAGATTCTGACTCCTTGACGACGAAGGTGGGCCGCCAGCACTGCAATGCATTTGGTGAAGACCCGAGGGGCCGATGACAGGCCGAACAGCATGGCTCGGAACTTGTACAGGGTCCCTTCAACCCTGAAGTGGAGGAACTGCTGATGGGATGGACGGATTGGGACATGAAAGAACGTGTCCTGTGGATCCAGTGAACAGAACCACATGTTTCGCTCCAGGGATGGTATGATCTGGTTCAGAGTGACCATCTGAAAGGTGCGGAACCTGAGATATTGATTCAGGTCGTGGAGATCTAGGATGGGGCGCCAACCCCCTGTCCGCTTGGGCACCAGGAAGTACCAGGAAACAAAGCCTGGGTCTGTTGGAGAATCCGGCACTGGAGATACTGCCTCCTTGTGGAGAAGCTGAGCCTCGTCGTCTCGGAGAGCCAACTGAGTGCATGCGGAGATCCATTCCTCCCGAGGGGCTTGGCTTGGCTGGGAGGGTACTGCTCGAATTCCAGAGGCAGTCCCTGAATGACCACTTTGAGAACTCACCTGTCCAAAGTGATACCGGACCAGGCGGAAAGAAAGTGAGGGAGCCAGCTCCTCATGGGAGGACCCAGAGCTGATGTGACGGGTGTAGGGGTGGCAACCCCCAATCCGTCACTGAGCAGGCTTGGAAGAGGAGGAAGAGGCTCCAGGACCTGCGCCTCGGCCTCCTTTATGGGGCTGTTGAGGGCCCTACTTGGACCGCGGGCACCAAGCTTGAGCCTGCTGCTGCTGTTGTTGCTGACCTCCTTGATAGGAGGGCTGCCTGACCGCAGTGGAAGAGTGCCGAAATGGCTTCTTTTTTCTCCTCTGCTGGTTCTTGCCCAAAGAGCCCTTGGCAGAAGTAGCATCCAAGGTGGCACTGGACTCCTCTATATGCTGAAAGTGACCGGCCACTCCTGGACCGAACAAGTCAGTCCCCAGGAAGTTCACGTCATAAAGCTTATGCTGAGTATCCGACGGGAAGGAGGAAAGCCTCAGCCAAGCACTGTGGTGAGAGGCCACTGCAGCTGCCAATGAGCAGGCACAAGAATCCCCTATATCCAAGGCTGTCTGGAGCTGCTGTTTGGTGACATCACAACCTTGATCACGGACCTGCTTGAGGGTAGTCCGCATGGCCGGTGGGAGATAAGGGAGGACCTCGTCCAATGACCCTAAGAGGGCATGGGAGAAGTGTGCCATAATCACAGCCGAGCTGGCCTGGCGAAGGCACAGAGAAGAGGCAGCGTAGACCTTGCGGGCAGAGTGGTCCATATTTTTGGACTCCTTGTCCAGGGGTTGGTCAGTATCGGCCAAACTACCTGTACGCCTGAACACCGAGGTGGTCACCAGGCTCTCAGCCGAAGGGTGTTCAGTGAACCCCACAAGGTACCCCATGGGCACCGCGTACTTGTGGGCCATGCGGGCGGATGGTGCTGAGCAGGAAGCAGGGTGCTGCCAAAGTTCAAGGGTTGGGCCAACGATGGCCTCGGCCACTGAAAAGGCCTCCATCGGGGTATCCTCTCTTTTGAGAATATCAGTAAGAGGGTACTCCGCCTTTTTCTGGATGGGCTCCAGGGGCATTCCAGTGGAGTCGGAGATAAGGCAGAGGATGCCCTGGAAGGAGGAAGGGCCTTCCTCCAACCCTGAACCGATCATTGACTCAACATCACTGGGATGTGAGTGCAAGCCGGTGACGTCCGAGTCTAAGGAGTCATGGTAGAGTGGTTCATCGCCTAAGTCACCCTCGGCGCCGAGGGCGGTCCGGGTGACAGTTATCAACAGACGTCGGGGAAGCTCGGCGGCGTCGGTCCTCTTTTCAGGGCGCCCCTTCCTCAGGCTGTTTAGGTGGTGGTTCCACCAGGATCGGTGAAGAAACTGGAATAGGCCGAGTGGGAAGACGGACCGGCCCCACGGGTGGAGGAACTGGTGGCTTCAGTTCCAGAGGGGCTGGTGTCGGCCTAGGAGGCGGAAGCCATGCTATGGCTGGGGTGGGCGTCGGAGCTGGCTTCTGCCTGGTCAAAATCAGCGGTTGCCACATGAGGTCTTCATAGCACCAACAGAGTTTCCGCCAGAGCCTCTCCTTGCCCAAGGAGGATGAGGGCCTGTGGCAACGCCTCTTTTTAGAGTGCTTATGGCTCTTTCTCGGCCGTTCGGCAGAGGAAGTACTGGACCTCGACCGAGATCGGGGAGGCTGACTCGGTCGATCGGGAGACACCCGGGGTCGGTGAAAACCAAGGGTCCAGAACCGGGTTCTTGATGGGGACACCAGCTGACTGGGTGTCCTCAACAGGGAATACAAGGATCGAGGTCTTTTCCAGCGAGTCATCGGCCATGGCTGGCGACAAAGGGTCTATCGGGTCGAGGATAATTTTGACCTCGTCGGCCACTTCCTCGGTCCCCTGGCCAGATGGAAGATCCGTAAAGCCGGCAGCCAAGGATGCAATCTTGACTGAAGTAGAGTCTGCGTGCTCCTGGGACTCGGACCTCTCTTGGTCCCAGGAACGTCTTCATTGAGACGAAGACCCGGAGTCCTTCTCTCTCTGTGCAAAAGTCCCAGGCAAGGCGCAAGATGGCTCAGAAAGAGTCGAGCTCTGCACGAATGAATCTGATTACCTGTGAGGGCACGAGTTCCAACTTGGCCTCATTTACCAGGAGGCCAAGCAAGGTGCATGTCTAGAGGGCCAGATCCGTGGACCGCTCCCCTCCCGCCTGGAGGGACCTGCAATCAGCCAGTTGTCCAGGTAGGGGGTACACCTGTACCCCTCTGCACATCAGGTAAGCTGCCACCACTGCTATACATTTGGTGAAAACACTGGGGACCGAGGAGATGCCAAATGGCATGCCCAGGAACTCCTAGAGGGTTCCCTTGGCGCAAAAGTGGAGGAACCTTCGGTGGGACAGATGAATCGGGACATGAAAGAACGTGTCCTGAAGATCCAGGAAGCAAAACCACATTGTGCTCTAAAGATGGTAAGTATAATCTGAGACAGAGTTACCATCCTGAAAGTGCACGACCTGAGGAATTTGTTCAGGTCATGCAGATCTAGAACAGGGTGCCAGCCCCCCCGTCCGCTTTGGCACCAGGAAGTACCTGGAGACAAACCCTGGGTGTTCCAGAGGATCCATTACTCTGAGCTGGGCTATGTCGTCTCGAAGAGCCGACCGAGTGTCTGCGGATACCAAGTCCTCCCGTTGGGTGTGGGCTCGGATTGGAGGGTACTGTTAGAAATTCAGAGGCAGACCCTGACCAACCACTTCCAAAACCCACCTGTTTGTGGTGATAGCGGATCAGGCAGAAAGGGAGTGGCGGAGCCGGTCCCCCACAGGATGTTGCAGAGGAAGTGTGATGGGTATGAGGGCGGCATCCCCCCATTCCATCACTGAGCAGGCTTGGAGGAGGAGGACCTGGTTGAGGAGCCACCGGGTCCCTCCCTCCCTTCCAGGCTTATGGACCACTGAGGCCACTGACTTGGGCCTGAGTCACCAGGACTGAGCCTGCTGGCCAGCCTGATGCTAGGCTGGTTTCATTGCATGAGTGGAGGACTGCAAGGGCTTCTGGCGCCTGGAGCCCTTGGGATTCATCTGTGCGGATGTTACAGAATCCAAGGTAGCATTAGAGTTCTCGATGCGCTGGAGGTGACTCTCCACACTGGGCCCAAACATGTTGGTGCCCAAGAAAGGAACATCCATCAGCTTGTGCGGAGTGTCTGCTGTGAAGGTCGAGATCCTCAGCCAAGCCCTACAGCGCATGGCTACTGTGGCCATCACTGAGTGGGCACAGTAATCTCCCAGGTCCAGAGCCATTTGCAGTTGCTGCTTGGTCACAGCCTGGCCCTGATCTTGGACCTGCTTGACCGTGGTCTGGAGGTCCACAGGCAGGTGAAGTATCACCTCATCCAAAGAGCCCAAAAGGGCATGGGAGAAGTGTGCCATCATGATGGCCGAACTCGCCTGATGGAGACTAAGCGAGGAGGCAGCATAGATTTTCAGCCACATGGTTCAATTTCTTGGACTCATTGTCCGGTGGCTTGTCGACATCCCCAATATTGCCCGAGTGCCGAAACGCAGAGTCTGCCACCAACCCCTTGGCTGAGGGGTGCTCTGCAAAACCTGAGAGGGTATCGATGAGCACCACATACTTTCGGGCCATCAGGGCAGAAGGCGCAGGGCAGGACACGAGGCGCTGCCAAAGCTGGGCCAACAATGGCTTCAGCCAGTGGGAAAGCCTCCATTGGAGAGTCCCCTTTGTCCAGAATCTCTGTAAGGGGATAGTGAGCCTGCTTCTGGATGGGCTACATTTTGAGGTGGAGGATGCCCAGGAAGGAAGTGGACCCTTCCTCCAGAGAGATCCCCCATGGACTCCTCATCAACCGGATGGCAGTGCAAGGAGGAATCCTCGGACTCTGAGGAGTCCGCATAAAGCGGCCGACCGCCCAAGCCACCTTCAACCCTCCACAGGCAGTCAGGTGTGAGGGCGACCAACAGCCAATGGGGAAGCCTCCTGGCCTGCAGAGACTGCTTAGTTGGAGTGCTGGTTGGGGGTTGCTTGGGCAGCGGGTTCCACCATGAGCGGTGGAGGGCCCGGCTTTCAGCCGAACCAAGACGGTCTTGGCCGGCTCCGCTGGGGGAGGGACAGTCTCGATCGATCCCATGAGGGGAGCTGGTGTCAGCCAAGTGATGGCTGGTGTGGGAGCCGGGGTCGGCTTCGGACTATCCACCAACTATTGCCACATGAAGCCTTCATAGCGCTGAGGCAACTTGCGCTGAAGCCTCTCCTCACCCAAGGAATAACGGCGGTGCCGCTTCCCGTGGCACTGAGAGCGGAAGCGCCGATGATGGCTGGAGCTGCTCGACCCACTGGGGGAGGACGAAGACCTCAACCTCTGCCACCAGGCATGCTGATGGGGGATCTCTGAGGGAGCTGGTGAGTGCTGTGGCTCCTCTTGGTCTGGGTTGGTGACTGGAGAGTTCTGCTCGGCGGACCGAGCAGCCCCTTCTAAGGTCACAGGCAGGACCAGAGTCCTGAAAAGAGAACTGTCCGCCTCTTCGGACGACAACCAGTCAATAAGGTTGAGAAAAATCTCGGCTGGCATCTCGACCAACTGGCCCAATGGGGTCTTTGTGAAGCCAGCGGTCTCCACCATGGTCAAAACCTGGGAGTCTTGAAACAGAGAATGTTCCAGCCCCAGGAACATCGACAGTGAGTCTTCTCTTTCTTCGATTCCTTGTCTTTGCAAAAGTGGGAGCTGTGAAATCCAGAAGGGCCCTGCCCCTTAGTAGGAAGGGACTGGCACAGGAGTCCGAAAAAGTGGAGCCCAAATGGAGTGGAATGAAGGCAAAAGCCGAGGAGGACTGAGTAGCGGCCCGAGCCACCTCCTCCTCAAAGGCTGTAAGCTGTTCCAGCTGCTCAGCCGCAGAGACCACCCAGCGGGCATCTTCAGACTTGACCGGAGGATGTCGTTTTTCCAGGTGGCCCAATGTTGTCAATATTAAGCTATAACTAATAAAAAAATCCTTGCAAATAAAGGAATCATGTTATAATGGCCTGAAATCTGACCAACATTAGGCAATTGTACAGAGCGGTGTGTGTGTTTGGGGGTGGCTAAACAGAGCATCAGAGTATAAAAAAACAAAATATATGAAAACAGCCTGCAGACTACACACTTTTATATACATACAATGGCATGTAACAGAAAAAAAAAAAAGGGATAAACCACCACCATGGGACAACCTTAGATCAGTAGTCGGAAAGTGATTCCGTAATATTTTTAAAGCCATTTTCCAAAGAATCTAACACTGAATTGGCCTCTTTATCTAATCCCTGAAAAATAGCACACAGAGCCATGAATATCCACAAGAAATCAGTTAAATTTGATAAAGACTCATATGGGACACCACCTGTCTCAGATTTCTTTTAAGAAATTCCTTTCTTGGCATCTGCTCAAAGATTTTTTCCTCTTTAATTTCTTCAACTGTCCTGACCACACCTGGATTTGTGCATTTTCCTTCTCTAATTTCTTCCCATGTTATCTACATTTTTTACATTTTGCTCAAGGTTTCTGATAACATACAGAATAGGAATGCGTAGTTTCTCCGCTTAAGCGGTCTACAATGAATTAGAGCAGCACTCTTATTTTACTATTCAATAATGAAAGACCGGATACCTGAAAGACTGGAAGGAAAAGTACACCTCTTTGCAGATGACACAAAGATCTGCAACAGAGTTGACACACAAGGTGGGTGGAAAGGATGAGAAGGGTCTTGGCAAGGTTGGAGGAATGGTCAAAAGTATGGCAGCTTAAATTCAAGGCAAAGCAGTGCAAAGTAATGCACCTGGGAAACAAAGACCCAAGGGAAGAGTACACATCGGGGGGAGGTAGTAACAACAAAAAAATGGAAAGGGACCTGGGGTAGTCATATCAAATGACCTAAAGGTAAGCAAGCAATGTGAGAAGGCAGTAGGGATGGCTGGGGGGATACTGGGATGTATAGGGAGAAGCATCACCAGTAGAAAACATGAAGTTGTTATCCCTCTGTACAGACAGTTGGTGAGACTCCATCTGGAGTACTGTATGCAGTTCTGGAGACCCCATCTCTGCAAGGACATAGACAGGATGAAGGCAGTCCAGAAAAGGGCAACTAAAATGGTGCAGAGTCTGCAAGAGAAGTCAAAGAGAGACTAAAGGAGCTTAATATGTATACCCTTGAGGAAAGGAGGGAGAGGGGGGACATGAGAGAAACTTTCAAGTACCTCAAGGGAATTGAAGTCCAAGAGGGTAGCATCTTTCAGAAAAAGAGATCTGCAAGAACAAGGGGACACAATCTGATGATATGGGGGGACGGCTCAGGGGCAACGTGAGGAAGTATTTTTTCACAGAGAGGGTGGTGGACACATGGAATGGCCTTCCTGAGGAGGTTGTGGGCTCAAAAACAGTGGGGAATTTAAGAATGCATGGGACAGACATAAGGCAATTTTTTTGGGGGGTAGGAAGAAGTAGGCAGTTGGTTAACTAGCATCTGCAGCTTATCCAATAGGTAGGGAAATGGGGAGACTAGGTGGGCCAAGCAATTCTTATCTGCCAAAGTCTAGGTTTCCTTTCATGAAAAATAATTTTACTGACACATTTTTAAACAAAGCAGTGACACTGCTGTTGTGAGTTCATATGAATTCTTACTGTCGTCCGTTTTTCCGTTTATTGTTGACTCTGTCCTCATTTGTATTTTCATGGCTCAATTGCCTACATCCATACGTTGGAGTCATCTGAGTGTCGGGATCTGTAGAATTATTCAAAAACTGCAAGCGAAACTTTCGTTTTACTTTTTGTTACTACTTCTTTCCATTTATGCGGCTACCATTTTTATTTCATCCTGGGCTTGCCGTGATATGGATTCTTCCATGAATTAGCGGACATTTTGTTATTATGTCTTCTTCGTAACTTAATGGACATAATGACATGGACCCTTTTATCTAAAAATGTTGCCATGGTAACCACTGTCATTTTCATTCATATCAATACCACAACCATAGTGTTTTAGTGCTTGTGTTAATTTGTAGCAGATAACTTGTAAATTTAAAAACAGCATATGACTTATTCCTGGATAACCAGTGCACTTACATTAGATTCTTTGGCCCAGATATTCAAAGGGGTTGCCGGCACAACCCCACATTGCACCCCAGCGGGAAATTGAGAAGGCTGCCTGGTGCAGCATAAATCCCGGCGCCTGCGCTAATGATAATGTATGCGCGAGATGCAGGGGCGTGCTGTGCATATGCGGCACATCCCGATATTCGGCCCAGGATGTGTGGCGCATATGCCGGTGCTCCCCTGCACTACGCCGCATAGGGGGGCACAAAGTTGAGCCCCTGCAGAGTAGGAGCAACTCCTAGGCACCCACAGGTGGGCTGCTGTATTGCAGGGCACAACACAGCAGCCCAGCCATGGGTTGCCACCTGCCCGCAACATCGTCCATAAGCACTCACATCCCTGGTGGTCTAGTGGACCCCCCTTGCCCGTAGCCATGATCGCATAGAATATGTTGCTAAAGATAGCCCTGGTAGTCTAGTGGCCCCCCCCAGTCCTCGATGTGTATGCAATATGACCATCCCTGGGGGTCTAGTGGTCCCCCCCTCCCACCTGAGTCCCCGATAAATAATAGGACCTCCCTAGTGGTCTAGTAGAACCCTTCCCTACCCGTTGCCATGATCACGGTAACATCCTGTATTGCAATGCCCTGGTGATCCGCACCCCACCCACACAGAACCTCTTGCCCACCTCTGCCCCCGTCATCGGGCGGGTGGCTCATCCCGCCTGCACACCACTGCGCCAATGACAGGTATAGTATGGGCTGTAAGCCAGCTGGTCCCTAGTGTGGACCAATGGGCTTGCAGTGCATACTGTACTAGACGGTCACAAATATGTGAATGGAATCATTCACAGATCTGGGATCGTTCAGTACAGTATGCCCTGCAAGCCCATTGGTCCACACTGATGACCAATGGGCTTACAGCCCATACCTGTTCCTGTCATTTGGCAGGCGGCATGCAGCCGCCCGCCAATGATGGGGGGCGGGGGCAAGGGGTTCTGTGGGTGGGTACCACTGGATCACCAGCGTGTTGCAATACGGGATGTTACCGCGATTGCTGCAACGGGCGGGGGAGGGATTGCCACTAGACCACCAGGGAGGTCATATTGCCATTATTGTGCATCAGGAGTCGGGGGAAGGGGGATCACTAGACCACCAGGGATGGTCATGTTGCATACTCACTGGGGAATCGGGGACTGGGGGGACCACTAGACTACCAGGGCTATCTTTAGATATATCACAATTGCAGCTCCAGGGTGGCTGGATCCCCACAGCACATGTCATGCTATGCAGGGCGCCAGGCGCAAGTCGCTGGCCTGCCCTGCGCAAGGCATGCACATGGGGCCATAATGACATGCAAATAACCCCATTTGCACCTTGCATATATTATGGCCGCATTTGCATGCCCCCTGCTGAATATCGCAGGTGCTGTGCCTAGCACAACTGCACTTGTGCTGGTGTAACCCCTGCTCCCTATCAGTGGCTTGCACTGGTGCAGTGCCACTGCGCCATGCGCAGTTTGTGCACTGCCTATGCCATATTCAACGGTGCTGAATATCACCCGGCCCCAGCGCATTGCAGTTGCACTGTGCCCAGGCTTACGCCACTGCCTGGTGCGTCTGAATATCTCAGCCATTATGTTTTGGATCTTTCTCACTGTCAAGGTACCACAGTTTAACTGCAGTATTTCTTTAGCTTAGGTTGCCTAATTGGGTCAGTTTTTTCATTTGTCTTCGGTTTGATCATTTCTCAAATTATCTCATACAGAGCTTCACCTTTTGTTTAGCCTATATTTCTTTGAATAATAATTATTTATATTTTTCATATGTCGTATTTTAAGAGTTCAAACACCCCCAGTGTTTCCAGCATCATATGTTTCCAAATACAGTTTTTCCTGAATTCCTTCCTGTTTTAAAGTTTGTTTGCTAATCTATGAACCACACCAACTTGCTTTCCACTCCCGCACTGTGTACACTCAAGCAGTTTGTCATTGCTGTTTCTTTAATTTTGTCGCCTCTACTGCTCACTTTCCACTTCACTGATAAGTTTGTGTACGGTTCTTGCAATAACCTTCAGATGAACTCCTTTTCCACTAGTGTCACGGCTGTGTACTGGAGTTGAATTGGCATATAATTATATTTCTCCATGCCTATGGTGGAGCCGGGTTTTTTTTTTTTTCTTCTGTGTTTAGGTGTCAATTTTTATCTGATGGGGGGACAGTTTGAGTGTGTGTGTTTTTTTTTTTTTGTTAAACAAAAAAATGTGATGCTCTGTATGACTTAAGGGTGTTCTTTTTGTAACTTCTTGTTGCTTTCATTAGCCAGATATGTTACTAGTCTCTTCCTTGTGCTATTTTCATTTGTTACCAACCTTGTGCTTCTCTTCACTCTTATACCCCCTTTTTCAAATTCTTAGGGCTATCCGATCATTCTCCGTATACTTGCAGTCTTTTTCTACAGATGGTGAACTTGAAATCCTAACCGACATACATTTACCAAACTATCCTTGGTACAACGAATATTCTTAAATATATATTTAAATTTATTGTCCGAAGTAGTTATGAAATCCATGGTCCTTATTTAGTCCTTTAGGATGCATAACCTCCAGCTCCTCGATCCGAAAAAGTTCTTTGGTGCAACTTTTTTTTGTACTCTCCTCCCCGTTTTGGCACTTGTACCTGCTCTATGGCTATAAATTTTTAAGATATGGCTGACCCATGCATTATTTCCTCATAATGGCATACCATTACACATGCATTGTTTTTCACCTTTATTGCAGTTTTATGCTCTCCTATACAGAGTTTCAATTCTCTTTTTGTCTGGCCTGTATAAATGATACCACAGGGGCAAGTCAGCATGTAAATCACTCCTTTCATTTTACAGTTTATAAATCCATTTATTTCATATTTAATACCTTTCCTTGGGTGTTTGAATGTTGTTAAGTTATTTGTATTATTACAATGTGTACAGTTACCACATCTGTAATTTCCCTTGGGTGGGTCTGGCTTCCATGTTGGTCTTCTTGTTTTACTTTCTTGAAAGAAGCTCCTCATGAAAGTGTCTCAAACTTCCCCCCTCTCTTCTTGTTATCCTAGGTCCCAGTTCTATTAATGTTTCTAAGCAGGGTTCAGCTTTTAGTATATTCCAGCTTTTCCCTAATGATATTTCATTTAAATGCTCATGTAATTCTGTGCTATACGTTTTCAGTAGCTGGTTTAACTTTTTTTTTTTTTTTTTTAACAGATCCTCTGTCTTTGGGCCAATTTTTTTTTTTTGACTGCTTGTGTCAACATTCCTGGATCATAACCTCTTCTCAGGAAACAGCCGAACAGGTTTGCCATTTCCTTCTTACCTACTCCTTCCTTTGAGCAATTTCTTTTCATACATAATAGAAGATGTTCTTTCTTAGGTGATAAGGAGGACCCTGGAGGTCAGAGGTCACTAAAATGAAAGTAATCCATCTACCATGGAATTAATCGGAAACCAGCTATTGAAAAACTGCTAATGTACAGCACTGAATTCCATGAGTATTCTAATGAAATATCAAATAGTATTAGAAGAAAAGGGAGACACCTAAGAGAGGATGAAAAACAATACATATGCAATGGCACACCACTCTGAGGAAAGAGTGCACGGAGCAGCAGCATCTTTAAAACTTACAGGCAGACAGCAGGTACAAAGGCCAAAATGAGGAAGAGATTACAAAAAACTACTGCAACGAGAAAGTTTTTTGGATCGAAGAGCTGGAGGCTAAAGGATTAAATGAGGACCACAGGTACCATAACTACTTAGGACAATAAACTAAAATATAAGTTTAAGAATATCTACTGTACCAAGGATAGTTTGGTATATGTATGTCTTCACCATCTGTTTGAAACTACATTGTACATAGGAAAAAAGACTGCAGGTATAAGGGGAATGGATCAGATAGCCCTAAGATTTTAAAAAAGTGGGGTACAAGAGCGAGGAGAAGCACAAGGTTGATAATAAATGAAAACAGAACAAGGAAGAGACTATAGTAACATATCTAGCTAATAAAAGCAACAAGAAGTTGCAAAAAGAACACTCATCTTCAAGAGCTAGTGTACTGCCCAAAACATTCATTATGTAAGAACTTACTGTAACAGTAGCTCTTCAATGTACAGTCTCTTGCAGTGGGTCATTACACTTGGGAGTCTGCTAGGTGGAGCTGTCACACGGTAGTTTCTTCCAGCAGTCTTCTATGGGCCAACCCCATACCTCACTTCCTGTGGACCTGGTATAAGAGGGGGCGGCCCCAGGTACACACTGTTCCCCACCAGCTGCAGCATGCAAAAAGGCCAAGTTCCGAAGGGAACCAAGGGACCATGGAAAAAAAATCCAACCCGAGCAGCCAAGGACCTGAAGGCAAAAATGGCAGAGGGACAGAGGGTAGGATCGTACCCACTGCAAGAGACTGTACCTCGAAGATCTACTGTTACGGTAAGTTCTTATGTAACGAACTAACTGCTATGGACAGGTCTCTTGCAGTGGGTCATTACACTTGTGAGAGTACCAATCAGTAATAACAAAAGGGAGGTGAGGAGGAGCATGAAGCCGGGACACAGGTCACGGCAATAAGCAGAGCCGAGAAGAAAAATCCGTGAGAATGGAAAAAATGGCAGCAAACACACCAGACGAAAGCCATGGATGGTCCGCAGACATATTCAAAGGACAGCCGTGTGATCCCAGATAAGGGACAGCATCACGAAGTCAAAGCAGTGATCCCCGAAGGGAGAAACTGAATAGGGCCATGCCAATGATACAACCTGCCGAGCAGGGGTGCAAAAGGCAATGGCTTGCAGCAAGTGCCCCAGGGCATCCGAAGCACCGTAAAGACAGGCGGGGAGCCTGACAAGGCGGAAAAGAAAGCTGCAGGAGGCCAAGCACAATGATACATCCTGACGAGGCAGGGGCCAAGAGGACATGGAATGTAGACAATCCAGTAGTGATCCGAAGGCGCAGAAAACATAGGAGGTACTGGTTATCCTAAATCACAGGGACACTGAAAGGCTCCCAGAGGGAGAGTATTTTTTTTTTATTTTGCTTTTGGTGACCGGGTAAGTGCACTAGGCAAACAATGCCTATTTTCAGGCACGACCCGGGAGAGAACAGTTTACAGACAAACAATAAACATGTGACGCAGCACATGAGAACAGTACAATGGGTAAAAGCAGTGTGTACAAGTACATTGACATTCTGAATAGTGAAGGATAAGATACTGTAAGTGCAGATGGAAAAGGGGTGGTATCAGAAGAAAAAACAACATGGAAGGTAGTAAGTTACAGTGCAATAGGTGCCATAAAGGTAGAGAGGGGGAGAAGAGGGGATGAAAGAGAGTGGCAGGTATAGATCTTGAGTAGAGGAAGGGTAAAAGGGGGTGGATAGGATGAGGATAAGGGAGAGAGCACAATTAGTAAGGGTTCAAGGTGGGTTAAAACAAGTGCAGGGATGTAGGGTATGAAGGTATTCACGATGTTGTTTCTTGAAGATAGCATGGGTGTTTGTTTGATGGATAGAGAGGGGAACAGAGTTCCAGTATTTCGGAGCAGTGTAGGAAAATGCGCGAGTGCCCATATTAGTTCTACATCTTGGGACATGCAGAAGGGCTTTATCATTGGATCATAATTCATGAGTAAAAGGTTGTATTTCTAGTGCAGAAAAAAGGGATAATGGGAGACCTGTTCTGATGACAGAGTCAATTAGTGATCCAAAGGACTGAAGATGATAGGCAGATGGGCTAAGCCATTTTAGGTTCCGATAAAGGTGGCAATGATGTTTGAAACATGGTGAGGCAGCGGCATAGCGACAGATGTTATTATAAGTGATGTCCCATTTATGAAGGGCAGATTTAGATGCAGATAGGAAGATCGGTGAGTCATATACTAGAGACGGAAGAAGGAAACCTTGAGCCACTGCATGTCTGGCTTGAGGGGTAAGTGCATAGCTGGTACAATAGGCACTTCCTAGCTTAGCATTTACTGACTTACAGATATTAGAGATATGAAGGTCAAGGTTGAGTGATTCGTCCAGGGTGACACCAAGATATTTGAAAGATTTGGTAGAGGGTAGAGGAGAGCTGTCCACACAGGAGATGATAAGGATTTGCTTTGAGTCTGGCCTGGGATCCAAACACCATTGAGTAGGATTTACTAGAGTTGAGGACAAGTTTATTATAAGTAAGCCAGGTTTGGATACTCGCGAAATCCGATGCAAGGGGATGGTGTAGGGAGATTGAAGTTTTCGCACTATGATAGATGACCAGATCATCAACGTAGAGCAGAGATGAACATTTCGGTGCGATTGAAGGGATGTCATCGATGAAGACTGTGAAGAGTAGAGGACCGAGAATGGAGCCCTGTGGTACTCCAACATGGATAGGTGCAGGATCCGAAATTACAGAGTTAAGACCACAGCCTGTTGCCTGTTGGTCAGGTAGCTCTCAAACCAGGTTATGGTATCTGGGGAGAAACCAAAAGACTGTAGTTTTGACAGAAGGAGTGAGTGGTTTACCAGATCAAAAGCTTTAGTTAGGTCAATAAAAACTGCTCCAGTCAGGAGGCCTAGGTCCATGGATGAATTAATGTCACTAGTCAGCTTTAGCAGGGCAGAGGTGGTACTATGGCCTTTACGAAAACCGTGTTGGGAACTGGAAAGGAGGTTATATTTTTGAAGGTATTCAATTGTTTGTGTGGCGACTAGTTTTTCCAAGATTTTGCTTAAGACAGAGAGTATAGCGATGGGACGATAGTCCTTTATTTCCTTTTGGTCTCCTTTCTTTGGAATAGGAGTAATTTTGGCAATTTTCCATATAGTTGGAACTATACCATGGCATAAGGACATATTAAAAATTGTGGTTACTGGGGAAGCTATAAAGGGGCCGCTGCTTTCAACAGCCTTGGTTCAAGACCATCAGACCCAGGACTATTTTTGTCATGGATGGTGAGAGTAGTTTTTCAACTTCTCTTTTTTGAATGATCCGGAACCTAAAAGGGGGGTTTGAGGGTAGTGGTTTGGTGTCACAAGGGGGCAGAGCAGTGCTAGCATTTTGGAAGGAGGACAGATAGCTTGATAAATCTGAGAAATGGCTATTAAAGGTATTGGCTATGGTTAACGGGTTGTTGCAGTGTATACCATTTATTAACATACTATTTGTATGGGACTTTTGATTCGAGCCGAGGATGGTTTTTATGGTAGTCCAGAATTTCTTTAGAATCACCAGAGGCATTTATTAGCAGGTTCCTACAGAAGGTGCTTTTAGATAGACGGATGTTTCTTTTGCAGGCATTCCTCAGTGAACGGTAATGGCAGTAGTCAGATTCCAGCCTTGTGGACTTAAAAAGACACCAGGCTTTGTCTCTGGCCCTAATCTGGGTTAGTAGATCTTTAGTAAGCCACTTCGTCTGAGTGCCTCGAAAGCGCCTCGTGATCCATGGAGCATGGAAGTCTTGGAGCCGACTGAAAATTGTGAGAAAGCTGTCAAGGTGGACTGGACATCTGATGCATTGTGAATGGAGGACCAGTCAATCATGGAGAGGTCATTAATAAAGTGAAAGGGTTAAATTGGCAAGGTTGCGAAAGTTACAAGTCTTGGGAGCAGAGATGTTTTTTATTTGAGCTCCACGTACAGTAGATCGGGAGTGATCACTAATTACATCTGGTAAGGTACCTGCACAGCTGATGCTATCAGGGGGTTTGTAAGGATCCAGTCTATAAGCTGCTAGACTGTGAGGAGCCCTAATCCTGGTAGAGTCAGAGATCAACTGATAAAAATTGTGACTTTGCACTAAGGTATGGAGGCTTGAGACGCTTTACTAGCCCAGTTTAGGTTTAGATCACCCAATACTTGGACTTCGTTATGACCAGTGGTACTATCAATTAGTTGGAGAAGTTCTTCTAGGCCTTTTAACCCTCCCGCAGTGGGGTTATAGGCACAGATTAAATGCAACTTCTTTGAACCTAGTAGGAGCGTAGCATGGATTACTTCACAAAGAGATAGGGCAGGAAGAACATTTTGGCCTAGCAGCAGGTGCTGTTTGTAGTAGATAGCAACCCCACCTCCACACTTAGCGGCGGTTCTATCTTGCCTGATAAGATTGTAGTTGGGTAAGGCACATGAGTGATCAGTAGTAGAGGGCTTTAACCAGGTTTCTGATAGGCATAGGATGTCAGGAAGGTTCTGTGCAACCCATGCCTCAAGTTCCGATAGATTACGAAGGAGGCTCCTAATATTCATGTGCGCAATCCGTAGTCCCTTTGAGTCTGTCCAGGTTGCATTATTTGGTGACTGGTTAGTTGTTACAGGTCTGGGATTTTGTTCAATGTCCCAGATAAAAGTATTGCTAGGCGGAGGAAGTGCCATAGCTTATGGTGTAAGGATAGAGTTAGAGAGGAAATTTGCAGACTACAGGTTTATGAAGGGAGTAGGCTAAGTGGTAAGTGAATTTGTGGGGAATAATAAGTGAGAAGGTGTCCAAGGGATAAAGAAAGGATGTTTGAGATGAAAAGTGCCTGTGATCGATAGCTAGAAAATAACCCAGTGAAGTGTTTTTAGTTTTGGAGGGGACTTGGACTAAAAAAGGGTTAAAAAGGATTGGAATAAATAGAAAAGTTACAATGTATTTAATGTCCATAGTGAGTATAAGTTTAGAAAGATATTTAATTGTCCGAGAAAGAGCTAGATCTAAGAGGAAACAGGGTTAGAGGAATTAGAATTTTACTTGTTGATTTAAAATAGTTAGGATGCTGGATAATTCAAAACGCCCTCTAGTTGTGGACCAGTATAACCTGCTAATGGAAAACTGAGGAGATAGTTAATTTCCACTCAGGGGTGTTTTAAAGGCGTGGCCTAGCCCTATAAAGCTAAAGCCGGCCAAGGGTGGGTGGGGAGCAGTCGCGAAGCGACTGCGGGGAAGAGAGCTCTCAGGTCCTACAGTCCAGTACCGAGCGCCGTTACAGGCCAAGGCTCTGCAGAGTGAGGGGAAAGAAAGCAAACTGCACTACAGTTGAAAGTGCTTTGCCACGCTGCAGCAGCGTTTCCCCTGCATCCAGAACAAGCTTATTAATAGGAGCTACCGTGGTGTGCTACTGTTTCGGTGAGCGCCTTGAAAGGCGCCAAATTTAAAGGTGAATCAAAGGAGAGAAAAAAAAGCTGTACGCAGTTTTCCCTCCCAGCGGCAGTTACCTTCAGGCGGGGGGTGGGGGGTGGCTCAGGATCGTCGCGGGAGCTCCGGGCCAAGGTGCCCTCGACCAGCCTCAACTAAGGAGAAAGAAAAAGGGGTGAGTGTGATCCTATATAGGGAGGCTACAGGCACGAGCATGTATGGATTGGAGGAGCTTACAGAGGGGAGGAGAAGGGGACAAAAGAAAAGATTTCAAGGAGGGAGGGAAACAAAGAAAGAAGGCGGGTAGGAGTACTTTCAACGGCAGTCTGAACTATCAAGTGAATTACAACTTATTCAACAGTTCTCTACAGTATACAGCATAGGCGCAAGAATGTATTTAATACACAGGAAGGTGTACTGTTTGATCAGTGTATTTCAGTAGCAGAGGGCCCCAAGAAAGCCGCGTTGAGCATCAAGTCTGGTAATGGGAACAAGCCTCCAAATTAAGCGGATGGAACCCCCGATCCCTCCGAGGCTTGCATGAGGAGGGTGGAGGAAAGCCCTCTGAAGAGGTTAAGGCAGGTATACAGCTCTGATGTTGAAATGTCGACAGCGGAGTCCCCTACAGTGAAAACAGCACCACGTCGCTGCAGGGAACCCGCTGGCACCCAGCACTGTCTGTAGGGGGTCCTACACCCCCCCCGACTCAGCTCCAACTCAGAGTTGATGGGGGGGGGATGGTGGCCAATGCCCCCCCTGAAGAAAATACTTGCTTCTTTGAAAACCGGCAGCCGACTGCCGGAAATTTGGTGAGCCTGCCAGTTTTACCCCATTGCCGAATTGGTTAGGCAAATATTTTATCGACGACCTGTTGTGGATTCATTAAGGCACAGAGGCAGGCCCAGGGCCAGGAGGGGGATGGGCACGAAATAGAGGGGCCGAACGGGTAGAGCCCTGAGAAGCCCGACTGCGGCTATGAGACGTCCTATGGAACGAGGCCCGCCCGCATAAGTAGGAGACTGGGTCCGTGGTGCACCACAAAAGAGGTCCTGGACAGACCGCAGGGTATGTCCTGAGGCCTGGAGAGAATCCAAAATGGACAGGGTACTGGCACCAAAAAGCCAGTCTCAGCAGAACGGGTTGTCAGCCACTGACAACTGAACGTCGGGGGCTAAACCAGACACCCGAAGCCAGGCATGACGCCGCAACACGCCGCCAGTGGCGGACAAGTGAGCAGTGGTACCAACCGTGTCATAGCCTGCCTGGAGAAGGTGAGCGGCAAGGGAGGGCAGGGCGGCCACCGGCTGGGCAACCTGCGCAGAGTCCTGCGAGGGTGGCAAGGAGGACAGCACATCCACTGCTGAGGCACCCAAGGTTCGGAGATAGCGGGCCATATTGCCCAAATAATTAAGGATGTGCAGCAGTAAGGTACTAGAGGCATAGACCTTCTTGCCAAGAAGATCAAGGTGCCAGGATTCCCCATCCAGTGGCACCATGCTAGTATGGCAAGGCTGGGTGGTCCGATTGTGAGCCGCCATAATGACCACCGAGTCAGCCACAGGGGAGGCGGACAACCAAGGGTGGCCCGGTAAAGCTGGTCAGGCCCACAGGGGGGGTGGCATGGCAGAAGCAGGATGATGCCATGCCTGGGATATGGCGTTGGCATATACAAGAATCATGGGAGGGACAACTAGGATAGGCTCCTCGGGCACGCCAAGGTAGTTGGCGAGGTCCAGGAAATCTGGGCCCACATCAGGGAAGTGGAATACGTCCCAGATCTGCACCAAAAGGTCTATGAAGGAGGCGTCCGGAGGGGCAGGCGGGACATCTGCAAACAGAGGAAAAGGAGAAGGGGGAATCAGGGTTCCCGTAGTCTGAACAGCCGGTGTCTGGGGCCTGCACTCAAGAGGGTCCTCCCATCAGAGTCCTCAAGGGAGGTTGGGTACATGGGGGAGTCCAGGCAGGAACCGTAGGGTTTGGGCAAAAGCGCTTGGCTGGGGGTGGACAGCGGGGGACCCACAGGGGAGCCAAGGCTGAGCTGTGATCCAAGGAACGGAGGACCTCCATGACGATGTGGGCAATGCCTGGCACATGGGAGGAGGGAGGTCAACGGAAGGAGGGCACCCAAGGGCAGTGCCCAGAGGAGGGCGAGGCACCATGGGGCATCCAATGGTGGCCCCCAGCAGGTGGTATCCTGATGCCCATGGGGTGGCATGGAAGGAGGAGCAAGGAAATCTGGGTGGGCACCCAGGTACCCGGCAGTGGACACCAGAAAGGGATCGGCCACAGAGTGGGCAAACCCCAGATAACACGCCATCAGGATGCCCATGCCAGGGCTGGAAGGGGGGGTGACCATGATGCGTACCTACAGTCTGGAAAGGCACCAGGGTATAGAGCATCCTTCAACGTACAGGGAGGCCACCCCCTGGGAAGGGGCACACTTCCAGGAGGTATCGTCGACGGGGAAAGCAGCCCAGTCGACGAGGGAAGCACAGCATGATGTCCCATCAATGAGGGAAGCCTCCCTGTCAATGAGGAACACTCCGTCAATGGGAGAGGAGCTCCTATCAATGAAAGAGAATGCCTAGAACGTCCTGTCAACAGGGAAGGAGGAGTAACAATCTCCATCGACGAGGGACATGTAGTGGACAGGGAAACTGTGCTAGTCAACAAGAACATGCCCTGGTGAGTGCTCCGTCAATAGGGGAAGGCCCCTTCGATGAGACAGAGAGCAATGAAGGCTCTGTAAATGGGGGGAGCAGTCCCGTCGAAACAGGATGCCCCATCGATGGCGGAGAAGCCACTGTCGACAGAGAGGATCGGACGGGGTGTGAGGAGTGCGAGTCCTGCTCCCTCTGATGCCGGGAATGAGAGCTCCTATCTGGGGTACCCTTAAGACGGCCCCCCCCCCCAAGCCCTGGGCTGCCTTGTCAGCCATGGAAGAGCTCCCTGAGCCAAGAAGCAATGAGGGAGCAGTGAGTGAACACAGGCCCACATATAAACAAGGAGAGCCAGGGTTACTGTGAGAAGCACAGGCCCAGCCCAAAACCTAGAAGGGGAAAAAAAGCACCAGGGCCTGGGAGCAAGTCGCAGGCCCAGGACAGGTTGGAGAAGAAGAAGAAAAAAAAAAAAAATCAGATTCAAGTTCACGTCGAAGACTGCAACTAGAAGAGTGAGCTAGCTGCCATGCGGGCTGAAGTCAGTGTGAAAATGAACAGTGCGTACCTGGGGCCACCCCCCTCTTATACTACATCCACAGGAAGTGAGGTTATGGTGGCAGCCCATAGAAGACTGCTGGAAGAAGCTACTGTGTGACAGCTCCACCTAGCGGACTCCCAAGTGTAATGACCCGCTGCAAGAGACCTGTCTGTAGAAGATCCAATATTAGATTTTAAAAGCAGCCAACCTTTACCTTTTATATCTGAGGTACTTTTTCTTTTCTCTTTAATTAGGAGATTGTTTACCTGATGTTAGTAGGTGTGACGTGTGGGACAGCACTCTGGTCTAGCAGCTACATCATCAGGATTGTGACATCACTGCTACTTAGGAACAGCAAGTGAGTGACTGCCAAGTCATTCACCTGTGAGGTCACTGTCAGTGAGAGCATAATGTTGATGATGTAGTGTGGGACAGTAGAGTTAGATATGTCAGCTGCCAAGCTAAGAGCTGTTCCACACATCCAGCACAATATTATCACATAGAAGGCTTTCTGATGAGCAAACAGAAAAATACTTCAGAAATAAAAAGTTACAACTAACTGCTTCTTAAAATGTGTATGATTTTCCCGTTTCCTGTCTTGGCCCACCCACCTGATGTCACGAGCGTGACCCTATATATTGACCAGTCCCCACGCCCACCCTCCAGTTCTCCCGCTGGAGCCAGACAGGCGAGGAAGCCGGATCTGGAGACCCAACAGAAAAATAGGGGGCAGGAGAGAGGGAAAAACATGACCTCCTGCAGGAACCTCTCGAACATCTACTGTTATGGTAAGTTCTTACGTAACTGTACTATCTTAATTCAAGAGGGTTCCTGCAGTAGGTCATAACCTGTAGGACTAAATCCCAAGCAGTCCCTCCAAAGACAGACCGAAAGAAACATGGGAGGAGAAGAAACGCAAAAGAGGGTCCAACGGGACCAGCCTAGGACAGAAGGCTCTACAGAACAGCTAGGCCAAACCCGGCTCCTTGCCTAGAGGCAATGTCCAGACTGTAATGCTTGGTAAAGGTATGGACGGAATTCCAAGTTCGTGCCACACAAATCTCAGCTGCAGAAACATTAAGGAGAAAGGCTGCAGAAGCAGCCATGCCTCTAGTGGCATTACCTCTAACAGACCCCACAGAGGTTTGTCGCACTTCTGATAGCAGAAGCGAATGCAGTTTGCTAGCCACTTAGAGAGGCACTGTTTAGAGAGAGCCATCCCCAAAGTTTTGGGGGCAAAGGAAACAAAGAGCTGATCGTCCTTACGGGCATCTTTGGCTTTGGGTATAGCACCTCAAAATTCAGTGCACATCCAAGGTGTGAAGTACAGCCTCACCTCTATTCACTGGAGCCGGATAGTATACCGGACGTTCCACTGTCTAATTCAGTGTAAACTCTGACACCACCTTAGGTAAGAACTTGGGATGAGTTCTGAGGACCGCCTGGTCCTTAAGAAAAATAAGATAAGGCTCCTTACAGACTAGGGCCTGGAGTTCGGAAATTCTTCGAACAGAAGTAACGGCAACTAAAAACACTTTCCAAGAAAGATGGCGCAAATCACAGCTCATCATTGGTTCAAAAGGAGGGGGAGAGAAAGCTTCTCCAACACAAAATGTAAATCCCAGTGTGGTGTAGGGCTGTGGATGGGGGTTTCAGATGGAGAATCCCTTTCAGAAAGGTTTTGGGAATCTCCAACTGAGCCACAGGCTTACCATCCACGAGCACGTGATAGGCTGAAATGGCACACAAATGGACTTTTTGGGAGGAATACAATAACCATGAATCAAAGACGAAGCAGGTACTCCATGACTTGAGGGGCTGAAAAAGTGAAAGGGTCCCAACCCTTGAAAGACGTCCAACTAGAAAAACGCTCCCACTTGCTGGGCGAAAGTGGACCTAGTAGAGGGCTTTCGAGACTCCACTAGGATTTGGGCAACTCTGGTGGAAACCCCAAAATGTAATTTCACTATGTCTGCAGGAGCCACGGATGAAGGTGCAAGGTCCTGAGCCCTGGGTGCACAAGCCAACCCTGGTTCTGAGTGAGGAGGGTGTGCATCAGTGGAAGAAGAACTGGGGAGTTCCCTCGCCAACTGCTGAAGAAGCGGGAACCAAATTTGTCTGGGCCAGAGAGGAGCAATTAGGATAATTCGTGCACACTCTGCCTACAGTTTGATGAGTACCCTCTGAAGAATGGGAAATGGGGGGTAGTATAGAATCTCCTGTCCGAGAGAGAGAGAGAGAGAGAGAGAGAACATGTCGCGCCAGAAAGCACCATGCTCTGGAACGAGCGAGCAAAAGCTGGGAAGCTTTGTGTTGGATGGGGAGGCAAAGAGGTCAAGTTCCGGTCGTCCCCATCTCTGAAAAAGTGACTGCCACTTCCTGATCTAGTTCCCATTTGTAAGCAAGGGTGACAGATCTGCTTAGACTGTCCGCCAGGACGTTTTGCACTCCTGGAACGTGCACTGCTGTTAAAGACAGATCATGCTGGACTGCCCAGTTCCACACGCTCATTGCTTCCCTGCAAAGGGGGTACGAACGAGTGCCTACCTGCTTGTTGATGTACCAGACTACCGACATGATGTCTGTCTGGACTAGCAGTAATCCCCTTGAGAGGAGGAACTGAAACGCCTGAAGAGCGTACAGAACCACTCTCATCTCCAAAACACTGATTTGCAAGGACATCTCCAAATAGGACCAGAGTCCCTGAGCTTGATGGTCCCCCAAATGAACCCCCCCACCCACATTGGAAGCATCTGTGGTTAGAACTCTGAGGGGGGCTGGGCCCCGAAACAGGAGACCCAAAGACAGGTTCCAGGGATCCATCAACCAAATTAAGTCTCTCTGGAGAGTGGAGGAAACTAGGACCGGGTGGTCCAAGTCATACTGAAGCTGGTTGCATTGAATTCACAAGGACCACTGAGTGATTCTCATGTGGAGTCTTGCCAGGGGAACCTTGGAGATGGAGGCCGCCATCAAACCCAGTAACCAAAGAACCTCTCGGACTGGGAGAGATCTGGAAGAGGCTATCAGAGCAGCCTGCTTGATCAGAGTTTCCCTCTGCTGTGGGGGGAGAAATGCTCTGCCCTGGGTTGTATCCAGAACTGCTCCAATAAATTGCAGATTCAGAAAAGGAATCCATGAAGACTTGGGGATACTGACCGTGATCCCCAGTCTGGAAAACAAATCCGGGGTGATTGAGAGGGCCCCCGAAAGTGAATCCCTGGACGGAGCTGAAATCAGCCTCATCCAGGTAGGGGAAAACCGATATGCCCGGACGCCTCAGGGCAACAGCCACTACTGCTAGGCACTCTGCAAAATCCCTGGGTGTCGAGGAAAGACCAAAGAGGAGGGCTTGAAATTGGTAGTGCTCCCCTTGGAAGGAAAAGTGCAGGAAGCGGAGGTGGCTGGGGAAAATCGGGATGTGCAGACAGGCATCCCGCATGTCCAGAGTGCACAACCAATGGTTCTCCTGAAGAAGAGGAAGGAGAATCTGGAGGGTTAGCATCGTGAATTTTTTGTACTCGACAAACAGGCTGAGCCTGCTGAGGTCGAGAATTGGTTGCAGTCGCCTTTTTTCGAACCAGAAAAAAGTGGTAGTAAAACCCCCGTCCTCTGTGCCGAAGAGGGACTGGCTCTATTGCTTCTTTTGACGAGAGAGCCTGAATTTCCTCCCTTATGAGAAGGATCTAGTCTCGCGAGTAGGCTGACCGTCTTGGTGGAGATTCTGGAGGAGGTTCCAGGAACTCCAGAGTGTGTCACTGGGACACTAGCTGCAGGACCCAAGTGTCAGAAGTGATGCTCTGCCACTCCTATGCCTGGCAAGCAAACTTCCCCTCCCCCACTGGCTCTTCGCACTGCGGCTGAGGAGTGGGTGGGGCTAGTGAGTCAGGAGGTGGCAGGATGGGCAGGGGGAGGGCCCCCCTGCACACTTCTAGTTTTTGGAGAAAGGTGGGGAAGAGAAAGTGCCAGTGGTTTTGCACTTGCCCTGGCGGTGATTCTAGGCCTGTTTACGCTGCCTCCAGGTCCTCTTCCGAAAGGGCTGCTGACCCTGAGTGCCCGATTGGTACATGGACTTGACGGACCCAAGAGCCTGGGCGCAGTCCTGTAGGTCCGTAAAAACATGTTACTCACCTATAACAGTAGTTCTAGGAGTGGTATATGTTGTTCATCCATACTATTTGGCATGTCCCCTTTCCCTTTAAGGATCGCCGTAAGTCTTCAAGCTGGCTCCTCCCACCCACTCTGCTCTGCCCCATGACACCATATCTTAGCCCGCTGGAGGCCAGGTTTGTGCGTCAGCAGCCGGGGAGGTCGGGTGGGTCCGTGTGGATGAACATATATCACTCCTAGAACTACTGTTACAGGAGAGTAACCCGTTTTTCTAGGATTGTGGATACGTTGTTCATCCACACTTCTTGGCAGACTCCAAGAAGTTCTCTGGGAGGAGGGAGGCAAGGCGCACACCCCCACTGATACTTCACTTGGGAAATAGAGATTGGAGAACTGAGGGCCCAAAACCAGCATCCTGGCGTGACCCAAGGTCGATGTGGCAATGGGTAATGAAGGTGTTTGCTGACTTCCAGGTAGCAGCCAGACAGATTTCCTGGATAGGGATGTCCCTGGAAGCAACCACCAATGCAGCGGTATGGGAGGTTCCTTGCCCGCCAACTCATAGCACAGACCTATGCAAGATGTAATCCATCTTGCAATAGTCCGTTTTGCTGCAGGTCTGCCAGAAGTGGCCTCAGCATAGGCGACAAACAGCTGGCGAACCTCTCCCCAAATTTCCGCCGTCTTCTCCTTGTAATAGGAGAGGGCTCATCTCAGGTCCAGGGTATGCAGCCTGTATTTGGCCTCCGAGGTATAACTGGGGTAGTATACCGGCAGAGTTAACACCTAGTTGAGGTGAAACTCTGACACCACCTTCGGAAGGAATTTCGGGTGGGGGCTTAGGACAACCTTGTCCCTGTGGAAGACCAGATGAGGAGAGTCCACTGAAAGCGCCTGGAGCTCCCCTGTCCTTCTGGCAGATGTGACAGCCACCAGGAAGGTCGTCTTCCACAACAAGTGTGACAAGACACACTTGTGCACTGGTTCGATTGGCTTGTCCATGAGCTTTGCCAGTACCAGCAGTAGATCCCATGGAGGTGGAGGTTCTCGCATTGGAGGGGATATGTGATCCAGGCCTTTGAAAAAGCACCCAACCACTGTCTCCTGCGCCAACGTCAGCTGACCGGCCTGTAGCCGGTAAGCAGAAATGGCTGTCAGGTGTACCATGAGGGTCGATGACTGAAGACCTCCTTTGGAGAGAGACCAAAGGTAGTCGAGAATGTTACCCACTGGACAGGACAGAGGGTCCAGTCCCTTGCCCTGAGACCAAATGGAAAATCTTTTCCATTTGAAGGCATAACATTTCCTGGTCAATTCCTTTCTGGATGCCGCCACCATGGTGAGGACAGCTTCAGAAAGACCCAAAGCCTGGAACTCTAGCCGCTCTGGAACCAGGCTGTGAGGTGTAGGGACTGAAGTCGGATGGTAAACTTTCCCCTGATTGAAAGAGATCAGGTCCAAGCATACTGGAAGCCGCTCCAGGGGCCTGCCGCTGAGGCTGAGGAGGTCTGGATACCAGAACTGGCACAGGCAGTCTGTGGCTACCAGAATCCCCTTCGCCTTGTCCCTCCTCACATTGAGGAGCACCTTGTGGATCAACAGAAATGGAGGGAAGGTGTAAAAGAGGCCCGAGTCCATGGCCTCGAGAAGGCATCCCCCTGCAGCGAGCCCTGCTGAGGGGGGCGGGCATGAAACAGCCTCAGCTTGGTGTTGTCCCTGGAGGCAAACGGGTCCACCATCGGTTTGCCCCAGTGGGAGAACAGGTTGTAAGCTACCTCTGGATGGACAGACCACTTGTGGGATGTCTCGCTTAAGCGGCTGAGAGCATCCACCAGATGGTGTGAGGCTCCTGCCACAAGAATAGCTAGGAGATCTGCCTCCAGATGGCTGACGAGGGTCCAGATGCGGAGCACCTCCCTGCAAAGCAGACAGGAGTGCGTGCCGCCCTGTTTGTTGAGATAGTTCATGGTCGTAGTATTGTCCGTCTGGACTTGAACCACTTGACCCCAGAGCTAAGGAGCGAAAGATGACAGTGCCAATCTGACTGCTCTGAGCACCAACAGGTTGATGTGGTATTGGGACTCCTCAGGGGTCCAGAACCCATGGACCCTTTTGTCCCCATGTGGGCCCCCTAGCCCATGAGAGAGGCATCGGTCGTGAGGACGGCCAGCGGCTTGGGGTGGACAGACGGGATCCCTTCCTGCAACCGGTCTGGGGCGGTCCACCACTAGAGAGCGTCCCACATCTTCTGGGTTTCAATGATCAGCTGGTCGAAATGACCATGGTGCTGAGTCCACTGGGTAGCTAGCTCCCACTGGAGGGGGCGCATGTGCCACCGGGCCCAACAGACCACGGAGTTGCATGCCACCATGCAACCCAAAGGTGCAGAAAGTCCTGGGCATGGTGCAATTGCCCAACCAGAAATGATTGGGCAAAGGAAGAGAGAACCTTCGCCCTGTCCACCGGGAGCCGAGCTCTGGCTTGACGAGAGTCGAGCTCTGCCCTGATGAAGCACATCACATGGGAAGGCACAAGTTCCAACTTGGCCTCGTCGATCAAGAGGCCGAGTTGGGAGCAGGTCTGGAGGGACAGGTTCCTGGACCGCTCAACCTCCTGATGGGTGGGACCTGCTAAGAACCAATCGCTGAAGTAAGGGTAAATTCTGCCCCCCCCCCCGGAGATGGGCTGCCACCAGTGTGATGCATTTGTTGAAGACCCATGGGGCTGATGACAGGCCGAATGGCATGGCTCGGAACTTGTATAGGGTCCCTTCGGCTCTGAAGCGGAGGAACTGTCAATGAGATGGATGAATTGGGACATGAAAGAACGTGTCCTGCAGATCAAGTGAACAGAACCACATGTTTCGCTCCAAGGATGGTATGATCTGGGACACAGTGACCATCCACTCGGGCACCAGAAAGTACCTGGAGACAAAGCCTGGGTCTGCTGGAGAATCTGCCACTAGAGCTACTGCCTCCCTGGGGAGCAGCAGAGTGATATAGTCTCGAAGAGCCGACCGAGTATGGGCAGATACTCTTTCCTCCCAAGGGGCGCAGGCTCAGCTTGGAGGGTACTGCTTGAATTCCAGAGGCAGTTCCTGACTGACCACCTCCAAAACCCACCAGTCCGTGGTGATAGCGGACCAGGCCAAAAGGAAGTGGTGGAGCCAGCCCCCCACAGGAGGACCCAGAGCTGGCGTGACGGGAGAGGGACTGACAGCCCCCGCCCTGTCACTCAGCAGGCTTGGAGGACGATAATCCAGCACCTGAACCTCGGCCTCCTTCACGGACCTGGGAGGGCCTGGACTTGGGCCGGGGGCGTCAAGCTTGAGCCTGCTGCTGCTGCACTCCTCCTTGAAAGGAGGGGTGCTGGGCTGCAGGGGAAGAGTGCTGAAAAGGCTTCTTCTGCTGCTGCTTCCTACTCAAAGGACCTTTAGCAGAAGTGGCGTCCAAGGTGGCATTGGACTGCTCAATATGCTGAAGGTGACCAGCCACACATGGGCCGAAAAGGTCGGTGCCCAGGAAAGGCACATCAGCTAGCTTGTGCTGAGTATCTGCTGGGAAAGAGGAGAGTCTCAGCCAAGCTCTGTGGTGACAGGCAACTACGGCTGCCATTGAGTGGGCACAAAAATTCCCAATGTCCAGGGCTGTCTGAAGCTGCTGTTTGGCAACAGCCCGACCGTGATCTGCATGTGCGGGGAGGTGTGGGAGGACTTCGTCCAAAGACCCCAAGAGGGTACTGGAGAAGTGTGCCATGATGACGGCTGAACTTGCCTGATGGAGGCCTAAGGATGAGGCTGCACAGACCTTTCGAGCTGAATGATCCAAGAGTTTGGATTCCTTCTCAGGAGGTCGGTCAGTGTCGGCAGAACTGCCAGTACGCCTGAACACAGAGGCAGCCACCAGGCGCTCAGCTGAAGGGTGCTCTGTGAACCCCGTTGGTACCGCATACTTGCGGGCCATGCAGGCAGACAGAGCTGGACAACAGGCAGGGTGCTGCCAAAGTTCTAGAGCCAGGGCAACTATGGCCTCGGCCATCGGAAAGGCCTCCGGCGGGGTATCCTCTCTCTTGAGAATGTCCGTGAGAGGGTACTCCGCTTTTTTCTGGATAGGTTCAGGGGCATCCCTGTAGACTCAGAGATGAGGCGAAGAATGCCCAGAAAAGATGAAGGACCTTCCTCCGTTTCTGTCCTACCAGCCGATTTGTCATCCCCAGGATGAGAATGTAGACCGGGCTCATCCGAATCCGAGGAATCCGGATACAATGATTGACTGCCTTCGACCCACTGAGGGCAGTCCGGTGTGACAGTGACCAAAAGACGCTGGGGAAGCCCAGTGTCTGGTCTATCTCCCTTGGAAGGAGCCCCTCCCACAGGCTGCTTAGGCGGCAGTTCCACTACGTTCGATAGAGAGACCAGTATAGGCCAACTGAAGGTTTCGTTGGCTCAAGGGCAGGGAACTGATAATCAGTTCAAGGAGTCTGCTTCAGCCTGGGAGGCGTAAAGTGCCGGGCAAAGGCCAGGAAGGGAGCCGGGACGGCTTGTGCCTGGACAAAATCAGCTGTTGCCACATGAGGTCCTTGTAGCGCTGCGGAGTTTCCGCCAGAGCCTCTCCTCATCGAGGAGGGGCGAGGGCGACGATGGTCTGCCTCTTTTCGAGCACTTGTGGCTCTTCCTCAGCCTCTTGGTCAAGCGATGAATCGGTCAGCTTCAGGCGACACCGGCGGAACCGGTGATTTCCCGGGGTCGGGGACCACTTCCTCAACGGGATTTCCAGTGGGCTGCATCTCCTCATCAGGGAAGGGAGGGAAAGGACCGGAGTACTACTGAGAGAATCATCAACCGGAGTTGCCGACAATGGGTCGATGACTATTTCGACCTCATCGACAGACACTTCAGTCGACTGGCCAGACGGCAAGGCAGAAAAGCCAGTGGCCGAAGAGTTAATCGCGACTGAAGCCGAGACTGCCGGTTCCTGAGACCAAGATCTCTCCCGATCCCAAGAACATCTTTGCTGAGACGAAGATGATCCCGGGTCCTTTTCCTGCTTACGGGACCGAGAGGAGTGCCGCCCGCAGGACCCTCCCCCTTAGTCGGAAGAGACTGGCACAACTCTCGGAAAGAACCTGAGAAGGTGGAGCCCAGGTTGAGTGGAACGAAGACACTCTGAGAGGAAGATTCTGCAGCCTGAGCCACTTCCTCCTCGAAGGCTTCCATATATTCCAATTGCTCGGTGGATCCCACGGCCGCGGAAACCACCCACCGAACCTCCTTTGATTTCACCGGAGGGTTCAATTTTTCCGGCCTCCCCAACTTCAGGCGTGCGAGACGGTTGTCGAGGACTTTAGGGTGAAATGCAAGACAGAAGTCGCACTTCGAGGTGTCATGGCCGACACCCAAGCAGTATATGCACGTGATGTGGGGATTGGCGTGCAACATTTTCTGGCTGCACGAACACTGGCAAAATCAGGGGGAAGACTTGTCTTCCATGATCAAAGCAGAGGAGTCGCGGTCGCTAATGCGAACTAGATGAAGTTTCAGAATAACCAAAGGTTTAGAAGGCAGGGCCTACAAGATGCAGGAGCACGAAGGAGGCAACCTGAATCTTCCAGCGGAAAGGAAGATCTGGTGTCACGGGGTGGAGCCAAGGGTTATACCACCCGGGTGGGTGGAAGGAGCCAGCTTGAAGACTTCTGGCGATCCTTAAAAGGAAAGGGGACATGCCAAATAGTGTGGATGAACAACATATCCATGATCCTAGAATAATATCTTTGGTGTCCCCACCAAAGAACCCCGAGCCCCAGAAAGGGGCATCATGAATCACAGTCTGGACCTCATTAGCGAGGCCAGAAATACGAAGCCAAACATGCTGTCACAGGGAGACGGCGGCTGCCAAGGTCCGGGCCACTGCACTGACAGAGTTGTAAGTGGCCCGAAGAGCATGCCTGTAAGAAACTACAGTTACGTAGGAACTTACCGTAACAGTAGATCTTCGAGAGAGGTTCCTTAAGTAGGTCATCATATAGGACTGGCGCCACCTGGCGTCGGGCCGCACGGCAGATTTTTCTAGCAATACCTAATGGGGGACCGCCCACCCGATGTCACATGACTGACATCAGCGTGACTGTATATAGTGGACTGTCCCCACGCCCGCCCTCCAGTTCTCCCGCTGGAGCCAGGAAGAGGCCCAACAGCAGAAGTGAACAGGATTTGGAGTCCCTGTAAAAGACAAAATGAAGGGAAGGAGGGAGGGAAAAATATGACCTACTGAAGGAACCTCTCTCGAAGATCTACTGTTACGGTAAGTTCCTACATAAAGTACAATTACGTAAGAACTTACCGTAACAGTAGATCTTCGAGAACAGCTCTTGCAGCAGGTTACACCATTAGGACTGAAGCCGGCAGGCGTCAGGACCCCACGGAAAAATTCTAGCTAGCTATCTTCAGCGGTGACTGCCCCCGATGTCGGTCCCACCTCCGACGTCAGGCGTAGTACATAAGGGGGCGGTCCTGCCAGATTCCCCAGTTCTCCCGCCAGAGACTTCCCGCCGCAGGCTGACATCGAAATGGGAGACCGAGGATCCACCGTCAGAAGACAAACGGGAAAAATTCCTGTTAACAAAGGCTTAAGCCATGCCTCCTCCAAGGGGGAAGGTGGGCAGGAAGGTACCTGCTGCAAGAGCTGTTTTCGAAGATCTACTGTTACGGTAAGTTCTTACGTAACTGTACTATCTTACTTCGAGACACAGCTCTTGCAGTAGGTTACACCATTAGGACCGATTCCCAAGCAATAGTGCTTGCAAACACTCTGGGAGGAGGAAATAAGAAAGAACATTCCAGGTCCTGAATCTAGGACAGGAGACCCTGTAGCACTGCCAGACCGAAGCCTGCTCTTCGCCGTGAAGCGACGTCCGGGCTATAATGCCTGATGAAGGTATGAACAGAGCTCCAAGCGGTTGCAGCACAAATGGCAGAAGAGACGTTTCCAAGTGCTGCAAAAGATGTGGCCACGCCCCTAGTGGAATGACCCCGGACTGCTCCTGGGAGGGGCTTTCGTTTGATATCATAACAGTAAGAGATGCAGTGGACAAGCCAGTGAGACAGGGACTGTTTGGATACTGGTTGGCCCTTCATCCTTTTGGTAAAGGAGACGAAAAGCTGCTCCGAAGTGCGAAGCAGCTTAGTTCTGCTCAGGTAGTACCTCAAGCTGCGGTGAACATCCAGGGTGTGAAGCAGCGCTCCTCTGTTAAGAGTAATTAGGAAAGTAGACTGGCAGGTCAATATCCTGGTTGAGAGTGAATGTGGAAACCACCTTAGGCAAGAATTTAGGATTCGTCCTCAGGGATACTCTGTCCCGGTGGAAAATTAAATAGGGCTCTTTGCACACGAGAGCCTGAAGCTCAGAAACTCTTCTCACTGATGTAACAGCAACCAAAAATAACGTTTTCCACGACAGAAAACGCAGCTCGCAATCCGCGGCAGGTTCAAAGGGGGGGAGCGTGAGTTGCTCCAGGACAAAGAGTAAGTCCCAAGGAGGCACTGGGTCCTTAATGGGTGGCCTAAGGTGTAACACCCCTCTTAAGAATTCTCGACAGGCATCCAATTGTGCCACTGTGCGCTGTCCCATCGGGAGGTGATAAGCTGAAATGGCACAGAGGTGCACTTTAATCGAGGAGTAGGCGAGACCCGAACGGAAAAGGGAGAGCAGGTACTCTAACACCGCTTTCACCGGACAACCTAAAGGGGAAAGGCCGCATGCTTGCGACCAAAGACAGAAACGGCACCATTTCATGGCATACGTCACATGCGTTGCCGGCTTTCTGGCTGCAGAAAGGACTTCCGCAACCTCTTGCGAGACCCCGTGACGCAAGATGGCTATGTCTCTAGGAGCCATGCGTGCAGGTTCAGTGAGCGTAAGTCCGGGTGGACCAGTGAACCCTTCTCCTGAGACAAGAGGTGGGAGCTGAATGGCAACGGGAGCGGAGGTTCCCGGGACAGCTGAATTAGCAAAGGGAACCAGATCTGCCTGGGCCAGAATGGGGCCACCAAGATCATTGTTGCATGCTCCCTGCGCAGTTTGAGAAGAACTCTCTGGATCAACGGGAAGGGAGGGAAAGCGTAGAGGAATCTGTCCGCCCAGGAGAGGGACGTGTCTCGCCAGAAAACACCAGGCCCTGGATCTAGCGAGCAAATATTGGGCAGTTTTGCGTTGGATGGGGGGGCGAAGAAGTCCAACTCTGGAGTTCCCCATCGAAGAAACAGATCCTGTGCTACCTCCTGGAGAAGTTCCCACTCGTGGACTCTGGCCTGGGAGCGACTCAGGCCATCTGCAATCGTGTTGTCCACCCCGGGAACATGTACTGTGATCAGGTTGCGCCGTGTCGGATTACCCAATCCCACACCCCTCATGGCCTCCTGCAAGGGGTAAGAGTGTGCCTCCTTGTTTGTTGAGGTAATACATCACCGCTGTGTTGTCTGTCTGAAGCAGGAGAGTACTCATGGATTTCTGACTGAAAGGCCTGCAGGGCATAAAGGACCGCCCTCATCTCTAGGACACTGATATGGAGGTGGGCCTCCAGAGGGTCCACGCATTCCTGGGACTTCACCCCGTCCAGGTGTGCTCCCCACCCTAGGCCTGAGGCGTCTGTGGTGAAGATTACCTCCGGGGACGGCGCTATGAACGGGACGCCCATAGAGAGTGTCCCTGGGTCTAGCCACCACTGCCAGTCTTGAATCGCGGTATTCGTGATTCTGACCGGATGCTGCATGTGGTCTTGCCTTTGGTCCCATTGCACCTTGAGCATCCACTGAGTTACCCGCATGTGGAGCCTTGCGAAAGGGACAGTAGGAATGGCCGCAGCCACGTGTCCGAGCAAGCGAAGGACCGACCTGGCTGTGGCGGTCTTGTTCGAAGAAAGCTCCCTGATGAGGGATCTGATGTGCTCCGCTCTGTCGTCTGGAAGAAATGCTCTTCCCTGAACAGTGTCCAGTACTGTGCCTATGAACTGCAGTTTCTGCGATGGTACCAGGAGAGACTTCTCGTGGTTGATCAGGATACCCAGAGATCGAAACAGGTCCTGAGTGCTCTGGATCGCCCGTAACAACGCCTCCTGGAGGCGGCCATGAGAAGCCAATCGTCCAGGTACGGGAACACATAATGGCCCTGTCTCCTTAGAGACGCTGCCACAACTGCCATGCATTTGGTAAAGACCTTGGGTGCCAGGACAGCCCGAATGGAAGGGCTCGGAACTGAAGATGATGGCCGAGAAACTCGAAGCACAGGAACCTCTTGTGCGCTTGAGCTATAGGGATGTGCAGGTAAGCGTCCTGCATATCTAGAGATGTTAAAAAGACATCTTGCTTCAGCATGGGAATAAGACCCGGAAGAGTTACCATGCGGAATCTTTTGTAGGCGACCGACAAATTGAGGTCGCGGAGGTCCAGAATCGGACGGAGGTCCCCTGTTTTCTTTGGAACCAGGAAGAAGTGGGACTAGTATCCGTGTCCTCTCTGGTTCTCTGGGACGTACTCTATCGCTCCCTTTTGCAGGAGCGCGAGCACCTCTTGCCTGATCAATGACTTGTGCTGACCGGGTACCGGAGAGCAATGGAGGCCTTGAGGGTGGCTTTCCTCGATTCTATAAAGTGGCCTCTTGCTATCAACTGTAGAACCCACCTGTCGGTGGTTATAGTCTGCCATCCCGGCAGGAAATTAGTAATCGCACTCCCCACCATGACGCCCCGCTGATCCTGAGGGGCGGGGCCGGAAGCGAGCTGTGGCGGCTCAGGGTCCCGCTTGGCTGACCGCTTAGGAGCCGCTGGCTCGACCTGCTGGTTGTTTTCCTGGCCCTGTGAAACCGAGTTCTCTGCTGTGGAACGGGCGGGACTGTTGTCTCTGCGTCCTGGCCCACAAATCGGCTTTGGTTCCTATACGAAGGAACTAAGCTTGGGTCGGTATATGGCCTGAACTGACCTCACCGCCTTCCCGGCCTCTTGGAGTTTGGTAATTATCTTCTGAGGGTTTACTAAACAAAACTTCCCTAATGGGGAGTCCATGATGTTTTCTGGACGTCCGGGTAAAACCGAGACACGGAGCCAAGAGTGCTCTGGAGGCATACGCCTGAAACTGCTGTCGGGCCGAGGAGTCCGTGAAGTCACACGCGCTCATAGCACCTGGGTTCCACGTCCAACCCGCACGGAGGAGCTGTAACATCTCCTCCTTCTGCTCACCTTCCGCAATTTCTCAGCCGCATCCAGACTCCTGGTCCCACAGGGCATTATGGAACTGTACCACGTGGGTAAAATAATTAGGATCTGATGGCGAGGTAGCGAAGCATACGCGCCTACCCATGGAGTCCAGCTGCTTGGACTCTGGGTCCGTGGCAGGGTGTTCAGATGTTGCGTGTCTCTGGACTGGTCATGAGAGGCTGTTATGACCAGAGTGTCAGCCTGAGGATGCTGGGTCGGTACTGGTCTTCTTGGAGCCTTGCAAGCGGTCAGCTTTTCAGCATCGCTGGAGCGACCGTGGACGCTCCACGCTGCCCGGTGACGCCCAACGGTGCAAGTGTTCACCAAGGGTGGCACCACCACAGACTTGGGTCCTTCTGTCAAGATACTTCGCGAGGCGCAGCCTTCGGGTCTAACTCTTCCGCATCCCATCCCATGTTCTCCTGGATGTGTCTCATGATATCCGAGAACGAAGGTCATCCGAGGAGACTTTGGCAGCTCACGTGGCGCCGTGGACGGTCGCCGGGGCCCGGGCGCCGCTCCACAGGGGCTTGCGTTGCGCGAGATTCCTGGGAGTTCAACAGGACCGGGCTTGCCCGCCTGGTCCTCAGGTGGGTTAACCTCCTCAGTGATGGTCTCCTGACCGACGCCGGTCGGAGGCGCCGGGTCCTCTTCTCAACTGGAGCTGGCGCCGTCCCCTACCGCATCCGGTGATGAGTAGGCCTGGCGGTGATGGCCTTTCTGGCAGACAACGGCTCTGGGGACCTGTGGCGAGAGGCCGACGCCGGACGAACCGGCGTCGGGTCCTGCGGCCTCTTGAGTGAGGTGAGCTCCTTGGTTTTCCGAGGAGGCAAGGAAGCAGACCTGACGTCTGGTTCCGAATGGCGGGAACCCAACTTGTGGTGATGGTGGCGATCCCCCGACTTAGCCAGGGCCTTGGAGGACGAGGAAGGCCTGGGAGTCTTGGCCTGAGAAGAGGAAGATTTTCTCACCGCAGCGGGGGGAGGCTGAGAGCTGGCCCGGGAAGGAGAGCGGTCGGACCTGGAGCCAGAGCTGCGCGAGTCGGAGGCCCTAGAAGGGGACCTGGAAGGGGCCTCCTCTCTATGCTTCTCAGCATGCTTGCGGGCCTTCTGCTATGAATCCCCCTTGGAAGCTATGGACCCGAGTTGCTCCTCTAACAGGAACGCCTGTAGGGCCTTTCTGGCGACGGATCCGGTTCTGCTGCTGAACCCTGGCAAAAGAGCAGGACCGGGTGTCGTGGTCTGAGCTCTAGCACCGACACAGGCCGAAAGCGGATCCTTAAATGGGATCTGCTTCCCACAGGCGCATCGAGGAGTGACCGGAGGTCGGGAGGACATCAGAGAGAAAACTGAACTCGAGAACAAATTTCCATAGGAAAGCACTTACCACGCCGTCACGCTAGAAACCCAACCGATGGGTCGAGACATGCAAGTTGGACGGCTGGAAAGAACTGGGGGAATCTGGCAGGACCGCCCTCTTATGTATTTCACGTCCGGAGGCGGACCGACGTCAAGCGGTCCCCGCTGAAGATAGCTAGCTAGAATTTTTCCGTGGGGTCCTGACGCCTGCCGGCTTCAGTCCTAATGGTGTAACCTGCTGCAAGAGCTGTGTCTCGAAGTAAGATCTGTACTACCTTACTTCAAGAGGGTTCCTTCAGTAGCTCATCACATATAGGACAGAGTCCCAAGCAGTCCCTTCAAGGAGAGAAACTAGGTAGGAGGAGAACTAACTCCAACAGAAAAAAATGGAATCCAGAATGGTCCCAGTCTAGGACAGAAGGCCCTGCAAGACGGCTAGGATGAAACCAGGCCTCCGCCTGGAAGCGATGTTCAGACCGTAATGTTTGGTAAAGGTATGGACAGAACTCCAAGTAGCAGTGGCACAAATGTCGGGCGCAGAAACATTACACAAGAAGGCCCGGAAGCAATTTCCCTGTCCGAGGCAGACAATGCGCCGTTCCAAAAAGCACTGTGCCCTGGAACAAGTCAGCAAAAGCTGGGAAGTTTTGCGTTGGAGGCGAAGAGGTCGATTTCCAGACACCCCCAACATTGGAAGATGGAGTCCGCCACTTCCTGATGCAGTTCCCACTCGTGAGCTAGGGTCCGAGACCTGCTCAGACTGTCCGCCAGGACGTTTAGAATGCCCAGAACGTGCACGGCCACAAGGATCATATGGTGCTGGACTGCCCAGTTCCACACCCGAGTCACCTCCCAGCACAGGGAGTATGACCAGGTTCCCCCTTGTTTGTTGATATACCAAACCACCGACATGTTGTCCATTTGGATTAGCAGTGATCCCTTGGGAAGGAGGGACTGAAGGGCCTGTAGAGCATACAGGACCGCCCTCATCTCCAGAACATTGATATGCAAAGAAGTCTCCAAGCTGGACCATAGTCCCTGGGCTTGGTGCTCCCCTAGATGTGCTCCCCACTGCATATTTCGAGGCATCTGTGGTGAGGGAAGCTAAGGGTGCCAGGCTCTGGAAAGGACGCCCCAAGGAAAGATTGCGAGAATCCATCCACCAATGCAACTCTTTCCGAACCACTGAGGAGACCAATACTGAATGGTCCAGGTCGTCCAGGAGCTGGTCCCACTGCACCCGCAATGACCACTGAGTGACCCTCATGTGAAGCCGTGCCAGAGGAACGGTCGTGATGGAGGCCACCATCAGACCCAGAAGGCGCAGAACCTCCCAAGCTGGGATGGTCCTGAGAGAAGCCACTTTGGAGGCATGACAGAGAAGAGTCTCCACCCTGTCTGGAGGAAGAAAGGCTCAAACTGGACCATATCCAGGACTGCCCCAATAAACTGAAGTCTCTGGGCAGGGATGAGGGAGGACTTGGGAACACTGACTGTGATCCCTAGTCTGTTGAAGAGGTCCAGGGTGAAGGCAAGAGCCTCCTGTAGAGAATCCCTGGACGGAGCTGAAAACAGCCAGTCGTCCAAGTAAAGGAAAACAGCAATACCCCTGTGGCGGAAAAAGGCCGCAACCACTGCCAGGCACTTGGTAACGATCTGTGGTACCGAAGACCGACCAAAAGGGAGCACTCGGAACTGAAAGTGCTCCCCCTGGAAGCGAAAATGCAGGAAGCGGCAGTGGCTGGGGATGTGCAGGTAGGCATCCTGCATATCCACAGCACAGAGCCAGTGGTTTTCCATGAAGAGTGAGAGGAGGCTCTGGAGTGTCAGCATCCAAAATTTTGGTACTCGACAAACTAGTTTAGCTGGCTTAAGTCGAGTACGGGTCTGAAGTCCCCTGTCTTTTTTGGAACCAGGAAAAAGTGGGAGTAAAACCCCTTTCCCAGAGGGGAACGTGCTCTATTGCTTCTTTGAGTAAGAGTGAGTTTACCTCTTCGCGAATGAGGAGGGCCTGATCCCTCGAGTAAGAGGACTTCTTTGGTGGAGCTTCTGGGGGGGATTTCCAGAAACTCTATTGTGTGTCCCACGGACACTAGTTGCAGGACCCATTCGTCGGAGATGACCGCCCTTCACTCCTGCGCGTGGTGGGTGAACCTCCCCCCACCTGCTCCCCACAGAGACTGAGGAGGTACTGGGGATAGGGAGTCAAGAAGTGGTGGGGCGTTCAGGGGGAGGACCCTCTGAACATCTCTGATTTTTGTAGGCAGGAGGGGCGGCTGTACCCGTGGCCTTATGCTTTCCCTGGTGGCGTGCCGGAGCATTGTTTCTCTGCCTCCAGGTCCTTTTCCGAAAGGGCTGCTGCTGCTAGGAACCCGATTGGTATACTGACCTCACAGACCTAAGGGCAAGGTCCCTGTCCTGTAGGTCTGTGATGTCTTTGTTGTCCCCACCAAAGAGCACCGAGCCCCTAAAGGAAGCATTCTGAATCGTCAACTGGACCCCGTTGGTGAATCCGGATAGGCAATGCCAGGAATGCTAAGGGCAACGGCTGTTGCCGAGGTACGTGCCACTGAATTGACAGAGTCGTAAGTGGTGCATAAGGCGTGCTTACACAAGACTTTGGAGAGGCAAAGATCCTTGGCAAGTTCCTCCTTTAAAGGCGAGGGGTCCATGGACTGGACTTACGCTTCAAGTCTGGCCAAGGTAGCCTTTTGGTGGGACACCATGTGGGCCACATAGTTAAGGGACCGGAGGGCGCATGTGGTCGACGAATAAATCTTTCTCCCGAACTGGTCCATCTGCCTCGACTCTTTGTCCAGAGGAGAGGTGCTCATGTGACATTGGGTGGGCGGTCCCCCATCAGGCATTGCTGCAAAAGTCTGCCGTGAGGTCCAGACGCCAGGTGGCGCTAGTCCTACATGTTATGACCTACTGCAGGAACCCTCTCGAAGTAAGATTATAAATTATTATTCAAAGAAATATAGGCTAGACAAAATGTGAAGCTCTGTACGAGATCATCTGAGAATAGATCAGAGCAAATACGAATGAAAAAAGTGACCAACTGAGCGACCTAAGCTAAAGAAATACTACAGTTAAACTGTGATACCTTGACAGTAAGAAAGATCTAAAACATAATGAATCTAATGTAAGTCCACTGGTTATCCAGGAATAAGTCATATGCTGTTTTTAATTTACAAGTTATCCGTCACAAATTAATACGAACACTAAAACATTACGGTGGGGGATTGTGGTATCGGCATGAATGAAAATTACAATGGTTACCATGGCAACATTTTTGGATAGAAAGGGTCCATGTCATTATGTCCATTAAGCTCCGAATATGACATAATAAAGTACAGTTACGTAAGAACTTACCAGAACAGAATCTTCGAGAGAGGCTCTTGCAGTAGGTAATAACCGTTAGGACTACAGAAGTCAGGCACTAGGACCACATGGAAAACTTTTGGTTAGCACGTCTGGTGGGGGGGACTGATTCACCCGACGCTACTTGATGGACGCCAGCGCACATTATATAGTGGGCGGTCCCCACACCCACCCTCCAGTTCTCCTGCCGGAGACTGAAGGTGCGACAGGAGAAAGAAGTGGGCTCTTGGAGCCGAAAGAAAGGCTAGAAAGAAATAGCCACAGAAGCAGGGAGAAGGTGGGAATGAAAAAGGTACTGACTGCAAGAGCCTCTCTCGAAGATCTGCTGTTACAGTAACTTCTTACGTAACTGTATGATCTTACTTCGAGAGGGCTCTTGCAGTAGGTAATAACCATCAGGACCGAGTCCCAAGCAGTGTAATTCAGACAAAGGTTGAAGCATGGGAGGCAGGAAAGGTCTGCAGTAGGTGCCAGATTAAGCCTTAAGAACAGCTAGTCCAAAGCCTGCCCTGCGCCTGGAGGCAATGTCCAGACTAAAGTGTTTGGTAAAGGTGTGGACAGAGCTCCAAATGGCTGCCACACAAATATCCGCGGCAGAAACATTCCTGAAACAAGCAGTAAATGCAGCCATGCCTCCGGTGGAATGTCCCTGGACTTCCCCGGAAGGCACTTGTTATACTTCTGATAACACACAAAATGCAGTTTGCTAACCATTGTGGATAAGCATTGTTTGGAAACTGCTGCACCCTCTCTCTTGGGCGCTAAGGAAACAAAAAGCTGATCAGTTTTACTGACTGACTTTGTCCGGTTCATATAATAATGCAAGATTCTGTGCACGGAGGGTGTGCAGAATGACCACCCCTCGATTAGAATGCTCGGGGTAATACACTGGCAAGTGTACAGTCTGATTCAAAGTGAATTCAGACACCACCTTAGGTAGAAACTTAGGGTTTTGTATGCAAAGCCATCCGGTCTCTATGGAAAATCAAATAAGGCTCCTTACACATCAGGGCCTAAAGCTCGGAAATCCTTAGTGCCGAAGTAATGGCAACTAAAAAGAGCGCTTTCCAAGAAAGGTAGTGCAGGTCGCAACTCGTGGCCAGTACAAAGGGAGGCAAAGTGAGTTTCTTGAGGATGAAGTTCAAATCCCACGGAGGAACAGGTTCCCGACCAGGGGTTTCAGATGGAGAATTCCTTTCAAAAAAGTTTTGGAAACCTCCAACTGCGCCAAAGTCTTGCCATCCACCGGAGTGTGGTAGGCAGAAATAGCAGATAAGTGGACCTTCAGCGAACAAAGAAGGGTCTCATCCCTTGTTGGTTGCCCAGATGGATAACCTTTTCCATTTCATAGCATATGTGGTTCTTGTAGATGGCTTTCCGGCCTCCACAAGGACTTGGGCTACTCTAGAAGAGACTCCAAAGTGCACAACAGCTACATCAGCAGGTGCTGTGCATGCAAGTGAAGGGATTTGAGGATGGATCAGCTTGCCCTGGTCTTAAGTCAGCAGATTCTGGCAGAGGGGCAGCAGAAGCGGAGGTTCCACTCTTAACTGCTGAAGCAGAGGAAACCACACTTGGCGAGGCCATTAAGGAGCTATGAGGATCATGCGGGTTCCTCCTTGCTGTAGTTTCAGAAGCACCCACTGCAACAGTGAAAAGGGAAGGAAGGTGTACAAGAACTTTTCTGTCCAACAGAGAGATGGCGCGTCTTGCCAGAAGACACCACACCTGGGAACGAGCGAGCAGAAACTGGGTAGTTCAGTGTTGGATGGGGAGGCGAACAGATTGAGATCTGGGTGACCCCATCGATCGAAGATGTCTTCAACTACTGACTACCTCAGTTCCCACTTGTGTGCCCTTGCTTGAGTGCGGCGGACAGTGTCCACCAGGACATTCTGAACACCTGGGACATGCACTGCTGTGAGCTGCAGACTGTGCTGTATCACCCAATGCCACACAAGCATTGCTTTCCTGCACAGTGGATATGACTGCATGCCTCCCTGTTTGTTCAGGTACCATACCATGCACGTTGTCAGTCTGTACCAGTAGGGGCCCAGGGAGGAGTAGGTGCTGAAAATCCTGAAGGGCGTATAGTACAGCCCACATCTCCTGCACACTGACGTGCAGAGATAGCTCCTGCTGAGACCAGGATCCCTGTGTCCTGCGGTTGCCCAGATGGGCGCCCCAGCCCTGACCTGAAGCATCTGTTGTCAGGGTCTGAGCCGGGGCGCGCATCTGAAAAGGAACCTCACTGGTGATACTGGACAGATCCTGTCACCATTGGAGATCCCAATGTATGGGACTGAAGACCACAATCCTGTGATCCAGGTCATCCGATTTCTGGTCCCACTGGACCCCGAAGAGTCCACTGCGTAATCCGCATGTGGAGCCTGGCTAGGAGGACAGTGGAAACAGCCGCTGCCATCAGGCACAGAAGGCGTAAAACCGAATGGGCTGGGGTCCACTGGCTGGTTGCCACTTGGATAGCCTGCTGATGCAAGGTTTCCGCCTGGTCCAAAGGGAGAAAATCTTGACCCCCGAATAGTATCCAGCACTGCCCCAATAAATTGGTGGCATTATGAAGGAACAAGCTGACATTTGGAGTAATTCACCATGATCCCTGCTTGCCTGAATAGATTCAGGGCAGAAGTCAGGGAGGCCACCAGGCTGTTCCTCAATGGTGCTGACAGGAGCCAGTCGTAGAGGTATGGGAAGACATATATTCCCTGGCAGTGTAGCGCGCCACCACCGCTAGGCACTTGGTAAACACTCTGGGTGCCGAGGAGAGGCCAAAGGGGAGCACTCTGAAAAAGGAAGTGTTCCTCCTGGAAAATAAAGCATAGGAAGTGGCGGCGGGTGGGAAAAATTGGGATATGCAGGTATGCATCCTGCATATCCACAGCACAAAGCCGATGACTCTGGTGCAGAAGAGGCAGCAGACCTGGTAAGGGTCAGCATGCAAAATCTCTTGTATTCTACGTATAGGTTTAGCATGCTAAGGTCTAGGATTGGACGGAGGTCCCCTATCTTTTGGGGGACCAGGAAGAAGTGGGAGTAATATCCCTTTCCTTCCTGGATCCGCAGAATGGGCTCTATGGCTAATTTTGTCAGAAGAGCCTGGATCTCTTCCCTTATGAGAAGAATGTGGCCTACTGGGTAGTGAGAGACCTGGAGGATTTCTTGGAGATCTCTGTGAATTCGAGGGTGTGGCCTTGAACGATGAGCTGAAGGACCCACGTTTCTGAAGTGATCGCCTCCCACCAAGCCAGGTGGTTGGCGAATCTTCCCCCTACTGGTTCCTCCGGAGATGGTGGCAGAGGCTGGGGGCCCTGCCACAAGTCAGGAGGCAGAGGGGAGGTGGGGAAGCGCTGCCCCAGAAGCCCTTTAGGACTTGGCTGGGGGGGATGGTTCCCACCAACAGGGCCCATTTGTTCTGATGCCGGGCTGGCTGTTGCCTATTCTAACGTAGTTGTTGGCGACGAAATGGCTGTTTTGGCTTGGTGTTAGAGTGATACTTAGACTGGACAGAGGGCAGTGCCTTGCCACTGTCCTGGAGTTCAGTGATTATGTCCTTGACGTCACCTCCAAAAAGGACTGGTCCTCTGAAAGGTGCATCCTGGATGGCAGACTGGATGTCTTGGGCCAATCTGGATACTTTCAGCCAGAAGTACCGGCACATGCTGATAGCCATGGCGGTACTCCGGGTAGAGGCGTCTACCGCATCATATGTCGCTCTGAGTGAATGACAGCAGGAGATTTCCGCAGCCCTGACAGTCTGGGAAATTGTGGTTTTAGCCTTGGGATCAGGCAAAGCCTCGAATTCTGATTTCAATTGTCCCATGCAATCATGTGTACCAGGTAGTTCAAAGCTCTGAAGGCAAGAGTGGAAGAGGAATAAACCTTGCATCCAAACTGGACTATTTGCTGTGACTCCTTGCCTGGACGAGAGGTGCTCATGCGTCTAGGCTTAGCCATACAGTCATGGGCCTCATTAATGACCACAGAGTCCGCTTTAGGGTGAGAACTAAAGTGGTCTTTACCCTCAGGGGGTTGATACAGTCCATCAGCCTTCTTGGCAACTGCAGCCACTGACGAAGGTTGCTGCCAGACCGTTAAGGCCAAGTCCTCGTGGTCCTATCTACGGAGGAATGAGCACAGGAGACAGCTTGGGCATATCCAGGTGTTCTGCTAACCTCTTGCGTTGGGGATCCTGATCCCCAGTCTTCCACCCATTTGCCTCTTGAATCTTCTGAAGGATCTCAGTAAAGAAGGGGTCCTCCAGAGGGGACTTGGGAGACTCTGTGGGCTTTGGATCCACCGTACAGGGGGTCTCAAAACCCAAGGAGGAGGAGGAGCCTGTGGTGTTGGAGTCAGACAGGCTTCCATCCGGAGCAGAGCCTGTGGGAGCGGGATCTCCTGCAGTGAGCCCGTGAGGCCCCTGCTAACACCGGCTACCGCAGTAGGAGGCAAGGTCTGTCCCGAGATACAGGAGTGAGACTCCACTGGAGAAGGAGATCTTGGCATAAGGTCCATGCGGGCTGGTATGGAAGTCGCGGCCAGTTACCGTGGGTCCAATTCTGAGACCAACTGCATCCTGGTTTCAGACCACCAAGATTGTAATGCCTCCCAAAAGTCCACCTGAGGCTGAGGTGGTGGAGGGGGCTGACGAGGAGGAGGGGGCTGACAGACGGGCAGGTATCCTGGGAAGGCAAACCCCAGCATTGTATAGCCTGACATCGGGTATCCTGGCATACGATACCCTGGAGAAGGGTAGTGAGGCGCAGGGTAGCCTGGCATCGGGAAGCCCAGCGAAGGGCCCAATGGCAGAGTCAAGGGACCAGCCGGAGGCCCTGATTGTGGGTAACTTGGTGGACTCAGAGGAGGTCCTATCGGGGGCCCCGACATCGGGTAGCCAGGCGTAGGCCCTAGAAGGGGGCCTGAAGGACCTGATGGGGGCACTGATAGAGAGTTGGAAGGGCCTGGTAACGTCAGGTCTGACGCCAGAATGTCGGAAGGAGGTTCTGGCGTCAGCCCCAAGGGGGCAGAGGATCCCACCGGAGTCTGTGGTGGGGGGCCCAGAAGGGGAAGCCTGCGGTGCAGGGAACACCGACTCTCGAGGGTGGTCCGGCTTCAGATGTTCTGGTTTCGGCACCAGGGTTGTGTCAAGCGGACGCTCCTTCGACTCCAGCTCTCAGTGTGCAGGAGAGCCAGGAGACACCACCAGGGGAGGTGGTGAAAGAGGATCCCGAGAGGGAGAACTCTCTGGGGCAGGGGGGGCTGTGGCCAAAGCGGCAGCGTGTGCTGATCCAGAGAATTGGTGCCGGGTCTGTTATCGGGGCCCGACAGAAGCGCAGTGGCTGACCTGGCGTGTGACTTATCAGCCGGGGCCAAGCATTCGTCAGAGGGGCTGACAACTGACTTATCAGCTAAGCCACCAGACTTAGGACCTGGGCTTCTGAGGGGTCCAACAGTGGTGGAGCTCTTAGACGTATCGGAAGCACACGCCTGAACTGTGATCAGCTCAGGCTGGAGGACCAAAGGCTGCTTCCCGCAAGGAGGGGCAGGCTTGGTCATAGGAGTGGTACCCGCGGCAGCGGGAGGCCGCTCGCCACCCGCAGGCAGGAAGGAGACTGATCGCAGTCCCGGTGCTTAAGGGAGTACGAAGAACACGCCCCTGCCCCGGAGAGGATGATGATCCCACCAGCTTCTGCAGCTCCTTCTCCATGGAAGCCATCCTTAGTGCAAGAATGTGGGCTTCCAGGGCCTGTTGGTGGTGTTTTCCATGCGGCCTGGTTGAAATTCTGGCAGGCCTCACAGTCCTTGGTCTTGTGCTCTGGTCCCAGGCAGAAGAGGCAGAGGGAATGGCCATCCTTATGAGGGAGCTGAGTGCCGCAGGAATCGTTCTTGTTCTTATGCAACTCAGAAGGCATTGAAGACATGCAAGAAAAAAGTAATACTTTTCAGCAATTTACAGAAAGAAATAAAAGCAATGAAATACTCATCCAAAAATGGCTGTCAACTAAGGCAGCGTTCTCTACGAGGTCCGATGTGCGCAGGTCGACGGTGGGAAAGAACTGGAGGGCGGGTGTGGAGACCGCCCACTATATAGTGTCACGCTGGTCCCCCGCCAGCCACTGCTGGTCCTAGTCCCTGACGGCTCTAGTCCTAATGGGTATTAACTACTGCAAGAGCTCTCTCGTAGTAAGATCGTTGAAACATCAGCTAATTTGCAGAAGAATCCGCATCATGGCAAGCCCAGGATGAAGTAAAAATGGTAGCCGCATAAACAGAAAGAAGCAGCAATGATAAGTAAAACAAAAGTTTCAGTTGCAGTTTTTGAATAAATCTACAGATCCCGACACTCTGGGATGACTCCAATGTACGGAACTAGGCAACTGAGCCAGGATAATACAAATGAGGCCGGAGTAAACAATAAACGGAAAAACGGATGACAGTAAGAACTCATATGAACTCACAACACTGTTAAAAAAAACTTGCTTGAACCTTTAAGCACGGTTACTGCTTTGTTTAAAAATGTGTGTCAGTAAAATAATAATTTTCACAAAAGGGCCAGCCCGGTGGCGCGAGAGTTGAGGCGCTGGACGCCACACTGCGAGCGCTGGCAACCCGGGTTCGGAATCAGCCCCGGTTGCTGGGGTCGGCAGTAGAGGGAGAGGATCGAGCGTCCAAAGGACAGCTCTCCTCTCCCGGGAAGGACAGGAGTCCGCTCGGCTGAACTCTGGCGGAAGCCGGAGATACAGCAAGCGCTAAACGTAGCGAAGGGGCAGGGAGTGGCAGACGTCTGTAAAGCCTTGACATCAGGGCGCTAGCCACTCCCAGGAAACAGAGGAAAAAACACCCTTCAGCTCCGGTGGAGAACCGGAGCTTGCCCACGATTTACGGCCGCCCTCCTGGCATCCAACCGGCCGACACCGCCAGAGAATTCTTGGGTGTTGGAGCCCACCCTGTCCCCGCCCGGGGGGTAAACCGAGGCGAAATGGGCGACGGAGGACTGACCAGGTAGGAGCGAACCGCAGTGGGATGACTCCTAGGTAATCCCGAGGAGACCGGAGGGGAGAGAGGAGAAAAAATAGAAAGTACAAAAAAAAACCAAAAAAAAAAAAACCCCATTTTCATAGTAAAATAGAGTGCTGCTCTAATTTGTTGTTGTTGGCTTTGGCAGAGAAAAGTACAGTTACGTAGGAACTTACCATAACAGTAGATCTTAGAGAGAGGTTCCATCACATAGGACTGGCGCCACCTTGCGTCGGGCGTCTGACGAGACTTTCTAGCAATACCTGATGGGGATCACACCGACGCACGTGACTGACGCCAGCATGATCAAGTATAATGGCGGTCCCCACGACCGCCTCTTCAGTCTTTCTTGCCGGAGCCAGGAAGAGGCCTGACAGCAGGAGCGAACAGGATTTGGAGTCCCTAAAACATAAAATGAGGGAAGAATGGAGGGGAAAATATGGCCTACTGAAGGAACCTCTCACGAAGATCTACTGTTATGGTAAGTTCCTACGTAACCGTACTATCTTACTTCGAGAGGGTTCCTTCAGTAGGTCATCACATATAGGACAGAGTCCCAAGCAGTCCCTTCAAGGAGAGACCAAGAGAAACTAGGGAGGAGGTAAAAACTAACTCCAACGGAAAAAACTGAAGTGCAGAGAGGACCCAGGACGGCCCTCCGCCTAGAAGCAATGTCCAGACTATAATGTTTGGTAAAGGTATGGACAGAACTCCAAGCAGCGGCAGCACAAATGTCACCCACAGAAACGTTCCGAAGGAAGGTCACGGAGGCAGCCATGCCCCTCGTAGAATGACGTCTGATGGTACCCGGCAGATGCTTATCGTACTTCTGGTAACAGTATCAAATGCAGTTGCCTAACCATTTGGAGAGGCCCTGCTTAGAAACCAGTTTGCCCTTCGATCTCGGGGCGAAGGAGACAAACAACTGATCGCAAGAGCGAAATTCTTTGGTCCGATGGGTGTAGCACCGGAGAATCCGATGGACATCCATCTTATGGAGGAGTGCCTCACATCTGTTAGAGGGGGACGGATAATACACCGGAAGCTCTACTGACTGATTCAGCATGGCTTCTTACACCAACTTGGGAAGAAACCTCGGATGAGTTGTGAGGACCGTCTGGTCCCTATGGAAAATCAAGTATGGCTCCTTGCAGACTAGAGCGTGAAGTTCCGAAATCCTTCGGGCTGAAATGATGGCCACAACAAAAAGCACCTTCCAAGATAGGAAGCGCAAATCACAGCTCATAGCCGGCCCGAAAGGAGGAAGGGTGAGCTTTTCCAGTACAAAGTTCAAGTCCCAAGGCTGGGTTGGACTGAGGAGGGGGGGCGGGGGTTCAGATGGAGAATCGCTTTCAGAAAGGTTTTTGAGATTTCCAACTGAGCCACGGGTTTACCATCCACTAGCTCATGGTATGCTGAGATAGTTGAGATATGAACCTTTAAGGAAGAGTAGGACAGACTGGAGTCCGACAAGTGAAGGAGTTATTCCATGACTTGTGGGACCGAGCAAGAGAAGAGGTTCCAACCCTTAGTGGTCGCCCAAATGGAAAACCGCTTCCACTTCATGGCGTAAATGGAACGGGTAGACAGTTTCCTAGCCTCGAGGAGGACTTGAGCCACCTTGGAGGAAACCCCGAAGTGGGATATCGCTATGTCTGCAGGAGCCAGGCATGGAGATGCAGGGTCCTGAGCCCCAGGTGTACCAGTCGACCTTGATCCTGGGTCATGAGGTCGTGAGTCATTGGAAGTGGAACTGGTGGCTCCAAGGAAAGCTGCTGTAGCAGCGGGAACCAGATCTGTCTCGGCCAGAGAGGAGCGATGAGGATCATCTTTGCCCCGTCCGTCTGGAGTTTGAGGAAAACCCTCTGCAGAATGGGAAACGGAGGGAAAGAGTACAAGAATTTCCCTGTCCAGGATAGAGACATGTCGCTCCAAAAAGCACCTGGTTCTGGAACGAGCGAGCTAAACTTGGGAAGTTTTGCATTGTATTGGGAGGCGAAGAGGTCGATTTCTGGACGCCCCCAATTTTGGAAGATGGATTCCGCCACTTCCTGATTTAGTTCTCACCCGTGACCTAGGGTCCGAGACCTGCCGAGACTGTCCTCCAGGATGTTTAGAACACCTGGAATGTGCACGGCTACTAGGACCAAATGGTGCTGGATTGCCCAGTTCCACACCCGCGTTGCCTCCCTGCAAAGGGGGTACGACCGGGTTCCTCCTTGTTTGTTGATATACCAAACTACCGACATATTGTCCGTTTGGATTAGCAGTGATCCCTTTGGAAGAAGGGTCTGAAAGGCCTGTAACGCATACAGGACCGCCCTCAACTCCAGAACATTGATGTGGAGAGAAGTCTCCAAGCCGGACCACAGTTCCTGTGCTTGGTGTTCCCCAAGATGAGCTCCCCACCCCATATTCGAGGCATCCGTGGTGAGGGTGGCTACTGGTGCAGGGTTTCAGAAGGGAAGCCCCAGAGAAAGATTGCGAGAATCCTTCCACCACTGTAAGTTTTTGTAAACTGCTGAGGAGACGAGGACCAGATGGTCCAGGTTGTCCAGGAGCTGATCCCACTGCACCAGCAAGGACCACTGAGTAATCCTCATGTGAAGCCTTGCAAGGGGAACGGTAGTTATGGAGGCCGCCATCAGGCCCAGAAGGCGAAGGACTTCCCAGGCAGGGATGGTCCTGAGAGAAGCCACTTTGGAGACCTGACAGACAAGGGTCTCCATTCTGTCTGGAGGAAGGAAGGCTCTGCACTGGACCGTATCCAGGACTGCCCCAATAAACTGAAGTCTCTGGGCAGGGATAAGGGATGACTTGGGAACATTGACCGTGATCCCTAGCCTGCTGAAAAGGTCCAGGGTAAAGGACAGAGCCTCCAGCAAGAAATCCCTGGACGGGAATGAAATCGGCCAGCTGTCCAGGTAAGGGAAGACCTCAATGCTCCTGTGGCATAGAAACGCCGTGACCACCGCCAGGCACTTGGTGCCAAAGACAGACCAAAGGGGAGTGCCCGGAACTGAAAATGTTCCCCTGGGAAATGAAAACGCAGGAATCGGTGGTGGCTGGGGAAAATAGGAATGTGCAGGTAAGCATCCTGCATATGCAGGGCACAGAGCCAGTGGTTCTCCATGAGGAGAAGGAGGAGGCTCTGGAGCGTCAGCATTCAAAATTTTTTGTACTCGACAAATCTATTTAGCCGACTTAGATCGATTATGGGTCTGAAGTCCCCAGTCTTTTTTGGAACCAGGAAAAAATAGGAATAAAATCCCTTTCCCTTTTGCCTGAAGGGAACGCGCTCGTTTGCTTCTTTGAGCAAGAGCGAATTTACCTCCTCGTGAACGAGGAGAGCCTCGAGAATAAGAGGACTTTGTGGGTCGAGTTTCTGGAGGAATCTCCAGAAACTCTATGGTGTGTCCGACGGACACTAGTTGCAGGACCCATTCATTGGAGGTGATCGCCTCCACTCCACGTGGTCGGGTGAACCCCCACCTGCTCCCATCCACGAGACTGAGGAGGCAGTGGGACCGGGAGTCAGAAGTGGCCGGACGTTCAGGGAGGGCCTCCTGAACGTCTGATTTTTGGAGGCAGGAGGGGTTGCTGTACCCGTGGCCTTTTGCTTCCCTTGGTGGCGCGCCTGAGTGTTCTTTCTCTGCCTTTTCTGAAAGGGCTGCTGTTGCTGCTGTTGTTGAGAGCCCGATCGGTACACAGACCTGACAGACCCAAGTGCAACTCCCTTGCCCTGTAGGTCTGTGATAATATCCTCTGAAAGGGGCGTCCTGAATCGCCGACTGGACCACAATTGCGAAGCCAGAAAGATGAAGCCAGGAATGCCGTCTGAGGGCAATGGCAGTTGCCAAGGTATGGGTCACTGAGTCGACGGAGTCGTAAGTGGCACGTAAAGCGTGCCTACAAGAAACCTTGGAGAGGCGGAGATCCTTGGTAATGTCCTCCTTCAAAGGTGAGGAATCCATGGACTGGACTTGCGCTTCCAGCCTGGCCAGGGTCGCTTTCTGATGGGACACCATGTGGGCCATGTAACTGAGGGACCGGAGGGCGCACGTGGCTGAGGAATATATCTTTTTCCCGAACTGGTCCATCTGCTTCAACTCTTTGTTCGTCAGAGTAGTGCTCATGTGCTTGGGCGCTGAAGAGCGATCATGAGCCGTCAAGATGACCACAGAGTGAGCCTTGGGATGGGCCTTTAAGAAAGGAGCATCCTTCGGCACCCGGTAGATCCTGTCCGCCTGCTTGGGGACAGCCAGGATGGAATGAGGCATCTGCTAGACAGTAGTAGTGAGGTCTTGATGGAGGGCCATCCAAGAAGGAATGGGGATGGGAGACAGAGACTCAGTCTAGGTGTTCCGCGAGCCTCTGTCTCATGGGGTCCTGTTCCTCTGACACCCAATCAAAATAGTCTTTCACAGTCCTCAAGAGGTTGGAGAAGGCAGGGTCTTCTGGTGGAGACTTTGGCGAGACCTTGTCCCTCATGTCCTCAAGGTCCTCCGGGATTTCCTCAGAGGAATCTTCCCTTCCCTCTGAACTGTCATCCTCCGCCTCCTCGACAGGATGGCATCTGGTATCCGGAAGGGAAACATTGTGTCGAGTCTTCCCCGAGATGTGGACAGTGGCTATGGACAAACTGCTCGGGGAAGGGGACCTAGGAGACCGCGGTTGTGGGAGCCTAGTCTCCAGGTCTGAGACCAACTCCGACCGAGCTCCCCTGCCACCAAGACTGTATTAAGGTCTTGAAATCCAGGGTAACCAGGGGAGGGGGAGGTGGAGGGTAGAGGCTGGGGAGGAGGAATAACCGGTGGTAGATAGTAACCCTGGAATCCCGTATCATGGGAATGGGGATTAAATCCAGGGTAGAACTGTCCCAGGTGACTCCAGTCCGGAGTGGGACCCCCCCCCCAGGTAGTGGTCCCCAGGATACCCCAATGGGTAATGTGGGACAGTTCGGGGTCAGGTATAAATCCCCATCGTCAGATCAGGCGTCGGGGGAACCCACGTCGGACCCGCCATCGTGTATATATAGGTTGAAGGTCCGGCGTCAGGACAGCCCACGTCACGGGGACTGACGTCGGAACCAGCACCACCCAAATCCAACCCCGGAAGGGTATCCGGTGTCAGAGGGGCCGGCGTTGGGACCGGACGAAGGGGCCCTGGCATTGGGGCTGGATCCGGCGTCAGGGCCAAAGGCAAAGGCCGGTCAGCCGGTCCCGGCTGCGGGACTGTCGTTAGGATAACCAGCGTTGGAGGAGGCGCTGGAAGCCCGCCAGAAGGCGGAGGAGGGGCCTCCACAGTCAGGCTGTAGGCAGAGGAGGATCCTCCTTCTCCTTGACCCCAGAGGGGGAATGCGGAGCCGGAACATCGACAGGGTCGATGGGCTCTCCGCTACCATCGCCAGACGTACCCGCCGGTGAATTAAGAGGGCACGGGTGAAGGAGGAGGGAGAGGGGCTCTCTCCTTCTGGTCCCGCCGGACATCGGGTGAGGCCCTGACTGGGGAAACGAGCCCGTGCAGTCGTCAGGGACGGCAGACTTAGCAGGCGGGGTCGGGCGGTCAGGGGAGGAGCCCCCGGCTGACTTGTCAACCTGAGCTGGGCGACTGCCCCCAGCTGGGGGAGCCAACTTATTGGCGGCCACATGGTCCCCGGAGGAGCTGGAAGCCGACTTGACAGCCGAGGCGGCGCAGTCGGAGGAGGAGCAGATGGACGACTTATTTGCTGAAGTTTTGTCCGACTTACCGTCCGGTTTTCTGGGTGACAGCTGGGCCTTGCTCGTTGAGGGCCTGGCATCATCTGCGGAGCAACCCTGCTCCCTAGACTTCTCCTTGTACTTTTTTGAGGGAGAAGATTTTTTCAGAGGAATCCCGGAGACTATCCATTTTATTCTCTAAGGAAGCCAAGCAGGCTTTTAGTAAGTGGGCCTCCGGCCTGCTGTCTCCTCTTTTTCGTGGCCTGGTTAAAGGATTGACAATCACGGCAGGAGACTGGATGGTCCGGGCCTAGACAGAGAACGCACTGGGAATGACAGTCTTTGTGTGGGATCTGCGTGACACAGGACGAGCACTTCTTCTTGGGTGAAGACATAAGGAAGAACACGAATTTGAAGAAAAAATAGCAGCGAGGGATAAACTGACACAATGAACTTTCACGACGATCGCTAACGAAGTCTGCAATGCGACTGACACGAGGCAACAGCGGGAAAGAACTGGAGGGCGGGCGTGGGGACCGCCCACTATATACCGTCATGCTGTCAGTCACGTGACGTTGGGTGGGCGGTCCCCCATCAGGTATTGCTAGAAAAGTCTGTCGTGCGGCCTGACGCCAGGTGGCGCCAGTCCTATATGTGATGACCTACTAAGGGAACCCTCTCGAAGTAAGATCTACGCATTCCTGTTTAAATCCGTAGTGAGCAGCACCTACCAGGTTAACCTGAGGAGGCAAACTGTTACGGGACAAATAATAAAAGTGTGGCCTCTGACTGTGCACAAACAGTATTACCTCAGGTATCATTTTAAACATACTGAATAGTTTATGGGAGCTCATATACAATAAGGCTATTTCACCAAGTGGTTACCAGGATAAGAACCTAGAGAGAGTGACATCTTGAGAGGTCAGTTTGCTTTCCTGGTAACCACAAGGTGAAAGATTAGCCTTCTGTATAGGAGCTTCCATATATTACTTTACATAGTGTTCCGTAAAAGAAAAAAAAATCCTGTGAGTCTTTTGTTTTTTACTTTACTAGAGCACTTCCGCTGGATTACATTAACCGCAAAGAAAACACTTACATGGTGTTCCACTTCATAAATCGAAAACAGCTTTCAGTTCATAATGGCATTTGATCTGAATGAACTGCAGCTGCCATCCCCCACTTATGTGACGAGGTAAGCTCTCAGAAAATGTCTAGCTGCTGTGTAGTTTTTTTTTTTTATTAGACTGATTTTACTGCACCAGCCCCCCCCCCCTTTTTTTTTTTAAACTGACAGCAGCATGTGCTTGGGTACAGTGCTAGATCAGCTGTATTGCTGAATAACATCCATACTGTGGCAGAATGAAAAGTCATTGCTGTAGTACAAACATCAGTACTACAACAAAATGACTTTTTGGAGAGTACTGAAATTAGGACTGAATGTGCTAACACCATACACTATACAAAGAATACCGGATAGGCAACTATACACAACCAGTGTGTTCTTCCTACACAGGCTGTACAGAGTTGCATATCCTCTATTTTTATAGTGTATGGTGCCTGCAAAAAAAAAAAAAAAAAAAAAAATGTACGTACACTGTTTCATCATGAGCTTTGAGAAAACTACCGTGGCCATCTCTGAAGTGATTTACTGTTAGTCTTTTATGTGCGCAAGGCAGTTTTCTCAGCTGCCTTCAAAAGTGTGTGGCTTGTGCACTTTCCAAATCAGCTGGAACACTGCTGTACCACAGAATGGTACAATCACGTTCCACATGACATTTGAACTATGATACAAGAATGTTTCAGATGAAATGAAAACAGAGTTAGAAACGATCCCTCACCATACACTGTAACATCCTTACGGAGGGTATTTTCTTGACTGTAGCCAGTTTTTCATCCTCTGAGAAAATAATGCTCATGGCTTTGATGGTCATCTTGAATTTTCCACTACAGGCTATAAAGCTTAATTTTCTCTGCCTAGCAACATCAGACTAAGATCAGTCTAGCACAAGACCAAGATGATTTTTGACTATGCAGTAGACTAAAGTCATGGACTTAGGCAAGACTTTTTATTGGTCTTAAGACTGGTCTTAGAGCTCAATTTAAGACTAGCTTTGTGCAACCGGCTGCTGGGGATTAAGATCAATGAAACCACCTGGACAGATCTGATCAGGATATAAGGGTTTCCTTATATGCAGATGTTTTAAAGAAGCACAGTGCAAGTTTCTCAACCATTTTTCTCCCGCATACATAGTAAATAGGTTCCATAAAGAAGTTCCACCGACATGCAGCAGACGCCAGCAAGTCACTGCAACTTATTTCCACGTCGTCTGACATGCCCTGGGCCTACTCCATTCTAGGACAAGGGTCTTTTTTAGGTCTAAAGAGAGGAGATGATGGCTCTTACTGATGAGGGCGATTGGGGTACTACTGATAATAGTAAGTGAAGCAAAAAAGATACTCTGAACACCTGGGCCAGACACACTGACACTATCCGAACACAATGGATTAAACACTGGTGGGTATGTTGCCACTGGCGAAACTTACTCCAGAGCTAAAACACTAAGGGGAGTGTTCTGAACGCACATTATGCAGAGTCCAGAACTGGTTCTCAGAGGAGACATGAGCAATCATTATGTCTGGCACCAGAGGGATGCAACTATGGGGGGTGGGGGTGGGGGTGGTGGTGAACATGAAAGCAGTCTCGTCCGAGGACTCAGTTAAAGAGAGACCCAAATGAACCTCATACAGAGGGCAAGTATGTTAATTATATTTAGCACCAAAAAACGATTTGGGGGGTTTACCATTTACTGCATTAATTAAAGGGGGTCCATGCAAGCTTTTGTAAGGTAAGATGCAATCACCAACTGGTACAATTGGTGACCCTCTACAGTACCAGAACAGATGTTTTAATGCAGATTCTGCAAGGTTAGAGGTACACTTAATCAACAGATAAACTTTGGATGCACAGTAGGTAAAATATGTCACATCTGTACTTTTGTAAGTTAATGCTGCACTTAAACTTTCAACAAACTGATTATACAAAATATTTTTTCATTTCTTTTTTTTTAATCAACGGTCACTTATTTAACTTCAGATTAAAATGGCTGCTCTCAGACAAGCCTCTATGGATATAAACCCAGTTCCCATTGTCATCAGACTTTTTTGATGGCTGTTATGCACATGAAATGAGCTTCAGATATCTCCCTTCAGTGTCTACATTATCAAAAATACAGACACCATAACCAGCACCCCTGCCAACAGTTCCTCTCCTAAGACAGACCAAGGACAGAAAACTTTTCAATCCAGCACTTTACACCCCCCCAAATAAAAAAAAAAAAACCAAAACAAACAAACAAAAAAAATTCAGGTCTTCCACAGCTGGGTGGTTCCTCTGCAGTCAATTCCTCATTCCCCATTAAGGAAGCAGTCACATCCAGGCTAGTGACAAAAAACTTGCTACACTGCCACAAATCACTGCTGAATCATTTCCGTCTGAAACAGCAATGTTTAGTCTTTAGAAAAGACATTTCAAGTCTCAGCTGACAGCAGCGATCTGTGCATGAATCCACCTTTTCTTGAATTTTTCAGCTTTCCTTTTCTTCTCTGTTCCTGAAAAAGAAAGGTGGTGTTTTGTAACAACCTGAAAGCCCATTGCATGCCAAGTTACAAAACAAGAAAGAAAAGAACAGTTATGTACTTACTGTGACAGTACATCTTTTTGAGTCTCTCTTCCATTAGGCCACACCTTTGGACCTATACCCGCATCAGTACTAGGACCACGTGGAAACTACTGCTAGCCAGGGGCTGCCCATAACCTCGTCATGTGTCAGCCTCAACATAAACGTGGGCGGCCCCATCTTTCCTCAGTTCCCCGCCAGAGATTGTGCTCATAGGACCACTCTTCTTGGGGAACCAGGAGATTATAATCAGCACCTCTCATAATAGGCAAGCAAAGGCACTGGACGTAACAGCCATGGAAATTCCCAGGGCAGGAATTGGATGCCATATCTCCCTACAGATTATGAAAAAGGGGAAGGAGGGAGGGCTGGCATGGCCTAATGGAAGGAATTCTCTCGAAGGTCTACTGTTACTACTCATCTATGAGAAATAATGCCCAGACTGTAATGTTTAGTAAAGATATGGACAGTACTCCATGTGGCTGCAGCGCAAACGTAAGCCTCAGAGACGTTTCTGAAACAAGCAACAGAAGTAGCCATACCCCTGATGGAATGACCACGAACTGCACCAGCAAGTTCCTTACTGGACTTCCTAAAACAGAACATAATACAATGCGCTAGCCATTGGACAAGCACTGTTTGGCACAGGAGTGAATGAAACAAAAAGATGAGAGGCCTTTCTGCAGCCCTTGGTGCGATTCACGTAGTATATTAATATTATATCTATGTCCAAAGTATGGAGCAATGCCTCACCCTGACTAGCATGCTCAGGATAATAAACGGGATGGTTTGATTTAGTGTAAACTCAGACACTACACCTTTGGCAAAAATTTAGGATTAGTATGCAAAGAAACATTTTTTGTGGAAAATCAAATAAGGAGGCTCACACAGAGTCTGTAGCTCTAAAATCCTTCAAGTCAAAGTCACTGCAAGTACAAATAACGCTTTTCATGATGGACAGTGCAAGCCACAAGTGGCTGGCTTAAAAGGAGCCAAAGTAAGCTTTTCAGGAACATAATTCGGATCCCAAGGTGGGACCAGATTATGAATGGTAGGTTTTATGTGCAGTTTCTCTCTCAAAAAAGGTAAGGGACACCTCCAGTTGGGCAACCGTATGCCCATCAGTAGGGCACAGGAAGCCGAAATAGCTGACAAATGCACCTTCAGAGTGGAATACTGCAGACCACAATCTTAAAGTGACAGTAAGTATTCCAACGCCACATTTACTGGATAGATGAATGGGTCCATATGTCTAGAAGCAGTCCACAAGGTTCAACGCTTCCACTTCAAAGAATACACGTCTGATGGAAGGCTTTCTGGCCGCAACCGGCACATCAGTAATTTAAGGTGACACACCAAACCATATGATGGCTAGATTTTTTTTTTCCAAAAATAGTTTATTGAGTGGTTCAAGGATGTACAGCAGTTGCTCAATTTAAACCCCCAGTTACATACAGGTGTAGAACTGGTTACAAGGAAAAACAGGGTACATGCTGTTCAAGGTCATTATTTAAGTGAACATGTAGGCAATCTGTGCATGAATTTAAAACATCAATAGTTACCATTCACAAATTGTGTTCACAGTAGCTGTTAGGACAAACACCATATACACCTTTTAAACATACGAAACATTAGTCACATTATGGAATATATACTCAAACCAGTAGAGCTAAAGGGAGCAGAAGGTGCAGCAGGATACCTGAGACCCATATTTCAGACAGGGAAAGTACAGTTACGTAAGAACTTACCGTAACAGTAGATCTTCGAGAACAGCTCTTGCAGCAGGTTACACCATTAGGACTGAAGCCGGCAGGCGCCAGGACCCCATGGAAAATTTCTAGCTAGCTATCTTCAGCGGGGACCGCCCCCGACGTCGGTCCCGCCTCTGACGCCAGGCGTGGTACATAAGGGGGCGGTCCCGCCAGAATCCCCAGTTCTCCCGCCGGAGACTCCCGGCCGCAGGATGACATCAGAAGGGGAGACCGAGGATCCGCCGTCAGAAGGCAATAAAGGATAAAATCCCGACAGGAGCATTTCCTTCTATTTCTCTGTCTAATTCAATCACTACACCTTTCTTTTGGTTTTCTTCGTTTTCCTGTTCCTCTTCCCCCCCTTTTTTTTTTTTTTTTTTTTTAAAACGGAGCCATACCTCCTCTAAGGGGGAAAGGTGGGCGCCGTTCTCGAAGATCTACTGTTACGGTAAGTTCTTACGTAACTGTACTATCTTACTTCGAGATACAGCTCTTGCAGCAGGTTACACCATTAGGACTGATTCCCAAGCAGTAACGCTTACCAGAAGATCCGGGAGGAGGCAGAGAGATAAGAGAAAAAACCAATCCAAGCCCTGACTCAGGACAAGAGACCTTGCAACACCGCTAGGCCGAAACCGGCTCTACGCCTAGAGGCTATGTCAAGACTGTAATGCCTGATAAAGGTATGCACAGAGCTCCAAGTAGCTGCAGCGCAAATAGCTGAAATAGAGACGTTCCTGAGCGCTGCAAAGGAGGTGGCCACACTCGGTAGAATGACCCGGATGGAACCCGGAGGGCTTTTGTTTAATCTGGTAACAGTGCGAATACACTGGACAAGCCAGCAGGACAAAGACTGTTTAGACACCGCTGGCCTTTCATCCTCTGAGAAAAGAGACAAAAAGCTGGTCAGAAGCCCAAAGGGTTTAGTTCTGTTGAGGTAATACCTCAGGCTGCGGTGAACGTCCAGAGTGTGGAGCAAAGCCTCTCCTCTGTTAGAATAACTCGGAAGTAGACCGGAAGGTCAATATCCTGATTCAAAGTAAGTGTCAAAACCACCTTAGGCAAAAACTTTGGGTTAGTCAGAGATACTCTGCCCGGTGGAAAACCAAATAGGGCTCTTTGCACATGAGAGCATGAAGCTCAGAAATCCTTCTGGCTGAAGTAGCAGCAACAAAATAATGTCTTCCACGACAGAAAGCGTAGCTTCATAATCCAGCAGGCTCAAAGGAGGAGCGTAAGTTGTTCCAGGACAAAGAGTAGATCCCACGTAAGGCACTGGGTCCCTAATGGAGGCCTAAGGTGCAACACTCTAAGAAACTCCCGGAAGCGTCAAGCTGAGCAAGTACGGTGCCCCACCGCAGGTGGTAGGTCGAATAGCACAAAGGTGCACTTTAATAGAGGAGTAGGCTAGCCCTGAATGGAATAGAGAAAGGAGGTAGTCTAAAACCACTCCAACGGGACAACCTAAAGGGGAAAGGTCACGAGCCCGTGACCATAGACAAAAACAACGCCACTTCATGGCGTATGTAGCATGCGTTGCCGGCTTTCTGGCTGCGGAGAGAACCTCAGCAACCTCTTGCAAGACCCCGTGTCGCAAAATGGCTATATCTCTAGGAGCCATGCACGCAGGTTCAAAGAGCGGAGATCCAGATGAAGCAATGAACCTCTCTCCTGAGACAGTAGGTGGGAGCTGAGCGGCAACGGGAGCGGGGGTTCCCAAGATAGCTGTGCCAGCAAGGGGAACCATATCTGTCTGGGCCAAAACGGAGCCACCAGAATCATTCGTGCATGCTCCCGCGCAGCTTGAGAAGAACCTCTGATCAACGGGAAGGAGGGAAGGCATAAAGGAATCTGTTCACCCAGGAGAGGGACAACGCGTCTCGCCAGAAAACACCAGGCCCTGGATCTAGCGAGCAAAAATTGGGCAGTTTTGCGTTGGATGGGGATGCGAACAAGTCCAGCTCTGGAGTTCCCCATCGAAGGAACAGATCCTCTGCCACCTCCTGAAGAAGTTCCCACTCGTGGACTCTGGCCTGGGAGCGATTCAGGCCGTCTGCGATTGTGTTGTCCACCCCGGGAACGTGTACAGCGATCAGGTTTGCGCTGTGTCCGATTACCAATCCCACACTCTCATGGCCTCCCTGCAAAGGGGGTAAGAGTGTGCACCTCCTTGTTTGTTGAGGTAATACATCACCGCCGTGTTGTCCGTCTGAAGCAGGATAGTGCACGGCAGAATTATGGACTGAAAGGCATGAAGTGCATAGAGGACCGCCCTCATCTCTAGGGACGACGGCCTGGCGGTAGGGGCCTGAGAAGACCTAGAAACAGCCACCGCAGCCGGGGGGAGGGAAGAGGCCCTGGACGGGAACCGGTCTGACCTAGATCCGGAGCTGCGGGACCCGGAGGCCCGAGTCGGAGACCTAGAAGGGACTTCTCCCTTCTCTTCTTTTCTGCGTGCTTATGGGAGGATTCCCCTTTAGAGGACATGGCTCTAAGTTTTTCTTTGAGGAGGAACGCCTGAAGAGCCTTCTGTCGCCGGATCCTGGTGCGGCTATTAAATCCCTGGCAGAGGGAGCAGGCCTGGGTGTCGTGCTCTGGGCCCAGGCACCGAACGCAAGCCGTATGAGGGTCCTTGAAGGGGAACTGTTTCCGCAAGCACACTTTGATGTATGCCCGGAGGTCGGAGAGGACATCAGCAAAGGAAATTCTTCGAAGTGAAGCAAATTCTCGTAGGAAGTTCAACAACCACGCGTCGAGCGCTAGACTGAGACCGAAGGGTCGAGGCATGCAAGTTCGCGGCGGAAAGAACTGGGGATTCTGGCGGGACCGCCCCCTTATGTACCACACCTGACGTCGGAGGCAGAACCGACGTCGGGGGCAGTCCCCGCTGAAGATAGCTAGCTAGAAATTTTCCGTGGGATCCTGGCGCCTGCCAGCTTCAGTCCTAATGGTGTAACCTGCTGCAAGAGCTGTATCTCGAAGTAAGATCCTGCCTTCCCCGACTGCTTTCAGCAACAGATCCCATACTTCATTAAAAAGGCGAAGTTTGCCCAGCACTCCCATCTGCACTTTTCAAGGGCCATACATGAAAGCAGGTTCTTGGACCATCGAGCTATGGATGGGGGGTCAGAGGACATCCAAACCTGAGCTATTGTTCTTCTGGCGTTAACCAGAGCCATGCCCCACAGACTGTTACTCAGAGCACCGCTGGGATGTCTCGGATCAGCTCCCAAGAGTAACTCCAAAGGTGATTTTGATGGTGCATAACCTAGGGTGAGAGACATTATCCTAAGCACTTCGTGCCAGAATGGTGTAATCTTAGCACACGTGAGGGTCATGTGAATGAAGTCACCCACACCCACTCCACATTTGGGACACATCTCTGACCTGGAGTTATCCATTAAGTGTAATTTGGCAGGGGTGACACAGGATCTGTGTAAGAAATTTAGTTGTACTGACCTCAACCAATTACTGTAGGAGCAGTGTACAAAGTGAGAAATACAGGTTACTCACCTGTAACAGGAGTTCTAGAAGTGATATATGTTGTTCATCCACACTTACTGGCAGGTTCCTTGCCGCTTTAAATCTTGCTGGAAGGTCTTCAAGCTGGCTCCTCCCACTCACCCGGGTGGAAAACTCTTGGCTCTGCCCCATGACGCCAGATCTAGCCCGCTGAAAGCCAGGTTACACGTTGAAGCTGGGGAGGTCGGGTGGGTTGTGTGGATGAACATATACCACTCCTAGAAAAACAGGTTACTCACCTGTAACAGTAGTTCTAGGAGTGGTATATGTTGTTCATCCACACTGTCTGGCATTGTCCCTTTCCCCTTTAAATCTTGCCAGAAGTCTTCAAGCGGGCTCCTCCCACCCACCCGGGTGGTAAATACCTCGGCTCCGCCCCATGACGCCAGATCTAGCCCGCTGGAAGCCAGACTGTGCGCCTTAAGCCAGGGAGGTCGGGTGGGTGCGTGTGGATGAACAACATATACCACTCAAAGAACTACTGTTACAGGTGAGTAACCTGTTTTTCTAGGAGCGTGGATATGTTGTTCATCCACACTGTCTGGCAGACTCCTAGCAGTTCTCCGGGAGGAGGGAGGCAAGGCGCACACCCCCTACTTAGGAAACAGAGATTGGAGAACCGAGGCCCCAAAACCAGCATCACGTTGTGACTCAAGGTCGATGTGGTAATGGGTAATGAAGGTGTTCACTGACTTCCAGGTAGAGCTCATTCCACCCGCCATACTGCTGCTTCGGTGGCTGCTTCCAGGGACATCCCTATCAAGGAAATCTGTCAGATTTCCTGGATTTCCTGGATAGGGATGTCCCTGGAAGCAGCCACCTGGCAGCAGTAGTATGGCGGTGGAATGAGCTCTTATCCCTTGGGAGCCCTTGCCCGCCAATTCATAACACAGACTTATGCATGATGTAATCCATCTTGCAATAGCCCGCTTAGCTGCAGGTCTGCCAGAAGCGCTTCAGCGTAGGTGACAAATCAGCTGGCGTAATCCCTCTCGACACTTCCGCCGTCCTCTCCTTATAGTAGGAGAGCACGCCTGAGGTCCAGAGTATGGAGCCTGTACTGCATCCGAGGTGTAGTTAGGGTAATATACCGGCAGAGTCAACACCTGGTTAAGGTGAAACTCTGACACCACCTTCAGAAGGAATTTCGGGTGGGGGCACAGGACAACTTTGTCCCTGTGAAAGACCAGATAAGGGGAGTCCACCAAAAGTGCCTGGAGCTCCCCTGTCCTTCTGGCTGACATGACAGCCACCAGGAAGGCAGTCTTCCACAACAAGTGTGAAAGCTCACACTTGTGCATGGGTTCGAATGGCTTGCCCATGAGCTTTGCCAAAACCAGCAAGAGATCCCACGGAGGTGGAGGTTCACGCATCGAGGGATATGTGATCCAGGCCTTGAAAAGCGCCTAATCACCATCTCCTGAGCTAACGTTGGCTGACCGCCCGCTACCGTAAGGAGATGGCTGCCAGGTGCAACCTCTAAGGGTTGATGACCAAGACCCCTTTGGAGAGGGACCAAAGATAGTCTAGAATGTTAGCCACAGAGCAGGATAAGGGGTCCAGGCTCTTTTCTGACACCAAATGGAAAATCTTTTCCATTTGAAGGCATAATATTTCCTGTCGATTCTTTTCGAGATGCTTCCACCACGGTGTAGACATCCTCAGAAAGACCCAAAGCCTGGAACTCTAGCCGCTCAGGAACCAGGCTGTGAGGTGCAGGGATTGAAGGTCCGAGGAAGACCTTCCCTGGTTCAGCGATATCAGGTCCGGCGTGTACACAGCCGCCTGGGGCCCGCAGCTGAGGCTGAGGAGATCTGGATACCAGAACTGGTGTGGCCAATCTGGGGCTACCAGAATCACCTGCCTTGTCCCTCCTCACCTTGAGTAACACCTTGTGGATCAAGGGAAATGGAGGGAAGGCGTAGAAGAGGCCTGGGGTCCACGGCCTCGAGAAGGCATCCCCCTGCAGCGAACCCCGCTGAGGGGGGCGGCATGGTACAGCCTCAGCTTGGTGTTCTCCTGAAGCAAACAGGTCCACCAACGGTTTGCCCCAATGGGAGAACAGGTCGAAGCTACCTCTGGATGGAGAGACCACTTGTGGGATGTCTGGCCTATGCGGTTGAGAGCATCCGCCAGTTGGTTCGTGACTCCTGCCACATGGATGGCTAGGAGATCCGCCTCCAGCCGGCTGACGGTGTCCAGATCTGGAGCGCCTCCTGCACAGCAGACGGGAGTGCGTACACCCTGTTTGTTGAGGTAGTACATGGTCGTGGTATTGTCCGTCTGGACTTGAACCACTTGACCCCGGAGCTGAGGAGCGAAAGCTGACAGGGCCAGTCTGACTGCTCTGAGCTCCAACAGGTTGATGTGGCATCGGGACTCCTCGGGGGGTCCAGAACCCGTGAGCTCTGTTGTCACCCATGTGGGCTCCCCAGCCCATGAGAGAGGAGTCGGTTGTAAGGACGACTGTCGGCTCGGGGTGGACAAACGGGACTCCTTCCTGCAAATGACTCGGGACGGTCCACCATTGGAGAGTGTCCCACATCCTCTGGGTGACTGATCAGCTGGTCGAAGAGACCCTGACGCTGAGACCACTGGCCAGCCAGCTCCCACTGAAGGGGGTGCATGCGCAGTCTGGCCCAGCGGACCACTGAAGTGCACGCTGCCATGTAACCCAGGAGGCGCAGGAAGTCCCGGGCAGGGCGCAAGTGCCCAACCAGAAATGATTGGGCAAAGGAGGAAAGAACCTCCGCCCTGTCCACCGGGAGCCGTGCTCTGGCTTGACAGGAGTCGAGCTCTGCCCCAATGAAGCCCATCACCTGAGAAAGTACGAGTTCTGACTTGGCCTTGTTGATCAGAAGGCCCAAGTGAGAGCAGGTTCGGAGGGTCAGGTCCCTGGACCTCTCCACTTCCTGAAGGAAGGAACCTGCCAGGAGCCAGTCGTCTAGATAGGGGTAAATGCGAACCCCTTGACGCCGTAGATGGGCTGCCACCACTGCGATGCATTTGGTGAAGACCCCTTGGGCTGATGACAGGCCGAACGGCATGGCTCTGAACTCGTATAGGGTCCCTTCGACCTTGAAGTGGAGGAACTGCTGATAGGGACGGACGGATTGGGACGTGTAAAAGCGTCCTGAAGATCCAGTGTACAGAACCACATGTTTCGCTCCAGGGATGGTATGATCTGGTTCAGAGTTACCATCCGGAAGGTGCGAGACCTGAGATACCGATTCAGGTCGTGGAGATCTAGAATGGGGCACCAACCCCCCGTCCGCTTGGGCACCAGGAAATACCTGGAGACGAAGCCTGGGTCTGAAGGAGGATCCGGCACTGGGGCAACCGCCTCCTTGAGGAGGAGTTGCGCAATGTCGTCCCAAAGGGCCAACTGAGTGCCAACTGAGATCCTTTCCTCCCGTGGGGCATGGACTCAGCTGGGAGGGTACTGCTCGAACTCTAGGGGCAGACCCTGTCCGACCACTTCCAGAACCCACCTGTCTGAAGTGATACCGGACCAGGCAGAAAGGAAGTGGTGGAGCCGGCCCCCACGGAGGACCCAGAACTGGCGTGGACGGGTGCGGGGAGGCCACCCCACCAGTCACTGTGCAGGCTTAGAGGAGGAGGAGGCACTGACCAGCACCTCAGCCTCCTTATGGGCTGTTGGGGACCTTGCTTGGGCCTAGGGCGCCAAGCTTGAGCCTGCTGCTGTTGCTGACCTCCCTGGAAGGAGGGCTGTCTGACCGCAGGGGAAGAATGCCGAAAAGGCTTCTTCTTGCGCTTCTGCTGGTTCTTGCCCGAAAAACCCTTAGCAGAGGTTGCATCTAAGGTGGCATTAGACTGCTCAATGCGCTGAAGATGACCCGCCACTCCCGGACTGAAGAGGTCGGTGCCAAGGAAGGGCACGTCAGCTAGCTTGTGCTGAGTATCTGCAGGACAGGAGGATAACCTCAGCCAAGCCCTGCGGCGAGAGGCTACCGCTGCCGCTAGTGAACGGGCACAGGAATCACCAATGTCCAGAGCTGTCTGGAGCGGTTGTTTGGCAACAACCCGGCCCTGGTCCCGGACCTGCTTGACCGTGGTCTGCATGTCTGCTGGGAGGTGAGGAAGAACTTCATCCAGCGACCCCAAAAGGGCATGAGAAGTGTGCCATGATCACTGCTGAGCTTGCCTGACGAAGGCCCAAGGATGATGCAGAAACCTTCCGGGCCGAGTGGTCCATAAGTTTGGACTCCTTGTCCGGAGGGCGGTCAGTATCCGCAGAGCTGCCCGTTCGCCTGAATACTGAGGCAGTCACAAGGCTTTCCGCTGAGGGGTGCTCAGTAAAGCCCGCCAAGGACCCCATGGGCACCGCGTACTTGCGGGCAGAGGGAGCTGGGCAGGAGGCTGGACGCTGCCAGAGTTCCAGAGCCGGGCCAACTATGGCTTCGGCCACTGGGAAGGCCTCCGTCGGGGTATCCCCCCTCTTGAGAATATCCATGAGAGGATATTCTGCCTTCTTCTGAATAGGCTGCAAAGGCATGCCTGTGGACTCTGAAATGAGTCGAAGGATGCCCTGGAAGGAGGAAGGCCCTTCTTCCAAGCCTGACACCGACAGCTCATCATGAGAATGAAGGCCGATGTTATCCGAATCCGAGGAGTCCAGATACAAAGGCTTCCCACCTAAATCCCCCTCGATGCGCCTAGGGCGACCAGGAGTGACCGTAATGGACAGCCTGTGGGGAAGGCCCGAAGACTGTCGGTCCTCCTTAGAGGGAACCCCTCCCAGGGGTTGTTTTGGTGGTGGTTCCACCAAAATTGGTGGGGAGCCTGTAACCGGCCGAGCCGAAAGGCACACCGGGTCCGCCGGAGGGGGAACCGGAGCCCTAGGGACCGAGAAAGTTGGTGTCAGCCGAAGAGGCTAAGGCCAAGTAATTGCCGGAACTGCCGGGGTAGCCGGCTTCTGGCCTGTTAGCAGAAGTTGCTGTCACACAAGGTCCTCATAGCGTTGGAGTTTCCGTCGAAGCATCTCCTCATCAGAGGAGGATGAGGAACGGTGGCGGCGCCTCTTTCGGGAGTGTTTATGGCCCTTCTTAGGTCTTCCGACCGATGGGGTCTTACCTCGACGAGACTGGACGGCGCGCTCTGTCGGTCAGGGAAGCCGGACTCTGTGAAAACCGAGGTTCCGCCCGGCCTCGGGATGAATACCCGAGGACGGGTCTCCTTTCGGGAAGGAGAGAATAGGCGTCCTCTCCAGAGAGTCGACAGGCGTCGGCGACAACGGCTCGATCGGGTCGAGAGAAATCTTGGCCGGTTCAGCCGTGTCCTCTACTTCGGTGCCTTGGCCAGAAGGAAGGTCCGAAAAGCCGGCAGCCGAGAAGGCGATCTCGACCGTAGTCGAGACTCCCTGCTCCTGAAAGTCGGACCGCTCTCGGTCCCAGGAGCGTCTTCTTTGGCTAGAAGAAGATGGTTTTGGATCCTTATCCTTCTTCTTGGATCGGGAGGAGTGCAAACCCGAGGGCGCCTCACCCTTAGTAGGGAGAGACTGCACAACTCCGGAAGGATCCCGTGAAGGTGTAGCCCAAGTTGAGCGGCATCGAAGAAGCTTCTGTTGGTCAAGCTTGGGCAGCTTCTTCCTCAAGGCCATTTTTGCTCGAGTTGCTCGGGCGGATCCCGCAGAAGAGTGAAACCGCCTACTTGGCCTCCTTCGATTTCACCGGTGGATTGCGAAGCTCCGGTCTCCCCAGCTTCAGGCGTGCCTGACGGTCCTCCAGAATGGTGGGATGGAAGGCAGAGCAAACAGTGCATTGTGAGGTATCATGCACTGCATCGAGGCAGTAAACGCATGAGAGGTGGGGGGCTAAAAAGGCAACATTTTTTGGTCCACAAGGACACCAGCGAAACCCGGGGAATGACTTGTCCTCCATGTCCGAAACGTTCAGATCCGAGTCGTATACTCTTACAAGTTTTAAAGCAAGAAGATGCGGCGAAAACCATCGATTTGACTCCAGGGCCTCTATCGCTGCAAAATAGCACGCGAGAACCTGTATCTTTCAGCGGAAAGGAAGATCTGGTGTCATGGGGCGGAGCCGAGGTATTTACCACTCGGGTGGGTGGGACGAGCCAGCTTGAAGACTTCCGGCAAGATTTAAAGGGGAAAGGGACAATGCCAGACTGTGTGGATGAACAACATATCCACGCTCCAAGAACTCCTGTTACAGGTGAGTAACCTGTATTTCTAGGGATGTGGATATGTTGTTCAATACACACTTACTGGCAGACTCCTAGCAGTTCTCTGGGAGGTGGAAGGCAAGGCGCACACCCCCTACTTGGGGAAATAAGGACTGGAGAACCGAGGTCCCAAAATCAGCATTTCGGCGTGACTCAAGGTCGATGTGGTAGTGGGTAATGAAGGTGTGTGCCGACTTCCAGGTAGCAGCCCTGCAGATTTCCTGGATAGGAACGTCCCTGGAAGCAGCCACCGAAGCAGCGGTATGGTGGGTAGAATGAGCTCTTATCCCTCTGGGAGGCTCCATGCCCGCAACCTATAGCAGAGATCTATGCATGAGGTGACCCACCTGCCTATTGTCCACTTGGCTGCAGGTCTGCCAGGTAAGCCAGCGTAGGTGACAAACAGCTGGCAAACCTCTACCTCACTTCAGCCAGCCCTCCTTATAATAAGAGAGCACTCTTCAGGGTCCAAAGCATGAGCCCATATTCGCCTCTGAGGTACCGTGGGGTAGAACACCGCAGAGTCAACACCTGTTAAGGTGAATTCCCACACCACCTTCGGAAGGATTTCGGTGAGGGCGTAGGACAACCTTTGTCCCTGTGGAAGACCAGATAAGGAGACTGTATGGAAGAGCCTTCGAGCTCTCCTATCCTTCTGGCTGACGAATAGCCACCAAGAAAGCGGTCTTCCATGACAGGTGGGGATATCGCACCTGTGCATTGGTTCAATGTTCGCCCATGAGCTTAGCCAATACCAGCAGTAGATCCCACTGAGGTGGAGGTACTTTCAGACAGGAGGGATATGTGATCAAGGCCTTGAAAAGCACTGACCACCTTTTCCTGTGCCACTGACTGCTTTCCAGCCCGCGCCTGTAAGGCAGAGATGGCTGCCAGGTGCACCTTGGCGTCGCCGACCGAAGCCCTAGCTGAGAAAGGGACCATAGGTAGTCCAGAATGCTGGTCAAGGAACAGGAGGAAGGGTCCAACCTCTTATCCTGACACCAAATGGAGAATCTCTTCCATTTGAAGGCATAGCATTTTCTGGTCAACTCCTTACGGGATGCCTCAACAACGTTGAGGACCTCGTCGGAAAGACCCAAGGCCTGGAACTCTAGCCGCTCAGGAACCAGGCTGTCAGGTATAAGGATTGAAGGTTTGGGTGGAGTACCTTCCCCTGGTTGACTAAGATCGGGTCCGGGTGGCTGGAAGCCATCGCGAGAGCCTGGAGCTGAGGCTGAGGAGATCTGGATACCAGAACTGACGGGGCCAGTCTGGGGCTACCAGAATCACCTGCGTCTTGTCCCTCCTCACCTTGAGAAGCACCTTGTGGATCAAGGGAAATAGGGAGGCGAGAAGAGGCCCGGGTCCACGGCTCGAGAAGGCATCCCCTGCAGCAAGTCCTGCTGAGGGGGCGCGGTGAACGGGGCCCAGCTTTGCATTCTCCTGAGGCAAACAGTCCACCTGAGGTGTGCCCCAGTGTGAGAACAGATCGTGTACTACCTCCGGCAGGAGAGACCACTCGTGAGATGCAGCACCTATCTGGCTTAGGGCATCGGCCAGAGTGTTGGAGGCCCTCACATGAATGGCTAGGAGATCCACCCACAGTCTACCCACGAGAGACCAAGTGTGGAGAGCCTTGCACAGAGGCAAGGAGCGCTACCGGCCCTGGTGGTTTAGTAGTACATGGTCGTGGTGCTGTCTGCCTGACCTGGAGCATTTGACCCTGGTATAAATACAGTGTAGGCGTGAGGGTAGTCTGACCACTCAAGTTCTGAGCAGGTTATGTCATCGAGACCTGGAGGGGACCAGAGGCTGCTGTTTGAGCTCCCCCAGATGGGTACCCTTAACTTATCAGGAGAGGCGCCGGGTCGCTAGAGTGACCTGGGCTCTGGGCAGACAAATGGGATACCTCTCCTGATGAGGCGATGAACGATCCACCACTGGAGAGTGTCTCCTCCCTGGGTCGTCACTATCACTGGTTGGTCCAGGAGGACTGAGTGCTGTAACCATTGGCAGCAAGGCCAGTCCCCACTGCAGGGGATGTAGCAAAGAAGCGGGCCCAACGGTCACGCTTGGGTGCAGGCCGGGCTGGGAGGCCCAGGAGGCGAGGGAAATCCTGGGCAGGGTGCAACTGCTCAAACCAGAAATGACTGGGCAAAGGAGGAAAGAACCCTGCCTGGTCCGGCCGGGAGCCGTGTTTGGCCTCAGAGAGAGTCCAGCTCTGCTCCCGATGAACTGAATCACTCTACTGCTACACTGAAGTTCCACCTGGCCTGCTGATGAGGAGGCAATCTGAGAGCACATCTGAGGGCCAGATCCCTGACCCGCCCACCTCAAGCTTGGGAGGAGGCTGCACTCAGCCAGTCGCCTGGGTAAGGTACACTTGGACCCTTTGGAGTACTGCAGGAATAGTTAGTCATCACTGCTATGCATTTGGTGAAACCCTGGGAGCTGAAGAGAGTCAAGGCAGTGGCCCGGAACTGTAAGGGGATCCCTCCGCCTGAAGCCAAGGAATCACTGGTGGGATGGATGGATTAGGACATGAAAGAACGCCGCCCTGAAGGTCCAGAGAACAGAACCACATGCCTTGTTCAAAGGATGTGGATGATCTGAGCCAGAGTGACCATCCTGAAGGTTCGAGACCCAGGAACCTTGTTCGGCCGTAGGTTCAGAATGGGGCGCGCCAGCCCCCGTCCGGTTTGGGACTGGTGGAAGTACCTGGACACAAACCTGGGTCTCGATGGTGATCTGCCACTCCTGATCACCCTCTGAGGAGCAGGGCAATGTCGGCCTCGATGGGCTTGACAGAGTGTCTGGGACCTGAGTCTCCCGTGTGGGCTGGCTCACTTGATAGGTTGGGGACTTCACCGAATTCCAGAGGCAGACTCTTTCCTACCACCTCCAGCATCCAGCGTTCATGGTGATATCAGACCAGGCAGAAAGGAAGTGAGAGCCATCCCCATGGGGGGGAACTTGGGAGGAGGATGAGGTTGGGGTGACACCTCAACCCGCTACTGGGCAGGCTTGGGGAAGGACCGCCGAGGAGACTCCTGACCTTTCTCTTGCTTCCTGTTGGAGTGGTGCTATAGGTTTGGCCTGGGGGTGCCAAGTGTGAGCCTGCTGGGCCCTGATGCTGGTAAAGTTGCCGGGCCGGATGTGCGCAGGGGTTGAAGGACTACAGGGGTCTCTGCTGCTGGTGGCCTTTGTCCTTCTAGCAGACGGACTGAGTCTCAAGGTGCAATGGACTTTCTCAATCCGCTTGAAGATTCCTTGAACCTCGGGACCAAACAAGTCGGTATCCAGAAGTTGAATCGCCTGCCAGCTTAGAAAGGTATCTGCCGCAGCGTGGAGATCTCGACACCAAGCCTGTGTCGATGGCCACTGCATCCGCTACTGTCCGGGCACACGAGTCAGCGATGTCCAGAGAAGTCTGGAGCTGCTGTTTGGCCACCGCCCTTCCCTGATCCCGCACCTGCTTGACTGTAGTTTGGAGATCAGCCGGGAGATGAGGAATCACCTCATCCAGGAGCCCAAAAGGGTGTGTGGAAAAGTGTGCCATCAGGATGGCTGAGCAGGCCTGACGTAAGGCCTAGGAGGAAGGATGAACTTTTCCTCACTGGAGAAGTCCAACTTTTACTTTGTCGGGAGGCTTGTCCATGTACCTGAGCATTCCTGGGAACACTGGAAAATACACGCTGATCATGAGCCCCTCCGCAGAGAGGAGCTCCGAGAAACCGGACAGTGAACTGTGGAACAGCATACTTGAGCTATCCTGGCAAAGGTGTTGACAAGAAGCTGGCTGCTGCTATAGTTCCAGGGCTTGCCAACGATGTCTTCGCCACCGGGATGGCCTCCTGGGATCTCTGGTCCAGGCCCCGGCGAGGGGATATACCATTTTGAACGGGTTCGGGAAGCCATCCCAGTGACTCTGTAGATGAGCTGAAGTATTCCCAGAAACGAGGATGGTCTCTCGGCCCACTCGACTGACCCCCGTGGACTCCAAGTCAAGCGGCCTGGAAAACAAGAAGGAGTCGCCATCAGACTCAGGAGTTCTACGTAACAGCCGTCGAGCGCCTGAGCCACCCTCCACCTGCTGAGGTCGATCGGGAGTGAGGGTGACAGACAACCCATGGGGTAAACCCCTGACCTGACCGAGAATCCTGGTCGGGTCCCAGTCTCTGTTGGGGAGGCGGAGGTTCCACCACAATGGGTGGTATAAGTTGCTGTCCGAACAACTGGTGCCGGGCTTCGGCTCTGACCACTATGAGGGGTTGTCGTCACCCGCAACAGTCACTAATGGCTGGGGAAGACGATGGAGTCGGGCTTATTCCCCGGTCAAGCGGTTGCTGCCACATCAGATCCTCATAGTGCCGATTTATTTCCAGCAGAGCCTATTCTCAAGAGGACGAAGACAAGGATGAGCAGCGCCGCACTTTCCATAAAAGCGAGACCGCCGATGTCAGCGTGGATCGGATGGACCGGAAGAGGTCCGAGACCGAGACCTTTGGTGTTTCCTGTAGGGTGGGTCTGAGAGGGGCGGGGAAACCCCTCCTCCTCGTTCAGGGACCTAACCGAGACTGCACAGGCAAGTCTCGGTTTCCACCAGGGGAACCAGTGAAGAAGGGCTGTCAGCTCCAGTCGACAAAATCTGGACCGCGTCAACGGGTGTCCCAGCACGTAACCTGATGGGGGACACCGTGAAGCCAGAGGCCTTAGCCGCAACTCTCACCAGAGTCAAGTGCCGACTATCTGGGAAGCTTGACCTCCACGAACGCCGACGGTGGGGGGGCTTACCTTGGGTCCTTCTTTGGGACCTAGGAGAATGTCCCAAAGGCCCTTCCTTGGGTGGAGAGGACTGGCAGAGCCCTTTTGAAAAGAAGTTATGGAGACTCCATGAGAGCCGGATAAATGCCACGATCGAGGAGCTTGATGATGATGCCTGGGCCGCCTCCTCCTCGAGGGCAATCATCTGCTCCAGCTGTTCAGCCGAGGCCTCGCAGCCGTGGGACACCTCGCCCAACGGGCCTCCTTCGGATTTAACTAGAGGATACGTTTCTCGGTCACTTAACAATAATCGGGGCAGCGGGTCTCCAAGACCGGTTTAAAAGGATTTGCAACTTACATGTCGAGTCATGGCTGCAGTCCAAGGCAATAAACGCACATGGAGTGGATCGTCCAGATATCTTCTATGTCAATCAGGCACCAAACGGGAGTTTATTTGTCCGCGAGCTGAGGAAGAGAAAGACCAAGTCTGTAAATTTTAAATAAAGTTTTGGATTAACTGAAGAGTTTGGATCTAGGCCTAAAACACAGAGCGCAGTTGAGGAACCTGAGCTCCAAGTGGTAAGGAAGATCTGGCCATGTTATCGAGTTTTTACTACCGGTGGTGGGAGGAGCCAGCTTGAAGACCTTCCTGCAAGATTTAACGGCAAGGAACCTGCCAAGGTGATTGAACACATCCACGTCCCTGTATGCATTTTCCAAGTATGCACGCCCATTTCACACCGAGGGCTCTCATCTCTTTTTGGCTCTACTCGTGCCTCCCGATTTTCCAGAATTGTGTAGTAGGCCAATAATGGCCACTACCCGTTGGTCCTATAATTCCTCAAAGGGGATGGAGTGCTCACTGCCCAGTGACAGAATAGTGGAACCACAGATCTGATGTATTGAAGGGCAGAAAAAAAAATCACTGGCTGTCTCCCAGGCATTATATTCTGTAACTGCGGATCGTCCCACCTCAACTATCACAAGTCTACTGAAGAGACCTGCCTTGTTCCAGGCATTAATTCTGTATGACATTACCATGGGGCCCTCTGTTTCACTACATCAAGTCTCTTGGATGGCGAAGTCCACCCTGCTAGGCTATATACTGATGTACCTTCCACCAGTGTGTGTTTGTTGTAATGGGTTAGTGACATTCATAATGGTGCACTGGAAGGGAGGGGTATACACACTTAGTGGTGCGCTTAAAATACCCGTCATCTCCTCCTCCATCTATCCAGGCCAGATGTCTCCCACCCCTTGTTGTATAAGGTTAGTTGGCGGCCAGTAGTAGGCTCTGAAGTCTGGCAGACCCACACTATCAGTTGGCTGGAACAGCGTGGCTCTGTATCGTTGCCCTCTCCCTCCATAAAATTTTATGTAAGATTGTGTAAGCACCCCAAAGTGACTCTGAAGTATTCTAATAAGGAGGATTGATACAGGTATAACACCTCAGAGTACCATAATTTTTATAGTGCTAACTTGCTTAGCAACGTAAATAGGAGCTAATTAATGTCATAACTTCGTTACTTGGCCATAAGAGGTTTATAATTAAGGCATACAAGCGACTATAGTTGGTAGGCATATCCAGATATTTTATTTGTTTATTTCTGTAATCCTCCCAAATTTGAAATCAATTGTGTTTGTTGCAGGAGCCTATGGCATTAATCACTTGGTCCAGTTTACTATGACCAGAGATAGCACCAAATCTCTCATTAAGGTATGCACGGCCGAGGTCTTTGCAGGATTTGCATACAGCACTGGTCATCTGCATACATGGAAACTGTATATAGTTCTTCTCCACTGAACCCCTAATGTCAGGGATTCCTGACCACTGCCAAAGGTTCCAAGGTCAAGACATAGAGCAGAGGGGAAGTCTGGAGCTGCTGTTTGGCCACCGCCCTTCCCTGATCCCGCACCTGCTTGACTGTAGTTTGGAGATCAGCCGGGAGATGAGGAATCACCTCATCCAGGGAGCCCAAAAGGGTGTGTGAAAAGTGTGCCATCAGGATGGCCGAGCAGGCCTGACGAAGGCCTAGGGAGGAAGCAGCATAAACTTTCCGCCCGGAGTAGTCCAACTTCTTGGACTCCTTGTCGGGAGGCTTGTCCATGTCCTGAGCATTCCTGGAACACTGGAAAATGCTACTGATCATGAGCCCCTCCGCAGAGAGGAGCTCCGAGAAACCGGACAGTGAACCGGTGGGAACAGCATGTACTTCTGAGCCATCCTGGCCAAGGTGCTGGACAAGAAGCTGGCGTTGCCATAGTTCCAGGGCTGGCCAACAATGGCTTCTCGCCACCGGGAGGGGCCTGGGAATCCTCGGTCCAGTGTATCTCCATGAGGGGATACGGGGTCTCCACTTTGAATGGGTCTCGAGCCATCCCAGTGGACTCTGAGATGAGCTGCAGCATTCCCAGAAACGTAGGGATGGTCTCGTCCATCGACTGACCCCTGTGTGACCCAAGTCAAGCGGCCTGGGAAAACAAGAAGGAGTCGTCATCAGACTCAGGAGTCTGCGAACAGCTGCCGAGCGCCTGAGCCACCCTCCACCTGCTGAGGTCGATCGGGAGTGAGGGTGACAGACAACCTATGGGGTAAACCCTGACCCGACCGAGAATCCTTGGTCGGGGTCCCAGTCTTCGGTTGTGGAGGCGGAGGTTCCACCACAATGGGTGGTGCAGCCGTTTTCGGCCGAACAACTGGTGCCGGCTTCGGCTCTTGACCACTATGAGGGGTTGTTTCGGCCACTCCGGTAACAGTCACTTAATGGCTGGGGAAGACGATGGAGTCGGCTTATTCCCGGTCAAAAGGAGCTGCTGCCACATCAGATCCTCATAGTGCCGACGCAATTTGTGCCAGAGCCTATCCTCCGAAGAGGACGAAGACAAGGATGAGCAGCGCCGCCACTTTCCATGGTGCCGAGACCGCCGATGTCAGCGGGATCGGATGGACCGAAGAGGTCGAGACGAGACCTTTGGTGTTTCCGAGGGTGGGTCTGAGAGGGGGCGGGGAAAACCCGCTCCTCCCTCGGTTCAGGGACCTTAACCGGAGACTCCGGCACAGGCAAGTCCTCGGTTTCCACCAGGGGAACCAGTGAAGAAGGGCTGTCAGCTTCTCCAGTCGACAAAAATCTCGACTGCGTCAACGGGTGTCTCAGCCGGCTAACCTGATGGGGACACCGTGAAGCCAGAGGCCTTAGCCGCAACCTCGACCAGAGTCAAGTGTCGACTATCTGGGGAAGCTGACCTCTCCCACGAACGCCGACGGTGGGGCTTACTCAGGGGTCCTTCTTTTTGGACACGAGAGGAATGTCCCAAAGGCCCTTCTCCCTTGGTTGAGAGGGACTGGCAGAGCTCCTTGAAAGAAGCTGAGTAGGAGGATTCCAGGAGAGCGGGATCATCTGCCAGACCGGGGAGGATGATGATGATGCGGCCTGGGCGCCCCTCCTCCTCGAGAACCCCGTCATCTGCTCCAGCTGTTCAGCCGAGGAGCCGCGGCCTGGACACGTCCAGCAGGCCTCCTTCGACTTAACCAGAGGATAATGTTTCTCGGGTCACCCCAACAAACCGGGCAGCGTGGGTCCTCCAAGACCGGAAAGCCGAAAAGGATTTGCACAACTCACAAGCCTGTGAGTCATGGCCGAGTCCAAGGCAATAAACGCACATGGAGTGCAGATCGGTCCAGGACATCTTCTGCCCACAGGGGCACCGACAAAATCTGGGAGTCTATTTGTCCATCGCAGCCGCGAGGGAAGAGAAAGACCGAAGTTCTGTAAATTTTAAATAAAGTTTCGGATTAACTGAAGAGTTTGGATCTAGGCCTAAAACACAGAGCGCAAAGGAGGGAACCTGAGCTTCCAAGTGGTAAGGAAGATCTGGCGTCATGGGGCGCAGCCGAGAGTTTTACCACCCGGGTGGGTGGGAGGAGCCAGCTTGAAGACCTTCCGGCAAGATTTAAAGCAGCAAGGAACCTGCCAGTAAGTGTGGATTGAACAACATATCCAGTCTAGAACATGCCATTTTCTCAAGTAATGCGTCCATTTCCACACCGGGTGCCCTCACATCTCGTTTTGCTCAACTTCTTGATTGCCTCCCCCGATTTTCCCAGAATTGTGTGGTAGTAGGCCAATAATGGCCCACTACCCGGTTGGGGTCTATATAATTCCTCCTCAAAGGGGGATGGAGGTGCCCACTGCCCAGTGACAGACATAGTGGAACCACAGATCTGATGTATTCGAAGATAGACCAAAAAAAAAAAAAAAATCACCTGGCTGTATCCCCCAGGCATTGCATATATATCTCTAAAACTGCGGATCGTCCCACCCTCAAATAACTGCGTCACACAGAAGAGACCTGCCTTGTTCCAGACACTTAATCTCTGTATGAGCATTACCGACTGTGGGCCCCTCTGTTTCACTACATCAAGCAAACTTGGGTATGGCGAAAGTCCACCCTGCCAGGCTATATACTGATGTACCTTCTTCCATACCAGTGATGTGTTTGCTGTAAATGGGTTAGGTGACACATTCATATAATGGTGCACGGGGAAGGGAGGGGAGACTTACTACTTAGTGGTCATGCTTAAAATTACCCAGTATCATCTCCTCCTCCCATCCTCATCCAGGCCAGAGTGGCCTCCACTCCCTTGCTGTATAAAGTTAATTGGAGGCCCAGTAGGCTCCTGAAGTCTGGCAGACCCACCCACCCCTATCAGTTGGCTGGAACAGCGTGGCTCTGCAACGTGCCCTCCACCCTCCATAAAAATTATGTAAGTTGTGTACAAGCACTAAAGTGACTCTGAAGCACTCTAATAAGGAGGGATTGATACAGGTATAAACACCTCGGGAGTACCATAATTTTTACAGTGCTAACTCTGCCTAGCAACGAAATAGGGAGCGTGCACCAATGCTCACAATCCTCTGTTACTCTGGCCATAAGAGGTTTATAATTTAAGGCATACAAGCGACTAACAGAAGTTGATAGGCACATATCCAGATATTTTATTTGGTTTACCATCTGTAATCCGCCCAAATTTGAAATCAATTGTGCTCTGTTGCAGGAGCCTATGGGCATTAACTCACTTTTGGTCCAGTTTACTTTATGACCAGAGATAGCACCAAAATCTCTCATTAAGGTATGCACGGCCGGGAGGTCTCTTGCAGGATTTTGCAAGTACAGCAATTGGTCATCTGCATACATGGAAACTGTATGTATAGTTCCCTCTCCACTGAACCCCTCAATGTCAGGGTGAGCCCTAAGGACCACTGCCAAAGGTTCCAAGGTCAAGACATAGAGCAGAGGGGACAATAGGCATCCTTGGCGCATGCCTCGTTCTAATCCAAACGAGTTAGAGAGACAGCCGTTAATAGTTTTTTGTGCTGACGGGTTATTGTAAAGAGTACGTACCCACTGGCAAAATGTTGTGCCTAACCCCATTCTTCCCAGGACGTCAAATAACCCCATTCCACGCAGTCAAATGCTTTTTCTTCATCTAGCCGACTACTGCCGCGCTATGAGATCCTTTCACCTGAGCCCATCTGAATATCACATTCAGGGTCCTTCTGATGTTATGTTTGCCTTGTCTGCCGTTCACAAACCCCAACTGGTCCTGGTGGATCAGTTTGGGAAGCAGGGGTTCCAGACGCATGGCCATGACCTTTGCCATAATCTTATAGTCTGCAGTAAGTAGGGAGATGGGCCGATAAGAGGCACACTTCGTTAGATCTTTCCCAGATTTAGGGAGCACAGTAATGACAGCCGTTCTCGTGGAAGCAGGCAGAATACCATTCTGTAAGTCTTCCACTAACATATCATATAAAGGGTCCAGAATTAGTGGGCAGAAAATTTTCAAAAATCAATGGGAATTCCATCGGGACCAGGAGCTCTGCCATCTTTCAGAGCCATTATCGCTGTCCGAACCTCCCGCATAGATTGGGGGGGCCCCAGACTCTTTGCATCCTCCACCCCTAATTTCTCCAGCGGTGCCTTACTATAAAAGGAGGACTTCTCTTCAGAAGGGTGACATTCAGAGGTGTATAACTCCTTGTACTATTCAACAAATGCCTTCCCAATACTGCCAGCATCATATAGCATACCTCCCCTGGGACCCTCAATCTCACCAACTCTCCTTTCAGCCTCCCTCCGTTTAATCTGCCAGGCAAGGAATTTCCCTCCCAGTCACCATCGAAGTAGGCCCCTGTATCTGCAAGCAATACAGTACGTGCTAGGTTAGTACTAGTCAACACATTACATGCGTATTTCAGACGCTGAATAACCCAATATAGCTCATATGTGGGCATAGATTTGTGGGCTGTTTCACAGACTGCAATTTTGATTCTAAGAGAATTTAACTCCTCCTCCTTCCCTTCTTTCTTATGGTGGGCTGCACAGGAAATGGTTTGACCCCTTATAAATGCTTTCAGCACTTCCCATCTAACACCATGTGAGGTGTCTCCCCTAATGTTGTGAGTCAGGAATTCCTCAATCTTATTTATCAACTCCACACAGCCTGGGTCTTTCAAAAGGAGTGGATCTAGCCTCCACGTGTGTGGGGGTGCAGCTGTTCCCATAGCATCCAGGGATAGAGACAGAGGGGCACGGTTAGACACTAGCATGGGCAAGTGTTTAATCTCACCTGCCACTGCCATCAATACCGGGGAAACCAGCAATCGGTCGATCCAGGAGTATGACTGGTGGGCATGGGAGAAGAAACTGTATTCTCTGCCTGAGGGATAACGATGACGCCATGCATCCACTAGCCCCAATTCATTCTGAATCTTTCCCAAGGCTTTAGCATTGCGGGACATGGGTACCACGGTCTGCCTAGACCTATCCAGCACTGTATCTAACACACAGTTGAAATCTCCCCCAATTATCCAGGGACCCTCTCATCTAGCCATATCCACAGTTAATTTTTGAAAAAATCCCGGGTCCTGTACATCTGGGGCATAGATCGACCCCAAGAGAATCACTTCCCCTCCAGGCAAGCAGAGACTTGCTAGAGCATATCGCCCCATAGGGTCCACAAATGAATCTAGCACCTCCACTGCACTGCTCCTAGGCAGCCAAATCGAAGCACCCCTGGCCTTTGAAGAGAAAACCGAAGAGATCCATATTCCCCCATAAAGGCAGCAGTCCTACTGGCCTCCTCTGCAGAAAAGTGGGTTTCTTGCAGAAGCATTTTGTGGCCATTCAGCCGGCGTGCCTCTACCTGTACTTTCCTGTGTTTAATAATAGATTTCAAGCCATTTATATTCCACGTGACTATCTTAGTTTCAGATGACATATTTAAAGCATGGAACACCAATTCCTGACCCTACTAGAAAGAGCTTACATCATGAACCAACAGTTTTAACATTTTTAACTTTTAAAACAAAACCCTTTCAAACACCCCTTCCTCCCTCCCCCCAACCTCCCAAGCCCCAGACTAATGCCCCAGGAATAAGGGGCACAGTAGGGAATCAGGTAGGTGCCCCCGCCACATATTCAGAGAGAAGGGCACAGTAAGATATCTCTCTCCCAAAGTAGTTCCATGGGCCCCACCATTCCCAACCAACACAAAATCCTCCGATTGGGACCCCCTCCCTCTCCAAACCCCGCCCTTTGTGCAAGGAACGACAACTCCATCTTCCTCCTGCACACTGTTTCTTTACCCTGCTTTAGCACCGATATACCCTCCCCCCCAGCGAGTACTAATAGCCTCGCTATAGCCCCCAAACAACAGTAATGCAGAATTTAAGTTTGTTCATTACGCCTTACATAAGGGCAAACTTATTATACCAAGAATGATTACATCAAGCTATAAATACAAACATAAGGACAATGGTAACACCACTCAGGCACTCAATAAGTACGACATTGGTGCCATGTATCAACAGTTCAGTCCGAGTGCATCTAACAATCCCAAAGAAAGAGCATGTCATAGACCCGCTGTTACCCATGTCCCCAGAAATAGTCGATCACTTAAAATACAACAAGAACCAGAAACTTCGAAGAGACTGCATTCCAGCTAAATCCTAATGTAAGGGGCGATATGCCCTCTGAGAACATTCCTTGGAAAGTCCCCGACAATTCCATCCAGAGTCCAACACAAAACCAAGTGCAAAATTACTAACTACAGGACGTCAGGGAAATCAGAGCACCAGGGGAGCCAGAATCTAAAAAACCAGTGAACATATAAGCGTTAGAGTCAGGTACCTACTGCATGGGCCCCCTCTCTCCTGGCCTCCTCGACTATCCATTTTTGAGCTTCCCTTGGACACACAAAGAAGCGTGAGGCCTGCCCAGGGCCAGTCGATCTGTAAATGAGACGGGTATCTGAATGCAAAGGACCAGCCTAGCCCATGTAGCTTGGACTTAATCTGCGAAAAGGACTGCCTCTTGGCCTGTAGATTCCGACTAAAATCCTGATAGATGTGCACTTTGTTGTTCTCATAGGTAATCGGGCCAAATTGCTTAGCTTTCTGCAGCATTTCTTCTTTATCCTGAAAGTAGAGGTATTTTATGAGGCAATGCCTGGCTCTCTCACCTAGCCTGGGTGGGCGCCCCACTCGATGCGCTCTTTCAATTTCAAAATTTCCATAATCACTGGGAAGGTCCATCTGCATGATCAGCCATTTCTGCAGACCGCTTGCCACATCTCAGCCTTCTGTACCCTCAGGCAAGCCTATTATGTTGATATTTGAGCGCCGTGACCTGTTCTCCTGGTCGTCTAGTTTAGCCATTAGCTCTTCTATTGAGGCTTTCATAGTGTTTCTCTCACCTGTAACTTCAGAGACCGTATCGTCCAGAGTGCTTACCCTGTTTTCCAGCTCTGCAATCTGCGTGGTATGTGTAGCTGAGGACTCAAGACAGCCCCGTTACTATTCCCTGCGGGTGAGTGAGTTGAGCCGTGAGGTTCACAAATCCAGCTTTCATTTCTTGCTGCATTTGCAGTAACGTCGCTGGGATTCTGGCAAGGGACTGTGAGATTATTCAGCTCGGGCCCGGCTGCACCATACGGCCCCTCCATGCCGACGGCCTGGTGCTCCGAGAGAGTCTCGCTATGTCTCCCAGGCCATGGGTGTTTAGCAGCGTCGAAGTGGATCTTCCCTTGGCGATTTTTCTGTTTAGAAGACGCCATGTAGCAGGTCAGATTATAAAGACAATTTTTTGGTGTTAATACTAAAATAGCAGCTTGTTAGATGGAATTTTTAAGTTGTTTCCAGAGGAGCCGGCTAACACATGTCTGCCATCGTTGAAAGCTAGCCTCCGATGGCTAGATCTTTAGAAGCCAGACATGCAGACGCAGGGACATCAGGTCCAGATGGACCAGAGACCAGACTGGTGTCACATCAAAATAGCAAATGCAAAACAGCGAATAAATAATAGTGCATGAAAAACAGCGAATGACGTGTTGGCTATACACGGTGTTTAATAGTGCATGGTTGTTTGAGCAGTGTGGGCAGGAAGTAGCTGAACAACATGGGCAGTAATGTGTGTGCTGGGATCCGTGTTGAAGTGTAGCTCAGAGGTTACAGTCACCACCAGTGCTTGCTACATCCATCAGATCTGGGTTCGATATTTGCGTGCCTGTTTTTTTTTTTTTTCTTCTAAATGTTATACCTGCTTTTGTCCTCCCGAAAGTGGAAATAGTTTACCCGCCGCCTTCCTCCCTCCTTGAGTTGCACCTCTCCCCGGAGTGGGAATAGTTTATTGCCCCCGACTTTCTCCCTCCCAGAGTTGCGTCATCCCTGGAGTAGAAACAACTTTTCTGCACCCCACCCCTCACCCCAAGTGCTGTTCCTATGTTTGCACCTGTTCACCATCCTCATTATCACTATTGTTCTAGTTGCTGTTTTGCTCTTGCTGTTTTCACATAGTACCCCATCGACCCCTTGTCTTATGATAACAGGCCTCTGCACAGAGGCAGAGGTACAGGAAGCTCCACTGCTAGTTGCTGGAGCAGTGAAGAAAAAATTACTCACCTTAGTAATTATGTTTCTTCTAATGGAGTCTTGCTGTATTCTGACAATTGCAGTGATTCCCAACCTTTGAACTGCCCCGGAGAACAAATAGTTAACTTTCTATGCAGGGCATAGAATGCTGAGCTCGAGCTCGGTTGAAGTCTCTGTCTGGAGTGATTCAAACCTAAACCATCAGATTCTCACGAGCCCAACTAAACAAAAAATTATATGTGGAAATTGTAAAAATTCTTACTAGCCAACTGGCTGAAAAAAGTTTTGGATTCCCAAGGAAGACTCAAGTCAGGAAACCCAAAAACAAAACCCAGTGTACTATAAATAATAATAAATTAGCACCCAAACAAAAAGGAGGAGGGTGCAAGCAAAAAACACCCCTGGGGTGCAACACTGCACCTGCCCACCCACCCACTTCCCAAAAACAGGTTCTGAGAGGGGAGGCAGGGAGGGAGATCAGAATACAGCAAGACTCCATTAGAAGAAACATAATTACTAAGGTGAGTAATTTTTTCTTCAAACAACATGAAGTCTTGCTGTATTCTGACAATTGCAGACTACCAAGCAGTACCTCCAAGGAGGAGGGATAGAACCTACTTTGGGAATAAGCTCTGAAGTACTGCTGTGCCAAACCGAGCATCACTCCTAGCCTGGATAGCCAGAGAGTAATGCTTGGTAAAGGTATGGACTGTTTTCCAGGTGGCTGCTTGACAAATTTCTAAGAGAGGGATAACCCTGGCAGCAGCCAGGGAAGCAGCTGTACCTCTTGTGGAATGAGCCCTCAGGCCTGACGGTGGAATTTTTCCCAGTTTTTCATAGCAGAATTGTATACAAGACACAATCCACCTGGCAATAGATCTTCTGGTGGCAGGTTTGCCCTTTCCCACTTCTCCATAAGTGAGGAACAACTGGAGGGAGTCAAACCTGTGACCCTTGGTACGCTCTATGTAGTAACTAAGGGTTCTTTTGACATCTAAACTGTGTAGCCTCCTCTCTCCAGAGGAAGAATGATCAGTGACAAAAACAGGGAGAGACAGACTGGTTTAAATGGAAGTCTGAAACCACTTTGGGAAAGAACCTTCTATTGGTTCTAAGGACCACTTTATCCCAGTGAAATGAGATAAAATCAGGTTCCACTGACAGGGCTTGCAATTCACTGATACGCCTGGCAGAGGTAATTGCTACCAAGAACACAGTTTTCCAAGTCAAGTACTTAAGCTCTGCTGAAGACATAGGCTCAAAGTGGGGTTGCATAAGTTGAGCAATGCAAACATTCAAATCCCAGGCAGGGGCAGGGTCTCTAAACAGAGACTGAACTGACTATGCAGATACTTTTTTTCGGTTTAAAAACAGACGGAAACTGAAAACTTTAACCGACTTTTGAACAGAGCTGAAGGAGAAATCTCCAGAGCGACCGTTCAGTGAGGCGGAGTAAAGAATCTGATGGTTTAGGTTTGAATCACTCCAGACAAAGACTTCAACCGAGCTCGAGCTCAGCATTCTATGCCCTGCATAAAAAATTAACTATTTCTTCTCTGGGGCAGTTCAAAGGTTGGGAATCACTGCAATTGTCAGAATACAGCAAGACTTCATGTTGTTTGAATAGCATATTTGCTGAGGCCAGAGAAGTACAATTAGGATGAAGGGTGCACCCTCCATCTGCAGTTTCAATAATACTCATTGTATTAATGGAATGGGAGGGAATGCATACAGAAGCCTCCCTTTCCAAGAGAGGGACAACGCATCTCGCCAGAAAACTCCAGGTCCTGGAATGAGCAAGCAAAAACATGGCAGTCTTGCATTGTATAGGGTCACAAAAGGGTCCAATTCTGGATAACCCCACCTTGCAAAGAGGTCATCTACCATGGAAGTCAGCAGTTCCTATTTGTGCATCTTGGACTGTGACCTGCTTGGCTTGTCTGCTAAGATGTTTTAGACACCTTGGAGATGCACGGCTGACAGCTCTAGGCCATGTTCCAGCACCCAGTATCACAATCTCATTGCTTCCCAACACAGGGAATGGGAATGAGCCCTCCTCGTTTATGTAACGCTTGACACTGACGTGGTCTGTCTGTATTGATGGAGGACCCAGAGTCAGATGCTCCTGAAAAGCCTGAAGACTGTATAAGATAGCTCTCATCTCCAAGACATTCATCTGCAATTTTGTTTCTACTTGGGTCCAAGAACTTTGTGTTAGGTAAGGGCCCAGGTGTGCCCCCACCTGGATCCAGATACATCAGAGGTGAGAATCCGACTTGGTGTGTGAAATGAATGCTTCTTAAGAGGTTGCGGTGGTCCATTCACCACGTTAGTGTTTTGCATAAAGGGGACATGATGAGAACCTTATGGTCCTTGTCATCTGGTCCCACTGCACACTCAATGTGCAATCCGCATATGTAAGTAGGCCAGCGGCACAGTAGCAGTGGCTGCTGCCATGAGTCCTACAAATATTCTGGCAGGGACTGGACTGCTGTGTACCAGCTGTGCTTGTGCACAGTCTCTTAACACATAGCCAAGCTATGTCTCCAAGACAGCACCTATATAATGCAACCTTTCACAAGGAGTCAATACTGACTTTGGCACATGCACTGCAACCTTGCTCAGGACAGTGTGTGCACGAGTTGGCTCCTGGAGCTGGCTTTTAAGAGCCCAACCTCCAGGTACAGGAAGACATGCAGGCCTTTCCTGAGAAGGCCTCATTCTCGGGACTAGGAAGTATCTGGAACAGAACCCTTTGTTCTGACGAGAAGGCAACAGTCCGACTGCATTTTTGTTTAGCAAACACTGCACTTCCTTCTTTCTGCAGGGACTAATGTCCTGGAGGATAAGTGGAAAGAGATGAAGGGTGTTAAGAATGCATAAAGAAACCTTGCTTTCCAAGAGAGGGACAACACATCTTGCCACAACATTCCAGGCCCTGGAATGAGCAAGCAAAAATGTGGCAGTTTTGCTGCATTTGGGGACACAAAACCCCACCTTGCAAAGAGGTCGTCTACCACTGAGGTCAGTTGTTCCCATTCATGCATCTTGGACTGGGACCTGCTATGCACGGTTGACAGCTCTAGGCCATGTTCCAACACCCGGTACCACACGGTCTCTGCTTCCCAACACGGGATAGGAATGGGAATGGGTCCCCTCTTTTTTATGTAATGCTTGACACTGACATGGTCTGTCTGTATTGACGGAGGACCCAGAGAAAGATGCTCCTGAAAAGCCTGGAGTCTGTACGAGACAGCTCTCATCTCCAGGACATTTATCTGCAATTTGGTTTCCACCTGGTTCCAAGAACTCTGTGCTTCATCAAAGCCCAGGTGCCCCCCCCCAACCCATATCCAGATGCACTGGAGGTGAGAATCTGAGTTGGTATTTGAAATGGAACGCCCCTTAAGAGGTTGCCACGGTCCATCCACCACATCAGTGTTTTGCGTAAGGGGGACGTGATGAGCACATTCTGGTCCATGTCGTCTGTCAGCTTGTCTCACTGCACTCTTAATGTGCAATCCGCATGTGTAAGCAGGCCAATGGCACAGTAACAACGGCTGCTGCCATGAGTCCCAGGAGACAAAGAAATGTTCTGGCTGGGACTTGATTACTGCTGTATACCAGTTTTGCTTTAACAATTAGTCTTTCTGCCCTGTCCAGCGGCAGGAATGCATAGCCCTGCTCTGTGTCCAAGATAGCACCTATGTACTGCAGCCTTTGGCAAGGAGTCCATACTGACTTTGGCACATTTATTTGTTTTTCATAACCGGGTAGGTGCGCTAGACATAGTAAATGCCTATTTTCAGGTACAAGCTGGGGGAGTACAAAACAGGTACTGTCAGTACAGAGAAAGCAGTACAATAAAATACATGAATAGCATATCATTAGATAACACAGGAACATTGCAGACAGCAAAATACATCAGTAAGGTACAGTACATTAGGATAAGAATTAAACAGCAATAACATGCAGTATACAACAATAACAATGTATTGGGACTAACTACAAGATAAAATACAATGGAGGGAGCTTATAAAATACATTTGGGAGAGTAAAGTGCTAATTTGTAGTCAGAAAGCATTTACTATAACCCTCAGGTCTTTGAGCAATTGCCTTGTTCGGGACAGGATGTGCAAGAGTTGGCTCCCCTAGCTGGCTTTTAGGAGCCAATCCTCCAGGTAAGGGAAGACATACTGGCCTTCCCGGCAAATGGCTGCCACCACCACTGCCGACCCGTGGCACAGAAGAAAAGCCAAAGGGCAATACTCTGAACAGACAATGCTCCCCTTCCACTACAACTCTCGGATACTGTCTGTGACAACCTATCTTGATATGAAAGTATGCATCCTATCCAGGGGCAGTTCCATCTGCAACAGTGGAATCAGTGCCTGCAGGGAGACCATGCAAACCTTCTTGTAGTCTATGTAGAAGTTTAGGACTCTCAGATCTAACACAGGCCAGAGATCTGTCCATCTGGGAGCCAGGAAGTATCTGGAGTAGAACCCTTTGTTTTTCTGATGAGAAAGCAATGGTTCTACTGTACATTTGTTTAGCAAAGTTTGCATTTTCAGCAGGGACAAATGTCCTGGAGAATGACTAGAAAGAGATGGACGGTACTCTAAGGGGGTCTCTAAATACCTCCAGAACACATTAGTCTGTGGTAATCTCCCTCCATTGTGCCAGACATAGGGAAAAGCAGCCCCCTACAACCACCTCTGGAGGCAATAATGGTGTGGGGGAAGTTCGATTTGAGTCATGTTAAGGCAGTGGGGGCATAGCCACCAGCTCCATCGGCATTTGATACTTTAGAATGGGCCCCTGGGGGAAGAGGACTTGGCAAAGCTCCAGTGCCCTTACCCCAGCCTTGCTGACAGTAGGCTTGATGGCCACCTTTGGCAGTAGGCTGATGAAGGGATCCCCTGCCATGACCCCTACCAGGAGTGGGATACAGGGGCTTGAAGGCTTCCTCATGCCTCTTCCACATGGTAGCCAAAACAGTTTGGTGCACATCAGTTGCAAACCCAGCAACCCTAAGCCAAGAACATTGTCTCATACAAATACCAGTGGCAGCTGCCCTGGAAGATGCATCAGAAACATCATATGCTGAGTGTAGCATATGTTTGCCAACATCAGCCCCAGAATTAAGATTTTTAAATTAACACATTCTTGGCCATCTCTTTCTGGAGGAGCCTCAGCTGTAGCTTTGGCTGCCTTCCACTGGATATTCTGATACTTTATCATGTAGGCCTGGTAGATGGCAATACAAAGGCCTAGTGAGGCAGAGGCACATGTGTGCCTGCCCATCATGTCTAGCCTCCTGAATTCCTTATCAGTGGGCAGAGTATGCATGTGTTTAGGTGCCTCGGATTTGTCATATGCAGCCATTATAACCACTGAGCCCATTTTAGGCTGGTTGGCATAACAGGGCTTGGCAGCAGAAACAGGGTACTACTCATTAGTCTTTCTAGGTACAGCTGCTACTGAATTTGTCTTGTACCATGCAGCAAATGTGGCATCCTACAAAACGCAGGATAAGCTGGAGGAACAATAATGGAGGGAGTACAAAGTACCTCAAAGAAATTCATCAGGTTCTTTTTAGTGGAATCCTCTTTATCCACAGCAAAGCCCCACTGCATTCTGCATTTGCTGCATCAGTTTGGAAGACAGGGTCTTCAGAAAGAGCTCTGGGGTGTACACCACAGAATCCTAACTACAAGAAGACAGAATGGAGTTAGAACGTGCTACATATTGTTCTTCTCTATAACCCTCTACCATTATGAGGTCTGGATTATATTCCTTCTCCTCCTGCTCCATGCCCCCATTGGTGACGGGAACTGACAACCTCACTGGAGGTCACTGCTCAGGAGGTACATGCTATGAAATAACCAATGATGTTGACGGGGCCTGTGCTGTAGGAGCACCTGTCGACGGCAGTACAGGCTGCATAGGTATGCCTGGAAGTAAGCACCAAATCGTATCTGAAAATGATGCCAATGCTGTCTGCACATCAACGATGCCCTGGCTAGGGGCCATAATCGCTGGAGTCAACAGGCATAGACCCATCAACAACAGTGATGCACCATTTGTGGTGGGTATGGTAGTACCTCAGCCAAGCCCTGACTTTGGCGTCTTGTGCACGGACAGGGGCTAGCATCACCAAGATGGATGATGACAAAGAACGGAAAGTAACTGCAGGCCGTAACGGTGATCTAGACCTTGCCAAGGAAGTAGACTTCTTTTTGTCCCCATGCTTATGCTAGTCTCTTGATGACCATTTTTTTTTTGGTGGTCTTTCAATTTCAATGACAAGTTGGTCGATGAGGCTGAGGATGACACTTCTGACCCTGGGCTTTTTCCATGCCCGCTGAAGTTTTTCCAGCAAAAATGTCTCCAGCACCTTTATTCTGCGTTGCCTGGTCGCATGACTGAAACCCTGGCAAATCTCACCAGTCCTGACATTGTGAGAGAGGCCTAGACAACAGAGACACACTTTGTATGAGTCGTCCTTATAATTCTTTTCTCTGCAATCACTGTACTGGCACAAAGTTGTTGGTTTCGATGGCATGCAAAGGCAGCGATATCACAAGAACAAATTTTGTGATTTACTTGGATATAAAATAATAACAATGACTAGTTGATGGGCGTTTCCACAGTAGGTCCGATGAGTATGATCGATGGTGGGAAAAGAATGGAGGACAGATGGGGCCACCCATGTTTATGTAGACAGCGACACACAATGTTGTAGGCGGCCTCCGTCTAGCAAAAGGTTCTGTGTGGTCCTAGTGCTGACGTGGGTACAGTTCCAAAGGTGTGTCCTAACGGAAGAGATATCCTCGAAGATCATAGAATTTGTCTGCAGAAAAGAACCGCTTTGCCCACCCAGTCTGCTCAGATGGTCCATGCCTAATCAGTCTCCTGCGACCATTTTTCCTCCCTGCCTATCACTAATACTCCCTTATGTTAATACTACGCATGCTTGAAGCTCCCTACAGTCTTCACCTCCACCAATTCGGCTGGCAGTCTATTCTAGGTGTCTACCACTTTTTTTTTTTTTTCCAGTGAAACAGAACTTCCTTACATCCCTCTGAATTCCATTCCCCAACCCCACCCTCAGCTTCATCACATGCCCTCTGGTCCTCGTGCACTTTCTTCTTAGAAAGAGACTCCCCGAACATGAAGTCTCAAGTATTACAATTTGACAAACTGCCAACCCTGGTGAAATCTGCCCAAGGTAACCATGAGACCTTTGTAGATCACTACAAGTCTTCAGATAAACAATGAAATACAGTTACGTAAGAACTTACCGTAACAACAGATCTTCGAGAGGAGCTCTTGCAGCAGGTAATACCATTAGGACTGAAGCCAGCAGGCATCAGTACCCCATGGAAAACTTGTAGCTAGCAGTATGAGGCAGGGGACCGCCCCCGACGTCGGCTCCGTCCAACGTCAGACGTGGTATAAAGGGGACGGTCCCCTGGCGCCAACTCAGTTCTCCCACCGGAGACCCGGCTATAGGAGAAAAAAAAAAAAAAAAAAGGAGAACTGGGCAGGAAATCCCCACTCTGGCTGAACTCGTGACCCCTGGTAAAAAGGATACTGGGAGATGGAGAGTGGGAAAGCCACCTGCTGCAAGAGCTCCTCTTGAAGATCTACTGTTATGGTAAGTTCTTACGTAACTGTACTATCTGTCTTCGAGGGTGGAGCTCTTGCAGCAGGTAATACCATTAGGACTGAGTTCCAAGCAGTAGAAAGGATAGGCCCAGGTCTGAAAGGGCGGTAGGCAGGTAACCTGAAGCTTAGGTAGAACAAGATTTCTTCAAGAGAGGAGGCCCTGAAGGACTGCCAGTCCAAAACCTGCTCTCCTTCTGGAAGCTATATCCAGATTATAGTGTCTGACAAACATATGGACTGAAGTCCATGTCACAGTGGCACATATATCCGCTGAGGAAACATTCTTGAGTGCCGAGGGAAGAAGCCACTGCTCTGGTGGAGTGGCCCCTAACAGCATCTGGGCAGATCCTCCAGTGGTGATGATAACAAAAAGATATGCAATCCACCAGCCAACAGGCTAGTGACTGCTTGGATACAGGAGCCCCTAACATGCGCTTAGCATAGGAGATGAAGAAACTGGTCCGTCGACCTAGAGGAGAGAGTCCTGTGGAGGTAGAACCTAAGAATACGGTGAACATCCAAGGTGTGCAACAGTGCTTCACCTTGGTTAGAAGCTTGGGGGTAATACACTGGAAGGCTGATGTCCTCATTAAGGATCAGGGCGGACACCACCTTCGGCATGAACTTGGGACTGGTTCGCAAGTTCACTCTATCCTTGTGAAAAACGACGCAAAGTTCTTTGCACATCAGAGCCTGGAGCTTGGAAAACCTTTGAGCGGAGGTAACCGCTACCAGCAGTAAGGCCTTCCAGGAAAGGAAGCGCATCTCGCATGAAGCTGCGGGCTCGAAGGGAGGAAGAGTGAGCTTTTCCAAAACAAAAAGGAGATCCCAAGGAAGAACGACGTCCCTCCTTGGGGGGTCTGACGTGCAATACCCCTCGCAAGAAGGTCTTGCAGGAATCTAATTGTGCTACAGATTTATCTTCTATAGGATCATGATATGCGGAGACCGCACAAGTGAACCTTGATAGACAAGTAACTCAGACCTAAATCTAGGAGGTAACTGAGATACTCTAGCACGTGCCTGACCGGACAACCCAAAATTATCTAGGGCTCATGCCGAAGCCCACAGGCAGAAGCGCTTCCATTTGAGAGCGTAGGTAGCCCTAGTGGAAGGCTTCCTTGCTGCTACTAAAATTTCTGCCACCCTGCTTGATACTCCTAGCCTCTCCTCTGCTAGGACTGCAGAAGCCACACATGCAGGTGAAGAGAGTGAAGAACTGGATGAACGAGAGTTCCCTGATCTTGAGAGAGCAAGTGGGTGGAGAGAGGCAACTGCACTGGAGGTTCCTGAGACAGTTGCTGGAGCAGTGGGTACCAGATCTGTCGAGGCCACAGAGGAGCCACCAGAATCATTCTGGCTCCCTCTGACTGCAATTGGAGCAGTACTCTCTGCATGAGGGGAAAAGGAGGGAAGACGTACAGAAACTTCCCTGTCCAAGAGAGGGACAATGCATCTCGCCAGAAAACACCAGGCCCTGGAGCGAGCGAGCAAAAATTGCGTAGTTTGGCACTGAATGGGGACACAGAGGTCCAGCTCTGGAAGGCCCCAACGGTCAAATAGGTCATCTGCGACCTCCTGCAGCAGTTCCCACTCATGGCTGAGACAAACGGAGTGACAGACTGTCATCGAGAATGGTTTGGACACCCGGGAGGTGAACCGCCATGAGGTCCATGCCATGTTCTACTGCCCAGTCCCACACTCTCATGGCCTCTCTGCAAAGGGGGTAAGAATGCGTCCCCCCTTGCTTGCTGATATAAAAAACCACTGGTGTGTTGTCAGACTGCACCAGAAGAGAACCCCGGGACACTTGGCTCTCAAATGCTGACAGAGCATTCAGAACCGCTCTCATTTCCAGGACACTGATGTTCAGAGTGCGTTCTGTGTCAGACCAAGTCCCTTGGGTCCTGTGAACCCCTAGATGAGGCCCCACCCTGACAGGGAGGCATCTGATGTCAGAGTTTGGAATGGAGGCAGTCTGCAGAAAGGGACCCCCCCTTCCAGATTGTCCTGGCGGAGCCACCATTCGAGAGAATGGTGGGCCGCTTTTGAAAGCCAGATTCGAAGATCCAGGTCATCCACAGCTTGGTCCCACTGCACTTTGAGGTGCCACTGCCACGTCCTCATATGAAGCCTGGCTAATGGGACAGTGGCGATGGCCACTGCCATATGCCCCAAAAGCTGCAGTACCGCTCAGGCGGGAGAAAAGGGCCTTCCCTGAAAGGCCCTCACCAGGCCTTGGAGGAGTTCTGTCCTGTCCGGTGGCAGGAAGGCACACCCTCTCCCTGTGTCCAGGATCGTTCCTATGAACTGCAGCCATTGAGACGGCCTTGGCTGAGACTTCGGCCAGTTCACCGTGATCCCCAGGGAAGAGATAAGAGCCTGCGTTTGACTGAGGGCGATTGCTAGCTGCCCCTCAGACTGGGCAGAGAGAAGCCAATTGTCCAGGTAGGGGTAGACAAAGAGGCCTCTCCTGCGGAGGGCTGTAGCTACCTCTGCCAGGCACTTCATAAAAACCCAGGGAGCCGACGAAAGGCCAAAAGGGAGGACCCTGAACTGGAAGTGCTCTTCTCCGAGACGGAAGCGCAAGAACCTCCTGTGCTGTTTCCAGATTTTGATATGCATGTAAGCGTCCTGCATGTCGAGAGAGCACAGCCAGTCCTGACTGGAGCAGAGGAAAGAGGCCTGCCAATGTTAGCATGCAGAAAGTACAGTTACGCAAGAACTTACCGTAACAGTAGATCTTCGAGAACAGCTCTTGCAGCAGGTAACACCATTAGGACTGAGGCCGGCAGGAAATCTTCTAGCTAGCAGTCTTCAGCAGGGACTGCCTCTGATGTCGGTCCCGCCCCCGACATCAGACGTAGTACATGAGGCGGTCCCACCAGAATCCCCAGTTCTCCCACCGGAGACTTCTGGCCGCTGGATGACATCAGAAGTGGAGACCGAGGATCCGCCATCAGAAGAAGAAAGAGCGTTAGCTCCTGCCTAAGTCTGGTTAGGCCATACCTCCTCCAAGGGGGAATGGTGGGCAGGAAGGTACCTGCTGCAAGAGCTGTTCTCGAAGATCTACTGTTACAGTAAGTTCTTACAGAATTGTACTATCTTACTTCGACATACAGCTCTTGCAGCAGGTAACACCATTAGGACTGATTCCCAAGCAATAGCGCCTCTAAGCGTTCTGGGAGAAGGCATAACGGAAAGATCTTGAACAAATCCTGACTCTAGGACAGGAGACCCTGTAGAACGGCAAGGCCGAAACTGGCTCTCCGCCGTGAGGTAATGTCCAGGCTGTAATGCCTAATGAAGGTGTGCACTGAGCTCCATGTAGCTGCAGCACAAATGGCCGAGATGGAGACGTTCCGCAGTGCTGCGAAGGAAGCAGCCACCCCCCTAGTCGAGTGGCCCCGGACTGTGCCCGGAAGGGGCTTCTGTTTGTTGTTGTAGCAAAAAGAAATGCACTGGACAAGCTAGCGAAGGTCTGTTTCGAGACTGGTTGATTAAGATCTCTCAGCGAGAAGGATATAAACAGCTGCTTTCGGACGTGCGATGCCGTTTAGTCCTGTTCAGGTAGTATCTTAAGGAGGCGGTGAACATCTAGGTGTGTGAAGCAATGCCTCTCCTCTGTTAGTGTGCTTGGGAAAGTACACAGGCAGATCGATGTCCTGGTTAAGGTAAGGCAGAGACCACCTTAGGCAGGAATTTAGGATTAGTCCTCAAAGACACTCTGTCCTGGTGGAAATTAAATGAGGTTCCTTACATGAGAGCATGTAGCTCAGAATTCTCCTTGCTGACATAACAGCAACTAAAAATAACGTTTTCCATGACAAGCGTGGCTGCTTAATCTGTTGCAGGTTCAAAGGGGGCAGCGTGACGCTCCAGGACAAAGAGTAGGTCCCAAGCAGGGACGATCCTTGATGGGTGGCCTAAGGTAACACCCTCCTCATGAAGTTCCGAGGCATCGAGGTTGTGCCACTGTCGTTGACCTATGGAGTGGTGGCTAGAAATCACACAGAGGTGGACCTTAATCGAGGAGTAGGCAAGGCCTGAATGAAAAAGGGAAAGCAGGTATTCCAGAACTGATTTCTCTGGGCATTCTAAAGAGGAGAGGCCGCGTGCCTGAGACCACAGGCAAAATCGGCGCCATTTCATGGCATACGTTGCCGGCTTTCTGGTAGCGGAAAGAACTTCCGCCACCTCTTGAGAGACCCCGTGTCACAAAATGGCTATGTCTCGAAGAGCCAAGCATGCAGGTTCAGTGAGCGTAAGTCTGGATGGACTAACGAACCCCCCTCTTGAGACAGTAGGTGGGAGCTGAAGGGCAACAGGACTGGAGGTTCCCGGGACAATTGCGTCAGCATGGGGAACCAGATCTGTCTGGGCCAGAAAGGCACTACCAGGATCATTGTTGCGTGCTCCCTGCGCAGTTTGAGAAGAACTCTCTGGATCAACGGGAAGGGAGGGAAAGCATAGAGGAATTTGTCCACCCAGGAGAGGGACAACGCGTCTCACCAGAAAACACCAGGCCCTGGATCTAGCGAGCAAAAATTGGGCAGTTTTGCGTTGGATGGGGAAGTAAATAAGTCCAACTCTGGAGTGCCCCATCGAAGAAACAGATCCTCTGCTACCTCCTGAAGGAGTTCCCATTCGTGGACTCTGGCTACTGGGAATGACTCAGGCCGCTCGTAGTCGCTAGTCGTCCACACTGGAGCGTGGAACTGCAATCAGGCTGCGCAGTGTCGGATTATTCCAATTCCACACTCTTCATCGCTTCCCTGCAAAGGGGTAAAGTGTGCCTCCTTGTTTGTTGAGGTAATACATCACCTACCGTATTGTCTGTTTGAAGCAGAAGAGTACCTGCAGGATTTCTGACTGAAAGGCCTGCAGGGCATAAAGGACCGCCCTCATCTCCAGAATGTTGATGTTGAGTTGAGCTTCTTGAGGGGTCCACGTTCCCTGGGACCTCACCCCGTTCAGGTGTGCTCCCCACCCCAGCCCTGAGGTATCTGTGGAGAGGATTACCTCCGGGGACGGCGCTGCAAACGGAACACCCGCAGAGAGTGTCCCTGGGCCTAGCCACCATTGCCAGTCCCGAATCACGGCGTTCGTGATTCTGACTGGCTGCTGCATGTGGTCTTGCCTTTGGTCCCACTGCACTTTGAGCATCCACTGAGTTACCCGCATGTGAAGCCTTGCCATAGGGATGGTTGGAATGGCCGCAGCCATGTGTCCGAGCAGGCGAAGGACCAGTCTGGTTCTCCGGGACGTACTCCACCGCTCCCTTTTGGAGGAGCACGAGTACTTCTTACCTGATGAGCGATCTGTGCTGACCCGAGTAACGGGAGAGCAGAGGAGGCCTTGTGGGTGGCTTGTCCACGAATTCTATAAAATGGCCTTGTTTGACCAATTGAAGAACCCACTTGTCGGTGGTTACAGACTGCCACCCCAGCAGGTGGTCCGCAATATGACCCCCGACCTTGGTGTCCCGTTGATCCCGAGGGGTGGGGGCCGGGAAGGAGTCATGCTGTGGCGGCTGAGGGTCCTGCAGACTGGGCGGAGTAGGCAGGGCATTGGCCTCGGCCTGTGGACGACTTCCCCTGGGCTCTGTGGGAGAAGGAGCCCCTCTGTTGCGGACCGGTGCGGGACTGCTGTCTCTGCATCTGGCCTCGGAAACGGCTCTGGTTCCTACGAAAGGAACTGAGCTTGGGTCTGTACATGGCTTGGACAGATCGTACCACCTTCCCGGCCTCTTGAAGTCTGGTAAGAACCTTCTCCAAGGACTCACCAAAAAGAACTTCTCCATGGAATGAGACGTCCAGAATGTTTTTCTGGACGTCCGGTGTAAATCCAGAGACACGGAGCCAGGAGTGTCTCCGGAGGCATACGCCTGAGGCTGCCGCTCTGGCCGAGGAGTCCGCGGAATTGTACGCGGCTCGCAGCACCTGGGTTCCCATGTCCGAACCCGTGCAGAGGAGTTGCAGTAACTCCTCCTTCTGCTCGCCTTCTGGCATCTTTTCTGCCAGATCCAGTCCCTGCTCCCACAAGGCATTCTGAAACTGGACCATGTGGGTTAGATAGTTGAGGGACCTAATGGCGCAGGTAGCGGCTGCATATGTGCGCCTGCCCATAGCGTCCTGTTGCTTGGACTCTGGGTCCGGTGGCAGGGTGCTCAAATGTTACGGCCTCTGGGACCGGGTCAAGTGAGGCTATGGCGACCAGAGAATCGGCCAGAGGATGGGATGCTGTCACTGGTCCTCCCTAGGGCCTTGTACAGGCGGTCAGCCTTCTTCGGCATCGCCGGGAGAGAGTGTGGACATTTCCACGCTGCCTTGGTGACATCCACGAAGGTGTCCACCAAGGGTGGCACCACCACAGGCTTTGGGTCCTTTTGCCGAAGATAACGGGCAAGGCGTAGCCTCTCGGGGTCAAGTTCCTCTGCGTTCCAGCCCATGTTCTCCTGGATATGCCTCAATCTCTGAGAACGATGGGTCATCCGGAGGAGATCTTGAGAGCTCACGTGGGTCCGGAGAGGGGACGCTGATGGGAGAAGGGGATCTGGATCCATCTTAAAAGTCCAATCCCGAGTCCTCCGTCGAAGGTGAGTGGCGGTGTCTTCTGGGTCTCTTGGGGCTGGGTGACCCTGAAGAAGATCAGGACGGAGGTCTCCTCTTGTCTGGTCTGCCCCTAGGAGGTTCCGCAGGCTCCTGGGGGGAAGATACTCAGCCTGCTGCCCCGGATGGGGTGGGGGGCGCTGGGGCCGGTGGAGCCATGGGTGGAGGAGGAGGTGTGGGAACCACGTCTTTCTTTATGGTATCCCACCAATAGGTGAATAGCTCCTTAACCTCTGAAATACTGAGGCCCGACGACGGGCCGAGCGCCGGTGGTCGGTCGTCGGGTTCCGGCGTCTGCTCCCCAGGGGTCTCTGGTTCTGGGGAGGGCTCCTGGGGTGCGACAGGACCGGTCGCCCGTCTGGTCTTCGGGCTGAGTCAGCTCCTCCTCCGTAAGCGCCCCTGGCCGACGCTGGTGGTGGCGAGGTGTTCTCTCTCTACTGGAACAGGTGTCGGTCCCCCGGCTGGCGTCTGAGGTGGAGAAGGCCTGACCGGCGACGGCGCCTGGCAGTCGCCGGTCTCGGGACCGATGATGCTTAGCCGACGTCGGGTGGGCCGATGTTGGGTCCGACGTCCTTTTGAGTGAAGTCAGCTCCTTGGTCTTCCGCTGGGGTGGAGGAGATAAGGAGACCGACCGGGCTTCCGGGTCCGGGTGATGGGAATCGGACTTGTGGTGGTGGTGGCGGTCCCCTGACCTCGGCGAGGCCTTGGAAGCAGATGAAGAAGGCCTGGAGTTCTTAGCTGGCTGTAGAGAAGAAGAACCCGAAGATGACTTCACCGCGACCGGGGGAGGCTGAGAGCGGGCCCGGGAAGGGGAGCGGTCAGACCAGGAGCCGGAGCTAGGTGAGTCAGAAGCCCTAGAGGGGGATTTTGATCTCACCCTCTCCCTGTGCTTATCGAGGTGTCACCAGGCTTTTTCAGACGATTCCCCCTTGGAGGCAGAATCCATGGCCTTCACTTTCTCTTCAAGAATGTACGCTTGGAGGGCCTTCTGGCGACAGATCCAGGTCCGGCTATTGAATCCCTGACAGAAGGTACAGGCCCGGGTGTCGGGGTCCGGGCCTAGGCACCGCACGCAGGCCGAATGCGGGTCTTTAAAGGGGATTTGCTTCCCACAGACGCACTTTGATGGATGGCCTTCCGCGGAGGTTGGAGAGGACATCAGATGGCAGACGTCAGAGGAAAAAGGTTTCAAATCGGAAAAATAACTTTTCCAGGCGCCGCGCCGCTAGAAACAGACCAAGGGTCAAGACATGCAAGTTTATCGATGGAAAAGAACTGGGGATTCTGGCGGGACCGCCTCCTTGTGTACTACGTCTGATGTCGGGGCCGGGACCAACGTCGGAGGCGGTCCCTGCTGAAGACTGCTAGCTAGAAGATTACCGTGGGGTCCTGATGCCTGCCGGCCTCAGTCCTAATGGTGTTACCTGCTGCAAGAGCTGTATCTCGAAGTAAGATCCTCTGATACTTGACCGAGAGGTTGAGCACGCTGAGGTCCAAGATAGGACGAAGGTCTCCCGTCTTTTTTCGGAACCAGAAAAAAGCGGGAGTAGAAGCCCTTGCCTATCTGGACTGGTGAAACCCTCTGAATAGCTCTCTTCTTCAGGAGCAGCGAGACCTCTGCCTGAAGGAGGCTGAGGTGGTCTGGTGGACAGCGGGACATAAGGGGTGTTGGGTTGTCCGGAGGTATAGAGATGATCTCTATGGCATACCCTGATCAAATGGTTTCCAGCACCCACCGATCTGCAGTGATGCTGGACCACTGGAGCGGGTATAGCGCAAATTGCCCTCCTACCTGCTCGTTCTGCCTGTCCCCGATGGAAGGAGGGCTGGGGGTGGAGTCAGGAAGGAGGAACGGGAGGGGCTGGGGCCCTGGGCGTCTTGGACTGCTTTGGACCCTGGGAACCTTTGGGGGGGGGTTACCCCGTCTACGAAACCCCTTCTCTTGGGGTTGCTTGCCGGACTGGCCTTGGCGAAAAGGACGTTGGCGATTACTCTGCAGCTGGGACTTGTACATACGATGTACATCCGCTACCGCCTTGCCCGATTCTTGAAGGTCCTTGACCATTTGCTCCACCTCCAGACCGAAAAGCACCAGACCTTGAAACGGGGAGTCCAGGATAGAGTCCTGAAGGTCTTGCTGGAAACCTGTCAGTCTCAGCCAGGACTGTCTCCTCATACAAATGCCTGATGCTGCGGCCCTAGAAGTCATAGGAGCATCCGAGTGTGTGCTTGTCAACGTCTAGACCTGACTGGGCACAAGTCAGTATCTCCTGTTTGGTGTCTGAGTCTGAGAGGGTCTCTGCCAACTCCATGGTTTTCCTCCACAAGGACTGCTGGTAGGAGATCATGTGGGCCATGAAGTTAAGGGATCTAATAGATCCAGTAGCAACGGCGAAGACTTTCCTTCCCCAGCTGTCCAATTTTTTCGAGAAGGGGTCACGGGGTTGCGAGCTGAGGTGCTTGGGCTGGGTCCCTCTCCCGAGGGCAGCCATGAGCACCAGGGAATTCGCCTTGGGTTGCTCCGCAAGGAATGGCTCTGACCTGGGAGGCTTATACAACCTATCCGCCTTCCCTGGAACTGCAGGGACAGAGGAAGGGGTCCTTCAGGTAAGGCGAGTGAAGTTCTGGAAGGGCTCAATAAATGGAGGGAAGACCAGCAGCTTAGGCTCCTTCTCCCCTAGGAACTTAGCTAACCGCTGGCGCTCCGGGTCGAGAGCCTCCGTAACCCACTAGTAAATGGTCTGGATATGCCTCATTATGTCAGGAACGAAGGGTCGCTCTTGGGGAGCGGGTGAGTCCCGCGGCTCTGGGGGTGGTGGCAGAAACCCATCTCCCGAAGTAATCAGAGTCCGCATCGCCTCATCAGCGAAAAGGATGTTCGGGGAGATGATGGAGATGGGGAGGAAGACCTCTTTCTGCGCTTCTTCTTAGCGGGTAGAGGAGGGTGATTTCCCGACTGATCTTTGTCTGGTGTGGGAGGAGGACCCATGGGTGGTGGGGTGAGGACCTTATCTGGTGGCTTGTAAAGGAGGTCCCCTTTGACCGTATTCCACTAAGAGGTGAATAAATTCCCAATATCCGCCACCGGGATCACAGCTGGGGCCGGGCGTCTGGGGATCGGGCGCCCCATCTGGAGTGCCTGGCGTCGGGTCCAGAAGACCGGCATCCAGTACCAGACGGCCGACATCCGGCCGGCAACCAGCATGATGTCAGCTGGTGTCTGGCCCTTGGGGTGGGGGGCAGACAGCTGAACGTCGTCCGGTGACCGTCCCATATCTGGCATATGGGAACGAGCCATCGGGGTAGGTCTGGCATCAGGAGTAGGACGTACCTTCGCCGGTGGTGGGGGAGTCAGAGCCCGGGCGCCCACTTGCCTACTAGAACCTTCCCCTGAGCGTTTTCTCTTTTCAGAGGAACTAGGCCTGTCCAGGGCCCTGGGCAGGCCTTCCTGGGCTGACCCTGTAGATTTGTGAGGTCGGTGAGCCAGGGAGGAGGACTGATGTCCCTTCGAGGCTGACTCCTTCTGGGCACCCTGAGAAGAGGTGCGAGTGAACTTGGAAGAGTGGGAAGACTCAGAAACGGCAGGAACTGAGCCTGACTTCTGCGAGGAAGATGACAACGGCGGCGCCGATTTGGCGGGTGAAGGATGCCGGGATTTGGATCTGGCCCGATCCTTCTTCTTGTGATGCTTTTCACCCGAGGTCCTAGCTCTAGAGGAGGACGCTCTGGTGGCAGAGGAGGAGCTGGCTCCGGAACCCCTCTGCATTGCTGCAAGCTGCTTCTCTAACAAGAAGGTTTTGAGAGTTTGAGCTCTCCTGGCGTGCGTCTTTTGATTGAACCGCTGGCAGTGTCTGCAGCACTCCGGCTGGTGGTCTGGGCCTAGACAGATGAGGCAGGCCGCGTGGCCGTCTTTGGCCGGGATCTGCTTCCTGCAGGCATACTATGACTTATGTCGCAGTGGTGAGGGCGATGACAAACGAGGCGTGAGATTAGGTTAAACTGAAAAGATAAATGAAAGCAACTTATCTTGACGTTCGATGCTGTCGACTGCAAGCGAGGAGTCTGTGGAGCCGAACTATATGGGTCGACAGTGGGAAAAGAACTGGGGAACGAAGATCAAAGCTGGCACAGTGTAGCGGTAGTGTTACCTCTTGTGATGCCAGTGACCAAAGTTCTGGAATGAGCTCAGTGTCAGTGGCTCAGTAGGTAGCACACTCGCTCCTGAGGCCAGGAGATCAGAGAGCTGTGGGTTCAGTTCCCACATCTGGCACCTGGGTTACTATCCCAATACTGACACTGTAGGGGGGTGCTGCACTTCTGAGGTGCCGTCTTTCAGATGAGATGTTAAACCGAGGTCCCATCTGCCTGGATTGGTGGTAGTTCAGGTGGATGCTAAAGATCCCACGGCACTTGTCGGAAAAAGAGTAGGGGAATTTCCCCGATGTCCTGGCCACATTTCTCCCATTCACTAAAAATACCACAAACAGCTTAATCTGGTTCAATTTCAGTTGCTTACCATCTGTATGCCCCTTCCCCCAAGTCACCCCTGAAAAAGGGACTTCTAGGCCCAGTGGGCTTACAGGGTCAATAAATAAATAAATGAGTTTGGGTCACTGGGGGCTGAATGGGGGGGGGGGAGGATAGAGTGTCCCAGAGGACTCTCTCTCTCCTCCAGGGAGTGAGGGTTCTGTTCTCCGCTGCAATACTGCCATCTGGATGACAAGTGGCAGTGCAGCTGGAGATGGATGGGGAAGGGGGGGACTACGCAGACATCGGTGTGGAGATGCACACATAGCATGTACGTACATGCCTTCAAGTTGTTGCATGTGGCATCCAAGGGGCTGAAAACCACGACCCAAGCACCTCCGCAATGACAACTGCAATAAATACAGGTCCCACGTCTCCTGCACGGTACTGCCAGACAAGACAAAAAGTTCAGGGGCATCTGTGCCCCACCTGGGGTAAACCAAAGCTTCGGGAGGTAGGTAAAAGTGGCTGGGGGAGGCAGGGAGATCAGTGTGCCTAGAGGTCCTGAGATTTTGGGGGGACTGGAGATAGGGGAAAGTGAGGGGGGAAAAAAAAGAATGAAGTCAGATTTGTCGCTCGAAGTTTTTGATTGTTTAAACTTAATTGAAGTGGTTAATCCCTCAATAACTCTGTGTTAGGATGTTCTTTATTTTAAATTGTATAATTCCAGTCGTTTCTCTGGTTCCCAGGAGAGCAGGTCGTCTTTCAGTGCAGTTCCTTCCTTTTGGGAACCGCAATATTCTACTTCATTTTTTATTTAAAATCTCATTTGGTGTAATCATTTTTGTGGTTTTAGTCTATTTAATGCACGGTTCTGTTTTCTGGGAACCAAGATTTTTTTTCTTTCACAATCTGTAGTTAACTTCTTCTGAGATAATATTTATATTGTGGTTCTTGCTTCTGGAACTGAACCACATTTTTTTTTTCACAACACAGCCCTTTTTACCATATTTCAGGCTTGCTGTCAATTCTATATTTTAATCCGAGAGTCGAGGTGTTCTAATGTCTCCAGTGTTTGGCTGACAGACACCCCCAAAAAAAAAGAGGACCAACAGGCTTTAAAAATGACACTGTTTTCTGCTCCTGGCAAATGAAGACTGTCATGAGCTCTGTTTAAGGTGCCTGGGTCCAAACCACGATTTTTTTAAATTGTGATCTCTGGTAGTCGACCTGGTGGTGTAGAGGGCAGAGGCACTGGCACCTTACCTCTTCCCACGCTGACGACCCGGGGTTGGGAGCGACCTCGGGTGTCGAAGGGTCAGCTTGGTGAGGGGGGGAGGAGGATCGAGCATCCCATGCACTGCTCTCCTCCTCCGGGAAGGGAGGTTGGGGATGATTGCTGAGGCACTGGCTCCGGGTTTCTGTGTGGGCTGGCGCCAGGCATGTTGCGTACTAGAGCATGTGTGGTAGTGTCCTTGCACGCCCGCACCACGGGGGGACTGAGGGAGTAAAAAGTGTGATGGCCAACTTCCACTGGCACTGTGGCAGATCAACTTAAGTCAGCTCCCTTTCAGCCCCCAGCCTCCAAGGTTTTCCGCAGTGAGTGGGATAAACCCCCATTGTGATGCAACCTGGGATGGTAGGGCGAAAAGGTCTGAGCTCTGACTGGATCCTGGGCAGCAGCCAAGAAAACGCCTGAGAAAAGGGGAACCATAGGACCACCCCCCAGATGAGGGGGTAACAGAAAATAAGTAAAACAAAAAAAAAAATGTTTTAAATGTGTAAAAGGTTTTGCCCTAAAATACAAAAGAAAGCGGTTAAAAAATTAGAAGACTTTATGGCTTCTAAGTCTGCCTCTCCGGCACTAAAAGGCTAAAAATAAGAGTCTAACCACTCAGTGTAAGCAGCAATCCCTGTCAAAGTGGACAAAAAAGAAAGATGAAGCTGCTAAAGATGGTACCAGAAGTCAGGGTGTCTGAAAGGGGGATCTCAAGAGTCTAGCTAAAATGCAAAGAGCCTCTGAGCAGACACTGGAAACTATGCCTGCTAATAAAAAGGAAAAACATCTCTGCCCCTCCTCCTGAAAAAGGAAAGTGGCCAGCAGTTGATTGAAAAATAATGCCCTCAGCAGACTTGAGAAAGGTATGGCAATTCTTCCAGGGGAATCTCTTTAATATGCCCCCTGCCTCCCCTACCCCGGTTCCATTTCCAATGCCTGTGGAGGGGGAGGTTGAAACGTATTATTTAGAGGAGGAAAGAGAACACGTGGAACCAGATAGTTCTCCTGAGCAAGAATCTGACTCCCCTACCAGGCCTTCGGGAGGACTGTACAGTTCATTACTCCTTTGTAAGGCAGATAGTGAATAACTTCAACATTTCTGCCAATGAAACCGAGGAAGATAGAGGAAGCAGAAATTCATGGATATGATGGTATTAGCCCCCACAGGGAGGTTGCTTCTTGCAATTCACAAATTCCTCAAAAAAAAGCCACCAGCAGAGTCATGTCAGCATCCACCTCAACTGCTGGCATTGACAAAAAAGTTGAGAAAAATATTAGGTGGACAGGAAGGGGGGAGTGGGGGTTAAGTACCTGTACTCCCATTCTGATCACGAGAGGGTAGTCCAGGCTGCAGCCTGTGACAAGGCAAAGTGCTCCTATCCTCCCAGCCTCCTGGGAACGCTTCCTGGAAAAGTACAGTTACGCAAGAACGTACCGTAAATACAGGTTACTCACCTGTAACAGGAGTTCTAGGAATGGTATATGTTGTTCATCCACACTGTCTGGCAGGTACCCATGCCGCTTTAATTCTTGCCTGAAGGTCTTCAAGCTGGCTCCTCCCACCCACCCGGGTGGTAAAACTCTCGGCTCTGCCCCATGATGCCAGATCTGGCCCGCTGGAAGCTCAGGTTGTGTGCCTGGGCCGGGAGGTCGGTGGAGTCAGGGATGAACAACATATACCATTCCTAGAACTCCTGTTACAGGTGAGTAACCTGTATTTCTAGGGACATGGATATGTTGTTCATCCACACTTATTGGCAGACTCCTAGCAGTTCTCCGGGAGGAGGGAGGCAAGGCGCACACCCCCAATACTTACTTGGGAAAGAGAGATTGGAGAACTGAGGCCCCAAAACCAGCATCCCGGTGTGACTCGAGGTCGATGTAGTAGTGGGTAATGAAGGTATGTGCCGACTTCTAGGTAGCAGCCCTGCAGATATCCTGGACAGGGACGTCCCTGGAAGCAGCTACCGACGCAGCGGTTGGCGGGAAGAATGAGCTCTTATCCCTCTGGGAGGCTCCATGCCCGCCAACCTATAGCAAAGCTCTATGCAGGAGGTGATCCACCTGCCTATCATCCGCTTTGCTGCAGGTCTGCCAGGTGCGGCTTCAGCGTAGGTGACAAAACAGCTGGCGAACCTCAGCTGTCCGCCTCCTTATATTGCTTAGCTGCCTAGGTCCAAAGTATGGAGCCTATACTGGCCTCCGAGGTGTGACTGGGGTAGAACACCGCAGAGTCAACACCTGGTTAAGGTGAAACTCCGACGCCCTTCGGGAGGAACTTCGGGTTGGGGTGCAGGACAACCTTGTCCCTGTGGAAGACCAGGTAGGGAGGCTCGATGGAAAGCGCCTGGAGCTCTCCCATCCTTCTGGCTGATGTGATAGCCACCAAGAAGGTGGTCTTCCACGACAGGTGTGAAAGATCACACCTGTGCACTGGTTTGAATGGCTTGCCCATGAGCTTGGCCAATACCAGCAGTAGATCCCATGGAGGTGGAGGTTCTCGCACCGGAGGGGAAATGTGGTCAAGGCCTTTGAAAAAGCGCCTGACAACCTTCTCCTGTGCCACCGACTGCTTGCTGACCCGCGCCCGGTAAGCAGAGATGGCTGCCAGGTGCACCTTAAGGGTCGTCAACCGAAGCCCTTGCTGAGAAAGGGACCACAGGTAGTCCTGAATGCTTGCCAAGGGGCAGTCGGAAGGGTCCAAGCCCTTCCCCTGACACCAAATGGAAAACCTCTTCCATTTGAAGGCATAGCATTTTCTGGTCGACTCCTTACAGGACGCCTCAATGACGTTGAGGACCTCGTCGGAAAGACCCAAGGCCTGGAACTCTAGCCGCTCAGGAACCAGGCCGTCAGGTGCAGGGATTGAAGGTCCGGATGGAATACCTTCCCCTGAATGACTGAGATCAGGTCCTGGCGGCTGGAAGCCGCCTCGGGAGCCTGGAGCTGAGGCTGAGGAGATCTGGATACCAGAACTGGCGGGGCCAGTCTGGGGCTACCAGAATCACCTGCGCCTTGTCCCTCCTCGCCTTGAGAAGCACCTTGTGGATCAAGGGAAATGGGGGAAAGGCGTAGAAGAGGCCTGGGGTCCACGGCCTCGAGAAGGCATCCCCCTGAAGCGAGCCCTGCTGAGGGGGGCGGGCATGGAACAGACTCAGCTTTGCATTCTCCCTGGAGGCAAACAGGTCCACCTGAGGCGTGCCCCAGGGGGAGAAGAGATCTTGTACTACCTCTGGCAGGAGAGACCACTCGTGAGACGCAGCCCCTATCCGGCTTAGGGCATCGGCCAGGGTGTTGGAGGCTCCTGCCACGTGAATGGCTAGGAGATCCGCCTCCAGGCTGCGCACTAGGGACTAAATGCGGAGAGCTTCCTTGCATAACAGCAAGGAGCGCGTCCCGCCTGGCGGTTCAGATAGTACATGGTCGTGGTGTGGTTCAGGTCCAGATGGACAACTTGACCCCATAGAAATGGAGCGAAGGCCGTGAGGGCTAGACGGACCGCTCGGAGCTCCAGCAGGTTGATGTGGCATCGGGACTCCCGAGGAGACCAGAGGCCGTGCGCTCGGTGTTCCCTCAGATGGGCACCCCAACCCATCAGAGACGCGTCGGTCAAGAGAGAAACCGTCAGCTCAGGGCGGACGAACGGGATACCCTCCTGCAGATGAGCTGGAACGATCCACCACTGGAGAGCATTCCACATCTCCTGGGTCACTGTCACGGGCCGGTCCAACGGATCGCGGCATTGTGACCACTGGCTGGCCAGTCCCCATTGAAGGGGACGCATGTACCAATGGGCCCAATGGACCACATTGGTGCAGGCCGTCATGAGACCCAGGAGGCGCAGGAAGTCCCGGGCAGGTCGCAATTGCCCAACCAGAAATGATTGGGCAAAGGAGGAAAGAACCTAGGCCCTGTCCGCCGGGAGCCGTGCTCTGGCTCGCAGAGAGTCGAGCTCTGCCCCGATGAACAGAATCACCTGCTTTGGCACGAGTTCTGATTTGGCCTCGTTGATGAGGAGGCCAACCTGAGAGCAAACCTGGAGGGCCAGATCTCTGGACCGCTCCACCTCCTGTCTGAAGGGGGCTACTATCAGCCAATCGTCCAGGTAAGGGTACACCTGGACCCCTCTGCGCCGCAGGAATGCTGTCACCACTGCCATGCATTTGGTGAAGACCCTGGGAGCTAGGGAGAGGCCGAAGGGCATGGCTCGGAACTCATAAAGGGATCCCTCTGCTCTGAAGCGGAGGAATCTCTGATGGGACAGACGGATTGGGTTGTGAAAGAACGCGTCCTGGAGGTCCAGGGAACAGAACCACACGCCTCGTTCCAAGGATGGGATAATCTGAGCCAGAGTGACCATCCTGAAGGTTCGAGACCTTAGGAACTTGTTCAGGTCGTGCAGGTCGAGAATGGGGCGCCAGACCCCCGTCCGTTTTGGGACCAGGAAGTACCTGGACACAAACCCCGGGTCTGAAGGAGGATCCGCCACCCTCCTGATTACCTCTTTTTCGAGGAGCAGGGCAATGTCGGCCCGGCGGGCCAACAGCGAGGCTACGGACCCCGTGGCCCCCCGAGGGGCGACGGCTCGAAAAGGCGGAACCTGCTCGAACTCCAGAGGCAGGCCTTTTCCTACCACCTCCAACACCCAGTGGTCCGTGGTGATAGTGGACCAGGCGGAAAGGAAGTGGCGGAGCCATCCCCCCACGGGGGGAACCCGGGGGGAGTGACGAGGCTGGGGGTGGAACCCCTCAACCCGTCACTGGGCAGGCTTGGAGGAAGGACCGGCCGAGGGACCTCCTGGGCCTTTACCTCCTTGCTTCCTGTTAGAGGAAGCCGTCGGCTTGGGTTTGGGACACCAAGCGTGAGCCTGCTGGCCCTGCTGCTGGTGCTGCTGGGCCGGTCGAGGAGCAGAGACTGAAGGACGAAAGGACTTCTGCTGCTGATGGCGGCCTTTGTCCCTCTGGGCGGAGGTGATCGAGTCCAGAGTGGCATTGGACTTTTCGATCCGCTGGAGGTGTCCCTCCACTCCAGGGCCGAAGAGGTCAGTCCCCAAGAAGGGGACGTCCGCCAACTTGTGCTGGGTATCCGCCGTGAAAGTGGATATCCTCAGCCACGCCCTGCGTCACATGGCCACTGCGGCTGCTACTGACCTGGCACAGGAATCACCTATGTCCAGAGCAGTCTGGAGCTGCTGCTTCGCCACCGCCCTGCCCTGGTCCCGCACCTGGCGGACTGTGGTCTGCAGGTCAGGCAGGAGGTGAGGAACAACCTCATCCAGGGAGCCCATGAGGGCGTGGGAGAAATGTGCCATCTACACGGCCGAGCTGGCCTGTTGGAGGCCGAGGGAGGACGCAGCGTACACCTTACGCCCGGCAAAGTCCAGCTTTTTGGATTCCTTGTCCGGGGGGGGGGGCTTGTCCACGTCCCGAGCATTGCCGGAACGCTGAAGACGCTGTCAGACTAACCCCTCCGCGGAGGGGTGTTCCGAGAAACCGGGCAAAGAGCCGGTAGGGACCGCATACTTCCTGGCCGAAGGCGCTGGACAGGAAGCAGGCCGTTGCCAAAGCTCCAAGGCTGGGCTGACAATGGCCTCAGCCACCAGAAAGGCCTCAGTAGGAGAATCCCCTCAGTCCAGAATCTCCGTCAGGGGATACCTGGCCCGTTTGGACACGGGCTCGAGCTGCATCCCGGTGAACTCCGAGATGAGCCAAAGCAGACCCAAGAAGGACGATGGGCTATTGTCCACCGACTGGCCCCCGGAGGACTCCAGATCGCACTGCCTGGAGAACAGGGAGGAATCATCATCGGATTCCGAAGAGTCTGCGAAAAGCTGCCTCGGGCCTGAGCCACCCTCCATCTGCCGAGGACGGTCGGGAGTGAGGGTGACCGACAACCTGTGGGGCAGGCCATGACCCGACCGAGAACTCTTGGTCGGTGCCCCGAACTTCGGTTGTGGAGGCGGAGGTTCCACCACAATCGGTGGACCAGCTGGTTTCGGCTTAGCAACCAGCCCTGGGGCGGGCAACTCGACTGGAACGAGTGGTTGCTTCGGCTGTTCTGGCGAGAGCCACTTGATAGCCAGGGTCTTAGCCGGGGTCGGCTTAGGCCCGGATAGCAGCAACTGCTGCCACATCAAATCCTCATAGTGCCGGCGCAACTTGCGTCGAAGCCTCTCCTCAGAGGAGGAGGACGAGGAAGAGCGGCGTCGCCGCTTACTGCGGTAACGAGACTGAGACCGCCGGTGTTGGCGGGAACGGCTGGACCGAGAAGAGGTCCACGACCGAGACCCCTGGGGGGACCAAGGGTGAGTCTGGGAAGGGGCGGGGGATACCCACTCTTCCCTCGGCTCGGGAACTTTAACTGGGGACTGCGGTCCTGAAGGAGCAGGCAGATCCTCGGCATCCACCGGGGGAACCGGTGAAGTAGGGTTGTCGGCTTCTCCAATCGACAGCCCGTCTAATGGATCGAGAAAAATCTCGACTTCGTCGATGGGAGTCTCGGCAGGCTGGCCTGACAGGGGCACCGTGAAGCCAGCGGCCTCAGCCGCAACCTCGACCGAAGTCGACGGTCAGCTGCCCGGGAAGGGGGACCTCTCCCGCTCCCAGGAACGCAGACGGTGGGACTTACCTTTCGACTCCCTTTTCTTGGGCCGAGAAGAATGTCCCGAAGGCCCCTCTCCCTTCGTGGAAAGGGACTGGCAAAGCTCCTTGAATGAAGCTGTGTAAGAGGAACTCAGAGAGAGCGGGATAAATGCCGTGGCCGAGGAAGAAGAAGATGCGGCCTGGGCCGCTTCCTCCTCGAGGGCGATCATCTGCTCGAGCTGCTCAGCCGAGCCAGCCGTCGCGGACACCACCCAACGAGCCTCTTTGGATTTCACCGGCGGGAAACGTTTCTCGGGGCGCCCGAGCTTCAAACGAGCAGCGCGATCGTCCAGAACATTGGCCGAAAAGGAACGGCACAACTCGCAAGCCTGCGGGTCGTGATCTAGGCCTAAGCAGTAGATGCACGTGGAATGCGGATCCGTCCTGGACATTTTCTGCCCGAAGGGGCACCTCCGAAAGCTGGGAACAGATTTGTCCATCGCAGCCGTGAGGGAAAAAGAAGCCCGAAGTTTGAAGAACTTCAAAATCAATTTCGGGCGAACCGAAGAATTAGGATCCAGTCTCAAACGCAGAGTGCTAAGGAGGGAACCTGAGCTTCCAAGCGGTAAGGAAGATCTGGCATCGTGGGGCGGAGCTGAGAGTTTTACCACCCAGGTGGGTGGGAGGAGCCAGCTTGAAGACCTTCCGGCAAGAATTAAAGCGGCAAGAATACCCGCCAGACAGTGTGGATGAACAACATATCCATGTCCCTACAACAGTAGATCTTCGAGAGGAGCTCCTGCAGCAGGCTATACCATAAGTACTATGCTATGCTGCCAGGCACTAGGATCCCACAAAAAAAACTTAGCTTGCAGTACCCACAGGGGACCGCCCTCTGACGTCAGACCACCTCCAACATTTGCCAATGGCATAAAGGAGGCAGTCCCGAGTCACACCTCAGTTCTCCCACCGGAGACCCGGCTAAATCAGGAAATGGAGAACCAAGGTGAAGTGGATAACTCCGCCGAGGGGAAGAAAAAAGACCAGGGGGAAAGGAGGGAGGGAAAACAGCACCTGCTGCAAGAGCTCCTCTCAAAGATCTACTGTTACGTTAAGTTCTTACGTAACTGTACTATCTTACTTCGAGTTGGAGCTCTTGCAGTAGGCTATGCCATAAAGACAGAGTACCAAGCAGTACTAACTGGGCCTAGGTCAGAAAGGGAAGTGGTAAAGGAAAGATAGTGGGATCCTTCAGGATAGAAGGCCCTGAAGTACCACCAAACCAAAACCAGCTCTCTGTCAGGAAGCAATGTCCAGGCTGCGCTGGACTATGCGGACATAATCTACGGAACGGCCCCTACCTCATCCCTTTCCAAACTTGACATACTACTCAACTCTTTCTGTCGTTTTGCCACTGCCTCACCCCCACTTACTCATCACTGTCTCCTCTACACCACCCTTTCCCTGGCCCCACTCTCACACCGGAGAACTGTCCACAGCGCCTCCCTCATAGCTAAATATTGGCTAGGCTCCCTACCCCCTTACCTCACTTCCCGCCTTTCGCCAGCCAATTCCCTCAACTACTCCCTCCGCCACAGGGACACATGCACTTTCCACCTCTCACGCCCCCACAACACTGCCGGCAAAGCTGCCTTTTCATACAATCTTCCCCTCCTATGGAACAATCTTCCACCTTTCCTTCGCCAGGCCTCCTCCCTTTCAGCCGTTAAACATCTCCTTAGGCTCCTCCCCCCCCACCTCCCTGCCTCAGATGCTCCACTGAGCCCCCCCCATTTGGGCCCAACTCTCAATGGCAGCTATGGCCATTATTGTACTGCAGGTCTCAAAGTAAATTCCTGCCTCTCTATCGTATATTTCAAGGACTTGCTTTACCATACTGCAATCGTTTAAAGCCTGCACTGTTTTTCTGATGAAGTACTTACTGTCTGTATTCTGTAATTACTATTTGTATTTTTTCCTGATGTTGCTCATACTGCCTGTATTCCTAAATACTTTTGTACCTCTTGTACAACTCAGTGTACTCTTGTACCCGCGGGTTGCACCTGGAAATGAGCCTCGGCTCAGTGTGCCATTCCCGGTAACCAAATTTTAAATAAAATAAAAAAATAAATAAAAATAAACAAAAATATGTAGAGTCCCAGATAGCTGCTGCGCAGATGTCTGCTGCAGAAACATTGAGAAGTGTCGCGAAGGAAGGTGGAGTGACCCTTGACTGAGCCCTGTAAGGGTTTATTGTATTTGCTATAGCAGAAGGTAATGGAGTGTACTAGCCATCTGGAAAGAGTCTGCTGTGCTACTGGAGCCCCCAGAGTTCTCTGGGCAAAGGATACAAAAAGTTGGTCAGATTGACATAAATCTTGCGTATGGTCAATACTGAAACGAAGCACCCCTATGTACATCCAGAGTATGAAGAATGCCCTCCCGGACTGGAACACTCTAGGTAATAAACAGGTAGGTTAATGTACTGATTAAGAGTAAATTGGGACATTACCTTAGGCAGGAACTTGGGATTAGTTCTCAAGGACACCCTATCCTTGTAGAAAACTAAATACGGCTCCTTGGACATAGGGACCTGAAGCTCGGAATTCCTCTGGGCAGAAGTATCAGCAACTAAAAAAGTACAGTTACTTAAGAACTTACCGTAACGGCAGCGGGTAATACCAATAGGACTAAGCCACCAAGCATTAGGACCCCACAGAAAACTTCTAGCTAGCAGTCTATGGCAGGGGACCGTCCCCGACATCGGCTCCACCCTGTCAGCTCTGGTATAAAGTGGGCTGTCCCCCGACCCCACATTAGTTTGCCCTCCGGAGACCCGGCTGATGATGAAAACATGGTGAACTGAGGACGATCTCCCTTCCCCCAAAGAGAACAATAATTACTAATCCTCGGAGGCAGGAGGGTGGGAAAGCCACCTGCTGCAAGAGCTCCTCTTGAAGATCTACTGCTATGGTAAGTTCTTACACAACTGTACTATCTTACTTCAAGGGGGAGCTCTTGCAGCAGGTCATACCAATAGGACCGAGTCCCAAGCAATACCCAAAAAAGGGAGACCCAGGTCAGAAGGGTGGAGGACTGTCTAAGCCAAAGCCCTAGGCACCTCAGGAAAGAAGTACCTGAAGGACCACTAGGCTGAAACCTGCTCTCCTTGTGGAAGCAATGTCCAAACTATAGTGGCTAACGAAAGTGTAGACCGAACTCCAAGTAGTGGCTGCACAGAGGTCTGCTGACAAGACATTCCTGAGGGACGCGAATAATATTGTGACCCCTCTGGTGGAGTGATCCTTGACCAGTCCCAGCAAGGGTCTATTGTACTTCTGATAACAGAACGTTATGCAATGAACCAGCTACTTGGTCAGCATCTGTTTTGTTACTAGTGCCTCTACTGTCCTTCAGGCAAAAGAGACAAACAACTGGCCTGTCTTTCTGGAGAAAATGGTATGGTTAAGGTAGTAACGAAAAATTCTATGTACATCCAGAGTATGTAGCAAGGCCTCACCTCTGTTAGAGTACTCTGGGTAATAAACCGGTAGTTGTATGTCTTGGTTTAAGAAACTCAAGACACTACCTTTGGAAGAAACATAAGATTTGTGCACAGGACTACCCTGTCCCTGTGAAAAAACAAGACAGGGCTCTTTACACATCAGAGCCTGCAGCTCAGAAATTCTCTGAGTGGAAGTAATGGCAACAAAAAATAACGTCTTCCAAGAGAGAAGGCGTAGCTTGCAGCTGACTCGGTGGGGGGACGTAAGCTTTTCTAATATAAACAGGAGCTCCCAAGATGGAACGGGATCTCTTCTAGGAGGTTTAATATGAAAGATTCCTCTTAACAATGTCTTGCATAGGTCCAACTATGCCAGAGTCTTCTCATTCAGGGGTGCATGATAAGATGAGAGCGCACAGACGTGCACCTTAACGGACGAGTAGCTAAGACCCAAGTCCGCTGGGGAAAGGAGGTACTCCAGCACAGATTCCACCAGACAAGTGAAAGGGTCCAGAGAATGGGGAGATGCCCACAAGCACAAATGATTCCATTTCATGGCATATGTCACCCTGGTAGAGGGCTTCCTCATTGCCACGAGAACCTCTGCCACTCTGGGGTATACCCCAAAGCTATCCCTAGCTAAGTCTACAGGATCCATGCATGCAGATGCAGGGATCAGAGATCTGGATGAACCAGTGTCCCCTGCTCCTGGGAGAGTAAGTGGGTGGACGGGGGTAATGGACTGGAAGGTTTTGTTGCTAGCTGCTGAAGCAGCGGAAACCAGATCTGCCGAGGCCAGAAGGGCACGACTAGGATCATGCGAACACCTTCTGCCTGCAAATTCAGCAGTATCCTCTGAAGAAGCGGGAAGGGAGGGAGGGAAGGCATACAGAAACTTCCCTGTCCAAGAGAGGGACAATGTGTCTCACCAGAAAACACCAGGCCCTGGATCTAGCGAGCAGAAATTGGGCAGTTTGGCACTGCGTGGAGATACAAAGAGGTCCAGTTCTGGCTGACCCCACATTCCAAAGAGGTCGTTTGTGACCTCTTGCAGTAGTTCCCATTCATGGCTTTGAGAAAGAGTGGATTAGGCTGTCCGTGAAGACATTGTGAATCCCTGGAACATGAACTGCTGTGAGATCCAGGTTGTGATCCACTCCCCAAGTCCATGCTCTCACTGCCTCCCTGCATAGGGGGTAAGAATGTGTACCCTCTTGCTTGTTGATATGGAAGACTACTGGGGTATTGTCTGACTGGACCAGCAGAGGCCCTGGTAAGAGCACCCCTTGGAAAGTCTGTAGGGCATACACAACGACTCATCTCCAGAATGTTTATGTGGAGGGACCGCTCTGGGGAGGTCCACGAGACCCTCGTCTGATGAGATGCCATGTGTGCCCCCCATCCCAGTCCCGATGCATCTGTCATCAAGAGTTGATGAGGGCTGGGGCACTGGAAATGGACCCTGGCTTCTAGGTGAGCCGGGCGGCTCACCAAACCAGGGACTGACAAACCGCACTGGAGACTCAAATCGGATTGTTGAGATCGTCCGTACCTTGGTCCCACTAAACTCCACTGCAGGACCCTTATGTTCAAACGTGCAAGGGAAACTGTGGCTATGGCTGCGGCCATATGGCCCAGGAGCTGCAGCACCACTCTTGCTGGGACCTGGTTCGAGGCCATCACCCTGTGAGCAACCTCCCTTAGCCCAACTGCTCTGTTCTCGGGAAGAAAGGCCTTTCCTTGGACAGTGTCCAGTACTACTCTGATATACTGTAGCCTTTGGGTAGGCCAAAGCCATGACTTGGGAAAACTGACAGTGATGCCCAAGTTTTGAAACAAACTGAAGGTCTCCCCCAGCATTTGGCGCAACTGGTCTTCTGATAAAGCTGTGAGAAGCCAATCATCCAGGTAGTGGTAGACATAATGGCCCCTTCTCCTGAGGGTTGCCGCCACTACTGCCAGGCACTTGGTAAAACACCTTGGTGCTGACGAAAGGCCAAATGGAAGCACCCTGAACGGGTTGTGCTCTCCCTGGAAGGTGAAGCATAGATACTTCCTGTGGGACTGCAGGATCTTGATATGCATGTAAGCATCCTGCATGTCCAGAGAGCAGAGCCAGTCTCCTTGTCGGAGCATGGGTAACAGGCTTGCTAATGTTACCATTCTGAATCTTTTGTATTCGATGAAGGTATTCAACTAACTTAGATCCAGAATGGGGCAGAGGTCCCCTGTCTTCTTCGGGACTAGGAAAAAGTGGCAGTAATACCCCGTGTCCCTTTAGACTGGGGTACCTCCTGAATAGCTCTCTTTTTGAGCAATGCCTGTATCTCTGCTCGCAGGAGAGCCGCGTGGGAGAGGGAGCAGCGGGAGGGTATGGGTGGGTTGTCCGGTGGAATCCGACTAAACTCCAGGGAGTACCCATCGATCTGTGGTAATGCTGGACCATCCTGATCGGTAAAGGGAGAACCTCCCTCCTACCGCCTCCCCGTGCCTCCACCAGAGGGGAGGTGGGCAGGGAGTCCTGCTGTAGTAGAGGTGGTGGGCAAAGGGGTTCTGGCCATCTCGGCACTTCTGGGGCCCTGGGAACCTGGGGCGAGGGGAGGGCCTCTTCTCTTAAATCCCCTTTTTGCTGCTGCTGCTACTATTGGCATCTGCCCTGTTGACCATGACTCTTATGAAAAAGGGCAACGCGAGCTGTGGGTGGTTCTGACTTATACATATGGTGCATGTCAGATACCGCCTCACCAGAGTCCTTAAGTCCCGTTAAGAGTTTCCCTGTGTCAGTGCCAAAAAGGACAGGCCCTTGAAAGGCTGCATCCAAAATGGCATCCTGCAAGTCATGACGGAAACCAGAGACCCGCAGCAAGGCGTGCCTCCTCATGCACACCCCTGATGCTGCTGCCCTGGCTGCCGTGTCTGCTGAGTCATACCAACTCTGCAGAACATGCTTGCCAATGTCTATGCCGGGACTGGATGACAACCATGAGCTCTGACTTGTTATCAGAGTCCGGTTGGGCTTTTCCCAGATCCATCACCTTACCCCAGAGGGATTTTTGGTACATGACCATGTGTGCTAGGAAATTCAAAGACATGACTGTGCAGGTGGCCGAAGAGTAGACCTTGCTTGTCTGGTCCTACTTTTTTGACTCAGGATCTGGGGGCTGAAAACTCATGTGCTGCGGCTGTTGCACTCTGCCATGTGCTGCCGTGAGCACCACAGAATTAGCCATTGGTGGTTTACTTCGGTGTGGATCCCCTTTGGGTGTCTTATAGAGCCTGTCCGCTTTCCTGGGCACTGCTGCAGTGGTTGCCGGATGCTTCCAGGTCAACTTTGTAACGTCCTGGAAGGGTTCGACAAGTGAGGGAACGACTAGAGGTTTTGGGTCGCTTGCCCTGAGGAACTTGGCCAGGTGGCGACTCTCCGGGTCAAGCTCCTTCAGATCCCATTGATTGAGGCCCTGGATGTGCCTCATCACATCCAGGAAAGATGGGTCATCCGGAGGTGACCGTGGGGAGTCCCTTTTGTGGTCCGGAGAGGGTAAGGGTAGCTCCTCCTTTGAGGAATTTCTCTGAGGAGTCCCCTGCATCTTCCCCTGAAAAAGAGTGGGGACATCCGATGGAGGAGGGAACTGACTAAGGGTGCCGCCTCCAGTCACTCAGGGCTGGCGACCCCTAGTTGTCATCTCCGAAGGATGGTCTGGAGTCGGGGGAGGACGCCTGGGTCTCCGAGGAGATGGCTCCCTAGGTGGTGGCTTTGGGGAGGGTTCCCTAGGCCTTGGTAGCAATTCTCCATTAATGGTGTTCCACCATGCATTAAACAGAGCCCTACTTTGGCCAGAGGGACCACCAGAGGTGGTGGTGGCAGGGAGGGACATTTGAAGGGCCTGGTTTCGGACCCTGTGGTGCCTTAGGCGTCTGGTCCTCAGGCTCCTTATTCTTGGGTGCCTTGGGCGTCGGGGCTGATGGGTCTCTTCTGTCAGCAGCGAGCCACCTTGGGGTCTGGCGTCCAATTCTTTAGGAGGAGGCAGAGACCAGTTATCCGTTGGCCCTGGTGTCTTCTCTTTTGGGGCGCTAGGCATTTGGTCTGACGCCTGCTCTTTCGGAGTGGATGGATGCTTTTTCTGTGGCGGCACCTGGTCCATTTCTGATACAGAGTTGGAATGACCCGTAGTCTGCCGACCCTCCGAGGCCGACGTTCACCCTCTCTACGGGTGGGGGAGGTGTTCGGTGCTTAATGAACTCCTGGTGTCTCGAGGAGTTGTCTGACCCCTTGTGCCTATCGGACAACCCCAAAGACTTTTGGGTGGCGGAGTCCACTTTTTTTGCCTGACAGTGTTGCCTGTCCCTCTGGCACCGACCCGTGCGAATGCTTGTGGGGTCTAAGAGCAAGTGGAACTTGGGCAGACAAAAGCCCATGAGCCGAAGACTCCTTGCCCTTGGGAAGAGGTGGTAGTCTTCTTAGATGAAGCCCCAGCAACAGCCGTTGAACCTGGGGAAACTGATTCCGACCTCCCACCAGAGGTGGAAGACGCAGAAGGCCTGTGAGGGGACCTAGGGCGGGATTCTGACCTGGCTCGCTCCTTATCCCTGTGGTGATGCTTCCCACCTGATCTCTTCTCTTTGGGACAGGAGTCCCTCGCTGAAGAGGAAGAGCTGTGTTCTGACTGGGTCCTCTGCATGGCGGCCACTTGTTGCTCTAGCAGGTAGGCCTTGAGTGTCCTGAGGCGGCGGATACAGGTCTTGTTAAATTTTTGGCAGTGCGGGCAGTTGTCTGACCAGTGGTCGGAGCCTAGGCAGATCAGGCAGGTGGAGTGGCCGTCCCTTGCCAGGATCTGCTTACTGCATGCGCACTCCGACTGCCACTGCTGAGAAGAGGAAGACGTGCACTGGTGTTGGAAGAAAATCTATTGGAAGAAGGTAACGAATGATAACTGCGCAAGGCGCAAAATGGTGGTTGACTACAAAAAAAGGCATCCGTGGAGCCGATGTTAGCGGGCCAACAGCAGGAAAAGAACTGAGGTGGTGCTGCGGCACTGCCCCCTTTATACTGGAGCCGACGCTGGGGGAGGTCCCCCGCCACAGACTGCTAGCTAGAAGTTTTCCGTGGGGTCCTAATGCCTGGCGGGTTAGTCCTCGAAGTAAGATCAACGCTCTCCAAGACAGACAGTGCAGCTTGCAAACTGTGGCTAGCTCGAAGGGAGCCAACATAAGCTTTTCTAACAAAAAGAAAAGATCCCATGCTGGGATAGGGTCTTGAATGGGAGGCCTGAGATGCAGCATGTCCATTAAAAACATCTGGACCAGGTCTGTCTGGGCAATATATTTGCCATCCACTGGTGCATGGTAGGCTGAAATCGCAGAGGTGTGCACCTTAATGGAAGAATACCAGAGGCCCACGTCTGAAAGGGAGAGGAGGTACTCAAGGACAGCATTAATAGGACATATGAATGGGTTCAGTCCCTGGTTAGTCGCCCACAGGCTAAACCACTTCCACTTCATGGCATAAGTGGCCTGAGCGGACGATTTTCTGGTTGCCACCAGGACCTTGGCCACTCTTGGAGAGACTCCAAAGCGGGACGCAGCTACATCTGCAGGAGCCACGCATGCAGGTATAGGGACCGGAGGTCCGGGTGAACCAGTGTGCCCTGTTCCTGCAACAGTAAATGAGAGGACAAGTGCAGAAGAACTGGTGGTTCCACCGCTAGCTGCTGCAACAGGGGGAACCATATCTGGCGAGGCCAAAGCAGAGCTATGAGAATCATCTCCACACCCTCCACTTGGAGCTTCAGTAGGACCCTCTTAAGGAGAGAAAAGAGAGGGAAGGCGTACAGAAACCTCCCTGTCCAACAGAAGGACAATGCGTCTCGCCAGAAAAATTCATGAGTCCTTGACTGTGACCTGCTTAGGATGTCGGCCAAGGTGTTTTGGACTCCTGGAACATGGACTGCGGTGAGCGACAGGCTGTAGTCTAGGGCCCAGAACCACACACTCATGGCCTCCAGACAGAAAGGATAAGAGTGAGTCCCCCCACCTTGTTTGTTGATATAAAAAAAAAATGACTGACATATTGTCCGTCTGAATCAAAAGGAGGCCCGGACGGAGGTCCAGCTGAAATGCTTGCAGAGCATATAGAACTGCCTTCATTTCTAGGACGTTGATGTGGAGGGACAGTTCTAGCAGCGACCATGTCCCCTGCATCTGCCGATCTTGAAAATGGGCCCCCATCCCAGGCCCAATGCATCGGTTGTCAGAACCTGAGAAGGGGGATCTCACTGAAAGGGGGTTCCTAGCTTCAGATTCAAGAGAGTTTGGACCACAGCCCTGGAGATCAGGACCGGCTGATCGAGACAGTCTTCCCTTTGATCCCATTGCACTCTGGAGGGACCACTGTGGAACCCTCATAAAAAGGTGTGTTGCTGGCCCGGTGGCGCTGAGGGTTGAGGTGCTGGACGCCACACCTCGCTCCACGCCGGCGACCCGGATTCGGGAACGAGCCCGGGCCATCGGGGGTCAGCAGGTGAAGAGAGGGATTGAGCGCCCAACAGCAGCTCTCCCTCTCTGGGGAGGGTTACCAGTCTGTCCCGCTGCTATATCGCCACCTCCTGGGTGAACCTGGGAATGGCGATGCGGGTCGGGAAACAAGGGGCAGTGCTAGCCGAGAGCCCAGGGAGGAGCGGCGTGTGTACGCATGCCTTCTCATTGGCTCTCCCAGTGTGCCGGCACTGCAGGGGATAGGGCAGAACAGGAGAAAATGGAGCCAGTCACTCCTAGGTGATGACTCCACAGACGCCAGACCACGTCACCAGGTGCTCACCGGGGCAGACTCCAATGTGTATCGCCAGCTCTGCTGTTGTTGGGAGGATTGGGCGGTTCCTTCCCGCCCGCCGGGGGGGGTGTGCAGGATACCTAGGGATCCATTGAGCAGAGCTACCGTAGGGGCGATGCGGATGGCAAGAATTGAGGGTGTCTGAATGAGTGGAGCGACGGTGCGGTAAGGTGGAATAAAGATAAGGTTAAAAAAAAATATATAAGGTGTGCTGAGGGAACTGTCACTATGGCAGCCGCCATGTGACCCAAGAGCTGAAGCATGGTCCAAGCTGGGACCTAGCAAGAGACTGAAACCTTGTGGGCCAACAACTGAAGGTGTGCTGCCCTATCTGGGGGAGGAAAGTCTTCCCTTGCGCAGTGTCCAGGATTGCCCCTATGTACTGCAGCCTTTGACACGGCTACAGAGACGACTTGGGCATGTTCAGAGTAATCCCTAAGGAACTGAACAAGTGGAAGGTATCCTCTAAAGTGGCCAGAAGGTGATCCATTGTGGCTGCTGTCAGGAGCCAATCGTTGAGGTAGGGGTAAACAAAGTGCCCCTGCCTCCTGAGGGCCGCTGCCACCACCACTAGGCACTTCGTGAACACTCACAGTGCTGAGGAAAGGCCGAAGGGCAAGGCCCAAAACTGGAAATGTCGCCCCTGAAAGGTAAACTTCAGGAACCTCCGGTGGACTGGAAGCACCAGGATGTGCAGGTAGGCATCCTACATGTCTAGGGAACAAAGCCAGTCCCCTTGATGCAGCATGGGGAGGATGCCTGGCAGTGTAACCATCCTGAACACTATATAACTGTTCAGGAGGCTCAGGCTTAGGTCCAGGATCAGGCGCAGGTCCCCTGTCTTTTTGGGAACCAAGAAGAAATGGGAGTAGAACCCCTTCACCCACTGCAGTACTGGAATGGGTTCTATGGCCTTCTTGTCGAGTAGGGACTGGACCTCCTGCTGAATGAGTGCAGCATGGGAGAGGAGTAAGTGGATTGGACAGGGAAGTTGTCCAGGGGAATCTAGCGGAATTCCAATGCATGACCACAGTCTATCAATTGGAGCACCCATGCATGTCTCGTGATGGTAGACCACCCTTTGAGATAGAGCGAGAAGGATCTGGGTGGGGGCGGGGGGAGAACAGGAGAGGAGAAATCACCCGAGAACCTGGATGAGACCGGAGAGCCTGTGTCAAAAGATCCCGAGGAGGAGGACCTTGAACGCAAGCATCGGTACCATCTCCAGCAGTACCTAGAGGCCGACCTAGACGAATGTCTGTCATCTGGGGGACCCGTTGTACTGCAGGATCGAGGGGTTCTTTGGCATTGTCAACGACTCCCTGGGTGGAGGTGGTGATTTTGGTGGCCGCTGTGGAGAGCCTAGCAGGGCGTGGTTCGGTGTAGTATCAAGGGGTTCCTTCGGGATGGTGTCCCCTTTGACTGTATCCTACCAGAAAGTAAGTAAATCTTTGGCGTCGGCTAGATAAACCATAGCCGGTGCTGAGGGGCCTGGCACCTGACGGGGTTCAACCGGCTCCTTTGGTGGTGGGCCTAACAGCTAGTCTGGGGCTGATGGACGCTCAGGGGACTTGGGCTCATCCGACGTCTGTCACAAGGGCGTCGGAGGGGCCGATGCCAGGCCAACTGGGTGGTCTGGTGTCTGGTTGCCAGAGTCTGGTGTTAGGGGCGGCAACCCCTTGGTCGGTGGCCCTCCCCCGGCAAAAGCTTTGGAGCAGGCGATGGGGGTGTAGATTTCTGAGACCCCGGAGGCGAGGACACAGAGGATGCGAGGTCAAGCTTCGGGAGTCTGGCATCTGTTGCTTGGGGGAGCAGATGTCAGAGTGTGAGCCCCGCTCCAGGCTCCTCTTCCTGTCGCTGGACCCTGTAGGCCGGTCCGATGAAGAGAAGGACGCCCTAGCCTGTGAGTGGTAGCGCCAAGAAAGATCCTCCACCTGACGTCCTCACCAGGGCCGGAGGCTTCAATGCCGGTAACCTGGAGGGAGCTTGGGTTACGGATGTGTGTGTGTGTGTGTGTGCTCGTGCTGGCCATCTTCCTGTGCAAAGACCTGGAGCAGGAATCTGATCTGGTCTTGTCCTTTTCATGGTGGTGATGTTTCCCACTGGACTTTTTCTCCTTGTGGGAACTCCTCGACCCTGAAGAAGAGGAGTATCCTCGGCCTGACGGGGTCCTCTGCATGGTGGCCAGCTGTTGCTCCAGAAGATAACTCTTCAGCATTTTCAGACAATGGCTGTGGGTCTGGCGGTTGAAGCCGCAGCAGTGCGGGCAGGACTCTGAGTCGTGGGCAGGCCGACAGATGAGGCAGGCCAATTGACTGCCCCTAGCCGGGATTTGCTTCCCGCACACACACATGGACTTCTGTCACTGAGAGGAGGAGGAGGAGGACAGTGAAGACATGCACCGACGAAGCGGTTTAAATAGACAGATCGACTGGTAGCAGGAGGGGTCCGTGGAGCCGATGTGCATGGGCTGACTTCGGGAAAAGAACTGAGGTGTGACTGGGGTCCACTCCCTTTATACCACTGGCGGACGTCGGAGGCGGTTCGACGTCAGAGGGCAGTCCCAGCTGGGCACTGCAAGCTAAGGTTTTTCCATGAGGTCTTAGTGCCTGGCGGCATAGTCCTTATGGTATAGCCTGCTGCAGGAGCTACAACTTGAAGTAAGGTGTACAGTTACGCAAGAACTTACCATAACAGTAGATCTTCAAGAGCAGCTCTTGCAGCAGGCCAGCACTGGTAGGACTTAGCTGCCAGACACCAGGACCACACGGAAACATTCTAGCTAGCAATCTACCACAGGGAACTACCCACAGCTGATGTCACCCTCTGACGTCTGCCTATTCTACAAAGGCAGGCGGTCCCCCACACCCTCCTCAGTTTTCTTGCTGAAGACCTGAAGTGGGCAGCAGAAGAAGAAACCGAGGAGGTTCCCAGGAGCCACGAAGGAAAAAAGGAAAGCAGAAAACAGACGAGAATGGAATAGTATACAGCAGATAGAAAGAAGGGGGAGAGGGATGGAGGGAAGATCATGGCCTGCTGCAAGAGCTCCTCTCGAAGACCTGCTGTTGCTAACATACTAAATGCCAGCAGAATGGGCCTAACGGTCTTTCGCGTCTGCTCGTTTGGTCACGTTAAGTTCTTACATAACTGTACTATCTTACTTCAAGGAACCTCTTGCAGCAAGCCAAAACTGGTAGGACCGAGTCCCAAGCAGTTCCTTCAGTGTAAAGGAAGCAGCACCGGAGAAGGATAGACAGCAGCCAATGGCCTAAGAAATAAGGCCCTGCAAAATGGTGAGGCCAAAGTTGGCTGTATGCCTAGAAACTATGTCCAAACTGTAATGCTTGGTGAAGATGTGGACATAACTCTAGGTGGCAGCTGCACAAATGTCCGCAGCAGACACATTTCTGAAACAAACTGTGAAGGCGGCCATACACCTGGTGGGATGCCCTTAACTACTCCTGGAAGGTCCTTGTTGTACTTACAGTAGCAATAAATAATACAATAGGCTAACCACTTAGACAAGCACTGTTTAGAAACCAAAGCGCCCTCTCTCTTGGGGGTGAACAAAACAAACAACTGGTCAGACATCCTTAAAGTCTTGGTCTGGTATGTATAGTATCACAAGATTCTGTGTACATGCAAAGAATGGAGCAAAGCCTCCCCCTGATTAGAATACCCGGGAAAGTAAACAGGTAGGTGGATGGACTGTTTCAAAGTAAAGTCCAACACCACCTTGGAAAGAAACTGAGGATTAGTACCCAAAGACACCCTGTCTTTGTGAAAAGCCAAATAAGGCTCTTTACACAGAACAGCCTGAAGCTTGGAAATCCTTCAGCAGAAGTAACAGCAACTAAAAAGCGTGCTTTCCACGACAGAAAGCATGGCTCACAACTCGCAGCCGGTTCAAAGGGAGGTAAACAAAAGCTTCTCCAACATAAAACTGAGGTCCCATGGAGGAGCTTGGTCCTGAATGGTAGGTTTCAGATGCAAAATCCCCGCAGGAAGGTGTGAGACATGCCAAGCTGAGCCATGGCCTTGCCCTCAATAGGCGCGTGGTACGCAGAGATGGCAGAAAGATGCACCTTGGGGGAGGAGAACCCAAAGCCAGAGTCTGAAAGGGAGAGAAAGTACTCCAACACCTGATTCACCAGACATGTGCTCAAAGTTTATTTGCAAGAAAACTTCATTGAGTACACTCATTTACCAGGAGGTCCTCGTAGGACAACATGGTACTAAGTGTACACAATATTACAATACAGTACAGTACAATTGTGATACATCAAGTCTGAACAGTGTTGAGACAGGTAAACAATGAAACAGTAAAACAATATAATACAACTGCGATACATAAAGTTTGAACAGGGTTGAGACAAGTAAACAACGTACAATAAGAGGGGAGTTACGGCTTAAGCTAACAGGCAGGAAAGGAGAAAAGGGGAAACATGAAAGACGTTTACATTGAAGTGCTTTATGAGACTAATGGTTTCTCTGCTATGAGGGCTACTAGGTGCGTTGGCAGTGGCAAATTTCCATAAGCACTTTGTTGGCCAGGGTTTCAAATACATTTAAGGAGACCGATTCGGGGAGTTTTAGTGTGGCTTGTAGTTTGTTCAAGGTGGATGGGATTACATGGCTAAATGCAGCTTTACCATAAAGTGTACAGAATTTGGGTACTTTTTGTAGCGTGAAAGCATTTTTTCTTAGGGCGTAGGAGCTATGATAACAATGAAAAAGGGATTTTCTCTCCGTGTGCCCAGTCCCTCTCTCAGAACCCCCAAGCACCTCACAGATACGCCACTGAGAGGACCAGGGAGTCTGCTCTTAACGTGTGCTGCTCCACTTACCTCTAGAGCCCCCGGACGATCCTCCTGGCAGGGCGGGGGAGGACTCCCTTAACCTCCCCTGAACATCTTTCCATGCAGCGCACACTGTGGAGTCTGCCCCCGGTTCCTCCCTGGACGTGGTGTTGTGGGTTTGTCGCCTGGAATGGGCGCAGGGTATTTTCCTTGTTCTGGTCCCACCCCCTTCTGGCATCAGCATTCAGAGGGCACCAATGAGATGGAGGCTCGCAGAGATGCGCCTCTGCTCAGGTCCCCGGCTGACGCCAGTCCCTCCCCTACTGTCTGCAACCTCGACCGCACTGGCACCACCCGTGGTCACCCAGGTGGTGGCAGTATAGCGAGGCTAACAGCGCACCCCGGTGAGGGCGAGTGGCCAGAGAGGCGCTCAATCCCTCTCTCCCGGCTGGCCCTCCAGTTGCCTGGGCTTGCTACCGAACCCGGGTCGCTGGCGTCGCAAGTGGTAGCAATACCGCTGTGCTGGCGGGATGGCATTCTGAAATGTTTTAAGAGCCCAGATACTAATGTGTAGAGTCCTTCTTGTGTCCAGCGAAGCCCAGCTTAAAGCAGTGTAAAGGGCACAATGGTGGGTTCTACAGGCCAGCCCGGTGGCGCTGAAGGTTGAGGCACTGGATGCCATATCTCGCACTACGTTGGCGACCCGGGTTTGGGAATGAGATCGGGCTGCTCGGGGTCAGCAGAGGAGGGAAGGGATTGAGTGTCTGGAGGACTGCTCTCCCTTCCCGGGGTGGGATCAAGGGGAAGCACCGCTCCCGAGCGACCCTACGGTGGTCAGAGATGTGCCAGGAACAGGAGGCGTTACAGAACTGGGGGCAGAGCTACGGCAAACGTCGGAGTGCAAGTGCCTAGACGTCACTGCACGTCCGAGCTTTGGGGGGGACAACAAAGCAAGTAAATCCTGGAACCCCAGTGGAGATAATGGAGACTCCGGGGACTTGCCCAAATCCCGACTTCGGATCTGCCTGCACCAGGATCTCCCACAGCCGACCTATCCTCACGGCAGGTCCCTCTAATCTCAGAAAGCCTGCCATGGGAGGAAGGCCCTTCTCCGGGGAGATCCAGGGGGCTGAACCTGCCATGGGGGTCAGGGAAACTGGTGGGGGTGTGTGTGTGGGGGGGAGGGTCTCAGACAGGGAGTAGAGGCAGTGTCGAGAGAGTACTCTGGAAGGATGTCCTGGGACTTCAAAGTAAAAAAAATGTACAAAAACAAGAACAAAAAAACAGTGGGTTCTGTAGAGTACGTTAGTTATAAAGGGGATTGCGCGGTGAACAGATCAAGCTTATGAAGGTTAGTTACTGTGCTACTATTATAAATGATAGTTGAGTAAGGGAAGAAAGGCAGCTTGAGCCCGCCTTTTCCTAATATCTAAGGGAAAAAGGGATTTGTTTCTGTAGAAAAAAAAAAAAGTCTTATTTTCAGTTTTCTAGCGAGGGAGTCAATCTGGTATGCGAAGGATAGTTTGCTATCTAACCATACCCCTAGGTATTTGAATTGATCAACTGACTCTAGTGAGTCCCCTAGTAAAGTTAGTGTTGGTGTCAGTGTGGCCTGTCCAAGTAGAGAAGTTGGGGGATGGGGAAGTACATAATTTTAGTTTTCTTGGTGTTTAATAATAGTTTTGATCTTGGCAGATTTCACTCCAAATGACTAAAATCAGACTGTAGTTATGTGAAGACATCGGACAATGAGGGTTTGGATGTATAAAGGACGGTATTGTCCATGAAAAAGTAGAGTCTGGAGTTATGGGTGTTGTCACTAAGGGATTTGATGTAAATTGTGAATAAAGGGGTCCAAGAATGGATCCCTGGGGTAAACCTCTAGTTATCGGTAGGGAAGAGGAAAGGAGTCCATTGGTTTTGATGCATTGTAGTCGACCAATAAGTTAGCTAGTGAACCAGTTTGGTGAGCAGTTATTCAGTCCAAGGTCTTTGAGTGTGGCTAACAGAGTGTTATGTTCAGCCATGTCGAAGGCCTTGCTTAGGTCTAGGACGGCGGCTCCAGCAGAGTTTTTATTATCCAGGGTGGTGAACCAATCATTTGTCACTTTGGCTGGAGCCGACACTGTACTATGGTTTGGCCGGGAGCTGGACCTGGGGGGGGGGGGTTTTAAATAAATCTGATTTTTCAAGAGGATCCTTCAGCTGATTATTTACTAACTTTTCTAGGAGCTTCAACAGGATGGGCAACATGGAAATCGGTCTACAATTATTAAGGTCACAGGAGTCTCCTGATTTAAACAAAGGTAGTATAAAGGCAGTTTTCCAGCAGAATGGGACTGTTCCAAATGTGACTGATAAGTTGAAAATATGTGCTATGGGGGCAGTTAGAAAGTGGTGCCCTAGCCTTAGGAAAAAAAGACTATTCTGTCTGCGCCTGCACTTTTTTTGGTATCTGATTTTATTAATAGATCTTTGACTTGCTTGAAAGTCATTGGTGAGAAACAGAAGGAGTCCTGAGTCTGAGGGTCTGAAGGAGTGTCATTTGGTGGTGAGCAGCCAACAAGCCCGGCAGCTGGAAGGAGTCGAACACTAGGCCTGCTGTCTCGAAGTGCTCATTTAGTTTTTCTAGAATGGTGCCCTGGTCAGAGATCATAGTACCTTGTGTTATAATTTTAATGGGGATTGCAGGCGGGGTTCTCTGTCCTTCAACAGCATTGATGGTTTGCCAGATCTTTGCTGAGTTACCCTTGGCACCCTAAAGGGTTTCCACGTAACAGGTTGATTTGGCTGCTCTAACCAGCTTGGTACAAGCATTTCTAGAGATTTTAAAGGCCAGTCAGTCTGCCAGAGCTTCAGACTGCCTCGCCTTGGCCCATAGTTTATACCTCTGGGTCAGAGCTGCTTTCAGGTTGGATGAAGCAGCCCAAAAGGTGAAACACTTCCATTTCATGGCATAAGTGGCCCTGGTGGAGGGCTTTCCTGGCGACCACCAGGACATCTGTGACACTAGAGGAAATCCCAAAACAGGCAATGGCCAAGTCTGCAGGAGCCACACATGGGGATGCAGCGATTTTAGATCCAGATGGACCAGCTGCCCAGATCCTGGAAGAACAAGCCAGTGCACAGGGGCAAGAGCACTGGAGGTTCTATCGCTAGCTGCTGCAGCAAAGGGAACCAGATCTGATGTGGCCAGAAGGGGCCCATGAGGATCATCTCTGCCCCTCCCAACTGAAGTTTGAGCAGCACCCTCTGGAGGAGCGGGAAGGGTTGGAAGGTGTACAGAAACCTCCCCTTCCAGGAGAGGGACAAAGTATCTTACCAGAAAACTCTAGGCCTGGTACTGAGTGAGCAAAAGGGGCCGTTTTGCATTGAGTAGGAATGCAAAAAGTCCCACTCTGGATGACCTCATCTGTCTAAGCGCTCTTCGACCACCTGAGTCAGAAGCTCCCACTTGTGAGTCCTTGACCGGCAGTGGCTTAAGACTGTCCGCCAGGATGTTTTGGACACTTAAAACATGGATGGCTGAGAGCTCCAGACCATGCTTGATGGCCCAATACTAGACTCTCATCGACTCTCATCGCCTCCCGACCCAAGGGGTAAGAGTGAGCTCCCACCGCTTGTTGATGTAATTCACCATGCACATGTTGTCTGCCTGCACCAATAGCGGACCGGGAAGGAGATGGGTCTGGAAGGCCTGCAGAGCGCACAGAACCGCTCGCATCTCCAGAACACTGAAGTGGAGATCCTGTTCCACGTCAATCCAAGTGCCTTGAGTCTGGTGAGTGTCTAAATGACCTCCCCAGACCTGAGGCATCCGTTGTGAGGATATGACGAGGGGCCAAAATCTGAAAGGAAACCCCCGAAGCAGGCTGGCTCTAATCACTATGACAGGATTCGTATGACTGGATCAGAGACCATGACCATCTGATCCAGGTCGTCCGTGCACTGGTCCAACTGGATTCTCAATGTCCACCGAGGTATCTGCATGTATAGGCGGGCAAGGGGAACCGTGGCAATGGCTGCTACCATGTGGTCTAGGAGGTGCAGGAAGACCCCGGACTATCAAGTGCTCCACCCTGTCCATGGGCAAGAACCCTGTGCGGTATCCAGGACTGCCCCTATATATTGGAGTTGCTGGCAAGGAGGCAGGCAGGACTTCAACTGACTGATGGGGGTACCCAAAACCTGGAAGAGGCGGAAGGTCTGCTCCAGGGTCCAGACAGGAAGGACCCTGGAGAGTACCACTAACAGCCAATTGTCCAGGCAGAGAAGTACACAGAAGGCCTGCCACCTCAAAGCAACCAATACCTTCACCAGGCTGTACTGTTGGGTGTGCCATCCTTCAGATGAGATGTTAAACCGAGGTCCCTTCTACCCATCCTGGTGCTGTCCTGGTGGAAGTAAAAGAACCCAAGGCACTCTTCACAAAGAGTAGGGGACATTCCCGGTGCCCTGGCCAATATTCCCCTTCCCATAAAACCCATTCATGCAATTGTCCAGGCTGTGTGTGGGTGCTGATGTGCGATATGGCTGCCACTACACATTCAGTCACTTCACTACCAGTCTAGCATTGCTTGTAAAGCGCTTTAGGATACATTGTGTATGAAAAGCACTATATAAATAATTCTTCTCCTCCTTCTTCTTCTAGGACAGTCCGGGTGTCAGGAGGCCAGAGGCTGAAGAAAGAAGGCCCTGATGCACAGCAAGGCCAAAGTCTGCCCTTATCCGGGATGCAATGTCCAGACTGTAGTGCTTGGTGAAAGTGTGGATAGTATTCCAAGTGGCAGCAGCGCAAACCTCGGCTGCAGATACATCTCTGAAACAGGCAACTGAAGTGGCCCTGCCCCTGGTAGAATGGTGCTTAAAGAGCTAGTGTAGCCAAAGCAGGCAGAAAGCAAAATAATACAATTTCAAGTAGTAGTCAGTTGTAACTTTATGTCTGACATTTTTCTTTTCTCTTTTTCACATCAGAAAGTCTTCTATGTGATAATATTATGCTGGGTGTGTGGGACAGCTCTTAGCCTGGCTGCTGACATATCTAGCTGAGAGATGAAGGCTTTAAAATGTGGCAAGAGCAAGGAGTGAGATGCGTGGGGGACCTCCTTACCAGGAGAGGTATACACACTTTCCAGCATATCCAGATGGGGATGGGCATCCCTGTCACACACCTCTTTAGGTATTTTCAGGTCAGAAATTATTGTAGGTGGTTAGGAAGGTCCCAAATGGGGGACTCCCTGCTATCAGAGGTCGAAAAGGAGGTGCTGGGGCAGCTACAAATGAGAAAGGACTAATGGAATGGGCGGTGAGGATAGTCAGAGTGTTCTTTCGAGGAGAGACTCAAAGTTAAAAGACGGTGGGAGCAGGACCTCAGGATGGAGACACTGGACTCCAACTGGGAATTAGTATTGAAGTCACACATGGGCCTACTCCTGTGCAACAAGTATAAGGAGGCGCAGTATAAATTCCTACACCTGTTGTACTATCCGCCTAGTACAGTCCACAAGTTCTATCCAGGGGTGTCACTGACATGTGTAAAGTGTGGAGCAGCACGGGGCACCTTTATTCACTACTAGTGGGAGTGCCCAAATTTGAGAAAATATTGGAAGGGGGTGGCACATGAACTACCAGGAATGAGGGGTCAACCGATGGAGATATCCCCAAGGTCACCTTTGTTGGGGGGTAGAGGTGGAGGGCAATGGAGATGGGAAGCTATACCCCCGATGGTTGAGAGTACTCCTGGTGGTGGCTCAGCCAGTAGGAAATCCGGGATGAATCTACTATTCTCCGTTAGTGCCCCTCGCCTCCCTTTAATAGCTCGTCAAGCTTGAGACCACCATGGGATTGGGGTCTTTTAATCTTTTGTACGCTTGCAGGCCTTCATCCCCCAAGTAGGCAGAGATCCGCTCTGGGGCCCTCTCCTCCTCCAGATCTAGCCAATTAGCCGCAGTTCCCCTGTTGACCCAGCACTGTATGTATCTGTATTTGGTAGCTAAATAGTAACCCTTTATTTCTGGGAAATTCAAGCCTCCCTTTTCCCCCGAAGCTTTGAGATGTTGGAGGCTCACCCTCAGTTTCTTCCCCTGCCAAAAAAAGTCTGTGAAACCCCTCTCCATTTTTTAAATATCTGTGTTTGTGGGGCAGAAGGGCATCATTTCTATAGTATATAATATTCTAGGCAGGACATTCATTTTGAGGAGATTAATTCTGCCCAACCATGAAATCGGCAATGCCTTCCATCTACTGAGGTCTCGTAGGATAGTTTCAAATAAAAGATGTATAATTTAAACCGTAAAGGCTGCCCAGGTCTTTCCCCACTTTCATCCCCAAGTAGGTAAATGTCTTGTTGACCACCTTGAGTCCCCATGTAGCCTTCTTACCCCCCCAGTCTCCCCCCAGGAACATTATTTCCGATTTATGGAGGTTCAGTTTATATCCTGAAAACCTGGCAAACTGTTCCACAATATGTAATAGGGCTGGCATCGACTGCTCTGGTTTCATGAGAAAAAGCAGAATATCATCTGCATATAGCGTGATGGTATGTCGACATCCCTTTTCTCCCTCAACTCCCACTATCAGCGGATCATTACGGATTCTAACCCTTGCAGGGCTGCGGACTGATATCGATCCAAAATTCCTATACGTTCTAATTCAATCGGCAGCCTTAGAGTTAATAGCCAGTGGTTCTACTGCGATAGCAAATAGCAATGGGGAGAGAGGGCACCCCCTGCCTAGTTCCCCTCCCCAGCTGGAATGCCGCAGACAGAAGTCCATTCACCAGGACTCTTGCAGTTGGAGCCCTGTAAAATGCTCCCACTAACTGTAAAAATGTATCCCTCAGACCAAACCTCCCTAGTACCCTCATCATATAGTTCCACTCTATTCTGTCACATGCTTTTTCGGCATCCATGGACAGGACACACACCCTGCCAGGATGCTGAAAGCCCCACCATATTATGTTCAGTAATCGTCTCATATTATAAGACAAGACAGCCTTCCCTGCAAGAAGCCTGTTTAGTCCGAGTGGACTATTAGGGGAAGCAGTTTCTCAAGCCGCATTGCCAGGACCTTCGTCATGATCTTACAGTCATAATTCAGCAGGGAGATTGGTCTGTATGACAAGCACTCTGTGGGGTCCTTATCCGGCTTAAGGATCACACAGATGTTGGCTTCACAGCATGTCTTAAGTAGCCCCCCTCCCCCATTATGTTTCTGAGGGGTGCAGTCAATTCCCCCGCAGTTCTTTATAATACTCTGCCCCGAACCCATCTGGGCCTGCTGCTTTACCCCTCTTCAGCTGCCCTATTTTATTTTTATTTATTTATTCTAGGATTACAAGTACCTTTGAGCCAAGGCTCTTTTACAAAAGTTCCACGTCAGAAATAACAAACAACATGGAAGCAACAGTGAAATAACAGTAAACAATTCATGTACAACAGTGCTACTGATAGGGGTCAATTATAGGAAGAGTAAAGTGTAGAGGAGGAGGAGAAGTGTAGGTAGTTAACAGAGGCAGCTATAGTAAAATGGTGAACACAGCTACGACGCATGTGCCCACAAGGAATGGGTAGGGTCAGGCACCCGTCGGTGGCAGAGAAACAGGGATTTGGGGGGGTAGGATGAAGATGCAGCCAGAGGCATTTGTCGAAAAATAAATGGGAAGGAGTGATAGAAAAGGGTTTTTGGTGGGGGATAAGTGCTATAATGGGGCAAGGAGAGACTAATGAGGTGGTATGAAGACCTGAGATTTGAAGTGGCGCCTCAGAAGCTGAGGGGATGGGGACTGGGGGGGCCTGGGGTTAAGCAGTATATAAGTTAGGATTAAAGCTGTGTAGGTCATCATCTAGGAGAGGCAGTCACAGGAGCTAGAGGCAATGAGATGGGTCCAGAGCCTGGTTTTGAACAGACCTAGTGTTGAGGCAGAGGAAATGGTGTGGCTGAGACCATTCATCCATAGAGGAGCCCTAGAGGCTAAAGAGCGTTGGCCCTGCGTAGTTCGACAGCGAGGAACTTGTAGAATCTGGGTTGTCGAGCTCCTGGTGTTCTGTTGGTTGGTGTTTTGATGTAACAAGGCAGTAACACCAGGGGGTGTGAGGCCAAGGTTGATTTTTCCTGCCATAGCACATGTGAGATACTTTATACGATTGGAGAGTTGGAGCCATCCGGATTGTTCATAAAAGGCACAGGTGTGGGTGAGGCGGTGGGCACCAGCTGTGAGTCTGCATGCTTTGTTAAGTGCAGTTGTTATAAGTCAGAGGGCAGACGTTGTGGCAGAGCCATAGATAATGAGGCCATAATCAATAATCGACACCACAGAGCTCTGGACGGCAATCTTCAGGGCCTCTGGGGTGAGGTGCTGCCTGTGCCTGTAGAGTAATCCAAGGCGTGTGTTGGCAGCTTTATCCACGCTGTCAATGTGAGACATACAGGAGAGATTGGGGTCAAGCAGAATCCCTAGGTATTTGAATGAGTAAACTTGTTCAAGGACAGTCCCCTACTTGGTGGAGATGGCAAGTGGGTGTTGCTTGTAACGGTTATGTGAACTGCAGAATAGCAATGACTTTGTTTTCTTGTGATTGAGGACTAGTTTATGACTGGAGAACCATGTTTCAACGGCACTGAATCCGAGTTGGAGGCTGTGTTGTAGAGGAGAAATGTCCTTGTGTGTAGAAAAGACAACAGCTTCATCCGCATACAGGATGATTTATTCTGAGCAGGATTGTGGTAGGGAGTTAAAAAAGAGGCTGAAAAGGAGAGGGCCCAGTATGGACCCTTGAGGGACTCCGGAGCGGACAGGCAAGGTGTCTGAGATAGCATTGGCAATTTTTACACTCTGAGAGCGGTTGTCAAGGTAGCTTCTGAACCAGTGGGCTGAGTCCGGTGCGAGGCCAGCAAGGTGTAGATGGTCATACAGCAGCCGATGATGGACCGTGTCAAATGCCTTAGAGAGGTCAATGAAGACAGCCCCAGTAAGAAGACCTTTATCAAGGGAACTATGCACTGCACTGGTAAATTCAAGCAGGGTAGTGGTGGTACTATGCCCTTTTCTAAAACCGTGCTGTTGTGTGCACAGAATATTATATTTGTCCAAATAATCAGTGAGCTGATCCGCAACAATACGCTCTAGGGCCTTGGATAGTGGTGGCAATATGGAGATCGGGCGGTAGTTAGAGTGGCAGGTCTTGTCCCCACTTTTGTGGACCGGGGTCACAGTGGCAGTTTTCCATATTTCAGGGAATGTACTGGTGTGGAGAGAGAGGTTAAGAATTTTAGTTAGGAGACTGAGGACCTCGTCAAGTGTAAGTGATAGCAGCTTAAGGTCGAGGGTGTCACTGCTGATTCTGGAAGTGCAGATGGCTGAGGTGATGTGGCGGCGAGCTTCATTCATCTTAATCTCCCTGAAGTAAAAATAAGGGTGGTTTGACAAGAGTGCAGGGTGTGCTAGAGGGGGTGTGACTGATCATGAAGAAATCAGGTGGTAGAACAGTACTGAGGTCAGTAAAAGCCATGTTAAAGGTATTTGCAATGACCATGGGATCAAGGGTAGTGGACCCTTCAACAATTAACATGGCCGGAGGGGACTTTGATTGTTTCCCAGTAATGTCCTTGACATTGTCCCAGAAAGCACGACCATTTCCCCAGGTGTTGGTGAGGACGTCCTTATGAGCTTTTCGTGAGACAAATGGATTGTGTGCAGGCATTACGAGCATGTTTGTATTTTTGGATGTCAGATTGTTTGCCTGTGGCTTTAGCCACTGCCCACAGGTGGTCCCTAGATTTCAGCTGGGAAAGGAGCTCCGCAGTTATCCAAGAGTTACAGAGGGCTTTTGTTTTCCATTTTTTTGAAGGAGCGAAGAGGTCACAAGCCTTATTGAAGCCGGTGATGAAGTAGCCGAGGGCTAGGTTAACATCCGTCGCTTTGTAGATGGGCAGCCAGTCTTGCAAGGATAGGTACTGTTCAAGATGGGTAAGTTGACCACGGGGGAGGACTCTGTTGGTAATGATTATAGGGGGTGGCTTTAGAAATTTATTGGACCAATCACATATAACCGGGGAGTGGTCATTGAGAGAGTCTGGGAGAACGGAGGTATGAGAGATCCTAGTAGGGTGACTGGTGAGAACCTATGGCCAGGCTTACCTCCTCCACTGTCACCCTTGCTCCCAAGGCTTTCCTGTGTTCATCCTTTAGCTTGGGGATGGGGAGTCCCTCCAAAAATTTATCCATTAATTGTTCCGATCCTTGACATTCTGCCTGGTATAATTTGTCATATAAGCCTCTAAAACATTCTCTAATTCATATATAATCTTCTACAAGGTTCCCCTTCTTGTCCCAAATACACACTATCCCCTTGTTAGACTTCCTTCCCCTTCATAAGGTGCACCAATAAGGGTCCAGATTTGTTCTCCCATTAATAAATTCTTTGTCTGGGATAAAACAACCTACTTCTGACTTAGTCTGTTAAGCTCAGATTCAGTGCTTCTCTAGCTACCTGAAGTTCCTTTAATTTCGCCTCCTCCCTTGTCTGGGCTGCTTCCCGTTCCAAGTCACTAATCTTCTGTTCCAACTCCCTCTGCTTTTGCAGTTTCTCTCTCTTCAGCCTGGCTGTGTAGCCAATAATGACCCCCCTCAGATATACCTTGCCCACCTCCCAGTAAATCCCTTCCGAGTCCACAGTGCTTTTTTTTTTTTGCAAATATCATTTTTATTAGAGAAGATTTTATAGTGTATACACCATTTAACAGTCATATTTCATCATAAGCATTAAAAACATTGCATCAGGTACATAGGGATACAGGTCTATTAATGAAATTATACAGAGTTAATATAACAGCCAACCCGGTCCAGCAATACATGCCCCACTATCACTCTACTGATTATCCCTAATTTGATTCATTTGTCCCTTCCCACCGCCCACCTCCCTCTGCCCCTCCCCTTTGCCCAATCGGGCTTGCATCCAGCCCCCCTCCGATGAACTTTTCACAGTGCTTTTGTTAAGTCTCCACAGATAACTTCCATTGTACTTTCAAAAAAAAAAAAAAAAAAAAAAATCACGAAACTCTTTCTTAGCCAGCAGGTTAAGCAGGAAACCTCCACCCTCCTCTCCTATCATCTCTACAGGTCAGGCAGTTCTCCATTTGAACCACTGCATGGTCCGACAAAAATATGGGGCTATGCTCCACTTACTTTACCCTGGGGTACATGTCTCGTCGTACATATATATAGTCCAGTCGGGACCAAGATCCATGAGGACTAGAGAAGAATGTATATTCCCGGCCCCTGGGTTGGCCGTTCACCAAGTATCAAGCAAGCTTAAGTCCGTGAGACCTAGCTGCCATTGTTGGACAGCTGCGACTCCTCTAGATCTCGTCCCGGAGTAGTACAGCTTGGGGTCTGCCCCAATTAAATCCCCGTATCAAACTGGGGAATTGTTCCGGTATTAAGTCAAGCATCCCTTGGTAAAAAGTGGGATCCATTACCGATGGTGCATATATGTTTCCAAAAAAGTCACCCCCCTATCCTGCACCTCTCCCACCACAAAAATACAGTGACCCTCAACTGGATCTCTTACTGTGCGGTGAAGCACAAATGGGAATCTCTTGTGCGTCAATATGGCTACCCCTCTCTTATGCGAATTGTAAGACGAGGCGTGGTAGGCCTCAACCCAACCCCCCACCAGCTTATTTTCTTTAAGTGTTAGGTGGGTTTCTTGGAGATTTTTTTTTTTTTTTTTTGAAATTTGCTCTTTTTGTTCCACGCCCCTCGTCCGTCCTCAGCCTGGTCACGGACTCCTGGGATCCCCGGTCACCGGACATTTGCCGACTCCCCAGTCATCCCTGGCTTTCCCCCCAGAGAGTGGGGCGTGGTTCGACCCGGTTATCGGACACTGGAACTAGTAACTAGTCGGGAGCGAGCTCGGCGACCAACCAGGGCATCCCGGAGCAAGCATCATATAGGCGCTGGGCGTGGCTTTTAACCCCATTAGCCAATTCCCTGAGGGAGGCGGGGCGTGCAATGGCTAAGCGTCGCCCGCCTCACCCCTCCCCTGAAGTAAGCACGGCCGTGTGGTGGTCTAGCCTCCGCTAGAGTCCCCATCGCGCAGACTGCTACCAGCCCTCCCGGAGAAGAGAGCAGTCAGTGGGACGCTCGATCCTTCTCCCCAGCCAGCCCTCCAACGACCCGAGTCGTTCCGAACTGGTCGCCCGGCGGCCATAGCGGAAATCAACGCTGCGCCCCGACGGGCCAGCCCGAGTTTCTTGGAGCATAGCGACATCAGCACCCTTATGGAGTGCAGCCAGGACTTTGGTTCTCTTAGCCGGTAATGTAAACCCCTTCACGTTCCAGGAGATTATAGTACTAGTCTGGCTCTGTATCATACCCACGTTATACATAACTCTCTCTGTGTGCATCCTTATGACTTTAGTTCCAGAGCAACACAATTCATGTAGTTAATTCCACAAATAAAAACTGGTAACGTTAAACAGTAACTTGAATAAACCCCCCCCCCTTTTACTGAACACCAACATCCCCAACAACTGTCTCTCTCAAGCATCTGTAATAAATTCTCCAGTTCTTTACTTCTGGAAAAATAATACTGCCCATCTAACTGCCCTCCCATGATCTCCTACGCCCCCTCCATCCGCACCCTTCTTTATTAAACTCTTTACTCCTGTGCTTTTTATTTTGTGCTTCCTGCTTTGTTTACCATTTACTGTACCTCATGTCAATCTCTGAACTCTACCGCCTGTACACATCTCGGGCTCCCTTCCCTGGGTCCCGCCATGTAGGGCTACCCCACTGCCCCAGGGTTCGTGAGATCCAGTAGTCTCCCCCCATGACGCACCCTCTACTTGGAAAACAGCCCCCTGTGCACATCTCTTTTTATACGAACCTCTGTCAAAGAACAGTCAACCATATGTTCATCTAGCTTCCAACTCCCCCCATTCCACCCCGCGACATCCCACCCCACGCTCGTCCCCTATCCCTGCTCCCCACCCCTCCTCAGTGTGTTGTCCCCCAATTACTACTATCCTTCATTATCGTTAAAAATATTTGCAAGTGTCCATTTCATTTCTTAAGGATTCCTTACTTGCAGAGGGTCGAGGTGAAACAGACATGGAGCCCGTGCCCATTCACACCGTGGCTCCCCACCCATCCCCAGCCCTCTCAGTCGCGAGTCTTCTTATCCTCCTGGCCCAGCATTCACCCCAATGGCTGCAACATACAAGAAACAGGAATTTGGGGCGCCTCTCCAATTAGTTCTGTCTCTAGTTCAAGGGGAAGAGATATTGAATCAGGATCTCGGTTAGCTTCCCTTGAAGTCCTACGAGGCCCACCCGCTTTCCAAGAAAGGTGCGCCCAATGTTAATTTAGGGTGTGGGAAAAGAACGAAGATTAAATCCAACTCACTGTGCAAGTCTTCAGTCCTTCTTGTTCTTTTTGTTCCACTTATCCAGAAACGTTTGCAGCTTCTCCGACTCCCTCTGAGCGCACTTTCACGGAAGCTGGGTAAACCATAATAAAATCCATGAGGGCCTGTCGATCCAGGAAGTGGGGCAGCCTAAAAATTACCTGGTGAGGCGGCTGATCATTAGGCAGGTGTGGTGCAAGAGCCCTGTGTACTTGTTCAATTTTTAGTCTCCCATGCTTCAGCTCCACTCCTATCAACTTGGGGAGAACTTCCGCGCAGAAGTCTAACAGATTCCCCTTCTCTGCTCCCTCTGGCAAGCCACAAATACATAGGTTGTTTCTTCTACTGTAGTTCTCCTGATAGTCCGGGGCATCCTTCAGCTCCATCTCTTTTCTGAGCTTCGCCATCTTTTCCGGGGTCACCCCTCGTGGCATCCTCCAAATAGGACACTCGCTGCTCAACCTCATTTAAATCGCAGTGTGTGCTGTTTCAGTTCATTTGTGATGCCCGATATAGATTGCTCGAAATGGTCCCATCTAGGTTTTAGGTCAGCAAGCACTTGCTCGGAGACCGCCCTGCAATCTCGGTGGCTGAGAGCGAGATTGGGCCTGGTCCACCCGCCACCTCGCCATCATGACCCGGTGTTTCTTTCATGCTTTTGCTCGCCTGGTGGAACGATTTGCCCATAGTCAGGAACTCATCCATTCTCCTTTACTTTAATAGCCCAAAATACTGTGAATAAATATTTATGCGCAAAAGTACGTTTAAATTGCATTGTAGTACGGAGCTCTGGAGAGGTACGTCTTACTCCTTTAGCTGTTCATTAGTGCCCCCATAAGGTCTTCTAATTTTTTAGCCTTTTTCTTTTTGCATTTTAGGGCAAAACTTCACACAGAGTTCATGACAAAATCATGATCTGTACCCAGACACTTCCAACACAACTTGTGGCAGTCTGCCTTAGCCAGGAGATGAAAAAGTACAGTTACGTAAGAACTAACCGTAACAGCAGATCTTCGAGAGACGTTCCTGCAGTACGTCATTACATACAGGACTGGGCCCCCTGGTGTCAGGACCACACGGAAAACTTTAGCTAGCAATGTCTGGCGGGGAACCGCCCACCCGACGTCAAGTGACAACGTCGTGACCCTATATAAAGGGTGGTCCCCACACCCCGCCCTCTAGGTCTCCCGCTGGAGATCCAGGACTAGGTGCAACAGGAGAAAGGAGAGGACTCTTGGAGCCAAGAAAGAATAATGCTCAAGAGAAGCAGATGTAAAAGCTGAGGGAAGGTGGGAGGGGAAAAAAAGGTGACCTACTGCAGGAACCTCTCTCAAAGATCTACTGTTGCGGTAAGTACTTGCGTACAGTAACTGTACTGTCTTACTTCGAGAAAGTTCCTGTAGTAGGTCATAACATATAGGATGGAGTCCCAAGCAGTCGAAATTCAGTCAAGGACTGAAACACAGGAGGCAGGAAAGGTCTGCAGAAATGCAGGAACATTAAGACAGAAGGCCCTGAAGGGCAGCTAGTCCAAAGCCAGCCCTGCGCCTAGAAGCAATGTTCAGACCGAAATGCTCAGTGAAAGTATGGACAGAACTCCAAGTGGCTGCTGCACATATCTCTGTGGCTGAAACAAGCAGTAGAAGCAGCCATGCCTCTGGTTGAGTGTCCTTTAACTTCCCCTTGAAGTGGCCTTTTGTACTTCAGGTAACAGAACAAAATACAGTTCGCCAACCATTTGTACAAACACTGTTTGGATACAGCCGCCCTGTCACTTGGGCACAAATGAAACTAACAAAACGAACAACTGATCTGACTTACGGACAACCCTTGTCTGGTTAGTGTAGTCACGCAAAGTTCTGTGTACATCCAGTGTGAGCAGAATTGCCCCCGCCCCGCCCGATTAGAATGCTCAGGGTACTACAATGGCAGTTGAATGGTCCGCTTTAACAAACTCAAAACACTTCAGTAAAAACTTAGGATTTGTACGCGGAGCCATGTGGAAAATCAAATATGGCTCTTTACACATCAGCGCCTGAAGCTCGGAAATCCTTTGAGCAGAAGTAACAGCAACTAAAAACAGCGCTTTTCAACAAAGGTATCGCATATAGCAACTTGCTGCCGGGTTCAAAAGGAGGCAAGGAAAGTTTCTCCAAGCTAATATTCAGGTCCCATGGGGGACAGGGTTACAACGCGAAGGTTTCAGATGGAGGATCCCCTTTCAGAAAGGTTTTAGAGATCTCCAGCTGAGTCAGAGTTTCATCCTCCACCAAGCATGGTAGGCAGAAACCGCGGACACATGGACCTTCAGGGAAGAATAACAGAGGCCAAGATCCAAAAGGTGCAAGAGGTACTCCATCACCTGAGCCACCGGGCATGAAAAGGGATCCCAACCATTGGAGGCTGCCCAGATGGAAATCCTTTCCATTTCATGGCATAGGTTGTACTGGTGGAAGGTTTATGGGCCTCCACCAGAACCGGAGCCACGTGGGCGCAAACTCCAAAATGTGAGGCAGCTATGTCCACAGGTGCCAGGCGTGCAGGTGAAGGGATTTAAGGCCCAGATGAATCAGTCTGTCTTGCTCCTGGGTCAGAAGGTCATCGCAGAGAGGCAGGGGTACTGGTGGTTCCATCAACTCTGCCGAGGCTAATAAGGGGGCGATCAGAATCATGTGAGCCCCTCTCTGCCTGGAGCTTCAGAAGGATCCTCTGAAGCACTGGAAAAGAAAGGAAGGCATACTAGAACCTCCCTGTCTAACAGAGGGGTAGCGCATCTTGCCAGAAACACCATGCCCAGGAACGAGCAAGCAAAAGTTGGGTAGTTTTGCGCTGAATGGGGAGGTGAACAGAGCTATCTCTGGATGACTGCTTCTTGCTTTAGTTCCCACTTGCGAGCCTTGGCTGTGGTGTGACTGAGAATGTCCGCCAAGACGTTGTAGACACCCGATACATGGACTGCTGTGAGGTATAAATCGTGCTGGACTTGTGGCCTCCAAGTGAGCTCCCCAATCCTGTCCCGAAGCATCTGTGGTTAGGGTCAGGGTTGGAGGGAAATGAAAGGAACTCCCTTGGAGAGGTCGGAGAGCTCTTGCCACCAAAGAAGACCCCTCTATATGCAGCTGGACACAAGGACCTTGTGATCCAGATCGTCCAGATGCTGATTCCACTGGACTCGAAGGATCCATTGGGTGACCCTCCTGTGCAGCCTGGCCAAGGGGATGGTAGAGACTGTTGCCGCCATCAGCCCCAGAAGGTGGAGGATCACCTGGGTTCATACCAGCCCGCTCCAGCAAAGTTGTCACCCTGTCCTCAGGGAGGAAGGCCCTGCCCTGGACCGTATCCTGAACCGCTCCAATAAACTGGAGGTGCTGGGAGGAAAGGAGGTACGACTTGGGGTAGTTCACTGTAATACCCAGTCTGGCCAAAAGGTCCAGGATGAAGGAGAGGGACTTCTCCAGGCTGCTCTGCGACAGAGTTGAGAGAAGCGAATCATTGAGGTATGGGGACCATGCGGGTGCAGGGCCACTGCTAGGCACTTGGTAAATACCCAGGATGCCGAGGAGAGGCCAAAGGGAAGAGCCTTGAACTGAAAAAGCTCCCCCTGAAAGGCAGACCGGAGGAAGTGGCGGTAGGCTGGGGAAACTGGGATATGCAAGGAAGCATCCTGTATGTCCAGTGCACAGAGCCAGTGACCCTTGAGATGACCTTGAGAATAGTGGGAGAGGCCTAGAGGATTGTCTGGAGGCCTTTCCAGGAACTCGATGGTGTGACCTCTTACAATTAACTGAAGGACCAATGACTCCATGGTTATGTCCTGCCACCCTGGAAGGTGGAGGGCAAATCTTCCCCCCACACTGGTTCCGCCGGGGTGGTAGGCTGTGGCGGGGAGTCCCCCGTGAGTCAGGAGGCAGAGATATGGGATGGCAGCGCTCCCCCAGAAGACCTCTGAGGCTCAGCAGGAGTGGGGGGGGGGGGGAAAGAACTGCTGACACTGGAGCCCGGCATTTGGTCTGGCTGGAGCCTGCTTCGTCTGATGTTGCTGCTGCCAACGAAAGGGCCATTTAGACTTAAAGCTACATACAGCGGACTGAGCGCAAGGCTTTGCAGCTGTCCTAGAGCTCAGTTATGATGTCCTTGGTGTCTCCACCAAACAGTACAGATCCCCTTAAAGGGGCATCCTGTATGGCAGACTGGATGTCCTGTGCCAAGCCAGGAAACCGGAGCCACGAATGTCTCCGAAGGCAGACAGCAGTGGCTGTAGACCGAGCCACCGAGTCAGAAGTGGCCCAGAGGGCATGACGACAGGAGATTTTAGCCATACTCACCGTCTTAGCGATCTCTGCCTTAAGTTTGGGATTCTGGATGGCATCAAGTTTGGACTCCAGTTGGCCCAGAGTGGTTTTCTGGAAAGAAACCATGTGTGCCACATAATTAAGGGATCTGAGGGGCACAACTGGATAAGGAATACATCTTGCACCCAAACTGATCCAGCTGCCTGGATTCTTTACTCGGAGGAGAGTTCATGTGTTTAGGCCATGTCGAGTGGTCCTGGGCAGTCGCTGTGACAATGGAGTCCACTTTGGGGTGAAAGGCCAAGTGAGGGACACTGTCAGCCTTTTTGGAGACTGGGGACAGAAAAAGGCTGCTGCCAAATGGTTGATGTGAGGTCCTCATGAGGAGCAGTCCAGGGCGGAATAGGTATAGCTGAAGATGCCATGTCCAGATGATCTTGGGGTCCTGCTCCTTGGTGGTCCAGCCACTGGCTGCCTGGATCATACCAAGGAGCTCTAAAAAAAAAAAAAAAAGGATCCTCAGAAGGAGACCTAGGGGACTCATCTGGCTGAGACTCATTACCAGGGGTATGAGAGCCAAAGCTAGCGGATGAGGAAGTGTCAGAGTCCTACGAAAGGACCTTGTCCGGTGACTGAGTTCTGGGAAGGGGAAGGTCCTGGACATTATCCATCACATGGATGTAGACAGTCGAAGAGTGGAGAGGCTGTCCTGCCTAGAAAAGGCAAGAGTCGACAGGAAGACCTAGGAGTTGGCCGAGAGGGGGACGGTGTGGAGGCCGCCACTGGCTGCAGACGGTTCAAATCTGAAAACCAATTGAGTCCTGGCCTCTTGCCACCAGGACTGGAAAGCTGCTTGCAGGTCAACCTGAGGAGGAGGCTGGTAGAGTGGATATCCAGGTGTCTGGCAATGAGGGACCAGATATTTTGGTATCAGGTAAGTAAGGAGGTACCCAGGGCAGGGGAACCCGGAAAATGATAACCCGACATCGGGTAGCCCGCTAAGAAAGGTGACGGGTAAGCCGGGTAATGCGGCGGAGGATAGCTGGGATTAGGGCCCAATGGAGAGTCTGGGGAGGGGGGTCCAGAAGGAGGGGCTGAAGGGCCCAGTGTCAGACCCGCCTAGACATTCGATGGACCTGGGATAGGCTCAGGTGTTGGAATGTCTGGCGTGGGCCTAGGCATTGGATCCACTGGCGACTGGGGGTTGGCCGGTCCAGACGGAGGCTTAAGCTGGCGTTTGGGGATTCACCGGCCCAGACGGAGGATCCACTAGTGTCTGAGAATTATTAAGCCCAGACGGAGGAACCCGAGAGTCCGCGGTGTTCAGAAGAGTCTGAGGCCCTGACGGAGGGCCCCTGCAAGGCCCAGCAGTGAAGGTTCTGGTGTGCGATCGGAGATAACCTCATCCAGAGGGTTAGCTTCCTCCTCCTCCTCCGGCTCTGGAGAGACAGGGGAGACCAGAGGGCCCACCATGGGAGGTGGACAGGAAGTTTGCCGAGAGGGAGAGCCCTCTGGGGAAGGCTGCCACGGAGGTGGCTCGATGTCTGGTGTGACGGAGAACCCCAATGGGAGTGCCGTGCCTGGGCATTCGATCAAGCAACGTATCAGCCAGGGCTGAAGTATCAGGTGTGGCCGTGCAGACGCCAGTGGAGCTGGCATCTGACTTACCGGCAGTGACTGGGCAGACAACAGCGGAGCTGGAGTCCAACTTACCGGTTGGGGCTGTGCGCTTGCCGGCAGAGCCAGGGAGTGACTTCGCGCCCTTGCTGCCTGACTTAGGCCTAGAGGGTTTGAGGGACCAAAGGCGGCAAAGAGCTCCAGTGTCACGGAGGAGCCCGCCTGGACCGCTACCAGTTCGGGGGGCCCAGAGGCCTGATCCGCGCAGCTGGAGGCAGCTTGGCCGGAGGGGCACTTCCAGAACTAGTGGAAAATCTCTTGCTGTCCGAGGTCCCCAAAGGCGGCCACGGGTGGGAAGGAGACCGATTCCGGTGCTTCTCCTTGTCCTTTTTATGCTCCAAAGTAGGGGAAGGAGAAGAATCCTGCAGCCTCTGCAACTCCTTTTCCATGGTGGCCATCTTAATCTTCAAGACATGGGCATCCAGGGCCTGTTGGCGCCGTTTCCGCGTGGCCTGGTTGAATTCCCTACAGGCTATGCAGTCCTCTGTGTTGAGCTCTGGGCCCAGGAAAAACAGGCAGAGGGTATGGCTGTCCTCATGCAGGATTTGCGTGCCGCAGGAGTCGCACTTCCTCTTATATGGAGTGGACATCAGAGAAGACATACAGAAGGTAATCAAACTTTGATAAAAAGAGAGAAAAGTAAACGAAAATAGGAAATACTCATCCGAAATTGCGGTTGACAGTAGCAGCATTCTGTGAGGTTTGATGTGCGCAGGTCGATGGCGGGAAGGAATTGGAGGGCGGATGTGAGGACTGCCCACTATATAGGGTCACGTTGACATCGTGTGGGCGGTCCTCCGCCAGGCATTGTCAGCTAAAGTTTTCTGTGCGGTCCTGATGCCGGGGGCACAGTCCTGTATGTTATGACCTACTGCAGGAACCCTCTCGAAACAAGATCAGATTTTGCAATTTTTAAAGCCTGTAGGTCCTGTCCTCTTTTTTGGCCTGTCGGTCATGCCACACAGTGGCAACTGAGAGGATTTCAGTTCCCAAAACAAATATTAAAATGTGGCAAAAGAAAAGGGCTAACAATACCAGCAGCAATTACTTGTTGAAAATGGCATTACAGTCAACCAGATGATAGTGTCATATCTCTGACTGGATTGAAATGAATAAGGTACCTAGATGGTGTAATAAGTAAACATCTCAGAGCCACACAAGTTCCTTGTCCAGGTGCTTACACAAGTGGCAAGGGTACAATACCTGGTAGAGGTGGAGTCCTGTAACATCCCCGCCACCATCTACGAGGGAATGCCCCCACCCCACACTTTTAATTGTTAAAATGATTCTTCGTGGCTCTGCCTGAGAGTTCATACACCTTGTGAACTGCAGGTCCACTTGTGTTGCCCCACAGCAAACCATGAAGTATTCAACACATTTCTTTTTTTCTCCTTGTATCTTTTATTCAAGGCTTATGCTGGTCATTATCTCTCATTCTACCAGACACAGAAGTAGCACTACAGACTGTGAAACCTTTAAACTTTTCATTAACATAATTTCCCACTGTCCCTGTAGCCACCATACAGGGCCTTGTGCCCAGCAGGTTTTACCCAATTACCAAAGAATTCAATAAAGAATAAATAATAAAGGTGTCATCTACCAAACTACGACAGCTTTTTTTGTTTTAATGTGCTCTAGCATGACCTACCCCAGCTGTTTTGTCCTTAATTCCCCATGCCCTACGCTTATAATGTGCTGCACCAAGCAAGGTATCCACACACACACACACACACACACACACACACACACGTGACCACAGTGTTTCCCAGGTCTTGCTTGTACTGGCTCCGGCAGATCTTCAGTGAGCAGAGCAGCAATGCAGTCCAGTGGTTAAGAGCATAGAATGTTGTGACCCCACATATGCCGAGCGACTTCCTTTATCCTGCAGGACCCCACTGAAAACAAGATGCTACACCTCAGCTACGCTAGCTTGGGTAAATAAATTGTAACAAAAAACAAAGAGGTTAAACTGGACAGGAGTTCTGTTCCATCACCTCTTACAAAACTGTATAAGAGTTCCTGTAACTCTGCCACCTTGCTCTACTTACCCCAGGACTTGTCGATAAACTGCATAGCAGCTTTTTTGGTCTCCCCCTTCTTGTTGGACAGAGAGAAGAATTTGCTGACTACAAAAAAAAAAAAAAAAAGTGACAAGACATTTACAATAAACCACCATACAAAGAGGTGGAAGAAACATAACAGTGCTTTAACAAGCACAGCCTGTGCGGATAACCACAGACTCACCAGTGGTTCTGTTACTGCCGGGACCATACAGGCGTTTCTGGATGAAATCCTTTGCACTTTCTTGCTGCTGGTTTGCCTGACCTTGATCCTTTAACCGTACGGCCAGGTAACTTTCCTTCAACCTGCTGAAAGAAACCAGAACAGAAAATAATACACCACATTACTTTACAGTTCAACTGGCACTGCAGCTCATACCTCTAGCAGAAAAACTACTTATCCAGGGCTGTGAAAAAGATTTGGGTCAGAATCCAACTTGTAAAAATATCAACCATTTCCTACCATTTGTAGATATCAGTAACAGCGTCACCAACTGTCTCTCCCAACTATTTCACATACAAACAAATGGTAGGTGTGCAACTGAGGCTTGGGACAAGACGCATAAGCAGACCAGCAGAAATTGTAAAAATCCACAAGTAGTGATTTATCATTACACATAACAGGAGAATAAAAACAAAAAGAAATGTACAGACTGATTTTTAGCATAGGCAGAGCTGAAATCTACAATCAACCAGCTCTCTGTTGCATCTCGTCTCCAAATTCCCCTGAAGACACTTGCTCTCCTCTTTTTATATTACACTTCGGAACCATATCAAATTCTAGCTTCTGCCAGAGCATTGTGACCCACAGCTTCAGAACCTTGTCTGATCCCAGCTTCCAGAGCACTGTGACCCAGCTACAAGCTGGCCTCTTTTACAGACAGATTCCACCAGTCTGAGGTAAAAAAAAGATCATACTCCGTTACACTTTGCTAACAAACCAAAAAGAGCTGTTTCTATAATCATTTCAGCAGTAATAACTATATCTAATAGTTTACAAATCAGGGAACCCAGTTTCATGCATTTTTTATATAGTTATATATAAGCAAGGGAGAGACAGCATAAAGGGAAAAAGAAAGAACAAGTAAAGGCAAGAGTTGTCGGCGCAGTCCAATAGAAAAGACAGAGACAGTAGGCAGAATCCTTGATTCAAAGTCTCTCTCTACACATCACAAATGGGACAGGGTCCAACCAACCCTGTCACAAGGTGGCCTCAAAAAGGTGCCATTTGTATTTCAAAATACGAAGCGCAGAGACAGATGAGATCTTAATTTTAACCTTATATTATTAGGAAAGTACAGTTACGTAAGCACTTACCGTACCAGTAGATCTTCGAGAGAAGCTCTTGCAGCAGGTAATACCATTAGGACTAATGCCGCCAGGCGTTAGGACCCCACAGAAATCTTGTAGCTAGCAGTCTGGCAGAGGGACCGCCCCCCCCGTCAGCTCCGCCCTGGCGTGGTATAAAGGTGGTCCCCCGGCGCCATCTCAGTTCTCCAGCCGGAGACCTGGCTGAAAAGATCTGGAGAACCGAGCAGGAACTCCCCAACCCTGAATAAGGGTAAAAACACGGATTCCTGGGGGATGGAGGGTGGGAACGCCACCTGCTGCAAGAGCTCCTCTCGAAGATCTACTGTTACGGTAAGTTCGTACATAACTGTACTACCTGACTTCGAGGGGGAGATCTTGCAGCAGGTAATACCATTAAGACAGAATCCCAAGCAGTACCCAAAGATAGGCCCAGGTCTGACAGGGAGGTGGAGAAAAAGAAGCAAACTGAACAGCCTCAAGAGAGTAGGCCTTGCAGGATGGCCAGTCTGAAATCTGCTCTCCTCCTAGCAACAATGTCTAGGCTGTAATGCCTGATGAAGGTGTGGACCATGCTCCAAGTCACGGCAGCACAAATATCTGCTGATGACACATTTTTTAAGGAGGAAAAAGAGGCAGCCACAGCCCTGGTGGAGTGACCCTTGATGGGTCAGAGGTTTACCATGGTGTTGGTAACAAAAGGAGATGCAGTGCACCAGCCAACGGGCTAGTGACTGCTTGGAGAGAGAAGCCCGTGTCATCCTTTTCGCAAAGGAGACTAACAACTGGTCTGTCTTTCTAGAAACTTTAGTCCTATGGAGATAATACCTCAGGATTCTGTGGACATCCAGGGTATGCAACAATGCTTCTCCTTGATTCTCAAACTCAGGATAGTAAACCGGAAGGTTGATGTCCTGGTTCAGAGTCAGTACTGACATCCCCTTCAGTAAGAACTTAGGGTTCGTACGCAGGGTTACCCAGTCCCTGTGAAAACTAATATAAGGCTCCTTACATATCAGGGCCTGAAGTTCGGAAACCCTTCAAGCGGAAGTAACAGCAACTAAAGCCTTTCAAGAGAGGCGTAGCTTCATGTTGCGGCTGGTTAGAAGGGAGGCAGGGTGAGCTCTTCTAGAACAAAAAGTAAATCCCAAGGAGGCACAGGATCTCTCTTGGGAGGTCCCCTCTGAGGAAAATCTTGCAGACGTTCAGCTGTGAGTTCTCTCCCCAAGCGGTGCATGGTATGCAGAGACCGCACACAAGTGCACCTTGATGGATGAATAGCTTAGCCCCAGGTCCAAGAGGTGAAGAAGACAGTCTAGCATGTGCCTAACCGGGCAATTCAGGGGATCTAGGGCATGAGCCGTTGCCCAAAGGCAGAAACGCTTCCATTTCATAATGCAAGTAGCTCTAGTAGAAGACTTCCTCACTGCCACCAAAACCTCTGCCACCCTGCTCGACACTCCTAATTCTCTCCTCTGTTAAGACTGCAAAAACCAGGTGTGCAGGTGACGAGGACGTACAGCAGGATAGACGAGCGTCCCCTGCTCTTGTGAGAGCAAGTGGGTGGAGAGAGAGGCAACTGTACCGGGGGCTCCAATGATAGTTGTTGGAGCAGTGGATACCAAATTTGACGAGGCCACAGAGTAGCTACCAGGATCATCTTGGCTCCCTCTAGCTGCAATTTGAGCAGTACTCTCTGAATGAGAGGAAAGGGAGGGGAAAGCGTACAGGAACCTCCCTGTCCAAGAGAGGGACAATGTATCTCGTCAAAAAACACCAGCCCTGGAGCAAGTGAGCAGAAATTGTGCAGTTTGGGGTTGCACAGGGATGCAAAGAGGTCCGGCTCTGGACAGTCCCAGCAACCGAAGAGGTCGTCTGCAACTTCCTGAAGCAATTTCCACTCGTGATTCAGAAAGCGAGAGCAACTGAGACTGTCGGCGAGAAAGATCTGGACACCTGGCAGGTGTACTGCAGTGAGGTCTAGAAGATGTTCTACTGCCCAGTCTCACACTCTCATGGACTCCCTGCAAAGGGGATAAGAGAGAGTGTCCCCTTGCTTTTTGAGGTAGAAGACAATGGGTGTGTGTTGTCTGTCTGCACCAGGAGAAGACCCAGAGAGAGTTGGTCTCTAAATGCTTGAAGTGCATTCAAAACTGCTCTCATTTCCAGAACACTGATATGTAGAGAGCTTTCTATGGGAGACCAAGACCCTAGAGTCCTGTGATCCCCTAGGTGAACCCCCCCCAACCTGTCAATGAGGTGTCCGTCGTGAGAACATGAGATGGTGGTGGTCTCTGAAAGGAGACCCCTTCCTCTAGGTTTGGGTGGCAGAGCCACCAGTCGAGGGAGCGATGGACAGCCAGAGAAACCCAGACCTGCTGATCCAGATCATCCACTGTCTGGTCCCACTGAAGGACCCTCATGTGCAATCTGGCGAGGGGACCATAGTTATGGCAGCTGCCATATGGCCCAGAAGCTGAAGAATGACCCATGCAGGGATACAGGGGGCTGCTTGAACTCTGCTTGCCAGAGCACGCAGGCGATCTGCCCTGTCCAAGGGCAGGAAAGCTCTTCCCTGTACAGTATCCAGGATCGCCCCTATGTACTGCAACCGCTGGGATGGCCAGGATTGCGACTTCAGATGATTTACTGTTATCCCCAGGGAGGAGAAGCTCTTCTGTCTCCTTTAGGGTGACTTGAAGTTGCTCCTCTGATGGAGTGGAGATGAGCCAGTCGTCCAGGTAGGGGTAAACAAAGAGGCCTCTCCTTTGGAAGGCCACTGCCACCACCGCCAGACATTTGGTGAAAACTCTGGGGGCAGATGATAGGCCAAAGGGCAGGACCCGAAACTGGTAATGCTGGTCCTGAAACCCGTACTGGAGAAACCTCCCGCGAGATCTCAGAACTTTGATATGCATGTAGGTGTCCTGCATATATGGGGAGCATAATCAGTCCCCTTAATGGAGCAAGGGAAACAGACTTGCCAGAGTTACATCTGAAATCTCTGGTGGTTGACAGAGAGACTGAGCTGACTTAGATCCAGAATCGGGTGAAGGTCTCCCATTTTCTTTGGGACCACAAAAAAGCGGGAATAATATCCCTTTCCCCTGTGAGCCGGAGGCACCTGCTGGATGGCATTTTTCTCCAGAAGCTGCTGGATTTCTTCTGCCAGAAGCTGGGCATGGATCGGTGGACAACGGACAGGAGGGAAGGGGGGGAACTGTCTGGTGGGAGAAAGAGAAACTATTGTGTACCCTTTTCGATTGGTGTCCAACACCCACTGGTCTGAGGTGATGTTGGACCATTCAACATGGTAAAGGGCAAATCTCCCTCCAATCTGCTCGTTCTGCGACTCACAAAACAGAGGAGGGAGAAGCACCAAGTCAGACGGTGGGAGTAGTAGCGCCCTGTACCCTGGGAGCTTTGGGCTGCTTGGGGCCTTGGGGGGCAGGGTGACCCCGCCTCTTGAACCCCTTGCCTTGGGAATTTTGTCCTTCCTGTCCCTGTCCTTTGCGAAAGGGATGGCGACGGGGTCCTTGAGGCTCGGATTTGTACATGCGGTGAACATCTGCTATGGCCTTCCCTGACTCCTGGAGTTGTTTAACCAGGGTTTCTACTTCCTGGCCAAACAGCACTGGACCCTGGAAGGGGGAGTCCAGAATCGTGTCCTGGGGATCAGGATGAAAGCCAGAGAGCCTCAACCGGGAATGCCTCCTCAGACCCCGGGCGGCAGCTCATGGGGCCATGTCCACAGCCTCATACAAGCAGCGTAGGACATGTTTATCCACGTCCAGACCCGACTGGGAGCAGGCTAAGACTTCTTCCTTAGCGTCTGAATCTGGCATTGCCGTGACTAACTCCAAGGTCTTTTGCCAAAGGGACTGTTGGTAAGTCACCATATGATAACCTAATAGTCTTCAGGTGAAGCTACCTCTGGCTGGAAGCTGCAACACTGGACTTAAGATTTGCAAGAAAGCGTGTTGTGCTCACAACAGAGGGAGGTGACCCTTACAATTTACAATTGTCTTTGGTTTGAAGCAGATTCCTTAGGAAAGTTAATATTCTTCAGGTGGAGGATACTTCTTTTTATTTATTTATTTTTATTTATTTATTTAGACAGCAGTTTGGAAAACCTTTGAGCCCCATAGGCTCATTTACAAAGGTACCTTGTCACAGTAAGACAAACGAAAATACACAGTATAACACAGTATAACAGTAACTTAAGACATAGATACAAACAAGCTGGTACAAGCTGGTACAGGAAGGATTTCTAACTGAAGGGTGAAATAAGGAACTTAGAATTATCAGAAAAGGCAGTCTTTCAATCAACAGAGGGAAGTGGACCTTGCTTTACTTTTGTTACAATTGTTAAGATTTTCAGTGCAGGAAGAGTTTAAACCCGCAGGGGCTGAATACTGTTTTCTGTGTCTGCCCTTCTGCACAGCTGACGTGTTTTGGGGCTGACTGCTTTCAGAGCACAAGTCACCAGGCTGTTTTGGGGCTGGGGAGGTTTACCTGTGTCTGACTTGGATGTTTGGATTTTTCTCTGTTTGATTAGCAGGGTATTTTCTCTATCAATCTATCGTGTAGGGCATCTTGCTGACGGAAGGCACTCACCGCAGCAGTAGGTCAGAGCTTTTAGCTGATTGTTTAGTGAGGGCACAGTTTAGGCCCAAACCCTTCCACCCCTCACCCCACCACTCCTGGAATAGTTCCTTTATACCTGGGGTTCTGACATTTCCTCAAGAGGGCAAGGTGCATATCACTGTCATATCCTCTCTAGCGCACTGCACTGACAATATAAGCATACATATTATATAAATACATATGTTTCTATATAACAAACCAAACCAATCTCACACACCCACACAAAAAAAACAATGAAACATGGTAGACAGTTATGTGGGGAGTAGTGCAATGTAATGGCTGTGGGGCAGCAGTCTTCCGGGAGTCTTTCTGGAGACTGAGATGCTGTCCAGTTTGCAGACAACTATCTGCCCTGAGGGAGGAAGCTGCTCGTCTTCAGGCCACACTGGACAGTAATAAGGGAACATACCCCCAGGCCGCACTGGATAGTAGTAAGGGAACCTCCCCCATCCAGGGAGCAACACAGCCGCCACCACCACTACCTCAGAGGCTGAGAAGAAAGCACAGCAGTTGGAGCACAGTGGGCTCAGGGAGGGTAAGGGTGGTGGAACAGAGGCACACCCAGTCAGTTGTTCCACTCCACAATCCATACACCATGACTGGGGGAGCATAGTTCCCCTATGGATGCACCCGCAGAGGAGACTAAGGAGGGTGCAGACAACTGTCACAAGGGAGGCCCTCAGGAAGGAGACAGAAGGCACCACAGGGAAAGGAAGCAGCTCCTGGTGGGGACTCAATTATTAGGGGGATATAACTGGGGGAACAGGGAAAACTGAAGTAAGGTGCCTGCCTGGTGCCATGGCTTGGAGGACAGGAAGTGCATCCTTAGGATCACGAGAACAGTCTGCAGGGAGTCTGAGCTGGGCGTCATTGTCCACCTAGGGACAAATGACTTGGCTCATCATGAGATTAGAGCAGTGCAGAAGGACTTTGTAGAGTTGGGAGGGGCCTAAGACAAGTAGCACACACAGTATCCTTCTCAGAGGTGCTGCCTGTCAGTGGCATGGGTGAGCGGGGGTACTTGCACCATGCAGTTTAGCATGGTTGAAAAAAATGGTGTGGAGCACAGGGCTTTGGCTTCATTGGGCACTGGGGTTCCACCTGGAGGACACCAGCCTATACTGGCAGGATGGTCTGCATCTGTCCAGGAAGGAACAAGTCTTTTGGGCAACTGGTTTAAATGCTTCATTGGCAAGCTTTTAAACTAGTCAAAGGGAGAAGCACCGATAAGCAGCAGGAAAATCCACCTCCCCTACAAAACAGGGTACTAAATGAGAAAAAGACCAAGGAAGAAAGGTCAGTGGGGGATGCTGCTACAGAAGGTAAAGCCATCAAAAAAAATGGAGAGCAATGAGTACCAATGCCCGTAGTCTGGGTAACAAGCTTCCTGAATTAGTGGCCTTGATGGAGGAGGAACACCTGGATATCGTGGCAATCACAGAAACATGGTACACACAGAACCATGACTGGGACATAAACATACCAGGATACACTATCTACAGGAGGGACAGGGAGGGTAAAAGAGGAGGAGCTCTCTACATAAGGGAAGGAATCAAAGCAACAGAACAAAAGGGTAAACAGGGAGGAGAAGAAGCACTGTGGGTCAATTTGGAGGCAGGCAATGGAACCACAATCCGCACAGGGGTTGTATACAGACCCCCCTCTCAGAGGGAGGAAATGGACAAAGAAATGATAGAAAGTATACTTAGAATGGCAGATAAAGGGGAGATACTGCTGATGGGTGAACTAAATATGCCAGATGTTAACTGGAGTGCAGTTGTAGCAGCCACTTCTAAGAGTGGGGTTATTCTAGATGCCCTACAGGGGGCATGCCTTAAACAACTAGTATTGGAACCCACTCGAGAGGGAGCAATCTTAGACCTGGTCCTCTCAAATGGAGATGGAGAGAGGATCACAGATGTAGAAGTGGGTAGCCATCTGGGAACTAGCGACCATTGAACAGCATGGTTCACAATAAACACAGCAATAGAGTCAAGCCATACAAAGGCAAAAGTACTGGACTTCAGGAGGGCTGACTTTGCCAAAATGGGTGAGTGCCTAAGGAATGCACTAGCAAATGGGCAGGAAGGAGGGGTGGAAGAACAATGGGGAATAATAAAAACTGCCATCACAGAGGTAACAAGCCTTTGTGTGAAACAAATAAACAAAACAAAGCGATGTAAGAAACCACTATGGTTCTCAAAGGAGGTGGCAGTGAAGGTTCAAGAGAAAAGAAAGCATTCAGAAAGTACAAGGAATCACAGAAGGAGCAGGACAGAGAATTGTATCAGTTAAAGCAAAAGGAAGCTGGGAAGGCAGTCAGAACAGCAAAGGCCCGAACTGAGGAAAAGATAGCCAACTCAGTTAAGAGGGGGGATGAAACCTTTTTTTAGGTACATCAGGGAGCGAAGGAAGACTAAGGGAGGGATAGTGAGGCTTAATGGGGAAGGGGCAGAGGGTGATGGTGAAAAGGCAGATGCACTAAACAAATATTTTTGCTCAGTATTTACAAATGAAGAGGGGGAGGTACCTAAAACAAACAGAAACACTCTGGATACAGAAGTTGATACCAGCCATTACAGAAGAAAGGGTTCTGAAAAGACTCTTAAAACTGAAGGTGGACAAAGCAATGGGGCCTGATGGATTCATCCCAGAATTCTAAAAAGAACTAAGGGTAGAACTAGTGACACCACTGACTACCCTCTTTAACAAATCATGGGAGGATAGGGTGGTACCTGAGGGACTGGAGGAGGGCAGATGTGATTCCCTTCACAAAAGTGGGAGCAGGGCAGAAGCAGGAAACTACAGACCTGTTAGTTTAACCTCAGTGATAGGGAAAATGATGGAATCACTTCTGAAGGAAAGAATTGTAGAGTACCTAGAGGCCAGAGGGGCACAGGACCCAAGGCAGCATGGATTCACAGCAGGAAGATCATGCCAGATGAATCTAATAGATTTCTTTGACTGGGTGACCAAAGTAGTAGATCAGGGAGGGGCTGTGGACATGGCCTACCTAGACTTTAGCAAGGCATTTGACTCAGTCCCACACAAAAGATTAATATACAAGTTAGCTAGCCTGGGAGTAGGTCCCAAGATGATAGCCTGGGTAAAGAATTGGCTGGAGAATAGGGCACAGAGGGTAGCAGTAAATTGAGTCCACTCTGAAGAAAAGGGGGGTTACTAGTGGGGTGCTGCAGGGTTCAGTATTAGGACTGGTCCTCTTCAATGTCTTTATAAGCGACATTGCAGAGGGACTGGAAGGAAAAGTATGTCTCTTTCCAGATGACACAAAGATCTGCAACAGAATTGATGCACAAGGTTGGGTAGAAAGGATGAGAAGGGACTTGGTAAGGTTAGAGGAATGGTCAAATGTATGGCAGCTTAGATTTAATGCTAAGAAGTGCAAGGTAAAGCACCTCGGAAACAAAAACCCAGGGGAAGAGTACATAATGGGGGGTGAGATACTAACAACAACAAAAATGGAAAGGGACCTGGGGGTAGTCATATCAGATGACTTAAAGGTGGGCAAGCAATGTGAAAGGGCAGTAAGGAGGCCTGGGGGGATACTGGGATGCATAGGGAGAGGCATCACCAGCAGAAAACAGGAAGTTGTTATCCCTCTGTACAGACAGCTGGTGAGACCCCATCTGGAGTACTGTGTGCAGTTCTGGAGACCCAGTCTCGCATAGGACATAGACAAGATGGAAGCTGTCCAGAGGAGGGCAACTAAAATGGTGCAGAGTCTGCACCAGAAGACATATGAAGAGAGACTAAAGAGCTTAATATGTATAGCCTCGGGAAAGGAGGAAGAGGGGACATGAGGAAACTTTCAAGTACCTCAAGGGAATCAACAAAGTCCAAGAGGGTAGCATCTTTCAAAAAGAGGTGTGCAGAACAAGGGGCACAATTTGAAGGTGGGGGCTCAGAGAGTAATGTAAGGAGTATTTTTCACAGAGGGTTGTGGATGCATGGAACAGCCTTCGGAGGATGTTGTGGAGTCAAAAACAGTGGTTGAATTCAAGCATGCATGGGACAGCCATAAGGCAATTCTAGGGGGTGGGGTAGAAAGAAGTAGGCTGCTGGTTAACTAGGATCTGCAGCTTATCCATTAGGTAGGGAAACGGGCAGACTGGGTGGGCTAAGCGGTCCTTATCTGCTGTCAAATTCTATGTTTCTATGTTATGCTTCTATATGTGCCATAAAGTTCTGGGACCTGATGGAACCTGTGGCCGAGGAATACACCTTCCTACCCCACCTATCCAATTTCATGGATTCAGGATCCAGAGACTGGGAGCTAAAATGTTTAGGCTGGGAGCCACGGACATGGGCGGCCATGAGCACCAGCGAATTAGCCCTGGACTGCTCCCCTGCCTTGGGGAGGGTTTATAAAGCCTGTTGGCCTTCTTTGGGACAGCCGATGTAGAAGCAGGCTTGTGCCATGTGAGTCGAGTCAGATCCTGGAAGGGCTTAACTAAGGGCAGAATTACTAAGGGCTTTGGCTTCTTAGACCCTAAGAACTTGGCCAGGCATCTGCACTCTGGATAGGATTCTTCAGTATCCCACTCATAAATTGATTGGATGTGCCTCATAATATCTAAAAATGAGGGATCATCCGGAGGGAACCTTGGCGAGTCTTTGGGTCCCGGAGAAGGTGGGATGAACTCCTTCTCTTCAGAGAAATCAGGACAAGATGGGCTGGCGTCCCTGTCATCCGAGGAGAAAGGGCATCTGCTAGAAGAAGGAACTGGTGAGGAACACCTCCTTCTCCTTTTGCCCTTAGGGTCCGGGCGGGAACCTTCATCCCCAACTGGAGTAGGTGGAGCGGGAGGAGGTCCCATGTATGGCGGAGTTGGGGTGAGCACAGAGGGTCTGTAGAGGAGATCCCTCTTCACAGTGTTCCACCATGATGTGAACAAAGACCTAATGTCTGCCACAGGGACGACCGATGGGCCGGGCGTTGGGTTTGCGGGATCAGGTGTCTGGGTGTCCTTGGGATCCGGCACTGGTTCTGGGGAGCCTTTATCTGTTTCCGGAAATTCGATGCATCACCTTCGCCAGGGGAGCCGGCGTCCGAGGTGGGCGGAGGCCTGTCAGGCGACCAACCCTCTGAGGAAGGGGCGGGCGTTGGATCCTCTGCCAGCAACCGCCCCTTATCAGGCATTGGGGTGTGGGACACCAGTGAAGGCGACCAACTAGGTAGACACTTGTCAAAGGATGGGCGTACCTAAGCCGGTGGAGGCGGAAGGGGGTGCCCGGTGGCAGACGACCTCCTGCCGTCCCCTCCAGTTCGTCTGAGCGCTTATGTTTCGACAAACTTGTTTTTTTCCTTCGGTTCCCCCTAGGAAAGGCCTTCCTGGGTTGACCCTAAAGCAGACTTGTGGGGTCCGTGGGCCAGAGAAGACGAATGCCCAGAAGAGGCAGACTCCCAGTGCTTGCCCTGAGATGAGGCAGGAGCAGGCTTACTCTTGTGGGAGGACTCTGAGGCCTGAGCCGGAACCAAGCCTGACCCCCGGCTGGAGGGTGAAGAAGATGATGAAAGTTTGGAAGGCGACTTCGGGTGGGACTCAGACCTGGCCCTATCTGTATCCCAGTGGTGGTGATTCCCTCCCGACGATCTATCCTTGGGTGGGGAGTCCCTGGTAGGAGAAGAAGAGCTGGGCTCAGAACCACGCTGCACAGCTGCCACTTTTTTCTCCAGGAGGTAAGCTTTGAGTGCGATGGCTCTCCTGGTTCTTGTTTTTTGACTGAATTTTTGGCAGTGCGGGCAGGCATTGGGCTGATGGTTGGGGCCTAGGCAGATGAGGCAGGCTGCGTGGCCGTCTCTTGCTGGGATCTGCTTCCCACATGCACACTGACTTTCGTCGTGGTGGAGAGGGTGATGACCTACACAGAGTGGAGATAATACTTTGAAAATGGATGAAAAACAAACTTTTAGCAGAACTTTTCTCAAATAGCGATCGACTGTGAAAGAAGGCGTCCACAGAGCTGAATTAAGCGGGTCGATGGTGGGAAAAGAACTGAGATGGCTCTGCAGGATCGCCCCCTTTATACCACGTCTGACATCGGGCAGAGCCAATGTTGGGGGTGGTCCCTTCCGTGGGGTCCCAACGCCTGGCGGCTTTAGTCCTGATGGTATTACCTGCTGCAAGAGCTCACCCTTGAAGTCAGATCAAACATATCTGCTGTACAGACAGAGTGGCATCCACTTCGTTATCTCTGAAGAACTTTTTTTCTGAACAAAATCGATCAATACCAGAATATACCAAAATAAATTCTAAAATTTTACAAGCATTATTTAATACCATTTCCCTGGATGAAAAGTAAACCCCGATAGAGACGAACATATGAAATTTGCCAGCAGATAAAGGCCTAGAGGTCTATCAAGTCTGCTTGAATGTGCAGCTAGCACCCCTTATTCTGCAGCTGCCCCTCCCTCCCAGCCTTCCCTTTCATTAACCCTCCCCCTTGTCCTGTCCCATCCTCCTTTGAAGCAGTCCACTGTTCTACTGCATACCACTTCAGCAGCTAATGCATTCCACCCAGCCACCACCCTCTCTGTAAAAAAGTGTCTCCTCATCTCCCTCCTGAACCTTCCTCGCTCCAGTCTCATATCATGGCCCCTGGTGGCCCTCCCCTCCCTTACTTTGAACAGCCCCTCTGTACCCGTCTTGTTTATTCCTTTCATGTATTTAAAGGTTTCAATCATGTCACCCCTGTCTCTCCTCTCCTCCAGTGAGTACATGTTCAACTCCTTCAACCTCCTCTCGTATAAGTCCCCCAGCCCCTTGATCATCTTAGTCGCTCTGCACTGCACCCCCTCCAGTAACTTAATGTCCCTCTTCAGATACGGATGCCAGTACTGCACACAGTACTCCAGGTGTGGTCTAACTAATGATCTATACAGTGGCAGAATCACCTCCTCCCTCCTCGAGGATATACCCCTTGCAATACAACCCAGCATTTTGTTGGCCTTTGCAGCTGCCTTCCTACATTATGCCGAGTTGTTCATTGACCCTGTAATGAGCACACCCAGATCCTTCGCCTCCTCTGTCTGGGCTAGCTGCACTCCCCCTAGCTGGTAACTCCTCCTTGGGTTCTTCATCCCAAAATGCAGCACCTTGCACTTTTGGCATTAAAGCCAGTTGCCAGGTGTCTGACCAGGTTTCAAGCTTTGCCAGATCATCCTGCAACCCTGCCACCCCCAGGTCATCCACCACCGCGCCTACCTTGGTATCATCAGCAAACAGACTGATCTTGCTCTTGATGTCCCATGATATGTCTGCAATGAATATCCCAAACAACACTGGTCCACACTGAGCCCTGTGGAACACCGCTTGTCACTGCCCTTGGGTGTGAGAGCTCCCACCACCTACCACCTCTGTTGCCTTCCCTGCAGCCAGTTTCCTACCCATCTCACCAGCTTTGCACGCCCTGTGCCTAATAACTTCCTTCCCAGCCTTCCATGTGGCACTGAGTCGAATGCCTTACTGAAGTCCAGATAGAGGACATCCACTGCATGGCCCCTGTCCAGTTGCCTAGTTACCCAGTCATAGAACTCGACCAGGTTGGTTTGGCAGGATCTGCCACGTGAAACCATGCTGTCTGCTGTCCTGTAGTCCTTTGGCCTCTGGGAGGGCCACCAGCCTCTCCTTCAGGATAGTCTCCATTAGCTTACCCACGATGGATGTGAGGCTCACTGGTCTGTAGTTTCCCGGTTCATCCTTGGGGCCACTCTTGTGGAGGGGCACCACATGAGCCATCCTCCAGTCCTGAGGTACACACCCCAAATGTAGTGAGGCACTAAATAGGTCTGTCAAAGGTCCTGCAAGGACCTCTGCCAACTCCTTCAGTACTCTGGGGTGGATGCCATCTGGGCCTGGCGCCTTGTCCACCCTCAGTGCCTTCAAACCCTCTCGAACTCTGCTCTCCATGATTTCCCCATCTGTTACCACTTCCCCCCCGCTTCTGCCATTTCTCCCACCTTAGTGTCGCCCCTTCTCTTTAGTAAATACTGAGCAGAAGTACTCATTTAGTCACTTCAGCCTTATAGCACCTGCTTCCACCCAACCCCTCCTTCCTAATCCTTACTATGTAGTCCTTACAGCTCCTTTTCTCCCTGATGTACTTAAAGAAGTCCTTCTCCCCCTTCTTAATGCCTTGTGCCAGCCTGAGTTCCGTAGATGCTTTGGCTCCCCTTACTGCCCTTGTCACCTCCTTCGATTCTGTCAAGTACTCCTCCCTGTCCTCCCCCTCCCTGTTTTCTTGTACTTCCTAAAGGCAGCTCTTTTCCTCCTTACCTTTTCCATGACCTCCTTGCTCAACCAGATGGGTTCTTAGCCCTAGCCTTCTTGCTCTGGGCTTTGCAGCAGGTTTTGGTTGCCTCCACTATCCCCAGCTTTATGAGCTCCCACCTCTGGTTAGTGTCCATACTAGATTGAATTCTGGCCAGGTAACCTTTTACCACTTCCCCCATCCTCCCAAAGTCGTCCCTCCTGAAGTCCAGCACTCTTTTGCCAGATTCCACTCCTCATTTCTCTCATTAGGATCAGGGCTGATTTGTTAATCATTCCATTTATCACCTACCCACCACCAAATTAGGGCTACAGTTGCATTATCTCATCAGGCACAGAGGACAAATCCCACTTGTGAGTCGGCTGCTATGCAGCGACATGTACTAGCCCTAAGCTGCAACATGTCTGCACCTCCGCCACTCCAGAACCTGAACCTCCTGCTGCCAGCAGCCCTTCTAGGCTCAGATAAAACACAGAACTGGGTTTCTATAAAATGATGATATAAAAAGCAGTGTGCAAGTCCACCTAATCAAACAGCATTTTGCAAAGCGTTTCTGTATTTAAGAAATACCAAATTCACATTTGTGTTCATCTACAAATAGCACTGTAAAACAGCTAATCTGCCACTTAAATTCCATAGGATACGAGCCAGCCCGCTGGTGCAGCAGTAGCGCTGCCGCTCGTGATGCCAGTGACCCAAGTTGGTAGCGAGCTTGGGCCGGAGGATCAAGCATCAGAGGGACTGCTCTCCTCGGGGCAAGCGGTGTCACGCCTGGCCCATAGCAGTAAGCTAGGGAAAGGCACCGGGACTACCACAGACTGAGCAGGCAGACATCAATACATGGCATGTGGGTCACATGTCATGGTCTCACTGCATACCGTGCCCCTGGGGACAAGAAAATAGAAAAATCCTTGGCAGCAGGATGATGCTTGGATCCTTGCAGGCCCGTACCCAACCAGCCAGGCTTGCCAGTCAAACAACTGGATCCGGTTTGTGGCGGTGGATTTTTTGGGGGGGAGGGGGGGGGGAGACGGCCAACAATGGAGTCCTGGTGGATGTTGGGGTGATGGGGCTGGAGGTCAAGGCAGATGGGGCGGAGGGTCAAGGCAGATGGGGCCGTCCAAGGCAGGGAGAAAAAAAAAAAAACCTGAAAAAAAAAATAAAACACTCCATAAGCTATAGATCAAAATTTCAATGACTCTGTAAAGGTTTGAATAAGAGGTTTTTCTTTTTACCATTTATTTTAGCCTTTGGTAACTGGGTATGCCCTCTAGGCACAAGTGCCTGTTTTCAGGAGCGACCTGGGAGCACTGGTGAGCTAAGTAACATGCTCAGAGTCACACAGTACACAAGCGGAGGTTGTGGGACTCAAACCCAGGTCTGCTGGATATACCAAGCTCATTCACAGCTCGTTACTCGAACCTCTAGGCTATACTGCCAGCCCCAGTTTTGTCATTTGGCTAAAATGTTATGGTGACAATTAACCACAGTGCTAGAAGTTTTATTTTTTTTATTTTATAAAAAATCAAACCCGACCCAATCCCATTTACACAGGCTGAATTCAGCAACAGTAGGAGCATTTTTATCAGACTATCTTTAGAAAAACCAAAAAAAAGGCACTGGAGAAAATTCTTAGTGAGGGTGTCTTTGGCATGGTCTGGCTCATATGAAGGACCTCCTGGTCCTTGCATTGCTACTGTACACATCACAGTCACAGGTGAGTGTGTGGGGACCAGTGGTTCTAAGGGAATTTCTTGAGAGAGAAAGGGGCTAAGCCTTTGCTGTGGCAACTTCTTGTCTATGGCATCAGTCCCCTTGTCCTTCACTTTACTCCTCCTCTGGAGATGAAACATAATGTGACTGCAGAATAAACAATTCTTAATCATTGCCTTTTCTTTCTTTCTTTCCACTCATGATTTGTTGGCTGGGGCACCTTCTGTGGTCTAGTCACCCTCTCCAGCACCATCTCTGATGGCCTCTGCCAGAATGCTCCTGCAGCTTACTCACCATGGTGGGACACAGCCATCATCTTTGCTCCCTAGACTGATTAGGAACACAAATGCAGCAAGTGTGAAGTGGCACCCGAGACATAATCAGCCAAACCCAGGCTGTTTCATTTCCTTACACCTCTCACAGAGCAGAGGGCCAAAGTCACCCAGCAGGATGTGTTGCAGTCCCCCCAACTATCAAGATTTCCTTGTACCTTTTGTATTATTGAGCCTCGATTGGCAAGTCGCACTCCAGTTTGCTACTTTATCATTGCTTTACCTCTTACATGGCTGTAGACCATGCTTGCATTTTTTGGTGGCTACATCTGATGCATCACTTTGTATTGTTTGGTGCATAATTTAACAAAAAACATACAAAAGGAGTGTGTGTCCCCCCCCCCCCCCTTAGGGTTGCTTGGAGCACTCCCAGTGCAGGGACCCTGCCCACTGTTAAATTTGTAGTTCCCAGCTCCTATGGTTCCCCTCACTGTTTAAATGTACTGCACTGTGTGGATCTGTAGCTCATGTTCCCTTTCTGTTACTGCATGTATTATTGCTTACTTTGGTTACACTAACGTTCTTCGTTCATGGTCTTTAAAACAAAACTGCAATAAAAATTTGGATTAAACTCAAAGTGGCCGCCCGATGGCCCAGCATGTAGCACACTCGCTCCGTAACAACAACCCAGTTTGGGAGTTTACTTGGGGGTGGGGGTGGGCACTGCCTGCCAGGGAAGGATGGTGCTATGCTACTGCCACCACAGCAATTCCAGCGGTGGGCCAGGAAGTTTGCCTCCTCCACAGGGACATTACTATGTTCCTGTGTGGCCCATAGCGGCATTTGCCCAGCACTGGGGAGTTGGGAGGGGCACTGGGGACAGTAGAAAACTGTCTCTCATATTGCCAGTATCACTATCACTGGTACTCTCTGGCCCCAAACTGTGTGGATCCGCACTGGCCTTGATGAGGGTGGGGGTGTGGGAGCAGATGCGGCTGGGACGTTGCTAGCAATGGCTAGCAGTGGTGTTGGGGCAATAAGCTAGATTTAAAAAAAAAAAAAAAAAAAAAAAAAAAACACCCCAAAACATATGCTGTTCCTGTAATGACAATTGTGCAAAATGACCTAGGTCACAGTGACAATCAGGAAGCACAATGGACAGCCTACTTTTCTCAGAGATGGAAATCAGCTTGTGGTATGCAGCTTCCCTCTCCTGACTGCCTGCCGCCGCTCAGATGAGGGTGAAATTGATTCTACTATCCAGTTGTGGTTCAAGCAGCAGTGCTTAACTGGCATGCCCACTTCTGAGGCAATTGTCAAGCAGAAAGCTGAGCAGTTTTCTAAACCCATCCATGGAGTTGACAAGAAATTTATATCTTCATCAGGCTGGCTAGGGCGTTTCCATTGCCGTCAAGGTATCCGCCATGTAAGCATCATAGGTAAACAGAGATTGTGTGCCAATCAGGTTGCCAGTGGATTTTTGCCCAAACTGAAATACATTCTACCACTTGTGCCTCCAGCGACCCGGGTTCAGGAATGTGCCCCAGTCATCGGGGACCAGCTGGGGGGATGGATCTAGTCTGCTGCTGCCACACTGACCTTTGGATGCAGCGGAAAGGAGGAAGCAGCGGGACCCGGGGTGGAATGAGCCGCGGCAGCTTGTGACATCACCTAGTGACGTACACGGCTACAGCCCTCGACCAGACAGCTCCTAAAGGGCTGGGTGAAAACGAAAGGAAGGACGACGACTCTGGACCCGATCATGAAGATTCCCCGGCTACACCAGATTTCCCTGACTGAACCTCTGAAGATGCCACATGATGAGACTTGAAGCTCAAGGGGCTGGGCCCTCACCTCATCCCCACCTGGGAAGGGGGGGTGTAATCCAGGGCTCCATGGAGGAAGGCACTTTGAGTTGATCAGGTAATGGAGATGGTGACAGCCTTGGGGGTTTTGGTAGGAGATCAGGCCAAGAGTGAAGAAGGGAGTATAAAAATAAATCAGGAGAGAAAAATAGCAATAATGCCACCGGTACACACAAAGTTCAACCACTCTGCATCAGCAGGTTTGCAAACCCAGTGTTTCCACCATGCCAACATGGCATCCCTCTCAATCTCCTACAAACATAACCATAATGTCTGGGTGACAGCTGACATTTTCAGGATGTGGTTTTCTGAGCCGTTCGTCCCCGCTGCGCAAGCTAACCTTTGAGAAATTAAACTCCCCACACGAGCCTTACTGTTGCTCAGTCAGTATCCAGCGCATCCTCAGGAGAGCGAGCTTTTGACCTGCGACAGCCACATTAAGCCATGTCCCCAAAAATACAACTTCCAGAATCCAGCCCTTAGATGGTGGCATCACAGCCATGTTCAAAAAACACTACTGAAAGAGGTTGCTCAGGGACCTGGTTGCAGCTGAGATGCAGGTGGCAGATTCCTGAAATCACTCAACCTGAGAAACATTGCTATTCTGGCTGGTGAGGCATGGGATAGAGTCAGCACAGCCACAGTAAACCATTGCTGGCTTGTCTCCCCTTGGACCTGCCTTTGACTCACTAACAGCAGATAAGGAAGATGTGGATGATGTTGGGGATATTGTTACACTTGCCACTGACCTTAATCTGCCGATAGTGGCACCATAACTGAAGAGAGTCTGGCAGAGGACGACAAACTCCAGACAAATGAGCAGCTCACAGAAAAGTACAGTTGCGTAAGAACTTACCGTAACAGTAGATCTTCCGAGAACAGCTCTTGCAGCAGGTTACACCATTAGGACTGAAGCTGTCAGGAGTCAGGACCCCACGGAAATTTTCTAGCTAGCAGTCTTCAGCAGGGACCGCCTCTGATGTCGGTCCCGCCCCCAACGTCAGGCGTAGTACATAAGGAGGCGGTCCCCCCATAATCCTCAGTTCTCCCGCCAGAGACTCCCGGCCGCTGGATGACATCAGAAGTGGAGACCGAGGATCCGCCACCAGATGGCCAAGACTACAGAATCGGAACATCCCATCCCGGAAGATGGGTGTTTGGCTACGACCTACCTCCCAAAAGAAGGGGGATGGTGGGCGGGAAGGTACCTGCTGCAAGAGCTGTTCTTGAAGAGCTACTGTTACAGTAAGTTCTTACATAATTGTACTATCTTACTTCGAGATACAGCTCTTGCAGCAGGTTACATCATTAGGACTGATTTCCAAGCAATAGTGGCAATCATGCACCACTGGGAGGAGGAAAGGTAGAGATCTCGATATTACTTGAGCCTAGGACAGAAGTCCCTGAAGGACGGCTAGACTGAACCCCGCTCTTCGCCTCGATGTGATGTCCAGACTGTAATGCCTGATAAAGGTATGCACAGAGCTCCAAGTAGCTGCAGCGCAAATAGCTGAGGTGGAGACATTCTTTAACACTGCAAAAGAAGTAGCCACCCCTCTTGTGGAATGACCCTTGACCGCACCCGGTAAGGGTTTATTGCGCTTGTCATAACAGAAAGTGATGCACTGGATGAGCCACCTCGAGAGTGACTGTTTGGAGACAGGAGCTCCTTCATCCTGTGAGCAAAGGAGATAAAAAGTTGGTCCGCCTTTCGAAACTGTTTGGTTCTGGTCAGATAGTATCTGAGGCACCGATGCATGTCGAGGGTGTGCAGAAGGGCTTCTCCTTGATTAGTGTACCTTGGGAAATACACTGGTAAATCAATATCCTGGTTAAGGGTGAGGGCTGAAGCCACCTTAGGCAAAAGCTTTGGGTTTGTCCTTAGGGATACCCTGTCCTGATGGAAAACCAAATTAGGCTCTTTGCACATAAGAGCATGTAATTCCGAGATTCTTCTCGCCGAAGTAACAGCAACTAAAAATAACGTTTTCCAAGAGAGAAAACATAGCTCGCAATCCGTGGCTGGTTCAAAGACTGGCAGCGCAAGCTACTCCAGGACGAAGGGTAAGTCCCAAGGAGGAATTGGATCCTTAATGGGCGGCCTAAGGTGAAGGACTCCCCTTAAAAAGGCACGAGCAGTGTCCAGTTGGGCCACCATCCAATGGCCTACTGGGGCATGATAAGCAGAAATTGCACAAAGGTACACCTTAATCGAGGAGTAAGCCAGCCCGGAATGGAAAAGGGATAGCAGGTAGTCCAGAACCAGTTTTTCGGGACAGTCTGATGGCGAAAAACCATGCGCTTGGGCCCACAAACAGAATCTACGCCATTTCATGGCGTACGTTGAGTGGGTTGCCAGTTTTCTGGCGGCAGAGAGTATATCTGCCACTTCTTGCGAGACCCTGTATAGCATCATGGCTATGTCTCTAGGAGCCAAGCGTGCAGGTTCAATGAAAAGTCTGGATGGACCAATGAACCCTCCTCCTGAGACAACAGATGGGAGCTGATTGGCAAAGGGACTGGAGGTTCCCTGGACAGCTGGTGCAGAAGAGGGAACCAAATTTGTCTGGGCCAGAAAGGCGCGATCAAAATGAGCGTCGCTTGCTCCCTGCGAAGTTTTAAGAGAACTCTCTGGATCAACGGTAAAGGAGGGAAGGCAAAGAGGAATCTGCCCGCCCAGGAGAGGGCCAAAGCGTCTCACCAGAAAACACCAGGCCCTGGATCTAGCGAGCAAAAATTGGGCAGTTTTGCGTTGGATGGGGACGCGAAAAGGTCCAACTCTGGAGTGCCCCATCTGTGAAACAGATCCTCTGCCACGTCCTGTAGAAGTTCCCACTCGTGGACTCTGGTCTGAGAGCGACTCAGACTGTCTGCGACGGTGTTGTCCACTCCCGGGACAAGTACTGCAATTAGGTTTGTGCCGTGTTGCAATAACCACCCCCACACTCTCATGGCCTCCCTGCACAGTGGGTAGGAGTGAGTGCCTCCTTGTTTGTTGAGGTAATACATCACCGCGGTATTGTCCGTTTGTAACAGGAGTGTACCCGGTGAAATCTCCGACTGGAAGGCTTGCAGAGCATAAAGGACTGCCCTCATTTCCAAAATGCTGAAGTGGAGATGAGACTCCTGGGCTGTCCACAGGCCCTGAGACTGAACACCGTCCAGGTGTGCTCCCAACCCGAGGCCTGAGGCGTCTGTGGAGAGTGTCACAGTCTGAGACGGCGCTGTGAAGGGAACCCCCGCGAAGAGGTTCCCCGGATGTAGCCACCATTGCCAATCCCGAATTACGGCGTTCGTGATTCGGATCGTCTGCTGCAGATGGTCTTGCCTTTGGTCCCATTGCACCCTTAGCATCCACTGGGTTACCCGCATGTGGAGACATGCCAGCGGGACTGTTGCAATGGCCGCAGCCATGTATCCGAGCAGGCGAAGGACCGATCTGGCCGAGACGGTCCTCTTCACCGACAGGTCCCTGATGAGGGATCTGATGTGTTCTGCTCTGTCCGAGGGAAGAAAAGCTTTCCCTCCGACGGTGTCCAGAACTGCTCCTATAAACTGCAGCTTCTGGGACCGCACCAGGAGAGACTTCTTGTAGTTGATGAGGATACCCAGTGATTGAAAAAGGGACTGGGTGCAGTGAATGGCCGTCATCAGTGCCTCCCTGGAGGGCGCCATGAGAAGCCAGTCGTCCAGGTATGGGAACACGTAGTGGCCTTGTCTCCTCAGAGACACCGCTATGACCGCCATGCACCGGTAAGCGCAAGGTGCTGATGACAGCCCGAAGGGAAGAGCTCGGAACTGATAATGGCGGCTCTGAAACTTGAAGCGCAGGAACCTCCGGTGCGCTTGAGCAATCGGAATGTGCAGATAGGCGTCCTGCATGTCCAAAGATGCCAGAAAAGTGTCTCGCTTCAGCATGGGAATTAGGCCCGGAAGGGTCACCATGCGGAAGCGTTTGTAAACGACCAACAGGTTGAGGTCGCTGAGGTCCAGTATTGGACGGAGGTCCCCTGTTTTCTTTGGAACCAGGAAGAAGTGAGAATAGTACCCTAGTCCGCTCTGGTTCTCCGGGACGTGCTCTAAGGCTTCTTTTTCCAGAAGCGCGAGCACCTCCTGCTGTATGAGCAGGGCATGCTGACCCAAATATCGGGAAAGCAGGGGAGGTCTTGTGGGTGGACTGCCTACAAATTCTATGTAGTGGCCTTTTTTGACCAATTGCAGAACCCACCTGTCGGTGGTGATCGACTGCCATACTGGCAAGCGGCGTGTGATGCGACCACTGACTTTCTGTTCCCGTTGATCCTGGGGAGGGGGGGGAGCCGGGAAGGAGTCATGCTGTGGCAGCGTTCGGTCTGGCAGGCTGTGCCGACTTTGCAAATCGTTGGCCTCTGCCTGGGGATGATTTGGTCTGGGCTTTGCGGGTGAAAGGGCCCCTCTGCTGTTGGCCGGAACGTGGCTGTTGTCTTTGTAGCCAGCCAAGAAAACGGCTCTGGTTCCTAAGAAAAGAACTGGGCCAAGACCTGTACAGATCTGACAGCCTTCCCTGAGTCCTGAAGTTTGGTGATCACCTTCTCAGAGGCTTCACCAAATAGGACCTCGCCGTTGTAAGGGACGTCTAAGATGTTCTTCTGGACGTCCTGGGTAAAACCGGAGACACGGAGCCAAGAGTGTCTCCGGAGACGCACGCCTGAGGCTGCAGCTCTGGCTGAAGAGTCCACAGAATCATATGCGGCTCTGAGCACCTGGGTCCCCACATCCAAACCCGTGCAGAGGAGGTTCAAGAGCTCCTCCTTTTGGTCGCCATCGGGCATCTTCTCGACCAGGTCCTGCCCGTTCCCATAGTGCGTTCTGGAATTGAACCATGTGAGTGAGGTAATTCAGAGACCTGATGGCACAAATCACAGCCGCGTACGTGCGCCTACCCAGGACATCCAATTGCTTGGATTCCTGGTCCGATGGCTGTGTGCTCAAATGCTGAGGATGGTTCGCCAGATACTGGTCCTCCCTATGGGCCTTGTATAGGTGGTCAGCCTTCTTCGGAACTGCTGGAGTGGAATGCGGACGTTTCCAGGCAGCCTTGGTGATGTCCGCAAAGGTATCCACCAAGAGCGGCACTACCACAGGCTTTGGGTCTTTCTGCGGAAGGTAGCGGGCAAGGCGCTGTCTCTCGGGGTCGAGCTCTGCAGCATCCCATCCCATATTCTCCTGGATGCCTCATGCTCTCCGCGAAAGAGGGATCATCCGGAGGAGACCTAGGTAGGTCGTGTGGGTCCGGAGAGGGAATGCTGATGGGAGAAGGAGATCTGGAGCACCCTGAGGTGTCAGATCTAGAATCCTCCCCAGATGGGGTGTACCGGCGTCGTCTGGGTCTCTTAGGACTGGGTGACCCTGAGGTGGATCTGGAGGGAGGTCTTCTCCTGTCTGAGGATCTGCCCGAGGTGGTGTTAGCTCCTTGGGGCTGGTCGAAACAAATCCCTCTGGGCCCCTTGGGCGGAGGAGGGGGCATAGGCGGTGAAGGAGTAGGAGGAGGCGGAATTGGAGTAGGAGGAGGATGTGTGGCGACCGCATCTTTCCTGATGGTGTCCCACCAGAAGGTAAAGAGCTCCTTTACCTCTGCCAAGTTCATGCCCGACAACGGGCCCGGCGCCGGTGGCCTGTCGCTGGGGTCGGGAGTCGGGTCCCCGGGGGTCTTCCGCTCCGGGAAAGGTTCCCGTGGGAGCCCAGCATCTCCGGTGCCGCCCGCCTGGTCCTCGGGCTGTGTGGTATCCTCCTCCGACGAGTCCTTCCGACCGACGTCAGCCAGCGACGGTGGTGCGGTCCTCCTCTCTGGGGTAGCTGACGTCGGTCCCCTGGCCGATGCCCTCGGAGGCGAACGCCTGGCCGGCGACGGGTGTTTCGATGTTGCCGGCTCCTGGGAGCGCCGGCAATGTTTGGCCGACGTCGGGTGGGCCAACGTCGGGTCCGACGTCCGTTTGAGGGACGTCAGGTCCTTGATGTTGCGAGGGACCAGGTCCGACCCACACGGAGGCTGGGAAACCGACCTGGCGTTGGAGTCCCGCCGGCGGGAGGAAGATTTGTGGTGCTCCCCAGACTTCGACAAGGCCTTAGATGGAGTGGAAGATGCCGATGGCCTGGAAGTCTTCAGGGGCTGCAGAGAAGAGGAGTTGCTGGAGGATCTGACCCGAACCAGGGGAGGTTGCGATTGAGCCCTGGAGGGAGAGCGGTCTGACCGCGAGCCACAGCTTCGGGAGTCCGAGGCCCTCGTAGGGGACCTGGGCCTTTCCTTCTCCTGGTGTTTTTGCCGGTGCTTGTGGGTTTTACCCGACGACTCCCCCCTGGAGGAAGGGTCCTTGTCCATGGTCTTCAGTTTCTCCTCTAAGAGAAACGCTTGAAGGGCCTTCTGGCAGCGGATCCTGGTGCGACTGTTGAAGCCCTGGCAGAAGGAGCAGGCCTTGGTGTCATGTTCCGGGCCTAGGCAGCACATGCCGGCCGAATGTGGATCCTTGAAGGGGATCTGTCTGCCGCAGGCACACTTCGATTGGTGACCTTCCGGAGAAGTATTTAGAGAGGACATCAGTTGAATCCAGAATTGTGAAGAAAGACGAGAACGTCGTAGCTCTAAAGGTCGTCGCACGCTAGAAAAAGGACTGAGAGGCCAATACTTGCGATGTCGACGGCGGGAAAAGAACTGAGAATTATGGGGGGACCGCCTCCTTTTGTACTATGCCTGACGGGGGCGGGACTGACGTCTGAGGCGGTCCCCGCTGAAGACTGCTAGCTAGAAAATTTCTGTGGTGTCCTGACACCTGACGGCTTCAGTCCTAATGGTGTAACCTGCTGCAAGAGTTGTATCTCGAAGTAAAATCTGACATTATCCATGCTATCACCAATGCAGGGAAGGAGCAAGTAGACCTTGCTGAGGAGTTGGACGACGCCAAGACTGAAACCCCAATGTACAGTGAGGCCATCAAAGGGATACAGTGCAGGCAGACTGGATGCAATCTCAGGAAGCAGACTCAGTAAAAGTTTTTCAAGTGAGGCACTTCATATCTTACGCAAAGGATCTGGTTGCAAAAGATGCAAAGCAGTCTAAAACAACCAAGTACTTTAAAGATGCAGCAGCAGTGTGCACCATACAACATACTAAAATGCCAGCAGAATAGGCCTAACGGTCTTTCATGTCTGCTCGTTTGGTCAGCCCCCACCCTGGGTGCTGACCTTGCTGTCCCCCTCGCCTTCTCTGGCTTCTCCCTTCCCAGTTCCAGATATTCTTGCTGCATTGGATTTTGCTTCCTGAACCCTTCCCCTGTACCTGTCCAACCCCCTCTAGAACCCCTCCACTGTCTCTGCCTCCACCACCCTCTCAGTGAAGTAGCACCTCCTCCTTTCTCCCCTGAATCTTCCCCCCTCCAGCTTCCACCCATGCCCTCTAGTGGCCCCTTCCTCCTTCCTTGAGCACCTGACTGTTCCTCCCTATTTACCCTCTTCATGTACCTGAAGACCTCTATCATGTCCCCAGTCCCTTCTCTCTTCCAATGTGTACATATTTAGCTCTTGAGCCTCTCCTCATAGGTCCTGTCCCCAAGCCCCCAAATCATTTTGGTTACCCTCCTCTGGACCCTCTCCAGGAGGTTAATGTCCCTCTTTAAGTGTGGCCTCCAAAACTGCACGCAGTACTCCAGAGTGCGGCCTCACCAAGCAGTTATACAGAGGAGTATCACTTCCCCTCCTTCTGGAGGTGATCCCCTAGTGATACATCCCAGCATCCTGTTGGCCTTGGCTGCTGCCCTCTACAAGTCTCAGAGTTGTTCATCTTGACATCCACCACCACCCCAGGTCCCTCTCAGCCATTGAGACTTGTAGTATTCCCCAGGTTGTACACTTGGCCTGGGTTTCTGGCTCAGGTGGAGTACCTTGCATTTCCCTGCATTGAACCTCAGCTTCCACTTTCTAGACCATCTTTCCAGAGCCTCCAGGTCCCCTGCAGAGCCACCCTCCTCCTCCCCATCCACCACTGCCCCAGTTTGAGTCATCTGCAAAGAGACTCATCTACTCCTGATTCCTGTCCTTATGTCAGATGCGTGGCGTTGAACAGAAGGGGCCCAAGGACTGATCCTGTGGGACCCCACTAATGACCCTCCTTGGGATGAGACTATCCCACCAACTCGACCCTCTGGGTCCGGTCCTGGAGCCAATTGCCTATCCATCTGATCATCTGGTTTCCCACCCGCATTTCTCCTAGCTTATCCAACAGGCCCACGTGAGGAACAGAGTCAAGTGCCTTGCTGAAGTCTAGAAAGAGGACATCCACTGGTCTACCCAGGTCCAAGGCACTTGTCACCCAGTCATAGAACTCCACCAGGTTTGTCTGACATGATTCCCTGGGATGAATCCATGCTGTCTATCGTCCAGGCACCCTGACTATCCAGGTCCCCCTAGCCTCTCCTTGACAATGCCCTCCATCCTTGCCCACCACCGATGTCAGGCTGACAGGCCTGTAGTTCCCTACCAGCTCCTTGATCCCCGCTTGGACAGGCACTACATGCGCCACCTTCCAGTCTTGGGGCACCCACCCTGTCCTCAGAGATGGTGAAAGCTCTGCCAGGGGTTTGCCAGGACATCTGCAAGTTCCTTCAGCACTCTAGGATGTAATTTATCGGCCCCGGTGCTTTCTCCGTCTTAAGGGGCTGAGGGCTTCCCTCATTCTCTGCTGTGATTTCCACTTCTGGTACCTCTTCTCCTGTAGCCCTCCCCCCACCTGCCAGTGATGCCCCCCTCCCAGACCTGCCGATCGGTAAGGGTCCCCCCCTCCTCATTATCTCCGTCTCCTCCCATGTATGATGCAGCATCCCCATTTTCCCTGGTGAAAACTGAGGTGAAGTACTCATTTAGTACCTCAGCCTGCTCCCCTGGGTCTTGTGCCCATCTCTCCCATGATTTAATCCTGCTAATCTGCCCCTTCACCCTTCGTCTTTCCCCAATGTATCTAAAGAACCCCTTTTTCCCTCTCCTAATTTCCCTGGCCAGGTTCTGCTCCTTCCTTGCCTTAGCCGCCCTCACCACTCTAGTGGCCCTTCTAGCCATCAGCTCGTACTCCCCTCGATCCCTTTCACTCCTTGAGCACTTGAATTTCTTATAGGCTGCTTTCTTTCCCCGCACCACCTCCTGGACCTCCCTGGTCCACCAACAGGAGATTTTGGGCCCTACCGCATTTCGTCTTACTCTTGCACAGGTGCTGGTAGCATCCTGCCCCTCTCCTGATGATTTCCCACCTACTATCAGCGTCCATGTCTGACCCAATCCCATCCAAATGCTCCTTAAGGATCCTTCCCATTTCCTTAAAATCCGCCCCCTAAGTCGGTACTTCCGTCTTTGTGCAGCCTTCTACCCTCCTAGTTCCAGGCAGAACCAGACCGTGGCATGGTCACTCCCGCCAATGGGTCCCTTACCTCCAGGCCCCCAATCTGGTCACTGTCTGCCAGGACCACATCCAGTACCAGTGCCTCCTGGTGGGTTCCCTCACCTGCTGAGTTAGGAGCATCTTGAAAGACATCCAACAACCTCTGTTCCCTGGTCACAGAGGATGTCATGATCTCCCAGTCTGTTCCTGGCATGTTTAAGTCCCCAACACCACCACCTTTCCTCTGCCCAGTCTGCAGTGTCTCCTAACATCTGCCACCAGACTGTCCTCAGCTCCTCCGCCAGAACAGGGGTCTATACACCACTTCTATTTTTACTCTCTTGCCCCCCTTGTTATCAAGGTGATCAAATCGCCTCCACGGCTCCTCCTCCTCCTCTACTCCCCTATGCCAATGCAGTTTTTGACTATCATTGCTACCCTCCTCCCTTCCTCCCCTGTCCTTTCTGAACATAGTGTATCCCTCCAGGTTCAGGTCCCAGTCATGTCTTGCAGTGGCCCAAGTCTCAGTGACCCTGCCACATCCACTGCTCCCTCAGTTAACATCGCCTGGAGCTCAGGCATTTTATTGCCCAAGCTCCTGGCATTTAGCAGGACTACCTTCCACCCTTTCCCTATAGTTCCATTTCCCCTGCTCGTGTTCCCATGGGGATTCTGTTTCCTCCTGGTCTGCACTTTGCCAGTTGGCCTTTTCCTGCAATCCTCCTGGTCCCCAGGGGGGTGGAGACAGAGTCCGTCCTTTATCGGCACCCCCTTGACAGCCTTTTCTCCCATCCCACCCCCCTTCACAAGTTTAAACCCCACTTTTCAAGACTGTTCACGATTTAGCTAAACACTCAAAATTATGACTTTTTTTTTTTTTTAAAACCATATGACCTGGAATTAATAAAGCTTGAATGAAATGTTTCCAAATAATGATCACTTATCCTTGTGTGCTATGCGTCAATCACTCTACATGAACAGTATTTTCCACCAATAGTGCTTCCCTCGATCTAACAAACATGCTGATACAACAAACGTGTGTTCTGACTCCCGTCATGTTTGTTATATCGAAGGCACTCTGTATCAATCAAATCTTATTCTGCTAATGTACCATCAATTATTCCCTTCTTATTGTTCTTTCCTCCAAACCCCTCCCCCCAACACGGGTAAATCTGAAAACAAATTTTTATCAGATCAGTATGTCTTTCCTGGTGAAAAATGTTAAATTAATAAGATTTCTATTTGACACAGTTCAACCTTTTTTTTTTTTTTTTTTTTTTTTGAACTTGTCCTGGGCGTGGGCCGCCGGGGGCACCTCTCACCTCCCCTGGTCCTTCATCTGGGTCCTGGCATACTGGCATCATTGTGCTTGACACCTGGGAGTTTTTCTGGTTTTCTCCCCTTTTTGGGCACCACTCCTGTGGACATCAGCATGAAGGACTAACGTCCAGATTGAGGACGTGCTGACGCACGCTGTAGTCATGCGCCTGGCAGCGCCCTCCCATCTTCGACAGAGCCGTGCACCCTACCACCCGTGTTTCCACCGACAGTAGTGCTATGGGCACTATTGCTGCCCGGAGTACTGCCCCTCCCCGGAGGAGAGCAATCGCTGGGACGCTCAAACCTCCACCCCTCGACGACCTGATCCTGTTCCCGAACCCAGGTCGCCAACGTGGCTCAAGGATTAAACTATTTTACAGGACTTTCCTGTTTTATATTCTTTTGTGAAGTGTCCTGGGTAGGCAATGCCTTGAAGGGCATAGTATAAACAGAGTATGGTACTGTGAAGGATGCACCACTGATGAGATGCTGCATCTTGGCAGAACTATCCTGGGAGCAAACAAAGAGCAGACTTCAGCAGCTGAACTTGATTTATTACCTAGCTTCTATCTTGTCTTCCTCCTCAGCATCTTCACTGTCTTCATCATTGGGCACGTCTTCATCTTCAGCATCTTTTTCAATAGCTTGAATAAGACATACATGTCACCATTTCAGCCGATCAAATTGAGTTAACTAGGAAATTGCAGATAATTTAATAGTGCAGGGGTATGTACAGCAGCACTCCTGTCTCATACAATACTTACAATCTGATAAACAGGACTAGAGATTGGTATTCACTCTGCAATCAGGACTGTTCTCTCTATTGTAAATGTTGTAAAGCATATAGCACTCTGAGCTGCCAGGCACCTCAACTGAAAGTAATACCAGCATTCCTCATCTACGGTTTCACCATCTGTTTTGTCACTAGATTTTACAAGAGCGGTCCTGAACATTTTACCAAGGAGTACAACATTTCACTACTCACAGAGTGAGTGCTAATCCTTAGTCCTGCTCATTAGTAGTAGTACGATCGGGCTCCACAGCTCTGTTATTTTCCTTCAATAATTGTGTGGTTCTAACCTTTTGCACTGCCAAAAATAATGTACACAGTGTATTACTTAAGAGTTTGTGTGTGACACACACACACACACACACACACACACACACACACACACCACTCTGTATACAAGAAAAGCACTATGCAGGATCTTTTAGTAAACTGCCTCTTCTGTATGCTACCTCCCATTATTAAATATATTTATATATTATTCTTATGGGATACGAAAAACACTTCTGTCGAGCACATGTTCCACTGTGCTGGACCACCTCAAACATTGGGGTTTCAAACACAAACAGGGCTTTCCTTTTTTTTTTTTTTTTTGTGTGGTGTCAAAATATTCTGTTGCCACAGGCACGGCACACTGCAGAACTTATCCAACATAAGTTTAGCAGGGTGCAAATACTGAGCAGCAAAGAGCCACTCCCAGTTTGTAACATAGGGTGGGGGGCATCCCAGGACATCTCTCAATTTTTACCTCTTTCACTTCAAACAAATTTCCATCACTACCTATATGACAAACCCAAGGTCTTTTTTATTGGAGGAGAAATTCATTCTTAACATAAAGAACAGTTGCATACTTACCATAAAAAAAAAATTACTTACCACAGTAATATTGTTTCTTCCAAGGGATGTCCCAGTATGATTAGATTACTTATTTTAAGCAGGTCCGGTGGCGTAGAGGGCGGAGGGTCGGGATGGGGAGGGGGACGGGGAAGACGACGAGGGACAGTTTTCTTTTTTGCAGGGAAAAAAAGTGGTATGGGGACAGTTTTCTTTTTTGAAACAGAGGGGATTACTGGAACATTTCAGGACATCTAGGAGTGGGCTCCCCAGTGTCCCAAAGTACTGGGAAGGGGGGGGGGTTAAGCACAGACATGGGGATTGGACCCCTCGTTGTCAGGTCGAATGCAGAAAAAATCTAGTATCTCCCGCAGAGCACCAGGGCTCGAATTTTGGTATTTTGGTACGAAATTTGGTACCTAAAATTAATACTGTTAAATTCGAGCCCTGTAGGGATATCCACCCCTCCAATTCCTGTTCCCTCCAGTTCTTCCTAAAGCAGTCCAAATGTAGCAATACTATCAGAACTTGGAAACAGAAACAAGAAAATTATGCAATACTCTGACAAATGGCCAACTTTATACATTCTGGGAGGGAAGAAGCCCGGAGGCCAGATGGAGAAAGAAAATTTACAGGTATTTAAATTTCGTATTCTCTCTCCTAAGCTGGTCTCCAGGCTTCCACATAGATAGGATATACAAAAGCAGTACAATATCCCAGGTGGGAAAAATGTAAATGCCCTTGAGGGTCCACCACCGCCTGAAGAACTCGCCGGCCAAAGGACGCCTCCGCCGAAGCCATCACATCCAGCTTGTAAAATTTTGTGAACATGTGAATGGATGACCATGTGGCTGCCCTGCATAGGTTTGCTGGAGGTGATTCTCTGAAGTCCGCCCACAAAGTGGTCAAAGCCCGGGTTGAATGGGCTGTCACTGGGCCAGGCAAAGGTACTTCAGCCTGATCATGGGCAGTGGTGATGACAGAAAGGACCCATCTGGCTATAGTCTTTTGAAACTTTTTTTACCCATTTTATGACCCGTAGTTAGAATGAACAAACTAGAAATTTTTCGTATAAAATCCATTCGTTTAATGTACATTTTCACCACTCTTCTGTGATCCAGCGTGTGAAATTCCTTTTCCTTGTCATTTTTTTGGGTACGGGCAGAAGCAAGGCAGAATCAACTCCTGGTTGCAATGGAATGGAGACATTACTTTTGGCAGAAAACCTGGATCTGTTTGGAGCACCACAGAGTCCTGATGAAAAACAGTATACGGCCCTTTAGTGGATAAGGCTCCTAGCTCGCTGATTCTCCTGGCTGAAGTAACAGCTATAAGAAAGACAACCTTCATTGTAAGATGCATGAGGGATGCCTCCTTAAAAGGCTCAAAAGGAGCCTTGGTCAAAGCTTTGAGAACCAAATTAAGTCTCCAAGGTGGTACTGTTGGTTTGATTAGAGGGCGTTTTACGCCCCGTCCACATAGCACCGCTCAGACCCCGTAACGGATATAAACCATTACAACCGGGGAGCGGTGCAGTGTGTCCACACTGCTGCGGTGTCCGTTACAGGACCGGCACCACTGGTCCACACTTCGGGAGCCAGGCAACCGTTACCATGGCACCTGATCCCACAATGCAGCTCGCGCTGCGATAGGGGACCGGTGCCACACATCCACACTGCGCCCGGTAATGTTACCGAGGCGTAACCGGTTTCATAACAGTTGTTGAAACCACCTCATATGTGGTTTCAACAACGGTTATGAAAACGCCTTCTGTAATGTTACAGGTGTAAACGCAAACCATTGTGGTAACGGTTTGGGCACTCTGTAACATTACAGAGGGGTAGTGTGGACAGGGCCTTAATGTTCAGGGTTTTATTTAACTCAAAGAATTGATTAGCGTTTTGCTCATAAAAGTGCTAAAGCATTGTGAAAATGCATAGCACTTGTCTCATTGTGTTTAACAAACATAACACTTCTAGAAAACCTATATAAATATTTTCTGCACAGTTAGTATTGTCCCAAGGAAAAAAACTGCTAATCAATTATTTAAAACCCTGATGTTGCTGCCCATAAAAACCTCCTGACATGGGGATGTGAACCCAAAGATTTCCCTGAATCCACTAACAAAGAGTGCCCCAAGAGTGGAAACCTGAACTCGTAAGGTGGCCGGTTGCAGTCCTTTGTCAAACCCATCTTGAAGAAACTGCAGTTGGACAGGCAATGATACTGGTTGGTTCTGCATGTGTTTGGATTGAAGCCAGAACAAGAATTTCCTCAAACTCCTGTAAAACACTTTAGAGGAAGAGGGGTGATGTAAATGCACCATTTCAATCACAGAAGCTGTGCAGCCTAACTCTCTGAAAGTTTCCTGCTCAGTCTCCAGCCTGAGAGGGACAGGTTGTGCAGATTGGGATGCAGTACTGGACCCGGATGGAGAAAGTCCGGGCTGGTCTGGAAAGTTAGAGGTGGTTGCCTTGATAGACGAATCAGAAGCGGGAACCACAGACAACAAGGCCATTGGGGACAGACTACAATCAGCTCTGCCTAGTCCAGCGCCACTTTGTGTAGGACTCTGGATAGGAGCAGTATGGGTGGAAAGGCATACAAGAGACTGAACTGAATCCAGTCTAGGGAAAAGGTGCCCTGAGCCACCGCTAGTTCGTCTTTGACCAGGGAGCAGAACTGTTTTACCCTGGAGTTTTGTTGGTAGGCAAAAAGATCTGAGGATTGCCCCAATGCTCTGTTAATATGCGGAAAGTGCTGTCTTTCAGTTCCCATTCCCCTGTTAGGACATCCTTTCGACTGAGCCAGTCTGCTGTGACATTTTCCTGTCTGGGAATGTACACTGCCCTTATGCTTGCCAGGTGGTGCTCTGCCCAATGAAAGAGAAGAAGTGACCATGGAGCATTCTCGAGCTTCTTGTGCCGCCCTGATGGTTGATGTATGTCACTGTTGTCTGATGGTCTGTTAGAATCAGTACATCCTGACTGAGGACTATGTTCGAAGTGCAGCAGAGCTAGGCGTACTGCTCCCATCCAGAGGACGTCTATGCTGCACTGTGTTTCTACCAGCGACCACTTGCCTTGAGCCGACAGTTGATCCAGGTGAGCCCCTCAGCCCGAGCCAGGCATCCATCGTGATTTGGATTTGGCGTGGATGACCCCAACTTATGACCTCTCAAAATATTGGTCCATTGAGTCCACCACTGAAGGTTAGTCTATCTGTGGAGAAATTGGGATCAGCTGGTGTTGGCTGTGTCTGGACTGGGACCACAGTCTAAGCAGGTGTGCTTGAATGGGCTGCGTGAGCACTAGAGCCCACGGGACTGAATCCACCAGCGATATTAGAGTCCCAATGAGCGGCAGGAAGGTGTGAGCTGGCAGCTGAGGAGCTGCGTGAAACTTCCTGATGAGCTTCAAGTCCCCGAATTCTATTTCAAGGGGGGAAGAACTTGTTGGCTTGTGTCATGAAGTCTGCCCCCAGGTGATTCAATGTCTGAGTCAGGGAGCTTTTTCTCCAGTTGATGACAAAGCCGTGTGCCGACAGGCACCGGACTACCTCTGCCACTGCTTGGTCTAGCCAGGGGGCCTTGATGAGAATATCGTCCCGGTAAGGGAAGAGTTGTATCCCTTGGTTCCGGAGGTGAGCTACGACCGTTACTAGCACCTTGGAGAATGTCCTTGGGGCTGAAGAAAGCCCGAATGGCAGTGTTTTGTATAATATTTTTATTAAGCTTTTGCAAGAAATCAGCTTACACAAGGATCGATACATGGGTGAATCCATTAACGTGGAAAAAAAATTCCACCTACAGTACAGTACAAAACACAAGATGAACATAGGAAACACCCCACCAATACACTCTCCACATTGGGGGAAGCACACAATAGAACTTTCAGAATTGTATCAGATGCATGCAGCTCAGGAAGAAACCCAGGGGATATTCCTACCCGGCTAGCAATCTAGACCAGCTGGCAGGCAGGCCAAATGACCCACTATCCTTAAGGGGTATTTATTTCTAGCTATTTTTCAAGCTCCAGTACATTAACCCATACTGAGTCATTACAGCTCAGAAACAGAATTACCACATTTAATCAAAAGTTACTATAGATCACATGGTAAAGAGTTAGGCTAAACACCCTGGCAGTGTTTTGAATTGGAAGTGCTGCTCCCTCACCTTGAACCTGAGATATTGCCTGTGTAGGTCTTGGATGGGAATATGCAAATAGGCATCTTGCAAATCAATGGATGCCAGAAAATCCCCGATGATTGATGACAAAGTTTCCATTTTGAAGGGGCTGCTGCAGACAAAACGATTCAAGAATTTGAGGTGTAGGACTGGCCTGAATCCCACTGTGCATTTGGGAACAATGAAGACTAGGGAGTACCCCCCCCCCCCGGATTTAACTCTGCAGGGGGAACTTGCTTGATAGCCCCTGCCTAAAGGTGGTCTGTAACATTGCCTGTTTTTTGGTGGGGTTGCCTGAGATAGGGGAGGGCACCACGAGAAAGTGGGGGCTTGGAGTCGAATTTTATTAGGGAACCCTTCTAATGTCTAGGACCCTTCTGTCTGACGTGGTCTGGACCCATTCCTCGAGAAAGTTTGACCCCCCACTCGAGGATGGGCCCGGATGGCTTCATTGTGACTTTTTTGCTATTGTTCCTGGTGTCTCTGGTGCCACCTCCCCCATTGGATCCTCCTCCCCTGAAGTTGCGTTGGTTACACGAGGAGAACCATATTCTCTTGCCTGAGAAATGAAGAGTTTTGACCCTTGTTGTAACCTCGGTCGCGAAAATTGCATTTGAGGCCTAAGGACCATGATTTCCCCCGGTTTCTTGACTGGGGCATGTGCACATTAGCTGTCTCCCTGGAATCCTTCACTGCCTCAAGAGCTGAGCCAAACAGGAGATTACCTTCATACGGAGCACTCACCAAATGGCTTTTCAAGGGGTTTTCTGCCTGCCAGGCCCGGACCCAGAGGTTGCGGCGAGCAGAAGTTTGATAAAACATGGTCTGAGCGGTGCACCTGACCGCCTCCTCTGACACGTCTGCTGCATAAGCTGATGCCAAGCCCATTAATTGCAGCTGCTGACTGCAACTAAAATGGTGCTGAGTCTGCAACAGATGCCATGTGAAGAGAGACTAAGTGAGCTTAACATGTATACCCTTGAGGAAAGTAAGGGGGAGGGACATGACAGAAAATTTCAAGTACCTCAAGGAACTCAACAAAGTCCAAGGGGGACATCTTTCAGAAAAGGGATGCGAACAAAGGGCACAATTTAAAGATAGAGGGGAGATGGCTCAGGGGCAACGTGAGGAAATATTTTTTTCATGGAAAGAGTGGTGGATGCATGGAACCTCCCTCCTGAGGATGTTGTGGGGTCAAAAACAGTGGGGGAATTCAAGAATGCATGAGACAGCCATAAGGCAATTATAGTGGGAGGCAGGAGGAGGAAGTAGGCTGTTGGATAACTAGAATCTGCAGCTTATCCAATAGGTAGAGAAATGGGCAGACTGGGTGGCCAAGTGGTCCTTATCTGCTGTCAAAGTCAAAGTCTATGTAATAGCCTTGTTCTTCTCTGGGTCCTCAGCGAATTGGAAAGCTAACTCCGAGGCCCAGGACAGAGCGGTTCTGGCAGAAAAAAGATTGGCAGTTGCTGCCTTGAGATAAGTTGCTGATGCTTAGAATGCCTTCCTGAGTGAGGCATTCCCTTTTCTGTCCACTGGGTCCCTGAGAGATGCCCCTCCTTCAGCTGGAATGACAGCCTTTTTGGTGAGGTTCAAAATCAAAGGGTCGATTCTGGGGCAGTCTAGACACTTTTCAGATTGTTTCTTGTCAAACTTGAGGAGCTTTGTGATCCGCTGGGGAACTGGATAGGTGCACTCTGAACCTTGCTATTCTTCCTTTAGCAAGTCCTCTATGAATGGATGAATAGCAAAAGTTGTGGCCGGTCTGACGGCAGATGCTAGGCAAAAAATACAGGTTACTCACCTGTAACAGGAGTTCTAGGAATGGTATATGTTGTTCATCCACACTTATTGGCAGGTTCCTTGCCGCTTTAAATCTTGCCGGAAGGTCTTCAAGCTGGCTCCTCCCACCCACCCGGGTGGTAAAACTCTTGGCTCCGCCCCATGATGCCAGAGCTAGCCTGCTGGAAGCCAGGTTGTGCGTCGAAGCCGGGGAGGCCGGGTGGGTCGTGTGGATGAACAACATATACCATTCCTAGAACTCCTGTTACAGGTGAGTAACCTGTATTTCTAGGGACATGGATATGTTGTTCATCCACACTTATTGGCAGACTCCTAGCAGTTCTCCAGGAGGAGGGAGGCAAGGCGCATACCCCCTACTTAGGTATGAGGACTGGAGAACCGAGGCCCCATCCAACATCCCGGCGTGACCCAAGGTCGATGTGGAAGGGGAAAACGGTATAGCCTGCTTCCAGGTAGGAGCCCTGTGGATACCCTGGACAGGAGTATCCTAGGAATCAGCCACCGATGCAGCGGAAGGGCGGGTAAAATGAGCACTTATCCCTCTGGGAGGCTCCATGCCTGCCCACCTATAGCGGAGACCTATGCAGGAGGTGACCCACCCGCTCGTCGTCCGCTTGGCTGCAGGTCTGCCAGGTGTGGCTTCAGCGTAGATGACAAACAGCTGGCGAACCTCTCCCGAACTTCAGCCCTACGCTCCCTGGGTAGGTGAGCGCTAAATAGGGTCCCATGGATCCTATATACGGCCTCCGAGGTGTGAATGGGGATGAACCCCGGCAGAGACAATACCTCGTTAGGGAAGACTCCGCCACCGCCTACGGAAAGAACTTCGGGTGGGGCGCAGGACAACCTTGTCCCTGTGGAAGACCAGATAGGGAGATTCAAAGGAGCGCCTGGAACTCTCCCCTCCTTCTGGATGGCAGAGTAGCCCCAAGAAGGTGTTCTTCCACAACAGGTGGGGAACTGGCACCTGTGCAAAGGTTCGAACGGCTTGCCCGTGAGCTAAGCCCATACCAGCGAAGATCCCACAGAAATGAGGATACTCTCCCCCAAAGGGGAGGTTTTTATCGAGGCCTAGAAAAGTGCCAGACCACCTTTTCTGCACCACCGACTGCCTTCCGGCCCGTGCCCGGAAGACAGCGGTGACCAGCAGAAGCACCTAGAGGGTCGTCGGCCGAAGCCCTAGTTCAAAAGAACGGACCGCAGATGGTCCAGAATGCTCGCCGAGGGATGGGAGAGGGGCCCAGGCCCTATCCCATCACCAAATGGAGAACTCTTCCAATTGAAGGCGAGCATGTTTGCCGACTTCTAGCAGGATCACCAAAACGCCGAGGACTTGCGAGACCCAAGGCCTGGCCCCCAGCCACAGGGACCAGGCCTGCAGGTACAGGGATTGAAGGTCCAGATGAAAAACCTTCCCCTGAAAAAGAGAGATCAGGACCGGGCGGGCTGGAAGCTGCCTCAGGAGCCTGGGGCTGAGACTGAGGAGAGCTGGATACCAGAGCTGGCAATCCAGTCTGGGGCTACCAGCATCGCCTGTGCCTAGTCCCTCCTCGCCTTGCCTGTGGGTCAAGGGAAATGGGGGAGAGGCGTAGAAAAGGCCCGGGGTCCGCGGCCTCGATGGCATCCCCTACAGCAAACCTTGCTGAGGGGACGGGCATGAGACAGTCTTGGCCTGGTATTCTCCCTGGAGGGAAGGAGGGAGAAGATCCTGTGCTACCTCCGGCAGGGGAGACCACTCGTGCGGTGCAGCCTATGTCTGGCTTAGGGCATCAGCCAGGGTGCTGGAGGCTCCTGCCATCGAATGGCTAGGAAACCGCCTCCGGCTGCACGAAAGACCCAATGCGGAGAACCTCCTTACGCAGAGGTAAGGGGCTCGACCAAGCCCGGTGGGGTAGGTAGCACATGGTCGTGGTGTTGTCCGCTTGGACGTAAACCACTAGACCCCGCACAAACGGAGCAAGCGGTGCAAGCAAAGTGGACCGCCTGGAGCTCCAGCGGGTAGGAAAGACATCGGGACTCCCGAGAGGACCAGAGGCGAAGCACTCTGTATTCCCCTAGATGGGCACCCCCACCCATCCGAGAAGCATCGGTTGGAGAAGACCATCAACTCAGGGCAGACGAACAGGATGTTCTCCTGCAAGAGCTGGAACGGTCCGAGGGAGAGCGTTCCCCTAACTCCTGGGCTGTAGTAACGAACTGGTCCGAAGGAACGCAGCACTGTGACCGCTGGCTGGCCAGTCCCCACTAGGGGGACGCATGAACCAGTGGGTCCAACAGACCATGCTGGAGCTGGCCGCCGCGAGGCCCAGGAGGTCCCGGCAGGGCGCAATTGCCCAGTCAGACCTGACTAGGTAAGGGAGGAAGAACCTCAGCCCTGTCCGCCAGGAGCTGAGCTTGGACTCAAGAGTCGAGTCTCGTCCCGAAGAAGGATCACCTGCTAAGACACGACTTCCAACGTGGCTCCGATAAAAGGAGACCAGTCTGAGAGCCAGAACACTGCATTGTCCCCTTCCGCCTGGAAGGGTTGTAGTTAGGCCGCCATCCGGGTGGGGTTACGCCCGGACCCCTCGATGCCGCAGAAAGCTGCTGAGCAGAGAACAAAGAGCCTGGCCAGGAACTCGTAAGGAGATCCCCCGCTTAGGAAAGGGAGGAGTCTCCCAAGAAACGGACGGAACGAGGAGTAAGTACGGCCTGGAGGCCCAGGAAAGAAGCCAAACGCCTCGTTCTGAGGATGGGATATCAGAGGCAGAGAGACCATCCAGGCATGCGGAAGAATGGGGCGCAAGCCCCCCGTCCGTTTGAGACCAGGAATACCTGGACACGAACCCAGGGTCAGAAGGAGGATCCGCAACCTTCCTGATCACCTCTAATTAGAGGGCCAGGCAAGTCGGCTCAGCGGGCCGACGAAGAGGCTGTGGACCCCAAGATCCCTGTGGGGCAATAGCTCAAAAAGGGTGGATCCTGCTCGCAAACCCGCAACAGGACCTACCCTTAGCACCTCCGACCCCTAGAGGTCCAGGAAGCGGACCAAGAGGAGGAGGTGCGGAGCCGTCCCCCCACAGGGAAACCCGGGTAGGGATGACGGGGCCGGGGACAGAGCCCCTTAGCCAGTCACTGAGCAGGCTTGGGGGAGGAGGAGGCCGAGGGAGCTCCCGGACCTTTACCTCCCTGCTTCCTTTTGCAGGAAGACGCTGGTTTGGCATCAGGCCGTCCAGCGCATGCCTGCTGGCCCTCGTGCTGGGCCGGTCGAGCCGCAGGGGCCGGGGGGCAAAGGGGCTTACGCAAAGGCTGCCGGCTGCCCTTGTCCCTCCGGGCGGGAGTGACTGAATCCAGAGTGGCATCGGACTTCTCGGACCCCTGGAGGTGTCCCTCCACTCCAGGGCCGAAAAGGTCAGTCCCCAAGAAGGGAATGTCCGCCAACCCACGCTGGGTTTCCAAAGAGAAGGAGGATAACCTCAGCCACGCCCTGCGGCGCATGGCCACCGTGGCCGCCACTGATCTGGCACAGGAGTCGCCCAGATCCAGAGCCGTCTGGAGCTGCTGTTTCGCCACCGCCCTACCCTGGTCCCGCACCCGCCGGACCGTGGTCCGCAGGTCGGCCGGGAGATGAGGGAGGACCTCATCCAGGGAGCCCAAGAGGGCATGGGAGAAATGTGCCATCAGTGCAGACGAGCTGGCCTGACGGAGGCCTAGGGAGGACGCAGCGTAAACCTTGCACCCGACATAGTCCATCCTTTTGGACTCCTTGTCAGGGGGCCTATCCACATCCCTAGCATTTCCAGAACATTGGAAAACATTGTCGGTGACTAGCCCCTCAGCTGAGGGGTGTTCCGAGAAACCAGGCAGAGAACAGACAGGGACAGAGTAATTCCTGGTCATTCTGGCCGAAGGCGCAGTGCAGGAAGTAGGCCGCCGCCAGAGCTCCAAGGCTGGGCCCACGATTGCCTCAGCCACCGGGAAGGCCTCCAAGGGTGAACCCCCTCAGTCTAGAATCTCCGTAAGGGGCCCGTTTGGAAATGGGCTAGAGCTGCATCCCGGTGAATTCCGAGATGAGCTGGAGCAGACCCATAAAGGACGATGGGCTGTCATCTGCGGAATGTTCCAGAGAAGACCATGGGTCCTCCCGGCTAGGAACAATAGAGGAGTCGATTTCGGGCTCCGAGGGGTCTCCAAAAAGCTGCCGCAGGCCTGAGTCACTCTTTGTCCGCCGGGGCGGGAAGGGAGTGAGGGGAACAGATAACCTGCGGGACAGGTCATGGCCCGGCCTGGGTTCCACCGAGGACGGTGGGGCAGCAGGGATCGGACGAGCAACCGGCCCCGGAGAGGGCACCTCAACTGCCTGCGTTGGCCGACCGGGCGGCAGCTGCTTACTAGCCGGAGAATGAATCGGGGTCAATTGATTCCCGGACAACAACAGCTGCTGCAACATAAACTCTTCGTAACGTCGATGCCAACAGCATTGAAGCCACTCCTCATCCGAGGAGGAGGACGAGGAAGAACGGCAATGCCACTTGACTCGGTGCCCCATCCGAGAACGCTGAGGTCGGCGTGAGCGGCTAGACCGAGACCCGAATCCTTGGGGGAACCGAGGGCGGGCCTGGGAAGGAGCGGGGCGCACCCGCCTCCTTCTCGGCTCGAAGAAAGGGGCCGAGGTCTGTCACCCAAGGTACAGGCAGAACCTCAGCCTCCGCTGGGGGAACCGGCGAAGGGGTGGCGGCTCCAGCAGAAGACAGCCCAGATGACGGGTCGAGAGACTCGACAACGTCGTCGGGAGTCCTGGCCGGCTGACCTGACGGGGACACCGTGAGGCCAGGGGCAGGAGCCGCATCCTCGACCGAAGTCGAACGTCGGCTGGCAGGGAAGGGGGAGCTCTCCCGCTCCCTCCAGCGCTGACGAAGGGACTTAGCCTACGACTCCTTGGACTTGGGCCGAGAGGCAGGTCCCGAAGGTCCCTCTCCCTTCGAGGAAAGGGACTGGCGAAGCTCCTTGAACGAAGCTGCATGAGGAGAACTCAAGGAGAGCGGGATGAGCGCTGCGACCGAGGAAGAAGGAGGGCAGCCGCCTCCCGGAGGAAAGAAGATCAGAGCTGCTCAGCTGAGACAGCCAACGGACACTGCCCGGCGTGATCTCCGAGCAATTTTCCCAGTGGAAAATTTCCAGTCGCCCGAGCCCCGAACGGGCCGCGCGATCTTCCAGAGAGCTGGCCGAAAGGGCACAACAAAATTCGCAAAGTTGAGGATCATGATCCAAGTCAAGGCAGTAAATGCACGTGGAGTGCGGGTCTCCCCTGGAGGAATTAGCCGGGCACCTCCGAAAGCTGGAAAACGAATGAGCCATCACCGCAGCGAAGAAGAAGAAGAAGATGATCGAAGTTTCAGAAAACTTCCAATTGATTTCGAAGACCGAAATTTCCAGGAACCAGTCGAAAACGCAGAGCACTAAGGAGGGAACCTGAGCTTCCAAGCGGTAAGGAAGATCTGGCGTCATGCGGCGGAGCCGAGAGTTTTACCACCCAGGTGGGTGGGAGGAGCCCGCTTGAAGACCTTCCGGCAAGATTTAAAGCGGCAAGGAACCTGCCAATAAGTGTGGATGAACAACATATCCATGTCCCTAGAAAACTGTTTCGGCTGTGTTGGAGTCACTGAGGAAGATCAGAGGAGAATCTCGGCTACGACCTTTTTTATGAAAAAGTGTAGGTCCTCCAGGTCAAAGTTTCTGGATGGGGAGTCGTCAGAGTCAGAGAATGAGTACATTAGCTCCCTCTCTTTTGGAGAAGAGGCACTGGAGTCTGAAGAGTCCGGGGAATGCTCCCTGCAACGCTTCCCCTCGTGGGCGCCCCTAGATCTGCTCCGAGAATGAGATCTTTTCTTTCTCTTGTGTCGTGAGGAAAGCTGATCCTTCTCATCCAAGAAACTGCTCCTGTATCGGGATTTTTTCTTTCTATCGTAGTGATGCGAGGTCAACTGCCCCTCTTCAGATGAGGAAGGGGTCCTCTTTCTTTTTGCCTTCTTGTGAGGTCTCGCATCTAGTGACCCCTGAGGTTGTCAGTCGAAACATGCAGGGTCCAGGGCAAAGGCCCTGTTTAGCTTGTCTACAAGGTCTGGGGCCAGAGAGGGAATTGCAGACTCCTGGGTCTCCCTGGTCTCTCAGACCTGGTGGCTGCTACTTGCTCAGACCTGTCTGTTGGCTATCAGTCTGAGCCGAGGCATGGGAGGCCTCTGCCATGTCCTCCCCGTTCGCAGACACAGTCTTCTCACATTTTAGGCAAAGTAAACCAGAGAAAGTGATTAGTAGAGGGAACTTGCAGTGCTGGCATTTTCTGCCCGAGGGCTTGTCTGAGGCCATGACACTAACCCCCTTGAACATAGCGCCCGAGGCTTCCTGCTAAAATGCTGGGAGGCTGCTGTAAAATGCTGACACATAGATGAAAAGCTGTTGCTGGCCTTTTAAATGAAGACAAAGAAAATACCTGAGCTGGTTAACTTGGTGCTTTTTGTTAAACTGTTAGAAATTAACATTGAAGACATTTGCTGTTCCTTAATGCTTGAATTCCTACGAGTTCTTGAATTTCCCCGATGTTGTATTTGGGTGGGGTCGGGGTGCACAGTTTTCCTTAAGGCGCCGATGAAGCAGAGTAGCGCTGCTCCTGACTAGAAGCGCTCACCAACAAGAGCATGGAACGTCGACTAGTGGCTGTGGAAATCCTGCAGGCCCACAACTGACAAGCGACTGAATGGCGTTGCTACCCAGCCGTCGACGAGATGAAAAGCTGTGCTGCTGAGCATTTTGCACTCCCATTGCAATTTTTTTATGTCTCCAATTGCCGAGAAAAAGGCTTGATAGACAAAAAAATCCATCCCAGGGTAAAGTGAAACTGCTTAATATTAGTCCCAAATCATGGGGAAACTCCGCAGAGAACGTGGGGCCAGTCTGTACAGCTTCCAAGGCTGAGACTGGAAACCACACAGGAGCGCTGATTAAATGCTTCGCTTCTTCAGAAATCCAACAGAAAAAGAAATTAAGATTTGCAGTTTGCTGTCTTCAGCCCTGCCACGTTGTGACAGAGCTCTACTGCAGAGTACCTGCTGTTTGGAAGGCAGGAAGTAAACTGGTGAGAAAAGGAAGTGGAGGGGTGGATATCCCTAGCTGCAGAGTTCTAAGTTCCTGCCTGTACATCAGCATCAGGAGGTACAGCCCATTTGTTTGGAAGCTCGGAGACCAGATTAGGAGAGAAAATGACAACTTTTTTGAAAGAAATAAACTTGCAATGAAGTTCAGGGCATCTAGTTGTCTGAACGGAGAAAATAATCCGATTTTTAGATGTAACATCTATCTATAGGCAGCAGTTTGAATGTAGCATTCTAGTTCCATTATTTGCATGCATTTCACATTACATCACTATAGCTCCGGGGCAGTCAGAGATTCTGAGTTGACTGCATAGATCTAATCATACTGGGAGATTCCTGGAGTTTGAAAAGTAGACCTCCGAGAGCATCTCTCATCAGGCCACACCTTTGGAACTAAACCCGTGTCAGCACTAGGACCACATGGAAGGTTTTGCAAACAGTCAGCCAGGGGCCTCCCACGATGACGTCATGTGCCAACATCTACATAAAGTGTGAGTGGCCCCACCTCTCCTCAGTTCCTCGCCAGAGACCATGCTCGAAGGACCTCCCTCTAGGGAACCAGAAGAGACCCCAGCACTCCATATACCAGGCGAAACAGGGTGTTGGAAAAGGCAGCAATCGAAGTAGCAGTACCATGATCTTTTGCTGCAATCTCTAAAGGGGAGGGAAGGAAGGGTGGGATGGCATGGCCTGATGAAAGAGATTCTCTTAAAGATCTACTGTTACAGTAAGTACAACACTGCTCCATCTTCAAGGATAACTGTTTCATCAAGCCACACCTTTGGAATGAGTCCCAAGAAGTAGCAAAAGTTAACAGTCTGGGTGGATGGAGCAGAAATGCTCATCAGAGTAGGCTTTCTAAGACAGCAAGGTCAACCCTGCTCTACCACGAGAGATGATGTCCAAACTGTAATGCTTAGTGAAGGTCTGGACAGTACTCCAGGTGGCAGCTGCACAAATTTCTGCAGAGGAAACATCTCGAAAACAAGCTACTCAAGTGGCCATGGCTCTTGTGGAATGACCATGAACCACACCTGGAAGTTCCTTACCGTACTTCCTATAACAGGACGTAATAAAGTGTGCAAGCCACTTTGACAAACATTGTTTAGACACTGGGGCACCCGGGGTTGGGGGTGGGGAATGAAACAAAAAGTTGAGAGGACTTTTTGCAGTCCTCTGTATGGTATGTATTATACTTGAGTATTCTATGCACATCTGAAGTATGGCGCAATACTTCCCCTGGATTAGCATGCTCTGGGTAATACACTGGAAGGTAGATGGTTTGATTTAACGTGAACTCAGACACCACCTTCGGGTGAAACTTAGGATTAGTATGCAAAGACATCCTGCCTTTGTAGAAAATCAAATAAGGAGGCTCACACATTGGAGCCTGTAGCCCTGAAATCCTTCGAGTAAAAGTGACTGCAGCTAAAAATAAAAGCTTTCTCCATTTGCGACTCAGGTTCGGGAATGGACCTGGGTCGCTGGAGGGCCGGCTGGGGAGAGAAGGATGGCGTATCCAGCGACAGCTCACCTTCTCCGGGGAGGGGTGAGTGGGGATGTGGCTTGGCGTCTGCTGGCCCCTGGTGGAGGCTGGGGGCATACCAGGACGTCTGGCCCTGGACATCTGGGGAGTGGCGGACTTCAGTGCTTGCCATGATGTCAGTGGCATGCCACTCCCCCGGGGAGAAAAGCGGAAATGGCGCCCTGGCCAATCGGGTGACTGCCTCCCAGACTCCTCGTCGCTGGACACCCGGACCTCCATCTGCCACCTCAGCAGCACCCAGGGTTGTGATGCACGGCTGAAAAGGATCATCCCCTATGCAGGTAAGGGACCCTCCTGATGAAAGGATACATCAAGGATACCTGAGGGTCTGCTGTGATGTGAGGCGGTGGGGTCGGGAGTGGCCAGGACAGGTGGGTCCATGTGGGGCCCGAAGGAGTGATCGGCCAGGGCGCAGGGTGGAAGCAAAAAAAAAAAAAAAACAAACAAAAATAACAGCTTTCCAATAAAGAAAGTATAAGCCACATCTCATGGATAGCTCAAAAGGAGCCCAAGTTAGCTTTTTTCAAAATAAAATTCAGATCCCAAGTCAGGACTGGATTTCAAATGAGAGGTTTTATGTGTAAAATGACTCAAAAATGTACCCGCTACCTCCAGTTGAGCAACCATACAGCCATCCACTGGCACATGAAAAGCTGATCTAGCAGCCATGTGCACTTTGGCTGAGGAATACTGTAGGCCTGAAACCCTGAAGGACAGCAAATCTTCTAGAACCTTTTTGACCAGGCAGGTAAATAGATCCAGGTTATGAGAAGCGGCCCACAAAGCAAACCACTTCCATTTCACAAGAATAGATGTGTCTGGTGGATGGTTTTCTAGAGACCACACCAGACCATCTGCCACTTTTGTGATACCCCAAATCGAGCTATGGCTGTGTCTTCAGGACCCATGCGTGTAGATGTAGGGACTTCCAAGTCTGCATGAACTTGAGTACCCTGTTCCTGTGACAGTAGACCCTTGTACAGGGGCATAGGTACTGGAGGTTTCACCACCAGCTGTTACAGCAGAGATGTCAGATCTGCCAAAGCCATTGGAGAGCAATGAGTATTAGAGCTGCCCACACCATCTCCAGCTTGAGTAGTACTCTCTGAAGTAATGAAAAGGGAGGGAAAGCATACAGAAGCCTCCCTTTCTAGGAGAGGGACAACACCTTTCACCAGAAAACTCCAGGCCCTGGAGCGAGCAAAAATGCGGCAGTTTTGCATTGTGTGGGGAAGCAGGAAAGTCCAACTTTGGAGGATACCATCCTGCGAAGAGGTCGCTGACCACAGAGGTCAGCAGTTCCCTCTCATGCACCCTGGACTGTGACCTGCTTAGCTTGTCTGTCAAGACGTTTTGGACACCTGGAACATGTACTATTGATACTGTAGTTCTAGACTGTGTTCCACAGCGAGTACCAAACTCTCATTGCTTCCCTGCACAGCGTGTAAGAATGAGTCCCTTCCCCCCCTCCTTGTCTGTTGATGTAATGCATCACACGGACATTGTCCATCTGTATTAACAGAGGGCCTGGGGACACGTAACCCTGAAATGCTTGTAGTCCATATAGGAATGCTCTCATTTCCAGGACATTTATATGCAAAGCACGTTCCACCTGGTTCCATGTACCTTGTGTCTGAAGAGGCCCCAGATGAGCTCCCCATCTAGAGCCTGAGGCATCTGTAGTGAGGATCTAATGTAGTGCAGAAATCAAGAATGGGACGCTCTTGAGCAGGTTGTTGCATTCTATCCACCACTTGAGCGCTTTGTGCAAATGAGACGTGACTAGAATCATTTGTTCTAGACTGTCTAAGAGCTGGTCCCACTGGAGACTCAAAGTCCACTGTGGGATCCGCATGTGCAGCCCGGTCAGTGGTACTGTGACAATAGCCATTGCCATAAGACCCGGAAGGTGTAGAAACATCCACACGGTAACATAACTGTTGGGTACCAACTGTGCTTGTGCAATCAGCCATTCTGCTCTGTCCAGTGGCAGAAACACAGAACCCTAAGCTGTATCCAGAACTCCCATATGTACTGCAGTATCTGGTGGGGTGTCAGGACAGACTTTGATATACTATCACCACCAGTGCACTGAACATCTGTCGGGTCGAGAAAGTGTCTGCAGTAGTTGGTCCCTGGAGTGAACTTTTCATAGCCAGTCATCTAGGTAAGGAAAGACATACAGGCCTTCCCTGCAAAGGGCTGCTGCTACTACTGCCAAGCACTTGGCAAAGACTCATGGTGCAGGAGACAAGCCGAGGGCAACACTCTGAACTGGTAATGCTCCCCCTGGAACAGGAAAGCAGTTACGTAAGAACTTACCATAACAGTAGATCTTCGAGGAGAGCTCTTGCAGCAGGTAATAACAGTTAGGACTATGCTGCCAGGCACTAGGACCCCACAGAATAATTCTAGCTAGCAGTCTAAGATGGGGGACTGCCCCCGACATCATCCTCCGTATATGGAAGGCAGTTCCCCCGCACCACCTCAGTTCATCCACCGGAGAACCAGCTAGCATGAAGAATAGGACAAACCGAGAAGACTTTGTCATCTCAATACAGGAAGAAGCACTTTGTTTGGGGGGGGGGGAGCATATCTGCTGCAAGAGTTCTTCTCGAAGATCTACCGTTACGGTAAGTTCTTACGTAAGTAGGTACTAACCAACAGGACCGAGTCCCAAGCAATACTGGGATGTCACCAGGTCAGAAGGGCGGTGGAAAGAAAGCAATATCCCCAGGTTTATTAAGAGAGAAGCCCTTGGAGGACTGCCAGGCCAAAGTCTGCCCTCCATCTGGAAGCAACGTCCAAACTGTAGTACTAGATAAAGGTGTGTACCAAATTCCAGGTGTCTGCTGCAGACACATTCTTGAGTGAAGCAAATGATGTAGAGATCCCTCTTGTTGAGTGACCTCTTACTAGCCCCAGCAGGGGGTTTCCATGCTTCTCACGGCAGAAAACAATGCAGTCGACCAGCCACTTCGACAGAGTCTACTAAGCGACTGTTTCTTTTGCCAATGAATGTTGGGAGCACCAAACAGCTGGTCAGATTTCCTGACGGACCAGGTGTGGTTGGTATAGTCCCTAAGGATTCTATGTACATATAAGGTATCTAGCAATGCCTCCCCTTTGTTGGAGTACTCCGGATAATAAACTGGCAGGTTGATGTCCTGATTGAGAGTCTGCTCAGACACCACCTTTGAGAGAAAGTTAGGATTTGTGCGATGGGATACCCTGTCCCTGTGAAAAAACAAATATGGTTCTTTACACACGAGAGCCTTAAGCTCGGAAATCCTCTGGGCTAAAGTAACAGTGCATAGCGGCCACCTGTTGTTCCAGGAGGTAGGCCTTCAAGGTCTTCAGGCAGCGGATGCGGGTACGTTGGTTGAAGCTTTGGCAGTGCGGGTAGTCATCCATCTTGTGCTCTGGCCCCAGGCACAAGAGACAGGATGAATGGCAGTCTTTGGCTGGAATTTGCTTGCAGCATGCACACTTAGCATTCAGCCGCAGTGTAGATAAAGATTCGACGGACATATAAGAGGCGATCGAAAATACTTGAGAAATTAAACTGCGCAGAGTGTCGAAAAATGTCGGTTGACAGGAAGCAGGAGGCGTCCGTGGAGCCAAGATGCTGGGTCGACAGTGGGAACAGAACAGAGGTGGCACCGGGGGACTGCCCCCTTTATACAGTGGCCGACGTCGTGGGCGGTGCAGACATCTGGGGCGGTCCCCCACCTTGGACTGCTAGCTAGAAGTTTTCCGTGGAGTCCTGACGGCATAGTCCTACTGGTTATTACCTGCTGTAAGAGCTCTATCTCAAAGTGAGATCTAAAATTTGTTTGGGCCAGTATAGAGCCACTAATATCAGGCTGGCAGACTCAGCCCTCAACTTGACATAAACCCTCTATATCAGAGGGAATGCGTACATGAACTTCCCTTCCCAGGAGAGGGACAATGCATCTTGGCAAAAAACTCAAGGCCCTGGCATGAGCCAGCAGAAATACGACAGTTTTGCATCGTAAGGAGATGCAATAAAGTCAATGTCTGGGTGACCCCACTTTAGAAGAGGTTGTCCATGACAAAATCCAAGAGCTCCCATTCGTGGCAGAGTGCCAGAGACTGGCTGAGATGATCTAACTGGCAAGGGAACTGAGCGTGCCAGACAGGAAGATGGCTATCAGGAACACGCTGTGTTCCATGGCCCACTGCCAGATTCTCATTGCCTCTCTGCAGAGAGGATAAGAGCAAGCTACACCTTTACGGTTAATGTAGGATATCACTAAAATGTTGTCTGCACGGATCAACAGCTTATGAAATGAAGGAAGGGTGATGAAGGCCTGTAGGTCGAGCACAAAAAGCCCTTATCTCCAGAGTTTTGCTGTGCAGAACTGTATCCAAGGGAGACCAATGGCCTGGAATCTGCAAGGGACCCAGATGGGCACCCCATCCCAAACCAAGGTGTCTGCAGTTATTACCAGGAGATGGACAGAAAAATGTGGATCCATCTCCAAGTTGGAGTGGTCCAACCAGCATAACTGGGAGTAACAGAACGGAGAGGTTACTTTTATTAGACACTCCAGCTCTTCGGAATGCTAAGCCCTCTAGGCATGGAGGAACCACTAAGGAATCCTCATTTGCAGACATACCAGTGGGACAGTTACAAAAGCAGCAGACTTGAAACCTATGAGCCATAGATAGAGCCCAGGTTCAGGACCAAACTGAACTCAAACTTACGTTTTTTTGTATGAACCGAACCAGAACCCCCAAAATTAAAAGAACCCGAACTGAATGAGAACTGGTGGCGGCACAGCATAAGAACTTTCCTCCCCCTCAGTCAGCTCACTCAGTTCCCCGCTCACTTCGTGCGCTGCACTGCCACCACAGCTAAGGAACTGTCGCCGATCAGCTACCTGTTTAAAAAACACGCACAAAGGAGCTGAAACCCAAATTAATCATAGCTCGCTACAGAGGTCCACCTCTCCTAGGGGCCCTCCGATTGCCAATTATTTCTGCTAGCTTGTGAATCCCGATGCCTCCTTTTAAACACAGCGCCGTTTGCTCAGCGTCACCGAGAAGCTATTGTTCCTGGTCTGTTTGCAGCTTTCCCTGCTCCACTGCCTGCTGCTGTGTGGGAGAGAAAGGAAAGAAAACAATCAGCCCAGTCCCAGCACAAAAGGTAAGCTTCTTGCGCCTTTGCCCCCACAGCCAGCATGCTCCGTCTCCCAGATTGCTTTGTGTGCTGCACTGCCGGCTCAGGATCCTCTGGAACAGCAAGATAATTAGTTCAAACTGAAAAAAAGCATACTCTGAATGGTTTACCTGGCAGAAGGAGAGCAACAATCAGAGCTGACGCAACAATCAGAGCTTACCCATCCAGTTCTAGATATTCTCAGAGCCCGAACCGAACTCGCAAAAAAGTAATGAAAAACTAACTGAACGTGAACTCTACCCAGGTGAACCAGAACCAATGCAGAGCCTCAAAAAGTTGCCAAACCTGAGCTCTAACCACAGAAGGCCTCTGGCCAAGACACAGTGGAAGAGACCTGTTGAACCTGGGCAACCACTGCCACAGCATGGTCTGAGGGAAGGGAAGGAAAGTCCGACCTAGCCCCATGTCCAAAACAGCTCCTATGAACTGGAGAAGTATGCATGGCTTAAGAACCAACTTCAGCTAGTTCATCGGAATTCCCAACGGTTTTGAATAGTTGCCTCATCCAAAACAGTGTGTAATAACAGCTTCCCTCGACACGGCCTTCAAAAGCCAGTCATGGATGTACAGGAAGACATACAGGCCCTCCCATCTGAGGGCAGCTGCAACCACTGCAAAGCATTTCATAAATATACGTGGTGCAGACAACAAACCAAAGGGAAAGACGGGGCCAAGTGGTGGACATCCTTTACTTAAGACTTCCGCAAGGCCCCCCGACTCTGTACCCCACAACAGGTTGATCAGGAAGTTGGTGGATGTCAGGGCTGATAAGAAGTTGACCAGATGGGTGGAAAACTGGCTGAGGGGCAGGACCCAGAGTGATGGCAGGAGTTTGACCCATCTAGCACCAGGAAGGTCACAAATGGTGTACTGTAGGGCTTGGTGATAGGACCAGTGAGGTTAAATGTCTTCATAAATGATATTAGAGCCAGCATTAAGGGCCAAATGCGCCTATACATGGAGGACACCAAGCTCTATGTGAGGCTGGACACAGAAGAAGGGATACAGGACCTAAAAGAGGCTCTGGATAAACTAGAGAGGTGGTCCATGATTTGGCAGCTTGGCTTCAATGCAAACAAATGCAAAGTTATGTACACTGAAGCGTAGAACCCCAGGACAGCATACAGCCTGGGAGGGATCCAGGTATCTGCATCAGAGGAGAAAGACAGTACAGTTACGTAAGAACTTACTGTAACAGCAGATCTTCAAGAGGAGCTCTTGCAGCAGGCTACACCACAAGGACTATGCAATCAGGCACTAGGACCCCATGGAAAATTCTTAGCTAGCAGTACCCAGCAGGGACCGCCCCCTGACGTCACACTGCCTCTGACGTCCGCCAATGGTATAAAGGGGCCGGTCCCCAGCCACTCCCGCCGGAGACCCAGCTGACAAACCATAGAGAACAGAGGTTAGTGGAATGCCCCGCCAAGGGTAAGGAAAGAAAGGAGAAAAGGACCAGGGGGAAGGAGGGTGGGAAATCACACCTGCTTCAAGAGCTCCTCTCGAAGATCTACTGTCACAGTAAGTTCTTACGTAACTCTACTGTCTTACTTCGAGTGGGAGCTCTTGCAGCAGACTACACCATAAGGACCGAGTACCAAGCAGTATTAAAATTATCACGTAGGGACTGGGAGGTGGAAAAGTGAGAAGCGGTAGAGGCTTCAAGACAATAGGCCTTGAAGTACCGCTAACCCAAATCCATCTCTCCAATGGGAACCAATGTTCAGGCTGTAGTGCTTCACAAAGGTGTGCACTGTGCTCCAGGTAGTTGCTGCGCAGATATCTGCTGCAGAAACATTTTCCTTTGCCACCAAAGAGGCAGAAACACCCCTGGTAGAATAACCCTTAACCAAGCCTCGTAAGGGTTTGTTGTACTTACTGTAGCAGAAGGTGATACAATGGACTAGCCATCAGGAGAGAGTCTGTTTTGCTATGGGTGCCCCCAGAGTTCTCAGGAAAAAGGAAACAAAAAGTTGGTCATATTTTCTCAAAGTCTGAGTATGGCTAATGTAGTATCTAAGCACTCTGTGCTCATTCAGAGTGCTAAGGAGAGCCCCCCCCCCTCGATTGGAATGATCTGGATAATAAACCGGAAGGCCAATGTCCTGATTAAGGCTAAACTGGGACACCACCTTAGGCAGAAATTTAGGATTAGTGCTCAAGGACACCCTGTCCTTGTGAAAAATTAAATACGGCTCTTCAGCCATCAGAGCCTGAAGCTCGGAAATTTTCCAAGCAGAAGTGATGGCAATTAAAAATAACGCTTTCCATGACAGAAAGTGTAGCTCGCAATTTGCAGCTGGTTCGAAGGGAGGCAACGTAAGTTTCTCCAACAAAAACAAAAGGTTCCAAGGAGGGATGGGAGGCTTAAGGTGAAGCATTCCTCTCAAAAATGTTCGGGCCAGATCAGGCAACGTATTTGCCATCCACTGGCACATGATAGACAGAGACTGCGGACAGGTGTACCTCAATGGAGGAGTATCGGAGGCCCGAGTTGGACAGGTAGAGGAGATACTCGAGGACGGCCTTCAGAGGGCATAGGAGGGGGCCCAGACTCCGACTGGAGGCCCACAAGTGAAAGCGCTTCTACTTCACAGCGTAGGTAACCCTAGTGGAAAGTTTCTTAGCTGCGACAAAGACCTCGGCCACTCTGGGAGATACCCCAAAACGTGCAGTAGCTACATCTGCAGGTGTCAGGCATGCAGATAAAGGGACCGGAGGTCTGGGTGAACCAGCCTGCCATACTCTTGCGACAGTAAGCGGGATGACAAGGGCAGAGGAATTGGAGGTTCCACTGTCAGCTGCTGCAGTAGCGAGAACCATATCAGACGAGGCCAAAGCAGAGCTATGAGAATCATCTCTGCTCCTTCCGCTTGGAGTTTGAGCAGAACCCTTTGCAGTAAAGGAAAGGAAGGGAAGGCATACAGAAACCTCCCCATCCAAGTGAGGGACAATGCGTCTTGCCAGAAAGCACCAGGCCCATGATCGAGCGAGCAGACACTGGACAGTTTTGCACTGCACAGGGATGCAAAGAGGTCCAGCTCTGGATGACCCCATTTTTGGAAGAGGTCATCCACTTACAGACTGCAGGAGTTCCCATTCGTGAGTGTTTTACCAACACCGGCTTAGGGCGTCGGCCAAGGCGTTTTGGACCCCTGGAACATGCACTGTGGTGAGCAACAGGCCATGATCCAGAGCCCAGAACCACATGCTCATAGCCTCCTGACAAAGAGGATAGGAGTGAGTTCCCTCATTTGTTGATGTAGTAAACGACTGACATGTCTGTCTGGACCAACAGGGGGCCTGGACGAAGAGACAGGAGAAACGCTTGTAGGGCGTAAAGAATCTCCCTCATCTCCAGAATACTGATGTGGAGTGCCAGTTCTAGATAAGACTATGCAGCCGGACGGTCTGATGGTTCTGAAAATGGGCTCCCCAACCCAGACGTGAGGCATCGGTTGTGAGAACCTGTAAAGGAGTTTCTCTCTGGAAAGAGACTCCGGAGATCGCCACCAAGAAAGAGTCGGTCTCACTGCATTGGAGATCGAGACCAGCTGGCCGGGATCATCTTCCCTCTGATCTCACTGTACTCCGAGAGTCCACTGAGGAACCCTCATAAAGAGACGTGCTGAGGGAATGGTCATTATGGCCTAGGAGCTGGAGCATGGTCCGAGCTGGGACCTGGTGAGCAGCTGAAACTTTGTGGGCCAAAGAGCGAAGGTGTACTGCCCTGTCTGGTGGGAGGAAGGCCTTCCCTTGCTCTGTGTCTAGGATTTCCCCTGTGTAATGTAACCTTTGACATGGTGTCAGGAATGACTTGGCCACGTTTAGGGTGATCCCCAAGGAGCTGAACAGGCTGAAGGTGTCCTCTAAAGCCGCCAGAAAACGATTCCTTGTGGCGGCGGTCAGAGGCCAGTCATACAGATGGGGTAAATGAAGTGTCCCTGTCTCCTTCAGGCTGCTGCCACTACCGCTAGGCACTTTGTGAACACACGAGGTGCCGAGGAAAGGCCTAAGGGCAAAGCCTGGAACTGGAAGTGCCTTCCCTGAAAGGAGAACCTCAGGAACCTGCTGTGAGCTGGAAGTACCACAATACGGAGGTAGGCATCTTGCATGTCCAGGGAGCAGAGCCAGTCTCCTTGATGCAAAATGGGAAGAACGCCCGGCAAGGTGACCATCCTGAACCTCTTGTACTCTATGTAGTCGTTCAACAGGCTCAGGTCCAGTATCGGGCAAAGACCCCCTGTCTTCTTGGTAACCAGGAAGAAACGACAGTAGAACCCTTTCCCCCCCACTATGGGGCAGGAACGGGTTCTACTGCCTTCTTGTCCAGTAGGGACTGTATCTCCTCCCAAATTAGTAGGTCATTTAGACTTGGGGATTGCCCGGGGGCATCTGCAGAAATTCCAGCGCATGACCCTCTCTATCAACTGGAGGACCCATGCATTGTTGGTGATGGAGGTCCAACCGTCGAGGTAAAGTGAGAACTGATCCCCAACTACCTCTGTCCTGGACTCGGCAAGTGGTATGGGGTCAGGCAAGGAGTCAGGCGTGGGAGCCCGGAGGGGGCAGGGAGACCTGGGAGGGTTTAGTGTTCTTAGGTCCCTGTGCTCCACCGGGCTGAGAAGGAGCTTTATGGCAAAAGTTGCCTCTCTGTTGCTGTCCCTTAGGCTTCTGCCCTCCCTGGCAACGAAACTGACATTTGCCAGAGGTCTGATCAGATCTGTACAACTGATGTGCAGACTGAATGGCCTTACCAGACTCCTTGAGGTTAGAGATCATCTTCTCGATGGCTGGACCAAATAGCATGGAGCCATGGAATGGGGCATCAATGATGGCATCCTGGGGGGGCGATGTGGAGCCCGAGCTGATAAGGCACACTTTATAGGAGCTCTGCCAGATTTCCATAGAATATATTTTAAAACTACTTATTTCTGCACAAAAGACTTGAAAAAGGCCCCTAGGAGAGATAAAATAACATCAAGACTATAAATGGGTAATCCACGTCAAGACCGAGGAGGTACCAATCAACCCAAAGGCAAATAAGATACAGAGGGTTCGCTTATGACTTCTACTGGACCTGCCAAAGGCACTTCAGTCTGGACCTGGGGCTGGAAACGATGCAATCCCTAGTCATCAAAATGCAGCGATTAATATCAACGGTCTCTGATCTAAATCAGAAGATGGACACTTTACAAGCAGGGTTACGGTGGTGGAAACCACAATAGACTGTCTGAAAGTCGAAATGCTTGAAGTTAAAAAAACAGGTGGCAACATCAACAGGTGCTTCTGTGTCGTCGATTAAAGAGGCGCAACATTTTTGAGCACGACTCTAAACACTAGAGAACCAAACTAGAGCAGCAAATATTCGAGCATTGGGCTTATCGGAAGGTACTGAGGGAGACCATCCCAAGATGTTTATTAAAGAATGGCCATCAGAAAAACTACTTGCTGAAGGAGATCCAGAGGCCTTCTGTTTTCAGAAGGCATACAGAATCATGCCATGAGGGAGACTAGAGGCCGATAACCCACCGCGAACTCTCCTGGTGGTGACTGCAGGAACTGGAGAAAGGGACTGCATCATATCCCTAGCTAGACGGAATGGCCCTCTTCCTTTCGATGGTCAAAAGGTGCACCTGTTCCCCAATATAAGCTACGCAACGAGACAACGAAGGAAAAAATTTGATGGAGTTCGTCGCATGCTGAAAGATCTGGGTATCATCCACTCCATAGTTTTCTCTGCTTGTTTAAGGATCATCCATCAAAGTAAAGTCTGGGCATTTTTGGACCCAGTGGAGGCCGGCAAGTGGGCCGAAAAGATTTGAGCTACGCAGACCAGGGCTGATTCGGAGGATGAAGACATTGTGGGAGACTCCACGGAGCGAGGAACGTAATTTTAATTTAAATCTCAGATTATAAACACTATAACAAGATGTTCTGACCCATAATACCTAAACACAGAATTTAATAGCTTTTTACAGCTGTATTTGTTTGAGGATGTTTAATGTTCGAGTGAGCTCCTCTTATGTAATGGGGGCTATATCGTTTAGGTATGGGTTTCATCACAGATTTAAATCCGTTCGGCATTATAAAAGTTTTTGATTAATGTTCCACCTCAAAGTCTTCACAGGGTGTGCTTTTATGCTTGAATGGTTTTGAAGGGGAGTAGAGGGAAATGGGCGTGAGATCATAGTTCAGAAGGTTTATTCTGAAATATGTCTGTAGATGTAAAAATTAAAGTTTTAAATTTAGGTAAAGTGCATGGCAATACGTTTCCCCTAGAGGGATAGTTCATATTTGGACCTCATGTTGGACAATCTTTTCGGGCTTAGCCATGCTGCTCATGGACTCCACCGTGGCAACTTTTCAGAACTTTAGATTACTTAATATGATACTTGTTATTCCCCCCGGATATTGTAACAAAATACAAGGGATGCATGAAAAATATGTTTTATTAACTATGATTAAGGGGTATCAAACAGGACTCTCTCATATGGAAAGTATATTGATGTACTTCACTATAAAACAATAAAAAATAAAGTATTAAAAAAAAAAATGAAGGCATCCTGAAGATCCTGCCTAAATCCAGAAACTTGGGGCCAAGAGTATCTCCACATACAAACCCCTGTGGCTGCTGCCCTGGCTGCGGTGTCCGCAGAATCGTAGGATGACCTCAAGATGCATTCCCCTTCGTCCAGACTGGACTGGAGTACATCTAAGAGCTCCGTTTTTTGGTCAGAATCGGGTTGTCTTTTTGCAAGCTCGACTGCCTTGTTCCAGAGGGATTTCTGGTATTGCACCATGTGCGCCAAAAAGTTGAGCAAATGAAAGGTGCAGGTGGCCAAAAAGTACACCTTCCTGCCGAACTGGTCCAGTCACTGGGACTCCTTGTCCGGTGGCTGGGAGCTCATGTGCCGGGCTGTTTGGTCCTTGTCAGCACGACAGAGTCCACCCTGGGCTGTTCCCCAAGGAACGGCTCATTCACTGGGGTACAATGCAGCCTATCCGCTTTTTGAGGCATAGCGGGGACCGAAGGGTGCCTCCAGACTAGCCTGGTTGTGTCCTGAAAGGCGCCTACCAGGGGTGGTACAACTAAGGGTTTGGGCTAATTCATATCCAAGAAATGAGCCAATCAATCTTTCTTTCTGGTTCAAGATCCTCAGTTTCCCACTGATTCAAGAATTGGATGTGATGCATCACGTCCAAGAAAGCGGGATCATCCGGGGCGGGGGAGTGGGGCGAATCCCGGAGGGTTCAGGTGGTGGGGAGCAGAGGAAAACTCCCCTGAGGATCTAGAGTAGGCAGACAAGTTAGATGACCTAGAGGAAGATCTGGAGTGGGAATAGTGCCTGCTCCTATTGTGCCTGGAGGACGCTGTAGAACAGTGACTGCATCATTCGGAAGACCTGTCCCTAAGGGGCGACGACCCCAGGGTCATTTGGGGAAGTCTACAGGAGGTTGTGGTGTTGGGACTTGGGGTTCCTTGGGGAGGATGTCTTTTCTTACTGTGTCCCACGAGGAACTGAAAAGATCCATGACCTCAGACAGAAAGACCATGGCTGGGGCCGATGGGCCTGGTGTCTCAGACCGGTCGTCGGGCTTTCCAGGCGGCGTCTCTGACGGCTTGTCAGGGGCCACTGTACGCTCAGGTGATTTTGGTTTCTCTGGCATTTGGACCTTGGGTGGCGCCGGAGCTGACGGCAGGTCAACTAGCTGTCCTGACGTCCGACTGCCTGATGTCAGGGGGGTCAGTCGCCGGGGGAGACATCTCCTTGGCCGGCGGCTGTGCCCCTTCCTGCAGAAGCTTTGGAGCTGCGGGCGGCAGGGAGGACCTCGAAGGCAAGGACATCAGGGTGGAATGCCTGGAGTCTGACATCCGATGCTCTGGAGAGCTGACATCAGGGTGAGACTGCGGTTCCAAACGCTGCTTCCTGTCGTCGAGTCCGGCCGGACAATCAGACGATGAGGAGGAAGCCATCGCCTGATGAGGAGCGGTATGGTGGCTGTCGCCTGCTACTTTGATGGTGGAATTCCTGGACTTAGACCCGGAAGTATGGCTGAAGGGTCCAAGACTAAGGGAGGAGGCCGAAGGCCCCTGCTCCGAAGAAACCCCGCCCGACATTCGCACCAACGCCGGGGGTTTCAAGGCCGGCAACCCGGAGGAAGTTTGGGTTGGCGGGGGAGCAAAGTCCGACCTCCCATGGAAGGTTGGACTGGAGCTAGTAGTTTTACTGTGCAGAGACCTGGGTTGGGTGTCATTCTCGTGATGGTGTTTCCCACTAGACGACTTCTCCTTTGATTTGTAGGAAGTCCTGGACCCCGAAGAAGAGGATCCTAGGCCCGATGGGGTCTCCTGCATGGTAGCCAGCTGCTGTTCGAGAAGATAAGTCTTTAGCATCTTCGGGTGATGGATGCGAGTCCGGTGGTTGAACTTTTTACAGTACAGGCAGGAGTCAGCGTCGTGGTCTGGCCCTAAGCGGATGAGGCAGGCCGAGTGACAGTCTCGGGCTGGGATTTGCTTCCCACACGCGCACTTAGATTTAGGTCGCTGACTGGAGGACGACGAAGAAGACACGCACTGATAATTGTGGTTTAAACAAACTAAACTTTTGTTAGAAAAGTTAAGTGAAAATGGCAGTCGACTGTTAGCAATAGGCTTCCGTGGAGCTGATGTGAATGGGTCGACGGCAGGAAAAGAACTGGAGAGTAGCTGGGGACCGCCCCCCTTTATTCCACTGGCGGATGTCGGAGGCGGTCCGATGTCAGGGGCGGTCCCCACTGGGTACAGCTAGCTAAGAATTTTCCCTGGGGTCCTAGGGGCTGGCGGCATAGTCCTTGGTGTAGCCTGCTGCAAGAGCTCCCACTTGAAGTAAGATCTGGGAGTGTTGATCATCAGTGGCTTGAAGCAGTCCATGCAGTGCAGAAGGGCAGCAACAAATGCAAATAAAATGTTTGGCTGCAATGCCAGAGGAATCAGCAGCAGGTGAGAAGTGGTAATACTACCCTTGCACAGGACATTAGTAAGACCGCATCTGGAGTACAGTGTACAGCACTGGTGCCCATACCTTAAAAAGGACACTAACCTGCTGGAGATGGTCCAAAGGAGGGCAACGAAGATGACCATGGGTCAGAAGGGTACAACATATGAGCAGAGAGTGAAGGCCCTGAACATGTACTCCTGAAAAGGGGGCATGATTGGGACCTTTAAGTATTTGAGGAATAAATGAAGTGAATAAGGAGGTCCTCTTTAAGCTAAGTGGAAACAAACATGAGAGGACACAGTCTCAAACTGGAGGAGGGAAGGTTCAGGAGGAAAGGTAGGGGGCACTTCTTCACAGGGAGGGTGGCGGAGAGTTGGAACAAGTTTCCAGAAGAAGTAGTTTCAAAGATGATTGTGGGCAGCTTCAAGAGAGGCTGGAATGGAGATAAGGGGAAAGTAAGGGTCAAGGAGTGGCAGACAGAGGGGAAGGATGGCAGAACAGACTAGATAAGACCAAATGGTCTTTTTCTGCTGGCTTCTTTGCATATTCGTATGCAAGACATGAAACGGATTGTGCGGGACCTGGAGAAAAAGTACAGATACTGACTGTGGGACTTGTGGATTATAATATGGAGGCAAACGTCCTTCATATCCAGAGCAACCATCTAATCCCCTTGTAAAAGCAGGGAAAGGAGAGACTGCAGAGAGAACATCTGAAACCGCTTGTATTATACAGAGAATTGGAGGTCTAAGACAAGCCATAAATCCCCGGTCCATTTTGGTACCAGAAGCACTGGAAAAATAGCCCAGGTTCATTTCTCTAACTGGGAGGGGCTCTACATCCCTGCTGCTGAGAAGGGTTTTAACCTCCTTTAGTAGGAGGACAAGATGTCCTGGAGGGTAATGACCAGGTAAGGGAGGGTGTTACTCGAGGGACAGAGAGGAGTTTGAGGGTGAGCCCTTGCTGAACTACCCTCAGCACCCAAGCGTCTGTAGGAACCCCAGCTCCTACCATGAGGCTCAGGTTCAGTGTGTGCAGAGACCTCGGGGTCATTTTGGAAAAAGGCCAGACTCAATGACCTCACTGAAAAAGCATTTTTTCTGTAAATGGACTATTAAGGACCAACCATGATCAGAGACAAAGTCAGCAACACACAATCAGACGTGATAGCATATTCGTAGGCAGATATCCACAGCAGCTGTGTCCGAAGCATCATATGCAGATCCTTACAAACCTCTAAGCCAATAGTTCTTAGACTTTGTCACAGTGAGCCTCCCCAAATCCTTGGAAAAGATTTTGAGCCTCCCTTAAAAACTGAAATAATCTTGGGCCTCCCCAAAGAAAAATAACATACTGTTCTTTGCGCAGTGCACAATAAATATATTGAAACCCCTTTGAGTACGTGGCTCACATTCAGTTCTTTGTCTTATACTGACGTGAAAACCTTGAAAAGAGTCTTGTACTTAAAGGTGTTATCTGAATAACAAATAAAATAAACAACTATTGTTATTCAGCTTATTACTTTGTTCTTTACTGCTATTCCTCTTAGCACTTCTATGCTCAACCCTTGTAGTTGGGTTGTTCTGCCATCAGGCTACAAATTGATCAATTGCCACCACTTATTATTAGTTTATTGTTCGTATTTGTTTGCACTATTGTTCACTGTGTATTTCTTGATTGTTTTGCAGTTACCTTTTGAAATGTATTCACTCCCTACCCTTCCCTGGGTACACCTGAGATGAGCCTTGGCTCATTCAACTTCCCTTATCACCTATTGGTAAATAAATACATTCAATTCACCTACTATTATTCACTTACAGTTTGCTTCATCTCTTCACACAAAATATATACAACTCAAAATTTAAATGCAGTACTTTTTCAGACTTGCTTGAGCCTCCCCTGGAACAGGTTGGGGCCTCCCCAGGGAGGCTGGCCTCACCATTTGAGAACCCCTGCTCTAAGCCATTAGTAACAGTGTGCTAGATCATCAGTTTGTCAGGGCCATCTGGCAGGTTATCAGCCATTGTCACCATAAGAATACCAAAGGCAATTCTTATAATTTAATCGTATAAGCCTGGTAATCGGCAAGTTGGAAGTCCAAGGGATGCTGAAGTATATGTCTGGAGGAGGAGGAGGAAGAGAGCTAATGTTTTAAGGCCTTTGACCCATCATGGGAAGCCATAACCACCACTGAATCTGTTGCTGGTTGAGAGGTATAACAAGGCCTACCAGAAGGCGCTGGATGTGGTACCACTGGCAGAGCACATGGCCTGTGTCAAGCAGCTAGGACTGCATCCTTCAGAGCTGACTGGATCAGAGGGATAAGTACAGTAAAGGAAGCAGACACCTCCAAGAACTCCAATATTTCTCTCAGAGGAATGTTCCTCATCCATCACAAATCAGTTTCCCAGTATGGACCTGACCCGACTTGAGGAAAGCCTAAAAAGAGACATCCTCAGGTGGGGACCTTGGCGTGTTCTTCACACTTTCGTCACTACAGGAGGACAAAGTAGAGCTGGAACCTACCACATCTATAGGGTCCAGAACTTCCTCCTCTTCCACATACTCGGGATTGTATTCTTCCACATACTCTGGATTGTATTCCAGCACATCCTCAGCACTGACATTCACTGGCAGCGGGTTGATGGGCAGAGGACACTGTGAAGCAGGAACTGTGGATGGACTCGCCATCGACAGAGAACAATCCAGGCCTGGCATTAATGTAGGTAACAGGAACTCTTGTGGGGTCAGCGTCAGCAACAGCGTTAAAGGCAGAAGCTTTCAAATAACTTGGACATAATCTAGTAAAGCATCTATGCGTTGAGAGGCCCTTCAACAACTGAGCCATCAACAGGACTATGCCAGATGGCAGAATTGTCCAAGAATTCCCCGACAGGGTATTAGAACCTGTGCCAGACCCTGGCCTTGGTGTCCAAGAGATGGCTGGTTTGGGGGAGGGGGGGGGTTTGAGCAGCAGAACCATTGGCCTTGGTCAGGGTTCAGTCTTTGTCTGTAGACTTGAGAGAGAGAGAGAGAGAGAGAGAGAGAAGGAACGGTCAGAGGAGGCATCCTTTTACTTGTGCCTATTCTTGCCTGCATGGCAGTGCTCGTCAGTCTAATTAGCAGACTTGTCCTTTCTTGTTGAATCAGCAATGGATGTCATCGACAGTGGAGAAAGATGGGTCGACTGCAAACCTGGGAAAGCAGGAGACGACAGCAAAGCTGCCTTCGACGCCTGTTGTTTCTCCTCCATTGCTTTGGATTACAAATAAAACCCCAAGGCCTTCTTGTGACGACTTTGAGTGGCCCGGTTAAAGCCCTGGGAAATGCTGCAGGCCTTCACTTTCTGGGCTACACCCTAACAAATGAATGCATGTGGAGTGGTCATTGTCTTTGCAGATCTTTACTGCAGCAACAATACTGGAACTCCTTTTCTTTCGGTGGTGGCATAAAAGACAGTTTTAAAATAAAATTGTAGCAATATTTGCAAAGTTTGACGGCATTCTTCAGCAGTGGTGGACTGACAAGAGGTTGACAGTGGGAGCAATAACTGAGGCATGATGGGGCCGTCCATATTAATAGAAGTGTGATGAAGCACGTCAACGTGGGTGGCCCCAGCCAGCAAAATTTTCCAAGTGGTCCTGACACAGACGGTTTATAGTTCCATGATGTGGCTTAATGGAGAGAGACTTCCTCAAAGAAATTTCATAACACTAGCCCTTTAATCAACCTGGGTGTTTTACTGATTTATATTAGAAATTGGTAACCACGAAAATCAGAGAGCCAGGGCCCGTTTCCAGGTACAACTTGGGTGAGGGGGGTACAGAACATAATGCAAAATAGCAGAAAATAAATACAAAACAGTAAAATGAAAGAGTATACAGAGTAATAGACACAAATAACAGTGCAGTTCGACCAAATATATGATAAAATACAAATACCTGTAGAACATACAGAGTGTTCAAAATATATAAAATATACAAGCCTCCTCGGTAACACAAGTGATGAGCGAGCAGACCAAATTGTTCACACCTCAGAGTGGGGGGGCGAAGAAGGTCAAAAAGTAGTCATTACGGGGGTAAGAAGAGGCCATGAGGCAACAGGAGCAGGGAGGGTGGTGTAGGAGAACAGAAAAGGGGGGAGGAATGAGAACAAAGGCGCAAGGATTAGTTAATAAGAGGAGAGTAAGACAGGATTCTTGGTGCAGCAAGAGAAAAAGAGCAAGGGGATAAGGATGAAGGAACAGATGTAAGCAGGTTTGAAAGGAATGCGTTTTCAAAGGATAAACCCATACCTTGTTCAGGAGCCTCATTCTTCCTGGGGAATAAGCAGGAAAAAAAAAAAAAACATTGAGTACAGAGTAAAACAGAAACTTTCATCCTTTTTAATACCTACATGTTGTGGCATCACATCACAGATTAAGCTTTAGTTTATAAAATGCTTATCAGTCACAAAACGTCACAAATATTACAAAGTTCTGAATTTCCATTTAAACAAAATGACCTGCATAATGCTTTTTGTTCTTTCCTCAGATCATAGACAGAAATTCTACCAGTACTGTTTAAACCATGCACACCTAACACTGGACTCTGGGACATGAGGGAAGAGCTGAAAAGGCCAGAGAGTGCCTGGGATCGGCTAACTGGGCTTCAATGCCAAGAAGCCAAGTGCATGCGCATGGGGAGAAAAATCCAAGAGCAGAGTGCAGGTTATGGCGATGGCTCCCACAGTATCAGAAGAGAAGGCTCTAGAGACAGCTCTTACGGGAACCCTGAAGCCCTCTGCACAATGCAGTAATGCAGCAGGTAAGCCTAACAGAATGCTGGGTTGCACAAGTAGTAGGTTCAGCTGCAGAAGGAGGGAGGTTATACTGCCCAGTACAGATCCTGATGCGACTGCAACTGAAGTACTGTGTGCAGTTCTGGAATCCCTTCTTCAGGAAGGACATAAACCAACTGAATATGGTTCAAAGAAGGACCACCAGGTACACGTATATGCAGAGGATGGAGAGCCTAAATGTGTTTGCTGGAGAACAAGAAGGAAAGAGGGGGCATGGCAGAGGTAGATTACAGAGAGGGGTTGTTTATGAAATAAGAAGAAAAAAAAAAAACTCAGACACTTAAGAGGGATAAGTATGAGGTCAAAGGAAGGGTTAGGGTGGCCGCAGAGTGGAGGGACAAGAACTCCTAAGGTACACGAGCCTCTGTATCTGGCAGACTTGATAGACTGCAAGGCTTTCCTCTGCTGATGAAATTGTTTCTATGACATATGGCATTCCATGGGCATTAAAGGGATTTTTTTTTGGTTTCCTGCATAACGATGGCAGTTGGTGTCAGCCAGACTCAAACCTCATACTATTATACAACTATGTGAATGTAAGAACATAAGTTTGCTGACAAATAAGGACCCCTTAGCCCATCCAGTCTTCTCATTTCACCCTACCTACACTGTAACTGCAGACTGTGCTCAGTCTACAGCTTTTTAGAGGCAGTATAGGGTAGTGGTTAAGGGCACTGAGCTGCAAACCTGGAGATCTGGGTTTGAATCCCATCAGCCCCCACTTGCATACTGTGTGACCCTAAGCAAGTCACTTAACTCCCTTGTGTTCCCAGGTCGCACCTGGAAACAAGCTCCAGCTTAGTGTGCCTTTCCTGGTTAAACAATGTCTCCCTTCCCACTATGATACCTTTGTGCTTAGCCCATGCATTCTTAAACCCCATCACTGTTTTCACCCCCCACTACCTCCGCTGGAAGGCTGTTCCAAGAATCCACCACTCTTTCTGTTAAGTACTTCCTTACATCTGTCCCGAATCTGCTCCCCTCCAGGTTTATAGCATGTCCCCTTGTTCTTGAGCACCTTTTTTTCTGAAAAAATACTCCCCTCCTGCACCTTATTTACCCCCATGAGATATTTATTTAAAGGTCTCTATCATATCCCAACCCCGTTCCAAGATATACATATTGAGGTCCTTTAGTCTCTCCTAATAGGGCTTTTGATGCAGACCCTGCACCATTTTAGTTGCTCTCCTCTGGACTGCCTCCACTCTATGTCCTTCCAGAGATGTGGTCTCCAGAACTGGACACAGTACTTTAGGTGGGGTCTTACCACTGATCTATACAGAGGCAATGTCACCTCCCTCTTTCTACTAGTGATACCCTTCCCTGTGCACCCCAGCGTGCCACTCATCCTCCCAACTGCACTGCCTGGCCACCTTTAGGCCATTCCCTACAATTACCCCCCATCTCTTTCCTGCTTGGTACGTCAATGCCACTTCACCCATTCTTTACTCTGCCTCTGGGTTTTGTGCCCAAGTGCAATATTTTGCACTTTTTCACACTGAAACCCAGCTGCCATATCCTTGCCCACTCTAGTTTTTTCAGGTCACTGCTCCCCCGTGTCCACCCTACTGCAGATTTTGGTGTCCTCCACAAAGAGGCAGACATTACCTTCCAGTTCTTCTGCAATATCACTTACAAAGACATTAAAGAGAATTGGTCCCAGCACTGATCCCCAAGGCACGCCACTGGTCACCCTCCCTTCCTTGGTGTGAACTCTGTTTACCACTACCCTCTGTGAGGTCACCTATCCCCCCAACCATTTTCTTACCCAGTTTACCATCTTTGGACCCACTCCAGTATTTCCCCATTTTGCCCCTGTTGCATTCTCCCAGCAGAACTCTTCCCCCGCCTCCGGTTTGGTCTAGGCATTTATCAATTACTCCTCCAACTGCATCACCTCCCTCCTCCTCCTCCTTCCCCTCTAGCAGTGCAAAACTATTTTCTGAAGACCCTTCACAAATGCCTGCTTCCTCTCTCTTCCTAGTAACCTGTTCCCTCCTTTTCACCCCATGACTGTTGCCACTTCTCCTCCCCTCACAAGTCCCCGTCTCCTCCTTCTGTTTGTCTTTTGTCTCCTGACCTGGTTTCCCCGGCAATCGGTCTTCCTGGCCTGGGCCCCTTTGTCTCTGCTTCCCTTCTTCTGACCCTCTCCTCACCACTGTTGGCTTAAATCGCCTTCCCTCATCTCCCCTTCTTCCTCCCTCCAGTATTGGGCTAAACCCACCCCCAATCTGCCTTGCCTGTCTTAGTTCCTCCTGCAGACCCTCGATCTCCTTTCTAAGTTTCTCTATGTGGCTGCACACTAAACATCCCCCACCCTCCAGGCAATTTTTAGAAAGACTGGTGCACCACAGTTGTTGCAGCCTACCACCCTACCCATTGCTCTCGTTGCCCACCACTGACTCCCCACCCTTCCAGATGAAGGATTCCAAACACTACCCTCTCCCCCCTCTATCAGTGCAAAACATTATTTTCTTAATTTCCCTTACCCCCTTTGTCGAACATGTCTAGACTGACTGAGCAACTGCTTTTTACATTCCTATCATTCCTTGTCCATACCCAAAAGAGTCTAAGTAACTATTGCACAGCCTTCTTCAAACTCCTACTCCTCCTTTCCACAATGCAAACAGCAATGCAAAGAAATAACAATGAAAGCTCCTTGGTTTGCAGTTACTTCCCTTCCACTGAGATAGCAGTCACCTCTTCACTTACTACTGTTCCTTTCCTGAATGTCTGCTTCTGCTATAACAGGTGCATGTCCTTTGCCCTTTTGGGGAAGTGATGTCAGAACCCCTGGTAAAAAGGAATTCACAGACCTGGGGCAGGGAGGGTGGGACCAGCCCGTGCCTTCCAGAAACAATCAGGTGGGTCGGCCTGCCGGCGTAGCGGTTGATTTCCACTTGCGATGCCAGCAACCTGGGTTTGGGAACGAGCTCGGGTCGCTGGAGGGCCGGCCGAGGGAGACAGCTTGAGCGTCCCGACTGCTCGCTGTCTCGGGGAGGGAGGAGCCGCAATCTGGTGTTGGGCACGCTGGTGGAGGCCAGGGTAGACACAGCGGCTTCACGGCGGGAGGCGAGTGGCAGACGTCGTCTCTTACCTTGATGTCCGGACGCCACGCACCACGGAAACCAGGAAAATCGCTCCTATCCAGCCAGATGACAGCCTCTGGTCCTCCACCGACTCTAAGGCCCCGGAAAGCAGCCTACGTGCACCTTCCTCAGCAGTACCTGGGCCAATAATTGAGTGCGCTGGCCTGTCCCCACCGGTGCCTTCTCCCCCGGAGGGCGGGACCTGTCTGGTGAAGGGAAACACCAAGTTACCTGGGGGGCTGCGATCTGGGGTTGAAGGCTGCAAGTAGGGTGGCGGGAGTGGCGCGAGCACCTAGGACACCTGAAGGGAAGTCTGGATGGGAGCTCAGGCAGGTGGAATTAAAAAAAAACAAAAAAAAAACGAAACAATCAGGTAGCGAAGGCCCCTGGTCAGACCATTAGCACCCTTCTCCCACTATGCACTAAACTTTGCAGCTAGTGAAGCCAGCAAAAAGCAATCACAATTCCACTCAAAGCACAACAAATAGGTTTGCTACCAAAAAAACGGGTCTCCAATTCAAACACCCTCACCAACAACACATCAAAACAGGCTTGAAATTAGAAAATATAGGTCTCCAATTCAAAGAAACAGCCCCAATAAAATCATACCAAATAGGTTTTAAATCAGAATAGGCCTCCACAAACGCAGCCTGCTACACAGAGAAACAAATAAATGAGCCCACTTATAGCCACCAAAATAGGTTTCAAAATTCCAACAGCCCCAAAACAATATCCTGCTAGCTCCTTAGAAGAAGGAAGAAAAGAAATAACCTTCTACCAAGTAAAATCCACAAGAAACAATGTAAAAGCAGCAAGAAGAAGCTACTGTACTGGAACTGATCTGATCCCTTCCCTGGAGCAGTGGGCACAGAACACTGATCTCAGAGCAGCGGGCGGAGTACACTGATCCCGAAGCAGCAGGGCAGTACACTGATCCAAGAACAGTGGTTATGGGCACAATGTATCTGTAGCCAAAGACTGTTTTCTACTGATGAAGCAACAGCATTTAGAATGGATTTCTTGCTGTCTGCTTCCAAATGCCATTTCATGATGTGAGCCTACTCCCTTTGGGGCACCAGGCATCAAAATGAAAATGGTATTGGCTGAAAGCTACAGGTTATGTGGATTCTGAATAATTTTCAAGGACTATGGCAAGCTGCAGAGCGGACAACTGAGCATTCACAAGGACACTCTCCTCCAGGGGAAGGGTTGAGCAACACAAGTTAAAGCAGCTCCTGATAGTAGCTTGGTGAAGAAGCACTTGACGATGCAGGTGACCCTTTACCCAACACTGTGGCCTGCACGCTCCTGAAGGGGGTGAGAAGAGGGAAGAGCAGAGGAACAAATGTGAAAAGGCCAATTTCCATGTGTGTTGAGTGACAGCCCTCAAGCTCCTTCCGACTCCTCAATGTACCCCTGGGGAGCTTGGAGGAGGAGACAAGTAGTGGAAGGGAAGTTTGGCAGGTAGCCTGGGTTCCATAGGGCCCAAAGGAGAGGGACACCAGAGAGGATGGAGAGAAGCACACAAAAAAAATTAAAAGAGAGAGTAGCCTAGTGCCAACAATGGCTTCCTGTGTGTTCATAAACACAACAACACTGATAAAGCATGCGTTTTTTTTTTGGTTATAGTTTATTTTTATACATTTTCAACTGTGTAGCAGACACAATGAAAGAACAGTTCGAGTTACAGTAGATCTAAAAGAATATCACAATGCCAGAACAGGATCCACGTACTATAACTTTTGTTACATCATGAATGTGAAGGAGGGTCTCATACCACAACATTATTAATTAAAATCCAAGAATATTTCAGGAAAAGATCAGTGCAGCAAACACATGGACTAACACATCGAAAATATTGTCCATCATATCTACCAGGTGCAAAAGCACCAAATAACACCATAGGTGTTTTAAAAGTCCATGGCAATGTCCAAAAACAGAAAATTTAGATACGGTAGTTGACTGTGCTACTACAAGAGATCTTCCACAAAGAAAAAAAAAACTTAGCAAGTTAGCAAAAGGCACACCGGAAATAGACATTAAGAAAGGCCAAAAATGACGAATCAGGGAATCCTTATAAGATAAACGCTGAAAGGCATCAACATACATAGACTGTTAGTTACACTTAAACAATAGTGTATACAAGCAGAGAAAGGTTGCAAATGCAATTACACACAAGATTCAGTCCCACTCATCATCTTCATCAGAGGCGTGAGGCTGGTGCATACAGTCTCATTTAATGGCCTCTAATCTTTTGCCTGCTTCACTAGGGTCAGAAAACAGATAAGTCTTACCAGCATAATGGACGTATAGGCAGAATAAAAGAGTGATTAATTCCCAAAGCCCGCAAATCCGCTCGGACAGCATCAAAACGTTTATGCAGTTGTCAAGTTGCAAAACTCAAGTCCGGAAAGAAATACCTGAGCTCCAGAATCCAGTTGTAAAGGACCAGAGGATTTTGCAGCAGTAAGAACCAAGTCGTGAATATGAGCTCCGGCTGCGGTAATCATAACGGTGTGCGGGGTATTTTCATCTGGTCTCCTTCATGGGTTGAAATGGTAAGTCTTAATTATTTGTCCCTACGAATCCAGATTGAGCTGTTTAGAGAGCAATGCCAGGACAAACTCCATCAGGTCACCTCCTTCAAGGTCTTTGGGAACCCCAAGTATGCGACTGTTGTTGGCCCGCACATTATTTTCTAGAGTTTCCAACCACAGGCGCATAAGTTTATTTTCGGGCCAAATCCCCGCCACTGAAGTATTAGTGGAGTCCACAGCTTGTTTCGATTCAGAAGCCACTACATCCATACGGGCCTCCGTTGCCATAAAACGGGTGCCAAAACCATCCACCTTTTTATCCAGATAACGGATTGCTTGCAGTAAAGCTCTGTTACAAGGCTCCAGGGCTTTGCTCTATTCTGCTGCTAGGTCTCCGCCATGAGAAGTCTGTAGTTGAATGTTCCCCTTGCTGGAGTCCAACTTCAACGTTTGTTGTCTCTTTCCCATTCAGGCTTCAATGTGGACCTCAAAAGTCATCAAGCTGGCTCCAAATAGCAAAGGGCAAAGTCGAAAAATTGACTACCTGTCAAAAAAGTGCCTTTTTTTGATATTTAGTAAGAAAATAAAAAGGAGCTCCTGCAGAGCACGTCTGCACTGTCTAGCTGCTGGCCACGCCCTCACCCTGATAAGGTATGTGTTATCATAAAATGCATGAATAGTGCGTCGACGTATGGGTTGCATGGTAATGCAGGACGTATTGCCACTTGATTCCACACTAGCCATGATTTCTGCTGGAAACCTCCTCTCTCATATAGTCTGGCTGACAAAAGCACTCACACCTACACACTGACCCATCATCTGCATCAACGAACAGTCCTACTCCTCACCTGCCTTCACAGAAACATAGAAATTGTCTGCAGACAAAGACCGCTAGGCCCATCCAGTCTGCCTGTAGGCCCTATACACTGTACAGTATGTGGCCACTGACTATGTGATCCATGGCGTTTCATCACTCCCTCCCCTCTCAAGCTTCCCTTGTGCCTGTCCCAAGCATGCTTAAACCCCTCCACTGTGCTTGCCCCCACTACCTCCCGTGACAGACTATTCCAAGCGTCGACTACCCTTTCTGTGTAGAAAAACTTCCTCACATTACCTCTTAATCTACCCCCTTCCAATTTCATATTGTGCCCTCTTGTTCTAGTACTTTTTCTACATTGGAAAAGGTCCCCCACCTACACCTCGTTTATGCCCTTGAGGTACTTGAAAGTTTCAATCATGTCCCCCCGCTGTCTCCTCTCCTCCAGTGAGTACATATTGAGGTCCCTTAGTCTCTCCTCATAGGTTTTGTGGTGCAAGCCCTGCACCATCTTTGCTGCCCTTCTCTGGATAGTCTCCACCTTACCTATGTCCTTGCACAGGTGTGGCCTCCAGAACTGCACGCAATACTCCAGGTGAGGCCTTACCAATGTTTTATACAATGGTATCGCCACATCCTGCCTCCTGCTAGAAATACCCCTGCCTATGCACCCCAGCATGCCAATGGCCCTCCCTGCCGCCTTTGTGCACTGCTTTGATACCTTAAGGTCATCAGAGATGATAACCCCTAGGTCCCTTTCCTCTTTGGTAACAGTCAGCCCCCTCAAACCGTAGCTCTCCACAGGGTTCCCTCTACCCAGGTGCATTACAGGTTCATAGAAGTGTACGAGCAATGTAGGCATACATAAGGATGCCCATTGTATGCTCGCCACCCAAATATCCTATGGGTGGAAATCAAACTTTCTGTTTCCCATATGTTTATCTAGTCTTTATTTGAAGGTACTTAGATTATCACTATTAACAACAATTACAGGTAAGTTATTCCACAGTCCCATGGCTCTCTGTGTAAAAAATAGACTCCTTCTAGTGGATATGCATTTTTCTCCAATGAGTTTATGACCATGACTCCTAGTTGACTTAACGTTGGAGGCAGTATTAAGTCCAATTGTGGTTCTTAGATAATCATTTTTTAAGGTTTGGTATACTAAGATTAAGTCTCCCCTTATTTGTCTGTATTTTACATAAAATAGGTTAAGTTTTTTTAATCTATCTTCGTAACTATTATTATGTAAAGATGAAACTTTTTTAGTGAATTTACGCTGAACACCCTCTGTGAGTTTTAAACCCCCAACAGAAGTTGGTGCACAAAATTGAGAGCAGTATTTCCAAATGAGGACGTACCAGACTGGTGTAAAGTGGTGTAATAACTTTGGAGTCTCTGCTTTTGATATTTCTTAAAATAGAACCAATTATTTTATTACATATTTTGACTTTCGTTATATTATTTTTTTCAAAAGTTAAATTATCTGAGATTATAACATCCAGATCCTTTTCTTCCAAAATAGTTTTTAGATTAACATTGTTTAAGGATAGCTGAAGGGGATGTTATTTTGGCCCAAATGTAAGACTTTGCGTTTGTCAACATTAAAAAACATTCCATAAGCCTTTGCCCAGTTTGATAGGTTATTTAAATGATTTTGTATAGTGCATTTATCATGAAGTGTGCTTACCAAACTACCCATTTTACAGTCATCAGCATATTTTGCGACCCATATCTTATCAGTTGTAGGCAGTGTAGAAACCATAATATTAAACAGTATCGGACCCAGGACGGAGCCCTGGGGAACACCACTAGTTGCCACACCCGTCGCAGACAGGTGACCCTTGACTGATACCTGTTGAGTTCTGTTATCCAGCCAAGACTGTATCCAGTTTATAATATTGGGTTGCAAATTAATTTTGACCAATTCTTGTAATAAAACTTTATGTGATACTTTATCAAAAGCCTTGGCAAAATCTAAAAATATCACATCTACTGGAATACCCAAGTCCAAAGCAGCACTTGCTGGTTCAAAGAAATGTAGTAGACTGGTCAAAACTGATCTTTCAGTCACAAATCCGTGTTGAAAGATATTGACTATTTTATATCTTTCTAAATGATCTATAATACGGGCTTTAAGCAATCTTTCCATAATTTTACCTATGATGGAAGTCAGGCTTATGGGGCAATAATTATTTGGGTCATGTCTTGATCCACCCTTATGTATAGGTGTAACTATAGCCTCCCTCCAGGCCTGAACAACTTTACCTTCTCTGATTGATGAATTAAATAACACAGCTAAAGGACCAGAAATTGAGTGATTTTTTGCAAAAATCTGGGTGGAATACCATCAGGACCAGGAGAGCTGTTTGGTTTTAAAGATTTAATTTGTTTTACAGCCTCCGTTTTTGTAAAGACAGGAAAACTAGAGTTATTTGCAAGAAGAGGCCTATTTAAAACTTCCTTAGTTTAGAAAACTTTTAGAAATGTCTCATTTAGAATTGTAGCAGTGGTTGTTTCATCTAAAATAGGTATGTCATTGATGTTAAAAGGTCCTACTGTTTGATGTCTTTCTTTCATGGAACCAATATAGTTATAAAATTGTTTTTTGTTATCTTTAACTTTAGTAACCAAGTTGAATTCAATTTTAGATTTAGATGATTTAATATGTTTTAATTTTTTAGCTGCAATTTTGTATTTTTCCAGGAGACTGTTGGAATTGTTTTTTTGTATTTTCTATATAGTTTTCTTTTTTTTGTAATTGTTTCTTAATTTTTGAAGACCACCAAAGAGGCACACGTTTTTTGTTACAATACTTCATTCTATAAGGAACCCAATTAGAGAGACAAATATTGATTTTGTTATTGATTAAATCCCAAATTTGTAATAGATTTAAGTTGTTTAGTTCAGTCTCCCAATTCCATTTTGATAGAAAATCATTTATTTTTTTTATAGTTAGTTTTATTAAAGTTTTTGATTTTAGTGATGCCATTTGTGCATGGCAGTTCTGCTATGTATTCATATTTGACCATACAGTGATCACTATCACCCAAAGGAGGAAGTATTTTAATGTTATCAATTTTTTCATTAACATTAGTGAGTACAATGTCAAGGATATTGTTGCCACGGGTAGGTTTGTTTACTGTTTGTTCTAGGTTAGATTCGAGAAAAACATCCATAAACATATTTTCAATATTTGAAGCTGATGTATCATTTTCCCAATTAACAGTTGGAAGATTAAAGTCACCCATCAATATATAGGGAGTATCGGTGTGTACCTCAAATATTTCTTCTATTAAACTATGATTTTCATCGTTGGTTAGACTAGGAGATCTATATATTAACCCAATTACTAGTGGACTATGGGGGAGAAAAATGTTAACCCATAAGCTCTCATCTGTACTTGTTTTAGTTTTAATTGTGTTTGCTTTCAGGTGTTCATCGATATATAATATAACACCTCCTCCCTTTTTATTTTCATTTTGGTTTTTGTAAAATTTATTACATCACTTTATGTTAGTGTTCCAATCATTATCCTTATACCAAGTTTCAGTAACTCCACAAATTGATATTTTTTTGTGCATGAAGGATGTAAGTAAGTTATTTTTTGTTACGTAAACTTCTGGCATTAGTTAATATAATATTTATATTTGGTTTAAAGATGGAACCAGTAGTATTCGTTTGGGTGAAATTATGGTTACTTATAGATGTGGGGTTTGGATGAAAAGTGAATGGTTGAGGTTCAAGAGTTGTATCTTAATCATAAAACTCCCCCCTTGCTGGAAGTTTAAACAACCATTAATAGAATGGACTATGCTTTCACCCAAGAGCCTACTACCCCTCCTACTGAGATGAAGTCCGTCCCAACAATAGAGGTTTGATTTGCCATAAAAGTCCTCCCAATGAGTGATATATTGTATATCCTGTTTAAGACACCAAAATCTCAACCAATTATTTATTTCTCTCATTTTACATTGTTGGGAAAGATTTGCTCTTGGAATAGGCAAGATTTCAGATAGGACTACCTCACATCCTAAGTCCAATAATTTATTTGTTAATGCTACATAATCTTCTTTTAGTTTTTGAAAAGAATCCTTTAGAACATTGTTGGCTCCTATGTGAACTATTACCAAGGGTTTAGAACCTGAGTTTTGTAAGATAGTGCTGGACATCTCTGTGATGTCAGTAATGCCAGCGCCCCTGAAACTAGAAAGAGTTCTATTTGTATTATCAGGGTTGCAAATGATTCTATCAATATGTTTAATGATAGAGTCTCCTAGCACTATAACTTGTCTTTTTTTGCAAGCTTCATTGATTTAGGTCCAAATTGTCACAATGTTCTAGTGAAATCAAGGGATTTACATCAACTAAATCATGATTCATAGCCTCTCTGGTGTCAATAACATTTTGTGAAATGCTGGGAAAAGGGGAGGGAGAATTAAACTCTGCTTTTGAAAGATTCATATTTGTTGTAGTAAATATTGAATTTTCTGTATTTTCAAAAATTTTAGCAATGGGGACACTTGTTGATTCTGGGTCGTAGCCTATATCCGAAATATATGTTAAGGGATCAAAGGAATTAAAAGTAGAAACCATAAATTGGTCTGCTCTTCTGCCCCTTTTTTTTTTTTTTTTTTGAGTTTGTAGAGTGTACCAATCTTCATCTGCATTATCAGATGGATCTTCTTCCCTTGTTCTTTTAAACACTAACACTTTTTTTTTCTTTTTTGTTCAGGGGATATTTCAATAGATTCTTGACAAGAGATGATAATTTAATTTGCCTTCTGGCATTTTGACAGTGATTTAAGTTTTTTCCCCTGATGTTTTGACTTTTTGCCTACCAAATGGACTTTGGTGGATTGAGAACTATCACTAATTTGATTTTTAAATCTACTAGACATTTCCTGTTGGCTGTTCTCTAAAAAGCTTAACCTATTATTAAACAATTCCAGTTTGGCAGTTAAATCATAGTTAACTTTACATTTAACACAGGTAAAGGGCAAGGTGAAATTGTTAATTTCAGATATTAAGTACATATTACAGAATTGACATCTGCAACCGAAACACACTTTGTTTATTTGAATATCTTCCATATTGACTGCAAACCAACTCTAAATTCAAGATGGTAAATTAAGGTTTATGAAAGATATTTAACTTCCCAAGCTATGTGTTGGAAAAACACAACAAAGCTCAAAACAAGCTATAGTAGTTATAGAAATAGTATTGATAGTTTGAATACACAAAGTTACCTTCCACCTTCGGACGCCGACAGATGCCGCCGGCCTCTGCCCACGTTGCCTCCGCTCCGCGCTCGACTCTGCTCGCTGGAGCCAACAGTTATATAGCGCTATTGCGCTGATGTCACCAGTTGCTATGGTGATGAAAGAATCAACAAATAAAAACAGTGGGGCCGGGCAATGTATATAGCTCGCCTTTATACAGGCGAGTTAGCCAACACCAAAAACAGCTGCAAAGGGCTGCCTTTTGAGCACTGAGGATTAATGCCTGCCCAGTTTTCCAAGCCCTCTAAGAAGGGGGTTTAAAAAATGCCGCTACACTGATTTCCCTTCACAATACAGTACTTAAATTAAAAAAGTAGGCAATACCTGTTTACAGGTGCAGGGAGACTAGAAATGAGCTTATTTTGCACTTCTTTGCACTGAACCTCAGTTGCCACATCTCCGACCATCTTTCAAGCTTCTCCAGTTCCCTATTCATTTCCTGCACCCCTTCTGGAGTCTCCACCCTGTTGCAGATCTTGGTGTCATCTGCAAACAGGCAGACCTTTCCTTCCAGCCCCTCTGCAATGTCACTAATGAAGACACTAAACAGAACTGGTCCTAGTACTGATCCCTGTGGTACCCCACTTGTCACCCCCCTCCCCAGATTGTACCCCATTTACCACCACCCTCTGTCTCCTGTTAACCAGTTCCTAACCCAGTTCACCACCTTGTCTCCCATGCCCAGACTACCCGTCTTGTTAATCAGCCTTCTATGTGGGACGGTATTGAAGGCTTTGCTGAAATCTAGGTAGGCGACGTCTACCGCCCCTCCCCGATTTATTTCCCTTGTCGCACAATCAAAAAAAAATCCATTAGATTCGTTTGACATGACCTTCCTGCTGTGAATCCTTGTTGCCTCAGATCCTGAGCACCACTGGTTTCCGTATGCGCCTTCGTACACCTTAACATCGCCCACACCAACATTCACTGCTGTTCATTTTTGGAAACAGAGCGCTTTTTATTATGAGTTCAGTGTCAGTGGGGAAGGGCCTTGTATGGGCAACACCGCTGTTCACTAACATTTCCCCCATGCTCTTACCATCTTCTGCACCCAAGGTCACACACACTTGCTGCACACATGCATCTCTGCACATAAGCCTATCACTCATATGCACCCACACCCATGGGTCTCAGACTGTGCCACTTGTTCACCTGACAGCAGTGTTGTCCCCCCCAACGTTTCTGTCAGTAAGTCGCACTGGCAGCAGTGCTTGAAAAGCCGTGTTAATTGTGTCATCGAGGCAAAGGTCAGGAAGCACAGGAAAACCAGGAGCAGTTTCAAAATTCGCCAATAATATATTTTTTTTCTCAAGAACAGCAAAATAACAATTATTCAGTATATCTATTTATTTATTTCTTTATTTAGTTTTTGTTAACCGGGTAAGCATCATAGCCAAGACATGACTATTTTCAGGCACGACCCGGGAGGTTACAGTGGGTAGGAGAACTTCAAGAAACATGCATTTGAAACATACATTTGCCATACATACATTTTGCCAAAACAGGGAAATTACATTAAATACAGCACATTAAACTAGAATTACACAATATAAGCAGGAAGAATGCATACATTTTGATTTTAGAGGATCTTCAAAGACGTAGAGATTTCACAAAGTGGCTGGCATGTGTGACCAAAAGGAACAACAGTAACATGTCCTGGTGACTAAACTTATTCCTTTTATCAAAGCACTGGATTGACAGCAGTTTCACAGATAAAGCATACCACATAAGTGCTTATAGTCAGAGCTAGAAGAGGCTGACAGCGAAATAGTATATATAGCAGTTAGGGGTATAAAGGAGAGGGAGATTTGTGCGGGTTCAAGGGGGTTTGAAGCAGGTACAGTAAGCATGGTTAAATAGGAAGGAACAAAGATTGCTTTTAAACAGGGTATGTGTAGGGGTTTGGCGAATCTCCAGAGGCAGGGAGTTTCATAATTTGGCCGCTGAGTAAGAAAAGGCAAGTGTGCCTTTGTTGGAATAACATCTTAGTGTTTTCAACAATCCTTTGTTGGACGAGCGAAGGCCATGGGAGGGGGCAGCAGAGTTAATAGGGAGGCCAGCGAGACCGGGATGTTTGTTCTGATATTATCTGTCAGTGATCCAAGAGCGAGGGTACGACCATCAGAAGGGGGCAGCCAGTTCAGATCAGCATAAAGCAAACAGTGATGTTTCGACCAGGGAGAAGCTGAGGCATACCTACATATGCTGTTGTACGTGGTATCCCACTTCCTTAGGAGAGTTGCGGATGCACTGAGATAAGTGACAACCCCGTAAGATAAAGACGGGAGGAAGATCCCTTGGGCTATGGCTAATCTTGCCGGCTGCGTTAGGATATAGCTGGTTTTATAGGCTACACCAATTTTAGCATTAACTGATTTACAAGTAGATGTAATATGCTTGTCAAAGTTAAGATTCTCATCAAGTAGTACTCCAAGATATTTAAACGAGCGAACTGAAATCAGAGTCATCCCATCCTGCCCTGCGACTTTAAAGAGATCCCGGCTGTTATTTAATTAAGATGCTGAGCCAAACAGCATAGTAACCATTTTTTCAGCATTAAGGATGAATGTGTTGGAAGAGCCATGACTGAATAGATCTGAAAGCAGCAGTGAGGGTCAAGTTGATCTGGTGTACATTTTTATCACTACAGTATAAGACCAAGTCATCTGCGTACAGTATAGCCGAGCATTCAGGGATGTGTAACGAGATGTTATTAATAAAAATAGAGAAGAGAAGGAGACCTAGAATTGATCCCTGTGGAACACCTAGGTTAATGGCCATCAAGCTGGAAACAGCAGAGTTAAATCAAACAGACAGAGTTCCGTCACATAGATAGCTATTGAACCAGGCTACCGAGATTTGAGAGAAACCAAGGGCTAAGAGACTATCTAACAGAAGAGAATGGTCAACAAGGTCAAACGCCTTTGTGAGGTCAATGAAAACAACCCGTGAGGTGTTTGTCATTGTCAACAGAAGTTAGTGTATCATTTACCAGGCGGAGTAGCGCCATGATGGTACTATGACCTTTGCGAAATCCATATTGGATAGCCGAGAGAAGGTTATACTTCGTCATAAATTTGGTGACCTGGGTTGATACTAACTTTTCCATTATTTTTCACAATACCAATAATATAGGTATAGGTCGATAGTTATTTCCCTATTATCACCTTTCTTATAGACTGGAGTGATTCTGGCCCTCTTCCAGATATCAGTGACAACACCGCTGCAGAGAGAGGGTGAAAATCCTTGCTAATGGTTGGGCAATGAAAGGCGCTGCCAGTTTAAGAAGTTTTGGTTCGATTCCGTCCGAATCAATGCTAGTGTTGTCAGATATGGTATTGAGCAGACCCAGGACATCTGATTTGGATATTGCCTTAAAATAGAACGGGGCAGTGCCAACAGAGAAAACAAAGTCCTACTTCCAAGTGTTTCTTCTCCTAATTCCAAGTTTTAGTCTCTCAGTCTCGTCTCTCTAGCAAAAGCACAGCTGCTTTGTCTGGGAACTTAAGAGAGCCTGCTTCTCATGGAATGTTCTTGTAAGTTTACAGAATATTCTTATAAGTTTCATTCCTTGCAGGTGCGACAAAAAGAATATAGTGACCCAGAACTGACCTCTTGTTTACGGTTCTGCAAAAGGCTTAAAAATTGCATCTCAGGTTAACTCCTTGAGTTCCAAATAGCTTTTTGCAAATCATTTCAACAGTAGAACTATATACAGTTTTAAACAAAGGGATCCCAGTATCACATACAGTTTTAAACAGAGATTCACATATATATTTTTTTTTATAACTGCATATATGCAAGGGGGGGAAGAAAAGACAGAAATAGCAAGGGAAGGCAGAGAGATCGGGAGAGGCAGAGAATTGCTTAACTGCCGGAGTGATCAGTTCCTGGGTCTCACAAGAAAGTGTGGTTGTGCAACCAGACAGAGAAGAGGCAGAAAAGGAGAGGACAGAACAGACCCTTGCATTTAAACTCTTTCTGCATAACAAATGGGACAGGGCCTTATTCAACCCTGTCACATATGGCTCAGAAGGTTGCACGCTCGACTCTGGGGCTGAAGCATTAAAGGAGATAGGAAATGCAGGGTTCACGCTTAATATTAAACTTACTAGCCTGTGGCACAGTGCAGACTGCTTCTGGCCATGCAGTTTCCCCCTGGCTTGCTTGTTGGGGCTAGTGTAAAAAATAATCCCATCCACCCACCCCAATCCCACAACCCTCCCCCCATGTCCCCTTCATCAGTAAGTCACCAAAAGTTCAAAAGTATGCAAATAAAATCCTTAAAAAAGCCTATCGTTGACAGTATTTGAACAGTTTCACCGCTGTGCCCAAATGCGAGCAATTTCTCCCTCGAGTGTTATCGCAAAATGCAACTGGGACAGATGGCTGGCATTCAGGCCTTGCGTTGATACTGGGGAGATACTATTAGGCAGCATACTTCATTAAATATTTTATTCACATGCTTTAGAACTTTTGGCAAGTTGCTCACTAAAGGGACGGGGAGAATTTTTTTTTTTTTAAATTTTACCTTAGTTGCGAGTTAGATGGTGGCAGGATGAGAAGGTGAGTGGGGGGTATGTTCTGGTTGACATCAGGGACTGGGGTGCTCTGAGGGGTGGGTGTCGCCACTGGACACCTGGGAGAACTGATTGGGAAGGGGAGAGGGAGGGGGTACCACCGGATAGGACACAATTGAAGTGAGGTCGGGAGAGGGAATTCCTCCCACCCCAGTAATCCCTATGCTATCATAAGCCTTGGCCTGGTGCAAATCTTTGGGGTTGCAAATTGGTACCATTTTCCCCAGCTGGACCAGTGCAAAAAAGAATGTAAAGTGTGCCCCTGAAATGATTTACTGTTATTTGTAACTGTAAAATAAATAATAAACAAGCAATGGTCTTAGCATGTCTTTTTTTTTTTATTATTGTAGATGTTTAAAATGCCATCAGTTTGACAGACTTTTCATATCAGGAGCCAGCATGTGCCAAGCTGTGAAATGCTCACATCAACGACTTCCAATTTTAGACTGCTGTAGTGTCCGTGCTGGGATAAGCAACTCTTTAGACAGCCACTTCACAAAATGATGATGCCGTATTCTTCCTGGCCTATATAACGATGCCAGACTCAAAACTCCTACAATTTTTTAGCGGATGGCTCACTCTGCAGCCCCCACCGTTGACTGGTTGCCTTCAAGTCACTAGTAAAACCTCTGTGTGTGTGTGTGTGTGTGTGTGTGTGTGTGGTGTCCTGCATATCCACACCCTACCCTCTTGCTGTACAGTAAACCCCCACCCTCACCCCTAGTCAGAAGCTTAGCTTACCTTCCCTTGCATGTGTCCCAAAAGCACCATCAACCTCCGCTGAAATCATTCCTTCAGTAGCTGGCAGCTGCCTGAGTCTTTGCTCCCCTGGCCCTCCCTTCAGAGTACCAGGGTTGGGGAACACATGAAAAGTCCTCAGGCACTTTAAAGTGGCTATTTCATTAAATTTTGCAAACTGGGGCAGGGAAATGCAACAGCATGCCACCTCTTCTTGGCAGCTGGAAATATAGGCTATACAAAAGGTTGACTCAAAATATGCGATCTTCAAGTGTTAAGGGGCAGGACCATAACTCACGAGTGGCACAGCTACGAGTGAGTTATGAAAGTCCTGCCTACTCACAAGTGATAATTTGCCTATTTTGAGTCAGACTATTGTATATTTGATGTATACAACAGTAATTTACAAGTTATAGCTTTTAAATCTGCAGTTTATTTAAAAATGTTGCTGCTTTTCTTTGATTTTAACTGCCTGCTGCAGTGCTGCACTAGGCACTGTGATGTCATCAGCATTGTAGAAGCTGCTCTAATTGGTTCAGTATTCCATTGTGATGACAGTAACTTAAATATCCATTGTGACAATAGTAACAATGATATTTTTTGATATTTTGCTGTTACCAATGTTACTAAAATATTTTTATCCTATCATTTTCACCCCTACTCCTGTTGTATATAGACACATAATTTCTCCCACATCACTCCAGCAGCCTGGCGGGAAATTGCACCACCCATTTCTACTGGCATAACGTGACTGGTCATATATGCAGGCGGTCAGGAGTTTTGTTCACCCCTATCCTGCACAGAGGGTTGTGGACGTGAGCACAACAAACCAGTGCAGTAAACTGCCTCCTGGCGATACTAAGTGTTGAGACACTTTTCATGGGCTCCCTGTCCAAGACACAGGCGGTTGCCAGCCACTAAAGGAATGATATCACCAGAGGCTGATGGTGCACCTGGGCCACATACAAAGGAAAGTAAGATAAGCTCCCAACTGTGTGCGTGTGTGTTACTGTACAGCTAGAGGGTAGGATGTGGACCTACAGGACACCAGAAAAAAAAGCAACGTTTTACAGGTAATCTGACTTATGTGATTTTTTGAGACAACCGGCCAAGTTGGGGAGGTATGGAGTGAGCCGGTCACTAAAAAATGATAGGGGATTTGAGTCCAGCATCATTTACATAGGCCAGGAGAAGTGTGGCATCATCATTTTGTGAAGTTGCCATCTAAATAGTTGCCTAGTCCAACATGCATGCTACAGCAGTCTAAAATTGGGAGTCAGTGATGTGATCATTTCACAGCTTGGCACGCACTAACTAAAAGGAAAAAAGTCCATCAAACCAATGGAGGTTCAACATTAAGAAGCAGCACGTGAATATGCATTTAAAATGTCTACATTAATAAAGCCACACGGAGGTCATTGCTTTGTTTTTTATGATTCATTTAAAGGGGAACTGTCAGCAATAGGAGTCTCACACCCAAGTGCGAGTCTGATCCCAATTAGCCCTTTGTGTGCAAAAACACTTTACTTACACTCTATTACTCTCCAGTAATCAGTATCAGGCTCATTTATTTCATTGATTTGTAAGCTGACATTTCCTGTAATCAGAAATGCCAGACTCCCCTGCAGCTGACGTCAGAGGAGGACTGTAGCAGTGGCAGATTCAATAGCCTGCAGTGAAATGTCAGTAGTTTTTTTTTTTTTTTTTTTTTTTATAAGCTGTAATCTTCTGTTTGCAGGTCTGCTGTTCTGCTGGGGCTAGTTATAATCTCAGAGGACTATACTAAGCCCCGTGAGCACAGCAGGACCAACAAACATCTGATTTTAGCTTACAAAGTCTTTAACATGTATAATGTGGGCCATTGAATCTCCCAGTTCTGCAGCCCTCATCTGATGTCAGCTGCAAAGGGTTCTGGGATTTCTGGTTATAGGAAAAGGCATCTTATAAGTCAGCAAAATTAGCTTAATAGATTCTACTATACTGCAGTAAACAGCATGTTAAAAAAAAAAAATGTTTTTGCACACAAAGTGCAAATTGGGATCTGCCTCACACTTGGATGTGAGACTCTTGTTGCCAACAGTTCCCCTTTAAGAGTTGCAAGCGGTAAATCACTTCCCACCTGCTTTAAAGGTTAGCCCCATACCAGAAACTAATACCCAATACTGAAACTTAGGCCCTGTCCACACTACACCCGAAAACACCTTCCGTAACATTACACAGTGCCTGTAATGTTACCGTAATGGATAGCGTTTACACTGGTAACGTTACAAAAGGCGTTACTGTAACCGTTATTGAAACCTGTTAGCAGGGGGTTTCAACAACAGTTACTGTAATGTGTGCAGGTCTGAAATGTTACAGAGCACCATGTAAACACACAACTGTGTAGTCACTGGTCACCCCCAATCTGCCAGCTTACTGTCATGCTGTGTAGCAGTTCCATGATGCTAGCACCCAGCTCCCATCATGGGAGGCAAATATGGAAGGGGACACAGCACTCCGCACCCGACAATGCACTCCCACGTCGGTACACCCCTCAGACAACCCACTCCCTGACAACCTGCCTCCATGAACATGTCCCTTACAGCCCCGGTGCCATACTGTAACCCAGCTGCCGAGTGCGGGTGACCGGTCCCACAAGGGATATGTCGGGGACTGTGGCAAACTAACTACTCACCCATATTCCCTACCCCTATGGCACAGCCCTCACTCTGGTAGGCAACTGTACTCGGTTGCACACTGAGAGTCATACGGAGCATACATGCCCATGTCCAGCAACCACAGCCTGGGAAGGATGCCACAATTGGAGGGATGATGGCAGGCAGAGTGTGCAGCAACCGTGAACATGGACACTGTGGGTCGGGGGCTGGGTAAGGTTAGGCAGGGGCCAGCAGGGAAGGAATGGTACTGGACATATGGCCCACACTGTGGCCACCTGGATGCACAGCACATGACATTCTGCATCTCCCTGCTCCACGACTGCTGCAGGAGCATAGTGACTGGCGTGTACAATACTGATTTCAGCTAGCGCCGGAGCGAGATGTAGGGAGTGGGTTGTTGGGGAAGGGGGCACAGCCATGGCCGACATGTCATAGACCCAGTGCTGCCACAGGATGTCTTGCAGATATATCTGCACTTGTACGTGCAGGCACTACACAGTCCGGTGCCCTTCTGTGGTATGGGGCAATTCTGCACGTCTTTGCCGCTGCTCCTCTGCCACATGCTCATGGAGATGTGGAACAGTGTGGATCACTACTGTATCCTGGGCTTGTGGCACAGGAACCACAGCACAAACATGCGGATTTGCCCCACACTGCATATGGGCACCAGATTGCTCACTGCCTGCACCTACAGACGCTATCTTATCTGCAGGACATCCCATGGCTGCATTTAGCGGTGCCTGCCGCAAGAAGACAGTGACCATGGCAGCCCACTGACCTGCCATGCTGGATGTTCTGCTTCCATGGCGTTTAACTGCAGCAGCTGCACCCAACATCTCAGCATGGCACTGTGGCATGTACTTGCTTGGGGCTCGGTAGTGCCATTGTGCTGGGGTGGATACACCGGGGCTGGGACTGGTGCTCTGCACACTGCTGCATCACGGGATATGCCCAGCTCTGCACGGGTTGGAAGCTGTTTCCGATTCATTAGCAGTGTGGACACACTGTACTGTTTTCAGTCTAATGGTTCTGAACCATTACAGCATTTTCCGGTGGAGTGTGGACAGGGCCTTAAAGGATGCTGAACTGATGAGGTGCCGTACTTCAGATGAAACTTTAAACCACTTTGGGGAGGAATTTTTTAGTTCTATGAACTACCATGTCCCTGTGAAAGGCGATGTAGTCAGGATCTGTGCACAGGGCTTGCAACTCGCTCACCCTTCTGGCAGATGTCACTGCTACCAGGAAAACTGCTTTCCAGGTGACATGTTTCAAAGCAGCAGTTGCCATAGGCTCAAAAGGAGCCTCCATGAGCTGGGCAATGCAGTGACTCGGGTCCCATGGAGGAACAGGATCCCTTACTGGAGGATACAGGTGATTGAGTCCTATAAAGAACCTTCTGAAAATAGGTTGTGAGGCCACCAACCTGTCCTTGCCAGCGGAAGCATAAGCTGACACTGCTGGCAAATGAACTTCAGGGTTGAAGGCCTGAGGCCCAATGACTGGGAGACAGACTAGGTAATCTAGGACTGTAGCCAGATTTGCTTGCAACAGGTGAGCTGCCTAGGGGACACCAATAGGAAATATTTTCCACATTGAGGCACACATTTCCTTGTTGCTGGTTTCCTGGAAACCTTAAGCACTTCCATAACCTTAGATTTAGTCCACTGAACTCTAGCTCTTTCAAGAACCATGCTCTTAGATGTAGAGTTCTCGGATCCAGGAATGTTATTCTGCCCTGAGACAATGTCAACAAACTGCATCTCGGGGGCAGGCTGACAGGGTCAGGAGCAGGCAGTACCAGATCTGCCTGGCCCAGTCTGGATTTACGAGAATCACTGCTGTTGACACCCTTCACAGTTTGAGCAGTATTTTCAGCAAACGTGGGAAAGCATATAGAAACCTCCCAGACCAGTTGAAGAATGGAGCATCCTCTGGGACTGTGTAGGATGCAGAGAGGTCTATTTCTGGTGTACCCCATCGTCTGGACACACTTGTCAGCACCTGCTGGTTCAGAATTCATTCATGATTTCCCTGGCTGATTCTGCTGAGGGATCTGCCAGCACATTGTCCTTCCCTGACAGGTGTACTGCTGAAAGCAGAACCTTCAGGGAGCATGCTAGGTTCCAGATCTTCACTGATTCTGTGCATTGTTTTGAGGATCTTGTTCCTCCTTGCTTGTTTATGGAGCACATTGTTGTGGTATCTGTTCTAACCTGACAGACTGACCTCTGATCTGAGACGAAAAGGCCTGCACTGTAAAATACACTACCCTGAGGTCCACAAGATGTACATGCTCCCCAGTCTCCTGTGTACTCCAAATACCACTTACAGTGAGATCCTCCAGGTGGGCACTCCAGCCTAGGAGGCACCTGTTGTGAGTACGGCCATAGGTGATTGGTGAAAGAAGGAAATGCCCTCTCTGAGGCTGCAGTCTTCCTTACAACATTTCAGTGCCCTTGGGAAAGGCTTTGTGAAAGGCACTAACAGGGGATCCCACCTCTGAGACCAATGGTTCCCCCTAGGGGGGCCTGGACATCTCTCATCTGGCACCTGGTACTAAACTACTGGATGATGTCATGTGCCCCAGTAAATACAGGAAATCCCTTGCAGGTCAGGGCTGAGCTGTCCTGAAGAATTTTGCTATTGAAATCAGATCTCCTACCCTTGCTTGCTGAAGGAATGCCTTCCTTTGCAGCAGGGTATCCAGCTCTGTGCATATGGTCCACAATCTGAACTAATTTCATTTGTGACTTCTTAACATTTATGAGGAAGCCCAGGTCCTGCAAGGTGCCCTATGTCAGTAGGAGGGAGACTTGGCTTCCTGGGACTAGCCAGTTGTCCAGATAGGGGAAAACCACCACCCTGTTAACATGTGCTTTGGGATCTGTTATCTTATATGTATTTGTTCTATGTATAACTATTACTGATAAGATAGATGTGCTGTAATGTATCAGTATGTAATTGTAAGTTAGTAATAATTCATTAGTGGATCAGTGCTTTTAGCTGTACTTGCAATTCTAGCATTAGGGAAATAAACTACTGACTACGGGGAAAAACATGTTTTTGCCATATGTACATGTGCAGAGGGAAGAGAGAGGGAAAACGCACCTTTCTTACAAGGTTAGCTGACAGGAGCTTAGCAACTACAGAACAACAGGAGACAGTGTGCAGTTCTACTAATAACAGCTGCACATGTACAGAAAGTGCTGGCAGAGCACTGCCATGTATGGTCATTCCTGTTTCCTCGAGTAAGGAAAGTACAGTTACGTAAGAACTTACCTTAACAGTAGATCTTCGAGAACAGCTCTTGCAGCAGGTTACACCATTAGGACTGAAGCCGGCAGGCATCAGGACCCCACGGAAATCTTCTAGCTAGCAGTCTTCAGCGGGGACCGCCTCCGACGTCAAGCGTAGTACATAAAGAGGCGGTCCCGCCAGAATCCCCAGTTCTCCCGCTGAAGACTTCCGGCCGCTGGATGACATCAGAAGTGGAGACCGAGGATCCGCCCTCAGAAGAACAAAGGAAAGAAAGCTCCTGCCGAAGCCTGGTTAGGCCTAACCTCCTCCAAGGGGGAATGGTGGGCGGAAGGGTACGCTGCAAGAGCTGTTCTCGAAGATCTACTGTTACAGTAAGTTCTTACTAACTGTACTATCTTACTTTGAGATACAGCTCTTGCAGCAGGTTACACCATTAGAACCGATTCCCAAGCAATAGCGCCTATAGACACTCTGGGAGGAGGTGTGACGGGGAGATCTTAAAAAATCCTGACTCTAGGACAGGAGACCCTGTAGAACGGCGAGGCCAAAACCTGCTCTCCGCCGTGAGGCGATGTCCAGGCTGTAATGCCTAATGAAGGTGTGCACTGAGCTCCATGTAGCTGCGGCACAAATGGTCGAGGTGGAGACGTTCCGCAGCACTGCGAAGGAAGTAGCCACCTCCCTAGTCGAGTGGCCCCGGACTGTGCCCGGAAGGGGCGTCCGTTTGTTGTTGTAGCAAAAAGAAATGCACTGGACAAGCCAGTGAGAAAGGGTCTGTTTTGAGACTGGTTGGCCCAACATCCTCTCAGCAAAGGAAATAAAACAGCTGCTCGGATTTGCGATGCTGTTTGGTCCTGGTCAAGTAGTATCTTAAGGAGCGGTGAACATCTAGGGTGTGAAGCAGTGCCTCTCCTCTATTGGTGTACCTGGGGAAGTACACCGGCAGATCGATATCCTGATTAAGGGTAAGGGCTGAGACCATCTTAGGCAGGAATTTAGGATTCATTCTCAGAGACACTCTGTCCTGGTGGAAAATTAAATAAGGTTCCTTACACATGAAAGCGTGTAGCTCAGAAATTCTCCTTGCTGACGTAACAGCAACCAAAAATAACGTTTTCCACGACAGAGAACGCAGCTAGCAATCTGCGACAGGTTCAAAAGGGGGCAGCGTGAGATGCTCCAGGACAAAAAGTAGGTCCCAAGGAGGGACGGGATCCTTGATGGGTAGTCTAAGGTGCAACACCCCCCTCAGAAAGTCACGAGAGGCATCGAGTTGTGCCACTGTGCGTTGACCTATCGAGTAGTGGTAGGCCGAAATCGCACAGAGGTGAACCTTAATAGAGGAGTAGGCAAGGCCTGAGTGAAAGAGGGAAAGCAGGTATTCTAGGACTGATTTCTCTGGGCATTCTAAAGGGGAGAGACCGCGTGCCTGAGACCACAGGCAAAACCGGCGACATTTCATGGCGTACGTCGCATGCGTTGCCGGCTTTCTGGCAGCAGAAAGGACTTCCGCCACCTCTTGCGAGACCCCATGTCGCATAATGGCTATGTCTCGAGGAGCCAGGCATGCAGGTTCAGAGAGCGCAAGTCCGGATGGACTAGCGTACCCTCCTCTTGAGACAGCAGATGGGAGCTGATGGGCAACGGGAGTGGAGGTTCCCAGGACAATTGCGTCAGCATGGGGAACCAGATCTGTCTGGGTCAGAAAGGCACTACCAGGATCATTGTTGCGTGCTCCCTGCAAAGTTTGAGAAGGACTCTCTGAATCAAAGGGAAGGGAGGGAAAAGCGTAGAGGAATCTGTCCGCCCAGGAGAGGGACAATGTGTCTCGCCAAAAAACATCAGGCACTGGATCTAGCGAGCAAAAATTGGGCAGTTTTGCGTTGGATGGGGAAGCGAATAAGTCCAATTCTGGAGTGCCCCATCAAAGAAACAGATCCTCTGCTACCTCCTGAAGAAGTTCCCATTCATGGACTCTGGCCTGGGATCGACTCAGGCCGTCTGCGATTGTGTTGTCCACTCCGGGAACATGAACTGTAATTAGGCTCACACCGTGTTGAATTACCCATTACCACACTCTCATAGCTTCCCTGCAAAGGGGGTAAGAGTGTGTGCCTCCTTGTTTGTTGAGGTAATACATCACCACCATATTGTCTGTTTGAAACAGAAGAGTACTTGTTGGGATTTCTGACTGGAAGGCCTGCAGGGCATAAAGGACCGCCCTCATCTCCAGAATGTTGATACGGAGGTGAGCTTCCTGAGGGGTCCACGTTCCCTGGGACCTCACCCCGTTCAGGTGTGCCCCCCACCCCAGCCCTGAGGCGTCTGTGGAGAGGATTACCTCCGGGGACGGCGCTGCAAATGGGACACCCACAGAGAGTGTCCCTGGGTCTAGCCACCATTGCCAGTCCCGAATCACGGCCTTCGTGATTCTGACCGGCTGCTGCATATGGTCTTGCCTTTGATCCCATTGCACTTTCAGCATCCACTGGGTTACCCGCATGTGGAGCCTTGCCATCGGGACGGTTGGAATGGCCACAGCCATGTGTCCGAGCAGGCGAAGGACCAGTCTGGCAGGGACGGTCTTCTTTGCTGAAAGGTCCCTGATGAGGGACCTGATGCGCTCCGCTCTGTCCTCGGGAAGAAAAGCTTTCCCTTGGATGGTGTCCAGAACTGCGCCTATGAACTGCAGCTTCTGGGACAGTACCAGGAGAGACTTCTCGTAGTTGATAAGAATACACAGCAACTGAAAAAGAGCTTGGGTGTTCTGGATGGCCAAAGACAGCGCCTCTCTGGAGGCGGCCATGAGAAGCCAGTCGTCCAGGTACGGGAACACATAGTGGCCCTGCCTCCTTAGAGACGCTGCCACGACTGCCATACACTTGGTAAAGACCCTGGGGGCCGATGACAGTCCGAAAGGAAGTGCCCGGAACTGAAAGTGGTGGCCGAGGAACTCGAAGCGCAGGAACCTCCTGGGCGCTTGAGCAATGGGGATGTGCAGGTAGGCGTCCTGCATGTCCAGTGATGCTAAAAAGGCATCCTTCTTCAACATGGGAATAAGCCCTTGGAGGGACACCATGCAAAACCGTTTGTAGGCGACCGACATATTGAGGTCACTGAGGTCCAATATTGGACGGAGGTCCCCTGTTTTCTTTGGAACCAGAAAGAAGTGGGAATAGTAGCCTGCTCCTCTCTGGTTCTCCGGGACGTACTCCACCGCTCCTTTTTGCGGAAGCGCGAGTACTTCTTGCCTGATAAGCAATCTGTGCTGACCCGAGTAGCGGGAGAGCAGAGGAGGCCTTGTGGGTGGCTTGTCCACGAATTCTATAAAGTGGCCTTTTTTGACCAATTGGAGAACCCACCTGTCGGTGGTAATAGACTGCCACCCTGGCAGGTGGTCTGCAATACGACCCCCGACCTTGGTGTCCCGTTGATCCTGAGGGGCGGGACCTGGGAAGGAGTCATGCTGTGGCGGCTGAGGGTCCTGCAGGCTGGGCCGACTTAGCGGGTGTTGGCCTCTGCCTGAGGACGACTTCCTCTGGGCTTTTCGGGAGAAGGAGCCCCTCTGTTGCGGACTGGAACGGGACTGTTGCCTCTGCATCCGGCCGCGAAAACGGCTCTGGTTCCTACGAAAGGAACCGGGCCTGGGTCTCTACATGGCTTGGACAGACCTCACGGCCTTCCCGGCCTCCTGAAGCTTGGTGAGAACCTTTTCCGAAGACTCACCGAAGAGAAATTCGCTGTGGAACGGGGTGTCCAGTATGTTCTTCTGGACGTCCGGGGTGAATCCGGAGACACGAAGCCATGAATGTCTCTGGAGGCATACGCCTGAGGCTGCCGCTCTGGCCGAGGAGTCCGCGGAGTCATACGCGGCTCGAAGCACCTGGGTTCCCACATCTGAACCTGTGCGGAGGAGCTGAAGCAGTTCTTCCTTCTGCTCACCTTCCGGCATCTTTTCTGCCAGCTCTAGTCCCTGCTCCCACAATGCATTCTGAAACTGGACCATGTGGGGGAGATAGCTGAAGGACCTAATGGCACAGGTTGCAGCTGCGTACGTGCGCCTGCCCATCCCGTCCAATTGCTTGGACTCTGGGTCCAGTGGCAGGGTGTTCAGATGTTGCGGCCTCTGGGACCGGTCACGTGAGGCTGTAATAACCAGGGAATCGGCCAGAGGATGAGATGCCAAGTACTGGTCCTCCCTAGGGGCCTTGTACAGGTGGTCAGCCTTCTTCGGCATCGCCAGGAGCGAATGTGAACGTTTCCACGCTGCCTTGGTGACGTCCACGAAGGTGTCCACCAAGGGTGGTACCACCACAGGCTTTTGGTCCTTTTGCCGAAGACAGCATGCGAGGCGTAGCCTCTCGGGGTCAAGTTCCTCTGTGTCCCAGCCCATATTCTCTTGGATGTGCTTCATAATCTCAGAGAACGATGGGTCATCTGGAGGAGATCTTGGGAGCTCACGTGGGTCCGGAGAGGGGACGCTGATGGGAGAAGGGGATCTGGATCTGTCTGAGAAGTCCGATCCCAAGTCCTCCGTCGAAGGCGAGTGGCGGCGTCTTCTGGGTCTCTTGGGGCTGGGTGACCCTGAAGAAGATCTGGACAGAGGTCTCCTCTTTTCTGGTCTGCCCCTAGGAGATTCTGCAGGCTCCTGGGGGGAAGGTACTCGGCCTGCTGCCCCGGATGGGGTGGGGGGTGCTGGGGCCGGTGGAGTCACGGGTGGAGGAGGAAGAGGAAGAGGTGTGGGAACCACATCCTTTTTTATGGTATCCCACCAAAAGGTAAACAGCTCCCTGACCTCAGAGATATTGAGACCCAACGACGGGCCGGACGTCGGTCGTCTGGTTCCGCCGTCGGCCCCCCAGGGGTCTCTGGTTTGGGAGAGGGTTCCCTCGGGGGGTTTGACAGGACCGGGTTCGCCCGCCTGGTCCTCTGGCTGAGTCGACTCCTCCTCCTCCGTAAGCGCCTCCTGGCCGACGTCGGTAGGTGGCGTAGGGGTTCCTCTCACTGCTAGGGTGGGCGTCGGTCCCCCAGCCGGTGACCACGGTGGAGAAGGCCTGACCGGCGACGGGCGTTTGGCAGTCGTCAGGTCCCGGGACCGGTGGTGCTTGGCCGACGTCGGGTGGGCAGACGTCGGGTCCGATGTCCTCTTGAGCGATGTCAGCTCCTTGGTTTTCTGCTGGGGTGGAGGAGGCAAGGAGACCGACTGGACGTCGGGAGCCAAGTGGCGGGAACCGGACTTGTGGTGATGGCAGTCCCCTGACCTCGGCGAGGCCTTGGACGAAGAGGAAGAAGGCCTGGAGGTCGAAACAGGCTGCAGAGTGGAGGAACCAGAGGATGACTTGACCGCGACCGGGGGAGGCTGAGAGCGGGCCCAGGAAGGCGAGCGGTTGGACCGGGAGCCGGAGCTACGAGAGTCGGAAGCCTTAGAAGGAGATTTAGACCTCACCCTCTCCCTGTGCTTTTCGAGGTGCCGGCGGGCTTTCTCGGATGATTCCCCTTTGGAGGCAGAATCCATGGCCTTCAATCTCTCTTCTAGAAGGTAAGCTTGGCGGGCCTTCTGACGACGGATCCGGGTCTGACTGTTAAAGCCTTGACAGAAGGAGCAGGCCCAGGTGTCGTGGTCCGGGCCTAGGCACCGCACGCAGGCCGAATGCGGGTCTTTAAAGGGAATTTGCTTCCCACAGGCGCACTCTGATGGACGGCCCTCCACGGATGTTGGAGAGGACATCAGATGGCAGACGATTCGATGAAAAAAGAGTTTCCAGTTCGAGAAACGGGAAAACAACTTTTCCAGGCATCGCGTGCTAGGTACTGACTGGAGGGTCGAGACATGCAAGTCGACGGCGGCAAAGAACTGGGGATTCCGGCGGGACCGCCTCCTTATGTACTACGCCTGACGTCGGGGCCGGGACCGACGTCGGAGGTGGTCCCCGCTGAAGACTGCTAGCAAGAAGATTTCCGTGGCGTCCTGACGCCTGCCGGCTTCAGTCCTAATGGTGTAACCTGCTGCAAGAGCTGTATCTCGAAGTAAGATCAGCACTACCTATGAGGGAAAAACTGTATAATACAGAATCAGTTTTGGGATTGGGGACTGCACCACTGTTTCCCTGGTTGGTATGTATTATGCTTTTCCCTGTAATTTGGTACAGCTTTAATAAATGCTTTATACGCCAATTACGTGCTGCCTCTTTATGACTTTAGAACTCAAACTCTGACAAGGTCTAGACCTAAAAATATGCATAAATTTACAATCTTTTGCATCCTCAAGTGTGCTTCCACTACGGTTAGGCACTTTGTGAACACTCCTGGTGTTTAAGATAGGCCGAAGGGAAGGGCTGTGAATTGGTAGTGGCAATTTTCTATCTGAATCTGAGGTACTTTTTGTGGCAGGGCCTGACTAGCATGTGGAAGTATCTTTCAGATCCAGTGAACCCAGCTCCTTCTTGCAAAGATGGGATCACTGAACCCTGTGTTACCATCTTGATTTTTTTTTCTTTCTTTAAGCGTTTGTTCAGACATCACAAATCTAAAATAGGTCACTACTCCCCATTTTCCTTGTGGGTCAGAAGTACACAGAGTTAAACTTTTCTTTTGTGTGTGAGAGATAGTTTTTCCACTGCATTTGCTTGCAGCAATTTTTTCAACTCCATTTCCAACAAGATTCTTTTTGCTTGAGTGTAAGGATTAAACAGTTTGTGGTTCTGCAGTCTTGGGAATCTGCTGACCTGCAGGAACAAACCATGACTATTTCCAGGACCCACTTGACTGTGTTCATTTTTGTTCATTCCTGAAAACAGTGAGTCAGCCTCCCTCCTCCTCCCACTGGCAATGGATGGGCGACCTGTACAGACTTGTCAGGCATTCTGCTTCGCATGAGCTTGGGCCTGGTTGTGCAGATGCACACCTGGTTCCCCTTCTACCTCTACCTCTAAAGTATCCCTCTATGAAGGGTAATTATAGGAAATGTAAGCATGGGGAAAGTATCCCCTACCTCAACCTCCCCTTCCATAAGGTCTGCAGGAAGTGGAGGCCTTTTCCTTCTCAGCGTTGCTTTCGTTGATGGATTTGTATTCATCTACCTTCTTCATGGAAGCCTCTGTCTTGTCACCAAATAATGAATCTCTCACAGGGGAAATCCACTACCTTTGTCTGGGTGTCCTGGGATAGACTGGTAGTTCTAAGCCAGGCAAACTTTCTTAGGGACACTGAATGGGCCATGAACCTGGATGCAGTGTCATTTGTGTCCACCGCCATATGGAACTGGTACTTTGTGGTATCTATGGCTCACCTTGCTGTGTCAGTCATATCCTGTGCCAAGTCACCAGCAGCCCTCTCGTTCAATGTCAGTATGGAGTCCCAAAGGGCCTTCTGGTATTGTGCTGTGTAGGCAAAGTAGGCTGCCTGCCTTACAAGCACAGAAGCTGAAGTATAAACTGTTTTTCCCATGCCATATAGTTCCTGGAATCCTTCTCAAGAGACTGGGAGGAGAGGGGCACCTTAGCCTTATCACAGGCAGCAGTCTGGACCATGCCTTCCTGATCAGAGTGAGCATACGTTCATGATCAGGGTGAGAATACAGGTGTTCAGCTCCTTGTACTTTTCCTCAAGTTTCACACCTATGCCAGCAGCCAAGGTGGGTGCAGACATGATTTCACAGGTGGCTTTCTTGAGGGATTTATAGATGGGAAACAACAACTTCTTTGTAGGGGTTAATCCCATCATATCCATAAACTACACCTCATCCTCATCTTCCTCAGTTTCCTGTGAGATGATGAGCATGTTTATTACATGCTTCACAAATGTGTAGTGAGAGGTATAGTCCTCTGATGGTCTAGGAGGGAAGCCAATTTCTTGTGGGAAAAACATCTAGTTACTTAGAAAAGATGGAAAGGGCCAGTGGCCCATCAAGTTGATCTTCCACTCTTGTAGGCAACTGCTGTCAGAATGACTGTTGCTTTAGATGATTGTCAAGTTCATACTTAAATTTAAATGATGAAATGTCCACCAATTTCTGAGAGTGTATGTTCTAAGCTTTAGTGGCCCTTACAGTGTAATAGTGGGCAAGTTTCTTAGTGTTACTATAAGATACTTTAAGTTGTCATGTGACCTCAAATTAAACCACCTATCACTAAAGAATAGGCCACACTGTTGCATTAGTTCTGGGTCCTGTAATTTTTTAAATAAGAGCAGTATATCACCACGTGATCTCCTATCCTCTAATAAGACCAGGTCCAAGGCTGTCGCCAATTGTGCCTCGTATGACAGTTTTAAGTAAAGGGATCAGTTTTGGTGGTTTTCCTCTGCACCCCCTCCAATAATTTTATGTCTTCTTTTAAATATGGCGACCAAAGCTGAGAGTCGTAGTCAAGATGTGGACTAAAGTACATCCTGTATAGCAGAAGAATTCACTGTTCATCTCTAGATAAAGAAGTTCTTTTAACATTGTAAATCAACCTATTTGATGTTTGAACAACTTTTTTAGTGTGTAGTTGATGAAAATGAATTGTTAACCATTACTCCTACATCACATTCGGGTTCAAAAACGTTTAATAACTGACCATTCAATTTGTATCCAGTCATGGGGTTATTTCTACCTAAATGCATAACTGAGCATTTATTGGTGTTGAATTCCATGTTATCTACTATGGCTCAAATTTCAATTTCTTTCAAATTATTTATTTAACGTAGTTGTTTGGACTCGGAGTCGACTTCCCCAGTCAATTTAGTATTGTTTCTAAATTTACGAATATGGTTTATAATGTTGTGATGTAAGTTACTGATGAAAAGATTAAACAATGTGGGCCCCAATATCGATCCTTGGGGGGCCCTGCTGCTCACAATTCCACTGTCAGAAAATTGACCACCTATTTGCACATGCTGAGTTCTAAATTCTAACAAGTTCTTAGTCCATCTCAACAGGTAGTGACTAAATCCCATCTTGTCTAATTTCTCAAATAATTTACGGTGTGTAACTATGGGTTCTTCTTCCTCCTCCTCCTCCTCTACAGGCATGGTGAAAGGAACTGGAGCCTGAAAAGGGGGGGGGGGAAGGCATATTTATGAAATTCCCCATAGCCTGGAATGCCTGGAGGAATTGACATGACTTAGCCATGTCCTCTCTACTGAGGGCATTTTATTTATGTCTACTAGTTGCTCCTTTACTTCTTCGGAAGGGACAGCACCATCTCCAGTGTCTGCTCTAAGGCTCATTTTTTAATGGATTCAGGGTTCCTTCTTTCAGACATCCTGATTTCTGAACCATCTCTTGCAGCCTTGTCTTTCTTTTCTGCCCCCTTTCAAAGGGGCCGCTGCTTACCTAACACATTTGTTCCCACAGACGCCATATGACGTCGGAACCATCCACTGGTAGATCCGACCCGAAATGGCCACCGGGAGCAAATGAGTTAATGGGGATTGATCCTCTTCTGAGCCTTTAGGTACTGTGGAGACAGACTGAGAAGCCATAAGATCATCTAATTTTCAGACCTTTTCTTTTGCATTTTAGGGCAAAGTTTAATGCAGGATTTACAACTGCAAAATCATGGTCCGGACCCAGAGACAACTTGTGGCAGTCTGCCTTAGCCAAGAGTTGAAAACAAACTTCACAATTTCTGAAGCCTGTGGGGTACAGTCTTCTTTCTGGGTCTGTTAGTCGTGCCAAACACAGACAACCGTGGGAGATGTTAGCAGTTCCCAAAGAAAAAGTGTGAAAATGTTAAATAAAAAAAAATGCAAGTTGACAGGGTTTTAAATATTAGAAATGCAGTTCAGTTCCCTTACAATATAAACTGCGACTGAAATTTACCCGAACAATGCTATATAGGCCAAATATTGCCTCAGTTCCTTGAAAATGAGGAACAGAGAATACAGAAAGAAACTGGAAAGTGGTTTAAGTTAAGTAAAAACATTTAAAATTAAAAATTAAGCAGTTCCCTGAGAGCAGGTAAAGCGTCAAAAAGCAGCCTTCTCCGGTTCCTGGGAACCAATGGGGAAATCGGAGAAAACCTGTAAATATCAGTAAAATATGCTAAAACTACTCTAACCCAGAGTGATCAATAAAATAACCAAAACAGTTAGAAACTGTGGGGGTGCTGTGGAGCATGCCTACTGGCAAGACGTGTCAGGAGGGAGCTTTGCATAAACCTGAGACTGAACTAAATAAAACTATTAACTGCTAAACATTTGATATTCAAAGGACAGCACTGTCATCCTCTCGACCAGCTGCACAGTTCTATATCTTTTTGAGGCTGGGGCGCTCCAATAAAGGCCCGGTGAGCAGACTGAAAACTCAGCCTCCAGAACTGCTACAAAATGAAGCAGCAGCAAAATCTCCATCAGGGATGGACCCAATGTGGAAGGCCTTGCAGCAATCCATGCAGGCTATCGATACAAAAGTGGAGTCGAACCTCTCCAGATTTGTAGAGCAAGATGCTAAAATAGAGGTGGCCACCAAAATGACTGCAGCAGCAGAATCTACAGTGACATAGATATTGGTAACTACGGGTAAATTAATGCAGGAGAATGCCCAGCTGAGGGACCATTTGGAGGCGCTTGGAAACTCACAGAGGGCCTCTAACATCCGCATGGTGGGTTTGCCGGAGAACTGCAAGGGAGAGAATCTTGGGAACTTTGTTAAGGCTTACCATATTTCTCCCAGGACTGCTGCAAACCACAGAATTTTGCCTTGGACTGTCCTTTTGGTAACCTCAGGTCCTGCTACATGAGTCTGTATTTTGCAGGCAGATTCCTTACATTTCCAAGGTACTACAGTTCACCTTTTTCCGGACTTGTCATCTGCCACAAGAACCAGAAAGAAGACATTCGATTGAGTCCGAGTGAGACTATGATGTTTAGGAGTGGCCCATTCACTACTAATGCCAGCCAGGCTGAGGATTCAATACGGTGGAAAGATGTTTCAATACACCAACCCAGAAGAAGCCAGGAAGAAAGCGGAGGTTATTTCAAAGGAGTTCAACCGACCCAGAGCCTAAGAGCCGTCCGATTCGGAAGACGCCACATGAACTGCATATTGCCGGGCCAGAACTCCCTGCCTGCTAGGGCATGTGTATGTTTAAACTTTTAGCATTTAAACGTTACTCTGTAAGTGTTCCTTGTAGGGTGCAGCAGTTCAGGACATCATCTTGGACTATTACCTAACGGAATACCCCCATATCCGAAATCAAGATTGCTTAGACTGATAATTTCTTATGCATTGGATGTATTGTTTGGTCATACAATGTGATGTCTGGCATGAGTAAATTGTATAAAGTTGTTTTTATTGCAAAAACAATAATATATAATTAAAAAACAAACTATAAACTTATAAAATGAACTGTCAACCAGTGGAGCAACTGCTTTCTTCAGGCAGAGAAATAAATCTAACATCAGAGTGCAGGGGTGAGCATGACCACACAGCACAGTTTGAATTTTATATAACCAGCATGAAATTCTAAAGCCACAAGGTGGCCCATTCCAAGGGAATGATGCAGTTGTTAAGCATAAGTGAGGCATTACGGGGGTTTGAATGACAAAAACAGAAAAATAAAGTGTCCACCTCACCTGAGAGGAATCAGGACAAATCCTATTGCCCCAGTGGCAAAGTTTGAAGTGCCCCCTCTCCTGAGGGGAACTGAGACAAGTGTGAAGCCTCCCCCTCATCTGTGGAGGACTGTGAGCTGGCTCCTACTTTGGTGGCGATGTCTCAAATATCCAGCTTTCCTGAGAGGGACCAGGAGATGGTGTCCAGAAGGTTAGCCTCCGCTCCCAAACTGCCAGTGAAGACACAAGTCACATAGACTGGCAACCCCAACCAGCTGCAACAAGGCCGGTTAAAACAAACAGAACCACACAGCACGGTTTCCTATGCTGAACCTTTAGCAGCACTCCTGTCTCACTCTTCTGTCAGTTGTTGGCTTCTTTCCAGTTCAGCAAAGGAAACCATGCTGTGCAATTCTATTTTTACTCACTGGACCGCTGAGAAATTGGTTTGGAGCTAGGGTATCAGGAAGGGGTCAAACCAGGCAGCTGGGAGAGTCGTTAGAGATTGTTTCAGTGTACAGTGTGGTGGTAGCTAGCCTCAGTGAGTTTACATTTACTGACCCAGTCCCCTGACAGCAGTCTCCAGTTCCCAAAGGCAAACAGTTCTGCCCCAGCAGAACACCCTTAGAGAATGCATACAAGTCCTTCTTTTATGTAGTCTCTATGGGGGTATCCTTGGGCAGGTAAGATTAGGTGACGTTATGTACAAAAGAAGTTTATCAGGGAATGTGTAAATTTCCTGTTACCGTAAACTGGGCAGACCCATAATACTGGGATCCCAATAAGCCTCTGGCTGACACTGGGCAAATGAAAAAGGAAAAAAATTCTAGCAATTCCCATCTGAAAACTTTTCATCAGTGGACTGCTGTTGTGTCATGTCAGCCTTAACTAACCTACCTTTGGAACTGAAAAGATGCATCTCCAACGGGTGGGTCTTGAGCCACTCCACTCCCCCACCCCATCACATTATATGATGTATCTGTCCTTTAATGCAGTTTAGTAGTGCACAAAGTAGCAAACAGTCCCCACTTTTTTCCTCAGAACTGAGTTGAGCTTAATTAAATTCTGAAATGTAATTCCACCCCCCCCCCCAAGCAATTAGTAAAAATGTACAGAGATTTTGCCAAAGCCCCAAACCTCTACCATCCTTGCTAATGAGGAACAGGTAGAAGACATGCCTGACATTAAGTTTGAATATTTTACTCATCTAATTAAGGTAATTATACAGTGCATCCTTTACAACACTAAAGACCCCGCCATACACAGGCAAGCAGGGCTCAAAGAGCAGTTAGGTTAAAGCTCTGGCAGGCGACGTGGCATTTTAAGAACCTACTACTGAAACTTCCATTTAAAGGAAAAAGGACAGTTATGCAAGAACTTATAACAGTAGATCTTCTCCCAGTCGTCAGATTACACTGTAGGAACCTTCACAGTCTGTGAGTGGGAATCCACATGGAAAATTTTCAGCAGTATAACTGGGGCCGCCGTCAACATCAGCAACCCTAAATAGGCACAGGCAGCCCTGCTCCATCCTCATTTCTTTCCCTCCAGCGATGAAGGGAACACGGCTTAAGCCCTGGGGAACAGAGGAGAGACAGAGGGATCCAGCTCTAAATGGAAAATAGAATACAACAGATAGCCAGGTCCTAGACAGGAGCCCCAAGAAGGGGGATGGTGGGAGGGAAAAATATACCTAATGACTGAGATCCCCTCCGAGATCTACTGTTACGGTAAGTTCTTATGTGACAGTTCCATCTTCTTTGGAGGTATCTCAGTCATCAGGCTACACTGTAGAAAAGAGTACCAAGCAGTGACAAGTGGAAACAGTCTCGGAGGCTGGACGTCCATAAGCTTAAGACAGGTGTCCTTTTAGCACAGCCCTGCCAAATCCTGCATGGGCTCTCGAGGCAATGTCCAGACTGTAATGCTTGGTGAAAGTGTAGACTGTACTCCAGGTGGCAGCTGCACAAATGTCAGGGGCTGAGACCCCTTTCAAAGAAGCCATCGAGGTAGCCATGCCTCTGGTGGAATGAGCTTTGACAGCACCAGGCAATTCTTTGCCGTACTTGTTGTAACAGAATAAAATTCAATTAGCCAACCATTTGGATAATCACTGCTTAGAAACTGGAGCGCCTTCTCTACCTGGAGAGAAAGAAACAAAACAACTGCTTTGACTTTCTGGACTCTTTAGTCCGAAGCAGATAATACCTCCAAGTTCTGCGTGCATCTAACATATTGAGCACTGCTTCCCCTGGATTGGCACACTCAGGAAGGTGGATAGACTGATTCAGTGTGAACTCAGAAACCACCCTGGGTAAGAACTTAGGATGTGTGTGCAAAGATACCCAGTCTGAAAAATCAAATAAGGCTCCTCGAACAGGAGGGCCTGAAGCTCTGAAATTCTTTGAGCAGAAGTAATTGCAAATAAAGAGAGTGCTTGCCAAGAAAGAAAGCATAAATCACAAGTCACGATTGGCTCAAAAGGAGACACTGTCAACTTCTCCAAAATAAAATTTAAGTCCCAAGCTGGGGCAGGGGAATGGACTGGTGGTTTCAGATGCAGGATGCCCCAAAGGAAAGTACAGGAGACATCCAGCTAAGCAATCGTGCGGTCACCCATGGGCTCATGAAAGGCAGAAACAGCCAAAAGGTGGACCTTGAGTGAGGAATACTGGAGGCCTGAGTCGGACAAAAATCAGGTAGTCCAGGATAGGATTCACTGGACAGATGAAAGGGTCCAGGGAGTGTCTGGCAGCCCAGATGGCAAACTGTTTCCACTTCGTGGCATATGTGGCGCAAGTGGAGAGCTTCCATGCCACCACCAGGACATCCACCACCCAGACCCAAAACCTGGCGATGGCTACATTCTCAGAAGCCAGGGATGCTGATTGAGGGACCCAAGGTTGGGATGGACCAGGGTCCCCTGATCCTGAGTCAGCAGGTTCCTGCAGAGAGGCAGAGGGACCGCCGGTTCCTCTGCCAGCTGTTGGAAGCAGAGGAAACTGTATCTGGTGAGGCCAGAATGGAGCCACCAGAATCATGCTGGCCCCCTCCATTTGTAGGTTGATGAGCACCCTCTGGATCAGAGGAAACTGAGGGAATGTGTACAGAAACCTCCCTCTTCTAGAGAGGGAGAACATGTCTCACCAGAAAACTCCAGGCCCTGGGTCTAGCAAGCAGAAATTGGGCAATTTTGCACTGAGTGGGGATGCAAAAAGGTCCAACTCAGGGCAACCCCATCTGTTGAACAGATCTTCTGCTATGGATGAGAGAAGCTCCCATTCATGCATGTTGGACTGAGTTCTGCCAAGACTGTCTGCTAGGATGTTTAGGACACCTGGCATATGGACTGCATAAAGTGTCAGACTGTTCCAGTGCCCAATATCACACTCTCATAGTCTCCCTGCAAAGGAGGTACGAGTGAGACCTGCCCTGTCTGTTGATTTAGTAGACGACACTCAGATTGTCTGACTGCATCAGCAGCTGGCCTGGAGCCAGATACTCCTGAAGTGCCTGCATAGCACAGAGCACAGTTCTCATCTCCAGGACATTGATATGCACAGCAGCTTCCCACTGGGACCAGGAGCCATGAGTTTGGAAGGAAGCCAGGTGTGTTAGACCCGAAGCATCCATGGTTAGAATCTGATGTGGGGAAGATATCTGGAAGGGAACCCCTTGACAAAGATTCAAAGGGTCCATCCACCACTGAAGTACCTTGTAATCTGGGGAGCAGACCAGGACTTGTTGGTTCAACTCGTTCGTGTGCTGGTCCCACTGCACTCTGAGGGTCCACTGAAGGGTGTGCATATGAAGCTTGGCCAGTGGAACGGTGGGAATGGCTGCTGCAATTACATCCAACAGCCTGAGGTACAGTCTGGCAGGGATGTACCAAATGAACGACTTCCCGAGCTTCAGCCACAAACCACTCCACCCAGGTTTGGGGTAAGAAGGCCTTTCTCTTCCTGGAGTCCAGAACCGCCCCAATATACTGCAGTCTTTAGGACAGTACTAGAACCAACTCGGGCAGGTTGACAGTTATGCCCAAAGAGTGGAAGAGCTGGTGAGTGCGCTTCAGAGTCAGCAAGAGCAGTTCTCTGGATGGGGCCTTAAAAAGCCAATCGTCCAGGTAAGGGAAGACATTCAGTCCCTCAGAGCTGCTGAGACTACCCCTTGGCACTTGGTAAAAACACACAGCACAGAGGATAAGCCAAAGGGCAGCCCTTTAAACTGGTAATGCTCGCCCTGAAAGGCGAAACAAAAAAAACTCCTGTGAGTAGGAAAGACTGAAACGTGCAGGTAAGCGTCCTGCATGTCCAGTGAGCAGAGCCAGTCCCCGGTTTTGAGGAGGGGCAAGAGGCCTGGCAAGGTTGCCATCCAGAACGTTTTGTACTGGACAAAGAGACTGAGATCCTTTAGATCTAAAATGGGTCTTAGATCTCTGGTCTTTTTGGGGACCAGGAAAAACCTGAAATAAACCCCCAGATTCTCTGTCGCCTTGGCACCAATTCGAATGCCTGCCTGCACAGAACATACGAACATACGAAATTTGCCAGCAGATAAAGTCCTAGAGGTCTATCAAGTCTGCTCGAATGTGCAGCTAGCACCCCTTATTCTGCAGCTGCCCCTCCCTTCCACCCTTCCCCTTCATTAACCCTCCCCCTTGTCCTGTCCCATCCTCATTTGAAGCAGTCCACTGTTCTACTGCATACCACTTCAGGAGGTAACGCATTCTACCCAGCCACCACCCTCTCTGTAAAAAAGTGTCTCCTCATCTCCCTCCTGAACCTTCCTCGCTCCAGTCTCATATCATGGCCCCTGGTGTCCCTCCCCTCCCTTACTTTGAACAGCCCCTCTGTACTTGTCTTGTTTATTCCTTTTATGTATTTAAAGGTTTCAATCATGTCACCCCTGTCTCTCCTCTCCTCCAGTGAGTACATGTTCAACTCCTTCAACCTCCTATCGTACAAGTCCCCCAGCCCCTTGATCATCTTAGTCGCTCTGCGCTGCACCCCCTCCAGTAACTTAATGTCCCTCTTCGGATACGGACGCCAGTACTGCACACAGTACTCCAGGTGTGGTCTAACTAATGACCTATACAGTGGTATGAATCACCTACTCCCTCCTCGAGGATATACCCCTTGCAATACAACCCAGCATTTTGTTGGCCTTTGCAGCTGCCTTCCTACATTGTGCAGAGTTGTTCATTGACCCTGTAATAAGCACACCCAGATCCTTCTCCTCCTCTGTCTGGGCTAGCTGCACTCCCCTTAGCTGGTAACTCCTCCTTGGGTTCTTCATCCTAAAATGCAGCACCTTGCACTTTTTGGCATTAAAACCCAGTTGCCAGGTGTCTGACCAGGTTTCAAGCTTTGCCAGATCATCCTGCAACCCCTGCCATCCCCCTAGGTCATCCACCACCGCGCCTACCTTGGTATCATCAGCAAACAGACTGATCTTGCTCTTGATGTCCCATGATATGTCTGCAATGAATATCCCAAACAACACTGGTCCCAACACCGAGCCCTGTGGAACACCACTCGTCACTGCCCTTGGGTGTGAGAGCTCCCCACCCACCACCACCCTCTGTTGCCTTCCCTGCAGCCAGTTTCCTACCCATCTCACCAGCTTTGCACCCGCCCTGTGCCTAATAACTTCCTTCCCAGCCTTCCATGTGGCACTGAGTCAAATGCCTTACTGAAGTCCAGATACAGGACATCCACTGCATGGCCCCTGTCCAGTTGCCTAGTTACCCAGTCACAGAACTTGACCAGGTTGGTTTGGCAGGATCTGCCACGTATGAAGCCATGCTGTCTGCTGTCCTGTAGTCCTTTGGCCTCTAGGAGGGCCACCAGCCTCTCCTTCAGGATGGTCTCCATTAGCTTACCCACGATGGAAGAGACTGTACTTCCTCCCAGAGAACAGACAAGTGAGTCGGGGATAGTTGGAGGGTGGAGGAGTAGTACCTGGAGGCAGTTGGATAAGCTCCAGGTTATGACCCGTCTCTATAATCTGCAGAATCCATGCATTTGCAGTTATAGTTCTCCACTGATTCAGATGGAGGGAGAACCGGCCTCCGACCACCTCCTCCTGGGACTGGACCAAAGGAGAAAGGTCTGGCAAGGAGTCAAGCCGAGGTGGGATCAACTGTAGAGAACTATAGAGGCTGGCCCATCATTTCCGGGATGCTTGGCCGCCGCTCCAGCATTGGAGTGGTCAGGCAAGGAAGTCAGGGCTCTATGCTTAGCTGGGTACCTGGGGGAGGGGGCCAGCCTGGCCTACTGGCCTGTCTACGAAAAGTAGACTACTCTCTACCTCATGGCAAAGTGTGGTAGACAGACTTAATGGCCATGCCAGAGGCCTTCAGATCATTTATAAGGTCCTGGACATCAGGGCCGAAGAACTTGGTGCCACTGAAAGGGACGTTAAGCACTTTGTTTTGCACATCAGCTGCAAATCCAGAGACCCTAAGCCAGGAGTACCTATGAAGGCTTCTGCCAGTGGTGGCTGCCTTGGCCACTGTATCAGCCATATCACACAGGGCCCTGAAGAGATGTCTCCTAACATCCTCTGCAGTTTGCAAGCAGTGAAGCAATTCTTGCTTCTGGGAGCCATCAGAAAGGGCTTGAGTGACAGCTTAGCCCTTTTGCCAGTTGGCATTCTGGAATTTGACCATGTGTGACAGATAGCTAAGGTGCTTAGGCATCTTGGATCCATCATGGGCTGCCTTGATGACAGTCAGTTTCGGCCTGGGCAGCAAAATAAGGAAGGCCCCAAGGGGCATTATAGAGTTTATCTGCCCTAGTCTGCCAGGCTGCTGTACTGGCATTCTTTAGTGCTGGAAGCATAGGAGGTATGATCTTAGGGGGAGATTCAGGAACCTCCAGGAAGTCCACCAGGTCTTTCCTGGTGACATCCTCTCCTCCTCAGTCTGGAAACCCACTGTGGCTGATAACTGCTTCATGACATTAAAGATGGCATCCTCAGGAGGAGACCTAGGAGTATGCTTGACAGAGTCTTCACTGACCGGGGAGGCAGTGGACTTCTCTGAGATGAGGATTTCTTCCTCTTCCTCCTGTATATAAATTAGGGAGGATGAGATCAGGATGATACTTCTCCTTTACGTCGACCTCCTCGTCTGTCTCTGGTGTCAGATGCGTTGATGGCAGTCCATAGGAAGTTTCCCGGGGTCAAACAGGTGTCAACGACGAAGAGGGTCTATTGAAGGCACCCAGCTGCTGAACGAGTACATTTGTGAATTTAACTAGTACTTCGTTCTAGTTTCATAGTGGACGCCAACCGGGGGGGGGTTGGGGGGGCGGGGTAAACGGCACAGGAGACGATGACCCTCCGCCCTGGGAGCCAGATAAGCCTGTAGCCCTGGGAGAATGGGCAGGCCTTGACGGAACTGTTGTTGATGACATGCCTGGAGGGGCCGATGACCCGGAGGTCGACGGCCGTGTGCTGCGAGTTGGGCGGAGGAGCTGTTGGTATGGATCTGGAAGGAACAGAGACCTGGACAGCTGGTCTCTTTGTCGAGGCAGCCGTCATTGACAAAAAGCCCCCCTGAAGGGGACACTGATGGGAAACAGGATTGCTGCTGGGGGAAGTGGTTGCAATCCTGGTCTTTTTTATGACTTTTCCCCGATTACTTGTCCCGGACCTTGGAGGCCTGGGAGCTTGAAGGACCCCTGCCCAGAGCTGGCTACCTACTGTTCCATCAGGAATTTTTTGAGAGCCTTCTTGAGTCGCCTGAGGGTTGTTTGGTTAAACTTCTGGCAGAACTCACAGTCAAGAGATGTTGTGCTCAGGCCCAAGACAGCAGACACAAACGGAGTGTTTATCTATAGAAGCAATCTTCTTTCCACAGCAGCAGCAATGAAAGAGAGAAGATGAGGGATTAACTTTCAACAAACGAAGAAAAAGTCCCTAAAAAGAGATTTAGGTAAGGGGTAGAGGGGGAAAAAAGTGGCTGTAGGCCAAAAAAGGCATGAATACTGCAACAAAGCTTCTGTGGAGACTGTGCTTGCAAGTAGACGTCAGGAAAGAACTAAGGAGGGAGCAGGGCCGCCTACGCCTATATAGGGTTGCTTAAGTCGACGGCATGGGCAGCCCCAGTTGTACTGCTGAAAATCTTCCATGTGGATTCTCCTTTACCGATGGCAAAGGTTCCTATGGTACAACTTGATGACTGAGATACACCCGAAGATGATCAACTGTTTGCGAAAGACCTACAGAGGTTTAAGAAAACAAAAGAGGAAACAGACCAGTCTTCTCTCTTTCTCATCATTCAAGCCAAGGTTTATGAAAAACAGGTCCTTTCAAGGCAATAAAAACCCTTTCATCAGTTAATCAGTTCAAAAGTAGTTAGTTTGTCCAATGATTGGGCAAAGGAGGAGAGAACCTCTGCCCTGTCTGCCAGGAGCCGAGCTCTGGCTTGACGAGTGTTGAGCTCTGCCCCAATGAAGCACATCACCCGAGAAGGCACGAGCTCCGACTTGGCAGAGCTGGGAGCAGGTCTGGAGGGCCACGTCCCTGGACCTCTCCACCTCCTGCTGGGTGGAACCTGCTAAGAGCCAATCATCATGGTAGGGGTAAATTCCCCCCCCCCCGATGCCCGAGATAGGCTGCCACCACTGCAATGCATTTGGTGAAGACCAGTGGGGCAGATGACAGGCCGAATGGCATGGCTCGGAACTTATATGGGGTTCCTTCGGCTCTGAAGCGAAGGAACAGCTGGTGGGACGGACAGATTGGCACATGAAAAAAATGCATCCTGAAGATCCAGTGAGCAGAATCACATTTCGCTCCAGGGATGGCATGATCTGAGACAGAGTGACCATCCGGAAGGTGCGTGACCTGAGATACTGATTCAAGTTGTGCAGATCTAGAATGGAGCGCCAGCCCCCAATCTGCTTGGGAACCAGGAAGTACCTGGAAATGAAGGCCTGGGTCTGCTGGAGGATCCGCCACTGGAGCTACTGCCTTGAGGAGGAGGAGCTGAGCAAAGTCGTCTCGGAGAGCCAAGTGTGGGTGGATACCCTCTCCTCCCGTGTGGTGCGGGCTCGGCTTGGAGGGTACTGCTCGAATTCCAGAGGCAGTCCTTGGCCGACCACTTCTAAGACCCACCTGTCCATGGTAACAGCGGACCAGGCGGAAAGTGGTGCAGCCAGTCCCCATGGGAGGACCCAGAGCTGGCGTGGTGGGAGTAGGGGTGGCAGCCCCAACCCAGTCGCTGGTCAAGCTTGAAGACAGAGGATCCAGGGCCTGAACCTCTGCCTCCCTTACAGGCCTGGGAGGGTCCTGGTTTGGGCCAGGGGCGCCAAGCTTCAGCCTACTACTGCTGCCCCCTTGAAAGGAGGATTGCTGGGCCACAGGGGAAGAGTGCCAAAAAGGCCTCCTCTGCTGCTTCTTAGGACCAGAAGAACCCTTAGCAGAAGTGGCATCCAAGGTGGCACTGGACTGCTCAATACGCTGAAGGTGAACAGCCACACCTGGGCCGAAGAGGAGATCAGTGCCCAGGAAAGGCACAGCAGCTAGTTTGTGCTGAGTATCCACTGGAAAAGAGGAGAGCCTCAGTCAAGCCCTGCGGCGAGAGGCAACTACGGCTGCCAATGAGCGGGCACACGAGTCCCCGATATCCAGAGCCATCTGGAGCTGTTTGGCAACAGCCCAGCCTTGGTCCCGGATCTGCTTGATCGTGGTCTGCAAGTCCACGAGGAGATGTGGGAGGACTTCATCCAAGGACCCCAAAAGGGCATGGGAGAAGTGTGCCATGATGATGTCCGAGCTTGCCTGATGGAGGCCTAAAGATGAGGCTGCACAGACCTTCCAGGCAGAGTGATCCAAATATTTGGATTCCTTCTCAGGAGGTCTGTCAGTATCAGCAGAACTACCAGTACGCCTGAACACAGAGGCGGTCACAAGGCTCTCGGCCGAAGGGTGCTCTGTGAACCTCGCAAGGGACCCCATGGGCACCACATACTTGTGGGGCAGATGGAGTTGGACAGGAGGCAGGGGGCTGCCAAAGTTCTAAGGCCGGGCCAACAATGGCCTTGGCCACAGGAAAGGCTTCCTCTGGGGTATTCCCTCTCTTGAGGATGTCAGTGAGAGGGTACTCGACCTTTTTCTGGAGAGGCTCCATGGACATCCCTGTGGACTCAGAGATGAGGTGAAGAATGCCCTGAAAGGACAAAGGACCTTCCTCCGTCTCTATCCCACCAGCCAATTCATCATCCCCTGGATAAGAATGGAAGTAAGTTTCATCTGAATCCGAGGAATCCGGATACAGTGGTCGACCGCCCACATCACCCTCACCCCGCTGGGGGCGGTCAGGGGTGACAGTGACCGAGAGACACCGGGGAAGCCCAGTGTCCATTCTAGCTTCCTTAGAAGGAGCCCCTCCCACAAACGGCCTGGGTGGCGGTTCCACCAAAAATCGGTGGAAAGACCGGTTTAGGCTGAAGTAGAGGTTCCCCCGGCTCCTCGGGCGGAGGAACCGACTAAAAATCGGCTCCAAAGGAGTCTGCTTCGACCTGAGAGGTGAAAGTCAAGTAATGGCTAGTGCCTGGTCAAAATCAGCTGTTGCCACATGAGGTCCTCACGGCGCTGCCAGATCCTCTCCTCATCTGAGGAGGATGAGGACGACTGATGGCATCACCTCTTTTTAGAGTGCTTATGGCTCTTCCTTGGCCTATCGGTCGAGGGAGTCAGACCGTGATCAAAATCGGTCAGGCCGACTTGGTCACTCGGGAGACACCAGTGGGACCGATGACTTCCTGGGGTCGGGGACCACTTCCTCGACGGGATTCCCAGCAGGCTGGCTCTCCTGGTAGTGGAAAACAAGGACCAGAGTCTAAGCAAGAGAGTCATCGACCAGAGTCTGCGACAAACGGTCAATTGGGTTGAGAATTATTTCAACGTCGATCGACACTTCGGTCAACTGGCCAAATGGCAAGACCAAGAAGCTAGTGGCTGAAGAGGAGATTTCGACTGAGGTCAAAATGATCGGTTCCTGGGACCGAGATCTCTCTCGATCCCAAGTGTGTCTCTTTCGAGACAAAAACGATCCCGGGTCCTTCTCCCGCTTATGGGACCGAGAGGAGTGCGTGCCCACAGGACTCTCACCCTTAATTGGGAGAGAGTGGCATAACTCTCTGAAAGAACTTGAGATGGCGGAGCCCAGGTTGAGCGGAATGAGGAAGCGCAGAGAGGAAGATTCCGCGGCATGAGCCGCTTCCTCCCTGAAGGCTTGCATGCGCGCCAATTACTCGGCGGATCCCGCGGCCGTGGAAACTGCCCACCAGACCTCCTTGGATTTCACAGACTGGTTCAGTTTTTAGGGCTTCCCCAGCTTAAGGCATGCAAGACGGTTGTCGAGGACGCTGGGTTAGAATGTGAGGCAAAATTTGCACGTTGTGGTGTCATGGCTGACACCCAAACAATAAATGCATGCAGGTCGGTGCACGACATCTTCTGGCGCACGAACACTGGCAAAATCCAGGGGAAGACTCGTCTTCTATGGTCGAAGAAAAATAATCACAATCACTAACGCGAACAAGGCGAATTTCCGGAATAACCAAAGGTTATGAAGCCAGGGCCTACAAAATGCGAGAGCACGAAGAAGGCAACCTGAATCTTCCAGCGGAAAGGAAGATCTAGCTTCATGGGGCGGAGCCAAGGGTTATACCACCTGGGTGGCTGGGAGGAGCCAGCTTGAAGGCTTTCCGTCTGATTTAAAGGGAAAGGGACTCTGCCAATAAGTGTGGATGAACAACATGTCCACGATCCTAGAACCAATGTTCACTACCCAACTAAAGCCTGGGTAAAAAATTGGCTAGACAACAGGACACAGATAGTAATAGTAAACAGAGTCCACTCGAAGGAAGGGGGGTTACTAATGGGGTACTGGTCCTCTTTAATGTTTTTAAAAGTAACATTGTGGAGGGACTGGAAGGAAAATATGCCTCTTTGCAGACGACACAAAGATCTGCAACAGGGTTGATACACAAGGGAGATGGAAAGGATGAGAAGCGACATGGCAAGGTTGGAGGAATAGTCAAAAGTATGGCAGCTTAGATTAAATGCAAAGAAGTGCAAAGCAATGCACCTGGGAAACAAAAACCAAGGGGAAGAATACACAATGAGGGTGGGTGAGGTACTAACAACAACAAAAAAATGGAATGGGATCGGGGGGTAGACATAGCAGAAGATCTAGAAGTAGGCAAACAATGTGAGGAGGCAGTAAGGAGGGCTGGGGGGGATACTGGGATGCATAGGGAGGCATCACCAGTTAACAGGAGGTTGTTATCCCTCTGTACAGACAGTTGGTGAGACCACATCTGGAGTATTGCGTGCGGTTTCTGGACAGCCCATCTCCGCAAGGACATAAGACGGGATGGAGGCAGTCCAGAGGAGGGCAACTACAATGGTGCAGGGTCTGCACCAGAAGCCATACGAAGAGAGACTAAAGGAGCTTAATATGTGTACCCTCGAGGAAAAGAAGCAGAGGGGGGACATGATAGAAACTTTCAAGTACCTCAAGGGAATCAATAAAGTCCAAGAGGGTAGCGTATTTCAGAAAAAGATGTACAAGAACAAGGGGGCACAACTTGAGGACAGAGGGAGAGATGGCTCAGGGGCAATGTGAGGAAGTATTTTTTCATGGAGAGGGTGGTGAACACATGGAACAGCCTTCCTAACGTGGTTATGGGGTCAAAAACAGTCCGGGAATTTAAGAATGCATGGGACAGACATAAGCTAATTCTGGTTGGGAGGAAGTAGGCTGTTGGTTACCTAGGATCTGCAGCTTATCCAATAGGTAAGGAAAAGGGCAGACTGGGTGGGCCAAGTGGTCCTTATCTGCCATCAAAGTCTATGTTTTTATGTTCTATGTTTCTAAAGTAGTTTTGTTTTCGCTGGGTTTATTCCAACCAACTGGAAGGCCATCTAGACTCCGACCTCCAAAAGAGCAACACTGATGATACCCTGTTGGGGTAAAGGACAGGTGCAGTTACATATCGTCAGCATAGCAATGAAATTGTACACTGCCTCGACTTACGATCACCCCCAGCAGATGCATGTACACCACAAACATGGGTGACAAAACAGAACCAGTGGGGAACACCAGTTGAGAGCAAATGGTCACAACCGGCAGGAACCAATCACAACTGACTTCTCCCTGTCATCCAGGAATGACTGAAACTATTGAAAAACTGTACAAAGGGCCGGTCTGTTGGCACAGAGGCAGGGCAGCTGCTCAGGACACCAGCAACCTGGGTTCGGGAAACAGCCAGGACATCAGGGGCAAGCTAGGGGAGAAGAGGGATAAAGCATCCCAGCAGAAACTCTCCTCCAGAAAGGGAAGGCAGCTGGCAGTGCAGTCAGAGGGATGGAAGGATATTGGTTGGTGCGGCGCACAGTCATGCAATGCCAGTGCATGATCACTTCTTACCTTTGCCGCTGGCATCCCGAGGGTGAGCAGAAACAAGCGGGGTAAGAAAGCAGGATGACACCCAATGCTTCTGGACCCCAAACTCCCAACTGACTGCTCACCTCTACACATTAGAGGGCCAAGGGGAACAGCTGAGCACAGATCACCCAGGCATAACCACAGGGCATAAGCTGCGCCTGTGACAATGTGGAGGCGAGAGAAGTGCCAGCAATGGGATAGGGCTAGAAGCCTGAGCTAAAAGGGGCAGCACTGATAACAAGGGCGCATACACATACAAAAAAAACAGTAGCAGTACACTTGCAGGTTGGCAGTCTGCTCAGCAATACCCGCTATATGGAGAGACAGGGCAACCTCTCCGCACTAGAATGAACTCACACAGACATACTATTAATATGAAGATGACTGAAAAGCCAGTGGGGCAGCACTTCTCTCAGACTGATCACTCCAGCTCAGATATGTCAGTAATGGTCTTAAAAGGACATTTCAAAAATATACAACAAAGATGGGCTTTTAAGGTCAGACTTATTTTACTTCTCAACATGGTAGAAGATGGCATGAACACTGATTTGGGTTTTATGACATTATCCTACTTGAACGTACGCATACCTTAATTAAGTACAAAGGATGGACATATAATGGGACTTCTGTGTGTTTTTGTTTTTTTATTTAATATTGTACGGTTATGGGGTCCCTTTTAACTGGTTATCACTATGTCGGTTTCTCACCATAAACTGTTGGGGGGGGTGATAGGGAGATAGTGTGTTGATTTGGGTGTGTGTGTTATGAGGTATGCTTATATTCAGGTACATGACATTAGTATATTACAGCGTGTTAGGACTCTTGGTTCACATGCAGTGTGAATTTATACTTCCTGCCAACTAATTATCTTTATTATGATGTTACTGTGGGTGGGGGTAATTTAATTTGTTTTTGATTCAGATTCATAAGACTTTTAGGGCCAGACATTCAAAACTTTGTCCTGGGGCTAAATTAGCACTGCCCAGCAGGCAAACTTAGCCCGGAGCACAAAGCAAGCTATATTCAAAAAGAAATAGCCAGGTGCGAATCCTGCTGAATATAGCAGTCCAAGGAAGCTGGGCAAACTGGTCTGGGAGTGCAGGGCAAAAATAGCCTGGGAATAAGACAGCACTGAATATAGCAACAGGGAAGTGCAAACTGCAACTGCAGCTCATTAGACTCTGTAGCAAGCCAGTGTTGCAGGTGGAGAACATTGTGTGTGATTGCACAGAGATGTCTCACATCCACTGCAAACACACCTCTCAACCTCCTGCCTCATAAATCAGGGACAAGGCTTAAAACAATCAGGAACAAAGGTTTAAAATTAGGGACACACTTTAAATATTGGTGATATCCACTCAGGAAGCTTGTAGAATAAGTGGTGTAGTGTAAAATGCATTGTTTAAGGAAGAACACGTCTGTAACATAAATGTCTGACATTATGTTATGCTTACACCCCCACTGTTTGGTCATGGAAACAATGTGTAGGACGGACAGAGTAAAAGTCTGAGGTAAATCAAGGGACGTCCCTGAAAATCAGGGACAGTTGAGCGGTATGACTGCAAACAACAATGTATGCCACACACTGCAGAACTGTGCTTAGCGTGTTCTGCTGAAGTGAGGTTTGCCTGGGGTTAACCTGATTGCACATTGCTAACACATTAGCCTGGTACAAACTGGTTAGCCCAGGGCAAATGGGAGCTATATTCAAAGCTCCCATGCAAATGAGCCTACTTAGGTAATCCGTGGGCAAACAAATACATTAGCATCTCATTAAGTGCTGTTTAGCATACATTACCATGCAGTTTGCCCAGTGCTACTGCATGGAGCAAAAAGCTCCCCCTTTTGGTTGGAATGGAAGTACAGGCTGGATGCTGCAGGCCAAGGAATGCCCACAGCATCCCCTGTTGGTCGGAATGGAAGTACAAGCTGGAAATAGTTATGTGTGTGCTGCGTGGGCACAGTCAGTGCACACAACACACCCATTCAGCTGTGCAAGCAGGACCTGTATACGTGTGTGTGTGTATGTATGTGTGTATATATATATATATATATATATATATATATATATATATATATATATATATATATATATATATATATATATATATATATATATATATATATATATATATATATACATACATACATATATATTATATATACACACAGAATATATATATATATATATATAAAACAAAGAACCTCTGTGCGTAAACACTGAGGCAAGGGTTACCCAAAGGGCATTTGGCTGGAAGCCAAGTTTCAAGAAAATACAAAATCACACATGCCCCACAATGCAAAGCATCATGGGCTACATATGCAAATCACCACAGAATGTTATGCTGGTCCAACTTTAAGCAGAATTGCATGGTGCCGAAAGGCCTCTCACACAGTTTGCAAAGGGTGCTAACAGAAGACATAGACACGTGTTTCGTCCTACCAGGACTCATCAGTATGCCCCGTCTGTTTATACACATACATACACACACATATTCAGATATTTTTTTTTGGGGTGGAAGTCAAATACTTCCATGGCTTGAAATATGGAAGTCATTTCAGTTTTACTGGAGTCAAAATACTCCAGATGTCAATTTTTTGAAAGTCAGAATAATTCCATTTGACAAATTTTGGCAGTCAAAATACTTCCAGTCCCATACTTTTATAAGCCAACTCACTGACCTTCTGAATACCTCACTGTAATCCATGCTACATCCACATAAATACATTCCTTAATGTTAGAAAATGAAAACAGTACAGTATTCATTTGCAGACATGGGTTTATTTCATGAATCGTTCTTGCAGTTCCATCACCAAGTAACTTCTTCATGCTAACCAGACCCCTCTGTTCCGCTGATGCTGGCCTACAGGTGATCCCCTTTATCCCATCTAAAACAATCTGGGGACAGAGCTTTTGAGGTTGCAGCCCCTATCTTATGGAATTCCCTTCCAGGAAGTAGTCACTGGGCAGGCACTGTGGAGATTTTTAAAAGCCCACTGAAAATGTCGAGCAAGCCTTCCCTAGTTAGCTAGTGTTATGCTTGAATTGTTTCGTCTTGCACTCTTGCTGTTTCTTTTAATATGCACAGTGCTCTGAGCCCTTGGGAAACAGCACTTTATAAATACAAGTGCCTTGCCCTAAAGAATTTGTTTACTAGCCCATCACAGAATGTACCAAAAGCTAGGGGACCGGTGCCAATTTCTGGCCTTAAAACAACCAGTCATAGGTCAGACAGGGCTGGAACTGCCTGGCGTTTAATGCACCCCATCACGGGGGATATTAAAAACATAAGGCAACAAGTTTGGGGGAGGGGTCAAAACCATAAGGCAAAAAGTGGAGGAAGGCTAGAGTGGGTCAGAGGCTGCTGCTAAAATTCTATAAAGGCAGTCACCAATCACTATCATGACACATGGAAAATGCACTTTCTGGAAACACATGAAATTCACTGAGACCGGACTAATTCATTAGGATGGCAGACTTAAATTTCACTCCATTATATTTACTAAACTATTTGTTTCACAATTTAAAAAAATACATCATTTTAAACAGTAATCAGATAACAAGGTCACATTTTCAGTGTTACGAATGAACTTGGGATTCGGAGCTTCCTCGCTGCGATAGTGTCTAACCCAGTGATGCTCAGTCCTGACCGGCTCACGAGCCACATGGGCAGTCAGTGTGTGCCAAGGAGCCACAACATACACATCATACTTAATTTTGGCAAACACACGTCAAATGCACTGCAGCGTAAACAAAAGAGTACTTAATTTAACTAAATTAATTTAATAAACATTTAATTGACTAAAAACAATTGCAAGTCTCACAGTGGACATACTTTAAGTAACCCTCTGACTCTGTTATTACACAATGACAAGAAAGACTGCTGGGCTCTGTTATATCCCTGGGGCTAAACCCCTGATGTTATCCCACTGAACAGGACATGCCAATGTAGCCCACATCTGACATGACATCTCCAGTTTGCCAGTAGTGAAACCTCAGAGTAAAAGTGGGAAAAACCAAATCCCTCATTCTCACAGCATACAAACCAAAATCAATCCCCAAATCCTTCTTCTTTTATTTACTCCCCCCTCCACACACGCATACAAAAAAAAAAAAAAGAGAAAGTGAAAAGCTGTCCTTGCAATCGGCTTCACCGCACTCCTTGCAGTACTAGCAGATGAGTACTGTGTACAGTTCTGGAGACCACATCTCAGGAAGGACCTAGACACAGTGACGGCAGACCAGAGGACAGGGACTAAAATGGTGCAGGTTCTGCATCAGAAGCCCTACAAGGAGACTAAAGGATCTCAATATTTAAACCCCAGAAGAGAGGAGAGACAGGAGGGATATGACAGAGCAAAATAAATACCCCATTGGGGTAAATAAGGTATATGAAGGCAACATTTGTCAGAGGAAAAGATGCATTTCAGAACACAGGGAGATGCAAGGAAGCTGGAAGGGGGTAAATTCAAGACAGATGCGAGTACTTCTTTGCTAAAAGAGTGGTGGATGCCTGGAATCCAGAAAAGGTGGTGGGTTGAAAAGAGTGGTGAGCTTCAAGCATGCATGGTACAGGCACAAGGTAATCTTAGTGAAAGGTGGAGGGAGGGAGTCGCAGGCCAAGCAGTGTCTGTGTGGTGACAGTACTGGCAGGGGAAAAGACTCATCTGCCATCGAATCTTATGCTTCTACATTCCTATCACTTGACCAGCATCAGAGTCATTTATGTCCACTACTGGATGTAAAAATGAAAACAAAATGGGAAAACTAATGATTTGTGATGACGATATATATATTTCTTTGTTGTTAATAATTTTGGTGATGCATAAGGTGCCTAAGGAAGGCACTGGACTGATGGCCCTGAAGTCCTCTGGACAGCCATGTAGACCACATGGCAGGGGGAGACCACAGCTAAAGCTCTCCCACACTGCTCTGACTAGGTGCCTCAAACCTGGGCTGTCATGGGAGGACCACACCAATGAGCAAGGTTTAAGTTAAGCTCAATGTACATTCACTCCACCCCCCCCATGTGCAACAGACAACAAGGGGGGCCATTTGTGACGGTGGTGTTTTGTGATAAGGATACAAGCCTACTAACAGCTGGACTGAATCACAACGCATTTCACATACAGTAGCTCACCAAACAGCCATCAAATGACAGTGGCACTCAGACAGATTTGAACCGGTAACATAGAAGGTAAAGGCTCCGTAACTCACTGCTGTTCCAGGGAGTCCTGCAATCCCCTGTTGAAACCACAGTACAGAACGCCTGCCAGTGATCTAGCAGCACCAGGGTGGGACACATCAGTTTGTGAGTTGGTGAGTCAGTTTGGCCCCCATCTTCAACATCTGGTAGCCAAATCAATATTTTAGTTTATTTTCAAGGGCTCAAAAGTCACTTCATGGGCAGTTAGCCAGCTGGCCAGTAACTTTCAAAATCCAGTAGCCAAACCAATTTTATTTAGTGTTCAGTGCCACCTGGCTACCCAACTTGTTGCACCCTGGGCAGCAGTGAGCTAGGTCACACCTGTAGGCTGGATATGCCATTTTGGTTTCACGGACTAGTGTTACTGGCTAGTTTGATACCTTTCATTGGAGCATATATATTGTTCAGATGTTACAGTACAAGAGCATCAGAGCCACAAAAGTCCCACTGTCAGGTGAATAGCACTCTGAACAGAAGACGCTGAATTTATACCTGAAGTTTCACTGTTTCAATATAATGTCAGACATGTTTGTTTAGGTACGGTGAAGATGGAGTTAGTTGGCAGGACGGATAAACAAGAGACAGGAAACCAGTCTTCAGTATTAAGATGGAAGCAATGGCAGCGTTGTCTCTGTGGCACAATCAGGTAGTGCACTGCATTCTTAATCAAAAGGTTGGTGGTTCAAGTCCACCTAACAGTAGTCAAATTCTACATTTCTATGAAGCCTTTTAGGGAAGTGCTAAGATACCTGCATGAGAATTTTACAGGCAGGTAAACAAACAATAATGTCAAACTTATATGCACTACCTAATCCCCATGACCTAATCTGTAGCTTCTCTTAGTACACAGCTACCCAGGCAGTTCAATGTTAGAATCCCCCAGGCAGTTCCTAAACCTTTCACCTCAATTCTATTTCCAGAGGAGAGTCATTAGTCCCTGCTGCTACCTAACAGAGCAGGAATAGCCCAATACCTGTTGCCACACACTCTGATTGGGTAATTCCAGTCATTGTAACAGGTGGTAAAGTCACTGAACAGGGCTTGGGAGAATTTCTATAAACAGCGGCCAAAACCCAGGAAGGGAAACAGCTCAAAAAATGCCTGACGTCAAGTCACAATAAACAGTGTAGGACGTTGCACAGTGTCTTAAGATGTTTAACTTAGAAATGATGTTGCTGCTGCTCCTCCCTGGGCAGGTTCCACATCAGCAGGTGGGAAGGGAAAGCATGACTCAGTCACACCCGATTAATTCATCTGCTGAAATCCATAACTTCACTGTCAAGCAGGCAGTCAGAGAAAAAAAAAAACACAACTCAGCTATGCTATCGAAGATACAGTCCATGCCATCCCCGGCCAGTCTTGCAATATGCCTTGCTACTTGGGAGGGGAAGACAGACATGGCAAGCTCTGCTGGGGATAGGGGCAACCACTGCTATTGAGGGGTGGAAACAGCCTCTGCTAGACCTGCAATGGGGGGGGGGGGTAAGATATTTGTCAGCCCAACAATTGAGGTGACAACAGCTGTCAGCCCAGTTTCTGAGGAGAAGGCAGCCTCTGTTAACCCTGCTATAAGGGGGGAAAATAGCCTCAGTCAGTGTTGCAGGGGGAGGGGGAACATCCTGTGTCAGTCCTGCTATTAAGAGTGATAGTACAGTGGCACTACTTCATAGAAACACAGAAGCTGTTGGCAGAAAAGGACTTCCTGGCCCACCTTGTCTGCCCTATTCATGCAGTTTCAGTCTTGTATACAAGCACAATCTCATCAGTCTATGCGCAAGAGCTATTCATGCTCTTTTAAAAACAATTCCCTCCTTTAAGAACTCGTCTTTCCAGTTGCTTCATTTCTAAAAACATTTTGCCGAACAATACAGACGTTTTATTTATATTTAAACTCCTTGTGTCACCGATCAGTAAAGACTGACATCAACGAACGAGAATTACCATCCTGTGCTCAGCCAGACCAG